>OV702291.1:92980839-97980839 GCA_916181665.1 Avena sativa
GAAATCATGGCACTCGGGCCCTAGTGACAAGCATTAAGCACAACAAGTCGCAACAAAGTCATAAAGCACTAATAAAAGATACTAGGAACCATGCCCTAACAATCTGATGCCATTACATGAACGATCTCATCCAATCCCTACCATCCCCATAGCCTATAGCGGGGGATTACTCACTCATAGATGGGGGAAACATGGATGGTCGATGGAGAAGCGATGTTGATGATGATGGCGATGATCTACTCCAATTCCCCATCCCGGCAGGGTGCCAGAACGGAGTTTCTTGTGCTGTTTCATGGAATCTGGTGGTGGCGGCGGAGCGGAACTCCTTATGGAAAAACGTCGAACCCCCCGGAGTTTTTAGGTCAGAAGGCTTCTTATAGGCGAAGAGGGAGACCGAGGGGGTGCCTGGGGGGCCCACACCACCCCCTGGTGCGGCCTGGCCTGACCCGCGCCACCAGGTGGTGTGGCCACCCCTGGCTCTTCTCCGTCTCGTATTCTGGCTCCGCAAGTCTTCTAGAAAAATAGGCACTTTGGCTTTTGTTCCGTCCAATTCCGAGAATATTCATTTCTGACTTTCCTGAAACCAAAAACAGTAGAAAATAGGCAGCTGGCACTGTGGCTCTTGTTAATAGGTTAGTCCAAGAAATCATATGAAAAGTACTCCAAAGTGTCGACAAAACACAAGAAAGTGGATAAAACCAAGCATGGAACATCAAAAATTATGGATACATTAGCAATGTATCAATCTCCACCGCCATCTCCATAACCATTGTTGATTCCCATGATGAGGAGGGAGTAGTTCTCTCTCGAGGCTAAGGGTTCTACCGGTAGGTATGTGTTCATCTCTCTCTGTATGCGTGATCTTATTGAGATCATGAGCTTGTAATCTATAGATCTACCTTTCTACTCAAGTGCTTTAATAGATCTCTGCTCTCCCCATGTGTGTGAAGTTGACAGTGTGCACACCATGGTGGTACTTAGGCTAGAGATTACAAATACTTGTTATGAGTTATATTTGGAGTTGGATGTCTTTATGAAATTGTGGTGTTTGTTTGAACCATCTAGTGCTCAAGGTGACAATGTGGGGTTATCTAGATGGGAAAGGCTTACTTTGAGGTGTGCTTTTATATCCCTACCATGGATTAGAGTGTCCAACCGGAGAGTAGTTCAGCGTAGTATCATAAAGAAGAATATATTTGTATGAGAGTGTTCACTAGTGAAAGTATGATCCCTAGGCCTTGTTTCTAAGAACTGAAAAACCGTTTGCAACTAGATCTGTTACATGTTTGCTTGCTTCTATCTTTATTTCAGTTTTACTTTAGTCTTTTCCATGCTATCAAGCTATTTTCTATCACCGTTACCACTTATAATTATCTATACCACTTGTATTTCACTATCTCTTCGCCGAAATAGTGCACCTATACACCTGACAAGTGTACTGGGTGTGTTGGGGACACAAGAGACTTCTTGTATCTTGATTGCAGGGTTGCTTGAGAGGGGATACCTTTGACCACTTCCTCTCTGAGTTCGATAAACCTTGGGTGATCCACTTAAGGGAAAACTTGCTACTGTTCTACAAACTTCTGCACTTGGAGATCCAACAACTGTCTATAAGAATAGAAGTGCGTAGACATCAAGTTATTTTCTGGCGCCGTTGTCGGGGACTGAAGAAGAAGAATCTCCCACGTCAAGCACGCGCCAGCAAGTATTTTTGGGTGCCGTTGCCGGGGAGGTGAGTTAAAAGGTACTCACATCCTCCGGTGTGAGTGCACGAAGTTATTTCCTTTAGATTCTACAATTTTGTTTTTTTGTTTCTTGTTTTCACTAGTTAGGTTTAATGGAAAACAACAACAAAATTAGAGAGCTTTATAGTATTTATGTTGAGTTAAGACATGAAGTGTTTGAAGAGAAAATTAAAAAACCTATGGAACTTTATTTGCATGCCAATAGCAATGTTGTTAGTATGAATTCTTTGGACGCCATTATTTCTAATGCTATGGAAAAGTCTAAGCTTGGGGAAGCTAGTTTTTATGAAAATGTTCTTTTTAGTTCCCCAGCTTTGGAAGATAGCTATTCTATTGTTTATGATGATATCAAACCTCCAATATATGATGATTCAATGATGAATATAACATTTTCAGTCCACCTACTATTGAGGAGGAAATTAATTATGACTACAATATGCCTCCTATATTTTATGATTATGGTGATGAGAATAATAATGATAGCTATTTTGTTGAATTTGCTCCCACTACAATTAATAAGAATGACTATGTTTATGTGGAGAGTAATAATTATTATATGCATTTGGCTCATGATAAGAATGTTTCTTGTGATAGTTATATTGTTACTTTTATTCATGATGCTACTGAAAGTTATTATGAGAGAGGGCAACATGGTTTTATGCACCTCAATAATATTAAGTTTCCCCTCTTTATGTTGAAAATTTTGAAGTTGCACTTGTTTTGCTTTCCTATGCTTGTTGCTTTGTGCTTTCATGACTTGTTTCTTTACAAGATTATTTTTCATAGGAAGTGGGTTAGACTTAAATATGCTTTGAATTTGCTTATTGATGCTCTCTTTTACTTCAATTCATATGTCTTATGTGAGCATCTTCTCAAACTATCATGCCTAACTTAAAGGCATTAAAGAAAAGTACTTATTGGGAGATAACCAAAAGTTTTAGCTGAGTCTTGGAAGTTATTACCTCTGTAATTACCACTCCTTATCCTTTTTATTTGCTTTTTGTGCGAAGAGTAACCTCTAATGAGAGAGAAGTAATGATTGGGAAAGTTGTTGTCCCGAAACAGATTTATGTGCTTCACCGTAAACATTCGTGTAAAATATCTGTACATCCTTTTGAGGCGTGAATTTTTGTGCTTCTGCCCCAGGATGTTATCTAACTTTCGTTAGTTCAACACTTCTCGATTTGAGCAACAGAAGGTCTTCGAAAATATTCGTCTTTACCTGCTGGTCTGTTTTGACAGATTTCTATCATTATTTGCATTTGCTTCTTGTTGGTTCCTTTTGAGTTCTTTTGGGGAATTGAGATTTTTGAGGGAAGTGCTATAGTAGCTAGTGTTTTAATGGAAGTTTTATTGGTGTTGGAACTGAACCTAAAGACTTATTATCTTGAGTGCACTAATGTTGCTAATAAAGATTGTGTGAAGTTTTGTATGAAGGAAAAATTTTAGGTGCATGGAAGGAATGAGTAATGAGATGAAGGATGGACTAAAGCTCAAGCTTGGGGATGCCACGTGTGTCACCCCAAGAAATATCCAAGAAGTACAAGTGTCAAAGCTTGGGGATGACCAAGGCATCCCCCTCTTCATCAATAAAAATCCCAGGTTTCTTCCAAACGCTTCATTTTTATTGTTTCATGCACAGTTGTGTTGTTCTTGAGCATCTTCTTTTTCCGTGTCATTTTGGTTTTTCATTTGCTTTGTTTGCTTAGTTTGCTGAATAAATTGGTTGGACCCCCTCTTTCATACATTGGTTTTCAAATAGTTTGGTTTGAATTGGAAAAGGAGTAGGAAAGTTCATGCTTAAGTGGTAAAGAGAGCTTGTTTTTGACTGTGGCCTATGCTTTGTCATGCCATGCTCGATATTGTTTTGGATTTATGCTTAGTATTCTTTACTGTAGCATGACTTGTTATAAACAATTGAGATTGCTTAATGTGCCTTGGAAGGATCATGCGTTGTTTTAGCATATTAAAGCATAGTATAGTGGTATTCTCCTTTGATGCTTTATTTGGGTTGACTTGGCGCATGCTCACACCATGTTATGACTATCCCAAGTCACCATAATCCTTTATGATCCTTGTTTTCAACTTGTAGTATCACTTTATGCTTTGATCAATGATGTTTTGTCGCTCTACATGATTATGGCCATTATTGCTCTCTTAGTTTGTCGCTCCCAGTCTTTTGCTAGCCTCCGCAACCAAGTATGAGTTCCACTCATGCATCCAACTCCTAAACCAAGTTATTCCAAAGAGTCCACCATACCTACCTACTAGCATATGCTATTCCAAGTGTATTCATGTTTTTATCTACCTTCCAAATTAAACTTGTTATGAGAAAACTAGTGATTAAAGCTCTCACGAACTTGATGGCACACTTTACTTTTCTTGCCCTTAATAAACTTGAACCATTGTGTCGTCTATGTTGTATATGCTTGCACTTATTTGTTGGGGATTAGCAGAACCATGATGTCATGGGGAACGCTTTCAACATTGCACTTGTACTTTGTACCTAGTTGATATCATGCTCTTTTGTCTATGGATGTCGTCGGTGTGAAATGAAAGGGAAGCTTGTAAGTCCATGGAGTTATGTATATGTGTTAGAGAAACGCATGGGCCCCTGGTCTAATCCATGCTGACATGGTGGAAACCTGCAGCGTAACCATAATGAGCTGTCTATGAAGCATTCTTATTATAAAAAAAGAGTCAGATATTGAGAAAAAATAGAAGAAAGAAAAAAGAGATATGAGAAAAGAGGAAAGAGAGAAAAAAGCACCATATTCCCATGGTAAATAAGAAGATTGCTGAGATGCTCGTTGTCTGCTTTCCTTGTCATTTTGATATGGGGATTCTTCCGTATCATCGGACAAGGGGTACCCCGTTGGCTGTTCTCTATGATACACATGTACTTACGACGACAAGAACTTACCGGTGACTAAACTTGAGTAGCATGAGGAACGGCCCTCGTATTCAAGGGACATGAGATTTCCAACTTATACTTTGTCAGGCATAAACTCCATAGTTTGTTCACTTTAACCTTAATCACTTCAAGATGCTTATGATAGGGGCAATGAGAGCTGAAAGCTATTAAGTACCATAATTTTTGGAAGCTCTTTATGAAACTTGAATCCCTGCTTCCTTCTATGAAGGCCTTTCTTTTACTTTTTTGTTGAGTCTGCACCTTCTATCTTTATGCACCTACTTTGAGAGCACAGTGTCCATTCTTAGTTCTATGTGCATTGTCCCAAGACTTGTTTATTGATGCATAGCTTTGATATTGCTTGTTCTAAACTATTTGTATCTAGTCACTCTTATGAACTTTGAAGGTGTCCTATGCATTTATGTTTGCTACTCTATGAGGGACAAGCTGAATGCCACTATGCTATGTTTTCTTTATGTGAAACAAACAAACGTCTTGCAAAGCATTTTTATTCATTAATCTTTTGTTTGTGCCTTTTCATGTTGCAACATAGTTGCTTTGTCTTATTGTTAGAACTTTATCTTTCATGTTATGTTGAAGTACTATGATCCCAGCTATGAATGTTTTACGAATACTTTGAATAAGTTTATGATGGTGCATATCACCTCAAAAATTATTCTTTCTTTTTATCACTTACCTATTCGAGGACGAGCAGGAGTTAAGCTTGGGGATGTTGATACGTTGCTAACGTATCCATAATTTTTGATGTTCCATGCTTGGTTTTATCTACTTTCTTATGTTTTGTCCACACTTTGGAGTACTTTTCATTTGATTTCTTGGACTAACCTATTAACAAGAGCCATAGTGCTAGTTGCCTGTTTTCTGCTGTTTTTGGTTCCAGAAAGTTAGAAAATGAATATTCTCAGAATTGGACCGGACAAAAGCCAAAGTCGTTATTTTCCCGGAAGATTCACGGATCTAGAAGGAGAGATGAAGGGGGACCACAGGGTGGCCAAACCACCCCTAGGCGCGGGTCCCCCAGGCCGCTCCAGGGCATGGTGTGGGCTCCCTGGCCGCCCATCGACCTTGCCTCTTCGCCTATAAGATGCCTCTCGATGCAAAAACCCTAAATCATCCAGCCTCCAGCCACGAAAAGTTCTGCAGCGCTGCCGCCACCGAAGGGGAGATTCTTGGGACAGAAAGTCTCTGTTCCAGCACCCTGCCGGGACGGGGAAGTGCCCCCGGAGCCATCTCCATTGATCTCCACCGCCATCTCCATCACCATTACTGATTCCCATGATGAGGAGGGAGTAGTTCTCTCTCGAGGCTAAGGGTTCTACCGGTAGCTATGTGTTCATCTCTCTCTATGCATGATCTTATTGAGATCATGAGGTTGTAATCTATAGATCTACCTTGCTACTCAAGTGCTTTAATAGATCTCTGCTCTCCCCATGTGTGTGAAGTTGACAGTGTGCACACCATGGTGGCACTTAGGCTAGAGATTACAAATACTTTTTATGAGTTATATTTGGAGTTGGATGTCTTTATGAAATTGTGGTGTTTGTTTGAACCATCTAGTGCTCAAGGTGACAGTGTGGGGTTATCTAATGGGAAAGGCTTACTTTGAGGTGTGCTTTTATAGCCCTACCATGGATTAGAGTGTCCAACCGGAGAGTAGTTCAGCGTAGTATTATAAAGAAGAATATATTTATATGAGAGTGTTCACTAGTGAAAGTATGATCCCTAGGCCTTGTTTCTAAGCACAGAAACACCGTTTGCAACTAGATCTGTTACATGTTTCCTTGCTTCTATCTTTATTTCAGTTTTACTTTAGTCTTTTCCACGCCATCAAACTATTTTCTATCACCGTTACCACTTATAATTATCTATACCACTTGTATTTCACTATCTCTTCGCCGAACTAGTGCACCTATACACCTGACAAGTGTATTGGGTCTGTTGGGGACACAAGAGACTTCTTGTATCTTGATTGCAGGGTTGGTTGAGAGGGGATACCTTTGACCACTTCCTCCCTGAGTTCGATAAACCTTGGGTGATCCACTTAAGGGAAAACTTGTTGTTGTTCTACAAACCTCTGCACTTGGAGGCCCAACAACTGTCTACAAGAATAGAAGTGCGTAGACATCAACCCACTTGCAATCAATCAAGTTCTTGTTTGTGCTTGCACGTACTAAGTGCCATGTCTTGTTTTCCATCAACGCATTATATTCCTCCTCCATAGCATGACGCCAATTCGGATCATCAAGTGCCTCTGTTAGAGTGTTTGGTTCACCTATAGTGGACAACATACCATATCAAACAGTGCCATCAATATATATTTTTGGTTGTCTAATACCTTTCTGCAGACGTGTGCGTGGAGGAGATGGCAGTGGAGATGTCGCAGCAGCGTGAACTGGCAACGAAGGAGAGCTGCACACAGGGCTGGACGCAGAGCCACCCGCTGCAGAAGATCCCGTCGCCCTACACTCGGCTGCAGATGGCGAGGCGGGCGAATCCGTGCGGGAGAACTTGGCGCGGGGGACGAGGCGCGATCCTCTTCGGGATCGGAGCCACACGCGGGAGAATCTGGCGCGGGGAACAAGACGTGATCTCCCTCGGGATCGGAGTCGACTGTCTTTGCAGGGGAATGTTCCCCCTCGTGCTTCGCGCCCTCTTCTTCATCATTTTCTGGACCATGGTGATCATTATTTGATGTGTAGATTTCATCACTGCTTCCGGCAGAATTTTCAGTTGCTAATCCACCATCCTGCAAGACGTGAGTGACAGGCACAATAGGCATAATAGTATCATCAACATTGTGTGCACCCCCTTGGTGGAAAGACGGTGGAAGGAGTAAGATGTCATGCTTGAGGCGTGTACCAGCATTTGGATGAAGAGCTTTGAAGGGAAATATATTTTCATCGAAGAAAACATCACGCGATATATAGACACGACCAGTGGCAACATCAAGACATTTAACACCTTTGTGAAGAGGACTATAACCAAGGAAAACACATTGCTTGGATCGAAAAGAAAGTTTGCGTTTGTTGTATGGACGAAGATTTGGCCAGCAAGCACAACCAAAAGTACGTAAGGCATCATAATTGGGTGTAACATGTAGAAGGCATTCAGTAGGGGTTTCAAAGTTTAGAACCTTGCTAGGAAGTATATTAATGAGGAATGTTGCTGTGAGAAAGGCCTCATCCCAAAACTACAAAGGCATGGATGCATTATCAAGCAAGGCAAGACCAGCCTCAACAATGTGACAATGTTTCCTCTCAGCTGAACCATTTTGTTGATGAGCATGTGGGCATGAAACATGATGTGTGATACCAAATTTTTGAAAGAAGCCATTCAATTTTTCATCTCACCCCCAGTCAGTTTGCATAGTAACAATCTTCCTATCAAACTTGCGCTCAACATATTGTTGAAAGTTAAGAAAGGCTTGATAAACATCAGAATGCTTTTTAAGCAAATATATCCAAGTAAATTTGATATAATCATCAATAAAGCTTACATAGTATGCATGTTTTCCAACAGAAAGAGGAGCAGGGCCCCAAACATCAGAGAACACTTCCTCCAAAGGAACAGTAGAGACACTAGTAGATATGGGGTATGCAAGTTGGTGACTCTTGGCTAGTTGACAAGAGTCTGATGACCCACAAGTATACGGGGTGTATCGCAGTATTTTCGAGGGAAGTGAAACCCAATTTATTGATTCGACACAAGGGAGCCAAAGAATATTTATCAGCCTTAACAACTGAGTTGTCAATTCAGCTGCACCTGGAAACAATCTTGCATACAGGAGTTTATCAGTAGCAACAGTTTTGTAGTAGGAATAGTAAAGCAACAGCAGTAGCAAAGCAAAGACAGTAGTAACAAAAGCAGTAAACAATGGGATTCGAGTGCGGTAGGCATAGGGATGGATGGACGGGCGTTGCATGGACAAGACAATCCACATAGCAATCAAACATAGGGCAATTGCAGATAAATAATATAAAGCATCCAAGTACTAGACAATCCTAGGCATGTGTTCCATATATAGTCATACGTGCTCGCAATGAGAACTTGCACAACATCTTTTGTCCTGCCAGCCCGTTTGCAGCGAGGCCTCTAGGGAACTACTGGCAATTAAGGTGCTCCTTTTAATAGAGCACCAGAGCAAAGCATTAACACTCCGTGAACACATGTGATCCTCACATCAAAGCCTTTCCCTTCCGGTTATCCTGATTTCTGTCACTTCGGGGCCATAGGTTCCGGACAACAACGTGTGTATATAACTTGCAGATAAGACCAAGAACAATACTACCATAATGAATCAATAACATGTTCAGATCTGAGATCATGGCACTCGGGCCCTAGTGGCAAGCATTAAGCACAACAAGTTGCAAGAAAGTCATATAGCACTAATAAAAGATACTAGGCACCATGCCCTAACAATCTGATGCCATTACATGAACGATCTCATCCAATCCCTACCATCCCCATAGCCTACAGCGGGGGATTACTCACTCATAGATGGGGGAAACATGGATGGTCGATGGAGAAGCGATGGTGATGATGATGGCGATGATCTCCTCCAATTCTCTGTCCCGGTAGGGTGCCAGAACGGAGTTTCTGGTGCTGTTTCGTGGAATTTGATGGTGGCGGCGGAGCGGAACTCCTTCTGGAAAAACGTCGAACCCCCCGAAGTTTTTAGGTCAGAAGGCTCTTTATAGGCGAAGAGAGAGGCCGAGGGGGTGCCTGGGGGCCCACACCACCCCCTGGCGCGGCCTGGCCTGGCTCGTGCCAGTAGGTGGTGTGGCCACCCCTGGCTCTTCTCCGTCTCGTATTCTGGCTCCTGGAGTCTTCGGGTGAAATAGGATTTTTGGCATATTTTCCCGGATTTTTCCTGATAGTTGATTTTCTGCATAAAAAAGTAGACACCAAAGCAATTCTACTGAAAACAACGTCAGTTCGCGTTAGTTGCATCCAAATCACACAAGTATAGAGGAGAAACAATAGCAAAAGTGTTCGGGAAAGTAGATATGTTTTGGACGTATCAACTCCCCCCAAGCTTAGCTTATTGCTTGTCCTCAAGCAATTCAGTTGAAAACTGAGTGCGATAAAAGAACTTTCAGGAACACATTTGCTTCATATGATGTAAGTATTCTCAGCAATGTGATCAACTAGCTAGACAATTCATAATAAAGAGTACGCAATTGAGTCTACTTAATAGTCATTGCAAGCTATGAAGAGATTCCAACTCAAGAATAATAAGTAGCATGAAGCACAAACATAAGCAACATTACAATGCTCATAGAAAGGTATGATAGAGTGGTATCTCGCTTGCCTTTGATTATGAATGCCAAGGCACCTCTGAAGTTCAAGTGATGACTAGAATTAAAGATATCAAAGATACAAGCATCAAAATCATAACACAAATAATCAAGTATTGGAACAAACACAAAGGATGACAACTATGCTCTCAAGAAGGTGCTCAAAGAATAAGTGGAGACTCAACAAGTAGAAGAAAAGGTTTTGAATAATTTGAAAGGCTTCCAAATGTTGAAAGTATGGTACTTGTTAGCTTTGAGCTCTCATTGCCCCTATCATAAGCATCTTTAATGTGGTTAAGGTGAAAGTGACACAACTAAGAGGATATGCTTGACAAGTTATAAATTGAAGTCTCATGCCCCTTACTTACGAAGACCGATCCTCATGCTACTCAACTTCAGTCACAAGTAAGCTCTTGTCATTGTAAGTACATACGTATCATGGAGAACCGCCAACGGGGTACCCCTTGCATATGATACAGGAGCTATCCCATAATCAAAATGACAAGGCAAGCAGACAATGAGCATCTCAGCGATCTTTTTATTTACTATGTGCATAGATTTTTATTGAGGATGCTTCATAGAATGCTCATTACGGTTATGCTGCAAGTTTCCACCATGATTAAGCATGGCTTAGGCTAGCGGCCCAGACATTTCTCTAACATACAAACAAACTCCATGATCTTACAAGTTCCACTTTTATTTCACACCGCCGGGATCCATAAGCAAAAGAACATGATATCAACTAGGTACAAAGTACCTATGAAGCGTTGAAAGCGGTCCCCATGATACATGGTTCTGCTAACTTCAACTCATAAAGCGCAAGTATATGCGCAACAAAGAAGGACGCAATGGTTCAGGTTTATTAAGTGCAAGAAAATAAAGTGTGCCATCAAGTTCGTGAGAGCTTTACTAACTAACTTTCTCATAACAAGCAAACATTTTATTCGGAAGAAAACAAGGCATATTGAATATGCATGGAGATAGCAAACGATGCTAATAGGTAGGTATGGTGGACACTTTGGAAATATTTGGTTTAGGGAGTTGGAAACATGAGTAAAACACTCAGTGGAAGCGAATAGCAAAACTAAGGGAGCGACAAACGAGAGAGCAATAGCTGTCATTATCATGCTTGCAACAAAACAAGACTACTCATGGCATGAAAGTGATTCAAGATCCTCAAGGAAAAATAATTCATCGAGGCTCAACTGATTATTACAGTCATGTGCATGCATGAGCATGTGCCAAGTCAATTCAAATGAAACATTCAGAGGAGGATACCACGGTGTCATACCAATTTATGAATAGAGTAATGCAAGCAAACATTCATGAGACATGCTACAAACTATTAGCCGGCTGGAGCTAATCACAAGAAAGCAAGAACTACTAAGCATCCAAAGATAACATACACCCTACATGAACGGACTAAGCAAGCTCACAAAGATGAGTATATGTACAAAAATGAAGACAAATAGAGTTCGTTACCAGCCTCTTACCACGCCTCAAGTTGTCATTAATCCTCATTATTGCTCTTCACTTGTATGGCTTGAATAATAATATGAAACCAATAATCCACTGAGAATTGACGAACCCTGAAGCAAACGCGCAAAAACCAAAGAAGAACGACAAATATTTTTGGTGTTTTTGATTTTTGAACAAGAACCAAAAGAGAGAAACAAGCAAAGCAAAATCTTTTTGGGTTTTTCTAATAGTTCAAACAAAGCAAAAAGGAAAAAAGCAAACCAAGGCAAAAAGAAGAAGCAAGCCAAAGAGAAACAACAAAAATATTTTTGGTCTTTTTGTGTTTTTAGAAAGCAAAAGCAAAGAAGAACGAAAACTAAAAAGAGAACGAAAACATGAATATTCAAAGTACCGACACAACATGATATGGAGATGAGTACGCTGTCGGTGTACCTCCCCCCAAGCTTAGGCTTTTGGCCTAAGTGGGTATCAGTCCATGTACGAATAAGGGTTCCAAGCGGGCAGATCTTGGTAAGAATGGTCGTAGCTGGGCCCATGAGAAGAAGAGGAAGCTTCCCAATCATAAGTGGGATGCTGATATGAAGACTCTCCCTCATTCGAAGGCTGGACCGAATCATCCGTGACCTCCCTTCTAGTGTCCTGCTCCTGCTAGGAAAGCTCTCCCAGGTACGTGTCAAGCTCCTCCTTAGTGAGGGACCATCCTTCCCTATTATCAAGGTTAAACAAAATAGGTGCAGGCAAAAGAACAACACGCTCGGACTTGCTCTTTCTCCAGCCAGCCTTAAGAAAGGTTATTTCATAAGATAACTCACTCAAACTAGCCCACGAGGAAATAAATTTATGATGTATCATGGAATTAAGATCAAGCCTCTCTATGGGGAACTGTAGGTCTAGATGATGAGGCACTAAACCATGCAATGCTAGCAAATGAGAAGCAATGAGGCCTCCACAAATTCCACCTTTCTCACGGTTAGCAGCAAGACGGAAGGCTATCAAAGCACCCAAGTTGTCAGACCTATCTCGTCTAAGGGCAGCAGAGATAAATGCTAGATCAAACGAAGATAACTTATTGGCAGTTTTCCTAGCAAGAACACACTTGGCAATAAAGTAGGCAAAGTAGCGAATGGAGGGAAGATGAATGTTACGGATTTTTTCCATTCTCCTTCGAGAATCTACTCCCTTGACAAATTTATGTGTATAAATCCATGAGTGGTTCTGATCTCTCTTTAATCTTCTTACATGATCCCCATTGAGGTACCTTAATAGCTGCACAAAAATCATCAAGAGAAAGATTGACAGCAATATTGTAAATTTTGTAATGGACCATGGGGTTAGGCAAAGAGTGACTAAATTGGAAATCCTGCACCACAGACATGGTTAGCTTCACAAATTGACAAGGTTCATCTTCCAAGAAACGCTCTAACCCTGCATTAGAAACCAAAGTGTGGAAATCTTGTAAAATTCCTGCAGCTCTCATGAACTCAGGGCATGGATAAATGGAGGGAAAAACTTCGTCCTCCCGATGGACCTTCATAACCTCAGGCACCCAAAGCTCATGTTGGTTTAGGTGGTGTCCACTCATCTTCTATTCTGAAATTTAAACACCTATTAAACAAGTGATTGCAAAGTAAATATAATAAAGGATTCTACTCATAGGGACTTGGAAGAGGCCTAAACATGCATCAAAACTATATCTCTAAGCATCAAACAAGCTTACAAGCTCTCATAACCAGTCACCTACAGCAGCAAAATACTCAACATATAATCCACTAAACACAAATCTACTTGGACAAGGGGAGGAGTCACATACCAAGGAACAATTGCTCCAAATTTCAGCAAGAAAGATGGGCTGGGTCAAGGAGATCGAAGAAATCGAGAGCAAGCATAGAAAGAACACGATTTTGAGCTATGAACTGGATCTTACTCGGGAGAGAGAAGAAAGTGGCAGGTGAGAGAGGTAGTGGGGGGGCCAGGGGTGGCCCACACCAAGGCATGGCGCCACCCAGGGCTGGCCGCGCCACCACATGGTGTGCCTGCCTGGTGGGCCCCCCTAGTACCTACCAGGTACTCCTCTGCCGCTTTTTTCACGTAAAAATTTAATATGAATTTTCTGGAATTTTTCGAGACACTTTATTTTTGGGAAATTTTCAGAAATAGAAGAATGATTTTTCTGACAGATAGATTTTTTTTCTTTTGGAAACATGATGCAAGGACAAAACAAGGCTAGAACTACATAAGTTCTAACATGCAAACAAACTACCAACACAAATAAAACTAAACGAGAGCAAAAACTAAAATGCAAAGGATAGAAATAAACGGAGATAATCATAATGAAAACATTGTTTTGTTCAATGGAATCCTTTTGTTAGCAAGGTTGATCAAGTCTTGCTACCAAAACAATTGCATATGAGACAAAACTTTGTACTCCACTAATGATTATGTTACCTTAACCTTGATAGCAATGGTCCCAATCATAATAGTTTCAAATTTTTCTCTTGGTATGGGACAATATATTTCTCCAACTTGAATGCCTTCAACATGTTCAATTGAATTCAGTCTATAAGTCCTTTCAATCTTCTTGGGGAAATAGACAATATGTTCCTTGTCATTAACATTGAAGGTCATCTTTCCTTGATTACAATTAATAACAGCTCCTGCAGTATTAAGAAAAGGTCTCCCAAGAATAATAGACATATTATCATCTTCAGGCATTTCAAGCACAACAAAATCAGTTAATATCAAGCAATTGTGAGCCCCCTGCACAGGTACATCCTCACATATCCCCACATCTTAATATCATCAGAAAACAAACCACTCATGGTAGAAAGTTCATTCATATGTGCTACCGCACTTTCATTCTTAGTCCCACAAAAAGGTTCATTCTCGACCATAGCTATGTAAGATAGATCGAGAGAGAAATCATAATCTTCATCTATAATGTTTATGGGAGAAGCAGCAAACTTAGCATCATGAGATAATTTGGGTCTAATAGTACGCCTCTCAAGGAGATTCTTAGCAGCACTCCTATCATGGGTGTTCCTACATTCTTCAATAAACTCATTAGTCATCTCAACATAATCTTCTTCAGCATCATAACTCTTACTAGACTCAGGTGAGCTAACAGGTGTGGCAGTGTCTTCATTAGGAGTTTCGGTATTTCCAGCTATAGTTCTAGCAATCGTAGCATCTAGAAAAGGACCTAATGAACCACTCTTATCAAGCACAGTAGAGGCAGCATCATAAGTATCAGAAGTTTCAGATTCAGCAGTAGTAGCAGTGTGTGTAGCATGTGTATGTGGTGGTGTAAGGAACTTACTCAAAACAGACGGTGAATCAAGAGCAGTAGAGGTGTTCAGAACCGTACCTCTTCTTGTAGTATATGGTAAAATAGGAACCTTGCCATCACGAGACTTACCCATGATGGATGGATAGCAGCGAACAATAGAGAACCCAAGTGAACTTGATAAATAAAGCTATGCTCCCCGGCAACGGCGCCAGAAAATAGTCTTGATGACCCACAAGTAAAGGGGGTGTATCGCAGTATTTTCGAGGGAAGTGAAACCCAATTTATTGATTCGACATAAGGGGAGCCAAAGAATATTTATCAGCCTTAACAACTGAGTTGTCAATTCAGCTGCACCTGGAAACAATCTTGCTCACAACAGTTTATCAGTAGCATTAGTTTTGTAGTAGGAATAGTAAAGCAACAGCAGTAGCAAAGCAAAGACAGTAGTAACAAAAGCAGTAAACAGTGGGATTTGAGTGCGATAGGCATAGGGATGGATGGACGGGCGTTGCATGGACAAGACAATCCACATAGCAATTAGAACATAGGGCAATTACAGATAAATAAGATAAAGCATCCAAGTACTAGACAATCCTAGGCATGTGTTCCATATATAGTCATACGTGCTCGCAATGAGAACTTGCACAACATCTTTTGTCCTGCCAGCCCATTTGCAGCGGGTCCTCTAGGGAACTACTGGTAATTAAGGTGCTCCTTTTAATAGAGCACCGGAGCAAAGCATTAACACTCCATGAACACATGTGATCCTCACATCAAAGCCTTTCCCTTTCGGTTATCCCGATTTCTGTCACTTTGGGGCCATAGGTTCCGGACAACAACGTGTGTATACAACTTGCAGATAAGACCAAGAACAATACTATCATAATGAATCAATAACATGTTCAGATCTGAGATCATGCCACTCGGGCCCTAGTGACAAGCATTAAGCACAACAAGTCGCAACAAAGTCATAAAACACTAATAAAAGATACTAGGCACCATGCCCTAACAATCTGATGCCATTACATGAACGATCTCATCCAATCCCTACCATCCCCATAGCCTACAGTAGGGGATTACTCACTCATAGATGGGGGAAACATGGATGGTCGATGGAGAAGCGATGGTGATGATGATGGCGATGATCTCCTCTAATTCCCTGTCCCGGCAGGGTGCCAGAACAGAGTTTTTGGTGCTGTTTCGTGGATTCTGATGGTGGCGGCGGAGCGGAACTCCTTCTGGAAAAACGTCGAACCCCCCGAAGTTTTTAGGTCAGAAGGCTCCTTATAGGCGAAGAGAGAGGCCGAGGGGGTGCCTGGGGGGCCCACACCACCCCCTGGCGCGGCCTGGCCTGGCCCGCGCCAGCAGGTGTTGTGGCCACCCCTGGCTCTTCTCCGTCTCGTATTCTGGCTCCTGGAGTCTTCGGGTGAAATAGGATTTTTGGCATATTTTCCTGATAGTTGATTTTCTGCATAAAAAAGTAGACACCAAAGCAATTCTACTGAAAACAACGTCAGTTTGCATTAGTTGCATCCAAATCACACAAGTATAGATGAGAAACAATAGCAAAAGTGTTCGGGAAAGTAGATACGTTTTGGACGTATCAGAGTCACAAACATATGGTGTACTCTCTGGGGTGTAAGCTATTTTATTTCTCCTAAGAACTTGTTGCACCACGAAGGAAGATGGATGACCTAAACGACGATGCCATGTAGAGGAAGACAGCTTTATTGTGAGGAAGGCGAGCTTGGAGGTCTCATGTAACATAGGCATGAAGGGGTAGAGACCACCATGGCATAGGCCTCTAAATAGAACTCTTCATGTTGCTTGATCTTTGATTAAAAAGAAGAAAGGATGCAACTCAATGAATACATTATTATCAAGAGTAAATTGATGCACTGACAAGAGGTTTTTAGATGCACTAGGAACATAAAGAATATCTTTGAGTGCAAAGGAACAATAGGGGTGCGCAATATTGAGTTACGAATATGACTTATTTTCATACCTGTGCCGTCAGCAGTGTTGACGGTGTCACGTCTAGTGTACTTTTCAGCAGTGGAGAGCTTGTTCATCTAGCCAGCAAGATGATTAGTGGCACCACTATCGGGGTACCAATTTGTATCAACACAGTAGGAGGTAAAGTGTGCCCCCTTCTCACCACGATCACCATCTTCATCATCATCATGTTGAAAACGCCACCAACACTCACTTGCAGGGTGGCCGTGTATCTTGCAAATTTGGCATGTAACATCGATGAAAAGTGTAGGAGCCCGATCAATACGGGCCCGTGGCCGACGGCGGTCTCCCCCACCAGCACCGCCATCATCTCGGCGATGATCTTCGTCGCGCTGGCGGCGATCTCCCTCATAGCAGGGGCGAGCATCATCGCGTCGCCATGAGCCATCACGGCGATCGTGGCGGTCACGAGAACCGCCACCACCGCCTCCTCCACGATGTCATCTTGGTGTAGTATTGATCTGCGGTCATGGTCAACTTTTTAGTATCATTAAGCTCACCTCACAGATGCTAAAATTTGGAGCGAGCAGCAGTCTTGAACATGTTGTCAATCATCGACCAATCCTCGGCAGTGGTTTCCACAACAAGCACATGGGAGAGGATGTCTGGCGAGAGGGAGTTGAGGAGGAATCGCAGCACCTGTTGATCCCTTGCGATCCACGAGGCATAGGCAGGATTTTCCACATTGATTTTCTTCTTATTTTCATCTTCAACTTCGATGTACTCATGCGGTGCAGCGTCGGTGCCATTAAGGAGACCCATGACGCCAGCACCACGAAACGCCGGGAGGACGAGAGCCTTCCAGGCGAGGTGATTGGTGCGGTTGAGCAGTTGGGCCGCCGACGCTCCGAGAGACGCGGCCAGCGAAGAGGCTGATGATGAGGTGGCCATGGTGACGATGGATCTTGATCACGAGTGTCGGAGATGTAGATCTTGAAGGCGGCGGCGGCTGTGAGGCAGCGGCGGTAGTAGATGTATTGGTTGTAGGTGCGGCGCGGCTTAGGAAGCGGCGGCGGCGGTCGTTGTTGTGGCGGCGGCTAATCTTAGCGGCGGCGGCTGGTTGTAGGGTTTTAGGGTTATGTGGCGGCGGCGGCGGCCAGGGGAGCTGGCGGCGGCGGTCTTTGTTGTGGCGGCGGCGGCTAGGAAGCGGCAGCGGCGGTCTTGTTGTGGCGGCGGCGTCTAGGAAGCGGCAGCGGCGGTCTTGTTGTGGCGGCGGCGGCTAGGAAGCGGCAGCGGCGGTCTTGTTGTGGCGGCGGCGGCTAGGGCAGCTAGATCTCGGAAGAGACCAGCTCTGATACCATGTCAAAGTTTGTGTGGAACGGTACTTGGCCTCGTACCAGTTGCGTGTTAATATATAGTCCGTAAACACAGGTGTACAAGAGTTGGGGGTATCCGTATATAATATATACGGTATACAAAGATAAAGGGAAAAACCCTATCATCATCTAACAGTGGCTACAGTACGTACTACGTGAGTACTCCTCCAGATCTCAGATGCAAAATAGCCAATAGCCGGCATGCATGATTCACTTAATGGACTTCATCAATCATCGACCAAATTAACAATTAGTGCACTGTTTCTCGTCGCCCTACGTAGTATATACTGTACAATATCGTTTCATCTAACATCTATGCCTACTCCCTTAGTTCACAATTATCTCGTATTCTAGGTTTAGTCAATATCAAACTTGAAAGTTTGACCGTACATTTAGAAACAAATATCAGTATCAATAATCCAAAACCTATTGTACTAAAATTGTCATGAACTATACTTTCATATTATATTCATTTGAAATTATAGATGTTTGTATTTTTATCTTGTATTCTTGGTAAAACTTTACAAAGTTTGACTTCAAATAAAACAGAACGCAGAGGGAGTTTATATATAGAGAGAGAATATACCTGTTGGAGTTTGTGTGAGCAGTAATGTCTGCCACTCGTGCAAACGAAGAGTTAGCGTTAACTCGTCTACAGTTAACAGAGCATTACTACAAGCAATCATTCATGCAGGTTAGTTGTCGGTCCAGCCCCTTGATTGATGCATGTACATTGCTAAGTACCTTGCTAACAAGGTTGCCATAACCAATTAGCTAAGTACCACACATTATGTACTGTTCCGATGCTCGTGTATAGTAGGAGTAGGACTACTAATTTAAGCTTTCAACTAAGTGCTCTTCGATCTCACACTTGCTTCTAATTTCCCCGCGACGTGATCTTATACGAAGATATCTCCTTTTACTCGAATCTAGCTACCACGGCATTAAGATGATTGCGGTTGCATGCACATGTCACTAGCTAGTGACCAAGCATCACCTAATCCCCACGTATGCATCGAGATTCGAGAGCACCAGGAACGTGACATCACAAGCTACATATTCTCACTTCCCTACAAAACAAAAACACCGGAGTATATAGGATTATTAATAGATTGGTGAAATTTCGTATAAAAAAAACAAGCAAAAGCGAAAAACATACCCGCACCACATGATTCTACTGATGTCACTCCAAATTAATTAATTAATTAATTAATTAACTCATTATTCCATCTCCCCGGCTGTTGTTTTGTTATCCCATTATCGACTTTCCTCTCTAGCCATTTGACGTTTGTGGTTAGTACCGTCAGGGGTCAACTCTGTGTATACGTCGTACGTTACGCAAACACGACAAGAAATGGCTACTGCACCACTACAGTAAGGAAGTACTACTACGTACGTGTACACGTACGCGTGAGTAAAAAGCGTGCACGTACACATTCAGTGCATGTATATACATGAGCACCTCGATCAGCCCTTTGTTAAAAAAAAAATCCGGCCTTAAAGAGAGCTACGAGGCCCTGGTCCTTCTGCTCTCACGTGTCCCCCTCCTAAATCCCCTTAGTTGGTACAAATAGTGCAAAAACGTTTCGATCAGAGCAAACAAATTGTGGTATTAGAACAAAAATAATTTTTCCCTAGTATTCCGCAAATGCTTCTATGAAGCAAAGTTCTTTTTTGCTTTCGTTGTAGAAACGGTTTGACCACAAAAAAAAAACCCGCGGGACATGGACCTCATCGGTCGTCGCCAGTGCCGGTCCGGGGGGGCGGTGGGGTGGGAGCTTTCGCATGTGACACCACCAGTTCTCCATGGCCCGATCTTTGCATGGCCATGGTGCAACATGCGGCCCTCAGTGAAGGAAGAGGGCCGGCGCCGAAGGTGGTGATGGGCTGGTCTGGGGAGGTCGCTATTGGTGCCGGTCCGGAGCGGTGGTGCAGGAGATTTCGCAGGCGACATCAGCACACTGTGGGATCGACACACGTAGCACAACGAGGAGGAACGGTAGTAAGAATAGAACAAGAGATGATGTAGGACCCATTGCAACGTAGCCACACGGACGCACGTCTCGCTAGCTTGACCCGGAGGATCGACTGTCCTCCGGGATCGGAGAGTACAATCATTTTCCTTTAATTTAACGTTGGTGCCATTTGTGAGTTAGCAACATATCCAACTTCATACGATTTATATGCAAACGCATTATATATGCTCCTACATGCATGTATATCCATAATACGTGCATGCACGCACGCTTCTAAACTTTGTTAACTCCATGAGAATCGATAGATCGTTCGTTGGCGGCTAGCTAGTGGCCACCCGACCAGATCATCCAAGGGGCAATATATGTTGATAAACGCACTGATGGCGGCCAGGCACAGGACAAGGCGATCCAAGACCAAATATTTTCCTGTCGCTTGGCTTGATGGTTCACTGCACCACCATGCATGATGTATCCATCATGTGCATGCGTGCTGTTGTTGCCACACGTACTCCATCAATAAACCGGATGCAGGCGGACGGCCGCTAGGCATCCCAGGCTTATCGGCCTCGTTTTCTAATCATCTGTAATCACGTACGTACTCACTAGTACTCGTGCTTAACCCGTTTATTAGTACGAATTTTCCATGTTATATTAGATACACGGGCTGTTCTTCTTGTCCGCCGGACTGTCCGCATGCATACCTAAGACAAACTCACCGCGTCGTGTTCAACAAAAAAAAAAACTCACCGCGTCGGCAGAAGATTGCATCGGCCAAAGCTACAGCTGAATCACTCACATAAACGGTGCGCGCGAAGCGTTTGAGATCATCATGTCTAGCTTTGCATGCGTCGAGCGCGTCTGGCCGCGGCGCCACAGATATGTACTGTAGTAAGTACTACTCCCTCCGTTTTAAAATATAAGATGTTTTAGATTTATGAAATGAGTGTATCTAGACCCTTTTAGTGTATAGGTTCATTTAGATTTGGAGTGAATCTATACACTAAAAGAGGTCTAGATACATTCCATTTACAAAGCTAAAACATCTTATATTTTGAAACGGAGGGAGTAATACGTACGACGCCACGTGTATGTTTTGAAAGAAAACACACCAAAAGTGGCACTGATCTTGTTACCCTAGCCCCAATTGCGGTAGTAGGTTTATGTAATTTTCTCCACTTGACACCCTAACAGTTCATACTGTATCCAGCAAAATTAATGTGCAATATAGTGTAGTGATATTAATCCGGCGAACGAGAGTGAGTTGACTGATCTACAGTTACGAGGGTACAAATCTAATCATGTCCACGTTAATTGTTGTTACGGACACTAATTCCTCCTGAGAGTACTCGTACAGTATACGGTTTGACGCATTAGTCTCCACACGCACGAGGTGCCTTAAATTAAGTAGGCTGGCCGTGTACATGGTCCAATTAACTTTCTCTACTAGTACTGTACTACAGTACTACCACGTACGTACCCTTCATTTTCTTTCGGTGGCTTACAGCTGGTACGTACTGAGTACGTACCCAGTCCATGTATATGTACACAGTACAGTATGTAGCGCCGCGTGTGTCCGCATGCCAACTATTACTGTCTAGCGTCAAGTCTGTCTATACGTATACGTACGGCGAACTGTTGAAAATATAAGCTACTCCCTCCGGCCCGAATTAACGGCCGCGAGGGCCATTTTACAAAAACGTCCTGGTGTTTTTCCCGACAAACAATTGCTTCCTTTCTCGTATTCTTCTTCCTCTGCTCGGCTCCTGCTATGCCGAAGCTTCATCGATGCTCTCGCGGTAGTCTCGCCGCAACTCGCCCTCACCCGTGCGGCGACCTTGCTAGCGTCGCGCCCTCCTCCCATCCACTGCTCCGCCGACGCCGCACCGCAGCGGGTGGCCTCTCAATCCATGAACCCTAACCATACAGTAAAACTCGAATCTTGCGGATGCGGCCGGAGATTTGGGGTTCTCCGGTGAGGCGGATGCAGACGATGAGGCAAATCGATGCGGCGGCGCCGGCCCTGACTTCAACAAGCTACGGGGATAGTGGAGGCTGGTTGTCGCGTGTCCTCGTGAGGTGCAGGGGAGGTGGAGGCTTGTCCCAGTCCACACCGCTGCCATCACCCATCTCCTTCTTGTGCATTATGGCGTCGTTGACCTTGTCTCCTCCAGCTATAGGTACAGTTCTTGCTCCCTGGTAGTGAGGTCCCTATCCCCTCCCCTCTACCATATATTCTTCACAGATTTGTGGATTTAGGTAGGGCTGATAGAGGTTACCTGGTAGCAAATATGGTTGCTTGGTTCCCGAGCTAATTACCTTGCTAATGCTACTGGTCCAGAGTAATTAGCTATGCGACAAATCACAAGGAAACCCAAAAATCAGCTCACAGTAGTTTGCAATTATTGAGCTAATTACTCTGTACCAGTGCTTGGCATCTACCACAAGGAAATATTGACGGTACTAAGCTACTGCTTGCTAATGTTATTTTGTAGTTTCACAACATTCAGTAAAGTAGTACTAGAGGATAATTAGCTCATGCATACTCATGTCCTTTCTGTAATGAGGATTGGCACTAGAGAAAAATTAGTTGTACACTAAACTCAATTGAAAATTTGATCGACCAAACTTCAGCTCTGTCCTTTCTGTAATGCGAATAGAAGATGCAAATGATCTTATTGTGCCTGGAACTGTGTATGCTATCTCTTTATAAAAGCCAAGAATTTGATCTCTGTATGCTTATTGTAACTGTGTATTGGAATTTAGACACTAGTGGAAAACGGGCCTCCAGTCCCGGCCCGTCAGGGGATTTAGTCCCGGTCCTGGTAACCGGGACTGGAGGGGCGGGACTAAAGGCCCACCCATTAGTCCCGGCCCTCTTACCAGCCGGGACCAATGGGCATCCACGTGGCTGTCTCTGCGGGCGCTGGGTGCCCTCCCATTAGTTCCGGTTCGTATTACAAACTGGGACAAATGGTTCTCTGCCGCGGCAGCATTTTAGGCACTTTCTCTGCCGCGGTAGAGAATTTAATTTGTATTCTTTTTTTATTTCAAAATAGTTTTCTACGCTACCACATATCGTACATGTTTGTGCATACATAAGATAACTTCTCTTAAGATCGAGCATACAAATATATACATGATAGTTACACATGGAGATCAAAATTATCGGGACTAGAGCCCGTCTATTCAATTACACGGTCGGGGATCATCGGCGCCTATTCACACTAAATTCTCCGGCGTCATCTATCATCTCGTTCATCAAGAATCCTGCCAGTTCTTCAGCAATTGCTACTACGCGTTGCTGTGGTAGGAGCTGATCCCGCATTTTCTCGAACTATATAAGAAAAGGAGATCAATATGAATATCAATCATGATAACAAAAAGTGACGGTAATAAAAATAATGTTATGAATGTATTGCTTACATCGACTCTATAATCATTCAGCTCACTGGTAAACATGCGAATGAACTCGCAAACGTAGAATTCACATAGATTCGTCCCCTGTGGCTGCCTCGTGCACTTTACGAGAATAGAATTCAATCAAAATAATAATCCAGCATCATAATTGTATTGAAACTAGAAGTAAAGAGATGCGCGTACTACTTACCGAGACCGGCTTAAACGTCAGCTTCTCAGTAAAGTCACCCGTAACCGTACTCTTGAACTGGTTCCAAACCCTACCCGGTAAAGAAAATGAATGAGTTATTTATTACGTGATATCTCAGGAAATCAACGAAAGAGACCGCTGTAGCGCGAAAATTACCTCTGGAGCATGTCCTGCATGTCACTAAGCTGTTCCAGGGGTCTCTTTAATGGGTCCATGACTTCAACTCTTCCCTTATCAAGTTGAATGTCCATGAGAATCCAGTGGAAACTGTACACGTTTATATATACATCAGTAACTCATCAATTACACTTAACATCGAGTAAGCAAAAGAGAATATGTACAATAGAGTAAGACACTCACGCGAAATTGTAAGGAAACAGTATGTGGTCACAGAAATTTTGCTCTGTTAGAAACCTCAGAAGGTTTTCCTGTGTGTCCTCGGGTCTTTCCTTTAGCGTCCGACAATGTATTTTATCTGGGTCAATGAACCCAACACTGAAGATTGACCTTCTTTTACATTCCATGATTTTTATTCTGCATAATAATAGAGTACAAAAGGATATAATTAGAAAAATTACATGAAATGAACTGAACAACTGAAAAAAATGAATAGCTTATATATAGACAATGAATTCAACAACTTACAGACAATAGCAACTCATGAGACTTTTGTCGAGGGCGTCAAAAGTGTATACCTGGAAGAGTTTTGGAAACTCAACATGGACCTCTTCTTCTCGGAAGTAGTAGTCATGTGGGACTTTCGCCACGATCATTATTCTCTCCTCCTTTACGGCTTTCAAGTACCATTTATGTAAACTCCGCATTTGTGTTGGCAGTTGTTGGAACTGCTCAAAGCTGACCAGAGGCTTCCCTGGGACATATGTAGGGACTACCTGAGCCTTGGGTAACTTGTCGTCCTGGGAACCTAGCAATTCCTCAACAGTCACATTCATAGCGGCCGCAAGCTTCTTAGCTTCTTCCATATCCTGCTGGGAGTGTCATAGGATACCACCTTGAGGGGTGGGGTCGATTTTTTGGCCTGTTCCCCGAGCTGGGGGACGTCCTTTCTTTTCCCGGTTGCACTTTGACTTGATGATTTGCTCCCGCTTGCACTTCTACTTGATTTGATCTTCTTCACTTCCTTGTGAAGTGTGCGTCGATAGTCATTTGGCTTATGGTGCAAGTCATATTACGATTTTGTGTTTAGAAAATAAAGTGCATACGCCTTTTGCTTCTCGGTGTATACCGGGGCGGGCTCGGGTTTCTTCTTTTGAAGCTGCGCAACACATTCGGCCTTTACGATCATGTCGGTTTCCTCGTCAGTACGATCGTAAGGTCTGATAGAAAGATTCTTATGAGGTACTCTTGGGAGGGGCGACATTTGTCGTTTTGGGCTCCTGCGTCGTTTAGTACTAATCGGAGGCTGCGGCGGAGATCGAGATGGACTCGGGCTGTGGTGGTCGTAGTCATGGGGTGGGCTTCTTGGAGGTGATGGAGGTGAAGGTGACATGCGACCACTCGGAGGTGTTGTTGGCTTTGGCGTCCAGCCTAGAAGCTTGATGTTGTTCTTGTCCCATAGAATGATACCACCCAGTACTTCTCTGAGTGTCCTTTCACCTTCAGGTCCAGGGATGTCAAGCTCCATTGAGTCCCACCCCATTGCGATTTCATCCACACCAACTTTAGCATAGCCAGCTGGAATCTCACGGCCATGTCAGCGTGCGCCAGGTGGACAAGGTAAAGCACATCCGACCGCCATCTTGATGGATAGGTTCTTCACCTTCTGATGGAGCTCACAAGATGCCTGCTCCTTGATTCCATCCACGGGGTAGCCGGGACCGCCATCTACCATACGTGCATCGTTAGAAGGGACCTCCGATTCAGCCACGCTGCTTTTCCGCTGAGATGGGACGGCGGTAATATTGAGTACAGGATCTTGCAGGCGCGCTGCTCCTCGAAGTTTGTCAATCTGTTGCTGATGCATTCGAAGTGTTCCTATCAACTCGGTGAACTTGTCTCCCTCCTCCTCCTGCCGTCGCCTCTTTGCTCTCTCTCGGCTCCTATAAGTATCTCTGTCTTTGGGAAAACCCATCTCCCACGTATAACTAGGGCCAAGGCCTCGTACACGTCTTCCGCGTTCGTCATTCCCGAGGACCTTTGTCAGCAAGTCTTTCTCTCTATCGAGACGGAACTTTGTTGTCCCCGTTTTAATCTCCTTCACCACTTTCTGCCATGTATCCCGGGGTATCCTAATCCCGTCATTGCAAATAAGGTCCCCTGTACTTTTGTCATACTCACTCCCATGCCCAAGGAACCAATTCCTTGCCCTCAGACCCCATTCTCCGTGTATTGGTTCTGGAGTGATCCCTTTAGCAAGCAGCTCATTCTCTTTAGCATCCCACTTTGGCATGGCAGCCGCGTAGCCCCCTGGCCCCAGGTGATGGTGATATTTCTTCATCGCGGCATTTTTCTTGTTTTTTTCCGACATTTCCATAGCAGGTTGTGACTCCTTGTACTTCACAAATGCATCCTAGTTAGCCTGCTGCTTCGTTAGATAACATTCAAATTTAGGAGTCTTCTTTGTCTTCTGATACTTTTGCCATAATGCTTTCTTCCAGTTCTTGAATAGTTTGGCCATCTTCGTAAGAGTCCACTACTTGACTTTCTTCCTCAATGCAGCTGTGTCGGCATCATCCTCACATTCTGGCAGGGTGAAATGTGTCATGAGGTCATTCCAAAGACCCTCTTTGCACCTGTCGGAGACATACTCACCCTCTTTCGCCCCTTTGGTCTTATTCCACTCTCGAACGGTGATCGGGATGCGATCCCTAACCATAACTCCGCATTGTTGTTTAAATACAGTTTTAGCCTTTTCGGGTTCCACCGGTTCACCCCGTGGTGATACCCGCGTAATTGTATAACGCGTAGATGCGTCCAACTTTTTGGCCGGGCCTCGTTTGGAATATTTTTTGCTCGATGTGGAGGCCTAAGAGAAGAAACATTCGTCAATTTATATATATATACAACTCAGTTAATGCATCTACTGATCACCAGACTTCATATATATACCTCGTCGTCGGCTTCTCCACCGCCGGAGCCATCGACTTCTCCACCACTGGAGCCGTCGGCTTCTCCTTGATCATTTCGGTCGACCTCCTCTCCCTCACCGGAGGGTTTCAGATAAATCGACGGAGATTTGGGTGGATCAACATGGGGGGTGTCGTTGATCATATCTTCGAGAATTTCTTCCTGTGCTAGGTCTCTCTGGATTGGATCCGTAGTTTTCTACAAAATGCACACAATAACATTTTTCATTCAATATTGCTGCATAAAATAACACTAAACAATAATATGAACAAGCAATTTCCTACAATAATACTAAACAATAGCAAAATTCTAGTGATGCCCTAACCCTAACCCTAAGTCCGGGCGGCCCGCAAGCACCACCACCCTAACCCTATCTCCGGGGGCCCACGAGCACCACCACTCTAACCCTAAGTCCGGGGGCCCGCAAGAACCACCACCCTAACCCTATCTCCGGGCGGCCCGCGAGCACTACCACCCTAACCCTAAGTTCGGGGGCCCGCGAGCACCACCACCCTAACCCTATCTCCAGGCGGCCCGCGAGCACTACCACCCTAACCCTAAGTACGGGGGCCCGCGAGCACTACCACATTAACCCTAAGTCCGGGTGCCCGCGAGCACTACCACCCTAACCCTAAGTCCGGGGGCCCACGAGCACTACCACCCTAACCCTAAGTTCGGGGGCCCGCGAGCACCACCACCCTAACCCTAAGTCCAGGGGCCCGCGAGCACCACCACCCTAACCCTAAGTCCGGGGGCCCGCGAGCACTACCACCCTAACCCTAAGTCCGGTGGCCCGCGAGCACCACCACCCTAACCCTAAGTCCGGGGGCCCACGAGCACTACCGGACTTAGGGTAGTTATTTCTTTAGCTTATCTTTATTTAGCACTGATGCTTGTGTGTCTCAATCGACACTATAATACTACATACTATATAATATACTACTATATATATTATTACTAGTAATAAATATATATACACAAACATATATATATATACTATATTTATATACTAGTAATAAATATTACAATATAAAAAAGATACAAGAAATAAAAAAACATACACTAGAAATTAATATATACTATACTAGAAATATATACTATACTAGAAATTAATATATACTATACTAGAAATTAATAAAAAAAATACACTAGAAATATAAAAAAGATACAAAAAATACTAGTAATAATTCTATCTATCTATTACAAAAAACATACTAGTAATACAAGTAATAATTCTATCTATCTATTAAAAAAAGATACTAGTAATACAAAAAAACATACACTAGAAATACTAGTAATACAAAAAATATACAAAAAAACAAAAATTGGCCGGCGGGGTGCCGCCCGGGCTCACCGGTCGCGGGGCGCCGCCCGGGCTCGCTGGGGGGATGGAGGCAGCGCGCGGCTCGCGGGGCGCCGCCCGGGCTCGCTGGGGCCGGGGACGGAGAGGAGGCAGATAGCGTGCGGTGGGAGGAGGGATTACCTCCCACAGCAGCGGGGCAGACGAGCGCGCGTCTCAAGAGGAGGTGGCGCGGTGCGGCAACACGGCGGGGTACGCGGACGGGCGGAGAGGCACGGCGAGGTATTTCTGCAGCCTGGCGGCGTAGTGCTACTCCTCGCCCCAGTCGATGGATTTGACCGGGGAAGAAGGCAGCGCCTTAAATACGCCCAACCCTTTAGTCCCGATGCGTGGCTGGAACCGGGACTAAAGGATTTGGATGCCTTTTCGCCTGCAGAGCCTTTAGTCCCTGATGGTGTTCTGGGCCGGGACTAAAGGCCCAAATTTGCGCGCGTTGGGCCTAAGTTAGCGCCTGTTTTTTCAAATATTACAATTTGTAACTATTAGATTTTTTAAATATTTGAATTATACAGTTTTTGCATACTTATGAATTTAAGAAAATTTTCAACATGAAAAGTTTTTGAATTTGAATAAGTAATCCAAATCTATTTTCTGTTTTATAAAATAATTATTCTAACTAGTGAAACTAATAACCATTTTGCCATTTTCAATTTAAAAATGCATTAAATATTATATTTTGCATATTTTTAAATAAGTGATTCAAATCAATTTTCTGTTTTATAAAATAATTATTCTAACTAGTGAAACTAATAACCATTTTGCCATTTTCAATTTAAAAATGCATTAAATATTATATTTTGCATATTTTTAAATAAGTGATTCAAATCAATTTTGTGTTTTATAAAATAATTATTCTAACTAGTCAAACTATTAACCATTTTGCCATTTTCATGTAATTCCGACGCTCCGGTGGTCTTCCTCCGGCGAAACCCTAGACCGAGGGCCCCGGATCGTCTACCCCGCCTTATTTTTTCCCGCCCGTTCTCTTCCGGATCGTAGCCCCTCTAGGGTTTAGGGTTTAGGGTTTTTGGTTTAGGGTTTAGGGTTTTTGGTTTAGGGTTTAGGGTTTTTGGTTTAGGGTTTAGGGTTTTTAGTTTAGGGTTTAGGGTTGTTTAGTTTAGGGTTTAGGGTTCCCTCCTCTGACTTAGGGTTTAGGGTTTAGGTTTTAGGGTTTAGGGTTCCCTCCTCTGACTTAGGGTTTAGGGTTTAGGATTTAGGGTTTAGGGCTTAGGGTTCCCTCCTCTGACTTAGGGTTTAGGGTTTAGGGTTTAGGGATTTTAGTTTAGGGTTTAGGGTTCCCTCCTCTGACTTAGGGTTTAGGGTTCCCTCCTCTGACTTAGGGTTTAGGGTTTAGACTCATATCTGTCGCCTCTCTCCACTCTATCCCATGGCTTCCACCATACCTCTAACCCCAGGGAGGCGGAGATGGAGTCTTTCACGGGCTAGCAGGAAAATATTTTCTGAGGCGGAACTTCCGAAGATGCCATAGGGTGTGTGTACCAAGGGCATCTTCGAGAAGTTCTGCCATGGGAGATTTCCCAACCCTTTCCTCCATCCATGGGGATGAAACTCTCCATCCATGTTGGCTTGGTCGTTGCCATAGCACATCTAGACTCATATCTGCCGCCTCTCTCCACTCTATCCCATGGCTTCCACCATACCTCTAACCCCAGGGAGGCGGAGATGGAGTCTTTCACGGGCTAGCAGGAAAATATTTTTCGAGGCGGAACTTCCGAAGATGCCATAGGGCGTGTGCACCAAGGGCATCTTCGAGAAGTTCCGCCACGGGAGATTTCCCAACCCTTTCCTCCATCCATGGGGATGAAACTCTCCATCCATGTTGGCTTGTTGAGTTGCTTTCCATGGCGTATCGATGCTCCTTTTATAGGCACGGCGCCGCTTCTACTTTGTCTTCTTCCTCCGACAGGGCGTCGTGCGCTACATGCTTTATCTCATCGAGCAGTGCGTCCACCCACGCGTCCTTATCCTACCGATAGCTTTAGTCCCGGTTTGAGCCCCCACCCGATACCAAAGGTTACCCACGCGTCCTTATCCCACCGATAGTTTTGTTAGATGACACAGAAACCACCTTTAGTCCCGGTTGCACCCACCAGCAGTTACTAAAGGTTAGCCACCCCCCAGATAAGGCCTTCCCAGATAAGCCTCCCCAGATAAGGCCCCCCATCTTTTGTCCCGGTTTGAGCCCCCACCCGGGATGAAAGTTTCCCACACCACTGCGTTCCCGCACTTTCCACCGGTTCCCACCTCTGTCTTCCAACCATTTTTTCAGTATATATATGTACGCTTGGCCTCCATTTACATATCACATCTAGACTCATCATTCTCTTCCCATGGCTTCCATCGTATCTCTAACCACCTGGGAGGCGGAGGCGCTTTGCACCTCGAACTACCCCTGCCCACCGGGCTACCGCGTCCCCACCGGCTGGATGCTGAGCGCCGGAGGCGTGCCGGTCCCTCCTATCCCTCTAGGTGTGGAGCGTCGGATGGCCATCATGAACCACTACTACCTCGAGCTCACACCAGAGCAGTGGAGGAATCCCAACTGGCATCCCGACTATTTCCCGACTTGGGAAGCCTTCTTCATCAATCGGCGTGAGAGGGCGCTCGCCAGGCACGAGGAGGACGACCCACCTCCTTCGAACTTCAGCGAGGCCGGTCGTCGGCTGTGGTGGCGCGGCCGGACTCTCCAGAGTGTCATGGCCTACAACACGACCGGCAATAACCCCCGCATGCGGTACCCTCAAATCCAGCCCACGCATGCCCAACCTTCAAGGTTCGACTACGGCGACCCCGACGACGACAGCGACGACGGCACCGACGACTATGACGACTACAGTGGCACGTATTATAGGGCTAGGAAGGAGCATGACTGAATCACTCCAACCATTAGGCATGTTTCTTAATTTTCAGTTGTGCTATGTATCCTTAGTGTTTTTGGGTTCCTTCTCTTGTGATGGTTCCTTCTCTTTGTGTGATCACCTACCGCGGCTCAGAACGTCTAGTTTGATTGAGCAAGATGTATTACATGAAAGGGGACCTTTATGTCTCAAATAAAAGGTTTAATACATTACATAGATTTATGTCTCAAATAAAAGGTTTAATTACATAGATTTATGTCTCAAATAAAAGGTTTAATACATTATTACACATCACCAACATCTAGTGTTGTGGTTTTCTTCTGCACCGTAACCATGGAGAATCTTCATCATTTAACAGGATGCTTGGGTCAGTTTTCACTTTGAAGGGCGGAATTTCATGAAACTTATTGTAATCTTCTGACATGTCTATCTTGTCATCCACTCCCACGATGTTTCTTTTCCCTGAAAGAACTATGTGGCGCTTTGGCTCATCGTATTCTGTACTCTTTTGCTTATCTTTCCTTTTTCTCGGTTTGGTAGACATGTCCTTCACATAGAAAACCTAAGCCACATCGTTGGCTAGGATGAATGGTTCATCCATGTACGCAAGATTGTTGAGATCCACAGTTGTCATGCCATACTTTTCGTCTACATGTACCCCACCTCCTGTCAGCTTGACCCATTTGCACCGAAACAAAGGGACCTTAAAAGTAGGTCCATAGTCAAGTTCCCATATCTCCTCTATGTACCCATAATATGTGTCAATCTGCCCATTGTCATCTGTTGCATCAAAGCGGACACCACTGTTTTGGTTGGTGCTCTTTTTATCTTGGGCGATCGTGTAAAATGTATTCCCATTTATCTCGTATCCTTGGAAAGTACATATAGTCGAAGATGGTAATCTGGCCAACGAGTACAACTCATCTCCAACTGTGGTGTTATTCATGAGATGTGTCTGCAACCAATTGCCAAAATTCTTCTCGTGTTCCCTTTAATCAAGGTTTCAGGCTTCCCCGGGTTTTCGAAGCGTAGAATGTTCTTGTGTTTCTCGATATACGGAGCCACCACGGTGGAATTGTGTAGAACCGTGTAGTGTGCTTGAGTGAAAGAATGCCCGTCCCTACATACCATTGATTTCCTTCCTAGTGTGCCTTTTCCAGTCATCCTTCCCTCATACCGAGATTCAGGAACACCAATCGGCTTAAGGTCAGGAAGAAAGTCAACACAAAACTCAATGACCTCCTCTGTTCCATAGCCCTTGGAGATGCTTCCTTCTGGCCTAGCACGGTTATGAACATATTTCTTTAAGACTCCCATGAACCTCTCGAAGGGGAACATATTGTGTAGAAACACAGGACCGAGAATTCTAATCTCTTCGACTAGGTGAACTAGGAGGTGCGTCATAATATTGAAGAAGGATGGCGGGAACAACAACTCGAAGCTGACCAGACATTGGACCACATCAATCTGTAACCCTGATAGACTTTCTCGGTCGATTACCTTCTGAGAAATTGCATTGAGGAATGCACATACCTTCACAATGGCTAGTCGAACATTTTCTGGTAGAATTCCCCTCAATGCAACCGGAAGCAATTGCGTCATAAGCACATGGCAATAATGAGACTTTAGGTTTTGAATTTTTTTCTCTTTCATATTTACTATTCCCTTTATATTCGACGAGAAGCCAGACGGGACCTTGATACTGAAAAGGACTTCAAAAAAGATTTCCTTCTCTTCTTTGGTAAGAGCGTAGCTGGCAAGCCCTTGAAACTGCCCTAGATGCTTGCCGTCTCGTCCTTTATGATGTTGCTGGTCCTCCCGTGCTGCCGGGGTATCTTTTGACTTCCCATACAAGCCCAGGAAGCCTAGAATATTCATGCAAAGATTCTTCGTCAGGTGCATCACGTCGATTGCAGAGCGGACCCCATGCACTTTCCAATAGGGTAGCTCCCAAAATATAGATTTCTTCTTCCACATGGGTGCGTGTCCGGTAATGGGGTCTTTCGGAACAGGTTGTCCTCCAGGACCCTTTCCAAAGATTACATCCAAATCCTTGACCATACCAAATACATCAGCACCACTACGGGGGACAGGCTTCGTCTGGGTTTCTGCCTTGCCATTGAAATGCTTGCCTTTCTTCTTTAAGGGATGACTGGGCGGAAGAAAATGACGATTGTATGGGTACACATTCTTTCTACATTTATCTAGATATATACTTTCAGTCTCATCTAAACAGTGTGTGCATGCATTGTATCCTTTGTTCGTCTGTCCTGAAATGTTACTAAGAGCAGGCCAATCATTGATGGTTACGAACAACAACGCTTGTAGGTCAAATTCCTGCTGTTTGTGCTCATCCCACACACGTACACCTGGTTTGGCCCACAACTGTAGAAGTTCATCAACTAATGGCCTTAGGTACACATCAATGTCGTTGCCGGGTTGCTTCGGGCCTTGGATGAGCACTGGAATCATAATGAACTTCCGCTTCATGCACAGCCAAGGAGGAAGGTTGTAGATACATAGAGTCACGGGCCAGGTGCTGTGACTGCAGTTCTGCTCCCCAAAAGAATTCATGCCATCGGTACTTAGACCAAACCATAAGTTCCTTGCGTCACCAGCAAAGTCCGGGAAGTCTCTATCGATTTTTCTCCACTGCCGACCATCAGCAGGGTGCCTCAACATCCCGTCTTTCTTACGGTCTTCCGTGTGCCATCGCAATAACTTGGCATGCTCTTTATTTCTGAATAAACGTTTCAACCGTGGTATTATAGGAGCATACCACATCACCTTGGTAGGAACCCTCTTCCTGGGTTGCTCGCCCTCAACATCACTAGGGTCATCTTTTCTGATCTTATACCGCAATGTAGTGCATACCGGGCATTTATCCATATTCTCGTACTTCTCACCGCGGTAGAGGATGCAGTCATTAGGGCATGCATGTATCTTCTGCACGTCTAATCCTAGAGGGCAGACAAGTTTCTTTGATTCGTACGTACTGGAGGGCAATTGGTTATTTCTTGGAAGCAGCTTCTTCATTATTACCAGCAACTTTTCAAATCCTGAGTCAGTCATACCGGTCTTTGCCTTCCACTTCAACAATTCCAGTGTGCTACCCAGCTTCTTCTGGCCATCTACACAAGTTGGATACAGCAATGTGTTGTAGTCCTGTAACATCTGCTCGAACTGCAACCTCTCCTTTTCTGTGTCGCAGTCTCGCCTTGCATCACTAATGACCCGACCAAAATCATCAACGGGCTCATCTGGTTCCCGTTCTTCACCCCCTTCTTTTTCATTATCTTCAACTGCGGTATCATCGTATTCAGGGAACATAGATCGTTAGTTGTCATCATCGTTCTCTTCTTCATCGCCGTCTTCCATCATAACCCCTCTTTCTCCGTGCTTGGTCCAAACATTATAGCCGGACATGAAACCGGACCGAAGCAGGTGGCTCTGAATGACTCTTGAGGAAGTGTGAGCCTGCTCATTCCGACATTCAACACATGGACAACACATAAAACCATCCCGCCGCTTGTTCGCCTCGGCCACAAGGCGAAAAGAACGCACGCCTTCTCTGTAAGCGTCAGAGCGTCGGTCATCGTACATCCATGGGTGGCTCATCTGCATCATACAACCATACATATATATCAAACGCATTCGCGATGCTTAAATTAGTACCGCGCAGTCAAAATGAGAAAATAGTTGCTAACCTTTTAGGACACTTCAAAACAAAGAGGAGAAACCTTAAGTGTCGCTCTGACACCTCATATCATATTTTGTCTTGTGTGAACTCAAGTGGCATCGCTCTAATAGGCATTTCACCGAACACCTCTAGTGCATATGAAGAAAAAAAGTTAGCACAAAGTTATACCCACCTCTCACATAGGAAAAAAACAGGAGAGAGTGGAGGGCTGGGTGCATATATATAGGGCCAGGCCATTAGTCCCGGTTTGAGATACAAACCGGGACTAAAGGTTCTGCCAGGAGCTCGCGCGCCGGCCCAGACCCATTTGTCCCGGTTTGTATCTCAAACCGGGACTAATGGTTCCTTACGGACCGGGACATAATGCCCCGGCCTCCTCGGGCCGTCTGGTTCGGACCATTAGTCCCGGCCCCAGCCATGAACGGGACTAATGGCCCGAACCAAAGGCCCATTTTCTACTAGTGAGAACACCACCCAGTAACATAAATTTAACCAAGTACTGGTTTCACTTTCACCTGATTTCTGCCCTAATATGACAACACACACATGATTTATTCTTGTTTACATCTACTCGTTTGTAACCATGGAGTACTGTATTTGAAAGAGGGAAACAGGGGACTGGTTTTAGCACTATTCCCTAATTTGTAGAAACAGGGGAATATGGGAACAAAGATAATGACACTGATCATTTATTCTAATAGTGCATCAACTTGTTGACCTGGCTGTAATTATAATTTAGAACAGAGAAAGTAGTATGGTACCATAATGCTTATTTCTTGTATAATCTAGGAGTGTTGGCAGGAGCTAAACTAATCCATACGACAGTGCTTTAGTGTTGTTTATACCTAGCCACTAGAAGTATCGAACTGTCTTGTGATCATGCTGACTTCTCATGCTTGTGCTAGGAACATTATCTCATGGACAGCTGTGATTTCTGTCTTTGCACTTAATGGTTTTTCTCGTAAGGCCCTGGCATGGTTTAAATCTATGGAAGAGGCTAGCTTCTATGGTTTGACAGGGTGTTTCCATGCTGGCTATGAACAACATTCTTTCTAAATGGATACCGGTTTCAGAGACGAGCAGATCCCTATCATTGGTATACAGTGGACTGTACCTTGGTTTAGTTACTGACCTGACATTTTCACCATTCTTGATAAGCATCTGGTTTGCACTGTGGCAACGCAAGGTAAGATTACCATTTTTTGGCACCAGTTTGTCACTATGTTGTTTTGGCCTTCTGTGTTTTATGCATATATGATGCCTGATATCGATAGATTAAGGGAGAAATGCATACCAGTGTGTTACACATTGCAAGACAAACTGCAATGTTATACCGAGATATTGCTCAAGTATGTATTTTGTTATCTAGTTAAAAATGGCAGAGATATCCCCACATGAGTATGTGCACTGGATGGCCCAAGCTGCCCAATCATCATGTCATTTTGCTATTCTTTCAAGTTCAGGAAAACAAAACAAACATAGGAGTACATTCTGCTACTCTTTCAGGTTCAGTGAGCTTGTGAATGCATAGTACCTAGTCACCCATTTTTCTTCTTCTTTTACTGCAACTACAAATATTGTACTCTTATGCTAGTCACCCATTTTTCTTCTTCTTTCACTGCAGCTAGTCACCGAGAGTAGCTATGATTCAGTCATAGGAGTATCTGCTACTTGATGTATCTGCTAGGAGTACATAGTAGCTTGTGTGGATCAGTGAGCTTGTGACTGCTTTATTTGTTACTCTTATGCTACCCTTATGACTGGATCATTATAACATCCTATGCTACTCCTCTTCCAATTCTATTTTACATTTCTTTCATGGGAGTATTTCTAAATCATGTGCAAGATCTCGCGTAACTATGCCATGGATCAGTGAGAACATGATCAGATGGAATGGGCTTCATCACTTTTTACACTTTTTACTGTTGGAATTAACTTCTAATATGCCATGTTTGGAACTAGCTAACCTTTCCAAGTGGGTACTACCACTTTGACATGTTTGGAATTAGGTGATGTTCTTGGAGATAAAGAGAGGGACAGAAGCAACTCAACAACAATATCAACAACTGCTTCAGCCCTGAGGTGAGACGGACCTTGGCGTCGACGGTGCTGGCCGGTGGCAGCGCAACTGCCAGGCGACGGATGAGTGCCTGCTGGAGGCCGTGGCAAGGGTGAGCGCCTGCTGGAGGCCGCGGCGATGGATGAGCTCCTGATGGAGGTCGCAACGAGGAGGCAGGAGGAGCTCGACACAGTCCTTGCTGTTAAGGTCGTCCACATCTGCGACAGCGAACAACGAGGGACCTCACAGCGGCAGCGGATGATGACGGACCTGGACCAACTCCACTTCCCCCGAGGTTGACGGCGGGGACGAGCAGTGGAGATGGACCTGGGCCGGCTCCGCCTCCCCGAAGACGACGTGGGCGGATAAGGGGATCGAGGGGTGGTGGGCGCCGGGGATCGTGGGGAGGCGGGCGCTGGTACGGGATCGTGGGACGGCGGACGCCGGTGATTGCGGGCGCCGGGGGATCGCGGGCGGCAGGCGCTGGTGATTGCGGGCGTCTGGACCGCGGGGCGGCGGGCGCCGGGATCACGGGCAGACTGGATTTCCAAATTCCAATTTTGAAATTAGACTAATTTGCAACGACTTGAATACGGTTTAGAGTTTTTTGTAAAAAATATTTTAAACTAAGCCGGCGAACACTAATTCGGACCGGAGGAAGTATATGATTTAATCCGTATAAATAATTGATAAAGCAGGATCATACAGCTAGAAAATTAAATAGATCACGTATACTAACAGAATAGATGAACAGATTATACATATAAACGAGACAAACCTATTAGAACTATACCAAGCGCTAGAACTAGACAGTCTAGCATAATCTAAAAGAGATAGATTGAGATCACATACGGTGTATGGCGACAGCGGCAGTAGCAGTAGCAGCAGCAGTGGCAGCAACGTCATCAGCCATGTTGTCGATGTAGAGGCTGCTGATGTCTGGAAAAAAGTCCTCGTCGGAGAAGGAGTCTTCCGTGATGGCGTCAGTAGTCGCGCGAGAGCGCTCCCAAAAAACCTAATCGTCCCTCATCCGTACAGGTTCACAAGAGGCAGGGTTCCGGAGGCCTACTGTCCAGATCTGCGGTGCACACCGCCAGCCGAGATGGGAAAGACGAAGACAGCGACGCAATAGACTGGAAGGAGACGCGTGTGATAGGTTGTGCCGATTAGGTTTAACTCTGATGCTTATATAGAGCAGGTCAGGGGAGATCGTGGGGCAGCCCATGTCCGAGTCGGTAACAGCCCACACATTCCAGAAAGTCTGAAAACGGCTGACTAATTAACGCGTATGTTAATTACTCGCAAGTAATCCATGATTAGTTTTTCTGAACAGTAAAAATAAAGTTTGGCTCGGTGAGAGCAAGTACAGTAAGTTCTAGTCAGCTAGGATTAAAATATTATTTCTTTGTCTAGTTGGAAGAGAGAGAATAGAAGAAAGAAGAAGAGTGAACTCTCATACAAAAGCCAGCTCTAGCACGTGCTCCTAGGCACCTTTGAGAGAGTGAAAGATAGACCATATAGTGCTAAAATAGTATATTATTATAGCTATATGCTAGCTCTAAGTTGACTATAAATGACATGACACTTAAATTATAGCCAGCGGCTGGCTATACTATTATTCTTGATCTAAAGATCGGCCATATACTGAGACTGCTGTGAGAGGCTCAGAACCGGCCGGCAGAGTGTCCAGTAGGTAGTGCCTATCTGTGGAGTACTTCTAAGATCAAACGGCATAATATGCGCGCCAGAGCTATTGATTCAAACCCCATCTTTTCTCTATTTATGTTGACCGGGCCAGGCCCGTCGTGCTTAAACAAATCCGGCACATTTACTGTTCCCTGATGGGCATGGATTTTATCGCTGCCACGCACGTACGAGCGCACGAAGGCAGTGATTAATTAGTCTTGGCGGAGCTGCGCCTGTGAGTGCAGGCGAGGCGAGGAAGAAGAAGCGGCCATCTTGTCCCTCCGGGATTCCAGTCCTGAGCTCTGATCAATGGTATCCTCTAATGGGATCCTCCACTTCAACTTTTTCAATAGGAACTTTGATTCCTTTCTTCTATTCAGTTAACTTCCCGTGACCAGGGATCATGCGTCCAGGCCGGAAGCAAAAATAGGGGTTTAATACGTATTAGGAACATTTATAAAATTAAAAGGGTTGCCTTCAATATTAGGAATACTATTTCACCATGAGATCTTGATTTGATTACTATGTTTTGAAAAATAGTTTTACCTACTCAATTGAACCAATTTTTTTATCTGTTTACAGAATTTGTATTATTTTAAGAAGCGGCCATCTTGTCCCTCCGGGATTCCAGTCCTGGGCTGTGATCAATGGGATCCTCCACTTCAACTTTTTCTCCTTTTCAAGAGAGGAACTTTGATTCCTTTCTATTCAGTTAACTACTCGTGACCAGGGATCATGCGTGCAGGCCGGAAGCGTCGTCGTCATGCTGAGAATGGGGAGAAAACCACACCCAACCAGCCCATCAGCAAATTCACTTTATTCCCACGCCAAGCCAACCCAGTAATTTATCTCTAACACCCAACCCGCACCAGTCCACAACGTACCAGCCCCAAAACCGCACCAATCCATTTCACATTTGCGGTTTGAAACCATTTACAGCTCACGAAAAAAACCATGGGGGCAACTGAACCTATACTAACGTACGTGCAAGGCAACAACGACAGTAGCGGCTCAAGACAACAGTGGCGACGGTGCCGCCCGTTCAGTCTCAAGGAGGGGATTTGGGAACAGGCCGCCTGTGCGTGGAGTGTGGTGCGGGGTGAACCCACGGGTTCAACCCGTTTCTAACTTTTTAGTTTGAGTCCGAACCGCACCATTCCGTACAGCAATGATGTCCTACCCACACCGCTCTAATCCATTTCGTTGTAGCATCCATTTAAAGCCAAACCAAACATGGTCACAGCAAAAACCGCACCAAATTACCCATCTGGAACCGCAGCATTCTCAGCCTGACGTCGTCGTCCCTTTTTACCTTCATATATGCACTCTCATTTCACCAAGGTAAGATAATTTCATCTATCTTCATCCTCTCTCTTTGAACTTGATGTAGTACTCCCTCCTTTCTTTGAAATAGATGTCGCGGATTTGCCTATATTTTGATATATCTAGGCAAAACTGTGGCGTCTATTATGAAGACGAAGAGTAGATCAAATGGAGAAAAAACCCCGCCTCGTCCACGTCGCCCCCCCCCCCCCCCCCCCCGGCGACCGAGCAGGTGAACCCTAGCCCTTCTTCTTCCTCTGCCCTCTCACCTCCCTCCTCCCCCGCCGCCGGGCTAAGCCGGTGCTGGGAGGCATGGCTCCGGTGGGCCGGTGCTGGTCCCTTCAGCGTCGCATGATCGCTAGGTAATTGGTTGGCCGGGAAGAGGGTACACAGACTGGGTTGGCTAGGTCAGCCCAGTTGGTAAGGGTTTCTCTCTTTTTTTATTCTCTTTTCTGTTTTACAAATTCATTTATAGTTTTAGTTTTATAACTTCAAATAGAGTAAAACCAATTTCTATTTTTTTGTAAATTCAATCCACACCACACAAGCTTTAAATAAAATACTTTTGATCAACATAAAAATATCAGCATTGCCACTAAACATTTAATGCCTATATGGCTATCTTGGAGAAAGCAAAAATAGGGTTTTAATATGTATTAGGAACATTTATAAAATCAAAAGGGTTGCCTTCAATATTAGGAATACTATTTCACCACAAGATTTTAATTTGATTACTATGGTTTTAAAATTAGTTTTTCCTACTAAATTGAACCAATTTTTTTATCTATATGCAGAATTTGTATTATTTTAATAAACGTTCAAAAGTTTCTTTTCCTTTGAAAAAAATTAAAATATAAAAATGAATTTTTATAAAACTATTTAAATAATTTAACATTTCAAAATTTGAAAACTTTTGGTATCTTACATAGTTGCACCGCCGAGATTTTCAAAATTAGATCCCATATTGATATGCTATGGCAAAAACAATTCGGATCCAAAAGTTACCCACTCGTAACACATAAGTTATCCGGGCTGTAATATATAAGTTACCATTCCCGTGTGGAGTATCTTTTGCATGCATGCAAAAATAAGTGCTAATGATATCCGTATAAAATATGAAATCTAAAAATAAATAGATAATTATATCTCACACCGTTTTTCTGATTTAGGATCTATTTTCATCATTGGACTAGTATCTGTGAAACTAGATACCATGTTAATACGTTACAACGAATTTTCTGGAACAAAAATTTACCTACCTATAATATGTGAGTTATCTGGGCTGTAATTTGTAAGTTAGCTACCCTATGAACAATCCATTTTGGCTTGAAACTAGACCTTATTTTTGTGTGGTTCTTTTCACTTTGTTCAAGCTTGAGTTCATCGTGTGCCAGGGGTAACAATTCACTAAAACACTGCGCACACTTTAAAAATGGCAGAAATTCGGTAGAAATTTTCATGTTAATTCAAATTTCAGTCAATTTCAGTAGACTTCTTTCTAATATTCAAATTATGGTTTTATTATTTCATCCGAGATTCAAATTATAGATACCTTTACATATATATGGCTAATTTTTTTTGTGAAATATATATGGCTAATTTTGACAGAGTATGGAATCGTTAACATGCAGTAACATGTTTCAGGACATGATGGACCCTTCTACATGCTTGTGCTACTAGCTGCACTGGGATGTAGCTGTCTGCTTCCGCTTGGTACGTTAATACGTTACAACGACTTTTCTAGAACAAAAAGTTACCTACCTATAATACGTGAGTTATCTGGGCTGTAATTTGTAAGTTAGCTACCCTATGAACAATCTGTTTCGGCTTGAGACTAGACCTTATTTTTTGTGGTTATTTTGACTTTGTTCAAGCTTAGACGTTACAAACTGATTTCATCGTGATTTATCCTTGGGATCGTGAGTTCATCATATACCAGGGGTAACAATTCACTAAAACACTGTGCAAACTATATAAATGACATACATTGGTAGAAATTTTCATGTAAATTCAAGTTTCAGTCCACTTTTGGCAGACTTCTTTCTAATATTCAATTTTTGGTTGTTCTCGTTTCGTCCGAGATTCATATTCTAGATACATATACGTATATATAGCTAATTTTGACATAGTATGGAATTGTTAGAATACAGTTACATGTTTTAGGACATGATGGACCCTTCCACGAGCTTACGGTACTGGCTGCACTAGGAGGTAGTTGTGTGATTCCTCTTGGTAGCTTCGTGTTTGGTCTTGTCGGCGCTTCTTTTTTGGATGTGCGAGGTCCCGTATGCTGACCGCTGAGCCGAGGAAACCGTTGGGACGCTAGGACAGAGAGGTGGTCACGGAGCCCCAAGACGATCTACACAGCCTTCACCCCGGCTGGTTGCTCTCTTGTAGGATCGAAACATCCATCCTCTACCTTGCGCATAACCTCACCGTCATCAAAAGAGACCATACAATCCCCTTCTTCTATACAGAGTAAGTAACTAACTTTCTTCAATTCTTACAAATCTTTGTGCTAGCAAAATAATACATTCCACGTTGTTGCTAAGATGCATGATAAGTCTGCTAATTGAATAAACTCCAAGCGAGCTACATATACCGTTATGAGCGCAAAGGAGAAAAGAGCCCGTGGCCGAGAGTGCACCGAAGTTAGCAAGCAGGAGAACAACACCAAAAATATACAATCGGATTGGATTTGCACAACCAAGATAAGATGCTAATAAGTTGGATACAAGGATATGCTTACTGGAACTTGTCCTACATTAAATGAGGTAAACTCAATTCTTCACACTCACTCCGGTCCATATTAATGGTCTCAACTTTGTTTAAATATGAATGCATCTAGTCCGAATACTTAAGTAGATACATACGAATCTTGCAAAGTTGAGGTCACTAACATGAACCGGAGGGAGTACCAAAATGGCTGCATTTAGTTTCAAAGATTCCTTTGATGCTTTCAAATGATACCTTAATGAAATTGGCTAAATCTTATCCAGATGATTTCAATTCCGTCAAATAGAAGGATTTGGCCTACGAACTTCCATTCTACAATGATAATATTTGGTAGCCTGAAAAATATTTGGTAGCCTGAAAACTATTTCTAAACTTTCTAAGCTTATGGTTAGTCTAAAAGTTAGTGTTACTTTTGCCTGTCGCCACTGCATCTATTGAGACGTGCTCTTCAGCAATGAAAATAGTGAAGACGCCAAGATGGTGCTACATAATCGCATTGGTGATAATTTCATGAATCATTGCATCATTTGTTTCTTGGAACAAAGACATTTATATTCAACTCCATACAGGTATGTGATAGAACACTTTCTCAAGATGAAAGACCGTAGAGGTCGGAAAGATAGAGGTAACTACTTTTGTAATCTGACTTTATTTTGATATGATACATTGACAATTCTTCTTTCTTATTATGTGAGTTTGCTAAAAAATACATTATAGAACTGTTAATAAATACCAACAACGTATTTAGCAGTGCAAATATTCATACACATTAGTGGTATATTTTGTAGGCACGCCTTCTTCCTATTGTTATTGTTGACATCGACGGTCCTGATACATTGCTAATGTATCTATAATTTTTGATGTTCCATGCTTGGTTTTATCCACTTTCTTGTGTTTTGTTCTAACTTTGGAGTACTTTTCATATGATTTCTTGGACTAACCTATTAACAAGAGCCACAGTGCCAGCTGCCTGTTTTCTGCTGTTTTTGGTTCCAGGAAAGTCAGAAAATGAATATTCTCGGAATTGGACGGGACAAAAGCCAAAGTGCCTATTTTTCTGGAAGGGATCAAGTGCCAGAATACGAGACGGAGAAGGGCCAGGGAGCCACCACACTACCTGGCCGCGCGGCCAGGCCTGGCCCGCGCCAAGGGGGTGGTGTGGCCGCTCCCGGCACCCCCTCGGCCTCTCCTTCCGCCTATATATTGCCCTCGGGACGAAAACCCTAAGTACCCGATCAAAAATCCACGAAAGAGTCTGTAGCCGCCGTCATCTCCATCCCTAGACCCGGAGGGATCTGAAACTCTTCCCGGCACCCTGCCGGAGAGGGGAATTCACCCTGGAGGCCTTCTTCATCACCATGGAATCCTCCGGTGTGATGCGTGAGTAGTTCATCCTTGGACTACGGTTCCATTTAGTAGCTAGATGGCTGGTTCTCCTCCTTTGTGCTTTCATGTTTAGATCTTGTGAGCTCCGTTCATGATCAAGATCATCTATTTGTATTCATACATATTGTGTTTGCGGGGATCCGATGGATATTGAGATGCTATTTCAGATTGATTACTGATTCTATCATGTCTTTGTTATTTGTGATCTTGCATGCTTTCCGTTGTTAGTAGCTATCTTGGCCAAGTAGATGCTAGCAACTCCAAGAGTTAGTATTTATGCTCGATAGTGGGTTCATGCCTCTGGTAATCTGGGGAAGTGACAGAAATCTCTAAGGTACTAGATGTGTTGTTGCTACTAGGGAGAAAACAACAATCATTTGTTCATAGAGCAATCGTATTATTTACTTTACACGCAGTTCGTAAAGCAATAATCTGTTGCTTGCAACTTAATACTAGAGGGGGTTCGGATGATAACCTGAAGGTGGATTATTAGTCATAGATGCAGTTGGATGGCGGTCTATGTATTATGTTGTAATGCCCAATCAAGTCTCAAAGGAGTCAAGATGATTAGTATATGCATGTATTGCTTTCTCGGTGTTTGTCAATTGCCCCACTGTAATTTGTTCACCCAGATGTTATCTATCTAAGGAGAGCCACCTCTAGTGAACTATGGATCCCGGTCCTTTTACTTTACATACAATCTACAACTGTTTACTGCTTTGTGTTTACTTTCTGCAAACTTTTACTTCTTTCCATTTGATACGTTTAATCCTTTGTTTTCCACAAAACACGGTGAGATTGACAACCTCATCGCAAGTTGGGGACAAAGTTCTGTGGTTGTGTTGTGCAGGTCTCCACGTTGCTACTAGCACCGGTAGTGCCCCTGCCAAAGCTCAGCTAGTAACACCTTTGAGGTGTTTCCTTGCTCCTACTGGTTCGATTAAACCTTGGTTTCATAACTGAGGGAAACTTGCTGCTGTGCTCATCATACCTTCCTCTTGGGGTTCCCAACGAGCTCTACATCAACCACGAGCCATCAACACATTTTCTGGGCGCCGTGCATTGAGCCATCAACGGGTAGTACACATATGTTTATATTGAAGGGAATATGCCCGTGAGGCAATAATAAAGTGGTTATTATCTTATTCCATGTTTATGATAAATGTTTATTTTGCATGCTATAATTGTATTTAGTAGAAACTTCAATACATGTGTGTTTAATAAACAAAAAGGATTCCTAGTTATGCCTCTCTTATAGACTAGCTTGTTGATTAACAAGATGATCAAGGTTTCCTGATCATGGACATTGGATGTTGTTAATAACAAGGTCACAGCATTTGTGAAATGATGTGATGAACATTCATCTGAACTATGGATCCCGGTCCTTTACTTTACATACAATCTATAAACTTTTACTGCTTTGTGTTTACTTTCTGCAAACTTTTACTTCTTTCCATTCGATATGTTTAATCCTTTGTTTTCCGCAAAACACGGTGATATTGACAACCTCATCGCAAGTTGGGGACAAAGTTCTGTGGTTGTGTTGTCCAGGTCTCCATGTTGCTACTAGCACCGGTAGTGCACCCTGCCAAAGCTCATCTAGTAACATCTTTGGGGTGTTTCCTTGCTCCTACTGGTTCGATTAAACCTTGGTTTCATAACTGAGGGAAAACTTACTGTTGTGCTCATCATACCTTCCTCTTGGGGTTCCCAACGAGCTCTACGTCGAACGACAGGCACATCAAGATCTTTTCTGGCGCCGTTGCCGGGGAGTCAAGGACATCTTCACAAGGAGAGTCCCTCATAACCAATCTCTTTACTTTGTTGTTTTTTTTTGCTTAGTTTATTTTTGCTTTGTTTTCTTGTTTTGTTCTTCAAAAAAACACAAAAAATTAGTTTTACTAGTTTGCTTTCTTATTTGAAAACCCAAAAAAATGACTACTCTTGAAAACACTAAGTTGTGTGACTTCGCTAGAACCAACAACAATGATTTTATGAGCACACCTATTGCTCCACCTGTGGCTGAAAATACTTTCTTTGAGATAAAACCTTCTTTGCTCAACCTTGTTATGAGAGAACAATTTTCTGGTATTGGTAATGAAGATGCTGCTTCCCATCTAAATAACTTTGTTGAACTTTGTGAGATGCAAAATCATAGGGATATAGATGGTGATATTATTAAGCTGAAATTGTTTCCTTTCTCTTTGAGAGGAAAAGCTAAAGAGTGGTTGAATTCCTTAACTAAGAATAGTATTGATTCTTGGACTAAGTGCAAAGATGCTTTTATTGGAAAATACTATCCTCCTGCTAAGATTATATCCATGAGAAGTGAAATAATGAAGTTTAAACAACTTGATAATGAGCATGTTGCTCAAGCTTGGGAAAGAATGAAATCTTTGGTAAAGAATTGTCCCACTCATGGACTGACTGCTTGGATGATCATCCAAACTTTTTATGCAAGATTGAACTATTCTTCAAGGAACCTATTGGATTCTGCTGTTGGATGTACCTTTATGACCATTACTTTGGGTGCTGCAACTAAGCTTCTGGACAATATGATGGTTAATTATTCTGAATGGCATACTGAGAGAGCTCCACAAGGTAGGAAGGTAAATTCTGTTGAGGAAACTTCCTCCTTGAGTGATAAGATTGATATTATTATGTCTATGCTTGTTAATGGGAAAGCCCATATTGATCTAAATAATGTTCCTTTAGCCTCTTTGGTTGCTCAAGAAGAGCAAGTTGATGTGAACTTCATAAGAAATAACAATTTTGGCAACAATGCTTATAGGAACAATTTTGGTAACAACAATTATAAGCCATATCCTCCCAACAATGGTAATGCTTATGGAAATTCTTATAACAATAATAAGAGTGGTCCCTCTGAACTTGAAATTATGCTTAAAGAGTTTATTAGTAAACAAACTGCTTTCAACAAAACTATTGAGGAAAAACTCTCTAATGCTGAAAGAAATATAGCATCTTTGGCTGAAACTCAATCTTCCTTGAATAAAATGGCTGCTAAACCTGAAACTAATGATAATCACTTTGCAGCTACTAATGCCATACAAGTAAGAATTGATGAAAATGTTAGACTATTAGCTGAATTACATGCTAAGTGGGGAAGAGAAGATGAAATTGCTAGAAACATTAGTGTTTCTACTATCACCACCACTAGTGTTGAGGCTAGTAATAGTTCTACTACTTTAGATGATAAAGTTGATTTTGATCTTGATGGTTGCAACATCTCTGAGGTTATTAAGTTCCTACAAAAGCTTGCTAAAAGTCCTAATGCTAGTGCTATGAACATGGCCTTTACAAAACACATTACTGATGCTCTCATAAAGATTAAAGAAGAAAAAATGAAACATAAAGCTTCTATTCCTATAAAACAAGAAGATGGTTGGGAACCCATCATTAATATGAAAGTGAATGACTTTGATTTCAAAGCTTTATGTGATCTTGATAGTAGTGTTTCTATTATGCCTAGAAGGATTTATGATATGCTTGATTTGCCTCCTCTTGAAAATTGTTATTTGAATGTCCCACTTGATGATAATGCTAAAAAGAAACTCATGGGGAGTCTTAATGATGTTCTTATTATGGTTAACAGTTCCTATGTCCCTGTTGATTTCTATGTTTTGGATGTTGAATACAATGCTTCTTGTCCTATTACTTTGGAAAGACCTTTTCTTATAACTGTTGGTGCCATCATTGATATGAAAGAAGGCACCATTAAATATCAACTCCCACTCAAGAAAGGTATAGAACACTTCCCTAAAAAGATAGAAAATATTTCTTTTGCTTCTCCTATGAAAACAAAATTTGGTCTTAATGCTTCTTCATTTGAGAACACTTGATTCTTTCTTTGCTTCTTATGCCTAACTTAAAGGCGTTAAAAAAAAGTACTTATTGGGAGATAACCCAAAAGTTTTAGATGAGTCTTGGAAGTTATTACTTCAGTAATAACCTCTCCTTATCCTTTTTATTTGCTTTTTGTGCCAAGAGTAACCTCTAATGAGAGTGAAGTAATGATTGCGAAAGTTGCTGTCCCGAAACAGATTCTTGTGCTTCACCGTAAAAATTCGTGAGAGAGCTCTGTATTTCGGATTGCAAGCAACAGATTATTGCTTTACGAACTGCGTGTAAAGTAAACAATATGATTTCTCTATGAACAAAGGATTGTTGTTTTCTCCCTAGTAGCAACAGCACATCTAGTACCTTAGAGATTTCTATCACTTCCCTAGATTACCAGAGGCATGAACCCACTATCGAGCATAAATACTAACTCTTGGAGTTGCTAGCATCTACTTGGCCAAGATAGCTACTAACAACGGAAAGCATGCAAGATCTCAAATAGCAAAGACATGATAGAATCAATAATCAATCTGAAATAGCATCTCAATATCCATCGGATCCCCGCAAACACAACATGTATGGATTACAAATAGATGATCTTGATCATGAACGGAGCTCACAAGATCTAAACATGAAAGCACAAAGGAGGAGAAACCAGCCATCTAGCTACTACATGGATCCGTAGTCCAAGGATGAACTACTCACGCATCACACCGGAGGCTTGCATGGTGATTAAGAAGGCCTCCAGGGTGAATTCCCCTCTCCGGCAAGGTGTCGAGAAGAGCTTCAGATCCCTCCCGATCTAGGGATGGAGATGACGGCGGCTACATACTCTTTCGTGGATTTTTGATCGGGTGCCTAGGGTTTACGTCCCGAGGGCAACTTATAGGCGGAAGGAGAGGCCGAGGGGGTGCTGGGGGCGGCTAGACCACCCCCTGGCGCGGGCCAGGCCTGGCCGCGCGGCCAGGTTGTGTGGCCGGCCCCCAGCCCTTCTCCGTCTCGTATTCTGGCACTTGATCCCTTCCGGAAAAATAGGCACTTTGGCTTTTGTCCCGTCCAATTCTGAGAATATTCATTTTCTGACTTTTCTGGAACCAAAAACAACAGAAAACAGGCAGCAGGCACTGTGGCTCTTGTTAGTAGGTTAGTCCAAGAAATCATCATAAAAGTACTCCAAAGTTGGAACAAAACACAAGAAAGTGGATAAAACCAAGCATGGAACATCAAAAATTATAGATACATTTGCAATGTATCAATCATGCTCTTTTGTATATGGATGTCGTCGGTGTGAAATGAAAGGGGAGCTTGTAAGTCCATGGAGTTATGTATATGTGTTAGAGAAATGCCTGGGCCGCTGGTCTAATCCATGCTGACATGGTGGAAACCTGCAGCGTAACCATAATGAGCTGTCTATGAAGCATTCTTCTTATAAAAAAAGAGTCCTATATTGAGAAAAAAAGAGAAAAGAAAAAAAAGATACTGACATGGGTATACCCTACAGGTACTCGAGCTTGGTATATACGGTCCAAATACGCATAGGCCCACGGTGTCGCCAAGGCCCAGATAGAAGGACTCGAGTAACCTGCAGACTCTCGATTGCTTGAAGATCAAGAAAAAGCTAAAGATAGAAAGTTTGAAGGGGAGAACCCTAACTTGTAACCGACTCGACCTGCTACCCGAGACCTAGCCTATCTATATAAGGGCTAGGAGGGGGCGGCGAGGAGGACACACGCAACCCTAGCTTCCACAAACCCTCGCCAGATTGCATATGCACACCGTTGTAACTTTCGACTCCCTCAATAATTCCACGAGCAGACAAGCAGGAGTAGGGACCTCTACGAGGCCTGAACCTAGGTAAATCCTTTGTCCCCTGTGTGCTTGTTTGCTAGCCGATATATGTCTCCAGCGCTTCCTCCTTCTCCATAACCCAAGTCCATAACAATGGGCATTGATGAGTTAAACCCTTGTCAATTGGTGCCGTCTATGGGAATAGGGAGTGCTGATGTTGCGGCTTCTTTGGCCCCATCAACTGCGATCTACAACTCCGCAACAGCGGAGATTCGCCAGCTCTTCGGCGCCTTCGACTTCACCGTCCACACACCGGCCACTCGCCCGGCCTTCGAATCCGTGGGCGACAGAGTCAGCTTGGCGATTGGGAGCTTACGCTTCCAAGTTGGACAGATGGGCATGCTTCGCATGCCTGATCAGCCGACAGCACCGGCAATTGCCCCGGCATCATGGTTCCCTCCATCGATCGGCACCCTTAGCGAGCTCAATGCTCCGGTGGCAGTTGGGAACATGGTCAGCGACAACAGTCGCAACTCCGATCTAAGCGATCTGGCCACTGAAGATGGAACCTACGGTTCCAGATCTGAAAGTTGTGGAAGCAACAGCTTCCCTAATCACTTCATGTGCGCCGTCATCAACGCGGGCGACACCTCTGCCAACCGCGGTAACGGTGGCAACACCGGCAACGGCACCGATCCACCCAATCGCGGAAACGGTGGTAACACCGGCAACGGCACCGACCCACCCAACGCCGGCAACGGTGGCAACAGCGGCAACGGCGGTAACAGTGGCAATGGAGGAGCAGTCGAACCTCCTAGCATGATCAACAAGCAAACCGGCGAACGCGTCGTGATCAGGCTCAACGAGCAAGAGTGGGATCGCTGCCGCGAAGCCCTACGAGGTGTACCTCTACCCTTCGGGTCCCCGCAGGAGCTGCTGATGGGCTACCACTGGCTCCTAAAAGAGGAATTCAAGCGCCAAAAACAAGCAATCGCACAACTTGAGGCGCGTAAAAAGGCGGCGGACGAGTCGAGCCTTCGTCGCGCTGGGCTCTCCTCCTACGGAGGATCCTCCTCAAGAGGCAACGAGTACCTCGCCAAGAAGAGGCAATCGCGGATGGCTCACCTCACCAAACAAGAGCGCATAGACGCCGCGAAAGTCCTCGACTTCGGTTCTATGACAGTCGACACGAGAGGCAACGTGGTTTCCAGGACACCGCAGGCCGCGGTGACAGCAGCCACCATGTACCTCCTCAATAACCAGCCACCAGCTGGAGATCCCCGAACGGCCATGCACCAATCTACAATCGCGGGCCTGGGGCTAATCGAGGCCGCCCTTGACAAGGAACCGGTACCAGACCCAAAAAGGGGCAAAGCACTAGCAAAGCGCTACTCCTCGCCCTCGTCCAGCGATGACAGTCACGACCTGTCTCGGCGCCGCCGCTCACGGCGACACGATCGCAACTACGATGCACGCGACGAACTCACGCAGCGCAAGATCGACAAGTCAAGGGAACGACGTGCTCGGTTGACTGACTCGGAAGAAGAAGATGGGGAGCTCTGCGGCGCCAGATGCTTCAGCAGATCCATCAGGCAAAAACGAATGCCTAAAGGGTTTAAACTCCCATCAGAGAACCCGAAATTTGACGGTCTGTAGGACCCCAAGATCTGGCTGGAGGACCACATCTCTTCCGTCAGGCTACATGGAGGCAGTCGAAGTACTGCGATGCAATGCTTGCAGCTACAGCTGTAGGGCGCCGCCCGGGCATGGCTCAATAACCTTCCACCCGGATCCATTCGCAGCTGGGATGAGCTGGTCTACAGCTTCGTGCGCAACTTTAAGGGCACGTACAAACGGCCCGCCTCAATCAAAGAACTGAGATGCTGCCAGCAAAGATCTGGCAAATCGTTGAGCTCTTACATCTAAAGGTGGTCCATCATCAAGAACTCCATGGAAAACATCTCGGAAGACCATGCGATTGACGCATTCAACGGTGGTGTCCGTCGCATGGAACTCAGGGAGGAGCTAGGCCGCTCAAAGCCCCAGACCATCGACCACCTGATGGAGATCGCGAATCGGTGGGCTGATGGAGAAGATTCGGTGAAGAATCGCGTTCACTCTGACGAGGAGGCAGAACTCGAACGAAGACGCGACCGCCGGAGTAAGCGTCGCATGCGTGTCTACAACGATCGCGATGACGTCAACATGGTCGCAGCTGGCTACGCCGATAGACGCGACGATAACCGCAACAGCGGATAACGCAACGCCGCACTCACGATGAAGCGCCCGCGACCTCCATCAAGGACAAACTGTCCGGGCCATGCACGGTACACTTCTACATCGACAAGCATGATGGCAAGAGAAAGTCCAGCCACCTCCTCAAGGACTACCGCGAGTTCCTCAAGCTACACGAGGGATTGGTTCGGATGAACCCCCGAACGGAGCTGCACCGGACCAGCACCACGGAGGCGAACCGTACCCACGGGCCATGGGTACCATGATGATCCAAAAGGGGCGCCCCTCCAACAGGGTGCAGAAGGCCATCACTCGCCAAGTCAACTTGGCCATGCACTCGCCACCATCCACCACTGAGTACCTCAGTGGCAGTGAGTCGTGCATTACCTTCGACAAAACGCGACCACCCGCCTCAAGTACCTCGCCCAGGTTATTGCCCCCTCATACTCGAGGCGCAAATTGGAGGCTTCGACATGAGTCGCGTCTTCATGGATGGCGGAAGCGGCATCAACCTCATATACACGAGTACCTTGCGAGCAATGAGGATCCCTCTAACCTGCTTGGAGGCATCGGACACAACATTCCACGGCATCATCCCAGGGAAAGGCGTATACCCCCTGGGCAAAATCAACCTCGACGTCATATTCGGCACGCCAAGGAACTTCCGGCGCGAGCGTATCGACTTTGAGGTCGTCGAATGGCCCTCACAATACCACTGCATCCTTGGACGCGTCGCGTTCGCTAGGTTCATGGCGGTACCCCACTACGCCTACCTGCAGATGAAAATGCCAGGTCCCAACGGCGTCATCACGATCAACGGGAGCTTCGAGCGATCTGACAGTTGCGACAGGGAATTCAACAGAATCTCCTAGTCCTTCGGCATGCAGGAGGAGCTCGCGCGATTGAAGGAAACGACAGACAACAGTCTGCCTCCCCTGAGTAGGCCAAGCTCACCTGACCTCTCCTTCGACTCATCTGTGCACACAAAGAAGGTGTAGGTCCATCCATCAGATCCCGCTAAAACGGACCTCATCGCCAACAACTTGAGTCCTGCATAGGAACTCGCGCTCGTCAAATTCCTCTGTGAGCACTGGGAAATTTTCGCCTGGTGTCCTGCGGACATGCCAGGAGTTCCCAGGGAATTCGCCGAGCACGCACTCAACATCAACCCCGACGCAAGGCCAGTCAAGCAAACAATCAGGAGACTGTCTGAGCCACGAGCACAGGCAGTCGGAATGGAGATCAACAGACTCCTCGAGGCCAAATTCATACGCGAGATCAAGGAAAGCACTTGGCTCGCCAATACGGTGCTGGTACCAAAAAAGGACACAGATATCATACGGATGTGCGTGGACTTCACTTCTTTAAACAAGCACTGCCCAAAAGATCACTTCCCGCTACCACGGATCGATCAAATCATCGACTCCACCGCTAGATGCGAGCGCCTCTGCTTCCTCGATGCCTACTCAGGCTATAACCAAATTCGAATGAAGGAGGAAGACCAGGAGAAGACCGCGTTTACAACACCCTTCGGTGTGTTCTGCTACAACACAATGCCCTTCGGGCTAAAAAATGCGGGAGCCACATACCAGCGGTGCATGCAGGCTTGCCTCAAGGAGCAACTGGGTCGCAACATCCAAGTCTATGTCGACGACATAGTAATCAAAACCAAGGAAGAAGCCTCTCTAATCGATGACTTGCGTGAAACCTTCGCCAATCTCGATCGTTACCGGATAAAGCTCAATCCGGACAAATGCGCCTTCGGCGTACCATCTGGGCAGCTGCTCGGGTATCTCATCTCCGCGAGAGGGATTGAGGCAAACCCGAAAATGATAAAGGCCATACTAGCCATGGAGAAGCCAAAGTATATAAGAGGCGTCCAGCAACTAGCCAGACGAATCGCGGCCCTCAGTCGATTTATCAGTCGAATGGGAGAAAAGGCGCTACCCTTCTATCAGCTCCTCCGCAAAGCTGACAAATTCGAGTGGACCAATGAAGCGCAAGAAGCATCCGAAGATCTCAAGCGCCTGCTATCTACCTCGCCAGTATTGGTGACTCCACGAGAAAGGGAACCACTACTGCTGTACATCTCCGCTACTAACCAAGTGGTTAGCACAGTGCTCGTCGTCGAGCGAGCCGAGGAAAACAAGGTCCATGGCGTACAACGCCCGGTATACTACCTCAGCGAGGTCCTCACGCCAACAAAACAGCGGTACCCGCACTACCAAAAGCTGGCGTACGGCGTCTTCATGACCGCCAGGCGACTGCGCCACTACTTCCAGGAACACCCAATTGTGGTAGTCAACGACGCCCCATTGGGACATATCCTCAATAACCCCGACGCCACAGGGCGAGTCGCGCTTTGGGGAATCAAACTGTCTCCACGAGACATCACATACGAAAAGCGTGACGCAATCAAGTCGCAAGTTCTCCCTGACTTCCTCGTGCATTGGATGGAAAACCAACTCCCGGACAAGCCAGATATGTCCTACCTCTAGATAATGCACTTCGATGGGTCCAAGCGGAAAGATGGAGCAGGAGCAGGTGTCATACTGACATCACCTCAAGGGGACAATCTAAAATACATCCTACAGATGCAGTTCACAGCCTCAAACAACGAGGCTGAATACGAGGCCCTGTTGCACGGGATGAGGATGGCAAAAGCCTGCGGCGCAAAGAGGCTCATCATATATGGCGACTCCAAGCTGGTCGTTAACCAAACAATGCATGAGTGCGATGCACTGAACGACAACATGATCGCATACCGCGACCTCTACGATACACTCGAGGGAGACTTTGATGGTTGCGAGTTGCGACATGTAGGTCGCGAAAGCAACGAGGAGGCAGACGCACTCGCCAACATAGGCTCTACCTGCGCCCCCATACCACCGGGGGTATTTTTTGAGCGCATCTGCGAATGCTCCATCAAGCCAAAGGCCGCAGAAAAGAAAACAAGCGCAGCAACAGACTCGGGGGCTACGCCACCCAATGAGCCAATGGCACTCGATGCCTTGGAGCTAGACACAGGACTCGAGGGACCAATGAGCGTCATGATGATCGAACAATCCTGGATGCAGCCATACATTACGTACCTCCTCAGCAAGCGCCTACCAGACGACCCGACAGACGCACGGCACATCACGCGACGCTCCAAGGCATTCGCTGTTATCAACGGCAAACTGTATAAACGCAGCATCACAGGCGTGTTACAACGATGCGTCTCCCTAGCCGATGGAAGAGCAGTCCTCCTCGACATCCATGAAGGGACCTGCGGGCACCACGCCGGCAGTCACGCCCTCATTGCCAAACCTCTACGAGCTGGATTTTACTGGCCCACGGCCATGCGCGACGCCAAGGACATAGTCCAAAAGTGCAACGCTTGTCAGCGATTCGCGGACGAGCCACACGCACCAGGCGCAGAACTACGGCCCATTCCATTGGCATGGCCCATCGCACAATGGGGGCTTGACATGGTGGGCAAGCTCCCAAGGTCCTCGCAAGGAGGCTATGTCTACCTCTTGGTCGTAGTCGACAAGTTCACCAAGTGGATCGAGGCCATGCCAGTGACCAAGTAATCAGGGCACAGCGTGGTCAAGTTCTTCGAATCCATTGTCTACCGCTTCAGCATGCCGCACAGGATCATCACTGACAACGGGACGAACTTCACATCCAAGGAGTTCCAAGAGTTCTGCGGAAACCTGGGGATCAACATCAGTTACGCCTCAGTCGCGCATCCACAGACCAACGGTCAGGTGGAAAAAGCAAATGGGCTCGTCTGCAGCGGCATCAAGAAGCAACTCCTTCGACCACTCGAGCAAGCCGCGGGTTGCTGGCCAGATGAGCTCCAATCCATACTCTGGAGTCTACGAACAACTCCAAATAGCGCCACGGGCTACACGCCATTCTTTATGGTGCACGGAGCAGAAGCAGTACTACCCGCCGAAGTGCGATACAAGGCGCCGCGTGTAGTCGCTTACAGCGAACAAGAGTCATCTCTTGCACTCGAAGACTCTGTCGATCTCCTCGACGAGGCAAGAGAAATCACCGCAGATAGATCCACGATCTACCAGCAGAACCTGCGCAACTACCACAGCAGAAGGCTTCGCCCCAGATCCTTCGTCGAAGGTGACCTGGTCCTGCGACTGAAGCAGCAGGGGCATCTCAAGCTCGAGTCCCCCTGGGAAGGACCGTACGTGATTACAGAAGTAATCCCAGGTGGCGCCTATCGCCTTCAAGATTTAGAGACAGGAGTCGCATACTCCAACCCTTGGAACGTCGCACAACTGCGACGCTTCTACCCTTAGTCGTCTTTTCTTTACTTTTACATCGCAAATAAGGCTACTTAGCCAAGGCTACTTAGCCGCACATTGTACTTCGTACTATTCTTCGAATAAATAAAAGCTAAGTGCCCCGAAACTCTGTGCTCTCCTTTACTTTGTCAATTTTCATACTCGGAGGCTACGTCACCCTATACACATATGTTCTTCGAACAAAAAAACGCGACATCCTGAGTAGCTGGCACATCAATCGAGCCCCTTAACACAAACTCAACCCAGCTGCAACGCACCTGACAGGTTGACAAGGGAACGAGATAAAAAGATGGCCAGGCTAACGAAAAGGACTCGCATAAGTGCAATGCACCCCACGCTTATAAAGCTATTTGTACACATTCAACAATATATTATCTACAAATATATATGAGCTTTACAACACAAGTACACTTATGTGCAGGATACATATTTGGCTACCCTTGCAACAGAAGAACATTAGTTTGTTCCTCGAAGAAGTCGACGATCTCCTCGGCTGGACGGTCCACCGCCTGATAATGCGGCACGATATTCCAGGAAGATCCTGCTGGTGGCACCAGTGGCCCAAAGGCAATGGCGGCGACATCCACGTCAGGCCTGTGCAAACGCACCATTGAGAGGGCAGCCTTGGCACTAGCCACCAACTGCTGCCTCACGCACTCGCGAACCGTGGACATATCTTGAAATTTGGTTAGGAGAGTCAGCAGGCTTGATGGAGTATCATCCAGCGGGAACATCACCCGATAGATGTTCTTCAAACATGACTGCGACTTCTTTAGAAAGAGCAGCACTCGCGAGGCACGATCCTGCAGGGTCGCCAATGCAGTCGCACGATCATGATCTACCCAGAAGTATCCACTCTCCTGAAGTTGCTCCTGGGTGAGATCATGAAGGCGGATGGCAATCCTATCCCTCTCCTCCTGCGGATGGCGTGCGCTAACAACTACACGAAGCAGCATCAACAACATGAGTACAACTTACCATTGCGATTAACTACAAAGGAAAACATGAGGGTGAGCAAACTAACACTTAAACTGGTCGCCTAGCTGCGTCACCTCGCCAAGCAGATACTGCTCGCGGGCGGCGGCTTTTTCAGCCTTCGACTTCCACACATCCGCGCTACCGCGGATCACGGGCAACTTACGCTCTAGTTGCTTAACGCGATCACGAAGTCGTGAAAGCAAGGACAGCTCCTCTACCCTGGAGCATGGTGGTGCCACTGTATCCTCAAGAGATGGCGAGTCCTGGGTTCCCCCACAGGACCACTTGATGTACCCTACCAAAAATCAAGCCAGAGGCAACTAAGGCGACGAACTCAACACAAAGTCAAAAGTAACAGATGCATTCAGGATCAGCATAAAGTATCCACAAACACACTCGCCAGCAGGCATGTTCTTCAATCAAAAGGGAAATTCATCAACTATTACAAGAAACTAACTACGAAGCAGCTGGCTTCTTTGACTTTGACGGCTTCGGGGGCTTTATTAAGTCCGTGGTAGTATCAGACGCCACTGACTTTCCGCCAGCTCCTGAGGCCGAAGCCTTCGCGACCTTCTTAGCACGCTGGAGCCCCTCCGAATACTTGGCAACAGTATTTATCAAGGAATGGCCATATTTGGCACAGGAAGTCGCAAAGGGAGCGAATACTACCTGCTAACCATCTGCGTCAACAGGCATCGTCTTCGACACCGCAGAAGGATCTATTTCGACTCCGTGGGCTTGCACCATGGCAAGAGACATGGTCGCGCCAGCCGCGTGGAGGAAGTTCTTGTACGTGTAAGGCACACCCCCGGCGAGCGACTCCACCAGCTCTTCCACATTGTCGACCAGCTCCGCCTTCGGCATCAACTCCTCCCGGAGGCGACTAAGGGTAACCTTGGCCTTGGACAACGTATTTTGGATAGCGGCGCTACGATCCTCGACCGCAGACACCGCGCCCGCCAAAGCGTCATCGTGACAAAGGGCTTGCGGATCAAAATTCAAGTTGCCAGCATCTACACCGAAAATACACACATGGATCAAACTTCTAGTGCCACCAGCAAAAACTCTAGATGCAGAGAAGAACATCAATAAAATATCTACCAGTAAAGGTACATGAGAGGGCCTTGGCGACTGAGAACAGTTGCTCTTCGAACAACTTCTCCCTGGCCACAAAGGAGGCGCGCAAATCCTCTTCGCGCTTCTGGGCATCATCACGAGCCGCGATTGCCTCGTCGCGCCCCTTCACAGCTGCGGCTAATGTCTTCTCCAACGTGGCGACGTTGCGTAGTAAAGCGTTATGCTCAGCTACATGGCAGTCAATAATTGGCTATCAGTCGATTATAACAAAACAGAGAGAAGACGAAAAGAATAAGTGTAGAGCACTCACTTTTGACCACGCGGTGACGCGTCTCCAGCATTGCATGCTGGCGACCCATCGCCATCACCTGCTCCGCCACCTGCGCGGCTTCCTTTACAAGGAGCTGTCACACAAAACAAGGAGTCAGAAGAGGGCAGCAGAAGGCGATGACTACCACATCAAAAAAGAAGGAAAGATATACTTACATGGTCCTCTAGTGACTCCGAAGAAGTTTGCTGAACCGTCATCCGAGCAACCACTCGATGCTCCCCTACGTGAGGAGAGATCGAAGAATTGTGCCCGGAGTGGGCCGCCGCCAGAGAAGGAGCGCGCTCGACCTCTACCTTGGCCCTTGAAGTCGTGACTCCCGATTCTTTCAAAAACTCGACGTCGCCAGAAGATGACGACGCCTCTTGACTACAAGATCAAGTCCACATTGAGAAAAGGGCAAACTCCAGAGCAAAACCAACAAGAAGAAAACAGAAAAGAATAAATGACCCAGCAAACTTACCAGTTAAAGTTGTCAAGATCAAACGTGGCAGCCGCCGATTCTGACGAAGACTCCTTGGGCAATCGCATCCTCTTGCGAGAAGACGGTGCCACAGCCCTCACAGGAACGGCTGGAATTGGCGACTCCGCACCAACAGCCGCGCCTCCTGGAGTCGAAGCGTCGGAGTCCTCGCTACGCGAAGGCTTGCGAGTATCCGGGCTCTCGAACTCGGGGGCTTCCTCTTCCACATCAGAAGGGACAGTCGACTCAGACTCGTCCTCTTCCAAAGCTTCACGAGGAATAATCCCCTCAGGGAGAGGAGGAATACAAGGCGACACCGCCCAATCCTGCATACAAACAGTGAAGATCAGCAAACATAATAGATAAGCAACAGAAAACGCAATCGCGAAAAATAAGCTACTGCGTAGCACAACTGTACCTCAGGAGGAGGATTCGAAGCATCGAAAGGAGGAACGACTGGCTCGTTTGGAAGCACATCCTTGAAGGTGTACTTCGTGACCAGTCGCACCCTCTTCTCTACCTCACTCGCGGGCATGCCATCAGTAGACACGCGAGTGGCATCATCAGCGCCACCCCATTGAAACATGGGATGGACCCTGGCCTGGAGAGGCTGGACGCGACGACGCGGCCAAGTCCTGACAAGGGCGCAACCTCCCTCTTCTGCGCCTATGCGACTCTCGAGGTCGCAGACGCGTTGATATAGCATGTATGTCTCCGCGAGTTCAGAAGGCATGATCACGTTCTTCCAAGAATGCATCTTCTTGCAGGGAGTCGCAGGATCGAAAGGCGCGAGTCCAAAGTGCTCGTCCTTGGCCTTCTGGTCGTGAACATAGAACCATTTGTCCCTCCATCCCTGGACGGACTCGGTAAGCTTGATGTCGAAGTAGGTGGCGGATGGGTCGACATGGATACCGCAACCACCTACGTCATAAACTAAAGAGCTAGAGGCGGACTGACGCTTCAATTTAAACAAGCACTTGAAAAGACCAAAGTGTGGCTCGATTCCGAGCCAGCACTCACAAAGGGTGATGAAGCAGGTGATGTGGAGAATCGAATTTGGGGACAGCTGATGGAGCTGGAGCCCATAGAAGCAAAGAAGACCCCTTAGAAAGGGGTGGAGAGGCAAGGAGAGACCACGAATGACGAATGCGAGAAACATCACTCGAAAACCAGCGGGAGGCACAGGAATGGTCTCACTGCTGGGGACGCGCGAATCGGCGACTGCTGCAGAAATAACTCCGTCTTGGCGAAGAAGACGGAGATCCGACGCCTTGATGATAGAGGGGCGCCATGCGCCATTGGTCACGCGGGTGCCCGCAACCTTCTTTTTCCTGCCGGCGGCAGCGATGGTGCCCGCAGCAGCGGAGCCACCCTTCTTCTTCGTCATCGCAACGGTGGTCGCGGAATCAGCGGCAGCACCTCCTTTCTTCTTTCCCATTGCACGACGGTGATGAGAGCGCATAAAGTAACTTGGAAACGAACAGAGGTGGTCCAGCGCTGTGGAGGAGACGAGCGCAGGAAAGCAGAAGAACAGCAGCAATGGCAATGGCAGCGAGGACGAAAAAGTGCAGATGAAAAATTACCACCGCAGCGCCGCTATTTAACCCCTGGAAGATGCAATCCAACGGTTGACAAAAACCCTATTAGACGCGTGGCGCGCATCGCGTTGGACACGTGGAGAAGAGGAAGCGTGAACCGTCCCCCCACTTCTACCATTACGCGCGGAAATCGAGGAGGCGCAGTTAAAAATAAGATTACGCACGCCCAGTCAAATCAAAGTCAGAAAGTGGGACCCACCACTCGTCACGTCCCGTCAAAATCGCTCACGCGGGCAACTGAGGTCATACAAACGTCAGCACTGACGTCACCAAGGCTACGCAGTGGAAAACTTCAACTATTTTTAGTCCTTGCTGGAGTCTTCGACTCCACCAAGCACTCGGGGGCTACTCCCATAGGGAGCGCTGGCTGCGCACCCTACGACTTTTTCTTTTCTTGTTGCAGGAACGTGGACAATCATAAAAGCAAACCCAACCATTCGAAACACAGTTCGATTATGGACATGGGTTACTCCCATAGGGAGCGCCGGAAACAAATTCGACTGAAACAAGCAGGCAAAAGACGACAGCAGTCGCGAAAGTATTTAGTCCCTGCCTAAGTCATCGACTGAAACAAGTAAGCAAAAAGACGACAGCAGTCACAAAAGTTTTTAGTCCCTGCCTGAGTCTTCGACTCAACCAGGCACTCGGGGGCTACTCCCATAGGGAGCGCTGGTCGCGCACCCTATGATTTTTTGTACAAAAACTGTGTGTTGATAACATCCGCACTCACAACCTTTGGCGACACCGCCTCACAAATTTTCCCTACAAAGAGACTACGTCTCCTGGGACGCCCGAATCGTCTCCGCGATGATAAAATTCAGATGCCGCGCCTACGGCGTGAAGGTAAGACCTGAATAAGGCCTGGCAACGCATTTAACTGTGCACTACCAGAAATATATCCGTGCCTACAGGCACGATGAACATGCCTTGACGGACGCGTCAAGTGCTCACACCCATATAACTGGAATTCGACTCCTGTAAGACCTCCGCGGCCTGAGTCGAATTACACCAGCACTTTTCCGGATTCGAGTCCGGGGACTCGAATTTGAGTAGATTGCGTTGTTTCACCCTAAGGTGGTTAACTGATACCGATACTTCGGTTATATCAGGCACGTATATCAACAATCCCTATGACATAGATAAAAGCAGTCGAAAATGTACTCATTCAGGCACTCAAAGACTTCAAAAAAGTCCCCAGTCGAATATGCGATTCCACTGGACACTCGGGGGCTACTGACATGGGTATACCCTACAGGTACTCGAGCTTGGTATATACGGTCCAAATACGCATAGGCCCATGGTGTCGCCAAGGCCCAGATAGAAGGACTCGAGTAACCTGCGGACTCTCGATTGCTTGAAGATCAAGAAAAAGCTAAAGATAGAAAGTTTGAAGGGGAGAACCCTAACTTGTAACCGACTCGACCTGCTACCCGAGACCTAGCCTATCTATATAAGGGCTAGGAGGGGGCGGCGAGGAGGACACACGCAACCCTAGCTTCCACAAACCCTCGCCAGATTGCATCTGCGCACCTTGTAACTTTCGACTCCCTCAATAATTCCACGAGCAGAAAAGCAGGAGTAGGGACCTCTACGAGGCCTGAACCTGGGTAAATCCTTTGTCCCCTGTGTGCTTGTTTGCTAGCCGATAGATGTCTCCAACGCTCCCTCCTTTTCCAAAACCCTCGTCAGATACTATGAGAAGAGGAAAGAGAGAAAAAAGCACCATATTCCCATGGTAAATAAGAAGAATGCTGAGATGCTCGTTGTCTGCTTGCCTTGTCATTTTGATATGGGGATTCTTCTGTATCATCGGGCAAGGGGTACCCCGTTGGCAGTTCTCAATGATACACATGTACTTACAATGACAAGAACTTATCGGTGACTAAACTTGAGTAGCATGAGGAGCGGCCCTCGTATACAAGGGACATGAGATTTCTAACTTATACTTCGTCAAGCATGTACACCATAGTTTGTTCACTTTAACCTTAATCACTTCAAGATGCTTATGATAGGGGCAATGAGAGCTGAAAGCTATAAGTACCATAATTTTTGGAAGCTCTTTATGAGACTTGAATCCCTACTTCCTTTTATACAAAAGGCCTTTCTTCCACCATTATATTGAGTCTCCACCTTCTATCTTTATGCACCTACTTTGAGAGCATAGTGGCCATTCTTAGTTCTATGTGCATTGTCCCAAGACTAGTTGATTGATGCATAACTTGATATTTCTTGTTTTAAACTATTGTATCTAGTCACTCTTATGAACTTTGAAGGTGTCCTATGCATTTATATTTGCTACTCTATTGAGGGACAAGCTGAATACTTTTATGCCATGTTTTCTTTATGTGAAACAAACAAACGTCTTGCAAAGCATTGTTATTCATGAATCCTTTGTTTGTGCCTTTTCATGTTGCATCATAGTTTCTTTGCTTATTGCTAAAACTTTGTCTTTCATGTTATGATTGAAGTACTATGATCCCAGCTTTGAATGTTTTGCAAATACTTTGATCAAGTCTTTGATGGAGCATGTCACCTCAAAAATTATTCTTTCTTTTTATCACTTACCTACTCGACGACGAGCAGGACTTAAGCTTGGGGATGTTGATACATTGCAAATGTATCTATAATTTTTGATGTTCCATGCTTGGTTTTATCCACTTTCTTGTGTTTTGTTCCAACTTTGGAGTACTTTTCATATGATTTCTTGGACTAACCTATTAACAAGAGCCACAGTGCCAGCTGCCTGTTTTCTGTTGTTTTTGGTTCCAGGAAAGTCAGAAAATGAATATTCTCGGAATTGGACGGGACAAAAGCCAAAGTGCCTATTTTTCCGGAAGGGATCAAGTGCCAGAATACGAGACGGAGAAGGGCCAGGGAGCCACCACACCACCTGGCCGCGCGGCCAGGCCTGGCCCGCGCCAGGTGGTGGTGTGGCCGCTCCCGGCACCCCCTCGGCCTCTCCTTCTGCCTATATATTGCCCTCAGGACAAAAACCCTAAGTACCCAATCAAAAATCCACGAAAGAGTCTGTAGCCGCCGTCATCTCCATCCCTAGATCAGGAGGGATCTAAAGCTCTTCCCGGCACCCTGCCGGAGAGGGGAATTCACCCTGGAGGCCTTCTTCATCACCATGCAAGCCTCCGGTGTGATGCGTGAGTAGTTCATCCTTGGACTACGGATCCATGTAGTAGCTAGATGGCTGGTTCTCCTCCTTTGTGCTTTCATGTTTAGATCTTGTGAGCTCCGTTCATGATCAAGATCATCTATTTGTATTCATACATGTTGTGTTTGCGGGGATCCGATGGATATTGAGATGCTATTTTAGATTCATTATTGATTCTATCATGTCTTTGTTATTTGTGATCTTGCATGCTTTCCGTTGTTAGTAGCTATCTTGGCCAAGTAGATGCTAGCAACTCCAAGAGTTAGTATTTATGCTTGATAGTGGGTTCATGCCTCTGGTAATCTGGGGAAGTGACAGAAATCTCTAAGGTACTAGATGTGTTGTTGCTACTAGGGATAAAACAACAATCCTTTATTCATAGAATAATCGTATTGTTTACTTTACACGCAGTTCGTAAAGCAATAATCTGTTGCTTGCAACTTAATACTGGAGGGGGTTCGGATGATAACCTGAAGGTGGATTATTAGTCATAGATGCAGTTGGATGGCGATCTATGTATTATGTTGTAATGCCCAATCAAGTCTCAAAGGAGTCAAGATGATTATTATATGCATGTATTGCTTTCTCGGTGTTTGTCAATTTCCCCGCTGTAATTTGTTCACCCAGCATGTTATCTATCTAAGGAGAGCCACCTCTAGTGAACTATGGATCCCGGTCCTTTTCTTTTACATACAATCTACAAACTGTTTACTGCTTTGTGTTTACTTTCTGCAAACTTTTACTTCTTTCCATTCGATACGTTTAATACTTTGTTTTCCACAAAACACGGTGATATTGACAACCTCATCGCAAGTTGGAGACAAAGTTATGTGGTTGTGTTGTGTAGGTCTCTACGTTGCTACTAGCACCGGTAGTGCGCCCTGCCAAAGCTCAGCTAGTAACACCTTTGGGGTGTTTCCTTGCTCCTACTGGTTCGATTAAACCTTGGTTTCATAATTGAGGGAAAACTTACTGCTGTGCTCATCATACCTTACTCTTGGGGTTCCCAGCGAGCTCTACGTCGAACGACGAGCACATCAGGTCCTTTTTCCTAGCTTCACCCCTGAGTACGATCTAACATACGCAAACATGACATGAAATGACTACTGCGCCACCATGGCAAAATAATTACTACTATGTACGTGTACACACATACACGCGAGTAAAAGGCGTGCGCGTACACATGTTTAGGAGCACCTCAATCAACCCTTTTTTCAAGAGAGATGGAGATGGTCCGTGCTAGAGATGGGGACCCAGGGTCTGGGGAGGTCACCGCCACCGATGCTGGTCCGGGGCGGTGGCACGGGAGCTTTCGCAGGTAATACCCTCCATGGACATGATGCCCTCAGAGATGGACACGGCTGGCACCGGATATGGGGACCCATGGCATGACAGTGATGAGGTCGTCGCTGGTGCCAATCCGGGACAGTGGAGCAGGAGCTTTCGCATGGGACCGCAATGTAGTGGGAACGAGACACATAGCACACCAAGAAAAAGAACAAGAGGAAAAAATAATCAATGTGGCATGTGGATGGTACCCACAAATTGTGACCAGCGCGTGTTGCTAGCTGACCGAAGGATCGATCCTCCGAGGGATTTACAATCATTTTTATTTAATTAACAGGGTAATTTGTGAGTTAGCAACATATCCAAATCCAACTTGATGCAATTTATATGCAAACGCATTTCATATACTCCTACATGCTTGTATATCCATAACGGTGATGCTATACACATGGCCAGAAATATAATATATTGCATAACTCTTTTCATATATTTAGACTTTTAGTTAAGATGGCTAATGCATCAATTAAATGCACAAGATGCTTTATGAACGATTCACATCAATTCAATCGCCGGTACACATTCTTCTTACATTTATCCAAATATTTACTTTCAATCTCACCTAAATAGTGCGTGCATGCATTGTATCTCTTGGTTGTCTGTCCTAAAATATTACTAAGAGCAAGCCAATCAGTGATGGTTACGAACAACAATGCTCGTAGGTCAAATTCCTCATGTTTATGATCATCCCACACACACGTACACCTTGTCTGTGCTACAACTGTAAAAGTTTTTCAACTAATGGCCTTAGGTACACATCAATATCATTGTCGGGTTGATTTGGGCCTTGGATGAGCACTGGCATCATAATGAACTTCTGTTTTATGCACAACCAAGGAGGAAGGTTATAGATACACAGAGTTACATGCCAGGTGCTATGACTGCAGCTCTGCTCCCCAAAAAGATTCATGTCATCTGTACTTAGACCAAACCATAAGTTCCTCGCGTCACCTGCAAAGTCCGGGAACTCTCTCCCGATTTTCTCCACTCCGACTCATCAGCGGGGTGTCTCAATATCCCGTCTTTCTTACGGTCTTCCATGTGTCATCGTAACAACTTGACATGCTCTTTGTTTCTAAACAAACGTTTGAACCATGGTATTCTAGGAGAATACCGCATCACCTTGGCAAGAACCCTCTTCCTACTTGGCTCGTCATCATCCTCAACATCACTAGGGTCATCTCGTCTGATCTTATACCACAATGCAGTGCATACCATGCATGCATCCAAATTCTCTTACTCCTCACCGCCATAGAGGATGCAGTCATTAAATGCATGCATGTATCTTCTGCACCTCTAATCCTAGAGGGCAGTCAACCTTCTTTGCTTCGTAAATACTGGCGGGCAGTTCGTTATCCTTTGGAATCAGGTTCTTCATTATTTTTAGCAACTTTTCAAATTCCTTGTTAGTCACATTGTTCTTTGCCTTCCATTGTAGCAATTCCAGTGTGCTACCAAGCTTTTTGTGACCATCTTCACAATTCGGGTACAACAGTTTGTTGTGAAGATCCTCTAACATCTGCTCGAACTTTAACATATCCCTTTCACTTTTGCATTCTCCCTTTGCATCAGCAATGACCTGACCAAGATCATCATCGAGCACATCTGATGCCCGTTCTTCGGCTTCTTCTTCATCATTGTATTCCATTGTAGTACCACCATATTCAGGGGACATAGGATAGTTGTTATCATTCTGTTCTTCTTTCTTGTCTTCCATCATAACCCCTCTTTCTCCGTGCTTGGTCCAACAATTATAGCCGGACATGAAACCGTACCGAAACAGGTGGCCGTGAAGGACTCTTGAGGAATAGTATTCCTTCTGATTCCGACAGACACCACATGGACAACACATAAAACTATTCCGCTTGTTTGCCTCGGCCACAAGGAGAAAAGAACGCACACCTTTAATGAACTCGCCAGAGCGTCGGTTAGCATACATCCATGGCCAGCTCATCCGCATTATATAAGTACATCAAACCGAATCACGATGCTAAAATTAGTATCGGTCTAAAAACAAAACCACACAACGATACTTCGGCTATGGATGCAGGACTTAAGGGGTTGGGATGGTGTCTCCAACAGATGAACCTTTAGTCCCAGCTGGAGACACCAACTGGGGCTAAACGTGGGTGGCGAATGTATTCGGTCGGTGGCGACACTACATCATGAGTGAGTGTCGACACTATGTCGTGAGTGGGTAGCACTATACCAGTGAGTGCCGACACTATTTCGGTGGATGTCGGTACTATGACAGGGGTGAGTGTCGACATTATGTCGTGAGTGTCGACACTATTTTGTGTCGCTTAATCTATAAATGTGCAAGATGCATCCTTGTGAAGTTATAAACTGCAAGATGGTGTGCGAGAGCAGGGACACCACTACGGCGGAGCTTCTCGAAGATGTCTTAGGATCCCGTCCTCGGACATCTTCGAGGAGCTCGCCATAGAGGCACTCCCTAATATGTGAAATTTGTTAGCTACCCGGCGTATTAATCTATAGCTAGAGAAGTTATAAACTGCAATATGGTGCGAGAGGGACACCACTACGACGAAGCTTCTCGAAGATGTCTTAGGATCCCGTCCTCAGACATCTTCGAGGAGATCGTCATAGAGGAGCTTCTCGAAGATGTACTATTGTCTTCTTATGAAGCTTTTGTGAATTAACCCTATTTTTGTTACAATTTGTGAGTTTGTTGAAGGTAGGTAGAAGAAGAAGGGAATTTTGTTGTTGGATGGTGGCATGATGCATCTGTGAGTGTGTGCACTAACAGTTGTAGTATAGGATGAACCATGTATATCTATGCTATGTAGTAGTTGTAGTAGGATGAACCAATGTTTTTGTGTTGTAGTAGTTGTAGTAGCTAGCTAGGATGAACTCATGTATCTATGTGCTTCTATGAATCAAATAAGTTCCGAGAGCATGTGCCAAAACAAGATATAGATAGAATCCACATATTGAAAATGATATTTAGCTTGGAGTTCATTAAATTAATACAAGATAGATAGAATCCAAATTAATACAAGTTCATCTCATATTATTATTGCAAAAATTACTTCCAAACTAAACTCACAAATCCCTCTACTTCTAAAGCATGAAATAAGCTAAACTAGCAATAAAAGATGAAAGGATGAAGTTGCTAAGCTTTTAGAACCCTTTGATAGTTGGGGCCCCGCAAAATCTTGACAAATCTTGAGAAAAAATTGGGCATGAACTCGAGCTTGAAGGAAGAAGAGAGAGGAGCCACCAACTTGAAATAGAGTATGGCTAGGGCAGGGAGGAAGATGATATAGGAGGGACATTAATCCTGGTTGGTGTCTAGAATCAGGACTAAAGGTACATCTTTAGTACCGGTTCATGTAACAAACCGGGACTAAAGTGTCTAGCGTCGGCCCGAGCTTGTCTAAAATCATTTAGTCCTGATTTGTTACACGAACCGGGACTAGTGGTCCCCGTTCGAACCGGGACTAGTATGTGCCGCCTCTGCGGCCAGTTCTAGCCGTTGGAATCGGGACATTAGTCCCAGTTTGTAGCAAAACCGGAACTAATGTCCCCGAACCAAAGGCCAGTTTTCTACTAGTGTTCGTGTCCTTTGCGGTAGTAATCCTCGAGATGGAGATTTGACTCGATCGATCGATCGATCGACCGACAGATGCGTCAAATTAACACTCGTACGTGTCCCCTGCGTTCCTACGTGTACGCTACATCAGAAATATCAGATGCGAAGTAGCCAATGGCCGACGTGCCCGTAAAGTAGTCTAAGACTAGTCACAATGGAGAGTATCGTATACTAGTATCATGTATATGATACCATCTCCACAATGTATTTAACATGTAGTACTAGTATCTTAGTCTTTGTGTATTTATTGTTGTCTAGAATCTCAAGGTAAATTGTGTACAAGATTTATTTGAGATTTATTTTTTTAGTTTCATGTGCTATGATACCGTATCTACCTACCTATGATACTAACTCAATTTGTTTCATCATTAATTAAAATGATACATAATCATTTTGCATGCATGTAATGCATGATACCACCTGTGATATCTTTATCGGGGCTAGTCTAAGAAAGTCATAGTAGGAGTAACATAGATAGTAACATGTATATAAATACAGTATCAACTAGGCATTTTGGTTACATTGCAAATCATTGAACTTGCGATTCTAAACATAAATTACTACTCACTGTGAAAGTGATAACATCAAGGTAGTAACGTATACATAGCACCACCACATATTACCCTCACTATGACTTGACTAAGGATTGTTTGTCGCATCACATTGGCTGTAACTTACTCTTTACGACCTGCACTGTAGCAGTTCGTAGTGTACTTATCCAGTAATGGCTGCCACGAGAGTGAGTTGACTTATCTACAGTTATTAAAAGGGTACAAAGATCTCATCATGCATGCTAATTATTGTTTCGGATCTGGACCTCTGCAGGACGAGTACTACTCGGTCCTGTCACACGCTGTCGCTCAAAATGAACGAATCTAGACAAAGTGATATGGTCTGAAGGAAGTAAAGTACAGTAATTCATTCGACCGTAATTTCACCGTCGCTAGATCCATCAATTCACTGTGTCGTCTCAGGAAGCTACTACAGCTTACTATACTTAATTACCTGATCGTGGCATGCATGACTATCAATCGAGCAGATAAGGTGAGATCATGCACGATTGCACGTAGGAGTAGATGCTCAACGATAGACTCGCTCGCGCGCTTAGCCAAATCTGGCGCATTTACTGTTCCCCGAGGGTAAAGATCTTGTCACTGCCACGCAATTACGCACGCAGTGATTATTCAGCAAGATCGGCCATATATATCATGTGCCGCCTATCTGTGGAGGTGTACTACACGTAAGATCGAATTAATCAAACGGCCATAATGCGCGCCCCTCTTATCTCTCTCTGCCCTCTCTCTGTAGTACCCCTTCCACTTCAAAATATAAGATGTAGTATTAGCTTTGTAAAGCTAATGAATCTAGACCCCTTTTAGTGTGTAGGTTCACTCCAGGCCTCTTCAAACCTACATACTAAGGCCTTGTTTACTTCTAGGGTATTTGCAGGTTTCGGAAGGTAATTTCTCGGCCCATCCCACGATCCCCAAAAATCCTGGACAGCCTGTTTACTTCCCTGGTATTTCTCATCTGCATCCCGGGTCATCCCAAAACTTCCACCCCGGGGCCTGAACTAGCTCGTGTATTCTAGTACGCGAGACCTACCTCGTGTATCTTCGAGGAAAGGAAGCGTAGCGAGAGGAAAAGAGGAGACAGAGTGGCCGGAGGCGACGGCGCTGACGTCGATCTGGCGACGCTGCCGACGGGCACCTCCTCTGGCTTCCTCAAGCCCTTCTCTCCGGTGAGTACACCCTCCCCCCATGCCTCTTCCCATCTCCTCCCCTCCTAGGGTTTCTCGGCCGCCGCCGGCATCCACCTTCGCCCTCCGGTCCGATTCTTTGGAGCGACGGCGGCCTCCTCCCGTCCACCCAGCTAGCTTGATCACTTTATCTGCTTGTAAACGATTTGATACAGAATATACTCGATAGCTTGTTTTCTGAAGTGTCCTTGTTAGGGAAGCATATAGGAAATCAGGTCAATATCTCTCCCATAGGGAATAATAAATAAAATGCCCAACAGGAAATCCTCCTCTGCTCTGCCAATAGGAAATCCTCCTGCCTCCAGTCGTAGCTAGCACAGCATAGCACGCAGTGTATCTCTGCTGATGCCTATTTGATCAGATGGTAGTTGGTCAGAGTGTGCACCATGCCTGTTATTACTACGGTCCGCATTGCTTCGTGTCCAAAGCGCACAGCAGGACGGGACAGGACCATCAAGGTGCTGCTGAGTTGAGCTTCCTCCCATAGTTTACCTATATTCAAAATATGGAGCTAGCTAGTCAACAGTCAACACTAATTAAAGAGTCAACACTGAAAACTTTCCTAGCTGAACACTGAAAATCACCTAGTACACAGAGTAGATTGTTCCCATGTTCTGGTCAATGTAGTACTGCCCACTATAATCCCAGTATGGACACTACTCTGTTGTTCGTCAGTTCAGTCGTTCCTTTATTTTTTTCTCTCCTCATTTTGGTTTCTTATGTTTTTGTTGGGTTTCATATCCAGCATTTTCAACTTGCTTTCTCATGAAAAATAAAAATGTTCTGATATTGTTATTCTTGTCTCTGCCATCTGCATCCCCATCTAGCCCCATCTAGCGATGCCTATCATTATGGTGTGCCTGCACTCTGCAATGAAGACTTGAGCGGCATTACTGCATCAACCTGTCTAACAGGTTCAGGAAACATTTTGTACAAGCCAAAACAATACATATATATATATATATATATATATATATATATATATATATATATATATATATATATATCTTGGCTCACTTTTATCAGCAAACATAAAAGAAACCAATTAACATGGTGCAGTCTGTCATTTCACTGAAAACTCACGGGTTACGCATATTTCTATTAGACTACTACTATCTAAACATTTGGTAGAGTGACGGATACTACTAGTGAATTGAATTGATGCCAACAGATGCATTTGTGGTTGGTTGGTTGGTTCTAATCAACTGGGTGAGTATAGCACTCTTTATGAGGCAATCAATATATAGATCAGCAGCTATTTTCCCATACGGATACCAGCCATGCCAAACGCTCGATTTGTTCCACACCACACGGGCGGCAGTGTTCAGCTACTTTAGGCAATAATGTTCAAAAGAACCAACATGATGTCAAGTGAGTTGATTAGTAGATCATGTGCTCAAATGTTGTGCTGAGTCTGTATCTATGTAGATAACATGGAAAGAAAAACTATATCTGCTCAATGCTTCATGTTTGCATGTCCAAGAAATCGTGTGCTAAATCGTGTATTGAGACTGATATCTAAATTCTAGAGAACTAGATGCATCTTCCTTTTCTTCTATAATCTAAATCTGGTTACCGCAAACTATTTATTTGAGATATGCTATAAATGTTTACCTTGAGGTAAAGCGTATACTATTCTCTCCTATTTACTTTTAATATGCAACCTGCTAGCAATTTCTATTCACATATATTGTTCTCTACTGTTTTTATTATGTAACCTGCTAGCAAGAGATGATTGTTTCCTGTTTATTTTACTAGTGCTGAACCATTTATTTTGCTAATAATAATAATTAGCTAATGATGGGTAAGATAGCTAGCTCCAGGTATTTAGCATGAAGTTGAATTGTGCTTAATATGTAGATGATATAGAATGGAGAATATGTAGATGATATATATCATGAATTCGTAAAATTTATTTCAAATTGTAGCCTGGTGTTATTTATTTATTTTTCTCTATTGATTTGAAAAGAATACCACTAGCTTTCTGTGTGTACCACCTACTGGACATGAACATGCCATGCTCCAGAGTTTTATGCTAAATGTTCTAAATGCCAGTTTTGTGCTAAATGTTCCAAATGTCAGTTTTATGTTGAACATTGTTGGAGATATGCCCAAGAGGCAATAATAAAGTGGTTATTATTATATCTTTATGTTTATGATAAATGTTTACATCCCATGCTATAATTGTATTAACCGGAAACATTAATACTTGTGTGTTTTGTAAACATAAAAGAGTCCCTAGTAAGCCTCTTGTTAAGCTAGCTTGTTGATTAATGGATGATCATGGTTTCCTGATCATGGACATTGGATGTCGTTAATAACAAGATCATATCATTAGGAGAATGATGTGATGGACACACACCCATAGTAAGCATAGCATAAGATCAAGTCATTAAGTTCGTTTTGCTACAAGCTTTCAAATGCATAGTAACCTAATCCTTCGACCATGAGGTTATGTTAATCACCATCACCGGATAGATACTTTGATGACATCAAACACCGCTTCATAACTGGGTGGTTATAAAGGTGTCATTGGGTATTCTGAAAGTATGTGTTGAAGCGCATGGACCAAGATTGGGATTTGTCTATCCATATGACGGATAGATATACTCTGGGCCCTCTCGGTGGAATGTCATCTAGTTAGCTTGCAAGCATGTGACTAGGTCACAAGGGATGACATATCATGGAACGAGTAAAGAGTACTTATCAGTAACGAGGTAGAACTAGGTATGGAGATACCGACGATCAAACCTCGGATAAGTAGAGTATCGCGTGACAAAGGGAATTGGTTTCGTATGTTAAATGGTTCTATCGATCACAAAGTCATCGTTGAGTATGTGGGAGCTGTTATGGATCTCCAGATCCCGCTGATGGTTATTGATCGGAGAGGTGTCTCCATCATGTCTGCATATTCACGAACCGTAGGGTGACACACTTAAGGTTCGAAGTTGTTTTAAGTAGATATGGAATGTGCGTTGGAGAACGAATGTTGTTCGGAGTGTCGGATTGGATCCGGGACATCACGAGGAGATCCGGAATTGTCCGGGGAATAAGATTCATATATTGGGGATCATTTTCTAAGTTAGGAAATGTTCCGGAGTATTTGTATGGGGATTCTAGAAGGTTTCAGAATGTTCCAGAAGGTTCTAGAAGATTTCTTGGAGTTTACTTGAAAACCAAGGATCAAGGAATCCTTGTGGGGTAAGACAAGGATTTGTGGGGGAGTAGGACTCTCCCCCCACATCCTTGATCCGCCGGCCAAGGGAGAGGGGAGTCCTACAAGGACTCCACCTCCCCATGGCGCCTCCCTCCTTTAAATAGAGGGGTGGAGGCACAAGCCCCCTTGCCCCTTCTATTTCTCTAGATCTCAAGTTGCCTCTCTTCTCCTCCTTCCCTCTGCTCTGGCTTAGGCGAAGCCCTGCAGAATTCTCTACTCCACCACCACCACCATGCCGTCGTGCTGCTGGGATTCCGTGGAGAGATCTACTACCTCCGCTGCTCGCTGGAACGGGGAGAGGAAGGTCTGCTTCGACTCCGCATGTGTGACCGACTGCGGAAGCGCTGCCGGAACGCGGCGCCGGAAGGATCGTCTACTCGATCTTGAGATCGGCAAGTGATTGACTACATCAACCACGAGATCCGATCTCGAACAAGGCTTATCGAATCTACGAGGGTTAGTACAGATCTATCTTGTTGCACATGTCTAATAGATTAGATCTTGGCTTTTATCTAGATTAGATCTGGGTTTTGTTTGTTCTTGCGATAGAAATTTTTTGTTTTCTATGCTACGAACCCATCAAACATGCCGTGCTCTCGAGTTCATTCGCAACCTGTTATGACTAGACATGGAGTAAACTACCGGCAATACTTGTGTCGATTGTCCTTTTTTGCTCTGCTTCATATGTGATTAACACTCTTTTTTCGGTGATATAATAGGGTGTCGATGAAAGCATCTGACGGAGCTGGACAAGAAAATGATCGCATCAACTATATTTTGAATGGGCATGCAAAAATTATTCTCAACCAAAATATTATTGTGGAAATAATGAGGCAGTTGTTTGAGCTTCGGTCTGTCGAGCATGTATTTAAACTTGATGAGGTCTATGAAGAAATGTTAACGCTCCTTGCAAAGATTCAACTTTTACTTGAGTGACTTGTCAATTAACATGTTGTAGGTGTAAAGTCATTCTTTTTATCAGCTGATCTCAATTCTCTCCCATCCCCTCTAATCCCCAGAATTCAAAGTAAACATGCCAGGGATTGGGAAGTGAGGGGAAATGTGAGGAAATGATGGGGAATGTGGGGATTGGGTGAAATGGGTGATTCACCAAATCCCCTCCCATCCCCAAACTCCTAGGGGATTAAAATACATTAGAAGTAAACAAGGCCCAAAAGGATCTAGATACATTAGTTTCACAAAGCTAAAATATTTTATCTCTACTATCTAAAAAGAAGGAAGGTGTTCCGTTTTCTGCCAACGGAGTGGTTCGTCCGTACCTTCGTCCCGCATCGTCGCCCCGCCTTTTTCATTTTAGTCCCCTGGCTAGAACATCCTCGTGAATCCCATATGCCCCAAATCACGCCCTACACCACGCGGCGCCGCCCTTTACTCTCCGTGTACGTCGCCGCTACAGGCGTTTACTCTCCACCGCTCCTGCCCGCCGCCACCACAGAGGGAAACAAACCTCGAGGAGGTGATGTCTGGGACAAGAAGACCTGGCGACGGCGGACTAGAAGCTGGCCTAGATCGACACCTGGGCCAGAATTCGCCGGAGATTTACTCTATCCAGAATTCCTGCATCTCCCTCACACAATTAACATGCGCCTCCTACCCCACACCCTAGCTGCACGGCGCCGGTGCTCTGCTTAGCATAGGCGGAGCTATGTGCATGTCAGGGGGGGCCACCGCCCCCCTAGCTTTCAAGCAGTCTCTGAAGATTTTTTTTTTGGGATAAGCTTAGATGTAATTTTTTTAGCATTTGCCCCCCCCCCCAAACATCTAAAGTTCACATCTTGCCCCCCCCCCCCCCCCCATATGTGTCTGTCTAGCTCCGCCACTGCTGCTTAGTTCTCCTACCACCCGCCTTCCTCCTCGGCCTTCATTGCACCGATAAGTCTCTGTCGCCGTCACCTGCCTCCCTTGCCTGAGTCGTCTACGCGGATCTATGCTAATTCTATTTGTGCGTGCAGGGTACGGATCAGAGGAAGGCGCCACCGTCGTCATTAGGACCGTGAGATTTTCCGCATCGGGTTTTGAGAGTCTTTATCCGCCATCAAATCTTATGATGTCTGGAGGGTGGCATGAAGCACAAACTCCTCAAGGTACTACGCTCATAGTGTTTTGACTACCCGTTCATACTGGATTGGGAATTTGGGATTGTTAATTTTGTTTGGGTTTTCTTAGTTTCGTGCTACAGGCCAGATTTCACATCAAGCTGTACTTAGTCCTATCAGAGTAGCAGTCGATCAGTGCCTACCAACTGTTTGTAGATTTACTTTAGTAAAATTGCCACTGCAAGCTTTTATTTTAGGTTGTGGCTAGACTCGACGGGCATATACCCCAAGGACATGGAACGGAAAAGCATCTGGCTAGAGTAGACAACATGACGATGCTTGCTTACCTCCATGAACCGGGAGGATTTCAAAATCTTGCTTGTCGGTATGGGCTTAACCATATATACGTGAGTGATTCAAAATTGTCCATGTTGATATTCTACCAGTCAAAAATCATTTCTGTTAATTGTTTGATATTTTTAAATGATCCAACAAACATACACAGGGAACACCTTGATTGCAGTTAACCCTCATCCTGTCTCCAATATCTAGACTGTTTGAGAAGAAGTGGACCTCTGTGGCTGTCATCAAGGTAGCTCTCATGCCGGTGACGGCCTGGGCTGCAACCGCCTCGACGGAGGCAAGCAAGTGGCCGTGGCGATTTTCAGACTGAGTTTAATGAAACAATTCAACTGAATCTTGATCCTTCAGGTCAGTGCTCTTTTCTTATCCAGGTTAGTGCTCTCATGCAGTTATATATGCATATCGTGTCTGTTTCTCCAAACAATCAGGATTTGGACTAATTATGTTATTATAGTTTATTCATGAGAGATTGAATCATTCAAGACATAGTTGCTTGAAAACTGGGAACTTTGTACATCGGATACAAGCCTACGATCAACTCTTGATTTAATCCTTTTTAGAGAAGTACACTTGATCAATTTTAAGTGTGGCATGGTCCTGCTTTTTCAGTTTTTTGCTTTCATTACGTTTTTGATGGTGACTGCGGTGGCAGAGTTGCAAACTTTCTTCCTATTGCTCTTAACAATGCCTCACCCAGATGCACATTGTTTATGAATCACCGTGTTACGTTATCGAGTCTTCATATGTGCAGTATATTTGTTAGTTGTTTGTTAAGCATTCTTTGTAGGATGCAGATGTAACTTGTTACTTTTTTGGTCCACTATAGGTAGCTTATATGTCTGTGAATTATTTTCTTAATTCCTAGATAACATACAACCATTGGGATCCCTGGGCCATGAGTTAGAACCATCATTTTTCCCTAATATTTCCAGTGAAATGGCTAGAGTTTTTCTTATGTTTGGCTAATGAGTTACACATTCCACAGTAGATTCGTTTTTATCTCCATCTAGGAGAGTGCAGTCAAAAAAAATTGTGACCTGCTCAAACATCAGCTGAAGCTACCTATAATGGACAGATGAAATTGTATATGACTGAGAAGAGTGAAAAAGAATGAATCCTTATTTTCAAAATGGGAGTCCTTCAAATATATTTAGGCCTGGAACTACATTAAGAACACCACATCAAGCAATCTCTAGTCGAGTGTAAGCTCTTACTTTTCCTTATAGTTTTCCGCTCATGATATTTTGTTGAATGGTCATGATATTTCAGTAAGACAATTGGGTCATGTTGTGGTGATCAATATTTTCATCAACTTCAAAAGTTGTGTGGAATTGTTGTCTTGTTCTTTTCGCTCCAAATCATTAGTCTTTATGTCATTTGCTTTGTGCTAACAATTTGTATTAATTGCCTACTAAATGGATCCGAGTGGTAACTGATTTGTAAATATTTTGCGGAACACATTATTGTGGTATGATGTTTTTGCTGTTCATTTGTAGAGAAAAGGTAACACCAATGCTATGTTCTCTAATTTTAATTTTCTGTGATGGATTTTTTTGTTTGTATATGGACCTGAACTGCTACCATCTGCCCCGATTCTGTTTTTGCAATGAAATAAAGAAGAGATCCGATTTGAGTTTTTTCATATTTTGTCTAATTCATGGTATATCTCCGAATGATGTAGACTTGTGTTACATTTGACACATATGAAAACCTGCAGCTATCTTTTGCACAAAGTACCTTGTAAGTCTGAAGTGTTACTACTGCATAATTCTTGATTTATGCTTTGGCATTGCAACATAGATTGTTTCCCTGATTTAGTTACTGTGAATGGCAACCTTGACTGGTATGATAAGCTCAATGGATACAACATTTGTATGATAGCTTATTTTTCAATTATACCTGGAAGGTAACTTCATTTGTTCCGTTGGTTCCCTGCAAACATGCTGAAATGATGACCTTTAATTTGGAATGACTTTGGTAGGCAAAATATCCAAAAGATTCAGCTGCAACTTCTCGAGGCCGGAAGCACGAGGTATACTCATGTGTTGATGTTTAGGCCGAGATACTTATGGTGATGGGCAGTGGGATGTATGTCAAATCTTTTTTTTTCAACTCATCTTGATCATCTAATTCCATGTAAGAATTATTCTTGCAAAGTTAGGGTGTATTTGGATTGTTCCCAAGATCGTCTCACTAAATTGTTGGCTAGCCAAAATTTTGGTTGAGCCTTTACTTGCTCACAAGTTGGCCAACATTGGCTAAAAAATTGAACTAGAGTTGGTAGTGGAGCATTAGCATGTCAAAAAGATGGCAACAATCCAGGCAAGAGCCAACCTTTTGGTCATGACCAAAATATTGGTAGGGTACATTTTGGCCACAATCCAAACACACTCTTAATACAAATATTGCATATCTTTGTATTTGTCCTCAACTTTGAAACTGACAACCAAATTAGTAAGGTATTCTGAGTGTAACTCAACCATTTTCCTGTAGATATAAACATATAATCAATGTGACATTAGCTTCAAGTGCCTCGCTGTGCAACATATGCAAGGTTAGTCAGTGTCTGTCTGAAACTCTGAATTGATGTTGTTGTTGTAGAAGTTCTTAGATCTCGGGTGCCTGTCTGAAACTCTGAATTGTTGCAGACCTTTATATACTTAAATCTATTTTCAAACCAGATGCAAAGATGGGATCTACTTCTTTGCATCACATGGAAAGTTGTTATTACACCTGTAAAGGATGATATCATTTTTAATGTTAGAGATATTTACCGCTGTAATGTACAAACATAGTTCTCACATTCACAATGGTTGTTGTAGCCCTTTTTTTGTCTGAATGTGCGATGGACAAGAATCAATAGACAATTATATTATTATTTTTGTATTAATGCAGCGCATACTTTGTATGAACCAAGTTTCTATCTGCCCGTTAATTTTGTTCACCATCCTTCCTTAATTTGTGTGGAGACAATGAAAGAAGGACATGGCACGTTGCTATAAATACTTCATGATATTGATTTTCAATAGAAAAAAGACCTGACATTCTTGATGGTAGCATGACCGGACAAGTAACACTAATTCTTCACTGTAGTAGCATTCTTTAGAAAAATGATTTTGAGTATTGAAATTCTTCGTGGACTGAAAAATCAACATGTAGAAATGGATGAAAGGATGTAGCAATGAATGAAAGGGATGAAATTCTTCACTGTAGCAACATGTAGCATTGCTCCTGCTACATGTCACTATTTTCATTAAATTATGATGCACACTATGGATGAAAGGGATGAAATATTCAGTTCCATAAAATGGTGAGCTATTTCAATTTTTTTTGTCCCGTAGCAACGCACGGGCACTATACTAGTATTTTAAAACGGAGAGAGTATATAAGTATGCGTTGACCTGGCCAGATAGCTTGCTTAACCAAATCCATAACATTTACTGTTCTCTGGGGGCATGGAGTTTGTCTCTGGCACGCACTTACGAGCGCACGTAGTAATTAATTGGGTGGAACTCAGCAGTCTATGAAAAACGCCTTGAGCCCCCTCTCGCTCCCTCGAGGGCGACAGGGCTCTTCCACCTTCGGCCGCCTCCCCCCACCTCCATCCGCCTCCTTCCGTCGCCGCCGCCGGCAGGGGACGCCAGGCAAAGCCCGAGCGACGCCGGCGGCGGCGGCCTGCTTCTCCCCATGCCCTGGAGACCGGGTCGGGGCCCTCCTCCTCCCTGGCGACAATGCACATCGGAAGGTTTCGGTCCGACGCGGCTGGGTGTTGCTGGCTGCGGCGTCCTATTACGGCGGGGCACCATGGACGCGGTGGGTCGTCGGCCGCCGTCCTGGTCCGGTTCTAGGAACCTCGTCCCCCAGATGGGCACGGGAGGGACCCAGATGGGCTTGGGTGGGCCGGGTCTCCAAGTCTGTGGAGCCTCCTGAAGGTGGCGGCAGGGACTGAGCTGGGAGGGAGACGACGGCGTTGTGGCTGCCTATTGCAGCAGGACGGCCGGAGCTTCACGGGATCGCCTGGGCCCGGCCCGGCCTGCCAGGGCCTGGTGTGCTCCCGCTGATCTGTCCGGCCAATGACTGCCTCGGCGGTGGAGGTGGGTTCCTCCCGCGGCGGCGAGGCTATTGTCCCTCATTCGGCGATGTCGCGTGCTTCCGCCTTGCAGGCCTTCGCCAGTGTTCATGAAGAGGCGAGCGATGGTGACTACAAGATCGTGGAGGCGCATGCTCGTGGGTGGCAAAGCAGGGTGGCGGTGCTCCGTTGCGCCAGAGTTTTTTTGTGGGCAGGGATCGGAGAAATCCATGTTAGCTAGTCTGACCCGGGTGTGGTGCCGCCCTCGAGTGGCACTATTCCTTCTTGAAGGGCGCTGCGGGAATCCCTGCCCACTTTACTCTGCGTGTCGGGGAAAACCCTAGGATCAATTTGGTCCAGGTAGCTGCATTGTGTCGACGGTGCTACCTTCTTGAAGCTGCTGCTTGATACGGCCGCTTCGGGGCGCTTGAATGTGGTGGACATCATCGCTCAAAGAGATCAGGCAGACCGTAAGCTGAGAACCGTGCATGTAGCTAGAATCCTCGCCTGCACCGTGCATCGCTACTAAGTACAGTTGGTCTTACTGTGCGCGCCAGAGCTAGTACTAGCGATTTGAGTCCTCTCATTTTGCTGCTGTTGACCGTTGGTCTTGATCCAGCAGCAGCAGCAGCTAGACCCGTGGGGTGTGGTGTCTGTGGCTGCGAGTGCAGGGATACGCGATGGAGCAGCTGAACGGTGCAGGCGAGGAATAAGAAGAGGAGGCCATTGGCCATCTTGTCCCTCCGGGTTTCCACTCCTGGGATGTATTACTAATCAATATGATCCCCGGCTTCAAAGTTTTATTTTTCAGGCTATTGATCCATTAACAGTAATGTTGAAACACCAAATGCAAAGGCTTTGTCACACGTACGCAACGGCAGGATCAATATTTTCACAACTACTCCCTCTGTTTCAAAATATAAAATATTTTAGATTTGTGAAGATAGTGTATCTAGACCTCTTTAGAGTGAACCTACACACTAAAAGTGATCTAGATACACTCCTTTCACAAAGCTAAAACATCTTATATTTTAAAACGGAGGGAGTACATCTTGAAATTGAACCGCAAGTTAATGGCACGCCTCAGCCAGCAATGTGTATGCCGTCGGGCTAGCTAGGGGCTTCACCGACTGCCCCCTCATCCCTCACAGCGCTGCCATAGGTGATCCAGTACGTACCTTAGAAATTTTAATGAACTCATATCCTTTTTGTAGATCATTCCCAGACTGCACACACAGTTTGCATCTACAACTGGGATGACGATGGACGATGATCCCAACACACATGTAGTATTCGGGTAGCTTAGTTTTGAACTCACAAAGAACGTTCACACGTGTGTTCGGATCGTCCCAAATGGCGTCGGAAAATGCGTCAGATGTACGTACATCCAGTGAAGAGCTCCAGCGGTAGTTTTTTTTTTCCATCATAAGAAAAGAATGTTGTACACACAGTACAAACGAAGAGACACTACCGGCTCAGGAAAAGCCTCGTTAACTATGTGGACGGACATCCCAGTTGCATCAATAAACTCCAATACAGGGATTTCTGTGTGACTATTGACTGCCGGCAAATTCTGACATAACAAAGTCTCGATGGATCAATAGAAGGCACGGATAATGCGAGCATCTCAACCCGGGAGCCAAATCACCGCCTCCAACCAATAAACAGCTTCAACTTTCACTTACTTTTATTCTTGCAATATGCCAAAGATACAAAGGAACCCGTGAACGGAGACGCCTCATCTATCTATCTTCTAATAAAAAGAACCAACTAATACAAAGGAACCCAACATGATGAACATCTACTCTTTCTAATGAAAAGAACCATTATTTCCCCTGCAAGCGTTCCATGCAGCTCTACATCTTCTAACTAACTAGCTAGCCTGTACCAACAGATCATCAGAGATCTAGACTAGATCAGAGTCGCTCCAGCTACAGTACGTACACGTCTATACGTCAACGGACCATTTGCTCGGGGTCTCTTTCTTCTCGCCGGCCATGGAATGCAACGTCGCACATAGCCGCCTTGGGTATCCTGTGTACCGATCAAATCCTCTTACACATACATGTCCTGCGTAACACACATGGGAAAAGCATCACGTATCGAGTCTCCCAAATTTTTCGATTGGGCTGGAATGAAGCATAAATATCCTTCTTTTTTCCTCACACAAATGGTCCATACTAGGAATCCCATGAGAGCAAGCTATATCTATCCTATTCAATATCGAAAGATCCTTACCCATCGGTGACAAATAAACGGAAAGAGAAAAGAAAATGGGAAGCATTTTTGTTTTTCTCAAACATGCATAAAGAAATCGAAAATCGACAAGTAGTTGATACCTCTCTGGAAGCAGTCTTCAATGTCTTGTCTTGGTTGAGCTGAAGATTAACAAGTATGCCTGTCAGTATCACTCAACAGTAACCAACAAGTTCACAGGTTTACATCTCAATGATAAGCTACCTTTTGTGATAGAGTGTACTGATGAACCGAAATATACAACGCGTCTCTCCAGTTCCCAGATACACTCTCTTGGGATGGTCATTGGAAAATAACTAGACGTGTGATCTGCAAAGACCTAGAAAGTGTTCGTTTCACGAGTTAGTGTCTAGCCAATCGAGAATAATCAGAGGTAACAGCAAAGAAAAAAAATAGCGGAGGCTGCATACCTCATGCTGCTGAAAGTAGGTACCATTCAATGGAAAGTTCCCTCTCATTGCTGTTCGACTGGGTATCTGCCCGTTCATGTATTCACCAATTAAAATACGGACAAAACAAATTTACTCGTTGTAATATCCGCTGGAAGGTTCATATATTATATAGATCTCATTCGGGTCTAATCTAAGCACAACAATTTACATGTGCGGGGGCACGGAGAGACGCACACAGATATAACCAAACTATCCCACATCACCATCATTGTCAAGTGAACACGCCTTTATGGTACAATATAACAGTGAGAAAAACATTGTTATCAGATAGCAAGGGATGTGAATCTATTGATAAAAAATGGCAAAAAAAAAGCCTGACAAATACTAATTTATTAGAGGTTTGCAGTCATTTTGAGGAAGTGCTAGATTTCGATCTAAAATGTTTATGTTGAAGTGTGAGTATATTGTCTACCTTCCCAATCTGATCTACTTTTGGACTAATATTTTAACGAACAGCAACTGTATTCATTAAGACGCTATAGGCCAGAAAATATATAAACAAGTAGGAGAACATGCAACGAATATATGCAAGAAAACGCCTTATACAACTGAGATATTACACAGCTGACATACACACGTTTGACACCCATCCTCAAGCTTATGTGGATAAACAACACCACGCCTAGCAAGATAGACAATGTGTTGGGCTTTAGTTTGTGCCTTCGTGAAGTCTGACAACTGAATCCCTGAAAGCAAATACTAAGAGCAACAACAACCTGATCCTGCAACTATGACCGTGTAAAAAGCATCAACACCACTGTGTGCTTGGTGAGCTCATGCTTCACAAGGTCTAAACAAGTGCCGATAGCACATGTACTCCAGACTAAAGAGGAGTCACCGAGGTACTAGAAACACCAAGATACTCAAAAGCAACCACCATAGCCAAGTAATCTCTATTGTAGGAATGGCCATAGCTTGCAACTGTTGTCTGTTCCTTAGTCTTCCAAGCAATGAGGGAACCACACCAAGAGAAACAAACAGGCAGAAAGAGAACTGCGATCAGAGTGATCGCTAGCTCTAGGCATCATGGCGGCTGCACAGGAAGATGGTGGTCTTGGAGAATTGGCGGATCTGAAAGTACAACCTTAAGATGGAGATAATGACCGGGATGGCAGGGAACAATGCTGGCAAGACAAAGCCAGCGGAGATCGGCGGGGGTGGGTGATGGTGGTGCAAGCGCAATGCCGGTGGTCAAAAGGAGAGAAAAACTGTACTTTCCCACTGATACCATGTTATGAATAGTGGTAAAAAACCAACAAAGGGGTGAATCTGACGGTAGAGATAACAAGTTCCCCAGGAGCCTGAGTAGTCTAGTTCCTTTCAAGGGAGGAATGACGCTCTAGTTAGCATATATACACGTAGAAAACCTATTATAAAATGGGGATATTACATAGCTAATATATGCATCTCTAAGAAAACTTGTCAATCCATAAATCTCAATACGTTATTAGAGCCAACATGACTGGCACGATTTCAAAATAAATAAATTATAGCCAACTTTTGGTCCACCTCTTAGGGCTGAAGGAGGGTGTGATTAGTATATTGCCCAGCTTTCCTCTGCTTCGAGCTTTTTATCAGATGGTTGGTGTATGGAAGTGAAGAAACTCAATAATTTTAACTTGCCGAACCTCTGGTTTTAGTATTTTAGAAATGTCTACAGTTGGGTGTATCTGACTTTCTAGTTATCGGTTAGGTGAGATGGTGACATAAACAGAACAAAGAATGGTTAACTTAGAGTCCAATTTAGATAAATATTGATTACTGCCATCAAAAGTTAACCAAACCATATACTATGAATTGCCCCTCAAAAGATTAGCAAAGCAGCTGAATCTGGGAGATTGAGTATAATTCAGATAACTTCTGGCTACTTGTATCCTTCGTTACATACACAGAGCACAGTTGGATAGCTCAAACATACTCCCTCCGTTCAGAAATATAAGACGTTTTAGCTTTGTGAATCGAATGTATCTAGACGTGTTTTAGTGTATAGGTTCGTAAAGGTTCAGAGTGAACCTATACATTAAAAAGGGTCTAGATACATTCATTTCACAAAGCTAAAATGTCTTATATTTCTGAACAGAGGGAGTACCTACCTTTCGAATTTTGACACTATTTAAGAACTGTTCGTTGAGAATGTAATATTACCTTTTACATCACGTTTAAATATTTCTGAAAAAGGTAGAAAGTACACTCCAAGTAAGTGGTTACTCACCAGAACTGTGCCTTTCACCATCTTGTCGTCAGGACAAGGAATAACAAGCAGGAGATAAGGACATGGATCTTCTGGAACTCTATCTTCAAACTGGAAGACACAGAAAATCAGTCAACATATTTATCAGTGTCAACACACTAAATAATTTTAGTACAAAGTTAAGTGGCATACAACTTACCACTTCCAAGATAGCATGATCATCTGGGAGTACATACCTACAATAACAACCATGCAACCTTAGCGGGGTACTGCTGATTTCTCAGGAAAAAATATCTCAGTAGACCAAAAAAGTATGTTATTACATACGCATGGTGCTCTGTCCTAAGATGTCCTATGTTTTTCAGTTTTCTGCTTGAGTATCGTGAATGGCTCAATGCCAAGCCTTTTCCACAATTTGGTGTCCAAGAGCCATTGCTTATCATAGGCTTGTTTGAACACAAATTGATTTCAAAGTCGTACTGTAGGCCTTCTGACATAATATCTTCTATGTCAACAAGATCGTCTTCATCGGGATGCCCTTGTTCATCAAGTGCTCCGTATTCATATTCAGGACTTGGTGGCACCTCAATAATGGGCTCACAGCTATGAGCGGGTTGTCTTCCAGCAGTCCTGCTTTCATCGATTTCAAGTTGACGCACTTGCTGACTTGGCGTGCAGCTACCATTTGACAACAAGAGTCTCTCAGAAGTAAACACACTTGCTTGCCGTTAACCATGTTCATGCACATGCTCCTCTGCAGGAGGAAGCAGTGGTCTGATAATAACCAAATGTCAGTGTTCCGTGTTTTACTTTAAAATTAGTCCAAAGCAATAAAAGAAGTTCACAAACGTTACACAACAACAAAAACTGCTCATATTTTTGGACTGCATCTTACAAAAGGTTTTACTTCTCCCAATGTTTTTCAAGCCTTTCCACTTGAACAAGTATAACAGTTTGCTGCACAAGCACCTATGTCCCACAACTGACTAATTCAATGACTAAATTTAAATAGCACGAAAGAGTTCACCATGGACAACAAGAACACTATCTTAGTGAATTGCTAAAATAAGCTCAAGTAAATAACCCCTACAGCATGTGAACATACCTGGTAAGTTTACTTCTATACCACCTGCATTCTGAACGGAAAGGGCAAGCATTGCAATTTGGATCTACTTTTGTACAAATTACCTGCATAATGGAAGCATCCACCATAAAACATTTATAGCTAAACATGTCATGAATCTTGTCGATCAATTTATGCGTATAGCAGATACCTTTCCAAAAGTTATCATGAGACAGTGTAGTTCATACCTATTATTTGTAGATATTTGTCAGATAGATCTACTAAAAGTTACTAAACAATGTCGATATATTTCGAAAGATCAGTACTTACAATTTTTCCTTCTCAATGGTACATAACCGTGGCCATAAGTAACTCTGCACATCTTCCATGAGTGGATATCTTCAACAACAGAAAGAAGACGTAAGAACAGAGTTATCAATCATAAGAATAGAGTTATCAATCATGTTTACATATTCAAGTGAGAAAAATCTTACAAGTCAACTGAATGAAACTCCTCGGAACAACACTGGAGTTCGACCCATTCTAGCCTTGTGACTATGCGAGCTACGTTCACATCAACCTGAAAGGAGTGGAGTGTGACAAAAATTTAATTTAAAATGCATTCACGACTGAATTTGATTTTTTTAAGAAACAAAATTTAACTTACTGGGAATGCTTTATGCTCCAGTGTCAAAAGACGTATGCAGTCAACACTTTTAGCTCCAAGTCCATTTATACTAAGTAGATATTTTCTAATGGCCAGGAAAAGGAACAATTAAAATATGAGTGATATAAGTCAACTGAACATGCATATTTTACATTGTCTGAAGTCTTAACAAGTTAGATTTGCCTATACTCTATCTAGCCTGTTAGCAGTTCCCTGCCACAAGTTCATGATATACCTATAATAGTATTTATAAAGTTCCTGAGAGTAAATTGCTGACAACAAACAAAACTTAACATCTACAATTAGGGAAATATCTGTATCTAGCTATTTCGTGACAGTTCAGCACCAATATAACAAAGAATGCCAAAATGGTTATGCAATTGACTGCAGCATGTTTTATAAAAATAGGGTCATACTTTGCGCTTTCCCGTGTTACATCTCTAAGCCAATCCAGGTCAAAGCTTCCATGGTCTTTCTTTATGCGCGTGAGAAATGCCTGCAGAAGGAAGAATAAAACTTTAACCGAATGCAGAAAAGAAGTGTAGACAAAACATATTGCTAGTGGTAGGAATAAGGGGAACCAGTTTAAATAATAAAATGGTGTTTCACTTAAAACAGTTGTTAAAAGACAAAAATATACAATTAGTACCTGCATGAATGGAGAATATATTAACTGCATTAAAAATAAAGAGTTCAAACGTACTCCCTCCGTCCCAAAATGTAAGGCGCCTAAGCTTTAGTCAAAAGTCAACATATTTTAAGTTTGACCAAATTTATACATAAAAATATAAACATTCATAATACCAAATCAATATCAATAGATTCACGAGAAAGTATAGTTTCTTAAAATGTCAATTTGATATTGTAGATATTCATATTCTTTCGTATAAACTTGGTCAAACTTAGAAAATGTTGACTTTTGGCTAAAGCTTACACGCCTTATATTTTGGGACGGAGGGAGTACATGGCAATAGACAATCATTCTCTTGTTAGTTGAACCAAAAATTTGAAGAGATACTACTAACTCCATTAAAAATATATATTTTGTTTCACATACTAACTTCTCTGACTGCCTGTCAAGTGTCAATGTAATTAAAATTGTAATTGTAAAAAATGCATAATGCCATGGAAATATTTTTGGCGACAAAATTGACAAGTATGATTTTTGTGAAATGGGTACAGCGAGGCGAGCTGGGAGGTCGGTTGAAGGATTGCATGCATGGTCCATCTCATCCGCCAGCACGCTAGCCTTAGTTCTCTTGTTAGGAGAGGAGAGGGTGCTGAGGAAGAGAGGGTAGCTAGACAGGGCAGGGTGGACCGGAACCGATGGTTCGGGGGTTGTGTCCAGTAGAAGACTGCAGGTAATCTTCCCCCTACAGGGGCTGATACATAACCTGCAGATGGAAGAGAGGTGGAATGGACAGAGCTACGTTTCCCCAACCCTGCCAAAATGAACTAGAAGCCACCTAGGCTCTAATCTAGGAAAAATGAGGAGCTGCATGTTTGGGTCAGGTCTACCTGATTGATTCACCAGTGGAACTGTCCGAAAAACACCCCCAGAGTCTCCCTATTGTATAGGGTTGCTTGATTGATTTAAAAATGTAGCCTCTCATTATATTAAAATCTTAGAGATAAGAAAAGCTTGAGCAATATATTTTAAGGATGAGGCAAGAAACTAACAAGTTCAAACCACTCAAATCTAATCTAACTAATTTGCAGAAGATACATTGACTTCCGTGGAGATCAAGTCGCTGTCCCTAGGAGGCCCTTGCGGCAGCATGCATTGAGCGATCTCACATACAACATAAAGAAATTTATGTATAGCTTCGGAAAGAAAACCTACTCTAGTATTTCTTTTGCAACATAGTGAAATATATCAATAGCGGTTTCCCCAGGAAAAGAAAACAGAACAAAAGGTTCTTTCTTTCAGTTTGAACTGTAAACAGCACTGTCTAGTAACACACTAGACATGATGTAAGGAAATTTCATTATATTATGCTAAATACAAGTGTTAATGGAAATTGTTTCTTATGGTATGCAAGAAGTTCCAGAAATTATAAACAAACACTACATACATTGACTGAATTGACATTTAGCTATGTTAAATGTAACGTTCTAAAAAGTTTGGTCTGTGTGGTTGCTTGTAGTGTTGGTATAATTTACTTCAAGAAATAAGAACACGACAATTTCACAAACCTGTATCTGCAGTGCCAGCAGATTACTGAAATACAGAACAACAAACATCTTGGTAATCAAACAGGTGTCAAAAGGACAATTAACTTTGTAAATTAACACTTCTTTAGGAATGCTAAAAAGTATATGAAAGTTTGGTTCCATAGATTTTGTTACTCCCTCCGGTCCATATTAATGGCCTCAACTTTATCTAGATTCGTATGTATCTAGTTAAGTTTTAGACTAGATGCATTCGTAGTTTCGTACTTAGTAATCTGTTTCAGGAGCAAGGTATTTGGGAACACGTTCTTTTTTTTTTTTGAAACAAGGTTTTGGGAACACGTTCTTGCTACAAAAAATGTTTGCACAGACTTATAGAAATAAGTGACAGACTGACACTGTATACTAACAATTAGATACCTGTATCCGCAATGCCAGTAGGTAATGTTGTCCCCTGCCTGCAATGCACTTTGCAATGTCGACAACTGATGCCTTCTGTACAGCTTCCCAATCTACTTTGTCAGATACTTTAGTTACACTTATCTTATCGCGTTCTTTTATCTTTGCTTCGACCCGTAACTTATCCCAGTGAGCAGTATCTTCCACCCGCAACGTAGCTATGAAGTTTCTCAAGGTTCTTTCTGTGCATATTGGATTTCCAGACTTATCCTTGACTAAATTCAAAAGATCATCCTTCTCCCAAGTAGAGAGGTCTTTCTCTTGTATAGTAGCCAGGAAATTCTCCAAAATTGTTTTGTATTCTTGACCATAATGTCCTTTTACCTCATCAGTGCATGCAACTTTCTCACAATCAACCGGTTTGGAAAAGGATGAATTGATAGAATCATTCGCATTACATGATGCTTCATTCCGATTCAAGACGCCAACTGTTGACGGCGGCACATATGAACATTTTTCAGCATTATCCGTCCTCTTATTCATAGGAAATTTTGCCGCCAGGGTCATAAAAGCATTGCTGTGACAAAAACATTTAGCTATGAAAGGTGCATAGAATTTGCAAAGAAAAAATTTAGCGCCAGCACAAGCATGGAAGCTAAGACTGTATCTCTACTATTTTACCTTGATAAATTGTCAGCAACGTTTTGTGTAAGGAAAGTACCAACCACAGAATCAATTACAGATCCTTCCCACCGAGAAAATTCTCTGGAACCTGACACAAAAGCAGTTCAATGATTATAATCCAATTTAAACCTGCATCTTTGATAAAGTCAGAGGGTTGTATGCAAGGCTCTGTTGCTCGTTATGGATCATGAACTATTCAACTTCCAGCTGTAACTCTTTTCTTTTGGAATTAACCATTCACTAACAACAGGTATAACTTTGTCCAATTGTTAACTGGCCTATTATTTAAATTTTCACCTGTATGGAAAAATGGAACCAGGTGCCACTATAAAATCATATGCCTAATGCCAAATTATTTTGTTTCTCCGTTGAACTACCCAATATGCATGTTCACACATGTGCTAGCAAGTATGATCAGAAGGAATTCACCTGCACTCACTTGAACTTGTTTTACTGAGGTTTAAAGCAAAAAGGAGGGACGGGGAAACAGAACAGTGGTGCCTCAGTAAAGCATATATTAACATATTGAATAAAAACCTTGGTGAAAGAATTTATTTTCTTGTTTGAACCAGTATATCATCAATAAGTTGGTTTTCCACTAAGGAAATCGAGTGAATAGTAGACCGAGTTAACTCACCCGATATTTATTTATTTCTATAAGAGTTTGCAAGACTTCAGGTTCTTTTTATTTTGGGGGAGACAAGCTTCAAACTTTATCAAAGGCAATGGTATGTCACATACTTTGGACTCCAAGAGGGAAGGTGAAAAGTGCAATAGTGCAGTTTACAACAGAAAAGGCTGAGCGCATACAAGTGCACTTCACTTGTTAATTGTTATTATGCCATTATTGCAAGCTGTAGACATGAAGACAGACAAGAGAAGGAGAAGTTCCATGAACCAGGATCATACCGAATAAACCCTTCACGATACGAATAAACCAATCCACGAGATCTTTATAGTTCTGCCGTACTCGATCCCATTCAGGCCCGCTCCCGATATCCACCCCTTCAAAACTTTCAGTGTCAATCTCTTCCCACTTTGTCAAAGCGCCATACACTCGTAACGTCTCGTCATCGAGGCCTACCAACTTGGTCCGCACTTTCTTCCCGTGATTTCCATGGCGAACCACAGCAAGCTGCCCAGGGATCCCAGCTGGAACCAACGCGGAGCACGACGGATCGGCTGGAGCATTCTGGTAAAGAACTATAGCCCGTTCATCACCACTTGTTTTCCTCTTCTTCTTCTTCTTCTTCTTCTTTAACCCATCTGACTTTTCCGCGAGGCGTATCAAATTTTCCATCAGCCTGGCTCTGTTGAAACTCCCTGTAAAGATTTCCGCCGAATCAAAATCCAGCTTGCGCTTTCGCAACTTATCAACAGCGGTGACATCTCCAGCAGATTCACTGTCAGGGTCCTTTGTTACCGGCGTATTTCGAACTTTGGCCGGTGTGACTTTAGCCGGTGTGACTTTGGCCGGCGTGGGGCGCTTATCCTTCATCACCTTAAACCGCGGGACCCCCTTGGTGGACTTCTTCCTTGGCTTCCAATGCGCATCCTCCTCCTTATACGGGGTAGGGGCAGGAGTGGCAGCAGCGCTAGTACTAGCATTGGCAGCAGCAGCAGTAGCAGTACCTTCTCCTGGCGGCGCAATCTTGTCAGAGGAGTCGCTGTGTCGTGGCGAGGAGGACGCTTCCGCAGTGCCAGCAGGTGCAGGTTCCCCAATGGGGGTTGGAATGCAGATGAAACCGTGCTTATCAAACATCCCAAAGTCCTTATCCGGGGTAGGGATAGGAGTGGGAGCAGGGCTAGCAGCATTGTCAGCAGCAGTACCTTCCCCTGGCGGCGCAATCTTGCCAGAGGAGTCGGTCTCTTGCGGCGAAGTGCCAGGTGCAGATTCCCCAATGGAGGAGATAAACCCGTGCTTATCGAACATCCCGAAGTCAATCGATGCGGAGGCGGGGACGGAAGAGCTAGAGAAGCATCCACCTGTGGAGGACTGAGACCGGCCTGCGTCGGAGGTCAGCGGCGGCGGCATGCGCAATCAATCCAGACCCTGGTCCAGAGACAAAAGAGATCAGAAATCCACAGCAGAGATTGCTCGATTCGATCGAGCAAGAAGAGATAGCAGGCAGCATGCACTCACCAAGATCTGTTTTTTGTCTCCAGCGTTGACGGCCGGGCGGGCCGGCGGCGGTGGCTCTGCTCTTGCGCAGCAGCTCGTGCGGCCGTGCAGGTAGGGGCGACACGAGAGGATGGGACAGACGCTCCTCGCAATGAGTTCAGTTCCTCTTCGACGAGGAGTTGGAGTCAATTGCGCCCGATTCTCATCTGCCAGTGCGATAGGTCATAGGTGCGACGGTACAGGCCACAGGCCCAGCCGAGCCATGGGCCGCATCACATATACTCGATGGAACCTGGTATTTTATTAGAGAGAAAAAATACCCCTCAAAAAAAATATTAGAGAGAAAAAAGGTATTTATAGATTTCAAAAAAATCTTCTTTTTACCTTGACTAGCACAAATGCCCGTGCGTTGCTACGGGTTCAACCACTTAGATATGGGTTCAACCACTTAGATGCTCCACTTCCTTTGTCCAATTGTTTCACCTATCACCACTATTCTCATTATTGAATTGGTTATTCCTTCCATTCAAAGATATAACCTATTACCCTGCCATCCTTGTTTGAGTTGATTACATATACTCTTAAATATATTTCTCTAAATATCACCAACTTTACTAAAAGAACTTTTCACATCTTTTTCGCATGTTTGGAGTATGTAATGGCCATGTGATGTTATGTAGATTGCTAATACTTACGAATAAGAATCCAAATATAGGATAGCAAAATGCACACACTTGCATGTCATAAGAGCCGCTTGTATTCCAATTTAAACCCATCGCACACCAACTTACCTATTGTACAAACCATTAAATTAAATGTTCAACACAAGATCAATCTGTGTATAATATTTAGCGAAAAATAGAGAGTACAAGTTTATACAAACAAACCAAGGATTCTCTGATGAGTTTAAATTTGAAACAATGAGTGTCCAATGTAAACAGGTAATATATCAAAGTAAAAAAGGGAGTGTTTTGAAAATATTATTTTCGACACCATTTGAAACATGTTCCCTTTGCTCCACCATAAAGCATTATTATATATAGAAAAATAGATAAAATTGGCACTTACTTTTGAATCATTTGGTGGTTATCCAATAAGATATGCTGACCTTGGCGAATTGTCGGGGACTTGAGCGGTATGTTCCTCACGTTTTGAAGTCTATTGTCGTCGAGATCAAAGAGTGGATGAAGATTTACGGCATGCTTCCGAGTCTGCGGTGTCGCTTCTGATCTATCCTCAAGCAGGATGAAAGTTGGCACGTCCAATTTCTACGTCGTGTCTGCTATGACCGCAACTCCGCAAATCTATTTAGCAGTTGAGTCCATGCCTAGGTGTCATGTGCGGCTCAGTCCTGCTTGAACAGCCGTGCATAGCTACTGTACCGTCGAGTTGCCGACCCGGCCTTCACGTCCGACTTTTGAGTATCATGAAAAGGGGAGTAATAGATTGAGATGAGTAGATTACGGCGGGCTGCCCATATATATGTTACATCTTACCGTATAGGATCACAACCAGTCCTAACTCAAGTCAGGATCTGGGTGGCCTTTGCATATGATCACAACAACATCATGTTGACGTTATGATGACCTATCACGTATACATATGCTATACGTGGATTCCGGCATGCCTCCCCAGCTCATGAGGAACCCAACCATTGTCGTGCCGGGTTTCTCCCAAGTTAGGAAACCTTCATGATGTTCTGATCAAAACCTGCATGAACTTTCGTTCTCAGGTGCACCTTAACGTGGTCAGAGGCACGAACCATCTCGCTGTGCGCAATCCTCTAGCCCGGCGCCGCTTAACAACTCCATGGACATTGTCATCGCCTGGTTGAACCCAAGAACCAGGAGGATCTTGGACACGTGCCCGGGCGTAGTGTGTGCGCCGCCATATATTCAAAGTTTCCCTACAAAATACGTTCTATTTTAGGCTACACAAAAATAATAAATTGGTGTGTCTAAAAGGAAGAAAAGGCACTAGTGTTTACCCCACATTTTTATATTATCTGTAGATCACGGATCATAATCTATTTCGAGGAAACTTTTCTCGTATATGTGTAGATGTTATTCATTTGATTTGCGTCCAAAAATCGAGTTGTTAGATGATAACAAACAGCTAGACACGGGGACACGAAAAACATAATTGGCCATAAGAAGACCAATAAATGAGTAATGCAACAATTATAGTGTAATTGTTAGATATTTTGTATATCTATAAATTTTTATTTGATACATTGGTTTTATCTTCTATTTATTCGCCTAAAATAGACAACCATGTACTCGAGAAACTTTTGTCAAGAAAATATGTATTCAAGAAACCTCTATTAGCTCTAGAGATAGTTCATGATACTTAAAAAAGCTCATAAACATGTACTCCCTCCATCCCAAAATAAATGACGTGGGTTTGTCTACATTCGGATGTATCTAGACACGTTTTAGTATATAGGTATATGTGAATCTAGACAAACTCAAGTCACTTATTTTGGGACGGAGGGACTATATATATATATATATATATGCATCTAAGTGGCAAAAAATTATATGTGAAGATATACGATTTTGTATTTTTCCTCAACGGAGAGAATACAATTTAACCAAAGAATTTTAAGACTTAATGTCCAAAGTAAACAACTAGGTCCTGCTATACATGCTTCTAATTTAGTGCAAGTGCAATTTACACTGTGAAAGTTAATATTACATAATAAAAAATAGTATCTTTGTTTGATTATTGTATTATGGATTGGCTATTTCTTAACATATAATACAAATAAAATAGCGGTTAAAACCATATGTCAAGAAAATAATTTGTAATTGCGGAAAGTTAAAAAGTTCGGTATAAACAAATGACTAGTAAGGTGTCCGTGCGCTGCCATGGGATAATAAAAGATGTATAATGAAATTTGATTGATGTATAGTGAAATTTGGTGTATTCCTCTATGAAAGGTCTAACTTTGGTCAACTAGAGGAGGATGAATAGGAGACTACCAATTTTTAGTCTTTTCTTATAAATTTAGGCTTTGCACAAAATTAAGTTCTCTAGAGATGCAACTAGATGAGCAACCTATATGACAAACGATACAACAAGTAAACAAGACGGTAATTGCAAGTAGTAAAGGAGAGGAACGGATAAACCGGCGAGAGGATACGGAGATGTAATTCCCGTAGTTCACTTCCAAGAAAGCTACGTCTACATTGGAGAGGTGTCGGGGCCACACAAGGTCACCCGAGCGTCACAAAGGCCTCACCTTCTTCTCCGGTGAGCACCACCACAAAGGCGACCTCACAATCCACTAACCGGTGACCTCGAAGGCGTCAACCAAAACCTTTACAACAAGGTTGAGGGGAGAATCCACAACTCAATTGAAGGCCCTGAACGACACCACGAAGCTTCACAACAATTGCCCTGGCTCCGAAGATGCCCTACACCGTCTAGGGTTCCAAGAACCCAAGAGTAACAAGATCCACTAAGAATGGGTGGGGGAAATCACAATTCCTTTGGTGGAAGTGTAGATCTAGGTCTCCTCTCCCACTTCTCAAAAGATTAAGAGGTTTGAGTGGCTAGGGTGAGAAATCTAGGCAGATGAAGCTCGTGTATTAATGGAGGAGAGAGAAAACGAAGAGCTGAGAGGAGAGGAGAAAGAAGGGTGCCTTAAATAGGCCCCTTCAAAACGAGCAGTTTTATGTCCCCGTGACACCACTAGTACAACCGGTGGGCGACCGATACATCCGGTGGGCAGGCTCCAACGGTCCGGAGCCGCTCCCCGGAACGGTCAGAAAAGCCAGCTCAACAAGCTCAACTTCTGACCGGTACTACTAATGGCTCTAAAATATAGCCACCTACGTCCACATTTAAACTGGGTATTATTCATATTTTTTATGAAATATCTCTCTAAACCCTGCCACTAATGCCTAATAATCAAAGGGGTATGCAATCCTTTCCTTCTGTTTTTACCTACACATATAATGATGTTTGATGATGGGAATCACTACATTAAAGTCAAAGATACGAGATTTTCAACAACCAGAAGAAACCAGGAGTCGTGGCTCGGAGGCAGACACTTTAACGATCAACTATACGACCGGAATAAATTTCCAGCCGTATAGTTGCCAACAACACCGCTAGGTCAAACAGAACAACTGCCGTGAAGGGACCCCTATATAAAGAAGCCTCGGGCGACAAGAAAAGAGCCTCGAGAGTCCCTGCCCTAGATCATCAGCCGCCTCCAGATCTCCATCCACCACACGAAGAGCCGCCGGAAGAATAGACTTAGATCTAATCTCCAAAGCCCTTCTCCACCACCATAGCCATATTCCACCACTTGTAATAGTAGATCTCATCTTCGATTAGCGACATTGTAAGACTATTTGCTATCAATCTTATGATTTTCATTACAATGTTTGTGATTGTTGATCTCATCTCTATGTGTGAGTAATTCTCCTTGGGCTAAGGGCTTCGGCCTAGCCATGTAGCTTTTGTGCATGTTATTTATCATAGATGGGATCATGTATTAGTTTGTATGACATGATGATTATTGTATCCTCTCTTGCCTCAATCTAAGGACTTGTTAGGTACCCAAGACCCCGAGGATTGAGCCAGGTATAGGGAGTATGAGTAATGACTAATCTGCAGGTTGGGAACCCTAGTGACAGAAGGGGTATTACGGTTGTATGTGAGGGATTTACTTGGGATTAACGGTGACGTCATTATGCATATAATTAGTTTTGTTTCTTCTATGGATGAGACTAGTAGGTTATTGCTATAAGCGGTTGCAGAGGTAATAGCAATTATGAATGCACTGCCCACATATAATTTATCTTGCTCTAACAATTACATGCATATTTTATGTCTATCTTTTATTCCCGTCAGATGTTTTACACAGCTACAGGTGAAACCAAACGCCCTAGGCCCTCTCTCTCCATCATCGACAACAACAAAAAGACGCAAACTCTTGGTCCGGTAAAAACACAAAGGAAATTCTAAAACTCCCGAAGGTTCGTTAAAGTAACTTCACTACGCATCTGCTTCTCGAGGATTCGATAACCTAGGTCTACTAGGGAAAAGGAGTTATACTACATTCGTAATCCGGATCGAAGGTATCAACTACCGGCAGAAGTTCCGGTCCAAATTCCGACAAATAGGACACTTCGAGACAGAAGTGTACTGAATGCCAGGCAGAGTTTGGAACGGAACTAGCGTCGGAAATACAGGGTTGCGAGTTCCTGACCGGTACTACCGGGGCCCAGCGGTACTACCACTCAAGGGGTGTGGCCTGGCAGAGCTGGCCGGAAGTTCCAGCCAGGGACGGCTGAAACTTCTGGCCGGTACTACCGGACCAAGTTCTGACGCTATTTTCGTCAATTAGTTCACTTGGACACATAAGTGTGCTGAACCTGAGCGGAAACAGCCCCGGAACAAGAGCCGGAAATACCCTAGGCCAGGCACACTGAACCTAGTGAGCGGAACTACCGATGCCTGGCCAGTACTTTCGGCCAGGGCAGAAAACCCTCAACCACCTCATAAACTCACTCGCTCGCTGATCAATAGGAGGGCTCTAGATGTGCAAGTATGGTATGTGCATGGAAGCATGATTTCCCACAACCTTCCTAGGTGGACCCCCTCTTGATAGTACGATCTCCTAAAATATAAAGAGAGAGAAAGTGCAAATAAGCGACGTTGTCTTCAATATCCTTCAAGAGGCAAGTCCACACACCAAGCTATCCATAGAAAAAACCTGCAACTTAAGCACACGGTTAAACCACAATTGAAGTTGTCATCAACACCAAAATACAAAGAGAAATCAATATCCTTTCACTCTATCATACTATTCCAATTCATGTGTCATAGCTTTTTGTCCAATGTATTGATCTCCATCGGTATGATGCTGCCTCGTCCTCGCTACACTTCGCTTAGTCATAGACTCATCCCTAGGCCGAAGGCCCTACCTTTTCATTGTTTCACCTCATACTCATTGATTGTCGTTCCTGTGCCACCTAGTCCACATCGCCGCCTACAACCTCTCCACCACATGCTTGTCTTTGTGTTCCCAGGCATGACCTCTTCTCATACAACATCGCGTCAGAGCTGGTTGTGATCATCAATGTCATGTCTAGGACATATGAATCGACTTGTAAATGAATTGAGTGCTAGTAAAACGATTTCCAAAACATCTAATGTAAAATATTGCTCCCACATTATGTGAGGATCTGGACACTATTACTAAGACTATAAACTCATACTCCCATTGTCTCTAATTAGATGTCGGAGATATATCTAGACTCGCATATCTCTATACACTAAAACGTGTCTAAATACATGTGAATTTTAACAAATATCCAACATCTAATTCATGACCGAGGGAGTTGATGACCCAAAATATCGAGCTCGTTGGGGAACCCCAAGAGGAAGGTATGATGAGCATAGTAATAAGTTTTCCCTCAGTTATGAAACCAAGGTTATCAATCCAGTAGGAGCAAGGAAACACCTCCAAGGTGTTGCTAGCTAGTCTTTGGCAGGGCGCACTACCGGTGCTAGCAGCAACGTGGAAACCTGCACAACACAACCACAGAACTTTGCCCCCAACTTACGGTGAGGTTGTCAATCTCACCGGTTTTGCTGAAAACAAAGGATTAAACATATTGTGTGGAAGAAAGTAATAGTTTGCAGAAAGTAAACAGAAAGCAGTAAACAGTTGTAGATTGATGGTAAAAGAAAGGACCGGGGTCCATAGTTCACTAGTGGTGGCTCTCCTTAAGATAGATGACATGCTGGGTGAACAAATTATAGCGGGGCAATTGACAAACATCGAGAAAGCAATCATGCATATAGTACTCATCTTGACTCCTTTGAGATTAGATTGGGCATTACAATATTATACATAGACCATAATCCAACTGCATCTATGACTAATAATCCACCTTCAGGTTATCATCCGAACACCCTCTAGTATTAAGTTGCAAGCAACAGATAATTGCATTACACATTGCGTGTAAAGTAAACAATACGATTATTCTATAAATAAAGGATTGTTGTTTTCTCCCTAGTAGCAACAGCACATCTAGTACCTTAGAGATTTCTGTCACTTCCCCAGATTACTAGAGGCATGAACCCACTATCGAGCATAAATACTAACTCTTGGAGTTGCTAGCATCTACTTGGCCAAGATAGCTACTAACAACGGAAAGCATGCAAAATCACAAATAACAAAGACATGATAGAATCAATAATCAATCTGAAATAGCATCTCAATATCCATCGGATCCCCGCAAACACAACATGTAGGATTACAAATAGATGATCTTGATCATGAACGGAGCTCACAAGATCTAAACATGATAGCACAAAGGAGGAGAACCAGCCATTTAGCTACTACATGGACCCGTAGTCTAGGGATGAACTACTCACGCATCACACTGGAGGCTTGCATGATGATGAAGAAGGCCTCCAGGGTGAATTCTCCCCTCCGGCAGGGTGCCAAGAAGAGCTTCAGATCCCTCCCGATCTAGGAATGGAGATGATGGTGGCTACAAAAATCTTTCATAGAATTTTGATCGGGTACTTAGGGTTTCTATATCAGAGGCAATATATAGGCGAAAGGGGAGGTCGAGGGGGTGCCCGAGGCGGCCAGACCACCCCCTAGTGCGGGCCAGGCTTGGCCACGTGGCCAGGTGGTGTGGTTGGCCCCTGGCCCCTCTCCGTCTTGTATTCTGGCTCCGTGTCCCCTCGGTGAAAAACTAACTTTGGCTTTTTGATACATTGCAAATGTATCTATAATTTTTGATGTTCCATGCTTGGTTTTATCCACTTTCTTGTGTTTTGTCCACACTTTGGAGTACTTTTCATATGATTTCTTGGACTAACCTATTAACAAGAGCCATAGTGTCAGCTGCCTGTTTTCTGCTGTTTTTGGTTCCAGGAAAGTCAGAAAATGAATATTCTCGGAATTGGACGGGACAAAAGCCAAAGTGCCTATTTTCCGGAAGTCATCAGATGCCAGAATACGAGACGGAGAAGGGCCGGGGGCCGGCCACACCACCTGGCCAAGCGGCCAGGCCTGGCCCGCGCCAGGGGGTGGTCTGGCCGACCCCAACACCCCCTCGGCCTCTCCTTCCGCCTATAAGATGCCCTCAGGACGAAAACCCTAAGTACCCAATCAAAAATCCACGAAAGAGTCTATAGCCGCCGTCATCTCCATCCCTAGATCGGGAGGGATCTGAAGCTCTTCCCGGCACCCTGCCGGAGAGGGGAATTCACCCTGGAGTCCTTCTTCATCACCATGCAAGCCTCCAGTGTGATGCGTGAGTAGTTCATCTTTGGACTACGGATCCATGTAGTAGCTAGATGGCTGGTTCTCTTCCTTTGTGCTTTCATGTCTAGATCTTGTGAGCTCCGTTCATGATCAAGATCATCTACTTGTAATTCTGCATGTTGTGTTTGTGGGGATCCGATGGATATTGAGATGCTATTTCAAATTGATTATTGATTCTATCATGTCTTTGTTATTTGTGATCTTGCATGCTTTTCCGTTGTTAGTAGCTATCTTGGCCAAGTAGATGCTAGCAACTCCAAGGGTTACTATTTATGCTCGATAGTGGGTTCATGCCTCTGGTAATCTGGGGAAGTGATAGAAATCTCTAAGGTACTAGATGTGTTGTTGCTACTAGGGAGAAAACAACAATCCTTTGTTCATAGAACAATCGTATTGTTTACTTTACACGCAATTCGTAAAGCAATAATCTGTTGCTTGCAACTTAATACTGGAGGGGGTTCTTATAGGCGAAGAGGGAGACCGAGGGGGTTCCTGGGGCCACCACACCATGCACTGGCGTGGCCAGGCCCAGCCCGCGCCTGGGGGGGTGTGGCCAGCCCGTGGCCCTCCTCCGTCTCGTATTCTGGCTCCTGGAGTCTTTTGGAAAAATAGGCACTTTGGCTTTTGTCCCGTCCAATTTCGAGAATATTCATTTTCTGACTTTCCTGGAACCAAAAACAGCAGAAAACAGGCAGCTGACACTGTGGCTCTTGTTAATAGGTTAGTCCAAGAAATCATATGAAAAGTACTCCAAAGTTGGAACAAAACACAAGAAAGTGGATAAAACCAAGCATGGAACAACAAAAATTATAGATACATTTGCAATGTATCAATGGCGGTCTATGTATAATGTTGTAATGCCCAATCAAGTTCCAAAGGAGTCAAGATGATTAGTATATGCATGTATTGCTTTCTCGATGTTTGTCAATTGCCCCGCTGTAATTTGTTCACCCAGCATGTTATCTATCTTAAGGAGAGCCACCTCTTGTGAACTATGGATCCCAGTCCTTTCTTTTACATACAATCTACAAACTGTTTACTGCTTTGTGTTTACTTTCTACAAACTATTACTTCTTTCCATTCGATACATTTAATCCTTTGTTTTCAGCAAAACACGGTGAGATTGACAACCTCATCGCAAGTTGGGGACAGAGTTCTGTGGTTGTGTTGTGTAGGTCTCCACGTTACTACTAGCACCGGTAGTGCGCCCTGCCAAGGCTCAGCTAGCAACACCTTTGGGGTGTTTCCTTGCTCCTACTGGTTCGATTAAACCTTGGTTTCATAACTGAGGGAAACTTGTTGTTGTGCTCATCATACCTTCCTCTTGGGGTTCCCAACGAGCTCTACATCAACACCGAGCCATCAAGCATTTTTCTAGCGCCGTTGCTGGGGAGTCAAGGACATCTTCACAAGGGGAATCCCTCATAACCAATCTCTTTACTTTGTTATTTTTTTTTTGCTTAGTTTCTTTTTGCTTTGTTTGCTTGTTTCTTTATCAAAAACACACAAAAGTTAGTTTTACTAGTTTGCTTTCTTATTTGAAAACCAAAAAAAATGACTACTCTTGAAAACACTAAATTATGTGACTTCACTAGCACCAACAACAATGATTTTATGAGCACACCTATTGCTCCACCTGTGCCTAAAGATACTTTCTTTGAGATAAAACCTGCTTTACTCAATCTTGTTATGAGAGAACAATTTTCTGGTATTGGTAATGAAGATGCTGCTGCCCATCTAAATAACTTTGTTGAACTTTGTGAGATGCAAAAGCATAGGGATATAGATGGTGATATTATTAAGCTGAAATTGTTTCCTTTCTCTTTGAGAGGAAAAGCTAAAGAATGGTTGAATTCCTTAACTAGGAATAGTATTGATTCTTGGACTAAGTGCAAAGATGCTTTCATTGGAAAATACTATCCTCCTGCTAAGATTATATCTATGAGAAGTGAAATAATGAAGTTTAAACAATCTTATAATGAACATGTTGCTCAATCTTAGGAAAGAATGAAATCTTTGGTAAAGAATTGTCCCACTCATGGACTGACTGCTTGGATGATCATCCAAACCTTTTATGCAGGATTGAACTATTCTTCAAGGAACCTATTGGACTCTGCTGCTGGAGGTACCTTTATGACCATCACTTTGGGTGCTGCAACAAAACTTCTGGACAATATGATGGTTAATTATTCTGAATGGCATACTGAGAGAGCTCCACAAGGTAGGAAGGTAGATTCTGTTGAGGAAACCTCCTCCTTGAGTGATAAGATTGGTATTTGACATGGTTATACCCGACGGGTACATAACTTCAGCATACCTGGTCCAGCCCAAGGAAGGCCCACAGCAGACATACGCTGGCCCATAAAGATTTTCGGGTGGCCAAGGCCCATGACGCCTTGGATCCTTGGAGAGCAAGACTAGAGTTCGAATACAACTTGTAACCTACTCGTATCGGTACCTGAGACCTAGCCTCCTCATATATAAAGGCTAGGAGGGGCCAACGAGCAAGACAGATCCATACTTTCATACACGCCTCCACGCCAGATCGAATCTGTGCATCCTGTAACTTTCGGTTCCGCCGTAATCAAAGAGCAGACAAGCAGGAGTAGGGTTTTCCCTCCGGGGGCCTGAACCTGGGTAAATCTCGTGTCCCCTGGTTGCTTGTCTGTTAACCGTGCCACGATCTCCAGCATCCCCATCTTCTCCAAAACCCAAGTCCATAACAATGGGCATTGACGAGTTGAAACCACGTCAATTGGCGCCGTCTGTGGGAACTGGGGCTGTTGATTGTGCGGTCGTGACGGTTCCGACCCGATCGATCTACAACTCCTCGGCGACGGAGAATCACCTCCTCTTCGGTGCTTTGGACTTCACCGCCCACTCGCCGGACACCATGAAGGATTTCGAGCCCGTAGGCGACGGACTCGAAATTCTGTTCGGGAGCTTCTGCTTCCAGGTGGGACAAACTGGCACCCTCCGCCTCCCTGAGCGGGTGCCCGTGCCGTCCATCAGGCCCGCTTCGTGGGCTCCGCACCCCGTGCTACGCACGTCACCATCAACAGATGAGTTCTACAGCGGCAGCAGCTGCAACTCCGATCTGTGCGATCCACCTTCGGATGAAGGGACCTACGGTTCCGGATCCGAAAGCTATCGACTTCAGCGACCACGACTCAGGGGCTCCCTCGACATCGGCGACCCAATGCGGTTTTCGGCTGCGATGACCCGATACATCCTTCGGATGTGGCGACCCCGTGCGGTCTTCGACCGCGACAATCTTCAGATGTGGAATTCGCTGCCGCCATCGACCCCAGGAACCCGTCGCTGCTATGACCATGGTCCGCCGTGTCGACTACGTCCGCCATGTGACCCGCTTCCGCGTCGACTTCGCCATGACAACCAATAAAGCTAAGTTTCCCTCTACTTAGAGCTGATTTCTTTTATCTTTAACTCGCACTCGAAACACTCGGGGGCTGCGCCCTCTTCAAGTAACCTAATGTGCCATCGGCTCCATACACTCGAGCACCTCGAACGCGACAACCCGAGTAGCTGATTCTGCCTGACCGTTGAATCCTTGAACTCCGAGTGCCTCGGCAAGGTACTGAGACTAAGGGTAATCAGGCTAACGAAAAGGCCTAGCATACAGTGCAAAAGTGTCGACTCGATCGGCACCAGAATCTTACTGTACAAGCCAAAAGGCAAATATTCTTTACAAGATACAAGTACTCCACAATTTTTTATGTTTTTTGCAGCTTACAAAGACGTTGACTGCGTCGAGCTATTCTATCAGGTCCTCCAACAGGAGTTGACAAAACAGCTGGCTACGCCATACACTCAAGACCTGAGTCGAAGCATTCCTCGGATGACCACATCAAGCATCGGACAGACGAGACGCTGGTCGCGCACCCGACAGAAGCAACTGCGTCAACTTCATCCGCAACGTCGAGTCCTTCCGGCTAAAATGCCGCATCACTCCGCTACATTGACTCTTGGCTCCTTATACGTGAGATGCTGACTCGATGCACTTCCAGGTCAGTAATTTGTCCTCGCATGAGTCTCCACTCGAGTCTGCGACTCGACTAGACACTCGGGGGCTACTCCTATCAGGAGCGCTGGTCGCGCACCCGATGTACTTCCGGGTCAGCGGTACGCCCGCGAGATTGTCCACTGCGTCTACAAGATACAAGACTCGAGTCTCTGCCCGAGTCTACGACTCCGCCAGACACTCGGGGGCTACTCCAAACTGGAGCGATGGCCGTTCACACACAAGAGCTTCGAGTCCTACGTCGAGTCCACGACTCCACTACGGACTCGGGGGCTACTCCCATAGGGAGGAAGGATTTCAGCATCCGAAAATTTTCGAGTCCTTCGGACTAAACAACTGAGCAATGCTTGCACTAAAAGTCTCCGCTCGAGTCTACGACTCGAACAGACACTCGGGGGCTACTCCCATAGGGAGCGCTGGTCGCGCAACCTATGAAATCTTCGACTGCGATCTTCCGGATCCGCATGCAAAAACTTTTCGGCAACTCTGCCCCAATTAATGCTAAGTGAGTAACATCCTCCTTGGCCACCCGAAACACCTCCGCGGTGATAAACATTCGGATGTTGCGTCTGCGACGCAAAGATAAGACCTACAGATATCATCTGATGGTCTGGCAACGCACCTGACTGCGCTCTGCTAGTATGAATCCGTACCAGCAGGTACGATGAAAAATCCCGACGGACGCGTTGGGTACACCATTTAAAATCACTGGAATTCCACTCCTGTAAGTCCTCCGCGGCCTGAGTCGAATTACGCCAGCATATGTTCCGGGTTCGAGTCGAGGGACTTGCACCTGAAGAAGATCGTGTTTTTTTGTCCTAAGACGATTAACTGACCCTGATCCGTCGGGTGAGTCAGGCACACGCATCAACAATCCCTACACATTCTCTTGAAAGACAGAGTTACACCCGAAGGATTGAAGAGTCCTCAGCCGAATCTACGATTCGACTGAACACTCGGGGGCTACTGACATGGTTATACCCGACGGGTACATAACTTCAGCATACCTGGTCCAGCCCAAGGAAGGCCCACAGCAGACATACGCTGGCCCATAAAGATTTTCGGGTGGCCAAGGCCCATGACGCCTTCGGATCCTTGGAGAGCAAGACTAGAGTTCGAATACAACTTGTAACCTACTCGTATCGGTACCTGAGACCTAGCCTCCTCATATATAAAGGCTAGGAGGGGCCAACGAGCAAGACAGATCCATACTTTCGTACACGCCTCCACGCCAGATCGAATTTGCGCACCCTGTAACTTTCGGTTCCGCCGTAATCAAAGAGCAGACAAGCAGGAGTAGGGTTTTCCCTCCGGGGGCCTGAACCTGGGTAAATCTCGTGTCCCCTGGTTGCTTGTCTGTTAACCGTGCCACGATCTCCAGCATCCCCATCTTCTCCAAAACCCAAGTCCATAACAATGGGCATTGACGAGTTGAAACCTCGTCAGTATTATTATGTCTATGCTTGTGAATGGGAAAGCTCATATTGATCCAAATAATGTCCCTTTAGCCTCTTTGGTTGCTCAAGAAGAGCAAGTTGATGTGAACTTCATAAGAAATAACAATTTTGGCAATAATGCTTATAGGAATAATTTTGGTAACAACAATTATAAGCCATATCCTCCCAATAATGGTAATGCTTATGGAAGTTCCTACAACAATAATAGGAGTGCACCCTCTGAACTTGAAGTTATGCTTAAAGACTTTATTAGTAAGCAAACCGCTTTCAATAAAACTATTGAGGAAAAACTCTCTAATTCTGAAAGAAATATAGCATCTTTGTCTAAAGCTCAATCTTCTTTGAATAAAATGGCTTCTAAACCTGAAACTAATGATAATCCCTTTGCAGCTACTAATGCTATACAAGTAAGAATTGATGAAAATGTTAGACTATTAGCTGAATAACATGCTAAGTGGGAAAGAGAAGATGAATTTGCTAGAAACATTAGTGTTTCTACTATCACCACCACTAGTGTTGAGGCTAGTAATAGTTCTACTACTCTACATGATAAATTTGATTTTGATCTTGATGGTTGCAATATCTCTAAAGTTATTAAGTTCCTACAAAAGCTTGCTAAAAGTCCTAATGCTAGTGCTATGAACATGGCTTTTACAAAACACATTACTGATGCTCTCATAAAGATTAAAGAAGAAAAGATGAAACATAAAGCTTCTATTCCTATAAAACAAGAAGATGGTTGGGAACCCATCATTAATATGCAAGTGAATGACTTTGATTTCAAAGCTTTATGTGATCTTGATAGTAGTGTTTCTATTATGCCTAGAAGGATTTATGATATGTTTGATTTGCCTCCACTTGAAGATTGTTATTTGAATGTCCCACTTGATGATAATGCTAAAAAGAAACTCATGGGGAGTATTAATGATGTTCTTATTATGGTTAACAATGCCTATGTCCCCGTTGATTTCTATGTTTTGGATGTTGAATACAATGCTTCTTGTCCTATTACTTTGGGAAGACCTTTTCTTAGAACTGTTGGTGCCATTATTGATATAAAAGAAGGAACCATTAAATATCAACTCCCACTCAAGAAAGGTATAGAACACTTCCCTAAGAAGAGATAGGAGATTTCTTTTGCCTCTCATATGAAAACAAAATTTGCTCTTAATGCTTCTTCATTTGAGAACACTTTATTCTTTTTGCTTCTTATGCCTAACTTAAAGGTGTTAAAGAAAAGTACTTATTGGGAGATAATGTTGGGTCCGCAGCATAGAAAACAAAAAATTTCCTATGGTGTGAACTACACGCCAAGATCTATCTACTAGGTACAAAGCAACGGGTGGACATACATCCAATGAGAACTTACCCTCGTAGACAACGAGCTTTGTTAACGAGTAGGAACTCGTGGTTGATGTAGTCGTACACTTGCCGATCTCAAGATCGTGAGGAAGTCCGAGCGCCGCAACTCAGCAGTGCATCCGCACTCGCACACACGTTCAAGCTACCAGACAACCTCCACCTCCTCGCTCCAACGATCCAGCGGAAGCAGCAACTCCTTCCAGACGAAATGCCACCGGGAACATGTATCTCTCTAATCCGAGACCATGGGGGAATAATTCTAGAGGGGGAGAGATCCTTCACAAGGAGGTGTGAGGATGAAGGAGGGAATGGGTGGCCTTTTATAGGAGGAGGGGGGTGCCCCCTCTCTCCATGGCCGGCGCATGGGGGGGTGACCCCTCACCTCCCCCATTCATGTGGTGGTAACCCCTCCACATTAAAATGCCTCTTCACATTCCCTTTTAAAGTCTCCACTTTAAATGCATTAAATTTCTCCAAATTTAATGCTCTCTCATTTAATAAAACTCTTTTTATTAAATTTATTCAGAATATTGTTAATTACTTTAATTAACAAACATTCACATATAGCCTCTTGCAATATTTCAATATCACATGCAGAACCACCTTCTGCAATTTCCGGTATCACATGTAGCCCCTGAACCAAGTTACATATATTAGCAACCGATCCGGTATCAAATACCCAGGTGCTACTGCGAGTACTAGTCAAGTACACATCAATAACATGTATATCACATATAACTTTGTTTGCCTTGCTAGACTTCTTGTCCGCCAAATACTTGGGGCAGTTGCGCTTCCAATGGCCAGTCCCCTTGCAATAGGAGCACTCGGTGTCAGACTTAGGGCCAGCCCAGGGTTTCTTTTCAGGCGTGGCAACAGACTTGCCACCCTTCTTTTCCTTGTGCTTGCCTTTCTTGTCCTTCTTGAAACCGGTGGTCCTATTGATCATCAACACTTGATGTTCTTTCCTAATCTCCACTTCTGCAGTCTTAAGCATTGACAGAAGCTCGGGAAGAGACTTCTTCATGCCCTGCATATTATAGTTCATCACGAAGCTCTTGTAGCTAGGTGGCAGAGATTGGAGAACACGATGTATGCCTAAGTCAATGGGAATCGTTATTCCCAAGGACACAAGCTTATCGGCGTACCTAGACATTTTGAGTACGTGCTCACTAACGGAGCTGTTTTCCTCCATCATGCAGCTAAAGAACTTTTCTGTAGCATTATAACTCTCTACGGCAGCATGGGTATCGAAAATCATTTTCAATTCTCCCATGGTATCAAAGGCATTGCCATTTTCGAAACGCTTTCGAAGTTCTGGCTCTAGCCCATACAGTATGCCGCAATGAACTAAGTTGTGGTCCTCTTGACGAGTCACATAGACATTCTTTTCCTCGTCAGGGGCATCAAGAGCTGGTGGGGGGCCTAGCGACGCATCTAGCACATATTGCTTTTGTGCAGCAGTGAGGAGAATCCTCAAATTCATAGCCCAGTTGGTGAAGTTTCTACCATTCGCAGCAAGTTTCTCTTTCTCCATGAACACATTAAAATTAAAAGCAGATGGTGCCATCTACAACAGAATTTGTAAAGTTTATTTAGACTAAGTTTATGATAGATTGAGTTCAACTAATCCAAATTACTAATGAACTCCCACTCAAAAACGACATCCCTCGTGTACATTTGGTGATTACATGAACCAAATCCACTATACCAAGTCTGATCATCACGTGAGTTGATATAGCTTCGAAGGCGAGCATCTATATGGGCATCATATCAACCATGTGACTCATGCTTAACCTTTCGGTCTGTGTTCCGAGGCCATGTCTGTACATGCTAGGCTCGCCAAGTAAGAACCTTAGTATTCGCGTGTGTAAAACTGTCTTACACCCGTTCCTATGAAAGCGTAGATTCGAGTACACCCGATCATCACGTGATGTCTCGAAACACGATCCATAGAATGGTGCATACTCAAGGAAGAACACATTTTATCTTGATATCTAAAAGAGGGATCATCTTATAATGCTATCAAACGCACCAAACTAGTAGTATAAGATGCTAACATCTAATGTGTAAAGTGAGATGATATGGTCCATGCATTTGATCTCTATCACTTGCATCATGGTATGATCTCTATCATTCCTTTATGTGTAAGGCCAAGGTCTATGGAACTTACACGTTGAGTGTGTTGTAAGAGTATCCACCATACATCTACTTACAACAATACCATATCAACACACTAGCCCAGCAACGATCTAAACTAGACGCCTCTAATTTATCAATTGCAAGTTTTACGTGGCTTAGGGCTTTTGAAGATAGAACCGTTCTTACCTACGAACATGAACCACAACGAGGATAACTAAGTTATTAGCAACTAGTTGTAAATCAAATATTGACTATAGTAGGAGAGACAGACACCCGCCAACCACTTATGCAAAACAAGTTGCATGTCAGTCGTGGAACCGGTCTCATGTACGATGACATGTAAGGTTGGTCCCGGCCGCTTCATCCCACTATGCCACCAATATCCAAAATACATAGAAGATGCAATAACATGATCATCATCGCCCACATATCAACCATATGTGTACTACCCATGCTAAGCACCTACGCATAGATCAGGCTCTGATACCACTGTTGGGTCCGCAGCACAGAAAACAAAAAATTTCCTACGGTGTGAACTACATGCCAAGATATATCTACTAGGTACAAAGCAACGGGTGGACATACATCCAACGAGAACTTACCCTCGTAGACAACAAGCTTTGTTAACGAGTAGGAACTCGTGGTTGATGTAGTCGTACACTTGCCAATCTCAAGATCGTGAGGAAGTCCGAGCGCCGCAACTCAGCAGCGCATCCGCACTCACACACACGTTCAAGCCACCGGACAACCTCCACCTCCTCGCTCCAGCGATCCAGCGGAAGCAGCAACTCCTTCCAGACGAAATGCCACCGGGAACATGTATCTCGCTAATCCGAGACCATGGGGGAATAATTCTAGAGGGGGAGAGAGATCCTTCACAAGGAGGTGTGAGGATGAAGGAGGGAATGGGTGGCCTTTTATAGGAGGAGGGGGTTCCCCCTCTCTCCATGGCCGGCGCATGGGAGGGGTGACCCCTCACCTCCCCCATTCATGTGGTGGTAACCCCTCCACATTAAAATGCCTCTTCAGATTCCCTTTTAAAGTCTCCACTTTAAATGCATTAAATTTCTCTAAATTTAATGCTCTCTCATTTAATAAAACTCTTTTTATTAAATTTATTCAGAATATTGTTAATTACTTTAATTAACAAACATTCACATATAGCCCCTTGCAATATTTCAATATCACATGCAGAACCATCTTCTGCAATTTCACCCGAAACAATTTCCGGTTTCTATTGAAAAAATTCCTGCGCTTTGCAATTCTTTCGTCTGAAACATATGTGCTCCAAAATGGTGTCCGGTAACTCTTAAGTGTGCCACCCTACGGTTCGCGAATAATATAGACATGATCGAGACCCTTCTCCGATCAATAATCAGTAGCGGGACCTGGAGATCCGTACTGACTCCTACACATTCAACGATGACTCCTGTGATCGTGAGAACCTTTAACGCTTGTAACTAAATCCCTTTGTCTCTCGATATATTACATGTCCGAGATTCGATCATCGGTATCTCCATACCTAGTTTGATCTCGTTACCGACATGCACTCTTTTCTCGTTCCCGTGATATAACATTCTAGTGATCACATCACTTGTTGCAAGCTATCCTAATGTGATATCACCGAGAGGGCCCAGAGTATATCTATCCGTCATCTGGATTGACAAATTCCACTCTTGATCCATGAGCCTCAACATAACACCTTCGTAGTACTGAACCCATCTTTATAGTCACCCTGTTACGGTGTGACGTTTGATGTTATCAAGATACTCTTTCGGTGTTAGCAATTAACATGATCTCATGGTCTAAGGATAAAGATTACTTCGTATGATGTTATAGCAATATAAACATAATGACTTGATCGTAATGCTATACTTCGGATGAATGTTCATCACATCATTCCACCAATGGTGTGACCTTGTTATTAACAACATCCAATGTCCATGATCAGGAAACCTTGATCATCCTGTTAATCAACAAGCTAGTCTATAAGAGAGGCATGACTAGGAACCCTTTTTGTTTATTAAACACACATGTATTGATGTTTCCGTATCAATACATTTCTAGCATGTAAAATAAACATCTATCATGTATAAGGAATATATAATAACAACTTTATTATTGCCTCTTAGGGCATATTTCTTTGAGATAACCCAAAAGTTTTAGATGAGTCTTGGAAGTTATTACTTCAGTAATAACCGCTCCTTATCCTTTTTATTTGCTTTTTGTGCCAAGAGTAACCTCTAATGAGAGAGAAGTAATAATTGGGAAAGTTGCTATCCCGAAACAGATTTCTGTGCTTCACTGTAAAAATTCATGTAAAATCTCTGAACACCTTTTGGAGGCGTGAATTTTTGTGCTTCTGACCCAGGTTGTTATCTAACTTTCATTAGTTCAAAACTTTTTGATTTGAGTATCAGAAGGTCTTCTAAAAATCTGTATTTACCTGCTGGTCTATTTTGACAGATTTCTGCCATTTTCTGCATTTGCTTCTTGTTGGTTCCTTTTTGAGTTCTTTTGGGGAATTGAGCTTTTTGAGGGAAGTGCTACAGTAGCTAGTGTTCTAATGGAAGTTTATTTGGTGTTAGAACTGAACTTTATTTATCTTGAGTGCACTAATGTTGCTAATAAAGATTGTGTGAAGTTTTGTATGAAGGAAAAATTTCAGGTGTATGGAAGGAATGAGTAATGAGATGAAGGATGGACTAAAGCTCAAGCTTGAGGATGCCACCCCGTGTCACCCCAAGAAATATTCAAGAGGTACAAGCGTCAAAGCTTGGGGATGCCCAAGGCATCCCCTTCTTTATCAATAAAAATTCCAGGTTTCTTCCAAACGCTTCATTTTTATTGTTTTATGCACAGTTGTGTTGTTCTTGGAGCGTCTTATTTTTTGTTTTTGTTTTGGTTTTTCGTTTGCTTTGTTTTCTTAGTTTTCTGAATAAATTGGTTGGACCCCCTCTTTTATACATTGGTTTTCAAATAGTTTAGTTTGGTTTGGAAAAGAGTAGGAAAGTTCATGCTTATGTGGTAAAGAGAGCTTGTTTTTGACTGTGGCCTATGCTTTGTCATGCCATGCTTGATATTGTTTTGGCTTTATGCTTAGTATTCTTTGCTGTAGCATGACTTGTTATAAAAAATTGAGATTGCTTAATGTGCCTTGGATGAATCATGCGTTGTTTTAGCATATTAAAGCATAGTATAGTGGTATTCTCCTTTGATGCTTTATTGGGTTGACTTGGCGCATGCTCACACCATGTTATGACTATCCAAAGTCACCATAGCCTTTATGATCCTTTAGTTTTCAACTTGTAGTATCACTTTATGCTTTGATTAATGATGTTTTGTCGCTCTGCATGATTATGGCCATTATTGCTCTCTTAGTTTGTCGCTCCCAGTCTTTTGCTAGCCTCCACAACCAAGTATGAGTTCCACTCATGCATCCAACTCCCTAAACCAAGTTATTCCAAAAAGCACACCATACCTACCCACTAGCTTATGCTATTCCAAGTATATTCATGCTTTTGTTTACCTTCCGAATTAAACTTGTTATGAGAAAACTAGTGATTAAAGCTCTCACGAACTTGATGGCACACTTTACTTTTCTTGCCCTTAATAAACTTGAACCATTGTGTCGTCTATGTTGTATATGCTTGCACTTATTTGTTGGGAATTAGCAGAACCATGCTGTCATGGGGAATACTTTCAACATTGCACTTGGTACTTGTACCTAGTTGATATCATGCTCTTTTGTATATGGATGTCGTCGGTGTGAAATGAAAGGGGAGCTTGTAAGTCCATGGAGTTATGTATATGTGTTAGAGAAACGCCTGGGCCGCTGGTCTAATCCATGCTGACATGGTGGAAACCTGCAGCGTAACCATAATGAGCTGTCTATGAAGCATTCTTCTTATAAAAAAGAGTCCTATATCAAGAAAAAAAAAAGATTATGTAAAGAGGAAAGAGAGAAAAAAAGCACCATATTCCCATGGTAGATAAGAAGATTGCTGAGATGCTCATTGTCTGCTTGCCTTGTCATTTTGATATGGGGATTCTTCCGTATCATCGGGCAAGAGGTACCCCGTTGGCGGTTCTCTATGATACACATGTACTTACGATGATAAGAAATTACCGGTGACTAAACTTGAGTAGCATGAGGAGCGGCCCTCGTATACAAGGGACATGAGATTTCTAACTTATACTTCGTCAAGCATGTACACCATAGTTTGTTCACTTTAACCTTAATCACTTCAAGATGCTTATGATAGGGGCAATGAGAGCTGAAAGCTATTAAGTACCATAATTTTTGGAAGCTCTTTATGAAACTTGAATCTCTGCTTCCTTCATGAAGGCCTTTCTTCCACCATTATATTGAGTCTCCACCTTCTATCTTTATGCACCTACTTTGAGAGCATAGTGGCCATTCTTAGTTCTATGTGCATTGTCCCAAGACTAGTTGATTGATGCATAACTTGATATTGCTTGTTTTAAACTATTTGTATCTAGTCACTCTTATGAACTTTGAAGGTGTCCTATGCATTTATATTTTCTACTCTATGAGGGACAAGCTGAATGCTATTATGCTATGTTTTCTTTATGTGAAACAAACAAACGTCTTGCAAAGCATTGTTATTCATGAATCTTTTGTTTGTGCCTTTTCATGTTGCATCATAATTTCTTTGTCTTATTGCTAAAACTTTGTCTTTCATGTTATGATTGAAGTACTATGATCCCAGCTTTGAATGTTTTGCAAATACTTTGATCAAGTCTTTGATGGTGCATGTCACCTCAAAAATTGTTCTTTCTTTTTATCACTTACCTACTCAAGGACAAGCAGGAGTTAAGCTTGGGGATGTTGATACATTGCAAATGTATCTATAATTTTTGATGTTCCATGCTTGGTTTTATCCACTTTCTTGTGTTTTGTCCACACTTTGGAGTACTTTTCATATGATTTCTTGGACTAACCTATTAACAAGAGCCACAATGCCAGCTGCCTGTTTTCTGCTGTTTTTGGTTCCAGGAAAGTCAGAAAATGAATATTCTCGGAATTGGACGGGACAAAAGCCAAAGTGCCTATTTTTCCGGAAGTCATCAGATGCCAGAATACGAGACGGAGAAGGGCTGGGGGTGATACATTGTAAATGTATCTGTAATTTTTTATGTTCCATGCTTGGTTTTATCCACTTTCTTGTGTTTTGTCCACACTTTGGAGTACTTTTCATATGATTTCTTGGACTAACCTATTAACAAGAGCCACAGTGCCAGCTGCCTGTTTTCTGCTGTTTTTGGTTCCAGGAAAGTCAGAAAATTAATATTATCGGAATTGGACGGGACAAAAGCCAAAAATCCTATTTCATCAGAAGACTCCTGGAGCCAGAATATGAGACGGAGTGGGGATGGGGCCCAGCCACACCACCTGATCGCGCGGTCTAGGCCAGACTCCCCCTCGGTCTCCCTCTTCGCCTATAAGTTGCCTTCTGACCTAAAAACTCCGGGGGGTTCGACGTTTTTCCAGAAGGAGTTCCGCTCCACCGCCACCACCAGATTCCACGAAACTGCACCAGAAACTTCGTTGTGGCACCCTGCCGGGACAGGGAATTGGAGGAGATCATCGCCATCATCATCACCATCGCTTCTCCATCGACCATCCATGTTTCCCCCATCTATGAGTGAGTAATCCCCCGATGTAGGCTATGGGGATGGTAGGGATTTGATGGGATCGTTCATGTAATGGCATCAGATTGTTAGGGCATGGTGCCTAGTATCTTCTATCGACCATCATCATCACCATCGCTTCTCCATCGACCATCCATGTTGCTAGCTAGTCTTTGGCAGGGCGCACTACCGGTGCTAGCAGCAACATGGAAACCTGCACAACACAACCACAGAACTTTGCCCCTAACTTACAGTGAGGTTGTCAATCTCACCGGTTTTGCTGAAAACAAAGGATTAAACATATTGTGTGAAAGAAAGTAATAGCTTGCAGAAAGTAAATAGAAAACAGTAAACAGTTGTAGATTGATGGTAAAAGAAAGGACCGGGGTCCATAGTTCACTAGTGGTGGCTCTCCTTAAGATAGATGACATGCTGAGTGAACAAATTACAGTGGGGCAATTGACAAACATTGAGAAAGCAATCATGCATATACTACTCATCTTGACTCCTTTGAGATTTGATTGGGCATTATAACATTATACATAGACTGTAATCCAACTGCATCTATGACTAATAATCCACCTTCAGGTTATCATCCGAACCCCCTCTAGTATTAAGTTGCAAGCAACATATAATTGCATTATGCATTGCGTATAAAGTAAATAATACGATTGTTCTATGAATAAAGGATTGTTGTTTTCTCCCTAGTAACAACAGCACATCTAGTACCTTAGAGATTTCTGTCACTTCCCCAGATTATTAGAGGCATGAACCCACTATCGAGCATAAATACTAACTGTTGGAGTTGCTAGCATCTACTTGGCCAAGATAGCTACTAACGACGGAAAGCATGCAAGATCACAAATAACAAAGACATGATAGAATCAATAATCAATCTGAAATAGCATCTAAATATCCATCGGATCCCCGCAAACACAACATGTAGAATTACAAATAGATGATCTTGATCATGAACGGAGCTCACAAGATCTAAACATGATAGCAAAAAGGAGGAGAACCAGCCACTACATGGACCCATAGTCCAGGGATGAACTACTCACGCATCACACTGGAGGCTTGCATGATGATGAAGAAGGCCTCCAGGGTGAATTCTCCCCTCCGGCAGGGTGCCGGGAAGAGCTTCAGATCCCTCCCGATCTAGGGATGGAGATGACGGCGGCTACAGACTCTTTCATGGAATTTTGATCGGGTACTTAGGGTTTCTGTATCGGAGGCGATATATAGGCGAAAGGGGAGGCCGAGGGGGTGCCCGAGGCGGCCAGACCACCCCCTGGCGCGGTCCAGGCTTGGCCGCGTGGCCAGGTGGTGTGGCCGGCCCCTGGCCCCTGTCCGTCTCGTATTCTGGCTCCGTGTCCCCCTCGGTAAAAAACTGACTTTGGCTTTTGTCCCGTCCAATTCCGAGAATAGTCATTTTCTGACTTTCCTGAAACCAAAAACAGTAGAAAACATGCAGCTGACACTGTGACTCTTGTTAATAGGTTAGTCCAAGAAAGTGTATAAAAAGTACTCCAAAGTGTGGAGAAAACATAAGAAAGTAGATAAAACCAAGCATGAAATATCAAAAATTATGGATACGTTAGCCATGTATCAGGAGTACATAGGATAACTCCACCATTTGTTCAACTTATTATTAACCTATGTGTTGCTATGTATTCCATAAAAGGAATTACATAACAGTTTCTCCACAACACTAAATGAGTAAATAAGTTTAGGGATAAGGTTTCCTCTCGGAATATTTCATCAAAGGGTAAGGAAAATTATCCTTCATCACTGCAGCAGAGGGACAATGCTAATTTCAACAAAACTTCACATAGAAGATGCTCTCAGGCACATACAATAGCTGGAAATGATTTTAACTCGCTATTGTCCAGTGCTACCCGTCCATAACCTGAAACAAAAAATGTACCCATGTGAGGCAAAGTCCCGGGATAAATGGTAAACTTAGATACTCCCTCTAGCCGATATTAGTTGACTGAGATTCATCTAGATACGAATGTATCTAGTCAAGTTTTAGTGCTAGAGACACCCGTATCAAGAAAAAAATTAGTCAACTAATATGGGTCGGAGGGAGTAGAAGTTTTCCAGTCTATTGGCAGACAGATTTAGAGACATAAAAGATGATTTTCAAGTCATACTTTTGCAAAAAATGTAAATATCTACCAGCAAGCAAAATGCTAGATGATGACACATACAGCTCGAAATATCTAAGAAGTGTGAATATGTCAAGATCAAGTTCCTATGCTTCGGATCCATGGTCGGTGCCATTTATAGGCTTCAATTCAAATCTCTTCTCAGCCTTAGAAAATTTACTTGTACTGCAACAGATTAAATAGTAACTCTATATGTTTGTCACTCATTAATGAATTACTGATTTCGAGGGTGAAACAGATAAAACCGATAAGTTGCCTAGCATTGAAAAATATCAAGTTAATTAATTCTTTTCGAGAGTGCACACCATATTTTTATAGAAGATAGCAAAGTCAATTACAAGAAACCAAATCCTATGCGAACAAAGGATCTGGCTAAAACACCACACTCCACAAACTCGAAAGCCTACTCTCTCCTAAGATGTTATTGGAATCCAACACCTACACCCAAACACACAATCAACCATTGCCTGAATTCTTCTAGAATGGAGCTTGCCAGGACCTGCACAGTAAACCGACGGTTGGTATTGTTGAAGACGCGTACATTCCATTGATTCCATAAGGACCAGTAGATGAGGATAACCAAAGTGTCGAACATCTTCATGTCCAATTTCTGGTACCATGTTCTCTCTCTCAGCCACCACGGTTTGAGCAGATCAGAGTTCTCAGGAATATTAGCCAAGATGCCCTCTCCACGAAACATTCATACCAGGTCTCGCGCGCGAAGACACATTGCACCAACACATGCTTGATCGTGTCCTCCTGCAGGCAAGTGAAGCAGCTTGATGTTTCTTCCTGTAACCCGGGCCTGAATCACCGATCGGAAGTCCACACCCTATGCTGAAGCGCCAACCAGGAGAAAAAATTGCATTTCAGAATCGCCTTGTATTTCCATAGACAGTCATCAGTCGCCACCCATATGTGCCCATGGCAGAGCATGTCGTAGGTTGACCTGGCAGTGTAATGATCCGTCATGTGAAGGAATCAGGAACTGTCTCATCCAAAGTTGCAAGAGAAATAGTGCGAAGATCAGGTGGGTCGTACAGGTCTAGCAGTCACTTGTTATTCATCACTCCATCAGTAACTCTCCGGACATTCTTACTCCTCATAGATACCATCACAAAAACCTCAGTGGAAATGTCTGGCACGGCTGTTCACCAACCTGAATTTTAACCAAGCAGTTGGAAGTCTCTTGGGCAATTGTATCTTTTAAGATCGGCAGCCCCTACCATGGCCTGTACAGGTCTGTTCTCCTAAGCCATTCGCATCTGGTGCGCAATGCAATGCCCTACAGCCTCAGGTACTTGACTCCTAGCCCTCCAAACTGTGTGGGTGTACAAATTCTATCCCAGGCTACAAGACATTGTCCACCATTTGCCTCTTCTTTGCTAGCCCAAAATAACGAGCGCATCCACTTGACGATCTCCTCCAGGAACCACACCGGCGCTTCCGCCACCAACAATTGGTGAGTTGGTCTTGTTGTGATGATAGTTTTCACTAACACTAACCATCCAGCCCTTGCCATGAGTCCTCGTTGCCAAACTGGCATAAACGTAATGGTGTTATCTAACATCGGTTCCCACTCTCAGCTTTTGTGAGAGGGCGCAACGCTAATTGCATTCCCCGATATCTAATTGGGAAGTTTTCAATCTATCACGATAATTATAGAAGACAAGATCTATCTCTCTCCCTCCTAGCTCCACACATCTGAACCAGATATGCAAACATGAGAGACATGATCAACATTCCAAAATTTGTAGTTCACGGGCAACAGCTACCTCAAAGCTCAACAAAAAATGGTTTTGCAGATTTCCAAAGATTAACATGTATATGAAGTGACTACAATTTTCATCAAACATGAGTTACCATAAAATGTGTAAGGGAAATCCATCGCGGAGTCGTGAGGCAAGAGATGGGCCGATTGTCCTGGTTAATTTCTGACAAGGATTGCGTATTCCCGAAAATAAAATTCTGACCGGGATTAACCGGTGGAAACATACCCAGACCACTGGGTCCATCTGGTCGTCTCTCTTTGGGTTGGGTCTTCCGGGTGGAAGATGGTTATGTTGGCTGTTTGCTGCCATGCTCTTTCTATAGCCTTGATAATTATTAAAAGCAGATTAAGATTTAACAGAGAAAACATATGTGAATAGCAAGCAGGCGGGGCAAGGGAAAATGGAGCAACACGGTAGCATAAGAACGAGTCTGAAATCAGACCCATGATTATGAAGTTACTAACATCGTTGATCGGTAAGAAGGAAAAATAACATAGCTTGGTCCACGATACTTTCCATGAAAAAACATGACTTGCATTTACAACAAACAAAGTACACAAATTAAAAATGAATGGATAAATGGGTGGCATATATATGTGTACCAGATTGGCACATGCGTGCAGGGCTCCGGGCAGCCGAACGTGGGTGTCGTGGATGGTACTATGTGTAAGTAGTTATCCCTACTTTTTAAAAGCAATGCATCAAATTTAATTATCAGTTGGTACACTTGTTTCAACATATCGACATGCTACCAACAACTTATGCATGCATATATATATATGGAACTTTAAGAAAGTGTATCGGAAGAACATCAACATCACCTGCTATCATGATCTTCTCAATGGAGATTTTGCACAACTCCTCCGGCTGAAACACTGATGTCATTTTAAATAGTAGCCATTGAAATATATATATATCTACATATATACAAGTCCTCCAGCACAACTCCTTATAAGCACAACTTGTCTACCAATAGAAAGAACACATCTCTCAGCCTGGGAAACTAAGAAACAAAGAATAGAGAAATTAAAGAACTCAAATAAGGGCATAGAATAATCAGTAATTCACTAATCGAGAACAAAAGTCGGTTCTCTCTCAATGTCCTATGAGCTGATTTTATGGACAACATGTCTACAATATGACCACGATGCCAGATCTACCAAAGTAATTATTATACAGAAATGGATTTAAGAAATATAGGAAGTTAGTAAGATAAATGTCCACTAAGGCATGCAATTGCAAATTTGATGGATAGTTAGAGAAGACCTCAATCGAAAGCATGGCAATCTGCGATTGCGCATAGCGTGGGCATGGCCACGACCAGCTGCTACTTGTTTATCATGAGAGTAGACCATAAGAAAGGACCGAGGCCAACTGTACCTGCGTGCAGGCGCTGGATTGCTTCCTCGTAGAGGTCGTTCGAGCTGCAAATTGCAAATAAGATTTCAAGAGGAAATAACAGATCATCATGTGTCTTGGATTCTATGCAAACATCATAGAAATGTCCTGATAAACTGTTAAGTACCTAGGTCCTATAGGACCTCTAAACATTTTTAAGTTCTTGGATGTTAGTTCTGTTATCATCCAATAACATTTACAATCCTAATGAAAAAATTGGATGTCAATTCTGAATATCCTCCAAAAGAACACGATCCAAAAGAAGAAATACATACAGTTGCACTTTACTTCATCCATCTCGATGCCATCCTATCCAACTAAAGTCATGTGCACAGAGAGAAAGTAATAGTAGGAAATATAACCAACTAGATAGACTACAACTGGAAGATAGAAAAATTGAGTGTGATTTTTTTTTAAATCTGCAATCAATTAGCCAACAAAAATCCAAAAATTGTCTTACATGGTACAGATTAACTCTGCAATCAATTAGAACATCAGTTGTAATAAGGCAAACCTTGAGAGATCCTTCGGCAATTATTGCACGGTGGCATAACAGGCAGCTGTATGCTCCCTGCAACAGAAAAACAAACAAACAAAAATGAACAGTCCAAAACACTAAATGGTGCACTGTCTGATTAGCGAAAATTGATGAGTAATATCAAGTAAACACGTGGAATTTGGCACAATACTCACAATGCAAGGTAGTTCTTCAACAACCAGTATTACTTCATAGTACCAAATCCCAAAGATTATAGCATATACCTGAAAAATCATCTAAGTGGCCCAAAGATCAACAACGACAAAAAAATTCAGAGACTATAAAGTACAAATTTAATACCCAATCTGCATCGCTCTCTCTGGTATGCAAACATCCACAATGCTTGTCTCCTAAAGTTATAACCATGATTGCAAAGTAGGTATATGAGGGGCAATCAGGAACTCAATTCAGTGTTTGAGAATTAAATATTTGAAACCGTGCATCCCCTCCATCGTCGTCAAAATTGTCAATCATGTACAAAGCGAGTTGCCCATCCCTCGGCGTACTCCACATATTCCTTCCCCTTGTCATCTTGAGTTGAGTGCCTCCAACAATGCAGACTTTATGCTAAAAGTCACGGCTCGATGTTTCAAGAACACGCTCCTTCATGATCATTTAGCATCCACATAATAAGTCGAAGGAAGACACAATAAACACCATGAAAATGGAATGCGGAAAGGGTACCCAACCAGAGTAATTGACCAGAGTAATAGTTTCGGTGTGCTACGAAGTTGGCTTGTGATTCCAAGTTTCAAAATTCTCTATGTAGCTCCCCTTAAGTGATGATCATGAGCAATGCTAGCAAGCTCAAGGTAGTATATAATGCTAAATTTTGTATCCTTGTTCATGGAACTGAGACAACCAGCCATTATACTATAGCTTAAGCCTAAAAAAAAGCGAGCCATCTGAGGCCATCTGCCCGCACGCGCGTGTCTGGCCGTCTGATTTTCACTCTGACTCATCTCAACCGTGAAGTTTCAGGTGTTGACTGAAGTCTTACGAGTTGGTCCCTCCCATCCCCGCCCCCACCCCACCCCATCTCGATCACGATCCCCTCCACCCAAGCTCCCGCCCATCCCAGCCCTTCCTCTGTCTCCCCTAGCAACCTACACCACTCCCGAGCTCTCCCTCTCACCTCCTCTCCCTTCGCCCCTCCACTCATGAGGCCACCGCCTCCCGTCCAGCTCCCTCATCCAGCGTCGGCCGCCTCTGCTTCCCCACCTCGAACCTGACCAGTACCGATTCAACATCTCCTCCGACCTCACGCACCCGTATGCCACCACGCTTTGCAGGTAGTGAGGAAGATAAGGAGGAGGTGAGCGCATGGGACGGTGGGGGTGAGAGAGAGGGGGCAGCGCGGGTAGAGACTCCCCTATGCGGGGCTACCCGAAAATGTCGCGTCATCCTCACCGCTTTGACTAGAAAAATCAGGGACAGATGGCGGGAAAAAAGGAGTTGAAAAGGAGAAGGCCTCTCCGCTCCTGAGCTCTTCCTCTCACCTCTGCTCCCTCTACCCCATCCACTCACGAGGCCACCGTCTCCCGTCCATCTCCCACATCCAGTGTCAGCCGCCTCTACTTCCCCACCTCGAACCTGCCCAGTATCGATTCAACATCGCTCCCGACCTCGTGCACCCTTCCACCGCCACGCTTTGCTGGTGGTGAGAAAGATAAGGAGGAGGTGAGCGCATGGGACAGTGGGAGAGAGAGAGGGCGCGGTGTGGGTAGAGACGCTTCTATGCGGGACTACGCGAAGATGTCGCATCATCCTCACCTCTTTGACTGGAAAAATCAGGGGCGGAATGCAGAAAAAAAGCAATTGAAAAGGAGAATGCCCCTCCGCTCCCGAGCTCTCCCTCTCACCTCCGCTCCCTCCGCCCATCCACTCATGAGGCCACCATGTCTAGATCTCACATCCAGCGTCACCACCTTTGTTTCCTCGCCTCGAACCTGCCCAGTACCGATTCAACATCGCCCCCGACCTCGCGCACCCGTCCGCTGCCACGTTTTGCCGATGGTGAGTAAGATAAGGAGGAGGTGAGCACGTGGGACAGTGGGTGTGAGAGAGGGGGCAACGCGTGTAGAGACGCTCCTATGCGGGACTACGTAAAGATGTTGCATCATCCTCATCGCTTTGACCGGAAAAATCAAGGACGAATGGCGGAAAAAAGGAATTGAAAAGGATAAGGCTCATGAGGCATGTGATGACGCAACCATAGCGATTGGCTAGAACCCAGAATTTACAGTAACCAAACAGAAGAATCGCTGAAAGGAAAGCGTGGAGCGCTAATAGGCGAGAAATGGTCGCGCCTTGCGAGAAACTGTCGTGTTTCATGTCACTTCAACAATTAACATTATGTATTCCTGAACAAAGCAGAACAAGATGATTTTGGCCCCTCTTAGGCTCTCCAGCCGAATTTGCTTTTAAATATATTAGCATATCTCGAGAATACATGAGATGCTTGTGTAAATTGATATATGTTCTACGTTGTTCTACAATTTCTATACGAGTTAACAAAATTTTTAGTGCCCTTGACTTGGAGCATGCTCTATGATTAATGAACAAGCGGGTTCTGTTATGGGTAACCCCGTGGGTGGCCCGATCTTCACGGCTCTCGTGGTCAAATCGATGGGAAAGCGAGGGGAAAGGGAGAAGGTAGCGGAAGCGGACGCACACCTGCTGACTCGTGTATTAACAAGCTCGTTGGGGAACCCTAAGAGGAAGGTATGATGAGCACAACAGTAAGTTTTTCTCGGTTATAAAACCAAGGTTATCAATCCAGTAGGAGCAAGGAAACACCTCCAAGGTGTTGCTAGTTGAACTTTGGCAGGACGCACTACCAGCGCCAACAGCAACGTGGAAACCTTCACCAACACAACCATAGAACTTTGCCCCCAACTTATAGTGAGGTTGTCAATCTCACCGGTTTTGCTGAAAACAAAGGATTAAACGTATTGTGTGGAAGAAAGTAATAGCTTGCAGAAAGTAAACAGAAAACAGTAAATAGTTGTAGATTGATGATAAAAGAAAGGACCGGGGTCCATAGTTCATTAGTGGTGGCTAGTCAGTTCTTGGAGGAATTCTCTGCTAGCACCGAGGGTCGAGAGGGGGAGAATGAAGGGAATGCTGATGTCCGAGATGCCCGGTTCACCAAATGATAATGCAAATCGAGATTGTGTGGCTTTGCATTGGTTTCCTTTCTTCTTAGCAGCATAGCAACATTGCCTTCGGGTTGGCAACCGTCTTCTCACCTCTGTCCCTTCATCTTTTTGAAAGGAATCGAGGCCCGGCCCGGCTCGCGTCGTTCCAACAACCGACGGGGAGCACTGCTCTCGATTTCACAATTTCTATCAGGATTGAGTGAGCTTTGCTCTGCTCACTTTGTTAATAAACTCGATTCTAAAGTAGTGAAGGTTTCCGCTTTCGCTAAACTGCCAACCCCCTTCTCACAATAGACACCTAGAAGCTGAAGTAACCAATGGAAATGCCCGAGACTCGAGAAAAGGGATTAACGAAGGATTGTATTCTCCTAGCAGGGGACTGATTGAAATATTGCATCAATTCATAATGGTAAAAATCGTTAGCTGTTATTAGTCTTCTCACAAAGGATAAATAAACGATCATCATGACATAATTTTCCAGGTATCTTAAGTCCAAATCGATAGATCTGCTGTCTTTGCTTCCTTAATAGGGTTAGGGTACTTTGCCAATGCCTGCTTCCTTGGTATGATACCGGTATTGAGGGAAAGGATATCGATGGGCCGCCGTTCCGTTATTGGATTCGATTAATCTCTCATTCATGCGCATTAAGGAAATTAATTGTAAAGAAGAAAGTCAAACGCTCTACGCCTCGTCGAATAAGAGTGTCTTTCGAATTGTATCTGTGGCTACTGTTGTTTTGCCAGTCTGTCTATCCCCACTAATGAACTCTCGCTGGCTCATTTGGAAGGGCTAAACTTCTATCTGAGCCTTTACGAGCAGGATCCGGGGTGGGTTACGTTCATTCAGCAGGAGCTGAATCAAAATACCCCTCTTGAAGACATACCTGGGCGGCTGAAACTCAATGATTTGGCGCGTGCTGTGGCGCCGTTTCTCCCGCGGGGAGGTGAGGCTCCTATAAATCAACAACGCCTTACAATCGACGAAGAAGGCCGCCTGGCCCAGCACCCCACAGTCACGGCACCTCTAAGAAGACACCTATTCCCGGCGCACTCCATGTGAAAGACACCTATTCTCGGCACTATTCCATAGCACACACACCTTTCCATGACCATCGAACATTTTCGAATTCCCTTTGACATCAATGATTTTAATTGGTGCTCTGCGAGACAGGGTTTTTTGGAAAGCTGGTCGACTCGATCATCAGATTATAAGTTCATTCCATACCGGACCAGACCGTGCATATTCTTATTATGAGAAGGGGGTCATTCGAGCCTCCCCTCCCTATATTCCATTTAGAAATCACCGGTCTGTGCTTGCTGCCAGCACACTCGATGGAGACACCCTGGGTTCTTATTCTAGAGCTTTCTTCCAATTGTAAGTTGCTTTTTTTCCCTCCTATTCCTATTGATCAGAAGTATCCAGCAGCGCCACGCCAGAGTGAAAAATTTATATCCGACCGCCCAGTGATTTTTATAGCAATTCCCTTGCTTTGATTTCTTTTACTCCGCGCTCTTAGCTGCTCATGTCACTCACAACTCAAATGAAAAAAGAACATGCAAATTAATCGCACTTTATATCTGAATTGTTCGAGTAGAAATCGTACTTATTTAAATGTCAATTGGGAATTATATAACTCTCCTACTGGAATTTTCATACCTTTCTCCTTAAGATAGATAACATGTTGGGTGAACAAATTACAGCGGGGCAATTGACAAACATTGAGAAAGCAATAAGCATATACTACTCATCTTGACTCCTTTGATATTTGATTGGGCATTACAACATTATACATAGACCGTAATCCAACTACATCTATGACTAATAATCCACCTTCAGGTTATCATCCGAACCCCCTCCAGTATTAAGTTGTAAGCAACAGATAATTGCATTATGCATTGCATGTAAAGTAAACAATACGATTGTTCTATGAACAAAGGATTGTTGTTTTCTCCCTAGTAGCAACAGCATATCTAGTACCTTAGAGATTTCTGTCACTTCCCCAGATTACTAGAGGCATGAACCCAGTATCGAGCATAAATACTAACTCCTGGAGTTGCTAGCATCTACTTGGCCAAGATAGCTACTAACAACGGAAAAGCATGCAAGATCACAAATAACAAAGACATGATAGAATCAATAATCAATCTGAAATAGCATCTCAATATCCATCGGATCCCCGCAAACACAACATGTAGGATTACAAATAGATGATCTTGATCATGAACGGAGCTCACAAGATCTAAATATGATAGCACAAAGGGGGAGAACCAGCCATCTAGCTACTACATGGACCCGTAGTCCAAGGATGAACTACTCACGCATCACACCGGAGGCTTGCATGGTGATGAAGAAGGCCTCTAGGGTGAATTCCCCTCTCCGATAGGGTGCCGGGAAGAGCTTCAGATCCCTCCTGATCTAGGGATGGAGATGACGATAGCTATAGACTCTTTCATGGAATTTTGATCGGGTACTTAGGGTTTCTGTATCGGAGGCATCTTATAGGCGAAAGGGGAGGCCGAGGGGGTGTCGGAGGCGGCCAGACCACCCCTTGGCGTGGGCCAGGCTGGCCATGTGACCAGGTCGTGTAGTGGCCCCCTGGCCCCTCTCCGTCTCGTATTCTGGCTCCGTGTGTCCCTCGGTGAAAAACTTACTTTGGCTTTTGTCCCGTCCAATTCCGAGAATATTCATTTTCTGACTTTCCTGGAACCAAAAACAGCAGAAAACAGGCAGCTGGCACTGTGGCTCTTGTTAATAGGTTAGTCCAAGAAAGTGTATAGAAAGTACTCCAAAGTTGGAACAAAACATAAGAAAGTAGATAAAACCAAGCATGGAACATCAAAAATTATGGATACGTTACCAAAGTATCAACATCCCCAAGCTTAACTCCTGCTCGTCCTCGAGTAGGTAAGTGATAAAAAGAAAGAATAATTTTTGAGGTGACATGCACCATCATAAACTTGATCAAAATATTTGTAAAACATTGATAGCTGGGTTCATAGTACTTCAACATAGCATGAAAGACAAAGTTCTAACAATAAGACAAAGCAACTAAGTTGCAACATGAAAAGGCACAAACAAAAGATTCATGAATAACAATGCTTTGCAAGACGTTTGTTTGTTTCACATAAAGAAAACATAGCATAGTGGCATTCAGCTTGTCCCTCATAGAGTAGCAAACATAAATGCATAAGATACCTTCAAAGTTCATAAGAGTGGCTAGATACAAATAGTTTAAAACAAGCAATATCAAAGTTATGCATCAATCAACAAGTCTTGGGACAATGCACATAGAACTAAGAATGGCCACTATGCTCTCAAAATAGGTGCATAAAGGTAGAAGGTGGAGACTCAACATAAAAGTAAAATAAAGACCTTCATAGAAGGAAGTAGGGATTCAAGTTTCATAAAGAGCTTCCAAAAATTATGATACTTATTAGCTTTCAGCTCTCATTGCCCCTATCATAAGCATCTTGAAGTGATTAAGGTTAAAGTGAACAAACTATGATGTATATGCTTGACGAAGTATAAGTTGGAAATCTCATGTCCCTTGAATACGAAGGCCGCTCCTAATGCTACTCAAGTTTAGTTACCGCTAAGTTCTTGTCATAGTAAGTACATGTGTATCATAGAGAACCGCCAATGGGGTACCCCTTGCCCGATGATACGGAAGAATCCCCATATCAAAATGACAAGGCAAGCAGACAACGAGCATCTCAACAATCTTCTTATTTACCATGGGAAAATGGTGCTTTTTTCTTTCTTTCCTCTTTTCTCATATCTTTTTTTTCTTTTTCTCTTTTTTCTCAATATCTGACTCTTTTTTTATAAGAAGAATGCTTCATAGACAGCTCATTATGGTTACGATGCAGGTTTCCACCATGACAGCATGGATTAGACCAGCGGCCCATGCGTTTCTCTAACACACATACATAACTCCATGGACTTACAAGCTCCCCTTTCATTTCACACCGACGACATCCATAGACAAAAGAGCATGATATCAACTAGGTACAAAGTACAAGTGCAATGTTGAAAGCGTTCCCCATGACAGCATGGTTCTGCTAATCCCCAACATATAAGTGCAATCATATACAACATAAACGACACAATGGTTCAAGTTTATTAAGGGCAAGAAAAGTAAAGTGTGCCATCAAGTTCGTGAGAGCTTTAATCACTAGTTTTCTCATAACAAGTTTAATTCGGAAGATAGATAAAAACATGAATATACTTGGAATAGCATATGCTAATAGGTAGGTATGGTGGACTCTTTGGAATAACTTGGTTTTAGGAGTTGGATGCATGAGTGGAACTCATACTTGGTTATGGAGGCTAGCAAAAGATTGGGAGCGACCAACTAAGAGAGCAATAATGGCCATAATCATGAAGAACGACAAAACATCATTAATCAAAGCATAAAGTGATACTATAAGTTGAAAACTAAAGGATCATAAAGGCTTATGGTGACTTGGGATAGTGATAACATGGTGTGAGCATGTGCCAAGTCAACCCAAATAAAGCATCAAAGGAGAATACCACAATACTATGCTTTAATATGCTAAAACAACACATGATTCTTTCAAAGGCACATTAAGCAATCTCAATTGTTTATAACAAGTCATGCTACAACAAAAAATACTAATCATAAAGCCAAAACAATATCAAGCATGGCATGACAAAGCATAGGCCACAGTCAAAAACAAGCTTTCTTTACCACATAAGAATGAACTTTTCCTACTCTTTTCCAATCCAAACCAAACTATTTGAAAACCAATGTATGAAAGAGGGGGTCCAACCAATTTATTCAGCAAACTAAGAAAACCAAGCAAACGAAAAACCAAAACGAAAACAAAAAATAAGACGCTCCAAGAACAACACAATTGTGCATGAAACAATAAAAATGAAGTGTTTGGAAGAAACCTGGGATTTTTATTGATGAAGAAGGGGATGCCTTGGGCATCCCCAAGCTTTGACGCTTGTACCTCTTGAATATTTCTTGGGGTGACACGCGTGGCATCCCCAAGCTTGAGCTTTAGTCCATTCTTCATCTCATTACTCATTCCTTCCATACACCTGAAAATTTTCCTTCATACAAAACTTCACACAATCTTTATTAGCAACATTAGCGCACTCAAGATAATAAGTCTTTAGGTTCAGTTTCAACACCAATAAAACTTCCATTAAAACACAAGCCACTGTAGCACTTCCCTCAAAAAGCTCAATTCCCCAAAAGAACTCAAAAAGGAACCAACAAGAAGCAAATGCAAATAATGACAGAAATCTGTCAAAACAGACCAGCAGGTAAAGACGGATTTTTTCGAAGACCTTCTATTGCTCAAATCAAAAAGTGATGAACTAAAAAAGTTAGATAACAACCTAGGGCAGAACCACAAAAATGCACACCTCAAAACAACCTGTAGAGATTTTACACGAATGTTTACGGTGAAGCACAGAAATCTGTTTCGGGACAGCAACTTTCCCAATCATTACTTCTCTCTCATTAGAGGTTACTCTTGGCACAAAAAGCAAATAAAAAGGATAAGGAGCGGTTATTCTTGAAGTAATAACTTCCAAGACTCATCTAAAACTTTTGGGTTATCTCCCAATAAGTACTTTTGTTTAACGCCTTTAAGTTAGGCATGATAGTTTGAGAAGATGCTCACATAAGAAATATGAATTGAAGTAAAAGAGAGCATCAAGAAGCAAATTCAAAACACATTTAAGTCTAATCCACTTCCTATGCATAGGAATCTTGTGTGCAAATAAATTCACAAAGAACAAAGTGACAGGCATAGGAAGATAAAACAAGAGTAACTTCAAAACTTTCAGCACATAGAGATGTTTTTTAGTACCATGAAAACTTCTACAACCATATTTTCCTATCTCATAATAATTTCCAGTAGCCTCATGAATAAACTCAACAATATAACTATCACATAAAGCATGCTTTTCATGATCTACAAACACATATTTTTTATCAAGCTCAAAAATAATGGGATTAAAACCTTCAAACCCACTTTTAAAAATTTTATAACAAGGTGACTCATCATTCAATATAGGACCATCGTCTAGAGATTTATCATAAACATTTTTTAAGCAAAATTCTTTAGTACCATGCATTTCGAAGTTGGGCACAAATAAAGGATTATCATAGATAACATGAGCATAACATTCATCCTCCTTTGGTAAGCATGGGAGACAATCAAATAATGTAAGGGATAAAGAGTTACTCTCATTAGAAGGTAGGCACGGGTAGCTAATCCATTCTTCCTCCTTTTGTTCATCACTCTCCTCCTCTTTTTCATCTAATGAGCTTCCCGTTTCAGCAATTTCTTCTTCTGTAAGCTCCTGCAAGGCATTAGTCTCTTCCGTTTGTGGAAAGCATCTATTAATATATTCAAGAATATAGCCATTTTCTTCCTTATAATTATCAAAGAAAATTTTAAGTATATCATAAACCTCATATTTATAAGGTGAATCATTAGTATTTTCAAGCAAACTAGCAAGTTCAAATGCACCCTTCCAAGCAATAAATTCCTCAATTTGTTCCACATCATAAAAGTCATAATTTCCTTTAACATAAGAAGATATGGTATCATTATCATTATACTCACATTGAAAAGGGAGGTGTTTATACCTCTTTCTGCAACAGGATTCATCACAGCAATAAGTAACATTATAAGTAGAGCACACGTTTATAGCAATGGTATACAATTTATCAATTTGTTCCCATAAGTGTTTCCCTTCTTTGTGACAAGCGGTGTTCCTTATAATAATATTTTTGTTTCTTCCGTGAACCCACCTTGCCAATAAGATTCAGTTTCAAAGAAACCAACCATTAATAGAAAGCATGATAAAGCAAGACAATAACATACCAACGAAAATAACAACTATAGTAGGAACTAATTTTTTTATATTTTTGATAAAAAGAGACAAGAAAACAAGGCAGAAATAATCTAAGCAAAACAAATAAAACAAAGTAAAGAGATTGGTTATGAGGGACTCCCCTTGTGAAGATGTCCTTGACTCCTCGGCAACGGTGCCAGAAAAATACTTGTTGACTCGTGTATTAACGAGCTCATTAGGGAACCCCAAGAGGAAGGTATGATGAGCATAGTAGTAAGTTTTCCTCAGTTATGAAACCAAGGTTATCAATCCAGTAGGAGCAAGGAAACACCTCCAAGGTGTTGCTAGCTGGACTTTGGCAGGGCGCACTACCGGCGCTAGCAGCAACGTGGAAACCTGCACAACACAACCATAGAACTTTGCCCCCAACTTACAGTGAGGTTGTCAATCTCACCGGTTTTGCTGAAAACAAAGGATTAAACGTATTGTGTGGAAGAAAGTAATAACTTGCAGAAAGTAAACAGAAAACAGAAAACAGTTGTAGATTGATGATAAAAGAAAGGACCGGGGTCCATAGTTCACTAGTGGTGGCTCTCCTTAAGATAGATAACATGTTGGGTGAACAAATTACAGCGGGGCAATTGACAAACATCAAGAAATCAATAAGCATATACTACTCATCTTGACTCCTTTGAAATTTGATTGGGCATTACAACATTATACATAGACCGTAATCCAACTGCATCTATGACTAATAATCCACCTTTAGGTTATCATCCGAACCCCCTCTAGTATTAAGTTGCAAGCAACAGATAATTGCATTACGCATTGCGTGTAAAGTAAACAATACGATTATTCTATGAACAAAGGATTGTTGTTTTCTACATAGTAGCAACAACACATATAGTACCTTAGAGATTTTTGTCACTTCCCCAGATTACTAGAGGCATGAACCCACTATCGAGCATAAATACTAACTCTTGGAGTTGCTAGCATCTACTTGGCCAAGATAGCTACTAACAACGGAAAGCATGCAAGATCACAAATAACAAAGACATGATAGAATCAATAATCAATCTAAAATAGCATCTCAATATCCATCGGATCCCCGCAAACACAACATGTAGGATTACAAATAGATGATCATGATCATGAATGGAGCTCACAAGATCTAAACATGATAGCACAAAGGAGGAGAACCAGCCATCTAGCTACTACATGGACCTGTAGTCCAAGGATGAACTATTCACGCATCACACTGGAGGCTTGCATGGTGATGAAGAAGGCCTCCAGGGTGAATTCCCCTCTCCGGCAGGGTGCCGGGAAGAGCTTCAGATCCCTCCCGATGTAGGGATGGAGATAACGGCGGCTACAGACTCTTTTGTGGAATTTTGATCGGGTACTTAGGGTTTCTGTATCGGAGGCATCTTATAGGCGAAAGGGGAGGTCGAGGGGGTGCCGGAGGCGGCCAGACCACCCCCTAGCACGGGCTAGGCTGGGCCGCACGGCCAGGTGGTGTGGTGGCCCCCTGGCCCCTCTCCGTCCCGTATTCTGGCTCCGTGTGTCCCTCGGTGAAAAACTGACTTTGGCTTTTGTCCCGTCCAATTCCGAGAATATTTATTTTCTGACTTTCCTGGAACCAAAAACAGCAGAAAACAGGCAGCTGGCACTGTGGCTCTTGTTAATAGGTTAGTCCAAGAAAGTGTATAGAAAGTACTCCAAAGTTGGAACAAAACATAAGAAAGTAGATAAAACCAAGTATGAAACATCAAAAATTATGGATACATTAGCAATGTATCAACACCTCGCGAAGAACACGATGAACACACGCAAAACTCACACGATACAAGGCCGATTGCTCCCGCTGGTGGCCACCGGTCCGATAGAATCCTTGCAAGGAAAGACCGGTCAACATGCTCCCTCGATCCCACGCGGAGAGGGGAACACCTTGCAGAGGGTCTTGATGTCTTGGCAAAGGGACACCGATGCCAAGGCCTTGTACAACAAGGGAGGCGCGATGCAAACTCGAACGAGGTGGTGACAATAGTCGATCCCCTTTGGTAGAAGGGGATGTGGCAAAACTAGAGATTCCAGAAAGGGGGTTTTCTTTAGTCTATCATCTATGCCTCCAAGATACATGAGGAGGCTCTATTTATAGGCCAGCCACTTACATAGGGGTAGTTTGGGCATAAATCTAGGGTTGCAACATAATAAGGGGGATACATGGGCTATGGCCCAGCTGCTGTGCGCACAGGCACTGTCACGACCGGTACTACTGGACTTCATGACCGGTAGTACCGTGTGGGGGGAGAGGGCGGTAGTACCGCAAGCTGGTACCGAGGCGTCCAGAGGCGATGGCGCTGGCTTCAGTATTGGCCGGTAGTACCGGTCATGTCGGGCGGTAGTACCGGGGCGCGGTAGTACCGCTGACGGGAGTGGTAGTACCGTTGGCATGTGTCTTCTGCCATGTCCTCTTCCAAGCGTCCGTCTTGTCGGGGTTGATGCTCCGGGCTTCCCCCCTTGCCTCTGTACTTGTCGGTGTGAACCTATCATGAATATGGGACAGAGTATGAAGTAGTATACCATTCCAAAAGGGTAGGAAGTGGGCTCGCATAGAGGAACAGATTCACCTTTGGAGTCCATGAAGACTTGGCATAAGTTGGAGACCTTGATGTGGTAATGACCATAGGTCGGGCTACATCATCTCCCCCCTTCAAAAAGAGTCATCCTCGACTCTACACGCTCATCACAAAGTAGAAGATGTCGAGAGACCTTCTTGATCCCGGGGTTCACCATATAGTCATCCTTGGGAAGATTGAATTGACAACACCTCAATGTTCCGTCACCTTCCATGAAGCCTACAAAAGCGAAGCAACACTCAAAGTGTAGCCAATTCATTAAGATTATAGCACGAGTCCTCAAGTAGAAGGAAGTCACCTTAGGTTGTAGAGATGGCTTGTTGAACGGCAACCATAGGTAACTCTCTTCGATTCCTCTTATCAACTTATGGTCCATAGAGGTTGACGCATAAGAAATTGTACCTTCACACAACAAAGGCCAAGCAACATATGTTTGTGTGTGATAGAGGAGCATGTCATTTGTGGCATGTCCATTCTTGTTCACAACACTATTAGCACAACTCAAGTATCGCAAATAAAATGCGTATGCAAGGTCAAAGTGCATGGAAGTTAATTGAACATCATCCAAATGTGGGAACCCGAAAACTCCATATAACGTCTTAGTGCGGCACTCAAAGCAATGGACTAAAATATTGGTCAACATCTTTGATGTAAGGATAGGAGAATTCGGCAAAAACACATGAGGAAAGATATCCAAAACAACATCATTATGTGTGCAAACCAACCATTGGAAAGAACAATTGTTCAATATGTTGGATGCCATACACATATCATCAAAATCCAAAATCATGGGGGTATGAGTATCACAAGCAGAAGCAAAAACAACATGTTTGCAAACAAACCATATGAAAGAGAAAGTGATCCTTATGTTTGTTGCAACAACAATACGAGAGACTTGGAAGCTCTCATGACAATACATGCTCATAATGGCAATATGATTTCACACAAAACATCAGAGAGAGAAATTGTTCAACATTTTTGTGGCAACGCACAAAGCATCAATATTCAATGGCAACGAAACATGATTGTCACAAGGTGAAAGAATACCATCAACATGCTTGCAAGCAAACCATAGGAAAGAGCAATTTTTCAACATGAAAGATGCAAAGCATGCAAAAGGTATCAGAGCTGGGTTCGATCTTGAACTCACTTGGGGGATGCTCTCTAGAGCTCTTTTTGTCAACTCGTGCTCAACCGAGGTTGACATTGTTGTGCGAGTACCTACACACATCATTGATAAAAGGAAGAACGTGTATGCATGGTAGATAAACACATCATCCATCATGACGTATCTCTTCTTGTGCACATCACCATTAGTGTCAAGCAAGTATGAAATAGATGCATGGTGAGTATGCAAGTGGTGGACATGCTTATCATGGCATTTACCAAAATCTCCAATATTTGAGAAAGCTATGGGAGCCATCTCAATAGAAATCACATGATAATTATTGTTGCAAGCAAAACAAGTGAACGAGCAATTATTCAACTTATTGCAAGCAACGGGAGAAATTCTAAAACACTCATGACAAAGCATGGTTCGAGGGGTACCATTGTAACATCATTGCAAGCAAAAGAGCAATTGTTCAACAAAGTGCAAGCAATGATATCATCAACGTAACGTTTAGAGCATGGCATGTCTATGGCAACATCATCACAATCAAATAATTTCACATGCTCAACATTATGCAAAGATATCAATTAAGAATATGTGATATCACAAACATCATCCATAGCATGCCAATCATCACAAGTCATCATGTCCACTAGTGGGATCATGGCATCATCAACACCCGTATTCTTACCTTGTTCATACCTCTCATATGAAGTGGGTGTTGGGGTAGAATTGGCCTCCATGTGGGCGACTTCTTCATCATGTATGGGGATGGCATCATCTTCATCCACCATGTACATCTTCTTGGTTGGAGGCATCATCATCTCCAAGCTTGGCGCTTCTTGATCCATGGAACCTAGCACAACATGAGGAAACACACTAGAGGTAGAGGGTAAGTCGTTAGAAATCAAAGTGGTCTCACATGACCTATTAACTACCACTCTCAACTCACTCAGTGTATCACTTATGCCCTCCATGTGGAAGCACTCAATCTCACGTATGGTGGAGTCGCTCATCTCACTCTTTTTTTCACTCAAGTGGGCTAAGTGGCTCTCATACTCACATGGGATTGGTACCACATCATCACTCAAGCATATGGGTGTAGGCTCGGTGTGCTCAACTCCGTGCGCCTCCTTTGGTGAAGGGAAAATCCCATGCTCACCATTCTTGACCTTGTCGTCGCCATCTTGCACCTTGGCTTGTGTAGTCCTCTTGACGTACTTGTCCAACTTGGCAAAGTAGAGGTCTTCGTCCTCCTCATCCATGAGGTAGCATGCGTCATCTAGGACGTCAAGTCTTGGCGTTGAAGCTTGATGGCATGGAGGAGAGCTTGTTCTTGGTGCCATTTTGGTGGTGGCACGAGTAGTTGAAGGTGCCTTATGATGGTGTCGACGGAGGTCATTAGCGTGCCTTGCCAAAGATTGTTATAGATGGCGCACTTGGTCATCCACATGATGCTCGCGATGATTGATACGTCCATTTTGCATCACTATTCTATGTCTTAATTCACTATTATTCATTGATATATTTCGTATTGAGAGGTGATACTTATGTTAGTTGATGACTTTTGGAGCATGGACCGCTGCAGTCAGGATTCTGATGGAAAACACCGAGAGAGAAAGATCTCTTTGGTAGACAGATTTCTGCCGGGGGAATTCCTTCCCGGAGAGGGGAGATCGTTGCCATCAACACCACCATCAAGCTAAACTTGATCGGGATCATCATCATCATCATCACCACCATCATCACCATCAGCACCCTCATCACCATCTCCATATTGCTGTAACAATTGAGTTGAATCTTGCATTAGTTCATAGGGGAAACTTTCCCAGTGTTGATTACTCTTTGTAGTTGATGCTATTGAGTGAACTGTTGAATTGTTGTTTATGTTCAGATTGTTATACATCATTATTCCATCTCTGATCATGATCCATATGATGTCTTGTGAGTAGTTCGTTTTGTTCTTGAGGACATGGGAGAAGTCTTGTTGTTAGTAGTGGAGTTGTGTTGAGAAAGATTCAATAGATTGTTATTTAAGTTGTGGTGTACTTCTTCTAGTGGTGTCATGTGAACGTCGACTACATGACACTTCACCTATATGGGCCTAGGGGAATGCATTGTGTATTTGAAGGAAATATGCCCTGAGAGGCAATAATAAAGTTGTTATTATATATTCCTTATAATGATAGATGTTTATTTTACATGCTAGAATTGTATTGATTCGGAAACATCAATACATGTGTGTTTAATAAACAAAAAGGGTTCCTAGTCATGCCTCTCGTATAGACTAGCTTGTTGATTAACAAGATGATCAAGGTTTCCTGATCATGGACATTGGATGTTGTTAATAACAAGGTCACACCATTGGTGGAATGATGTGATGAACATTCATCCGAAGTATAGCATTACGATCAAGTCATTATGTTTATATTGCTATAACATCATACGAAGTAATCTTTATCCTTAGACCATGAGATCATGTTAATTGCTGACACCGGAAGAGTATCTTGATAACATCAAACGTCACACCGTAACAGGGTGATTATAAAGATGGGTTCAGTACTACGAAGGTGTTATGTTGAGGCTCATGGATCAAGAGTGGAATTTGTCAATCTAGATGACGGATAGATATACTCTGGGCCCTCTCGGTGATATCACATTAGGATAGCTTGCAAGCAAGTGATGTGATCACTAGAATGTTATATCACAGGAACGAAAAAAGAGTGCATGTCGGTAACGAGATCAAACTAGGTATGGAGATACCGATGATCGAATCTCAGACATGTAATACATCAAGAGACAAAGGGATTTAGTTACAAGCGTTAAAGGTTCTCACGATCACAGAAGTCATCGTTGAATGTGTAGGAGTCAGTACGGATCTCCAGGTCCCGCTGCTGATTATTGATCGGAGAAGGGTCTCGATCATGTCTGCATTATTCGCGAACCATAGGGTGGCACACTTAAGAGTTACCGGACACCATTTTGGAGCACATATGTTTCAGACGAAAGAATTACAAAGCACAGGAATTGTTTCAATAGAAACCAGAAATTGTTTCGGGTGAAATTGCAGAAGGTGGTTCTGCATGTGATATTGAAATATTGCAAGGGGCTATATGTGAATGTTTGTTAATTAAAGTAATTAACAAAATTCTGAATAAATTTAATAAAAAGAGTTTTATTAAATGATAGAGCATTAAATTTGGAGAAATTTAATGCATTTAAAGTGGAGACTTTAAAAGGGAATGTGAAGAGGCATTTTAATGTGGAGGGGTTACCACCACATGAATGGGGGAGGTGAGGGGTCACCCCCCATGCACCGGCCATGGAGAGAGGGGGCACCCCCCTCCTCCTATAAAAGGCCACCCATTCCCTCCTTCATCCTCACACCTCCTTGTGAAGGATCTCTCTCCCCCTCTAGAATTATTCCCCCATGGTCTCGGATTAGCGAGATACATGTTCCCGGTGGCATTTCGTCTGGAAGGAGCTGCTGCTTCCGCTGGATCGCTGGAGCAAGGAGGTGGAGGTTGTCCGCTGGCTTGAACGTGTGTGTGAGTGCGGATGCGCTGCTGAGTTGCGGCGCTCGGACTTCCTCACGATCTTGAGATCGGCAAGTGTACGACTACATCAACCACGAGTTCCTACTCGTTAGCAAAGCTTGTTGTCTACGAGGGTAAGTTCTTGTTGGATGTATGTCCACCCATTGCTTTGTACCTAGTAGATAGATCTTGGCGTATAGTTCACACCGTAGGAATTTTTTGTTTTCTATGCTGTGGACCCAACAGTGGTATCAGAGCCTGATCAATGCGTAGGTGCTTAGCACGGGTAGTACATATATGTTGATATGTGGGCGATGATGATCATGTTATTGCATCTTCTATGTATTTTGGATATTGGTGGCATAGTGGGATGAAGCGGCCCGGACCAACCTTACATGTCATCGTACATGAGACCGGTTCCACGACTGGCATGCAACTTGTTTTGCATAAGTGGCTGGCGGGTGTCTATCTCTCCTACTATAGTCAATATCTGATTTACAACGAGTTGCTAATAACTTAGTTATCCTCGTTGTGGTTCATGTTCGTAGGTGAGAACGGTTCTATCTCTAAAAGCCCCAAGCCACGTAAAACTTGCAATTGATAAATTAGAGGCGTCTAGTTTAGATCATTGCTGGGCTAGTGTATTGATATGGTATTGTTGTAAGTAGATGTATGGTAGATACTCCAACACAGTCAACGTGTAAGTTCCATAGACCTTGGCCTTACACACAAAGGAATGATAGAGATCATACCACGATGCAAGTGATAGAGATCAATGCATGGACCATATCATCTCACTTTACACATTAGATGTTAGCATCTTATACTGCTAGTTTGGCGCGTTTGGTAGCATTATAAGATGATCCCTCATTTAGATATCAAGATAAAAATGTGTTCTTCCTTGAGTATGCACCGTTCTATGGATCGTGTTTCGAGACATCACGTGATGATCGGGTGTACTCGAATCTACGCTTTCATAGGAACGGGTGTAAGACAGTTTTACACACGTGAATACTAAGGTTCTTACTTGGCGAGCCTAGCATGTACAGACATGGCCTCGGAACACGGACCGAAAGGTTAAGCATGAGTCATATGGTTGATATGATGCCCATATAGATGCTCGCCTTTGAAGCTATATCAACTCACGTGATGATCGGACTTGGTGTAGTGGATTTGGTTCATGTAATCACCAAAAGGACACGAAGGATGTCATTTTTGAGTGGGAGTTCATTAGTAATTTGGATTAGTTGAACTCAATCTATCATAAACTTAGTATAAATAAACTTTACAAATTCTGTTGTAGATGGCACCACCTGCTTTTAATTTCAATGTGTTCATGGAGAAAGAGAAACTTGCTGCGAATGGTAGCAACTTCACCAACTGGGCTATGAATTTGAGGATTCTCCTCACTGCTGCACAAAAGCAATATGTGCTAGATGCGCCGCTAGGCCCCCCACCAGCTCCTGATGCCCCTAACGAGGAAAAGAATGTCTATGTGACTCGTTAGGAGGACCACAACTTAGTTCATTGCGGCATACTGTATGGGCTAGAGCCAGAACTTCGAAAGCGTTTCGAAAATGGCAATGCCTTTGATACCATGGGATAATTGAAAATGATTTTCGATACCCATGCTGCCGTAGAGAGTTATAATGCTACAGAAAAGTTCTTTAGCTGCATGATGGAGGAAAACAGCTCCGTTAGTGAGCACGTACTCAAAATGTCTGGGTACGCCGATAAGCTTGTGTCCTTGGGAATAACGATTCCCATTGACTTAGGCATACATCGTGTTCTCCAATCTCTGCCACCTAGCTACAAGAGCTTCATGATGAACTATAATATGCAGGACATGAAGAAGTCTCTTCCCGAGCTTCTGTCAATGCTTAAGGCTGTAGAAGTGGAGATTAGGAAAGAACATCAAGTGTTGACGATCAATAGGACCACCGGTTTCAAGAAGGACAAGAAAGGCAAGCACAAGGGAAAGAAGGGTGGCAAGTCTGTTGCCACGCCTGAAAAGAAACCCCGGGTTGGCCCTAAGTCTGACACCGAGTGCTACTATTGCAAGGGGAATGGCCATTGGAAGCGCAACTGCCCCAAGTATTTGGCGGACAAGAAGTCCAGAAAGGCAAACAAAGGTATATGTGATAACATGTTATTTATGTGTACTTGACTAGTACTCGCAGTAGCACCTGGGTATTTGATACCGGATCGGTTGCTAATATATGTAACTCGGTTCAGGGGCTACAGAATAAGCGACAACTAGCAAGGGATGAGGTCAGGATGCGGGTCGGCAATGGATCAAGAGTTGATGTGATCGCCGTCGGGACGCTACCTCTCCATTTGCCATCGGGATTAGTTATAAACCTAAATAATTGTTATTTGGTGCCTGCACTAAGCATGAACATTGTATCTGGATCGTGTTTGATGCAAAGTGGTCATTCCTTTAAATCTGAAAACAATGGTTGTTCGATTTATAAGAATGATATCTTTTATGGTCATGCACCTATGTTGAATGGTTTATTTCTGTTGGATCTCGATAGTAATATTACGCACATTCATAATGTTAATTCTAAAAAGATTAAACTTTATGATGATATGTCTACATATATGTGGCACTGCCGTCTAGGTCATATTGGCGTTAAACGCATGAAGAAACTCCATTCTGATGGACTTTTGGAATCACTTGATTTTGAATCATTTGATACATGTGAGCCATGCCCTATGGGCAAGATGACTAGAACGCCGTTTTCCGGTTCAATGGAACGGGCGACAGATCTATTGGAAATCATACATACTGATGTGTGTGGACCAATGAGTGTGTCGGCACGAGGTGGATATCGTTATTTTCTTACTTTCACGGATGATTTGAGTAGATACGGGTATATCTATTTGTTGAAACACAAGTCTGAAACTTTGGAAAAGTTCAAGGAATTTCAGAATGAAGTGGAAAATCATCATAATAGAAAGATCAAATTTCTACGGTCTGACCGTGGAGGAGAGTATCTAAGTTACGAGTTTAGCACACACATGAAAGAGTGTGGAATAGTTTCACAACTCACGCCTGCCGGAACACCACAACGTAATGGTGTGTCGGAACGTCGTAATCGTACCTTATTGGATATGGTTCGATCTATGATGTCTCTGACTGACTTACCTCTGTCATTTTGGGGTTATGCACTGGAAACAGCTGTATTCACTTTAAATCGGGCACCATCTAAATCCATTGAAACGACACCGTATGAATTATGGTTTGGAAACAAACCTAAGCTGTCATTTCTTAGGTTTGGGGATGCGATGTTTATGTGAAGAAAATTCAACCGGATAAACTCAAACCCAAAGCGGAAAAATGCGTCTTCATAGGATACCCTAAGGAAACAATTGGGTATACCTTCTATCACAGATCCGAGGGCAAGGTTTTTGTTGCCAAGAATGGATCCTTTCTTGAGAAGGAGTTTCTCGCGAAAGGTGTGAGTAGTCGGAAGGTAGAACTCGAAGAGGTTATTAAACCATCTCTTCATGGAATGGCGAGTGGCGCAGCACCGGAAGTTGTTTCGAAGTTGACTTCACCTGATGAAGAGAGAGCTAATGATAATGATCATGAAACTCCGAAAGAGGACACTACCGTACCTCGCAGGTCAAGCAGGACACGTGCAGCTCCTGAACTGTACGGCAATCCTGTTGTGAATTTCATGGTTGATGAAATGGATGACCCTGTGACATATGAAGAAGCGATGATGAGCCCGGATTCCAACAAATGGCTAGACGCCATGAAATCCGAGATGGAATCCATGTACGAGAACCAAGTTTGGAACTTGGTGGACTTACCTCATGACCGAAAGGCCGTTGAGAATAAATGGATTTTCAAAAGAAAAACTAATGCTGATGGTAATGTGACCATCTATAAGGCTTGACTTGTCGCAAAGGGGTTTCGACAAATTCAAGGAGTTGACTACGATGAGACATTCTCTCCCGTAGCGATGCTTAAGTCGGTTAGGATTATGTTAGCAATTGCTGCATATTTCGATTATGAAATATGGCAGATGGATGTCAAAATTGCGTTCCTCAATGGTAAGATTGAAGAAGAGTTGTATATGATACAACCTAAGGGTTTTGTCGATCCTAAGAATGCTAATAAGGTATGCAAACTTCAGCGATCTATCTATGGACTGAAGCAAGCATCACGGAGTTGGAATCTCCGCTTTGATGAGGTGATCAAAGAGTTTGGATTTGTCCAAACTTATGGAGAGGCTTGTATTTACAAGAAAGTGAGTGGGAGCAATGTGGCATTTCTGATATTATATGTGGATGACATATTATTGATTGGAAATGATATAGATCTTTTAAATAGTGTTAAAAGTTATCTAAACAACAAATTTTCAATGAAAGACCTTGGTGAAGCGTCATATATATTAGGCATTAAAATCTATAGAGATAGATCAAGGCGCCTAATTGGGCTATCGCAGAGTACATACCTTGATAAGATATTAAAGAAGTTTAATATGGACAAAAGTAAGAAGGGGTTCTTACCTATGTTGCAAGGAAAGACATTGAGTAAGATTCAAAGTTCGGCTACGACGGAAGAAAGAGAGATGATGGATAAGATCCCCTTTGCCTCGGCCATAGGCTCTATTATGTATGCCATGCTATGTACAAGACCGGATGTGGCACATGCTATTAGTTTGACTAGTAGGTACCAATCTGATCCAGGTTCGGAACACTGGATATCGGTAAAGAACATCCTCAAGTACTTGAGAAGAACTAAGGATATGTTTCTTATATACGGAGGTGAAGAAGAGCTAGTCGCTAAGTGTTATGTCGATGCTAGCTTTGACACCGATCCGGATGACTCTAAGTCTCAATCCGGATATGTATTTCTCTTGAACGGAGCAACAGTTAGTTGGAGGAGTTCCAAACAACATGTGGTGGCTGGATCAACGATGGAGGCGGAATATGTTGCTGCTTTAGAAGCGGCGCAGGAAGCAGTTTGGATGAAAGAGTTCATTAGGGAACTGGGTGTGGTTCCCAGTGCGTTGGACCCGATGGTGATCTATTGTGACAACAATGGAGCCATAGCCAATGCAAAGGAACTGAGGTCTCACAAGAATTCCAAACATATTAAGCGCCGGTTTCACTCCATCCACGAGCATGTCAAGGATGGAGATATAATGATTGTAAAGTACACACGGACCTAAATGTAGCAGATCCATTGACTAAAGTTCTCCCTAGGGAAAAACATGATCAACACCAGAACTCCATGGGTGTTAGATTTATCACTATGTGAACTAGATTATTGTCTCTAGTGCAAGTGGGAGACTGAAGGAAATATGCCTTGAGAGGCAATAATAAAGTTTTTATTATATATTCCTTATACATGATAGATGTTTATTTTACATGCTAGAATTGTATTGATTCGGAAAAATCAATACATGTGTGTTTAATAAACAAAAAGGGTTCCTAGGCATGCCTCTCTTATAAACTAGCTTGTTGATTAACAAGATGATCAAGGTTTCCTGATCATGGACATTGGATGTTGTTAATAACAAGGTCACACCATTGGTGGAATGATGTGATGAACATTCATCCGAAGTATAGCATTACGATCAAGTCATTATGTTTATATTGCTATAACATCATACGAAGTAATCTTTATCCTTAGACCATGAGATCATGTTAATTGCTGACACTGGAAGAGTATCTTGATAACATCAAACGTCACACCGTAACAGGGTGACTATAAAGATGGGTTCAGTACTACGAAGGTGTTATGTTGAGGCTCATGGATCAAGAGTGGAATTTGTCAATCCAGATGACGTATAGATATACTCTGGGCCCTCTCGGTGATATCACATTAGGATAGCTTGCAAGCAAGTGATGTGATCACTAGAATGTTATATCACGGGAACGAGAAAAGAGTGCATGTCGGTAACGAAATCAAACTAGGTATGGAGATACCGATGATCGAATCTCGGACATGTAATATATCGAGAGACAAAGGGATTTAGTTATAAGCGTTAAAGGTTCTCACGATCACAGAAGTCATCGTTGAATGTGTAGGAGTCAGTACGGATCTCTAGGTCCCGCTGCTGATTATTGATTGGAGAAGGGTCTCGATCATGTCTGCATTATTCGCCAACCGTAGGGTGGCACACTTAAGAGTTACCGGACACCATTTTGGAGCACATATGTTTCAGACGAAAGAATTGCAAAGCACAGGAATTGTTTCAATAGAAACCGGAAATTGTTTCGGGTGAAATTGCAGAAGGTGGTTCTGCATGTGATATTGAAATATTGCAAGGGGCTATATGTGAATGTTTGTTAATTAAAGTAATTAACAAAATTCTGAATAAATTTAATAAAAAGAGTTTTATTAAATGAGAGAGCATTAAATTTGGAGAAATTTAATGCATTTAAAGTGGAGAAATTTGGAATGTGAAGAGGCATTTTAATGTGGAGGGGTTACCACGACATGAATGGGGGAGGTGAGGGGTCTCCCCCATGCGCCGGCCATGGAGGGAGGGGGCACCCCCCTCCTCCTATAAAAGGCCACCCATTCCCTCCTTCATACTCACACCTCCTTGTGAAGGATCTCTCCCCCTCTAGAATTATTCCTCCATGGTCTCGGATTAGCGAGATACATGTTCCCGGTGGCATTTCGTCTGGAAGGAGTTGCTGCTTTCACTGGATCGCTGGAGCGAGGAGGTGGAGGTTGTCTGGTGGCTTGAACATGTGTGCGAGTGCGGATGCGCTGCTGAGTTGCGGCGCTCGGACTTCCTCATGATCTTGAGATCGGCAAGTGTACGACTACATCAACCACGAGTTCCTACTCGTTAACAAAGCTCGTTGTCTACGAGGGTAAGTTCTCGTTGGATGTATGTCCACCCGTTGCTTTGTACCTAGTAGATAGATCTTGGCGTGTAGTTCACACCGTAGGAAATTTTTTGTTTTCTATGCTGCGAACCCAATAGTATTTGGCTACTAATCGTAGGGGTTGCCGGAGTGACAGAAACCTAAACCCCCGTTAGGAAACCATTGCACAAGGGACGTAAGGGTCTTAGAGTTTAAAGCTGTGGTTAGGTTTCTACCTTAATTACTTTCGTGTACTTACGGATGTTTGCAAGGGGTATAACCACAAGTATGTATTAGTCTTGGATGGGGCGGTACATTAGCACAGGTTCACCCACACAACACTTAGCAAGCTAAAAAAGATTAATCAACTATATGAAGCGAAAGCACTTGACAGTCTTCCTATGTGTCCTCGAGAACGTTTGGTCATCTTAAGTAATACAACCGGCTTGTCCTTTGCTGCATAAAGGATTGGGCCACTTGCTACATTTATTCCTACTGTGTTTTATTTACTCGTAGTTTGTTTACTTGCTTTATCGAAAACCCCTAAAAATCCGTTTGCTAAGTATTTGCAGAGAATTCCTGATCCATACCACTAGCCAACACCTTCTGCTCCTCGTTGGGTTCGACACTCTTACTTATCAAAAATGCTGCGATACACCCCCTATACTTGTGGGTCATCAAGACTATTTTCTGGCGCCATTGCCGGGGAGTGAAGCGCTATTGGAGAGTGGAACTGGTAAAGGAAACTTCTACTGTGAGTATTGTTTACTTCTGCTAGTTGCTTTATTTTCGTTATGGATAATTCGCTGAGTTTCTTATTTGGTAATGCTACTACCACTGCTAAGGTAGTAGATAAGCCACCACCTGCTGAGAATGATGTTTTTAAAATACATATAAGAATTATTGATCATGTTACGGATAACTACTATGTTGGGGATGGAACTGTCCATCCCGGTGATCATTTACTCTTTATACACGAATTATGCGGGTTGTTCAAGTTTGCAGGTATTACTACAGATCAAGTTAAGAAGAAGTTATTCTCATTATCACTGAAAGGAAGAGTTGAGGAATGGTATAAGCTGCTGAAGAATGGTCAAGCTCTTGAATGGGATGAAATAGTGCCTCTCTTTTATTCAAAGTTTTATCCTCCTAGTGAGATTCATAAAGATCGGAATCAAATATACAACTTTTGGCCTCTTGATGGAGAGAGTACAACTCAAGCTTGGGGGAGATTGAAGTTACTAATGCTCAAATGTCCCATTCATGAGCCCCCCAACAATATTATTATCAATAACTTTTATGCAAGGCTCCCTCTACATGACAAGGATTTATTGGATGCTGCTTGTGCTGGATCATTCACTCGCATGGAAGAAGAAGCTAAATGGGATCTTCTGGACCGTATTCAAGACAATGCTGAAGCTTGGGAGAATGAAAAAGGTAGAAGGTCAGGTATAAATTATGATTATGAATGCATTTAATCTTTTATAGGAACTGATGACTTTCAAAATATTAAAAATGCTTATGGTCTAACTCTCAAGCTATTGCTTCTTATTTTAAGGCTTTTGCTTCCTACATTGAAGTGCCTAAAAAGAAGTGGGATAAGTATCATGAACCTTATAAAGATATTGCTAAAAGTGTTCCTTCAAGAAATACTGAAGTTTATACTGCTAATCATGTTTTACCTGAACCTTACATTGAGAAAATGCCTTTCCCAGTTAAGGTAAAGGAACATTCTATGATAGCTAGTATGGTTAATGAAAGTACAAATAAAGCTGTTGAACCTGATAAACAAATGGTTGATGAACCTATTATAGCAAATGTGAAAGACTTTGTTACTAAATATGAAAAAGAGGGACACCCTATCCTTTGTAAGGATACCTCTAATATTGTTTCACAAAGTAGTGTTATGAGAGCTAGTATTCCTGTGTTTTCTGTTAGAATAAGTGATCATTGCTATGATGGTCCTTGTGATAGCTATATTGTTAAGTTTATGCATGATACTGAAAGTTACTATGAGAGAGGGAAAAGTGTTCTTATGCATCTTAATAATATCAAGTTTCCTCGTTTTATGCTGAGAGTTTATATGTTGCACTTCTTTTGCCTTCTTATGCAAGTTGCCTCTGGTTTCAATAACTTGTTTGTTTATAAAATTCCCTTGCACAGGAAGTGGGTTAGACTTAAATGTGTATATTTTTGCTTATTAATGCTCTCTTTCACTTCAATTCATATCCCTATGAGAGCTTATTCAAAATTATCATGTCCATCTTAATGGCTATAAAGAAAGGGCTTTATGGGAGACAACCCAATTTGTTTTTTGCTTTCGGTTTGTTTTTGTTTATTTGAGCCTTGGAAGTTATTACTTTGGTAATAACCGCTCCTTATCCGTTTTGTTTGGTTTTTGTGTCAAGATCAACCTCTAATGAGAGAGAAGTAAGATTTGGGGAAGTTGCTGTCCCGAAACAGATTTTTGTGCTTCATCGTAAAAATTCGTGAGAGATCTCTGTCTGTCGGATTGAGCTGTAATTTTTTGTGCTTCTGCCCCAGGTTGTTATTTAACTTTCGTTAGTTTTGCACTTTTTGATTTGAGCAACAGAAGATTTTCGAAAAAATTGATCTTTACCTGCTGGTCTGTTTTGACAGATTTAGCCAATCTTGCATTTGCTTCTTTATTCGATTTCCTTTTTGAATTCTTTTTGGGTTTTCGGAAGGAGTTGTTTCAGTAGCTTTTATTTTGATGGTTTTCAGTTGAAGTTGGACTCAAAAGGTTTTATACCTTCACTTATACTAATGTTGCTAATGAGAATTGTGTGAAGTTTTGTGTGAAAGAAATTTCCAGGAGTGGAGACAATGGTGTAATAAGGAAGAGAAGGGTTTTATGACTCAAGTAATAAGTGTACGAAGATGAAGATATTGATGTTATTCAAGTGGTGACTCCGAAAGAATCTACTAGATACCAAATTCAGAGACCTGTAGAGTCTGTTTTCAAATAGGTAAAAGTTCTGGTAAGAAAAGTTCCGCGGAAATAGTATCCAACTATATTTTTGCAGTTTTTAGTCAATAAGGAAAGCTACGAAGCGAAAAAGGGACGAAAACGGAGCCAGGGTGGCTCACACCACCCTGTGGCGCGGGCCCTCCCCTGGCCGCGCCACCAGGTGGTGAGTCCACCCTGGACTCCGCCTCCGACTCGTTTTCTCCCGGTACCTTCCTTTTGCTTTGAAACTTCATAATATATAACCCCCCGGATCCCCCGAGGTCCGTATATCGTGTTTTCGTCATGTTTTTGTTTCGATCTGTTTCTGTCAGGACATACTCTTTGAAGGTTTGGAAGCACAATGGTGTCCGCCAAGGATAAAGGGAAGGAGCCTATGGAGGAAGACCTCCAAGACCCCGGGAAGGAGAAGGAGATCAAGAGTGAAGGTGAAGAGGAGCAAGGCCAACATCCGCACACCGGTACTACCATTGCAAGCATTGGAGTGGTGACGAAACCTGCTAGAGTTAGAAGGACTGCACGGATGCAGACTGGGGGAAAGCTCCCCGTCACAGTTTGGCTCCACGGTCACGTCCTCCACACACCAAGAATCCCTTCCATACCTTTATCCATAACCATGCAGGAAAAGAAGACTCCAAGAGGGAAGAACAGGAAAAGAATCACAAGAGCTGGGATCCACAAACTGAAATGATCATGAGCTGTATTGAGGACAACTCGGAGTTGATTCGTACTCTCACCTTCGAGATTGAGGACTTGGGGAAACTGATCAGAGAGCTCATCGAGAGGATACCACCACCACCAAAGGAGTAATTCATCATCAGGTTTGGCATCCCCTTGGTTTGTTCCAAGCTTGGGGGAGTGCCGCGGTATCATATCACTATCTTCTATATTTTTACCTTATTAGTAGAGTCGTATCATGAATAGAGGAGTTATTATGTAGGATGGTTTGCATTATGGAAGTGTCCCCTCTCTCGTTAGATATGTATCCCTTGGTGTGAGTTTCCGTTATGGAATATTAATGAGAAGTTATATCATTTACTCTTTTGCATAGCTTATATTAGTTTTCAATTCATGGTTATATGATTGATCTTGTTGTTAGTACTGGTAGCACTCTGGGATCATTGAGTTAATTTAGTTGGTTTTGGCAAACCTGGCTCGGTCAGTAGCACACTATTTTTGAGAGTTGAATGAAAAAGATAAAAGTACCTTTAAAGAAGAAATAATTTCATCATCTTTCTTTCTTGATTTGCTCATAAGTCTAGTATTCTCTAGTTAAGATCTTTTGTGCTTCCGAGGAAGATTGCATGTTTATCTTTATCACTCATATGTTTGTTTGTTTCCTTCAACTCTTATACTTGCTACCCAGCCTTGCTAGCCAAAAACATGTACTGAGAGGGTATTCTTCTCGTGCATCCACCTCCTTTAAACCAAAACCTTTGCCATTTGTGTCCACCATACCTACCTATTAGCATTATTGCTATTCCAAGTAAATTCTTGTTTTATCTACCTCCCAAATTAAACTTGTTATGTGAAAATTAGTGATTAAAGCTCTCATGAACTTGATGGCACACTTTACTTTCTTGCATTTAATAAACTTGAACCATTGGGTCCTTCTTTGTTGCGTATATGCTTGCGCTTTATGAGTTGCAGTTAGCCGAACCATGTATCATGGGGACCGCTTTCAACACTTCATTTGGTACTTTGTACCTATTTGATATCATGTTCTTTTGCTTATGGATCCCGGCGGTGTGAAATAAAAGTGGAACTTGTAAGATCATGGAGTTTATATGTGTGTTAGAGAAACGCCTGGGCCGCTAGCCTAAGCCATGCCTAATCATGGTGGAAACTTGCAGCATAACTATAGTGAGCATTCTATGAAGAATCCTCAATAAAAACCTATGCAAATAGCAAATAAAAAGATCGCTGAGATGCTCACTGTCTGCTTGCCTTGTCATTTTGATTATGGGATAGCTCCTGTGTCATGTGCAAGGGGTACCCCGTTGGCGGTTCTCAATGATACGCATGTATTTACAATGACAAGAGCTTGCTCGTGACTGAAGTTGAGTAGCATGAGGATCAGTACTCATAAGTAAGGGGCATGAGATTTCAACTTATAACTTGTCAAGCATATCCTCTTAGTTGTGTCACTTTAACCTTAATCACCTAAAGATGCCTATGATAGGGGCAATGAGAGCTAAAAGCTAGTAAGTATCATAATTTTTGGGAGCTCTTTATGATACTTGCAATCCCTGCTCCCCTCTTTGAAGGGCCTTTCTTTTGCTTTGTAGTTGAGTCAGTAAACCTATTCCCTTCTATCTCAGCAAGTATTTTGAGTTGTTGTGTTCATTCATTCATATGATGATTTATTCACTCATGTTTCTTATGTTCCTTATTTTTGCACATTGCTCTTATCTTGATGTTTGCTACTTTGAAAGCTATCATTGAAAAACCAGCTATTTGTGAACTCCAACAAATTATCAACTATTCTTCGACCAAGAGCTAAGTTTGCCATTACCAATTATGATTCACTTTATGTATCTTTATTATGTTTCCTTTACTCATTACAAGTTGAGTTATATAATAGTGAGTTGTCTTCTATTATGATCTATGTATTTGATGAATGTGATGCTTCTTGTCCGTATTCTTTTATCGACTCTTCACTCCATAAACCTGAGGCCATGTTTATTGAGCTCAGTTTCGCTTGGGGACAAGCGAAGTCTAAGCTTGGGGGGAGTTGATACGTCCATTTTGCATCACTATTCTATGTCTTAATTCACTATTATTCATTGATATATTTCATATTGAGAGGTGATACTTATGTTATTTCATCTGTTTTTGCATGGTTGATGACTTTTGGAGCATGGACCGCTGCAGTCAGGATTCTGATGGAAAAGGTGATGTTTGGAGGCAAAATTCGTGAAGATCAGAAAATCCAGGAAAATATACGGAAAATCCTATTTTTCCAGAAGACTAAGGATGCCAGAAGACGGAGTGGAGATGGGCCACAGGGGGCCCACACCACCCCCTGGTGCGGGCAGCCCTAGGCCGCGCCTGGAGGTGGTGTGGCCACCCTGGCCCACTCCAGCCTCTCCCCTCTGGCGTATATCATCCTCCCGAAACCCTAAGACTAGGGGAGCGACCATAGAAAGATTCCGCCGCCTCTGCGGGGCAGAAAACATCGAGAGAGAAAGATCTGTCTGGCAGACAGATTTCTGCCGGGGAATTCCTTCCCGGAGAGGGGAGATCGTCGCCATCAACACCACCATCAAGCTAGACTTCATCGGATCATCATCATCATCCCCACCATCATCACCATCAGCACCCTCATCACCATCTCCATATTGCTGTAACAATTGAGTTGAATCTTGCATTAGTTCATAGGGGAAACTTTCCCAGTGTTGATTACTCTTTGTAGTTGATGCTATTGAGTGAACCGTTGAATTATTGTTTATGTTCAAATTGTTATACATCATTATTCCATCTCTGATCATGATCCATATGATGTCTTGTGAGTAGTTCGTTTTGTTCTTGAGGACATGGGAGAAGTCTTGTTGTTAGTAGTGGAGTTGTGTTGAGAAAGATTCAATAGATTGTTATTTAAGTTGTGGTGTACTTCTTCTAGTGGTGTCATGTGAACGTCGACTACATGACACTTCACCTATATGGGCCTAGGGGAATGCATTGTGTATTTGGCTACTAATCGTAGGGGTTGCCGGAGTGACAGAAACCTGAACCCCCGTTAGGAAACCATTGCACAAGGGACGTAATCGTCTTAGAGTTTAAAGCTGTGGTTAGGTTTCTACCTTAATTACTTTCTTGTACTTATGGATGTTTGTAAGGGGTATAATCACAAGTATGTATTAGTCTTGGATGGGCTGGTACATTAGCACAGGTTCACCCACATAACACTTAGCAAGCTAAAGAAGATTAATCAACTATATGAAGCGGAAGCACTTGACAGTCTTCCCATGTGTCCTCGAGAATGTTTGGTCATCTTAAGTAATACAACCGGCTTGTCCTTTGCTGCATAAAGGATTGGGCCACTTGCTGCATTTATTCCTACTGTCTTTTATTTACTCGTACTTTGTTTACTTGCTTTATCGAAAACCCCTAAAAATCCGTTTGCTAAGTATTTGCAGAGAATACCTGATCCATACCACTATCCAGCACCTTCTGCTCCTCGTTGGGTTCGACACTCGTACTTATCGAAAATACTGCGATACACCCCCTATACTTTTGGGTCATCAATGATGCTCCTTGTCCTTGGCACTCTTCTCTTTATGGTGGTGCCTTCTTGAGCTTGGTTGAGCATTATGGATGGTGCTCAACATATATTCTCTGTCTTCATGGCGAAGATGCCTTGAACAACGTCTTGTATCCTCTTGATGTTGGCGATCTCTAGAGGATGTATGTCGATGAAGATTCTTGCATCATGGCGCCTCTTTTGGAAGATGATGTTGGGGCACCACTCTTCTTGTAGGCGGTGGCACTTGTTGCCTTGGAGGTTGTTGCACTTGACGCCTTCGAGGTTATGGTTCTTGGCGCCTTGGAGATGGTGGTGCTTGGTGCCTTGGAGGTGGTGGCGCTTGACAGCTTGGAGGTGATGGCGCTCGTCGCCTTGGATATGGTAGCGCATGACGCCATGTAGGTGTCCACGCTTGACACCTTGGAGGTGGATCATCGAAGTAGGTGGTGCCCTTTGGTGTGGCACGCTTGGCCTTGAAGGTCATGGTTTCTTGATGACGCGTCTCTGCTAGCTTGGCATAGTAGTCCTCCATCTCCAAGCGGTGAAGGTATTCTTCATGGCTCATGGAAGAGCCCTCGAAGTGGGTGAAGCTCACCATGTCCTCCATTCTTGGTGATGCGTCGTCGTTGGAGCACTCGAAGTCGTCCATGCTTGGGGAGTCGTTGTTGATGTAGAACTCCATATCACCCAAGCATGTGGAGCCATTGTCAGTGTAAATCTCCAATTCCTCCATGCTTGAGGAGCCATAGTTGATGACGTGCTCCATGTCTTCCATGCATGTGGATCCGTCATAGGTTCAATGCTCCGGGTCCTCAAAGCATGGAGAGCCGTTGTCGGTGTAGTGCTCCATCATGTCCTTTATACTTGTGGAGTCGTAGTCGTGGTGGCTCATCATGGATTCTTCATAGATATCATCCTCGGTTCCGGAGTCCCTAGACATGATTCACAAGACCAAGTGGTGTATATGGAAGTGGTAAGGGGTTAGGGATGCAACACCAAACCTTTCTTTACCTTAGAAGATATTATCTTGCAAGTGGCAACACTTGAGAGCAATCAAAACCAAGCAAAGTGAAGTTCACGTGGAACACCAAAACCAACTAACCACTAAAAACACACACACACAAAGCTTATGGTGGATAGGTATGGAAGGTGGCGTGTCCAAGAACAATCCGAAATCAAGATAGTGTAATGGCAAGTAAAGAACCACGATGATCACAAAGCAAAATAAGTCAATCCACAAGATAGAAATTACGTACAAGGAAACACAAACAGTGGGATAAATGGGACTTGTGCGATGGAGAAAGTGATCTAAGAACCAAATGATTGCCTAGCAAAGACTATAAGCTCGTGTCGCACAAGTGCAAGGAGAGACGCTAGTTCGATTGCAATAAAATTGGTGGGCTACAAGATATGTACAATAAGTACCACCTATTTGATGTTCATCGAGCTTGCACTTTCTATTCTATGAGGCACTTGTTTCTTTCTTTCTTTTTCTTTTTCTATTTTTTTCACTTGCCCCTTCCTTGTGCCAACAACTATACAAGATAACTATATGAGATAGCGCGCTCACAACTTTTGCTCAGAATTCTACAAGTATCAAATGTGCATAGCCCAAGCAATCATAGGAGGAACTAGTCTCAATAGGTGTTTGTTGATCGCAAATATAGTGTAGCTCACAAAGTAAAGCAAGTGGGGAGAAGTCGCGGAATCTATATACCTTTCCTCGCCAATCTTCACCCTTTATTGGTGGATTCCGCCTTGCTCATGGAATTTGGATGTAGTAGATAGCATGAACCACAGAGATGATGATGTAGAGCTCTTTCTCCTCTTCAAAAAGATCTAAAGAACACCAAAATCCGAGTTCGTATACAAAAATTATGCTCAAAACGGTGAGAGGCTGAAATATGAGAATTCTGCTGTTTTTCTCTGTACCGGGTTTCTGAGCGGTAGTACCGGTCTTCCGGGGCCCCGGTAGTACCGTTAAGGTACCGGGGATGTGCGGTAGTACCGGGTTTTGACCCCAGTAGTACCGGATGTCGCAGAAACACCCAGTTTTGACGCGTTTTCACGATTTTGGGGCGATTTGGGTGGAAAATCTTCAAGAAAAACACCAAATCGGAGGGGTAAATGATGGAATTAGGCCATGAGAATGCAAGGGAAGATAGATCAACAAGTTTAGCAAGTAATCCACGGATCAAAACCTACCAAAATGCACCCAAATCACAGATCAGTCCAAAACACGAATTGGGGCTATTTTTGGTGGAATTTTTGAATTTATGGGAAAAAGACCAAATCAAGGAGAAATCCGTGGCAACCAAAAGCTGCTGATACCAGATGTTATGGGGTAACCCCGTGGGTGGCCCGATCTTCACGGATCTCGTGGTCAAATCGATGGGAAAGCGAGGGAAAAGGGAGAAGGTAGCGGAAGCGGATGCACACCTCACGAAGAACATGATGAACACACGCAATACTCACACGATACAAGGCCGATTGCTCCCGCCGGTGGACACCAGTCTGATAGAATCCTCTTAAGGAAGGATCGGTCAACGTGCTCCCTCGATCCCACGCGGAGAGGGAAGAACACCTTGGAGAGGGTCTTGACGTCTTGGCAAAGGGACACCGATGCCAAGGCCTTGTACAACGAGGGAGGCGCGATGCAAACTCCAACGAGGTGGTGACGATAGTAGATCCCCTTTGGTAGAAGGGGATGAGGCAAAACTAGAGATTCCACAATGGTTTTTCTTTAGTCTATCATCTATGCCTCCGAGATACATGAGGGGGTGGGGGCTCTATTTATAGGCCAGCCACTTACATAGGGGTAGTTTGGGCATAAAATCTATGGTTGCACCATAATAAGGGGGATACAAGGGCTATGGCCCAACAGCTGTGCGCACAGGCACTGTCACGACCGGTACTACCGGACTTGATGACCGGTAGTACCACGTGGGGGGGGGGGGGGGGGGGGGGTAGTACCGCAAGCTGGTACTGGGGCGATAGAATCGATGGCGCTGGCTTCAGTATTGGCCGGTAGTACCGGTCATGTCGGGCGGTAGTACCGGGGCGCGGTAGTACCGCTGGCATGTGTATTCCGCCATGTCCTCTTCTAACCGTCCGTCTTGTCGGGCTTGATGCTCCGGGCTTCCTTCCTTGCCTCCGTACTTGTCGGTGTGAATCTATCATGAATATGGGACAGAGTATGAAGTAGTATACCATTCCAAAAGAGTAGGAAGTGGGCTCGCATAGAGGAACGAATTCATCTTTGGAGTCCATGACGACTTGGCATAAGTTGGAGACCTTGATGTGGTAACGACCATAGGTCGGGCTACATCAGGTTCCATCGACTAAGTGGATCCAAAAAAAATGTCATAACTTTTATTTTTCATTTTGATGTACATAAATTATCAAACTTGATTACAAATTAGATCTTGCTTTTATGTAAAGATTCGTGGCAACTTCTAGCTATACCTTCTCTTTTAAATTTTATTAAACTAGTGAATAATTTAGAATACATCAAGTATAACTCCTGCATAGAATTAGTATATATGTAATCTGTTGTCTATATTGACTAAACTAATCATTTAATAATCCAGGCACTTATAAGTGTTAAATATAATGTTGTGTCTTTCCTTGGATATCTGCAATCCAAATAGTTGCAAGCATCAATTTTAGGCAGTCAAAGAAGGTTACCATGTGATTTTCATAAATTAGCTTTTTTTGACATCATCGGTTTTTTACCTTGGTCTATTGCTCGATGTATTTTTGTTTGAAGTTTGCTCAATGTACCTTTTTGTTTACTTGAAAAAACACTGGTACCCCTATGTTGCTTATATGGTTTAATATGAAATAAGGACCCGCTTCTTGTGTCTAAGGTTAGACCTCTCAGTATCTGACATGTCTAACATGTAAGTGACACATTTGTTACCGATTAAAACACTCAACCCAAACATGCTCACATATTTAATTTATGGTAACACAAAAATAAAATATGTTACCGGCAGTGAATAAAATACACCTACCACGCTCTGACAAATAGACTATAGACGGCGCGGCGAAGCGTGCATGTCCACCTAGTAGATAATAATTTCTAAGAGATTTAAAGAAGCGCAATACAACCTCGCAATGAGTGAAGGGCAACGCAAAAACAACTTAATTATATGACCAAAAACCCCATTAAGAACTCATTTGCTAACTTCTGAACCAGTTATACTCGATAATAACTTAATAATAGTTTAATGAAAAAATAAGGAAAAATAAAAGAGAGCAACATTAATCAGTACATGGATCCCTGCTTGCTTGTATCCCTGACTGCAAATAAAAAGGGAAGCAAACTGTGATCACTCAATAATAGTGTTATCTCTACATTATATACATGGATTCAGCTTTTCAGCACCTGGATCAAGAATCAGTCTTATGTCCACACAATGCCTGAGTCCGTTTTCACATGCTTATCGATGATGCCATTGATCTCCACACCTGAGCGCTTGCTATTGCAACTCTTTAACCCAATCGAGGTCCCTAACCTGCTAGTCGACACAGTCAAGATGTCGACGTTGATGGTCCCTAACCTTCCTCCTTGAAGTGGGCGCGAGATCGAGTGGCCAACACCCAGCCATGCCCCTTTCACCATGCAATAAGCGTGAACTCCAGCGTAAGTTCTTTGAACTCGATGCTCGTGAGGCTTGTCTGGGGCGACGACGACATCAGAATTGTGCCGATATTGGAAGCGGCAGTTCATGTGAAGGATAGGGCGGAGCGGCGCAGTCTGAGACTTCATGGTGTTGTAGGGCGACGATCTGGGGGACTATCAGCGATGAGGGGCAGGGGTTGTGAGCCCGGGCAGTGGAAGGCGGGCACAGGGCAGCAGGCATGGTAGATCAGAGGCGGAATAGAGGTATGAGAGAGTGGGTGCGGCGCGCAAGGTGGAATAGCGAAGCGACACGTGCAACGAAAGAATGACGTAGTAGAGTGAGCAGAAAACGGAACCTCGTGGTTTTTTTTAGATACTCTGTGCATGAGTATTAACTCTGCTTGATCTCCGTGTTTGCGTTAATTCCCGAGCAAAAAACCCCTATTCCCATGCGCTTTAGTGATTGCTTTTTTTTAATTCTTAGCAGCCTCGATCATAATAAATTTTCTTAATTGATGGTTACGAAAAGTGTAGACATGGGAGGCCTGTCGATGATTGGAGGGCTAAGATTCTTCCAATGTTTGACGTTGGTGTTGGAGGGACCAGATGCGTCCACTGTTTGACGACCAAATTGAGCCACCAACTCTCATTTAATAGTAAAAGTTTATTTTCATTTTCACTTTCCATGGGCCCACTATTTTAATGTACTAGCACCACTGCAAGATTTCCAGAGGCTGCAATGATAGCGTCTCAGAGACATGAGGTAGGGATGGGCCTCGGAGGGCGAGATAGAGTGAACAGTAGGTGTACTGGCAACGGGCGGGAGACATGACTCACCGGATTCGTGGAGGGAATGAAGAAAACAAGGTGTGAGGATGGATAGAGATAGTGAAGTGAGCGGAGAGAGTGATTGGTTGGCTGGGATCTTTTCTCTTTGCAATGGAGATATCGGGATATTGTAATACCATTTCTATTCTTTTTTGTTTTAATAATCGGCAAACGCTTTTGCCATACCCATGGAGAAAGATGCTCGCACAAACGCTGCCAACTTTTTTTCGTAAGGGCATTTCTGAGGTGTCCATAGAGTTCGTATTTTCCATGTTGTGTTTACTTGAGGGTGTCCGAACAACTTGTTTGGACACATGTGTTCGTGTGTACACCCTAAAGTTTTTTTTGGCAAAGTATCTCCTTATTTCACACAGCAAGGCAACCCATTGGCTACCAAAAGGTAGGCTAGAGATACAACCAAGGCAATGTACAACCTGCAACCTAATGTTCTTGAGCCTAATATTATAAATTCTATTTATAGAGACACAGTGGGAGGGGAATAGAAAGTTCGATCTATACCTAAATGTCGTGCGGGGATCAGAATGATCCTGATAGGCGCGCTTTCCCAGCGCGTGCGCCGTCTTGTTGTCAGCGTGAGGTACCTTCTGTACCAGGTCTCCATTTGCATTCCTGTGATTCTGCACATCGGCAAGAAACGGTCTGAGCGCCCACTGGCCCGACCTCGAGAGCAGATCATCTGTAGCTACATCATCAACTAGAGTCTTGATATTTGAGAGGAAGCACCCTCCACCATTCCATCAGCTGCAGCACCCGAACTGTCAAGAGTAGTCCCTGAGCTTCAGCCTGCAAGGCAGATGAAGCATCTGTGGAAATTGCACTTACAAAGAGTATAATGTTTCTCACATGATCGTGTAGGTAGACACCCAAGCCTGCAGTAGAAGCATCTACATCCCTATTGTATGCTGCGCCACAATAGACAACCGCTCTAGGAGGCTGCGAGAAAGGTACATGAATCCTAGTTGTTGCCAAATTGTCGCTGGGCACTGTAATTTCATCAGCATCCCCTGCATAAAGAACTGCTTTTGCAACACAAATTACTTGTGAAATAGACCATTCCTTTTGATTAAAAAGTAGATCATTCCAGTCGTTCCAAAGCATCCAAAGAGTTGCAAAAATGCAATGAACCGAAGCAGCAGGATGCAAACTAGCAAGCAGGCATTCAATAAAATTTGAAGGGTAACAAGATTGATCATAGAAGTCCGTCCTAAAACCCAAAGGAGAAGAGAACCAGATTGCTCTAGAAAAGTGGCAATGGAAAAATAGGTGAGCATTTGTCTCAGGTAAACCACATCTAGAGCATTCCTTTTTTATATGTGTTGAAAAGCGAGTGGCTCTCTTACCTATTGCCAAAGCCCTTCGGATCAATCTCCAGGAGAAGGTTTTAATTCTTGGTGGGAGGTGATTATTTTTCTATGCTTGCAAAAGGATGCTCTTCTCAGCATCCCTAAAGCAACGCCTCGCGTTTGATGTCACCGAAATTTGATCCTGTAAAAAAACTTTATATGCACTCTTGATAGTGCAATCACCATTAGTTGTATGCCTCCAACAAAGCTCGTCCTGAAACTCAACATTGATGATCGGGACATGCAATATTTTTGTTTTCATATGATTATCAAAGTGTAAAGACAGTTTATTGATATCCCATCGTTTAGTATTTTGTTGCCAAAGATCACTGACTATGCTTGGATAGTTTATGCCTGTATCCATGATAAGATGATCATAAATTTCCTTCTAGTCACCATGGAGATGACCAAATGCTAGAATTGCCTTTTGCAATTTGTAGGTGACAGGAGTTTTCCATGTGCGGCAAAATATTGAGAATCGAAGACCAAAAAGCAGATTTAGGAATAGAGAGTTTAGCTCTCCAAATGTTAGTGCTAGAGAAGTACTTTGATTTTAAAACACACGCTAAAAGAGAGTCGGGCTCTTTAAAAGAATCCTCTAAATAGACATAGTCACCAAAGCTTTATTCACAGTAAACAGATTCATAATTCCTAGCCCATCCTCCTTGATAGGCTGGCAGATGTCTCTTAAGCAAAGCGATTTGAGTCGGGCTCTTTAAAAGAATCCTCTAAATAGACATAGCTACCAAAGCTTTATTCATAGTAAACAGATTCATAATTCCTAGCCCACCCTCCTTGATAGGCTGGCAGATGTCTCTTAAGCAAAGCGGTTTGAGTCGGGCTCTTTAAAAGAATCCTCTAAATAGACATAGCTACCAAAACTTTATTCATAGTAAACAGATTCATAATTCCTAGCCCACCCTCCTTGATAGGCTGGCAGATGTCTCTTAAGCAAAGCGGTTTGGAAGCATTATCATGCTGAATGCCAGTCCACCAAAACTTTCGAACAATAGCTGTAAGTTTAGAAAGGATCTTTTTGCTAAGCAAAATGCTGTACATGTAGTATACATGAATAGAGGCAAAGGCCGACTTAATTAAGGCAACCCTAGCATTTGAGAAAGTTTGTTGCCTTATAACAAGTAAGCTTTGTCTTAAACCTGTCCACTAAAAAAACAGAAGCGGACACCCTATTTTTCCCAGGCAGAATGAGAGGGTGGCCAAGGTGAACCATATTAACAGCAGGAAAAAGACTTTTAATTACAGCAATAGCTAAAGGATTTGTTTTTTACTAACAGGATAGCAGATTTACCCCAATTCGGAGTTTGCCCCGAGAGTTTACAGAAATGTTTAAGTACCTATACAATGTTTCTTGCATCGTAGTTAGTTGCTGAGCCGCAAACAGTTAGATGGTCCGCAAACATCAACGAGTGTATCGAGACCCATCGTAGCATCAGACATATCCCTAAAATGAGACCCGCTTGTTGGCGCGACACCGCCCCTTTATTCAGAATGTGTTAGATTAGGTTTTTCTATATTTTTCTGAATTATTAAAAATATTTTTTAAAACTAATTTGAGCAAGAAAGACGTATAAATATAAATAAAGACGTATAAATATAAACGGCCGCTGCGTACCGGGCCGGCCCGTTTGACCAGCTTTAAGCGAAACCCTTGATCCGAAGGGAAAAAAAAAGAAGGAAAAAAAGAAGTTGATCGCCGTTTCTGCAGCTCTGCTGAGTGCTGACTAACTGACGGCTGAGGGTTTTGCCCTCCCCTCCCCACACCGCCAAACCCCGGGCAAATGGCGGCCTCCTGCCTCCTCCTGTCGCTCCTCCGCCGCCGCCGCGCCATCCCCAACCCTTCCCTCCTCCTCCACCGTGTCCGCCCCTTCTCCTCCCCATCCTCTCCCCTGCCCCACTCGCCGGAGGGCCCCGGCTCCTCCTCCCCGAAGCCCCCGTCCCTCTCCGCCCGCCTCTCCTTCGTCTTCGACCAGCTCGACGCGCTCGACCGCTCCCGCTCCTCCGAACTCTCCGCCCGCGACGCCGCCCTGCGCCGCATCCAGTCCTGGCGCCGCCCGCCCCCGCCGCCACTCGACGCGTCTCCGTCGCCCACTTCGCCGGAGCCGCGCGAGCCGGAGAAGGATGTCGAGCTCGATGCCGCGGCGACGGCCGGAGAGAGGGAGCCGGAGCCGGAGGTGGTGGAGGTGGAGAGGATGAGCGTCGCGGAGGTGCTGCGGAGGGAGGTGGAGCTGGTGCACCCCTGGCCCGAGTGGATCGAGCTCATGGAGCGCCTCGCGCAGCAGAGGTACTTCGACCTCGGCCCCGCAGACGAGGAGTCCCGTCTCGCTGCGGCCGTGCCCATGGATCTCTCGGAGGTCTCGGAGGAGTTCGGCTTCGATTTCTCCAGGGACTGGACCACCGTCAAGAACGCCTGCATGAACTTCGGCCGCGACCGCTTTGACATCCTCAAGTACGTTTGCTGCTCGTTTAATTGCGTATTTTTCAGAGCATTTACGTTTCCTCTTGTACAATATTTGCTAGTCAAATTGAACTGCTGTGCTCCTCGTGGATTGAATTGCTTAGGCACTCAGAGATGATGATAGGCATCAGGGATTCTTATTACTGCTGGGTATAATTCGATACATAACTTCTATCTAGGGTGTCAAGTGGGATCCCACCAACATCCCGCTTCTAAAATTTTACACTAGAAATCTCAGAATGAACTAGAAGTGGGATGTTGGTGGAATCCCACTTGGCACCTTACTTCTATCCATACAATCTAGTGACATTAAATGAATAGCTGATCAATTCCACAAATGTTTACACCTCAAAAGTTGTCATTGCTCTAAGTGGAGAATGGTGGATACTTTTGTTAGAGTTCTTTTGTTACGCATAGGATTCACCTTGTCTCCTCAAATTACATCTAGGCCCCATTAAATTCTGGAAAGTATCCAATTACATTTATTGTTAAAGCAGGGAAATGCAGAAAAACTGTTATACATAAAGCCAGAAATTCATGGACGCTGTACACACTAGCTTACTTCTGATCATTGCAACGCTTCTTTTGGGATGTGAAGAAATATCTAGGACTATCTGAACTACCAATCTAAAGCACATGCTAACAGAGGGCAACTCTAACATATTCCAAAAAAGTGAGTATTATTCATATAAATTTTGTCGTTATGCCTCAAAGTAAAGAAGTTGTTGAAGATAATATGGTATTCAAACCAAAAGGTTTTACCAATGATATTAACAGTTCCTCAATGATGCAGACCGTTGCCTAGGAAGGATCTTCAAGTATTAGTTGGTCATGGGTGCCCCAGCATGGATCCAAAAGTTGTGTTTTCTGCAAAGCTGATAAGAAAACTTGTCCACCTCGATGAGGGTGATGTAAGTTGCAGCTAAACTCAAGTTTATCTCTGTTGCCCACATGTTTTGATTTCACCATGTTATGTTATAGCTGGGGGATGAAAAACAGAAAAACAAGATGGGATAGGAATATAGGATCATCTCCTTTCTTGATGTCGTACTCCATAGATATATGTAAGTTTACAAAAGGTTTATTTCTGCGCTCGCCTACATGCACATATGTGCTGGGAGGTGGCAGAACACTGCACCTTGGCCTTATGCGAAGATTTAGGTCACCGGCAAGGTCCTCTGGAAGGGAATTGTCCTATCAGGTCAGGAATTGTGTCTCTCCGCCGATCTTCTCTGGCGACAGATTGACCTTTTCCGGTAATAAAGAAACATCTCCAATGAGGGCTCACTCTTCTCCTGAGAGAAAATGCCGATCTCCAGTGAGGAATCAAGCTCTGCCAGTGCCAGCCCATGCTTCAGGGAGGGAGAGAGGCAGAGGGTGGGGACAGCCTATAATGAAACCCGTATCTTCTGTTCTCCCATATTATTGCTTAAATAGGCACATAATGGGCCTTTCTAGTGGCCGAATCAGCCCATATTAGCCTGTTTTTCCAGTTCCCTTCCTATCTTTACATTTACGCATCTTCTTCAAACTATTTCTGTCCCTGGGTGGTGGCAAAATGCTCGCCTGGCGCCTTTTTGGACCTTGGATATACTTCCAATTTTAACAGTCCCATATGCACAATAATGGTCACGCGTCGGGAGCTCATCAGTTTATTGATTTGCAAATTATTTGTGTACCAGATTACAACATGCATTCTGGGTTGCCATCTATATCAAACTGCTTGTTTATGTTTATGTAACTGTTGCTGCTAATATAAGTACTCCCGCCATCAATTAATTTGGGACGGAGGGAATACATTTTATTGCCTCTTCTGATTTTGTAGAAGGTTAATACAACATTCACTGGCCCAATAGTATCACATTTTATAGTAGTATGACTAAATAACTGCAGTATTTGATTTTCTCACTTATGTTAACATATTAGAAACATGCCTCTTAATTTTCTTGTTAATTTCTGTTTGCGTAAGAGGTGGCTATGTTACCTACCTGCAAATAATTATCAAAACATTCCCTTTCCCAGCAGTTTGGTTTCTTATTCAGTTCCTCGGTTTTATGCCCACCCCGGGTGACTTCTAAATAAACTTGAAGGATGAGAATACTCTACAAAGACCAGGCAGGGTGTAATCTTCTAATCTGTTTATTTTCTCCCTGATTTGCAGGTGTGCAGTTCTTGTAATTTGCGGAATTCATGCTCAAGGGGCTATATCCTTACACGTAAAGAAGATGAAGCTCGGACTCTTGATGTTATGCGCATTTTATTGGTCTATGGTTTTGATCATATAAAGGGAACTGTAGAGAACAAACCACTTCTCAAACTGAAATCCGTGAAGACTGTCGTTCGGAAATTAATACATGAGATTGCCAAGCTGAGTGCTGTTCCTATTGACCCCAATCTTCCACCTCCTGTAATCAGGAAGTTGCCACCTAAGGTGAAACAACCACCTCCACCACCAAAGAAACGAGTTGGACGTGATGATGTAGAGATGAAGAAAGGAGACTGGCTCTGCCCAAAGTACTTTAACTACTCATATCTGTGACTTTTAGAATGTTGCTTCAGGAGCTATTCTTATTTTCTGAAGTATGTGGTTGCAGGTGTGACTTCATGAACTTCGCAAAAAATACTATCTGCTTGCAGTGTGATGCTAAGCGTCCCAAGAGACAACTCCTCCCTGGAGAGTGGGAGTGTCCTCGGTTAGTTCACTTGCTACAGATTTATTTGGTCTATTGTTTGAACTTGCACTGCAGTAGATGTATACACATTAGTAATGCCTAGTACATCTCAGCATATTTATCACACTCATATTTATTATCGGCTGAAGAACATTCCCGCAGATAAGAATATCTTGATTCTGATTTTTTGTTCATGATTTAGGTTGAAATGTTTCTCTGTGCTATCATATGTTTTTCAAGTTGCAATTAATTAATGATTATACGAACAAAAAGTGATAAATGGAAGTAATGTACATTTGAACCATTCATGACCCATACTTGTGATAATTTATCATCTTTACATATTTCTATTTTCTCTATCTATTTCTAGGTGCAATTTTTTGAACTACAGACGGAACATGTCATGTTTTCATTGTGAACACGACCGCCCTCCAGATGAATACACCAACAACCAAACAGAAGCATATCAATCTGTGCCGCGGCAACGATCGGAAAGACCAGTTCGCAAGCCTGAGGTTTCTAGTGCATGGAACTTTGACTTTGATGATAATGAATCAGATGGTGCTGATGTTGCAGCATTTGAGTTTGCTGATTCATCTAGAGGCAGGGAGAGTTCATCTGTGGACAACTCATATAGAGATAATGCCAAGGGTTTTAAGGCTGAGAAATTTGGAATGGATGAAACAAGGAGCACGGGACAAGAAAGAAAGTTCACCGAAAGAGATAGCTTGAACTCATCTAGAGTTGGTTTCGATGATTTTGACGATGAAGAGGACGATATTGACAGTTATGAGCTCGATTTGTCAAAAGGAGGTCAGACAGGTGGTGTGTCAAGGGTCAGTTATTCTGACCTTGATGATGCTTCTGATTCAGAAGATTACAACGAATCTTCTCACGGTAGAAATTCCAATTACGGAGAAAAAGATGACGTAGATGATGAATTTGATGGTCAGCCTTCCCTAAAATCTAGTCATATTGCTGATTCTTGGCAGAAAACCAGAGGTCGAAGTGGTTCGAACAACCGCAGAAGTGCATCTTTTGGCTCAGAGAGTGATGATGGGGCTATTTCTGATTCTGATGAGGATATTGACAACGGCTTTATATCTAAACGAGGGCGTAACCAGGGAAGTCGTGAAAGAGTTTCTGATATTGACTCTGACATGGATGACCAGTTTCAATCAGATAATAGGAGGAACAGGTCCTTGACAAATTTCAGAGATAACTTCCCTGCCAGAAGCTCTAACTTGAACAGTAGAAGCTCTAATGGGGACCGTTATGGCAGGACAAAAGGCAATGAACAACAATTCAGGAGGGCTGATATGCATGATGGTGGCTCGGCAAATTTCAGAGATAACTTCCCTGCTAGAAGATCTAACTTGAATGCTAGAAGCTCTAGTGGGGACCATTATGGCAGGACAAAAGGCAATGAACAACAATTCAGGAGGGCTGGTGTGCATGATGGTGGCTCAGCCTTTGATCGGAATCACAGAGGAAGGGATAATCGTCAGGATCATGCCTCAAGAGGTTCACCAAGAAATGATAGAAAAAACTGGGATAGAAGTAGTCAGTTTGATGGCAGTGACAGGCCCCCCAGGCATTCTAATAGAAGGTAAGAGTACGGCAACACAAGTGGCAGCATAAGCTTCTAAAGTGTGTCCGTCAGCCCAAAATTCTTGGATTCAGAACTGAATTGATCGCACTGGATCCTGAGACGTATGTGCTGGTATGGGGTGTTTTAAGAAGTGTTCATATTCCAAGAATTGTTTCAAGGCTCCAAGGTAGCCAACAGGTGGTGTGTTGCATCATGGAATTTGGTATGTTCAGATTTTGTGGAAGATCCCTTTTTCCATTTTTTTCACCATCTAGTGTTCCACAACCTTTTCAAGAAAGGGCCTAGAATGCAGGGAGTGAATACATGCATCCATGCATGTGTGTTTATTTTTTGTTGTACTGATTACTTTATGTCCAACATTATATTCAAAGGTAAGGTGGTAATGGAGTTCAGTTGCCGTCTGTGAAATGTAAAAGTCAAGCAATATATTTGCAGTAATGAATGGGCTATTTGGTTCTGTCCTCTAGCACAAGTCTGGGCACCATTAGGCTACCTTTTGTTCTTTAGACTAGGTTGGTAGTCATTGGCTAGTTCATATCACTAATTTTGTTGTCGTTCAGTGCAGTTTGAATCTTGGTTGGTTCGCCAATACGCTTGGCAGTGTTATCGTTGTAATTTGTATATATCCCCAGTGTGGTTAGTTTTTCCATGCATATTTCTTAGCGTAAGTTGTAATTTGTATATTTAGATGTATGGAAGATATCGAAGCTGTCCTCCGCCACCTTCTTTGGCTGCACCGATTCCACCCTGATGTGCCACAACACCGACCTGGAGGCCTGCTGCACCGGACCTTCTTCATGTGCGGTAGCTCACTGTTTAAGAGACAGGAGATATGACGCCAACAGTCCTGCACCCCGGTACAGGTGTCTTCCACGGCAGCGAGAAGCAGTTCCAACTTCCAAGGCCATTAATGTTTGTAATGTGCATATTTTCTCTATGGTCATTAGCTGATGTCTGCCTGACGAAACCTGCTGCCTTTTTTTCAGAAGCCATTCATTTGGATGTTGGAGAGATGGCGGCTTGAGATATGAGCTCAGTAGCACCATTGATCTCAAGGGTTTACTCCCCTGAAGTGGTAGCCACCTCTATTTAACTACGTATATTTTTGTTGCGATCTTTCTAAGCTTCCAAAGTTTAATTGTGTCCAGAAACAACTCATGCATTCCTACTTGAATCATATGGTTAATGGGCATATTATAGGTTAGTTTTATTTCTCAGTTTTCCTTAAATTTCATTTACTGACCCTATTTTTTGCAATCTTAGTTTTTAATCACAGTATCATATATGTAGTCTGTGTCAATGGATCATGACTGACTTAGAAAATAGATTAGTCAAACATGTAGTTATGAATACTGTTTTGTAAATAGGTTAGTCACAATGGCAGCTCAGTCACAATATGTAGTCTCTGTCGCCAGATACATCACTGACTGAGCTGAGTATTTAGATCCTAAATTTTATCCTTCCTTTACTATTTACAGGTGTTAAAGACACACGTGACCAATAGCAGCACACTTGCTATTGCTGCCACAACATGTAGGTATAAAGAGCTTGTTTGGTTGCTATCTTGAGCGCCCTTGGCCTGGATGCTCCCTGGATCTGCCTGAGTGTTTTTTTGGTTTGTGCCCTGAGAAATACACTAGATGCGTGGCCTGCACATGTAGCCATCATTAGCCAGCCCGTGTAGCATAGTTAGCCTTGCCCAGGCATCCAGATTCCAGCTCCTGGGCGGCAGCAGCTGGTGCCTGGGCTTCTTCCGAATAAAAAAAGCGACCATGGGAGATTTTTTCTGTAAATGCCAAAGCATCTGGTTGCTGAGCAGTCACCAGGCCAGGTTGCCAGCCAAATGCACACTTCTGAGGCTTGCCTGACCAGGCCGAAAATCGTCAACAATTCAGATCCATACCAGGCACCACTTTTTCTGGTGACAAACTGAGCTGAATTTGCACAAGAGAATTCTCTTGTGTGTTTGGCCATGATGCCACTGTCTGTCTGTCTTCACTGGCTCATGACGCAGATTCCCTGCAGAGCTCAGGTGATGATGTCCAGCATTCACACTAAGAAGGCCAGAGTCGAGGGAAAGAGGAGAAGCAGAGATATAATTTGAGTAATGTGTAAAGAGGAGTAGTGATGTTGTTCCTTAGTGCCTTAAATAGCTCAGTCTTCTCAAGTTCCCGATGAATTACTTTTGTTGGCTGCATGTCAAGCAACACAGCTAACACCTTTTGTTGCTTCATCAATAATTAGTTGTTTTGCTTGATCTATTACTACTCCTTGTGGTAGCTATTGGAACGTACAAGGGGCTCATTTAAGACTTAATCGAATGATTATCCAACAGGTAAAAAGAGCTTTTGTTTCCTCTCATCGAGATAGAGGTAGGCAAAAGAGGGATTTTCGTCGTTTGTGGATCACTCGGATAAACGCAGCAACGCGGATATATAAAGTATTTGATAGTTATAGTAAATTAATACACTGGAATTAAGATTTCCTAGGTTTAGCCAAGGCTTAGCTCAGGACCCCACTACTCGTCGTATTTGGTTTGGTATTGCTACCGCACATGATTTCGAAAGTCATGATGATATTACTGAAGAACGTCTTTATCAGAGCATTTTTGCTTCTCACTTTGGGCAGTTAGCAATAATCTTTCTATGGACGTCCGGAAATTTGTTTCAGCGACGAAATGCTTCGGGGAGTTGAAAATAAGCATAGATCCGGAGATTCCCAAATAGGTCAACCTTTTAAACTGCCTGCTGAATCCATGAGCAGGCAAGAGACAACCTGGCGAACTGAAACATCTTAGTAGCCAGAGGAAAAGAAAGCAAAAGCGATTCCCGTAGTAGCGGCGAGCGAAATGGGAGCAGCCTAAACCGTGAAAACGGGGTTGTGGGAGAGCAATACAAGCGTTGTGCTGCTAGGCGAAGCGGTTGAGTGCCGCACCCTAGATGGCTAAAGTCCAGTAGCCGAAAGCATCACTAGCTTACGCTCTGACCCGAAGAAGATCCCGAGGACGAATACGATAGTCCAGAGGAAGATTCTATCTTAAAAAAAGAGGGTTTTATTGAGCATCGAGGAACAAAAGAATTTAGTCTAAAATACCAAAAAGAAGTGGATCGGTTTTTTTTCATTCTTCAAGAACTGCATATCTTGCCGAGATCTTCATACCTAAAGGTACTTGACAATGGATGGCAAGCAGGCCTATATTTCTTGGTTTCAATAGGACTCCTTACGAGCGTTCTTTCTATCTACTATTATCTAAAAATAATCAAGTTATTAATGACTGGACGAAACCAAGAAATAACCCCTTATGTGCGAAATTATAGAAGATCCCCTTTAAGATCAAACAATTCCATCGAATTGAGTATGACTGTATGTGTGATAGCATCTACTATACCAGGAATATCAATGAACCCTATTCTTGCAATTGCTCAAGATACCCTCTTTTAGCTGCTAGGTCTATTTCTTAGTTCAAGATCCCTCTTACTAACTGGAATAAAAGAATTAGTAGATCTGTTTCGCCCTCCTTTCGAGATTCGGGGATAATGAATCAATTGAACGCGCTTCAAAGATTTGTTCCACTTTTGGAAGACCTTGCGTTTATGTCACTAGATCTCGATTTTCTAACCTATCCCCTTTGTAAAGGATTTCTCCATAATGACCATTAACAGTTGCTCCTGTAGTGGCCAAATAAGGTTTAGCTGCTCCAAGTTGTTAATACCAAGACACTCCATAACTTCCTCTCATTAATATATACATGCACCAATAGTTTTACATTCACGAGAGAAGAGAGAGAAAAAGAACATACATTGGACAAGAGAGACTAATAAATAAAATAGCCCTTATAATCTCAAACAATATAAAAAAGCTCTTATGACTAATAATCCCAGGTAGTATGCCTTAATAGTTAATATCCGTTCTGTTGCCCAGGGAATTATTCCTTGCGGTTGGCCCATTGTAAGGCTACCTGACACTAACAATCACATTTTTTTTCCAACTTGAAGCACAATCACTTGATGAAACCAAAACTGTGTCTCAAATGAAGTCCAGGAGGAGAAGCCAGCGCCAGGTCAGTGTGTGAATCTGGTGGCTGCTATGCTGGCATTTCAGATTCCCTCGAGGGATTTGCCCTGTGCCCATTAAAATTCTCTTCTCTTGCCGGATTTGCCACCATGGATTTTTGTACCCTTCCACCAAACAAGGACTAATGTTTCTTGTCTCGTCAGGGTTGCAAGCGGGACGATGGACTTGTTAGGTAATTCTGCTTTAATCCGCTAACCCCTTTTGTTCTAATTCTGCACTTGGCGGGACTAAACGGGATCCACATTTGCAACCCTATCTGCAAGATATGTATTCTAGCATCATTCTCCTGATGACTGTCTATGTCTATGTGAAGTTGGACTGAAGAACGGCATGTATCTCTAAATGGAATTCCTAACGCATCCCATTTCTAAAATCTCTCCCCCCCCCCCCTCTCTTCCATTTCCTCCTCTGGCATCTAAACTCTCTGGTTAAAGTGTTCAGAATACTTGTCACAAGTTGTTGATCCAGAAGCAATGCTCAGGCAGCAGGACAAAGAAATTCTAAAGCCCCCCCCGACTCTAGTTTTGAGCATTGCCATTTGCTACACGTGGAAGGAAGCCGGTTATTTATAGACTGGGCGCAATTGCAAACTTCATTGCTTCACCAAACTTCACATACCAGCTGCCATTTTATTTTATTTATTATTAGTGTAGTTGTCGTTGAGGAACTAATAACATCCGTCAGTTTCATTAGAGCATCTTTAGTAGATTTCTTATAGATCGACCCTTAGAAACCCGGTCATTTTAAGGTTTTGGCCTCTTTTTTCTGGCCAGAGTAGATCCCGTAGATTGGGCCGACCCTTAAATAATTTCTAGGCCTGCCTTAAATCCGCCACGAGAACGATATATGTAGAGGATTGGGGCCGACTTACGGGCCAAACACCGGCCAAGTCCCCACTGCCCCCTCCACTCCTCCGCCACCAAGTCCGTTCATATGGTTAAGCTCGTATGAACTATGGCATTTTATCTAGATGATGATCTTTGTGTTGGCGCGAGTTTTTTTATTCAAATTTGCAGTACACATCCATGGGATCTGTTCTACCACAGGACAATTCATACCTTGTAGCGGTTTTAAGGTGTGACATTCTAAAATATCTGCTAGAGATGCTCTTATTATCGTCAATGACATTCTAAAATATTTTCATCCTCTACCGATCCTTTAGCACATATGACATTCGATTTCTCTTGTCCAGGGAGTAGGGATGTTCTTGAGCCTTGACCTCCGCAAATGGCACATCACACTGTGCATTAGATAAGGTGTTTGGCTCACGTCCCCGATTTATGTAAGGATGAAAAATGATGCAGAACGCAGAATAAATCAAATCTATGAAGCAGTCACCTAAAGGACACTAACAACATATACTGCATGCACTTTGCAATCAATCATGAGCCATCAATACTTTTTTTTAGAATGACAGGGGCACAACCCCCGGTCCCATTTTCATTGAAATGAAACCCGACAACAACAGTTCAGAGTTGATACAAAAGCTCCCAAATTCAGTCGAAGGTAAAAGCAAGAATAGAACAGAACAAAAGGGAATTATAGGAACAGAGGGAGGGCAGCAACACACAACTACTGTCTAGCCCTCAAGCACTTCTGGGGAGATTGCCAGAGGCCCTAAGACCGTAGTAGGGGTAAGCCAGGTCCCAGATCCAGCGAGTTTCTTAGCTCTTGGGGATTTGTCGGGGCTTCCAAGATCACTGCTTCATCTTGTCGCCTCAGCCATTTGTCAGCTGCAAGGGAGCCTGAAGCAGGAGGGAGATGTGACGACAGAAGGCGTCCGCTCTCTCCATCATGTGGTCCTTGAAGATCAACTTCCACCTCTTGATAGAGCACATGACGAGCCTCCAAACCTATTTAGTACCAATCCAAGGTTGACCATTAAAGATCAACTCATTTCTAATTTTCCACAGGCTCCAAAGAATAACAGCACAAACTGAATTAAACAAAGTGTGTTTCTTGTTGGAGACCCAGAACCTAGCAACGGATTCATAAGTCACCCACCTAGAGCCCAAAGAAAGCAGAAACCTGAGGCCACATTTGTCTAGTACAATGCAATCAAAGAAAATATGATGCACAATTTCCAATTCTGAACAGAAGATACAATCCTCAGGTTTATGCAAGTTTCTCTTCTTCAGGTCATCCCTGGTCATCAGTTTATTTTGTGCAAGAAGCCATAGGAAAATGTGAAGTCTTGGAGGCACAACTAATTGCCACACAGCTGGGATGAAAATGGGAGTGACTCCACCAAAGTTTATGGTTTTGTAAAAGGTAGAGGTGGAGTAAACTCCCTTAGAAGTATATTGCCAAATCAAAGCATCACAATTGTTGCTAAATGTAATGCTAGAAGCAATCTCTACTATTTCATACCAACTAGCTTGCAGGAAAGAATTAAAGTTTCTTCTAAAGGTGAGCATGAGTTGGGAACCATCCCAAACTTGACTGACAGTAGCCCCTTGCTCATTACAAAGGACATATATATATCAAAGAATTGGACAGATAAGGGAGAGGTACCAAACCAGGTGTCCTCCCCAAATCTAGTTGTTTCACCAAACCAATCTTCCATCTATATCCAAACTTAATAGAATTAATATCCCACATGACCCCTTCCCAAAAAGGGGAAGAGCCAGAGATATCACTACAGAAGATATTTGGGTTTTTAGTATTGTACTTATTATCTACCATAGTTTTCCAATTTTTTCCTTTATCTTGGGTGTATCTTTTAAGCCAATCACCCAACATAAAAAAGGTTGACATTAGCAAGGCCAGGGATACCTAGACCACCATCCTCTTTTCTCTTGCAAATCAACTTCCAGCTAGCAAGGTGAATTTTTCTATTTCCTTCGAAATTATTCCACAAATAATTGGCCATTTGAGAATTTATCAAATCTAATGCCCATTTTAGGAACTTAAAGAAGGAAAGGAGGTAGATAGGGATGCTGGCTAGACAAGTTTTAATGAGGATAACTCTGGCTGCATATGAGAGGAGTTTTCCTCTCCAGCCAGCAATTATTTTCAGAATCTTGTCAATGAGGGGCTGCAAATCAGCCCTCCGAAGCTTGTCATGATGTAAAGGAATACCTAGATACTTGATGGGAAATTGACCAACTGAGCCATCAATACTTTTGGCACACCAACTAATATTAACTGGAGAGAGAAAACTTATAGCTCAGGAGTTCCCAAGCTCGACAGCCCAACACCAAGTACAAACACTTGATGAAACCAAAAGTGTCTCAAAAGAAGACGTGGAGGAGAAACCAACACCACAGTGGACGAACTGTGTTAAGTTGGACTGATCGGCTAAGTGAATCTCTAAATGGAACTCCTAATGCATCTCATTCCTAAAAGGCGTCTCCATTCAACCATTGGTGCCGCACTCCGTGTTGGCCATTTTCCTCTCCTCTTAGACTTCATGCTGCCACTGTGCATGATGGCCTCACACACCTTGATTGTAGTTTCGATCATTGCTTTTGCTACACGAGGAAGCCAGTTATTTATAGACAAGGTGTAACCGTGTAGGTGCAGACTTCATTGCTTCACCGAACTTCACATGCCAGCGGCTGCACTTTTATTTTCTTTCTTATCAGTGTTGTTGGTGTCGAGGAACTAACATCTCTCATGTTAATTATGGTATCTCAAATGCATGCAGCGTCAGGCTCATGCTCTCACAGGCCTACTCCATCGTAGTTGTGAAAAATAACCACATGCTATTACATGCGATTACATGATTATTTCTTATTTTACTGAGTGGAAAGTCTTATTTTATGGATTAATGTAGCTGGAGGAATGGAAACACAATGTGATCCTCCCCATTGATACAATAAATATAATGGTTGATTGGTCCTTTTACAGTTATCCTAAGGTGCGAATGGTGCAGAAATAGCTAATTACAAGTACATTGCAAAACAATGGATGAACCAACAAGTATTTGTTCTTTTTTTGAACCATAAAGATTTTCAATTTCTAGTGATAAAAAAATTCGAACATGTTCAAATTAGCTAAGCCTTTTAATCCCAGCACCTATATCCAGCCTTAGCACATGTGCTACACAATTTCTCTTAACCTACAAACATACACACCACATTGCATCTAATACTAGTGTTTAGCTCACATTATCAATTAATGTAAAGAACACACACTCAAGATGAACCATTCAACTAAAGGGATACCTAGCACTGACAACATACAATGTGGAGTCACTTCCGATTTTGAAATTCTTGTTTCTTTTTTACTAAGGAATCATCTACGATTTCATGTAAATGTGGTATTTTCGAATTATTCGGACTTCATATACTCCTTTACTTGGGTTTTTTTCCCTCCATCTCACTACTAGGAAACACCTCTTCTGTGGCGCATGTAAATCTATCTTCTGTGGCGCATATGTGTGTCGCCACTGTTACCCCGCCACTGATATATGCTTTCTGCGCCACAGAAATCTCAGACTTCTGTAGCACATTTCTGCATATGCGCCACAGGAATATGTTCAGTGGCGCATATAATCCAATGCGCCACAGGATGTATATGCGCCACAGATACCTTTTCTATATGCGCCACTGACTATATTACATGTATTCAAAGTAAAATACGTTCCTGGTGTATAATCAGGTATTTATACATGATTTATATAGTATTTATCCAGATCAGTATAAACAGTACATTGCACATGTAGTAGATGAAAACCGACATATAATACAAACACAAGTATAATGTCATCACACTTAGAGCCCGATCGAGATACATATATAGTGTCAAGTGCCGAATTTTTACACAAGTGCCGAATACAAAGTTCATATCATCTCACATTACAAATATGAAGTGGCCACCTCCGCCTACACTAGGATCAAATAGAATACAACTGTGATAATGGTGAGCAAGAGCATGAGCCCGACCAATATCTTCATCTGGTTCTTCTTCCACAGGTGGTTCCTTCACTTGGCTACCGCCTCCTCTCTAGTCGCGTATCCTTTGTAGATGTTGCCGCTGAACTTGTTCACTTGTTTGTGACAATCCTCCCACTCCTCGTAGACTCCTGGAACCCTACCCATGTACACCACATACCACCTCATCGCCATCTCTATAGACGACAAGGCATATTAGTAAAAATACAACAAAAAGAATTAATAAAGGGTTCACATCCATATATATATGTTCACAGAATATAAAACAAAGGATCCATAAACCTAAAAGATAGTCCATCATAGAAGCAATAAGTTCAACGACAACACGACCACAAGGTAGTTTAAGTCTAACAGCAATGACCATTTCGACCACAAGATAGTAAAGTTTATGACACACACACTAATACAACAGGCGTCCATCAAGAATATACACACACTGGATCATGCTAGAGGCACACATCGATCATGAAGACTTCTTCTTCTCGCTCGGCTTCGAGAACGGTAGATATCCCTCTTTCTTCATCCACGTCCTTGTGTCACCCTGTTTACGGAGACGTTCTTCGATCTCCCTCTGACGAGGGTTTAACTCATCAATGCCCATTGTTATGGACTTGGGTTTTGGAGAAGGAGGGAGCGCTGGAGACATCTATCGGCTAGCAAACAAGCACACAGGGGACTCAAAGATTTACCCAGGTTCAGGCCTCGCAGAGGTCCCTACTCCTGCTTGTCTGCTGATGACCCACAAGTATAGGGGGTGTATCGCAGTATTTTTGATAAGTAAGAGTGTCGAACCCAACGAGGAGCAGAAGGTGCTGGCTAGTGGTATGGATCAGGAATTCTCTGTAAATACTTAGCAAACGGATTTTTAGGGGTTTTCGATAAAGCAAGTAAACAAAGTACGAGTAAATAAAAGACAATAGGAATAAATGCAGCAAGTGGCCCAATCCTTTATGCAGCAAAGGACAAGCCGGTTGTATTACTTAAGATGACCAAACGTTCTCGAGGACACATGGGAAGACTGTCAAGTGCTTTCGCTTCATATAGTTGATTGATCTTCTTTAGCTTGCTAAGTGTTGTGTGGGTGAACCTGTGCTAACGTACCGCCCCATCCAAGACTAATACATACTTGTGATTATACCCCTTGCAAACATCCGTAAGTACAAGAAAGTAATTAAGGTAGAAACCTAACCACAACTTTAAGCTCTAAGACCCTTACGTCCCTTGTACAATGGTTTCCTAACGGGGGTTCAGGTTTCTGTCACTCCGGCAACCCCTACGATTAGTAGCCAAATACACAATGCATTACCCTAGGCCCATATAGGTGAAGTGTCATGTAGTCGACGTTCACATGACACCACTAGAAGAAGTACACAACAACTTAAATATCAAACTATTGAATCTTTCTCAACACAACTCCACTACTAACAACATGACTTCTCCCATGTCCTCAAGAACAAAACGAACATCATATGGATCATGATCAGAGATGGAATAATGATGTATAACAATCTGAACATAAACAATAATTCAATGGTTCACTCAATAGCATCAACTACAAAGAGTAATCAACACCGGGAAAGTTTCCCCTATGAACTAATGCAAGATTCAACTCAATTGTTACAGCAATATGGAGATGGTGATGAGGGTGCTGATGGTGGTGGTGGTGATGATGATGATCCCAATGAAGTCCAGCTTGATGGTGGTGTTGATGGCGACGATATCCCCTCCCCGGGAAGGAATTCCCCCGGCAGAAATCTGTCTGCCGGAGAGATCTTTCTCTCTCGGTGTTTTCTGCCCCGCAGAGGCGGCGGAATCTTTCTATGGTCGCTCCCTGAGTGTTAGGGTTTCGGGAGGATGATATATGCCAGAGGGGAGAGCCAGAGGTAGGCCAGGACGACCACACCACCTGCTGGCGCGGCCTAGGGCTGCCCGCGCCAGGGGATGGTGTGGGCCCCCTGTGGCCCATCTCCACTCCGTCTTCTGGCATCCTTAGTCTTCTAGAAAAATAGGATTTTCCGTATATTTTCCCGGATTTTCTGATCTTCGCGAATTTTTCCTCCAAACATCACCTTTTCCATCAGAATCCTGACTACAGCGGTCCATGCTCCAAAAGTCATCAACCATGCAAAAATAGATGAAATAACATAAGTATCACCTCTCAATATGAAATATATCAATGAATAATAGTGAATTAAGACATAGAATAGTGATGCAAAATGGACGTATCATCTGCTCGTGGAATTATTGAAGGAATCGAGGATTACAATGGTGCGCAGATGCAATCTGGCGAGGGTTGTGGAAACTAGGGTTGCATGCGCCCTCCTCGCCGCGCCCTCCTAGCCTTTATATAGATAGTATAGGTCTCGGCTAGCAGGTCGAGTCGGTTACAGGTTAGGGTTTCCCCTTTGAACTTTCTATCTTTAGCTTCTTCTTGTTCTTCAAGCAATCAAGAGTTCATTGGTTACTCGAGTTCTCCATTTGGGCCTTGGCGACACCGTGGGCCTTCGCTGTATTCAAGCCGTATATACCAAGCTCGAGTACCTATAGGGTATACCCATGTCAGTAGCCCCCGAGTGTCCAGTGGAATCGCAAATTCGACTAGGGACTTTATGAATCCTTTCGAACGCATGACTGAGTATGCTTTTCGACTGCTCTGTTTGTGTCATAGGGATTGTTGATGTGAGTGCCTTATTTAACTGATGTATCGGTATCAGTTAACTACCTTAGGGTAAAACAACGCAATCTACTCGAACTCGAGTCCCCGGACTCGAATCCAGAAAAGTGCTGGTGTAATTCAACTCAAGCCACGGAGGTCTTACAGGAGTCGAATTCCAGTATATGGGTGTGAGCACTCGACGCGTTTGTCAAGGCATGTTCATCGTACCTGTAGGCACGGGTAGTACACAGCGAATGCGTTGCCAGGCCTTATTCAGGTCTTACCTTCACGCTGCAAGCGCGGCATCTGAATTTTGTCACCGTGGAGATGATTCGGGTGACCCAGGAGATGCAGTCTCTTTGTAGGGAAAAATATTGAGGCGGTGTCGCCATAAGCTTCGAGTGTGGATGTTATTAACACACAGTATGATGTACAAATAATCTTAGGGTGCGCGACCAGCGCTCCCTATGGGAGTAGCCTCCGAGTGCCTGGTTGAGTCGAAGACTTAGGCAGAGACTAAAGAACTTTTGCGACTGCTGTCGTCTTTTGTTTGCTTGTTTCAGTCGAATTTATTTCCAGCACTCTCTATGGGAGTAACCCATGTCCATAGTCGAATCGCGGATGGTTTGTTTTGATTATCCATGTTCCTGTAGAAAAGAAAAAAATCGTAGGGTGCGTGACCAGCGCTCCCTATGGGAGTAGCCCCCGAGTGCTTGGTGGAGTCGAAGACTCGAGCAAGGACTAAATTAGTCAAAGTCTTTTGCTGCCCAATTTTGGATGACGTCAGTGTTGATAATGCAATGACCTCAGTTGCCCGTGTGAGCGGGTTTGACGGGACGTGACCAGCGGTGGGTCCCATTTTCTGACTCTGACTTGACCGGGTGTGCGTAATCTTTGTTTTAACTGTGTCTCCTCGATTTCCGCGCGTAATGGGGGTAGTGGGGGACGGTTCACGCTTCAAGTCCTCCACGTGTCTAGCACGATGGACGCCACGCGTCTTGTAGGGTTTTTCCTGGCCGTTAGATTGCGTCTTCCTATGGGTTAAGTAGCGATGCTGCGACGGTAATTTCCACATCTGCTTCTTTTCTCTGCCTTTGCTTCCATCGCCATTGCTGCTGCTCCTCTGCTTCTTTGTGTTCCTCTCTTTCGTGGCGCTAGACCAGCTCCGCGTATTTCCTAGTTACTTTCTACTGTCACACCGCCACCGTAATGGGGAAGAAGAAGGGAGGTGCTGCGGCCGATTCCACCGCCGCCACGGTTGCTGCGAAGAAGAAGGGTGGCTCCGCCGCTGTGGGCACCAGCACCGCCGCCGTCGGAAAAAAGAAGGGCACGGGCACTCGCGTCACCAATGGTGCGTGGCGTGCATCCGTGATCAAGTCTTCAGAGCTTCATCTTCTACGCCAAGATGGAGTTTTGTCCTCCGCAGTCGCTGACGCGCGCGTCCCTGGCAGCGAGGTAATCCCCTCTCCTTCTGCCAGCTTTCGGGTGATGTTCCTAGCATTCATGATCCGCGGTCTCTTGTTGCCCCTGCATCCTTTCTTCAGGGGCCTTCTCTGTTTTTACGGGCTCCAGCTCCATCAGCTGTCCCCAAACTCCATCCTCCATGCACTTCGGTCTCTTCAAGCGCCTCTTCAAGCTGAAGCGCCAATCGGCGTCTGGCTCCGTAGTCTATGATGTAGGCGGCTGCGGTATCCACGTCGACTCCTCCGCCACATACTTCGATATCAAACTCACATCGTCCGCCCAAGGGTGGAGGGACAAGTGGTTCTATGTCCACGACCTAAAGGCCGACGGAGACCACTTCGGACTCGCGCCCCTCGATCCCACGACACCGTGCAAGAGGAGGCATTCCTGGAAGAACATAGTTATGCCCGGCGAGTCCGTGGAGATAGATGTGCTATACGAGCGCGTCTGCGACCTCGAGAGTCGCATGGGTAAAGAGGAGGGAGGCTGCGCCCTTATTCGCACATGGCTGCGCCGTCGCGTCCAGCCCCTGCAGGCCAGAGTCCACCCTATGTTCCAGTGGGCTGGCGTGAACGATGTCACTCGCGTATCTACCGATGGCTTTTCCGCGAGTGAGGTAGATAAAAGGGTGCGATTGGTCACCAAGTACACCGCCAAGGATGTGCTTCCCAATGATCCAAACGTACCTCCCTTCGATGCTGCTAATCCTCCTCCTGAGGTACATTTGTGCTATGTAGTAGCTTTGTTTGTCGACTGCTTCTTTGCTGTTTGTTCTTGACTTGGCGAAAAATTGTTTTCTGTATGCAGGATTGGGGGGTGTCACTCTGTATGCCCCCTCTTCCTAAGGGGGTTGTCCCTCGTGAAGCCTTGGAAGAGGATGAGTCGGAGTCGACCGTCCCATCTGATGTGGAGGAGGAAGCCCCCGAGTTGAGTGGTCCGGATACTCGCAAGCGTTCACGCAGCAAGGATTCAGATGCATCGTCTCCTTTGACTCCGGAAGGTGCAGCTATTGGCGTAGAGTCGCCGATACCTGCCGTTCCTGTGAGTGCCATGGCGCCATCTTCTCGCAAGAAGATGCGGCTGCCGAAGGAGTCGTCGTCAGAGTCGGGGGATCAAACCTTCGATTTTGACAAGTTTGATTGTTAAGTATGCGAGTCTTCCTTTTGGTTCTTCTTTGGAGTTGCATTCTCTTGACATTGGTTTTGTTCTGCAGTCAGCCGGCGTCGTCATCTTCTGGCGACGTCCAATTTTTGAAGGAATCTGGAGTCGCGACCTCCAAGGCCAAGAAAGTGGTTGAGCGCACTCCTTCTCCTCCATTGGCGGCCCACTCCGAGCATAATTCGTCAAGTTCTCCACACAATGTGGAGCACCAGATGGTTATCCGGACGTCTGCAAATCCCTCAACTTCGGAGTCTTTGGAGGATCATGTGAGTGTAGTATCTCTTCTTCTGATTTTGTAGTCGCATTTCCATCTATGCCATCTGTTAACCCTTTACTTTGTTTTTGCCGTAGCTCATTGTGAAGGAAGCCGCTCGTCTTGCGGAGCAGGTGCTTGCGATGGGTCGTCAGCATGCAATGCTGGACAATCGCCATCGCGCAGTGGAAAGTGAGTGTTCTTTACTTTTCCTCTATATCCTTTTGATGTATTCGACTGACGGTTTGTCTTCATTTGTGTCACAGCTGAGCATAATGCACTCCTCCACAGTGCTGCTTCCCTCGAGAAAACCCTTGCCGCGGCGGTGAAGAGCCATGATGAGGCAATCGCAGCACGGGACGAATCGCGGAAACACGAGGAGGATCTGCGCGCCTCCATTGTGGCTAGGGAGAAGTTGTTTGAGGAACAGCTTTTCTCGATTGCCAAAGCTCTCTCAGGTATTCTTTTGTCTGAATTTTCACTGTTTTCTCCTTGATACATTGCAAATGTATCTATAATTTTTGATGTTCCATGCTTGGTTTTATCCACTTTCTTGTGTTTTGTCCACACTTTGGAGTACTTTTCATATGATTTCTTGGACTAACCTATTAACAAGAGCCACAGTGCCAGCTACCTGTTTTCTGCTGTTTTTGGTTCCAGGAAAGTCAGAAAATGAATATTCTTGGAATTGGACGGGACAAAAGCCAAAGTGCCTATTTTTCGGAAGTCATCATATGCCAGAATACGAGACGGAGAGAGGCCAGAGGGCGGCCACACCACCTGGCCGCGCGGCCAGGCTTGACCCGTGCTAGGGGGTGGTGTGGCCAGCCCAGGCACCCCTCGCCCCCCTTCTGCCTATATATTGCCCTCAGGACGAAAACCCTAAGTGCCCGATCAAAAATCCATGAAAGAGTCTGTAGCCGCCGTCATCTCCATCCCTAGATTGGGAGGGATCTGAAGCTCTTCCTGGCACCCAGGCGGAGAGGGGAAGTCACCCTGGAGGCCTTCTTCATCACCATGCAAGCCTCCGGTGTGATGCGTGAGTAGTTCATCCTTGGACTACGGATCAATGTAGTAGCTAGATGGCTGGTTCTCCTCCTTTGTGCTTTCATGTTTAGATCTTGTGAGCTCCATTCATGATCGAGATCATCTATTTGTAATTCTGCATGTTGTGTTTGCGGGGATTTGATGGATATTGAGATGCTATTTCAGATTGATTATTGATTCTATCATGTCTTTGTTATTTGTGATCTTGCATGCTTTCCGTTGTTAGTAGCTATCTTGGCCAAGTAGATGCTAGCAACTCCAAGAGTTAGTATTTATGCTCGATAGTGGGTTCATGCCTCTGGTAATCTAGGGAAGTGACAAAAATCTCTAAGGTACTAGATGTGCTGTTGCTACTAGGGAGAAAACAACATTCCTTTGTTCATAGAACAATGTTTACTTTACACGCAGTTCGTAAAGCAATAATCCGTTGCTTGCAACTTAATGCTGGAGGGGGTTCGGATGATAACCTGAAGGTGGATTATTAGTCATAGATGTAGTTGGATGGCGGTCTATGTATAATGTTGTAATGCCCAATCAAGTCTCAAAGGAGTCAAGATGATTAGTATATGCATGTATTGCTTTCTCGATGTTTGTCAATTGCCCCGCTGTAATTTGTTCACCCAAGTTATCTATCTTAAGGAGAGCCACCTCTAGTGAACTATGGATCCCGGTCCTTGTCTTTTACATTCAATCTATAAACTGTTTACTGCTTTGTGTTTACTTTCTGCAAACTTTTACTTCTTTCCATTTGATACGTTTAATCCTTTGTTTTCAGCAAAACACGGTGAGATTGACAACCTCATCGCAAGTTGGGGACAAAGTTCTGTGGTTGTGTTGTGCAGGTCTGCACGTTGTTACTAGCACCGGTAGTGCGCCCTGCCAAGGCTCAGCTAGCAATACCTTTGGGGTGTTTCCTTGCTCCTACTGGTTCGATTAAACCTTGGTTTCATAACTGAGGGAAACTTGCTGCTGTGCTCATCATACCTTCCTCTTGGGGTTCCCAACGAGCTCTACATCAACATCACACTAGCACTTTTCTGGCGCCATACACTGAGCCATCACTCCTCTTTCGAATTTGTTGTTGGTACTGACTTTTGTACCCATGCTTTGGTTTTGTGTAGATGCCAACGGTCTGAGCTTCGATCCCCAGGCACTCCATCGTGATGACGCCCTGGCGGGTGCCATTTCGGCAGTCGAGGATCGCAACGCTTCCGTTCAGGGGACGCTCACCAAGTCCAAGGGCGTGCTCAGTCGCCTCCGGGAAGAGCTGGTGCCCAAAGCTGAGTTGATCGAGAATATGGATGAGTTGGTGGAGTCCCTTGCCGGAGGCATTCCTTCAAGCTTCAAGAACTCACTCCGTGCGGCTGGTGCTTCAATGTCACTCGCCATGGTTCATGCACACGGAGTCGAAGTTGATCCTGCAGCGGTTTCCAAGGCGATGCCTGTCAGCACAGATGGCCATCAGGTAGTGTTTGCTCCTTTCGCGATTGCTTGTGGCAAGTACGGACCGTAGCTGATCAATATAGTTGTGAAGTACTCTGAGGAGCTTCAGCGAGCCAAGAAGATGGATAAGGCTGCGACGTCAGGGACTGGGGGAAAGTCTATGGCGTCTGACACTACCACAGACTCGATGAGGCCCCCAAAACCAAAGTCGAAGTTGAAGAAGCCAATCGCTCCTCAGTAGTCGTGTCTTGTAATAGTTAAATAGCTTATGTCTTTTGTCGAGAACATGCCTTTTGGCGAGTGTATCCGCTGATACTTTGTTAATCTTGAATGCACTCGAGTCTTTTGTCTATGCCTCGCCTTAGTCTTCTTATTGTCTCTTGCTTAACTTGTGATAGGGAACATCGAGTGATCCTTTGAGGGAGCCCTAGGATTCGCCGCCCCTTGATGACACCTTGGCACCGCCGTGCTCAAGGGTGGATGAGCTGTCTCTGCTCTCGCGACTCCGTGACCGCGTGAAGTAGTTGGAGCGTGAATTGCCCGTACTCCACGGTAACGCAGATGTATGGAAGTCGAAGGCGGAGAAGGCCGCCGCCCGAGAACAATATCTATTTGGGGAAGTGACGCAGCTGGGCGACCAATTCAAATGTTAGTTTTCTTCTTCCGTATCTTTTCCTTATAGTTACTCGCAGTAGTCCGTTGTCTTCATACTTCTGCCTTTGCTTGGTGTAGTTGTCAGTGCGCGCCATCCACAGGATGAGAAAGATAGGATTGCTATTCGCATGAATGATCTGACCTAGGGGCAGCTTCATGCGAGTGGATATTTCTGGGTGGATCATGATCGCGCAATCGCATTGGCGACCCTGCAGGATCGTGTGTCGCGAGTGCTTCACTTCCTGAAGAAGTCGCAATCGTGCCTGAAGAATATTAATCGGATGATGTTTCCACTAGACATTGTTCCATCGAACCTGCTGGCCCTTCTTGCCAAATTCCAAGACTTGAATGCGGTCTGCGAGTGTGTACGGCAGCAGCTAGTGGCTGGTGCCAAGGCTGCTCTGTCTCTGGTGCGACTGCACAGACCTGATGTGGACGTTGCTGCAATTGCGGCCGGACCTCCAGCGCCGCCAACGGGTTCGACCTGGAACATGGTTCCTCACTACCAGGCGGTGGATCGCCCAACGGAGGAGATCGTCGACTTCTTTGAGGAGCAAACCAACGTTCCTTTGCTGCAACAGTAGTTTAGTTTGTATCCTGCACATAGTTGTACCAGTGTTGTAAAGTTCGTATATATGCTGTGTATAATTGATTGACATTGATGTATAAGGAGCTTGTTAGCGTGTATGTTTTGTAAGTGCATTGCACTATGCGATTCCTTTTTGTTAGCCTGACTTGTGCGTATCTTAGCCCCTTGCCAACCTCTCAGGTGCGTTGCAACTCGGTTGGTGTTTATCAAGGGTTTCGACTGGTGCGCCAGCTACTCAGGATATCGCGTTAGTTTGTAGAACAGATGTGCACAGGGTGGCGCAGCCCCCGAGTGGATTAATTGCAGAAAATAAAAGAAAAACACAGAGTTTCGGGGCACTTAGCTTTATTTATTCGCAGAATGGTATGAGATACAATGTGTGGCTAAGTAGTCTCTGAGTAGCCTTATTTGCAATGTAAAAAGTAAAAACGACTAAGGGTAGAAGCGCCGCAGCTGCGCAACGTTCTAGGGGTTGGAGTATGCGACTCCTGTCTCTAAATCTTTAAGGCGATAGGCGCCACCTGGGATTACTTCTGTAATCACGTATGGTCCCTCCCAGGGGGACTCGAGCTTGAGATGCCCTTGCTGTTTCAGTCGCAGGACCAGGTCGCCTTCGACGAAGGACCTGGGGCGTAGCCTTCTGCTGTGGTAGTTGCGCAGGTTCTGCTGGTAGATCATTGATCTCTCCGCGGCGATTTTCCTTGCCTCGTCAAGGAGGTCGACGGATTCTTCGAGTGCAAGAGTTGACTCTTGCTCGCTGTAAGCGATCACACGTGGCGCTTTGTATCATACTTCGGCGGGTAGCACCGCTTCGGCCCCGTGCACCATGAAGAACGGGGTGTACCTTGTGGTGCTGTTTGGAGTTGTGCGTAGGCTCCAGAGTACTGATTGTAGTTCATCTGGCCAGCAACCCGCGGCCTGTTCGAGTGTCCTGATGAGTCGCTTCTTGATGCCGTCGCAAACGAGCCCGTTAGCTTTTTCGACCTGACCGTTGGTCTGTGGATGTGCCACGGAGGCATAGCTGACGTTGATTCCCAGATTCTCACAGAATTCTTGGAACTCCTTGGATGTGAAGTTCGTCCCATTGTCCGTGATGATGCTGTGTGGTACTCCGAAGCGGTAGACGATGGACTTGAAGAACTTGACTACACTGTATCCTGACTGATTAGTCACTGGCATGGCCTCTATCCACTTGGTGAATTTGTCGACTGCGACCAGGAGGTAGACGTAGCCTCCTCGTGAAGACTTTGGGAGCTTGCCGACCATGTCGAGTCCCCATTGTGCGAAGGGCTAGGCCAATGGAATTGGCCAGAGTTCTGTGCCAGGTGCGTGTGGCTTGTCTGCAAATCACTGGCAAGCGTTGCATTTCTAGACGATGTCCTTGGCGTCGCGCATGGCCGTAGGCTAGTAGAATCCAGCTCGTAGAGCTTTAGCAACAAGGGCGCGACTGCCGGCGTGGTGCCCGCAGGTCCCCTCATGGATGTCGAGGAGAATAGCTCTTCCATTGGCCGTGGAGACGCATCGTTGGAGTACTCCTATGATGCTGCGCTTGTATAGTTCGCCGTTGATAACGACGAATGCCTTGGATCGCTGATGTGCCGTGCGTCAGTCGGATCGTCCGGTAGCCTCTTGTTGAGAAGGTACATAATGTACGGTTGAGTCCAGGATGGCTTGATCATCATGACGCTCATAGGTCCTTCGAGTCCTGTATCCAGCTCCAAGTCGTTGAGTGCCATTGGCTCATTGGGCGGCATAGCCCCGGAGTCCATTGCTGCGCTTGTTTTCTTCTCTGCGGTCTTTGGCTTGATGGAGCATTCCTAGATGCGCTCGAGAAATACCCCAGGTGGTATGGGGGCGCAGGTAGAGCCTATGTTGGCGAGTGTGTCCGCCTCTTCGTTGCTTTCGCGACCTATGTGTCGCAGCTCGCAACCGTCGAAGTCCCCTTCGAGTGTGTCGTAGAGGTCGCGGTAGGCGATCATGTTGTCGTTCAGTGCGTCGCACTCGTGCATTGTCTGGTTGACGACCAGCTTGGAGTCGCCATATATTATGAGTCTCTTGGCGCCGCAGGCTTTTGCCATCCTCATCCCGTGCAGTAGGGCCTCGTATTCAGCTTCATTGTTGGAGGCAGTGAACTGCATTCGCAGGATATATTTTAGTTTGTCTCCCTAGGGCGATGTCAGTATGACACCTGCGCCAGCCCCGTCCTTTCGCTTGGAACCGTCGAAGTGCATTGTCTAGAGGTAGGACATGTCTGGTTTTTCGGGGAGCTGGTTCTCCATCCAGTGCATGAGGAAGTTAGGGAGAACTTGGGACTTGATTGCATCGCGTTTTTCATATGTAATGTCTCGTGGAGACAGTTTGATTCCCCAAAGCGCGACTCATCCGGTGGCGTCGGGATTGTTGAGGATGTGCCCAAGCAGGGCGTCGTTGACTACCATGATTGGGTTCTCCTGGAAGTAGTGGCGCAGTCGCCGGGCCGTCATGAAGACGCTGTACGCCAGTTTCTGGTAGTGCGGGTACCGCTGTTTTGTTGGTGTAAGTACCTCGCTGAGGTAGTAGACTGGGCACTGCACTCCATGGACCTTGTTTTCCTCGGCTCCTTCTACCACGAGCACCGTGCTGACCACCTGGTTGGTGGCGGAGATGTAAAGCAACAGTGGTTCCCTTTCGCGTGGGGTTACCAGTACTGGCGAGGTGGATAGTAGGCGCTTGAGGTCTTCGAATGCTTCCTTTGCCTCATTGGTTCACTCGAATTTGTCGGCTTTGCGGAGGAGTTGGTAGAAAGGTAGTGCCTTCTTGCCCATTCGGCTGATGAATCGACTGAGCGCCGTGATTCGCTCAGCCAGCTGCTAGATGCCTCTTATGTTTTTCGGCTTCTCCATGGCCAGTATGGCTTTTATTTTCTTCGGGTTCGATTCGATCCCTCTCGCGGAGATAAGATACCCGAGTAGTTGCCTAGATGGTACACCGAAGGCGCATTTGTCCGGATTGAGTTTGATCCGGTAGCGGTCGAGGTTGGCGAAGGTTTCGCGCAAATCGTCGATTAGTGAGGCTTCCTCTTTGGTCTTGATTACTATGTTGTCGACATAGACTTGAATGTTGCGACCAAGTTGGTCCTTGAGGCAAGCCTGCATGCACCGCTGGTAGGTGGCTCCTACGTTCTTTAGCCCGTAGGGCATTGTGTTGTAGCAGAACACCCCAAAAGGCGTTGTAAACACTGTTTTTTCTTGATCTTCCTCCTTCATTCGAATCTGGTTATAGCCTGAGTAGGCGTCGAGGAAGCAGAGGCGCTCGCATCCGGCGCGGAGTCGATGATCTGGTCGATTCGCGGTAGCAGGAAGTGGTCCTTTGGACAATGCCTATTCAAAGAGGTGAAGTCCACGCACATCCGTAGGATATCCGTGTCCTTTTTTGGTACTAGCACCGTGTTGGAGATCCAAGTGCTTTCCCTGATCTCGCATATGAATTTGGTGTCGAGGAGTCTGTTGATCTCCATTCCGACTGCCTTTGCTCTTGGTTCAGATAGTCGCCGAATTGTTTGCTTGACTGGCCTTGCGTCTGGATTGACGTTGAGTGCGTGCTCGGCGAATTCCCTGGGAACTCCTGGCATGTCTGCTGGACACCAGGCAAAGATTTCCCAGTGCTCACGGAGGAATTCGACGAGCGCGAGTTCCTATGCGGGACTCAAGTTGTTGGCGATGAGAGCCGTCTTGGCGGGATCCGATGGGTGGACCTGAACTTTCTTCGTGTGCACTGATGAGTCGAAGGACAAGTCGGGTGAGCTTGGCCGGCTTAGGGGAGGCAGACTGTTATCTGTCGACTCCTTCAATCTTGCGAGTTCCTCTTGCATGCCGAAGGACTGGGAGATTTTTTTGAATTCCCTATCGCAACTATCGGACCTCTCGAAGCTCCCGTTGATAGTGATGACGCCATTAGGGCCTGGCATTTTCATCTGCAGATAGGCGTAGTGTGGTACTGCCATGAACCTAGCGAACGCGACACGTCCGAGGATGCAGTGGTACTGTGAGGGCCAGTCGACGACTTCAAAGTCGATGCGCTCGCGTAAATTTTTTTTCGGTGTGCCGAAGATGACGTCGAGGTTGATTTTACCGAGGGGATATACACCCTTGCTTGGGACGATGCCGTGGAATGTTGTCTCTGAGGCCTCTAGGCAGGTCAGAGGGATCCTCATTGCTCGCAAGGTACTCGTGAACATAAGGTTGATGCCGCTTCCGCCGTCCATGAAGACGCGACTCATGTCAAAGCCTCCAATTTGTGCCCCGAGGACGAGGGGACAATGGCCTGGACGAGGTACTTGGCGCGGGTGGTCGCGCTTGTCAAAGGTAATGCAGGAGTCACTTCCACTGAGGTACTCAATGGTGGATGGTGGTGAGTTTGTCGCCAAGTTGACTTGGCGAGTGATGGCCTTCTACACCCGATTCGAGGGGCGTCCCTTTTGGATCATCATGGTACCCATGGCCCGTGGGTATGGTTCGCCTCCGTGGTGCTGGTCTGGCGCAACTGCATTTGGGGGTAGTCCAGGTGGTGGTGGCGGAGCACCATGTGCCACGGCGCCTGGGGTGGCTCCGTAGCCCCTTTCGACTGCGTTGTGATTCATCTGAGCCAGTCCCTCATGTAGTTTGAGGAACTCGCGGTAGTCCTTGAGGAGGTGGCTGGACTTCTTTTTTCCGTCATGCTTGTCGATGTAGAAGTGCACAGTGCATGGACCAGACAACTTGTCTTCAATGGATGTTGCGGTTGCCTCATCGCGATTGCGGCGCTGCCATACTTGCGTGGTTTTCCCGGAGTTGCGGTATCCACCGCTATGGTAGCCGCTGTTGCGGTTGTCGTCGCGTCTGTCGGCGTAGCTGGCTGCGACCATGTTGACGTCGTCGCGGTCATCGTAGATGCGCATGCGGCGTTTGCTTCGGCGGTCGCGTCTGCGTTCGAGTTGTGCCTCGTCATCGGAGTGAACATGATTTTTCACCGAATCTTCTCCATCTGCCCAGCGATTCGTGATTTCCATCAGGTGGTCGATGGTGTTGGGCTTCGAGCATCCCAGCTCCTCCCTGAGCTCTATGCGGCGTACGCTGCCGTTGAATGCGTCAATCACGCGATCCTCCAAGATATTCTCTGCGGAGTTCTTGATGATGGACCACCTCTGGATGTATGAGCGTAGCGACTCGCATGACCTTTGCTGGCAGCATCTCAGCTCTTCGATTGATGCGGGCCTTTTGTAGGTTCCTTTGAAGTTGCGCACAAAGCTGTAGACCAGCTCTTCCCAACTGCGAATGGATCCGCGTGGGAGGTTGTTGAGCCAATACTCGGGCGGCGCTCTGCAGCTATAGCTATAGGCATTGCATGGCCGTGCTTCGACTCCCACCATGGAGCCTGACGGAGGAGATATGGTCCTCTAACCAGATTTTCAGGTCCTGTAGACCATCGAACTTTGGGTTCTCTGATGGGAGCTTAAACCCCTTGGGCATTCTCTTTTGTCTGATGGCCCTGCTGAAGCATCTAGTGCCATAGAGCTCTACATCTTCGTCTGCTGAGTCGGTCGATTGGGCACGTCGCGCCCTTGATTTGTCGATTTTGCGCTGCGTGAGGTCATTGCGCGCATCGTAGTCGTGGTCATGTCATCGGGAGCGGCGACGTCGAGACAGATCGTGACTATTGTCACTGGATGAGGGCAAGGAGTAGCGTTTTGCTAGAGCCTTGCCTTTCTTCGGTTCTGATGCTGGCTCTTTGTCGAGGGCGGCCTCGATTAACCCCAAGCCTGCGATTGTAGATCGGTGCATGGCAGCTCGAGGGTCTCTAGCCGGCGGCTGGTTGTTGAGGAGGTACATGGTGGCCGTCGTTACCACAGCTTGCGACGTTTTTGGGAGTACGTTGCCGCGCGTATCCACTATCATGGAGCCGAAGTCGAGGACTTTGGCGGCTTCTACACGTTCTTGTTTAGTGAGATGGGCGAGTCGAGATCGTCTCTTGTTGGCGATGTAATCGTTGCATTTGGAGGAGGATCCTCCGTGGGAGGAGAGCCCAGCTCGTCGGAGGCTTGATTCGTCAGCCGCCTTTTTACGCGCCTCGAGTTGCGCGATTGTTTGTAGTTGGCGCTTGTATTCCTCTTTCAGGAGCCAATGGTAACCCATTAGTAGTTCTTGTGGGGAGCCGAAGGGTAGAGGGTGGCCTCGTAGGGCTTCTCGGCAACGAGCCCATTCGAGGTCGTTGAGCTTGATCACAACGCATTAGCCAGTTTGCTCGTTTATCATAGTTGGAGGTTCGACTGCCCCTCCGTTGTTGACAGGGGCGCCATTTGGCGGGTCGGATCCATGGCCACCGTTGCCCGTGTTGTCGCGATTGGTGGAGGAGTCTCCCATGTTGATGACGGCGCACATGAAGTGGTTGGGGAAGCTGCTGCTCCCACAACTTTCAGATCCAGAACCGTAGGCTCCATCTTCAGTTGCCAGATCGCCCAATCGGATTCGCGACTGCTGTCACTGACCGTATTCTCAACTGTTGTTGAGGTATTGAGCTCGCTGAGGGTGTCGATCGGCGGAGGGAACCATGATGCTGGAGCAATCGATGGTATCGTCGGCTGGTCAGGCATGCGAAGCATGCCCATCTGACCAACTTGGAAGCGGAAGCTCCCGATCGCCAGGTTGATTCTGTCGCCCACGGATTCGAAGGCAGGGCGAGTGGCTGGCGTGTGGATGGTGAATTCGAACACACCAAAGAGTTGGCGAATCTCCACTTTTGCGGAGTTGTAGATCGCGGTTGATGGGGCCAAAGAAGCCGCAACATCAGCACTCCCAGTTCCCATAGACGGCGCCAATTGACGAGGGTTTAACTCATCAATGCCCATTGTTATGGACTTGGGTTTTGGAGTAGGAGGGAGCGCTGGAGACATCTATCGGCTAGCAAACAACCACACAAGGGACTCGAAGATTTACCCAGGTTCAGGCCTCGTAGAGGTCCCTACTCCTGCTTGTCTGCTCGTGGAATTATTGAAGGAATCGAGGATTACAATGGTGCGCAGATGCAATCTGGTGAGGGTTGTGGAAACTAGGGTTGCGTGCGCCCTCCTCGCCGCCCCTCCTAGCCTTTATATAGATAGGCTAGGTCTTGGGTAGCAGGTCGAGTCGGTTACAGGTTAGGGTTTTCCCCTTTGATTTTTCTATCTTCAGCTTCTTCTTGTTCTTCAAGCAATCGAGAGTCCGTAGGTTACTCAAGTTCTCCATTTGGGCCTTGGCGACACCGTGGGCCTCCGCTGTATTCAGGCCGTATATACCAAGCTCGAGTACCTGTAGGGTATACCCATGTCACCCTCTTACTCAACCTCCTGGCTTGTTGTAGGGCACCCCCCCTTGTGTTGACATCTTCAATGATGATTTGCGACAACTTCATCTGAATGCGATGGAAGTCTTCTCTAAGATCATCATCGTCGATTCGCGCCAAAGTTTCGGCCCATCCTCGGAGACTAGATGGCAGCGTTAGGTTCTGGCAATCCTAAACATAGCCTTTAAGGTGATGGAGGACGTAGAAGGCCTCCTTGACACCAGTAGTCGACTGCTTGACACAGGGGAACTCGAGCACGTGCTTGAAGACGTGTGATACGTCCATTTTGCATCACTATTCTATGTCATAATTTGCTGTTATTCATTGATATATTTCATATTAAGAGATGATACTTATATTATTTCATCTGTTTTTGCATGGTTGATGACTTTTGGAGCATGCACCGCTGTAGTCAGGATTCTGATGGAAAAGGTGCTGTTTGGAGGCAAAATTTGCGAAGATCAGAAAATCCGGGAAAATATACGGAAAATCCTATTTTTCTAGAAGACGAAGGCTGCCATAAGGAGGAGTGGAGATAGGCCACAGGGGGCCCACACCACCCCCTAGCGCGGGCCACCCTAGGCCGCACCACCAGGTGGTGTGGCCACCCTAGCCCACCTCTGGCTCTCCCCACTGGCGTATATATTTCTCCCGAAACCCTAAGACTCAGGGAGCGACCACAGAAAGATTCCGCCTCCTCTGCGGGGCAGAAAACACCGAGAGAGAAAGATCTCTCCAGCAGACAAATTTCTGCCCGGGGAATTCCTTCCCGGAGAGGGGAGATCATCGCCATGAACACCACCATCAAGCTAGACTTCATCGGGATCATCATCATCATCACCACCATCATCACCATCAGCACCATCATCACCATCTCCATATTGCTGTAACAATTGAGTTGAATCTTGCATTAGTTCTTAGGGGAAACTTTCCCGGTGTTGATTACTCTTTGTAGTTGATGCTATTGAGTGGAACCATTGAATTATTGTTTATGTTCAGATTGTTATACATCATTATTCCATCTCTGATCATGATCCATATGATGTCTTGTGAGTAGTTCGTTTTGATCTTGAGGACATGGGAGAAGTCATGTTGTTAGTAGTGGAATTGTGTTGAGAAAGATTCAATAGTTTGATATTTAAGTTGTGGTGTACTTATTCTAGTGGTGTCATGTGAACGTCGACTACATGACACTTCACCTATATGGGCCTAGGCGAATGCATTGTGTATTTGGCTACTAATCGTAGGGGTTGCCGGAGTGACAGTAAAGGAAACTTCTGCTGTGAGTATTGTTTACTGCTGTTAGTTGCTTTATTTTTGTTATGATAATTCGCCGAGTTTCTTATTTGGTAATGCTACTACTATAGTGCCCCGGATTAACCATCCGAGAAATCCCTGTTATGCATACTCCATGTTCCCATGATCAGTGAGCCGTGGAACATAACCGACAAGTATCATTACAACATCCGAGACATATCGAATTACAAGACTTACATAAATGTTGTTATGGCTACATCAATAATCATCAGCGGAACTTTATCAAGCGTAGAGCCCGATCCATGCCTTAACCTACAGGCAACTGACTGGGAGAATGTCCTAGCTCGCATAGTCACCAACATCATCTTTTTCTTGATATCTGACCAAGTTAATAGCCAGGGACAATGCCAGTGAGTACTTTGAATGTACTCGCAAACCACCTTAAGATAACAATAATAACAAGAGGATATGCATTATGGATGTGGTAGTAGGAGGGCTCCAAGAGAGGTTCTTTTCTCAATTAGTTTATCTTGTAGATATAGCATCTACATATCTTTGTTGAAAACTTTTGTAAAACATTTTGGAAACCATTTTGAACATTAGGACCGGGTCACCCATTTGTTCCCGTCTTCAGGTCGTCCCACGATCCAAACTACTTTCTCCTCCTTCCGACCATCCCATGGTCAAAACCTTTCTCCTTTACGACCATCCCATGGTTAAAACATTTCCAAGGCCATTTCTTTTCCGAAATCCTTTTTGAAAACAAAACCAGCACCGCTCTACAACAACCTTCCCAATCGTCCATGACCATGGACACGACTATTCGAATAGATTTACACTCTGCAGAGGTTGCACACTTTACCCACACCATCCGGGTACACTACCCTGATCTACACCGATCGTGGGTCGAGTAACCGATCAAGACACTCTGGATGCCCACTCCAATATAAGTGCCTACCCTATGAGTGTTATTCCACTCAAAACCGGGACGTCGGGTAGCGAGGACCAACCGGAGCGCATTTTACACTTTACATAGTGGGCGCTTTCAATGAGGGGCTCATAGTAACGCGTGGAGGCTCGCAGACCCTTTGTTCCTTCTCCAGGTCGATGTCCCACATGGACCCTTACGTGAGAAGGCCCACCCTCCAGCGAGTTTCATCCCCTGTAGTAGTTGCAAGGCAGCTTATACCAGAATAGTCAAACATCAAATCTAGCCCTGTCCCATTCTAGAGTAATGTGGTTGCACAGGGTTAATTTTTCTAGCAAAACTGCAAAGAACCGGATGCGTTTTCGTAAACCTTTTTCCTCCATCTTTCCTTCAGCATTTTGTAAAACAAAACCTTTTTCTTTCTCAACATCTCTTGGGAGGTCCCACCTCACCAAGGTTTTATCATAAAACATTTGGTAAAGCCTTTTTCCGGGGTCTTCCCATCCTCTAGTTTTTGCTTCGGCTAAAACGGGGTCTCCAAAGGGGTATGGTGTATTACACCATCTACCATACTAGGGACAAGTAGGTATCATCAAGGGGGTTGTAATTAGTAGTACCATAGTGTAGTTCAGAGGAGCCAAACCACTACCATATATACATCAACATATAGTAAAACAGTGCAGTTTTAATAAACAGTAGATAAAACATGCATAAGTAAAACAGCAGGACAGGCTTATGAGCAAGAAGGTGGCTTGCCTGATGGTCAGCAATATGGCAATATGTCCCTGTACTTCTCCTTAGAAAACCATAATGTCCAATAATAATTACCACTTCTCCTGCTCTCCGATTTCATCGCAACTATCGTCATCTAGATAGCACATGCAAACAAACCAAGCCACAATCAACACAAGGCATACAAGCATCGTTACAATACAGCAAACAAACATACCTCACAAAACTCAATTCAGTATGTTTTGATAGATTGCGTTGGTTGTAATTGGAAATACTTTACTTGCCTTTGTGGTTTTACCTTTGTGATTTATTTGTCAAATACCACCTAGTGAAGGGGGTTTTGACCAAGGCTTGGGTTTTGGTGTTATCAATGTGCAACAATGATACCATCAGGTAGGTATTGATGGAATAAGGCCAACAAAAGTGGTTTCATGATTTTATCACTTTTCGTTAATTTCTTATGAATTTTCTAGTGACAAAGGCTCTAGTTTTAGGAAATAATTCACCAGAAATGTTATGTATGTACAAAAATTATTTACTTGGGTGGTTAGGTAGGGCCTGATGCACTTTTTCACTGAGAGTTGGAATCACTCCCAAATAATTACCAGAATACCCTCAGGAAATTCCCAAAGGTAGTTCTAGAGCCAATTTGTCTTTTTCACAAGATTAAATCTACAGAAGCTGTTAGCTTGATTCCAAGGGAACATTATAGGTATTTGGAATACCTTTCTGTAGAAATTGGAATCACCTTGTTTGGATTTATATAACTCCTGTAGTGATTTTATTGATGGATAAACCATGCAGAGAAATGTTTATTCCACCAAAACTCAACAGGAGTTCCAACAATTAAGATCTCCTAGGTTTGGTTAGATATGGATGTATATAATTCATTAGAGTTGGAAATAGGGTAAAATATATCATGGATTGGCCTAGAGAATTTTCTAAAGGCAGAAAGGCTCTGTTTTTTTAATTTTTGCTACAGTAACTCCAGGGCTCCACTTGGTATGGGGCTGGGGTCATATGATAGGCATGTTAAATACCTACCAGGGCAAAATTGGTTTATTCCAGTTGGCTATACCAAACTCCTAGAAGGATTTATTTCTTCAGATGGACATACTTTCGTAATTTAATCACTAGGGAAATATTGAATATTAATTAGGTGCAAAAGTGGTTCTGCATGTTAGAGGATTTATAAAGGAACATGAACAAAAATAGTTCTTGGCCATTTCATCTCTTTTTCATTTTTGTTTCGAATTAAACCATAAGGGTAATAAACAGATTTATAAATTAGAATAAAGGAAAAAGGGGACAGGGGCTTACTGGGCCTGATCTAAGCGGAAACGGGCCACAGGGGAACATTTGGCCCACCCCGTGCGAGGCACTGCGCAGGAGGCTGGGTTTGAAACCCACTGGGAGGGGCCTAGTGGTCAGTGACACACAGCCCTGGAGGGGTATCCTGCAATGGGGGTCATCGGATTTAGTGGCGATGGACGGCTGTCCTCTGTCTTCTTCCTCTGGCCACGGGAGACAGAACCCGAACCCTAGCTGGGTCGGGAGGGCTACGGTGAGGCTTACCCGAGGCTTGTCGGCGATAGAGGAGTGGCAGAGGAGGCGCGGCGTGCGACGGCGAGTCCGGCGATGGTCGGGAGCAGCGGCTTTTGGGCAGGGATGAGGTCACGCGCCTCCGCGGCATGGACGGCTTCGGGAACTCGTCGGCGGTGGCATCTGGGGGTTCCCTGAGAGGAGAAAAAGATGGGGTTAGGGAGAGGAGATCAAGGAGAGGTCCGTAGGGTGACATGCAGAGAGGAATAGGGCAAGGAGGAGGCCCTACGAGCTTGTTCTAGACCATGGCCGAGGGGGAGAGTTCTCCTTCTCCTCTGCGCTGTGGATATGTAGGAGGAGATGGGACTTGTGGGGAGGGTAGGTGGGAGCAGAGGGAGGTGAAATGAGGGAATGGGAGAGGTAGCACCGGCCTCTGGCCTATTTAACTCGAGTGAATGGGGGCATGGTGGAGATGTCCATTTTGGGCATGGAAGAGGGGTGGGGCTGGCTTGGTGATTGGTCATAGAGGGCGGTGGAGGGGTGTGCTGTGTCATGGAGAGGATCCAGGAGGGAGGGGTGGGGCTGCTGCCCATTAATGCCCAAGATTTTTCAAGATATGGGCCCCCTCTCTTTCTCTCCATCCAAACTCAAGGGACAAGGGGGTAGGGCAGAGCTACAATGCTTTGCTACAGTGATCACGACCAGAGAGGAGTGCTAGGTGCTATGGTGCATTGCTTTGCAAGATTGGTGGTGTTTGGGTTTGGTTTTTGATACAAAAAGGCTAAATCCTCAAATATGCCATAAGGGATGATGAAGGTTTATTTCTTGATTTTTGATCTTGACCAACTGAGATAAGGATGCTTGTAGATGTATAGGGTTAATATGCATCTATGCGATTTATTTGGGATTTTTCAGAGAATTAGAAGTCCACTTAAATCCATTTACTCAAAAACTGCAGAAGTGAAGTATTGGAGCTCATTTGATATTTTTACATTGGACCTTGTTGGATTTATATTTGAGGTTCTCCCAAATGTGAATACACACTTAGGGGAATTTTCCCAAGATTTATTGGGGCTTAAAAGTATTTAAAACATTTATTAACCCATTTGTGCCATTTAATAAAATAGGCAAAAAGAAATAATAAAACTCTTCAAAAATATTTATTTTTGATGTGGGATGATAGGGTATGATATATGGGCCTGAAAAGTGCTTAGAGTTGGGGAAGTTTTTTGGCAAAAACCAAACTTTCCTTTGGGAAAGGAGTTTTGGAGATTTTGACTATTAAAGAGATTAATTAGATTTGGAGCTATAATAATTATGGATAATATTTGATAAATCTTGATGATCAAGGTAGATGATGTAGGAAAGGTGTAGAAAGCATTTTCAACCTTGGGAATTGGAAATCCAACTTGAATTAGATGGAAAACAAGGAGTGGTGGATCTAGGGTGATGTTATTTTTATACCACCAAAACCTGGTTGGATCTTGGAGCTCGGAGCTCACCTTTATGCAAGGGATAGATGGATAGATAGGCCAAGTGATGTAGATTGCAATGGGGTAGAGGTTTGAGCTTGATTCTGCTTGAGCTCACCAAGACAGGCTTTCAAAACTTTGAATAAAATAAGCCTGCCAAAGCAGATTATGAACTAGCCTTCAAAACCTTGTGGGTTTAAGAAGCACAAAGATCCACTTGGAACAAGTGAAGTAGATATTGATAGACCTATATGAGTAGAACACAACCATGCAAAGATTTGGTCCATAGAAGGTTGAATGATGGTGTGAGCTTCTGTCAAAGTAGGCATGTTGACTAGATTTGCAGGAATAGTTATTTTCTTGCCTGCAAAACCATCAAGAACAAGTAGGTTGGAGGATGATATAACCAAGGTAAAGAGTGGGAATTGGTAGTCCTTAGGATGTTTAACAATATGGTTCAAATGCATTTTAAAAAATGCACAAGGGTTGAGAAAGGGAGGCATTCAAAAAGGTGATGTTGGAAATAGTTTTCTAGACAGCCAAATTTGGCAGATTGAGGGTTTCTGACAAGAATGTGGGTGGTGATGATTTTGATGGGTTGCAAGGTACCAAAGCATCATCAAGTGGATGTGGTTGAAGTGTAGATTGATTAGAAAGTATCCTTGCTTGATATTGGTCTTCATTGACTTGGAAACTTCTACAATGGATCACTACAGAATTGATCTGGTTAAGGGTTTCAGATGATCACCTGGTGGCTAGAAATTAGATCCAGATTGTATTCTTGCTTAGGGTGTGGTGATTTGGAAACCTCTTGATCCTAGTGATGAGATCCTAGAGTAGCTCATACTATCTCCTAAGCAGACAAATCAAGCAGCAGATCAAGGCAACTCATCTTACAAACAAAGCAAACCTACTACTAGGGTTACCATCAGGCTTAGCTTGAGGTAAGGATGGGCAATTTTGGAAGGTTGGAGTTTGAGTAAAGTAAGAGTCCTTGGTATCCCTACCAAGAGTAGAATTCAAAAGTTTTATACAAGGTTTTGAGAATCCTAGAGGTAGGAGTAGTTGAAGGTTATGTCTTGAAAACATAAGGAGATTATATTATATATTTCTCCGTAGTTTTGTCAATAGAAGCTACTAAAATAGTTTTGGTTACATAAGCATCTTGGCTCATGTTGTGAATTGTCAGAACATTTTAGAATATGTAAAATGAGCCAGGATAGTTTTGGTAAATAACTTTTGTCAACTGATGGTGAGGTAAGGAGTATCATAGGGCATACACTCACATGCTCAAGCACAAACAATCAACAAGCAAACACTGCACCAATGAACAAGATTTTTTTTTGTTCACCCTGATTTTTGCATTCTAGACAACTAATCAGGGTTGCAGAAATTGGGATGTTACAACTACCACTGCTAAGGTAGTAGATGAACCACCACCTGCTGAGAAAGATGCTTTCAAACTACCTATAAGAATTATTGATCGTGTTATGGATAACTACTATGTTGGGGATGGAACTATCCATCCTGGTGATCATTTACTCTTTATACATGAATTATGCGGGTTGTTCAAGTGTGCAGGTATTACTACATATCAAGTTAAGAAGAAGTTATTCTCATTATCACTAAAAGGAAGAGCTGAGGAATGGTATAAGCTGCTAAAGAATGATCAAGCTCTAGAATGGGAGGAAATAGTACCTCTCTTTTATTCAAAGTTTTATCCTCCTAGTGAGATTCATAAAGATCGGAATCAAATATACAACTTTTGGCCTCTTGATGGAGAGAGTACAGCTCAAGCTTGGGGGAGATTGAAGTTACTAATGCTCAAATGTCCCATTCATGAGCTCCCCAACAATATTATTATCAATAACTTTTATGCAAGGCTTTCTCTTCATGACAAGGATTTATTGGATGCTTCTTGTGCTGGATCATTCACTCGCATGGAAGAAGAAGCCAAATGGGATCTTCTAGACCGTATTCAAGACAATGCTAAAGCATGGGAGAATGACAAAGGTAGAAAGTCAGGTATAAACTATGATTATGAATGCATTGAATCTTTTATGGGAACTGATGACTTTCAAAACATTAAACATGCTTATGGTCTAGACTCTCAAGCTATTGCAACTTATTTTAAGGCTTTTGCTTCCTACATTGAAGTGCCTAAAAAGAAGTGGAATAAGTATCATGAACCTTATAAAGATATTGCTAAGAGTGTTCCTGCAAGAAATACTGAAGTTTATACTGCTAATCATGTTTTACCTGAACCTTATATTGAGAAAATGCCTTTCCTAGTTAAGGTAAAGGAACATTCTATGATAGCTAGTATGGTTAATGAAAGTATGAATGAAGCTGTTGAACCTGATAAACAAATGGCTGATGAACCTATAATAGCCAATGTGAAAGACTTTGTTACTAAGTATGAAGAAGAGGGACACACTATCCTTTGTAAGGATACCTCTAATATTGTTTCACAAAGTAGTATTATGAGAGCTAGTATTCCTGTGTTTTCTGTTAGAATAAGTGATCATTGTTACGATGGTCCTTGTGATAGTTATATTGTTAAGTTTATGCATGATACTGAAAGTTACTATGAGAGAGGGAAAAGTGTTCTTATGCATCTCAATAATATCAAGTTTCCTCGTTTTATGCTGAAAGTTTTTATGGCGCACTTCTTTTGCCTTCTTATGCTAGTAGCCTCTGGTTTCAACAACTTGTTTGTTTACAAAATTCCCTTGCATAGGAACTGGGTTAGACTTAAATGTGTGTATTTTTCTTCTTAATGCTCTCTTTCACTTCAATTGATATCCCTATGTGAGCATCTTTGAAATTATCATGCCCATCTTAATGGCTATAAAGAAAGAGCTTTTTGGGAGACAACCCAGTTTATTTTTTCAGTTTGTTTTTGTTTCTTTGAGTCTTGGAAGTTATTACTTTGGTAATAACCTCTCCTTATCCGTTTTGTTTGGTTTTTGTGTCAATATCAACTTCTAATGAGATAGAAGTAATATTTGGGGAAGTTGCTGTCCCGAAACAGATTTTTGTGCTTCACTGTAAAAATTCGTGAGAGATCTCTGTATGTCGGATTGAGCTGTAATTGTTTGTGCTTCTGCCCCAGGTTGTTATTTAACTTTCATTAGTTTTGCACTTTTTGATTTGAGCAACAGAAGATTTTCGAAAAAATTGATCTTTACCTGCTGGTCTGTTTTGACAGATTTTGCTACTCTTGCATTTGCTTCTTTATTCGATTTCCTTTTTGAATTCTTTTTGGGTCTTCGGAAGGAGTTGCTACAGTATCTTATGTTTTGATGGTTTTTAGTTGAAGTTGGACTTAAAAGTTTTTATCACTTCACTTATACTAATGTTGCTAATGAGAACTATGTGAAGTTTTGTGTGAAAGAAATTTCCAGGTAGTGGAGGTAATGGTGTAATAAGGAAGAGAAAGGTTTTATGACTCAAGTAATAAGTGTATAAAGATGAAGATATGGATGGTATTCAAGTGGTGACTCCGGAAGAACCCACTAAATACCAAATTCAGAGACCTGCAGAGTCCGTTTTCAAATAGGTAACAGTTCTGGTAAGAAAAGTTCCGCGAAAATACTATCCAACTATATTTTTGTAGTCTTTAGTCAATAAGGAAAGCTACGAAGCGAAAGAGGGACGGAAACGGAGCCAGGGTGGCTCACACCACCCTTTGCGCGGGCCCACCCTGGCCGCGCCACCAGGTGGTGTGGCCACTCCGGACTCCGTCTCCGACCCGTTTTCTCCCAGTACCTTCCTTTCATTATAAAACTTCGTAATATATAATCCCTCGGTCCCCCGAGGTTCGTATATCGTGTTCTCGTCATGTTTTCGTTTTGATCTGTTTTTGCCAGGAACTACCTTTGAAAGCTTAGAAGCACAATGGTGTCCGCCAAGGATAAAGGGAAGGAGCCTATGAAGGAGGATCTCCTAGACCTCGGGAAAGAGAAGGAGATCAAGAGTGAAGGTGAAGAAGAGGCAAAGCACACCGGCACTACCGTTGCAAGCATTGGAGTGGTGGCGAACCCTGCCAGGATCAGGAGGACTGCATAGATGTCAACTAGAGGGAAGCCTCCGCGTAACTGTTTGGCACCAGTGACACTTTCTCCAAGCACCAAGAGTCCTTTCCATACCTTTATCCATAACCATGCAGGAAAAGAAGACTCCAAGAGGGAAGAGTGGAAAAAGAATCACAAGAGCTGGGATCCACAATCTGACATGATCATGCACCGCATCGAGCACAACTCGGAGTTTATTCGTACTCTCAACTTCGAGATTGAGGACTTGGGGAAACTGATCAAAGAGCTCATCAAGAGGATACCACCACCACCGAAGGAGTAATTCGCCATCAGGTTTGGCATCCCCTTGGTTTGTTCCAAGCTTGGGGGAATGCCGCGGTATCACATCACTATCTTTTATTTTTTTACCTTTTTAGTAGAGTCATATCATGAATAGAGAAGTTATCATGTAGGATGGTTTGCATTATGGAAGTGTCCCCTCTCTCGTTAGATAGGTATCCCTTGGTGTGAGCTACCGTTGTGGAATATTAATGAGAAGTTCTATCATTTACTCTTTTGCATAGCTTATATTAGTTTTCAATTCGTGGTTATATGATTGATCTTGTTGTTAGTATTGGTATAACTTTGGGATCTTTGAGTTAATTTAGTTGGTTTTGGCAAACCTGACTTGGTCAGTAGCAACACTATTTTCAAGAGTTGAATGAAAAGATAAAAGTACTCTAAAGAAAAAAATAATTTCATCATCTTTCTTTCTTGATTTGCTCATAAGTCTAGTATTCTCTAGTTGATGGGGATATGCCGAAAGGGGTATGCCCAACAGGACGTTCCGATTGGGCCGAAGGGCCTGCGAGTGCGTCCGAAAGACGGCGACTGGACTACGAAGGAAGGAAAGGCCCAGCGACTGGCGACTGGAAGCCCATGAGTGTAACAGAAGCCCAGTCGGACTAGGTCAAAGCCTCCGGATCCTTATCTTGTTTGGTGATAACTTGTAAACCCTAGCGAGGTGCCTTGTATATAAACCTCCCTAGGGTATCCTAGAGACTTACGTTCCATCATACACCCCCTCAAGCGACTCGTTGCCTAGCCGCCGAGCTCGCCACCCTTGTAACTCGCTCTCCAATAATCTATTCTAGCAGGAGTAGGTCTTTACCCTCCGGGGGGCCGAACCTGGGTAAACCCATGTGCATCCACCCCCATCTCGCACCGTAGATGGCCGCCAACTCTTCCTCACGAAACACTCAATCGCTGCCAATGGTAGCGACTGCCGTGGCCATTTCCACGACAGTGGCGCCCACCGTGGGGCATAGCAGGACTGGCCTGAGTTCTGCGGCGAGACCCTACTACTCGCCGATCGATCGGCCGCTCGCCACCAGTCGCATGATCGCCATCGGCAGGATCTTACAGATCCTGCCCAGCAGCTACATCCCGGCGTCACGTCCGGTCACTCACGGCACGGTGATGCCGGTCGGCTCCATCAACCTCTTCGTCGGCTTCACCGGCGCGATCGACCCAGCTGCAACGGTGATCGTAGGCGGGTCGCCGCCACACCGCGATCTTCTTTCGGAGGAGCAGGTCCGCTCCATCAGGAGCCTCGTCACCGAGTATGACTCGGCTGCCAGCGACGCGGTTGAGACTAACGCCGCCACCAACCACGACGCCCTAAACGATGACGCCGACTCCGCGACCCCTGCATCGGTCGACGGATCCATCACCGCCGCATCATGGGAGGACTCCATCACGCAAGTCTCCAACCCCGAGGGCTTCGAGGACCCCTCCATCCTAGGGATCTTCAACTCCGATTCCGGCTCGGAGTCCCCTGAGGATTTTCGCGCCAGATCCAATCGCTTCAACACGATCTACATGGCGGGCAGCACGGCCGCCTCGCCAGATCCGTTCACCATGCTGATCCCGCCGACCACGACAGCCACGGAGGTGGAGCAAGCCCGTCTGCGGCTCGCGGAGGCGCAATGCAACGAACTCGCCGAGCGCGAGAAATACCGCCTCGAAAGAGAGACGGCGCGGGAGCTGTCGCTCTATCACCAGCGCCGCATCAGGACCCGCATGAACCCCAACGTCCAGGGCCGCGTCCTGAACTTCAACGACGAAAGCAATCCCGCACGTGCCGCCGAGCGCAAATACTGCGAAAACGCGCCACCAGGCGGGAGCTACCCTGCGAGACCACCGCCTGGCGCACCGGCGACCGGGGCCCCTCCACCACCCATGGGCCGCACGCCCCCGCCGGACCAACCACGGATCATCATCTCGCCTCAAGCCCATGACGCCAACAGGCTACCATTATACTCCTCCCCGATGGACAACGTCGTCGCGGCCGACGCCGCGATCGCCAACCTCGACGTCCAAGGCGACGGCGCGCTACAGATCCAGTACGCCAAGGCCCTACTCGTTAGGGCCGTCGAGCAACAAGCCGCGGGAGTCGACCCGCGGGGGCGGATGTACTCCCGCTCATCAGCAAGCAGGGCGACATCAAGCGGCCACCCCACCATGGCCAACGCATTAGTTTGCCCACCACCCCAGCCCCTGGCGAACCAACCACGGGCCGCCAATCCCGCGCTGTCAACCAACGGGCCGCGACCGGTGAACAACACGGTCGCTGCCAATGGGCAGCCCCTCAACGCCTGAACGAACATCATCAACAACCAGGCGTGGCGGTCGCGCCAGCCCAATGACCTGTGGCACACCCTCACCAACCGCGGCGACCCGGAACCAAGAGGCTCGCTCAGTCGAGTCAGGCCGCAATGCTTCAGACCCATGATTCGCGGGGAAAATATCCTGCCAACTTCAAGGCCCCCAAGGAGATCGAGAAGTACGACCCGACGTACGACCCCACTGTCTGGCTGGACACATACCTCCTGGCAATGGGAATCGCAGGCCACACCGACCTGCTTGCCGCTCGCTACCTCCCCCTGATGATGGAGGGTGCGACCCGGCAGTGGATCAATACGCTCCCCGCCGATAGCATTGACTCCTAGGAAGAAATGCGGGACGCCTTCGTCAGGCACTTCGAGGGCTCTTACACCCGCGCCACCACCATAGAGGACCTGGAGCGATGCATCCAGGGACAACGCGAGTCGACTCGCCGCTGGATCCAAAGATGGCAAGAACTATGGATAAACGCCTCCGGCATCCACCCAAACACGGCGATACACTGCTTCAAGAATGCGTGCCAGTACGAAGCCCTAGTCGCCAAGATCAAGAGGGTCTACCGGATGCTTGACAACATCCCTGACCTCCTCGAGATTGCCAAGCGCTATGCGGAGGAGGACCCCAACCAAGACTCAGACGACGAGTCGGGAGGAAGACGCCGCACTAGCATCCATGACAGCGGGATCCTACGCGACATGGGCTACAGCAACACCCGCATCACCGGCAAGCGCCGCACGGACGGGTGAGTCGACTTCGTCGCCAACGACGGCTATGGCCAGTGCGACTCCAAGAACTACCGCCGCGATGGAGGAAACTACCGTGACAGCGGGAACTACCGCGCCAACAACACGACGAGGCCGAAATTTGACCCCGCCGCCCTGCTCAATCAGCCCTGCATCTACCACAGCAGGGAGGGAAAACCCGCCACCCACACCACCGTTGATTGCCACTCTCTCAAAGAGACTGAGAAGGCGAGACGAGCAAGGGAGGACCCCAACAACAACCCACCTCTTGACAACGGGAACGTCGGTGGCTTCGGCACCGCCGTCGGCTCGCTACATACCTTCACCGGACTTGGCACCAAGCACGAGAAGAAGGTGCTCGCCCGCGCGGTCATTGTCAATGCGGTGACACAAGTCGACATCCCTCGCTTCCTAAACTGGTCCGAGCAGAGCATCACCTGGAGTCGCCAGGACCATGCGCCAAGGATCGAATACCCAGGGCGAGTCGCCCTAGTAGTCAGGCCCAAGGTGGCCGACTACTGGCTGCCCAACATGCTAATGGATGGTGGGAGCTCCATCAACATCTTGTACCTCGACACGTTCAAAAGGCTCTAGCTCCCAGAAGCAGCCATGGAGCCAACACTGACGACCTTCCACGACATCGTCCCCGGTCGGAAGGCGTACCCGATCGGGAAAGTGACGCTGCCAGTCACATTCGGTACTCCAACAAACTACCACACGGAGAGGATCGTTTTCGAGCTGGTGAACTTCCGCAATCCCTACCACTACGTCCTAGGCCGCCAGGCATTCACAAAGTTTATGGCGACCCCACACTACACCTACAACATGATGAAGCTCCCTGGGCCAAGCGGCATCATCACCGTCCACGGCGACCCCGACATGGCCGTGGAATGCGAGGACAAGGGTACCGAGCTCGCCGACGCCGTCATCGCCGCGGAGACCGACCATGCGAAGGAGCTCGTGAAATATGCGGGCAACATCAACAAGGACGACCCCACCATCCTGAAGAAACCAACCGCCGCGAACTCCACGTTCGAGGCAACCACGCACACCCGCATCGTCGAGCTCGTCCCAGGCGACTCCAGCCAGACGGTCACCATTGGGGCGCACATGAGCCCCGCATAGGAAAGCGTGCTCATCGGGTTCCTCCGTGAGATCCGCGACATCTTCGCATGGAAGCCATCTGACATGCCAGGTGTCCCGAGGGAACTCGCTGAGCACAAACTCTATCGACGGGATCGTGAAGGAAGTGCGCCCGCGACGGGACCCAATGTCCGCATCCACGATTTCTGGACTCTGCGGAGACTACGTGTCCGCCACACCTGGAAACCCCCTCGCCATGAAACGCGGGAACGTCGCCGACGCTCTAGCGGGGGCGCTGGTTGTCAGGACCGGCGCTTCCGGCACAGACGCAGCCAAGGCAGGTTCCGATCGCGTTGCCACCACCTCTTCGGCGACTGGCGCAGCAGCTGACTCCGCGGCGCTGCCATTGGTCGCAGCGTCGTCGGCGCCCTCCTTCTGCTTCTTTGTGACTTTGGTGGTCGCCACATCCCTGGTGGGCTTTCTCTTCTTGGGAAGGTCGCCCTCTCCCATGTCGGTGGCCGGTGGAATCTTAGCCACCGAAGGACGGCCAATCTTCTTGGCCTCGACCTGCACGAGCCCCCACAATCAATATAACGACAACACAAAAGAGCAAGGCGAATCGGGATGAAGGAGCAGTACTTACTTAGCGACTGGGAGGATGCGAAGCCCGATGCTAATGTGGGCGGGCTTGTCCAACTCGGGACCCAACTTACGGGTGAGCCCCCTCTCGAAGACGTCTGAAGCCCACGAAACCGCGGGCTTCCTTGACGATGAAGCTGCAGTCACCGAGATCTCCGGCTCCGACGCGGCTGCCCTCGACAGCTGTGGCGACTTGGACGTCATCGCCTCAGCCGCTTCTTGACTTGGAACCCCCGAGGTCATTGGTGCAATCGCCACCAGGGGAACCTCTACCACTACCTCTGTGTCCTCGCCCTCCAACCCCTTTGTCGGGACTGCATCCTTTGGGGCCTTGTGAGAGACCTCGGGAGAACCTTCATCATCGGAATCGTCATCCAACTCGAACACCACCACCGACTTGGACGGCGACGTGGGACTTTTTGCTAGCGACTTGGGCCTGCGTGCGGGCTTCGACGACGTGGCAGTACGCCGCGACGTATGCTCTTGTGCGACCTCGTCGCCTCCGTCATGCTTGTCCAGGCTGCGGCTCGCCTCAACTTCATGTTGTTTCTGCATGCGGGTCTTGCGAGCCACGGGCGCCGGGGGAGGAACCTCCTCCTCCTCCCCATCGCTGTCGGAAGGGTCCCCCTCGGAGTCTTCCTCCAGTTCCTGGGGAACCTCTTCATCGAGCGGAGAGAGCCAGCCCTCCAACACCTGAAAAAGCTGAGAACCACCATGAGTACAACACCAAACAAGGAGACTGAAAACTGAAACATGGACGCAACGATTGGAAAGAGAACTTACTGTGGGGGCTTCATACTTCACAGGAGTGTACGGGGCGACCCCGACCGCCACACTGGTGAACTCTGCGTCGGTGATCTTCTTCAGGGCGGCCTTGTAGTCCTTGGCCTCCCATGACTCCTTGCTGGTTCGGGATGGGTCATGCTTCCCGCTGTACTCATACATCCAGTGCGGCTGAGCCGCCAGCGGAACCAGGCGCCGCCCGAGCCAGTAGTTGTAGAGGTTGATCGGAATCAACCCCTGGACCTTCAGCTTTTGGATCTGGTCCATCATCTCCGCGATGGCCATCCGCTGGTCTTCGGGAAGCTTCTTCGGCGCCAACCGACGGAGCTCGCTCCTCTCGGCGACGAACTCGGGAAGAGCCACCTCGCCGGAGGGAGTGGCTTCTTTGACGTAGAACCAACTCTTCTTCCACTCGCTGGCGGCCTTCTTCGGCAGGAGGAGCTTGATGAAATTGGCCTTCGGCTTCAGTTGAAACGTGACTCCACCTACAGCCAGCATCAAGCTGCCAGACGCCTCGCGCCCGATGCGGCCGTGGAAAAGCTCCAGCCATAGCGGGAAATACGGCCTGCAGCCGAGGTAACATTCGCAGAAGGCGACGAAGATCGCCAGCTGCTCGATGCTATGCGGGCCAAGATCCGATGGCTTGATCGCGTAATACGCGCAAAAGCGGCGGAAAAAGAGTGAGGTGGGGAACCCCAGACCCCTCTCAAGATGACTAGGGAAGCAAATGAACTCGCCGGGTCGCGGCTTCGGCTTGGTCTCAGAGGAGGGGGGAACCCGCCAATTCCCCTTGCAGAGCACTCCGACGTCCTCGAAAGATCTAAGCTGGGCCGTGGTACACTTGGATTCCCCCCATGAGCCTTTGGGAGGCACCATCGGGTAGGATGTGGAATCGCACGATGCGGGAAGGACAAGTCGGAAGGACATAGGCAGGAAGATTGGAGGCAGGAAGAACGAATGAGGAGGAATGAAGAATGCGAAGAAGGTCTATGGAGCTGAACCATCACTCCCCTTATATGGGAAATGCCACCCGCCAAAATCAGGGTAGCCGTTACTCGCGGTAATTGCGCCGAAGTTACCGTTGAAAATTCCAACGGATAGTTTGACCAGACTGACGGTCCAACTCCTTTATTTCACCCGCCACCCGCCAGTCTTTCCATTTGCCAAGACGACTTGGTGGCAGTAACATTCATTGAGACGACGAGTGGAAACATGGGGAAGTTCTCCTTGGTTCTAAGGGAGTCCATCGCTGACTCGACTGGACACCCAAATTGGGCTCGCCTACTCCGAACGCCAAAAGGACGCCTGCGCCTGCATCGACGATGGCCTCGGGGACTACTGATGGGGATATGCCGAAGGGGGTATGCCCAGCAGGACGTTCCGATTGGGCCGACGGGCCTGCGAGTGCGTCCGAAAGATGGCGACTGGACTACGAAGGAAGGAAATGCCCAGCGACTAGAAGCCCAGTCGGACTAGGTCAAAGCCTCCGGATCCTTATCTTGTTCGGTGATAACTTGTAAACCCTAGCGAGGTGCTTGTATATAAACCTCCCTAGGGTATCCTAGAGACTTACGTTCCATCATACACCCCCTCAAGCGACTCGCTGCCTAGCCGCCAAGCTCGCCACCCTTGTAACTCGCTCTCCAATAATCTAATCTAGTAGGAGTAGGTCTTTACCCTCCGGGGGGCCGAACCTGGGTAAACCCATGTGCATCCGCCCCCATCTCGCACCGCAGATGGCCGCCAACTCTTCCTCACGAAACACTCAATCACTGCCAATGGTAGCGACTGCCGTGGCCATTTCCATGGCACTAGTTAAGATCTTTTGTGCTTCCAAGGAAGTTTGCTTGTTTGTCTTTATCACTTGTATGTTTGTTTGTTTCCTTCAACTCTTATACTTGCTACCCAGCCTTGCTAGCCAAAAACCTATACTGAGAGGGAATCCTTCTCGTGCATCCACTTCCTTAAACCAAAACCTATGCCATTTGTGTCCACCATACCTACCTATTAGCATTATTGCTATTCTAAGTAAATTCTTGTTTTATGTACCTCCCAAATTAAACTTGTTATGTGAAAAGTAGTGATTAAAGCTCTCATGAACTTGATGGCACACTTTACTTTCTTGCACTTAATAAACTTGAACCATTGTGCTCACCTATGTTGCGTATATGCTTGCGCTTTGTAAGTTGTGAATTAGCAGAACCATGCTGTCATGGGGAACATTTTCAATATTGCATTGGTACTTTGTACCTAGTTGATATAATGTTCTTTTGTCTATGGAGGTCATCGGTGTGAAATGAAAGGGGAGCTTGTAAGTCCATAGAGTTATGTATATGTGTTAGAGAAACACCTGGGCCGCTGGTCTAATCCATGCTGACATGGTGGAAACCTGCAACATAACCATAACGAGCATCTATGAAGCATTCTTCTTATAAAAAAGAGAGTCCGATATTGATAAAAAAGATAAAAAGAAAAAAGAGATTATGAAAATAGGAAAGAAAGAAAAAAGCACCATATTCCCATGGTAAATAAGAAGATTGCTGAGATGTTTGTTGTCTGCTTGCCTTGTCATTTTGATATGGGGATTCTTCCATATCATCGGGCAAGGGGTACCCCGTTGGCGGTTCTCTATGATACACATGTGCTTACGATGACAAGAACTTACCAGTGACTAAACTTGAGTAGCATGAAGAGTGGCCCTCGTATTCAAGGGACATGAGATTCTCAATTTACAACTTGTCAATGCATATCCTCATATTTGATCACTTTAACCTTAATCACCTAAAGATGCCTATGATAGGGGCAATGAGAGCTAAAAGCTAATAAGTATCATAATTTTTGGGAGCTCTTTATGAGACTTGCAATCCCTTCTTCCCTCTGCGAAGGGCCTTTCTTTTACTTTTTAGTTGAGTCAGCAAACCTATTCCCTTCTATCTCAGCAAGTATTTTGAGTTGTTGTGTTTCATTCATTCATATGATGATTTATTCAATCATGTTTCTTATGTTCCTTGTTTTGCACATTGCTCTTATCTTGGTGATTAGTACTTTGGAAGCTATCATTGTAAAACCAGTTATTTGTGAACTCTAGCAAATTATCAACTATTCTTCGACCAAGATCAAAGTTTGCCATTACCAATTATGATTTACTTTATGTATCTTTATTGTGTTTCCTTTACTCATTGCAAGTTAAGTTATATAATAGTGAGTTTTCTTCTATTATGATCTATGTATTGATGAATGTGATGCTTCTTGTCCGTATTCTTTTATCGACTCTTCACTCCATAAACCTGATGCCATGTTTATTGAGCTCAGTTTCGCTTGGGGACAAGCGAAGTCTAAGCTTGGGGGAGTTGATACGTCCATTTTGCATCACTATTCTATGTCATAATTTGCTATTATTCATTGATATATTTCATATTAAGAGATGATACTTATGTTATTTCATCTGTTTTTGCATGGTTGATGACTTTTGGAGCATGGACCACTGTAGTCAGGATTCTGATGGAAAAGGTGCTGTTTGGAGGCAAAATTCGCGAAGATCAGAAAATCCGGGAAAATATACGGAAAATCCTATTTTTCCAAAAGACGAAGGCTGCCAGAAGGAGGAGTGGAGATGGGCCACAGGGGGCCCACACCACCCCCTGGCGCGGGCCACCCTAGGTCACGCCACCAGGTGGCGTGGCTGCCCTGGCCCACCTCTGGCTCTCCCCTCTGGCGTATATATTCCTCCAGAAACCCTAAGACTCGGGGAGAAACCACAGAAAGATTCCGTCGCCTCTACGGGGCAGAAAACACTGAGAGAGAAAGATCTCTCCGACAAACAGATTTCTGCCGGGGGAATTCCTTCCCAGAGAGGGGATATCGTCGCCATTAACACCACCATCAAGCTGGACTTCATCGGGATCATCATCATCATCACCACCACCACCACCATCAGCACCATCATCACCATCTCCATATTGCTGTAACAATTGAGTTGAATCTTGTATTAGTTCTTAGGGGAAACTTTCTCAGTGTTGATTACTCTTTGTAGTTGATGCTATTGAGTGGAACCATTGAATTATTGTTTATGTTCAGATTGTTATACATCATTATTCCATCTCTGATCATGATCCATATGATGTCTTGTGAGTAGTTCGTTTTGTTCTTGAGGACATGGGGGAAGTCATGTTGTTAGTAGTGGAATTGTGTTGAGAAAGATTCAATAGTTTGATATTTAAGTTGTGGTGTACTTCTTCTAGTGGTGCCATGTGAACGTCGACTACATGACACTTCAACTATATGGGCCTAGGGGAATGCATTGTGTATTTGGCTACTAATCATAGGGGTTGCCGGAGTGACAGAAACCTGAACTCCTGTTAGGAAACCATTGCACAAGGGACGTAAGGGTCTTAGAGTTTAAAGCTGTGGTTAGGTTTCTACCTTAATTACTTTCTTGTACTTACGAATGTTTGCAAGGGGTATAATGACAAGTATGTATTAGTCCTAGGAAGATTGGTACATTAGCACAAGTTCACCCACACAACACTTAGCAAGCTAAAGAAGATTAATCAACTATATGAAGCGAAAGCACTTGACAGTCTTCCCATGTGTCCTCGAGAACGTTTGGTCATCTTAAGTAATACAACCGGCTTGTCCTTTGCTGCATAAAGGATTGGGCCACTTGCTCCATTTATTCCTACTGTCTTTTGTTTACTCGTACTTTATTTACTTGCTTTATCAAAATCCCCTAAAAATTCGTTTGCTAAGTATTTGCAGAGAATTCCTGATCCATACCACTAGACAACACCTTCTGCTCCTCGTTGGGTTCGACACTCTTACTTATCGAAAATACTGTGATACACCCCCTATACTTGTGGGTCATCAACGTGTTTGCCATCCTTGATACATTCCCCCTTATCTACGAAGGTGCATCCCTTCTTGGCGTAGCCCTCGAGAGCCTCATTGAGAACACCCCTTGTTCTGGTGTAGTCTTTCTTCTTCGTCAAACTCCCCGAGTCAAAATACGCGGCTATTGAATACCTTGGGGCAAGGACGATGAGTGCGCAATATTTGTCTCTACACAACACAATTGGAACAGAATGTTGGAAAAAGAGCAAAGGAAGAAATCTATAAGAAATGCATAAGTTACGGCGGCGATGAGCGAGTGTGTGTACTTACTCGGGAAAGAAAGGCAAAAGAAGTGTGCCCTTCCTCTTGTTGCCTCACGATGAGGTACGCCTTCACCTTGGTCCGTGACTCTGATCCTTCGACCAACTAGCTGTCTCGCATGTAGTAGGGATCCACTATCGCGATTTCCGGGGTACTTTCTCTCTTGATCTTGATCGCCAGATTGAGCGCGTATATGCGGACCAAGTTATAGTCCAGCCGTTTCGTGAGAAACAACTTGAATATGTCCTCGAATGCTATGAAGAATATATCCGTGGGGGGTTCATCGACGAAGCCCACGTCCAATGGCACCTTGGCCGTGAAAACCGGGTAATTTGTGAAGGAAATATGCCCTGAGAGGCAATAATAAAGTTGTTATTATGTATTCCTTGTATATGATAGATGTTTATTTTGCATGCTATAATTGTATTGATAGGAAACATCAATACATGTGTGTTTAATAAACAAAAAGGGTTCCTAGTTATGCCTCTCTTATAGACTAGCTTGTTGATTAACAAGATGATCAAGGTTTCCTGATCATGGACATTGGATGTTGTTAATAACAAGGTCACAACATTTGTGAAATGATGTGATGAACATTCATCCAAAGCATAGAATTACGATCAAGTCATTATGTTTATATTTCTATAACATCATACGAAGTAATCTTTATCCTTAGACCATGAGATCATGTTAATTACTAACACCGGAAGGGTATCTTGATAACATCAAACTTCACACTGTAACAGGGTGACTATAAAGATGGGTTCAGTACTACGAAGGTGTTATGTTGAGGCTCATGGATCAAGAGTGGAATTTGTCAATCCAGATGACGGATAGATATACTCTGGGCCCTCTCGGTGATATCACATTAGGATAGCTTTCAAGCAAGTGATGTGATCACTAGAATGTTATATCACGGGAACGAGAAAAGAGTGCATGTCGGTAACGAGATCAAACTAGGTATGGAGATACCGATGATCGAATCTCGGACATGTAATATATCGAGAGACAAAGGGATTTAGTTACAAGCGTTAAAGGTTCTCACGATCACAGGAGTCATCGTTGAATGTGTAGGAGTCAGTACGGATCTCCAGGTCCCGCTGCTGATTATTGATCGGAGAAGGGTCTCGATCATGTCTGCATTATTCGCGAACCGTAGAGTGGCACACTTAAGAGTTACCGGACACCATTTTGGAGCACATATGTTTCAGACGAAAGAATTGCAAAGCGTAGGAATTGTTTCAATAGAAACCGGAAATTGTTTCGGGTGAAATTGCAGAAGGTGGTTCTGCATGTGATATTGAAATATTGCAAGGGGCTATATGTGAATGTTTGTTAATTAAAGTAATTAACAAAATTATGAATAAATTTAATAAAAAGAGTTTTATTAAATGAGAGAGCATTAAATTTGGAGAAATTTAATGCATTTAAAGTGGAGACTTTAAAAGGGAATGTGAAGAGGCATTTTAATGTGGAGGGGTTACCACCACATGAATGGGGGAGGTGAGGGGTCACCCCCCCATGCGCCGGCCATGGAGAGAGGGGGAAACCCCTTCCTCCTATAAAAGGCCACCCATTCCCTCCTTCATCCACACACCTCCTTGTGAAGGATCTCTCTCCCCCTCTAGAATTATTCGCCCATGGTCTCGGATTAGCGAGATACATGTTCCCGGTGGCATTTCGTCTGGAAGGAGTTGATGCTTCCGCTGGATCGCTGGAGCGAGGAGGTAGAGGTTGTCCGGTGGCTTGAACGTGTGTGCGACGATGGATGCGCTGCTGATTTGCGGCGCTCGGACTTCCACACAATCTTGAGATCGGCAAGCGTACGACTACATCAACCACGAGTTCCTACTCGTTAACAAAACTCGTTGTCTTCGAGGGTAAGTTCTCCATGGATGTATGTCCACCCGTTGCTCTGTATCTAGTAGATAGATCTTGGCGTATAGTTCTCATCGTAGGAATTTTTTTGTTTTCTATGCTGCGGACCCAACAGTGGTATCAGAGCCTGATCTATGCGTAGGTGCTTTGCACGGGCAGTACACATATGTTTATATGTGGGCGATGATGATCATGTTATTGCATCTTCTATGTACTTTTGATATTGGTGGCATAGTGGGATGAAGCGGCCCGGACCAACCTTACATGTCATCGTACATGAGACCGGTTCCACGACTGACATGCAACTAGTTTTGCATAAGTGGCTAGCGGGTGTCTGTCTCTCCTACTATAGTCAATATCTGATTTACAACGAGTTGCTAATAACTTGGTTATCCTCGTTATGGTTCATGTTCGTAGGTAAGACCGGTTCTATCTCCGGAAGCCCTAAGCCACGTAAAACTTGCAATTGATAAATTAGAGGCGTCTAGTTTAGATCGTTGCTGGGCTAGTGTCTTGATATGGTATTGTTGTAAGTAGATGTATGATAGATACTCTTACAACTCACTTACCGTGTAAGTTCCATAGACCTTGGCCTTACACACAAAGGAATGATAGAGATCATACCACGATGCAAATGATAGAGATCAAATGCATGGACCATATCACCTCACTTCACACATTAGCATCTTATATTGCTAGTTTGACGCTTTTGGTAGCATTATAAGATGACCCCTCATTTAGATATCAAGATAAAATGTGTTCTTCCTTAAGTATGCACCGTTTTGTGGATCGTGTTTTGAGGCATCACGTGATGATCGGATGTTCTCGACTCTACGCTTTCATACAACGGGTGTAAGACAATTTTACACACGCAAATACTAAGGTTCTTACTTGACGATCCTAGCATGTACAGACATGGCCTCGGAACACGGACCGAAAGGTTAAGCATGAGTCATATAGTTGATATGATGCCCATATAGATGCTCGCCTTTGAAGCTACACCGACTCACGTGATGATCGGACTTGGTATAGTGGATTTGGTTCATGTAATCACCAAAAGGACACGAGGGATGTCGTTTTTGAGTGGGAGTTCATTAGTAATTTGGATTAGTTGAACTCAATCTATCATAAACTTAGTCTAAATATATTTTACAAATTCTGTTGTAGATGGCACCACCTGCTTTTAATTTCAATGTGTTCATGGAGAAAGAGAAGCTTGCTGCGAATAGTAGCAACTTCACCAACTGGGCTATGAATTTGAGGATTCTCCTCACTGCTGCACAAAAGCAATATGTGCTAGAGGCGCCGCTAGGCCCCCCACCAGCTCCTGATGCCCCTGACGAGGAAAAGAACGTCTATATAACTCGTCAGGAGGACCACAACTTAGTTCATTGCAGCATACTGTATGGGCTAGAGCCAGAACTTCGAAAACGTTTCGAAAATGGAAATGCCTTTGATACCATGGGAGAATTGAAAATGATTTTCGATACCCATGCTGCCGTAGAGAGTTATAATGCTTCTGAAAAGTTCTTTAGCTGCATGATGGAAGAGAACAACTCCGTTAGTGAGCACGTACTCAAAATGTCTGGGTACACCGATAAGCTTGTGTCCTTGGGAATAACGATTCCCATTGACTTAGGCATACATCATGTTCTCCAATCTCTGCCACCTAGCTACAAGAGCTTCGTGATGAACTATAATATGCAGGGCATGAAGAAGTCTCTTCCTGAGCTTCTGTCAATGCTTAAGACTGCAGAAGTGGAGTTTAGGAAAGAACATCAAGTGTTGATGATCAATAAGACCACCGGTTTCAAGAAGGACAAGAAAGGCAAGCAAAAGGGAAAGAAGGGCGGCAAATCTGTTGTCGCGCCTGAAAAGAAACCCCGAGCTGGCCCTAAGTCTGACACCGAGTGCTACTATTGCAAGGGGACTGGCCATTGGAAGCGCAACTGCCCCAAGTATTTGGCGGACAAGAAGGCCGGCAAGGCAAACAAAGGTATATGTGATATACATGTTATTGATGTGTACTTGACTAGTACTCGCAGTAGCACCTGGGTATTTGATACGGGATCAGTTGCTAATATATGTAACTCGGTTCAGGGGCTGCGGAACAAGCGACAACTAGCAAGGTATGAGGTCACGATGCGGGTCGGCAATGGATCAAGAGTTGATGTGATCGCCGGCGGAACGCTGCCTCTCCATATGCCGTCGGGATTAGTTATAAACCTGAATAATTGTTATTTGGTGCCTGCACTGAGCATGAACATTGTATCCGGATCGTTTTTGATGCAAAGTGGTTATTCGTTTAAGTCTGAAAACAATGGTTGTTCGATTTATATGAATAATATCTTTTATGGTCATGCACCTGTGTTGAATGGTTTATTTCTATTGAATCTCGATAGTAGTATTACGCATATTCATAATGTTGATGCTAAAAGGATTAAACTTGATAATGATATATCTACATATATGTGGCACTGCCGTCTAGGTCATATTGGCGTTAAACGCATGAAGAAACTCCATTCTGATGGACTTTTGGAATCACTTGATCTTGAATCATTTGATACATGTGAGCCATGCCTTATGGACAAGATGACTAGAACGCCGTTTTCCGGTTCAATGGAACGGGCGACAGATTTATTGGAAATCATACATACTGATGTGTGTGGACCAATGAGTGTGTCGGCGCGAGGTGGATATCATTATTTTATTACTTTCACGGATGATTTGAGTAGATACGGGTATATCTATTTGATGAAACATAAGTCTGAAACCTTTGAAAGGTTCAAAGAATTTCAGAATGAAGTGGAAAATCATCATAACAGAAAGATCAAATTTCTGCGGTCCGACCGTGGAGGAGAGTATCTTAGTTACGAGTTTAGCACACATATGAAAGACTGTGGAATAGTTTCACAACTCACGCCAGCCGGAACACCACAACGTAATGGTGTGTCAGAACGTCGTAATCGTACTTTATTGGATATGGTTCGATCTATGATGTCTCTAACTGACTTACCTCTGTCATTTTGGGGTTATGCACTAGAAACAGTTGCATCCACTTTAAATCGGGCACCATCTAAATCCATTGAAAAGACACCGTATGAATTATGGTTTGGAAACAAACCTAAGCTATCATTTCTTAAAATTTGGGGATGCGATGTTTATGTGAAGAAACTTCAACCGGATAAACTCGAACCCAAAGCGGAAAAATGTATCTTCATAGGAACCCTAAGGAAACGATTGGGTATACCTTCTATCACAGATCCGAGGGCAAGGTCTTTGTTTCCAAGAATGGATCCTTTCTTGAGAAGGAGTTTCTCGCGAAAGGTGTGAGTAGTCGAAAGGTAGAACTCGAAGAGGTTATTGAACCTTCTCTTCATGAAATGGTGAGTAGCGCAGCTCCAGAAGTTGTTTCGGAGTTGATTTCACCTAATGAAGAGAGAGGTAATGATATTGATCATTAAACTCTGAAAGAGGACACTACCGAACCTCGCAGGTCAAGCAGGACACGTGCAGCTCCTAAACTGTACGGCAATCCTGTTGTGAATTTCATGGTTGATGAAATGGATGACCCTGCGACGTATGAAGAAGCGATGATGAGCCCGGATTCCAACAAATGGCTAGAAGCCATGAAATCCGAGATGGAATCCATGTACGAAAACCAGGTTTGGACCTTGGTGGACTTACCTCACGATCGAAAGGCCGTGGAGAATAAATGGATTTTCAAAAGAAAAACTGATGCTGATGGTAATGTAACCATCTATAAGGCTCGACTTGTCGCAAAGGGGTTTCGACAAATTCAAGGAGTTGACTACGATGAGACATTCTCTCCCGTAGCGATGCTTAAGTCGGTTAGGATTATGTTAGCAATTGCTGCATATTTAGATTATGAAATATGGCAGATGGATGTCAAAACTGCGTTCCTCAATGGTAATATTGAAGAATAGTTGTATATGATACAACCTAAGGGTTTTGTCGATCCTAAGGATGCTGATAAGGTGTGCAAACTTCAACGATCCATCTATGGACTGAAGCAAGCATCCCAGAGTTGGAATCTCCGCTTTGATGAGGTGATCAAAGAGTTTGGATTTGTCCAAACTTATGGAGAGGCTTGTATTTACAAGAAAGTGAGTGGGAGCAATGTGGCATTTCTGATATTATATGTGGATGACATATTATTGATTGGAAATGATATAGATCTTTTAAACAGTGTTAAAAGTTATCTAAACAGCAAATTTTCGATGAAGGACCTTGGTGAAGCTTCATATATATTAGGCATTAAAATCTATAGAGATAGATCAAGACTCCTAATTGGGCTATCACAGAGTACATACCTTGATAAGATATTAAAGAAGTTTAATATGGACGGAAGTAAGAAGGGGTACTTACCTATGTTGCAAGGCAAGACATTGAGTAAGACTCAAAGTCCGGCTACGGCGGAAGAAAGAGAGATAATGGATAAGATCCCCTATGCCTCAGCCATAGGCTCTATAATGTAGGCCATGCTATGTACAAGACCAGATGTGGCACATGCTATTAGTTTGACTAGTAGGTACCAATCTGATCCAGGTTCGGAACACTGGATAGCGGTCAAGAATATCCTTAAGTACTTGAGAAGAACTAAGGATATGTTTCTTGTATACGGAGGTGAAGAAGAGCTAGTCGCTAAGTGTTATGTCGATGCTAGCTTTGACACTGATCCGGATGACTCTAAGTCTCAATCCGGATACGTATTTCTCTTGAACGGAGCAACAGTTAGTTGGAGGAGTGCCAAACAACTTGTGGTGGCTGGATCAATGACAGAGGCGGAATATGTTGCTGCTTCAGAAGCAGCGCAGGAAGCGGTTTGGATGAAGGAGTTCATAACGGAACTAGGTGTGGTTCCTAGTGCGTTGGACCCAATGGTGATCTATTGTGACAATAATGGAGCCATAGCCAACGCCAAGGAACCAAGGTCTCACAAGAATTCCAAGCATATTAAGCGCCGGTTTCACTCCATCCGCGAGCATGTCAAGGATGGAGATATAAAGATTTGTAAAGTGCACACGGACCTGAATGTAGCATATCCGTTGATTAATGTACTCCCTAGAGCAAAACATGATCAACACCAGAACTCCATGGGTGTTAGATTTATCACTATATAAACTAGATTATTGTCTCTAGTGCAAGTGGGAGACTGAAGGAAATATGCCCTGAGAGGCAATAATAAAGTTGTTATTATGTATTCCTTGTATATGATAGATGTTTATTTTGCATGCTATAATTGTATTGATAGGAAACATCAATACATGTGTGTTTAATAAACAAAAAGGGTTCCTAGTTATGCCTCTCTTATAGACTAGCTTGTTGATTAACAAGATGATCAAGGTTTCCTGATCATGTACATTGGATGTTGTTAATAACAAGGTCACAACATTTGTGAAATGATGTGATGAACATTCATCCGAAGTATAGCATTACGATCAAGTCATTATGTTTATATTGCTATAACATCATACGAAGTAATCTTTATCCTTAGACCATGAGATCATGTTAATTGCTAACACCGGAAGAGTATCTTGATAACATCAAACATCATACCATAACAGGGTGACTATAAAGATGGGTTCAGTACTACGAAGGTGTTATGTTGAGGCTCATGGATCAAGAGTGGAATTTGTCAATCCAGATGACGGATAGATATACTCTGGGCCCTCTCGGTGATATCACATTAGGATAGCTTGCAAGCAAGTGATGTGATCACTAGAATGTTATATCACGGGAACGAGAAAAGAGTGCATGTCGGTAACAAGATCAAAATAGGTATGGAGATACCGATGATCGAATCTCGTACATGTAATATATTGAGAGACAAAGGGATTTAGTTACAACCGTTAAAGGTTCTCACGATCACAGGAGTCATTGTTGAATGTGTAGGAGTCAGTACGGATCTCCAGGTCCCGCTGCTGATTATTGATCGGAGAAGGGTCTCGATCATGTCTGCATTATTCGCGAACTGTAGGGTGGCACACTTAAGAGTTACCGGACACCATTTTGGAGCACATATGTTTCAGACGAAAGAATTGCAAAGCGCAGGAATTGTTTCAATAGAAATCGGAAATTGTTTCGGGTGAAATTGCAGAAGGTGGTTCTGCATGTGATATTGAAATATTGCAAGGGGCTATATGTGAATGTTTGTTAATTAAAGTAATTAACAAAATTATGAATAAATTTAATAAAAAGAGTTTTATTAAATGAGAGAGCATTAAATTTGGAGAAATTTAATGCATTTAAAGTGGAGACTTTAAAAGGGAATGTGAAGAGGCATTTTAATGTGGAGGGGTTACCACCACATGAATGGGGGAGGTGAGGGGTCACCCCCCCATGCGCCGGCCATGGAGAGAGGGGGCAACCCCCTCCTCCTATAAAAGTCCACCCATTTCCTCCTTCATCCACACACCTCCTTGTGAAGGATCTCTCTCCCCCTCTAGAATTATTCCCCCATGGTCTCGGATTAGCGAGATACATGTTCCCGGTGGCATTTCGTCTGGAAGGAGTTGCTGCTTCCGCTGGATCGCTGGAGCGAGGAGGTAGAGGTTGTCCGGTGGCTTGAACGTGTGTGCGAGGACGGATGCGCTGCTGATTTGCGGTGCTCGGACTTCCACACGATCTTGAGATCGGCAAGCGTACGACTACATCAACCACGAGTTCCTACTCGTTAACAAAACTCGTTGTCTTTGAGGGTAAGTTCTCCATGGATGTATGTCCACCCGTTGCTCTGTATCTAGTAGATAGATCTTGGCGTATAGTTCTCATCGTAGGAAATTTTTTGTTTTCTATGCTGCGGACCCAACAATTTGGATCTTCGTCTTTAAGAAGGAGGCCCTCTAGTGTCTTGACACCCTCGTGCAAAGTTAACATGGCTCCAACCGCAATGTGGAGCATATCCGGAGTCAATATCGGATCACCAGCTACATGCACTCGGGGCAAGCCATATTGTGTGGATGGTATGACGATGGCGTCCTGACCCCGGATCCTCTTCGGAAGAGGCTGGCTCACACCCTTCTTATTATTATTACCTCTCTTCCTGTAGTGCTTCTTCTTCACAACAGTGTCAGCCACTGCCATCTGCTTATCAGCCGGCTTTTGGAGTGTGTTGGGGCTGAAAACCAATCCCGGTTTCTCTTGTTGTGGATCGGCGGCCGGAGGCATCTCTTGAGAAAGACCATGGAAGACTAGGCGCTGCGTGCATGTATTGGGCTGACCAGCTTGATGGTCGTCGCGAGCTGTGAAGGGTTCTTCATCCACAGAAGGCATATACAATCCTTTGGCGGCACCGGTGTTGATGAAGTCGTCAACGTTGACCAATTCATCATCATCTTCATGGGTGCCATCATGTGTTGGTGGTAGCGGGGGCGACGACGGTTGCGGCACAACATCTTTTCCATGTGGCGGTACACACGCTGCCAAGAGTTGCTGGTGATGGCTGGTGGTGGCGACGACAGTGGCTGCTGGCTTCCAAGGTGGTGGCTAGGCGATCGGTCGAGAGGTGGCACCGGTGCTCCCCGTGCAAGACGAATCTGGGTCTTCGGCCATGTCAAGGGCCAGTTGTAGCATTCTCCAAGGGTCTTGTGTTCGTTGGCTCCTTGAGGTTGAAAGGGGGGTCCATGTCGTCGCACCCTGGCAACACCCGAGCCAACCTGACCCTCATCACGTCATCATCCATTGGATTGTTGTGCATCGTGCGGCTCGCCGGTTGTATGAGAGTGCCCTTGGCAACATCCTTCAACTCACCGCCGACATCTTTAAGCAGGAGTACGCAAGAAGTGTCCTGAGGCAAAACATGTTGTTGGGCGTCATGAGATGGCAGCAGTCATGCATCAAAGGCATAAAGGAGATGACGTGCACTAACTAATTAGTTACCTTGGTGATGGCGTGGAGCTCGGCTAATATAGAGACACAGCCGATGCCGGCGACCGGCCTATCATCATCTGCAATCTCCCGCTCGGGTGCCTCACGAAGCACCACCGCCGTCGGCTACGCCTTATTGGTATCTTTGGCGGGAGGGGGCGTCGGTGTGACCAAAACGAGCGGCTGTGTCCCGACGTTGACGGCCGGCGGGGTCACCAGGTCCGGCAACATGGTAACATTGATGCCCGAGTTGCTGCCGCTTAAGCTGGGCAGATGTATCGGCCCCTGTCGACCTCCCGCATTCCAAGCAGTAAGCCCCTCGAAAAACTCAGGGGGGGGGTCATCGAGCGGAGCTTCTCTTCCACTAACTTGCCCACCGTTTTGTCGTCCACCGTCTTCTCCTCTAGTGTCTGCACCTTCATCTTCAACTCTTCAACAACGGCTTTATCCTTAGCCGCCAACTGGTTCTTCCTCTCCCTTCTTTTCTTGATGTCCTCTTTGTAGTACTCCTTGAACTTCATGCTCGTACCGAAGTCGGACACACGGCCAGCTGAGGACGGAGGCAACCCCTTGTCCCTCTTCTTGTAAGCATTGGTCGCCCTGTTGAAAACCGTGTCCCACGGCTCCGTCGAATCCTGGGACGACTCTGTGGCAGTAGCGTTCAGTTCCTCCTCCTGCAGAGACAAGGAAAGGTGAACCCATTTAGATTCTTGGGTTCATTATTTTAATTAGAACGCAATAGACTTGAGATCGGCGATAAATTCCTTACCAGATTCTTCTCGAAGTCCTTCACCTCCGGATCGTCGTTGATGAACTCCCCTGTTTCCTTGTCCAGGTAGTAGCGGGCCCGAACAAATTGCCTTAGCTGCAAGTCCGTGATTTTAAGCCAAGGGTTGTCTTTACCAAGGCTTTCAAGCTCGGCGTCCTCCTTGTCCCAAATGGCCCGTTTCCCCTGTAACCACTGCTTCCAAGGCGGTGGTTACCTATGTTCTGTTCCCGCATACTCCTTCCCCATTTAGTCCATTTTATAGCGTCAACGGTAGCTATATCCGCCTTGAATATCTTAAACTCCTCTTCATCGAGCATCGGATTTTTCTTACTAATAACCTCCCAGCTTTCACCTTTGTCAATGCTAGTCTTCTCCCGGGTTTTCCAGCTGCTCAAAGCGTTGCTCATCTTTGTGAGGGCTAGTTTATTCACCGGGTTCTTTCTCTCGAGGTTTCTAAACCGCTCTGGGAATCTGTATCGCTTGTGAAGCTTCTTAAGGAGGTTATCGACCAAAGCTGCATTGTTAGCATGTCTGATGTACTCCGTGTTGATCGACATGCTTTCCTGGACGATGCACCCGAATTGCAGGCCGTACCCTTTAGCAATCGCCTTTGGTGCAATGGGTAGGCCACTTTCTGTGACCTTAGTGAACTCATCACAGACAGTGGCGAGCACTGGCACCTTCCGCTCCTTCTGTTCCTTCTTCTTCTTCTTCTTCTTCTTCTTCTTCTTCTTCTTCTTCTTCTTCTTCTTCTTCTTCTTCTTCTTCTTCTTCTTCTTCTTCTTCTTCTTCTTCTTCTGATAAGCGGCCGGGTTGCCGCTACCGCCATCCGTGCGCTCGCCGCCATCCGTGCGGGCGCCGCCATCGGTGGTGTCATCCTCTTTGTCGCCGCCTTCACTAGTTCCATCGTAGTCGTCTTCGTCCCCCTCGTAATCAGGATCTCCTCCGTCATTAGCCCCAGCAGTTCTGGCGACGGTCGCCTCCTCCTCAAGTGGTGGTGTCATCCTCATCACCTCCTCCTCCTCCTGTTGGACCCCCACCAGAATGACTGGTTTGCCTGTCTAGCTTGTTCTTCGATGCTGATCATGTGCTTAGAAGGGCCAGACTCGTTGTTTCCCGACATGTTTGCACTACTCTATTAAAAAGAGGCAAAAAGTTAGCACAAATCTCGACCAAAAATTTGGCATGACCTTTGCTAATTTTTTGACCTAGGAGTGCCCATTTCTCAATCGAAACAGAAGTGAATCGACACTTTAGGAGAAATGGGCAACTCAAATGAAATCCCTACAAGACAAAACACCCCATCCCCATATTGACAGCCCCATGCATTGACCCCAGCATCATCATCCATGCAGCCCCATCCATCATTCACGCAACAGTATAACATATAAATGTATAAGAAGAACTTAAAAAACTTAAAAGGGTACATCAAATAATATATAAACAGTATATATATCAGACATGTGCTTGTACTGAATGAAAACTGAGTAGCAGTTATAGTACACAGAGACACACACAGGCTATCAAGTTATAGTACACACACTTTACCTTGCACAGTTCAGTAAAGGGGATTTTTTACTGGCTAATCATATGCAGACTAACTAGATTTTTTATGCATGTGTAAGGTACTTTGTTCTTGTATACTAATCATATTTATCTGGAGCAAGTGGCATCTGCCAGGGAGGGAGGAGGGAGGTTATGTTGGTCATGTGGCTAATAAATCAAGCTGGTGAGAATAATATACAGAGAGCAACTATGATCAGAGGGACTTGTACTACTAACATACAGAGAGCAACTATGATCAGAGCAACATACACCTATATATACATAGTACCACAGAGAGCAACATACAGAGACCAACATACACCTATATATACATAGTACCACAAACATAGAGAAGAGCAAACCTATATATACACAGTACGACAAATGTCCCGATCACTAACTTATGTAGATACTAATCAGTCGATGCATACTTCTGCATATATTGATTTGTTGCATACTCTAGTTTCATTAATCACCATAGATGCATTTTTATCTGGCTTCACTGAATATAACAAGGTTCATACATTAATATTGATAAAAAATATGTGGAAACTGGCCTAAAATGACTCTGTCTTTAGCCAACACATGTTATTTTCTTGCATCTCGTGGAATAACTAGTAGTCCACAGCAGCAAAGGCTGGCTTTAAACCTACTTAGATTTCGTGTGATGCATGCCATCACTGAAGGGAACTACTTAACTACTAGGCTTGCAAAATAGTACTATGGCCCCTACTAGGCTTGCAAAATAGTATGCAGGGACATGGTCACTGAACTACTACTTGCTACCAAAGAAGAACATCGGAAGCAGCATCTTTCTCGCTCGCGCGACAGCTAATCTCGCAAGAAGATGAACAAACAGAGCACCGATTCAGGGAAACCACTAGCCATGAATGGACGCCCACTAGCTAACCGTGACCACCCGAGACAGGCGAGGACAGCAACCCAGCTTCCAAGTGCTCGTGAAGCGCAAACCGGACCTAGCTACCAGCTAGCAGTAGTAGAAGGAAATCATGATGCCATGTGGGTCACTGAGCTAACTACTAGTGCCAGTTTAGTACCAAAGCGAACTACGAAAGCAGCATGCCTGCCAGCATCTTCCTCACGTGCGCGACTGCCAATCTCGCAGGAAAAAAATGAACGACAGGATCATACGGTATGATCTCTTCTTCTGATGGGAATATAGCAGTATAGAATTATCATCACCGACCATGTGTGCTAGTAGTAGAAAGAAAGCTGGTCTAGGTGATTGTTTGGGTCAAAGCATAGCTACATCTACAGCGAAAAAGGCAACCTTGTCGACCTGGATCATGATTAAACCCTGAATCACATCAGACATGACGTATCAGCGCTTCCTGGGCATTCATAGGAGGGCATGGAGCCAACATTCCGAAAAAAAGGAGGGCATGGCGCCAAAATATTTAGAATCTTCTTGCAGGCAAAACTGTAAGTACAGTAGTAATTCAAGCGCCAGCTTTGGTTCTCAGCAATTGGTGGCACGGTGCGAGAACATTGAGCAGGAGCAGGAATGTCGGGGATGATCCCCGGATACCCCAACCGGACAAGAAACTGGGCAGTCAGATCGCGTCCGGCTGACCAGACACAGCCAGACAAGGCATGTCAGGCCGGCTACCGCATGGTAGCCGGATCGGCAAGAAGCAGCCGGCTACGACGGCGTAGCCGGAACCAATCAAGGAGGATAGAACGGCGTGCATATCAGTGCACGGTACGCCCTGTACAATGACAAGGCCGGCAAGTACTCGGCCATACCAAAGACTTTGCGAGGATGACGCAGGAATAGTGGCCCGATGCTGACGACAAGCTCGCACGGCATCCACTGTGCCTATGACAGCCATACCGCTCATACTCCGATGGGACATACCGTACCGGATACTGTAAATGACCAGTCGGCTGGGACCCGCCTGTGGGGTCCGCCAGTGAGACTGGCCAGTGAGACCGTTGCCTCTCTGCCTATATAAGGAGGGGCAATGCCTCAGTAGTAAGGGTTGGTCTCAGTGCATTTAAGGTAGTAGCTAGAGAATACAGCTCGAGGAGCACTTGTAGTTCGTATATCCCACATAGTCAGATCCGGCAGGAGTAGGAGCTTTACCTCGTCACGAGGGCTCCGAACCTGGGTACTTCCTGCGTCTAGCTACGCTTGCTTGTATCCAATCCCGCCTATGGACACCATCGATAGCTTCCCTGCTAGTCCCCACACCTCTATCTAACCTCCTTAGGTATTGACGTTCCCAATCCAACGACAATGAAGGAAGCAGGAACCTGCAGGATATTACCGGATGGAACAAAAAGCCTTCTTGTAGCTGGTACAAGCGTAGCCTGCATGAGTTCGAATTTCAATTCAATTCTACACCACTACATGGTACACCAGCGAATCCAAACAATGTCCCCTCTGAAATGAATGATCGAGCCAGACACGCCTCAGAACTCCGCATGTATGAAACCATGACGAGATCACGGTATGTCCTCGAGGTAGTACTAGTACAAGGTATTGCATTATTTAGAGTTCAGAGGGGGGGCAAACCGTACATGTGCGCTGCTGCTGCGGTGGTCGACGACGACGAGGTGCTGCGGTGGTCCGGCGCGGCGGTGATGGGGCTTCGGCGAGGTGCCCCTTATCCTCCTCCTCCTATGGCGGGGCTCCGGCGGCTCCTCCTCCACGGGCTCTGGCGGCTCCTCCTCCACGCTGCAGGGCTCTCCTCCACGTACGGGTTCGTTGGGCAGCGCTAGGGCTCCGACGCGGCGGTGGCTGCAGGGCTTTGATGATGGGGGCAGGCTCCGGCGGGGGCGGGCGAGAGCAAGGTTTCTGTCGGGCGCGATAGATTGGGGAAAACAAGTGGAAGGGGAAAAGGAGAAGGGGCGAGCCGTTTTGGCTAAGTGCCAAGGTTCTGTGGCACATTTCGGAGTAATGCGCCACAGAACCTTGGCACTTAGCCAAATAAATGGTGTGAGGCTGTACTTCAACAGCAAACACACACTAGCCTAGTGGTTATGATACATATTCAGAGACCTGTGGCAACCAGGTTCAAATCCTGGTTGGGTCAATTTTTTCTTCTTTATTTAAAAATGATATGTTACAAATATATTTAAAACCAAGCACATACACATGCATATTTATTCAAAAAACCCTCCCGAATCATATATATATATATATATATATATATATATATATATATATGTGTGTGTGTGTGCTTGTCACAAATAAATGTGAATTTGTCGAATATCACATTATATGTTTTAGTCTCTAACTAATACCCACACTAATATCACATTATACCCACACGAATTAATACACCAAAAAGCCACATAATTGCTAGTGTCTCTTCACAATCTTCTTGCCCTTTTTCGTCGCGGTCGAATACTTTAGCCCGTACACTTTGAGATTTCTTCTTGTGAATGGATAAGCTTTAGTAGGTAGTATGGTCTTCCTTCTTACTTTAGTAGTAGTAGGCATGTCGAAGTACTTGTCGAATTCCTCTTTGATCTTCGGGTCACCGTTTTTGTCGAAGTTTTGCTTGTTGGCGGCTCCTTCCATTCCGATGATGCTCCTCTTTCCCCTCCTAACTACAACATGGTTGGGCTTTGATGGGTTGGTAATAAAAAACATTGATCAACTTGGCTAGCGAGTACCCAAGGCTCATTTTTTGCGGAGGCGTTCTTCGTCGATTTGGCATCTGGTATAACCATTGTGGTGAAATACCGGCCTTCTTTTTCCACGTTCTTGGCCCATCTAACACGGAACATCGGTACGATCTCTCCACAGTAGTCGAGCTCCCATATCTCCTCGATCCTTCTGTAGAACCTTTCCATGACAGTAGTCTCGTCATCAGCAAAGGATAACATAGTTACTCCTGAGTTTTGATATTCGCTATTCCTGTCCTTTTCCTTGGTGTAGAATCTATAACCATTTATGTCGTATGACTGATAGGTCCTTAGGTTGTGCCCTGGGCCCTGCGACAAGGAGAATATGAGTTTTTGATCTTCCGTAGAAGGCGTCTGTGGAGGATTGTCTAGTTGCCTTTTCTTGAACCAACCCGTGAAGCTGGAGTTGTGCTCTCTGGTTACGTCTCCCTTCTTCCTCGGCCGGCCCTAGTCGACGTACTCCTGCTCGATTAAGCTTCTGTGCTCTTCGACCCAAGGGCCGACCACTTCAATGTGTTGTAGCGTGACTCGGTGTGCCCTTTCAAAATCAGTGCGTCGACCATCAATGCCGACATGCAGTGAGCGGCAACCCTCGCGGTGACCATATCCACCGAGCCTGCCGAGGTGCTTCTTTGTGGGTATTCCAACATCCTCATTCTCGGTGGTTAGATAATTTTGGTAGAAGGATATGCACTCGTAGATCAGAAAGCCCTTGGCTATGCTTCCATCTGGACGGGACCTATTGCGAACGAATCCTTTGATGACACCGTTTAGCCTTTCAACGACATCATGTTGTGCAGGAATGTCGGCCCGAGCTGGATGATGTCATCCACGACATGTGAAAGCAGATGCACCATGATGTCGAAGAATGCGGGCGGGAAGTAAATCTCAAGCTCGCATAGTATCATCATGATCTCTTCCTGTAGCCTGTCGAGCTGCTTCACACCGATCGACTTCCTAGATATGATGTCAAAAAAGTTACAGAGGCCAAACAACGTCTCACGGACATGCTCGTCCATTATCCCATGGATCGCAACGGGGAGTATTTGCGTCATCAGCACATGACAGTCGCGAGACTTCATACCGCTGAACCTCTTCTTCGCCACGTCCAGATATCTGCTTATCTTCCCCGAGTAACCATGAGGAACTTTCACTCCTAAGAGGCACCTGAAAAACTGCTCGAGCTCCTCCAGACTCAGAGTGAAGCAGGCAGCGCGAAGCACCACCTCATTCTTCTTAACTATTTTGCGGCGACCTTAAGTCCCTTCCATCTAATCATCATCATCATCACTATCAGGGTACCGAAGATCTTTCTTGATGCCAAGCAATTTAAGGTCCTTTCTTGATTTCGGCCCATCCTTGGTCCTCTCCGGCATGTTCAGTAGAGTGCCAATCAGACTCTCGGTAACGTTCTTCGTGATGTGCATTACATCGATGCTATGGGGAGTGTGAAGGACCTTCCTATACGGCAGGTCCCAGAAAACAGACCTTGCTTTCCATACACCCAGTAGCGGCTTTGTCCTCGGTCGTTTTTTCCAGGCGCAAGGTAATCTACCCAATTATTCAAAAGCTCCTCGATTTCTTCGCCACTCCTCGGACGTGGGGCTCTTTCGAGCTCGTCCTTACCATTGAATAGGTCACCATGTTTTCTCCACGGGTGATCCATGCGGAGCCACTTTCGAGTACCTTGGAACACGGTTTTTGAAGACCGGGGATCCCTTGGTAGCTAGAGATGCAGTGTCTCATCCACGCACTTGACGCATGCATTATGTCCGTGGTTCACCTGGGCCGATACATATGCGTAACCAGGATAGTCCTGCACGGTCATGAGCAACGTGGCTCTCAGATGGAAATATTCTTTAGTGTAGGCGTCCCACGTACGGGCCGGCGTCTCCCACAAGCTGGCTAACTCCTCTCTCAATAGCCCGAGATACAGATGCATATCGATACCTAGTTGTTTCGGCCCTTGAATAAGAATGCTCATGTGTACATACCTTTACTTCGTGCATAGCCACAGGGGGAGGTTGTACGGCCATACAAACAAGGCCAGGTGCTATACGTGCTACTCTGGTTTCCAAAAGGATTGAGTCCATCAGTTCTCATACCCAGCCTGGCGTTCCTTGCATCGCCCCCGAACTCTTCGAACTCGAGGTCTAATGCATTCCAGTGGCTAGCGCCTGAAGGGTGTGTCAGGATCTTGCCCTTCTCTGGATCATCTTCGGGTTTCTCTCTGTTAGGCCACGCAGAGAAAAACAAAACCTTTTCTTACGCGGTGATCCCAAGATCCAGCTCAGGTAGAAGGCCACGAGGATTACCACTAGACGCGCAGTTGCGGAATTGATGAAGCACGTCGCTTGATGCAGTGCAGTCCTCGCGATCCGTTCCGGTTCCATGATCCACGATCCGTTCTTTCTTCATGATCGTCGAAGTGCTGAATCGTATAGCACCTCTGCCGGTATCCACACGTACAAGGAGGAGCGCCGGCGATGGACTACTAGGTCCGGTACGGCGGCGATAGGACTGGACTGGGGCTAGGGTTTCCAACACATGGAGTGACCTAACCATGTGCTCTAAGCACCTGTGCCCCAGCTTATATAGGGAGTGAAAGTGGGCTCCACTCTGTTGTGGCCCATTCACTAAAAAGCCTATATTTTCCACTGCAAGTCTCACTTGCTGACTAAGTCCATGTCACTATTTGGGTCCAACCCAAATAGGTTTCCTGTTTGGGTCTAACCCAAACTGCTCCCGCTCTTAAGTGTGTGACCCGACAGGCTCATGGTAACCCGGACACGATTCCGAGTCTCACTCGTGATCGATCAGTTGGTAGCGTCTCCTAGCAGAACGTGCCAACTCCCAAGTACCAATAAGTCATGACGACATACCTTCCAATGCGACTTTCGTCTGAGTCCCTTTTGCCTCACGATATACCTTGTCGGACTATAGGCGAATGATCGTCATCCCTTAAATAGTCCGACTCTCTTTCTCGATCCGAGATAAGTGATTCATCTGACTAACTCTTAGTCGGCTGCCTCGATTAACACTTAATCCGAGACACGCATGGCCATGCTTTCCGAATCATATCTTCCGAGAGGGCCCAGAGAATATCTCTCCGGATGGAGGGGCAAAATCCCGTCTTGGTTATTCACATCACGCAGCTTGATTCTCAGTCGACCCGAACTCCGCCTTTATAACTGCCTAGTGACGGAACAACGTTTGACAGAACCTAAGTCGGTGATCCTCAACTCGGATTGTGCAATAACCTTAGGTCTAAGGATTACATTGATTGAGACATGCAAATGACGACTTGTTCGTTGCATCTCAATTTGGGTCAGTCCAACTCGCTAAACTCTTTAGCCGAATCCATGTAAGTCGGAATAGCATCCCCATGCCCATGACTAGTGGAACCTAGTCATCTGCCGAATTTCACATTGGTCTAAGTTGTGTGTCCAGCACAACCTCAATGACCAAGGACAAATAGTATGAACAACATGAATATATAGTTCCACAATCAAATCACATATTCGATGATACATATCAGCAGTTCATACATGGACCATAACCTTATGAATACATTGGGAATAACATCATACATGATTGCCTCTAGGGCATATTCTCAACAGTCTCCCACTTGCACTAGAGTCAATCATCCGACATCACATGTCTAGGCACCTAATGCCCATAGCTCTCAGGTGCGCCTCATGCTTTAGCTGTGGAAGTGGCTTTGTCAATGGATCCGCAATGTTTGCATCCGTGTGTACCTTGCATAACTTAATATCACCTTGATCCACGAACTGGCGAATAAGGTGGTACCGCATGAGTATATGTTTGTTCTTCTGGTGTTTTCTAGGTTCCTTGGCTTGTGCAATAGCACCATTGTTGTCACAATACACGTCTAAGTGATTGGACGAGCCCTGAACCACACCAAGATCCATGAGGAAATTCCTCATCCAAATGGCTTCTTTTGCCGCCTCCGAGGCAGCAATATACTCAGCCTCTGTCGTAGACGCAGACACCGTCTCTTGCTTGGAACTCTTCCAGCTCACAGCCCCTCCGTTTATTACGAACACATATCCAGATTGCGAACGAGAATCATCCGAGTCAATGAGATAACTTGCATCTGTGTAACCCTTTACACTGAGTTCATCCTCACCTCCATAAACCAGGAACATATCCTTAGTCCTTCTCAAGTACTTTAGGATATTTTTAGCTGCTGCCCAGTGGATTTCTCCAGGGTCAGCCTGGTACCTGCTCACAACACTTAGAGCATAGGAAACATCCGGCCTAGTACAAATCATAGCGTACATGATGGATCCGACTGTAGAAGCATATGGAATCGCACTCATCCGACTTCGCTCATCAGTTGTCGAAGGACACTGAGTCTTGCTAAGTTTTACGCCATGGGACATCGGTAAGAACCCCTTCTTAGACGATTCCATGTTGAACTTCTTCAACACTTTGTCCATATATGTACTCTGACTCAATCCAATGAGCCGCCTTGATCTATCTCTATAGATCCAGATTCCTAGTATGTAAGTCGCCTCACCCAAGTCTTTCATCGAAAAACTCTTTTCCAATGATTCCTTGGTCTCTTGCAACATCTGGACATCATTTCCAATCAGTAATATGTCATCCACATATAAGATCAGAAAGTTAACTTTGCTCCCACTAAACTTCTTGTATAAACAAGAATCATGATCACTTTTGATGAAGCCAAACGATTTGACTACCTCATCAAAGCGAATGTTCCAACTTCGAGATGCTTGCTTCAACCCATAAATGGATTTCCGAAGCTTGCATACCTTGTCAGCATTAGCCGGATCGACAAAACCCTCGGGCTGTATCATATACACGTCCTCGGTTAAATTTCCATTAAGGAAAGCCGTTTTGACATCCATCTGCCATATCTCATAATCGAAATAGGCTGCTATAGCTAACATGATCCGAACTGATTTAAGCATCGCTACAGGAGAGAAAGTCTCATCGTAGTCAACTCCTTGAACTTGTCAAAACCCTTTCGCGACAAGCCGTGCCTTATAGATAGAAACATTTCCATCCATATCAGTTTTCTTCTTAAAGACCCATTTGCACTCGACGGGTCTTGCACCGTCTGGCAGATCAACCAAGTTCCAAACTTGATTTTCATCCATGGACTTTAACTCGGATCTCATGGCTCCAAGCCATGACTCGGAATTAGAACCCACCATCGCTTCCGAATAAGTTGCCAGCTCATCACTGTCCAACTGCATCACATCACGAACACTTCGCAATCTGGACGATCTTCATAGTGTCGGTGCAATTTCCGGCTCAGGTACCATGTCCAGCTCAACCTCTAAGGCTTTTGCCGACTCGCCACTAGCCGGTATTTCTTGAATTTCTTCGAGATGCACCGTACTCCCACTGACTCCCCGACTGAGAAACTCTTTCTCAAGGAAGACACCGTTTCGAGCGACAAACACTTTTCCCTCTTCTCGGTTGTAGAAGTAGTAACCCAAGGTTTCCTTCGGATACCCCATGAAAATACACTTATTCGACTTAGCTGTAAGCTTGTCCGACTGATGTCGCTTGACAAAAGCTTCACAACCCCAAATCTTGAGAAAAGACAAACTTGGCTTCTCGCCAGTCCACATCTCATGCGGTGTCTTTTCTACCGACTTTGATGGTACTCTGTTTAGTGTAAACGCTGCAGTTTCTAGACAATATCCCCAAAATGATAAAGGCAGATCTGTCCAACTCATCATTGATCGTACCATGTCCAACAAGGTCCGATTCCTCCTTTCTGATACACCGTTTCTCTACGGCGTTCCTGGAGGAGTGAGCTGGGGAACTATTCCACAACTCTTCAGATGGTCATCAAACTCATGGCTCATGTACTCGCCTCCTCAGTCCGACCGAAGAAACTTTATTTTCTTGCCAAGTTGATTTTGTACCTCATTCTGGAATTCCTTGAACTTTTCAAAGGTTTCTGACTTATGTTTTATCAAGCAGATATATCCATATCTACTCAAATCATTAGTGAAGATAATGAAGTACTCATAACCACCTCTAGCTATCGTGCTCATTGGGCCACATACATCACTATGTACTAGTCCCAATAAGTCGGACGCCCTTTCATAACTCTTTGCAAAAGGTGTCTTGGTCATCTTGCCGAGAAGGCAGGATTCGCATGTCTCGAATGACTCCAAGTCGAACGAAGTTAGGAGTCCATCATCATGGAGCTTCTTCATGCGTTTCCAACTTATATGACCAAGCCGACAATGCCAAAAGTAAGTCATATTCAGATCATTTGGTTTTAACCTTTTCACATTTATGTTAAAGACAGATTCACCCTCAAGATTCAAAATAAATAATCCGTCCTGGACGGGTGCAAAGCCGTGAAACATATCATTCAAATATAAAGAACAACCATTATTCTTAATATTTGACTCATAGCCCTGTCTCATCAAACATGAGGCAGAAATAATGTTTCGACTAAGCACTGGAACATAATAACAATTATTCAGCTCCATTAAGAATCCGGAAGGTAAATGAAGTTGCATCGTGCCGACTTCCAACACAACAACTCTTGCTTTGTTTCCGACTCTAATGTCAACCTCGCCTCTTGCCACGCTCCTAGTTCTTACCAGTCCCTGCAACGAGTTGCAGATGTGAATGACTGATCCGGTATCATATACCCAAGAACTACCAGGTGCATCAGCAAGATAAATGTCTATAACATTGCAAACAAGCGTACCTGAGCCGAAAGTCACACCTCCGCTCTTGGCTTTATCAGCCAAGTACTTGCTGCAATTCCTCTTCCAGTGGCCATTCGACTTGCAGTAGAAGCAAGTGGATCCGGCTGTAGGAGATGGCTTAGTCCCTGAGGAAGCGCTTTGGACTGGGTCCTCCGCCTTACCTCCTGACTTTGCCTTCTTCTTCTTAGTCCAAGAACTCTTCTTGAACTTAGCCTTGCTTTGTACCATCAACACTTGACTGGCACCTTTCTTGAGATCCGCCTCAGCCTGCTTGAGCATCCCATGTAATTCAGTGAGCTTCTTATCCATACCATGCATGTGGTAGTTCGATATGAACTGGCCATACGCACTAGGAAGAGAGTTCATAATTATGTCTGTAGCGAACTCTTCGCTAATGGGGTAGCCAAGTCTTTCCAGAGATTGCACGTAACCAACCATCTTGATCACATGCGGACTCAGTGGATCGCCATCCTTAAGCTTGCAGCTCAACAAAGCCTGAGAGACTTGATACCTCTCAGTCTTTGCCTGAGCCTGGAACATACTTTTGAGGCTTTCGATCATATCGTAGGCCTCAACATTCTCGAACTGCTACTGCAAGTCCGGTTCCATGTGAGCAAGCATAAGACAACTAATCTCCGTGGATTCATCACAAATCCGACGGTAGGCATTCTCATCCGGCTTAGCTGGAAGTGGGTTGTCTAGGACACGATCCCTCTTTTCTTGTTTGAGAACAATTCTCAGATTACGATACCAGTTGGTGAAATTAGTTCCATTCAGCTTATCTTTCTCAAAGCAAAACCGGAAATCTGAGGAAGACTGCTAGGTGCCATTGATCTACAACAGAAAATATGCAAAAACACTTAAGACATGTATTCATAAAAGAGCAAGCATATTAATTTTTTAATATTTTTGCTCCCACAAGAACCAACACCCCTCCGATGGTTACTTAGTGATTCAGGACCCTAAATAAGCAAGTCGACTAGTGAGCTTTAGCATCACTGCTAGCCATCAAGTGATCTAGGTAGACAACTCCTTGTCAATCGTATCTCATACGACTCCTGTTGGATCAGTGGCATCACATGCCCCGGCTCCCATCCGACTTTTCCCCAAGTCCCACAACCGTTGTGATAGACCTGTCTAGATTACCAAGTGCTTCCGCTGTAAGAGTTCGACTTGAACCCACCTAGTCGGAAAGAATTGATAGCACCTCAATTTTATGAGCCCACTATCAAAAATGTCCGACTTGTGATGGTGCAGCACTGGCAGGGAAACCGACTAGACCTTCTTTGAGGGATTACTTTCTACCAACTATCTAATAGAGGTAAAACAGAGACATAACAATAACACAAAATAAGGCAATTATAATGTGAAATGGTATGGCTTTCTTCATGGCGATCTCCATCTCCATAAAGCCTGTAATCCGACTCGTGTCAACTCTTGTCACGTGCCGTTTTACACCATGTAGCCGACTTGTACACCGACTTGCATGCCATCCGGATTCTCCAAACAGCTACACTAGCTAGTAATGCAAATTACACAGAGAATCCGACACGCATGCCGTTATACAATAAGATGACAACGCCTAGGCTCCAGCCGGCTGACAAAAACCGTGATACGCAGATCACGTATGGATTACACACATCACATGCACATAAGCCATACCATTCACAACATCATCCTGCAAAAACAAGTTATGCATAGATACGATATCTACCGGCGTTGTGAAACTCGCAACGACATCTAAGGCGCTACGACAGGGCAAAGCCGGCGGCCCCTCGCGGGTGCGGGAAGCGCCCGACGATTTTTCTGAAAAACACAGATCTCATCTGCATTCCGGACATGGATTTCGTCATCGGATAAAACAATTTTACCCAAATCCGATCCGGACTCCGATTCGACCAAACTCTTTGATCTTCGATCACCGCATCCAGGTTTACGTGTCACAGTCTACCCCGATGGCGAAAGCCGACCGGTAGGGGTATGTCATTCCATGACCTTATCAGTTAGATCACGGAAACCAGATCATCCATTCCCCCGAGTACAGTTGATCCAATCAACTTTGTACAAAACCGATCTATCTCATAGATCGACCACCAAAACTGCAATTAGATCCAATCTAACACCAACCGCATATCACATATGCACGATCTCGAGCCTAAAACCAGAAGCTAATGCTCTGATACCACTGTTGGGCCACGCAGAGAAACAAAACCTTTTCTTACGCGGTGATCCCAAGATCCAGCTCAGGTAGAAGGCCACGAGGATTACCACTAGACGCGCAGTTGCGGAATTGATGAAGCACGTCGCTTGATGCAGTGCAGTCCTCGTGATCCGTTCCGGTTCCATGATCCACGATCCGTTCTTTCTTCACGATCGTCGAAGTGCTGAATTGTACAACACCTCTACCGGTATCCACACGTACAATAAGGAGCGCCGACGATGGACTGCTAGGTTCGGTACGACGGCGACAGGACTGGACTGGGGCTAGGGTTTCCAACACATGGAGTGACCTAACCATGTGCTCTAAGCACCTGTGCCCCAGCTTATATAGGGAGTGAAAGTGGGCTCCACTCTCTTGTGGCCCATTCACTAAAAAGCCTATATTTGCCACTGCAAGTCTCACTTGCTGACTAAGTCCATGTCACTATTTGGGTCCAACCCAAATAGGTTTCCTGTTTGGGTCTAACCCAAACTGCTCCCGCTCTTAAGTGTGTGACCCGACAGGCTCATGGTAACCCGGACACGATTCCGAGTCTCACTCGTGATCGATCAGTTGGTAGCGGCTCCTAGCAGAACGTGCCAACTCCCAAGTACCAATAAGTCATGACGACATACCTTCCAATGCGACTTTCGTCTGATTCCCTTTTGCCTCACGATATACCTTGTCGGACTATAGGCGAATGATCGTCATCCCTTAAATAGTCCGACTCTCTTTCTCGATCCGAGATAAGTGATTCATCCGACTAACTCTTAGTCGGCTTCCTCGATTAACACTTAATCCGAGACGTGCATGGCCATGCTTTCCGAATCATATCTTTCGAGAGGGCCCAAAGAATATCTCTCCGGATGGAGGGCAAAATCCCGTCTTGGTTATTCACATCATGCAGCTTGATTCTCAGTCGACCCGAACTCTGCCTTTATAACTGCCTAGTGACGAAACAACGTTTGACAGAACCTAAGTCGGTGATCCTCAACTCGGATTGTGCAATAACCTCAGGTCTAAGGATTACATTGATTAAGAATCCCTGTAAGTCGGAATAGCATCCCCATGCCCATGACTAGTGGAACCTAGTCATCTGCCGACTTTCACATTGGTCTAAGTTGCGTGTCCAGCACAACCTCAATGACCAAGGACAAATAGTATGAACAACATGAATATATAGTTCCACAATCAAATCACATATTCGATGATACATATCAGCAGTTCATACATGGACCATAACCTTATGAATACATTGGGAATAACATCATACACGATTGCCTCTAGGGCATATTCCCAACACTCTCTTTCTGCGTGCCATTGCATGAGCTTTGCTTCCTTAGGATGTACGAAATATTGCTGCAGACGGGAGGTGATAGGAAAGTACCATACCACTTTTCGAGGAACTTTCTTGTTCCCTCTCTTGTACCGTTGTTGGGGATATACTTTCCGGGTATCCTCACAGTTCCTCACTGACCAGGGTGGCCCACTTCGGGTTAGAGCTTTGCTTCATGGGCGGCCCAGTCAGGGAGAAATACGGAGTCCAATCCGGCTACAGGAGGGCCCAGAAGACTTACCGACTTAGGCCCATAATGTTACTTGTAGTTCAAGATGTTCTCTGTAACCGACTCTTAGTCGTAGTCGGATAGACCTCTCCTGTAAACTCTAGGCCGGATATCTATATAAGCCGTCCTAGGGAGAGCCTTTAGGGCAACACTCTAAACACCTCAATAGTCTACAATCTCAACTCGCACAGGCGAAACCCTTGTAACCCATATTCCGGCTCTGCCGTATTACTGGATTGCTAGCAGGAGTAGGATCCGTCCAAAGCCGGCGGATTCGAACCTGGGTAAACTTGTGTGCTCACCATCCCGGAACACCATACGTCTCGCACCCCTCTCTTTCGCATGCCTCGAGGACCCCCTCATGGCGTACTTGTCATCAATTCGACGACAGTTGGCGCCCACCGTGGGGCAAGTGAGCTTCGGATTTGCGTTTTGAGCGGAATCTGCAAGAATCGGAATCAGCGAGACTATCACTGTCGATCGCATCCTCTACGCCAGAGACATCGCTCTCATCGTTCTCGACGAGACTTGGATTCCGGCTAAGGAGGCCGTGATTTCCTACACAATCATGTCCTTTGGCAAGATCGATGTTTACATCGGTTTCGCTGAACCTGCCCAACCCACCCCAGCGGTGATGATAGAGGCAGAAGATTATTCTGGATCCCCTTTGTCCGCGGAGGCGGCAGAGTTTTAGATCTCAGAAAACCCTAACCCCACCCAGCCCGCACCAGTTGCGGAGATAGTGGAGAAATTCGAGCCTGAAGAAGACCTAGCGGTCCAAGTCGAATCTGGAGTGGATCTCCCTGGAGAAGCCGGATCCCAGATCGACCCACCCGTGGAAGTCGAAATTCAGGAGGAACTAGTCAACGACACTGATTCTGGCTCTGATGATGCCGGGACAGACAGGCCGTTCCTGAGGTATACGCTGGGACGCATGATACTGCAAGGCGAAAGCGTGGATGCAATCCTCGAGACCATCAAAAGTTTCGACATGGCTGATCGCGAAAGCCGAAGGTACCTTAGGAAACACGCGTCGCATTTTGTCGGATATGTGGGATCCGGATCCGGCTCTGCCGATGCTGGAGAGAACACCGACTCTGTGCTAGAGGCAATTGGAACAAACACCTACGTACCCGCATCCTCGGATGAATCAATGATGTCAGCGGATTTCCAAAAGTTCTCCGCGGAATATGAAGAGGAGTATAACTCCAAAGCTGCAGAAGAGGGAGAAGCCATGGATGAAGGATCCGGGGAACACTCTCCCAAAGTGCAGGATGACATGGACGTCGGAGATAATCCCGAAGTCCAGATGTCCGAAAGTACCGATCAGAGCTTGACTCCGGGAAATGGACCCAAAGCCATCTTTGCTACCGGCGCTGCCAAGAAGGCAAAGAAGAAGAACAAGAAGAACAAGAAGAACAAGAAGAACAAGACCCCGGTAAAAGACCCTCTGGCTGAGGAGGTGATTGTTGAGGAATACGAAGAAGACTCGGATGGAGCACTTATCCCAGACGAGCCGGAAAAAGAAGAATCGGTGGATGGACACGTGATCACCGAAGGTGCGCGTAAACTCATCGATGCTGCATTAACCACACCTATCCCTACAGCTGCAGAACTTACTGCTGAAGAGCTGGACAAAAGGGCCCAAGCCCTAGAAGCGCGTCGTCAACAACTCCTCGATGAAGCCAAAAACATTGAGGTGGAGAAGAAACGCATGGCAACTAAAGACTACATGTCTCGGTTGCATCAGAAGACACGGAAGCGTCACACAGATGACAACCAATTCCCACATGTCCGTGCCGTCCTTTTTGGATATGAGATGGGGAAGCCACGGAAAGATAGCAAAGGAGATTGGGTATACCCTACCCCAGTACAGAATACCGTGGCAGCCCGAGAAATTCTATCGACTAATCCAGGACCGGAGGAGATCCGTTTGGGTATGAAACTACTCAACAAGGGAATGGAGCAGCAAAAGGTCGCCCTGTCAGGAAGTCAAAAAATGGTCTTGGATTCCGACCAATGTCACACAGATCCGGCATGGGCTGACGTAAGACCCCATCATGTCCGGGTGCAGTATCATCGCCCCGAACGCCGGGAACACAATTACTCAAGAACCGGATCGTCAGGACAGCACTATAAGACCACGCGTAACTGGAGCAACGTCGCTCCAGCGACAGAAAAAGACGCCATTGCTGCACTGAATCTAAAGAACCCTCCCCGACAAGAGTCGAACAATCGAAGTGGAGAAGATAAAGAGAAACGTCGGGAGGAGGATCGCCAAAGAATGCCACCTCCTAGGCATGCAAGCCATCCGGCTGAGCCTCACCATGGTGGGAATGATGGACGAAGGAACGACGGAAACCATGCTGGGACAAGCCGACAGGGGGCTCGTCGTAGTCAAGATCCTCCCCGGAATCGGAATAATGACGTTCCGGACGGAGGCCGGCGATCAACCGGAAACTATCTAGCTGCCCCACCCTCTCCACCACACAGTCATCACAACGGCTCCCAAGGAGGGCAGGGAGGATGATGTAGCGGAGGAGGAAGTGGCAGAAGCCGAAGTCCGGCTCCAAGGCACCACAGCCACAACCAACATTCGGGACGATCTTTATCCCCGAACGACGCAAGGCACAAGATCAACTCCAACATAGAGGCTCGACGCTACAAAAACGATGATATCTACGTGGGCCTAAAGTGCTTCGGACCACGCATCAGAGCTACAAAATTCCCGGAAGGATTTGCTATCTCAAGACATATCCAAGCCTACGATGGCATTGCTCGGCCAGATACCTGGCTACAGGATTTCTTCCAAGCTTGTTGCATCGCCAAAGGCGAAAACAGCCTGGTCGCAACTCGATATCTCCCACTTACGTTGCGGAAGACGACACGATCATGGCTCAATGAACTTCCGGAGAACACCATCCATAACTGGTATGATATGCAAAGTGCGTTCTTTCGGAATTTCGAAGGCACATATCGGAGGCCCTATATGGTCGGAGACCTACAGCGTTGCACCCAGAAAGCCGGAGAAACTTGCCGGGACTACCTCGGATGATGGATCGACACCAAGAACTCCTGTGAGGGAGTAAATGATCAAACTGCGATTGAAGCTTTCATTGCAGGTCTCCCAATTGGTCTACTGCGTCATCGCTTGAAGTGTGACAAGGTCACTAATTTGGGAGAGATGATAGAAACAGCGAGCAAGTATGCAGATGCTGACGACAATGTAGAGGGATTGCTCAATGCCCTAGCTGTGCCTCAGTCGGCAAGACAACCAAAGCAACGAGCTCAGAAGCGCAAAAATACCTCGGAAGAAAAACCCAACGCGGAAACAACGGTGGTTACTACTGTTTCCGGGTCTGGAGGACGAGGAGGACGTGGCGGAGGCCGCGGGCGTGGACGTGGGACTTCAAGGGTCCAAGGTAGAGGAGAACAGCAACCAGGCAAAACCTACTCTTGGGCCGACATTGTCAATAACCCATGTTTGCATCACCTAGACGCCAATGGGGGCTCATCCCACACCAAACGCTGAATGTCGTTTCAATGACGACATCAAAAGAGATGACACCGCGGGCTACAAAGCTAAGCGGAAGAAGGGAAAGAAAAATCCCGAAAAGGACAAGGACACCAAGGAAGATTCCGACATGGAGGAAGCTGATGCTTAAAATCCCAAGCCGGAAGGGAAGAAAACTTTTCCCACCAAGAAGGACACTTATGTCACTTTCCTCGGATCTCAACCAGCAAAGGTCAAGAAAGCAGTTCTACACGAGCTCAATGCAACAGTTCCGGCTGTCCCCCAGTATCTGGACTGGTCGGAAATGGCAATCACATTTGACCACGATGATCATCCGCCTAAGTTACACAGGCGAGGAAAATACGCCTTAATCGTCAACCCACTTATTAACGGTTATGGTTTCTCCAAGACCCTCATGGATGGTGGTAGCAGCATCAATATTCTCTATGTCGAAACGCTACGCCGGATGAAGATCTCGGAAACCCAGCTGAACCATAGCTCTGTGATCTTTCACGAAGTTGTCCCAGGAAGACAAGCTAATTCCCTGGGAGAGATTACTTTGGATGTTACCTTTGGAACTCCAAAGAACTATCGGACGGAGGCACTTTCCTTCGAAGTGGTCCCATTCAAGAGCGCATACCACGCTATATTCGGACGTCCGACTTACTGGGCTTTTATGGCTCGTCCATGTTACATTTACAATATGATGAAAATTCCAGGTCCCAACAGCGTGATCACCATCAGGGGAGACCCTAAGAAAGCGCGAGAGTACGAGGATGGAAATGCCGCCTTTGCCGAAGCCGTGCTGCATGCCCAGGAATACCAGGAGATCAAGAAGAGCATAGATCCGTCCGAGATGCCCGCAACAAAGAAGGAGGTGACAAAGCCAAATCCGGAGTTCAAGGCATCAGAAGAGACGAAGAAAGCACCGTTGAAGGATGATGACCCCTCCAAGGTGACCCAGGTAGGCATAGGCCTAGGTAGCGCATAGGAAAGCGCGCTCGTCAAGTTCCTCCAAGCAAATCAAGATATCTTCGCATGGCAGCCATCTGACATGACCGGAGTACCTAGGGAACTTGCCGAGCACTCTCTAAATGTAAACCCGAACGCCAAACCCGTCAAACAGTCCTTACGACGGTTTGGCGACGAAAAGCGTAAGACAATAGCTAAGGAACTAGCACGGCTCGAGTTAGCCGGATTCATAAAAGAGGTCATCCACACTGAGTGGTCGGCCAATCCTGTAATGGTCCCTAAAAAGGACACCACTGATTTAAGGATGTGTGTTGATTATACTGCCTTGAACAAGGCTTGTCCAAAAGATCCGTTCGCTCTGCCTAGAATTGATCAAGTTATCGATTCTATGGCAGGCTCGGAACTACTCTGTTTTCTCGATGCATATTCCGGCTATCACCAAATCCGGATGAAGGAATCTGACAAAGTCAAAACTTCATTCATAACCCCTTTCGGAACCTTCTGTTTTGTTACGATGCCCTTTGGGCTGAAAAACGCTGGAGCTACGTACCAACGCACGATGCAGCGTTGCCTTCATGACCAACTCAGACGCAATGTACATGCATACGTGGATCATATCGCGGTAATGTCTAAAAAGAAGGAAACGTTGATTTCCGACTTGGAGGAAACATTTGCCAATCTACGAAAATACAACATCATGCTTAACCCGAAGAAATGCTTCTTTGGAATACTAACCAGAAAATTGTTAGGTTTCATCGTGTCTCAAAGAGGCATAGAGGTGAACCGAGACAAAATCAAGGCTATACTCAATATTTTCAGGCCAACCCGCCTGAAGGACGTACAAAGACTAACTGGTTGCATCGCTGCGGTCAGTCGATTTGTAAGCCGGCTTGGAGAAAGAGCCACACCATTATACAAACTCCTGAAAAAGACCAAATATTTTGTTTGGACTGATGAAGCTGAAGCTGCACTACAAGACCTGAAGAAAGTACTCTCATCTGCTCCTATCCTTGCAGCGCCGGAACCTAAGGAACCGATGTTGCTCTATCTTGCTGCGACAAATAAGGTTGTTAGTATCGTCATGGTGGTGGAGAGACCAGAGGAAAATCAGGAACACCTGGTGTAGCGTCCGACTTACTTTGTCAGCGAGGTCCTGACAAAATCAAAACAGCGGTATCCGCACTATCAAAAGTTGGCTTACGATGTTTTTCTAGCATCTCGTAAGTTACGACACTACTTTCAGGAGTGTCCAATTACCGTGGTGAGAACAACTCCCATGAGAGATATAATCAACAACAGTGACGCCACATGACGCGTCGTCAAATGGGACATAGAGCTTTCAGCTTTCGATATTGAGTACAAACCTCGGATAGCAATTAAATCCTAGATCCTTGCTGACTTTGTCGCTGATTGGACAGAGACAAAGGAGAACATGACCCTCCCTGAGTCAGAATATTGGACTCTCTTTTTCGATGGGTCTAAGGCTCGAGGGGGCTCGGGGGCTAGCGTGGTGCTCAAATCACCCCAAGGAGATAAACTTTTATACGTGTTGCAGATACACTTCACAGCGATAAACAATATTGCTGAGTATGAAGCACTGCTGCATGGAATCCGGATTGCTAAGGATATTGGCATCCGACGTTTGATGTGTTACGGAGATTCGGATCGTGTTGCTCAGCAAGTCTCGGATATTTGTAACGCAAATAAACACATGGCAGCATATAAAGCTGTCGTGGATGATCTATCTAAATCGTTCAAAGGGTTTGAAGTTTAACACATCCCTCGAGCAGAAAATGAGGAAGCAGATGGACTATCTCGGATAGGTTCTGCGCGGAAAGAGGTCCCGGATGGCGCTTTTCTAGAGAACCTCAAAGTTCCCTTGATAAAGGGAGTAGATGAGGAATATCCGACCAAATCCGACTCACCCTTGATAGCAGTTCTGGCTGTAATTCCCAGCTGGACTCAACCCTAACTCGATTATTTGGTAGATGGCAAATTACCCAAAGATGAGGTGCTGAGCCGACAGATTATCCGACGAGCAAAAGCCTATTCTATTGTTAAAGGTGAGCTCCATAAACAGAGTGTTTCTGGGGTTTTTCAGCGCTGTGTATCTTCAGAAGAAGGAGTGGAAATCTTAAGAGAAATCCACGAAGGAGAGTGTGGTCACCATGCTGCAGCCAAATATTTAGTGGCAAAAGCTTTTAGACACGGATTTTTCTGGCTTACAGCTCAGGTAGATGCCGAACGATTAGTCAAGACGTGCAAAGGCTGCCAAAAGTACGCCAAGCAAGCTCATGTTCTGGCTGATCAGCTGCAAACAATACCTATAACATGGCCCTTTGCGGTCTGGGGGCTTGACATGGTAGGACCTTTTAAACGAGCTCCAAGTGGATTTACTCACCTCTTAGTGATGGTGGATAAATTCACCAAGTGGATTGAGGCTAAACCTGTCACTAGTTGTGATGGAGCAACAGCCAAAAGATTTGTCGAGGATGTTATAATCCGGTATGGTTATCCACATAGCATTATCACGGACAACGGGAGTAACTTCTCTATGGGAGAATTGGCTGAATTCTGGAACGAGCAAAATATCCGGCTTGACATTGCGCGAGTCGCACATCCACAGGCTAACGGACAAGTCGAAAGAGCAAATGGTTTAATTCTATAAGGCCTAAAACCGAGACTCGAAGCACCACGACGACGTGCTACGGGGGCTTGGGAAGAGGAATTACCCTCTGTAATTTGGAGTTTAAGAACAACTCCAAACAGGTCAACAGGATACACACCTTTCTTCTTGGTCTATGGTGCAGAAGTAGTTCTTCCTAGTGATTTTATTCATACTTCTCCTAGAGTGGCAACGTATATCAAAGAGGATGCCGAGATTTCTCGACAAAATGATCTCGACTTAGTCGAAGAAGTTCGCGTCGTTGCTGAAATGAGATCTACAGCCTATCAGCAGAAGTTACGCAAGTATCATAGCTAGAGAGTCCGAGATAGATCTTTCAATAAAGGTGACTTGGTTCTCCGGCTTGTGCAACAAAGAAAGCACAAACTTTCCCCGGTATGGGAAGGGCCCTTTTTAGTTAGTCGAGTATTACACAATGGATCGTACTACTTAACTGACATGAGGCCAGTCAAAGAAAGACCTACTACTAAGAAGAGAAAGAGAGCTGGAGCAGTACAAATCCGGATGAGTTAGACAGACCATGGAATATTGCTCAGCTACGTCGCTTTTATTCTTAGTTTATCCTTCTTTGTAATCATATATATGTACATGATTCTATGAGAAATAAAAGTTTTGGTTGCCTCAAATTTTTTCTGAGAAGTTCTTAACCATCTTATTTCCGAATGATCATGTCATAGTCGAAAATACCAGAATGCTTGAAAGTACTTTATGCTCATGTTCGTTCTGGTTTAGATTTCCAATTCTAAAATTGCTACCCTCGGGTATAACTCTAAAGTTTCTAGTCTTTACTTTGGTTATTTGTCTGATTGCTGGATGCGGGCATTTTCCGAGTAGTGAATTGTTGGTACTAGAAGCCGGCTTTGTTTCCGAGTTTAAACTGGTTTAGCAATTGAGCTCCATTGCTCAGCAAAGTTTCTGGCAGAAGGTTTAGCCGGATCACGAAAGGGACGAGGCGGAAAGCCAGATAAACGATAAGTAGAGACGAAAAAATACAAGTGCTTATGTAAACATTTCAGGCACACAAAAAAAACTCAAAGCCAAAAGTGCTAAATAGATCAAAAGCTTAGCACTAGCAAAGTCATAGTACTTTACATTTACAAAACGCATCATGTTTTTTCAGGATAATACAAAAATTTCTGGTCTATGATGCAGGAGGAGATGAAGGAGCTGCCGGCTCGCTGGAGATTCCGCCTTGATATCGTTCCGAGATGTCCGCATCCAAGGTGGTGCGTTCATCGTCGGAAACTTCTATTGGTTCTTCCAGAGGAGGATGCGGAGTAGCCACGCGGGTGAAGAAGGGGATCTCGTAGCTGGTCAAGTCAGCCACGTGACACCCATATCCGGTGCAGGAGTGCATGATGGCTTGAAGATCCTGCTCCTGGCCGTCTTCATCTACCTTGCAGTACCCTCTGGTCACTTGCCATATTTCCATGTTTCCATGTTGGCTCATGACCATGGTGAGAGCGTTCTGCGCAGCAGTCCGCGCATAGGACATGTTCCAGTCCCGAACAAGTTGCGGCATCTCCTTCGCCTTGTCCCACACCTGAAAATCCGACATGCTTGGCATGTACGGAATCTTGAGAGCTTCGCCGACGTCCTCAAGGGACTGGCGGAAGTCATGAAGCAGGTCACCGACTTGGGTAAGCCGGTGGGTGCGGGGCTCGGAGGAGGAAGAGTCCGTCAAGTTCAGAGGACCTATACACAAAACAAGTTCAGAAAAATCCGACATTGCTAAAAGTCAAAGAAAGAGATAAGTCAGATAGATGGAACGTACCAAAAATGATGTCGTCAATTTTGGTCTTCTCCTCCCGGAGACTCTAGAGTTTAGCCCGGAGCGCCTGGGACATGTCCTTCTCTCTGCCAAGCTCATTCTTGAGGTCCGAGATTATTTTATCTTGAGCAGCAATCTTGCGATCACGCTCTTCAATGGCCATGGAGGAGGATTCAAGGACTTGAGCTATGCTCTTTTCGTGATTTGCCTTGAGCTGGTCCAGCTCTTGGCGAAGCTCCTTGTTCTCCACCACCAAGGTCTTGAGGTTCTCGGCCTCTTCAATCATGGCGACGGATTGTTTCACCAGCGCTGTAAGTCAAAAAGGAACAACAGTTCAAGAACAAATTCGACATTAAAAATACAAGGACAAGGTTTGAGTCTTAGAATGTTTACCTTCGGCCTCATCCTTGGCAACTTTGAGTTCAGAATTTTTAAGCCAGAGAGCTTTGATCTCTCTCTGCTTATCGCAGCCATTGGTCAGTAATTCCTGGTTATAGGAACATACTTGCTGTAAGTCAGAATATCCAAAGTCAGAAAGCTACTTAAGACTTCGGCTAATATTTTTGTTAAATATCAGCACGAGCCTTGGGGGCTACACTAGTTCGTTCTTTGGCATCCTAATGAAGCATAAACCCGGATTATATATCCTACTTCATGCTTGGGGGCTAGAGGATATGATATAAAATACAATAAAGGAAAAACAGGAGTTGGAATTCCAACTTACATATTGCTCACGGGTGAGTTTATCCAAACCCGCGTTCACTTCAGCAGCCACCTTCTCGACGAGAGTCAGAGGAATCACTGGGACTATTGGAAGGTCACCAGTCCTAATCCTCTCGTTGTGGAGGCGCACTTGGGCAAGAAGGTCAGAGAACTTGACGTCCTCTGCTTCTTGTGCTTCTTCTTCGGCAGATAAAGTACTTTTATCCAAGCATTGCTTGGCTAGCCGCTGGATTTCTTCAGCAGATTTCCGTGACAAGCCAAACTTGGCAAGACCCGGATTGCTCATGAGGTTTTCGGTGAAGGTTTCTGCCGAGGGATCATTACCCAAAGAGGGTTCGCCCTTATCTAGATCTGACGCACCCATGGTGACGTCAGTTTGCGACCCAAGGTTCGCAGGCCCCGTTGAAGGAGCCGGATCTTCTGCAGCGTCCGGGGAGATCACCAGCGTTGCAGAAGGTTGAGGGGCAGGAGTCGGAGGAGCCACGGCGGGGGAAGCTATGGTAAGCTTCATCTGCCGCAACGGCTTTGAAGGAATCCCTTTCCCCTTGGCCTTGACGAGTGGTTTTGCTCTGAGAATGTAGTAAAAGTCGAAAAACATTACATCTCAGAAAGAAATTTGAATAAGGTACAAAGGTGGAAATTGTGATTGAATGTTACCTCTTCACGACAGGCACCTCTTTTGTGCCAACAGCGAATGTTGGAGCTTTGTGCTTCTTGAGCGCAAGATCCGGCAATGGAACTACCTCCACCTCCTGAGAGAACTCCGGAGGATATCCTTCGAGTGGAGCAAGTTCCGACTCGGGGAGGTCAGCAAGCTGAAAAGAAGAAAGCATATCAGTATTGCAATATAATTCTAAGATTGGAACACATAAAAAGGTGTACTGATAGAAGCTTACCGGCACTACGGGGTTATCTGCTGTGTACATGTCCAGAGAAACCTCCGGGATTCTCCTCTCGATCCGCTCCCGGATCAGCCACTTGATCTGGCTTATGTAGCCTTGAGTGGTGTAGGCTTTGGAGCTGATGCGGAGGGAATATTTCGGAGACAGTGTAATGGAATGCATCAGTCGGGTTCCGTGATACTGGAGGGGCTGGATCTGACATGAGACCCAACACTGGACCAAGTCGGATCCCTTCAGATCCCTGTGTTTGATCAAATATTCGATCCACCTCTTAGCGAGGATCAGATCGTCGGTGAGAGCTGGAGCAGCCTCGTCCCAGGAATGTTGGGCCATGGCGGCTCCGTCGATGAAAGCCGGCAAAGCAGTGGCTTTGCCGGGAGCCAGAATATCCCTATGATAGAAAAATGTGGCTGGCCATTGTTTGACCGAGTCACTGGCTAGAATTTTGGGATACGCCCGGTCGCGTCTAAGCGAAAAACTAATAGTGCCGGTGATATAAGGAACACCGGCGGTAATGGAGTTTCTCCGGACATGAAAATAATACCAGAAGAGAGTCAGACTCGGCCTAATGCCGAGAAAGCCCTCGCACAACGAAGCATATGCGCTCATTTCTAACAGAGAGTTGGGAGGAAGATGATGGAGTTGAACGCCGTAATGATCTATCACCTCAGAGAAGAACTCCGAGGGAGGAAAGGACAGACCTCGGTCGAGATGGGTGCCGAAGTGGACCCACACATCGTTGCGCGGGTTTGGGATGGTTTCTTCGAAGACGCTCCACCAGTCGCCGGCGGCAAGAAGTCCCTCCTCCACGTTCCTGAGGCCCTCCTCGTTGAGAGCGCAGGGGATCCAAAGACCACGAAAGCTCTCCTTCTCCGCCGCCGCTTCCGCTGTCGCTGCCGCCGCCGCTGCTGCCAAGCCAGAGGAAGAAGATGAAGCCATTTCTCCGGCGAGAAGTTGACCTAAAAGGGGCGGCGCTAGGAGTTCTGTGGGGGAAGAACGAGGGAGCTCTATGCGCGCAGGAGGATTGAGAGGAGAAGAAAAGGTAAAGGACTGGTGGAAGGATAAGGAAGAAATCCTAACCCCTTATATCCACCTAACTGCGCCAAGATTCGTGCAAATGCTGTAGTGTAACCGCCACGCGTCGTGGAAGGAACTAGGAAGGACCCACGCGATGATTGCGTCGCCTCGACCTCCACGCATGCATTGAAACGGCGCCTCGGTTCCGTGAACCGCGGACCCACCAACGGTCGTGCTGACGGAATGCCTGTCAGATGACATGACTTGTGTCAGGTGGCGTTGGGAACCAAGTTCCGGCTTAGTTTGAAATCGAGCTAGAAAGTCCGAGTAACCTACTGATAGGTCTGACTTATTTTTTAAGAACCGGATCGTATTTTTGTTGTGAAGTTTCAGGAACCCTTCAAGATTCTGCAAGCCGAAGATCAAGCTAGACGATGATAAATCCGACTTTGGATCTTGGAGGCCTCCGGGGGTTGCTGTTGGGGATATACTTTCCGGGTATCCTCACAGTTCCTCACTGACCAGGGTGGCCCACTTCGGGTTAGAGCTTTGCTTCACGGGCGGCCCAGTCAGGGAGAAATACAGAGTCCAATCCGGCTACGGGAGGGCCCAGAAGACTTACCGACTTAGGCCCATAATGTTACTTGTAGTTCAAGATGTACTCTGTAACCGACTCTTAGTCGTAGATGGATAGATCTCTCCTGTAAACTCTAGGCCGGATATCTATATAAGCCGTCCTAGGGAGAGCCTTTAGGGAAGCACTCTTAACACCCCAATAGTCTACAATCTCAACTCGCACAGGCGAAACCCTTGTAACCCATATTCCGGCTCTGCCGTATTACTGGATTGCTAGCAGGAGTAGGATCCGTCCAAAGCCGGCGGATTCAAACCTGGGTAAACTTGTGTGCTCACCATCTTGGAACACCGTACGTCTCACACCCCTCTCTTCCGCACGCCTCGAGGACCCCCTCATGGCGTACTTTTCATCAATCCGACGACAACCGTCCTTGGACACACACCATACATGTGGTTCTATCCGCGTACTCGTTTCGATAAAGTACGCAATCATTAATGCATGCGTGGTATTTAATGTGTGGTAGGTCGAGAGGGCACACGATTTTCTTGGCCTCCTCGATACTTGTTGGCAATGTGTTCCCCTTAGGAAGTCGGTCGTGCCAGTATTCCATGTTCGCGTTGAAGCTCACATTGTTCCATTTGTGTTCGGCCTTCATCTCCAGATCCTTGAGCATTACACTCAAATGTGTATCCTCGGGGCGACACCCAGGATACAATGGAGTCATCCCGTCTACCTCCATTTGGGCCAGCTTGGCTTTCTCTCTGGCTGCAGCTTTGTTGTTGCTCGTCTCCTTGAGGAGCAGTTCTTGAACATGAGGATCCTGCAAGACCGAAGTTAGCAGCGTCTGTGTATTCGTGTCTTCTCCTTCTTCATGATGATCATGCCCATCGCCATCTCCTTCTCCATGCTGATCATGCCCGCTGGCATCTCCTTCGTCATGATGATCATGCCCGCTGGCATCTCCTTCGTCATGATGATCATGCCCGCCGGCATCTCCTTCGTCATGATGATCATGCCCGGTAGACTCTTTGTCTTCTCGCCTGCCCACGTCTTCGTGACCACCATGTCCTGCCGGTGCCTCATTGAGGTCGCGCATGAAACCGCGCCTGAGCAGGTGACCCTCCAATTGTCCAGATTCAGGGTCGATCCAGCGCTGCAGTTTGCATGTTCGACATGGACATCTTATCATGGTCTTGTTGTTCAGAATCATGTCCTCCTTCGCGTCTTTCTTGTACCTAGCAATTCGACCTTCGCTCATCGTGAGGACCATGGTTGCCTGAGCGGTCAAAACAGAGAGTATAGGTGAGAACCACACCATATGAACACACACATGCATGAATGCTAGCCGGAAAAAATTCGGTATGACCTTTCCTAAAATTAGGACATATGGTAGTGCAAAAATTTGCCGAAATGGAAATAAATCAACATTTCGGCAAACATCCATGTAACCACACCGGTCGGGACAACAACAGGCAAGCAACAAAAAACTTCCTCCCATTGCAAACATTCAGGCACCACACAAGCATCGTCTCGCCATGGATCGCACACACACACCGCCCGCGCGACAAGCTTCGCCTACATGTTCATGGCCAAGAACTCACCTAGTAGACACAATAATAGCGAGACGAGACCGTGCAATGAGAGAGTATGGACCAAATACATCTACAAGTTGGTGGAGAGGAAATTAGTAAACAAATAGACATGTGAGAGAGAAAAGTAAGGAACTTTTAGATCTACAAGTTGGAGGGAAGCTTCCACTTACCAATCTATGGACTAAAGTAGGTTTAGTTACAAGAAAATGGAGAAACTATGAGCAAAATGAGATGTGAGGGAGAAGGAAGACGAGTTGGAAGGAGGTAGAAAGGAAGAGATGTGAAATGGGTGGTGGTGGATAGATAAGGTGGGAGCTTTGTCATCTTTTTAACATGGATCTGGACGCCCTCATCTGTGGCGCATATGGAGGAAATGCGCCACATATACTCAAACTTCTGTGGCGCATAAGTCCATATGCGCCACATAAGTGGGTGAATTAGATTCCTTATGCGCCACATAAGTGGGTGAATTAGATTCCGTGTGGTGGGGCCCTCCTCCATGTTCTGTGGCGCATGTGGGGATATACGCCACAGAAGTGAAACATATCTGTGGCGCATATCCGCAAATGCGCCATAGATCGTGGGTGAATTAGATTCTGTGGTGAGGCCCTCCTCCATGTTCTAAAATATAACTTCTGTGGCGTGTATCTCATTATGCGCCACCGAACTTGGATCAACCCACCCCGGCTGGCGTGTCCCGCCAATCTTCTGTGGCGCGTATTGTATAGAATGCGCCATAGAACTTTCAGGTTTCTGTGGCGCATGTTTCCTAGTGCGCCACTGACAAGTCTCTGTGGCGCATGGATTTACATATGCGCCACAGATTAACTTGTCTACTTATAGGCTGTTTCCTAGTAGCGTGTTATAGAATGAACACAAATGTGATACCCCCTCTAGGAAGATGGGATCCCTAGTGCCCATCAAACTTCCTTCGGGGAATTTTCTATCCTGGACTTTTGTACCATTGCCACCAAACAAGGCTTTATGATTCTTGTCTCCCGTTCCAGTCATGGATTCCGATACAATGTTGCTCTTCTGGCGACTGGCTATGTGATTAGCTGTACTAATTAATGGTCGTGATCTCTAAATGGAATTTCTAATGCATCTCATTTCTAAAAGGTGTCTCCATTCAGCTATCGGTACCGCGGTGGTTGTACTGGAAATTTTCCTCTACTCTTGGATTTGATGCTACCACTCTGCATAATGGCCTCACACACCTTGACTGTAGTTTAGAGCGTTTATTTTCTACATGGTGATGCCCATTATTTATAGACTGGTGTAAGCGCAGACTTCATTGTTTCACCAAACTTCACATGCCAGATGTTGTCCTTTGATGTTCTTTCTTATTTTTATCGAAATGAAGGTGATACCCTGGCCTCTGCATCATAAAGATACACATAGCCTGCTTTATTTATTATTAAAATAAACCTTACAAAGAGAAATACAAAGATCTAACTGAAGCCACCTCTCTAAACACAACTTGATGTTCTTTCTTATGAGTGTAGTTTTCTTTTAGGAACTAACTTTTGTAATGTTCATTATGGCATCTCTAAATCCAGGCTCAGGCTGTCCCATGCCTGACTCCATCTTAGTCGTTGTTAAATTAACCACATGCTATTACATGATTATTGCTTATTTTACTTTAAGATAACTATTTTTATGGATTATGGTAGATGGAGGGATGGAGTCTAAGGTGATCCTACTATTATTTTTATCATTATAGCTAGATCCGATAAATATAATGGTTGATTGGTCCTTTTATAGTCTTCCTAAGGTGAATAGTGCCACAAGAACATTTTAAAAAATGAACTGACAATTTGTCAATTTTTGAATCAAGAAAGTTTTTTTTCTAGTCATAAAAAATTCAAAAAATAAAGCAAAGCCTTTTGCTCTCATCACCTATTTCCATAGCCTTAGCACATGCGCGACACAAAATTTCTTAACCTCTAGAAATGCCGCACCATGTGATAAGAGCGTTCATCTCACTTGTCGATTTATGTGAGGATTGCACATACCGCGATGCAAATTGCACAATAAGCCCAATCGGTGACCCAATCACCTAAAGGGTTACCTGGCACTGACATCATACGATGTGGAATCACTCTGATTTTGAAATTTGTGTTACTTTTTATATTTTTTACTACGGAATTTTGCGTTATTATTGCAGAATCATTTTATGCTTCCATGAATTAAATGTCCTATCAAACCTGATATTCTAAGTTTGGCCTTTTCCCTCCTTGTTTCCAAGTGAACGTAGGGGTTTGGGAGATATCCCAGCTATTGAGACCATCAAAATTCCTTGGGAGGGGGGGGGGGGGGGTGTTGGAGATATGCCCAAGAGGCAATAATAAAGTGGTTATTATCATATCTTCACACTTATGATAAATGTTTACATACCATGCTATAATTGTATTAACCGGAAACATTAATACTTGTGTGATTTGTAAACTAAAATAAGAGTCCCTAGTAAAGCCTCTTGTTAAACTAGCTTGTTGGTTAATATATGATCATTGTTTCCTGATCATGAACATAGAGATGTTATTAACAACAGGGTCATATCATTAGGAGAATGATGTGATGGACATACTCCTATAGATAAGCGTAGCATAAAGATCAAGTCATTTCAATAGTTCAATTGCTATATGCTTTCTGATACATAGTAACCTAATTCCTTCGACCATGAGATCATGCATATTGCCTTTACTGGATGGATGCTTTGATGTCATCAAACACCACACCGTAACAGGGTGGCTATAAAAGTGGCATTGGGTGTTCAGAAAGTATTGGTTGAAACACATGGATCAAGAGTGGGATTTGTCCATCCACATGACGGATAGATATTCTCTGGGCCCTCTCGGTGAAATGTCATCCAATTAGCTTGCAAGCATGTGACTTGGTCACAAGGGATCACATATCACGGGAACGAGAAAAGAGTACTTATCAGTAACGAGGTTGAACTAGGTATGCAGAGATACCGACGATCATAACCTCGGATAAGTAACATATCGTGAGACAAAGGGAAATTGGTATCGTATGTAAGTGGTTCATTCGATCGCAAAGTAATCGTAGAAATATGTGGGAGCCATATGAATTTCCAGATTCCTCTATTGGTTATTGTTCGGAGAAGTGTCTCGATCATGTCCGCATAATTCACGAACCGTAGGGAGACACACTTAAGGATTCGACGTTGTTTGAGTAGTTATGGTATTATGAGAAAGAGACCGAATGTTGTTCGGAGTCTCGGATGGGATCCGGGATATCACGAGGTGATCCGGAATGGTCCGGAGAATAAGATTCATATAAGGAAAGTCCCATTTCGGAGTTGGGGAATGGTTCCGGTGTTTTCATCGGGAACATTCTAGAAGTTCCCGGAATGTCCGGCACTCCGGAGGGGAAGGGGTACATGAATGTGTCATTGCATGTTGGAATGATTGCATCATGTACTAAGTGTTCTTGCTGTCCCAAATAAAGGATTAAATTGAATCCTAAATTGAAAAAGTCAAACGGCTAGTTTGAAAGTCAAACGGCAGTTTTTGGGAAGTGGGAGGAGAGGAGGAAACCGAATTGGGGGAGGAGTCCTCCTCCCCAAGCCGGCGGCCAGCCCTAGGCCGAGTTGGGGAGGGACTCCCTCCCTCCCCTAGCGCGCCAGCCCTCCCACCTATAAAGGGAGGGGCAGGGCTCCCCTCCCAACACAACACAAGACACACAAGTTCCTATCCTCTAAACTAGAAACTAGACCTAGACCCCGGTTTAGAGCTGTTTCGGTTTAGAGCCTTCTAATTGGTTTAGAGCCCTCTAATTGGTGTGTCTAATTACTAGACCACTAATAGCCTCTCTCATAAGCTCCACCATACTCGCACCGGCTTAAGGCGAAGCCCTGCGGGATCTCCCCTCTACTTCCGGTACCACGCCGTTGTGCTGCCGGAATCGCGAGGAGAGTGCTACAACCTCCGCTGCCTGCTGGAACAAGGGAGAGGAAGGTCTTCGTCGAGTACCGAACGTGTGACCGACTGCGGAAGCGCTGCGGGAACGCGGCGCTGGAAGGATCGTCTACGCGATCTTGAGATCGGAAAGAGTACGACTACATCACCCACGAGAATCTGCTCTCGTTAACCGCTTTGGAATCTTCGAGGGTGAGTTCCACTATCGACTCGTTGCTGCAATCTAGTAGATAGATCTTGGCTTGTTTGTTTGTATGCGATAGAAAAATTTTGTTTTCCATGCTACGAACCCCTACAGTGGTATCAGAGCCGTGTCTATATGTAGATCTGTTGCACGAGTAGAACACAATGGTCATTGTGGGCGTTGATGCTTTTATTGTCGATTGCTTTTTGTGTACTTTGCATCTTGCGGTATGTTGGGATGAAGCGGCCCGGGCTAACCTTACATGACATCGTTCATGAGACTTGCTCCACGCTTAACATGCAACTTGTATTGCATAAGTGGCTTTGCGGGTGCCTGTTTCTCCTAGCATAGTAAAGATCCAATTTACAACGGGTGATCAACAATGCTAGTATCAATGTTGTGGTTCTTGTTCGTAAGTTAGAACGACACTTATTGAAAGCCCCAAACCACGTAAAATATGCAAAGAAAGTAGAGGCGTCTAACTTTGTTTTGCAGGGGTGTGCAGTGATGTGATATGGCCATGATTGTGATTATATTTGATGTATGCAATGTTCCTTATTGTAAGTTGGCAACCGGCAGGAGCCATATGGTTGTCTTTAATTTCTGTTAAGACCTGCGTGTCTATTCAAAATAGTTGTAATAGTTGAAGCTGGTGGACGACAACCATGAAGAAGCGTCATTGACCTTGATGCTATGCCGGTGATGATGGAGATCATGTTCGTGCTTGAAGATGGAGATCGGAAGCACAAAGAAGAAAGGCCATATCATATCACATATTATGAATTGCATGTGATGTTAATCCTTTATGCATCTTGTATTGCTTAGTAGACAACGGTAGCATTATAAGATGATCCCTCATACACATAAATTTCAAGTTCTAAAGTGTTCACCCTTAGTATGCACCGTTGCCAAAGCTTGCTGCTTCGAAACACCACGTGATGATCGGGTGTCTTTGATTCCGCGGGTGACTACAACGTAAGCAAGCCAGATTTGCTTATGCGGAAGCTAAGGTTTGTCTTGACGAGCCTAGCATGTACAGACATGGCCTCAGGAACACGGATCGCCGAAAGGTAAAGCATGAATCATATAGTAGATATGATGAACATGTCGATTGTTCGCCATTGAAACTATATCAACTCTCGTGATGATCGGTTTTGATGTGGTGGATTTGGTTCGTGTGATCACTAAAACAATGTGAGGGATATTGTTTTGAGTGGGAGTTCACCTAGATTAATTTAATTATTAATTAGAACTCAATTTATCATAAACTAAATCAAAGTGAATTTGCATAGTTGTTGTAGTCATTGGCATCCGTTTACCACCTTGCGCTTAGTTATAATTGAGATAATAGAACTATAGAATTCTGGTTAGTTACTTTACGAACTGGTATCGTATTGTTTTAAGTGTTAATCTAAAGTTTAAAAGTCCTATTGCAAACTTTCAGTAAGTTCCGGTTACTCCATGAAGTTTAATAATTAGTATTAAATCAAGAGTAACAATTCCAAGTGTTAGTATATAAGTATCATGTTTGTATCCATGATTCTTGATATTCAAAGGATTCCCTTAATATCAAGGTTATCTAGGATCTGAAAGAGTTGTTTCAGAAACCATGATGTGTGGAAGATATTGTGATATCTGAAACGAAGTTTTGGTTGCAACATGATAGAGTATAATATGGCAAAAGTCATGTTCTCATATTTGATGAGAATTTGCAAAAAGGTTGGAGACACTTGTTGTCCTAATCCTCCAAAAGGTTTTGGATAGCAACATTATACTCATAATTCATCGTTATAAGCTAAAAGTAGCTTGATCATGGACGATTCCATGATAAGGGTGAATATTTGATGTAGGTAAAATGTTTACTACACCAAGAGATTACTAATGAAAGGAATTTGAAAGAACACCAAACATTTGATGATGGTGATCTACTTCAAAGTGCAAGTCCAAAGACATTGGTATTTAATTATACACGCTTTGGACTATATGTCATATGTATGACTCCACTATTGATGTTAATAGATTCTTTCAAACTGAAAAGGAAATACTGAAAGGGAATCTCATAAATATATGGCAGAAAAGAAAAAAACTAGAATTGTTCAGTTTAAGTATATAGATGATATACATGTTATGGCTATATTCTTTGCTTGTTAAACAATGTGGTTCTTAAGTATTTGATACTGAATTTGTTGGTATGAATCGTCATACGAAACAACAGAATTCATGAACTACAATGGCCTAAGTAACTAGCAAAAGAATATGTGATGATGTTCATCGAGAACAAATAAAGGGTTATTATGTTGCTCGTTAAAACATCAAAGCTTGCCTTCAAGATTTGTTTTATCAGGTATTATGAGAACAAAAGGGTTGTTCAAATAATTGCCGTAATCCATAAAAGATGGATGATTCGCAAATCTCGTTAGAGAAATCACATCCATAAAACTAGTGCTAAAATGTCAAAAGACAAATTGATTGAAAGATCACTTAGGAAGTGACATCGCTGTTTGAATTATATTGGAAAGAAAACATGAAGAAACTCCATGTTGATGGAATTTTGGAGTCTTCTGATTTTTGATCATATGACGCTTGTGAAACTTTCCTAGAGATAATTAAAACTTCGTTCATAGGCCAAAAGGGAACGAATGACTAGCTAATTGGAACTTGTACATATTGTTGTACGAAGTCCATTATGTGTAGTCAAGAGCGATGGATTTCAACTTCATATGCTTTCTCCGAAAATTTGAGTGAATATATGAATATTTACTTAATAAGGATGAAGTATGAAATATTTGAAAAGTTCAAAAGACTTTCAAGATGAAGTGCAAAATCATTGTAACAAGAATATAAACAGTTTATGATAAAGATCATAAAGGAAGATATTTGAGTTACAAGTTTAGCATAATACCTAAGATTTAAGGAATCGTTCCGTGGATTTGCATTTTCCCGAAACACCATAAGTGTATGGAGCGTTCGAGATATGTAATTAAACCTTGTTTGACATGGTAAGATCAAAGGTATAATTTATAAAACTGCCATTATATTTTAAAGATTAAAAGCTTTAGAGATTACCGTTTTTCCACTGAAAAGAGCTCCATCATAATCCGTTGAAATGACACCATATAAGGTTATGGTTTGGGATAAAACCCAAGTTGTCCTTTCTTAAACATTGGTATACTATGCATAAGAAAGATGTTTGCAACCAAAGTCGGATGAACCTGTCTTTGTATGTTATTTCGAATAACTGTTAAATACTCCTCCATAACATCGGAGACAAAAGTGTTTGTCACTTAAAACGTCAAGTTTCTTTGAGAAGGAATTTTTCGTGAAAAGTTAAGTGGGAGGACAATAGAAACTTTGATAAGGTTAAAAGAACCTTAGCTATATGTGCAGAGTTGCGCAGCGCCGAAAAGTGTTTCGGAGGCAGCAACAATGCTCATGGTTCACGTACCTCAAAGGTTGTGGTCACGGAGATCCAAGTTCCTATTGAAACAAGTAGGTCGGATGAACAATCAAATACCAAGATTTGAGGGTTGAATCATTATTTGAGAATAATGAACCGACTACATGCAGAGAAGCGATGATGGGCCCTGACTCCGTAAAATGGCTTGAAGCCATAAAATCCGTGATAGTTCCATACACGAGAAATCAAGTTTTGAACTTGAAGGACCCTCGAGAAAGGTGTAAGACCTTATAGTTGTGTCTGGATCTATAAAGAAATAGACATGGATGTTTCACATCTAGTCGACATGTTGGGAAAGAGTTCACAACAATGTTCAAAGGTTGACTATGACAAGATTTGATCTTTCATAGTGATATTTAGTCTAGACGGATTAATGTAGCAACCACTACATATAATTTGTTATATGGTAGTTGAATAAACAAAACAAGTTCTTCTAATAGAATCGTTACCTAGGACATGTGCATAACACGGTCCATAGGGTTTTGTTAATTCAAAGGATGCTAAAAGCATATGCAAACTTCAATGGTTAGAGTGAGCATAGCGGAGTTGGAATCTTCACTATGATGAAACTGTTAAGAGAGTTTAATTTCATCAGAGACAATGAAGATGCTTGCGTTTGCAAGAAATTAAGTGGGAGCGCTAAGACATGTTTCTAATACATTATGTGGAAGACATATTGTTGATTGGAAATAATGTATCTTTTATTAACACATATTAAGAATTTCATCCCGATGAAAGACTTAGGCAAAACCCAAATATTTGGCATCAGTAGACGCTAATATGGTTGTGCCAGAAGTACATAGATAAGATATTGAATGAGTTCAATATAGAAACTACAAGAGAAGGTTCTTGTCGCACAGAAAGGATTGAATGAGTTCAATGTTGATGATATATTCAAGTGTATTGACATTTGGTAAAGTGAAACAAATAATCAAGTATAGATTGATACTTGATGTATGAAATCACAAAGAGTATTTATATCAATCATACTGTGATATGTACAAATCCAGATATGTCCTATGCTCTAAATGTTGAGAGCATATACCAGAATGATTCGTAAGATGATCATTGGACAATAGTAAGGATATTCTTATGATCTTCTGAAAGAACTAAGAGTATAATATTTGTAGAAGTGACAAATAGATGGTTAGTTCATTGTAAAAGTACTACATTGATACTAGTTTTGTCACAGAGTACAAATTAAGTTTATCTCAATCTAAACTAAGGGTGGCACAATATAATGGAAAGTGAGTTCCATAATGGATTTGGATGATTTCCAAAGTTAAGACATTGTGACAGATACTACAACAAAAGGCTAAGTATATGACTGCTATTATAGCAGCAAAAGAGGGCATTTGTGTCAAGAAGTTTGTTATCAAACTAGGTGTAGTTCTCAGTGGGATAATACTATGAAGATATATTGTGCGACAATATTATCAACATGTTTTAACCCTAAAGAGCTAAAGGTCACACCGAAATACCAAATTTATACAAAGCCATCTCATTAGAGAATGAGTGATGCATAGAGACGCAAAGACATGCAATTACACACGGACCTGGAAGTGTCAGATCCGGAGATCAGTTGACCACTAGCAATCGTGTACATACAACACTGGAAAGCCATAGGTGTTATATACACAAAGGTTCGAAACTAGATTATTGACTCTAGTGCAAGTGGGAGACTGTTGGAGATATGCCCAAGAGGCAATAATAAAGTGGTTATTATCATATCTTCACACTTATGATAAATGTTTACATACCATGCTATAATTGTATTAACCGGAAACATTAATACTTGTGTGATTTGTAAACTAAAATAAGAGTCCCTAGTAAAGCCTCTTGTTAAACTAGCTTGTTGGTTAATATATGATCATTGTTTCCTGATCATGAACATAGAGATGTTATTAACAACAGGGTCATATCATTAGGAGAATGATGTGATGGACATACTCCTATAGATAAGCGTAGCATAAAGATCAAGTCATTTCAATAGTTCAATTGCTATATGCTTTCTGATACATAGTAACCTAATTCCTTCGACCATGAGATCATGCATATTGCCTTTACTGGATGGATGCTTTGATGTCATCAAACACCACACCGTAACAGGGTGGCTATAAAAGTGGCATTGGGTGTTCAGAAAGTATTGGTTGAAACACATGGATCAAGAGTGGGATTTGTCCATCCACATGACGGATAGATATTCTCTGGGCCCTCTCGGTGAAATGTCATCCAATTAGCTTGCAAGCATGTGACTTGGTCACAAGGGATCACATATCACGGGAACGAGAAAAGAGTACTTATCAGTAACGAGGTTGAACTAGGTATGCAGAGATACCGACGATCATAACCTCGGATAAGTAACATATCGTGAGACAAAGGGAAATTGGTATCGTATGTAAGTGGTTCATTCGATCGCAAAGTAATCGTAGAAATATGTGGGAGCCATATGAATTTCCAGATTCCTCTATTGGTTATTGTTCGGAGAAGTGTCTCGATCATGTCCGCATAATTCACGAACCGTAGGGAGACACACTTAAGGATTCGACGTTGTTTGAGTAGTTATGGTATTATGAGAAAGAGACCGAATGTTGTTCGGAGTCTCGGATGGGATCCGGGATATCACGAGGTGATCCGGAATGGTCCGGAGAATAAGATTCATATAAGGAAAGTCCCATTTCGGAGTTGGGGAATGGTTCCGGTGTTTTCATCGGGAACATTCTAGAAGTTCCCGGAATGTCCGGCACTCCGGAGGGGAAGGGGTACATGAATGTGTCATTGCATGTTGGAATGATTGCATCATGTACTAAGTGTTCTTGCTGTCCCAAATAAAGGATTAAATTGAATCCTAAATTGAAAAAGTCAAACGGCTAGTTTGAAAGTCAAACGGCAGTTTTTGGGAAGTGGGAGGAGAGGAGGAAACCGAATTGGGGGAGGAGTCCTCCTCCCCAAGCCGGCGGCCAGCCCTAGGCCGAGTTGGGGAGGGACTCCCTCCCTCCCCTAGCGCGCCAGCCCTCCCACCTATAAAGGGAGGGGCAGGGCTCCCCTCCCAACACAACACAAGACACACAAGTTCCTATCCTCTAAACTAGAAACTAGACCTAGACCCCGGTTTAGAGCTGTTTCGGTTTAGAGCCTTCTAATTGGTTTAGAGCCCTCTAATTGGTGTGTCTAATTACTAGACCACTAATAGCCTCTCTCATAAGCTCCACCATACTCGCACCGGCTTAAGGCGAAGCCCTGCGGGATCTCCCCTCTACTTCCGGTACCACGCCGTTGTGCTGCCGGAATCGCGAGGAGAGTGCTACAACCTCCGCTGCCTGCTGGAACAAGGGAGAGGAAGGTCTTCGTCGAGTACCGAACGTGTGACCGACTGCGGAAGCGCTGCGGGAACGCGGCGCTGGAAGGATCGTCTACGCGATCTTGAGATCGGAAAGAGTACGACTACATCACCCACGAGAATCTGCTCTCGTTAACCGCTTTGGAATCTTCGAGGGTGAGTTCCACTATCGACTCGTTGCTGCAATCTAGTAGATAGATCTTGGCTTGTTTGTTTGTATGCGATAGAAAAATTTTGTTTTCCATGCTACGAACCCCTACAGGGGGGGGGGGGGCTCGCTGGACAAGCCTGGTCACCTACCCGGGGTCGTTGGGAGAGCCATGTCCTCTAGTGCAAGCAAGGACTTATGATTCTGGTCTTCTAGGCAAGTAATGGATTCCTATACAACATAGCTCTCTTGATGATTTTCTGTGCAAATTTGGACGGATTAATGGCCATAAACTCCAAATGGAATTTCTAATGCATCTCATTTCTAAAAAGGTGTCTCCATTCAGCTATCGGTGTCGCTCTCTCTAAATGTGTCATGCCATTTTCCTCTTCTATTAGACTTCATGCTATCACTGTGTTTGATGTCCTCACACACCTTGATTGTAGTTTCGATTATTGATTTTGCTACATGAGAAAGGCGGTTATTTATAGACTAGGTGCAAGTGTAGACTTCATTGCTTCACTAGACTTTATAGGTTTGCTGGTGCCTTTTTTATTTTCTTTCATACCAGTTTCGTCGTCGGTGAGGAACTAACTTCCCTAAGGTTTATTATGGCATCTCTAGTGTTTGTAGGCGTAGGTTCTCACAGGCCTTGCTCCATCTTAGTTGTGAAAATAACCACATGCTATATATAACAGGAATATTCTTTATTCTATCGATTCGAAAGTCTTATTTATGGATCAATGTAGATGGAAGAATGGATCCACAAGCTGATCCTCCTGTTATTCATTATTTTAGCATCATAACTAGATTCAATAAGTATAACTGTTGATTCGTCCTTCTACAGTTTTCCTAAGGCGAATGGTGCCGAAAATAGATAATTACAAGTACACTTTAAGTGACCCGACCCAGTAGGGGTCCAAGTCTTTATTCTTTACTATGCTAGTCCCTTGATCGACTCGCTAGCACACAAAGTTCAAGACCTAATATCACTAAACAAAGGTCATAATTCTATTACATTGAATGGTCCAAAAATTTAACATAGTCTCATATAACATGCATAACTGAATGGCTAGCTCAACACAAATGGAGTTCAAGAGGGGAAAGCAATTAATGATAAAGAGCTCCATTCAGTGCCACATGAAAAACATACTGAGTGAAAACTCGCAACCCTAACATCGTACCTCAATCATCTTTAGAGCAACCTACAACATAAATGTTGTAGCCACAAATGATCAATACATTGAATGTATGGTCAAGTGTCTCTAAGATGATACATCAAACCTATATGGTACATCCAACTAAGCTCTTCTTATCTACTAGTTTACCCATTTGTAGGTCGGTCCCAATGCCCCTACTATATCACTAATACTATTCTACTAGTCAACATGAATAAGTCAGACCCAAAGCCCCTACCATGAACTCATCAGACAACTAACTCAACATATCAGTAAGTCAATGCCAATGCCCCTACCAACTCTACAATAATTAAGCTCAACATGTCAGTAAGTTAGGGGTAATACCCCTACCAAGCCACTCATCCAACTACTAAGCTCAAAATTATCTCCTCTTCCTTTTACACCCACAAGATCCACTCACTTCCTTCAAACAAAACACACTTTCCAACTACCTCATAGTCATAGCATAGGTTTTCACCCATGTTTCTAATTGGCATAGCCAAACATTCCCAAACATAAATATGGTCACAAAGCAAACAAGTTGTATAACCATATGGCTATCCTATCCAGGTTTCTTGGCATATGTCATAGTACAGTGAAATTACTTCTACAGTTACATAAGAGTCATAATTTGGACAATGAGAAAAGTTCCACTTGCCTTATTGTTGATGGATGCTCAAACACTTCTTACAACCACAGGTTTTGTACTCCACACAATCTATACGACAATGAATTCCAATGAACACAAATTCATTCCAAACATCGTGCACAAGTATGCCATGCATTATATTCATACAAAACATTTGATATGGATTTATTTATCATGCATATGGTTTATAATAAACATATGATGCACAATGCAAAAGATTATTTCACATTTGGTTTATAGTTTGAAAAACAGGGTTTAAAAGATGTAAGATTACATTTTTGATGATCTTACAGTAAGTAAAGCCCCTAGGGGTTTAAATTATATATATATATATGCAAAATAGCTAGCTACACACAGGCGTAGCTGTGCATAGGGTATCCACCGTTGATTCTCTCCACTTTTGATATAGGGAGTACATATTTCCATACCCAAAAGGCTTGATCCCCATATGATGTTACTAACGCCGTTACTACCATGGCGTGCAAACCCTAATGTTTTCCATGCACAAACCCTAACCTAAATAAGCCTTATTCATTCTTTCATCAAATTAGCCAGCTACACTCAAGCTACATGCACACTAGCACAAACCGAACTAAGCCTTATTCATTCTTTCATCAAATTAGCCAGCTACACAAAAGGCTACATGCACAAAACCCTAACCGATGTAAGCCTTATTCATTCTTTCATCAAATTAGCCAGCTACACAAAAAGCTGCATGCACAAAACCCTAACGGTCGTTGCTTTAGTTATAGTAGCAACAACCCAAAACGAGGGCACTAGCTACTCATTTAGCCACAACTTATTTTCATTTTATCTCTTGTTTCACTCGCTTCTGGCCATAACAACACTTAGTCATTCTTTCATCAGATTTCCTAAGAACTTCCAAAATTGATTGAATTTTGACCAAAAGTTAGAAAAACTACTAAAACTTCCGATCAGCTAGGGAGAATGATTTGAAAATTTCTCAGTTCACTTACTACATGCATTTTTCTAGTTTGCCATTTTTATAACTTTTGAATATGAATAGTTAAAATATACAATAAAATGTGGATAAAAGTTACCTAAAAATGCCAAAACTTCAAACGGCTAGGCAAAATGAGCTAAAAATAATTCCAGCTTACTCGTTACATGTACTTTTTGAAGTATAGTGAATTTTACATAACTCTAATATCGTGCAAAAGTAAATAAAAAATAAAAAAGGGAAACCTTTGAAGCAATTATGTTCAAGTCCAGTCTGGTTTGCATGGAAAAACTAGGGAAATCACCTCTAATGCCAGAGGGAGCCTGCCGTCTATCTTTTATAGAGTAGGAGAGTAGCATGTACTGCGCACCAAAAAACAAAAAGAACCAACAGTCCCGCGCGAGAATTAATTCTCTTCCGCCAAAAAAAAGACACTACACTCTCCCGCTGGAAAGGGTTTTCATACTAGCACAAACACTTAGTATGAAGCACTTTGAATGCAAAACTCTTATAAGCCTTGTTCTCACTACATTCCCATTTTAGGTGCTAAAATTTTCTCAGCCAACAGCGCTCTAAAATTTTAGGGTTTGTCCAAATAAGGCAGTACACTCTATAGCCGGATAGTTAGGGTTAGCATACTAGCAAAAGCAGTTTGCATGAAGCATTTGCATGCAAAACTATTATAAGCCTTGTTCTCACTACCTTACCCTTTTAGCTGCTAAAATTTTCTAGGCCAAACAACGCTCTAAAAATTTTAGGGTTTGTCCAAAACCCTAGCATTGCATGCATGCACAAAAAAAGGAATGGAACACACACCATTAGACGTCGTTTTCCCAATCAAATAGCCAGCCACTGGCATCTAAAAGAGCATATGCATGTGATCTCTATATCCAACGGTCCTAAGCCTATGCACAGCTATGCCTATGTGTAGCAAATCCGCGTCGATATATATATATATATATAAATATATATATAAAACAGCGGTGCATCCGTGATCGCACACACGTTCGGTACCCCGACAACCTCCATCCCTCGCTCCAGCAAAGCAGCGGAAGCAGCAACTCCTTTCCAGATAAAGCCACCGGGAACATGTATCTCGCTAATCCGAGACCATGGAAGAATAATACTAGAGGGGGAGAGAGATCCTTCACGAGGAGGTGTGAGGAAGGAGTGAGAGGGGGCCTTTTATAGGAGGAGGGGAGGGTGTCCCTTCACCTCCCCCATTCATGTGGTGGTAACCCCCTCCACATTAAAATGCCCCTTCACATTCTCTTTTAAAGTCTCCACTTTAAATGCATTAAATTTCTCCAAATTTAATGCTCTCTCATTTAATAAAACTCTTTTATTAATTTTATTCAGAATTTTGTTAATTATTTTAATTAACAAAAATTCACATAAAACCCCTGCAACATTTTAATATTACATGTAGAACCAATTTCAGCAATTTTACCCGAAACAGTTTCGGTGTCTATTAAAATAATTCCAGCGCTTTCTTAAATCTTTATCTGAAACATACTTGCTCCAAATGGTGTCGGTATCCCTTAAGTGTGTCACCCTATGATTTGCAAATAATGCAGACATGATCGAGACCCCTCTCCGATCAATAATCAACAGCGGGACCTGGAGATCCGTACTGACTCCCACATATTCAACGATGACTCTTGTGATCGTGTGAACCTTTAACGTCGTAACTAAATCCCTTTGTCTCGCGATATATTACATGTCCGAGATTCGATCATTGGCATCCAAATACCTAGTTTGATCTCGTTACCGACATGCACTCTTTTCTCGTTCCCGTGATATAACATTCTAGTGATCATATCACTTGCTTGCAAGCTATTTCAATGTGATATCACCGAGAGGGCCTAGAGTATATCTATCCGTCATCGGGATGGACAAATCCCACTCTTGATCCATGAGCCTCAACATAACACCTTCGTAGAACTGAACCCACCTTTATAGTCACCTTGTTACGGTGTGACGTTTGATGTTATCAAGATACTCTTTCGGTGTTAGCAATTAACATGATCTCATGGTCTAAGGACTAAGATTACTTCGTATGATGTTATAGCAATATAAACATAATGACTCTGATCGTAATGCTATACTTCGGATGAATGTTCATCACATCATTCCACCAATGTTGTGACCTCGTTATCAACAACATCCAATGTCCATGATCAGGAAACCTTGATCATCTTGTTAATCAACGAGCTAGTTTATATGAGAGGCATTTCTAGGAACTTTGTATTTTGTTTATTAAACACACATGTATTAACGTTTCCAATTAATACAATTATAAAATGCAAAATAAACATTTCTCATAAACATGGAATAAGATAATAACCACTTTATTATTGCCTCTCGGGCATATTCCCTTCAGTCTCCCACTTGCACTAGAGTCAATAATCTAGTTTGAAATACTTTGCGGATTGAACACCTATGGCTTTCTGGTGTTGCATATACGCGATTGCTAGTGGTTAACATAATCTCCGGATCTGACAGTTTCAGGTCCGTGTGTATCTGCATGTCTTTGCGTCTCTACGCATCACTCATTCTCAAATGAGATGGCATTGTATAAATTTGGTCCTTTCGTGAGACCTTTAGTTCGTTCGGGTTAAAATATGTTGATATTATTGTCATACAATATATCTTCATAGTATTAGCCCACTTTGAACCACGCCTAGTTTGATAACAAACTACTTAACACAAATGCCCTCCTTTGCTGCTACTATAGCAGTCATATACTTAGCCTTTTGTTGTAGTATCCGTCATAATGTTTCAACTTTGGAACTTATCCAAATCCATCATGGAACATCCTTTCCATTACATTGTGCCACTCATAGTCTAAATTGAGATAAATTTAATTCATATCTTGTGACAAAACTAGTATCAATGTAACACTTTACAATGAACTACCTTTAACTATTTGTCAGTTATACATGATATATTCTTAGTTCTTCCAAAGCTCATAAGAATATCTTTACTACTGTCCAATGATCATATTATGAATCATTCTGGTATGTTTAGAGCATAGGACATTCTGGATATATACATATCACGGTATAATCGATCAAAATCTTCATGTGATTTTACTCACCAAGTGTTGAAACACTTGAATCTTGATACAATCCTTTCCATGCAGCAAGAACCTTTCTTATTGTTTCCATATTGAACCCTTTCAATATCTCATATATGTATGTCTGGCACAACCATATTAGCGCCTCAATCTATCCATATATATATTGATGCCAAATATTCCGGTTTTGCCCAAGTCTTTCATCGAAATCTTATTTTAATGAAATTCTTAACTTGTGTCAATACAAGATACATCATTTCCAATCAACAATATGTCCTCTACATAATGTATGAGAAATATGTCTCAGCCCTCCCACTTAATTTCTTGCAAATGCAAGCATCTTCATCATCTTCGGTGAATTTAAACTCTTTTAACAGTTTCATCATGGTGAAGATTCCAACTCCACTATGCTTACATCAACTATTGAAGTTTGCATGCCCTTTTAGCACCCTTTGAATTAACAAAACCCTTCGGACCGTGTCTTGTACACGTCCTAGGTAACCATTCTATTAGAAGAACATTGTTTTGTTTGTTCAACTACCATACATCAAATTATATGTAGTGGTTGCTACATTAATCCGTCAAGACTAAATATTGCTATGAAAGATCAAATCTTGTCATAGTCAACTCCTTGAACATTGTCGTAGACTTCTTTCCGACATGTCGACTATTTCATAAATGTTAAACATCCATGTCTATTTCTTTATAGATCCAAACACGACCGATAGGCTTCACGCCTTTCCGAGAGTCTTCCAAGTTCAGAAACTTGATTTCTCGTGTATGGATACTATCACGGATTCTATGACTTCTAATAAATTTATGGAGTTAGGGCCCATCATCGCTTCTTTACATGTAATCGGTTCATCATTGTTAAAACAATAACGACTTGCTTATCAAATCTTACTATTTGATTCTTACCGACCCATAAGGTTCAATAGGAACTCTAATCTCTGAGATCACACCCTTTATAATCATGGGAGCCATGAGCAATGTGGCCGCCACCAGGACACTTTCCGGCGCTGCGCTACTTAGCACATATAGCTAAGGTTCAACAACCTTATCAAAGTTCTATTATCATCCCACTTAACTTTTCGTGAAAAATTCCTTCTCAAGAAACTTAACGTTCCAAGTAACAAACTCTTTTGTCCTCGGTGTTATGGAGAAATTCCCAACAAATTTTTTGGGATAACCTACAAAGACGTGCTTATCCGACTTTGGTTGTAAACATTTTACTTATGCATAGCATACCAAAATTTAAGAAAAGACAATTTGGGTTTTATCCCAAACCATAACTTATATGGTGTCATTTCAACGGATCACGATGGTGCTCTTTTCAGTGTAAACGCGGTAGTCTCTAAAGTTTCAATCCTTAAAACATAATGGCAGTTTTATAAATGGCACCTTTGATCTTACCATGTCAAACATGGTTTGATTTCATCTCTCGAATATGCCATACTCCTATGGTTTATCGGGAAACACAAATCATGGAACAATTCCTCAAATCTTAGGTGTTTTGCTAAACATGTAACTCAAATATCTTCCTTTATGATCGAACCATAAACTCTTTATTTTCTTGTTACAATGATTTTTCACTTCATCTTGAAAGACTTTGAACAATTTTCAAATGTTTCATACTTCTTCCTTATTAAGTAAATATATAGATATATTCACTTAAATTTCTGGAGCAAGCATATGAAGAAAAAGGATCCATCGCATATGGCTACACATAATGGGCTATATACATCAACATGCATAATATCCAATAAGTTAGTCATCCGTTCCTCTTTGGCCTATGAACGGAGTTTCAATTATCTCGAGGAAAGTCTCACAATCATCAATTGATCAAAATCAAAGACTCCAAAAATTCCATCAACATGGAGTTTCTTCATGTTTTCTTTCCAATATAATTTAAAACAGCGATGCCACTTCATAAGTGATCTTTCAATCATTTGTCTTGCGACATTTTAGCAATAGTGTTTATGGATGTGATTTCTCCAACTAGACTTGTAAAAGTTCATTCATCCTTTATGGTATACAGTAATTATTTGAACAATCATTGTTCTCATAATACCGGAACAAAATAACAATTATTAAAACAAATCTTGAAGACTAGGTTTGACGTCAACGAAAAGCACAATAACACTTTATTTGTTTTCGATGATCATCATCACTTATTCTCTTGCTAGTTACTTAGGTCATTGCAGTTCATGAATTGCATTGTCCTGTATGACACTTCATACCAACCAATTCGGTATCCAATACCTAAGAATCACATTGTTTAACAAGCAAAGAATACAGCCATAACATGTATATCTTCTATATACCTAAGCTAGACATCTCCAAATTTTCTTTTCTGCCAAATATTTTATATATTCTCTTTCATCAATTCCTTTTCCTTTTAAAAGAATCTATCAACATCAATAGTGGTGTCATTCACATGACATAGAGTACAAAGTGTATATAGTCAAATACTAATACCTTTGGACTTACACTTTGAAGTGGATAACCATCATCAAATGTCTGGTGTTCTTCCAAAAATCCATTATTTACTAATCTATTAGTGTAGTAAATATTTTACTTACATCTTCTATTCATCCTTATCATGACAACTTTCATGATCAAGCTACTATAGCCTGTAAGGAAGAATCGTGAGTATAATGTTAGTTCCCAAAACCTTTTTGGGAGATCCGGATGCTTATTAGCATCTCCATCCTTCACAAATTCTCATACAATATGAGAACATGTATTTTGCTAAATTATACTCTATCATAATGCAACCAAAAACATTATTTCAGATATCACAATATCTTTCACACATGATGGTTTCTGAAACAATTTCCAGCTCCTATATAATCTTGATATTAAAACAACTTTTGAATATCAATAATCATGGAGGCAAACATGATACTTTAGATACTAACATTGTAATTCTTACTCTTGATTTAATACTACTTATTAAACTTCATGGAGTAAATAGAGTTTGTTGAAAGTTTGCAATAGGACTTATAAACTTTAAATTGACATTCAAAACAATACGATACCAGTTCGTAAAGTAAATATCCAGAATTCTATAGTTCTATTATCTCAATTAAAACTAAGCATAAGGTAGTGAACAGACGCCAATGACTACAACAAATTATGCAAATTCACTTTGATTTAGTTTATGACAAATTGAGTTCGACTAATCCAAATTAGAAATGAACTCCCACTCACAAACGACATCCCTCGTGCCTTTTTGGTGATTACATGAACCAAATCTACTACACCAAGTCCGATCATCACGTGAGTCGGTGTAGCTTCAAAGGCGAGCATCAATATGGGCATCATATCAACTATATGACTCATGTTTAACCTTTGAGTCCGTGTTCCGAGGCCATGTCTGTACATGCTAGGCTCGCCAAGTAAGAACCTTAGTACTTGCGTGTGTAAAATTGTCTTACACCCGTTGTATGAAAGCGTAGAGTTGAGTACACCCGATCATCACGTGAAGTCTCGAAACACGATCCATAAAGCGGTGCATACTTAAGGAAGAACACATTTTATCTTGATATTTAAATGAGGGATCATATTATAATGCTACTAAAACGCCAAACTAGCAATGTAAGATCCAAACATCTAATGTGTAAAGTGGGATGATATGGTCCATGCATTTGATCTCTATCATATGCATCGTGGTATGATCTCTATCATTCCTTTGTGTGTAAGGCCAAGGTCTATGGAACTTACACGTTAGGTGTGTTGTAAGAGTATCTATCATACATCTACTTACAACATTACCATATCATGACACTAGCCCAGCAACGATCTAAACTAGTCGCCTCTAATTTATCAATTGCAAGTTTTACGTGGCTTAGGGCTTTCGGAGATAGAACCGGTCTTAGCACTCAATATCTGATTTACAACGAGTTGATAATAACTTGGTTATCCTCGTTGTGGTTCCATGTTCGTACGTAAGAACGGTTCTATCTCCGAAAGCCCTAAGCCACGTAAAACTTGCAATGGATAAATTAGAGGCGTCTAGTTTAGATCGTTGCTGGGCTAGTGTCATGATATGGTAACATTGTAATTAGATGTATGATAGATACTCTTACAACACACCTAACGTGTAAGTTCTATAGACCTTGGCCTTACACACAAAGGAATGATAGAGATCATACCACGATGCATATGATAGAGATCAAATGCATGGATCATATCATCTCACTTTATACATTAGATGTTTGCATCTTATATTGCTTGTTTGGCGTTTTAGTAGCATTATAAGATGATCCCTCATTTAAATATCAAGATAAAATGTGTTCTTCCTTAAGTATGCACCGTTCTATGGATCGTGTTTCGAGACATCACGTGATTATCGGGTGTACTCGACATTGCGTTTTCATACAAACGGGTGTAAGACAGTTTACACATGCCAGTACTAAGGTTCTTACTTGGCGAGCCTAGCATGTACAGACATGGCCTCGGAACACGGACCGAAAGGTTAAGCATGAGTCATATAGTTGATATGATGCCCATATTGATGCTCGCCTTTGAAGCTACACCGACTCACGTGATGATCGGACTTGGTGTAGTGGATTTGGTTCATGTAATCACCAAAAAGGCACGAGGGATGTCGTTTTTGAGTGGGAGTTCATTTCTAATTTGGATTAGTCGAACTCAATTTGTCATAAACTAAATCGAAGTGAATTTGCATAATTTGTTGTAGTCATTGGCGTCTGTTCACTACCTTATGCTTAGTTTTAATTGAGATAATAGAACTATAGAATTCTGGATATTTACTTTACAAACTGGTATCATATTGTTTTGAATGTCAATTTAAAGTTTAGTCCTATTGCAAACTTTCAGCAAACTCTATTTACTCCATGAATTTTAATAAGTAGTATTAAATCAAGAGTAAGAATTCCAATGTTAGTATCTAAAGTTTCATGTTTGCCTCCATAATTATTGATATTCAAAAGTTGTTTTAATATCAAGATTATATAGGAGCTGGAAATTGTTTCAGAAACCATCATGTGTGAAAGATATTGTGATATCTGAAATAATGTTTTTGGTTGCATTATGATAGAGTATAATTTAGCAAAATACATATTCTTATATTGTATGAGAATTTGTGAAGGATGGAGATGCTAGGCATCCGGATCTCCCAAAAAGGATTTGGGAACTAACATTATACTCGCGATTCTTCCTTACAGGCTATAGTAGCTGGATCATAAAAGATTTCATGATAAGGATGAATAGAACATGTAAGTAAAATGTTTACTACACTAACAGATTACTAAAGAATGGATTTTTGAAAGAACACCAAACATTTGATGATGGTGATCCACTTCAAAGTGCAGGTTCAAAGGTATTAGTATTTGACTATATACACTTTGTACTATGTGTCATGTGAATGACACCACTATTGATGTTGATAGATTCTTTTAAAAGAAAAGAAATTGTTGAAAGAGAATCTATAAAATATTTGGCAGAAAAGAAAAGGTTGGAGATGTCCAACTTAGGTATATAGAAGATATACATGTTATGGTTGTATTCCTTGCTTGTTAAACAATGTGGTTCTGAGGTATTGGATACCGAATTGGTTGGTATGAAGTGTCATATAGGATAACGCAATTCATAAACTTCAATGGCCTAAGTAACTATCAAGAGAATAAGTGATGATGTTTATCGAAAACAAATAAAGTGTTATTGTGTTTTTCGTTGTCGTCAAACCTAGCCTTCAAGATTTGTTTTAATAATTATTATTTTGTTCCGGTATTACGAGAACAATGGTTGTTCAAATAATTACCGTATTCCATAAAGGATGGATGAACTTTTACAAGTCTAGTTGGAGAAATCACATCCACAAACATTATTGCTAAAACGTCGCAAGACAAATGATTGAAGATCACTTATGAAGTGACATCACTGTTTAAATTATATTGGAAAGAAAACACGAAGAAACTCCATGTTGATGGATTTTTGGAGTCTTTGATTTTTATCAATTGACGCTTGTGAAACTTTCGTCGAGATAATTGAAACTCCGTCCATAGGCCAAAGAGGAACAGATGACTAACTTATTGGATATTATGCATGTTGATGTATATAGTCCATTATGTGTAGCCATATGCGATGGATCTTTTTGCTTCATATGCTTTCTCCAGAAATTTAAGTGAATATATCTATATATTTACTTAATAAGGAAGAAGTATGAAACATTTGAAAATTGTTAAAAGACTTTCAAGATGAAGTGGAAAATCATTATAACAAGAAAATAAAGAGTTTATGATTCGATCATAAAAGAAGATATTTGAGTTACACGTTTAGCAAAAACACCTAAGATTTGAGGAATTGTTCCATGATTTATGTTTCCCGATAAACCATAGGAGTATGGCATATTTGAGAGATGAAATGAAACCATGTTTGACATGGTAAGATCAAGGGTGTCATTTATAAAACTGCCATTATGTTTTAAGGATTGAAGCTTTAGAGACTAACGCTTTTACACTGAAAAGAGCACCATCGTGATCCAATGAAATGACACCATATAAGTTATGGTTTGGGATAAAACCTGAATTGTCTTTTCTTAAATTTTGGTATGCTATGCATAAGTAAAATGTTTACAACCAAAGTTGGATAAGCACGTCTTTGTAGGTTATCCCAAAGAATTTGTTGGGAATTTCTCCATAACACCGAGGACAAAAGAGTTTGTTACTTGGAACGTCAAGTTTCTTGAGAAGGAATTTTTCGCGAAAAGTTAAGTGGGAGGACAATAGAACTTCGATAAGGTTGTTGAACCTTAGCTATATGTGCTAAGTAGCACAGCGTCGGAAAGTGTCCCGGTGGTGGCCACAATGCTCATGACTCCCGTGATTACAAAGGTTGTGATCTTGGAGATTAGAGTTCCTATTGAACCGTGTGGGTCGGTGAGAGTCAAATAGTATGATTTGATAAGCAAGTCGTTATTGTTTTGACAATGATGAACCGACTACATGCAAAGAAGCGATGATGGGCCCTGACTCCATAAAATGACTGGAAGTCATAGAATCCGTGATAGTATCCATACACGAGAAATCAAGTTTTTGAACTTGGAAGACCCTCCGGAAAGGCGTGAAGCCTATCAGTCGTGTTTGGATCTATAAAGAAATAGACATGGATGTTTAACACCTATGAAATAGTCGACATGTCGGAAAGAAGTTTACGGCAATGTTCAAGGAGTTGACTATGACAAGATTTGATCTTTCATAGCGATATTTAGTCTTGACGGATTAATGTAGCAACCACTACATATAATTTGGTATATGGTAGTTGAATAAACAAAACAAGGTTCTTCTAATAGAATGGTTACCTAGGACGTGTACATGACATGGTCCGAAGGGTTTTATTAATTCAAAGTATGCTAAAAGGGCATGCGAACTTCAATAGTTAAAGTAAGCATAGCGGAGTTGGAATCTTCACCATGCTGAAAAAATGTTAAAGGAGTTTAATTTCATAGGAGATGATGAACATGCTTGCATTTGCAAGAAATTAAGTGGTAGCGCTGAGACAAATTTCCAATACATTATGCATAGTACATATTATTGATTGGAAATGATGTATCTTTTATTGACACAAGTTAAGAATTTCATTAAAATAGGATTTCGATGAAAGACTTGGGCAAAACCGGAATATTTGGCATCAATGTCTATATGGATAGATTGAGGTGCTAATATGGTTATGCCAGACGTACATATATGAGATATTGAAAGGGTTCAATATGGAAACAACAAGAAAGGTTCTTGCTGCATGGAAAGGATTGTATCAAAATTCAAGTGTTTCAACACTTGGTGAGTAAAATCACATGAAGATTTTGATCAATTATATCATGATATGTATATATCCAGAATGTCCTATGCTCTAAATGTTATGAGCACATACCAGAATGATTCATAAGATGATCATTGGACAGTATTAAAGATATTCTTATGAGCTTTGGAACAACTAAGAATATATCATGTATAAGTGACAAATAGTTAAAGGTAGTTCATTGTAAAGTGTTACATTGATACTAGTTTTGTCACAAGATACAAATTAAATTTATCTCAATTTAGACTATGGGTGGCACAATGTAATGGAAAGGATGTTCCATGATGGATTTGGATGAGTTCCAAAGTTGAAACATTGTGACGGATACTACAACAAAAAGGGTAAGTATATGACTCCTATAGTAGCAGCAAAGGATGGCATTTGTGTTATGTAGTTTGTTATCAAACTAGGTGTGGTTCAAAATGGGCTAATGCTATGAAGATATATTGTGTGACAACAATATCAACATATTTTAACCCAAACGAACTAAAGGTCTCACCAAAGGACCAAATTTATACAATGCCATCTCATTTGAGAATGAGTGATGCGTAGAGACGCAAAGACATGCAAATACACACGGACCTGAAAGTGCCAGAACTAGAGATTATGTTAACCACTAGCAAACGCGTATATTCAACACCTAGGTGTTGTATATACAAGTTTACAAAATAGATTATTGACTCTAGTGCAAGTGGGAGGCTGAAGGGAATATGCCCGAGAGGCAATAATAAAGTGGTTATTATCTTATTCCATGTTTATGATAAATGTTTATTTTGCATGCTATAATCGTATTAATTGGAAACGTTAATACATGTGTGTTTAATAAACTAAATACAAAGTTCCTAGTAATGCCTCTCATATAAACTAGCTCGTTGATTAACAAGATGATCAAGGTTTCCTGATCATGGACATTGGATGTTGTTAATAACGAGGTCACAATATTGGTGGAATGATGTGATGAAGATTCATCCGAAGTATAGCATTACGATCAAAGTCATTATGTTTATATTGCTATAACATCATACGAAGTAATCTTAGTCCTTAGACCATGAGATCATGTTAATTGCTAACACCGGAAGAGTATCTTGATAACATCAAACGCCACACCGTAACAGGGTGACTATAAAGGTGGGTTCAGTGCTACAAAGGTGTTATGTTGATGCTCATGGATCAAGAGTGGGATTTGTCCATTCCGATGATGGATAGATATACTTTGGGCCCTCTCGGTGATATCACATTAAGATAGCTTGCAAGTAAGTGATGTGATCACTAGAATGTTATATCACGGGAACGAGAAAAGAGTGCATGTCGGCAACGAGATCAAACTAGGTATAGAGATATCGATGATCGAATCTCAGACATGTAATATATCGCGAGACAAAGGGATTTAATTACTAGCGTTAAAGGTTCTCACGATTACAGAAATCATCGTTGAATGTGTAGGAGTCAGTATGGATCTCTAGGTCCCGCTTCTGATTATTGATCTGAGAGGGGTCTCGATCATGTATGCATTATTCGCGAACCGTAGGGTGACACACTTAAGGGATACCGACACCATTTGGAGCAAATTTGTTTCAGATAAAGATTTAAGAAAGCGCTGGAATTATTTCAATAGACACCGAAACTGTTTCGGGTGAAATTGCTGAAATTGGTTCTGCATGTAATATTGAAATGTTGCAGGGGGTTTTATGTGAATGTTTGTTAATTAAAGTAATTAACAAAATTCTGAATAAAATAATAAAAGAGTTTTATTAAATAAGAGAGCATTAAATTTGGAGAAATTTAATGCATTTAAAGTGGAGACTTTAAAAGAGAATGTGAAGGGTCATTTTAATGTCGAAGGGGTTACCACCACATGAATGGGGGAGGTGAAGGGACACCCTCCCCTCCTCCTATAAAAGTCCCCCTCTCACTCCTTCTTCCTCACATCTCCTCGTGAAGGATCTCTCTCCCCCTCTAGTATTATTCCCCCATGGTCTCGGATTAGCGAGATACATGTTCCCGGTGGCTTTATCTGAAAAGGGGTTGCTGCTTCGCTGCTTTGCTGGAGCGAGGGATGGAGGTTGTCGGGGTACCGGACGTGTGTGCGATCACGGATGCACCGCTGCTTTGCGGTGCTGAACTTGGTGGTGCTGGACTTGCTGGAGCTAGATCTGAAGGACGTGCTGGAGCCGGACCTGCTGGACTTCATCACGATCTTGAGATCGGCAAGTGTACGACTACATCATCCACGAGTTCTATCTTGTTAACAAAGCTTTGTTGTCTTCGAGGGTAAGTTCTCCATGGATGTATATCCACCCGTTGTTTGTATCTAGTAGATAGATATATGAGAGAGAGAGAGAAAACAATTGTACAACTTCACCCGTAGGAGAAGGTTACATCAGCGTGGCAAGAAGTGAAAACAAAACAACATACTAAGTGAAGATGGAAAGCAACCAGTCAATGAGAGTTTGAACACAAGATACTTTTACTTTGTAATGGTGGAGAAAAAGATCGCTCTGAAAGCCAACTCTCCAACGAGCGACAGTAGCTGGAATACCTCTAAAAATAAGATCACTCTGCAACCTTCTAGATATTCCAAGCTGCACACGCCACGATTTCGATGAAGCAAGGTCCTTAAAAAGCAAATTTGGCAAGAGAGAATCTGACTGAAATGGGGAGAGAAACATCGCATTGGCAATTAATAGAATTCCAACATTCTATAGCAAACTCACAACCGAAGAACATATGGTCTCTAGTCTCTCAGGTCCCATCCTGACCGAGCGGACATTCTGGACCCGATTCAATATGCCAGTGTTTGCGCAATATGATAAATCTCTTGTGTTCAAACGATCATGCATGAGTAACCACAAGAAAAAATTGAGTTTGGGCATAACTTTGGAGGACCAGATCGCATGCAGTGACATGTCCTTAGGAACCCATTCAAATAAATTCGTAATATCTTGAGGGTGTGTATTTTTCTCCCCACACAAAACGTCTATGATCAGTAGCTACTACTTCACTCTGTGTGTCATGCATCAGTTGGAAAACGTGTTGTAGCTCCTCAAATGCTTCAACCGAAAGGGGAAGGGCAAAATAGGAGGTCAGATCACTAGTGGAAGCAATAGAGGAAACATAGATATCCTCATCAAATGCGTATGAGTACAACCTAGGAAATTTGTCACACAAAAGATCGTCACTAGACCAGAAATCCTTCCAAAATAAAATAGTAGAGCCACTACCAATTTGGCAAACGGAAACACTTCTATAATCATCCACTAGGCTGAATATTTCATGCCACCAAAAGGACCCTATCCTTGATTTAGTATGCGGACACTATCGCCATAAAGAGACCAGACCAAATTCACCCAAGGTACATCAACTTTACAATAAAATTTGTGTATTTGCTTCATCAAAAGTGCTTTATTTTGTAGCTCCGGATTAAGTACTCCTAACCCCCCATGTTGCTTAGGCCGACAAACAAGAGTCCATGCTGCTAGTGCATTCACTGATGAAGTGTCCTTCTCTTTTGCCCATAGACAATGACGTTGTGCTTTGTTACAAATATTCAGTATAGTCTTCTGAATTTCCAGAGAGCACATATAAAAAGTAGGGAGTGAGGAAAGAAACAGATCACACAAATTCATGGCGACCTCCATATCCAAGAAATCGAGCACTGGCATTCAACCTCCTTTCTACTAACCCAACCAGAGAAGAGAGGTCCTGGATAGTTGGTTTTGTAACACCCAAAGGCAAGCCAAGATATGTAGACGCACCCACTGAACATCCAAAAGTTCCTTCAAGCATTTTTAAATGGTCATTTGAGACATTAATGGGAACCAAGCAAGATTTTCCATAATTGACCTAGTGGCTTGAGCAAAAATTTCTAAAGTATCTCGGAGTGCTGTTAACTGAGTTGGACAAGCTTGCAGAATAAGCAAGGTATCATCCGCATAATGTACGATAGGAAAATCACTGTTAGGTATGTTCAGAGGAGCATGTAAAATACCAGACCAAAACATCCTATTAACCATAGCTTGTACTAATTCGGATACTCCCACAAACAGAAGTGGCGAAAGAGGATCGTCCTGATGAACTCCTCTATGGCATCGAAACTTTTTTCCGGGTACGCCATTAAGAAGAACTTTCAGACGTGCCCGTAGACATTAACATGTTCAACCATCTCTCATTACAACCAAAGCATTCAAATATTTTCATAATAGCCTCATGCTCTACTGTATCAAATGCCTTGGCGAAATCTAATTTTAAAATAACCGTTTCGGTGTTGCCTTGCTTGCATTTATGAACATATTCATAAGCCCACCCTAAACAGTCCTGAATATTTCCCGACTTAAGAAAACCATATTGATTGATATGGATGAGCTTGAGCATCTTAACTTGGAGGCGATTGGCTAAATTTAGTGATAAGCTTCAAACAGATGTTAAACAAAGAGATGGGTCAAAAGTCATTTGGCCCTTCAGGTGAGTGGATTTTTGGGATCAGAGTAATGTACGAGTCATTGATGCTTTGTAAGTTGACAGAACAGTCCCCTTGAGAAAAAGTCCAGAAAACCCATCGGGTCCAGGTGATTTGTCACTTAGCATTTGAGCCACCACTTGATCAATCTCCTTATGAGTAAAGGGGCGACACAATTCCTCCAGTCCTTCCAAGGGGATGGGAAATTGTGAGAAATCAAAAGTTGATGATATAGGGAGGGAGACTCCAAGTCTCCCTTTGAAGGAATTCCACAACAAGCCCGCCTTTTCATGATGTTCTATAGCAATAGAACCATCTTGTCTAGAAAGTGAGGATATAGTTCGTTTATAAATCGTATGGTGGCCATAGAGTGAAATAAAGAGGTGTTCTCATCTCCTAAACATTCCCAGCGAGCAGTACATCTTTTCCTCCAATAGTCCTGTTTGCAAAGAAGCAAATGTTGCAATCTATTTTTAACCACATTGAGAAAATTCCATTCAGTGATATGTAGTGCTCTCTGTTCCTCGAAATTATCTAATCTCAGAATAATGTCATTGCACTTTATGATTAGCACATTTAGGACTTGGAAGCTTGATCTCCACTTCTTGAGACCTTTTCTTAGCAGTTTAAGTTTGCCTGACAAACATTTTGCACTATCCCCCGGGCAGTGGATATCCCAAATTGTTTTAACCACCTCAAGAAAGCTAGGTAATCTGATCCAATGATTTTCAAAGCGAAAAACCTTGGCTTTAGGAATACTAGTACCAATTGACACCACACATGGCACATGATCTGAGGTCGACCTAGCCAAAAGTGAAACCATAGTGTTTGGGAATTTGAGATTCCAAGCTCTGGTGGTGAAAAACCAATCTAGCTGGACAAGAAGCGGATCAACCTGCATGTTGCTCCTATCGTCGGATTGATGACAAGTACGCCATGAGGGGGTCCTCGAGGCGTGCGGAAGAGAGGGGGGTGAGACGTACGGTATTCCGGGACGGTGAGCACACAAGTTTACCCAGGTTCGAATCCGTCGGCTTTGGACGGATCCTACTCCTGCTAGCAATCCAGTAATACGGCAGAGCCAGAATATGGGTTACAAGGGTTTCGCCTATGCGAGTTGAGGGTCTAAAGTATTGGGTGTTATCTGGTGCCCTAAAGGCTCTCCCTAGGACGGCTTATATAGATATTCGGCCTAGGGTTTACAGGAGAGATCTATCCGGCTACGACTAAGAGTCTATTACAGAGTACATCTTGAACTACAAGTAATATTATGGGCTTAAGCCGGTAAGTCTTCTGGGCCTTCCCGTAGCCGGATTGGACTCTGTCTTCTCTCCTTGACTGGGTCGCCCGTGAAGCAAAGCTCTAACCCGAAGTGGGCCACCCTGGTCAGTGAGGAACTGTGAGGATACCCGAAAAGTATATCCCCAATAGCAGCCCCCGGAGGCCTCCAAGATCCAAAGTCGGATTTTGTCATCGTCTAGCTTGATATTCGGCTTGCAGAATCTTGAAGGATTCCTGAAACTTCACAACAAAAAATATGATCCGGTTCTTAAAAGTAAGTCGGACCTTTCAATTAGTTACTCGGATTTTCCAGCTCCCTTTTAAACTAAGCCAAAACTTGATCTCTAACGCCACCTGACACAAGCTTGGTCAAGTCACGTTATCTGACGGACGTTCCGTCAGCACGGCCGTTGGTGGGTTCGCGGTTCGTGGAACTGAGGCGCCGTTTCAATGCGTGTGTGGAGATCGAGGCGACATAATCATCGTGCGGGCCCTTCCTAGTTCTTTCCACGACGCGTGGCGGTTACACTGTAGCGTTTGCACGAATCTTAGCGCAGGTAGGTGGATATAAGGGGTTCGGATTTCTTCTTCTCCTTTCCACCAGTCCCTTGCCGTTCCTTTCCTCCCAATCCTCCTGCGCGGACAGAGCCTCCTCGTTCTCCCTCCACAAAGCTTCTAGCGCTGCCCCTTTAAGGTCACCCTTCCACCGGAGAAAATGGCTTCATCTTCTTCCTCCAGTTTGGCGGCGGCGGCGGCGGCGAAGGCGGAAGCAGCAGCAGAGAAAGAAAGCTACAGGGGAATTTGGATCCCCTGCGCTCTCGACGAAGCATGCCTTTGAACATGGAGAAGGAGGGGCTCCTCACCGCCGGCAACTGGCAGAGCGGCTCCGGCGAGACCGTCCCCAATCCGCATGAGGGCGAGCGCGTCCACTTCGGCACCCATCTGGACCGAGGTTTGTCCTTTCCTCCCTCAGAGTTCTTCTCCGAGGTGATTAACCACTATGGAGTTCAACTCCACAATCTTCCTCCCAACTCCATTCTAGAGATGAGCGCATATGCTGCGCTTTGCGAGGGCTTTCTCGGCATTAGGCCGAGTTTGCTTCTCTTCCGGTTTTACTTTCATGTCCGGAGGAATTCCATCACTGCCGGTGTTCCTTACATCACCGGCACCATTAGTTTTTCTCTTAGACGAGACCGGACATATCCCAAAATTTCTGCCAGTGACTCGGTCAAGCAATGGCCAGCCACTTTTTTCTACCATCGGGATATTCCGGCTCCCGGCAAAGCTACTGCTTTGTCGGCTTTTATCGACGGAGCCGCCACGGCCCAACCTTCCTGGGACGAGGCTGTTCCGGCTCTCACAGATGATCTGATCCTCGCTAAGAGGCAGATTGAATATATGATCAAGCACAATGGTCTGAAGGGATCTGACTTGGTCTAGTGCTGGGTTTCACGCCGGATCCAGCCACTTCAGTACCACGGGGATAGACTGATGCATTCCGTCACGTCTTCCCTGACCGACTCCCTCCGCATCAGCCCCAAAGCCTACACCACTCAGGGCTACATAACCCAGATCAAGTGGATGATCAAGGAGCGGATCGAGAGGCGGATTCCAGAGGTTTCTCTGGACATGCACACGGCAGAAAACCCCGTGGTTCCGGTAAGCTTTTATCATCACATCTTTTATGTGTTTCTATCTTCGAGTTACATTGCAATGCTGATACGTTTTCTTGTTTTCAGCTTGCTGACATCCCCGAGTCGGAACTTGCTCCGCTCGAAGGATACCCTCCGGAGTTCTCTCAAGAGGTGGAAGTGGTTCCACTGCTGGATCTTGCGCTCAAGAAGCGCAAAGCTCCGACAGTAGCAGTTGGCACAAAGGAGGTGCCAGTCGTGAAGAGGTAACCTTCTATCACAACTTTTCCGCCTTTGTTGTTTACTCAAGTTTCTTTCCGAGATGTAATGTTTCCGACTTTACTACTCTCTCAGAGCAAAATCAATCATCAAGGGCAAGGGCAAGGGGACTTCTTCGAAGCCCTTGCGCGAGATGAAGCTTACAATAGCTTCCCCTGTCGTGGCTCCTCCGACTCTGGTCTCTCAACCTTCTGCAACTCCGGCGATCATCCCTTCTCCGGTGATTGCAGAAGATCCGGCTCCTCAAGCGGAGCCGACGATCCTTGGTTCGCATACTGACGTCACCACCAGTGCGTCAACTCAAGATAAGGGTGAACCCTCTTCGGGTAATGATCCCTCGGCTGAAGTCTTCACCGACAACCTCCTCAACAATCCGGGTCTTGCCAAATTTGGCCTGACCCGAAAGTCTGCAGAGGAGATCCAGCGGCTGGCCAGGCAAGTCCTGGACAAAAGCCATTTATCCCCCGAAGAGGAGGCGCAAGAAGCAGAGGACGTCAAGTTCTCCGACCTTCTTACTCAAGTCCGCCTTCGCAACGAGAGGATCAGGACTGGCGAGCTTCCAACACCTCCAGTGATCCCTCTTACTCTCGCCGAGAAGGTGGCAGCTGAAGTGAATGCGGGTTTAGACAAACTCACCCGCGAGCAATATGTAAGTCGGAATTCCAACTCTTGTTTTTACATTATGTTATATCATATCCTCTAGCCCCCAAGCATGAAGTAGGAAATAGAATATGAGTTTATGCTTTCATTAGGATGCCAAAGAACGAACTAGTGTAGCCCCCAAGGCTCGTGCTGATATTAAGTAAAAATATTAGCCTGAGTCTTAAGTAGCTTTCTGACTTTGGGTATTCTGACTTACAGAAAGTATGTTCCTATAACCAGGAATTATTGTCCAATGTCTGTAATAAGCGGAGAGAGATCAAAGCTCTCCGGCTTAAAAATGTTAAGCTCAAGGTAGCCAAGGATGAAGCTGAAAGTAAACATTTCGAGATTCAAACCTTGCCTTTTGCTTTTTAATGTCGGATTTTTCTGAACTGTTGTTCTTTGTTTTGACTTACAACATTGGTGAAACAATCCATCGCTATGATTGAAGAGGCCGAGAACCTCAAGACCTTGGTGGTGGAGAACAAAGGACTTCGCCAAGAGCTGGAAAAGTTCAAGGTGGATCATGAAACGAGCATAGCTCAAGTCCTGGAATCCTCCTCCATGGCCACTGAAGAGCACGATCGCAAGATTCCCGCTCAAGATAAAGTTATCTCGGACCTCAAGAATGAGGTTGACAGAGAGAAGGATATCTCCCAAGCACTCGGGGCTGAACTCCAGAGTCTCCGGGAGGAGAAAGCCAAGATTGACGACGTCATTCTTGGTAAGTTCCATCTATCTGACTTATCATTTCCTCGACTTTTATCAATGTCGGTTTTTCCTCCTTGTCCGAGCCCCGCACTCACCGGCTTACCCAAGTCGGTGATCTTCTTCATGACTACCGCCAATCCCTTGAGGATATTGGCGAGTCTCTCAGGATTCCGGACATGCCAAGCATGTCGGACTTCCAGGTGTGGGAGAAGGCCAAGGAGATGTCGTGGCTCGTTCGGGACTAGAACATGTCCTACGTGCGGACTGCCGCGCAGAATGCCCTCTCCATGGTCATGAGCCACCATGGAAACATGGAAATATGGCAAGTGACTAAAGGGTACTGCAAGGTAGATGAAGACGGCCAGGAGCAGGACCTTCAAGCCATCATGCACTCCTGCGCCGGATATGGGTGCCACGTAGCTGATCTGACCAGCTACGAGATCCCCTTCTTCACCCGCGTGGATACTCCGCCACCTCCTCCAGAAGATGCCGACGAAGTTTCCGACAATGAACGGACCACCTCGGATCTGGACATCTCGGAACGATATCAAGGCGGAGTGACCAGCGAGCCAGTAGATCCTTCATCTCCTCCTGCATCATAGACCACAAACTTATGTATTATTCTGTGAAAGAACATGATGCGTTTTGTAAATATGAAGTACTATGGCTTTTGCTAGTGCTAAGTTTTTTTATCTATTCAGCACTTTTGTTTTAGACTTTTTGTGTCCTTGAAATGTTTGCATAAGCACTTAATTTTTCGTCTCTACTTATCGTTTATCTGGCTTTCCGCCTCGTCCCTTTCGTGAGCCGGCTAAACCTTCATCCGGAAACTTTGCCGAGCAACGGAGCTCAATTGCTAAACCAGTTTAAACTCGGAAACAAAGATGACTTCCAGTACCAACAATTCACTACTCAGAAAATACCCGCATCCAGCAATCAGACAAATAACCTAAGTAAAGACTAGAATTTTTTTAGAGTTATACCCGAAGGTAGCAGTTTTAGAGTCGGAAATCTAAACCAGAACGAACATGAGCATAAAGTACTTTCAAGCATTCTGGGATTTTCGACTATGACATGATCATTAGGAAATAAGATGGTAAAAACTTCTCAGGAAAACTTTGAGGTAACCAAAACTTTTATTTCTCACAGAACATGTACATATGTATGATTACAAAGAAGGATAAACTAAGAATAAAAGGGACGTAGCTGAGCAATATTCCATGGTCTGTCTAACTCATCCAGATTTGTACTGCCTCCAGCTCTCTTTCTCTTCTTAGTAGCAGGTCTTTCTTTGACTGGCCTCATGTCAATTAAGTAGTACGATCCATATTCCAATACTCGACTAACTAAAAAGGGTCCTTCCCATACTGGGGAAAGTTTGTGCTTTCTTTGTTGCACAAGCCGGAGAACCAAATCACATTTATTAAAAGATCTAGTTCGGACTCTCTGGCTATGATACTTGCGTAACTTCTGCTGATAGGCTGTAGATCTCATTTCAGCAACGACGCGAACTTCTTCGACTAAGTCGAGATCATTTTGTCGAGAAATCTCGGCATCCTCTTTGATATACGCGGCCACTCTAGGAGAAGTATGAATTAAATCACTAGGAAGAACTGCTTCTGCGCCATAGACCAAGAAGAAAGGTGTATATCCTGTTGACCTGTTCGGAGTTGTTCGCAAACTCCAAATTACAGAGGGTAGTTCCTCTGCCCAAGCCCCCGCAGCACGTCTCAGTGGTGCTTCAATTCTCGGTTTCAAGCCTTGTAGAATTAAACCATTTGCTCTTTTGACTTGTCTGTTAGCCTGTGGATGTGCGACTGACGCAATGTCAAGACGGATATTTTGCTCATCGCAGAATTCAGCCAGTTCTCCCATAGAAAAGTTATTCCCGTTGTCCGTGATAATGCTATGCGGATAACCATACCGGATTATAACATCCTCGACAAATCTTTTGGCTGTTGCTCCATCACAACTAGTGATAGGTTTAGCCTCGATCCACTTTGTGAATTTGTCCACCATCACTAAGAGGTGCATGAATCCACTAGGTGCTCGTTTAAAAGGTCCTACCATATCAAGCCCCCAGACCGCAAAAGGCCATGTTATAGGTATTGTTCGCAGCTGATGAGCCGGAACATGAGCTTGCTTGGCGTACTTTTGGCAGCCTTTGCATGTCTTGACTAATCGTTCGGCATCTGCCTGAGCTGTAAGCCCGAAAAATCCATGTCGAAAAGCTTTTGCCACTAAAGATTTGGCTGCAGTGTGGTGACCACACTCGCCCTCGTGGATTTCTCTTAAGATCTCCACTCCTTCTTCCGGAGATACACAGCGCTGAAAACCCCCAGAAACACTCTGTTTATGGAGCTCACCTTTAACAATAGTATAGGATTTTGCTCGTCGGATAATCTGCCGGCTCAGCACCTCGTCTTTGGGTAATTTGCCATCTACCAAGTAATCAAGGTAGGGTTGAGTCCAGCTGAGAATTACAGCCAGGACTGCTATTAAAGGTGAGTCGGATTTGGTCGGATATTCCTCATCTACTCCCTTTATCGAGGGAACTTTGAGGTGCTCTAAAAATGCGCCATCCGGGACCTCTTTCCGCGCAGAGCCTATTCGAGATAGTGCATCTGCTTCCTCATTTTCTGCTCGTGGGATGTGTTGAACTTCAAACCCTTCGAAAATCATCCACAATAGCTTTATATGCTGCCATGTGCTTATTTGCATTACAAATATCTGAGACTTGCTGAGCAACAAGATCCGAATCTCCGTAACACATCAAACGTCGGATGCCAATATCCTTGGCAATCCGGATTCCGTGCAACAGTGCTTCATACTCGGCAATATTGTTTGTCGCTATGAAGTGGATCTGCAACACGTATAATAGTTTATCTCCTTGGGGTGATTTGAGCACCACGCCAGCCCCCGAGCCCCCTCGAGCCTTAGACCCATCAAAAAAGAGGGTCCAGTATTCTGACTCAGGGAGGACCATTTTCTCCTTCGTCTTTGTCCAATCAGTGACAAAGTCAGCAAGGATCTAGGATTTGATTGTTGTCTGGGGTTTGTACTCAATATTGAAAGCCGGGAGCTCTATGCCCCATTTGGCGACACGTCCTGTGGCGTCGCTGTTGTTGATTATGTCTCTCATGGGAGCTTTGCTCACCACGGTAATTGGATGCTCCTGAAAATAGTGTCGTAACTTACGAGATGCTAGGAAAACACCGTAAGCCAACTTTTGATAGTGCGAATATCGCTGTTTTGATTCTGTCAAGACCTCACTGACAAAATAAGTCGGACGCTGCACCAGGTGTTCCTGATTTTTCTCTGGTCTCTCCACCACCATGATGATACTAATGACCTTATTTGTCGCAGAAATATAAAGCAACATCGGTTCCTGAGGTTCTGGCGCTGCAAGGATAGGAGCAGATGAGAGTACTTTCTTCAGGTCTTGTAGTGCAGCTTTAGCTTCGTCAGTCCAGACAAAATCTTTGGTCTTCTTCAGAAGTTTGTATAATGGTGCGGCTCTTTCACCAAGCCGGCTTACAAATCGACTGACCGCAGCAATGCAACCAGTTAATCTTTGTACGTCCTTCAGGCGAGTTGGCCTAGAAATATTGAGAATAGCCTTGATCTTGTCGCGGTTCACCTCTATGCCTCTTTGAGACACGATGAAACCTAACATTTTTCCGGCTGGTATTCCAAAGAAGCATTTCTTCGGGTTAAGCATGATGTTGTATTTTCGTAGATTGGCGAACGTCTCCTCCAAGTCGGAAATTAATGTTCCCTTCTTTTTGGACATGACCGCGATATCATCCACGTATGCATGTACATTGCGTCCGAGTTGGTCGTGGAGGCAACGCTCCATCGTGCGCTGGTACGTAGCTCCTGCGTTCTTCAGCCCAAAGGGCATTGTAACAAAACAGAAAGTTCTGAAGGGGGTTATGAATGAAGTCTTGACTTTGTCAGATTCCTTCATCCGTATTTGGTGATAACCGGAATATGCATCGAGAAAACAGAGGAGTTCCGAGCCTGCCGTACAATCGATAACTTGATCAATTCTAGGCAGAGCGAACGGATCTTTTGGACAAGCCTTGTTCAAGGCAGTATAATCAACACACATCCTTAAATCAGTGGTGTCCTTTTTAGGGACCATTACAGGGTTGGTCGACCAATCAGTATGGATGACCTCTTCTATGAATCCGGCTAACTCGAGCCGCACTAGTTCCTTAGCTATTGCCTTACGCTTTTCATCACCAAACCGTCGTAAGGACTATTTGATGGGTTTAGCGTTTGGGTTTACATTTAGAGAGTGCTCGACAAGTTCGCTAGGTACTCCGGTCATGTCAGATGGCTGCCATGCGATGATATCTTGATTTGCTTGGAGGAACTTGGCGAGCGCGCTTTCCTATGCGCTACTTAGGCCTACGCCTATCTGGGTCACTTTGGAGGGGTCGTCATCCTTCAACAGTGTCGTCTTCGTCTCTTCTGATGCCTTGAACTCCAGATTTGGCTTTGTCACCTCCTTCTTTGTCGCAGGCATCTCGGACGGATCTATGCTCTTCTTGATCTCCTGGTACTCCTGGGCGTGCAGCACGGCTTCGGCAAAGGTGGCATTTCCATCCTCACATTCTCGCCCCTTCTTCGGGTCTCCCCTGATGGTGATTACGCCGTTGGGACCTAGAATTTTCATCATATTGTAAATGTAACACGGACGAGCCATAAAAGCCTAGTAAGCCGGACGTCCGAATATAGCGTGGTATGCGCTCTTGAACGGGACCACTTCGAAGGAAAGTGCCTCCGTCCGATAATTCTTTGGTGTTCCAAAAGTAACATCCAAAGTGATCTCTCCCAGGGAATTAGCCTGTCTTCCTGGGACAACTCCGTGAAAGATCACAGAGCTGTGGTTCAGCTGTGTTTCCGAGATCTTCATCCGGCGTAGCGTTTCGACATAGAGAATATTGATGCTGCTACCACCGTCCATGAGAGTCTTGGAGAAACCATAACCATCAATAAGTGGATTGATGATTAAGGCGTATTTTCCTCGCCTATGTAGCTTAGGCGGATGATCAGCACGGTCAAACGTTATTGCTACTTCCGACCAGTCCAGATACTGAGGGACAGCCGGAACTGTTGCGTTGAGCTCGTGGAGAACTGCTTTCTTGACCTTTGCTGGTTGAGATCCGAGGAAGGTGACGTAAGTGTCCTTCTTGGTGGGAAAAGTTTTCTTCCCTTCCGACTTGGGATTTCAAGCGTCGGCTTACTCCATGTCGGAATCTTCCTTGGTCTCCTTGTCTTTTTCGGGATTTTTCTTTCCCTTCTTCCGCTTAGCTTTGTAGCCCGCGGTATCATCTCTCTTGATGTCGTCGTTAAAACGACACTCAGCGTTGGTGTGGGATGAGCCCCCATTGGCGTCCAAATGATGCACACATGGGTTATTGGCGATGTCGGACCAAGTGTAGGTTTTTCCTGGTTGTTGCTCTCCTCTACCTTGGACCCTTGATGTCCCACGGCCACGCCCGCGGCCTCCGCCATGTCCTCCTCGTCCTCCAGACCCGGAAACAGTAGTGACTACTGCTATCTCCGTGTTGGGTTTTTCTTCTGAGGTATTTTTGTGCTTCTGAGCTTGTTGCTTTGGTTGTTTTGCCGACTGAGGCACAACCAGGGCATTGAGTAATCCCTCTGCATAGTCGTCAGCATCTGCATACTTGCTCACTGTTTCTATCATTTCCCCAGATCAGTAACCTTGTTATACTTCAAGCGATGGCGCAGTAAACCAATTGGGAGACCTGCAATGAAAGCTTCAATCGCAGTTTGATCATTTACTCCTTCCTAGGAGTTCTTGGTGTCAATCCATCGTCCGAGGTGATCCCGGCAAGTTTCTCCAGCTTTCTGGGTGCAACGCTGTAGGTCTCCAACCATACAAGGCCTCTGATATGTGCCTTCGAAATTCCAAAAGAATGCACTTTGTAAATCATACCAGTTGTGGATGGTGTTCGCCGGAAGCTCATTGAGCCATGATCGTGCCTTCTTCCTCAGCATGAGTGGGAGATATCGAGTTACGACCAGGATATTTCCGCCTTTGGCAATGCAGCAAGCTTGGAAGAAATCCTGTAACCAGGTGTCTGGCCGAGCAATGCTGTCGTAGGCTTGAATATGTCTTGAGATAGCAAATCCTTCCGGGAACTTTGTAGCTCTGATGTGTGGTCCGAAGCACTTTGGGCCCACGTACACGTCATCGTTTTCGTAGCACCGAGCCTCTATGTTGGAGTTGATCCTATGCCTTGCGTCGTTCGGGGATAGGGATCGTCCCGAATGCCGGCTGTGGCTGCAGTGCCTTGGAGCCGGACTTCGGCTTCTGCCACCACCTCCTCCGCCATGTCCTCCTTGACCTCCGTGGGGGATGTTGTGGTAACTGTGTGGTGGAGAGGGTGGTGCAGCGGGGTAGTTTCCGGCTGACCGCCGGCCTTCATCTGGAACGTCATTATTCCAATTCCGAGGAGGGTCTTGACTACGACGAGCCCCCTGCCGGCTTGTACCTGCATGGTTTCCATCATTCCTTCGTCCGTTGTTCCCACCATAGTGAGGCTCAGCCGGACAGTTCTCATGTCTAGGAGGCGGCATTCTCTGACGATCCTCCTCCTGACGTTTCTCTTTATCTTCTCCCCTTCAATCCTTAGATTCTCGTCGGGGGGGATTCGTCGGATTCAGGGCAGCGATGGCGTCTTTCTCGGCCGCAGGTGCGACATTGCCCCACCCGCGCGTGGTTTTGTGATGCTGTCCTGAAGATCCGGTTCTCGAATAATTGTCTTCCCGTCATTCGGGGCGATAATACTGCTCCAGAACGTAATGGGGTTTTACGTCAGCCCATGCCGGATCCGTGCGACATTGGTCAGCATCTGAGACCAGTTTTTGACTTCCGGATAGGGAGACCTTTTGCTGCTCCAGTCCCTTGTTGAGTAGCTTGATACCCAAACGGATCTCCTCTGGTCCTGGATTAGCCGATAGAATTTCTCGGGCTGCCACTGTATTTTGTACTGGTGTTGGGTATACCCAATCTCTGTTGCTATCTTTCCGTGGCTTCCCCATCTCATCTCCAAAAAGGACGACACGGACACGCGGGAATTGGTTGTCATCCATGTGGCGCTTCTGTGTCTTCTAATGCAGACGGGACATGTGCTCCTTGTTCGACATGTGTTTCTTCTCCGCCTCGATGTTTTTGGCTTCATCGAGGAGTTGTTGACGACGCGCTTCTAGGGCTTGCGCCCTTTCATCCAGCTCATCTGCAGTAAGTTCTGCAGCTATAGGGATAGGTGTGGTTAATGCGGCATCAATGAGTTTACGCGCACCTTCAGTGATCACGTGTCCATCCACCGATGCTTCTTTTTTCAGCTCGTCTGGGATAAGTTCTTCGTCCGAGTCTTCTTCGTATTCCTCAGTAATCACCTCCTCTGTCAGAGGGTCTTTTGCCGGGGTCTTGTTTTTCTTGTTCTTCTTCTTTGCCTTCTTGGCAGCGCCGGTAGCAAAGACGGCTTTGGGTCTGTTTCTCGGAGTCAAGCTCTGATCGGTACTTTCGAACATCTGGACTTCGGGATTATCTCCGACGTCCATGTCATCCTGCGCTTTGGGAGAGTGTTCCCCGGATCGTTCATCCATAGCTTCTCCTTCTTCTGTAGTTTTGGAGTTGTACTCCTCTTCATATTCCGCGGAGAACTTTCGGAAATCTGCTGACGTCATCGACTCATCCGAGGATGCGGGTACATCGACGTTTGTTCCAATTGCCTCCAGCACCGAGTTTGTGTTTTCTCCAGCATCGGCAGAGCCGGATCCAGATCCCACGTATCCGACGAAGTGCGACACGTGCTTCCTGAGGTACCAGCGGCTTTCGCGATCAGCCATATCGAAACTTTTGATGGTTTCGAGGATTGCATCTGCGCTTTCGCCTTGCAGTATCATACATCGTAGTGTGTACCTTAGGAAAGGCCTGTCTGTTCCGGCATCATCAGAGCCGGGATTAGTGTTGTTGATATGCTCCTCCTAGATTTCGACTTCCATGGGTGGGTCGATCTGGGATTCGGCTCCTTCGGGGAGATCCACTCCAGATTCGATGTTGACCGCTAGGTCTTCCTCAGGTTCGGGTTTCTCCACTATCTCCGCAACTGGTGCGGGCTGGGTGGGATTAGGGTTTTCTGAGATCTGGAATTCTGCCGCCTCCATGGACAAAGGGGACCCAAAAAATTCTTCTGCCTCTATCATCACCGCTGGGGTGGGTTGGGCAGGTTTAGTGAAATCGATGTAAACATCGATCTCGCCAAAAGACATGATTGTGTAGGTAGTCACGGCCTCGTTTGCCGGAATCCAAGTCTCGTCGAGAACGATGAGAGGGACATCGCTGGCATAGAGGATGTGACCGACGATGATGGTCTCGCCGATTCCAATTCTTGCAGATTCCGCTCGGAACATAGATCCAAAGCTCACTTGGCCCACGGTGGGCGCCAACTGTCGTTGGATTGATGACAAGTACGCCATGAGGGGGTCCTCGAGGCGTGCGGAAGAGAGGGGGGGTGAGACGTACGGTATTCCGGGACGGTGAGCACACAAGTTTACCCAGGTTCGAATCCGCCGGCTTTGGACGGATCCTACTCCTGCTAGCAATCCAGTAATACGGCAGAGCCGGAATATGGGTTACAAGGGTTTCGCCTGTGCGAGTTGAGGGTCTAAAGTATTGGGTGTTATCTGGTGCCCTAAAGGCTCTCCCTATGATGGCTTATATAGATATCCGGCCTAGGGTTTACAGGAGAGATCTATACGGCTATGACTAAGAGTCTGTTACAGAGTACATCTTGAACTACAAGTAACATTATGGGCCTAAGTCGGTAAGTCTTCTGGGCCTTCCCGTAGCCGGATTGGACTCCGTCTTCTCTCCCTGACTAGGCCGCCCGTGAAGCAAAGCTCTAACCCGAAGTGGGCCACCCTGGTCAGTGAGGAACTGTGAGGATACCCGAAAAGTATATCCCCAACAGCTCCAAGTAAAAGATCGACCCTTAATTGGATATTCAATCAAACCAAGGTAACTAATTATTTCATTAAAAGTGGTGATATCAGTCATATTGGCCCCCTCTTTGTTTCTATTTTCAGCTAAGCGATAAAAGTTGAAGTCACCAAGTAAAATCCAAAGTGCATCATCAAGCTATATCCAGGGAAAAGATCCAAGCAACAACATTTTGCCTTGCAGTTCCTTCAGACGGGCCATATACATTTACCACCATAAAGTTTTTAGATGAAATTAAGGAGGTGAAATTTATTGCTAGCCCAAAGCTCTCTTCCAATAGAACATGTCCTGAGAACAAAGAACTGACCCACATAACCAACAAGCCCCCTCAGAAGGAATGAAGGCAAAATTATCAAATCGGCGTGGCACAATTTTTTAATAAAGCTAGAGTCAAACTCCCACTTATTAGTCCCATGCAGACAGACGATGGGTGCATTGCTCTCTTCAAGCAAGCAGGGCAGCAATATTTGGCGTCTTGCGAGGACTACCAGGACCTCGAGAAAGCGGGCCAGCAATCACAAAAGATGAAGCAGCCTCATTCTCTGACTGGGATTCAGAAGATGGCACGAGGAAAGTTTGAATTTCAGATAGTTGACCCATGTGATCCGAATCCCAAGACACTACAGGAGAAATCAGAGACGCCGACGGACAGAGGACTACGCCGACGGCCATTTGTCGGGGCCATCGGCGTAGAGGCCTGCCCTGGCCAGTTGCCCACCACGGTCGTCGGCGGAGCCTCGGCCGTCGGCGTAGGCAAAGAAACCCTCGGCGTAGAGGAGCTATCGGCGTAGCAGGCCCGGGTGTGCCGACGGTGGCCCTCGGCGTACTCCCAGCCCTCGGTGTAGCCCCAGTTCGTACACGGCGGCGGGAATGGCATTAGGTAGTCAGTCTGTGCCGACGGCCAGGTTGTCGGCGTAGGTCTTAGAGGGGCGCTACGCAGAGTTGGTTGGCCTTGGGTTGGCTACGCCAACGGCTAAGCCGTCGGCACAGCCTCCCTATTTTCCTTCATTTTGTTTTAGCATTATATTTGGTACTAATTTATGTATTACTCTGACTGTAGTCATTTGTACCGTCCCAATAGCAGTCTCCATTGGCGTAATTGCAGGAATCCCATGAAAACTTGTGTGTTGCCCTAAAATACCTGAACAAGTGGGGTGAAAGACAGTTCGCGCGCACGCGATAACACTTCGAAACAAACTCAAACTGTAAAGAAGGTCAGACCGGGGATCTAGACATTGCATCCATGGACCTTCCACCATACTTGGACACATATACTAGGTCCACGTGCCAGTTCCAGTAGGATTCCGGAGCTCCGGCGGTCCTTTTCTAGCGAAACCCTAGTCGGTGGGGCCCGCGGGTCTACCCCTGTAGCTTTCTTAGTACGAGATTCAGACAACACGCTTTTTTGTTGGTTTAGCTTTGTTTAGGTCATATCTACATGGAAAACAAAGGTTGGGACCTTATAACACATGCTAGCCCCCCGGTATACCCGTAGCGGGACTATTACCCCTACACGCCCACGAATCTACTAAGTGTTATCGCCCGTGGGTCTACCCCTGTAGCTTTCTTAGTACGAGGTTCAGACAACGCGCTTTTTTGTTGGTTTAGCTTTGTTTAGATCATATATACATGGAAACCAAAGGTTGGGACCTTATAGCACATGCTAGCCCCCCGATATACCCGCAGCGGGACTATTACCCCTACACGTCCAGGAATCTACTAAGTGTTATCGCACGCATGTGTAGAAGGTCAGACCGGGGATCTAGACATTGCATCCATGGACCTTCCACCACACTTGGACACATATACTAGGTCCACGTGCAAGTTCCACTGGGATTCCGGAGCTCCGTCAGTCCTTTTCCAGCGAAACCCTAGTCGGTGGGGCCCGCAGGTCTACCCCTGTAGCTTTCTTAGTACGAGGTTCAGACAACGCGCTTTTTTGTTGGTTTAGATTTGTTTAGGTCATATCTACATGGAAAACAAAGGTTGGGACCTTATAGCACATGCTAGCCCCCCGGTATACCGCAGCGGGACTGTTACCCCTACACGTCCATGAATCTACAAAGTGTTATCGCACGCATGTGAAGAAGGTTAGACCGGGGATCTAGACATTACATCCATGGACCTTCCACCACACTTGGACACATATACTAGGTCCACGTGCCAGTTCTAGTAGGATTCCGGAGCTCCGGCGGTCCTTTTCCAGCGAAACCCTAGTCGGTGGGGCCCGCGGGTCTACCCAGGTAGCTTTCTTAGTACGAGGTTCAGACAACGTGATTTTTTGTTGGTTTAGCTTTGTTTAGGTCATATCTACATGGAAAACAAAGGTTGGGACCTTATAGCACATGCTAGCCCCTGGGTATACCCGCAGCGGGACTGTTACCCCTACACGTCCAGCAATCTACTAAGTGTTATCGCCCGCGGGTCTACCCCTGTAGCTTTCTTAGTACGAGGTCAGACAACGCACTTTTTTGTTGGTTTAGCTTTGTTTAGATCATATCTACATGGAAAACAAAGGTTGGGACCTTATAGCACATGCTAGCCCCCCGGTATAACCGCTGCGGGACTATTACCCCTACACGTCCAGGAATCTACTAAGTGTTATCACACGCATGTGTAGAAGGTCAGACCGGGGATCTAGACATTGCATCCATGGACCTTCCACCACACTTGGACACATATACTAGGTCCACGTGCAAGTTCCACTGGGATTCCGGAGCTCCGGCGGTCCTTTTCCAGCGAAACCCTAGTCGGTGGGGCCCGCGGGTCTACCCCTATAGCTTTCTTATTACGAGGTTCAGGTAACGCGCTTTTTTGTTGGTTTAGCTTTGTTTAGGTCATATCTACATGGAAAACAAAGGTTGGGACCTTATAGCACATGCTAGCCCCCCGGTATACCCGCAGCGGGACTATTACCCCTACACGTCCATGAATCTACTAAGTGTTATCGCCCGCATGTGAAGAAGGTCAGATCGGGGATCTAGACATTAGATACATGGACCTTCCACCACACTTGGACACATATACTAGGTCCACGTGCCAGTTCCAGTAAGATTCCGGAGCTCCGGCGATCCTTTTCCAGCGAAACCCTAGTCGGTGGGGCCCGCGGGTCTACCCCTGTAGCTTTCTTAGTACGAGGTTCAGACAACGCGCTTTTTTGTTGGTTTAGCTTTGTTTAGGTCATATCTACATGGAAAGCAAAGGTTGGGACCTTATAGCACATGCTAGCCCCCGGGTATACCCGCAGCGGGACTGTTACCCCTACACGTCCAGGAATCTACTAAGTGTTATCGCCCGCGGGTCTACCCCTATAGCTTTATTAGTACGAAGTTCAGACAACGCGCTTTTTTTGTTGGTTTAGCTTTGTTTAGATCATATCTACATGGAAAAGAAAGGTTGGGACCTTATAGCACATGCTAGCCCCCCGGTATACCCGCAGCGGGACTGTTACCCCTACACGTCCAGGAATCTACTAAGTGTTATCGCCCGCGGGTCTATCCCTGTAGCTTTCTTAGTACGAGGTTCAGACAACGCGCTTTTTTTGTTGGTTTAGCTTTGTTTAGATCATATCTACATGGAAAACAAAGTTTGGGACCGCACATGCTAGCCCCCCGGTATACTCGCAGCGGGACTATTACCCCTACACGTCCAGGAATCTACTAAGTGTTATCGCCTGCGGGTCTACCCCTGTAGCTTTCTTAGTATGAGGTTCAGACAACGCGCTTTTTTGTTGGTTTAGCTTTTTTTAGATCATATCTACATGGAAAACAAAGGTTGGGACCTTATAGCACATCCTAGCCCCCCGTATACCCGCAGCGGGACTATTATCCCTACACGTCCAGGAATCTACTAAGTGTTATCGCACGCATGTGTAGAAGCTCAGACCGGAGATCTAGACATTGCATCCATGGCCCTTCCACCACACTTGGACACATATACTAGGTCCACGTGCAAGTTCCACTGGGATTCCGGAGCTCCAGCGGTCCTTTTCTAGCGAAACCCTAGTCGGTGGGGCCCGCGGGGCAACCCCTGTAGCTTTCTTAGTACGAGGTTCATACAACGCGCTTTTTTGTTGGTTTAGCTTTGTTTCGGTCATATCTACATGGAAAACAAAGGTTGGGACCTTATAGCACATGCTAGCCCCTCGGTATACCCGCAGCGGGACTGTTACCCCTACGCGTCGATGGATCTACTAAGTGTTATCGCACGCATGTGAAGAAGGTCAGATCGGGGATCTAGACATTACATCCATGGACCTTCCACCACACTTGGACACATATACTAGGTCCACGTTCCAGTTCTAGTAGGATTCCGGAGCTCCGGCAGTCCTTTTCCACCAAAACCCTAGTCGGTGGGGCCCGCGGGTCTACCCCTGTAGCTTTCTTAGTACGAGGTTCAGACAACGCGCTTTTTTTGGTTTAGCTTTATTTAGGTCATATCTACATGGAAAACAAAGTTTGGAACCTTATAGCACATGCTAGCCCCGGGGTATACCCGCAGCGAGACTGTTACCCCTACACGTCCAGGAATCTACTAAGTGTTATCTCCCGCGGGTCTTCCCTTGTAGCTTTCTTAGTACGAGGTTCAGACAACACGCTTTTTTGTTGGTTTATCTTTGTTTAGATCATATCTACATGGAAAACAAAGGTTGGGACCTTATAGCACATGCTAGCCCCCCGGTATACCCGCAGCGGGACTATTACCCCTACATGTCCAGGAATCTACTAATTGTTATCGCACGCATGTGTAGAAGGTCAGACCGGGGATCTAGAAATTGCATCCATGGACCTTACACCACACTTGGACACATATACTAGGTCCACGTGCAAGTTCCACTGGGATTCCGGAGCTCCGGCGGTCCTTTTCCAGCGAAACCCTAGTCGGTGGGGCCCGCGGGTCTACCCCTGTAGCTTTCTTAGTACGAGGTTCAGACAACGCGCTTTTTTTTGGTTTATATTTGTTTAGGTCATATCTACATGGAAAACAAAGGTTGGGACCTTATAGCACATGCTTGCCCCCCAGTATACCCGCAGCGGGACTATTACCCCTACACGCCCATGAATCTACTAAGTGTTATCGCACGCATGTGAAGAAGATCAGACCGGGGATCTAGACATTACATCCATGGACCTTCCACCACACTTGGACACATATACTAGGTCCACGTGCCAGTTCCAGTAGGATTCCGGAGCTCTAGCAGTCCTTTTCCAGCGAAACCCTAGTCGGTGGGGCCCGCGGGTCTACCCCTGTAGCTTTCTTAGTACGAGGTTCAGACAACGCGCTTTTTGTTGGTTTAGCTTTGTTTAGGTCATATCTACATGGAAAACAAAGGTTGGGACCTTATAGCACATGCTAGCCCCCCGGTATACCCGCAGCGGGACTGCTACCCCTACACGTCCAGGAATCTACTAAGTGTTATCGCCCGTGGGTCTAACCCTGTAGCTTTCTTAGTACGAGGTTCAGACAACGAGCTTTTTTCCTGGTTTAGCTTTGTTTAGATCATATGTACATGGAAAACAAAGGTTGGGACCTTATAGCACATGCTAGCCCCCCGGTATACCCGTAGCGGGACTATTACCCCTACAGGTCCAGGAATCTACTAAGTGTTTTCGCCCGCGGGTCTACCCCTGTAGCTTTCTTAGTACGAGGTTCAGACAACGCGCTTTTTTGTAGGTTTAGCTTTGTTTAGATCATATCTACATGGAAAACAAAGGTAGGGACCTTATAGCACATGCTAGCCTCCCGGTATACCCGCAGCGGGACTATTACCCCTACACGTCCAGGAATCTACTAAGTGTTATCGCCCGCGGGTCTACCCCTGTATCTTTCTTAGTACGAGGTTCAGACAACGCGCTTTTTTGTTGGTTTAGCTTTGTTTAGATCATATCTACATGGAAAACAAAGGATGGGACCTTATAGCACATGCTATCCCCCCGGTATACCCGCAGCGGGACTATTACCCCTACTCGTCCAGGAATCTACTAAGTGTTATCGCACGCAAGTGTAGAAGGTCAGACCGGGGATCTAGACATTGCATCCATGGCCCTTCCACCACACTTGGACACATATAATAGGTCCACGTGCAAGTTCCACTGGGATTCCGGAGCTCCGGCGGTCCTTTGCCAGTGAAACCCTAGTCGGTGGGGCCCGCGGGTCTACCCCTGTAGCTTTCTTAGTACGAGGTTCATACAACGCGCTTTTTTGTTGGTTTAGCTTTGTTTCGGTCATATCTACATGGAAAACAAAGGTTGGGACCTTATAGCACATGCTAGCCCCTCGGTATACCCGCAGCGGGACTGTTACCCCTACGCGTCGATGAATCTACTAAGTGTTATCGCACGCATGTGAAGAAGGTTAGATCGGGGATCTAGACATTACATCCATGGACCTTCCACCACACTTGGACACATATACTACGTCCACGTTCCAGTTCCAGTAGGATTCCGGAGCTCCGGCGGTCCTTTTCCAGCAAAACCCTAGTCGGTTGGGCCCGCAGGTCTACCCCTGTAGCTTTCTTAGTACGAGGTTCAGACAACGCGCTTTTTTGTTGGTTTACCTTTGTTTAGATCATATCTACATGGAAAACAAAGGTTGGGACCTTATAGCACATGCTAGCCGCCCAGTATACCCGCAGCGGGACTATTACCCCTACACGTCGAGGAATCTACTAAGTGTTATCGCACGCATGTGTAGAAGGTCAGACCGGGGATCTAGACATTGCATCCATGGACCTTCCACCACACTTGGACACACATACTAGGTCCACGTGCAAGTTCCACTGGGATTCCGGAGCTCCGACGGTCCTTTTCCAGCGAAACCCTAGTCCGTGGGGCCCGCGTGTCTACCCTATAGCTTTCTTAGTACGAGGTTCAGACAACGCGCTTTTTTGTTGGTTTAGCTTTGTTTAGGTCATATCTACATGGAAAACAAAGGTTGGGACCTTATAGCACATGCTAGCCCCCCGGTATACCCGCAGCGGGACTATTACCCCTACACGTCCAAGAATCTACTAAGTGTTATCGCCCGCGGGTCTACCCCTGTAGCTTTCTTAGTACGAGGTTCAAACAACGCGCTTTTTTGTTGGTTTAGCTTTGTTTAGATCATATCTACATGGAAAACAAAGGTTGGGACCTTATAGCACATGCTATCCCCCCGGTATACCCGCAGCGGGACAGTTACCCCTACACGTGCATGAATCTACTAAGTGTTATCGCGCGCATGTGAAGAAGGTCAGACCGGGGATCTAGACATTACATCCATGGACCTTCCACCACACTTGGACACATATACTAGGTCCACGTGCCAGTTCCAGTAGGATTCCGGAGCTCCGGCGGTCCCTTTCTAGCGAAACCCTAGTCAGTGGGGCCCGCGGGTCTACCCCTATAGCTTTCTTCGTACGAGGTTCAGACAACGCGCTTTTTTGTTGGTTTAGCTTTGTTTAGGTCATATATACATGGAAAACAAAGGTTGAGACCTTATAGCACATGCTAGCCCCCCGGTATACCCGTAGCGGGACTGTTACCCCTACACATCTAGGAATCTACTACGTGTTATCGCACGCATGTGTAGAAGGTCAGACCGGGGATCTAGAAATTGCATCCATGGACCTTCCACCAGACTTGGACACATATACTAGGTCCACGTGCAAGTTCCACTGGGATTCCGGAGCTCCGGCGGTCCTTTTCCAGCGAAACCCTAGTCGGTGGGGCCCGCGGGTCTACCCCTGTAGCTTTCTTAGTACGAGGTTCAGACAACGCGCTTTTTTGTTGGTTTATATTTGTTTAGGTCATATCTACATGGAAAACAAAGGTTGGGACCTTATAGCACATGCTTGCCCCCCAGTATACCCGCAGCGGGACTGTTACCCCTACACGCCCATGAATCTACTAAGTGTTATCGCACGCATGTGAAGAAGATCAGACCGGGGATCTAGACATTACATCCATGGACCTTCCACCACACTTGGACACATATACTAGGTCCACGTGCTAGTTCCAGTAGGATTCCGGAGCTCTGGCAGTCCTTTTCCAGCGAAACCCTAGTGGGTGGGGCCCGCGGGTCTACCCCTGTAGCTTTCTTAGTACGAGGTTCAAACAACGCGCTTTTTGTTGGTTTAGGTTTGTTTAGGTCATATCTACATGGAAAACAAAGGTTGGGACTTTATAGCACATGCTAGCCCCCCGGTATACCCGCAGTGGGACTGCTACCCCTACACGTCCAGGAATCTACTAAGTGTTATCGCCCGTGGGTCTACCCCTGTAGCTTTCTTAGTACGAGGTTCATACAACGAGCTTTTTTTCCTGGTTTAGCTTTGTTTAGATCATATGTACATGGAAAACAAAGGTTGGGACCTTATAGCACATGCTAGCCCCCCGGTATACCCGCAGCGGGACTATTACCCCTACAGGTCCAGGAATGTACTAAGTGTTTTCGCCCGCGGGTCTACCCCTGTAGCTTTCTTAGTACGAGGTTCAGACAACGCGCTTTTTTGTTGGTTTAGCTTTGTTTAGATCATATCTACATGGAAAACAAAGGTTGGGACCTTATAGCACATGCTAGCCCCCCGGTATACCAGCAGCGGGACTATTACCCCTACACGTCCAGGAATCTACTAAGTGTTATCGCCCGCGGGTCTACCCCTGTATCTTTCTTAGTACGAGGTTCAGACAACGCGCTTTTTTGTTGGTTTAGCTTTGTTTAGATCATATCTAGATGGAAAACAAAGGATGGGACCTTATAGCACATGCTAGCCCCCCGGTATACCCGCAGCGGGACTATTACCCCTACTCGTCCAGGAATCTACTAAGTGTTATCGCACGCATGTGTAGAAGGTCAGACCGGGAATCTAGACATTGCATCCATGGCCCTTCCACCACACTTGGACACATATACTAGGTCCACGTGCAAGTTCCACTGGGATTCCGGAGCTCCAGCGGTCCTTCGCCAGTGAAACCCTAGTCGGTTGGGCCCGCAGGTCTACCCCTGTAGCTTTCTTAGTACGAGGTTCAGACACCGCGCTTTTTTGTTGGTTTACCTTTGTTTAGATCATATCTACATGGAAAACAAAGCTTGGGACCTTATAGCACATGCTAGCCGCCCAGTATACCCGCAGCGGGACTATTACCCCTACACGTCGAGGAATCTACTAAGTGTTATCGCACGCATGTGTAGAAGGTCAGACCGGGGATCTAGACATTGCATCCATGGACCTTCCACCACACTTGGACACATATACTAGGTCCACGTGCAAGTTCCACTGGGATTCCGGAGCTCCGACGGTCCTTTTCCAGCGAAACCCTAGTCGGTGGGGCCCGCGGGTCTACCCCTATAGCTTTCTTAGTACGAGGTTCAGACAACGCTCTTTTTTGTTGGTTTAGCTTTGTTTAGGTCATATCTACATGGAAAACAAAGGTTGGGACCTTATAGCACATGCTAGCCCCCCGGTATACCCGCAGCGGGACTATTACCCCTACACGTCGAAGAATCTACTAAGTGTTATCGCCCGCGGGTCTACCCCTGTAGCTTTCTTAGTACGAGGTTCAGACAACGCGCTTTTTTGTTGGTTTAGCTTTGTTTAGATCATATCTACATAGAAAACAAAGGTTGGGACCTTATAGCACATGCTAGCCCCCCGGTATACCCGCAGCGGGACTGTTACCCCTACACGTGCATGAATCTACTAAGTGTTATCGCGCGCATGTGAAGAAGGTCAGACCGGGGATCTAGACATTACATCCATGGACCTTCCACCACACTTGGACACATATACTAGGTCCACGTGCCAGTTCCAGTAGGATTCCGGAGCTCCGGCGGTCCCTTTCTAGCGAAACCCTAGTCGGTGGGGCCCGCGGGTCTACCCCTATAGCTTTCTTCGTACGAGGTTCAGACAACGCGCTTTTTTGTTGGTTTAGCTTTGTTTAGGTCATATCTACATGGAAAACAAAGGTTGAGACCTTATAGCACATGCTAGCCCCCCGGTATACCCGTAGCGGGACTGTTACCCCTACACATCCAGGAATCTACTAACTGTTATCGCCCGCGGGTCTACCCCTATAGCTTTCTTAGTACGAGGTTCAGACAACGCGCTATTTTGTTGGTTTTGCTTTGTTTAGATCATATCTACATGCAAAACAAAGGTTGGGACCTTATAGCACATGCTATCCCCCCGGTATACCCGCAACGGGACTATTACCCCTACACGTCTAGGAATCTACTACATGTTATCGCACGCATGTGTAGAAGGTCAGACCGGGGATCTAGACATTGCATCCATGGACATTCCACCACAGTTGGACACATATACTAGGTCCACGTGCAAGTTCCACTGGGATTCCGGAGCTTCGGCGGTCCTTTTCCAGCGAAACCCTAGTCGGTGGGGCCCGCCGGTCTACCCATGTAGCTTTCTTAGTACGAGGTTCAGACAATGCGCTTTTTTGTTTGTTTAGATTTGTTTAGGTCATATCTACATGGAAAACAAAGGTTGGGACCATATAGCACATGCTAGCCCCTCGGTATACCCGCAGCGGGACTGTTACCCCTACAAGTCCAGGAATCTACTAAATGTTATCGCACGCATGTGAAGAAGGTCAGACCGGGGATCTAGACATTACATCCATGGACCTTCCACCACACTTGGACACATTTACTAGGTCCATGTGCCAGTTCCAGTAGGATTCCGGAGCGTCGGCGGTCCTTTTCCAGCGAAACCGTAGTCGGTGGGGCCCGCGGGTCTACCCCTGTAGCTTTCTTAGTACGAGGTTCAGACAACGCGCTTTTTTGTTGGTTTAGCTTTGTTTAGGTCATATCTGCATGGAAAACAAAGGTTGGGACCTTATAGCACATGCTAGCCCCCCGGTATAGCCGCAGCGGGACTGTTACCCCTACACGTCCAGGAATCTACTAAGTGTTATCGCCCGCGGGTCTACCCCTGTCGCTTTCTTAGTACGAGGTTCATACAACGCCTTTTTTGTTGGTTTAGCTTTTTTTAGGTCATATCTACTTGGAAAACAAAGGTTGGGACCTTATAGCACATGCTAGCCCCCCGGTATGCCCGCAGCGGGACTGTTACCCCTACACGTCTAGGAATCTACTAAGTGTTATCGCACGCATATGAAGAAGGTCAGACTAGGGATCTAGAGATTGCATCCATGGACCTTCCACCACTTGGACACATATACTAGGTCTACGTGCAAGTTCCACTGGGATTCCGGAGCTCCGGCGGTCCTTTTCCAGCGAAACCCAAGTCGGTGGGGCCCGCGGGTCTACCCCTATAGCTTTCTTAGTACGAGGTTCATACAACGCGCTTTTTTGTTGGTTTAGCTTTGTTTCGGTCATATCTACATGGAAAACAAAGGTTGGGACCTTATAGCACATGCTAGCCCCTCGGTATACCCGCAGCGGGACTGTTACCCCTACGCGTCGATGAATCTACTAAGTGTTATCGCACGCATGTGAAGAAGGTCAGATCGGGGATCTAGACATTACATCCATGGACCTTCCACCACACTTGGACACATATACTAGGTCCACGTTCCAGTTCCAGTAGGATTCCGGAGCTCCGGCGGTCCTTTTCCAGCAAAACCCTAGTCGGTTGGGCCCGCAGGTCTACCCCTGTAGCTTTCTTAGTACGAGGTTCAGACAACGCGCTTTTTTGTTGGTTTACCTTTGTTTAGATCATATCTACATGGAAAACAAAGCTTGGGACCTTATAGCACATGCTAGCCGCCCAGTATACCCGCAGCGGGACTATTACCCCTACACGTCGAGGAATCTACTAAGTGTTATCGCACGCATGTGTAGAAGGTCAGACCGGGGATCTAGACATTGCATCCATGGACCTTCCAGCACACTTGGACACATATACTAGGTCCACGTGCAAGTTCCACTGGGATTCCGTAGCTCCGACGGTCCTTTTCCAGCAAAACCCTAGTCGGTGGGGCCCGCGGGTCTACCCCTGTAGCTTTCTTAGTACGAGGTTCAGACAACGCGCTTTTTTGTTGGTTTAGCTTTGTTTAGGTCATATCTACATGGAAAACAAAGGTTGGGACCTTATAGCACATGCTAGCCCCCCGTTATACCCGCAGCGGGACTATTACCCCTACACGTCCAAGAATCTACTAAGTGTTATCACCCACGGGTCTACCCCTGTAGCTTTCTTAGTACGAGGTTCAGACAACGCGCTTTTTTGTTGGTTTAGCTTTGTTTAGATCATATCTACATGGAAAACAAAGGTTGGGACCTTATAGCACATGCTAGCCCCCCGGTATACCCGCAGCGGGACTGTTACCCCTACACGTGCATGAATCTACTAAGTGTTATCGCGCGCATGTGAAGAAGGTCAGACCGGGGATCTAGACATTACATCCATGGACCTTCCACCACACTTGGACACATATACTAGGTCCACGTGCCAGTTCCAGTAGGATTCCGGAGCTCCGGCGGTCCCTTTCTAGCGAAACCCTAGTCAGTGGGGCCCGCGGGTCTACCCCTATAGCTTTCTTCGTACGAGGTTCAGACAACGCGCTTTTTTGTTGGTTTAGCTTTGTTTAGGTCATATCTACATGGAAAACAAAGGTTGAGACCTTATAGCACATGCTAGCCCCCCGGTATACCCGTAGCGGGACTGTTACCCCTACACATCCAGGAATCTACTAACTGTTATCGCCCGCGGGTCTACCCCTGTAGCTTTCTTAGTACGAGGTTCAGACAACGCGCTGTTTTGTTGGTTTTGCTTTGTTTAGATCATATCTACATGCAAAACAAAGGTTGGGACCTTATAGCACATGCTAGCCCCCCGGTATACCCGCAACGGGACTATTACCCCTACACGTCTAGGAATCTACTACGTGTTATCGCACGCATGTGTAGAAGGTCAGACCGGGGATCTAGACATTGCATCCATGGACCTTCCACCACACTTGGACACATATACTAGGTCCACGTGCAAGTTCCACTGGGATTCCGGAGCTTCGGCGGTCCTTTTCCAGCGAAACCCTAGTCGGTGGGGCCCGCCGGTCTACCCATGTAGCTTTCTTAGTACGAGGTTCAGACAACGCGCTTTTTTGTTGGTTTAGATTTGTTTAGGTCATATCTACATGGAAAACAAAGGTTGGGACCATATAGCACATCCTAGCCCCTCGGTATACCCCCAGCGGGACTATTACCCCTACAAGTCTAGGAATCTACTAAATGTTATCGCACGCATGTGAAGAAGGTCAGACCGGGGATCTAGACATTACATCCATGGACCTTCCACCACACTTGGACACGTTTACTAGGTCCATGTGCCAGTTCCAGTAGGATTCCGGAGCGTCGGCGGTCCTTTTCCAGCGAAACCGTAGTCGGTGGGGCCCGCGGGTCTACCCCTGTAGCTTTCTTAGTACGAGGTTCAGACAACGCGCTTTTTTGTTGGTTTAGCTTTGTTTAGGTCATATCTGCATGGAAAACAAAGGTTGGGACCTTATAGCACATGCTAGCCCCCCGGTATACCCGCAGCGGGACTGTTACCCCTACACGTCCAGGAATCTACTAACTGTTATCGCCCGCGGGTCTACCCCTGTCGTTTTCTTAGTACGAGGTTCAGACAACGCCTTTTTTTGTTGGTTTAGCTTTGTTTAGGTCATATCTACTTGGAAAACAAAGGTTGGTACCTTATAGCACATGCTAGCCCCCCGGTATACCCGCAGCGGGACTGTTACCCCTACACGTCTAGGAATCTACTAAGTGTTATCGCACGCATATGAAGAAGGTCAGACTAGGGATCTAGACATTGCATCCATGGACCTTCCACCACTTGGACAGATATACTAGGTCCACGTGCAAGTTCCACTGGGATTCCGGAGCTCCGGCGGTCCTTTTCCAGCGAAACCCTAGTCGGTGGGGCCCGCGGGTCTACCCCTGTAGCTTTCTTAGTACGAGGTTCAGACAACGCGCTTTTTTGTTGGTTTAGCTTTGTTTAGGTCATATCTACATGGAAAACAAAGGTTGGGACCATATAGCACATGCTAGCTCCTCGGTATACCCGCAACGGGACTGTTACCCCAACACGTCCAGGAATCTACTAAGTGTTATCGCCCGCGGGTCTACCCATGTAGCTTTCTTAGTACGAGGTTCATACAACATGCTTTTTTGTTGGTTTAGCTTTGTTTAGATCATATCTACATGGAAAACAAAGGTTGGGACCTTATAGCACATGCTAGCCCCCCGGTATACCCGCAGCGGAACTATTACCCCTACACGTCCAGGAATCTACTAAGTGTTATCGCACGCATGTGTAGAAGGTCAGATCGGGGATCTAGACATTGCATCCATGGACCTTCCACCACACTTGGACACATATACTAGGTCCACGTGCAAGTTCCACTGGGATTCCGGAGCTCCGGTGGTCCTTTTCCAGCGAAACCCTAGTCGGTGGGGCCCGTGGGTCTACCCGTGCAGCTTTCTTAGTACGAGGTTCAGACAACGCGCTTTTTTGTTGGTTTAGCTTTGCTTAGGTCATATCTACATGGAAAACAAAGGTTGGGACCTTATAGCACATGATAGCCCCCCGGTATACCCGCAGCAGGACTGTTACCCCTACACGTCCAGGAATCTACTAAGTGTTATCGCACGCATGTGAAGAAGGTCAGACCGGGGATCTATACATTACATCCATGGACCTTCCACCACACTTGGACACATATACTAGGTCCACGTGCCAGTTCCAGTATGATTCCGGAGCTCCGGCGGTCCTTTTCCAGCCAAACCCTAGTCGGTGGGGCCCGCGGGTCTACCCCTGTAGCTTTCTTAGTACGAGGTTCAGACAACGCGCTTTTTTGTTGGTTTAGCTTTGTTTAGCTCATATCTACATGGAAAACAAAGGTTGGGACTATATAGCACATGCTAGCCGCTCGGTATACCCGCAGCGGGAGTGTTACCCCTACACGTCCAGGAATCTACTAAGTGTTATCGCACGCATGTGAAGAAGGTCAGGCCGGGGAGCTAGACATTACATCCATGGTCCTTCCACCACACTTGGACACATATACTAGCTCCACATGCCAGTTATAGTAGGATTCCGGAGCTTCGGCGGTCCTTTTCCAGCGAAACCCTAGTCGGTGGGGCCCGCGGGTCTACCCCTGTAGCTTTCTTAGTACGAGGTTCAGACAACGCGCTTTTTTGTTGGTTTAGCTTTGTTTAGGTCATATCTACATGGAAAACAAAGGTTGGGACCTTATAGCACATGCTAGCCCCCCGGTATACCCGCAGCGGGACTGTTACCCCTACACGTCCAGGAATCTACTAAGTGTTATCGCCCGCGGGTCTACCCCTGTCGCTTTCTTCGTACGAGGCTCAGACAACGCATTTTTTTGTTGGTTTAGCTTTGTTTAGGTCATATCTACATGGAAAAGAAAGGTTGGGACCTTATAGCACATGCTAGCCCCCCGGTATACCCGCAGCGGGACTGTTACCCCTACACGTCCAGGAATCTACTAAGTGTTATCGCCCGCGGGTCTACCCCTGTAGCTTTCTTAGTACGAGGTTCAGACAACGCGCTTTTTTGTTGGTTTAGCTTTGTTTAGATCATATCTACATGTAAAACAAAGGTTGGGACCTTATAGCACATGCTAGCCCCCCGGTATACCCGCAGCGGAACTATTACCCCTACACGTCCAGGAATCTACTAAGTGTTATCGCACGCATGTGTAGAAGGTCAGACCGGGGATCTAGACATTGCATCCCTGGACCTTCCACCATACTTGGACACATATACTAGGTCCACGTGAAAGTTCCACTCGGATTCCGGAGCTCCGGCGGTCCTTTTCCAGCGAAACCCTAGTCGGTGGGGCCCACGGGTCTACCCCTATAGCTTTCTTTGTACGAGGTGCAGACAACACGCTTTTTTGTTGGTTTAGCTTTGTTTAGGTCATATCTACATGGAAAACAAATGTTGGGACCTTATAGCACATGCTAGCCCCCCGGTATACCTACAACGGGACTGTTACCCCTACACATCCAGGAATCTACTAAGTGTTATCGTCTGTGGGTCTACCCCTGTAGCTTTCTTAGTACGAGGTTCAGACAACATGCTTTTTTGTTGGTTTAGCTTTGTTTAGATCATATATACATGGAAAACAAAGGTTGGGACCTTATAGCACATGATAGCCCCCCCGGTATACCCGCAGCGGGACTATTACCCCTACACGTCCAGGAATCTACTAAGTGTTATCGCACGCATGTGTAGAAGGTCATACCAAGGATATAGACATTGCATCCATGGACCTTCCACCACACTTGGACACATATACTAGGTCCATGTGCCAGTTCCAGTATGATTCCGGAGCTCCAGCGGTCCTTTTCCAGCCAAACCCTAGTCGGTGGGGCCCGCGGGTCTACCCCTGTAGCTTTCTTAGTACGAGGTTCAGACAACGCGCTTTTTTGTTGGTTTAGCTTTGTTTAGGTCATATCTACATGGAAAAAAAAGGTTGGGACCATATAGCACATGCTAGCCGCTCGGTATACCCGCAGCGGGAGTGTTACCCCTACACGTCCAGGAATCTACTAAGTGTTATCGCACGCATGTGAAGAAGGTCAGGCCGGGGAGCTAGACATTACATCCATGGTCCTTCCACCACACTTGGACACATATACTAGCTCCACATGCCAGTTCCAGTAGGATTCCGGAGCTTCGGCGGTCCTTTTCCAGCGAAACCCTAGTCGGTGGGGCCTGCGGGTCTACCCCTGTAGCTTTCTTAGTACGAGGTTCAGACAACGCGCTTTTTTGTTGGTTTAGCTTTGTTTAGGTCATATCTACATGGAAAACAAAGGTTGGTACCTTATAGCACATGCTAGCCCCCCGGTATACCCGCAGCAGGACTGTTACCCCTACACGTCTAGGAATCTACTAAGTGTTATCGCCCGCGGGTCTACCCCTGTCGCTTTCTTCGTACGAGGCTCACACAACGCGTTTTTTGTTGGTTTAGCTTTGTTTAGGTCATATCTACATGGAAAACAAAGGTTGGGACCTTATAGCCCATGCTAGCCCCCCGGTATACCCGCAGCGGGACTGTTACCCCTACACGTCCAGGAATCTACTAAGTGTTATCGCCCGCGGGTCTACCCCTGTAGCTTTCTTAGTACGAGGTTCAGACAACGCGCTTTTTTGTTGGTTTAGCTTTGTTTAGATCATATCTACTTGTAAAACAAAGGTTGGGACCTTATAGGACATGCTAGCCCCCCGGTATACCCGCAGCGGAACTATTACCCCTACACGTCCAGGAATCTACTAAGTGTTATCGCACGCATGTGTAGAAGGTCAGACCGGGGATCTAGACATTGCATCCCTGGACCTTCCACCATACTTGGACACATATACTAGGTCCACGTGAAAGTTCCACTCGGATTCCGGAGCTCCGGCGGTCCTTTTCCAGCGAAACCCTAGTTGGTGGGGCCCACGGGTCTACCCCTATAGCTTTCTTTGTACGAGGTGCAGACCACACGCTTTTTTGTTGGTTTAGCTTTGTTTAGGTCATATCTACATGGAAAACAAAGGTTGGGACCTTATAGCACATGCTAGCCCCCCGGTATACCTGCAACGGGACTGTTACCCCTACACATCCAGGAATCTACTAAGTGTTATCGTCTGTGGGTCTACCCCTATAGCTTTCTTAGTACGAGGTTCAGACAACGCGCTTTTTTGTTGGTTTAGCTTTGTTTAGATCATATCTACATGGAAAACAAAGGTTGGGACCTTATAGCACTTGCTAGCCCCCCGGTATACCCGCAGCGGGACTATTACCCCTACACGTCGAGGAATCTACTAAGTGTTATCGCACGCATGTGTAGAAGGTCAGACCAGGGATATAGACATTGCATCCATGGACCTTCCACCACACTTGGACACATATACTAGGTCCACGTGCAAGTTCCACTGAGATTCCGGAGCTCCGGCGGTCCTTTTCCAGCGAAACCCTAGTCGGTGGGGCCCCCGGGTCTACCCCTGTAGCTTTCTTAGTACGAGGTTCAGACAACGCGCTTTTTTGTTGGTTTAGCTTTGTTTAGGTCATATCTACATGGAAAACAAAGGTTGGGACCTTATAGCACATGCTAGCCCCCCTGTATACCCGCAGCGGGACTGTTACCCCTACACGTCCAGGAATCTACCAAGTGTTATCGCACGGATGTGAAGAAGGTCAGACCGGGGATCTAGACATTACATCCAGGGACCTTCCACCTTGGACACATATACTAGGTCCACGTGCCAGTTCCAGTAGGATTCCGGAGCTCCGGCGGTCCTTTTCCGTGAAACCCTAGTCGGTGGGGCCCGCGGGTCTACCCTTGTAGCTTTCTTAGTACGAGGTTCAGACAACACGCTTTTTTGTTGGTTTAGCTTTTTTTAGGTTATATCTACATGGAAAACAAAGTTTGGGACCTTATAGCACATGCTAGCCCCCCGGTATACCCGCAGCGGGTCTGTTACCCCTACACGTCCAGGAATCTACTAAGTGTTATCGCCCGCGGGTCTACCCCTGTAGCTTTCTTAGTACGAGGTTCAGACAACGCGCTTTTTTGTTGGTTTAGCTTTGTTTAGATCATATCTACATGGAAAACAAAGGTTGGGACCTTATAGCACATGCTAGCCCCCCGGTATACCCGCAGCGGGACTATTACCCCTACACGTCCAGGAATCTACTAAGTGTTATCGCCCGCGGGTCTACCCCTGTAGCTTTCTTAGTACGAGGTTCAGACAACGCGCTTTTTTGTTGGTTTAGCTTTGTTTAGATCATATCTACATGGAAAATAAAGGTTGGGACCTTATAGCACATGCTAGCCCCCGGTATACCCACAGCGGGACTATTACCCCTACACGTCCAGGAATCTACTAAGTGTTACTGCACGCATGTGTAGAAGGTCAGACCGGGCATCTAGACATTGCATCCATGGACCTTCCACCACACTTGGACACATATACTAGGTCCACGTGCGAGTTCCAGTAGGATTCCGGAGCTCTGGCGGTCCTTTTCTAGCGAAACCCTAGTCGGTGGGGCCCGTGGGTCTATCCCTGTAGCTTTCTTACTACGAGGTTCATACAACACGCTTTTTTGTTGGTTTAGCTTTGTTTAGGTCATATCTACATGGAAAACAAAGGTTGGGACCTTATAGCACATGCTAGCCCCCCGGTATACCCGCAACAGGACTGTTACCCCTACACGTCTAGGAATCTACTAAGTGTTATCGCACGCATGTGAAGAAGGTCAGACCGGGGATCTAGACATTACATCCATGGACCTTCCACCACACTTGGACACATATACTAGGTCCACGTGCAAGTTCCAGTGGGATTCCGGAGCTCCGGTGGTCCTTTTCCAGCGAAACCCTAGTCATTGGGGCCCGCGGGTCTACCCCGCAGCGAAACCCTAGGCGGTAGGGACCGCGGGTTAAAGGGGTAGATCAGCGGGTCCCACAGACTAGTGTTTCTTCAGAAATGGAAAAAGGAGGAAAAAATAAAATTAAATATAGTAAACATGAGAAAATAAAAATGAAACTGGAAAAAATAGAAAAAAAATATGTTGGTATGTGCCGACGGCCAGGCCGTCGGCACAAATCGGTGAAAAGTTTGTTGGACTATGCCGACGGCTTGGCCGTCGGCACAGCCAGGGTTCCAACTTATCCGGTTCGGCATGCACACTGCTCACCCTCCGCATGCACACTCAGGCGCACAGGCAGGGTTTGACCCGCTCCGCTGCCGCCGCTGCCGAACCACCGCCGACGCTGCCGAGCCGCCGTCGCCTTGCGGCCATGACCTGCGAGCCCGACCCGGCCCCGCGGAGCTCCCCCAGCCGCCGTAGCCCTGCCTCACCTGCCCCTGTGGAGCTCCCCTGGCCGCCGCCGCCCCTGCCTCACCTGCCCCCGCGGAGCTCCCCCGGCCGCCACCGCCATTGCCTCACCTGCCCCCGTGGAGCTCCCCCGGCCGCCGCCATTGCCTCACCTGCCCCCGTGGAGCTCCCCCGGCCGCCGCCGTGCTGCCTCAACTGCCCCCGCAGAGCTCTGCTCGCGGGCGCCGCCGTCCTCTACTGCGGGCCTCCTCTGCTCGTGCGGCCGCCACCAGGAACCTCCTCTGCTGCGAGCTCCGCACCGCCAAGGTAAATCCTCTAGTCTTTTTTTGTTCTCTGTTTTAGGTAGTTAAGTTAGTATATATGATAGTTTTAGTATATATGGTAGTTTAGTATATTAGGTAGTTAAGGTAGTTTAGTATATATGATAATTTTAGGTAGTTCAGTTAGTATATTAGGTAGTTTAGATAATTTTAGGTAGTAGCAGTAGGTTTTAGGTTGCTTGGTGTTTTGCCGGTAGTGGGCTTTTTGCCCAGTAGGGGCTGTGGTGCTTCAGATCTGAGCGGCCAGATCTTGAGGTTTCTAGGGTTTCTAGGGTTCCTCCTTGTGCCGACGGTCTTCGTGACCCGTTTATCGAAAAAAGGTAGTTTAGATAAATTATGTGAGCTAAATAGGTTAATTTATTTGTGTTTGCAATCTGCAGACTTTGAGGTGGACACTAGGCCCCGTCGGAGAGGTTGCCGTCCTGGAGGTCGTCACCACCCTGCAAATCAGATCCTGATGCCGTCCCGGAGGTTGCCATCAGAGAGGTCGCCGTTCTGCTACTCGACTATTCGCTCATGCTTCGAGGGTATAAATCTTGCGCCCATCTTGTAATGTACCTAGGTTTTATTTTTGTGTCTAGATCACCAAGTCAGTCGCGAAACCTAGGCGTCTCCTATTCGAAAGGGTTACACGAATAAATATGCATTCGATCGGATATTTAAAACTGTAACTCTTTTGGATTGTCCATGTTTTTTGGACAGCCGGAGGATGTGTAGATTGGATATGTTCTCCACGGTCTACCCCGAACCGAGGCAAGATTTCGGCGGCACCCCCACGTTGTTCTCCGGATGCACATTCCTCTCGGCATTTTTGTCGAGACGTGTATCGGGAGAACAACGGGGAGGTGCTACCGAAATTTTTTCCTAGTTCGGGGTAGACCGTGGAGAACGTATCCAATCTACACATCTTCGGGTGGGATTAGGACATATCTTTTCCTATTAGACATGTTAGGTGTATGCATGGAATAACAACGCAAGATTTGTGTATTTAGTTTGATGTCATTAATTAAAATGAAATGTTATATTTGTATTGTGGCTCTCGATGAACAGAGGATGGCTGGTAATGGTTGGATGTACAGTGGCCGTACTAATGCGTTTGAAAGAACAGAGGAGTGGGTATGGAAGACCAATTTTCTGGTGAAGGAGTTAGCGCGTGGTTCAAAGGTAGTTCGTGCAAGGTGTCCTTGTGCTCATTGCATGAGGCTTCGTCGTCAGACAAAGGATGATATGAGTAAACACCTATGGTAGTATGGGTATATGCTTGAGTACGAGCCTTCAGTCGACTTTTCTCAGTACGAATGTGGTGGAGCCGAGGTGATGCGACAGCGGATCGATGGCATTGAGAATGATGGGATTAGAAACTTGCTAGAGGATCTTCGTGATGCCGACATGCCAGATTCGCCACCTCCAAAGGAGGAACCGCCAGAACCGGAGGAACCAGAGGAACCGGAGGCAACCGCGAAGGCCTTCTATGATATGATGGCCTCGGCTAAGAGGCCTCTATATCCTGGTGCGAAAGTGTCTCAGCTCGATGCCATCTCGCAAATACTAGCCGACAAGTCCCAGTACGCCACCACCCGAGCAAGCTTTGAACGTAATTTGTTTACGTATGGTAACATGTTGCCGGAAGGGCATTGTCTACCTAAAAGCATGTATGAATGCCGGAAAATGATGAAAGCGCTCACCATGGATTATGTAAAGATAGATTGTTGTCCAGCAGGCTGCCTTTTGTTTTGGAAACAGTTTGAGGATGACAAGTACTACCGCAAGTGTGGGGCCTCTAGGTATCATGAGAGAAAGGGACGTGATGGTCAGATGACACAAACAAATGTCGCTGTGAAGATTCTTCGTTATCTCCCATTCATAAAAAGAATCTAGCAACTTTACATGACCGAGGACTCTGCCACACAGATGAAGTGGCACAAGATAGGGAAGAGATGCCATGACGAGCACGAACATGAAATGATGGGACATCCATCTGATGGTAAGGCATGGAAGAACTTCGATGCAAAACACGAGGCATTTGCAAGTGAGGCTCGGAATGTCAGAATTGCGATAGCAACCGATGGATTCAATCCATATGGTATGTCGACCGCCTCTTACAGTTGTTGGCCCGTGTTTGTTATTCCGCTCAATCTCCCTCCCGGAGTTCTAATGTAGAGGAATACCATATTCCTATCACTTGTCATTCCAGGGCTTGAATACCCGGGGAAGAATTTGAGTGTCTACATGCAGCCGCTTATTGATGATTTGAACCACTCTTGGCACCACGGGACATTGACATATGACCGAGCATCTAAGACAAACTTCCTCATGAGAGTTTGGTACCAGTATTCCATGCACGACATGCCCGGCTACGCCCTATTTTGCGGATGGTATACATCCGATAAGTGGCCTTGCCCAGTTTGCATGCTCAAACTTGAGTTCTTTTGGCTAACCGCGGGTGGCAAGTATGTCGCCTTTGACAAACATCGACCTTTCCTCAAAAGAGGGCACCGATTCAGACGAGACAAAAAGAACTTCATGAAGGGCATAGTTGTGAATGAAGAAAAAGCAATACCAACGTTTGATGGTGCAGCTGTTAAAGCCGAGCTACTTACTCTTAAGCGTACTGAGATTCCTGGCCCACAATTTGAGGGATATGGTAAAACGCACAACTGGACTCACGAGGCAGCCATAACGAAGCTCGAGTATTACAAGGACCTCGAACTTCCCCATAACATCGATGTGATGCACACTGAAAAGAATGTAGGAGTGTCCCTCTTTCACACAATTTGCAACATTCCTGGGAAGTCAAAGGATAATGTCAAGGCTAGGGTCGATGTTGAGAAGCTATGTGATAGGAAGAAACAACACATGCAGCCTCCTGGCCGCAATCTAAGAAATTGGTTCAAGCCGCATGCCATCTTCTGCCTTGATAGTGACCAAAAGAAGGAGGCATTCAAGTGGCTCAAATACGTCGTGATGTTCCCTGATGGTTATTGTTCAAATATTATTAAGGGAGTCAATCTTGCGACGGGAAAAGTCACCGGGCAAAAGAGTCATGACTATCATATATGGATTGAGCGGCTGATGCTAGTGATGGTTCGAGGGTATCTCCCTGATCATGTATGGCGAGTGCTCGTGGAGTTGAGCCATTTCTTTCGCACTCTTTGTGCTAAGCAGGTATCTCCCGAGCTGATTGAGAGGCTGCAGGAACTAGTGCCAGAGTTGCTATGCAAGTTGGAGACGATCTTTCCGCCAGGCTTTTTTACTCCGATGGCACATCTCATTGTGCACCTCGCGAACGAGGTACTCTTGGGTGGACCAGTGCAGTTTTGTTGGCAATTCTGTATTGAGAGGGAGAGTTTAAGTATATTCGGATGAAATGTGGAAACAAAAGTAAGATTGAAGCATGCATAGCTGAGGCAACTCTGATCGGGGAGATAGCAGACATCACGACTAAGTACTATGCCGATGATGTTCCCACTCTGCATAACCCGATCACTCGGTACAATGTCGACGAGTTGGAGGAAGACCCCAAGATCCCACTCTTTCAATCTCCCGGTGGCAAGTCTGGTACTGGAAAAGAGTACTTATTGAAGCCGAACAAAAAGGAGGGAATAATGTTCTATGTTCTCATGAACATGAAGCATGAACTTATCAGTTTCATGAGGTAAACTAATGAACAAATTACTTATTCCAACTAGTAACTCGGTTTCGGTCTAACATGTGTTTTCTCCTTTTAGCCAATTCAAGGATGAACAATGATTGGAAATGAGGGATCCTAGTGTCGCGGAGCTGGACACTCTTCTAAAAGATGGTGCCCCGGGAAAGAAAAATTTCGTGGCTTGGTTCAGGGCCAAAGTAATTTCTAAACTGTCCCTCTTTCCTTGCAGTCTGTGACTTGTCCCTATTATTACACATATCCCTCTTACCTTGCAATTCGTGACATGTAGGGAGCTGATCGCAACGTTGAGATGACGAATGAGATTCGATGTGTTTCACAGGGTTGTAGCCGTAGAGTCATGAGGTATCAGAGTACGATGTTAATGGGTCCCGCTTCCATATAGAGTTTTACCAGAACAATCGGCCTAATGCAAAAACTATAAATACCAGGGTCTTCACCGGAGGAACCGATGAAGTTGATTACTACGGGATATTAGAGGACGTATACGAGCTGACATTCAAGACAAACATAAAACTCAAGCTCGTTGTGTTCAAATGCCACTGGTTCGACCCCATCGATGGACAAAGAAGTACCCCTTCCATTGGGTTAGTTGAAGTTAGGCCTTCAACCACCTATAGCGGAGCCGATGTGTATATAGTGGCTCACCAAGCCAAGAAAGTTTATTATTTGCCCTACCCATGCAAGAAAGAGGAACTCCAGGGTTGGGAAGTCGTCTTCCAGGTATCGCCACATGGTAAGCTACCCAGGCCCAACGCCGACGATTACATCAACATTGACCCTGTAACATACGAGGGAGTTTTCTATCAAGAGGAAGAGAACTTCGGGGGTTTTGACATACAAGTGGGTCATGAGGGCCTCGAGAATGATGCACAAACTCGTGGTGAGACAGTGGTGGATTTAAAGGACGTTGATATGCTCACCAAGTTTCATCAGGCGAATTTCAACACTGATGAGCCTCCACCGTGCGACCAGCCTTACTACTCACGTGATAGTGATACTGATAGTGAAAATGAGAACAACCGGGTACTTTATGATAGTGATGATTAGAGGTGAGGGTCTTTTATGTCTTTATGCATAGTATTTATTTCTCAACATGCTTCTAAATTTCATTATGTCTTTATTTATACTTAATTGTTTACTCTTTCTCAATGCAGGTGATTGACCAATGCCTCGAGGGAGCAAGGAATCAACGGCCTCCCTTCTCAAGTTGATGAACCAAGAGAATATTACCCAAAGGGGAAGGGTACATTGTCCCAACCCGCGCTACCCGAGAGCCAAGGACCCACCTCCCTCACAGGGAGAACTTCCCCCGATAGGAGGACAAGGACGAGCATGAGGAGGTGCAGCACAGGGAGGTGCAGCACGAGGACGAGGAGGTGTAGCCTCGAGTACATACTCATCTCCCCCATTGTTTATGAATTACGTCTATATTTTTTATGTCTTCAAGCTAAATTGTTTACTATTTCTCAATGTAGGTGCAAGACTCGATTCAGAGGACCCAGACTCGTCTCCCCTGCGGCGTGTTGCTCGTTTGTCTGACTTACCCTCCGCTTCTGGCACCATGCCTTCACAGTCAGATTCGGACGAGGAGTTGGAGGGGATGTAGGATGAGGAGGCGGAGGGTGAGGCGCCGCCGGAGGGTGAGGCGCCGCCGAAGAAGTTGCCGACTCGTGGGGAGGCGCGTGTCCCTACAAAGGAGCCTCGCCCGGAGGAGAGACCTACGATTGAGCCCTATGGCAAATAGTAAGTGACTTTACTAATTTGATCACCATCGTTCTTTTTTTCACCATCATGCTAACTCATGCTTTTGGTCATAACAATTTGGCATGTACTAATGTTTGTTTATTGTGCAGCAATTGGACACATCCTAAGGGGGTCCGCCACCCTAATAGCTTGCTTGGATCTTTGATTAGGAAGTATTGGCCGGGCTTGTACACTATAGTCCCCAACGGCCAGAGGAAGCTAGCTTGGTTTTGGGCGGACTATGAGGCCTCCACCGATTGCCCGGGCTTCGGGAGTCCTGCTGATGCTGTGATTAGCAGCTTTTGGGTAAGGCATACTTTTGCTCACCATCGTGCTAACTCATTGCTTTCACAATTATTTTGCCCACCATCGTGCTAACTCATGACTTTTGGGTTGCATGATTGAAGGTCTTCTATCAGGTGAGACCTGAGCATCAGGTGGCGGCGGAGAAGACTTTGCTTGCAGCTTGTCGGAAGTTGACAACGCAGCAATGGTACAACACCAAGAATACGTTGATCAATCACTTCCAAGCTGAGCACGGCCTTAAGATACGGAAGGATGAGATTGCCAAGGGTCAGAAGCCAAAAATGACGGTGGCTGATTTCATGATGGTAAGTAGATTATCAATGAGAAGTTCCATAGATGCTAAGTTCCCATTGCATTATCTATTCTTCAAATAACTGTTGTAGTTTCAGGTTATGCCAATGTGGTGTGAACACACAGAAGACGCTTTTGAGGTGTTGGCTGGTAGGTGGATCGGGGAAGACCCTGACTTCGAGGTCGTGAGCAAGCGGAACAAGAAAAACCGCGGAAGTATGGGAACACACAGCGGGGGAAGCCGCAACCATGGTCTCTTCAAGAAGCACTTGGTATATACATACATGGAACAACCTGCATTTCTTTCCTATCATGTTATTAGTTGACACACATAATTAACATTTCTTTGGCGATGCAGGTGGAGACGGAGGGGGAGGTTGATAGCCCTATTACCGATCTAGTCGTGTGGGAGAAGATGAAGATGAAGAAGCCCGACCTACAGCAGCCTCAACCCCAGCTTGCCCAGTACTACAACAACGCCAAGGAGAAGCTCAACATCTACTGCGAGAAGCTCCAGGGTTTGCATCCGGAGGTGGATGAGCCCATGCACGTTGAGGCCGATGAGACTGCATTGATCATGGCGAGCCACGGCAAGCCGCATGGCCGTTTCAACATTCTTGATGTGGTGGTCCAGCCTACCATGACCCTCACACAAGTCAAGGCTACCCTCACCCCCGATCACCCCTCTATCGCGCCTCGTCCTCGGCCTACTACCTCCACCGTCGATGTAAGTGTTTCTCATTTTCACCGTCTTTCCGCAATTTGATCCTAAATGGCTAAGCTGACGAGATTCTTTATTTTTGAAATTGTAGCATGATTTCCAGGATGCCTACAAGGCCATCCAGGCAAATTATAACAGGGAGTATGATGCATGGCTTGAGCTGAGAGCAGAGTGCGATGCGTACTCTAGGAAAGTGATGGCTGTAAGTTTTAACCTTTACTTTTGCAAATGATGACAAGTCCCACTTCCTCTACTTTGAGCCTTTGTTTCTGCAACGACTAACATATAACTATCCTGTAGGCGATGAATCACTACTTTACCACTGGACAGCGGGTTCCAGTAGAAGGTGATCAGCCACCTGATCCTGGGATGCCGCCTCGCTGCATATCGATGGAAGATTTCGCTGCCAGATACTACGGAGGGACCCCGGTAAGTTCTTTGACAAACCACTTGTTACCGCTTTCATATGCCTCGCAAGTTGCTAAGTTTTGCTCAAACATGTAGGGCACGGGACGCTCCGGGACATCACCCTTTGGTCGTGCCCCGATCTCGCCTAGTCCACCACGCGATGGCGCACAACTTCGTCTCATGGCGCCTCGTGATTCAGCTAGTGGTTCTACTTCCCCGATGGCCCGACGTGCGTCTCCTGAGCTCGGGACGGGAAGCCTCGGGCTCCTTGACACACCGACACATACACCAAGTTCGAGACCATGATCATGGACATGGTTAGAGATAGAGCTAGATCTTGATCTTGTGTATGCACTTGTGATGATGTTGTTTGGATAACAAATATGTTTTGTGGATGATTGTGTTGTTGTTTGCATGATGATGGATATTGCAATGTCATGTTGATTGCTTCAATATTTTATTTGTGAATTTTGAAATTATTTTGCTGGTGCTAAAATGGATCTAAAATTGAAAATAATCCAAAAAAATGCCAGGAGCTATGCCGTCGGCATAGCTTGCTCCCACCCAGCCTATTATGTGCCATATGGCATAGTCTGTGCCGACGGCCTGGTGCTCGGCGTAGCAGATGGGCCTGTGCCGACGGCCAGATGGGCATCGTCGCTCCCTAGGCTGGGCCTGTGCCGACGGCCGGGCTGTCGGCGTAGGGGGACACGCGGCGGGCTCTGCCTACGTCCTGGGCAGGACCTGTGCCGACGGCTCAGCCGTCGGCGTAGCTTCAGGACTGAGCCGTTAGCAGACGGCCGTTGCCTGACAAGGTGGGTCCCGCTGCAGGAATTGTGCCGAGAGGGTTCTGCTACGCAGACGGGATTTTCGCTACGCCGACCAGGTGGTACGCCGAGGGGGCTACGCCGACGGCCACCGTCGGCACAGCCTGTGCCGACGGCTATATTGGACTGTGCCGACGGCAGCCGGCCGTCGGCGCCTCCACCGTTTCCTGTAGTGAGAGGTAGAAGCAGCACAACCCATTCTATCACTGTTATCCATCAACACATGCTTTCCTTTATAAGACAGCTGACCAGACTCAGTCAGCGAGAAATACTTGAAAGCCTCAGCCCATGAACGCTTGGTAGGATAGATCGACCTTCTCAGAGCTGCTGCTTCTGCATATCCAAGAAAAGAGAAAGGAGAGAGCAGCTTCAAAGAACTTGTCCCGAAACTGAACACCAAAGAGAACCGACACATTAATATCAGGAAAAAAGCAGGTTCTTCCAGGGGCGAGTTGTTAGCATAAAACTACCGCTTTGACAACAAAATTCTGAAAAACTACCACTTTACGGTTTAATCGCAAAAAACTACCAGATTTTGCTCGGGAGATCACAAAAAACACTAAACTCGGCTTTAAGCCGAATTGGCAGCGAATCTGATGGGTGGGTACTAGTGGAAAATAGGTCTATAGTCCCGGTTCCTAAGGGTCTTTACTCCCAGTTTTCCAACCGGGACTACGGAATCGGGATTAAAGACCCCCCATTTAGTCCCTGTCAGCCACAAACCGGACTAAAGGACCTCACGGGGCTGCGGTCGAGCGTACGAACCGGGACTAGAGAATTTTTTTCGATTTTTTTTCGAATTTCTTTTCGTTTTTTTAATATTTTCTTGAACTTTTGAATTGTTTGACTCGTTAATATCTTACTTGAAACATTTTTAATACTAACTATGCTTAAACTTAGGTTCAAACTTTTCGATCGGTCACTCATCCTAGCACTACTCTACCCCTAGCATGCTTAACTTCTCTATTCCATCAGGATGTCCTCGTGCGAAGGACATTGTTGTCAAGACTAACATATCATCCTATTAACTCATATCAATATGTGACATGTCTTTATTTTTCAAAATTATAATAAATAAGTAATAATAATATTTTATTCCAATGAAAATAAAAACTAACTAAAATAACATTTTAATCATTTTTTGTCATTTACTCATTTAATATGACATAAATAATATATTTAAATGTGTAAATCAAAATTCGATAAATAATATATCCATTATTATTAGAAAAAGCGAGGAATCCAAATATGACATAAAAAATTTACTAAAAAAATTTAATTTTTAAATAACTTTTTTTCCTTTTCGAATTTTAAAAATCTAAAAGAATCCAAAACAGATCTACATGCCATGAACAATAATCTCGCTCCACAGCCACCACAAGTCATGGACAACAATGTCCCTCCGCAACCTGCAGCTCAATAGGTTCTTCCTGAACAACATGTTGCACCTCAATTAGTTCTTCGTGATCAAAGACCTTATTATCGTCGTCTTATGCGGGCTCCCAAACGTGCAGCTTTGCATCAGCCAAGCCCAATCTAGAAAACCAAACAAAGAGGCCATATGTGCTTCCCACGTCAGAAAACCAAAATAAGAGCTACAAAATAAACAGCCAATCCTGTCCTAACCCCAATCTCCTCACGTGCAGCTTTTCCCGGGCCAACTAGCAAAAACAGAAAATTCTGGCATGAGCAACTAAACACTCCCCTAACTTCCGAAGATCACGGATGGCACCCAAACTATATGCATGCTGCTTCGATGGCTTTGACGGAGCCGGAGGAACGGCCACCCGTGACTGATCACGGTGAAACTTCATCGGACTATGAAGTCCGAATTTCAACAATTCCATCTCCGAAGTGTTGGGATCAGCACGTGCACTTTTTTTCAAAATGGGGGTAATACTCTCATACCTCTGCATCAATTGATGCACACAATCTTTTATTAAGCCAAAGTGATAAGTAACAAAGTGCCAAATCAATATGCAGCTAGAGTTGCCGCATAGATCAGCACGTGCACTAGCCTCTAGGAAATCCAAAGAGGTTTTCAGAACCATATCATTAGCATGATAAATCACCGATGGGTCAGATCTAGGCAAATCACTGGATCCAGTTTGATTATCCCAGAATACAGGAGCGTTTGGATCACCACGAAACAAGCTGAAGTGGAGTTGAAAGTCTGGCCAGGATCTCTCCCGGAGGGAATAAATAAAATGTCCCACGTGGTTCGAAGTAAGAGAAAAACGAAATCTCTTATCACTCAGCTTGAAAACACAGAAGCCATGCAGATCACCTCCAATACAACATTTAAGGGCAATTGCAACTGATTATTCCGTGAGATTGAACAACGCATACAAATATTTATAATTTGCCGGTGTCGAGGTATTGTGGAGTCAACTAACTAGTCTTGTCCCTTAGATTACATTTATTATTCTACGACGCAAACAATTTGTTAGGAAAAATATTTTCTAGTTCATTTTGGATAGAGTATTCAAATGTGAGCATTTAGCAAAAGGAATCAATTCAAAATCCATTTTATAATTATAGTTATGCCCTTAATTCACTAATGGAAACCTTGTAATTTTGTACAAATTAAATTACTAAAACTGAAAACTAAAAGTGGGAAATTATTCTAGGTGCCACGAGGATTCCAGGGATATAAAATTTGTAAATATTTTAATTACAGAACTTAAATTATGAATTTTACAAGATTATGTCCAACTAAGCACCTTTTAAACCAAATTAGATATAAACTTGACACATGGCGCATTTCTACTAGTCGATACCCCTTCATTAAGCGATCCATTCTGGGTCATCGATCTGCTGATGGTCAAATTCTGACTAGTCCATCATTGACTTGATGTGGGATTGACGTGGCGGTGACTATACGATGGCCAGCCATTGGGGAAGTGACTCGTCGATGACGGCATACTAAGACCGATGGTCATTACTGGTGCTGTTCCGATGTGTGGCTACTACCGGTGGATTGCGGAGAAGAACGAGGGAAGGGTGGTGATTCATATGGGGTATCATTGCTCATTGTGGCCTTTAGAAAATTTGCCGGTGTCGAGGTATTGTGGCGTCCGCTGCTTGGACATGGATGACGATGGGGTTCGGGTGGTCGGTGGGCTTGGTGAGGATGCATACAACGCGTGGCAAGGCTTGAAGTTTCAGTGGTCTATGTTGCCGTTGGGGTCCCTTAGCGACTGTGTGCAGTATCTGGAGCTCGCTTTGGTGGTGGTGGCACCCGGGAGTCATCGAGGGGTTTAGTGAGGCTACAAAAAGGGGAAACGGGGGGCATCAAAAGATGTGGAAGTGGGAGGGTAAGAGGAAGTGCACGGAGGCGGGATGGTCTGTGATCATCGAAAATGAAGAAGAACGACGGTGCTGTGGACTCCGGTGGTGAATTCCGGCAGCTTGGCCGTGTTAAAGAGAGAGGACACTTGGGGGAATAGACATGACGCTCCGAGGATTCAAAGGATGAGCTCATCTCAGCCAGGGGTGTGGTGAAGTGGCAACATGGGCAAGTTGGGCAGAGGGGGATCGTGCACGTCGAGAGGTTAGAGACGACCACACAAAAAGAGGGGGCGTGTTTAGGGTTGATCTCTTCTTGGGCTAGTTAGGCGGGTTGGGTCGTCCCGTTAGGCATTTTTTACTCTTTCTCTAGTTTGCGGGTTTCAAAAGGGGCTCAAACTAGTTCAAAAACCTATTTAGAATTTCCAAAAAAATCCAAAATTAAAATAGTTATATTTTTATATGCTGGAACTATTTCCAGAAAAACAATATATTAATTACAATAGTAATTTCAGACAATTCCATTTTGAAACATATAGGTTTTAAAACTATTTAAGTAAATGCTCAAGAATGATATAGTGATGCCCAAAAGTTTTGTTTCTTCTGAAACTGCAAGAAATTCAAGCGTACTATTTGATAAATTTCATATTTCAAAATTTAGAAAATTTTGGGATGTTAGAACATTGCAAACCAATGGACGAACCGATACTAATTTATCGGTTTTATAAGCAATAAATATTTTCTGTTTCTAGTATTTTTTTGAAAACAACATTTTAATTAGCTAAGCCTTTTGATCTCGGCCGTATTTACATACCCTTAGCACACGTGATACACAATTTCTCTTAAACTCCGGAAATGCTGTGCCTATTGCATCTGATAAGAATGTTCAGCTCATGTTGCCGATTTGTGTAAGGATGTCACATACACGATGCAAAATGCACAACAAACTGAATCTATGAGCCAGTCGCCTAAAGACTACCTCACAACATAGAATGGACTTTGCATTCAATTCTTTTTGCACATCAACTAATTAATACAAAACTGAAGAAGAAGAGCTCCGGGGCTCCCAAACTGAATTGCCCAAGAACATGCTACGCTTCCTCCACAGGGGTTGCTTTTCTTCAGTTCCATGGATAAAACTTCCCATACTGCGTCACTAGCACATTTCAGCCATCAAGCATGTTTCTACTTGAACCCGCATGGACCGACCAGCCATAAGACTAGCCCCAATGGGGGTATCATAGGTAGTATCATGCATGTCATGTTGGCAAAATTCTGACGTGGCATGCTAATTAATGATGAAAAAGTTATGTTGGTACCATAGGTAGATACGGTATCATAGCACGTAGAACTAGAAAAACCAATCTTAAATAAATCTTGTACACAAATTTACATTGAGATTCTATAAAACAATAAATACACTAAGACTATGATACTACTAAATGATACTATGCATTGTAGAGATGGTATCGTATACCAGTATCATATACATGATATTACTATATGATACTCCCCATTGTGACTAGTCTAAGCGACCCCCACACAGCCACAACACTAGTCGGCAAGAGTCCTCTTTTCTGTTAGATCATCAGCTTCTATACGAGCAGCACCACAGTTAGCGAGAGCTAAGATGGTCAAGTCCCGTCCATCCTGAATCTCAGGCATTTCTTGTCCTTTACTAAAGGCTCAAAGTTTTTGTTGTAGATCAAGAAATGATGTGGTGGGTAACAAGCACAATCACTGGTTGAGTGTCTTAAAAGCAGACGCGAAGGAGAACCACGACCAGCTCAGCCAATTGATGTGGTGGCTGCTATGCTAGCGTTTCAGTCTCAGATGATTATGTCCACAAAAATACGAAAAACGCCAAAACATATTCTAGGACGAATCATGTGCTGATTACCAAACAAATAGGTTTAGTAGAATAGAATCCACCTCAAGAGAGCTGCAACTACAAGAAATACTTGCTGGCATTTGCAAAGAAAGATTGGATATCAGTAGCCTATGGTCTGATGTTGAATAACTTCTGATTTTGAAATATATGTAATTTAGTAGCGATTTTATATTTTTACTACAGAATAATCTTTATTTTTGTCGAATAAATTTATGCTTTCATGAATTATATGTGGTATTATCAAATTAACCAGACTTGACATATTATGCCTGGGTTTTTCCCTCCTTGTTGCCAAATGAATGGTTGGGATGATATCTCCCATTGAAAGCTGGGATCCCTCGTGTCCATCAAAGTTCTCTCGGGATTTGCTACCATAGATTTTTGTATTCTTTGTCAACCAAACATGGCCTCATAGACTGATTGATGCCACCAAACAAGTGATTTCTATAGCTCCCCCTGACGACTGGCTATATGAAGTTGAACCGAGTGGCTCTGTGCATCTAGGGATCCAGGCGGGACGTCTCGGCCTGTTCGTATATCCAATTTGTCCCTAATCAATAATCACAGCCTTAATCAATTTGTGCTATGGACTTGATTACACGGCTGTCCGCCACGTCCGGCGTGTTGACTTTCGTGGAACGAGTCGTACCTTTCGGAGCTCGGTTGCGTGTTTATATAGGTGGAAAAAGCCCCCACGTGACATGTACAAGGTTTGTACATGTACGGTCGGAGTACTACTCCGTACACCATACACGTATGCATTACATACTCTAACATCCCTCCTTAATCTAAACCACGGGAGAGCTTTAGATTACGCTTAAACTCATCTAGCTGCTTGACAGGAAGTGCTTTGGTAAATCCATCCGCTATCTGATCTTTGGTGGAAATAAATTTGATATCAAGACTGTTGTTGGCAACACGCTCCCTGACAAAGTGATAGTCAATCTCAATATGCTTGGTACGAGCATGGAAAACTGGATTAGTAGACAAGAACGTTGCACCCAGATTATTACACCACAAACATGGCTTCTCATGTAATTTCACACCAAGTTCACAAAGAACGGCTTCAACCCATATTAAATCAGTAGTTGTATTGTCAAGAGCTTTATATTCAGCCTCTGTACTGGAACGAGATACAGTGGCCTGTTTTTTGGCACTCCAAGAGACCAGATTCGGTCCCAGAAAGATGGCAAAGCCACCAGTAGACTGGCAATCCTCAAGACAGCCAGTCCAGTCTGCATCTGAAAAGGCACTAAGCAGTGTAGAAGAAGACTTTCTGAATATAATACCAATGTGATATGTATCCTTAACATAACGAAGAATGCGTTTAGCAGCTGTCCAATGAGCAGTAGTAGGAGCATGAAGGTATTGACAGACCTTATTAACAGAAAATGACAAGTCTGGAGGTGTGAGAGTAAGATACTAAAGAGCACCAACAATGCTCCTATACTGAGAACTATCATCCGGACCAAGAGGAGTACCTTCATGTAATGACAAGGGCTCAGATGTGGACAATGGAGTAGGGGCCAATTTACACTCAAGCAATCCAGCTCTAGTGAGAATATCATGAGCATACTTCTGTTGTGTAAGAACCAAACCATCATGTGTGTGCTTGACCTCCGTACCAAGAAAATAATGAAGAGCACCCAAATCCTTAATGGCAAAGTGAACATTGAGGTTCTTGAGAAAAACTGAGATAGCATCATCAGAGGAGCTGGTAACAATAATATCATCAACATAAATCAGAACAAAAATAGTAATTCCAGACTTATCATAGAGGAATAATGAAGTATCTGCTTTGGATGAGTGAAAACCAAGCTCATGCAACTTGTTACTAAGCCGAGAGTACCAAGCTCGAGGGGCTTGCTTCAAACCATAGAGAGCTTTATCAAGTTTACAAACATATCGAGGATTATCAATGCTCTCAAAAGCAGGAGGTTGTTTCATATAGACTTCCTCTTCCAGAACACCATGAAGAAACACGTTCTTGATATCTAGCTGCCTTAAAATCTAGCCACGAGAGACAGAAATAGACAAGACAATTCTGATAGTGGCAATTTTGACAACAGGACTAAAGGTATCTTCATAGTCAATGCCATACCTTTGTTTGAAACCTTTGGGAACTAGCCGAGATTTGTAACGATCAATAGTACCATCTGCATGTCGTTTAATACGATAAACCCATTTGCAGTCAATAACATTTTTGTTGGAACTAGAGGGAACAAGAGTCTATGTCTTATTCATCATGAGAGCATCAAATTCATCTTGCATAACAGAACGCCAATTTGGATCACTGAGAGCAGCAGGCAAGTTACGAGGCACGCCTGTGGTAGAAAGCATACCATAACGTGCAGTACCATCTGTGTACTTTTTGGGGTGCCTGATGCCTTTCTGCAGACGTGTACGCGGGCCTGGAGGAGACGGCGGTGGGGCAACAACACCATCAGCTTTACTCGAGGCGGCCGTAGAGGATTCGGAGGAGGCGGCCAATCCCTGGGCAGCATCGAGAGATCCGGGGGGAAGCAAGCGCGTCTGTGCTGCTGGTGGAGGAGGCAGCCGGGGCCCCCTGGCCACATGGCGACACGGGAGAGGAGCGCGCCGAAGCGCGGTCGGGCGAGACAGGCGCGCTGTGCGGCGACCCGGAGGCGTGGGCGGGCGGGGAGTCCTGGGCGCGCGGACTCCTAGGCGGGTCTGCACCGGGATCAGCGCCGACAGGGGAATGTCCCCCTGAATCAACTTCGGTTTGCGTGCTACTGTCATCATTTTGTACACTGATTTCAACAGAAGATTGTCGGGGCTCAGGAGCATTGTTTTGGACCAAATTTTCACCTACAGTTGTAATATTCTGGGGAGCATAATTAGTAGCAACAGAAATAGGCACAACATTAGACACATGATCATCAATATGAACACCCTCATTGGACATGGAAGATGGTAAAAGAAGGATTTCTTTCTTTAAGAGAGCACCGGCATTAGGATGTAGAGCCTCGAAGGGAAAAATATTTTCATCGAACACCACATCACGAGAGACATAAACGCGTCCTGTGGAGACATCTAAACATTTAACACCTTTGTGAAGAGGACTATAACCAATAAACACACATCGCTTAGATCGAAAAGCAAGTTTGCGCATGTTGTAAGGACGAAGGTTGGGCCAACAAGCGCAACAAAAGGTTCTAAGTGCATCATAATTTGGTGTGGTGTGGAGGAGATGTTCAGTAGGAGACTCAAGATCTAGGACCTTAGTGGGGAGTAAGTTAATGAGAAACGTGGCAGTAAGGAAGGCTTCATCCCAATACTTGAGAGGCATGGAGGCGTTGGCAAGCAATGCAAGACCAACTTCAGCAACATGACGGTGTTTTCTTTCAGTGGAACCATTCTGTTGGTGGACATGTGGACATGAAACATGATGTGTAATACCAACTTTTTGGAAGAAAGAATTTAGTTTCTCATACTCACCCCCAATCAGTTTGCATACAATTTTCCTATCAAACTTGCACTCAACATATTGCTGATAATTAAGAAAAGCTTGATAAACATCAGAACGCCTTTTAAGCAAATAAATCCAAGTGTACTTGCTATAATCATCAATAAAGCTTACATAATATGCATGTTTCCCAACAGAAAGAGGAGCATGCCCCCATACATCAGAAAAGACTTGTTCCAAAGGAACAATAGATCTACTGGTAGAGATGGGATAAGGCAACAAGAGTCACAAACATAGGGAGTAATTTCTAGAGTGTAAGCTATTTTATTTTTCCTAAGAACTTGTTGAACAATGAACGAAGATGAATGTCCTAAGAGACGGTGCCATGTAGAGGATGACGGCTTTATTACGAGGAAGGCATGCTTGGAGGACTCGGTGGTGATGGGCATCAAAGGATAGAGACCTCATAGCAAGGTCCTTTAAACAATATGCGTCGTGTTGCTTGGTCCTTGATCAAAAAGAAAAAAGGATGAAACTCAATAAAGACACGATTATCAAGAGTAAAACGATGAACTGGCAAGAGATTTTTAGATGCACTAGGAACATGTAAGATGTCATGAAGATGAAAGGAATCATGAGGAGTGTGCAATATTGAATGACCAATATGGATAATGTGCATACTTGTGCCTCCATCTGTGCGAACACGATCTTCACCTTGATACTTATCATGCGTAGAGAGCTTATTCAACTCACTGGCAACGTGATCTGTGGCACCAGTATCATAGTACCAATTACGGTCAATTCCATGAGCAGCAAAATTGGCACCTTTATCACCTTTGTTTCCATGCTCCTCCTTGCGATCATCACCATAGCGCCACCAACAATCACGGGCAGGATGCCCATGAATAAAGCATATCTGACAGGTGGTGTCGACATACGGAGTGGGCTGACGAGGACGTCGCCCGCCATCACCGCGTCGGTCCCCATCATCACGGCGACGTGGACGGTCGTCGTCGTAGCGTCGTCTCTGGTAGCCTCCACCATCATGACGACCCCAGTCATCGCGGCGACCACGATCGCTGCGTCGGTCCCAGTCGTCATGAGGGCCACGATCACCGCGGCGGTCGCGCTGGTCCTGCTGATGGCCACGGTCATCACCGCGACTGCGGTCGTCGTAGTACAATTGTCGAGGACATTCCTCCTGACACGGATGGTCAGGAGTGTGCGGTGGAGGACCGTTGCCACGCCGGGCAACGTTAGCCGAAGAAGAGAAGGATACATCTTCGGTTTTGTGCATGCGGTCATAAGCTTGAACTTGGCTTATTAACTCAGAAAAAGTAGTACCAGGATTTGCATTAACAGCAGTGCGTAAACTATTGTAGTGGCTACCAAGAACACAAAGAACGTGCGAGCCTAATTCACCATCATCAAGGGGTTTACCAACAGCAGCAAGTTCAGAGGCAATACACTTCATCTTGGCAAAGTACTTGTCAGCAGAAAGATCGTTCTTACGGGTATCGTTGAGGGCGGAGCGTAGTTGTTGGACACGTGACTGAGACGTGGAGGAGACGTGGTCGTTGATGGCGGCCCATCCTGCAGCAGATGTCTCCATGCCGACGACGTGGACGAGTACATCAGGGGACAGGGCGCTGAGGATCCAATGCAGCAGGTCACCTGCTGATCACGAGAGACCCAGGCATCATACTCTGGATTCTCGATCGTGACCTTCTTCTTGTTGATGTCTTCGGTCTCCAAGAGCTTCTCTGGCGCCATATCCGTGCCCTCGACAAGGGCCAGGACGTGGGCACCTCGAAGAGCCGGGATCACCAGCGCATTCCAGATCAGTGCATTGCTTTGGGTGAGGAGCTGCGACGGGGCCGATCCCAGAGCAGCGGCAAGGGCGGTGGGCGAGGATGACATGGAGGACGACGTGTTGTCTTGAACGCGGCGGCGGCTAAAGGAGGCGACGGCGTGGTCGTGGTCTCGGCGACGGCGACACGGGAAACGTGCGACGGCAGAGAGATTGGGTCGTGGTTTTGTTGGCTTGTTTTGGGCTTGGTCGTAGACGTGAACTCGACGGCGACGATCTCAGATGATATGAGACGCGGCGGCGGAGGTGCTTGGTCGTAGTGCTTGGTTGTGGTCTTGGCTTGTTTGTGGGTCATAGGCTTAGGTCGTGTGGATGGCGGCGGTGGACTGTGGCGGCGGCGGCGGTCTTAGGGTTTTTAGGGCAGCTAGAGTCGTGAAGAGACCCGCTCTGATACCATGTTGACTTTCGTGGAACGAGTTGTACCCTTTTAGGCTTCGGTTGCGTGTTTATATAGGTGGGAAAAGCCCCCACGTGACATGTACAAGGTTTGTACGTGTACGGTCGAGTACTACTCCGTACACCGTATATGTATGCATTACATACTCTAACACGACGGACAGGCGGACTGCATCCCTATGTGCATCTCTAAATGGACTTCCCAATACATCCCATTTCTAAAAGGCGTCTCCATCCAACTGTCGGTACCACACTCTCTAAATGTGTTGGCCATTTTTCTCTCACACACCTTGACTGTAGTTTCGAGCATTACTTCTGCTACATGAGGAAGCCAGTTATTTATAGACTGCATGTAACCGCATATTTCATTGCTTCACCAAACTTCACATGCCAGCTGTTGCGCTTTTGCTTTCTTTATTATGAGTACATCTCTAAGTTTTTTATGGCATCTCCAAAGACACAGCTCCATCTTAGTTGTGAAAATAACTACATGCTATTACATGATTATTCTCTATTTTACTGATTTGAAAGTATTGTTTTGATGGATAATAGTAGTTGGAGGAATGGAGCTGCATGGTGATCTTCTTGTTATTCATTTTTTTAGTCATTATAGGTAGATCCAATAAATATAATGGTTGATTGGTCATTTACATTTTCCTAAGGTTATTGGTGCTGGAAATAGCTAATTACAAGTACATTGCAAATCAATGGATGAATCGACAGTAATTGATCGTCTTTCGAATCAATTAAGATCATCTGTTTCCAGTGATAAAAAAAATCCAAAAAAGACATTTGAATTAGCTAAGCCTTTTGATCTCAGCACCTATTTCCATAGGCTTAGCACATGTGCTGCACAATTTCTCTTAACCTCTGGAAATGTTGCGCGCCACAGTGCATCTGAGAAGAGTGTTTAGCGTAAATGTTTCCGATTTATGTAATTATGGAAAACACTTACTTTGCATGCAAAGTGCACAGTAAACCACAGTATACAACCGTAATTTGCAATCGATCAGGAGAACACAACGGCACTTTTCAGTTCATCAGGAGCAATCAGTGCTTTTTGCGCAACAACAATGCAATCTGATGAAGAAAAGGAGTGCTCAGGAGCAATCGGTGCTTTTTACCCAACACCAGGCTGCGCATCTTGCATGCTTCCTTCACTAGGGATACAACTTTTCCTCATCGCATCGATCTCCAGGCTCCAGCACATTGCAGCCATCAAGCTTGTCCAATCCTGAACCCGCACGGTCCGACTGGCTATTCTCTTAGATTATCAGTTTCTATATACGGGAAACAACCCGTTTAGTGAGAGCTAAGTGGTCAAGGGCCATCACATCCCGAATCTCAGGCATTTGTTGTGTTTAACTCAAGGCTGAAAGTTTTCGTTGCAGGTTAAACATTGAGGCGGGTAACAAGCACAATCGCTTGATAGAACAAAAAACATTGTCTTAACAGCACAAGGAAAACCTACTGATCTGGTGGCTGCTCTGCTAGCATTTCTTTCAGATGATCATGTCCACATAGATACAACAAAAGACAAAAATGTTCTAGGACGAATCATGTCGTGTTGTCTCTGTAACCAAACAAATACTTTTGGCAGAACAGAACTCAATTCAAGAGCTAGCACTGCAAGCAGGAATAGCCGGCCTTTGCCAAAGAGAGATTGAGATATCAGAATCTAAACTTGATTATGTCCATAACTTGAACTCACACATCCCTCCAATCAGTCTCAGTGAGCAATAAACTAGAACAAAGAAAGCACCACATTTAACTAATAATTTGTCAAAGATGGCTGTCCTCCGTAAATCCTCGTTATATGCATAATAATATGTTCGCTTGTAAGTTGTAACGAAATTTACGGAGACGCTACATTTGAATGTGAGTATTATAGAACTAAAAATGGGTATAACATTGGCAAAAGGGGCTATATTTTACAAAGTCTGTTGCAGACCCTCGTGTCCGGTTATAAATGTTACATGGCATTTCATAATATTTCACAATATATTGTACTAGTTGGTAGCCTGTGTGAGTAGAGTGTATCTAATTTATGGACTGGAGGTGGTACTCTTTTATGTACTTGTCAGAGACGGTCTCATGGTGACAATCGCAGACTCATTTGCACCCAAATCTTGTGGTCTGCTTGCTCGCCTCCAGGAAACTCGTGATGGCTCGTCGCACGTTACGCGTCGGTCTGCTTCACGGTCATCTTCTTCCGGGTTTCCTCGGCAAAACTCGTCAGCATGTAGTGGCCGTTCAAGAAAAGCTCGCAAGCTCCACGAGCTCGCGCTGGAAAAATCCGAGAGCAGGCCGTGCTCTTTCGCCGGGCTTGCTTTGCTCTCGCAGATGGCACTTCTGGCAAAGTCGCTGCAATAGCAACGGGGTTTCTGAATGATTTCTTCGGAAATTCAGAATAATATTCAGACTGTAAAGTTCCTTAAAACAATTCAGACAGTAAGCTTCATAGTATTAACTAAGCAGAGAGCAGCCAAATGAACTATAGTGTGATTGTAGATAATTTTGTTCGTATCAGAGTTTTTTTTTGTGTGAAGTCTGGTTTTTTTTTGAGAAACACAGTACAAACGCAGACGCTCACAATACGTACATATACTCACCCCTATAAACACACCATCCTCACAATGCGTACATACACGCACCCCTATGAACACACGCACCCTCACAATGCGTACGTACACTCACTCCTATGAACACCTCCGAAAGACTGAGCCGACGGATCTTGAGATTGACGAAGTCACCGCACACGCCTCCCGCTAAAAGAATATGAGCTGAGTGAAGATGTGCTCAAAGACGTGTCATCCCATTTGGTGAGGAAGCCGGATACCGGATCTCAGGAGTGCTCGTACATCGGATGTGGGCGTCGGCCTGTGTCGACCACCATCCCCTTCTTAATTAATCTAGGGCGAGACCATCCAGGCGGGCTCCCCTGGCCCTCAGACGGTCGAATTTGAAGAGAACGGTAGTGGCCCCCTGTCCCCTGAGGCCGTAAGGGCTGGGCGCGCCGGCGACTGGGGTGGCGACGTGGTCGTAGAAGCTGCCGTGCTGTCGCAGGTGACGAGAATCAGCGTGGTGTTCCATTGCGGGTGACGAGAATTAGCTTGTGTCCCATTTTTGGGCAAAGCCCCATAGAAACTACCAAATGAGGTATTTTGGGACGAAAAACAGACTCTAACCGCTGCCCCATCAGTGTTTGTCCTTCTAATTTTTTTTGCCACACTGTCCCGACGTGCTGCATATTTGCGGCGGCACCGCGGCCGCTGCCCCGTTTTCCCTCCCCACGTGCGCGCGCGTCCAACCGCCGCACGGAAAACTCCCACCCACGCGCGCCTCCCCACCTTCTGCCGCTCTGCTCCGGCCGCCGGCCACCAGAACACCATGGATGGGGCCATCGGAGCCCGCTCTTCCCCTCCGCCCCTCGCGTCGTCGATTCGACGGCTCCCACAACGTCGACTGCATTCGTTGTTGCTCTGCCAAACCCTATGTCGTCACCTGCCTATCGAACTAACTCCGTCTAGCCCTGGCCTGCCGTCGCCGCATCGGATCCCAGCCAAGGAATCGCCGACAAGCTCGCACCGAAGGGGATGAAGACAACTACGTCCTCCACCGCCGTTGCAAAGTGGCAGTCGGCCGCGGCCAGTGGTGGAAAGGCGAAGAATTAGAAGATCGTTTGTAGCTGTGGGATGGACAATTCCACAGTAGATGTGGAGATGCCGCCACCGTTCATCCATCCGCCAGCACCCGCAGCGGAGGATCAACGTGTGCAACCATTAGAGTAATCAACCAACATCAGCAAGAGGATCAATACCAGTATTGAAGGGAATACAAACCGAACAGCCTAGTCGGCATCATTGGAGAGCCGAGAGTATGAATCACCATTGTTGAGAACATAGCAATCGGGATAGGTTTTGTGAGAAAAAACCTTCTCGCGACAATCATTAAATCATCCAAGATCGATCCGACGAAGCAAGATCTGAAAGACCATACCTAATTTTTTATTATCTTCCAACATCACCATTAACGTTGGGAAGGAACTCACATCGTCGTCGAAGGGCTGAAAAAAATACTTATTAAACAAGTTGTCATCTCCATCGACACAAAGCCCAAGAAGAGGAACACCAAATCTGATACCAAACTGCTGAAAACTAATCTTTGTTGAAAAACTCCACCATTAGATTAGGTTCTCCACCCCTCCTGATGCCGAAAAGGCTGGTCAGAGGAGGGGGAATAGATCTACGAAAGTTCTAGAAGAGGCGGCGGATAGGGTTCTGGAGGTGTTCCTTTTTCCGTGGCACGCCAGGGAAAGAGCTATTTCTAGTAAGTTCAGTACAACAACGATTAGAATCTAATTCATCGCCACTTACGCTGGCTTTGCCTCCCGCATATATTGTCCTAGCCATCATTGTTGACTTCATCCGAGCGTGTGGGGGAGACGGTTGCACTACAAAGGAGGAGACAATATGAGATCCACCACCTGTTGTGAAGAGTGGCCCTCTAGCAGCTCCGCCATCACCAAGAACACTGAGCACACCAAGGCGACCACCGTGGGAGATGGCGTGAACGCAACCACCATATACTAGTAGGAAAAGGCATGGTGGCGGCGTTCGAAAAAGGAGGTTAGTGGCGTTGAACCCGAATATTCGGTTGACCTTTACTAAAACGAAATGGAAATTAATCGACATTTCGTTTAAAATTATGGCAACTCTAGTATATTACCTGCAAATACAAACATATAGCAAACTCCAAGGTTGCCTCATCCACACACAATCGATCAAGCCCGAATATCCAGTCCATATCATATCCATAGATATCACCGTTTGCAAATTTACAAACTCACCACTTTTATCCACCATTTGCAAATCAACCAATATCCACATGCATCACACAAATATTCATCAATAACTGAAGTGGCAGCGGTGGCTTTGCTCACCTACGGGGACGGTGGGGGGCTGAGATGGGCTTGGGGCGGGGCGGGGCTTGGCCGGCGGCGGTGGGACACCGGGGGGCGATCTCGCACCGCGGGGCCGGTGGATACGTCACGGCGAGGAAGCAGAGATGACGGAGTCGCTGCGGACCGGTGCGGGGCGGGACGGGTTGCGGCGGGGCTGGATCAGGGCGCGGCGGTGCAGGCGGCGGCGATTTCAGGGGGGAACAAGCGGGAAGAAGTGTAGTGCGGGGCGGGGAACGAAAAGATAACAGTAGGAACCACCCACACCGACGAATATCGATCACCCCTCTCCCTCCCTTCAAATCGCATCAAACACGGGTCCACCAACGGAATTTTCTCTTGTTTTGTGTTTGCATAGGTCATATAGGAACACCGAGAAGCAAAAATATTCATATTAGATGCACCTATGGACGACTATTAGTTAATTGTGGGTCGTACCATTGTAGTGGAATTTGGCATCATACAAACGCCGCTACTAGTTGACAGGTTGTTATGGCGTTGAAAATTTCTGAACGCCGTTAGTATTTTTTGTAGTAGCGGCGTTCAGTTTTGCCGAACACCTAGAATATTTTGGTCACAGCTCGCATCCCGGGCCCCAGTTAGTGTCAGCATTCGCATTTCCTCGAACGCCAGGACTACGGGTTAGTACTGGCGTTCGACGTTTTTTGAACACCATGACTATTTTTCCCTGGAGTGGTGGCGATCATATAATCCCACACGCCACTAGAAAAATGACTGCTATAAGCCTTTTCCTACTAGTGACATTATTCAGCTTCTTCTTGGGCCATGGTCTCGCGTCATATTGCCTCTCCTGTCAGCCCCTCTACACTCCCATTGCGACTTATGATGCTTCAAGGCATGCCGGGTGGAAGCCACCGAGTCCCTCACATCCACGGTGGTACCGCACGAGACAGGAGAGCATCAGGGATAGTGAGCTCATCACTAAGAGCGGCACGAGAAAGCGGATCCTAGATATACTTTTCTTGGGAGATATAGAAGCCATCAGAGGTAGAAGAAACCTCGATCCCAAGAATGTAGCGAAGAGGACCAAGATCAGACATAAGGAATTGCTCATGGAGTCGAGCCTTAACAAGGGCAATGTACTCTGAGTCGTCGCTAGTGATGATCATATCATCAAGATAGAGAAGAAGAAGAAGAGTCTGTCCACGAGGAGATAAGTGTAGACAAACAACGCATGATCATGAATGTTGGGTGAGAAAACAGCGATAGTGACCATGAAGGTGAGACGCTCAAACCAGGAGTGAGGGGCTAGCTTAAAGACGTTCTAGAGGAATACTGCCCTGCAGGCAGCTAAGGGTGAACGTTTATGAGATAGATGGAAGTGGAAATAGCCTCAACCCAAAAAATGAGGTGGAAGAGAGACAACAATCGTCGCCTCACGCACCGTCTCAAGAAGGTGATGATATTTCCGTTCAGCGACACCATTTTGGGCATGAGCACCGGTGCAAGCGATATGTACTCACCAGTAGAATCAGCACGAAAAACACAGATATGCGTGGAAAAATGGATGTGAACCATGGCAGCAAAATTCTTATAAATAGAGAGAACCTCGCTGTAAGAAGTCATAAAGTAAAGACAAGTTTTAGGGGAGAGAAGTCATCAATAAAAATCATTGTAGCGATGACCCCCTTCGAAGTGAAGGGAGTAGGACCCCATGCATCAGAAAGAACTAAATCAAAGTCGTGTTGAAATAGTGATTCACTAGTAGGATAGGGTAACTGAGTCGGCTTGCCAAGTTTATAACCCTTACACGGTAAAGCGACATCTCCTGAGACATGCCTGAAAGACCACAGTGAACTAAGGATGACAAATAAGAACCACATAGATGACCGAGTCGATGATGCCACTGTTAATAAAATGTGGAAGCAAAATCAGCAAGAGCATGAGAGACGGTGGGAGTGGTGGTATAAGAGGAAACACAAAGCCAGTGGAGCTCCTAGATACCCTGAGAATCATGGCGTCGAGGACCTACCCTAACCAGAACCTTTGTGTGGCGATCCTGGACAAAGAAAGAATCAGCGTCAAGAATGACGCGACAACCAGAATCAGTAAGATGGGTAGACGAAAAGAGGTTCATGGTAAGACGCGGAACATGAGAAACACTAGGAATAGAAAAGGAAGAAGTGGAAAGAGTCCCTCGACTAGAAACATGAAGAGGAGTGCCATCAGTGGTAAGAACAGTAATAGGAGAATCAAGAGGACGAATCGAGGACAATGTAGAAGATTCATTAGACATATGGAAAGAAGCTCTATTATTTACCTGACTGTGTAGACGGTGGTCGCTCAGTGATAGGATTACCAGTCACAGAGCCTGCAGTACCCGTCGAAGGATAGCCAAAAGCATCTAGCAGACACTTCAGTTGCGTAGTATCCTGTTGAGTTAGGGAGACGGTAGTTGGCATCGCTGGTGGCATTGATGGATGACCACGGGGACATAGACGAAGAGGCATGCTCCATGTCACGTTGCTCCTTGAAACAATCAAACTCAAGGTGACCAGGCTTCTGACAATCATGACAAAATTGACGAGAGTGAGGGAGGCCCATACCACCAGAAGGAGGGCGACCTTCACCACCATCAGGAATAGGTAGTCACGATGGTGCAACATTTGGCATAACAGCCGATGGAGTATGGGATCGAGCAACGAGCATACTGGGAACCCAAGCAAACCAATGCCACGGAGGTGAGTCTCCTTTAGCATGAATCTCAGCAAGCACCTCTAAGAGGGGAAGAAAGCCCTAAGCAAATAGGTTAGCCCAGTGGGCCTCAAACTCTTGTCGAGACTAAGCCAAGAACTCATGGATGCACTGAAACTCCAACTCTAACCTCGGAATCCGACAACACGAGCAAGTACCATAAACATGAGTGTAGAGAGAGTCAAGCTTAAGCTAGATAGCAGAACTCTGTGTGTAAAACTCGTCAATGGCAGAGTCCCCCTACTGAAGAGCATGCTCCTGACGAAAAACAGACAAATAACGAGAATCACTAGAGGGCGGATACCACTAGTGAAGGGTAGTCCACATCTCGGGAACATAACCGAGTCCCATAAACTTAGACACAAAGTGAGAGAGAACACTAGAAGTGAGCACAACCGTAGCACGGGCATCCTCATCATAAATCAGATCATCACAATAGCTAGCAAGAGCATCTGGGTAGTTGGATACCTTCTGATCATAAGTCTCCATGGCAACACCATCAGCAGTCTTGGCTGTAGCCCTAGCTGCCTCAGAAGCATGAACAACAAGAACCGGTGGTGTCGGCGGAGCAGGAACCACATGAGCAATGGGAAAGAGACGTCGCCAGAGAAAACACCACACAAACGGAGGCCACACATGTTAATGCGCATAAAGCCAACAAACTCCACATAGTTGGTACCATTAAAAGTCACCGGACAATGAGGAATAGCTGCATAGTCCGAAGAAGACACCATGGAACCCCTCCCTCTCTCCCTCTATCCCTCCCTCTCCCTCTCTCCCTCTCCCTCTCCCAGATCAGTTCAACGCTTGAATCAAGCAGGCCACACAGGCACAACCTGGAGCGGTGACGGTCAAGTCCAGCAGCCAGCAGGTGCGCTGCAACCCGTGGTGGTCCGAACTGGCCAGATCTCGCCGAAATCGGAGGCCAGTAGGCAGACGAGGAGGCCATGTCCAGGTTTGAGCTTGAGCGGGAGCATGACAACCAGATTCGGTGCAGGCAGCGGAGAAGATACGCAACTTAGATTGACTATTGGGCTCTGATACCATACTGTGAATTGGTGAATGAGCAACTTAGATTGACTATTGGGGCAAAGACATATACATGTACGCTGCAATGTACAAAGAGGCCCTTATACAATGGGAAAATACCAGACACGGGCTATACATCTATACATCTGTAACACTAGAAAAAGTCGCTCTGCTGTTGACGGTCTATGTGATGTCGGACTGAACTGTTGCTTCAGTGTGTAAATAGAATTTCTGATCCATCCCATTTCTAAAATGTGTACCCATTCAACTATGGGTGACACACTCATTGTGTTGGCCATTCTCCTCTCCTCTTAGACTTGATGCTGCCAATGCCTGATGGCCTCACACACCTTGAATGTAGTTTCGAGCATGCTTGTGCCACATGAGGAAGCCAATTATTTATATATTGTGTGTAACTGGAGACTTCATCGCTTTACCAAACTTCACATTCAACCATTTAAAAAAAAAAACTCACATGCCACCTGCTGCCCTTTTATTTTATTTTTATGAGAGTAGTTGTAGTTGCATGGCATCCCCATGTATGCAGCCTCAGGTTCAGGCTATCACAGACCTAAATACATCTCAGTTGCGAAAATAATCACATGTCATTACATGATCATTCTTTATTTTACTGATTGTAAAGTCTAAATTTATGGATTACTGTAGCTGGAGGTGTGGAGCCGCTAGGTGAATAAGGTGATCCTCCTGTTATTCAACTCTTCTAGTTTTATAGGTGGATCCAGTAAATATAATGGTTGATTGGTCCTTTTACAGTCTTCTTAAGGTGAATGGTGCCGGGAATAGCTAATTACAAGCACATTGCAAGTTGATGGACAAACCAACACTAACTGATCGTTCTTTAACTAACAAAATCCTTTTCCAGTGATAAAAATTGGAAAGAGACATTTGAATTGGCTAAGCCTTTTGATCTCAACACCTATTTCCATAGGCTTAGCACATGTGCTGCACAATTATTCTTAACCTCCAGAAATGGCGCACCACATTGCGTCTGATATGAATGTTTAGCTCATGTTGCCGATTTATGTAAGGATGATACACACTTATAGGATACAAATTGCACAATAAACCGAATCACATAAAGGCTACCTGACAGCATACAATGGCACTTTATAATCGATCAGGAGCAATCACTACTTTGTGCACAGCAACAATACAAACTGAGGAAGAAAAGGAGAGCTCGGGACCTCCCTACCGAGCTACCCAACACCACGCACTTGTTGCATACTTCCTCCACCAAAGCTGCTTCCCTTCACTATGGTCATGGATACAACTTTTCCACATGGCACCGATCTCCAGCACATTGCAGCCATCAAGCCGGTCTAATGCAGGTAGCGAGAGCTCGGATGGTCAAGGCCTGTCACTTCCTGAATCTCAGGCATTCGTTGTGTTTCACTGAAGGCTGAAAGTTCTTGTTGCAGGTTAAACGTTGAGGTACCGGTAACAAGCACAATCACTTGATGAACCAAAAACAGTCTTAAAAGCGCCGGGCCAACCTACTAATCTGGTGGCTGCTATGCAAGCGTTTCAGATGATCATGTCCACAGAAATGCAACAACCGACAAAAATGTTCTAGGACAAATCCTCTCTCTGTTACCAAAATCATACTTTTGGAGAGATTGGGATATCAGAAGCCAATTGGGTAATGATCCATACAAACCGAACCATGTCCACCACAGAATAATGAAGCTAAACTTGATTATGTCCCTAACTTGAACTCGTAAATCCCTCCAATCAGTCTCAATGAACGATAAATTAGAACAAACAAAGCACCACGTGTAATCGTTAATTTGTCCAAGACGGCTGACCTCCGTAAATCCTTGTTACATATATTCAAGGAGTGATCCACATATGTGCACTCTACATTTGAAAGGTGAGTAAAAATGGGTATCAAGGCTATTGCAAGCACTCATATCCGGTTATAAATATGTTACATGGCATTTCATAATATTTCACAATATATTGTACTAGTTGGTAGCCTGCGTGAGTAGAGTTTATCTAATTTAAGGACTAGAGGTGGTACTCTTACTTGTCAAAGACGGTCTCATGGTGACAATCGCAGACTCGTTTGCGCCCAATCGCCTGGCCTGCTTGCTCGCCCGCAGAAAACTCGTGATGGCTCGTCGCACGTACGAGTTGGCCTGCTTCACGGTCATCTTCTTCTTGGTCTCCTCGGCGAAACTTGTCAGCATGTAGTCTCCATTCAGGAAGCTCGCTAGCTCAACGAGCTCGCGCTGGAAATCCGAGAGCAGGCCATGTTCTTTCGCGGGGCGTGTTCTCACAAATGGCACTTCTGGCAATGTCTCTGCAATGAGCAACAGAGTTTCTGAATGATTTCTTCTTCAAAATTCAGACTGTAAAATTCCTTAATTTTTCAGACTGTAAACTTCAAATTAAGCAGAGACCATCCAAATTAAGCGAAGTGTGACTATAGATCTGCTAGAAATTGAACATTCTGTTTATGCCAGACTTGAGTATATGCCTTCATTCAGACTGTAACATTCCTTAAAGCAATTCAGACTCTAAAATTTCTTCCAAAATTCAGACTGCAACATTACTTAAAGAAATTCAGACTGTTAACTTCAAACTAATTAAGCAGAGAGCATCGAAATTAAGTGAAGTGTGACTAGATCTTCTAGCAAAGTCTCTGCAATGAAGGATAAGCAACAGAATGTGAGCTTCAAACTAAGCTGAGAGCATCCGAATTAAGTGAACTGTGACTAGCTAGAAACTGAACATTTTGTTCATGCCAGAGTTGAGAGATGATGAATATATATACCAGGGCAGTCTGTTCTTGGTTCGTCGAGCTGGGTGAAGATGTGCTCGAAGGTGCCAGCCCATTCGTCTCGTTTCGTGAGGAAGCCAGATCTGAGGTTGAAGATCTTCTTGATGGTGGCTGGAATGGAGGAGTGCTCGTACTCGGATGTGGGCGTCGGCCCGTTGGGCGGCCGGCCGACCACCGTCCCCTTGTTGATCCACGGCGAGATCATCAAGGTGGGCACCCTGACTCCTAGGCGGTCGAACTTGAAGAAGAACGGTACCGGGCCCCTGAGGCCGTCGGGGCTGGGCACGCCGGCGACCGGGGTGGCGACGTGGTCGTAGAATCCGCCGTGCTCGTCGTAGGTGACGAGGAGCAGCGTGGTGTTCCACTGCGGGCTGGCGCGCAGCGTTTCGTAGACGTCCTTGACGAGGCGCTGGCCGTTGGCGACGTCGTGGGCCGGGTGGTCGTCGTCGGCGGGGGTGCCCGTGAGGTCGAAGTAGCGGGGCTCGATGACGGAGAGCGGCGGGAGGAGGCCCCTGCGGGCGTGGGACCTGAAGGTGGGGTCGTAGAGGTGGAGTCTGGTGGCGACGTTGCGGACGGTGCGGAGGCGGCGGTAGAAGAGCACGGTGGGGATGGTCTTGAAGTAGACGGCAAAGGGGAGGCCGTCGGCGGCGAGGGAGTCGAAGATGGTGCGCTGCGGGTAGCCCGCGAGGAGGCTGAGCTTGTCGTGCGCGACGGCGCCGTGGGAGGTGGCGGAGTAGAGGAAGAGGCGGTTGGGCTGGGTGGGGCCCGGGAGGGAGGAGAACCAGCGGTCGAAGACGGCGAAGTCGGCGGCGAGCGCGGAGAAGGCGGGCAGCAGGGACGGGATGAAGCCGCGCATGACGGCGGAGGAGAGCAGGGAGTTGACGGAGAGCGCGGAGCGGACGAAGCCCGACATGGTGGGGAGGCCGGCGGCCCCTGCGGTTCCGTTGGGACGGGAGCCGAAGACCTGGTCGAGGACGTCCTCGAAGGAGTGACCGGGGTCGTCGGGGACGACGAGGGGCGCGTCCGCGGAGACGCATACCGGGGGGAGGGAGGAGTTGGTGGGGTCGACGTTGCACTCGGCGCCGGTGAGGCCGTCGATGGGGAGGCCGAGCAGGCGGCGCATCCAGCCGAGCATGTGGTCGAAGGAGCGGTTCTCCAGCGCCAGAACCACCACGTTCTTGATTGGGCTCTCTCTGGTAGAGGCGGAGGCATTGGCCGTCGTGAGGGCGAGCAGGAGGAGGAGCAGCAGCGCCCGCATTCCGACCGGCGGCGCCATTGCCGTGGTGGCTGGTGAGTGAGCCAGTGAACGGAAGACGCGAAGGGGAAGTTGGGCTGGCTCCCTTTTGGCGGTATTCGGCCCAGTTGATGAATATTGTAATCTGTCGGGCCCATCTATTTACGTAAATCCAAGGAACCAATCACGAGAGAAGGAAAAGATGACGGCCCCAGCCCAGCAGCTCACTCACGAGAGGTCGGTTGGGCTGTCTCGTAGCGTGTACACGCACGTGCTGGCAAAATTCTGGCCATGGCGGGATTAGCTAGTGGGTGATGGCTCAGTGGAATCGCCGATCAATCGCGATCCAGAGTCCATGTCCGGAATGAATCTGATACGGAAATACTAGATCATACTGTATGCATTATTAGTGGAAGCATGCGTGTGTGGTTTTCTTAGAGCAGCTTCAGCCATGACTCATGAGAGATAAGATCCACCCACCATCCAAGATCTGCGCGTGAAAACTTAAGCATCTGCGGACTCATCGTCGCTTCTCCCTCAGGAGCGGTACTTTGTTTGTTTGCGACGTTGACGTGTTCGCCTTCGTAGCTTCACCATCCGCTAGGTTCGGCCTGTGCGCGGCCTAGGGCTGATGTGGAAGTCAGAGTTGCGGCTCTGTGGACGGCTACTACACCTTCTTTGAAAGGCTGCCGCATCCACACCCGCTCGGATCGTCTTTGTCGTCATCGTCCGGTACTTCACCGACAACGTCGTCATCGACTTTGATCTACGCGTCATCCACCATGGCGCATACGACGTACTGTCGGTCTGATCAACCGATCTCGCGCGTTCTACGCCAAGCATGTCCCCACGCACCGATTTCCTCGGTTTCCACCGCGCCAACTCCTACGGCGCGGATGACCGCCATATGCGCATGGTCTCCGTTGTGAGAATGGTTAAATAGTATTCATTGGCAAATTTTTATCGCAATGGGCTAGTGCAAATTATTACTTTTCGAGCGTGTTGTGCAGGAAGATATGTCGCCGGAGGCAATGGCAAAGCAAGGGTACCCAGGCAGCCATGCCATCGCCCTCGCTGCCGACCGGTCACTAGTAGAAAACAGACCTTTTGTTTGGAGCTGCAATGGGCTCTAGTCCCGGTTGGGTCTGGGACCGGGACTATTGTGAGCACTAGTTCTGACTTGTCCCGGTTCCAACGGCTAGAAGGCCGCACGTGACTAGTTCCAGTTCGATAGGGACCTCTAGTCCCGGTTGGTAATACCAGCCGGGACTAAGGGTGTGGGGCCAATGGCTAGGAGCTAGGAGATCCTATAGTTCCGGCTAGTATTACAAACCGAGACTAGAGGTCACGAACTAGTTCCGGTTTGTAACACCAACCGGGACTAATGTTTTTCTATATATGCTTCTTCCCTGCCCGAGCCCATGGCCATTTTGCTCCAAGCTAGCTCAAGTTCATCCCTATTTTTAGTCGAAAATTTGTTAAGATTTGGTGGCACTCATCGATCCAAGGTTCTAAATATTAGCAATTTCATTCTTTTATCTCTCATTGTTAGTTTAGCTTAATGCTCTAGAAGTAGAGAGGGATTTCATGATTTAGAAGTAGAGGAAATTTAGATGTGTAATTTTAGGAAAATTTTAATTATGCAAAAAGTTACTGAAAGTTGAGATGTGTAATTTTAGAGTTTCGAAGCTTATAATTGAATGAGGTTTTCTCCGCTAGATCAATAATTAAAAACTTAATATTTTATGTTAACCGTTGTGTCCAATATATACTTAATTAATTACATAATGCATGTTTGGCCACACTCCTTCCTGAGCTTGAGTTCATCCTCTTTTTTCACATGATTTATCAAGATTTGGCGGTGCTCCATCTATTCAAGTGTTCTAAAAGGTTAGCACCTTCATCATTATATATGTACCATAGTAAACAATAATAATCACAAAATTATAATCACAAAATTATAACGAAAATTGGGTTAAAATAAAAAAAGCTTCATAGGAAGATACGCTAGCTCAATAATCTTCCAGAAGCTTCTCGAGATCAATATATGGGAGTGCCTCTATGACGAGCTCCTAGAAGATGTCTGAGGATGAGATCCTAAGACATCTTCGAGAAGCTCCGCCGTAGTGATGTCCCTCTCGCACCACATCTTGCAGTTTATTACTTCACAAAGATGCATCTTACCTATTTATAGATTAAGCGCCATAACATAGTGTTGACACTCATTCATGACATAGTTCCACCACACATCGGATTGTCGCCACTCACAACATAGTGTTGACCCTCACCCATGACATAGTGTCGCCACTCACGGTATAGTGCCGACACTCACCCATGACATAGTGTCGCCACCAACTGGAACTAAAGATCCTCCTGCCCCGTCACATTGCCGCTGCCACGTGGTGGCCTCTAGTCCCGGTTCGTAATTGAACCGGGACTAGAGATCAGGGCTTCTACTGCCGATTCCGCAATCCTAGCTACAGAACAGGGACTAGAGCCCGTCTGGAACCGGGACTAAAGGCTCGTTCTCCACTAGTGGGTTAAGTGACCTGCTGGACGGCCTCCTCCACACCATCATGTCCTTTCTTCTGGCTCCGCATGTCTTGCTTTTGAGGCGGTGGAGGGACCTCTGGCACTCTACCCCTGCATAAGCATTGAAGAACATGGGTTCCCGACTACCAGTGCGGCGGGAAGTGACCTGCATGAGCGGGTGAAGAAATGGCGTAAGCTCGAGAGCTTCACCACCAACCTACTCATGTTCCATAACAATGTGGCATCCTTGGATAAGTTTCAAACCTATACTGATGGTAGTCATGCCACTGCACTTCGTCAAGGAGACATGGATAGATGGTTGGGACGTGGCATCAAATACTGCCCTCAAGTGCTCGAGATTCTTATCTCCTCTTCACGTCCTATCATTCCTTTTCTCCATATGGGAGCAACTTCCTACCACCTCAAAAGGTTGCATCTTGATGGTTTGCATCTGGACAACCAGTGTGCAGAGCTGCTCCGTTCCGGTTTCCTTGTCCTCGAAGATTTGGAGCTCAGGAGCTGCAACAAAGATTTTCAAGAATTTAAGTCACATACATTGAAGAGGCTAGTAATCGATAGCTGCGACAATCTCACTTGAGATCTGGTGGTTATCACGGTACCTCGAATGGCTTATCTCCATCCGGGTATTTCACCGGGATATTATTCAAATGGTATTTCAGTATATGAAACAATTTGTCTTGTCAAAGCATCAATTCATCTACTTTGTCTTGGTGAAACATTCTGCTTGAAAAAACAACGTTAGCTTCTCGATAACCTGTGCAATGTACCAAATTTGGAGCTGTCCGGTTTCCATAAAATGGTATGCCTTCCTAGACATGTTTTGGTATATACTCAGTCTATGTTGCAAATAAAATGTCCGCATGTGTTCGTAAAAGCAGAACTATCCTTCTTGCATGTGATTAATCAATTGAGTTGGCTCCTACGATTCATCATACTCATTTAATATACACATAAATTTGTTTCATCTAAGGAATATTCCAATATACACATAGATTTGTTTCATCTAAGGAATGTTCCTCCTTTCCAAAAAAAAATCTAAGGAATGTTCCAATATACACATAGATTTTCTCATCTAAGGAATATTCCTTTAACAGTAGATACGGTACTAGTTAATTTGATGTTGATGATTGTGCTTAAATTCAGTTTTGTGTGTTATGTTGTATATATTTTCTTTTTGAGGAATCAATTGAATTCCCAATACTCACTAACCTACAAACCTTATCAGTTGAACAATGTTTTCTTGATAAATGTATCTCTATAACAAGCTGGATGTTCTAGGGAGCTTTGTTCGGAATGCTCCTTGTTTGGAGAAGCTTACTCTTCAAGGTTGCACGTACAGTAACTAACCTTTTCCATATTCGTCTTGATATGTCTCAATATTTTTTAGCTTCTTACATGAATCTTGTGACACTGTCAAAAGTTTGAAGTAGAATCGGAGAAAGAGGGGCAGATCATGAGGGGGAAAATTATTCTTCAACCACAGGACGAAAATACTTTCTGGTGCCCGAAGTTTAAGCTCATAGAAGTCGTTTACGAGGAGGACCATGATCACCAACTAGTCAAACTTTTGTGGGGAATTGGGAGGAGACTACCAGATGCCAGTATCATACTCACCAACTTTTCTATGGATTAAAATGTTTCCCAGGCGTTTGATAACTTCACCATGATCCTCTTTACATCTAGCGTTATTCTCTGTTTAATGGAACTAAATCTGCTTGTACTGGTATTTCAGGACAGGTGAACCTAAAGTTTAGATGGAAAAATGTAATTTGTTGACATGTTAGACATTGTCTATGATCTTTGCACTAGAGTACATCAAATGGGGTGACATAAGTTTTAGTTTGTGTTCATTTTCTTACCCGTGTTTTGCACTACCAAGTATGTTAGCATGTAAACTGAAGGCGTGATGCTCGGTAAATTTTATATTTGGGAAATGTTAACATATTGTTAACATTTTTTGAAAAAGATGACACAAATTGTCCTTACATGCAAAATAATGCCTTGCCTTAGAGCTAAAATATACTTTTGCACATCAACAAATATCAAGTAATTATCATCTATGGTAGATATTTTTAGAAACAAAAGTTATGGTATATCCCAGGTGCAGTAATTGCAAATGAAGTGATGCTGATTTAAACAAGAGTGCAATCTACACTCAGTACAAATTGATGGCCAAGTAGCTTAATAGACTTGCATTCTGAATCAGAAGAAATATGAATTAGTCGTGGGTTTTCTTGATGTTTTCTTATTTCTAAGCGTACTTATGATTTTTTTAGTTTTTATATCCTTTGAAGTTTTTGGATATTTTCCTTGGACATTTCTTTTCTTATGACATTTCCTGATGTTTTGAAAAGAATAATGGGTAGATCGACATAGCCCTTCCAAGAGAAAGGAAAGATATGCAAGAAACAAGTAGAGAGAGACAAAACTGACATAGAAATAACACACCATTCATCATCGTAGTTGCAATTCGGATTAGTAGAACAAATGTTATTAAGTAGGCCCAACATCTATAACATTTATCACGACAGAATTGCAAGTGATCCAGGCTTGGGTCTTTAGAAGGTACAAAGTCGAATAACTTGAATGAGTGGCTTGAAGAATTGTTTGACCAGCTCAATTCATTACTCTAGATGCAGCGGCGGATCCGGCACAAACCCTAATGATCTGGAGACACACTAGCTTATGTCGTACATGTGCACAGGTGCATTCGAACACACTGGTCTTCCTAGTAAAAGAAACAAGTCGTCATTCAGTGCAATATTACCTTCATCAGCATATTTAATCTCAATTTGGTCCTAGGTACCATTCACCACTTGGAGCCCATGTATTCCTGATGTATCCTATTCCCTCGGGCTCTTACATCTTGTATGTGTCTCTCTCATCCTGTTTGTTTGCGTGATCGCCACACTCTTAGAGCTACCAGCATGCTCAAATAAAGTAGGACGACATAATTTGTTGTCTACTCCGGTGAATATGGTGGGGTATATATAGGGGAGATATTTTAAAATTATATGAGAAAAAATTGTTGTTAAAACGTGGAAGTTGGTAGAGCATCTTCATTGTTTATTTTAGAGGGAGATAAATGATCTGGTAGGCAGTGCCGGCCCTAAGCCTGTGCAGCCGGTGCAGTGGCACAGGGCCCCCCGATTGCTGGAGGCCCCACCTAGGAACGCACAAGCATGTATGTTAGATTAGAGAGAAATTTGATCAATCGATCAGCTTAACTGCTAGCAACTCAGGCATTCAGGCCCTTCTATGCACGCGTGCATGTACCGCTAATGACAAATAAGAGTGTTATGTCTGGTCGGGTCCTTTGTCAAATCGACTTCTCTCAGTTTCCTTTTTTCATTTCCGCCGTTGTTGGTATGCGCGCTCCCACCTTGACTAATGGAGTTGATTTTCCTACAAATTCACTAAAATATTGATAAAAATACCCATTTTGAGGTGATTAATGGAGGAGTTGATTTTCCAATAAATTCGTCCTCAGTCTGCAATGGTCGGTAGAATTCTCGGCTTCTCCAGGTGTTTTTTTAAACAACTTAAGTGTTTTTGTTCAATATATATCTTATAGGGGATTTTGTTCGATACATAAGTCAAATAAGCAGACACCTCTATAATTTACTTATGTATAGGGCCCAGTTTTTTTCTTGCACCGGGCCCCTGGCATACCAGGGCCGGCCCTGCTGGTAGGTGATGCATATGATGGCAATTAATATTACTCCCTCCGATCTAAATCAGCGATACTTATTATGGATCAAAGGAAGTACTATTATGCGAGTCTAGATTTAGTCCTTCAAAGTAGATTGAGTGATATGAACAAGAAAGTTGGGGTGTTTATGTAGAAAAATTCTTCACACGAGCTCCAGTGATCACTCTATATTACGAAATTCAAAAGTGTCATGCTGAGATCCACAATTTTTGTCCTTCTTTAGCACAGTTTACACATTATTTCTAATTGGTAGTTTGCACACTGTGGTATATCTTACTGGCTACAACATGATTTATTTTCAGATTTTTCTGAAACTCAAAAGTACGAGTTTTCGTAATGCTCACGTGCACCAAATCTCAACATTGTTTATATAAGAACCATTAATGCTTCTCAGCTAACTTCGTAGGAGTTAAATAATTGCAGATAGGTCTTGTCACCGATCTCATTTCACATGAAGGCGGACATCTTAACTCATGGGCCTTCAATCAAGGGACATCTGACCCGCTGTTCACCGGTTTCTCGAGGCCAACCAAGCAAAAAAAACTTACAACTGTAGGGGGGGCGGGATCTCCAAATCTGTTTCGAGCCAAGGGCCCTTGTCGTCCCAGCGGAGAAGGCGTCGTATGCTGATTTAGCCAAGTAGGCCCCGTCTTTTGTCCACCTCCAAGTAAGGACGTCCTCCATGCCCGGGGAAAGCTGCACCGTGGCTAGGCGCGCCACAACATGAAGAATTCGGCTAAGGATGCGTCCCCCAAGTCAGGGTCACAATCCCGCAGCCACGCCCCTGAGAGGCCATCCTTCACCGTGTGGGCTTTGAGCCAACGCGGCGGGACCATCTTAACAAGATTCGGGGCAATCTCATCCGCCTGGGATCCGAACAGCCAACGATCCGACCAGAAGCGCGCATGCTCACCATTTCCTAGGTTGAAGCAGGCAGCCGCCTCGAAGATCGCTCTGGCCTATTTCGGAATCTGCAGGTCGAATTCAGACCACGGTTTTGTAGTTTCCTGCCTTTGAAGCCACGCCCACCGGCACCTCAGTGCGAGGTTGAGAAGATGAAGATTAGGGATACCTAGGCCGCTACAATCCTTAGGTGAGGCCACTTTATCCCAAGCCACGAGGCAGTGGCCTCCCTGTGCCTCACGCATCCCCTTCCAGAGGAAAGTCCTGCAAATCTTTCGGAAGGCGTCCAAGGTCGCAATAGCCACGTCCAAGGACATAAGCGCGTGCACAGGTATGGCGCTCGGTGTGGTGCGCACAAGGATCGTCCGTCCTCCACGGTTCAGCAACCTAGCTGACTAGGGTTCAATCTTTTGGCTGCATTGTCCACCACGTACTGCAACTGGGCTGCGGTGGGCTTGCGCAACCCCAGGGGCAGACCCCAGGTATCTGCAAGGAAGGGAGGCCACCTCCCATTCGAGGATCTCATGCGCCATCTCCACTTGCTGGAAAGAACACCTAATCGGGTGAATCGAGAACTTGGCTAGGTTTGTGCGCGGCCTAGAAGCTTCGCCGAAGTCCTCCACCACGGCCGCGCAGGCCTGGAGGTCAAGCGTCGTCGGCCTGGGGAACGTCACCACGTCGTCCACATACATCGATGTGTGGTGACGGAGGCCTCGATTAGCCAGGTCTGAGAGTAGCCTTTCCGCCAAGGCCTTCTCAATAAGGAGGTGAAGCACGTCCATCACCGTATCAAAGAGCAATGGGGAGAGGGGATTCCCCTGCCTGGGCCCACGACTGTTGTAGATAAGGTCGCCGGCGACGCCATTGACCACCACCCAGGTTGAAGCTGAGCTCAGGAGCCCACAAATCATCGCTATCCACCTCCTCCCGAACCCCAACTTGGCCAACACCTCCAACATGAAGGCTCGATCCACTGTGTCAAAGGCTTTTGTGATATCCAAAGGGCGTTCAATTTCCACGCCGTGCACTGAACCAGCTGGAAGTTGTCGTGCAGGGACCGTCTCCGGATGAAGGCACTCTGATGTGGCCAAATCAGTTGAGGAATCTTGGGAGCGAGCCTCACCGAGAGCACCTTCGCCACCAATTTGGCCATGCTATGGATCAGGCTGATGGGGCAGAAGTCTTTAATCTCCACAACTTCGGCCTATTTCAGGAGTAGGGAGACCAAGGCCTGGTTGGCCACGTGAAGCCCCCGACAGTCCAAGTGCACAACACACAATTTTTTAGAGTCCCTCACTAGTCAGTAATGTCATTACATAGTAGAATTACTGGAAGAAAAAAACACTGAAAAGAGGAAAAAACAAATGCTTGTAGGATAAGAAAGAAAGAAAGAAGCGCCAAATACTAGTGGTGCTCATATAGCAAAAAGGGCAATGACGCATCATAACCACGATTACTATGAAAGACAACAATGGCTAAGCAAGTGGACCTACTAACATGCGATCCTCGTTTTCTCTCAATTTCTTGATATACATGTTCAATTTTTTATGCAGTCTCCATCCCAAGCATTGTACATATATCTTACACATGTTCATGCAGTTCCTCAAGCAAAAGAAGTGGTGCCCGCATTACAAGAAGCGGCTCCCAAATGCAGGGAAGCAACAGCGTAGGGTCGATCTCTTCTACCAAGTGTTTTCACATCGTTGAATTTACAGCCAGGAATTAATGATGAGCTAGAGCTTTTTACTCAGGGACAATGTGACCAATAAAATCGCATTATTCCTCACATCCTTACATCTTGCTCTGACACTAGTACTGTTCTGGATATCTCCTATTTGCGGTTGTTCTCACACACATTGTCCCATGTTGCTCTATCATCTTTCATGATTGTGTAACCACGTACTAAGCTAGTGTGATGGCAATGTTAAAATATACTAGTAGACAATCGATGAAGGATTTCTACCTATCTGTACACTATGGCCATGTTAAAATATACTAGTAGACAATTGATGAAGGATTGCACCTATCTGTACACTTTGGCAAAGATGAAGTGGTATATATAGGGCGGGAAATATCTCAGAAAGGAAATCGCTTCCACGTGAAGGAAAGTACTCTTTTTGGACAAGTGAAAGTAGGTGCAGCATTCATTTCCTCTTTTTGTTGATGAGAAACAATACGAATTGATTCCTTCGACATGCATGTATTTATAGTTCTAGATTTTACAAATGTACAAGTGGCAACAAAACATTTCCTCTCTGTTTCTTGACGTGCATACGCATTTTCCATGACGAACTTCATAAACACGCCAGCATGCCATCCATAGATTAGTGGCGCAATAAAATGTGAGGGAGAATCGTATAGTTCGTTATTTCCACCATCCTAGCAAATCCAAGATAGAAGGACCTCTTTTGTGTCACCATTGCCGTTGTCGATGCCAAGACTAGCCCGCATTGCCCTTGGAGCTACGGTGCCAGAACAACGGCTAAATAAAATGTGAGGTAGAGTCATATAGTTTGTTATCTATCAGATGAAAACGGAGTGGTATATTTGAAATAGACAAAACCGTCACATAAAGCACACACCACCTCAACATCATAACCACTGGTGAAAAAATGGCCTCTAGTCCCGGTTCATAAGGGTCATTGGTCCCGGTTCCAGAACCGGGACCAATCACTCGGGACTAATGCTAGTCCCGGTTCGCGCACGAACCGGGACCAATGGGTCTCCACGTGGGCGGGCGAGCTACGAGGGGGGTGGATCATTGGTCCCGATTCGTGGGAAAAACCGGGACCAATGGGTCCCCACGTGGCAGCGCCAGAGACAGGCGGGGGTGGATCATTGGTCTCGGTTTTTGACACGAACCGGGATTGTTGGTCTCTGTGCCGCGGCAGGGTTTTGTTCCGCGGCAGGATTTTCGGGCTATTTTTCTGCCGCGGCAGGGTTTTATGCCGCAGCAGGATTTCGGGCTATTTTTCTGCCATGGCAGGATTTTTTTTATAAATTTAATGGTACTACATATATATAGCAATAATGAAACCACGATATATATATTACACATCATGCATGATCACAAATATATACACCGTCTCGTCCGTCTTCTTGGTCGAAACATATTATAATTACAAACGATACTCTCATACGAATTTGATCTAATTTACACTTCTTTTATACACTTTACCCTTCCAAATAAAGTGGGTAATAGTATTCTCCTTTTGGATCTATGACTTGTTCTAATAAGAATCCGACAATTTCCTCTTGAATTGCTTGCACGCGTTCTTGTGATAGAAGACCGTCCCGCATCCGTTCGATCTAATATAAAGAAGGGGATCAATATATATGAATGAAACTAAACACAATTGGTGGTAATAAAATAAAGTTGTGATTATTGTTTATCGTACTTCGATTTTTTTGATGTTCCGATCTACCCCCTTCTCTTTGGTCGTCTGGCGAATGAACTTGCAGACATAGTATCCATATAAGTTATTTCTGGCTTCCTGCCTCAAGCACTTTACGAGAACAGAGTTTAATCAAAATAATAATCAAGCATGATAATGGTGGTATTGAAACTAGAATCAAAGAGATGCGTAGATCTAGCAAGTAGTACTTACAGTCAATGGTTGAAATGTAAGCTCTGGCTTCCAAACACCCCTAGTTTTGGCGGTGAACCGTTTCCAAGCCCTCTGGAGGCATTCCTGCATGTCCGCCCACTTTTCTAATGGTGTGTGTTTCGAGTCCAGGACTTTTACTACTCCAGTGTCAACTGAAATGATTAAGAGAATATAGTGGAAGCTTGACACACTAACAAAATATAACACGAGTCAATTATACGCTTAACATCGAGTAATCGAAAATAGAATATGTACAAGACAGTAACACTCATGCAGCGTTGTAAGGAAATAGTATTTCCCTTCTGTTGCTGAAATACTTCAACGCTTGGAACAAGTTATCCTCTGTCTCTTTGGGATTTGTTTTTAGAGTAACTTTATGAACGAAATTATAGTCAACAAACCCAAGGTCATAGATTTGTCCTTTGTTGCATTCTTGAATCTTCATTCTGCATATATAATTAGTATAGTGATTAGTAAGATTATACAAGCAACGAATGAGATGAGCTAGAAAGACTTAATTACAAAAATTAATAATATTTACAAACAATAGGCACTGGCGATAGCTTTGTTGAGGGCGTCTTGTTGATAAAACTGAAATAATTCTAGAAATTCAATCAGTATGAAGCCATCTCCATGACCGTAATGGTGGTATTTATATGCAGCATAGATCCAGTTTTTGGAATCAGCATAGGCTTGGATGTATCATTTATGCAATCTTCGCATTTTTGTTGGTAGATCTTTGACTAACTCGGGTTTGACGAGAGGAGCCCCGTACTGGTACACGTATGATGTTTCTTGGTACCCCTCGAACTCATGCATACGGCTCATGTACTCAGTAATAGACAGTCCATATAATTGGGCTTTTTCTCCATACAGTCGAACAAACTCCGGATCAATGTTAGGATCATGCCGCTCCTGGATCATCCACTCATTGGTATCGTACACTTTGAGCGGTTCAATCGATTGATTTTTCTGTTGTTCGAGCTGGGCAATTTCTTTCCCGATTCTCCGCTCTTTTGCCTCAGCCGACTTGGTAATAGAGCGATTATAGTCTGATGTGAGCGCTATGGGTTGGTGAAGCTGAATCTTAAGCACGGCTGCTTTGGCTTTATCTTCTGCGGTGACCGGGAAAAATGCCTCTATCGGCTTTTTCTTGTTAGCCATGTCAATCTTCAACTTTTCATAATGGGCAGCTGCGGCCGCATCAGTTTCCTCATCTGTCTTCTCGCAAGGTAGCTTCATATTCTGATGAGGTACTCTTGGGAGGGGCGATTGCTTATGTTTCGGTGATCGGAACGTGCTCTTGCTGCTGCTGGTGGTGCTGCCCCCCTTAGTATACTTCCGCTTTTGTCTCTGAGGCTCAGGGGACGGAGACGGCTGACGCGGCGGTGGAGACGGTTGAGGCGGCGATGGAGACGGTTGTGCTGAGCGGTGAGGCGGTGAAGGCGACGGTTGCGCTGGAGAATGGTGAGGTGGCGGCGAAGGTGGATTGCTGCTCTAAGGAGTGGGTGGCCTTGGCGGCACATAATTTGGAAGCATGATGCGCTCCTTTAGCCATAGAATAGTCCACCCTTTGGCTTCTCCTAGTTGAGTCGGCTCCATATCTTCCCCTGCAGGGTGGTCTAGCTTCAGCTCCTCAAAATCTTCCTTCACCTCATCCACCGTGACGACAGCGTACCCTTTTGGAACCGGTTTGCAATGCCAAGTTGGGTTAGGCCCAATTGGTACCGCCATGCCGACCGCCGCCATCACCCTTAAGTTCATAACCTGCACCTTTAGCTCACAAGCTATTGTCTCTGTGATATCATCCACTGGGTAGCGTTTAGGAGGAGATGTCGTCGGTGCATCATCATCAACATCATGGAGCTGCGTGGAAGCGATGCTGCTTTTCTTATTCGATGGGACGTCGGTACCCTCGAATGCAGCTTCTACCACGTGCCGCTGAGATTGGCCGCTAGTACCTTGCTGGCTAAGTATGTCGAGTTGATCTTGGTGTCGCTTTAATGCTTCTTCTACATTACGCAGCCGGTCTGCAGCGGTCGCTTTCTCAGCTGCCTCCCTTTCCTTTCTCCTCTGATGGCTTTTATCGGGATATCTCTTCATTTCCGGGGGGAAGGCAACCTTCCACGACTTGGAGCCTGGTGTGCCTCGTGCTCGTCCGTCGTGTTCGGGATTTTTAAGGGCCCGTGTGAGCTCGTTGTTCTCTCTATCGGGAATGAACCGTCCCGCTGCAACATCATCTACTCCATTTCTAATATCGTCGATGGGTAGTAGGGGATCATTTTTGTGTTTCTGATTATATATTGCCCTCCCTTCTTTGTCCAACGTGCCCCCATGGCCGTAAAACCAGTTTCTCGCCCGTGGTGTCCATGTTGCGGGCTCTGGTCTGATCCCGGCAGCTATGTAATTGACCTCAAGTGCATCCCACTTAGGCATGCAACCGGCGTAGCCAGCAGGCCCCATGTTATGATGGTACAGTTTCTTAGCAGCGTTCTCCGTATTTATTCTAGACCTTTCCTTAGCTTTCTCCGATGTCTTGTACTTCACAAAATCCTCCCACTGGTGTCTTAACTTGGCATAGCCGGCTTCATTGAAATTCGGAGTCTTCTCTACCTTGACAAAGTTATGGTACAGTATCTTCTTCCAGTTCTTGAATGCATCGGCCATCTTGCTGAGAGCAAACTTCTTGACTCTTTGCACAAGCTCCCTTCTTGCTCTCTCCTCCTCATCTGGAGTCACATCTGGTTCTAGCAGGAGGAAATTAGTCATGAGCTTGTCAAAAAGCTTATCTTTGGCGTTGTCGCCGACATACGGGACTCCACCGCCGCTTGGCTGATTCCATTCTTGAACGGCGATCGGGATGTAGTCCCTCACAAGAACTCCGCATTGCTTGACAAATTTTCTTGCGACATCGACGGGAGCTTTCGGTTCACCATCTACACCGACCACGTCGATCCTATACCTCACAGTGTCATCCAACTTTTTTGTTGGGCCTCGTTTCGTTCTTACAGAAGAAGTTCTCGATCCGGAGGGCTAAAAGAAGAAAGAGTGTTAATATATGCATGTATATATAGACAGCAGCATTTTAATTAAAAAAATACATATATACACCTCGCTGGTGTTTCCCCTGTCGGAGCCGTCGCCTTCTTCCTTATCGGCTTCTCCCCTGTCCCAGGCTTCGGCTTCTACCTCACCGGAGCCTTCTCCTCGGTTGAGAGACTCATCTCCCTGACTGGAATCGTTCAGAAACTCACTCGTGACATCGATATCGATATCTTCATTTTCGCAGATCGTCCCTTGGAGGATGTTTTCCTGATGTGTTGGATCCATAGTATCTACAAGTTAAACAATCAACACATGGCATCGATAATAATATGACAATTTAAACATAGTTGAAATTTAACCCTAAGACATGCTTGGCAATTTAAGTGAGATCCGAAGGGTCCAAACCCTAGTACAGGAGAGACCCGAAATCACCTACGAGGGGTTGATTTTATTCTCTTATTAAACTTGTAATTAAAGTTGTTGAACAATGCATGATTATGAGTCTATTGTGTAGATCTCATTTTTCTGAACATTTTAATATATTATACATATTTTTCTGACTTAGAAATAATTAGTTATTAAATTTATAAGATTAAACTCTTTTTTGAAATTATTTAAACATTTATTAAACTTTTATTGCGTCATTATGACGTCAGCTCGTGGTGGTTTTTTTTTCTCCACGGCTAAACTAGCCACAGAGACTGACGCGGGGGCCCAAGCCACCTCAGATGCCACGCTGGCGGGGCTTGGTCAGCGCCCATGTCACGCACGCGCGACGCCACGTCGACGTCACCGTGGCGCCACGTAGGCTCGCCGGCGAACTGCCAGGCGGTGGTGGAAGACGGCGGAGAGAAGCGCGCGAGGTGACGCCACTGTCCCGATTCGAACCAGCGCGTCGCGGGCTACCTAAAACGGGCGGCGCCGCTACGGGAGGTGCGCCGGAGCAAGCCGTTTGACGGTGGCCGGCGGCGGCAGGTGCTCGTGGGGAGGACGATACAGTGAGGGAGGGAGACGTAGGAGTGGTGCTGGAGCACCAGTGGCTCACCAGGAGGCCGATGGAGGGTGCGGCGAGGCCGGAGTCGGGAAGGTGGGGTTGATTGCAGCGAGGCGGAGCTTCCTTGCCTGCTCGCGGCGGCGGACAGTGGCGCTCGGCGACGGGTGTCGACGACGTGAAGCGGCCGCTCTAGATTTGGGCAGCCTGCCGGCGTGATTTTGCTCCGCCGCAAATTTTCCTTAGCCGCGCGTCGATGTGCTCTGTGAATTGGGGGAGTTGGGGAGGAGGAAGATCGGGGCTGTTAACTGTACAGACCATTGGTCCCGGGTCATCCCAATAACCGGGACCAAAGGTCCAACGGTCCCGGTTCGTGCCACCAACCGGGACCAAAGGTCTAGGGCACGAGCGTTGCTCTGCTGCCACGTGCACGGCCTTTGGTCCCGGTTAGTCCTACCACCCGGGACCAAATGATCAACGATCCCGGTTCGTGCCAACAACCGGGACCAAAGGCGTGTTAATGGCAGCGCGCGCATCCAGGATCATCGGTCCCGGTTCGTCCCACGAACCGGGATCGTTGACCCGTTTTTTCAGATTTTGGCAAATCGTTTGGTCTTCCCGCCATTTTCAAATTTGTTTCTTCTTTAATTAATAAGATGTTTCAATTTAAGATGATTATTTATTTGGAATTTTAAAAAACTTTTAACAAGAAAAGTGCTTCAATTTAAATAACTAATCAAAAACCATTTTCTGTTTTCAAATATTTTTATTTGAACTATACAACTGTACTATTTACAATTAAAATTGCATTAACAAAATATTTATTGCATAATTTGGAATTTTAAAAAACTTTTAACAGAAAAAGTGCTTCAATTTAAATAACTAATCAAAAACCATTTTCTGTTTTCAAATATTTTTATTTGAACTATACAATTGTACTATTTACAATTAAAATTACATTATCAAAATATTTATTGCATAATTTGGAATTTTAAAAAACTTTTAACAGGAAAAGTGCTTCAATTTAAATAACTAATCAAAAACCATTTTTTGTTTTCAAATATTTTTATTTAAACTGTACTATTGTACTATTTACAAATAAAATTGCATTAACAAAATATTTATTGCATAATTTGGAATTTTAAAACACTTCTCAAGATTTGAACTACAAGTAAATGATATAATGCTTGTGAATTTTTTTAAAAATCATTTATAGGTTCACAACATGCTATTTCATCAGAGATCTACTTCAAGTTCAGCGAGGCTCAGCCCCAGACTAAGAAGCTTCATGTCCGCCGTTTTGAATATAGTTTGAAACGGGCATAAGAAATTCAAAAATGATCCAAACAATGTCAAACCTTCGCGTGGTGTTATATTATGTGTCACGGTTGCAAGGAAAAATATTGAACTTGAAAAATTGCAAACATCATAAAAAATCTTTCACAAAATGACCTATCATGTTCGAGATTCATGGCATTTAGGTCAAACCACCAATATTATGGCTAGAATCAGGGCATAGTTTGTGATAATGTGCCCATATTGAGCACACATGTGCATCTTGGGATGGCTTACGATGTTGCAGGAGGAAGTTTTCCCTTTCGACACACGAAAAAGCCAATTTCCATTTTTGAGGTGCCGAAATCAGGGTGTTCTGTGAAGCAACCACCAAATTAAAGTTTGGCATTGGTACCAAACCATTTTTCAAAAATACTATACCACCTTATATGGACAATTTCCCAACCGGTGTATCTGGAACCTTTCTGTCTATCCCTCATGAAAAAGACAAATTCCTGCCGAATCGGTAGGAGGTTGCCAAGATTTGAACTACAAGTACATTATATAATTCTTGTGAATTTTTTAAAAATCATTTATAGGTTCACAACATGCTATTTCATCAGAGATCCACTTCAAGTTCAGCGAGGCTCAGCCCCGGGCTAAGAAGCTTCATGCCCGCCGTTTTGAATATAGTTTGAAACGGGCATAAGAAATTCAAAAATGATCCAAACAATGTGAAACCTTCGCGTGGTATGTGTCATAGTTGCAAGGAAAAATATTGAACTTGAAAATTGCAAACATTATAAAAAATCCTTCACAAAATGACCTACCATATTCGAGGTTTCATGGCATTTAGATCAAACCACCAATGTTATGGCTAGAATCAGGGCATAGTTTGTGATAATATGCCCATACTGTGCACACATGTGCATCTTGGGATGGCTTACGATGTTGCAAGAGGAAGTTTTCCCTTTCGACACACGAAAAAGCCAATTTCCCTTTTTGAGGTGCCGAAATCAGGGTGTTCTGTGAAGCAACCACCAAATTAAAGTTTGGCATTGGTACCAAACCATTTTTCAAAAATTATATACCACCTTATATGGACAATTTCCCAACCGGTGTATCTGGAACCTGTCTGTCCATCCCTCATGAAAAAGACAAATTCCTGCCGAATCGGTAGGAGGTTGCCAAGATTTGAACTGCAAGTACATGATATAATGCTTGTGAATTTTAAAAAAAATCATTTATAGGTTCACAACATGCTATTTCATCAGAGATCCACTTCAAGTTCAGCGAGGCTCAGCCCCGGGCTAAGAAGCTTCATGCCCGCCGTTTTGAATATAGTTTGAAACGGGCATAAGAAATTCAAAAATGATCCAAACAATGTGAAACCTTCGCGTGGTGTCATATTATGTGTCACAGTTGCAAGGAAAAATATTGAACTTGAAAAATTGCAAACATCATAAAAAATCCTTCACAAAATGACCTATCATGTTCGAGGTTTCGTGGCATTTAGGTCAAACCACCAATGTTATGGCTAGAATCAGGGCATAGTTTGTGATAATGTGCCCATATTGTGCACACATGTGCATCTTGGGATGGCTTACGATGTTGCAGAAGGAAGTTTTCCCTTTCGACATATGAAAAAGCCAATTTCCATTTTTGAGGTGCCGAAATTGGGGTGTTCTGTGAAGCAACCACCAAATTAAAGTTTGGCATTGGTACCAAACAATTTTTCAAAAATACTATACCACCTTATATGGACAATTTCCCAACCGGTGTATCTGGAACCTTTCTGTCCATCCCTCATGAAAAAGACAAATTCCTGCCGAATCGGTAGGAGGTTGCCAAGATTTGAACTACAAGTACATGATATAATGCTTGTGAATTTTAAAAAAAATCATTTATAGGTTCACAACATGCTATTTCATTAGAGATCCACTTCAAGTTCAGCGAGGCTCAGCCCCGGACTAAGAAGCTTCATGCCCGCCGTTTTGAATATAATTTGAAACGGGCATAACAAATTCAAAAATGATCCAAACAATGTGAAACCTTCGCGTGATGTCATATTATGTGTCACAGTTGCAAGGAAAAATATTGAACTTGAAAAATTGCAAACATTATAAAAAATCCTTCACAAAATGACCTACCATATTCGAGGTTTCATGGCATTTAGATCAAACCACCAATGTTATGGCTAGAATCAGGGCATAGTTTGTGATAATATGCCCATACTGTGCACACATGTGCATCTTGGGATGGCTTACAATGTTGCAAGAGGAAGTTTTCCCTTTCGACACACGAAAAAGCCAATTTCCATTTTTGAGGTGCCGAAATCAGGGTGTTCTGTGAAGCAACCACCAAATTAAAGTTTGGCATTGGTACCAAACCATTTTTCAAAAATTATATACCACCTTATATGGACAATTTCCCAACCGGTGTATCTGGAACCTGTCTGTCCATCCCTTATGAAAAAGACAAATTCCTGCCGAATCGGTAGGAGGTTGCCAAGATTTGAACTGCAAGTACATGATATAATGCTTGTGAATTTAAAAAAAAATCATTTATAGGTTCACAACATGCTATTTCATCAGAGATCCACTTCAAGTTCAGCGAGGCTCAGCCCCGGGCTAAGAAGCTTCATGCCCGCCGTTTTGAATATAGTTTGAAACGGGCATAAGAAATTCAAAAATGATCCAAACAATGTGAAACCTTCGCGTGGTGTCATATTATGTGTCACAATTGCAAGGAAAAATATTGAACTTGAAAAATTGCAAACATCATAAAAAATCCTTCACAAAATGACCTATCATGTTCGAGGTTTCGTGGCATTTAGGTCAAACCACCAATGTTATGGCTAGAATCAGGGCATAGTTTGTGATAATGTGCCCATATTGTGCACACATGTGCATCTTGGGATGGCTTACGATGTTGCAGGAGGAAGTTTTCCCTTTCGACATATGAAAAAGCCAATTTCCATTTTTGAGGTGCCGAAATCGGGGTGTTCTGTGAAGCAACCACCAAATTAAAGTTTGGCATTGGTACCAAACCATTTTTCAAAAATATTATACCACCTTATATGGACAATTTCCCAACCGGTGTATCTGGAACCTTTCTGTCCATCCCTCATGAAAAAGACAAATTCCTGCCGAATCGGTAGGAGGTTGCCAAGATTTGAACTACAAGTACATGATATAATGCTTGTGAATTTTAAAAAAAATCATTTATAGGTTCACAACATGCTATTTCATCAGAGATCCACTTCAAGTTCAGCGAGGCTCAGCCCCGGACTAAGAAGCTTCATGCCCGCCGTTTTGAATATAATTTGAAACGGGCATAACAAATTCAAAAATGATCCAAACAATGTGAAACCTTCGCGTGATGTCATATTATGTGTCACAGTTGCAAGGAAAAATATTGAACTTGAAAAATTGCAAACATTATAAAAAATCCTTCACAAAATGACCTACCATATTCGAGGTTTCATGGCATTTAGATCAAACCACCAATGTTATAGCTAGAATCAGGGCATAGTTTGTGATAATATGCCCATACTGTGCACACATGTGCATCTTGGGATGGCTTACGATGTTGCAAGAGGAAGTTTTCCCTTTCGACACACGAAAAAGCCAATTTCCATTTTTGAGGTGCCGAAATCAGGGTGTTCTGTGAAGCAACCACCAAATTAAAGTTTGGCATTGGTACCAAACCATTTTTCAAAAATTATATACCACCTTATATGGACAATTTCCCAACCGGTGTATCTGGAACCTGTCTGTCCATCCCTCATGAAAAAGACAAATTCCTGCCGAATCGGTAGGAGGTTGCCAAGATTTGAACTGCAAGTACATGATATAATGCTTGTGAATTTTAAAAAAAATCATTTATAGGTTCACAACATGCTATTTCATCAGAGATCCACTTCAAGTTCAGCGAGGCTCAGCCCCGGGCTAAGAAGCTTCATGCCCGCCGTTTTGAATATAGTTTGAAACGGGCATAAGAAATTCAAAAATGATCCAAGCAATGTGAAACCTTCGCGTGGTGTCATATTATGTGTCACAATTGGAAGGAAAAATATTGAACTTGAAAAATTGCAAACATCATAAAAAATCCTTCACAAAATGACCTATCATGTTCGAGGTTTCGTGGCATTTAGGTCAAACCACCAATGTTATGGCTAGAATCAGGGCATAGTTTGTGATAATGTGCCCATATTGTGCACACATGTGCATCTTGGGATGGCTTACGATGTTGCAGGAGGAAGTTTTCCCTGTCGACATACGAAAAAGCCAATTTCCATTTTTGAGGTGCCGAAATCGGGGTGTTCTATGAAGCAACCACCAAATTAAAGTTTGGCATTGGTACCAAACCATTTTTCAAAAATACTATACCACCTTATATGGACAATTTCCCAACCGGTGTATCTGGAACCTTTCTGTCCATCCCTCATGAAAAAGACAAATTCCTGCCGAATCGGTAGGAGGTTGCCAAGATTTGAACTACAAGTACATTATATAATGCTTGTGAATTTTTTAAAAATCATTTATAGGTTCACAACATGCTATTTCAACAGAGATCCACTTCAAGTTCAGCGAGGCTCAGCCCCGGACTAAGAAGCTTCATGCCCGCCGTTTTGAATATAGTTTGAAACGGGCATAACAAATTCAAAAATGATCCAAAAAATGTGAAACCTTCGCGTGATGTCATATTATGTGTCACAGTTGCAAGGAAAAATATTGAACTTGAAAAATTGCAAACATTATAAAAAATCCTTCACAAAATGACCTACCATATTCGAGGTTTCATGGCATTTAGATCAAACCACCAATGTTATGGCTAGAATCAGGGCATAGTTTGTGATAATATGCCCATACTGTGCACACATGTGCATCTTGGGATGGCTTACGATGTTGCAAGAGGAAGTTTTCCCTTTCGACACACGAAAAAGCCAATTTCCCTTTTTGAGGTGCCGAAATCAGGGTGTTCTGTGAAGCAACCACCAAATTAAAGTTTGGCATTGGTACCAAACCATTTTTCAAAAATTATATACCACCTTATATGGACAATTTCCCAACCGGTGTATCTGGAACCTGTCTGTCCATCCCTCATGAAAAAGACAAATTCCTGCCGAATCGGTAGGAGGTTGCCAAGATTTGAACTGCAAGTACATGATATAATGCTTGTGAATTTTTAAAAAAATCATTTATAGGTTCACAACATGATATTTCATCAGAGATCCACTTCAAGTTCAGCGAGGCTCAGCCCCGGGCTAAGAAGCTTCATGCCCGCCGTTTTGAATATAGTTTGAAACGGGCATAAGAAATTCAAAAATGATCCAAACAATGTGAAACCTTCGCGTGGTGTCATATTATGTGTCACAATTGCAAGGAAAAATATTGAACTTGAAAAATTGCAAACATCATAAAAAATCCTTCACAAAATGACCTATCATGTTCGAGGTTTCGTGGCATTTAGGTCAAACCACCAATGTTATGGCTAGAATCAGGGCATAGTTTGTGATAATGTGCCCATATTGTGCACACATGTGCATCTTGGGATGGCTTACGATGTTGCAGGAGGAAGTTTTCCCTTTCGACATATGAAAAAGCCAATTTCCATTTTTGAGGTGCCGAAATCGGGGTGTTCTGTGAAGCAACCACCAAATTAAAGTTTGGCATTGGTACCAAACCATTTTTCAAAAATACTATACCACCTTATATGGACAATTTCCCAACCGGTGTATCTGGAACCTTTCTGTCCATCCCTCATGAAAAAGACAAATTCCTGCCGAATCGGTAGGAGGTTGCCAAGATTTGAACTACAAGTACATGATATAATGCTTGTGAATTTTAAAAAAAATCATTTATAGGTTCACAACATGCTATTTCATCAGAGATCCACTTCAAGTTTAGCGAGGAATCAGGGCATAGTTTGTGATAATGTGCCCATATTGTGCACACATGTGCATCTTGGGTAACCTTTAGTTCCGGCTGGTGGGTGCAACCGAGACTAAAGATGCCGGTGGGATAAGGACGCGTGGGTAACCTTTAGTCCCGGCTGGTGGGTGCAACCGTGACTAAAGCTGTCGGTGGGATAAGGACGCGTGGGTAACCTTTAGTCCCGGCTGGTGGGTGCAACCGTGACTAAAGCTGTCGGTGGGATAAGGACGCGTGGGTAACCTTTAGTCCCGGCTGGTGGGTGCAACCGAGACTAAAGCTGTCGGTGGGATAAGGATGCGTGGGTAACCTTTAGTCCCGACTGGTGGGTGCAACCGAGACTAAAGTTGTCGGCGAGATAAGGACGTGTGGGTGGATGGACTGCTCGATGAGATAAAGCATGTAGCGCACGACGCCCTGTCGAAGGAACAAGACAAAGTAGAAGTGGCGCCGTGCCTATAAAAGGACCATCTATACGCCATGGCAAGCATCTCAACAAGGCAACATAGGTAGAGAGAGTTTCATCCCCATGGATGGAGGGTTTGGAAATCTCCCGTGGCGGAGCTTCTCGAAGATGTCGTTGGTGCACACACCCTATGGCATCTTCGGAAGCTCTGCCTCGGAATTTTTTTCCTGCAAGCCCGTGAAAGACTCCATCTCCTCTAACATTGTTGGGGAAAGGGTTGAGAAATCTCCTGTGGCGGAGCTTCTCGAAGATGTCGTTGGTGCACACGCCCTACGGCATCTTCGGAAGCTCCGCCTCGGAAAAATTTCCCTGCAAGCCCGTGAAAGACTCCATCTCCTCTAACAGTGTTGGGGAAAGGGTTGAGAAATCTCCCGTGGCGGAGGTTCTCGAAGATGTCGTTGGTGCACACACCCTACGGCATCTTCGGAAGCTCCGCCTCGGAAAAATTTCCCTGCAAGCCCATGAAAGACTCTATTACATAAAGTTTCGATACATCACATAAAGTTTCCATACATCACATACAGTTTCCATACATTACATAGATTTACATAGGGTTTAGGGTTTAGGATATGAATCCTTCGTTGTGTATGTCGATCCCTTGCCTATGATCGCTTCTTAGGCCGTAACCATGGAGCATCTTCTTTGCTTAACGGGATGCTTGGGTCAGTTTTCACGGTGAAGGGCGGAATTTCATCAAACTTATCATAATCTGCTGACATGTCTGTCTTGTCCTCGACTCCCGCGATGTTTCTTTTCCCTGAAAGAACTATGTGACGCCTGGGCTCATCGTCTGATGTATTTGTTTCCTTATTTTTTCTTTTTTGCGGTCTAGAGGACATGTTCTTCACATAAAAAACCTGAGCCACATCATTGGCTAGGACGAATGGTTCGTCTCTATAACCAAGATTCTTGAGATCCATTGTTGTCATTCCGTACAGCTGGTCTACCTTTACCCCTTCTCCATTCATGTTGACCCAACTGCACCGAAACAATGTGACCTTAAAAGTAGGTCCATAGTCAAGTTCCCATATCTCCTCTATGTAACCATAGTATGTGTCCTTTTTCCCATTCTCGCATGTTGCATCAAAGCGGACACCACTGTTTTGGTTGGTGCTCTTTTTATCTTGGGCAATCGTGTAAAATGTATTCCCATTTATCTCGTACCCTTGGAAAGTCAATACAGTCGCAGATGGTGTCGTGGCCAACAAGTAGAGCCGATCTCCAATAGTGGTGTCATTCATGAGATGTAATTGCAATCAAGTGCTGAAAGTCTCCATGTGATTTTTTTTAATCCAGTAGTCATCCTTCCCTGGGAACTTGGAGTGTACAACATTCATGTGTTCCTCGATATACGGAGCCACGAAGGTAGAACTTTGGAGAACTATGTAGTGTGCTTGATTCAAAGAATGTCCGTCCCTAAATATCATTGCTTTCTTTCCTAGCGTGCCTTTTCCACTCAGTATCCCCTCATACCGTGATTCAGGAACACCAATCGGCTTAAGGTCAGGAAGAAAGTCTACACAGAATCCAATGACCTCCTCTGTTCCATAGCCCTTGGAGATGCTTCTTTCTGGCCTAGCACGGTTACGAACATATTTCTTTAAGACTCCCATGAACCTCTTGAAGGGGAACATATTGTGCAGAAATACAGGATCGAGAATGTAAATCTCATCGACTAGGTGAACTAAGAGATGCATAATAATATTGAAGAAGGACGGGGGGAACAACAACTCAAAACTGACAAGACATTGGACCACATCCTTCTGTAGCCTTTCTAGACTTTCTCGATCGATTACCTTCTGAGATATTGCATTGAGGAATGCACATAGCTTCACAATGGTTAATCGAACATTTTTCGGTAGAAGCCCTCTCAATGCAACCGGAAGCAACTGTGTCATAATCACGTGGCAATCATGAGACTTCAGGTTTTGAAATTTTTTCTCTGCCATATTTATTATTCCCTTTATATTTGACGAGAAGCCAGTCGGGACTTTCATACTGTAAAGGACTTCAAAAAAGATTTCCTTCTCTGCTTTGGTAAGAGCGTAGCTACTTAAGTATTTACGTCCTTTATCAGTATGCTTGTTGTGTTGGTCTTTGATACGTTGCTGGTCCTTTCGTGCTTCTGGTGTATCTTTTGTCTTCCCATACACGCCCAGGAAGCCTAGCAGGTTCACGCAAAGATTCTTCGTCACGTGCATCACGTCGATTGAAGAACGGACCTCTAGGTCTTTCCAATACTCAAGCTCCCAAAATATAGATTTCTTTTTCCACATGGCCGTGTGTCCGGTAATGGGGTCTTTCGGAACAGATTAACCGCCAGGACCCTTTCCAAAGATTACTTCTAGGTCCTTCACCATACCAAATACATCAACACCTTTAGGGAGCTTAGGCTTCTTCCGGTAATCTGCCTCACCGTTGAAATTCTTGCCTTTCTTTCTTACTTGATGATTGGTCGGAAGAAATTTACGACACCCCAGGTACACAACCTTCTTACATTTATCCAAATATGTACCTTTAGTATTATCTAAACAGTGCGTGCATGTATTGTATCCCTTGTTTGACTGTCCTGAAATGTTACTAAGAGCAGACCAATCATTGATGGTTACGAACAACAACGCTCGTAGGTCAAATGGCTCCTGTTTGTGCTCATCCCACACCTTTACACCTGGTTCTGCCCACAACTGCAAAAGTTCATCGACTAATGGCCTTAGGTACACATCAATGTCGTTGCCGGGTTGCTTCGGTCCTTGGATGAGCATTGACATCATAATGAACTTACACTTCATGCACAACCAAGGCGGAAGGTTGTAGATACATAGAGTCACTGGCCAGGTGTTGTGACTACAGCTCTGCTCCCCAAAAGGATTCATGTCGTCTGTACTTAGACCAAACCATAAGTTCCTCGCGTCACCTGCAAAGTTCGAGTACTTTCTCTCGATGTTTCTCCACTGCGACCCATCGGCAGGGTGTCTCAGTTTCCCGTCTTTCTTACGTTCTTCTTTGTGCCATCACAACAACCTAGCATGCTCTTTATTTCTGAACAGACGTTTCAACCGTGGTATTATAGGAGCATACCACATAACCTTAGCAGGCACCCTCTTCCTAGAGGGCTCGTCATCGCCCTCAACATCACCAGGGTCATCTTGTCTGATCTTGTATCGACATGCATTGCATACCGGGCATTTATCCATATTCTCGTACTTCTCACCGCGGTACAGGATGCAGTCATTAATGCATGCATGTATCTTCTCCACATCTAATCCTAGAGAGCAGATAGTCTTCTTTGCTTCGTACGTTGTCTCGGGCAGCTCGTTATCCTTTGGAAGCTTCGGCTTCATTATTTTCAGTAACTTCTCAAATCCCTTGTCAGATAAGCCAGTCTCTGCCTTCCATTTCAGCAGTTCAAGTGTGGTACCGAGCTTTGTGCTGCCATCTTCGCAATTTGTGTACAACAACTTTTTGTGATCCTTTTGCATGGCCTCCAACTTAAGCTTCTCCCTTTCTGTATCACATTGTTGCTTTGCATCAGAAATGACCCGACCAAGACCATCAGCGGGCTCATCTGATGCCCGTTGTTCTTCTTCATTGCCGCCTCCCTCTTCTTCATTGTCTTCCATTGCAGTATCACCGTATTCTTCAGGGGACATAGGATAGCTGTCATCATCCTCCTCTTCTTCATTTTCTTCCAGCCTAACCCCTCTTTCTCCGTGTATGGCCCAACAATAATATCCGGGCATGAAACCTCTCCGAAGCAGATGGCTTTGAAGGATTCTCGGGGCAGAGTGCTCCGCCACGTTCCGACAGTCGACGCAGGGACAAGGCATAAAATTATCCACTTTGTTTGCCTTAGCTAAATCGATAAATTTATGGAGGCCTGCAATAAAATCGGAATGGCGTCGGTCGCCATACATCCATCGCATCCGTGCATCGATCTGCGTCATAATAATTAACCATTACAATAACATCGTCAATAGTAAAATGACCATCCTACATGGACAGATGCAATATTTTTGTATCAGTTACAGATAAAGAAGATAAGGTTGCTAACCTCAGCCGAGGATACCGTGTTGTCAGAACTAAAGTGTGGCTCGGACATTTCGTCGAACACCTTGTGTGCAATCAAAGAAAAAAAAACCTAGCACCCACTCCTCACACACAATCCAGCAAAATTTGGTGGGCAAAGGGTTGGGCTTATATATAGTCAGGGGAGGGTTTTGGTCCCGGTTATTGCCACGAACCGGGACCAAAGCCCCTCCCGCGCGACACGTGGCCGCCTAGCAGCTCGCACCCCACCCAGGTCATTGGTCCCGGTTAATGGCACGAGCCGGGACCAATGACTTCGGTGGGGGGCGCGCTGCTGGGCCGCCACGTGTCGCGCGGGAGGAGCTTTGGTCCCGGTTCTTGGCAATAACCGGGACCAATGCCTCCGTCGCTTCGTCGTCCCCCGTGCATAAATATGCTGCCTCTCTGCAGTCCCTCTCCATCCCACCACTTTGCCTCTCCACCACGCCGTCGTTTCGCCTCCCCTTCCTCTCCAATCTCCACCGCGCCGTCATGGAGGTGCCCACGCTCAACCACTACGAGGCGGCTGCGTTTGCGATCTACGGCATCCTCGCGTCGCCGCGCGCGACCCTTCCCGTCGGATTTCGCATCAGCGAGGGGGTGTGCCGGTGGCTCCGCTCCTCAACCCCCGCGAATACGAGATGGAGTACGTCATCGCGGAGCGTCGCCGCCAACTGCCCACGTGCTTTAGGGCGTTGCCCCGGCACGCGGCGGGCAGCGAGTATTGGCCCCGGCTGTTCAAGAAGGAGCGGAAGGCCAAGCTTGGCAACCGTTTCGTGGACGGGCGCCTGGTGCACCCGGATCACCGCAACCAAGAAGGGCGGGAGTTGTTCTGGTCCGTCCCTGGACGGACCATCTACACCGCCATCGACGCCGCTATGCGCGCAGACGAGCTCCGTCTCCCGAACAACGCCGAAATCGTGGAGATTTCGTCTGACGACGACGAGGAAGCCGGCGGCACGGAGGACAACGGCTCGGAGGACAGCGGCAGCGGAAGTGTTGTCGACTAGAAATTTATAAAGTCGCATCTTTATTTGTATGGAAAAATTTGTGGTCGAATAATAAAATGTCTCAATTTAGACCTTTGTCTCGATTAATTCGTGAAAGATTTGTTCAAAAATAGTGATCAATTTAATTTCTACCTCGAATTAATTTCTGCCTCGAATTAATTTCTACGCCGAATTAATTTACACTAATTCCTGGACTGCTGATCGTCGCGGGGTCATTGGTCCCGGTTGTGGGCATGAACCGGGACCAATGCCTCGCAAAGAGCCATGTGTGCATCGCGGGATCATTGGTCCCGGTTCGTGTCATAAACCGGGACCAATGCTTATAGATGAACCGGGACCAATGCCTTGGCGGCATGAACCGGGACCGGTGCCTGGTATTGGTCCCGATTACGAAAACGAACCGGGACCAATGGAATTTGGACGCTGGACCAAAGGCCCTCTTTCTACTAGTGAACTGTGATTCAATTCAGGAGAAGAGAGTGAGGTTGATTAAGTAGGCCAACATCAAACAAATTTTCAGCGGGCGGTGATTCAGAAGTGGTGGAGTTAACTGGATCTACATGTGAATTGCATGGTTGGTTGTCGATCTCGTGAGAGATCTAGAGAGCGAGAAACCATTTTCTCTCTATTTCTTTGTTAGCAGGCATATGCATTTTACAACTGAAGCTCCAGAGACATGTATATAAGTGCATCATATATATATAGGAAAAATACTTCTTACTCCCGTGTGTAACTACACCCACGTCTTATATACTATCTTACGGAAGTATTTGTAATACTTTATCTGTTTGAGTATGTTCATATACTATATCTAAGATACTTCCAAACAAGTTAGGTGAAAAAATTGCAAATACACCCATAGTTTACACTATATATGTAAAATACCGTCATATTTGTACGTACAAAAGGAGCATGTGAATAAAAATTATATACTACCAAAAAAGTAGTATATATACTGCCCAAATATTCGTATATACTTCATACTACCCATATATAGTCTCCAGTATGATAGATACTGCCTAAATAATATATATATATATATATATATATATATATATATATATATATATATATATATATATATATATATATATATACCTCCCCCTATCGACTTTAAATTCCTTCTAATAATTTAGTCTTGAGAATTGCTCGAGAAACATTTTGTAATGGCGTCACTGGGTTTGATTAATCAGAACAACACTACTGTGTTTCCATCCCAAACTCCTAGGAGAACAAAATTGCAAGCTGAACTGGCCCCCATTGCAAGGCAAGAAACAATGGGCTTTAGCAGCTACCACATTGGATGACTAGAAAAAGAGGCTGCAAGAACTGTTTAACCAGCGCAATGCAATGCTCTAGGTCCTGCACATATTTTGTTAATCTCACGACACATCAGCTTATGTCAGACACGTGATATTCTAACAAGAACAACGAGTACTAAGCCAACACTACGTTCCAGACCACAGTAACGAGGATTTTAGCAGGGTCCTAGGTAGTGTTCACCACTTGGAGCCGCTCTATTCCTGATGTATCCTATTCCCTCATGCTCTTACATCTTTTCCGCCTTTCTTTCTCATCCTCTTTGTTTATGTGATCACCACACTTTCTAGAGCTAACAAGTGTTTCAAATTTCGGTTTCGGAAGTATTTAAGCCCCCTACCAAAATCACTATTCATTTAATTCCAGTGATTCAGGATTTCATTTAGGCCAAAAATAAATTTTCTCTCAAAATTCACAAGATATTCAATATTTTGAAAAATAATTTGATTTTTTTGAAACCTTGTGTATTACTGAAAGAGCTGAAATATTTTGACCGAAAGGCAATTATTTCGCTGTCTCCAGGAATCACTGAAAGTCTCCTGGAATCTCCAAAATTCAGCGAGTTCCGAAAAAATAGTGTGGTATATATAGGATAAAATGTATTTTTAAAATATATAGGAAGAATAGTGTTGGTCACAAATTAAAGTGGAAGTTAGTAGAGAATCTTCACTATTAATTTTGGAGTTAGATGAATGCCTATAAGTGGGTGATTCATGTGATGGCAATTAATATTACTATAGTGCTACTCTACATTTGGTTCTTCAAGGAAGATGGTAAGTGATATAACAAGGAACTAGGGGTACTCCATTTTAGATAAGAAGAACTGACATTCTGCCAATGCTTCTCAGCTAACTTCATAGTTAAATACTTGCGTTCCAGGGAAGGCCACATCACTTGTGACATTTCACACTTAGGGAAGAAGGCAATCAGGCACAGTGGATTTGATTGATTAGTGGAGTATCTACATGTGCCCGCTAGACAGCTTCTTAAACCACAGACCTTCGAGCGGACACTCGACGCTCTGTCCATCCATGAGACGGAATCCAACTTCAGTGTCAATGCCTAAGTTTTCTGCATGAAAGGAGGTTCAAATAAAGTAGAACAATACTTACCGGAACAAATATGAGAGAAAGCATGAACTTGGGTGGCACCATTATACATATACTACTCTACCTAATATTCATGATAGCCACCTCCTAAACCCTAGGCATCGCCTCTTGCAACCAACAATCTCCTCCATCTCCGACCGGCATACAATCGACGGGTCCCGCCTCCTCTGTTTGCATTCTAGTGGTGGGTGGTGGTATAGACCTTGGCCCTGTTCTCAACACTTTAGTGAAGTCCCTAAAGTTAGGTTTGGTCAACCAACAGTGATGCCATCGAAAGCCACATTATCTATCTTATTATTAATAAATCCAACACTTAGGTTCAAATCCTGACGGATGCAGATTTAATTTTCCTATTTATATTTGAGGACCAGTCTCTCTCTTGATACTCATGAAATTTATCCTTAGACCATGCTTCGTGCTTTACGTACTAAGATTAAAAATCATGATACTCATGCTTAATGGTCGTGTGCATCATAGTTGGTGCAGAGGTCGGGGAAGTAAAATTCTCCCCGAATTTAAAGAGAACTTGAGAACGGTTTGCTCCCCGTGTCTCACCCCAGGGTGACACCGGGGGCGAAACCCTAAGTGCCACCAGAACCTTATCCCTCGACGGAAGGCTCCCCTCGCCGTCAGGGCTAGTGTGAATTATTATTTTCGGAGTGTGCCCATCCTCCACTTTTTCCTGGGTTTCCACATAAGGACAATAAAGGGCGAAGCTGATTTGTTCGGGGTTGTACAGGAAGAGGGGATATCACTAGAGCCAAAGGAGAAGCGAGGGTGCCCATGCAGTGACACCATCGCCCTCGCCGACGACCGACTAAGCAACCTGCCAGATGGCCTCCTATATACCATCATGTCCTTTCTTCCGGCCCTCTTTCTTCTGGCCCCGCATGTCATGGAGACAAGAGTGTTGTCGAGGCGGTGGAGGGACCTCTGGCGCTCTATCCTTACATACGCATTGAAGAACGGGTGTTCCCGGTTACCAGTAGGGAAGGGAGTGACCTGCAAGAATGGGAGGAGAAATGGTGCAAGCTCAAGAACTTCACCACCTACCTATTCATGTTCAATAACAATGTCCACTACTAGAGAAAAGGCTATAGGAGACATCCTTATAGAAGGCGCATTTAGACCATATGCGCCTCCTATAAAATAGGCGAGGCACACTGCCTTACCATGTGCCTCTAGTATAAAAATAGGCGAGGCGCATATTATGAGGATGCGCCTCCTATAATCCCTATATAGATGAAATATGGCAGCCCCGGATTATGCGAGGCGTATTCTACTTCATATGCGCCTCGAGTTGTTCGAATACTTGAGGCACATATGGAGCAGATGCGCCTCTAGTAAGTTGTGTGACCCAGTTGTGGTAGGTGCCAAAATATAGGAGGCGCACCAGCAGATATGCGCCTGAAGTATTTTCCAATAGTAGAGACGCGTATGGAGTAGAATGCGACTCGAGTAAACAGACCCCCCCCCCCCTCGCTTTTAAGTTTTGTAAAAAAATGATAAAAACTTCAAAAAACTAATTCCTTTGAGTTGTAGTTAGATTTTAGGGTATAGTTCTAGAAAAAATTGAAAAACATGATTTTCCATGTATTTTGCAAAAAAGGGTCATGGAACGGTAAAACGGCCCTAACTTTTGCATACAATATCGAAAAAAAAAGTTTAATATATCAAAATGATTGTCTCAAAATTTCCTACTCAATTCAAGTGCTAAAAGCCGTTGAAGATTTTATAGATTCCCCAAATTTAAAATGAGTAAAAAGTTATGGCAGATAGAAATTTTGTTTCTACAAAAAAACAAAATACTTTTCGAGGCGCATATCCTCGCATAAGTAAAGCTGGATTCAAATTCAAAAAATCCACCACCTACCACATCTACCACCTCTCTTCCTTCTCCTTCTCCTTCTCCTCCACCTCTCCTCCTCCAGCTCTCTTTCTTCTCCCCTTCTCCTCCTCCTCCACACTCCTCCACCTCCGGTGGCATCCTCCTCCTCTTCCTCCAGCGACCTTCTCCTCCTCCGGTGGCATCCTCCTCCTCTTCTTCCGGCGACCTCCTCCTCCGGCGACCACTCCGGCCATGGCCTCCACAACCACACCGACCACCTCCTCCTCCTCCACCTCCTCCTCCTCCACCTCCGACGACCACCTCCGGTGGCCTCATCCTCCTCCACAATCTCTGGTGACCCCCATGGCCATGGCCTCCTGCACATGCCTGCGGTGGTAGGTTGTGGCCACGGGCACGACCTCCGACGAGCTCCGATGAAATTCCTCTAGATCCAGATATGGCCGCCATTTTTTTGGAAATTCAAAAATAATATACGAGGCGCATTCGAATCAATATGCGCCTCGCATATGCAGAATATAAGAGGCGCATATTCAGAGTATGGGAGGTGCATATCAATATGCTCCTCGCATATCTAGGATATATGAGGCACATATACTGGAGGCGCGGCGCTAGAGGCGCATATCATATGCGCCTCGCATAGCATTTTTGGTGCGCCTTGGATAGCGTTTTCCCTAGTAGTGGTCACATCCTTGGATATGTTCCGGATATATCCTAATGGTAGTCATGCTGGTGCACTTCGTCTCCGAGACATGGATAGATGGTTGCGACGTGGAATCAAATACTACCCGCAAGTGCTTGAGATTCTTATCTCCTCTTCGCGTCCTCTCATTCCTTTTCCTCATATCGGACCAAGTTCTTGCTGCCTCAAAAGGTTGCATCTTCATGGTTTGCACCTAGACAACTAGTTTTCAGAGCTGATCTATTCCGGTTTCCCTGTCCTAGAAGATTTGGAGCTCAAGAGCTGCGGCAAAGGTTTTCAAGAGTTTAAGTCGTGCACATTGAAGAGGTTAGTAATCGACTACTGCGACAATCTCACTGGAGATCTGGTGGTTATCACTGTACCTCGAATGTCTTATCTCCGTCTAGGTATTTCACCGGTATATTATTTAAATGGTATTTCAATATATGAAATGGCTTCTCTTCTCAAAGCATAAATTCATTTCCTTTGTCTTGGTGAAACATTCTCCTTGAAACACGAACGTTGGATTCTGGGTAATCTGTGTAATGTTCCGAATTTGGAGTTGTCCGGTTTCCAGACAATGGTATGCCTTCCTAGACATGTTTTGGTATATACTCGTCCATGTTGCAAGGAAACATTCCCATGTGTTCGTAAAAGATTAACTATCCATCTTGCACGTGAGTAATCAATTGAATTGGCTGCTACCCAGATAGATCTGTTTCAGCTAAGTAGCATTCCTTTGGCAATTATTAGATACAATACTACACATGACAAACAAAGATTTTATTCACTGTTAATTTGATGTTGATGATTAATGCTTAAATTTAAGGTTTGTTTTCTGTTTTGTATATATTTCAGGCGATGCTTGTTGAGGAATCGGATGAATGCCCAATATTCACTAACCTACAAACCAACAATATTTCCTTGATAAATGTGATCTCAATAACAAGCTGGATGCTCTTGGGAGCTTTGTTCAGAATAATACGCCTTGTCTGGAGAAGCTTACTCTTGAATGCTGCATGGTAATTAACATTTTTCCTATCCATCTATGCCTTAATATTTGTTTAGCTTCTTACATGAATCTTGTGATACTGTCAAAAGTTTGAAGTAGAATCGGAGAAAGGGGGGTAGCTCGTGAGTAAAAACTAAAAACATTATTATTGTTCAACCACAGAACCAAAATACTTTTCGGTACCCGTGTTGAAGTATGATCCAAATTCAATTAAGGAGGCTAACTTCTGACGAAGCGGAGCGAGGCTCATCGCCGGATGCTTGGGCTGACCCCTCCCCCTCCCCGCGGTATGGATCGTTGAAGACCTAGGTTTCCACCGCTATATATACCTTTTGTAAGCCGCCGGCTGGGATGAGTTGCATCTGTGAAATCTCGGCGTTGTGTAAACTCTACCTGTTATAGTGAAATTTTGCTGGCTGGCGTCCGTGGTTTTTCCCTCTCTTTATTGAAGAGGGGTTTCCACGTTAAATCTGTGTCCCCTTGCTGTGATTTTCGTTTTCGTTCTTTGTTATTTGCTTGTCGCGATTCTAATAGCCCGAAATTGTAGTTCATAGAAGTCGTATATAAGGATGACCATGATCACCAACTAGTCGAACTTTTGTGGGGAACTTGGAGGAAGCTGCGTGATGCCAGTATCATACTCACCAACCTTTATATGGATTAAAATGTCTCTCGGGCGTTTGATAACTTCACCATGATCCTCCTTGTATCCAAGATTATTGTTTGTTTAATGGCTTAATTTTCTCGTACTGCTATTTCAGGACAGTTGAACGAAATGTTTGTTTTAGAGGACACCAAATGGGGTGCCAGAAGTTGATTTTTGTGTTCATTTTGTTACTTGCGTTTTGCACTTCCAAATAGGTTAGCGTGTAAACTGAAGTTGCAATGCTCGATAAAGTTAATGGTTTGCAAATGTTACCACATTTTTCATTTTTGTTTGGAAATGTTGTCACAAAGTATCCTTAGGCATTTGATCCACTACAACCCCCTCCTCCTAAACTCGTATCAAACTGGTATAATCTCAAACACAAGGACGGCTCAGATTGCTTGATACCCATTCGTTATTAGTATAGACATGTATACATAGCCCTGTACAAAACCCGTATAGCTCAAAACCTAATTATACGTCTTTCTAGCAACATATAAGTATAGTACGGCTATACGCCATATCATCGCAGGTGACGGCCGTGGCCGGCGAGCTAGTATTGGTGGTGGTTGGGTCCGGCGAGCTGGTGGTGGTGAATCGGTCTAGCCGGCACACACCTCAGCCTGGCCTTGTAGGTGTGTGCCAGCAGGGCTGGCGGTGCAGCGGCGTGGCGGCGGCGTGCAGACTTGGCGGCCGCGCGGAGGCGGCGTGCAATCATGGTGGTGGCGCGTGACCGGCCGAACAATCCAGCGACATGTCCGGTGACGTGATGGACTGTCCGGTGTCTTGTCCGTAGTTCCGAACGACGAAATTTTAACAGGAGCAACTGAGTGTCGCTACACATGTTGCCCAGACATGTTGCAGATTGTGCAAGACTGTCCAGCGGAGAAGAACCATGGCGACGTCGGCGGTTGTGACGATGGTCGGCGGTGGTCGGAGCAAAGGTGTAGGCGGGTCGGGGTCCTATGCGGCAGTGGTGCACGGGTCATATGCCAGTCTTGTCTCAGAGCGGAAATATACTTTTGCACATTAGTAAAGAACAAGTCCTGATCTTGTGGTAGATATTACCAGAAATAAATGCTTTGGTATATCCCAGGTGCAGTAATTCCAAGCGAAGTGATGCCTAAAGATTGATCAAAGTACCATCTAAAAACCGTGTTAGGTCTTAATAGACTTGCAATTTTGGATCAGAAGAAATATAAATTACTCGTAGGTTTTCTTGATGTTTTCAGACTTCTAACCTACTTAAGATTTTTTTTAGTTTTTCTATCCTTTCAAGTTTTTGAATATTTCTCTTGGACATTTATTTTCTTCATACGTTCCTGAAGTTTTGGAAAGAATAATTCGATAGTTCGACATAGCATTTCTAGGAGAAAGGACAGAAGTGCGAGAAACAAGTAGAGATGGACAAAACCGACATAGAAACACCATTTCACATCGTAGTTGTGATTCAGATTAGCGGACATTAATTGGGCCTAGCATCGATAACATTTCTCGGGACCGCCATTGAAAGGGATCCATGCTTAGGGTTAGGGTTTAGAAGGTACAACATCGGAGAACTTGAAAGAGTGGCTGCAAGAAATATCTGACCAGCGCAATTCATTACTCTAGATGCTGCGACGGATCATGCGCACACCCACACTAGCTTACGTCTGACCTGTGCACAAGTGCAGCCGAAGACACTAGTCTACCTAGTAGAAGGGACGAAGAGTAAGTTAGTGCGATCCCGCTGCCATCGGCATCTTTAATCTCAGTTTGGTCCTAGGTACTCTTCACCACTTGGAGCCCATGTATTCCCCATGTATCCTATTCCCTTGGGCTCTTACATCTTGCCCGTGTCTCTCTCATCATATTTGCTTGTTCCTAGGAACTCTTGATGGCCACACTCTTAGAGCAACCAGCATATTCAAACAAAGCAGGACGACATAATGTGTTATCTACTCCGGCGAATATGGTGTAGTATATATAGGATAAATATATTTTAGAAATATATATGAGAAGAAAATCGTTGATCCATAAAGTGGAAGTAGGGCATCTTCATTACTAGGATTTATTTAGAGAGAGATAAATGCCAATAAGTGGGTGGTGAGTGTGATAGTAATTAATATACTATCTCCAATCCATAATAAGTGTCGCTGATTTAGTATACAAATTGTACGAAATCAGCGACACTTATTATGGATCGGAGGGAGTATTATTATCCGAGTCTAGAATTATTCCTTCAGAGAAGATGATGAGTGATATGAAAAAAATTTAGTGGTGTTTATATAAGAAGATTTAATAGTGCTTCTCAGCTAACTTCGTAGTAGTTAAATAATCACATGTTGTTCATGTCACTGATAACACCTCATATTTTTCCGACAAAAATATATTAATATTACGAAAATACCAATTACACAATCATACGCGGACAATATACCAACAAGATATCTAAAGACCACCCAGGATTCAGTCAGCCAAGAAAAAAATTGGGACATAGAAAACAAAGACCCCGTCGCGGTGTTGAAACACATGCAACCAAAAAACTCTAACCACCACCGAAAACAACACCAGGACAAGTAAATAGACTCCCAAAAAATGACTCCTCCAAGAAGGAAACAATAGAAAAAATGCACAAGCATTGTTGTCGCCCCGATCAAAGATCATGAATTTTCACAAGGAGAAAGTACAAGTTTACAAAACAATGTCTTGAAAATGCCATTGCTAGGTACAACCAATGAATGCTAGACGTTGGGCTTTCATCCTGGAAATCGTGACTCGGTACTCGAGGAGCACCACCAAAATAGCAATCCATCCGTGGTGCGACCCCCTCTTCCCAGGGCCTCTTCTGCAAGCCACCAACACCCAACACACGTAAAGGACCTGTGTCACAATTCTTCACTGCCACCAATACACCTCTCCACCATTACGAACCTCCGATCGTAGCCACCATAACTTTTTCCACCTCTGTCAATCCTATGGAAATCTATATTTAGACATGTTTCATGGCACCGATCAAAAGGCGAAGCTTCCTGCCACACCCTCATGAGACCTTATTGGCCCAAGATAAGGGAGTGCACGACCGGATCGATTCCGATCTAGTTATCATGTGGCTCCATGCGCCAAAACGGAAATCTCCAAGAGAAAGACCGGAACTAGTTCGCGTCATGATCGAGGAGACCATCATGAAGTAGATCGGTGACTTAACGCTCGAAAAAACACAGGGCCAAACAACCTTTATTAAGGCTGAGCCAGTAGCCCCAACGTTACATGACGACTACAGAGGAGAAGACGAACGCCGCGCCATGCTGGTCTTCCTATGCTGAAGGAGCACACGGGCGATGCCCGTTGGGCCAAGATAGGACCCAAACAGGTCCACGCCCCTAGCCCCCGATCGATGGTCGCACGCGCACAGCAGCCACGATACGTCTTCCCAAATAGGGCCCAAGACGGGCCCACTGCCGCCATCGCACGCCATGGCCTCGGCTTCCGATCGCGCCACTAAGGGCCGACGATGTCCTTCTCCATCGCCTAGCTCCGCCACACCTTGTCTTGAACTCCACATGCCACCTCATGCGCACGCCCGTCATCATGCATCACCGCACACATGCTCCGCAACCGTGTGCCTCCACAACCCTCAGTAGTCAATGAGATAGGCGTCGCCACCGCGCCACTAGCGGCTAGGGGGGTCGGGCTAAGGGAGTTCATGGCTAGGGCTCGATGGAACCTCCGGAGTCGCCCGAGCAGAGGCGATCCGGGAGGTGCGGGAGTTCAGCTTTGGTTTCCTCTCCTACCAATCACACTTTACATCAATGATGAAACTCTTTAGGTCATCAATGTGGTGACTGGAGATTTTAGTGTAAAAGTGCATATTCGGTCGAAACATGATGGTTTCGAGTGGGTCCTTTTGCCGGTGTATGGAGCCGCGCAAGACACACATAAAGCTGATTTTTTGTCGAAACTTGTGAGGATGTGTGAGACGAAACCACTACCTATGTTGTTAGGGGGTGATTTCAATATCTTACGAAAGAAAGAAAAAAAGTACTAATAATTTTAATCCTCGTTGGCCAATGGTTTTTTATGCTATTATTGAGACTCAGGGAGACAATATACATGGGCTAGTAGGAAGAAAATTTGGATCCTATTCTCGCAAGCGTGGAATGGGAACAAAAGTTCCCTTTAGTCTCGGTGAGAGCGTTGTGTCGCTTGGGTTCCGACCATACACCGTTGCTGATTTATTCTAGGAACCAGGCTCACTTAGTAAACAAGTTCGAATTATCATGGTTAAACCATGAAGGTTTTTATGATATGATTGTTGTTGAATGGGCCTAAATATCTTCTGGTCATACTCCCATTCAGCCGATGGAAGAGCAAAATTAGACACTTGCACTGGTTCTTGAAGGGATGGGTTTAAGTGGAAAATATAAAAAAGAGAAAGAGCATCTTATATCCATTATTGATGATTTGGATGTTAAAGTAGAATCTTTTATTTTGAATGATTCAGAAAATACCATGCTAAAAGATGCAAATGAAAAAAATTAACAAACTGAGGCGCGATGAAGAGACCAAATGCGCTCAACGTGCCAAAGTTAAACATGTTTAAGAAGGTGGGAATAACACTAAATATTTCCATTTAATTACAAATGGCAAACATAGAAAAAAGAAGGTTTTTGAACTTGAACAAGATGAAGAAACCATTGTGGGGGACGACAATTTAAAAGTTTATATTAGTGAATATTATAAGAAGCTTTTTGAAGACCCTGATTACAATACCTTTTCGTTAATGGAAGAGAGGGTGGGAGATATTCCGCAAGTTTCAAGTGATGAAAATAATCTTCTAAGAACTAACTTTACTAAAAAGGACGTGTTGGAGGCTATTTCTCAAACGGAACATCATAAAGCTTTAGGCGGATGGGTTCCCTGCGGAATTTTACCAAAAAATTTGGGATGTACTCAAGAATGATTTGGTGGCTCTCTTTCATAAATTGAAATATGGTGAGTTACCTTTGTATATGTTGAAATTCGGGGTAATCACTTTGTTGCCTAAGAAAGAAAATGCAGTTCAAATTCAACAATATAGACCAATTTGTCTACTAAATGTTAGCTTCAATGTTATACTAAGGCAACAACTAATCGCATTACGAGTTTGGCTCATAAGGTGATCAGACCAACCAAATCAGCTTTTATGCCACGACGACACATCCTTGAGGTAGTGGTAGTTCTACACGAAACCATTCATGAACTTCATAGAGAAAAGCTTGATGGTATGCTTATCCAGAATGGTACAACTGGATTAAATATTTTGTGCAAGGTGGCAGTGTGGAAATAAGGGTGAATGATGATATTGGCCATTATTTCCAAACAAGAAAGGGATTAAGACAAGATGATCCATTATCTCCAACGCTTTTCAACATTTTCGCTGATATGTTGGCCATTCTCATTGCTCGTGCTAAGGAGGGCGGTCAAGTAGGGGGGCTCATGCCTCATTTGGTGGAGGGAGGTGTCTCTATACTACAATATGCAGATGATACCATATTATTTATGGAACTTGATCCTGAAAATGGCGTTAATATGAAGCTAATTGTTTGTGTTTTTTATCAACTCTCGGGTCTCAAGATTAACTTCCACAAAAGTAAAATTTTCTGTTTTGGCAAAGCAAAGGATATGGAACATACTTACAAGCAGATTTTGGGCTCGGGGTCCCTTCCTTTTAGGTACCTTGGAGTACTAATTCATTATAAAAATTTGAAATGCTGAATGGGATCCCGTGGAATGTCGTTTTGTTTTAAAGCTAGGATGCTAGCAACGCAAGCTGCTATCCTATAGAGACCATTTAGTCCTCATTAATTCGGTATTGACAATTTCACCGATGTTCATGTTTTCTTTTTTGACAAGTGCCGAAAGGTGTTAGGAAGGGTTTGGACTTCTTTAGATCCATATTCTTTTGGTAAAGTGATGATAAGAAGAAGAAATATAGGTTATCCAAATGGAATATTATATGTCGTCCTAAAGATCACGGAGGACTTGGAATTGAAGTCTTAGATCTGGAAAATAAATGTTTACTAAGAAAATGGCTTTTTAAACTACTGAATGAGGATGGAATGTGGCAACAACTTTTATACAATAAATATTTACAAGGAAAAACTTTATCTCAAGTAGAGGAAAAACCGATCGACTCACCGTTTTGGAAAGGTCTCATGCGGGTGAAGAAATTGTTCTTCGCAAATGGTTTTTTCAAAATTGGTGATGGTGAATCAGTTCGATTCTAGGAAAACATTTGGTTGGGTGGTATGTCACTAGTGCTGCAAAATCCTTCATTATATAACATAGTACAAATAAAAAATGTTCTTATGGCTAATGTACTTGCTCAAACTCCGCTGCATATTACTTTTAGAAGGTTTTTGAATGGGCATAAATGGAACGAATGGTTACATTTATGCTAAAGATTAATGAGGGTAAATCTATCTAATGATCCAGATCATTTTGTTTGGAAATTAACTGATTCGAGTACTTTTACTGTTAAATCAATGTATTTAGACCTTATAAATGGTCATACTAGATTCCTAAATAAGTACCTTTGGAAGAAAAAAGTCCCACTTAAAGTTAAAAATTGTATGTGATTCCCTAATAATAGGGTATTATTGACAAAGGATAACCTGGCTAAACATAAGTGGAATGGATGTCAGGAATGTTGCTTCTGTGATTCAGTGGAGTCTATGGAACACTTGTTCATCTCATGTCCTTTCGCACGCATTATTTGGCGCATGATTTTTTTCACATATAACATACCACCTCCTACCAATATTAAGAATATGTTCGGAAATTAGTTAAAATGGGTGGACAAACGGAATAAAGCTAGAATATGCATTGGAGTTTCTACTTTATGTTGGTTAATTTGGAAGTGTAGGAATAACTTCATCTTTAACAATCAAACGGCTACTAATTTTTTGCAGATTATTCATATGGCTACACATTAGATTTAACTTTGGTCCTATCTCCTCCCGGCCGACCAGCGAGAGCCTATGACTACGGGATGCAACCAGTTGCGTACGGCTGCACATGACTTCTTTTTTTAGGCTACTGGATGGCGACATACTAGTAGAATTTAGAATGGCTAGCCTTGTGATGCTTATTTTCCGATGATTGATATATGTTTCAACTTTATCTGATACGTAAACGTAATACTTTGAACTATATTTAAATATTGAAATAAAAAAGGGTTGCATCTTTGGATGCCGAGGCCAGGCTATGCTCCCCATTTCAAAAAAAAAAATGAAAGCAGACATCTCAACTCACGGGCCTTCAAATGGACACCCGACCTGATGTTCCACGAGATGCAAAGCCAACTTCAGCTGCAAGGCCTCGGATTTCATGCAAGAAAGGAGGTTCAATAGGATACTAATGGGAGCACAAATCTGAGTTAAGAAAGCGTGAATCTAGGTGGTACCATTGTACTTGTACTAGTCTATCCAAGTGCACCACGCACAATTTATTAGTCATTCACTCATGTCATCACATAGTAGAATTACAGAAAAAAATCATTTAAAACAGAAAAAACAAATGGCTAGAGGACAAGAAAGAAAGAAGCGCCAATATACTAGTGGTGCTCATATGGCAAAAATAAATGACACCATCGTCAACATTATCACGATTACTATGCAGGACAAGAGCAGCTAAGTGGACCTAGTAACATGAGATCCTCGTTTTCTCTCAATTTCTTGACGCATATTTAAAAAAAGTATGCAGTCTCCATCCCAAGCATTGTACATGTATCTTACACGTGTTCATGCACTTCCTGAAGCAAAATAAGTGGTGCCCGCATTAAAAGAAGTGGTGCCCAAATGTGCGGAAGCAATACCGTACTCACTCCGTCCCAAAATAAATGACTTGGTTTAGTTTAGATTCGTATGTATTTAGACTTGTTTTAGTGTAAGATGCATCCGGATTTAGACAAATGCAAGTTATTTATTTTGGGACGGAGGGAGTAGGCCAGTCTCTCTTCTTTCGAGAGGGCTGCAGCAACTGATGGTGAGCTTCTTTTCCAAGTGTTCTCCATGTAATGTCCACATCCTTAAACTTGCGGCCTGGAATTAACATTTTAGATGAGCTTCAACATTACACCTTGCTACGACACTGTTCTCGATGTCTCCTATTTGCAGTGCTTCTCACACATTGTTCCATGTCGCTCTCTCATCTTTTATGGGTATGTAACCTGATACTAAGCTAGTGTGATGGTCATGTTAAAGTAATAGTAGACAATCGATGATGAAGTGGTGTATATAAGAGAAATATATTGCAAAAAAGAAAACCATTCATATGTGCAACAGGGCCGGCCCTGGTATGCCAGGGGCCCGGTGCAAGAAAAAAACTGGGCCCTATACATAAGTAAATTATAGAGGTGTCTGCTTATTTGACTTATGTATCGAACAAAATCCCCTATAAGATATATATTGAACAAAAACACTTAAGTTGTTTAAAAAAAACACCTGGAGAAGCCGAGAATTCTACCGACCATTGCAGACTGAGGACGAATTTATTGGAAAATCAACTCCTCCATTAATCACCTCAAAATGGGTATTTTTATCAATATTTTAGTGAATTTGTAGGAAAATCAACTCCATTAGTCAAGGTGGGAGCGCGCCTACCAACAACGGCGGAAATGGAAAAAGGAAACTGAGAGAAGTCGATTTGACAAAGGACCCGACCAGACATAACACTCTTATTTGTCATTAGCGGTACATGCACGCGTGCATAGAAGGGCCTGAATGCCTGAGTTGCTAGCAGTTAAGCTGATCGATTGATCAAATTTCTCTCTAATCTAACATACATGCTTGTGCGTTCCTAGGTGGGGCCTCCAGCAATCGGGGGCCCTGTGCCACTGCATCGGCTGCACAGGCTTAGGGCCGGCACTGATGTGCAATAAAAGTGAATCAATCTGCACATGTGAAATTTGGTGGGGCATTCATTTCCTCCGTTTGTCAGAGAAACACCGTGAAATGATTCCTACAACGTGCATGTATTTGCAGTTTTGGAATTTTCAAATGTACAACTGGGAAAAAAAATACATTTCCTCTCTTTTCTTGGCGCGCATACACAGTTTCCATCGCAAGCATCATAAATACGCTGGCATGCCATCGATCAATCAATGGTTTTTATAAAATGTGAAGTGGAACCATATACTTCGTTATCTACTCAGATGAAGACGAACTATTTACTCCGAGCGAGGGCTAATGGAGTTCAGTTTCGCATGAGAGGTATATGCTCATATGATGCTACCTAACAAATTTTTGAAAAAAAAAATATTTATGCTCATATGATTTTCCTCTGAAAAAACAAATATTTGGAAAAAAATCCCTATTTTCTAACCCAATCCTTCGAAGTATATATCACGAGCCTCTTAGAACTTGATTTGAACAAGAGCTTGTAAAGAATGCAAGCATGTACTAGCAAGAACGTGTTATTTCGATCGTGACATCATTTCTAAGAATTAATAGTGTTGTGATATTTTGATAATTGTATGTTGTAGATCTACCGACGTACATGTTGGGATGCTTGTCCGCTCATGGGCTGAGCAAAGCCGTCTTACTCAGTTAATCACTCCCAATGAAACAGTGTGGAGAAATGCTCTCGCTCAACGCCCAGAACCTAAAGCTTCCCCTTAGGGCTTGTTTGGTTCATATGAATTGCATAGAAATTGTGTAGGATTTGAATCCTATTGAAATTTTTCCCATGTTATTGTTTGATTCATAGAAACATATACTATAGGAATTAATCTTATAGAAATCTTGTAGTGCATTTCCTATAGGAAAGAAACATTAGATCATACCTCATGAAAAAATTCCTTTGCGACATCAAATAGAATTTCTTTTTCCATAGGATTCAAGTTGGCATGACATCTCAATCCTATGTTTTTCCTATTCCTATACTTTTCCTACCCTATGAATCAAACAAGCCCTTAATCTCTAGAGCGCCACTAGTGAAACTGTACAAAAATGCTAACCCTATTCTAAAAAAAGAAGAGAGTGTAGGAGGATCTCGACACTACTTTCATTGAGGAGCTAACCCGGGCTGCCTAGTCCACCAACCATGGTGCTAGGAAATGATCTTTTCTAAAACTTGAGCAAAAAATGTGTCATATCTTAAAAATATTTCACAAAATAGCTGTTTGCAGGGCGCATTGAGTTGGGGCATCGTCCTAGATAGAGCGCTATGCTATATGGCACGCAACTACCTTGACCGAAGGTGAAATATTTCAGACACGCTTCATTGCATGCTCAAGTTCCATAAAAGGCGCGTGCTAGGCGTCCCATTCTCCCATCGTCCTAGTCCCCTGCGTGACACATGTGCGCCAAAATCCCCCAAATCTCGCTTTTGCTGCAGTAGCAAAAAAAATGTCCCGTTTTTGCTGCAGTAGCAAAACGGAGGCCAACATTCATGAGCACTTGTAGCAACTGTCGTGGTATTGCTGACGAGTACGCCATGGAGGGGTCCTCACGGACCGTGTTTAGAGAGGTGGGGGAAAGCGGTGAGTTGACGGGTACGAAGTAACACAACTTACCTAGGTTCAAGTCCCACAACGGTGGCGGAACTCTATTTCTACTATAAATTATTATAATGGTAATATGCCTATTGGCGAGGCTAAAAAAATGAAGCCCACCTATATACCAAACTATTCTGCTGTGGCTAGCGGCAATTTCCAATCAATTATCTAGGCCCGATCCACTATCGGCGTCTCACGATTGCTGAATGGAAACTCATTAAGAAAAGACTTCAAAAACGTCTTAATAGTTGGAAAGGTAAATTGCTACTCATAAATTCAGTACTCACCAACATGGTACTGTATATGATCTCGTTTTTCCAACTACCAAAAGGTGTCTTGACAAAAGTGGATTATTTCCACTCAAGATTCTTTTAGCAAGGTGTTAGTGAGAAAAAAGAAATATCGACTGGCTAGATGGAATGTGGTTTGCCGATCCAAAGAATATGGTGGACTGGGAATATATGCTTTGCAAGTCAAAAACACCATACTTCTTGGTAAATGGCTTTTCAAACTTCTTACAGAAGAAGGGGTCCGGCAAACCATTCTATGGAGGAAGTATGTTGGTTCCAAAGTTGTGTCTCAAGTGGTTTAAAAACCTGGTGATTCACACTTTTGGGCTAGACTAATGGTATCCGAAAATGACTTCTTCCATTTTGGCGATTTTAATATTAAGTATGGATCACAGATTAGGTTCTGGGAAGATAAATGGCTTGACCAAACTTCTCTTCATGAAAAATATCCAGCTCTATACTCGATTGTTAGACACAAAGGGGATATACTTTTCATGGTAATGGAAACCAGTCCTCCTAATGTGTCTTTCAGAAGAAGTTTCATAGGCCCTAGACTGATGTCTTGGAACAATTTTTTATTAAGATTATCCAGGATACAGATGTCCGAGGGTGTGGATGGATTCAAATAGAAATTACTACAGACTGGTAAATTTCCTGTTGATTCAATATATAGAGTTTTGATCTAATCTTATATTCCTGTCGATAATAATAGTAAAATTTGAAAGATGAAAATACCCTTTAAAACGAAGATTTTCGCTTGGTATCTCCGTAAAGGGATCATTCTAACAAAAGATAATCTTGTTAAAAGGAATTGGCATAGAAGTATACAATACGTTTTTTGTCACCATAATAAGACAATACACCATTTATTTTTTCAATATAAATTTGCTCATGCTATATGGTCAATCATCTATGTAGTCTCTTATTTATCTCCTCCACGTTCGGTAGTCAATGTATTTGACAACTGGTTGAATGAGATTGAGGATAAATACGTGACTTAATTTAGGGTGGGAGCACATGCCATTATTTGTTCACTTTGGCTATGTAGAAATAACAAGATTTTTAATAACATTGTGTCTTCTCCCCTACAGGTTATCTATCGAGCCACGACTATCCTCCGATCATGGATTACTCACCAACGTATGGAGTTCCGCGACTTGTTTGTGGAGGGTTGTACACGATTGGAGGATACGACGAGGGATCTCTTCTCCCGACATGGATGATAGCGTGATCTACGAATAGATCTGTCATAGCGCGTTTTGAGGATTTCGCTTTTTTATATCTTTTTTTGTAATTCTGGTACTTTTGCTTTGGTCTTGAGTTGTGTGGTTGATCGGGGAGGCGGCAATTCGGTTTATAGGTGTAAATGCACCAATTGTGAGAAAACATATTTTAAAATATCAAATAAATCGAAAAAAATTCTACATATACATTCAAACATTTTATGTTGGTTCACAAGTTTTTGGCACGAAAGAACATTTTATATGTCATGTATAAAAAAGACAAAATATGTCACATGAATAGTCGATAAAAAAGTCACGTGAATAGTCGTATTCATGTGACATATTTTGTCTTTTTTATACACGACACATAAAATGTTCTTTCATCACGAAAACTTGTGAACCAACATAAATTGCTCGAATGTATATGCAAAATTTTTGTTTTGAATTTTGACATTTCGAAAAATATTTTCTCACAATGGGTGCATTTGCACCTGCGAGCTAAAATGAATATCCCGGTTGATCGGTTGTGTGTATCCTAGCTATGCAGAGGCCGGGTGTAAACATACTTTTAAGTAATAAAGCGCCTATTTTCAATTTTTTTTGGAGCTGGAGCTGTCTCTGTTGGGTCCGCAGCATAGAAAACAAAATTTTTCCTACGATAAGAACTATACGCCAAGATCTATCTACTAGGTACAGAGCAATGGGTGAACATACATCCATCGAGAACTTACCCTCGAAGACAATGAGTTTTGTTAATGAGTAGGAACTCGTGGTTGATGTAGTCGTACACTTGCCGATCTCAAGGGCGTGTGGAAGTCCGAGCAGGTCCGGCTCCAGCACGTCCTTCAGATCCAGCTCCAGCAAGTCCAGCTCCAGCAAGTCCAGCACCGCAAAGCAGCGGTGCATCCGTGATCGCACACACGTCCGGTACCCCGACAACCTCCATCCCTCGCTCCAGCAAAGCAGTGGAAGCAGCAACTCCTTTCCAGATAAAGCCACCGGGAACATGTATCTCGCTAATCCGAGACCATGGGGGAATAATACTAGAGGGGGAGAGAGATCCTTCACGAGGAGGTGTGTGAAAGAAGGAGAGTGAGGGGGGCCTTTTATAGGAGGAGGGGGTACCCCTCCCCATGGCCGGCGCCCCATGGGGGGTGACTCCTCACCTCCCACATTCATGTGGTGGTAACCCCTCCACATTAAAATGCCCCTTCACATTCTCTTTTAAAGTCTCCACTTTAAATGCATTAAATTTCTCCAAATTTAATGCTCTCTCATTTAATAAAACTCTTTTATTATTTTTATTCAGAATTTTGTTAATTACTTTAATTAACAAACATTCACATAAAACCCCCTGCAACATTTCAATATTACATGCAGAACCAATTTCAGCAATTTCACCTGAAACAGTTTCGGTGTCTATTGAAATAATTCCAGCGTTTTCTTAAATCTTTATCTGAAACATATTTGCTCCAAATGGTGTCGGTATCCCTTAAGTGTGTCACCCTACGGTTTGCGAATAATGTAGACATGATCGAGACCACTCTCAGATCAATAATTAGAAGCGGGACCTGGAGATCCATACTGACTCCTACACATTCAACGATGACTTCTGTGATCGTGAGAACCTTTAACGCTAGTAAGTAAATCCCTTTGTCTCGTGATATATTACATGTCCGATATTCGATCATCGGTATCTCCATACCTAGTTTGATATCGTTGCCGACATGCACTCTTTTCTCGTTCCCGTGATATAACATTCTAGTGATCACATCACTTTCTTGCAAGCTATCTTAATGTGATATCACCGAGAGGGCCCAGAGTATATCTATCCGTCATCGGGATTGACAAATTCCACTCTTGATCCATGAGCCTCAACATAACACCTTCGTAGCACTGAACCCATCTTTATAGTCATCATGTTACAGTGTGACGTTTGATGTTATCAAGATACTCTTCAGGTATTAGCAATTAACATGATCTCATGGTCCAAGGATAAAGATTACTTCGTATGATTTTATAGCAATATAAACATAATGACTTGATCGTAATGCTATACTTCGGATGAATGTTCATCACATCATTCAACTAATGTTGTGACCTTGTTATTAACAACATCCAATGTCCATGATCAGGAAACCTTGATCATCTTGTTAATCAACAAGCTAGTCTATAAGAGAGGCATAACTAGGAACCCTTTTTTATTAAAGACACATGTATTAATGTTTCTGATCAATACAATTATATAATGCAAAATAAACATTTATCATAAATATGGAATAAGATAATAACCACTTTATTATTGCCTCTCGGGCATATTCCCTTGAGTCTCCCACTTGCACTAGAGTCAATAATCTAGTTTGAAAAACTTTGCGTATTGAACACCTATGGCTTTCTGGTGTTGCATATACGCGATTGCTAGTGGTTAACATAATCTCCGGATCTGACAGTTTCCGGTCCGTGTGTATTTGCATGTCTTTGCGTCTCTACGCATCACTCATTCTCAAATGAGATGGCATTGTATAAATTTGGTCCTTTGGTGAGACCTTTAGTTCGTTCCGGTAAAAATATGTTGATATTATTGTCACACAATATATCTTCATAGTATTATCTCACTTTGAACCACACCTAGTTTGATAACAAACTACTTAACACAAATGCCCTCCTATGCTGCTACTATAGCAGTCATATACTTAGCCTTTTTGTTGTAGTATCCGTCACAATGTCTCAACTTTGGAACTCATCCAAATCCATTATGAAACATCCTTTCCATTATATTGTGCCACCCATAGTCTAAATTGAAATAAATTTAATTTGTATCTTATGACAAAACTAGTATCAATGTAACACTTTACAATGAACTACCTTTAACTATTTGTCACTTATACATGATATATTCTTAGTTCTTCCAAAGCTCATAAGAATATCTTTACTATTGTCCAATGATCATCTTATGGATCATTCTGGTATGTGCTCATAACATTTAGAGCATAGGACATTCTGGATATATACATATCATGGTATAATCGATCAAAATCTTCATGTGATTTTACTCACCAAGTGTTGGAACACTTGAATCTTGATACAATCCTTTTCATGCAGCAAGAACCTTTCTTGTTGTTTCCATATTGAACCCTTTCAATATCTCATATATGTATGTCTGGCACAACCATATTAGCGCCTCAATCTATCCATATAGATATTGATGCCAAATATTCCAGGTGTGCCCAAGTCTTTCATCTAAATCTCATTTTAATGAAATTCTTAACTTGTGTCAATACAAGATACATCATTTCCAATCAACAATATGTCCTCTACATAATGTATTAGAAATATGTCTCAGCGCTCCTACTTAATTTCTTGCAAATGCAAGCATCTTCATCATCTCCGATGAATTTAAACTCTTTTAACAATTTCATCATGGTGAAGATTCCAACTCCGCTATGCTTACTTCAACTATTAAAGTTTGCATGCCCTTTTAGCATCCTTTGAATTAACAAAACACTTCGGACCGTGTCATGTACACGTCCTAGGTAACCATTCTATTAGAATAACCTTGTTTTGTTTATTCAACTACCATATACCAAATTATATGTAGTGGTCTCTACATTAATCCATCAAGACTAAATATCGCTATGAAAGATCAAATCTTGTCATAGTCAACTCCTTGAACATTGCCGTAAACTTCTTTCCGACATGCCGACTATTTCATAGATGTTAAACATCCATGTCTATTTCTTTATAGATCCAAACACGACCGACAGACTTTACGCCTTTCCGAAGGGTCTTCCAAGTTCAGAAACTTGATTTCTCGTGTATGGATATTATCACGGATTCTTTGACTTCTAGTCATTTTATGGAGTCAGGGCCCATCATCGCTTCTTTGCATGTAGTCGGTTCATCATTGTCAAAACTGTTGGAGATATGCTCAAGAGGCAATAATAAAAGTGGTTATTATTATATCTTTGTGTTTATGATTAATGTTTACATCCCATGCTATAATTGTATTATAAGGAAACACTGATACATGTGTGTTTTGTAAACATAAAAGAGTCCCTAGTAGGCCTCTTGTGGAACTAGCTTGTTGATTAAATGATGATCATGGTTTCCTGATCATGGACATTGGATGTCATTAATAACAAGGTTATATCATTAGGAGAATGATGTGATGGACACACACCCATAGTAAGCGTAGCATAAGATCAAGTCATTAAGTTCGTATTGCTATAAGCTTTCAAATGCATAGTAACCTAATCCTTCGACCATGAGGTTATGTTAATCACCATCACCGGATGGGTACTTTGATGACATCAAACATAGCTTCGTAACTAGGTGGTTATAAAGGTGTCATTGGGTATTCTGAAAGTATGTGTTGAAGCGCATGGACCAAGATTGGGATTTGTCCATCCATATGACGGATAGATATGCTCTGGGCCCTCTCGGTGGAATGTCATCTAGATAGCTTGCAAGCATGTGACTAGGTCATAAGGGATGACATAACATGGAACGAGTAAAGAGTACTTATCAGTAACGAGGTAGAACTAGGTATGGAGATACCGACGATCAAACCTCGGATAAGTAGAATATCACGTGACAAAGGGAATTGGTTTCGTATGTTAATGGTTCTATTGATCACGAAGTCATTGTTGAGTATGTGGGAGCCATTATGGATCTCCAGATCCCGCTGATGGTTATTGATCGGAGAGGTGTCTTCATCATGTCTGCGTATTCACGAACCGTAGGGTGACACACTTAAGGTTCAAAGTTGTTTTTAAGTAGATATGGAATATGCGTTGGAGACCGAATGTTGTTCGGAGTCTCGGATTGGATCCGGGACATCACGAGGAGATCCGGAATTGTCCGGAGAATAAGATTCATATATTGGGGATCATTTTCTAAGTTAGGAAATGTTCCGGAGTATTTGTATGGGGATTCTAGAAGGTTTCGGAATGTTCCGGAAGGTTCTAGAAGATTTCTTGGAGTTTGCTTGAAAACTAAGAAAGGATCAAGGAGTCCTTGTGGGGCAAGACAAGGAGTCGTGGGGGAGGAGGGACCAAGGAGGGAGGGGAGTCCTACCCTCCCATGGCGCCTCCCTCCTTTAAATAGAGGGGTGGGGGCGCCACCCCCTTGCCCCCTCCACTTCAAACCCTAGCCGCCGCCTCTCTCCTCCTCCTTCCCTCTGCTTAGGCTTAGGCGAAGCCCTGCAGAATTCTCTACTCCACCACCACCACCACACCGTCGTGCTGCTGGGATTCCGTGGAGAAGATCTACTACCTTCGCTGCTCGCTGGAACGGGGAGAGGAAGGTCTGCTTCGACTCCGCACGTGTGACCGACTGCGGAAGCGCTGCCGGAACGCGGCGCCGGAAGGATCGTCCACACGATCTTGAGATCGGCAAGTGATCGACTACATCAACCCCGAGATCTAATCTCGTCACGCTTTCGGATCTACGAGGGTTAGTACAGATCTATCTTGTTGCACATGTCTAATAGATTAGATCTTGGCTTTTATCTAGATTAGATCTGGGTTTTGTTCGTTTTTGCGGTAGAATTTTTTTGTTTTCCATGCTACGAACCCATCAAAAACAATAACGACTTGCTTATCAAATCACACTATTTGATTCTTACCGACCCACATGGTTCAATAGGAACTTTAATCTCCGAGATCACACCCTTTGTAATCACGGGAGCCATGAGCATTGTGCCTGCCACCGGGACACTTTCCGGCGCTGCGCTACTTAGCACATATAGCTAAGGTTCAACAACCTTATCAAAGTTCTATTGTCCTCCCACTTAACTTTTCACGAGAAATTCCTTCTCAAGAAACTTGACATTCCAAGTAACAAACTCTTTTGTCCTCGGTGTTATGGAGAAATTCCCAACAAATTCTTTAGGATAACCTACAAAGACGTGCTTATCTGACTTTGGTTGTAAACATTTTACTTATGCATAGCATACCAAAATTTAAGAAAAGAAAATTCGGATTTTATCCCAAACCATAACTTATATGGTGTCATTTCAATTGGATCACGGTGGTGCTCTTTTCAGTGTAAAAGCGGTAGTCTCTAAAGCTTTAATCCTTAAAACATAATGGCAGTTTTATAAATGACACCTTTGATCTTATCACGTCAAACATGGTTTGATTTCATCTCTCGAATATGCCATAATCCTATGGTTTATCGGGAAACAGAAATCATGGAACAATTCCTCAAATCTTAGGTGTTTTTGCTAAACACGTAACTCAAATATCTTCCTTTATGATCGGATCATAAACTCTTTATTGTCTTGTTACAATGATTTTCCACTTCATCTTGAAAGTCTTTGAACAATTTTCAAATGTTTCATACTTCTTCCTTATTAAGTAAATATATAGATATATTCACTTAAATTTCTGGAGAAAGCATATAAAGCAAAAAGATCCATCGCATATGGCTACACATAATGGACTATGTACATCTGCATGTACAATTTCCAATAAGCTAGTCATCCGTTCCTTTTTGGCCTATGAACGGAGTTTCAATTATCTCGAGGAAAGTTTCATAAGCATCAATTGATCAAAATCAAAGACTCCAAAAATCCATCAACATGGAGTTTCTTCATGTTTTCTTTCCAATATAATTTAAACAGTGATGTCACTTCATAAGTGAACTTTCAATCATTTGTCTTGCGACATTTTAGCAATAGTGTTTATGGATGTGATTTCTCCAACTAGACTTGTAAAAGTTCATCCATCCTTTATGGAATACGATACTTATTTGAACAACCATTGTTCTCGTAATACCGGAACAAAATAACAATTATTAAAACAAATCTTGAAGGCTAGGTTTGACCACAATGAAAAACACAATAACACTTTATTTGTTTTCGATGAACATCATCACTTATTCTCTTGCTAGTTACTTAGGCCATTGTAGTTCATGAATTGTGTTGTCCTGTATGACACTTCATACCAACCAATTCGATATCCAATACCTCAGAACCACATTGTTTAACAAGCAAGGAATATAACCATAATATGTATATCTTCTATATACCTAAGTTGGACATCTCCAACTTTTTCTTTTCTGCCAAATATTTTATAGATTCTCTTTCAGCAATTCCTTTTCCTTTTAAAAGAATCTATCAACATCAATAGTAGTGTCATTCACATGACACATAGTACAAAGCGTATATAGTCAAATACTAATACCTTAGGACTTGCACTTTGAAGTGGATCACCATCATCAAATGTTTGGTATTCTTTCAAAAATCCATTCTTTAGTAATCTATTAGTGTAGTAAACATTTTACTTACATCTTCTATTCATCCTTATCATGACAACTTTCATGATCAAGCTACTATAGCCGATAAGGAAGAATGACGAGTATAATTTTAGTTCCCAAAAACCTTTTTGGGAGATCCGGATGCCTAGCATCCCCATCCTTCATAAATTCTCATACAATATGAGAACATGTATTTTGCTAAATTATACTCTATCATAATGCAACCAAAAATATTGTTTCAGATATCACAATATCTTTCACACATGATGGTTTCTGAAACAATTTCCAGCTCCTATATAATCTTGATATTAAAACAACTTTTGAATATCAATAATCATGGAGGCAAACATGATACTTTAGATACTAACATTGGAATTCTTACTCTTAATTTAATACTACTTATTAAACTTTATGGAGTAAATAGAGTTTGCTGAGAGTTTGCAATAGGACTTATAAACTTTAAATTGACATTCAAAACAATACGATACTAGTTCGTAAAGTAAATATCCAGAATTATATAGTTCTATTATCTCAATTAAAAATAAGCGTAAGGTAGTAAACAGATGCCAATGACTACAACAAATTATGAAAATTCACTTTGATTTAGTTTATGACAAATTGAGTTCGACTAATCCAAATTACTAATGAACTCCCACTCAAAAAGACATCCCTCGTGCCTTTTTGGTGATTACATGAACCAAATCCACTACACCAAGTCCGATCATCACGTGAGTCGGTGTAGCTTCAAAGGCGAGCATCAATATGGGCATCACATCAACTATATGACTTATGCTTAACCTTTGGGTCCGTGTTCCGAGGCCATGTCTGTACATGCTAGGCTCGCCAAGTAAGAACCTTAGTACTCGCGTGTGTAAAACTGTCTTACACCCGTTGTATGAAAGCGTAGAGTCGAGTACACCCGATCATCACGTGATGTCCTAAAACACGATCTATAGAACGGTGCATATTTAAGGAAGAACACATTTTATCTTGATATCTAAATGAGGGATCATCTTACAATGCTACCAAAAGCACAAAACTAGCAGTATAAGATGCTAACATCTAATGTGTAAAGTGGAATGATATGGTCCATGCATTTGATCACCATCATATGCATCGTGGTATGATCTCTATCATTCCTTTGTGTGTAAGGCCAAGGTTTATGGAACTTACACGTTAGGTGTGTTGTAAGAGTATCAACTATACATCAACTTACAACATTATCATATCATGACACTAGCCCAGCAACAATCTAAACTAGACGTCTTTAATTTATCCATTGCAAGTTTTACGTGGCTTAGGGCTTTCGAAGATAGAACCGTTCTTACCTACGAACATGGAACCACAACGAGGATAACCAAGTTATTAACAACTCGTTGTAAATCAGATATTGACTATAGTAGGAGAGACAGACACCCGCCAGCCACTTATGCAAAACTAGTTGCATGTCAGTCGTGGAACCGGTCTCATGTACGATGACATGTAAGGTTGGTCCGGGCTGCTTCATCCCACTATGCCACCAATATCCAAAATACATAGAAGATGCAATAACATGATCATCATCGCCCACATATAAACATATGTGTACTACCCGTGCAAAGCACCTATGCATAGATCTGGCTCTGATACCACTGTTGGGTCCGCAGCATAGAAAACAAAAAAATTCCTACGATGAGAACTATACGCCAAGATCTATCTACTAGGTATAGAGCAACGGGTGGACATACATCCATCGAGAACTTACCCTCGAAGTCAACGAGTTTTGTTAACGAGTAGGAACTCGTGGTTGATGTAGTCGTACACTTGCCGATCTCAAGATCGTGTGGAAGTCCGAGCAGGTCCGGCTCCAGCACGTCCTTCAGATCCAGCTCCAGCAAGTCCAGCACCGTAAAGCAGCGGTGCATCCGTGATCGCACACACGTCCGGTACCCCGACAACCTCTGTCCCTTGCTCCAGCAAAGCAGCGGAAGCAGGAACTCCTTTCCAGATAAAGCCACCGGGAACATGTATCTCGCTAATCCGAGACCATGGGAGAATAATACTAGAGGGGGAGAGAGATCCTTTACGAGGAGGTGTGTGGAAGAAGGGGAGTGAGGGGAGCCTTTTATAGGAGGAGGGGGTACCCCTCCCCATGGCCGGCGCCCCATGGGGGGTGACTCCTCACCTCCCCCATTCATGTGGTGGTAACCCCTCCACATTAAAATGCCCCTTCACATTCTCTTTTAAAGTCTCCACTTTAAATGCATTAAATTTCTCCAAATTTAATGCTCTCTCATTTAATAAAACTCTTTTATTATTTTTATTCAGAATTTTGTTAATTACTTTAATTAACAAACATTCACATAAAACCCCCTGCAACATTTCAATATTACATGCAGAACCAATTTCAGCAATTTCACCCGAAACAGTTTCGGTGTCTATTGAAATAATTCCAGCGTTTTCTTAAATCTTTATCTGAAACATATTTGCTCCAAATGGTGTCGGTATCCCTTAAGTGTGTCACCCTACGGTTTACGAATAATGTAGACATGATCGAGACCACTCTCAGATCAATAATCAGAAGCGGGACCTGGAGATCCATACTGACTCCTACACATTCAACGATGACTTCTGTGATCGTGAGAACCTTTACGCTATTAACTAAATCCCTTTGTCTCGCGATATATTACATGTCCGAGATTCGATCATCGGTATCTCCATACCTAGTTGGATCTCGTTGCCGACATGCACTCTTTTCTCGTTCCCGTGATATAACATTCTAGTGATCACATCACTTATTTGCAAGCTATCTTAATGTGATATCACCGAGAGGGCCCAGAGTATATCTATCCGTCATCGGGATTGACAAAGTTCTCGAATTCAAAAAATGTTCAGATCTAAAAATTGTTCATATTTTAAAAATGTTCTGTAAACACAGAAAAACAAAAAGAAACAGAAAATAAAAGGAACCAGAAAAAAAAAACACAGGAAAAAATCAGCAGCGGGGCCTATAAACGCACGCGCTGAACAATAAATAGCAGTTGCCGTGTCACGACTCATACGGGACCTCCTCTGAGATTTCTCAGCAGCGGCGGACCTCGCGGATGGTCTGGGTGGGCGTCCCACCAAGGAATCTAGGATGTTTTTGTCTAAATAAAAGTCCAGGTCGCGGCCCAGTTTAGCTTTTTCCCAGCGTTTCTTTGCCTTTCCTCGAGTAGAGACGTAGAGTAGAGGCCACCGAGCGAGCGAGCTTTCGCTTCTCTCTCCAGACGGAATGGGGGAAAGCAAGACCTAATTCCGGCGGCTGGCCCCTCCGCTCCCGCCCGCCTTGAACCCCCTCGCCGACTCCCCGGCTGCCTTCTTCACTCCCGCTCCCCTTGAATTCTCGCCGGCTCACGTTGTGCAGCCAGCAGGCTTGCTACGGCGCTCGGCCGGCCGCCGCCCAGGCAGGCCAATCGGAATTGGATCTGTTGATACCTGCAAGCAGGAAGGTATGCTCTTTGTGCCCTGCCCCCCACTACCCAACAGAAAGTTTTTTTTTTTTTTGAGATTCAACAGAAAGTTAACTACGAGTACTATGTATTGGTATTGAATCAATTGGTACTGCTATTTAGAGTTGATTATTTTTCTTTATAAATGGCAGCCAATAGCTTTCATGGGAATGGGAGAGCGTAGAGTTACCAAAACTTAGTGATGTAAATTTCTCTTTATGCTATATATCATTCATGTAAGACTCTATTCATGTTCTGAACTATTTGTATTGGAATTATGCACATTGAAACATATGTATTGAACTACAATGTTGTGCGAATGGTTAAATAGTATTTGTTGGAAAAAAATTATCGCAAAGGTCTAGTGCGAGTTATTGTTTTCGGAGGGAGCCCATCCTCCTTTTTTTTTGTCCTTGGTTGGGTTTGTGTGTAAGGATAATCAAGAGCGGAGCTGATTTTTTTGGTGATTTACAGGAAGAGGAGATGTCGCCAGATCCAACGGCTAAGCGAGGGTGCCCGGGCGGCGACGGCCTCGCCGGCGACCGGTTAAGCGACCTGCCGGATGGCCTCCTCCACACCATCATGTCGTTTCTCCCGGCCCTGCATGTCGTGCAGACGTGCGTGTTATCGCGGCGTTGGAGGGACCTTTGGCGCTCTACCCCCTGCATAAGCATTGAAGAAGACGACTTCCTGATTACCAGTGAGGCAGGGAGTTACCTGCATGAATGGGAGGAGAAATGGCGCAAGCTCGAGAACTTCACCACCAACTTGTTCATGTTCCATAACAATGTCGCATCCTTGGATAAGTTCCGGATATGTATGGATGGTCGTCATGCTAGTGCACTTCGTCTTCGAGACATGGATAGATGGTTGCGACGTGGCATCAAATACTGCCCTCAAGTGCTCGAGATTATTATCTCCAGGTCGTGTCCTCCCATTCCTTTTCCTCACATGGGAGCAAGTTCTTGCCGCCTCAAAAGGTTGCATCTTGATGGTTTGCATCTGGACAACCAATTTGCGGAGCTGCTCTGTTCCGGGAGCCCTGTCCTGGAAGATTTGGAGCTCAGGTGGTGCAGCAAAAGTTTTCAAGAATTTAAGTCAAGCACATTGAAGAGGCTTGTGATCGACTGTTGCGACAATCTCACTGGAGATCTGGTGGTTATCATGGTACCTCAGATGGCTTATCTCCGACTGCGTGTTACACCAGGGTTATATTCAAATGGTATTTCGATATATGAGACGGCTTCTCTTGTCAAAGCATCAATTCATTTACTTTGTCTTGGTAAAACATTCTCCTTGAAACACCAACGTTGGATTCTCGGTAACCTGTGCAATGTGCCGAATTTGGAGCTGTATGGTTTCCAGACAATGGTATGCCTCCTAGACATGTTTTTGTATATACTCTTCTATGTTGCAAGTAAACATTCCCATGTGTTCGTAAAAGATGAACTATCCATCTTGCACGAGTAATCAACTGAATTGGCTACTACATGAGATTCATCATTCTTCTTTTGATACCCAGATAGATTTGTTTCATCTAAGGAATATTCCCTTGGCATTTATTAGATACAGTACTACACATGACAAAGGAAGAAATTATTCTCTGTTAATCTGATGTTGATGATTGATGCTTAAATTCAGGTTTGTTTTGTGTTTTGTATATATGCCAGGCGATGCTTGTTGAGGAATCGGTTGAATTCCATATTCACTGACCTGAAAACCTTATCACTTGAACTATGTTTCCTTGAAAAATGTGATCTCAACAACAAGCTGGATGCTCTAGGGAGCTTTGTTCAGAATGCTCCTTGTCTGGAGAAGCTTACTCTTCAATGCTGCATGGTAATTAACCTTTTTCCTACCTTATCTTGAAATGTCTTAATATTTGTTTAGCTTCTTACATGAATCTTGTGATGCCGTCAAAAGTTTGCAGTAGAATCAGAGGAAGAGGGGCAGCTCGTGAGGAAAAATATCATTCTCCAACCACAGGACCAAAATACGTTCCGGTGCCCGAAGTTGAAGTTCATAGAAGTCGTATACATGGCGGACCATGATCACCAACTAGTCGAACTTTTGTGGGGCATTGGGAGGAGACTCCCAGATGCCAGTATCATACTCACCAACTTTTTTGTGGACTGAAATGTTTCCCATGCCAGGCGTTTGATTACTTCGCCATGACCCTCCTTGCATCCAAGGTTATTCTTTGTTTAATGGCACTTAATTTGCTTGTACTGGTATTTCAGGACAGTTGAACCGAAAGTTTGCTTTAGATGGAAAAACTAAAAGTTGTTGACATGTAAGATCTTTGCACCAGAGCACATCAAATGCTGTGCCAGAAGTTGTTTGTGTTTATTTTGTTACCCGCTTTATGTACTACACATATATTAGCATGTAAACTGAAGGTCAATGCTCCATGAAGTTAACACTCGCAAATGTTTGCACCTGGTTAATATATTTTTTAAAGTTGGGACAAAGTGTTCGTATATGCAACAGTCTTGTTTGGAGCCGAAATATAGTATTGCAAATTAGTGAAGAACATGTCTTTATCTTCTGGTAGATATTTTCAGAAAGAAATGTTGTGGTATTATACATGCTGCAGTTTTATGGAAGAGGAGCAAACAAATTGGAGTACAAGATTAGCAAAAACCAAGTGCAAACAATTGGTTTAGCTTTACACCAACACACACTTCCTTCTGTCAGATCTCGGAACATGTCAGATCTCGGAACAATTGGCGGACCATGATCACCAACTAGTTGAACTTTTGTGGGGAATTGGGAGGAGACTACCAGATGCCAGTATCATACTCACCAACTTTTTTGTGGACTGAAATGTTTCCCAGGCCAGGCGTTTGATTACTTCGCCATGACCCTCCTTGCATCCGAGGTTATTCTTTGTTTAATGGCACTTAATTTGCTTGCACTGGTATTTCAAGACTGTTGAACCTCAAGTTTGTTTTAGATGGAAAAACTGAAAGTTGTTGACATGTTAGACCTTTGCACCAGAGCACATCAAATGCGGTGCCGGAAGTTGTTTGTGTTTATTTTGTTACCCGCTTCATGCCACATATATCTAGCATGTAAACTGAAGATCAATGCTTGATGAAGTTAACACTTGGCAAATGTTCGCACTTGGTTAATTTTTTTTTCTTTTTTCGAAAAGGTTGGCACAAATGTAGTTTTGCACAAATATATGCAACAGTCTTGTTTGGAGCCGAAATATAGTTTTGCACATTAGTAAAGAACACGTCGTTATCTTCTGGTAGATATTTTCAGAAAGAAATGTTATGGTATTACCCATGCTGCAGTTTTATGGAAGAGGAGCAGACAAATTGGAGTACAAGATAAGCAAAAACCAAGTGCAAACAATTGGTTTAGCTTTACACCAACACACACTTCCTCCTGTTAGATCTCGGAACTCCCTCTCTATTCTCACTCCAAGTTTTCAGCCTGCTATTAGCTTGTGGCTCTTCAAGTTGGAAACCTGCACGCTGCAAAACCCATACAAAACCTGCGTCGCATAGGTTCACTGCACTAGAATGTGATCCACATCGTCTTTCTCGTGCAAGCATATGTCTCTGTCTACAGGCCATGTTGATATCGCCTATCGGATGTCAATAGTCAATAGTCTGCATGGTACTGCTAGCTAGCTAAAAAAATCTGCACTTCAAAGGGGGCGAAAGATCCCCAAATTGGCTCAGCCATGCTGAATCGAGTGCTCCCCTAGAACATCATATGGCAAGTGGCCCTAACCGAGTACTTACCTGACAAAGAACCTATCCAGGTAAGCTTATCCGGCTCCTTCTAATTTTTGAAGGTAATGTTAATCTGCACAGGTTGCACCCTTCCGCTGACAAAGTACCATGTATGTATGTTATCCAACCAATCCCTGTCAGCGCCTCCTCATTTCTCCTGTTGTTCTTGCGTCTTGTGTGCACCAAATCTACCACCGCCGCCGCAATCTCGGCCGCTCTTCGACCACTGATCCACTGGTCTTTCCAGAAGAAGACATCCTTGCCATTTCCAATCTCAATCTTGGCTAGGCTACATAAGATCTCACAGGCCTCCGTGTCCTTCATCATTTGCAAACCTTGCCATGGCGTTGATGGATCCGTACGACACAGCCATTTCCACCTTGCTCTAAGTGGTAAGCCTTGCAAACATAGGTCCTTAACTCCTAGGTCCCCATAACACGAGGTTTGCGGATGTTCTAACTAGCTATCTGGCATTGTCCTCCATGGTTCTCCTTTTTTGCGGCCCAAAAGAAAGAGCTCAACCATTTAACAATCTCTAGTAACCTGATCGGCACATCAGCCACTAAAAGATGATGGATTGGTCTTGCTTTAATCGTGTAATGATAGAATTAATCGGGGTCAGACACCCCGCCCCTGCAATCAAACCTCGCTGCCATGCCTGGTCTGAATGTAAAACAATGTCCAACATGGGCACCCACTCTGTCTTCGTCAAAGGCCTCAGTGGAAGTTGCAATCCAACGTAACAAGAGTTTAATCTGTACTCTGCACTCTAGTACAAATTGTTGGTCAAAGTACCATCTAAAAACCATGTTAGGACATAATAGTCTTGCATTTTGGATCAGAAGAAATACTCGTGTGGGTTTTCTTGATATTTTGAGGTTTCTTAGCATACTTATGAATTCTTTAGTTTTCCTATCCTTTCAATTTTCTGAATATTTTCCTTGGCTATTTGTTTTCTTCCTACATTTCCTAAAGTTCTGAAAAGAATAATGCATAGTTCGACAAAAGCTCTTCCAAGAGAAAGGAAGGATCTACAAGAAACAAGTAGAGAGAGAAAAAAATGACATAGAAATAGCACGCCATTTTATCATCGGAGTTGCGATTAGGATTAGCAGAAGAGATGTTGATTAAGTAGGCCCAACATCAATGGCATTTCTTGCTACTGCCGTTCCGAGGGATCCAGGCTTGGGACTTTAGAAGGTACCGCATCGGAGGACTTGAAAGATTGGCTGCAACAAATGTTTGACTAGCAGAGTGCATTGCTCTAGATCCTTCCTGGTAGCCTGCGGAGACCATGATGATCTGATGACAAACCAACTTATGTTGGACGTGTGCACAAGTGCAGACGAACACACTGGTCTACCTAGTAAAAGGAACAAGTACTAAGTCTGTGCGATGTTACCGCCATCAGCACCATTAATCTCAGTTTGGTATAGGCACTCTTGAGCACTTGGAGCCCCTGCATTCCCGATGTATCCTATTTCCTTGGGCTCTGACATCTTGTTCGTGTCTCTCTCATCCTATTTTCTTGTGTGATCGCCACACACTTAGAGCTACCAACATGTCCAAAAAAAGTAGGACGCGTCTACTCCAGCTAATATGGCGTGGTATATGTAGGGGAAAATATAGTTTAAAAATATATGAAAACAAAATTGCCGATCACAAAATTGAAAGTTTGTAAAACATCTTCATCATTTATTTTAGAGGGAGATATATGCCCATAAGTGGGTGATGGGTGTGATGGCTATTAGTATTACTATTATCTAAGTATAGATTTAGTCCTTCAATGGAGATGATGGGTGATATGAACAACAAAGTAGGGGTGTTTATATAAGAAGAACTATCGATGCTTCGTCTCAGGTAACTTCGTATAGTAGTTAAATAATTGCAGATAGGTCATGCCACTGATCACATTTAACATGAAAGCATACATCTTCTTAACTTTGTAATAAATGAGGCCATGTGCTGGGGAGTTTATATTTCGAAAAAACGTCTTCTTAACTTACGGGTCTTCAAGCGGACACCCGACCTGTTGTCCACGAGATGTAAAAAGCCAATTTCTTGTCCATGAGATGTAAAAAGCCAATTTCAGCTGCACAACATCGGTTTTCAAGCAAGAACTAGTTGACTGTCCGTGCATTGCAACAGGAAAACAATACATGGAGAGCAGTGATTTTATTTTGTTAGGATCCGCAAGAAGGATGATTTATAGTTTTCGGATACCCAACAATATACATTGCGGTTCTATCCCCTTCCTCCTTTTTTAGGGAAGAAGCAAGACTTTGCTGCTGACTTTGTTAATCATCAACAATAGTTAAATCGTTTATGACTTATCTAAGAATAAGTTAGGGGTTTATCGGCCCAATTACAAGATTTTTTTTTTTAAAAAGATTTAGCTATCTCTCATGGGCTACCTGATTCGATTTCCTCGGACAATACTTGAAAGTGACATTTTCTATGGAGGATGACATGTCTACACAATCTGCGAAAATGGCCGACGATTCATCCCACTATTCTTATCCCTCTTCCTAGTCCCTCTAAGCGCCCACAACATGTATTCTTCTGTCCCATTTTACACTCTTCACTCGGTAATGTCTGTGTGCTCTCAAGTTTTTTTGTGGCCACACATGCAAACGTGTAATACACATACGATATAGCCACATGATATTATAAAAAGATAATAATATTCTACTATGCTGAAAATAGTTGAGTGCCCATGCGTTGCCATAGGAAAATAATACAAGTGATTTCATTTTGTCAGGATCCGCAAACACGATGACTTATACTTTTCGAATACCCAACACTGTAACTCGCATCCTTATCCATGTTACTTTTATTTGAGGGAAGCAACAAGACTCCAATGCATACTTTATTAATAATCACAATAGTTACATTGTTTATGACTTGATATCTTAGAATAAGCTAGAGGATTTACCGACCCAATTACAATAAGATTTATTCGAAAAGCAAGATTTAGCTATCTCTCATGAGCTACTTGATTTGGTTTCCTCGGACAATACTTAAAAGTAACATTTCCTATGGATAATAACATGTCTACACTATCTATAAAATGGCCGAATGATTCATTCCACCATTCTTATCCCTCTTCCTAGTCCCTCCAAGGATCAAAACCATGTGTTCTTTTGTCACATTTTACACTTTTCACTCGGTAGTGTTTGTGGTCACTCAAGTTTTTTTATTGCCACACATGTAAATGTAACACACGTACGAGATAGCCACATGATACTGTAAATGATAATTAGATTCTACTTTGCTTAAAATATTGCTCGTGCTTAGCAAGTGGACCAGAGTCATCTCATGTCCTTGCCTCGGCTTGTCTCCTAAAAGAACTATCTCCGTCCGTAGAAAAATTACCCAATTGAACCAAAGCCAGTTTTATGTAATTGTCCAAATAAACACTTCTCTCAGCTCCTCCACACCCGGGCATCGATATGGTACCCAAAAATACAGTAGAAAGATGCTTATCAAAAGGGCCTTCAGTTTTGTACATAACCTGAAATTGTCGGTGTTTGCAAAAAATATATATCACTTTGTTTATAGAACCTGCTCTTTTGAGGTACCTATGCATTACAGTTCACTTTTTTTTTGAAAACTGCATTATAGTTCACTTTTTTTAATAGAAACTACTTGTTTGAAGTACCCATGTGTTACCAAATTCGAGTTCTTCTTGTTACCAAATGCAGCATCTTATAGGAGGATGCAGTTTTCTAACTGAAAAAAGACAAATCAATATCAGTGGTATCATTGATTCGGCACACCAATTTATACTTATCAACCTTCAATTAACTGGGTACAAATATTATCATCGGTACGACTAGTGCAGCCCCTTGCGTCCACATTGAACATACTCTATGGCATTTTATTCCCTCAAATGCTTAGGAACTCTATAGACACATGTGGTGGCAAAGTTGTGATCTTGTATCTAGATGCAATACGGGCAACATAGGTGTTCGGAGTCTGGCTGCAACAATCCAATGCAAACTTGAGGGTTGGAAGAGAAAATTAAATTAGAAGTAAAACCAACATGCAACATGATGACCCTTTGAGGAAGGGGCAACATTATGTATTCAACATCAAGTAAACTGATGAAGGAACTGACATCAGATTTATTTCTACAACAAATCAACAATAGATTTCACCTAAATTGGGTTGTGATTTATAGCACCACATGGATAAAATTCTCCAAATTAATAAGTTAATCAATAGTCGCAGAGAAATAATACATCATGTTTTTATTTTCGTGCATGTTTAATTGCCTACTAGTTAAGAGAGAACACATAGGTATTCTTCTTATGGAAATGTGTCCATAGGATGTATGCAACAACTAAAATCAGATGGTAACTTGTAATGACCAAATTTTAAAATCAATCGATGGTAACAGATTAATAAATCATTTATTTTTGAATATTTCCGTACATTTCTACTTGCAAAAAAATTACAAGTTAACATAGCACACATGGACCTATCCTCAGAGAAAAAAGTAAATACCTTCTTCCACTTACCGATGAGTTAGTATGGCGCTGCTCAAGGAAAAACTCGTACACCTCCTGTGAGATCTCCTTCCTGTTGTAGCAGAGGTCATACAACTATATGATTCTCTGGTGATTCATCTTGAAGATAGGCCACAATGCTTCCCAATTCCTCTTCCCTTCACACAGATCATTCTTGTCTATGCCATCGCACATCGATGACACCACATTATTTACCACTAGAATATGAATAGCATACAATTGAAATCTAAATAGCATATTATGTAAATAGACCATCGATGAGATTCCTGATGGCCAACCAAACCGATCTTCCGTCATCCTGGATTAGAGCTCTGATATGGTGGGTTCTATGAGCTCCTACCCAATGGGATACTCATCGCCGCTCATCCTTGTCTTTGGCATGATGCTTCTTCTGTAGTATTGAAACAAGAAAATCACATATCTAGAGACTAAAGTGTCGGCAGGGGTTGAGGGAGTTTGCTATCTTACAAGAAAAAGTTAGTCACATATTAGCATATAGTATGTGTGGTATATCAAGCATGAACTTCATAATGGAATTGTCTGTGTTGGTCAAATCCACCAATTACCACGGATAAATTCACCATCAAAGGCGACAAGGTTGTATTGTTTCCTTCACTACTTAATTAAAAGCCTCAAGTACAACAAGCATAGGGAACCAAGTACTTGTCTGTTTAAATTAATTTGTTACCGTATATGTTCTCACATAGATTTTAAATATGAAAAGATCTCAACAATTACCATATATGGATAGAAGTCAGAATCCATCATTTTTATGTTCAAATATCTCGCAGCACCATGCACGCATCATTCCATTCGAATAGAAGCACACTTTAGAAGAACTCTAAATAATACTCTTCAACTCATTGTAGGTTCTAGGATTTAGGGCTAGCACAAAAAGGGCAACAAAAGTTACAAAATTCAATGAAAATTCTTTAATTATCTTATTTACCACACAAAAAATAAGCAATGATATAAGTATAATGCCAATGGGTCCTCCAAAATTGATAGAACATTTTTGAAACAGTGAACCTAGTTAATGTTAACCATCACAATTTTAACAATCAACATCTAGCTGTAGACAATAAAGGTTTTCATTCTAGATGAGACCTTCGATGACCATTTGCAGAATTTTTGAAATATAAAACTAGGCTCAATCCATCCGAAAACAGAGGTCACGAAATCGAAAAATCAACACATGAATCTGAATCCGGTTTATGAGATTTATCTTTAGTAATTGACATTTTATGCATGTCAACATTGATGCAACCATAGTAATTGTTTATGGTCTTCTCGGAAAGAGCTCTCACCTACATGGCTACATAGGAATTATTATTATTAGGTAGCAGTAACTCCATGACAAAGCAATGTGAGAGAAAACTTTTTTTCTAACTTTTCAACATGATAAAATGTGAAAATATTCTAGACCATATACATCAGCTAGAAACAAATCAATTGTCAACTTAAGCAATTAAATCCCCACCATTAATACATTACGAATGCTGCCATCATAGGTCAATCAAGAATAATTTATCTGTGCACTCTACCTGATAATTTGGAACAATGTTGTACATACAAGATAAGTTTATATACCCCTCCACCAGTCAGTATTGGGAGGGACACATGGGGCTTCCTCTCGTAATTTAGAGAGGAAAACAGCTCTGCATCACGAGAATTCACAGATCCTAAAACATAAATGCCAGGTTATATTTAACCACGCTTCAACAAATATCTGAAGCTCAAACCCAATGATCTTCCACGCCAAAACTTTCAACAAATATTTCATCACGGCTCCACAAAACTGAATTGTAATATACATTCTTTGAACAATGACACGATTTTTAGGCAAGAGATTGATGTACGACCCACCTAAACATTTCCTCTGACCTTATCTGACGGGAGATGCAGCCATGTCCGTCCAGCTCCATCAGCGTGAGTGGCACCGGCAGCAGATAGCGTCGTCGAGTACCAGCAGCAGAGTTCCCGCGAGAGCTTGGAGGAGCAGCTATCCGTGTTCCTTTGACGAGGGAGCGAATAGGGGGTTGAACTGGTCGTTGGGCTTGGATAACTGGCATGTAATTTGTCCAAGTTGTGAAAGGTCTCACTCAAATTATGCGGCCGAATCATGTTTCTAGAGGGATTATGTATTTTAGCCGATGATAGTGAGGGATTCGGTGGACCAGGTTGTCGGATCTTGTGACGGGACACGAATCAAAGGCGAGCAAGCCCGGAACGGGGGAACAAAACCACACCATGGGAGTTGCTAGGTCTACCAAGATTGTCAAGCGTTAGATGTGGGTCAAAAAGATCTCGCGGGACCAGGCAGGGATGGGGCTGTGTTCTCTCACCCACCCTTGTACAAAGTGTGAAAACTTACCATAGCGGCCGCAGAGCCGCGGACATTGCACGAGATGGAGCAGGAGTTGCTGGCAGGCCGTCAGCCGTGCGATGCATCTAGGCGGTTAATGGCGGGCGCGGAGGGAGATGTGGTAGACACCGTAGGGAGAGAGGGTGGATGCGGCACGGTCGATGAGGGAGCCAGAGCTGCGAGTGGCATGTCGATGGGAGAGGAGGGGGCTATGTCGGCGAGGGAGGGAGAAGAGAGTTGTTCGACCCTTTGATAGATGGGAGGATTTTTTTTACGATGGCATAGTTTTAGCGAGGCGTGGTTTGTGGCCTTGCCCTTGCGGGACGGGGAACAAGAGAGGAGTTGGACGAAGCGGACGGGCGAAACACTCTTGTTGGCAGGAAATGGAACCCAATTTTATTTTTAGGTAGTAGAGATAGAGAAGTAAGATCAATAGCATAGTACATAGCGGGGCACAAATCTGTATTAAGAAAGCATGAACTTAGATGGCATCATTGTACATGTACTACTCTATCCAAATGCACAACGCACAATTTTTTAGAGTCCTTCGCGCATGTAATCACATAGTAGAATTACTGAAAATTTCATATAAAACATGAAAAACAGTTGGCTGGAGGATAAGAAAGAAAGAAGCGCCAATATTAGTGGTGCTCATATAGCAAAAGTGGCAATGGCACCATCATCATCATAATCACGATTGCTATGCAGGATAACAACGACTAAGTAAGTGGACCTACTAACATGAGATCCTCTTTTTCTCTCAATTTCTTGATGTACATGTCCATTTTTTATACACTCTCCATTCCAAGCATTGTACATGTATCTTACACGTGTTCATGCAGTTCCTCAAGCAACAGAAGTCATGCCCGCATTACTAGAGAAACGGTTCCCAAATGTGGAGAAGAAACAACATAAGTTGATCTCTTCTTTGGCGAGGGCTGCAAGGAAGGTGAGTTGCTTTTTTTCGTTTTTCTTTCTTTCCAAGTGTTCTCACATGGTTGAATTTACAAGCAAGAATTAATGGTGAGCTAGAACATTTTACTCCCGGTAAATGTCATAAATATACTCGCATTGTTCCTCATATCCTCACATCTTGCTCTCACACTATTCTCGATGTCTCCTATTCGCAGTGGTTCTCATACATTGTTCCATGTTGCTCTCTCATCTTTCGTGTTTGTGTAACTGATACCAAGCTAGTGTGATGGACTGATGGCTATGTTAAAATATATTAGTAGACAATCGATGAAGGATGGTACCTATATGTACACTTCGGCAAAGATGAAGTGGTATATATAGGGGAAAAATATCTCACAAAGAAAATCGCTTCCACGGGCCGAAAAGTACTCTTTTTGCACAGTGAAAGTTGGTGGAGCATTCCTTTCCTGTTTTTGTTGATGAGAAACAATAAGAATTGCTTTCTTCTACATGCATGTATTTTTAGTTATGTATTTTACAAAAGTACAAGTGGCAACAAAACATCTCCCCTATGTGTCTTGACATTTTTCCTAAAAAGGGGAGCATAACCCCGACACCTACATCGGTTCGTGCACATAGCCTTTTATTAAAGATCCATAGTTCAAAAGCATTATAAATCACGGATCACTTAAAATTGATAAATGAATTAACCAGCGGAAAATATGAAGCATACGACTACTAAACATCCTGTAGTCGACTAAAAAGCTGCCAGCTAGACTGACTAAAGATATACCGTGCGACCATCAGGAGACGGCTACACTCAGTAGCCATAATATCCCGATGGTCTTGTGGTTGTAGAAGCGCCCAAAGCTAAACCCAATGTGCAACCATGTGAATAACCTGCATATTTGTTTTTTTCGTTTTGTTAAAGATAATGATATTTCTGCATCCCCAAATAGACCAACATTAGGCCGACACACCAATACGAATTCTAGTCTTAGATGCCTTGTCCACACTGTTCAACCAATTTTCAAACATGTCTGTTATATTAGATGGAGGGGGTAAATAAGAAAAATTGACAATGTGCCACAATAAGCGAGCAAAAGTGCATGAAAGAAACAAATGCTCTATGGTTTCCTGTGAACCACAAAAACAACACTTGGCACACTACCCAATTCCTTTTAAGCGGTTTGTCCTTTGTAAGAAGTAATTTATTATTTAGAAACCACATAAATTTTTAATCTTAAGTGGGATTTTTAATTTTCGATGAAAGACCGTATGATCATTCATAAGGTCTTCATACATGGACTTCACTAAGAACACCCCAGATGTTGTTAAGTTCCACATAAACTTAACTGTATCGTCCGATAATTGCACCATCATAAGCCTTTTGCATAATTCTAACCAAGCATTCCAGGTATTACTAGTAAGTACCTTTCTAAAACCAATGTTTAACGGTACTTGATCTAAACCTATGCGACGGTAACGTTATTCCGTTGCACAATATTGTATAAATATGGATATTGTTGCGCTAAAGGTATTTCTCCTAGCCATGTATCCTTCCAAAACCTGATACTAGAACCATCCCCAATTTTAAAATGAACTCTAACAAAGAATTCATTCTTTACTTGCATAAGTCCTTTCCAAATGGCGAGTCTCCTAGTTTTGCTTAGACTCCACACAAGGTTTTCTAACTTAAATACTTGTTATTTAATAATTCTTTCCACACTCATTCTTCATTGAGTAATTTAAAAAGCCATTTACTCAGTATACATCTATTTTTGATTTCCAAAACCTCAATACCTAGACCACACTGATCTTTTGGTTTACAAATTATATTCCATTTACTTAATCTATATTTCCCTTATTCTCATCAATTTGCCAAAAAAGTGATATCTATAAAAATCAAGTCGCTTCCTTACCCCTTTAGGTATTTCCAGAAATGAGAGCACGAATAGAGGTAAACTCGTTAAACATAATTGATTAGCACCAAGTGATCACCATAAGATAATAGCTTGCATTCCCTTCTAACAACCCAACTTCCCTTCAAGTTGAGTTTCCACTGGGTACTGATCTTAATTTTTAAATTTTCTATAATGCATGGGCACTCCAAAGTACTGAAAAGGCAAGGACCCAGCTCCACAACCAAAAATTAGTTTGTACTTCTCTTCCTCATCTTCCGCTTTTTCAAAACAGAAAATCTCGCTTTTGTGGAAATTATTCCTTAACCACGAAAGTAGTTCAAAAATACTTAATACTAGTTAAATGCTCACGGCCTTCTAAAGATCTTGTTTCATAAACAATATAGTATCATCCACATATTGTAGAATTGAGACCCCTCCATCAACAATATGTGGATTGAGTCCCCCAATTTGTTCATCCTCCTTTGCCCATGCAATTAGGATAGTTAAAATATCTACAACGATATTAAAAATCATCAAGGATAATGGGTCACCCTGTCGTAGACCTTTCCTAATTTGAAAATAATAACCAATGTCATCGTTGACACATATTCCGACACTTCATCCTTGTATAAACTTCTCAATCAATTTGTACCACTGTGATGCAAATCCCTTCATTCGCAATGTTTGTTAAAGGAAAGACCATTTGATTTTTCAAAGTCAATCTTAAACAAGGCATCATCCATTTTCTTCTGATGAAGCTCATGGATGGTCTCATGAAGTACAACGATGCCTTCCAGGATGTGTCATCTCGACATGAAAGCAGATTACTGGATGGGCAATCCCCGTGATATGATTAGTACCCACCTTATTGAAGACCTTGAAGCTAACATTCAATAAACATATTAGTATCTATTATTGAATTTGCACCGCATTGTATTTTTTCGAAAGTAAAGTGATGACACCAAAATTCAATTTAAACAGAGACAAATCTCATATATGTAATTAACTAAATAATGCCATAAGATCACGTTTAATTACTTCCCAAAAATTTGACAGAACTCAGCTGAAAATCCATCTAGGCCAGGTGCCTTATTATGCTCCATTTGGGAGGTAGCTTTGTACACCTCCTTGTCAGAAAAAGTACTAAAAGAAGATTGTTCTCCTCAGCAGTGAGTTGGGGTATGTCTTGAGTGACACCCTCCATCATAGAAATATTTTGTTGGGGATGGTTCCTCAAAAATCTTCTTGTAAAATTCAGTAATGTAAACTTTTAAATTTTCTTCTCCCACAGTGGTTCCTTCATTCTATTCTAGCTGAAATATTGTTTTCTTCCTATGTTTCCAATTTGCAATCAAATGGAAATATTTAGTATTGTTTCCTACCTATTGTATATATTTCACTTTAGCCCGTTGGGTACACTTAGTTTCCTCATCCTCCTAAGGGTGGTCATGCGATAATTGGCATTCTTTAATGTCTCACGCTCACCAGGATTTAAAGGGTTATTTTCGGCCTTAGTATCAAGTTCGTCTATAATAGAAAGCAACCTTTATTTTTCTTTTTTATATTTCCCACTCAAGTTTTTTGCCCATGCTTTGCCATAGTTCCATCGAAGTACGCCCATCTACAAAAGTAGCCCACTCAGCTTCCACCATCTCATTAAAACCTTCTTGTTGTAACCAATACAACTCAAAGGAAAAGAGAGGCTTGTTTCCTAGATGTGCCTTAACTCTGGAGTCAATAAGAAGCGGCGTATGATATGACCCGGTGCGGGTAAGTGCATGCATAGATATGAGGCGATATTTCTGCTCCCATTCAACACTAGTCAAGATATGATCCAATTTTTCGTATGTTGGCGTTTCTCTACGATTAGTCCATGTAAATTGCCTTTCCGAGATAACAATTTCTCTAAGGTCTAGACTCTCAATAATGACATTGAAAAAAGACCAATATGCATTAAAATAATTGTTATTATTTTCATCCCTAGAATGAAATGTTGAAATCTCCAACTACTAGCATAAGTAGAGGTTACAACTCACACATACGAACCATTTTAGCAAGGAACTCTGCTTTATGTGTCCCATGAGTAGCCCCATAGTTAGGCACAAAACTCCACTGAAAACCATCTTTATTACATTTAATATGCAATTAAACATGGTAATCCCTAGTGCTAACCCTCTATTTCTTGACGTGCATACGCATTTTCCATCTTGAACTTCATAAATGCACCAGCATGCCATCCATCGATTACTGGTGGAATAAAATGTGAGGCAGAATCATATAGTTCGTTATTTCCACCATCCTAGAAAATCCAAGATACAAGGGCCTCTGATATGTCTCCATTGCTGCCGTCGATGCCAAGACTAGCCCGCATTGCCACTGTAGCTGTAGTGGCACAACATCGGCTAAATAAATTGTGAGGAAAAATCATATTTGAAATAGGCAAAACTGTCGCATAAAGCACATACCACCTCATCACCGTAACTGTGATCAAGTTCGGGAGAAGAGATGTTGATTACGTAGGGCCAATATCAACCAAAATTACAGCGGGTCCGTGATTCAGAAGTGGTGGAGACAATTGGATCGACATGTGAATTGCATGTTTGGTCGTCAATCTCGTGAGATATTTAGAGAGAGAAAACCATATTTTCTCTATTTCTTTGTTATCGGGCATATCATTTTACAACTGAAGCTCTAGAGACATGTATAATTACATCATGTATCTACCTCCCTTAACCCCAAACAAATTTAAAGTCCTTCTAATAATTTAATCTCGAACATTACTAAAGAAACATTTTCTAATGGCGGCATCACTGGGTTTGATTAATCAGAAGACCACAGTTTCCATCCCAAACTCCTAGGAGAAAAAAGTGCAAGCTCAACCAGTCCACCATTGCAAGGCAAGCAAGCTTGGGGCTTTAGCATCTACCGCATTGGGGGACTAGAAAGAGTAGCTGCAAGAACAGTTTAAACCAGCCCAATGCAATGTTCTAGGTCCCGTGCATATTCTGGTAATCTCATGATACACAAGATTTTGTCGGACACGTGCATGTTCTAGGAAATATAATGAGTACTATGCCAACGCTACATTCCATTCCTAGGTAGTATTCACCAATCACCACACGGATCCCCTTTGTTCCTGATGTATCCTATTCCCTCATCCTCATGCCCTTACATCTTGTCTCTCTCTCATCTTATTTGTTTATTTGATCACCACACTTCTAGAGGTACCAGCATGTTAAGTAGGACAACATAACTTGTTATCTGGTATGGTGAAGATGGTGTGAGATATAGTAGAAAATGTATTTAAAAAGATATAAGAAGAATAGTGTTTGTCATAAAAGCAGAAGTTAGTAGAGAATCTCCATTATTAATTTTGGAGTGGGATGAATGCCCCAAAGTGGGTGATGGGTGTGATGGCAATAAATATTACTATAGTCCGAGTCTACATTTGGTCCTTGAAGGGAGATTATAAGGGATATACCAAGGAACTAGGGGTAGTTAGATAAAAAAGAGCTTCTTATTCTGTCAATGCTTCAAAGATAACTTCACACTAGTTGTTGAGTACATGGGAGGCCACATCACTGGTCATATTTCATAGGAACGGAGAAGGAAATTAGGCATGGTAGTTTTGATTGATTAGTGTTATGTAATTGTGCCCTCCAAACATCTTATTAACCCGCGTGCCTTTGAGTAGACACCTCACCTGATGTACATGAGATTAAAATCCAACTTCAGCGTGCCCCATTCGCTCCAGGTCGACTACTTGTACAATCTCCCTCTATGCGGACGATGCCGGAATCTTTGTCAACCCAGTGAAAGAGGAGCTTGACACCATCTCCGAGATTCTCAAGTGTTTTGGTAGGGCTAGTGGCCTCGTCACTAATATGGCTAAGGCAGAGGTCTTCTCGGTGCATTGCGGGCAGATCAACATTGAGGAGATGTTGTCTTCTTTTCCGGCCAAGCTAGCCACCTTTCCTGGAAAGTACTTGGGGCTCCCCTACACATTCGTCGCCTTCGCAAAGTGGACCTCCAACCCCTTTTCGACAAAATCGCCAGGAAACTTCCGGGATGGTATGGCAAAAACATCGCGCGACCTGGAAGAATAACCCTTGCAAAATCCGTCCTCATGGCCACTGCAATATACCACGCCACCGCCATCCCGCTATCTAAATGGGCGCGCAAGAAGATTATCAGAATCGTTCGGAACTTCGTCTGGGCGGGCGATGAAGGGGAAAACGCGGCAAAGGGAAAGGTGCTTGTCAACTGGAAGACGGTTTGCAGACCGAAGGATTTGGGAGGCCTTGGCATGCCTGACCTTGAGTGTACATGGCAAGCTCTAATACTACGATGGCCTTGGCTACAATAGACTGACCCCGAGCGCACCTGGGCGGGATCAAAACTCCCCTGCAACTCGACTGATATGACGCTTTTTAGAGCTTCCACAGAGATCACATTAGGAAATGGTGAAAAGGCCCCTTTCTGGCACAACAACTTGAGCAACCAGGGCCCTATCCGTCTGTGGGCCCCCGACCTTTACAAGATTGCCACTAGGAAGAATAAGACTGTTGCAAAAGAATTCGACAACATCAATTGGATCCGCACCATCGCTAGGCTCAACACCCCCATTCAGTTGGCCCAATACCTTGAGCTATAGGACCTCATCCAAGAAACTACGCTGACCACACTACAACAGGACTCCATTAGATGGACGCTCACTACTGACGGCATCTACAGCGCTAGCTCAGCCTACCATGCACAATTCCACGGATGCTTCTCCAAGTTCAAGGCCCAGAAAATTTGGTCCGCTCATGCCGAGCCGAAATGCAAACTTTTCTCCTGGCTTGCCCTTCACGGCAAACTACTCACCACAGACATGCTCGCCGTTAAGGGATGGCCCCACGACCCAACATGCCCGCTCTGTGGCTCTGCTCCAGAATCCACTGCCCACTTATGCAATGACTGTCCCTTCACGACGGCAGTTTGGACCGCCACACAAACTTGGGACAACGAGGTTATGGGTAACCAGGGCCATTCTTTTGCCTCCATCACCGATTAGTGGGATGACATGATACAAGGGAAGACCAGACCAACGATGCCTCAGTGGCCGGCTGCTTTACGTGCTCTGCAACACGTGCAAGGAAATAAACCGTCGAATCTTCACCGGAAATCGCCTTACCTACATTAAGGTGGCCTCTATCGCTCGTAATGACATCCAACAGAGGGAAAGGGCTTTCAACACCTTCGTGTCGGCTATCCCAGCCGAACTGGATTAGTTTTTCCTTTTCTTTTGGTTCCTTGGTGGTTTTTTTCTGGCATTTTCCCATCTTAACATAAAAATGCCTTTTTGTACAGTGTGTGTGGTCTGTTCCCTCTTGTAATAGAAAATGCAGTGCTTCTCCCGGTCGCTCCAAAAAAATAACATGTCATTTCATCATCGTAGTTGCTATTAGGATCAGCAGAAGAGATGCTGATTAAGTAGGCCTATTATCGATAACATTTTTCGTGACCGCCATTGCAAATGATCCATGTTTGGGGCTGTAGAAGGTACATCATTGAAGGACTTGAAAGACTGGCTTCAAGAAATGTTTGACTAGCGCAATTCATTAGTCTAGATGCTGCGACGCATCGTGCGCAGACCCTCATGATTTGGCGACACACTAGCTTATGTCGGACGTGTGCACGGGTGCAGCCGAATACACTAGTCTACCTAGTAGAAGGAACGAGTAGTACGTCTGTGCAACGTTGCCGTCTATGGCATCAGTAATCTCAGTTTGGTCCTAGGTACTCTTCACCACTTGGAGCCCCTGCATTCCCCATGTATCCTATTCCCTCGGGCTCTCTCCGTGTCTCTCTCATTCTATTTGTTTGTGTGATCGCTACCCTCTTAGAGCTACCAGCATGCTCACATAAAGTAGGACGACATAACTTGCTGCCTATTGCGGTGAATATGGTGCACTATATATAGAGAGGAAATATTTTAAAATATATAAGAAGAAAATCGTTGATAAAAAGTGGAAGTTAGTAGAGCATCTTCATTAGTATTTGTTTTGGAGGGAGATAAATCCCCATAAGTAGGTGATGCGTGTGATGGCAATTAATAGTATTTCCTCCAATCAATAATACTAAATCAGCGATACTTATTATGGATCGGAGGGAGTACAATTATCCGAGTCTAGATTTAGTCCTTCAAAGGAGATGATGAGTAATATGAACATGAAAGTAGGGGTGTTTATATCGAAAAGTTCTTCACATGAGCTCCGGTGATCCCTCTATATTATGAAATCCAAAAGTGTGATACCGAGATTCACAGTTTTTTCATTTTTGTGCACCTCAAATTACACATTATTTTTAATTGGTAGTTTGCACATTGTGGTATATCTCACTAGCTACATCCTGATTTATTTTTAGAATTTTTCGAAATTCAGAAACACGATTTTTCATTAAAAAACAAAATCATCGGTGGTCATGTGCAACAAAAAAAATTCTTTATACAAGAACTATCAATGCTTCTCAGCTATTTGTAGGAGTTAAATAATTGCAGTTAGGTCATGTCACCGATCACATTTCACATGAAGGCAGATATCTTCTTAACTCACGGGCCTTCAAGCAATGGACACCAGACCTCGGTTTTCAAGCCAGAAAGGAAGTTCAATAGCATAATACTTACCGGGGCACAAAACTGAGTTAAGAAAGCGTAAATTTAGGTGGTACCATATACATGTACTATAGTACTACTCTACCCAAGTGCATAACGTACAGTTTTTCCGAGTCCTTCACCCATACCATCACATAATAGAATTATCAAGTTTTAAATAGCCAGTTATAGCCCATCTATTAGCTCGGAATCTCGGATAAACCTCTTAGCGCTAAAATTGTGCCAAATTTTTAGCGCAGCGTGTCCCGCTTGGGGGCCAAAAATTTTGGACAGAAATTTCATTTGTGTGGCCCAATATTTTCAGCAAAACTACTTGAAAGCTCAGTGCATGTACAATGTGGTGACATCAGCCTTCCCTTAGAGTTGCCACGTTGGATTTGCGTTTAGTTGGAGGAGAGATAATTAAAAAAATAGAAGGCTACCTTCCCTTAGCTAAGGATGATCCCTTAAAAATAAGAGAAGATTATTTTCTCTCTTGTACCTTGTGCCTTCTTTTAGCAACACAATTTCTTACTATCGGAGTAAATAATAGCGCTAAATTGTTTCAGCTTGATATCCACGTCGTCCCGATCCTTTTCGGACGTGGGATGGACGCTAGAAAGGGCACACGGCGACGTCGCAATAGAGCCCTGCTATCCCGTGAGGTGGGACCCACGACGATCCAGAGAGAAAGATTCCATACCATGTACAGGTGTACTGTGTGCTGCCGTGCCTAGCATCGCAGGATGGTGAACCGCGCGCGCCCCTTGGGCCCTCCGTCAGTGTCTGCGGGCAGTACCGCGATCTTTGAGAGCCGTTCTCAGCGCGACACGCCTCCGCACCCGCCGGGTGGTGGGGCTCGCCGAGAGACGACGTGGAGCCGTGAGCCCATGACGGGCGCGGTTTGTCGCGGTCGTGGGACCCTTTGAGAGATGACTTGGCACCGTTATACTATGCTGGACACGGTTTCTCGCGGTCTTACGCGGACATAGGGCCCGCCACAGGCCTACATGGTGCCATAAATCCACGCCTGCTGTTAGAGTAGACCGTAGACGACACGTCTTCTCGCGGTCGTAGAGCACATGTGGCGGCGTAGAACTTAGACGTTCGCGGGTTCTCTTGGCGAGATCGTACAGTGTGTCCCGTTCACAGCTGAGCTGGTAGCATACATCATAGTCGTCCGGGTTTTTTGTGGCTGGGTCATACTGTGGGGTCCGTTCCTGCCACCCTAAGAACGTAGACGTCCGCGAGTTCTCCTAGACGTCGGTCGAGGTGGCAGCGTGATCCTATCGCCGTGTGCGTGCTCTCGTGAATGTCGGTCCAGGTGGCAGCGTGATCCTATCACCGTGTGTGTCATCTATCGTCGAGGTCGTCTGCCAGGTATAAAACACCTTCCTCGATGCCATTCATTAGCTAGCTTCTCTCCTCTCTCCATCTCCGCACAGCTTAGGTTCATCTTTGTGATCAGTGGCATGCGTCTCTCCGGTAACCATACCCAGAGTTAGCACTGCGGCTGCTCACGAGGGCGAGACGAAGCAAGACATGGTTTGTTTCTATAGTCACCTCTGTCATCTCTCTTTTCGTCTCCGCGATCGTCTGCATGCATTGCTCTAGTGACCACACCTGGAGCTGCCGCTACGGATGGTCATGAGAGCGAGAGGAAGCATGACGCGGTGCGTCCTCTTCCTGTCTATCTACTAACCCACCCACCAAAATAACATCTCCGTGCTACACTACGTCTCCTGCGCCTGCTGTCACATGAGCTAGCCCTGGTTTCTCATACCTCGGTGCAGTCGTAGGCTCGGTCTAGCTCCTCTGCGACCAGCTATATCATGTACGATGTGGCAGGCACAGATAGCGAGACTCTTACTCCTCTGTCTTGTGTTTCATAAAATCTTTAAATCTCAAATCGTTGAACTCGATAAACGTTGACAGGGAAACATCCAAAACTATTAGTTCGGACTGATTGCCTAGAAACCATATGTTGTGACCGAGCACATCAAGCATACCCGTTGAATGAGATTATGTCCAAACGTGATGATTCGTGGTCGTTCAATTTGAAAAACGTTCAGAAGCAATGACGTGTACGAGTGTCAGTTCAAGAATCTACTGTGGAAAACGAGAGGCAACGAACACGAGAGAAGAACACATCATATAACAAAACTAAAAAATTCAAAAAAGGAAACACAAAACTAAAAAAATTCAAAAAAGGAAACATAAGGGATGTAAATAAACCCATACGATTGAATCCTACGTCGTGAGCTTCGTGTGAAAAATGTACATAGACAAAAAAAGTGACCCTTGCGTCAGTGGTGAGGATAATTAAATCGCAATAGTCAGAAAAAACAAGCGGAGTATATCACGTCGCGTGAAAATACGAAAGAATCAGAAAATAAAGGCGACGGTTTGTCGATTCAAAAATTTAAAAAGGACGAATAGAATCAAAAAAGTTTGAAGACGAATGGACACATCAGAAAATATACGACACATGTACTTTACTATATGTATAGTTCACACTCTGTATAGTCTTCCTAAGCCGATCCTCTATAAAATGTTTAGCCCATCTACAAGACATCCGTCGCACTGCATAGGTTGGTCCCCTCCGAGCAGAAAGATACTCTTCCTCTTAAGTCACATGGCAAGATTTGTCGTCCTGCCCACTACGGAGGAGGATCTAAGTCCCGATGTAGTCGATGAAATATACATCTGGGCTATCTCGAGGAGGATGAGTCTGGCTTGCGTGTTCCTCAATACGGGCTACAACTTTCTACATTCGGAGGCGCATTCAATTTATTACGTTCAGTTACTGGCGCACAACGCGATGAACGTGCGCTTCGTCAAACGTATGGACGCGTGTTTGTTATATGGCCACTACTATTATTGCAGCTATGAGATGGCCGTCTTCACTAGGACCAACGTCTTCAACAACTATGATCGCTTTTTCCCGATGGGACACCTGCTTAGGTCCGTGGATCGACAGTAGGAAGCTAAAGACCAGCAAGTGGACTGGAGCTACGACTAACGTTGAAGAGTCGACGAGCGATCGTCGCCATGTTGTCTGGAGCTATGTCCAACGTCGAGGAGCCGACGAGCAAGAGAGTGATACTTCCCTTCTATGATTGTCGGTGTGTTGTAATAGTACTAACTAGTTTAGATATGTAGTTAGGTTAGTTTGTTCTGGCTCATCCATGTCTCTCTAATATCTTCATGCGTATATTCATCTGTACTGTGAAACATGTAATATATAAAAAAAGTGTTTAGTGGGTTATCTCTGGATTTTACGATAGCTGATATATAGGTTCTGCCTTGCAGTCTTATCGTCATCGCTTAAAGCTACCTCAAGAACGAGTCTAAGTGTATGATAGTATCTAGAAGCGTGCTTGATTCGCCTCTAGGGCGACGCGTCGTAACGCTATGACACTGATATCGCTGGCGGCTAGAAGGCTGCGAACACTATGACGGAAAATGGTGTTGCATTAAACTTTTTGCGCGTGCTCTCTGTTCTGTTCATAAATTGTCCATGGCGCGTCATGGTTCTTTCATTTACCATCCTGATTCCGTTTTCACCTTATAATTCACTGCCACACACGTGATCTTACTTTAGACCATAGCCGCCTAGAACCTCTATGGGTACCCACTATAATGATATTTTTCGTTAAATCGTCAAACCGTTTAACCACTAGACAAGCCCACGTGGTCTGGCGTGTGGTCAAACATTCTTCGTAACAATCACGTCCCAGGGTGTGCAAGGTGAGGTCTACTATACATGACCAACGCTGAAGAGAAACGTTATTTTCAGCTCGGGGGCTGTTTGTACATATATACACTAAGTTGATGTTTGCCGTTTAACAGTTAGACGTTCAGTCTAATGGCCATGCCCCGAGGGCGTAGAGAGAAGTCTAGTAATTAGTTAATTTATATTTATTCTTAGAGATGATAATAAAAGATGATTCATTGTACAACTTATTTTTATTGCATTTTCTAAATTACATGGAGGGCAAAGAGAATACTCGCCTTCTCTACTATTGTACATGTCCTTATAGCCGTAACCGTATCCAAATTTCCACATTCCCCCTCTTTGCACGAACAGAGAAGATGACGACCCGGTGGAACGCACCTGCTTCTTGCCATGCTTGCTCGCGCTCTCTCGTTTCCCTAGCTCTTGCTCCCTAACCACTCTAGCTCTTACTTGACGTCGACCAAGGCTGCACGCGGTGCCTACTCTCCCGCTCGTCGGCGACCCTGGCTGCATGTGACGGATGCCCTAGGTCCTTCTTCTAGATTAGATCAAGTCACTGCCTCCCCAGACTGCTGCTCCTACCCCCGGCCAGATCTCCAGTCTACTGCTGCTCCGGCCAACAATGTTTGGTCAGCCTCTCTAACATCTCTCTCTGATAGGTGATGATTTATAGTTTGTTGCTGTCTGATGTATAATTAACTTGGAAGTTACTAGAGAAAGGGAGAATTAGTTTTGGGATCTAATGCTATTTATTTGTTCTCTGTATGTACATCGGACATCCCCATGTAGTTCACCATCTCAAGCTGATTCAGGCATTTGGTTATGCATTTTTAATGTGCTGCCATGTTTTACATCTTGTATCAATTAATGACTTGTATGTGTCGATCTAATGTTTGCCTATAAATAGTCTGCTTGCCCAGTTTACATCTTGTACCATTTTTTCAGATGGCCAAGTATGGTAGAGGTTTTGGACACAATATCAATTCTTCTTGCATTTTTTGTTCCATAGGTGTTGGTATATCAAGCACTGCCTCGGTAGAACAACCACCACCAGCTCACAAACTGGTGAAGTTTGAAGCCTCTGGAAATGTGTTGATATTGCTATTAGTTACTTTGATCCAATGGCCAATGTGTTGAGATGAATGGATAGTGATGTGCCAGCAATGGGGTTCTTCTATGGTTACATGTTAGATGCAAAAAATAATTTTTTTGCCAAGGTTCAAAAATGAAGAGAGTCGCTGCAAATCTATTCCGGATATCATTGACAAGCGATGGGAATACAAGCTCAACAAGCTGCTACATTTGGCTAGGGTACTTTTCGAACCCTACTACTACTATCCAAACAAAGTTCAAATTGAGACACAGATGGAAAATTTGGAGCAGCCGTGATCACTTACATTGATTGAAGCACTAAAGGAATATCGAGGTGGGAAGGACTCTTTTGGAATGGACAAAAATTTAATCTAGGTGAGTGCTTGTTGATTTGATCTCACTTCCCCTATCATGTTCTTCTCTTTCTAACTAATAATGCATTCATGGCTTAATGTAGCAACATGGTGGTTGAATCATGGGCACAAGTGCACAAAACCTGAATAATTTAGTAGTAAAGATTCTTAGTTTGACGTACAGCTCCTCATCTTTTGATAGAAATTTTCATCATTTGAACAAGTAAGAAATCTTTCAGTTCCTTATCAATTATGCATGTTGCAGCATTGTTCCCTTCTGCATGTTATAGCATTGTACTCTAGTAGCATGTTCTTTATTGCAGATTATACATCTGTCCTTCTACACTTATATGGCTATTGGTTACTAAAATATGCATACACTAGACATGTGCATGCAAAGAAGTGGAATAAGCTAATTATTGATAGGCTTGGGGATCTTGTCTTTGTCAAAGTTAACTCACATATGATTGATAAGAAAGTGAACAAGAGAAGAGACCCCATAGAGAAGATACTTGAGAATGTTCTCGAAGATGATGAGAATGAGTTCATCACTGGGATTGTTCCTGGAGTGAATGTTCTAGTTCAACAACAAGAATCTGATACTTTAACTCAACAACCAGAAGCATAAACATCACACACCAAAGGAAAGGGACATGGACACATTAGGAAGAAGAGGAAGAAGGTCATGCATTCTTCACTTAATTATGTCCTAGAAGAAGCTATACTTTCTGATTCTTCTAATTCTTCATCTTCGAAAACAGAAGTTAATCAACCTCAATATAATAACATGCTCTCTAGTGCAAATTGTGAATTTTTTCATGATTTAGTAAAACCCCTAAATGAGCTTAGCCGTCTATATATGGGCTATAGCCTTTCCTAGCTGCTAGAAAAGCCGCGGCTAGAAATAGTCGGCTATTTAAAACTTTGAGAATTACTGAAAAATTCATTGAAAAGAGGAAAACAATGGTTGGAGGATAAGAAAGAAAGATGTGCCAATACTAGTGACGCTCATATAGCAAAAAGGGAAATGACGCTATCATCATCATAATCAAGATTACTATGCAGGATAACAACGACCAAGCAAGTGACGGCCAAGCAAGTGGACCTAGTAAACATGAGATTCTCGTTTTCTCTCAGTTTGTTGATCTACATATTCAAAAAAATGCAGTCTCCATCCCAAGCATTGTACATGTGTCTTACACGTGTTCATGCAGTTCCTCAAGCAACAGAAGTGGTGCCAACATTACTAGAAGCGGTTCCCAAATGTGGGGAAGGAACAATCTAGGTCGATCTCTTCTTTGTCCAGGGCTGCAACAACGGAAGGTGAGTTCCTTTTTCATTTTTCTTTCTTTCCAAGTGTTTTCACATGGTTGAATTTACAACCAGGAATTAATGGTGAGCTAGAACGTTTTACTCCTGGTCAATGTCATCAATATACTCGCATTATTCCTCACATCCTCACATCTTTCTCTAACACTATTCTCGATGTCTCCTATTTGTAGTGGTTCTCACGCCTTGTTCCATGTTGTTCTCTCATCTTTTGTGATTGTGTAACCTGATACTAAGCTAGTGTGATGGACGGATGACCATGTTAAAATATACAAGTAGATAATCGATGAAGGATGCTACCTATATGTACACTTTGGCAAAGATGAAGTGGTATATAAAGGGGGAAAATATCTCAGAAAGGAAATCGCTTCCATGTGATGGAAGGTACTCCTTTTTTTCACAGTGAAAGTTGGTGGCGCATTCATTTCCCCTTTTTATTGATGAGAAATGATAAAAATTGCTTAGTTCTCGATTTTACAAATGTACAAGTGGCAACAAAACATATCCTCTTTGTTGACGTGCATATGAATTTTCCGTCATGAACTTGATACACACACCAACATCCCATCCATCGATTAATGGTGGAATAAAATGTGAGGCAGAATCGTATAGTTCGTTATTTCCACTATCCTAGCAAATCTAAGATACAAAGGAACCGCTGCGTCTCCATTGCCGATATTGATGCCAATATTAGCCGCCACGTTGCCCCTGCAGCCATAGTGGCACAACAAACGCCGAGAGAACATGAGGTTAACGCCCCAATGTCAAAGTTCCGTGTCCGGGCCACCACCGGCAACACCCCCACCGGTGGCTATCGCTGTCAAAAGTTGGCGAGAGCCTGTCTAGGGAGGAGGATCATGGTGGATCGGAAAACTAAGAGAAGTATTGCCTCATTTCTTCACATCTCTTTTATTCTTCCCCCATCAGGTCCTCGAAAAGAAATATTTAGTTGGCTGTGCATGAAGATTGAGGCTATATACAGCATACCTTTAAGGATCAATCAATAAATACAATACTAGTTAAAGTACTAACTTAACTTTAGAGTAACTCCTAGACATTTTACAATTACCTTAAATTTGATGTGCTTCTTCTAAATCAAAGGATAACATATAGTTAATGAATACTCAGATATATTATGACTATCTTCGGTAGGATGAAATCGATGGTCAAATTTCGTTCGAGATAAATTGCAATTTTGTGTCTAATGCCATCTTCATAGTCTGCAAGAGGAAAGTGTACTAGAACCATACCAAGGAGTGTAAGGCCCCGGAGTGTAAGATCAGTTTCGTCCTAACTTAACTTCGGGTTTTGATTAGACTAGTCATAGTGGGAAATATTCATAGGTTAGTGTTTATTACCTTTATAGTGCATGGTGTCATATGAGAAGTGTCATAGAATGCTTAATTAATTAGGTTGTAGACTCATTTTGTCTTAGAGCGTGTGATATTATGATAACATACTTCTAGGTAGTTACCATGAACATCTCTTTATTTATTTAATGGCATGCCATATCAACAAACTACCTAGTTGGTACCGCATGTAATTGTATGTTACTACTATCTAAGTTACTTCCACTATGAATAGGCTGAGCAACAATTAAAATGTCAGTGGGGCTGTGATTCAAAAGTGGTGGAGTTAGTTACATCCACATGGGACGTGCATGGTTGGCCATCGATGCCGTGACTGATTTACAGAGATAGAGAGAGGGAAACCATTTGCCTCTACTTCTCGGCAGACATATAGATTTTTCATTTCAAGTTCCATAGACAAATATACGTGCATAATCCTCCCCTCTTCCCTCTCACACACATACACAAGGTTAATTTTTTTCTAATAATTCGAGTCTTGAACGTTACTGAAGAATTTTCTAAATGAAAGCACTGAGTTCTTTTATTCAGAAGAAGATATACTGAAGATGTACGAGGACCGAACACAATACAGAGGAGGCATGGCACTCTTGCCATCTTCCAGCGTGCTGTAGAATCACGTACTAGCAATAACGATGTTCCTGAAGAGTGAAGATACAGTCTTTCCATCCAGCGCAATGCACTGCTATAGGTCTTGCACACATTCAGACCATCAGGACAAACTAGCTCAGGTAGATATGCAAGTGAGTCGTCGTTAGGGTATCCTTAGTCCTTTTACTCTTTTTAGAGCATCTCTAGCAGATCCCTAAAACCGCAAACCCCATATCCGCCTATCTAGGCCACCCCAAACGCGTTTTGGAGGTCGAAAAAGGCCGCGCAGTCCAGACGCGCCAAACGAATATGCTGTTATGCGGGCCATGTTTTGCGCGTCTGGACTGCGCGGCTGTTTTTCGGCCCTTCCGCTTCTTCGGCCGCACGTCCGTGACCGCCGCCGCCGCGAGTATCACCGCCGTTTGCTCCAGCTCGTCCTCGAGCAGCTCCCTCAATTCCGAGTCATCGGAGGAGGACGAATCCTACAACAAAAACAGCGCGCACGGGTCCATCTGCAAAGGCGCAACAACCGCGGCAAACCGTCAGAGCTACGGCGGTAGATACGCGGCTGGGACGAGCTTGGGAAGAAGCTTACCGGCGGCGGTGAGGCGTGCGCGGCGGCGTTGATTCCGGCCGATTAGTGCCCAATTCGCGCGTGCCAGCGGGCGGAGCGGATGCGGCGGGCCCGCGCGCGTGCTTCTACCGGTCGGAATCGGAGGGGAAGGGCAGGGGAGGCCATGATCTGCGGCGGTTGGCGGGAGGAAGAGAACAAGGGGAGAGCTGAAACTTCCTTCGCGCCAAGGGGCGGAAATGGATGGAGGCCGGCCTCGCACAACCCCTCTGACCCGGGAACATGGGGGTCGCGCGGCGCGAATCGGGGCGGCCCAGATTTTTTTTTGGAAATGGGGGTCCGATGCGGGATCTGAACGATGCCTTTTTTGCCCTCCAAACCAGAAATCGGCGGTTATTATGCGGATGGAGGTCAGATGGGGGATCTGCTCGAGATGCTCTTAGTTCAACAAACTGTACTAGCTGAACAAGTGAGTAGAGGGTACCCTATATATTGACCCACTTGCATCACTAAGCCGAGGTCTGATGTGTGCAGAGGTGTAGCAAAACACAGTATGCTACCTAGTAAAAAGAACGACTATTGCGCCAATGGGATCTCACAGCACTCGGCATCAATGACCTCAGTTGCATCCTAGGTTTACTGCACCATCGACACCGGTAGCCCTTTTATTCCCGATGTATCGTATAGCTTTTTACGTGTTCTATGTCTCTCTATGATCCTCTTTGTTTATGTGATCGTCACACTTTTAGAGCTACCAGCATGTTCGAATGAAGTAGGACCGCGTCTACTTGTAGGAAAAAATATATGTTGAAAATTTATGAGAAAAATAGCGTTGTTCACAAAACGGAATTTAGTACAAGACACTAGTAGAAAACGGAACTTTGGTCAGGGGTATTAGCCCCGGTTTTGCTACAAACCGGGACTAATGCTCCGGTAACGGCTAGATCTGGTCCTAGGGAGGTGGCAGGCACTAGCCCCGGTTCAAACGGAACCTTTAGTCCCGGGTCGTGTAACAAACCAGGACTAAAGGGTTTCAGGCAGGCTGGGTCGGGCTTCAGACCCTTTAGTCCCGGTTTGTTATACGACCCGGGGCTAAAGGTGAAACTTTAGCCCTGGTTCTAGACACGAACCGGGACTAAAGGTCTGGCTATATCTTCTTCCCCTGCCCGAGCCACCATTCAAGCTGGTGGCTCCTCTCTCTCTTTCTTGCTCAAGCTCGAGTTTATACCCAATTTTTTCTCAAGATTTGTCTATATTTTGTGGTGCCCCATCTAACCAAAGGTTCTAAAAGGTGAGCAACTTCATCCTTTAAACTCTCATTGTTATATTAGCTCATTTCCATGCTCTATCTTGTAGGTGGATTTGTGGATTTAGTTTGGTAGTAATTTTTGCAATGATAACATGAGATCGATGTTTAGATTCCATCTATCTTGTATTAATGTAAGGAACTCTAAGGTAAATATCACAATATGTGGATTCTATCTATATATATCTTGTTTTGGCATATAGTCTCGAAATTTGATTTTAGAAGCACACACATGCGTGAGTTCATCATTCTAACTAGCTAGGCAAAATATTCTTCTCCGTCTACCTGCGTTCAACAAACTGAAAAAATTGTAACAAAGATAAGGTTAATTCATAAAAGCTTGATAAGAAGACATCACAGTACATCTTCGAGAAGCTCCTCTATGGCGAGCTCCTCAAAGATGTCTGAGGATAGGATCATCAAACATCTTCGAGAGAAGCTCCGCCGTAGTGGTGTACCTCTCGCACCATCTTGGAGTTAATAACTTCTCTAACTATAGATTAATACGCTAGGTAACTAAAACAATTAGGGAGTGCCTCTTTGGCGAGCTTCTCGAAGATGTCTAAGGACAGGATTCTAAGACATCTTCGAGAAGCTCTACCGTAGTGGTGTCCCTGCTCTTCCACACCATCTTTCAGTTTATATCTTCTCTAGCTAGATCAGTATGCTGGTGGAGCTAACTAATTTCACATATTAGAGAGTGCCTCTATGGTGAGCTCCTCGAAGATGTCTGAGGACGACGTCCTAAGACATCTTCGAGAAGCTCCGCCGTAGTGGTGTCCCTGATCTCGCACACCATCTTGCAGTTTTTCACAAGAATGCATATCTATTTATAGATTAAGCAGCATAACATAGTGTTGGGAACTGATGACATAATGTCGACACACTCACCCCTAACATAGTGCTGCCACCCACCCAAAATAGTGTCGTCATTTAATTTACTGGCTTAGTGCTGCCCACTAAGGACATAGTGTCGACATGTTGTCTGCACATCCACATTTAGTCCCGGTTGGTGCCTCCAACCAGGACTAAAGGTTCATCATATCTTTAGTCCCGATTGCTGGCTTTAATTTTGTGAGAGAGAAGGTGTGGATGGGTGGATGGACATGGCGGTCGGCCTAGATATAGAGGGAAATAGCGAGAGAACATGACGGGAAGCGGGGGAAATGGCGGAAGAACATGGCGAGAAGCGAGGAAAATGGCGGGAAAACATGGCGGGAAGCGGGGGAAATGGCGGGAAAATATGTTTTAGTCCTAGTTACTAGTTTTAGTAATAAATATTATATTTCTAATGAGTATATTATTTTTTGTGAATATTTTGGTATATTATATGTATTTTTCTGTTTTTAAATAATAAACTATATTTTTCCAACATTTGTACTAAATATAATACTTGTTAAACAATAGATAATTTCATTTAAGTTGTATAATAAAGTATGATAATAGATTTAAATTATAGATCTTCTTTTTCTGAAAATTTTGATATATAATACATAATTTTCTGAAAACTATAAACTATTTTTGGTTTTGGCGCCAAAAAAATCGGGACTAAAGGGTGACCTTTAGCCCCGGTTTGTATTACAACCCGGTGCTAAAGGGGGGTATAAATACCCCCACCTCTACCCCGGGTCCATCCACGACCCGGATCAGTTTTCTTCCTCGACGCCGCCGTAAGCTCGCCGCGCCGTCCCGCTGCGCTGCCCGTGACGAGGCTATCCCGCCGCGCCTGTCCCTTCTTGCCGCGCCCGTCCCAGCCCCGACTGTCCGCCCTCCGCACGCGCCGTCGCCGCCTGCGCCATCGAGGAGGGATCGCCGCCGCCGCCCGCGCCGTCGCCCGTCCCGCCTCATCGCTCGCCGTCGTCCATCCCGCCACGCCGCGCCGCCCCTACAGGTAAGGTACGTGTACGTAGTTAGTGATTTTGTTAGTTAGGGATTTAGTTAGGGATTTTAATTAGTGATTTAGTTAGGGATTTTAGTAGTGATTTAGTTAGGGATTTTAGTTAGTGATTTAGTTAGTGAATTAGTTAGTGATCTAGTTAGGGATTTTAGTTAGTGATTTAGTTAGTGATTTTAGTGATTTTAGTTAGTGATTTTAGTTTATTATTAGGGATTAGTTAGGTCAAATAGTTAATTAGAGATTTTAGTTAGTTTATTATTAGGGTTTTTAGTTAGGGATTTTAGTTAGGAATTAGTTAGGTCAATTAGTTAGTTTATTAGGGATTAGGGTTTATTAGGGATTAGGTTTAGTTAGAATACTTAGTTAATTAGGTTTAGTTTAGTTAGTGTTAGGTTTTATGATTTAGTTACTGTTTATGTTTTATGATTATTTATTGCTATTATTTAGTTATGCCGCGTCCACCTCGTCCGAGCCTACTGGACTTCGTCGGTTCCGGGGATGTCCGAGTCTGGGCTCCGCCGGGTTGGCACTGGGAGGTGCTACCTATCGGGACTCGTACCTTGGTGAGAAATCCGGGTATCATCGTCGACCCGGAGCTTTTTTGGTGGCGTCCATGAGGTCCAGGAGCGGTGGTACATCGTCGTATTAGGGAGGAGGATGAGCACGTACGACGATACATGTATCTTTTGGAGACTAGGTTCTTCAATATCTGGAAGGTTCACGGATCTCACCCGAGCTATTCACCGGTGATGGTTCCTCTTCTCTGGCTGCAGAGCTCCCGTAGCACAGAACGCGACAGCCGAGTTCGCTAGTTTGATATGAGCGAGATGTATTAATAATGTATTTTATATTATGAGCGAGATATGAGCAAGATCCATTAATAATATACTTTATCTTATATTATTATACTTTATCTTAATCACTAAGTACTATATCCGAGTTGTCGCAATTGTAATTTTTTTTACTTAATGCAATATCCTTTTTCTATATTAGTTAAGCTATGGACGGTAGACAGAATAAAGAGGAGCTTCTCAACATGATAGATGAGGATACTGGGGTTCTTATTACGATGGCTCCGAGTATCTTAATTTGTCTGGAGGAGACGATGGTGGAGACGATAGTGGAGACAATGGTGCTGACCATGGTGGAGACCATGGTGAAGACACCATAATAATAATAAACTCCGTCGAGGTATATAAAGCCTCTATCGATCGATCACTAGTATAGATGCACTAATTGATTCGTATATATGTACTGACGAATGTTTCTTCTCTTAGACCTCCGCTTCCGGCCAATCTTCTACAAGGACAAGAGGCCCGACACACAAGTTACCCGCTGATGTCCGTTTCAGCATTGACTTAGTCTCTCCGCAGAGTCAACCGTTGGAGCCCAAAGAATCTGCGAATGCATTTACAAGTCAATGCGGAGTGATTGTTAGAGGCACCGTCTCGATCACCACGTGAATTGGAATAAGCCAGGAAATAAAAAGGATCTAGCTGGGGCTAGTTTTGTAGATGACAAAGCGAGAGATGCGATGTGGAATTCTCTCATGACACATTTCACCCTACCAGTCTTGGAGACTAATAAGCTCACACAGCAAATGACGAGGAAAGTCAAGCACTTTGCTCTTAAGAAGATGGCCGAACTATTCAAGGAATGGAACAAAAGATTGTACCACAAGTATGTCTTGAAGAAAAAAACTCCTCCATTCATTGGCCCACTAGAGTTGCGGCAGGATAACTGAGCCGCATTTGTGGAATACAAGACCTCGGCACCAGCTAAGGCAATGTCAGAAAAGAATAAGTTAAATGCAGCTAAAAAGAAATATCACCATCATATGGGCACAGGTGGCTACAGGAGTGCCATGCCTAAGTGGGATAAAGGTGAGGCTGACCTGGAGGCTAAAGGGGTCACTCCATCTACGTCTCGTTGGCCCAGGAGGTCAAGAAATTGGGTACTTGGGCATGGGGCATCGTTAGACCCAGAAACAGGCGAGATTGTTGCAGCCGAAGAAGTTTCTTCATGTAACACCCCGTCCACTCCTGGGCCCGGGGGGTGTCACTCCTGGCAGCTTAATAGGATATTTAGACTGGCCCCATAGACCAACACTAGTCTTTTCTGCGCACTTTGTCCTCACTCGTGCGCACCCGGTTACCCACTTCCTGGTTGGTCACCCATCCTAGAATTGCTCTAGGCCAAGCACACTTAACCTTAGAGTTCTTTTCGAATGAGCTTTCGGAAAAGAAGTTGCAACTTGTTGATATGGGTATCCTATCAATCCTATTAAGACATGTGTCTGGATCTCACATACACCCACCCTTTAGAAGATCGATGCCCTCATCGATCAAGCACACCCCAGGAATGTTCCCTCTTGGCACGCGTCTGTGTGTCTAGTACCGGCACATGTGCCATGCCGGTGTCCACTTCGGGCCACACGCGCCATGCTCCACATGTCCCGCCACTAACCCGCACACACCCGTGTAATCGCAAGGGTCGGCTCTGATACCACTTGTAACACCCCGTCCACTCCTGGGCCCGGGGGGTGTCACTCCTAGTAGCTTAATAGGATATTTAGACTGGCCCCACAGACCAACACTAGTCTTTTCTGCACACTTTGTCCTCACTCGTGCGCACCCGGTTACCCACTTCCCGGTCGGTCACCCATCCTAGAATTCCTCTAGGCCAAGCACGCTTAACCTTAGAGTTCTTTTCGAATGAGCTTCCGGAAAAGAAGTTGCAACTTGTTGATATGGGTATCCTATCAATCCTATTAAGACATGTGTCTGGATCTCACACTTCACCCAAGAATGAACTTATTAAAGTGATAAAAAGGTTGAAGAGGGAACGTTTGTTCCCGACAGAGAGAACGATGAGCTGACAAAGGCTCCCGGGATTCCTGAAAAGGCTGGACGAACAAGAGGGTTCGGACCTTCTTATCCATGGGTTATCGGGTTTCCCGAGCACCTTGACACGTACAGAAGCCGATCGAGAAAAACAAAGCGGCAAAAAGAGGAGGATACAGAGCGGTTCGCGAGGTTTGAAGCCATGCTGCAGGAGTGATACGTCCATTTTGCATCACTATTCTATGTCTTAATTCACTATTATGCATTGATATATTTCGTATTGAGAGGTGATACTTATGTTATTTCATCTATTTTTGCATGGTTGATGACTTTTGGAGCATGGACCGCTGCAGTCAGGATTCTGATGGAAAAGGTGCTGTTTGGAGGCAAAATTCGCGAAGATCAGAAAATCCGTGAAAATATACGGAAAATCCTATTTTTCAGAAGACTCAGGATGCCAGAAGATGGAGTGGAGGTGGGCCATAGGGGGCCCACACCACCCCATGGCGCGGGTAGGCCTAGGCCACGCCTGGGAGTGGTGTGGCCACCCTGGCCCACTCCAGCCTCTCCCCTCAGGCGTATATCATCCCCATGAAACCCTAAGACTCGGGGAGTGACCACAGAAAGATTCCGCCGCCTCTAAAAGGCGGAAAACACCGAGAGAGAAAGATCTCTTCGGCAGACAGATTTCTGCAAGGGAATTCCTTCCCGGAGAGGGGAGATCGTCGCCATCAACACCACCATCAAGATGGACTTCATCGGTATCATCATCATCACCACCATCAGCACCATCAGCACCCTCATCACCATCTCCATATTGATGTAACAATTGCGTTGAATCTTGCATAGTTCATAGGGGAAACTTTCCCGGTGTTGATTACTCTTTATAGTTGATGCTATTGAGTGAACCATTGAATTATTGTTTATGTTCAGATTGTTATACATCATTATTCCATCTCTGATCATGATCCATATGATGTCTTGTGAGTAGTCTGTTTTATTCTTGAGGACATGGGATAAGTCTTGTTGTTAGTAGTGGAGTTGCGTTGAGAAAGATTCAATAGATTGTTATTTAAGTTGTGGTGTACTTCTTCTAGTGGTGTCATGTGAACGTCCACTACATGACACTTCACCTATATGGGCCTAGGGGAATGCATTGTGTATTTGGCTACTAATCGTAGGGGTTGCCGAAGTGACAGAAACCTAAACCCCCATTAGGAAACCATTGCACAAGGGACGTAAGGGTCTTAGAGTTTAAAGCTGTGGTTAGGTTTCTACCTTAATTACTTTCTTGTACTTATGGATGTTTGCAAGGGGTATAATCACAAGTATGCATTAGTCTTGGATGGGGCGGTACATTAGCACAGGTTCACCCACACAACACTTAGCAAGCTAGAGAAGATTAATCAACTATATGAAGCGAAAGAACTTGACAGTCTTCCCATGTGTCCTCGAGAACATTTGGTCATCTATAGAAATACAACCGGCTTGTCCTTTGCTGCATAAAGGATTGGGCCACTTGCTGCATTTATTCCTACTGTCTTTTGTTTACTCGTACTTTGTTTACTTGCTTTATCAAAAACTCCTAAAAATCCATTTGCTAAGTATTTGCAGAGAATTCCTGATCCATACCACTAGCCAGCACCTTCTACTCCTCGTTGGGTTCGACACTCTTACTTATCGAAAATACTGTGATACACCCCCTATACTTGTGGGTCATCAAGACTATTTTCTGGCGCCGTTGCCGGGGAGTGAAGCGCTATTGGTGAGTGGAACTGGTAAAGGAAACTTCTACTGTGAGTATTGTTTACTTCTACTAGTTGCTTTATTTTTGTTATGGATAATTCGCTGAGTTTCTTATTTGGTAATGCTACTACCACTGCTAAGGTATTAGATAAGCCACCACCTACTGAGAAAGATGTTTTCAAAATACCTACAAGAATTATTGATCGTGTTATGGATAACTATTATGTTGGGGATGGAACTGTCCATCCCGGTGATCATTTACTCTTTATACACGAACTATGCGGGTTGTTCAAGTGTGTAGGTATTACTACAGATCAAGTTAAGAAGAAGTTATTCTTATTATCGCTGAAAGGAAGAGCTGAGGAATGGTATAAGCTGCTGAAGAATGGTCAGGCTCTGGAATGGGAGGAAATAGTGCCTCTCTTTTATTCAAAGTTTTATCCTCCTAGTGAGATTCATAAAGATCGGAATCAAATATACAACTTTTGGCCTCTTGATGGAGAGAGTACAGCTCAAGCTTGGGGGAGATTGAAGTTACTAATGCTCAAATGTCCCATTCATGAGCTCCCCAATAATAGTATTATCAATAACTTTTATGCAAGGCTCCCTCTACACGATAAAGATTTATTGGATGCTTCTTGTGCTGGATCATTCACTCGTATGGAAGAAGAAGCTAAATGGGATCTTCTGGACCGTATTTAAGACAATGCTGAAGCTTGGGAGAATGAGAAAGGTAGAAAGTCAGGTATAAATTATGATTATGAATGCATTGAATCTTTTGTGGGAACTGATGACTTCCAAAATATTAGTAATCTTTATGGTCTTGATTTGCAAGTTATTACAAATTGCTTTAGAACTTTTGCTTCCTATATTGAAATTCCAAAAAGGGGGTGGAACAAATACCATGCACCTTACAAAGATATTGTTGACTATGCCCCTATTGGAAGTGCTGAGTATTGCATCATCGACCCCATTTTACCTGAACCTTATATCGAGAAGGTTCCCTTCCCCGAAAAGGTAAAGGACCATCCTATGATAACTAATGTAATCACTAAAAGTGAAAAAAGAACTGTAAAACCTGATGAACAAATAAACATTGAACCTGTGGTAGCAATTGTGAAAGACCTTGTCACTAAAAGCATAGAAGATGGGCACATAGTCTTTTGTGAGGATGCTTCTAATATTGTTTCACATCCCAATAGAACTAAAAAGGCTAGTATTCCTGTGCTTTCTGTTAGAATTGGTGATCATTGCTATTATGGTTTATGTGATATTGGTGCAAGTTCCAGTGCTATTCCTTATGAGCTTTACAGAGAAATTATGCATGAGATCAGTCCTTGCGAGTTGGAAGAGATTGATGTGGTTATTCACCTTGCTAATAGAGAGACCATCTCTCCAATTGGTATTGTGCGAGACGTGGAGGTTCCTTGCGGTAAGAATAAGTACCCTGATGATTTTCTAGTACTTGGTTCAGCTGCTAGTAAAACTTATCCTATCATTTTTGGTAGACCTTTCTTGAGTACTTGTGGAGCTATTATTGATTGCAAGTGGGAGAAAATCTTGACTAAGTTTGATGGGGAATCTTATGAGTTTAATTTTTCGAAATTTGCTAAAGAACCTTGCGAAGAGGAAACCCATAATGAGGATTTTAGGGTTGAACAACTTGCTTCTATTTCTCTTGCTCCTAACAATGCTTTCCAGCAATTTATGGAAGAACATGAAAGTGAAATCTTCATGGAAGAAAGGAACGAGATTGACATGATTCTCCGTGATCAACCTATGATGCTTAAGCACGAGTTACCTATAGAAGACTTGGGTACCACGATGCCACCTAAAAAGGATCCGGTTTTCGATCTAAAACCTCTCCCTAATGATCTTAAATATGCTTATATTGATGATAAAAAGATATATCCTGTTATTGTTAGCGCTAAACTTTCAGGGAAGGAGGAAGAAAGGCTATTGGAAGTTTTGAGGAAACATCGAGGAGCTATGGGGTATACTTTGGATGATTTAAAAGGGATTTCACCTATTATATGTCAGCATTCTATCAACATAGAACCAGATGCGAAGCCAGTAGTGGAGCACCAACTACGTTTAAATCCTAGAATGAAGGAAGTGGTAAGGAATGAGGTATTGAAACTCCTTGATGCTGGTATTATTTACCCTATTGCTGATAGTGAATGGGTTAGTCCTGTTCATTGTGTTCCTAAAAAGGGAGGTATTACCGTTGTCCCTAATGATAATGATGAGCTTATTCCTCAAAGAATAGTGGTAGGCTATATGATGTGCATCGATTTTAGGAAAGTCAATAAAGTTACTAAGAAAGATCACTACCCGCTTCCTTTTATTGATCAAATGTTGGAAAGGTTGTCTAAAAAGACCCATTTTTGTTTTCTTGATGGTTATTATGGGTTCTCTCAAATTGCTGTTAAACAACAAGATCAAGAAAAAACTACTTTTACTTGCCCTTATGGAACTTATGCTTATAGACGTATGCCTTTTGGTTTATGTAATGCTCCTGCTACTTTCCAAAGATGCATGTCTGCTATCTTTCATGGCTTTTGTGAGGAAATTGTAGAAGTGTTCATGGATGATTTTTCTGTCTATGGAACCTCTTTTGATAATTGTCTGCACAACCTTGATAAAGTTTTGCAGAGATGTGAAGAAACTAATCTTGTTCTTAATTGGGAGAAATGCCACTTCATGGTTAATGAAGGGATTGTTCTTGGGCATAAAGTTTCTGAAAGAGGCATAGAAGTTGATAGAGCTAAAGTTGAGGCAATTGAGAAGATGCCATGTCCAAAAGACATCAAAGGTATTCGTAGTATCCTTGGTCATGCTGGTTTCTATAGGAGGTTTATTAAAGATTTCTCTAGGATATCAAAGCCTCTCACTTATCTTCTTAAAAAAGATGTACCTTTTATTTTTGATGATGATTGTAGGGAAGCTTTTGAAACTCTTAAGAAGGCTTTAACTACAGCCCCTATTGTTCAACCACCTGATTGGAGTTTACCCTTTGAAATAATGTGTGATGCTAGTGATTTTGCTATAGGGGCTGTCCTTGGGCAACGTATTGATAAAAAGTTAAACGTTATCCATTATGCTAGTAAGACTTTAGACACTGCTCAAAGGAATTATGCCACTACTGAAAAGGAATTTCTAGCTGTTGTTTTTGCCTATGATAAGTTTAGGCCCTATATTGTGGACTCAAAAGTAACCATTCATATTGATCATGCTGCTATTAAATATCTTATGACAAAGAAGGACGCTAAGCCTAGGCTTATTAGATGGGTACTGCTTTTACAAGAGTTTGATCTACACATAGTAGATAGGAAGGGTGCTGAAAATCCTGTAGCTGATAATTTATCTCGTTTGGAAAACATCTCTTTTGATCCTATGCCTGTTAATGATAGTTTTCCAAATGAACAGTTAGCCGCAGTAGGGGTGAGCTCTCAAGGAAGCCCTTGGTATACTTATTATGCTAACTTTATTATCTCCAAGTATTTGCCTCCAACTTTTATAGCTCAGCAAAGAAGAATGTTCTTTTATGATTTGAGGCATTATTTTTGGGATGACCCACACTTATACAAAGAAGGAGTTGATGGTATTATGCGAAGATGTGTTCCAGAATATGAGCAAAAAGAGATATTGCGTAAATGTCATGGTAGCGCCTATGGAGGACATCATGCAGAAGATAGAACTGCACAAAAGGTACTACAATCAGGTTTCTACTGGCCTACCCTTTTTAAGGATGCAAGAAAATTTGTTTTATCTTGTGATGAATGTCAGCATGTTGGTAATATTTCTAGACGCAATGAAATGCCTATGAACTACTCTCTAGTTATTGAACCTTTTGATTGTTGGGGATTCGACTTTATGGGTCCTTTCCCTCCTTCGAAGGGTTACACTCATATTCTTGTTGCCGTCGATTATGTTACTAAGTGGGTAGAAGCCATTCCTACGAAAAGTGCTGACGGGGAAACCTCTCTAAAAATGCTTAAGGACGTTATCTTTCCTAGGTTTGGAGTGCCTAGGTATCTCCTGACTGATGGGGGTTCTCATTTCATTCATGGCGGTTTTAGGAAGACCCTCGCTAAATATGATGTTAATCATAGAATTGATTCAGCTTATCACTCCCAAACTAGCGAGCAAGTAGAGTTATCAAATACACAAATTAAATCTATCTTGCAAAAGACTGTTAATAGGTCTAGAAAAAACTGGGCTAAGAAGTTGAATGATGCTTTATGGGCTTATAGAACTGCTTATAAAAATCCTATGGGAATGTCTCCTTATAAAATGGTTTATGGGAAAGCTTGCCACTTACCCTTAGAGTTAGAACACAAAGCTTACTGGGCAGTGAAAGAACTAAATAGAGATTGTAAGCTCGCTGGTGAGAAAAGATTATTTGACTTAAGTTCCTTAGATGAATGGAGGAGTGAAGCCTATGAGAATGCTAGGCTCTTTAAGGAAAAAGTTAAAAGATGGCATGACAAGCGAATACTTAAGAGAGAATTTCATGTTGGTGAGAAAGTTCTATTGTATAGGTCTCGTCTCAGATATTTTGCAGGTAAACTACTATCAAAATGGGAAGGACCTTTCATCATTGAAGAAGTATATCGATCAGGAGCAATAAAAATTTCTTCTCTAAAAGATAATACTACACAAGTAGTGAATGGACAGCAACTCAAACACTATATTGCTAGAGATTCTTACAATGAAGATGTTGATGCCTTTCAAGTTATAACTCCAGAGAAATTCGTTGAGGACCAAATTCAGAGACCTGCAGAGTCCGTTTCCAACTAGGTAACAGTTCTGGTAAGAAAAGTTCCACGAAAATACAATCCAACTATATTTTTGCAGTTTTCAGTCAATAAGGAAAGCTACGAAGTGAAAAAGGGACGGAAACGGAGCCAGGGTGGCCCACACCACCCCATGGCGCGGGCCCACCCTTGGCCGCACCACCAGGTGGTGAGGCCACCCAGGACTCCGCCTCTGACTCGTTTTCTCCCAGTACCTTCCTTTTGAGGAGAAACTTCGTAATATATAACCCCCCGGATCTTCCGAGGTTCGTATATCGTGTTTTTGTCGTGCTTTTGTTTTGATCTGTTTCTGCCAGGTAGAATCCCAGATTTGGAGCCACAATGTCTTCTTCTGGATCTTCCAAGGGAGATTCCTTAGAAAATACCATCAACCCATACATGAGAGAATTCAAGATTCATCCCAAGGAGTTGTTGCTCGAAGGTGGAGAGGTCTGGATTAAAGAGGTTCAAGGCCCTAAAGGTGAAGGAAGTCTGGAGGACAGGATGGAAGCACTGGAGCATGAAGTCTTTAGGTACAGGAAGATGGCGGAGCGCGAAGTGGATATCATCCATAAGATTTGTTCTGAACTCATTACCGAGCACCAGAAGGAGACTGCTGAACTCAAAGACGAAGTCCTCTCACTCCACCAAACAACCAACGAACTGCAAGCACAGTTCTATGACGTTCAAAATCAAAACTGTGAGTATGAGGCTAGATTTAAATGCATAAGTATTGCTGCAAGTTTCAGGATGTTGGAAACCACGATGTCCTTTGTTGATGGGAAGCCTTTACCCTGGAAGACGGGCGAAGATGAGAGGATACCACCACCACCGAAGGAGTAATTCGTCATCAGGTTTGGCATCCCCTTGGTTTGTTCCAAGCTTGGGGGAGTGTCGTGGTATCACATCACTATCTTCTCTCTTTTTACCTTATTAGTAGTGACATGGGTATACCCTACAGGTACTCGAGCTTGGTATATACGGTCCAAATACATACAGGCCCACGGTGTCGCCAAGGCCCGGATGGAGGGACTCGAGTAACCTACAGACTCTTGATTGCTTGAAGAACAAGAAGAAGCTAAAGATAGAAAAACTAAAGGGAAAACCCTAACTTGTAACCGACTCGACCTGCTACCCGAGACCTAGCCTATCTATATAAAGGCTAGGAGGGGGCGGCGAGAAGGACACACACAACCCTAGTCTCCACAACCTCCGCCATATTACATCTGTGCACCATTGTAACTTTCGACTCCCTCGATAATTCCACGAGCAGACAAGTAGGAGTAGGGACCTTTACGAGGCCTGAACCTGGGTAAATCCTTTGTCCCCTATGTGCTTGTTTGCTAGCCGATAGATGTCTCCAGCGCTCCCTCCTTCTCCAAAACCCAAGTCCATAACAATGGGCATTGACGAGTTAAACCCTCGTCAATTGGCACCGTCTGTGGGAACTGGGAGTGCTGATGTTGCGGCTTCTTCGACCCCATCAACTACGATCTACAACTCTGCAACATCGGAGATTCGTTAGCTCTTCGGTGCCTTCGACTTCACCGTCCACACACCGGCCACCCGCCCGGCCTTCGAGTCTGTGGGCGACGGAGTCAGCCTGGCGATTGGGAGCTTCCTCTTCCAAGTTGGTCAGATGGGCACGCTTCGCATGCCTGATCAGCCGACAACACCGGCGATTGCCCTGGCATCATGGTTCCCTCCATCGATCGGCACCCTCAGCGAGCTCAACACTCTGGTGGCAGTCGAGAACACGGTCAGCGACAGCAGTCGCGACTCCGATCTAAGCGATCTGGCCACTAAAGATGGAACCTACGGTTCCGGATTTGAAAGTTGTGGAAGCAACAGCTTCCCTAATCACTTCATGTGCGTCGTCATCAACGCAGGCGACACCTCCGCCAATCGCGACAACGGTGGTAACACCAGAAACGGCACCGATCCGCCCAATCGCGGCAACGGTGGTAACACCGGCAACAGCACCGATCCACCCAACACCAGCAACGGTGGCAACGGTGGTAACGGTGGAAACAGAGGAGCAGTCGAACCTCCTAGCATGATCAACGAGCAAACCGGCGAACACGTCGTGATCAGGCTCAACGAGCAAGAGTGGGATCGCTGCCGCGAAGTCCTACGAGGTGCACCTCTACCCTTCGGGTCCCCGTAGGAACTGCTGATGGGCTACCACTGGCTCCTAAAAGAGGAATTCAAGCGCCAAAAACAAGCAATCGCGCAACTTGAGGCGCGTAAAAAGGCAGCAGACGAATCAAGCCTTCGCCGTGCTAGGCTCTCCTCCTACGGAGGATCCTCCTCAAGAGGCAACGAGTACCTCGCCAAGAAGAGGCAGTCGCGGATGGCTCGCCTCACCGAACAAGAGCGCATAGAGGCCGCGAAAGTCCTCGACTTCGGCTCTATGATAGTCGACACGAGAGGCAACATGGTTCCCAGGACACCGCAAGCCGCGGTGACAGCAGCCACCATGTACCTCCTCAATAACCAGCCACCAGCTGGAGATCCCCGAACGGCCATGCACCGATCTACGATCGCGGGCCTAGGGCTAATCGAGGCTGCCCTCGAACAAGGAGCCGGTACCAGACCCAAAAAGGGCAAAGTGCTAGCAAAGCGCTACTCTCGCCCTCGTCCAGCGATGACAGTCACGAGCTGTCTCGATGCCGCCACTCACGGCGACACGATCGCGACTACGATGCGCGCGACGACCTCACACAACGCAAGATCGACAAGTCAAGGGCACGACGTGCTCGGTCAACTGACTTGGAAGAGGAAGATGGGGAGCTCTGCGGCGCCAGATGCTTCAGCAGAGCCATTAGGCAGAAATGAATGCCTAAAGGGTTTAAACTCCCATCGGAGAACCCGAAATTCGACGGTCTACAGGACCCTAAGATCTGGCCGGAGGACCACATCTCCTCCGTCAGGCTACACGGAGGCAGTCGAAGTACTGCCATGCAATGCTTGCAGCTACAACTGCAGGGCGCCGCCCGGGCATGGCTCAATAACCTCCCACGCGGATCTATTCGCAGTTGGGATGAGCTGGTCTACAGCTTCGTGTGCAACTTTAAGGGCACGTACAAACGGCCCGCCTCAATCGAAGAACTGAGATGCTGCCAGCAAAGATCTGGTGAATCGCTGTGCTCTTACATCCAAAGGTGGTCCATCATCAAGAACTCCGCGGAGAACATCTCGGAAGACCGCGCGATTGATGCATTCAATGGTGGTGTCCATCGCATGGAACTCAGGGAGGAGCTAGGCCGCTCAAAGCCCCAGACCATCGACCACCTGATGGAGATCGCGAATCGGTGGCCGATGGAGAAGATTCGGTGAAGAATCGCGTTCACTCCGACGAGGAGGCAGAACTCGAACGCAGACGCGACCGCCGGGGCAAGCGTCGCATGCGCATCTACGACGATCGCGATGACGTCAACATGGTCGCAGCCGGCTATGCCGATAGACGCGGCGATAACCGCAACAGCGGATACCGCGACTCCGGGAAAACCACGCAAGTATGGCAACGCCGCACTCACGTTGAGGCACCCGCGACCTACATCGAGGACAAACTGTCCGGGCCATGCACGGTACACTTGTACATCGACAAGCATGATGGCAAGAGAAAGTCCAGCCACCTCCTCAAGGACTGCCGCGAGTTCGTCAAGCTACACGAGGGATTGGTTCGAATGAACCGCAACGCAGTCGAAAGAGGCTATGGAGCCGCTCCAAGCGTCGTGGCACATGGCGCACCACCACCACCACCCGGGCCACCCCCGAACGGAGCTGCACCGAACCAACACCACGGAGGCGAACCGTACCCACGGGCCATGGGTACCATGATGATCCAAAAGGGGCGCCCCTCCAACAGGGTGCAGAAGGCCATAACTCGCCAAGTCAACTTGGCCACGCGCTCGCCACCATCCACCACTGAGTACCTCAGTGGCAGTGAGTCATGCATTACCTTCGACAAACATGACCACCCGCCTCAAGTACCTCGCCCAGGTCATTGCCCCCTCGTACTCGAGGCGCAAATTGGAGGCTTCGACATGAGTCGCGTCTTCATGGATGGCGAAAGCGGCATCAACCTCATATTCGCGAGTACCTTGCGAGCAATGAGGATCCCTCTAACCTACTTGGAGGCATCGGACACAATGTTCCATGGCATCGTCGCAGGGAAAGGCGTATACCCCTTGGGCAAAATCAACCTCGACGTCATCTTTGGCACGCCGAAGAACTTCCGGTGCGAGCGCATCGACTTTGAGGTCGTCGACTGGCCCTCACAATACCATTGCATCCTTGGGCGCGTCGCATTCGCCAGGTTCATGGTAGTACCCCACTATGCCTACCTGCAGATGAAAATGCCAGGTCCCAACGGCGTCATAACGATCAACGGGAACTTTGAGCGATCTGACGCTTGCGACAGGGAATTCAACAGAATCTCCCAATCTTTCGACATGCAAGAGGAACTCGCAAGACTAAAAGAGACGACAGACAACAGTCTGCCTCCCTTGAGTAGGCCAAGCTCACCTGATCTCTCCTTCGACTCATCCGTGCACACAAAGAAGGTGCGGGTCCATCCATCGGATCCCGCCAAGATGGCCCTCATCGCCAACACTTGAGTCCCGCATAGGAACTCGCGCTCGTCGAATTCCTCCGTGAGCACTGGGAAATTTTTGCCTGGTGTCCTGCGGACATGCCAGGAGTTCCCAGGGAATTCGCCGAGCACGCACTCAACGTCAACGCCGACGCAAGGCCAGTCAAGCAAACAATCAGGCGACTGTCTGAGCCACGAGCGCAGGCAGTCGGAATGGAAATCAACAGACTCCTCGAGGCCAAGTTCATACGCGAGATCAAGGAAAGCACTTGGCTCGCCAATACGGTGCTAGTACTAAAAAAGGACACAGACATCCTCCGGATGTGTGTGGACTTCACTTCTTTAAACAAGCACTGCCCAAAAGATCACTTCCCGCTGCCACGGATCGACCAGATCATCGACTCCACCGCGGGATGTGAGCGCCTCTGCTTTCTCGACGCCTACTCAGGCCTCTGCTTCCTCGACGCCTATTCAGGCTATAACACAATGCCCTTCGGGCTAAAAAACGCGAGAGCCACCTACCAGCGATGCATGCAGGCTTGCCTCAAGGAACAACTAGGTCGCAACATCCAAGTCTATGTCGACGCACTACTAGATATCCCATTATAGATGAGGGGCTAATTACGATCGGGCATTTTAGTTTACCGTCAAATAATGTTATAACCGACGGTTCACCGTCGGTCATCTCCTGTCGGCTATGCTCGGTCGGCCATTAGTTCAATATCCGATGGTACAGTCGGCAATATCTTGGCCAACGGTACTAAGCCGACGGTTTGCCGTCGGTTATGTTTTGGGCCGCACCTGCCCCACAGTAGCCTGACAATGCTAATAGCCGATGGTTTCCTGTGAGGTATTTATTTTCTTACGGTTATTGTGTACCATCAATTCTTATAATTGGCGAGGGTACATCTGACCCGTCATTGTTAATTCTAACCGAGGGAGGAGCCTATCAGCCACTTATTATATTTACCTACTGTACGTACACCATGTCGTTGATCAGCAGCTACTGATACACGTTTTGTGAGCCATGGACATTAAGGATATTACAAACAAGGAAGTGCGACTCCACACCAATATTTCAGAGTATTAACATTCCAAGAACATTTCATATGTACACACAACCACATATGACCAACGAACATATATTATATTTAGAAAGATATATGATCCATTTAGGAAGTGTCGTCCAAAACAAATATTAACTAAGATATAATATTTTGGCATACTGTGCAGACTTCAGAATTTCGCTGTGTACCAACACAGGAGGAATATCAAAACTTCAGAACTTCGCTTGTCCTCACCATCATCGCAATAGATATCATCAAACCCATCCCCATCATCATCACCCTCGCCATAGAGATAATCTCCATTGTTGACATAGGTGTCATCCTCATCATCATTAATAGCCCAGTATTGCTTCAGATTCCCTAAGAAATTAAAAGACTAGTTGTAAAAGACATGGAAAATAATGCAGTGTACCAGAAATTTAATTACAGAGACCACACTTAACTGTTCTAGAATCATCTATGTTGGTACAGATAAAGCTAATCACATCTTAGTATTGGAACTAGGAGCTCATGCCAAGTGTACAGCAAGTACTAGTGTTACACCAGTACTTCATTCCTCTTCTAACCAGTAACCATCAAGGCAGATAATGATCAACAATGCAAGTCATATGATTATACTAGCTACCTTTAGTTAATCACTCTAAATATACAGATTGAAGTGCCCATTCTGGATGTGCTAACGATGTACAGATTGAAGTGGTAGCTAGTATCACTTTGAAAACTAGATATCCTAGATGAGCTAGTACTAGTAAACCTAGCTTCTTTTATAACCTGTAGAATTGGTTCTACTATACTGGCTGCCAATACATGTGTCAATAAGTGAAAATGCATGGATATAAGATTGTGCACTTACACAGAAGTCAGGATGGCGACAGACACGTCCGCTGCATAGACCAAATCAGCCGCATGATATGTCCGCAGTGTTCCCAACGGCTTGGTCACCTATCTGTGGTGTCTGACCGACACATGCAGACATGATGATGCACACTAGCTAGCTTGCAATATTCGTCTGTTGCAGCTTCTAATACTTGATCAACAGCCTGATAGTGCATCAGCAGATGTTACAATAAAATAATTCACGTAATTTATACTTCAGTGTACAATATTACATTTTCTTCTCGTGGTACTTCAGTAAGTTCAAATACAAACCAAAACTCCAGTAGACAGTAGCTGATTTACTACTCGGTACAATTGTTTAGAACAGCCGATCTAGCTTAGGAAACCTACAGCTCATACCAATTACCATTCATCCATTACATACCATGTAAAAGATCTAACACATATTTCACTGCTACGTCCTTGAGCACTCAAGCTAAGAACGAACATGCAAAAAATATGCAGTGCTCAAGTTCAAACATGATTCAATCATCGTTATTCAATAATGATGATCGAATTGGCTAAGTTACTTAATTGACAGGTAGTACATAGTCCACATGCAACAATTTTGAATTCATGGAAAATGCAATGCACTCCGGTAGTTCAGTTCATTTAGAAAGAGAGACGATCCATCCATCAAGGCTATTCATCAGTGCCAAATCGATCAAGCAATGTAACTGAAGAGACGGATAAAAAAGCCAGACCTGTTATGCTAGCTTCTTCTCCTCATCCACTGCCGTTTCCTATCCTCCTCTGCCGCGCCCATTCTTTCTTGGCAGCCATGGACGGAAGGGGGCCTAGGTGGCGCAGGGTGGACTACCACACACGTGCAGATCTGGCGACTACTACATCAGATGGGCAGACCAGCACACGAACCTGGTCGGGAAGGAGAAAGAGAGAGGCCGGCGGGTCACTAGTTGTGGCCTGGCACCCAGATTGAAGTTACCTGAGGCTGACGACCATATCTTGCATCTCGAGCCGCCATCAGGCCTGCACCGGTCGTCAAGAACATCCGCTCTAGGAGAACAGCAAGCGCAAGTGGATCCGTGCGGATCTAAGAAGCAGCCACCGGAGAGAAGTCGTGGAGGCCGTGATTTCATGTGGGCATCAATTGGATCTAGAGCGGGTTGGCTCTTGGCTGCGTGAGGAAGAAAATAGGAGTGGCGGCGGTGGTGACGGTTTGGTTATGCGGGGCGGGGGGGATGGTGGGTTGGGACTTGGGGGTGGGGGGCTAGCGCTAATTATCCCGCCCGAATGAATTTCCATTGACGCGTATTTTCATCTGAGCGCGCAGCTCCTACAAAACTCTACGTGCATAACTGAAGCGTACAAATGAACCATCGGTTGTAGCAGGTAAATGGTAATAGCTGACCGTGAAAACATAACCATCGGGTATTAGATGATACCCTAGGACATTACATTGGATAGCCGAGAGTACATTTTTCCCGGTCGGTTATGAAACATAATACCCGACCGTGGAAGTATAACCCTCAGGTATTAGGACGGACCGTCGGGCATTAGGATGAATAGCCGAGAGTTAGTGTCTCCTTGTTGGGCAACAGAACATACAATCGGTTATTAGTAGTCATACCCGAGAGGTTCCCGATAACCCTCGGGCATAAATGCTACCGTCGGTTATTAGCGTACTAGCCGACGGTCTGTCGGTTATTATAATTCACCGTCAGAAATCTGGGGATTTCTAGTAGTGACGACATAGTAATCAAGACCAAGGAGGAAGCCTCTCTAATCGATGATTTGCGCGAAACCTTCGCCAACCTCGATCGCTACTGGATCAAGCTCAATCCGGACAAATGCGTCTTCGGCGTACCATCTGGACAGCTACTCGGATACCTCATCTCCGCGAGGGGGATCGAGGCGAACCCGAAGAAGATAAAAGCCATACTGGCCATGGAGAAGCCGAAGAACATAAGAGGCGTCCAGCAACTGGCCGGACGAATCGCGGCCCTCAGTCGATTTATCAGTCGGATGGGTAAAAAGGCACTGCCCTTCTACCAGCTCCTCCGCAAAGCCAAAAAATTCGAGTGGACCAATGAAGCACAAGAAGCATTCGAAGATCTCAAGCGCTTGTTATCCACCTCACCAGTACTGGTGACTTCACGAGAAAGGGAACCACTGTTGCTGTACATCTCCGCCACCAACCAGGTGGTCAGCACAGTGCTCGTCGTCGAGCGAGCCAAGGAAAACAAAGTCCACGACGTACAACGTCCGGTATACTACCTCAGCGAGGTCCTCACGCCAACAAAACAGCGGTACCCGCACTACCAGAAGCTGGCGTACGGCGTCTTTATGACCGCCCGACGACTGCGCCACTACTTTCAGGAACACCCAATCGTGGTAGTCAATGACGCCCCGTTGGGGCATATCCTCAATAACCCCGACGCCACGGGGCGAGTCACGCTTTGGGGAATAGAGATGTCTCCACGAGACATCACATCTGAAAAACGCGACGCCATCAAGTCGCAAGTGCTCCCTGACTTTCTCATGCACTGGATGGAGAACCAACTCCCGGACAAGCCAGATATGTCCTACCTCTGGACAATGCACTTTGATGGGTCCAAACAGAAAGACGGAGCAGGCGCAGGTGTTATATTGACATCACCTCAAGGGGACAAGCTGAAATATATCCTGCGAATGCAGTTCACAGCCTCAAACAACGAGGCTGAATACGAGGCCCTATTGCATGGGATGAGGATGGCAAAAGCCTGTGGCGCCAAAAGGCTCATCATATATGGCGACTCCAAGTTGGTTGTCAACCAAACAATACACGAGTGCGACGCACTGAACGACAACATGATCGCATACCGCGACCTCTACGATACACTCGAAGGAGACTTCGATGGTTGCGAGTTGCGACACATAGGTCGCGAAAGCAACGAGGAGGCGGACACACTCGCCAACATAGGCTCTACCTGCGCCCCCATACCACCTGGATATTTCTCGAGCGCATATGCGAACGCTCCATCAAGCCAAAGGCCGTAGAGAAGAAAACAAGCGCGGCAACAGACTCGGGGGCTACGCCACCCAATGAGCCAATGACACTCGATGACTTGGAGCTGGACACAGGACTCGAAGGACCAATGAGCGTCATGATGATCGAGCAATCTTGGACGGAGCCGTACATTACGTACCTCCTCAGCAAGAGACTACCGGACGATCCGACAGATGCACGACACATCGCGCGGCGCTCCAAGGCATTCGCCGTTCTCAACGGCGAACTGTATAAACGCAGCATCACAGGAGTGCTACAACGATGGGTCTCCATGGCTGACGGAAGAGCAATACTCCTCGACATCCATGAAGGGACCTGCGGGCACCACGCAGGCAGTCGTTCCCTCGTCGCCAAAGCTCTACGAGCTGGATTTTACTGGCCCACGGCCATGCGCGACGCCAAGAACATAGTCCAAAAATGCAATGCTTGCCAGCGATTCACGGACAAGCCACACGCACCAGGCGCAGAGCTACGGCCTATTCCATTGGCCTGGCCCTTCGCACAATGGGGGCTTGATATGGTTGGCAAGCTGCCAAGATCCTCGCGCGGAGGTTACCTCTACCTCTTGGTGGCAGTCGACAAATTCACCAAGTGGATCGAGGCCATGCCAATGACCAACCAATCAGGGCACAGCGCAGTCAAGTTCTTCGAGTCCATCGTCTACCGCTTCGGCGTGCCACACAACATTATTACCGACAACGGGACGAACTTCACATCCAAGGAGTTCCAAGAATTCTGCGAGAACCTAGGGATCAACATCAGCTACGCCTCAGTAGCGCATCCACAGACCAACGGTCAGGTGGAAAAAAGCAAACGGGCTCGTCTGCAGCGGCATCAAGAAGCGACTCCTGTGACCACTCGAACAAGCGGCGGGTTGCTGGCCAGATGAGCTACAATCCGTACTCTAGAGTCTACGTACAACTCCAAACAGCTCCACGGGCTACATGCCATTCTTTATGGTGCACGGAGCAGAAGCAGTACTACCTGCCGAAGTACGGTATAAAGCGCCACGCGTGGTCGCTTACAGCGAACAAGAGTCATCCCTCGCACTCGAGGATTCCGTCGACCTCCTTGACGAAGCAAGGGAAATCGCCGCGGAAAGATCAATGATCTACCAGCAGAACCTGCGCAACTACCACAGTAGAAGGCTCCGCCCCAGATCCTTCGTCGAAGATGACTTGGTCCTGCAACTGAAGCAGCAGGGGCATCTCAAGCTCGAGTCCCCCTGGGAAGGACCGTACGTGATTACAGAAGTAATCCCAGGTGGCGTCTATCGCCTTAAAGACCTAGAGACAGAAGTCGCATACTCCAACCCTTAAAACGTCGCACAACTGCGACGCTTCTACCCCTAGTAGTTTTACTTTTTACATCGCAAACAAGGCTACTCAGCCAAGGCTACTTAGCCGCATATTGTACCTCACACTGTTCTTCGAATAAATAAAAGCTAAGTGCCTCAAAACTCCGTGTTCTCCTTTACTTTGTGAATTTTTATACTCGGGGGCTGCGCTACCCATACGTCTGTTCTTCGAACTAGTAACGCGATATCCTGAGTAGCTGGCACATCAATCGAACCCCTTAATACAAACCCTACCCAGCTGCAACGCACCTGGCAGGTTGACAAGGGACCAAGGAAAAATATGGCAAGGCTAACGAAAAGGACTCGCATGGTGCAACGCACCCCACGCTTACAAAGCTATTTGTACACATTCAACAATAAATTATCTACAAATATATATGAACTTTACAACACAAGTACACTTATGTGCAGGATACATATTTGGCTACCCTTGCAGCAGAAGAACATTAGTTTGTTCCCCGAAGAAGTCGACGATCTTCTCGGCTGGGCGGTCCACCGCCTGATAGTGCGGCACCATATTCCAGGAAGATCCTGCTGGTGGCGCCGGTGGCCCAGAGGCAATGGCAGCGACATCCACGTCAGGCTTGTGCAAACGCACCATTGAGAGGGCGGCCTTGGCACCAGCCACCAACTGCTGCCTCACGCACTCGCGAATCGCGGACATATCTTGAAATTTAGTCAGGAGAGCCAGCAGGCTTGATGGAGTGTCATCCAGCGGAAACATCGCCCGATAGATGTTCTTCAAACACGACTGCGACTTCTTCAGGAAGAGCAGCACTCACGAGGCGCGATCCTGCAGGGTCGCCAATGCAGTCGCACGATCATGATCTACCTAGAAGTATCCACTCCCCTGAACTTGCTCCTGGGTGAGATCATGAAGGCGGATGACAATCTTATCCCTCTCCTCCTGCGGATGGCGTGCGCTAACAACTACACGAAGCAGCATCAACAGCATGAGTATAACGTACCATTGCCACTAACTATAAAGGAAAAGATGAGGATGAGCAAACTAACACTTAAACTGGTCGCCCAGCTACGTCACCTCGCCAAGCAGATATTGCTCGCAGGCGGCGGCTTTTTCAGTCTTCGACTTCCACACGTCCGTGCTACCGCGGATCACGGGCAACTCACGCTCCAGTTGCTTAACGCGATCACGAAGTCACGAAAGCAAGGACAGCTCCTCTACCCTGGAGCGCGGTGGTGCCACTGTATCCTCAAGAGATGGCGAGTCCTGGGTTCCCCCCACAGGACCACTTGATGTACCCTACCAAAAAGTCAAGCCAGAGGCAAATAAGGCGACCAACTTAACACAAGTCTAAAGTAACAGATGGATTCAGGATCAGCATAAAGTATCCACAAACACACTCGCCAGCAGGCATGTTCTCCAATCAAAAGGACAATTCATCAACTATTACAAAAAAACATTAACTACGGAGCAGCTGGCTTCTTCGACTTCGACGACTTCGGGGGCTTCATCAAGTCTGTGGCAGTATCAGACGCCACTGACTTTCCACCAGCTCCTGAGGCCGAAGCCTTCGCGACCTTCTTCTTCACGCCAGCGGCGACGCTGGTGCCCGAAGCAGCGGAGCCACCCTTCTTCTTCGTCCCGGCGACGGTGGCCGCAGAATCAGCGGCAGCACCTCCTTTCTTTTTCCCCATTGCGCGGCGGCGATGAGAGCGCAGAAAGTAGCTTGGAAACGAGCGAAGGTGGTCCAGCACCGTGGGGGAGATGAGCGCAGGGAAAAGCAGAAGAACAACAGCAATGGCGATGGCAGCAAGGAAGAAAGAGCGCAGATGGAAAATTACCACCGCAGCACCGCTACTTAACCTCTGGGAGATGCAATCCAACGGCTGACAAAAACCCTATTGGACGCGTGGCACGCATCGCGTTGGACACGTGGAGAAGAGGAAGCGCGAACCGTCCCCCCACTTCTACCATTACACGTGGAAATCGAGGAGGCGCAGTTAAAATAAGATTACGCACGCCCAGTCAAATCAAAGTCAGAAAGTGGGACCCACCGCTCGTCATGTCCCGTCAAACTCGCTCACGCGGGCAACTGAGGTCATACAAGCGTCCGCACTGACGTCACCAAGGCTACGTAGTGGAAAACTTCGACTATTTTTAGTCCTTGCTGGAGTCTTCGACTCCACCAAGCACTCGGGGGCTACTCCCATAGGGAGCGCTGGCCGCGCACCCTACGAATTTTTCTTTTCTTGTTGCAGGAACATGGACAATCACAAAAGCAAACCCAACCACTCGAAACACAATTCGATTATGGACATGGGTTACTTCCATAGGGAGCGCCGGAAACAAATTCGACTAAAACAAGAAGGCAAAAGATGACAACAGTCGTGAAAGTATTTAGTCTCTGCCTGAGTCATCGACTGAAACAAGTAAGCAAAAAAGACGACAGCAGTCACAAAAGTCTTTAGTCCTTGCCTGAGTCTTCGACTCAACCAGGCACTCGGGGGCTACTCCCATAGGGAGCGCTGGTCGCGCACCCTATGATTATTTGCACAAAAACTATGTGTTGATAACATCCGCACTCGCAACCTTTGGCGACACCGCCTCACAAATTTTCCCTACAAAGAGACTACGTCTCCTGGGATGCTCGAATCGTCTCCGCGATGATAAAATTCGGATGCCGCGCTTACGGCGTGAAGGTAAGACCTGAATAAGGCCTGGCAACGCATTTAACTGCGCACTACCAGAAATGTATCCGTGCCTACAGGCACGATGAACATGCCTTGACGGACGCGTCGAGTGCTCACACCCATATAACTAGAATTCGACTTCTGTAAGACCTCCGCGTCCTGAGTCGAATTACGCTAACACTTTTCCGGATTCGAGTCCGGGGACTCGAATTTGAGTAGATTGTGTTGTTTCATCCTAAGGTGGTTAACTGATACCGATACTTCGGTTATATCAGGCACGTATATCAACAATCCCTATGACACAAATAAAAGCAATCGAAATGTACTCATTTAGGCACTCGAAGGCTTCAAAAAGTCCCCAGTCGAATCTACGATTCCACTGGACACTCGGAGGCTACTGACATGGGTATACCCTATAGGTACTCGAGCTTGGTATATACGGTCCAAATACATACAGGCCCACGGTGTCGCCAAGGCCCGGATGGAGGGACTCAAGTAACCTACGAACTCTCGATTGCTTGAAGAATAAGAAGAAGCTAAAGATAGAAAGATTAAAGGGAAAACCCTAACTTGTAACCGACTCGACTTGCTACCCGAGACCTAGCCTATCTATATAAAGGCTAGGAGGGAGCGGCGAGAAGGACACACGCAACCCTAGTCTCCACAACCTCCACCAGATTACATCTGCACACCATTGTAACTTTCGACTCCCTCGATAATTCCACGAGCAGACTAGTAGGAGTAGGGAGCTTTACGAGGCCTGAACCTGGGTAAATCCTTTGTCCCCTGTGTGCTTGTTTGCTAGCCGATAGATGTCTCCAGCGCTCCCTCCTTCTCCAAAACCCAAGTCCATAACAATGGGCATTGACGAGTTAAACCCTCGTCAAGTAGAGTCATATCATGAATAGAGGAGTTATTTTGTAGTATGGTTTGCATTATGGAAGTGTCCCCTCTCTCGTTAGATTTGTATCCCTTGGTGTGAGTTTCCGCTATGGAATATTATTGAGAAGTTCTATCATTCACTCTTTTGCATAGCTTATTATTAGTTTTCAATTCGTGGTTATATGATTGATCTTGTTGTTAGTATTGGTATCACTTTGGGATCATTGAGTTAATTTAGTTGGTTTTGGCAAACCCGGCTCGGTCAGTAGCAACACTATTTTTGAGAGTTGAATGAAAAGATAGAAGTACTCTATAGAAAAAATAATTTCATCATCTTTCTTTCTTGATTTGCTCATAAGTTTAGTATTCTCTAGTTAAGATCTTTTGTGCTTCCAAGAAAGATTGCATGTTTGTCTTTATCATTTGTATGTTTGTTTGTTTCCTTCAACTCTTGTACTTGCTACCCAGCCTTGCTAGCCAAAAACCTGTACTGAGAGGGAATTCTTCTCGTGCATCCACCTCTTTAAAACCAAAACCTTTGCCATTTGTGTCCACCATACCTACCTATTAGCATTATTGCTATTCCAAGTAAATTCCTATTTTGTCTACCTCCCAAATTAAACTTGTTATGTGAAAAATAGTGATTAAAGCTCTCACGAACTTGATGGCACACTTTACTTTCTTGCATTTAATAAACTTGAACCATTGGGTCCTTCTTTGTTGCGTATATGCTTGCGCTTTATGAGTTGAAGTTAGCCGAACCATGTATCATGGGGACCGCTTTCAACACTTCATTTGGTACTTGTACCTAGTTGATATCATGTTCTTTGGCTTATGGATCCCGGCGTTGTGAAATAAAAGTGGAACTTGTAAGATCATGGAGTTTATATATGTGTTAGAGAAACGCCTGGGCCGCTAGCCTAAGCCATGCCTAATCATGGTGGAAACTTGCAGCATAACTATAGTGAGCATTCTATGAAGCATCCTCAATAAAAACCTATGCAAATAGCAAATAAAAAGATCGCTGAGATGCTCATTGTCTGCTTGCCTTATCATTTTGATTATGGGATAACTCATGTGTCATGTGCAAGGGGTACCCCGTTGGCGGTTCTCAATGATACGCATGTATTTACAATGACAAGAGCTTGCTCGTGACTGAAGTTGAGTAGCATGAGGATCGGTACTCATAAGTAAGGGGCATGAGATTTCAACTTATAACTTGTCAAGCATATCCTCTTAGTTGTGTCACTTTAACCTTAATCACCTAAAGATGCCTATGATAGGAGCAATGAGAGCTAAAATCTAGTAAGTATCATAATTTTTGGGAGCTCTTTATGAGACTTGCAATCCCTGCTTTCCTCTGCAAAGGGCCTTTCTTATACTTTGTAGTTGAGTCAGTAAACCTACTCCCTTCTATCTCAGCAAGTTTCTTGAGTTGTTGTGTTTCATTCATTCATATGATGATTTATTCAATCATGTCTTATGTTCCTTGCTTTGCACATTGCTCTTATCTTGATGTTTACTACTTTGAAAGCTATCTTTGAAAAACTAGCTATTTGTGAACTCCAGCAATTTATCAACTATTCTTCGACCAAGAGCTAAGTTTTCCATTACCAATTATGATTCACTTTATGTATCTTTATTGTGTTTCCTTTACTCATTGCAAGTTGAGTTATATAATAGTGAGTTGTCTTCTATTATGATCTATGTATTTGATGAATGTGATGCTTCTTGTACGTATTCTTTTATCGACTCTTCACTCCATAAACCTGAGGTCATGTTTATTGAGCTCAGTTTCGCTTGGGGACAAGCGAAGTCTAAGCTTGGGGGGAGTTGATACGTCCATTTTGCATCACTATTCTATGTCTTAATTCACTATTATTCATTGATATATTTCATATTGAGAGGTGATACTTATGTTATTTCATCTATTTTTGCATGGTTGATGACTTTTGGAGCATGGACCGCTGCAGTCAGGATTCTGATGGAAAAGGTGCTGTTTGGAGGCAAAATTCGCGAAGATCAGAAAATCCGGGAAAATATACGGAAAATCCTATTTTTTCAGAAGACTCGGGATGCCAGAAGATGGAGTGGAAGTGGGCCACAGGGGTCCCACACCACCCCATGGCGCGGGCAGGCCTAGGCCGCGCCTGGGAGTGGTGTGGCCACCCTGGCCCACTCCAGCCTCTCCCCTCTGGCGTATATCATCCCCACGAAACCCTAAGACTCGGGGACCGACCATAGAAAGATTTCGCCGCCTCTGCGGGGCGGAAAACACCGAGAGAGAAAGATCTCTCCAGCAGACAGATTTCTGCTTGGGGAATTCCTTCCCGTAGAGGGGAGATCATCGCCATCAACACCACCATCAAGCAGGACTTCATCGTGATCATCATCATCATCATTATCACCACCATCATCACCATCAGCACCCTCATCACCATCTCCATATTGCTGTAACAATTGCGTTGAATCTTGCATAGTTCATAGGGGAAACTTTCCCGGTGTTGATTACTCTTTGTAGTTGATGCTATTGAGTGAACCATTGAATTATTGTTTATGTTCAGATTATTATACATCATTATTCCATCTCTGATCATGATCCATATGATGTCTTGTGAGTAGTTCGTTTTGTTCTTGAGGACATGGGAGAAGTCTTGTTGTTAGTAGTGGAGTTGCGTTGAGAAAGATTCAATAGATTGTTATTTAAGTTGTGGTGTACTTCTTCTAGTGGTGTCTTGTGAACGTCGACTACATGACACTTCACCTATATGGGACTAGGGGAATGCATTGTATATTTGGCTACTAATCGTAGGGGTTGCCGGAGTGACAGAAACATGAACCCCAGTTAGAAAACCATTGCACAAGGGACGTAAGGGTCTTACAGTTTAAAGCTGCTGTTAGGTTTCTACCTTAATTACTTTCTTGTACTTACGGATGTTTGCAAGGGGTATAATCACAAGTATGTATTAGTCTTGGATGGGGCGGTACATTAGCACAGGTTCACCCACACAACACTTAGCAAGCTAGAGAAGATTAATCAACTATATAAAACGAAAGCACTTGACAGTCTGCCCATGTGTCCTCGAGAAAGTTTGGTCATCTATAGAAATACAACCGGCTTGTCCTTTGCTGCATAAAGGATTGGGCCACTTGCTGCATTTATTCCTACTGTCTTTTGTTTACTCGTACTTTGTTTACTTGCTTTATCAAAAACTCCTAAAAATCCGTTTGCTAAGTATTTGCAGAGAATTCCTGATCCATACCACTAGCCAGCACCTTCTGCTCCTCGTTGGGTTCGACACTCTTACTTATCAAAAATACTGCGATACACCCCCTATACTTGTGGGTCATCAAGGAGCATTGCCAGGAGCTTAATGAACTTAAAGGACTCCGATAGTAAGATCCTACACCAGACAGTACGGTCGGCCCATCGCAACAGAAAAGCAGCATGGCTTCCACGGAGGGCCACGGTAATGATGCAACGATGGATGTGTACCCCGTGGATGCAATTAAGGAGAAGACTAGTTGTGAGCTGCATGTTGAACTGAAGAATAGATCCATGAAGGTGGCGGTCGGCTTTGCTTTACCTTCTGCACCGGGAGCGACCTACCATTGCAATCCGATTCCAGCTGGCTATGCTCGTGTCGGTGTGGATGAAATTCAACCTATGTGTCAGTCACTACAGCTTGACATTCCTGGAGGTGAAGGGGAGACGACACCGGGAGAAGTCATGAGTGGCTTCATTCCTTGGAAAAAAGAATACATCAAGTTTCCAGGCTCGACACCAAGGCCACCTTCTCCACCGAGAAACAATCCATCACCTCCAAGGCAACCGTCTCCTCCCAGTAAAAGTCCACCTCCAAGTCCACCTCCAAGTGCACCGTCTCCTCCTAGTAAAAATCCACCACCTCCAAGTCCAATCCATGACCCCAACACGAGTCCATCTCAATCTATGCAGCCGCCTCCACCCACTAAGGGCCAAAAGCGGAAGAATATCACCGCTCCGTCGAGCGATAACCGACGCCCAAAGAGATAGTTGTCGCCCCTCCCAAGAGTACCGCCGGTTCCTCCCAAGAGGGCTTACGACCTGACCGATGAGGAGACCGATGCGGTCGTACGGGCCGAAGTGGATGCTCATTTTAAAAAGAAACAACCTGAGCCAGAGGTCCAAATAAAATAGGAAAACCAAGGAGCACTTTAGGAAATTACCGACGCAGCCATCCCAAGCTCAGTTAAATGCGCTAGATGACTATACACGATGTCTTCAGAAGACACTGAAACGGAAGAGATCAAGCAGTAGAGGAAGCATCACAAAAGAGGTTCTCCAGCAGGGGGAACAAGCAAAACAATCGAGTGGTAGCGGAAGCATCAGAACGGATGTCCCCCAGCTGGGAAAACAAGCAAAACAATCGAGTGGTAGCCGAAGAACCAAAAGAGATGTTCCCCAGCTGGGGAAACAAGCAAATCAATCGCTCCCCCCACTCCAGGTGAACATACCCGAACCTCAACTATATGAGGTTGAACCTATGGATCCGAAAACGGCTAAGATATTGGCTGAGCAATGTAATATGTCTTTTCATGACATTATTCACGGCGATATGCCCAAGGCTGAGGTAGCACCCAAATTTGTTCACGGGGAGCCTCCGGTCAGTTCTGAGAGGCTTCGGGATATGCCAACAAAAATGCGACGATTTCATGAATGGTACATGAAAGCATCAAAAGAACAGCAATATTGGCTCATACTGAAAGTTCAAAAATTGCATTACTTCGCTGAAGACGAGGTCCCTGTTGAATTAAAGAATTATTTCAGTTATTCAATCTAAAGGAACTCGACAAAACTATCATCAGTTCCTATTGTCTGTAAGTGATTACTTTATTTATGTAATTATGTCTCTATCTCAGCTTTTTCAATTTATTGCCGGTAAGTATACTCACTATATTCTTTTATACGCTATATATAATGATGCGGAATGAAGATTCTCGATTGTAAATCAATGGATTTGGGTTCATTGACCCACATCGAGTTCATGGAGCTATACTAAAGGATAAGCCACTGGAGACCGAGCACAACTTGTTTCGGTTTCTCACGAACCAGCATTTCTGTAATGAAATACTATTTCCTTACCATGACGGCAAGTGAGTTCTTGTACACATTAAATTTTGCTTACTCGATGTTCAGTGTAAATGATGAGTTACTGACGTATGTAAACCTTGCGTAGGTATCACTGGATTCTTCTAAGCATTTCAGTTAACTTGGGAAGAGTTCACATCATGGACTCACTAAACAAAGACATTGAAGACTACCGCAGCATTATCGATGCGCTCCAGAGGTAATTTCAACTATTATCGCACTATATCGGTTTCTTTCGTTCATTTTATGGGATATCAAGTGGTTACTAACTCATACATTCATTTTCTTTGTCGGGTAGGGTTTGAACACGGTTAAAAAAACATGTCTGTGGTTAATGGCGTGAGGAGCTATTTTTTAAATCGCTCTCGGTAAGTACTACGAGCTAAGTCCGCGCATCTATTTAATTCTTGTTTATGTGCATTTATCATGCTAGAGTTATTATTTGATTGAATTTTATTCTTGTAAAGTGCGCGAGGCAGCCACGGGGGACTAATCTATGTGGATTCTACGTGTGCGAGTTCATTCGCATCACTATTGAGAAATTCTTGGAAAATGTTCGAGTAAGTAAACAATATATTCACCCTTTATTTTTATTACAAAAAGTTGTGTTGAGTCTAACTCATAAGATCTCCTTCTTTATATAGTTGGACGCGATGCGGGACAAGCTCCTACCAGAGGACCGCCTAATAGCAATCCAAGAGGAATTTGCTGGATTTTTTGTTGACGAGGTCATAGACCCACGCGGAGAATTCTCTCCACGTAGACCCTAAAGCATCCATGTAATGATCTCCATGTAATCAAATAGACATGCTCTAGACCCAGTTGGGACTCCATGTATGCTTGTAAGAGAAATTATATTATATATTGCATCAATGTGTACAAGTACTGTGTAGTAGCGTTCTGTATGTATACAAAGACTTGTTTCTAATGAAAATACAGAATGAAAAACAATTGAACACAAAACACAAAATGAAAAGAAAAACACAAAACTCTAAAACCCCATCTCCTGCCGCGGCAGCCAAATGGCCCAAAACGCTGCCGCGGCAGGGAACCTTTAGTCCTGGTTACGAACCGGGACTAAATGTCCTCCAGCCTAGCGTGGCTCGCGGGGCCACGTGGTGGACCTCTAGTCCCGGTTCGTAACAGAACCAGGGCTAATACTTGGATCTTTAGTCCCGCTTTTGCAGTCTCGGGTCGCATTCCGGGACTAAAGGTCCTTACGAACCGGGGGCTAATAAGCTGGTTTCTACTAGTGGGATCCTCATGATCAATTTTGGAGGCAGATAAATTTCCATGAGTGGGTGATGCGATTAATATTGTCGGAGTCTAAATTTGGTCGTTGAAGGAACATGATATGAACAAGGAGGTAAAGGTTTCTCTAGATAGGAACTATCAATGCGTCTCAACGAACTTCGTAGTTAAATAATTGTGTACCATGGTAGGTCACGTCACTAGTCATGTTTCGCACAAAGGGAAGAAGTAAATCAAGCACAGTGGTTTGCTGATTATATAGTGGCATATACCTAGGGCGGAGCCAGCTCCCGGCGACCCAGGCAGCTGCCCGAGTTACTTCTGGAAGTCTCCTTGAAATAGTAGTCTTAACCGCGGGCCTTCGAGTGAAAACCCGAACTTACCCATGCTCTTGACATGGGTTGGATCCGTCACTGCATATTCCTATGCCCGCAAGATGTTGTCTTAACCGCGGAAAACCCGACCTTTTTTCAATGAGATCTAAAGACAACTTCCGTGCCAAGCTCTCCATTTTTTGCAAGAAAGTAGGTTCAAATAGCATACCACGTATCAGAATGCACATTTGAGTTAAGAAAATGTCAACTTAGTTGGACCACTGTATATTTGTACATATAGTACTCTAACCAAGTGTACAAGAATCACTCCTTGGGGATCCTTCACACATGGCATGCATCACATAGTAGAACTATTCTCCTTTTAGAAAGTGGAAGCTTTTATTACCCCTAGTTTCTGCAACGGTGCATAAATATACTCCATAGTTTGTTAGGGCAGCCGCAATATTGCTATAGCTAAATGTGTCAAAAAGTTGAATTTAGCTTCACCATGCAACTTGGCTAGAGATCCACAATGTAGCTATTCTAAATTCCTGCATCATGCGATTCCACCGTTGACAAGAACAGTCTTATTTTTTGACTAAGATATGAAAGAAGAGGACACATATCACATACAGGTTGGCTAATCAATTTAGAACCATATTTGGCATCAAAGCACCCTCTTGCTCCGGTTCTCTATTTTGCTCAATTTAAAACCACCTCCATAGTGTAGGGAACTAGTTTCAAAAGCCAAAAAGCAAATATGAAACCACTTTTGACTACAAAGCGTGGGTGCCCTTACAAGCCAATAATCATGACAAAATATAGCGTAATAAAAAAGTGTGTCTGACACACATATTTAACGATAGCCTAACAAATATGTTAGCACACATAGAATAACTAATCATCCTTTAAATAAAAATAAATAGGCCACACAAACACATCACACACTCGGAAGTCTCCAAACCAAGATATAAGCTCCATGGTAATCCATTCCGGCCACTTGCCGCTATTTTCCACCATCACCTGGTGTTGCATATGTTATGGGAACGTCCATGCATGATAGCAACCATCTGATACATAAGACGAAGAACACCTATGAAAGAGTACCACACTTTTTTTCGAAAACCAAACCATCACGTGCAGCCATATATAGACTAAAATTAAGCTACAGAACGGAGAGATTTTCAACCCCAGGTATGCAAGACCCAAAAATGTGTGACATGTTTTAATGAGGGTTAATAAATGCATAGTAAATTGCAAGCCACGTTACCCTGACCACTGGACAATCAATAAATTAATTGATATATGTAGTTACATTATGTATTTCCCTCCCAATTCCTCTTAGCTGCTAGATTATCTTTTGTAAAAATGACACTGTAACGGTTTCACGAACTGAAAATTCATTTTTAAGTCACGAATTTTGCCACCTCCCTCCTCTCCCATCCTAACCACCTTGTATATTATGGTAATCATGTTCGATGTCATGGACCAGTACGTATTTCTTTTGTGCTCCTTAGGTATCATTTCAAATAATTGGAAGAGACCCTCAAATCCTACTTAATAGAATAGGTAGGTCAATGAGTCAATCTAATAGTGTTCATGCAACAGTTAGGTAGTAATTGGGTTACTGCAACCAAAATAATAATTGAGGGAAGCAGTCTTTTGAGTGTCGCATGTGAAATCTTAGTTTGACACATGACAAGTCGGTAATAGTAAAATAGTCACCGATTGTCCTGAATTTTTGCTAGATGCGAAGTATTCGGATCAACACTGCATACTGTGAACAACTATAGCTACGACAGAGCAGTGGCTTGAGTTACTGCTTGACTGAGTGGCAATGCTTTGTGCTTATCCTTTTAAAGCATGGAAAAAACAAATGACTGGGGGAGAAGCCAGAAAGAGACCTGAAGCACCATTATAGGTGGTGGACTGGTGGTCATATGGAAAAATTGGCAATAACATTATCATCCTCACTACTATGAAGGACTACAATGGCTAAAAGACCTAGTAATGTTCTCTTCAGGCAAAAGAAGTGGTGGCCAAATGCGGGGAAGCAAGAAATGAGGTCATGAGGGCTGCAACAGCGTTGAATTTTCTGCCGGAAATTAAGAGTGAGCTAGATCTTTTTACCACCAACGTCATCAATAAACTTGCTTTTTTCTAAGCACTACTGGTATCTCACTCCTGGCTTTGCTACTATTCTCGATGTCTCCTATTTGCGGAGGTTCTCTATCTCACATTGTTCCCTTGTTGCTCTCTCATCTTTTATGTTTATATGAACTGATACTAAGCTAGTGTGGCGGCCATGTTAAAGTGAGGTAGACAACCTATGAAGTCTATACATATATTTATATACACACTTTGGAAAAGATGAGGTAGTACATAAGAAAATTAAAAGCATTGCAAAAAGAAAATCACTTCTACATGGATAAAAATAAATTACTTTGCACAAGTGAAGTAGGCAGGGGCGGAGCCAAGGGGGGGGCTAGCAGGGGCTAGACCCCCCCCTAACCATCGCCCCCCCTCAATATATAGGTGCAGATTTTAGTACTAAACTAATGGTCTCATAGGCTTAATTAACACTAAGCCTAAATTTATTTGATTTGGCGTGCTTCTTTATACCGAAAGCCAAATATAGCCCATGAAGTCTTTTTATTAGTCAACCGTAGTAACATGTCCTAAATTTTTCGTTTTGTAACTAGATCTAATAGCTAGCACCATATGCAACCGTTCAGATCAATTGACTGGATATCTGCCACCATCCCTCGCTCCTACTCAGTAGCCAGACGCCACGTGATGCCACGGCGGCATGCTAGCCAGCCATGTTGTTTGCCAGTTTGTATCTTTGTTAATCATGCCGCAATGCCAGCAACAAGCATGTTGTGATATCTAGTATAGGAATCAATCTTCCTCACTTTGATTGAAGGTACAAAATCGTTAGTATTTATCGATAGATTGCATAATCTATAGTCTAATTGATTAATTTACAAAAAATATGTGTATTTTGTTTGATGTCTGCTCGGTGATGATGACAATTTATTGCATAATAATTGGAAAACAATAATAGGAAGGTCACCTGCAATGGAATTATCAGGCTTTATACACGTAGAGATAAAGTTGATCCAATATAAAGTAATCTTTTGTTTTGTATTGTCTAACATTTAGTGCTACATATTAATATCAGTTATATGCCGATACTTTAATATACTGTTATGTTTTTATCCAAACAGTTCTTCCAACACAAAATGATAGATAGTTGTTGTCTTAATGAGAAAAAAATCTTATATATGATAATCGATATCTTCGCCCCCCTCAATATCAAATCCTGGCTCCGCCCCTGGAAGTAGGTGTAGTATTTCTTCTTTATGTTTAAGAGAAACTGTAAGAATTGATTCCTACCACATGAATGTACTTATGATTTTTTATTTTACAACTGTACGAGTGGTAAAAATAAACTTTCTCTCTTTTTCTTGGCGTGCATAGACAGTTCCATCAATCTTGGTAAACACGCTGGCATGCCATCCGTCCATCATTGGTGGAATAAAATGTTAAGCATGATCATGTACTCCCTTCGTCTGGGTTTATAGGTCATGTGTGAATCCCTAAATCGTCAATTTGACTAGTAAAGTATATATTTATACAACAAAACAATTATACTATTAAAATACAACTATATCTTTTATAATATATATCCTGTATTATGTTGGTCAAATTGATGACATAGAGATATACACAAGAACTATAAATCCGGAGGGATGGAGTACTCCGTGGTTTGTTATCTACTCAAATGAAGATGGATGAGTATATTTTAAGGGAAGTAACTATTCACACAAGTGAAAGGTGCGTGGAGCATTCACTTTCGCATGAGACCTATGCTCATAGGTTGAGACGGTGCTGGTATACAGTTATTGGAAACAATAATGATTTAGTCCATTATTTTATTTGACAAAGCGAATATATTAATATCGCGAAGATAACAATTGCACACAGTCTCTGCAACAACGTAATACCCTAATAGCAATATGGATGCACACAACCAAAAAAAAGAAATACAAAAAAAGAAAAGTCCCGCTACAGTGATCTATTCCTTCTAGCAGGAGACCAAAAACACCACCAAGACAAAACCAGAAATCCATCTTCTCCAAAAGCGATGCCTCCAAAAAGGTAATATTGCACAATCATCATCACCGCCCTGATCATAGATTATATATTTTCACCTTGGAAAAAATCCGCGCTCACAAAATAATGCCTTCAACAAGACCATTTCCAAACACAACCAATTAAGACCAGTCCTTGGGTTTCACGCTAAAAGTTTAGACTATGAATTTCTCTTGTGCTATCGTTCCCACTTGCCGATACCGCTGCTCGAAGTTACGAATCACCAAGCCAATTCCTCATCACCACCAAGACTCGAACCACCATTACTAGTCCTCAAATCTCGGCTTCCATGCCATTCTCCACCACTAACTTCACCATGAAACTAAAGATATGTCCCATGATGGTAACAGACTGCAGAGCTTCACACCACTTCCTCTAAACCAAATGGTCAGAAAAACACGGTTGCGTGCAACGAATCCTATCCGACCCAACAATCTCCAGGCATGAGTCGCCCAAGGGAGTTCGCTAGTGGAGCCTTCCGGACCAAATCAGTGAAGACAGGAATCAAGCAGATCTTTGTCTTGGCGTGAGGAGATCCTAGGACCACCTCCTTTATTCAAACTAAGCCAACATCCCCCACGCCACCCGCCAGCAACCTACAAGATCCACCACACCAAACCCTACCAGCAGCCCACGGGCTAGGGTAGCATTGAGAAAGGCGGCTACAGAGCAGGGTCAACCCTCCACCAGAACCGGCCTACTATGCAGCGAAGAAGAACATGGGAGGTGGAACGGGAGCCTGATACGTCCATTTTGCATCACTATTCTATGTCTTAATTCACTATTATTCATTGATATATTTTGTATTGAGAGGTGATACTTATGTTATTTCATCTATTTTTGCATGGTTGATGACTTTTGGAGCATGGACCACTGCAGTCAGGATTCTGATGGAAAATGTGCTGTTTGGAGGCAAAATTCGCAAAGATCAGAAAATCCAGAAAAATATACGGAAAATCCTATTTTTCCAGAAGACTAAGGATGCCAGAAGATGGAGTGGAGGTGGGCCACAGGGGGTCCACACCACCCCATGGCGCGGGCAGGCCTAGGCCACGCCTGGAGGTGGTGTGGCCGTCCTGACCCACTCCAGCCTCTCCCCTCTGGCGTATATCATCCACACGAAACCCTAAGACTCGGGGAGCGACCACAGAAAGATTATGCCGCCTCTGCGGGGCGGAAAACACCGAGAGAGAAAGATCTCTCCGGCAGACAGATTTCTGCCGGGGGAATTCCTTCCCGGAGAGGGGAGATCGTCGCCATCAACACCACCATCAAGCTGGACTTCATCGGGATCATCATCATCATCACCACCATCATCACCATCAGCACCCTCATTACCATCTCCATATTGCTGTAACAATTGCGTTGAATCTTGCTATATTTCATAGGGGAAACTTTCCCGGTGTTGATTACTCTTTGTAGTTGATGCTATTGAGTGAACAATTGAATTATTTTTTATGTTCAGATTGTTATACATCATTATTCCATCTCTGATTATGATCCATGTGATGTCTTGTGAGTAGTTCGTTTTGTTCTTGAGGACATGGGAGAAGTCTTGTTGTTAGTAGTGGAGTTACGTTGAGAAAGATTCAATAGATTGTTATTTAAGTTGTGGTGTACTTCTTCTAGTGGTGTCATGTGAACGTCGACTACATGACACTTCACCTATATGGGCCTAGAGGAATGCATTGTGTATTTGGCTACTAATCGTAGGGGTTGCCGGAGTGATAGAAACCTGAACCCCCGTTAGGAAACCATTGCACAAGGGACGTAACGGTCTTAGAGTTTAAAGTTGTGGTTAAGTTTCTACCTTAATTACTTTCTTGTACTTACGGATGTTTGCAAGGGGTATAATCACAAGTATGTCTTAGTCTTGGATGGGACGGTACATTAGCACAGGTTCACCCACACAACACTTAGCAAGCTAAAGAAGATTAATCGACTATATGAAGCGAAAGCACTTGACAGTCTTCTCATGTGTCCTCGAGAATGTTTGGTCATCTTAAGAAATACAACCGGCTTGTCCTTTGCTGCATAAAGGAGTGGGCCACTTGCTGCATTTATTCCTACTGTCTTTTGTTTAGTTGTACTTTGTTTACTTGCTTTATCAAAAACCCCTAAAAATCCGTTTGCTAAGTATTTGTAGAGAATTCCTGATCCATACCACTAGCCAGCACCTTCTGCTCCTCGTTGGGTTCGACACTCTTACTTATCGAAAATACTGCGATACACCCTCTATACTTGTGGGTCATCAAGACTATTTTCTGGCGCCGTTGCCGGGGAGTGAAGCGCTATTGGAGAGTGGAACTGGTAAAGGAAACTTCTACTGTGAGTATTGTTTACTCCTGCTAGTTGCTTTATTTTTGTTATGGATAATTCGCTGAGTTTCTTATTTGGTAATACTACTACCATTGCTAAGGTAGTAGATAAGCCACCACCTGCTGAGAAAGATGTTTTCAAAATACCTACAAGAATTATTGATCATGTTATGGATAACTACTATGTTCGGGATGGAACTGTCCATCCCGGTGATCATTTACTCTTTATACACGAATTATGCGGGTTGTTCAAGTGTGCAGGTATTACTACAGACCAAGTTAAGAAGAAGTTATTCTCATTATCATTGAAAGGAAGAGCTGAGGAATGGTATAAGCTACTGAAGATTGGTCAAGCTCTGGAATGGGAGGAAATAGTGCCTCTCTTTTATTCAAAGTTTTATCCTCCTAGTGAGATTCATAAAGATCGGAATCAAATATACAACTTTTGGCCTCTTGATGGAGAGAGTACAGCTCAAGCTTGGGGAGATTGAAGTTACTAATGCTCAAATGTCCCATTCATGAGCTCCCCAACAATATTATTATCAACAACTTTTATGCAAGGCTCCCTCTACATGATAAAGATTTATTAGATGCTTCTTGTGCTGGATCATTCACTCGCATGGAAGAAGAAGTTAAATGGGACCTTCTAGATCGTATTAAAGACAATGCTGAAGCTTGGGAGAATGACAAAGGTAGAAAGTCAGGTATAAATTATAATTATGAATGCATTGAATATTTTATGGGAACTGATGACTTTCAAAATATTAAAAATGCTTATGGCCTAGACTCTCAAGCTATTGCTTCTTATTTTAAGGCTTTTGCTTCCTACATTGAAGTGCCTAAAAAGAAGTGGAATAAGTATCATGAACCTTATAAAGATATTGCTAAGAGTCTTCCTGCAAGAAATACTAAAGTTTATACTGCTAATCATGTCTTACCTAAACCTTATATTGAGAAAATGCCTTTCCCACTTAAGGTAAAGGAACATTCTATGGTAGCTAGTATGGTTAATGAAAGTATGAATAAAGCCATTGAACCTGATAAACAAATGGTTGATGAACCTATTGTAGCAAATGTGAAAGACTTTGTTACTAAATATGAAAAAGAGGGACACACTATCCTTTGTAAGGATACCTCTAATATTGTTTCACAAAGTAGTGTTATGAGAGCTAGTATTCCTGTGTTTTCTGTTAGAATAAGTGATCATTACTATGATGGTCCTTGTGATAGCTATATTGTTAAGTTTATGCATGATACTGAAAGTTATTATGAAAGAGGGAAAAGTGTTCTTATGTATCTCAATAATATCAAGTTTCCCCGTTTTATGCTGAAAGTTTTTATGTTGCACTTCTTTTGCCTTCTTATGCAAGTTTCCTTTGGTTTCAATAACTTGTTTGTTTACAAAATTCCCTTGCATAGGAAGTGGGTTAGACTTAAAGGTGTGTGTGTTTTTGCTTCTTAATGCTCTCTTTCACTTCAATTCATATCCCTATGAGAGCTTCTTCAAAATTATCATGTCCATCTTAATGGCTATAAAGAAAGAGCTTTATGGGAGACAACCCAATTTGTTTTTGCTTTCAGTTTGTTTTTGTTTCTTTGAGTTTTGGAAGTTATTACTTCGGTAATAACCGCTCCTTATCCGTTTTGTTTGGTTTTTGTGTCAAGATCAACCTCTAATGAGAGAGAAGTAATATTTGGGAAAGTTGCTGTCCCAAAACAGATTTTTGTGCTTCACCGTAAAAATTCGTGAGACACCTCTGTCTGTCGGATTGAGCTGTAATTTTTTGTGCTTCTTCCCCCGGCTGTTATTTAACTTTCGTTAGTTTTGCACTTTTTGATTTGAGCAACATAAGATTTTCGAAAAAATTTATCTTTACCTGCTGGTCTGTTTTGATAGATTTTGCCACTCTTGCATTTGCTTCATTATTCGATTTCCTTTTTGAATTCTTTTTGGGTTTTCGGAAGGATTTGCTACAGTAGCTTTTGTTTTGATGGTCTTAAGTTGAAGTTGAACTCAAAAGGTTTTATCACTTCACTTATACTAATGTTGCTAATGAGAATTGTGTGATGTTTTGTGTGAAAGAAATTTCCAGGAAGTGGAGATAATGGTGTAATAAGGAAGAGAAGGGTTTTATGACTCAAGTAATAAGTGTATGAAGATGAAGATATTGATTTTATTCAAGTGGTGACTCCGGAAGGATCCACTAAATACCAAATTCAGAGACCTGCAGAGTCTGTTTTCAAATAGGTAATAGTTCTGGTAAGAAAAGTTCCGCGAAAATACAATCCAACTATATTTTTGTAGTTTTCAGTCGATAAGGAAAGCTACGAAGCGAAAAAGGCACCACCCTGTGGTGCGGGCCCACCCCTGGCCGCGCCACCAGGTGGTGAGTCCACCCCGGACTCCGCCTCCGACTCGTTTTCTCCTAGTACCTTTCTTTTGATATGAAACTTCATAATATATAACCCCCGGACCCCCCGAGGTTCATATATCGTGTTTTTGTTTCGATCTATTTTTGTCTGGACGTACTCTTTGAAAGCTTAGAAGCACAATGGTGTCCACCAAGGATAAAGGGAAGGAACCCATGGAGGAGGATCTTCAAGACCCCAAGCAGGGGCTGGTACCTTTAGTCTCTTGCCCTGCATCAGCGGAAGCCCTACGAGTCACTAAGGAGTTCTGCGATAAGTATCGAGACCTGCAGAGGAAGGTGCACATGCTTCAATGGGATAATAATAGGCTTCGCAAGATGCTAGAAGATTTCCTCACGACAACTAAGAAAATATTACCACCACCTCCGAAGGAGTAATTCGTCATCAGGTTTGGCATCCCCTTGGTTTGTTCCAAGCTTGGGGGAGTGCCGCAGTATCATATCACTATCTTCTATCTTTTTACCTTATTAGTATAGTCATATCATGAATAGAGGAGTTATTATGTAGTATGGTTTGCATTATGGAAGTGTCCCCTCTCTCGTTAGATATGTATCCCTTGGTGTGAGTTTCTGTTATGGAATATTAATGAGAAGTTCTATCATTCACTCTTTTGCATAGCTTATGTTAGTTTTCAATTCGTGGTTATATGATTGATCTTGTTGATAGTATTGGTATCACTTTGGGATCATTGAGTTAATTTAGTTGGTTTTCGCAAACCTGGCTCGCTCAGTAGCAACACCTTTTTGAGAGTTGAAAAGAAAAAGATAGAAGTACTCTAGAGGAAAATAATTTCATCATCTTTCTTTCTTGATTTGCTCATAAGTCTAGTATTCTCTAGTTAAGATCTTTTGTGCTTCCAAGGAAGATTGCATGTTTGTCTTTATCACTTGTATGTTTGTTTGTTTCCTTCAACTCTTATACTTGCTACCTAGCCTTGCTAGCCAAAAACTTGTACTGAGAGGGAATTCTTCTCATGCATCCATCTTCTTTAAACTAAAACCTTTGCCATTTGTGTCCGCCATACCTACCTAGTAGCATTATTGCTATTCCAAGTAAATTCTTGTTTTATCTACCTCCCAAATTAAACTTGTTATGTGAAAATTAGTGATTAAAGCTCTCACGAACTTGATGGCACACTTTACTTTCTTGCATTTAATAAACTTGAACCATTGTGCTCACCTATGTTTCGTATATGCTTGCGCTTTGTAAGTTGTGAATTAGCAGAACCATGTTGTCATGGGGAACACTTTCAACATTACACTGGTACTTTGTACCAAGTTGATATCATGTTCTTTTGTCTATGGATGTCGTCGGTGTGAAATGAAAGGGGAGCTTATAAGTTCATGGAGTTATGCATGTGTGTTAGAGAAACGCCTGGGCCGCTGGTCTAATCCATGCTGACATGGTGGAAACCTGCAGCGTAACCATAACGAGTATCTATGAAGCATTCTTCTTATAAAAAAAGAGTCCGATATTGAGAAAAAAAGAGAAAAGAAAAAAAGAGATATTATGAAAAGAGGAAAGAGAGAAAAAAGCACCATATTCCCATAGTAAATAAGAAGATTGCTGAGATACTTGTTGTCTTCTTGCCTTGTCATTTTGATATGGGGATTCTTCCGTATCATCGGGCAAGGGGTACCCCGTTGGCGGTTCTCAATGATACACATATGCTTACGATGACAAGAACTTACCAGTAACTAAACTTGAGTAGCATGAGGAGCGGCCCTCGTATTCAAGGGACATGAGATTCTCAACTTACAACTTGTCAATGCATATCCTCATATTTGATCACTTTAACCTTAATCACCTAAAGATGCCTATGATATGGGCAATGAGAGCTGAAAGCTAGTAAGTATCATAATTTTTGGGAGCTCTTTATGAGACTTGCAATCCCTGCTTCCCTCTGCGAAGGGCCTTTCTTTTACTTTGTAGTTGAGTCAGTAAACCTACTCCCTTCTATCTCAGCAAGTATTTTGAGTTGATGTGTTTCATTCATTCATATGATGATTTATTCAATCATGTTTCTTATGTTCCTTGTTTTGCACATTGCTCTTATCTTGATGTTTACTACTTTGAAAGCTATCATTGAAAAACCAGCTATTTGTGAACTCTAGCAAATTATCAACTATTCTTCGACCAAGAGCTAAGTCAGCCATTACCAATTATGATTTACTCTATGTATCTTTATTGTGTTTCCTTTACTCATTGCAAGTTGAGTTATATAATTGTGAGTTGTCTTCTATTTGAAGGTAATATGCCCTGAGAGGAAATAATAAAGTTGTAATTATATATTCCTTATACATGATAGATGTTTATTTTACATGCTAGAATTGTATTGATTCAGAAACATCAATACATGTGTGTTTAATAAACAAAAAGGGTTCCTAGTCATGCCTCTCTTATAGATTAGCTTGTTGATTAACAAGATGATCAAGGTTTCCTGATCATGGACATTGGATGTTGTTAATAACAAGGTCACACCATTGGTGGAATGATGTGATGAACATTCATCCGAAGTATAGCATTACGATCGTCATTATGTTTATATTGCTATAACATCATACGAAGTAATCTTTATCCTTAGACCATGAGATCATGTTAATTGCTGACACCGGAAGATTATCTTGATAACATCAAACGTCACACCGTAACAGGGTGACTATAAAGATGGGTTCAGTACTACGAAGGTGTTATGTTGATGCTCATGGATCAAGAGTGGAATTTGTCAATCCATATGACAGATAGATATACTCTGGGCCCTCTCGGTGATATCACATTAGGATAGCTTGCAAGCAAGTGATGTGATCACTAGAATGTTATATCACGGGAACGAGAAAAGAGTGCATGTCGGTAACGAGATCAAACTAGGTATGGAGATACCGATGATCGAATCTCGGACATGTAATATATCGAGAGACAAAGGGATTTAGTTACAAGCGTTAAAGGTTCTCACGATCACAGAAGTCATCGTTGAATGTGTAGGAGTCAGTACGGATCTCCAGGTCCCGCTGCTGATTATTGATCGGAGAAGGGTCTCGATCATGTCTGCATTATTCGTGAACCGTAGGGTGTCACACTTAAGAGTTACCGGACACCATTTTGGAGCACATATATTTCAGACGAAAGAATTGCAAAGCGCAGGAATTGTTTCAATAGAAACCGGAAATTGTTTCGGGTGAAATTGCAGAAGGTGGTTCTGCATGTGATATTGAAATATTGCAAGGGGCTATATGTGAATGTTTGTTAATTAAAGTAATTAACAAAATTCTGAATAAATTTAACAAAAAGAGTTTTATTAAATGAGAGATCATTAAATTTGGAGAAATTTAATGCAATTAAAGTGGAGACTTTAAAAGGGAATGTGAAGAGGCATTTAATGTGGAGGGGTTACCACCACATGAATGGGGGAGGTGAGGGGTCACCCCCCATGTGCCGGCCATGGAGAGAGGGGGCACCCCCCTCCTCCTATAAAAGGCCACCCATTCCCTCCTTCATCCTCACACCTCCTTGTGAAGGATCTCTCTCCCCCTCTAGAATTATTCCCCCATGGTCTCGGATTAGCGAGATACATGTTCCCGGTGGCATTTCGTTTGGAAGGAGTTGCTGCTTCTGCTGGATCGCTGGAGCAAGGAGGTGGAGGTTGTCCTGTGGCTTGAACGTGTGTGCGAGTGCGGATGCGCTGCTGAGTTGCGGCGCTCGGACTTCCTCACGATCTTGAGATCGGCAAGTGTACGACTACATCAACCACGAGTTCCTACTTGTTAACAAAGCTCGTTGTCTACGAGGGTAAGTTCTCGTTGGATGTATGTCCACCCATTGCTTTGTACCTAGTAGATAGATCTTGGCGTGTAGTTCACACCATAGGAAAATTTTTGTTTTCTATGCTGCGGACCCAACACTATTATGATCTATGTATTTGATGAATGTGATGCTTCTTGTCCGTATTCTTTTATCGACTCTTCACTCTATAAAATTGAGGCCATGTTTATTGAGCTCGGTTTCGCTTGGGGACACGCGAAGTCTAAGCTTGGGGGGGAGTTGATACGTCCATTTTGCATCACTATTCTATGTCTTAATTCACTATTATTCATTGATATATTTCGTATTGAGAGGTGATACTTATGTTATTTCATCTATTTTTGCATGGTTGATGACTTTTGGAGCATGGACCGCTGCAGTCAGGATTCTGATGGAAAAGGTGCTGTTTGGAGGCAAAATTCGCGAAGATCAGAAAATCCGGAAAAATATACGGAAAATCCTATTTTTCCAGAAGACTAAGGATACCAGAAGATGGAGTGGAGGTGGGCCATAGGGGTCCCACACCACCCCATGGCACGGGCAGGCCTAGGCCACGCCCGGAGGTGGTGTGGCCGCCCTGGCCCACTCTAGCCACTCCCCTTTGGCGTATATCATCCCCACGAAACCCTAAGACTCGGGGAGCGACCACAGAAAGATTCCGCCGCCTCTGCGGGGTGAAAAACACCGAGAGAGAAAGATCTCTCCGGCAGACAGATTTCTGTCGGAGGAATTCCTTCCCGGAGAGGAGAGATCGTCGCCATCAACACCACCATCAAGCTAGACTTCATCGGGATCATCATCATCATCACCACCATCATCACCATCAGCACCCTCATTACCATCTCCATATTGTTGTAACAATTGCGTTGAATCTTGCTATAGTTCATAGGGGAAACTTCAACGGTGTTGATTACTCTTTGTAGTTGATGCTATTGAGTGAACCATTGAATTATTGTTTATGTTCAGATTGTTATACATCATTATTCCATCTCTGATTATGATCCATATGATGTCTTGTGAGTAGTTCGTTTTGTTCTTGAGGACATGGGAGAAGTCTTGTTGTTAGTAGTGGAGTTGCGTTGAGAAAGATTCAATAGATTGTTATTTAAGTTGTGGTGTACTTCTTCTAGTGGTGTCATGTGAACGTCGACTACATGACACTTCACCTATATGGGCCTAGGGGAATGCATTGTGTATTTGGCTACTAATCGTAGGGGTTGCCGGAGTGACAGAAACCTGAACCCCCGTTAGGAAACCATTACACAAGGGACGTAAGGGTCTTAGAGTTTAAAGTTATGGTTAGGTTTCTACCTTAATTACTTTCTTGTACTTACGGATATTTGCAAGGGGTATAATCACAAGTATGTACTAGTCTTGGATGGGGCGGTACATTAGCACAGGTTCACCCACACAACACTTAGCAAGCTAAAGAAGATTAATCGACTATATGAAGCGAAAGCACTTGACAGTCTTCCCATGTCTCCTCGAGAACGTTTGGTCATCTTAAGAAATACAACCGGCTTGTCCTTTGCTGCATAAAGGATTGGGCCACTTGCTGTATTTATTCCTACTATCTTTTGTTTACTCGTACTTTGTTTACTTGCTTTATCAAAAACCCCTAAAAATCCGTTTGCTAAGTATTTGCAGAGAATTCCTGATCCATACCACTAGCCAGCACCTTCTGCTCCTCGTTGGGTTCGACACTCTTACTTATCGAAAATACTGCGATACACCCCCTATACTTGTGGGTCATGAAAGCCACCCAGATCAGAAGATCTAGGGTTTCATCCAACACCACCAGGCCTAACCCTGCATGTTCGTCGTCGGTCATGGCATCGCCGGTAGAGGACGTGCGTAGCCACCACAACCAGGGGCGCCGCCCTAGTCGCTACTCATCGACATGCTCACCATCTCCACCCCAGCAGTTCCAGCGGCCATCTCCGGCATCCACCACCCCTATAGGCCTCCTTCAGCGGCTGAGACTGCCATCACCGTGGCGAGGGCTGGCGGTGTGAGTAGCAGGCAGCGGGAGGTTCTGGCGGCGCGCGCGGGTCGCCATGATGTCGCCCTAGGGTGCGACATGGGAGGCCCTCCTTTCATTTTGTATCAGTGTGGTTTGTGTTTCGTCTCTAGACACTAATACTAGAGGAGGAGACCTACCAACGAGATTGCAGATTGAGCTAGTGGAAACAAGAGAGGCATCCGAGTGGTACCATGGTGAGTTGGATTGCGAGGCGACCAGTTGTGGGCTAGCATAGGTTTACTATACAATAAGCATTCTCCATAACTTTATCTTTGCTAGCTAAGTTGTTTCATCATTCACATTCTGAGTGGTATCACCGAGGGAAGAGCAAAACTACACACAACCACGATAACCAACCACACCATGCGGGATATTGTCAGACCTGGGCTCTAGTTGAATTTGCCTCCAAGTTAGCTGCAATGTTTAGAGGTCCACGGTGGGACCCAATATTGTTGCATCCTACTCTAGTCTCTCTCATGTATTGTGTTAGCACAGAGAGGATGAAATGACTTTATTTGTTTGGAGTCTATCAAGTACATGGACTAGCGTTTTAAACTGGTGTTGTTGCGCTCTCTATCATTCAAGTCACTTTTGCGACAGTCTGTGGTTGGTCCTAGTACTCATAATTCCTATCAAAGGATGCACCGTACGTGGACGTGGACATTCTGGCCAGCAACCTCTCCCTTTCAGTTTCGGCACATCCTTATCCTAGCAGTGCAAAGATTACACACAGCAGTGCTAAACCTAGAGGGTTGGCTACTCGAACCGTAGAAACCTAGACCATCGTGATCATTGGCTTCTTGACCATTTCTGATGCCCCTTGTTCCCATGATCCGTTGTGTTTCTCTCATGTTCTTTAATGTTTCATCACATATGTTATTTTTACCTATTTGGTGTACTAGATAAACTAATGCTACCATCAATGTATTTTTGTAATTGTGAAAACTGGAGCTTGTCACCTCGTCATTTTAAAGAGGGGGATAGAGTGGTCTGTGTATAAAGACAAAGTGTTACTCACCAGTGAAGGTCGGTGGAGCATATAAATGTTTTCATGGCATGAATGCCCATGAGGTAATGGTAACCAATATTGTTTAGAAACGAATAATTCTTATATTATCATAAGATTCCATTTTTAATCTTAAAGTGCAAAATCAAAAAATTACTCTTAATTATTAAAATAATATAAATACTATCTCTCAAACCACTTTGCAACCGGTTTGTCTACACATGTGAACTTATGAAAGTCTTACACATATTAGAAATATGTAGAGAAAAATATAAACAAATAAAATAAGGAGCAAAAAAATCCACACCCGAGATGAGATAATGAATGAGAAATAGTATTTGTATTATATGCAGTTGTTTCGGATTATTGGAGAGAAGTGTACATGTCTGATTAGTTCATTCTTTAATGGTGATTTTCTTTGACATGCGATGTATTGTGACACGATGCAATTGCTTGAGTCACAAGCTCATGAAATCGTCTGCTTCAGATGCTCTGTTTTCTATCTTAGCAAATCTTCATTTTCTAGTTTCGGAGAAGAAGGGATAATTATACTGCACGGTCGTCTTTCTGGATCAAGAGTATTCATTTTCTCGTCCAATAAATTAGTAACAGTAAAAAAGATGTCCCCCCTTTTTCACATGTTTATTGTGACCATGAACTTGCAGGATTCTCTCATTGTTGTTACAAACTCCATTTGAGATCTAACCGATATCTCTTTATTTGTCTATTCAACGACTTAAGTAATCAAAGACATGATATTAATATGTTTGCAAACATAATAAGTGCAGAAAATGAGGCAGAGGTGACTCGTAAAACAAACAGAAACTGGATTATTCACATGCGACTCTTGCTGTAATCAAGCAACTCTGCTTGAAACACAAGTCTTGTAAATTGCTCGTCTTGCGAGCTGTCCCGTTTCTTCGTTTATTCACATCTCTTTTATTCTTGCCTCATTAGCTCCTCGAAAAGGAATATTTAGCTAGTTGTGTGTAAATATTGCGATCATATACATCATAATTTTAAGGATCAATTAATAAATACAATACTAGTTAAAGTACTAACTTAGCAACAAAGTAACTCTTGATATTTTACAATTAGCTTAAAATTGGTTGTGATTCTTCTAAATCAAAGGATATTATATAATTAATGAAATGTTAAATATAATTTTAACATATTATTATGCAGGATGAGGTGAGTGGTCGAATATCGTTCGAGATAAATTGCATGTTATTGTCTATTTGCAGTTTCCAAGTCCGCTAGAGGAGAGTACTAGAACCAGGAGTGTAAGATTAACTTTTTCTGGACTGGTCTCAATGCACTCAAGGAATCATGTTTTGATTATAGTAGGCTCAACATCAATTAAAATTTCAGTGCGGCGGTGGTTCATACATGGTGGATTTAATTGCATCCACATGTTAATTGCACAGTTATCATCTTCCTCGTGCGGCAGAATCAGGAAATCTAGCAATGATCCCATGCCTGAAGATGCGTCGATGTCTTTCCATCTCAAGCTCCAAAGGAGAACAAATATGCCATGACCTTGGTACTTTTTTTTAGATGATGAACTTGGTACTTTTTTTTTAGATCCTGAACTTGGTACTCAGATCCTTTATTGTTTCAAGTGGAAAAAGGCACAAGTGGGGCTGCAGAAACTATGCGTGTTCTACTCCAGTGTGTGCGTCTGTCTTCTTCCACCTCAGGCAAGGCCATCAATGGCGAGGGATCCCGACTTGGGGCTTTAGCAGCCACCGCAATGGAGGAGTTCAAAGAGTGGTGGCTACAAGTAATGCATGTTTGACCAGCAGAATGAGATGCTATGAGTCATGCGCATATCTTGGATCTCACAATAGACCATCTTATGTCCAGCGTGTGCACAGGTGCAACCAAACAGAGGGGGGTAAGAAGTAAAATGAGCGAGCCCTTGGCATCATTTCTCTGATCTTGGTCATAGGTTTTGTTTGCCATCGGGCACCACTCTATTCCCAATGTATCATATTCCCTCGTGCTCTTGCATCTTTTTTGTGCCCCTCTCATCCTCTTTGTTTATGTTATCGCTACACTCTTGGAGATACCGGCATGTTAACTAGGATAACATAACTAGTGAAGATGGTCCGGTATATATAGGAGAATTTTTTTTAAATATATATATAAGAAGAGAAGATCACAAAACTGGAAGGTAGTAGGGAATCTTCAGTATTAATTTTGGCAGCAGATAAATGCCCACAAGTGGGTCATAAAATTAGTATTGCCAGAGTCGAGACTTGATCCTTCAAGGGAGATGATGAGTGGTATAGTGATATTAACATGTTAAGTTGTTTAGATAAGAACTAAACATCTCATCTAACGACTCCAGATCTGATGAGACCTAAAGTCTCTATGCTTGACGGTGCTAGTCTCTGAATTATTAGCTAACACACACAATCGATGATATATGGTGTAAAACATAAGTTTTTATTACACGGATTGAATAATCATGAGTTATTACATCTTTGCATAGCTCAATGGTAGCTCAAATAAAAAATAGAAACTTAAATATAATTGAGTCCATCGACGGCACATGCTTATTGAGTGAAGTCCCATGATTCTAGCACATCTTTCTTCGATCTTCGTATTTTGCACATGACACGTGCAGCCAATAAGTTGATCAATATTTTGAATGTATTGGCAAATTACACCAAAAAAAGGACTTAGCCAATCTCTATATGCACAAGGACGAAAAGAGAAAGCTTGAGATTTTCTTTGCGTAAAACCAATTTTTACTAAATCAAAAAGAATGCAGAAATATTTTATCCTACTTTGCAAACTTTAAATAAATAATATAGGGTCAAGAGGTCCCACCGGAGTCCAGCGGGCTACCGTATTCAACCTGGCACATGGAGTCCACCATTCACCCAAAATCCTATCTATGAACGAGTCCACAAACATAGGAGCCTTGGAAACACGTTTTTTGTAAAAGAAATAGAGAAAATCCTTCAGAGGCTACATCCTTAACATGCTCAAAGTTGTCCTTTTTTCATAGACAGAGCTGATCGATCAGGTTTGGTTACTCTCAAGAGTTTGAACATCCCACAATTCATGATCAAGTCCATTTACAGATCATGATGAAGTGTTTCCTTAGTAGGCCCTCTACCTTCTAGATGCACTCATGCTAAATTCTCCCGGTGGCGGTATCCACGTGGGGTTTCTCACTAGGTACTGAGATAAGACAAATCACATATTATAATACCGTTGTACTAGAAGATTATAACTTCTGGAACATGATAGACTTTTTTGATCATGGGCGCCGTTCCTTCACCAAAAACCTTGCCGCATGCAAAGCCAATCCAAAATACAGGTCCCTTGCAGACCCTAACGACATACCACTCCGTCCAGATGAAAAACTTAATTTTATTTTGAAGTATAATTGAGAAGATAAGTTGCTCTCAGAAGAGCTTTTACACTTAGAAAAATCTTTCTTTGAACCCGCACATCTATATTTCATAGCACAAGCATAACACTAGATTTTTTTAGAGAATTCATGTTGGGAGTGGAGATAATCCTAAGTATAAATCTACTCATGGCATACTACAAAATAACATCGTATTTGTAATATATATATATATATATATATATATATATTTCTACCAATTATTTCTATTAAATAACATCCTACACATGTGTACTACTCTTTTGAAGGTAAAACAAGCATAGTTGAAAGCTTGGGACAAGCATATGAATAAAGGTGTAACTTTCCTTAGTAAAATTTGATGATGATCTACTTCCTTGTAGAATTCTTTCGCACTCCAAACAATCTAACGTGTAAAAAAATAAAACAAATAAACAACATTGCAAATAAATAACCAAATAATACACACATAGTAAACAATGCCAAAGACATTTTTAATTATGTCCAACAATTACCTATAAAAGTTCTAGCATGCATAGGACCTCATAAACATAAATTCACAACAAAGTTTAACTTAGTAGGATTTTTATAACTCTAATTATGCTCATAATGAGGTTTAAAGTTCGAAATCACAAACAGGAAGATTACTCATTCATAAAATGGAAATTTCAACTCCACTTGATAAATCTTAAAATTTTGAATCCAACGCAAAAATGAATAATTCCGAGTTATGGATTTTAAGCTATGATTTTTCAAAGTATTCATGTTTTCAGGATTTTAAAACGCAACGTGAAAAATTTTGAGCGTCAAATCCAGATCTGACGGCTACTACTTCCTCTAGTTAGCTTCGGCTGGCTCGGCTCTGCTTCGGCTTGACTTGCGGCGCTCAGCTCGCGGCTCGGCTTGGCTGATGTGGCTCGACATGATTCGTCAAAAACAATTCTCTGGCTAAATCGAATCTACACCAAAGAAACGAGATCGAACGGAGGAAGTGATCCAAACTTGACCTATGGCGGTGTCGATGGCAGGTGGCTCGGGTGATGAAGCTTTCCGGTGTTCTGAGGTTCTCCGACAGTGGCCAGGGGTTTGAAGAGATGCATGGTTTCACAGGGTGGTCATAGGTGTGCTTGCCGATGACTTCCGTTTTTTCGGACGATGTCAGCTCCCAGACGGAGTGGCACGTCTCCGACGATCCTCCAATAGCTTCGTGTGGATGTTCCCATGATTTGCTCAAGGGGGGAAAGGTCAAGACGATGTAGTGGAGCGGGATAGTAATATTAGATAAAAAGGGAGGGGTGAGGGGTACTGCAACCTCGACTTCCGAGCTTAGTGGCGAGGAACTCCGGCAAGATCCGGATTTGACCGTGTAGTAGGCTGGGGTTCGGGAAACTGAAAAAATGGAGGGGCCGATGTGGGGGTTTATATGGGGAGGTTTGTGTGGTGTAGGGGTCGCGAATTCTAACTGATCACCCGAATTAATGAGGATTCGATTCGGATCAGAGTGGAGTTCATGATGAACACGAACATAGAGGTATAGGGGATGACACATGGGGCCTACTCGCCAAAAAAACGGGGAGGGAGTGTGGGCTAGCTAGGTCTCCACTTCTTGGGCTGGCCTTGGTCATTCTACTCGATCACGCAGCTACCGCCGTACTAGGCCGGCCCACCTGGTGAATCTGGTTCGGTTCCCTTTTCATTTTTTTTCTTTTTTCTATTTTATTTCTTTAATAAGCCTCAAATGTCTCAAAAACCAACTCAAACAAATTCACAAAATTCTAGAAAATAAATATAGTTTAGTTGGACATAGTGAAACCCATTTCGATCCAAAATTTAAATATACAACATAATTTTTATGCACTTTGGCATTATATGGCTACTTATGCAACTTTAAAAATAATTTTTATGACTTTATTTTAATGCCCAAAAATCAATTCAAACAATTTTATAGAAATGCATAAGAAAAACATGTTCAATTATAAACATAGAATAACCATCTTAACATCCAAATAAAGAATGGAGAAGTCATATTATCTTCTCTCTATGAAAATTAAGTCTCAAAAATCAAAATTGGTGTAATTTAAAATGTAACATAAATATTTTCAATTTGTATAAGAATTTCTCAACGAATATGATAGTCATGTTAATCTACTCATCTCAATTGCGGCTTAGGAAAATTTTAGACAAATCCTAAAAAAAACTTTTCGTTCAAAAACTTTATTAAGATCAAACAATTCAATCAAATTATTTTATTAGTTTTGACACACCAAAATTAGGAATTTTTTGGAATTGTTACACAATGCTATTCTGTTTGATAAAAGTTTGAATTTGTACTAAAGTTATGAAGTTTTAGGCATGTTCTTTGAATGATAAATATGAGTAGTTTCCGCATAAACCTCTGAGAGGTAAAGTGAAGAAGGAAATGTCTAAACTTTGGCTTCCTATATATAAAAAAATCGAGTAAGGGAATCTAACAATAGGATTCAAGCCACATGTTCAGGAAATCATCCTTCTGGTTCAAGAGTATTCATTTTCTAATAAATTAGTAAACATAAAAAATATTCCTCCCTTTTTTTCACATGTATCTTGTGACCGGGAAGGTGCATGATTTTCCCTCATTGGTGTTAAAAACATCATTTGAGATCTAACCGGTATCTCTTTATTTTTCTACACTACACATTAGTTCATTATATTACTTCTTTCCTACTGTAACAAACTAATTAATCCTAAAGCATGTTTGTGTACATATGTTTGCAAACACCATAAGAGTAGCCAAAAAAATGCAGAGGTATCTATAGTAAAAAAGGGATAACGAGTCTTTCACGTAATGCTCGCCTAAATCAAGAAACTATGTTTGATCACAGTTGTTGTAAGAGCAAGTACAATAGAGACATATCAGCTGGCTATAAGAGCTAAAATATTATATTTTTCCTAAGTTAGAAGAAAGATAAGATAAGAGAGAAGATGAGCCGGCTATAAGTTAAGCCTACTCATAGTGCATATTAACTTATACTAGTAACATGCACATGTTACTAGCTCAAGTTACTATCTTCATAATGGGTAGTGTCATAGGTGTAGTAACATAGAAAACCTCATTTATTGTTTTGTAGACTCGTCTATTGGTAAGTGCGATGTTACAGTAACATATTATGTTACTCCAATTGACTCTCTCCTCATTAATTACATGCCACATCATCTTTTTTTGTCTAGTTGGCATGTATGTTACCACTGAAGTTACTCTCACTATGAGTAGCTTAAGAGTCAGATCTAGCACGTGCTCCGAGATGTCTTGTGAGATTGGAAGGTGGGGCACGAATTAATAAATAGTACATCTCTATAGCCACTTATTGTACATCTTAGCTAAATGGCTAGTTATAGATGATGTGTCAATGTCTTATAGCCAACAGTTGGCTACACTATTAAACTTGCTCTAAATTACTCATTCTAGAACTGCTCACTGTCGCTCGTATTTCACATCTCGTTAACTGTACCCTCATTAGATCCTCGAAAAGGAACATTCAGTTGGTCGTGCATGAAGATTGCAACTATATGCATCATACATTTAAGGATCAATCAATAAATACAATATAAGTTGAAGTATTAACTCGGCCTTAGAGTAAATCCTTGATATATTACAATATCTTAAATTTGGTGTGATTCTGATAAATAAAAGGATATCATACAATTGATGAATCAATTGTAATATATTTTAGATAGTACAAGTTGGGTAGTTGAATATATTTTAGCCTCCAATGTCATATATTAGAAATACCACAAATTTACTCACTTGCACTATCGATTATGTAGTCAAAAGTAAAGAATATATGGATAGGTACCGATCATCTTAGTATATAAACTAATAAAGAAGATATGGTTACATTCAACAAAGGGGACTTCATTTGTAACACTACGGTGGACGACTGGGTCATGAAGGTAGTCATCATGCAGAGTTACAAACTCTCCAAGCTTCTTACCTTATGTGTTGCTGCTGTAACCCTGCACACCACTGTGCACATGTTGTAGTGTGGCAATCGTTGATATAACACTTATAAAACATTGTTCCAGGGATTTACATCCCTGGTAGTAGTACAACTGAAGCATTATTACAAGCCAAAGATCAAGAAATTTTCAACGTCTTCCGCAGGCCACCAAGGAAACTCTGGTAATATCTTACACAAAGAAACTACTAGTACTACCATTTGAAGACCATACTAGCCCATCGACTTATTTAAGCTCATGTATTGTTGCTCGTCTTTCTATGATACTCTTATGCTATCCCAAGGTTTGGCTTCACTTTCATAGACTTCAGTTCGGTGAGCAATGTACTAGAGGACGACTTTCACCCCACTAGTTAGTATGGTTCTTCATATTAGATTTCCTCCTCTTCCAGCTGGATCTCCAAGTTTTCCTCATCGGTGCTCTCAGCCTAAGAAAATATATCAGAAACAGATACATATGAGTGCAGCGTACTCAACAAGTTCATATAGGAGATAAGTGTTTGGATGATCTAGCTATAGTTGTGACCGTAGTTTATATCGATGCAAAAAATTACAATCATTTGCTCAAAAGTCAATTGTTTACATAAGCTTATGTTTGTCAGGCTTCATGGATTGTTAGAACCTCCAATGGTTCATTTTCCTTAGCTATCGCATATCTGGTTCAGAACATGGAATGACTTGCCACAGTTGTTTACATTATGCATATGTGCATTACTTAACCCACAAGTGTGGGTGTTCATTAGCATATATCAGGTCTGTAACCCATCACACTCCATGACTATGTGGCTAGCTCTGTCCAAGCCTCACACTTCACCATGACACCACATAAACCCGCCAATGTAATGTGGTACTGATGATGACATCTCACATATTGTTGCACCCACTTCTGCACCTACAACTACAGCTCATGTGCTTCAATTAAATTGCCAGAATGAAGAAAGAGACGGGAACAGATCCAGAATTTCACCATGAGGGGGAGAAGAGGATAAAGGTTGTATGGGAAGTTTTTATTTCCTTTTTTTAAGAGTAGGTTTTTTTCGTTGAGACGCTCCTAAATACGTGTTGTTTTTTATTAGAAGAAAAATTATGTGGATCAAACATCATAATACACAAAATCTCATTGTAGCATTTATATCAAAATGTAGCAATATCGCTTGGCAATACAAAATAAAAACTTAATTTCTAAATTAGCTCCCAAACTATAATGATTGTCGAACAATTTGATGAACTCATTGGATGTGACCACCGTCACAATTTCCTTTACCGTCTATCATTACATAAGTTATCTTTGAATGATCGAAAGATACATCTACGATAAGCTTCTCTAACCGTTCGCTCTCTCCGCTCCCGCGAGCGGAGGGGCGAACCCTAGCTGTCTCTCCGCCACCGCCCCCCCAACCCTTCCCTCCCCCTCACCGTCGGCGGCGGCAGGGCCTCCCCTTCTCCCTTGGGCGTCAGTGGCGGCGCGGGCGGCTGTGGGCGGCGAGGGTGCGGCGCTCATCGGGGGTGTGGCGGTGCGGCCTCCCTCGGGCGGTGTAGCGGCCCTGAGGTTCTGGCGTATGGGTGTCCGCTATGACCTGGAGGAGGTGGCATCCTGCGGCGCGAGCGGCGGCTCGACTGGCGATCGGAGGCGGGCTGGGTGCGCTGGCGCATGGCGCTCCTGGCCATTGCCGCGGCGGTGGCCTGCGGCCCCGATTCAGGTCCTGGAGGGGACGAGCGGCTCGGCGGTCGGGGAAGCCCCTTTTGGGTTGTAGGGACCCCGCCCCTGGATCTTATTCCCCTCCATAGATCCCATGGCGACGGCGGCCAGGAGAGCCCTGGGCGCTGATATGGAGTTTGGACCTGCCCTTGGCGACTCTGCGGGCTTCGTGAACCTCGTGTCGGTGCTTCTCGGCGACCTCCTCTTCTCTCGGTTGGGCCCGGCTTGGTTCCCGGGGTGGCGGCCTCGGACGGTGGTGAGCCCTGTTGTTGGCGGGCATGCCAGGAGCTCTGGTGCTGGCCGTCTTCCATGGTCGTGGGGACGACGTGGTGCCGGCGAGCCGTGCGACGTGGGGTTTGGACCACAGAGTGTCCTTGCCGGGGGAAACCCTTGCCCTCTGGGCCTCGACGGCGCCGTCCGAGGACATCGTCCCCTGCCTGCAGGCGTTGTTGTGGCGGTGCTCGGTGTCTTGGTTGAAGGCAAAAGGCTTTGCCGAGGGGAAACCCTGCCCTCTGGGCCGCGATGGCGGCATCTACAGATGTCGTTCCCTTGATGAAGGTGTCGCCGTGGTGCTTTCGGTCTCCCTCGTGCTCCATGTGAAAACCCTGATCCTCGGATCGGGCTGTGGCGGCGCCCTGGTGTCGTGCTCTTCTTGAAGACGCCGCCTTCGATCCCTCGTCGTGTGACTCTCCATCGGAGGTTTGGCGGAGTTGCGGTGTCTTCGGATGGTTGGAGTTGCGACGTGTCTCCCTCGGCATGGCAGGTTGCGGATCTGCATCCCCTCTCCTTGGGGCTTCCTCGACATGGCCTGGGGCCTGCGGGCTTCCTGGTTTGGTTCCTGGAGGTGGTCGGCTACTGGTGGCATTGCTGCAGCGGTGGCGGGATCTTGACGGCGCACGTGAAAATGACTCGTCCTCTGGAGGAGCTCTGGCCCGACACTGTAGACGTCTTAAGCTCGTCTTCCGCTTTTGTAGTAACTGTAATGGCCTTGCGCTTCCTGAGTGTAGCTTCGTGGTTGCCTTCTTGTGTGGGTGGGTTGCTCTTTCGTGTATGCTGTGTGCAGTACTTTGTATCCTTTCGCCGTTTGGCGTTATTAATTTAACATCGGGCCTTTGGTCTTTTATCTAAAAAAAAAGATGCATCTGCATTAGTAAATTAATCACTATCATGTAAGTAAATTGAAAATTTCCTAATTAATTTATAAGTTGATTCGGCTCTCTTCCTCATCATGTCTACACAAGCACAAGTAGGTAAAAAAATGCCTAATCTACATTTACACAAATTGATCTGACGTTGGGAGATGATCGGAGGACTAAATCAGACACAATCAAATTTAGGGACACAAGTAAAGTACCTCTCTTCCTGGTCTCGTCGTTGCTAATGTGCAACATCGTGCGCCCGTGCCCCTTCTCAATTCTCATCATATCGGTTCGACTGATTTCGATTGCAGCTCTGGCCGGCGGCCGTGAGGTAGGCGCACAACTGAGGAAAAAAGAAACGTCCAAAGCCGATATGATCAGTTGTATGCGCTTGCAGGTCGTCTCCAACTCCATGGTTGTATCTGCGTTGTTGCTTCCGGATGGGATTTTTAGATGCCACCTTTGGGCCAGGTAATGCTACTGTTGTGCTAATCTCCCTAATCGAAAACTAGATCGTCAGGGGGGGTCTCGCCCTCGCTCCTCCCCCCTTGGATCCATCCCTGACTGGAGAAGCTTAAAGAGAGGCTCAAGTAGAGAAGGAATATGTAGAATATTGCAAGGCAAAGATCTCGGGGATTTTTCAACTCTTCAAACTAGAGCTTAGATACAGGTTAGTGAGCTCATTGATACGTGGAAGGATAAATGGATAAATAATGGACCCTTATGTACACATTTCCTGGCTTTGTTTTCACATGCCAACCGACCAAATATTTATGTTGCCGAGTGTTGGAAGAATGGGGAGTGGATTTTTTGAAACACATTACTTCTGGCCAAGCTGAGCGAGAATGGGGAGTGTTGGAAGAATGGGGAGTGTTCAACATTTTGTGTCTGATTGTGGGCATACCAAACTCATCTTCAGCAAGCTGGGTATTCAGATGGATGGTTATGTTGAGCTAGATGATATCTATGTCAAGCACAGATGCATGCTTGGGACATGGTCATTACTTCAATTTACTGGACTATCTAGCTGTCAAGGAATAGGAAAATCTTCGATGACATCGAAACCCCTGTCGACGTGGTTGCTAGACAATGTGCTGATATGGTGAAGCTCTGGACATTCAGAGCGAGCAAGAAAGAGAAGAATGTGTCCGTAGTCTGGACTACAGAGTTGACTGGCAGTATTGATTGTGTTTTCCCTTTTTCATCCCTTTTGTTTCTCCTCCTGTAATCTCCTACTTGTAAAAACTTGGAGCTGGCTTACCCCTCTTTTAAGAAAATTTGAGCTAGGGGTTGCCCCCTTCCGATGTTCTCAAAAAAAAAAAAGTAACATCAAACGCTGGAAGCACAAAGGGTAGCACAGTTATATGCAATACTTTAAGTGCTTGCTCCATATCAAACCATCCATTATCGATGCATATGCATGTGGTGCATGAAAAACTTGCATGCGGCCAAGGATCGAGCTGGCATATCTCCGTGTCAGACCGAAAGCAGCGTGCCTCGCATGCAATGCAACATCAAGGAAGTGGGCCGTGGACCTACTGCCATGTCCAGCCGTGCCACGGCCCAAGGGAGACAGTCGAACGGCCCGGTCACCAGCGGCAAAGATTGACAACTCTATCAGCGCGTTTGGGACTCCTATATGTCGCGTCTAGCGAGCGAAAATAACTCGCTCAGGTTATTCACGTACATGGGCCTAGCCCAGGTACCGTTTGTATGCATGCGATTAGCGACCGCACGAGTACCAGCGAGCCAGATCAAAAAAATAAAAACAATCAGCACGTAGAGCACGCACGCATGTGTTTCTTTTCCTTTTTTTTCTTCCAATCTTTTCCACATTTTTTTCCTTTTTTCTCCGTGTCAGAAACGTTTTAATGTGGCCATTTATTTTTTAGTTTACCTTGAATTCTATGAAATGTTCATCTTGTGTTCCAAATTATTCACATTTTCTCAGTATAAAAGTGTGTGCTATTAATAGAAGCCCACGTGGTGTCCGATTACTCTAAAAAGAATCTAAAATGGTTTATATTTAAAAATTGTTCACCGGGTAAAATGGTTCAGATTTAAATAAGATCATGATTTAAAAGTATTCAGTGTTGAAAATTGCTCACGATTTTAAAAAGTTTCGCATTTTAAAGTTATTCACTGGCAAAGTGTTATCATTTAAAAAAAGTCGCTCGTTAAAATGTTCATGTTTTAAAAATGTTCATGATTTAAAATATTCAGTCTTCAAATTGTTCACAGAGTGAATGATTCAGATTTTAAAAATGTTGAATTTAAATTCTTTTATGATTTTAAAAAGGTTCGAGTTCAAAAATTGGTCATCAGAAACCGAATGCTCATGTGGTTCAAAAAATGTTCACGTGTATGAAAAAATATTCACAGTCCACATGTTTGAAACATAAGTGTCCAAAAATTATCAGTGATTTAAAAAAATATTCACTAGTTCGAAAAAGTTTTTAAAGATTAAAAGTAACAATGTAATATTCCATGTAGAAAGAAAAAAAGAAAATAAAAGGAGGAAAGAAAAAAAGAAAACAAAATATAAATAAAAACAAGGAAAAAATAGAAACGAAAAGAACAGAAAAAATGGAATAAATACCTACTAATGGGATGCAACATGCGTATATGCGCACGCGGGCAAACGCAGTCCATGACTCGCAGTAAACAAGACATAGCGATTGTGGTGCATTTGGAGGTGGCACAACAAGCGCTACCTAGGACCGCACAGAAGGAATCCGAAGATGGGATTGCCCATTTTCCACCTTTTTTTCTTTCTGCTTCATTTCTTTTTATTCTTTTCATTTACATATTTTTTTTCTGTGTTTACTTTTACTCTTTTTATTTTCATTTTTGTTTTTATTTTTACTTTACTTTTTTATGATTTTCCATCTTTGAAAAAATAGATTTTGAAATATTCAATTCTGAAAATGTTCGATTTTGAAAATGTTTAGTTTTGAAAAATATTTTGATTTCAAAAGGTTTACTTCTAAAAAATGTTCAGGCCATGGTTGATGGACTTGGGTTAGAGGAAGTAGGAAGCGCTGGAGGCATCGATCGGCTAGCAAACAAGCATATCAGGAACACGCGGTTTACCCAGGTTCAGGACCTCAGAAGGGACCCTACTCCTACTTGTATGCTCTTTGTTATTGAAGGAATCAAAGATTACAGGGGTGCGCAGATGCAATTTAGCGGTATGTGAACTAGGGTTGCAAGGTGTCTTTCTCGATGCCTCCTCCTAGCCTTTATATAGAGAGGCTAGATCTCGGGATAGCAGGCCAAGTCGATTACAGATTAGGGTTTTTCCCTATAAGATTCCTATCTACACATTGTGGTGCTTCCCAAGGATTCGCATCTTCTTAGACTTGGGCCACCGGAATCTTCTTGGGCCTTGCTAAAGGGAATATGCCCGAGAGGCAATAATAAAGTGGTTATTATCTTATTTCTTGTTTACGATAAATTTTTATTTTGTATGCTATAATTGTATTAATTGGAAACGTTAATACATGCGTGTTTAATAAACAAATAAAGGGTTCCTAGTTATGTCTCTCTTTAAACTTGCTCTTTGATTAACAAGATGATCAAGGTTTCCTGATCATGGACATTGGATGTTGTTAATAACGAGGTCACAACATTAGTTGAATGGTGTGATGAACATTCATCAGAAGTATAGCATTACAATCAAAGCCATTGTGTTTAAATTGCTATAACATCATACGAAGTAATCTTAGTCCTTAGACCATGAGATCATGTTAATTGCTAATACCGGAAGAGTACTTTGATAACATCAAACGTCACACCATAACAGGGTGACTATAAAGGTGGGTTTGGGTACTCTGAAAGTGTTATGTTGAGGCTCATGGATCAAGAGTGGGATTTGTCCATCCCGATGACGGATAGATATACTCTGGGCCCTCTCGGTGCATTGAAATAGCTTGCAAGCAAGTGAAGTGATCACTAGAATGTTATATCACGGGAACGAGAAAAGAGTGCATGTCGGTAACGAGATCAAACTAGGTATGGAGATACCGATGATCAAATCTCGTATATGTAATATATCGCAAGACAAAGGGATTTAGTTACGACGTTAAAGGTTCACACGATCACTAGAGTCATCGTTGAATGTGTGGGAGTCAGTACGAATCTCCAAGTCGCGTTGTTGATTATTGATCGGAGAAAGGTCTCAATCATGTCTGCATTATTCGCGAACCATAGGGTGACACACTTAAGGATACCAACACCATTTAGGAGCAAATATGTTTCAGATAAAGATTATGAAAGCGATGGAATCATTTCGATGGAAACCGGAATTATTTCGGATGAAATTGCTGAAACTGGTTCTACATGTGATATTGAAATTTTGCAGGGAGTTTTATGTGAATGTTTGTTAATTAAAGTAATTAACAAAATTCTTAATAAAAAAATAAAAGTGTTTTATTTAAAGAGAAAATAATTTAATTTAGTGGACATTTAATGCAAGTGAGTGGAGTTGAAATTTATGTGAGTGGGCTTAGTGGAAACTCCACCCACATGAATGAGGGAGAGGTGTGGGCACCGACCATGGCCGGCCATCCATGGCCATGGGGCAGTGCCCCACCCCCTATAAAAGGAGCCCCATGGCTCTTCTCCACTTTCCCCACCTCCTCGTGAATGTTCTCTTCTCCCTCTAGTTATTTCCCATGGTCTCGGATAGCGAGATACATGTTCCCGGTGGCTTTATCTGAAAAGGAGTAGCTACTTCCGCTGCATCGCTGGAGTGAGGAGGCGTGATACATTGCAAATGTATCTATAATTTTTATGTTCCATGCTTGGTTTTTCCGGTGTGATGTGTGAGTAGTTCATCTCTGGACTACGGGTCCATGTAGTAGCTAGATGGCTGGTTCTCCTTCTTTGTGCTTTCATGTTTAGATCTTGTGAGCTCCGTTCATGATCAAGATCATCTATTTGTAATTCTACATGTTGTGTTTGCGGGGATCCGATGGATATTGAGATGCTATTTCAGATTGATTATTGATTCTATCATGTCTTTATTATTTGTGATCTTGCATGCTTTCTGTTGTTAGTAGCTATCTTGTCCAAGTAGATGCTAGCAACTCCAAGAGTTAGTATTTATGCTCGATAGTGGGTTCATGCCTCTGGTAATCTGGGGAAGTGATAGAAATCTCTAAGGTACTACATGTCCTATTGCTACTAGGGAGAAAACAACAATCCTTTGTTCATATAACAATCGTATTGTTTACTTTACACGCAATTCGTAAAGCAATAATCTGTTGCTTGCAACTTAATACTAGAGGGGGTTCGGATGATAACCTGGAGGTGGATTATTAGTCATAGATGCAGTTGCATGGCGGTCTATGTATAATGTTGTAATGCCCAATCGAATCTCAAATGAGTCAAGATGAGGAGTATATGCTTGTATGCTTTCTCTATATTTATCAATTGCACCGCTGTAATTTGTTCACCCAGCATGTTATCTATCTTAAGGAGAGCCACCTCTAGTAAACTATGGACCCCGGTCCTTTCTTTTACTTTCAATCTACAATTAAACTGTTTACTACTTTGTGTTTACTTTCTGCAAACTATTACTTCCTTCCATTTGATCTGTTTAATCCTCTGTTTTCAGCAAAACCGGTGAGATTGACAACCTCTAGTAGGTCTTCACGTTGCTGCTGGCACCGGTAGTGAGTCCTGCCAACGTTCAGCTAGCTACACCTTTGGGGGTGTTTCCTTGCTCCCACTGGATTGATAACCTTGGTTTCATACTGAGGGAAAACTTGTTGCTGTGCTCATCATACCTTCCTCTTGGGGTTCCCCAACGAGCTCGATATATTTTGGGCCATCAAGCTCTTTTTTGGCGCTGTTGCCAGGGAGTCAAGGACATCTTCACAAGGGGAGTGTCTCATAACCAATTTATTTACTTTGTTATTTTTGTTTTGCTTTGTTTACTTTTGTTTTGTTTGCTTGATTCTTTATCAAAAACACAAACAAATTAGTTTTACTAGTTTGCTTTCTTTATTAAAAAAAATACAAAAAAAATTAAGTCTTTCTATAGTTGCTACCTCTTTCTTAGCTCACCATGTTGATCCCTAAATTCACCCTGAATGACCTTTCAATAGGTAGTGGTTCTATAATTAGAAGAGATAATATTGAAGAATTCTTTAATCATGTTAGTAAACATGAAGATATTGAGGATAGATCTCTTGCAGGACTTGCTCCAAACTATGAGATTGCTGCAGCTTCTTTAGTTCACATGTTGGAAGCTAGGTTTGTTAACCTTAACCCCTTAATGCAAGTAATGTTTCTTAAACTTAAAGAAACTGAGGACCCTGATAAGAGGGATTTTATTCTAGAAACTTTGCTTAAGGAATTCTATGATGTTGCCAAGGAAGCTAGAAAAGTCTTTGAACGTTTCAGTATGCTAGGCTCATGTGTAGATGTTGTTGGTACATGAGAAAAGATGAACAAAACTGAACCTAATGGGGAGGAAACTAAGATACCAATACCCTTTAAACTGCTAGCAATACATGAAGCTATAGAAAAGAATCTTGATTGGATTGTTCCTGAAAACCCTTTTGATGAAAATAGTGAACCTAAGAGCATTGAGAGAGGATCCTCTAGAACTTATTTGGATGATATACCTTGCCATGTTGAAAATATTTCTGGTATTGATCTTAATGCTTCTTCATTTGAGAACACTTGATTCTTTTTCTTGCTTTTTATGTCTAACTTAAAGGCGTTAAAGAAAAGTACTTATTGGAAGATAACCCAAAAGTTTTAGATGAGTCCTGGAAGTTATTACTTCAGTAATAACCGCTCCTTATCCTTTTTATTTGTCTTTTGTGCCAAGAGTAACCTCTAATGAGAGAGAAGTAATGATTGGGAAAGTTGCTGTCCCGAAACAGATTTCTGTGCTTCACCGTAAAAATTCGTGTAAAATCTATGTAGGTCGTTTTAAGGCGTGACTTTTTGTGCTTCTGTCCCAGGTTATTATCTAACTTTCGTTAGTTCAACACTTTTTTATTTGAGAAACAGAAGGTCTTCGAAAAAATTCGTCTTTACCTGCTGGTCTGTTTTGACAGATTTTTGCCATTTTCTGTATTTGCTTCTTGTTGGTTCCTTTTTTAGTTCTTTTGGGGAATTGAGATTTTTGAGGGAAGTGCTACAGTAGCTAGTGTTTTAGTGGAATTTTTATTGGTGTTAGAACTCAACCTTAAAGACTTATTATCTTCAGTGCACTAATGTTGGTAATAAAGATTGTGTGAAGTTTTGTATGAAGGAAAAATTTCAGGTGTATGGAAGAAATGAGTAATGAGATGAAGGATGGACTAAAGCTCAAGCTTGGGGATGCCACGCATGCCACCCCAAGAAATATCCAAGAAGTACAAGCGTCAAAGCTTGGGGATGCCCAAGGCATCCCCTTCTTCATCAATAAAAATCCCAGGTTTCTTCCAAACGCTTCATTTTTATTGTTTCATGCACAGTTGTGTTGTTCTTGGAGCGTCTTATTTTTCGTTTTTGTTTTGGTTTTTCGTTTGCTTTGTTTGCTTAGTTTTCTGAATAAATTGGTTGGACCCCCTCTTTCATACATTGGTTTCCAAATAGTTTGGTTTGGTTTGGAAAAGAGTAGGAAAGTTCATGCTTAAGTGGTAAAGAGAGCTTGTTTTTGACTGTGGCCTATGCTTTGTCATGCCATGCTGGATATTGTTTTGGCTTTATGCTTAGCATTCTTTGCTATAGCATGACTTGTTATAAACAATTGAGATTGCTTAATGTGCCTTGGATGAATCATGCGTTGGTTTAGCATATTAAAGCATAGTATTGTGGCATTCTCCTTTGATGCTTTATTTGGGTTGACTTGGCACATGATCACACCATGTTATGACTATCTCAAGTCACCATAGCCTTTATGATCCTTTAGTTTTCAACTTGTAGTATCACTTTATGCTTTGATCAATGATGTTTTGTCGCTCTGCATGATTATGGCCATTATTGCTCTCTTAGTTTGTCGCTTCCAGTCTTTTCCTAGCCTCCACAGCCAAGTATGAGTTCCACTCATGCATCCAACTCCTTAAACCAAGTTATTCCAAAGAGTCCACCATACCTACCTATTAGCTTATGCTATTCCAAGTATATTCTTGTTTTTGTTTACCTTCCAAATTAAACTTGTTATGAGAAAACTAGTGATTAAAGCTCTCACGAACTTGATGGCACACTTTACTTTTTTGCATTTAGTAAACCTGAACCATTGGGTCCTTCTTTATTGTGTATATGCTTGCGCTTTATAAGTTTAAATTAGCAGAACCATCTATCATGGGGAACGCTTTCAGCATTGCACTTGTACTTTGTACCCCGTTGATATCATGTGCTTTTGCATATGGATCCCGACGGTGTGAAATAAAAGTGGAACTTGTAAGATCATGGAGTTTGTATGTATGTTAGAGAAACGCCTGGGCCGCTAGCCTAAGCCATGCCTAATCATGGTGGAAACTTGCAGCATCACCATAATGAGCACTCTATGAAGCATCCTCGATAAAAACCTATGCAAATAGCAAATAAAAAGATCATTGAGATGCTCATTGTCTGCTTGCCTTGTCATTTTGATTATGGGATAGCTCCTGTATCATGTGCAAGGGGTACCCCGTTGGCGATTCTTTATGATACATCTGTACTTACAATGACAAGATCTTACTCGTGACTAAAGTTGAGTAGCATGAGGTTCGCTCTTCGTAAGTAAGGGGCATGAGATTTTGGTTTATAACTTGTCAAGCATATCCTCTTAGTTGTTCACTTTAACCTTAATCACCTTCAAGATGCTTATGATAGGGGCAATGAGAGTTGAAAGCTATAAGTACCATAATTTTTGGAAGCTCTTTATGAGACTTGAATCCCTACTTCCTTCTATAAAGGCCTTTCTTCCACCATTATATTGAGTCTCCACCTTCTATCTTTATGCACCTACTTTGAGAGCATAGTGGCCATTCTTAGTTCTATGTGCATTGTCCCAAGACTAGTTGATTGATGCATACCTTGATATTGCTTGTTTTAAACGATTTGTATCTAGTCACGCTTATGAACTTTGAAGGTGTCCTATGCATTTATATTTGCTACTCTATGAGGGACAAGCTGAATGCTACTATGCTATGTTTTCTTTATGTGAAACAAACAAATGTCTTGCAAAGAATTGTTATTCATGAATCTTTTGTTTATGCCTATTCATGTTGCATCATAGTTTCTTTGTCTTATTGCTAGAACTTTGTCTTTCATGCTATGATTGAAGTACTATGATCCCAGCTTTGAATGTTTTACAAATTCTTTGATCAAGTTTATGATGGTGCATGTCACCTCAAAAATTATTCTTTCTTTTTATCACTTACCTACTCGAGGACGAGCAGGAGTTAAGCTTGGGGATGTTGATACATTGCAAATGTATCTATAATTTTTGATGTTCCATGCTTGGTTTTATCTACTTTCTTGTGTTTTGTCCACACTTTGGAGTACTTTTCATATGATTTCTTGGACTAACCTATTAACGAGAGCCACAGTGCCAGCTGCCTGTTTTCTGCTATTTTTGGTTCCAGGAAAGTCAGAAAATGAATATTCTCGGAATTGGACGGGACAAAAGCCAAAGTGCCTAATTTTCCGGAAGTCATCAAATGCCAGAATACGAGACGGAGAAGGGCTGGGGGCCGGCCACACCACCTGGCCGCGCGGCCAGGCTTGGCGCGCGCCAGGGGGTGGTCTGGCCGACCCCAGCACTCCCTCGGCCTCTCCTTCCGCCTATAAGATGCCCTCGGAACGAAAACCCTAAGTACCCGATCAAAAATCCACGAAAGAGTCTGTAGCCACCATCATCTCCATCCCTAGATCGGGAGGGATCTGAAGATCTTCCCGGCACCCTACCGGAGAGGGGAATTCACCCTGGAGGCCTTCTTCATCACCATGCAAGCCTCCGATGTGATGCGTGAGTAGTTCATCCTTGGGCTACGGATCCATGTAGTAGCTAGATGGCTGGTTCTCCTCCTTTGTGCTTTCATGTTTAGATCTTGTGAGATCCGGTCATGATCAAGATCATCTATTTGTAATCCATACATGTTGTGTTTGCAGGGATCTGATGGATATTGAGATGCTATTTCAGATTGATTATTGATTCTATCATGTCTTTGTTATTTGTGATCTTGCATGCTTTCCATTGTTAGTAGCTATCTTGGCCAAGTAGATGCTAGCAACTCCAAGAGTTAGTATTTATGCTCGATAGTGGGTTCATGCCTCTGGTAATCTGGGGAAGTGACAGAAATCTCTAAGGTACTAGATGTCATGCTGCTACTAGGGAGAAAACAACAATCCTTTGTTCATAGAACAATCGTATTGTTTACTTTACACGCAGTTCGTAAAGCAATAATCTGTTCCTTGCAACTTAATACTGGAGGGGGTTCGGATGATAACCTGAAGGTGGATTATTAGTCATAGATGCAGTTGGATGGTGGTCTATGTATAATGTTGTAATGCACAATCAAGTCTCAAAGGAGTTAAGATGATTAGTATATGCATGTATTGCTTTCTCGATGTTTGTCAATTGCCCCGCTGTAATTTGTTCACCCAGCATGTTATCTATATAAGGAGAGCCACCTCTACTGAACTATGGATCCCAGTCCTTTTCTTTTCATACAATCTACAATCTTTTAGTGTTTTGTGTTTACTTTCTGCAATCTTTTACTTCTTTCCATTCGATACGTTTAATCCTTTGTTTTCCGCAAAACACGGTGAGATTGACAACCTCATCGCAAGTTGGGGACAAAGTTCTGTGGTTGTGTTGTGCAGGTCTCCATGTTGCTACTAGCACCGATAGTGCGCCCTGCCAAGGCTCAGCTAGCAACACCTTTGGGGTGTTTCCTTGCTCCTACTAGTTCGATTAAACCTTGGTTTCATAACTGAGGGAAACTTGCTGCTGTGCTCATCATACCTTCCTCTTGGGGTTCCCAACGAGCTCTACATCATCATCGCTCCAGCATTTTTCTGGCGCCGACACTGAGCCATCAAGCACTTTTCTAGCGCCGTTGCCGGGGAGTCAAGGACATCTTCACAAGGGGAGTCCCTCATAACCAATCTCTTTACTTTGTTATTTTTGTTTTGCTTAGTTTCTTTTTGCTTTGTTTGCTTGTTTTGTTATCAAAAACACAACAAAATTAGTTTTACTAGTTTGCTTTCTTATTTGAAAAACACAAAAAAATTAGTTCCTTCCTTAAGTTGCCACTATGTCTAGCCTTGCTCCAATCACTATGACACCCAAGGAAATGATTTTCACTTTTAAACAAGGAATTGAGGAAAGTTTTAAAGAAGCTTGGTCTAGAATCTCTGATCTAGCTGAAAAAACTGAGCCTAAAATGACTCAAAGCCTGTTCCTTAGTAGTTTTTACCTTGGAATTGCTCTTTGCTATAGATATGCTTTAGATGTTGTTGTGGGAGGAGATTTCCTCCAATGTAATGAGGATGATTCTATAAATGCTATAAAGAAATTGATCCTCACTTACAACTTGCCTAGCCAAACTGATATTTCTTTCGCAAAAATATTTGCTAGATTGAACACTCTTGAGACTAGCATTGCTAGCTTAAAAGATTGCTATAATACGCTTAGGGAGCATCACAATTATGTTCCAATAAATTCTGAACCATCAAAGTGGCTCCCTACAGTAAAGATTGAGATAAACACTAAAACTTTTCAAGCCCACTGTGATATCATGTCTGAATTTTGTCTTATGCCCAAAGATATTTATGAATCTTTGAACACTTGGGGGCTTACTGAAGGAGGAAAAGAAATATCTCTTGCTAATAATGCTACCATATTACCTCTTGGAATAGCTGAAGGAGTGTTTACAAAGATCCTTGGGAAAATGATTTCTACTGATTATCTTGTCATTGAATGTGCAGGAAAAGGACAAATTACACTTGGAAGGTCCCTATTAGAACTTCTTGGAGCAATAATAGATGTGGGAAAGGGGACCATGCACCTTTCTTCTCCACCAAACAATCATATTTTCCCCAAGGTTAAGAATAAAAGTAAGAGAGGTAAGGGCAAGAAATTTGGTTTTAATTCTTCATTTGAAAACACTTGATTCTTTCTTGCTTCTTATGCCTAACTTAAAGGCGTTAAAGAAAAGTACTTATTGGGAGATAATCCAAAAGTTTTAGATGAGTCTTGGAAGTTATTAACTCTGTAATAACCTCTCCTTATCCTTTTTATTTGCTTTTTGTGCCAAGAGTAACCTCTAATGAGAGAGAAGTAATGATTGTGAAAGTTGTTGTCCCGAAACAGATTTCTGTGCTTCGCCGTAAAATTTCGTGTAAAATCTCTGAACGTCTTGGTGAGGCATGAATTTTTGTGCTTCTGCCCCAGGTTGTTATCTAATTTTCATTAGTTCAACACTTTTTGTTTTGATCAACAGAAGGTTTTCGAACAAATTCGTCTTTACCTGCTGGTCTGTTTTGACAGATTTCTGCCATTTTCTGCATTTGCTTCTTGTTGGTTCCTTTCTGAGTTCTTTTGGGGAATTGAGCTTTTTGAGGGAAGTTCTACAATAGCTAGTGTTCCAATGGAAGTTTATTTGGTGTTAGAACTGAACCTTAAGACTTATTTATCTTGAGTGCACTAATGTTGCTAATAAAGATTGTGTGAAGTTTTGTATGAAGGAAAAATTTCAGGTGTATGGAAGGAGTGAGTAATGAGATAAAGGATGGACTAAAGCTCAAGCTTGGGGATGCCACGCGTGTCACCCCAAGAAATATCCAAGAAGTACAAGCGTCAAAGCTTGGGGATGCCCAAGGCATCCCCTTCTTCATCAATAAAAATCCCAGGTTTCTTCCAAACGCTTCATTTTTATTGTTTCATGCATAGTTGTGTTGTTCTTGGAGCGTCTTATTTTTCGTTTTTGTTTTGGTTTTTCATTTTCTTAGTTTGCTGAATAAATTGGTTGGACTCCCTCTTTCATACATTGGTTTGCAAATAGTTTGGTTTGGTTTGGAAAAGAGTAGGGAAGTTCATGCTTATATGGTAAAAAAGAGCTTGTTTTTGACTGTGGCCTATGCTCTGCCATGCCATGCTTGATATTGTTTTGGCTTTATGCTTAGTATTCTTTGATGTAGCATGACTTGTTATAAACAATTGAGATTTCTTAATGTTCCTTGGATGAATCATGTGTTGTTTTAGCATATTAAAGCATAGTATAGTGGTATTCTCCTTTGATGCTTTATTTGGGTTGACTTGGTGCATGCTCACACCATGTTATGACTATCTCAAGTCACCATAAGCCTTTATGATCCTTTAGTTTTAAACTTGTAGTATCACTTTATGCTTTGATCAATGATGTCTTGTCGCTCTGCATGATTATGGCCATTATTGCTCTCTTAGTTTGTCGCTCCCAGTCTTTTTCTAGCCTCCACAACCAAGTATGAGTTCCACTCATGCATCCAACTCCCTAAACCAAGTTATTCCGAAGAGTCCACCATACCTACATACTAGCTTATGCTATTCCAAGTATATTCATGCTTTTGTTTACCTTCCAAATTAAACTTGTTATGAGAAAACTAGTGATTAAAGCTCTCACGAACTTGATGGCACACTTTACTCTTTTGCATCTAATAAACTTGAACCATTGGGTCCTTCTTTGTTTCATATATGCTTGCGCTTTATAAGTTGAACTTAGTAGAACCATGTTTCATGGGAAACGCTTTCAACATTGCACTTGTACTTTGTACCCCGTTGATATCATGTTCTTTTGCTTACGGATCCCGACGGTGTGAAATAAAAGTGGAACTTGTAAGATCATGGAGTTTGTATGTGTGTTAGAGAAACGCCTGGGCCGCTAGCCTAAGCCATGCCTAATCATGGTGGAAACTTGCAGCATCACCATAATGAGCAATCTATGAAGCATCCTCAATAAAAACCTATGCAAATAGCAAATAAAAAGATCGCTGAGATGCTCATTGTCTGCTTGCCTTGTCATTTTGATTATGGGAAAGCTCCCGTATCATGTGCAAGGGATACCCCGTTGGTGGTTCTTTATGATACACATGTACTTACAATGACAAGAGCTTACTCGTGACTAAAGTTGAGTAACATGAGGTTCGGTCTTCGTAAGTAAGGGGCATGAGATTTCGGTTTATAACTTGTCAAGAATATCCTCTTAGTTGTGTCACTTTAACCTTAATCACCTTCAAGATGTTTATGATAGGGGCAATGAGAGCTGAAAGCTATAAGTACCATAATTTTTGGAAGCTCTTTATGAGACTTGAATCCCTACTTCCTTTTACAAAGGCCTTTCTTCCACCATTATATTGAGTCTCCACCTTCTACATTTATGCACCTACTTTGAGAGCATAGTGGCCATTCTTAGTTCTATGTGCATTGTCCCAAGACTAGTTGATTGATGCATAACTTGATATTGCTTGTTTTAAACTATTTGTATCTAGTCACTCTTTTGAACTTTGAAGGTGTCCTATGCATTTATATCTGCTACTCTATTGAGGGACAAGCTGAATACTATTATGCTATGCTTTCTTTATGTGAAACAAACAAACGTCTTGCAAAGCATTGTTATTCATGAATCTTTTGTTTGTGCCTTTTCATGTTGCATCATAGTTTCTTTGTCTTATTGCTAGAACTTTGTCTTTCATGTTATGATTGAAGTACTATGATCCTAGCTTTGAATGTTTTACAAATACCTTGATCAAGTCTTTGATGGTGCATGTCACCTCAAAAATTATTCTTTGTTTTTATCACTTACCTACTCGAGGACGAGCAGGAGTTAAGCTTGGGGATGTTGATACATTGCAAATGTATCTATAATTTTTGATGTTCCATGCTTGGTTTTATCTACTTTCTTGTGTTTGGTCCACACTTTGGAGTACTTTTCATATGATTTCTTGGACTAACCTATTAACGAGAGCCACAGTGCCAGCTGCCTGTTTTCTGCTGTTTTTGGTTCCAGGAAAGTCAGAAAATGAATATTCTCGGAATTGGAGGGGACAAAATCCAAAGTGCCTATTTTTCCGGAAGTCGTCAGATGCCAAAATACGAGACGGAGAAGGGCTGGGGGCTGGCCACACCACCTGGCCGCGCGGCCAGGCCTGGCCCGCGCCAGGGGGTGGTATGGCCGACCCCAGCACCCCCTCGGCCTCTCCTTCCGCCTATAATATGCCCTCGGGACAAAAACCCTAAGTACCCGATCAAAAATCCACGAAAGAGTCTGTAGCAACTATCATCTCCATCCCTAGATCGGGAGGGATCTGAAGCTCTTCCCGGCACCCTGCCGGAGAGGGGAATTCACCCTAGAGGCCTTCTTCATCACCATGCAAGCCTCTGGTGTGATGTGTGAGTAGTTCATCCTTGGGCTACTGATCCATGTAGTAGCTAGATGGCTGGTTCTCCTCCTTTGTGCTTTCATGTTTAGATCTTGTGAGCTCCGGTCATGATCAAGATCATCTATTTGTAATCCATATATGTTGTGTTTGCGGGGATCCGATGGATATTGAGATGCTATTTCAGATTGATTATTGATTCTATCATGTCTTTGTTATTTGTGATCTTGCATGGTTTCGTTGTTAGTAACTATCTTGGCCAAGTAGATGCTAGCAACTCCAAGAGTTAGTATTTATGCTCGATAGTGGGTTCATGCCTTTGGTAATCTGGGGAAGTGACAGAAATCTCTAAGGTACTAGATGTCATGTTGCTACTAGGGAGAAAACAACAATCATTTGTTCATAGAGCAATCGTATTGTTTACTTTACACGCAGTTCGTAAAGGAATAATCTGTTGCTTGCAACTTAATACTGGAGGGGGTTCGGATGATAACCTGAAGGTGGATTATTAGTCATAGATGCAGTTGGATGGCGGTCTATGTATAATGTTGTAATGCCCAATCAAGTCTCAAAGGAGTTAAGATGATTAGTATATGCATGTATTGCTTTCTCGATGTTTGTCAATTGCCCCGCTGTAATTTGTTCACCCAGCATGTTATCTATATAAGGAGAGCCACCTCTAGTGAACTATGGATCCCGGTCCTTTTCTTTACATACAATCCACAATCTTTTACTGCTTTGTGTTTACTTTCTGCAAACTTTTACTTCTTTCCATTCGATATGTTTAATCCTTTGTTTTCCGCAAAACACGGTGAGATTGACAACCTCATCGCAAGTTGGGGACAAAGTTTTGTGGTTGTGTTGTGCAGGTCTCCATGTTGCTACTAGCACCGGTAGTGCGCCCTGCCAAGGCTCAGCTAGCAACACCTTTGGGGTGTTTCCTTGCTCCTACTAGTTAGATTAAACCTTGGTTTCATAACTGAGGGAAACTTGCTGCTGTGCTCATCATACCTTCCTCTTGGGGTTCCCAATGAGCTCTACATCATCATCGCTCCAGCATTTTTCTGGCGCCGACACTAAGCCATCACTTGGTTTTATCTACTTTCTTATGTTTTGTCCACACTTTGGAGTACTTTTCATATGATTTCTTGGACTAACCTATTAACAAGAGCCACAGTGCCAGCTGCCTGTTTTCTGCTGTTTTTGGTTCTAGGAAGTCAGAAAATGAATATTATCGGAATTGGACGGGACAAAATCCAAAGTTATTATTTTACTAGGGGACACTTGGATCCAGAATACGAGATGGAGAAGGGCTAGAGGGCGGCCACACCACCTGGCCGCGCGGCCAGGTTTGGCCCGCGCCAGGGGGTTATGGGCTCCCCGGATTATTCATCCGAGAAATCCCTGTTATGCATACATCCACGTTCCCATGATCAGTGAGCCGTGGAACATAACCGACAGGTACCATTACAACATCTGAAACATAACAAATTACAAGACTTACATAAATGCCATTATGGCTACATCATCATTAGCAGCGGAACATTGCCAAGCGCAGAGCCCAATCGTGCCTCAACCTACAGGCAGCTGACTGGGAAGACGGCCTAGCTCGATGGACGTCACCTTAACCTCCTGAAAGTCTGTCCAAGTAAATAGCCAGGGACAAAACCGTGAGTACATGGAATGTACTCGCAAACCACCAGGATAATAAAATAAGGAAATGCAAGTCTGGCTGTGGCGAGATAGCTTTATCTTGGGTTGTTTTTTAAACCTCCTAGCCTACCTCTTGCCGTTATGGCATCTCCATATCTTTGTTGAAAAAGAGTTTTGAAAACATGCCTTTGTTTTATAAGTCAAGACTATCTTTGTTGAAAAAGAGTTTTGAGAACAATTTTTTAGTAAAAACCCCTTTTAAACCTTTTTGACCACTTCGGGTCAAAACAAAACTTTCGAACTCGGGTTCCCCTGGAACCTTCATCCCCTTCGTACTTGTTTCCCAAACAAGCACAGTTTGGGTACTCCTAGCCAACACCTTTACAACCATCCTTAACCGTGGACACGGCTATTCGAATGCAGATTTTGCGCACTTTCCCCACAAGAATCAATACAGTCGCCGGGATACAACCACGACGCACTACCACTGCAGATGGGGGTCCAGATAATCAAACCTAACCTTTCGCTTGTCTACTCTAACAAAGGCATGCTTTTCCTCTTAGGTTTGTTCTCCCCGGCAACGAGTATGTGGCTCCCAGCCATAGTCCTGCCTTCCGTACACGCGCATACCCAAGCCGCAACTTGGCGTATACCTTAAATCTGGTGACTCCACTTCCTTCCGTACTCCAAGTCATACTGTCCGCGGGAGACCAAATTGTTGCACCGGCCTCCTGCCAGTTCAAGCTCACTCTTGCCGAAACAAGCAACAGGCTTCAGATCCGTGATCTGGTGGCGCCTGCCTGGAATTCTAGGGATCTCTTCCTATAAGCATGGTAGAAGTGCCTCGGCTAATGCGGACAAACTACGAGTTAAGCCCCAGCACCTGGGGTAATGTGGCTGCGCGGATAAAATTGTTCCAGTAAAGGCGTAGAACATCCCATCACTTTCTCATTTCTCATCATCACCATTTCTTTCTTTAAATCATCCGCTTGGATCGATGCCTCTTCCCAAGGGTTTTACAGAACAATTTTTAAAACCTTTGTAGTGGGATAAATCCCAAAACAGTGTATCTTCTCAAAACCGGGGTTTTCCAACGAGGTAGGATGCTAACCATCATACTCTCGATCTCTAGGGATAAAATGGTAGGTACATCGGGGTGGTGCCTCTAAGGACACGAAGTGATAACTTGGAGGAGCCAAGTTACAATCGCAGTATTTGTAAAACAAAACATGCAGGTAGATTATGCAATTTATAAAGGAGATATAAAACAGGTAAAAGAGAGTAGGACATATATCAGAGCTCAGGAATGGTTGCTTGCCTATGATCAGCAATAAGTCCCTGGACTTCTTCATATGACCAAGAATACCCAATAAAATAATAATAAGAAGTCCCTTCCTTCTTGCCGTCAGACACTCACACTATCGTCGTCATCGGGTAAACATGCAAGCAGACAATACCACAATCAATACAAGGAATACAAGCATCACACCATACAGCAAGCAAACATACTGAATACTATTTAACTTGGTAGGTTTTGGAGAGGTTGGGTTCTATTAGTGGAATTTACTAGATTGCCACTGTAGTGTTTTCTCTTGGAAGGTAGGTGTCTAGGATAGATATCTTGAGCTTAGATTGGGGTTCTAAAGTATGTAGGATACCCATGTGCAAAAGTGATATCCTCAGATAGGTCTTGTCAAAACAAAACCATCACAAGTGGTTTCACTTGATTATCAATTTCCTAGATTTAGTTATGCTTTTTATAGTGGATTAAACTCTAGTTTGAGGAGATAATTCACCAGAAAAGTTCTAGAGCTCCAACAATTATTTCCTTGGGTGGTTTGGTATTACTTGCTGTACTTAACCACCTAGAGTTGGAATCAAGTCAAAAGAATTACCAGAATGCCCTCAGGAAATTCCCAAAGCCAGTTCTATCTGGTATTTCTCTTTTTCACCAGATTAAATCTACAGAAGCTATTGAGTTGGTTCGAAGGGCATGCGAGAGGCATATGGATTATCTTTCTATAGTAATTGGATTCACCCTTTTTGGAGTTTCCAAACTCTTGTAGGGATTTATTTAGTGAAAACACCCAGTACAGAAGTATTTAATTCGCAAAAATTTAATCAGAGCTCAATAAATTCTGAGCTGCTAGGGTTTGATGGAGGCTGCTTCTAGGAGGTCCTGGGAGTTGGAATCAGGTTAATACCACATTTGGTTAGACCTAGGGAATTTATGTAAGAAAGAAACTTGCTGTTTTGTTATTTTTGCTAAAGGCAGCATACTATTCACCTTGGCATAGGACCTATGCTAGATAGTAGGTATATCAAATACCTCTCAGCAGAGCCTTGATTCATCTCAAATGAGTAAGGTTGGCTCATAGAGGAAATTATTTTGTGCACAGGGTACATTTTAGTGGATTAGTTGCCAAGAAATAATAGAAATTATTTTTGGCAAGGTTTAGGTTCTACATGTTGCACACAACATACAGGAACATGGTAAAAATTTCACTGGTCAAAATGAGTTGGTTTCCATTTTTGAACTGATTTAAACTGGGGAGCAATTTCTGGATCTGGACAGAAATGAATAAAAAAAGGTTAGCAGGCTGGGATCTGGGGCTACTAGGCCGCGTCGGGGAGATTCGGCCCACGGCGGGGCGACGTGGCGCGCGGGAGCCAGCGCTTGAACCTGGCAAGCGGGGCTCGGCCATCAGCGGTGGAGCGCGCCGAAGCGGTATCGGCCAGATCTGGCTGTCCGCTTAAGTGGCGATGGACGGCCCACGCTCGTCATCATCGCAGCGATAGAGTGCCAGGGACAGAACCCTAACACGCCGGAGAGGGAGGCGGGGAGCTCACTAGAGGGCTCGGGAGGCGACGAGGAGGCGGCCGGGCGATGCGGTTGACGACGACAAGCAGATCGGCGGGCGGCACGACGGCGGAGGTCCACTGGAAGCAGCTCGTGCAACGGCAGCCGAGAGCTACCTCGTCGGTGCTCAGCGACGACGGCGAAGGAGCTGGTCCTGGGCAAAAACAAGACTAGGGTTAGGTAGAGGAGAGGTAGGGGATCTCGTGGTCAGACATGCAGAATAAATGGAGTAGGGGAGGAGGAGCCTTGATCGATTTTCTTGAGGAGGCCGAAGCTACTCCTTCTTCTTCTCCTGGGCAGATCCGAGCAGGGGAGGGAGAGTGGAGTTGGGGGAGGTAAGTGAGAGGTGTGAGGGGGCAAATGAGGGGCAGAGAGCTGGCTGGGGAGGCATGATGGCTTTATACCAAGAGGGAGGAGTAGATGGTGTAATTTACCACTTTGGACAAGGGGGGAGAGGATTGCTCGCCAGGGATTGGTCCAGGGGGAGAGGATTGCTGGCCAGGGATTAGTCCAGGGGTCGATGGGGAGGGGTAGTAGTGGTATTTGCTCGGGCTGGAGCTCAAAGAGAGTGGGAGGGTTGCTATGGTACTTTATTGTGGCAAATCCTTGTAAGATTTGGGGATATCTCTCTCTCTCTTACTACTAGTACAAGGGCAAAATGGTGATTTGTTGGGGTGGAGCTACAGTGCTGGTCGACCAGTGGTGTGTCCTGGTGTTGAGGATGAGCTTTGATCAAGTTTTGATGGAATTGGTAATGCTTGGAGTAGTGGATTTGCTTAATTGGCAATTTTGATACAATTGATGGTTGTGAAGGAAGTCCAAAATCTTGCATTGGACCTGAGGGGTAAATGGTGCTGGTAGATAGTTGAGGTCAAGGTAGACTCCTAGGATTTATTTGGGGTTTTTCAGAGGAGTTTTAGTCCTCTTAAATCTAATTACTCAAAAAGGGCAGAAGTGGTTTTTAGAAGATCATTTTATAAGTTTCCATTGGACAAGGATGTATTTTGGTATGGAAGGGTCCCAAATGTGAATACACACTTAGGGGAATTTTCCCAAGAATTATTGAGGCCTAGAAGTATTTAAAACAATTATTATTTCAATTCAGCCATTTAAGAAAATGGACAAAGAGAAGTAATAAAGCTTCTCAAAAATAATTATTTTTGAGAAGGGAAGGTGGGGTACGATATATGGAACTTACTTGAGCCAAAAGTTAGAGAGGTGTTTTGGCCAAAACCAAACTTTCCTTTATGGAGGGAGTTTTGTAGATTTTGACTATTAAGAGAATTGAATAGTTTTGGGACCATAATAATTATGGAGAATTATTGATAAACCTTGAGGACCAATATAGCTGAGATAGACAAGGTGTAGCAAGAAGTTGCAACCTTGTGGAATGAAATTCCAACTTGGAAAGGAAGGAAAACAAGGAGTTGATGATCTAGGGTGATGTTATTTTTATACCACCAAAACATGCTTGAATCTTGGAGCTCAGAGCTCACCTTGGTGCAAGGGGTAGATGGATGGGTAGACCAGGTCATATATATGAGCATGGCAGAAAGAGTTTGACTTAACTGCATTTGAGGTGATCTCGAAATGATGGCAAACTTTGTTGAAAATAAGATTGCCGTGTAGAAAGAGTCATGAAGCCTTCTAAACCATGTGGGTTTAAGCAGCACAAAGATCCACTTGGAACAAGTGAAGTAGGTTTAGATAGACCTCAAGGAGTAGATCACAACCATGCAGAGATTTGGTCCAAAGGAGGTTGTATGAGGGTGTGAGCTTCTACCAAAGTAGGCATGATGACTAGATTTGCAGGAAATGATAGTTTCTTGCCTACAAAATCATCATGGACAAGTGGGTTGGGGGAGGATCTAACCAGGGGACAATGTGGGCATTGGTAGTCCTTAGGAGGGTTAGCAAGATGGTTCAAGTGCATTTCCAAAAATGCACATGGTTTGAGAAAAGGAGGCATTCAAATAGGTGATGTTGAAACTGTTTCTAGACTTAGTCAAATTTGGCAGTTTTGAGGATTTTGACTAGAGTATGAGAGGGAATGTTCTTGGAGGAGTTGCAAAGTATCAGAGCATCAACAAGTGGATGATGTTGAAGAGTAGATTGAGTGGAAGGGTTCCAAGCTGAGTATTGGTCTTCAAGGACTTGGAAACATCTAGAATGGAAATCCTCAGAATTGATCTGGTTAGGGGTTTTGGGTGACCACCTAGTGGCTAGGGATCAGATCTAGGTTTGTATTCCTGCTTAGGGATTGATGATTTGGAACATATTGGTCCTAGTAATGAGCTCCCAGAGTAACTCATACTACTTCCTAAGCAAATAAGTCAATCAGCAGATCAAAACAACTCATCAGACAGCAGATCAAGGCAGCTCATCTTATAAACAAACCAACTACTCTAGGGTTACCATCAAGCTTAGCTTGAGGTAGGGCTGGGGAATTTTGAAGAGGTTGAGTTTTGAATAAGGTGAGAGTCCTTGGTATATCTACCAAGAGTAGGATTCAAATGCTTTGAAAGGAGGTTTTGGTAAAGCTAGAGATAAGATTGGTGGAGTGTTTTGTCTTGAAAACATAAGGACATTGTATTATAGCTGTCTCCATAGTCTTGTTAATAGAAGCTACCAAAATGGTTTTGGCTACATAGGCATCTTGGTCATGTTTTGAAATGCCAAAACGTTTGGGAATATGTAAAGTGAGCCAAGATAGTTTTGGTAAATAGCTTTTGTCAACTAATGGTGAGGTAAGGAATATCCTAAGCTACACTTTCATAAGCACAAGTGCAAACAAACAACAAGCAAGCACTGTACCAAAGCACAAGAAAAAGTTTTTGTTCCCCCAGATTTTGCATTATGGACAACTAATCAGGGTTGCTGAAATTGGGATGTTACAGACCTTTCCCCCTTAAAAGAATCTCGTCCCGAGATTCAGGAGAGTAAGGTTAGGGGATTGGTCTTAGTTAGTGCTATGTGCTTCTTGCGGACTCACTTGCCGACTTTGTTTTCGAACAGAAACACCTTGACAGCAAGGTTGAACTTCCATCTTCTTGAAACTCGAGGGTCGAGCTGGCTTCAACCTTGATTGCAGGAAGGAATCCTCCCTCTATAAGGATCTACTGCGCTTCTCTTAAGTGGGTTGTTATATCCAAGTCTGTGTCTTAAAATCTATGTCTTCGGGTCCCACGGTGGGATTTTCTGCTGGCAGTGAGGTAATCTATTTTGCGGGAAAGACGCAGTCTTTCCCCCTTAGGTTTGGACTTGGGTAGGGCAAAGAGTTACCATTCGGGAACTTACTTAAGAGGGTGACAAAAGACGGTTCTTAAGGTAGCGGAGGACAACATAGGGGAGGGTGGCACCATAGGTGTCGTTTCCGGGGGGTGGTATGGACTAGTTGATTACAGGATGCACTCATCGACTCTTGGGGAGTCCTAGAGTGGGTTAAGGAGCTTCTCCCTTGACCTTTACTTCCATGGGGTGTTGTCGCCTATCGAAGCGGGGGAAATCTTCAATCTTGATTTGCGGGGCAGCGAGCGGTAAGGTGACCATCTTTTCTAAAGGAGGGGATCTTGGGTGTCTTCGAGCTTCTCTACCGAGGAGGTCTTGATGGGTTTACCCTCGAGGCATTCTCTGCTGAAGTGACCGGGTAGTCCACACGTGAAGCAGGTACCTATACTTCGGCGTAACTGATTTGACGACTTGCCTTTGCTGGTGCCGGGAGGTTGACGGGCCTTGCCAATGAGGGGATATATTGGGCATTTGTTGGGGACATGGTCTTGGCCTTCGTAGAGGAAACAAGTGATAAGTCGAGTTGGGAAAACTTTGGGGAATGGGGTTCTCCGCAGTTGGGGCAGCGGCCGGAGCATCTATTGGCTTGGTGTCTTCCATCTCCGCAACGGCTGCATGCCTTCTTCGAGCTTCCTGTCTCCATGGCCATCCTGGGTGGGGTCCTGTTGGTGGTACGCGTTTTGGGTTGGGATCTGATGCAACGACTTGGGTAAAACACGCAAAAAGGAAAAACAATTAAAGCAAGTATAGCAAATCAGAAAAGTCATTACAAACCAACCAAATCTGCACCCGAGGGTGCTAATAGTACTTAGGCATTACAAAAAGCATTTAGGGACGATACATGACTCTACCCTATTGCTAGATGGGCGAGTGTCGCAAGGCGGGTGATTACTCGGAGCGTGCATCTGTAAAGTCGGGGCTGGCTTCTGGCAGAGCAGTGGAGCTTTCCTGTGCCTCCTTGACGGGCTTGAACCTACGGAGGTACTGACTGGCGGTGGTGCACTTCCTATTTTTCCTGGGGGCGGCTTCCCTCGAGGTTCCTTCAGTAGCTGTTCAGGCTTGATTTCTTTGCAGGGTTTCCAGAGCTTCTTTATGGGTGAGAATGGTTTGCAGGCGAAGGAGCTCCATCTGGGAGTGGCGGTATTTGTCAATAACTGCTGTTAACACCTCATTGCTAGAGTAGCTATAACGGGTCTGAAAGGAGAGCGCAGGGTACGCCAGGCTGGGGTCTTGAGTTCCTCCGGTGCAGTCGACATTTCCCTTCATGGGGAGGTAGAAGGTTGTGGGCTGCCTCATCTCTGGGAGGGAACTACGGATGCGCATCAAAGCTTCTCTGGCTACCAAGTCAATAGCAAGTACGGGACTAGGCATCCGAGGTCTGGTGGAGTATATAGGGCTTCCATTGGTTCCTGGCTTGGCTAGTATGACAATCTGTCCCACATAATCTCCTGATTCTAGTCCCTTGTGGAGGGTGTAGGTAGGTTTCTACTGGTAACCGCACAGTTGCATCGAGTCCCATAGGATTTGAGGAAATCCAATCTTAGCCACTCTTCATCAATAAGCTCCATCTACAGAAGGGTTTAGGTTCAGGTTGGGTTAGTGACAGGTGTGCAGTATTTTGGGATTATGAAAATCATATTAATGCAAGTAGTTTTCATAATCAGAGAGGGAACAGACATAAGCACTTTTGCAAATATTCATCTTTTCTCCCTTGTCCTTTTGGAAAATAGGTTTGTCGTTTCCTATCTAACGTCCATGCTAACTAAGGTCTCCTATAGTCAGGAATGCTCTGATACCAAGTCTGTGGGCTCCCCGGATTATTCATCCGAGAAATCCCTGTTATGCATACATCCACGTTCCCATGATCAGTGAGCCATGGAACATAACCGACAGGTACCATTACAATATCCGAAACATAACGAATTACAAGACTTACATAAATGCCATTATGGCTACATCATCATTAGCAGCGGAACATTGCCAAGTGCAGAGCCCAATCGTGCCTCAACCTACAGGCAGCTGACTGGGAAGACAGCCTAGCTCGCTGGACGTCACCTTAAACTCCTGAAAGTATGGCCAAGTAAATAGCCGGGGAAAAACCGTGAGTACATGGAATGTACTCGCAAACCACCAGGATAATAAAATAAGGAAATGCAAGTCTGGTTGTGGCGAGATAGCTTTATCTGGGGTTGTTTTTGAAACCTCCTAGACTACCTCTTGCCGTTATGGCATCTCCATATCTTTGTTGAAAAAGAGTTTTGAAAACATGCCTTTGTTTTATAAGTCAAGACATCTCCATAGCTTTGTTGAAAAAGAGTTTTGAGAATAGTTTTGTAGTAAAAACCCTTTTGAAACCTTTTTGACCACTTTGGGTCAAAACAAAACTTTCGAACTCGGGTTCCCCCGGAACCTTCATCCTCTTTGTACTTGTTTCCCAAACAAGCACAGTTTGGGTACTCCTAGCCAACACCTTTACAACCGTCCTTGACCGTGGACACGACTATTCGAATAGGTTATACTCTGCAGAGTTTGCGCACTTTCCCCACAAGAATCAATACATCCGCTGGGATACAACCATGGCCCACTACCACTGTAGATGGGGGTCCAGATAATCAAACCTAACCTTTCGCTTGTCTACTCTAGCAAAGGGATGCTTTTCCTCTTGGGTTTGTTCTCCCCGGCAACAAGTATGTGGCTCCCAGCCATAGTCCTGCCTTCCGTACACGCGCATACCCAAGCCGCAACTTGGCGTATACCTTAAATCTGGTGACTCCACTTCCTTCCATACTCCAAGTCATACTGTCCGCGGGAGACCCAATTGTTGCACCGGCCTCCTGCCAGTTCAGGCTCACTCTTGCTGAAACAAGCAACAGGCTTCAGATCCGTGATCTGGTGGCGCCTGCCCAGAATTCCAAGGATCTCTCCCTATAAGCATGGTAGAAGTGCCTCGGCTAATGCGGACAAACTACGAGTTAATCCCCAGCACCTGGGGTAATGTGGTTGCGCGGATAAAAATTGTTCTAGTAAAGGCATAGAACATCCCATCACTTTCTCATTTCTCATCATCACCATTTCTTTCTTTAAATCATCCGCTTGGATCGATGCCTCTTCCCAAGGGTTTTACAAAGCAGTTTTTAAAACCTTTGTAGTGGGATAAATCCCAAAATAGTTTATCTTCTCAAAACCGGGGTTTTCCAACGAGGTAGGATGCTAACCATCATACTCTCGATCTCTAGGGATAAAATGGTAGGTACATCGGGGTGGTGCCTCGAAGGACACAAAGTGATAACTTGGAGGAGCGAAGTTACTATCGCAGTATTTGTAAAACAAAACATGCAGGTAGATTATGCAATTTATAAAGGAGATATAAAATAGGTAAAAGAGAGTAGGACATATATCATAGCTCAGGAATGGTGGCTTGCCGGTGATCAGCAATAAGTCCCTGGACTTCTTCAGATGACCAAGAATACCCAATAAAATAATAATAATAAGTCCCTTCCTTCTTGCCGTCAGACACTCACACTATCGTCGTCATCGGGTAAACATGCAAGCAGACAATACCACAATCAATACAAGGAATACAAGCATCACACCATACAGCAAGCAAACATACTGAATACTATTGAACTTGGTAGGTTTTGGAGAGGTTGGGTTCTATTAGTGGAATTTACTAGATTGCCACTATAGTGTTTTCTCTTGGAAGGTAGGTGTCTAGGATAGATATCTTGAGCTTAGATTGGGGTTCTGAGGTCTGTAGGATACCCATGTACAAAAGTTATATCCTCAGATAGGTCTTGTCAAAACAAAACCATCACAAGTGGTTTCACTTGATTATCAATTTCCTAGATTTAGTTATGCTTTTTATAGTGGATTAAACTCTAGTTTGAGGAGATAATTCACCAGAAAAGTTCTGGAGCTCCACAAATTATTTCCTTGGGTGGTTTGGTAGTACTTTCTGTACTGAACCAGCTAGAGTTGGAATCAAGTCAAAAGAATTACCAGAATGCCCTAAGGAAATTCCCAAAGGCAGTTCTGTCTGGTTTTCTCTTTTTCACCAGATTAAATCTACAGAAGCTATGGAGTTGGTTCCAAGGGCATGTGATAGGCATATGGATTATCTTTCTATAGGAATTCGATTCACCCTTTTTTGAGTTGCCATACTTCTGGAGGGATTTATTTAGTGAAAACACCCAGTACAGAAGTATTTAATTCACAAAAATTTAATCAGAGCTCAATAAATTCTGAGCTGCTAGGGTTTGATGGATGCTGCTTCTAGGAGGTCCTGGGAGTTGGAATCAGGTCAATACCACATTTGGTTAGACCTGGGGAATTTATCTAAGACAGAAAGTTGTTGTTTTTGTTATTTTTGCTAAAGGCAGCATAGTGTTCACCTTGGCATAGGACCTGTGCTAGATAGTAGGTATATCAAATACCTCTCAGCAGAGCCTTGATTCATCTCAAATGAGTAAGGTTGTCTCACAGAGGAAATTATTTTGCGCACAGGGTACATTTTAGTGGATTAGTTGCCAAGAAATAATAGAAATTATTTTTGGCAAGGTTCAGGTTCTGCATGTTGCACAAAACATACAGGAACATGGTAAAAAAAATCTCTGGGCAAAATGAGTTGGTTTCCATTTTTGAATTGATTTAAACTGGGGAGCAATTTCTGGATCTGGACAGAAATGAATAAAAAAAGGTTAGCGGGATGGGATCTGGGGCTACGGGGCCGCGCCGGGGAGATTCGGCCCACGGCAGGGCGACGTGGCGCGCGGGAACCAGCGCTTGAACCTGGCAAGCGGGGCCCGGCGGTCAGCGGTGGAGGGCACCGAAGCGGTATCGGCCAGATCTGACCGTCCGCTTAAGTGGCGATAGAGCGCGGGGGCAGAACCCTAACACGTCGGAGAGTGAGGCGGGGAGCTCACCAGAGGGCTCAGGACGCGATGAGGAGGCGGCCGGGCGACGCGGTTGACGATGGCGAGTAGATCGGTGGCGGCATGGCGGCGGCGGTCCACTAGAAGCAGCTCGTGGAACGGCGGCTGAGAGCGACCTCGTCGGTGCTCAGCAACAACGACGAAGGAGCTGGTCCTGGTCAAAAACAAGAGGAGAGGTAGGGGATCTCGTGGGTAGACATGCAAAAGAAATGGAGCAGGGGAGGAGGAGCCTTGCTCGATTTTCTTGAGGAGGCCGAAGCTACTCCTTCTTCTTCTCCCAGGCAGATCCGAGGAGGGGAGGGAGAGTGGAGCTGGGGGAGGTAAGTGAGTGGCGTGAGGGGGCAAATGAGGGGCAGAGAGCTGGCTGGGGAGGCCTGCTGGCTTTATACCAAGAGGAAGGAGTAGATGGTGTAATTTACCACTTTGGACAAGGGGAGAGAGGGAGGGCTGTTGTGGTACTTTATTGTGGCAAATCCTTGTAAGATTTGGGGATATCTCTCTCTCTCTCTCTCTCTCTCTCTTACTACTAGTACAAGGGAAAATGGTGATTTGTTGGGGTGGAGCTACAGTGCTGGTCGACCAGTGGCGTGTCCTGGTGTTGAGGATGAGCTTTGATCAAGTTTTGATGGAATTGGTAATGCTTGGATTAGTGGATTTGCTTAATTGGCAATTTTGATACAATTGATCGTTGTGAAGGAAGTCCAAAATCTTGCATTAGACCTGAGGGGGAAATGGTGCTGGTAGATAGTTGAGGTCAAGGTAGACTCCTAGGATTTATTTGGGGTTTTTTAGAGGAGTTTTAGTCCTCTTAAATCTAATTACTCAAAAAGGGCAGAAGTGGTTTTTAGAAGATCATTTTATAAGTTTCCATTGGACAAGGATGTATTTTGGTATGGAAGGGTCCCAAATGTGAATACACAATTAGGGGAATTTTCCCAAGATTTATTGAGGCCTAGAAGTATTTAAAACAATTATTATTTCAATTCAGCCATTTAAGAAAATGGACAAAGAGAAGTAATAAAGCTTCTCAAAAATAATTATTTTTGAGAAGGTAAGGTGGGGTATGATATATGGAACTTACTTGAGCCAAAAGTTAGAGAGGTGTTTTGGCCAAAACCAAACTTTCCTTTATGGAGGGAGTTTTGTAGATTTTGACTATAAAGAGAATTGAATAGTTTTGGGACCATAATAATTATGGATAATTATTGATAAACCTTGAGGACCAATATAGCTGAGATAAACAAGGTGTAGCAAGAAGTTGCAACCTTGTGGAATGAAATTCCAACTTGGAAAGGAAGGAAAACAAGGAGTTAATGATCTAGGGTGATGTTATTTTTATACCACCAAAACATGCTTGCATCTTGGAGCTCAGAGCTCACCTTGGTGCAAGGGGTAGATGGATGGGTAGACCAGGTCATATAGATGAGCATGGCAGAAAGAGTTTGACTTAACTGAATTTGAGGTGATCTAGAAATGATGGCAAACTTTGTTGAAAATAAGACTGCCATGTAGAAAGAGTCATGAAGCCTTCTAAACCATGTGGGTTTAAGCAGCACAAAGATCCACTTGGAACAAGTGAATTAGTTTTAGATAGACCTCGAGGACTAGATCACAACCATGCAGAGATTTGGTCCAAAGGAGGCTGTATGAGGGTGTGAGCTTCTACCAAAGTAGGCATGATGACTAGATTTGCAGGAAATGATAGTTTCTTGCCTACAAAATCATCATGGACAAGTGGGTTGGGGGAGGATCTAACCAGGGGCCAATGTGGGCCTTGGTAGTTCTTAGGAGGGTTAGCAAGATGGTTCAAGTGCATTTCCAAAAATGCACATGGTTTGAGAAAAGGAGGCATTCAAATAGGTGATGTTGAAACTGTTTCTAGACTTAGTCAAATTTGGCAGTTTTGAGGATTTTGACTAGAGTATGAGAGGGAATGTTCTTGGAGGAGTTGCAAAGTATCAGAGCATCAACAAGTGGATGATGTTGAAGAGTATATTGAGTGGAAGGGTTCCAAGCTGAATATTGGTCTTCAAGGACTTGGAAACATCTAGAATGGAAATCCTCAGAATTGATCTGGTTAGGGGTTTTGGGTGATCACCTAGTGGCTAGGGATCAGATCTAGGTTTGTATTCCTGCTTAGGGATTGATGATTTGTAACATCTTGGTCCTAGTAATGAGCTCCCAGAGTAACTCATACTACTTCCTAAGCAAACAAGTCAATCAGCAGATCAAAACAACTCATTAGACAGTAGATCAAGGCAACTCATCTTATAAACAAACCAACTACTCTAGGGTTACCATCAAGCTTATCTTGAGGTAGGGTTGGGGCATTTTGAAGAGGTTGAGTTTTGAATAAGGTGAGAGTCCTTGGTATCTCTACCAAGAGTAGGATTCAAATACTTTGAAAGGAGGTTTTGGTAATGCTAGAGATAAGATTAGTGGAGTGTTCTGTCTTGAAAACATAAGGAGATTGCATTATATATCTCTCCATAGTCTTGTTAATAGAAGCTACCAAAATGGTTTTGGTTACATAGGCATCTTTGCTCATGTTTTGAAATGCCAAAACGTTTGAGAATATGTAAAGTGAGCCAAGATAGTTTTGGTAAATAGCTTTTGTCAACTGATGGTGAGGTAAGTAATATCCTAAGCTACACTTTCATAAGCACAAGTGCAAACAAACAACAAGCAAGCACTGTACCAAAGCACAAGAAAAGTTTTTGTTCCCCCTGATTTTGCATTCTGGATAACTAATCAGGGTTGCTGAAATTGGGATGTTACAGGGGTGGTGTGGCCAGCCCAGGCACCCCCTCGGCCTCTCCTTCCGCCTATATATTGCCTCTGATACGGAAACCCTAAGTACCCGATCAAAATTCCACGAAAGAGTCTGTAGCCGCTGTCATTTCCATCCCTAGATCAAGAGGGATCTAAAGCTCTTCCCGGCACCCTGTCGGAGAGGGAATTCACCCTGGAGGCCTTCTTCATCACCATGCAAGCCTCCGGTGTGATGCGTGAGTAGTTCATTCTTGGGCTACGGATCCATTTAGTAGCTAGATGGCTGGTTCTCCTCCTTTGTGCTTTCGTGTTTAGATCTTGTGAGCTCCGGTCATGATCAAGATCATCTATTTGTAATCCATACATGTTGTGTTTGCGGGGATCTGATGGATATTGAGATGCTATTTCAGATTGATTATTGATTCTATCATGTCTTTGTTATTTGTGATCTTGCATGCTTTCCATTGTTAGTAGCTATCTTGGCCAAGTAGATGCTAGCAACTCCAAGAGTTAGTATTTATGCTCGATAGTGGGTTCATGCCTCTGGTAATCTGGGGAAGTGACAGAAACCTATAAGGTACTAGATGTCATGCTGCTACTAGGGAGAAAACAACAATCCTTTGTTCATAGAACAATCGTATTGTTTACTTTATACGCAGTTCGTAAAGCAATAATCTGTTCCTTGCAACTTAATACTGGAGGGGGTTCGGATGATAACCTGAAGGTGGATTATTAGTCATAGATGCAGTTGGATGGCGGTCTATGTATAATGTTGTAATGCCCAATCGAATCTCAAAGGAGTTAAGATGAGTAGTATATGCTTGTATGCTTTCTCGATGTTTTTCAATTGCCCCATTGTAATTTGTTCACCCAGCATGTTATCTATCTTAAGGAGAGCCACCTCTAGTGAACTATGGACCCCGGTCCTTTCTTTTACTTTCAATCTACAATCAAACTGTTTACTGCTTTGTGTGTACTTTCTGCAAACTATTACTTCCTTCCATTCGATACGTTTAATCCTTTGTTTTCAGCAAAACCGGTCAGATTGACAACCTCATCGTAAGTTGGGGGCAAAGTTCTGTGGTTGTGTTGTGTAGGTCTCCACGTTGCTGTTGGCACCGGTAGTGCGCTCTACCAACGTTCAGCTAGCTACACCTTTGGGGTGTTTCCTTGCTCCTACTGGATTGATAACCTTGGTTTCATACTGAGGGAAAACTTGCTGTTGTGCTCATCATACCTTCCTCTTGGGGTTGCCCAACGAGCTCGATATATTTTGGGTCATCAAGGCGGAGGTTGTTCGGTGGACCGGACGTGTGTGCGATCACGGATGCACCGCTGCTTTGCGGTGTTGTACTTGCTGGTGTTGGACCTGGTGGACTCGCTAGACTTCATCACGATCTTGAGATCGGCAAGTGTACGACTACATCAACCACGAAATCAGTTTCGTTAACAATGCTTTGTCGATCTTCATGGGTATGTTCTCTATGGATGTATATCCACCCATTGATTGTATCTAGGTAGATAGATCTTGGTTCTTAGATGTTCACATCGTAGGAAAAAATTTGTTTTCTATGCTGCGAACCCAACACTTGCTATGGGCTTCTCCTGGGCTACACTTTATAGGACAAACCTAGGTTCCCGTGGGGCATACCCATGTCTGTAGCCCCCGAGTGTCCCTCTGAATCGTCGATTCGAAGGGAGACTCTAAAGTCTTCGAGTGCTCATTCGAATGTTTTATCGGGTGTCTCCTTATATCATAGGGATAGCTGATATGCGTGCCTGATTCTTTCGACGAATCGGGTTCAGTTAACTGCCTTAGCGCAAAACAACGCTATCTACTCAAACTCGAGTCCCCGAGTTGAAAATGAAAATTGCTGGTGTAATTCGAGTCATGCCATGGAGGCCTTATAGAGTCGAATTCCAGTGTTTAAGGTGTGCACTCGACGCGTCCATCGAGGCTTTCTCATCGTGCCTGTAGGCACGACACGCTTCTGCTTGAGCGCAACGAGTGCGTTGCGAGGCCATTGGATTGTATCTATAGGTCTTATCTTCACGTTGTAAACGCGGCATCCGAAGTTTTATCACCACAGACGTGTTTCGGGTGGCATTGGTAGGATCTCTGTTTGTTGGCCCTCTGTTGCCCGTGTTTCCTTGAGTGCCTCCATCACCGCAGGTGACAACGGCGCACATGTAATGGTTGGGGAGGTTGCTGCTTCCGCAACTTTCTGATCCGGAGCCATAGGCGCCATCCTCTGACAACAGATTGCACAGATCGGAGTCGCAACTGTTGTTGATGTCCGTGTTGTAGGATGAAGCCGACGCGTTGAGCTTGCTCAGGGTGCCTATTGGTGGTGGGAAGCACGAGGCAGGTGCAAAGGTGTCGGCGAGGGATCGGGGAAGCGGAGCATGCCGATCTGCCGACCTGGAAGCATAGGCTCTCAATCATCATGCCGATTCCATTGCCCACAGACTCGATGTTTGGGCGAGTCGCTAGTGAGAGGACGGTGAAGTCGAAGGTACCGAAGAGGAGGTGATTCTCCGCTGCAGTGGAGTTGTTGATCACGGGTGATGGGGCCAACGAAGCCACAACATCAGCACTCATGTTTCTCATGAATTCCCATGTTGATGGAATTGGGTTAGAGAAAGTGGGGAGCGCGGAAGGCATCGATCGGCTAGCAAACAAGCACATCAGGGACACGCAGTTTACCTAGGTTCAGGCCCTCAGAAGGGACCCTACTCTTGCTTGTCTCCTCTTTGTTATTGCAGGAAACGAAGATTACAGGGGTGTGCAGGTGCAATCTAGCGGTATGTGAGCTAGGGTTGCAAGGTGTCTTTCTCGACACCTCATCCTAGCCTTTATATAGGGAGGCTAGGTCTCGGGATAGCAGGCCGAGTCGATTACAGATTAGGGTTTTTCCTTTTAAGTTTCCTATCTGCACATTGTCGTGCTTCCCAAGGATTCGTGTCTTCTTGGACTTGGGCCTTCCGAATCTTCTTGGGCCTTGTCGTGGGCTTCTCTTGGGCTGCACCGTATAGGCCAAACCTTGGTGCCCATGGGGCATACCCATGTCAGTTAAATTTTATGAAATGTTCAAATTTAGAAAATGTCTCATTTTGTAAAAGATTCACATTTTAATACTCCCTCTGATCCAAAATAATGTTTTCAGATTTGTCTAGATTCGGATGCATCTAGCAGTAAAACTTGAGTAGATAGATCCAAATCTAGTGATGAGAACCTTAATATGGATCAGAGGGGAGTAGATGTTTTAAAAAGTAAAAAAAAGAAACAAACTTAAAAGAATAAAAGAAAACAAAAAGGAAATAAAAGTAAAAGGAAAAGAATAAAGACAATAAAGAATACATATTATTGGGTCGCATTGGAGCGACCTATGAGGGTCTTGCCTCAGGCTAGGTGTCCCTCGCTCCTGCGTCGAGCGGAGCATAGGAGCTCCCGGTGTAGCATCTTCATTCGGTGTAATAAATAGCTATCTTATATAAGGTTTTACATTGGGTTTCATTTCAAGAAGTTTTACTATTTGCTACTTTTATTTGTCTACACTCCTAGCCGCTAGTGTAACATTCAAGACATCATATTGAAACCCTAACTTTCTCTTTTGAGATTATTACTGATCTAGCACGTCTGTAATTTTAGATTGCTTATGCTATTATTTTCTTGCTTGATCTTGATTTGCATGCAAAGAAAGTCCTTCATGGAAAGGTTAATCGTTTCGTTGGCATGGACGTTAACATCGATGAGTTGGTTTGGCGATTGGCATGGATATCAGCCTTGCATAGTGTCCCCTGTACGGTTGGCGGTTGGTGGGCATATGTTGAGAGTTGAGTTCCCCAAAATTCATGCTTATCCCCTCTCAATGAAAGATTGGGAACCTAGAACACATCATGTACCAACCATGGAGTTTCTTGGCCACATCAATTTACGATTTTTTTATATTTCATTATTTTCATTGATTATTTAGATTGCATCTCAATTGAATCATGATTTATAATTTTTTTATTATAATAAAACCGACTTATAATAAAATCTGAATAATATTATAATATTTTAAAATTAGATTTGGGGATTTAAAGGATTTTTTAATATTTCCTTTATTTCGAATTTGATTTAACTGATTTACTATATTTTATTGGGAATGTACATTAAAAATCATAAAATACTAGGATATTTTCTATAGGGGTTTTGTACCCTGACATATCTAGATTTTTCTATATTTCATTATTTTTATGGATTATTTAGATTAATCTCAAGTGAATCATTATTTATAATTTTTTATTATAATAAAACTGACTCATAATAACGTTTGAATAATATTATAATATTTTAACATTCAATTGCGGATTCTTATTTTTTTGAAAATTTTCGAGTATTAACCTCTATTTAAAAATTCCTTAAAGTATTTAATTCAAATTTAAGGTTAAATGAGGGGGGAACGGGGAGGGGAGGGATTCTTATTGTAAAATTCAATTGGGGATTTTATTTGAATATTTTGGATTATTAAACACTATTTAAAATTTCCTTGAAATATTTAATTCAAATTTTAGATTGCTTACACAATTGTTATCTTGCTTGATCTTTACTTGGATGCAGGGAAAGTCCTTCAAGGTAAGGTTGATTGTTTTGTTGGCTTGCTCGTTAATATCGATGAGTTGGTTCAGCGATTGCCATGGATATCAGTCGTGTATAGTTTCCCATGTACGATTGATGAGTTGCTCGTTGAATCATGATTGCCGGATTCTGAGAGTCAAGTCCCCCAAAATTCATAGTTATCCCTCTCATTGAAAGATTGGGAACCCTAGAACACATCAGGTACCCACCAGATAACACTGCCAACTTACCAGTGATTCGGGATGTTTACGACTACCATGTAGCAAGGAATACAACTATCAAGGTGGAAACTACTATGTGACCATCCAAGGACCATCTGGTGCTAGGTCTTGTGGTTAACACTATCAATCCGACACTATCAATACGACATGAAAATACATGTTGATAGTTCTTATTATTCCTAGATTCGTAATCACAGCATGATGAAACCTCCACCACATCATATCATTCCTTGTTTCATTGTTCATATTTCATTTAAGGCTGGTATTAGCACAATATAGATAGATAACACTAGCTCGGTAAAAGTAAACAACTAGCTTAAACAAAAATTAACTTGCCCATTTTCTCCGAGATAATACAGCTCCAAGCTTCACATGATGGAAGACAAGCGGGTTCTAGAGTTGCGTCATTGTTTCGATAAGTACAAATGTTTAAATAATTGGAAATATGCTAATATTCATAGGTATGTCATGCACTTTTTCCCAATTAATGGTATTTATAGTGTTTAAGGAATTCTTTGATTAGTTCTTTTATTTTGAATTTTATTTAATTGATTTACTATATTTTATTGGAATGTACATTAAAAATTGATAAAATACTACGATATTGTCTATAAGGGTTCTGTATCCTGGCTTATCTAGAATTTTCTATATTTCATTATATTCATTTATTATTTAGATTGAATCTCAACTGTATCATGATTTATAATTTTTGTAATAAAACCGACTCATAATATTTTTTTAATAATATTTTAAAAATCAATTAGGGATTTCAAGGAATTCTTTGGTATTTCCTTTATTTGGAATTTTAATGACTTGATTTACTATATTTTATTGGAATGTACATTAAAAAAATCATAAAATACTGTCTATAAGGGTTTTGTTTCCTGACTTATCTAGATTTCTCGATATTTCATTATTTTTGATTGATTATTTAGACTAAATCTCAATTGAATCATGATTTATAATTTTTAATTATAATAAAACTGACTCATAATAAAATTTGAATAATATTATAATATTATAAAATCCAATTAGGGATTCTTATTTTTTTGAAAATTTTGGAGTATTAAACACTATTTACAAATTCCTTGAAGTAAATTCAAATTTAAGGTTAATGATGGAGGGATGGAGAGGGAGAGAGAGAACCATGAAGTTTAGTTGCAATTATCCCTCCCAACACGGATAGCACCGTTAACTTACTAGTGATTCGGGATGTTAAGCATACCATGTAGCAAGGAATACAACTAACAAGGTGGAAACTACTATATGATCACCCATGGGCCATCTGCTGCTATCTGTGTAAGGATATGCAATTAGAAGAAGGTAAGTTTGATTCGTCTATCCCATTCTAAATTTTATGGTTAACACTATCAATATGACACTATCATTACAACATAAAAATACATGTTGATAGTTCTTATTATTCCTAGATTCATATTCACAACACAATGAAACTGCCACCACACCATATCATTCCTTGTTTCATAGCCCATAGTTCCTTTAAGGATGGTAATAGCATAATATAGATATATAACAATAACTCGGTAAAAGTAAACAACTAGCTTAAACAAAAATTAACTTGCCAAATTTTTCCGAGATAATGCATCTCCAGGCTTCGCCCGGTCGACCCTCGGGTTCTAGAGTTGCATCATTATTATAATAAGTACAAATGTTTAAAGAATTGGCAATTGCTATTATGCACAAGTATATCATGCATTGGGGTTTTCTCCACTTTTTCCAAATTAATGGGATTTAGAGTGTTCAAGGAATTCTTTGATTATTTCCTTTATTTGAAATTTGATTTAATTGATTTACTATATTTTGTTGGAATGTACATTAAAAATTCATAAAATACTAGAATATTGTCTATAAGGGTTTTGTATCTTGACTTATCTAAAAAAATCTATATTTTAATATTTTTATTGATTATTTAGATTGAATATCAATTGTATCATGATTTATATTTTTTATAATAAAACTAACTCATAATAAATTTGAATATTATTATAATATTTTAAAATTCAATGGGGGAATTTAAGGAATTCTTTGATTATTTCCTTTATTTGGAATTTTATTTAATTGATTTACTATATTTTATTGGAATGTACATTAAAAATCATATGTTGTCTATAAGGGTTTTGTATCCTGACTTATCGAGATGTTTCTATATTTCATTATTTTTCATTGATTATTTAGATTAAATCTCAATTGAATCTTGATTTATAATTTTTTTATTATAGTAAAACTGACTTGTAATACACTTTGAATAATATAATAATATTTTAAAATTCAATTGGGATTCTTATTTTTTGAAATTTAGGGGTATTAAACTCTATTTAAAAATTCCTTGAAGTATTTAATTCAAATTTAAGGTTAAATGAGGAAGGAAGGGGGATACGAAGAGAGAGCCATGGAGTTTCGTTACCATTACTCCTCGCAATACGAATAGCACCGTCAACTTACCAGTGATTCGGGATGTTAAGACTACCATGTAGCAAGGAATACAACTATCAAGGTAGAAACTCCTATGTGATCACCCATGGGCCATGTGTGTTGTCTATGTAAGGATATGCAATTGGAAGAAGGTAAGTTTGATTCGCCTATCCCATTCTAGATCTTCTGGTTAACACTATCAATACAACATGAAAATACATGCTAATACTTCTTATTATTCCTAGATTCATATTCACAACACAATGAAACCTCCACCACAACATATCATTCCTTGTTTCATAGCCCATAGTTCCTTTAAGGATGGTAATAGCACAATATAGATGTAGGGGTTCCGCGTATGAAAACAATAAAGTTTGACCCTACGCCCCTGAATCCCTGATGCAGCCAGGACCTATCTATTAGTATTACAGTAATGGGAGGGGATTTTCGCGAATTACCCTTGAAGACCGAAAAGCATTGTCAACGAGGAGAGCATGGTTGATGTAGACGAGCCGACGCCGACCTCAAGGTCATGATGAAGTCCTCCCGCTCCCTTGGCTCCAACGACTTAAGTGCCTCAAGTGTGACACCTCGCGGGGAGTTACACACGTTTGGTGCCTGACGATGACTCCCGCTTCCCCGATCCAGCAGCATTTGTGCAAGTAGAGCTCCTAGATCCGAATCTCGCGGTGCGACGGCGCTCCATGGTGAAGATGTCTCTCGTTCGCGCAGTTCGAACTTGGGACCACGGTCACAAGAGAGAGAGAGAGAGAGAGAGAGAGAGAGAGAGAGAGAGAGAGAGAGAGAGAGAGAGAGAGAGAGAGAGAGAGAGAGAAATATCAATTGGAGGTCTTCCCAAAAGTGAGAAGACCTTTATTGAATATTGTGTGTATTTATCTAGCCAAATACCCCCACTATATATAGGGGGAGGGGAGGTACTACCTACCTCAAAGTCCCGGGGTGGGACTAAAGGAGAGGAGGGGGAGGGGCAGCCGCCGGCCGGCCCTAGTGGGCCCTGCATGGGGGGCTAGGCCCAACCGGCCACCCCCTTGTCCCTTGTCCCTCTCTCCTTTCCCTAATGGGCCCTCTCCCCTCTCGGAATTGGCCCATTAAGCCTTTTGACCTTTTAAATTGATTTTCTATTTATTAAATAATTATGAATAAATGATTAAATCAATATTTAACATTCATTCATATATTATTCAATCTCTGTGGCTATGGAACACCTTCCACCTCCACTCCGGACATCCTCCGGACTTATCGAAACCCTTCCGGTTTTCTCTCGTTCGGCGCAGTCCGAACTTGGGACCACGGTCACGGGAGAGAGAGAGAGAGAGAATATCAATTGGAGGTCTTCCCAAAAGTGAGAAGACCTTTATTGAATATTGTGTGTATTTATCTGGCCAAATACCCCCACTATATATAGGGGCAGGGGAGGTACTACCTCCCTTAAAGTCCCGGGGTGGGACTAAAGGAGAGGAGGGGAGGGGCAGCCACCGGCCAGCCCTAGTGGGCCCCGCGCGAGGGGGCTAGGCCCAGGAGGCCACCCCCTTGTCCCTTCTTCCTCTCTCCTTTCCCTAATGGGCCCTCTCCCCTTTGGGAATTGGCCCATTAAGCCTTTTGACCTTTTAAATTGATTTTCTCTTTATTAAGTAATTATGAATAAATGATTAAATCAATATTTAACATTCATTCATATATTATTCAATCTCCGTGGCTATGGAACACCTTCCACCTCCACTCCGGACATCCTCCGGACTTATCGAAACCCTTCCGGTTTTCTCTCTACTATTCTTCAGTGATTCTACCGATCCTATAAACACTCTCTAAGCATCATCAATCCCTTAAGCGTGATACCCCATGGTTCGGGAACACTCTAGACATGGTCGGGAAACTTCCGCACCAATGATCGATAGAGGGACCTGGATGGCCATTTGACCCCTGTGCGTTCCACGAAGATCTTTCGTCGTTTGAACCAGGACAGTCGTGTCTTATTCCCTTTCTCTCTCGATACTTGCATTGCCTAAGATCTAATCAATGACATCACCATGTCGTGTTCAATCTCGTTACCGAACAATGCTACTTGACTCGTTCTGACAAGTGATATCCCTGTGATCAAATCACGCGTTGCGCAGCTATTGGATATAACTTCTCCGAGTGGGCCCTTAAGTATCTTTCCGTCACGTGGACGGACAAATCCCGCTCTTGACATATATTGCCTCTACGGTTTCCTCCGAGTACCTGAACACACCTTTATAACCACCGTATTACCAGATGATGCTTGATGCTATCTAAGCACTCTCGGGAGACAGTGATTGATATAGCCTCGCGGTCTAAGGAATAGTCTATGAGGATCCATTTCTAATCATCGTAACTTGAACTTCGTGACATGATTGGGTCACGATGTTTAGGTTGGGTATTGGTTCATCATCTCATTCTCAGAATGAGTTAACTCCATTTCCAACTGGCATAAATGCCACATGATCAGGAAACATGATCATCTATTGACCAATGAACCAGTGATTAGAGTTTCACTGGGAACCCCTGGTTGTTTATATATCACACGTGTATTGATGTTTCCACTCAATACAGTTATAGCATGATATAAAACTTAATCATAAACTATATGAAATATGATAATAGTCCTTATTACTATTTGTCTCTAGGGCATATTTCCAACAGTCTCCCACTTGCACTAGAGTACAAATACACTAGCTGCATTCATTCTTAATCATTGGCACCATATATCCGGTACCCTGAACATGCTTGCTCCTGGAAGAGGCTGAGTCTTGGGCCTGTACTTTACAGTCCCAAATTCTTTGCAACTTACTAATGTCACCTTGTTTGACATTAATACTTTATCATCACATGATAACATCTATGTGTATGCATCGTCGCTATGGCAGCAGAACGAGGCCTGATTCCAGGAGCCTACAGTGACTTTAGATCAACCTCGAGGGCTTTCTCATGGGAACTATGCCATGGGAAACATCATTCTATGTTAAAAGCGAACTAGCCCCACCATAACATTATACAACACTTTAGATGGTACCCTTATCTATTATTATAAATGTATTCATCGAAACACTAGTGCACTCTGTGCAACTTTCGATGTTTTGTTCACCTCGCTTCCTACTTGACTCTAATTGGTATTATGGGAGTTTCCAACATATTCCCTTATAACATAACCCTTTATGTTTTAAGATATGTCATCCTTTATGGATTTTGGAAAACATGTCTACAGTTCTCTATTATACACTTCGAACAAACTTAGCTAAACGTTCTATGATTCAAACTTAATCACTTTTTAAACGTTCCTTATTGGATCATATATTATGTTAAGTTATCATCATGGTTTTCTAAGATAGAACCTATGTCTTAACATAGTGGATGATGATCATCCTTTTCTTTCTTTCAACCATTGATGTTAAACTTAATACTATTCCTAACTTGAGTTATTAAGGACTAGTTCCTTAATTAACTTCTATTCTGAAACCCTTTTTAGAATCCCTTTAGGCATACTACATAATATCATAATACACTTATTATCAATTTCTACCACTTATAAATCATTATTTATTGGTACTTGCGCTTTTATTCTTAACACACTTAAGAATCACTCCTATAAGCTCCCACTCAAAATACGTTCCCAACATATTTGGGTATGAGTCACTACTCTTACTCAAACTATGTTCCTACATATTTGAATTTGAGACTTATATTGCTCCCACTCAAAATATGTCATTCACATATTGTTTTAGGAAGACTTTTATAGCTCCCACTCAATTTCATGCATATTGCTTATCTACTCATTGTTTTGAACAACTTCAAAATCCTTTGATCAAATATCAAGGTTGGAGATTTACTATGAGATACTAGTACTTTTACTAGTCTTAAATCCACTAGACATTTATCACACTTGAATCAAATTCATTTGAATTTGTCCAATACTTGACAAATTGTGCTTTTGTCATTCACCCCCTTTTCCACTCTAGCTTTGCAGTCATTTGGGAAAATTCAAGTAACCCCTTTTACTTGTGATATTCAGCAACGAATTGCTTTCTAATCTCAAGGGAATTTTGCTATGGTATTTCTCATAACTTTAGCTTACCATTATTTTCTTAGTAGTTTGTAGGTATGTCATATTCCGGTAATCATGACAAATGATTCACAAATGTCTCCATACAAGATATGGGATACATTTTGAATTCCACTTCATGTAGTGAAAACACTAGTGGGGAAAACACAATGATCATTATCATTGATTCTTTCCTTTGTGAAGAGAATCGTCTATGAACGTTCTCTGTTGCGCTTCTCAACATTCTAATGCAGGGATTTGAATCCTCATCGTGTTTTTCACTATCTTCCAATTGCTCCATAATCGATAAATATCAAGCTTTCTCAAGAATGTACCAAAATCCAAGCAATACGAATTTTGCTTCTCTTTTGGTTTCAGCTATGGATTTCGTATTCAAAGTTTCTAATGAATACTCTACAAGGACTTATTCGCTATTGTTTTGGTTATATCGAATAACCCCAAAACTTTTACGATGATCCATACTAGATATGGAGCCGCTTTCACGGTTCACTATATATTCTAATTGAGTGCTAACTATTTCTAACTAATGGTCTTTATATCTACACTACAACGATTTATTTGGCGCCATCTATTCACCCATTTGATATCTAATATCATATTGTGATGCTTTGCATTTTGACATTTCAAAATACTTTGTATTTCACAATTTCTTTTATGCCATTCTTATAAAGTCAAATTTCATTACTATTGATCAAATCGTAGTAATTAGATTCTCATTTATCTTTAACACCCTTTGTTTGATGAAACACTTTGATCAAATCAAAAAGTTTCATACTCATGTTTCCTTTGGTAAACTACTTTATGCATTTAAACAATCATATAATGATAATTACCATTTTCGTTAAAACACAATACATCGAATATGTATTTACTTTTAACAATTCATCAAACACTTTGTATTCATGTAATACATGGTGTTCAAGTTATTTTGCCAAACTTAGGCATGATTTATATGTGATAAGAAATTGAATGTCTTTCACATATTATCATTATAACTTTGAATTTAAACAATGGTTTCATTCAAAATGAATATATCATTAAGTTGGGTATTTTAAGGCATTTCAATATTTTACAAAAGTTCATGTATTATCAATTAGTTTCAAACAACCAGGATAATTCACATATAATCAAACAAGATATGAACACAAATAGAAATCATTCATAAAAGTAGAACAACTGTTTGTTACAAGCTCATATGAATAACCGTCTCACAAAGTGTGAGACACACTAAAGAAGTTCACAATCTTTTGATTACAATAATCATCCTAAAACATAAACTAAATGATAAATGTTGAGGGAGAGTGTCGTTGGCCATCATCATCATGCTTGCCATCAACACACAACGTCACCTCCTCTCCAGCAAGCACCTCTCATGTAGAAGGACATGTTTTCATTAAAATAGAACAAGTATCAAATATACTTAACACTGCAAATGTGTTTGTAAGATTATAACATTTATAAAATTGTATATCAAATATATATTTTTGTCATTGATGACTTCAGCGACAACCGGTTCAACCAACACATTCCTGAGATGTGATACGAACCGGTGGAACTCCATTGATTCCGCGTCGCCTCTCATAATGCGAGTCCTGACTTGTGTTTGGTAGCTTGGTGGCAGCAACCGCGGCACAACACCATTTGCAAAAGAGCCCGTCATCCAGCTATCCAGGAAGTATGCAGGCCTCATGTACACATCATGCATGCGCTCCATGTGGTCGTCAAGTGATGAGTTTTCTTCCATCTTAATGGAGAGGAAATCTCCCATCAGCTCATGCTTCCATATGCGTGCTTGTTCCACGAAATGTGTCCTAAGCTGTAGCATTACTGTACGAGGGTTTTCATCACCCACGAAAGGCCACATCTCGTCCACCATTCCGAAACGCATTGTAACTGAAATGAAGGAGGCCATTTCCCAACAGAGATAGCGGTCTTCCCGCTGCTCTAGGGTCTCTAAGTCAATGGGCTGATCCAAATCCATCCCGTCGAGTATGTAGTCGACCACGTCATTCTCGCTAAGGAGAACGTGGAGACGCGCAACCCATATAGAGAAGTTTGATCCATCTAATCTGAGCTTCTCTCCTTCTAACCAATCAATCGTCAACAGGAAAGGTGGCATTGGGGAGAACTTTTCTACATTTACAATTGCAAAAAGGAATTTAGACTAAGTTTATAATTAAATGAGTTAATAATAACTCCACTCAAAAACACCTATCCCCAGAAGGGTTCCTAGTGATAACACGACCCCTATCAGCCACATCTCCCCCGATCGTCACGGCCATCAATATGGGTTCAAGGGTGGACGCTAAACGTCGGTGACATCATTCATGTGACTCGTGCTCGATCTTTTGACCATCCGCATTCCGAGGACATGTTTGCACATGCTAGGCTCGCCAACTCAACCTTAGTGTATTCGATGTGCAACATGGTTTACACCCACTGTATGCGAACGTAGATATGTCTGACACCCACGCCTGTACCATGGATCGCCTCATACCGAAGAACTTTCTTGGTGGTGCACACTAAGGGGGAACCCAATCGTTGGTAATTTTAACAGGGATCATCTTATTAGGCTACTATCGAGTATCTAATACTATCACACAATAAGATATACAAACAATAATATTGAATGTAAATGCGATGTCATATGGTCCTTCACGTCGTGATCTCCATCCGTCGTCACCGGATTCTGGCGCCAAGGTTCCGGCGCCGTAGACACCAGGGTACAGGTGTCTTTCCGGCGTGGCAGTCCGTCACCTCCGTGACTATCTACTACTACGTAACATAAGGTAATCACTTTACCTTTGCCACAACCATATCACAAAGCAACGCCCCCTACAAAACAAAGGTAGACGCCTCTACTTTATCTTTGCATGTTTTACGTGGATGAATGGACTTTCGCACAAGAACCGTTCTTACCTACGAACTTTCAGCACAACGCTGATCAAGTTGTCTCTACTACACCCCTTTCAGGGCCCTCCGTTGTAAATGGCATACCAACTAATGCGAGAGAGACAGACACCCCCTAAGCCACTTTATACGGTACAAGCCGTATGTCAAGCGTGGACCAATCTCGCGAATGAACGCGTAAAGTCGGTTGGGGCGCTTCATCAAGCATTACTGCGGTATGCACAAGTACACGTGGGAGGGTAACAACTAAAAGATCAAAGCCCACACGCTACATCTTGTGTGTTCTACCCGTACTAGCATTACTACGCATAGATCTAGCTTTGATACCATTGTAGGGGTTCCGCGTATGAAAACAATAAATTTTTACCCTACGCCCCTGAACCCCTGATGCTACCAGGCCCTATCTATTAGTAATACAGTAATGGGAGGGGATTTTTGGGAACTTACCCTTGAAGACCGAAAAGCGTTGTCAACGCTCAGGAGAGCATGGTTGATGTAGACAAGCCGAAGCCGACCTCAAGGTCGTGATGAAGTCCTCGCACTCCCTTGGCTCCAACGACTTGAGTGCCTCAAGTGTGACACCTCGCGGGGAGTTACACACGTCCGGTGCCTGACGATGACTCCCGCTTCCCTGATCCAGCAGCAGTTGCGAAAGTAGAGCTCCTGGATCCGAATCCCGCAGTGCAACGGCGCTCCGCGGTGAAGATGTCTCTCGTTCGGCGCAGTCCGAACTTGGGACCATGGTCACGGGAGAGAGAGAGAGAGAGAGAGAGAGAGAGAGAGAGAGAGAGAGAGAGAGAGAGAGAAATATCAATTGGAGGTCTTCCCAAAAGTGAGAAGACCTTTATTGAATATTGTGTGTATTTATCTAGCCAAATACCCCCACTATATATAGGGGGAGGGGAGGTACTACCTACCTCAAAGTCCCGGGGTGGGACTAAAGGAGAGGAGGGGGAGGGGCAGCCGCCGGCCGGCCCTAGTGGGCCCTGCATGGGGGGCTAGGCCCAACCGGCCACCCCCTTGTCCCTTGTCCCTCTCTCCTTTCCCTAATGGGCCCTCTCCCCTCTCGGAATTGGCCCATTAAGCCTTTTGACCTTTTAAATTGATTTTCTATTTATTAAATAATTATGAATAAATGATTAAATCAATATTTAACATTCATTCATATATTATTCAATCTCTGTGGCTATGGAACACCTTCCACCTCCACTCCGGACATCCTCCGGACTTACCGAAACCCTTCTGGTTTTCTCTCTACTATTCTTTGGCGATTCTACTGATCCTATAAACACTCTCTAAGCATCATCAAGCCCTTAAGAGTGATACCCCATGGTTCGGGAACACTCCAGACATGGTCGGGACACTCCTGCACCAATGATCGACAGAGGGACCTGGATGGCCATGTGACCCCTGTGCGTTCCACGAAGATCTTTCGTCGTTTGAACCGGGACAGTCGTGTCTTATTCCCTTTGTCTCTTGATACTTGCATTGCCTGAGATCTGGTCAATGGCATCACCATCTCGTGTTCAATCTCCTTACCGAACAATGCTACTTGACTCGTTCCGACAAGTGACATCCCTGTGATCAAATCACACGTTGCGCACCTATTGGATATAACTTCTCTGAGTAGGCCCTTAAGTATCTTTCCGTCACGTGGACGGACAAATCCCGCTCTTGACATATATTGCCTCTACGGTTTCCTCCGAGTATCTGAACACACCTTTATAACCACCGTATTACCAGATGGCGCTTGATGCTATCTAAGCACTCTCGGGAGACAGTGGTTGATATAGCCTCACGGTCTAAGGAATAGTCTATGAGGATCCATTTCTAATCATCGTAACTTAAACTTCGTGACATGATCGGGTCACGATGTTTAGGTTGGGTATTGGTTCATCATCTCATTCTCAGAATGTGTTGACTCCATTTCCAACTGGCATAAATGCCACATGATCAGGAAACATGATCATCTGTTGACCAATGAACCAGTGACTAGAGTTTCACTAGAAACCCCTGGTTGTTTATATATCACACATGTATTGATGTTTCCACTCAATACAGTTATAGCATGGTATAAACTTAATCATAAACTATATGAAATATGATAATAGTCCTTATTACTATTTGTCTTTAGGGCATATTTCCAACAATAGATAGATAACAATAGCTCGATAGAAGTAAACAACTAGCTTAAACAAAAATTAACTTGCCCATTTTATCCGAGATGATGTAGCTCCAGGCTTCACATGGTGGTCCACCCTTGGGTTCTAGAGTTGCATCATTGTTTCGATAAGTACAAATGTTTAAAGAATTGACAATATGCTATTATGCATAGGTATGTCGTGCATTGGGGTTTTCTCCACTTTTTCCCAATTAATGGGATTTAGAGTGTTTATGGAATTCTTTGATTATTTCCTTCATTTGGAATTTGATTAATTTGATTTACTATATTTTATTGGAATGTACATTAAAAATTCATAAAATACTATATTGTCTATAAGGGTTTTGTATCCTGACTTATCCAGATTTTCTATATTTCATTATTTTCACTGATTATCTAGATTGAATCTCAATTGAATCATGATTTATAATTTTTTATTATAATAAAATTGACTCATTATAAAATTTGAATAATATTATAATATTTTAAAATTCAATTGGAGATTTTAACGAATTCTTTGATTGTTTCCTTTATTTGGAATTGTATTTAATTGATTTATTATATTTTATTGGAATGTACATTAAAAAATCATAAAATACTGTCTATAGGGTTTTCTATCGTGACTTATCTAGATTTTTATATGTTTCATTATTTTTCATTGATTATTTAGATTGAATCATGATTTATAATTTTTTATTATAATGAAACTGACTCGTAATAAAAATTTAATAATATTATAAAATTCAATTGGGATTTTTATTTTTTGAGAAATTTGGGGTATTAGACTCTATTTAAAAATTCCTTGAAGTATTTAATTTAAATTTGAGGTTAGATGAGGGGGAGGGGGAGGGGAGAAGGGGTGGGGGAGGGAGAGAGAGAGACTTTGAAAACACAATTTTCATTTTTCCATGTTATCCTTAATTTCCGTAAGGGTCTTTTGTAAGGGCTTGTTCTATTCTATATACCCCCTCCGTTTTAAAATATAAGATGTTTTAGTTTTTGTAAAACGAATGTATCACGGAATCTTATAGTACGTAGATTCGGAGTGAACTTATATACTAAAAAGGTGTCTAGATACATTAGTTTCACAAAAAGCTTAAACATCTTATATTATGGAACGGGGAAGTAGCATTTTACCATTTCGCAAGAGAGAAAAAAACATTACATACTACTTTGCTATGCGGTGATGCTAATTCTATATCCTTCAGCACAGCTTCTACTCGAATTCTCTCACCTCCATCATCCAGGGATGCGGATGCTCTTAATCTTCAGAAATTACTACATCTCAGAAGTGTTTGGCTCATGTTGCCGGTTTACGTAATGGCACACAGTAACGATGGAAATTGCACTAAAAGCTTACCTGGCAGCATGCAGCGCATGCACTTTGCAATCTTAATCAATCAGGACCAACCAATATTTTTTGCACAGGAAACTAATATTGTACAAACTGAAGAAAAAGGAGATCTCAGGGCCTCCCAACTGAACTACCCAACACCAGGCTACGTTTCCTGCGTGCTTCCCCCACTAGGCTGCCTCCCTTCTGTCGGAGCATGGATAAAACTTTTCTTATATCGCATCTCCAGCACATTGTAGCCATCATCAAACATGTCTAATCCTGAACCCGCACGGACCGACCGGGCCATAGGCGCCACCCGCCGATTGCACTTCCCCCCACAGTGTCATCGGAGTCGACACAAGACCTCCTTCAGCCGCGACTGGCTGCTTCTTCTGTTAGATCATCAGTTTCTATACGAGAAACCGCACAGTTAGCAGGAGCTAACATGGTCAAGGCCTGTCACTTCCCAAATCTCAAGCATTTGGTCTGTTTTGCGTCGCCCATGCTCGAGGACGGTGGCATCTGCTGCGCCTTTGGCACTTTATCTTTCGCGAGCTTCTCCATCGTGTTTACAAACTTCCGGAGATGCCGGATGTACTCGGGGTACGTCTCCAGGTTGCAGTGCCCGCCGCCTTTGACCCAAAGAGGGTCGTACTTCTCCTTTGCCAGCTCCCACAGGCGCTTGCCATGAGAGAAGTCGACAATCTCATCCGCTGTGCCCTGAAACGTGATTCAGCAAGTCAAAGATCAAACAAAAACGCATATCATGTTCTTGTGTCATGACACCAAGACAATGGACAACATGACCTGCTGAACTTTTATGTAACTGAACACATTTAAACACAATATTTGGAAACAGGTTAAGTCTGTTCAGAAAACCTTAAAACAGACTACTGATCTACTACGCACAAGTATTTTAAGAGGTGTACTGAAGCAAGAGATTAAGCTGAGACTGAAGAGATTCAATATAACCTGAGACTATTAAACACACATGGTCTATATGTATCTGCCACCAGCAACAAGATTTTGCGTTGGTGACTATCATAATTTTATCTATTATTATGGTTCCATAGGCTAGCACCTGCTATTCACGGTCAAAAAATGGTCTCATAGGCTAGAATATATGCTTTCTTTATTGGAAGGAACAACATCCCAGAAGTTCCATCAATGGCAGAAAAATATACAGAAATCATTGACATAATACTCGCTTTCAGAAAAAGATGTCTGGACATCAATGATAAAAGCTAGTGTCTACTCACATGTATAACCAGAACTGGACATTCGACCTGCTTTATTTTGTCGATGTTCTGCAGACATTGGCAGTAAGGTGATTAGGACAGTAAACAACCTTCGTTTCAGAACCAAAGCAAAAGCATGTCCAGAATCTGACTTACCTTGAAGATATCAAACCAAAGTGTCACTTTTACTGGATACAAAACACGTATGCCTGAAAGAATACCACTGTGAAGAACAACCCCTCTTAGTTTTTCCAAACGTGAGGCCAAGTGCAATGTCGGTCCGCTTCCAACTGATTGCCCATACAGGATCAGATCCTCTGGCTCTATCCCATACTCCTTTTTCAAACAGTCATAGACAGCTTCTATGTCGTAGTATGTGTTATACTCCGATGGCTTTTGAAGCAGAAAACAAGATTCAAAAAAAGAGCGAAGTTAGGCTATATTTTCCACACAAGGAAGTTGGTGCACAGACATGAATATGTCTACTGTCATTTATTCTGTTCTAACTCCAATTGTCTCCCAGCTATGTATTGCATATGGGAACAAGCACACATGCTAATTCATTATCTGCTTGGCCAAGGAAGTTTTTGAGTAGGGACCGATTACCGATAAGTTGGGGCTGTTGGTCCCTTTAACTTTATCAAAAGGATGACACCAGAACAAAGGTAACATCATGGTCTAGAATAGCAGAAAGCCAATATGACTTTTGGGGTGTTCGTACTGAATGTGAAAGAAAAAAGCATGACCAACCATTTGCCGAAGTCCTTTTCTAGAGCAGGCGAACAAAGACAGGAGTGACTAATAATTATTATTTTTGAGAAAAGGTGCCCACACACCTAGTGAAGAACAAAAAGTCGATTATGAAAAAAATGATAGGGAGCAAAGCAATCCAATAGTTGTCGCTGAAGTCATTGATGACAATATGGCACTATCATATACAGGAGACATCATGATCATAAAATTTGAGAGTTTATGTGAGAATGTGACCTCACAATCTATACCAAAAAGGCAACATAACTGCAAATTTAAGCAACAAGAGTATCGCGTTTGAGTTGTTATAATTACTTGGGAATTCAGATTCTTACTTTTCCTGTAGAGGCCCCATATCCTGAATAGTCATAGCTGCAAAAGAAAACCAAGTAAAACGATTTAGTAGATTCATCAAAGGAAAATTCAGAAAACAGATTCAACATAACTGTCCAGCTTTTCTACATTTATTGACATAAAGATAAATCGCAGTCCCATCAGATTCAGACAGAAACTTTTCAGGTGGTGGAAATGATTATGTTCTGAAAGTCAAGCGGTAGGCACCAACTTGATCCACCAGAACAAAAATCTCATGAATATGAGATCTGACAATATTCCATGGAAAAGAATTCATGCAGATTTCAAAGATCTATCAGCATGCCTACCTTATCATCTGCAATTCCAAACACCGCAAGGAAACAATATACTACGATAAGACTCAGGGGGCTGGTACTGTTTTCTCTAAAACACGATTCTCCTGGATTCCTGGTTACCTATAAACCATACAACAAATGGCACAAAAACTAAGCTGTAATTTGAAACAATGCAGCTATGCCACATACAGTGTACTACGTCAGAACGCTTTAACGCTTTTTTTTCATTGGGGCAGATCGATGGCCACTAACTGTCTGGCATTGCTGAAAGCAATACTAGCAGTAACACCTAGAGGAGCATCTGTAAATTGTAAGCATCAGAGAATCTGACGGTATGGTACAAACTTACACTAACTGAAGCCATTGAAAAACATGGGAACACTTCCAGATTGACCTCAGATGCCAACAACCCCATGCACTTAACAGAGGTATCAGTTTGTTTTGACCCGAGAATTGAGATTATAGGATAGAAAGACATGGATTCAGGATTCGTATCTTGAGTAACTTAGCAGTATATTCAGTGGCGGCGCCAGGTTGTAAGTGCTGGGTATTCATTGTTAAAAAAATTCCTTAATGCAATGTATGAACTATATTACTACTACAAAAGGATGCTACTGCCAGCAGCGGTGCTGCCGTGCGTGCAGAGACGTGTGCGGCAATTAGAAGCTTGCATGTCTGCCGGTGAAAACTAAGGAGGAAAATCGGAAATTAGAAGCTTACATAGCACATCCAATCCACGGGATTAAATCAGATTAGATCTGCTACTCAAATCAGGCTAATCTGCTAGCAAAAAGTGTGGCCGCTGTGTTCAGGGCGTTGCCGACTTGCCGTCGCGGTCGCTTGCTCCGCTCTGCTTCCAGCCGCCGGCGGTCACCGGCTCACCAAGTCACTTCGCTAGGGGCCTGCCCCTGCCGCTGTGCGCCTGCGCTGGCGTGCATCTGATCGATAGGAGGAGGTGGGAAGCGGTGCGTCCGTGCGTGCAGAGACGTGTGCAGCTGGCATGTGTGGCAGTCGGCTTGGCTGTGTGGAGCTAGCGGTATGCCGGTATCGGCTGACTAAACAATGTATAAATGTTTTGTACAGAATCTTGGGTATTCACCTGAATACAGGTGCATACCCCTGGCGCCGCCGCTGAGTATATTCCTCAGCTTAGAAAACGCTCCTTGGCCAGTTACACCCTTACATAATTCTCAGAACTAAAAAGAAGTACCAATTCAACCTGTTTGTGGAGGATTTAAGAATAAACCAGATCTTCTCCAGGTTAATCAGAAAATTCCAGACACCACCAAATATATTAGTAATTAATTCCGATTGACTTACTAACAGACAAAAAAAACACTTCAATTAAATCCTCGTAACCGAATCAGCATGTCCTACTGTGAGAAAATAGCTCCAGATTCGGAATCTTATGAGGAACGCGACGAAACCGCCAAATCCAATCGGGAGGCAGTTCCACCAGAGAAATAGTAAAAAAAAAATGCTGAATATAGAATCGATCTGAAGATTGATGTGTTGATTGTTTGTTAAAATCTTTTAAAACGAGGTTTGTTTGATTAATTAAACATGCTGGATAGTAGAGGGCGAATGCAGCGAAACTGGAAGGGAGAACACGCGACGGAAACCGCTAGTACGGTGGTGGTGGTGGGCGCGCGAAGCTAGACGGAGCGAGCGAAGAAGCAGCGTGGCGTGAAGGGAGTGGGTGCTGACCTCATGATGTTGACGCGGAGGTGTGAGCGCAGCTCCATGAAGAGTCCGAGCATCTGGCCGAGGTCGGCTGCGTTGCCGTGGGAGTAGAGCAGCGTGAGGCGCGCGGAGGGGTAGCGCCAGAAGGCGGCGACGACGCGGGTGCCGGCCCTGGTGGGCAGCGCGTGCACGACGACGTTGGCGTCGGGCATGACCCCCGTCATCCGCAGCGCGGCGCCGGGCTCGTCCGCCAGCACCTCGTACGTGGGCGGCTCCGGCGGGAAGAAGGCCAGCTTCGCCGCCACGGACGACGTCACGTTCCCCATCTTCCCGCCTCCGCCTCCTCCACCTCCACCTCGGCCCACGCGGTGGCTATTCCCGCTCCGCTCCTCCCCACCCTCCGCTTATGAGGGAGGCGCGGCGTCCCCGCTACTTTTTGGGTCTCCTCTCTCTTGCTCTGCCTTTTTCTCTCTCTGTTTCCTCTGAGTCTGGCTCGCTTGGTGTGGCGTGTCCGCGTGCGCCTGTCGACGAGAGAGGGAGGACGACGGGACGGAAGGTCGGATTTGGATACGGCCGCCTACTTCTATTCTCTCGGACTCGGACGGACGCGCGTAAATGGGCACAACATTGCAGGTGAGAGGGAATGGTACAGGGATACGCTGGACTAGTGGGTGGTACCGGCTCTTTCGCCTGTGCCGAAGTCATACGCTCCAAACGATTTGTTAGGAAATTTTAGAGCTCTGGCTCGTTTTCGATGAAAAATATCAAAAATGCATTTTAAAAATTCAAATTATTCTGAAATTCTACAAGTGATGAGAAGACTAAGCGGACTGAATGAGCTAAGGTTAAACATGTTCAGAATGGTGGAAGTAACACGAAATATTTTCATCTCATTCTTAATGAAAAACATAGAATCAGAAAGAAGAAGATATCTCAATTAGAAGAAGATGGGAGAATTATACCGAGAAAGGAAAACCTGTGTTCGGCCCAGGGTGCCGGATGCCAAAATGGGTTGCGCCAGCGCGAAAAAAGAATTAGGAATCGGGCTAGACGTGATTTTGAGCGCCGGCACCCCTAGGGAGGTTCTAAGGCCTCGAGTGGAGATGCTTTTAGCTAGCTGTGATATGGCGATGGAGCACCCGGGGCCATAAAACCTCCACCCCATTGCAGGAAGAAAGAAGTGATGGAGCGCAATAAAGCTTTTGGACCGGACGGTTCCCGCTCGGGGTTTTATCAAAAATTTGGGATGTCATTAAGGTGAACTTGATGGCAATGTTTTCCAGTTGCAAACTGGGGAGTTCCACTTGTTTAAGTTGAATAACGGTGTTATCATACTATTATACAAAAAATAAAATATGGTGCAAACCAACAATATAAATTTATATGCCTCCTTAACTTAAGCTTTTAACTTTTATGAAAGTACGCACTAACAACATTATGGGAATTGCACGAAAACTGACACTACAGCAACACGTGCGGGCGCCGGCGGTTTTAACTGCTGTGGTAATAACTAAATGTCTCGCAGCTCTTTTTTCTCTCGGCATGTATGATCCGCCTCGCAATCTTTGCCGCGGAATTCAGACCTTCCACATCGGTAGAGTAAATTTCGGTGTAAAAAATGGTGTCGTGAACATACGCAATGGTTTTCCGTGTTAGATACACCTATCCATGGCACAAAACTTAATCACAATCAATGCTAATAAAACATTTTGTCAACTATATTCAAACGATTGAGATATAAAATTCCATTAATTATATTACAATAGAGGAGATCTATCAACCATTCTGGCTACACCATTTCTTTTTGTTTATAAATAAAAGTACACATAAATTTAATCATAAATAAAAAAAGCTGCAAGCATCGATCTAAAACTAGAGGTGCACTTCCTAAAAGAAATCTACCACTAATTAGGAATAACCTCGTAGTTATTCTAGGATGCTTCACCGCCTCTCTGTTCCAGATGGCTTTGGCATCACGCTACATTCTAGATCTTTGTGGTGCTGACAACCTCGCCACGGATCTACGAGGTTGCCGTTAATAACCTCATCGCGTATTTGTGTGTCATCGATGACGACCTCGTTGCCGATATGATAGAAAGATAAGAGCATTTAATAAGAGAAATAAATACCAAGATCAAAAACGGTATATAGATAGGTTTCGGAACATAGCGGGTCGGGGATGCTGGTGGAGGAATATGTCGCGGCTACAAAGGGAGTGATTAGGAACGCGATTACTAGCAGGGATGGAGTGGTGCAATCTAGGATTAGAGTGTGATGGCATGCGTAGTTGGGATTAGGGGTCACAAGGGTTCCCTGTGTATAGAAAATACAAGTGGGCAATGGAGTTAGGGTTTTTCTATGGGTCTTTGAACAAGTAAAGAGTAGTTTGGCAAGCAAAGAAGAACTACACAAAGAACTAAAGATGTCTAATGGTTGGAGGGGATATGCACATAGTGACATCTTATTTTTAGAAGGTGTACACCAAGGACCCTACCTTGCAACCTGATTAGGTGTTGCAGCTTCTCGGAGTTTAGGTGACCGCATAAATGCATGAAGCACTAGGTAAGCAAAGAAGGAAGTTTCGGGTGCCTTGCAGATTGGCCCAACAAAGGCTTGGCGGTTTTGTGGCACCTTTTTATCAAAAGGATTTGGGTTGTTACCAAGAAAGAAGTGATGGATGGTGCATTGATTTTGTTTAGATATGATTTTTGTATTATAGTAGCTTGTGTAAATGATATCCTTTCCATTATGAATCGTGATTTTATGGCTAACAATGATGCTAAACACTAAAAATTTGTGGGTAGAATGCCTGAAGGATATTCGGGAAGCAATGTCCTTAGTTTCCTGAAGAATTTCCATGAAACAACTAAAAATATGAAAATTGTGAGTTTTCACGACGTCACATAAACCGTTTCTCTGGATCCACTGAAACCGGCAATCTTGCAAGACCCCTAGTCGATATGCTATAGGCCAAAATCAACCGGAAAACACAAAATTAGGTATTTTTCATGACTTCCTAGTAACTGTTCACGGGGATGCAACTGACCTGTGAATCATCACATGCCTACAACAGTGTGCTACAAGCCATGACATTAGGGAGAACAAAAAAAACAATCAAGTTCTCCCGATCACAATAACCGGTTATCATGGTCAGTCGGGTTTCGATGAAAAAGTTATAAAATGTGGAAATTTATGAGTTTTTGCAAAGTTTGAGTAGCTGATTATCATTATTCGCTAGACCTAGAAATCATCCCAAAACCCCAAAATTATGTGTTATAGCCAGCGAAAATGACCATAAAAATGAAAGAAGATTTTTTTTCGATGCATAGTAATCATTTACTAGGACGCACCAGGCATAGAACTCGTCCTAGACCGCAAATAGGTGCGAGGCCACAAAAATGGCTAAAAAATGTGAAAACAAAAGGTTTTCCCAATGTCACAATAACTATCCATGAGGATCCAAGAGACATGGAAGTCCTTGGTCTGCTTCAAAACATGTTATGTCTATATAGCACGTAAAAACTGCAAGAAAAAATGAAAACATGGAGTTATAATGACATCCCACTATCCATTTACCGAGATCCAAGTGACCTGGAAACCATCCTAGGACCCCCAAACAGTACATGTTTGAGAAAACTAGTAGAAAACGCGAAAATCAAAAGTTTTCACAACATTTAGGATCGTTTACCGGGATACAATAACAGTGTGCTATAGCCGACAAAAACACATAGAAAATGCAAAGAAAAGTTTTGGTGACAACCCAGAAAATATTTACCAGAATTAACCTGATTATTAGGAAATTTGCATGTCTTATAACCTACCATAACGACTGCAAAACAGGAAAATGGTGATTCTTTTATGATATTCATGTAACCATTAAGAGTTAAATGGCAAATTCAGAACAAACCATGCCCTGCATGTAAAGTGACAGTGGAGCAACTTCTAGTAATAGTCTTTGTAAGTCATGTATGTAGTTAGCTACTCCCTCTGTCTACAAATAAGTGTATGTTTGGCTTCAAAATTTGTCCACAAAAGAGTGTACTTCTACCTTTCCAATGCACTTTAAAGTAGAAAAAATTGCTTCACGGAGATCAAACCCAATAACATTTAGAAAATGGTCTCTTCATTTTATACATGCACTTACCTCATTGGAGGTGGGAGAATTAAAGATGAGAGAGAACATGGCTAACACATTCTCAATGCACTTTCTACTCCATCCCATAATTTATCTTAAAATTCCTAAACGTCCACTTATTTGCGGACGCAGGGAGTATACATTAGAAACTTCAAATAGTGGCTCATTAAAAATTGAACATGGAGACTAAATCTTAGCCGGATTTAAAAATTGGGGTAAATAAGGACAATGCATCTCAAGTACATATTAATGAGCATCGATAGAATAACTAGTATATATACACATATCCCAAAGAAGATATTCACAAACCATCCATTTGTTGGACTTTGAATGCTGAGTGAACCATCAACAATAACATGAATTTAAAACTTTCCAAAAAAAGGACGTGGATCTACTCTATGTATTCTCTTCTCTAGATAACATACACGCGAGTAAGGATTCGTACAATTATATGTTTTTTAGCAAAGACGCTTCTTATACAAATGGGTCGTGATGATGTTGGCATATCAATCCTACTGTTCTTTTTATTCCCACCTTTCTACCACAGTTTGGTTGAACTACCAGCATATGGTGGTGGTAATCCTCTAGCGGTTGAGAAGGTATGATTCAACACATGAAACTTCTTTCACTCCATGTTCTACATGTATCCGTCGGGCCACTTAATAATAATTGCTATTACAAAATTAGTCCATCTTAACTATTCTTTATTATGTTGATATAATGATGACATGGCTTAAGAAGATGGCATAAAAATAGATAGTAGGGGGATGCATATGCACAGTTACACACGATTATTTAGTCCTAACAAACTTACATGAACTTAGTAACACAAATATTCTAACTAGTCAGAATTATCTGTGTGTCTTGTAGAACGCTACTCTCTCATTACCTAAACCTTTACATCTCATCCCAGGATCCGAATTTACAAATGGTGAACACAACACTATTTCTCATGTACCCTCCCTCTCTCTCTCTACATTTGAGTAATGTTTGTGGATTCTTTGTCCACTATTAATAGTACATGCACATGCGTCATGTGCCCACATACGCACCATGGCATGAAATAAAAATGATAAAATCATTAGATATTTGAGTTAAAGCAAAAAATAAGTATAAATCCTTGAGAAAATAATGTAAATTAACAGGCATGAATGACCTGCCTAACTCATACTTCCTCAAGTTTCCTAAAGGTTGTTGTTTTATTACACCAGATGATACTTGTAGTGCTCGCCAAAACAACAATTTTGAAAGTACTTATAGAAACAAATTTAAGCATATGATTTTCAAGTACATAATCATAAAATCTTTTAAGATAGGCATAATCAAAGTTTCAAAAGATTTACCTTATCTATGTCTAAACCAAAAGATTTTAGGGAACTAGAGGGAGTACTACTTGGTGAACCTAAATTGTGGGTATCACTTCAAACACAAAAGTCCTTTTGTCTCGAGAGGAAGCTAGTGTTCTGTGCTTAATGAAGGAAACCTACTTATAAGAAAATTGGATAAAAACTAGATGCAAAGGCATATATCTACATGATAAGATGGACTAGTTAATTATGATAAAATTGTGTACAATACGTAGTTTTCTCTAAATATTACTCCCTCTGATTCATAATAAGTGTCTTTGAATTGGATGTTGGGAGTACTATTTATAGCTATTTTTACATCACCAGCATGCAATGTGGCACACAAGCTAGGAAATTACCATGGTCTTTAGGCTGAAATGAGTATATGGGGTTCACCAAATCAACAACCCTCGCAAGACTCTAGAGCAACCATACAGATATATTGTCAACACGGAGGATACTATAGCCCAATTGAAGCTTGATTTCATGTGAATCATTGATCTCACTCATTCTTATAAACTAAAATACCTTTAAAGAAACTGGTAGTTACATTATTTTTTCACTTGCAGGTTTCCCCCTCTTTGTATCACAATAGAGATGTTCGCTTCTTTACCTATTGTACGGTAAGTGTAAGCAAGCCAATTATAAATTTGTAACATTAAGGACTCTTTATACATGAACATTACAAATCTTTCCATGTACCTTTGTTCAGAAAGACACAAAATCAGCGGGATGCTACAACTTGCACTGTCCAGGATTTGTTCCCGCAAAAGGAGCAGCATTGGTGTTTGGCCAAGCAGTTGCTCCCCCTTGAGTTTATGGAGAGGCGGACCACTGCGCCAGGCTTAGCTTAAATCAGGTGCACCCTTTTGTCCATGTACATATTAATGCATCTCTAAGGAGATCGAATATTAGAATATATGCATAGTCAATGAACATGCATGCTTATTTGGTGGGGGCAGTTAGGGGGAAACATGTTCTACTTATTTAGTACACATATATTCCATATGCTCAATGAAATAAGAAGTTATTAATTAAGTATCTAGTAATTACTATCTCTGTTTGGGATTATTAGTCCTAAGGGCCAAGTTGCTAATACCAAGACATTGCATAACTCTTTCTCATTAATCTATACATGCACCAATAGTTTTATATGCATGAGAGAGGTGAGAGAAAAAAGAGAACATGCATTGGACGAGAGAGACTAATAAATAAGATAGTCCTTATAATCTTAAATAATATAAAAAGCTCTCCGGACCTATAATCACAAACAGAGGTAGTACATTACAAAGGTTAAGCTTTAGGAAGAAGAAAAAAAGAAATTTGATCACGTGTTAAATCACTTATTTATGTGGATGTTGAATATTACCCTATGGCATGTTCTAGTGTGAAGCTATGGAAGATACTCCCTCTGTTTGGGATTATAAGGTCAGAGAGCCAATTCGTTAATACCAAGAAGATCAATTGCTCACTCTAATTAATTTATGCATGCACCAATAGTTTTCACATGCATGAGATGCTAGAGAGAAAAATAGGCGACATCATGAGAGATGGAACAACATACATTGGAGGATTGAGAGAAAAGAGAGGTAACTAAATTAATTAGTCACGGGAATTAAGACAATATAGGAGACATGCCTTATAATTCCTAACAATTTTAAAAAGCTCTATAGCCTTATAATCCCAAACATAGGTAGTATATAAGATTTCTCACGAAATATCTATTGCTAAAAATCTTGTTTCTGTATAAGAATTACCGGTTGTGATCATCACCCTCGTCGGTTCTATATAGGATCCGAACAATGGAGACTTGGTGTTGTACCCTCATGATTTATTAAGCCCATCATTCTTGGGGCATTTTCTGAAGGAGCTTTGCGGCACAAAAGTTACGCATACAAGCATTAACTGGATTCGTGCGACCTGGTTATGACTCCAATGTTCGATCAGTTTGACAACCCAGACCGCTACGGGCAACCAACTTCCGTTTTGACTTTAAGAAGGGGTACAGGTTTTACTATGGTGGACCTAGTGGTTGTGTTGGTTGATGACACAAATTTTTCTGGCTTCTTGTGATTCAATACATTATAAGGGAGGAGTTACTGGCGATGGGAGTGATGGCTGCTGCTGGAGGCACGAATTGACAGGACGATCGACAATACCAATACCCCTGTAATCACTCGTGACAAGGCTGACCGCGACTACGTGCAAAAGCTCAGGAGGATAGCCTCAGTGTGATGATTGATAGTAATTAGCCTAGCCATCGGCTTTAGCAGCGTCGCAAAAGGAAGAAGGCACGATCATCAGCATGTTTCCATGGACACAAGACACAACGATCGATGCTGTACCATGCGGCTAGCTAGCTCTGATGTGTGGACTTCGTGCATGATCCCAAGAAACATGATCAGCCATGCATTGTCTTATTTTCCTATTACTCCCTCCTGCAGAAATAAATAACTTGAATTTTTCTAGATTCGGATGTATCTAAACATATTTTAGTGTATATAAACATTCGAATCTAGACAAATCAAAGTCAGTTAGTTCTGGACGGAGAGAGCACAACTTTTTTTTTGGTATATATACTAGCACGTGAAGTTTTTTTAGACGGAAGGCTCGAAATGAGCCCGACTTTGAATTAACGAAGCCAACAACCGTTTAGGAGTTACACCATGAGTTACAACACACACGCGCCGAAGGCGCCCACCACTAAACAAAATAAAAGACAACACAGAAAACATCAAGCCGGAGTGCCAACTTGATCCAAGATGAGGGAACTTTGTCTTCTATTGCACCAGAGTGATCACGGCCAAATCCACACCAACGAACCTCCACCGCACCAAGACAGCAACCCACGGGGGACTCGGCAACGGGGCAGCCACCTAGCAGAACTTGAGGAGCCAAAGGAGGGGGGGGGGGTCTTGCGGTGGCGCCTCCAAGAAGGTGAATGGCGCAATCACGCGTCATCGTCGTCGGCAGGGACCGAGGTCCTACAAAGCTTTCACCCAGACCTGGACCCACCACCCCCGGAGCTCGGGATAGGACCATACCTAGACATAACCATCTTCCCCTGGCATTGGGAAGAGCCCATCGGTAACAGCTATGACCAGACGCCCCCCTCCCCTTAGCCGAGCCCCCCAAGGCGCTAGAGGAGACATCAGCTACCACAACCCTACCGTGTATATGTAGCCATGCCGACGAAATGCGAGGACTGCGACACCAGCGAGAGGACACAGGGTGCTCCACAGTCCACTACTAGAGAGACTAGCCCGAAGTGAGACCACCCAAGGAACAACTTGGCGCGGAGGGATGGAATCCATCAGCTGGCCAAGGGGATCACCGTCGGGACGCCTTCAACAAGGGAACGACACCCGGAGGTGACGCCGCCACCGACCTTAGCCTACGCCAAGTGCAGCTTTCACCGAGATCCAACCAAACCAAAATCCGACGCCGACACGAGGGCGTAGAGAGGACCCGGCCAAAAACACAGCCGCACCCTTGACCTACCCGAGGGTCGGGGAAAAACATGTTGCCTACCCCGGCAAGCATGCACCGGCCCCAGGAACCCCTCCCGGCACACCGGCAAGGACGACACCCGACAGTTGTCGAACAACGACCCAGACCTACAAAGTGTGAAGAGGAGAGTGGGGATACAGGGACGACGACAGAGCCCAACCCGGACCCGACCTAGGCCCATTCGCCCAGATCTGGCCACCATCCCCCGGGCCCACTAGACCCAGATCTAGGCCCGCAGACCTAGATCCAGATATGTCTGCCGTCACCCACCCGGCCCCTACAGCTCCGGTGGTGGTGGCGCCACCTAGGCAACCACCCACGCCACCGTGACCACGACGCACCCCCGCTGGGGCCTCGGGTCCAGCCCGGCCGAAACCGAAGCACCTCTAGGCGTCTCACACGCGACCTCCAGGCGACAGGCAGCGTCGCTCGCGTCACCACGGCTGCCACCTGCGAGACCCCGGCAGCAGCGCCAGGCTGATCCGGAGCCGGCAAACCTCACCACCGCACGGGCGGAGACCGCCCCGTCAGGCCCGCAAATCGCGAGGGGGAAGGGGAGACCGCCGCTGCCAGCACCGCCCAGGCTTTGCCCGGCGGCGGTGGCGAGAGGAAGGGGGAGGGGAGGGGCTGGGGTGGGAGGAGACGGGGGCGCCCCGGCCGCCCGCGGGGAGGCGACGGGAGCGGAGTTCTTTTTGGTGGGAAGACTGGCCGCACGAGAAATTTCAAGATTGATGAGGAAAGAAGGCGGAAGGACTAATTAGAGATATTAAAACCGAGACAAAAAGGAAGCCTCTCACGATCTATGCGTCCCTGGTCGTCGGATTGCCTCATCTGCCTGTTTCTGGCTGTCAGATCCTCTTCAAATCCCGCTTGGGCCGAACATCTCTTATGGACGGTTCTCTGGGCATCAAATAGGCTTTATGTGGTTAATTGGTCCCGGAATGACTCTCCTAAGGCCCATCAAAGAATACATCGGCTGCCGCATCAGTCCGAGGGAAAAAAGAAACAGAGAGAACGGCAGCGTATCGTGGAGTCGCTCCCCTTCCGACCTCTCCTCTCTCGCGAGTCGCGACCGATGGATTCTCATCGCTGACATCGGCCCCACCTCCAGGAGGCTCCTGTGGCTCATCCTCGTCCCTCCACTCTCGACTCCCTGCACCGCCACGATGCCGACCAGCTGCAGATCGCTGCTGCTACCGTAAGGTCTGCTGCCCGCTCTGAGATCCTCCATGACGCCCCCGCGATACAGTTTCTGGCACAACAACAAGATTGACGGCGCTCTTGTGCCCCTCCATGTCGCCGACTGCCCACATGGTAAGACTAACTCATCTGTTCATTTTAGCTACATGAACATGTCTTTTTGTTTCTCAGGTTCAGTCATTGTAGAACTGACAATAAACATTATGCAAGGTGAGATAGTTCATGCAGTAACGGCTCAATATCTCAACAGTTTAGAAATCCTTTGATGACCGTACCCACATGTGAGATTGACGTGAGCATAGATTTTATATTGAGAATTGCACAAATCTAACGACATTTCCTGCCCTGATTTATCATCTAGGTAATTGTTTCATAGCAATTCTGTTGTGCCCTAATTCAACTCTGAATCTGCATGCACCATTGTACTGAGTTGAAAATAAACTGTAGAGAACTATTTGATGGAGCCCTTGAATTTAGACTTTTAAATCCTGTATATAATTTTCCGTTGATAAAATATCTTGCTAATTTATATTTATAAACAAATATATACACGGTAAATAGTTAAAGAGTATAATAGTGAAATTCAGCGCTACACACTACTTTCATGTTTATCTGAATATTATGCAGGGAAGCTAACCATTGCAGCTAGCCCAGAATATTGTGTTTTTGCATGGTTATCTTCTAGGGCCTTCAAAGTTTACTTAGCAAATTCACTGTCATTAGAACATTCTTTCTGGGAATTACCTAACGTGAAGAGTCGGTTTCGAACTGTCCGTCTATGTCGACTATGGTATTATATTGGTTCTTTGATTTTCATGGAACTACAATAGCAAGGTAATATATAACCGAAACAAGGGGAAGCTCTCTCATGATCTATACGTTTCTGGCCATGGGATCACATCATCTGCCTATTTCTAACCGTCAGATGCTCTTCAAATCATGCATGGCCCAAATATCCCTTAGGGACGCTTCTCTGGATATCAAATAGGTTTTATGTGGTTAATTGGGCCTCTAATGACTCACTGACGTGCAATAAAATCAATCCGGGTGTTCAGTTTCTTTTCACGTTAATAGTGTTGCGAACATTCACTACCACATTAGCGCACTACACTGTCTCCTCCGATGTCATGGTGTCCGATCCTTGGTCCATGGTAACTTTGACCAACCGCTCTCTCATGACCTATACGTTTCTGGCCATGGGATCATATCATCTGCCTATTTCTAACCGTCAGATGCTCTTCAAATCATGCATGGCCTAAATATCTCTTAGGAACGCTTCTCTGGATATCAAATAGGCTTTATGTGATTAATTGGGCCTCTAATGACTCACTGACGTGCAATAAAATCAATCCGGGTGTTCGGTTTCTTTTCACATTAATAGTGTTGCGAACATTCACTACCACATTAGCGCACTACACTGTCTGCTCCGATGCTCATGGTGTCCGATCCTTGGTCCATGGTAACTTTGACCAACCGATGAAACATTCTACTGGCCCTGAGTGACATATGATCCATCACGTCAAACAACCCAGCAAACATTTCTTAAATAAACCTAGACTACAATACAAACTTTTATTTAAAATACAATTTTACTATTTCATAACATTCCATATTCTAAGTGACATATGATCCATCACGTCAAACAACCCAACAAACATTTCTTAAATAAACCTAGATTACAATACAAACTTTTATTTAAAATATAATTTTACCATTTCATAACTTTTCATATTCTTAATAGACGGGCGCGGCAACGCGCGCCTACGTGATCTAGTACACATGGGAGATGAGAGCGCTGCGCCGAACATTCTCCATGCTCGTGTTTTGGAGCCTCTCACGAATGAGAATCATTATATGGAAAAGAGAGAAAAAAGCTAGGCAAGCCATACAATTCTAAGTTTCTTTGAAATAATACATATCCTTGTACCAGTGGATCATGGCTATGTTGCCATATCAATTTTACTGTTCTTTTTATTCGCACCTTACTACCTGGTTGAAACAATAGATAGTGGCGGTGATCCCCTAGCAATGAGAAGGAATAATTAGACACGTGAAACTCCTTTAACTTATTTCATGCAGCACGTACTTTAATCTCTTGGGGCGCTTAAAAATAATTGTAACAAATTAGTCAATTGTACTAATTCTTTTTCGTTATGTTGAGATAATGATGCCATGGATCAAGAAGATGTTTGACAATAGTGAAAGGATAGAGACGGTAACTGGAGGGGTGAATAGGTTTCTACAAATTTTACTTTTATTTTCACAGGTTTCAGACCATGCGACTAATAAGATGAGGCTAGTAACTAAGTGAAACAACCTATATTATGCAATAAGATACTTTAAGCATGAAGGCTATTAAAAAAGATAAATGCCCAAATAAAAGAGCTCGGATAGAGACAACTGAGGCACGCGAAGACCAAGATGTAACCTGGTGTTCACTTCCTTTTATGGAAACTACGTCACCGTTGGAGGGGTGTGGGTTACCAAGAAAGACCCCCAAACACCACGAAGGTCCACCTTCTTCTTATTGAGCTTCCCTCCACGAATAAAGAGATCAATCATTAGTAGTACACCTTAAGCTAACCTCCAAACACTCACAAACTTTTCCCAAAACAACTCACAACCCGAAAGCTTTTGGGCGACCCAACACGCCTAGGGTTTCTGAACAAACAAAAGAGTACAAAAGAAATTTGATGAACTCAAGGGTAATCATGAATTGGCTCAGTGGAAACTGACGATCTGCAAGAACACAGGTTCGTCAGAGAAATTTTTTGTGGAAGTATTAGTTCTAGTTTTTATATCGATCCTAATAAGGAGTTTAGGAAAATGTTTATCAGCGACGTTTCTGTCGCAAAGTGTCACTTGTCTTGAGTGAATTGACTGTAAGAGTTGAGGTGGAAACGAATGAGTGGAAAGGAAGTGGTTTTGAGTATTGAATAGTGCTTAAAGTAAATAACATAAAAGTAAAATAGCACGGAGGTTGTTTGAGGTTTCTTGCAGATGAAAGGTTAGATGCGGAGAGAAAGGGTTCATGGTGATAGTGAATGTGCCAGATGGAATAAAATGGGATAAGTGATTATAATACTTAGTATTCATATGTGAGTAAGCAAGCAACCCATATACCAATCAAGAGTCCTCTTGGTAGATTCTTCTCGATTCCAATGATCCTTCTGCTTGTTACCAAATCCATGGTTAGCACATCAATAAAGGTCTTTTGACCAGATAAATTCTTTAATCTTGATGGTTCTTTGTTGTCCTCGAGTTATACTAGCTCCTCTTTGATATCGGTCATGTCACTCGGGGGTCGCCAATTAACTAGTAAACAAGTTCATATCTATGAGATCTAAGGATCATATTATCCGAACCCTTAAATTGGATAACAAGTACTACGCATACATAGATAATCATTCTCATAATATAATAATCACAACCATAATCACAAATGGATGAAAATAGGAGAGTCACATCACATCTCACAAATTCCCTACATCTTCCACGCCTATGGGATTTACTCACACATGAGAGCAGAATAGATCAAATACATAATCATATTTCAAATGGAAATCATCTCAACTTTACTGTAGCAAACCACAATGACGTTGAATATCAAATCAAATACAAACCAAAGTTGGAAATAGAGGTTCAAATCGCTAATCTTACATGTATAAATCTCTCTATTAGTACAAGTGGGAAATTATGGTGGATTTGATGATCAAGAGGCTAGAGATCTTCGAAAGATGAGTGAGGTTTTCTCCTTCTTCAGATATGATCTCCTCTCTTCTGGAATGGTGTGTGGCGGCTGCATTCGTATTTTGCGCCCTGTGTCTTCACGAAAGATGCTTGTATTGATGTAACGGAGACGGTGTCATGTGGTACGGGCGACCTTCAGTCATACTGGAGGTCGTTAAAGCCTCTGTAAGCCTCGGATGGAATTGTCTTCAATTGGAGATTTCCTAAGTGTGATTATCCCATAAATACTCTTAGATCTTTCCGAAAGTGTCCAGTACCTAAAATTCATCACAAAAGAACAAGGTTTGGCTAACTTGCGATACTAGCGTTAGTTGAAATATCAAAATCAACGAAACCAAGTGAAAACCAATGAAAAATCCTTGATAAATAATGTCAGTATTTGGAGCTATCAACCTCCCCAAGCTTATTTGTTACTCGCCCTCGAGTGACAAAGCTATAAAGAATAATAGCAAGAAATAAACTTAGGTAGAGAAACTCACAAGTCCAAGATGGTATCATATTCCATCGTCACAAATCCTGTAGCCTTAAACATGAGCATAATATATTTCAACAATTGCACTTAATTTCGCTTCCTAACCGCGTGTAACTTGCTAGCTAATAAATCTTAAACCCAAAAGGGATTGTCAAGAATTTGGTTAGGCTTGCGAATCAATTCTTTTGGCGTCTCTCTTCTTATGAGATTAAAATTATTTTTGAGCAAAAATGCTTCATTAAGGTGCACTAGTAAATGTCAAAAGAAGGATAAAGTTAGAGCTTTCCATTAACATCCACTTCAAAATTCGTGGACTTCTAACACCCAATATTTTCCTTATCTTTCAAGAACTTTCATTTGGATCAAATAACTTAAGCACAAACTTTGAAGTACTTCATCCCATGGAACTATAATTTTGCACACCGTAGCATTGCTACAAATGTCTAGCCAACTCATAGCCAAAATCTGAGATGACCTCAAGATCGTCCGTAGGACATCGAAGTAGTCAGTTCCATGAAGTTTTGGTACTCTCACAATCCACTTTAATGTAAAACATTTCCTTTCAACTTATCAAGACAAGTTTGGCATCTCCCTCAACCACCACAAAATTCCCATTCCTTCAAACATATCTTTTTTCAAAAATTGTTATCAAGTGAAAACCTTTAAGATGTGGAGTTGACTGTTGCTAAGATTAAACTCTTAAGACAAAAACATGGAACTAAAGTTTTCACAAATACACTATCTCTTGTTCTTAAAAATATTAGAATTTGATCCAATGCGATTGTTTTTCAAACTAAGAGTAATTGTCATAAGTTGAAACCAAAGTAGTGACACTAGCTTTGATAGTAAGTTCCAAAAGATAAAAAGCTAAGAGGGGAGCGGGACCCAAGTGCAACAAAACAAAAATAATATGTTCATGACTAAACTTACATGAAGAGGGAAAATAGGAATGTGGTATCTCTTATCTCTAGCTCATTTCACACTCAAATCGACTCCTCGTGTTCTTCTCTATCGCTAAGTCACTTGAAGTGAATAAACTATGAAAAATCAAAAAGAAAATCGAGAGAGATTCACACAAAACAAGATAAAATCTACTCTAATTTTTTTGTGTTTTCTTTTTTATCAATGCAAATTGAAAGTAAACATGTAACTAAAGAAAGGTAAACAAATTAAAAGAAGAAAACAAAACATGAATGCAAAAGGTGGGAAGGAGTTCAACCTCCCCAAGCTTAGACTCTTGGCCTATCTTTGAACAATTACTGTTGCCATCGTTGGGCGGCTGCTGCTGATGGTACATGTAGTAGTTCAGGAAATCAGACATGAAATGGGTGAAGTCCTGAGTAAGGGTAAAAACATTGGCGTTCATGTCATGCAGTGTGTTCTCCACACTACTAACACGAGACACCAACTGACATACTCACCTCTTAGGACATAGTTTTATCCCGGCTGAGGTGGTGGCATGTTCTGCTGCTGCTGGTACTAGGGGAAGTGTTGTTGATGTCGGTGTTGCTGGCCATAGGCATCCCAACCCATGGTATTCTAGCGTTGCTCTTCCTTCTTCTGTTGGTGTTGCTCTTGGTCCACTCCCGCATTTTCTCAAACAGGGTTTCCTTCTAGGGGTGGGATCCTACCCGAGATGATCATTGCATGTCGGAACTCCTCATCTTCGAGGACCCAACTCTGGATTCCTGGAAAACCAAAAGCTTGAACAAAAGAAATCATAATTTGGTGAACTTCACTATTAGGCTCATAAAATCTGATCAACATAGAAAGTACGGTGAGCCCTATAGACTCCCATGTATTTGGTGCTTTCCATGTGAACATCATCCAAGTATTTACTACCTAGCATCGGTCTTTCTTGGAGTTGGATTAACTCTTTGAATAGGCAATTTGAGTGATAAAACCGCTGCAATGAATATCTCCTAAATGGGCCGACCTTTGGTGGCGAAAGTGTTGGAGTGTTGGATTAGAAATGCACCCAAATTTACCTTATGTACCATCTCCGGATGGAGATCCATGTAAAGCACACATATCTCGGGGCTAGCCATTGCCCCTATGTCACCCTTCCAAAAAATAGAATTCACCAAGAAGGTGGTGAAGTAGCGGATGATGGAATTATGGATGGTGGTGGTCCTCTTCCGCATGTAATCAATATCCCTGTGAACAGAAATTTTCTCCCAAGCATACATTGCCTCTGCAAGGACTTCTTCAGTAATAACGAGCTCTCCCTCATAGGATAACCCGAAGCAATCAACTCATAGAAAGTAATACTTTTGGGTTGCCTATTAAGTACGAAACTTATAGTGCAATGGTGTTGTTTGAGTGCAAGGTCATGGTGGAAAGTCGAGAGGAATTCCCACGTGGAGCACTTGAAAGTGTCAGCATCTAGGGTGGTATAGGCGGTCATACCGGCATTCCTAGCCATCATGTTGAAGTACTCCTTAAAACCATGGCGAGATAGGAAGTCATTGTACGCCGACTTTTTGGGCAGCACATTACAAGAGCTCACTCTCGCATAGTTCATGGCAGACTTTAGAGCATCCCCCTCCTAGCGCATCTTCTTTGAGCCCGGCGCGGTGGAGCTTCTAGAGGGTCCCGAGCCTCTTGAGTTCCCTCCGGTGCGGAAAATCCTTCCAATATGCATTGCACTGAAAAATTTCAAAACAAAACTATAGGCATAAGGTTTCTATCATGTAAACAGATGATTACAGGTAAAATTGAACCCTAACATGAGGAATCAACAAGAATCTAAAAATATCAAGGACTCATATAGATAGCCAATGTGAGTGATCCGACCATGGATTTCAGAAAATAAAGCATGGATCAGGTGAGAAACTTACCGATGTCAAGATTCCCCAACTCAAATGACTGAAATCGATGAAGAATCAAGGATTCTAAGAGGTTAGGGTTCGAGTTTGAGAGAGAAAGAGACATAAAGGGAGTAACAAGATGGATGGTTGGGATGCCCAGCTAGACACCGTCGTTTTTGAGTGGCACCACACTCGGTATGGCGGACGATCATAACCATTGGATACATCGATTAGGGTTTGAGGTCAAGCATTGGTACGGGCGCGTCCAATTGTACCACTGGTCATTATCCATTCAGTAACCTGGAAGAAAGCATTGCTTGCTTCATCGAGAAATAGAACGGGCATGCGGTACAGGATCGTCCGACCGTACAGCAGCTCGTTAAAGGCTCTCTTTCGGTAGAGCAAATTCTGTTTCCTCTAGGTCTTTGGTACAGGCGCATGGTACAATACCTTCCGGTTGTACCGGCGGTCGTTAAAGGCTCCGAAGGCCTCCTTATTCTTTTCTTTTCAATTCCTTCCTTAAAACTTGAACTACATCTTTTTTTCTCTCCAAAACTTTGGCTAAAAGAGTTTATTAGAACAACTAAATTAAAACACAAAAATAACTATACTACCTTTATTCAAAGATGGTTTAACTTGCATCAAGAATTTATTTTGAATTGGTTGATTCGACTCAACCAACCTTTGAGTCTTTGGCACATACCTTGGGCCTCCCTTCATCGAGGGTAACTTTACGCTTGAACACATTCAGGTGGTGGTACATATTTTCCACCTTGTTCTTATTTATTCGGGAAGTAACGAACAATATGATCATCATAGATGTTGAAGACAATTTTCCTGCTAGTGGAATCAACATTAGCTCCTGTAGTACTAAGAAAAGGTCTTCCGAGGATGATTGAAAGTTTTCCATCTTTAGGAACATCAAGTATAATAAAGTCATTAGTTATGACATGTTAATCAATTCTAAGTAGAACATCTTCGATCATTTCAATGGGTTGTTTAGTGGTTTTATCAGCCTTCTGCAAGGTAATGGAAGTAGGAGAGTAATCACTGAGATCTAGTTTCCTTAAGAGGGAATATGGCATGAAACTAACACTTGCACCTAAATCATATAGGGCATTGAATATGTTAATTTTCCAATAGCACAAGAAACAGTTGGTATACTAGGATCCCCAAACTTAGTGGGAAGTTTATCACCATAGCTTATCATCACCGCTATAGTCTTAGTTGCTTTTTTATTTCTGTTAAGAATATCTCACATGAACTTTTTGTAAGTATGAACTTGAATTGCATCAGCTAGAGGAAGTTCTAAATGAAGATTACTTAGAGCTTAGGCAAATGAGTCATAGGCACTCTAATTAGGTTCATACTGAACACGGTTAGGATAAGGGATTTTCTTTTTAGTTGGTTTTACCTTATCCTTTACCTTGGGTGTCGGCTCAACATCTTTTTTGTTCTTCTTCTTAATTGTCGGCTTATGCTTTTCAACTTGTTTTTCCTTTGATAAAATCACTTATTCCTCTTGTTCACAACTAAGCTCAACTTCTTCTCTTGGATCGACAGTTTCAACATCAGAGTCATATTGCTTATCTTTATCTTCCGTCTCTTCCTCTTCTCCATTTTGTTTTAAAGCTTATTTTATTTTCTTTGGACTTCAAGGTCAATGTCATCTTGTGGATCAACAAGGTCCTCTTCTTGACTCCTTTCTTGAGTCTCCTTTGCCTTCTGGGCATGTTCTTCTTGATACCAAGGTGGCCCTAGAGGTTCATGTGTTTCTGTACCATGTCTAGTAACAATATTAGTAGATACAGTATTGTAATCATGATTACTTTGGCTTAAATTAAAGCTTGAGTCTCGAATATTTGATCACATCGAACTTTAAACATACTAATATGTTTATCAAGATGTCTAGCAGCATGTCCTATATCATCGAAAACTGCAATCAATTCTTCTATATCTTTATTGTGGAGCATGAGGTGTTTATTATAACTATCACGGAACTGAAGTTCTTGATGTTTATATTGTTGCATAGCAAGATTTATTTCATCTTCTACTATAAAAGTTTGGATAACATCAACTTGAATTTCTTTTATGAGTTCGGTGATATATCTTTTTCTTCCATGTACTTCTTGACTTCAGGCATAAGTTCTAGAGTTATATAAAGAATATCTTTCTTTGGTTTAATATCTTTATCAGGATTATATTATTTATCATTGAAGGATCTTCTATGCATTCAAGTAGCGTCAACTTTCTCAAAGTTCCTCCTGCAATTAAATCAAGCATTTGTTTGGAATCATTATTGAGTCCATTATAAAAATATTGTATGATTCAATGCTAATTAAAATCGTGATTTGGGACTTTCATATTCATCCCATAAAATATTTCACATGCTTGTGAGAAGTTTTCTCCAACTCTCTGAAAGAAATTAACTATGTCTCGCTTGATCTGCAGAATCTTAGTAAATGAGTAGAATTTTTTGCATTCATCCAACTTTTCATAGTGTGTCTAGGTAAGGATTGTAACCAAGCAAAAGCTTTATCTTTTAATGACTAGTGGAAAAGTTTAAGTTGTACAAACTATTTTGGTAGTCCAGCTGGTTTAAAAGTATCACAAAGGTCATGAACCTTCGTCATATGATCACTTGGATCTTCATCTTCTCTTCCTTCAAAAGCAATTTATTTTATCATATAGATTAGCTCGTGATCTATTTAAAATTCCGTTCCTTCAATATCAGGATAGAGAATTAGTATTCTCATAACATGCCTAGATGGATTCCCATAATCTCCCAATGATTTCTCAGGCTCTACTACTCTTCGGGTGATGGTCAAATCTGCCATCAAAGGAATCAAACTGTTCATGTCTATAGAACGTGAATTAGGAAAGATTTCAATGAATTTTAGGTGTCTTTAAATTGGTACATGATGTCTACGCACTTCTATTCTTGTAGACAGTTGTTGGGCCTCCAAGTGCAGAGGTTTGTAGAACAACAACAAGTTTTCCCTTAAGTGGATCACCCAAGGTTTATCGAACTCAGGGAGGAAGTGGTCAAAGGTATCCCCTCTCAAGCAACCCTGTAATCAAGATACAAGAAGTCTCTTGTGTCCCCAACACACCTAATACACTTGTCAGGTGTATAGGTGCACTAGTTCGGCGAAGAGATAGTGAAATACAAATGGTATGGATAATTATAAGTGGTAACGGTGCCAGAAAAGCTTTCTAGCGTGTGGTTGACGTGGGAAAAGACTAAATGCAAACTAAAATAAATAAGGAAGCAAGCAAAGATGTAACAGATCTAATTGTAAACGGTGTATCAATGCTTAGAAACAAGGCCTAGGGATCATACTTTCACTAGTGAACACGCTCATATAAATATATTCTTCTTTATAATACTATGCTGAACTACTCTCCTGTTGGACACTCTAATCCATGGTAGGGCTATAATAGCACACCTCAAAGTAAGCCTTTCCCATCTAGATAACCCCACACTGTCACCTTGAGCTCTATATGGTTCAAACAAACACCACAATTTCATAAGGACATCCAACTTCAAATATAACTCATAATAAGTATTTGTAAGCTCTAGCCTAAGTGCCACCATGGTGTGCACGCTGTCACTTTCACACACATGGGGAGAGCAGAGATCTATTAAAGCACTTGAGTAGCAAGGTAGATCTATAGACTACAAGCTCATGATCTCAATAAGATCATGCATAGAGAGAGAGATGAACACATAGCTACCGGTAGAACCCTTAGCCTCGAGAGAGAACTACTCCCTCCTCATCATGGGAATCAGCAACGGCGATGGAGATGGTGGTGGAGATCAATGGAGATGGCTCCGGGGGCACTTCCCCGTCCCGGCAGGGTGCCGAAACAGAGACTTTCTATCCCCCGAATCTCCCCTTCGGTGGCGGCGGCGCTGCGGAACTTTTCGTGGCTAGAGGCTTGATTATTTAGGGTTTATGCATCGGGAGGCTCTTATAGGCGAGAGAGGAGACCGAGGGGGTGCCGGAGGGGCCCACACCACCCCCTGGCGTGGCCTAGCCTGGCCCGCGCCACCAGGTGGTGTGGCCACCCTCTGGCCCTTCTCCGTCTCGTATTCTGGCTCCAAGTGTCCCTCGGTAAAATAATAACTTTGGCTTTTGTCCTGTCCAATTCCGAGAATATTCATTTTCTGACTTCGTGGAACCAAAAACAGCAAAAAACAGGCAGCTGGCAGTGTGGCTCTTGTTAATAGGTTAGTCCAAGAAATCATCTAAAAAGTACTCCAAAGTGTGGACAAAACATAAGAAAGTAGATAAAACCAAGCATGAAACATCAAAAATTATAGATACATTTGCAATGTATCAACATCTCCAAGCTTAACTCCTGCTCGTCCTCGAGTAGGTAAGTGACAAAAAGAAAGAATAATTTTTGAGGTGACGTGCACCATCATAAACTTGATCAAAGTATTTGTAAAACCTTGATAACTGGGATCATAGTACTTCAACATAGCATGAAAGATATAGTTCTAACAATAAGACATAGCAACTATGTTGCAACATGAAAACGCACAAACAAAAGATTCATGAATAACAATGCTTTGCAAGACGTTTGTTTGTTTCACATAAAGAAAACATAGCATAGTGGCATTCAGCTTGTCCCTCATAGAGTAGCAAACATAAATGCATAGGACACCTTCAAAGTTCATAAGAGTGACTAGATACAAATAGTTTAAAACAAGCAATATCAAAGTATGCATCAATCAACAAGTCTTGGGACAATGCACATAGAACTAAGAATGGCCACTATGCTCTCAAAGTAGGTGCATAAAGATAGAAGGTGGAGACTCAACATAAAAGTGGAAGAAAGGCCTTCATAGCTGGAAGTACGGATTCAAGTTTCATAAAGAGCTTCCAAAAATTATGGTACTTATTAGCTTTCAGCTCTCATTGACCCTATCATAAGCATCTTGAAGTGATTAAGGTTAAAGTGAACAAACTATGGAGTATATGCTTGACGAAGTATAAGTTGGAAATGTCATGTCCCTTGAATACGAGGGCCGCTCCTCATGCTACTCAAGTTTAGTCACCGGTAAGTTCTTGTCATCGTAAGTACATGTGTATCATAGAGAACCGCCAATGGGGTACCCCTTGCCCGATGATACGGAAGAATCCCCGTATCAAAATGACAAGGCAAGCAGACAACAAGCATCTCAGCAATCTTCTTATTTACCATGGGAATATGGTGCTTTTTTCTCTCTTTCCTCTTTTCATAATCTCTTTTTTTTTCTTTTTCTCTTTTTTCTCAATATAGGACTCTTTTTTTATAAGAAGAATGCTTCATAGACAACTCATGATGGTTACGATGCAGGTTTCCATCATGTCAGCATGGATTAGACGAGCGGCCCAGACGTTTCTCTAACACATATACATAACTCCATAGACTTAAAAGCTCCCCTTTCATTTCACACCGACGACATTCATAGACAAAAGAGCATGATATGAACTAGGTACAAAGTACCCGTGCAATGTTGAAAGTGTTCCCCATGACAACATGGTTCTGCTAATCCCCAACAAATAAGTGCAAGCATATACAACATAGACGACACAATGGTTCAAGTTTATTAAGGGCAAGAAAAGTAAAGTGTGCCATCAAGTTCGTGAGAGCTTTAATCACTAGTTTTCTCATAACAAGTTTAATTTGGAAGGTAAACAAAAACATGAATATACTTGGAATAGCATATGCTAGTAGGTAGGCATGGTGGACTCTTTGGAATAACTTGGTTTAAGGAGTTGGATGCATGAGTGGAACTCATACTTGGTTGCGGAGGCGAGCAAAAGACTGGGAGCGACAAACTAAGAGAGCAATAATGGTCATAATCATGCAGAGCAACAAAACATCATTGATCAAAGAATAAAGTGATACTACAAGTTAAAAACTAAAGGATCATCACGGCTATTGTGACTTTGGATAGTCATAACATGGTGTGAGCATGCGCCAAGTCAACCCAAATAAAGCATCAAAGGAGAATACCACTATACTATGCTTTAATATGCTAAAACAACGCATGATTCATCCAAGGCACATTAAGCAATCTCAATTGTTTATAACAAGTCATGCTACAACAAAGAATACTAAGCATAAAGCCAAAACAATATCAAGCATGGCATGACAAAGCATAGGCCACAATCAAAAACAAGCTCTCTTTACCACTTAAGCATGAACTTTCCTACTCTTTTCCAATCCAAACCAAACTATTTGAAAACCAATGTATGAAAGAGGGGGTCCAACCAATTTATTCAGCAAACTAAGAAAACCAAGCAAACGAAAACGAAAAAGAAGACGCTCCAAGAACAACACAACTGTGCATGAAACAATAAAAATGAAGTGTTTGGAAGAAACCCGGATTTTTTATTGATGAAGAAGGGGATGCCTTGGGCATCCCCAAGCTTTGACGCTTGTACTTCTTGGACATTTCTTGGGGTGACACGCGTGGCATCCCCAAGCTTGAGCTTTAGTCCATTCTTCATCTCATTACTCACTCCTTCCATACACCTGAAATTTTTCCTTCATACAAAACTTCACACAATCTTTATTAGCAACATTAGTGCACTCAAGATAATAGGTCTTTAAGGTTCAGTTATAACACCAAGAAAACTTCCATTAAAACACTAGATACTGTAGAACTTCCCTCAAAAATCTCAATTCCCCAAAAGAACTCGAAAAGGAACCAACAAGAAGCAAATGCAAATAATGGCAGAAATCTGTCAAAACAGACCAGCAGGTAAAGACGATTTTTTTAGAAGACCTTTTGTTGCTCAAATCAAAAAGTGTTGAACTAACGAAAGTTAGATAATAACCTGGGGCAGAAGCACAAAAATTCACCCCTCAAAAGGACGTGTAGAGATTTTACACGAATTTTTACGGTGAAGCACATAAATCTGTTTCGGGACAGCAACTTTCCCAATCATTACTTCTCTCTTATTAGAGGTTACTCTTGGCACAGAAAGCAAATAAAAAGGATAAGGAGCGGTTATTACTGAGGTAATAACTTCCAAGACTCATCTTAAACTTTTGGGTTATCTCCCAATAAGTACTTTTCTTTAACGCCTTTAAGTTAGGCATGATAGTTTGAGAAGATGCTCACATAAGAAATATGAATTGAAGTAAAAGAGAGCATCAAGAAGCAAATATGGAACAAATTTAAGTCTAACCCACTTCCTATGCATAGGAACCTTGTAAAGAAACAAGTCATAAAAGCATAAAGCAACAAGCATAGGAAAGCAAAATAAGTGCAACTTCAAGACTTTCAACATAAAGAGAGGAAACTTAATATTGTTGAGATACATAAGACCATGTTTCCTCTCTCATAATAACTTTCAGTAGCATCATGAATAAAATTAACAATATAACTATCACATAAAACATTCTTATCATGACCCACATGCATAAAACAATTATTACTCTCCCTATAAGCATAGTCATTCTTATTAATCATAGTGGGAGCAAATTCAACAAAATAGCTATCATTATTATTCTCATCACCATAATCATCAAATATAGAAGGCATATTGTAATCATTAATTTTCTCCTGAATAGTAGGTGGACTGAAAATATCATATTCATCATTATAATCATCATATTATTGGAGGTTTGGTATCATCATAAGCAATAGAATAGCTATCTTCCAAAGTTGGGGAACTAAAAAGATCATTTTCATCAAAACCAGCTTCCCCAAGCTTAGACTTTTCCATAGCATTAGCAATAATGGTGTTCAAAGAATTCATACTAATAACATTTCTATTAGCATACAAATAAAGTTCCATATGTCTTTTAATTTTCTCTTCAAACACTTCATGTCCTAACTCAAGATAAATACTATAAAGCTCTCTAATTTTGTTGTTGTTTTCCACTAAGCCTAACTAGTGAAAACAAGAAACAAAAAGACAAAATTGCAGAATCTAAAGGAAATAACTTCGAGCACTCACACCGGAGGATGTGAGTACCTTTTACCTTACCTCCTCGGCAACGGCGCCAGAAAATAGGCGTTTTCCATGGGAGGTTCTTCTTCTTTAATCCTCCGGTGTGAATACCTTTTACCTTACCTCCCCGGAAATGGCGCCAGAAAATAGCTTGATGTCTACGCACTTCTATTCTTGTAGATAGTTGTTGGGCCTCCAAGTGCAGAGGTTTGTAGAACAGCAGCAAGTTTTCCCTTAAGTGGATCACCCAAGGTTTATCGAACTCAGGGAGGAAGTGGTCAAAGGTATCCCCTCTCAAGCAACCCTGCAATCAAGATACAAGAAGTCTCTTATGTCCCCAACACACCCAATACACTTGTCAGGTGTATAGGTGCACTAGTTCGGCGAAGAGATAGTGAAAAACAAATGGTATGGATAATTATAAGTGGTAACGTGCCAGAAAAGCTTGCTGGCGTGTGGTTGACGTGGGAATAGACTAAAGGCAAACTGAAATAAAGAAGGAAGAAAGCAAACATGTAACAGATCTAATTGCAAATGGTGTATCAATGCTTCGAAACAAGGCCTAGGGATCATACTTTCACTAGTGAACACTCTCATATAAATATATTCTTCTTTATGATACTACGCTGAACTACTCTCCTATTGGACACTCTAATCCATGGTAGGGTTATAACAACACACCTCAAAGTAAGCCTTTCCCATCTAGATAACCCCACACTGTCACCTTGAGCTCTAGATGGTTCAAACAAACACCACAATTTCATAAAGACATCCAAATCCAAATATAACTCATAACAAGTATTTGTAATATCTAGCCTAAGTGCCACCATGGTGTGCACGCTGTCACTTTCACACACATGGGGAGAGCAGAGATCTATTAAAGCACTTGAGTAGCAAGGTACATCTATAGATTACAAGCTCATGATCTCAATAAGATCATGCATAAAGAGAGAGATGAACACATAGCTACCGGTAGAACCATTAGCCTCGAGAGAGAACTACTCCCTCCTCATCATGGGAATCAGCAATGGCGATAGAGATGGTGGTGGAGATTGATGGAGATGGCTCTGGGGGCACTTCCCCGTCCCGACAGGGTGCCGGAACAGAGACTTTCTGTCCCCCGAATCTCCCCTTCGGTGGCGGCGACACTGTAGAACTTTTCGTGGCTAGAGGCTTGATTATTTAGGGTTTATGCATCGGGAGGCTCTTATAGCCGAGAGGGGAGACCGAGGGGGTGCCGGAGGGGTCCACACCACCCCCTGGCATGGCCTAGCCTAACCCGCACCACCAGGTGGTGTGGACACCCTCTGGCCCTTATCCGTCTCGTATTCTGGCTCCAAGTGTCCCCCGGTAAAATAATAACTTTGGCTTTTGTGCTGTCCAATTCCGAGAATATTCATTTTCTGACTTGCTGGAACCAAAAACAGCAGAAAACAGGCAGCTGGCACTGTGGCTCTTGTTAATAGGTTAGTCCAAGAAATCATATAAAAAGTACTCCAAAGTGTGGACAAAACATAAGAAAGTAGATAAACCAAGCATGGAACATAAAAAATTATAGATACATTTGCAATGTATCAGTACACATTCAATATAAGTAGGAAAACATGTAGATCCTCTATCTTCAACATAGATCATAAATGGTTTCAACACTTACAGATGTCAAGAAACAAACACTTAGCACTTAGCTCCCCGCAACGGTACCAGAAAATAGCTTGATGTCCTTCAAGAGCACATGTTTGTCAGAGCATGTTTTCGTTGAAGTATTAGTTCCAATTTTTATATCGATCCCAATAAGGAGATTAGGAAAATGTTTATCTGCGCCATTTATATCGCACTCAAGGTGTCACTTGTCTTGAGTGAATTGACTGTAAGAGTTGAGGTGGAAACGAATGAGTGGAAAGGAAGTGGTTTTGAGTATTGAATAGTGCTTAAAGTAAATAACATAAAAGTAAAATAGCACGGAGGTTGTTTGAGGTTTCTTGCAGATGAAAGGTTAGATGCGGAGAGAAAGGGTTCATGGTGATAGTGAATGTGCCAAATGGAATAAAATGGGATAAGTGATTATAATACTTAGTATTCATATGTGAGTAAGCAAGCAACCCATATACCAATCAAGAGTCCTCTTGGTAGATTCTTCTCGATTCCAATGATCCTTCTGCTTGTTACCAAATCCATGGTTAGCACATCAATAAAGGTCTTTTGACCAGATAAATTCTTTAATCTTGATGGTTCTTTGTTGTCCTCGAGTTATACTAGCTCCTCTTTGATATCGGTCATGTCACTCGGGGGTCGCCAATTCACTAGTAAACAAGTTCATATCTATGAGATCTAAGGATCATATTATCCGAACCCTTAAATTGGATAACAAGTACTACGCATACATAGATAATCATTCTCATAATATAATAAGACAATAATCACAAATGGATGAAAATAAGAGAGGCACATCACATTTCGCCAATTCCCTACATCTCCGACGCCTATGGGGATTTACTCACACATGAGAGGAGAATATATCAAAGACGGAATCATATTTCAAATGGAAATCATCTCAACTTTACTGTAGCAAACCACAATGGTGTTGAAAATCAAATCAAATACAAATCGAAGTAGGAATAGAGGTTCAAATCCCTAATCTTACAAGTATGAATCTCTCTCGATACAAGGGGGAGTTATGGTGGAGTTTATGATCAAAAGGTTAGAGATCTTCGAAGGATGAGGCCAGGTTCTTCTCCTTCTTCGGATATGATCTCCTCTCTTACGGAATGGTGTGTGGCGGCTGCTTTCGTATTTTTCCCATTGTGTCTTCACAAAAGATGCATGTATTGATATAGTGGAGACGATGGCGTGTGGTACGAGCGGACGGTATGGGCAGCCTCTAGGCCGTACTAGAGGTCGTTAAAGCCTCTGTAATCCTCAGATGGAATTTTCTTCGATTGGAGATTTGCTCATTAGGTGTGGTTAGCCCATAAATGGTCTCGAATTTTTCCTAAAATATCCAGTACCTGAAATCCATCACAAATGAACAAGGTTTCGCTAACTTGCGATATTAGCATTAGTTGAAAGATCAAAAACAACGAATACAAGTGAAGACCAATGGAAGATCCTTGATAAAATTGTCAATATTTGGAGCTATCAGAAACTCAGATGTAGATCTCCAGTGTTGATTATTAAAGGAATTTAGATATGGGTGGAGGAATTGGAGATCTCAAGCTTTTAGTGGTGCTCAACATTGAAGAAGAGAGCTGGGATTCTTTTACTTTTCGTGCAACAAGGTAGGTACCCGTTGGAGAAGAAAGGGTGGCTTGAGAAGGTCCACCGAAAAATTAACTATTTGGGCATTTTCTTATTACAAAAAACTTTACTATATATACTTGCACATAAAGTTTTGAATATTTAATTGAAAAAATACGAGAAGACTACACATGGGGAAGGAGAGCCATGCGTTGAATGATCTCTTTGCTCGTGTTTCGGATCCTCTCATGGAGGGAATCATTAGATGGAAAGAGAGAGAAATTAGAAACCCCAGAACATTGGGAAATTACCCGGATTATTACCAATGTCAAGCACTTTCTGTGGCTTCTTACTACATTGGTTATTTGTGCAATCTGCCTATTAGTTTTAGATCTCGGTAATTTTCATTAACTCTTACCCCCTGTTACCCCGTTTATTACCAATGTCAAGCACTTTCTGTGGCTTCCTGTGCCGTCGGTTAATTCTGCAATCTGCTAGAAGCTTCCACGTGAGAGTTTTAGATACTATTAATTTTTGTTAACCTTTATCCCCCTCCCCAAGTCATATCTCGATCTTTGATCTTGTAGTTAGCTATACATTCAAATTTAAGATAATGGCTCCTAAAAAATGGAGACGAAGTTTTGGCTGCATTCAAAATTGTTTTAAATAGCTAGTGACAACATAGTTCAAGTACATAAAGTACATATTAATGAACATTAATGGAACAATCAATATCTATCCTTATCCAAAAGAGGATATGCCATTACCATCCGTTCTTGGACATGTTTAAATGTGAGTTAAAATCAACACTATCAATTAACAAGAATCTATTAAATGACCGTGTCTCTACTCTATATATTCTCTTCATCATTAGATAAACATACAAGCAGATAGGGAGCCACACAATTCTAAATTCCTTTGAAGGGACACACTTCCTTGTACTAATGGGTCGTGGTTATGGTACCATATCAATCTTACTATGGTTTTTATTCGCACCTTGCTACCATGGTTTGGTTGAACCAATAGATGATGGCGGTAATCCGCTGACGAAAGGGAAGGTATGATTAGACACCTGAAACTCGTTCAATTAACTTTTTCCATGCACCACTTTATTGTTTCTACTAAGCCACTTGATAATGGTTGTTATTATGAATAGTCGCTTGTAATAAAAATTTTATGTTGAGATAATAATGATGTGGCCTCAGAAGATGGTATTGTAAATAGATAGTAGGGGTGCATATGTAGTTACACATGATTATTTAGTCGTAACAGTTCTTTGTAACATGTTTCCAATTTAGAGCATTGCATGTGGTAAAACAATTATTATAACTAGCCAAAACTAACTTTGTCATTTGCAGAACGTACTCACTCCATGCCTAAACCTTTTCGCGTCGCCCGAGGAGCCAAATTTACAAACGACAAAGGCAACACTATTTCCCATGTACTCCCTCTCTCTCTCTGACACACATGCGCGTGCACGCACTAGATTTGGGTTGTGTTAGTATCAACAGTACAGGCACACGTCACATATCCGTACATATATATGCACAATGCCATGTAATAAAAAAAGTTAAAGTCATTGGATTTCAAGAAAAGAAAAGCATATGTGTAGCTCCTGGAAAAATATTAGTGTAAATTCATATGCATGAATGACTTGCCTAAATTGTACTTCATCCGGTTCCCAAAAGGTTGTCGTTTTAGACATATACATGGTTTGTAAAACAAAACTTTGATAAAATCCCCTTCATAGGACACTTATAATGCTCACAAAATAACTAGTTAATTTAATAAAAAGCTTAAACATGTTATTTTCAAGTACATAACCCAAAAACATTTGAAGATATAGATGATCAATTTTTCAAAAGTTTGATTTTCAAGTACATAATCCAAAAATCTTTGAAGATATAAATAATCAAATTTTCAAAAGGTTCAAAATTTCGATTATATATTGGATGATTAGATAATCAAATTTCCAAAAATCATTGAAACAATTGAATTTAGGGAACTAGTGGAAATAGTTGGTTAATCCAAATTATGGGATTAAAAACCCCGTAAGTCAGCCATTTTTAAAGGTAGTTTACAACTTTTTACTGAAACACATTTTTCTCGAGGGGCAGAGTATGTGCTTAATCAAGAAGAATAGATATACCTAGTTAGTAGGAGAAAATTGGACTAGAATTAGATAGAAATGCATATACTTAAATGATCAACTAAACTAGCTTGGAGAAAAGTGTGTATTATATGTAGTTTTTCTTAATGATTCACTAATTTGAACTATTGTGTATCACTAGTATGCAATGTGGCACACAGAGCCGGGAAATTACCATGGTCTTCGTGCTGAAATGAGTATATGGGCTTCACCAAATCAACAACCCTCTCAAGACTCTGGAGCAGCCATCCAAATATATTGTGAAGACGGAGGACACTACAGCTTAATTGAAGCTGGATTTCATGTGAAACATCAATCTCACCCATTTTCATAAAATGAAATGCTTCTGAGAGACTGGTACTTTACATTATGGTTTGGCTTGCAGGTTTCTCCCTCTTTGTACCATAATAGAGATGTCCGCTTCTTTACATACTCAACGGTAAGCGTAAGCCATGCCATTTTATAAAATACATAACATTGAGGTCTCTTTTGACATCAAGATAACAAATTCTTCCTTGTATCGTTGCTCAGAAAGACACAACATTAGCGGGATGCTACAATTTGCATTGCGCGGGATTTGTTCCTGCAAAAGGAGCAGCACTAGTGCCTGGCCAGGCAGTTGCTCCACCCTCAGTTTATGGTGAAGCTGACCACTATGTCAGGCTTAGCTTAAATGAGGTGCTCCCTTTTGTCCTTGTAGAGACTAATTCATCTCTAAGGAGATCACATTTTAATCATATATAAATGGCAATAAACATGCATGTTTCTATTTGGGGGGAGTAGTTGAATCATATTCTACCACATATTTAATACATTTTTAAAGTACATTTAATATATAGAGAAAATAAATTATAATATGGCCTTATAAATCTATTCACCATCCGAGCAAATGTATGTACATAGAAACCTCACCTGACAAAATGGACAACGATGACAAGCTCTCATGCAGAATTTAAGATAACAAAGGTTGATATTTGCTCAATGTTCTTGATCATGACATGCTACCATACATATATTCCCAATTCTCAATAAAATAAATAAGTCATTAGTTAGTTATACAGTAATTAGATTAGAAACCTTAAGCTTTTGGAATAAAAAATGACATTTGGTCATGTGTTAATTCTCTTAATTAGTGGATGCTATATATTACCCTATGACATGTACTTTATAGCTACGCAAGATAAGGGCGCTCACATAAGATTTAATTTGTTGCTAACTACTTTACAATATTTACCTTTTATGACCATCACCCCTCGTTAATTCTATATAGGATCCAAACTCCGGAGATTGGGTGTTGTACTGACATGATTTAGACACCCCATCATTCTTGGGGCATTTTCCGAAGGAGCTTTGCCCCACAAAGTCACGCATACAAGCATTAACTGGATTCGTGAATTACCTCAAGACAACAACGGGTCCTCCAATGGGTAGCGGTCACTTTTCTGATGATGAAGATGCAAAGAGATCGGCATACTTCAAGCATATTAAGATGTATGACTCCAAAGGTCACGCATGGGAGCCACTCACGACTCTAATGTTTTATCTAGCTGACAAGCCAGACTGCTACAGGGCAAGTGAGTACCTTCGTGACTTTAAGAAGGGCTACACGTTTTACTATGGTGGGCCTAGTGGTTGTGTTGGTTGATAACACAAGTTTTTGTGACTTCTTGTGATCCAATAAATTATAAACTATGATCCTTGGTACACCGAAATTGTTCCATGTTCTATGTTATTCTGTCGTACACTATTAGTGTATCTAGTTGTATTATTATCATAGTTTCTTTCTTTAGAGCGAAAATGAGATCTTATCATTGGCGATGATTGCTGCTCTGGTGTGCTGGTCTTTTGAGATCTTAGCCTAGCGACTGCTTGTCTGTCTAATATAATAAGCTATACTACAACAATCATTCCCCGGTTCAGGGACATGCGGTGATGGCAGTACACCTAGGGCCCGTTAAGTTGCTTGTAATCGTCACTAGGTGATCCAAGTACCTATTTATAATTTTTATTGTTTTTGAGGTTCTCTGTATATTTTTAATGATTATTATGTTAGTTGACCCGTAGCGATGAACACAGAAACCCGTGATTCGACTGCGTGCAAAAGCGTACAGAAGAATGGGCTCAATGTGATGATCGGTACTAGAGGATGTGTGCAACCGAGACATAGGAAGTAGGCTCGCTCAACAGCGTGTTGCCATGGACACATGCAACACACAACGATCGATGCTGTATCATGCAGCTGGCTAGCTCCGATGTGCGGACCTCAATGATCACCAACTTGATCCGTCATGCATTGTTTAATTAAAAAATAATCTTTACTGTACATACTAGTAGGTAGGGTTGCAAAACGGCATCCTATCGTTCCGTTTTGTAGGTAAAATTTATTACTAGTATCATTCAAACTTTTTAAATAAAATTAGTCTACCTTGAACTAAATTTTATTTTAGTGGGTTTATGCGGGTTGCTGCTTGCAAACCTACATACTAGCACGTGAAATTTCAAGATTGATGTGAAAACAAGGGGAAGAAGCACACACGGGAGAGGTGAGCGCTGCGCCGAACATTCTCCGTGCTCGTCTTTTGGAGCCTCTCGCGCAGGAGAAAAGAAGCAGCTAGGCACGAAAAAAGAGAAACCATTGTGCAAACAGCGAGCTTACATCACGGATTTTCAGGGAGTAAACAGCGAGCTCAGCTGGCTTGGGAGATCCCCATGCGATTCATTTCGTGTGGAGTATAGTATAATAACGTTCCTGAATCCTGGGAATTTCCCATGCGTCAAGTTGCTAGCTACACACTGACACACATGCATGGAGTATGGAGCAGCAGCTAGCTGAAGCGTGAATGTTGCTAGCTACACTCATGAATCCTGGTAGATTATTTCGTGCCATCTTTCTTTAATAAGATTATTTCTGTGATTCTTGCCGAGTATGGAGCAGTAGCTGAAGAGTGAACGTTCCCTAAAACCCTTGGGATTTCTGAATCCTGGTCGGTTTGGTTGCTAGCGACCCATAATGGCTGGATCTGATCATTAGCAGCACTGCTGATGAGTATGACGGTCAAGAGATGGAAGGACCATCGCCTCTCCTCCTCAGCTCTCAGAAAACAAAAACAAAAAAGCTCATCATTCCTCTTTCCCCTTTCTTTACCGTCGCCCAGGGACCATAGGTAGATGCGGGTGCAGGTGCAGCTCTTCGTTTCATGAGGGTTGCCTACCGTCAGAGGTAGAAAAGGGCGCCGTCACAAGTGTTTGTTTTTCTGGTAACACAAGTTTTTTTTAAATATAGCAATCACCTGATACAATGGTACAACTGCGGGGACCTCAGCACAATTAAGCCCAAACAAAAAAGACAAAAAAGAGAGAGAAACAAAAGAGAAAATAATGCCAACAACGACAGATCGACTAAACGCAGCTGGCTCGCAACCGTTGCGCCCTCCGAAGATGACCATCCATGCATCTAGAATTATGAAACATCGCGTCACAAGCAACACCTTCAAGAACGTAAGTGACGATGGTAGCCCTATCGCCCAGACTTACTTGGGGTCCCCCCCCGGAGGTAAGAGGAAAAGGGGTACACCCGATGCCCTTCAAGAAGGAACGGTGACACCCATAGGCGTCATCCCGTCGGTGTCGAAAGACAAACGGGAATTTCTTCCGACCCCCAAAAAGTCACTACCTCGAACGCTCTGTAGTCTTCCACCCCGTCGATGCCGCCCGCCAACACGCGCCACCCCGGTCTTGATGTCACCTTTGTCGTCTCACTGTGAACCAAAGCGACGCCTAGAGGACGGAAAACGAAGACAACCGGTTCCGGGATCGGTAGTGTTGCAGCTCTGCGGGCGGGAACTACCTCCACCACTAGCACGGTAGCCGACCAAGCGCGGTGGAAGCCTGGAAGGAGCACACCAGGCGACCATTGGCATCGGAGGGTGGCAGCAGCACAACCACCTGGAGTGCATCCTTCGCCGCCAAAGGCGGGTGCCGACCGGACACGACAGCAGGGACAAACTAGACCGGGCAAGCCCGGCCGGACCCAGGACGAGTCTATAAAGTCCCCGCCGCCATGCTGCAGCACGGTAGCCGACCAGACGCGGTGGCATCCTGGAAGGAGCACACCAGGCGACCATTGGCACTGGAGGGCAGCAGCAGCACAACCACCTGGAGTGCACCCTCCGCCGCCAAAGGCGGGTGCCGACCGGACACGACAACAGGGACAAACCAGACTGGGCAAGCCCGGACGGACCCAGGACGAGTCTGAAAGGATCGTAAGGGCACCTAGAGGGGGGTGAATAGGTGCTACTCCAAATTTTACTCTTTTTCAAATTTAGGGTTTGACACAAAAAGGTAAATTCTCTAGATTATGCAACTATTGTGAATTTACCTATATGACAACCTAGCACAAGAACTAAGCAAGAACTATATAAGCAAAGTGCGGTAAAGGATAGAAGTAACCAAAATGGAGTGCTCGGAGACACAAGGATTTGTTTCCCGTAGTTCCTTCCCTTTGTCTTTCTCTCTATTCACTACCATTCTGCATCTTCGACTTTCCAATTTCTCCTTATTCTTATTACGTACACGGCATTGCTCCGTCAGGCTTTCGCCCATTGCGGAAAATTCCCCACTATTTGGTTGACACTTTCAGAGGAACCCAAAGGGAAATACGTCTACGTTTGGAGAGGGGGTGGTATCAAACCACCAACGCCACGAGAGGCCTCCCTTGTTCTCTGATGAACCTCACCCCAAGGGGTTCGATTCACCTCTTCCACTATACGGCAACCTTCGAGGTGGAAGCCGGCACCTTTACAACGAGTTTGGGGCACACATCCACAACTTAATTGGAGGCTCCCAAATACAAGCAAGCTGTCAAACAATCAAAGACAAGCTTGTAAGAACCAAATTAAAACCTAGGGTTTCCAATGAAACACTAGAGCATGGGGTCCCTCAAGTGAATGAGGGGGAAATGAAGATATCTCTTGGTGAAGCTATAGATCAAGGCCTCCTCCTTCGATTATCCAAAGATCAAAGACTTTGGATGGTTGGATGAAGAGATCTTGTTGATTTGGTGGCTCAAATGGACATGGTGTTCTTGAGGTGGACGAGCAACTGGAGGAAGGGGATAAGGTCCTCTATTTATAGCCCTTCGCACCACTGAACCGTTTTCTGACCATTGGAGAAGAGTCAGACCGAAGACTCCGGTCTGCACACCGGAGACTCCAGTCTACACCGGAGACTCCGATCAATCTCCAGACCAGCCTCCGGACCGTCAAACAGAATGACCCAGCCCACTTGTGAGCCAAGTGGACCGGAGACTCCGATCCCTCTGCGCCGAAGACTCCGGTCTGAGGCACGGTCTGGAGACTCCGGGCCTTCCTCTAGACCAATCTCCGAACCACCTCTCTGGCTGACCCAGGCAGGAAAACAGAAGCCCCCTCCGGAGACTCCTGGGAAACTCCGGACCACACCGGAGACTCCGGTCTGGAATTCCCAAGAGACATGCAGGGAATGTTCCGCAGGCCTATGGTCCTTTTCACTTTATAATATATCAACCCGTAGACAATAGCAAACTGTAAAACAGGGTCTACTAGTTGTTACCGAACACCAAAAGTGATTATGACAATATATGTCCTTTCAATCTCCCCCTTTTTGGTGTTCGATGACAACTAGTGATTTAGCATGAAAAAAAGTTTGCAATGACTTAAGACGGAGTATGGACATGCTCCCCCTGGCTATGTGCACAAAGATAAACATGGAAAGCAAGCATGGTAGGCTGAACATGGATAAAGCACATAGATCTCACACGAGTTACAAACATGCATGTAGGAGCACCCACAGAGTCATACACAAATAGCAAATAGTGTCTCGCACAAACATAAGGCAAATAGATACGAAAGTACGAAAGTCGAGATAGCAAACAAGAATCAAAGTCCAGTCCCATGCAAATCCCGATGACAAATGTATTCTCCCCCTTTGGCATCGAGACACCGAAAAAGGGAAAAGACCTAAGCCAGCGCCCCAACGGATCAATAGTCCTCGTCATCATCCTCCTCGTCCTCCTCATTCATATCCTGATCCACATCATCATCATCATAGTCCTCATCACCATCTGGAGCTGCAGGTCCTTTGCCATGAGGGCGATAAGAGGATGTACCTTGGTACCCAAAACTAGAAGTGACATCAGAAAAGGTCTTCCAATCCACCAAGCTGTCCTATTGGGCATTCCATGCCCCAAACAAAATAGTGTGATCTGACTCGGTGGATGGCTGAGTGCCATGCTCATCGGTGTACTCATCCCCACCGTCCTCATCATACGCTTCACCCCGAGCCTTGATCTCCTTGAGTAGTTTCTCGATGCGATGGTTGCTCTTGTAGGAATCATGTTATTGCTTACGGATGTCCACATTCATGCAGCATAGGGTCCTCTCCCAGAAAGTGGCCTTCTTGACCTTCTCATGTACATAGTCACGTGTTATGGTGGGAAGAGGTGCATTGGAAGCATTCTTCCTCCGAGTCCTAGGAGGAGAGGGGGCCCTCTCGGTCTCTGATATCTCCTCCTCCATATGTGCATGGGAGCGTCTAGGAGGAGCCTTCATTTCCTCTTTCTACTGCCGAGATACGAGAGTGTGCTCGGTAAGGTTGGGAGGCAGAGCAAGCGGAGAACCATGTTCCTGAGTGTTGATGAGTCTCATGACCAGTGGTGCATATGGTGGGGCCTTCTTAAATAGGATGGCATGGTATATCTCCTCAAATATGTAGTCCATCACATCAATAGGATCAGCATCTGCATCGGGGCCAGCCATGTAAATCTTGTGGGTGTGATACAGCAAGTTGACCAAACCACATCTGATGGCATCATCATTCCTAGCACTAGGGGAAATGGTCTGGTGGAAGATCCTCAACATCAGATTGTAGAGGCTTGAGTCCCTTGGACCCTCCCACAACACCCTCACTACCATATAAAGGGGCAAGCTTGTTCTTGTTCACCCCAAGAGCTGCTGAGTGCATGCAAGCTCCAACATGAGTAGATACCCCCTGGAATCTCTCGAATATGGCCTCAACAAAGTCATAGAAAGTTGCAGAACAACGGTGGTTGCCAGTCATCCAAGTCATAGTCCTGGCTTGGTTAGTCCCTGTATCGCAGTATTTTCAATAAGTAAGAGTGTCGAACCCAATGAGGAGCAGAAGGTGCTGGCTAGTGGTATGGATCAGGAATTCTCTGCAAATACTTAGCAAACGGATTTTTAAGGGTTTTCGATAAAGCAAGTAAACAAAGTATGAGTAAATAAAAGGCAGTAGGAATAAATGTAGCAAGTGGCCCAATCCTTTATGCAGCAAAGGACAAGCTGGTTGTATTTCTTAAGATGACCAAACGTTCTCGAGGACACATGGGAAGATTGTCAAGTGCTTTCGCTTCATATAGTCGATTAATCTTCTCTAGCTTGCTAAGTGTTGTGTGGGTGAACCTGTGCTAATGTACCGCCCCATCCAAGACTAATACATACTTGTGATTATACCCCTTGCAAACATCTGTAAGTACAAGAAAGTAATTAAGGTATAAACCTAACCACAGCTTTAAACTCTAAGACCCTTACGTCCCTTGTGCAATGGTTTCCTAACGGGGGTTCAAGTTTCTGTCACTCCGCCAACCCCTACGATTAGTAGCCAAATACACAATGCATTCCCCTAGGCCCATATAGGTGAAGTGGCATGTAGTCGACGTTCACATGACACCACTAGAAGAAGTACACCACAACTTAAATAACAATCTATTGAATCTTTCTCAACATAACTCCACTACTAACAACAAGACTTCTCCCATGTCCTCAAGAACAAAACAAACTACTCACAAGACATCATATGGATCATGATCAGAGATGGAATAATGATATATAACAATCTGAACATAAACAATAATTCAATGGTTCACTCAATAGCATCAACTACAAAGAGTAATCAACACCGGGAAAGTTTCCCCTATGAACTATGCAAGATTCAACGCAATTGTTACAGCAATATGGAGATGGTGATGAGAGTACTGATGGTGATGATGGTGGTGATGATGATGATGATCCCGATGAAGTCCAGCTTGATGGTGGTGTTGATGGCGACGATCTCCCCTCTCCGGGAAGGAATTCCCCCGGCAAAAATCTGTCTGCCGAAGAGATCTTTCTCTCTCGGTGTTTTCCGCCCCGCAGAGGCGGCGGAATCTTTCTGTGGTCGCTCCCCGAGTCTTAGGGTTTCGTGGGGATGATATACGCCAGAGGGGAGAGGCTGGAGTGGGCCAGGGTAGCCACACCACTCCCAGGCGCGGCCTAGGCCTGCCCGCGCCATGGGGTGGTGTGGGCCCCCTGTGGCCCACCTCAACTCCATCTTCTGGCATCCTGAGTCTTCTGGAAAAATAGGATTTTCCGTATATTTTCCCGGATTTTCTGATCTTCGCGAATTTTGCCTCCAAACAGCACCTTTTCCATCAGAATCCTGACTACAACGGTCCATGCTCCAAAAGTCATCAACCATGCAAAAATAGATGAAATAACATAAGTATCACCTCTCAATACGAAATATATCAATGAATAATAGTGAATTAAGACATAGAATAGTGATGCAAAATGGACGTATCAACTCCCCCCAAGCTTAGACTTCGCTTGTCCCCAAGCGAAACTGAGCTCAATAAACATGACCTCAGGTTTATGGAGTGAAGAGTCGATAAAAGAATACGGACAAGAAGCATCACATTCATCAAATACATAGATCATAATAGAAGACAACTCACTATTATATAACTCAACTTGCAGTGAGTAAAGGAAATACAATAAAGATACATAAAGTGAATCATAATTGGTAATGGCAAACTTAGCTCTAGGTCGAAGAACTATTGATAATTTGCTGGAGTTCACAAATAGCTGGTTTTTCAATGATAGCTTTCAAAGTAGTAAACATCAAGATAAGAGCAATGTGCAAAACAAGGAACATAAGGAACATGATTGCATAAATCATCATATGAATGAATGAAACACAACAACTCAAAATACTTGCTGAGATAGAGAGGAAGTAGGTTTACTGACTCAACTACAAAGTAAAAGAAAGGTCCTTCAAAGAGGGAAGCAGGGATTTCAAGTCTCATAAAGAGCTCCCAAAAATTATGATACTTACTAGCTTTCAGCTCTCATTGCCCCTATCATAGGCATCTTTAGGTGATTAAGGTTAAAGTGACACAACTAAGAGGATATGCTTGACAAGTTATAAGTTGAAATCTCATGCCCCTTACTTATGAGTACCGATCCTCATGCTACTCAACTTCAGTCACGAGCAAGATCTTGTCATTGTAAATACATGCGTATCATCGAGAACCGCCAACGGGGTACCCCTTGCACATGACACAGGAGCTATCCCATAATCAAAATGACAAGGCAAGCAGACACTGAGCATCTCAGCAATCTTTTTATTTGCTATTTGCATAGGTTTTTATTGAGGATGCTTCATAGAATGCTCACTATAGTTATGCTGCAAGTTTCCACCATGATTAGGAATGGCTTAGGCTAGCAGCCCAGGCGTTTCTCTAACACACATATAAAATCCATGATCTTACAAGTTCCCCTTTTATTTCACACCGCCGGGATCCATAAGCAAAAGAACATGATATCAACTAGGTACAAGTACCAAATGAAGTGTTGAAAGCGGTCCCCATGATACATGGTTCGGCTAACTTCAACTCATAAAGCGCAAGCATATACGCAACAAAGAAGGACCCAATGGTTCAAGTTTATTAAATGCAAGAAAGTAAAGTGTGCCATCAAGTTCGTGAGAGCTTTAATCACTAATTTTCACATAACAAGTTTAATTTGGGAGGTAGATAAAACAAGAATTTACTTGGAATAGCAATAATGCTACTAGGTAGGTATGGTGGACACAAATGGCAAAGGTTTTGGTTTCAAGGAGGTGGATGCACGAGAAGAATACCCTCTCAGTACAAGTTTTTGGCTAGCAAGGCTGGGTAGCAAGTATAAGAGTTGAAGGAAACAAAGAAGCATACAAATGATAAAGACAAACATGCAATCTTCCTTGGAAGCACAAAAGATCTTAACTAGAGAATACTAGACTTATGAGCAAATCAAGAAAGAAAGATGATGAAATTATTTTTTCTCTAGAGTACTTCTATCTTTTTCTTTTCAACTCTCAAAAAGGTGTTGCTACTGACCGAGCCAGGTTTGCCAAAACCAACTAAATTAACTAAATGATCCCAAAGTGATACCAATACTAACAACAAGATCAATCATATAACCACGAATTGAAAACTAACATAAGCTAAGTAAAAGAGTGAATGATAGAACTTCTCATTAATATTCCATAACGGAAACTCACACCAAGGGATACACATCTAACGAGAGAGGGGACACTTCCATAATGCAAACCATACTACAAAATAACTCCTCTATTCATGATATGACTCTACTAATAAGGTAAAAAGGTAGAAGATAGTGATGTGATACCGCGGCACTCCCCCAAGCTTGGAACAACCCAAGGGGATGCCAAACCTGATGACGAATTACTCCTTGGGTGGTGGTGGTGTCCTCTCGATGAGATCTCTGATCAGTTTCCCCAAGTCCTCAATCTCGAAGGTGAGAGTACGAATCAACTGTGAGTTTTGCTCAATGCGGCTCATGATCATGTCGTGTTGAGAATTCCATCTCTTGCTATTCTTTCCCCATTCTTCCTCCTTGAAGTCTTTGTTTCCTGCATGGCTAGAATGAGGCAAATCCCAATTGGAGGGTAATTTCCCCTTGGGCATATTCTGGTATTGATGCTCATGGATAAGGGTATGGAAAGGATTCTTGGTGCGTGGAGGAAGTGACCAGGGATCTGAACGGTGATGAGGAGGCTTCCCTCCAATGGCTGGATTTTCCACCACTCCAATGCTTGCAATGGTAGTGCCGGTGTGCGGGTGTTGGCATTGCTCCTCTTCACCTTCACTCTTGGTCTCCTTCTCCTTCCCGGGGTCTTGGGGGTCTTCCTCCATGGGCTCCTTCCCCTTATCCTTGGCGGACACCATTGTGCTTCTAAGCTCTCAAAGAGTATATCCTGACTAAAACAGATCGAAACAAAAACACGACGAAAACACAATATACGAACCTCGGAAGATCCAGGGGGTTATATATTACAAAGTTTCACATCAAAAGGAAGGTACTGGGAGAAAACGAGTCGGAGGCGGAGTCCTGGGTGGCCTCACCACCTGGTGGCGCGGCCAGGGGTGGGCCCGCGCCATGGGGTGGTGTGGGCCACCCTGGCTCCGTTTCCGTCCCTTTTTCGCTTCGTATCTTTCCTTATTGACTGAAAACTGCAAAAATATAGTTAGATTGTATTTTCGCGGAACTTTCTTACCATAGTTGTTACCTAGTTGGAAACGGACTCTGCAGGTCTCTGAATTTGGTATTTAGTGGATTCTTCTGGAGTCATCACTTGAATATCATCGATATCTTCATCTTCATACACTTATTACTTGAGTCATAAAACCCTTCTCTTCCTTATTACACCATTGTCTCCACTACTTGGAAATTTCTTTCACATAAAACTTCACATAATTCTCATTAGCAACATTAGTATATATGAAGTGATAAAACCTTTTGAGTCCAACTTCAACTGAAAACCATCAAAACAAAAGCTACTGAAACAACTCCTTCTGAAAACCCAAAAAGAATTCAAAAAAAGGAAATCGAATAAAGAAGCAAATGCAAGGTTGGCTAAATCTGTCAAAACAGACCAGCAGGTAAAGATAAATTTTTTAGAAATTCTTATGTTGCTCAAATCAAAAAGTGCAAAACTAACGAAAGTTAAATAACAACCTGAGGCAGAAAATTATAGCTCAATCCGACATACAGAGATCTCTCCCGAATTTTTACGGTGAAGCACAAAAGTCTGTTTGGGGACAGCAACTTCCCCAAATCTTACTTCTCTCTCATTAGAGGTTGATCTTGACACAAAAACCAAACCAAACGGATAAGGAGCGGTTATTACCGAAGTAATAACTTCCAAGACTCAAAAAAACAAAAACAAACTGAAAGCAAAAACAAATTGGGTTGTCTCCCATAAAGCTCTTTCTTTATAGCCTTTAAGATGGGCATGATAATTTTGGAGAAGCTCTCATAGGGATATGAATTGAAGAGAAAGAGAGCATTAAGAAGCAAAAACACACACACATTTAAGTCTAACCCACTTCCTATGCAAGGGAATTTTGTAAACAAACAAGTTCTTGAAACCAAAGGCAACTTGCATAAGAAGGCAAAAGAAGTGCAACATAAAAACTTTCGGCATAAAGCGAGGAAACTTGATATTATTGAGATACATAAGAACACTTTTCCCTCTCTCATAGTAGCTTTAAGTATCATGCATAAACTTAACAATATAGCTATCACAAGGACCATCATAGCAATGATCACTTATTCTAACAGAAAACACGGGAATACTAGCTCTCATAACACTACTTTGTGAAACAATATTAGAGGTATCCTTACAAAGGATAGTGTTTCCCTCTTTTTCATATTTAGTGGCAAAGTCTTTCACACTTGCTATTATAGGTTCATCAACCATTTGTTTATCAGGTTCAACAGCTTTATTTGTACTTTCATTAACCATACTAGCTATCATAGAATGTTCCTTTACCTTAACTGGGAAAGGCATTTTCTCAATATAAGGTTTAGGTAAAACATGATTAGCAGTATAAACTTCAGTATTTTTTGCAGGAACACTCTTAGCAATATCTTTATAAGGTTCATGATACTTATTCCGCTTCTTTTTAGGCACTTCAATATAGGAAGCAAAGCCTTAAAATAAGAAGCAATAGCTTGAGAGTCTAGACCATAAGCATTTTTAATATTTTGAAAGTCATCAGTTCCCATAAAAGATTCAATGCATTCATAATCATAATTTATACCTGACTTTCTACCTTTGTCATTCTCCCAAGCTTCAGCATTATCTTTAATACGGTCTAGAAGGTCCCATTTAGCTTCTTCTTCCATGCGAGTGAATGATCTAGCACAAGAAGCATCCAATAAATCTTTATCATGTAGAGGGAGCCTTGCATAAAAGTTATTGATAATAATATTGTTGGGGAGCTCATGAATTGGACATTTGAGCATTAGTAACTTCAATCTCCCCCAAGCTTGAGCTGTACTCTCTCCATCAAGTGGCCAAAAATTGTATATTTGATTCCGATCTTTATGAATCTCACTAGGAGGATAAAACTTTGAATAAAAGAGAGGGACTATTTCCTCCCATTCCAGAGCTTGACCATTCTTCAGCAGCTTATACCATTCCTCAGCTCTTCCTTTCAGCGATAATGAGAATAACTTCTTCTTAACTTGATCTGTAGTAATACCTACACACTTGAACAACCCGCATAATTCGTGTATAAAGAGTAAATGATCACCAGGATGGACAGTTCCATCCCCAACATAGTAATTATCCATAACACGATCAATAATTCTTGTAGGTATTTTGAAAACATCTTTCTCAGCAGGTGGTGGCTTATCTACTACCTTAGCAGTGGTAGTAGCATTACCAAATAAGAAACTCAGCGAATTATCCATAACGAAAATAAAGCAACTAGCAGAAGTAAACAATACTCACAGTAGAAGATTCCTTTACCAATTCCACTCTCCAATAGCGCTTCACTCCTCAGAAATGGCACTAGAAAATATTCTTGATGACCCACAAGTATAGGGGGTGTATCGCAGTATTTTCGATAAGTAAGAGTGTCGAAACCAACGAGGAGCAGAAGGTGTTGGCTAGTGGTATGGATCAGGAATTCTCTGCAAATACTTAGCAAACAGATTTTTAGGGGTTTTCGATAAAGCAAGTAAACAAAGTACGAGTAAATAAAAGGTAGTAGGAATAAATGCAGCAAGTGGCCCAATCCTTTATGCAGCAAAGGACAAGCCGGTTGTATTTCTTAAGATGACCAAACATTCTCGAGGACACATGGGAATACTGTCAGGTGCTTTCGCTTCATATAGTCGATTAATCTTCTCTAGCTTGCTAAGTGTTGTGTGGGTGAACCTGTGCTAATGTACCGCCCCATCCAAGACTAATACATACTTGTGATTATACCCCTTGCAAACATCCGTAAGTACAAGAAAGTAATTAAGGTAGAAACCTAACCACAACTTTAAACTCTAAGACCCTTACGTCCCTTGTGCAATGGTTTCCTAACGGGGGTTCAGGTTTCTGTCACTCCGGCAACCCCTACGATTAGTAGCCAAATACACAATGCATTCCCCTAGGCCCATATAGGTGAAGTGTCATGTAGTCGACGTTCACATGACACCACTAGAAGAAGTACACCACAACTTAAATAACAATCTATTGAATCTTTCTCAACATAACTCCACTACTAACAACAATACTTCTCCCATGTCCTCAAGAACAAAACGAACTACTCAAAAGACATCATATGGATCATGATCAGAGATGGAATAATGATGTATATCAATCTGAACATAAACAATAATTCAATGGTTCACTCAATAGCATCAACTACAAAGAGTAATCAACACCGGGAAAGTTTCCCCTATGAACTATGCAAGATTCAACGCAATTGTTACAGCAATATGGAGATGGTGATGAGAGTGCTGATGGTGATGATGGTGGTGATGATGATGATGATCCCGATGAAGTCTAGCTTGATGGTGGTGTTGGTGGCGACGATCTCCCCTCTCCGGGAAGGAATTTCCCCGGCAGAAATCTGTCTGCCGGAGAGATCTTTCTCTCTCGGTGTTTTCTGCCCCGTAGAGGCGGCGGAATCTTTCTGTGGTCGCTCCCCGAGTCTTAGGGTTTCGTGGGGATGATATACGCCAGAGGGGAGAGGCTGGAGTGGGCCAGGGTGGCCACACCACTCCCAGGCGCGGCCTAGGCCTGCCCGCACCATGGGGTGGTGTGGGCCCCCTGTGGCCCACCTCCACTCCATCTTCTGGCATCCTGAGTCTTCTGGAAAAATAGGATTTTCCGTATATTTTCCCAGATTTTTTGATCTTCGCGAATTTTGCCTCCAAACAGCACCTTTTCCATCAGAATCCTGACTGCAGCGGTCCATGCTCCAAAAGTCATCAACCATGCAAAAATAGATGAAATCACATAAGTATCACCTCTCAATACAAAATATATCAATGAATAATAGTGAATTAAGACATAGAATAGTGATGCAAAATGGACGTATCAGTCCCAAACACAACTGTGGCATAGAACTGCTGCACAAGGGTGATGTTGTAGTCTTCACGGAGCTCCATCAAGTTGAATAGCCCCAACTTCTCACTAATCCACAGTGCATCAGAGAAGTAGGGGCTCTTCCTCATCTTCTCAACACTCAAGTACTTTTGGGGGCACGCGGGGGATCTCTTGAGCATGCTGTAAATGTCTTTCATGAAGACAGCTTGCTCCTTCCTCCAATAGCATGGGTCATCACTGGTGCGAGACAAGGCATAGAAGTTAGTCTTCCGCAGCTCACGGTACTCCTCCTTAGACATGCAGGCCAAAGACTGAAGGTTGTCGTATTTTGCCCTCTTGGCACAGTTCTCTTCCTCAGCCCTTTCCTGCTCCTTCCGCATATAGGCTGCATCACGGGCTTGCTGTCTACGATTGGATGGGGGCACAATGTACTAACCCTCTAACTCATCAAAGCGAGGATCCCCTCTCTTCATCTTGGCCTTGGTGCGAGGAGGACAACGGGAGCCAGAACCTGTGAAAAGCAGCGAGGTAGATAGCATGGAGGTAAGTATATATGTCCCATGGAGGCAGCACAGGACCCTTGAGACCTTGCAAGATATGTCAGATTCAAACCACACCGGAGTCTCTGTGGTCCACACCGGAGTCTCCGGCTCAGACCGGAGTCTTCGGTCCAAGGGACCGGAGTCTCTGGTCAGGAGACTCGGGGGAAGATCAGGAAGGCTCCAATGGTGTTGAATCCAACAAATCGGGCAGGGTAACAAGGGTAAAGTACTCAAGTTCACGCAAACAAGGGATTCCCGTGGCCAAAACTAGTACCAATCCTCAAAACAAAGCAAGGGAAGAACCCTAGGTGAGAAAAGAGGAGGAGAGGTACCAGATCTGTCCATGGGATTGATTCCACCGGTGGGAATCACCCAATGGTGGAAAGGAGATGATTAGCCGGCGGCACGGCGGATCCCGGGGGCTTCTTGACCTCCGGGGAGGAGATTTGGGAGAGGAGGCGACGGGGTAGAGAGGGGAGGACGGGGGTGGATGAATGAAACTGTTGTTTCAGTTCACCCCGTCCCCCTTTAAGTGGACAAAAACCGTCTGGACCGGAAACTCCGGCCTACACCGGAGACTCCGGCCTACACCGGAAACTCCGGTCCTCCTCGACCAAAAACTCCAAGATATGTGTATGGGGACATATATTAGATAGAGATAGTTTTTAGGATAGAGAGTGGGCTTGGGTTAAGATGTCATACTGTGAAAAGTCAAGAAAGCCACAAAAATCTATTCAAAAGTTCATTAATGCGCCAAATAAACCCGAACTAAGAACCAACATATCAAATGAGAAGAGGGTGGTGGCCGAAGCCAGCATGTAGGAGTTTGTGACATGACACCGCGAAGAATTATCCTTGGGTCTATAGCCACTACTCATCAATGACGCTCACATATCGCAAAATGATACTAAGAGGATTGAATTCCTTACTATTGGCATTATTGGGGGAGGGATAGTCCAATGAATTGGAACCGCACTCCCCCTATCCCCATGCCGGCACCTACACCAAATATGGGTCAAGACATAGGTGAGTAAGCAAGGAAATCAAGTCAAGCTCCTAGAATCCACGATATTTAGTTCATTCCTCAAATAACAAAACCTTGCTTCATCAAGTGGCTTCGTGAAAATGTCGGCAAGTTGGTCTTTGGTTGACACATATGATAGCTCAATATCACCTCGGGCAACATGATCTCTAATGAAGTGGTGACGAATCTCAATATGTTTTGTTCTTGTATGGTCCACTGGGTTATATGCAATCTTGATAGCACTTTCATTGTCACATAGAAGAGGCACTTTGTCACAATGGACACTGTATTCCTTTAAAATTTGCCTCATCCATAGCAATTGTTACAAGCACTAGCAGCAGCCACATACTCGGCTTCGGCGGTGGAAAGAGATATACAGTTTTGCTTCTTAGAAGACCAACACACCAAGGACCTCCCAAGGAATTGACAAGCCCCAGAGGTTGATTTTCTATCATCCTTGTCACCAGCCCAATCAGAATCTGTGTACCCACAAAGAGAGAAAGTTGAGCCTCTAGGATACCAAATACCGGTATGAACCAAATATCGAAAGATTCTCTTGACTATCATCAAATGGCTTTCTTTAGGAGCCGCTTGATATCTTGCACACACTCCTACACTCAACACAATATCGGGTCTAGATGCACAAAGGTAAATCAAAGATCCAATCATGGACCGGTATACCTTTTGATCCACATCTTTACCATTTGGGTTTAGTTCAAGATGAGTCTTTGTTGCCATGGGAGTGGGAGCTCCATTTAGGTCTTTCATGTTGAATCTTTTGAGCATATCTTGAGTATACTTGGCTTGGTTGAAGAATGTACCTCCTCTCACTTGCTTGATCTCAAAACCAAGAAATACTCTCAATTCTCCCATCATAGACATCTTGAACCTGTCAGTCATAAGCTTTGAGAATTCATCATTAAAAGCTTTGTTAGATGAGCCAAAGATAATATCATCTACATAAATTTGGCATACAAAAAGTTACCCATTGACCCTCTTGGTAAAAAGAGATGGATCGATTTTCCCAACCTTAAACCCACGATTTAACAACAACTCTCTAAGGAGCTCATACCACGTGCGTGGGGCTTGCTTGATCCCATAGAGTGCCTTATCGAGTTTGTGGATGTGGTTTGGAAAGTTGGGATCCTCAAATCCCAGGGGTTGTTTCACATATACCAACTCATGCAATGGACCATTAAGAAATGCACTTTCTACATCCATTTGTTGTAGTTTAAATTTATGATGTGCCACATAAGCAAGAAGGATACGGATGGACTCAAGGCGAGCCACGGGTGCATAAGTCTCTCCATAATCAATGCCTTCAATTTGAGAGAACCCTTGTGCAACCAACTTGCCTTGTTCCTTATCAAAATTCCATGCTCATCTTGCTTGTTCTTGAAAATCCACTTGGTGCCTATAACATTGCGGCAATATTTTGGCTTTTCCACTAACTTCCATACTTTGTTTCTCTCAAAGTTGTTGAGCTCTTTGTGCATTGCATCCAACCAATCCGAATCTTTAAGAGCTTCCCATATTTTCTTTGGTTCCACCATGGAAATGTGTGCTTGGTGCTCACCAAAGTTCTTCAGTTGAGCTCAAGTAGATATCCCTCTTCTTAGATCTCCTACCACATTCTCAAGAGTGTGGTCTCTTAATTCCAATATTCTATCCATTCTAGCTTGGCGACGAGTTTCGATCTCCTTGTTGTTTCTTGGGGGGTCACTTCATCATTTTGGTCCTCGTCTTGACCATCAACTTGACCTTGATCATTAGTGGAATTATGCTCTTCTGTAAGAGGGAAAGATTGACCTTGGACTTGATCAAGCATACTCCTAGACATGCATTGAGCTTTCTTTATGGCAGTTTCTATAGATCTTCCTTGTGTAATAGCCTTTGCACCACTGGACATTCTGGCAAATGGAGATTCAAGTAACTCCTGGCTAGAGGTTTCTTCTTGATCAGCAGGTTGAGGGTCCACAACTTGTCTTTGGCATGGCTCAATGTCCTCCTCGACAGTAGCTTGTTGAAGTTGTGAAGATGAGGGCTCCACTTGAGTCGAGCATAGTTCTTCTCGATCCACCATAAGGGGTTCCTCAACAGGGCGGATGAAACCCGCACCCATTCTTCCTATGGCATTCTGAGGCATTTCATCATCTACATCACAAACATCAACACGCCCCGCTTGGGGACCATCATATTTTTCAAACACCACACTACAAGATTCTATGACAATTCCTGAGAGCTTGTCATAGATTATATAAGTGTGGGATTCGAGACCATAACCAACAAAAATACCCTCTAATGCTTTGGAATCAAAATTGGATAAACGAATGCCCTTAATGCGATAGAAGCACTTACAACCGAATACCCGGAAGTAAGAAACGTTAGGCTTGTTACCGGTAAGGATTTCATATGGAGTCTTGATCAATTCTTTGCGGAGGTAGAGACGGTTTGATGCATGGCATGCGGTGGAGATAGCTTCAGCCCAAAAATTTTATGGAGATTTAAATTCCGCCAACATAGTCCTTGCCATGTCAATAAGAGTCCGGTTCTTCCTCTCAGCTACACCATTTTGTTGAGGGGTATATGCAGCAGAATATTGATGTTTTATTCCCTCATCACTAAGAAATCCATTTAATGTGTAGTTCTTGAACTCGGTACCATTGTCACTTCTTATTGTTAACACTAGGACATTGTGTTGACGTTGAGCCATGTTGATGAAGTCAATGAAGTTCTCTTGGGTCTCACTTTTTAACTTGAAGAAATATACCCAAGTGTATCTTGAGTAGTCATCAACAATCACTAAACAATATTTCTTCCCACCAAGACTCGCATGAGATGGAGGACCAAAGAGATCCACATGAAGGAGCTCAAAGATCCTCTTGGACTTGATGTAGTTCTTTGGCTTGTGGGGAGAATCATGCATCTTTCCTTCAACACATGCCCTGCAAATACGATCTTTGGCAAAGCAAACATTTTCTTTTAGTCCAACAATATGACCATCCTTGTGGAGGCTTTGCAAAGTTCTCATGTTGACATGGGCTAGACGGTGATGCCATAGCCAACCCACATCGGCCTTCCCAAATAGGCACATCGGACTTGTAGTGGTTTTCCCCAAGAAGTCCACCACATACAAGTCATTCTCGACGTACCCAACGAAAGCGACCTTTAGAGACTTGCTCCACATGAGGATCACAATATCATTATCAATAAAGACAGCAAAACCCATCTTTCCAAGAGCACGGACTGAAAGTAAATTATAGCCAAGGGTCTCAACAAGCATGAAGTCCACGAGAGTGATATCGTGTGCAACCACAACTTTGCCGAAACCCATTACCTTAGACTTTGACTTGTCGGCATATGTCACGGATATTTGATCAACATTTGGTCTCAACTCCTTGACACTAGACGCACTTCCGGTCATATGACTTGTGTGTTGGGTCCGCAGCATAGAAAACAAAAAAATTCCTACGGTGTGAACTACACGCCAAGATCTATCTACTAGATACAGAGCAATGGGTGGACATACATCCATGGAGAACTTACCCTCGAAGACAACGGGCTTTGTTAACGAGTAGGAACTCATGGTTGATGTAGTCGTACACTTGCCGATCTCAAGATCGTGAGGAAGTCCGAGCGCCACAACTCAGCAGCGCATCCGCACTCGCACACACGTTCAAGCACCGGACAACCTCCACCTCCTCGCTCCAGCGATCCAGCGGAAGCAGCAACTCCTTCCAGACGAAATGCCACCGGGAACATGTATCTCGCTAATTCGAGACAATGGGGGAATAATTCTAGAGGGGGAGAGAGATCCTTCACAAGGAGGTGTGAGGATGAAGGAGGGACTGGGTGGCCTTTTATAGGAGGAGGGGGTGCCCCTCTCTCCATGGCCAGCGCATGGGGGGTGACCCCTCACCTCCCCCATTCATGTGGTGGTAACCCCTCCACATTAAAATGCCTCTTCACATTCCCTTTTAAAGTCTCCACTTTAAATGCATTAAATTTCTCCAAATTTAATGCTCTATCATTTAATAAAACTCTTTTTATTAAATTTATTCAGAATTTGTTAATTACTTTAATTAACAAACATTCACATATAGCCCCTTGCAATATTTCAATATCACATGCAGAACCACCTTCTGCAATTTCACCCGAAACAATTTCCGGTTTCTATTGAAACAATTCCTGCGCTTTGCAATTCTTTCGTCTGAAACATATGTGCTCCAAAATGGTGTCCGGTAAATCTTAAGTGTGCCACACTATGGTTCGTGAATAATGCAGACATGATCAAGACCCTTCTCCGATCAATAATCAGCAGCGGGACCTAGAGATCCGTACTGACTCCTACACATTCAACGACGACTCCTGTGATCATGAGAACCTTTAACGCTTGTAACTAAATCCCTTTGTCTCTCGATATATTACATGTCTGAGATTCGATCATCGGTATCTCCATACCTAGTTTGATCTCGTTACCGACATGCACTCTTTTCTCGTTCCCGTGATATAACATTCTAGTGATCACATCACTTGCTTGCAAGCTATCCTAATGTGATATCACCGAGAGGGCCCAGAGTATATCTATCCGTCATCTGGATTGGAAAATTCCACTCTTGATCCATGAGCCTCAACATAACACCTTCGCAGTACTGAACCCATCTTTATAGTCACCCTGTTACAGTGTGACGTTTGATGTTATCAAGATACTCTTCCGGTGTTAGCAATTAACATGATCTCATGGTCTAAGGATAAAGATTACTTCGTATGATGTTATAGCAATATAAACATAATGACTTGATCGTAATGCTATACTTCGGATGAATGTTCATCACATCATTTCACAAATGCTGTGACCTTGTTATTAACAACATCCAATGTCCATGATCAGGAAACCTTGATCATCTTGTTAATCAACAAGCTAGTCTATAAGAGAGGCATAACTAGGAACCCTTTTTGTTTATTAAACACACGTGTATTGATGTTTCCTATCAATACAATAATAGCATGCAAAATAAACATCTACCATATACAAGGAATACATAATAACAACTTTATTATTGCCTCTCAGGGCATATTTCCTTCAGTCTCCCACTTGCACTAGAGACAATAATCTAGTTTATATAGTGATAAATCTAACACCCATGGAGTTCTGGTGTTGATCATGTTTTGCCCTAGGGAGTACTTTAGTCAACGGATTTACTACATTCAGGTCCGTGTGCACTTTACAAATCTTTATATCTCCATCCTTGACATGCTCGCGGATGGAGTGAAACCGGCGCTTAATATGCTTGGAATTCTTGTGAGACCTTGGTTGCTTGGCATTGGCTATGGCTCCATTATTGTCACAATAGATCACCATTGGGTCCAACGCACTAGGAACCACACCTAGTTCCGTTATGAACTCCTTCATCCAAACCGCTTCATGTGCTGCTTCTGAAGCAGCAACATATTCCGCCTCCATCGTTGATCCAGCCACCACAGGTTGTTTGGAGCTCCTCCAACTAACTGCTGCTCCATTCAAGAGAAATACGTATCTGGATTGAGACGTAGAGTCATCCGGATCAGTGTCAAAGCTAGCATCGACATAACACTTAGCGACTAGCTCTTCTTCACCTCTGTATACAATAAATATATCCTTAGTTCTTCTCAAGTACTTAAGGATATTCTTGACCGCTATCCAGTGTTCCGAACCTGGATCAGATTGGTATCTACTAGTCAAACTAATAGCATGTGCCACATCCGGTCTTGTACATAGCATGGCATACATTATAGAGCCTATGGCCGAGGCATAGGGGATCTTATCCATCATCTCTCTTTCTTCCGCCGTAGCCGGACTTTGAGTCTTACTCAATGTCTTGCCTTGCAACATAGGTAAGAACCCCTTCTTACTTTCGTCCATATTAAACTTCTTTAATATCTTATCAAGGTATGTACTCTGCGATAGCCCAATTAGGCGTCTTGATCTATCTCTATAGATTTTAATGCCTAATATATATGAAGCTTCACCAAGGTCCTTCATCGAAAATTTGCTATTTAGATAACTTTTAACACTGTTTAAAAGATCTATATCATTTCCAATCAATAATATGTCATCCACATATAATATCAGAAATGCCACATTGCTCCCACTCACTTTATTGTAAATACAAGCCTCTCCATAAGTTTGGACAAATCCAAACTCTTTGATCACCTCATCAAAGCGGAGATTCCAACTCCGGGATGCTTGCTTCAGTCCATAGATGGATCACTGAAGTTTGCACACCTTATCAGCATCCTTAGGATCGACAAAACCCTTAGGTTGTATCATATACAACTCTTCTTCAATATTACCATTGAGGAACGCAGTTTTGACATCCATCTGCCATATTTCATAATCGAAATATGCAGCAATTGCTAACATAATCCTAACCGACTTAAGCATCGCTACGGGAGAGAATGTCTCATCGTAGTCAACTCCTTGAATTTGTCGAAACCCCTTTGCGACAAGTCGAGCCTTATAGATGGTTACATTACCATCAGCATCAGTTTTTCTTTTGAAAATCCATTTATTCTCAACGGCCTTTCGATCGTGAGGTAAGTCCACCAAGGTCCAAACCTGGTTTTCGTACATGGATTCCATCTCGGATTTCATGGCTTCTAGCCATTTGTTGGAATCCAGGCTCATCATCGCTTCTTCATACGTCGCAGGGTCATCCATTTCATCAACCATGAAATTCACAACAGGATTGCCGTACAGTTCAGGAGCTGCACGTGTCCTGCTTGACCTGCGAGGTTCGGTAGTGTCCTCTTTCGGAGTTTCATGATCATTATCATTAGCTCTCTCTTCATCAGGTGAAGTCAACTCCGAAACAACTTCCGGTGTTGCGCCACTCGCCATTCCATGAAGAGAAGATTCAATAACCTCTTCGAGTTCTACCTTCCGACTACTCACACCTTTCGCGAGAAACTCCTTCTCAAGAAAGGATCCATTCTTGGCAACAAAGACCTTGCCCTCGGATCTGTGATAGAAGGTATACCCAATCGTTTCCTTAGGGTATCCTATGAAGACGCATTTTTCCGCTTTGGGTTCGAGTTTATCCGGTTGAAGTTTCTTCACATAAACATCGCATCCCCAAACTTTAAGAAATGACAGCTTAGGTTTGTTTCCAAACGATAATTCATACGGTGTCTTTTCAACGGATTTAGATGGTGCCCGATTTAAAGTGAATGCAGTTGTTTCCAGTGCATAACCCCAAAATGACAGAGGTAAGTCAGTCAGAGACATCATAGATCGAACCATATCCAATAAAGTACGATTACGACGTTCTGACACACCATTACGTTGTGGTGTTCCGGCAGGCGTGAGTTGTGAAACTATTCCACAGTCTTTCATGTGTGTGCTAAACTCGTAACTAAGATACTCTCCTCCTCCACGGTCGGACCGCAGAAATTTGATCTTTCTGTTACGATGATTTTCCACTTCATTCTGAAATTCTTTGAACCTTTCAAAGGATTTAGACTTATGTTTCATCAAATAGATATACCCGTATCTACTCAAATCATCCGTGAAAGTAACAAAATAACGATATCCACCTCGCGCCGACACACTCATTGGTCCACACACATCAGTATGTATGATTTTCAATAAATCTGTCGCCCGTTCCATTGAACCGGAAAACGGCGTTCTAGTCATCTTGCCCATAAGGCATGGCTCACATGTATCAAATGATTCAAAATCAAGTGATTCCAAAAGTCCATCAGAATGGAGTTTCTTCATGCGTTAAACGCCAATATGACCTAGACGGCAGCGCCACATATATGTAGATATATCATTATCAAGTTTAATCCTTTTAGCATCAACATTATGAATATGCGTAATACTACTATCGAGATCCAACAGAAATAAACCATTCAACACAGGTGCATGACCATAAAAGATATTATTTATATAAATCGAACAACCATTATTTTCAAATTTAAACGAATAACCACTTTGCATCAAACACGATCTGGATACAATGTTCATGCTCAGTGCAGGCACCAAATAACAATTATTCAGGTTTATAACTAATCCCGACGGCATATGGAGAGGCAGCGTTCCGACGGCGATCACATCAACTCTTGATCCATTGCCAACCCGCATCGTGACCTCATCCCTTGCTAGTTGTCGCTTGTTCCGCAGCCCCTGAACCGAGTTACATATATTAGCAACCGATCACATATCAAATACCCAGGTGCTACTACGAGTACTAGTCAAGTACACATCAATAACATGTATATCACATATACCTTTGTTTTCCTTGCCGGCCTTCTTGTCCGCCAAATACTTGGGGCAGTTGCGCTTCCAATGGCCAGTCCCCTTGCAATAGTAGCACTCGGTGTCAGACTTAGGGCCAGCTCGGGGTTTCTTTTAGGCGCGGCAACAGATTTGCTGCCCTTCTTTCCCTTCTGCTTGCCTTTCTTGTCCTTCTTGAAACCGGTGGTCTTATTGATCATCAACACTTGATGTTCTTTCCTAATCTCCACTTCTGCAGTCTTAAGCATTGACAGAAGCTCAGGAAGAGACTTCTTCATGCCCTGCATATTATAGTTCATCACGAAGCTCTTGTAGCTAGGTGGCAGAGATTGGAGAACACGATGTATGCCTAAGTCAATGGGAATCGTTATTCCCAAGGACACAAGCTTATCGGCGTACCCAGACATTTTGAGTACGTGCTCACTAACGGAGCTGTTCTCTTCCATCATGCAGCTAAAGAACTTTTTAGAAGCATTATAACTCTCTACGGCAGCATGGGTATCGAAAATCATTTTCAATTCTCCCATGGTATCAAAGGCATTGCCATTTTCGAAACGTTTTCGAAGTTCTGGCTCTAGCCCATACAGTATGCCGCAATGAACTAAGTTGTGGTCCTCCTGACGAGTTATATAGACGTTCTTTTCCTCGTCAGGGGCATCAGGAGCTGGTGGGGGGCCTAGCGGCGCCTCTAGCACATATTGCTTTTGTGCAGCAGTGAGGAGAATCCTAAAATTCATAGCCCAGTTGGTGAAGTTGCTACCATTCGCAGCAAGCTTCTCTTTCTCCATGAACACATTGAAATTAAAAGCAGGTGGTGCCATCTACAATAGAATTTATAAAATATATTTAGACTAAGTTTATGATAGATTGAGTTCAACTAATCCAAATTACTAATGAACTCCCACTCAAAAACGACATCCCTCGTGTCCTTTTGGTGATTACATGAACCAAATCCACTACACCAAGTCCGATCATCACGTGAGTCGGTGTAGCTTCAAAGGCGAGCATCTATATGGGCATCATATCAACTATATGACTCATGCTTAACCTTTCGGTCCGTGTTCCGAGGCCATGTCTGTACATGCTAGGCTCGTCAAGTAAGAACCTTAGTATTTGCTTGTGTAAAACTGTCTTACACCCGTTGTATGAAAGCGTAGAGTCGAGAACACCCGATCATCACGTGATGCCTCAAAACACGATCCACAAAACGGTGCATACTTAAGGAAGAACATATTTTATCTTGATATCTAAATGAGGGATCATCTTATAATGCTACCAAAAGCGCCAAACTAGCAATATAAGATGCTAATGTGTGAAGTGAGGTGATATGGTCCATGCATTTGATCTCTATCATTTGCATCGTGGTATGATCTCTATCATTCCTTTGTGTGTAAGGCCAAGGTCTATGGAACTTACACGTTAGGTGAGTTGTAAGAGTATCTATCATACATCTACTTACAACAATACCATATCAATACACTAGCCCAGCAACGATCTAAACTAGATGCCTCTAATTTATCAATTGCAAGTTTTACGTGGATTAGGGCTTTCGGAGATAGAACCGGTCTTACCTACGAACATGAACCACAACGAGGATAACCAAGTTATTAGCAACTCGTTGTAAATCAGATATTGACTATAGTAGGAGAGACAGACACCCGCTAGCCACTTATGCAAAACTAGTTGCATGTCAGTTGTGGAACCGGTCTCATGTACGATGACATGTAAGGTTGGTCCGGGCCGCTTCATCCCACTATGCCACCAATATCCAAAGTACATAGAAGATGCAATAACATGATCATCATCGCCCACATATAAACATATGTGTACTACCCGTGCAAAGCACCTACGCATAGATCAGGCTCTGATACCACTGTTGGGTCCGCAGCATAGAAAACAAAAAAATTCCTACGGTGTGAACTACATGCCAAGATCAATCTACTAGATACAGAGCAACGGGTGGACATACATCCATGGAGAACTTACCCTCGAAGACAACGAGCTTTGTTAACGAGTAGGAACTCGTGGTTGATGTAGTCGTACACTTGCCGATCTCAAGATCGTGAGGAAGTCCGAGCGCCGCAACTCAGCAGCACATCCGCCCTCGCACACACATTCAAGCCACCGGACAACCTCCACCTCCTCGCTCCAGTGATCCAGCGGAAGCAGCAACTCCTTCCAGACGAAATGCCACCGGGAACATGTATCTCGCTAATCCGAGACCATGGGGGAATAATTCTAGAGGGGGAGAGAGATCCTTCACAAGGAGGTGTGAGGATGAAGGAGGGAATGGGTGGCCTTTTATAGGAGGAGGGGGGTGCCCCCTCTCTCCATGGCCGGCGCATGGGGGTGAACCCTCACCTCCCCCATTCATGTGGTGGTAACCCCTCCACATTAAAATGCCTCTTCACATTCCCTTTTAAAGTCTCCACTTTAAATGCATTAAATTTCTCCAAATTTAATGCTATCTCATTTAATAAAACTCTTTTTATTAAATTTATTCAGAATTTTGTTAATTACTTTAATTAACAAACATTCACATATAGCCCCTTGCAATATTTCAATATCACATGCAGAACCACCTTCTGCAATTTCACCCGAAACAATTTCCGGTTTCTATTGAAACAATTCCTGCGCTTTGCAATTCTTTCATCTGAAACATATGTGCTCCAAAATGGTGTCCGATAACTCTTAAGGTGACCACCCTACGATTCGCGAATAATGCCGACATGATCGAGACCCTTCTCCGATCAATAATCAGCAACGGGACCTGGAGATCCGTACTGACTCCTACACATTCAACGATGACTCCTGTGATCGTGAGAACCTTTAACGCTTGTAACTAAATACCTTTGTCTCTCGATATATTACATGTACGAGATTCGATCATCGGTATCTCCATACCTAGTTTGATCTCGTTACCGACATGCACTCTTTTCTTGTTCCCGTGATATAACATTCTAGTGATCACATCACTTGCTTGCAAGCTATCCTAATGTGATATCACCGAGAGGGCCCAGAGTATATCTATCCGTCATCTGGATTGGCAAATTCCACTCTTGATCCATGAGCCTCAACATAACACCTTTGTAGTACTGAACCCATCTTTATAGTCACCCTGTTACGGTGTGACATTTGATGTTATCAAGATACTCTTCCGGTGTTAACAATTAACATGATATCATGGTCTAAGGATAAAGATTACTTCGTATGATGTTATAGCAATATAAACATAATGACTTGATCGTAATGCTATACTTCAGATGAATGTTCATCACATCATTTCACAAATGTTGTGACCTTGTTATTAACAACATCCAATGTCCATGATCAGGAAACCTTGATCATCTTGTTAATCAACAAGCTAGTCTATAAGAGAGGCATAACTAGGAACCCTTTTTGTTTATTAAACACACATGTATTGATGTTTCCTATCAATACAATTATAGCATGCAAAATAAACATCTGTGATATACAAGGAATACATAATAACAACTTTATTATTGCCTCTCAGGGCATATTTCCTTCATTTTGCATCCACTATCAAGCACCCATTTTGACCCTCCGGAAGCATAGGTCTACAAAAGATCAAACTAGTTTTTAGGTACCCATTTTTCAATGGGTCCTCTTTTGTTAGCAACAAGGGCCTTGGGAACCCAAATAGACCATTCAATATAACCATCAAATGGGCCAACATATTGTGCATACACACCACCATAATAATCACGCATTAAAACATAATGAGGGTTAGCACTACCCGCAAAATCATCATGAGACATAGTTTTGCCACTTGCGGTCTTACTTCCCACAATGACCTTGTTCTTTTCTTGGGAGGGCTTGGCCTTCTTCTTCTTGTTGTTCTTTTTCTTCTTGGCTTTAGGGATAAAACCAATGCCCCCGTTTTCACCATTTGACCTTTGCTTGCTCAAGAGATCATCAATAGACTTGTTTCCTTTTGGAAAGGAGGTCTTAGCTAGCTCCCCCTTCAACCTAGCATGTTCTTCAAGTGTATTTGTACAACTAGAAGGAATGAACGTACTAGGTGAGGGAGTATTGATCAATTGAGTTTTAAGCTTTTCACAAGACTTTGTGAGCGACAAGAGTTTACCTTCCAAGGCCTTGTGAGCCTTGTCAAGTGACCTAAAGTCCTCGGCAAGTTTTTCATGAACAGCATCAAACTCAATCTTGTCCTTTTTAGCTTTTTTATATTTAGCAATAGCATGATCACGTTCCTTGATGAGTTTATTAATAATGAGATCATTTGCATCATCAAGACCCTCTAGTTTAGTTTCAAGAGATAATCTAGTTTCTTGTTCTTCTTCTAGGGCATTATTTAGAGCTTCTACCTCAATCATGTGCTCTCTCCCTAATTGACATCTCTCATCTAGAAGTTCTTGTGTGTGTGAAAGTTGATTTAAGAGGTCCACAACATGTTTCTTGTGTTCCCCTTGCAAGTTGTTCATGAACTCATCAAAAGCAACTAATTCCTTTTTGACCTCAAGAGACAACTCATCATCAAAATCATCATCATTGATTAGGGAGGTGGAGTGCGTTGATGATAATACCTCTGTTCCTCTTGCCATAAGGCAAGTGACATTCTTGTTGGAGATATTCTCATTTGGAGAGTCGAAGAGGGAGAATGACGGGGTAGAGGTAGTGGCAAGAGCCGCCACACCATTTGATGTATCCTCTTCTTCATCTTCATCATCATCATCATCGGAGGAGTACTCTTCATGTGTGATCAAGACAATTTCTCCCGGCTTCTTGTTGGTTGAGTTCCTTTTGATGAAGGGTTTCTTGTAGGGAGCTTTGGGGTCTTTTTCAACACAAGTTTACCTCCATGGTCTTCTCTTTTCTCATAGGGACAAGCCGCAATGAAGTGATAGCGGTCACCACAATTGAAACAAGTTCTCAACTTGGACCCGTTGTATCTTCTCCCATTGGGTTTGCTTCTTCGTTGCATTTCCATCTTGGCCTTGGCGGGATCTTTCTAAAAGTTTCTTGCATAGAAGGCCATGTATTCACCATGAGCAATCTTGACATCTTCGGGGTGTCTCATTGGAGGTCCCTCATCACTTCCTTCATCTTCATCATACTCCACAACCTTGGCCTTCAAGGCAAGGTTGACACCACTACTCATTCCAATGGCACGAGCACGGGCGTCTTTGGCATTCTTGGCAGCAACCTTGAAGGCGCCCATCTCTTGCATCACTCCATTGGAGGTCATGAGATGGTAGTTGTGTCTTCCTTGGAGACTCTTCAAGTCAGTAAGCTCGAAAGGCATGAGTGCACTCACATACTTCCTCTTGATCCAAGCATCATCAATGTGAGAGGCGCCAACATTCCTGAAAGCGGTGGCTGTGGATTTGAGTCTTCGATACATGTCTTCATGATCCTCACCATCCTTCATGAAGAAACCTTCGGCCTCATTGCTTAAGGCATCATATCTATTTCTCCTCATACTCTCATTGCCAACAAACAAGTCAACGAGAGCATCCCAAGCTTCCTTGGCGGTGTTGTAGTGCTCAATGTGGGGAAAATCCTTTGGCCCCACCCCAAGTTGGATCATGTGCAAGGCAGTCGCATTGAGTTGGCTATTGAACACTTCTCTTCTCGTCAAGTTGGTTGGATCCTCAATCTTGAGTCCTTCTTCAATAATATTCCACAAATCAATGCAAGAGTTGCACACATGAGATTTCATTAACACTTGCCATTGAGCAAAAGTATGTGCAGCTAACTTAGGTGGGTCTCCTCTATTATTTATATGTGGATGAGGGATAGGAGGGTCGGGAGAGTACCATTCGGGAACCGTATGGAACTCTTCCTTTCCATCACCCTTTTTGGTGGTGGAGTTAGTGGAATTATGTTCATCCCCCATGATGGCTCAGTGCACGGCGCCCAGAAAATTGCTTGATGGTAGTGTTGATGTAGAGCTCGTTGGGAACCCCAAGAGGAAGGTATGATGAGCATAGCAGCAAGTTTCCCTCAGTTATGAAACCAAGGTTTAATCGAACTAGTAGGAGCAAGGAAACACCCCAAAGGTGTTACTAGCTGAGCCTTGGCAGGGCGCACTACCGGTGCTAGTAGCAACATGGAGACCTGCACAACTCAACCACAGAACTTTGTCCCCAACTTGCGATGAGGTTGTCAATCTCACCGTGTTTTGCGAAAAAAAGGATTAAATGTATCGAATGGAAAGAAGTAAAAGTTTGCAGAAAGTAAACACAAAGCAGTAAACAGTTTATAGATTGTATGTAAAGAAAGAGGATCGGGATCCATAGTTCACTAGAGGTGGCTCTCCTTAGATAGATAACATGTTGGGTGAACAAATTACAGCGGGGCAATTGACAAACACCGAGAAAGCAATACATGCATATACTAATCATCTTGACTCCTTTGAGACTTGATTGGCCATTACAACATTATACATAGACCGCCATCCAACTGCATCTATGACTAATAATCCACCTTCAGGTTATCATCCGAACCCCCTCCAGTATTAAGTTGCAAGCAACAGATTATTGCTTTACGAACTGCGTGTAAAGTAAACAATACGATTGTTCTATGAACAAAGGATTATTGTTTTCTCCCTATTAGCAACAGCACATCTAGTACCTCGGAGATTTCTGTCACTTCCCCAGATTGCCAGAGGCATGAACCCACTATCGAGCATAAATACTAACTCTTGGAGTTGCTAGCATCTACTTGGCGAAGATAGCTACTAACAACGGAAAGCATGCAATATCACAAATAACAAAGTCATGATAGAATCAATAATCAATCTGAAATAGCATCTCAATATCCATCGGATCCCCGCAAACACAACATGCAGAATTACAAATAGATGATCTTGATCATGAACAGAGCTCACAAGATCTAGACATGAAAGCACAGAGGAGAACCAGCCATCTAGCTACTACATGGATCCGTAGTCCAAGGATGAACTATTCACGCATCACACCGGAGGCTTGCATGGTGATGAAGAAGGCCTCCGGGGTGAATTCCCCTCTCCGGCAGGGTGCCGGGAAGAGCTTCAGATCCCTCCCAATCTAGGGATGGAGATGACGGCGGCTATAGACTCTTTCGTGGAATTTTGATCGGGTACTTAGGGTTTCTGTATCGGAGGCATGTTATAGGCGAAAGGGGAGCCTGAGGGGGTGCCCTAGGCGGCCACACCACCCCCTGGCACGGGCCAGGCCTGGCCGCATGACCAGGTGGTGTGGCCGGCCTCTGGCCCCTCTCCATCTCCAATTCTGGTATCTGATGACTTCCGAAAAAATAGGCACTTTGGCTTTTGTCCCATCCAATTCCGAGAATATTCATTTTCTGACTTTCCTGGAACCAAAAATAGCAGAAAATAGGCAGCTGGCACTGTGGCTCTTGTTAATAGGTTAGTCCAAGAAATCATATGAAAAGTACTCCAAAGTGTGGACAAAACACAAGAAAGTGGATAAAACCAAGCATGGAACATCAAAAATTATAGATACATTTGCAATGTATCAACATCCCCAAGCTTAACTCTTGCTCGTCCTCGAGTAGGTAAGTGATAAAAAGAAAGAAATTTTTTTGAGGTGACATGCACCATCAAAGACTTGATCAGAGTATTTGTAAACCATTCAAAGCTGGGATCATAGTACTTCAATAATAACATGAAATACAAAGTTCTAGCAATAAGACAAAGAAACTATGATGCAACATGAAAAGGCACAAACAAAAGATTCATGAATAACAATGCTTTGCAAGACGTTTGTTTGTTTCACATAAAGAAAACATAGCATAATAGTATTCAGCTTGTCCCTCAATGGAGTAGCAAATATAAATGCATAGGACACCTTCAAAGTTCATAAGAGTGACAAGATACAATAGTTTAAAACAAGCAATATCAAGTTATGCATCAATCAACTAGTCTTGGGACAATGCACATAGAACTAAGAATGGCCACTATGCTCTCAAAGTAGGTGCATAAAGATAGAAGGTGGAGACTCAATATAATGGTGGAAGAAAGACCTTTGTAAAAGGAAGTAGGGATTCAAGTCTCATAAAGAGCTTCCAAAAATTATGGTACTTATAGCTTTCAGCTCTCATTGACCCTATCATAAGCATCTTGAAGGTGGTTAAGGTTAAAGTGACACAACTAAGAGGATATGCTTGACAAGTTATAAACCGAAATCTCATGCCCCTTACTTACGAAGACCGATCCTCAAGCTACTCAACTTCAGTCACGAGTAAGCTCTTGTCATTGTAAGTATATGTGTATCATTAAGAACCGCCAACGGGGTACCCCTTGCACATGACACGGGAGCTTTCCCATAATCAAAATAACAAGGCAAGCAGACAATGAGCATCTCAGCGATCTTTTTATTTGCTATTTGCATAGGTTTTTATTGAGGATGCTTCATAGAGTGCTCATTATGGTGATGCTGCAAGTTTCCACCATGATTAGGCATGGCTTAGGCTAGCAGCCCAGGCGTTTCTCTAACACACATACAAACTCCATGATCTTACAAGTTCCACTTTTATTTCACACCCCCGGGATCCGTAAGCAAAAGAACATGATTTCAACGGGGTACAAAGTACAAGTGCAATGTTGAAAGCGTTCCCCATGAAACATGGTTCTGCTAATTTCAACTTATAAAGCGCAAGCATATACGCAACAAAGAAGGACCCAATGGTTCAAGTTTATTAGAGGCAATAAAGTAAAGTGTGCCATCAAGTTCGTGAGAGCTTTAATCACTAGTTTTCTCATAACAAGTTTAATTTGGAAGGTAAACAAAAGCATGAATATACCTGGAATAGCATAAGCTAGTAGGTAGGTATGGTGGACTCTTTGGAATAACTTGGTTTAGGGAGTTGGATGCATGAGTGGACTCATACTTTGTTGTGGAGGCTAGCAAAAGACTAGGAGCGACAAACTAAGAGAGCAATAATGACCATAATAATGTAGAGCGACAAAACATCATTGATCAAAGCATAAAGTGATACTACAAGTTGAAAACTAAAGGATCATAAAGGCTATGGTGACTTCAGATAGTCATAACATGGTGTGAGCATGTGCCAAGTCAACCCAAATAAAGCATCAAAGGAGAATACCACTATATTATGCTTTAATATGCTAAAACAACGCATGATTCATCCAAGGCACATTAAGCAATCTCAATTGTTTATAACAATTCATGCTATAGCAAAGAATACTAAGCATAAAGCCAAAACAATATCAAGCATGGCATGACAAAGCATAGGCCACAGTCAAAAACAAGCTCTTTTTACCACAAAAGCATGAACTTTCCTACTCTTTTCCAAACCAAACCAAACTATTTGCAAACCAATGTATGAAAGAGGGGGTCCAACAAATTTATTCAGAAAACTAAGCAAACCAATCAAACTCAAAACCAAAACGAAAACGAAAAGAAGACGCTCCAAGAACAACACAACTGTGCATGAAACAATAAAAATGAAGCGTTTGGAAGAAACCTGGGTTTTTTATTGATGAAGAAGGGGATGCCTTGGGCATCCCAAAGCTTTGACGCTTGTATATCTTGGATATTTCTTGGGATGACACGCGTGGCATCCCCAAGCTTGAGCTTTAGTCCATCCTTCATCTCATTACTCATTCCTTCCATACACCTGAAAATTTTCCTTCACACAATCTCATTAGCAACATTAGTGCACTCAAGATAAATAAGTCTCAAGGTTCAGTTCTAACACTAAATAAACTTCCATTAGAACACTAGATACTGTAGCACTTCCCTCAAAAAGCTCAATTCCCCAAAAGAACTCAAAAAGGAACCCACAAGAAGCAAATGCAGAAAATGGCAGAAATCTGTCAAAAGAGACCAGCAGGTAAAGATGAATTTTTTGAAGATCTTCTGTTGCTCAAATCAAAAAGTGTTGAACTAACAAAAGTTAGATAACAACCTGGGGCAGAAGCACAAACAATTACAGCTCAATCCGACATACAGATCTCTCTCACGAATTTTTACGGTGAAGCACAGAAATCTGTTTTGGGACAGCAACTTTCCCAATCATTACTTCTCTCTCATTAGAGGTTACTCTTGGCACAAAAAGCAAATAAAAAGGATAAGGAGAGGTTATTACAGAGGTAATAACTTCCAAGACTCATCTAAAACTTTGGGTTATCTCCCAATAAGTACTTTTCTTTAACGCCTTTAAGTTAGGCATAAGAAGCAAGAAAAAGGATCAAGTATTCTCAAATGAAGAAGCATTAAGATCAATACCAAAAATATTTTCAACAAGGCAAGGTATATCATCCAAGTAAGTTCTAGAGGATCCTCTCTCAATACTCTTAGGTTCACTATTCTCATCAAAAGGGTTTGCAGGAACAATCCAATCAAGATTCTTTTCTATGGCATCATGTATTGCTACTAGTTTAAAGGGTGTTGGTATCTTAGGTTCCTCCCCATTAGGTTCGGTTTTGTTCGTCTTTTCTCGTGTACCAACAACATCTACACATGAGCCTAGCATATTGAAACGTTCAAAGACTTTCCTAGCTTCCTTGGCAACATCATAGAACTCCTTAAACAAAGTTTCTACAATAAAATCCCTCTTTTCAGGGTCTTCAATTTATTTAAGCTTAAGAAACATTACTTGCATTAAGGGGTTGAGATTAACAAACCTAGCTTCTAACATGTGAATTAAAGAAGCTGCATCAATATCATAATTTGGAGCAAGTTCTGCAAGGGATCTATCCTCAGTATCTTCATGTTTGCTAACATGATTAAAGAATTCTTCAATATTACCGTTCCCAATTATAGAACCACTACCAATTGAAAGGTTTTTCAGGGTGAAAGTAGGGATCAACATGGTGAGCTAAGGAAGAGGTGACAACTAAAGGAGACTTAATTTTTTGTGTGTTTCAATTAAGAAAGCAAACTAGTAGAACTAATTTTTTGTGTTTTTTTAAGAACGAAACAAGCAAACAAAGCAAAAAGAAACTAAGCAAAACAAAAACAACAAAGTAAAGAGATTGGTTATGAGGGACTCCCCTTGTGAAGATGTCCTTGACTCCCCGGCAAAGGCGCCAGAAAATCGGCGTTTGCCGTGGGAGGTTCTTCTTCTTCGTTCCCCGGCAACGGCGCCAGAAAATCGCTTGATGGCTCAGTGCACGGCGCCCAGAAAAATGCTTGATGGCGGTGTTGATGTAGAGCTCGTTGGGAACCCCAAGAGGAAGGTATGATGAGCACAACAGCAAGTTTCCCTCAGTTATGAAACCAAGGTTTAATCAAACCAGTAGGAGCAAGGAAACACCCCAAAGGTGTTACTAGCTGAGCCTTGGCAGGGCGCACTACCGGTGCTAGTAGCAACGTGGAGACCTGCACAACTCAACCACAGAACTTTGTCCCCAACTTGCAATGAGGTTGTCAATCTCACCGTGTTTTGCGGAAAAAAAAAGGATTAAACGTATCGAATGGAAAGAAGTAAAAGTTTGCAGAAAGTAAACACAAAGCAGTAAACATTTTATAGATTGTATGTAAAGAAAGAGGACCGGGATCCATAGTTCACTACAGGTGGCTCTCCTTAGATAGATAACATGCTGGATGAACAAATTACAGCGGGGCAATTGACAAACACCGAGAAAGCAATACATGCATATACTAATCATCTTGACTCCTTTGAGACTTGATTGGCCATTACAACATTATACATAGACCGCCATCCAACTGCATCTATGACTAATAATCCACCTTCAGGTTATCATCCGAACCCCCTCCAGTATTAAGATGCAAGCAACAGATTATTGCTTTACGAACTGCGTGTAAAGTAAACAATACGATTGTTCTATGAACAAAGGATTGTTGTTTTCTCCCTATTAGCAACAGCACATCTAGTACCTTAGAGATTTCTGTCACTTTCCCAGATTACCAGATGCATGAACCCACTATCGAGCATAAATACTAACTCTTGGAGTTGCTAGCATCTACTTGGCCAAGATAGCTATTAACAACAGAAAGCATGCAAGATCACAAATAACAAAGACATGATAGAATCAATAATCAATCTGAAATAGCATCTCAATATCCATCGGATCCCTGCAAACACAACATGCAAAATTACAAATAGATGATCTTGATCATGAACAGAGCTCACAAGATCTAGACATGAAAGCACAAAGGAGGAGAACCAACCATCTAACTACGGCATGGATCCGTAGTCCAAGGATGAACTACTCACGCATCACACCGGAGGATTGCATGGTGATGAAGAAGGCCTCCAGGGTGAATTCCCCTCTCCGGCAGGGTGCCGGGAAGAGCTTCAGATCCCTCCCAATCTAGGGATGGAGATGACGGCGGCTACAGACTCTTTCGTGGATTTTTGATCGGGCCCTTAGGGTTTTCGTCCCGAGGGCAATATATAGGCGGAAGGAGAGGCCGGGGGTGCTGGGAGCGGCCACACCACCCCCTGGCGCGGGCCAGTCCTGGCCACGCGACCAGGTGGTGTGGTGGCTCCCTGGCCCTTCTCCGTCTCGTATTCTGGCACTTGATCACTTCCGGAAAAATAGGCACTTTGGCTTTTGTCCCCTCCAATTCCGAGAATATTCATTTTCTGACTTTCCTGGAACCAAAAACAGCAAAAAACAGGCAGCTGGCACTGTGGCTCTTGTTAATAGGTTAGTCCAAGAAATCATATGAAAAGTACTCCAAAGTTGGAACAAAACACAAGAAAGTGGATAAAACCAAGCATGGAACATCAAAAATTATAGATACATTTGCAATGTATCACCCCACCACTTCCTCCAAAGGCTTAGCCGGAGCATTAGCCTTTGGGTTTGGTGGTGTTTCCTCTGGAGAGGGAGGAGGTGAGGTTTGCTTATCCTTAACAAGTTGCTCAATGAGTTGACGCAACTGTTGGATTTCGTTGCCCAAGGTAGAGCTCAAGCTTGTTTCCAACTTCTTGAGATCTACCATGGTCACCGAATGGCTAGCCTCACTTTCTCCCTCCTCTGGGTTGCCCATAATCTCTTAGGCGGTTAAGCCCGAATAAAGAGTCGAGGCTCTGATACCAATTGAAAGGATCGTAAGGGCACCTAGAGGGGGGTGAATAGGTGCTACTCCAAATTTTACTCTTTTTGGATTTAGGGTTTGACACAAAAAGGTAAATTCTCTAGATTATGCAACTATGGTGAATTTACCTATATGACAACCTAGCACAAGAACTAAGCAAGAACTATATAAGCAAAGTGCGGTAAAAGATAGAAGTAACCAAAGTGGAGCGCTCGGAGACACAAGGATTTGTTTTCCCGTAGTTCCTTCCCTTTGAAGGGAAGTACGTCTACGTTTGGAGAGGGGATGGTATCAAACCACCAACGCCACGAGAGGCCTCCCTTGTTCTCCGATGAACCTCACCCCAAGGGGTTCGATTCACCTCTTCCACTATACGGCAACCTTCGAGGTGGAAGTCGGCACCTTTACAACGAGTTTGGGGCACACATCCACAACTTAATTGGAGGCTCCCAAATACAAGCAAGCTGTCAAACAATCAAAGACAAGCTTGTAAGAACCAAATCAAAACCTAGGGTTTCCAACGAAACACTAGAGCATGGGGGCCCTCAAGTGAATGAGGGGGAAATGAAGATATCTCTTGGTGAAGCTGTAGATCAAGGCCTCCTCCTTCGATTCTCCAAAGATCAAAGACTTTGGATGGTTGGATGAAGAGATCTTGTTGATTTGGTGGCTCAAATGGACATGGTGTTCTTAAGGTGGACGACCAACTGGAGGAAGGGGATAAGGTCCTCTATTTATAGCCCTTCGCACCAGTGAACCGTTTTCTGACCGTTGGAGAAGAGTTAGACCGGAGACTCCGGTCAATCTCCGGACCAGCCTCCGGACCGTCAAACAGAATGACCTAGCCCACTTGTGAGCCAAGTGGACCGGAGAATCTAGTCCCTCTGCACCGAAGACTCCGGTCTAAGGCACGGTCCGAAGACTCCGGGCCTTCCTCCGGACCAATCTCCATACCACCTCTCTGGCTGACCCAGGCAGGAAAACAGAAGCCCCCTCCGGAGACTCCTGGGGAAACTCCAGACCACACTGGAGACTCCGGTCTGGAATTCCCAAGAGACATGCAGGGAATGTTCCGCGGGCCTATGGTCCTTTTCACTTTGTAATATATCAACCTGTAGAAAATAGCAAACTATAAAACAGGGTCTACTAGTTGTTACCGAACACCAAAAGTGCTTATGACAGGATATGTCCTTTCAGAGTCTATAAAGTCCCTGCCGCCATGCTGCAGCACGTAGGCCGTCGCCGTTACCCTCGTCTTTGGCGCGGCCGAGCCCAGATCGGACCCGTAAAGCGTCCACCCCACACTTTAGCACACCAGCTCCATCACCATCGCCCAGTCGAGGTCGCATCCAGGAAGAACGACCACCACGCTTTAGCACACCAGCTCCATCACCATCACACTCCAGGAAGAACGACCACCACGCGAACCGAGCGGCCTGCCTGGACCTAGGTCGGATTACAACAGTGGCCTGCATGTCTGTCGCTCTCCGCCACTAACTAGCGCCGCCTCGAGGAGCAGAGGGAAGGGATGGGGCACTGTCATAGCCCACCGCCTGCAACCGGAGCCGATGTCTGCCGCGAAGCACCGCGCGCCGAGGAGCTCGCATGCCCGCCCGAACCACCTCATGCCAGGGAGAGGAAAGCATGCCGTCACCGGCCCCGCGCAGGCGTACCCTGACGACACAAGCTGGCGGCGGTGGCGGCGGGGGAGATACGGGGAGGTGGGGAGAGGTTAGGGCTGGGGTTGGTGGACGCTTCGATCGCTCGCGGGAGGGGCGACGCGAAGCGGTTTTTCTTTCCGTGAGAGAGACACTCACACGAGTTTTTCCTACTTCTTGTGATTCAGTAAGTTATAAACTATGATTCTTAGTGGATAAAAATTGTTCCTTGTTCTATATTTTTCCATCAGTAAAGGGAGGGGGTTTTGTGCGCGGCCGCGGGGGGAGGGGTAGTCCCTTAGGTGCTCTCTTCAAACAAGTTTTCCTTTGACAAAAATTTACTTTGGTATTTCTTTTATAAAAAAATCTCATGATAGAAAATGTGCAAATTCCCGCTCTTTACTGGAGCAGAATTTGGATCCCTACCTTTTGTGGAAAAACTATGAAAGCACACAAAACTAGACAAAACTTGCACAAATAGATAAGGTAAACATACAAGCAAGAAAATTTACTTATCAAATAAGTGGTATAAAATGCATTTTAGTAACTGTTTACCAAGATCCAATGTGCCAGGAAATCGTCTCAGGACCCTGAAACGGTGTGAGTCCACGAATGACAAGAAAAACGCGAAAATAAGAAGTTTTTGCGACATCTCAGGACGCGAAAACAATGTCCATGAAAACTCAAAAATAGAGAGTTTTCGCAACATCCTTGTAATCTTCGCCTGGAGCTGGAAACCGGCATGGCAAACCAAGCCCACGATGCAAGTAGAAAACACGAAAAGTATGATTTTAAGTTGTTATGTAACCATTTAAAGTTAGAAGTTTTATTTCATTTTTTTTAAGTGATAGGCAGAACATATCATGTCATACATGTAAAGTCGCAATGGAGCAATTTCTAGTAATAATGTTTATAAGTCATGTAGTTAGCTGTACATTGAAAACTTTAAACAATGACTTATCAAAAATGAGAATGTGGTGGCCAAATCTTATCCATACAAATCGTTGTAAATGGGGACAACACAAATCAAGTGCATATTAATTAGCATTGATGGAATAATTCTTTATCCATATCCAAAAGAGGATATGTCCTGAATCATCCATTCGTTGGACATATTTAAATGTCGAGTGACCCATCAGCAATATGAATTTTAAAACTTCCCATAAAAGGATGTAGCTTTATACTATATATATTCTCTTCTCTAGATAAGAAACAAGTGAACAAAGAGTCTTACAATTCCGAGTTCTTGAAGGAGCACACATTCTTGCAGAAATGGTTCACGGTTATGTTGTCACATCAATCTTATTGTGCTTTTTGTTCGCACCTTGCTACCATAGTTTGGGTGAAGCAATAGATGGTGGTCCTAATCTATTGAATAATGAGAAGGTATGATTCGGTATTTGAAACTCCTTTAATTTCTTAGATGCACCACATTCTTGTATCTATCAGCTTGCTAGTAACTATTCTTCTTTATGTGGAGATAATGATGACGTTGATCAACAAGATGACACACAAAAATCTTCGTAGGGGTGCATTTGAAGATATACACATGATTATTTAGTTGTAACAATTCTTTGTTATCTGTATCAATTTAAAAATAGAGCACTAGATGAAAGAAAAATAAAACTTTCATGAAACTTTGTAAGACAATTATTGTCTAATCAAAATTAACTTTGTTGTTTGCAGAATGCTACTCTCTCGGTACCTAGACCTTTCCTCCTCTCCCCAGGAGCCAAATTTACAAATAGTGGAGGAAACACTATCTCTCATGTACTCTCTCTCTCTCTCCCTCTCTCCCCCTCCCTCCCTCTCTCTCTCCATGCACTCCTCTCTCTCTCTCTCTTTCATGCCATATATGCACCATGACATGTGATAAGCAACGGTTAAATATACATGCATAAATGACTTGTACTTCCTTCGGTTCCCTAAAGGTTGTCATATTTGATATGTACATAATCATAACAACATGTGAGAAAAACTCCTTTCAGAGGATAATTCTAATTATCCAAAAAAATGTGGATGTACATTTAATAACAAGTTTATGCATATGACTATCAAGTACATAATCCAAAAATCTTTAAAATATGCAATAATAAAAAATCCAAATTGTGACTATCTCTATGTCTGAAACACTATAATTTAGGGTACTGGAGATAACACTTAAAGGCACATAAGGCACCCACTTTCAATAGCAATTTACAAAAAAGATGGAATACATTTCTCTCTAAACACAGACTTTTGTGTTTAATCGGGAAGAACTGATATACCTTGTTAGCTAGGAGAAAATTGGATGAAAACTAGATACAAATGCATATATGTACATGCTCATGCTCAGATGAACTAAGTAGGAGAAAATTGCATACTATGTATAGCTTTTTTTGAATAGTTCGCTAATTTGAACTAACTTGTATCACTAGTACGCAATGTGGCACACCGCGTCAGGAAAAAACCATGGTCTTCGAGCTGAAATGAGTATATGGGGTTCACCAAATCAACAATACTCTCAAGAATCTGGAGCAGCCATACAGGTCTATTGTGAAGATGGAGGGCACTACAGCTTAATTCAAGCTGGATTTCATGTGAAACATATATCTCACTCACTCTGATAAGCTAAAATGGCTTCTAAGAGTTTAGTACTTTAACAGTATTATGGTTTTGTTGTAGGTTTCTCCGTCCTTGTACCATAATAGAGATGTTCGCTTCTTTACATATGCAACGGTAAGTGTAGGCCATGTCATTTTATGATATACATAACATAGAGGTTTCTTTTTACATCAACATAACAAATATTTTCTTGTACCATTGCTCAGAAAGACACCATATCAGCAGGATGCTACAACTTGCATTGTGCGGGATTTGTTCCCGCAAAAGGAGCAGCACTGATGCCTGGCCAAGCAGTTGCTCCCTCCTCAATTTATGATGAAGCTGACCACTACGTCAGGCTTAGCTTAAATGAGGTCCCCACCCCCACCCCCTTTTGTTCTCGTTGCATGACCAATAAACGCTTTGAGGAAAGCATGTTATACTGCATTATGACAAAATTATATTATGGTATTATATTATGGTATTATATTATATTATGGTAACATAAATCTACTCACCATCCCATCACATATATGTACGTAAGAAACCTCAGCTGACAAAATGGACAACCATGGCAAGCTCTAGGCCAAAATTTTAGATAATAACTGTTGAGATTTGGCTCAATGTTCTTGAATGTGAAATAATACCCCATAATTTTCCAAATGCTAAAGGATAAAAAATTATCAATATATTATCTAGTAATTAGACAAAGACATTAATCCTTAGGGGTGAAAAACTAAATCTTGGTCATGTGTTAATTCGCTTAGTTAGGTGGATGGTAAATATTATCGGACGGCCTACTATGAAGTTATGGAAGATAAGATTGCTCACAAATGATATGTTGCTAACTATTTATTGCTTTACAAGAATTATTATTGTTTATGATCGTTACCCTGATTGATTCTGTATAGGATCCAAACTCTGGAGACTGGGTGTTGTACCGCCATGATTTGGACAAACCATCATTCTTGGGGAATTTTTCAAGAGAGTTTTGCCCCACAAGATCACGCATACAAGCATTAACTGGATTCGTGAATTACCTAAACACTACAACGGGTATGGGCAGCGGTCACTTTCCAGATAAGGATGTTAAGAGATCAGCATACTTCAAGCATGTTAAGATGTACGACTCCAAGGGTCATGCATGGGACCCGCACACGACACGAGTGTTTGATGTAGTTGATAGGCCAGACTGCTACAACGCAACCGGGTTACTCATTGACTTCAATAATAAGGGCTACACGTTTTACTACGGCGGACCAAGTGGTTGTGTTGGTTGAGAACACAAGTTTTTGTTTGCTCCTTATGATTCAATAAAAATTATAAACTAGGAGTACAATTGGATAGAAATTGTTCCTTGTTCTACATTTTTCTATCAATTCTCCGCTAGTGTATCGAGTTGGATGGTCGCAGTCTCATCTCAAGTTTTTCTTATCATCGGGTTTGGCTATCAATATGCAAGCCGGTACTACTACTATCATGTAATCCAGCCTCGACTATTCTTTGTTATGTTGCCAATGGAAAAAAAATGGTACTCACGATGCACACACAAGACACCATGTTGAACGGTCGATGGAGGAGTAGCATGCATGAAGCTCTCAACTATGATGTGGACGTAATTAATATACTCCATTTTATTTAAAAAAGTGATATCTCCCCGGCTACATTTTATTAAATGAAACCATAGAGTTCTTTCCTAAACAAAGGAAGCTATGAAGATCAAAGTGCAAAATACAAACCAAACTAAGAAAACGACCAAAGCATCTCCAGAACAAGAGAGTAGGCCATACATAGCACGCCATACACTATTGTTGCTGCTGCTCTGAAACAAAAGAAAAAACAGCTAAGAACTTGCTCCTCTCCGATCAGATCACCACATGGATAGAAGATGATTTATCCTAGTGTGTTGTCAGGTACCCCAACGTCGTGCAGCCTCCGTGAGTCTTCCCTTCCGAAGTGGATGTCTAAGTAGATATCCATTTGAAGCCATTGCAGATCAACATGTCGGTAGATGCAGTGAGCTTCTTAGCTTGGGTATGATCTTTTCAATTTAAACTCTCAAGTTTCCCTCATTCAGATATTTGAATGGAGTCTTCCAATTACTTAGATACATAAGAACTAGGCAACATACATGTTTCATGTTAACTAGGTAATTCTATTAAAAACTAAACTATTCCTGTTATTCCATATACTCAACAAAATGACACGAGTAACTACATTTAAATGCATGAAGCGTTTATGGCAAAGCCATTTAGATGTAATATCATCAAAGTTATTGATTGAAGCACCAAAAACCTCAAACACACCATCCCACAGTAATCTAGACAATATGCATTCAAAAACGAGGTGATGAATAGATTCAACCTCTTTGCAAAGTTCACATTCCATAGGTTTAGCTATCCCCCTAACTCTCAAGTTGTCTCTGGTCATAATTTTATTATGAGAAAACAACCATAGAAAAAACATGAACTCTATGTGGAATTTTAAGATTCCACATAGCAAGGAAGTTGTCTTATACCTCTAAAATTTCTGTAGCGTACATGGAGCTGGTAGAATAAGCGTCATTAGTTTCATACTACCAAATCAATTGATCATCATCCTCAGAAAAGACAATGCTCTTGGCAATTCCTAATACTTCTTGCCATTATGTCATCATTTCAGTAGTAAAGGTTCTCCTAAAATCACACCTCAGATGTTCACCATCCCACACATCATGTATGGTCTTGGTTTTGCTGGTTAGACACAAAGTAAAGATCTCAGAGTTGGGTGATAAAGGAGAATTCCCAAACCATACATCATCCTCGAATTTAATAAGTTTTTTCATTACCCACACTTCATTTACACCCTATCTTAATAGTCCTAGAAGACATAACACAAAAAAAGATTGGGGTTATTTGTATCATACTTAGAGTCAATAACTCTTTTCCAAAGAGACCCCTCTTTTTGAATATATCTCTTAATCTAAGAGACTAGCAGACAAAGGTTCGGGTCCTCTAAGTTTTGAGGATTCTTAAACCTCCAAACTCTTTCCTCATGCACATAGAAGATCAGTTTGCTAAGTGAATCTTATGATTTTCTTCCTCATACGGAAGAAATCTGAGTATTAATCAAATTTAACGCCCACTTAAGAAATCTAAAAAAAGGAGAACAGGTAGATAGGTATACTTGCTAAACAAGTTTGTACTAGAGTTTTCACCTCCTCTTCTAACATGTTAATAGGAATCAACTCACTCTTATGATAGTTAATCCTTATCCCTGACAATTGTTCAAAACAAGTTAAGATTCACTCAAGGTTAATTGCTACCACATGGTCATTTTCTAAAATTTACTATAGCATACATGGAGCTGGTAGAATACGCGTCATTAGTTTCTAATACCAAATCAACTAATCATCATCCTCGGAGAAGACAATGCTCATGGCAATTTCTAATACGTCTTTCCATTATACCATCATTTCAGTAGTAAAGGTTCTCCTAAAATCACACCTCGGCTATTTACCATCCCACACATCATGTATGGTCTTGGTTTTGTTGGTTAGACACGGAGTAAAGATCTCAGAATTGGGTGGTAAAGGAGAATTCCCAAACCATACATCATCCCCGAATTTAATAAGTTTTTCCATTATACCCACACTTCATTTACACCCTATCTTAACAGCCCTACAAGACACAGCACTAAAAAGTTTGGGTTCTTTGTATTATAATTAGAGTCAATAACCCTTTTCCAAAGAGATCCCTCTTTGTGAATATATCTCTTAATCTAAGAGCCTAGCAGACAAAGGTTCAGGTCATGTAAGTTGGGGATTCCTCCTCCAAACTCTTGCCTCGTGCACATAGAAGACCAGATTGCTAAATGAATCTTATGATTTCCTTCCTCATTCGGAAGAAATTTAGAAATCTGAGTATTAATCAAATTTAACGCCCACTTAGGAAATCTAAAAAAAGGAGAACAGGTAGATAGGTCTACTTGCTAAACAAGTTTGTACTAGAGTTTTCACCTCCTCTTCTAACATGTTAGTAGGAATCAACTCACTCTTATGATAGTTAATCCTCATCCCTGACAGCTGTTCAAAACATGTTAAAGATCCACTTAAGGTTAATAGCTACCACATGGTCATTTTCTAAAAACAGGAGTGTGTCATCTGCATATTGCAGACATACAACACTTCTAGGATTAGAAGTTAGGACTTAGACCTCTAATGAGATTATTTGCACGGTCCTTAATTGTAGCATTCTAGAGAAAACATCTACCAGTAGATTAAAAAGGACAGTAGCTATAGGTCTCCCCGTCTCACCCTTTTCCTTTTCATGTGAGAAAGAAATCACTTTCAGTGTTATTTAGTCTCGACATAAATAATGTGTTTCATGATCACTGACTTGATCATGCATTATTTTTTCTTTTCTTATTGAAAAAAATGACTACTATACTATACTAGCACGTCACTTTTTAAGATTGTCGATGATATATTTTGTTAACCGGATTATGCATGCATGGGAGAGGCGAGGAGAGTGCTCGTCTATCTTTTAGAGCCTCTCGCGGAGGAGAAAATGATTGGATGGGAAAGAGAGAAAAGTAAGAGGGTGTAAAACCATCGAGCGCCTCGCCACGGGAAAGAGAGAAACCGGTTGTCGATGGATGGATGGATGGATGGATGGATGGATGGATGGATGGATGCGCACATGCCACCGCCCCTCCTAGCCACCACCATGGTGCAACCACCGTCTCGATCACCTGTTCCACTTATATATTTACAAGTGTCGAGCTCCTCCAACGCGGAGTCTCAGGTAAACAACTTCTCCTCGGCTGGCTTCGCAGAGACAGATCCCCATGCGATTCTTTTCACGTGGAATTTTCGGGGCACCGGCTGCATGCTCCGTACAACTTGCAGGATGCCAAATAATACGTAATAACGATCCTTAATCCTGGGAAATTTCCATGCGTCAAGTTGCCACAGAGATGGAGGATGCACCGTGGAGCGGCACTGCAGCAGCAGTTGCCCGAGACTGACCGAATGTTCCCCCAAAAATCCTGGCTGGGTTGGCCGTTAGCGCGACCCATACCAGATCTGATCATGAGCTGCCGGTACTGTTGATGGGTATGACGGTCAAGCCATGGGGGAGGACCATCGTGCCTCCTCGAGCAAAAAAAAAGCTCATCATCCCTCTTTCCCCTTTCTTTATGGTCACCCAGGGACCACACGCAGATGCGGATGCTTTTCATGGAGAGTGCTGGCTGGCTGGCTGCGGTCAAAGCTAGAAAAGGTCGCGAGGGTAGTCGATCGATCTCACGTTGGCAATCAGGCTCGGTAAAAACCTCCCCGAAAGTCCACTGGCAAAAAAAGCTTCTGGGGGAAACCAACCAACTTACGGTGCACGTATTCCGATGGCCGATGGAGATCGCTGGCAAAGGTAGACGGTGAGTGTCCAAGGTCCAAGGAGATGTGGCTGGCGTGGTACTAGTACCCAAAACTGCGCCGAGCTGGCGGTCAGGCGCAGAGGGTTCAGGTGGTGAACAGCATGCTGCAGCCAAGCACTGGAGCTGACCCGGTACTGTGCGATGGGGCGGCGAGCAAAGCAAAGCAACCGGAGTCAGGTTTCCAAGGCAAGGCAGGCAGCGTCGCGTCTCGTCGCGTCCCCGTTGCTTCGGATCCGCTTCAAACTCTCCCATTGGAAAAACTTTTATGTCATCCAAATTCTACGTACAAGTTTCTTTTTTAAAATATGTATATATATACACAGCAAAAAGTAGTTGATCAGCAAATACAGTAACTCAGTTATATACTTACTGTTTCCAATGCCGAAACCAAAAGCACGCTCGTGATTGCACAACAACATACGTTTACCAACAAACAACTGGTCATGCTGACCCAAATGGGCAGTGATACAGGGCAACTTTTCATTTCGTATTGACTGCCAATCTGGCATCATTAACTGTACAACAGTGAGTCTCCATCAAAGGAAAAAAGTACTACAACAGTGAGTCATGATATATGTACTGTGTCATGGAGCTAAATATGTACACCAAAAAGGGCTTTGTCAACTTCCGATGGTTTACCCCATCTGGAATTAGCTATTTCCACACTTTGACGGCACCGTCTCTGCTGGCCGATATCAGCCTCTGGCTCGACAGGTTGACGGATGCCAGAGCGAGGATCGCGTCCCGGTGGCAGCCGGCAGAATCGGCGGCGGCCATGGCGAGCTGCGTCTTGTGCGTCAACCTGACCGCTGGGGTAGGCTGTTTGCACGTTTCCTGCACACAACGTTAGTATTCTGTTAGCATCAGCTGAGATTCACAGAGACTGCACCACACTGTTTCCGAGCACGACCACTCAACTGATGCAATCAAGTAATCACCTATTTGAAGGTTACAGGGACAGTCAAGTGAATTCAAAATGTTCTGGTGTTGATATACTACTGTGTAACTCCAGAATGTAGGCAACAGAAATAAAACACCGATACTGTAAAGGCAAACTTACCTGTACAACCTGCACACCATAGCTGGATTTTATATCATAACACTCGTCGTTTCCAACTCCTTTCGCTGAAGGGCCAGCGATGCAGAAGCTTTGCTCGGGTCTTCAAAATGATGAAACATAAAAATATTATATTAAAGGTGGCGAAGGAAAAAAAACATGCAAGAAGCAAAAGAGCATGTGTAGCAGTATTCAACCTGGCCTGGTCCCAGTAGCGTATCTTCAAATCTGTTCCTCCAGTCAACAGATCTCCCCCTGGCAAAGGAAGCAAGCAACGGATGCCTGGAAGGCGTGGAGGCAGATCACTCAATTCCTCGATTCTGTATTTGTAGCTTCCCACTCGCCTAATATCTTTGTTGCTTGTCTTGTTAACAGGCCTTGATGGTGTCTTTGGCATAACAGCCTCGTTCTCGGTGCTTGCTGTCCTGAACATCTGTAAAGTGTGTTCAATGTTCAGATACTGACCATATTATTAGATATATCGATCTTTCAAAAGTGTCGACAGTTTAACACTTGTACAAAATGCTATAAAGCTCATAAAACACTGAAAAGAGAGCAGGCATTTCACATTCTAAATCATGTGAAGTAGTATCGGGAGCTTCTAAATCAGGAAAGAATAGTATTTCATTTACGAGGGTGTGGCATCAGTGATGTCTCAAAATCGAATAAATGAGATATGCTATCAAGAGATTACTACAAGAAAGCTATTTAATTACCTGGTGGCAGCTACCATTCTCAGCATTCCACAAAGAAACTTCATTGGAGCCTGCGGCCACAAAAACCAGTGGTCTTCCAGCAGAAGATATTGAGTTGTGTGGCGGTATAAGCAAGCACAATTTCTCTATGGGGATTACTGTGGAATAGTTCCATGAGTTAACAGGCAGCAAAAACCTATGATCCCACAATGTAAGAACACCTCTTGAAGACCCAGAGATGAACCAATTTCCACACTGGCCCATCACAAGTGCCGAGATATAGCCCTCCTCTGGCGAGGATTTAAATGACCAAGATTCTGAATTGGTCCTTGTATCCCATTTATGGATGTCACAATGTTCAGTGCTGAAAAGGATGGTTGGGCTAAAGCTGTCCGATGAACAATTTACAACACTGAGAATTGCACCTTCTTTCAGATCTTTCCTTTTTACATTAACAATGCCAGAATACCTGTCTGTAACACTCCCAACACCACGTGCGCAGTCAACAGAAAACAAGTGCAATGCGCCATCGCTAGCACCAACAACAACCTGTGAACTGCCACAAAGCATTGTTGTACACAGAGCTCGGCTACTACCCAGGCTATAGGTTAACCTTGATCTGAAGGCGATGTCCTTTTCCAACTTTCTTGTGTCCCATATCCTGACACTTGAGTCATCCGAAGCCGTCACAAAGAAGGCATTGTCATCTGACACCGCAATATCATTGACAGACAACCGATGTTCCTGGAGATGTGCAACTAGAACTCCACGAGGCTTCCAACCTGTCTCCAGAGCCACTGCTGATCTGGTGAAGGAGGGCGATACTGCAGTCTCGGAGTTGGAAATGCCATCACCTGTGACAGATGAGCTGCTCTTCATTGAGTCACTGATGCTTAAATCACCATGCCTGCTACTGAAATGATTCTCTCTAGTCTGGAGGCCTTGAACTGAACTTGATAAACCTGGATGCCGATTGGATTCCCAGGGCATATATATTTCTCCTAAACCACGCTTATCAGTAGTAACCGAATATGATGGTATTCCTTTAGACAACCCATCATAAAATGAACTATTCACAGCAGATGCATGTGGAGCGTAGCCATAATATAACGATTTATCCGAAGAATTTGAATCTTTGATGTCCAAAGACATGTTGCCTGACAAATTAGATGTTCTCAACCTGACTGCATCTTCCAGAGTGGCCGACGGCCCACTTTGTGTTGTAGCAGGAATTTTTCCACCATGTAATGTCTGTTCCTTTTTACCATCACCCTTCAGTAAAATGTCTCCTGTGTCCTTGGCAACCTCTAAAGCTTGGTATAAGACTGATTTTGAGACTGGTGGCTTAAGACATGCAAGAAGAGCAGTTTCAGACAATGAAGGTGGCTCCCTGTGCAGAAAATGCTTTAGATGTGGAGAAAGGTACACATAAGTATCTACAGGCCCTAAGCTCTCACTGCAAGCAGCAATAAGCCTTACAGCAGACTGCTTAACCCATTGAATTGGATGACATAGTAGGGGAAGGGTTTTCCCAAATAATCCAACGATTACCCTTTTCCTCAAATAACCGCTTTTGCACATCAGGGTTAAGCAGTCCAGTACGTTTACAACCACAGCCTCCATATCATCACTTAGTGCCTGTTCAAGATAGGGCAAGAGATATTCCTCGACACTTCTTGAACCAATGAAGTAGCAAACAACGACAATTTGACCAAAATAAACTGCACGGAGCTGCTCGTCATGGTCATTTAGAAATGCTGGAAGTATAGGAAGAAGAAAATCATTACTTTGTCTGTGCCCAAAAAAGTAACATAGATAACCTATGTCTTGCAGGAGAGCTCTGCGGACATTAGGTGTCTGCTTTGGTCCCATTACCAACTCTTGCACTATATCATAAACATTTCTCCTCAGACGCACAAGTTGCCGATCAATTTTATCGTCCTGCTTCTTCACTGCTGCATCTGCAAACTGTGATACAGCAGCTACCACTGATTTGCCTAAAGGCCCAGCATCAGCTATGCTCCGAGAACGAAGCAGGAACCTATAAGCTGTTAAAGCTAGTTTATAAATGTTACTAGCATAGCAAACTCTAACACTCTCCTCTGTATCATCTGGTAGCAAAGAGAGCATTGGCAGGATGTACTCAGGAAATATCATTGCATCGCTGATAGGAAAGTCTTGAACAAGACAGAGAACGTCAGACAAGGTTTCCAAAGCAGCACAGCGAACTATGGCAGCTGGATCTGAAAGCATTGCAATAACATAGGGAATAACCAGCTGTAAGCGACTATCATCATCTATGTATGTGGAAGAAATCTTCAGAAGAATGAGACCGGCCCTTCTCAGTTCTGGTTTTTTGACACTTCGTATGGACGAGCAGATTAAGGAGGCAAGCAAGACCATGCCTTCACAGCTCACCTTGGAATGTGTCTGCTGGAAAATGTCAAAACTATAGGTATCCGATTGGGCATCATAACCAGACACTAAAGCAAGTAAGTTACTCTTGGATATCTTGTGCACATGAGACGCATCATTGTTCTGGGCCGCCAAGACACTTGCAGTTTGACTTTGAATTTGATTAACCTGCTGCAAGGGCCCAATACCATTTGCTTGTGAAACATTCGAAGCAGCATAACTGTCTGTGTACTGCATGACCTTTGTGTCTCCATGGTTGTTCCTTTGCTCCACTTCCTTGAGAAGGAGATTGAGGTCTCCAGCAATCTGACGGTGGTCTCCAGGAATGTTTCTCTTAACTAAGGATGCGCTTTTGGCAGATTCTCTTGGTGAGTTTGTAACTTGTCCTCCAATGTCTTCCTCCCCAGATACTTGATCATGTTCACCTATTAAGCCACTTATCATCATGTCATGTATCCTTTCAAAATTTTCTTGTGTCTTCTCAACCTGTATATTAAGTGAACTATGTTAGGATGCTCATGGTGAAAAGTGGATGGACCAGAAAATGAATACGAACTTGAACAATCCTTACCCTAGCATCTGAGCCAAGTGGAACAATATCCGAGAAGAACTTGTGCAATCTTGAAAAATATGTTGGAAAAACAACAGTTTCATATTTTTGCAGATAGCTTTTACATGATAGCCTTTCTTTGGGGTCTAACTGAATCATGTGAAGTACCATGTCTTGGATACCAGCATCTTGTATCTGAAAGCACAAATTAATATTGATAACTTTGTCTTGTGATAAATGGAACAACAGACATAAGTAGTTGCTGGTATATCTCGAAGGAATGTACCAATCCTAATGTTAAGTGACATCATCACATAGCACCAGAATCAGTGGGACATTGCGCACAAATACAAGCAGGTTCATATGCAAACATGTAATTTTACTCCCTACACATGCATTTGTAGTACATATAAGTTTCAAAAATGAATTCAAATAAGGAATGTATACCTACAGACTTGTCAAGTTCGTTTTAATTGATTTAGGTCCACACATAAAATATATATTTTACACGAAATACCATTCAGACCCTTTGATTGATGGACTACATGCTAGCTGATTAGCTTAAATACCAAGCACTCCATTGTTTACTCAGTTAGTGAGAATTCAGACATTGGAAATTTTATTACCAATTGAAGCTCTAGATTGCACTAAATCTGCAATGGATCATCCACTTAAAATTGTCTGTATTTAGGGCTTGACAAAAACATGTCATGCTCCGATAGGCAGTAGTAGTAGCTACTACTCTAAGGCACAGTCCAAGAGGTATGAACAGTTCAGTTCAGGACCAATATTTGGGCAGATACCCAAAGTTATGCATCATACAGTATATACATTCACAATTCTCCTATTCTACTTGTGTTGTTATCTAGGATTCCATGCCAGAAGCTTAGAGGGTATTGCAAACTACACGTTTCGAACAGAATACCCAAGCAGTCATGTGTTTCATGTGTTTTGGTCACAAAAATTCAATATCAAGTACACTCTAAAGAACATGGTTAAAGGAATTGTTGGTCCTACTTCACTAGAAACAAGTATTACTGGCCCTAAAACAAGAAGTAATTCTGCAAGCACCCATTGAGCTACCAGGGTATACAGTTGCTCAGAAGTGAATGCCATACATGTCAGCCTCATGTTATATATTAGGTTAGCAACAACTGAAAAATAATTCAGAAAAAAACAGAGAAAGTATTTCAAAGAGCATGAAATAAGAGAAAAACCTTTTCTAGGGTATGCACAGGGTCATACTGGCCACGCCGATAAGCGAGAATTTGTGAAAGCTCAAAGAGGGGCTGACCTTCCAGGAAAAGTTCAGCAAGAACACACCTGGCAAGTAGGCAAATAGTATATACCCATTGGTGAAAAAGGAAATAAGAAATCCATCAGTTCAGTTTATATTTTAATATGTGATGAGGTATCTATCATTAATAAGTGAATGCAAAAGATAGTGATGAGGTATCTATGATTAATATGTGAATGGAAAGCAGAAATATAGAAATGAAACAACACAACTCTCGACCAAATTAGCAAAGATCTTATGCAAGACAATACTGCATACCCGAGAGAAAATATGTCCACAGAACGCTGCAAAGGTGCATCTGCTGAAACTTGGGACTCACCACCGTGTTCATGGAATCTCTGGTCAAAAGATGGAATTTAGTTTATTTTCATCATCACAGTACAAATAAAACATGTGCCAGAGAAGTTCTAGGCGATCAAAGATATGGCATAAAAGTACAGCGCATTATAAAATATATACAAGGACTGCCTTCAAAATCAACATACAGAGTCTCTCCTTATACATCAGTACATCACAAACATGCTATGGATGCTATTGCATCTTCAGTAACAATGTCAGGCTCGATCAATGAATGCTCAAATAAGTGAGTACTTCCACCCACTGTAATAATATTAAACTTTTGTAAGGCATAATTACACAGATCTTCCGACTGTCATATTCTTCTGCTTGCTCCATGCCATATTACAGGGGCAAAGTTTTTGGTTCAGTTTTTCATTCTACAAGGCGTAAAGCAATTATTAAGTGTGTTTTTCCTATTGTACCCTCCTTTATTTTGAATGATGAAGATACAGTGAGAGCAAGCATTTTGATGAAGAGCATCCATTAATAAACATGTAGCAGTTCCACCAATGAGAGCAGGCAAAGTGTGATACAGTGGATAAAAGAGGATATAAATTTTGACTATAATTTTGGCGAAGGGACTAACCTCAGGTGCTAGATAGCATCTCCGCCTTCCTCCAGTGTCAAAGAAGAACGAAAAATCAGATGGATCATCATCCGGGATGTACGTTGGCTTAAAAGACGCAAAGTCCGTGAGGTACAGCCAATTCCATGAGGTAACGAGTACATTCTCACATTTGATGTCACCTAACAGAAATAACAGTGTAAATACCAAGGAAAGAAGAAAACGCCACTGCCAATATAACTCGAAGAAAACCTTCTCACCATGGCAAACTCCCTTACTATGGCTCTGCTCCACGGCATGGATTAACTGCACAACCAAATGAGCTAAGTCGACAACCATATCTGGAAAGGAAAGGAATGAAGAATGACTCTTACATATGTCCTACTAATTTTGAGATACGGGGTTTACCGCATCTACACTTAGCAGATAGCATGTATAACTTGCTATAGTCAACCAGCATGATCGACTCTTTCACTTTTTAAAGATTAACTAATGACCATCCAACAGCAGCGACAAAAAGAACAAGGGCTCACCTGAAAAGCAAGCCATTTTTTCTCAATTTGACTGAGAAAAGGGCGTGTGCTAAGTCTATCGTGCAGATTGCTGTAGAAGTACTGCCTCAGGAGATATGCTGCCTTGTCCGTTTGAAACCAGACCTGAAAACATACAAAGTTGTGTCAACCAAGGGAGAGAAAAGGCACGTCTGCATAACGAAGCCTGTCTTTCCACCACATTGATATGTAATGGCATACGCCATATGCGAAAACATCAAAGTAAGCGAGCATACTCCTAACTGCTAAACCATAGACTGAAACCCAGAATTTAACCTGACATCCTAGTCCCCAAAGCAGAAACTCCTAAAAACAGTCTACTCTAAAGCCAAACCTTGCTGTCTCTGTTGAATGCACGCACTAGACAATCCCCACCGAAGGCAAATAGAGATGATAATAATACACATGTCAGGAAAAAATTACGAGCCTCGCTAAATGCCCACAGATTAGCGCGCTAGTAATAAACAGTGAGTAGCAATGTTTCCTTCGTTCGTAATGCACAAGTTGAAACAGCATACGAGAGAGTGGTCACCTGGAAGGGCAAGACGTGGGAGCCCTCGAGCCCCTGGAACGCCCTCCGGATCCGCTCCAGCCTCCGCTCATGCTCCTGCGAGACAGGGAAGCAGATCTCAGGACGCGATTATTCCCGCCCAAATCGGAGAGGGGGGAGATGGATGGATTGTTGGTTACCTTGAGGTCGAGGGGCTCGCCGGCGCGCTTGAAGTAGACCTTGACGAGGAGGAGGCCCTCGTCGTGCTTGCAGAGGACGGACTTGAGGAAGCGGCCGCGGGAGACGACGTCGAGGAGCACGAGGTTGTAGGTGGAGGGCAGGTCGTGCAGGTAGTACTCCGTCGCCGAGGCCTGCGTCGTCCGCGCGATCTTGTTCCCCATCCTCGCCGCCGCGGCGCTCCTACCGCGCCGCCGTCGCGGTGGAGGGGGGCGGCTGGCTCGCCGCCGGGGTGGGGTGGGGGGTTTTGCTTCTGGGAGCGGGCACTGCGGGGGGCGCGTGGCGTGGGGCGGAGGCGATCGGGGTTTCCGGCGGTCGAATCGGACGAAGTGTGTCGTGTTGGGCTCTCGCTCGAACGAAAATCCCCTCTCCCTGGCCGCGTCCGCGCCTGCGTGTCTTTCCTCCTGGCCTGGGCGCGATGACCTGGTGGGAACCGAGCTCCGTTCCTGTCGTGGAGGGAACGGAAGGAATTCGTTGCCGTTTCTACTTCCCATGGGAAAACTGCATCCTCGTCTTCTCAGCGCTCGAGGATGCTCAATCAGGACTACTTCTCTCGTATTCGCTTGTGTATTCGCGATTTACCACGTTGGGTTTAGTCGGGATAATCCCGGTATATCCTCGCAAATCCTTCATATTTTTGTCTAAATTGAAAACTCTCCTCTAAGGTAGTATTTTTGGGAAAGGTATCTTAGAGAATTGGAGAGTATTGGGTAAACACCAAATCCTCGCATATCCCCGAAACTCTAGTGGATAAAAATACGAGACAAGTAAACAAGGCCTTAGGGTTTAGACCAATCCCCAAAGCATGAGATGGGGAGAGATGTCGGGAGGGGCGCACCACCTAGGATAGGCCGGAGGAGCCGCTGTCGTCACTGGGAGGTAGGGTAAGTCGCCGGACTTGATTTTCGTGCATCGGCTGCTACCTAACAGGGCTCACCCCAATGATCTCAAGAACACATGCAGTATTCAGACATCACAACGAGTAGCGCCTAATTCAGAGTTGTATCACGAGAAATTGTAGGCGATTACAGAGGAAGTTTAGTCTAGACCTCGAACAGAGGCGGCTAGGGTTTCAATCCATACAATCTGCCTCGATCTCTCTTGAATCGAAGGCTAAATAGGCAGATAAAGTAAAAGACAAACAAGTGAGCAGTTGAGCTACGATACAGGCTGGAAAGTGTTGTCGGGAATGAAGCAGCGACCCTCCAGGGCTTCCTAGCCATTGGATGGCGAATCGACGACTCTGAGTGACTCTTGAGGGTGCGAAGAGATACAGAGTAGTCCTGGGGCTTGACAACTCCCCCTATGAAAACCAGACTTGTCCTCAAGGATTGAAACCCGAGAATACTTTCTAGATGAATGTTGAATCTTCCCATGTTGCCTCCAATGCTAGTAAGTTTGTCCACCTGATCAACCACTGGACAACAGGGATTGCAATTGCACCTTGTTGGTGTGGGATGAGTTTCGTTTCTAACATGGCATCTGGAGCAATGAGGATGGTACCATCAGGGTTTAGCAATGGTAGGTGCTTGGTTGGAGCTGTTGTTGATCCTAGTTGTTTCTGTACCTGACAACCTTCAAGGAGTAATAGCTTGTATGAATTGTGACCAATTCTTTCCAACACCCTAAAAGGACCATAGTATTTTGAGTGGGGTTTTAAACACCTATGGATGCTGAGAGATGTGTGCCGGTATGGTTGAATTTTGAGGTAAACCATGTCGCCCACTGCCAGTTCTCTTTCAGACATGTTTGTCTGCCTATACTTTCATCCTCTCTTGTGCTTTCAACAAGTTACCTTTGATTTGTTGGGCAATCTCTGCAATGCTTGTAGTAGGGTTGAGATCTTGTTGATTTTCTTCAGGTGTTAACATTTGCTCATCAATATGTGGAGGGGATCTACCGTACAGTGCTTGGAATGGTGTCATTTTGAGAGAGTTATGAAATGTGGTGTTCTACCACCACTCATCCAAGGACAACCATTGATGCCATTTCTTGGGTTGAAGGATGTTTCTCAAGTAGTTTTCCATACACTGATTCAATCTTTCTATTTGGCCATCAGTTTGGGGTGGTAGGAAGTGCTAAAGTGTAATTTGACACTCATGGATTTAAACAAATTGCTTGTAAAAATCCTATCTTTGTCAGTTACTATGACAGAAGGGAGGCCATGTAACTTGAAGATTAATACCTTCGATCCGGATTCACAGATGTGGTATAATAGTTTTTTACCTAGAAGACCTAGATTTAATCGAACCTTAGAAAGCAATGCTAAAAGAAAATAAAAAGGACACGTCTACAAGATTTTGTTTCTTCATTTTACCTTCGTTTACCGGACCAATCTAGTTTAGTTTTATAATGGGTTGAATCAATGGATGGAGATAGGCCAGGGTTAAAGATCCACCTGTAGTTGCACATCATATGGAATAAAATATAATAATAAGCACATACATGTGTAAAGTTTTAATAGAGATAATCTCTTGTGGGTAACACATCCTAATATACTAGAGCCCCCATGATGCAGCAGGCATAACAACAGTATTTTAATCCAACTGAGTGCACCACGAAGCAACGGGCTACAAACGACTATTAAGTGTAAAACACAAATCAAAATATTAAGTGGTGATGTTGTGTGATCCCGAATGGGTCGCTAAGCGAAGACCGTACTACCCTTTCTATCACTGGGGTTCCAATGAGATCGTCCCTAGCCAAGTATCTCACCTCAAGCCTTTAGCAATCTATGGGATCTTGGATACCTATAAGGCCACAAATTGAGACAAGAGACAAAGAAACAAATCTCTATTTCAAACAATACACAATGCTCCCATAGATTAGATGCACATAATAGCTACGAGATTTCTCCTCAACCTGCGGCCAGTGAGAACTACTCACTCGTAAAAATAAGATCAAGGATAGAAAATATTGTGAAAAATACTTAGATTGAAATCAAATATTTTTACAATGGCCGACGAATCACAAGGAGATCTAGAGTACAAAGTAATGGCTATGGCTAATGGAGGGGATGGAAGATGGAAGCGATGAACAATGGTGTGGATCTCCTTGGAGTGTGTTGTGATGCAATATGAGAATGACGGCTCTCTGTGTGGTGACTGAGATCTCAAAATATATAGGCATCTTCACGAAAGTTGTAGGGTTTGACGAGATGGAGCCGCCGCCACATGGTATGGGTGGGCCCTGCCCGTACCAGTGCTTGTTACGGCTGCTGTCGCCTAGAATTGACTCCGCAATTACTTGGTCATATGGACTTTCTCAAAAACTTTCATTATGACTCCAGATTTGGCATTAAAAAGTGTGATTTTCTGCACAACACAATTCAAAGCAATAGTTTACATATCTTTACAATTATTAGTTATTAGTGGCAATGATTGAGAGTTTCTTGTCAATTGCTTGACCAAAAACAATGTTTAAACACGGTGAAAGATGGCTATTTTTGAGCCATCAACCTTCCCAAAGCTCAAACCTTGATCGCCCTCGAGCAAGAAGAAACAAAAGAATTATAAGGAATTCATCGTTTAAACTTAAAACAACGAGAATAAGAATTCACTTACGGTTGGTAGTCATATACGTTCAGCACTTCATCCATTTGAAAGGCTTATCAAAGTTAGAGAGATGATAAGAATACTATACAAGCTTCGATAAATCAAGACAATCAAAGTAAAGTTTTGTATAAGTATAAATAACTACTCCCTCCATTTAGAAATATAAGACATTTTAGCCTTGTGAGATGAATGTATCTAGACGCTTTTTAGTATAGGTTCACTCTGAACAACTACAAATCTATACACTAAATAAAAGACGTCTAGATACATTCGATTCACAAAGCTAAAATGTCTTATATTTCTAAACGTAGGAAGTAGAAGTATAACAATCAATCCAATTCTTCTAGTTAACTCTCAGCTTGCCAAGGAACACTAGGATGTTTTAATAGCATAATTGAGTAAGAGAGTTCATGTCCTAAGTAGCATAACAATGAAGTGTCTTGTTGACGCCCACATCAATAAATCAATACTATCAAAATACTTTTAATCCAATCATTATATTTTAAGAAAATTCATAAAGTAGTAGCGAGACCATGCCAAGGACTTGTTATGTGGATCTTCATTCATATATTTTTTCTTTCTCTTTTTTTCTCTTTCAAGGATCATTGGATGTTTCTTCTACAAGTGATTACATAACCTTTGAGAGTACCAATACTTTTGCCCATATATTGGCATGTATGCCGCTTATGACATCAACTCATAGCCGAAATCTGGGGTTATACCATAGGTCCTTCAAAAACTAGCGGAGTTGTTAACATCCCAAATGTATGCATGAGAAACATAGAACTTTTTCTCTTTTCTCTTTTTTATGCTAGTACCATGGTTTGATCCACAAGATTAGCTTTGGCATGCATCACAATTACCACTAGACTTCATTTCAATCCAACAACTCATTTCAAGAGTGTCGTCAAGTCTATCAAAACATTTATGGGGTTAAGTATCTTCAAGGGTATACCATTCATCAAACAAGTCATAAATTTTAGAATTTTTCTTATTGCACTTGTTTGGCAATATTATTTCCAAGGCAAGACTCGGTTAGCTAAAATACTAGAGCAAAAGCTTCCACAACTAATCATCATACCAATAAAAAGCTTTACTCTAACTATTTTGAATTACTCCCACTAGCATGGCATCTTATTAGCAAATCAACCAAGATAAACAACTCAAACTTCAAAAGTGGGAGACACATGACATACATCTCATAAGTGACTTCATAATCCTCTTTCTTATAGGGATGTGTTCCTTTAAAAATTAAACACGATTACTCCCATAATAATATTAAAGCAAAGAGGCAAAGTGTGAATCTACGTTCACGAAAAAAGGAAAAAAGGAAAAAAAAATTGTATTTTTGAGGATAGGGATTAAAGAATAGAAAAAAACTTGCGACCAAGCAAGGAACTAAGAAAAGAAAAATAAAAACAAACTAAAAATGAAAGCAAAGGAAAAGCAAACGGGAAAACAAAAGCAAAGTGTTGGAAAAAAACAACACGAGTGTTTTAAAGATCTCAAGGAGTTAGATTACAACCTCATTATTACATAAATAAAATTTTCCAGGGGAACACATCTCCAAGCTCAGGCTTTTGCAAGCCCTTTTTTTGCTCATTATGGTGGCAGTGGATAATCTCCCATGTTACATTAGCTACTCCAATCATGGAACTGGGTGTCGAGGTTCACAGAATCATCTCAAAGGTTGATGATTTGGATATTTCCTTCCTTCGAGCGCATAGATATCTTCATAGGTGGTGTAGTAGTTTGGTGGCTGCACATCTTGTTCGAGTCCCTCTTGTTCTACTTCTTCATCTTCTCCTCCTCCCACGAGTATTTCTTGATGGGGTAGACCTGTCTCAACCTGCACGTCAAAACACAAATGTCCATTGATACATTGCAAATGTATCTATAATTTTTGATGTTCCATGCTTGGTTTTATCTATTTTCTTATGTTTTGTCCACACTTTGGAGTACTTTTCATACGATTTCTTGGACTAACCTATTAACAAGATGCCACAGTGCTAGTTGCCTGTTTTCTGCTGTTTTTGGTTCCAGAAAGTCAGAAAATGAATATTCTCGGAATTGGACGGGACAAAAGCCAAAGTTGATATTTTCCTGGAAGACTCACGGAGCCAGAAGGAGAGTCGGAGAGGGGCCAGGGGCCAGCCACACCATAGGGTGGCGCGGGTCCACCCTGGCCGCGCCACCAGGTGGTGTGGGGCCCTCCGGCCTCCACCGACCTTGCCCTTTCTCCTATAAGAAGCCCCCGATGCGAAAACCCTAAATCGTCAATCAAAAATCCACGAAAAGTTTCACAGCGCCGCCGCCACTGAAGGGGAGATTCGGGAGACAGAAAGTCTCTGTTCCGGCACCCTGCCGGGATGGGGAAGTGCCCCCGGAGCCATCTCCATCGATCTCCACCACCATCTCCATCACCATTGCTGATTCCCATGATGATGAGGGAGTAGTTCTCTCTCGAGGCTAAGGGTTCTACCGGTAGCTATGTGTTCATCTCTCTCTCTATGCATGATCATATTGTGATCATGAGCTTTGTAATCTAGTAGATCTACCTTGCTACTCAAGTGCTTTAATAGATCTCTGCTCTCCCCATGTGTGTGAAAGTGACAGCGTGCACACCATGGTGGCACTTAGGCTAGAGATTACAAATACTTGTTATGAGTTATATTTGGAGTTGGATGTCTCTATGAAATTGTGGTGTTTGTTGGAACCATCTAGTGCTCAAGGTAATAGTGTGGGGTTATCTAGATGGGAAAGGCTTACTTTGAGGTGTGTTGTTATAGCCCTACCATCGACTAGAGTGTCCAACCGGAGAGTAGTTAAGAGTAGTATCATAAAGAGAATATATTTATATGAGAGTGTTCACTAGTGAAAGTATGATCCCTAGGCCTTGTTTCTAAGCATTGAAACACCATTTGCAACTAGATCTGTTACATGTTTGCTTGCTTCCATCTTTATTTCAGTTTGCCTTTAGTCTCTTCCATGCCATCAAGCTATTTTCTCGCACCGTTACCACTTATAATTATCTATACCACTTGTATTTCACTATCTCTTCGCCGAACTAGTGCACCTATACACCTGACAAGTGTATTGGGTGTGTTGGGGACACAAGAGACTTCTTGTATCTTGATTGCAGGATTGCTTGAGAGGGAATACCTTTGACCACTTCCTCCCTAAGTTCGATAAAGCTTGGGTGATCCACTTAATGGAAAACTTGCTGCTGTTCTACAAACCTCTACACTTGGAGGCCCAACAACTGTCTACAAGAATAGAAGTGCGTAGACATCAAGCTATTTTCTAGCGCCATTGCCGGGGAGGTAAGGTAAAAGGTATTCACACCGGAGGATTAAAGAAGAAGAACCTCCCACGGTAAACGCCTATTTTCTGGCGATGTTGCCGGGGAGGTAAGGTAAAAGGTACTCACATCCTCCGGTGTGAGTGCTCGAAGTTATTTCCTTTAGATTCTGCAATTTTGTCTTTTTGTTTCTTGTTTTCACTAGTTAGGCTTAATGGAAAACAACAACAAAATTAGAGAGCTTTATAGTATTTATCTTGAGTTAGGACATGAAGTGTTTGAAGAGGAAATTAAAAAACCTATGGAACTTTATTTGCATGCTAATAGCAATGTTGTTAGTATGAATTCTTCGGACACCATTATTGCTAATGCTATGGAAAAGTCTAAGCTTGGGGAAGCTGGTTTTGATGATCATCATATTTTTAGTCCCCCAAGCACGGAGGAGAAAATTTACTTTGATGATACTATACCTCCAATATATGATGAATACAATGATGAATATGATATTTTCAGTCCACCTACTATTGAGGAGAAAATTAATTATGATTACAATATGCCTCCTATATTTGATGATTATGGTGATGAAAATAATAATGATAGCTATTTTGTTGAATTTGCTGCCACTACAATCAATAAGAATGACTATGTTTATGTGGGGAGTATTAATTCTTTTATGCATGTGGCTCATGATAAGAATGTTTCTTGTGATAGTTATATTGTTACTTTTATTCATGATGCTACTGAAAGTTTCTTGTCTCAACAATATTAAGTTTCCCCTCTTTATGTTGAAAATTTTGAAGTTGCACTTGTTTTGCTTTCCTATGCTTGTTGCTTTGTGCTTTCATGACTTGTTTCTTTACAAGATTCCTATGCATAGGAAGTGGGTTAGACTTAAATGTGCTTTGAATTTTCTTCTTGATGCTCTCTTTTACTTCGATTCATATTTCTTATGTGAGCATCTTCTCAAACTATCATGCCTAACTTAAAGGCGTTAAAGAAAAGTACTTATTGGGAGATAACCCAAAAGTTTTAGATGAGTCTTGGAAGTTATTACTTTATTACTTCAGTAATAACCGCTCCTTATCCTTTTTATTTGCTTTTTGTCCCAAGAGTAACCTCTAATGAGAGAGAAGTAATGATTGGGAAAGTTGCTGTCCCGAAACAGATTTTCTGTCCTTCACCGTAAAAATTCATGTAAAATCTCTGTACGTCCTTTTGAGGCATGATTTTTGTGCTTCTGCCCCAGGTTGTTATCTAACTTTTGTTAGTTCAACACTTTTTGATTTGAGGAACAGAAGGTCTTCGAAAAAATTCGCCTTTACCTGCTGGTCTGTTTTGACAGATTTCTGCCATTTTCTACATTTGCTTCTTGTTGGTTCCTTTTTGAGTTCTTTTGGGGAATTGAGCTTTTTGAGGGAAGTGCTACGGTAGCTTGTGTTTTAGTGGAAGTTTTATTGGTGTCAGAACTGAACCTAAAGACTTATTATCTTGAGTGCACTAATGTTGCTAATAAAGATTGTGTGAAGTTTTGTATGAAGGAAAAATTTTAGGTGTATGGAAAGGAACGGGTAATGAGATGAAGGATGGACTAAAGCTCAAGCTTGGGGATGCCACGCGTGTTACCCCAAGAAATATCCAATAAGTACAAGCGTCAAAGCTTGGAGATGCCCAAGGCATCCCCCTCTTCATCAATAAAAATCCCAGGTTTCTTCCAAATGCTTCATTTTTATTGTTTCATGCACAATTGTGTTGTTCTTGGAGCGTCTTCTTTTTTGTTTTTGTTTTGGTTTTTCATTTGCTTGGTTTGCTTAGTTTGCTGAATAAATTGGTTGGAGCCCCTCTTTCATACATTGGTTTTCAAATAGTTTGGTTTGGATTGGAAAAGAGTAGGAAAAGTTCATGATTAAGTGGTAAAGAGAGCTTGTTTTTGACTGTGGCATATGCTTTGTCATGCCATGCTTGATATTGTTTTGGCTTTATGCTTAGTATTATTTGTTGTAGCATGACTTGTTATAAATAATTGAGATTGATTAATGTGCCTTGGATGAATCATGCGTTGTTTCAGCATATTAAAGCATAGTATAGTGGTATTCTCCTTTGATGCTTTATTTGGGTTGACTTGGCACATGCTCACACCATGTTATTACTATCTCAAGTCACCATAGCCTTTATGATCCTTTAGTTTTCAACTTGTAGTATCACTTTATGCTTTGATCAATGATGTTTTGTCGCTTTGCATGATTATGGCCATTATTGCTCTCTTAGTTGGTCGCTCCTAGTCTATTGCTAGCCTCCATAACCAAGTATGAGTTCCAGTCATACATCCAACTCCAAATAAAACCAAGTTATTCCAAAGAGTACACCATACCTACCTACTAGCATATGTTATTCCAAGTATATTCATGTTTTTTATCTACCTCAAATTAAACTTGTTATGTGAAAATTAGTGATTAAAGCTCTCACGAACTTGATGGCACACTTTACTTTTCTTGCATTTAATAAACTTGAACCATTGGGTCCATCTTTGTTGCGTATATGCTTGCGCTTTATAAGTTGAAATTAGCAGAACCATGTATCATGGGGAACGCTTTCAACATTGCACTTGTACTTTGTACCCCGTTGATATCATGTTCTTTTGCTTATGGATCCCGGCGGTGTGAAATAAAAGTGGAACTTGTAAGATCATGGAGTTTGTATGTGTGTTAGAGAAACGCATGGGCCGCTAGCCTAAGCCATGCCTAATCATGGTGGAAACTTGCAGCATCACCATAATGAGCAATCTATGAAGCATCCTCAATAAAACCTATGCAAATAGCAAATAAAAAGATCGCTGAGATGCTCATTGTCTGCTTGCCTTGTCATTTTGATTATGGGATAGCCCCTGTATCATGTGCAAGGGGTACCCCGTTGGCGGTTCTTTATGATACATATGTACTTACAATGACAAGAGCTTACTTGTGACTAAAGTTGAGTAGCATTAGGTGAAGGGAATATGCCCGAGAGACAATAATAAAGTGGTTATTATCGTATTCCATGTTTATGATAAATGTTTCTTTTACATGCTAGAATTGTATTGATCGGAAACATCAATACATGTGTGTTTAATAAACAAAAAGGGTTCCTAGTTATGCCTCTCTTATAGACTAGCTTGTTGATTAACAAGATGATCAAGGTTTCCTGATCATGGACATTGGATGTTGTTAATAACAAGGTCACACCATTGGTGGAATGATGTGATGAACATTCATCCGAAGTATAGCATTACGATCAAAGTCATTATGTTTATATTGCTATAATATCATACGAAGTAATCTTTATCCTTAGACGAGATCATGTTAATTGCTAACACCGAAAGAGTATCTTGATAACATCAAACGTCACACCGTAACAGGGTGACTATAAAGGTGGGTTCAGTGCTACGAAAGTGTTATGTTGAGGCTCATGGATCAAGTGGGATTTGTCCATCCCGATGACGGATAGATATACTCTGGGCCCTCTCGGTGATATCACATTGAAATAGCTTGTAAGCAAGTGATGTGATCACTAGAATGTTATATCACGGGAACGAGAAAAGAGTGCATGTCGGTAACGAGATCAAACTAGGTATGGAGATACCGATGATCGAATCTCAGACATGTAATATATCGCGGGACAAAGGGATTTAGTTACAAGCGTTAAAGGTTCTCACGATCACAGAAGTCATCGTTGAATGTGTAGGAGTCAGTATGGATCTCTAGGTCCCGCTGCTGATTATTGATCGGAGAGGGGTCTCGATCATGTCTGCATTATTCGTGAACCGTAGGGTGACACACTTAAGGGATACCGACACCATTTGGAGCAAATATGTTTCAGATAAAGATTTAAGAAAGCGCTGGAATTATTTCAATAGACACCAAAACTGTTTCAGGTGAAATTGCTGAAATTGGTTCTGCATGTAATATTGAAATGTTGCAGGGGGTTTATGTGAATGTTTGTTAATTAAAGTAATTAACAAAATTCTGAATAAAAATAATAAAAGAGTTTTATTAAATGAGAGAGCATTAAATTTGGAGAAATTTAATGCATTTAAAGTGGAGACTTTAAAAGAGAATGTGAAGGGGCAAATTTATGTGGAGGGAGTTACCACCACATGAATGGAGGAGGTGAAGAGTCACCTCCTCCATGCGCCAGCCATGAAGGAGGGGCACCCCCTCCTCCTATAAAAGGCCACCCCCTCCTCACTTCTCACACACCTCCTTGTGAAGGATCTCTCTCCCCCTTTAGTATTATTCCCCATGGTCTCGGATTAGCGAGATACATGTTCCCGGTGGCTTTATCTGGAAAGGAGTTGCTGCTTCCGCTGCTTTGCTGGAGCAAGGGACAGAGGTTTTCGGGGTACCGGACGTGTGTGCGATCACGGATGCACCGCTACTTTGCGGTGCTGGACTTGGTGGTGCTGGAGATGGATCTGATGAACGTGCTGGAGCCGGACCTGCTGGACTTCATCACGATCTTGAGATCGGCAAGTGTACGACTACGTCAACCATGAGTTCCTACTCGTTAACAAAGCTCGTTGTCTATGAGGGTAAGTTCTCGTTGGATGTATGTCCACCCGTTGCTTTGTACCTAGTAGATAGATCTTGGCGTGTAGTTCACACCGTAGGAAATTTTTTGTTTTCTATGCTGCGGACCCTACATGATGTTCGGTCTTCGTAAGTAAGGGGCATGAGATTTCGGCTTATAACTTGTCAAGCATATCCTCTTAGTTGTGTCACTTTAACCTTAATCACCTTCAAGATGCTTATGATAGGGGCAATGAGAGCTGAAAGCTAATAAGTACCATAATTTTTGGAAGCTCTTTATGAGACTTGAATCCCTACTTCCTTCTATGAAGGCCTTTCTTTTACTTTTATGTTGAGTCTCCACCTTCTACCTTTATGCACCTACTTTGAGAGCATAGTGGTCATTCTTAGTTCTATGTGCATTGTCCCAAGACTTGTTGATTGATGCATAGCTTTGATATTGCTTGTTTTAAACTATTTGTATCTAGTCACTCTTATGAACTAGGTGTCCTATGCATCTATATTTGCTACTCTATGAGGGACAAGCTGAATGCCACTATGCTATGTTTTCTTTATGTGAAACAAACAAACGTCTTGTAAAGCATTGTTATTCATGAATCTTTTGTTTGTGCCTTTTCATGTTGCAGTATAGTTGCTTTGTCTTATTGCTAGAACTTTATCTTTCATGTTATGATTGAAGTATTATGATCCTAGCTATCAATGTTTTATGAATATTTTGATCAAGTTTACAATGGTGCATGTCACCTCAAAAATTATTCTTTCTTTTTATCACTTACCTACTCAAGGACGAGCAGGAGTTAAGCTTAGGGATGTTGATACATTGCAAATGTATCTATAATTTTTGATGTTCCATGCTTGGTTTTATCTACTTTATTATGTTTTGTCCACACTTTGGAGTACGTTTCATACGATTTCTTGGACTAACCTATTAACAAGATGCCACAGTGCCAGTTGCCTGTTTTCCGCTGTTTTTGGTTCCAGAAAGTCAGAAAATGAATATTCTCGGAATTGGACGGGACAAAAGCCAAAGTTGATATTTTCCCGGAAGACTCATGGAGCCAGAATGAGAGTCGCAGAGGGGCCAGGGGCCAGCCACACCATAGGGTGGCGCGGGTCCACCCTGGCCGCGCCACCATGTGGTGTGGGCCCCTCCGGCCTCCATCGACCTTGCCCTTTCGCCTATAAGAAGCCCCCGATGCGAAAACCCTAAATCGTCAATCAGAAATCCACAAAAAGTTCCGTAGCGTCGCCGCCACCGAAGGGAGATTCGGGGGACAGAAAGTCTCTGTTCCGGCACCCTGCCGGGACAGGGAAGTGCCCCCATCTCCATCTCCATCTCCATCGATCTCCACCACCATCTCCATCACCATTGCTGATTCCCATGATGATGAGGGAGTAGTTCTCTCTTGAGGCTAAGGGTTCTACCGGTAGCTATGTGTTCATCTCTCTCTCTCTCTCTCTCTCTCTATGCATGATCATATTGTGATCATGAGCTTTGTAGTCTAGTATATCTACCTTGCTACTCAAGTGCTTTAATAGATCTCTGCTCTCCCCATGTGTGTGAAAGTGACAGCGTGCACACCATGGTGGCACTTAGGCTAGATATTACAAATACTTGTTATGAGTTATATTTGGAGTTGGATGTCTCTATGAAATTGTGGTGTTTGTTGGAACCATCTAGTGCTCAAGGTAATAGTGTGGGGTTATCTAGATGGGAAAGGCTTACTTTGAGGTGTGCTGTTATAGCCCTACCATCGATTAGAGTGTCCAACCAAAGAGTAGTTAAGAGTAGTATCATAAAGAGAATATATTTATATGAGAGTGTTCACTAGTGAAAGTATGATCCCTAGGCCTTGTTTCTAAGCATTGAAACACCGTTTGCAACTAGATCTGTTACATGTTGGCTTGCTTCCATCTTTATTTTAGTTTGCCTTTAGTCTCTTCCATGCCATCAAGCTATTTTCTCGCACCGTTACCACTTATAATTATCTATACCACTTGTATTTCACTATCTCTTTGCCGAACTAGTGCACCTATACACCTGACAAGTGTATTGGGTGTGTTGGGGACACAAGAGACTTCTTGTATCTTGATTGCAGGATTGCTTGAGAGGGAATACCTTTGACCACTTCCTCCCTGAGTTCGATAAAGCTTGGGTGGTCCACTTAAGGGAAAACTTGCTGCTGTTCTACAAACCTCTGCACTTGGAGGCCCAACAACTGTCTACAAGAATAGAAGTGCGTAGACATCATCCATCCTCGATAGAGTATAGACCATTAGGCAAAGGAGTTGGGATCAAGTGATCCGCTCTAGGTATATCAAGGAAGTATCTACCATTAGTTCTAGAAATCATACCACATGCTCTTAGAGTAGAGAAACCGAGACGGTGACTTCTTATCAACGGTTGGATATTGCCTAGGTTGACGTGAAGTGCGCGTGCAAGAACGGTTACAACTCCTCCTCCACGTATGGGTCCTCGAGATTGCATAGCTAGATGCTTAAGGTAAAACACAAGAAGGGCGGCCAAATTTTGTGTTAAGTTACAATTAATAATAGCAGCTTTTGTAAGGATCAACATGTTCTCCTTATTGACTCTAGTAAACTCACCACATTCCTGCAAGGTGTTACCAATAACATAAAACAAATAACGAATAGCAGGATGATCATTTTGGTTCCCCTTGGATGTGTTTCCATGAATTCTCATTAAATTAAAGTACTCCCAAGGTGCAGGATTTAAAACAGAAATAGTGGATCGTATGTTGGTGGTGTTGTTGGCAAATCCAAAATATTGAGCCTATTGGTCGAGTGTCAAGGAGTACTCACAGTTCATAAGACGGGAGTTGATGTGATCAACTTCAGGCAATTGCTCCTCAAAACAATAGTGAGAGCACACCGTATGCGTTAAGGTGCTGAGGAACTCAAGCATCAAGCGGCGATACGTGGTGACATCCTGAAAGACAAAGTCATACAAACCAATATTATTGCAAAATAAATCAAAATCAGCACGAATATCAAGTTGGTTCGGGATATAGAGGCACACTCACTTGGTGGACTTGATTTCTCGGAGCATGAGACGATCGAAACGGTTCAGCTGAAACTCCTCGGTGAACTCGATATCAAGTGACTTGGGGGTCAATGTATCAACGGGTGGTGCGGAAGATTCCGCAGCCATCACACGTGTACGACTCCTCGTGTTCATCTAAAACAAAATAAATAAAAATTTCTAGTTAAAATTTTAGTCCAATAAAAACATAGCTTAAACAATCCTCTACACTTATTATAAAAGAAACTCCTCTAAAACAATAATAAGTATTCTCAATATCAAGATTAGCTCAAGAACAAGATCTAAGTCTAGATTAATAATGATGAAAGATTGAGCAAAGTTTTATTGTAAATAAGTTGCGGATTGGAGGAGAATCATACCTTAGATCGATTGGGTGCAAGAAATCAAAGAAAGATTGAGTAAATTTGAAGATCCAATGGAGATGGTTTGGGGTTTGGAGGAAGAAGAAAGAGAAAATTTGTGTTTAGGGATTTTTAGGTTACCTCCTCGTGGGGTTATGGCGGCCGCGTACATGGTATGGGCAGGTGGTATGATCGAAGTCCGCCCGTATCGGGTAACATACCTTGGGGGTGAAGAATCCCTTCCGGCGGTGCACTTAGTACGGACACGCGCGCCCGTACTACTGGTCATTATGCGTTCAGTACCTTTGCTTAAAATCTAATGATTTACTCGAGGGTACAGTACTAGTGTGCAGTATGGGCGCGTCTGACCATACCAGCGGTCGTTACGAGCGCTATTTCCTGGGAAAAACATCACAATTTCTATCTTCCAATGCCTTGATGCGATATAGGCGCACAATACGGCCGCTACCACTAGTCGTTATATGGCCAGTTAGCTGAAAACTCGAAGAATTTGATTATTAGCTTCATGTGTCTTTACACATATTATCAAAGGACAAAATAACAGCAAATAGACTTCATAAAAAGCAGTAGTACTTCTTAGGCCATGTGTTAGTAAAAATAAAAGATAGAGAATTACCTTATTTCTTCTCCTCTCTCCAAAGGTCTTCTTGAACACTCTTTATTAAAAACAAAAACGAAACAAACTAAACTAAACTAACACAAGTAAAAACGTTTATTTCACATGGGTTGCCTCCCATGAAGCGTTTCTAGTTAAGGTCAACTAGCTTGAGCTAGATGGTGATAATTTAGGTTTAATGAGTGGAACACCCACTCCAAAGTAATTATACCATCATCACCATTAGGCTTGGCCTTCTTCTTCTTAGGGAAGTGGACTATAAAAGGATCTCTAGATGGTAGTCATATTCTCACATTCCCTTCATGTAAATTGATTAGTGCTTTAATAGTTCTTAGGAAGGACCTACCTAGAATTATAGGTGCTATGGGATCTTTAGGCATGTCCACAATAATAAGATCAATAAGCGTGGGACTACCTTTAATTTCAACAACTATATTTTCTTTTATCCCAACAGCTTGTTTATAAGTTGAATCCGCTAGATGGAGTCTTAATTCAGTAGTTGCAAATGGCCCAAAGTTCAACTTGCCAATAGGCTTTTGGAAATCGTTGAGACGCTTGCATCAAGATCACAGAGTGCAGATATCTCATTGACCCCAACGTTAATTTTAATAGTGGGCTCAAATATATCATATAGCTTAGCAGGAAGCTTATCAGCTATTTTATTGTACCCCATCTCTAAATCTCGAACTTCAGATGCTACTTATTGAATAAATTGTTGGTAGATAGCATCATTACCTTGTTCTATACCGGGATTCTTCATGATGATCATCTTTAGTAGATCTTCCACGGTATATTCACGAATTGGTGCATTGCTATAATCTAGCTCTTCAGGCTTCTCTTCATCTGTTACCACCCTCATCATCTTGGGGTCTTCTATCGGATTTGGATCGGGCTTCCCAGTGCTAGTATGAGAGCTTGTATCTCGGCTACCTTGTCCAATTGAGCCTCCGCGGCCTTTATCCTTTTGTGTAGAGTCTGCACATCATTTCTAATTGCAACCGCTTGGTTAGATAATTTTCCTATACTACTTTCATGGTTCTCCGTGATCTTAATAAGCATATTAATTTGCTCGATTTGAGTTTGCATAAAAGTTCTAATAGTTTGCTCAAACGAGAGATTGCCATGATTTTCTCCATTATGATTATCATAATTATTGTAAGGAGCTCCTGCAGGATTAGAGTAATGTTTTTGAACATTAGAAGAATTTTTTTTGGTTCTTCCATGCAGGATTATAAGTAGTGCGAGCTATAAAATTAACATCATTAACATCGGTAGCGATAGCATTAACTTGGGTATCTTCCTTACCCTTTACTATGTTGAGTAATTCGTCTACCTTAGATGTAAGCTCTTGATTGTTTACCTCGGTGATTGAACTTACACTTTTCGAGGTTCCTTCCACATGCGATTGGGCATGGTTGTTTTGCATATCATCAAGTAATATCTTTGCAATACTCACTTGCTTTCCCATGATTGTTCCTCCTGCTGCAGTATCTAGCATAGACTTAGACATAGGGTTAAGGCCATTATAAAATAAATGCAGTATAAGCCATTCTTCTATCCCATGACAAGGATAGTTCATTACAACTTCTTTCATCCTTTCCCATGCAAGCGCTAGTGGCTCACGATCTTATTGTCTAAAGCTTGTAATATTGGATCTTAGTTGCATAGTTTTAGCTGGGGCAAAAAAATTAGTCATAAACATATTAGTGCATTCCTCCCAAGATTTAATAGTGCCCTGATACGTCGTAAACGTATCTATAATTTTTGATGTTCCATGCTTGTTTAGTATCTACTTTCTTATGTTTTGTTCGTACTTTGAGGTATTTTTATACATTTTCTAGAACTAACCTATTAACAAGATGCCACGGTGCCAGTTGCCTGTTTTCTGTTGTTTTTGGTTTCAGGAAAGCTAGTAAGGAAATATTCTCGGAATTGGGCCGGACAAAAGCCAAAGTCAATATTTTACCCAAAGCAACACGGAGTTCGGAGGGAAGCCGAAGGGAGGCCACGAGGCGGCCACACCCTAGGGTGGCGTGATATGTTGCTAACGTATCTATAATTTTTGATGTTCCATGCCTGTTTTATATTTACCTTCTTATGTTTTGTCCACACTTTGGAGTATTTTTATACACTTTATTGGATTAACCTATTAACAAGATGCCACAGTGCGAGTTGCCTGTTTTCTGCTGTTTTTGGTTCTAGAAAGTCAGAAAATGAATATTCTCGGAATTGGACGGGACAAAAGCCAAAGTCAATATTTCACCGAGGGGGACACGGAGCCAGAAGAACAGACGGAGAGGGGCCAGAGGTCGGCTGAAAGGGAAATGGACGTCGCCTAGAGGTGGGGTGAATAGGCGTTTTAAAATTATTACGGTTTAGGCTCTAATAAATGCGGAATTAAACTTAACGTTTAATTTATCAAGCCAAAACCTATATCCACTAGGTTCACTAAGTGCACCAACAACCTATGCTAAGCAAGACAAGCAACAAGGTGATAGCAAGATATAATACTTCAAGCACGATGGCTATCACAATGTAAATTGCATAAGTAAAGGGCTCGGTTGAGAGATAACCGATGGACGCGGAGACGATGATTTGTTTCCCGAAGTTCACTTCCAAAGAAGCTACGTCTCCATTGGAGAGGTGCGGGGGCGTAATGTACTTCGAACGCCACAAGCGGCTCACCTCGAGGTGTGGTGGCTCGATGCTCATCCAACGCCACACAAGGCCTCACCCCAAGATGCGAAGGCACGCAACTCACCGATGCCACAAAAGGCTCACCCTATTCTCCCGTGAGCTCGCCACAAAGGCTGACTCATGTTCCACTATGGGACACTTGAGGGTGGTCACCGAACCTGTACAAGGCTTGGGGCAAGCTCCACAACTCAATTGGAGGGCTCCCAAGAAACGCCACAAAGGCTCCACAATGCCACAATAGGCCAACAAGCTTGAGGAAACTCCACAATTCAATTGGAGGCCCCAAGAACACACCACAACTCCACACAACTGTCTAGGGATCCAAGAACCCAAGAGAAACAAGCCCAAGGGCTTGAACTCGCCGAATCCCCGAGGAGAACTCAAACCTATGCACCAAATACAAGAGGCAAGTCCTTTTCTCTCAAATTCCACCAAAGCTATATTGGGGGAATAAGAGAGGAAGAACATAAGAGGAGAACACAAAACTCTCCAAGATCTAGATCCAAAGGATTCCTTCACAAAGAAGGGATTTGGTTTGGTGGGGTTGTAGATCTAGATCTCCTCTCTCAAATCACTCAAAAAAATGCAAGAATCATGAGAGGGAGAAGGGAAGATGGCAAGCTTTTGAAGGTCAAAATGGAGGAGAGAGAGGGGAAGAGCTAGCAAAAATAACCTCCAAAGTTGGACAAACTTTGGGGAAGAGGGGGCCCTTAAATAGGGCAAGAGAAATCTGCCCGTTTGGGCCAGATTCGTGCCCCACCGGAACTACCGGTAAATAAAAACACAAGTTACTGAACAAAAACGAGATTTATCGGAACTTCAGGCGGAACTTGGGCCGGTACTACCGCTCAAGCAAAAACGTTGGACAACATTGCACGAAAACTTCAATAACTTTTGACTCCGGACTCCGATTTTGATGATCTTGGGCTCGTTTTGAAGAGAACAGAAAGCTCTAAAATATTATGCAAAGAAACATCATAGTACGACAAGGGAGGATAAAAATAAAATGGAGAAAGGTATGACCTCTTAGAAGAGATGAACCGGTAAAACCTCCAAAACCCAAAACGCAAGAAGTTGAGCTTGGAAACTCCAATTGAGATGAAACCAATTTTGTTGGAAAGATAATAAAGAGTAGAATCCAACAAAAGGTGAAATATTGGGTATCACTAAGGGAGAAAATATCATGAATATATATGTGAGATATCTCCCAAGGTGTGGAGCCAGAAAACCCGCAAGATAAAAAACGCAATAGGATATGCAAGGGAAATTCGTTTTGATGAACTAGAGCTTGTTGTGAAAATAACCACAAGCTATAGATCCTCACATGGACAAGAACCAAACAACAACCAAGAAAGATGATGCTATGTATGTAAAGGTTTGAGCTCTCTCCAAAAGATACGAACGAGTCACGTACTCGAGAGCCCCTGTTGATAGTACGGCTATCTATCCTAAACCCGGTCTCCCAACACTACAAGAGACCGGTAAAATAGAAAACCTATCAAGATCATATCTTTGCCTTGAGCAATCCACTTGAGCTTGATGTAGACCGTCTTGTCCTTCTCAAGATGGATCGCCTTCCTTGATTGCTCTTGCTCTCTCTTGCTCGATGAAGACTTGAGAAGTGCTCCCCCATACTCCATGGGGAAACCTCCTTTTTGAACTTGTCTTCATCACACCATGATCGCTGAGGATGGATAGCTCCAAGCATGAGATCTTCTAGAGATGGTGCATCTTGAGCTTGCACTTCATTTCTTGATGATGTCTTGAAGATAGCCATGAGGAACTCCATCTTCTTCTTTTTCTACTTGATTCCAATAGGCACAAAGCCCTTAGATATTGCTTCTTCTTTTCCAACCTTGAAACCAACACATGGTCCAAGAAATGCCAATGGACAAACCTACAAGTGAAACTAAATTTACACATTAGTCCATAGGGATTGTCATTAATTACCAAAACCACACATGGGGGCATACCTGCCCTTTCAATCTCCCCCATTTTGGTAATTGATGACAATCCCCTAGAGAGGGTTTAAATATGGAATTTAATGAACAAAATGGTTGCCCCAACATCAAATACTACACAAGTATGTGATGTTGGTACAACCACAATATATAGAGCCAACTGATACGTCCAAAACGTATCTACTTTCCCGAACACTTTTGCTATTGTTTCTCCTCTAAACTTGTGTGATTTGGATGCAACTAACATGGACTGACATTGTTTTCTGTAGAATTGCCTTGGTGTTTAGTTTTTGTGCAGAAAAACAACTATTAGGAAAAATCCCGGAAAATATGCCAAAAATCCTATTTCACCAGAAGACTCCCAGAGCCAGAATATGAGACGGAGGGGGGTTTGGCCCAGGCCACACCACCTGGCCGCGCGGGCTAGGCCTGGCCGCGCCAGGGGGTGGTCTGGCCGCCCCAGACACCCCCTCGGTCTCCCTTTTCTCCTATAAGATTCCTTCTGACCTAAAAACTTAGGGGGGTTCGACGTTTTTCCAGAAAGAGTTCCGCTCCGCCGCCACCACCAGATTCCACGATTCGGAACCAGAAACTCCGTTCTGGCACCCTGCCAGGATGAGGAATTGGAGGAGATCATCGCCATCATCATCACCATCGCTTCTCCATCGACCATCCATGTTTCCCCCATCTATGAGTGAGTAATCCCCTGCTGTAGGCTATGGGGATGGTAGGGATTGGATGAGATTGTTCATGTAATGACATCAGATTGTTAGGGCATGGTGCCTAGTATCTACTATTAGTGCTTTTTGACTTTGTTGCGACTTGTTATGCTTAATGCTTGTCACTAGGGCTCGAGTGCCATGATTTCAGATCTGAACATGTTATTGATTCATTATGATAGTATTATTTATGGTTTTACCTGCAAGTTGTATACACACGTTGTTGTCCGGAACCAATGGCCCCGAAGTGACAGAAATCGGGATAACCGGAGGGAATGGCTTTGATGTGAGGATCACATGTGTTCATGGAGTGTTAATGCTTTGCTGCGGTGCTCTATTAAAAGGAGCACCTTAGTTGCCAGTAGTTCCCTTGAGGCCCCGCTGCAAACGGGCTGGCAGGACAAAAGATGTTCTGCAAGTTCTCATTGCGAGCACGTATGACTATATATGGAACACATGCCTAGGATTATCTAGTACTTGGATGCTTTATCTTATTTATCTGCAATTGCCCTATGTTCTGATTGCTATATGAATTGTCTTGTCCATGCAACGCCCGTCCATCCATCTCTATGCCTACCGCACTCGAATCCTACTGTTTGCTGCTATTGTTACTATTGTCTTTACTTTACTACTGCTATTGCTTTACTATTCCTACTACAAAACTGTTGCTACTGATAAACTGTTGTGAGCAAGATTGTTTCTAGGTGCAGCTGAATTGACAACTCAATTGTTAAGGCTTATAAATATTCTTTGGCTCCCCTTGTGTCGAATCAATAAATTGGGTTTCACTTCCCTCGAAAATACTGCGATACACCCCCTATACTTGTGGGTCATCAAAACTATTTTCTGGCGCCGTTGCCGGAGAGCATAGCTTTATTTATCAAGTTCACTTGGATTCGTTATTGTTCACTACCATCCATCCATCATGGGTAAGTCTCGTGATGGAAAGGTTCCTATTTTACCATCCACTACAAGAAGAGGTACGGTTCTGAACACCTCTGTTGCTCTTGATTCACCATCTGTTATGAGTAAGCTCGTTACACCACCACATACACATGCTACACACACTGCTACTACTGCTGAATCTGAAACTTCTGATACTTATGCTGCTGCTTCTATTATGCTTGATAAGAGTGGTTCATTAGGTCCTTTCCTAGATGCTACGATTGCTAGAACTATAGCTAGAAATACCGAAACTCCTAATGAAGACACTAATACACTTGTTAGTTCACCTGAGTCTAGTGAGAGTTATGATATTGAAGATGGTTATGTTGAGATGACCGATGAATTTATTAAAGAATGTAAAAACACCCATGATAGGAGCGCTGCTAAGAGTCTCCTTGAGAGGCGTACTATTAGACCCAAATTGACCCCTAATGCTAAGTTTGCTACTTCTCCCATAAACATTAAAGATAAAGATTATGATTTCTCTCTTGATCTATCTTACATAGCTATTGTTGAGAAAGAACCTTTTTGTGGGACTAAGAATGAAAGTGCGGTAGCACATATGACTGAGATTTCTACCATGAGTGGCTTGTTTTCTGATGATATTAAGATGCGTACTTACTTTGTTGCTAAGATTTTCCCCTTTTCAGTGAAAGGAGAAGCTAAAGCTTGGTTTAGTAATTTACCTCCTGGATCTATTGATAGCTCTGATTGCTTGATTAGTACTTTCCTGCAGAAATATTTTCCTCCTAGTGCTAGACATGCTATTTTGCAGGAACACTTTGATTTTAAACAGGGAGAAAAAGAGATATTGCCTGAATCATGGGCAAGGTTTTGTGCTTTGATTCATGCAGAGGCTGGAAGTCCATTACCAAAGAATGAGCTCCTTGATATATTTTATAATGGACTAGCTGAAGAATCTAGGACATACCTAGATAGTTGTGCTGATTGTGTTTTCAGGGAATAGGACTCCCAAGGAAAGGAATTAATGGCTAAAATAAGCAAGAACTATGAAGATTGGACTCCTCCTGAACCAGCTATACCTGAAGTAATTATACCTGAACCAGCTATACCGGCGCCTATACCATTATCTAAGATGAGGGGAGTTAAATTAAATGATGAAGTGATGAAGGAAGCTAAGAAATGTCTTAAGGAGATGGGAATTAAAGTTGTATATGTCAAGAATTTACCTCCTATAGAAGAATTATGTAAGCCTATCCCCCATTCATCCACTATTGAGGTACACCCTCTCCAACACTTTGATGAAGGTGATATCCCTTACTCTAAACCTCCTGATCAATGCTTAGAAGAATTCGATATTTTCATTGTTAAGCAAGATAATTTTAATTAAAGGGTGCAAAATCATCTAATGGAAAACACTAGAACTATTGTTGAGTTAAAAGATATTGTGGAAAGAACCTCTAATGATGTTAAAATGATTGTCAAACATTTTCAAATGGTTCAAACTCAAATAGATCAACTTATTAAAGTGCAAAAAGACTTGCTAGTTAATGCTGCTAAAGAAAAACATGCTTATGAAATTAGAACTAGAAGTGGTGCTGCTACCCAGGATCCTCTATATCCTGAGGGGCATCCCAAAAGAATTGAGTAGGATTCTCAACAAGCTGAAAATAGTGGTTCTATTCGTAAGAAAAGAAAAAAGAAACATAAAACTATTGTAGAACCCTCAGAACCTGCTAAAGATCCTAATGGTATATATGTCTCTGATGCTGAAACTGAAAGTGGTAATGAAGAAAATGATGTTTGTCATAAAGAAAAAGTTGAAGAAGAACCTGAAAAGCACACTAATAATACTAAATACACTAAAGAAGATTTTATTGCTAAGAAACATGGTAGTGAAAGAGAGCCTTGGGTCCAAAAACCTATGCCTTTCCCTGATAAGAAACACAAGTCAAAGGAAGATGAACACTATAATATTGTGAGTTGATGAAACCCCTATTCCTGCAAATTCCTTTGACTGATGCTATTAAATTGCCTACTTACTCAAAGTATATGAAGGATATTGTCTCGAATAAAAGGAAGATCCCTAATGAAGAAATTTCTACTTTGCTTGCTAATTATTCCTTTAATGGTAAGGTTCCAAAGAAACTTGGAGACCCAGGGATTCCAACTATCCCTTGCTCTATTAAGAATAGTTATGTTAGAACTGCTTTGCGTGATTTGGGAGCTGGAGTTAGTGTTATGCCTTTCTCTCTCTATAAGAGACTTCAACTAGAAAAATTAATACCAACTGATATATCTTTGCAAATGGCTGATAAATCTACCACTATTCCTGTTGGTATATCTGAGGATGTACCTGTTCAAGTGGCTCATAATTGCTTGATATTAACTGATTTTGTTGTGCTTGAAATGCCTGAAGATGATAATATGTCTATTATTCTTGGGAGACCTTTTCTTAATACTATAGGGGCTGTTATTAATTGTAATCTAGAAAAGGTGACCTTCAATGTTAATGACAAGGAACATACTGTCTATTTCCCCAAGAAGATTGATAGGACTTATGGTTTGAATTCAATTGAACATGTTGAGGGCATTCAAGTTGGAGAGATATATTGTCCCATACCAAGAGAAAATTTTGAAACTATTATGATTGGGACCATTGCTATCAAAGTTGAGGTAACATAATCATTAGTGGAATACAAAGTTTTGTCTCATATGAAATTGTTTTGGTAACAAGACCTGATCAACCTTGTTAACAAAAGGATTTCATTGAACAAAACAATGTTTTCACCATGATTATCTCCGCTTACTTCTATTCTATCCATTTTAATTTTTTGCTTTTGTTTAGTTTTCTTTTCTATTGTTAGTTGCTTGCATGTTAGAGTGTCTTGGAACTTCTGTAGTTCTTTCCTTGTTTTATCATTGCATCATTCTAGAAAATCTTTTTCTATCAGAAAATCATTCATTTATACCTGAAAATGCCTAAAAATAAAGTATCTCAAAAAATTCCAGAAAATTCATATTAAATTTTTACGTGAAAAAGGGGCAGTGGAGTGCCTAGGAGGTACCAGGGGGGCCCACCAGGCAGGCACACCACCTAGTGGCGTGGCCAGCCCTGGGGCGCGCCTGCCTATGGTGTGGGCTACCCCTGGCCCTCCACTCACTCTCTCACTTGCTACTTTCTTCTCTCTCCCGAGTAAGCACCAGTTCATTGCTCGAAATCGCGTTATTACTGTGCTTGCCCTCGATTTTTCGATCTCCTTGCTCAGCCCATCTTTGCTGCTAAAATTTGGAGCATTTGTTCTTCGGTATGTGACTCCTTCGCTTGTCCAAGTAGATTTGTGTTTAGTGGTTTATATTTTGAGTATTTTGCTGCTGTAGGTGACATGTTATGAGAGCTTGTAAGCTAGTTTGATGCTTAGACATATAGTTTTGATGCATGTTTAGGCCTCTTACAAGTCTCTATGAGTAGTGCCCTTCATATATATTCACTTTGCAATCACTTGTTTAATAGATGTTTAAATTTCAGAATATCAAACATGAACAACCGTACCTTTGGAGAAATATTTGAGAGGGATGCACCTAGGAGGTCAAGGCCCTCAAGAGCAGCCTCTCAGTTCAGGCCATCATACAACAAGGATCTCATTGCACCTCGTATTGGTAATGAAGGAGATGATGGGGATGCTCACCCATCTACTTTTCCTTGTTTTACTTTCTTACAAGCTGCAGGGATTCTTGATGATTTCTTACTACTAATTCAGAGGGTTGGTTTGACCTCATACATGCAAGATGAGAGTGAGCAATATGCTATGCTCACCAAGACTTTTGTTGAGAGCTTCGTGTTTACTAACATGCCCTATCAGTCAACTGTATCTTTTAGAATTTATAATCTGCCCTTTACCATGTCATTGGAAAGATTTTGCAGTATTGTAGGTGTAAGCATGATAGGGACCATGAAGAAGATTCAAGGGCGACCCGCTGATTTGCTGGAGCTTTACCGAGGGGTGACCAATGATGATGACCACGTAGCTCAGCGCAGAAAGATAAGAAACATCCAACTCCCTGCTCTTAGATACTTTGCATATTATCTTGCTACTAGCGTTCTGGGTAGAGAGAATACGAGTAATATCTCCAACTATCATTTAGCCTTCCTTGCTGCTGCGCTCAACAATGATACTCGGTACAACCTTGGCTCGCTTATTGCTCGCCGCCTAGCTGCTAGGGGGCCTATCTATGGGGGTATAATCGCTTCACGTATGGTCAATGCATTAGAGATTTTTGTGGATCCCAATGATACTATATTGGCACCACAAAGGCTTGACCTTGCTGCTATGAAAATACATCACTTTATCACTGCTGACTCTGATTTGGACAATCTAGTATATAGGATGATGTTTACTGACGGGGATGAGAGGGAGATCCCTTTATCACAATCTACTTTGTTTAGTGTTCACAGGAGACCATGGTCGCGCTCCAAGGAGGAGGTGGACGAGCAGCTCCGCTTGCTGGGGTTCCATGGGCAGCACCAGGAGGATGTGCCCTCCTACGATTACTCTGCGCACTACGGAGGGACGTACTCGAGCTCGCACCAGGACGAGGGTACCTCCTCGTCGTACCATGGAGACACTTCATCTTGGCCAGCTTAGGATTAATACCCACTTAGGCCAAAAGCCTAAGCTTGGGGGGAGGTACGCCGACATCGCACTCATCTCCATATCATGTTTCGTCGGTACTTTGTATATTCATATTTCGTTCTCTTTTTAGTTTTCGTTCTTTCTTTGCTTTTGCTTTCTAAAACACAAAAAGACCAAAAATATTTCTGTTGTTTCTCTTTGATTTTCTTCTTTCTTTCTTTTTGCCTTGGTTTGCTTTTTCCTTTTTGCTTTGTTTGGACTATTCGAGAAAACCCAAAAAGATTTTGATTTGCTTGTTCTTCCCTTTTTGGTTCTTGTTTTAAAAATCGAAAACACAAAAAATATTTGTTGTTCTTCTTTGGTTTGGTGAGTTTTGTTGCAGGGTTCAAGCAGTCCCCAGTGGAACTTGGTTTCATATTATTATTATTCAAGCCACACAAGTGAAGGGCAATAATGAGGATTAATGACAACTTGAGGTGTGGTAAGAGGCTGGTAACAAACTCTATTTGTTTTTATTTTTGTACATATACTCATCATTGTGGGCATGCTTAGTCTGTTCATGTAGGGTGTATGTTATTCATGGATGCTTAGTAGTTCTTGCTTTTTCATGATTAGTTCCATCTTGCTAATTGTTTGTAGCATGTCATATGAATGTTTGCTTGCATTACTCTATTCATAGCTTGGTATGACACCGTGGTATCCTCCTCTGAATGTTTCATTTGAATTGACTTGGCACATGTTCACGCATGCATATGACTGAAATAATCAGTTAAGCCTCCATGAATTATTTTGCCTTGAGGATCTTGAATCACTTTCATGCCATGATTAATCATGTTTTGTTGCAAGCATGATTATGACAGCTATTGCTCTCTCGTTTGTTGCTCCCTTACTATTGCTAGCCTTCACTTACACTGAGTATGTTTTACTCGTGTTTCCAATTCCCTAAACCCAAATATTGCCAAAGTGTCCACCATACCTACCTATTAGCATCATTTGCTATTTCCGTGCATATTCAATATGCCTTGTTTTCTTCCGAATAAAATGTTTGCTTGTTATGAGAAAGTTAGTTAGTAAAGCTCTCACGAACTTGATGGCACACTTTATTTCCTACACTTAATAAACCTGAACCATTGTGACTGTCCATGAAAGTTATATGCTTGCAAATTATAGGCTGGGGATTAGCAGAACCGTGCTGTCACGGGGAACACTTTCAACACCTGTAAATATATACCTAGTTGATACCATGCTCTTTTGTTTGCGGATGTCGTCGGTGTGAAATAAAAGGGGAGCTTGTAAGTCCATGGAGTTATGTATGTGTGTTAGAGAAACGCCTGGGCCGCCGGTCTAATCCATGTTGTCATGGTGGAAACCTGCAGCGTAATCATAATAAGTATCTATGAAGCATTCTTCTTATAAAAGAGAGAGAGAGATAGCTATTGAGAAAAATAAAAAAAAGAGATTTGAGAAAAGAGGAAAGAGAGAAAAAATCACTATTTTCCCATGGTAAATAAGAAGATTGCTGAGATACTCATTGTCTGCTTGCCTTGTCATTTTAATATGGGGATTCTTCCGTATCATCGGGCAAGGGGTACCCCGTTGGCGGTTCTCTATGATACACACATATTTACAATGACAAGAACTTACCGGTAACTAAAGTTGAGTAGCATGAGGAGCGGCCCTCGTACTCAAGGGACATGGGATTTTCAGTTTATAGTCTGTCAAGCATATAACTTAGATTGGACCTCACTTTCACCTTAACCTTATTAAAGATGCTTATGATAGGGGCAATGAGAGCTCAAAGCTAATGAGTACCATACTTTCAGCATTTGCAAGACTTTCAAACTATTCAAAACCTTTCTCATTTCCTTGTTGAGTCTCCACCTATTCTATGAGCACCTTCTTGAGAGCATAGTTGTCATTCTTAGTGTAATGTGCTTGTCTCAAAACTTGATTATTTGTGTTATGACTTTGATGCTTGTATCTTTGATATCTTTACTTCTAGTCTTCACCTGGTCTTCAGAGGTGCCTTGGCATTCACAATAAAGAGGCAAGCGATATACCACTCTATCATACCTTGTTGTGAGCATTGTAATGTTGCTTATGTTTATGCTTCATGCTACTTATTATTTTTGAGTTGGAATCTATTCATAGCTTGCAATGCCTATTAAGTAAACTTAGTTGCATACTCTTTATTATGAATTGTCTAAGTAGTAATCACATGCTGAGAATATATACATCATATGAAGCAAATGTGTTCGTGAAAGTTTCTTTTATCGCACTCAGTTTTCAACTGAATTACTTGAGGACAGGCAATAAGCTAAGCTTGGGGGGAGTTGATACGTCCAAAACGTATCTACTTTCCCGAACACTTTTGCTATTGTTTCTCCTCTATACTTGTGTGATTTGGATGCAACTAATGCAAACTGACGCTGTTTTCAGCAGAATTGCCTTGGTGTCTACTTTTTGTGCAGAAAATCAACTATTAGGAAAAATCCCGAAAAATATGCCAAAAATCCTATTTCACCCGAAGACTCCAGGAGCCAGAATACGAGACGGAGGGGGGCTGGGCCCAGGCCACACCACCTGGCCGCGCGGGCTAGGCCTGGCTGCGCCAGGGGGTGGTCTGGCCGCCCCAGACACCCCCCGGTCTCCCTCTTCGCCTATAAGATGCCTTCTGACCTAAAAACTCAGGGGGGGTCGACGTTTTTCTAGAAAGAGTTCCGCTCCGCCGCCACCACCAGATTCCATGATTCAGAACCAGAAACTCCATTCTGGCACCCTGCCGGGACGGGGAATTGGAGGAGATCATCGCCATTATCATCACCATCGCTTCTCCATCGACCATCCATGTTTCCCCCATCTATGAGTGAGTAATCCCCCGTTGTAGGCTATGGGGATGGTAGGGATTGGATGAGATTGTTCATGTAATGGCATCAGATTGTTAGGGCATGGTGCCTAGTATCTACTATTAGTGCTTTTTGACTTTATTGCGACTTGTTATGCTTAATGATTGTCACTAGGGCCCGAGTGCCATGATTTCAGATCTGAACATGTTATTGATTCATTATGATAGTATTATTTATGGTCTTACCTGCAAGTTGTATACACACGTTGTTGTCCGGAATCAATGGCCCCGAAGTGACAGAAATCGGGATAACCGGAGGGAATGGCTTTGATGTGAGGATCACATGTGTTCACAGAGTGTTAATGCTTTGCTCCGGTACTCTATTAAAAGGAGCATCTTAATTGCCAGTAGTTCCCTTGAGGCCCCGCTGCAAACGGGCTGGCAGGACAAAAGATGTTGTGCAAGTTCTCATTGCGAGGACGTATGACTATATATGGAACACATGCCTAGGATTATCTAGTACTTGGATGCTTTATATTTATCTGCAATTGCCCTATGTTCTGATTGCTATATAAATTGTCTTGTCCATGCAACGCCCGTCCATCCATCCCTATGCCTACTGCACTCGAATCCTACTGTTTGCTGCTATTGTTACTACTGTCTTTACTTTACTACTGCTATTACTTTACTATTCCTACTACAAAACTGTTGCTACCGATAAACTGCTGTGAGCAAGATTGTTTCCAGGTGCAGCTGAATTGACAACTAAGTTGTTAAGGCTTATACATATTCTTTGGCTCCCCTTGTGTCGAATCAATAAATTGGGTTTCACTTCCCTCGAAAATACTGCGATATACCCCTATACTTGTGGGTCATCACCAACTCCCCCATAATCTATGCATGTGTGATGAACTTGAATTTCATTGCATATATTGCCAACCTCGTTTTTGAACTTGTCTTCATCACACCATGATCGCCGAGGATGGCAAGCTCCAAGCATGAGATCTTCTAGAGATGGTGCATCTTGAGCTTGCACTTCATTTCTTGATGATGTCTTGAAGATAGCCATGAGGAACTCCATCTTCTTCTTTTTCTACTTGATTCCAATAGGCACAAATCCCTTGGATATTGCTTCTTATTTTCCAGCCTTGAAACCAACACATGGTCTAAGAGATGCCAATGGACAAACCTACAAGTGAAACTAAATTTACACATTAGTCCATTGGGATTGTCATTAATTACCAAAACCACACATGGGGGCATACCTGCCCTTTCAATCTCCCCCATTTTGGTAATTGATGACAATCCCCTATAGAGGGTTTAAATATGGAATTTAACGAACAAAATGGTTGCCCCAACATCAAATACTACACAAGTATGTGATGTTGGTACAACCACAATATATAGAGCCAACTCCCCCACGATCTATGCATGTGTGATGAACTTGAATTTCATTGCATATATTGCCAACCATTATCGTTGGAAGAGTTTCCTCTATATATTAAACATGCCAGGCAACAACAAATATGTAAGAGCATGCAAGGCTAATGCTTAAGAACCAACTCAAAGCATAAACCAATTGTCCTTAAACCCTCTAAAACTTCTCCCCCATTGGCATCGATTGCCAAAATGGGTGAAAATTTCTAGATGGCCAATATAGTGAGACTCCCTCCAAAGGTGTGCATATGCACATATCCGATGACGAATCCTTGGGAGGAAGTAAAACTGTATAGAGGACCCAAATATTGCAAAAAGAAAAGAAAAAGAAAGAAGCTTCAACAAATGAAGCGAGCAACCAAAAAGACCCAAAAATATCAATTGACAACGACAATTGATACCAAAAGAAAATAACAAGATATTATGATATGAGCAAATGAGTGTTTAGATGAAATGGGGAAGCTCTCCAATCTTTGTGCAAAATATAGGATCATCATTTGCATACATCATGCACAAATATAGAATCCTCACTCCCCCATAGACATTTAAAAACTCAAACAAAAAGAAAGAAGGAAGATGAGCATTCTTAAATGACTTAGAGAAGCTCCCCAAGAATTATGCACCAATTATAATAATTGTATTTGGAAACAAAGTGCACAATCATGGAATCATCACTCCTACAAACTCTTTTAACAATACACCACAAGAGAGATCAAATTATGAGTGCCCGGAGATGCTAACAAACCGTACAAGCACTCATAGGAAAATAAATTTGGAAGGCACCGAAGAGTCAAAAATAAATAAAGAGTGGTCTCCAAGGAAAACAAAAACAACCAAAGATTTATATTCTCTTGTGTGTATAATTTTCTAGGTGGAAAATATCACAAAGACATATGCCCACAAAGAAACATGCACACACAAAATAGATACACAAGAAAGCACATGAACAACAAAATGAAGTCATATAATATACCAATAAGATTTTTGCTTGAAGGCAGGGCCAAAGGCTCAAATATATCTTATTGTACATCAATGAGCTTCAAACAAAAACACACTACATACATTGCAACTATTACCAAGGGAAAAAGGAATAGTTGAAATATGTGGAGGAAGGCAACAAGTATCACACATAGAAATCAACTATGCAAAATACTCACTATTGCACATGAGAGAAAGTTAAGGAAAGGATAGGTAATATGATTGTTAGATTGACATATTTGGGATGAGTGAATCATGATCATGATTTTGTATAGTCCCACTTATATGCACTCATCTCACCATACTCACATTTGCAATAGAGGAGAAGTTGCAAACACTAAAATAAGAACCACAAAAATTGTACAAACACAAATTCATGCCAACAAGCAACCTACAAAAGGTTGGAAACAACATAAGTATGCATGAGATAGATATTTGTTACCGAGATATAGTTGGTAGGATGTAGAGGATATGAATTAGTTGATCATCCTAGCTTGCATCCAATTGACATGTAGACACCACTTCTTCCTAGTTCAAGATACAAGCACCCAATATATCTCCAATGTACCTAAAACACAATTAAGTACACTATGTTCCCAAACAAATTGGGTCCAAAGTAGTTAGTGAAACTACAATATATAGGAGAAGCTCCACATAAATATGTGCATATTAATATGAAATTGAATTTCATGCACATCTTAGCCAATAGGTTTGGTGGAGTTTCCCCTCTATATTGGATCATAGAAAGAAAGCATGCCATAATATATTCATGAAGTAAATATGCATGCACAAGACTTTCAAGAACCAAAAAGGAGATATAATTTGAACTAAAACACCAAGTAAACCAAGAAGTAACACACAAGAGTGTGACACGACAAACGGTGTCCAAATTGTATCAAAGGGCCAAATCAACACATGAAAGGACACAAATTCAACAAATGAACAAGGCAAAAGCCAAAGAGTGAAAGATGCATAAAACACACAATGCTCAAGGATTTATCTCATTCTAAAAGACCAAAACAAGTAACAAAGAATGAGACAAAGCCAACTCCCAAATAGAGCAAGGTTACAACACATAAACCAAACTCTCTACACTTTTCATGATGGCACAAAGTACCAAAAGAAAAGAACAAGCATCCAAGCACAATAAACACTATATGGATCAAATTAAGAAGCATAAACATGAGTATTCTAAATAATATAGGAGAGCTCCCCCATGAGTGGTGCATTACTTAGAATTTTGCTATTGAATGCAAAATGCACACAAGTGAGATCATCACCACTACCTACATTAAATAAAACACAAGAGAATACCAATAAACTAAACGGATCCACAAGAGGCAAGGAAAACATGGGAGTCAAATGAAAACATTTTCTTGGACAAAGATAGAAAAAAACAAAGGCCAAAATGAATATGATCGACAAATTCTACCTTATATGGAGTACCACTTTTCCAATGACAAGAATTATGGGGAAATATTTCCCAAGGTAGTTTGCAAGGATATCATGATCATATTCACAACAATAAGCATATGAAAAAATATAAAAAATAAGCATGATGCTTAGATAGAGATTTCTTGATAGCTCCAAATAGTCACACAATCATTAAAGATTAAAGTAACTTGAAGCAAATGGTTTCCATGGAGGATATGGAGGTCCAAATATGAGGAAACACATATCAAGAAAAACTCTCACAAACAAGATCCAAAAGATGAGCAATAAAAGCAATCCAAAGTAATTGGAACTTGTTTGAGCTAAATGTGTCTCTTAGGATCTAGATAAATATCAATATCAATTCTAAGTGACACTACCTAAAATGTCCACATTTTCTAGGTTTGTAATATGCATAAAGCATATGACTCCTCCATAATGTGATAAATCAAGAAAACTCAACAAGAGGTAAAAACATCCAAATAGAGATGATTAATGGACATTATGGAACTTAAATTTATCATGAGAAAGACATACCACATAGAGACTAGATAAAATTGTAATATACATACTAAGTGGTATTCCTCATGTACACACATTTTAGGATTGTGGAAAGCCTAAACATAACAGTCCCCCAAAATGGTATAGTCCAATAATCTCTCACAAGAGCCCAAAAAGATACCAAATGAATTCAACAAAGGCTCCAAACCAAGAACACAAATACATGATGTGCCAACTAGCATAGACAAATATACTTGATGACTCAATATAAGTACGAGGGAAGCACAACATATACAACCACATGCAAGGTACAAAACCACACATGCACAAGGGAGCAAGTAACTTTCAATGGAAGTGAGTTAAGCACATGTTACCGCAAGGAGGAACATTAGATATGAGATAGAGGCAAGATAATCAAATTGGCTTGACTTGACAAAAATAAATGATGAAGATCCCTCAATTCTTCATAATCTAGCCAAGCCTGCAATGCCCTCCACAAACACGTATTGATCAAGTTTTAGCTTGTTGGTCCCCAACCAAGTTGGGTCCTAAGAAGTTAGTCACAATAGGCTTGGCAACCCAAATGGTTCTTTTCTTGACACCACATTGGGCGCCAACATATTTGGCAAACACATTTCTCACCTCATCCTTACGAAGAGAATATACATCATCAATCAAGATAGGCTTGGATGAGGAGTTACCCATGGTGCATGAGGAAGAAAGGTGCCCCTTCTCGCGGCATATGTAGCAAGTTCTTCTCTTGCTATCTTTGTTCTTGGAAGATGCCACCCCTTGAGGAAGATCTTGAGTCTTGGGAAGAGGCCCGCTTCTAGCTTGAGGTGGAGTTTGAGGCTGCTTCCCTTGTTGCTTCTTCTTCAATGGGCAACATATCACATGATGTCCTTCTTCCTTGCACTTGAAGCACACAATGTTGGCCGGATTCTTCACTTGACCTTGGACATTCTTCTTGTTGCCCTTGTGCTTCAACTTGTTGGTGGGCCTGTTCTTGATGTTGGAGTTATATCCAAGCCCACTCTTGTCATTTGGGGATCTTAGCACACCCAAGATGTTCTTGAGTGTGGTCTTCCCTTCATGACACTTCTTCAAGTCATTCTTCAAAGAATTGACTTGAGCCTTGAGCTTCTTGTTTTTGTCTACATGGTTAGTATCAACAACAATACTAGAGGAAGTAGATGCTACGTTGTTAGAGCAACAAGGCAGGGGATGCAATTCATCAAAGGATATAGCATGGTTATGAGATGATGAATCACAAGGACTAGCACATGGCAATATGACACTAGGAGTAGTTGTAGTGCTAATGTCCACATGAGGCATACTAGATGTTACCTTTGGCATAATAGCCTCATGAGCCAACTTTAGACTACCATGGGAAACTAGAAGGTCCTCATACGAGCTTGAGAGCTTAGCATGACTCTCTTCCAATTTCCCATAGTTGCTAGTTAGCAAAGCAAGTTGAGCATGTAGCTCAACATTCTCCTTCACAATAGATGCTTCACAAGAGATAGAGTTAGTAGCACAACACCATGATTAAATGCAAGAGGTGAGGCCAACTTGGAAAGCTCTTCTGAGTAGGAAGCTTTAAGTTGCTCATGTGACTCGGTGCGTTTGATGAGCTCACCCTTTATGAACCTAGAGCCATTGTTGAGGTGCTCAAAATCCTCAAGGAGTTTAGCATAGGCAACTTCAAGCTCATCATTTTTAATTTGGAGGTCACTTGCCACCTCAAGATCTCTATCATGAGATTTCTTTACTCTAGATAGCTCTAAAGCAATGGTCTCCTCAAGAGATTCCTTGGTGGTTTGTTCCTCTTCAAGAGCTTCATTTAAGTTTGCAATGTCATTAGCATACTCACGCTCAAGACTACTCATTTTGTCAATTGTGTCCTCATGCTCATAAATTAGTTGCTTACTTTCAATGGAAAAGTTCAAGATTTTAATGAAAGTAGAGCAAGCATTTTTATCATTGTGTAGAGTGATGACCCACAAGTATAGGGGGTGTATCGCAGTATTTTCGAGGGAAGTGAAACCCAATTTATTGATTCGACACAAGGGGAGCCAAAGAATATTTATCAGCCTTAACAACTGAGTTGTCAATTCAGCTGCACCTGGAAACAATCTTGCTCACAACAGTTTATCAATAGCAACAGTTTTGTAGTAGGAATAGCAAAGTAACAACAGTAGTAAAGCAAAGACAGTAGTAACAAAAGCAGTAAATAGTGGGATTCGAGTGCGGTAGGCATAGGGATGGATGGACGGGCGTTGCATGGACAAGACAATTCACATAGAAATCAGAACATAGGGCAATTGCAGATAAACAAGATAAAGCATCCAAGTACTAGACAATCCTAGGCATGTGTTCCATATATAGTCATACGTGCTCGCAATGAGAACTTGCACAACATCTTTTGTCCTGCTAGCCCGTTTGCAGCGGGGCCTCTAGGGAACTACTGGCAATTAAGGTGCTCCTTTTAATAGAGCACCGGAGCAAAGCATTAACACTCCGTGAACACATGTGATCCTCACATCAAAGACTTTCCCTTCCGGCTACCCCGATTTCTGTCACTTCGGGACCATAGGTTCCAGACAACGACGTGTGTATACAACTTGTAGATAAGACTAGAAACAATACTATCATAATGAATCAATAATAAGTTCAGATCTGAAATCATGGCACTCGGGCCCTAGTGACAAGCATTAAGCACAACAAGTCGCAACAAAGTCATAAAGCACTAATAAAAGATACTAGGCACCATGCCCTAACAATCTGATGCCATTACATGAACGATCTCATCCAATCCCTACCATCCCCATAGCCTACAGCGGGGGATTACTCACTCATAGATGGGGGAAACATGGATGGTCGATGGAGAAGCGATGGTGATGATGATGGCGATGATCTCCTCCAATTCCCCGTCCCGACAGGGTGCCAGAATGGAGTTTCTGGTACTGTTTCGTGGAATCTGGTGGTGGTGGCGGAGCGGAACTCCTTCTGGAAAAACGTCGAACCCCCCGAAGTTTTTAGGTCAGAAGGCTCCTTATAGGCGAAGAGAGAGGCCGAGGGGGTGCCTGGGGGGCCCACACCACCCCCTGGCGCGGCATGGCCTGGCCCGCGCCAGCAGGTGGTGTGGCCACCCCAGGGCTCTTCTCCGTCTCGTATTCTGGCTCCTGGAGTCTTCGGGTGAAATAGGATTTTTGGCATATTTTTCGGGATTTTTCCTAATAGTTGATTTTCTGCACAAAAAGTAGACACCAAGGCAATTCTGCTGAAAACAGTGTCAGTTTGCATTAGTTGCATCCAAATCACACAAGTATAGAGGAGAAACAATAGCAAAAGTGTTCGGGAAAGTAGATACGTTTTGGACGTATCAACTCCCCCCAAGCTTAGCTTATTGCTTGTTCTCAAGCAATTCAGTTGAAAACTGAGTGCGATAAAAGAACTTTCACGAACAAAATTGCTTCATATGATGTAAATATTCTTAGCAATGTGATCAACTACTTAGACAATTCATAATAAAGAGTATGCAACTGAGTCTACTTAGTAGTCATTGCAAGCTATGAAGAGATTCCAACTCAAGAATAATAAGTAGCACAAAGAACAAACATAAGCAACATTACAATGCTCATAGAAAGGTATGATAGAGTGGTTTCTCACTTGCCTTTGATTATGAATGCCAAGGCACCTCTGAAGTTCAAGTGATGACTAGAAGTAAAGATATCAAGGATACAAGCATCAAAGTCATAACACAAATAATCAAGTAATGAAACAAACATAAAGAATGACAACTATGCTCTCAAGAAGGTGCTCAAAGAATATGTGGAGACTCAACAAGTAGAAGAAAAAGGTTTTGAATAATTTTGAAAGGCTTCCAAATGCTGAAAGTATAGTACTCGTTAGCTTTGAGCTCTCATTGCCCCTATCATAAGCATCTTTAATGTGGTTAAGGTGAAAGTGAGGTCCAATCTGAGTTATATGCTTGAAAGACTATAAACTGGAAATCCCAAGTCCCTTGAGTACAAGGGCCGCTCCTCATGCTACTCAACTTTAGTTACCGGTAAGTTCTTGTCATCGTAAGTATGTGCGTATCATTGAGAACCGCCAACTGGGTACCCCTTGCCCGATGATACGGAAGAATCCCCATATCAAAATGACAAGGCAAGCAGACAATGAGTATCTCAGTAATCTTCTTATTTACCATAGGAAAATGGTGCTTTTTTCTCTCTTTCCTCTTTTCATAAATCTTTTTCTTTTTCTCAATATCTATCTCTCTCTTTTTTTATAAGAAGAATGCTTCATAGATATCATTATGGTTACGCTGCAGGTTTCCACCATGTCAGCATCGATTAGACCAGCGGCCCAGGCGTTTCTCTAACACACATACATAACTCCATGGACTTACAAGCTCCCCTTTTATTTCACACCGACGACATCCGCAAACAAAAGAGCAAGGTATCAACTGGGTATATATTTACAAGTGTTGAAAGCGTTCCCCATGACAGCACGGTTCTGCTAATCCCCAGCCTATAATTTGCAAGCATATAACTTTCATGGAGAGTTCACAATGGTTTAGGTTTATTAAGTGCAGGAAATAAAGTGTGCCATCAAGTTCGTGAGAGCTTTACTAACTAACTTTCTCATAACAAGCAAACATTTTATTCGGAAGAAAACAAGGCATATTGAATATGCAGGAAGTAGCAGATGATGCTAATGGGTAGGTATGGTGGACACTTTGGAAATATTTGGTTTAGGAAGTTGGAAACTGGAGTAAAACACTCAGTGGAAGTGAAGGCTAGCAATAGTAAGGGAGCGACAAACGGGAGAACAATAGCTGTCATTATCATGCTTGCAACAAAACAAGACTACTCATGGCATGAAAGTGATTCAAGATCCTCAAGGCAAAATAATTCGTCAAGGCTTAACTGATTATTACAGTCATGTGCATGCATGAGCATGTGCCAAGTCGATCAAATGAAACATTCAGAGGAGGATACCACAGTGTCATACCAATTTATGAATAGAGTAATGCAAGCAAACATTCATAAGACATGCTGCAAACTATTAGCGAGCTGGAGCTAATCACAAGAAAGCAAGAACTACTAAATATCCAAAGATAACATACACTCTACATGAACGGACTAAGCAAGCTCACAATGATGAGTATACGTACAAAAATGAAAACAAATAGAGTTCATTACCAGCCTCTTACCACGCCTCAAGTTTTCATTAATCCTCATTATTGCTCTTCACTTGTGTGGCTTGAATAATAATATGAAACCAATAATCCACTGAGAACTGCCGAACCTTGTAGCCAACTCACAAAAACTAAAGAAGAACGATAAATATTTTTGGTGTTTTTGATTTTTAAACAAAAACCAAGAGAGAAAAACAAGCAAAGCAAAATCTTTTTGGGTTTTTTGAATAGTTCAAACAAAGCAAAAAGGAACAAGCAAACCAAAGAAAAAAGAAGAAGCAAACCAAAGAGAAACAACAAAAATATTTTTGGTCTTTTTGTGTTTTTAGAAAGCAAAAGCAAAGAAGAACGAAAACTAAAAAGAGAACGAAAGCATGAATATACAAAGAACCGTCGCAATCATGATATGGAGATGAGTGCGGTGTCGACGTACCTCCCCCCAAGCTTAGGCTTTTGGCCTAAGTGGGTATCAGTCCCAGGCTGGCCAAGATGAAGTGTCACGGGGTACGACGAGGAGGTGCCCTCGTCCTGGTGCGAGCCAGAGTACATCCCTCCGTAATGTGCGGAATAATCATAGGAAGGCACATCCTCCTGGTGCTGCTCGTGGAAACCCAACAAGCAAAGCTGCTCGTCCACCTCCTCCTTGGAGCGCGACCACGGTCTCCTATCAACATTGAACAAAGCAGGCTGGGGCAACAGGATCTCCCTTTCATCCCCGTTAGTGAAAAGCATCCTATATACCAGATTGTTCAAATCAGAGGTAGCAGTGACAAAGTGATGAGTTTTCATGGCAACAAGGTCGAGCCTCTGTGGTGCTAGCATAACATCATCAGGAGCCACAGAAAGATCTAATGCATCAACTACACGCGAGGCAATGATGCCCCCATAGATAGGCCCCCTAGCAGCTAGGCGGCGAGCAATAAGAGAGCCAAGATTGTACCGAGTATCATTGTTGAGCGCAGTAGCAAGGAAAGCTAAGTGATAGTTGGAGATATTACTAGTGTTCTCCCTACCCAAAACACTAGTGGCAAGATAGTATGCAAAGTATCTAAGAGCAGGGAGTTGGATATTTCTTATCTTTCCGCGCTGCGCCACGTGGTCATCATCATTGGTCACCCCTCGGTAAAGCTCCAACAAATCAGCGGGCCGCCCTTGAATTTTCTTCACAGTCCCTGTCATACGCACACCTACAATACTGCAAAATCTCTCCAAAGGCATGGTGAAGGGAATATCATAGATTTTAAATGAGACAGTAGAATGATAGGATGTGTTAGTAAATGAGAAGCTCTCAACAAAAGTTTTGGTGAGCATAGCGTATTGTGCACTCTCATCTTGCATATAAGAGGTCAAACCAACCCTCTCAATCTGTAGCAAGAAATCATCAAGAATACCTGCAGCTTGCAAGAAAGTAAAACAAGGGAAAGAGGATGGGTGAGCATCTCCATCATATCTTTCACTGCCAATACGTGATGCAATGAGGTCTTCATTATATGATGGCCTAGCTTGAGAGGATGTTCTTGAGGGCCTTGACCTCCTAGGTGCATCACTCTCAAATATCTCTCCAAAAGTGTGGTTGTTCATGCTTGGTGTTCTGAAATTTAAACACCTATTAAACAAGTGATTGCAAAGTAAATATAATGAAGGAATCTACTCATAGGGACTAGCAAGAGGCCTAAACATGCATCAAAACTATATCTCTAAGCATCAAAAAAGCTTACAAGCTCTCATAACTAGTCACCTACAGCAGCAAAATACTCAACATATAATCCACTAAACACAAATCTACTTCGGCAAGGGGAGGAGTCACATACCAAGGAACAATTGCTCCAAATTTCAGCAAGAAAGATGGGCTGAGCAAAGAGATCGAAGAAATCGAGGGCAAGCTGTAGCATCCCATCTGTCTAACATATGTAATGCTTCATGGTCTAGTAATATAATGGCCACTTCCTACATATAATTGTTGCATCATAATTATATCATGCTCATGTCATCATGCCACCTTGCATTTAAGCATCACATAAAACCCCTTTTTATTTGGTTCTTATCTCATATGCATTATTAATTGTATTTGCCTCTTGATATATTGTATTTGGTTCTTGATAAAGGCTTGATGCCCAAGTTGAGTTGGGGGCATATCTTTTGTCTAACTCCACCATCTTTCTTGTCACCACCCCATCATTCCACCATTCCACCATATGTGAGCATTGCATTTTATTTGGTTTTACCTCTAGCTCATGTGGGTTGGGATGGATCCATTTCTATTTCTACAGGCTCTCACACTAGCATCTTGTTGTTTTCACATTATTGATATGTGGAGCCACCTCGGCATGCTTTGTGAGTAATACCTCTTATTCTAGCTTCCATATGGATTGTTTTGGAATATATGTTCATGTTGGGATATTTTTGGGCTTACTAAATACCTAGTGGCACATACACACTAGCATGTCCCGTTTTTATTCAAATATGAGCATCTCCATCTACTCCACATGGAACATTCTTTTATTCTTTTAGCTTGGCCTTACTCCATCATTTTTGGAATGCACAGGTATAAATGCCATGATTATTTATTTTGTTTTCACAAGATTAAAACAGGGTATTTAATGCTTTGCATGGGCCATGCAACAATCACCACCTTTTGATCTCCCTTGGTTTTGCTTGGAATTTTTGAGGGGATCCTTCTTGTGAGCTCTCCTTTTCTCTCTCAATTCCTTTCACCTTGATCTTGTTTCCCTTACCATCCCCCATCCATGCATGCCATGAGTGGCCATATCAAAACCTTCCCCCCAAACCTATACACACCCCTTTCTTAACCTAGCTAAGCTCTAACCCTAATCAACCCTTGCCAAGCTAAACCCAAATCCCATGCAAGACCCCCATGCCGAGGCTGGCCTCTCTCCCTCTCCCTGCCAGCAGGCCCCACCAGCCCCTCTCCCTCCAACCCTAGGCCGAAGCCTTCCCCCCTAACCTAGCTATCTACTCCCTCCCTCCTACCCTAGCTCTCTCTCTACCTTCCTCACTCCCTGCCAAGCTAGCCCCACTAGCCGAGCCTAGCTGCCTGTCGGCCCTCTCCCCTCTGTTGGGCCACCTGCAGCTCCACCCCGAGCCCTGCCGAGCCGACCTGCACGTGAGGGTGTAGAGGAAAGGTGGCCGAGGCCACCTTTTCCCTTCACCACATACCCACGGCATCTCCCTCCCTCTCTGCTTTACCCACTCCCTCCCTCTCGTACCTGGTTACCATCCCCCAGATCCCTAGGGCCCTCGCCCTTCTTCTCACCACCTACCGCCGCTGTTCCACTCCAACTCTGACCATCGTCGGCCTCACCTTCCCCTCGTCGTTACAACCGATGGCGTGGAGATCCCAGGTGTCGAGGAGTACCAGCGTGCACCCCTGCGTCGCCCCGTACGCGCCAGCGAGGAGGAGAAGCCTCGGATCTGCCGTTGTACCGCGACACCGACGAGAAACCCTAGCCGAGCCGGGCGTCTGCAACGCCGTCGCCCTGCTGCTCCCCGTTCCGATCCAACCTCTCCAACGAACTCGCGGTGAGTTGAACCACCGCCCTGACATCCTCTCCCTCGCCAACCCCTCCTGGTCTCGCCGTTCGTTTCAGCAAGCGCCCTCTGTGCGCCGGCGAGCGCGTGCATCTGTTCGCCGCTGCGTCACAGAAGTACTCCTAGCCGCGCTTCCCTTAACCAACACCAACTCCTCAGCCACCATAGCGGCTTCGCCTCTGCGCGCGCGCCCCCACGTCGTGGGTTCGATTACCCCTCGCGCTGCGCCGTTTCAGTCGAGCACCGATCCGTCGACAGCACAGGGAAGATCCATAGTAGCGTGTGCATCTTCCAGAAAACCCCTTTTTGTTTTCTCCCTCAACCCGCGGTACCCCAGGCCCACCAGTCAGCCCCTCTGGCCTTTTTACAGAAAACCACCTCAGGTTCCAAGTCCGTAACCCGCGGTCCCCCTCCGCGCCGCGTGGCCAGCCCAACCCTCTCGCTGACGCATGGGTCTCGTTTTCGTCCCGGGCCTACCCGTCAGTCTCACTGGCTGGCTAAGCCGCGGTGAGAAATGCTTTGTCGCGTCGTGTATGCCCAGTCAGCAACTGGCCCCACCCATCAGCGACTAGGGCTAGCTGCGGCTGAGTAAAAAAGGGCTGCCCGTTTTTCTGTTTTAATAAAATGATTTCTGTAAATGTTTAAATATAAGTTCAAATCTGTTTTTCAATAACTTTTAAATTATAAATCCAAATAATACAAATGATATATGTTTTTGAATCAGAAAAATGTGAGGAATTCAAATATGCCATTCAAAATACCTTTTGAGCAAATCAATTTTCGAAATTGTTTAAATGCAATAAAAAGGCTTTTTCTTAATTAATTAATAACTTTAGTTTTATAACTCCAAATTCGACAAATAATATGTCTAAATCGATCAGCGCGACGAGCCCGTTCTAACTATGCATCCCATGTTCTGAATTGCAGCATGTATCATATAAATATCAAGTATACAGCAAGTATTATGAGAGCAAAACATGACTAAAACTTAATAAAATGCTTTACTCTTGTACCCCACACCTCACCCATGCCATGCTACTTTATTGCCAAGTAAATTGTGCATCATTCATCATGGCATGCTTGTTTGGTTGTCACATTTCAATACATATGCTTGTGCACTTTATTTATGTTGGCCCTTGTTTGTTTGGTTCTTCTTCGAATAGACGTTGAGCAGGGGATATATTAGGAATCCCAGGAGCACTATCCAGATACTTCTCTCGCTTCAACTGAGCTGCCAGGCAAGCACTACCACATGCTTGCATACATATAGTACCTATTGCCTCTATCTTATTCTTGCATCATTGAGTCGCGATTGCATTAAATTGAATCCCAAGCACTGCATAGCCTTTACTTTTAAACCCCACCGAAGCTTGTTCCTCCATCCCATGAGCCATTACTACAGGAGTTGTTTGAGCCATGCGGGTCGTAGAATAGCATGAGTAGGGTATGTGAGTGTCTGATGGATAACGAGGTACCTAAACAACTTAACCTGAGTAGTAATGGGATAACTAACGAAAGTGGCATCGGTGAGCAATATCTGCTATTTGGTTCTTCATGCTCACTTGTGTCCCGTAGGACCCCGAGTACTTGATTCCTGTTCCTTGACTATTCGCACTATCCACATCCGGGAGGCCTTATGGACCCCCCCTGAGCCAGAGCTTGATTCATTCTTATTTCTTGAGGCCACAAAGTAGTTTGGGGCTTTATTACTTTCCTGTACTTATGCCATACACTTTCGGGTTCCCAGTCGTTTACAGCCATTGACGCAAACCTTGGGTCCGTCTCGGAGCCGGCCAACTTCGTTGCGGGTAGCTTAATGGGGTGCCCCCCTGAAACATTTCTGAATCATGTGATCGCTTTGTCATGAATGCCTCGTTGGGTTTTGATTTGGTTTTTCCGAGGTTGATCGAGTGTGTGTTGCTATTTGTGCACCCCTGCAGGGTAAATCTTTCTGAAAGCCGTGTCCGCGGTTATGGACGACTTGGAGCATAGTTTCTCGATCATAGACAAGTATAACTAAAGTACCGCTTTTAATTTGACTAAGTACCTGACTAGTAAATAGTGCAACACTCATAGAATGGTTAATAAAACTGCCAACGGATGGGGGTTGTTCGTCCGCTTTCTCGTTGGTAAGCGAGAAGGAGGATGGATCTGTTAATTATACTGTTATAACTGTGTTCTTAATTAACGGACATCCGTCTATCTTTGGTTAGGCGGATGGTAGCGAGTATCTATAGACTTGTTAGTTATTATGTTTTGCTGCAATTGCGTCACCCCAGGTTATGTCCCCTTTAGAGGCATAAAGACTTGCTGAGTACCCATAGGGTCTCACACGATAAATTGTTTGATTCAGATGAATAGGTGTACTCGCAAGATGGATACTGGGTGGAGGAGACAGACGATGTTGGCAACGATCACTCGGTGTAGAGATTCCGGGAATGAGGATCTGTGAGATCTGTGGGCGGGATGTGTTTATTTATGTGGCATCTTATGCCGATTTGCTTCTTATCCGTACTCGAATCTTGTTTTCCGCTTCCACCTAATACTCTGATGTTTGATGTATGAGGAGCTATCCTAAATTATTATCTCTATCTAGGCTATTTGGATCTTGCCGTATGGCGTTGCAATATTTCTATTTCTTTTAGATGGAATGGCTCTGAGGACTGTTGTATGTGGCTTGCATACATACTCACTTGTGTATGTAGTTGATCCCTTCGCCTGCCGATTACGCCGCTCGTTCTTGTACCGATGTTCTGAAAATGGTTAGGATGGCCGAAAGGTCTACCTATGAGTGGCCCTTGGCCCCACCGTACTATTTTAACCATTTTCGCTCATCCAGGCATGTAACTAAGAGCGTAATTCACCGAGGTAGTTACAATTGGTATCAGAGCAATCCCGCCCTTCAGGCCAAATGGTCGTTGTCAGTCTAGCAAATATTTTTGGTAACTATGTATACTAGGGAAAAACAAAACGCGAGAGTAGGACTGCTTCCATTTTTCTTCTTACCCACCCACCCACCCTTTTCTGGTAAGGAAGTGTAACGTTTTCAATCCTCTTCTAAAATTCAAACTAGGATTCACGTGTTCTGGGTTCCGTAGTACCATAGGTTGTGTGTGTGTGTGTGAATTCCTTGTCTATCTGTTGCAGCCAACATGTTATCACTATCTGCCTTTGGTTATCAACTATTGGTACATTCCATACCGGCAGGCCTTTGTAAACCGACGCGATCTATCTGATTCGTTGTATACCGGTGCGATCTATCTTACTCTTTGTTATCCGACGTTATCTTGTTTGGGGGTGTTCGTTTCCGTAGTTACTAATCTTTAGGTTTCTCTTAAGAAGAAGGTGTTGGGATATGTGTTTTACTTATTCATGTGCGAAGTAATGATTCGAGTGCGGGATGGAGTCGCGACCATACCACTACTTTTATCATTCGCTTTTGTATATTGAATTGGTAGAGTTACTAATCTTGATTCGTTAAGTGGTTTTGCGCATATAGTGGTATTTTAATGCCAAAATTTGCGGAAATTTTTTCTTTGTTAACTTGTGTACCACACTCCTTGTTCAGTCGTGTGCGATATACTTAATATCTTCTAGGTGCTTTGAACTTTGTTGATATTTTAATATCATCTTAGTAATTTGTATCCTTTAATCTTGGTTAATTCCATTTTGGTACTATTTTGGATTATTATTATTCTCCATTATGGTACTGACTTGTGTTTTATATCAATCGCAGGATGGCACCACCACACCGTTCTGAGGAGGACATACCACCTGAACTGGGGGCTGCGTTGACAAGTATTGCTAATGCCTTGGGTACAATACAGCAGAACCAACAGCGTTTTGAAGAAAGTGTCAGGAGGAATGAGTTTGGTCCGCTACCTCCACCTCCCAAGCGAGGAGATATCAAAAGCTTCCTGAAGTTCAACCCGCGTCACTTTGAGGTGTCTGATCAGCCACTTGATGCGGATGATTGGTTGCCTGAGATGTCAAGGTTACTGGTGACTACTGATGTTCCTGAGCAAGAATGGGTAAAATGTGCCACTCACCTTCTGAAGGGAGATGCAGCTCTGTGGTGGGAGAATTACCTCAAGGCAAACTACACTGGTTTTTAGCCTACTTGGGAACAGTTCACTGGAGCTTTCAAAGAGCAATATCTGTCAGAAATTGTCATGGAGAGGATGAAGGAAGTGTTTCTCAACCTCAAGCAGGGCAATGACAATGTCAATACCTATATCAGAAACTTCATGAACCTTTCTCGGTATGGTGGCGATGAGATCTCTGATGACAAGAAGAAGCAAAAGAATTTCAGACAAGGGCTCAATGCATCAATCAAATATGCAATCACTCATGCAAGGCCGGGGTCTTTTCTAGAACTCCAACATACAGCTCTGCAGGAAGAAGCAAGTAGGCAAGTGTTCGAGGAGTCCAAGAAACATAACCGCGATGCAGCAAGCTCTTCAGCTATGTCAGCTCCTTCTAAGCGTCGTGTCTGGGTTCCTAACACCCCACCGTCGCTCCCGGCTCCACCAAGACCTTCAAGTTACGCGGCAAGGCCACCAAACTCCTTCACTGCTGCTCCCAGGGGCTACAACCACAACTACCCTGGAGCGCCTGGCGGAGTCCCTGGCTACGTTGCTCCACGTCCACCTGGTGCCTGTTACACTTGTGGAAACACTGGGCATCAACACTGAAACTGTCCAATGAACAACAAAGCTCTTCCTCCACCACCTCCAAGACCTGAGGCAAGCTCTCCTATGGTTCGTGCACCTCCACCTCGGGCTCTCAACATCAACACCAAGCCCGGGTCTACTGTTGCTCGTGCCAACTGTGTCAATGCCGCTCAAGCTGAGCATGCACCTGGAGTTGTGATGGGTATGCTTTCCGTTAACTCAGTCCCTGCATGAGTTTTGTTTGATTCTGGTGCATCGCATTCTTTTGTTTCTCACAAATTTGCAAATGAGAATGAGTTAGCTATGGATCCTCTCCCTAAGCGGTTAATGGTCCTTTCTCCTGGAGCAACAATGGCAGCTTCTAAAATCAGCCATGGCAATCAAATTGAGATTGGTGGTTCTTTGTTCTCGGCGTCCTTAATTATTCTGGGCAATTCTGACATTGATGTTATTTTGGGCATGGATTGGTTAACAGCAAATGCAACTGTGATTGATTGTGCTGAACGCTCGGTTTCTCTGAAAATTCCTGAAGGACATATAGTCTATTCTCCAAGTCTGACTCCTGCAATTCATCTTTTCTCTTTGGCGGCTCTGAATGATGATGCTATGGAAGCTATTCAGAGTGTTCCGGTGGTCTGTGAGTTCCCAGATGTTTTTCCTGAAGAGTTGCCAGGTATGCCTCCTGACCGAGAGGTCGAGTTTGTGATTGAGCTTGAACCTAGTACCGCTCCTATCTCCAAGCGGCCTTATAAAATGGGTCCTGCTGAGTTGGCTGAACTCAAACGTCAGCTTGATGAACAAGAGAAGTTGGGTTTCATTCAGCACAATACTTCTTCTTGGGGTAGCCCAACCATCTTTGTGAAGAAGCGAGACAAGACTGATAGACTTTGTGTTGACTATCGGGATCTCAATGCTAAAACCATCAAGAATAAATATCCCCTTCCGCGGATTAATGATCTCTTCGATCAGCTAGCTGGAGCTGTGGTATTCTCTAAGCTTGATTTGAGAAGTGGATATCATAAAATCAAGATTCGCAAGGAAGATGTTCCCAAAACAGCTTTCACCACCCGCTATGGCCTGTATGAGTACACGGTCATGTATTTCGGTCTCACCAACGCACCTGCCACCTTCTCAAGGCTTATGAACTCGGTTTTCATGGAGTATCTTGATAAGTTCGTTGTGGTCTATCTGGATGACATCCTAGTCTATTCTAAGTCAAAGGAAGAATATGAAGAACACCTTTGGTGTGTCCTAAACAAGCTTCGTGAGAACCGCCTGTATGCAAAGTTCTCCAAATGTGAGTTTTGGCTGCCTCAAGTCACCTATCTTGGTCACGCCATCTCTGCCAAGGGCATTGCCGTCAACCCAGAAACTGTAAAGACAATTGTTGACTGGCTTCCTCTTGTAAACGTCAAAGAAGTCTAGAGTTTCCTTGGTTTGGCTAGTTACTGTCGTCGCTTCGTTCAGAACTTCTCGAAGATTGCGAAGCCTCTTACCGATCTCCTCAAGAAAGGCAAGAAATACCTTTGGACTCCTGCATGTCAAGCAAGCTTTGAAACACTCAAAGAGAAGCTCACTTCCACACCAGTCTTGATTCCTCCAGATACATCAAAGCCTTTCCAGATATTCTGTGACACCTCATTGCAAGGATTGGGTGCGGTCCTTATGCAAGAAAAACAAGTTGTTGCTTATGCCTCTCGACAGTTGAAGACGCATGAGATCAACTATCCTACACATGACCTTGAACTCGCAGCAGTTGTCTTTGCGTTGAAAGTATGGAGGCATTACTTGCTTGGCAACCGTTGTGAAATCTTTTCTGATCACAAGAGTCTGAAGTATATCTTCACACAGCCTGATCTCAACCTTCGCCAGAGGAGGTGGATTGAAGCAATCAATGATTTCGATTTGACCATCAACTACACTTCAGGCAAAGCTAATGTCATGGCCGATGCTCTCAGCCGCAAAGCTTATGTCAGCAACCTCATGGTGGAAGAACAACAACCTCTCTTGTGCGAGGAATTCTGTCAGCTCAACCTTGAAATTGTGGAACAAGGGTATCTTCTGAACCTTTTGTCAACCCCTCTCTTGGAAGAAAAAGTTCGCTCCATTCAACTTGGTGATCCTTACACTAAAAAGATCATCTCCAACATTCAGCTTACGAAGTATGAGTCCTTCCACGTCGATGACCAAGGCACTCTTTTCTTTGAACACCGGATGTTTGTTCCGAACTACCCGGGTTTAAGAGAGCAAGTTCTTAAGGAGGCGCATGATTCTGTTCTTTCTATCCACCCTAGAAGCACTAAGATGTACATGGACATGAAAACACAATATTGGTGGCCTAGGTTGAAACGATATTGTGCCAAGTATGTCTCGGAGTGTGATGTCCGCCACAGAGTTAAAGTTGTCCATCAGAAACCTTCCGGTCTTCTACAGCCATTGAAACCTCCGGAATGGAAATGGGAGAAAGTAGAGATGGACTTCATCACTGGTTTTCCAAGGTCGCAGAAGGGCAACACTGCAATCTTTGTTGTCATTGACAGGCTTTCTAAAGTGGCTCACTTCTTTCCAGTCAAGGAAACAATTTCTGCAATTCAGTTGGCTAAGCTCTATATCAACAGAATTGTCTCTCTGTATGGAGTTCCTCTTGAGATCAGTTCAGACCGTGGAAGCATCTTCACTTCCAAGTTCTGGGGAAGTTTCCAAAATGCTTTGGGAACAAAATTGAACTTCAGCACAGCTTACCACCCTCAGTCACAAGGACAAGTTGAAAGGATCAATCAGATTCTGGAAGATATGCTCCGTGCTTGCGTTATCTCTTTCGACATGAAGTGGGAAGAATGTCTTCCTTATGCTGAATTCTCTTACAACAACAGCTTCTAGAAAAGTCTAAAGATGGCACCATTTGAGGCTCTCTATGGTCGCAAATGCAGAACTCCGATTGGTTGGTCGGGCGCAGGTGAAAGAACATTGTTTGGCCCCGACATTGTAACTCAAGCGGAGGAGAAGGTTCACATCATTCTTGAAAATCTGAAGATTGCTCAAAGTCGCCACAAGAGCAATTATGACAGAAAGCACACGGACATGGAGTATGTCCCTGGTGATCTCGTTTACCTTCGTGTCAGTCCCATGAGAGGCACGCACCGGTTTGGTATCAAAGGAAAGCTGGCTCCTAGATACATCGGTCCTTTCAAAATTCGTGGAAGAAGAGGAGAAGTTGCTTATGCTCTTGAGCTCCCTGAAAAACTCAAGGTCCATGATGTTTTCCATATCTCTCAACTCAAGAAGTGCTTCAAGGATCCTGGCAGGACCGTGGACCATGAACTCATCAATCTCCAAGAAGATCTGTCTTATCAAGAACACCCCACAAAAATTCTTGAAGTCGCAGAAAGAAGGACTCGCAACAAGTCCATCAAGTTCTGCAAGGTGCAATGGTCGCACCATTCAGTTGATGAAGCCACTTGGGAACGTGAAGGTGAGCTCCGTGCCAAGTATCCTACCCTCTTCGTGTCTTCTTCTTCTTCCTAGAATCTCGGGGCGAGATTCCTGTTTAGTGGGGGAGACTTGTAGCATCCCATCTGTCTAACATATGTAATGCTACATGGTCTAGTAATATAATGGCTACTTCCTACATATAATTGTTGCATCATAATTATATCATGCTCATGTCATCATGCCACCTTGCATTTGAGCATCACATAAAACCCCTTTTCATTTGGTTCTTATCTCATATGCATTATTAATTGTATTTGCCTCTTGATATATTGTATTTGGTTCTTGATAAATGCTTGATGCCCAAGTTGAGTTGGGGGCATATATTTTGTCTAACTCCACCATCTTTCTTGTCACCACCCCATCATTCCACCATTCCACCATATGTGAGCATTGCATTTTATTTGGTTTTACCTCTAGCTCATGTGGGTTGGGATGGATCCATTTCTATTTCTACAGGCTCTCACACTAGCATCTTGTTGTTTTCACATTATTGATATGTGGAGCCACCTCGGCATGCTTTGTGAGTAATACCTCTTATTCTAGCTTCCATATGGATTGTTTTGGAATATATGTTCATGTTGGGATATTTTTGGGCTTACTAAATACCTAGTGGCACATACACACTAGCATGTCCCGTTTTTATTCAAATATGAGCATCTCCATCTACTCCACATGGAACATTCTTTTATTCTTTTAGCTTGGCCTTACTCCATCATTTTTGGAATGCACAGGTATAAATGCCATGATTATTTATTTTGTTTTCACAAGATTAAAACAGGGTATTTAATGCTTTGCATGGGCCATGCAACAATCACCACCTTTTGATCTCCCTTGGTTTTGCTTGGAATTTTTGAGGGGATCCTTCTTGTGAGCTCTCCTTTTCTCTCTCAATTCCTTTCACCTTGATCTTGTTTCCCTTACCATCCCCCATCCATGCATGCCATGAGTGGCCATATCAAAACCTTCCCCCCAAACCCTATACACACCCCTTTCTTAACCTAGCTAAGCTCTAACCCTAATCAACCCTTGCCAAGCTAAACCCAAATCCCATGCAAGACCCCCATGCCGAGGCTGTCCTCTCTCCCTCTCCCTGCTAGCAGGCCCCACCAGCCCCTCTCCCTCCAACCCTAGGCTGAAGCCTTCCCCCTAACCTAGCTATCTACTCCCTCCCTCCTACCCTAGCTCTGTCTCTCTACCTTCCTCTCTCCCTGCCAAGCCAGCCCCACTAGCTGAGCCTAGCTCCCTGCCGGCCCTCTCCCCTCTGCTGGGCCACCTGCAGCTCCACCCTGAGCCCTACCGAGCTGACCTGCACGTGAGGGTGTAGAGGAAAGGTGGCCGAGGACACCTTTTCCCTTCACCACATCCCCACGGCATCTCCCTCCCTCTCTGCTTTACCCACTCCCTCCCTCTCGTACCTGGTTACCATCCCCCAGATCCCCAGGGCCCTCGCCCTTCTTCTCACCACCTACCGCCGCCGTTCCACTCCAACTCCGACCATCGTCGGCCTCACCTTCCTCTTGTCATTACAACCGATGGTGTGGCGATCCCAGGTGTCGAGGAGTACCAGCGTGCACCCCTGCATCGCCCCGTACGCGCCAGCGAGGAGGAGAATCCTCGGATCTGCCGCTGTACGGTGACGCCGACGAGAAACCCTAGCCGAGCCAGGCGTCTGCAACGCTGTCGCCCTGCTGCTCCCCGTTCCGATCCAACCTCTCCAACAAACTCGCGATGAGCTGAACCATCGCCCTGACATCCTCTCCCTCGCCAACCCCTCCTGGTCTCGCTGTTCATTTCAGCAAGCGCCCTCTGTGCGCCGGCGAGCGCGTGCGTCTGTTCACCGCTGCGTCGCAGAAGTACTCCTAGCCGCGCTTCCCTTAACCAGCACCAACCCCTCAGCCACCGTAGCGGCTTCGCCTCTGCGCGCACGACCCCACGTCGCGGGTTCGATTCCCCCTTGCGCCGCACCGTTTCAGTCGAGCACCGATCCGTCGACAGCATAGGGAAGATCCACAGTAGCGTGCGCATCTTCCATAAAACCCCTTTTTGTTTTCTCCCTCAACCCGCGGTACCCCAGGCCCACCAGTCAGCCCCTCTAGCCTTTTTACAGAAAACCACCCCAGGTTCCAAGTCCGTAACCCGCAGTCCCCCTCCGCGCCGCGTGGCCAGCCCAACCCTCTCGCTGACGCGTGGGTCTCGTTTTCATCGCGGGCCTACCTGTCAGTCTCACTGGCTGGCTAAGCCGCGGTGAGAAATGCTTTGTCGCGCCGTGTACACCCAGTCAGCAACTGGCCCCACCCATCAGCGACTAGGGCTAGCTGCGGCTGAGTAAAAAAGGGCTGCCCGTTTTTCTGTTTTAATAAAATGATTTCTGTAAACGTTTAAATATAAGTTCAAATCTGTTTTTAAATAACTTTTAAATTATAAATCCAAATAATTCAAATGATATATGTTTTTGAATCAGAAAAATGTGAGGAATTCAAATATGCCATTCAAAATACCTTTTGAGCAAATCAATTTTCGAAATTGTTTAAATGCAATAAAAAGGCTTTTTCTTAATTAATTAATAACTTTAGTTTTATAACTCCAAATTCGACAAAAATAATATGTCTAAATCGATCAGCGCGACGAGCCTGTTCTAACTATGCATTCCATGTTCTGAATTGCAGCATGCATCATATAAATATAAAGTATACAACAAGTATTATGAGAGCAAAACATGACTAAAACTTAATAAAATGCTTTACTCTTGTACCCCAGACCTCACCCATGCCATGCTACTTTATTGCCATGTAAATTGTGCATCATTCATCATGGCATGCTTGTTTGCTTGTCGCATTTCAATACATATGCTTGTGCACTTTATTTATGTTGGCCCTTGTTTGTTTGGTTCTTCTTCGAATAAACGTTGAGCAGGGGATATATCAGGAATCCCAGGAGCACTATCCAGATCCTTCTCTCGCTTCAACTGAGCTGCCAGGCAAGCACTACCACATGCTTGCATACATATAGTACCTATTGCCTCTATCTTATTCTTGCATCATTGAGTCGCGATTGCATTAAATTGAATCCCAAGCACTGCATAGCCTTTACTTTTAAACCCCACCGAAGCTTGTTCCTCCATCCCATGAGCCATTACTACAGGAGTTGTTTGAGCCATGCGGGTCGTAGAATAGCATGAGTAGGGTATGTGAGTGTCTGATGGATAACGAGGTACCTAAACAACTTAACCTGAGTAGTAATGGGATAACTAACGAAAGTGGCACCGGTGAGCAATATCTGCTATTTGGTTCTTCATGCTCACTTGTGTCCCGTAGGACCCCGAGTACTTGATTCCTGTTCCTTGACTATTCGCACTATCCACATCCGGGAGGCCTTATGGACCCCCCTGAGCCAGAGCTTGATTCATTCTTATTTCTTGAGGCCACAAAAAGTAGTTTGGGGGCTTTATTACTTTCCTGTACTTATGCCATGCTTTACTGCTTTATTTAAGATTGTGCGAGGAGCACCTGTACTGTTTTGGATGCAGAGTGTTTTCACGGCATCGACAAGCCCAGTCACACTTTCGGGTTCCCAGTCGTTTACAGCCATTGACGCAAACCTTGGGTCTGTCTCGGAGCCGGCCAACTTCGTTGCGGGTAGCTTAATGGGGTGCCCCCTGAAACATTTCTGAATCATGTGATCGCTTTGTCATGAATGCCTCGTTGGGTTTTGATTTGGTTTTTCCGAGGTTGATCGAGTGTGTGTTGCTATTTGTGCACCCCTGCAGGGTAAATCTTTTTGAAAGCCGTGTCCGCGGTTATGGACGACTTGGAGCACAGTTTCTCGATCATAGACAAGTATAACTAAAGTACCGCTTTTAATTTGACTAAGTACCTGACTAGTAAATAGTGCAACACTCATAGAATGGTTAATAAAACTGCCAACGGATGGGGGTTGTTCGTCCGCTTTCTCGTTGGTAAGCGAGAAGGAGGATGGATCTGTTAATTATACTGTTATAACTGTGTTCTTAATTAACGGACATCCGTCTATCTTTGGTTAGGCGGATGGTAGCGAGTATCTATAGACTTGTTAGTTATTATCTTTTGCTGCAATTGCATCACCCCAGGTTATGTCCCCTTTAGAGGCATAAAGACTTGCTGAGTATCCTTAGGGTCTCACACGATAAATTGTTTGATTCAGATGAATAGGTGTACTCGCAAGATGGATACTGGGTGGAGGAGACAGACGATGTTGGCAACGATCACTCGGTGTAGAGATTCCGGGAACGGGGATCCGTGAGATCTGTGGGCGGGATGTGTTTATTTATGTGGCATCTTCTGCTGACTTGCTTCTTATCCGTACTTGGATCTTGTTTTCCGCTTCCGCCTGATACTCTGATGTTTGATGTATGAGGAGCTATCCTAAATTATTATCTCTATCTAGGCTATTTGGATTTTGCCGTATGGCGTTGCAATATTTCTATTTCTTTTAGATGGAATGGCTCTGAGGACTGTTGTATGTGGCTTGCATACATACTCACTTGTGTATGTAGTTGATCCCTTCGCCTGCCGATTACGCCGCTCGTTCTTGTCCCGATGTTCTAAAAATGGTTAGGACGGCCGAAAGGTCTACCTGTGAGTGGCCCTTGGCCCCACCGTACTATTTTAACCATTTTCGCTCATCCAGGCATGTAACTAAGAGCGTAATTCACCGAGGTAGTTACACAAGCACAGAGAGAATGCGATTTTGAGCTATGAACTAGAGCTTACTCGGGAGAGAGAAGAAAGTGGCAGGTGAGAGGAGTGGTGGAGGGCTAGGGGTGGCCCACACCAGGGCATGGCGCCACCCAGGGCTGGTCGTGCCACCACATGGTGTGCCTGCCTGGTGGGCCCCCCTGATACCTACCAGGTACTCCTCTACCCCTTTTTCACGTAAAAAATTAATATGAATTTTCTGGAATTTTTCGAGACACTTGGGCATTTTTTAGGAATAGAAGAATGATTTTTCTAACAGACAATTTTTTTTCTTTTGGAAACATGATGCAAGGAAAAAACAAGGCTAGAACTATAGAAGTTCTAGCATGCAAGCAACTAACAACACAACGAAAACTAAACGAAAGCAAAAACTAAAATACAAAGGATAGAAATAAACGGAGATAATCATAATGAAAACATTGTTTTGTTCAATGGAATCCTTTTGTTAGCAAGGTTGATCAAGTCTTGCTACCAAAACAATTGCATATGAGACAAAACTTTGTATTCCACTAATGATTATGTTACCTCAACTTTGATAGCAATGGTCCCAATCATAATAGTTTCAAATTTTTCTTTTGGTATGGGACAATATATTTCTCCAACTTGAATGCCTTCAACATGTTCAATTGAATTGAAACCATAAGTCCTTTCAATCTTCTTGGGGAAATAGACAGTATACTCCTTGTCATTGACATTGAAGGTCACCTTTCCTTGATTACAATTAATAACAGCTCCTGCAGTATTAAGAAAAGGTCTCCCAAGAATAATAGACATATTATCATCTTCAGGCATTTCAAACACAACAAAATCAGTTAATATCAAGCAATTATGAGCCACCTGAACAGGTACATCCTCACATATACCCACAGGAATAGTGGTAGACTTATCAGCCATTTGCAAAGATATATCAATTGGTATCAATTTTTCAAGCTGAAGCCTCTTATAGAGAGACAAAGGCATAACACTAACTCCAGCTCCCAAATCACACAAAGCAGTTCTAACATAACTGTTCTTAATAGAGCAAGGGATAGTTGGAATCCCTGGGTCTCCAAGTTTCTTAGCAACCTTACCATTGAAGGAATAATTAGCAAGCAAAGTAGAGATTTCTTCATTAGGGATCTTCCTTTTATTCGAGACAATGTCCTTCATATACTTTGAGTAAGGAGGCAATTTAATAGCATCAGTCAAAGGAATTTGCAAGAATAAAGGTTTCATCAACTCACAAAACTTATTATAGTGTTCATCTTCCTTTGACTTGTGTTTCTTATCAGGGAAAGGCATAGGTTTTTGGACCCAAGGTTCTCTTTCACTACCATGTTTCTTAGCAACAAAATCTTCTTTAGTGTATTTAGTATTCTTAGTGTGGTTTTCAAGTTCTTCTTCAACTTTTTCTTCATTAGGAACTTCATTTTCTTCATTACCACTTTCAGTTTCAGCATCAGAGATAGATATACTATTAGGATCTATAGCAGGTTCAGAGGGTTCTACAACAGTTTTATGTTTCTTTTTTCCTTTTCTTACGAGTAGAACCACCATTTTCAGCCTGTTGAGAATCCTGCTCAATTCTTTTGGGATGCCCCTCAGGATATAGAGGATCCTGGGTAGCAGCACCACTTCTAGTTCTAATTTCATAAGCATGTTTTTCTTTAGCAACATTAACTAGCAAGTCGTTTTGCACTTTAACGAGTTGATCTATTTGAGTTTGAACCATTTGAAAGTGTTTAACAATCATTGTAACATCTAGAGGTTCTTTCCACAATATCTTTCAACTCAACAATAGCTCTAGTGTTTTCCATAAGATGATTTTGCACCCTTTTATTAAAGTTATCTTGCTTAACAATAAAGATATCAAATTCTTCTAAGCATTAATCAGGAGGTTTAGAGTAAGGGATATCACCTTCATCAAAGTGTTGGAGAGAGTGTACCTCAATAGTGGATGAGTAGGGAATAGGCTTACATAATTCTTCTATAGGAGGTAAATTCTTGACATCTGCAGCTTTAATTCCCTTCTCCTTAAGACATTTCTTAGCTTCCTTCATCACTTCATCATTTAATTCAATAACTCCCCTCTTCTTTGATGTTGGAATAGGCACAGGAATAGATGGTTCAGGTACAATTACTTCAGGTATAGCTTGTTTAGGAGGAGTCCAATCTTCATAATTCTTGCTTATTTTAGCCATTAATTCCTTAGCTTCCTTCGGAGTCCTATTCCTAAAAACACAATCAGCACAACTATCTAGGTATGTCCTAGATTCTTCAGTTAGTCCATTATAAAATATATCAAGTAGTTCATTCTTAGGTAATGGACTTCCAGCCTGTGCATGAATCAAAGCACAAAACCTTGCCCAAGATTCGGGCAATACCTCTTTTTTCTCCCTGTTTAAAATCAAAAAGTTCCTGCAAAACAGCATGTCTAGCACTAGGAGGAAAATATTTCTGCAGGAAAGTATTAAACAAGCACTCAGGGCTATCAATAGATCCAGGAGGTAAATTACCAAACCAAGTTTTAGCTTCTCCTTTTAGTGAAAAAGGGAAAATCTTAGCAACAAAGTAAGTACGCATTTTAATATCATCAGAAAACAAGCCACTCATGGTAGAAAGTTCATTCATATGTGCTACCGCACTTTCATTCTTAGTCCCACAAAAAGGTTCTTTCTCGATAATAGTTATGTAAGATAGATCGAGAGAGAAATCATAATCTTCATCTATAATGTTTGTGGGAGAAGCAGCAAACTTAGCAGCAGGAGATAATTTGGGTCTAATAGTACGCCTCTCAAGGAGATTCTTAGCAGTGCTCCTATCATGGGTGTTCCTACATTCTTCAATAAACTCATCAGTCATCTCAATATAATCTTCTTCAGCATCATAATTCTCAGGTGAGCTAATAGGTGTGGCAGTGTCTTCATTAGGAGTTTTGGTATTTCTAGCTATAGTTCTAGCAATCGTAGCATCTAGGAAAGGACCTAATGAACCACTCTTATCAAGCACAGTAGAAGCAGCATCATAAGCATCAGAAGTTTCAGATTCAGTAGTGGTAACAGTGTGTGTAGCATGTGTATGTGGTGGTGTAAGGAACTTACTCAGAACAGACGGTGAATCAAGAGCAGCAGAGGTGTTCAGAACCGTACCTCTTCTTGTAGTGGATGGTAAAATAGGAACCTTGCCATCACGAGACTTACCCATGATGGATGGATACTAGCGAACAATAGAGAATCCAAGTGAACTTGATAAATAAAGCTATGCTCCCCGGCAACGGCGCCAGAAAATAGTCTACAACGGGGGATTACTCACTCATAGATGGGGGAAACATGGATGGTCGATGGAGAAGCGATGGTGATGATGATGGCGATGATCTCCTCCAATTCCCCGTCCCGGCAGGGTGCCAGAATGGAGTTTCTGGTACTGTTTTGTGGAATCTGGTGGTGGCGGCAGAGCGGAACTCCTTCTGGAAAAACGTCGAACCCCCCAAAGTTTTTAGGTCAGAAGGCTCCTTATAGGTGAAGAGAGAGGCCGAGGGAGGTGCCTGGGGGGCCCACACCACCCCCTGGCGCGGCCTGGCCTGGCCCGCGCCAGCAGGTGGTGTGGCCACCCCAGGGCTCTTCTCCGTCTCGTATTCTGGCTCTTGGAGTCTTCGGGTGAAATAGGATTTTTGGCATATTTTCCGGGATTTTTCCTGATAGTTGATTTTCTGCACAAAAAGTAGACACCAAGGCAATTCTGCTGAAAACAGCGTCAGTTCGTATTAGTTGCATCCAAATCACACAAGTATAGAGGAGAAACAATAGCAAAAGTGTTCGGGAAAGTAGATATGTTTTGGACGTATCATAGAGCATGAAGGACTAGCTTCCCCTTCTCTTTTAAAGAAGCAACATCATCATATCCTACATCTAAGTCAACCTTCACATCACCATGAGGTGCATTGGGGGTCCAAAGGAGAAGTTACCTTTGATTCCTTAGCCATGAGGCATACGTGAATGTTGGGAGAAGCTGATGATGGGGGAACACATGAAGCTCCAATAGCAAGCTTGCCTTGGCCCACACATTCTTCGATTTCCTCTACATGGTTAGCAACACAAGTACTAGAGGAAATAGAAGCACATTTATCATGGCAACAAGGCAAAGCAAGCATATCATCATGAGATATATTCAATCCATTTCTACATGATATGCAAGGGCAATCAACACTAGGATGTAAATCACATATAGTCCTACAAGTGTTGATGCCCAAAGATACAACATTGCAATGAGATAGATATGGAGGATCATGAATGGCAATCTCACTATCCACATTGCAAGTTATATCACCACTCACCATATCATTACCTTGTGACAACTCACATGTTGGTGTACTGGAAGAATATGAGAAATCATCACGGCCGGAGGTGGAGGGAACATAATCATCCTCATTAAGCTTGGGCACATCATATTTTGCTTCAAGCTTGGTCCAAATATCATGAGCATTCTGAAAAGGCATGATTGAGGAAAGGACTACAAAGCTCACAACATTAACAAGCACATTAGATGCTTGAGCTTCGAGATAAGAGTTTCTCTCCTCATCCAAAGATAGATTTTGGGGATCCTTAGGAGGAGACAAGCCCATATCTAGAATTCACTCAATATTTGGGTCAATGACCCGAAAATGACTAAGCATGCAAATACACCAAACATCATAATTTGTGCCATCAAATGTAAAAGTGTGAGAGTGCACTAAACCCCTAAGAGACATCCTTACTCTCGAGGCGGTGAAGCCAAGAAGCGAGAGACCTTGCTCTGATACCAATTGAAAGGGAAATGGATGTCGCCTAGAGGGGGGGGTGAATAGGCGTTTTAAAATTATTACGGTTTACACTCTAATAAATGCGGAATAAAACTTAACGTTTAATTTATCAAGCCAAAACCTATATCCACTAGGTTCACTAAGTGCACCAACAACCTATGCTAAGCAAGACAAGCAACAAGGTGATAGCAAGATATAATACTTCAAGCACGATGGCTATCACAATGTAAATTGCATAAGTAAAGGGCTCGGTTGAGAGATAACCGATGGACGCGGAGACGATGATTTGTTTCCCGAAGTTCACTTCCAAAGAAGCTACGTCTCCATTGGAGAGGTGCGGGGGCGTAATGTACTTCGAACGCCACAAGCGGCTCACCTCGAGGTGTGGTGGCTCGATGCTCATCCAACGCCACACAAGGCCTCACCCCAAGATGCGAAGGCACGCAACTCACCGATGCCACAAAAGGCTCACCCTATTCTCCCGTGAGCTCGCCACAAAGGCTGACTCATGTTCCACTATGGGACACTTGAGGGTGGTCACCGAACCTGTACAAGGCTTGGGGCAAGCTCCACAACTCAATTGGAGGGCTCCCAAGAAACGCCACAAAGGCTCCACAATGCCACAATAGGCCAACAAGCTTGAGGAAACTCCACAACTCAATTGGAGGCCCCAAGAACACACCACAACTCCACACAACTGTCTAGGGATCCAAGAACCCAAGAGAAACAAGCCCAAGGGCTTGAACTCGCCGAATCCCCGAGGAGAACTCAAACCTATGCACCAAATACAAGAGGCAAGTCCTTTTCTCTCAAATTCCACCAAAGCTATATTGGGGGAATAAGAGAGGAAGAACATAAGAGGAGAACACAAAACTCTCCAAGATCTAGATCCAAAGGATTCCTTCACAAAGAAGGGATTTGGTTTGGTGGGGTTGTAGATCTAGATCTCCTCTCTCAAATCCCTCAAAAAAATGCAAGAATCATGAGAGGGAGAAGGGAAGATGGCAAGCTTTTGAAGGTCAAAATGGAGGAGAGAGAGGGGAAGAGCTAGCAAAAATAACCTCCAAAGTTGGACAAACTTTGGGGAAGAGGGGGCCCTTAAATAGGGCAAGAGAAATCTGCCCGTTTGGGCCAGATTCGTGCCCCACCGGAACTACCGGTAAATAAAAACACAAGTTACTGAACAAAAACGAGATTTATCGGAACTTCAGGCGGAACTTGGGCCGGTACTACCGCTCAAGCAAAAACGTTGACAACATTGCACGAAAACTTCAATAACTTTTGACTCCGGACTTCGATTTTGATGATCTTGGGCTCGTTTTGAAGAGAACAGAAAGCTCTAAAATATTATGCAAAGAAACATCATAGTACGACAAGGGAGGATAAAAATAAAATGGAGAAAGGTATGACCTCTTAGAAGCGATGAACCGGTAAAACCTCCAAAACCCAAAACGCAAGAAGTTGATCTTGGAAACTCCAATTGAGATGAAACCAATTTTGTTGGAAAGATAATAAAGAGTAGAATCCAACAAAAGGTGAAATATTGGGTATCACCAAGGTAGAAAATATCATGAATATATATGTGAGATATCTCCCAAGGTGTGGAGCCGGAAAACCCGCAAGATAAAAAACGCAATAGGATATGCAAGGGAAATCCATTTTTGATGAACTAGAGCTTGTTATGAAAATAACCACAAGCTATAGATCCTAACATGGACAAGAACCAAACAACAACCAAGAAAGATGATGCTATGTATGCAAAGGTTTGAGCTCTCTCCGAAAGATACGAATGAGTCACCTACTCGAGAGCCCCTGTTGATAGTACGGCTATCTATCCTAAACCCGGTCTCCCAACACTACAAGAGACCGGTAAAATAGAAAACCTATCAAGATCATACCTTTGCCTTGAGCAATCCACTTGAGCTTGATGTAGACCGTCTTGTCCTTCTCAAGATGGATCGCCTTTCTTGATTGCTCTTGCTCTCTCTTGCTCGATGAAGACTTGAGAAGTGCTCCCCCATACTCCATGGGGAAACCTCCTTTTTGAACTTGTCTTCATCACACCATGATCACCGAGGATGGCAAGCTCCAAGCATGAGATCTTCTAGAGATGGTGCATCTTGAGCTTGCACTTCATTTCTTGATGATGTCTTGAAGATAGCCATGATGAACTCCATCTTCTTATTTTTCTACTTGATTCCAATAGGCACAAATCCCTTGGATATTGCTTCTTATTTTCCAACCTTAAAACCAACACATGGTCCAAGAGATGCCGATGGACAAACCTACAAGTGAAACTAAATTTACACATTAGTCCATAGGGATTGTAATTAATTACCAAAACCACACATGGTGGCATACCTGCCCTTTCACCGGCCACACCACCTGGCCGCGCAGCCAGGCCTGGCCCATGCCAAGGGATGGTGTGGCCGCCTAGGGCACCCCCTCGGCCTCCCCTTTCGCCTATAAGATGCCTCCGATATAGAAACCCTAAGTACCCGATCAAAATTCCACGAAAGAGTCTGTAGCCGCCATCATCTCCATCCCTAGATCGGGAGGGATCTGAAGCCCTTCCCGGCACCCTGCGGGAGGGGCGAATTCACCCTGGAGGCCTTCTTCATCACCATGCAAGCCTCTGGTGTGATGTGTGGGTAGTTCATCCTTGGACTATGGGTCCATGTAGTAGCTAGATGGTTGGTTCTTCTCCTTTATGCTACCATGTTTAGATCTTGTGAGCTCCGTTCATGATCAAGATCATCTATTTGTAATCATACATGTTGTGTTTGTGGGGATCCGATGGATATTGAGATGCTATTTCAGATTGATTATTGATTATATCATGTCTTTGTTATTTGTGATCTTGCATGCTCTCTGTTGTTAGTAGCTATCTTGGCCGAGTAGATGCTAGCAACTCCAAGAGGGAGTATTTATGCTCGATAGTTTGTTCATGCCTCTAGTAATCTGGGGAAGTGACATTAATCTCTAAGGTACTAGATGTGCTGTTGCTACTAGGGAGAAAACAACAATCCTTTGTTCATAGAACAATCGTATTGTTTACTTTACATGCAATGCTTAATGCAATTATCTATTGCTTGCAACTTAATACTGAAGGGGGTTTAGATGATAACCTGAAGGTGCATTATTAGTCATAGATGTAGTTGGATTATGGTCTATGTATAATGTTGTAATACCCAATCAAATCTCATAGGAGTCAATATGATTAGTATATGCATGTATACTTTCTCGATGTTTGTCAATTGCCTCGCTGTAATTTGTTCACCCAACATGTCATCTATCTTAAGGAGAATCACCACTAGTGAACTATGGACCCCGGTCCATCTTTTATCATCAATCTACAACTATTTACTGTTTTTTGTTTACTTTCTACAAGCTATTACTATCTTCCACACAATACGTTTAATCCTTTGTTTTCAGCAAAACCGGTGAGATTGACAACCTCACTGTAAGTTGGGGGCAAAGTTCTATGGTTGTGTTGTGCAGGTTTCCAAGTTGGAAACAACACCTTGGAGGTGTTTCCTTGCTTCTACTGGTTCGATAACCTTGGTTTCATAACTGAGGGAAAACTTGCTGATGTTCTCATCATACCTTCCTTGGGTTCCCCAACGAGCTCGATATATTTTGGGCCATCAAGCTATTTTTCTAGCGCCGTTGCCGGGGAGTCAAGGACATCTTCACAAGGGGAGTCCCTCATAACCAATCTCTTTACTTTGTTTTATTTGTTTTGCTTAGTTTATTTCTGCTTTGTTTGCTTGTTTCTTTATCAAAAACACAAAAAAATTGGTTGTACTAGTTTGCTTTCTTTATTAATAACACAAAAAAATGACTACTCTTGAAAACACTAAGTTGTGTGACTTCACTAGCACCAACAACAATTATTTCATGTGCACACCTATTGCCCCACATGTTCCTAAAGCTACTTTCTTTGAAATTAAACCTGCTTTACTCAATCTTGTTATGAGAGAACAATTTCCGGAATTGGTACTAAAGATGTTGCTGCTCATCTAAATAACTTTGTTGAACTTTGTGAGATGCAAAAGCATAGGGATGTAGATGGAGATATTATTAAGCTTAAATTGTTTCCTTTCTCTTTGAGAGGAAAAGCTAAAGAATGGTTGCAATCCCTAACTAGGAATAGTATTGATTCTTGGACTAAATGCAAAGATGCTTTCATTGGAAAATACTATCCTCCTGCTAAGATTATATCTATGAGAAGTGAAATAATGAAATTTAAACAATCTGATAATGAACATGTTGCTCAAGCTTGGGAAAGAATTAAATATTTGGTAAAGAATTGTCCCACCCATGGACTGACTGCTTGGATGATTATCCAAACCTTTTATGCAGGATTGAATTATTCTTCAAGAAATATACTGGATTCTGTTGCTGGAGGTACCTTTATGACCATTACTTTGGGTGCTGCAACAAAGCTTCTTGATAATATGATGGTGAACTATTCTGAATGCCACACTGAGAGAGCTCCACATGGTAAGAAGGTAAATTTTGTTGAAGAGACCTCTTCCGTGAGTGATAAAATTGATGTTATTATGTCTATGCTTGTTAATGGGAAAGCTCATATTGATCCAAATCATGTTCCCTTAGCTTCTTTGGTTGCTCAAGAAGAGCAAGTTGATGTGAACTTTATTAGAAATAATAATTTTGGCAACAATGCTTATGGTAATAACAATTATAGGCCTTACCCTCCTAATAATACTTATGGTTATCATGGTAAACCTGGAATACCTAGTGAAGAAAGAATTTTAGAAGTTAAAAGAGCCACTAAAAACTTCATGCAAATGCAATATGAGCAGAATAAACTATTTACTAAAACCATGGAGGAACAATCTACTATTTTGAAAGATATTAGTCATCAACTTGGGAGTTTAAATAGGGAAATTCCTAGTTCGCAATTAAAACTTTCTAATGCTGAAAGAAATATAGCATCATTGGCTGAAGCACAATCTTCTTTTAATAGAATGGCTGCTAAACCTGAAACTATTGAGAATCCCTTTGCTGCTACTAATGCCATACAAGTTATGATTGATGAAAATGTTAGACTATTAGATGAATTGCATGCTAAGTGGGAAAGAGAAGATGAAATTGCTAGAAAAATTAGTATTTCTACTATCACTACCACTAATGCTGAAGCTAGTAAACCCAATGGAACCTTTTCTAATAAAAATGCTGAAATTCTTTGAAATGTGGGAAACAATAGCTCTACTACTTTAGATGATAATTATGATTTTGATCTTGATGGTTGCAACATCTCTGAAGTTAGTATGTTCCTACAAAAGCTTGCTAAAAGTCCTAATGCTAGTGCTATGAATATGGCCTTTACAAAACACATTACTGATGCTCTCATAAAAATTAAAGAAGAAAAGATGAAACATAAAGCTTCTATTACTATGAAATTAGAATATGGTTGGGAACCCATTATTAATATGAAAGTGAATGATTTTGATCTCAAAGCCTTATGTGATCTTGATAGTAGTGTTTCTATTATGCCTAGAAATATTTATGAAATGCTAGATTTGCCACCATTGGAAGATTGCTATTTAAATATCCCACTTGATGATAATGCTAAAAAGAAACTCATGGGGAGTATTAATGATGTTCTTATTATGGTTATCAATGCCTATGTCGCCGTTGATTTCTTTGTTTTGGATGTTGAATGCAATGCTTCTTATCCTATTACTTTGGGAAGACCTTTTCTTAGAACTGTTGGTGCCATTATTGATATGAAAGAAGGCACCATTAAATATAAAATCCCACTCAAGAAAGGTATAGAACACTTCCCTAAGAAGAGAGAGAAGATTCATTTTGCCTCTCCTATTAAAAATAAATTTGGTCTTAGTGCTTCTTCATTTGAGAATACTTGATTCCTTTCTTGCTTCTTATGCCTAACTTAAAGGCGTTAAAGTAAAGTACTTATTGGGAGATAACCCAAAAGTTTTAGTTGAGTCTTGGAAGTTATTTCTTTAGTAATAACCTCTCCTTATCCTTTTTATTTGCTTTTTGTGCCAAGCCTAACTTCTAATGAGAGAGAAGTAATGCTTGGGAAAGTTGCTGTCCCGAAACAGATTTTTGTGCTTCTTTGTAAACATCCGTGTAAAATCTGTGTACGTCGGTTTGAGCTGTAATATGATACATTGCAAATGTATCTATAATTTTTTATGTTCCATGCTTGGTTTTATCCACTTTCTTGTGTTTTGTCCACACTTTGGAGTACTTTTCATATGATTTCTTGGACTAACCTATTAACAAGTGCCACAGTGCCAGCTGCCTGTTTTCTACTGCTTTTGGTTCCAGGAAAGTCAGAAAATGAATATTCTCAGAATTGGACGGGACAAAAGCCAAAGTGCCTATTTTTCCGGAAGTCATCAGATGCCAGAATACGAGACGGAGAGGGCCTAGAGGGCGGCCACACCACCTAGCCGCGTGGCTAGGCTTGGCCCGCTCCAGGGGGTGGTGTGGCCAGCCCAGGCACCCCCTTGGCCTCTCCTTCCGCCTATAAGATGCCCTCGGGACGAAATATCTAATACCCGATCAAAAATCCACGAAAGAGTCTGTAACCGCCATCGTCTCCATTCCTAGATCGGGAGGGATCTGAAGCTCTTCCCGGCACCCTGCCAGAGAGGGGAATTCACCCTGGAGGCCTTCTTCATCACCATGCAAGCCTCCGGTGTGATGCGTGAGTAGTTCACCCTTGGACTACGGATCTATGTAGTAGCTAGATGGCTGGTTCTCCTCCTTTGTGCTTTCATCTCTAGATCTTGTGAGCTCCTTTCATGATCAAGATCATCTATTTGTAATTCTGCATGTTGTGTTTGCGGGGATCCGATGGATATTGAGATGCTATTTCAGATTGATTATTGATTCTATCATGTCTTTGTTATTTGTGATCTTGCATGCTTTCCATTGTTAGTAGCTATCTTGGCCAATTAGATGCTAGCAACTCCAAGAGTTAGTATTTATGCTCGATAGTGGGTTCATGCCTCTGGTAATCTGGGGAAGTGACATAAATCTCTAAGGTACTAGATGTGTTGTTGCTACTAGGGAGAAAACAACAATCCTTTGTTCATAGAACAATCGTATTGTTTACTTTACACGCAGTTCGTAAAGCAATAATCTATTGCTTGCAACTTAATACTGGAGGGGGTTCAGATGATAACCTGAAGGTGGATTATTAGTCATAGATGCAGTTGGATGGCGGTCTATGTATAATGTTGTAATGCCCAATCGAATCTCATAGGAGTCAAGATGATTAGTATATGCATGTATTGCTTTCTCGATGTTTGTCAATTGCCCCGCTGTAATTTGTTCACCCAGCATGTTATCTATCTTAAGGAGAGCCACCTCTAGTGAACTATGGATCCCGGTCCTTTTCTTTTACATACAATCTACAATCTTTTACTGCTTTGTGTTTACTTTCTACAAACTTTTACTTCTTTACATTCAATACGTTTAATCCTTTGTTTTCCGCAAAACACTGTGAGATTGACAACCTCATCGCAAGTTGGGGACAAAGTTCTGTGGTTGTGTTGTGCAGGTCTCCACGTTACTACTAGCACTGTTAGTGCGCCCTGCCAAGGCTCAGCTAGCAACACTTTTGGGGTGTTTCCTTGCTCCTACTAGTTCGATTAAACCTTGGTTTCATAACTGAGGGAAACTTGCTGTTGTGCTCATCATACCTTCCTCTTGGGGTTCCCAACAAGCTCTACATCAACATCGCACCAACATTTTTCTGGCGCCGACACTGAGCCATCAAGCATTTTTCTGGCACCGTTGTCGGGGAGTCAACGACATCTTCACAAGGGGAGTCCCTCATAACCAATCTCTTTACTTTGTTATTTTTGTTTTTCTTAGTTTTCTTTTTGCTTTGTTTGCTTGTTTCTTTATTCAAAGACACAAAAAAATTAGTTTTACTAGTTTGCTTTCTTATTTGAAAACACAAAAAAATGACTACTCTTGAAAACACTAAGTTGTGTGACTTCACTAGCACCAACAACAATGATTTTATGAGCACACCTATTGCTCCACCTATGCCAGAAGATACTTTTTTTTGACATAAAACCTGCTTTACTCAATCTTGTTATGAGAGAACAATTTTCTGGTATTGGTAATGAAGATGCTGCTTCCCATCTAAATAACTTTGTTTAACTTTGTGAGATGCAAAAGCATAGGGATATAGATGGTGGTATTATTAAGCTGAAATTGTTTCCTTTCTCTTTGAGAGGAAAAGCTAAAGAATGGTTGAATTCCTTAACTAGGAATAGTATTGATTCTTGGACTAAGTGAAAAGATGCTTTTATTGGAAAATACTATCCTCCTGCTAAGATTATATCTATGAGAAGTGAAATAATGAAGTTTAAACAATCTGATAATGAGCATGTTACTCAAGCTTGGGAAAGAATGAAATCTTTGGTTAAGAATTGTCCCACTCATGGACTGACTGCTTGGATGATCATTGATGCGCTCGACTTTCGATGTAGAGCTCGTTGGGAACCCCAAGAGGAAGGTACGATGAATATAGCAGCAAGTTTTCCCTCAGTTATGAAACCAAGGTTTAATCGAACCAGTAGGAGCAAGGAAACACCCCAAAGGTGTTACTAGCTGAGCTTTGGCAGGGCGCACTACCGGTGCTAGTAGCAACGTGGAGACCTGCACAACACAACCACAGAACTTTGTCCCCAACTTGCGATGAGGTTGTCAATCTCACCGTGTTTTGCGGAAAACAAAGGATTAAACGTATCGAATGGAAAGAAGCAAAAATTTGCAGAAAGTAAACAAAAAGCAGTAAAAGATTGTAGATTGTATGTTAAGTAAAAGGACCGGGATCCATAGTTCACTAGAGGTGACTCTCCTTACATAGATAACATGCTGGGTGAACAAATTACAGCGGGGCAATTGACAAACACTGAGAAAGCAATACATGCATATACTAATCATCTTGACTCCTTTGAGACTTGATTGGGCATTACATCATAATACATAGACCGCCATCCAACTGCATCTATGACTAATAATCCACCTTCAGGTTATCACCCGAACCCCCTCTAGTGTTAAGTTGCAAGCAACAGATTATTGCTTTACGAACTACGTGTAAAGTAAACAATACAATTGTTCTATGAACAAAGGATCGTTGTTTTCTCGCTAGTAGCAACAACACATCTAGTACCTTAGAGATTTCTATCACTTCCCCAGATTACCAGAGGCATGAACCCACTATCGAGCATAAATACTAACTCTTGGAGTTGCTAGCATCTACTTGGCCAAGATAGCTACTAACAACGGAAAGCATGCAAGATCTCAAATAACAAAGACATGATAGAATCAATAATCAATCTGAAATAGCATCTCAATATCCATCGGATCCCCGCAAACACAACATGTATGGATTACAAATAGATGATCTTGATCATGAACAAAGCTCACAAGACCTAAACATGAAAGCACAAAGGAGGATAAACCAGCCATCTAGCTACTACATGGATCTGTAGTCCAAGGATGAACTACTCACGCATCACACTGGAGGCTTGCATGGTGATGAAGAAGGCCTCCAGGGTGAATTCCCCTCTCCAGCAGGGTGCCGGGAAGAGCTTTAGATCCCTCCCGATCTAGGGATGGAGATGACGGCGGCTACAGACTCTTTCGTGGATTTTTAATCAGGCACTTAGGGTTTTTGTCCCGAGGGCAACTTATAGGCGGAAAGAGAGGCCGAGGGGGTGCCGGGAGCCACCACACCATCCCCTGGCGCGGGCCCAGCCTGGCCGCGCGGCCTGGTGGTGTGGCCGGCCCCTGGCCCTTCTCCGTCTTGTATTCTGGCACTTGATCCCTTCTGGAAAAATAGGCACTTTGGGTTTTGTCCTGTCCAATTCCAAGAATATTCATTTTCTGACTTTCCTGGAACCAAAAACAGCAGAAAACAGGCAGCTGGCATTATGGCTCTTGTTAAAAGGTTAGTCCAAGAAATCATATGAAAAGTACTCCAAAGTTGGAATAGAACATAAGAAAGTAGATAAAACCAAGCATGGAACATCAAAAATTATAGATACATTTGCAATGTATCAACATCCCCAAGCTTAACTCCTGCTCGTCCTCGAGTAGGTAAGTGATAAAAAGAAAGAATAATTTTTGAGGTGACATGCACCATCAAAGACTTCATCAAAGTATTTGTAAAACATTCAAAGCTGGGATCATAGTACTTCAATCATAACATGAAAGACAAAGTTCTAGCAATAAGCAAAGAAACTATGTTGCAACATGAAAAGGTATAAACAAAAGATTCATGAATAATAGTGCTTTGCAAGACGTTTGTTTGTTTCACATAAAGAAAACATAGCATAATAGCATTCAGCTTGTCCCTCATAGAGTAGCAAATATAAATGCATAGGACACCTTCAAAGTTCATAAGAGTGACTAGATACAAATAGTTTAAAACAAGCAATATCAAAGTATGCATCAATCAACTAGTCTTGGGACAATGCACATAGAACTAAGAATGGCCACTATGCTCTCAAAGTAGGTGCATAAAGATAGAAGGTGGAGACTCAATACAATGGTGGAAGAAAAGCCTTTTGTAAAAAGGAAGTAGGGATTCAAGTCTCATAAAGAGCTTCCAAAAATTATGGTACTTATAGCTTTCAGCTCTCATTGCCCCTATCATAAGCATCTTGAAGTGATTAAGGTTAAAGTGAACAAACTATGGTGTACATGCTTGATGAAGTATAAGTCAGAAATCTCATGTCCCTTGTATACGAGGGCCGCTCCTCATGCTACTCAAGTTTAGTCACCGGTAAGTTCTTGTCATCGTAAGTACATGTGTATCATTGAGAACCGCCAACGGGGTACCCCTTGCCCGATGATACGGAAGAATCCCCATATCAAAATGACAAGGCAAGCAGACAACGAGCATCTGAACATTCTTCTTATTTACCATGGGAATATGGTGCTTTTTTTCTCTCTTTCCTCTTTTCATAGTATCAATTTTTTTTCTCTTTTGTCTTTTTTCTCAATATAGGACTCCTTTTTTTATAAGAAGAATGCTTCATAGACAGCTCATTATGGTTTCGCTGCAGGTTTCCACCATGTCAACATGGATTAGACCAGCGGCCCAGGTGTTTCTCTAACACATATACATAACTCCATGGACTTACAAGCTTCCCTTTCATTTCACACCGACGACATCCATATACAAAGGAGCATGATATCAACTAGGTACAAGTACCAAGTGCAATGTTGAAAGCGTTCCCCATGAAAGCATGGTTCTGCTAATTTCCAGCAAATAAGTGCAAGCATATACAACATAGAAGACACAATGGTTCAAGTTTATTAAGGGCAAGTAAAGTAAAGTGTGCCATCAAGTTCGTGAGAGCTTTAATCACTAGTTTTCTCATAACAAGAGGAAGGTAAACAAAAACATGAATATACTTGGAATTTCATAAGCTAGTAGGTAGGTATGGTGGACTCTTTGGAATAAATTGGTTTAGAGAGTTGGATGCATGAGTGGAACTCATACTTGCTTGTGGAGGCTAGCAAAAGACTAGGAGCGACAAACTAAGAGAGCAATAATGGCCATAATCATGCAGAGTGACAAAACATCATTGATCAAAGCATAAAGTGATACTACAAGTTGAAAACTAAGGGATCATAAAGGCTATGGTGACTTTGGATAGTCATAACATGGTGTGAGCATGTGCCAAGTCAACCCAAATAAAGCATCAAAGGAGAATACCACTATACTGTGTTTTAATATGCTAAAACAACGCATGATTCATCCAAGGCACATTAAGCAATCTCAATTGTTTATAACAAGTCATGCTACAGCAAATAATACTAAGCATAAAGCCAAAACAATATCAAGCATGGCATGACAAAGCATAGGCCACAGTCAAAAACGAGCTCTTTTTACCACATAAGCATGAACTTTCCTACTCTTTTCCAAACCAAACCAAACTATTCGCAAACCAAAGTGTGAAAGAGGGGGTCCAACCAACTTATTTGGAAAACTAAGCAAACCAAGAAAACTAAAAACCAAAACAAAAACGAAAAAGAAGACGCTCCAAGAAAAACACAACTGTGCATGAAACAATAAAAATGAAGCGTTTGGAAGAAACCTGGAATTTTTATTGATGAAGAAGGGGATGCCTTGGGCATCCCCAAGCTTTGACGCTTGTACTTCTTGGATATTTCTTGGGGTGACACGCGTGGCATCCCCAAGCTTGAGCTTTAGTCCATCCTTCATCTCATTACTCATTCCTTCCATACACCTGAAATTTTTCCTTCATACAAAACTTCACACAATCTCAATAGCAACATTAGTGCACTTAAGATAAATAAGTCTCAAGGTTCAGTTCTAACACCAATTAAACTTCCATTAGAACACTAGATACTGTAGCACTTCCCTCAAAAAGCTCAATTCCCCAAAGGAACTCAAGAAGGAACTAACAAGAAGCAAATGCAGAAAATGGCAGAAATCTATCAAAACAGACCAGCAGGTAAAGACGTATTTTTTCGAAGACCTTCTGTTACTAAAATCAAAAAGTGTTGAACTAACTAAAGTTAGATAACAACCTTGGGCATAAGAACAAAAAATTACAGCTCAATACGACGTACAGAGCTCTCTCAGGAATTTTTACGGTGAAGCACAGAAATCTGTTTCGGGACAGCAACTTTCCCAATCATTACTTCACTCTCATTAGAGGTTACTCTTGGCACAAATAGCAAATAAAAAGGATAAGGAGAGGTTATTACATAGGTAATAACTTCCAAGACTCATCTAAAACTCTTGGGTTATCTCCCAACAAGTACTTTCTTTAACGCCTTTAAGTTAGGCATAAAAATTTGAGAAGATGCTCTCATAGGAAATATGAATTGAAGTAAAAGAGAGCATCAAGAAGCAAATTCAAAACACATTTAAGTCTAACCCACTTCCTATGCATAGGAATCTTGTATGCAAATAAATGAACAAAGAACAAAGTGACAGGCATAGGAAGATAAAACAAAAGTAACTTCAAAACTTTCAGCACATAGAGAGGTGCTTCATCACCATAAAAACTTCTATAACCATATTTTCCTCTCTCATAATAATTTTCAGTAGCCTCATGAATAAACTCAACAATATAACTATCACATAAGGCATGCTTTTCATGATCTACAAGCACTAGAGCTTTATTATAAACATTTTCAAAAGAATCCTCGGGAACATAACATTCACCCTCCTTTGATAAGCATGGGGGACAATCAAATAATGTAAGGGATAAAGAGTTACTCTCATTAGAAGGTAGGCATGGTTAGATCCATTCTTCCTCCTTTTGTCCATCACTCTCCTCCTCTTTTTCATCTAATGAGCTTTCAGGTTCAGCAATTTCTTCTTTCATGGAGGTTCTAGCAGGCGGTGGTTCATCTATTACCTTGGCAGTCATAAAACTGTTCCCAAATAGGAAACTGAGTGAGCTATCCATAATGAAATAGTGATTGGAGCAGAGCTAGTCATAAAGGCAACTTAAGAAAGGGACTAATTTTTTTTGTGTTTTTTGGAGAACAAAACAAGCAAACAAAGCAAAAAGAAACTAAGCAAAACAAAAACAACAAAGTAAAGAGATTGGTTATGAGGGACTCCCCTTGTGAAGATGTCCTTGACTCCCCGGCAACGGCGCCAGAAAAGATCTTGATGCGCTTGACTTTTGATGTAGAGCTCGTTGGGAACCCCAAGAGGAAGGTACGATGAATATAGTAGCAAGTTTTCCCTCAGTTATGAAACCAAGGTTTAATCGAACTAGTAGGAGCAAGGAAACACCCCAAAGGTGTTACTAGCTAAGCTTTGGCAGGGCGCACTACCGGTGCTAGTAGCAATGTGGAGACCTGCACAACACAACCATAGAACTTTGTCCCCAACTTGCGATGAGGTTGTCAATCTCACCGTGTTTTGTGGAAAACAAAGGATTAAACGTATCGAATGGAAAGAAGTAAAAGTTTGCAGAAAGTAAACAAAAAGCAGTAAAAGATTGTAGATTGTATGTTAAGTAAAAGGACCGGGATCCATAGTTCACTAGAGGTGACTCTCCTTACATAGATAACATGCTGGGTGAACAAATTACAGCGGGGCAATTGACAAACACGGAGAAAGCAATACATGCATATACTAATCATCTTGACTCCTTTGAGACTTGATTGGGCATTACAACATAATACATAGACCGCCATCCAACTGCATCTATGACTAATAATCCACCTTCAGGTTATCATCCGAACCCCCTCTAGTGTCAAGTTGCAAGCAATAGATTATTGCTTTACGAACTACGTGTAAAGTAAACAATACAATTGTTCTATGAACAAAGGATCGTTGTTTTCTCGCTAGTAGCAACAACACATCTAGTACCTTAGAGATTTCTGTCACTTCCCCAGATTACCAGAGGCATGAACCCACTATCGAGCATAAATACTAACTCTTGGAGTTGCTAGCATCTACTTGGCCAAGATAACTACTAACAACGGAAAGCGTGCAAGATCTCAAATAACAAAGACATGATAGAATCAATAATCAATCTGAAATAGCATCTCAATATCCATCAGATCCCCACAAACACAACATGTATGCATTACAAATAGATGGTCTTGATCATGAACGGAGCTCACAAGACCTAAACATGAAAGCACAAAGGAGGAGAAACCAGCCATCTAGGTACTACATGGATCCGTAGTCCAAGGATTAACTACTCACGCATCACACCGGAGGCTTGCATGGTGATGAAGAAGGCCTCTAGGGTGAATTCCCCTCTCCGGCAGGGTGCCAGGAAGAGCTTCAGATCCCTCCCGATCTAGGGATGGAGATGACAACGGCTACAGACTCTTTCGTGGATTTTTGATCGGGCACTTAGGGTTTTCGTCCCGAGGGCAACTTATAGGCAGAAGGAGAGGCCGAGGGGGTGCCGGGAGCCACCACACCACCCCCTGGCGCGGGCCCAGCCTGGCCGCGCGGCCAGGTGGTGTGGCTGGCCCCTGGCCCTTCTCTGTCTCGTATTCTGGCACTTGATCCCAATCGGAAAAATAGGCACTTTGGCTTTTGTCCCGTCCAATTCTGAGAATATTCGTTTTCTAACTTTCCTGGAACCAAAAACAGCAGAAAACAGGCAGCTGGCACTGTGGCTCTTGTTAATAGTTTAGTCCAAGAAATCATATGAAAAGTACTCCAAAGATGGAACAAAACATAAGAAAGTAGATAAAACCAAGCATGGAACATCAAAAAATATAGATACATTTGCAATGTATCAATCATCCAAACTTTTTATGCAGGATTGAACTATTCTTCAAGGAACGTACTGGATTCTGCTGCTAGAGGTACCTTTATGACCATCACTTTGGGTGCTGCAACAAAACTTCTGGACAATATGATGGTTAATTATTCTGAATGGCATACTGAGAGAGCTCCACAATGTAAGAAGGTAAATTCTGTTGAGGAAACCTGCTCCTTAAGTGATAAGATTGATATTATTATGTCTATGCTTGTTAATGGGAAAGCCCATATTGATCCAAATAATGTTCCTTTAGCCTCCTTGGTTGCTCAAGAAGAGCAAGTTGATGTGAACTTCATAAGAAATAACAACTTTGGCAATAATACTTATAGGAGTAATTTTGGTAACAATAATTATAAGCCATATCCTCCCAACAATGGTAATGCTTATGGAAATTCTTACAACAATAATAGGAGTGCTCCCTCTGAACTTGAAGTTATGCTTAAAGAGTTTATTAGTAAACAAACTGCTTTCAATAAAACTATTGAGGAAAAACTCTCTAATGCTGAAAGAAATATAGCATCTTTGGCTGAAGCTCAATCTTCTTTGAATAAAATAGCTGCTAAACCTGAAACTAATGATAATCCCTTTGCAGCTACTAATGCCATACAAGTAAGAATTGATGAAAATGTTAGACTATTAGCTGAATTACATGCTAAGTGGGAAAGAGAAGATGAAATTCCTAGAAACATTAGTGTTTCTACTATTACCACCACTAGTGTTGAGGCTAGTAATAGTTCTACTACTTTAAATGATAATTATGATTTTTATCTTGATGGTTGCAACATCTCTGAAGTTATTAAGTTCCTACAAAAGCTTGCTAAAAGTCCTAATGCTAGTGCTATGAACAGGGCCTTTACAAAACACATTACTGATGCTCTCATAAAGATTAAATAAGAAAAGATGAAACATAAAGCTTCTATTCCTATAAAACAAGAAGATGGTTGGGAACCCATCATTAATATGAAAGTGAATGACTTTGATTTCAAAGCTTTATGTGATCTTGATAGTAGTGTTTCTATTATGCCTAGAAGGATTTATGATATGCTTGATTTGCCTTCACTTGAAGATTGTTATTTGAATGTCCCACTTGAGGATAATGCTAAAAAGAAACTCATGGGGACTCTTAATGATGTTCTTATTATGGTTAACAATGCCTATGTCCCCGTTGATTTCTATGTTTTGGATGTTGAATGCAATGCTTCTTGTCCTATTACTTCGGGAAGACCTTTTCTTAGAACTGTTCGTGCCATCATTGATATGAAAGAAGGCACCATTAAATATCAACTCCCACTCAATAAAGGTATAGAACACTTCCCTAAGAAGAGAGAGAAGATTTGTTTTACTTCTCTTATGAAAACAAAATTTGGTCTTAATGCTTCTTCATTTGAGAACACTTGATTCTTTTTCTTGCTTTTTATGCCCAACTTAAAGGCGTTAAAGAAAAGTACTTATTGGGAGATAACCCAAAAGTTTTAGATGAGTCTTATTACTTCTGTAATAACCTCTCCTTATCCTTTTTATTTGCTTTTTGTGCCAAGAGTAACCTCTAATGAGAGAGAAGTAATGATTGGGAAAGTTGCTGTCTCGAAACAGATTTCTGTGCTTCACCGTAAAAATTCGTGTAAAATCTCTGAAGGTCATTTTGAGGCGTGAATTTTGTGCTTCTGCCCCAGGTTGTTATCTAACTTTCGTTAGTTCAACACTTTTTGATTTGAGCAACATAAGGTCTCCGAAACAATTCGTTTTTACCTGCTGGTCTGTTTTGACATATTTCTGCCATTTTCAGCATTTGCTTCTTGTTTGTTCCTTTTTGAGTTCTTTTGGGGAATTGAGCTTTTTGAGGGAAGTGCTACAGTAGCTAGTGTTCTAATGGAAGTTTATTTGGTGTTAGAACTGAACCTTAAGACTTATTTATCTTGAGTGCACTAATGTTGCTAATAAAGATTGTCTGAAGGAAAATTTTCAGGTGTATGGAAGGAATGAGTAATGAGATGAAGGATGGACTAAAGCTCAAGCTTGGGGATGCCACGCGTGTCACCCCAAGAAATATCCAATAAGTACAAGCGTCAAAGCTTGGGGATGCTCAAGGCATCCCCTCTTCATCAATAAAAATCCCAGGTTTCTTCCAAACGCTTCATTTTTATTGTTTCATGCACAGTTGTGTTGTTCTTGGAGCGTCTTCTTTTTCGTTTTCGTTTTGGTTCTCATTTGCTTGGTTTGCTTAGTTTTCTGAATAAATTGGTTGGACCCCCTCTTCCATACATTGGTTTGCAAAAAGTTTGGTTTGGTTTGGTTTGGTTTGGAAAAGAGTAGGAAAGTTCATGCTTATGTGGTAAAAAGAGCTCGTTTTTGACTGTGGCCTATGCTTTGTCATGCCATGCTTGATATTGTTTTGGATTTATGTTTAGTATTCTTTACTGTAGCATGACTTTTTATAAACAATTGAGATTGCTGATACGTCCATTTTGCATTACTATTCTATGTCTTAATTCACTATTATTCATTGATATATTTCGTATTGAGAGGTGATACTTATGTTATTTCATCTGTTTTTGCATGGTTGATGACTTTTGGAGCATGGACCGCTGCAGTCAGTATTCTGATGGAAAAGGTGCTGTTTGGAGGCAAAATTCGCAAAGATCAGAAAATCCGGGAAAATATACGGAAAATTCTATTTTTCCAGAAGACTCAAGATGTCAGAAGATGGAGTGGAGGTGGGCCACAGGGGGCCCACACCACCCCATGGCGCGGGCAAGCCTAGGCCGCGCCAGGGAGTGGTGTGGCCACCCTGGCCCACTCCATCCTCTCCCCTCTGGCGTATATCTTCCTCCCAAAACCCTAAGACTCGGGGAGCAACGACAGAAAGATTCCGCCGCCTCTACGGGGCGGAAAACACCAAGAGAGAAAGATCTCTCTGACAGACGGATTTCTGCCGGGGGAATTCCTTCCCGGAGAGGGGAGATCGTCGCCATCAACACCACCATCAAGCTGGACTTCATCGGGATCATCATCATCATCACCACCATCATCACCATCAGCACCCTCATCACCATCTCCATATTGCTGTAACAATTGGTTGAATCTTGCTATAGTTCATAGGGGAAACTTTCCCGGTGTTGATTACTCTTTGTAGTTGATATTATTGAGTGAACCATTGAATTATTGTTTATGTTCAGATTGTTATACATCATTATTCTATCTCTGATCATGATCCATATGATGTCTTGTGAGTAGTTCATTTTGTTCTTGAGGACATGGGAGAAGTCTTGTTGTTAGTAGTGGAGTTGTGTTGAGAAATATTCAATAGATTGTTATTTAAGTTGTGGTGTACTTGTTCTAGTGGTGTCATGTGAACGTCGACTACATGACACTTCACCTATATGGGCCTAGGGGAATGCATTGTGTATTTGGCTACTAATCGTAGGGGTTGCCGGAGTGACAGAAACCTGAACCCCCATTAGGAAACCATTGCACAAGGGACGTAAGGGTCTTAGAGTTTAAAGCTGTGGTTAGGTTTTACCTTAATTACTTTCATGTACTTACGGATGTTTGCAAGGGGGTTTAATAACAAGTATGTATTAAGTCTTGGATGGGACGGTACATTAGCACAGGTTCACCCACACAACACTTAGCAAGCTAGAGAAGATTAATCGACTATATGAAGCGAAAGCACTTGACAGTCTTCCCATGTGTCCTCGAGAACGTTTGGTCATCTATAGAAATACAACCGGCTTGTCCTTTGCTGCATAAAGGATTGGGCCACTTGCTGCATTCATTCTCACTGTCTTTTGTTTACTCGTACTTTGTTTACTTGCTTTATCGAAAACCCCTAAAAATCCGTTTGCTAAGTATTTGCAGAGAATTCCTGATCCATACCACTAGCCAGCACCTTCTGCTCCTTGTTGGGTTCGACACTCTTACTTATCGAAAATACTGCAATACACCCCCTATACTTGTGGGTCATCAAGACTATTTTCTAGCGCCGTTGCCGTGGAGTGAAGCGCTATTGGAGAGTGGAACTGGTAAAGGAAACTTCTACTGTGAGTATTGTTTACTTCTGCTAGTTGCTTTATTTTCGTTATGGATAATTCGCCGAGTTTCTTATTTGGTAATGCTACTACCACTGCTAAGGTAGTAGATAAGCCACCACCTGCTGAGAAAGATGTTTTCAAAATACCTACAAGAATTATTGATCGTGTTATGGATAACTACTATGTTGGGGATGGAACTGTCCATCCTGGTGATCATTTACTCTTTATACACGAATTATGCGGGTTGTTCAAGTGTGCAGGTATTACTACAGATCAAGTTAAGAAGAAGTTATTCTCATTATCACTGAAAGGAAGAGCTTAGGAATGGTATAAGCTGCTGAAGAATGGTCAAGCTATGGAATGGGAGGAAATAGTTCCTCTCTTTTATTCAAAGCTTTATCCTCCTAGTGAGATTCATAAAGATCGGAATCAAATATACAACTTTTGGCCTCTTGATGGAGAGAGTACAACTCAAGCTTGGGGGAGATTGAAGTTACTAATGCTCAAATGTCCCATTCATGAGCTCCCCAACAATATTATTATCAATAACTTTTATGCAAGGCTCCCTCTACATGATAAGGATTTATTAGATGCTTCTTGTGCTGGATCATTCACTCGTATGGAAGAAGAAGCTAAATGGGACCTTCTAGATCGTATCCAAGACAATGCTGAAGATTGGGAGAATGACAAAGGTAGAAAGTTAGGTATAAATCATGATTATGAATGCATTGAATCTTTTATGGAACTGACGACTTTCAAAATATTAAAAATGCTTATGGTCTAGACTCTCAAGCTATTGCTTCTTATTTTAAGGCTTTTTCTTCCTATATTGAAGTGCCTAAAAAGAAGTGGAATAAGTATCATGAGCCTTATAAAGATATTGCTAAGAGTGTTCCTTCAAGAAATACTGAAGTTTATACTACTAACCATGTTTTACCTGAACCTTATATTGAGAAAATGCCTTTTCCAGTTAAGGTAAAGGAACATTCTATGATAGCTAGTATGGTTAATGAAAGTACTAGTAAAGCTGTTGAACCTGATAAACAAATGGTTGATGAACCTATAATAGCAAATGTGAAAGACTTTGTTGCTAAATATGAAAAAGAGGGACACACTATCCTTTGTAAGGATACCTCTAATATTGTTTCACAAAGTAGTGTTATGAGAGCTAGTATTCCCGTGTTTTCTGTTAGAATAAGTGATCATTGCTATGATAGTCCTTGTGATAGCTATATTGTTAAGTTTATGCATGATACTGAAAGTTATTATGAGAGAGGGAAAAGTGTTCTTATGCATCTCAATAATATCAAGTTTCCCCGTTTTATGCTGAAAGTTTTTATGTTGCACTTCTTTTGCCTTCTTATGCAAGTTGCCTTTGGTTTCAATAACTTGTTTGTTTACAAAATTCCCTTGCATAGGAAGTGGGTTTGACTTAAACGTGTGGGTGTTTTTGCTTCTTAATGCTCTCTTTCACTTCAAATCATATCCCTATGAGAGCTTCTTCAAAATTATCATGCCCATCTTAATGGCTATAAAGAAAGAGCTTTATGGGAGACAACCCAATTTGTTTATGCTTTCAGTTTGTTTTTATTTCTTTGAGTCTTGGAAGTTATTACTTCGGTAATAACCGCTCCTTATCCGTTTTGTTTGGTTTTTGTGTCAAGATCAACCTCTAATGAGAGAGAAGTAATATTTGGGGAAGTTGCTGTCCCAAAACAGATTTTTTGTGCTTCACCGTAAAAATTCGTGAGAGATCTCTGTATGTCGGATTGAGCTGTAATTTTTTGTGCTTCTTCCCCAGGTTGTTATTTAACTTTCGTTAGTTTTGCACTTTTTGATTTGAGCAACAAAAGATTTTCTAAAAAATTGATCTTTACCTGCTGGTCTGCTTTGACAAATTTTGCCAATCTTGCATTTGCTTCTTTATTCGATTTCCTTTTTGAATTCTTTTTGGGTTTTCGGAAGGAGTTGCTGCAGTAGCTTTTGTTTTGATGGTTTTTCAGTTGAAGTTGGACTCAAAAGGTTTTATCACTTCACTTATACTAATGTTGCTAATAAGAATTGTGTGAAGTTTTGTGTGAAAGAAATTTCCAGGAACTGGAGATAATAGTGTAATAAGGAAGAGAAAGGTTTTATGACTCAAGTAATAAGTATATGAAGATGAAGATATCGATGATATTCAAGTGATGACTCCAGAAGGATCTACTAGATACCAAATTCAGAGACCTGCAAAGTTCGTATTCAAATAGGTAACAGTTCTGGTAAGAAAAGTTCCACAAAAATACAATCCAACTATATTTTTGCAGTTTTCAGTCAATAAGGAAAGCTACGAAGCGAAAAAGGGACGGAAACGGAGCCAGGGTGGCCCACACCACCCCATGGCGCGGGTCCACCCCTGGCCGTGCCACCAGGTGGTGAGGCCACTCCGGACTCCGCCTCCGACTCGTTTTCTTCCAGTACCTTCCTTTTGATATGAAGCTTCGTAATATATAACCCCCGGATCTCTCGAGGTTCGTATATCATGTTTTCGTCGTATTTTTTTTCGATATGTTTCTGTCAGGATATACTCTTTGAGAGCTTAGAAGCACAATGGTGTCTGCCAAGGATAAAGGGAAGGAGCCCATGGAGGAAGACCTCCAAGACCCTAGGAAGGAGAAGGAGATCAAGAGTGAAGGTGAAGAGGAGCAAGGCCAACATCCGCACACCGGCACCACCGTTGCAAGCATCGGAGTGGTGGCAAATCCAGCCATTGGAGGGAAGCCTCCTCATCACCGTTCAGATCCCTGGTCACTTCCTCCACGCACCAAGAATCCTTTCCACAGTCTTATCCATGAGCATCAATCCCAGAATATGCCCAAGGAGAAATTACCCTCCAATTGGGATTTGCCTCGTTCTAGCCATGCAGGAAAAGAAGACTTCAAGGAGGAAGAGTGGAGAAAGAATAGCAAGAGCTAGAATTCTCAACACGACATGATCATGAGCCGCATTGAGCAAAATTCACAGTTGATTCGTACTCTCACCTTCGAGATTGAGGACTTGTGGAAACTGAAGGGAATATGCCCGAGAGGCAATAATAAAGTGATTATTATCTTATTCCATGTTTATGATAAATGTTTATTTTACATGCTAGAATTGTATTGATCGGAAACATCAATACATGTGTGTTTAATAAGCAAGTCATTATTGTTTTGACAATGATGAACCGACTACATGCAAAGAAGCGATGATGGGCCCTGACTCCATAAAATGACTAGAAGTCATAGAATCCGTGATAGTATCCATACACGAGAAATCAAGTTTCTGAACTTGGAAGACCCTCCGGAAAGGCGTGAAGCCTATCGGTCGTGTTTGGATCTATAAAGAAATAAGACATGGATGTTTAACATCTATGAAATAGTCGACATGTCGGAAAGAAGTTTACGACAATGTTCAAGGAGTTGACTATGACAAGATTTGATATTTCATAGCGATATATAGTCTTGACGGATTAATGTAGCAACCACTACATATAATTTGGTATATGGTAGTTGAATAAACAAAACAAGGTTCTTCTAATAGAACGGTGACCTAGGACATGTACATGACATGGTCCGAAGGGTTTTGTTAATTCAGAGGGTGCTAAAAGGGCATGTAAACTTCAATAGTTGAAGTAAGCATAGCGGAGTTGGAATCTTCACCATGATGAAACTGTTAAAAGAGTTTAAATTCATCGGAGATGATGAAGATGCTTGCGTTTGTAAGAAATTAAGTGGGAGCGCTGAGACATATTTCTAATACATTATGTAGAGGACATATTGTTGATTGGAAATGATGTATCTTGAATTGACACAAGTTAAGGATTTCATTAAAATAAGATTTTGATGAAAGACTTAGGCAAACCCAGAATATTAGGCATCAATATCTATATTGATAGATTAAGGCGCTAATATGGTTGTGCCAGACATACATATATAAGATATTGAAAGGGTTCAATATGAGATATTGAAAGGGTTCAATATGGAAACAACAAGAAAGGTTCTTGCTGCATGGAAAGGATTGTATCAAGATTCAAGTGTTTCAACACTTGGTGAGTAAAATCACATGAAAATTTTGATTGATTATACCATGATATGTATATATCCAGAATGTCCTATGCTCTAAATGTTATGAGCATATAACAGAATGATTCATAAGATGATCATTGGACAATAGTAAAGATATTCTTATGAGCTTTGGAAGAACTAAGAATATATCATGTATAAGTGACAAATAGTTAAAGGTAGTTCATTGTAAAGTGTTACATTGATACTAGTTTTGTCACAAGATACAAATTAAATTTACCTCAATTTAGACTATGGGTGGCACAATATAATGGAAAGGATGTTCCATGATGGATTTGGATGAGTTCCAAAGTTGAGATATTGTGACGAATACTACAACAAAAGGCTAAGTATATGATTGCTATAGTAGCAGTATAGGAGGGCATTTGTGTTAAGTAGTTTGTTATCAAACTAGGTGTGATTCAAAGTGGGCTAATACTATGAAGATATATTGTGTGACAATAATATCAACATATTTTAACCCGGATGAACTAAAGGTCTCACCAGAGGACCAAATTTATACAATGCCATCTCATTTGAGAATGAGTGATGCGTAGAGACGCAAAGACATGCAAATACACACGGACCTGAAACTGTCAGATCCGGAGATTATGTTAACCACTAGCAATTGCGTATATGCAACACCAGAAAGCCATAGGTGTTCAATACGCAAAGTTTTTCAAACTAGATTATTGACTCTAGTGCAAGTGGGAGACTGAAGGGAATATGCCCGAGAGGCAATAATAAAGTGGTTATTATCTTATTCCATGTTTATGATAAATGTTTATTTTACATGCTAGAATTGTATTGATCGGAAACTTCAATACATGTGTGTTTAATAAACAAAAGGGTTCCTAGTTATGCCTCTCTTATAGACTAGCTTGTTGATTAACAAGATGATCAAGGTTTCCTAATCATGGACATTGGATGTTGTTAATAACAAGGTCACACCATTGGTGGAATGATGTGATGAACATTCATCCGAAGTATAGCATTACGATCAAAGTCATTATGTTTATATTGCTATAACATCATACGAAGTAATCTTTATCCTTAGACCATGAGATCATGTTAATTGCTAACACCGGAAGAGTATCTTGATAACATCAAACGTCACACCGTAATAGGGTGACTATAAAGGTGGGTTCAGTGCTACGAAGGTGTTATGTTGAGGCTCATGGATCAAGAGTGGGATTTGTCCATCCCGATGACGGATACATATACTCTGGGCCCTCTCGGTGATATCACATTGAAATAGCTTGCAAGCAAGTGATGTGATCACTAGAATGTTATATCACGGGAACGAGAAAAGAGTGCATGTCGGTAACGAGATCAAACTAGGTATGGAGATACCAATGATCGAATCTCGGACATGTAATATATGGCAAGACAAAGGGATTTAGTTACTAGCGTTAAAGGTTCTCACGATCACAGAAGTCATCGTTGAATGTGTAGGAGTCAGTATGGATCTCTAGGTCCCGCTGCGGATTATTGATCGGAGAGGGGTCTCGATCATGTCTGCATTATTCGCGAACCATAGGGTGACACACTTAAGGGATACCAACACCATTTGGAGCAAATATGTTTCAGATAAAGATTTAAGAAAGCGCTGGAATTATTTCAATAGACACCGAAACTGTTTCAGGTGAAATTGCTGAAATTGGTTCTGCATGTAATATTGAAATGTTGCAGGGGCTTTTATGTGAATGTTTGTTAATTAAAGTAACTGACAAAATTCTGAATAAAAATAATAAAAGAGTTTTATTAAATGAGAGAGCATTAAATTTGGAGAAATTTAATGCATTTAAAGTGGAGACTTTAAAAGAGAATGTGAAGGGGCAAATTTATGTGGAGGGAGTTACCACCACATGAATGGAGGAGGTGAAGGGTCACCTCCTCCATGCGCCGGCCATGAAGGAGGGGCACCCCCCTCCTCCTATAAAAGGCCACCCCTCTCCTCACTTCTCACACACACCTCCTTGTGAAGGATCTCTCTCCCCCTCTAGTATTATTCCCCCATGGTCTCGGATTAGCGAGATACATGTTCCCGGTAGCTTTATCTGGAAAGGAGTTGCTGCTTCCGCTGCTTTGCTGGAGCGAGGGACGGAGGTTGTCGGGGTACCGGACGTGTGTGCGATCACGGATGCACCGCTGCTTTGCGGTGCTGGACTTGGTGATGCTGGAGCTGGATCTGATGGACGTGCTGGAGCCAGACCTGCTGGACTTCATCACGATCTTGAGATCGGCAAGTGTACGACTACATGAACCACGAGTTCCTACTCGTTAACAAAGCTTGTTGTCTATGAGGGTAAGTTCTTGCTGGATGTATGTCCACCCGTTGCATTGTACCTAGTAGATAGATCTTGGCGTGTAGTTCACACCGTAGGAATTTTTTTGTTTTCTATGCTGCGGACCCAACAGAAACTGATCAGAGAGCTCATTGAGAGGATACCGCCACCACCAAAGGAGTAATTCGTCATAAGGTTTGGCATCCCCTTGGTTTGTTCCAATCTTGGGGGAGTGTCGCGGTATCACATCACTATCTTCTATCTTTTTTACTTTATTAGTAGAGTCATATCATGAATAGAGGAGTTATTATGTAGTATGGTTTGCATTATGGAAGTGTCCCCTCTCTCGTTAGATTTGTATCCCTTGGTGTGAGTTTCCGTTATGGAATATTAATGAGAAGTTCTATCATTCACTCTTTTGCATAGCTTATATTAGTTTTCAATTCGTGGTTATATGATTGATCTTGTTGTTAGTATTGGTAGCACTTTGGGATCTTTGAGTTAATTTAGTTGGTTTTGGCAAACCTGGCTCGGTCAGTAGCAACACCTTTCTGAGAGTTGAAAAGAAAAAGATAGAAGTACTCTAAAGAAAAATAATTTCATCATCTTTCTTTCTTGATTTGCTCATAAGTCTAGTATTCTCGAGTTAAGATCTTTTGTGCTTCCAAGGAAGATTGCGTGTTTGTCTTTATCATTTGTATGTTTGTTTGTTTCCTTCAACTCTTGTACTTGCTACCCAGCCTTGCTAGCCAAAAACCTGTATTGAGAGGGAATTCTTCTCGTGCATCCACCTCCTTTAAACCAAAACCTTTGCCATTTGTGTCCACCATACCTACCTAGTAGCATTATTGCTATTCCAAGTAAATTCCTGTTTTGTCTACCTCCCAAATTAAACTTGTTATGAGAAAGTTAGTGATTAAAGCTCTCACGAACTTGATGGCACACTTTATTTTCCGCACTTAATAAACCTGAACCATTGTGAACTCTCCATGAAAGTTATATGCTTGCAAATTATAGGCTGGGGATTAGCAGAACCGTGCTGTCACGGGGAACGCTTTCAACACTTATAAATATATACCCAGTTGATATCTTGCTCTTTTGTTTGCGGATGTCATCAGTGTGAAATAAAAGGGGAGCTTGTAAGTCCATGGAGTTATGTAGGTGTGTTAGAGAAACACCTGGGCCGCTGGTCTAATCCATGCTGACATGGTGGAAACCTGCAGCGTAACCATATTGATATCTATGAAGCATTCTTCTTATAAAAAAAGAGAGAGATATCTATTGAGAAAAAGAAAAGAAAAAAAGAGATACTATGAAAAGAGGAAAGAGAGAAAAAAGCACCATTTTCCCATGGTAAATAAGAAGATTGCTGAGATACTCATTGTCTGCTTGCCTTGTCATTTTGATATGGGGTTCTTCCGTATCATCGGGCAAGGGGTACCTCGTTGGTGGTTCTCAATGATTCGCACATACTTACGATGACAAGAACTTACCGGTAACTAAAGTTGAGTAGCATGAGGAGCGGCCCTCGTACTCAAGGGACTTGGGATTTTCAGTTTATAGTCTGTCAAGCATATAACTCAGATTGGACCTCACTTTAACCTTAATCACCTAAGGATGCCTATGATAGGGGAAATGAGAGCTGAAAGCTAGTAAGTATCATAATTTTTGGGAGCTCTTTATGAGACTTGTAATCCCTGCTTCGCTCTTTCAAGGGCCTTTCTTTTACTTTGTAGTTGAGTCAGTAAACCTATTCCCTTCTATCTCAGCAAGTATTTTGAGTTGATGTGTTTCATTCATTCATATGATGATTTATTCAATCATGTTTCTTATGTTCCTTGTTTTGCACATTGCTCTTATCTTGAAGTTTACTACTTTGAAAGCTTTCATTGAAAAACCATCTATTTGTGAACTCCAGCAAATTATCAACTATTCTTCGACCAAGAGCTAAGTTTGCCATTACCAATGATGATTTACTCTATGTATCTTTATTGTGTTTCCTTTACTCACTTCAAGTTGAGTTGTATAATAGTGAGTTGTCTTCTATTATGATCTATGTATTTGATGAATGTGATGCTTCTTGTCCGTATTCTTTTATCGACTCTTCACTCCATAAACCTGAGGTCATGTTTATTGAGCTCAGTTTCGCTTGGGGACAAGCAAAGTCTAAGCTTGGGGGGAGTTGATACGTCCATTTTGCATCACTATTCTATGTCTTAATTTACTATTATTCATTGATATATTCATATTGAGAGGTGATACTTATGTTATTTCATCTGTTTTTGCATGGTTGATGACTTTTGGAGCATGGACCGCTGCAGTCAGGATTCTGATGGAAAAGGTGCTGTTTGGAGGCAAAATTCGCGAAGATCAGAAAATCCGGGAAAATATACGGAAAATTCTATTTTTCCAGAAGACTCAAGATGCCAGAAGATGGAGTGGAGGTGGGCCACAGGGGGCCCACACCACCCCATGGTGCGGGCAAGCCCAGGCCACGCCAGGGAGTGGTGTGGCCACCCTGGCCCACTCCAGCCTCTCCCCTCTGGCGTATATCTTCCTCCCGAAACCCTAAGACTCGGGGAGCGACCACAGAAAGATTCCGCCGCCTCTGTGGGGCGGAAAACACCGAGAGAGAAAGATCTCTTCGGCAGACAGATTTCTGCCGGGGGAATTCCTTCCCGGAGAGGGGAGATTGTCGCCATCAACACCACCATCAAGCTGGACTTCATCGGGATCATCATCATCACCACCACCATCATCACCATCAGCACCCTCATTACCATCTCCATATTGCTGTAAAAATTGGTTGAATCTTGCTATAGTTCATAGGGGAACTTTCCTGGTGTTGATTACTCTTTGTAGTTGATGCTATTGAGTGAACCATTGAATTATTGTTTATGTTCAGATTGTTATACATCATTATTCCATCTCTGATCATGATCCATATGATGTCTTGTGAGTAGTTCGTTTTGTTCTTGAGGACATGGGAGAAGTCTTGTTGTTAGTAGTGGAGTTGTGTTGAGAAAGATTCAATAGATTGTTATTTAAGTTGTGGTGTACTTCTTCTAGTGGTGTCATGTGAACGTCGACTGCATGACACTTCACCTATATGGGCCTAGGGGAATGCATTGTGTATTTGGCTACTAATCGTAGGGGTTGCCAGAGTGACAGAAACCTGAACCCCCGTTAGGAAACCATTACACAAGGGACATAAGGGTCTTAGAGTTTAAAGCTGTGGTTAGGTTTTACCTTAATTACTTTCTTGTACTTACGGATGTTTGCAAGGGGGTTTAATCACAAGTATGTATTAAGTCTTTGATGCTTTATTTGGGTTGACTTGGCGCATGCTCACACCATGTTATGACTATGTCAAGTCACCTAAGCCTTTATGATCCTTTAGTTTTCAACTTGTAGTATCACTTTATGCTTTGATCAATAATGTTTTGTCGCTCTACATGATTATGGCCATGATTGCTCTCTTAGTTTGTCGCTCCCAGTCTTTTGCTAGCCTCCACAACAAGTATGAGTTCCACTCATGCATCCAACTCCCTAAACCAAGTTATTCAAAAGAGTCCACCATACCTACCTATTAGCTTATGCTATTCCAAGTATATTCATGCTTTTGTTTACCTTCCAAATTAAACTTGTTATGAGAAAACTAGTGATTAAAGCTCTCACGAACTTGATGGCACACTTTACTTTTCTTGCCCTTAATAAACTTGAACCATTGTGTCGTCTATGTTGTATATGCTTGCACTTATTTGTTGGAAATTAGCAGAACCATGATTTCATGGGGAACGCTTTCAACATTGCACTTGGTACTTGTACCTAGTTGATATCATGCTCTTTTGTATATGGATGTCGTCGGTGTGAAATGAAAGGGGAGGTTGTAAGTCCATGGAGTTATGTATATGTGTTAGAGAAACGCCTGGGCCGCTAGTCTAATCCATGCTGACATGGTGGAAACCTACAGCGTAACCATAATGAGCTGTCTATGAAGCATTCTTCTTATAAAAAAAGAGTCCTATATTGAGAAAAAAAGAGAAAAGAGAAAAAAAGAGATTAGGAAAAGAGGAAAGAGAGAAAAAAGCACCATATTCCCATGGTAAATAAGAAGATTGCTGAGATGCTCGTTGTCTGCTTGCCTTGTCATTTTGATATGGGGATTCTTCCGTATCATCGGGCAAGGGGTACCCCGTTGGCGGTTCTCTATGATACACATGTACTTACAATGACAAGAACTTACCGGTGACTAAACTTGAGTAGCATGAGGAGCGGCCCTATTATACAAGGGACATGAGATTTCTAACTTATACTTCGTCAAGCATGTACACCATAGTTTGTTCACTTTAACCTTAATCACTTCAAGATGCTTATGATAGGGGCAATGAGAGATGAAAGCTATAAGTACCATAATTTTTGGAAGCTCTTTATGAGACTTTAATCCCTACTTCCTTTTATAAAAAGGCCTTTCTTCCACCATTATATTGAGTCTCCACCTTCTATCTTTATGCACCTACTTTGAGAGCATAGTGGCCATTCTTAGTTCTATGTGCATTGTCCCAAGACTAGTTGATTGATGCATAACTTGATATTGCTTGTTTTAAACATTTTTATCTAGTCACTCTTATGAACTTTGAAGGTGTCCTATGCATTTATATTTGCTACTCCATTGAGGGACAAGCTGAATACTATTATGCTATGTTTTCTTTATGTGAAACAAACAAACGTCTTGCAAAGCATTGTTATTCATGAATCTTTTGTTTGTGCCTTTTCATGTTGCATCATAGTTTCTTTGTCTTATTGCTAGAACTTTGTATTTCATGTTATGATTGAAGTACTATGATCCCAGCTTTGAATGGTTTACAAATACTCTGATCAAGTCTTTTATGGTGCATGTCACCTTAAAAAAATTTCTTTCTTTTTATCACTTACCTACTCGAGGACGAGCAAGAGTTAAGCTTTGGGATGTTGATACATTGCAAATGTATCTATAATTTTTGATGTTCCATGCTTGGTTTTATCCAGTTTCTTGTGTTTTGTCCACACTTTGGAGTACTTTTCATATGATTTCTTGGACTAACCTATTAACAAGAGCCACAGTGCCAGCTGCCTATTTTCTGCTATTTTTGGTTCCAGGAAAGTCAGAAAATGAATATTCTCGGAATTGGACGGGACAAAAGCCAAAGTGCCTATTTTTTCGGAAGTCATCAGATACCAGAATACGAGATGGAGAGGGGCCAGAGGCCGGCCACACCACCTGGTCGTGCGGCTAGGCCTGGCCAGTGCCAGGGGGTGGTGTGGCCGCCTAGGGCACCCCCTCAGGCTCCCCTTTCGCCTATAACATGCCTCCGATACAGAAACCCTAAGTACCCGATCAAAATTCCACGAAAGAGTCTGTAGCCACCGTCATCTCCATCCCTAGATCGGGAGGGATCTGAAGCTCTTCCCGGCACCCTGCTGGAGAGGGGAATTCACCCTGGAGGCCTTCTTGATCACCATGCAAGCCTCCGGTGTGATGCGTGAGTAGTTCATCCTTGGACTACGGATCCATCTTGTAGCTAGATGGCTGGTTTCTCCTCCTTTGTGCTTTCATGTTTGGATCTTGTGAGCTCCGTTCATGATCAAGATCATCTATTTGTAATCCATACATGTTGTGTTTGCGGGGATCGGATGGATATTGAGATGCTATTTCAGATTGATTATTGATTCTATCATGTCTTTGTTATTTGAGATCTTGCATGCTTTCCGTTGTTAGTAGCTATCTTGGCCAAGTAGATGCTAGCAACTCCAAGAGTTAGTATTTATGCTCGATAGTGGGTTCATGCCTCTGGTAATCTAGGGAAGTGACATAAATCTCTAAGGTACTAGATGTGTTGTTTCTACTAGGGAGAAAACAACAATCCTTTGTTCATAGAACAATCATATTGTTTACTTTACACGCAATGCTTAATGCAATTATCTGTTGCTTGCAACTTAATACTGGAGGGGGTTCGGATGATAACCTGAAGGTGCATTATTAGTCATAGATGCAGTTGGATTACGGTATATGTATAATGTTGTAATGCCCAATCAAATCTCATAGGAGTCAAGATGATTAGTATATGCATTTATGCTTTCTCGATGTTTGTCAATTGCCTCGCTGTAATTTGTTCACCCAACATGTCATCTATCTTAATGAGAATCACCACTAGTGAACTATGGACCCCGGTCCATTCTTTTACCATCAATCTACAACTATTTACAGTTTTTTGTTTACTTTCTGCAAGCTATTACTATCTTGCACACAATACGTTTAATCCTTTGTTTTCAACAAAACCGGTGAGATTGACAACCTCACTGTAAGTTGGGGGCAAAGTTCTATGGTTGTGTTGTGCAGGATTTCAAGTTGGAAACAACACCTTGGAGGTGTTTCCTTGCTCCTACTGGTTCGATAACCTTGGTTTCATAACCTAAGGGCCCGATCAAAATTCCATGTAAGAGTCTGTAGCCGCCGTCATCTCCATCCCTAGATTGGGGGGGGGATCTGAAGCTCTTCCTGGCACCCTGCTAGAGGGGAGAGATCACCCTGGAGGCCTTCTTCATCACCATTACTACCTCCAGTGTGACGCGTGAGTAGTTTCATCCCTAGACTACGGGTCCATGTAGTAGCTAGATGGTTGGGTCTCCTCCTTTGTGCTATCATGTTTAGCTCTTGTGAGCTCCGTTCATGATCAAGATCATCTACTTGTAATCTTACATGTTGTGTTTGCGGGGATCCGATGGATATTGAGATGCTATTTCAGATTGATTATTAATTCTATCATGTGTATGTTATTTGTGATCTTGCATGCTTTCCGTTGTTAGTAGCTATCTTGGCCAAGTAGATGCTAGCAACTCCAAGAGGGAGTATTTATGCTTGATAGTGGGTTCATGCCTCTAGTAATCTGGGGAAGTGACAGGAATCTCTAAGGTACTAGAGATGTTATTGCTACTAGGGAGAACACGGCTATCCTTTGTCCATGGGACAATCGTATTGTTTACTTTACACACTTTGCTTAATGCAATAATCTGTTGCTTGCAACTTAATACTGGAGGGGGTTCGGATGATAACCTGAAGGTGTATTATTAGTCATAGATGCAGTTGGATTATGGTATATGTATAATGTTGTAATGCCCAATCAAATCTCATAGGAGTCAAGATGATTAGTATATGCATGGTATGCTTTCTCGAGTCTATCAATTGCCCCGCTGTAATTTGTTCACCCAACATGTTATTTATCTTAAGGATAATCACCTCTAGTGAACTATGGACCCCGGTCCATTCTTTTACCATTGATAAACCATCTACTATTTACTGTGAAAGGGCATTTATGCCCTTACTATTATTTTGATGTTTGGTGAGAACACTTGGATAAGTTTAATCATTTGTTAAATGTTTCAGGAGATTCCAGCTGCCCCTATGTATGTTGCAATAAAGGAAAAAGAGCTGCCTAGGATCTGGTCTGTGCAGGGAACAAGCCTCAGCCGGAGTGTCCGGCTGATCCTGGTCGGAGTGTCGACCCTGGCCAGACTATCCGGTGGAATTCTTCCGGACTATCCGCCCCTGGGAAGTGGGCAACTTCTCTGGACACTCAGAATAGCTTTTCGGACACTCCTCGGACACATACCAGATATTGGCCGGAAACTTGGCTAGGCCGGAGTGTCCGGCTGGGCCGGACTGTCCGGCTAGTGTGGGCCGGACTGTCCGGGGTAAGTGGCTCCCAACGGCTCTAATTCTAGGGGGGCTATATAAAGGCCCCTTCTTCTACCTTGGAAGCTGCTCGTCCACCTCAAGAACTCCAGCACCATTTGAGCCACCAAATCCACAAGATCTCCTCACTCAACCATCCAAAGTCATTGATCTTTGGAGAATAAGGAGGAGGCCTTGATCTACATCTTCACCAAGAGAGATCTTCATTTCCCCCTCATTAACTTGAGGCCCCTTGTTCTAGTGTTTCATTGGAAACCCTATCTTGTGATTTGGTTCTTACTAGCTTGTCTTTGATTGTCTGACAGCTAGCTTGTACTTGGGAGCCTCCAATTTAGTTGTGGATGTGTGCCCTGAACTCGTTGTAAAGGTTCCGGCTTTCACCTCGAAGGTTGCCGTATAGTGGAAGAGGTGAATCGAACCCATTGGGGTAAGGTTCATCGGAGAACAAGGGAGGCCTCTCGTGGCATTGGTGGTTTGAAACCACCCCCTCTCCAAACGTAGACGTACTTCCCCTCAAAAGGAAGGAACTACGGGAAACAAATCATTGTGTCTCCGTGTGCTCCACTTTGGTTACTTTTATCCTTTACCGCACTTTACTTATCTAGTTATTGCTTAGTATATGTGCTAGATTGACATATAGGTAAATTCACCATAGTTGCATAATCTAGAGAATTTAACTTTCATGTCAAATCCTAAATTGAAAAAGAGTAAAATTTGAAGTACACCTATTCACCCCCCCTCTAGGTGCCCATACGATCCTTTCAATTGGTATCAGAGCCTCGGCTCTTTATTCAGGCTTAACCGCCTAAGATATCATGGGCAACCCAGATGAGGGAGAAAGTGAGGCTAGCCATTCGGTGACCATGGTAGATCTCAAGAGCTTGGAAACAAGCTTGAGCTCTACCTTGGGCAACGAAATCCAACAATTGCGCCAACTCGTTGAGCAACTTGTTAGGGATAAGCAAACCTCACCTCCTCCCCCTCATGTGGAAACACCACCTAATCCAAAGGCAAATGCTCCGGCTAAGCCTTTGGAGGAAGTGGCGGGGGATGAACATAATTCCACTGACTCCACCACCAAAAAGGGTGATGGGAAGGAAGAGCACCATGCGGTTCCAAGATGGTACTCTCCCGACCCCCCCTATCCCTCACCCACATATAAATAATAGAGGTGACCCACCTAAGTTAGATGCACATACTTTTGCTCAATGGCAAGTTTAAAGAAATCTCATGTTCGCAGCTCTTACATTGATTTGTGGAATATTATTGAAGAAGGTCTCAAAATTAAGGATCCAACCAACTTGACTAGAAGAGAAGTGGTCAATAGCCAACTCAATGCGACTGCCTTGCACATGATCCAACTTGGAGTAGGGCCAAAGGATTTTCCCCACATTGAGCACTACAATACCGCCAAGGAAACTTGGGATGCTCCCATTGACTTGTTTGTTGGCAATGAGAGTATGAGAAGAAATAGATATGATGCCTTAAGCAATGAGGCTGAAGGTTTCTTCATGAAGGATGGTGAGGATCATGAAGACATGTATCGAAGACTCAAATCCACAACCACCGCCTTCAGGAATGTTGGTGCCTCTCACATTGATGATGCTTGGATCAAGAGGAAGTATGTGAGTGCTCTCATGCCCTTTGAGCCTACTGACTTGAAGAGTCTCCAAGGAAGTCACAACTACCATCTCATGACCTCCAGTGAAGTTATGCAAGAGATGGTCACCTTCAAGGTTGCTGCCAAGAATGCCAAAGACGCTCGTGCTCGTGCCATTGGAATGAGTAGTGGTGTCAATCTTGCCTTGAAGGCCAAGGTTGTGGAGTCTGATGAAGACGAAGGAAGTGATGAGGGACTTTCAATGAGCCACCCCGAAGATGTCAAGGTTGCTCATGGTGAATACATGGCCTTCTATGCAAGAAACTTTTGGAAAGATCCCGCCAAGGCCATGATGGAAATGCAACGAAGAAGCAACCCCAATGGGATAAGAGATAATGGGTCCAAGTTGAGAGCTTGCTTCAATTGTGGTGACCACTATCACTTTGTTGCTGCTTGTCCTTATGAGAAAAGAGAAGATCAAGGGGGTAAACTTGTGTTGAATAAGACCTCCAAAGCTCCTTACAAGAAACCCTTCATCAAAAGGAATGCAACCAATAAGAAGTCGAGTGAAATTGTCTTGATCACTCATGAAGAATTCTTCTCTGATGATGATGAAGATGAAGAAGAGGAAACATCAAGTGGTGTGGCGGCTCTTGCCACCACTTCTACCCCTACATACTCACTCTTCGACTCTCCCAATGAGAATATCTCCAACAAGAATGTCACTTGCCTTATGGCAAGAGGAACGAAGGTATTGTCATCATCACATTCCACCTCCTTAATCAATGATGATTTTGATGATGAGTTATCTCTTGAGGTCAAAAAGGAACTAGTTGCTTTTGATGTGTTTATGAACAACTTGCAAGGGGAACACAAGAAACATGTTGTGGACCTCTTAAATCAACTTGCACACACACAAGAACTTCTAGATGAGAGATGTAAATTAGGAAGAGAGCACATGATTGAGGTAGAAGCTCTAAATAATGCTCTAGAAGAAGAACAAGAAACTAGAATATCTCTTGAAACTAAACTTGAAGGTCTTGATGAAGCAAATGATCTCATTATTAATAAACTCATCAAGGAACATGACCATGCTATTGCCAAATATAAAAGGGCTAAAAAGGACAAGATTGAGTTTGATGTTGTTCATGAAAAACTTGCCGAGGACTTTAGGATACTTGACAAGGCTCACAAGGTCTTGGAGAGTGAACTCTTGTTGCTCACAAAGTCTCATGAAAAGCCTCAAACTCAATTGACTAATATTACTTCACCTAGTACTTTCATTCCCTCTAGTTGTACTAGTATACTTGAAGAAAATGCTAGGTTGAAGGGGGAGCTAGCTAAGGCCACCTTTCCCAAGGGTAACAAGTCAATTGACGACCTCTTGAGTAAGCAAAGGTCAAGTAGTGAAGAAGGGGGCATTGGTTTTGTCTCTAATGGCAAGCAGAAGAATAAAAATAAGAAGAAGAAGGCCAAGCCCACACAAGGGAAGGACAAGGTCATTATGGATAGTAAGTCCACGAATGGCAAAACTATGTCTCATGATGATTTTGCGGGAAGTGCTAACCCTCACTATGTTTTAATGCGTGATAATTATGGTGATGTGTATGCACAATATGTTGGGCCACATGATGGTTATATTGCTTGGTCTATTTGGGTTCCCAAGACCCTTGTTGCTAACAAAAGAGGAGCCATTGAAAAATGGGTACCTAAAAACTAGTTTGATCTTTTGTAGACCTATGCTTCCGGAGGGTCAAAATGGGTGCTTGATAGTGGATGCACAAGTCATATGACCGGAAGCGCATCTAGTGTCAAGGAGTTGAGACCAAATATTGATCAAATATCCGTGACATATGCCGACAAGTCAAAATCTAAGGTAATGGGTTTCGGAAAAGTTGTGGTTGCACACGATATCACTCTCGTGGACGTCATGCTTGTTGAGACCCTTGGCTATAATTAACTTTCACTCCGTGCTCTTGGAAAGATGGGTTTTGCCGTATTTATTGATAATGATATTGTGATCCTCTTGTGGAGCAAGTCTCTCAAGGTCGCTTTCGTTGGGTACGTCGAAAATGACTTGTATGTGGTGGACTTATCGGGGAAAACCACTACAAGTCCGATGTGCTTATTCGGAAAGGCCGATGTGGGTGGGCTATGGCATCACCGTCTAGCCCATGTCAACATGAGAACTTTGCAAAGCCTCCACAAGGATGGTCATATTGTTGGACTAAAAGAAAATGTTTGCTTTGCCAAAGATCGTGTTTGCAGGGCATGTGTTGAAGGAAAGATGCATGATTCTCCCCACAAGACAAATAACTACATCAAGTCCAAGAGGATCTTGGAGCTCCTTCATGTGGATATCTTTGTGATGGGTTTGTAGCATGGAAAACAAAAATTTTCTACCGCAAGAACGAACAAAACCCAGATCTAATCTAGATAAAAGCTAAGATCTAATCTATTAGACATGTGCAACGAGATAGATCTGTACTAACCCTTGTAGATCTGAAAGCGTTACGAGATCGGATCTCGTGGTTGATGTAGTCGATCACTTGCCGCTCTCAAGATCGAGTAGACGATCCTTCCGGTGCCGTGTTCCGGCAGCGATTTCGCAGTCGGTCACACGTGCGGAGTCGAAGCAGACCTTCCTCTCCCTGTTCCAGCGAGCAGCGGAGGTAGCAGATCTCTCCACGGAATCCTAGCAGCACGACGGTGTGGTGGTGGTGGTGGAGTAGAGAATTCTGCAGGGCTTCGCCTAAGCCAGAGCAGAGGGAAGGAGGAGGAGAGAGGCAACTTGAGATCTAGAGAATAGAAGGGGCAAGGGGGTTTGTGCCTCCACCCCTCTATTTAAAGGAGGGAGGCGCCATGGGGAGGTGGAGTCCTTGTAGGACTCCCCTCTCCCTTGGCCGGCGGATCAAGGAGGTGGGGGGAGAGTCCTACTCCCCCACGAATCCTTGTCTTACCCCACAATGATTCCTTGATCCTTTCTTGGTTTTCAAGTAAACTCCAAGAAATCTTCTAGAACCTTCCGGAACATTCTGAAACCTTCTAGAATCCCCATACAAATACTCTGGAACATTTCCTAACTTAGAAAATGATCCCCAATATATGAATCTTATTCCCTGGACAATTTCGGATCTCCTCGTGATGTTCCGGATCCAATCTGAGACTCCGAACAACATTCGGTCTCCAACGCACATTCCATATCTACTTAAAACAACTTCGAACCTTAAGTGTGTCACCCTACGGTTCGTGAACATGTAGACATGATGGAGACACATCTCCGATCAATAACCATTAGCGGGATCTGGAGATCCATAACAGCTCCCACATACTCAACGATGACTTCGTGATCGATAGAACCATTAACATACGAAACCAATTCCCTTTATCACGCGATACTCTACTTATCCGAGGTTTGATCGTCGGTATCTCCATACCTAGTTCTACCTCGTTACTGATAAGTACTCTTTACTCGTTCCATGATATGTCATCCCTTGTGACCTAGTCACATGCTTGCAAGCTAACTAGATGACATTCCACCGAGAGGGCCCAGAGCATATCTAACCGTCATATGGATGGACAAATCCCAATCTTGGTCCATGCGCTTCAACACATACTTTTAGAATACCCAATATCACCTTTATAACCACCCAGTTACGAAGCGGCATTTGATGTCATCAAAGTACCCATCCGGTGATGGTGATTAACATAACCTCATGGTCGAAGGATTAGGTTACTATGCATTTGAAAAGCTTGTAGCAAAATGAACTTAATGACTTGATCTTATGCTATGCTTACTATGGGTGTGTGTCCATTACATCATTCTCCTAATGATATGATCTTGTTATTAACGACATCCAATGTCCATGATCAGGAAACCATGATCATCCATTAATCAACAAGCTAGTTTAACAAGAGGCTTACTAGGGACTCTTTTATGTTTACAAAACACACAAGTATTAATGTTTCCGGTTAATACAATTATAGCATGGGATATAAACATTTATCATAAACATAAAGATATAATAATAACCACTTTATTATTGCCTCTTGGGCATATCTCCAACAGTCTCCCACTTGCACTAGAGTCAATAATCTAGTTAAAAACTTGTGCACTCAACACCTATGGATTTCTGGTGTTGTATAGACACTATTGCTAGTGGTAAACATAATCTTCGGATCTGACACTTCCAGGTCCATGTGTATTTGCATGTCCTTGCGTCTCTACGCATTACTCATTCTCCAATGAGATGGCATTGTATAAATTTGGTCCTTTGGTGAGACCTTTAGTTCCTTGGGATTAAATCATGTTGATACAATTGTCATACAATGTATCTTCATAGTATTATCCCGCTATGAACCACACCTAGTTTAATAACAAACTACTTGACGCAAATGCCCTCATTTGCTGCTACAATAGTAGTCATATACTTAGCCTTTTGTTGTAGTATCTGTCATAATGTTTTAACTTTGGTACTCAACCAAATCCGTTATGGAACTTCCTTTCCATTACATTGTGCCACCCATAGTTTAAATTGAGATAAACTTAACATGTGATAAAACTAGTATCAATGTAACAATTTACAATGAACTATTTGTCACCACTATATAAATAATATATTCTTAGTTCTTCCAAAGATCATAGGAATATCCCTACTATTGTCCAATGATCATCTTATGAGTCATTCTGGTATATGCTCATAACATTTAGAGCATAGGACATATCTGGATGTGTACATCTCAAAGAATGATTGATCAAAATATTCTTGTGATTTCACCAAGTGTCAAAACACTTGAATCTCGTGTCAAAACACTTGAATCTCGTGTCAACACACTTGAATCTTGATCCAGTCCTTTCCTTGCATCAAGAACCTTTCTTGTTGTTTCCATATTGAACTCATTCAACATCTTATCTATGTACATTTGGCAAAACCATATTAGTGCCTCAATCTATCCATATAGACATTGATGCCTAATTCTTGGGTTCTACCTAAGTCTTTCATCGAAATGAAATTCTTAACCCGTGTCAATAAAAGATACATCATTTCTAATCAACAATATGTCTTTCACATAATGTATTAGAAATATGTCTTAGCGCTCACACTTAATTTCTTGCAAAATGCAAACATCTTCACCGTCTCTGATGAAATTAAACCTTTTAACGGTTTCATCACGGTGAAGATTCCAACTCCGCGATGCTCACTTCAACCATTGAAGTTTTGCTACTTTTTTAGCATCCTTTGAATTAACAAAACCCTTTGGATTGTGTCATGGACACATCCTAGGTAACCATTCTATTAGAAGAACTTGTTTTGTTTGTTCAACTACCATATACCAAAATATATGTAGTGGTTGCTACATTAATCCGTCCAGACTAAATATCGCTATGAAAGATCAAATCTTATCATAGTCAATTCCTTGAACATTGTCGTAAACTCCTTCCGACATGTCGACTATTTCATAGATGTGAAACATCCATGTCTATTTCTTTATAGATCCATATACGACTGTAAGGTCTTGCACCTTTCCAGAGGGTTTTTCAAATTCAAAGCTTGATTTCTCGTGTATGGAATTATCATGGATTTTATGGCTTCAAGCCACTTAACAAAGTCAGGGCCCATCATTGATTATTTGCATGTAATCGGTTCATCATTGTCAAACAACAATGATTTAACTCTCAAATCTTGGCATTTGATTACTTACCCGACCTACTTGGTTCAATAGGAACTTAGATCTCCGTGACCACAACCTTTGAGGCACGTGAGCCATGAGCATTGTTGCTGCCTCCGGGACACTTACCGACGCTGCGCAACTCAGCACATATTAGCCAAGGTTCAACAACCTTGTCAAAGTTCTATTGTCCTCCCACTTAACTTTTCACCAAAAATTCCTTCTCAAGAAACTCGACATTCTAAGTGACAAACACTTTTGTCTTCGGTGTTATGGAGGAATACCCAATGGTTATTCGAAATAACCTACAAAGACATGCTCATCCGACTTTGGTTGTAAACATTTTACTTATGCCTAGCATACCAAAAATTTAAGAAAGGACAACCTGGGTTTTATCCCAAACCATGACTTATATGGTGTCATTTCAGCGGATCACGATGGAGCTCTTTTCAGTGTAAAAGCGGTAGTCACTAAAGCTTTAATCTTTAAAATATAATGGCAGTTTTATAAATGACACCTTTGATCTTACCATGTCAAACAGGGTTTCATTACATATCTTGAACACTCCATACTCCTATGGTGTTTTGGGAAATGCAAATCCATGGAACGATTCCTCAAATCTTAGGTGTTTTGCTAAACTTGTAACTCAAACATCTTTATAATCCAATCATAAACTTTTTTATTTTCTTGTTACAATAATTTTCCACTTCATCTTGAAAGTCTTTGAACATTTTCAAATGTTTCATACTTCTTCTTTATTGAGTAAGTATATACATATACTCACTCAAATCTTCGGAGAAAGCATATGAAGTTGAAATCCATCGCCCACGACTACATATAATGGACTATATACATCAATGTGTACAAATTCCAATCAGTTAGTCGTCTGTTCCTCTTTTGGCCTACGAATGGAGTTTTAATTATCTCCAGGAAAGTATCACAAGCATCATTTGATCAAAATCAAAGACTCCAAAAATCCATCAACATGGAGTTTCTTCATGTATCCCTAATATAATTTAAACAGTGATGTCACTTCGCAAGTGATCTTTCAATCATTTGTCTTGCGACATTTTAGCATTAGTTTTATGGTCGTTATTTCTCCAACCAGACTTGTATATCATCCATCTATTATGGAATACGGTAATTATTTGAACAACCTTTTGTCATCATAATACCTGATCAAAAATAACAATTATTGAAACAAACCTTGAAGGCAAGCTTTGATGTTAACGAGCAACACAACAACCCTTTGTTTGTTTTCGATGAACATCATCACATATTCTCTTGCTAGTTACTTAGGCCATTGCAGTTCATGAATTGTGTTGTCCTGTATGACACTTCATACCAACCAATTCGGTATCCAATACCGCAGAACCACATTGTTTAACAACCAAGGAATACATCCATAACATGTATCTTCTATATACCTAAGTTGGATATCTCCAATCTTTTCTTTTCTGCCAAATATTTTATAGATTCTCTTTCAACAATTCCTTTTCTTTTAAAAGAATCTATCAACATCAATAGTGGTGTCATTCACATGACACATAGTACAAAGTGTGTATAGTCAAATACTAATACCTTTGAACTTGCACTTTGAAGTGGATCACCTTCATCAAATGTTTGGCATTCTTTCAAAATTCCATTCTTTAGTAATCTTTTAGTGTAGTAAACATTTTACTTACATCTTGTATTCATCCTTATCATGACAACTTTCATGATCAAGCTGCTATAGCTTATAAAGGTGAATTGCGAGTATAATGTTTCTTTTCCAAAACTTTTTGGAGGATTAGGACGACTAGCGTCTCCAACCTTCACAAATTCTCATCAAATATGAGGACATATACTCTATCATGTTGTAACCAACACATTGTTTTAGATATCGCAATACCTTTCACATATGATGGTTTCTGAAACATTGCTTTCATCTCTTAGATAAACTTGATATTAAAAACAATCTTTTGAGTATCAAGAATCATGGAGGCAAACATGATACATTAGATACTAACACTAGAATTGTTACTCTTGATTTAATACTGTTTATTAAACTTCACAGAGTAAACGGAGTTTGCTGAAGGTTTGCAACAAGACTTTTAAACTTTAGATTGACACTCAAAACAATACGATACCAGTTCGTAAAGCAAATATCCAGAATTTCTATAGTTCCACTATCTCAACTATAACTAAGCGTAAGGTGGTGAACGGATGCCAATGACTACAACAAACTATGCAAATTCACTTTGATTGTGTTTATGATAAATTGAGTTTGACTAATCCAAATTACAAATGAACTCCCACTCAAAACAACATCCCTCGAGTTGTTTTAGTGATTACACGAACCAAATCCACTACACCAAGTCCGATCATCACGTGAGATGATGTAGCTTTAAAGGCGAACATTCAACATGTTCATCATATCATCCATATGACTCATGCTTTACCTTTCGGTATTCCGTGTTCGGAGACCATGTCTGTACATGCTAGGCTCGTCAAGGTTAACCTTAGTATCCGCATTTGCAAATCTGGCTTGCACCCGTCGTATGCACACGTAGAATCTATCACACCTGATCATCACGAGATGCTTCGAAACGACAAGTCTTAGCAACGGTGCCAACTAAGGATGAACACTTTATTACTTGATATTTAGTGAGAGGGATCATCTTATAATGCTACTGTCATGATCTAAGCAATACAAGATGCATAAAGGATTAACATCACAGGCAATTCATAATTAGTGTGATATGATATGGCCCTTTCTTCTTATGCCTTTGATCTCCATCTCCAAAGCACGGACATGATCTCCATCATCACCAGCATTGCGTCAAGGTCAGTGGCGCCGCTTCATGGTTGTCCATCATCACTAGCAACTATTACAACTACTTGGAATAAAGCTATTACAAGATGAATATACATGTGGGTCTTAACAGAATTAAAGACAACCATTAGGCTCCTGCCGGTTGCCATATTACAACAAGGATCATTGCATACATCAAATATAATCACAATCACATGATGGCCATATCACATCACAAAACCCCTGCAAAACAAGTTAGACGCCTCTAATTTTCTTTGCATGTTTTACGTGGTTTGGGGCTTTCCAATAAGAACGGATCTTACCTACGAAACTGAACCACAACGTTGATACAAGTGCTATCAAGTGCAAAGTGTAGATTGGATCTATACTATGATGGGAGAGACAGACACCCGCAAAGCCACTTGTGCAATACGAGTTGCATGTCAACTGTGGAGCAAGTCTCATGTGCGATGACATGTAAGGTTAGCCCGAGCCGCTTCATCCCACCATACCGCAAGATGCAAAGTACACAAAGCAAAAGACGGCACGAGCATCAACGCCCACAAAACCATTGTGTTCTACTCGTGCAACAGATCTACGCATAAACCTGGCTCTGATACCACTGATGGGTTCGTAGCATGGAAAACAAAAAATTTCTACCGCAAGAACGAACAAAACCCAGATCTAATCTAGATAAAAGCCAAGATCTAATCTATTAGACATGTGCAACGAGATAGATCTGTACTAACCCTTGTAGATCTGAAAGCGTTACGAGATCGGATCTCGTGGTTGATGTAGTCGATCACTTGCCGATCTCAAGATCGAGTAGACGATCCTTCCGGCGCCGCGTTCCGGCAGCGCTTCCGCAGTCGGTCACACGTGCAGAGTCGAAGCAGACCTTCCTCTCCCCGTTCCAGCGAGCAGCGGAGGTAGTAGATCTCTCCATGGAATCCCAGCAGCACAACGGTGTGGTGGTGGTGGTGGTGGAGTAGAGAATTCTGCAGGGCTTCGCCTAAGCCAGAGCAGAGGGAAGGAGGAGGAGAGAGGCAACTTGAGATCTAGAGAATAGAAGGGGCAAGGGGGTTTGTGCCTCCACCCCTCTATTTAAAGGAGGGAGGCGCCATGGGGAGGTGGAGTCCTTGTAGGACTCCCCTCTCCCTTGGCCGGCGGATCAAGGAGGTGGGGGAGAGTCCTACTCCCCCATGAATCCTTGTCTTACCCCACAAGGATTCCTTGATCCTTTCTTGGTTTTCAAGTAAACTCCAAGAAATCTTCTAGAACCTTCCGGAACATTCCGAAACCTTCTAGAATCCCCATACAAATACTCTGGAACATTTCCTAACTTAGAAAATGATCCCCAATATATGAATCTTATTCCCTGGACAATTCCGGATCTCCTCGTGATGTCCCGGATCCAATCCGAGACTCCGAACAACATTCGGTCTCCAACGCACATTCCATATCTACTTAAAACAACTTCGAACCTTAAGTGTGTCACCCTACGGTTCGTGAACATGTAGACATGATGGAGACACATCTCCGATCAATAACCATTAGCGGGATCTGGAGATCCATAACAGCTCCCACATACTCAACGATGACTTCGTGATCGATAGAACCATTAACATACGAAACCAATTCCCTTTGTCACGCGATACTCTACTTATCCGAGGTTTGATCGTCGGTATCTCCATACCTAGTTCTACCTCATTACTGATAAGTACTCTTTACTCGTTCCATGATATGTCATCCCTTATGACCTAGTCACATCCTTGCAAGCTAACTAGATGACATTCCACCGAGAGGGCCCAGAGCATATCTATCTGTCATATGGATGGACAAATCCCAATCTTGGTCCATGCGCTTCAACACATACTTTCAGAATACCCAATATCACCTTTATAACCACCCAGTTACAAAGCGGCGTTTGATGTCATCAAAGTACCCATCCGGTGATGGTGATTAACATAACCTCATGGTCGAAGGATTAGGTTACTATGCATTTGAAAAGCTTGTAGCCAAATGAACTTAATGACTTGATCTTATGCTATGCTTACTATGGGTGTGTGTCCATTACATCATTCTCCTAATGATATGATCTTGTTATTAACGACATCCAATGTCCATGATCAGGAAACCATGATCATCCATTAATCAACAAGCTAGTTTAACAAGAGGCTTACTAGGGACTCTTTTATGTTTACAAAACACACAAGTATTAATGTTTCCGGTTAATACAATTATAGCATGGGATATAAACATTTATCATAAACATAAAGATATAATAATAACCACTTTATTATTGCCTCTTGGGCATATCTCCAACAGTCTCCCACTTGCACTAGAGTCAATAATCTAGTTAAAAACTTGTGCACTCAACACCTATGGCTTTCTGGTGTTGTATAGACACTATTGCTAGTGGTAAACATAATCTTCGGATCTGACACTTCCAGGTCCGTGTGTATTTGCATGTCCTTGCGTCTCTACGCATTACTCATTCTCCAATGAGATGGCATTGTATAAATTTGGTCCTTTGGTGAGACCTTTAGTTCCTTGGGATTAAATCATGTTGATACAATTGTCATACAATGTATCTTCATAGTATTATCCCGCTATGAACCACACCTAGTTTAATAACAAACTACTTGACGCAAATGCCCTCATTTGCTGCTACAATAGTAGTCATATACTTAGCCTTTTGTTGTAGTATATGTCATAATGTTTTAACTTTGGTACTCAACCAAATCCGTTATGGAACTTCCTTTCCATTACATGGGATGTAAACATTTATCATAAATCTGTCATAAACATAAAGATATAGCATGGGATGTAAACAATTTATAGCATGGGATGTAAACATTTATCATAAACCTAAAGATATAATAATAACCACTTTATTATTGCCTCTTGGGCATATCTCCAACACTTTGGTCCTCCATCTCATACAAGCCTTGGTGGGAATAAATATTGCTTGGTGATTGTTGAAGACTACTCAAGATACACTTGGGTATATTTCTTCAAGCTAAAAAGTGAGACACAAGAGAACTTCATTAACTTCATCAACATGGCTCAACGCCAACACAATGTCCTGGTATTAACAGTAAGAAGTGACAACGGTACAGAGTTCAAGAACTACACATTGAATGGATTTCTTAGTGATGAGGAAATAAAACATCAATATTCCGCTGCATATACCCCTCAACAAAATGGTGTAGCTGTGAGGAAGAACCGGACTCTTATTGATAAGGCAAGGACCATGTTGGCGGAATTTAAATCTCCATACAATTTTTGGGCTGAAGCTATCTCCACCGCATGCCATGCATCAAACCGTCTCTACCTCCGCAAAGAATTGATCAAGACTCCATATGAAATTCTTACCGGTAACAAGCCCAACATTTCTTACTTCCAGGTGTTTGGTTGTAAGTGCTTCTATCGTATTAAGGGTATTCGTTTGTCCAAGTTTGATTCCAAAGCATTAGAGGGTATTTTTGTTGGTTATGGTCTCGAATCCCACACTTATAGAATCTATGACAAGCTCTCTGGAACTGTTATAGAATCTTGTAATGTGGTGTTTGAAGACTATGATGGTCCCCAAGCGGGGTGTGTTGATGTCTGTGATGTAGATGATGAAATGCCTCAGGATGCCATAGGAAGAATGGGTGCGGGTTTCATCCGCCCTGTTGAGGAACCCTTTATGGCGGACCGAGAAGAACTATGCTCTACTCAGGTGGAGCCGTCATCTTCACAACATCAACAAGCTCCTATCGAGGAGGACAATGACCCATGCCAAAGACAAGTTGTGGACCCTCAACCTACTGATCAAGAAGAAACCTCTAGCCAGGAGTTCCTTGAGTTTCCATTTGCCATAATGTCTAGTGGTGCTAAGTCTATTACACAAGGAAGATCTATAGAAACTTCCATAAGGGAAGCTCAATGCCTGTCTAGAAGTATGCTTGATCAAGACCAAGGTCAATCTTTGCCTCTTGTAGAAGAGAATAATTCCAATGATGATAAAGGTTAAGTTAATGGTCAAGACGAGGACCAAAATGATGAAGTGACCCCCCAAGAAACAACACGGAGATCGAAACTCGTCACCAAGCTAGAATTGATAGAATATTGGAATTAAGAGACCACACTCTTGAGAATGTGGTAGGAGATCTAAGAAGAGGGATATCTACTCGAGCTCAACTAGAGAACTTTGGTGAGAACCAAGCATACATTTCCATGGTGGAACCAAAGAAAGTTTGGGAAGCTCTTGAAGATTCAGATTGGTTGGATGCAATGCACAAAGAGATCAACAACTTTGAGAGAAACAAAGTATGGAAGTTAGTTGAAAAGCCAAAAGATTGCTGCAACGTTATAGGCACCAAGTGGATTTTCAAGAACAAGCAAGATGATCATGGAATTGTTGTGAGGAACAAGGCAAGATTGATTGCACAAGGGTTCTCTCAAATTGAAGGCATTGATTATGGAGAGACTTATGCACCCGTGGCTCGCCTTGAGTCCATCTGTATCCTTCTTGCTTATGCGGCACATCATAAATTTAAATTATAACAAATGGATGTAGAAAGTGCATTTCCTAATGGTCCATTGCATGAGTTGGCATATGTGAAGCAACCCCCGGGGTTTGAGGATCCCAACTTTCCAAACCACGTCTATGAACCCGATAAGGCACTCTATGGGCTCAAACAAGCCCCATGCACGTGGTATGAGCACCTTAGAGAGTTGTTGTTAGATCGTGGGTTTGAGGTTGGGAAAATCGATCCCACTCTTTTACTAAGAAGGTCAATGGGGAACTTTTTGTATGCCAAATATATGTAGATGATATTATCTTTGGCTCATCTAACAAAGCTTTTAATGATGAATTCTCAAAGCTTATGACTGACAGGTTTAGGATGTCTATGATGGGAGAATTGAGAGTATTTCTTGGTTTTGAGATCAAGCAAGTGAGAGGAGGAACATTCTTCAACCAATCCAAGTATACTTAAGATATGCTCAAAAGATTCAACATGAAAGATCTAAATGGAGCTCCCACTCCCATGGAAACAAAGACTCATCTTGAACTAAACCCAAATGGTAAAGATGTGGATCAAAAGGTATACCGGTCCATGATTGGCTCTTTGCTTTACCTTTGTGCATCTAGACCCGATATTGTGTTGAATGTAGGAGTGTGTGCAAGATATCAAGCAGCTCCTAAAGAAAGCCATTTGATGGCGGTCAAGAGAATCTTTCGATATTTGGTTCATACCCCAAACTATGGTATTTGGTATCCTAGGGGCTCAAATTTCTCTCTGTGTGGGTACACGAATTCAGATTGGGCTGGTGATAAGGTTGATAGGAAATCAACCTCCGGGGCTTGCCAATTCCTTGGGAGGTCCTTGGTGTGTTGGTCTTCTAAGAAGCAAAATTGTATATCTCTCTCCACCGCCGAAGCCGAGTATGTGGCAGCTACTAGTGCTTGTACACAATTGCTATGGATGAGGCAAACTTTAAAGGAATACGGTGTCCATTGTGACAAAGTGCCTCTTATATGTGACAATGAAAGTGCTATCAAGATTGCCTATAACCAAGTGGATCATACAAGGACAAAGCATATTGATATTCGTCATCACTTCATTAGAGATCATGTTGCTCAAGTTGATATTGAGCTATCCTATGTCTCAACCAAAGACCAACTTGCCGACATTTTCACGAAGCCACTTGATGAAGCAAGGTATTTGAGGAATGAACTAAATATCATAGATTCTAGGAGCTTGACTTGATCACCTTTCATACTCACCTATATCTTGACCCTTATTTGGTTTAGGTGTAGGCATGGAGATAGGGGGAGTGCGGTTCTAATACATTGGACTATCCCTCCCCCCATAATGCCAACATTAAGAAATTCAATTCTCTTAATATCATTTAGTGATATGTGGCTTCATTGATGAGTAGTGGCAATGAACCCAAGGATAATTCTTCACGGTGTCATGCCACAAACTCTTACATGGTGGCTAATAACCCACAAGTATAGGGGATCGTGTGTAGCCTTTTTGATAAGTAAGAGTGTCGAACCCAACGAGGAGCTAAAGGTAGGATAAATATTCTCTCAAGTTCTATCAACCACTGATACAACTGAAGGGAATATGCCCGAGAGGCAATAATAAAGTGGTTATTATCTTATTCCATGTTTATGATAAATGTTTATTTTACATGCTAGAATTGTATTGATCGGAAACATCAATACATGTGTGTTTAATAAACAAAAGGGTTCCTAGTTATGCCTCTCTTATAGACTAGCTTGTTGATTAACAAGATGATCAAGGTTTCCTGATCATGGACATTGGATGTTGTTAATAACAAGGTCACACCATTGGTGGAATGATGTGATGAACATTCATCTGAAGTATAGCATTACGATCAAAGTCATTATGTTTATATTGCTATAACATCATACGAAGTAATCTTTATCCTTAGACCATGAGATCATGTTAATTGCTAACACCGAAAGAGTATCTTGATAACATCAAACATCACACCTTAACAGGGTGACTATAAAGGTGGGTTCAGTGCTACGAAGGTGTTATGTTGAGGCTCATGGATCAAGAGTGGGATTTGTCCATCCCGATGACGGATAGATATACTCTGGGCCCTCTCGGTGATATCACATTGAAATAGCTTGCAAGCAAGTGATGTGATCACTAGAATGTTATATCACGGGAACGAGAAAAAAGAGTGCATGTCGGTAACGAGATCAAACTAGGTATGGAGATACCGATGATCGAATCTCGGACATGTAATATATCGCGGGACAAAGGGATTTAGTTACTAGCGTTAAAGGTTCTCACGATCACAGAAGTCATCGTTGAATGTGTAGGAGTCAGTATGGATCTCCAGGTCCCGCTGCTGATTATTGATCAGAGAGGGGTCTCGATCATGTCTGCATTATTCGCGAACCGTAGGGTGACACACTTAAGGGATACCGACACCATTTGGAGCAAATATGTTTCAGATAAAGATTTAAGAAAGCGCTGTAATTATTTCAATAGACACCGAAACTGTTTCGGGTGAAAATGCTGAAATTGGTTCTGCATGTAATATTGAAATGTTGCAGGGGGTTTTATGTGAATGTTTGTTAATTAAAGTAATTAACAAAAGAGTTTTATTAAATGAGAGAGCATTAAATTGGGAGAAATTTAATGCATTTAAAGTGGAGACTTTAAAACGGAATGTGAAGAGGCATTTTAATGTGGAGGGGTTACCACCACATGAATGGAGGAGGTGAAGAGACACCTCCTCCATGCGCTGCCATGAAGGAGGGGCACCCCCCTCCTCCTATAAAAGGCCACCCTCTCCTCACTTCTCACACACACCTCCTTGTGAAGGATCTCTCTCCCCCTCTAGTATTATTCCCCCATGGTCTCGGATTAGCGAGATACATGTTCCCGGTGGCTTTATCTGGAAAGGAGTTGCTGCTTCCGCTGCTTTGCTGGAGCGAGGGATGGAGGTTGTCGGGGTACCGGACGTGTGTGCAATCACGGATGCACCGCTGCTTTGCGGTGCTGGACTTGGTGGTGCTGGAGCTGGATCTGATGGACGTGCTAGAGCCGGACCTGCTGGACTTCATCACGATCTTGAGATCGGCAAGTGTACGACTACATCAACCACGAGTTCCTACTCGTTAACAAAACTCGTTGTCTTCGAGGGTAAGTTCTCCATGGATGTATGTCCACCCGTTGCTATGTATCTAGTAGATAGATCTTGGCGTATAGTTCTCATCGTAGGAAATTTTTTGTTTTCTATGCTGCGGACCCAACAGTGGTATCAGAGCCTGATCTATGCGTAGGTGCTTTGCACGGGTAGTACACATATGTTTATATGTGGGCGATGATGATCATGTTATTGCATCTTCTATGTACTTTGGATATTGGTGGCATAGTGGGATGAAGCGGCCCAGACCAACCTTACATGTCATCGTACATGAGACCGGTTCCACGACTGACATGCAACTTGTTTTGCATAAGTGGCTGGCGGGTGTCTGTCTCTCCTACTATAGTCAATATCTGATTTACAACGAGTTGTTAATAACTTAGTTATCCTCATTGTGGTTCATGTTCATAGGTAAGAACGGTTCTATCTCCGAAAGCCCTAAGCCACGTAAAACTTGCAATTGATAAATTAGAGGCGTCTAGTTTAGATCGTTGCTGGGCTAGTGTCTTGATATGGTATTGTTGTAAGTAGATGTATGATAGATACTCTTACAACACACTCAACGTGTAAGTTCCATAGACCTTGGCCTTACACACAAAGGAATGATAGAGATCATACCACGATGCAAGTGATAGAGATCAAATGCATGGACCATATCATCTCACTTTACACATTAGATGTTAGCATCTTATACTGCTAGTTTGGCGTTTTTTGTAGCATTGTAAGATGATCCCTCTTTTAAATATAAAGATAAAATGTGTTCTTCCTTAAGTATGCACCGTTCTATGGATCGTGTTTTCGAGACATCACGTGATGATCGGGTGTTCTCAACTCTACGCTTTCATGCAACGGGTGTAAGACAGATTTACACACGCGAATACTAAGGTTCTTACTTGGTGAGCCTAGCATGTACAGACATGGCCTTGGAACACGGACCAAAAGGTTAAACATGAGTCATATAGTTGATGTGATGACCATATTGATGCTCGCCTTTGAAGCTACACCGACTCACGTGATGATCGGTCTTGGTGTAGTGGATTTGGTTCATGTAATCACCAAAAGGCACGAGGGATGTCGTTTTTGAGTGGGAGTTCATTTCTAATTTGGATTAGTCGAACTCAATTTGTCATAAATTAAATCAAAGTGAATTTGCATAGTTTGTTGTAGTCATTGGCATTCGTCTTCTACCTTATGCTTAGTTTTTATTTGAGATAATAGAACTATAGAATTCTGGATATTTACTTTACGAACTGGTATCGTATTGTTTCGAATGTCAATTTAAAGTTTATAAGTCCTATTGCAAACTTTTAGCAAACTCTATTTACTCCATGAAGTTTAATAAGTAGTATTAAATCAAGAGTAAGAATTCCAATGTTAGTGTCTAAAGTATCGTGTTTGCCTCCATGATTATTGATATTCAAAAAGTTGTTTTAATATCAAGATTATATTGGAGCTGAAAATTGTTTCAGAAACCATCATGTGTGAAAGATATTGTGATATCTGAAACAATGTTTTTTGGTTGCATTATGATAGAGTATAATTTAGCAAAATACATGTTCTCATATTGTATGAGAATTTGTGAAGGATGGAGATGCTAGGCATCCGAATCTACCAAAAAGGTTTTGGGAACTGATATTATACTCGCGATTCTTCCTTATAGGCTATAGTAGCTTGATCATGAAATTTGTCATGATAAGGATGAATAGAAGATGTAAGTAAAATGTTTACTACACTAATAGATTACTAAAGAATGGATTTTTGAAAGAACACCAAACATTTGATGATGGTGATCCACTTCAAAGTGCAAGTCCAAAGGTATTAGTATTTGACTATATACGCTTTGTACCATGTGTCATGTTGATGACACCACTATTGATGTTGATAGATTCTTTTAAAAGAAAAGGAATTGCTGAAAGAGAATCTATAAAATATTTGGCAGAAAAATAAAAGGTTGGAGATGTCCAACTTAGGTATATAGAAGATATACATGTTATGGCTATATTCCTTGCTTGTTAAACAATGTGGTTCTTAGGTATTGGATACCGGTATTGGATACCGAATTGGTTGGTATGAAGTGTCATACAGGACAACGCAATTCATGAACTACAATGTCCTAAGTAACCAGCAAGAGAATGAGTGATGATGTTCATCGAAAACAAATAAAGTGTTATTGTGTTTTTCGTTGTCATCAAACCAAGCCTTCAAGATTTGTTTAAATAATTGTTATTTTTGTTCCGGTATCATGAGAGCAATGGCTGTTCAAATAATTACCATATTCCATAAAGGATGGATGAACTTTTACAAGTCTAGTTGGAGAAATCACATCCATAAACACTATTGCTAAAATGTCACAAGACAAATGATAGAAAGATCACTTATGAAGTGACATCGCTGTTTAAATTATGTTTGAAAGAAAACATGAAGAAACTCCATGTTGATGGATTTTTGGAGTCTTTGATTTTGATCAATTGACGCATGTGAGACTTTCCTCGAGATAATTGAAACTCCGTCCATAGGCCAGAGAGGAACGGATGACTAGCTTATTGGAAATTGTGCATGCTGATGTGCATAGTCCATTATGTGTAGCCATATGCGATGGATCTTTTTGCTTCATATGCTTTCTCCAAAAATTTGAGTGAATATATCAGTATATTTACTTAATAAGGAAGAAGTATGAAACATTTGAAAATTATTCAAAGACTTTCAAGATGAAGTGGAAAATCATTGTAACAAGAAAATAAAGAGTTTATGATTCGATCATAAAGGAAGATATTTGAGTTACATGTTTAGCAAAAACACCTAAAACTTGAGTAATTGTTCCATGATTTGTGTTTCTCGATAAACCATAGGAGTATGGCATATTCGAGAGATAAAACCAAACCATGTTTGACATGGTAAGATCAAGGGTGTCATTTATAAAACTGCCATTATGTTTTAAGGATTGAAGCTTTAGAGACTACCGCTTTTACACTGAAAAGAGCACCATCGTGATCCATTGAAATGATACCATATGAGTATGGTTTGGGATAAAACCCAAATTGTTTTTTCTTAAATTTTGGTATGCTATGCATAAATAAAATGTTTACAACCAAAGTCGGATAAGCACGTCTTTGTAGGTTATCCCAAAGAATTTGTTGGGAATTTCTCCATAACACCGAGGACAAAAGAGTTTGTTACTTGGAACGTCAAGTTTCTTGAGAAGGAATTTTTCGTGAAAAGTTAAGTCGGAGGACAATAGAACTTTGATAAGGTTGTTGAACCTTAGCTATATGTGCTAAGTAGCGCAGCACCGGAAAGTGTCCCGGTGGCGGCCACAATGCTCATGGCTCTCGTGATTATAAAAGGTGTGATCTCGGAGATTAGAGTTCCTATAGAACCGTGTGGGTCGGTAAGAATCAAATAGTAAGATTTGATAAGCAAGTCGTTATTGTTTTGACAATGATGAACTGACTACATGCAAAGAAGCGATGATGGGCCCTGACTCCATAAAATGACTAGAAGTCATAGAATCCGTGATAGTATCCATACACGAGAAAACAAGTTTTTGAACTTGGAAGACCCTCCAGAAAGGCGTGAAGCCTATCGGTCGTGTTTGGATCTATAAAGAAATAAGACATGGATGTTTAACATCTATGAAATAGTCGACATGTCGTAAAGAAGTTTACGACAATGTTTAAGGAGTTGACTATGACAAGATTTTATCTTTCATAGCGATGTATAGTCTTGACGGATTAATGTAGCAACAACTACCAGGGCCGTCTCCACAAATTTGGGGCCCCTGTGCGAAACAGAAAATGGGTCTCTAAAATTTGAAATTTTCCATCATGATAATAACTAAAACGCACTTTACTTTATTATATAATTACAATATGTGTTACTTCGTACAATATGCAGAAATATCAAACATTAATTCTACTAAAAACGTACCACTGGAGCAATAAACTAACCTGAAGTTCTAGTAAAAAAACACTATCCCTCGTCTATTTTTAAAATGAAAACTTCAATTATTATATTCATAAGTATTCTCGTCAAGGATATCACTTTAAGTGCATGTTTTTTTTCTTATTATATCATGCTTTGTAGCATGGAGTCCGGAGTCATATTTTCTAGAAGACATGATTATTCCAGTTTTCTAAACGAAAAATAAGTTAATATAAGAAGGTACTACAAAGTACAAACCTTGATCAACCTTGAATTTGAGGTCTAGAGCTGGCCATTTGGGGCGTCGGGAGATGGGAGGCCGATAGTATGCAGCGATCTGGCCTAGAACCGAGAATCCAAATTCCAAAACGGCAGTACCCGGCGGGGCGCTATGATCGCTCGAATTTGCGCAGGAAAACCGATCAGCGGTTGCACGAACAGGCGCAAGTGGGCGTCTCAGCGAACGGGCGATAGAGAGGTGGCGAAATCTTTTGATCGGCAAACTGACGAACACGCGCTGGGACTGGGATCTTGGAGACCGAGAGGCAGGAGTATAGTCTAGATCTATTTGACTCGATCCCGGTTGATCGAACGAGCTAGCCCTGGCCTCGCGTAGCGCCCTCTCCGCCTCGGATCGAGAAACAGCAGAGGCCTCGACGTTGGAGTGGGCCGACTTCGGGGACTAGAAAAGGATCGCCCACTTGGTTGAGCGAGTCGTGGGTGATGTGACTTCGGTCTTGGAAAAAAGTGCTGGACAAAATAGAAATTCATATGGGCTAGGCGCTGGAAAAATGGGGCCCCTAGTTTTTTGGGGCCCTGTGTGGTCGCCCAGTTCGCACAGGGCCTTGGACGGGCCTGACAACTACATATAATTTGGTATATGGTAGTTGAATAAAAAAACAAGGTTCTTCTAATAGAACGGTAACCTAGGACATGTACGTTGCATGGTCTGAAGGGTTTTGTTAATTCAAAGGGTGCTAAAAGGGCATGTAAACTTCAATAGTTGAAGTAAGCATAGCGGAGTTGGAATCTTCACCATGATGAAACTGTTAAAAGAGTTTAAATTCATCGGAGATGATGAAGATGCTTGCATTTGCAAGAAATTAAGTGGGAGCGCTGAGACATATTTCTAATACATTATGTAGAGGACGTATTGTTGATTGAAAATGATGTATCTTGTATTGGCACAAGTTAAGAATTTCATTAAAATAAGATTTCGATGAAAGACTTGGGCAAACCCAGAATATTAGGCATCAATATCTATATGGATAGATTAAGGCGTTAATATGGTTGTGCCAGACATACATATATAAGATATTGAAAGGGTTCAATATGAGATATTGAAAGGGTTCAATATGGAAACAATAAGAAAGGTTCTTGCTGCATGGAAAGGATTGTATCAAGATTCAAGTGTTTCAACACTTGGTGAGTAAAATCACATGAAAATTTTGATCGATTATACCATGATATGTATATATCCAGAATGTCCTATGCTCTAAATGTTATGAGCATATACCAGAATGATTCATAAGATGATCATTGGACAATAGTAAAGATATTCTTATGAGCTTTGGAAGAACTAAGAATATATCATGTATAAGTGACAAATAGTTAAAGGTAGTTCATTGTAAAGTGTTACATTGATACTAGTTTTGTCACAAGATACAAATTAAATTTATCTCAATTTAGACTATGGGTGGCACAATATAATGGAAAGGATGTTCCATGATGGATTTGGATGAGTTCCAAAGTTGAGATATTGTGACGAATACTACAACAAAAGGCTAAGTATATGATTGCTATAGTAGCAGTATAGGAGGGCATTTGTGTTAAGTAGTTTGTTATCAAACTAGGTGTGATTCAAAGTGGGCTAATACTATGAAGATATATTGTGTGACAATAATATCAACATATTTTAACCCGAATGAACTAAAGGTCTCACCAGAGGACCAAATTTATACAATGCCATCTCATTTGAGAATGAGTGATGCGTAGAGACGCAAAGACATGCAAATACACACGGACCTGAAACTGTCAGATCCGGAGATTATGTTAACCACTAGCAATTGCGTATATGCAACACCAGAAAGCCATAGGTGTTCAATACGCAAAGTTTTTCAAACTAGATTATTGACTCTAGTGCAAGTGGGAGACTGAAGGGAATATGCCCGAGAGGCAATAATAAAGTGGTTATTATCTTATTCCATGTTTATGATAAATGTATATTATACATGCTAGAATTGTATTGATCGGAAACATCAATACATGTGTGTTTAATAAACAAAAAGGGTTCCTAGTTATGCCTCTCTTATAGACTAGCTTGTTGATTAACAAGATGATCAAGGTTTCCTGATCATGGACATTGGATGTTGTTAATAACAAGGTCACACCATTGGTGGAATGATGTGATGAACATTCATCCGAAGTATAGCATTACGATCAAAGTCATTATGTTTATATTGCTATAATATCATACGAAGTAATCTTTATCCTTAGACCATGAGATCATGTTAATTGCTAACACCGGAAGAGTATCTTGATAACATCAAACATCGCACCGTAACAAGGTGACTATAAAGGTGGGTTCAGTGCTACGAAGGTGTTATGTTGAGGCTCATGGATCAAGAGTGGGATTTGTCCCTCCCGATGACGGATACATATACTCTGGGCCCTCTCGGTGATATCACATTGAAATAGCTTGCAAGCAAGTGATGTGATCACTAGAATGTTATATCACGGGAACGAGAAAAAAGAGTGCATGTCGGTAACGAGATCAAACTAGGTATGGAGATACCAATGATCGAATCTCGGACATGTAATATATCGCGGGACAAAGGGATTTAGTTACTAGCGTTAAAGGTTCTCACGATCACAGAAGTCATCGTTGAATGTGTAGGAGTCAGTATGGATCTCCAGGTCCCGCTGCTGATTATTGATCAGAGAGGGGTCTCGATCATGTCTGCATTATTCGCGAACCGTAGGGTGGCACACTTAAGGGATACCGACACCATTTGGAGCAAATATGTTTCAGATAAAGATTTAAGAAAGCGCTGGAATTATTTCAATAGACACCGAAACTGTTTTGGGTGAAAATGCTGAAATTGGTTCTGCATGTAATATTGAAATGTTGCAGGGGTTTTTTATGTGAATGTTTGTTAATTAAAGTAATTAACAAAATTCTTAATAAAAATAATAAAAGAGTTTTATTAAATGAGAGAGCATTAAATTTGGAGAAATTTAATGCATTTAAAGTGGAGACTTTAAAAGGGAATGTGAAGAGGCATTTTAATGTGGAGGGGTTACCACCACATGAATGGAGGAGGTGAAGAGACACCTCCTCCATGCGCCGGCCATGAAGGAGGGGCACCCCCCTCCTCCTATAAAAGGCCACCCTCTCCTCACTTCTCACACACACCTCCTTGTGAAGGATCTCTCTCCCCCTCTAGTATTATTCCCCCATGGTCTCGGATTAGCGAGATACATGTTCCCGGTGGCTTTATCTGGAAAGGATTTGCTGCTTCCGCTGCTTTGCTGGAGCGAGGGATGGAGGTTATCAGGGTACCGGACATGTGTGCGATCACGGATGCACCGCTGCTTTGCGGTGCTGGACTTGGTGGTGCTGGAGCTGGATCTGATGGACGTGCTGGAGCCGGACCTGCTGGACTTCAGCACGATCTTGAGATCGGCAAGTGTACGACTACATCAACCACGAGTTCCTACTCGTTAACAAAACTCGTTGTCTTTGAGGGTAAGTTTTCTGTGGATGTATGTCCACCCGTTGCTATGTATCTAGTAGATAGATCTTAGCGTCTAGTTCTCATCGTAGGAATTTTTTTGTTTTCTATGCTGCGGACCCAACAACAACTCTACGCACACTAAACGTTTGCATTATCTAGGAAATAAAACTAGAGCAACAATACGTGTAATAGAGATAGCTTTGCATGATAATAAATAACAGGAAAGTAAAGCTAGTTGCTGCAGCAATAAAATACACTAAACTAACAGAACCATGAGTGTGGAATAGTGGTGGTAATTGTGGTTGCTTTGTCCAAGTTTAAATAGCGAATAGATCGGGTTCATTATCTTCGATGCAATTTTCTATGTGGGAGAGGCTAAATATACATGCGCTTCACTACTTGGAATTACATGTACTATATGATTGGATTGTTAGCAAACATCCGTAAGTACTAATCAATGCATTAAGGTTTCCCCAACCATAGCCTTAAGTTTAATGGTCCTCTTACTCCCATACGTGCAACATTTCGGTTCGCGTCCTCGGGTTTCTATCACTCCTGCAGAACTCCCCACCTTCCTCTTACACATACTACAAACCCTATGATGTTTAATCCATGCGCACACAAATATAATGGACACCAAAGGACTATACCATATCGATATACAACTCTAATGAACCAAAGACGTTCAACCATTCAATCTAAGAACAAAGAAACTACGCAAACATGACATAGATCATAGGATTATAACTTATAACATCAAACATTGTGTTTACATAGGACGGTACAGAGGTGTGTGGGAGGATGAACCACTGCATACTAGGAGGATTAGGTGATGGAGATGGCAGTGAAGATGGTGAAGAGGGCGGCAGCGCGGGGGACTCCTTCCCAGCCGCCGGTATCATGGGGAGCACCGCCCCTTAGCCCCCTTCCTTCATGGCTTCTTGGGATCCCTCCCCTATGGAGATGGGATCCATGGGGGGCAAAAACGTGACTTTGGTGGCTGCAAATTTGTGGGTGGAGATGCCCCGAGCGAATTAGGTTTCCTCCCTTTATATAGCTTCTCGGATTCCCATCACCCCATCTTAGGCTGCAGTAAATCAGGCATAAAAGGCCCGTCCGGACTCAGAATTAGCTAAATTTTATGTCCAGAACGTTTGTCGCGAAATTTCCAACAACTTTGTAGTTGAAGAGTTTTCCGTTTGATGCCGTCTTCGACCCGAAACATGACCATCTTCAAAAAGAGGTCTGAGACAGATTTCTGGAAAAATCCCAATTTGACTCCAACAAGATTTCCACTTGTATTCTTGGTAATTCCTATACATCAAAGTGTAAAACAAGAACGTTGTCCACTTTTGCAACTATTAGTAGGTTAGTCCAAATAAATCATAAACTTTATACAAAAAGGAGTGTCAAAAGCATATTATTAGCATAAAACCATCAAAAATTATAGATACGTTATGAACGTATCAACATCTCCAACCTTAGTTCATGCTCGTCCTCAAGTAGGTAAACAATCAAAACAATATAATTTTTGAGGTGACATACAGAGAACATAATCTTGATCATGACTATTGTAAAAGCATTGATAACTGGGATTAAGGTACTCTAAATATGAATCATGAAAGATAGAGTTCTAATAATAAGACACAACAACTATGTTGTAACATGAAAAGGCACAAACAAAAGATTCATGAATAACAATACTTTGCAAGACGTTTGTTTGTTTCACATAAAGAAAGCATAATGATAATGGTATTCAGTTTGTCCCTCATAGAGTAGCAAAACATAAATGCATAGGACACCTTCAAAGTTCATAAGGGTGACTAGATACAAATAGTTTAGGAACAAGCAATATCAAACTTATGCATCAATCAACAAGTCTTGGGACAATGCACATAGAACTAAGAATGACAACTATGCTCTCTTAATTGGTGCATAAAGATAGAAGGTGGAGACTCAATATAAAAGTGGAAGAAATGCCTTCATAGAAGGAAGCAGGGGTTCAAGTCTCATAAAGAGCTTCCAAAAATTATGGTACTTATTAGCTTTCAGCTCTCATTGCCCCTATCATAAGCATCCTTAGGTGATTAAGGTTAAAGTGAACAAACTATGGAGTATATGCTTGACAAAGTTATAAGTTGAAATCTCATGCCCTTACTTACGAGTACCGAACCTCATGCTACTCAACTTCAGTCACAAGTAAGCTCTTGTCATTGCAAGTACATATGTATCATAGAGAACCGCCAACGGGGTACCCCTTGCACATGATACAGGAGCTATCCCATAATCAAAATGATAAGGCAAGCAGACAATGAGCATCTCAGCGATCTTTTTATTTGTTATTTGCATAGGTTTTTATTGAGGATGCTTCATAGAGTGCTCATTATGGTTATGCTGCAAGTTTCCACCATGATTAGGCATGGCTTACGCTAGCGGCCCAGGCGTTTCTCTAACACACATACAAACTCCATGATCTTACAAGTTCCCCTTTTATTTCACACCGCCGGGATCCATAAGCAAAAGAATCATGATATCAACGGAATATAAGTGCAATGTTGAAAGCGTTCCCCATGATACATGGTTCTGCTAACTTCAACTTATAAAGCGTAAGAATATACACAACAAAGATGGACACAATGGTTCAAGCTTATTAAGTGCAAGAAAATAAAGTGTGCCATCAAGTTCGTGAGAGCTTTAATCACTAATTTTCACATAACAAGTTTAATTCGGAAGGTAGATAAAATCATGAATATACTTGGAATAGCAAACGCTAATAGGTAGGTATGGTGGACTCTTTGGGATAACTTGGTTTTATTTGGAGTTGGATGCATGAGTGGAACTCATACTTGGTTATGGAGGCTAGCAAAAGACTGGGAGCGACCAACTAAAAGAGCAATAATGGCCAGAATCATGCAAAGCGACAGAACATCATTAATTAAAGCATAAAGTGATATTACAAGTCGAAAACTAAAGGATAATAAAGGCTATGGTGACTTGGGATAGTCATAACATGGTGTGAGCATGCGCCCAGTCAACCCAAATAAAGCATCAAAGGAGAATACCACAATACTATGATTTAATATGCTAAAACAACGCATGATTCTTTCAAAGCACATTAAGCAATCTCAATTGTTTATAACATGTCATGTTGCAGCAAAAATCACTAAGCATAAAGCCAAAACAATATCAAGCATGAAATGACAAAGCATATGCCACCGTCAAAAACGAGCTTCTTTTATCACTTAAGCATGAACTTTTCCTATTCTTTTCCAATCCAAACCACACTTATTTGAAAACTAATGTATGAAAGAGGGGGTCCAACCAATTTATTCAAGCAAACTATGAAAACCAAGCAAACAAAAATGAAAACGAAGACGCTCCAAGAACAACACAACTGTGCATGAAACAATAAAAATGAAGTGTTTGGAAGAAACCTGAGATTTTTATTGATGAAGAAGGGGATGCCTTGGGCATCCCCAAGCTTTGAATCTTGTACTTCTTGGATATTTCTTGGGGTGACACACGTGGAATCCCCAAACTTGAGCTTTAGTCAATTCTTCATCTCATTACATCACTCTTTCCATACACCTGAATTTTTTCCTTCATACAAAACTTCACACAATCTTTATTAGCAACATTAGTGCACTCAAGATAATAAGTCTTTGGGTTCAGTTCCAACACCAATAAATCTTACACTAAAACACAAGCTACTCTAGCACCTCCCTCAAAAATCTCAATTCCCCAAAAAGAACTCAAAAAGGAATCAACAAGAAGCAAATGCAAATAATGGCAGAAATCTGTCAAAACAGACCAGCAGGTAAAGACCAATTTTTTCGAAGACCTTATGTTGCTCAAATCGAAAAGTGTTGAACTAACGAAAGTTATATAACAACCTGGGGAGGAATCACAAAAATTCGCAGCTCAAACCGATGTGATTTTACACGAATTTTTACAGCGAAGCACAAAAATCTGTTTCGGGACAGTAACTTTTCCATGCATTACTGCTCTCTCATTGGAGGTTACTCTTGGCACAAAAAGCAAATAAAAAGGATAAGGAGCGGTTATTACAGAGGAATAACTTCCAAGACTCATCTAAAACTTTTGGGTTATCTCCCAATAAGTACTTTTCTTTAACGCCTTTAAGTTAGGCATAGGAGCAAGATTCAATTATTTTCGAATGAATAAGCATTAAGATCAATACCAGAAATATCTTTATTTTTCAAGGCTTCATGCATTCCTACAAGTTTTTAACTGAAAAGCTTCCATGGAAATATTTGTTTTGGTTTCATAGGCATGAACACAAGTGTTCAAGGTCGACCCCCACTTAACCATTACTCATCTTTCCAATCACTTTCCTTTTTGAAAATGTTTTTTGGTAACAAGTACAATTTTTTTTGTAATTCGCATTCCCTATCGATACTAAGATACAAAACAACTTAAAACTGAAAGTAAAGCCTACTTAGAGATAAAGCAAACAAGTGCACACAAGAATATTCACCCACATGCTATTGCTCCCCGGCAACGGCGCCAGAAAAGATCTTGATAACCCACAAGTATAGGGGATCGTGTGTAGCCTTTTCGATAAGTAAGAGTGTCAAACCCAATGAGGAGCTAAAGGTAGGATAAGTATTCTCTCAAGTTATATCAACCACTGATACAACTCTACGCACACTAAATGTTTGCATTATCTAGGAAATAAAACTAGAGCAACAATACGAGTAATAGAGATAGCTTTGCATGATAATAAATAACAAGAAAGTAAAGCTAGTTGTTGCAGAAATAAAATACACTAAACTAACAAAACCATGAGTGTGGAATAGTGGTGGTAATTGTGGTGGCTTTGTCCAAGTTTAAATAGCGAATAGATCGGGTTCATTGTCTTCGATGCAGTTTTCTATGTGGGAGAGGCTAAATATACATGCGCTTCACTACTTGGAATTACATGTACTATATGATTGGATTGTTAGCAAACATCCGTAAGTACTAATCAATGTATTAAGGTTTCCCAACCATAGCCTTAAGTTTAATGGTCCTCTTACTCCCATACGTGCAACATTCCGGTTCACGTCCTCGGGTTTCTGTCACTCCGGAAGAACTTTCCCCCTTCCTCTTACATATACTACAAACCCTATGATGTTTAATTCATGCGCGCACAAATATAATGGTCACCAAAGAACTGTACCATATTGATGGCTCAATACACGGCACCCAGAAAAGTGCTTGGTGCGTTGTGTTGATGTAGAGCTCGTTGGGAACCCCAAGAGGAAGGTATGATGAGCACAACAGCAAGTTTCCCTCAGTTATGAAACCAAGGTTTAATCGAACCAGTAGGAGCAAGGAAACACCTCAAAGGTGTTACTAGCTGAGCTTTGGCAGGGCGCACTACCGGTGCTAGTAGCAATGTGGAGACCTGCACAACACAACCACAGAACTTTGTCCCCAACTTGCGATGAGGTTGTCAATCTCACCGTGTTTTGCGGAAAACAAAGGATTAAATGTATCGAATGGAAAGAAGTAACAGTTTGCAGAAAGTAAACACAAAGCAGTAAAAGATTGTAGATTGTATGTAAAGAAAAGGACCGGGATCCATAGTTCACTAGAGGTGGCTCTCCTTAGATAGATAACATGCTGGGTGAACAAATTACAACGGGGCAATTGACAAACACCGAGAAAGCAATACATGCATATACTAATCATCTTGACTCTTTTGAGACTTGATTGGGCATTACAACATAATACATAGACCGCCATCCAACTGCATCGATGACTAATAATCCACCTTCAGGTTATCATCCAAACCCCCTCCAGTATTAAGTTGCAAGCAACAGATTATTGCTTTATGAACTGCGTGTAAAGTAAACAATACAATTGTTCTATGAACAAAAGATCGTTGTTTTCTCCCTAGTAGCAACAGCACATCTAGTACCTTAGAGATTTCTGTCACTTCCCCAGATTACCATAGGCATGAACCCACTATCGAGCCTAAATACTAACTCTTGGAGTTGCTAGCATCTACTTGGCCAAGATAGCTACTAACAACGGAAAGCATGCAAGATCTCAAATAACAAAGACATGATAGAATCAATAATCAATCTGAAATAGCATCTCAATATCCATCGGATCCCCGCAAACACAACATGTATGGATTACAAATAGATGATCTTGATCATGAACGGAGCTCACAAGATCTAAACATGAAAGCACAAAGGAGGAGAAACCAGCCATCTAGCTACTACATGGATCCGTAGTCCAAGGATGAACTACTCATGCATCACACCGGAGGCTTGCATGGTGATGAAGAAGGCCTCCAGGGTGAATTCCCCTCTCCGGCAGGGTGCCGGGAAGAGCTTCAGATCCCCCCGATCTAGGGATGGAGATGACGGCGGCTACAGACTCTTTCGTTGATTTTTGATCGGGTCCTTAGGGTTTTGATCCCGAGGGCAAGATATAGGCGGAAGGAGAGGCCGAGGGGGTGCTGGGGTCGGCCAGACCACCCCCTGGCATGGGCCAGGCCTGGCCGCATGGCCAGGTGGTGTGGCTGGCCCCTGGCCCCTCCCCGTCTCGTATTCTGGCACTTGATCCCTTCCGAAAAAATAGGCACTTTGGCTTTTGTCCCGTCCAATTCCGAGAATATTCATTTTCTGACTTTTCTGGAACCAAAAACAACAGAAAACAGGCAGCTGGCACTATGGCTCTTGTTAATAGGTTAGTCCAAGAAATCATAATAAAAGTACTCCAAAGTTGGAACAAAACACAAGAAAGTGGATAAAACCAAGCATGGAACATCAAAAATTATAGATACATTTGCAATGTATCACATATCAACATACAACTCTAATGAACCAAAGACGTTCAACTATTCAATCTAAGAACAAACAAACTACGCAAACATGACATAGATCATAGGATTATAACTTATAACATCAAACATCGTGTTTACATAGGACGGTACAGAGGTGTGTGGGAGGACGAACCACTGCATACTAGGAGGATTAGGTGATGGATATGGCAGTGAAGATGGTGAAGAGGGCGGCGGCGGTGCCGACGGCGGCGCGGGGGACTCCTTCCCCGCCGCTGGTATCATGGGGGAGCACCGCCCCTTACCCCCTTCTTTCATGGCTTCTTGGGATCCCTCCCTCATGGAGATGGGATCCATGGGGGAGGCAAAAACATGGCTTTGGTGGCTGCAAATTCGTGGGTGGAGATGCCCCGGGTGAATTAGGCTTCCTCCCTTTATATAGCTTCTCGCATTCCTGTCACCCCATCTTGGGCTGCAGTAAATCGGGCCTAAAAGGTCCGTCCGGACTCAGAATTAGGTAAATTTTATGTCTACAACGTTTGTAGTGAAATTTCCAACAACTTTGTAGTTGAAGAGTTTTCCATTTGACGCCTTCTTCGACCCGAAACGTGACCATCTTAAAAAAGAGTTCTGAGACAGATTTCTGGAAAAATTCCAATTTGACTCCAACAAGGTTTCCACTTGTATTCTTGGTAATTCCTATACATCAAAGTGTAAAACAAGAACATTGTGCACTTTTGCAACTATTAGTAGGTTAGTCCAAATAAATCGTAAACTTTATACAAAAAGGAGTGTCAAAAGCACATTATTAGCATAAAACCATCAAAAATTATAGATACGTTATGGGCATATCAGTGGCCTCGGCCACCGCCCTCTTCATATTTGAAGAGTCGGTGCTTAACTTGTTTGGTTTGGATCTTAATTTGTCATCTTTTGACTATCTATGGTTTCTTGGTTCTTCACAGTATATTTTCTGAATCCCAGGCCTATACTCATCCCTAAACATGCTCCTCTTGCCACACATTTGTCTAACTTCTGTACCTGGAGTTTTTCTGGTCGTGGGGGCCGGAATGTCCGCACTGTACCAACCGAAGAGTCTGGCCTGGCCGGACACTCTGCTTGATACAGCCCGGACACTCCGGCCGGGCCGTACACTTCGACTAATTTCGCCCGAACACTCCAGCCCCAGCGGTTTTAATCCTGTAAAAGGGGCCGGGGAGAAGTGGACGGTTCAGTCCTCCTTCTTCCCCCGACTCTCTCCTCTCCATAGCCCGCTGCCCCTGACCAGGATCTCCATCGGGAGGGACTCTCCACCCTGGATTCGACCGTTGTCGCCAGCCATTACCACCCCTTTGCTGCTGGGACATGTTCCCCTCCGGTGAAGGCTCCATGGATGCTTGTATTTTGCCCCCCTCTTCTACATCTCTAGGGTTTCCTCTAGATGCATTTTTGGAGGCAATGACCTATCTTGATCCATGGATTCATCATACTGCGTGCATATGGCGTCATTGTAGTAGTCCTAGCAATCCCGATCTGCTCCAGTTGAGTACTTTCGCACTGCCCTAAAAATCACCAGGTCTCCCACCGGAATGTCCGGTGTGTACAGGGCGGACACTCCGGCCCAGTCGGAATGTCCGGCCTGTATGCACCGGACTGTCTGGGCCTGGCGGAGTCTCCGTCTCGATATTGTCGGACAGTCCGGGTTTCCTCAACCAATTTTGATCTGGCATTTCTTTCACTACTGCTATGTGCTTTCACCTCCTGGACAAATGTGCTTGCCCAGTTGCTACCTTTCTACTCTGAATTCACAGGTGGCTTCCATCCTCGTCGCTCTAGGGCCGCTCAGAAAGCTCGTCCTCGCAGGTACCATGATGAAGAGAATGAGGTTCATATGGATATATCCATGGTCAGGCAGGCTGCTCGTGACCGTGTTGCAGCAAAGCAGGAGAAGGTCAGAAAACTAAAAAGGGATGAAGCCAAGTGCATGAAGTTTGAGTCATTAACCACTTTGGAAAATGTGGGCACCGAAGAGTTTGTGGAGATGCGTGTCCAGCAATTATATTCTCTGCAACGCACTTCTGAGGATGAATGCTTCTGGAGGAATGAACAGGCCCTACTCTTCTCTGAGGTGTTTTCTGCTTTCAGGACTCCTGTGTGCCCCATGCAGTGGTTGGATATTCTGAAGCTCCAGGCACACAGATACTTTGAGGATGCTCTCTGGGTGACTGAAAAGATGGGACTGCACACCATCTTGCAAACAAGAGAAAATTACAATATTGAGTTCGTCCAGCAGGTCTATGCCACGGTGGTTTTTGGGGACACTCCTGATATTCCCCTTGAGTGGATCTCTGGCACTACTAGGTGTCGTTCCAGCATGGCTCAGTTTGCCCATCTCCTTGGTGTGCCTTTCAACCCCAATGCTCACAGTGGTCACCGGATGCATGTGCATGGTCAGGCGTATGACAAGTAGCTGTTGGCCCCAATCTACTCTCAGAATGGTGTGGTTGGCCAAACCACCAACATCAAGCTCATTTACAACATCTTGCTCCGCATGTTTCGCCACATTCTCACTCCCAAGGCAGGCAACAAGGATGAGATGAGGGGTGCTGAGATCAATCTTATGGCCCATGCCCACTCCGTGTATGTTCACGGTCCAGCTCACCCAGGTGGTGCCATAAATGTCATAGACTTCATCAATCAGGATATGTACAAGTGCATGACTGACAAGAAGTGTCCTCTATTTTCTCCATATGTGATGAAGCTCATTGTTGCTCAGGCTCTAGTCACTGCACTGATCTACACTAACCTTCTTGCACACCTTCCTGCCAAGCTATAGAGGAAGGGTGCCCCCACCTCCAAGGCACCTCGTGGCTACCCCCTGCTCAGGATATATTTGAGATGATGAGATAGATGCCTCTGACAGTGATGATGGTTTTGAGGAGGTTCTGGAGACTGTGACCCGTGGCCCTCGCATGAAGCATGCCAGTAATGCATATCGCTTCACCACCTCCAAGGAGGAAGTGCACAAGAAGGTGAAGAAAGCCTCCTGGTGGGAGAAGCTTCTCCTTTGCCAGAACATTGACATTCGCCATGGCCAGTATGATGCATACAAGTCGAACAGGAATGTGATGAAGGAGATCAAGCGAATCAACCAACCCATGGATGTTGACCCCTCAGTAGCAGGCGTCTGATGGCACACTTTCCTATGGTCACTAGAGTCAGGGACGTGTGGATTGGTCCATGTTTGAGGACGTATCTTCTTCTTCTCGCCCTCACAGCTATAGCTCTACTCAGGAGGATCAGGATGATGAGGATGGTAATGAGGACGAGGACGAGGATGAGGAGGAGGAGGATGACGACGACGACTACAGTGGCTAGAGTTGGCCTTGGGACGCTTTAGTTGTGCTCTTTTCCCTTTTTGGCGTCTCGATGCCAAAGGGGGAGAAGTAGCCACTTTATTAGGTTGCTACCGGGGATTTGCATGGGTACACGAGCTTCACGTTATTTCGATTTGCCTCTTTGAAGCTTCGTGTCTTTATCCTACTTGTTGAGTACTATGTTGTGTTGAACTCTATGTTGTGTGTTGTGACATGCTTACCCGGTTGTGTTAAATGACTATGTTATGCCTATGCCTAGCTTATTGATCTAGTTGTTATTATATATCATGTCATAACGTGTTAGCTACAAAATCTACAGAGGATGTAATCCTAGGGTGTGTGATCTTGTATTCAAATGCAAAGCTAAAAATTGGTCACACTTCTAGGGGAGCCTCACTATATTTTGTATATCTCCTCTTGTGAACATTTATAGCTATTCCTTTTGCAAATCCTTGGGTTGTCATCAAACACCAAAAAGGGGGAGATTGAAAGGGCATTTACGCCCTTACTATTATTTTGATGTTTGGTGACAACACTTGGATAAGTTTAATCGTCTGTTAAATGTTTCAGGAGATTTCAGCTGCCCTTATGTATGTTGCAATAAAGGAAAAAGAGCTTCCCAGGATCTGGTCTGTGCAGGGAACAAGCCTCAGCTAGACTGTCCGGCTGATCCTGGCCGGAGTGTCCGCCCTGGCCGGACTGTCCGGTGGGATTCGCCCGGACTATCCGCCCCTGGGAAGTGGGTAACTTCTCTGGACACTCAGAATAGCTTTTCGGACACTCCCTGGATAGATACCGGATACTTTCCGAAAACTTGGCCAGGCCAGAGTGTCTAGCCGGTCTCGCCCGGAGTGTCCGGCTGGTGTGGGCCGGACTGTCTGGGGTAAGTGGCTCCCAACGGCTCTAATTCTAGGGGGCCTATATAAAGGCCCCTTCTTCTACCTTGGAAGCTGCTCGTCCACCTCAAGAACTCCAGCACCATTTGAGCCACCAAATCCATAAGATCTCCTCACTCAACCATCCAAAGTCATTGATATTTAGAGAATCGAAGGAGGAGGCCTTGATCTACATCTTCACCAAGAGAAATCTTCATTTCCCCCTCATTCACTTGAGGGCCCCTTGCTCTAGTGTTTCATTGGAAACCCTAGCTTGTGATTTGGTTCTTACTAGCTTGTCTTTGATTGTTTGACAGCTAGCTTGTACTCGGGAGCCTCCAATTTAGTTGTGGATGTGTGCCCCGAACTCGTTGTAAAGGAGCCGGCTTTCACCTCGAAGGTTGCCGTATAGTGGAAGAGGTGAATCGAACCCATTGGGGTAAATTTCATTGGAGAACAAGGGAGGCATCTCGTGGCGTTGGTGGTTTTAAACCACCCCTCTCCAAACATAGACGTACTTCCCCTCAAAAGGAAGGAACTACGGGAAACAAATCCTTGTGCCTCCTTGTGCTCCACTTTTGTTTCTTCTATCCTTTATCGCACTTTACTTATCTAGTTATTGCTTAGTATATGTGCTAGATTGACATATAGGTAAATTCACCATAGTTGCATAATCTAGAGAATTTACCTTTCATGTCAAACCCTAAATTGAAAAAGAGTAAAATTTGAAGTAGCACCTATTCACCCCCTCTAGGTGCCCATACGATCCTTTCATACTGTTTACTGTTTACTTTCTGCAAAAAATACTATCTTCCACACAATAGATTTAATCCTTTGTTTTTAGCAAGACCGGTGAGATTGACAACCTCACTGTAAGTTGGGCAAAGTTCGGTGGTTGTGCTGTATAGGATTCCAAGTTGGAAACAACACCTTGGAGTTGTTTCCTTGCTCCTACTGGTTCGATGACCTTGGTTTCATAACTGAGGGAAAACTTGCTGTTGTTCTCATCATACCTTCCTCTTGTGGTTCCCAACGATCTCGGCATATTTTGAGACATCAAGCCTTTTTTCTAGCATCGTTGCCAGGGAGTCAAAGACATCTTCACAAGGGGAGTCCCTCACAACCAATCTCTTTACTTTGTTTTTGTTTTTCTTAGTTTATTTTTGCTTTGTTTGCTTGTTTCTGTTATCAAAAGCACACAAAAAATTAGTTGTACTGGTTTGCTTCCTTTATTAAAAACACAAAAAAATGAATACTCTTGAAAACACTAAGTTGTGTGACTTCACTAGCACCAACAACAAATATTTCATGTGCACACCTATTGCTCCACCTGTTCCTGAAGCTAGTTTCTTTGAAATTAAACCTGCTTTGCTTAATCTTGTTATGAAAGAACAATTCTCTGGTGTTGGTACTGAAGATGTTGTTGCTCACCTTAATAACTTTGTTGAACTTTGTGAGATGAGAAAACATAGGGATATATATGGAGATATTATTAAGATTAAATTTTTTCCTTTCTCTTTGATAGGAAAAGCTAAAGAATTGTTGCTATCCCTAACTAGAAATAGTATTGATTCTTGGACTAAATGCAAAGATGCTTTCATTGGAAAATACTATCCTCCTGCTAAGATTATATCTATGAGAAGTGAAATAATGAAATTTAAACAATCTGATAATGAACATGTTGCTCAAGCTTGGGAAAGAATGAAATCTTTGGTAAAGAATTGTCCCACTCATGGACTGACTGCTTGGATGATTATCAAAACCTTTTATGTAGGATTGAATTATTCTTCAAGAAATTTGCTGGATTCTGCTACTGGAGGTACCTTTATGACCATTACTTTGGGTGCTGCAACAAAGCTCCTTGATAATATGATGGTTAACTATTCTGACTGGGACACTGAGAGAGATCCACAAGGTAAGAAGGTAAATTCTGTTGAAGAAACCTCCTCCTTGAGTGATAAAATTGATGTTATTATGTCTATGCTTGTTAATGGGAAAACTCATATTGATCCAAATCATGTTCCCTTAGCTTCTTTGGTTGCTCAAGAAGAGCAAGTTGATGTGAACTTCATTAGAAATAATAATTTTAGCAACAATGCCTACATGAATAATTTTGGTAATAATAATTATAGGCCATATCCTCCCAATAATGGTAATGCTTATGGAAATTCCCACAACAATAATAGGAGTGCACCCTCTGAACTTGAAGTCATGCTTAAAGATTTTATTAGTAAACAAACTGCTTTCAATAAAACTATTGAGTAAAAAATTTCGAATGCTGAAAGAAATATATCATCTTTGTCTGAAGCACAATCCTCTTTGATTAATACAATGGCCGCTAAACCTAAAACCATAGAAAATCCCTTTGCTGCTACTAATGCCATACAAGTTAGAATTGATGAAAATGTTAGACAGTTAGCTGAATTGCATGCTAAGTGGGAAAGAGAAGATGAAATTGCTAGAAATAGTAGTATTTGTACTATCACCACCACTAATGTTGATGCTAGCAAACCACATGAAGTCCCCATTCCATCTGTAACAATGCCTAAAACCAGTGGAACCTTTTCCAATAAAAATGCTGAAATTTTTCGAAATATGGGAAACAATAGCTCTACTATCTTGGATGATAATTATGATTTTGATCTTGATGGTTGCAATATCTCTGAAGTAATTATGTTCCTACAAAAGCTTGCTAAAAGTCCTAATGCTAGTGTTATGAATATGGCCTTTACAAAACACATTACTAATGCTCTCATAAAAATTAAAGAAGAAAAGATAAAACATAAAGCTTCTATCCCTATGAAATTAGAAGATGGTTGGGAACCCATCATTAATATGAAAGTGAATGATTTTGATCTCAAAGCTTTATGTGATCTTGATAGTAGTGTTTCTATTATGCCTAGAAGGATTTATGAAATGTTTGATTTACCACCATTGGAAGGTTGTTATTTAAATGTCAACCTTGATGATAATGCTAAAAAGAAACTCATGGGGAGTATTAATGATGTTCTTACTATGGTTAACAATGCCTATGTCCCCGTTGGTTTCTATGTTTTGGATGTTGAATGCAATGCTTCTTGTCCTATTATTTTGGGAAGACCTTTTCTTAGAACTGTTGGTGCCATTATTGATATGAAAGAAGGCACCATTAAATATCAATTCCCACTCAAGAAAGGTATAGAACACTTCCCTAAGAAGAGAGAGAAGATTACTTTTGCCTCTCCTATTAAAACAAAATTTTCTCTTAATGCTTCTTCATTTGAGAATACTCGATTCTTGCTTCTTGCGCCTAGCTCAGAGGCGTTAAAGAAAAGCACTTATTGGGAGATAACCCAAATTTTTAGTCAGATTTTTTTATTTTGTTGAGTCTTGGAAGTTATTGCTTCAGTAATAACCTATCCTTATCCTTTTTGTGTGGTTTTTGTGCCAAGAATAACCTCTAATAAGAGAGAAATAATGCTTGGGAAAGTTGCTGTCCCGAAACAGATTTTTGTGCTTCGCTGTAAAAATTCGTGAAAAATATCTGTACGTCGAATTGAGCTGTAATTATTTGTGCTTCTGCCCCAGGTTGTTATATAACTTTCCTTAGGTTAACACTTTTCAATTTGAGAACCATAAGATCTTCGAAAAAATCAGTTTTTACCAGCTGGTCTGTTTTGACAGATTTCTGCCATTATTTGCATTTGCCTCTTAAATCTCTTTCTCTTTGAGTTCTTGCCAATTTCTTGAACTTTTAAAATGAATTTATACAGTAGCTTGTGTTTTGATGGAAGTCTTACTTGTGTTGAAACTGAACCTAAAGACTTATTATCGTAAGTACACTAATGTTGCTAATGAAGATTGTGTGAAGTTTTGTATGAAGGAAATTTTAAAGTGTAGGGAAGAACAATGTGATACGATGAAGTATGGACAAAAGCTCAAGCTTGGGGATGCCACCCGTGTCACCCCAAGAAATATTCAAGAAGTACAAGCGTCAAAGCTTGGGGATGCCCAAGGCATCCCCTTCTTCATCAATAAAAATCTCAGGTTTTCTTCCAAACACTTCATTTTTATTGTTTCATGCACAATTGTGTTGTTCTTGGAGCGTCTTTGTTTTTGTTTTTAGTTTTCTTTTTCTTAGTTTGCTTAAATAAATTGGTTAGACCCCCGCATTCATACATAGTTTCAAATAGATTGATTTGGATTGGAAAAGAGTAGGAAAGTTCATGCTTATAAGTGGTACAAAAAGGAGCTTGTTTTGACTGTGGCCTAGACTTTATCATGTCATGTTTGATATTGCTTTGACTTTATGCTTAGTGATTATTGTAGTAGCATGACTTGTTACAAACAATCGAGATTGCTTAATGTGCCTTGAAAGAATCATGCGTTGTTTTAGCATATAAAAGCATAATATTGTGGTATTCTCCTTTGATGCTTTGTTTGGGTTGAATTGGCGCATGCTCACACCATGTTAAGACTATACCAAGTCACCATAGCCTCTATGATCATTTAGTTTTTGACTTGTAATATCACTTTATGCTTTAATTAATAATGTTTTGTCGCTTTGCATGATTATGTCTATTATTGCTCTCTTAGTTGGTCACTCCCAGTCATTTGCTAGCCTCCACTTTCACCAAGTATGAGTTCCACTCATGCATCCAACTCCAAATAAAACCAAGTTATTCCAAAGAGTCCATCATACCTACCTATTAGCATTATTGCTATTCCAAGTTTATTCATGTTTTTATCTACCTTCCGAATTAAACTTGTTATGTGAAATTAGTGATGAAAGCTCTCACGAACTTGATGGCACACTTTACTTTCTTGCACTTAATAAACTTGAACCATTGTGCCCATCTATGTTGCGTATATTCTTGCGCTTTGTAAGTTGTGGATTAGCAGAACCATGTTATCATGGGGAATAATTTCAACATTGCACTTTATTTAGTTGATATCATGTTCTTTTGCTTATGGATCCCGACGGTGTGAAATGAAAGGGGAGCTTGTAAAGCTCGTGGAGTTTGTATATGTGTTAGAGAAACGCCTGGGCGGCTAGCCTAAGCCATGCCTAATCATGGTGGAAACTTGCAGCATAACCATAGTGAGCAATCTATGAAGCATCCTCAATAATAATAAAATCTATGCAAATAGGAAATAAAAAATCTATGCAAATAGGAAATAAAAACCTATGCAAATAGGAAATAAAAGGATCACTGAGATGCTCATTGTTTGTTGCCTTGTAATTTTGATATGGGAAAGCTCCTGTATCATGGGGCAAGGGGTACCCCGTTGGTAGTTCTGTATGATACACATGTACTTACAATGACAAGAACTTACTTGTGACTAAAGTTGAGTAGCATGAGGTTCGGTACTCGTAAGCAAGGGGCATGAGATTTTTCAACTTATAACTTGTCAGGCATATCCTCATATTTGCTCACTTTAACCTTAATCACCTAAAGATGCTTATGATAGGGGCAATGAGAGCTGAAAGCTAATAAGTACCATAATTTTTGGAAGCTCTTTATGAAACTTGAATCCCTGCTTCCTTCTATGAAGGGCCTTTCTTTTACTTTTATGTTGGGTCTCCATCTTCTATCTTCATGCACCTATTGAGAGACCATAGTGGTCATTCTTAGTTTAATGTGCATTGTCCCAAAACTTGTTGATTGAATCATAACTTTGATATTGCTTGTTCTTAAATTATTTGTATCTAGTCACCCTTATGAACTTTGAAGGTGTCCTATGCATTTGTGTTTTGCTACACCATGAGGGACAAGCTAAATACCATTCTCATTATGTTTTCTATATGTGAAACAAACAAACGTCTTTCAAAGCATTGTTATTCATGAATCTTTTTTTGTACCTTTTCATGTTACAACATAGTTGCTATGTCTTATTGTTAGAACTATAACTTTCATGTCTATGTTAGAGTACTATGATCCCAGCTACCAATGTTTTACAAATACCTTGATCAATATTATGATGGTGCATGTCACCTAAAAAATTATTCTTTTTATCACTTACCTACTCGAGGACGAGCATGAGTTAAGCTTGGGGATGTTGATACGTCATAAACGTATCTATAATTTTTGATGTTCCATGCTTGTTTAGTATCTACTTTCTTATGTTTTGTTCATACTTTGAGGTATTTTTATACATTTTCTAGAACTAACCTATTAACAAGATGCCACAGTGCCAATTTCCTGTTTTCTGCTGTTTTTGGTTTTAGGAAAGCTAGTAAGGAAATATTCTCGAAATTGGACCGGACAAAAGCCAAAGTCAATAGTTTACCCGAAGCAACACGGAGTCCAGAGGGCAGTCGAAGGGGGGCCACGAGGCGGCCACACCCTAGGGTGGCATGGCCAGCCCTAGGCGTGCCGCCACCTGGTGTGGGCACCTCGATCCTCCACCGACATTGCCCTTCCGCCTATAAAAGACTCCCGGGATGAAAACCCTAAGGGCCCAACCAAAATTACACGAAAGAGTCTGTAGCCACCGTCATCTCCATCCCTAGATCAGGGGGTTCTGTAGCTCTTCTCGGCACCCTGTCGGAGGGGAGAGATCACCCTGGAGGCCTTCTTATCACCATGACTGAATTCGGTGTGATGCATGAGTAGTTCATCCCTGGACTACGGGTCCATGTAGTAGCTAGATGGTTGGTTCTCCTCCTTTGTGCTATCATGTTTAGATCTTGTGAGCTCCGTTCATGATTAAGATCATCTATTTGTAGTCTTACATGTTGTGTTTGCGGGGATCCGATGGATATTGAGATGCTATTTCAGATTGATTATTGATTCTATCATGTCTATGTTATTTGTGATCTTGCATGATTTCCGTTGTTAGTAGCTATCTTGGCCAAGTAGATGCTAGCAACTCCAAGAGGGGGTATTTATGCTCGATAGTGGGTTCATGCCTCTAGTAATCTGGGGAAGTGACAGGAATCTCTAAGGTGCTAGATGTGTTGTTGCTACTAGGGAGAAAACAACAATCCTTTGTCCATGGGACAATCATATTGTTTACTTTACACACTTTGCTTAATGCAATTATCTGTTGCTTGCAACTTAATAGTGGAGGGGGTTCGGATGATAACCTGAAGGTGGATTATTAGTCATAGATGCAGTTGGATTACGATCAATGTATAATGTTGTAATGCCCAATCAAATCTCATAGGAGTCAAGATGATTAGTATATGCATGGTATGCTTTCTCGAGTCTGTCAATTGCCCCACTGTAATTTGTTCACCCAACATGTTATTTATCTTAAGGAGAATCACCTCTAGTGAACTATGGACCCCGGTCCATTCTTTTACCATTGATAAACCATCTACTATTTACTGTTTACTATTTACTTTCTGCAAACAATTACTATCTTCCACATAATACGTTTAATCCTTTGTTTTCAGTAAAACCGGTGAGATTGACAACCTCACTGTAAGTTGGGGCAAAGTTTTGTGGTTGTGTTGTGTAGGATTCCAAGTTGGAAACAACACCTTGGAGTTGTTTCCTTGCTCCTACTGGTTCGATAACCTTGGTTTCATAACTGAGGGAAAACTTGCTGTTGTGCTCATCATACCTTCCTCTTGGGGTTCCCAATGAGCTCGACATATTTTGAGCCATCATGCCCTTAGGTAGAGCTAGCAACCAGTTCTTAGCCTTTCCTCCTAGAGAGAAAGGAAACAATCTTAATTTAATAGCATTTGGATCTACATCCTTAATACACATCACGTCACAGATTTTAGTAAAAGTATTTAAGTGCAAATATGAATCCTCATAAGTTGAGCCCCAAATTGGTTTTGCTGAACCAAACTTAAAATTTTAGGCTTAATTTCATATGCTTCTGCATCAACAGCGGGCTAAGTGATAGGTGCACGAATAAAATCATTGGTGGGACTAGCATACTCCCCAAGTCTCTTTTGAGCTATGGCTCTTATATTCAAAACAAATAACTAATAACTATTTTTTTGGGTTTTCAAATAGATAACTAGAAAGTAAACTGATAACAAGAATAAAACTAAAACAAATAATAAAACTAAAATAGGTCCTCTTGTGACCTCACCAGGATAGTGAAATTGCTTCCCCGACAACGACGCCAGAAAATGGGTTGATACCTTCGATTCAGATTCATGGATGTAGTATAATAACTTTTTCCCTAGAAGACCTAGGTTTAATTAAACCTTGGAAAGCAATTCTAAAAGGAAATAAAAAGGACACATCTATAAGACTTTGTTTCTTTATTTTACCTTCGTTGACCAGAGCAATCTAGTTTACTTTTATAATGGGTTGAATCAATGGATCGATATAGGCCAGGGTTGAAGATCCACCTGCAACTGCACATCATATGGGATAAAATATAATAATAAGCACATACATGTGTAAATTTTTCATAGGGATAATCTCTTGTGGGCAACACATCCTAATATACTAGAGCCCCCTGTGATGTAGTGGGCATAGCAATAGTCTTTTAATCCAACCGAGTGCACCACAAAGCAACGGGCTACAAAAGATTATTAAGTGTAAAAAACAGATCAAAGCATTAAGTGGTGATGTTGTTGTGATCCCGAATAGGTCGCTAAGCGAAGACCGTACTACCCTTTCTATCACTGGGGTTCCTATGAGATTGCCGCTAGCCAAGTATCTCACCTCAAGACTTTATCAATCTATGGGATCTTGGGTACCCACAAGTCCATTGATCGAGACAATAGACAAATAAATAAAATATACAAATCTCTGTTTCAATACACAATGCTCCCATATATTAGATGCACATAATCGCTGGGAGGTTTCTCCCTAACCCGCAGCCCATGAGGACTACTCACTCACAAAAATAAGATCAAGGATAGAAAACATTATGCAAAATACTTAGATTGAAATCAAATATTTTTACAATGGTCACTGAATCACAAGGAGATCTAGAGTACGAAGTAATGGCTATGGCTAATGGAGAGGATAGAAGATGGAAGAGATGAACAATGGTGTGGATCTCCTTGGGGTGTGTTGTGATGCAATATGAGAATGGCGGCTCTCTGCATGGCGATTGAGACCTCAAAATATATAGGCGTCTTCATGAAAGTTATAGGGTTTGACGATACGGAGCCACGACCACATGGTACAGATGGGCCCTGCCCGTACCAGTGGTTGTTATGGCTGTTGTCGCCTGGAATTGACTCCATAATTACTTGGTCGTGTGGACTTCCTCAAAAACCTTCATTATGACTCCAGATTTCGCATTAAAAAGCGTGATTTCTTGCACAACACAATTCAAAGCAATGGTTTGCATATCTTTGCAATTAATAGTCATTAGTGGTAAGAATTGAAAGTTTCTTGTCAATTTCTTGACTAAAAACAATGTTTAAATGCGGAGGAAGATGGCTATTTTTGGAGCCATCAAATATGTTGTCAGTGTAAGCCTTTGCAACTGTCTTCACTATGATTAGGTGTCTCATTGATATGAAATGGTCATATTTAGTGAATCTATCCAGCACTACCGATATTAAGTCCTTATTGTCAAATATTAGTAAACCTTCTACAAAATTCATGTTGACATGTGTCCAGGCAAAATCAGGGGCATGTAGTGGCTGCAACATCCTAGGGTACTTGCAATGTGCAGGTTTATTAAGTTGACAGACTCGAAATTTCTTGATGAACTCCATGGCCTGTTGTTTCATGCCTGGTCAATGAAACAAGAGTTTTAGTCTCTGGTAGGCTGCTCTGTCACCAGAGTGTCCTCTCAATTCTGAGTTGTGAAAGGAATTAATCAGCTTGCCTCTGAGATCATATGCACTGCCAATCACAATTTTATGCTTGTATCTGATGATTCCCTTGGGGAGAGTGAATTTAGGGAGGGCATTAGTGTGACTTCCAATTGCGTTATATTTTCTTGCATTTAGGATCTACATTGTATGATTGGATGACTTCAGTTACCCATGTTGGAATAGTAACACAAGTGAATAGGGAGCAAACTTTGTGTTTAACTCTAGATAGTGCACCAACCACTTTTTTCTCCTTTCCCATCTTGAATTCAACTCTATAATTATATCCCAATAGCTTAACCATAAGCTTGTGTTGGACCCCGTCTGTGAGTTTCTGGTCATGTATGTACTTTAAGCTTTGGTGGTCTATTTTAATGACCATTGATGATGCTGAGAAATAATGCTTCCATTGCTTTATGGATGATATGATAGCCATAGCTTCTTTGTCATATATGGACATGCTACAAGCGCTATGGCCAATTTCTTTGCTCAGAATTGAGATTGGGTTGCCTCTTGATCTGTTGTAAACGTATCTATAATTTTTGATGTTCCATGCTTGTTATATATCTACTTTCTTATGTTTTGTTCACACTTTGAGGTATTTTTATACATTTTCTGGGACTAACCTGTTAACAAGATGCCACAATGCCAGTTGCATGTTTTCTGCTATTTTTGGTTTCAGAAAAGCTAGTAAGGAAATATTCTCAGAATTGGACGGGACAAAAGCCAAAGTCAATATTTTACCCGAAGCAACACGGAGTCCGGAGGGGAGACAAAGTGGCGCACCAGGGCAGCCACACCTAGTGGCCGCATGGCCTGGGGGCGCGCCACCAGGGGGTGTGGGCCCCCTAGTGTTCCACCGACCTTGCCCCTTCGCCGATAAAAGCCTCCCGGGACGAAAACCCTAAGTACCCGATCAAAAATTCCACGAAAGAGTCTGTAGCCGCCGCCATCTCCATCCCTAGATCGGGAGGGATCTGAAGCTCTTCCCGACACCCTAACGGAGGGGAGAGATCACCCTGGAGGCCTTCTTCATCACCATGCCTGCCTCCGGTGTGATGCGTGAGTAGTTCATCTTTGGACTATGGGTCCATGTGGTAGCTAGGGTTGGTTCTCCTCCTTTGTGCTATCATGTTTAGATCTTGTGAGCTCCGTTCATGATCAAGATCATCTATTTGTAATCTTACATGTTGTGTTTGCGGGGATCCAATGGATATTGATATGCTATTTCAGATTGATAATTGATTCTATCATGTCTATGTTATTTGTGATCTTGCATGCTCTCCGTTGTTTGTAACTATCTTGGCTAAGTAGATGCTTGCAACTCCAAGAGGGAGTATTTATGCTCGATAGTGGGTTCATGCCTCTGGTAATTTGGGGAAGTTATAGGAATCTCTAAGATTGTAGATGTGCTGTTGCTACTAGGGAGAAAACAACGATCCTTTGTCCATGGGACAATCGTATTGTTTACTTTACACACTTTGCTTAATGCAATTATCTGTTGCTTGCAACTTAATACTGGAAGGGGTTCGGATGTAACCTGAAGGTGGATTATTAGTCATAGATGCAGTTGGATTACGGTCTATGTATAATGTTGTAATGCCCAATAAATCTCATAGGAGTCAAGATGTCTATTACATGCATTGTTATGCTTTCTCAAACCTGTCAATTGCCCCGCTATAATTTGTTCACCCAGTATGTTATTTATCTTAAGGAGAATCACCTCTAGTGAACTATGGACCCTGGTCCATGCTTTTACCATTGCTATACCTTCTACTGTTAATGTTTACTATTTACTTTCTGCAAGCAATTACTATCTTCCACACAATACGTTTAATCCTTTGTTTTCAGCAAAACCAGTGAGATAGACAACCTCACTGTAAGTTGGGAGAAAAGTTCTGGGGTTGTGTTGTGCAGGATTCCAAGTTGCTAGCAACACTTTTTCAGTTGTTTCCTTGCTCCTACTGGTTCGATAACCTTGGTTTCATAACTGAGGGAAAACTTGCTGATTTGCTCATCATACCTTCCTCTTGGGGTTCCCAACGAGCTCTAGATTTTGAGCCATCACCTCTCTGCATCAGAACTGCTCCAATGCCATAATCAGAAGATTCGACCTCTAATGTGAATGGAAGAGAAAAGTCAGTGTACCCTTACGTAATAAGGTTGAGTACCTGTGTATAGTGCCAATCCCTGAATCGGTTCACTGGCACACATAGTAAAAATGAATACCAAAGAATTTAATAGTGCATTGTTATTACATCGAATGATCCAAAATTTACAATTATTACATAATGCTTAGCTCAAATCTAGCTCAAATAGTTCAAGTAGTAGTGGTAAACATAAATAAAATAAAGCTCCAATCTCCAAATTGTTCCACAGGAGAACAAATGTCGAGTGGAGGGTCTTAACCTAAATGATCACCAAGAACAATCGAAACAAACTGCAACATGAAAGGTTGCCGCAAACAAGTCGGGTCAATACTTTGGATGTATTGGCAAGTGGAACTAGGAGAAAATGTAACAAGTCTAAACATTACATGCTTATTTGTCTTCTGGAGTTCAAGGCATGTTTGCAGCTTCAAAATAAGTTCATTCTATCATTTTTAAATCATTTAAGCTTTCAGCACACAACCCAATTAATTTCAACCTCAAGTTTTATCAAATTATGACATTGGGATGAGCGAGAACATGTCATAGCCACTAAATTCAACAACTCAATTTGTCCATAATCGGGGACACTGCTAAGCACTTAGTTTTACACCCTCTAGGGGTTTATACACTACCCATTGATGGCTCTGAAATATAGCCATCCATGTCCACATTTAAACTGGATATTATTCATAATTTTGATGAAATATCTCTCTAAATCCTGCCACTAATGCCTAATATTCAAAGGGGTATGCAATCCTTTCTTTTATATTTTTCCTGCACAGATAATGTCGTTTAAAGATGGGAATCACTACATTAAAGTTAAAGATACGAGATTTCCAACAACCAGAAGAAACCAGGAGTCGTGAAGCGGAGGCAGATGCTTTAACGACCAACTATACGACCGGAGCAAAATTTAGGCCGTATAGCTCCGATCGTATAGTTTGTGCCGCCACCGTTAGGTCAAACGGAACAACTTTCATGAAGTAACCCCTATATAAATAAGCCTTGGGCGACGAGAAAAAACCAGACCTCGCAAAAAGTCTCTACCACAGATCACCAACCGCCTCCAGATCTCAAAACCCTTCTCCATCTCCATATCCATATTCCACCACTTGTAATAGTAGATCTCTTTTCCGATTGGTGACATTGTAAGACTATTGCTATCAATCTTATGATTTTCATTACAATGTTTATGATTGTTGATCTCATCTCTATGTGTGAGTAATTCTCCTTAGGCTAAGGGCTTCGGCCTAGCCATGTAGCATTTGTGCATGTTATTTATCATAGATGGGATCATGTATTAGTTTGTATGACATGATGATTATTGTATCCTCTCTTGCCCTTAATCCAAGGACTTGTCAGGTACCCAAGACCCGAGGGTTGAGCCAGGTATAGGGAGTATGAGTAATGACTGATCTGCAGGTTGGAAACCCAAGTGACGGAAGGGGTAGTACGGTTGTATGTGAGGGATTTACTTGGGATTAACAGTGACATCACTATGCATATCATTAGTTCTCTTTCTTCTATGGATGAGACTAGTAGGTTATTGCTATAAGCGGTTGCGGAGGCAATATAAATTATGGATGCACTGCCCACATATAATTTATCTTGCTCTAACAAGTACATGCATACTTTATTTCTATCTTTTATTTCCATCAGATGTTTTGCACAACTACAGGTGAAATCGAACTCCCTAGGCCCTCTCTCTCCATCATCGACAACAAAAAAAAGACGTAAGCTATTGGTCTGGTAAAAACACAAAAGGAATTCTAAAACTCCCGAAGGTCCGTTAAAGTAACTTCACTACGCATTCGCTTCCCGAGGATTCGATAACCTAGGTCTACTAGGGAAAAATAAGTTATACTGCATCCGTAATCCGGATCGAAGGTATCAACCCTTTTTCTGGCGCCGTTGCCTGGGAAGCAATAGCTACCCTGGTGAGGTTATTAGGAACCTTGCTAGTTTTAATTCTTGTTTTTAATTTTGTTAGTTTGCTTTTAGTCTTTATTTGATAAACCAAAAAAAATAGTTAGCCTTTAAAATTCTTGCTTTTACTATTATAATTCTTGGTTTAAGAAAACCCAAAAGCATAGGAAATATGGTTGAAAAGAAGCTTGGGGAGTTTGCTACTCCCAACAATGATTTTTGTGTACTCCTATTACTTAGCCAGCAATTTCTGTTGATGACTATGAAATTAAGCCCCATTACTTAAGTTTGGTTCAACATAATCAATTTGGGAAAGGCTCTGTTGTTGAAGACGCAGGTATGCACTTGAATATTTTCACTGAAATATGTGATATGATACATATTAAAGACGTTGACCCCGATGCAGTCAAATTGCGTTTATTTCCTTTCTCTCTAAGAGGGAGAGCAAAAGAATGGTTGCTATCTTTGCCTAGAAATACTATTACATCATGGGTGGGATGTACTTCTTTATTTATGACTAAAATTTTCCCACATGTAAAGAGTATGCAACTCAAATCTAATATTACTGGCTTTAGACAGGAAGAGCGTGAGCCACTAGCGCTTGCATGGGAGAGGATGAAAGAATGCATGAGAAACTGTCCTAGTCATGGGATGGAAGACTGGTTAATTCTCCATCTATTTTATAATGCTCTTAACCCTGTGTCTAAGTTTATGCTTGATACTGCAGCTGGAGGAACATTTTTGGGAAAACATATTACAGAAGCAAAGCAGCTGCTAGACAATATGCAAGACAACCATTCCCAATGGCATGTGGATAGATCAAACACGAAGAAGGTGAACTCCATTTCACCACAAGAAAATGAAGAACTCAATGCTAAGTTGGATGAGATCATATTAGCCGTAAAAGGTAAGGAAACCCAGGTAAGATCCACCCCTGAAACAAATGATGAAGAAATAGACTTCATAGCTCGTAATGATTATAACCCTGCTTGGAAGAAGAATTACAATCCTAACTTTCAGAAACGTTATTCTAGTCCTGCAGGTAATTCTAATAATAATATGATAATTAGTAATGGTAGTCTCCAAGAAACATTAAAGTCTTTTATAGACTCATAGAATGAACAAAACAATATTCTTGTTAAAATAACAGAGAACCATGATGCTATGCTTGGTAAATTATCTAACCAAGCTGTTAGTTTGAGAAATGATTTGCAGGCCCTCCAAGAAAGAACGAGGATTGTTGAGGCACAACTAGGTAAGATAATCGAGAGTCAAACTCTCATTCTAGCTAAATTTGCAGGTAAAGCTGAGCCAAATCCCGTTGAAGACCTCAAGATGATGAGAATCCAAAGGGAGGAACCTGAATAACTTGACTATAGTAATGCTCATTCACCAAGTTACACCGTTGAATATCTCGTAAAAAGGATCAACGCCAAGATTCCGATAAGTGAAGGTAGTGAGGAAGATATGTACCAGCACTTCGTAAATCAGGTAGCAATAAAGGTACGTGAGCTTGAGGAAGAATATAAGCAAATTGCTGAAAAATTACCTGTGAAGTTAGATGACATATTTGAGCCTACTATTAAGATTAAAATTGGAACCAATGAGATAGCTGCACTTTGTGATCTAGGTGCAAGCGTCTCAACTATTCCAAAGAGTCTTTTTAACAAGTTAAATCTTGGCTCCTTTGAAATTACTGAGTTAAAATTGCATCTAGCAGATTCTACCTACAAACAAGTTGTAGGAATTAAGGAGAATACTTTAGTATACATTAAAGGCTGTCCTGCTCTCATTGATTTTGTTATTGTTGACATGCCTGAAGATGCTACTGCTCCTATTATATTAGGTCGTCCTTTCTTAATAACTATTAAGGATTTGATTAATCTACATGAAGGGAACATGAAGTTTCAATTGCCTTCGCGGGATCCTTTTATTATTCATTTCCCCAGGAAGAAGAAAGCCAAGCATGATGAAAAGGAGGTCATCACTTTGAAGGCCAATTTCTTTGGAGTGGGTCTTCCACTCATCTGGCCTAAGTAAGCAACATTGAGGCAAGTTATTGACCATAAAAGAGCGCTTCATGGGAGGCAACCCATGTGAAATAAAGGTTTGAGTAAAGTTTTTAGTTTTCATTTAAGTTTATGTTTAATAAAGAGTGCTAGAAAACTCCAATTGAGGAGAAGAAGTTCGGTAGTACTAAAAATCCTAATTTATTCATGTTGTTGTTGGTCGACAATATTTAGTGTCAATTTTTCTTTCATAAACAAGGTATATCACTAAGTTACAGGAAAATAAATAGTTTTCGAAGAAACAGATATTTATTGATGCACACAGAGAGTTTAACGACCAACTATACGGCAGGAATAAAAATTTTGACTGTATAGCTCCGATCGTATAGATATCTTTGCCATCAAATTTTTTTCTTTAAAATGTACTGAGAGTTTAATGACCAACTATACGATGGGAATAAAAATTCCGGTCGTATAGCTCTGGTCGTATAGATATCGGTGCCTCCGTATATTTTTTTTCTAATGTACTGAGAGTTTAACGACCAACTATACGGCGTGAATAAAAATTCCGGTCGTATAGATATCGATGCCTTTGTATATTTTCTTTCCCAGGGATAGACAGTTTGACGACCAACTATACGGTGGGAACATTTTATTCTGGCTGTATAGTTGCACCCGTATAGCTGCGCCGCTAGGGGAAACCCTAAAATTTTGATAGAAGGCCAACTATACGGCGAGAACGCATTGTTCCGGCCGTATAGTTGCATCCGACCACAAAATCGCACAGGAAGGTACCTCCAACTCCAAAACTTCAATCATTTTTCTCTCTTCTACCTCCAAACTCTCTCAAAACCTCAAGAGATCTTCATCTCCACTCAGTTTCGTTCGATTTCCTCGCACACCAGTGATCTACAGTATGTTTCTCCCCCGATCCTCCAATTACTTTTTGCAAATTCATCTTCGATTTATTGTCATTATCAACCTAGGGTGAGACCTACTATGAACCAATTGCCGTAATTTTCTTGCCTAGATTATTATTTTTAGGAGATTCATTAGTGTGCTATGATGAGGAATATGATGTACTTACTATTGTTGGATCAAAAAGTTTTATTTTTGCATTTCTTTAATGTTTTAGATGATGAACACAAGGAGCCAAACTCGTGCTCGTGCCACCGCTAGCGCTTCTCGGGCTGTCGCTCAAGAAAGCACGGGGATACAGTTCAGGGATGAGCCCCAACGTGATCGCTTCAACAGGATCAAGAACCGCGAAGTGAAGGCCACCAAGTGGGCTTGCCCCATTACATTGAACCAACTAGGTATTTCTGATGACTTCAATTTACTTTGCAATAGAGTTGGCCTGCAAAACTTTGTGTACAATGATGTGCCTACTTATCGCCGCTTAACCATTGAATTTCTAAGTTCGTTGCAAAGTACTGTTAAACAATGGCAAGGAGAGGACACTATTTCTTTCCGACTGATGAACAACTACACTTTAACATTAGATGAATGGGGCGTATGTTTTAATTTGCCAAACAATGATTTTAATGCCTTACGTGCATCCTTACTAGCTTAGAACCTATCCCTGAACAATACTATAATGGAATGAGTTTCACTACTAGAGTGAACAAGGGGAAGAATGTTCAACATCCTGCAATTCACTATTTGTTCTATGTTATTGCTAACACCTTGTAGGCACAAAATGAGTTCACGAGACTCAGCGAGGAGGACATCCTAGTCCTTGCAAAGGTTGTTTACATCAACTGCGGCTTGTCACTCAACTTGGATGCCATCCTTGTGCGCTACTTGGAGCACCAAGCCTCCCAAAGCCAAGGACCAATTACAGGTGGAGGCATCATCACCGTGCTTGCCACTGCCCTAGGCATAGACCTAGGTGAGTTGCAACCCATGCTAGGTGAGACACGCATTGGTTTCTCCACTTTGAAAGCTTGTGGAATGCTCACTAGGAGAGGTGGTGTTTATTACGTGCATATTGCTGGAGCTAGGTGTCTCTACCCCGCTCCTATGCCTAATGGTCTTTTCTCTATCAAGGAAGGACGTTTGCTACATGACTTGCAGGTTGAGCAACACCAACCCGAGGAAGAGATTCCAGAGGAGGATGAGGACTAAGAGGAGGAGCAAGAAGTTCCTTATCAAGCGGAGCAGCCACAAACCCGGTTTGCTACATACCAAGACTTCCAAGGACTTGGAGGGGCTGTGAAGAGGATGCATAGCCTCTCTTTGAACCTCCGAGAATCAACTAGTAACCTCTCAACTCAATTTGCGAACAAGAGTAACGACTTTTTCCCGCCACCACAATGATTTGAAGGGCTTGCAAAAGCCTAAGCTTGGGGAAGTTTCCTCATGTATCTTTATTCGGTGTTCGTTTGCTTTTATTTATTTCGAGGTTGTGTTTTTATTTTAGTTTATAAGCACTCGTGTTGGTTTCCCCAACACCATTATTTTTAGTTCTTTTTATTTATTTTTGAGATTTTCTAGCCGAGCTTTGCCGCCAATTTTCTATTCTTTAAACTCCCTCTCTTAAAAACTACAAAAATATTTCTCCATTTTTCCTTATTTCCCCTCTTTCTTTTCTTTTCACCTCGAGGTTTTGTTGTATTTGCAGGAGAGTGATCGACTTTGAGTTTCCAAGAAACAAATAAAAAAAGAAGAGAGAAGTGGAACCAAACATGAGAGGTATGCCTTATGACTCCCCATTTTTGAAGTTTGAGAAACCCATGCTAGTTAGTAGTAAATGTTGAGATATTATATTGGTGGAGTGAGTCTTTGAATTGTAGTAAGATTTTTGTTTGCATGGGTATTTAATTGGGTACGTTTTGCTCCAGCTCTCATAATTAACCAAGTCTTGCCTAAAAATTGCTAAACAATTGTAATAAGAAAAAGTCTCACAATTGAAGGATTGGGTGTTGAAGTGCTTAGTCTTGAAGGTTTATTTCTAGAGACACTCAACACCACTGAAAATGTTGATTGACTTGATATCTCTCTTTGAAACGATTTGTTCGATTGAATTAATGTTTAGCAGTTTTTGTGAGCATGCCAAAGTTTGACTTGTTAATCATAAGAATGATATAGCTTTATGCGTGTCAAACTTCATGGGATGCCAACAACTCCGCTGGCCTACGAACGATCTTCATGGAGGAAACTCCTAGATTTCAGCTATGAGTTGATTAAACACTTGTAGCAGCAATGTTATAGTGGGTAAGATTCTTGGCATTCCCCGGTAGCTGTAATCATGATGGAATCACTCCTCTGACTATTATGAGAAATCATTATGCAAAAGGAACAAAAACCTTAGTGATGCCACGAGTGTCTATCACAGCCCGATAAACTAATAAAAGTCTTCGGCATGCTCTCAATTACTTAAAAACTGAAATTCTTGAAGGACAATGAATAGAAAACTAGTGCTTGAAAAGTATTGATTTATTGATGTGGGAGAATTGAGATACTCTAGTGTATATGCTTTTCATGACAACTCTCACACCCTCAACTTACATGATTATATTTTATCGTTCAAAGGCAAACCTATGAGTTGATTACATGACATGGAATAAAGTTTACTCATTTGAATCATCCATGTTGACAATAATTTTTCTGTACTATAAGGATGCATAAAACCCGTATGATATGCTTGCCATTACTCTATCTATGCTGAAGTTTTTCAGATTTATGAAGTGGAGGAAACATGAGACTACCAATCATGAGTAAGATCACCATCTCGTTATTTCAGTTTAAATGATGAGTTCCTTTTTGATTTTGGTTTTCTTGCTCGGGGACGATCAAGTTTAAGATTGGGGAGGTTGATGGCTCTGAAATATAGCCATTCACGTCCATATTTAAACTGGATATTATTCATAATTTTGATGAAATATCTCTCTAAATCCTGCCACTAATGCCTAATATTCAAAGGGGTATGCAATCCTTTCTTTTATATTTTTCCTGCGCAGATAATATCATTTAAAGATGGGAATCACTACATTAAAGTCAAAGATACGAGATTTCCAACAACTAGAAGGAACCAGAAGCCGTGAAGCGGAGGTAGACGCTTTAACGACCAACTATACGACCAGAGCAAAATTCCGGCCGTATATCTCCGGTCGTATAGTTGGCGCCACCACCGATAGGTCAAACATAACAACTTTCGTGAAGGGACCCCTATATAAAGGAGCCTCGAGCGATGAGAAAACAAGCCAGACCTCGCCAAAAGTCTCTACCATAGATCACCAGCCGCCTCCAGATCTCAAAACCCTTCTCCATCTCCAAAGTCATATTCTACCACTTGTAATAGTAGATCTCTTCTCCGATTGGCAATATTGTAAGACTATTGCTATAAATCTTATGATTTTCATTACAATGTTTATGATTGTTGATCTCATCTCTATATGTGAGTAATTCTCCTTGGGCTAAGGGCTTTGGCCTAGCCATGTAGCGTTTGTGCATGTTATTTATCATAGATGGGATCGTATATTAGTTTGTATGACATGATAATTATTGTATCCTCTCTTGTCTCAATCCAAGGACTTGTTAGGTACGCAAGACCCTAAGGGTTGAGCCAGATATAGGGAGTATGAGTAATGACTGATCTGTAGGTTGGGAACCCCAATGACAGAAGGGGTAGTACGGCTGTATGTGAGGGAGTTACATGGGATTAACGGTGACATCACTATACATATCATTAGTTCTCTTTCTTCTATGGATGAGACTAGTAGGTTATTGCTATAAGTGGTTGCGGAGGCAATAGCAATTATAGATGCACTTTCCACATACAATTTATCTTGCTCGAACAAATAAATGCATACTTTTTTCTATCTTTTATTTCCATCAGATGTTTTGCACAGCTACAGGTGAAACCGAACGCCCTAGGCCCTCTCTCTCCATCATCGACAACAACAAAAAGACGCAAGCTATTGGTCCGATAAAAACACAAAAGGAATTCTAAAACTCCCGAAGGTCCGTTAAAGTAACTTCACTACGCATTCGCTTCCCGAGGGTTCGATAACCTAGGTCTACTAGGAAAAAAGAAGCTATACTACATCCATAATCCGGATCGAAGGTATCACCCATGTCAGTTGGTCGGCCCTCTATTATCATGACACATATTTTGAGTCCCGATAGGGAGAAGTCCAAGAAAAGAGAATTTGGGAAGTAGTTCCCCAAACCCATCCACACATTGTTCCAACCTACCAATCACTACATCTCTGTATATGAAGGGTCTAGTTCACCATGACCTACTAAGTCCAATCAGCCACATATAACTCACTGGCACATGGTTGCATACATAAGCTACCCAACAAAGATTCTAAATATTCCTCTGAAGTCTAGGTGCCTTTCCGTATTAAAACCATCCAAAAATTATCAATCCCGTCACACCCAGGAGATTCATTAATTAAGTTGTTTGGTTTTCACAAAACAATTGCTTTCAAAAACATAATTCATTATGGTGTAATCCCACCCTCGTCTAAATAACACATCTATCATACAGTGGCTCACCTAACAAGGAGTACTATGACAATAGTGGGATATAACATATCATCATATTCCTGCATATGCAACTATAAAAATAGAGCTACAATGCATAGGTAAAATAAGTAGGATATTTATGTAGCACCACTTGCCTTGGTTGTAGGTGTCAAAAGCACAGTCTTGATAGCCACAAGGAGTACACTCCTCACAATCTACACGAATCAGTGCAACATGGTGAACAACAACACATAGAGATCAATACAAATACAACAAATGCATGCATGACATGTTCATAAAAGTTTTAGTAGATAATTTAGGTTCTCTAATCATTATACTTACATATGACATGCATGTAAAACTTTTTAATGCATCAAAACCATTTATTGCTTTAATTTGATATATTTAATAGGCATTTACTCATATTAATTTAGCCTCTGTTGTAAACAATACAACAATTATTGGTAAAAATACTCCTAGATAGATATTTTGATTTAGAGCGAGGAGCAAAAGAATTCACGTCAAAGTAGTTTACAGATCATTTTATAGGATTTAAATACTACAATACACATTTAATATGTATGAAAATATATGTACTTTAAACACATAATTTTATTCCTGAATCGAATACTATACACTTTTCTGAATTCAACGACATACTATTTGCATTTTTATGATGAGTAGATATTTTTCTATGAATTTTTGAAGTTACATCTATTCTTTGACTATTTTAAGTCAATTTTAATAACGAAGGGGATATTCCCTGAAATATTCTGTGTTGGCTGTACACTGACTGGATGCAATGCTGACGTAGCATCCATCGTGGTCGACACATAGGCACCACGCGACGTGATGTGATTCGACCGCACCTATTCGGTACGGGATCTAATCATGGACGTCGGAACCCAGATCGACAACAATGGGAGGTGTTAGTGCTCACCTCAAGCTTGACAGCGGCGGGTAGTGGCGATCGTGCTGGCGTCGATGGTGGCGGTGGCTCCGACGGTCTCTGGTAGCGGTGGGGTAGGAAACAAGGAGCGATGCGTCAAGACGAGCTTGATTATGTCCACGTCGGCGTCTTGTTCTTCCCGAGGTGATAACACGGTGCGGCTGGAGCGTCGGCGCGTCGGTGATGCTCTAGTGACTCCTCCTGGCAGCTACGGTGCTCTACAGAGGAGGGGAAATGGTCAAGGAGGTGCTACACGAGGAGGTGCAGATTATAGAGAGAAAATGAGGGAGCGGGGTTGTTGGACGGTGTCAGGGTCAAACTCGTACTGAGCTAAGATGGCGGTAGCGATGATTAGCTTCGGCAAGAGATTCAGGCAACCTAGCCGTGGAAATCGATCCGATGTTTGAGGGATTCAAAGGAGGAGGTTTGGGGCTTTTATTGGCGGGCTTACATGGACTAGGGGCGGCGGAATCACGCAGAAATTAGAGAGATTCATTCGGGTCGGGAAGAGTTCGTGAAGCGCACGGGAGAGGCTGGAGGTTGAAGGAGGAGGGGTGGGTTCCGGCTATCGGTGACCAAGAGAAGGGAGAGGGCCAGACGGGCTGTTGCTACTGCTAGTTGGGTCGTAGTTGGTTTGCTCGGCTATTATGTGCTGTGTCTGAGTGAGTGTGGGCGGTAGCGGGGTAGTGGACTGGGCGGCCAGGAGATTAGGTTCTCGTTTTCCCTTTTTCTATTTTAGTATTTCTCTTATATCTTTTTCATATAAACTTCAAATGAATTGATTTTTGTCTCTAAATTTTTCTAAAATCCAGGGGTCATCTTAGGATACTTTTTGTCAATAATTTGACTATTTTATAAATAGTGATTTCATAAATCCATATATTTCCTTTTGTAGGATAATTTTAGTGATTTAATTTAGGTTTTTGAAAATAGTGTTTTGTAATTAAAAAAATTATGAATGCAACTGATGACATACCAATGCAATGAAAATGCAAAAAAAATTGTAACTCCAATTTCTAAAATCTTAGGATGTTACAGGCAGGTGTTGCTAGAATAGGAGGTTTGCACATGGCAGCTTTTAGTTGAGTGAAAGCTTTTGATTGTTCTTCTATCCGCTGGAAGCTATCCCTTTTGAGTGCCTGGAATAATGGTCTACATATGTATATGCAGTTCTTTATGAATCTTCTATAGTATCCAGGAGCCCAATAAAACTTCTTAGCCGTGTCACATTCTCACGAGTTGGCCACTCTTGGACTGCTTTGATTTTTTGAGGATCAGTTTCCACTCCCTAAGCACTAATAATATGGCCAAGATATTCCACTTGATCTTGTGCAAATATGTGATTTTTTATCTTTTGGATACCAATTGATTTTATTGCAGGATATCAAACACTTGCTTGAGGTGTTGTAGATGGTCCTTCAGTGTTTTACTGTATATGAGTATATCATCAAAGAATACAAGTGCACATTTCCTTAACAGGGAGAGAGAATGGTGTTCATTAATTGATGAAAGGTTGTTGGGGCATTAGTTAAGCAAAGGGGCATCACTACACATTCATAGTGCCCTTGGTGTGTGTTAAATGTTGTTTTAGGAATGATCCTTATTTGGTGATAACCACTTTTTAGATCAATCTTGGAGAATATTGTTGATCCATGTAGTTCATCCAACAAATCCTCAATAATTGTGATTGCGTACTTGTTCTTGACTATTTGCAAATTGAGTTTTCTGCATTCCACACATTTTATCCAAGCGCGATCCTTCTTATTTATTAGGATGACATGAGAGGAGTAGGGGATCATACTGTCTCTAATATTTCAAGACTGCAATAGGTCCTTTATTATGTTCTCCATGATTATTTTCTGGTGACGATGAAGGAAATATGCCCTGAGAGGCAATAATAAAGTTGTTATTATGTATTCCTTGTATATGATAGATGTTTATTTTGCATGCTATAATTGTATTGATAGGAAACATCAATACATGTGTGTTTAATAAACAAAAAGGGTTCCTAGTCATGCCTCTCGTATAGACTAGCTTGTTGATTAACAAGATGATCAAGGTTTCCTGATCATGGACATTGGATGCTGTTAATAACAAGGTCACACCATTGGTGGAATGATGTGATGAACATTCATCCGAAGTATAGCATTACGATCAAGTCATTATGTTTATATTGCTATAACATCATACGAAGTAATCTTTATCCTTAGACCATGAGATCATGTTAATTGCTAACACCGGAAGAGTATCTTGATAACATCAAACATCACACCGTAACGAGGTGACTATAAAGGTGGGTTCAGTGCTATGAAGGTGTTATGTTGAGGCTCATGGATCAAGAGTGGAATTTGTCAATCCCGATGACGGATAGATATACTCTGGGCCCTCTTAGTGATATCACATTAAGATAGCTTGCAAGCAAGTGATGTGATCACTAGAATGTTATATCACGGGAACGAGAAAAGAGTGCATGTCGGTAACGAGATCAAACTAGGTATTTAGATACCGACGATCGAATCTCGGACATGTATTATATCATGAGACAAAGGGATTAAATTACTAACGTTAAAGGTTCTCACGATCACAGAAATCATCGTTGAATATGCAGGAGTCAGTATGGATCTCCAGGTCCCGCTTCTGATTATTGATCTGAGAGGAGTCTCAATCATGTCTGCATTATTCGCGAACCGTAGGGTGACACACTTAAGGGGTTGCCGGACACCATTTAGGAGCACATATGTTCGAGACAAAAGGTTTGCAAAGCGCAGGAAATTGTTTCGATAGAAACCGGAATTGTTTCAGGTGAAATTGCAGAAAGTGGTTCTGCATGTGATATTGAAATGTTGCAAGGGTTTTGTGTGAATGTTTGTTAATTAAAGTAATTAACAAAATTCTGAATAAAATAAATAAAAGATTTTTATTAATTGAGAGTGGCATTAAATTTGGTGGAAATTTAATGCATGTGAGTGGAATTTTGGGTGGAGTCAAAATTGATGTGAGTGGAGCTTCCACCACATGAATGAGGAAGAGGTGGGGGCACCCTCCTTGGCCGCCGGCCATGGTAGGGGAGGATCCCCCCCCCCTCTCCTCCCTCACAAAGCACACCTCCTCGTGAAGGATCTCTCTCCCCCTCTAGATATTCCCCCATGGTCTCGGATTAGCGAGATACATGTTCTCGGTGGCCTTGCATCTGGAAGGAGTTGCTGCTTCCGCTGATTCGCTGGAGCGAGGAGGTGGAGGTTGTCTGGTAGCTTGAACGTGTGTGCGAGGATGGATGCGCTACTGATTTGCGGCGCTAAGACTTCCACACGATCTTGAGATCGGCAAGCGTACGACTACATCAACCACGAGTTCCTACTCGTTAACTAAACTCGTTGTCTTCGAGGGTAAGTTCTCCATGGATGTATGTCCACCCGTTGCTCTGTATCTAGTAGATAGATCTTGGCGTATAGTTCTCATCGTAGGAAAATTTTCGTTTTCTATGCTGCGGACCCAACAGATGAGGCGGCCTATATAGTCTCATGTTTACCACATTAGCATCAGACATCAGTAGTATGGTGTGATCGTAATTCCTTCCCGGAGGTAGTGAGTTGGGTATACAGAATATAGGAGAATACCCTGACAACAATTTCTCAATTTCAAGAGGATAATTATCTGGTGTGTCTTCTTGATCGTGCACTAGTCTAATTAGTAAGACAACTCCACATATTGCTTCTAACAAAATGTTAGTTAGTTTTCCCTCTTGCATCCGAGATGTTGTTGGTAGGCTCTCATCATAAAAGGTCACAATGCTGGCTTTATTGGTAGTTTCTTTGAGGGTCATTTTCTTGTAATCTAACTCTACTGGACTTTACTGGTATATCCAGGCTGCTCCTAGAATTAGATCATACCCTTTCAACTGTAATATCCTGAAATCCGACTGAAAGTTTGTGCCTTGAATTGAGTAATCATAGTTGGTACAGGTAAATTCAGTGTAAAGGTGACCTCCATCCGCCACAATGACTTTGAGTCTTGAGCTAGGGCTGAGTACATAATGTGCTAATTTTGCAAATTTTGGTGTCATGAAAGTAGCACTACTACCACTATCTACTAAAGCATTGGCCAACTTGTCTCCAATCTAGATAGATATAGTGAATCTATATTTTGGAATGTCGATACCCATGACAACATGCATTGAAATTGCTAGTACAGGTGTTGGTGGTGCATCAGTGTCCTCTTCATAGTCATCATCTTCTTCATTGATATAGATGATATTTGATGTCTCTTGAGTAGTATCTTGCAAGGCTTATACTTGGTTATTTTGTGTCATGCTACACACTTTCTTATGGCCTGGGAACCATGGTTCCTTACATTTGTAACAAACATTCTTGGATGTAGCTTGTTGGATGACACTTGCTGGAGTTGCATTTGCAGGCTTGGCTATGTCAAATATGACTAGTCTCCTCACAGGGTAATGACTACCACTTACTTGTTTCTTTTGTGGTTGAGCTTGCTCCATTATTCTCGCTAACCACTTTTATCTTTGCATCTCAGTCAGATTATGGCATTGTAGGTGAGGTTGGATGTAATCACTAAGACCAGAGATAAAACTATTGATGTAGTAGCTTTCAAGTAACCCAGGGTTGTCTCTCCTCATGAGGTTCATCGCAGATTCAAATTTCTGAATGTAAATGTTGGCTGTGGAAGTTTGGGCGAGGGCATTAAAGTTTCTCACATTGTCACATATGGAGGCCTCAGCAAATCTGTCTTCAATGTATCTACAGAATCCGTGCCAGGCTAAATTGGTGGCACTATAGCCAGTACCTCTGCACCAATGAATAGCATCTCCCTTTAGGTATGTCACCGCCACCTCATTTTTGTTTTCCAAAGGTGTTCTTGCTGAATCAAAGTATAACTCAATAGTTTGTATCCAGGAATCCACATCTGTTCCATCGAATTCAGGTATGTTCATCTTAGCCGGCTTGGCTGCTGGAATGCCTCTTCTTCCCTCTAGCTGATGCAAATTGTGTCTATTTGTCTCTTTTGCATCATGTCCAACCTTCTTTTTGTATTGTCCCATTGATTTGTTTGCTATATTTGCATGGGTTACATTACAAGAATTTTTGTAGGTGGATCCCCTTTCCGAGCATGTATTGCTTGTTCTCCTTGAGTTGTTGCGAAGTTAGGATACATACATGGTAATTTAGGTGTGTCATCCAAGTGCAAATCTGTCCCTGCATATCCTATAAGGTAGCATGTCCTACAGGTTTGTCTCCCTGATGAACCACTTGCTTCACTGAATTCGCATATTGAGTCAAAGGGTTTTGGGGGTGTTTCAGGGGTGCTGGCTTTTCCCTGATGTACCTGTTCCGATGCATCAACTTTCCTTGCAGCAAATAACCTCTCAAAGTTTGTCTGAATGTTGATGAAGTTGTTCTGGATACTGACAAAATTGGACTTGACTGTCTGACTAAAATCGAGAATTTCTTACTTGTCTTCCTCACGGTATCTCTGCCGAGTTTGGACATCAAGTTGCATGGACTCCAGTTCCAGCAGGTTCGTATCTTCCGAGGTCTGATCCTTGTTCTTCTCCATGATACATCTTGGGATTTTATGTGCAAGCCGAGATCTTAACACAACCTTACTGTTGTGTGATCTAACAAGAGCGAGAGGGTTTTAAGTAAGAAGGCTTACTATCGGACTCAAGCTTGTCGATCCTGTTGTCGCCGCCATCGCCTCCGTGCCGCCGTTGGTGCACGGATTTGGGTGGGAAGGTGGGATTTAACGACTGGGTGAGATGATCCTCAACAACCACTCCTTTAAGCAAATATATGCACCCGAACATTTGCCACCGCCGCCAAGCCGCCGCTGAGTGTCTCACCGTCGCCGGAATCAAGAGCATAGGTGAGGGATTTTACGAGAGAACCCAACCTCGTCGTGCTCTCAGATCCAATCGCCATCATGGATCGTTTGGTCTCTGATACCAAATTGACAGGGCTCACCTTGACGATCTCAAGAACACATGCAATATTCAGATATCACAACGAGTAGCGCTTGTATTGCGAGAAATTGTAGGCAATTACGAAGGAAGTTTAGGACAGATCTCGAACAGAAGTGGCTAGGGTTTCAACCCAGATTACAATCTGCCTCGATCTCTCTCGAATCGAAGGCTAAATAAGCAGATAAAGTAGAAGACAAACAAGTGAGCAGTTCAGCTAAGATATAGACTGGAAAGCGTTGTCAGAAATGAAACAGCGACGCTTCAGGTCTTCTTAGCCATTGGATGGTTTACTCGACGACTCTGAGTGACTCTTGAGGGTGCCAAGAGATACAGAGTAGTCCTAGCCGCTGAGGCTTGACACTGCCGCGTGCTTTCCTGGCAGGTGGGTGCGTGACTGTGTTTAGTTCGAGTTCTGGGCGGGTTCACGGGGACGTTACAACACCTTCATTGCTACTGTATTTTTCTGCAGCTTGATCTCTGAATGGTATTTTTCTGAAGTCTAGATCTTTCAATTGTATATGAATCTAATTTTTCCATTCAAAAAATGCAGTTCCAGTGAGAAGAATTGTTTCTGCTCCAGAATATATATAAAAGTGTATATTTGATAATAAAGAAATCATTTGAACAATTCAGAGATATAGACACATCCGTGGACTAGTGTCATTACGATTGGTGGAGTAAAACACTACACTAGTTTCACAACCATCATTTCAAAAAGAAAGTCACGAGTAAGATTCTTTGCAACCTGCAAATAAAAAACATGATAAGATCTTGTGAAATAGCACTTGCACTGCACCTGATGTACACGTCGCTAAATGGGACATCATAGTTCTCTTACAGCATGGACACTACATGCAATAACTGTTGGTGAATCACGAAGGCCGTGCCAAAGATTCAGCTAACTCACCAGCTTTCCTGGTGGCAAAGTTAACAACAAACAACACTGCTAAAGCACCCGACGAAATGGTTTCAGCTGACTGAAACCGGCGTCATACGACATGCTTCGTCAAACTACAAGAGAGGAAAAGCTACTAAAAACAATGCATCTTGTCCGAAACCGAGGCTTGAATCAGATTGATCAGGTTTCTGATTAGTGCCCCAGCTTCAGTAAACAGAGATGCAGCATCAGACTCCTAGCCTTATGTCAAGGGCTGGTTAAGCACCTGCAATGGACACACCAGATTTAGCGGTAAACTAGATGCATAGGAGAAAAGAGGGGCTTAAAATGTTAAGCATTCTCACTACTGCTGCTATTAATGGCCACTGGCATCACGAGGAAAGATTAGTGAAAAAAGATGGGGCAACATGTTTTTTCATTAGTGAAAAAAGATTAGTGAAAAAAGATGGGGCAACATGCTTCACTCCCATTTCCAGATTCTGCAACATGTTTTTTCATTAGTGAAAAAAGATTGCAACACGAGAAGCCTGTAATATCAGGAGCAAGGGAACATCGGTAAGTACCAGTAATAGGTGCCAGGTTTTCTTCTTTGTACATTCCAAGAGGTGACCCGTGCACGGATAAGAGCATCTCGCCATTCTTGGGCAACCTTACAGATTTTGGCGTCATGCCGAAAGAGAGTCGACTACTCGTAGCCTGTTCAGTATTTATGTTGAAATGCAATATGTAAGATTAAAAGGCGATTCAAATCAAGCTATTCGTTTGATCTTCCAGAGCTGTAATGATAGAGGGTTAAACACAAACCCCAGGTGTCTGTAGAGAATCTGCTGCTCCTGTCATTTGGCCTTCAGGTAGCTCACCCCAAGTCTTCAAAGCAACAGAAAATGAGTTGTGAAGGGTACATAAAAAATATCTGGTACGACTATACAAAGAAATACTTACAAAGTTGTTGAAATCAAAGCTGCTCTCAATGAAGTTCTTCTGCACTGCACACGTCATATAAGGCGAGAAAACCGTTTAAGCCAGCTGCTTTGGTGCATATAACAGTAAATCATCAACAAGTAGATAGAGCATTAGGACCTGAATCTCCCGAGAAATGAAAACCAGCTGCAGTTGCCAATGACGTGATGGAAGCTCGCGAAACCTTGTCATCCCTCTGGTCTCCATTTATGAGATTATCCCACTCTTTCCATTTCAACTCAAGCTCATCCTGCTTCTCATTCGGGACAACTGCCACGTTGGGCAAGTTCTCCTGGAAATAGTGCAAGGCACATGTTTCTTCTTGCTCCTTGGAAATGTAGGTTCGCACCAAGCGCAACCGAGAAAGTACGCTCTCAACCTCTGCTGCTTGAATAGCTCTGATGGCAGCTTTCCGATGTTGAACTATTTATTAAGGAGACTAGATTAGCAATTAAATCCTGATCATTACGTTGAGTGAAGTGGACAGTGCTTCTATGAAATGCATCCTTACTGCATTGAATACTGAACAAGATAGCGAACAAATTTAAGTAGTTAGATTTACTAGCAAAAGGATTTTTTCCCTTTACTAAATGTTAGTCAGAGATCAATAAGACATATTAAAGCCAACTGCCAAGACAATGAGATATTAGTCTTACTCTTCTGTACCATATTTCATTTGCACTAGATTACAAACCTTGCCATTAACATTGAATTTTCAAGCTCAGCCTCGATTGCAGACTGTAGCATACTAACTGTGAGTACTAAAAATAATGGTGCTGTTACATCTTCAGAAATAATGTGGACGATGCATCCTTCGAACAAAAGTCAACATTGAAGAGACAAATTTTCAAATTATTCCAGAAGACAATTTGAACCGTTGCTTTCTATACCTGCATATATGATTTATGCAAAGAAGAGCGACTTGTGCTAAAGCTGTCATGATTGGGGACTGATCCTGCTTGTGGCTATAGGTAGCTGTATAATCTCCCAAGAAAGTTTCTCTTTTCAAATTAAGGAGCTCCCCACTCCTGATTTCATTTCATAACGAAACCAATAAAACAGGTCTACAATGTACTGCTGACACAGGGATTGATGAAATCACGCGAATCCCAAACACATGCCGCATTTTACCTCAAAACACACAGCTCGACAAGCTGTTCCTACAGGCCTATGCAAGAACTGAAGTATTTTTAAACGTTTGCATTGCAAAGCATCATTCAATCAGGGCAGCAACTGATGTATCCCACAACTCACAGGTCTGACTGATAGCTACAAAGTATCAAACCTAGAATTGGGTTTCGAGAATGTTGCGCAGGACAGATGGGAAGGAGCAGGGAGAGAGTTAGGGCTCAGAGACACGCACTCTCTTGGTCAGCGAGCCACCTCAGCTGCTCCTGCGCAGGCGCGTCAGGGCCAGGCGGCTCCGGCAGCGGCGGCGGCGGCGGCGGTTGCTGCTGCTTGGTGGCAGCCCCCTTTTTTCCCCGCTTCTTTGGCGGCATCGCCGTGTGCTTCAAGGGAAGATCTCAGGAAGAAAAATCTGGAAAAGAAGAAGAAAAAACAAACATACTAATATGAGGCTGCAGTTCAAATCCAATCCAAATCTGAGCACTTATGAAATGATAAAATGAAGTGTGAAGTTGACGTCCAGAAATTTTTCAAACTTCGCCGAAACTTTGAACAGACCAGACAGATACAGAAATAACAAACATAATAATATGAGCCTACTCTTCGAATCCAGCTAGCGTCGGTACGAAATGACATCTGAACACTAAGCATACAAATAGAGAAAGTCCCTGTCCATCTCCTGTGACCGTAAATCCATCACCCTAGATCAATTTCCCTGTGGTAGATTTCGTACCAACAAAAACTCGCAGTACACATGAAACCCTAAATCGTCCAATCCAAATCAGGGTTATAAGCAACAACCTAGGGCAAGAGAATGGAGTGGGGCAAGCTCACCTTTGGGGTTCCCGGATGATTCGTACCGCCGCTGCTGGTCCCCGGTCGTCCCCGTTGCAACAGCCGGGACGAACAGCGGAGGCGGGCGGTCGGACGGTCGGAAGCGCGCGGAGGAGAGGGCACGGCGGGACGAGGGCGCGCCTACAAGAGGGCTTGGTAGTATGGTGACGCGGGGAGGAGGACCGGTAGGGGTGGTGAGGACGTCCGGCGGGGAGACGGCGGAGGAGGACCGGCGAGCAGCGGCGGAGGGCGGTCGAGTGGGCAGTGGGCTCGGGGCTGGACGAACAGGAACAGCAGCGGCGGAGAGCGTCTCTTTTTGGTGATTTTTTTGTGAGGGGGCGGGGGTAAATATGTCTTTTCCTATCCTCAATTCATGCTCTCTTCTCTCTTTTTTGAATGAACGGTGGAGCTGGCACTGATGAAAAAAGAGAGGGGGTTTGGGTATTGCGACGGCCGCATCAGTGCAGCTTCTTCAGCTCACAGGCCCCACCAGAAGGCCCGTTTCGCACATTTTGGACAGATCCCCATATCTGAATGTGATTGGCACTGAAGCACCTGTGCCGAACTTGCCTGAGTCTAGAGTAGACACATTGTATGACAACGATGATTGGCAATTGTCTTCTCATGTAAACAAGTGAAACAAGCATCTGGGTGATCTTGTAATCCATGCCTTTGCTCTCCTACCCGATGACCAAATTCTGTATTGAGCTGCCAGCTAAACGAAAGCACTTTCCAAATGCAGTCACTACACTAGTGGAAAACGGCCTATAGTCTTGGTTTGTAAAGGCCTTTAGTCCCGATTTTCCAACCGGGACTACAAAGGCGGGACTAAAGGTCTCCCTCTTTAGTTTCGGTTCGGCCACAAACCGGGACAAAGGCCCTCACGGGGCGTCGAGCGCGCGGGACCTTTAGTTCCGGTTTGTAATACGAACCAGGACTAAAAGTATTTTTTCAAAAAAAATCTCCAATATTTTTTTTAAGTTTTTTTAAATTTTTATTGAACTTTTGAATTATCTGACTTGCTAATCTCTCACATCTCTCATTTTTCACACTAACTTTATTTAATCACCCAGCCTAGCACTACTCTACCCCTAGCACGCTTAACTTCCTCATTCCATCTCTCCCACCTCACACAAAGGACCCTTATACCTTGTTGTCAAGACTAGTATATTAATCCTATTAATTCATATCAATATGTCAACCGTGTTTATTTTTTGAAATTACGAATAACTATTTAAGTAAACAACAATAAATAAGTAATAATAATATTATATTCCAATAAAAATATAAAACTATTTAAATTAATATTTTATTCATTTTTTGCCATGTATTCATTTAATATGACATAAATAATATCTTCAAATCTGTGAATTGAAATTCGACAAATAATATATCTATTATTATCAGAAAAATGTGAGGAATTCAAATATGACATAAAAAATTATTAAAAAAAATTAATTTTTGAAATAACTTTTTTTCTTTTCGAATTTTAAGAATCCAAAACGGTCTAAGGCAGTTGAAATCGAAGAGGAATTTTTTTTGCACGTTTTGATAGGCTGTACGTTTTTTCTGATATCATATGCAAAAGTTATGGCCATTTGAATTTTTCATGACATTTTTTTGCAAATTATGTCGAAATTCATGTTTCTTAATTTTCGTAACAACTAAATCATTTAATATAACTACAGTTCGAAAGATTTTTTTTTGGATTTTTTATAATATTTTAGCATGATTTTGAAACTAGAAAAGGCGATCTCCTGCTCAGGGAGGGGGGGTGGAGAGCCGTTCTCCTGCCGCGGCAGGATTTGTGCCCGTTTTCCTGCCGCGGCAGAACTTGAGAATTTTTTTTGCTCGTTTTCTTTAGTCCTGGTTGGTAATACGAACCGGGACTAAAGGTCACACCTTTAGTCCCGGTTGGTGATACGAACCGGGACTAAAGAGGTTGGCACCGGCCACAACCCCTTTAGTCCCGGTTGGTGTGTCCAACCGGGACTAAAGGTCATGTTTGATCCGGGACTAAAGATTCTTTCGTTAGAACCGGGACTAATGTGAGCATTAGTCTCGGGTCCAACCACAACCGGGACTAATGCTCCGAACTAGGGTGGACGAAAGGCCCTTTTTTTACTAGTGGTAGCTGCAAACCTGACAAAGTCTCGAGATACAAACATGTTGTATGTCGATTCCGTAGAGTAGTGTCCAAACCGAGACCATGGCCAAGAGAAGGCATCGGTTAATGATATGAATGGTAGTCCAAATCTTGGCACACTGGATCACGCTCTGAAGAACGATGACCTCTTTCACAACCACCACCATAGGTGAGATGACGGCACATAAACCCATTAGGCCTTGTTCGGTTTCTTGGGTATTGAACGGGATTGGCATGGATTGGAAGGGATTAAATCCCGGGTAAGTCAAAATCTCCCCTAATACCCTCCAATCCACCTCAATCCGCTTCGGGAGTGGATGAACCAAACAAGGCCTTAGTGATGCCCTACTCTCTTCATGAGTCAACGTCCTACTACCGTATGATGTCAAATAGGACATGCTCCGAGTTCGTGGCTTGATCCCATTGGCAACTCCCTTTCTTCCCATGACAATAGCACCTTATCGGCGGATGTGTTATTGCATACGAGAACCTCGCCTTGGAAGGACATCATCATCAACGACCTCTAAGGCACCATACTCATACTCATCTTCCTCTATAACACTCCAGTATTCAGTTTAGGATACATAGTTGGATCTAGGTCTAGGAGCAACGTGAAGGAAGGTATGAACGAATAAAAATGGTGACCGGAATGCGGAAACAGTGCTAGTCAGTGGTGTTAGGCGGCGAAGCTAAGGTGGAAGAAGGCGGAGGAGCACACCCAAGCCGGCATCTTGGAGGTCCTAGGATCGAGTAGTTCGCCAGAGTCAGACTAGCTTGACGGAACAAGGACGACCCCCACCAGAAGGCCCATAGCTTATTCGGCTCACAGGCCCCACTAGAAGGCCCATTTCGCACTTTTGGACAGATCCCCATATGTGAATGTGATTGGCACTGAAGCACCTGTGCCGAACTTGCCTGAGTCTAGAGTAGACACATTGTATGACAACAATGATTGGCAATTGTCTTCTCATGTAAACAAGTGAAATAAGCATCTGGGTGATCTTGTAGTCCATGCCTTTGCTCCCCTACCCGATGGCCAAATTCTGTATTGAGCTGCCAGCTAAACGAAAGCACTTTCCAAATGCAGTCAGCAACTGCAAACCTGACAAAGCCTCGAGATACTAGCATGTTGTATGTCGATTCCGTAGAGTAGTGTCCAAACCGAGACCATGGCCAAGAGAAGGCGTCGGTTAATGGTATGAATGGTAGTCCAAATCTTGGCACACTGGATCGCGCTCTGAAGATCGATGACCTCTTTCACAACCACCACCATAGGTGAGATGACGGCACATAAACCCATTAGGCCTTGTTCGGTTTCTTGGGTATTGAACGGGATTGGCATGGATTGGAAGGGATTAAATCCCAGGTAAGTCAAAAAATCCCCTAATCCCCTCAAATACACCTCAATCCGCTTGGGGGAGTTGATGAACCGAACAAGGCCTTAGCGATGCCCTACTCTCTTCACGAGTCAACGCCCTACTACCGTATGATGTCAAATAGCACATGCTCCGAGTTCGTGGCTTGACCCCAGTGGCAACTCCCTTTCTTCCCATAACAATAGCACCTTATCGGCGGATATGTTATTGCATACGAGAACCTCGCCTTGGAAGGACATCGTCATCAATGACCTCTAAGGCATCATACTCGTACTCATCTTCCTCTATAACACTCCAGTATTCAGTTTAGGATACATAGTTGGATCTAGGTCTAGGAGCAGCATGAAGGAAGGTATGAACGAATAAAAATGGTGACCGGAATGCGGAAACAGTGCTAGTCAGCGGTGTTAGGCGGCAGTGCTAAGGTGGAAGAAGGCGGAGGAGCACACCCAAGCCGGCATCTTGGAGGTCCCAGGATCGAGGGGTTCACCGGCGTCAAACTAGCTTGACGAGGAATAAGGACGACACATCCCCTATGCACTTCCTCCTTTCGCATATGCGCGTCAAGGGTATGATCTATGACCTATGACCTTTGCTGGATATTGGAGTGGCATGCCGGAGTCTAGCCAGAGAGAACAAAATTATTTTCTGGCCTGCCTCTCTGCTGCGCCCAATAGCGCGTCCTTCTTCACCTTATACACCCACTTCAGGCCGATCGCGCGGTGGCCAGGTGGTAAGGTGGCGAGGTGTCAGGTTGAGTCCTCCTCGATGGCCCTCATTTCGTCCTCCATCGCATGCCTCTAGTTGGCGTGCGACTTTGCCTCACTAAACGATCTGGGCTCTTCTGTGGCGAGGAAGTGAAGTTCCTCGTTCGGCTCCATAGCCAGACCTGCTCGAGTACGTTCCACAAGCTACGATTCTTTTTTGAATGTTAGCAGGAGAGCTGCTAAATTCATTGATTAGATAGAAGGTTCGAATACAAAAAGGCTAGGTGAAAAAACCAAGGCAAGAGCCGAAGCCACCTAGAACATGAGAGAAAACAAGAAGAAAAAAGGGAAGGCACTAGACTCAGCCGGGGTCGAAAGGAATCTTGGCTCCAGCCAAGTTCCACATAGCTGCTTCATCCTTAATGCGAATTACTAACACATCGACCGAAAGCTCTTCCTTTTGGAAAATACGCCGATTTCGTTCCCTCCAGATCTCCCAGGTCGTGAGAAGCATTAGGGAGTGAGCTCCCTTTCTCATGGCTGAAGTGGAGTTTAGCTTGCATAGTTTCAACCATTCCGGCAATGTTGCCGCTGTACCCCAAGATGAGGGGGTCAGTGCAGGTAGCCTGAAGAAGGAGGCTAGGCTCGAACTTGGAGTTGTCTTCTGCATCAAGCGTACTTGCATACCTTGACGCGGCCTGACAAACTCAACGCAAGTGATAGCCAGAGTTGGGGACTCTATTGCCAGGTTCCTGGTGTCTATGGCGAGCCGGCTGGGCTCCCGGCTTCTCGAGTCGGTGTTGGTGGCGATTCAAATCCTGGATCCGCACTCTTGTCTCCTGTATTCGAAGGTGTTCACCGGCGTCTTCGTAGAGCTCTAGTCCAAGCACTCGCTCTCATCGAACACAGTGTCACATGTGATGTGGGCTCGACCTTACTTTTGTTATAAACACGCCGAGTAAAATAAACAAATAACGAACAAACACATGCAAGGAAACAGTATTTTTAACTTGGAAAACCCTCTCCAAAGAGAAGAGGACAAAACCACAGTCGTCGAACTTCACTATATCAAGAGTGTTTACACAATACCGCCGATTTTGGATGAAGCGATAAACCGAGTCTATCGGCGACGGGCCTCACTTTGTTCCGTCAAAATTTAGCCTTCTTATGAATTTGGTCAGGACTTAACTTTGGTCAACGTACACGAGGTTGGCAAATCAGGTAGGTAGACAACAAATCGTGGCGGCCCTCCGACCTCGCTCCCAATGATTGCATGTTAGCGGTTTATATTGTGTGGATCATGCCGCCAGATTGTTCGCCATCTGTACACGTTACATCGCTGCCTTCTCCTTCCCGTACCAATGAATTGTTACTCCTTGTTTTGAATAATCAAAGGAAACAACACTTGATGTGCTTCCTCCATGGATGGAGCAGTTAGAGTTTGGTGCTTGGTGGGTATCTAATACGTATCTGGGAACTTCGTTTTAGTGTACAAGTTTGTCCTGCCCGACATTGTGTTTGTTTATAGTACTAGTACTAGTACTCCGGATGCCAACGAAACTGGGCAATCATTCGGTCAGCATAATCGAGCCGAGCTGGCATCGTACATGCATGTTACCAGTTTATGTTGTGTGGATCATGCCGCCAGCCATCTCTCCACGTTACCTAAACCAGACCGTCCTCAACCAGCAGCTACTCGAGCAAGCATAGCAAATGCAGGTTGTCGTGAATGGCGATGCCCTGGGACACGGCGCTCTGCATAGCGGGGAACGTGTGGGTGCTGCTCCACGGCTGGATCTCCGCCTGCTGCCTGGCCGCCGACGAGGTCGCGGGCCTACTCCGCTCCGCCACCCGTTCATGATCCACCTGCTGCCTTGCCGGCGCAGTGGATGATCATGAAGCCAGCAGCAGCTACTACTACGTCGCTCCAACCACGGTATGGGAACCAGTTCCCCGGCCGTCTGTCTTTGGCCTGTGCAAAGCACACATGTAAGTATGATACTGCAGCTAGCTTGTTAATTCTGTTTTGTGCTTGTAAAGGAAAGGATTATGTTGTCGCCGGTGTCGTAACAATTTGTTCTTTTTTTTCCTGGTGATGTGCTACGTTGGTAAATCTCTTTGGTGCTGTAACAATTTGTATTGAGTTGCCAACCAAACGAAAGCATTTTCCAAATGCAGTCAGCAGCTGCAAACCTGACAAAGCCCCGAGATACTAGCATGTTGTATGTTGATTCCGTAGAGTAGTGTCCAGACCGAGACAATGGCCAAGAGAAGGCGCCTGGTGTTGAAGTGTCACGGTCAGTGGTATGAATGGTTGTCCAAAGATTGACGAACTGGATCACACTCCGAAGATCGATTACCTCTGTCGACAACCCACCTCGATCTATCGGTGTAGCTTCTACCGCGCAACAGTTTGATCATTTGGTGCTCACCATGGTAGTTAGTCATGGCGCAATATCATTGACGGACAAGCGATCCATTTATCCTTCCAAAACAATCTATTCTTCCATCTTTAATCTTAATCAAGCTATTGAACACTCAAGCAGTAGTTGGAAGGTGTCATCCCAACAATATTTGATATTGGTTTGCGAGGTAGCCGGATGTCCGGCAAGGGTCCATGCCCATCGTCCTAAGTATGACACCAACTGGAAGGTTAGCGACGTTGTGCTGCACACATGTCAACTTCACAGAGTCCTTCAGGACCATCGTAATCTCACCTCAACCTTTCTGGCTAGACTGTTATACACGGAGATAGTGAAGAGTAAAGCCATGGATGTAAAAGCTATCATCAACAAAACTGTTGTTAGATTTTGCTACAATATTTTTTACGGAAAGGCTTGGAGAACTAAGCAGAGGGTACTGAAGGCAAGATTTGGTTCGTTTCGAGATGGATACGACTGTATTGTTCGGATGCTCCAGACATTGTAGGCTAGGAATCCAGGCACCTACGTCAACATCCAATACTTTACGTTGCCTCAAGAACCAAATTTGAGGGTGCTGCATCGAGTGTTCTTCTCATTTGCTATATACATAGAAGCTTTCACTCACTGTCGACCAGTCATTTGTGTGGATGGTACATTTCTCACTAGCAAGTACAGGGGTCAGATCTTGACTTCCATAGGTCAAGACGGGAACAATCAAGTTGTTTCACTTGCATTTGCTTTCGTGGAGAGCGAGAACACCGAGAGTTGGGTATGATTTTTCAGGCAGCTAAAGATAGCAATTGTGAGGATAGACCGAATATGTGCTTCCTTCATGACAGACATCCAAGTATACTCAGCGCGATAAAGAAGCTGACGCAGCCTGCTCCTGATGAATTAACTCCATGGCAGGACATGTAGAGCCATTGGTACATGCGACATCTAGGGGCCAACTTTTTCTCACAGTTTAGGAACAAGGCCCTTATGAACCTATTTAAGAAGCTTTGCAAGCAGAACCGGGAGTATAAGTATATCAAGTGTCATGCCTACCTGGATGACTTCACTAAAAAACATGTTAGCAGAGGAAAGCAGCTAGAGAAGCAGTTGTTGTGGCTCATGCAGCCGCGGTAGCTGCACAGACAACAACAGGAGAAGAAGCACCACCGAAGGAAGAACCCATTGCTCTTTGTGATTTTTCAGGATTTGACCAACCCGGTACTAGGAGGAGGCATGGGAGAAGGATTAAAACTTCGAGCCAAGATGAAGGATTATAACTTGCACTACATAAATAAGAATGCTCTCTATCCCTATGACGATGCCTCACCTTGCCCTTCGACAATGCCTCGCCTTTTCCCTTCGACGAGCCTCACCCTTGCTCTTCTTGGCCTGCGCCTTATTCATGGCCTACCTCTTGTCCCACTCAGCTCTCGCCCTAGTACCAACGACCGGCGGCATGAAGAGATCATCTTCATCTTCACTATCTTCTAGCCAAGATGAAAAGTTCTCATCCTTCTCTGCTTGTCATTGCTCTTCTTGGCATGTGCCTTCTTCATGGCCCGCCACTTGTACCACTTAGCTCTTGCCTTGGTACCAATGACCGGTGGCATGAAGAGATCATCTTCATCTTCACTCTCTTCTAGCCAAGATGAAAAGTTCTCATCCTTCCTCTGCTTGTCATTGCTCTTGGCATGCGCCTTCTTCTTGGTCTGCCTCTTGTCCCACTCAGCTCTTGCCCTGCTACCAACGGCCGACGGCATGAAGAGATCATCTTCATCTTCACCCTCTTCTATCCAAAATGTAGGGTTCTCAGCCTTTCTCTGCTTGTCAGCTTCACTCTTAAATTTAAGCTTATTCCACCTTGCATTGATCCTACGAAGCTCTTGTCGTACCTCCTCTAGGGTTGTCGAATGCCACCCTATCCTACGCAGTGCCTCACCCAACTTAGTAAGGAGATAATCACTAGCAATGAGTTCCCCCAATTTGGCTGGATTATTGTCTATCATACAAGTCCTAGCGAAATAAAAAAAGGTCTTTGGACATCTTCCGGAAAGGAAAAGCCGCTGACATAGTGGTGCTCTCGACGAGAATGGTGTGCTTATAGAGCTTCGTGAGGAGGTTTTTTTATAGAGTAAACAAACAAGAAATGGCGGGAACAACTAGGCGGGAAGAACTGAGCGGGAAATATTTTGGCGGGAAACAATTTGGCGGGAAACAATCTGGTGGGAAACATTATGGCGGGAAAACATTGTGGCGGGAAAACTTAAGATACATTGTCTCTGAAATTAACTGGCGACTACAAGGTAATGCGGAAATTAAGTTACTAAACAACAAATGAAACTGAAATGAAGATACATCTAAAATTTAAATTAAGATACATCGGGACACTACAACTGAAATGAAGATACATCGGTACTGAGATATACATCTACCTTCCCTGAGTCCAGCGTGGGTACTTCCCGGTCTTGTCCCCACATTCCTCTAACGCCTGTGCCACACCAACCCTTTCTCTTAATCTCTTCCTTTCCGCATCCCGGGCCTCCTTGTGCACCTGTTCCTCCACATACCTGCGATCTTCCTCTTTCGCCCTCCTCTTCTCATTTATCTCTCGGTTCCGAGCTCTCTCCTCTCTTATTTTTTCAGTTCTCTCTCCTGCTCCTTGTTCTCCTCTTCCGCCATCCTTTCGGCATGTTCCTCTTCGTGAAAGGCAGCTCACACAACACGGTTCCTATCATGACACTCTTGCGTGGTCCAAGTTGGCTGCTCCATGTCAATCCAATGGTACCACTTACAAAGAGGAGGAGGAGACTACAAGCACATCAATGGAATGAATAAAAGTACACATAATAACGTGATTAATTTATATTCACCATGCTTTGGGAACATACCAGAGGCCTCTCCTACGGCGAACTTGCTTGCCAGGGTGGACTTGCGTCATAGTTGGGACACATGAAAAACTTCATGCCCATGTAAGTGGAGAAATCGATCGACTTCTTGACCTTGGCGAGATGGTCGCACAAACAACGGTCATGTGTCACCCCTTGTGGCAACCTAGCATATTTCATCTTCCTAGGCCTATACTCTGGGTCCGAACAGGACACACTCATGATGGAGAGGAGAAGGAAATGCGAGATAAAGAGGAGGAACAAATGAACTGGTTGAAGAGAAAACATCTCGGTGCTCGGATTTATAGAGGCACTGGGAAGAATAGGCGGGATAAAAGGCGGGAACAAACAGCGGGAAGCGGTGGCGGGAGATAAACGACGCGAAATAGTGGCGGGAGAAATTTGGCGGGAATCGGCTGGCGAGACAAAATGGCGGGAACCGAAGGTGAGTCTAAACTGATAAGGTTTGTTTAGTTAACGTAACACGTCGCATGATCCATGTAAGATTTGGGGTTTTCTAGGCTAATTAGGAGTTAAGACCCCGATTAGGTGCGGTGACCCAACATACCACTGCATGTTGTAGTATACTATAGTTGACATAACACTCACGAAACACCATTCCACAAATATTACATCCCTCAGAGTGGTACAACAAAAACATTGCGGGTCCAAATTACAAACATTCACATATTATTACAACACCAAAAGATCAAGATCCTTGAACGGTTTAAACTTACAAACCATATAACTTACTTAATAAGTTCAGCGAAAGAACGAAAGACACAACGATAAAGTAAGACATGAGCTCAACAACTTATTGTATAGGGTTCATGCTACTCGGCTAAACCTAGATAACTAAGTTCCGGCCTGACAACTACTCTGACTCATTGTCTTCAGCTCCATAGTGTATCCCGTAATCCACCCCTTCGACTCCACCGGACAGGTCCGGCTCTTCGTAGTAGACATTGTTCTGGACTTCTATAGCATACATCTGGTTTTCCTTCTGTTCCTCAGAGTCTAAGCAAAGGATCAAAGGAAAGGGTGAGTAACAGCGTTACCCAGCAAGTTCATTATATGCATGGTGGGAAGTTTGATGTTCTAACTACCACCTCGGACTATGAGTCCTTGGCACCATGCAGGTTTTGTAAACATTTCTTTAAAGATTGATTTTATTATCAAAAACTATGCCTATCAGCCTTCATAGGTTGAGGAGTTCCTTTCCTGCCGCGTTCATACCTCCTTCCTGAAACATGGAGTAACATGTCACACTTTTATACACTCTCCATAGGTGCGTTGCTTTACCCATAAGAGACCAAATCTTTGTTGCACAACCGGGCATACTTTCCCGTCCACAATTCCCTGATATGGGCCCCAGAAGTTGATCCAAGCCAATCACTTCCCTTCTCCGCAACCCCGCATGAAGACACGATCCCCCAAGAAGGTTTACCATAGGTATAGTCCTGGTGGCCTCTCAAAGACTCTATAAGCAGCTCTACCTAGCAGTTACCATCAGTTATGGTGAACCTCCACCAAGACAGCTATGCACAGTTAATCTAGACACCAATATCGTGGGGCACTGAGGGGTCCCACCCATGTGCTGGATTCTCCACGAGAAATCTGCAGCTTCATGATAAGGTCATCCGTCCATGCGTAAGGAAGAAGATCCAGCTGACTTCTCCATCCCATTCCAAATCTTATGGTTAATGTGTATTATACGACGCTAGAAACACTGATGTCATGATTTATTAAGCCCTAGTTGTTCGGCAACTGGAATCCTAGATTCCATTGTCATTCTTAGTATTTATCATCAGTTAGGATGATAATATCATTTCATTTTTTTGGGAAAATACTTATTTTCCGTCTCTTTAGAATATAGGTGATAACACACAATTTTGAAATACTCTCATAAAGACTCTTCAAAGGATATGAGCAAGTGATGAACTTGCCTTGTGACTGCAAGGTAGTAAAGTCGAATGCTTCCACCTAACCTTGAGCTCCTGTTTCTACAAAACACCATTCTTGCCCGGTAAGGACAATATTTAAAGAAGCAATATGCAATGCATAGTAATGTCATGCAATGATTTATTATGCTTCTCCTTTGCGTGTTTTACACACCTTATAAATGTTTTATATTTCTTTTTAATTAATAAAAAGAATGTAATAATCAAAAGACTTTTAAACTTACATAAATATTATATCTAATATTTTTATGATATCTAGTAATGTTCCAGGAGTTTAAAAATGATTTTTATTAAATTTTTAACTCTTCCTATTACTTTCTTAAAATTCCAATAAGGAATAAAGATTTTATTTTTAACAAACTTGATTTATTTTCCAAAAATACAACTTAGTATTTGTCTACAATAGTATATCTATTCAGGATCTTAAAATAAATTTTATTCAATTTTAAGTGTTTTATTTATTTAAGTAAAATTCTAAAAGTAATATATATGATTACAATAATATACCTCAGTTTAATAACTTAAAATTACTATGTGTTATTTTTATTGGGTAGAGGATATTTTTGTGAATTCATAGATATATTATTTGTATTTTTAGGATTGTTATTTATTTTTCTAGAGCTTATTTAGTTGTAGGGGTACATTTGTAATTTTGCAATTTAAACAAGCCCTTTTTTAGAACACGGGCCTGGCCCACTGGGCTAGCCTGGCCTTATCCGACCCAGCCCACCTAGGCTGGTCAACTGCCCTTGGGCAGTACTGGGCTGCCCATCATCCTAGTACCCCCCACACTCTCTCCTCTCTGACTTATCTCTCTCGCGACACCACTCAGGCCGCTCGATACCACCGCCGCTGCAGGCGATTCTGGCCATGTTGTGATTAGAAACATAGCCTCTGGATATGGTGGATATGTTACAGGTTTGAGGTTCATAGTTAAACCCCTTTTTAAATATCTCTGATGAACCTTGATGAACTTGAGTAAAGTTATATAGATATGTATGCATGATTCCTAAATTGTGATGTTAGGAAGATGATTAAATACTTCTGTTTTCTAAGATGGTTAGACTGTGAAACTCCATGTTTGGATTTCCTAGTTAGACTAGGTCTTGTGACACCCTCTCTGAGTGGCACATAATATCTTGCCTTGTTCCAGGTTCTTCCTAAACTATATTATTGAAAATTAGATGGGATTTATGAGAATTGAGAACTCCCTTGAGTTCTATGTAATTTCTATTGCCCTTTTAGTGGACCTATGATACTGGTTTGAGGCACTACTAGGTAAAAACAAATGTTTTTTACATGCTGCCTCCCTTCCCATGTGTTCCATGTGTTAGTTAAATAAATGATTCCTAAATATTTTAGGAGCTAAGATGATTTGTAAGTTTAAGAAAATTGGACTTGAGCTTATACTCAAGCAACACTGGATTTGCTAGGTATAGAAGGTGCTGCCCTCTATGGATGTGCCCTATAGCCTAGCAACTGTGATTTATATTTTTCTAGTAAAAACTAGATAATAGGCTAATGATGCTGGTCTAAAGCCCTTTGTGTAGGAACACATGCCATATAGTGACTGCTAATGATTTCCAATGATGAAGTATACACCCCACTTGGGTGCATCTCTGAGGATTCTATTTATCCAAAAGATCCTTGCTTATTGAATGGATAAAATTAGATACAAAGCAGGTTTGCTTTATGAATCACCAACCTGTTTAATACTTGGTGAGGAGATGTGCTTGCTGCCTTGTCCTAGCCTTTTGGAGTTGCTACTCCCTCTTGTCCTTGCTCTGCACTTCCTAAACCATCCCCATATGGTCACCCTCTTGTTGTTGATCTAATTGGTTTATCTTGTGGGGATCTAGCAAGATCTAAGGTGATGTTGGCTGTGTTCTTGATGGCTTGTGATGATGTGAAACTGCTGAGGTAAAAGCTAGCAGCTATGTTGCGACTGTGTGACCTCTTTCATGTGTATTGGGTTACTGTTGTGTCGACAACAAACAACATGCACGCAGTGACCAAGCTGCTTGCTAGTGGGCTCCATTGGACTCAAGTTTCAATGTCTAAGATATTTGACCGTGGATTGGTTCAAATGATAGTTGATATTATCCTAAGATTTGTTATTTTCCTCTGCTGAAATGGTGAAACTTTCCCCAGGCCAATGATGTTGTACTGAGGCCAAAGTGTTGATAAGAACATATTTACATTTGATGGTTTTGTACCTTCTTTAATTTAACTTGCTCAATGATATATTAGAAAACAGTGCATTACACCATTTGAATCTGAGAGCAATCTAACACTAACTGACATAGGTATGATTAGTCGGATCCCTATGATGTGCTACCTAGGGCCTGTAGAAAGGCTTACGGCCCATGAAGAGTCAAGATGAAGATCCAAAGGAGCAACTGACAAAGATTATAAGTGTATTAGGAAAGAAGAAAAAAGACCAACATCGAGTTGGTGTTGTAATCATGTAACTATCCGCATATAGCTTTGAGACCTGACCTATTATATATAGGACAGGAGAAGCCTAGGAAAAGCACCGAACAATCTCCAAGCGATTTGTAACAGAGAAATTCTCTCAATATTCAGGCGACCTTGACTCCATTGTTTTCCTGACATACGACGAAATCCCCAGCTTTCTCTTTCCGCAAAACCCTAAGTCCTTCTTCATGGACATTGCCAAGATCACCCCTCGTCAATTGGCGCCGTCTGTGGGAAACTTGAACGCTAGAACCATGGATTCGGCAGAATTCTTTTTGCCAAACACCAACCCCACAAAAGCAGATCCACGTCCACCCACCCCTATGGGAGTACCCATCGGATTCAACGGCGGATATGATCTAATCATCAAAAGCTTCCACTTCCAAGTAGAAGACCCCCAAGAATCACACCCTTCGGCCCTGATTACATCAGAACCGTTGGTGGAACAAACTGCGCTTACGATGGTTCCAACATCATCTGTTGGATCCTCCATAGAGGTCACGGCAAGAATCAAAGCACCAGAAGAAAAACAAGCAAGATAAGATAGATCTGGGGGACCTTGATGGTCTTTACGACAATCTCTCCTTCGGATCAGATCCCCCACTAACTCCACCACGTGGAACAAGCCTAGCAAACTCTAAACCCGAAGAAAGAAGCAAAAGCATCGACTTCGGGATAAGGATGGTAGAAATCTACCCATAACAGAAATCAACAGATTTCACTGATCCACCTAACAATGTCTCCTTTAGTTCAGATGATGACGACACATGCCCATACACGACACGACATCAAGTGTGCATGGTCAACGGAAATATCTCGACACCGCGCGATTCTAACGGCAACCCTATCCTCGACCCCAATGATATTTTATCGGATGATAATGCAGGAAACCACAACAACGAAGGAGAACATCGAAATGGAGGAGGAACAATGGATAACCGTGTAGTCCCAGGAGGAAGAGTAGAACCAAACGGAGAAGAGAGACGGACTCTTTGGCTACCAGCGACGGCATGGCAAAAGGCCAGGGAAGCAATTTCGGGTGCGGTTCCAATGACAGCTGATGCCTCACATGAAGATTTATTAGCATATCGATACCTTCTTCACCACAAGAAGAGAGACCTGCTAAGGATGTAGAGGCAACTCGGTGAAAGAAAAAGGTTAGCTAACGAATCTAGCCTATGATGGGCACAACTCAGCTCGACCCGAAGGTCTGGGAGCATAACAGGAGGAGCACCGCCAGGAAAGGGAACATCTCGATTACAGAACATCCCCGAAGTAGAAAGAAACGAACTGATTCAAGACCTTGATCTATCATTCATGTCAGTAGATCAAGTAGGAAACATCAAAGCAAAAACGTCCCAAGCAGCAATTGTGGCCACACAAACATACCTAATCACAACCCAACCTACACCTGATGATCCTCGTTTAGCTCTCCACTGCTCTGCCCTAATGAACCTCGGCATGGTAGGAGCAATTCTCACACAAGTATAACAAAGACTTACACATCAACCCGATAGATCCCCACGCTATCGCAGCAACCCTCGGCACGTGGGCCACACCAGGCGATTGCAGTCGTCACATCGGGAGCATCTTTCAAGACTATTGCCACGAAGCAATACAAGAGACGAAAACCGCAGCCAAAGAAAACACGACGATGACAATGAAGACGACTACGAGTTATGCGGAGCTAGCTGCTTCACTCAGCGGATTCGCAAAGCCTCAGTACCCAAGGATTTTAAACTTCCACATATCGTCAAAAATACGACGGACTCTAAGAACCCGAAGCTTGGATAGCAGACTACCTAGCCACTATCAAGCTACAGGGCGGCTCTACAGCCACCACAATGCAAAGCTTACAATTGCACCTCACCGGCACTGCAAGGTCATGGCTCAGACAACTACTCGAAGATTCTATTCGCAGCTGGAATGACCTCGAAGACAAGTTCATCTGACACTTTCATTCCACATTCAAGCGACCCGCGTCTTTAGAGCAACTGCGAGCATGCAAACAGAAGCCCGGAGAGTCAATAAGAGCATTCATCCAGCGATGGAACATCATCAAAAATACAACCGAATCCATATCCGATGAAAGAGAAATTGATGCCTTCAATGATGGCCTTCGTCGCCAAGAATTCATAGAAGAACTAGGACGAGTCAAACCCAAGACAATCTCACAGTTAATGGACATAGCAAATCGCTAGGCTCATGGCGAAGACATGCTACATAACAAACGAACATGATCACCTGAAGAAGACAGGGATAAACGCGACAATGACAGGAGGCGACGAAACAATGACGGAAACACGGGACCAAAATACGTCGCGGCCAGTTTTTCAGGTGAAGGAAACAACAGGACTGACGACTACAACAACGGGTACCGCCGCAATAGGGACGAAGGTGGAGGAGGTCAATCAGTGCAGCGATATCAACCAAGAACTCAGGACCCACCCATGTCCGCAATGCAAATACTGGAAGGGCCCTATAATATGCACTTTTACATCGACTCAGCAGGAAAAAGACAATTGAACCACCTCATGAAAGACTGCCGAACTTTCTTAAAGATGCAAGAGCTATGCAATGCAAAAGCGACCGAAGCAACAAGAAGAGGATACACATCCATGCCTGGCACGTGGGCCATCGGTGCGCCACCTTCGCCCGTAGGACAACCACAAAACACAACCAATCAAAATAACGAATACCCTAAGTCAAAGGGGGCAATGTCGATGATTCAAAAAGGGTGTCCATCCAACATAATTCAGAAGCTAATCACAAGAAAAGTCAACATGGCGGAAATGGTTCCACCAGCCACACCCGAGTATCTCCACTGGCCAGAACAGGAAATCACATTCAGCAGAGCTGATCACCCTCATCGACTACCAAGACCGGGTCATTCAGCCTTGATAGTTGAAGCACAAATTGGCGGATTCAACATGAGTAAGGTCTTCGTGGATGCAAGAAGCAGCATAAACCTGATCTATGCCAAAATTCTTAGGGCAATGAACTACCCTTTTGGTAAATTTGGCACCAACAGAAACATCCTTCCATGGCATAGTACCAGGTAAAGCCGAAATTCCTTTAGGTAAAATTTTCCTTGACGTTGTGTTTGGATCCAAAGAAAATTTCAGGTGGGAAAAGCTCGAGTTCGAAGTCGTGGACCGGCCATCACAGTATCACGTGATCCTGGGACGCCCGGCTTTTGCACGATTTATGGCAGTTCATCACTATGCATACCTAGTCATGAAAATGCCAGCACCAAAGGGAATCATATCAGTAAAAGGAAGCTTCACACATTCCGATAATTGCAATCGGGAGTTCAACAAAATTTCTGAATCTTTTGGGATGGCAACCAAGTTTGAGCAGCTCAAAATGACAACAACCGCAGAACCTCTTGTAGTAACATGTGTCAACCCAACTAGGCCATCGACACTACAAAAGACACTAAAGAAGTACAGATCCAGCCCACCGACCTGAAGAAGACAACATTTGTTGCCTCTAACCTTGGCCCTGCATAGGAAAGCATGCTCATCAAGTTCCTCCATGAGCACTAGGAAATCTTTGCATGGCTACCTTCTGACATGACGGGAATTCCCAGGGAACTCGCTGAGCACGCACTAAATTTGGATCCAAAAATAAAACCAGTTAAGCAATCACTTCGTCCTTTCACAGAACCAAAACGCAAAGCTATTGGAAAGGAACTACATCGTCTTACCAATGCTAATTTCATAAAGGAAATAAAGAAAGCAGAGTGGGGTTGCTGCTTGGCGAAAAGAGTTCCGCTGAATCCATGGTTCCAGCGTTCAAGTTTCCCACAGACGGTGCCAATTGACGGGGGGAGATCTCGGCAATATCCATGAAGAATGACTTAGGGCTTTGTGGAAAAGAGAACGCTAGGGATTTCATCGGATGTTAGAAAACAATAGAGTCAAAGTTGCCTGAATATGGAGAGAATCGCTGTATTACAAATCGCTTGGGGATTGTTCGGTACTCTTTCTAGGCTTCTCCTGCCCTATATATAATAGGTCATGTCTCAAAGCTGTATGCGTATAGGTTACATGATTACAACACCAACTCATTGTCAGTCTTTGTTCTTCTTTCCTAATACAACTATAATCTTTGTCGGTTGCTCCTTTGAATCTTCATCTTGACTCTTCATGGGTCATAAACCTTTCCGCACCCCCTAGGTAGGAAATCATAGGGATCAGAGTAATCATACCTATGTCAGTAGCCCCCGAGACCCTACCCGAACCGCAGATTCGGGTTGAGTCTCACGAAAATGTTTAGTTATTTTTTCCTTCTTTTCACTTATTTTTAAGTATTGTAGGGATTTGTTATAACGAGCCTGATGCTTCCGATGGATCGGGAATCAGTTAATTTCTCCTGGGCAAAAGCAAGGTTGTCCTAAATCAAATTCAAGTCCCCAGGCCTGAACTCGGAATTTATTACTGGCGTAACTTAGTTCGGGCCACTGAGGTCTTATCGAATACTGAATTCCAGTTTTATTTGATCGGGTACCCAACGCGTCCGTCGGGATTTTTCATCGTATCATAGATACAGATATCATACCGGTAGAGCGCATTCTTGTGCGATTACCAGGCCACACAGGACGAACCCCGGAGTCTTACCTTCATGTTTCTGAACACGGCATTCGGAGTTTTGTCGCATTTAGCTGCGATCCGAGATTTACATATTTTTTGTCGGCTGCCCTACCGGGCTGCTAATATTTCTGAATTTTGCAATATATTTTGATACTTCATGAAATCTCCCGATGGTCGTATCCGTCGGAGGATACAATAAATGTAAAACTCGCAAGTATTTTAGGTGGTGATTGTCTTTTACTTGGCCTGCATAATATTTCTATCGGTGGGCGACAGTGCTCCCAATGGGAGTAGCCCCCGAGGCTATGTTCGGATGCCTGTATCTAGACATAGGCTCATAATTGATGTTAAATCAAACAAACATATGAAACATCCTTTTGAGTTTGTATGAACAGAAATTGAAGGTATTAAGAACTTATCTTTATACATATATGGCGTAACCGTGGATACATTATTTTGGCGGATTACCGTCTAGACGTAGGCCGAACTATTTTTGGCTTTAAAAGTTGGGCCATAGGCATTATTGATTTGATAAGTAAACATAAGATCTCTTAAGCATAAAAGCGTCGTAGCTGTGCAACGTTCCATGGATTGAAATACTAGACTCCTGTATTTTTGTCTTGTAGATGATATGCTCCTCCAGGAATAACTTCTGTAATGATGTAAGGTCCTTCCCAAGGTGATTCCAGTTTTTGGTGGCCATCTTGCTTGGGTTGAAGAACTAGGTCCCCTACTTCGAAGGACCTAGGTCGTAATCATCGACTATGATAGTTGTCCAAGTTTTGCTGATATATGGTGGCTCTTTGTAGGGCTTCATGTCGAGCTTCATCGAGTGCATCAACATCATCTTCAAATGCTTCTCTTGATTTGTCTTCACCATATGCAACTACTCTTGGAGATTATGAATCATATGCTCCTCGGGTAATTCTCCCCGAATCATATAAGCTATGTATGGTTGCATCCATGTAGGCTCTATTATCATAACTTCATCAATTTCTAGTTCTTCTCTGATGACCTCTTCTGCACTTGTACTGGTTGATGGATCCCCCGAGTCTTTTCGTGGCTTATTCTTTTTCCTTGTCTTGGGTGCTATGACCTCAGAAACTATTTTTCCTTTGATAAAACGCTCATATATTTCTTCCAAAAAAACCTCAGGTGGCACTGGTAAGAATAGTGACCCGATGTTTGCCAAATTGTTGGCTTCTTCATTGCTTCCTCTTCCTATGTGTGATACCTTGCATCCGTCAAATTGAGCTTCCATGATGCTGTATAAATCACGGTAAGCAATCATATTGTCGCTGACAGCATCACACTTGTTCATTGTTTGTTGTGCTACGAGGTTAGAGTCACCAAAGATTTTTAGACGAGTTGCTAATGAGTCCAAAATTGAAGCATTTTTACCTCTTGTTTTTGCATAAATAGAGTAGGGATTTTTGTATTTCACTGCGCCTACGAGCGCTATTTCACTCTTGTTTCAACAGGATCCCAAAGCACGGAGTCATTGATGAACTTATCAATTAGAGCTATCATATTGTTTAATTATATGATATTTCTAAGTGATAAATGCCATTTTATGAATTTACATTCAGACCTAGATGAATAACAAATAAAGAGGAGGCATTAGCACCGATAATGACCATTGGTACGGGCGGAGCCCGCCCGTACCGTCCGCCTGTACCGGGCGCCATCAGGACCGCCTCATCAAATAGTTTCTCCTGGAAAAGACGAGAGGGAGATCCAACATTCACAGCCACTAGAAACCACAAAACACCACATCCGAGAGGGATCTGAAAGAGGAACTTGGCTGGGGCAAAATCCCAGCTGCTTCGCGGATCATTGGAGGACAATGCATCATCCCCTTCACCATTAATCGCTGCATCTTCATCACCACCATTACTCCATCTTTCATCTATTAGATCTCTTTGTAATTCCAAATCTAATTATGGTTTGCATTAGATCTACCCCCATACGTTAATCCATCCATTTGATTATGATGATGTTGTTGATTGCTTCCATGGATGAGTAGTTCCTTTGTTCTTGGGGAGATGGAGAAACCCTAGCACCACTATGAACTTGTAATGAAGATGATCTATTCTTGTGTCCATATGTCTTGCCTGTCTATGATATAATTATGACTTGTGTTTGATTTCTGTCTTTAGATGATGTGTGAAGTCGACCACCTATCATTTGTCTTCGGGACTAAAGGGAGGAAGAAACCCTTTGGACATGTTGTGGAAGCGTACCTGGAGTTCCCCGTGATAGATTGGCGCCAGCTCGTAACCAACACGTTCAAAGGGGGATTAAGAGGGACTCCCTAAGATAATTACGATATCCATGGGGAAACCTTAATTGTAGTGGCTTGTATGGGTGCTTGCTCTTAGGCATTGCAGTGGTTATTTAGAGGTGACCTCACACTTGGCTCAACAAAGTGGCTTCCTACGAGCCTTGTCATGAACATCTTATTATGGGGCTCTCTCCACAAATATCGTGACATAAGAATTATGTTATCTTGATTACATATAATAATAATATTATGCTAGTGGTGTATCCTACATCCCCGAGAATGTTTTAGCCCTATTGAGTTCAACCACGCTTTCATACAATCTTGTTACTTGCTTTCTTTTACTTGTTTTAATTACTTTTCTACAAACAATCATAAACTATTCAAACACCATTTACTTGAGATCAAAGACAACTTACAAGTATTCTTTGGTAGATAGTAACGAGGGGCATAAAGACCTTTACCAATAGCTCTTTGTGGGTTTGATATATTTACTTCGAAACTAGATGCAATTGATTTGTGCACTTGCAGTCATCAAGCTATTTTGTAGCATCGTTGCCGGGGAGCTAAGCACTTTTGGTCTTTGTTCTTAGTTACTTACTTTACTTATTGTTCTACTAAAGTTGTTCACTATTTTTAGGCAATCACCATGGCCGCACTTGGACTGATTAATCAGACCAATGCTACTACATACCTGGGGAGATTCAATAGAGGATTAGTGAAAGAATTCCCGAGTGGGAGCGAACCAGAGTACGAGGTTAACCCTCGTTTTATTGCTATTATTAAATAAAAAACTTTTGTAGGAGATGATCCCGATGAGGATCCTTATAATCATTTAATGTACTTTACCGAGCTATGTTGTACTCTAAAGTTGAGAGGCTATTCTGATGATGAATTAAAACTTAAATTGTTTAGCCAATCTCTAAGCAACACTGCTTTGGCTTGGTATAGAATTTGCCCTGCAGAGAAAATTGATACCTGGGAAAATCTTAAAATAGAATTTGTGTCTCGATTCTTTCCCAAGGTAAAGACCTGTAGGGGTTCCGCGTATGAAAACAATAAAATTTTACCCTATGCCCCTAAACCCCTGAAGCTGCCAGGACTTATCTATTAGTAATACAGTAACGGGAGGGGCTTTTCGCGAACTTACCCTTGAAAACTGAAAAGCGTTGTCAATGCTCAGGAGAGCGTGGTTGATGTAGACGAGCCGAAGCCGACCTCAAGGTCGTGATGAAGTTCTTGCGCTCCTTGGCTCCAACGACTTGAGTGCCTCAAGTGCGACACGTCGTGGGGAGTTACACAGGTCCGGTGCCTGACGATGACTCCCGCTTCCCCGATCTAGCAACAGTTGCGGAAGTAGAGCTCCTGGATCCGAATCCCGCAGCGCGACGGCGCTCCGTGGTGAAGATGTCTCTCGCTCGCGCAGTCCAGACTTGGGACCAAGGTCACGAGAGAGAGAGAGGGGGAGAGAGAAAATATCAATTGGAGGTCCTCCCAAAAGTGGGGAGACCTTTATTGATTATTGGTGTATTTATCTAGGCCAAATACCCCACTATATATAGGGGGAGGAGGGGGTACACCCTCCCTCAAAGTCCCGGGGTGGGACTAAAGGAGAGGAGGGGGTGGGGAGGCCACCGGCCAGCCCCTAGTAGGCCCCGTGTGGGGGGCTAGGCCCAGCCGGCCAGCCCCCTTGCCCCTTCTCCCTCTCTCCTTTCCCTAATGGGCCCTCTCCCTCCGGAAATTGGCCCATTAAGCCTTTTTAACCTTTAATTGATTTTCTCTTTATTAAATAATTATGAATAAATCATTAAATCAATATTTAACATTAATTCACATATTATTCAACCTCTGTGGCTATGGAACACCTTCCACCTCCACTCCGGACATCCTCCGGACTTACCGAAACCCTTCCGGTTTTCTCCCTTCTTTTCTTCGGTGATTCTACCGATCCTATAAACACTCTCTAAGCATCATCAAGCCCTTAAGCGTGATATCCCACGGTTCGGGAACACTCCAGACCTGGTCGGGACACTTCCGCACCAATGATCGACAGAGGGACCTGGATGTCCATGTGACCCCTATGCGTTCCACGAAGATCTTTTGTCGTTTGAATCGGGATAGTCGTGTCTTATTCCCTTTGTCTCTCGATACTTGCATTGCTTGAGATCTGATCAGTGACATCACCATGTCATGTTCAATCTCGTTACTGAACAATGATACTTGACTCGTTCTGACAAGTGATATCCTCGTGATCAAATCACACGTTGCGCAGCTATTGGATATAACCTCTCCGAGTGGGCCCTTGAGTATCTTCCCGTCACATGGAAGGACAAATCCCGCTCTTGACATATATTGCCTCTATGGTTTCCTCCGAATACCTGAACACACCTTTATAACCACCATATTACCAGATGGTGTTTGATGCTATCTAAGCACTCTCAGGAGACAGTGATTGATATAGCCTCACGGTCTAAGGAATAGTCTACGAGGATCCGTTTATAATTATCGTAACTTGAACTTCGTGACATGATTGGGTCACGATGTTTAGGTTGGGTATTGGTTCATCGCCTCATTCTCAGAATGAGATGACCTCATTTCCAACTAGCATAAATGCCACATGATCAGGAAACTTGATCATCTGTTGACCAATGAACTAGTGACTAGAGTTTCACTAGGAACCCCTAGTTGTTTGTATATCACACGTGTGTTGATGTTTCCACTCAATACAGTTATAGCATGATATAAAACTTAATCATAAACTATATGAAATATGATAATAGTCCTTACTACTATTTGTCTCTAGGGCATATTTCCAGCAATGTCCCACTTGCACTAGAGTACAAATACACTAGCTGCATTTGTTATCAATCTTTGGCACCATATACCCGGTACCCTGAACATGCTTGCTCATGGAAGAGGTTGAGTCTTGGGTTTGTACTTTACAGTCCCAAATCCTTTGCAACTTACTAATGTCACCTTGATTGACATTAATATTCTATCATCACATGACAGCATCTGTGTGTATGCATCGTTGCTATGGCAGCAGAACGAGGCCTGATTCCATGAGCCTACAGCGACATTAGATCAACCTCGAGGGCTTTCTCATGGGCACTGTGCCCTGGGACACATCATTCTATGTTAAAAGCGAACTAGCCCCGCCATAACATTATACAACACTTTAGATGGTACCCTTATCTATTGTTATAAATGTATTCATCGAAACACTAGTGCACTCTATGCAACTTTCGATGTCTTTGTTCACCTCGCTTCCTACTTGACTTTAATTGGTATCTGCAGGAGTTTCCAACATATTCCCTTATAACATAACTCTTTATGCTTTAAGATATGTCATCCTTTATGGATTTGGAAAACATGTCTACAGTTCTCTATTAGACACTGCGGACAAAACTTAGCTCAACGTTCTGTTATTTGAACTTAATCACTTTTAAACGTTCCTTAATTGGATCACATATTATGCTAAGTTATCATCATGGTTTTCTAAGAAAGAACCTATGTCTCAACATAGTGGATGATGATCATCCTTTTCTTTCTTTCAACCATTGATGTTAAACTTAATACTATTCCTAATTTGAGTTATTCCCTCCGATCCATATTACTTGTCATTGAAATGGATGTATCTAGCACTAAAACATGTCTAGATACATCCATCTTAGTGACAAGTAATATGGATCGGAGGGAGTATTAAGGATCAGTTCCTTAATTAACTTCTATTCTGAAACCCCTTTCAGAATCCCTTAAGGAATACTACATAATATCATAATACACTTATGGTCAACTTCTACATCTTATAAATATTTATTTATAAGTATTTGCGCTTTCATTCTTAACATACTTAAGAATTACTCCTATAAGCTCCCACTCAGAATATGTTCCTACATATTTGAATTTGAGACTTATATTGCTCCCACTTAAAAATATGTCAATCACATATTGTTTTAGGAAGACTTTCATAGCTCCCACTCAATTTTATGCAAATTGCATATCCTCGCACTATTTTGAACAATTTCAAAATCCTTTGATCAAATAACAAACTTGGAGATTTACTATGAGATACTAGTACTTTACTAGTTTTAAATCCACTAGACATTTAGCACATTTGAATCATATTCGTTTGAATTTGTCCAATACCTGACAAATTGTGCTTTTGTCATTCGCCCCTTTTCCTACTATGACTTTGCAGTCATTTGGGAAAATTCAAGTAACTCCTTTTACTTGTGAGATTTAGCAACGAATTGCTTTCTAATCTCAAGGGAATTTTGTTTCTAGGATTTCTCATAATTCCAGTTTACCATTATTTCCTTAGTAGTTCGTAGGTATATCATATTCCAAAAATCATGACAAGTGATTCAAAAATGTCTCCATACAAGATATGGATTACATTTTGAACCCTTCTTCATATAGTGAAAACATTAGTGGGGAAAACACAATGATCAATATCATCAATTCTTTCCTTATGTGCAGAGAGTCATTAAGGAACGTTGTCCGTTGCGCTTCTCAACACTTTGATGCAGGGTTTTGAATCCTCATCGTGTTTTTCACTAATTTCCATTTGCTCCATAATGAGAAACATCACTAAAAGTGAGCTTTCTCAAGAATGTACCAAAATTCAAGCAATACAAGTTTTGCTTCTCTTTCGGTTTAGCTATGGATTTTGTATTCAAAGTTTCCAATGAATACTCTACAAGGACTTATTCGCTATTCTTTTGGTTATATCGAATAGCCCCAAAACTTTCACGAATTCAAATGGTTTACTGCCTTCTAATTGAGTGCTAACTATTTCTAAGCTAATGGTCTCTACATCTACACTACAACGATTTATTTGGTGCCTTTCTATTCAACTCCTTTGATATCTAATATCACATTGTGACGCTTTGTATTTTGACGTTTCAAAACACTTCGCATTTCACAATTACTTTTATGCCATTCTTATAAAGTTGAATTTCATTACTATTGATCAAATCATAGTAATTGGATTCTCTTTTATATTTATACCCTTTTATTGATGAAACATTTTGATCAAATCAAATAGTTTCATATTCATGTTTCCTTTGGTAAACTACTTTACACATTTAAACAATAATGATAATTACCATTTTCGTTTAAACACAATACATCGGATATGTATTTACTTTTAACAGTTCATAAAAGACTTTGTATTCAAGTAATACACAGTGTTCAAGTTATTTTGCCGAACTTAGGCATGATTTATACGTGATAAGAAATCGAATGACTTTCACATATTATCACATAACTTTGAATTTAAACAATGGTTTTTCATTCACTAATGAACATATCATTAAGTTGGGTATTTTAAACAAGGCATTTTAATGTTTTAAAAATGTTCATGTACTATCCATTAGTTTCAAACAACAAGGATAATTCACACATAATCAAACAAGATATGAACACGAATAGAAATCATTTATAAAAGTGGAACAACTGTTTGTTACAAACTCATATGAATAACCGTCTCACGAAGTGTAAGACACACTAAAGAAGTTCACAATCTCTTGATTACAAAAATCATCGTAAAATATAAACTAAGTGATAAATGTCGAGGGAGAGCGCCGTTGGCCATCATCATCATGCTCGCCATCAGCACGCAACGTCACCTCCTCTCCAGCAAGCACCTCTCATGCAGAAGGACCTGTTTTCAGCAAAACATAACAAGTATCAGATATACTTAACACTACAATGTGTTTGCAAGATTATAACATTTATAAAACTGTATATCAAATATATACCTTTGTCGTTGACGACCTGAGCGACATCTGGTTCAACCAACACATTCCTGAGATGTGTCATGAACCGGTGGAACTCCATTGTTTCCGCGTCACCCCTCATTACGCAAGTCCTGGCTTGTGCTTGGTAGCTTGGTGGTAGCGACCGCAACACATCAGCGTTTGAAAAAGAGCCCGTAATCCAGACGTCCAGGAAGTATGCAGGCCTCATGTACACATCATGCATGTGCTCCAAGTGGTCGTCCAGTGATGAGTTCTCCTCCATCTTAATGGAGAGGAAGTCTCCCATCAGATCATGCTCCCAAATGCGTGTCTGCTCCATGAAATGTGTCCTAAGTTGTAGCATCACCGAACGAGGGTTGACATCACCCACAAAAGGCCACAACTCGTCTACCATTCTGAAATGCATCACAACTGAAATATAGGAGGCCATCTCATGACGGAGATAGCGGTTTTTCCGCTCCTCTGGGGTCTCTAGGTCAGTGGGCTGATCCAAATCCATCTCGTCGAGTATGTAGTCGACCACGTCGTTCTCGCTAAGGAGAACATGGAGACTGGCAACCCATATGGAGAAGTTCGATCCATCTAATATGAGCTTCTCTCCTTCTAACCAATCAATTGTCAACACGAATGGTTCCATCTACATTTATAATTGCAAAAGGAATTCATACTAAGTTTATAATTAAATGAGTTAATGATAACTCCACTCAGAAACACCTATCCCAAAAGGGTTCCTAGTGATAACACGACCCCTATCAGCCACATCTTCCCCGATCATCACGGCCATCAATGTGGGTTCAAGGGTGGACGCTAAACATCGGTCACATCATTCATGCGACTCGTGCTTGATCTTTCGACCATCCGTGTTCCGAGGCCATGTGTGTACATACTAGGCTCGCCAACTCAACCTTAGTGTTTTCACTGTGCAACATGGCTTACACCCACTATATGCGTACGTAGATATGTCTGACACCCGATCATCACGGCCTGCCTCATACCGAAGAACTTTCTTGGTGGTGCACACTAAGGGGGAACACAATCGTTGGTAATTTTAACAGGGATCATCTTATTAGGCTAGCGTCGAGTATCTAATACTAGCACACAATAAGATATATAAACAATAACATTGAATGTAAATGCTATGTGATATGGTCCTTCACGTCGTGATCTCCATCCGCCGTCACCGGGTTCCGACGCCGTAGACACCAAGGAACCGGTGTCATTCCGGCGTGGTAGTCTGTCACCTCCGTGACTATCTACTACTACGTAACAAAATATAATCACTTTACCTTTGCCACAACCATATCACAAAGCAACGCCCCCTGCAAAACAAAGTTAGACGTCTCTACTTTATCTTTGCATGTTTTACGTGGCTGAATGGGCTTTCGCACAAGAACCGTTCTTACCTACGAACTTTCAACACAACGTTGATCAAGTAGTTGTCTCTACTACACCCCTTTCGGGGCCCTCCATTGCAAATGGTATACCAACTAATGCGAGAGAGACAGACACCCCCCTAAGCCACTTTATACGGTACAAGCCGTATGTCAAGCGTGGACTAGTCTCGCGAATGAATGCGTAAAGTCGGTTGGGGCCGCTTCGTCAAGCATTACTGCGGTATACACAAGTACACGTGGGAGGGTAACAAATAAAAGATCAAAGCCCACACGCTACATCTCGTGTGTTCTACCCGTACTAGCATTACTACGCATAGATCTAGCTCTGATACCACTGTAGGGGTTCCACGTATGAAAACAATAAAATTTTACCCTACGCCACTGAACCCCTGAAGCTGCCAGGACATATCTATTAGTAATACAGTAACGGGAGGGGCTTTTCGTGAACTTACCCTTGAAGACAGAAAAGCGTTGTCAACGCTCATGAGAGCGTGGTTGATGTAGACGAGCCGAAGCCGACCTCAAGGTCGTGATGAAGTCCTTGCGCTCCTTGGCTCCAACGACTTGAGTGCCTCAAGTGCGACACCTCGCGGGGAGTTACACACGTCCGGTGCCTGACGATGACTCCCGCTTCCCTGGTCCAACAGCAGTTGCGGAAGTAGAGCTCCCGGATCTGAATCCCGCAGCGCGACGGCGCTCCGCGGTGAAGATGTCTCTCGCTTGCGCAGTCCAGACTTGGGACCACGGTCACGAGAGAGAGAGAGGGAGAGAGAAAATATCAATTAGAGGTCCTCCCAAAAGTGGGGAGACCTTTATTGATCATTGATGTATTTATCTAGGCCACATACCCCACTATATATAGGGGGAGGAGGGGGTACACCCTACCTCAAAGTCCCGGGGTGGGACTAAAGGAGAGGAGGGGGTGGGGAGGCCGCCGGCCAGCCCCTAGTGGGCCCCACGAGGGGGGATAGGCCCAGCCGGCCATCCCCCTTGCCCCTTCTCCCTCTCTCCTTTCCCTAATGGGCCCTCTCCCTCCGAAAATTGGCCCATTAAGCCTTTTTGACCTTTAATTGATTTTCTCTTTATTAAATAATTATGAATAAATGATTAAATCAATATTTAACATTCATTCACATATTATTCAACCTCCATGGCTATGGAACACCTTCCACCTCCACTCCGGACATCCTCCGGACTTACTAAAACCCTTTCGGTTTTCTCCCTTCTTTTCTTGAGTGATTCTACCGATCCTATAAACACTCTCTAAGCATCATCAAGCCCTTAAGCGTGATACCCCACGGTTCGCGAACACTCCAGACATGGTCGGGACACTCCCGCACCAATGATCGACAGAGGGACCTGGATGTCCATGTGACCCCTGTGTGTTCCACGAAGATCTTTCATCGTTTGAACCGAGACAGTCGTGTCTTATTCCCTTTGTCTCTCGATACTTGCATTGCCCGAGATATGATCAGTGACATCACCATGTCGTGTTCAATCTCGTTACTGAACAATGCTACTTGACTTGTTCCGACAAGTGATATCCCCGTGGTCAAATCACACGCTGTGCAGCTATTGGATATAACCTCTCCGAGTGGGCCCTTGAGTATCTTCCCGTCACATGGACGGACAAATCCCGCTCTTGACATATATTGCCTCTACGGTTTCCTCCGAATACCTGAACACACCTTTATAACCACCGTATTACCAGATGACGTTTGATGCTATCTAAGCACTCTCGGGAGACAGTGATTGATATAGCCGCACAGTCTAAGGAATAGTCTACGAGGATCCATTTCTAATCATCGTAACTTGAACTTCGTGACATGATCGGGTCACGATGTTTAGGTTGGGTATTGGTTCATCATCTCATTCTCAGAATGAGATGACCTCATTTCCAACTGGCATAAATGCCACATGATCAGGAAACTTGATCATCTGTTGACCAATGAACTAGTGACTAGAGTTTCACTGGGAACCCCTGGTTGTTTGTATATCACACGCGTATTGATGTTTCCACTCAATATAGTTATATCATGATATAAAACTTAATCATAAACTATATGAAATATGATAATAGTCCTTACTACTATTTGTCTCTAGGGCATATTTCCAACAAGACCTCCGAGGTAAGAAGGGCAATTACAAATTTTAAAAACCGCCCAGGCGAAGGTTTGGTAAGAGCCTACAAAAGTTATAAGTCTCTACTTCACAAATGCCCCATCATGATTTACCAGAATGGTATGTACTGCATATTTTCTATGGAGGACTTAATCAAGAAATTAAACATAAGCTTGACACGAATTGAGGAGGTTCTTTTATGGAGTTATCTATAATAAAAGCTTGGGAACTTTTAGAACGAATTCGCCATAATAGAGAAACCTGGGGATTTGATTTAGGAGGTGAACGAGGTATAGAAATTGAATACTATTGTCGCAATGCTTATAAAGACTCTGGTAAGGTAAAAGAATCTTCTAATGAATTACAGCTTGATGACGATATTGTCTTGCAAATCCTCCAGTCTTTTACAGAACATATTGAAGATCTAAAGAAGGACTGGCTACATTATACTCCTCCACCTGAGCCAGTCAATGAAGAAGAACCAATAATTATGGCCCCTGTCGAGCCAATGAGGGAGGTGCCTTCGTATGTTGAACCCTTTCGTTTTCCAAGGACGGTGAGAAAACACATGATGGCTCAGCAACTTGAGGATCAAAGCAAAGAGGAAGAATTATTTCTCAAGGAGCTAGAAGAAGGAACACTAATAAGGAAAACCAAGGAGGGAAGTGAACAAGAGGCAGAGGCATCAATAAAAGAAGATATTTTGACCATGTTTGCACATTGCAACGTAATTGAACTAGATTCCGAAGCCTCATAATTTGTTGAAGGAAAGGTAAAAGCCAAAGAAGTGGGTAAGCCTATCCTTCCTTGCACTTTCGGTGGAACTTCCTATTATGGTCTTTGCGATATAGGTACAACTGTTAATGTTATTCCTTTTAACTTTTATTTAAAAATTCAAAACAAATTAGCTTTAGCTGAAATGAAAGATACGGATATGACTATAGTGCTTGTAGATAAAACTGTGAGAGTCCCTATGGGAATAATTAGGGATGTACCAATATGTATTGGACCTCACAAATACCCTATTGACTTTCTGCTTATTGATATGCCCACTAACGTTTATTGTCCCATCATCTTTGGAAGGACCTTTTTAAATACCATAGGTGCAAACATAGACTGCAGGAAGCAAATTGTGTCTCTCAAGTTTGGTGAAGAGAAGATGGATTTTCATTTCTCCAAATTTGACCATAAACCGGCTATCGAAGAAATAGATGATGATGAGTACGAACGTGATGAAGAAGGTAATATCATAAACTTAGCCTCAATAATTATCGAGACCCCAGATGATGATCTAGAAAGAAGTCTAGTCAATAATAATAACATTCTTGAGGACATAGAAAAAACTGAAATAGATAACTATCTCGACTCCACACTAGAGGTGGACATCGAGATTAATCAAAAGTACGAAGAACCTATAAGAAAGGGAGATGATGCTCTTCCTCCTCCAACCCTTTAAACTCTACCAAATGAATTTCCCCGTTATTATTAGTGCTAACCTCACAGAGAAAGAGGAGGAACATCTAATGAAGGTTCTTCGCATGCTCTCGGGGAATTGGTTATGGAAGGGTTTTTGTCTTCTCTTCAAGCAACCTTTAAAGTAAAATAATTTGTCTTGTGTCCCCAACTCTACCAAGTGGTTGTCAAGCACAAGATTTTGTATTATTAATATGAAATAAAATATAAAGTAAACTAAAATAAAAATAGTAAATAAAGTAAAGTAATGCAAACTAAATGATATGGAAGATAGTAGAGTTATTTTTGGATTTTTCTGAGTGATTGAAAGTAGAGAAAGTATTTTTGTATTTTCGAAATAATAAATTGCAGAAAATATAAAAGATAGTAGATGTAATGGAAGGTGTTTCTTATGATTAAAATTGGACCGGGTTTCATGGGTTCACTTGTCTACTCACTTTTTAAGTCGTGGTGATCACAAAACAATTCATCAATTTTAAATTTTTATGGAAATTCTATATGTGTTTGATAAGGAATCAATATGGGCATCACATTCTAACATAGAGATGAAATAAATCTCTCTTATACTATTCAAGAAAGGGAAACTCCATGCAATCTTGAATTAAGAACAAATCAGAGTATAGCTTTAAGTAATATAACATGATGTTTGAAATACAAATATGCTACCTTGATCTAACAAGATTATCTCACTGTCACGTGATAACTATAGCACATGATTTCACTTTATCCCTAGTGAGGCAGCAAAAGAAAGGTAAAATCTAAAGTAGATCTTGAATATTGTTTGTCACAATTCAATCACTACCACCATGCTACTCCATCTAATACTCACTTCTTCCCGTACAAGTTCTTGCATACAAGTTGGATCGAAACAAGCAATTAAGAACGGGGTACATGATATGCATCTATTAATACATCTTACACAAAATAGATTCCAATCTCAAATATCTAATCATAGAACAAAGATCCACCATATAGGAATTACAAATATGACCATAATCATGTAGGGCAGCTCATATGGTACTAGATCTATGAAGAATAAGAGATAAATAGATCAAGCTACTGCCACAAACCCATAGCCCAGAGGTGGACTACTCCCTCTTCATCATGGTGATGATGCTGGAGATGTTGGAGAGGGTGGAGACCCCCCCGGAGGCGGCTCTGGTGGAGTTTTCCCCTCCAATCTTCGCTGGATCTGACTCTATTGGTAGTGTTTTCATCTATGGTGTCTTTTTTATTGAGGAATCCCCGGGGGATCCTTATATAGGGGTTTTAGGTCAAGAGAACTCCGTGGGTGAAAGAATCAAGGCGATTGGATGGTCGAGGAGGAAACGAGGGTAGGCGGCACGCCCACCTGGGCTGGGTGAGCCACCCATGCTCATTTGGGCGTCCTGGCCCTCCAGGAGAGGATCTTGTGCTCCAGAAGCTTCTCGTAGATAAATATTGGCATTTCCCAAAGTTCAGGTCCATTGGACTTCGTATAGGTCCTGAAACATCAAAAACATTGAAAACGGGGTTTTTTCTATCTGTCGAGTTCTAGCTAAAATAAAGAGGATCATTGGTAAATTCTCAAAAATCAATATAAAACATGGATATAATATTATATATAATGCAAATATGTGGGAAAACATGTTAACAAACTATAAAGTTTATGTACATGCATCAGGGTATCCCCAATGTGGCATGCGGAGGTGGCCTTGTCGGTGTTGACTACTACTCAAGGTGTAAGTCCCAGGGCGCAATGTACGTCATCGTCAACTTCCTCCAGTCGACTTCTTCCCAAGTTTGGCCAGACTCTATCACTCGCTCGATTCATCTTCCAGACGCATGTAGTGTTACGTTGGTCTGGGCAACTCCTGTTATGGTCGTGCTTTGGTGGTGTTTGATGTTGTTTGTGACGCGGCTTGTAGGCTCAGTGTCTGCTCCCTCACCATTCTTGGCTAGGGCTAGGCAAGGCGAGTTTGTTGCAAGGCGGGTTTGTTGTTTGTGCTGTAGGAGTGTGTTGTAAGCCGAAAGACGAGTGTGGTGTAGCCATTCTATGTCGTTCCTGTCAACTTAATACAAAGACGCGTATTTTTCGTTGCGGGTTCTCGAAAAAAACATTTACAAAAGATTCGTGCAACGTATATCGAATACTATTTAGATATTTTGTTTGATCCATGGCTTTATAAAAATTGCATAAAACGGCTATGTGCGTCAATTTATGCAAAGGCCGGATGTCTGGTCAACATTTCAAAGAAAAAAGAGAGTATGATTCATGATTTGTCTTTGGTCTGTAACTATTCTATACTCAGTAATTTATTTGACATGCGGTGTGTGCCTTATTTGGTGGTGGCGCGTGTACGCTTTGCTCGTCGTAATCCAAGAAAAATGGGTTGTGTGAACAAGAGCAAACGGGAGAGGACAGGAAGAGCAGGGGCGAGCGGCGCGCGTCGCGCGAGTGGCGCTCGTGGCCGTTGCATGCAGCGTGGACTGGTCGTGAGGCGGTGAGTCACCCGCGCGCGGCGAGGCCGGTGGCGCGGTATAAGGATCGTGGCGCCCTCCGCATGCCCCATCTCTCGTCTTCAACCAGCGCACGCAGCGACCTCGCGGGGCACGGCAAGCCAGAAAGCCATAGTTAGGCCTCCTCCTCCCTCTCCCCATTATTCTCCATGAAGAAGGCCTGAAGCCTCACCCGTCTCGTCCGGGCGAGACACATCTTCACACAAGATCGAGGTCTCACCGGCCGGCCGGGAGCTTCCCGCGCGCGCCTCCGCCTCTCCTTCCATCTTCATTCACACTGACCAACTCATCGATCGATCGATAGCAAGCAGGAAGAGGAAGAAGAAGGAGCACAAGAGATACTCTGAGGCGCCATGGCGGCCATGTCGCTGGAGGACGTCCGCAACGAGACGGTGGACCTGGAGACGATCCCGGTGCAGGAGGTGTTCAGCCACCTGAAATGCAGCAAGCAAGGGCTCTCCGCCACGGAGGCCTCCAACCGGCTCGCCATCTTCGGGCCCAACAAGCTGGAGGAGAAGACGGAGAACAAGCTGCTCAAGTTCCTGGGCTTCATGTGGAACCCGCTCTCCTGGGTCATGGAGGCCGCCGCCATCATGGCCATCGTCCTTGCCAACGGAGGCGGCAAGCCCCCCGACTGGCAGGACTTCGTGGGAATCGTCACCCTCCTCTTCATCAACTCCACCATCAGTTTCATCGAGGAGAACAACGCCGGGAACGCCGCCGCCGCGCTCATGGCCGGCCTGGCCCCCAAGACCAAGGTGCTCCGTGACGGGAAATGGGCCGAGATGGACGCCTCCATACTAGTGCCGGGCGACGTCATCAGCATCAAGCTCGGAGACATCATCCCCGCCGACGCGAGGCTGCTAGAGGGTGACCCGCTCAAGGTGGACCAGGCGGCGCTCACCGGGGAGTCCATGGCAGTGAACAAGCACGCCGGGCAGGGCGTCTTCTCGGGATCCACCGTGAAGCAGGGCGAGATCGAGGCCGTCGTCATCGCCACCGGCGTGCACACCTTCTTCGGCAAGGCCGCGCACCTCGTCGACAGCACTAACAACGTCGGACACTTCCAGCTGGTGCTCACGGCCATCGGCAACTTCTGCATCATCTCCATCGCCCTGGGGATGCTGGTGGAGGTCATCGTCATGTACCCGATCCAGCACCGCGCCTACCGCGACGGCATCGACAACATCCTCGTCCTCCTCATCGGCGGCATCCCCATTGCCATGCCCACCGTGCTCTCCGTCACCATGGCCATCGGCTCCCACCGCCTCTCCGAGCAGGGCGCCATCACCAAGCGCATGACGGCGATCGAGGAGATGGCCGGGATGGACGTGCTGTGCAGCGACAAGACCGGCACGCTCACGCTCAATAAGCTCACCGTCGACAAGACGCTCATCGAGGTGTGCGGCAAGGGAATGGACAAGGACTCGGTGATGCTCTACGCCGCCAGGGCGTCGCGCGTGGAGAACCAGGACGCCATCGACACCTGCATCGTCGGCATGCTCGCCGACCCCAAGGAGGCCCGCGCCAACATCCAGGAGGTGCACTTCCTCCCCTTCAACCCTGTGGAGAAGCGCACGGCCATCACGTACATCGACGGCAAGGGCGACTGGCACCGGATCAGCAAGGGCGCGCCCGAGCAGATCATCGAGCTGTGCAAGATGCCCAAGGAGGCCGAGAAGAGGATCCACAGCCTGATCGACAGCTACGCCGACCGCGGCCTCCGGTCGCTGGGCGTGTCGTACCAGGCGGTGCCGGCCAAGAGCAAGGACAGCCCCGGCGAGCCGTGGCAGTTCGTGGGCCTCCTGCCGCTGTTCGACCCGCCGAGGCACGACAGCGCGGAGACCATCCGCCGCGCGCTGCACCTGGGCGTGAACGTGAAGATGATCACCGGAGACCAGCTGGCCATCGGCAAGGAGACGGCGCGGCGGCTGGGCATGGGCACCAACATGTACCCGTCCACCACCCTGCTGGGCGACAAGAGCACGGAGATGAGCGGTCTCCCCATCGACGAGCTGATCGAGAAGGCGGACGGGTTCGCCGGCGTGTTCCCGGAGCACAAGTACGAGATCGTGAAGCGGCTGCAGGACCGGAAGCACATCTGCGGCATGACGGGGGACGGCGTGAACGACGCCCCGGCGCTGAAGAAGGCCGACATCGGCATCGCCGTGGACGACGCCACGGACGCCGCCCGTTCAGCATCGGACATCGTGCTGACCGAGCCTGGGCTGAGCGTGATCGTGAGCGCCGTGCTCACCAGCAGGGCCATCTTCCAGCGGATGAAGAACTACACCATCTACGCCGTGTCCATCACCATCCGTATCGTGCTCGGGTTCATGCTCGTGGCGCTGCTGTGGAAGTTCGACTTCGCGCCCTTCATGGTGCTCATCATCGCCATCCTCAACGACGGCACCATCATGACCATCTCCAAGGACCGCGTGAAGCCGTCCCCCACCCCCGACTCGTGGAAGCTCAAGGAGATCTTCGCCACGGGCGTCGTCCTCGGCACCTACATGGCCCTCGTCACCGTCCTCTTCTTCTACCTCGCCCACGACACCGACTTCTTTACGGTATGCATGTGTCGTGCTCCTCCTTGGACGGCATCCACCATGATCGATCTCACTATTAACTCACTCACTGTGCCGTGGCTGTGGCTGTGGCTGTGGCTGTGGCTGTGGCTGTGGTTAACTAATGAATTATTGCAGGAGACGTTCGGCGTTCGGTCTATCAAGGAGAACGACAAGGAGATGATGGCGGCGCTGTACCTGCAGGTGAGCATCATCAGCCAGGCGCTCATCTTCGTGACGCGGTCACGGAGCTGGTCCTTCATGGAGCGGCCGGGCGCGCTGCTGGTCATCGCCTTCTTCCTGGCGCAGCTCCTCGCGACGTGCATCGCCGTGTACGCCAACTGGGAGTTCTGCAAGATGCAGGGGATCGGCTGGGGATGGGGCCTCTCCATCTGGGCCTTCACCGTCGTCACCTACATCCCGCTCGACATCCTCAAGTTCATCATCCGCTACGCGCTCAGCGGCAGAGCATGGAACAACATCAACAACAAGGCAAGCTTCTCCCTCCATCCACCCATTGTTGCACCACCATCCCTCCATTAAAACCTCGCCCTGCTTTGTGTCTGTGGAGCAGACGGCGTTCCAGAACAAGAACGACTACGGCAAGGTGGAGAGGGAGGCGCAGTGGGCCACCGCGCAGAGGACGCTGCACGGCCTCAACCAGCCGAGCTCGAGCTCCGGCCTCTTCGAGGACAACGGCGGCTACCGCGAGCTGTCCGAGCTGGCCGAGCAGGCCGCCAAGAGGGCCGAGGTGGCCAGGCTCCGGGAGCTGCACACGCTCAAGGGCCACGTCGAGTCCGTCGTCAAGCTCAAGGGGCTCGACATCGAGACAATAAACCAGAGCTACACGGTATGATCGTCGTCGTCGATGACCGCTGTCGTCGTCGTCCTCGCCCTCGCCAATGCTCGCTCCCCGGATCATCTACAGTTCATTTTAGCCCCCCTCTGCTGCTGCCTCCGCGATCAACGGCGGTCGGCAGCCAGAGCGGGGAGGCTGATTCTAAGGCTTGTTATTTTAACATAGACTTTGTTGTTGTTGTTGTTGGCTATATTTGTAATTTTTCAGTGGGGAAAGAGATTGCCCTCTTGAGTATTATGTATAGGAGTAATTTGGACCTACGATTTTGGGTTCATGCCACCACTACTTGCTTGGCCAGGACAGTTTTTTATTTCATCTTCTGTTTGTAATATGTAAGCTCTTTCTTGGTTAATTGCCACAATTTTTAACTTGACGGCAGGACAAGAACAGAGAGGTTTGTTTTGTATTAACAAGCAGCGATTGATTCCTACTGGAGCTCAGGGTCAATACCATTGTTAACAGCCATGGATTGCTGTAACTATACACACACACACAAAATGAATAGCCGACGCTTCAATATATAAGACCCAGAGCTCAGGCCTCAGGGTCCTCTACTGACTACTACTACTACTACTACTCCCTCCGTTTACAATTAGATCGTGTTCTAGGTTTAGTCAAAGTCAAACTTTTTGAAGTTTGACCACATATTAGAGAAAATATAAAAATTTCTACAATGTAAAACCTATAGTATTAGAATCGTCATAAATTATATTTTCACAATATATGCATTTGGTATCATGAATGTAGATATTTTCCCTTGTGCTTTTGGTCAAAGTTGACAATGCTTGACCCTTACAATTCCCAGAACGCGAACTAATAAAAAACAGAGGGAGTACTACACACAGACATAAAAACAGATAAATCAGTGGCCCATCAAAATAAAAGGCTCGTCCTTAAAAGAGCTGAAGCTCAAGACTAACATCCACAGCAAAGCAAGACACCCAAACGATCTGTCACATAAATAGCAGAGTACGATCCATCAATAGCATCGCATTACAGTCAGAGTTTTCACAAGCATGATAGCAGGCAGTACTGATTCTCTCTTTACATTACTTGTCACCTAATCTACACTAAAAACAGCATTCTATGAGGTAAACGTATCTCAGGATGCACCCAACAGTTACTTAGTACTTCGGTGCTGGTTGTTGGGTTGGCAGCAGTCCCCATCTCTTCTTCAACAGGTAGCGCTGGCGAGCGTACTTGTCATCTGGGGAGAAGCGAGCTGCATCATAAGGAACTTGTAATAAGTACCCACCTTTCACAGAGAACACACTCAGATTCTAGAACACATAATAATCAACTACACAGGAAGAGCAATCAACCACATTTTGCTTATGCACGCAAGCACTACGATATCCTTCAAAGTTGGGAGTTAACTTACTGTTAATATGTAAAATAGGCAGTAAAATGTAGATATACTACTCCAGAAACTAAATATCATTCCTCTATCTACAGCCTACAGTATACTTACAAGAGGATTGACATCTAATATGAGAAATATTAGTGATTTAAAAAAGATCAGTTGAGATCGTTTGCTCATAAGTACAAGTTTCACCACCCAAAAAATAGAATGATCTGCGTTATTCTTGAATATCTAAGTTGGTAACTCAATCCTTAACGTGCAGCGCAATTTATGGACTGAGTCCACCATAATAAAAACATAAAAGATACAATAAACCAGAGCTACACCGTATGATCATCGTTGATGACCGCCGCCGATGCTCGCCGGATCATCTACAGTTCATTTTAGCCCCCCTACGCTGCTGCCTCCACCATCAACGGCGGTTGGCAGCCAGAGCGGGGAGGTTGATTCTAAGGCTTGTTATTTTTGACCTAGACTTTGTTGTTGTTGGCTATATTTGTAATTTTTCAGTGGGGAAGAACATTGCCCTCTTGAGTATTATGTAATACGTATAGGATTAATTTGTACTTCCGATTTTGGGCTCATGCCACCAGTAGTTGCTTGGCCAGGACAATTGTTTTCTTCTTCTGTTTCTAATATCTAAGCTCTTTCTTGATTAATTGCCACAAATTTTAGGCCATTTGGATCTTGTTTTTCCCGTTTTTTCTCTCCCTCGTCTCAAGTAGGGAAAGGAGGAGTCTAGTAGACTTGAACTCCAAATAAAAGACAGACGATCTTCTAATCAAATGAATGCAACGCTGACTGCTTTCGTCAAGAAAACAGACGATCTGTCATGCCTGTTAGTGCCTCATGGAATGCATGGTTTGGAGAAAAATCGTCTTCATTTAACATCAAGAATGGCATCATTCAAGACAGTCCATGATAATGCCAGCCATGGATTGTCTATTATACTCCATCATAAGTTCCATAATTATTGTAATGACTGTAGTTTAAATTTGAACTAAATCCCTAACAAGTATTATGGAACAGAGGGAGTATTACGCAAAAACAAAGCTTTGATACTAATACAATGTACATCCTACTAGAGCTCAAGGTCAGGACCATTTAACAAAGTCCAATTTATTAACAGCACTAGATTTCTGTAATTAGAAAAAAAATCAGTGATGCTTCGAAATAGAAGACTCAATCTTACAAGAGAGCTCAAGGTGAAATCTGGCATCATTTCAACACAGCCTATAGCCTTAACAGCCATGTGCTGACTACGACACACAGACAAAAACAAACGAATCAGCAGGGCATAAAAGGGCTGAAGCTCAATTCACAGCAAAACAAGACACCTAAACGACCGGTGACACACATAGCTGAGTGCAATTCATCAATAGCATTGCATTACATTACGAGTTACTGTGAAAACAAGCATGATAGCAGTACTGATTCTCTATTCACATTGCTTGACACTTAATCTACACAGCAGTCAGCATTCTGTGAAGTAAACGTATCTCAGGATGCATCCAACAATTGCTTCAATACTTTGGTGCTGGCTGTTGGGTTGGCAGCAGTCCCCACCTCTTCTTCAAGAGGTAGCGCTGGCGAGCTTACTTGTCATCTGGGGAGAAGCGAGCTGCATCATAAGGAACTTGTAAGTACCCTTCTTTCACAGGAGAACACACTATGATTCCCGAACACATAATAATGAACTTATGAACTTTAGAGGAAGAACAATCAACTGCATTTCGCTTCTGCACGCAAGCACTACGATCCTTCAAAGTTGGGAGTTAACTTATTGGTAACATGTCAACAATACAATGTATATGTTCTATTCAAGAAAACTAAATATTACTACTCTATCTACAGCCTAAAGGACAATATCCATATATATTAGACCAGTACTTACAAGAGGATTGACGTCTGATATGAGAAATATTACTGATATCAACATCAATAGACGCCACCCAAAAGATAAGAAATATCTACCACAGTAACGCAATCCTTAATTTGCCGGGCAATTTCCACCATAATTAAAACATAAAAGAGATCAAATATTTGACATGCCGATGGATTCATAACAAAACAATTACACACAGGAACTGTCATGCTTACTCTGAGCTCTGAGCAATAAATCTAGTGAAATAAAAATGTATACATCTATCCATGAACGCTGATAAATAACACACCAACGTAAGCCATTGGTATACTTTGGTAGCTAGCAATGCTCATTGAGCAGCAGTTCCAAGTCCAGGACCCAAATAATAATAATCCAAGCTAAAAATTTGATTAGATGTTGTGTTGACATGCAGTAATGTTATCATCACGAATCCGGCATCTCTTTCCTAAGTATTCTTCAATGCCTCTTCACAACCAAAATCTTTCTAAGACCTACAGCACAACCTGATGTACAGCATGCCTACATGTCTAATTGTCTAGAGTTTGAGAACAATCAGCTTGGTGCTGAAACCGGGTCTAACAAGCAGGTCATGGAACCAAAAGAGGAGAACACATATTAGTCATGTGTAGCCACATCTGCAGTATAAAAAAGCTGAGGCAAACTATGTCTAGAGACAAATAAAGGCACATATTTTACTTTTTACATGCACGAAGATCTAACAGACAAGACAATTAAACCGGTGAAAGGAGGTCGCCATACCTGGGTGGGCAGACTTTGTCGGCACGCCTTTTGGGGACTCCTTCTGCAGTACAAGAAGAGAAAAAGCATCAGAATAGGCCTACAGCCCAGATCATCACAGACTAATCAAGCATGAGGTGAGCTTATACGACCTCAGTGGTGTAACACTTTTCACCCTTATCGTTGATGTAGTACTGGAGATACATCTTGGATCAAAGCGGCAGGGCAGGAGTCGGCGCTGAAAAACCGGAAGCTGAATCAGTGCAAGTATAGATGCTGTTGAGTTTTGTGTAACAGATGAAGACGGTCTGGTTCGTCTGTTGGCCCGATGAACTGTCAGCTTTTTTTGGCACTATCAGGTTAGTTAACTGAGTGTCGAAGGCCATGTACAACGCTAGATGCTTGTACAGGTGCTCAAGGCCCAGCGCTAAGTTGGGTGCGAGTGCTAATCAAACTGGTTCATTTGGACAAAAAAGAGTCCTAGCGCCCAATGTCTTGACTCTAGAAGAGATCCTGGATAGGATGTGATTTGCCAAGAAATCCAGCCTAGCGTCGGTGTTCTACGTGCCCTAATAGGGTCAGACTCATAAAAACAGCTATGTGATCAAACTGATGAGCTGATTAATTTTAACTAGTGTTTCTGATGGAAACCTTCGAATTTCAGATTTGTTTGCTAACAGAAACTGTTTTGCGGAATTTACAGGAGACGTTTTTCCTGGGATGATTACCTATGCGACTAGAGCATCAGCAAACAACCTACAAGCAGCAGCGGCAGCCAATTCATCAAGCAACCAGCCTACGCTGATTTAGCTAAATTAGGGCAGGACCTAAAGGGTTACTCCCCGCCAGCCGCCACCCTAACAACCGAGGAGTCGGCTGGAATTCCGAGCGGGGCAGCGAAGGGTTTGCATCCTGATTCGTGAGTTGCAATAACTGAATCGAAATAGGCGGGATTGAAGAGAGAAGAGGAGTTACCGGGACCGGAGGCGGAGGGAGCTTCGCGGAGGAGCTAGGGAGGGTATCACTGAGGACAGGTATCTGGCGGCTAGGATTCAACGAGAGGGAGGGTTTAAAGGGGGGCCTGGTCCCATCACACGCCCGGCGGGCCCAGTAAACGGTCACAAATTCAAGGCCCTGCAAGCCCGCTGGTTGAAGAACCTGCAGGGCCCACCACTAGCCTCAGGGACTCAGGGTCTCCGATTCATTCGTGCCGCACCGCACCCAGGGACGGAGGGAAGGGGGACGAGCGGGGGCCAGAACCCCCACCCCCCACCACCGATGAGGTCGTGCCTCGGAAACTACTCCCTCCGTTTTAAAATATAAGATATTTTAAAATTATAACATCTATTTTTTTAATGTGTAGATTCACTTAAAACTGAATAAACCTACATATTAAAAGAAGTCTAGATACATTTGCTCCCCCCTCCCGTCCGGCTAGCCCTTACGTGCAATATCGAGTGGCCCAATCCTCTCAACTGCTAACTAACTGCTAAGCTCCTAAGCCTAAGCCCATGTTAATTAATAATTAATATTACTTTATTTGGTCATGCATGAGACAGGCACACAGGCCTAGACCAACTTATCACATCATAGCAAAATTAAAACTAGTCAGAAGCCCAATTGGAAGACAGGTCGAGAAATCAGCTCGCATATCGCACGCACATACCATACGATCGGATCAGATCGTGGTTTCCTCACGGCAGCTCCTGTCCTGTACCACTGTACGACGCGTCGACGCCTGTCTCCGGCGGCCGCCGCGGAGGACTCCAATCCGGCCGGCCTCATCGTCAGCATGAGCGTTGATGGAAGGGATAAAGGTTTTTCTGATTACCCACTGTTGATTTGTCTTAGACTTATTTCGATATTAGGCCATCTTTCGATAGTATAGACTAGATTAGTAGATGTAGATTAGTTTGTCTATACGTGCTTTATAAACTAATTAGAAAATTTAGATCATTCTCTTATGCTTTTGTAGCTGTGAAGAGGAAGAGGCCTGGAATTAAGAAATTTCAAGCCAATTGGTTCCAGCTCACAATCAGATACGCAACCAAGCGAAGAGAATGAACCTAGTTCTGCAAATGTTAATGATCAAAAGTTCCTATGCCAGAAGTTATAGAACAAGCGACGATTATAACCACAGCGTATGATCGAGACCCAGGTAGACGTCTACAAATTTGGGAACTCCCACATGACAAGCAAGATGATGTTAAGCGTTTTTATATATCCGAGGGTCCGTATCAACCAATCTTGGATGAGTATGTTTTTATTGGAATAGGTCCTAGTCGTCGTCGATTTCAAAGTGCTTGGTACATAAATTTTTTTTGGTTGGAATATTCACCTCATACAAATTGTGCATATTGCTTGCCTTGTTTTCTCTTTTCTAAAAACCTAGTTGGGAAGTATGGTTCAGACACATTTTCAGTCAAGGGGTTTGATAAGTGGAAGAAGGTCAACAATGGAAAAGAATGTGCTTTCCTTACACATATGGGAACTAGTCCTAGTTCAACCCATAATTTTGCGGTCGGATGTTATGAAAGCCTCAAAAATAGTCTGACTCATATTGACAAGGTGATTGTAAAGCAATGCAAGAAACGTGTTGCTGATGCAAGACTAAGGCTTACAGCTTCTATCGATGTTATTAAGTAAGCAAGAATTATTTTATTTCAAACAACCATAATTTATTTTTGCATGTGATCTAATAAATTTTCACTATTGATTGCATCAGGTTGTTAATGAGCCAGGCATGTCTCTTTAGTGGAAATGATAAGTCTGAAAATTTCCACCAAGGCAATTTCAAGGAAATACTCAAGCTTGTGGGTCCATATATAAGGAGGTGCAGGAAGTTATGCAAAATGCTCCAAGAAATGCTAGGTACATTTCACCAACTATTCAGAAAGAAAATTGCTAGCATATTTGCTCGAAAAGTGCAAAATTCAATTAGACAAGAGATTGGTAAGTGCAAGTTTGCTATTTTGGTTGATGAATCTCGAGATGAGTCTAAGAAAGAGCAGACGGCAATAGTTGTTCGATTTGTCAACATAGACAGGGAGATAAGGGAGCGTTTCCTTAATCTAGTTCATGTTAGTGACACTTGTGCTTTGACTCTCAAGAACTCAATTATCGTCGTGCTAGCTGATAATGAGTTGGGTGTGCAAGATATCAGAGGGCAAGGATATGATAGAGCAAGTAACATGAGAGGAGAGTGCAATGGGCTTAAGGCTCTAATTCTCCAAAAGTGTCCTTATGCATACTATATTCACCGTCTTGCTCATCAACTTCAGTTAGCTCTTGTTGCCACTTCAAGAAAGGTACATAAGGTCCATAACTTCTTTTAAAATGCAAATTTTATTGTAAATACTGTTAGTGCATCTCCCAAACACAATGATGAGCTGCTACAAAATCAGTCCACATGAAATTGCAAAAGAGATTGAACTCGGAGAGCTTGACATGGTAAGAGGATTAAATCAAATAGGATCTTTACAAATGGCCGGAGACACCAGATGGAGTTCCCACTACAAGTCAATAAAAAGCTTGTTACGACTATTTGGTGCATAAGTTTCAATACTAAGAAGTGTAGCAAATGACCGCACAGTTCCATGGAATTCAAGAGAAGATGCGGAGGGTGACCTTAAGTTCCTAGTTACATTTGAGTTTGTCTTCATTCTCCATCTAATGGAACAAATTATGCAGACCACTGATGTCTTGTGTGTCAAACTCCAAAATAAAGCTTTGGATATTGCAAATGCACTGAATATTGTTTCTAACACAAAGGTATTGTTTGCTAAATTGAGAGAAGGTGGATGGGAGGGTCTTATAGGAGAGGTGGACGCCTTTTGTTTGAAGCATGAGATTGACATCCCGGATATGAATCAAAAGTACGTATATTTTCCTATGTCTCTACATTCATCTCAATTAAACTTTTGATATTTAGTCATGTGTCCACTTGCGAACCTACTCAATAGCATCTGAATAACTTATTTATGTTTCTTGATATATGTTGTAATTTTAGGTATGTTGATGTGAAGAAATCTCGAAATAAGCATGACAATACCACAATAATCCATCACTACAAAGTAGATGTATTTAATGTTGTAATAGATCAACAAGTGACAGAGAATGATAGATTCAGTTCTCAAGTAACCAAGCTTCTTGATCTTTGTACATCCTTGGATCCAAGACATGATAATTTTGACAAGTCAAGGATGTGTAGTCTAGTGGAGAAGTTCTATCGTGCTGATTTTTCTAGTCAAGAGAGAGATAGGTTGGAGTGCGAGCTAACACATTTCCAGCTTGATATGTCAAATCATCCAGAGATCAAAATGTACAAATCACTCGCTGATTTGACAAAAGTAATAGTTAAAACTGGCAAATCATCTGACTATCCAATGGTTGAGAGGTTGCTACGCTTATTGATAACTCTTTCGGTATCAACTGCAATAGCAGAGCGAGCCTTTTCTGCTATGAAACTGGTCAAGACGCGTCTTCTCACTAAAGTGGGAGATGACTTTCTTCGGGATTGTATGGTAATCTACATAGACAGGAAAATAGCTGAAAAGTTTAGTGTTAAAGAAATTATTGAGACATTTGATCTTCGTGCTCGTAAATACGAGTTCAAATTGATAGATATGTAATTTCATTCATATTGCAGAAAAACAGGCATATTTTGATTACCTAGACCTTATAATATTTAATGTGTTGTGTGATATTTTTTTCTATGATTTAGAAGCTTCTGCTCTCGGCGCCCTCTATCTCCATTTTCTTGCTCTGTACCTGGCCGCACCACACCGAGCTTCGTTCCTCAGCCTTAAGCAACCCAATCGTCGGTCGCTGAGGTCCGGTTGGGAAGTAGGGAGCCAGCAGAGCAAAGAGAGTCGACGACCGTGGTGCCCTAGGGAAGGAAGATATAGAGAGTTCGCACCAGCCTGCGAATGTACACGGCATGTCGCCTACGCACGTATGTACAAGGTGTCCATCTATAAGACTATATTTTCCTTTTTCTTTTGGACTTTTTTCGAGTACATTTACAAGTCAGTATTTTTTCGTTTTGAACTCAAAACTTTTAATTGATAGATGCACTTGTCAACTCAATCAAAAGTTCAAACTAAGAACGAGTTATCATTAATCTTCGAAATATCCTTTCGTCCCACTATATTAATATAGCAACCAACCACACGGTACAAGAGTTCGAAGCCAAAAAAAGGTTTGGGAAAAAACAAAAACATGCCCAAAGGGAAAATAAATGTAGCTAATGACGAAACGAGTAAATGATGAAGACCCAAGACCGCTGCGGCCTTCGACTTTGTCCCACCTGTTGGGTTTGCAGCATAGAAAACAAAAAATTCCTACGATGGGAACTATTATACGCCAAGATCTATCTACTAGATACAAGAAACAGGTGGATATACATCCATAAAGAACATACCCTCATAGACCGACAAAGCTTTGTTAACAAGATGGAACTCGTGGATGGTGTAGTCGAACGCTTGCTGATCTCAAGATCGTGTGGAAGTTCTAGCGCCACAAATCAGCAGCGCATCCGTCCTAGCACACACGGTTGGGCCACCGAACAACCTCCACCTCCTCACTCCAGCGAATCAGTGGAAGAAGCAACTCCTTCCAGACGCCGGGAACATGTATCTCGCTAATCCGAGACAATGGGGGAATAAATCTAGAGAGGGAGAGAGATCCTTCACAAGGAGGTGTGCTTTGAGAGGGAGGAGAGGGAGGCCTTTTATAGGAGAGGGGGGCTCTCCCCCTCCCCATGGCCGGTGCCCAGGGGGTGCCCCCACCTCTTCCTCATTCATGTGGTGGAAGCTCCACTCACATAAACATGCCTCCACTCAAAGTTCCACTAACATGCATTAACTTTCCACCAAATTTAATGAAACTCTCATTTAATAAAACTCTTTTATTTATTTTATTCAGAATTTTGTTAATTACTTTAATTAACAAACATTCACATAAAACCCCTTGCAACATTTCAATATCACATGCAGAACCAATTTCAACAATTTCACCCGAAACAATTCCGGTGTCCATTGAAATAATTCTAATGCTTTGCAATTCTTTCGGCTGAAACATATTTGCTCCAAATGGTGTTTGGCAACCCTTAAGTGTGTCACCCTACGGTTTGCGAATAATGCAGACATGATCGAGACCCCTCTCAGATCAATAATCAAAGGCGGGACCTGGAGATCCATTCTGACTCCTACACATTCAACGATGACTTCTGTGATCGCGAGAACCTTTAACGCTAGTAACTTAATCCCTTTGTCTCACGATATATTACATGTCCGAGATTCGATCATCGGTATCCAAATACCTAGTTTGATCTCGTTACCGACATGCACTCTTTTCTTGTTCCAGTGATATAACATTCTAGTGATCATATCACTTGCTTGCAAGCTATTCTTAATGTGATATCACCGAGAGGGCCCAGAGTATATCTATCTGTCATCGGGATGGAAAAATCCCACTCTTGATCCATGAGCCTCTACATAACACCTTCGTAGTACTGAACCCACCTTTATAGTCATCCTTTTACGATGTGATGTTTGATGTTATCAAGATACTCTTCCGGTGTTAGTGATTAACCTGATCTCATGGTCTAAGGACTGGGATAACTTCATATGATGTTATAGAAATATAAACACAATGACTTTGATCATATTGCTATACTTTGGATGAATGTTCATCACATTATTTCACAAATGTTGTGACCTCGTTATTAATGACATCCAATGTCCATGATGAGGAAACTTTGATCATCTTGTCAATCAACGAGCTAGTTTAAGGAGAGACATAACTAGGAAATTTCTATTTGTTTATTAAACACACATGTATTAATGTTTCCGTATTAATACAATTATAGCATGCAAAATAAACATCTATCATATACTTGGAATACATATAATAACCACTTTATTATTGCCTCTCATGGAATATTTCCTTCAGTCTCCCACTTGCACTAGAGACAATAATCTAGTTACATAGTAATAAATCTAACACCCATGGAGTTCTGGTTCTCATCATGTTTTGCCCTAGGGAGAACTTTAGTCAACGGATCTGCTACATTGAGATCCGTGTGTACTTTACAAATCTTTATATCTCCATCATTGACATGCTTGCGGATGGAGTGAAACCGGCGCTTAATATGCTTGGAATTCTTGTGACCTTGGTTCCTTGTCATTGGCTATGGCCCCATTGTGAGTACTTAAGGTTATTCTTGACCACTATCCAGTGTTCCAAAACTGGATCGGATTGGTACCTACTAGTCAAACTAATAGCATGTGCCACATCCGATCTTGTACATAACATGGCGTACATTATAGAGCCTATGGCTGAAGCATAGGGGATCTTATCCATTATCTCTCTTTCTTTCGCCGTAGCTGGACTTTGAGTCTTACTCAGTGTCTTGCCTTGCAACATTGGTAAGAACCCCTTCTTACTTCCGTCCATTTTAAACTTATCTAAAATCTTATCAAGGTATGTACTTTGTGATAGCCCTATTAGGCGCCTTGATCTATCTCTATAGATCTTTATGCCTAATATGTATGACGCTTCACCTAGGCCCTTCATCGAAAATTTGTTGTTTAGATAACTTTTAAAAGATCTATACCATTTCCAATCAGTAATATGTCATCCACATATAATATCAGAAATGCCACATTGCTCCCACTCACTTTCTTGTAAATACAAGCCTCTCCATAAGTTTGGACAAATCCAAACTCTTTGATCACCTCATCAAAGCGGAGATTCCAACTCCGAGATGCTTGCTTTAGTCCATAGATGAATCGCTGAAGCTTGCATACCTTGTCAGCATCCATAGGATTGACAAAACCATTTGGTTGTATCATATACAACTCTTCTTCAATGTTACCATTGAGGAACGCAGTTTTGACATCCATCTGCCACATCTCATAATCGAAATATGCAGCAATTGCTAACATAATCCTAACTAACTTTAGCATCACTACGGGAGAGAATGTCTCATCATAGACAACTCCTTGAATTTGTCGAAACCCCTTTGCGATAAGTCGAGCTCTATAGATGGTCACATTACCATCAACATCAGTTTTTCTTTTGAAAATCCATTTATTCTCAACGGCCTTTCGGTCATGAGGTAAGTCCACCAATGTCCAAACTTGGTTTTCGTTCATGGAATCCATCTCGGATTTCATGGCTTCTAGCAATTTGTTGGAATTCAGGCTCATCATCGCTTCTTCATACGTCGTTGGGTCATCTATTTCATCAACCATGAAATTCATAACAGGATTTCCGTATAGTTCAGGAGCTGCATGTGTCCTGCTTGACCTGTGAGGTTTGGTAGTGTCCTCTTTCAGAGTTTCATGATCATTATCATTAGTTCCCTCTTCATTCGGTGAAGTCAACTCCAGAACAATTTCCGGTGATGCGCCACTCGTCATTGCATGAAGAGAAGGTTTAATAACCTCTTCGAGTTCTACCTTCCGACTACACACACCTTTTGCGAGAAACTCTTTCTCTAGAAAGGATCCATTCTTGGCAACGAAAACCTTGCCCTTGGATCTGTGATAGAAGGAATATCCAATAGTTTCCTTAGGGTATCCTATGTGATGGGGATATGCCGAAGGGGGTATGCCCAGCAGGACGTTCCGATTGGGCCGAAGGGCCTGCGAGTGGGCCTAAAGGACGGTGACTAGAGTGTGACTGAAGGAAATGCCTGGCGACTGGAGACTGAAGGCCCAGAAGCGTACTTGAAGCCCAGTCGGATTAGGTCAAAAGCCTCTGAGTCCATATCTTGCTCGGTTGTAACTTGTAAACCCTAGCGAGGTGACTCCTATATAAACCTCCCTAGGGTATCCTTAGGACTTACGTTCCACATACACCCCCTCAAGCGACTCACTGCTTAGACGCCGAGCTCGCCACCCCTATAACTCGCTCTCCATTAATCCAATCTAGCAGGAGTAGGTATTTACCCTCCGGGGGCCGAACCTGGGTAAACCATGTGCATCCGCCCCCATCTCGCACCGCAGATGGCCGCCAGCTCTTCCTCACGTTATAATCAATCGCCGCTAGTAGCAGCGACTGCCGTGGCCATTTCCACGACAGTGGCGCCCACCGTGGGGCATAGCAGGACTGGCCTAAGTTCTGCGGCGAGACCCTATTCATCGATCGACCGGCCGCTCGCCATCGGCCGCATGATTGCCATCAGTGGGATCTTACAGATCCTGCCCAGCAGCTACATCCCGGTGTCACGCCCGGTCACTCATGGCGCGGTGATGCTAGTCGGCTCCATCAACCTCTTCGTCGGCTTCACCGGCACGGTCGACCCAGCTGCAATGGTGATCGTCGGCGGATCGCCGCCACACCGCGATCTGCTCTCAAAGGAGCAGGTCCGCTCCATCAGGAGCCTCGTCACCGAGTATGACTCGGCCGCCAGCGACGCGGCCGAGACCAACGCCGCCACCAACGACGAGGCCCTAAACGACGATGCCGACTCTGCGACCCCTGCCTCGATCGACGGATCTATCACCGCCACATCACGAGAGGACTCCATCACGCGAGTCTCCAACCTAGAGGATTTCGAGGACCCTTCCATCCTCCGGATCTTCGACTCCGATTCCGGCTCGGAGTCGCCTGAAGACTTTCACGCCAGATCCAATCGCTTTAACACGATCTACATGGCGGGAAGCACGGTCGCCCCGCCAGATCTATTCTCTATGCCGATCCCGCCGACCGCTATAGCCACAGAGGTGGAGGAAGCCCGCCTGCGACTCGCGGAGGAGCAACGCAATGAACTCGCCGAGCGCGAGAAATACCGCCTCGAGCGGGAAACAGTGCGGGAGCTATCGCTCTATCACCAGTGCCGCATCAGGACCCGCCTGAACTCCAATGTCCAGGGCCGCGTCCTGAACTTCAACGACGAAAGCGACCCCGCACGCGCGACCGAGCGTGAATACTGCAAGAACGCGCCGCCAGGCGGAAGCAACCCTGCGCGACCACCACCTGGCGCACCGGCGACCGGAGCCCCTCCACCACCCATTGGTCGCGCGCCCCCGCCGGACTAACCGCGGATCATCATCTCGCCTCAAGCCCGCGATGCCAACGGACTACCACTCTACTCCACCCCGATGGACAATATCGTTGTGGCCGACGCCGCGGTCGCCAACCTCGACGTCCAAGGCAACGGCGTGCTGCAGATCCAGTACGCCAAGGCCCTACTCGCCAGGGCCGTTGAGCAACAAGCTGCGGGAGTCAACCCGCGGGGACGGATGTATTCCCGTTCCTCAGCAAGCAGAGCGGCATCAAGCGGTCACCCCACCGTTGCCAACGCATTGACCTACCTGCCACCGTAGCCCCTGGCGAATCAACCACGGGCCGCCAACCCCTCGCTGTCCACCAACGAGCCGCGACCGGCGAATAACACGGTCGCCACCAACGGTCAGCCCATTGATGCATGAACGCACATCGTCAACAACCAGGCGTGGCGGGCGCGCCAGCCCAACGACTTGAGGCACACCCTCACCAACCGCGGCGACCCGGAACCAAGAGGCTTGCTCAGTCGAGTCAGACCGCAATGCTTCGGGCCCATGATCCGTGGGGAAAAATACCCCGCCAACTTCAAGGCTCCCAAGGAGATCGAGAAGTACGATCCGACGTACGATCCAGCTGTCTGGCTGGACACATACCTCATGGCAATGGGAATCGCCGGCCACACCGACCTGCTCGCCGCTTGCTACCTCCCCCTGATGATGGAGGGTGCGACTCGGCAATGGATCAACACCCTCCCTGCCGACAACATCGATTCCTGGGAAGAAATGCGGGACGCCTTCATCAGACACTTAGAGGGCTCCTACACCCGCGCCACCACCATAGAAGACCTAGAGCGATGCATCCAGGGACAACGCGAGTCGACTCGCCGCTGGATCCAAAGATGGCAAGAACTGTGGATCAACGCCTCCGGCATCCACCCAGATACAACGATACATTGCTTCAAGAATGCGTGTCGGTATGAACCCCTGGTCGCTAAGATCAAGAGGGTCTACCGGACGCTCGACAATGTCCTCGACCTCCTCGAGATCGCCAAGCGCTATGTGGAGGAGGACCCCAACCAAGACTCCAACAACGAGTCGGGAGGAAGACGCCGAACCAGCATCCACAATAGCGGGCGCCTATGTGACATGCGCTACAGGAACACCCGCATCACCGGCAAGCGCCGCACGGACGAGCGAGTCGACTTTGTTGCCAACGCCGGCTACGGTCAGCGCGACCCCAAGAACTACCGCCGCGACGGAGGAAATTACCGCGACAGCGGAAACTACCGCTCCAACAATACAACGAGGCCGAAATTCGACCCCACTGCCCTGCTCAATCAGCCCTGCATCTACCATAGTAGGGAGGGAAAACCCGCCACCCACACCACTGCGGATTGCCACTCTCTCAAAGAGATTGAAAAGGCGAGGCGAGCAAGGGAGGACCCCAACAACAACCCACCCTAGGACAACAGGAACGCCGACGGCTTCGGCAACACCGTCGGCTCGCTACACACCTTCACCGGACTCGGCACCAAGCGCGAGAAGAAGGTGCTCGCCCGCGCGGTCACCGTCAACACGGTGACCCAAGTCGACATCCCTCGCTTCCTCAACTGGTCCGAGCAGAGCATCACCTGGAGTCGCCAGGACCACGCGCCAAGAATCGAATACCCAGGGTAAGTCGCCCTGGTAGTCAGGCCCAAGGTGGTCGACTACTGGCTGCCCAAAACACTAATGGACGGTGGGAGCTCCATCAACATCATGTACCTAGACACGTTCAAGAGGCTCCAGCTCCTAGAAGCAGCCATCGAGCCAACCCTGACGACCTTCCATGGTATCGTCCCTGGTCGGAAGGCGTACCTGATCAGAAAAGTGACGCTGCCAGTCACCTTCGGCACTTCGGCAAACTACCGCATGGAGAGGATCGTATTCGAGCTAGTGAGCTTCCGTAGCCCCTACCACTGCGTCCTGGGCCGCTAGGCATTCGCAAAATTCATGGCGACCCCACACTACGCCTACAACATGATGAAGCTCCCAGAGCCAAGCGGCATCATCACCGTCCACGGTGACCCCGACATGGCCGTGGAATGCGAGGACAAAGAGCCGAGCTCGCCGATGTCATCATCGTTGCGGAAACCGACCATGCGGAGGAGCTTGCGAAATACGCGGGCAACATCAACAAGGACGACCCCACCATCCTGAAGAAACCAACCACCACGAATTCCATGTTCGAGGCGATCATGCACACCCGCACCGTCGAGCTCGTCCCGGGCGACTCCAGCCAGACGGTCACCATCGGGGCGCACATGAGCCCCGCATAGGAAAGCGCGCTCATCGGGTTCCTCCGTGAGAACCGCGACATCTTTGCATGGAAGCCATCTAACATGCCAGGTGTCCCGAGGGAACTCGCTGAGCACAAACTCAACGCCGACCCCAAAGTGCGACCAGTAAAGCAGTCGCTACAACCCTTCAATGAAGAGCGCCGTGAGCAATCGCCAAAGAAGTACAGCGCCTGCTAGCCACAGGCTTCATTCAGCCAATCAAATACTCCAAGTGGCTGGCAAACCCAGTCCTGGTTCTGAAAAAGAACAACACATGGAGAATGTGTATCGACTACACCAACCTCAACAGCGCCTGCCCGAAGGAGGAGTTCGTCCTACCGCGCATCGATCAGATCATCGACTCGACCGCGGGATCAGAGTCGCTGTGCTTCCTCGATGCTTACTCTACTTACAACCAGATCAAGATGGTGGTCGAGGATGAGGAGAAGACGGTGTTCATCACGCCATTCGGCACCTTCTGCTACACGGCCATGACGTTCGGCCTCAAGAACGCCGGCGCCACATACCAGAGATGCATGCAGGAGTGCCTAGCAAGCCAAATTGGCCACAACATTCACGTCTACATCGATGACGTGGTGGTAAAATCCACCCGCCAGGACGACCTGCTCGCCGACCTGGCCAAAACCTTCGCAAACCTGCGGAGGTACAACATCAAGCTAAACCCAAGAAAGTGCACCTTCGGCGTGCCAACCGGACAGCTACTAGGGTACGTAGTTTCCAAGCGAGGCATCGAGGCCAACCCCACCAAGATCGACACCATCGCGCAACTCGGGAAACCCGAGTGCCTGATGCGCAAGAACCCCACGTTCATCCCCTAACTAGGCGAGAAGGCAATGCCCCTCTACCACCTGATGCGCAAGAACCCCATGTTCCAATGGGACACGGAGGCCGACAATGCACTCAAAGCGCTCAAAGAAGTGCTACCCGTACCTCCACTCCTCGCCGCTCCACTCGACAAAGAGCCAATGCTCGTCTACGTCGCGGCCTCCACTCGAGTCGTCAGCACCGTGATGGTCATCGAACGACCGGAGGAGGGCAAGGAGCGCCTCATACAGCGTCATGTCTACTACATCAGCGAAGTACTGACGGATTCACGACAACGCTACCCACAGTACCAGAAACTGGTGTACGCGGTATTCCGAGCTCAGCGGCGACTCCCGCACTATTTCCAGGAGCACCCGATCACGGTGGTCTCCTCCGCACCTCTACAGGACATAGTACGCAATCGTGAGGCGACCGGGCGAGTCGCCTAGTGGGCCGTCGAAATCGGCGTCCACAACATCAAATACGAGCCCCGCAAAGCGATCAAGTCACAAGCCCTAGCTGATTTCCTCACAGATTGGGAAGAAGCACAGCAGCCGGAGAAGCTCCCGTACCTCCACTACTGGTCGCTCCATTTTGACGGCTCCAAGAAGGATGACGATGCAGGGGCCAGGGTCATACTAAACTCTCCCAAAGGAGACAAGCTCCTCTACGTGCTCCACCTCAACTTCAAGCCCTGCACCAACAACATGGCAGAATACGAGGCCCTCCTTCACGGCATGAGAGCCGCTAAGGAGATGAACGCCAACCGCTTATGATGCTATGGCGACTCCGACCTAGTCGCCAGCCAGGTCGCCGGGACATGCGACGCCGTCTCTCCAACAATGATCGCGTACCGCCAAGCAGTAGACCAGCTGGGAGGACACTTTGACGGCTATTCCGTCGAGTGGATCGATAGACGCAAGAACGAGGAGGCAGACGCCCTTTCCTGCATCGGATCGGCCCAACAAGCGCCACCAGCAGGCGTCTTCCTTGACATCATCCACAAACCTTCGGTCAGCCCACCAAAGGAGATCGACATCGGGATACCACTACAACCAGAGCCGGCCCTAGTCGCCATGGTTGTGGAGCCTAGCGACTAGACAACACCATCATCGCCTTCCTGGAGCACAAGATCCTACCAAGCAACAAGACGGAGGCGCGAATGATCGTGCACCGCTGCAAATCCTTCATCATCATCATCAATGGTGAGCTCCACAGACGCAGCGTGACTAGCGTGTTCCAGCGCTGCGTACAGCCAGAAGAAGGCCGCAAGATCCTCCAGGACATTCACACCGGCGACTGCGGCCATCATGCCGGCGCCAAGTCGCTAGTTGCCAAGGCCATGCGGCACGGTTTCTACTGGCTCACCGCACACGCCGATGCCACCAACATCGTCTAGCGATTCGTCAGGTGCCCACCAGATGCACCTCCCTGGTTCGGCACTCAAGACCATCCCCATCACATGGCCATTCGCCGTATGGAGCATGGACATGGTAGGCCCGTTCAAGAAGGCCCCATCTGGCTTCACCCATCTCTTGGTCGCGGTCGACAAGTTCACCAAATGGTTCGAGGCCAAGCCGACCAAAAAGTGCGATGGCAAGATGGCCACCAAGTTCTTACGCGAGCTCATTTATCGATACGGCTACCCGCACAGCATCATAACGGACAATGACACCAATTTCGCGAAGGGGGCCATGGCGGAATTCTGTGAAGAACATGGCATACGACTCGACCTCGCTTCAGTCGCCCACCCGGAGTCGAACGGCCAAGCAGAACGCGCCAACCAGAGCGTCCTCCATGGGCTCAAGCCGCGACTCTAGGTGCCCCTCGAGCGCACCCCAGGATGCTAGGTCGATAAGCTCCCCTCCGTAATATGGGGGATCCGCACGTCCGTCAATCGCTCCACCGGGTTCACACCCTTCTTCATGGTGTATGGCGTCAAGGCCGTAATGCCAACTGACCTAGAACACGATTCACCTCGAGTCGCCAACTACGTTGAGGCAACCAACAAGGTCGCCCGCCAAGACTGCATCGATCAACTCGACGAGGCACGCGATCTGGCTCGCTCCCGCACCGCCATCTACCAGCAAGGACTCCGTCGCTACCACAGCCGCCGAGTCCGGACTCGCACCTTCCAGGAAGGCGACCTGGTCCTACGACTGGCCCAAGACAAGAAAGGCATGCACAAACTCTCCCCCCCATGGGAGGGGCCATTCTCCATAGGGCGAGTCCTCGGCAACGACGCCTACTACCTCATCGACATACGGGGTGATGGCCAGCTCGAGGTCGGAAGGCCATGGAATGTAAACCTTCTCAGAAAGTTCTATACGTAGAACCTCAAATTGTACTCAGCTAGCATATATAATGAAATTCATTCGGATCACACAAATTGTGTCTACTCGCCATATTCTTGTGCCACTCGCACTCGTGCAAATCAGCAATATGCTACTCACGGAAGTCAACCTTTGGTCGAGCGACCGACACGGCTAAGTAGTGCGACACAAGGGCACCGGAAATACTCGGGCCTTGGGACGTCCACGAAAACGCCAACCCGGAGCCGCCATTGGAGTCGCCTAGCTCGACTGGCCCACAAGTACCACGCATGGGGACTCCGCAAAACGGAACCCACCACGCGGCTCGGGAACACACCAAGTAAGAGAGCTGCCTTGGACTCGCCCAGCGACTGGCTCTCCGAGCCAGGGGAATAGACGCGTTACAAACAACGCATTAAAAACCTACAACAGGAACACGCCCAATACAGTTGAGCACCACGCTCATGGACTCGCCTACAAAACAATCTCACTCACGCTCGGGGACTCGCCCCTCAGAAGACGCGAGAGATAAAACAATGCACAACCAAAATAAAACACAAAAGTATACAACCGAGTTATACCCCATTAAAGGGCGGATGCGCTCGGGGACTCGCTCAATCAAAAATAAACACACCACACAATTCTGGTCGCAATACGAGTCGATTGACTCCCCTTGGCATATATTACAAAATACTGATCACATTACAGCAGTCGCCACTTGGCATACATTACAAACTGCCCAACTACATTGTCTATTCCACAGGTCCTGACGAAGAAGCACCACCACCCCCCTTGACACGAACAAAAGGTTGCCACGGGTTCGTCGGGTAGGTCGTCAGCGACTTCGACAACACCGACCGGAAGGGCTGCTCCGACTTCATGTCACGATGCTCCGGCTCGGGGTTGCCAGGCGCCAACACCGTCTCCTGGTATGGCAGAAGATCCCCTATCGCCAAGACCCGATCGGCAAAAGGGGCAACCTTCGCAGTCAGCTTCAGTACCTCTGACATCTCCACCGTGCCGGTCGCTAATGGGTAGCCACTGGTCATGTCGTCAAGGTCGAAGTCGTCGGGGAAGTGGGCAAGACCCAGGCTCAATGCCGTGGTGGCCCCGCGCCTGAACGCCGAGCGCGCAATCCACTCCACGACGGCAGGCGCCTCCTCCAGATAGCACCACACCTTCGTAAGCCCCTAGGAATAACCTCGGTGGGGGACATGCCTTAAAGAACCGCTTGGACACATAACGCTGAAGCCGTGGCCGCGTTCACCACGGCAGTCACGCACGTCGAAGCATTGAAGGTCTGAACCACCGGGTCGCTTTGCCCTATCACAGCTGCAAAATCAGACGTCAGTGAAACTACGGGCTTCCCCAATCAGGGACTCGCCAAACAAGTCAGGCAAAAACGGAGACTCACCGAGGAGTTTGCGGCCGTTCTCCGTGACATGCTTCTCCAAGGCGGCATGATCATTGTGCAGCCCCACGATGATCGAATCCGCAGCCTTGCGTTCCTCCTCAGCCGCAGCGACAACAGCCTTTGCTCGGTCCTCAGAAGAAACTGAGGCCGCTCTCGCCTCCTCCAAGTCTTGGATCAGCGAGACAATTCGCCCATTCGCCGCGTCTAGTTCGGCGACTAGAACATACCCTTCACGGGCCTTGGAAATTGCAGTCAGGAGACCATATGAAAGAGAAATCATCAACGCGTCATACACCAATAGTTCACATCTAAAAGAGAAAAGGAAAGAAAGACAGGTACTTACCAATAGTTTCCTGAAGTCGCTGGTTCGCCTCCTGCGCTTCGCGCAGATCCCGCTCCAAGCGCTCCCTTGCGGCCTGCCGATCGGTCGATTCCCTTTGCAAACCCTGTAAACAAACAACACAATTTAGCACTTACCAAAATCTACATCCAGTTCCTAGCCGCTGAAATTCAGCGACTAAGAACTCGGGGACTAGAGAGTAGAAAGAAGTTTAGTTCTTAGCCGCTGAAATTTAGCGACTAAGAACTCGGGGACCGGACATACCTGAATAGCGGCGCCAAGCATCCCATGGAGTTCTCCGGCGTCAGTAGACGGGATCGTGAAGGAAGTGCGCCCACGACGGGACCCAATGTCTGCATCCACGATCTCCAGACTCTATGGAGACTGGGTGTCCGCCACGCCTAGAAACCCCCTAGCCATGAAGCGCGGGAACGTTGCCGACGCTCTAGCGAGGGCACGGGTTGTCGGGGTCGGCGCCTCCGTCGCAGGCGCAACCACGACTAGCTCCGACTGCGCCGCCACCACTTCTTCGACAACTGCCACAAAATCGGACTCCGTGGCGCCGTCCATAGGTGTGGCGTCGTCGGCACTCCCCTTCTGCTTCTTTGCGCCTTCCGCGGTCGCTGCATCTCCGGCGGATTTCCTCTTCTTGGTGAGGTCGCCCTCTCCCATGGTGGCGACCGGCGGAATCTTTTCCACTGAAGGACGACCAATCTTCTTGGCCCCAGATCTGCCCAAATTTCCACGATCAATATAACGACAATACAGAACCAAGACATGAGTCGGAATGAAGAACCAATACTTACTTAGCGACCGGGAGAACGCGTAGCCTGGTGCTGATGTGAGCAGGCTTATCCAATTCTGGACCCAGCTTCCGAGTGAGCCCCTCTCAAAGATGTTTGAAGCCCACGACACCGCGGGCTTCCTCGACGATGAAGCCGCTGTCGTTGGAATTTCCGGCTTCGAAGACGCGGCCGCTCTCGATGGCTGCAGTGACTTAGACGTCGCTGCCTCAACCGCTTCCTGGCTTGGAACCCCCGAAACCGTTGGTGCAATCACCACCAGGGGAACCTCTACCGCCGCCTCGGTGTCCTTGCCCTCCAACCCCTTTGTCGAGATCACATCCTCTAGGGCCTTATGCGAGATTTAGGGGGTGTCTTCATCGTCAGAGTTGTCATCTGACTCAAACACCACCGCTGACTTGGACGGCGACATTGGCTTCTTCGCTGGTGACTTGGGCTTGCGTGCGGGCTTCGACGGTGTGGCCGTACGCCGGGATGTGTGCTCCTGCGCGACCTTGTCGCCTCCTTCGTGTTCATCGAGGCTGCGACTTGCCTCGAACTCGCGTTGTTTCTGCATGCGAGTCTTGTGAGCCACAGGCGCTAGGGGAGGGACCTCCTCCTCCCCCTCGTCGATGTCGGAGGAGTCTCCTTCGGAGGCCTCCTCGAGCTCCCGGGGGATCTCTTCATCGAGCGGAGGAAGCCAGCCCTCCAACACCTGAAACAACTGAGAACCACCACGAGTAAGTACCAAATGATGCGACTGCGAATCAAGATGCAGAAATGGTGACTGGGGAGAAAACTTACTGTGGGGGCTTCATTCTTCACGGGAGTGTACGGGGCGTGCTCGACTGACACGGTGGTGAATTCCGCGTCAGTGATCTTCTTCAGGGCGGCCTTGTAGTCCTCGGTCTCCCACGATTCTTTGCTGGTTCAGGAGGGGTCGTGCTTCCTGCTATACTCGTACATCCAATGCGGTCAAGCCGCTAGCGGAACCAGGCGCCGCCCGAGCTAGCAGTTGTAAAGGTTGATTGAAGTCAACCCCTGGTCCTTCAGCCTCTAGATCTGGTCCATCATCTCCGTGACGACCATCCTCTGGTCTTCAGGGAGCTTCTTCGGTGCCAACCGGCGAGGCTCGCTCCTCTCGGCGACAAACTCGAGAAGCGCCACCTCACCGGAGGGAGTGGATTCTTTCACATAGAACCAAATTTTCTTCCACTCACTGGCGGCTTTCTTCGGTAGAAGGAGCTTGGTGAAATTAGCCTTCGGCTTCAATTGGAACGTGACGCCGCCTGCAGCCAATATCAAGCCGCCGGACGCCTCGCATCCGATGCGGCCGTGAAAGAGCTCCAGCCACAGCGAGAAATACGTCATGCAGCCGAGGTAACACTCGCAGAAGGCGACGAAGATTGCCAGTTGCTCGATGCTGTGCGGACCGAGATCCGACGGCTTGATCGCGTAATACGCACAGAAGCGCCGGAAGAAGAGCGAGGTGGGGAACCCCAGACCTCTCTCTAGATGACTAGGGAAACAAATGAATTCGTTGGCTCGCGGTTTCGGCTCGGTCTCGGAGGAGGGGGGACCCGCCAGTTCCCCTTGCGAAGGACTCTGGCGTCCTCGAAGGACTTGAGCTGGGTTGTGGTGCACTTGGACTTTCCCCATGAGCCTTTGGGAGGCGCCATCAGGAAGGATGTGGAGTCGCTCGATGCGGAAGGGTCGAATCGAAGGAAGATAGAAAGAATGAATGCGGGAGAATGAGGAATGCGGGGAAGGATCTACAGAGCTGATTCGTCACTCCCCTTATAAAGGAACGCAACCCGCCAAATTCGGAGTAGCCGTTACCTGCGGTAATTACGCCGAAGTTACCGTTGGAATATCCAACGGATAGTTTGACCAGATTGATGGTCCAGCTCCTCCATTCCACTTGCTACCCGCTAGTCTTTTCCACTCGCCGAAGCAGCGACTTGGTAGTAGTGACATTCGTCGGAGCAGCGAATGGAAGCCTAGGAAAATTTCCTTGGCTTTAGCAGAGTCCATCGCCGACTCGACTGGGCGTCCAAATTGGGCTCGCCTACTTAGACCGCCAAAAGGACACCTACGCCTGAATCAACGATGGCCTCGGGGACTACTGATGGGGATATGCCAAAGGGGGTATGCCTAGCAGGACGTTCTGATTGGGCCGAAGGGCCTGCGAGTGGGCCTGAAGGACGACGACTAGAGTGCGACTGAAGGAAAGGCCTGGCGACTGGAGACTGAATGCCTAGAAGCGTACTTGAAGCCCAGTCGGATTAGGTCAAAAGCCTCCGAGGCCATATCTTGCTCGGTTGTAACTTGTAAACCCTAGCGAGGTGAATCCTATATAAACCCCCCTAGGGTATCCTTAGGACTTACGTTCCTTCATACACCCCTCAAGCGACTCGCTGCTTAGACGTCGAGCTCGCCACCCCTGTAAATCGCTCTCCATTAATCCAATCTAGCAGGAGTAGGTCTTTACCCTCCGGGGGCTGAACCTTGGTAAACCATGTGCATCCGCCCCCATCTCGCACCGCAGATGGCCACCAGCTCTTCCTTACATTACAATCAATCGCTACCAGTAGCAGCGACTGCCGTGGCCATTTCCACGACACTATGAAGACGCATTTTTCCACTTTGGGTTCTGAAATGGATCGTATGGGCACCTAGAGGGGGGGTGAATAGGTGCTACTTCAAATTTTAATGCTTTTTCAATTTTAGGCTTAACACAAAAGGTAAATTCTCTAGATAACTATTTAGAAGAATTTCCCTATATGCAAACCTATCTACTAGCGAGTAAGAGGCAAGTGGAAAGAGGAACGAGTGAACCGTAGTGAAGCACGTGGAGACACAAGATTTGTTTTACCGCAGTTCCTTCCTTGTTAAGGGAAGTACATCTGTGTTGGAGAGGTGGGTGGTACAAAGACCACCACGCCACAATAGGCCTCACCGTGTTCTCCGATGGATCCCGCCACCAAAGGCCCGATCCACCTTTCCACTATAGGAACCCTTTGAGGCAGGTACTGGCGCCTTTACACAACTAGCGGGGCACAACTCCACAACCAAATTGGAGGCTCCTATAATGACAACAAGCTGCCACAAGAACAAGTTATCAATAACAAAATACAAGATCTAGATATTAGTAAGAATACTAGATTGGGGATTTCTCCAAATGAATGGAGAGGAGTTGATGCGCTTGATTCGTGATGGCGATGACGATAGTATCCTCCTTCAATTCCCCCAAAGATCGAAGCCTTCGGGTGGTTGAAGTGGGAGATCTAGAGAGAGAGAGCTCTTGCAAAGGGTCTGGCAATTTTCGAATGAATCAAGAGTTCTGCTCGATGGGGAAGTAGGGGCTTTTATACCCCCTTTCCAAACCAAGCCGTTGGAGCCTTTGGGGGCCGGATTATCCGGCCCAAGTGAGGGCCGGATTATCCGGTCTGGGGAAAAACTCCGCCCCAAACTCGGATTATCCGGCAGATAAACCGCTCCCACTCAGAGCGACGCGCCGAGCCTGCCCTTGATCGCCTCCTGGGGGCCGGATTATCTGGCCCCATGCGATGGCCGGATTATCTGGCCAAGGGAGGAAAAACCGCCCCTGTTCGGATTTTCCGGGAGAAAATCCAACCGGACTCTGAGCGTCGTGCCTTGGCTGCCTTTGATCGATTTCTGGGGGCCGGATTATCCGGCCCCATGCGAAGGCCGTATTATCCGGCCTAGGGAGGAAAAATCGCCCCAGTTCGGATTTTCCGGGAGAAAATCCGAACCTACTCCGAGCGTCGCGCCTTGGCTGCCTTTGATCGATGAGTTAGGCTGGATTATCCGGCCCTTGGTGGGGCGGATAATCCGGCCCCCCAAAACACCAGAACAATCCCTGCACACTTAGCGCACATGAGAAAACTCCATTGTATTGTTATCTAACACTCAAAACACAGGGAACCATGAAATGTTCTTTCAATCTCCCCCTTTTTGGTGTTAGATGACAATATTAGGATTTGCAGGAGAGTTCTCAAGGCAACAAGATTTAATGAAAGACAAAGACTCCCCCTCAATGTGTGCATACAAACAATTGCAGTTGATTACAAATACACACAAGAGGGTAACGTCTAAATCATTGGAACATATGTGCAAAGCTCATACCACCGGTAGGGAGATAGAAGCGTCCTCAATACATTATTAGAATATCCAATGATAGCCATAGAGCACGCCTCCCTCGATATAGATATCCAATAAGATAGATGACTCCATATGAATAATCCATAGGATAAAACCACAAAACCACAGACACAAAGTTTCATACTCACCACAAAACACAAATTAAAGTTCAACGCTAAATGGGCACAAGTGAGAAAACGACGAATAGAAAAAGTGCAAATGCTTGTGCCTGAACCATGCAAATCCTTGGAGACCTAATAGAACTACTTCTCCCCCTTTGGCATCGAGACGCCAAAAAGGAAGAAGAGCGATGTTAGCGCCCCAAGGTATCACTCGTAGTCCTCATCCTCGTCCTCGTTCCCATCCTCGTCCTCATCCTCAAGCTCCTCGGTGTCATCATCCTCATCATCAGCAGTGGCCGTGGAAGGGAACAGGTGACGCTCCAGCTCTCCATAGTTTAGCCTAGAAAAGGAGTTCCACCGAGCATATGGTGTGGGAGGAGTAGGAGCAGGGGATCGCTAGAAGCACCGGACGCATGGTGAAGGATGAGCTGCTGAGAGTGAGCCAACTCATGGCGCTGCTTGTAAGCCTCATACTGGCCCTTGCGTGTGTCCACACCCATGCAAAGAATGTTCCTCTGGAACCAGTTCAGCTGCTTGATCTCACGAGCAATGGGAGGCATTGGAGGCTTACGAGCACTAGCACGAGCATCCCTCATGAGACCCTCAGGAGAAGAGGAGGGGTGAGAGGTATTCCTAACCTTGGTGTAGATCTTCTTGGCCTTGTGCACAACATCAATATTGAACTCTTCAGTGGGGAGAAAGTGCTTGATCAACATCATAATGTACAGAGCATATGGGATGGATAGCCTATTGAACATGGCATCGATCAACTCATGGTAAATGAAGTCCATCACATCCAGCTGATATGACACGGACTCATCCTCACAGGACGCCACCTCATGAGAGAAGGCCAGAAGCTAAACCAAGTGACCACGGATACTGTCATTGTTGCCTCCACTTGGGGTGATGGAATCACGAAAGAGACCCACCAAGCTAGCATAGATGGGAGAAAGACCAGCAAGGGTGCCCATAATACCATTATCATCGGTGCACGGAGAGAGGACAACATCTTTGTTGGGCTTGAGTTGGGTGATGATGCGGTGTCCACTAGCACGGTCCCTGTGGTGGAAAGGATAGCCAAGCACCTCAGCAAAAACACGGAAGTCAGCTTGCATAGGCCTGTCACGAGTCATCCACTTCATGGTGCGGTGCTCATCACCGCAAATGAGCAAGGTGGAGAAGAACTGCTTCACAATCTCAGAATCATAGGAGCATTGGAGGGCCATGAGATGGTGCAGCCCCATCCGCTCAGCCACATACATGGCATCAACAAGGTGAGGCTTCTCCAAGGCCTCAGCAAGAACCAGAGGATGCATAGGCTGAATCTTCAGCTGAGCATACACGTCTTCTAGATCCCCTTTTGTTCAGCGCACCAAAAGCGAGAGTCACCCAGCTCAGTATCATGCGACACTTCATCAAACAAATCCCGATGACGAATGGAGGAGAAGGTAACAAGGTCCATCTTCTTATAGTTAATCTTGGGCCCTTTGCCCTTCCTCTTAGACACGCCCTTTCTATCCCTCTTTGCCTATTCAGCCATGCGCTTCTCTTCGTTCTTTCTTCTCCTCAGCTCAACCTCGTCCACTAAGTTACCCTTTCCGTCGTCCCGAAAGTATTTAGCATGAGGACGGTGCTTGTAAGTCTTGGGAGCACTGGAACCACCTGTGAGGAGAACAAGGGCGATAGCATGTGGATAAGCATACACACAAGTCCAAGAGAGAGAGCATAGAAAAAGTAGGCAAAAAGTTCATAGTCCAATCCTACTCAATGCACACAACAAGGCAAAACTAAACCAGTTTTTAGTCTGTCTGGCCGGATTATCCGGCCTAGCCGGATAATCCGGCCCTGGCAGAAATTTTCATATTCGCCTAGATTGAATGCAAAGGAGTAGATCGGGCCTAGAAACTACAAGACCATGATTTCTATGCGAAACAACATCCTTCTAGACAATGTTCCACCCAACAAATAACACATCTAGACAAAGATGGGGAGAGAGGGAGTTACCCTCACTCATTGGAGGAAGAACGCGGAGGAGAAGGTACCCAGAGGCGCGGAGAAGAAGATCCGGGAGGCCCGGAAAATCCGGTGGCCGGAGAGGCTCCGGGGAGGGTGGGAGACGGCAGGCGGTGGCTGGGTAGAGGGAGAGGGTTGGGGGAGAAGTGTTGCTCGTTATGAGCCCTTCCCCTCGACCCCCGCCCTTAAGGATGAAATCCGCCAGGGCTGGATTATCTAGCCAATACTTGGGCCAGATTATCCGGCCTAAACTCTGAACTTCTGTTACACACAGAGTCAGGCCCGTGCATCCCCAAACAACACCCCCACAAGATGTACAAGGGACTTGTGTGCTAGAATAGATGGCTTAGGGGTAGGGAAAGGCTTATGATTAAGAGAGCCAAACTGAGATGGTACTACACACTCAAATTTGCAAGAATCAAAGCAACTAAAAGCCAAAAGTGAGTGTGCTTCCCATAAAAACATGAGAGGAGCTAAAAACAATCAAGGAAGATCCAAATAAATCCAACACTTCTCAAGGAAGAGGGTGGTGGCCGAAGCCACCTTGTTGGAGTGTATGGTATGACACCGTGAAGATATATCTTGGGTTCATGACCAATACTCATCAATAAGCTCACATATCCCAAAATGATATTAAGAGAAATGATTTGACTTGCTTTCGGCATTATGGGAGAGGGTTAGCCCAATCAATTAGGACCATACTCCCCCTATATCCATGCCCACATCTAGACCAAATAAGACTGAGATGTACGAGTGAGTGCATGGGTAATCAAGACAAACTCCTTGAATCAACGATATTTAGCTCATTCCTCAAGTAGCAAAACCTTGCTTCATCAAGTGTCTTCGTGAAAATATCAGCAAGTTGGTTCTTCGTGCTCACAAAAGATAGATCAATATCGCCTCGAGCAACATGGTCCCGAATAAAATGATTCCGAATCTCAATATGCTTTGTCCTTGTGTGCTGTACCGGATTGTACGCAATTTTGATTGCACTTTCATTATCGCATAAAAGAGGCACTTTGTCACAATTGACACCGTATTCCTTTAAAGTTTGCCTCATCCATAATAACTGAGTGTAGGCACTAACAGTAGCAACATATTCAGCTTCCGCAATGGAGAGAGAAATACAATTCTGCTTTTTAGATGACCAACAAACTAGAGATATTCCCAAAAACTTACAAGCACCAGAAGTTGATTTCTGATCATCCTTATCACCGGCCCAATCTGAATCAGTATAACCACATAGAGAGAAATTGGAGCCCTTGGGATACCATAGACCAAAGTTAGGGGAATGAACCAAATATCGGAAGATCCTCTTGACCGCCACTAAGTGGCTTTCTTTAGGAGCTGCTTGATACCTTGCACACACACCCACACTCAACACAATATCGGGTCTAGATGTGCAGAGGTAAAGAAGAGAGCCGATCATGGACCGGTATACCTTTTGGTCCACATCTTTGCCGTTGGGGTTAAGTTCAAGGTGACATTTTGTTTGCATCGGAGTGGCGATGCCATTAAGATCTGTCATCTTGAATCTCTTGAGCATGTCTTGGATGTATTTAGCTTGATTGATGAAGGTTCCTTCTCTAAGTTGCTTGATTTCGAATCCAAGAAAGAATCGTAACTCCCCCATCATAGACATCTCAAACCTGTCAGTCATAAGCTTTGAAAATTCATCATTAAAAGCTTTATTAGTAGAACCAAAGATGATGTCGTCTACATATAGTTGGCATACGAAGAGCTCCCCCTTAACCTTCTTAGTAAAAAGAGTGGGATCGGTTTGCCCAACTTCGAAGCCACGGTCTAACAGAAGCTCTTTAAGGTGCTCATACCATGCACGTGGGGCTTGTTCAAGGCCATAGAGTGCCTTATCGAGTTTGTAGACATGGTTCGGGAAGTTAGGATCCTCAAATCCTGGGGGTTGCTTTACATATACCAGCTCATGTAGAGGACCATTAACAAAAGCACTCTTAACGTCCATTTGCTGCAATTTAAAATTATTATGGGCAGCATAAGCAAGAAGGATACATATGGACTCAAGATGAGCCACATGAGCATAGGTCTCGCTGAAGTCAATGCCCTCAACTTGGGAATAGCCTTGTGCCACTAGTCTCGCCTTGTTCCTTACAAAAATGCCATTCTCATCTTGCTTGTTTTTAAATATCCATTTAGTGCCGATAACATTGCGGCAATCCTTGGGCTTCTCCACTAGTTTCCAGACCTTGTTGCGCTCAAAGTTATTCAACTCTTCATGCATAACAACAACCCAGTCCAGATCTTCAAGAGCTTCAAACACCTTCTTAGGTTCCACCATAGATATATGAGCTTGATGCTCACCAAAACTTGCCAGTTCCCTTCTTGTGGAAACCCTTCGTCAAAGATCACCTACAACTTTGTCAAGAGTATGACCCCTTAACTCAAGGTTCCGATCAGCACAAGCCTTGCGACGAAGTTCAATAAGCTTGTTGTCTCTTGGTGGGATAGTTTCATCACTTGAGTCTTCATTGGAATCATTTGCTTGACCTTGATTAGAAGTTTGATTATCAGTAGTAGGAGATGACGAAGTATGCCCTTGAGGTGGGTCAGCAGCCGTAACAGGAGGCTATTGATCATCAGGAGTATCAAGGCCGAATAATCCGACCGAGGGTGAGGCCGGATAATCCGGCCTGGGAGAATGATACATTGCAAATGTATCTATAATTTCTGATGTTCCATGCTTGGTTTTATCCACTTTCTTGTGTTTTGTCTACACTTTGGAGTAATTTTCATATGATTTCTTGGACTAACCTATTAACAAGAGCCACAGTGCCAACTACCTGTTTTCTGCTGTTTTTGGTTCTAGGAAAGTTAGAAAATGAATATTTCTCGGAATTGGACGGGACAAAAGCCAAAGTACCTATTTTTCCGGAAGTCATCAGATGCCAGAATATGAGACGGAGAAGGGCTGGGGGCCGTCCACACCACCTGGCCGCGCGGCCAGGCCTGGCCCGTGCCAGGGGGTGGTCTGGCCGACCCCAACACACCCTCGGCCTCTCCTTCCGCCTATATATTGCCCTCGGGACGAAAACCCTAAGGACCCGATCAAAAATCCACGAAAGAGTTTGTAGTCGCCGTCATCTCCATCCCTAGATCGGGAGGGATTTGAAGCTCTTCCTGGCACCCTACCGAAGAGGGGAATTCACCCCGGAGGCCTTCTTCATCATCATGCAAGCCTCCGGTGTGATGCGTGAGTAGTTCATCTTTGGACTACGGATCCATGTAGTAGCTAGATGGCTGGTTCTCCTCCTTTGTGCTTTCATGTTTAGATCTTGTGAGATTTCTGTGCTTCACTGTAAAAAATCATGTAAAATCTCTGAACATATTTTTGAGGCGTGAATTTTTGTGCTTCTGCCCCAGGTTATTATCTAACTTTCGTTAGTTCAACATTTTTTGATTTGAGCAACAGAAGGTCTTCGAACAAATTCGTCTTTACCTGCTGGTCTGTTTTGACAGATTTCTGCCATTTACTGCATTTGCTTCTTGTTGGTTCCTTTTTGAGTTCTTTTGGGGAATTGAGCTTTTTGAAGGAAGTGCTTTAGTAGCTAGTGTTCTAATGTAAGTTTATTGGTGTTAGAACTGAACCTTAAGAACTATTATCTTGAGTGCACTAATGTTGCTAATAAAGATTGTGTGAAGTTTTGTATGAAGGAAAAATTTCAGGTGTATGAAAGAAATGAGTAATGAGATGAAGGATGGACTAAAGCTCAAGCTTGGGGATGCCACGCGTGTCACCCTAAGAAATATCCAAGAAGTACAAGCATCAAAGCTTGGGGATGCCCAAGGCTCCCCTTCTTCATCAATAAAAATCCCATGTTTCTTCCAAACACTTCATTTTTATTGTTTCATGCACAGTTGTGTTGTTCTTGGAGCGTCTTCTTTTTTGTTCTTCGTTTGCTTTGTTTGCTTAGTTTTATGAATAAATTGGTTGGACCCCCTCTTTCATACATTGGTTTGCAAATAGTTTGGTTTGGATTGGGAAAAAGTAGGAAAGTTCATGCTTATGTGGTAAAAAGAGCTCGTTTTTTACGGTGGCCTATGCTTTGTCATGCCATGCTTGATATTGTTTTGGCTTTATGCTTAGTATTCTTTTCTGTAGCATGACTTTTTATAAACAATTGAGATTTCTTAATGTGCATTGGATGAATCATGCGTTGTTTTAGCATATTAAAGCATAGTATAGTGGTATTCTCCTTTGATGCTTTATTTGAGTTGACTTCGCGCATGCTCACACCATGTTATGACTATCTCAAGTCACCATAGCATTTATGATCCTTTAGTTTTCAACTTGTAGTATCACTTTATGCTTTTATCAATGATGTTTTGTCGCTCTGCATGATTATGGCCATTATTGCTCTCTTAGTTTGTCGCTCCCAGTCTTTTGCTAGCCTCCGCAACCAAGTATGAGTTCCACTCATGCATCCAACTCCCTAAACCAAGTTATTCCAAAGATTCCACCATACGTACCTACTAGCTTATGCTATTCCAAGTATATTCATGCTTTTGTTTGCCTTCCAAATTAAACTTGTTATGAGAAAACTAGTGATTAAAGCTCTCACGAACTTGATGGCACACTTTACTTTTTTGCATCTAATAAACTTGAACCATTGGGTCCTTCTTTGTTGCATATATGCTTGCGCTTTATAAGTTGAAATTAGAAGAACCATGTACCATGGGCAATGCTTTCAACATTGCACTTGTACTTTGTACCCCGTTGATATCATGTTCTTTTGCTTACGGATCCCGGCGATGTGAAATAAAAGTGGAACTTGTAAGATCATGGAGTTTGTATGTGTGTTAGAGAAACGCCTGGGCCGCTAGCCTAAGCCATGCCTAATCATGGTGGAAACTTGCAGCATCACCATAATGAGCACTCTATGAAGCATCCTCAATAAAAACCTATGCAAATAGCAAATAAAAAGATCGCTGAGATGCTCATTGTCTGCTTGCCTTGTCATTTTGATTATGGGAAAGCTCCCGTATCATGTGCAAGGGGTACCCCGTTGGCGGTTCTTAATGATACACATGTACTTACAATGACAAGAGCTTACTCGTGACTAAAGTTGAGTAGAATGAGGATCGGTCTTCGTAAGTAAGGGGCATGAGATTTCGGTTTATAACTTGTCAAGCATATCCTCTTAGTTGTGTCACTTTAACCTTCATCACCTTAAAGATGCCTATGATAGGGGCAATGAGAGCTGAAAGCTATAAGTACCATAATTTTTTGAAGCTCTTTATGAGACTTGAATCCCTACTTCCTTTTACAAAGGCCTTTCTTCCACCATTATATTGAGTCTCCACTTTCTATCTTTATGCACCTACTTTGAGAGCATAGTGGCCATTCTTAGTTCTATGTGCATTATCCCAAGACTAATTGATTGATGCATAACTTGATATTGCTTGTTTTAAACTATTTGTATCTAGTCACTCTTATGAACTTTGAAGGTGTCCTATGCATTTATATTTGCTACTCTATTGAGGGACAAGCTGAATACTATTATGCTATGTTTTCTTTATGTGAAACAAACAAACGTCTTGCAAAGCATTGTTATTCATGAATCTTTTGTTTGTGCATTTTCATGTTGCATCATAGTTTCTTTGTCTTATTGCTAGAACTTTTTCTTTCATGTTATGATTGAAGTACTATGATCCCAGCTTTGAATGTTTTACAAATACTTTGATCAAGTCTTTCATGGTGCATGTCACCTCAAAAATTATTCTTTCTTTTTATCACTTACCTACTCGAGGACGAGAAGGAGTTAAGCTTGGGGATGTTGATACATTGCAAATGTATCTATAATTTTTGATGTTCCATGCTTGGTTTTATCTACTTTCTTGTGTTTTGTCCACACTTTGAGTACTTTTCATATGATTTCTTGGACTAACCTATTAACAAGAGCCACAGTGCCAGCTGCCTCTTTTCTACAGTTTTTGGTTCCAGGAAAGTCAGAAAATGAATATTCTCAGAATTGGACGGGACAAAAGCCAAAGTGCCTATTTTTCCGGAAGTCATCAAGTGCCAGAATACGAGACGGAGAGGGGCCAGGGGCCACCACACCACCTGGCCGCGCGGCCAGGCCTGGCACGCGCCAGGGGGTGGTGTGGCCGCTCCCAGCACCCCCTCGGCCTCTCCTTCCGACTATAAGATGCCCTTGGGACGTAAACCCTAAGTGCCCGATCAAAAATCCATGAAAGATTCTGTAGCCGCTGTCATTTCCATCCCTAGATCGGGAGGAATCTGAAGCTCTTCCCGGCACCCTGCGGAGAGGGGAATTCACCCTAGAGGCCTTCTTCATCACCATGCAAGCCTTCGGTGTGATGCGTGAGTAGTTCATCCTTGGACTACGGATCCATGTAGTAGCTAGATGGCTGGTTCTCCTCCTTTGTGCTTTCATGTCTAGATCTTGTGAGCTCCATTCATCATCAAGATCATCTATTTGTAATTCTACATGTTGTGTTTGCGGGGATCCGATGGATATTGAGATGTTATTTCAGATTGATTATTGATTCTATCATGTCTTTGTTATTTGTGATCTTGCATGCTTTCCGTTGTTAGTAGCTATCTTGGCCAAGTAGATGCTAGCAACTCTAAGAGTTAGTATTTATGCTCGATAGTGGGTTCATGCCTCTGGTAATCTGGGGAAGTGACAGAAATCTCTAAGGTACTAGATGTGCTGTTGCTACTAGGGAGAAAACAACAATCCTTTGTTCATAGAACAATCGTATTGTTTACTTTACACGCAGTTCGTAAAGCAATAATCTGTTGCTTACAACTTAATACTGGAGGGGGTTCAGATGATAACCTGAAGGTGGATTATTAGTCATAGATGCAGTTGGATGGCGGTCTATGTATAATGTTGTAATGCCCAATCAAGTCTCAAAGGAGTCAAGATGATTAGTATATGCATGTATTGCTTTCTCGATGTTTGTCAATTGCCCTGCTGTAATTCGTTCACCCAGCATGTTATCTATCTAAGGAGAGCCACCTCTAGTGAACTATGGATCCCGGTCCTTGTCTTTTACATACAATCTATAAACTGTTTACTTCTTTGTGTTTACTTTCTGCAAACTATTACTTCCTTCCATTCGATACGTTTAATCCTTTGTTTTCCGCAAAACACGGTGAGATTGACAACCTCATCACAAGTTAGGGACAAAGTTCCGTGGTCGTGTTGTGCAGGTCTCCATGTTGCTACTAGCACCGGTAGTGCGCCCTGCCAAAGCTCAGCTAGTAACACCTTTGGGGTGTTTCCTTGCTCCTACTGGTTCGATTAAACCTTGGTTTCATAACTGAGGGAAACTTGCTGCTGTGCTCATCATACCTTCCTCTTGGGGTTCCCAACAAGCTCTACATCAATGACGCACCAGCATTTTTCTGGGCGTCGTGCATTGAGCCATCAGTGGAACCATTATGTTTTTCACCTACCACTTCATCTTCCTTGGATCCGGTGTTATCCTTATCCTTGGATGATGGAGTGGCAGCCTCAGAGGAGGATGAAGATGGGGCTACAGATGATGTGAGGCGAGCAATCATTTGATGCATCTCCTCCATCTTGGTCTCAAAGGATTTCAACAAGGTTGTTTCCAACGTCTTGAGGTCATCCATTGTGACCTTATCCACAACCTCATTCCCATTCTCCTCGGTACCCATACTTCTCTTAGACGGTTAAGCCCGAATAAAGAGCCGGGGCTCTGATACCAATTGAAATGGATCGTATGGGCACCTAGAGGGGGGTGAATAGGTGCTACTTCAAATTTTAATGCTTTTTCAATTTTAGGCTTAACATAAAAGGTAAATTCTCTAGATAACTATTTAGAAGAATTTCCCTATATGCAAACCTATCTACTAGCGAGTAAGAGGCGAGTGAAAAGAGGAACGAGTGAATCGTAGTGAAGCACGCGGAGACACAGGATTTGTTTTAACGCAGTTCCTTCCTTGTTAAGGGAAGTACATCTGTGTTGGAGGGTGGGCGGTATTAAGACCACCACGTCACAATAGCCCTCACCCTGTTCTCCGATGGATCCCACCACCAAAGGCCTGATCCACCTTTCCACTATAGGAACCCTTCGAGGCAGGTACCGGCACCTTTACGCAACTAGCGGGGCACAACTCCACAACCAAATTGGAGGCTCCTGTAATGACAACAAGCTGCCACAAGAACAAGTTATCAATAACAAAATACAAGATCTGGATATTAGTAAGAATACTAGATCAGGGATTTCTCCAAATGAATGGAGAGGAGTTGATGCGCTTGATTCGTGATGGCGATGAAGATACTCTCCTCCTTCAATTCCCCCAAAGATCGAAGCCTTCAGGTGGTTGAAGTGGGAGATCTAGAGAGAGAGATCTTGCAAAGGGTTTGAAAATTTTCGAATTAATCAAGAGTTTTGCTCGATGGGGAAGGAGGGGATTTTATACCCCCTTCCAAACCAAGCCGTTGGAGCCTTTGGGGGCCAGATTATCTGGCCCAAGTGAGGGCCGGATTATCCGGTCTAGGGAAAAACTCCGCCCAAACTCGGATTATCCGGCAGATAAACCGCCCCCACTCAGAGCGACGCACCGAGCCTACCCTTGATCGCCTCCTGGGGGCCAGATTATCTGGCCCCATGCGATGGCCGGATTATCCGGCCAAGGGAGGAAAAACCGCCCCTGTTCGGATTTTCCGGGAGAAAATCTGACCGCACTCCTAGCGTCGTGCCTTGGCTGCCTTTGATCGATTTCTAGGGGCCGGATTATCCGACCTAGGGAGGAAAAACCGCCCCAGTTCAGATTTTCTGGGAGAAAATCCAAACCCACTCAGAGCATCACGCCTTGGCTGCCTTTGATCGATGAGTTAGGCCGAATTATCCGGCCCTTGGTGGGACGGATAATCCGCCCCCCGAAAACACCAGAACAACCTCTGCACACTTAGCGCACATGAGAAAGCTCCATGGTATTATTATCCAACACTCAAAACACAGGAAACCATGAAATGTTCTTTCAGGTTTGAGTTTATCCGGCTGAAGTTTCTTCACATAAACATCGCAACCCCAAACTTTAAGAAATGATAGCTTAGGGTTGTTTCCAAACCACAATTCAAATTGTGTCGTTTCAACGGATTTAGATGGTGCCCGATTTAAAGTGAATGCAGTAGTTTCCAGTGCATAACCCCAAAATGACAGTGGCAAGTCAGTCAGAGACATCATAAATCAAACCATATATAATAAAGTATGATTACGATGTTCCGACACACCATTCCGTTGTGGCGTTCCGGCAGGTGTGAGTTGTGAAACTATTCCACACTCTTTCATATGTGTGCTAAACTCGTAACTTAGATACACACCTCCACGATCAGACCGCAGAAATTTAATCTTTCTATTATGATGATTTTCCACTTCATTCTAAAATTCCTTGAACTTTTCAAAGATTTTAGACTTGTGTTTCATCAAATAGATATACCCATATCTACTCAAATCATCCGTGAAAGTAACAAAATAATGATATCCACCTCGCGCCGACACAGTCATTGGACCACATACATCACTATGTATGATTTCCAATAAATCTGTCGCCCGTTCCATTGAATCGGAAAACGACATTCTAATTATCTTGCCCATAAGGCATGGCTCACATGTATCAAATGATTCAAAATCAAGTGATTCCAAAAGACCATCAAAATGGAGTTTCTTCATGCGTTTAACACCAATATGACCTAGACGACAGTGCCACATATATGCAGATAGATCATCATCAATTTTAATCCTTTTAGCATCAACATTATGGATATGTGTAACACTATTATCGAGATTCAACAGAAATAAACCATTCATCACAGGTGCATGACCATAAAAGATATCATTCATATAAATCGAACAACCATTGTTTTCGGACTTAAATGAATAACCACTTTGCATCAAACACGATCTAGATATAATGTTCATCCTCAGTGCAGGCACCAAATAACAGTTATTCAGATTTATAACTAATCCCGATGGTAGGTGGAGAGGCAGCATTCCCACGGCGATCACATCAACTCTTGATTCATTGCCGACACGCATCGTGACCTCATCCCTTGCTCGCTGTTGCTTGTTCCGCAGCCCCTGAATCGAGTTACATATATTAGCAACCGATCCTATATCAAATACCCAGGTGCTACTGCGAGTACTAGTCAAGTACACATCAATAACATGTATATCATATATACATGTGTTTGCCTTGCCGGCCTTCTTGTCTGCCAAATACTTGGGGCAGTTGCGCTTCCAATGGATAGTCCCCTTGCAATAGTAACACTCGGTATCAGATTTAGGGCCAGCTCGGGATTTCTTTTCAGGTGTGGCAACAGATTTGCCGCCCTTCTTTCCCTTCTGCTTACCCTTCTTGTCTTTCTTGAAACCGGTGGTCTTATTGATCATCAACACTTGATGTTCTTTCTTGATCTCCACCTCTGTAGTCTTAAGCATTGACAAAAGCTCGAGGAGAGACTTTTTCATGCCCTGCATATTATAGTTCATCACGAAGCTCTTGTAGCTAGGTGGGAGAGATTGGAGAACACGATGTATGCCTAAGTCAATGGGAATCGATATTCCCAAGGACACAAGCCTATCGGTGTACCCAGACATTTTGAGTACGTCCTCGCTAACGGAGTTGTTCTCTTCCATCATGTAGCTAAAGAACTTTTTAGAAGCATTATAACTCTTTACGACAGCATGGGTATCTAAAATCATTTTCAATTCACCCATGGTATCAAAGGCATTGCCATTTTCGAAACACTTTCAAAGTTCCGGCTCTAGCCCATATAGCATGTCGCAATGAACTAATTTGTGGTCCTCCTGACGAGTCAGATATACGTTCTTTTCCTCGTCAGGGGCATTAGGAGCTGGTGGGGGGCCTAGCGGCGCTTCTAGCACATATAGCTTATGTGCAACATTGAGGAGAATCCTCAAATTCATGGCCCAGTCGGTAAAGTTGCTACCATTCGTCCCAAGTTTCTCTTTCTCCATGAACACATTGAAATTAAAAACAGGTGGTGCCATCTACAACAGAATTTGTAAATTTTAGACTAAGTTTATGATAGATCGAGTTCAACTAATCCAAATTATAAATGAAATCCCACTCACAAAAAACATCCCTCGTGTCTTTTTGGTGATTACATGAACCAAATCCACTACACCAAGTCTGATCATCATGTGAGTCGGTGTAGCTTCAAAGGCGAGCATCAATATGTGCATCATATCAACTATATGACTCATGCTTAACCTTTCGGTCCGTGTTCCGAGGCCATGTCTTTACATGCTAGGCTCGCCAAGTAAGAACCTTAGTACTCGCATGTGTAAAACTGTCTTACACCCGTTGTATGAAAGCGCAGAGTCGAGTACACCTGATCATCACATGATGTCTCGAAACACGATCCATAGAACGATGCATACTTAAGGAAGAACACATTTTTATCTTGATATCTAAATGAGGGATCATCTTATAATGCTACTAAAACACCAAACTAGCAATATAAGATGCAAACATCATATGTGTAAAGTGAAATAATATGGTATATGCATTTGATCACTATCATGTGCATCGTGGTATGATCTTTATCATTCCTTTGTGTGTAAGGCCAAGGTCTATGGAAATTACACATTAGGTGTGTTGTAAGAGTATCAACTATACATCAACTTACAACATTACCATATCACAACATTAGCCTAGCAACAATCTAAACTAGACGCTTCTATTTTATCCATTGCAAGTTTTACATGGCTTAGGGCTTTCGAAGATAGAACTGGTCTTACCTACGAACATGGAACTACACAACGATGATAACTAAGTTATTAGCAACTCGTTGTGAATCAGATATTGACTATAGTAGGAGAGACAGACACCCGCTATCCACTTATGCAAAACGAGTTACATGTCAAGCGTGGAACTAGTCTCATGTGCGAGGACATGTAAAGTTAGTCCGGGCCGCTTCATCCCACTATGCCACCAATATCCAAAATACATGAAAGAAGCAATAACATGATCATCATCACCCACAAAAACATATGTGTACTACCCGTGCAAAGCACCTACACATAGACCTAGCTCTGATACCACTGTTGGGTTCGTAACATAGAAAACAAAAAAATTCCTACGATGGGAACTATTATACGCCAAGATCCATCTACTAGATACAAGCAACGGGTGGATATACATCCATAGAGAACATACCCTCGTAGACCGACAAAGCTTTGTTAACAAGATTGAACTCGTGGATGATGTAGTCGAATGCTTGCCGATCTCAAGATCGTGTGGAAGTCCTAGCGTCGCAAATCAGCAGCGCATCTGTCCTCGCACACACGTCCGGGCCACTGAAGAAACTCAACCTCCTCGCTCTAGCGAATCAGCGGAAGCAACAACTCCTTCCATATGAAATGCCACCGGGAACATGTATCTCGCTAATCCGAATACATGGGGAAATAAATCTAGAGGGGGAGTGACATGGGTATACCCTACAGGTACTCGAGCTTGGTATATACGGCCCAAATACATACAGGCCCACGGTGTCACCAAGGCCCGGATGGAGGGACTCGAGTAACCTACGGACTCTCGATTGCTTGAAGGACAAGAAGAAGCTAAAGATAGAAAGTTTGAAGGGGAAAACCCTAACTTGTAACCGACTTGACCTGCTACCCGAGACCTAGCCTATCTATATAAAGGCTAGGAGGGGGCGGCGAGAAGGACACACACAACCCTAGTTTCCACAACCCTCGCCAGATTGCATCTGCGCACCATTGTAACTTTCGACTCCTTCGATAATTCCACGAGCAGACAAGCAGGAGTAGGGACCTCTACGAGGCCTGAACCTGGGTAAATCCTTTGTCCCCTGTGTGCTTGTTTGCTAGCCAATAGATGTCTCCAGCGCTCCCTCCTTCTCCAAAACCCAAGTCCATAACAATGGGCATTGACGAGTTAAACCCTCGTCAATTGGCGCCGTCTGTGGGAATTGGGAGTGCTGATGTTGCGGCTTCTTCGGCCCCATCAAACGCGATCTACAACTCTGCAACAGTGGAGATTCGCCAGCTTTTCGGCGCCTTCGACTTCACCGTCCAAACGCCGGCTACTCGCCCGGCCTTTGACTCCGTGGGAGAAAGAATCAGCCTGGCGATTGGGAGCTTCCGCTTCCAAGTTGGTCAGATGGGCACGCTACGCATGCTCGATCAGCCGAAGGCACCGGCGATTGCCCTAGCATTATGGTTCCCTCCATCGATCGGCACCCTCTGCGAGCTCAATGCTCCGGTGGTGGTTGGGAACATGGTCAGCGACAGCAGTCGCGACTCCGATCTATGCGATCTGGCCACTGAAGATGGAACCTACGGTTTCGGATCTGAAAGTTATGGAAGCAACAGCTTCCCAAATCACTTCATGTGCGCCGCCATCAACACGGGCGACACCTCCGCCAACCGCGGTAACAATGGTAACACCAGCAATGGCACCGACCCGCCCAACGCCGCCAACGGCGGCAATGGAGGAGCAGTCGAACCCCCCAGCATAATCAACGAGCAAACCGGCGAACGCGTCGTGATCAGGATCAACGAGCAAGAGTGGGAACGCTGCCGCGTAAGCCCTACGAGGTGCACCTCTACCCTTTGGGTCCCTGCAAGAACTGCTGATGGGCTACCACTGGCTCCTAAAGGAGGAATTCAAGCGCCAGAAACAAGCAATCGCGCAACTTGAGGCGCGTAAAAAGGCGGCGGACAAGTCAAGCCTTCGTCGCGCTGGGCTCTCCTCCTACGGAGGATAATCCTCAAGAGGTAACGAGCATCTTGCCAGGAAGAGGCAATCGCGGATGGCTCACCTCACCGAACAAGAACGCATAGACACCGCGAAAGTCCTCGACTTCGGCTCTATGATAGTCGACACGAGAGGCAACGTGGTTCCCAGGACGCCACAGGCCGCAGTAACGGTGGCCACCATGTACCTTCTCAATAACCAGCCACCGCCTGGAGATCCCTGAACGGCCATGCACCGATCTACGATCGCAGGCCTGGGACTAATCGAGGCCGCCCTCGACAAAGAACCAGTACCAGACCGAAAAAGGGCAAAGCGTTAGCAAGACGCCACTCCTCACCCTCGTCAAGCAATGACAGTCATGACCTGTCTCGACGCTGCCGTTCACGACGACACGATCGCGACTACGATGCACGCGATGAACTCACGCAGCACAAGATTGACAAGTCAAGGGCACGATGTGCTCGGTCGACTGATTCGGAAGAAGAAGATGGGGAGCTCTGCGGCGCTAGATGCTTCAGCAGATCCATCAGGCAAAAGCGAATGCCTAAAGGGTTCAAACTCCCATCAGAGAACCCGAAATTTGACGGTCTGCAGGACCCCAAGATTAGGCTGGAGGATCACATCTCCTCCGTCAGGCTGCACGGAGGCAGTCGAAGTACTTCCATGCAATGCTTGCAGCTACAGCTGCAGGGAGCCACCCGGGCATGGCTCAATAACCTCCCACGCGGATCCATTGGCAGCTGGGATGAGCTGGTCTACAACTTTGTACGCAACTTTAAGGGCACGTACAAACGCCCCGCTTCAATCGAAGAACTAAGTTGTTGCCAGCAAAAATCTGGCGAATCGCTGCGCTCTTACATCCAAAGATGGTCCATCATCAAGAACTCCGCGGAGAACATCTCGGAAGACCGCGCGATTGATGCATTCAACGGTGGTGTCCGCCGCATGGAACTCAGGGACGAGCTAGGCCGCTCAAAGCCCAAGACCATCGACCACCTGATGGAGATCGCGAATCGGTGGGCTGACGGAGAAGATTCGTTGAAGAATCGCGTTCACTCTGACGAGGAGGCAGAACTCGAACGAAGATGCGACCGCCGGAGTAAACGTCGTATGCGCGTCTACAACAATCACGATGACGTCAACATGGTCGCAGCCGGCTACGTCGATAGACGCGACGATAACCGCAGCGGCAGATACCGCGACTCCAGGAAAACCACACAAGTATGGCAACGCCGCACTCGTGATGAAGCACCAGCGACCTCCATCGAAGACAAACTGTCCGGACCATGCACGGTACACTTCTACATCGACAAACATGACGGCAAGAGAAAGTCCAGTCACCTCCTCAAGGACTGCTGCAAGTTCCTCAAGCTACATGAGGGGTTGGTTCGGATGAACCGCAATGCAGTCGAAAGAGGCTACGGAACCGCTCCAGGCACAGTGGCACATGGCGTGCCACCACCACCACCTGGGCCACCACCGAACGGAGCTGCACTGGACCAGCACCACGTGGGCGAACCATACCCACGGGCCATGGGTACCATCATGATCCAAAAAGGACGCCCCTCCAATAGGGTGCAGAAGGCTATCACTCGCCAAGTCAACTTGGCCATGCACTCGCCACCATCTACCACTGAGTACCTCAGTGGCAGTGAGTCGTGCATTACCTTCAATAAACGCGACCACCTGCCTCAAGTACCTCACCCAGGTCATCGCCCCCTCGTACTCGAGGCGCAAATTGGAGGCTTCTACATGAGTCGCGTCTTCATGGATGGCGGAAGCGGCATCAACCTCATATTCCCGAGTACCTTGCGAGCAATGAGGATCCCTCTAACCTGCTTGGAGGCATCGGACACAATGTTCCACGGCATCGTCCCAGGAAAAGGCGTATACCCCCTGGGCAAAATCAACCTCGACGTCATATTCGGCACGCCGAAGAACTTCCGGCGCGAGCGCATCGACTTTGAAGTTGTCGACTAGCCCTCACAATACCACTGCATCCTCGGGCGCGTCGCGTTCGCTAGGTTCATGGCAGTACCCCACTACGCCTACCTGCAGATGAAAATGCCAGGTCCCAACGGCGTCATCACGATCAACGGGAGTTTCGAGCGATCTGACAGTTGCGACAGGGAATTCAACAGAATCTCCCAGTCCTTCGGCATGCAGGAGGAGCTCGCGCGATTGAAGGAAACGACAGACAACAGTCTGCCCCCCCTGAGTAGGCCAAGCTCACCTGACCTCTCCTTCGACTCATCTGTGCACACAAAGAAGGTGCAGGTCCATCGATCAGATCCCGCTAAAACGGCTCTCATCGCCAACAACTTGAGTCCCGCATAGGAACTCGCGCTCGTCAAATTCCTCCGTGAGCACTGGGAAATTTTTGCCTGGTGTCCTGCAGACATGCCAGGAGTTCCCAGGGAATTCGCCGAGCACGCACTCAACGTCAACCCCGACGCAAGACCAGTCAAGCAAACAATCAGGCGACTGTCTGAGCCATGGGCACAGGCAGTCGGAATGGAGATCAACAGACTCCTCGAGGCCAAATTCATACGCGAGATCAAGGAAAGCAATTGGCTCGCCAATACGGTGTTGGTGCCAAAAAAGGACACGGATATCCTGCGGATGTGCGTGGACTTCACTTCTCTAAACAAGCACTACCCAAAAGATCACTTCCCGCTACCACGGATCGATCAAATCATCGACTCCACTGCTGGATGCGAGCGCCTCTGCTTCCTTGACGCCTACTCAGGCTATAACCAAATTCGAATGAAGGAGGAAGACCAGGAGAAGACCGCGTTTACAACGCCCTTCGGCATGTTCTGCTACAACACAATGCCCTTCGGGCTAAAAAACACAGGAGCCACGTACCAGCGGTGCATGCAGGCTTGCCTCAAGGAGCAACTTGGTCGCAACATCCAAGTCTATGTCGACGACATAGTAATCAAGACCATGGAAGAAGCCTCTCTAGTCGACGACTTGCGCGAAACCTTTGCCAATCTTGATCGCTACCGGATAAAGCTCAATCCGGACAAATGCGCCTTCGGCGTACCCTCTGGACAACTGCTCGGGTATCTCATCTCCGCGAGAGGGATTGAGGCAAACCCGAAAAAGATAAAGGCCATACTGGCCATGGAGAAGCCAAAGAACATAAGAGGCATTCAGCAACTAGCCGGGCGAATCGCGGCCCTCAGTCGATTTATCAGTCGAATGGGAGAAAAAGCGCTGCCCTTCTATCAGCTCCTCCGCAAAGCTGACAAATTCGAGTGGACCAACGAAGCGCAAGAAGCATTCGAGGACCTCAAGCGCCTGCTATCCACCTCGCCAGTATTGGTAACTCCACGAGAAAGGGAAACACTGCTGCTGTACATCTCTGCCACCAACCAAGTGGTTAGCACAGTGCTCGTCGTCGAACGGGCCGAGGAAAACAAGGTCCACGGCGTACAACGCCCATTATATTACCTCAACGAGGTCCTCACGCCAACAAAACAGCAGTACCCGCACTACCAGAAGCTGGCGTACGGCGTCTTTATGACCGCCCGGTGACTGCGCCATTACTTCCAGGAACACCCAATCATGGTAGTCAACGGTGCCCCGTTGGGACATATCCTTAATAACCCTGATGCCACAGGGAGAGTCGCGCTTTGGGGAATCGAACTGTCTCCACGAGACATCACATACGAAAAGCGTGGTGCAATCAAGTCGCAAGTTCTCCCAGACTTCCTCATACATTGGATGGAAAACCAACTCCCGGACAAGCCAGACATGTCCTACCTCTGGACAATGCACTTTGATGGGTCCAAGAGAAAAGATGGAGCAGGAGCAGGTGTCATACTGACATCGCCTCAAGGGGACAAGCTGAAATACGTCCTGCGAATGCAGTTCACAGCCTCAAACAACAAGGCTGAATACGAGGCCCTGTTACACGGGATGAGGATGGAAAAAGCCTGCGGCGCAAAGAGGCTAATCATATATGGCGACTCCAAGCTGGTCGTCAACCAAACAATGCACGAGTGCGACGCACTAAACGACAACATGATCGCATACCGTGACCTCTACGACACACTCGAAGGAGACTTTGATGGTTGCGAGTTACGACACATAGGTCGCGAAAGCAATGAGGAGGCGGACGCACTCGCCAACATAGGCTCCACCTGCGCACCCATACCACCTGGGGTATTTCTCGAGCGCATATGCGAACGCTCCATCAAGCCAAAGGCCGCAGAGAAGAAAACAAGCGCAACAACGGACTCAGGGGCTACGCCACCCAATGAGCCAATGACAATCGATGACTTGGAGCTCGACACAGGACTCGAGGGACCAATGAGCGTCATGATGATCGAACAATCCTGGACGCAGCCGTACATTACCTACCTCCTCAGCAAGCGCCTACCAGACGACCCGACAGATGCACGACACATCGCGCGACGCTCCAAGGCATTTGCCGTTATCAACGGCGAACTGTATAAACGCAGCATCACAGGCGTGTTACAGCGATGCGTCTCCTTAGCCAATGGAAAAGCAGTACTCCTCGACATACATGAAGGGACATGCGGGCACCACGCCGGCAGTCGCGACCTCGTTGCCAAAGCTCTACAAGCTGGATTTTACTGGCCCACGGCCATGCGCGACGCCAAAGCCATAGTCCAAAAGTGCAATGCTTGCCAGCGATTCGCAGACAAGCCACACGCACCAGGCGCAGAACTCCGGCCTATCCCATTGGCCTGGCCCTTCGCCCAGTGGGGACTCGACATGGTTGGCAAACTTCCAAGGTCCTCGCAAGGAGGCTACGTCTACCTCTTGGTCGCAGTCGACAAATTCACCAAGTGGATCGAGGCCATGCCAGTGACCAAGCAATCAGGACATAGCGTAGTCAAGTTCTTCGAGTCCATCGTCTACCGCTTCGGCGTGCCACACAGCATCATCACCGACAACGGAACGAACTTTACATCCAAGGAGTTCCAAGATTTCTGCGAGAAACTGGGGATCAACATCAGCTATGCCTCAGTCGCACACCCGCAGACCAATGGTCAGGTGGAAAAGGCAAACGGGCTCGTCTGCAGCGGCATCAAGAAGCGACTCCTCCGGCCACTCGAACAAGCCGCGGGCTGCTTGCCAAATGAACTGCAATCCGTACTCTAGAGCCTACGTACAACTCCAAACAGCGCCACCGGCTACACACCATTCTTTATGGTACATGGAGCAGAAGCAGTATTACCCGCCGAGGTACGGTACAGAGCACCACGCGTAGTCGCCTACAGCGAGAAGGAGTCATCCCTCGCACTCGAAGACTCTGTCGACCTCCTTGACGAAGCAAGAGAAATCGCCGCAGAAAGATCTACGATCTACCAACAGAACCTGCGCAACTACCATAGCAGAAGGCTTCGCCCAAGATCCTTCGTCGAAGGTGACCTGGTCCTGCGACTGAAGCAACAGGGGCATCTCAAGCTCGAGTCCCCCTGGGAAGGACCGTACGTGATTACAGAAGTAATCCCAGGTGGCGCCTATCGCCTTCAAGATTTAGAGACAAGAGTCGCATACTCCAACCCTTGGAACGTCGCACAACTGCGACGCTTCTACCCTTAGTCATTTCTTCTTTACTTTTGCATCGCAAATAAGGCTATTCAGCCAAGGCTACTTAGCCGCACATTGTACTATGTACTGTTCTCCGAATAAATAAAAGCTAAGTGCCCCAAAACTCCGTGTTCTCCTTCTTTTGTCAACTTTCATACTCGGGGGCTACGCCACCCTATACACATATGTTCTTCGAACAATAACGCGACATCCTGAGTAGCTGGCACATCAATCGAACCCCTTAACACAAACTCAACCCAGCTGCCACGCACCTGACAGGTTGACAAGGGAACGATACAAATATGGCCAGGCTAACGAAAAGGACTCGCATAAGTGCAACGCACTCCATGTTTATAAAGCTATTTGTATACATTCAACAATAAGTTATCTACAAATATATATGAGTTTTACAACACCAGTACACTTATATGCAGGATACATATATGGTTACCCTTGCAACAGAAGAACATTAGTCTGTTCCTCGAAGAAGTCGACGATCTCCTCGGCTGGACGATCCACAGCCTGATAGTGCGGCACCATGTTCCAGGAAGATCCAGCTGGTGGCACCGGTGGCCTAGAGGCTATGGCAGCGACATCCACGTCAGGCCTGTGCAAACGCACCACGGAGAGGGCAGCCTTGGCACCAGCCACCAGCTGCTGCCTCACGCACTCACGAACCGCGGACATATCTTGAAATTTCGTCAGAAGGGCCAACAGGCTTGATGGAGTATCATCCAGCGGGAACATCGCCCGGTAGATGTTCTTCAAACACGACTGCGACTTCTTCAGAAAGAGCAGCACTCGCGAGGCGCGATCCTGCAGGGTCGCTAACGCAGTCACACGATCATGATCTACCCAGAAGTATCCACTCTCCTGAAGTTGCTCTTGGGTGAGATCATGAAGGCGGATGGCAATCCTATCCCTCTCCTCCTACGGACGGCGTGCGCTAACAACTACACGAAGCAGCATCAACATCATGAGTACAACGTACCATTGCGATTAACTACAAAGGAAAAGACGAGGATGAGCAAACTAACACTTAAACTGGTCGCCCAGCTGCGTCACCTCGCCAAGCAGATATTGCTCGCGGGCGGCGGCTTTTTCAGCCTTTGACTTCCACACGTCCGCGCTACCACGGATCATGGGCAACTCACGCTCCAGTTGCTTAACGCGATCACGAAGTCGCGAAAGTAAGGAAAGCTCCTCTACCCTGGAGCAGGGTGGTGCCATTGTATCCTCAAGAGATGGTGAGTCCGGGGTTCCCCCCACAGGGCCACTTGGCGTACCCTACCAAAAATCAAGCCAGAGGCAAGATAAGGCGACCAACTCAAAAGTCAAAAGTAACAGGTGCATTCAGGATCAATAAAAGTATCTATAAACACATTCGCCAACAGGCATGTTCTCCAATCAAAAGAGCAAGTTCATCAGCTATTACAAGGAACTAACTACGGAGCACCTGGCTTCCTCGACTTCGATGACCTCGGAGGCTTCATCAAGTCCGTGGCAGTATCAGATGCCACTTACTTTTCGTCGGCCCCTGAGGCCGAAGTTTTCGCCGCCTTCTTCGCGCGATTGAGCTCCTCCGAATACTTGGCAACAGTGTTTATCAAGGAATGGCCATATTTGGCACAGGCAGTCGCAAAGGGAGCGAATACTACCTGCTGACCATCCGCGCCAATAGGCATCGTCTTCGACACTACAGAGGGATCCGCTGCGACTCTGTGGGCTTGCACCATGGCAAGCGACATGGTCGTGCCAGCTGCGCGGAGAGAGTTCTTGTACGTGGCAGGCACACCCCCAGCGAGCGACTCCACCAGCTCCTCCACATTGTCGACCAGCTCCGCCTTCGGCATCATCTCCTCCTAGAGGCGACTCAGGGTGGCCTTGGCTTTGGACAACGTATTTTGGACAGCGGCGCTACGATCTTCGACCACAGATACCGCGCCCGCCAGAGCGTCATCGCGACCAAGGGCTTGTAGATCAAAACTCAAGCCGCCAGCATCTACACCAAAATACACACACAGATCAAACTTCTAAGGCCACCGGCACTACAGAGGAAGAGAAGAACATCAATAAAATATCTACCAAGTAAAGGTACCTGAGAGGGCCTTGGCGACTGAGAATAGTTGCTCTTCGAACAACTTCTCCATGCCCGCAAAGGAGGCACGCAGATCCTCTTCGCGCTTCTGGGCTTCATCACGAGCCGTGATTGCCTCGTCACGCCCCTTCATAGCTACGGCCAGCGTCTTCTCCAACGTGGCAACATCACGCAGTAAAGCATTATGCTCAACTACATGGCAGTCACAAATTTGGCGTATGCTCCGCCACCTGCGCGGTCACAAGCATTATGCTCCGCCACCTACGCGGCTTCCTTTACAAGGAGCTTTCGCACAAAACAAGGAGTCAGCAGAGGGCAACATAAGGGCGTCGACTGACAAATTATAAAAGAAAGAAAGATATACTTACATGGTCCTCCAGCGACCCCGAAGAAGATTGCTGAATCGTCATCCGAGCAACTACTCGATGCTCCCCTACGTGAGGAGAGCTCGAAGAATTATGCCCGGAGTGGGCCACCGCCGGAGGAGAAGGAGCGCGGTCGACCTCTATCTTGGCCTTTGAGGTCGCGACTCCTGCTTCCTTCAAAAATTCGACGTCGCCAGAAGATGACGACGCCTCTTGACTGCAAGATAAAATCCGCACTCAGAAAGGGCAAACTCTAGGGCAAAGCCAACAAGAAGAAAACAAGCGAAGAGCGAATGCACTAGCAAACTTACCAGTCAAATATGTCAAGATCAAATGTGGCCTCCGTCGACTTCGACGAAGACTCCTTGGGCAATCGCATCTTCTTGTGAGAAGACGGTGCCACAGCCCTCACAGGAACGGCGGGAATTGGCGACTCTGCGCCAACAGCCGCGCCTCCTAGAGTGTAAGGAGTCGACGCGTCAGAATCCCTGCTACGCGAACGCTTGCGAGTATTCGGACTCTCGGACTCGGGGGCTTCCTCTTCCACATTAGAAGGGACAGTCGACTCAGACTCATCCTCTTCTAAAGCTTCACGAGGAATAATCCCCTCAGGGAGGGGAGGCATGCAAGGCGACACCGCCCACTCCTGCATACAAAAAGTAAAACAGATAAGCAACAGAAGACGCAATTGAGAAAATAAGCTACTACGTAGCACAACCATACCTCAGGAGGAGGATTCGAAGCATCAAAAGGAGGAACGACTGGCTCGTTCGGAAGCACATCCTTGAGGGTATACTTCATGACCAGTCGCACCCTCTTATCTACCTCACTCGCGGACATGCCATCAGCAGACACGCGAGTGGGATCATCAGCGCCACCCCATTGGAACATGGGATGGACCCTGGCCTAGAGAGGCTGGACGCGACGATGTAGCCAAGTCCTGACAAGGGCGCAACCTCCCTCTTCTGCGCCTATGCGACTCTTGAGGTCGCAGACGCGCTGATATAACACGTCTGTTTCCGCGAGTTCGGAAGGCATGATCACGTTCTTCCAAGAACGCATCTTCTTGCAGGGATTCGCGGGATCGAAGGGCGCAAGTCCAAAGTGCTCGTCCTTGGCCTTCTGGTCACGCACATAGAACCATTTGTCCCTCTATCCCTGGACGGACTTGGTGAGCTTGATATCGAAGTAGGTGGCGGATGGGTCAACATGGATTCCGCAACCACCTACGTCATAAACTAAAGAGCCAGATGCGGACTGGCGCTTCAATTTAAAGATGCGTTTGAAAAGACCAAAGTGCGGCTCGATTCCGAGCCAGCACTCGTAGAGAGTGATGAAACAAGTGATATGGAGGAGAGAGTTTGGGGACAGCTGATGGAGCTGGAGCCCATAGAAACATAGAAGACCCCGAAGAAAGGGGTGAAGAGGCAAGGAAAGACCGCGAGTGATGAATGCAAGAAACATCACTCGATAACCAGCGGGAGGCACAGGTATGGTCTCACTGCTGGGGACGCACGAATCGGTGACTGCTGCAGAAATCACTCCGTCTTGGCGAAGAAGACGGAGATCCGACGCCTTGATGATAGAGGGGCGCCATGCGCCATTCGTCACACGGGTGCCCGCGACCTTCTTCTTCCCGGCGGCGGCGGCACTGGTGACCGCAGCAGCAGAGCCACCCTTCTTCTTTGCTATAGCGAGGGTGGCCGCGGAATCAGCGGCAGCGCCTCCTTTCTTCTTCCCCATTGCGCGGCGGCGATGAGAGCGAAGGAAATAGCTTGGGAACGAACGGAGCTGGTCCAGCGTCGTGGAGAAGATGGCGCAGAGGAAAGCAGAAAAGCAAACGGCAATGGCGATGGCAGCAAGGCAGAAAGAACACAGATGGGAAATTACCGCCACAGCATCGCTACTTAACCCCTGGGAGATGCAATCCAACGGCTGGCAAAAACCCTATTGGACGCGTGGCACGCATCGCGTAGGACACGTGGACAAGAGGAAGCGCGAACCGTCCCCCCACTTCTACCATTACGCGCGGAAATTGAGGAGGCACAGTTAAAAATAAGATTACGCATGCCCAGTCAAATCAAAGTCAGAAAGTGGGACCCATCGCTCGTCACGTCCCGTCAAAATCGCTCACGCGGGTAACTAAGGTCATACCAGCGTTAGCACTGACGTCACCAAGGCTATGCAATGGAGAACTTCGACTATTTTTAGTCCTTGCTGGAGTCTTCGACTCCACCAAGCACTCGGGGGCTACTCCCATAGGGAGCGCTGGCCACGCACCCTATGACTTCTCTTTTTCTTGTTGCAGGAACATGGACAATCACTCGAAACACAGTTCGATTATGGACATGTGTTACTCCCATAGGGAGCGCCGGAAACAAGCAGGCAAAAGACGACAGCAGTCGCAAAAATATTTTAGCACCTGCCTGAGTCATCGACTGAAACAAGCAGGCAAAAGACGACAGCAGTCGCAAAAGTGTTTTAGTACCTGCCTGAGTCATCGACTGAAAGAAGCAAGCGAAAGTCGACAGCAGTCGCAAAAGTTCTTTAGTCCCTGCCTGAGTCTTCGACTCAACCAGGCACTCGGGGGCTACTCCCATAGGGAGCGCTAGTCGCGCACCCTATGATTATTTGAACAAAAAACTGTGTGTTGATAACATCCACACTCGAAACTCATGCCGACACCGCCTCATAATTTTCCCCTACAAAGAGACTGCGTCTCCTGGGTTACCCGAATCGTCTCCGCGATGATAAAATTTGGATGCCGCGCCTACGACGTGAAGGTAAGACCTGAATAAGGCCTGGCAACGCATTTAACTGCGCACTACCAGAAACATATCCGTGCCTACAGGCACGATGAACATGCCTTGACGGACGCGTCAAGTGCTCACACCCATATAACTGGAATTCGACTCCTGTAAGACCTCCGCGTCCTGAGTCGAATTACACCAGCACTTTTCCGGATTCGAGTCCGGGGACTCAAATTCGAGTAGATTGCGTTGTTTCACCCTAAGGTGGTTAACTGATACCGATACTTCGGTTGTATCAGGCACATATATCAACAATCCCTATGACACAAATAAAAGCAATCGAAATGTACTCATTTAGGCACTCAAAGGCTTCAAAAAGTCCCCAGTCGAATCTGCGATTCCACTGGACACTCGGGGGCTACTGACATGGGTATACCCTGCAGGTACTCGAGCTTGGTATATACGGCCCAAATACATACATGCCCATGGTGTCGCCAAGGCCCGGATGGAGGGACTCGAGTAACCTACAGACTCTCGATTGCTTGAAGGACAAGAAGAAGCTAAAGATAGAAAGTTTGAAGGGGAAAACCCTAACTTGTAACCGACTCGACCTGCTACCCGAGACCTAGCCTATCTATATAAAGGCTAGGAGGGGGTGGCAAGAAGGACACACGCAACCCTAGTTTCCACAACCCTCGCCAAATTGCATTTGCGCACCATTGTAACTTTCGACTCCTTCGATAATTCCACGAGAAGACAAGCAGGAGTAGGGACCTCTACGAGGCATGTACCTGGGTAAATCCTTTGTCCCCTGTGTGCTTGTTTGCTAGCCGATAGATGTCCCCAGCGCTCCCTCCTTCTCCAAAACCCAAGTCCATAACAATGGGCATTGACGAGTTAAACCCTCGTCAGGGAGAGAGATCCTTCATGAGGAGGTGTGCTTTGAGAGGGAGGACAGGGAGGCCTTTTATAGGAGAGGGGGCTCTCCCCCTACCCATGGCCGGTGCACAAGGGGAGGGCTCCCCCACCTCTTCCTCATTCATGTGGTGGAAGATCCACTCACATAAACATGCCTCCACTCAAAGTTTCACTCACATGCATTAAATTTCCACCAAATTTAATGCAACTCTCATTTAATAAAACTCTTTTATTTGTTTTATTCAGAATTTTGGTAATTACTAATTAACAAACATTCCCATAAAACCCCTTGCAACATTTCAATATCACATGTAGAACCAATTTCAGTAATTTCACCCGAAACAATTCCGGTGTCCATTGAAATAATTCCAGCGCTTTGCAATTCTTTCGTCTGAAACATATTTGCTCCAAATGGTGTTTGGAAACCCTTAAGTGTGTCACCCTACGGTTAGCAAATAATGTAGACATGATCGAGACCCCTCTCAGATCAATAATCAAAAGCGGGACCTGGAGATCCATTCTGACTCCTACACATTCAACAATGACTTCTGTGATCGTGAGAACCTTTAACGCTAGTAACTTAATACCTTTGTCTCGCGATATATTACATGTCCGAGATTCGATCATCGGTATCCAAATACCTAGTTTGATCTCGTTACCGACATGCACTCTTTTCTCATTCCCGTGATATACCATTCTAGTGATCATATCACTTGTTTGCAAGCTATTCTTAATGTGATATCACCAAGAGGGCCTAGAGTATATCTATCTGTCATCGGGATGGACAAATCCCACTCTTGATCCATGAGCCTCTACATAACACCTCCGTAGTACTGAACCCACCTTTATAGTCACCCTTTTATGGTGTGACATTTGATGTTATCAAGATACTCTTCCAGTGTTAGTGATTAACATGATCTCATGGTCTAAGGACTAGGATTACTTTGTATGATGTTATAGCACTATAAACACAATGACTTTGATTGTAATGCTATACTTTGGATGCATGTTCATCACATCATTTCACAAATGTCGTGACCTCGTTATTAACGACATCCAATGTCCATAATCAGGAACTTTGATCATCTTGTCAATCAACGAGCTAGTTTAAAGAGAGGCATAACTAGGAACTTTCTATTTGTTTATTAAACACACATGTATTAATGTTTCTGTATTAATACAATTATAGCATGCAAAATAAACATCTATCATATACTTGGAATACATATAATAACAACTTTATTATTGCCTCTCAGGGCATATTCCCTTCACCACCATGCTTCAAGCAGTCTGAAGCAACTAAATGAAGATAACATCAGCTTAGGGTCGCACTACCAAACACGGTGCCGATGATGGGTGGACTCAGGCATAGTATCCAACATGGGCCTGAACCCACGATTCCTGCTCACGACGACCGCTGACGATCAAGGACCTAGAGGCCTACATCTAGAAGCTCTCAACCGACCTACTCCCAACCGACCTGACCGGTGGGGCTACAATACGGTTCTCTGGAGATCCCGGACACTAGACATACGAGTGAGATTAAGGATCACGATTATGTGCATGACAGGATGAATACCTGACGTGACTAAGAAGGACTCGGCCACCATCGACGCCTATAAGTACCTGAAGACATTCTCCCCTGAAGAACATGCCATAATTGCCAAGTGGACGCATTCGAGTGGATAGGGAATGCAGGAGAAAATACTAGAGAGCGTAGAAAATATTCTGATAAAAACTGTCAGAATAGTTTTGGTGTATCGAAATATTGCAAGGGGATAAAATGTTAATGTGTTCATTAAATGAACTACTCATTAAATGAAGTGTTCATTAAGTTGAGTGGCATTAAACCAAGTGAGTGGAGAATTATGGGAGATAACATTAATTTTGGTGGAAAATTAATGCAAGTGAGTGGAGGTTTGAGTGGAGATGGATTTACGTGAGTGGAGCATCCACCCACATGATGAGGGGAGAGGTGGGGCACCTATTGGGGCGTGCTCACCCCTTGGGGCAGCCTCCCCCTCTCCCTATAAAAGCCCATCTCCTCCTCCTCTCATCACACACCTCTCCATTCCTATCACATGCTCTTTCGTTGGCATCTTCTTTCCCTTGCTAGCTTGTCCACTATCACGAGTATGGTGCTTAGACGAAGCCCTCATCAAGACCTTCTCCTCCAACACCACTACCATGTAGTAGTGCTGCTGGAGTTCCCAAGGATCCACTACTTCCGCTGCCCAACATAGAGCAAGCGACAGAGGTCGTCGGTACACCGAACATGTGATCGATTACGGAGGCGCTGCCCTTTGTGGCGCTTATAGTCATTGCGTCCTTGAGTACAGTCGTGTACATTATACACCAGCCACATCTGTTTGCCAAAACTTTGTCCCGCTTACGGTCTTCGAGGGTGAGTCCTTCTAAAACCGTTACAAGTATCACCTAGATTCGATCTTGGTAGTTGCAACCATAGGAATTTTTTGTTTTCTATGAAACAAACCCCATCAGTGATATCAGAGCTATGTCTATGTGTAGATGCTTTGTATGGTTAGAACATATAGAGATGTGTATGTTTATGATCATGTTATGGCATACTTTCGTGAATTTGGATCATGGTGGCATGTTGGGATGAAGCGGCCCAGACTAACTTTACATGTCCTCGCATATGAGACTTGCCCCACGCTTGACATGCAACTTGTATTGCATAAGTGGCTCATTGAGTGTCTGTGTCTCCCAACATAGTCATGATCTAATTCACAATGGTTTGCTAATAACTTGATTATCACCATTGTGGTTGAAGTTTGTAGGTAGAACGATTCTTTCCTAGAAAGCCCTCAGCCATGTAAACTATACAAAAATAAATTAGAGGTGTCTAACTTGTTTTTGCAGGTGCATGTGATATGATATGGTTATTGATACAAAAATTATTGTATGCAATGATATTTATTGTAAGTTAAACAACCAGCATGAGCCATATGATTATCATTATCTTTTTATGGCATGCGTGGTATTTATATATATATTATAATGGTGGAGAAGGCCATGATTATGGCGCCATGGACCTTGGTTCCATGCTGGTGGAAAGATAGATATCATACCATGACGTGCAAGATGGACATCAAGTGCAAGAAAGGATCATACCATATCACATATTATATATGCATGTGATGTTTCTCCCTTTTATGCATCTTATTTTGCTTATGTCTAGCTTAGAACTTGGCAGTAGCATTATAAGATGACCCCTCTCACTAAATATCAAGATAATAATATGTTCTTCCTTAGTATGCACCGGTAAGAAAGTTTGTCGTTTCAAAGCACCACGTGATGATCGGGTATGATAGATTCTATGTTCACATACAACTGGTGTAAGACAATTTTACACACGCGAGTATTAAGGTTCTTACTTAGAGATCCTAGCATGTATAAATATGGCCTCGGAACATGAACCGAAAGGTAAAACACGAGTCATATGAATGATATGATGTCCATATGATGCTCGCCATTAGAGCTTCACTACCTCACGTGATGATCGGACGTGCTATAGTGAATTTGGTTCGTGTAATCACCAAAATGACTCGAGAAATGTTGTTTTAAGTGGGAGTTTATTTAGTAATTTGGATTAATTTGAACTCAGTCTATCATAAACTAAACCTAAGTGAATTTTCATAGTTCGTTCTAGTCACTGGCATTTTTACTACCTTGTGTTTAGCTATAATTGAGATAATAGAACTATAGAATTCTGGAATTTTACTTTACAAGCCGGTATGGTATTGCTTTATGAGTGTCAATCTAAAGTTTAAAGTACTATTGCAAACTTTTAGCAAAACCTCACTTACTCCGTGAAATTCAATAAATAGTATTCAATCAATAGTATCAAAACCCAGCATTAGTATCTAGGTATCATGCTTGCCTCCATGATTCTTGATATTAAAAGATTGTTTTAATATCAACATTATCTAGGAGCTGAAAATTGTTTCTGAAACCATCATGTGTAGAAGATATTATAATATCTAAAACAATTCTTGGTTGCAATATGATAGAGTATAATTTAATAAAATACATATTCTCGTATTATATGGGAATTTACAAAGGTTGGAGACGCTAGGCGTCCTGATCACCCAAAATGTTTTGGAAATTAACATTATATTCACGATTCGTCCTTATGAGCTATAGTATCTTGATCATGAAAGTTGTCATGATAAGGATGGATAGAAGATATAGGTAAAATGTTTAATACATTAAAAGGATTACTAAAAGGAATGAAATTTGAAAGAACACCAAACATTTGATGATGGCGATCCACTTCAAAGTGCAAGTCCAAAGGTATTAGTATTTGACTGTACATGCTTTGAACTATGTGTCATATGTATGGCACCACTATTGATGTTGACAGATTTTTTTTAAAAAGAAAAGGAAATGCTGAAAGAGAATCTAGAAAATATTTGATAGGAAAAGAAAAGACTGGAAATGTCCAGCTTAGGTATATAAATGATATACATGATTATGGGTGTATTATTTTCTTGTTAAACAATGTGGTTCTTGGGTATTGGATACCGAATTTGTTGTTGTGAAGTGTCATATAAAATAACACAATTCATGAACTGCAATGGCATAAGTAACTAGAAAGAGAATATGTGATGATGCTCATCGAAAACTAATAAAGTGTTACTATGTTTTTTTGTTGACATCAAAGCTTGCCTTCAAGATTTGTTTTTAATAATTGTTATTTTGTTCTGGTATTATGAGGACAATGCTTGTTCAAATAATTACCGTATTCCATTAAAGATGGATGAACTCTTAAAAATATAGTTGGATAATCACATCCATAAACACTAATGTTAAAGTGTCGTAAAATGAATGATTAGAAGATCAATTATGAGTAACACTGCATTTTAAATCATATTGGAAAGAAAACATGAAAAACTCCATGTTGATGGAATTTTGGAGTCCTTTTGATTTTTGAATCAAATTGACACTTGTGAGAATTTCCTGGAAATGATTTAAATTTTGTTCATAGGACAGAGAGGAACGAACGACTAACTTATTGCACATTGTAAATATTGATATATATAGTCCATTATGTGTAGCCGTATGTGGTGGATCTTCAAACTTCATATTTTTTAATCAAAGATTTGAGTGAGTATATGTATATTTACTTAATTAGGGCGAAGTATAAAACATTTGAAAATGTTCAAATGATTTCAAGATGAAGTGGAAAAATCATTGTAACAAGAAAATAAAGAATTTATGATTGGATCATAAAGGAAAATATTTGAGTTACAAGTTTAGCAAAAACACCTAAGAGTCAAGGAGTCATCCCATGGATTTATGTTTCCCGATAAACCATAGGATTATGGAGTATTCAAGAGATATAATCAAACCTTGTTTGACATGGTAGGATCAACGGTGTTATTTATAAAATTGCCATTATATTTTAAAGGTTAAGCTTTAGTGCTAACCTCTTTTACACTAAAAAGAGCTCCATCGTGATCCGTTGAAATGACACCATATGAGTTATGGATTGGGATAAAACCCAAGTTATTTTTCTTAAATTTTGGTATTTTAGGAATAAGAAAAATGTTTACAACCAAAGTCGAATGAGCACGTCTTTGTATGTTATCCCAAATAACTGTTGGGTATTTCTCCATAACACCGGAGACAAAAGTGTTTGTCACTTAGAACGTCAAGTTTCCTGAGAAGGAATTTTTCCCAAAAAGTTAAGTGGGAGGACAATAGAACTTTGATAAGGTTATTGAACCTTAACTAGATGTGCTGAGTTGCGCATCGCCGAAAAGTGTCCCAGAGGCAGCCATAATGCTCATGGTTTCCATGCCTTAAAGGTTGTGGTCATGGAGATCTAAGTTCCTATTGAACTGCGTAGGTCAGGTAAACAATCAAATACTAAGATTTGAGATGAAATCATTATTGTTTAACAATGATGAACCGACTACATGCAAAGAAGCGATGATGGGCCCTGACTCCATGAAATGGCTTGAAGCCATAAAATCCATGATAGTTCCATACATGAGAAACCAAGTTACTGAACCTGGAAGACCCACTGAAAGGCATAAAGCCTATTAGTCGTATTTGGATCTATAAATAAACATACATGGATGTTTCACATCTATGAAATAGTCGACATGTCGGTAAAGAGTTCACGACAATGTTCAAGAGTTGAATACGACAAGATTTGATCTTTCGTAGTGATATTTAGTCTGGACGGATTAGTGTAGCAACAACTATATAGTCAATTGTTGTACATGCTAGTTGAACAAATAAAACAACATTCTTCTAATAGAATGGTTATCTAGGACGTGTATGTGACATGGTGCGAGGAGTTTTGTTAAATCAAAGGATGTTAAAAAGGCATGCAAACTTCAATTGAAGTAAGCATAGCGAAGTTGGAATCTTCACCGTGATGAAAATGTTAAAATCATTAATTTTATTAGAGACGATGAAGGTGCTCGCATTAGCAAGAAATTAAGTGGGAGCGCTGAGACATATTTCTAATACATTGTGTATACGACATATTGTTGATTTGTAATGATGTATCTTTTATTGACACGAGTTTAGGTTTTCATTAAAATTAGATTTAAATGAAAGATTTGGGCAAAACTAGAATATTTGGCATCAAAGTCTATTTGGACAGATTGAGACGCTAATATGGTTATGCCATATGTACATAGATGAAATATTGAATGAGTTCAATATGGAAACGACGAGAAAGGTTCTTGCCACATGGAAATGTTGAATCAAAATTCAAGTGTTTTGACACTCGGTGAGTAAAATCACATGACTATCTTGATAAACGAGACTCAAGTGTTTTGACACTTGGTGAGTAAAATCACATGAATATATTAATTAATCATACTGTGATATGTACATATCCAAATATGCCCTATGCTCTAAATATTATGATCATATACCAGGGTGACTCATAAGATGATTATTGTACCAGGGTAACTCATAAGATATGCCCTATGCTCTAAATTAGTAAGAATATTCTTATGATCTTTGGAAGAACTAAGAATATATATTATGTATGTAGAAGTGATAGATAGTTTATTGCAAAGTGTTACATTGGCACTCTACAGATAGTTCATTATAAAATGTTACATTGATACTAATTTTGTTACAAGGTACAAACTAAGTTTATCTCAATTTACGCTATGGGTTAAGGTGGCACAATTTGATGGAAGAAAGTTCTATGATAGATTTGGATTAGTTCCAAAAGGTTAAGTATTATGACGGATACTACAACGAAAGGTAAGTATAAGACTGCCCTAGTAGCAGCATAGGAAGGCATTTGTGTCAAGAAGTTTGTTAGTCAAACTAGATGTAGTTCCAAGCGGAATAATACTATGAAGATCTATTGTACGACAATAGTATCAACATATTTTAAACCCCAAGGAACTAAGGTCACACCAAAAGACCAAATTTATACAATGCCATCTCATTTGAGAATGAGTGATGCGTAGAGACGCAAAGACATGCAAATACACATAGACCTGAAAGTGTCAGATCTAGAGATTAGGTTTACCATAAGCAATGCGTACGTACAACACTAGGTGTTTATGTGTGCAAGTTTCAACTAGATTATTGACTCTAGTGCAAGTGGGAGACTGAAAGAAATATGCCCGAGAGGCAATAATAAAGTGATTATTATCTTATTCCATGTTTATGATAAATTTTTATTTCTCATGCAATAATTGTGTCAACCAGAAACATTAATACATGTGTGTTTAATAAACAAAGAGAAGGTTCCTAGTAATTCCTCTCATTACACTAGCTTTTTGATTAATAGATGATCAAGGTTTCCTGATCATGACATTGGATGTTGTTAATAATGAGGTCACAATATTGGTAGAATGATATGATGAACATTCTCCCAAAGTGTAGTAATACGATTATGTCTTCAAGTTTATATTGCTATCTCACTCGAAGTAACTCTAATCCTTAGACCATGAGATCACGTCAATCACGAACTCTGGAAGAGTATTTTGATTCCATCAAACGTCACACCGTAATAGGGTGATGATAAAGATGTCGTTGAGTACTTGGAAAGTCTTAGTTGAGGATCGTGGATCAAGAGTGGGATTTGTCCATCCTGATGACAGAGAGATATACTCAGGGCCCTCTCGGTGATATCACATTAACATAGCTTGCGAGCAAGTGATAAGATCACTAAGAATGTTATATCACGAGAATAAGAAAAGAGTACTTGTCGGTAACGAGATCGAACTAGATATAGATGATACCAAATGATGAGATCTCGGACAAGTAAAATATCACTAGATAAAAGGAATTGGTTACTAAAAAAATGTTCACGCGATCACTAGTTCATCGTTGAATTAGTGGGAGTCATTATGGATCTCCAAGTACCGCTAATGATTATTGATCGGAGAGAGTCTCGATCACGTCCACATATTTCACGAGCCTGTAGGGATACACACTTAAGGGTCGTCGACGCATTTGAGTGGATAGGGAACGCAGGAGAAAATACTGGACAACACAGAAAATGTTCTGATAAAAACTGTCCGAATAGTTTCGATGTATCAACATATAAAATGTTAATGTGTTCATTAAATAAACTACTCATTAATTGAAGTGTTCATTAAATTGATTGGTATTAAACCAATTGAGTGGAGAATTATGAGAGATGGCATTAATTTTGGTGGGAAATTAATGCAAGTGAGTGGAGGTTTGAGTGGAGATGGATTTATGCGAGTGGAGCATCCACCCACATGATGAGGGGAGAGGTGGGGGCACCTCTTGGGGCGTGCTCACCCCTTGGGGCAGCCTCCCCTCCCCCTATAAAAGGCCATCTCCTCCTCCTCCTCTCATAACATACCTCTCCATTCCTCTCATATGCCCTTCGATTGACATCTTCTTCCCCTTGCTAGCTTGTCCACTATCACGAGTACGGTGATTAGGCGAAGCCCTTCTCAAGATCTTCTCGTCCAACACCACTATCATGTCATAGTGTTGTTAGAGTTCCCGAGGATCCACTACTTCCGCTGCCCAACATGGAGCAAGGGACGGAGAACGTCGGCACACCGAACATGTGACCGATTACGGAGGCGCTGCCCTTTGAGGCGCATATAGTCACCACGTCCTTGAGGATGGTCGTGTACATTCTACACCAACCATGTTTGTTTGCGAGAATGTTATCCCGCTTATGGTCTTCGAGGGTGAGTCCTTCTAAAACCGTTACAAGTATTGCCTAGATTCGATCTTGGCAGTTGCAATCGTAGGATTTTTTGTTTTCTATGCAACGAACCCCATCAGAAGGCCCCAGAGTAGATGTGGAGTGAGCCCGGGAGGCGGGACGACCACGATGTCAACAACCCTGATCCAAAACGGGACGACGAGGCCGAGGAGGCCCATCAATGCGAGCGGAGGCGTGAACGGCTAGAGAGGCGATGAGAATGCCGCCACTACCATCGGGATGAGTATGACCAAGAATATGAAGACTAGGAAGCGTGGCTGATCAGCGGATGTAGGGCTTTATCCTATGAACTGGCCGGCGTTGAGGACCCTAGGGCGGTCAGGGCTAGGAACTGAAAGAGTATGAGTTTGGTGGAATATGATGAATATATTATTGAGCCTCATGGGCGAGTCTATATAGGCGTATCGGGGATTATCTTGGAGTACGAGTAAAGTTAGGATTGTACGTAAATAAATCCTAACTCTATCTAAACTACCATAACGACCGTATATGCCTAATACTCTAATAGGAACTACGAGGAGTACGATGGATCACAAGACCCAATTGTGTATTTGGAGAAGTTTGCATAGGCCGTAAACATCATGGGTGGTAACTCGTGTCACATGGCGAACCTTCTCCCTACATGTCTGAAAGGGATTGCCTTGAAGTGGCTCCAGAACAAGCTCCCCTAGTCGATCAGGACCTCGGACGACTATACCTGGGGTCTGATCGAGGCCTTTTCCATGGAAGATAACACCAACATGGTTCACGAGGAATTCAAGAATCAGAGTAAATAATAGCACTAGATTGTTTCGGCCGAAACTGATATCCACGTCATCCCGATTCTTTTCGGCCAAAACTGCTACTTTTACGAGAAACCACCTCAGTAGATGCCTAATTTCAGCATTGAGGAAGGACCGTGACAAGAAGCCGAGCTAGCCCCAGTTCCAGTTCCGGTCTCGTTAGGAGGAATATTGCCTCCAAATCAATAGCTAGCATAGTTGAGGTGCATGGTGAACCGGTAGTTGTTCTGTGAGAAGATCCAGGAGACTGTTACCTAGAAGTTTTGGAGGATGGTCATCCGGTTAGTCGGTCAGAAGCGAGCCTTGCAGACCGCCAGCACAGTGCCATAACCTTGGCAGGCCCACCTAGCAAGCGTGGAGAAATATAGCACTCGGTGTCGACAATTTCAAGACGAATATTAGTATTGGTTCCCTCGTAATTGGAACTCAGATGTTAAGTACACGTGGTGATTCTTTGTTGAGCAACAAGGGAACCTGGGAACCCAATTCTCACAATACAAATGCGAGATAATGATCATGAAGCAGGATTCAACGAAAAATGCACCAGATGATCCGGAAGACCGATGCCAATGAAGATGTCAGTTGACCCGACATATCTCCTATCTTGATTGTGCCCTCAAGGCTTGACCAAGACTAAAAAGAGGAAATGGTAGCGACTTTAGAACAAAGGAAGGAGCAAAGGGAAGCAGAGCATGCTCAGGATGACCTCTTTGAGCAAATCAACCCCAGGATCAAGTCCTAGGTGTGGGTGCCTAAACCGACTGATTTGGTCGCACCTGCTAATGTAATGTCGTTGGTTGTGGATGTTACCAAACCCACACTAGTCGGTCTTTCCCCCATTGGGGAAAGTGAGCCTATAGTACCAACATCGGCAACCACTCATGCATCATGGGTCGAAGTAGAAGTAGCTGAGTTACAAGATGATGAGTGCATATTTGATCATGTTTTACATTATTATTTTGCATTGTAGATGTAGGATTTTGGTATTTTACGGCGTTCGCAAGCACATTCTATGTCTATTTTCACCAAGATCAGGACAGATGATGGATCCAATGGATACAATTATTGAAGCAGTTGTACTACAGAGAAAAGGAGTCAAAAACAACATAAATCGCTTATTTGGGAAATATTAATAATACCAGAAGAAAACCAGAAGCGAACAAAGGAGGGAGAGAGCGTAACGACCAACTATACGACGGGAGAATTTCTTCCGCCCGTATAGCTCTGGCCATATAGTTGGCGCCGCCTCCGCCTCGGCAAATAGTTTCACCCCGTGCAATTAGTTCAAAGAGACGACATACAGAACACCCAGAAATCGTAGAAACCTCACCCCCAGAAGGCATCTGGAGGGGGAACTCATCTGCCAGGGATCCATCTTCACCCTGCATAGATCCGAGAGGCTAAGGCATCGATCTTCATCATCCACCGCTGCATCACCACCATCTTCATCCATCCCATCTACATCTTGTCTAGATCTTGTTGTAATTCCTATACTCGTTGTGGATTTATATAAGTACTATTCATCTATGATTGTTTCCATTATCATTGCCATGATATTGATTGCCTCCATGTCTAAGTAGATCATTAGTTCTTGGGGAGATGAAGAAACCCTAGTATGAGATTGAAATAAGATAAAGTCTATTATGATATTCATCGCTGTGACCATGTGTTAGATTCTCTATATCTTGATGTTGAAAGAAGTCGACCTCTCAATATTTGCCGCTCGTGGGGACTTGATGGATGGAACTACTTGTTGGTAGACGGAGGCATGCTAGCACTTACAGTGACTATAAAGCTGTTAGCAATCCTTACTTATCAACTTGGGAAATTGAGAAAACTCACGGAACACTATCCATGTCATGGGATACGTCCTACGATATTACGTCCCTAAATAGCGCAGTAATTCGATTGATGTCGATTGCTGACTGTTGTGGTTATGAGGATGATGTGAGCAGTGGTTGTTGCCTATTCGTCCACATACAGAGTTCCTCCCACACATACATAGTTGAGAATGTTTATGATAATAATATTTATCTTAGATCTTTACAATACTAGTGGTGTATCCGCTACTCCCTGAGAACGCTTTTGCCTATTGCAGTTCCAATCTTCCTTTACATAGTGTAAAAGGGACGTAGCTGTGCTATGTTCCCAATCTGTCTCCGGATAATCATCATCGGAGTCACGTTGCTTGCGCTTGCGATTTTTTGGCCTATCTTTCAACTCACGAATATCGACGAGGTAATAGGAACCATTGAGCAATGCTTTGCTTATGACTAACGGTCCTTCCCAAGGCGGGGATAGTTTGTGTGATTTCTCCTGCTTGAGTCGAAGCACCAGATCTCCCTCTTTAAACGAGCGATGCTTTACGTGATGACTATGGTAGCCATGCAGCTTCTGCTGGTAGATGGCGGATCTCTTGCGTGCTAGTACATGCTCTTATTTAAGTAGGTCCACAGATAGTCGTCTAGATTCTTCAGCGTCATCTTCCTTGTAGATGGAAACTCTTGGTGCATCGTGGAGGATGTCGGATGGGAGGACTGCTTCTGCTCCATAAACCATGAAGAAAGGAGTCAAGTCGGTGGATCTGTTGGGTGTTGTTCTTAAACTCCACAAAACAGATGGTAGCTCCTCCGCCCAGGCTCCAGCTGCTCTATGTAGCGGTGCCTCTAAGCGTGGCTTGATTCCGTGTAGAATTAGTCCATTGGCCCTTTCAACTTGTCCACTTCACTGTGGATGTGCCACAAATGCTAGGTCAAGGCGGATGCCTTTTTCATGACAGTATTCCTCAACTTCTCCGAGAGACAAATTTCTACCATTGTCGGTGATGATGCTATGTGGGAGACCAAATCTCACCACTAGATCCCGGACAAATTTTAGGGTTGTTGCCCCATCAAGCTTTCTAATGGGTTTAGCTTGAATCCATTTTGTGAACTTATCCACTACAACTAGCAAGTGTGTGAATCCATAGGGTGTTGTCTGCAAAGGCCTCACCATGTCTAGCCCCTAGACTGCAAACGGCCAGGTTATTGGTATTGTTTGCAATTCTTCCGCTGGAACACTTGGTTGTCTTGCATAAAACTGACACCCAAGACATGTTTGTACCAACTTGTCGGCATCTGCCTTGGCAGTTATCCAGTAGAATCCTTGTCAGAAGGCCTTAGCCACCAATGATCGGGGAGCGTCATGGTGCCCGCAATCTCCGAGAAGTATTTCTCTAAGGATTTTGATACCTTGCTACCGGGAGACGCATCGAAGGAAAACTCATGTGGTACTTATTTTATATAGCTTGCCGTCAATGATGACGTAGCCTTTTGCTCTGCGTACTATTTTCCGGCTTTCGACTTCATCGGCGGGCAAAGTTCCGTCTTGTAGATAATCCATGAACGATTTCATCCAAGCCAGAGAGGTCACTGTTATTGTATTAACGAATGAATCCACTCTATCCGGGTTGTCGGGGTCCGCTCCCTTCATGGATGGAGTCCGTAAATGTTCCAGGAAAATGCCTGTGGAATTGGTCGACGAGCTGATCCAAGCTTTGACAGCAGATCTGCCGCCTCATTCTCCTCCCTTTTGACGTACTTGACTTCATAGCCATTGAAGCACTTGGCTATTTCGTCTACTTCATCTTGATATGCCGCTATCATAGGGTTTCGTGTGTTCCAGGTGCCAGCTACTTGCTGGGCAACCAAGTCGGAATCTCCATAGCAAACTATGCGCTTGATGCCAATACCCTTGGCTACATGAAGTCCGTGAATGAGGGCCTCATACTCTGCCATGTTATTGGTAGCGTTGAAGTGGATCTGCAAGACGTATTGCAACTTCTCTCTATTGGTGATTGTAATAATACACCAGCCCCCGAGCCATTGAGTAACTTCGATCTGTCAAAGTGCATGAACCAATACTCTGGCTCTGGCACATGAGTGTCTTCTGGCAGTTCTGTCCAATTTGCAAGAAAATTTGTAAAGTGCCATGTTTGTATCCAGAGCATCCTAATTGCCAGACACTTGCTGTACCACCGAATCCGAATCTCCAAAGCATTGTATCCGACGTATCCCCACTTCCTTTGCTACCTTAAGCCCATGCACGAGCGCCTCATACTCAGCAACATTATTCGATGCGCTAAAATGGATCTGGAGGACATATTTCAGTTGATCTTTCTTGGGCGAGGTAAGCACTACCCCGGCCCCCATTCCTTCCTTCAGATTTGACCCATCAAAGCGCATCCTCCAATAGTTTGAGTCCGGCAAAGGTGGTTCATATTGCATTTCAGCCCAATCCATGAAGAAATCCGCCACTGCTTGAGATTTAATCGCATCTCTCGTATCAAACTGTGGTGCGTATGGGGCTAACTCAATTGCCCATTTTGCAATTTGGCCACTAGCATATTTATTGCTCATTATATCGGATATGGGCGCTTCGCATATCACTTTGATGGGGTGTTCCTCAAGGTAGTGCTTTAGCTTGTTTGCCACCATATACACGCCATATGCCATCTTCTGGTAGTGAGGGTAATTCTGCTTCGAAGATGACAACACCTTGCTTAGGTAGTACACTGGCCTCTGCACTAACTTACCTTCCTCATCGCGCTCAACTACTATCACTACACTTACGACTCGGTTGGTCGCTGCTATATAGAGCAACATCGGATCTTTAGATAATGGTGAGGCTAAGACCGGTGCAGATGATAATATCTTTTTTAACTCATGAAATGTACTATTAGCTTGCGGTGTCCATGTAAATTTATCTGCCTTTTTCATTAACTGGTAAAGGGGTATTGCCTTCTCTCCCAGCCGACTTGCAAACCGACTTAACGATGTCAGGCAACCTGTGAACTTCCGCACATCGTTAAGACACTTCGGCAGTTCCATTCTTTCTATAGATCGGATTTTTGTGGGGTTGGCCTCGATACCTCGACTAGATACAAGAAAACTGAGTAACTTCCCTGCCGGCACACCAAAGGTACACTTCTTCGGGTTAAGCTTCATCCGGAACCCCCTTAGGTTCGCAAATGTTTGCCGAATATCATCAAGGAGCATTTTGCTTTCCTTAGTTTTTATCACAACATCATCCACATAAACTTGCACATTTCAACCAATTTGATCATGTAGACATTTTTGCATGCATCGTTGATACGTTTCTCCTGCATTACGTAAACCAAACAGCATAGTGCTTTAGCAATAAGCCCAGTACAGGGTGATAAACGCAGTATTTATTTGATCATCCGGGTTCAAAGGTATCTGGTGAAAGCCAGAATAAGCATCTATGAATGATAACAACTCACACCCAGCAGTTGAATCTATGACCTAGTCTATCCTTGGTAGTGGAAATGGATCTTTTGGACACGCCTTATTCAGGTTCGTGTAATCGATACACATATGCCACACCACGACCACATTCGGATCATCTTTCTTCTTCTCCACGAGCACCGGATTAGAGAGCCAGTCCGGGTAAAGTACTTCCATGATAAATCTGGATGCAAGGAGCCGAGCTATCTCATCTCCAATGAATCTTCTCCTGTCTTCGGTGAAGCGGCGGAGAGGCACACCTTGCAGGTCCTTTGTAGACCAAGCAAAGATATCCTGATTCTCACAGAGGAAGTTGACAAGCTCGCTTTCCTATTGTCACTTAACCGACCCCAATAGTTACGATGCGCTCTGGGAACTGGTCATCAACATGCACCTTCTTTGTATCTTTTGTCGCTTGCAATGAAACACTCCCACGCGGGTTAGTCAGAGCCGGGATATGATGCTGCACTGACTGAGCCAACACAGCCACCTCCTGAATTTTCCTCTTCTCTTGAGCAATCACAAGTGACTCGGCTAGGTTAGAACCGGCAGAGGCACACTCAATGGAACACCTGAAGTCCCCGGATATGGTGATCACTCCCCTTGGCCCTGGCAATTTCATCTTCAAGTAACTGATGTGAGTACTTGCCATAAACTTGTTCAAAGCTGGCCTGCCGAGTAACGCATGATATGCGCTTTCCAAGTTCACAACCTCAAACTCCAAGTTCTCGGTCCGGCAGTTGTCCCTTGTGCCGAATAACACATCAACTCGGACCTTACCAATGGGCTTGCATGAGATACCCAGCACAATGCCATGGAAAGTGGTCCTTGTCGCTTGGAGCATATTTTCCAATATTCCCAACTTGTGCACGGTATCCTTGTACATGATGTTAATGCTACTGCCATTGTCTATCAGCACTTTGGAAAACCTAACATTGATATTCGTCCCAATGAACGTCGGATCCAACACTAGTGCATACGTTCCAGGACTCGGCATGAGCCTAGGGTGGTCCTTGATGCTCCAGGTAATTTCTTGTTCTGCCCAAGGCATATACCTCGTCAAATCCGGCATTATCGCATTCACCTCCATATGTCGGTGCTGCAAGCTCTTTCTATCAGTTTCCTCTGTGGTGAACACGCAGTAACTTTGGTGATGTTCTCTGTACTCATTCCTGCCGTCATTTTCATGATATCTTTGGTCTTGTTGCTCCTGATTATTCACATGATGCACTGCATCCCTTCTCTCATGGTTCTCATACCTCGGTGGAGGTGGAGGCAATATTAGTTGCTGTCCATTCCCCCCAGTGAGCTGTTGCTGCCGAGGTGCATCATTCCAAGGTGCTTCGTGCCGAGGTCCATCATGCCGAGGTGCACCTGCCGAGGTGCCTAAGCATTCCCCGAGCCACTTTGCTCTAGCTTCCTCATCCACTCATATTGCCGGGTCGTATGATTCGCCGAGTTATTTAGACTTGGCATGTGGAACTTGCACGACTGATCCAACATAGACTCGAATGTGTATCTCTGCCTTTCCTTTCTTTCCTGCCACTATTTCTTCTGCTCTGGCGTCCAAGGTTTCTTGCCTTCACCCTTTTGTTGCCACTATTACCCTCAAGTTTTCTGACGCTGGCTAGCGCCGACATTGTGCTAATCCTGATCCACAGCTGCCACTTGCTGCGAGTTGTACTGGTAATCCGGCCGATCGTCCCTTCTCTTACCCCAGAAGTCATTGCATCGCTGGCACCCTCTCGAGGGTAATACTCATCATTGGACTCACTTGACATCATCCGAGGCTGGGTTGGATCACCCAAGGCATACAAATCTGCAATCTAAATCATCTCGGACAAGGTGGTTGGCATATCTCCCTGCAATCTTTGCAACAACATACTTGCAGATCTGCACCCCTGGGTGAACCACGCAATAGCTTGTGATCCAATTACCCCTTCACAAGAATTTCACACATTGCACCAGCGAGTCAAGAACTCCCGGTCTGTCTCATTCGGTCTTTCCTTGGATAACGCCATAGTTTGCGGACTATTCGTCCTCTTGTACGTGCTTGAGAAGTTGCCGATGAACAGCTCCTCAAAATCTAACCAATAGTTGATGCTTCCCGGTGGTATGTTCATCGCAGTTGCATAATCCATGAGCCAATCATCCGGCTTAGTGCTACTGTCATACGTCTTTGTTCCCCAGGCCAACTGAATGTTCGGCACTGGCGGCTCCCTCATGATCCGCGGTCCGAAACATGCTGGACCTGGAGGACCTTGCACCTTAATCATCTCCAACCTATAGATCCGGTCCAACTTTAGCCTTGCATCATCCGACTGCAAGTTCTTGCACTGCTTATCCTTTCCCTGCCCTAACCGGGTCATACGGGACCATCTGTTTGTTTTTTCCCCCGAGGTTACCACCTCCTCTCCTCTAGGGCCGTGATGAGGTGATGATGCAGCATCGGCGGACTTTGCCGGGTTATTCCTTGCCAAATGAACTACATGCGATGCTCCGGGTTGCGCTAGGCTTGCCTTGTTCATTTCCTCATTCTGCTGACATTCTACCCTTAGCAAATGGTTAAGTATCTCATGTTGCCTTTCTCTGGCTTCTCCGGTCAAACCTTCTAACTCGGATGCAGCTGCAATTGCAGCCCTGAGGTTTTTCGCCGGGGTGATATATCTCTCCAGCCCTGCCGTCACTATAGTAGCTGTCTGCCCTGGCTTAGGCACATACTCTTTGTCTATCTCAGTGATTGGGTTACTAACTCGGATTTTTACTCCATCTATACGGTTTGCCTTTGCATACTCCCGCAAAGTAATGTTCAGTGACTGATGTAACTTAGCTATCTTTTTTGCCCCAGCTAACTTTTTCTGCCTAGTCTCTTCTAGCTCGGCATGTTCCTGAGCCGGATCTACCAGTGGTGCTATAGGTGTTGCTAAGCTATCTATTGCCTGCTGCAGTAGATTTTCTAGCCTCTCGAGCGGAGGGAATCTGGATCTTGCCTGCTTTGGCGTAGCCTCTAGCCCATGCGTCGGGTCCTTGCTTGCTCCTGCATCAGGCGTCGTCATCATGACCTTAGCACAGCTAGCGGGGCGAGTGATACGTGAGCCGCGAGCAGCGCTAAGGGGTGGTTAACCTCCCTCGACGACATGCTGTGGGTGAACGCAGGACTCATCGACGCCGACATAGATCTTGTGGGAGCCAAGCTTGATGAAGAGGCCGTTGCGCTGAGGAGGACGCCTGTCGAAGCTCCCAACATTGTTGCTGACGTAATCCAGCGCTCCAAAGCGTTGAACGAGCCCAGAGACGATGTGCTCGCCGGTGACGATGATGTTTCCCGTCTGGATTTTTACCCCTGCTAGCGCTGCTAGCCCCACGGTGGGTGTCAACTGTCGTGGTGGTGGCACAATAGATGCCATGTATAGGCTAAAGATGGGGCCAATGAGCACTAGAGGAATCCAGGGAGGGATAATGTGGTGATTTTACACACAAGTGTTTGTATTTATCTCTTGTAGATGATGAATTACAGAGGCTCCTCGAGTTGTTCATGGGAAGGAGACTAGCTCTCTAACTGCCCACAACTAATCTCTAGATCTCTCCCTTAGTGAAAATGGCCGACCTTGTCTATGGAGCTCCTGCCCCTCCTTATATAGGGGGGCTAGGTTACAATCTAGGGCATACGTGGAGGTATATTTTCCGAATATGCTCCTTGGTAAAGCAAGATGCCTCTTTTACACTTTAACTGGCTCGTCCGGACTCAGGGCGTAAGCCTCCCTGAGCCCCTCTGCGGCGCATCGTCATCCGACACTAGTGGCGTCAGCCGATATTGGCTACGTCACCCTTGTTGGCCATGCCCCGCTGGTCCTCTCCTCTGTCCACTTCGCTCACGCTACAGTGGACACAGACCACCTTTTGACCAGCAAGATTCCTTCCTTCTCTGATAAGTCAAGTGATAACCCGGCTAGCGCCTGGCTAACTCAGCCACTTGGGCACCTGCAAACAAGATAGATCGAACATAGCCAACATAAGTTTTATGCCGGTCGGGTTAGCCTTAGGTGAACATCCACCTGGCTGGGTCATTCCGTAAGTCGGCATGCCTTGAGATGACTCGGCCAGCATACGTTTTGACCTTGCCGTACCTTGGCTAACTCGGCCTTTATACCCTAGCATGACCCTACCTAGGGGTATCCCCCCAACATAGACCTCGGTCCAAAAAATGCATTATTCAAAAATCCAAAGAATACAGTCAAGCATCCGAAGCGTATGTTTTTATAGGGCGACATAGATGGAAAGCCGATTAGGCAAATGTTGGAGGGTAACGGCACCATAGTAAATATGATGCCTTACTCAGTGTTCAAGAAACTAGGTATAGAGAAAAGCCGGCTCCTAGTGATTTCCCTAGTCACCACCGAACAGGGCAGAATCAGAGACTACTCGAGATTGCCGGAGCCAACCTCCACCTATCCCTCCCCTGTCACCATAACATCCGGAACTTCGGGCAGGAGAGGACGTACTGATGGCACATCCGCTGCTCCACGGAGGGTGGAGCCGTCGCGCCGCCGACACACCTAGGGAGGATCTGCCCATGGTAGGCTCTGGAGGTGGTGTAATCGGCTGCATTGGGCCAGTAACCTGTGCGGGAGGCGGGAAATTGCCCTCCGGCGTTGGCTCTCCTTATTTTGTGCGGTGGCGTGCTCCGGGAGAGAGAGGGTAACCACAAGAGAGGAAGCAGGGTAGGGAGGTTTTGGAGGAAAGAGAAGAATTGTGAGGCAGAGGATCATGTGCTGCAGTCGCTTTTTCTCCGACGTTTAAGGAGCAATTGGTTACTGTGTTGTAGGCCAGGTTCGTGGTTAGGACCCATCACATGATGGAAGAGTCCACGCTCACGGTAAAATTAATCCACCTTACCAGCCTGGATCGACGTTCCAGATGACACCCTCTCCAAGATCCAACGGACTGAAAACACCTGCCAGTAGTGGCCTCGGCTGGCTGGGTCAGCACCAGGTTTAACCCTATAAATAATGTCTTTTGGCCAAGGCTTCCATGTCTGGTTCCTCTTGAACCTTATGATCATGTAACCGTTCCCTTAGACATTCTTAGAGCATCTCTAACCCATAGCAAAATACTTAGAGGAGTAAAAGCCTCTCTATATCTTAGAGGAGCAAATATACTCCTCTAATTTTGCGTCACGGAATCGATCCCCTAAATTTAACTCCCTAAAACGTATATTTGGCTCAAACATTATGTCAAACACTTTCTATGTGCCACCGGCGTCGTCCTCGACTAGTGCCCGACAGAGGGAATAGGCACCGGCGGCGGTGTTGGTGCTGGCCGACGACGGGGAGGGCGGGTAGGAGACGCCCAGCTGTGGGTGGTCGACGAATTTTGGGGCAGGTAGGAGACGCCCAGCTACCCGTGCCTGACATCTTCCTCGACGGGGAGGCGGTGCTCCGCGAGCTCGGGGCGGGGACGAGAGGCCTCCGCACATAGGAGACGAGCTCCGACCGGCGAGCTGCAGCTCGGAAGGAGGCCGACGGAGGTTGGACCGGAGGTTGGAGCACGCCATCCCCAAGCTCACGAGTAGGAGGCAGAGGCGACGCCTGTGGGTGCATCTCCTTCCGCCGCCGCCATAGAGGAGACAGAGGCGGCCGCGAGGTCGTAGGGAGAGAGCAGGTCGACGAGCAGGGAGTGAGCCAGGTCGGGAACGAGGTGGAGGAGGACCGGCGGGGGTGCGGCAGCTCGGAGGTGAGGTCGAGCGTGACCGCACTACAGAAGAGGGGATTTGAGGCGGCGGCAACGCGATTCAGCGTCGGGAGAATTCCGGCGAGCATGGCAAAGGAGGCAGGGAAGGGCGCCGGCGTGCCCTCCGGCGACCATCCCGGCGGCGGCGGCGGTGGGTGCGTTTTGCCTCGCCAAAGACGGTGGTGGTCGCAGAGGAGAAATATAGGTATCCACCTAACGGAGGAGCAAATATGAGAGAGCAGGGGGAAATTATAGGAATTTACTCCTCTTCGGTTAGAGGGCGGATAGAGGAGCAAATATAGAAATTCGGCTGCGGAAAGATGTTGGATTAGAGATGCTCTTATCAATCAATTATCACGGAGCGAATTTTATTTAAGAAATTGTCAAACTGCATATGTCCATGGTTTACTTCCGTCCTACAAATTGCTGCAACTTTGTTTTGCAGCGTAGATGTGGCAACATAGCGGAGGGAATCACCATCATCATAAGTAGTCTTTGTTTAGAAAATTAAGGATATCGAATTGATTCAGAAAATAATGAAAAGTCATGAGATTGAGGAAGGGGAATCACAATTCACAAGAACTAAGAAAATAATAAAGAAGAAAGGTATACAAGTAGTGAAAACAACCCAAACACCATAATTGGTCTTCACAAATTTCTTGGCGTACAAAGACATGAAGATTTATACAATAAAGATCGATCAATCCTTTATTGACGTGAAGAGTACGTACTGTACGAGGAACTATACAATTAATAATCCCCGTCGGGGACGTAAACTATTGGCTCGATAGGCGTGACTCGTATCTTGGTTGGTCCTACTTGTTCTTGCCTGACCCGTACCGACACCTCGCTGACGTGGACGCCCAACTCATAGTACTTGACGAGGCTGCCGCGCATCCACAGATGGCCGTCCTGGCCCATCGTCGGTCCGGAGACCAGCGATTCCCTCGACGCCGAGAACAGCTGCATCCCCGGCGGGACCGGGATGGGCACTAGGAGCGGGCACGATGGGTCATGGTACTCGATCATCGGCTTCCGCTCGCACATCTCCCGAAACGCCAGCGCGCGGGCCTTCCTGCTCGGCTCCGGCGGCGTGTCGGACGACGCTACCACCTTGCTCTCCGGCTGCACCTTGATCTCTGCCCAGGGGATGAAACGGTACGCGACGGCCAGGCCTAGGGACGGGACCGCCCTGCAGTGCCCGATCGCAAGGCCCCGCAGCGCGAGCGCTGCGGCGGCGGAGGAGGAGAAGACGACGACGCCCATGTTCATGTAGGACCAGGTCGCGACGGCCTCGACGGCGCCGAACGGCGCGAACGTAGCGAGCGCGTCGTCCATGTACGTGGCGATGCTCTCGACCAGGACGCAGCGGCGGTGGAGGTCGGGGTCGTCGTGGAGCTGCAGGCCCGCCACCGGCGCGAGGATGTTGCGTACCACCGTCGCGGTGGCGGCGGCCTCGCCGTAGACGCGCTGGAGCATTATTATGTGATCGATCGAGGTGATTCCGTTCATGGCTGCTGATGTGAGATCGGATTGTCGCGGGCTGATCTGGTTTCTGGTTCCAATCTAAGATCTGCTGCGTGCGCTTCTTCTCCGCTGAGTTGTATATATAGTCACGCGACCTACCTACGTACGAGACAACGGAAGTCCACAAAGTGGAAACAGGATGCGCTTCGGATTTAGGATCCGTTTTTCTCTCGCACTTGGAATCGGAGTATTAGCTCACATGTAGTCTACATATTTTCATGGAGCAAACTCTGGTGTGACGTTTTTCAGAGTAATAGCCTGCACGCGACGTCGACGTGAAAAATAGCCCAGTAACACAAATACGATAAAACGGTAATAATCGAGCCCATCTTATTTAGGTTAATACATGTGGGTCAAGTCTGCTGCCCACATGCGCTCAAGTCTGCTGCCTCGCCATACCGCGACCGGATAGTCGCAATCAAAGAGGCCCCTGCGGTGCTCACCAAGGGGGCTCGTCGTGGCTTGCTTCTCCTCAGCCCGATGGACAATCTGACCATGCGTTCCTCCTGCCTTTGCACAGTGCGTGGGAGGAGGATGAGCAAGGAGACCCCCCGGTGACTTAGTACTCCCCTATCCGTACTTCTCCTCGCCGCCATTTTTCTCAGGAGATGGCACCTGAGAACTGGGAGGCCGGGCAAGGAGACTCACTGGAGCCTGCTGGCGACACTTCTCTGCCTCCTCCCATGGTACAGCCTGCTGATGTAGATCCTGCGCAGGAGTCGCCCCTTCTGATTCCAACGACTAACACTGCTGCCAAGGAGCGTCTAGGTCCCATCCTGAGTTCTGTTGAAGAGTTGTTTGACCGCCCACAAGAACCGCTTCTGCCTCTACCTACCCCGCCTTTGCCACACGTCCAGATGGTCACGCCTCATCGCCCACCTGAAACAAGACGCAGCTCCCGTCTGAGCAACAAACCAAAAACGCATGCTTTGGACAAGGCGATTCTTGTGCTGGACTCCAAGATGGGGGTGGCCTCTGATGGTGTTCCCCTGATGAAGGCCAGAGAGGAATACATCAACCGCTACAAGACTCAGCTGCCTGACACGGACGAAGCCCTCATCGCCTTGGGCAGGTCAGGAGGCATCGAACCAGAAACCCAGGATGTTTCTGCTTAGCTACCTTTTTTCCAGCTTTGTCGCTCTGTGCTTTGCCCTACTTCATCCCTTGTACTGGGTTCTTTGGGTGGTCTTGTCACCCTCTATCCTTTTTATCAGTCTCGGGTTGCAACTCGTGCTACGACACTCTCCTCGCCAACATGATCGGACCAAACCTCAGCATCGTAGACTGGAACACTCGGGGGCTCCTTCAAGCTTACCACGGTCTACGGTCCTAGCGTTGATGTTGAAAAGGGTGCCTTCCTTGCCGAAGTTGTTGCCGCTGCCCCTACAAATGATTCGAGTTGGTTAATCATAGGAGATTTCAACCTCATCTACCAGGCTGAGGACAAGAACAACAATAACCTTAATTTTCTCCTTATGGGGCAGTTCAGGCAAGCCCTTACTACTTGTCGGTTGAAAGAGATGAAACTTCAGAACAGAAAATTCACGTGGAGCAACGAAAGAGTTTCGCCACCTTGGTGAGGCTTGACCGCGCTTTCTGCAATACGAGTTGGGATCTGACGTTTGAAAACCACGGGCTCCACACTTGTCCTCCTCCCTCTCGGATCACTGCTCTCTTCTACTCTCCAACCAGAGCGGGCCTCGGAAGCCACCCACCTTCCGCTTTGAATCCTTCTGGACAAAGATGACTGTTTTCCAAGATACGGTCCAGAATGCTTGGGCGACGTCCTCGAATCACAGCCAACCGGACCATATCATCAACCACAAGCTGAAGCTCATAGCGTCTTGTCTGAGATCGTGGAGTAAAGGCCTCTTCTCCAATTGCAAGCTCCAGTTTCTTATGGCCCTGGATGTCATCCTTCAACTTGATGTGGCTCTAGAATCTTGGACCCTCTCCTTGGAAGAAAGGATCCTTCGTGCTGGGCTTAAGAGAAGGGTCTTGAGCTTGGAGGCTCTTGAAAGATCCCGCAAACGGCAGGCTGCTAGAATCAGCTTCTTACGCGAGGGCGACGCCGACACTAAATTCTTCCATCTGCGTGTTAACGCTAGAAAGCATAGAAATCATATTTTGAGACTCAAGCAGAACGAGGGCTGGGCTACAAGCCATGAAGACAAAGAGAATCATCTTCGATCACTTCTCCAAAGACTTAGGCCGCCCTCCCCCTGGCCAGCTGGATTTCAATTGGGAGGTGCTAAACCCCAATGTGCATGCTCTGGACGATCTTGGCATCCCTTTCTCTAAACTCGAGATAAAAGAGGCTGTGGACGAAATGCTTGCTGACAAGGCCCCGGGCCTCGATGGGTTCTCCATCTCCTTTGTTCGCTGTTGCTGGGATGTCATCAAAGGCGACCTCCTAAGGGTTATTAACGCGTTTTCGAAGATTTCGGCGTCTAACTTCCATATTGTCAATACTGCCAACATTGTGCTGCTCCCAAAGAAGGATGGTGCTGATTCCATCGATGATTTCAGGCCCATCAACCTCATTCATTTGATCCTAAGATAATTGCTAAAGCTATGGCTCGCCGCCTCAGTCCCAAGATGAACGAGATTGTTTCCCTCAATCACTACTAAAAAAACGGCTATAGGTAATCCACACATCCGTGGCGCACGTGTCAATTGTGCCACATGGGTAAAATAGGCGTGGCGCACTGCCAACAAGTGCCCTATGGCTAACTGGCATAACCGTGGCGCACATGGCGGTGGTGCGCCACGGCTACGTGTGGGCCAGGAAAGAGGTGGACGCAAGCCACTTACCTGTAGGACACCATATAGTGGTGCGCCACGGGTATGCAACATACCCGTAGGGCACCATATAGTGGTGCGCCACGGGTATGAAACATACTCGTAGTTGCTTATGTTTCCAAACTCCACTCCCCCCCCCCCCCGGATCGCCTTTTTAGCCTTGCAAAAAATAAAAGAAAATGAAAAACACTTCAAATTTAAAAATCCTTTGACATCTAGGTAGGTAATGTGGTCTAGTTTGTAGGAAAATTAACAACCAAAAATTTCAACTTTTTCTGCAAAAAAGCTCATGCCACGGTAAAACGGCCATAACTTTTGCATACAAAGTCAAAAAAAAAGTTTAATATACCAAAATGACGAGAACGAAATTCAAAAAGAATGAAAAGTTTGGCGATTTTTTAGATTTTCAAAATTCGAAAAGAATAAAAAGTTACGGTCAAAAGATCGTTTTTTCCTACGGAAAAAATAGAGGCCACTTACCCGTAGCGCACCACCATGTAGTGCGCTACGAGTAAGTTGGGTGGGATTCAAAATTCGAATCACCACCCCGGCCACCTACCCCTCTCCTTTTCCCTCCCATTATTCTCCTTCTCCTCCCATTCTCCTCCATTTTCCTTCTCCTTCTTCCCCTTCTCCTCCTCTCCTCCTCTTCTCCTTCTTCTCCGGGTCCTTTCTCTCTAACCTCCTCCTCCTCCTTGCAGTGACAACGACGCTCCTCCGGCCGCCGTCGCCACCTCCTCCTTCGGCCGCCGCCGCTCCTCCGGCTGCCGCCGCCACCTCCTCCCACCGCCACTACCACCTCCTCCTCCTCCTCCCACCGCCACCGCCACCTTATCCTCCGGCTGCCTCCTCCTCCACCGGCCGCCGCCACCATCTTCTCCTCCGGCTACCACTTCCTCCTCCGGCCGCCACCTCCTCCTCGGCCCGACACCTCCCGCTCGAGAACTAGCGCGGCCACGGCCTCCCGCACCTCCGGTGGTGGTAGGTTGTGGCCGCGCCACGACCACCATGCTCCGGCGAGGCAACACGACGGCGGGGACCTGATTGCTTTTGAAATTCAAAACGACGGTGTTTTTTGCATTTTTTTGTTTTTTGAAAAACATAGCCGTGGCGCACCTGGACCCCTTCCTGTGGCGCACTGGGTGGTGCGCCACGGGTAACTTTTTTAGCCGTAGCGCACCAGGTAGTGCGCTATGGGTAAATTTTAGCCGCAGCGCACGGCTTGTGGCGCACTGCTAGTGCGCTACGGATGTCTATTTTTGGTGCGCCACGGATGTCCATTTTCCTAGTAGTGAATCAGAGTGCTTTCATCAAGTCTAGAACCATTCATGATAATTTCATGTACGTCAGAAACACTGCAAGGCAACTTCACCGCAACAAATCCCCTGCCCTCTAATACGTCCATTTTGCATCACTGTTCTATATCATAATTCACTGTTATTCATTGATATATTTCGTATTGAGAGGTGATACTTATGTTATTTCATCTGTTTTTACATGGTTGATGACTTTTGGAGCATGGACCGCTGCAGCCAGGATTCTGATGGAAAAGGTGCTGTTTGGAGGCAAAATTTACGAAGATCAGAAAAACCGAGAAAATACATGGAAAATCCTATTTTTCCAGAAGACGAAGGAAGCCAGAAGGGGGGCTGGAGATGGGCCACATGGGGCCCACACCACCCCTGGCGCGGGCCAGCCTAGGCCGCGCCACCAGGTGGTGTGGCCACCCTGGTCCACCCCTGGCACTCCCCTCTGGCGTATATTATCCTCCCGAAACCCTAAGACTCGGGGAGCGACCACAGAAAGATTCCGCCGCCTCTGCGGGGTGGAAAACACCGAGAGAGAAAGATCTCTCCGGCAGACAGATTTCTACCAGGGGAATTCCTTCACGGAGAGGGGAGATCATCGCCATCAACACCACCATCAAGCTGGACTTCATCGGGATCATCATCATCACCACCATCATCACCATCAGCACCCTCATCACCATCTCCATATTGCTGTAACAATTGCATTGAATCTTGCATAGTTCATAGAGGAAACTTTCCCGGTGTTGATTACTCTTTGTAGTTGATGCTATTGAGTGAACCATTGAATTATTGTTTATGTTCAGATTGTTATACATCATTATTCCATCTCTGATCATGATCCATATGGTGCCTTGTGAGTAGTTCGTTTTGTTCTTGAGGACATGGAAGAAGTCATGTTGTTAGTAGTGGAATTGTGTTGAGAAAGATTCGATAGTTTGATATTTAAGTTATGGTGTACTTCTTCTAGTGGTGTCATGTGAACGTCGACTACATGACACTTCACCTATATGGGCCTAGGGGAATGCATTGTGTATTTGGCTACTAATCGTAGGGGTTGCCGGAGTGACAGAAACCTGAACCCCCATTAGGAAACCATTGCACAAGGGACATAAGGGTCTTAGAGTTTAAAGATGTGGTTAGGTTTCTACCTTAATTACTTTCTTGTACTTACGGATGTTTGCAAGGGGTATAATCACAAGTATGTATTAGTCCTAGGAAGGTCGGTACATTAGCACAGGTTCACCCACACAACACTTAGCAAGCTAAAGAAGATTAATCAACTATATGAAGCGAAAGCACTTGACAGTCTTCCCATGTGTCCTCGAGAACGTTTGGTCATCTTAAGTAATACAACCGGCTTGTCCTTTGCTGCATAAAGGATTGGGCCACTTGCTGCATTTATTCCTATTGACTTTTATCTACTCGTACTTCGTTTACTTGCTTTATCAAAAAACCCTAAAAATCCGTTTGCTAAGTATTTGTAGAGAATTCCTGATCCATACCACTAGCCAGCACCTTCTGCTCCTCATTAGGTTCGACACTCTTACTTATCGAAAATACTGCGATACACCCCCTATACTTGTGGGTCATCAAGACTATTTTCTGGCGCCGTTGCCGGGGAGTGAAGCGCTATTGGAGAGTGGAACTGGTAAAGGAAACTTCTACTGTGAGTATTGTTTACTTTTGTTAGTTGCTTTATTTTTGTTATGGATAATTCGCTGAGTTTCTTATTTGGTAATGCTACTACCACTGCTAAGGTAGTAGATAAACCACCACCTGCTGAAATTGATGCTTTCAAAATACCTACAAGAATTATTGATCGTGTTATGGATAACTACTATGTTGGGGATGGAACTGTCCATCTCGGTGATCATTTACTCTTTATACACGAATTATGCGGGTTGTTCAAGTGTGCAGGTATTACTACAGATCAAGTCAAGAAGAAGTTATTCTCATTATGACTGAAAGGAAGAGCTGAGGAATGGTATAAGTTGCTAAAGAATGGTCAAGCTCTTGAATGGGAGGAAATAGTGCCTCTCTTTTATTCAAAGTTTTATCCTCCTAGTGAGATTCATAAAGAACGGAATCAAATATACAACTTTTGGCCTCTTGATAGAGAGAGTACAGCTCAAGCTTGGGGGAGATTGAAGTTACTAATTCTCAAATGTCCCATTCATGAGCTCCCCAACAATATTATTATCAATAACTTTTATGCAAGGCTCCCTCTACATGACAAGGATTTATTGGATGCTTCTTGTGTTGGATCATTCACTCGCATGGAAGAACAAGCTAAATGGGATCTTCTGGACCGTATTCAAGACAATGTTGAAGCTTGGGAGAATGACAAAGGTAGAAAGTCAGGTATAAAATATGATTATGAATGCATTGAATCTTTTATGGGAACTGATGACTTTCAAAATATTAAAAATGCTTATGGTCTTGATTTACAAGTTATTACGAATTGCTTTAGAGATTTTGCTTCTTATATTGAAATTCCAAAAATGGGATGGAACAAGTACCATGAACCTTATAAAGATATTGTTGATTGTGTTCCTGTTGGGAGTGCTGAGTATTGCACTATTGATCCCATCTTACCTGAACCTTATATTGAGAAGATTCCCTTCCCAGATAAGGTAAAGCATCATCCTATGATAACTAATGTAATCACCAAAAGTGAAAAGAGAACTGTAAAACCTGATGAACAAATAAACGTTGAACCTGCGGTAGCAATAGTGAAAGACCTTGTCACTAAAAGCATAGAAGATGGACACATAGTCTTTTGTGAGGACGCTTCTAACATTATTTCACATCCTAATAGAACTAAAAAAGCTAGTGTCCCTGTGCTTTCTGTTAGAATTGGTGATCATTGCTATTATGGTTTATGTGATATTGGTGCAAGTTCCAGTGATATTCCTTATGAGCTTTACAGAGAAATTATGCATGAAATCAGTCCCTGCGAATTGGAAGAGATTGATGTGGTTATTCACCTTGCTAATAGAGAGACCATCTCTCCAATTGGTATTGTACGAGACGTGGAAGTTCTTTGTGGTAAGATTAAGTACCCTGCTGATTTTCTAGTACTTGGTTCATCTGCTAATAAAACTTATCCTATTATTTTTGGTAGACCTTTCTTGAGTACTTGTGGAGCTATTATAGATTGCAAAAGGGAGAAAATCTTGACTAAGTTTGATGGGGAATCTTATGAGTTTAATTTCTCGAAACTCGCTAAAGAACCTTGTGAAGAGGAAACCCATAATGAGGATTTTAGAGTTGAACAACTTGCTTTTATTTCTCTTGCTCCTAACAATGCTTTGCAGCAATTTATGGAAGATCATGAAAGTGAAATCTTCATGGAAGAAAGGAATGAGATTGACAAGATTTTCCGTGATCAGCCTAAGATGCTTAAGCATAACTTGCCTGTAGAAGACTTGGGTACCACGTTGCCACCTAAAAAGGATCCGGTATTCGATCTAAAACCTCTCCCTGATGATCTTAAATATGCTTATATTGATGATAAAAGGATATATCCTGTTATTATTAGCTCTAAACTTTCAGGAAAGGAAGAAGAAAGGTTATTGGAGGTTTAAAGAAACACCGAGGAGCTATGGGCTATACTCTGGATGATTTAAAAGGGATTTCACCTACTATATGTCAGCATTCTATCAACATAGAACCAGATGCAAAGCCAGTAGTAGAGCACCAACGATGTTTAAATCCTAAAATGAAGGAAGTGGTAAGGAATGAGGTATTGAAACTCCTTGATGCTTGTATTATTTACCCTATTGCTGATAGTGAATGGGTTAGTCATGTTCATTGTGTTCCTAAAAAGGGAGTTACCGTTGTTCCTAATGATAATGATGAGCTTATTCCTCAAAGAATAGTGGTAGGTTATAGGATGTGCATTGATTTTAGAAAAGTCAATAAAGTTACTAAGAAAGATCACTACCCGCTTCCTTTTATTGATCAAATGTTGGAAAGATTGTCTAAAAAGACCCATTTTTGTTTTCTTGATGGTTATTCTGGTTTCTCTCAAATTGCTGTTAAACAACAAGATCAAGAAAAAACTACTTTTACTTGCTCTTACGGAACTTATGCTTATAGACGTATGCATTTTGGTTTATGTAATGCTCTTGCTACTTTCCAAAGATGCATGTCTGCCATTTTTCATGGTTTTTGTGAGGAAATTGTGGAAGTGTTCATGGATGACTTTTCTGTCTATGGAACTTCTTTTGATAATTGTCTGCACAACCTTGATAAAGTTTTGCAGAGATGTGAAGAAACTAATCTTGTTCTTAATTGGGAGAAATGCCACTTCATGGTTAATGAAGGGATTGTCCTTGGGCATAAAGTTTCTGAAAGAGGCATAGAAGTTGATAGAGCTAAGGTTGAGGCAGTTGAGAAGATGCCATGCCCAAGAGACATCAAAGGTATTCGTAGTATCCTTGGTCATGCTGGTTTCTATAGAAGGTTTATTAAAGACTTTTCTAGGATTTCAAAACCCCTCACTAATCTTCTTCAAAAGGATGTACCCTTCGTTTTTGATGATGATTGTAAGTGAGCTTTTGAAACTCTTAAGAAGGCTTTAACTACAGCCCCTATTGTTCAACCACCTGATTGGAGTTTACCCTTTGAAATAATGTGTGATGCTAGTGATTTTGCTGTAGGTGTTGTCCTTGGGAAACGAATTGATAAAAAGTTAAACATTATTCATTATGCTAGTAAGACTTTAGACGCTGCTCAAAGGAGCTACTACTGAAAAGGAATTTCTAGCTGTCGTTTTTGCTTGTGATAAGTTTAGACCCTATATTGTAGACTCAAAAGTCACCATTCATACTGATCATGCTGCTATTAAATACCTTATGACGAAGAAGGACGCTAAGCCTAGGCTTATTAGATGGGTGTTGCTTTTATAAGAGTTTGATCTACATATAGTAGATAGGAAAGGTGCTGAAAACCCTGTAGCTGATAATTTATCTTGATTGGAAAACATCTCTTTTGACCCTATGCCTATTAATGATAGTTTCCCAAATGAGCAGTTAGCCGCAGTAGGGGTAAGCTCGCGAGGGAGCCCTTGGTACGCTGATTATGCTAACTTTATTGTCTCCAATTATTTGCCTCCAACTTTTACAGCTCAGCAAAGAAGGAAGTTCTTCTATGATTTGAGGCATTATTTTTGGGATGAACCACACTTATACAAAGGAGTGGATGGTATTATGCGAAGATGTGTTCCAGAATATGAACAAAAGGAGATATTGCGTAAATGTCATGGTAGTGCTTATGGAGGACATCATGCAGGAGATAGAACTGCACAAAAGGTGCTACAATCAGGTTTCTACTGGCCTACCCTTTTTAAAGATGCAAGAAAATTTGTTTTATCTTGTGATGAATGTCAGCATGTTGGTAATATTTCTAGACGCAATGAAATTCCTATGAACTACTCTCTAGTTATTGAACCCTTTGATTGCTGGGGATTTGACTTTATGGGTCCTTTCCCTCCCTCGAAAGGTTATACTCATATTCTTGTTGTCGTTGATTATGTTACTAAGTGGGTAGCAGCCATTCCTACGAAGAGTGATGACGGGGAAACCTCTCTAAAAATGCTTAAAGATGTTATCTTTCCTAGGTTTGGAGTGCCTAGGTATCTCATGACTGATGGGGGTTCTCATTTCATTCATGGTGGTTTTAGAAAGACCCTTGCTAAATATGATGTTAATCATAGAATTGCTTCAGCTTATCACCCCCAAACTAGCGAGCAAGTAGAGTTATCAAATAGAGAAATTAAATCCGTCTTGCAAAAGACTGTTAATAGATCTAGAAAAAAATGGGCTAAAAAGTTGAATGATGCTTTATGGGCTTATAGAACTGCCTACAAAAATCCTATGGGGATGTCCCCTTATAAAATGGTTTACAGGAAAGCTTGTCAGCTACCTTTAGAATTAGAACATAAAGCTTACTGGGCAGTTAAAGAACTAAATAGAGATTGTAAGCTTGCTAGTGAGAAAAGGTTATTTGACTTAAGTTCTTTAGATGAATGGAGGAGTGAAGCCTATGAAAATGCTAGGCTCTTTAAGGAAAAAGTTAAAAGATGGCATGACAAGTGAATACTTAAGAGAGAATTTCATGTTGGTGAGAAAGTTCTATTGTATAGGTCCCGTCTCAGATTTTTTGCAGGAAAGCTACTGTCAAAATGGGAAGGACCTTTCATTATTGAAGAAGTATACCGTTTAGGAGCAATAAAAATTTCTTCTTTAAAAGATAATACTACACAAGTAGTGAATGGGCAGCGACTCAAACACTATATTGCTGGGGATTCTTACAATGAAGATGTTGATGCCTTTCAAGTTATAACTCCGGAAAAATTTATCAAGGACCGAATTTAGAGACCTGTAGAGTCCGCTTTCAAATAGGTAACAGTTCTGGTAAGAAAAGTTCCGCGAAAACACTATCCAACTATATTTTTGCAGTTTTCAGTCAATAAGGAAAGATACGAAGCGAAAGAGGGACGGAAATGGAGCCAGGGTGGCTCACACCACCCTGTGGCGTGGGCCCACCCCAGGCCGCGCCACCAGGTGGTGAGTCCACCCCGGACTCTGTCTTTGACCTGTTTTCTCCCAGTACTTTCCTTTTGTTATGAAACTTCGTAATATATAACCCCCCGGATCTCCTAAGGTTCGTATATCGTGTTTTCATCATGTTTTCATTTTGATCTGTTTCTGACAGACAGAGTCCCAGATATGGAGCTACAATGTCTTCCTCTGGATCAGCCAAGGAAGATTCTTTAGAGGATATCATCAACCCATACATGAGAGAGTTGAAGATTCATCCCAAGGAGTTGTTGCTTGAAGATGGGGAGCTCCGGATAAAAGAAGTTCGAGGCCCTAAAGGTGAAGGAAGTCTGGAGGACAGGATGGAAGCACTGGAGCAAGAAGTCTTTAGGTACAAGAAGATGGCGTAACGCGAAGTGGATATCATCCATAAGATTTGTTCCGAACTCATCGCCGAGCGTCAAAAGGAGACTGCTGAACTCAAGGATGAAGTCCTCTCACTCTGCCAAACAACCAACAAACTGCAAGCACAGCTCTAGGATGTTCAAAGTCAAAATTGTGAGTATGAGGTTAGGTTTAAACGCATAAGTGCTGCTGCTAGTTTCAGGATGCTGGAAACCACGATGTCCTTTGTTGATGGGAAACCCTTAACCTTGAAGTCGGACAATGATGAGAGAATACCACCACCACTAAAGGAGTAATTCGTCATCAGGTTTGGCATCCCCTTGGTTTGTTCTAAGCTTGGGGGAGTGTCGCGGTATCACATCACTATCTTCTATCTTTTTACCTTTTTAGTAGAGTCATATCATGAATAGAGAAGTTATCATGTAGGATGGTTTGCATTATGGAAGTGTCTCCTCTCTCGTTAGATATGTATCCCTTGGTGTGAGTTGTCGTTATGGAATATTAATGAGAAGTTCTATCATTTACTCTTTTGCATAGCTTATATTAGTTTTCAATTCGTGGTTATATGATTGATCTTGTTGTTAGTATTGGTATCACTTTGGGATCATTGAGTTAATTTAGTTGGTTTTGGCAAACCAGGCTCGGTCAGTAGCCCACTATTTTTGAGAGTTGAATGAAAAACATAAAAGTACTCTAAAGAAATATAATTTCATCATCTTTCTTTCTTGATTTGCTCATAAATTTAGTATTCTCTAGTTAAGATCTTTTGTGGTTCCAAGAAAGATTGCATGTTTGTCTTTATCACTTGTATGTTTGTTTGTTTCCTTCAACTCTTATACTTGCTACCCAGCCTTGCTAGCCAAAAACCTCTACTGAGAGGGAATTCTTCTCGTGCATCCACTCCTTTAAACCAAAACCCATGCCATTTGTGTCCACCATACCTACCTATTAGCATTATTGCTATTCCAAGTAAATTCTTGTTTTATCTACCTCCCAAATTAAACTTTTTATTTGAAAATTAGTGATTAAAGCTCTCACGAACTTGATAGCACACTTTACTTTCTTGAATCTAATAATCTTGAACCATTGTGCCGATCTATGTTGCGTATATGCTTGCGCTTTGTGAGTTGTGAATTAGTAGAACCATGCTGTCATGGGGAACGCTTTCAACATTGCACTAGTACTTTGTACCTAGTTGATATCATGTTCTTTTGTCTATGGATGTCGTCGGTGTGAAATGAAAGGGAAGCTTGTAAGTCCATGGAGTTATGCATGTGTGTTAGAGAAACGCCTGGGCCGCTGGTCTAATCCATGCTGACATGGTGGAAACCTGCAGCGTAACCATAATGAGCATCTATGAAGCATTCTTCTTATAAAAAAAGAGACAGAGATTGAGAAAAAGAGAAAAAAATATATTATGAAAAGAGGAAAGAGAGAAAAAAGCACCATATTCCCATGGTAAATAAGAAGATTGTTGAGATGCTTGTTGTCTGCTTGCCTTGTCATTTTGGTATGGGGATTCTTCCGTATCATCGGGCAAGGGGTACCCGGTTGGCGGTTCTCTATGATACACATATGCTTACGATGACAAGAACTTACCGGTGACTAAACTTGAGTAGCATGAGGATCGGCCCTCGTATTCATGGGACATGAGATTCTCAATTTACAACTTGTCAATGCATATCCTCATATTTGATCACTTTAACCTTAATCACCTAAAGATGCCTATGATAGGGGCAATGAGAGCTGAAAGCTAGTAAGTATCATAATTTTTGGGAGCTCTTTATGAGACTTGCAATCCCTGCTTCCCTCTGTGAAGGGCCTTTCTTTTACTTTTTAGTTGAGTCAGTAAACCTACTCCCTTCTATCTCAGCAAGTATTTTGAGTTGTTGTGTTTCATTCATTCATATGATGATTTATTTAATCATATTGCTTATGTTCCTTGTTTTGCACATTGCTCTTATCTTGATGTTTACTACTTTGAAAGCTATCATTGAAAATCAGTTATTTGTGAACTCTAGCAAATTATCAACTATTCTTTGACCAAGAGCTAAGTTTGCCATTACCAATTATGATTTACTTTATGTATCTTACTGGGCAGTGAAAGAACTAAATAGAGATTGTAAGCTCGCTGGTGAGAAAAGATTATTTGACTTAAGTTCTTTAGATGAATGGAGGAGTGAAGCCTATGAGAATGCTAGGCTCTTTAAGGAAAAAGTTAAAAGATGGCATGACAAGCAAATTCTTAAGAGAGAATTTCATGTTGGTGAGAAAGTTCTATTGTATAGGTCTCATCTCAGATTTTTTGCAGGTAAGCTACTATCAAAATGGGAAGGACCTTTCATCACTGAAGAAGTATACCGTTCAGGAGCAATACAAATTTCTTCTCTAAAAGATAATACTACACAAGTAGTGAATGGACAGCGACTCAAACACTATATTGCTGGAGATTCTTAAAATGAAGATGTTGATGCCTTTCAAGTTATAACTCCAGAGAAATTCATTGAGGACCAAATTCAGAGACCTGCAGAGTCCGTTTTCATGTAGGTAACAGTTCTGGTAAGAAAAGTTCCGCGAAAATACAATATAACTATATTTTTGCAGTTTTCAGTCGATAAGGAAAGTTTCTAAGCGAAAAAGGGACGAAACCAGAGCCGGGGTGGCCCACACCACCCCATGGCGTGGGCCCACCCCTGCCCGCGCCACCAGGTGGTGAGGCCACCCAAGACTCCGCCTCCGACTCATTTTCTCCCAGTACCTTCCTTTTGATATGAAACTTCGTAATATATAACCCCCCAGATCTTTCGAGGTTCGTATATCGTGTTTTCATCGTGTTTTTATTCCAATCTGTTTCTGCCAGGTAAAATCCCAGATTTGGAGCCACAATGTCTTCCTCTGGATCATCCAAAGGAGACTCCTTAGAAGATATCATCAACCCATACATGAGAGAATTGAAGATTCATCCCAAGGAGTTGTTGCTCGAAGGTGGGGAGGTCCGGATTAAAGAGGTTCAAGGCCCTAAAGGCGAAGGAAGTCTAGAGGACAGGATGGAAGCACTGGAGCAAGAAGTTTTTAGGTACAAGAAGATGGCAGAGCGCGAAGTGGATATCACCCATAAGATTTGTTCCGAACTCATCACCAAGCACCAAAAGGAGACTGCTGAACTCAAAGACGAAGTCCTCTCACTCCGCCAAACAACCAACGAACTGCAAGCACAATTCTATGACATTCAAAATCAAAACTGTGAGTATGAGGCTAGATTTAAACTCATAAGTGCTGCTGCAAGTTTCAGGACGTTGGAAACCACGATGTCCTTTGTTGATGGGAAGCCCTTACCTTGGAAGACGGACAAATATGAGAGGATACCACCACCACCTAAGGAGTAAATCGTCATCAGTTTTGGCATCCCCTTGGTTTGTTCCAAGCTTGGGGGAGTGTCGCGGTATCACATCACTATCTTCTATCTTTTTACCTTATTAGTAGAGTCATATCATGAATAGAGGATGTTATTATGTAGTATGGTTTGCATTATGGAAGTGTACCCTCTCTCTTTAGATGTGTATCCCTTGGTGTGAGTTGTCGTTATGGAATATTAATGAGAAGTTCTATAATTCACTCTTTTGCATAGCTTATATTAGTTTTCAATTCGTGGTTATATGATTGATCTTGTTGTTAGTATTGGTATCACTTTGGGATCATTGAGTTAATTTAGTTGGTTTTGGCAATCCTGGCTCAGTCAGTAGCACACTATTTTTAAGAGTTGAATGAAAAAGATAGAAGTACTCTAGAGAAAAATAATTTCATCATCTTTCTTTCTTGATTTGCTCATAAGTTTAGTATTCTCTAGTTAAGGTCTTTTGTGCTTCCAAGGAAGATTGCATGTTTGTCTTTATCACTTGTATGTTTGTTTGTTTCCTTCAACTCTTGTACTTGCTACCCAACCTTGCTAGCCAAAAACCTATACTGAGAGGGTACCCTTCTCGTACATCCACTCCTTTAAACCAAAACCTTTGCCATTTGTGTCCACCATACCTACCTATTAGCATTATTGCTATTCCAAGTAAATTCCTGTTTTATCTACCTCCCAAATTAAACTTGTTATGTGAAAATTAGGGATTAAAGCTCTCACGAACTTGATGGCACACTTTACTTTCTTGCACTTAATAAACTTGAACCATTGTGCTCACCTATGTTGCGTATATGCTTGCGCTTTGTAAGTTGTGAATTAGCAGAACCATGCTATCATGGGAAACGCTTTCAACATTGCACTGGTACTTTGTACCAAGTTGATATCATGTTCTTTTGTCTATGGATGTCGTCGGTGTGAAATGAAAGGGGAGCTTGTAAGTCCATGGAGTTATGCATGTGTGTTAGAGAAACGCCTGGGCCGCTGGTCTAATCCATGCTGACATGGTGGAAACCTGCAGCGTAACCATAACGAGCATCTATGAAGCATTCTTCTTATAAAAAAGAGATAGAGATTGAGAAAAAGAGAAAAAAATATATTGTGAAAAGAGGAAAGAGAGAAAAAAAAGCACCATATTCCCATGGTAAATAAGAAGATTGCTGAGATGCTTGTTGTCTGCTTGCCTTGTCATTTTGGTATGGGGATTCTTCCGTATCATCGGGCAAGGGGTACCCGGTTGGCGGTTCTCTATGATACACATATGCTTACGATGACAAGAACTTACCGGTGACTAAACTTGAGTAGCATGAGGATCGGCCCTCGTATTCATGGGACATGAGATTCTCAATTTACAACTTGTCAATGCATATCCTCATATTTGATCACTTTAACCTTAATCACCTAAAGATGCCTATGATAGGGGCAATGAGAGCTGAAAGCTAGTAAGTATCATAATTTTTGGGAGCTCTTTATGAGACTTGCAATCCCTGCTTCCCTCTGTGAAGGGCCTTTCTTTTACTTTTTAGTTGAGTCAGTAAACCTACTCCCTTCTATCTCAGCAAGTATTTTGAGTTGTTGTGTTTCATTCATTCATATGATGATTTATTCAATCATATTGCTTATGTTCCTTGTTTTGCACATTGCTCTTATCTTGATGTTTACTACTTTGAAAGCTATCATTGAAAATCAGTTATTTGTGAACTCTAGCAAATTATCAACTATTCTTTGACCAAGAGCTAAGTTTGCCATTACCAATTATGATTTACTTTATGTATCTTTATTGTGTTTCCTTTACTTATTGCAAGTTAAGTTATATAATAGTGAGTTGTCTTCTATTATGATCTATGTAATGATGAATGTGATGCTTCTTGTCCGTATTCTTTTATCGACTCTTCGCTCCATAAACCTGAGGCCATGTTTATTGAGCTCAGGTTTGCTTGGGGACAAGCGAAGTCTAAGCTTGGGGGGAGTTGATACGTCCATTTTGCATCACTATTCTATGTCATAATTCACTATTATTCATTGATATATTTCGTAGTGAGAGGTGATACTTATGTTATTTCAGCTGTTTTTGCATGGTTGATGACTTTTGGAGCATGGACCGCTGCAGCCAGGATTCTGATGGAAAAGGTGTTATTTGGAGGCAAAATTCACGAAGATCAGAAAATCCGGGAAAATACATGGAAAATCCTATTTTTCCAGAAGACGAAGGAAGCCAGAAGGAGGGTTGGAGATGGGCCACAAGGGGCCCACACCACCCCCTGGCGTGGGCTAGCCTAGGCCGCACCACCAGGTGGTGTGGCCGCCCTGGTCCACCCCTGGCACTCCCCTCTGGCGTATATTATCCTCCCGAAACCCTAAGACTCGGGGAGCGACCATAGAAAGATTCCGCCGCCTCTGTGGGGCCGAAAACACTGAGAGAGAAAGATCTCTCCGACAGACAGATTTCTTCCAGGGGAATTCCTTCCCGGAGAGGGGAGATCATCGCCATCAACACCACCATCAAGCTGGACTTCATCGGGATCATCATCATCACCACCATCATCACCATCAGCACCCTCATCACCATCTCCATATTGTTGTAACAATTGCATTGAATCTTGCATAGTTCATAGGGGAAACTTTCCCGGTGTTGATTACTCTTTGTAGTTGATGCTATTGAGTGAACCATTGAATTATTATTTATGTTCAGATTGTTATACATCACTATTCCATCTCTGATCATGATCCATATGATGTCTTGTGAGTAGTTTGTTTTGTTCTTGAAGACATGGGAGAAGTCATGTTGTTAGTAGTGAAATTGTGTTGAGAAAGATTCAATAGTTTGATATTTAAGTTGTGGTGTACTTCTTCTAGTGGTGTCATGTGAATGTCGACTACGTGACACTTCACCTATATGGGCCTAGGGGAATGCATTGTGTATTTGGCTACTAATCGTAGGGGTTGCCGGAGTGACAGAAACCTGAACCCCCGTTAGGAAACCATTGCACAAGGGACGTAAGGGTCTTAGAATTTAAAGTTGTGGTTAGGTTTCTACCTTAATTACTTTCTTGTACTTACGGATGTTTGAAAGGGGTATAATCACAAGTATGTATTAGTCCTAGGAAGGTCGGTACATTAGCACATGTTCACCCACACAACACTTAGCAAGCTAAAGAAGATTAATCAACTATATGAAGCGAAAGCACTTGACAGTCTTCCCATGTGTCCTCGAGAATGTTTGGTCATCTTAAGTAATACAACCGGCTTGTCCTTTGCTGCATAAAGGATTGGGCCACTTGCTACATTTATTCCTAGTGTCTTTTATTTACTCGTACTTCGTTTACTTGCTTTATCAAAAAACCCTAAAAATCTGTTTGCTAAATATTTGCAGAGAATTCCTGATCCATATCACTAGCCAGCACCTTCTGCTCCTCGTTGGGTTCGACACTCTTACTTATCGAAAATATTTGCAGAGAATTCCTGATCCATAACTTGGGCACCGAGCTGGATCAGCCAAATGTCGGTACACTCCTTCTAAGTAAAAGTTTGTTCATTTCATCCCCTTGTTTTTCTACTTTATTCACTTATTGAACATATGACATGCTTTGGACTTCAGGGATTATGCATTTGAGCCCCTTGTTGTTGAAACATGCTAGCCAAGCAAAAAGAGAAGAGTTGGTGATTTTAGAAGAAAGAGGAGTTTCCAAGATGATGTTGTTGAGGTGCCATCTAATGCCAATCTAGTTGTTGTGCTACAAGGTGATGTTGTTGAGATGCCACATGATGATGAGCTAGATGTTGTGCTGCCAAGTGATGTTGTTGAGCTGCCACCTGATGCCAATCTGGCTGTTGTGTTGCAAGGTGATGCTATTGAGATGCCACGTGATCATGAGCTAGATGTTGTGCTGCTAGGTGATGCTGTGCAAACTGATGTAGTTACAGCTTTAGGTTGTGTTGTGCGGAGGCCTGATACATTGCAAATGTCTCTATAATTTTTGATGTTCCATGCTTGGTTTTATCTACTTTCTTGTGTTTTGTCCACACTTTGGAGTACTTTTCATATGATTTCTTGGACCAACCTATTAACAAGAGCCAAAGTGGCAACTGCCTATTTTCTGCTGTTTTTGGTTCCAGGAAAGTCAGAAAATGAATATTCTCGGAATTGATGGGACAAAAGCCAAAGTTATTATTTTACCGGGGGACACCTGGAGCTAGAATACGAGATAGAGAGGGGCTGGGGCCCGACCACACCACCTGGCCACATGGCCAGGCCTGGCCCGCGCTAGGGGGTGGTCTAGCCGCCCCAAGCACCCCCTCGGCCTCTCCTTCCACCTATATATTGCCTCTGATACGGAAACCCTAAGTACCCGATCAAAATTCCATGAAAGAGTCTGTAGCCACCATCATCTCCATCCCTAGATCGGGAGGGATCTGAAGCTCTTCCCGGCACCCTGCCAGAGAGGGGAATTCACCCTGGAGGCCTTCTTCATCATCATGCAAGCCTCCGGTGTGATGCGTGAGTAGTTCATCTCTGGACTACGGGTCCATGTAGTAGCTAGATGGCTGGTTCTCCTCCTTTGTGCTTTCATGTTTAGATCTTGTGAGCTCCGTTCATGATCAAGATCATCTATTTGTAATTCTACATGTTGTGTTTGCGGGGATCCGATGGATCTTGAGATGCTATTTCAGATTGATTATCGATTCTATCATATCTTTGTTATTTGTGATCTTGCATGCTTTTCACTGTTAGTAGCTATCTTGGCCAAGTAGATGCTAGCAATTCCAAGAGTTAGTATTTATGCTCAATAGTGGGTTCATGCCTATGGTAATCTGGGGAAGTGACGGAAATCTCTAAGGTACTAGATGTGTTGTTGCTACTAAGGAGAAAACAACAATCCTTTGTTCATAGAACACTCGTATTGTTTACTTTAAACGCAATTCGTAATGCAATTATCCGTTGCTTGCAACTTACTACTAGAGGGGGTTCAGATGATAACCTGAAGGTGGATTATTAGTCATAGATGCAGTTGGATGGCGGTCTATGTATAATGTTGTAATGCCCAATCGAATCTCAAAGGAGTCAAGATGATTAGTATATGCTTGTATGCTTTCTCGATGTTTGTCAATTGCCCCGCTGTAATTTGTTCACCCAGCATGTTATCTATCTTAAGGAGAGCCACCTCTAGTGAACTATGGACCCCGGTCCTTTCTTTTACAATCAATCTAAAAACTGTTTACTGCTTTGTGTTTACTTTCTGCAAACTATTACTTCCTTCCATTCGATACGTTTAATCCTTTGTTTCCAGCAAAACCGGTGAGATTGACAACCTCGTCGCAAGTTGGGGACAGAGTTCTGTGGTTGTGTTGTGCAGGTCTCCACGTTGCTGCTGGCACCGGTAGTGCGCCCTGCCAAAGTTCAGCTAGCAACACCTTTCGGGTGTTTCCTTGCTCCTACTGGATTGATAACCTTGGTTTCGTACTGAGGGAAAACTTGTTGCTGTGCTCATCATAGTTCCTCTTGGGGTTCCCCAACGAGCTCGATATATTTTGGGCCATCAAGCATATTTTCTAGCACTGTTGTCGGCGAGTCAAGGGCATCTTCACAAGGGGAGTCCCTCATAACCAATCTCTTTACTTTGTTATTTTTGTTTTGCTTAGTTTCTTTTTGCTTTGTTTGCTTGTTTCTTTATCAACAACACAAATTTTTTAGTTTTACTAGTTTGCTTTCTTTATCAAAAACACACAAAAAATGACTACTCTAGAAAATACTAAGTTGTGTGACTTCACTAGCACCAACACCAATGATTTTATGAGCATACCTATTGCTCCACTTGTTCCTGAAGCTACTTTCTTTGAGATAAAACCTGCTTTACTCAATCTTGTTATGAGAGAACAATTTTCTGGTATTGGTAATGAAGATGCTGCTGCCTGATACATTGCAAATGTATCTATAATATTTGATGGTCCATGCTTGGTTTTATCCACTTTCTTGTGTTTTGTTCCAACTTTGGAGTACTTTTATTATGATTTCTTGGACTAACCTATTAACAAGAGCCACAGTGCTAGCTGCCTGTTTTCTGTTGTTTTTTGGTTCCAGAAAAGTCAGAAAATGAATAATCTCGGAATTGGACGGGACAAAAGCCAAAGTGCCTATTTTTCCGGAAGGGATCAAGTGCTAGAATACGAGACGGAGAAGGGCTGGGGGCCGGCCACACCACCTAGCCACGCGGCCAGGCCTGGCCCACGCCAGGGGGTGGTCTGGCCGCCCCCAGCACCCCCTCGGCCTCTCCTTCCGCCTATAAGTTGCCCTCGGGACGAAAACCCTAGGTACCCAATCAAAAATCCACGAAAGAGTCTGTAGCCACCGTTATCTCCATCCCTAGATCGGGAGGGATCTGAAGCTCTTCCCGACACCCTGCCGGAGAGGGGAATTCACCTTAGAGGCCTTCTTCATCACCATGCAAGCCTCCGGTGTGATGCGTGAGTAGTTCATCCTTGGACTACGGATCCATGTAGTTTCTCCTCCTTTGTGCTTTCATGTTTAGATCTTGTGAGCTCCGTTCATGATCAAGATCATCTATTTGTAATCCATACATGTTATGTTTGCGGGGATCCGATGGATATTGAGATGCTATTTTAGATTGATTATTGATTCTATCATGTCTTTGTTATTTGAGATCTTGCATGCTTTCCGTTGTTAGTAGCTATCTTGGCCAAGTAGATGCTAGCAACTCCAAGAGTTAGTATTTATGCTTGATAGTGGGTTCATGCCTCTGGTAATCTGGGGAAGTGACAGAAATCTCTAAGGTACTAGATGTGCTGTTGCTACTAGGGAGAAAACAACAATCCTTTGTTCATAGAGCAATCGTATTGTTTACCTTACACATAGTTCATAAAGAAATAATCTGTTGCTTGCAACTTAATACTAGAGGGGGTTCGGATGATAACGTGAAGGTGGATTATTAGTCATAGATGCAGTTGGATGGCGGTCTATGTATTATGTTGTATTGCCCAATCAAGTCTCAAAGGATTCAAGATGATTAGTATATGCATGTATTGCTTTCTCGGTGTTTGTCAATTGCCCCGCTGTAATTTGTTCACCCAGCATGTTATCTATCTTAAGGAGAGCCACCTCTAGTGAACTATGGATCCCGGTCCTTGTCTTTTATATTCAATCTATAATCTTTTACTACTTTGTGTTTACTTTCTGCAAACTTTTACTTCTTTCCATTCGATACATTTAATCCTTTGTTTTCCGCAAAACACGGTGAGATTGACAACCTCATCGCAAGTTGGGGACAAAGTTCTGTGGTTGTGTTGTGCAGGTCTCCACGTTGCTACTAGCACCGGTAGTGCGCCCTGCTAAAGCTCAGCTAGTAACACCTTTGGGGTGTTTCCTTGCTCCTACTGGTTCAATTAAACCTTGGTTTCATAACTGAGGGAAACTTGCTGCTGTGCTCGTCATACCTTCCTCTTGGAGTTCCCAACAAGCTCTACATCAACACCGCCATCAAGCATTTTTCTGGGCGTCGTGCATTGAGCCATCACTGCCCATCTAAATAACTTTGTTGAACTTTGTGAGATGCAAAAGCATAAGGATATAGATGGTGACGAGGGTTTAACTCGTCAATGCCTATTGTTATGGACTTGGGTTTTGGAGAAGGAGGGAGCGCTAGAGACATCTATCGGCTAGCAAACAAGCACACAGGGGACAAAGTATTTACCCAGGTTCGGGCCTCGTAGAGGTCCCTACTCCTGCTTGTCTGCTCGTGGAATTATTGAGGGAGTCGAAAGTTACAATGGTGCACAGATGTAATCTGGCAAAGGTTGTGGAAACTAGGGTTGCGTGTGCCCTTCTCGCCGCCCCCTCCTAGCCTTTATATAGATAGGCTAGGTCTCGGGTAGCAGGTCGAGTCAGTTACATGTTAGGGTTTTCCCTTTAATCTTTCTATCTTTAGCTTCTTCTTGTTCTTCAAGCAATCGAGAGTCCGTAGGTTACTCGAGTCCCTCCATTCGGGCCTTGGCGACACCGTGGACCAGTATGTATTTGGACCATATATACCAAGCTCGAGTACCTGTAGGGTATACCCATGTCAGTAGCCCCCGAGTGTCCAGTGGAATCGCAGATTCGACTGGGGACTTTTGAAGCCTTCGAGTGCCTAAATGAGTACATTTCGATTGCTTTTATTTGTGTCATAGGGATTGTTGATATACGTTCCTGATATAACCGAAGTATCGGTATCAGTTAACCACCTTAGGGTGAAACAACGCAATCTACTCAAATTCGAGTCCTCGGACTCGAATCCGGAAAAGTGCTGGTGTAATTCGACTCAGGCCGCGGAGGTCTTACAGGAGTCGAATTCCAGTTATATGGGTGTGAGCACTCGACGCGTCCGTCAAGGCATGTTCATCGTGCCTGTAGGCATGGATACATTTCTGGTAGTGCACAATTAAATGCATTGCCAGGCCTTATTCAGGTCTTGCCTTCACGCCATAAGCGTGGCATCCGAATTTTATCATCGCGGAGACGATTCGGGAGTCCTAGGAGACGTAGTCTCTTTGTAGGGAAAATTTGTGAGGCGGTGTCGCCAAGGGTTGCGAGTGCGGATGTTATCAACACACAGTTTTTGTGCCAATAATCATAGGGTGCGCGACCAGCGCTCCCTATGGGAGTAGCCCCCGAGTGCCTGGTTGAGTCGAAGACTTAGGCAGGGACTAAAGAATTTTTCGACTGCTGTCGTCTTTTGCTTGCTTGTTTCAGTCGAAGACTCAGGCAGGGACTAAAACACTTTTACGACTGCTGTCGTCTTTTGCCTGCTTGTCTCAGTCGAATTTGTTTCCGGTGCTCTCTATGGGAGTAACCCATGTCCGTAATCGAACTGTGTTTCGAGTGGTTGGGTTTGCTTTGTGATTGTCCACATTCCTGCAACAAGAAAAGAAAAAGTCGTAGGGTGCGCGGCCAGCGCTCCCTATGGGAGTAGCCCCCGAGTGCTTGGTGGAGACGAAGACTCCAGCAAGGACTAAAAATAGTCAAAGTTTTCCACTACGTAGCCTTGGTGACGTTAGTGCTGATGCTTGTATGACCTCAGTTGCCCGCGTGAGCGAGTTTGACGGGACGTGACGAGCGGTGGGTCCCTCTTTCTGACTTTGATTTGACTGGGCGTGTGTAATCTTATTTTTAACTGCGCCTCCTCGATTTCCGCGCGTAATGGTATAAGTGGGGGGACGGTTCGCGCTTCCTCTTCTCCACGTGTCCAACGCGATGCGTGCCACGCGTCCAATAGGGTTTTTGTCAGCCGTTGGATTGCATCTCCCAGGGGTTAAGTAGCGGTGCTGCGGCGGTAATTTTCCATCTGCGCTCTTTCTTCCTTGCTGCCATCGACATTGCTGCTGTTCTTCTGCTTTTCCCTGTGCTCATCTCCTCCACGGTGCTGGACCACCTTCGCTCGTTTCCAAGCTACTTTATGCGCTCTCATCGCCGCCGCGCAATGGGGAAAAAGAAAGGAGGTGCTACCGCTGATTCCGCGGCCACCGTCACCGCGACGAAGAAGAAGGGTGGCTCCGCTGCTGCGGGCACCAGCGCCGCCGCCGGCGTGAAGAAGAAGGTCGCGGGCACTCGCGTGACCAATGGTGCATGGCGCCCCTCCATTATCAAGGCGTCGGATCTCCGTCTTCTTCGCCTGGATGGAGTTATCTCTGCGGCAGTCACCGATGCGCGCGTCCCCAACGGTGAGACCATTCCTGCTCCTCCCGCTGGTTTTCGAGTGATGTTTCTCGCATTCGTCATTCGCGGTCTCTCCTTGCCTCTTCACCCCTTTCTTAGGGGTCTTGTTTGCTTCTACGGGCTCCAGCTCCATCAGTTGTCCCCAAATTCGATTCTCCACATCACCTGCTTCATCACCCTTTGCGAGTGCTGGCTCGGAATCGAGCCACACTTTGGTCTTTTCAAGCGCTTGTTTAAATTGAAGCGTCAGTCCGCATCTGGCTCTTTAGTTTATGACGTAGGTGGTTGCGGCATCCATGTTGACCCATCCGCCACCTACTTCGACATCAAGCTTACCAAGTCCGTCTAGGGATGGAGGGACAAACGGTTCTATGTCCGTGATCAGAAGGCCAAAGATGAGCACTTTGGACTCGCGCCCTTCGATCCGGCGCCTCCCTGCAAGAAGATGCGTTCTTGGAAGAACATAGTTATGCCTGGCAAACTCGCGGAGACGGACGTGCTGTATCAGCGCGTCTGCGACCTCGAAAGTCGCATAGGCGCAGAAGAGGGAGGCTGCGCTCTTATCAGAACTTGGCTGGGCCATCGCGTCCAACCTCTCCAAGCTAGAGTCCATCCCATGTTTCAATGGAGTGGTGCTGATGATGCCACTTGCGTGTCTGCCGATGGCATGTCCGCGAGTGAGGTGGATAAGAGGATTCGACTGGTCACAAAATGCACTGTCAAGGATGTGCTTTCGAGTGAATTAGTTGTTCCTCCTTTTGATGCTTCGAATCCTCCTCCTGAGGTATAGTTGTGCTACGCAGTAGCTTATTTTCACGATTGCTTTTCTGTTTGCTTACTTGTTCTGTTTATATGCAGGATTGGGCGGTGTTGCCTTGTATGCCTCCTCTCCCTAAGGGGATTATTCCTCGTGAAGCTTTGGAAGAGGATGAGTCTGAGTCAACTGTCCCTTCTGATGTGGAAGAGGAAGCCCCCGAGTCCGAGAGCCCGGATACTCGTAAGCGTTCACGTAGCAAGGATTCCGACGCGTCGACTCCTTCGACTCTAGGAGGCACGACTGTTGGCATGGAGTCGCCAATTCCAGCCGTTCCTGTGAGGGCTGTGGCACCGTCTTCTCGCAAGAAGATGCGATTGCCCAAGGAGTCTTCGTCGGAGTCGGCGACGGCCATGTTTGATCTTGACAAGTTTGACTGGTAAGTTTGCTAGATCATTCATTCTTTTCTGTTTTCTTCGTGTTGACTTTGCCCTCGAGTTTGCCATTTCTCAATGTGGATTTGATCTTGTAGTCAAGAGGCGTCGTCATCTTCTAGCGACGTCGAGTTTTTGAAAGAACCGGGAGTCGCGACCTCAAGGGCCAAGGTAGAGGTCGAGCGTGCTCCTTCCCCTCCGGCGGCGGCCCACTCTGGGCATAACTCTTCGAGCTCTCCTCACGTAGGGGAACATCGAATGGTTGCTCGGATGACCGTTCAGCAAACTTCTTCAGAGTCGCTGGAGGATCATGTCAGTATATCTTTCCTTCTTTTAGTATGGCAGTCGACGCTCTTTGTTGCTCTCTTTGATTCCTTGTTTGTGCGACAGCTCCTTGTAAAGGCAGCCGCACAAGTGGCGGAGCAGGTGATGGCGATTGGTCGCCAGCATGCAATGGTAGAAACGCGTCACCGCGTGGTCGAAAGTGAGTGTTCTACACTTATTCTTTTCGTCTCCTCCTTCTTGGTATAGTCGATTGATAGTCAACTTTTGGTTGCCATGTAGCTGAGCATAACGCTTTACTGCGCAATGTCGCCACCTTGGAAAAGACATTAGCCGCGGCTGTGAAGGGGCGCGACGAGGCAATCGCGGCTCGTGATGATGCACGGAAGCGCGAAGAGGATCTGCATGCCTCTTTGCAGCTAGGGAAAAGTTTTTCAAAGAGCAATTGTTCTCAGTCGCCAAGGCCCTCTCAGGTACCTTTGCTGATAGATGTTTTATTGTTGTCCTTCTATTCATCTGGAGTTTTGCCGGTGGTGCTAGAGATTTCATCCATGTGTGGGTTTTCTGTGCAGATGCTAGCGATTTGAGCTTTGACCCGCAGGCCCTTCGTCGCGATGATGCTCTGGCAGGCGCGGTGTCTGCAGTCGAGGACCGTAGCGCCGCTGTCCAAAGTACATTGTCCAAGGCCAAGGTCACCCTTAGTCGCCTCCGGGAGGAGTTGATACCGAAGGCGGAGCTGGTTGATAATGTGGACGAGCTGGTAGAGTCACTCGCCAGGGGTGTGCCTGCCACCTACAAGAACTCCCTCCGCACGGCTGGCGCGACCATGTCACTCGCCATGGTGCAAGCCCACGGAGTTGATATAGATCCCTCTGCGGTGTCGAAGGCGATGCCTGTTGGCGCGGACGGTCAGCAGGTAGTCTTCGCTCCTTTCGCGACTGCCTGTGCCAAATATGGCTATTCCTTGATAAATACCGTTGCCAAGTATTCGGAGGAGCTCCAACGTGCGAAGAAGGCGGCGAAAGCTTCGGCCCCAGGGGCCGGCGGAAAGTCAGTGGCGTCTGATACTGCCACGGACTTGATGAAGCCCCCGAAGCCGTCAAAGTCGAAGAAGCCAGCTGCTCTGTAGTTACCTTTTTTGTAATAGTTAATGAATTGTCCTTTTGGTCAGAGAACATGCCTGCTGGCGAGTGTGTTTGTGAATACTTTGTGCTGATCTTGAATGCATCTGTTACTTTTGCCTTTGTGTTAAGTTGGTCGCCTTATTTGCCTCTGTATTGACTTTGTTGTAGGGTACATCAAGTGATCCTGTGGGGGGAACCCAGGACTCGCCATCTCTTGAAGATACAGTGGCACCTCCGCGCTCCAGGGTAGATGAGCTGTCCTTGCTATCGCGACTTCGTGATCGTGTTAAGAAGCTGGAGCGTGAGTTACCCGTGATCCGTGGTAGCACGGACGTGTGGAAGTCGAAGGCTGAAAAAGCCGCCGCCCGCGAGCAATATTTGCTTGGCAAGGTGAAGCAGCTGGGCGACCAGTTTAAGTGTTAGTTTGCTTTTTTCCTTGTCTTTTCCTTGGTAGTCACTTGCAGAGGTACGTTGTACTCATGCTATTGATGCTGCTTCGTGTAGTTGTTAGCGCGCGCCATCCGCAGGAGGAGAGGGATAGAATTGCCATCCGCCTTCATGATCTCACCCAGGAACAACTTCAAGAGAGTGGATACTTCTGGGTAGATCATGATCGTGCGACTGCGTTGGCGACCCTGCAGGATCACGCATCGCGAGTGCTGCTCTTCCCGAAGAAGTCGCAGTCGTGCTTGAAAAGCATTTATCGGGCTATGTTCCCGCTGGACGATGCTCCGTCAAGCCTGCTGGCTCTTCTTGCCAAATTTCAAGATCTGTCCATGGTTCGCGAGTGCGTGAGGCAGCAGTTGGTAGCTGGTGCCAAGGCTGCCCTCTCTATGGTGCGTTTGCACAGGCCTGACGTGGATATTGCCGCCATTGCCTCTGGGCCACCGGCGCCACCAGCAGGATCTTCCTGGAATATGGTGCCGCACTATCAGGCGGTGGACCACCCAGCCGAGGAGATCGTCGACTTCTTCGAGGAACAAACTAATGTTCTTCTGTTGCAAGGGTAGCCAAATATGTATCCTGCACATAAGTGTACTTGTGTTGTAAAGTTCGTATAGATGTTGTATATAATTTATTGTCGAATGTGCATAAGGAGCTTTGTGAGCGTGAGGTGCGTTGCACTATGCGAGTCCTTTTCGTTAGCCTGGCCATCCTTTTATCTCACTTCCTTGTCAACCTGTCAGGTGCGTTGCAGCTGGGTTGAGTTTGTGTTAAGGGGTTTGATTGATGTGCCAGCTACTCAGGATGTCGCGTTTTGGTTCGAAGAACATATGTGTATAGGGTGGCGCAGCCCCCGAGTATGAAAATTGACAAAGTAAAGGAGAACACAGAGTTTCGGGGCACTTAGCTTTTATTTATTCGAAGAATAGTACGAAGTACAATGTGTGGCTAAGTAGCCTTGGCTGAGTAGCCTTATTTGCGATGTAAAAGTAAAGAGAATGACTAAGGGTAGAAGCGTCGCAGTTGTGCGACGTTCCAAGGGTTGGAGTATGCGACTCCTGTCTCTAAATCTTGAAGGCGATAGGCGCCGCCTGGGATTACTTCTGTAATCACGTACGGTCCTTCCCAGGGGGACTCGAGCTTGAGATGTCCTTGCTGTTTTAGTCGTAGGACCAGGTCGCCTTCGACGAAGGATCTGGGGCGAAGCCTTCTACTATGGTAGTTGCGCAGGTTCTGCTGGTAGATCGTAGATCTTTCTGTGGCGATTTCTCTTGCTTCGTCGAGGAGGTCGACGGAGTCTTCGAGTGCAAGGGATGACTCTTGTTTGCTGTAGGCAACCACGCGCGGCGCCTTGTATCGTACCTCGTCGGGTAGTACTGCTTCCGCTCCGTGCATCATAAAGAATGGTGTGTAGCCCGTGGCGCTGTTTGGAGTTGTACGTAGACTCCAGAGTACGGATTGCACCTCATCTGGCCAGCAACCCGCCGCTTGTTCGAGTGGTCGCAGGAGTCGCTTCTTGATGCCGCTGCAGACGAGCCCGTTTGCTTTTTCCACCTGACCGTTGGTCTGTGGATGCGCTACTGAGGCGTAGCTGATGTCGATCCCCAGGTTCTCGCAGAATTCTTGGAACTCCTTGGATGTGAAGTTCGTCCTGTTGTCGGTAATAATGTTGTGCGGCACGCCGAAGCGGTAGACGATGGACTCGAAGAACTTGACTGCGTTGTGCCCTAATTGGTTGGTCATTGGCATGGCCTCGATCCACTTGGTGAATTTGTCGACTGCCACCAAGAGGTAGACGTAGCCTCCGCGCGAGGATCTTGGCAGCTTGCCAACCATATCAAGCCCCCATTGTGCGAAGGGCCAGGCCAATGGAATAGGCCGTAGCTCTACGCCTAGTGCGTGTGGCTTGTCCGCGAATCGCTGGTAAGCATTGCATTTTTGGACTATGTCCTTGGCGTCGCACATGGCCGTGGGCCAGTAAAATCCAGCTCGTAGAGCTTTGGCGACGAGGGCGCGACTGCCTGCGTGGTGCCCGCAGGTCCCTTCATAGATGTCGAGGAGTCTGTCAGCCATGGAGACGCATCGTTGTAGCACTCCTGTGATGCTGCGTTTATACAGTTCGCCGTTGAGAACGGCGAATGCCTTGGAGCGTCGCGCGATGTGCCATGCATCTGTCGGATCGTTCGGTAGTCTCTTGCTGAGGAGGTACGTAATGTACGGCTGCGTCTAAGATTGCTCGATCATCATGACGCTCATTGGTCCCTCGAGTCCTGTGTCCAGCTCCAAGTCATCGAGTGCCATTGGCTCATTGGGTGGCGTAGCCCCCGATTCTGTTGCTGCGCTTGTTTTCTTCTCTACGGCCTTTGGCTTGATGGAGCGTTCGCATATGCGCTCGAGAAATACCCTAGGTGGTATGGGGGCGCAGGTAGAGCCTATGTTGGCGAGTGTGTCCGCCTCCTCGTTGCTTTCGCGACCTATGTGTCGCAACTCGCAACCATAGAAGTCTCCTTCGAGTGTATCGTAGAGGTCACGGTACGCGATCATGTTGTCGTTCAGTGCGTCGCACTCGTGCATTGTTTGGTTGACGGCCAACTTGGAGTCGCCATATATGATGAGCCTTTTGGCGCCACAGGCTTTTGCCATCCTCATCCCATGCAACAGGGCCTCGTATTCAGCCTCGTTGTTTGAGGCTGTGAACTGCATTCGCAGGATATATTTCAGCTTGTCCCCTTGAGGTGATGTCAATATGACACCTGCGCCTGCTCCGTCTTTCCGTTTGGACCCATCGAAGTGCATTGTCCAGAGGTAGGACATATCTGGCTTGTCCGGGAGGTGGTTCTCCATCCAGTGCACGAGAAAGTCAGGGAGCACTTGCGACTTGATGGCGTCGCGTTTTTCGTATGTGATGTCTCGTGGAGACAGCTCTATTCCCCAAAGCGCGACTCGCCCCGTGGTGTCGGGGTTATTGAGGATATGCCCCAACGGGGCGTCGTTGACTACCACGATTGGGTGTTCCTGGAAGTAGTGGTGCAGTCGCCGGGCGGTCATAAAGACGCCGTACGCCAGCTTCTGGTAGTGCGGGTACCGCTGTTTTGTTGGCGTGAGGACCTCGCTGAGGTAGTATACCGGGCGTTGTACGCCGTGGACTTTGTTTTCCTGGGCTCGCTCGACGACGAGCACTGTGCTGACCACCTGGTTGGTGGCGGAGATGTATAACAACAGTGGTTCCCTTTCTCGTGGAGTCACCAGTACTGGCGAGGTGGATAGCAAGCGCTTGAGATCTTCGAATGCTTCTTGTGCTTCATTGGTCCACTCGAATTTTTCGGCTTTGCGGAGGAGTTGGTAGAAGGGCAGTGCCTTTTCACCCATCCGACTGATAAATCGACTGAGGGCCGTGATTCGTCCGGCCAGTTACTGGACGCCTCTTATGTTCTTCGGCTTCTCCATGGCCAGTATGGCTTTTATCTTCTTCGGGTTCGCCTCGATCCCCCTCGCGGAGATGAGGTATCCGAGTAGCTGCCCAGATGGTATGCCGAAGGCGCATTTGTCCGGATTGATCTTGATCCGGTAGCGATCGAGGTTGGCGAAGGTTTCACGCAAATCATCGATTAGAGAGGCTTCCTCCTTGGTCTTGATTTCTATGTCGTCGACATAGACTTGGATGTTGCGACCTAGTTGTTCCTTGAGGCAAGCCTGCATGCATCGCTGGTAGGTGGCTCCCATGTTTTTTAGCCCGAAGGGCATTGTGTTGTAGCAGAACACACCAAAGGGCATTGTAAACGTTGTTTTCTCCTGATCTTCCTCCTTCATTCGAATTTGATTATAGCCTGAGTAGGCGTCGAGGAAGCAGAGGCGCTCGCATCCCGCGGTGGAGTCGATGATCTGGTCAATCCGTGGCAGCGGAAAGTGATCTTTTGGGCAGTGCTTGTTTAAAGAAGTGAAGTCCACACACATCCATAGGATGTCTGTGTCCTTTTTTGGTACCAGCATCGTATTGGCGAGCCAAGTGCTTTCCTTGATCTCGCGTATGAACTTGGCCTCGAGGAGTCTGTTGATCTCCATTCCGACTGCCTGCGCTCGTGGCTCAGACAGTCGCCTGATTGTTTGCTTGACTGGCCTTGCGTCGGGGTTGACGTTGAGTGTGTGCTCGGCGAATTCCCTGGGAACTCCTGGCATGTCCACAGGACACCAGGCAAAAATTTCCCAGTGCTCACGGAGGAATTCGACAAGCGCGAGTTCCTATGCGGGACTCAAGTTGTTGGCGATGAGGGCCGTCTTGGCGGGATCCGATGGATGGACCTGCACCTTCTTTGTGTGCACGGATGAGTCAAAGGAGAGATCAGGTGAGCTTGGCCTACACAAGGGAGGCAGACTGTTGTCTGTCGTCTCTTTCAGTCTTGCGAGTTCCTCCTGCATGCCGAAAGACTGGGAGATTCTGTTGAATTCCCTGTCACAAGCGTCAGATCTCTCAAAGTTCCCGTTGATTGTTATGACGCCGTTGGGACCTGGCATTTTCATCTGCAGGTAGGCGTAGTGGGGTACTGCCATGAACCTGGCGAATGCGACGCGCCCAAGGATGCAATGGTATTGTGAGGGCCAGTCGACGACCTCAAAGTCGATGCGCTCGCGCCGGAAGTTCTTCGGCGTGCCAAAGATGACGTCGAGGTTGATTTTGCCCAGGGGGTATACGCCTTTCCCTGGGACGATGCCGTGGAACGTTGTGTCTGATGCCTCCAAGCAGGTTAGAGGGATCCTCATTGCTCGCAAGGTACTTGCGAATATGAGGTTGATGCCGCTTCCGCCATCCATGAAGACGCGACTCATGTCGAAGCCTCCAATTTGCGCCTCGAGTACGAGGGGGCAATGACCTGGGCGAGGTACTTGAGGCGGGTGGTCGTGTTTGTCGAAGGTAATGCACGACTCGCTACCACTGAGGTACTCAGTGGTGGATGGTGGCGAGTGCGTGGCCAAGTTGACTTGGCGAGTGATGGCCTTTTGCACCCTGTTGGAGGGGCACCTCTTTTGGATCATCATGGTACCCATGGCCCGTGGGTACGGTTCGCCTCCGTGGTGCTGGTCCGGTGCAGCTCCGTTCGGGGGTGGCCCAGGTGGTGGTGGTGGTGCGCCATGTGCCACGGCACCTGGAGCGGCTCCATAGCCTCTTTCGACTGCGTTGTGGTTCATCCGAACCAATCCCTCGTGTAGCTTGAGGAACTCGCGGCAGTCCTTGAGGAGGTGGCTGGACTTTCTCTTGCCATCATGCTTGTCGATGTAGAAGTGTATCGTGCATGGCCCGGACAGTTTGTTCTCGATGGAGGTCGCGGGTGCCCCATCGCGAGTGCGGCGTTGCCACACTCGCGTGGTTTTCCCGGAGTCGCGGTATCCGCCGCTGCGGTATCCGCTGTTGCGGTTATTGTCGCGTCTATCGGCGTAGCCGGCTGCGACCATGTTGACGTCATCACGATCGTCGTAGACGCACATGCGACGCTTGCCCCGGCGGTCGCGTCTGCGTTCGAGTTCTGCCTCCTCATCGGAGTGAACGTGATTCTTCACCGAAACTTCTCCATCGGCCCACCGATTCGCGATCTCCATCAGGTGGTCGATGGTCTGGGGCTTTGAGCGGCCTAGCTCCTCCCTGAGTTCCATGCGGCGGACACCACCGTTGAATGCATCAATCGCGCGGTCTTTGGAGATGGTCTTCGCGGAGTTCTTGATGATGGACCACCTTTGGATGTAAGAGCGCAGCGATTCGCCAGATCTTTGCTGGCAGCATCTCAGTTCTTCGATTGAGGCAGGACGTTTGTACGTGCCCTTAAAGTTGCGCACGAAGCTAAAGACTAGCTCATCCCAACTGCGAATGGATCCGCGTGGGAAGTTATTGAGCCATGCCCGGGCGGCGCCCTGCAGCTGTAGCTGCAAGCATTGCATGGCAGTACTTCGACTGCCTCCGTGTAGCCTGACGGAGGAGATGTTGTCCTCCAGCTAGATCTTAGGGTCCTATAGACCATCGAATTTCGGATTCTCTGATGGGAGTTTAAACCCTTTAGGCATTCGCTTCTGCCTAATGGCTCTGCTGAAGCATTTGGCGCCGCAGAGCTCCCCATCTTCCTCTTTCGAGTCAGTCGACCGAGCACATCGTGCCCTTGACTTGTCGATCTTGCATTGAGTGAGGTCGTCGCGCGCATCGTAGTCGTGATCGTGTCGCCGTGAGCATTGGCATCGAGACAGGTCGTGACTATCATCGCTGGACGAGGGCGAGGAGTAGCGCTTTGCTAGCGCTTTGCCCTTTTTGGGTCTGATGCCGGCTCCTTGTCGAGGGCGGCCTCGATTAGCCCCAATCCCGCGATCGTAGATTGGTGCATGGCCGTTCGGGGATCTCCAGCTGGCGGCTGGTTATTGAGGAGGTACATGGTGGCTGCTGTCACCGCGGCTTGCAGTGTCCTGGGAACCATGTTGCCTCTCGTGTCGACTGTCATAGAGCCAAAGTCGAGGACTTTCGCGGCCTCTATGCGCTCTTGTTCGGTGAGGTGAGCCATCCGCGACTGCCTCTTCTTGGCGAGGTACTCGTTGCCTCTTAAGGAGGATCCTCCGTCGGAGGAGAGCCCAGCACGACGAAGGCTTGATTCGTCCGCTGCCTTTTTACGCGCCTCAAGTTGCGCGATTGCTTGTTTTTGGCACTTTAATTCCTCCTTTAGGAGCCAGTGGTAGCCCATCTGCAGTTCCTGCGGGGACCCGAAGGGTAGAGGTGCACCCCGTAGGGCTTCGCGGCAGCGATCCCACTCTTGCTTGTTGAGCCTGATCACGACGCGTTCGTCGGTTTGCTCGTTGATCATGCTAGGAGGTTCGACTGCTCCTCCGTTGCCACCATTACCGCCGTTGCTGCCATTGCCACCGTTGTCGGCGTTGGGTGGGTCGGTGCCGTTGCCGGTGTTACCACCGTTGCTGCGATTGGGTGGAACTATGTCGTTGCCGGTGTTACCACCGTTGCCGCGATTGGCAGAGGTGTTGCCCACGTTGATGACGGCGCACATGAAGTGATTAGGGAAGCTGTTGCTTCCACAACTTTTAGATTCGGAACCGTAGGTTCCATCTTCAGTGGCCAGATCGCTTAGATCAGAGTCGCGACTGCTGTCGCTGACCGTGTTCTCGACTGCCACCGGAGCGTTGAGCTTGCTGAGGGTGCCGATCGATGGAGGGAACCATGATGCTGGGGCAATCGCCGGTGTTGTCGGCTGATCAGGCATGCGAAGCGTGCCCATCTGACCAACTTGGAAGTGGAAGCTCCCAATCACCAGGCTGATTCCATCACCCACAGACTCGAAGGCCGGGCGGGTGGCCGGCGTGTGGATGGTGAAGTCGAAGGCGCCGAAGAGCTGACGAATCTCCGTTGTTGTAGAGTTGTAGATCGCAGTTGATGGGGCCGAAGAAGCCGCAACATCAGCACTCCCAATTCCCACAGACGGCGCCAATTGACGAGGGTTTAACTCGTCAATGCCCATTGTTATGGACTTGGGTTTTGGAGAAGGAGGGAGCGCTGGAGACATCTATCGGCTAGCAAACAAGCACACAGGGGACAAAGGATTTACCCAGGTTCAGGCCTCGTAGAGGTCCCTACTCCTGCTTGTCTGCTCGTGGAATTATTGAGGGAGTCGAAAGTTACAATGGTGCACAGATGTAATCTGGCAAAGGTTGTGGAAACTACGGTTGCGTGTGCCCTTCTCGTCGCCCCCTCCTAGCCTTTATATAGATTGGCTAGGTCTCGGGTAGCAGGTCGAGTCGGTTACAGGTTAGGGTTTTCCCTTTAATCTTTCTATCTTTAGCTTCTTCTTGTTCTTCAAGCAATCGAGAGTTCGTAGGTTACTCGAGTCCCTCCATTCGGGCCTTGGCGACACCGTGGGCCTATATGTATTTGGACCATATATACCAAGCTCGAGTACCTGTAGGGTATATCCATGTCACTAGTGCTATGAATATGGCCTTTACAAAACACATTGCTGATGCTCTCATAAAGATTAAAGAAGAAAAGATGAAAGATAAAGCTTCTATTCCTATAAAACACGAAGATGGTTGGGAACCCATCATTAATATGAAAGTGAATGATTTTGATTTTAAAGCTTTATGTGATCTTGATAGTAGTGTTTCTATTATGCCTAGAAGGATTTAGGATATGCTTGACTTGCCACCACTTGAAGATTGTTATTTGAATGTCCCACTTGATGATAATGCTAAAAAGAAACTCATGGGGAGTATTAATGATGTTCTTATTATGGTTAACAATGTCTATGTCCCCGTTGATTTCTATGTTTTGGATGTTGAATGCAATGCTTCTTGTCCTATTACTTTGGGAAGACCTTTTCTTAGAACTGTTGGTGCCATTATTGATATGAAAGAAGGCACCATTAAATATCAACTCCCACTCAAGAAAGGTATTGAACAATTCCCTAAGAAGAGAGAGAAGATTTCTTTTGCCTCTCCTATGAAAACAAAATTTCTCTTGATGCTTCTTCATTTGAGAACACTTGATCTTTTTTCTTGCTTCTTATGCCTAACTTAAAGGCGTTAAAGAAAAGTACTTATTGGGAGATAACCCAAAAGTTTTAGATGAGTCTTGGAAGTTATTACTTCAGTAATAACCGCTCCTTATTCTTTTTATTTTGCTTTTTTGTGCCAAGAGTAACCTCTAATGAGAGAGAAGTAATGATTGGGAAAGTTGATGTCTCGAAACAGATTTCTGTGCTTCACCGTAAAAATTCATGTAAAATCTATGTACGTCCTTTTGAGGCATGAATTTTTGTGCTTCTGCCCCAGGTTGTTATATAACTTTCGTTAGTTCAACACTTTTTGATTTGAGCAACAGAAGGTCTTCGAAAGAATTCATCTTAACCTGCTGGTCTGTTTTGACAAATTTCTGCCATTTTCTGCATTTGCTTCTTGTTGATTCCTTTTTTAGTTCTTTTGGGAATTGAGCTTTTTGAGGGAAGTGCTACAGTATCTTGTGTTTTGATGGAATTTTTATTGGTGTTAGAACTGAACCTAAAAGACCTATTATCTTGAGTGCACCAATGTTGCTAATAAAGATTGTGTGAAGTTTTGTATGAAGAAAAAAATTCATGTGTATGGAAGGAATGAGTAATGAGATGAAGGATGGACTAAAGATCAAGCTTGGGGGTGCCACGCGTGTCACCCCAAGAAATATCCAAGAAGTACAAGCGTCAAATCTTGGGGATGCCCAAGGCATCCCCTTCTTCATCAATAAAAATCCCAGATTTCTTCCAAACGCTTCATTTTTATTGTTTCATGCAAAGTTGTGTTGTTTTTAGAGCGTCTTCTTTTTCATTTTCATTTTCGTTTTGGTTTTTTGTTTGGTTTGTTTGCTTAGTTTGCTGAATAAATTGGTTGGGCCCCCTCTTTCATACATTGGGTTTCAAATAGTTTGGTTTGGTTTGGAAAAGAGTAGGAAAGTTCATGCTTAAGTGTTAAAGAGAGCTTGTTTTTGACTGTGGCCTATGCTTTGTCATGCCATGATCGATATTGTTTTGGCTTTATGCTTAGTATTCTTTGCTGTAGCATGACTTGTTATAAACAATTGAGATTGCTTAATGTGCCTTGGATGAATCATGCGTTGTTTTAGCATATTAAAGCATAGTATTATGGTATTCTCCTTTGATGCTTTATTTGGGTTGACTTGGCTCATGCTCACACCATGTTATGACTATCTCAAGTCACATAAGACTTTATGATCCTTTAGTTTTCAACTTGTAGTATCACTTTATGCTTTGATCAATGATGTTTTGTCGCTCTGCATGATTATGGCCATTATTGCTCTCTTAGTTTGTCGCTCCCAGTCTTTTGCTAGCCTCCGCAACCAAGTATGAGTTCCACTCATGCATCCAACTCCTTAAACCAAGTTATTCCAAAGAGTCCACCATACCTATCTATTAGCATATGCTATTCCAAGTATATTCATGTTTTTGTTTACCTTCCAAATTAAACTTGTTATGAGAAAACTAGTGATTAAAGCTATCACGAACTTGATGACACACTTTACTTTTATTGCCCTTAATAAACTTGAACCATTGTGTCGTCTATGTTGTATATGATTGCACTTATTTGTTGGGGATTAGCAGAACCATGCTGTCATGGGGAACGCTTTCAACATTGCACTCGTACTTTGTACCTAGTTGATATCATGCTCTTTTGTCTATGGATGTTATCGGTGCGAAATGAAAGGGGAGCTTGTAAGTCCATGGAGTTATGTATATGTGTTAGAGAAACGCCTGGGCCGCTGGTCTAATCTATGCTGACATGGTGGAAACCTGCAGCGTAACCATAATGAGCTATCTATGAAGCATTCTTCTTATAAAAAAAGAGTCTGATATTGAGAAAAAAGAGAAAAAGAAAAAAAAAGTGATTATGAAAAGAGGAAAGAGAGAAAAAAGCACCATATTCCCATGGTAAATAAGAAGATTGTTGAGATGCTCGTTGTCTGCTTGCCTTGTCATTTTGATATGGGGATTCTTCCGTATCATCGGGCAAGGTGTACCCCGTTGGCGTTTCTCTATGATACACATGTACTTACGATGACAAGAGATTTCTAACTTATACTTCGTCAACCATGTACACCATAGTTTGTTCACTTTAACCTTAATCACTTCAAGATGCTTATAATAGCGGCAATGAGAGCTGAAAGCTATTAAGTACCATAATTTTTGGAATCTCTTTATGAGACTTGAATCCCTACTTCCTTCTATGAAGGCCTTTTGTAACTACCTCGGTGAATTACGCTCTTAGTTACATGCCTGGATGAGCGAAAATGGTTTAAATAGTACGGTGGGGCCAAGGGCCACTCACAGGTAGACCTTTCGGCCGTCCTAACCATTTTCAGAACATCGGGACAAGAACGAGCGGCGTAATCGGCAGGTGAAGGGATCAACTACATACACAAATGAGTATGTATGCAAGCCACATACAACAGTCCTCAGAGCCATTCCATCTAAAAGAAATAGAAATATTGCAACACCATACGGCAATATCCAAATATCCTAGATAGAGATAATAATTTAGGATAGCTCCTCATACATCAAACATCAGAGTATCAGGCGGAAGCGGAAAACAAGATCCGAGTACGGATAAGAAGCAAATTGGCATAAGAGGCCACATAAATAAACACATCCCGCCCACAGATCTCACGGATCCCCATTCCCGGAATCTCTACACCGAGTGATCGTTGCCAACATCGTCCGTCTCCTCCACCCAGTATCCATCTTGCGAGTACACCTGTTCATCTGAATCAAACAATTTATCGTGTGAGACCCTAGGGGTACTCAGCAAGTCTTTATGCCTCTAAAGGGGACATAACCTGGGGTGACGCAATTGCAGCAAAAGATAATAACTAACAAGTCTATAGATACTCGCTAACCATCCGCCTAACCAAAGATAGATGGATGTCCGTTAATTAAGAATAACAGTTATAACAGTATAATTAACTGATCCATCCTCCTTCTCGCTTACCAACGAGAAAGCGGACGAACAACCCCCCATCCGTTGGCAGTTTTATTAACCATTCCATGAGTGTGGCACTATTTACTAGTCAGGTACTTAGTCAAATTAAAAGCGATACTTTAGTTATACTTGTCTATGATCGAGAAACTGTGCTCCAAGTCGTCCATAACCGCGGACACGGCTTTCAGAAAGATTTACCCTGCAGGGGTGCACAAATAGCAACACACACTCGATCAACCTCGGAAAAACCAAATCAAAACCCAACGAGGCATTCACGACAAAGCGATCACAGGATTCAGAAATATTTCAGGGGGGCCACCCCATTAAGCTACCCGCAACGAAGTTGGCCGGCTCCGAGATGGACCCAAGGTTTGCGCCAATGGCTGTAAACGACTGGGAACCCGAAAGTGTGACTGGGCTTGTCGATACCGCGAAAACACTCCGCAATCCTAAACAGTGCAGGTGCTCCTCGCACGATCTTAAATAAGGCAGTAAAGCATGGCATAAGTACAGGATAGTAATAAAGCCCCAAACTACTTTGTGGCCCCAAGAAATAAGAATGAACCAAGCTCTGGCTCAGGGGGGTCCACGGCCTCCCGGATGTGGATAGTGCGAATAGTCAAGGAACAGGAATCAAGTACTCGGGGTCCTACGGGACAAAAGTGAGCATGAAAAACCAAATAGCAGATATTGCTCACCGGTGCCTCTTTCATTAGTTATCCCATTACTACTCAGGTTAAGTTGTTTAGGTACCTCGTTATCCATCAGACACTCACATACCCTACTCATGCTGTTCTACGACCCGCATGGCTCAAACAACTCCTGTAGTAATGGCTCATGGGATGGAGGAACAAGCTTTGGTGGGGTTTAAAAGTAAAGGCTCTGCAGTACTTGGGATTCAATTTAATACAATCGCGACTCAATGATGCAAGAATAAGATAGAGGCAATAGGTACTATATGTATGCAAGCATGTGGTAGTGCTTGCCTGGCAGCTCAGTTGAAGCAAGAGAAGGATCCGGGTAGTGCTCATGGGATTCCTGATATATCCCCTGCTCAGCGTCTATTCGAAGAAGAACCAAACAAACAAGGGCCAACATAAATAGAATGCACAAACATATGAATTAAAATGCGACAAGCAAACAATCATGCCATGATTAATGATGCACAATTTGCATGGCGATAATGTAGCATGGCATGGGTGAGGTGTGGAGTACAAGAATAAAGCATTTTATTGAGTTTTAGTCACATTTTATTCTCAAATAAGTTGCTGTATACTTTATATTTATATTATGCATGCTGCAATTCAGAACAAGGAATGCATAGTTAGAACAGGCTCGTCGCGCTGATCGATTTAGACATATTATTTGTTAAATTTGGAGTTATAAAACTAAAGTTATTAAATAATTAAGAAAAAGGGCATTTTATTGTAATTTTAATCATCTCGAAAATTAAAGTGCTCAAATAATATTTTGAATGGCATTTTTGAATTCTTCACATTTTTCTGATTCAAAAACATATATCATATGTATCATTTGGATTTATAATTTAAAAGTTATTTAAAACATATTTGAATTTATATTTAAACATTTCTAAATTGTTTTGTTTAAACAGATAAACAGAAAACTTTTTATACTCAGAGGGGATCTAGCCCGAGTCACTGACGGGTGGGCCGCTGCTGACTGGGCGAAAACCGCGCGCAAAAGAACTTTTCTCAAAGCGGGCTTATCTAGACCATGAGGCCGACAGGTGGGACCTAAGGGTTATGGGCCCACGTGCCAGTGGCTGAGCCCGCAGGGCTGACAGGTGGGTACGGGCTGGAGCGTGGGTTGAGGTTTACGAAAACCGGAGTCTCTTTTTGTAAAAAGGCCATAGGCACCGACAGGTGGGGTCGGAGGGGAGCGCGGGTTGAGAGAGCCAAAAGGGGTGGGGGTAAAGTGTAAAGTAGCCACTGCTACTGTTTCTCTTCCTCTGAACTATCTGACGACAGATCGGTGGACGGCACGCGACGCGTGGCGCGGGGATCGAACCAGCGACCTGGCGCTCGCGCAGAGAGGCGGAACCATTGCGGTGGGTCGGGGATTGATGCAGGGGGAGCGCGGCGCGGCTAGGTGAGGCTGCTGCGGGGCGCGGCGATGAGCAGACGCTCGTGCACGCCGGCGCACAGAGCGTGCTCGACGCGCGGTATGGCGAGCACAACCGATCAAGAAGGAAGGGGAGGTGTCAGGGAGGGACAGTGGCTCACCGCGGTGCTGCCGGCGGTGGTGGATCGGCCGGGGAAACAGCGGGTCGGCGACGTTGTAGGCGCACCCGGAGCTAGGGTTTGCGGCGGAGCGGCGTGGTTCTGGTGGCTGCGGGGCGTCTCCTCCTTGCTGGCGTGTACTGGTCGATGCAGGGAGACCTCCTCGGCTTCCTCGACAACCTCCATGCCACGCCCGCCGGCTAGAACGGTAGGAGAAGGAGGAGGCCGACGGTGAACGGCACGGAGGAGAGAGGGGTAGCAGCGGTGGTGGGAGGAGAAGGGCGAGGCCCTGGGGTGGATCTGGGGGAGGCAGAGGAAACGTGGGGAAAGAGGAAAAGTAGAAGAGGAGGGGAAGGCGCTGTGGGGATAGGGTTAGAGATAAAGGTGGCATCGGTCACCTTTGTCCTCCTCGAGCATGTGCTCGGCGTGGACAGCCTGGGCAGGTAGGGTGGAGGCTGCCTGGTGGGGACGGCGAGGCTAAGGCGGGGCAGGTTCAGGCTGGGCCAGCATGGCATAGAGAAAAAGAGAGAGGAGGAGAGGCTCGGGTAGAGCTAGGTTAGGAGGGAGTAGATGGCTCGGTCTAGGGTTTGGTTAGGTTAGAGAGGTAGCTGGGGTGGGGCCTGCATGGCAGGGAGAGGGAACCCTTGGCATGGTGAGAGGAGGGAGGTGAGGTGGGGTTAAGGGTTTGGGTTTAGATTAGAACTAGGGTTAGAGAAAAAAGAGGTGTTAGGGTTTTGGTGCACACATGGTGGTGGTGGAAAAGAGATCAAGGTGGTGATCAACAAGAGATCAAGATCAAGAACATTTAAGATGTAAACACAAGACAAACCCACTTTAAAACAAAGGCAAAACTCCAAAGAGAAGAGATGGTGAAGCTTTGCATGGCCCATGCATGGGCATTAAATGCCATGTGTCAATTTTGTGAAAACAATACTAATATGACATGGCATGATTCCCATACATTACCAAAAATGTGGAATAAAGGCCAGGCAAAAGAAAAATAGAATTGGACCCATCCCATCTCCCATGAGCTAGATTAAATACCAAAAGAAAAATAAAAGCCCATGGGTAATTAGGGTGGTGGAATTATAAGGTGGTGACATAGAAAGGTGGTGGAGTGGAATAAAAGATATGCCCCCAACTCAATTTGGGCATCAAGCATTAATCAAGATTCAAATACAATATATCAAGAGCCAAAAACAATTGTTAATGCACATGAGAGAAGAACCAAAGGAAAAAGGTTTTATATGATGCTCAAATGCAAGGTGGCATGATGTCATGAGCATGATATAATTATGATGCAACAATTATATGTAGGAAGTAGCCATTATATCATTAAACCAAGTAGCATTACAATTGTTAGACAATTGGGATGCTACAACTCTCCCCCACTAAACAGGAATCTTGCCCCGAGATTCTAGGAAGAAGAAGAAGACTCTAGAGGGTAGGATACTTGGCATGGAGCTCATCTTCACGTTCCCAAGTGGCTTCATCAACGGAATGGTGCGACCACTGCACCTTGCAGAACTTGATGGACTTGTTGCGAGTCCTTCTTTCTGCGACTTCAAGGATTTTTGTGGGGTGTTCTTGATAAGACAGGTCTTCTTGGAGATTGATAAGATCATGGTCCACGGTCCTGCCGGGGTCCTTGAAGCACTTCTTGAGTTGAGAGATGTGGAAAACGTCATGGAATTTGAGTTTTTCAGGGAGCTCAAGAGCATAAGCAACTTCTCCTCTTCTTCCACGAATTTTGAAAGGACCGATGTATCTAGGGGCCAGCTTTCCTTTGATACCAAACCGGTGCGTGCCTCTCATGGGAGTGACACGAAGGTAAACGAGATCACCAGGGACATACTCCATGTTCGTGTGCTTTCTGTCATAATTGCTCTTCTGGCGACTTTGAGCAATCTTCAGATTTTCAAGAATGATGTGAACCTTCTCCTCCGCTTGAGTTACAATGTCAGGGCCAAACAATATTCTTTCACCTGCGCCCGACCAACCAATCGGAGTTCTGCATTTGCGACCATAGAGAGCCTCAAATGGTGCCATCTTTAGACTTTTCTGGAAGCTGTTGTTGTAAGAAAATTCAGCATAAGGAAGACATTCTTCCCACTTCATGCCGAAAGAGATGACGCAAGCACGGAGCATATCTTCCGGAATCTGATCGATCCTTTCAACTTGTCCTTGCGACTGAGGGTGGTAAGCTGTGCTGAAGTTCAATTTTGTTCCCAAAGCATTTTGGAAACTTCCCCAGAACTTGGAAGTGAAGATGCTTCCACGGTCTGAACTGATCTCAAGAGGAACCCCATACAGAGAGACAATTCTGTTGATATAGAGCTCAGCCAACTAAATTGCAGAAATTGTTTCCTTGACTAGAAAGAAGTGAGCCACTTTGGAAAGCCTGTCGATGACAACAAAGATTGCATTGTTGCCCTTCTGCGACCTTGGAAAACCAGTGATGAAGTCCATCTCTACTTTCTCCCATTTCCATTCTGGGGGTTTCAATGGCTATAGAAGACCGGAAGGTTTCTGATGGACAACTTTAACTCTGCGGCAGACATCACACTCCGAGACATACTTGGCACAATATCGTTTCAACCCAGGCCACCAATACTGTGTTTTCAAGTCCATGTACATCTTAGTGCTGCCAGGGTGAATAGAAAGAACAGAATTATGCGCCTCCTTAAGAACTTGCTCTCTTAATCCCCGGTCTTTCGGAACGAACATCCGGTTTTCAAAGAATAGAGCCCCTTGATCATCGACGTGGAAGGACTCATACCTCGGCAGTTGAATGTTGGAGATTCTGTTTTTGGCGTAAGCATCACCTCGCTGACTAGCGCGAATCTTTTCTTCCAAGAGAGGGGTTGCTAGAAGATTCAGAAGGTATCCTTGATCCACAATTTCAAGGTTGAGCTGACGGAATTCCTCACACAACAGAGGTTGTTCTTCTTCCACCATGAGGTTGCTGACATAAGCTTTGCGGCTGAGAGCATCAGCCATGACATTAGCTTTTTCCGGAGTATAGTTGATGGTCAAATTGAAATCATTAATTGCTTCAATCCACCTCCTCTGACGAAGGTTGAGATCAGGCTGTGTGAAGATATACTTCAGACTCTTGTGATCAGAAAAGATCCCACAACGGTTGCCAAGCAAGTAGTGCCTCCATATTTTCAACGCAAAGACAACTGCCGTGAGTTCGAGGTCATGTGTAGGATAGTTGATCTCATGCGTCTTCAACTGTCGAGAGGCATAAGCAACAACTTGTTTTTCTTGCATAAGGACCGCACCCAATCCTTGCAAAGAGGCGTCACAGAATATCCGGAAAGGCTTGGATGTATCTGGAGGAATCAAGACTGGTGTGGAAGTGAGCTTATCTTTTAGTGTTTCAAAGCTTGCTTGACATGCAGGAGTCCAAAGGTATCTCTTGCCTTTCTTGAGGAGATCGGTAAGAGGCTTCGCAATCTTCAAGAAGTTCTGAACAAAGCAACGGCAGTAACTAGCCAAACCAAGGAAACTCCGGACTTCTTTGACATTTTTGGGTGGAAGCCAGTCAACAATTGTCTTAACAGTTTCTGGGTTGACGGCAATGCCCTTGGCAGAGATGACGTGACCAAGATAGGTGACTTGAGGCAGCCAAAACTCACATTTGGAGAACTTTGCATACAAGCGGTTCTCATGAAGCTTGTTTAGGACACACCGAAGGTGTTCTTCATGTTCTTCCTTTGACTTAGAATAGACTAGAATATCATCCAAATAGACCACAATGAACTTATCAAGATACTCCATGAAAACCGAGTTCATAAGCCTCGAGAAGGTGGCAGGTGCGTTGGTGAGACCGAAAGACATGACCGTGTACTCATACAGGCCATAGCGGGTGGTGAAAGCTGTTTTAGGAACATCTTCCTTGCGAATTTTGATTGGATGATATCCACTTCTCAAGTCAAGTTTAGAGAATACCACAGCACCAGCTAGCTGGTCGAAGAGATCATTAATCCGTGGAAGGGGATATTTATTCTTGATGGTTTTAGCATTGAGAGCCCGATAGTCAACACACAGTCTATCAGTCTTGTCTCGCTTCTTCACAAAGATGGTTGGGCTACCCCAAGAAGAAGTATTGTGTTGAATGAAACCCAACTTCTCTTGTTCATCAAGCTGGCGTTTGAGTTCAGCCAACTCAGCAGGACCCATTTTATAAGGCCGCTTGGAGATAGGAGCGGTACCAGGTTCAAGCTCAATCACAAACTCGACCTCACGGTCAGGAGGCATACCCGGTAACTCTTCAGGAAAGACATCTGGGAACTCACAGACCACCGGAACACTTTGAATAGCTTCCATAGCATCATCATTCAGAGCCACCAAAGAGAAAAGCTGAATAGCAGGAGTCAGACTTGGAGAATAGACTATGTGGCCTTCAGGAATTTTTAGAGAAACCGAGCGTTCAGCACAATCAATCACAGCTGCATTTGCTGTCAACCAATCCATGCCCAAGATAACATCAATGTCAGAGTTGCCCAGAATAACTAAGGAAGCCGGGAACGAAGAACCACCAATCTCAATTTGATTGCCATGGCTGATTTTAGAAGCTGCCTTTGTTGCTCCAGGAGAAAGGACCATTAACCGCTTAGGGAGAGGATCCATAGGTAACCCATTCACATCAGCAAAACTTGTGGAGACAAAAGAATGCGATGCACCAGAATCAAACAAAACTCGTGCAAGAACTGAGTTAATGGGAAGCATACCCATCACAACTCCAGGTGCATGCTCAGCTTGAGCGACGTTGACACAGTTGGCACGAGCAACAATAGACCCGGGCTTGGTGTTGATGTTGAGAGCCCGAGGTGGTGGTGCACGAACCATAGGAGAGCTTGCCGCAGGTCTTGGAGGTGGTGGAGGAAGAGCTTTGTTGTTCATTGGACAGTTCCAGTGTTGATGCCTAGTGTTTCCACAAGTGTAACAAGCACCAGGTGGACATGGAGCAACATAGCCAGGGACTCCGCCAGGCGCTCCAGGGTAGTTGTAGTTGTAGCCCCTGGGAGCCGCAGTGAAGGAGTTTGGTGGCCTTGCCGCGTAGCTTGAAGATCTTGGTGGAGCCGGGAGCGACGGTGGGGTGTTAGGAACCTAGACACGACGCTTAGAAGGAGCTGACATAGCTGAAGAGCTTGCTGCATCGCGGTTGTGTTTCTTGGACTCCTCGACACTTGCCTACTTGCTTCTTCCTACAGAGCTGTATGTTGGAGTTCTAGAAAAGACACCGGCCTTGCATGTGTGATTGCATATTTAATCGATGCATTGAGCCCTTGTCTGAACCTCTTTTGCTTCTTCTTGTCATCAGAGATCTCATTGCCACCATATCGAGAAAGATTCATGAAGTTTCTGATGTAGGTATTGACATTGTCATTGCCCTGCTTGAGGTTGAGAAACACTTCCTTCATCCTCTCCACGACAATTTCTGACAGATATTGCTCTTTGAAAGCTACAGTGAACTGTTCCCAAGTAGGCTGAAAACCAGTGTAGTTTGCCTTGAGGTAATTCTCCCACCACAGAGCTGCATCTCCCTTCAGAAGGTGAGTGGCACATTTTACCCATTCTTGCTCAGGAACATCAGCAGTCACCAGTAACCTTGACATCTCACGCAACCAATCATCCGCATCAAGTGGCTGATCAGACACCTCAAAGTGGCGCGGGTTGAACTTCAAGAAGATTTTGATGTCTCCTCGCTTGGGAGGTGGAGGTAGCGGAACAAACTCATTCCTCCTGACACTTTCTTCAAAACGCTATTGGTTCTGTTGTATTGTACCCAAGGCATTAGCAATACTTGTCAGCGCAGCCCCCAGTTCAGGTGGTATGTCCTCCTCAGAGCGGCGTGGTGGTGCCATCCTGTGATTGATATAAAACACAAGTTAGTACCATAATGGAGAATAATAATAATCCAAAATAGTACCAAGATGGAATTAACCAAGATTAAAGAATACAAATTACTAAGGTGATATTAAAATATCAACAAAGTTCAAAGCACCTAGAAGATATTAAGTATATCGCACACGACTGAACAAGGAGTGTGGTACACAAGCTAACAAAGAAAAAATTTCCGCAAATTTCGGCATTAAAATACCACTATATGCGCAAAACCACTTAACAAATCAAGATTAGTAACTCTACCAATTCAATATACAAGAGCGAATGATAAAAAGTAGTGGTATGGTCGCGACTCCATCCCGCACTCAAATCATTACTCCGCACATGAATAAGTAAAACACATATCCCAACACCTTCTTCTTAAGATGAACCTAAAGATTAGTAACTATGGAAACGAACACCCTAAATAAGATAACGTCGGATAACAAAGAGTAAGACAGATCGCGTCGGTATACAACGAATCAGATAGATCGCGTCAGTTTACAAAGGCCTGTCGTATGGAATGTACCAACAGTTGATAACCAAAAGGCAGATAGTGATAACATGTTGGATGCAACGGATAGACAAGGAATTCACACACACACACACACACACAACCTATGGTACTACGGAACCCAGAACACGTGAATCCTAGTTTGAATTTTAGAAGAGGATTGAAAATGTTACACTTCCTTACCAGAAAAGGGTGGGTGGGTGGGTAAGAAGAAAAATGGAAGCAGTCCTACTCTCACGTTTTATTTTTCCCTAGTATACATAGCTACCAAAAATATTTGCTAGACTGACAACAACCATTTGGCTGAGACCCTGAAGGGCGGGATGGCTCTGATACCTCGGTGAATTACGCTCTTAGTTACATGCCTGGATGAGCGAAAATGGTTAAAATAGTACGGTGGGTCCAAGGGCCACTCACAGGTAGACCTTTCGGCCATCCTAACCATTTTCAGAACATCGGGACAAGAACGAGCGGCGTAATCGTCAGGCGAAGGGATCAACTACATACACAAATGAGTATGTATGCAAGCCACATACAACAGTCCTCAGAGCCATTCCATCTAAAAGAAATAGAAATATTGCAACGCCATACGGCAAGATCCAAATATCCTAGATAGAGATAATAATTTAGGATAGCTCCTCATACATCAAACATCAGAGTATCAGGTGGAAGCGGAAAACAAGATCCGAGTACGGATAAGAAGCAAATCGGCATAAGATGCCACATAAATAAACACATCCCGCCCACAGATCTCACGGATCCCCGTTCCTGGAATCTCTACACCGAGTGATCATTGCCAACATCGTCCGTCTCCTCCACCCAGTATCCATCTTGCGAGTACACCTGTTCATCTGAATCAAACAATTTATCGTGTGAGACCCTAGGGGTACTCAGCAAGTCTTTATGCCTCTAAAGGGGACATAACCTGGGGTGACGCAATTGCAGCAAAAGATAATAACTAACAAGTCTATAGATACTCGCTAACCATCCGCCTAACCAAAGATAGACGGATATCCGTTAATTAAGAACAGCAGTTATAACAGTATAATTAACTGATCCATCCTCCTTCTCGCTTACCAACGAGAAAGCGGACGAATAACCCCCCATCTGTTGGCAGTTTTATTAACCATTCCATGAGTGTGGCACTATTTACTAGTCAGGTACTTAGTCAAATTAAAAGCGATACTTTAGTTATACTTGTCTATGATCGAGAAACTGTGCTCCAAGTCGTCCATAACCGCGGACACGGCTTTTAGAAAGATTTACCCTGCAGGGGTGCACAAATAGCAACACACACTCGATCAACCTCGAAAAAACCAAATCAAAACCCAACGAGGCATTCACGACAAAGCGATCACAGGATTCAGAAATATTTCAGGGGGCCACCCCATTAAGCTACCCGCAACGAAGTTGGCCGGCTCCAAGACGGACCCAAGGTTTGCGCCAATAGCTATAAACGACTAGGAACCCGAAAGTGTGACTGGGCTTGTCGATACCGCGAAAACACTCCGCAAACCTAAACAGTACAGGTGCTCCTCGCATGATCTTAAATAAGGCAGTAAAGCATGGCATAAGTACAGGATAGTAATAAAGCCCCAAACTACTTTGTGGCCCCAAGAAATAAGAATGAATCAAGCTCTGGCTCAGGGGGGTCCATGGCCTCCCGGATGTGGATAGTGCGAATAGTCAAGGAACAGGAATCAAGTACTCGGGGTCCTACGGGACACAAGTGAGCATGAAAAAACAAATAGCAGATATTGCTCACCGGTGCCTCTTTCATTAGTTATCCCATTACTACTCAGGTTAAGTTGTTTAGGTACCTCGTTATCCATCAGACACTCACATACCCTACTCATGCTGTTCTACGACCCGCATGGCTCAAACAACTCCTGTAGTAATGGCTCATGGGATGGAGGAACAAGCTTCGATGGGGTTTAAAAGTAAAGGCCCTGCAGTACTTGGGATTCAATTTAATGCAATCGCGACTCCATGATGCAAGAATAAGATAGAGGCAATAGGTACTATATGTATGCAAGCATGTGGTAGTGCTTGCCTGGCAGCTCAGTTGAAGCGAGAGAAGGATCTGGGTAGTGCTCCTGGGATTCCTGATATATCCCCTGCTCAGCGTCTATTCGAAGAAGAACCAAACAAACAAGGGCCAACATAAATAGAGTGCACAAACATATGAATTAAAATGCGACAAGCAAACAATCATGCCATGATGAATGATGCATAATTTGCATGGCGATAATGTAGCATGGCATGGGTGAGGTGTGGAGTACAAGAATAAAGCATTTTATTGAGTTTTAGTCACATTTTATTCTCAAATAAGTTGTTGTATACTTTATATTTATATGATGCATGCTAAAATTCAGAACAAGGAATGCATAGTTAGAACGGGCTCGTCGCGCTGATCGATTTATACATATTATTTGTTAAATTTGGAGTTATAAAACTAAAGTTATTAATTAATTAAGAAAAAGGGCATTTTATTGTAATTTTAATCATCTCGAAAATTAAAGTGCTCAAATAATATTTTGAATGGCATTTTTGAATTCCTCACATTTTTCTGATTCAAAAACATATATCATATGTATCATTTGGATTTATAATTTAAAAGTTATTTAAAACGGATTTGAATTTATATTTAAACATTTCTAAATTGTTTTGTTTAAACAGATAAACAGAAAACTTTTTATACTCAGAGAGGATCTAGCCCGAGTCACTGACGGGTGGGCCGCTGCTGACTGGGCAAAAACTGCGCGCAAAAGAACTTTTCTCACCGCGGGCTTACCTAGACCATGAGGCCGACAGGTAGGACCTAAGGGTTATAGACCCACGTGGCAGTGGCTGAGCCCGCAGGACTGACAGGTGGGTACGGGCTGGAGCGCGGGTTGAGGTTTACGAAAACCAGAGTCTCTTTTTGTAAAAAGGCCACAGGCACCGACAGGTGGGGTCGGAGGGGAGCGCGGGTTGAGAGAGCCAAAAGGGGTGGGGGTAAAGTGTAAAGTAGCCACTGCTACTGTTTCTCTTCCTCTGAACTATCTGACGACAGATCGGTGGACGGCACGCGACGCGCGGCGCGGGGATCGAACCAGCGACCTGGCGCTCGCGCAGAGAGGCGGAACCACTGCGGTGGGTCGGGGATTGATGCAGGGGGAGCGCGGCGCGGCTAGGTGAGGCTGCTGCGGGGCGCGGCGACGAGCAGACGCTCGTGCACGCCGGCGCACAGAACGTGCTCGACGCGCGGTACGGCGAGCACAACCGATCAAGAAGGAAGGGGAGGTGTCAGGGAGGGACAGTGGCTCACCGCGGTGCTGCCGGCGGTGGTGGATCAGCCGGGGAAACAGCGGGTCAGCGACGTTGTAGGCGCACCCGGAGCTAGGGTTTGCGGCGGAGCGGCATGGTTCTGGTGGCTGCGGGGCGTCTCCTCCTCACTGGCGTGTACTGGTCGATGCAGGGGGACCTCCTCGGCTTCCTCGACAACCTCCACGCCACGCCCGCCGGCTATAACGGTAGGAGAAGGAGGAGGCCAACAGTGAACGGCACGGAGGAGAGAGGGGTAGCAGCGGTGGTGGGAGGAGAAGGGCGAGGCCCTGGGGTGGATCTGGGGGAGGCAGAGGAAACATGGGGAAAGAGGAAAAGTAGAAGAGGAGGGGAAGGCGCCGTGGGGATAGGGTTAGAGATAAAGGTGGCGTCGGTCACCTTTGTCCTCCTCGAGCATGTGCTCGGCGTGGACAGCCTGGGCAGGTAGGGTGGAGGCTGCCTGGTGGGGACGGCGAGGCTAAGGCAGGGCAGGTTCGGGCTGGGCCAGCATGGCATAGAGAAAAAGAGAGAGGAGGAGAGGCTCGGGTAGAGCTAGGTTAGGAGGGAGTAGATGGCTCGGTCTAGGGTTTGGTTAGGTTAGAGAGGTAGTTGGGGTGGGGCCTGCATGGCAGGGAGAGGGAACCCTTGGCATGGTGAGAGGAGGGAGGTGAGGTGGGGTTAAGGGTTTAGGTTTAGATTAGAACTAGGGTTAGAGAAAAAAAAAGAGGTGTTAGGGTTTTGGTGCACACATGGTGGTGGTGGAAAAGATATCAAGGTGGTGATCAACAAGAGATCAAGATCAAGAACACTTAAGATGTAAACACAAGACAAACCCACTTTAAAACAAAGGCAAAACTCCAAAGAGAAGAGATGGTGAAGCTTTGCATGGCCCATGCATGGACATTAAATGCCATGTGTCAATTTTGTGAAAACAATACTAATATGACATGGCATGATTCCCATACATTACCAAAAATGTGGAATAAAGGCCAGGCAAAAGAAAAATAGAATTGGACCCATCCCATCTCCCATGAGCTAGATTAAATACCAAAAGAAAAATAAAAGCCCATGGGTAATTAGGGTGGTGGAATTATAAGGTGGTGACATAGAAAGGTGGTGGAGTGGAATAAAAGATATGCCCCCAACTCAATTTGGGCATCAAGCATTAATCAAGATTCAAATACAATATATCAAGAGCCAAAAACAATTGTTAATGCACATGAGAGAAGAACCAAAGGAAAAAGGTTTTATATGATGCTCAAATGCAAGGTGGCATGATGTCATGAGCATGATATAATTATGATGCAACAATTATATGTAGGAAGTAGCCATTATATCATTAAACCAAGTAGCATTACAATTGTTAGACAATTGGGATGCTACACCTTTCTTCCACTTATATATTGAGTCTCCACCTTCTATCTTTATGCACCTACTTTGAGAGCATAGTGGCCATTCTTAGTTCTATGTGCATTGTCCCAAGACTTGTTGATTGATGCATACCTTGATATTTCTTGTTTTAAACTATTTGTATCTAGTCACTCTTATGAACTTTGAAGGTTTCCTATGCATTTATATTTGCTACTCTATGAGGGACAACTGAATACTACTATGCTATGTTTTCTTTATGCGAAACAAACAAACGTCTTGCAAAGCATTGTTATTCATAAATATTTTGTTTGTGCCTTTTCATGTTGCAACATAGTTTCTTTGTCTTATTGCTAGAACTTTGTCTTTCATGTTATGATTGAAGTACTATGATTCCAGCTTTGAATGTTCTACAAACACTTTGATCAAGTTTATGATGATGCATGTCACCTCAAAAATTATTCTTTCTTTTTATCACTTACCTACTCGAGGACGAGCAGGAGTTAAGCTTGGGGATGTTGATACATTGCAAATGTATCTATAATTTTTGATATTACATGCTTGGTTTTATCTACTTTCTTGTGTTTTGTCCACACTTTGGAGTACTTTTCATATGATTTCTAACAAGAGTCATAGTGCCAGCTGCCTGTTTTCTGCTGTTTTTGGTTCCAGGAAAGTCAGAAAATGAATATTCTCGGAATTGGACGGGACAAAAGCCAAAGTTATTATTTTACCGGGGGACACCTAGATCCAGAATACGAGACGGAGAGGGGCTGGGGCCCGGCCACACCACCTGGCCGCGCGGCCAGGCCTGGTCCGCGCCAGGGGTGGTCTGGCCGCCCCAAGCACCCCCTCGGCCTCTCCTTCCGCCTATATATTTCCTCTGATATGGAAACCCTAAGTACCCGATCAAAATTCCATGAAAGAGTCTGTAGCCGCCGTCATCTCCATCCCTAGATCGGGAGGGATCTGAAGCTCTTCCCGGCACCCTGCCGGAGAGGGGAATTCACTCTAGAGGCCTTCTTCATCATCATGCAAGCCTCCGGTGTGATGCGTGAGTAGTTCATCTCTGGACTACGGGTCCATGTAGTAGCTAGATGGCTGGTTCTCCTCCTTTGTGCTTTCACGTTTAGATCTTGTGAGCTTCGTTCATGATCAAGATCATCTATTTGTAATCCATACATGTTGTGTTTGCGGGGATCCGATGGATATTGAGATGCTATTTTAGATTGATTATTGATTCTATCATGTCTTTGTTATTTGTGATCTTGCATGCTTTCCATTGTTAGTAGCTATCTTGGCCAAGTAGATGCTAGCAACTCCAAGAGTTAGTATTTATGCTCGATAGTGGGTTCATGCCTCTGGTAATCTGGGGAAGTGACAGAAATCTCTAAGGTACTAGATGTGATATTGCTACTAGGGAGAAAACAACAATCCTTTGTTTATAGAACAATCGTATTGTTTACTTTACACGTAATTCGTAATGCAATTATCCGTTGCTTGTAACTTAATACTGGAGGGGGTTCGGATGATAACCTGAAGGTGGATTATTAGTCATAGATGCAGTTGGATGGCGGTCTATGTATAATGTTGTAATACCCAATCGAATCTCAAAGGAGTCAAGATGATTAGTATATGCGTGTATGCTTTCTCGATGCTTGTCAATTGCCCCGCTGTAATTTGTTCACCCAGCATGTTATCTATCTTAAGGAGAGCCACCTCTAGTGAACTATGGACCCCGGTCCTTTCTTTTACAATCAATCTACAAATTGTTTACTGCTTTGTGTTTACTTTCTACAAACTATTACTTCCTTCCATTCGATACGTTTAATCCTTTATTTTTAGCAAAACTGGTGAGATTGACAACCTCATCGCAAGTTGGGGACAGAGTTCTGTGGTTGTGTTGTGCATGTCTCCACGTTGCTGCTGGCACCGGTAGTGCGCCCTGCCAAAGTTTAGCTAGCAACACCTTTCGGGTGTTTCCTTACTCCTACTGGATTGATAACCTTGGTTTCGTACCGAGGGAAAACTTGCGGTTGTGCTCATAATACCTTCCTCTTGGGGTTCCCCAACGAGCTTGATATATTTTGGGTCATCAAGGCCTAACTATAGTGATGCAAAGAAAAGAAATTAAAGAGCATGGATGTGCTTCTTGGTGTGGAACCAAAAAGCAACAGTAAGAAGAGGAAAAGAAAGTGAGTGCAAAGAAGAAGAAGTGAAAACATGTGATGTAATGTTATTGGTACTTTCAATAATGATGTTGATGAAAACTTGTATCAAATTTGAGCAAATATTCAAATTTTAGCCAAAATTCATCTTGTTTGGGATAGATTTTGAATTTTATCCAATATTGCTAGTTGTAATTTTCTCTGTTTTGTTGTTGTTCCAATGTTCTCTCTAATATTACAAACTTTACGTGATTAATCTAATGTCTTTTATGCAGTACAACACATAGTCATGATAATGAGCTCCAAAGGTAGGGTAATTGACCATATTTCTAAGCAAAAAAAAATCAACATTCTCTAAATCAGCCCAAAATTTCTCCTCAACATATCTTCTACCTACATATTGGAAATCTGAAGTCTCAAGATTTTTGAGAAAATCTGCAATTTATTTATTTATTTTCAAAATCCATGCTTTAATAGAAAACTATTAAAAAACAAGTTTGAAACATGAAAATGAAAAACTAAGTTTAGATATCTGATGAAATAGCATATTGTGAACCTAACAATGATTTTTGTGATAAATCATGAGCATTATCATGTACCTGTAGTTCATATCTGATCCACTTCCAACCGATTCGGCAGGAATTTGTTTTCATCAGGAGTGGACAGAAAGGTTTCAGATCCCCTGTTAAGGTGGTCTATTATTTTTGAAAATGGGGTGCTACCATTTTGAAACTTTCATCTGGTGGTTGCTTCACAAAACGCCCGGTTTTATCACTCGTAAAATAGAAAATGGTTTTTCCATGGGACGAAAAGGAAAACTTCCTCCTGCAATATTGTTCGTCATCCCATTATACACATGCATGCACAATATAGGCTCATTATCACAAACTATGCCTTGATTTTAGCCATAACATTGATCATTTGACCCGAAAGCCAGGAAACCTCGAATGAGATAGGTCATTTTGTGAAGGGTTTTTTGAGACATGATTAATATATCAAGTTTGATATTTTTCTCTCATTAGTATGTGACAAGACAAGACTATCTGCGAAGGTTTTATATTTTTTGATTTTTTTGAGTCAGTTATGGTCTTTTCAAATATTGGTCAACACCCATATAACCCCGTCGACCCAACCAAAACCCCGTCCTAACCCTAGCACCCTATACTGGCTGTTGGATAAACCCTAACAGCCTACAGTGGCCGTCTGATCAAGTCTTCTAGAAGGATTCCTGGGTCTTGGGTATTGCTGCTGTCTGTAACCCGAACGGTCTCCGTTGGTCGTTCGATCTACGTGTTCTAGAAGGAATAACGCTTGGACGACGGAGATCGGCTCGGCCTAGGCGATCCGTGAGACCGATCTGCGACACCCTCGTTCTTGCATCTGATTGGCTGGAGTGGTAACACGTTATTCAAACCGTTGGGCCGTTGTGGGTATCGTGGCCTTGTCCAGCTCTAGGCTCAGGCCTGCATGCATGCGCCGGGCAGCGACGAGACCATGCATGCAAAGGACGCGCGTCGCACGAGAGCCATTATTGTCTAGCTCTGGGCTCAGGCCTGCGGCGCAGGAGCAGTGACGAGACCATGCATGCAAAGGATTCGCATCGCATGAGAGCCATTGTAGTGCAGTCGATACAGTTCTAATAAAGACCGTCCTATTGTTTTAGATTTTTGCAGCGTAGACATACCAAAGCTATTAAATTCTCGGTCATCGTGAGCTATTAAAATCACGGGGGCATCGTTTCATATTTTTTTTACCCCTCGAGGAGGTTAAACGACAACATCTATTCCTATTTAAATGGGGCATCTTCTCCACTCCAAGCACCACCCAAACCGAAACACCAGATCCATCCTCTGCGCTGCCCCTTCTTCATGCCAAGCATTGCTTCGAAGGCAAGATGCGGTTCAACGGACCCACGAACCGTCGCCCAGCGACCGTCCTCGAGCGGCGCTACCCTACCGGCGTGGTCGTGGAGTCCACACTGCGTGTGTGGGATATGTCGAGGTGGAGGGGCCGGTCGAACTCGCCTGCACATTCCTCACCGCCGGCTATCGACATCTTCCACGGGGTACGTCGGCGATGTTTTGCCTCGATGTGAACCATGACCCTACCGGCACCGTCCTCATCTCCATCCTAGCCCACTTCACCAATCCGTACGATGCCTACTCTCTTCTCGGCGAAGTATTCTGGTGCGGATGTGAGTTCATAGCGTTCACCACCTGCAATATCTTCACCAACTACGACTGCATCTTCCCCACCCTAAACCATATGCACACCCTTCCCTACCGCTTTGACGACGACGAGTGAAGGGGGAAGCAACCAATGGTGGGGAAATGGTGGTGAAGTGGCGATGGAGGCGAAGCGGACAAGACCAAGTCTAAGTTTTATCGTTTTTATGTTGTACTCTATCTATGTCATCATGTCGTCCTATCTGTGTCCGTTGAGTTTTTATCAATGTCGTGTCGTGTCTATTTAGGCCCGTCTATCTATGTTTTATGTATGAGGAGTTTGATGGGTTTCCTGTTTTATGTATTTTTATCTATGTAAGTACTTATGAACCGTGTCATGTGATTTTATCATTTTAATCGTGTTTACCGTGCGTTTTTGTCTATGTCGTGATGTTCGTGCAAAAATAAAAATTTATGTATGACCAACATGCCACAAAAAGAAAAGCAAAAGAATTTTTTATCTTTGCTTTTATGCATGAAATCTCACATGTGCATTCAAAAAGAAAATTTTATGCAAGACCAACATGCCAAAAAAAGCAAAAGAGTTTATTTATCTATGCTTTTATGGATGAATATCAAGTGTGCATTCATAAAGCTGATTTGTGTATGAATGTCGCATGTGCATTCAAAAAGCGTACTTGTGCATTCATAAAGCTCATTTGTGCATGATGTGCATGAATCTCACGTGTGCATTCATAAATTTGACTTGTGCCATTTAAAAAGCTTACTTCTGCATATATCTCACTTGTATATTCATAAATCCTACTTGTGCATTTAAAAAGCTCAAAACAAGATGCACTCGAGAAATCTCACTTTTACAACACCAATGTGCACCAAAAATTATTATCACACTTGCGCTTAAAAATGCTGAAAAAGTGGGCAAAATAAATGTGCATCCATGTTTTACGTGCATAACAAACTAAGGGATAAACTGGTTAAAATTGCATAAGCAAAGACAAAACATAGTATACAACAAACTAAGATGAGGGCAATAATATTATTCAAAACATTATGGGACGCTTTGTTTCATAGCCGAAGCTACACTTCTTTTACCGTTGGGTCTGGCTCACGTTCTGTTTGGACCTTGGCCCTTTTCTCCTACTCGTAGTTAGATGTTTTGTTGCATTTTATTCTGGACACTATTTATCTGATGCTTATCTGACTAACTGAAGAAACGAAATAAAACGAAAAAGCGATCAAAATTCTGTTGCATTTTATTCTAGTCTTAGCCATACATCAAACCATTCATATCAGTAGGCATCGATAAGCCAACTGCAACACTAATTAAGTTTCCTAACGACCACTGATCAGCACATAGACAACCCCTAGAGCAATTACACAACAATAAAAAGTGAGCTATCATATTGTCCTGCTTCTTTAGATCGACAAGTTGCCTTAACAACTTCGACATCTTCTTCAATTCTGCCTTCACTTCAGCATTCCCCGCCATAGAAGAATTGGGGTGGCAGATCCCGATCCAATTTCCTCCACAGCGGACTACAAATTGAGATCCAGGGATGCACCCTCCCTTTTAATCCTCTCAATGTAGATATCCAGCCACTCAAAATGCGAGCATTTCCCCAGATTCTGAAATCGTAAAGATGAACCCTATTTCCCAAATCCAGCGAAAAAACTGAAATTGAGGACAGAAACAACAAATTGGCACAGGTACAACTAAGATGTAACCTTCACAGGCTCTAGCAGACTCTCGCACTTCACCAATTCCCGCCCAAGTTTGTTGTTCTTCTCGGTCGTTGTGACCAACCGCTTTAGAGGCGTGGTACGTGGGCAATCAGGGCACCTTGTCATCAGCACTACACCATATCACGTCCAGGAGGGGTGGCAGGGTGAAGAGGAGCTCGGCATCTCTCGCCGGTGTTGACGGCTTGGTCACCGGAGAGGAAGGGGACGATTCAACGGTCAGGGGATGGATCGGGCGAGGATGGCTCCGGCTATGGCATTGTACGAGCTGGATAAGTTGTGGGTCCCACTGTGTGAGGTGGACACCAGGTGGGTACCACGATTAGAGGACATCTAGTGTAGGTCGGGGCTGATGTGGATAAGTTGTGGGACCCGCTAGGCTCACATGATTTGAACTGTTAATCGGTCTCTTATAGTTAGTGAATTGTGTCGCACACTAGCTATTTGTGCCTTCGAAATCGTCGCATGTGAGCTATTTCTATCAACGATGTCGCACTCCAGCCAATTCCACCGAGAGACGTCGCCCGTGAGCTATCAGCCCATGATAAACGGTGGTGGGCGGCTTGCAGCAACGCTGGTGGACGTCTGTAGCAGCACCGGCAAACGTCTATAGCAAAGCCGGGGGCCTTTTGTAGCAGCGTCGGCGGACGCCGGTAGCAGCGTCGGCGGACGCCGGTAGCAGCGTCGGCGGACATCGATAGCAGAGCCAGCGAACATATGTAGCGAGGCCGGCGGACGTCGGTAGCAGAGCCGGCGAACATATGTAGCAAGGCCGGCGGACGTTAGTAGCAGCACCGTCGGACGTCTGTAGCAGAGCCGGCAAACATATGTAGCAAGGCCGGCGAACGTCAGTAGCAGTGCCGGCGGACATCTATAGCAGCGCCGACAGCCTTTTGTAGTAGAGCCAGTGACCATTTATAGCAACACCGACGACCGTTCCTAACATAGTCGTCGGTCTTTTGTAGCAAAGCAGGCGGCCGCGGAGGCACCAGCCGCTCGTAGCAACCGCAACAGCCAGCCTCTCATACCAACGCCACCCCCACTTGTAGCAACCACATCCGTCGCCAATAGCATGGTTGGCATCCCCTTGCAGCATGGCCGGCCATGGCTCAACATCGCCGATGGTGAGGAATGAGCTGGGCATGGGCGGCGACGCGTCAATAGGGAGGCGGCGGCGTGCGATAGAGGAAGCGGTGGCAGCACATGGGTGGACGGCAGCAGCGCAGGCCTGCGTTGTGTGAGAGAGATCGGAGAGAAAAGAAGAGAAACCTCCTGTGGAGGAGAACAACGGGGAGGGGATAAGGTTAGATGTAGGTCCCATCGGGCTGTTTTCGGTGCCACGCATAGGGACGTGTGTTGCTCGCAGAAACAAGACGATAGATCGCATGCGATCCCCGGAAATGTGGATCATTTTATATAAATTTTTGGCAAAACATGCACTCCCTCGGTCCGATCATCAAGGATGTATCTCTATCATATACTATTTGCTAATTTGAATATAACATTGGTATTGATTGTAAAAAAAACGTCGCATCCCCATTGTTTTTTTTTTCTTCGAAAAAAAAAGGATGTCGCATCCCCATTTTGCCGATAAGCCCTCCCAGTTTGTCCGACCAAACCCCCAGTCCGCCCCCTTCCTCTTCTTCTCCGCATCGTCTCTTGCTTATTTGCCTGCTCCATCTCCGGCCGCGCCGAGCAGCTCCCCCGCGCCTCCACGCACTCGCCCACGGCGCGCAGCTTCATCGTGCCTCCTATCGCTCCACTCCTGGCGCAGTTTCCCCGCTCCGTCCTCCCGGTTCACTCCCACGTACCTAAATATCGATTCTTTCTCCTGCGATTCGGACGGGTTGGCCTACTCCGCTGGTTCAGCAGCAGAAGATTGAGGTGGCGCGGTGGATCCTCCACCAAGGCCTCTCTTCGGATTATCTATCGCTACTTCTCCCCCTCCACGGTCGGTTCCCCACTTGCTCTCTTTCTCTCTTCTAGCTTCTGAATTATTGTTCTCGCGCGCAATATCTCTTCCTTACTTTGGGGACGCTGTTGTTGGTTACATCGATCGATGGGGGCAGAGGTGGGAGTTGCGGAAGTCGCGGTGCGGCCGGCGGCGAAGAGGAGGCGGGTGGTCGCGGGGGCGCCGACGGAGGCAGGTGAAGAGGCCGCGGCGTGCCAGGACGCCGGCGGGGGCCGTGCAGCGGCTCTTCCAGTCGTGCCACGCCGTCTTTCGGGGCCCCGGCACCGTGCCAGCGCCCGCCGAGGTCGCCCTGCTCCGCGCCATCCTCGGTCAGCATCCATCTCCCTCACCCCTCTTAACTACAGTATTTGTTCTGGTTTAGATGAAATGGAAACGACATGGGAGTGCCTTGGCACAAAATGCTGAAGATTTTGGTAACGTATTGACTCAATTTTAGTTGCTGCTGGTGTTATCTGCAGATAGGATGGGGACAGAAGATGTTGGCTTAAGATCAGACATGGCATTCTTCAGGACTAAGATGTGGCAGAACGGAACCCAACAATTACACACACAACGATGTACAAATCTGAGAATTTTTCGGTAAGTGGCAGTGCGAAAGAGCATATCCACGTTGAATAGTAGTATGGGCTTGCTGTTATGTAAATGCATTACTTGCTGGTGTTCTTTACTCTGCAGATGGTTATCTTTACTAGGCTGATCCTGATCCCTCGGCGAGTGGCGCTTCGTCACTTGACGATCGATGTGAGCTTCCAACCATTCTACATTTTCACCATGCTAATCTAGCTCAATTCTGTTCAATAAAATGGTATTCCCTACATTTTTGTTACAGTACTATTGTTTTCCTACTGCTAGTTGTTCTTTTTGATTTACTCCCTACATTTCAGTTACAGTTCTGAGTAAGCTGCCAAGAATTTTTTTAATTATGTTGTTATTTGTCAGCTGTTTATTGCTACTAAGAATTACTATCCTGCCATTACAACACTTAAGCTCTGATGTTTCGAAGCAGTATATAGGTCAATCCTTCTGTTTTTTTCAAAAGCTATTGTTCTCGTCCTTGCAAAAGATGTGGATCGTCAGAGTAAATCAGATTATTACCTCTTGACTTACATAACTTCTTTCATAAGCTTCTTGACCTCTCTGCAAGTTTACGGATGCTCGAGGCCATGGCGGCTTTCTTCACTTGGACAACAATAATGGATGGGTATGTCACAACTCACTCGTGTTGCTCAACTCAAACCGTCATCTCCACTAAATGTCCATATTCTATCTAGCAATCATATGTTTACTCGACTAAAAATATAGCCATTGCAAACATTGTTTTTTGAATTTAGAGTATGTGTACTGTACTCAGCTAATTGGCATATTATAAGGCATACCTGTGATGTTATAGGACTATGTGTAACAGTATACTGGAGTAGCATTATTGCTGCTGATACATCAGTTCATAATGTTATAGCACTTGTATTTCCTAATTTATATCATTTTTATTTGTCCCCATTTCATCTGTCATGTAATTATAGAAACACAGCCATTTTTAGTTGGAGTAGTAAATGTTCCCATTAGACTGAATATGAAATTCTCTGAATATCTCATTCAGCAATATTTTCATTTCTCTGGACCTTTGCTTGATTAAACTCTTAGAACTGCTACTCCTAGTGTTAACCATGAAGAGATTCTGGGCTCAAACCAGGATTGCAGCCTGTCGGACATTTATAATCCTGATGATTCTTTCCCTTTCTTATTTGATGCTCAGACTCGTCTCCTGGGTAGCGACAGTACATTACAGTAACTGGAGAATAAAGTGCATCAAAAGAAAATGCTTGCTATGTTCCAACAAGGTGAGAGCTATTGTAATTTTTCACAATCCATCTACTGCGAGGGAGACAAATAGGAACCCTCAATCAAGCTAGTCATCGGCTCATGACGAACCAGAGAATCCAACACCTATCCAGTTATCTGACTACAGCATGTACAGCAGGAACTGAAGCTATCAAACAGTCTTTGCACAGCATGAACTGAAGCTACAAATCAAACTGGCACCTAGGACATCTTGAGCTCGGGGTACAGCAAGAACTGAAGCTATCAAACAATCTTTGCATAGCAGGAACTGAAGCTACAAATCAAACTCTGGCACCTGGGACATCTTGAGCTCAGGGTACAGCAGCAACTGAAGCTATCAAACAATCTTTGCGCAGCAGGAACTGAAGCTACAAATCAAACTCTGGCACCTGGGACATCTTGAGCTTGGCATCAAACCTGGACAACTCTGCAACTACCTCATCGGCAGTCTTTGAGGCGTGCTCTGCTCCGGGTACTCGCTGGCAATTGCGGAAGCCCATGCTCTTGCACCTCTCTGTAGGCTCCTGGAGCAACCTGAATGCTGCATCCCACCTCTTGAAAACTGCTACAGCTGCACTTGTTACCGAACAAAGAGTGAGAGCATCAAGACCACCGTAAGGACTCAATGCTGTCCAGAGATGATCCCAGTTCCTAGGAGGACGGATCCCTAGCAGAAGTACAGCCCTGTCCGGGAAATACTTGTGACGGACGGCTCCTGGCCGAGACAAAACAGTCCATCTGATGAGCAGCTTAGCGATCCCTGGGACATGTTCAGGTGCATGGCATTGCAGTGCATGCCTATCGACGGTGATCATGTCTTGTGCCTTGGCAATGGCCTTGCAGTGCACGCCTGGGTAAGGTCCACCTGCAGGGGCGACGAGGTCCTCCTCGACGTTCTGTGCGCCAAAAATCTGTGCAGCATGGACGACCTCGCAGGCCAGGGGCAGGCCAAAGATACTCATCCAGTTTTCTGCAGTCTCGTGCAGCTGCAGCAGAGCATCTTCATTGGTGCTGAACACTGCTACCACCAGCTGCTGGCTTCGGTGCACGATCAAAGCCTCCAAGCCATTGTTGATCCGGCAGGCGACATCACGAGCGTCACAGTGCTCCGTGTCCAGTCCTCTCAAAAGCAGGATGCGATCCAAGTACTCTGGGTGAGTGTAGGAACGGGGGATCATACCTCGCAGCTGGTCACCAGGAGCTGCAGCGTCGATGGCGAAGGGCCGGAAGGGGAACATGGCAGAGTCGTACATCCTGAAGGGGAACATGGCGGAGTCGTACATCCCGATAAAGCTCCTGCACACCTCCTCTGCGGAGTCTGCGTCCTCGTACACCACGGCACCGATCGACTGTGCCTTGCAGGCGACGATGGCGCGGACGCATCCGCCTCCTTTCGCCGGCAACGCCTCAAGCAAGCTGCTCACGTCGAAAGGCGATGCCGCCGGCGGGAACGCATCCCTCCTCAGGAACAAGCAGCGCAAGTGGACGGAACTGTTCTCCTGGATGTAAATTGCTGGAAGCAAGTGCTGGAGAAGATCACTCGTGTCTCTCCTCCGGGCATGATCGCGGGCAGCCTGTGCGAGCACAAATGGCTTCTGCCCGTCTCTGGCCTGAAAAATTGCAGCAAGTCAGTGAATGGCACCCAACCCAACTGATTGCCGGAATCGAAACCGTGTTAGGAATCGATCGAGGAGGGGAACTCACCCTGATGCAGTCGCGGTAGAAGACCCTGATGCAGTCACCCTGATCGAGGAGGGGAACTCGCCCTGCTGATGGCCACCTCGCAGTCGGCCTCATTGGCGAGCACCACCAAGCCGGCGCGCTCGCCGGTCTCGTAGTCCCGGACGACAGCTGACGCGTACGTCTCTAGCGGAAACAGGCCCAGAAGATCTGCCGGAGTCGTGTGCCGCGGCAGGCCCGTCAGAAGCAACCTGCTCACCAAGTTGGGGTCGGCAGCGACCTCCGGAGCTACGGTGAACAAGAGACTCAACAGGTCCCTCGTGTGACGAAACTGCAAAATAGAACCAGTTCAGAACAGAGGCCGCGAGAAAACTTGGGTCGCCGCCGTCGGCGAGAAAACGACGCATCATCAAGAAAACTCAGAACGGAAGAGAAATTGAAGAACGGAAGAACACCGAGAATCCTCGCTGGAAAGGATTCAAGAACTACCGTATCACTGGCCAGCGTCGCCGGCGAGAAAACGACCCCGTCAAGAAAACTTCAAGAAACTCTCAAAATCTTGCAGGACATTGCCTCGGCTAGAGGTCGATAGGAGCGAACGGAAAATAAATTGAAGAAAGGAAGAACACCAGGAATCTTCTCTGGAAAGGATTCAACAACTACCATATCACCGGCGCCGCGTCGCCGGCGAGTAAACGACTCCGTCAAGAAAATTTCAAGAAACTCAGAAATTCTTGCAGCACATTGCGTCAGCTAGAGGTCGATCTAAGCGAAAGAAAGAGAAATTGAAGAACGTAAAAACACCGAGAATCTTATCTGAAAAGGATTCAACAACGACCCAATCACCGGCGCGGCGTCGCCGGCAAAAAACCAAGAACCGACAGAAATTTCGAGAAAGCATCAGGCCGAGCATTGTTTCGTTGGTTGAGGAGGAAGATACCTGACATCCTAGTTCCGTGAGGACGAGTTCCATGGCCCGCGCTTCTAAGATTCGCCGGCGAATTGAAGGAGACACACGCGCGGCAAGTTTTCCCGGAGAAGACGACGCTCGCTGGGAAGAAGGGGAGCAGCGAAGCGAGTTTTTTTGGGAGGGAGGACCGTTTTTCTGGTCTCTTTGACGAGAGATGGCCCAGGGGGAGGGTATATATACACGGGCCCCCCTCTATGCTGGGTCGTTCAGCCGAAAATCGTCCGGCCAACATAAGCCCAATAAGCTCCCATCTGGCCCATCCAGCCCTTCGAAGTCAGGATTTGTTTTTTAATTGGCCCTCATTGGATTTTTCGTAGGAGATTTTTTGTATGCAAATGAATGAAGTCCAATTAAAAAAAATTGAATTGCAAAACAAAAGAAATTATAAAGGGCGAACCTGAGAAATTTTAAACCCTCCCGCCATATTAGGATACTAAACGAGGTCTTGCTCATATTTAGTTCTAAACCAAATAAGTCATGTACTCCCTCCGTTTTAGAATATAAGATGTTTTAGCTTTGTGAAGCTAACGTATCTAGACCACTTTTATAGTGTAGGTTCGGAAAGGTTCGGAGTGAACCTACACACTAAAAGAGGTCTAGATACATTCACTTCACAAAGCTAAAACATCTTATATTTTAAAATGGAGGTAGTAGTAAGAAATTACTAAGAAGTATTCCTTTGAATTTGAAAGGATAAAAGAATAAAATGAAAAATAATAGAATATCTCCTGTCAACTCTTAGCCAATCCTAGTTTTTTTTCATAAACTCCAATGTGAAAAACAAAAGGTTGTCTATCATATCTTAAAACCATTTTGATTCCATCCTTCACATTCTTAAAGTTGTAGACAGAAAATACCACTAATACTATAGTATATTATAGTACTCCCTCGATCCAAATTAATTGACTTTGGTTTGTCTAGATTCGGATATATCTAGACATGTTTTAGTACTAGATACATCCGAATCTAGACAAATCCGAGTCAATTAATTTGGATCGGAGAAAGTATTGAAAAACCATTTGGTGGTACTTTCTACGGTAATATGCTTTTGTTTTGAATGATTTGAGACAACTAGTCGTTGTAAAACAAATTCAAACAAGTTGTTGATCCGCATACACGTACAATATTGTTTAATTGATTTAAATAGTTTGAGTATCCTCTACGGATGGATTGTTTAATACTCTGGACGAAAAAAGCCACTGTACGGACAATAAAAAAATTTAAGACTAGAATATTTCTGAAACTCATGGTATTCTAGAAAACCTTCAAAAAATGCTTTCTAACCAAACAAGGCCTAAACTTGGACACAAACCAAATCAGCATAACATGGATACTTGTGTCTATGTATTATTTACTTGTGTTATTTATTGCTCCATTTGTTCTCGCTTTATAGTGATGCGACAACGGTAGAAGTGTTGACATTGCACGAAAGGTTTGCTCGTGTCCTCGGGGAGTGATATCCTCCTAGACCGCTTCATTTAGGACCTTTGAGGTGAACCTCCCTACTCATATTATCGACACAATGTTGGTACATGCATAATTCAGATGTAAGAGCATCTCTAACAGCTGCCGCATTATGTGGCAGCTGTTTTGAGCGATGCGTGATTTTGCGGCAGCAAAACGCCGGCTGCTCTAGCAATTGCCGCATTTTGCAACAGCGGCTGCTCCAGCAGTTGCCGCATTTTGCAGCACAAGACAGTGCTACCACCCCAATTCAACAACATATATGATCAAATTGAATCAAAAATTAACAATTTCACCACACAACATAACAAACAATAGATAATTACGAAATCCACATAGCATAGCATCTCACATAGTTCTGATCACACGAACAAGTAACAACAAAATATCATATTTCATAGCATACACTAGGAATATGCAAACTTGATGAAAACATAAATAGGATCACTCATTAGCATTGTCGGTTTTGTTGGTGCTTGGATCAACTTCATTATTGGTGCCATCAACAATGTTGTTATTTCCTGGAGAAACTCCAACATTGGGATCACCCACCATGGCAACACCACCACGAAAACCCCCTCCCATGGCAACACCACCACCAAAACCTCCTTCCATGCCACCAACACCACCATGGCCACCAACACCCATGCCAACACCACCAAAGCCACTTCCATTGCCTCCTCCCATGGTAGTTCCCATGGCACTCATTAATCTACCCATGAAGCCACCCATGTATCCTCCCATAGGTCCCAAAGTTGAGTTAAGAAATTGTTGCTTCTTTCGCATAACCTCTTCCCGACACATCTCAATGTACGCCTTTTGTTGTGCACTCATGTTCCTAGTGTCCATGAACATGAGTTGACTCTCAGTATCCATTGCCTTGTTAGATTCCTCCATGGCCACTTTATTTGCCTCAGTTGCCGCAATGAGCTCCTCGGTTGCCGCCCTCCTCTCCTCGGTCGCCACCTTCCTCTCCTCCATGCCCACCTTCTTTGCCTCGGTATCCTTGAACTCCTCTATTTCTATCAACTTCCATGCCTTCCTCTCCTCGGCCATCTCCTTGCGGCTCTCGATGAGTATGTTGAAATACTTCCCATGTCATCATCCCTGGCCTTCTTGCCCTTCATCTTTTCATTTGCAAACTTTCTACCTTCAGGTTTTGTTGTTTTGGCAATGGAGTTGGGAGTTGGGATTCTTTTCCCTTCCTCGTCACTTGACACATCATCATCACAATCAATAAGATCACCCATGAATGTCTTCATCAAATTCTTTTTTGTGCTCTCCTCCAAGCCTTCACGGTTTCTTCACTTATCATCATTCTCAAGCTCGGTCCAACAATAGTGCAAAGTGAATGATTTTCATTTCCTATCCTTCTTTCCATTCTTCGTCACTCTTCCTTTAAACATGTTCTATGTCATGGAGTTATACATAAGAGACATTCAAATAAAGTTAGCCACACAGAGTTCACAATAGTAAATTCAACACTCATATGAGGGAATCACTCACCTGATTATCCTCATATTGGCCACTTGGGTTAATGCGTTTCACCGCCGCCAAACAAGCCGACCATTTTTTATAATCGCTTGATATTGTGGACCATCTATGACAAATGGAAGCGGCGGTTCTTTTCGTGCCATGTATGTTCCGAGCATTGAAAAAACCATTCATCCTCTCCCAATATGTGTCACCCTTTTGCTCTGAGCCCACAGCCGGATCGAGACCAACTTTCTTCCATGCCAAGACAATGATGATATCTTCTTGGTTGGTGTAGTTGGTCGTTCATCGGAGCACCGAGTCAACAAATCCCTCATCCATCTCATCTAGATGTTCCTCATAATATTCTTGCAACAATGTCTCGTGTGAGCCAACATAATCTTGATGCGACAAATTCATGGTATCTAAAAATGACTCATCATTCAAACTACCAAAAACACAAATAGAAACTCATGCTACAATTCATGCCACAATGTCTTTATCAACAAAGGGGCAACTCGATATCAAAACCAATAAATTTGCGACATCGTGTCGAGCATGTCATGTGCGGGCGGCATGACGGCATCCTCCTCCTCCTTCGCCGCCACGAGTGGTGTCTGCTCGAAGGTCCTAGACAGTGGCGCCATCTGCACGACCGCCGCGGGTTTGGCCTTGGCCTGACTAGCCACGACCTTCGGTTTCTTCTCCCTTCCGTCGGCAGCCGCGGTGGACTGGTGCTTCGTGACGGGCTTGGGCGCGGGTGGATTCCTCCCCTTTACAGCGACCTGGCTCTAATTCGACGAGGCTGGCCGGGGCTAAAAAAAGTTCGCGTGGCGGGAGGGCGGCGACATAGGGTTTGTCGCGGTGGCAAGGGTAGCCGTAGATGGTGTGGGAGCACTCGGTTCGCCGGTGGTAGGCGCACATGGGGAAGGCTAGGATTCAGCGGCGCCGTCCATGGCGTTCCGGTGGCCGGAGGGCGGCGAACGGCGTGACGGAAGGCAAGGTGGAGCGCGATGGCGGGAATCTGCCACAAATATGCATCACGAGGTACGATTGTGGCAAAAAAAAGCAGCATGAAACAGCGATGTGGCGCCTTCTGGAGAGCGTTTTTCGCTGTTCTGTGCCGCATTCGGTGGTTAGTGGGTCACCGTTAGGGTACCCTATATCCTCTATAGTTCAAAAATAAACTAACATTTTCAAAATGATGATTCTATTGGAAATTGTTTTGAACTAAACAGGGTGGTGGAGAGATGGATTGGATCTACAACACGACGACGTGGTGTATATGGTGGAGAATTTCTGCAGCAGGGCTTCGCCCACAAACAGTCGGGAGGGAGAGAGGAGGGCAGCAGGGCAACTAGGGTTTGGAGGAAGGTATGTGTGTGGGGAGAGGGGGCGCACCAGCCCTCTATATATAGAGGGGGGTGCGGCCAGCCCTTGCCCATCCTCCAAGCCTATCTCTAGTTTAAACGATTTAAACTTTCCCTTATCTAGAAACCCTATCTCTAGTTTAAACGAGTTTAAACTTATCTAGGATCGGCTGGGCCCTATGGGGCCTTGTGCCCCTGGCCCAATGCGGCCAGGACACTCCCTCATAGGCCCATGCCCCCTCCCGGAAGGTGTGGCCACGTTGGTCCCCTTCCGGAAGGTTCTAGAAGCTTCCGGTACAATACCGATTAACCCGGAACAATTCCGAACTCCAAAAACTGCACTGCCTTATATGAATCTTATTCTCCGGACCACTCCGGAACCTCTCGTGATGTCCCGGATCCCATCCGAGACTCCGAACAAAAATTCATAAACCAAGTATCCAATCTATCCTAGCGTCGAGACACGTTAAGTGTGTGACCCTGCGGGTTCGAGAATATGCAGACATGATCTTCTATCAATAATCAACAGCGGGGTCTGGGCACCCATATTGACTCCCACACATTCATCGATGATCATATCGGATGAACCACGATGTCAGGATTCAATCAATCCCATATATATATTCCCTTCGTCTCGCGATATTTTACTTGCCCGAGATTCGATCGTCGGTATCGTCATACCTAGTTTAATCTCGTTCACAGCAAGTACTTTACTCGTTCCGTAATCCGATATCACTTTGTGATTAACTCCTTAACCACATGCTTGCAAGCGGTGTTGATATCGATTACCGAGTGGGCCCGAAGTATATCTCTCCGACTTGGGAGGGACAAATTCCATCTCGATACATACAACCCAACAGATACTTTCCGATCACCTGAGAGACACCTTTATGATCACCCTCTCATAGGATGACGTTTGATGACCTCAAAGCTTTCTTCCGATACCAGGGAGTTGTATTATCTCATGGTCTAAGGAATATAATATTTGACATAGGAAAAGCTTCGCAAAGACGAACACGATGAAACGATCTAATTGCTTCGCTTAGTTTGGGTTTGTCCACCATATCATTCTCCCAATGATATGATCTTATTATCAATTGACAACTCATGTCTATGGTTAGGAAACCTTAACCATCATTGATCAATGAGCTAGTCCTTAGAGGCGTACTAGGGACACGGTGTTGTTCACAAACCACACAAGTATTAAAGTTTCCGCTTAATACAATTCTAGCATGGAATATAAACTTTATCATGAACAAGAATTATAATAATAACATCTTTATTATTGCCTCTAGGGCATAATTCCAACAGTCTCCCACTTGCACTAGAGTCAATAATCTAGTTTACATTTGGCAACAATCTCACACCCATGGCACTGAGGTGCTGATCATGTTTTACACGTGGAAGAGGTTTAGTCAATGGATCTGCGACATTCAGATCCGTATGTACTTTGTTGATCTTCAGATCTCCATCTGCTATATAATCTCGGATTATATGAAACTTGCGGTTGATATGCTTGGTCTTTGGATGATATCTTGGTTCCTTAGCTAGTGCTATGGCGCCAGTGTTGTCACACAATATCTCCAGTGGGTCCAATGCACTTGGAACCACGCCAAGCACAGTGATGAAGTTTCTGATCCAAACTCCTTTACTTGACGCTTCTGCAGCAGCCATGTATTCCGCTTCTACTGTAGATCCCGCGATCACGCTTTGCTTGCAGCTTCTCCAGCTCACAGCTCCTCCATTCAAAATATACACGTATCCTGTCTGAGATTTACAATCATCCTTGTCGGTGTCGAAACTAGCATCGACGTAACCTTTTACGACGAGCTGTTCATCACCCCCATAGACTAAGAACATTTCTTTAGTCCTATTTAGGTACCTTAGGATGTTCTTCACGGCTGTCCAGTGTTCCACTCCTGGATCACTTTGATATCTGCTCGTCAAACTAAGAGCATTGGACACATCCGGTCTAGTACACAGCATGGCATACATGATGGAACCTATGGCCGAGGCATAAGGCACTTTGCTCATAGCTTCCCTATCATTTACCGTAGCTGGACACTGAGCCTTGCTCAATATCTTACCTGACAACATAGGCACTGAACCTTCAATGCCTTATCCATTCTGAACCTTTTCAGAACTTTGTCTAGGTATGTACTCTGGCTTAAAGCTATCAGGCGTCTTTGTCTATCTCTATAGATTTTGATGCCCAATATATAAGCAGCTTCACCTAGGTCTTTCATTGAAAAACACTTGTTCAAATAACTCTTCACATCGTTAAGCATGTTGATGTCATTTCCAATAATCAATATGTCATCCACATATAGTACCAGAAACGTCACCGAGCTCCCACTCACTTTCTTGTAGATGCAAGCTTCGTAGCAATTTGGAACAAATCCAAAGCTCTTGATCACTTGATCAAAACGAAGGTTCCAACTCCGAGATGCTTGCTTCAGTCCATAAATGGAACGCTGAAGTTTGCATACTTTATCAGCATCCTTAGGATCGACAAAACCTTCGGGTTGCATCATATACAACTCTTCATCAATGTTGCCATTGAGGAAAGCAGTCTTAACATCCATCTGCCATATTTCATAATCATGAAACGCAGCAATTGCTAATAAAATCCGAATGGACTTAAACATCGCTATGAGAGAGAAAGTCTCATCGTAGTCAACACCTTGAACTTGTCAAAAACCTTTTGCGACAAGCCGTGCTTTATAGACGGTAACATTACCATCCACGTCCGTTTTCTTCTTGAAGATCCATTTGCACTCAACGGCCTTTCGGTCGCTAGGAGGGTCCACCAAAGTCCATACTTGGTTTTCGCTCATGGATCCCAATTCGGATTTCATGGCTTCTAGCCATTTCTCAGAGTCTGGGCTCATCATCGCTTCCTCATAGTTCGTAGGTTCACTGTCTTCTACTAACAAGACAGTCAAGATAGGGTTGCCGTACCACTCAGGAGGGGCACGCGACCTTGTCGACCTGCGACGTTCAGTAGCAGCAGCATCCAAAGCTTCATGATCCTTATCATTAGCTTCCTCTATTGTTGGTGCAGGCGGCACTGGAACAATTTCAGGTGCTGCGCTACTCTCCAATTCAAGAGAAGGTTCAATAACCTCGTCTAGCTCTACTTTCCTCCCACTCACCTTTTTCGAGAGAAACTCCTTATCAAGAAAGGAACCGTTCTTTGCGACAAACACTTTGCCTTCGGTTCTGTGATAGAAGGTATACCCAATAGTTTCCTTAGGGTATCCTATGAAGACGCATTTCTCCGCTTTGGGTTCGAGCTTGTCCGGCATCAACTTCTTGACGTAAGCTTCGCATCCCCAAACTTTAAGAAACGACAACTTAGGTTTAGCACCAAACCACAGTTCATACGGTGTCGTCTCAACGGATTTAGATGGAGCCCTATTTAAAGTGAATGCAGAGGTTTCTAATGCATAACCCCAAAATGATAACGGCAAATCAGTAAGAGACATCATCAATCGGACCGTATCTAATAGGGTTCGATTCTGGCGTTCAGACACACCATTGCGCTGTGGTGTTCCGGGTGGCGTGAGTTGTGAAATGATTCCACTTGCTTTGAGATGCGTGAGAAAATCATAACTCAAATATTCGCCCCCACGATCGGATCGTAGAAACTTAATCTTTCTGTTACGATGGTTCTCCACTTCATTCTGAAATTCTTTGAACTTTTCAAACGTTTCAGATTTATGTTTCATTAAATAGATATACCCATATCTACTTAAGTCATCGGTAAAAGTGAGAAAATAGCGATATCCACCGCGCGTCGAAACACTCATCGGTCCGCATACATCGGTATGTATGATTTCCAACAAGTCCGTTGCTCGCTCCATCATACCGGAGAACGGGGTTTTGATCATCTTGCCCATGAGGCATGGTTCGCATGTCTCAAATGATCCAAAATCAAGAGAGTCCAAAAGTCCATCAGAATGGAGTTTCTTCATGCGCTTTACACCAATATGACCTAGACGACAGTGCCACAAATAAGTAGTATTATCACTATCTACTTTGCATCTCTTAGCCTCAATGTTATGGATGTGTGTTTCATCCCTTTCGAGATTTAGAAGAAATAAACCATTCACAAGGGGTGCATGACCATAAAAGATGTTACTCATATAAATAGAACAACCATTATTCTCCGATTTAAATGAATAACCATCTTGCAATAAACACGATCCAGAAATAATGTTCATGCTCAACGCAGGCACATAATAACATTTATTAAGGTTTAAAACTAATCGGGAAGGTAAAACTAAGGAGAGCGTGCCGACGGCCATCACATCAACTCTTGATCCGTTGCCAACGTGCATCGTCACCTCATCCCTCGCAAGCCGCCGTCTATTTCGTAGCTCCTGTTTCGAGTTACAAATATTAGCAACTGAACCAGTATCAAATACCCAGGCACTACAACGAGGGCTAGTAAGGAAAACATCAATAACATGTATATCAAATATACCTTTGATGGTGCCAGCCTTCTTGTCCGCTAAGTACTTCGGACAGTTGCGCTTCCAGTGACCCTTGTCCTTGCAATAGAAGCACTCAGTGTCCGGCTTAGGACCAGACTTGAGCTTCTTCTCAGCAGGGGCAACGCGCTTGCCGCCGCTTTTCTTGAAGGGCTTCTTTGCACCTTTACCTTTCTTAAAGGAGGGATTGTTGACCATTAACACATGATTATCCTTTTTGATGTCCACCTCCGCAGCCTTCAGCTTTGCGAAGAGCTCGGTGATCGTATCAGTGGAACCAATCTGATTGTGAGTCACTACAAAACTTTTGTAGCTGGGAGGGAGTGATTGCAGAACCCTGTCAATCTTGAGCTCCTCTGGAATCTTGCAGTCCAGTTGCTCAAGGCGTTGAGTGTAGCCCGACATCTTAATGGCGTGCTCACTAACGGAACTCCCTTCCTCCATCTTGCAGTTAAAGAACTTCTCGGAGATCTCATATCTCTCAGAACGGGCCTGAGTCTGAAACATGGTTTTCAACTCTTCGAGAATCTCAAAGGGCCCGGGATAGTTTTCAAAACGATTTTGAAGTTCCGGTTCCATAGCAAACAACATGGTGCTCTTAGTCACACCATAATCATCTTTGCGCGACTGATAGACAACTTTCTCATCAGCCGGCGCAGTTGTAGCAGGGGGTTACCTAACGCTTTCTCAAGGACATAGTCCTTTTGTCCTCCAGACAGAATGATTCTCAGATTGCGGAACCAATTGGTGAAGTTAGACCCATTGTTCTTAAGCTTTTCTTTCTCAGCAAAAATGTTGAAGTTGAAGTTGGATTTAGCCATTTGATCTACAATATTTGCAAGTACAAATTAGACTATGTTCATGATAACTAGTTCAACTTTTAATCAAATTACTAGATGAACTCCCACTAAATTCAACATCCCTCAAGTTGTTTAGTGAACACGATCCAAATTCACCACACCTAATCCGATCTTCACGAGAAGAGATGTGGTTTCAATGGTGGACAACGAAGTGTCGATCATATCATTCATATGACTCATGCTTAACCTTTCGGTTCATGTGTTCCGAGGCCATGTCTGTACATGCTAGGCTCGTCAAGTTAGACCCAAGTATTTCCGCGTGTGCAAAACTGGCTTGCACCCGTTGTATGTGAGCGTAGAGTCTATAGCACCCGATCATCACGTGATGCTTGGACACGACGAACTTTCGCAACGGTGCATACTTGGGGAGAACACAATTTTTATCTTGATCTTTAAGTGAGGAATCATCTTATAATGCTACCGTCGCGATCTAAGCATAATAAGATACATAAAAGGATAAACATCACATGCATATAACTTTATGTGACATGGTATAGCCAATCTTCGCGCAATGATCTCCATCTTGTGTGTTCCGTCATGATCTCCATCACTCCACCATGATTGCCTCCACCACGAATAGCAACTACAACTATTGCTAACTACTTAGCGATAAAGTAAAGCTATTACATGGCGTATAAGAAGTTGACTCGCAGGTCATACACAATTATAAAGACAACCATATGGCTCCTGCCGGTTGTGTACTTATCGACATGCAAGTCGTGAAACATTACAAAACATGATCATCGCATACAATATACACATCACATCTTGGGCCATACCATATCACAGAAAACACTCCCTGCAAAAACAAGTTAGACGCCTCTACTTTGTTGTTGCATGTTTTACGTGGCTTATGGGAGTAGATGCTAAGAACGATTCTTACCTACGGAAAGCCACAACGGTGATATTATGGTTGCCAAACTCCGGTGTTAATCCCATGACAACTATAGTGAGAGAAACTGACATCCACCAGCCGCATGTGTGGAACAAGCCACACGTCAAGTGCGGAGCCGGTCTCGCGAACGACGTTGCGTAAGGTTGGCCTGGACCGCTTCAATCTCACTATCCCGCGCCATAAGAAGAACACAAACAAGAGGCTTGCAACAGAAAACATCAACGCCCGCAACAACCATGTTGCGTTCTACTCGTGAAACACATCTACGCATAGATCTAGCTCTGATACCACTGAAGGGATTCGCAGCATAGTAAATCAAAATTTTCTACGGAAGCGAACAGAGGGAAAGCCAAGATCTAATCTAGGAGATGCAAACAACGAGAGAGATTGGATTAGATCTTCATACCCTTGAAGATTCGCACAGCGGAACGTTCGTCGGAACGTGGGTGATGTAGTCGTACTCGCTTCTCCTCCTCGCGATCCGATCCGATCCAGCACCACAAGTGGCGGTGCCTCCGTGAGATGCACACGTGCGGTACCTCGACGTCTCCTCCTTCCTCGGACCAGCAAGTATGGTGGAGAGATGGATTGGATCTACAACACGACGGCGTGGTGTATATGGTGGAGAATTTCTGCAGCAGGGCTTCGCCCACAAACAATCGGGAGGGAGAGAGGAGGGCAGCAGGGCAACTAGGGTTTGGAGGAAGGTATGTGTGTGGGGAGAGGGGGCGCACCAGCCCTCTATATATAGAGGGGGGGTGCGGCCAGCCCTTGCCCATCCTCCAAGCCTATCTCTAGTTTAAACGATTTAAACTTTCCCTTATCTAGAAACCCTATCTCTAGTTTAAACGAGTTTAAACTTATCTAGGATCGGCTGGGCCCTATGGGGCCTTGTGCCCCTGGCCCAATGCGGCCAGGACACTCCCTCATAGGCCCATGCCCCCTCCCAGAAGGTGTGGCCACGTTGGTCCCCTTCCGGAAGGTTCTAGAAGCTTCCGGTACAATACCGATTAACCCGGAACAATTCCGAACTCCAAAAACTGCACTGCCTTATATGAATCTTATTCTCCGGACCACTCCGGAACCTCTCGTGATGTCCCGGATCCCATCCGAGACTCCGAACAAAAATTCATAAACCAAGTATCCAATCTATCCTAGCGTCGAGACACGTTAAGTGTGTGACCCTGCGGGTTCGAGAATATGCAGACATGATCTTCTATCAATAATCAACAGCGGGGTCTGGGCACCCATATTGACTCCCACACATTCATCGATGATCATATCGGATGAACCACGATGCCAGGATTCAATCAATCCCATATATATATTCCCTTCGTCTCGCGATATTTTACTTGCCCGAGATTCGATCGTCGGTATCGTCATACCTAGTTCAATCTCGTTCACAGCAAGTACTTTACTCGTTCCGTAATCCGATATCACTTTGTGATTAACTCCTTAACCACATGCTTGCAAGCGGTGTTGATATCGATTACCGAGTGGGCCCGAAGTATATCTCTCCGACTTGGGAGGGACAAATTCCATCTCGATACATACAACCCAACAGATACTTTCCGATCACCTGAGAGACACCTTTATGATCACCCTCTCATAGGATGACGTTTGATGACCTCAAAGCTTTCTTCCGATACCAGGGAGTTGTATTATCTCATGGTCTAAGGAATACAATATTTGACATAGGAAAAGCTTCGCAAAGACGAACACGATGAAACGATCTAATTGCTTCGCTTAGTTTGGGTATGTCCACCATATCATTCTCCCAATGATATGATCTCATTATCAATTGACAACTCATGTCTATGGTTAGGAAACCTTAACCATCCTTGATCAATGAGCTAGTCCTTAGAGGCGTACTAGGGACACGGTGTTGTTCACAAACCACACAAGTATTAAAGTTTCCGCTTAATACAATTCTAGCATGGAATATAAACTTTATCATGAACAAGAATTATAATAATAACATCTTTATTATTGCCTCTAGGGCATAATTCCAACAAGGATACTGTAACGGTGACACACTTGCATCTCTAAAAGCATCTCCACTCGTCCCCTAAAGCCCCCCTAAAACCAAAATAGAGGCGTTGGAGAGAGAAAACCGTCCTCTCCTATCCCCTAAACTAACCCCTGTCCATGAGGAGGCAACCGGGGGCGCCGCCTAACTCCCACCCTAGCTGAAATCGTGACACGCGTTCTGGGACCGCACCCACCTCTCTTTTCTTTATCTCTCTCCCCCGCCTCTACTTTTTCTCTCTCCCTATCTCCTCAACCTCCCAGCACCGCGTCGATGGGCGGCCCCCGTCGCCGACTCCCAGTCCGGCGCGTGTCGCCGCCTCTTAGTCGCGTGAGCCGCACGTGGAGGGAGAGATGGAAGAAGGGCGCGAGGTGGAGCTGGGCGCTGTTTGGGCGGCGGCGTAGAGGCGCAAGGCATGGACCGCCTCCCAGTGCATGGACATGCCTCGTCGCGCCTCCCTGTTCGTGCGCGTCGCCGCGTGCCGCCCTGCCACCCGGCACGCCCCGCACGCCGCGCATCGCCCCGCCCAACACACCGCGTGCGCCGGCCATGACCGTCCGTGCACGCCGCGCGCCGTCCGTGCACACGCGCGTCGCGCGCCGCCCCGCGCAGCACACCGCGCATAGCCGCGCGCAGCACGCTGCGCGCCGGCCTCACCGGTCTGGTTATCCTGGCCTCGGGACGCTGGTGTCGCTGGCCTCGCGCCGCTGGTGCGCCGCCGCCGCCCAACCTCTTCACGCCGTCGGGCTCTACTTCCTCTGCAGCCTAGGCCGTGCGGTGCCCATAGCGTGTTTCTAAAAATGCTAACGAAAATGTATTTCAATATTGGGGGTGTGACTGGGTAGTATCTACCCCATAAACAAATAATAGTCGGCGCCCCTCATACGGGTAGTATCTACCCCATAAACAAATAATAGTCGGCGCCCCCATACGGGCAAAAAAAAGCTACCGCTGGACCTCGTAGGGGGGACGAGTGGAGATGCTCTAATACATAACAAGTTTTTAAAACAGAATGTGTGACGGACATCCTCTAGAGAAGGACACTTTGGTCTAGCAAAAAAAATGTCTTTCTATCACCACTCTTAGGTACACCAAATTATCCTACGATTCTCTGCTTACATGACTTGCAATTCTACGAAACTATTAGTCCTCTCTCCACCCATCCACACTTATCTATTCATTTATTTTTACTATTTCTTAAGAATTAGAACGCCATGGTTCGGTCATGTAATCTGCCCTCTATCTTGTAACCTTTAGTGCAACTATGTCATCCAGCCCCATAGGCATCTGCTCGTGCGAATTAGGACCGCCGGTGTCTCCTCGGTGGTGTTGTCTTCATCTTTGCACTGGATGCTTCAACATTAGCTTCCTTGTTAATGGGCATGTTATCCAGGGCAGCCTAAACATTGATCTTGGCAAAGTAGTAGTATCTTCTCTCGCTTTGGAAAGTTTAATATTGACGGAATAATTAATGAAGACGTTTTTGCTTCTACGTTAGCACTATGTTGTTGAATTTCTTTTTTTCACACAGAATTGATCTAAGCATAAAAAACTAGTGTTCTAATTTTCCACTCCTAGATATGTTGTGGCAGATTTGTCTAGCGTTGCAATTTCATGATAGATGTTTTGCATTTCTCTCAAGTTAGCTCATATGTATGTTTCATTACTATTGTATGTAATATGTTTGAAATGATGATAAATTTAGCTACATTTATGTGTTGTTATTGGTTATTTTAGCGTTCCCTTGTCGTTATGGACTTTGCTTGCTTGCCTTCTAGATGGTACTATTTAGTAGTGAGTTCACTTTTAGTTCAAAAAAGTATGTTGCAGATTCATCCTTTGTGTTCCAATACTATAGTTTGACAATGCACTTGACTAAGTTGTTTGGAGCTGCGAGTTGCTGATTATCTTTTACTGCACTGTAAAATTGCTGGTTATCTTTCGTACAGGCCTGTTTAGATGAACAACCGTAAAAACAGCTTGTAAGCCCCTCTATCAGCGGGTTCATCACCGAGGGGAACTAAATAGGATCAATATGCCCAAGTCTAAGGTCCAAGTTTGATCAAATCCTTTGAGGCCGTCCAACCATAGAGATGTGCATGGCTCAAGATGAACATAATGCTTCAACACCCAACCAATTTGTACATTTGAATTGACAAGGTTACAAACCTGAAGTCAATATCCATCGTGGACTGTTGCAAGGTACACCCCATTTTTTGTTTTCCCAATATATTGCGCATGTTTGCTTTCGCCAACATATTTTGGCATCTTTATTGCTTGGTACTTATCAGATGATAGAGAAAATCTTCAAAATACCAGTTCATCAAGAAAGAACATGTCAACAAACTCGACACGACAATGCACGTAGAGTGATCCACCCCAATACACACCATAGCGCAGCGCCACATAGGGCCGTTGTAGCATGTAGATGCTGGCTTTATTGGATCTGCTCGAACACTTTCCACGGTCCCCACGACCTGGCATTGGCGAACAAAGGACCTCTTCTGCCCTTGCCTTGGACTGGACAAGAACACGCTCAACATCCATTAGGGCTCGTTCGTTTAATCCATCGAAGACATGGATTGACCTGGATTGCGGTCCAATCCCGGTGATCCAGCCCGGCAAGGTTTAATTTCCAGCCCATGCAATTTGAGGTCTTCGATTAATCCAGTGCTGTATTCTTTTCCCGGCCCATCCAGACCATTTGCTCTGTCTTGGTTTGGAAAAAATTTATCGCGGCCTGACCCGTGGAATGATTCCAGGGCGTGAGAGAGCTAGCTGAAAACGAAAACAGCCACACGCACTCGATCACGTGACGTCCCGGGTGGCTCAAAGAACATGTATATTTTTTTTAAGGGTTGGTATGGATTAGCCGCACATGGAATTGGTGACGGTACATGATTAACCCAATCCAAGCATGGATTGGTTCCAGGTTTGGTTTAGTTCCCCACCAAACGAACGGGGCCTTAGGATGGTGGCCATACCATGGAGTCGTGTGGGTCTTCTTGCCCGTCAGGTACCGTCGTGGCCACCTTCTTTGGAACATCTGGGACGAAAAACACCTTGTAGTGCGGTGAGATGGTAGGGTCAAACACGAGGTACGCGTGACGGTTGAAGTCGTACTTGCTGCAGAAACGGTCCCACCGTCTCGTGGCAGGGTTGATCACATAATGCTCAGGGAAATCCTCATAGAGCACTAGGCCGTTGCAGTGGTCGATTGATGGGGTTGAAATCCTCTTTGTAGCAAGGCAGGAAGGCTAGGTTTGCCGTCGACGACAGGCTTCTGCAAGGAGGGGCCCGAGAAGCAGTGCGGTCGCTTGTAGTCGACGTAGTTTATGAAGATGCCCTGCAGAGAGTTGGGGAGCAGCAGGCGGTGGGCGTCGATAAGCACAAAAACATAAGCACTGATGGCATTTTAGACACACACACACACACACACACACACACACATATAGGCACAAAAACAGCTGCATCCTATGTACTACATCTTCCGACTTGGGTCCATGCCCTCATGGCGCCAACGGGCTGACTAATTGGCGAGCAGCGCATGATCTCATCGATGGTCCTCGTCGGAGAACACCACCTGCTCCCATCGATGAATCAAAGGAATTTGAAGAGAAAGGGTGGTTCTCGTACTTTATAGAACTTCCTCACGTTCGTATTTTCACCTGACGGCCAAGTCATGGCAGCACGGTGCCCCGGCTGACCCAGTTGTCTTGTTCCCCAGCTCCACCGCCGCGTTTCGCACGCCCCCGCCCCAGGAACAGCACGTCCTACTTGTCCAACCTCCGAAGCCACCAGGAGGGCGTAGAGCATCCCGTGTACAGAAATGCCGACCAGGAGGAGAAAAGCTCGTCACGGGCGAGGCGCCATCTGGAACGATGTGCAATTCGTATGAAATTCATGCATGCTTCCCATCTGGAACGATGTGCAATTCGTATGAAATTCATGCATGCTTGCCAGACACGCATCGCTAAATGTGGCGACGTGAGATGATCCTAATGATCTGTCTCTAAACATGCAGTTCATCATCTCTCGTCCATGCCTAAACATCTTGGCTCAGTTCGCTCGACATGTTCCAGAAAAGCTACAAACTGTATACTAATACAATTGGCATGGAACGTGGGAGACCATAAGTAAGGATTAATAAAGTTAGGAGCTCTTGATCTGCACAGGTAACTTCTAAAATAAGCTGTGAACTGAAAGTAAATCATATGTTCTTAAAAGATGGCTCACGCATTCCTGTAAAATACAACAGCACGGCAATCATACTTTATAATGGTTCAACACAAACATACAAATCAAGTACTGTAAATAAAACCACTGAGGTAGAATCGGCAACTGAATCAAAATTAAGCATCAGAGATAACTTGAAATTGACAGACATACGCGGAGGATTATTTTACTTACCATAGCATGGTACCTCCGTACACCAGAGCACTAACACCGCAATCACCAAAATCTTAATTCAAGCATCCTGGTCTTACAGAAATATCTTAGCTAACTTGAGCGAGCGCAATACAGCACATTGATCATAAAATTGCAACAAGGTTTGCCACAAAAGGATAGAACCTACATCTCCACACAAAGAATGACCTACACACCTAAAAATTAAGCTCAAAGGATGATTCCCAACATTGCAAAGTCATCTCGTAGAGTATGTAAACCAGGCAATCAATGTCATTCTAACTTCAATTCAGTTTGAATGAACCAGATAGAGGCAGATTACAGGTATGCATAGACCGAAACATGTAGTTCAAAGCATGCCCAGAAACCACAACTTAAAGCTCTTGCAACAATTTTGCAAGCCTAGCAAGACCCTACCCAAGTTACCTTCCAAACCAGACATGATCCTCCAAATGAACAAATGGAGTCAAACGTCTACAAGGAAATGATACTCCTATCGCTGTGCAGCAAATAAATACAGTTAACAGCAGGTCTTATTGCAGTAAAATTAGTTCACGCAAAATCTGCGTTGGTGACACAGGTTAAGCTGCTGATTTGGGGGCTGCACTGTCAAACTAAAAGTGAACTCACGACTATACTAGAGTATTGGCACACCAGGCATAACATAAGGAAAAAACTACAAGTGTACACACCACTAAACGGTAGCACCTGTAAGGCAAGCAAACAAAGTTGATAACATCATGGCGCTACTAAATTAACCAATACCAACTAACACACAAATGTAGAACAATTTATCATGTCAAACATTATTGCACACAATAGTAATGCAACATCTGAGCTAACTTCGGTGCAACGCAACACATTAGAATTGAACGCTTGTCATAGATCTGCCACAACATATCTATGGGTGAAAAATCTAGACCTAAACAAAGCGTACTGTAAGTTCAAGATAAAACTTATTCTATGCAAATAGGATCTGCAGAACATAACTTACAGCTCTTGCAACTATTTTGTTCAATGTATGATCAGAAACCACAATTTAAAGCTCTTACAACTACTCCCTCTGTTCCAAAATATAAGATGTCTTGGCCTTTTTCTGTAACGCATGTATCTAGACACCTCTTAGTGTGTAGGTTCAGAGGAAAATGAGTGAAGCTACACACTAAAACAAGTCTAGATACCTGTGTTTCAGAAAAGGAATAAAACATCTTATATTTTGAAACGGAGGGACTATTTTGCAAGGCCTAGCAAGACCATACCCAAGTTACATTCAAAACTAGAAATGATCCTCCAAACATGGAGTTCATACGTCTACAAGGAAATGATAGTCCTATCACTGTGCCTCCACAAATAAATATAACAGCAGGTTGTGATTAAGCTGTTAACTCGGAGAGGGCACTTTCAAACTAAAAGTGAACTCAATGCTATACTAGAGTATTGGCACACCAGACATGGTTTAACAGCATATGGTTAAACTACAAGTGAAGTAGTGAACGCACTTCTAAACGGTAGTACCTGGAAGGCAAGCAAACAAAGTCAATAACATCATGGCACAGATAAATTAACCAATGACAACTAGCACACAAATTAGAGCAGAATTCATCATGTCAAAAATTATGGCACACAACAGTAATGAAACATCTGAGCTAACTTCAGCGCAATGCAACACATCGATCATAAAACTGAACGCTCTTTTCATAGATTTGCCACAACATATCTAGGGGTGACAAATTTAGACCTGAACCAAGCGTGCTGTAAGTTCAAGATAAAACTTATTCTATGCAAATAGGATCTGCAGAACATAACTTACAGCTCTTGTAACTATTTTGTTCAATGTCTGCTCAGAAACCACAATTTAAAGCTATTGCAACTATTTTGCAAGGCCTAGCACCATAACCAAGTTACACTCCAAACCATAAATGGTCCTCCAAATGAACACATGGAGTTTATACGTCTACAAGGAAATGATACTCCTATCGATGTGCCTCCGCAAATATATATAACAGCAGGTCGTGATGCAGCAAAATTAGTTCATGCAACATTTTTTTGCTGGGGACACAGGTTAAACTGCTAACTTGGAGAGGGCACTTTCAAACTAAAAGCGAATTCACTGCTATATTAGAGTATTGGCACAGCAGACTTGGTTCCATAGCATATGGTTAAAAACTACAAGTGAAGTAGTGACCTCACTTTTAAATGGTAGTACCTGGAAGGAAAGCAAACAAAGACGATAATATCATGGCACAGATAAATTAACCAATAACTAGCACACAAATTTAGCAGAATTCATCATGTCAAAAATTATGGCACACAACAGCAATGAAACATCTGAGCTAACTTCAGCACAATGCAACACATCGACTGTAAATCTGAACGCATTTCATAGATCTGCCACAACATATCTAGGGGTAACAGATTTAGACCGGAATCAAGCATGCTAGATGTTCAAGCTAAAACTTATTCTATGAAAACAGGATATGCACAACATAACTGATAATATAAGATTTGACTAAAAGTAAATCACATGGTGTTAAAAGATGGCCAATGCATTCTGGTAAAATCAGACAGCTAGGTAACCATTATTTATGCAACACCAACATACACATAAAATTTACAGAATCAGTGCATTATAATTGACCAACTCAATCACAAAATAAATAGGAAGGGTTATTTACTTAGCAAAGCATGGTAACCTAGTTACACCAGAGAATCTCTTAACATCACCAAAATCTCAATTCAAACATCCTGGTCTTAAAAAAAATAACTGAGCTAACTTGAGCTAGCACAATACAACACATCAACCATAAAATTGAAACAAGGTCTGCTAGAACGAGATAAATTCTACATCCACACAAACATGACCCGCATAGCATAACCTAAAAATAAGCTGTGAACTAAATTTACACCCTAATAACATAAAAGATGGCTCTGGCATTTTAACAAAATCTGGCAGGGGAAAATAACACATTGTGACACAAACAATCACATCAAATTATTTGAATCAAAATGGAATGCCTTGCCAATTGAACATAAATTAAAGCTCAAGAGATACTTGACACGACAGATGCGGAAGGGTCCTTTACTTAGCAGATCATGGTATCCTCGGTACAACACCAAAATTCTCAGTTCAAACATCCTGAAATCAATACCTAACTTGCATAAACACTGAAACATCCATAAAAAGGAAATGCAGATAACGCTGGCACCATATCTTTCCCACGCAGCAGCCGGCCAGGATCTCCCCTGCTTAGAACCCAAGCTTGGTGCGGCGCCAGTGCCTGCGCTTCGCGTTGTACCTGAACACGAGACGAAACAGGAGCGTGAGCAGGACGCGTCAGCACACCTGAACGGAAGAGAGGAGAAAGACGAGTGTGGGGAAGGGGCGGAGGCGGCCATTACCTGATGGTGTTGTCGGTCCTCATGCGGATCCAGTAGGGGATGGGGCGGTTCTGGCGCTGCTTCTTCGCCAGCTTCTGCTTGATGCGGAAGGTCTTGTGGGACGGCTGCGAAGAGGCGAGAAACGGCGTCAGCGGAAAGTGCAAACCATAATAAACGAACGGGAAGAACTCCATGGGAATCGAACAAGAAGATAGGGAACCATTGTCGCGGCGGAGACGACGACCCGGCGGCGGCAGCGGCAGCGGCAGCGGCGGAAAACCTAGGTGCGTGAAAGTGCAGGAGTGGTGGACAGTGGAGCTGATTACGGATGAAGGACGGGCTCGTTGGGCTAGGCCTTCTCTTTCAGAATTATGATGATCCAAAGTGGATATTCGATTGGCTTGGCTCTACCTCTGAGTAACATAGCGTAGTCTGGGCTTTGGAAAAGAGTAGTACTGCAACAATGTTTGGCCCAAATCATAATGGTTTTCATACGGCTCGTTAAGTTCCCAAGGACTTACTCCCTCCGGTCCAGTTTAAGGACATAGGCTTCTTAAAATGAGAGAATTCCTTATTTAACAATGACTTAAAATTAGCTTCCCTGTTTGATCCTGAAATTTTTTTCTTCCTAATTTGATATCTAAACTTGATTTTGTTCCTAACATGACACTCTAGTGCATTTTGAGCACTAACGGTGTTAAACAGGAAGAGAAAAAGACTATTTTGCCCTGATGAATTATGTGGTCGTGGAACTAACTTTATTCAAACACTTTATTTTCAGATTTTAATTTAGGCACGTCGCGCTGCGCTACTGGATATTCCTATCTACTACTACTGCACTTTAAAGCTAACAAACAGGAAAAACTCGCTGTCCGCACCATTGCACGACCCACAGTTGAGCTTGCCGATGGATGCTCCAGGGACGTGCCTTGGTCGCCCTTGCCGGCCGCCACATCCGCGCCCGCGACGCGAGACACGGCCGTGCCCGCGCCTTGGCCGCCCTTGCTGGCCACCGCGCCCGCGCCCTCCGCCGCCGTCCCCGTGCTGCTGTCGCCCGCCGCATCTGTGCCCGCGCTTTGGCCGCCCTTGCCGGCCGCTGCATCTGCGCCCGCGACGCAGACGTGGCCGTGCCCGCACCGTCGTGCCTGTGCCGCCGTCGCCCGCCGCAGTCGCGCCCGCACCTTGGCCACCGCATCCGCGCCCGCGACGCCATACACGGCCGTGCCCGCGCCTTGGCCGCTCTTGTCGGCCGATGCGCCTGCGACGCAAGACGCGGCCGTGCCCGGGCCGCTGTCTCCCGCCGCCGCCGTGCCCATGCCGCTCTCGCCGGCCGTCGCCGTGCCTAGGCCACCACCAGCAAACTCCATTCCTTCCATGCCCCTCAGCTCAGGCCGCCGCCGGCACCTCCGATATGACCCACCGCGCCGCTGCAGCTGGGCTTTCACTTTTGGGCTTGGGAAAGAGACGGGAGCAAGAGGCTAGCATCGGCTGTGTTTCGATTCGTTACACCTACAGAGGGGTACTTTGGTCCAGTAAAAAAATGACCGACGGAATTAACTAACTGTGGTGTCATGTTAGAAACAAAATCAAGTTTAGATGTCAAATTGGGAAGAAAAAGTTTTTAGGGTCAAATAGAAAAGAGAATTTTAAGCCGGTGTCAAATAAGAAATTCTCTCTTCTTAAATCTCCACTCGCTTGCTCTCACAAAAAAAAAACTGATCTCCAATCTCTTATTCTCAATATATATTTTCTGCCTTCAATTTTTATTTTTAAACTACAAGCCGGATGTATATTATCTCCATCGTCACAACGGAGTTGATGAGGCTGTTGTCTAGCAGATCTAGTGACCCGGAACTCATGAAGTGACTTGTAGTTGTAGCTGGTTTTCTCATCCTGTTCCCAAGACTTGCACCTTAATAACTTTGGGGCATATATTGTATCTGTCAATGTTGTTTAGGAACATGCCCTTTCATTATTGTATAGATTTTTTCTTTCATTTTTTGTCCTCTTTATTTTTCCAATATTCTTCTGGTAACTTAACTATTTATTTAAAAAATTCCTACTTTTATTTTTCCATCGTGTTGTTTTTTGATTTGTTGATAGAACTAATTTTTTTTAAAATAGTTTTTTACAAAACACCAAATTCTTGTTTTCCAGTAAATTCAAATCATCATATTCTTCATACTATAGCTTTATACATTTTTATGTTTTATGCTTGTGTTGGATTGGTGTGATTGGTGAGTTTTCACGTGGGCGAAACCACCCAACGGAAGCTGTTTTGGTACAATAGTTGATAATCTGACTTTTCTCCCTCCGTTTTAAAATATAAGATGTTTTAGCTTTGTGAAAGGAGTGTATCTAGACTCCTTTTAGTGTCTAGGTTCACTCCGAATCTAAATGAATCTAGACACTAAAAGAAGTTTAGATACATTTCATTCACAAAGCTAAAACATCTTATATTTTGAAACGGAGGGAGTAGTAGCTAATGACCAAGAATATACCTTTTGTAGCTAAGCGTGTGTTTCTCTATAAATATAACGTTGTTCGAGATACCTTTTGTAGGAACCAAGAAAAAGTCTGAACTCACAATCCTCTTAAGAGCTTTCTTCGCGCAATGAGTGCCACTTGATTTGTATCTCTCCTTTTTGCAAAGCTAGACTTAAAATCGTTGACGAAATTTGCGTGTTCCTCCATCTTTGGAATCAAATGAATCGCTTCATGCAAGTGCCTAGCTATATATATACCTTTGTTGCCACGGAGAGTGCATAGCCTGTCGGTCGGCCGGTCTCTGTTTGCACATGTTAGAAACCTCTGCATCGTCTGAATGAGTGTAGACACACTTTGACATGCCAGTGATTCATTAGTAAATGGGTCTTAATATTGTTGTATCTATACTGGGCATTTTTGGGACCAGGCTAGAAAGCTTCGTCGGCACATTTCTTAGGCCCGTGCCTGATCCGGCCTGGCTGTTGGGCCTAAAAACTTTGCCCGAGACCGGCCTGCGCTATGCAAAATCCTCTGGGCGGGCATTCCCTTACTTGTGTGCTTTCTTTGGTCCGAGCTATGCGCTTGCAGACACCAGGCCGCAGATCTAAAGCCTAGGTCTAGCCCGCGAGCCTAAAAAGCCTGGCCCGTCAGGATTTTTTAGCTGGGCCAGGCTGTCTACGTCCAGCTATGGTTACATCTATCATATTAGCCTTGTTGTTCTAAAGACCTCTCCATGGCCGCGAGCCACCGGGCCAACACGTACCAACAATCACGTCGGGGGTAATTCACTACCGGAGCGTTTGGTAGCCTACGTGCTTTTCTTGGCCCGGCTCGGCAGCGCTATGGCTGGCATTGCCAGCCTCATATAGGCCCTAGGCCATGAATGGATACAAATCCACTACGAGGATGCCCCACCACCACACCATCATTGCTTGAATGGACTTATCTCCAAATCCATTGGGGAAAGATCTGAAGAAAATTTATTCAGCGCAGTCATCATTGCCCGCGATGCTAAGAAGTGGACATTCTAAAAACGAAGCTACTTTGGTCTAAAACTATCCACATGCATGGATCCGGTGACATCCCTCACCAACCACCGATGACCTAGGTCGTTGGCGGGTGGAGCTGCCGGAGACCGGCGTCAGAAGGTGGGTGCCCTAGGGAAATATCTCTTTTTTCCTCTCCTTGGCGACGCGTCGGGGAAAAGTGTTGGTGGTTGTAACTAGAATTTGGTACTCCCTCCCATACACTGTTTTAGTACAAAGTTGTACTTCGTCTCTGACATTTATTTTGGATCAGAGAGAGTATCATGTCACCTCTCTTGGCTAACTAGAATTTGGTAGCATTTGACCTTTGGCAAAAAAAAAGATCAGTCGTCCGTGAGCGACGGCTATAGAGTGAGCTTTTGTCTTAGCCAATCCGTTCAACGTGCCAAGCCAACCTCTTTGGCTATAGTATGCTCCCTCTGTTCGCAAATAAATGTAGTACTAACTTTTGTCTAATTCAAACTTTATTAAATTTGACCAACCTTATAGATAAATATAGTAACATATATTATTTATTTATTCATATTATAACACTAAATTTGAAATCAAATCTAGTGGTACCAATTAAATATTGCTATGTTTTCCTATAAAATTAGTCAAATTTCGTAAAATTTAACTTAAGACAAGATTAGAAGTAGAGTACTTATTTGGTGAGGGAGCGAGTAGGCAGTTAAATAACAGTCGTCCCGGCCCGTTTCAGGGTGTACTAAGGCCTTTCACAATAGATGTTTCTTGGCACGGTATCATAGGTATTTTGCTTATGTGGCATGTCACTTAATGAAGAGAGAGATGATCCTTGTAGCTTAGCTAAGATACACCACTTGCACGCTACCATAGTCAAAAAATATGGCTAATCCAATCATACACATGCATGAGCCAGAGGCGAAGCTATGTGCATGTCAGCAGGGGCTACCGCCCCCCAGGTTTGGACAGATCCTTGAAGAATTTTTTTTTGGCAGGGCTTAGATGGAAGAAAATTTAGCATTTTGCCCGACTTCCTCCCCCCCCCCCCTCCCCCCCCCCCCCCCCCCCCCCCCCCCCCCCAATCAGCTTTGGGCTAGCTCCGCCAGTGGCATGAGCATAAAATTATTAAATGCAACATTCCTAAGAAACACCATCTAAGATACACCTCATTGTCATAGTTGTTTCTTAAGTTGAAATAGCACCTATGAAAACGTGCTAAGGTGAAAAAGGCCTAATACCGCCTAGCTACAGAGCGCGATTCACGGGACCGCCCAAAAAACAAATCTCTCGATGGCCACCTGAAGAGCCTAAACAAGCGGAACAAAACACGCACGTCCCTCTCGAATCACAGCTCCTCGACCCAAAGTCCCAAAACCGCGTCGACCACGGGGAAGAAGAAGAAAAAAGAAGATGAAGAAGACCAGGGACCACAACTAGCTCCTCCACTGAAGCCGGATGCGATTGATCACAATCGAACTCACGGATCAGCAGGTGAGACCGATGCATGCATGCACCTGGACTGGACGTGATCGTGAAGGCGGCCCGTACGTCGGACTCGATCGCCACATGCATGGGGATCGATGATCGATAATCTTCCACGTACGTACGTACTCGATCTTCATCGGCCGGTCGGTCCCAGACAGAACCCCGACTGATCGATGCGCGCGCTGCCCCGAACCGAGCTCGTTGCTCGACCGATCGATCGATATCGACAGCACACAGCAGCATGAAGAACCAATGCAGGCGCGCGGCCGCCATTTCGCATGTGCCGCCTGCGTGCATCAGGAGCTTTCCAATGATTGGCAGATCGAGCTGGCTCGTCGATCTGCAGGCTGTGGTCGTCGTCGTTAGTTCGGTTGGCTTGTCGCGGTCGCGGCCAGCTAGCTCGATCGCGTTCCGCGCGCTTCTCTCTGCGTGCCGCTGTCTGCCATGTTCCATCATAATTCATATCCATCGTTCGATCCATATAGTATGTACATGGTGCATTGCACCCGAGGCATGCACGTCCATCGCGACACAGTACAGCGGTCTCTCTGGATAGATTCGACGCAACGACACGTAGTAAAAACACCAAGGGGTGTGATTCTCTTATCTGGGAGTACACAACTAGTGGGTAGTTTTCGGCTAGTTCGTGTTATAACATTTTCAGCTTTCAAGGAGTGACACCTGTGTACATTCCCGCTATTTGGTCGCTGGCTGTCCCTCCTCGTGTCCAGATTTTTCTTTGGCTTATCTCTAATAACAAACTGATGACAAGGGATAATCTGCAAAAAAGGAAGCTGGGTAAACCTACTGATTGTGTTTTCTGTGCTGAAGACGAGTCTATTGAACACCTTTTCTTTGGATGTATTATTGCTGCGAGGACCTGGAAGTTTGTTTCTAATTTTTTTAGTGTTGAGCTTGGCCATAATTACCTGTCGATTTCTAAGTTTTGGATTTCAAATAAAAAGCATGGAACTCTGAATGCTATATGTGTTGCGGTGCTGTGGAGTATTTGGAAAACAAGGAATGCTTTGATATTTGATTCTCAAACTTGGATTTCTATGAAGCAGGTGTGGTGGCTTGTACTCAGAACAATCAAGAAATGGAGACTCGTCTTCAAAGAGGACATGCTTTCTCAGGTGGACCTTTTCTCGGAGGCGGTGTATAGCAAGTGCAAGGAATGTTGCACGCTGGGGTGGGTGTGACTGCAGCTGATTCGCGTGAAGCCCCAGCTACTCCTCTCCGCGGCTCTGGTGTGGTGGTGTCTTCGCCTCTGACGCCATTCTGGGTGCAGGCGTGGGCTTCCAAGCCAAAAATCGATGGGTTGCTGCCTGTGGAGAAGACCAGAGCTGCACTCTACAACATCTGCGAGCGCTACGGAGCTTAGTACCTCCAAGTTTGTGTGCTTCCTGGCGAGAAGTGCTGTAAAACTTTCTGTCTGTGCCTGTTGCTCCTTTACATGCTTTTTTGTTCATTTAGGGAACCTTTTTTTTTCTGCTGTTACTTGGTGGTTTACGTTGTCAGGCTTTGGTTTCATTTATAAAAATGGGACCAGGGCTCCCCTTTGGGGCCCTTTTGATCTAAAAAAAACACCAAGGGGATTGAGAGAAATCCGAAAATAGAAAGCCGAGGTTAATAGTTGCATGCATGGAACAACGGGCCGGTCAGTCGGACTCGGTCATTACGGTGTCAAGTGAGATCTCGCTTAAATCATACTTTTAGTTTTTTCTTTTGTCGTTTATGAGCGGAGATTTTGGCTCCGAGAACCAGTATTCCTGTTATTAAAAAAAATCATATTTATGAGTTTTACTGTTTTAAAAATAAATATCTGAGCATAGATAATGATTTTTTTGAAAAACATGCAAAATAACAATTTCAAATGCTTTGTATTTGGAGCTCCACAAAAATGACAAGAGTTTATATTTGTACATGCATTTTTTAAATCCCACAAAAAATTATCAGATTTTGTCATTTTTATGTAGCCCACAATACAAAGAATTTCCTGTTGCGATTTTGCATGCTTATGGGATACAACGTTGACTATATCTAGAATTGTTTTTCAAAAAAAAATTAGAACTTGAAAAATATGATTTTTAAATTAAAAAAATGAAGGGAGCACTCGAGCTCGGGAGCTAAAGACAATTTCCGGTAATTTCTAGTGTAAATTTCAGTTACCAAGAGCCTCGACTTCTGCCTGCAGAGTTGCAGTCTGTAGCTTGCAGCTGAGAGCGCTGAGACTCGAGGGAGGGGGTAGAACGTACTACCGTGTTGCTGATCTAGTAAACCTTGTGAGATCGACGCAACTAGCTAGTGGAGCATAGGAGTTGCTTGCCGACATTGTGGCGGTGCGACTCAGTCATCGGATAGCTAGCTAGGTCCCATTCAGTCGAGTCAAGTAAGATCCCAGAAAACCAGGAGCGTATATATATGCCACGGAATGACTGCATTAATCTGACCACTGGAAAATAGCTTAGTATACTGGTTCTCCATGCAAGGCTCCAGCAATCTCCCCATCATAGACAACGACCTCTTCGCTAATTATAATGGAATACTCGTATAAAACAGCGTGCCACTAGCGGTGATGGTAAGCTGTTTCTCGCTGTCGTCGTGGATAATTCGCAATATTTTTTTTTACATCCCCCTGGACGGACTTTTTCCATTCCTCTGGAGTCTGGACGGACGAACGGAACCTACCTGGCGGGCCTTTCCATTGACTCCAGCATAGCTCTTGCCTTCGAGGCTTCGACGACGTAGGTGTGCATCCTTCTCCGTATACTGGTACGCGTAAGAGCACCTTCACTCGTGGGATGTTCTCAGATAGAAATCCAGCGCTAAATAACGCCGGATGAACACTTTCGGTGTGGGAGCAAACCCACTTTTTGGGTGTTCCCGGACCGAATTCCCGCCGGTGAGGAAGTGGGATATCTCGCCAACAAGCGACACCCAAGTTCGGTCTGAAAACGCCGGATAAAAGCTGGTCCAATCGACAAAAAAGGTATCCTAAAAACGCGAGTGGGCGAAATTTTACCGTCAGGATGAAAAAAAGACCATGAGAGACCCTTTTGAAAATGTTAGTGGAGGTGCTCTCATAGCTGATGGAGTGGTCAATTTCAGTGTGATCCAGACTGTGCATGCGCATCCTAAACCGGAGACAAAAATATCTCATGCACGCAGCTTCACCAACTCTGTTATCTCACCTGATTAGGAGGGAGTCGATCGCCGAGATAAGCTTTTGAATTTCCGACGCAAAAATGCTAGACCTACGGACTGAACTATTACGGACTGGCTTACGGACAGTACGTGGCAGCCGATCGCCAACTTGGTGGAGGAAAAACCGGAACTACTTCTCTGTACTGCCCAATCCGGTTGAACCACGGCTGCGTCCGTAGGTTTGTTCCGTAAAGTAATTCCGTAGATGCAGCATTGCTGATTTCCGACGCACGCATGGCAGAGCAGAGCAACCCATGGAAGATGGCACCGTATATAGTACTCGCGGCTGCCTAACACGACAAGGTGGCATCAGCTAGGAGTAGTACTACTATGCTGCAGGCCTAGCTGCAAGTCTCAAGGTCTTATATACGCCATTGTAAACCACTTTGTAAGTTGTAACTACTTGCTCGGATTTCACTTCGCTGTTGATCATCAGTGCCTGCCAGCAGCAAGGTTTGAAAATTCAGCAGGATGGGTCTGCGCCTGTTCGTGCGCGCGATGTCGTCAGTGCTACTTACAGTGTTTTATTTTCTAAATGGGGGAGTGGGAGCCCGCCTCTGCATTAATCGATGCACACAGTCTTTATTAATTATTAAAATCATATTGTTTGGCAAAGATCATTACAAAGATCATATAAACCGAAACCATCAAAATAAAACATAAAAAAAAATGATAACCGTATCGTCAGCTCCCCAACAAAATCTATCAAACACCTATCTACCTGTTTCAACCCCGCCCCATGGTCACCTACATTGTTGCCACTCGCCGAGAGAAGCTGGAGTGACTTAGCATGGCGGTTCGGACTCAAGCAAAAGGATACCTAGACCTGCATATCATATCCATGGAGCGGTGCCTACGCGTACTCTCCGGATGTCGTCGCCTTCATAATCTTCCGCCAACCCGTCGTCAACATGTAGATCGATGCGCAGACTCTCACCACACCAGCCACCGACACCACCTCGATGCCATGCAGCACCACCCCCCGCGCGCTAGCCGCTCCACCCCTCCCGCCGCTTCCATCCAACGCTGCTCGACAGGCGATGCTCCTAGGAAAGAACGCGATACCGACACCACGGCACCGCCATCGCCCGACCCGAAGATCTTAGGGTTTCCTCGGAGTAGCACGATTGAGGTCAACACAAGGTGCACTGGCGATGCCTTCATCAAGGTAACGACGTGGTAACGCCTCAATCGCCAATGGCTCGGTTTTCACCGGCACCTAGGGCCTCCGTCCCGGGCGCCCTCACGATGCAAAGTAGGCCGTAGAAGACCTCCGGATGACACCGGCCAACATCGAGGAGGCGAAGGCGACCGATCTAGGAACCTAGATCTCGCCACCGCCCCGACGCCCAGGGACCGCTGCCGACAAAGCTCATCGGTCACCGCCCACCCGCCATCTTTGCTGGAGATCAGCTGAAGCACCGTCACCGTTGACTGGATCTCGAGCCGCTGCCGCCATGGAAGCGACGCGCGCGAGGGCTGGGGCCCCGCCGCCGCCGCGCCGCTGGAGCTTTGTCCAGCGACGGATTCGGCGGCGGCGGAGAGGAGTGGGCTTGCGGGAGGGGGTGGATGGCCGAGGGCAAGCGCGGCGACCCCGTGCGGCGGCGGGGGAGGGAGATGGAAAGCGTCTAGCTCAGGCCGCTACTTATATAGTATAAATATATTTATAGTTACATTATAAATATACGTACTAGTGATCTAAAAAAGGAGAGTGTATTTTTATACTAGTATGCACAGCTGATCTACACTCGTGTGGTTGTGATGCACGTGAGCTGAGCTACGTACTCATCCGCAGCAACTTGCAACTGCTGATCAGTGCGCGCCCGCAACTCCTGTGTGATGAGAATCGCCTGGAGCCGCCGGTGCCTGGTGACGACCGAGTTCCCGAGTCCTGGCCATGCCTACCTCAGCATGCTTGACTTTTCCCGATACAGAACATGTCTACGTCGTCCTCAGAAGTGCATGGCAAGTTGTGTAGCTGGCGCCCTCAACGAATAGAGAAAGTGCATGTGGGAGGCCAGTGGCTAGCTAGGACGTACTAGTGCCTAGCCATGCATGCTGCGTCTATATACTCCATCTCTGTAGGCCAGTGGCCCTTCATGTGGCCTCCATGTTGCTCCTCTGCAGGTTTCATCCGCACATCAGGCCATGATGCGTGCGTACTTGCCAACCATGATCGACCTACCTACGTAACCAGGGCCCCTACTGATTTATGTAGGACGGCCCAGATCGGGTTTCACTAAACATAACAACTTAGGCCTGAATTCTTTCAGCTATAGGCACAAATACTGCCCTTATCTGCCACCGGTTTTCTCCTCGACCATCTTTTTTTTTTGCTAAATTAACATATTCTCACTATATACGTGCTGTCTAGAAAGTTTGCCAAGTTGATTTTCACAAAATATAAACTTAGAACATATATATGTACTTCGATTTTTTCCCCCTTTGTGTAAGCCTTTTTTATTTATGCGCTAATGTCAATCAATGCTAACATTTCTTTCATTCATTCAGCGTTTCTATTGTGAGGCAGGGTGGTAGGCAAGAATAGATACCGCCTCTATCTGCCACCGGTTCCTCCTTCCTTCACCCTCTCGTTTTTCATGCACGAGCTAGAGCCTAGAGAGGATGGGAGCTCACCCTCACATGTGCAGTGTCTTGTGCACCCTAACGCAGCAGCTAGGCCATATATGTATATATATATATATATATATATACTCCCTCCGTTACAAAATATAAGATGTTTTAGCTTTGTGAAACGAGTGTATCTAGACACCTTTTAATATATAGGTTCACTCTAAATCTGCATGAACCTACATACTAATAGGATCTAGATACACTTTATTCACAAAGCTAAAACATCTTATATTTTAAAACGGAGGAAGTAGTTATCTCGTGTGCATTTTCTCCATAGCACGTACGCCCAAATGCGGTTGCATGTGGGCTCGTTTGTCCGGCGCGCACGTTCCTGGCTAGCTTGGCCACGAAAAATGCCATGCATTGCATGACCCCGTCTTTAGCAGGGTAGAGGAACACATGGGAAGGAAAACTCGCTCGTGCATGGCTATCGGCCGTCAATATCTACCGTGCGTGGAAATTTGCACGCTAGTCCCTCCGTTTTAAAATATAAGATGTTTTAGCTTTATAAAAAAAGTGTATCTAGTCTCTTTTAATGTATAGGTTCACTCTATATTTAGATAAACCTATATACTAAAGGGAGTGCCTAGATCGCAGGCGTCTGAGAACTTCTTAGGTCTAAGTCGCTGATGTTATCCTAATATTTGTGTTAATTCTCAGTTATATCCTAGTTGCAACTCATGTGTAACTTTCACTTTGCATGAATCACGAGGTAAATCGAACGGTGAAAGAGACGACTGAGACCTAAGAAGTTCTCAGGCGTCTAAAAACTAGCAAAACCGTATACTAACTATTTAAAAAGCTAAAACATCTTATATTTTAAACCGGAGGGAGTAGTTGACATGTGAGTGTCTATCTCACCAATCACCTCTACGATATCAAAATCCAATTAAGCTAAACTAATGTAAGCAAATAGTGGCTCTGGCCGCTAGAGGAACAGTCAGACCAGAACTGGCTAGAGGAACGAAGATACCAGGTGGGTCCGCCCAGCTAGCGTCCTCTTGCAACAAGAGATGTGGGCCCGGAGAACATGCAACACATTTGCTGCTGAAGCTTTCAACCATAGTACTCCCTCTGTTTCAAATTACTCCGCCGGCACGCTTACATAGGTGAACTAGTACTCCCTCATTTTTCATTCAAAAAAATCCTCGAATTTTTGAAATAGATAGTATGAAATATGTACTACGTATACCAAAAATTCTAAGAATTTTTTGATGAAAAATGAGAGAATACTAGGCCACCTAGGTAAGCGTGCGCGCGGAGTAATTTGAAACAGAGGGAGTACTACGAGTATTTACCTGGGCCCCGCCCAGCAGCCATCCAAACACAAACACCCCGCAGATTCTCACCGCGCTTCATTGTTCCGCCTGGTATTTATACATACCTGCCCGCGCCACGGCTCACGCACCGCCGCCGCCGCCGCACTCCCCTCCTGCTCCCGCTCTCCGTTCTCTTGCGTCACGGCGCTCCACCCGCACCAGGCAGCAACCAAGAAGACGAAGAGGAAGGACACCGCACCGGTCGGCTTCCAGTACGGTCGCCGCGATCATCGTCGGAGGCACCGTCGCCGCCGTTGGCAAATAGAATGGCTCGGCCGCAGCAGCGGTACCGCGGCGTGCGGCAGCGCCACTGGGGCTCCTGGGTGTCGGAGATCCGCCACCCTCTCCTGTGCGTCCGACCTTCTCCTCCTCCTGTCTGATGGCTTACAGTGCTTCTTGGTCGGTCATCGCTCGGGGCTGACGGGTGACGATGGTTGGGATTGGTTGCAGGAAGACGCGGATATGGCTGGGCACGTTCGAGACGGCGGAGGACGCGGCGCGGGCCTACGACGAGGCGGCGCGGATCATGTGCGGCCCGCGCGCGCGCACCAACTTCCCTCCCGCCGCCGCCGTGGCCTCCTCCTCGTTCCTCTCCGCCGCGCTCGTCGCCAAGCTCCACCGGTTCAACCTGGCATCCGTGCAGGCGGCGCAGCGCCAGAGGGAAGCCGCCGCGTCTGCCGCGGCCTCCGCGGCGGCGGCAGCGGCCGCAATGCCGCCGGGCGTCGTCGTCGGCGACGCCGGGTCGCTGTCTTCGTCCTCGTCGTCGTCGGGCGCGGCGGGGTGGGGCGGGAGGCTCCTGGAGGAGCAGCACGTGGAGCAGATGATCGAGGAGCTTCTCGACTCCGACTTCTCCATGGAGATCTGCCATCAGATGGAGGGATGATCCCTCGGGAGTGCTCTGCTTCCTCAGTTTCTTTCTTGGCGTACGTACTACTAGTAGTCAGCGAGGTACGTGAAGACTGAAGAACTCCTATTAGTGTTAGTTTGGTCAAGTGTCAGTTCTGCACCACCAGTAGATGTAATGTACAGGAGTACCTAGTATTAGCGGCAAAAGGAGTACAACAACAAATTTGAGCCCTTTCTATTTTTCATGGTGCTCGGCTTAATTTTACCTAGTACTCCCTCCGTTTTAAAATATAAGATGTTTTAGCTTTGTGAAAAGAGTGTATCTAGACTTCTTTTAGTGTGTAGGTTTACTCTAAACATAGATGAATCTGCACACTAAAATGAGTCTAGATACACTTTAATCACAAAGTTAAAACACCTTATATTTTGAAACAAAATAAGTACGTACTACTTCTGAGTCGGCGTGCTCCTGAATTTGTTAGCTCTCCAACTGACGCCTCAAAACCCCTCACGGTTCAGGACCTAAACTTGAGGTCCACTGAATCGCCGATTGGCTGGGCCAAGAAGAGACGGCTGATACAATAGCGCGACACTGTTGACCCGACGTCCCCATGAGTGGTCACGCGCGCGCGCGCGATCCACTGATAGAGTGACCAATCCATCCATGATACCCAGATTCCTTGAGACATGGTGAAACAGAGAGAGACATCCCCTGTCTCTCGACATGGTGGGTAGGGGTACCCAAATCTGAAGGGTAGGGGTACATGCAGCAAAGCAAGAATCCTACATGCCTAACCAGTGATCGTCTTCCACGGAGCGTACGTACGTTTGAGTCGACATGGCATATTTTGGGAAGAAGATCCCTGGATTGGGGATTCTTCTCCCATGGATAAATTCCTTTGATTGTACAGCTTGACTTGACTTCTAATTTTAATATTAGTGTAGCAAAACTGTTTGGGGATGGGTGGGGTCGTGTAAGGTTTAGAAGAAATATACTACTAGGTGTACATGTGCCTTCCTCGCGCCGCATAGTATGTACGGGTTGAGTGTTTAATCGGTAGATAAATGTGTCATTTACATGTTAGACATATTCGAAACTGAGAGATCTGACCTTAGACGCAAGAAACGAACCTTATTTTATATTGAAACTCATAAGCAACATAGGGGTATCAGTGTTTCTTCAAGTAAACAAAAAGGTTCATCGAGCAAACTTTAAACAAAAATACATCGAGCAATAGACCAAGTTCGGTACCACAAGAAACTGGCATGTTACGTGATTACGGTAAAAAACTAATGATGTCAAAACAAGCTAACTTATTAAGATCACGCGATAACCTTGTTCGACTGCCTCAAAATCGATGCTTGTAACTATTTGAATTGCAGAGCTCCAAGGAAAGACACAACTTTATATTCAACACTTATAAGTGGCTGAATTATTAAATGATTAGTTTAGTCAATATAAACAACCAGATTACATATATACTAATTTTATACAGAATTATACTTGATATATTCTAAGTTATTCACTGGTTCAATAAAACTTAAAAGAGAAGGTATGGCTAGAAGTTGCCACGAATCTTTACATAAAAGCAAGATCTAATATGTAATCAAGTTTGATAATATATGTATATTAAAATTAAAATAGAAGTTATGACAATTCTTGTGGACCCACTTAGACGATGGAACCCACTTCTTCATTAATCATAGAGCATGCTCCAAATCAAGGGCACTGGAATTTTTGTTAACTCATGTAGGAACTGTAGAACAATCGTAGAACATGTATCAATTTACACAAGCATCTTATGTATTCTCGAGATATGCTAATATATTCAAAAGCAAATTCAGGTGCAGAGCCTAAGAGAGGTTAAAATCAGCTTATTCTGCTTTGTTTCAGAAATACATACATGCTAATTGTTGAAGTGACATGAAACGCGACCATTTTTCACCCTATTAGCGTTCCACGCTTTACGTTCCGCGATTCTTCCATTTGGTTACTATAGATTCCAGGTTCTGGCCAATCGCTCTGCGCCGCGTCATCGCATGCCTCGCCAGCCTTATCCTTTTCAATTTCTTTTTTCACCACCCATCCCTGATTTTTCCAGTCAAATTGGTGAGGATGATACGATATCTTCGCGTAATCCCGCATAGGAGCGTCTCTACCCGTGCCACCCCCTCTCTCTCACCCCCACCATCCCATGCGCTCACCTCCTCCTTATCTTCCTCGCCACCAACAAAGCATGGCGACAGACGGGTGTGCGAGGTCGAGGACAATGTTGAATCGGTACTGGGAAGGTTCGAGGCGAGGAAGCAGAGGTGGCCAACGCTGGATGCAGGAGCTGGACGGGAGCCGGTGGTCTCGCGAGCGGAGCAGAGGGGCCTTCTTCTTTTTAATTCCTTTTTTTCTGCCATCGGTTCCTGATTTTTCTAGTCAAAGCGGTGAGGATGATGCGACATCTTCACGTAGTCCCGCATAGGAGCGTCTCTACCAATGTCGCCCCTCTCTCTCTCTCTCACCCCCACCGTACCACGTGCTCACCTCCTCCTTATCTTCCTCACCATCGGCTAAGTGTGGCAGCGGACAGCTGCACGAGGTCGGATGTGATGTTGAATCGGTACTGGGCAGGTTCAAGGCGAGGAAGCAGAGGCGTTTGATGCTAGAAGCGAGAGCTGTATGGGAGGCGGTGGCCTCGTGAGTGGAGGGGATGGAGTGGAGGTGAGAGGGAGAGCTCGGGAGCAAAGGGGGCGGCGCACATTGCTGGGGGGTACGGAGAATGGGATGGGATGGACGGAAGCTCGAGACTCGGGAACTCGGGTAGAGGGGAACATGATCGAGATGATGGTGGGGGGTAAGGGTGGGGGCAGGAAAGGGAGGGACCAGCTCATAAGACTTCGGTCAACATCGAAAACTGCACGGTTGAGATGACTCAGAGTGAAGATCAGACGGCCAGAAACGAGTGCGCGGGCATGATTGCCTCAGATAGATCGCTTTTGCTCAGGCTTAAGCTATTGTATAATATAATGTGGGGAGAAACTGATGTGATGTGAATATGGGTCCAGACAATGTGTGTTGATGTTAGATTGAGTGAGGTAGAAGATACTCCTAGCCGGTGGTGGAGCTAAGATCATTTGGAACCAGATACAAAATATTTTTATGCGATGCATATGTGCTGACAAAAAATGCTATTTTACAAAGGATTTTTCGATCGGGTGTTTGTGCACCCTCTAGCCTTTTTTATCTTAAGGCAACTTTATTACTGGATAATAACACGGTCCTCTACAATTACATGCTTAAGAAAATCGGGAGGATCGGTAAACCAAAACTCCCTAAGACTACAGGTAGAACCATGATGAGCAAGTTCATGAGCGGCAACATTAGCTTCTCGTGGACAATGTTTTATTGTCGCCGTGCCAAGCATCATCAGCAGATGTCGGCAATCATCAATCACCACCGCACTTGTACCTCTGTACTCTGATGGATTAAGAACGGCCTATAACACTTCCATTGAGTCTGATTCAACCACAAGAGATTGGGCTCCAAATTGTTCTGTCAGCTTCAAACCTAGGAACAACACCAAGGCCTCCATTGTTGCAGCATCGATTGCAAAATCAGCGTAGTCACAACTAGCTGCAGTAAAATTCCCTGAAGCATCACAAATAATTGCTCTAGAAGCACCGCATCTAGAATCAACATTAAACGCAGCATCCACGTTCATCTTGTAGACACTAGAACTGGTCTTGTCCATCCTCCTTGCCGAATAATATTACCAGATCCCTTCACCTTGACATTGTTCACCAAAATCCCCAGAATATTGATAGCAGATATTTCCGGTGTTGGTGCAGGTTCCTTGTTCTTTTTCTGCCTCCTTTCCCACCAAATATACCAGCATGTGATCATAATAGTTTCTGAGAAGTGCTCCATATTGCATGTAACACCACAAGGCCTAGGCGAGCAAAGGAGTTCCTGCAGAACCGTAGACCCCGAATGGTCCATACTGAAGTGTTAGAGATATGCCCAAGAGGCAATAATAAAAGTGGTTATTATTATATCTTTGTGTTTATGATGAAAGTTTACATCCCATGCTATAATTGTATTATAAGGAAACTCTAATACATGTGTGTTTTGTAAACATAAATGAGTCCTTAGTAAGCCTCTTGTTGAACTAGCTTGTTGCTTGATTGATGATCATGGTTTCCTGATCATGGACATTGGATGTGATTGATAACAAGGTTATATCATTAGGAGAATTATGTGATGGACACACACCCATAGTAAGCGTAGCATAAGATCAAGTCATTAAGTTCGTATTGTTGTAAGCTTTGAAATACATAGTAACCTAATCCTTCGACCATGAGGTTATGTCAATCACCATCACCGGATGGGTACTTTGATGACATCAAATGCCGCTTCGTAACTGGGCGATTATAAAGGTGTCATTGGGTATTCTGAAAGTATGTGTTGAAGCGCATAGACCAAGATTGGGATTTGTCCATCCATATGACGGATAGATATACTCTGGGCCCTCTCGGTGGAATGTCATCTGGATAGCTTGCAATCATGTGACTGGGTCACAAGGGATGACATAACATGGAACGAGTAAAGAGTACTTATCAGTAACGAGGAAGAACTAGGTATGAAGATACTGACGATCAAACCTCGGATAAGTAGAATATCGCGTGACAAAGGGAATTGGTTTCGTATGTTAAATGGTTCTATCGATCACGAAGTAATCGTTGAGTATGTGGGAGCTGTTATGGATCTCCAGATCCCGCTGATGGTTATTGATCGGAGAGGTGTCTTCATCATGACTGCATATTCACGAACCATAGGGTGACACACTTAAGGTTCGAAGTTGTTTTAAGTAGATATGAAATTTGTGTTGGAGACCGAATGATGTTCGGAGTCTCGGAATGGATCCGGGACATCACGAGGAGATCCGGAATGGTCCGGAGAATAAGATTCATATATTGGGGATCATTTTCTAAGTTGGGAAATGTTTCGGAGTGTTTGTATGGAGATTCTAGAAGGTTTCGGAATGTTCTGGAAGGTTCTAGAGGATTTCTTGGAGTTTACTTGAAAACCAAGAAAGGGATCAAGGGAGTCCAAGTGGGGCAATACACGGATTCGTGGGGGAGGAGGACCCCTCCCCCCAACCCGCCGGCCCAAGGAGGAGGGATTCCTACTAGGACTCCCCCTCCCCAGGCGCGCCTCCCTCCTTAAATAGAAGGGAGGGGGCGCCCCCTCTTGAACCCTCTCTCATAACAACCAATCTCAGCCGCCTCTCTCCTCCACCTTTCTTCTGCACAGGCATAGGCGAAGCCCTGCAGAATTCTCATCTCCACCACCACCACGCAGTCGTGCTGCTGGGATTCCGTGGAGAAGATCTACTACCTCCGCTGCTCGCTGGAACAGGGAGAGGAAGGTCTGCTTCGACTCCGCACGTGTGACCGTCTGCGGAAGCGCTGCCGGAACGCGGCGCCGGAAGGATCGTCCACACGATCTTGAGATCGGCAAGTGATCGACTACATCATCCACGAGATCTAATCTCGTAACGCTTTCAGTTCTACGAGGGTTAGTACCGATCTATCTCGTTGCTCATGTCTAATAGATTAGATCTTGGCTTTTATCTAGATTAGATCTGGTTTTTGTTCGTTCTTGCGGTAGAAATTTTTTGTTTTCCATGCTACGAACCCATCAGTGGTATCAGAGCCTTGTCTATGCGTAGATCTGTTGCACGAGTAGAACACAATGAGGTTGTGGGCGTTGGTGCTCGTGTCGTCTTTTGCTATGTGTGTACTTTGCATCTTGCGGTATGGTGGGATGAAGCGGCTCGGGCTAACATTACATGTCATCGTACATGAGACTTGCTCCACGCTTGACGTGCAACTTGCTTTGCACAAGTGGCTTTGCGGGTGTCTGTCTCTCCCATCATAGTATAGATCAAATCTACACTTTGCACTTGATAGCACTTGTATCAACGTTGTGGTTCAGTTTCGTAAGTAAGATGCGTTCTTAGTCGAAAGCCCCAAGCCACGTAAAACTTGCAAAGAAAATTAGAGGCGTCTAACTTGTTTTTGCAGGGGTTTTGTGATGTGATATGGCCTACATGTGATTGTGATTATATTTGATGTATGCAATGATCCTTGTTGTAATATGGCAACCGGCAGGAGCCTAATGGTTGTCTTTAATTCCGTTAAGACCTGCGTGTCGATTCATCTTGTAATAGTTTCGTTCCAAGTAGTTGTAATAGTCGCTAGTGAAGATGAACAACCATGAAGCGGCGCCACGGACCGTGACGCAATGCTGGTGATGATGGAGATCATGTTCGTGCTTTGGAGATGGAGATCAAAGGCATAAGAAGAAAGGGCCATATCATATCACACTAATTATGAATTGCCTGTGATGTTAATCCTTTATGCATCTTGTATTGCTTAGATCATGACGGTAGCATTATAAGATGATCCCTCTCACTAAATATCAAGTAATAAAGTGTTCGTCCTTAGTTGGCACCGTTGCTAAGACTCGTCGTTTCGAAGCATCTCGTGATGATCGGGTGTGATAGACTCTACGTGTGCATACAACGGGTGCAAGCCAGATTTGCACGTGCGGAAACTAAGGTTAATCATGACGAGCCTAGCATGTACAGACATGGTCTCGGAACACGGAATACCGAAAGGTAGAGCATGAGTCATATGATTGATATGATGAACATGAAGATTGTTCGCCGATGAAGCTACATCATCTCACGTGATGATCGGACTTGGTATAGTGGATTTGGTTTGTGTAATCACTAAAACAACTCGAGGGATATTGTTTTGAGTGGGAGTTCACCTAGTTGATTTAAGAATTAAATTTGAACACTATTTATCATAAACTTAGTCTAAACTACTTGCAAATTTGTTGTAGATTATGGCGAATGTTTCCATCAATTTCAATGCGTTCCTAGAGAAAGAAAAACTTAAGAACAATGGAAGCAATTTCACGGACTGGTTCCGTGGACTGAAGATCGTCCTCAGGTCTGGTCAGTTGACCTATGTGCTCGAAGCACCGCTAGGTGACCCACCTGCAGAAGATGCCACCGATGACGTAAAGAATGTTTATGCCACTCGGAAACATCACTACTCCACAGTTCAGTGTGCCATCCTGTACAGTTTAGAATCGGAGCTTCAAAAGCGTTTTGAGCACCATGACCCGTTTGAGATCATTAAGGAGCTCAAACTCATTTTTGAGACTCGCGCGGCCATGGAAAGCTATGAAGCTTTCGAGAAGTTCTTTACTTGCAAGATGGAAGAGGGTAGCTCCGTTAGCGAGCATGTGCTCACCATGTCTGGGCACGCAAACAAACTCCGAGAGTTGGGGATACCGATTCCTAATGAATTGGGGATTCACCGTGTCCTCCAATCACTGCCACCAAGTTACAAGAACTTTGTGATGAACTACAATATGCACTGCATGAACAAGACGTTGCCTGAACTATCGTCCATGCTGAAAACTGCTGAAGTGGAGATCATGAAGGAGCACCAAGTGTTGATGGTCAATAAGACCACCAATTTCAAGAAACGGGGCAAGCCTAAGAACAAGGGCAACTTAAAGAAGGACGGCAAGAAAGCTGCCGCACCTGCTAAGAAGCCCAAGGCTGGTCCTAAACCTGAAACTGAGTGCTTCTACTGCAAGGGTGCTGGTCACTGGAAGCGTAACTGCCCAAAATACCTGGCGAATCTGAAGAACAGCAACATCAAGAAGAAAGGTATATTCGATATACATGTTATAGATGTGTATCTTACTAGTAATCGTAGTAGTGCCTGGGTATTTGATACTGGTTCGGTTGCTCATATTTGTAACTCGAAACAGGAGCTGCGGAATAAACGAAGACTGGCGAGAGACGAGGTGACGATGCACGTTGGAAATGGCTCCAAGGTTGATGTGATCATCGTCGGCACGCTCCTTCTGCATCTACCATCGGGATTAGTTTTAAATTTAAATAATTGTTATTTGGTGCCTGCGTTAAGCATGAACATTATATCTGGATCTTGTTTATTGCGAGACGGTTACTCTTTTAAGTCTGAGGATAAAGGTTGTTCGATTTATATGAGTAATATCTTTTATGGTTATGCACCTGAGATGAATGGTTTATTCTTATTGAATCTCGATAGTAGTGATACACATGTTCACAACATAGATGCTAAACGAATAAAATTGAATGATAATTCTACATACATGTGGCACTGTCGTCTTGGTCACATTGGAGTGAAGCGTATGAAGAAACTCCATTCTGATGGACTTCTTGAATCACTTGATTTTGAATCACTTGAAAGATGCAAAGCATGTCTAATGGGAAAAATGACTAAGACTCCATTCTCTGGTATAATGGAGCGAGCTACAAACTTATTGGAAATAATACATACCGATGTGTGCGGTCCAATGAGTGTAGCATCGCGTGGTGGATATCGTTATGTTCTCACTTTCACGAATGACTTGAGTAGATATGGGTATGTCTACTTTATGAAACAAAATCCGAAACTTTCGAGAAGTTTAAGGAATTTCAAAGTGAAGTGGAAAATCATCGTAACAAGAAGATTAAGTTTCTGCGTTCTAACCGTGGAGGTGAATATCTGAGTTATGAGTTTGGCATGCATTTAAAGAAATGTGGAATACTTTCACAGTTGACACCTCCGGGAACACCACAGCGTAATGGTGTGTCCGAACATCGTAATCGAACTCTCTTAGATATGGTTTGGTCTATGATGTCTCTTACAGATTTACCGTTATCATTTTGGGGCTATGCATTAGAGACAGCCGCATTCACTTTAAATAGGGCACCATCTAAATCCGTTGAAACGACACCGTACGAATTGTGGTTTGGAAAGAAACCTAAGTTGTCGTTCCTTAAAGTTTGGGGTTACGAAGCATATGTAAAGAAGTTACAGCCTGATAAGCTTGAACCCAAAGCGGAGAAATGCGTCTTCATAGGATACCCTAAAGAAACAATTGGTTATACCTTCTATCATAGATCCGAAGGCAAAGTTTTCATTGCTAAGAATGGATCCTTTCTGGAGAAGGAATTTCTCTCGAAAGAAGTGACTAGAAGGAAAGTAGAACTCGACGAGGTTATTGAACCTTCTTTCGGAGTTGAGAGTAGCGTAGCACCGGAAGATGTTTCTGTGCCGCCTGCACCAACTAGAGAGGAAACTAATGATGATGATCATGAAACTTCGAACGAAGTTACTACTGAACCTCGCAGGTCAACAAGGGTCCGTACCACTCCTGAGTGGTATGACTCTGCCTTGAACGTCATGTTAGTGGACAACACTAATGACCCTGCGACGTATGAAGAAGCTATGGTGAGCCCAGATTCCGACAAATGGCTAGAAGACATGAAATCCGAAATGGGATCCATGTACGAAAACTAAGTATGGACTTTGGTGGACTTACCGGATGGCCGTAAGGCTGTCGAGAACAAATGGATTTTCAAAATAAAAACAGATGCTGATGGTAATGTTACCGTCTATAAAGCTCGACTTATCACGAAAGGGTTCCGACAAATTCAAGGAGTTGACTACGATGAGACTTTCTCACCAGTAGCAAAACTAAAGTCTGTGAGGATTATGTTAGCAATCGCTGCATATTTCGATTATGAAATTTGGCAGATGGATGTCAAAACGGCGTTACATTGAGGAAGAGTTGTATATGGTACAACCCAAGGGTTTTGTCGATCCTAAAGATGCTGACAAGGTATGCAAACTTCAGCGCTCCATTTATGGACTGAAGCAAGCATCCCGGAGTTGGAATCAACGTTTTGATGAAGTAATCAAAAACTTTGGATTTATACAAACTTATGGAGAAGCTTGTATTTACAAGAAAGTGAGTGGGAGCTCTGTAGCATTCCTAATACTATATGTAGATGACATATTGTTGATTGGGAATGATATAGAACTTCTTAATAGCGTCAAAACCTATTTGAATAATAGTTTTTCGATGAAGGATCTTGGCGAAGCGGCATATATTCTAGGCATCAAGATTTATAGAGATAGATCAAGACACCTAATAGCACTTTCACAAAGTACATACTTAGACAAAGTTCTAAAGAAGTTTAGAATGGAAGAGAGCAAGAAAGGGTTCGTGCCCATGTTGTCAGGTAAGACCTTGAGTAAAACTCAAAGTCCGGCTACGGCAGAAGATAGAGAAAAGATGAACAAAATTCCCTATGCCTCGGCCATAGGTTCTATCATGTATGCCATGCTGTGTACAAGACCGGATATAGCACATGCTGTTAGTTTGACTAGCAGATATCAAAGTGATCCTGGAATGGAACACTGGACAACGGTCAAGAATATCCTAAAGTACCTAAATAGGACTAAGGATATGGTTCTTTCTTATGGAGGTGATGAACAGCTTATTGTAAATGGTTACACTGATGCTAGTTGGAACACCGATCCAGATGACTCGAAGTCACAGTCTGGATACGTATTTATTTTGAATGGTGCTGCAGTGAGCTGGAGGAGTGCCAAGCAGAGCGTTGTGGCGAAATCTTCAACTGAATCGGAATACATAGCTGCTTCGGAGGTTGCTCAAGAAGCCATATGGATGAAGGAGTTCATTACTGAACTTGGCGTGGTTCCCAGTGTGTTGGACCCGATGGCCATCTACTGTGACAACACAGGTGCCATAGCTAATGCACAGGAGCCAAGGTCACATAGCAAGCTGGAGCACATCAAGCTACGGTTCCATGCTATTCGCGAGTATGTCCAAGATGGTGACATAAAGATTTGCAAAGTACACACTGATCTGAATGTAGCAGATCCGCTGACTAAACCTCTCCCTAGAGCAAAGCATGACCAACACCAGAACGCCATGGATGTTCGGTATATTACCATGTAATCTAGATAATTGACTCTAGTGCAAGTGGGAGACTGTTGGAGATATGCCCAAGAGGCAATAATAAAAGTGGTTATTATTATATCTTTGTGTTTATGATGAAAGTTTACATCCCATGCTATAATTGTATTATAAGGAAACTCTAATACATGTGTGTTTTGTAAACATAAATGAGTCCCTAGTAAGCCTCTTGTTGAACTAGCTTGTTGATTGATTGATGATCATGGTTTCCTGATCATGGACATTGGATGTGATTGATAACAAGGTTATATCATTAGGAGAATGATGTGATGGACACACACCCATAGTAAGCGTAGCATAAGATCAAGTCATTAAGTTCGTATTGCTGTAAGCTTTGAAATACATAGTAACCTAATCCTTCGACCATGAGGTTATGTCAATCACCATCACCGGATGGGTACTTTGATGACATCAAACGCCGCTTCGTAACTGGGCGGTTATAAAGGTGTCATTCGGTATTCTGAAAGTATGAGTTGAAGCGCATAGACCAAGATTGGGATTTGTCCATCCATATGACGGATAGATATACTCTGGGCCCTCTCGGTGGAATGTCATCTGGATAGCTTGCAAGCATGTGACTGGGTCACAAGGGATGACATAACATGGAACGAGTAAAGAGTACTTATCAGTAACGAGGAAGAACTAGGTATGAAGATACTGACGATCAAACCTCGGATAAGTAGAATATCATGTGACAAAGGGAATTGGTTTCGTATGTTAAATGGTTCTATCGATCACGAAGTAATCGTTGAGTATGTGGGAGCCGTTATGGATCTCCAGATCCCGCTGATGGTTATTGATCGGAGAGGTGTCTTCATCATGACTGCATATTCACGAACCGTAGGGTGACACACTTAAGGTTCGAAGTTGTTTTAAGTAGATATGAAATTTGTGTTGGAGACCAAATGATGTTCGGAGTCTCAGAATGGATTCGGGACATCATGAGGAGATCCGGAATGGTCCGGAGAATAAGATTCATATATTGGGGATCATTTTCTAAGTTGGGAAATGTTCTGGAGTGTTTGTATGGAGATTCTAGAAGGTTTCGGAATGTTCTGGAAGGTTATAGAGTATTTCTTGGAGTTTACTTGAAAACCAAGAAAGGGATCAAGGGAGTCCAAGTGGGGCAATACACGGATTCGTGGAGGAGGAGGACTCCTCCCCCCAACCCGCCGGCCCAAGGAGGAGGGAGTCCTACTAGGACTCCCCCTCCCCAGGCGCGCCTCCCTCCTTAAATAGAAGGGAGGGGGCACCCCCTCTTGAACCCTCTCTCATAACAACCAATCTCAGCCGCCTCTCTCCTCTACCTTTCTTCTGCACAGTCATAGGCGAAGCCTGTTGGAATTATGCCCTAGAGGCAATAATAAAGATGTTATTATTATAATTCTTGTTCATGATAAAGTTTATATTCCATGCTAGAATTGTATTAAGCGGAAACATTAATACTTGTGTGGTTTGTGAACAACACCGTGTCCCTAGTACGCCTCTATGGACTAGCTCATTGATCAATGATGGTTAAGGTTTCCTAACCATAGACATGAGTTGTCAATTGATAATGAGATCATATCATTGGGAGAATGATATGGTGGACAGACCCAAACTAAGCGAAGCAATTAGATCGTGTCATCGTGTTCGTCTTTGCGAAGCTTTTCTTATGTCATATATTGTATTCCTTAGACCATGAGATAATGCAACTCCCTGGTATCAGAAGAAAGCTTTGAGGTCATCAAACGTCATCCTATGAGAGGGTGATCATAAAGGTGTCTCTCAGGTGATCGGAAAGTATCTGTTGGGTTGTATGTATCGAGATGGAATTTGTCCCTCCCAAGTCGGAGAGATATACTTCGGGCCCACTCGGTAATCGATATCAACACCGCTTGCAAGCATGTGGTTAAGGAGTTAATCACAAAGTGATATCGGATTACGGAACGAGTAAAGTACTTGTTGTGAACGAGATTGAACTAGGTATGACGATACCGACGATCGAATCTCGGGCAAGTAAAATATCGCGAGACGAAGGGAATATATATATGGGATTGATTGAATCCTGGCATCGTGGTTCATCCGATATGATCATCGATGAATGTGTGGGAGTCAATATGGGTGCCCAGACCCCACTGTTGATTATTGATAGAAGATCATGTCTGCATATTCTCGAACCCGCAGGGTCACAAACTTAACGTGTCTCGACGCTAGGATAGATTAGATAATTGGTTTATGAATTTTTGTTCGGAGTCTCGGATGGGATCCGGGACATCACGAGAGGTTCCGGAATAGTCCGGAGAATAAGATTCATATAAGGCAGTGCAGTTTTTGGAGTTCGGAATTGTTCCGGATTAATCGGTATTGTACCGGAAGCTTCTAGAACCTTCCGGAAGGGGGACAACGTGGTCCCACCTTCCGGGAGGGGGCATGGGCCTATGAGGGAGTTTCCTGGCCGCATTGGGCCAGGGGCACAAGGCCCCATAGGGCCAAGCCGATTCTAGATAAGTTTAAACTCGTTTAAACTAGAGATAGAATTTTTGGATAAGGGATAAGTTTAAAATCGTTTAAACTAGAGATAGGCTTGGAGGAGGGGCTAGGGCTTCGCCCCCCCCACTCTATATAAAGAGGGGTGGGGTCGCACCAACCCGATACACCTTCCCCTCCAACCCTAGCCGCCCTGCTGCCCTTCCTCTCTCCCTCCCGACTGCTTGTAGGCGAAGCCCTGCTGCAGAAATTCTCCACCATATACACCACGCCGTCGTGTTGTAGATCCAATCTATCTCTCCACCATACTTGCTGGTCCAAGGAAGGAGGATACATCGAGGTGCTGCACGTGTGCATCTCACGGAGGCACCGCCACTTGTGGTGCTAGATCGGATCGGATCGCGAGGAGGAGAAGCGAGTACGACTACATCACCCACGTTCCGACGAACGTTCCGCTGTGCGAATCTTCAAGGGTATGAAGATCTAATCCAATCTCTCTCGTTGTTTGCATCTCCTATATTAGATCTTGGCTTTCCCTCTGTTCGCTTCCGTAGAAAATTTTGATTTACTATGCTGCGAAACCCTTCAGTAGTATCAGAGCTAGATCTATGCGTAGATGTGATTCACGAGTAGAACGCAACATGGTTGTTGCGGGCGTTGATGTTTTCTGTTGCAAGCCTCTTGTTTGTGTTCTTATTATGACGCGGGATAGTGAGATTGAAGCGGTCCAGGCCAACCTTACGCGACGTCGTTCGCGAGACCGGCTCCGCACTTGACGTGTGGCTTGTACCACACATGCGGCTGGTGGATGTCAGTTTCTCTCACTATAGTTGTCATGGGATTAACACCGGAGTTTGGCAACCATAATATCACCGTTGTGGCTTTCCGTAGGTAAGAATCGTTCTTAGCATCTACTCCCATAAGCCACGTAAAACATGCAACAACAAAGTAGAGGTGTCTAACTTGTTTTTGCAGGGAGTGTTTTCTGTGATATGGTATGGCCCAAGATGTGATGTGTATAATGTATGCGATGATCATGTTTTGTAATGTTTCACGACTTGCATGTCGATGAGTACACAACCGGCAGGAGCCATATGGTTGTCTTTATAATTGTGTATGACCTGCGAGTCAACTTCTTATACGCCATGTAATAGCTTTACTTTATCGCTAAGTAGTTAGCAATAGTTGTAGTTGCTATTCGTGGTGGAGGCAATCATGGTAGAGTGATGGAGATCATGCCGGAACGCACAAGATGGAGATCATTGCGCGAAGATTGGCTATACCATGTCACATAAAGTTATATGCATGTGATGTTTATCCTTTTATGTATCTTATTATGCTTAGATCGCGACGGTAGCATTATAAGATGATTCCTCACTTAAAGATCAAGATAAAAACTGTGTTCTCCCCAAGTATGCACCGTTGCGAAAGTTCGTCGTGTCCAAGCATCACGTGATGATCGGGTGCTATATACTCTACGCTCACATACAACGGGTGCAAGCCAGTTTTGCACACGCGGAAATACTTGGGTCTAACTTGACGAGCCTAGCATGTACAGACATGGCCTCGGAACACAAGAACCGAAAGGTTAAGCATGAGTCATATGAATGATATGATCGACACTTCGTTGTCCACCATTGAAACCACATCTCTTCTCGTGATGATCGGATTAGGTGTGGTGAATTTGGATCGTGTTCACTAAACAACTTGAGGGATGTTGAATTTAGTGGGAGTTCATCTAGTAATTTGATTAAGTTGAACTATTTATCATGAACATAGTCTAAATTGTACTTGCAAATACTGTAGATCCAATGGCCAAGTCCAACTTCAAATTCAACGTTTTTGCTGAGAAAGAAAAGCTTAGAAACAATGGGTCTAACTTCACCAACTGGTTCCGCAATCTAAGAATCATTCTGTCTGGCGGACAAAAGGACTATGTCCTTGAGAAAGCGTTAGGTAACCCCCCTGCTGCAACTTCGCCGGCTGATGAGAAAGCTGTCTATCAGTCGCGCAAAGATGATTATGGTGTGATTAAGAGCACCATGTTGTTTGCTATGGAACCGGAACTTCAAAATCGTTTTGAAAACTATCCCGGGCCCTTTGAGATTCTCGAAGAGTTGAAAACCATGTTTCAGACTCAGGCCCGTTCTGAGAGATATGAGATCTCTGAGAAGTTCTTTAACTGCAAGATGGAGGAAGGGAGTTCCGTTAGTGAGCACGCCATTAAGATGTCGGGCTACACTCAACGCCTTGAGCAACTGGACTTCAAGATTCCAGAGGAGCTCAAGATTGACAGGGTTCTGCAATCACTCCCTCCCAGCTACAAAAGTTTTGTAGTGACTCATAATCAGATTGGTTCCACTGATACGATCACCGAGCTCTTCGCAAAGCTGAAGGCTGCGGAGGTGGACATCAAGAAGGATAATCATGTGTTGATGGTCAACAAGCCCTCCTTTAAGAAAGGTAAAGGTGCAAAGAAGCCCTTCAAGAAAGGAGGCGGCAAACGCGTTGCCCCTGCTGAGAAGAAGCTCAAGTCTGGACCCAAGCCGGAAACTGAGTGCTTCTATTGCAAGGACAAGGGTCACTGGAAGCGCAACTGTCCGAAGTACTTAGCGGACAAGAAGGCTGGCACCATCAAAGGTATATTTGATATACATGTTATTGATGTTTTCCTTACTAGCCCTCGTTGTAGTGCCTGGGTATTTGATACCGGTTCAGTTGCTAATATTTGTAACTCGAAACAGGAGCTACGGAATAGACGGCGGCTTGCGAGGGATGAGGTTCCGATGCGCGTTGGCAACGGATCAAGAGTTGATGTGATGGTCGTCGGCACGCTCTCCTTAGTTTTACCTTCGGGATTAGTTTTAAACCTTAATAAATGTTATTATGTGCCTGCGTTGAGCATGAACATTATTTCTGGATCGTGTTTATTGCAAGACGGTTATTCATTTAAATCGGAGAATAATGGTTGTTCTATTTATATGAGTAACATCTTTTATGGTCATGCACCTCTTGTGAGTGGTTTATTTCTTCTAAATCTCGAAAGGGATGAAACACACATCCATAACATTGAGGCTAAGAGATGCAAAGTAGATAGTGATAATACTACTTATTTGTGGCACTGTTGTCTAGGTCATATTGGAGTAAAGCGCATGAAGAAACTCCATTCTGATGGACTTTTGGAGTCTCTTGATTTTGAATCATTTGACACATGCGAACCATGCCTCATGGGCAAGATGATCAAAACCCCGTTCTCCGGTATGATGGAGCGAGCAACGGACTTGTTGGAAATCATACATACCGATGTATGCGGACCGATGAGTGTTTCGACGCGCGGTGGATATCGCTATTTTCTCACTTTTACCGATGACTTAAGTAGATATGGGTATATCTATTTAATGAAACATAAATCTGAAACGTTTGAAAAGTTCAAAGAATTTCAGAATGAAGTGGAGAACCATCGTAACAGAAAGATTAAGTTTCTACGATCCGATCGTGGGGGCGAATATTTGAGTTATGATTTTCTCACGCATCTCAAAGCAAGTGGAATCGTTTCACAACTCACGCCACCCGGAACACCACAACGCAATGGTGTGTCTGAACGCCGGAATCGAACCCTATTAGATATGGTCCGATTGATGATGTCTCTTACTGATTTGCCGTTATCATTTTGGGGTTATGCATTAGAAACCGCTGCATTCACTTTAAATAGGGCTCCATCTAAATCCGTTGAGACGACACCGTATGAACTGTGGTTTGGTGCTAAACCTAAGTTGTCGTTTCTTAAAGTTTGGGGATGCGAAGCTTACGTCAAGAAGTTGATGCCGGACAAGATCGAACCCAAAGCGGAGAAATGCGTCTTCATAGGATACCCTAAGGAAACTATTGGGTATACCTTCTATCACAGAACCGAAGGCAAAGTGTTTGTCGCAAAGAATTGTTCCTTTCTTGAGAAGGAGTTTCTCTCGAAAGAAGTGAGTGGGAGGAAAGTAGAGCTAGACGAGGTTATTGAACCTTCTCTTGAATTGGAGAGTAGCGCAGCACCTGAAATTGTTCCAGTGCCGCCTGCACCAACAATAGAGGAAGCAAATGACAAGGATCATGAAGCTTCGGACGATGCTGCTACTGAACGTCGCAGGTCGACAAGGTCGCGTGCCCCTCCTGAGTGGTACTGCAACCCTGTCTTGACTGTCTTGTTAGTAGAAGACAGTGAACCTACGAACTATGAGGAAGCGATGATGAGCCCAGACTTTGAGAAATGGCTAGAAGCCATGAAATCCGAATTGGGATCCATGAGCGAAAACCAAGTATGGACTTTGGTGGACCCTCCTAGCGACCGAAAGGCCGTTGAGTGCAAATGGATCTTCAAGAAGAAAACGGACGCGGATGGTAATGTTACCGTCTATAAAGCACGGCTTGTTGCGAAAGGTTTTCGACAAGTTCAAGGTGTTGACTACGATGAGACTTTCTCTCCCGTAGCGATGTTTAAGTCCATTCGGATTTTATTAGCAATTGCTGCGTTTCATGATTATGAAATATGGCATATGGATGTCAAGACTGCATTCCTCAATGGCAACATTGATGAAGAGTTGTATATGATGCAACCCGAAGGTTTTGTCGATCCTAAGGATGCTGATAAAGTATGCAAACTTCAGCGTTCCATTTATGGACTGAAGCAAGCATCTCGGAGTTGGAACCTTCGTTTTGATCAAGTGATCAAGAGCTTTGGATTTGTTCCAAATTGCTACGAAGCTTGCATCTACAAGAAAGTGAGTGGGAGCTCGGTGACGTTTCTGGTACTATATGTGGATGACATATTGATTATTGGAAATGACATCAACATGCTTAACGATGTGAAGAGTTATTTGAACAAGTGTTTTTCAATGAAAGACCTAGGTGAAGCTGCTTATATATTGGGCATCAAAATCTATAGAGATAGACAAAGACGCCTGATAGCTTTAAGCCAGAGTACATACCTAGACAAAGTTCTGAAAAGGTTCAGAATGGATAAGGCATTGAAAGGTTCAGCGCCTATGTTGTCAGGTAAGATATTGAGCAAGGCTCAGTGTCCAGCTACGGTAAATGATAGGGAAGCTATGAGCAAAGTGACTTATGCCTCGGCCATAGGTTCCATCATGTATGCCATGTTGTGTACTAGACCGGATGTGTCCAATGCTCTTAGTTTGACGAGCAGATATCAAAGTGATCCAGGAGTGGAACATTGGACAGCCGTGAAGAACATCCTAAGGTACCTAAATAGGACTAAAGAAATGTTCTTAGTCTATGGGGGTGATGAACAGCTCGTCGTAAAAGGTTACGTTGATGCTAGTTTCGACACCGACAAGGATGATTCTAAATCTCAGACAGGATACGTGTATATTTTGAATGGAGGAGCTGTGAGCTGGAGAAGCTGCAAGCAAAGCGTGATCGCGGGATCTACAGTAGAAGGGGAATACATGGCTGCTGCAGAAGCGTCAAGTGAAGGAGTTTGGATCAGAAACTTCATCACTGAGCTTGGCGTGGTTCCAAGTGCATTGGACCCACTGGAGATATTGTGTGACAACACTGGCGCCATAGCACTCGCTAAGGAACCAAGATATCATCCAAAGACCAAGCATATCAACCGCAAGTTTCATATAATCCGAGATTATATAGCAGATGGAGATCTGAAGATCAGCAAAGTACATACAGATCTGAATGTCGCAGATCCATTGACTAAACCTCTTCCACGTGTAAAACATGATCAGCACCTCAGTGCCATGGGTGTGAGATTGTTGCCAAATGTAAACTAGATTATTGACTCTAGTGCAAGTGGGAGACTGTTGGAATTATGCCCTAGAGGCAATAATAAAGATGTTATTATTATAATTCTTGTTCATGATAAAGTTTATATTCCATGCTAGAATTGTATTAAGCGGAAACATTAATACTTGTGTGGTTTGTGAACAACACCGTGTCCCTAGTACGCCTCTATGGACTAGCTCATTGATCAATGATGGTTAAGGTTTCCTAACCATAGACATGAGTTGTCAATTGATAATGAGATCATATCATTGGGAGAATGATATGGTGGACAGACCCAAACTAAGCGAAGCAATTAGATCGTGTCATCGTGTTCGTCTTTGCGAAGCTTTTCTTATGTCATATATTGTATTCCTTAGACCATGAGATAATGCAACTCCCTGGTATCGGAAGAAAGCTTTGAGGTCATCAAACGTCATCCTATGAGAGGGTGATCATAAAGGTGTCTCTCAGGTGATCGGAAAGTATCTGTTGGGTTGTATGTATCGAGATGGAATTTGTCCCTCCCAAGTCGGAGAGATATACTTCGGGCCCACTCGGTAATCGATATCAACACCGCTTGCAAGCATGTGGTTAAGGAGTTAATCACAAAGTGATATCGGATTACGGAACGAGTAAAGTACTTGCTGTGAACGAGATTGAACTAGGTATGACGATACCGACGATCGAATCTCGGGCAAGTAAAATATCGCGAGACGAAGGGAATATATATATGGGATTGATTGAATCCTGGCATCGTGGTTCATCCGATATGATCATCGATGAATGTGTGGGAGTCAATATGGGTGCCCAGACCCCGCTGTTGATTATTGATAGAAGATCATGTCTGCATATTCTCGAACCCGCAGGGTCACACACTTAACGTGTCTCGACGCTAGGATAGATTGGATAATTGGTTTATGAATTTTTGTTCGGAGTCTCGGATGGGATCCGGGACATCACGAGAGGTTCCGGAATGGTCCGGAGAATAAGATTCATATAAGGCAGTGCAGTTTTTGGAGTTCGGAATTGTTCCGGATTAATCGGTATTGTACCGGAAGCTTCTAGAACCTTCCGGAAGGGGGCCAACGTGGTCCCACCTTCCGGGAGGGGTCATGGGCCTATGAGAGAGTGTCCTGGCCGCATTGGGCCAGGGGCACAAGGCCCCATAGGGCCCAGTCGATTCTAGATAAGTTTAAACTCGTTTAAACTAGAGATAGAATTTTTGGATAAGGGATAAGTTTAAAATCGTTTAAACTAGAGATAGGCTTGGAGGAGGGGCTAGGGCTGCGCCCCCCCCCTCTATATAAAGAGGGGTGGGAGCGCACTAACCCGATACACCTTCCCCTCCATTCCTAGCCGCCCTGCTGCCCTTCCTCTCTCCCTCCTGACTGCTTGTAGGCGAAGCCCTGCTGCAGAAATTCTCCACCATATACACCACGCCGTCGTGTTGTAGATCCAATCTATCTCTCCACCATACTTGCTGGTCCAAGGAAGGAGGAGACGTCGATGTGCTGCACGTGTGCATCTCACGGAGGCACCGCCACTTGTGGTGCTAGATCGGATCGGATCGCGAGGAGGAGAAGCGAGTACGACTACATCACCCACGTTCCGACGAACGTTCCGCTGTGCGAATCTTCAAGGGTATGAAGATCTAATCCAATCTCTCTCGTTGTTTGCATCTCCTAGATTAGATCTTGGCTTTCCCTCTGTTCGCTTCCGTAGAAAATTTTGATTTACTATGCTGCAAAACCCTTCAGTGGTATCAGAGCTAGATCTATGCGTAGATGTGATTCACGAGTAGAACGCAACATGGTTGTTGCGGGCGTTGATATTTTTTGTTGCAAGCCTCTTGTTTGTGTTCTTCTTATGACGCGGGATAGTGAGATTGAAGCGGTCCAGGCCAACCTTACGCGACGTCGTTCGCGAGACCGGCTCCGCACTTGACGTGTGGCTTGTACCATACATGCGGCTGGTGGATGTCAGTTTCTCTCACTATAGTTGTCATGGGATTAACACCGGAGTTTGGCAACCATAATATCACCGTTGTGGCTTTCCGTAGGTAAGAATCGTTCTTAGCATCTACTCCCATAAGCCACGTAAAACATGCAACAACAAAGTAGAGGCGTCTAACTTGTTTTTGCGGGGAGTGTTTTCTGTGATATGGTATGGCCCAAGATGTGATGTGTATAATGTATGCGATGATCATGTTTTGTAATGTTTCACGACTTGCATGTCGATGAGTACACAACCGGCAGGAGCCATATGGTTATCTTTATAATTGTGTATGACCTGCGAGTCAACTTCTTATACGCCATGTAATAGCTTTACTTTATCGCTAAGTAGTTAGCAATAGTTGTAGTTGCTATTCGTGGTGGAGGCAATCATGGTGGAGTGATGGAGATCATGCCGGAACGCACAAGATGGAGATCATTGCGCGAAGATTGGCTATACCATGTCACATAAAGTTATATGCATGTGATGTTTATCCTTTTATGTATCTTATTATGCTTAGATCGCGACGGTAGCATTATAAGATGATTCCTCACTTAAAGATCAAGATAAAAACTGTGTTCTCCCCAAGTATGCACCGTTGCGAAAGTTCGTCGTGTCCAAGCATCACGTGATGATCGGGTGCTATAGACTCTACGCTCACATACAACGGGTGCAAGCCAGTTTTGCACACGCGGAAATACTTGGGTCTAACTTGACGAGCCTAGCATGTACATACATGGCCTCGGAACACAAGAACCGAAAGGTTAAGCATGAGTCATATGAATGATATGATCGACACTTCGTTGTCCACCATTGAAACCACATCTCTTCTCGTGATGATCGGATTAGGTGTGGTGAATTTGGATCGTGTTCACTAAACAACTTGAGGGATGTTGAATTTAGTGGGAGTTCATCTAGTAATTTGATTAAGTTGAACTATTTATCATGAACATAGTCTAAATTGTACTTGCAAATACTGTAGATCCAATGGCCAAGTCCAACTTCAAATTCAACGTTTTTGCTGAGAAAGAAAAGCTTAGAAACAATGGGTCTAACTTCACCAACTGGTTCCGCAATCTAAGAATCATTCTGTCTGGCGGACAAAAGGACTATGTCCTTGAGAAAGCGTTAGGTAACCCCCCTGCTGCAACTTCGCCGGCTGATGAGAAAGCTGTCTATCAGTCGCGCAAAGATGATTATGGTGTGATTAGCCGCCCTGCTGCCCTCCAACCCGATACACCTTCCCCTCCAACCCTAGCCGCCCTGCTGCCCTTCCTCTCTCCCTCCCGACTGCTTGTAGGCGAAGCCCTGCTGCAGAAATTCTCCACCATATACACCACGCCGTCGTGTTGTAGATCCAATCTATCTCTCCACCATACTTGCTGGTCCAAGGAAGGAGGAGACGTCGAGGTGCTGCACGTGTGAATCTCACGGAGGCACCGCCACTTGTGGTGCTAGATCGGATCGGATCGCGAGGAGGAGAAGCGAGTACGACTACATCACCCACGTTCCGACGAACGTTCCGCTGTGCGAATCTTCAAGGGTATGAAGATCTAATCCAATCTCTCTCGTTGTTTGCATCTCCTAGATTAGATCTTGGCTTTCCCTCTGTTCGCTTCCGTAGAAAATTTTGATTTACTATGCTGCGAAACCCTTCAAAGCCCTGCAGAATTCTCATCTCCACCACCACCACCACGCCGTCGTGCTGCTAGGATTCCGTGGAGAAGATCTACTACCTCTGCTGCTCGCTAGAACAGGGAGAGGAAGGTCTGCTTCGACTCCGCACGTGTGACCGTCTACGGAAGCGCTGCCGGAACGCGGCGCCGGAAGGATCGTCCACACGATCTTGAGATCGGCAAGTGATCGACTACATCATCCACGAGATCTAATCTCGTAACGCTTTCGGTTCTATGAGGGTTAGTACCGATCTATCTCGTTGCTCATGTCTAATAGATTAGATCTTGGCTTTTATTTAGATTAGATCTGGATTTTGTTCGTTCTTGCAGTAGAAATTTTTTGTTTTTCATGCTAAGAACCCATCATGAAGGGGATCCGCAGCAGAAAACAAAAAAATTCCTACGTTGAAATCCCCAAAACTGCCTAGGATCTATCTATGTAGTAATGCAGTAACGGCCAATGCGTAGAGAATACATACCCTTGTAGACCGTACGCGGTTAACATTCTGCGGGGAACATGGTTGAAGTAGTCGTACTCGTAGCTGACCTCAAGGTCGCGAAGCTCCTCGTAGGTCACCCCTTGCTCCTTCTTCATCATGCAGCAGCTCCACGACATTTAAGCGCCCCAAGTGTTGCGCCTCGTGTCTTCGTACACATCTGGTGCACGATGAGACCTCCGTCTCCCCGATCCCGCCGGGAGTGCGGAAGTTGATATCCGGCTAGGAATCTCTGCAGCGCAATGGCGTACTACAGGTGTGCCTCGTGCACACAACCCAGACTTGGGGCCATGGCCACAAGGTATAGAGATAGAGAGAAGGAGAAAGTCAACCAAAGAACTTCTCCAAATATTAGTGTGTTTAATCCCACCCATGGGCACCCCTTTATATAGGCTAAGGGGGTGTGCCTTTCTCAAAGGCTAAGACATTTGAGACTAATCGATAAAGGAAAGTATGTACCAGGCATACCAATTACATAGTCTAAGTATGTACCAAGCATACCAATTACAGGAACCCGATAAGTCATACCCATGTCACTCTAGGGCATATCTCCTTAACAAACCCAATTCCTTGCTTTGGAACTCTCACCTTTTGATGAGTAGGAATCTCATCAATAATCTTCCCTTGGTAGTAGGTGTGAGACGCTCCTTCTCAGGTTATTCTTTCAACTTATTATTCTCCTCAATGAGGAGAGCATGATCAAAGGCAGAGTTAGAGGTATAAGCAATATTTTCAACAATAATTGGATCCTTCAATGTACCAAGAGCCTTCACATAAGTAACTTGAAGTTGATCATGATTCTCCCAAGTTTTATTGAGCTCACACTTGAAAAGAAATTTAGCCTTTTCAAGGTGCTCAAGGTCCTTGGTGAGAGAAGTATGAGCAATCTCAAGTTCCTTCTTTGAGGAATAAAGCTCTTGAGACAAGGAATTAGCCCTATCAACAATATCCATATCTTTTGCCTTATCAAGTTCAGAGGTTTCAATTTGTTATTTAAGAAGTGATGTGGTGTTCTTCTCCTCGCTTAGCTCATGCATAAGGAGATCGAATCCCCATTTCTCATATTCAATATGAGATTCCAAGCTATCAATGGTCTCATCATGTGAATTGACAAGGTCCATTAATTTCTTAAATCTAGCATGAGCATTGCTAGGAAGAGACACCATAATTTTATTCATTTCTTGTATGTAGTTTTCATCAAACTCATCATTATCACTATCATTGTCAACCAAGATGCTATAGAGAGAAGGAGGAGAGATTACCTTGGAGATCCTTTCCATAAGGCAAGTGTCGGCAACCTTAGGAGTATGAGAGTCATCGACGTAGTCCTCGGTGTAGTCGTAGGTGAAGAGTGACCTGGGTTCGGCAAAAGACAAACATGCCACACCCACAACCTTCTCCTCATCCTCTCTCTCTCTGCATCGGATATGTTCTTTTGACCTAGGAGGACTTTTCCATCACACCTCTTGTTCTTCTTGAGTCTCTCGTTGATGGTATTGGGCCTCAATCTTGGCTTGGTGCCCTCATCATACTTGGGCTTGTCAAGTCTCTTCTCAAATGGGCACTTGTTGGTGAAGTGATCCGCTTGATCAAAATTGTAGCAAGTCCTTTTCTTTTCACTTGTTCTGGTTGAGATTCTCCTTCTTCAGAACTTCGAGTTTTTGGTGAGAAGGGAAAGTTGAGAGAGCATCTCATCAACTTCACCCATTTGATCTCGATCATTCTCATCTTCACTCCTTCATCCACTTGTACATGATTGACCTTTAATGCTAGGGTATTAGATGATCCCATAACATGGTTGATCTCCTTGACCCTCTTTCCCCTGTTTACCATATTTTCGGTGGCAACAAGGTATGATACTAGATCATCGGGAGAGAAAGGGTTTCTAGCATCGATGAGTTGCAAGTTTAAGGCAAGCTGTCTATCATAGGTTGCAGTCATGGCAACTAGGTTGCAGTCATGGCAACGATCTTGGACTTGATGAGCTCATCATTCACATTGAAACCATCATCATACTTGTCACATCCAAGACCCTTTATCTTCACACGAAGAGTGATGAGTCTTGCATAAACCTCAGAGATAGTCTCACCATCTCTATTCATGAATAAATTCATCTCTAACTTGGTGGCTTAGTACTTGGACATGTGGATGAGATATGTTCCCTCTTGGAGAACGACAATGCTATCTTAAAGCTCCTTGGCGGTGTGAATGTCACTGACTTGATCAAGCAGGGTGTGGTGAATGGCACTCTAAATCTTGTTACAAGCCATAACATTTAGTTGTTCATCATAGTACTCTCTCAGGGTGACGTTGTTGGGATCTTGTGGGTTGAAGCCATTGAGCACAATCTCTCACAGCTCCACACTGCAGTTGTGAAGATGAGATTCCATAATAGCTTTCCAACGAGAGAAGTGAGTTCCATCAAATTAACGTGCGAGACCCGGACCATTAATATGAGGCATGATATTCTTTTGCTTAGGATATACGTAAGGGAATTGATTATGGTGCATGGATACCTTTGATAGGTCATTCTCATGAGAAGACTCCTCAACGTTATCCTTCCCGGTGTCCAATGGCCTCCATTAAGGTACTACTGAAGGGTTTCTGAGAAAAAAAACCTCGCCAAGACCCTTAAAACATCCTTCTAGGTAACTCGTTCGAGCAAGGAGGTCGGAATGCACCTTAGCCTTATCATGGGCTTCATGGGCAAGAATTTCGTGAAGCACCTTGACCGAATAAGTCTTTCCCTCATCATCATTAGAGAAAACCATCTTTATCTTTGGCGGTAAAGCCATTAAAAAGATTCCTTGGCTCTGATACCAATTGAAAGTGTAAGATGGTTAATCTAAAAGGGGGTGAATAGGTTTCTATAAATTTATTTATAATTCTTTTGCAAGTTTTTGGCTTTGCAGAATATAAGTGTGCCTAAATGCAAACTAGGCGAGGAAACCTAGATGATGATACAAGGTACTTCAAGCACAAAGGCTATCACAAAGTAAACAACACAAGTAAGAGGTTTGGTTTAGGTATAACCGAAGCACGTGGAGACAAAGATGTATTCACGTGTTCACTTCCTTGTGGGGGAGCTACGTCACGTTTGGAGAGGTGGAATACCACGAAGGATTTCCCCAAGCCACGAAGGACACCTTATCTCCGAGCCTATCCCAATGAAGGAATAACTCACTTTCTCATGGTAGACTTTAAGGTAGTCTCCAAACGCTCACAAACTTTCCACGAGGCAAATTATAAGCCAAAAGCCTACGGGCGACCCTAGCCGCCTAGGGTTTTTCACGAACTCAATAGTAACAAGCAAACTCGATGAAATCAAAGGGGATGAAATATGGCTTGGTGGAAACGTAGATCGGGACCTCCTCTTGCTTTCTACCAAAGGGATTTGGATTTGGTTGGATAGAATGGGAGATCATCAAGCTTTGGTGTTTCAACAATAGAGTGAGAGAGAGCTCAAAGAATGAATATGAATGATTGACCGACCCTTCTCAAGGAGGAAAAAAGATATATATATATATATATCTGTTTGGGAGAAAAGTAGCTGTTTGGGGGTTCTACGACCAAACCAGCAGCAAGTTCAATGACGTCGGATCCTGCGCCGAACGAACCGACGGCAAGACCGGCCATCCAGATGTTGGGTCGAAACAAAACAACGGCACGCCGGACTGACCGACGTTGTGCCGAACTGCTTTATTGTAAGGTAGTTTGGTATTGGGGAGCACAAACCGGCAACCGCCATTTCAAACCAGCGACACGTCTAGCGGCGCCGGATTGCCTCCCGATTTAGCAGACACCCTCAAAAATGCATATTTTCTCCTTCGTCCTATGCTCTTATCTGGTGGGTGTAATGGCTATTTGGTGTTAGGATGTGTATAGGATATATTAGCATCCCTAAAGAGCTCATCGAGACCGCCCCTCTTAATATTGCGATGTTTCCTATATGACTCAAGCATGAATAAAAGAGAAATGTAACAAAAAAACACACTAGCTCTTCTCTTAAATAGCAGATAGGGGGTCTCCTACTACCTTCCATCATCACTTGTGAACTACGATCTATATAACCACTTATAAATAACATTAATCCACAGTCTAACTTCAATGTCAATATTAACCAAAATAATAGATAAGGATAATTTACCCTTACACAAACTCTAGTGCATAAGGCCCAGTTCTGTAAGCCTCTCTAGAGAGGGGATAACTTATTTTTTAAACCGCCAAGAGAACTGAGCTTAATTCCTAGCTAGTATAGTATTATTATTTTTAACTTGACTTTAATACTTTTTGCACGAGCCACAAATGGTATTTTGGGATTAAGTTTTGCTGGTGCAGAATGTGTGGCTCAATGAATGCACATAATTTTCTTTCACATTTTTAGGAAACTTGAAAATGCCGCATGCAGCATCATAGGTCCAAGATATTACTATGTGTGTTCTTTTGTACACGGGTCAAGATATTATTTTACTATTATATTCCGTTAAATATCCGGTTTTGTTTCCCGGTATCTGTTCTATATTCGTCTCCGTGATCTCCGATATCGTATTCGTCGGTTTCGTTCCCGATTTAGGTGAGACAGGCGGAAACGTTTCTCATTCCCTTTTCAACCCTAGTTTATTGTGTGTTTACCTAAACAAAATTTGTTAAAAGTTAAAAACCAGGGCCTTCCTAGTATTATCATGTCTGCCTTCATTCGTGCGGCCACATGCTCGCACGGGGGTATCCGGAAGAATCCAAGCTTGCATCTCAGCGTCAGGCTATCAGCTGCCGAGGCGAGCCCTGTCCCTACGCGACCCATCTCATCTCAATCCACACAAAATGGAACGGAAGAAATTAAGACGCAGCTCAGCTCAGTCCCGGCAGCAGAGCGCCGGGTTCCTAGCCGCCCCTTCCCTATCCGTCGTGGAACCCTTCCTCACTCGCTCTGCTCCAGTCTAGCTCTCCTCCCTCGTTTCATCATCCCTAGCAAGGTAAATCGCCATCTCGATTCTCAAGAGCCGGTCGATGCTGTACATTTTTGGTCCTGCCTCTTAATTTCTTTGGAGAACTTGCACCTGCGCCTTGGGTCCTGTGGATTTTGTGCCTCGCCTCACTCGTGTTCCTTGTAACTTGAGAAGAAGATGAGCTCGCTGGAGGCGACGCGGGCGGAGCTGGGGCTGGTGGTGCAGTACCTGAACAAGGCGGAGGCGCGGGACAAGATCTGCAGGGCCATCCAGTACGGCTCCAAGTTCATCAGCAACGGCCAGCCCGGCACCGCGCAGAACGTCGACCGCTCCACCACCTTGGCACGCAAGGTCTTCCGCCTCTTCAAGGTCCGCTACCCACACGCTCACTCTGCCACTGGATTCCTTGGATGAGCAGAGCTGGCCTCTGGTCCTCTGTTGTCTGACGAACTGACCTTGCGTCTTGTGCGTGCAGTGGGTGAACGACCTGCACGGCCTCATCACCCCTCCCGCCAAAGGGACCCCGCTCATGCTGGTCTTGCTTGGGAAGGTAACTCTCTTTATTCATGTCGATTTACTGCAACGAGGAACGTCTCTGAGTAGTATGCAAAGGGTGATGATGGATGTGCTGACTGTTCCGCCGGTTAATTTGGTTCCAGTCCAAGAACGCGCTGCTGTCGACCTTCCTGTTCCTGGACCAGTTCGTGTGGGCAGGGAGGTCAGGGATCTACCAGGTTGGTTGCCAAGATCTCCTGTTTTCATTTGCTTTGTGATAGTACTTACATGCCAGCCAATCCTGTATCGACTGACGATCTATGAACATTATATATCTTCTGAATGAATTCCTGGTGGTAGAACAAGGAGCGCACGGACCGTATCGCCCGGCTATCCCTCTACTGCTGGATGGCCTCCTCGGTCTGCGCGAGCTTAGTTGAGGTATGAACAGTTACCTTCCTGAGGGAACTTCATGTGGTATATGAAGAACTGATCATCCCTGTGGCGTCGTGAGCAGCTCGGTGAGCTCAAGAGGCTGTCGAAGGCGATGAGGAAGCGCGCCAAGGAGATCAGGGGCACGAGCGACAAGTACGAGGACGAGCAGTACCTGGGGAAGATGAAGCAGTCGGACGACCGGCTGCTGGCGCTGGCCAAGGCGGCCGTCGACGTGGTGGTGGCCGTGGGGCTCCTGCAGCTCGCGCCCAGCAAGGTCACCCCCAGGGTCACCGGCGCCCTCGGATTCATCACCTCCCTCATCTCATGCTACCAGGTAAAAATTCACCTCGCCGTCCGTCAGGCTCGTCCTTGAAGAATTCATTGAATTTTTGTGGCGGTTCTCAACTGATTCACCTCCCCTGCTCGCTCGCTCGCTCGATCCATCTCTGCAGCAACTCCCGTCCCAGGCTCCGCCGGCCAAACTGAAGGCGTGAGCGGATGGGTACTGGTCCAGACGATCGATGCTGCCTCACGAGTGTGCCTTGGAGTAGTCAGCGTGGTGAATGGATTGTGAGATGTTGTCACGTCTGTGTTAGCAGTATAGAATGACGGTGTTGATCGTCTTTACGGTTTGTAATTTTACACGGTACGTATATAATATACTTTATTTATCAAGACTGGTAATTAATGAACACGGTAGTATCATGTGTAAATGTGAGCACCAACCAAGGTCTCAACTTTGATGGGTGGGGTTCCAAAGCAACGTATGCGTGTGCAATCAGTTTTTTCTATCTAATCACGTCTCTAAGAAAATAAACAAGCCAAATGTTAAGGCTGAACAATCAAGTTAATCATAAAGTTTCAGTCACCTAGGACTTGGGACTCTGCTAAACAACATGTGCACTGCAGGACACACAAATGTGAATGCATTCAAGAATCAACTTACTGTGTGGTACACCTTCATTTTGATCAATTGCCGGCACACGACATAGTTCAGGGTTACAGCTACAAGCTTAAAGTAGTACAGCTACAAGTCCACAATATCCCATTTCAACGAGATGCAGCAAATTTCCTCCGGAAACGGGTTTGCATTGTCAGTACTACTTATACACACATCACATGATCAGAACAGGGCAAGGATCCGACAGGGTTCAGTTCAGTTCAGCTCAAGCCTTACGGACGATCACATGGCGCTCCCTCTTGTACTCCACCTCGTCCCTCTGGTGCATGATAACAAGGGCTCTTCTAACCTGTAACAGAAACGGAAAGCCAGCCATGGTCAGAAAACCAATCCTAGTACACCGTAGACATCATTCTCATCGAGGAGGATATATGGCAGGTTTGCTTACAATGGATTCGTTCATGCCCATCCGGCTCAGCTCGTCCAGCAGCCGCCGTTCGGAGATGTGGCTTCCAATCCCCATCCGTCTCTTTATCTGCGCCTCAGCTTGCTGTTCAGCATAAAAACAGAACCAAAACTCAGGAAATGCAAAAGGTTCTCAAAGGGCTGGGATACATTTCAGGCGGAGGTAAATAAGGACCTTGATCTCGTTCGCAATCTCCGGTGACAGGTTCAGATGCTCGTTGATTCCAGATCTCGCGGCATCAACGGTGGACACGTTGAACAGCCGGAATGCCTCTTCGATATGCTCTGGTGTGGCCACACTAGTCCTGAGAACCATTCACACGTTAGCAAGGGTGGTGTTAAATGAAAGTTTATTTATTAGAAGTAGAAACACAAGGCATGCACGAAATGCTTAAAGTTATTCCAGATATAACAGAAATGAGCTACTCGTATGCCGACTTTTGTGGAATAATTAAGCATGTGATCAGCCAGTACTTACAATCTCATCTTTGCCAGAGATTCGCTCAGCCGGATAATAGCTTCAAGCTGCCTCACGGTGATGGGTATAGCTGCAGCTCTGCCTGTCTCATTTGATTGTTGTCTCATTTTCTGCATAACGAACAACCTAATCGGTAAGGAAGTCTAGGCTGGGAGAGCAATCTCTTCTGCTATCTAAGATACTAGGTAAGCAAGTCTAAATAACCAGTTATGTTGTCATCAGCTTCAAGCTGTCTCACCAAATACACAGTTAATGAGGTGAAAAAAACTGCAGTAGATATACCTGTCTGATCTCGACATATTTGTTCTGCAGCATCTCTGCTGCCTTTTCCGAGAGGCGTGGTCTACATGTATTGCGGCAGTACTCAACGTACCTATATATTAATGAGTATCAGCACTACAAAGTTTGTCAAATCTTGCGTGATATAGAAAAATGCAAACCAAACCACACCTTTTCAGCCAATTCTCTCCTTCATTGACCTCTGTGTTCTTGTTCAAATTATTATTAGTTTGAGCACCACTGGCATGCACCTTAATAATATGGTTTGCAATTCGCTGCATTTTTTTTAAAGTTAGTTTGGCCTTACAAGTTAAAAGTACATATGTAATTCGAAGAAAGCCAATTGCTTCATACCTTATCTTGCTCATACATTCTGACATCTTTAACGATAAAGATAAGATCAAAACGAGAAAGGATTGTCGTCTGCAGATCAATGTTATCTTGTGCAGTCTGGTGAAAAGGAAACAGTAATTTGTTAAATTGATTATACATAGCAATAAAGTAATTGATACTTTTTGAAATATAAAAATAGGAGGAAAAACAATAATCATATGGATATTGACCTACCTTAAGATCATCATATCGCCCTGAAATTGGATTTGCAGCTGCAAGAACAGAGGTCCTTGAATTCAGTACTGTTGTGATGCCAGCTTTGGCGATAGATATGGTCTGCTGCTCCATGGCTTCATGGATTGCAACTCTGGAACAGAAGAAAAAGGAAACAGATTTAAAAATACGGAAGGGGTACAAGAAAAGTGGATCCACAATGTTCCTTCTAGTTTTGAACAGGAATTGGTTCAACTTTACCTGTCTTCAGGCCTCATCTTGTCAAATTCATCGATGCAAACTACTCCACCATCAGCCAATACCATGGCCCCTCCTTCCAAATAAAACTCACGCTGTACAGGACAAGAATAGTTTTTTACCGATAGAAACAAAACTTCGAGTTATCAAAACAAGTAATGCAACAAAGGTAGGCATACCGAGTTGCTATCCCGAGTTACAGATGCTGTAAGACCAGCTGCAGATGAACCTTTTCCAGATGTATAAACTGCAATTGGTGCTGTCTTCTCTACAAACTTGAGAAACTGTCCAAATGTAGATTTTTATGTTAATAAATCAGACTGGTGAACTCTAATACTCTTGTACTCAGTACTGGTTTTTAATAAAAGGGCTGTGCGCATCCTTTGGATGCAGATGCCGGGGTTTCCCCCCATTTCGAAAAAAAAATCAGACTGGTTTTCAACAACATGCAGAAGTAAGAACAATGATTTTTGGTAAAATACATCAACTTTCCTGTACTATTTGACAAATTACATGAACTTAGATAGAGAATATTTCACATGAACCCAAAGTCTTTACATGAAATTAGATAGAGATGATTTCTCTTGATATTATTTCAAGTAAGAGGGCAGAAATATGGCATAATGGAATAACAGAAAGAATAAAGGGTCCAAAATGACTGTCCTAAAGCATGATACAAACAGCTATGTATTGCAGGTCTACAACAGCGGACACAACTAAAAGTTGAGTATAACACACTTGCACAGGCAACAATAAGAGTGAAGCAAAGAGGGCACCAAGGAGCCTAGCTCCTGAAAGCCCTCTGACTTCAAAGGTACTGCTTGCTAGCAACTACAGGTTTTGACACAGCCTGATGAGTTCACATGACTAATATTGCTTTGTTCTAATATCTATTTGCCATCAAACTACATGCTATGATCCACCGAGCTATACTTGCCTGAGATTTTGCTGTGGATGGATCACCCAAAAGCAAGGCATGAATGTCCCCTCTCAAACGGACACCGTCAGGTAGCCTCTGCAGTAGACAGAAGTTTAAACAGGAAGGGAGCACTACAAATTAGCCACTGAATAAAACATTAAATTACCAAAAACACAAGAGCCACTGGATAAGAAATAAGATCAATTACCTTCTTTGATCCCCCAAACAACAAGCATGCAATAGCTTTCTTGACATCAGAATGACCATAAATTGAAGGGCCAACCATTGAGCAAATCTTGGCATATGCATCTGGCCTTTGTGCAAATTCTTTGAATTCCATTTCCTAAATCCCAACAAGAAAATTAATATTCTTTGAAAAACTGCAACTCCTATGATCAACGGAAACACCAAAAATCAAACTACCTCATCGACTGTGAAACTTGAGGGGCCATTTGAGTTATCGTCTCGAGACTGCTCCAACCCCACAATTCTAATGTAGGGCTGCTTAACTCCAACAGCACCTTTGTGGCTGCAAAGTGAATATACAGAGGCATCAGACATGTAATCCATTTAAGCTAACAAAATCAAACTTCAGGGTGCAACATACTTGGTAGAGCCGGATGCTTGGAAGACACTGTAGATACCAACCACAGTTAACCTTGTCCCTGGAACAATGGTCTGAACAAGGTGTCTGTCCACAGAAAGCAGCACATTCCTAGGGAGCTCACCAGTTGGAACATCCTGGAAGCCAATATTACAAAAGACCGATGATTAACTATGTGATTTTATGATAGATAACCAGTGGACAACAAAAACATAAATTGGATTACTGAACACAACATTATTGCAGCAAGCAAAAATTTACAGAACCAACCTCGGGATTTTCCTGCAATTTGAGAGTCTGCAGGTCCACATACTTGCTCTTATCGGGGACTGCAATCCAGGGGTCCAGGGGGCAAGGCTCTTCTCCAGGCTAAGGAATTACAGTCAGATATATACACATTTTCGCAATTAATAGGATAACCACACCACCGTTAACAGCACAGTGCAGAAACTAGACAGCAAGGTAGCAATTGAACATGGTTACTGACAAATATACCTGAGGGACATGGTCACACGATCGTGGGACGATAGCCCCACCAAGCCCTGGCCTGCACGGAACCGTCCTGACACTCCTGCAGTTCTTGCAGAGCAGTGTCACATGAGTGGCCTTGGCTTTCACCCTAGATGCGGCAATTGCGATACCCGCGATCTTAACCAGTTTCGACATGTAATCTGCCTGAAGTTTTGAAGATAATAAATCGTTGTCACAATGGAGTTGAAATCGACTATTTGTTGGTACTAACTGGTACAGGTAATTTCAGAACTAACCCCAATAGATCTCATGGATAGGCAATTCTCCTTGGAGGACAAGAAGATCTGCACATCGCCAGTAATGGGCTCCTCCATCTCCCCGGTCTCGCCGGCGACCTTCGACCGAAGGCTAGCGAGAACCTCGGACCCGGCAGTCTCGAACTATATTAACCCACGCGAAGAATTAGGCACAGTTCTGAATCAACTAAAACAGAAACAGCAAAAGTTCAGAGAGGGAAAACGCACCAGCGGCAGGTAATCCGCGGGCGCCTTCCGGATCCTGTCAGCCAGCTCGGCGTCGAAGGCGTCGAGGTCCTCGATGGCGACGGTGACATGGTCGCGGTTGTGCACGAGGCTCTCACTGGAACAGAGGAACGCGCGGGTTAGCCAAGTTCCGCCACCGAGGCGTCAGATCTGGCGAGGAAAAGGGGAAGGGGAGGGGGGGAGTACCGGTAGGGGAAGTCGCCGGTGGGGCCGGTGAAGCCGCGGAGGAACTCCTTGAACTTGCGGAGGGCGGAGTGGCGGGTGATGTCGGCGGCGGCGGGGTCGCCCTGGGGGAACTGCGCCTGGTCGCTGTAGAAGACGGCGCCCTCGTCCCAACCCGACATGGCTGCGGCGGTTGTGGTGGCGGCGGCGGCGGCGGCGGCGGCAAGAAAGGGACGCGGGTGAGTGGATGCGGAGGAGAATGGTGGGGAAGACGGCGATGGGGAAAGACGAGTGGCGCGAAGAGGGTAATAGAGGATTGGATTTGGCGGGAAAGCGGCGCGTGTTTTGGCGGGAGGATGTTGTTCGTGCTTGTTTAGGGTTAGCGGGGCGCGAGCTGCAGAAGCAGGCCCGTGTATGGGCTGTCCGATTGGTTCTTGGGCCTGGATTAACGATGGGCTGGTGATAACGACGCCCTATGTCTCACCCCTTGATGTTCACAAGAAAAAAGCTTCTTATACCCTTAAAAATGGTCTCTTCCCTATCTTTATTTTGCTCTAAGAAGGTCTTCTCATAGTCAGAGCTATGCGTAATTTTTCTTTTGCGAATAAGCTATACGTAATTTTTAACATTATCAATGCAATGGCTTGGAAGCAATGCAATGACGCCGACTCTCAAGATTTTGTCATCAATAGTCTAACACTCAACGCAGAGCCAGATGCGAAATGCTCCTTTTTTTAAGAAAACGAATTTAGTTGCAAGCTAGAGAGATCGAGTAGCTCGGAAAAAACATGAACAAATAAGGAGAAAACAAAAAGGTTAAGAATTAAACTCGCTACTATAACTCCACGACTGCCTCGTCACCTTGATAAATCTCTTGTAAGTATTGTTTTTAACAAAAGATATCATCCTTAAGCACATCCACAAGATAACGTTTAGGGATGTAATACTCTTCTCGCTCTTCAACATTAGCATTGAGCCAAAAAAGAGACATCAAACCATGACTTTTACTACACCCCACACGTCTCGTAGGATAACAAAGTTGCACACGCATTCTAGCACAAAGCTTACCGTACGTAGCAACAAACCCACAACATTTGGTCTCCACAGAGGCTCCCACACGTACCCACGCGTTATTTCTCGCACACCACTGCTTCGACCATCTAGGCTACAACATTGCGCCTCGTGGCATTTGCATCACGATAACCTATTAGTACACTTTGTGGTGCGATCAGTCGAGAAGACGAGGTTTATAGGCTTTTTGAGTCAATTGAGACGTTTGATACGATGTGAGATTGCTTAGCGTCACCGTCCCATGTATAAGTTTACTTGCTTGGTTGTGAAATTCTGATGTGGTCGATTTTAGGTAGAAAATATACTAGCAAGTAATGTCATCTCCTCTCCTCTCAGTATAAAAATCTAAAACCATGATACCTAGAATTAAGACTTCCATTTGGAGGCTTCTCAGGAACAATTCCCTCAGGAGAAAGAGCTACATATCAACAGACTCTGCTGCGCATGTGGATTTTCAGAAGATGATAACCATATCCTTTTTACATGTGCTTTTGCTAGAGCTGCTGGGTTCCATAAACCTTGGCTTATTAGATCTGGCATCTTTGTTCAGGACAAGGACTCTATGGCCCAAATCATCATGAACCCAATGGATCTCATCAACTAGTATGTAGATTTGCAATTTATTTGTACATTTCCTTGGTGCCTTTGGAAATGCATGAATGGCAGACTATTCAATAGAAAAGATAATTGGCCTCATCATGTGGCACTCAGATCAAGGGCACTACTCAATGATTTGGAGATGATTAAGGACACACACTCAATCACATGACTGCACAGTTAGCATCATTCGAACCCCGAGGGCTAGACTGTATCCTCAAAAAAAATTAATTTACAGGTCCAAAATTCTATGTGGATGCAGCCTGAAAAAAAAGCTAATTCTCTCCATGTAACCGACGAATTTGGTGTTTATTCCCATTTGCAGGAACAAGGCTAAGATCTTGATATCTTTATCTTGGCGAAACAAGAGCATATTGACTCTCCTCTGCAAGCTGAAGCTCACGCCCTTCTGGCGATAAACTCTCTGCAAATAAATTGAATATCCAGAACCTTGTCTTTTTCTCTGACCGCATGAATCTTACAGCAGCAGTGGCTGCACAGGGAGCCAAAGATCCCGTAGTCATGTGGGGGGATTCGGAGGCAAGTCATCCAATTCCAGGATCTAGACAAACCTCTAAGCCCCAAAATTCACCATATCAAAAAGGAAATCAATGGGGTTGCACAATGCTATGCTCATCGGGCAAAATGATCTTCAGGATCTGAGCCCATCCCTTCTTGTAGGAACACAACTCATAGCAATCTAGCTTGTGATGTTCTCTCCATTGCTGGTCTTCTGCGGCAACCAGGATTTGTACTTGTATATGTACAATGCTTTTGAACTGAAATGAAACTTGTTGGGTGTTGTCCACCCTCGCCCGTACAAAAAAAAGCAATGACATATCGTAGAATAGGGAACATGAGCTCTGAGAGATAATCTCTTTATTACAAAAGAAAGTGCAATGCTCCATTTTGGTAGAACCTGTTGGAATATTAGGCAATTTTCTCATAAGATTAATTACCGAAATCAACATTACGTAAGCACTAACAGATCTAAACACATCCAGTCAAACAACCACATCTAGTAGATCTGAAAATCTAGCAAGAACTAGTGCATATAAAGAGAAGAATATCACGTACAGGTTGACCAGAAAGGTCGTCACCGCAACAGCACCTTGATCATTGTTGTTGTCGCCCATGATGCTGATGAGGTCGTCCGTTGCTGAAGAAGAACACACGGACGGAGACGAGCAGTCGCACCGAGACGCTCTCCAAAAACCTTATCGCCCGTCTCCCAGTGCAGGATCTCAACGGACGGAGTTTCGGAGGCCTGTTCTCCCGGACAGCAGTGCACGCAGCCGCTGGGATGGGGAAGCCTAGAGAGCAGCGCAGCAAGAGGAACACACAGCGAGAGAGAGTGCGAAAAGAACTGGTTCCGTCTAGATTTGACTGCCTCTCGTTCTATAGCCTGGGAGGTGAGCCGACCGAGTCGCCACGCGTTGCAAGACAAGGACACACGTCAAACATGCACACGAATGTTGACACATACCCAACAGCTGGTGCACCAAGCAAAAATTTAGTCTTTCACAAAACGAGTTTCTAACTCGAACTCGATTCATGAAACGCGACGCGCATGCGGGCGAGGCGAGGCGGGCGGTGGAGGAGGAGGAGTGCGCGTAGACTCCTTCTCTTCTGTAACACCCTCGAATCGATCCTATGCAAGTTTCAGCCCTTTCGGCCAAACCCGCATAGAAACGATTCAAGGACGCCCACCAGGCACTTTCGTGCGGGTGGAAAACGAAGTAATACCATTACACAACAGTCCTCCATGGGACCCACAGAACATATATATACAACAACGACTCCCTGAGTCAAGAATACATATATAATATACAAAGATCCAAATCACCTTGAAAACGATAGAGCGTCCGACTACGGACAAGATGCAAATGGGGCTAAGAGCCCTAAAGAATAATCAATGGCGTCCATAACCCTGCCCAGGCCAAGCCGGAAGGATAACCCTGCTGACGACGTCGATCTCAAACCTGCTAAACAAAAGGGATGCCGACAAAGGGCAAGGCAAAAGAGGAGCGTCAGTACCGAGGCCAGTACACAACGAGGCTAGAATTCGGCGGCTCTCGCCTACATAGGTATGGTGGGCTGAAGCGGCAGCGCAGCGGCACTAACAACCTATAGAGACTCGATACAACTGGCGGTTATCAGAGAGGGATAAGAAAGACCTATTCGGATCCAACCTGAAGCTAACACCAAACAAACCCATCCTGGTATTTCCCCCACGAGACCAAACGAGGAAGTCGGACCAAGGAACTCACACAGTTGGCAATTTTACTCATTTCGTTATAGTTGCAGCAATTACTAATCAGATATAGATAGCATGAGTCCTCCTGATAGCATAAGTAGTGGGCAGTTTTAGTTAACATTCCGTTGTAGTTGGAACATTTACTAGTCAGATATAATTGTCCTGAGGAAACCCAAAAACCCAGCAGTTGTTGGCACTTTTATCACATTCCATTAGAGTTGCAAAACTTACTAGGCAGATATAACAAACATCCCAGATCCAGCAGTGGTTTGCATTTTTAATATGCATTCCGTTATAATGAAGCTGATTACTAGTCATATATATTAAGTCAAATTTATAGCACTACTTTAGTTATGCTTGTCTATGATCGAGATACTATGCTCCAAGTCGTCCATAACCGCGGACACGGCTTTCAAAAAGTTTTACCCTGCAGGGGTACACAAATAGCAATACACACTCGATCAACCTCGGAAAAACCAACTCAAAACCCAACGAGGCATTCACGACAAAGCAATCACAGGATTCATAAATATTTCAGGGGGGCACCCCACTAAGCTACCCGCAACGAAGTTGGCCGGCTCCGGAGCGGACCTAGGGTTTGCGACGACGGCTGTAAATGACTGGGAACCCGAAAGTGTGACTGGGCTTGTCGATACCGCGAAAACGTGGCGCGATCCAAAACAGTACAGGTGCTCCACGCATAATCTTAAATAAAGCAGTAAAGCATGACATAAGTACAGGATAGTAATAAAGCCCCAAACTACTTTGTGGCCCCAAGAAATAGAAATGAATCAAGCTCTGGCTCAGGGGGGTCCATAAGGCCTCCCGGATGTGGATAGTGCGAAAAATCAAGGAACAAGTATCAAGTACTCGGGGTCCTACAAGACACAAGTGAGCGTGGAAGAACCAAATAACATCTATTGCTCGCCGATGCCTCTGCATTAGTTATATCTAGCATTTTAATAGTTGTATTTAAAGTCATGATCATCTCCACCAGTAAGCATCTCCACCAATAAGCATCTGCCAACATTTCAACAACTGTGGTACTTGACAACTCGAGGTCGCACCTGAGCAAGCAACTACGACTCGCAAGGCCAGCTATCTACCAAACACGGGTAATAGGAGGTGTCCAAGGCAATATAGAGGCTGCATGGGATATAACTGGTGCACGGAAACTAAAGCATCGCGACACAGATAGCAATAGATCAACAGGAGGAAATAAAGACTATAAATGCAAAATAGGTAGAAGGGGGAGAGATGCTCGCCTGGGAAAACACTGTCGACGGATCATATCCGTAGAACTTGTCGATACTCGCATCCACTCATCGGCCTAGTCCGCGAAGAAGCAAACATTAGAAGAAACACCGGATGCAATATTTAATACCACAACAGAAGATCCGGCATGCTTATGATATGATGCAGATGCGGTGCAATTAGGCAATATTAAGCGGAACCGGGGTCCCGACAACTAATTACACGGTTCAAGTTATTTAGAACCCCCGCAATTTAAATATTGTATTAACAAGGCAAAACATGGCATCGGTTCGCTACACCAATTTAAATGGAGTCCGGAATAAGACAAAGGTATCCCGCATATAGACTCCATATTTAATTATGAGGTGAATCGTCATAATGCCCCCAAACCACAGACAGGTATGCATGCATGAACAATTTAATATGCAACAGTTGATAATGTCATATTATAAAAATAGGGGCTTAGGGTCACACATCTGGGCTCGGCAGATCTTGGTTCCGGGGGGTTCGGGGTTCGACAGGGTCCAGGGTTCGACGGGGATCGATCTCGGCGGGAACGTTCTCAGACAACGGAGTAGATCTTGTCGCATCTGGGAAGAAGGACTTGGCGTTCCGTGATGGAGGTCTTGACATGCAACACTATCGCCTCCAGGTTTCCGCGTCGATGACGATGTTGACGAAGCTTCGGGTACCGACTTCATGGTCGAAGGCGGATTTGAAAAGACAGCACCGGGTATGATATGGTTTCCCGGGTTTGGCTTCACTCATCGGGCATCGAAGATCTTAGCGTCGGGAGGTAGCACTCAACATCACCTTATCACCACCACACCATCTTCAATTCCACAACATCACCAAGGCCCTAGCAATGACCAAACAACAAGAATAAACATGGCATCGACCAGAACAAAGATATCGATGTAGCCGCGCACACTTCCGAGAGCTTAAAGGAGAAAATAGCATTGCAGCCACACCAGTACAAGAGAATGGGTCAAGTCAGTGCATGAAGACTGCACGGGCACTCCTGACCAAAATCGAGCGGGCGACCCTGGCAAGCTTGCAGGGGAACAGGGAGGCGGCGGACGGGTCGGCTCGCGCGGCTTGGGGTCAGCGGAGCATGGCCAGCGGCGATAGGAGACTTCAGCGACGCGGCAGCGACCGGGGCTCGCAAGGGGATCGCCGGAGACGGTCTTGGCGGCAACGCGGACTCGGGGCAAAGGGGGCCCGAGGCTGTAGGAGGAGATGGCACCGGGGTGGAGGACGACCGGGTCGCGAGGCGGAGCGGCGGCCGGCTCCGGTTGTGGCGGCAGGGTCGGCGGGAGACGTCACGGCAGGCGGCGGGGATGACCGGACGGAGGAGGACTCACAGGTTGTAGGGGCGTCGAGGTAGATGAGGTGCGGGGCCGGCTCGACGACGCGCGGCCGTGGGGCCTGCTTGTGACAAAGGACGACGCCGGCGGGGGAGAGAGGCGGCTGCCGGCCAGAGAAGCAGAGGAGGGCGTCGTGGCCTTGTGGCCTCACGACGGAAACGGTGGACACGGGTCCTGTCGGAGAAGCGGCAGAGGGCGACGGCGCGGCGGGGTTGCGGGCGGGGTTGGCCACGGCGGCTCGGACGCGGCCGGTGGGGAGCGCGCGGCGCAGACGCGCGGTGGTTGGTGGGGAGAGGCGAGCGGGGGAAGAGGACCTGGGTGTGGGACCGGGGCAGGGCGTGGTGGCGAGAGGATCGAGGGAGCGGGGTCGGTGGGGATCTGGTGGCGTACGACAGGCGGGAAGGCGGCAGGTGGTGTGGGGGGTGGTGCGTGGGCGGGAGATGAGGTGGTCAGGTGTGGGGTGATGTCGGTAGAGGCTGCAGAGTGGGGCCAGGTGGGGCTGGGGTGAGGTGGCAGGCGGTGATTGGTGGGAGTGAGGTGGAGGGGCTGGGTAGGTTATATGGTGGAAAAGGTTTTGGGTGGTTCTGGGGTAGGTAGGATTTTTATCTGGAGGTGGTCGGCTGGGCTTTCGGGCCTGGCTGGCTGTCTCCCAAAAATATTATAAACTTTTATTTTAATTTATAATAGACTTTTGTAAATAGTTTTTAGACAAATAAAAGACCCAGAAAAGACCAGAGTTTTGATTTGAAATTAAGATGGGGAATATTTAGAAAACAAAACTAGGCTTTTGGGAAAATAGTTTTAGGAAAAAATATGCATGATGACATGATGATGCTCAAATGCAATGTGGCATGATGACATGAGCATGCGGTCATGATGACGCAATGCACAAAAACACCGCGATTTTCTAGTAGTGGTTTTTGTGGGGCGCCACATCTTCTCACTCACTTAGTGGGAGTGAAACAGCTCACCCTACAAGCTGGTCCAACTCTCTCCCAACTAGCAATGTGACTAAACTTTGTCTGCCACAGAGCTCCCAAGCTGCCATAGTAGATGGGCCTTGAGATTTTTGGATTTATTAGACTAGATGGGCTGTCTACATGGGTCGCAACCCATATAAATCTAACAATCCCTCACCAGATCTCAAAGGCACATTATATGGCACATCAGTTCCAATCACTGTTTAATATACCTGCAGTTCAGTGGAGACTGTTAAGTTGAACTTCCACCTAGACAAAGAGATACGCTTACTACAACTAAACAATGGACTATGCCTTGAATTGCCAGTCTTGCGCAACAAGTTTCACTCAATGTCGTTACCGGTACTTGGCTGCCATAGGCTACCCCTCGGGTGGAGCTTATAAGTCACACTCCTCGGCCCTTCATGAGCTTCCTAGAGATTCACCCAAATATCATACACTATGACCAGTAGTGTAGCTCATATAGGTGTGTTCTTTCAAGATCACTCTGTAGGATAGCGTCTTTGCTCCCAAGGAGACAGACATAACACATTAAGATATAATCAACCTTCCTTACAGTATACTATGAGAGAATTGCATCTGAAGTGGAGTGGGAGTATTAAAAGTTTCTCTCTACTCAGTTGTTTCGGTTTGTTTTCCCAGATCCTAATTCACGGGATCTCCGATCACATAGGTTGGGTTACCCCCTTGACAACTTACGTGGGTCTCAAACCCATCTCCCTCGATGCATTTTCTATCAAATTTCTTGATAGTCCTTTCGTAAAAGGATCTGCCAGATTCTTAGTTGTTTGGACATAATCCAATGCTATAACTCCGGAGTTTTTCAGCTTTCTGACAGACTTTAGTCTTCTCTTGACATGTCTTGAACTCTTCATATTGTCCTTAGAACTGTTCACTTTGACAATCACAGTTTGGTTGTCACGGTTCATAAGGATTGTCGGTATTGGTTTTTCAACCATAGGCAAATATGTTAAGAGTTCACGAAGCCATTCTACTTCGAAAGTCACTGTATCTAATGTTGTGAGTTCTGTTTCCATAGTTGACCTCGTTAAGATGGTCTGCTTGCAAGACTGCCATGAAATAGAACCACCACCAAGAGTGAATATATATCCACTTGTGACCTTTATCTCACCAGCATCCGATATCCAGTTTGAATCACTATACCCTTCAAGTACTCTTGGATACCTGGTATAATGAATTCCATAGCTCACGGTTCCCTTTAGATAGCGCATTACTCTCTTAAGAGCATGCCAGTGATCATCTCGCGGGTTGGCCACAAACCGACTAAGTTTGCTCATAGCAAACAAGATGTCAGGCCTCATAGCGCAAGCTAAATACATAAGTGATCCAATTATCTGAGAGTATCTCAATTGATCTCTAGCTGCCTTTTGATTCTTTCTAAGCAAAACACTGGGATCATAAGGTGTGGGAGAAGATTTGCAATCATCATATCCAAATCTGCTTAACACCTTCTCTACATAATGTGATTGCACAAGTGTAATCCCATTATTCTCATCTCTTAGTAGCTTGATGTTTAGGATAACATCAGCTTCTCCAAGATCCTTCATCTCAAAGCATTGAGACAAGAAGGTTTTGGCCTCATTAATCACTTTGAGACTTGTCCCAAAAATTAGTATGTCATCAACATAGAGACATAGGACAACTCCCTCACCCCCACCATGGCGGTAGTACACACATTTGTCGGCTTCATTTACAACAAAGCCCACAGATGTCAAAGTTCTTTCAAACTTCTCAAGCCATTGCTTGGGAGCTTGTTTGAGGCCATACAAAGATTTCTTCAATTTACAAACCTTTCTTTCTTGACCTTCTAGTATAAAACCATCAGGTTGTTCCATGTAAATTTCCTCATCCAACTCTCCATTTAAAAAAGCCGTCTTAACGTCTATTTGATGAACGAGAAGACCATGTGAGGCAGCCAGTGATAGTAGTACTCGAATTGTGGTCAATCTAGCCACATGTGAGTAAGTATCAAAGAAATCTCCGTCTTCCCTTCGGGTATAGCCTTTAGCCACAAGCCGAGCTTTGTACTTTTCAATAGTACCATCAGCCCTAAGCTTCATTTTAAATACCCATTTACATCCTACAGGTTTACACCCATACGGACATTCAGATATCTCCCACGTTCCATTAGCCAAGATGGAATCCATCTCGCTTTGAACCGCTTCCTTCTAGTAATCTCCATCCAAAGATGCAAAAGGTTCTGAAATGGTAGTGGGAGTGTCATCCACTAGGTACACAATGAAATCATTACCAAAAGACCTTGCGATCCTTTGTGTCTTACTCCTTGTGGGAGCTTCATTGTCATTCTTATCCGAATCTGAACTCTCATCATCTGATTTTTCATCAGTCTCTATGGGAGTTTCAGATTCAGAAACTGGATCATATTCCTTATTAGATATGCTAGGCATATCTCTCATAGGAAATATATCCTCAAACAATGTAGCATCTCTTGATTCAAAAATGGTACCAACACTCATGTCGTATATTTCAGATTTTACCACAAGAAATCTGTAAGCAATGCTGTGAGAAGCATAGCCAAGAATGACACAATCCACAATTTTCGGTCCAAGCTTACGCTTCTTGTTGTTTGGCACGTTGACGTTTGCCAAACAACCCTAAGTTCGTAAGTAAGAGAGTATCAACCTTTTCTTTTTCCATTCTTCAAATGGAGTAATCTCTTTATTCTTAGTTGGAACACGGTTTAGGACATGACACGAAGTCAATATAGCCTTCCCCCACCATTCCTTGGATAAACCGACAGTGTCTAACAAGGCGTTAACCAGATCTGTTAGAGTCCGGTTTTTCCTCTCAGCAATCCCATTGGATTGAGGGGAATTGGGAGGCGTCTTTTCATCTATAATACTATGTTCCGAATAGAATAAATTGAACTCATTAGAAAAGTACTCTCCACCACAATCGGACCGAATTATTTTGATCTTTCTATCAAGTTGATTTTCAACTTTTGCCTTATAGATTTTAAAGAAATCTAAGGCCTCATCTTTTGTTTTCAAGAGATATACATAACAGTACCTAGTAGAATCATCAATCAAAGTCATGAAATATTTCTTTCCACTAACTGTCAACACGCCATCCATCTCACATAGATCTGAATGTATAAGCTCAAGAGGTGCCAAGTTTCTCTCCTCTGCAGGCTTGCGAGGCTGCTTTGCTTGCACACAAGCATGACACTTAGAGCCCGCACAGCAGTGCACGCAGCCGCCGGGATGGGAAAGCTTAGAGCAGCGCAACAAGAGGAACACACAGCGAGAGAGAGAGTGTGAAAAGAACTGGTTCCGTCTAGATCTGTCTGTCTTTCGTTCTATAGCCTGGAAGGTGACCCGACCAAGTCGCCACGCGTTGAAAGACAAGGATATGCGTCAAACATGCATACGAATGTTGACACGTACCCAACAGCTGGTGCATCAAGAAAAAATTTAGTCTTCCACAAAACGAGTTTCTAACTCGAAGTCGATTCACGAAACGCGACGTGACGCACATGCAGGCGAGGGCGGCGGAGGAGAAGGAGTGCGCATGGACTCTTTTCTCTTCTCACTCACTTAGTGGAAGTGAAACAACTCACCTTATAAGCTGGTCCAACTCTCTCCCAACTAAGAAAGTGAGACTAAACTTTATCTCCCACAGAGCTTTCAAGCTGTCATAGTAGATGAGTCTTGAGATTTCAGGATTTATTAGACTAGATGAGCTGCTATATGGGGCCACAGCCCGTATAAATCTAACAGGACCTGTCTTCACGATCACGAAAAATCATGCATGCAAAATTTTAGAGAAGTCCAACATCTTCACGCCGTGCATGATTGACACAACCTGAGAACATTTTCTTTTGGAGCAGAGTGGCGGTCGTTCTGAAGTGCAAAATGGAGTGAAAAAATTGCAAGTAGTATTACAAAATCCACCGAAATTCCTCTAATCCACGTCGCCAAATCGGGCGGTTCGGTGCACGTCCCCGCTGGAATCTCCGGCTCAAGAAGTCGACAGGAGAACAGAACAGGGAAGCCGGTACCGAAATTTTGCTTTCAAAAAAAACCCCATAGGGATAGGGTCCGGAATTCGACTGATGAGACACGCAAAGAATCAGCGTGCCCCCGGATCGGACGGTCCAGGACAAACCACGTCACCCCGCTCCGTTGGAATCTCCGGCTTCCGAACTCGACAGCAGAACAGAGCCGGTACGCGAAATCCGTCCTACTCCTACAACAGCAGCAGTTCTGACGGAGACTCCAAGGCCATCGCCATCCACCCGCTCTGATCCCAGATCACCCTCGCCCGCCTCGCCTCAGTGCAGCTCATCCGCAGCAGGCGCCCGGCGTCCCTGATCTCCCTCCATCCCGCGAATGGCTTCCTCCGTCTCCACGCCGGCGGCCTCCGCCCTGGCCGCCGCTCGGTGCAAGGCACGGGACCTTTATCCATCTGTCTGCCGGTGTTCTTTCTGCAGCGGTTTCTGAACTTTTTCCGTGTCGTGGGCGCAGGTGTTTGGAGGCGGAAGGAAGGATGGGATGGCCGGGTGCCGCGTGGGCATCTCGAGGAAGGTAACTGATCTGATCCCATGCCGCTGCCCCCTCCGGCTTTTACCTAGATCCCGCGTCTGGGATACTGAATTGCTTTGGTTCTGTAGTGCGAGATGGTCCCGTGTCCTGCGATGGGTGATGTTCATGCGATACGATGGCGGTAGCTTTGCTTTCTGGATTGGCAATTCAGGACTGCTAGTTGTTCGTTCATAACTGAGCAAAACAAGCTATTAGAGCCATAGTGACTCATGGAGGGATGCTGGTGTCATTGGCTTGGCTATTCCAGTTATGCATCTTTTCTTGGATTTCAAGTTTTCACTGGCTTGCTCCTTAGCTACTCAGGGAATCATTCAAAAAAAACAAGGATCACTCTTAAGGATTTGGCGGATTAGTGTCAGTGATAATAACATCATATTCGGTTTGCAAAAAAATAGTAAAATACGCAGGCATCTTGTCAGAACAAGCAAGCAATGGCTGGACGGGAAGGTGATCGGGGAAGTGGCGCCGGACCTACTGGCGCTTGTCCCACCCAGACTCAGGAAGGTGAGGACGGTGCAGCACGCGTTCACGGAACGCAGTTGGATCTCGGACATTTCTGGTGCCGTAAATCCGCTGGCGCTCTGGCAGTACGTACAGCTGTGGTCACAGCTACAAGGGTTGCACCTGGGTGTTGAACCAGATAGGTTGGTCTGGCGGTGGACGACCGATGGCCAATACACCTCCAAATCCTGCTACTACGCCCTTTTCCAGGGGTCTATAGGCTCAGGATCTTGGAAGCTGAATTGGAAATCGTGGGAGCCTAGGGTGAAGTTCTTCATCTGGCTAGCATGCCAGGACAGATGTTGGACGGGTGAGAGGCTAGCACGCCGCGGGCTGCCCCATCGGCTGCGTTGCGTGTTTTGTGACCAGTCTGAGGAGACTATATCTCACATCCTCACGGGCTGCCCGTTCTCGCGGACGATCTGGCACGAGGTCCTGTCCTGGATCCGATCTACTGCGGGGCCGCCGGTTGTTGAAGGCTCTTTCGCGGAGTGGTGGACGCAGGTGGTGCGCTATAGCCCACGTCTCTTGCGCAAAGGAAGCATAGGAACGCGATAATCCTCAACAACGAGGTGCCTTCGGTGCCCTCCCTTGTCGACACGATCAAAGCTGAGGCAAGGTCTTGGGCGACAGCGGGAGCACGGGGGCTTCACCAGCTTCTCCCTTAGTTTTCTTGGGTCGCGTTGTATGGCGTGGGTGTTGGTCCACTTTGGACCTTGTACATGTAACTCTCCTTTTCTATCAATGCATCGAAACGCAAAGCTTTTTGTGTTTTCGCGAAAAAAGAACAAGCAAACATAACTTTTTTATTACTGAAGTTCACATGGCGTGCGCGCTTGGTCCAGGCTTCTGATAGGAGTAGTTATACATATTTGGATGTACTGATAGGACCACTCTAGAACTTCTTGTTCAATATCGAGACGCATCGCAGTTGGTATATTTGGTTAGGCCAGAATTTCTGTTTCTCCCTGAATAATCTTTTTTTGTATGTGATGTTAGCGGTGTCAAGATTTGGCATCCCGTGATATTGTTTGTGCTTTGAAATCTGATTTTCCCCCTTTTTTTCTGTTTTGAATGCAAGAATCTTGGACGTGTCGCGATGGCACTTGCAGTAGACACTTCTCGCTTTGAAGGAGTGCCGATGGCCCCTCCAGACCCAATTCTTGGGGTTTCGGAAGCATTTAAGGCAGACACAAGTGATCTGAAGCTCAACCTTGGGGTTGGTGCCTACAGAACAGAAGAGCTACAGCCCTCTGTCTTGAACGTAGTCAAGAAGGTAAGTTCTATCAGCCTAGCATTTCCGGATTAATTTTGATTCCTATTGTGATGTTCTATTGTTACATGTGGTAGGCTGAAAATCTCATGTTGGAGAAAGGAGAATTCAAGGAGGTATGGTAGAACCTTGCAGTTCAAATGTTTTGGACTTGGTCATAAGAAATCATGTTTCCTTTTTATCGAGTTAGTATCTCCTAAGGCTGAAAGTATATTTTATGGTGCAGTATCTGCCTATTGAAGGCTTAGCTGCATTTAACAAAGCAACCGCAGATCTATTACTTGGAGCTGATAATCCTGTCATCAAGCAAGGACGGGTATGACTATGCAGCCATTCCTATCATTATTGTTATATTAGGACTGTATTACATCCTGTTATATATACATATAGCGAGGTGTTTCCTTTGCTTTATGTTCAGTTAACCTTATTTAATAATCACTCGGACTGTAGGTTGCTACTCTTCAGTCTCTCTCAGGGACTGGATCATTACGCCTTGCTGCAGCATTTATTCAAAGATATTTCCCTGATGCGAAAGTACTTATATCATCTCCTACATGGGGTATGTAGCAAATTGGCAATGAGATCTTCATGGCTTAATGTGCAGAATTCTATGTTTCAATGTTTTTTATGCTGAATCACATTTGGGGGACTTTTAATTTTGTCCAATTTATATGTTAACAGGTAACCACAAGAACATATTCAATGATGCTAGGGTACCTTGGTCAGAGTACCGATATTACGACCCGAAGACTGTTGGGCTGGATTTTGAGGGAATGATAGCTGACATACAGGTACTTGAATATCTGAACCTTTTATCCAAATTTTGCTATTTTTAATTGGAAGAGTTTCATTAAGGGTATTTTTTTTGGTCAAGTGGGTTGCACTCATCATAAGAAACTTGCAATCTGGAAATAAACAGTCACTTTTATTTTTGCTATTGTTCATGTCTTATGTGTGGTTATTGCTTGTGCTGTTAATTTATGTATTTACTCTGTAAAATAGGCTGCCCCAGAAGGGTCTTTTGTTCTGCTACATGGTTGTGCTCACAATCCAACTGGAATAGACCCAACTCCCCAACAGTGGGAGAGACTTGCAGATGTGATTCAAGAGAAAAACCATATGCCATTCTTTGATGTTGCATATCAGGTGAATATGTTTCATTTCAACTCTCGTTTTTTCCATTTTCACTATTTGTCTCTTACTGACTGTTACATTTGCTCTGTAGGGTTTTGCCAGTGGAAGCCTTGATGAAGATGCATTTTCTGTCAGGCTCTTTGTTGAGCGTGGTCTGGAAGTGTTTGTTGCACAGTCTTACAGCAAGAACCTTGGTCTATATGCAGAAAGGATCGGTGCAATAAATGTCATCTGCTCAGCACCGGAAGTTGCTGATAGGTAATCTTGTGTTCTAAATTTTGCCCTCCTAACCTTAGTTTGGTTCCAGGAAATGGTAATTTTGGCTATTTGCACCTTAGTTCCGCACCATTGCACTGTAGTATCCTGCTTACAGGCAAACACTATAACCATTTCGTCTGTAACTAGTTCTCCTTCATGGTTAAGGATAATTATCAGGGTAGCAACCAGTGTTCACAACAGTTGCAGAGTTGCTTAATTTGCAAGATATATGCATGAGTTGTCTTCATTATGACTATGGAAGCTTTGCAGGGTGAAGAGCCAGCTGAAACGACTGGCACGGCCCATGTACTCAAACCCACCTGTTCACGGTGCTAAGATCGTCGCCAATGTTGTCGGAGACCCTACCATGTTCAGTGAATGGAAAGAAGAGATGGCACAAATGGCTGGGCGGATCAAGAATGTACGGCAAAAGCTTTATGATAGCTTATCTGCAAAGGACCAGAGCGGCAAGGACTGGTCTTTCATTCTGAGCCAGATAGGCATGTTCTCCTACACGGGCTTGAACAGAAACCAGGCGAGTTGCCTTCAAATTCCACACATGGGACGCCCAATCTACATTTAGCATCTCTGACTGACATGTCTGCAAATGCCGTGCAGTTGGCACAATATACTTATGTACACTGAGCATCACGCTCTAAATTCCCTCTCTCGTGTTTGCAGAGTGATAACATGACGGACAAATGGCACATATACATGACCAAGGATGGGCGGATTTCGTTGGCGGGATTGAACCTGGCGAAATGCGAGTATCTCGCCGACGCCATCGTCGACTCCTTCCATAATGTCAACTAGATTATAGTTTTGGGCCACACTATTGCGGCTTATTCCTTTTATGTACTAGTATATATGTGCTGGGATTTTTGGGTCCTCCCAGCTTGAGTTTTCAGTCAGGATAGCGTGTTGCCTGGTTTTGTGTAATTCCTGAGGTAATAAAAGAAATTCTGCCAGTGCAGAAAAACTCATGTAAAGTCAGCACGGTGCTTACAAGCTTGTAATACTGATAAAGTATAATGACACCTGCAGTTCAATGCACATATCATGGCTTAGATGCTGGTCATAACCAAGAGTAATACCCAGACTGAGTACTATTGTTCGAGCACTGGCCAAGAGACAAGAACGTGCTAGGTCTTGGGTTTGTATCCTCCTAATTCTGGAGGGTGATGTAAGCATGTTTGCTTGCTAATAAGGTACACACCATAAAAAAGGTTGTACAAGCTGCAACAGAGGAAAACTAAGAATCCACAATGAAACAAAACGATGAGCCGGCGCAAGCACCTCTACAGGTGATACCAAAGGCTAGAAAAAAAAATCAATAGAATACAACCGTGGTCTACAACTAGCTCCAAAGTGTTTCTTGAACAGAAAAAAAATGTGTTCTAAACTATTCGACAGTTAGCGGAACACAACAGCTATTTGGCTTTAACGGGTCGACCCTGCTGAAGATCCTGGGGACGATTCTGACATTGATCAATCTTCGGACACCTTGGCCTAGCTCGCCACACAGGAATCAGCACAGGCCTCACAGCTGCTACACAGAATTGAGATTAGTTAGAACATTGTTTGAAATCTAGAAGTCAATGTAATGGTGAATACCAACTTATATGTGACTACAAAAATAAACATTGAAGTACGAAGTTGCTCAGCATACAAAATGTGCAAGGTCAGTATTTCAGGGCACTATTGTGTCAGCAAAAATCAGTTTCCGTGAAGCCAACCACCATCACTAAAGTTTTAGAAGCAGCTGGGACCAATTCCGCAACACAATGACTATATAAAGTTTATACACACTGGCCCGATAAACTACTGTGACTCTATGCAGTTTCTTCATGTTCCAATGTTATTAGAGGAAACAGGAACTGTCGAGGCCACGAAATACAATTGCACTTGAATGGAAGAAAATAACATGAAAGCTGAATCATTTCGGCTAAATCTAACCAAGCCCTTGCAACTCTGGTAATATAAAAAATCCTAGGAAATTAAACTATGGCTGTGTAACTTGTTAAGGGCACAACACAACTCATGCTTGACTTTCAAAGTAAAACCTGAAGTTTTGACTTACAGTTTCAATACGATGGATCAAGTGGGACAGTTTTGATGCTCTGCATACACTTGGAGACACCAACATCATCACGGCTAATAACATCCGGAATAGCTAGGGTTGTTGCAGATTCTTTTGGCAGAAAAAACTTCGCCATGCTCTTCGGAACATGTAACAGCACCATGTGTTCGAAGCCAATCAACAGTTTCTTGAGTTCCATGAAACCCCAAGATTTTGGAAATATATATCACTGGTATGTTTTGTGTATACGCCTTAGTCATGCAGTTTAGAGCTCCAAGTCTCATCTTCTCAAAAGAAAGGCCTACAAAGTTGTAACCATGTTACCATTAATTGCATAAAATAATCACCACCAGAAGTATTTTAAGAAGACAAGGAAGAGAAGATGAATTACGCATCAGCTGGCCGTTCAAGTTCGGGGCTGTCTTGTAGAGCTTAAAGAACTGCACATAGTTACCACTTCTCATGCTTTATGTCACTGTTTGAGCATGTTTTACTGCCTCTTCTTGTTTCAGGGAGCTTGGAAGTCTGTGAAATAGAAGACTACGTTAGAAATTCGTTATGCTACGTCACAAGTCTACAATGAGCATGGGCAAATGTGACAGCATGCCAGCTGCTAGTGAACATACGAACAAACAACAAAGACAACATAAAGCTGGACCAAACTACTTGGTCACAATTCATTCTACTACTGTGTAGTTGGGGGCACTGGTCTCGGTGATAGTTGTATCATCTTCTAATGCAGTGTAGTACAAAAATAACATGAAAGTGGGAAAAACGTCACAGACTAAGCTGACAACACATCTACAGCCTTAAAATGAATCATAGCTCTGGAGCAAAGGAACGTTTACATTATCGTCACATTTGGCAGCAAATAGCAAAGACTCTGGTAGCATGTAAACATAACTGGATCTAACATTCGGAGAAATGACTGAACATAAATCCCAGCAGAGAAAATTAGCAAGCTTGCATAATTATTGATATACTCAGCGGCACAATGAGTAACTAATGTAACACTGAGTGTGAATAATTAATTTTCACCAACACCATTTAAAATTGTCAAGTTCAGCATAAATAATGACTAGAAGAAGGCATGTCTGACAATGAGAGTCAGAAACTTAACAACAATAGGGGTTCCTCTAACTTGTTTGGAACTGAGGGTACATCTTCAAGTCAGTTTACCGCTTCACAAAGAACAGTTGTGGATATGCTAAAACATGAGGAAGTGCTATTTCTAATCAGCACGGGCAAATGAGACAGATGCGACTTGCTAGTTCCAGAGAAATGACTAACCATAGTTCTGGAGCAATGAAATATTTGCATTATCCCCATCCTGGCAGTAACTAGCAAATATTTTGGCAGCATGTAGCATAACAGGGCCTAACATTATTCCAGAGAAATGACTAACCATAAATCACAGCAATAAAAATTACTAGGCTTGCACATTGATTGTATCCTAAATGGCAGAATGAGTAATAAAAAAGACCAAGTGTGAATAAACCAACTCATACTATTACATTTTTTTTGAGAGCACTCATACTATTATTACATTGTGCAAGCTGCCAGCACCTCTTCACAGAGCCCATTATGAAAGAAAAAGGTTTACCTTCCAAGCTTGGACATGACTTCAATATTCTTCCCTTGTGTAGCAGACAACAATATATCATAGGCCACGAACTCTGCACTGTGATCATTTAATTTCTTCTGATAATGTTGTTGCAGCTTTGTGAGACACTGAAATGTCCAAGAGGTACACAGAATAAACACCAAGATTTATGCAAAGCAATAATAAAATTAATTAGTGCAGATAATAATATTAGTTACAAAAAAGGGCAATGTTTCCCTAACAGCAACCAAGTTACTCACATTGAGTGTTAAACCCAAGATGAAACAGTCCGAATTTGTTGAGAATGATAAGAGATGATATCAGATAAAAGCAGGTTTATTGATCCCAAACCAGATATTCCAAACCCAGAGATGAAAAATCAGTTTCTTCTCAACGATAGCTGTTATCCATAGTTCAGAATTGTACAAAGCCTACTACTGACGGAAAAAAAAGTAAACCAGAGACATGCTACATTTTTTATTAAGATGCCGATGTCGCTAATCAAACTCTTTTATAGCACGATTTACATAAGAAATACATGTCTCCTTAACCAAAAGATGATGGTTTTGTACTGGTCAACAATTATAGCAAATAGCACTGACAAGCTAAATATCACCATTAACTTGGATAAACACCGACAAAAGAAAGAGTCCTAAACCAAAGGAAGTAGTAAACCACTAACCACATTAAGTTCAGATAGATCTCCATTGGATAGCGCAAGTCTTGCGTGGAACTCATAAACCTGAAACGAGTTCAAATTAGATGATTTAAGAAATTTTTATGATGCCATTACACAAGCAACAATGAGATGCCACGAGTAAAACAGGAAAAAAAGGCAAGTTCCGTGGGAACAAACCTGGACAGAAACTTCATCCTCTATATTTTGAACAGCTAGGTCTTGACGGATCGACTTCAATTGATCTGTTTTAAAGCTGTAGTCTCGGTCTGAAAGCTTGAAGCAGCTTCAACGCTTCTACAAGCACAGCCTTGGGCCTTATCTAAACACACATAACCAATTCTCAAACTCATGTTGTATAAAAAATTGAGACAAATGCAATAGTGGATGTACATCACATATGTGAATGATCTCATGTATTTTCCCAAGTTAATTTATTGGCTTTCACAGTGAGCGGTCCAAACCTTTCATGTTTAATGGATCAAACAAAGTAGTTGAGACTCTGTTCAGTTTTTCCTGTTCATCTTTTATACCCAATACATTCAGAAGTTGCAGACCAGAAATGATCTTTTAAGCTTTATGATAATCTTAATACTAGGTAGGTTTTTGGGATAAATCTGAAGTACAGAGCCCAAAACACATACTGAGATGGGGGTTACTATTCACACTTTTAGCACATGTATCTATCTACATCTAAAAAGGAATCGAGTTCAATTTCATTCTTCAGCAATCCTTATACAGAAGAGCACTAAATCAAGAAAACACATTCTAAATGAATGTTTCTCACTTACGTGTTTCATTTCTAACAAGCAATTATACGCATCACATTGTTAACGTTTTTGTTGGATGGTCCTGCTGCTGCCTGAAGAAATAGAGTATGAATCATTGTCTCCAACAAAAATTCTTACCTTGGAAGGATCAGCAGGCCCAGTAAGACGGAAGAACCCCTTCTGGGTATCTCCACACGTCCCTACAATCGGAGCTTCATTGATTTTAGCTTGAGTCTGTGGTTTTGTCTCGATTGGCGCAGATTTGACCGGATCGGCAGCGATCCCTTGCCTCTGCGACCTCTGCCGTCCGCTGCCGCCCGGTCCATGAACAGCTTGCCGGATTCCCCGCTTCTCGCGCACGAACCGCCGGGGAAGGGTCCCACCGCCACCGCCGCCGCCGCGCGCGCTCTGGTCTAAAGTGGAGGAGCTCGACCTGCCTCCCGCGTGGAGAGGACGGCCCGGACCCGGAATGAGCCCGGCTGAAAGGGCAGGGCCCCCCTGGGTCCTTTCTCTCCAAGAATGGGGGCCCTGCAGCCCGCGGCCCTCGGTGAGTGAACCGTCACCTCGATGCACCGAGGACGCTCCGGGCACAGACCTTCCCACCGGCGTTCACAGTCCCGGGGAGGCGGTGTCCACGGCCTCCTGCCCTCCAAGATTCTGGGAGGGGAGCGCTCGCGGCCGTGCTCCATGGGCGAGTGCCGCGATAGGTCGAGGTATCCTCGAGGAGGCATGCCGAAGCCGTTGCCATGCCGCGCGCTGTGGTACTCTCGGTGGAGGTCTGGCGACGCAACGCCGAAGCGAGGACGCACCATGAGCAGCTCGGACGGCGAAGGCCAATCTGACTCCATGAGCTCCCCTCGGCGTCCTGGCATCGCTCCCTCAGAGGTTCTTGCGCGGCAGAGCTCGCGATGCATTTCGCGACCGCGCTCGTCGTATCGTGGAGGCGACCACTCCATTGGCGACTGCGCCAAGAAGCGGCTCGACAGTCCGAAGTCATCGCCGCCGCGCCGCTCCACGGGGCCCTGCGTCGATAGGTGCGCGGAGGGCTCCAAGAACCGTGGCCGCTTGCGATTGAAGTCTCCGTCGTGCTCTGCCGAGGCAACCCCGACCACGCTCCCGGAATCCTGGCTCCGCTCCCGGATACCTCCCCACGGCGGTCTGGCAACTCAACGTGCCAGCTACGCATCATGCGCGGCTCGGAAGGCGCGACCAAGAAGTCGTGACGCCTGAAGCTGTCACCCTCCTGGCGGCGTCCCGACGGCGAGGAAACGCGCCCTGGCCGCTCCATGCGGCGCTGCACAGGGAAGGGAGGCGATGGCGACTGCCACGCTCGCTCCAAGAAAGCTGGAGGAGGGGAGCGCTCGCCTGTCCAGAAAGGGGGCGCGAACTCTCTGCCCTCCCGCCACGGGGGCTCCCCGTCGTGTGCGCCTAGTGGTGATCGCCCTGAGCGGCGACGGGGAAACATGGCGTGGGATGGGCGTATCAAGATTGAACTCCGGTGATTGGTATTGCGGGAGAACGTACAAGGATTCTGGACTGGTTGATTAGAAAATTGCCGGTGACAGGGGGAAGCGGGAGCAGAGGCTATTTGAAGGGCTCCGAGGAAGGAAGGGCCCTGCTGGTCTGTTTCTTGAGCCGTTGAGCTCTGTGTCCGCGTCTCTCTTTTCTGTCAAGTGCGTAGAAACCCTATATGACGGAGAAACCCACAGCGGGTGCAGATTGTGATCGAGAAGTTCAGCGATGTGCCACCATGAAATCCCCAAGAGCATCATCCACCAAGGGAAGAAGAATACCGTGGTTGACCAAATATGATGGAACGCCTAAGGCCCGACGGCAATGGGAAAGGAATGAGTTAATTGCAAAAAATCATCACATACGCGGGAGAAGTACGAAAATCCACCTGGTTCGCTAATTTTGCAAAAATCTACCAGTATTGCGCTTGTTCTTTTCAAATAGCACTGATGCTGAGATTTGGCCACACTAACCATGATTCTGACGAAAAGGTCCCACTACCAGAGGTGACGTGGCAATATAGAAAAGTCAAAGGAGCCAAATAATTCTCGCTCACTGTTTCTGCACACCATTTCTGATTCATGCGTGCATGATCCGACCACTATTCATCAAATGATTTTTTGGTTTGCATGGATGGGTGCAGGTGCCGAACGAGCTGGGCGCCAGGAAGCCGCGGCGGGCGCGAAATTGCGGCAACAGTGGCGCTGTGGTGCATGGCGGGCGTGGCCTGGACGGCGGCGTTCAGCGCACAGTGGGTGGCGCTCTTCACGCGCGACCCGGCCGTGCTCGTGCTCGCGTCAGCGGCGATGCCGGTGCTAGGCCTGTACGAGCTGGAAAACTGCCCGCAGACCACCGGCTGCGGCGTGCTGCGCCGCACGGCCATGCCTGCCGTGGGGGCCCGGATCAACCTGCTCTCGTTCTACCTCATGGGCACACCCGAGGCGGTGCTGCTGGCGTTCGGGCCGTGCTCAAGGAGCCCGGATCAACCTGCTCTCGTTCTACCCCGTGGGCACGCCGCATGGCTCGCCGCCGTGCACCGTCGCCGAAGCTCGCCCGAAGCCCAGCGCCGAGCTCGCACGCCGGAAGCCGCGCGCCACCCGGCGGCGCCCCGCCCCGAGCTCGCCTGCAGCTCACCGCTGCCGGAGCTCGCGCCCGCGCCGATCTTGCAAGCCACTCCACGCCGCCCCGCCTTGAGCTCGCCGGCAGCCACGCACCGCCTGGCCGCGACCCGGCTGAGCTTGCCCGTCAGTGCCCCGCCCCAAGCATGTCCGTCGCGTCGCGCCTATCCCGTCCCGCGCCACTGCGCCCCTCGTGCCACTGCGCGTCTGAGCTCGCGCCGCCACGAACGAATATGGAACTGATACGGACGGATACGGTATGATACGAAAACGAACATTTATCGGAATATAATCGTGAGTATCATGTTGCGTACACTAAAACTAATATATAACAAATAAAGAATGTTCACAACTTCAAAAAACGACAATTATACATAAAGTAACACACATAATTTAACACTTTGACAGACACATAAGTTCATATAAATAGTTTCATAAATGCTAAGACGCTCACTTGATTAGTATGTCGCCTGAAACAGATTACATGCATTACGTAGATCCTTCATATATTCTATGGCTCAACAAGAGCAAAAGAAATCACTAAAGCAAATTACTATTTCGCACATGGACCTCACTAGTTATATTTTTAGAAAGTTTTCATATTTGTTTATCCGGAATTTTCTTACCATTTTCATTTCCGTCGAAAGTGGCTCTTCATTTTTTCTTTTCCGTTTTCGTCAGAAATGGCACTTCCTTTTTCTTTTCCGTTTTCGCTGGAAATGGCTCCCTCGTTTTTTCATTTCCGTTTAAAATATTCTGTTTCGGTTCCTTTTTCGTAAAATTTCGTTTTCGTTTCCTTTTTAGCTCTCTATTTTCTTTTTCTTCCGAACCAACCAGAATATTTCCTTATCGTTTTCTACACTAGCTCAACCCATAGTATCATCTTGCATAACAATTTCCCCTCAAAAATAATAATCTCGGATAACAGCTTAGACCACTGCTGGCAGCCACGCGCGTTGGCCCCTGTCACACGCGTACACCAGCAACTTGCTACCCTGCTCCGTGTTGAGTTATAGAGCACTACCTAGGGTTTACTTACTGCTAGTTGCATGCGCATGTATTTTTTTTTTGAACAGGGAAAGGACCACGAAGGGTCCCCAAGTTGTATTAACTCGAAGCAGTGGTGTTACAGATTACAAAGAGGGCCATTAAAAAAAAAGGAGAAATTACACCATAGACCTCACATTTAGCACACAAGTCTCCAGACTGAAAAAGGAGATTACAATCGTGTCCTTGACCACCGATGATGCGATGAAGCTTCAGAGCACAGTCACCCACTCCGGCGCCGGGGACGGAACCACTTGGACCGAAGCAGATGGGGAACACCATGATGAAGCGGTAGGGCCTCCTTCTTGGCACTCTGGCCTGGAGGTTGAAGAAGAACTGGCATCGAAAAGATACCTGGAGCATCCGCCCTTCGGCTATCAAGGTCGACGACGAGTAGGCATATAGCCGTGAAGGAGCCGTCGAGGATGAGCTCCGATTGAGCATCACGGAGAACACAGCTAGAAATCCCCAAGGAGCTTGAGATCTGAGCAGGCCAACAACAAATCTACTGCTCCCATCCCCTCCCATCACCATGATGGTAAGAAGGAGAGCAAGAAATGCCATACCTGCAAGATCTAAAGCTCCCTGATACGTTGCAAACGTATCCATAATTTTTGATGTTCCATGCTTGGTTTTATCTACTTTCTTATGTTTTGTCCATACTTTGGAGTACTTTTCATATGATTTCTTGGACTAACCTATTAACAAGAGCCACAGTGCCAGCTGCCTGTTTTCTGCTGTTTTTGGTTCCAGGAAAGTCAGAAAATGAATATTCTCGAAATTGGACGGGACAAAAGCCAAAGTCAGTTTTTCACCGAGGGACACCTGGAGCCAGAATACGAGACGGAGAGGGGCTGGGGCCCGGCCACACCACCTGGCCGCGTGGCCTAGCCTGGCCCATGCCAGGGGGTGTTCTGGCCGCCCCAGGCACCCCCTCGGCCTCTCCTTCCGCCTATAAGTTGCCTTTGATACGGAAACCCTAAGTACCCGATCAAAAATCCACAAAAGAGTCTGTAGCGGCCGTCATCTCCATCCCTAGAATGGGAGAGATCTGAAGCTCTTCCCGGCACCCTGCCGGAGAGGGGAATTCACCCTGGAGGCCTTCTTCATCATCATGCAAGCCTCCGGTGTGATGTGTGAGTAGTTCATCTCTGGACTACAGGTCCATGTAGTAGCTAGATGGCTGATTCTCCTCCTTTGTGCTATTATATTTAGATCTTGTGAGCTCCATTCATGATCAAGATCATCTATTTATAATTCTGCATGTTGTGTTTGCAGGGATTCGATGGATATTGAGATGCTATTTCAGATTGATTATTAATTCTATCATGTCTTTGTTATTTGTGATCTTGCATGCTTTTTGTTATTAGTAGCTATCTTGGCCAAGTAGATGCTAGCAACTCTAAGAGTTAGTATTTATGCTCGATAGTGGGTTCATGCCTATGGTAATCTGGGGAAGTGATAGAAATCTCTAAGGTACTAGATGTGTTGTTGCTACTAGGGAGAAAACAACAATACTTTGTTCATAGAACAATCGTATTGTTTACTTTACACGCAATTCGTAATGCAATTATCCGTTGCTTGCAACTTAATACCGGAGGGGGTTCGGATGATAACCTGAAGGTGGATTATTAGTCATAGATGCAGTTGGATGGCGGTCTATGTATAATGTTGTAATGCCCAATCGAATCTCAAAGGAGTCAAGATGATTAGTATATGTTTGTATGCTTTTTCGATGTTTGTCAATTGCCCCGCTGTAATTTATTCACCCAACATGTTATCTCTCTTAAGGAGAGCCACCTCTAGTGAACTATGGACCCCGGTCCTTTCTTTTACTTTCAATCTACAATCAACTGTTTACTGCTTTGTGTTTACTTTCTGCAAACTATTACTTTCTTCCACTCGATATGTTTAATCCTTTGTTTTTAGCAAAACCGGTGAGATTGGCAACCTCATCGCAAGTTGGGGACAGAGTTCTGTGGTTGTGTTGTGCAGGTCTCCACGCTGCTGCTGGCACCGGTAGTGTGCCCTGCCAAAGTTTAGCTAGCAGCACCTTTGGGGTGTTTCCTTGCTCCTACTGGTTCGATTGAATCTTGGTTTCATAACTGAGGGAAAACTTGTTGCTGTGCTCATCATACCTTCCTCTTGGGGTTCCCCAACGAGCTCGATATATTTTGGGCCATCAAGCTATTTTTCTGGCGTCGTTGCCGGGGAGTTAAGGACATCTTCACAAGGGGTGTCCCTCATAACCAATCTCTTTACTTTGTTATTTTTGTTTTGCTTAGTTTACTTTTGCTTTGTTTGCTTGTTTCTTTATCAAAAACACAATTTTTTTTTAGTTTTGCAAGTTTGCTTTGTTTATTAAAAACACAAAAAAAGGACTACCCTTGAAAACACTAAGTTGTGTGACTTCACTAGCACCAACAACAATGATTTTATGAGCACACCTATTGCTCCACCTGTTCCTGAAGCTACTTCCTTTGAGATAAAACCTGCTTTACTCAATCTTGTTATGAGAGAACAATTTTTTGGTATTGGTAATGAAGATGCTGCTGCTCATCTAAATAACTTTGTTGAACTTTGTGAGATGCAAAAGCATAGGGATATAGATGGAGATATTATTAAGCTTAAATTGTTTCCTTTCTCTTTGAGAGGAAAAGCTAAAGAATGGTTGAATTCCTTAACTAGGAATAGTATTGATTCTTGGACTAAATGCAAAGATGCTTTCATTGGAAAATACTATCCTCCTGCTAAGTTTATATCTATGAGAAGTGAAATAATGAAGTTTAAACAATCTGATAATGGACATGTTGCTCAAGCTTGGGAAAGAATGAGATCTTTGGTAAAGAATTTTCCCACTCATGGACTAACTGCTTGGATGATTATCCAAACTTTTTATGCAGGATTGAACTATTCTTCAAGGAACCTATTGGATTCTGCTGCTGGAGGTACCTTTATGACCATTACTTTGGGTGCTGCAACAAAGCTTCTGGATAATATGATGGTTAACTACTCCGAATGGCATACTGAAAGAGCTCCACAAGGTAAGAAGATAAATTATGTTGAGGAAACCTCCTCCTTGAGTGATAAGATTGATATTATTATGTCTATGCTTGTTAATGGGAAAGCCCATATTGATCCAAATAATGTTCCCTTAGCCTCTTTGGTTGCTCAAGAAGAGCAAGTTGATGTGAACTTTATAAGAAATAATAATTTTGGCAACAATGCTTATGGTAATAACAATTATAGGCCCTATCCTCCTAATAATACTTATGGTTATAATGGCAAACCTGGAATACCTAGTGAAGGAAGAATTTTAGAAGTTGAAAGAGCCACTAAAAACTTCATGCAAATGCAATATGAACAAAATAAACTATTTACTAAAACTATGGAGGAACAATCTACCATTTTGAAGAACATTAGTCATCAACTTGAGAGTTTAAATAGGGAAATTCCTAATTTGCAATTGAAACTTTCTAATGCTGAAAGAAATATATCATATTTTTCTGAAGCTCAATCCTCTTTGATTAATAAAATGGCTGCTAAACCTGAAACTAATGATAATCCCTTTGCAGCTACTAATGCCATACAAGTAAAAATTGATGAAAATGTTAGACTATTAGCTGAATTGCATGCTAAATGGGAAAGAGAAGATGAAATTGCTAGAAACATTAGTGTTTCTACTATCACTACCACTAGTGTTGAGGCTAGTAATAGCTCTACTACTTTAGATGATAATTATGATTTTGATCTTGATGGTTGCAATATCTCTGAAGTTATTAAGTTCCTACAAAAACTTGCTAAAAGTCCTAATGTTAGTGCTATGAACATGGCCTTTACAAAACACATCACTGATGCTCTCATAAAGATTAAAGAAGAAAAGATGAAACATAAAGCTTATATCACTATAAAACAAGAAGATGGTTGGGAACCCATCATCAATATGAAAGTAAATGATTTTGATTTCAAAGCTTTATGTGATCTTGATAGTAGTGTTTCTATTATGCCTAGAAAGATTTATGATATGCTTGATTTGCCACCACTTGAAGATTGTTATTTGAATGTCCCACTTGATGATAATGCTAAAAAGAAACTCATGGAGAGTATTAATGATATTCTTATTATGGTTAACGATGCCTATGTTCCCGTTGATTTCTATGTTTTGGATGTTGAATGCAATGCTTCTTGTCCCATTACTTTGGGAAGACTTTTTCTTAGAATTGTTGATGCCATTATTGATATGAAAGAAGGCACCATTAAATATCAACTCCCACTCAAGAAAGGTATAAAACACTTTCCTAAGAAGAGAGAGAAGATTTCTTTTGCCTTTCCTATGAAAACAAAATTTGCTCTTAATGCTTCTTCTTTTGAGAACACTTGATTCTTTTTCTTGCTTCTTTTGCCTAACTTAAAGGCGTTAAAGAAAAGTACTTATTGGGAGATAACCCAAAAGTTTTAGATGAGTCTTGGAAGTTATTACTTCAGTAATAACCGCTCCTTATCCTTTTTATTTGCTTTTTGTGCCAAAAGTAACCTCTAATGAGAGAGAAGTAATGATTGCGAAAGTTGCTGTCCCGAAACAGATTTATGTGCTTCATCATAAAAATTCGTGTAAAATATTTGTACGTCCTTTTGAGGCATGAATTTTTGTGCTTCTGGCCCAGGTTGTTAAATAACTTTCGTTAGTTCAACACTTTTTGATTTGAGCAATAGAAGGTCTTCGAAAAAATTCGTATTTACCTGCTGGTCTGTTTTGACAGATTTCTGCTATTTTCTGCATTTGCTTCTTGTTGGTTCCTTTTTGAGTTTTTTTAGGGAATTGAGCTTTTTGAGGGAAGTGCTGCAGTAGCTAGTGTTCTAATAGAAGTTTATTTGGTGTTAGAACTGAACATTAAGACTTATTTATCTTGAGTGCACTAATGTTGCTAATAAAGATTGTGTGAAGTTTTGTATGAAGGAAAAATTTCAGGTGTATAGAAGGAATGAGTAATGAGATGAAGGATGGACTAAATCTCAAGCTTGGGGATGCCACGCGTGTCACCCCAAGAAATATCCAAGAAGTACAAGCGTCAAAACTTGGGGATGCCCAAGGCATCCCCCTCTTCATCAATAAAAATCCCAGGTTTCTTTCAAGCGCTTCATTTTTATTGTTTCATGCACAATTGTGTTGTTCTTGGAGCGTCTTATTTTTCGTTTTCATTTTGGTTTTTCGTTTGCTTGGTTTTCTTAGTTTACTGAATAAATTGGTTGGACCCCCTCTTTCATGCATTGGTTTTCAAATAGTTTGGTTTGGATTGGAAAAGAGTAGGGAACTTCATGCTTAAGTGGTAAAGAGAGCTTGTTTTTGACTGTGGCCTATGCTTTGTCATGCCATGCTTGATATTGTTTTGGCTTTATGCTTAGTATTCTTTGCTGTAGCATGACTTGTTATAAACAATTGAGATTGCTTAATGTGTCTTGGAAGAATCATGCGTTGTTTTAGCATATTAAAGCATAGTATTGTGGTATTCTCCTTTGATGCTTTATTTGGGTTGACTTGGCGCATGCTCACACCATGTTATGACTATCCCAAGTCACCATAAGCCTTTATGATCCTTTAGTTTTTAACTTGTAGTATCACTTTATGCTTTGATCAATGATGTTTTGTCGCTCTGCATGATTATAGCCATTATTGCTCTCTTAGTTTGTCGCTCCCAGTCTTTTGCTAGCCTCTGCAACCAAGTATGAGTTCCACTCATGCATCCAACTCCCTAAACCAAGTTATTCCAAAGAGTCCATCATACCTACCTACTAGCATATGCTATTCCAAGTATATTCATGTTTTTATCTACCTTCTGAATTAGACTTGTTATGAGAAAACTAGTGATTAAAGCTCTCACGAACTTGATGACACACTTTGCTTTTCTTGCCCTTAATAAACTTGAACCATTGTGTCGTCTATGTTGTATATGCTTGCACTTATTTGTTGGGGATTAGCAGAACCATCCTGTCATGGGGAACACTTTCAACATTGCACTTGTACTTTGTACCTAGTTGATATCATGCTCTTTTATCTATGGATGTCGTCGGTGTGAAATGAAAGGGGAGCTTGTAAGTCCATGGAGTTATGTATATGTGTTAGAGAAACGCCTGGGCCGCTGGTCTAATACATGGTGACATGATGGAAACCTGCAGCGTAACCATAATGAGCTGTCTATGAAGCATTCTTCTTATAAAAAAAGAGTTAGATATTGAGAAAAAAGAGAAAAAAGAAAAAAAAGAGATTGAGAAAAGAGGAAAGAGAGAAAAAAGCACCGTATTCCCATGGTAAATAAGAAGATTGCTGGGATGCTCGTTGTCTGCTTGTCTTATCATTTTGGGGATTCTTCCATATCATCGGGCAAGGGGTACCCCGTTGGCGGTTCTCTATGATACATATGTACTTACGATGACAAGAACTTACCGGTGACTAAACTTGAGTAGCATGAGGAGCGGCCCTCATATTCAAGGGACATGAGATTTCCAACTTATACTTCGTCAAGCATATACACCATAGTTTGTTCACTTTAACCTTAATCACTTCAAGATGCTTATGATAGGGGCAATGAGAGCTGAAAGCTATTAAGTACCATAATTTTTGGAAGCACTTTATGAGACTTGAATCCCTACTTCCTTCTATGAAGGCCTTTCTTTTACTTTTATGTTTAGTCTCCACCTTTTACCTTTATGCACTTACTTTAAGAGCATAGTGGCCATTCTTAGTTCTATGTGCATTGTCCCAAGACTTGTTGATTGATGCATAACTTTGATATTGCTTGTTTTAAACTATTTGTATCTAGTCACTCTTATGAACTTTGAAGGTGTCCTATGCATTTATGTTTGCTACTCTATGAGGGACAAGCTGAATGACACTATGCTATGTTTTCTTTATGTGAAACAAACAAACGTCTTGCAAAGCATTGTTATTAATGAATCTTTTGTTTGTGCCTTTTCATGTTGCAACATAGTTTCTTTGTCTTATTGCTAGAACTTTGTCTTTCATGTTATGATTGAAGTACTATGATCCCAGCTTTGAATGTTTTACAAATACTTTGATCAAGTTTATGATGGTGCATGTCACCTCAAAAATTATTCTTTATTTTAGCACTTACCTACTCGAGGACGAGCAGGAGTTAAGCTTGGGGATGTTGATATGTTGCAAACGTATCCATAATTTTTGATGTTCCATGCTTGATTTTATCTACTTTCTTATGTTTTGTCCACAGTTTGGACTACTTTTCATATGATTTCTTGGACTAACCTATTAACAAGAGCCACAGTGCCAGCTGCCTGTTTTCTGCTGTTTTTGGTTCCAGGAAAGCCAGAAAATGAATATTCTTGGAATTGGACGGGACAAAAGCCAAAGTCAGTTTTTCGCCGGGGGACACCTGGAGCCAGAATACGAGAGGGAGAGGGGCTGGGGCCTGGCCACACCACCTGGCCACGCGACCCAGCCTGGCCCGCGCCAGGGGGTGGTCTGGCCGCCCCAGGCACCCCCTCGGCCTCTCCTTCCGCCTATAAGTTGCCTCTGATACGGAAACCCTAAGTACCCGATCAAAAATCCACGAAAGAGTCTGTAGCCGCCGTTATCTCCATACCTAGATCGGGAGGGATCTGAAGCTCTTCTCGGCACCCTGCCGGAGAAGGGAATTCACCCTGGAGGCCTTCTTCATCATCATGCAAGCCTCCGGTGTGATGCGTGAGTAGTTCATCTCTGGACTACGGGTTCATGTAGTAGCTAGATGGATGGTTCTACTCCTTTGTGCTATCATGTTTAGATCTTGTAAGCTCCGTTCATGATCAAGATCATCTATTTGTAATTCTGCATGTTCTGTTTGCGGGGATCCGATGAATATTGAGATGCTATTTCAGATTGATTATTGATTCTATCATGTCTTTGTTATTTGTGATCTTGCATGCTTTCCGTTGTTAGTAGCTATCTTGGCCAAGTAGATGCTAGCAACTCCAAGAGTTAGTATTTATGCTCGATAGTGGGTTCATGCCTCTGGTAATCTGGGGAAGTGACAGAAATCTCTAAGGTACTAGATGTGCTATTGCTACTAGGGAGAAAACAACAATCCTTTGTTCATAGAACAATCGTATTGTTACTTTACACGCAATTCGTAATGCAATTATCCGTTGCTTGCAACTTAATACTGGAGGGGGTTCGGATGATAACCTGGAGGTGGATTATTAATCATAGATGCAGTTGGATGGCGGTCTATGTATAATGTTGTAATGCCCAATCGAATCTCAAAGGAGTCAAGATGATTAGTATATGCTTGTATGCTTTCTTGATGTTTGTCAATTGCCCCGCTGTAATTTGTTCACCCAACATGTTATCTATCTTAAGGAGAGCCACCTCTAGTGAACTATGGACCCCGGTCCTTTCTTTTACTTTCAATCTACAATCAACTGTTTACTGCTTTGTGTTTACTTTCTGCAAACTATTACTTTTTTCCACTCGATACGTTTAACCCTTTATTTTCAGCAAAACCGGTGAGATTGACAACCTCATCGCAAGTTGGGAACAGAGTTCTGTGGTTGTGTTGTGCAGGTCTCTACGTTGCTGCTGGCACCGGTAGTGCGCCCTGCTAAAGTTCAGCTAGCAACACCTTTAGGGTGTTTCCTTGCTCCTACTGATTCGATTAAACCTTGGTTTCATAACTGAGGGAAAACTTGCTGCTGTGCTCATCATACCTTCCTCTTGGGGTTCCCCAACGAGCTCGATATATTTTGGGCCATCACTCCCCCATAAACAACCTTATTTAGGGAGTCCCTGATGGTGGAGATCCCCGTCGTCTTCGGCTTCGACCGATGGAGCACCACGATGAGAACAACCAGCCACAAGGAGCGTCGGATCTGGCTGTAGAAACCCGATGCATCACTCCAGGGCATAGCGCCCACTACAGGCATAGCGCCTACTACCGGCATCACGCCAAGACACCTAAGTCTACTCTGTACAGGCCAGCCACCCCATCCTTCCTTGCTCCAAGCGGCGGCGCCGCCGGAAAAGGGAGAAGGAAGCACTGGGACTCGGCGGTGGACTCTCAAGAGAAAGGATAGGGAAAAAACTTGCAGCTATATGCGCATGTATATGAGCCAAAGTTATAGCGAGCGACTATGGATATCCAGCACTTGCAGCTACTTGGACCTGAATCGACTTGGATAATACAAAGTTAAGCTTGGATTGGATATGGATTGGATCACGCTAGGATGGACACTACTCGGCCATCTGTCGTTTGGATTTGGACTCGGGCCCAATTCCACGTTTACGGGTATACCTTTTGTATTCGTATACGCAAGCGACAAGTTAGTGATTCCTAACAAGTTCTACCCTTTGTCAACCCAAACATAGTTTTTCTTAACTGATTCCTATAACAGAAAAATTCTCAAAACCGGTTCTACTAAAAATCGGGTGAAAACTCGTTTTCTATAAACCCACCTCTAAAATTTGCTATCCAAACAACCACTTAGTGATCGCTTTGAATCACCGAACTTGAATTCGTGGAGACACCAATACAGTAGCATTACTAATCGGAAACAGACACGGACACGGACACCAAAATAGCATCAGTCAATATATACTGCAGCCCATGCCGTTGCCGTGTGTACTATCTTGTTCGAAACAAGGGAGAGGACACATCGATCGTGTTGTGTATCGCGATGGAAGCCAATCCACGCAAAAGGAGGAAGCTGTGCGCCGAGGACGAGACGTCCGGGGCGCTGGCGCTGCCGGACGCCGTCGTGCTGGACATCCTGGAGAGGCTGCCAATCGGCGACATCCTCCAGTTCCGCCGCGTGTGCAGGGCCTGGCGCGCCATGGTCGCCGGCGACCCCTGCTTCGCCCGCGCGCACCTGCGGCGCTGGCGGTCGGAGATGGTCGTGGTCTCGCCCTGCAGCCCCGGGTCGGGCCCGTTCCTCAAGCTGTACCGGTACCGCGAGTCCGGCGGCGGAAGCGAGCGGGCAGCCGGGCCATTGTCCCGGGTCCAGCTCCGCTCTCCCAAGAGCTACGACCGCAGCATCGTGCACTGCGACGGCGTCCTCGTCGTCTCCAGCGCGGCGGAGCTGCTCGCGTGGAACCCGGCCACCGGCGAGTCGGTGCGGCTCCCGCGCGGCCAGCCAAGCTGCTGTGGCAATGGCATCGATCGCCTCGGATTCTGCTACGACGCGGCGGCGCGCGCGCTCAAGGTGGTCCGGTACTACTACCGCGTCCAAGACGTCGAGGCCGGGGCGTACAGCGTCGGCGTCGAGGTCCTCGCCTTGGGCCAAGGCCAGGGACCGCCGTCGTGGCGCCCGGCCGCGCGTGACCCGCCGTGCCCGATCTACGGCACGCCCCCCGCTTCCGTCGGCAGCGCCGTGTACTGGGCCATCGACGACCGCTTCCTCGACGGCGGCTCGCGGTCCCAGCCCGGAGTGTCCACGCTGCTCTCCTTCGACGTCATGACGGGCGAGTACAGTATCGTCGACGGCCCGCCGTTACGGTGGAGGTGCCAGGACGTGGCGCTGGGCAACGTGGGCGGCGCGCTGTGCGTCGTCCCCACGCTGATTAGCCTGCTGGGCGCGGTGTGGCTGCGCACCGCCGAGGGAACGTGGACGCGGGTGCTCCGGGTGCGCACGCGCTACATCCTGGCGAGACTGGTCCCCGTGGGGATATGCAACCGCACCGGGGAGATGCTGCTGCTCGCCGGCAGGGCAATGCACCACTGCTGCGCCGGTGGTCGACGTTAGAGGGCAGCTCGACCACCCCTCCCGCCGTGGTGGAGCAATCGCCAAGACGCTCGTCTTCATGTACACACCGTCGCTTCTTAAGATTGGTCCTGGTTGATCTTAGCCGTCGCTGGATATTTGTTACGTGCTGAATTATCACGTCATTACTTTGTGAATTAGCATGTACTCCCTCTGTTCCACAATAAAAAAGGTTAAACAGCTTGTTAAAAAGACTTACATTATGGAACAGAGCTAGTAAACTTTTACGTGCGAATTAGCATGTCATAGGTTTTTCTCCTTTAGCACTAACTTTTGTGAGTTAGCATGTAATTTTGATGGACATGGCTACGGGCGCGTCGCACCCAGTTCCACCCCATGGTGCATTTCGGGAATGGCGGTCTACGCCAACGGCCAGGCGCTACGCCGACGGCCAAATGTAGACCGCGATCAGGCCAGCCCCTCCAAGCAGCTGTCGGCGTAGAATTGTCCTCGGCGTAACATAGCTACACCGACGGCTGCCCTCGCCGTAGCCTACGCCGACGGCTGTCCTTGGCATATCTATTTTTTCTTTTACCTCATTAATCTTTGAAAAATTATAACTAAATCATTTTAACTCTAAAAAATAGAAATAATATATCAAAATTTGCAGAAAAACAAGATCTATCTATCTACACTCAAATATTACATATTTGTAAATAAAAATTAAGTGAAACATAAAACATTACATATAGTTTGAAACGGGCATAAAAAATTCAAAACGATCCAAATAATTAAAACCTTCGCGTGGTGTCATATTATGTGGTATAGTTGTAAGGAAAAATATAAAACTTGGTATATTGATTATATCTCAATTTTTTATTACAAAATAACCTATCTCATTCGAGGTTTCCTGACTTTCGGGTCGAATGACCAATGTTATGCCTAGAATCAAGACATAGTTTGTGATAAAATGCCCATATTGTGAATGAATGTGCATCATGGGATGGCGAACAATATTGCAGGAGGAAGTTTTCCTTTTGGTTGCACCAAAAATCCATTTTTCATTTTCGAGTGCAAAAAAGGGGGAGTTTTGTGAACCAACCACCAAATGGCTAATTCAAGATGCTACCATCCTATTTTTCAAAAAGATTAGACCACCTTACATGGACAATGTCCTAACAGGGGGATCTCAAACCTTTTTGTCCATCCCTGATAAAAAGACAAATTTTTGCCAAATCGGTAGGAAGTGAGTCAGATATGAACTACAGGTACATGATCTGATGCTCATGATTTTTTACAAAAATCATTTTTACGTTCACAATATGCTATTTCATCAGAGATCCACTTCAAATTTAGCGAGGCTCGGCCCCGAGCTAAGAATCTTCATGCCCGCCGTTCGACAAAGTTTGACGATAATTTGAAACGGGCATAAAAAATTCAAAAACGATCCAAATAATGTGAAACCTTCACGTGGTGTCATATTATGTGATATAGTTGCAAGAAAAAATATAAAACTTGGTATATTGATTATATCTAAAAAAACATTCATAAAATGACCTATCTCATTCGAGGTTTCCTGGTTTTTAGGTCAAATGACCAATGTTATGCCTAGAATCAAGACATAGTTTGTGATAAAATGCCCATATTGTGAATGAATGTGCATCATGGGATGGCGAACAATATTGCAGGAGGAAGTTTTCCTTTTGGTTGCACCAAAAATCCATTTTTCATTTTCGAGTGCAAAAAAGGGGGAGTTTTGTGAACCAACCACCAAATGGCTAATTCAAGATGCTACCATCCTATTTTTCAAAAAGATTAGACCACCTTACATGGACAATGTCCTAACAGGGGGATATCAAACCTTTTTGTCCATCCCTGATAAAAAAGACAAATTTTTGCCAAATCGGTAGGAAGTGAGTCAGATATGAACTACAGGTACATGATCTGATGCTCATGATTTTTTACAAAAATCATTTTTACGTTCACAATATGCTATTTCATCAGAGATCCACTTCAAGTTTAGCGAGGCTCGGCCCCGAGCTAAGAATCTTCATGCCCGCCGTTCGACAAAGTTTGACGATAATTTGAAACGGGCATAAAAAATTCAAAAACGATCCAAATAATGTGAAACCTTCACGTGGTGTCATATTATGTGATATAGTTGCAAGAAAAAATATAAAACTTGGTATATTGATTATATCTAAAAAAACATTCATAAAATGACCTATCTCATTCGAGGTTTCCTGGTTTTTAGGTCAAATGACCAATGTTATGCCTAGAATCAAGACATAGTTTGCGATAATGTGTCCATATTGTGCATGCATGTGCATCATGGAATGGCTAACAATGTTGTAGGTGGAAGTTTTCCTTCTTATCGCCCCAAAAAGCCATTTTCCATTTTCCGAGCACATAGAAGGGAGGGTTTGTGAAGCAACCACCAAACGGCTAATTCAAAATGCTACCACCCATTTTTCAAAAATACTAGACCACCTTATATGGACAATGTCCCATCAAGGGGATCGCAAACCTTTTCGTCTATCCCTGGTGAAAAAGACAAATTCCTGCTAAATCGGTAGGAAGTGGGTCAGATATGAACTACAGGTACATGATCCGATGCTCATGATTTTTTATAAAAATCATTTTTAGGTTCACAATATGCTATTTCATCGAGACCACTTGAAGTTTAGCGAGTCTCAACCTCGAGCTAAGAATCATTATGTGTGTCGTTTTAAACGGGCAAATGAAATTATGACTAGAATCACGGCATAGGTTATGATAAGTTGATATGAATATCATATTTAGATTCCTATCATTTTTCTAATCAATTTAGACATATTATTTGTCAAATTCCGATTTACAGATTTAAAGATATTGATTATTCCATATTAAATAGAAAAATACAAAATAAATAAAATCATTATATTTTTATTTGAATTCAATTATATTTTTACTTATTCATCGTTGTTTACTTAAATAATTGTTTGTAATTTTGAAAAATACAAACATGTGACATGATGATACAAGAGTTAATAGGATTGATATCATAGTATTGACACTACAAGAAATATGGTGATACAGGACCCTATCACTGAAAGGTCATAGTTTTTAGTTTGCGATCTTTTTGTGACCAAATACAGAAGGTCAAAAGCTAAGCGTCACTAGTTAAATATCACGACCTTTTTTCTGAATTGGTTATAGACGTCTATGACCAATACAGTTGGTCACAAATTCTATGACCAACTGTACATGGCTGATCTGATGTGGCAAATCTGTGACCAATTGGAAAGATAGTCAATCAGATTCAGCCCAATCCAGTTAGGTGTTTTACATGGGCTAAGCCCAAGAATTTTTGCCTTTTTACATGGTATGCTTGGTTATTTCTAGTCCATTTTTGTTTAGGCTTTTTATGATTCATTTCTTGTTTGGGCCATAGCCTTGTACGGTCCATTTTCAACATATTTATTCTGCTTTTCTAAAATGTTTCTAAATATCGTCAGATCCTATTACCTGATAATCAGCTTTTACTATTTTCACACCTCATTAATCTATACCTAATAATAATAAAGTACGAAGTGTTTCTTACGGGTTCCATTTTTTTAGATGGTTTTGCCCATGCCAATTCGGAATATTACCCACCGCACGAGTCAGTTAACCGTTCCTTTTTTCTTCTTTTTTGTTCGTCCGTTCGTTTTTTCTTCTTTTTACGTTCGTCAAGCCGCAGTGCCGTTCTTGTGCAGGAGAGATGATGTCGCCATGTCGGAGCCCACGCGAGGGACGAGCTTTGGTTTGGGGATACGGGCCGCGTAGACAGTGGTGGGAATATGAGAAGCAGGTGCCGCGCCAGATGTCTGGGCTTGCCCGTCGGGCAGCCTTCAGCAGCAACATCAACAAGCGGGCGCTGGACTACGAGGAGCAGGGGCGGGGGCCGGTTCTGCTTGTGCTGGAAAATCACGGGATAGTGTCGGCTTCCATTTTTTCAGGGGTTGCAGACTGACTAGGGTCACAAAGCATCCAGTATTGACGCGGCCAGTGAGTATCTGAGGCAACTCCAGATCTCATGTTCCTTGCCTTGCAACTTGCAGCAGCACGTGTCATGGTTGAGTTTTTTCTGCTTCTTGTCACCGGAGGTGGATCTTGAGGCCGGCAAAAGCGTAGGGAGTTGATGGATCAAAAGGTGCAAAGCAATTTGGAAGGGTTACGAAGAATGTAGCTGCTAGGAAGCATCTCAAGAGTTAAGACATCGAATAGGCTAGCTTCCGGTTCTGATAGTGTTTTACTTAGCGGTTCCCTTACTGTCAACATGCTGTACTCATTCCTGGGACTACTTAGTGGTGATTTTTCTTCTTCAGATTTTATTGGTTCTGTTTGGTTAAAAACCGAACTGAATTTCAGTGGTGGAGTTTTCTTCTCACTTTTCAAAAGAAGCGATTGGTCAACATCTTTATAAACCATACATTTCTGAAAACCAAAAAGAATTGAACCGAACATGCCCACGGCGTACAGAAAACACACAGTAAGGAGGCGTTAGGTGGTTCCACACCATTAGGTAGCTCGCATGAGGAGAGTAAGATGTTCTTTTTTGGTGGGCAACCAAACACGAGGGGTGGAAAAAAACAGCTTGCACGATTATCAAGCACCTAGGGGCAGTCTAAAGGGCAACACCCGAATCAGACGTTTCTATGGGACAAGCCAGCGCGGCTACGAAGAGTCAAATATTTTCTTTTTTTTTGTGCTAGGTCACATACCCCTCTCATAGCTAATGCAAGAAGCCGTCACAACCAACAGCCTGCCATGGATGCCACCAACCCCACCTACCACTATGCAAGCTACCAAATAACTTGACAACGTCGACTTTTGCATCGTTTTCCACTAGACAGGCTCGCTAAGGGCAACAATATGCATTTTTGTTTGGCCTACCTCCAAATGAACGACAAACAAGGGCACCCTAAGTGTTTTCACCTACACATGCCAATTGAGTATTCGAATACACGAGACCCATGCCAAAAACTCCGGCACCAAAAAAAACCTACTCCCTCCGATTCATATTACTTGCCGTTGAATTTGACGTATCTAGCACTAAAACATGTCTAGATACACACATGTGAACGACAAGTAATATGAATCGGAGGGAGTAGCTAACTTTTCTTGACGTTGGCATTAACAACATGAAGAAATGGCACCATTTTTTGATGGTGGGACAAGAACGAAGAAAAAATTGCCATTCATAATTTTAGTAGTAAAATTCTTTATAGCCTAAAATATATGAAATACAATGCAGTCGTAGCAACGCATGGGTATGTTTCCTAATCTATACCTAATAATAATAAAGTACGAAGTGTTTCTTACGGGTTCCGCTTTTTCTTGACGGTTTTAACCCTGCCAGTTCGGAGATAATTACTCACCCGTGTCACCTATAAGTCAACGTACCTGTTGGTTAATAAAATTGCCATCGTTTTTTCTTTGAGGGACATAAAATTGCCACCGTATGTCATTGTTCCGTAGGTCGTCGGCCATCCGAATCATTCCTCACGTCTTTCTATTTTCCTTTCCCCGTCTAACGAGAACAAGTTCGGTACGAACTCGATTCGCCGCCGCTGCTCGCTCCAGCGCGCGCCGGCCGCTTTCTCCCCGCAAACCTCTCCTTCTCCCTTCTCGTACTCCTCAATGAACAGGACGAGCTCCGCCTGGTGCTGCCAAGAGGCAGGCGGCCACGGATACGAAGGAGTTCGATCGTGGGCGATTTCCGGGGGCAACTCTCACGCACGAGGAGGGCGCACTAGAGACCGCAGCGGGAGGGCTTCGATTGGGAGCCACGGTCGGGGCTCAGGAGCGAGAGGGAATGTAGTGAGGTGGCCATCGCGTCTCTGATGGTGCTCCAGGAAAGTGGCATGGCGATGATGGAGGTGTACAGGCAGTGGAGATAGGTGGACGGTGTGTCCACGGGGTAGGGAGTCAATGTGCGACAGTTCTTGGCCGAAATTCGTCCTGCCTTGGAGATGAATTCACGCGGACAGCGGCGGTAAGGGCCCGGACGCGGGGAATCGGTCTGAGGCCGGGCCGTCTTGGGCGCCTAGGAGCCCCTGCGGCTGGGACAGGGCGAGCAAGGGAGGCCGATGATGGTGGGGGCGAGTGGGGGTGGGTTCTTTTTTCCCTCGGGTTTGTCAAGTGTGACCCTCTCGCGTGCTTAGCTGCTAAGAAGCAGGCAGTGGAGCCTAACAGATTTCAGAACTCTTGTGTAATGGTGTTGTATAGTCCAGGATTCAGAACGGGTGTGTAGCCCCCGGTGCGAAGCCACGGAGTAACGAACTTATGATGGATAAACACGCGGTGGAGGAGACGTCCAGTCGGATGCGAGGGTGATTCTTTTGCTCTCTTTCTCTTTGATTGATCAAATACTGGTTCTACATTATGTAAGTGCCAATGAGTATATCCAGTTATAATAACTGAATGGTTCACCTGGGTAAATTTATGCCAAACCATGCGCTCTCAATTTATTACTCCCTCCGTCCCAAAATAAGTGACGTGGGTTTATCTAGATTCGGATAGTTTTAATAATATTTGTAAGTTACCTGCAATTTTCTTTATAGTTTTAATATTTTCTGTAAACCATTGGGTGAACATCTGACCTGCTGCTATGGTCCCTTTTTAAGATAAAGTAGTCAAGTTTCAGCGGTGCTAGAACGTAGGTGATGGCAGACCAACATAGGATTATTTTTCAAGCCTCGTAACAATCTCACGAGTGTTCAACACGGCGAAGTTTGGCGTGGAAGCTCGATATGTAGCTGGGAAGTTCATGATCAAGGATTTTCGGAGAACATGACCTCAGCATCACGCAGTACTTGGGTTACACCTTTCCAATGTTGTAACCAATAAATTCTAAAACTTTGTTCATGATCAAGATGATTTAGCAGCGACGGCGGGAGTGGATGTGTATCAAATAAATAAAAGAAGATTAAAAACTAAGGCTAGGATTGTGTGGTTTTGATCCACTTTAGGACGAAGTGTTTCTTACGGGTTTCGTTTTTTTGGACGGTTTTGCCCCCGCCAGTTTAGAAGTATTACCCACCACGCCACCTCCAAGTCAAACCCGAAATTAGAATTGTTTTTTCTGTATACAACTACCCAAAGAAAAAACCGTGTAGCGGTAGGACTTCTTTTTGGACAGTGTACCGGCAGGACTTGTGCTAAGGAGTTTTATATGTTGTACCGATTTAACCATTCGCAAGAGTTTCGGTTGTATAGGCTTGATGACCTTGATCAATAAATAGTTCAGATGCACAACACGTTCAGACAGCTTAAACGCTTTGGCTCAAGTTCAACACACGATAGGTAAACATGCATGTCCCAGATCAGACTAATCAATTGGCATCACTTAATTCAGCTCGATTTCATTATCTGGTGTATTTTTTTCTTCGTTCAAATAAGAAAGGCCTTTCACCTACATTGGTACAATTGATTCCCTCAAATAAGATTTACTATTAGGACCCATGTAGTTGAAATTCTGGTGTTTAAAGGAAATTAAAGGAGGAATAATTACACGCTGCAAGTTTGTCTCACGAAGTGGCATCCTAAGAAGGAATTCAAACGCAAGGGAGTCGCCATTGCACAGCAAGAAAAAAGCTGTAGGTAAAAACATTATCCGTAACTCATTTGCATTGCTGGTGTCGGAGTAAATGATAGAGTGAGCGCTGCACGTTCGCTTAATGGCTCCTCCACAATAATTTAGGGAGGTGAAGGCCTTCGGGAAGTTGGCTGGTAAGACATGCGCAAGTATACCAAACACAAAATTGTGCGTCTCCACGAATCAATTTTTTCTCCCCCGTTACAACTCACGGGCACGTTTCCTAGTAACAATAATGTACCAATAAGGAAGGAGAGGGAGAACATATGAAAATCTACATACAACCCAAATCAGTTTATTTCAATATTCTAGCCAGAACAGATAGAACACATGAAATCCCACACTCAAATCCAAATTACAACCAGTTTAACCATAGAAACTAGCTACACTTCTATACTCTGCATATCTGCCACGTTTCGACACTCTAGATAGCTTCACGTTTCCACATCTTTAGCATGTAGCTCTTGTATATGAGAGGATATCTGCCAACTGTTCAACAAAACAATTACAAACAAAAACAAAAAAGTAGAGAAATGACATTGTAAGAAGCTCAATGTTCAACAGAAATAAGCTCACATCAGGCTGCAAGCGGGAACGAGCTGTCCGCGAGATTGACAATACATATCAGGCTATTTTTGTACTCAGTACTAAAAATTATGCAAGTGTAGCACGAGGTAGCAAAGCATGCAGCAGGAGGATCACTTAGGCTGCCTTTTATTCATTAATTCTATGTACAGATCTACCTAAAACACAACAATGCTACCAATGAGATAATTGAAGCTACCAGTTAATAAAAGTTCAGTATTTACACTACAGACATGTGGAACATAATCTACCGCACATACAGCCTAGGCACTATCTTATATATGCCAAATCACGGACAACCAGCAGCAAGCAAGCGTAAACGTATTTCAATCTCATGTCTCAAATTCCAGACTAACAGAAGCAGCAAGTAGACTTCACATGAGTTCGGCCATTTCATCTATCATGCGAACACCAACATAGTAGGTATAATGAGTAGGTACAAGCAGGAAGCTAGTTCATTCTGTGTAGATTGCTACCTAGAGATGATATAGATATGTCCAGGTAAAGAAAAAATATAACGAAGCAAAATAAAATGGAAACCAAATACTCCTGGATATTCCAGGACCTCAATCTTGGGCGCGGCCAAGGTCAAGGGTAGCGAGTGATGCTGATTTGTCTTTAAAAAGAAGTGTTGGGTTTGTTGAATCACTAAAGATCAACTAACTTTGAATTGGCCCAAATCAGCTCTTATAAGCACAACCAGCCATCATACCAATACACGACCCTCTTAAATAAGAAGAATAACTAAAGCTCTAGATGAAGCCCACACTAGATAAAAAAATTGTCTTAACGTTAACACTGAAAGTCAAGTAAACAAATCCCAACAAGTAGATGATGCCATTAACATCTTTTGGTTTAAGGAAACAGAAACTCACATAAATTTTGCTCGCTAACTTTAGCATAGTCCTTGACACATAGGTGGAGATGGTCAGCCTCTTCTAATACCATCAGTTGCAGGTCCAGGTGCTGAACGCCACCATCTAGAAACTCACATAAATTTCACTCGCTAACTTCGGCAGAGTCCTTGGCACACATGTGGAGATGGCCAGCCTCTTCTAATTCCATGAGTTGCAGGTCCAGGTGCTGGACCCCATCATCCAGGAACAACATGTTACCCTGATCATATCACGTGCAACCATGTAAGATAAGGCGTGTTTACATGAATTCATTTACAACAAATACAATTGAAGGTTAATTGCTAGTTAAGCTGTTTTTTGGACATTTAAATGATATAAGAGATAATGATTAATACTTGAAGTTCCTGGAATACTGAACAAAACTATCTATCTTGGGAGGTGGCCAGTAGCAGCATGACAGAGTCATGGTAACATATATGCATGCAAGTTCATGGAATACTGAACAAAACTATCTATCTTGGAATATACAAAAATATCAAATGCATAGGGAAGCTAGCAAGATACAACAAGAGTGTGTACATTCATGATAGGTGCGGCATCCATAGACTCATACTTAAACTACAGAAGCTTGCCATCAAATATTATTCATATATGAATCTTCTAGCAAGGTGACTCTATACTACTATCTCACAAGACATCACCTGCAATAGTACCTCTTCAAGAAACCGATGCACAAGTACAAGTGGAATTATTCTGACATGTAGCGAGTCCACAAGAGCATGATCTGATCAAAACTGAACTCCCTGCAATCCATAATACATTGGAATAATTGGAACTTAGAAGAGAAAGGGACCGCTAACTGCTTTTTATTCAATTTAATAAATGTGTCACTATATAGCTTAGTGAATAAATCTAACTCTTATGTAATTAGTGTTTGTCAACCAAAATGTTTTTTAATTCAACCAAAATAATTTAAAACGAATAGGAAACTGGTAATAGAGAGAACACTTTGTGTTTCTTTCTATGTCAGTAACAACTTATAAACTATGAAATAACTTCACCACAGTAGCCAAAGTGAAATTCCTACTGTTCAAAGTGACTCAAATTTCCTCAAACAATTGCTGGTGTAGCTAGTTTATAAGGGGCGGTCATTGCACTTTTCAAGAATGCAACAAAAACAAATTATATATGATTTTCTACACACAAGAGCATACAGATTTAGACTTGAGTTTACTCGAAACTTGAGGAATCAGTAATTTACCTAGTATAGGGACGGATCAGGAGGAGACTGGAAGCAGTAGAGTTCCTGGGACAAGTCGGGGATGTCGATGGTGTGGTTGTGGATGTGGTCGTGCCCTACTCGTTGTAGTTTGGCCCGCCGGTGATGCAGATGACGGACATCTTATCGCTGTAGGCGCTGCCGATGGCATTGAGGAGGTCAACGGTGAGCGTGATGGTGTAGACGTCGATGCCGTTGGCCCCTGTGTACTGCGTGTGTAGCTCGTTGCACCAGCCGACGAGGCCCAGCCTAGGCTCGGCGATGGGGTGAGCGTGATGGCGCAAATGCCAATGTCGTTGGCCCTGCATACTCCGTGTGTAGCTCGTTGCCGCAGCCGACGAGGCCCTGCCTAGGCTCGGCGATGGGGTTTGAAGTCCCCGAGGACAACGAAGAAGTCAACGACACCCACCTGCACGATCCGCCACGGAGAAGCAGGGATCTAGCAACGACGCAAGGTTCCGAGGAGGGTTCAGGTAGTGGCACTGGTGGTTGGAGGATTGAGGAGAATGCGTATGCCCCAGATGGAGAGGCGGCGGCGTGAGAGGAGTAGGGCGACTGCGGGTGGAGGATGGCGTTGATCGTGGGAGGGGGAGGCGGCGGAGACAGCGTGGATTGGATCTGGGGAGGACGGGAGGTAGAGGCGTGCGATGTAGTAGATGGTTAGGGTTTGTAGGGGCTAGGTCAGGATCCTACGTGGAGTGGCGGCAGTGTCTAGTTTGGGAAGTGGAAGCCAAGATGCCATGTCATCGATCCGCGCCGAAACTGACTTGTATCGCAATCTCGTCCGTCCATTCTGCTCTGATCCAACGACTCTCCTAGCATCTTAGCTTTATTCAAAACTCTAAAGCAGTGTTACTCGTCTATGACCATTTCGTGTTAGGAACTCATGACCTTCTTGACATAATTAGTCGTAATATTTCCAGGCTTAGACCTTCCCAAATGTCTTACGACCAGTTGGTTCAGAATGGTCATAGATTTATGACCAAAAAACTCATGGCCGTTAAGAAAAGATCACTAGTAAGCATATTTCTTGTAGTGTGACAACAAGGTATAAATTGCTTTGCGGGAATTGATTCTGAAGGAACAGAGAAGTTAAGCGTGCTGGGGTGATACATTGCAAATGTATCTATAATTTTTGATGTTTCATGCTTGGTTTTATCCACTTTCTTGTGTTTTGCCCACACTTTGGAGTACTTTTCATATGATTTCTTGGACTAACCTATTAATAAGAGCCACAGTGCCAGCTGCCTGTTTTCTGCTGTTTTTGGTTCCAGGAAAGTTAGAAAATGAATATTCTCGGAATTGGACGGGACAAAAGCCAAAGTGCCTATTTTTCTGGAAGTCATCAGATGCCAGAATATGAGACGGAGAGGGGCTAGAGGCCGGCCATACCACCTGGCCGCGCGACCAGGCTTGGCCCGCGCCAGGGGGTGGTGTGGTGGCACCCCCTCGGCCTCCCCTTCCGTGTGGCATCCCGCTAAAACCACTACTAGAAAATCGCTGTGTTTTTATGTATTGCATCATCATGACCGCATGCTCATGTCATCATGCCATATTGCATTTGAGCATCGTCATCATCTTGCATGGTTTGTTTAAAAACTATTTTCGAAAAGTCTGGTTTTGTTTTCTAAATGCCTCGTTTATATTTCAAATAAAAACTCCGGTCTTTTCCGGATAGTTTTATTTGTCTAAAAATTATTTACAAAGGCCTATTTTAAAATAAAATAAAAGTTTAAATGTTTTTGGGGAGGTAGCCCGCCAGGCCCGAAAGCCCGACCGGCCACCTCCAAAACCCTAGTCCTAGCCTAAACCTAAACCCCAACCCTAGCTCTCCTTAGACGCCTCCCTTCCTTTCTTTTTCTACCGCCGCCACCATGTCGTTCCCCGCTGCAACCCGCCCCTGGCCCTATCACCAGATTCCACCTCGCCACCCCCTTCCGACAAAACTGCCGCCCTCCACCTACCGCCTGGGCCCACCGGACGCGTCGCCACCAACCCCAACTCCTGCTTGCTTTCGTCCACAGCCCGCACGCCACCTTCCCCACGTCTGGCCCCACCACACGCGAGCGGGCGACGCAACCCCAGCTTTCTCTCGCGCGTGCCCCGCTCCCCTTGTCCGTTTCTTCGCCCCAGCCCCACCTAATCCCCGGCAAGCGCCAGGATCCCCACCCCGTCGTGCTCCCTGTCTCCTCTCATCGATCCCCTCCATCTTCCTTGTTGTCCGCCGCCGCGCCTGCAAGCCCCGCCGCCTCCGAAGCTCCCCTCGTCGCCTCCCGCAGGTCGTGGTCCCCTCTGCTCGGAGCCGCGCCGTCCCTGCAGCGTCGCCACCCAGCTCCCTCCCCTTCGGCCGCTGCTGCAAGGCCTCGTCGCCCCCGTGCTGGCAGCTCCCTCTGCCTCGACCTCCCGCGAGCCGCCACAGACGTGGCCCCGTCGGCCTCGCGAGCGTTTCCCAGATCGGCCACCTCCTCTCGGTCCTCCTCTCCACCTTGCCGGCCTCGCTGCCGCGGGCGTGCTCTGTAGGGCCCGACCTCCTCGTCCGCGCCTCCGCCCGTGGTCGCTCGTCCTCGCCTTCCCCACCTCCGGCCACGTCCTCGGCCGCCACAAGCGCCAGGCCCCCTCCCTCACCTCTGCCCACGAGCTCCCCCAACACCGCGCGGCAGCGGCTCCGCCGACCTCGCCTCTGTCCGCCGCGTGCCCTGCTGCCCGTCCTCGCCTCTGAACCGAGCCCGCGTCATCGGCTTCAATCCCTGATGGTCGATGCTCTCCTCTGCCTCTCTGGACGTCGCCGCGATGCCTTCTCCTGTCGGGAACTGCGCCCCCTGCAAGCATGTCAGCCGCGGTCCCACAGGCGTCGTCGCCCTTGTCCTCTCCTGTTGCTGCATGTCCACAACGTGGTCGTCCAGGCTCCTGCAAGGACTTCCTCTGGCAGTCTCGTTTTTTTGTTGTGCTCCTACCAGGTGTTGCAAACACGCCAAGACCCCGGATACGAAGTCCGAACCCCTCGCCGCGCCGAGTTCTCCATCTGAGGCGTCAAGCACGTCGACATGAAACCGAAGTACGCCGCACACCAAGTCCTTCTTCCCAAAACGTCAAGCTCTCCTTCCCGGATCCGATGCTCGAAGCCCCGAAGACCGATCCCGCTGAACCGATCCCGCTGAACCCTGAGACCCCCGGAACCCAAGATCTTCCGAACCATATGTGTGACCCTAAGCCCCTATTTTTATAATATGACATTACCAACTGTCGCATATTAAATTGTTCATGCCTGTATACTTGTCTGTGGTTTGGGGGCATTATGCCGATTCACCTCATAATTAAATATGGAGTCTATATGCGGGCTAGTCTTATTCCGGACTCCATTTAAATCTGTGTAGCGAACCAATGCCATGTTTTGCCATGTTAATGCAACATTTAAATTGCGGGGTAGCTAAATAACTTGAACCTTCTAATTAATTGTCGGAACCCCGGTTCCGCTTAATATTGCCTAATTGCACCGCATCTGTGCCATGCCATGCATCATATCATAAGCATGCCGGATCTTCTGCCGTAGTATTAAATATTGGATCCAGTGTTTCTTCTAGTGTTTGTTTCTTCGTGGATTAGGCCGATGAGTTGATGCGAGTAACGACAAGTTATCCGGATATGATCCGTCGGCAGTGTTTCCCAGGCGAGCATCTCTCCCCCTTCTAACTATTTTACATTTATAGTCTTTATTTCCTCCTGTTGATCTATTGTTATCCGTATCGCGATGCTTTAGTTTCTGTACACCAGTTATATCCCGTGCAACCTCTATATTGCCTTGGACACCTCCTATTACCTGTGTTTGGTAGATAGCTGGCCTTGCGAGTCGTAGTTGCTTGCTCAGGTGCGATCTCGTGTTGTCAAGTATCACAATTGTTGGAATGATGGCAGATGTTTATGGTGGAGATGGTCATGACTTTAAATACAACTATTAAATTATTGTGATAACTAATAAAAGAGGCACCGGTGGACAATACATGCTATTTGGTTTTTATGCCCACTTGTGTCCCATAGGCCCCGAGTACTTGATACCTGTTCCTTGACTATTCGCACTATCCACATACGGGAGACTCTATGAATCCCCCTTAGCCAGAGCTTGATTCATTTCTTATTTCTTGGGGCCACAAACTAGTTTGAGGTTTTATTACTATCCTGTACTTATGCCATGCTTTACTGCTTTATTTACGATTGTGCGTGGAGCACCTGTACTGTTTAGGATCGTGACACGTTTTCGCTGTATCGACAAGCCCAGTCACACTTTCAGGTTCCCAGTCGTTTACAGCCGTCCACGCAAACCTTGGGTCCGTCTCAGAGCCGGCCAACTTCGTTGCGGGTAGCTTAATGGGGTGGCCCCCTGAAATATTTTATGAATCCTGTGATTGCTTTGTCGTGGAAGCCTCGTTGGGTTTTGATTTGGTTTTTCCGAGGTTGATCGTGTGTGTGTGTGCTATTTGTACACCCCTGCAGGGTAAATCTTTCTGAAAGCCGTGTCCGCGGTTATGGACAACTTGGAGCACAGTATCTCGATCATAGACAAGCATAACTAAAGTAGTGTTCTAAATTGACTTAATATATGACTAGTAATTCAGCTTCACTACAATGGTATGGATAATAAAAATGCCAACAATTGGTGGATCTATGGTGATCTGTGTCATACTATACCTGCCTAGTAAGTATTGCAACTCCAATGGAATGTGATAAAAGTGCCAACAACTGCTGGGTTTTGGAATTCCTCTGGACAATTATATCTGACTAGTAAATGTTCCAACTATCACGGAATGGTTAATTAAAACAGCCCACTACTTATGCTTCAGGATGACTCATGCTATCTATATCTGATTAGTAAGTGCTGCAACTATAACGGAATGAATAAAACTGCCAACCGTGTGAGTTCCTCGGTCTGACTTCCTCATTTGGTCTCAAGGGAGAAATACCAGGATGGGTATGTTTGGTGTTAGTATCAGGTTGGATCTGGATAGGTCTTTCTTACCCCTCTCTGATAACCGCCAGTTGTATCGAGTCACTATAGGTTGTTTAGTGCCGCTATGCTGCCGCTTCAGCCCACCATACTTGTGTAGGCGAGGACCGCTGAATTCTAGCCTCGCCATGTACTGGCCTCAGTACTGACGCTCCTCTTTTTCCTTTGCCCTTTGTCGACACCCCTTTTGTTTTAGCAGGTTTGAGATCGACGTCGTTAGCAGGGTTACCCTTCCGGCTTGGCCTGGGCAGGTTTATGGACGCCATTGGTTATTCTTCAGGGCTCTTAGCCCCATTTGCATCTTGTCCGTACTCGGACGCTGTATCGTTTTCAAGGTGATTCGGATCTTTGTAGTGTATATATGTATTCTTGACTCTTGGAGATGTGCTGTATATATATATATATGTTCTGTGGGTCCCATCGAGGACTGTTGTGTAATGGTATTACTTTGTTTTCCATCCGCACGAAAGTGCCTGGTGGGCGTCCTTGAATCGTTTCTATGCGGGTTTGGCGGGAAGTTCTAAGACTTGCATAGGGCCGATTCGAGGGTGTTACATTCCGCCTATAAGATGCCCTTGGGATGAAAACCCTAAGGACCCGATCAAAAATCCACGAAAGAGTCTGTAGCCGCCGTCATCTCCATCCCTAGATCGGGAGGGATCTGAAGCTCTTCCCGGCACCCTGCCGAAGAGGGGAATTCACCCTGGAGGCCTTCTTCATCACCATGCAAGCCTCCGGTGTGATGCGTGAGTAGTTCATCCTTGGACTACGGATCCATGTAGTAGCTAGATGGCTGGTTCTCCTCCTTTGTTCTTTCATGTTTAGATCTTATGAGCTCCGTTCATGATCAAGATCATCTATTTGTAATTCTGCATGTTGTGTTTGCGGGGATCCGATGGATATTGAGATGCTATTTCAGATTGATTATTGATTCTATCATGTCTTTGTTATTTGTGATCTTGCATGCTTTCCGTTGTTAGTAGCTATCTTGGCCAAGTAGATGCTAGCAACTCCAAGAGTTAGTATTTATGCTCGATAGTGGGTTCATGCCTCTGGTAATCTGGGGAAGTGACAGAAATCTCTAAGGTACTAGATGTGATGTTGCTACTAGGGAGAAAACAACAATCTTTGTTCATAGAACAATCGTATTGTTTACTTTACACGCAATTCGTAAAGCAATAATATGTTGCTTGCAACTTAATACTGGAGGGGGGTCGGATGATAACCTGAAGGTGGATTATTAGTCATAGATGCAGTTGGATGGAAGTATATGTATAATGTTGTAATGCCCAATCAAGTCTCAAAGGAGTCAAGATGATTAGTGTATGCATGTATTGCTTTCTCGATGTTTGTCAATTGCTCCGTTGTAATTTGTTCACCCAGCATGTTATCTATCTTAAGGAGAGCCACCTCTAGTGAACTATGGATCCCGGTCCTTTTCTTTACAGACAATCTATAAACTGTTTACTGCTTTGTGTTTACTTTCTACAAACTATTACTTCTTTCCATTCGATACGTTTAATACTTTGTTTTCCGCAAAAACACGGTGAGATTGACAACCTCATCGCAAGTTGGGGACAAAGTTCTATGGTTGTGTTGTACAGGTCTCCATGTTGCTACTAGCACCGGTAGTGCGCCCTACCAAGGCTCAACTAGTAACACCTTTGGGGTGTTTCCTTGCTCCTACTGGTTCGATTAAACCTTGGTTTCATAACTGAGGGAAACTTGCTGTTGTGCTCATCATACCTTCCTCTTGGGGTTCCCAACGAGCTCTACATCATCATCGCTCCAGCATTTTCCTAGGCACCATTACAGAGCCATCAAGCATTTTTCTGGCGTCTTTGCCGGGGAGTCAAGGACATCTTCACAAGGGGAGTCCCTCATAACCAATCTCTTTACTTTGTTATTTTTGTTTTGCTTAAGTTTCTTTTTGCTTTGTTTACTTGTTTTCTTTATTCAAAAACACACAAAAATTAGTTTTACTAGTTTGCTTTCTTATTTGAAAACACACAAAAATGACTACTCTTGAAAACACTAAGTTGTGTGACTTCACTAGCACCAACAACAATGATTTTATGAGCACACCTATTGCTTCACCTGTGCCTGAAGATACTTTTTTTTGAGATAAAACCTACTTTGCTCAATCTTGTTATGAGAGAACAATTTTCTGGTATCTGTAATGAAGATGATGCTTCCCATCTAAATAACTTTGTTGAACTTTGTGAGATGCAAAAGCATAAGGATGTAGATGGCGATATTATTAAGCTGAAATTGTTTCCTTTCTCTTTGAGAGGAAAAACTAAAGAATGGTTGAATTCCTTAACTAGGAATAGTATTGATTCTTGGACTAAGTGCAAAGATGCTTTCATTGGAAAATACTATCCTCCTGCTAAGATTATATCTATGATAAGTGATATAATGAAGTTTAAACAACTTGATAATGAGCATGTTGCTCAAGCTTGGGAAAGAATGAAATCTTTGGTAAAGAATTGTCCCACTCATGGACTGACTGCTTGGATGATCATCCAAACTTTTTATGCAGGATTGAACTATTCTTCAAGGAACCTATTGGATTCTGCTGCTGGAGGTACCTTTATGACCATCACTTTGGGTGCTGCAACAAAACTTCTGGACAATATGATGGTTAATTATTCTGAATGACATACTGAGAGAGCTCCACAAGGTAGGAAGGTAAATTCTGTTGAGGAAACTTCCTCCTTGAGTGATAAGATTGATATTATTATGTCTATGCTTGTGAATAGGAAACCCCATATTGATCCAAGTAATGTTCCTTTAGCTTCTTTGGTTGCTCAAGAAGAGAAAGTTGATATAAACTTCATAAGAAACAATAATTTTGGCAATAATGCTTATAGGAGTAATTTTGGTAACAACAATTATAAGCCATATCCTCCCAACAATGGTAATGCTTATAGAAATTCTTACAACAATAATAGGAGTGCTCCCTCTGAACTTGAAGTTATGCTTAAAGAGTTTATTAGTAAACAAACTGCTTTCAATAAAACTATTGAGGAAAAACTCTCTAATGCTAAAAGAAATATAGCATCTTTGGCTGAAGCTCAATCTTCTTTGAATAAAATGGCTGCAAAACCTGAAACTAATGATAATCCCTTTGCAACCACTACTGCTATACAAGTAAGAATTGATGAAAATGTTAGACTATTTGCTGAATTACATGCTAAGTGGGAAAGAGAAGATGAAATTGCTAGAAACATTAGTGTTTCTACTATTACCACCACTAGTGTTGAGGCTAGTAATAGTTTTAGTACTTTAGATGATAAATTTGATTTTGATCTTGATGGTTGCAATATCTCTGAAGTTATTAAGTTCCTACAAAAGCTTGCTGAAAGTCCTAATGCTAGTGCTATGAACATGGCCTTTACAAAACACATTACTGATGCTCTCATAAAGATTAAAGAATAAAAGATGAAACATAAAGCTTCTATTCCTATAAAACAAGAAGATGGTTGGGAACCCATCATTAATATGAAAGTGAATGGCTTTCATTTCAAAGCTTTACGTGATCTTGATAGTAGTGTTTCTATTATGCCTAGAAGGATTTATGATATGCTTGATTTGCCTCCTCTTGAAGATTGTTATTTGAATGTCCCACTTGATGATAATGCTAAAAAGAAACTCATGGGGAGTCTTAATGATGTTCTTATTATGGTTAACAATGCCTATGTCCCCATTGATTTCTATGTTTTGGATGTTGAATGCAATGCTTCTTGTCCTATTACTTTGGGAAGACCTTTTCTTAGAACTATTGGTGCCATTATTGATATGAAAGAAGGCACCATTAAATATCAACTCCCACTCAAGAAAGGTATAGAACACTTCCCTAAGAAGAGAGAGAAGATTTCTTTTGCTTCTTCTATGAAAACAAAATTTTGGTCTTAATGCTTCTTCATTTGAGAACACTTGATTCTTTTTTTGCTTCTTATGCCGAACTTAAAGGCGTTAAAGAAAAGTACTTATTGAGAGATAACCCAAAAGTTTTAGACGAGTCTTGGAAGTTATTACCTCTGTAATAAACTCTTCTTATCCTTTTATTTGCTTTTTGTGCCAAGAGTAACCTCTAATGAGAGAGAAGTAATGATTGCGAAAGTTGCTGTCCCGAAACAGATTTATGTGCTTCATCATAAAAATTCTTGTAAAATCTCTGTATGTCCTTTTGAGGCATGATTTTTTGTGCTTCTGGCCCAGGTTGTTAAATAACTTTCGTTAGTTCAACACTTTTTGATTTGAGCAACAGAAGGTCTTCGAAAAAATTCGTCTTTACCTGCTGGTCTGTTTTGACAAATTTCTGCTATTTTCTGCATTTGCTTCTTGTTGGTTCCTTTTTGAGTTCTTTTAGGGAATTGAGCTTTTTGAGGGAAGTGCTACAGTAGCTAGTGTTCTAATAGAAGTTTATTTGGTGTTAGAACTGAACATTAAGACTTATTTATCTTGAGTGCACTAATGTTGCTAATAAAGATTGTGTGAAGTTTTGTATGAAGAAAAATTTCAGGTGTATGGAAAGAATGAGTAATAAGATGAAGGATGGACTAAATCTCAAGCTTGGGGATGCTATGAGTGTCACCCCAAGAAATATCCAAGAAGTACAAGCGTCAAAGCTTGGGGATTCTCAAGGCATTCCCCTCTTCATCAATAAAAATCCCAGGTTTCTTTCAAGCGCTTTATTTTTATTGTTTCATGCACAATTGTGTTGTTCTTGGAGCGTCTTCTTTTTCGTTTTGGTTTTTCGTTTGCTTAGTTTTCTGAATAAATTGGTTGGACCCCCTCTTTCATACGTTGGTTTGCAAATAGTTTGGTTTGGAAAAGAGTAGGAAAGTTCATGCTTATGTGGTAAAAAGAGCTCGTTTTTGACTGTGGCCTATGCTTTGTCAAGCCATGCTTGATATTGTTTTAGGTTTATGCTTAATATTCTTTGCTGTAGCATGACTTGTTATAAACAATTGAGATTGCTTAATGTGCCTTGGATGAATCATGCGTTGTTTTAGCATACTAAAGCATAGTATAGTGGTATTTTCCTTTGATGCTTTATTTGGGTTGACTTGGCGCATGCTCACACCATGTTATGACTATCTCAAGTCACCATAGCCTTTATGATCCTTTAGTTTTCAACTTGTAGTATCACTTTATGCTATGATCAATGATGTTTTGTTGCTCTGCATGATTATGGCCATTATTGCTCTCTTAGTTTATCGCTCTCAGTCTTTTGCTAGCCTCCACAACCAAGTATGAGTTCCACTCATGTATCCAACTCCCTAAACCAAGTTATTCGAAAGAGTCCACCATACCTACCTACTAGCTTATGCTATTCCAAGTATATTCATGCTTTTGTTTACCTTCCAAATTAAACTTGTTATGAGAAAACTAGTGATTAAAGCTCTCACGAACTTGATGGCACACTTTACTTTTTTGCAACTAGAAATCTTGAACCTTTGGGTCCTTCTTTGTTGCATATATGCTTGCGCTTTATAAGTTGAAATTAGCAGAACCGTGTATCACGGGGAACGCTTTCAACATTGCACTTGTACTTTGTACCCCGTTGATATCATGTTCTTTTGCTTACGGATCCCGGCGGTGTGAAATAAAAGTGGAACTTGTAAGATCATGGAGTTTGTATGTGTGTTAGAGAAACGCCTGGGCCTCTAGCCTAAACCATGCCTAATCATGGTGTAAACTTGCAGCATCACCATAATGAGCACTCTATGAATCATCCTCAATAAAAACCTATGCAAATAGCAAATAAAAAGATCGCTGAGATGCTCATTGTCTGTTTGCCTTGTCATTTTGATTATGGAAAAGCTCTCGTATCATGTGCAAGGGGTACCCCGTTGGCGGTTCTTTATGATACATATGTACTTACAATGACAAGAGTTTACTTGTGACAAAAGTTGAGTAGCATGAGGATCGGTCTTCGTAAGTAAGGGGCATGAGATTTCGGTTTATAACTTGTCAAGCATATCCTCTTAGTTGTGTTACTTTAACCTTAATCACCTTAAAGATGCTTATGATTGGGCAATGAGAGTGGAAATCTATAAGTACCATAATTTTTGAAAGCTCTTTATGAGACTTGAATCCCTACTTCCTTTTATAAATGCCTTTTTCTACCATTATATTGAGTCTCCACCTTCTACCTTTATGCACCTATTTTGAGAGCATAGTGGTCATTCTTAGTTCTACGTGCATTGTTCCAAGACTAGTCGATTGATGCATACCTTGATATTGCTTGTTTGAAACTATTTGTATCTAGTCACTCTTATGAACTTTGAAGGTGTCCTATGCATTTATATTTGCTCTATGAGGGACAAGCTGAATACTATTATGCTATGTTTTCTTTATGTGAAACAAACAAACGTCTTGCAAAGCATTGTTATTTATGAATATTTTGTTTGTGCCTTTTCATGTTGCATCATTGTTTCTTTGTCTTATTGCTAGAACTTTGTCTTTCATGTTATGATTGAAGTACTATGATCCTAGCTCTGAATGTTCTACAAATACTTTGATCAAGTCTTTGATGGTGCATGTCACCTCAAAAATTATTCTTTCTTTTTATCACTTACCTACTCGAGGACGAGCAGGAGTTAAGCTTGGGGATGTTGATACATTGCAAATGTATCTATAATTTTTGATGTTCCATGCTTGGTTTTATCCACTTTCTTGTGTTTTGCCCACACTTTGGAGTACTTTTCATATGATTTCTTGGACTAACCTATTAACAAGAGTCACAGTGCCAGCTGCCTGTTTTCTGCTATTTTTGGTTCCACGAAAGTCAGAAAATGAATATTCTCGGAATTGGACGAGACAAAAGCCAAAGTGCCTATTTTTCCGGAAGTCATCAGATGCCAGAATACGAGACGGAGAGGGGCCAGAGGCCGGCCACACCACCTGGCCGCACGGCCAGGCTTGGCCCGCGCCAGGGGGTGGTGTGGTGGCCCTGGCACCCCCTTGACCTCCCCTTCCGCCTATAAGATGCACTCGAGACGAAAACCGTAAGGACCCGATCAAAAATCCACGAAAGAGTCTGTAGCCGTCGTCATCACCATCCCTAGATCGGGAGGGATCTGAAGCTCTTTCCGGCACCCTGTCGGAGAGGGGAATTCACCCTGGAGGCCTTATTCATCACCATGCAAGCCTCCGGTGTGATGCGTGAGTAGTTCATCCTTGGACTACGGATCCATATAGTAGCTAGATGGCTAGTTCTCCTCCTTTGTGCTTTCATGTTTAGATCTTGTGAGCTCCGTTCATGATCAAGATCATCTATTTGTAATTCTGCATGTTGTGTTTGCGGGGATCCAATGGATATTGAGATGCTATTTCAGATTGATTATTGATTCTATCATGTCTTTGTTATTTGTGATCTTACATGCTTTCCGTTGTTAGTAGCTATCTTGGTCAAGTAGATGCTAGCAACTCCAAGAGTTAGTATTTATGCTCGATAGTGGGTTCATGCCTCTGGTAATCTGGGGAAGTGACAGAAATCTCTAAGATACTAGATGTGCTGTTGCTACTAGGGAGAAAACAACAATCTTTTGTTCATAGAACAATCGTATTGTTTACTTTACACACAATTCGTAAAGCAATAATATGTTGCTTGCAACTTAATACTGGAGAGGGTTCGGATGATAACCTGAAGGTGAATTATTAGTCATAGATGCAGTTGGAGGGCGGTCTATGTATAATGTTGTAATGCCCAATCAAGTCTCAAAGGAGTCAAGATGATTAGTATATGCATGTATTGCTTTATCGATGTTTGTCAATTGCCCCGTTGTAATTTGTTCATCCAACATGTTATCTATTTTAAGGAGAGCCACCTCTAGTGAACTATGGATCCCGGTTCTTTTCTTTACATACAATCTATAAACTGTTTACTGCTTTGTGTTTACTTTCTGCAAACTATTACTTCTTTTTATTTGATATGTATAATTCTTTGTTTTTCGCAAAACACGGTGAGATTGACAACCTCATCGCAAGTTGGGGACAAAGTTCTGTGGTTGTGTTGTGCAGGTCTCCATGTTGCTACTAGCACCGGTAGTGCGTCCTACCAAGGCTCGGCTAGTAACACCTTTGGAGTGTTTCCCTGCTCCTACTGATTCGATTAAACATTGGTTTCATAACTGAGGGAAATTTGCTGTTGTGCTCATCATACCTTTCCTCTTGGGATTTCCAACGAGCTCTACATCATCATCGCTCCAGCATTTTCCTGGGCATCATTACAGAGCCATCATGGGGGTGAAGTAGTGAGGATGGGTGACCGATAGGGAAGTTTGACCAAGGCTGCAATTTGATCAAAGCTTAAGTGTAATTAGTGTTAAAAATATTCTAAGTGAGAGATTAACGAGTCAAATAAAGTATTAAAAAAATAGAGAAAAAATTCAAAAAAATATTATTTTTTTGTAAAAAAATTATTTTTGCAACCGGCCGTTAGACTATGCCGAGGGCAGCCGTCGGCGTAGCCTATGCCGGCGGCCTTTATGCGCTCCACCGAGGGAGATTTTTGCTGAGGAGCTACGCCGAGGACAACCCTCAGTGTAGCCTACGCCGACGGGGATCGGGGCTACGCCGACGGCTTTTGTCCCTCGGCGTAGCATGCCGTTCCTGTAGTGGTGCGGCTGACCGATCCTAAAAGCAACTCTCACGCTTTTGTTTCAGAGCGAGCGTTGAGCGCAAGCTAGCCTTCCTGTGTATCCTTTCCTCCCATCAGCTGGGAGGCCGGCCCTAGTAAAACCCATATTGTTAGATAAATATACGGCTGGATAAGAGATAGAGATAGGATTAGTTTAAATGTAATGATCTTTTTGTAGTTCAAGTCTTTACCTACCCCGTGTACCTCTATATATACCCCGAGAGTCAGATGAATAATACAACATAATATTTTGGGATTACAACTTTCTACATGGTATCAGAGCGGTTAGCCTTATGACACCGATCCTAGATTCTTCCACCACTTCCGCATCGCGCCGCTCCCGGGAAGATTAATCTTCTCCTCGGAGGCACAACACCCGGTCTCGATCAAAGATTGGATCAGTTCGTTAGACTAGATTAGATCCAAATTTCGAAATCTCCCAATTGCTAGATTAGATCCAATTAGCCAAATAAATTCCTAGATTAGGGTCCTTCTCCGATGCAAATCAGTGCAACAGAAACAAATCGACTCCAGATCTTGAAGGCAGCACATGCGAAGTTGGGACGCTCCACACGGCGGCGCGCAAGGGAACCCAACGTCGTCCCGTTCAGGCCACCATCACCACAGCAGCAGTCCACCCACACGCGTACATGTGACTTCAAACATTAACGCCATACACCAAGGTTTGCTTACATCAGAAGATCTCTCGTGTACTTTGCTCGTAGATGCATCTATGTTGGGACATGGACCAAGGCACGTCGCCGCCGGCTCAGAGCGCAATATACTGGGAGGGCCTATGGGTCTTCATCAAGAGACGTGCTCGGACACGATCTTCTCTAAGCCAACTCCATCGATTTGCAGTACGCCGACGTCTACGTCAAGCTGTATGTGTCTACACTGCTTCGACATGCAACTACACCGACCCCAAGATCTACACTACACCGACAACAAGATCTGCACTGCACTGAGCCGGACTACATCGACCCGAACATCTACGTCAAACTGTACGACTACACCAAGATCTTCGTCGAGTTCTACATCGTCAACAAAAATCATCGCCAACGTCTACATCACGTGGTCTAAAACTGCTGCCGTCGCCGCAACCCGGCGCTCTGCTAGGGCGATCTCACAATCGCCTCGCCCGCCTGGTCAAAAACCTGCCGCCGCCGCCGATCCTATGCGACCCGCCGCCGCCGATATAAAAACCTTGCTGCCGCTGCTTGCCTTGTGCCCCCGCCTCCAAAACCTACAACCAAAAACCTGCCGCCGCCGCAGATCTCTGTCGCCGCCACACTATGACCAAAATACCCGCCGCCGCTTTAGATTCCTGCCGCCGCCACACAAAAAACCTACAACCCTACTTTTTGCGCCTCCGGTGCTATCGGCTACACCGACCACGACAACCTCGACCACGGCTACATCACGATCAGCTACCTCGACATCGACATCAAGAACAACATCTACAGCAACTCAAGAACTCCAGTCAACAGCGTCACTTGCGTCCACGCCACTCCCGCTGTGATTGCGGGAGGGAAGAGAAGGAACCATAAGAGGACGATGATGATCACAAGGTGGACAAGGCGACGGATGCGCATGGCTTCTTCAGTCACAAGCGTCCGCTTCTCTCCCGCTACGACTGAGGGGGAATGTTAGACAAATATACAATTAGGATAAGAGATAGAGATAGGATTAGTTTAAATGTAATGATCTTCTTGTAGTCCAAATCTCTACCTACCCCATGTACCTCTATATATACCCCCGAGAGTCAGATGAATAATACAACACAATATTTTGGGATTACAACTTTCTACACATATGACGCCAACTAGCCAACCAACCGGATCCCATGCAAAACCGACATAAAAACAAGGAGAAAATAAAAACTATAGGCGTACAGAAAAATAATTCAAAAACTTCAGGGATAAACTGTGTATGAAATCACAAAATTCAGAAAATAAGAACTAGGCGCACAACTAAAATAATCCAAAAACTCGAGAGATAATCTATGCATGAAAAATCACAAAAGTAGAGATCGGAGGAGGAGAAAGCATGTATCTACAAAGAAATCCTCTCTGTGCTCTCTATTTTATCTCAAAAGCTGCTCATTGCAACTCTTTTCCTAGGAACAATGACAAATTATCCTGAACAAGAGTAGTATCATCCTTGGAACAAAACAAACCATCATCCTAGGAACATAACCATACTAGTGAATCATCAAGTAAACACATGTATCTTTTCGGACAAAAAGTAGCACAAAAACTAGCAAATCCCAAGTGTCTAGAAAAGCAACTACTATAGTGTTATAAGAATTTTCAAAAGCTAAATTAGTATCTATTGCCAAATTTACAAAGCTACACTTATAGCTGCCAAGTTAAACACCCATAGCTATCATATTAATCACTCGCAGCTACCTGGTTGATCACTCACGGCTGCCAGGTTGATCACTCATAGCTACCATATTAATCACCCCCAGCTACCCGAAAGATTACTCATAGCTACAAGGTTAATCCTTCCTAGTTACCAGATTAATCACTCACACCTACCAAATAAATTACTCAGAGCTACCAGGTTTATATTTTCAAGGAGGTCTATTCCCACCAATGACTGACTTCTCCCGCGGGCTCCGGGGTCTACATGCCATATTGTCAGCAGTACACACAAAATCACCAGGTAATACACAACACAGATAAATAGCTAGACCAACACCTCAACATCTCAGTAACACAAATAGCACATGTCAAGGAGATTATCTACACATCACAGAACATAGAGCATGGAGAGCCAAGGCAGTAGTCGAGGGAGGCCATGCTAGAGTCGAAGTAGTGGCCGGTCTAGCAACATCCTACCACCGCACCACAGTGCGGAGGCCCCGGCTAGCCTAAAGTAACTGTCAGGCTTATAAGAAACACCCACCGAGTTGTTTATAACTAGCTGCCAGATTCTCCAATAGAATTATGCTTGCTTGTTCCCAAGTTTGTAGTGTCAGCTTGCAAAGTTCCTAATTTCTACTTGCCATATTCACATTGCCTAGTTTCCAAGTAATGTGTTTCTAGTTATCAAGATCAATATACACTTATAAAATGCCCCAAAACATCCCAATTGCAAAATTGGCGGGGCCTAGTATCCAAAAATAATAAGTTTATAGTTGCCAGCTTTTACTATACAACTACTAGATTATTGGGGCACCATTATCTGATTATTATATCCAAAAATACTAGATTATACATCAAAACAAATTGTTTTGAAATAAGTACCAGGTTTAAACAAGCAATTGCCAAATTTCCCCCACCCAACTACCAGATTATTGAGAGGAGGTGTGTTGGTGGGTGGAGGGAATTGAACCTGAGCAGGACATGAAGATGAGGACATCCTTGACGAGGCTCGCGGCACGGACGACTATCCCCATAGGTGAGACCGCGACAGTGCAACGAGCTCACATCCCACGACTTCATCAAATGGCGACTGCTAAGGGGTGGTCTGGGCAGAGGTGTGGCCCTCACGCATCTATGCCGCTGCCGTGCGTGCTCTGGCGTTGGTGCAGGCACTCGTAGTTGCATCCTCGTTATCCGTAGGCCTCCGCGTGCTTGTCATCGATGACCTCCTCGCGCTCATCGGCGCGACGTCTCCTATTTTAGGGACAGAAGCCCTCCCCTTGATCTCGTCAGTGCGGCCTGCGACCTGTACGAAACCCTCCCTGCATCGTGCATCCTCGAGCTCGACGGTGGCGGTGGCCCCGCGCTAGGGACAAAGCCCTCTCCTCGTGCTCGGTGGTTGCCTGTGCGTGGCCCTCATTGTGTCGCGCTTCCTAGATATTGATGATGGCGGTGCTCTCCCTGCCGCGTGCTCGTCGGTGGCTGCGTCCCCGTGCTAGGGACGAAAGCCCTTGTCCCCCGTTCTTTGGCGGTGGCCTGCGTGGAGCCCTCCCTGCGTAGCGCATCCTCCGTGAGTTCATTAGCGAGCGAAGAGACACTTCTCTCCCTGGGGATTTGGGATAGAGAGAGAAGAAACGTGTGCACAGAGAGAATGTAACGAAGCTATAAAGTAGAAAGGATAACGATAGATTGGCGATGCCTTTTCACTAATCGTGTTGTACCGCCGCACGCGGAGCGTAGTTGTGCGGCGCCTCTCATTATATTTTCCCATTAATAAAAGATCCCACTGCCGGTTCTAAAGCCGTGCCATGTCAACCTAAAGCCAACATAAAGCCTATTCATACAATAGACTAGCTATTAGATGTCTATTAGATGTGCTTTAACTAAAATTTAATTATACAATGCGCGCATGCTATTGGGCCTCAATCTTGTTTTTCTCTATCGCTGGGCTACAGCCAGCGCTAGACGGAGCGCTCCTTTTCTCCTCTCTTATTTTCTCTCTCTTTCACCAAGCCTTTTGAATGAGATGGCAACTCTATGGCAACTCTTATAGACAACTGATTAGGCTTACTGTGCTTTCTCTAATGCTATTGGTGTCTAGACTTTTTGGGTCTCTGACCATACATGTGGTGTCACGTCAGAAAACTGCAAACTCGGAGTCATGGAAACTCGTTAGGCTAGCCATAGTGGTAGTACCATATGATGTATCATGCATGCCATATTGGAAAAATGACGATGTGTCATACCAATTACGAAAAGAGAGATGCTAGTGGGATCATACCGTATCATACACGTCTAACAAGAAAAGTTAATATCAAAGTACATATTATACACAAATTTTCATAAGACGATAATACTAGTAGATGATATTAATCACTATAGAGAGATTATCATACACTAGTATCATATGCATCATGATACTAGTTTGTGATACTTCCCACTATGATCAGCTTGAGGCAACCTTGATGCCAAATAAAAGATCTAGAGAGGATTATTTGTGTGTATGCCAAGGCGGTCTGTTATACCGTTTCACCCTAGCAGAAGCGGAAAAAGAACTCCACCTAGTGTTTGACGTCTAGGTCTAAATCCCCGGTCATTCAATACAGTACTGAGACTCGTCCAGCTCCTCAAAACAGGCTATCACCCCACTTTGTAAATAAAGCCATCAACAACCAGACCGATACAATGTGATGAGGGGAACCTCTTACAAAGCAAATCAAAGATAAAAAAAGAAAGAACAAGGATCGCCAAACTTGCATGAAAGCACTGGAGAGCAACTGAGGGATACCGAAGCTCCACGACGACGCCCCCAAGTGGGTAACGGCGTGTTGCATCACCATCATCGAGACCAACGGTCAAGGATTTTCACCCGGGGCCCTAGCGTGGCGTAGGTAACCACAATAGCGCCCCCGTAAGGGTTACAATACCCGCTGGCATTGTTGCTGCCAGCACCAAAGTGTTGTGCTTTTGCGCGGAAAAACCTGCACATCACACCTGGTATGTCATCCTGCCCACTGCCTCCAAGCCCGGCCTCCATACCACGATAAGGGAGTTATCTTTGCCGAAGAGCCACTAACACCAGGAACCCCCACCATCCTCTCATCACCATACACACAGCCAAAGAGAAAGATCATCACCACCTCCACTCGCTCGCTGAAGAGTCACCCGCACGGTCCACCATCCAGAGCCGCCGCCCTGGCGTCCATGACCTCGAGCCCAGGTAGTGACAACAACGCGAGACCAACAAGCCGGACAAGGTAAGTCAGAAGCAGATCTAGACCATGTGGGCGATAGTCGCCGCAAATAGGAGGAGATCCTGTCCTCCACCGCCAAGGTGGTCGCCTATCGGATGCAACAGTAGTGCCGATCAGGCCACGAATCAGGCCAATTGGCCCTAGATCAGACCCAACTAGCTCCGATGTCACGCTACAGTGCCAAGGTCATCGCCGCCACCCTATAGATAGGCATCCAGGCGGACACACTAGCTGAGGCCCGTTGAGCCCAGATCGAGCCCACATGGGCCTAGATCTGGGCCAAATAGCCCTGTCATGGCATCCATCGCTGGCCTCTACTGCAGGACCCCACTACCGCCGTCCCCACCATCGTCGTTGAACCGCTGTCGCGCCACGCTATTGCCATGCCCAGTTGAGGTCACCACCGTCTAGGACCCGCCAGCATTTTTGCCCACGGCCCACACCGCCTAGTTTCCCAGACGCACACCACCAACCCGTCGCCCATCATGCCGCCGCCAGACCAAGGCTGATCACCGCCGCCATGGCTCCTGCCAGAAGAGCCAAGCTCCAGCCCGGAGTGCGGCCCCGCACCCACGCCACCGCGCGAGAGAGGACGAGAAGACCTCGCTGCTGCCGGTGCCGACCGGGCTTCGATCGGCCACACCCGCTGGCGGCGACGAGGGAGGAGGGGGCGTAGGAGAGGGGCCCAACAACACTGAGAGTAGGGTTCCGCCCCATCGCCTCACGGGGAGCAACGCGGGAGGGGAGAGGGTATGTCAGTTCTGCACCGAGGTTTTCTTTTCCACAGCTTTCGAGACTCGTGCAACTCACTTTTGATATACTGTATTCATGTTAGACGTATTCAATACATTATTCTCGGTCCAAATCCCCAGTCATTCCTTGAATTTCTGATTATGCTACATGTATTCATGTTTTTACACAACATTAAGAGAAGAGGGTAGAGACCGTGTGGGGTGGGGGTGGGGGTGGGCGGGGGGGCAAATGGGAGATCAAATCAGTAGCTAAGGATGAAGGAAAAATCGAGGAAAGAAAACACAAAGTATCCATTCTAATTATTAAGAAAAAAGAAAAAAATGCTACGGATCTAAGCTATCCATTGCTTCATTCAGTCCCCATGGAACAGATCTAGGTTCCTCCGCCATGTACGGGCCCGGCGCAAATCCTCTGTAGGGCCTCCGCCAGGGTGGCGCATTTGAGCATCATGAGAGACTCCAGTAGGTCGTGAATCTGGCCATTCGGGACGCCGACGAGAAGAGGCCAGGGAAGCCAGCACGGGCGCCTCCATGAAGAGCATGTCTCTTTCCATGGGCCGGGGACACCATGGTAGGCGGCCGGTGGAGTAGGTCGTGGTGGAGAGGGGATCTGGGAAACACGGTGAGACTCGAGTAGAAGGTGCATCAAAGTGTACCTGAACACCTTGGCCACTATAGGGGAAGAAAGTATACACGTAAAGGCTGTTTGTGTAAAACAACATTGCACAAATCCTAGCGTGCTCGTGACTCTTGGATAAGACGAGGACATCCAACCATGGGTGAAATCGTTGTGTCCTAAGAGAACTACGCTATAAGACCTATACTATATATCTCGTAATGAAAATTGTTGCTTGTTTACAGCAATGAATTTTGTTTTTCTAAGGAAAGATACAGATTGATTATTGTATGTAAATTTATACGGACACAGATCATATATCAATAAAAAAGTTGCACACATTTAAAAAAAATCAGAGCCAGGACTCCATGCCTTGTTTTTTTAGGGAAACGTCTCAGTTTCATCGTTCTTTTAGCCCGTCTGATTTTTCAGGGCCAGCCCATCTACATACCAGACTGCCTGTTGGCTGCAGGACCCATTTATTTTGCCCACTTAAGCACATAGCCCACTGAGAAGATGATGTGAGTCTCCGTCTATACCCGTCAAATCGCACCATCGGCTGCATGTTAACTGGGCCCGTTTTAAATCGATTACCCAGGATTTTTCAGAGTGACAGCTCAAACAGAGCTAGCTGGCAGAGATAGCTAGCTCAGGCACCAGGAGTGACAGCGATGAAATGTTACCAGGGCAAGGGCAACAACGACACCATTGTGTTCACCATGCGGAAACGTTGGAAGTTTAGGGCGTGTTTAGTAAGCTGGGTCGACTTTGGGGCTATATCCGGCGGGGTGTATCCAAACGAAAACGGCATCTCTGGCATGTTCTGCTCTCCGTTTGGTAGCCTGCACTGTATGGCTAGGTACTCAGGTGCTAGTTTGTTTAGTTGCCTGCAAATCCGCTTTGCTACTGACTAGGTGCAAAATATGGCCGTTTAGTGGGATACTTGTTGCCATATCTTGCACACATATTTTGGATCTCTCACCTATTTCAAAAAATATGTGGTTACCAAAAGATCACAATCACACACATAGGATTTACTAATAAGCATACTAGCAGATTAACGGTGGTACATTAACAAGTAGATACTACTTAAATTACTATCAGGTGCCCACCTAAGCAATCTGAGAACTATTTACACTAGGGGAGAACACCCCTAGCACAAAAGAAGATGTTTTTTTTCAAGACTCTACATGCCAGCATCACAAACATCAACACTAATACATCATCGTCAACAAAATCAACCACTAACATCCAGTATTTCCTCCAACGTGGGGCTCACTCGCCACAGCGGATGCATTGGAACTGCACATCCACAGAGGTGTGACGGCCTGCACATCTGAAGGTTGAACCCTTTGTTCGTGTACATGAAGACGAGAGTGTCGCCTTCTCGCACCTTGATCTTGGATGCGAACTTCTTCCACCCCTTGAAAAACACTAGGATGTCCTCCAGTCACTAAATCCGCATGCGCCAGTCGCAGAATCTACGGAGGCGGATCGACACCTTCACTCCCTTGCCCGTGACATGCAGTTTCTTCACCAACACCTTCTCCAGTGTCAGCGGCACAGACAAGGATTCGAGGTCTAGGCGGCTGACCTGCACGTAGGGATGAAAACATACCAGAAATAGACGGAACTGAGTGGTGCCACGTTAGCAGAAACGAATACAGAAACCCCGAAAACAAAAACAAAAACAAAATATTTATCTGAAAAGATACATACTGTATACGGTGTAGATGGGGAATGATGCATATTTTATCCGGAACCAAGAGAACCCTAGAATCATACAACAAATCTCAAGCATTTAAGAAACCAACAAAATTATTCCCTGATTATAACACGGTGCTAGGTTTACAAGAAAATAAGGGAAAGATCAAATCGTGGGATTCTCCTCAAATGCATCAAGAGATTACATGGTCACCAGTTTTGGGATGATTAGTTTTGCAAATTTGTCTTGACAAGATCAAGTAATGGGTCGGTTGGATTTGATCATGTATATCAACCCGAAAATTCCATAATAGACAAAAACGGAAATTCCGTTTCTGTGTCTGTTCCACCGGAAAACGCTGTTCCATTTTCGTTTCCATTTAGTAAAATTCCTTTTTTGGTTTCCGTATTTTCATTCTTTCCGTTTTTCCGCGGAAAAGTCGGAAACTTGCTTCTCCACTTTCATCCCTACCTGCACGTAGAACCACAATGGCTTCTCTAGGACCCGTTGTGCCAAGGCCTGCCGGCCGCCCCATATGCTTCTTTGGCAGCTCCAGCTCTTGCACCTTCTTAATAAGGCGTGGTATTAGAGGCCTTAGTTGTACAATTGGGATGTAATCAGCCATCTATAGCAGAGGAGCGTCAGTCTTGGCCACGAACTCCCCGTTTTGCAACACACAATAACACACTATCAATGCCACTGCATTGATGCTCATCATGGCGATGATCACCAAACTAGACAGATGCACAATATAAAAGTGATATTGCACAGATGCACACCATTGCAATGGCAGAGCATAGATTCACTCCATGGCAATGGCACTGCACAGATGCACGCCATGACAATGACAGTACACACATGCATGTTATGGTTGAGATCACCGTGCTCGCATTGCCAACAAAGTCAATGGAGCATAATGATCACCTCCATGGAGTGCATCTATGAACTGCCATTGCAATGGTTGGAAATGCCGATTGATAGTTAAATTCTAAGGGTAGAACGATCGATTCTAACACTACACTCAAATAATCTAAAAGTACAACAATCAAATCTAACAAGTATGCACGAAACTGTAGAATCTAGAAAAACCCTAACCAAGAGGAGGGACTGAATCTTACCACGGGTATCGGCGACAATGGGCCTTGGGGAGGTCAACACTGCACGCGCATTGGACCCACGTCATCTAGTAAGTGCCACTGCACGAACGACGGCGGCAGCGCCAAGGTGGTCGGGGGTGCCATGGAGGGCGGTCTACAAAAGCAGGCGGTGTCGCTGGAGTTGGAGGGAACCTTGGCAGTGGACTAAATCCTGGCAGGAACGACATGTCTCGGTTTGTTCTAGCAGCCCCTGCCGCCATGGCAGCTGCTTGGCTTGAAGCGAAGAAGCTAGGGGAGTCGAATCTCCCTACCGGCAGCGTCAATAATGTTGTAATCTCCGTGGGCGCCCTAGCCGCCACTGCCGCCCTCGTGGTCGCGAAAGGGCAGCCTACAAACGGTGATGGTTGATTTATCGTTGACACCACGGTCGGGTCAATCTGGGCCTCCGCTCTCCGAAGCCTGCCGGCTTCGTACTCCGCTATCTGTCGCGCGCTAGATGTGGCCCGCCAGATAGGAAGCTTGCCCGAATAAGCCCACGACAGAGGCGGCAGAGGAGGTGAAGCTGTGGAGGAGAGATTTTCGAGGAGGTCGGTTGATGCGACGTGAGAGGTGAGACAGAGAAGGGAGAGGGTTATAATCTTCTCTAGAAGACGTGGAGAGATAAGAGAAGACTCTCCTTATATACCATTATATATGCCCGAAAACGTGTCTAGATACATGTGTATATGCGTCAATTTATTTGGAACGGAGGAAATAGTTTTTTTTAACTGCATGACATTTTATCTGGCCCTTGTCCTCCCAACATGAAACATTTCTTGTTCGTCTCCGCACCCACATACGATGGGCATGAAAATAATAATAGCCATTTCTTGTTCACTCTAAAGCTCACACTCAAAGTATTTTGCACATTAAAGTAGCATGTCAAACTCTAGATGCCCGTCGTGAGTAGTATATATATCATTGCATCATGTGAAACCATCAAAGTGTGCTTGAACGTATACCTCTACTCTATCTACTCAAATATTTTCACCATGAGATATTGGAGACAAACAAATACCCAAGACTTCACAATTCAGTGATACTGCTACCTATAGCGTTCATGGTCACCACCTTGTTCCCGTGGCTAGCAAGGCCCCTTTCACCTTCTTTGTGCTTATCATGCTGGCGCCGCTCTGGGCGGGTAGCAAGTTTGCGATGTTCACATCAGTAGTAGTGCAACAAGCGATGCTTGGGTATCACTATTGCGTCCAAATGATGTCCATTGAGCAGGATGACATAGCCCCGCCCACCACCTTCGTGACCAGCCTCGCCGCTGTCAACATTGCATGCATGATGCGAGTCTTCTATGGTCTCATAGACAACATCCATCAGTTCCTCAACATGAACAAGAACCAGAGCGGATGGACCACCTATGCCCTCCTAGATCTATGCGGTAGCCGCTGTTACGCAGTGTGGCCTAAGCTCAGGATAGCTCATACCAGCCAGGTCACCGAGAGCCGGGTTGATGGACCGAAGCTACCTCCAAGGATCCGTTGGTAGAGGAGAATGTTAGGTTGACCTCTCCACGTATGAACCCAACGGTTCATACGGACCCTCGATTCGCGCCTTGATCGGGGGCGCCCAACCAAGTCAAGGTTGGTGGGCCCATATGGCAGCGCAATATAAAGAAAGGTGGGGACTGGGGCACTGACTACGAGGTTCGTCGCGCCGCCGCTCTCCCCACCACAACCCCTTCCGATCTAGGGTGTTGCGCTTAGCCACGGGAAGCACCACCGACGCTGCCTCGCTCACCCACGCTCACGCCGTCGCCCTCTACCATGGCCACTAGCTCGGTATGTTTCTCTTCCTCACTGATCTCTTCCCTCTCCTCTTAGATCTTGGACAAGATCTTGCATAGGCAAAAGCAGCTACCGAATTGATCTAGCCTAGATGATCCTAAGGAAGTTATAACATTGGTATCAGAGCCAATCGTGGCTAGATTTGTTCGGTGCAAAAGAAATCCAAAGTAAAAGACTTAGATCAAAAGTGCGCCTGCCTCACGGCCGCGCCGTTCCTCTCGATTTAGATGGGTATCCTACGGAGACATCTAAACGAAGAACCAACCCTCTCGGGGGCAAAGCGAAGAAACCCTAGATCTAAAGCCCCAAAAGCAACCCCAAAGTCCCCAGATCTCACCCCGAATCAAATCTTTCCCCAGATCCCGCAAGAAAAGGCAAACAAAGCAAAAGAAGGGCACCCACCGGCCACCGCCGGCAAAGGGCACCGCCGCCACTCCTCTTGACGGTGGTGCGCCCACCCTCGGGTGGATGCACCGCCGGCAAGGGGGGCAGGGGGCGCCAAGGCTCCGGCCGTCCTCCTCCTTTACTCGGAAGGAGGGAAAGAGCAAGATGGGGGGAGGGGCTAGCGACGCCGGAGAGGGAGGGGCCCGCCGGCTGCCTCGCCTCGGCTGCTCGCACATGTGCTGCCAGAGAGGATGGAGTGGGGCAGAGGGAGGGGCGCGCCGCCGCAGCCACCTCGCCTCGCCTCCACTAGCTGGCCCCAAGGACGCAGCGTGAGAGGCAGAGGGAGGGGCTCGCCGGCGGGGCGGCCACCTCGCCTCGCCCGCCTCGCGAGTGTGCATCGCCGGAGCAAAGGGAGAGGGAGGGGCGCGCCGAGGACGGCCGCCTCGCCTCGGCCCTCGCGAGCTTGCGCCGCCAGTGCGAGAAGGGCGTGGGAGGGAAGGGGCCGCAGCCGCCTCGCCTCTCCTCCACAGCGCCGCGGCGTGGACGCGGGGTGCACACGGCACCGCCGCGGGGTGGACGCGCCGCCGCCGCAGAGGGCACGCGTGGTGGACGCGGGGGGAGAATGGCGCTAGGGTTTGGGGGGAGGGTGGCGGCCTGGGGGTTTTATCCCTTGGAAACACGCGCTCAGCCCTAGGATCTAGGTTAGCCGCATCGGACGCCCGAGATCGGCCGCTGCGGGCGGCTGCGCGCTGGCGGCCCAGGCGGGCAGGCCGCGGGGCGTTGGCGGGCCCCTGCTGGGCCGCGACCGTGGTTAGTCTGCAGCGCGTGGGCGGCACCTAACGTGCGCGGGAGCGAGGCCCCTGTGGGCCGTCGCGGGCCGCCGCTGTTTGAGCACGCACGCGGCAGGCTGCCGCCGGGCCGCTGGGCCACGGTGGCCCAGTAAAGCCTACAGGCAGTTTTCTGTCTTTTTTATTTTACAGAACTGTTTTGTATTAGCTGTTTTTAATGGTTTTTGCTTAGTTTTAAGAAATGTTTTACATAGTTTTATCTAGTCATTTTACCTTCATGTATATTTTGACTAAAGAAAGCTACAAAGGCAAATTTTTTGCAAAGTATTAAAGTTGATGAATTTTATTCATTTTTCCGCTGCAAATAGTTAAAGGTAATTGCTTAAATGCAATAAAGTGATAGTTAATTTTTCCAAAAGATGTGATAAAGTGATATTGAAATGAGATTATGATTATGTTATTATATAACCAACGTTATTAATAGCATGATCATGGTTTGTCATTTTATGTTAAAAGGTGCATTTATCTATGTAAATAGTTAAAAGGATTTATTAAAGGTTTAAAGTGAATTAAATTTCAAAAGTATGTTAAAGTAGTTATTGAAACAATTATGATTCTGTTATTTTATGACCAACGTTATTAATAACATGATCATGTTTTGTTGCAATAATATGTGTATTTATCTCTATTATCTGCCCAACGGTGATATAGATTTAATTGCATAAACAGTTGTATGTTTTAATTTATACCAACGTTGGATTAATGCATGCAATTGTTGTTACGATTACACATCATTGTGGTGTAAAGGAAGAAAAGATGATGATGTTGCATGGCATGAAAAGAAAAGGACCATGCTCTATTGGATATGGCATATACCTTAGAGAACCAAAAGATGTTTAATAACAACAAAAGTTGCATTATTATTATAAAGAACACAATTGAGAACGCTAATGCGGGCTCAATTGCAAAGTGTGCTTCCGCATGGGAGTTCATAGAAAAGACTAAAAGCCTTCATTACACAGAAACTTGATAAATGTTTCTTGTGTGAACAAGTTTTGTCGAACAAAGAACAAAAGAAAAGAAAGCGAACTCTTGACTCATCGAAACTATGGCACTGCAGACTAGGCCATATTTCGAGGGCAAGAATAGAAAACCTCGTTAAAATGAAATTCTTCCTCCGTTAGAGTTCTCCGACATAGAACAATGCATAGATTGCATTAAAGGAAAGTATGTCAAACAAATTAAAAAGGGTGCAAATCGAAGCATAGCTACACTAGAAATAATCCACACAGATATTTGTGGACCGTTTCCGGTGAAAAGTGTGGATGGCTATGATTCATTCATAACATTCACGGATGATCACTCCCGGTATGGTTATATTTATCCAATCAAAGAAAGATCTGAAGCGTTGGATAAATTTAAAATTTTCAAAGCTGAAGTAGAAAATCAGCACGATAAAAGAATCAAAATAGTTCGGTCCGATCGTGGGGAGGAGTACTACGGTCGGCATACTCCATATGGTCAAGTACCAGGACCCTTTGCAAGGTTCCTGCAAGAAAACAGAATAGTCGCCCAGTATTCTATGCCGGGCGAACCTCAGCAAAACGGAGTAGCTGAAAGGCGCAACCGTACCCTTATGGATATGGTGCGCATCATGATGAGCTATTCCACCCTCCCATTGGGATTGTGGATGGAGGCGCTTAAAACCGCCATTCATATTCTCAACAGAGTACCAAGTAAGTCGGTGCCCAAAACACCGTATGAATTGTGGACAGGCAGAGTCCCCTCTCTGCACCACTTGAGGGTCTGGGGGAGCCCAGCTGAGGCAAAAGTTTTCAATCCAAACATCGCAAAGTTAGACCCCAAAACAGTATCTTGCCATTTTATTGGCTATCCAGATAAGTCAAAAGGCTATCGTTTCTACTGTCCCGACAGATACACAAAGTTTGTAGAAACGAGACATGCAGTCTTCTTGGAGGACGAATTGATGAGGAGGAGCACAGTAGCTAGGAAAATTGATCTTGAGGAGAAGATGGTGCATGCACCTAACCCGATGACTCAGGAGCCATTTTTCTCGCTACCTGTTGTACCACCATCTACAACCCCTGAGGTTGTGGTGTCGGCACCTGTTGTGACTCCACATGTGACAACAATGGGGGAAAGTTCGGAACCTGTCCATCAGGAGCCACCTGAACCCACTGTTGAGAACGAAAGGGAGCCAGAACAGCCACCTACTATAAATATGCCTGAACCCGAGGCAAGAAATGAGCAAGAGTCTTATGAACTCAGACGGTCTAAAAGAGAACGAAGACCAGCCATTTCCAAAGACATCTACAAAGTTTACAATGTAGTTCATATGGAGGGCGATCCTACCTCATATGAAGAAGCCATGAGTAGTCCTCACTCAGCCAAGTGGGTGGAGGCAATGGAAGATGAAATGAAATCAATGAGTTCCAACAATGTTTGGGACTTAGAGGAAATTCCCAAAGGAGCCAAAACAGTAGGATGCAAGTGGGTCTACAAAACAAAATATGACTCCACTGGGAATGTAGAAAAGTACAAAGCTAGACTCGTGGTAAAAGGCTTTACGCAAAGAGAAGGCGTAGATTACAATGAGACTTTTTCTCTGGTCTCATGTAAGGACTCCTTTAGAATCATCATGGCAACTAGTGCCATGATGATTTAGAGTTACATCAAATGGATGTCAAGACGGCATTTCTAAATGGAGATTTAGAAGAAAATGTTTACATGAAACAACCCAAGGGTTTTTTCATGGAGGGGAAGGAACATATGGGATGCCGCCTAAAGAAATCCATTTATGGGTTAAAGCAAGCCTCTAGGCAGTGGTATTTAAAGTTTAATGATACCACTAAAAGATTTGGATTCAAAGAAAATGTTGAGGACAACTGCATTTATGCAAAGTTTAAAAGTGGGAAATATATTTTCCTAATTCTATATGTGGATGACATTCTGCTTGCTAGCAGTGATGTTAGTCTACTACTAGAAACAAAGAAGTTCTTGTCATCAAACTTTGACATGAAAGACCTTGGTGAAGCATCTTATGTTTTGGGCATAGAAATTCACCGAGACAGAAAGAATGGAGTGTTAGGACTGTCGCAGAAAGCATATTGTGAAAAGATCTTAAAGAAATACAATATGCATGCGAGTAATTCAACACCTGCTCCCGTAGTGAAGGGCGATAGTTTTGGGAAATCCCAGTGTCCAAAGAATCAATATGAGATCGATCAAATGAAGTCAGTACCTTATGCTTCGGCTGTTGGAAGCTTACAGTATGCACAAGTGTGCACTCGCCCTGACTTAGCATTTATCACCGGGGTACTCGGTAGATATCAAGAGAATCCAGGCATAGAGCACTGGAAGATGGTAAAGAAAGCTTTACGTTATGTGCAAGGCACAAAAGGCCTCATGCTAACATATAGACGATCTGATTCCCTAGAGATAAAAGGGTATTCAGATGCAGATTTTGCGGGAGATAAAGACGACCGAAAGTCCACGACAGGGTATGTCTTTACTCTCGCAGGAGGTGCTATTTCGTGGAGAAGCGCCAAACAGTCAATAGTTGCATCATCTACGATGTATGCAGAATTTATAGCATGTTATGAGGCCATGGGACAGGTGTTATGGTTAAAGAAATTCTTATCCGACTTGAAAGTGGTTGACTGCATCAGCAGGCCACAAAAGATGTACTGTGACAACGAGCCCGCAGTATTCTATGCTCACAACAACAAGTCGAGTAATGCTACAAAGTCTATAGATATAAAGTATTATGTTGTGAAGGACAAAGTCCAGGATCAAACTATAAGACTCGAGCATATAAGGACAAAGGATATGCTTGCGGATCCGCTAACGAAAGGCTTACCACCCAATGTGTTTAAGGAACATATAGCCGGCATGGGTTTAATGGAAAGCCTATGATTCTTGGACTACAGAGGCCCTAAAGTAACAAGATTTGTTTCAAAATAGAAAGGTATATAGTGGCTGTCTGATTCTATCGGCAATTGAGCTGAGACGATGAAACATGCTCTATGTATCAATCTGTGATGAAATAAGTAAAGTATAAAGTGAAAAGTAAAGTCGAGATCAAGGGGGAGAATATTAGGTTGACCTCTCCACGTATGAACCCAACGGTTCATACGGACCCTCGATTCGCGCCCTGATCAGGGGCGCCCAACCAAGTCAAGGTTGGTGGGCCCCTATGGCAGCGCAATATAAAGAAAGGTGGGGACCGGGGCACTGACTACGAGGTTCGTCGTGCCGCCGCTCTCCCCACCACAACCCCTTCCGATCTAGGGTGTTGCGCTTAGCCACGGGAAGCACCACCGACGCTGCCTCGCTCACCCACGCTCACGCCGTCGCCCTCTACCATGGCCACTAGCTCGGTATGTTTCTCTTCCTCACTGATCTCTTCCCTCTCCTCTTAGATCTTGGACAAGATCTTGCATAGGCAAAAGCAGCTACCGAATTGATCTAGCCTAGATGATCCTAAGGAAGTTCTAACAGAGAACAAATCGGAGCAGTGTCTGTCGTGTATAGCCTCCCGTGCCAGGGAGGTGCCCCCCATCCTCGCCAAGATCGAGAATTAATGTCCGATACTTGTTCTTTTTCTGTTTGCAATAAATAATAACTGATGACCATGTTAATCTCTTATTTTAGGGATTAACCTAGTATTAATAATTTACAGCTCAACTCAGATGGCATGCTTCTTACGTGTGTATGGTCGAATAGCATGCCGTTGCATTGCAGCTTGTGTGACTTTGTTACGCCTCAAGGCACGTAAATACATTGGCAAAATCGGCGTTCCATTGCATATAACTGCCATGTGAAGTACACTTGCCAGGTGGTGAGCGCGAAAACGAATTCGGTGGCACAAAGAGCTGTTTGGCGCTTGAGCCATTGGTAGCAAGCTTGGCACGGTAATCATGTGCCTCCCCAAGCGGCACCGACGCAAACCTTGCGAATTGTCGTGGATGTGCCTCCTCGTCACGGTGGCGTTCGGTTTCTACTTCAGAGCTTTGTTCTGCACCGTCTTGCTCAGATCAAGTTAATTTGATCATGTTGACATGGTTTCCCTAAAAATAAAGCTAGCTGGTAGAGATGGCTAGAAGAGAGGCACTGGGAGCAGTTGAACGTCGCCTGGTTTGCCAGGGCAACCTCCATTGCGTTCCCCAACGGGGCCAACGCGGCTGTGGCAACGTTGGAAGGTTTTGTATGCCATGAAGCCTTGACCCTCCCTATAGTGATCTCTGGTTCCAGCGCACCAGGGTTCCATCCAATTTCCCGGGCATCCTGAAAAGCTCCTGAGATTCGTATGGTCTCTTCATCGTGGAGATTCAGAACAGGGGATTTCTCCAAAGTTGCATCTGTCAACAGAAACTGAAAGCTCGTAGATTGAAGTTGTGTCCATCCATGAAAACATCGGGTCACGGACTCACGGTTGCACAAAGAAAGTGGAGGAAAAACATAATGTAAACGCCCAAGCACTTTTTTTTTTGTATCGACAAATATATTCTTCTTCTAAAAACACGAATATATATTTTAGACTAAAACACGAACAAGTTGAAGGGCAGGTGCACACTGAAAATACCTCTAGGTATGCATATGAAATCAGAAAGTTCACAAGTTCTACAACAATTACATTTGATACATATAACGCATGTCCGGTGAACTCAGCCACGTAACTCTTACAAGTAGAACAATTATTAGGACAAGGGAAAGAATAGTGCTCACTTAACATGACTAGCGTCGCGGAACAACACAATTCGATACATGGAACACAATTTTCTGGTAAGAGGAGCAAAATAAGAATACCACGAAATAATTTACAAATTTTGCTGCAAGCGTGCATGGCCAAATCCCACTACTAGTCAACTTTTCCTTCATATGGAACAAAGAGAATGTGTTCACGGGGCATTTTCATATTGCTAGCAGAATAAAAATACGCATGGATCATTTTCATACTTCTGGCAAAAGAGAGTACTCAAGGCTCCTTTTCATATTATTGGATGTGTTCATGAATCAACTCCATATTAGAAGCAGTAATAATCATATGAGGCGAATTGAAACGCTTATGGCACGGTAACACCATCAGTGAACTTCAATAAAGAAATATAATAATACCAGTTTTTGTCAAAGTAGCAACAGAGGTTACTACTGATATGAAACAATAAAAAGCTAATAAATACAAGAACACTCATCAAACTATCCGAATCACGATGCTATCACAACTACAAACTGAATAATGGGTGAACTAAAATGAGTACAGAAAAAAGTGTCCAGACAAACATTGAAGATATATTCAGAAAAAAGTGCTCAAACTACTGAGGAACCAAAAAAAAGTTGAAGGCTCGACATCTCATTCAGGTGAAATAAATGTGAGGATGCAAAATTGCATGTTACCTCTGTTTAAAACATCATGACGCGTTATTGAGCAAACCCGTTTCGAGTAGGTGATGGACGGAAGTTGAAGGACGAATATTGTCCCGTAGAGAAGTACATGGACCAAACCTCACCAAACCCATAAATTCAGTGGACTAAACATACGTTACTTGGAAATATAATGCCCCTTTCTTTAATCAGTCTAGAAGGCTGATCAAAATTATTATTTGATTTATTTTTTCAAGTTTGCACAGTGCTTCATTAGGATTTTGCCTGCTCTACATGATCTAATTCTTGTTTTTTTTTCACACCCGCATATGATGGGGATGGCAATAAAACACAACTACATGAAAAGAGCATTTGAAAGTAACACTGCATTCGAATAAATTGACCAATTCACTCTTAAGCTCACACTCAAAGTGTTTTGCACATCAAAATAGCATGTCAAACTCTAGCTAGCGGTTGTGTGTAGTGTAGATATATTATTGCATTATGTGAAGGCGCCAAAGTGTGCTTTAAGGTATACCACTAATCTATCATACTCAAATCTTTTCACCATGAGATGTCGGGGGCAACCAAATTCCCTTGATCCTACAGTTTGATTATATTTTTATCTATGTCGTTCATGGTCACCACTTTGTTCGCCTGACTAAACAGCCACATTCGCCTTATTTGGACTTACCGTGCCAACATTGCTTTAGGTGGTTAGCGGGTTAGTGATGTTTGAGTCGACTGTAGAGTATTAAGCAGTGTTAGGGGTACCAGTATTGCGTGCGCACACTTTCAATAGACCCGGTGGTCGCATCCCTAGCAATCATCAACGTGATCAACATCGGTGTCGCCAACTTCAAGTGGATGATGCGCGTCTTCTACATTCTCATGGACAGCATCTAGTAGTTCCTCGACATGTACATGGCAATGAACATGTGGGTGGCCAGCCTCCACGAATTCCGCAGTAGCCAAGCTGATGTGGTGTGGCCCAAGCTAAGAACACCTCATACCAGCCAGATTATTGTAACCTAGGGTCAATGGAGTGAAACAACGTCCAAGGATCCGTTGGTAGATGAGAACAACAGCGGCGAGTATGTGCACGTGGATTCTTATTATTGCAGTGTGACTTTGACACGGCTCGAGGCACGTAGATACACTGCCCCAATCGGCACATAGATACACGTTTGATATTGTGCGGAACTAGAGCTCTCATTTTTTTTCATTGCTAAAGCACGCTTATGAGTTTCATTTCTTCGTTTCCCTATAGGTTGTCTGGTATTGTGCGGATCTAGAGCTCTCATTATTTTTACGTGAGCCTTCCCAGCTCGGCTCCTAAGTGATTCTCGTGTGTTGTTGAATTTTTCGCTTTCCTTTCTTTTCACAAATCGACTTATCTTGGTTTTGCATTAGTTTATTCGAATATCTTGTTTGGCTTCCTTGGATGATGGCAATGAATGTCTTGTTTTATCTTCCTTATAATCAAACATTTTTTGTGTAGTGAGAAATTGAAAATGGTACTCGTGTTTTTTCCCTCTTCTAATAGAATAGGCAGTGCTCCTGCCGGTTGCTCCAAAAAAAATGAATAGTGTCAAGCTGCTTTTGAAGGACCGGACAAATGAATGAGCATTTCATATATAGTTAACCAAATGCAGATTTATCCATTTCTGAACCCCGCGCTTATGTTCTTCGCTTCTATTTAACTTGACATGTATCAAAGACGCAGAAGAACAAAGCCACCGAGCCACTGCACACCATCTGGTTATCTGAATCCCTTATCTATTTCTTTCAAATAGCAAATCGGTGGGAAGCTCCCAAAACGGCATGTGACTCTTTTCTGTAAGTTTTTTTGCTTGTCTCGTGTTTTAGCTGGTCGATATCCTCTTTTCCATTACTTTGTGAAGTGAAATATGTTGCTTCATAATAATAGGCCTAAAGCGAATCAACCTGTATTAATTGTTTAGATTCCTAAGGCCTGCTCTTTGCAGGAGTATTGCTGGTCTTCTTTTGCTCTCGGGTGTGCTCCTCGTCCCTCTGCTTGGTCGCTCTGACATGGATTTGAGCAAGGAGAACAGTCACCGGAAGGTGATTTGGAGGAGGGGGCCGGCCATTACTCGCTAATACTGCTCTGTTGGAGGTGGGTCATTTTGCCATCTATAATTTTGTATTTAGTTACTTGGGCACTGAAAAATGGTAGACTAATTGTTGGTCCTTCACAAGATACGTTAAGTTTTCTGAATCTCTCGTTCCTTATCTTTATATATTTCTGAGTGTGCCTTTTTGGACTGTTTGAGCACTGAACAGTCTTGCCATGTTGACCATTCCTTATGTCTTTGTCATATTGGTAGGCATTGCAGTGTCTTTGTAATGTTGGTTATTCATGAGCATACGACATTAATTTTTTACGGTGCCCACTCATAAGTGATTTACGCATGTAGTTCCAACTCCAGAGAGGCTTCCTGCAGCATACTTCGTGGTCAGGTTGAAGAGGAGGTCATCCAACGACTTCATGATGTTGATTATTTCGGCGTTGAGGTAATCTCTATTTATATAGCTTACTTTGATGTGATCCTTGAATATGTTTACTGTAAATTTACTCAACTGAATCTCCCTCTTTTATTTCATACACAAATACTTTTCTGCAATATTACAAACTGAATTTGTGCATTTAAGTTGGGACTGGAATTAGTCTTGAACTATGACCAATATTTTAGCATGTAATCGACTTGCACCATGATTGCTTACGCAAGTGACCCTTTTTTCTTTTCTTTGTTTAGAGCGACCAGCAGGAACTCTGTCTTTTCTATTAGAAGAAGAGAAATAACCAGTTTGAAGGAAAACTTGTCAAAAAACGATACAAAACACAAAACACACGTGTCCGGCTTATAAGGGAAACCAGACAAAGGAAACCAACATGACATGGTTTTTTCAAGAAAACCGAAAAAAAACTCATGCACGGCCGCACTACCTAGCTCAACTAGGCCTGGAGCGCCGCCGATGATGCCAACACGACGGCAACGGCTTGCACTCCGATTACCTGGTCCACGTCCCTGGAAAGGAAGTCAAAGCCAAAGGAGAACGGCTAGAGGCCTTTCAAGCTTCACAGCGAGAGGCAGGCTACACTGAAGCAAGGCTGGCGGCACTTGGACGCGATGGGACCCAAAGACGTCGACTCGACCCGTAGCACCAGCAACCCCGAGACTAGCATCCAACCCTCCAAAAATTGACGCCTCGAAGGAGTGGCCCCGGAGTGATAGACGGATGGATGTCGGGACTCCACAAACAATGTCCCAAGAGGGAAATGGCGCCCTCAAGCGCCGCCGCTATCGGCACCGACCAAGTCGAGCTAGACTTTCATCCAGAGATCCTTCACCACCTCCAAGAGCCATCACGAAGACAGCCCATGCCGCCCAGCGAGCACGACCACGGGTGATGGAGAAGACACCTACGCCAACAGAGGCAATCATCACCACCCACACGACCAAAGTAGAAGACCCTCCCCCCACCACCAAACTCCCAGAGCCACCGCTCCGGCATCCACGCGCAGCAGGGCGACGCCACGATAACCCGCCACCATTTGGAGACGCCAAAAAACAGCGCCCCTCCCACCAAGAGCGGCACCGCCGTCCAAACTCCACCAGGATGTTGATGCCACACCGGAGCTCCACGCGGTCGCATGTCTCCCGGAGCCCGGAACGGGCCAGTCTCCAGCTACCCCTGAGGCACGGCCAAGGCCAAAGCTCGTCGGCGACATCGCCGCGGCGCCTCCGCGCCACCGTCCTCTCCGTGGCCACCACCACCGCAGAGCTGCAGTAACCGGCCAGAACCGCGGCGCCTCGGCCAGCCTGCCACGCGCAATGGCCCCAGCAGGAGCCGCCGCATCCAGCAGATGAGGGCGCAACCTCCATCGGCGACCTCCGCGCCGAGGAGCCGGTTTTCCTGCGCCGATGCCCGCCGTCCCCTTCCCCATCGGATCTGACTGGTGCCGACGCCACAACGAGAGAGGGACCTCCCTCGGCACTGTTTGGCAGCGGGGGCCCGCTGCCACCATGGCATGGGAGCCGGCGGCAGCGGCGGCGGGGGAGCGCCGGAGAGGGGATGGGAGTGGTGGCAGTGGCGGGCGCCCCCGGTGTCGCGTGGGGAGCGGCACGGGGTGGAGGGGTGGGTTTTCAGGTTTAAACAAAGAACTACTCACTCGGCCACCCTTTTTCTTTTTATAGATTGACATACTATAATACTGGTTCAGATCTTTCGATTGTCGCACTAACCTAATGTATGATTTCTGATCCTGATCTGAGCTGCATCAAAATATGCTTGGAATTTTTTTTAAGTTCACCTTTTTTTTTTCGAGAAAAGATCCGGATCTATTTCATGAGTTCATAAGAAGTACAAAGTATCCTAAACATAATAAAAATTACATCGAGGTCTTTGGACCACCTAACGACCACTATTGCCGCCAAAGCGAGCCGCCGACGCGCCGCTGTCGCCGCTCCATTACGGAGCCGGCATTGCCATTGTTGATGACAGTCGGGAAGTCTTCGTGCACGTGTCCATAAGGACCAGCGCCCCAGAGATGAAGTTGTCGCCATTGAACCCTTGAATTGATCCGAAACTTATGACACCAAACCTAAAACACACGTAGACTGGACGAGATCCAGAACACACGTAGACTGGACGAGATCCACCACTCCATGGAAGCGGCGACCAGACGAATCCCCACCCTCCTCAACGCCAGCAGCAGGATCGTCGCCGACGAGGTGGAAGAGGAGGTGGGTATACCTTATTCTTGTCCCGCACAACGCCGCCATAGCCACCATAACGACGATGTCGGATGACCAAACTCTAACTTTAGGGACCCTTCTACACCGCCGAGCGCAGGTCCGAGGTCCCCACCTCCTCCCACCGCCGGAGCGGCAAGCAGAGGAGGCGGGGATCCGTCGATGCTCGATCGCAGACGGCGAGGACGAAGTAGATCATGGCAAGTTCACGGTTAATCTGAATTTATCATGAACGTTGGGTATGACATGGTAAAGAGGGTCATTCTTTTTTAGTCAGTATGTATGAGATGGTCAGAAACAACAAGTGTTCAATGTAACTTGCAAGCGGAATAGATTCTCTTGCAAGACAAATTGATGGAATAGATTCTATCTTAGTTGTTGTTACTTGAACTTCCATGATTTAGGGATGGTTTTAATTAGGAGAATTGACCAAGACTAATTACTCGATTCACTGTATTTTTTTGTTTTGAAATTACGGATTTTGAACACCATATATCTTGCCAAAGACGCATGCTTTACTCGTATCTATTTTATCTTTGCTTTATTTACAATAGGTAATGCTGAAACCATGCTACCCATAAGGTGATTGTTGCCTCACTTCCCTGTTTTTGGATGTTTCTCTACCAACTTTAGGGCACATAACAACTGTCCTATTTGTATATTTGTACTGCACTGGCAAATCCATCTGAGGATGTGCCAAAACCACCACTACAGAAGAAAAAAACGGACACTACACCAGCGACGGAAATCGATTGAGATTTAGGAGAGGTAAGCAAGTACAACCCCGAAATCGATTGAGATTTAGGAGAGGTAAGCAAGTACTCCCCGACCCCTCCTCCCGACCCCATGCGGCGCCGCCGCCACCCTCGCCCCCAGCCAGCCAGCCCCTCCCGCACGCCCCTCCTCTCTGCCGCGGCCGGTTTCGTCGCCGGACAAATCTCCAGCGGCGTGGCGGTGGCGGGGCCCTAGCCCTCGCGTACGTCGCTTCCATGGCGGCAGCAGCTCGAGATCCAGGCATCGATGGCGGCGCTCCAGCGGATCTCCAGCAATGATGGCAGGTGGGCGGCGGCCAGTGAGCTCTGACGGCAACGGTCCCTGGGCGGCGGGGCGGCGGATGGTGTCGAGATCTAGGGTTCCTAGATAGGTGACGTCTTCGCCTCCTCGACGTCGGCCGGTGTCGTCCGGAGGTATTCTGTGGTGTACTTTGCATCATGAGGGCACCCGGGGTGGAGGCCCTTGGTTTTGTGGAGGAGGACATCTTCTCCGTCGAAGGTGGCCGGCCTGCGGCTGGATTGGCAGATCTCGCGATCCGTCTTCTAGTCCCAGCAGCGAGGCGGGGAGACCTAGGTGCCAGTGAAAACCGAGCCATTGGCAGGCGATGGCGGTGTTACCACGTCGTTACCTTAATGAAGGCATCACCGTGCACCTTGTGTCGACCTCAATCGTGCTACTCAGGGGAAATCCTAAGATCTTCGGGTCAGGTGATGGCGCTGCTGCGGTGTTAGTATCGCATTCTCTCCTGGGAGCATCGTCTGTGGAGCAGCGTTGGATGGAAGTGGAAGGAGAGGTGGAGCGGCTAGCGCGGGTGGGGGGAAGGGGGTGGGTGGTGTTGCTTGGCACCGTGGTGGTGTCGGTGGCTGCTGTGGCAAGAGTCGGCACATGGATCTACATGCTGAAGATGGTTGGTGGAAGATAGTGAAGGCAGCGACATCCGGAGCGTGTGCGTGGGCGTCGCTCCGTGGATATGTTGTGCGGTTCTAGGGCTCCTTTTGCTTGAGTTCGAGCCGCCGCGCCAAGGCGCTCCAGCTTCTCTTGGCGAGTGGCAATAGTGTGAGTGATCATTCGGCGGGGTCAAAACAAGTAGATAGGTGTTTGATATATCTCATTGGGGAGCTGGCGATACAGTTATCGTTTTTGCTCGGTGTTTTGTTTTGGTGGTTCCGATTTGTATGATCTTTATAATGGCTTTTGCCAAACATTGTGGTTCTAATAATAAATAAAGGTTGTATGCATCGCTCGATGCAAAAGCCGGGCTCCGCTCTCCATTTCGAAAAAAAAAATCCATTCTCTACAGTGTGACACATTAAAAAAAAGCTAGCGAGGATTTTTCTTCCACATAGGCAAAGAGTTCCACATTGCCAGTTAAGCATCCCAAATAGTAGATGCTAACTACATTAGCGCGATATACACAGATATGATTACACTAATTTCAGACTTTTATTCTTGCAGCAACCGGGGAAATTTGATCTGTACCAAAATGTCAAGCTAGCCCAATTGCAAGATATAAGAAAATATCCGTACTGGTCAAAACAGAGAGCCTGTATGAAAATAGCTATTTTACCCTCTCCTATCACCTGAAATACTGCATGTAATACTAGAAACTTATGCAATGCTACTAAGCATGAACTGTTTTGGCATGCTGTAATATCAAGTACCCATGTAATTATCCCAGCTATATTCTAGCTACCCTCTTTAGTTCGCTGGTGGCTGTTGTAACGTCTTGATGCAACCATACTAACTGTTTCCTTTGGCTTACCTATCATATTTGGCAAATTAAGCTACTGCATGTTGTTCTCTCCTTTGAGAGCACTTTCAAGGTGATCAAAAGTTTGAAGGAACTTGATGTATCAGAGGACAAGAAGTGTCTACCTTAACTTTCTCTCTTATGACACCCCCTGAACTAGACGAAATGCAAAGTTCATGTTGTACAGCTTATGCAAGACAATCATGTCAGCCATGTAATCAAGTAGTAGAAGTTTGCGGCAAGTGATTGCATGATTCTTTGGAGAGTGCGGCGTCTTTCTTTCGTTTTGTCTGTCAGTTTGCATAGGTTAATGAACTTTTTACCTCTGAAAAGTTCTTCTTGCTAGCATGTTTCCTGCCTGATCAAACCATGTAGGTACATCCATATACAGTTCATCGAGACGCCAATGAAGCTCCGAGCTGGCGTGTTGATGTAGGTGCAGAGCTGACCTATTCTGCTGACAGTTTATAACCTAGCAAAAAGCAGCATTCCTACTTTGCCACTGAAGCAGTTTTTTCGAGATTGATGCTAATCTGTCGAGAAGATTATTCCGTTACAACCTCAATCTGCTTTATGCAGTCCGGGCATTAAGCACACACTGCAACAAGGCATGCGAATGAATGAGGTGCCACTGAAATGTTTGCCTGCTCTCATTCTCTGATTTCCATGAACTAATTACACAAAATGCACGGTTAGCAGTGTTAGAGATATTAGGGGTTTAAATATTTCGTTCACATGTATTTTATATTTTGGTATCTACCGATATTGAGTAGTACTCCAGTTGGTATACGTTTGTATTCTGATGACACCGTACGGTTATGCCTCGGATATAAATCAACACGCAACCGATGTGATCTCCAAGTATTGTGACTGCCAAAACCGTTGACATGGTATCAGAGCAAGTCTCTTCCACAACCTATCTACCTACGAAATACACCGCCGCTGCCGCAACTTCTTTGGCTGCTGCTGTAGGTTCTCCTGTCGTCGCCGCCAAAATCCCTCACGCCGCCACAGATCCTCTGCCACTGTTAAACCCAAAAGCCACACACAAAATCAAAAGCCAAGACAAATCGCCGCCGCCGTAGTTTTCTCTACCGCCGTCGCCTTCCAACAAAACAAAAACATCCACACAAACACCCCAAAACCCATTGTCGTCGCCGCAATTTCCGTTGCCACCACCGCAATGTCGTCCTCCTCATCCTCTGTGACCGCGTTGGCAGCTGCCCTTGGTGCGCCGCCTGCTCAACTCCTCACAAGGGAGAATGCCCTAGTTTGGAAAGCCCTTGCAATTCCTGCCCTGCATGGAGCTCGTGTCCTCAACCTCGTGAAGGGGCTCGAAAAAGCACTGGCAGAAGAGATTGAAGTCGAGGACACCAATGGCAAGAAGACGAAGGTCGAGAACTCCAATTACGTCAATTGGCTCACTAGGGATCAGCAAGTTCTGAGGTATATTTTTGAACTCCCTGTCGCCAGATATGTAGGACTTGACATCCGCTGAGGTGTGGCAGACCATTGAAACCCTCACCACAACTCAATCCCACTTTCTGCTGAGAAATATTTTTCAAGATGAAAAACCCTGGCCTCTGAACTTGCTGTTGGAAAACCGCTGGACGATGATGAATTAATTTGGTCAATATTGCATGGTCTTTGAGAATTCTACAGCACCCTGAAAACAAAGGCGACCCAGCAAAACGTTGAGATACTCGCTTTCATTTAAAATCTGAAGAACTCTTTTCTTTGAAAGGAGAGCCCCGAAGGGCCTGGAAGCAATTATATTAAACACAAACAGAGGAGGAGTACAATATTACAGAAGTCCCTATAAGAAGCAAAAATAATACATAGGTCCCCATTTTATGTGGAGAAGACCACACTGAAAGATATGGGATGCAATGAGGTCCCTCCCTATCTCCTCTGCCGAGCCGGAGGTCAGTTGCACCACCGCGAGGACGGAACCACTTGCTTCAGTGCCGATGTTGGACGTGGTCACTGTCGCGAAAGGAGGCCTCCGATGGAGGTTGAAAAGACGTCAGAGCTCACCGGCTTTGACGGACGGCATGCAGCCGTCAGGATAAAGCTCGCCGATGTTGCTTCCAAGCTCCGGAAATCTCTGACGCAAGAATCCTCGTAAGCTTCGTCGAGGTCGAGCGACCCGTACTTCAGCGCAACACTCCTACCATGGGTGGGTGAAGGCGGGCGTAGGTGGTCGGAGTGGCGAGGAAAAATCTGTCGGAAGGGGAAAGACCGAAACTCCGCCGGGTGCCCTGGCCAAGCCTTCCGCACGCTACCATCGACGTCCTCTCCCACGCCGCCACGGCCGGCCAAGAGGAACAGGGGAAAACAGCGGGCAATCAAGCTGGTCAGAACACCAAAAACGCGCTTATACCGAGGTTTCGCTTGGAGTGGCACCACCGGCGTCTTCAACCTCTGAAGCTCGCTGGGAACTACCACCGCGGCCTCCCACCGCCGCGCAGATGCGCCAGGAGGCAGAAACCTCCGCTTCCTCCACCCGCGGTCGCAACCCCGCACGATCCCCTCCTCCCCTCACCGCCACGGCCGGCTGGAAGAGGAAGAGCACGCAAGCCACCAACACCGGGAAGAGGAGGCAAGAAGAGGCGGCGGCGGATCGACCTGGAGCGGGGGGCGGCGTTGACTAGAACTGTAGCAGGTGATGGGGGAAGAGATAAGGTTCGAGCCGTGGACGATGAATCTGAAGAACTCGGACATCGTGATTGCAATGCTAGTCCGGTTAGCCACGAGTGCCGGGATGTCTAGATGGGCGTTTTTAATTCACATGTCAAGGTTCCGGTGGAGGTATTCACGAGCAAGCATGGATGACAGTCCGTTTTGGTTGGCACGGGTTAACGCGGAAGGCAAGTGGGCAGGCAGGCGAGCACGCGTCGACTATTTTGAAGGAAGCGTCAGCACGACTTTGACGTGTTCCACGTGACGTGAACACCACGGACCCCAGGAAAATTCGCCGAAAGAGTCGAGAGAAAAGTCGTCAGTGTCCATCTCGCCCGTTGCCTGCCACCGGAGAAGCACCCGAGCACCGTACGATCGTGCCGCGCTTGTTGTTGCAGTAGTACCCAACCGGTCCCTCACGCGCGGCGCACGTGAGAACGAGGCTAGGGGGAGACGCTCCGATGTCGGCATCGCCTTTCCTTCCACCCCACCCAACTCTCCGTCCCGTCGCCTTCGCTCAGCTTTACGTGTCCTCGGCCTTTCTTTTTCTTAGAGCAGCGAGGGTCCGACAGCGACCTCCCTTTAATCATGGCGTTTGATACCCTGCACTGCCCAACCTTTACACTACGGAACCCACTGACCGGGGGGCCGGAGGTGGGAGGCGACGGGCCCGCCACGGTCGCGATGCAAAGCTTGGACGCGAAAGGCGAGCGGAGAAATATCGAAAGGAAGTTGTGACGGTGACGTGCTTGGCTTTGTCCTCTTCGCGTCCTCGCTACCGACCGCCGGGCCCGCCACTGGCGCCGGGTAGCGACGAGTCTTACCACGAATTGTTTTATGCCTTCCAAGGCCACGATCAACGAGGTCCATGGAACACGGCATAATCCGCGAATAATATATATACTCCAGCTATAATAAAGATCGTACTACCGAAATGATGCTCTGGACTTTTGCAAAGTTTTTTTTTTTTGAGCTCGCTTTGCGAGGGAATTAATCATGGTAGGTTTTCTTTTAGGCGAATTAATCATCAAGGAATGGTAGGTGCGGGCGATAAAGCGATAATCAAGGGACGCGCCGGCTGCCCCCCCCCCCCCCCTGGCCGGGAAACCGCCTCGCAGTCGCACACAGCACCGGCCGCGGGAACGGAGCGTCACACAGCTGTTGCTGGGCCCACCCAACACGTACTATCACCCCACTTGCGCGCCTCCCACGTCAACTGCTCTATCCTCTCTTCTCTGATATTCATTCACTCCTCGGTTTACTACTACGACTAATTCCTCGCACACGTCTCCCTCAAAAAAAAAAAAAAATCCTCGATCACGTCTCCGTATTTGGAACACCTTCGCCCCTGAACTTCCTAATATTTACAGCCCAGCCACCATTGATTTCCAAGATGAGGCGAGCCAAATTTTCCGAATGGTACCAGTCAACCTCCAAATCGTAAAAAATTATCAGATTAAAAACGAGTTGTCACAAAAAGCACTAATTATCGTCTAATCACGAATTGACACGCTAACTGACAGTGGGCCCTACCTTTCAGGTTGACGTGGCATCCATTTGATGCCTCTCCGACACGGCGTTAATGGCCGTTAGCATAAAACTACCACATTTATAGTAAAATTTTCCGAATGGTACCGGTTGACATCTCAATCGCAAAAAACTACCACATCAAAAACTAAATTTTCGCAAAAAGCACTGATATCACGAATTGACGGTGAATCTAACAGCGGGACTTGTCAGGAGCTATTTATTAACGTGGACCAGGTCCCACATATCAGCCCTACTAAAAAATCCAAAAATATGAGAAAAAATAAAAACAAAATCTATTTTTTCTCACAATAACATTGACTACACCGCCGCCAGCCTGCCCCATCCACCACCGGCCTACACCACCGCCGCTCCATCCACCATCAGTGCCTCCTCGGTCTACCCCTCCACCACCAGCACCGACCTACATGGCCGCTGCACCGTCCACCATTGGCGCCGCCCTTCCCCACCCTAGCGTCGTCCCGTCCACCACCGTCACCGTCTCCCCGGCCTAGCCCGTCCACCATTGGTGCTGCCTCGGCAAGTACTAGCGCCGCCCCGGCCTGCCCCCTCGTCGCATGTACACCACCGGCGCCGGCTGTCGCTTTCCCGACCAGCACGGGCGTCCCACGGCCTGTCCCGTCATTGCCCCATTCACTACCGGTGCCGCGCCTTGAGCAGGAGGATGCGACGACTATGACCTGGTCACGAGAAAGGGTGCGTAAGGCTAGGGCGACGCGTGTGGAGTAGGACCTGGAGCTGACGACAGCACGATTGGAGCAAGACGACGGCACAGGAGGCGCTTGGCGCAGGTTGAGGCGGTGGTGATTTTTCATGATACATTTTTGGACTTTAAATAGCGGTGACATATGGGTCCATGTCCACAAGAGTAAATAGCCCTGACAAGTGGGTCATGCTGTCAGATTCGCCGTCAATTCATGATACCAGTGCTTTTTGCGAAAACTTGGTTTCGATGTGATAGTTTTTAGCGATTGAGATGTCAACCGTTACCATTCGGAAAATTTGACTATAAATGTGGTAGTTTTATGCTAATGGCTGTTAACGTCGTGTTAGAGAGGCCTCAAATGGGTGCCACGTCGACCTGAAGGGTGGGTCCCACTGTCTAATAGCGTGTCAATTCATGATCAGACGACAATCAATGCTTTTTGCGACAACTCGTTTTCTATCTGGTAGTTTTATACGATTTAGAGTTCGACTAGTATCTTTTGGAAAATTTGACATGTAAAATGGTAGTTTCGTGCTAACAACTCAGATGAGGCGTAGGCACACCAACCGCGATGGCAGTGGCACGGCATTGAAATTCCACGCAAGACCGAGGGCTCGACCCAACCCTCGCCAATAATACAGCCGCCCACGTCGGCCACGACCGCGGCCCAACCCCCATCGAACCACGTCCGGTGGTGCAGCCCGCCCGGCCCCACCACACAGCTACCGCACCGCACGGCACCACCCCAGCCGCCCGATCGCCAGCATCCGACGGCCGCGCCACCACCACGTCACCGCGGAAAAGATCTCCTCCCCCACCGGCCACCACCCCGATCGAACCGGGTTTAATTATCCATCCAGAGGGTAAGCGCACCGCGCACGCTTCCGTGTCCGGTCCGGCTCTATATAACGCGGCCCGCGGGTACCCTGATTTCTCCCATTGTTTTCTCCTCTCCCCCCTCCTTCTCCACAAATCTCCTCTCTCGTTAGGGTTAGGTCCCCATCATGGCGACGGCGGTGCTCAGATCCCACGACGCGCTCGCCAACAGGATGCATCTCGACGCCTTCGCCGCCTCCCCCGTCAAGCCTCGACGCCGGCGCCACCCCAAGCCCGCCTCCCCGCCGCCCAAGATGGCGGTTCCGGCGGTTAGTTCCCCGCGGCCCCCGAAGCAGGCGCCTGTTGCGTCGTCGCCTCCCAAGGCGGCGGTGGCGGCGGGCCGCAGGTCCCCGCCGGCCAAGCCTGCCCGCAAGCAGCCTTCCCCGACGAAGGAGACGCCCAAGCCGCAGGTGGTTATCCGGATCCTGAAGCGAGGCGAGGAGCCACCGGCTCCCGCTCCGGTTCCGCCTCCGGCCCCGGCCCCTTCACCTGCCCCAGCGCCTGTGCAGGCCAGGGCGCAAGCCCCGCCCGCAGTCAGGCAAGTGCGGTCTCCTTCCCCTCCGTCACCCCCTGTCCAGGCCAGGGCGCAAGTCCCACCGGCCAACAGGCGTCCGCGGGCCCCTTCCCCTCCATCAGCACCCGTCCCGGCCCGCGCGCAAGCCCCGCCGGCGGACAAGCGTGTGCTCGGCACCACCGGCCGGATCGGCCCCCAGGCACCGGCGGTCGTGCCGACAAAGAAGATCGTGTCCGTCGCCTCCAACGCGGCAACCTACGCCGGCCCGGCGTTCTCCGTCGCGGCCCCGGAGCCGAGCTCCCTCCCTCTGCCGGGATTCTTCCGGCGCGCCGAGGAGGAGGCCACCCGCGGCCTCCGCTGCCTCCTCCGCATCGGCGAGCTCTCATGATGACGGCTCTGCATCAGCCGCAGCGTGTGTGCCGCTCCCTCTAAAGGCCGCACCGCTTCGTCTCCTCTCCCTCTCCCTCAAAATCTCCGCTGAAGAAGAAGAAGAGGTGGTAAATCTCCCTGGCTGTTGGATACGGAAGGATTTGTGGATGGATGGTTGGTTGGTGGATGGATCCGGCGGCAAGCCCGCCCTGGATCAGATCCCGGCGATCGTTCCGATCAAACCCCTCGGTATTTTTTCAGAGGGAAGGTTTGATGACGGATCGCCGGTGCTAGGATTTGGTGGTTGCTTAGGTTCACACGTTGCTGCTCGCCTTGATCTCGTCGTTAGAGGTAGTAGAGGATTAATTGTTTAGGGGTTGCTGGATTTCCGTTCGTCTTCTGAAGATTAGGTGATACGTTAGTACTGAGTGTGCTTCATCAGGGATAAGTTAGTGTGTAATAATCGAAGGTTCAGGTTCAGGTTCAGTGTGTGTGTGATTCCAAGGTTATCTTAAGAGGTAATTTATGTGTAGTTGCGTCAGGTCAACCTAGTGTATAGTTGATTTAGCAACTGAAGAGATATGAGAGAGTAGTTGCATCATCAGCTAAGCTACATGTGTAGTTGATTTAGCAACTGTAGAGTATTATTATCGATCATGGTCCGTCCTATGTAAGATATATGTGTCCTGTGTTAATTTGTGTCTGTATCAGTCAGTTCGTTATCAGAGTGGTGAAATAATATATCTGTGGTACTACCTAGTTTGCAGAAATGAGATTGTTCTTGTTCTTCTCATGGTGTTATCATCAGTTCGTTGCCTGGATTTGTTTCGAGCAGTTTATGAACTTCGTGTAGAAAGACCCTATTCCTATCTCTTCTCTGCAATGTTTACAACAACAATTTGGTAAACCAGTACCTCTTTTTGCGACAAGAGGCCTATTATAGATCATATGAACTGATGATGTCTGGCCGTTTTTGGATCATATGAACTGAAGTCTGGTTTTGCTCTGTAATTCATTTCAATATAACTGTGGAGGCCTGGTCTAATTTGACTGCATGAACTGATGATGTCTGTATTGACAAAAGGCCGATTTTGGATCATATGAACTGAAGTCTGGTTTCGCTCTGTAATTCATTTCAATATAACTGTGGAGGCCTGGTCTAATCTGACTGCATCATCTGTGCTATTCCCATTTCCCAATTTTCTATACTAAACGTCGTTGGCAGTTCATACATCTGAAAGCCATCGTCAGACATGAACCCGTGATCCGAAGGGAGAAGAAGACTGCTTCCTTTTGCCATTAGCACAAGGATGAGAGAAATGACTTTATCGGTTGACAAAAAAAAAAATCGTTGAACTAAGAACGGGTCTCCTGGGTTTAATTCCGTGTGCTGGACGGCACTGGAATCTTCGAGAGTACTAGATGCCAGCTAGACGTGGGCAAGAGCTTTGTACCCCATCAGCCTCAGATCTTTGTGTGGTTGCCGGCTCTCGGCCGTGATAATTCAGGCTAGCTTCACAGCAAAAGAAGAACAACTTTTCAGGTGTAAACTGAACCGCAAGTAAGCAGCATGGTAAAGAATTACAGAGCGAATCAGACAAGGTTGCTACTACTAGCTTACATGGATGATTAATCTAGCTTACATATAGATGATTAATTGTCAATACTTCTCCGGTATCCTGCCTAATCTGAAGCAAGTTGGGACCCAAATGGCTCAAGTGGACGCAAGCTAGGAACAAAAATGGCTTCGTTCACAGTGATTAGACGCATCGACTTTGTCGTGGAGCATCAAAGTATCCAGGTCCAAAGTTGAACCGACGCCAAACCCGTGCCGGAAGCAAGGCAAGTAGCGTCCCCTTTAGAATAGTTCAAGTTGAGCCTAACCATGAATACTTTTGCTGGTTTCATGGTTCTAGCGGGATAAAGGGTCAGTATACCGAGCTGACGAATCATTGCCGAACATAGTGGCCGACTCGGAACCATATAGAATGCAGACAGGCTGTTAGCGGGCAAACCATTTAAAAGCAAACGACCAACTTTGCAATCGACAGCTCTGTAGTAGTACTACTATACATGAAACACTCACAGATTCAAGAACAGATGCAAGGAGCTTGAGTAGTATCTGACGAAAGTTGTATGGCCTGATACCCTTTCAGGAAAAAAAAACGGCATATTCTGGTTAAGGTAACTATGCTTCACACTGAGTCTCGAACTTAACATCGATAGGGATTTCATTCAACTAGTCTGAATCCGAGCGTAGATATCTTAGAATAGCTCTAAGAGCAACTCTAGCAGTAAACGAAAACTATTCAGTCTTTCCGAAAACGTGGGGAGGAAGAATTTGCAGCTGGCGCAGAACAAAACCCGTAAACACGAACTGAAAAAACGCAATTCAAATGTCGCGGGGAAATTCGTCGATGATCATATATATAGATGGTAGTTTGATGCTCGATTGAACATCAAAAGTTACATAATCGTTACTGAAAACCTAAATTAGCTAGTAGCCTAACCACGCAGACTAATTCCGAGCAAAAGGAGGCCAGATTGGCCTCTGCGCGCGGCGGTGACGGTGGTGGCGGAGCTCGAGCGTCGAGACGGAGGACGACGTCGACGCGGAGGCCGGTGAGGAGCTTCACTCATCGGAGTCAACCTCGACTATCTCGAGCTTGACGCGGCGGACGCGCTCCTCCCGGCGCGCGGCCTCGTACTCACGCACTTGGCGGACGGTGTCGGCTTCCTCCCGGCGGAAGCGAGTGCGGCCCTCCACTTCCGAAATCGCCTCCACCTGCGCGACCACGACGTCCTCCTCGTCGGAGCCGTGCACGTAGTCTCCCACGGAGAACGTGGGCTCCCGCGCGGGGACGAGCTCCTCCTCGTCGGAGCTAACGTACACGGGTGGGCGCGGTGGGCGGCTCGAATCGCCGAACGAGGAGCCCTCGCCGCCGTTGCCGTACTTGACCAGCTTCCCTGGGGGCGTGAGCCCCAGTTCGTCCATCGGCGGGCGCTGCGCTTGCGCGCGCCCTCCGACTGGTTGAACTTCCGGCGTTCCGCCTCCGTGCGGAACACGGGGGGCCACGACGGCGAGTCCCCGCAGCCCAATCCCACGCTGCTCCATGCAGAGCCACCACGCGAGGCCATGGCGTCGCGGAGCGGAGGCAAAGATAAATTTCTAAGTGCTGGATTGCTCGCCGGAGAGGAGGCTGGTGGCGGCGGAGCGAGAGGTAGCGGCGAAGGGGAGTAGGGTTTGGAAACCAAACTCCCCTCCGCGGCCCGTTTTAATACGGGGCGGCCGCCGAGTTTCTCGGGGCCCCAAACTCTGTTTTTGGGCCAGGCCGCGAGTCCGGGCCCTGTTCTGGACCTATTTCAGCATGAACCCGTAAACTCGCCAGAATTTTTCGGTTTCAGCCCCTTTTTCAGTATCTCTTAGAGATGCTCTAAGCTCCCTAGAATCGGTGGCTTCTGGTTGCTCGAGATGCGGACGCTCGTTTGGGCCTACCTGCCCGAAGCATATCGCTTCACAGAGCGTGGAGACGTGTGGATATACCTGGACGCGAGCCGGCTCGGGTTGGCTCTGGCCGAGCCTGCCAAAATCCTGAGCTGAAATTGGTGAGTCCGAGCTAGCTCGACACTGAGGACGAACCTCCTCCATGGGCTCGGCCCGAGCTCGCTCCGAACTCGAGCCTGGACGAGCCGGCTCGCGAGCCAGACGGCGATGACTCACTGACGGCTGGGGCCATCTCCTCTCCGACGAACCTAGAGCTGGACGGCGGCTGTGCTAGGGCGCGGTGGACGGGGAGGGGCATGGCCGACGGAGAGGTTGTGCTAGGGGCGCGGCTAATGGGGAGTCCGTGCTAGGGGCGCGGCGGACGAGGAGGTATGCTATGGGCACGAGATAGGAGAGGCTCAACGAGAGGAGCTAGGCCGACGCGGGTGGCGTCGGAGATGGGGGTGAGCGGCCAGCCGACGACATCCGTATGGGAAGTGGCGGCGGCTCGCACTAGATGGAACAGGGTGTGGTATCGATCATATTCAGCCCATAACCTCCCTCTTTAGTCAATTCAGCCCATCAATTCCAAAAAAAAAAGACGACCCAACGAGCCAGCCCGAGCTCGCCACGGTCTACCTTCGCAGGCTCGGCTCGGTCCACCTCCACCTACGGGCTGAGCCCAGCTCGCACCGAGCTTAGACAACTCGGGTCGAGCTTTCTGGCCCGAGTTCCGCGTCCGGGTATACATGTGGATGCACCGTGCACGTCCAAAGTCGGTTCACTGATATATTTAACCGGCACGTCTCTCGAAATAGGCTTTCGCCCAGCTTTATAAATAAAGCAACCATCCATACAAGGTTTACATCAGTTCAAAGTTCAAACATAAAAATGAAAGCTGGGGGCACAGCACAAACATCCCAAGAAGCGAGCTAAAACACAAAGCAGGAAGACGACAAGTAGCAGGGATCACATGTGCCGGTAGGGCATAAGATCAGGTGGGAGACGGAGAGATGCGTCTCACCGCGTCAAGCAGGTGTCGTAGTATGTCGTCTAGCCACTCCTTGTCCTGGCGTCTACATAGCGGATACCACTGCTGCAAAAAAACGAGGAATTTGAAGATTGAATCAGTGGCGCGTCGTAAGGACACCTTTTCTATCACCATTTTATTACGTATTGTCCACAGGGTCCATAACTACGCCGCAAAAATGAGCCAGAAGAGGCGGCACCTCTGTCAGGTTCATTCGCATGAGTCTCTAGAAACTGTCCAAGGGACGTCCTAGTCGGGGTCCAGGGCTTCTCGGATAAAGTTTTATAGAAACCGAGTCGCGAGAAAGGTGAACAGTATGTCTCATCCCGTTTTCGGGATCGAACGTAAGGGACATAACCCATCCCCTGGCCCTGTCGTAAGGACACTTCTACGCCCGAAGGAAGATGATCGCGAAGCAGCTGCCACACGTCAGGTGGGCACATTGCCTTGCCTGACGGCGGTTCCCTCCCAGCGATTCTCTCCTACCTCCTCGCTGCTCGGCTGTCGTTGTTGCGGGCGGCCCGTGGGCGTGCCGCTGTGTGCGTCTGCGCTTTCAGGATCTCCATCCTCCCCTCCTTCTGGTTCTCTTTCCTCAATACCGTTGCTGTCATTCTACCCATCGGCCTTCTCTTTTCCTCACCGATGGATTCTCTCTCTCCTCCAACGTCGGCTTCATCCTGAACTCGAGCTCGATCTAGGTTGCGCGACCAGCTATAGTCCACCCATCGGCGGCTCAGAGGAGGATGACACAGATTGTGTGGCATCCTAGACGGATTCGAGGCCTTTCCATTGGCCAGTGTGATGATTCATATGGGACATGAGCTCATGAGCTGATGCTAGCAGCAACCGAGGTCGACAACGACTGTAGTGTGGAGGCTGAGATTTTTGAGGGAAGGTGGCATGGATCCACACACCAAGGGAGAGAGCAAGATGGTAGAGCCGCCAACGACAGGACCAGGTACACCACTCGCGGAATTTCTGTAATATTAGGTGCCATGAGTTCTACGGTGAAGCTGTTGTGTGTCAACCGTGTGTTCATATGAACTTCATAGGATATCCTGCTTGCTGCTTGCAAACCTATGTTTATATGCTTTTTGTAAAAGGGGGAATTAAAATTTTGTAGCTCAGCTCTACTCTTCTCAGTTGATGGACTGATTACAGATACCTTGTGAACGTTGATTCCAAATCTTCAGTTTTTATATTATTTGCACATGGGAGATGCATGGATTTGCAACGGAGTTTCTAGCACTAAGCCAGACAATTGCTTAAACACCAACGAAAAGTTGTAATCCGTCAGACTAAAAACACCCTTTTATGTATCAAGCAAACATATGGTTGAATATTCTTAAGCTTTGAGCTAATTATTGTAGTTTTATCTCTGTCAGAAATTCTGCAACCTTTGCACAATTAAACGCTATCATTCTTCTGTCATATACGTGCCAAGAGTTTATGTTGTGCCGATATAGTTTTCACTTGTGTGACAATAATGCCTATTTTGGCGTTCCAGCCACCAGGTATTGCTAATCTCAAAAGATCAAACAGAGGAAGCACACAAATTTGAAGGGCATGTTGCAAGGATCTTAAAGTGTCATGTTCACTCCCTACACCTTGGGTAAGATATTATTTCTGCTATTTTGAAATTTTAGACGAGCATTTTGGTAGAAGAGGAGGAGGGTATAGATGGTGAGACGAGCATTATTTTCTATCAAGTGTGGTGTTCAATCCCTTTACCACAAGAACTTTGCAATGCTGCTATATATTTGGATGCACTGAAAACAAATACAGAAGTTTCCTTGCAAAAATGGTAGAAGAGGAGGTATATGTGGTGAGTTAGTCAGGGTATTTGTAATAGTAGTAATTGATCATTTCAGCAAAAGTTTCTACATTACATAGATATTGAATGAAGAAGAGGTTGTCTCTTTGAACTTTGCTGAATTAAACTGAGCAGTTTGCTCCATACCATCAATGACTAATTCATTAAGAGAACCTAATTCCCTTTATCAAAAATTAACAGGACACAATGAACATATAGTTCTACATACATATTGGCTAGCGGTGGAGCGTAGATGTGCCCACTTGACTTAGCCTGCCAGGCGATGTATTGGTTTGAAGTCCATATTTATAATTAGCTCTAGCTGGTCCCATGCTCAACATAATTCGCCAATCTTGATATAATTTGAGTGTATTGTGAAAACATTATTTTTTGGCTGTTACGGCATTTCCTTCAGAACATATTTAAATTGTGGAGAAAATGAAAATATTGTAGTAGGAAAAAGTCTTTATGTGGAAAAATATTGTTCCTCCTAGAAAATGATGGATCGATGGCATACCGTATCAATATTTTAAGTCCAAGAGTTTATATTGTGCCGATATAGTTTTTACTTGTGTGATAATAATGACTATTTTGACGTTCCAGCCTCTCACTATTAGGAAAACAGCTATAGGTAGACAAGCTAATCTGTGGCGCATATGCAAAACCATACGCCACAGATAAATATCAGTGCCGCATACGGAAAAATACGCCACTGGAGATTGGCAGTTCAGTGGCGCACGCAACCAATGTGCGCCACAGAAGTCTACATTTATGTGGCGCATATTTTCGTGTGCGCCACACAAAGGGATGATTCTGTGGCGCATATAGATGTATGCGTCATGGAAAGTTGATGGGACCCAACACCAAAAAAAAGGGGGAGAAACTTCTGTGGTGCATATGTCTATATGCGCCACAGAAAGATGTATGCGCAGAATAATGAAAAACAGACCCCCCTCCCGTGGATCGCTTTTTCAGTTTTGTAAAAAATAAACGAAAATGATAAAAACTTTTAAAAAATAATTCCTTTGAGATATAGTTATATTTTAGGGTGTAGTTGTAGTGAAAATTGAAATACCTGAATTTCGATGTATTTTACAAAAATAGGTCATGGCACGGTAAAACTGTCATAACTTTTGCATACGATGTCGGAAAAAAAATCTTTAACCTATCAAAATGATCGTCTCGAAATTTTCTACTCGATTTCAACTACCTTGGTTGTTCTGGATTTTACAGAATCCCCAAATTCAAAAAGAGTAAAAGGTTATGGCCGAAAGAAGACTTTTTACTGCAAAAAAATAAAAAAGGGGGAGAAATTTTTGTGACGCATTTCTCCCATATGCGCCACAGAAGTCTTGTGCGGGATTCGAAATTGGAATCCCGTCGGCGCCCTTCTCCCCCCTTTTTCCTTTTTCTCCCCCCACTTCTTCTCCCCTTTCCACTTCTCCCCTCCCCTCCACACTTCTCCCCTTCTCCTCCCTCCTCCTTCTCCACTCTACAGCGACCTCCTCCTCCTTCACAACCAACTCCCGCGACCTCCTCCTCCTCCACCACCAACTCCGGTGACCTCCTCCTTCTCCACCACCAACTCCTCCTCCTCCTCCTCCTCCTCCTCCTCCACCACCACCAACTCCGGTGACCTCCTCCTCCTCCACCACCAACTCCGACGACCTCCTCCTCCTCCTCCACCACCAACTCCGGCGACCTCCTCCTCCTCCTCCACCAACAACTTCGGCGCCCTCCTCCTAGCCCTCCTCCAGTTACTAGCCACCAGCCACCACCACCACCATCCACCACCACCTCCGGCCAGATCTAGATCTGGCCCGGGTTTTTTTTTAGAATTTGAAAAAAGAAACATATGCGCCATAGAAGTTTGAGACCAGACCCGTCTTTTTTTGAATTTTGGAAAAACACTTTTGTGATGCATATTGGCCATATGCACCACAAAAGATATTTATCAGTGGCGACGTATCAGTGGCGCATCAGATATGCGCCACGGATAGTGAAAAAAGGTGTGCCACTGATAAGGGGTTTTCTAGTAGTGTCTAGGTATTTCTAATCTCAAAAGATCAAACAAAGGAAGCACACAAATTTGAAGGGCATGTTGCAAGGATCTTAAAGTGTCACGTTCACTCCCTACACATTTGGTAAGATATTATTTCTGCTATTTTGAAATTTTAGACGAGCATTTTGGTAGAAGAGGAGGAGGTATACATGGTGAGACGAGCATTATTTTCTACCAAGTGTGTTGTTCACTCCCTTTACCAAATGAACTTTGCAATGCTGCTATATATTTGGATGCACTGAAAATAAAATGCAGAAGTTTCCTTGCAAAAATGGTAGAAGAGGAGGTATATGTGGTGAGCTAGTCAGGGTATTTGTAATAGTAGCAATTGATCATTTCAGCAAAAGTTTCTACATTGCATAGATATTCAGTGAGGAAGAGGTTGTCCCTTTGAACTTTGCTGAATTGAACTGAGCAGTTTTCTCCATACCATCAATGATTGATTCATTAAGAGGACCTAATTCCCTTTATCAAAAATTAACAGGACATAATGAACATACAGTTCTACATACATATTGGCTAGCGGTGGAGCGTAGATGTGCCCACTTGACTTAGAATGCCAGGTGATGTATTGGTTTGAAATCGATATTCATAATTAGCTCTAGCTGGTCCCATGCTCAACATAATTCACCAATCTTGATATAATTTGAGTGTATTGTCATTATGTTTCGTCTGTTACAAAATTTCCTTCAGAACATATCTAAACTGTGGAGAAAATGGAAATACTGTAGTAGGAATCAGTCTTTATGTGGAAAAGTATTGTTCCTCCTGGCCATGGAAAATGATGGATATATGGCATACCTATCAATATATTAATATCCTATATGATATTTGGCTTTATTAGCAACATAAGACAAATGATTTGAGGACTACCTTAACTTAGAAACTAAAGCTTGGAACCTAGCGTGTATGGCCTTATTATACATGTACGGTGAACTTCTGGTTATGCACATACTTGATATATTGGTGCTTTGTGTTCTTATAAATCAAAAGAATAAGGGATTTCTATTTTCGTTCACTTGGTTTCTTAGTTATACTCGGTTTTCTCTATCTGCTAAAATTTTCCTCACTTTCCATTCCCTCTATTCTCAAACCCTTTCAGACGCTCGGACGGAGGGATGCCGTCAGGTCAAAAGTCTCGACCGTTGAATGCTGACAGGCGGGGCCGTGTTAGGACGGGTCCTGCATTGAGTGTTATGTGGCCTCGATCATTACATGATGATGGGTGGGGCCACATCGGGACGGGTCCTGCATTGAGCATTACGTGGCCTCGACCATTACATGCCGACGGGTGGGACCGTGTTGGGACGGGTCCTGCATTGAGCGTTACGTGGTGAAGGATAGGGCCGGCTAGAGACACTGTTTGACACGAGAAAACGTACTAGGACGCCTCCGCGGGTATGTGCAGGAGCGGTAGTTTCTCTCATGCGCACCGGGGTACGGTAAGATAAAGGAAAAGTGCGGGCGTACCAGTGTATAACAAATACACAAAGAAAACAAAAGAAGGAACAATATTTTATTAATCTTAGAGATCATAAATACAATTCCCACATATTGAGCTCCGTGGCCTACTAGCGCGGCCAGCCTGACAACGGCGATTGTAGGATCTCCTGGTTCCCGGGGCCTCCGAAGGCTCCCGGTTAATTACTCCCGCGGGTTACGCCGCGAGACACCTCCGATTAAGCCGCGTTGTCGTCTTTGTCGTCTTCGCTTCACGTCCTGCATATATGGTGGTGGTGATGGTGTGTGTGGGGGTAGCGGCAGGGCCCGTGTCCTCGTCGGTACACGCGCCGCTGAAGGCGTGGCTTTTGCTCCGGCCTCGTCCGCCCTCGCCGTCGCGCCTCGTCGGTCTTGAACGGCGATGAAGAGTTGTTGATGTAGGTGGATGCAGTTCGTTTGGCTGGGACTTCTTGACGACTTTGTGGCTTCGTCGGGGTGTGTAAGGGGTATGCCTCGCGAGATTTATTTATAAGGAGACCGGTGTCGCTCATATCGGCATGACCTGCGTGGTTGGCTCCTTCGTCTCGGCGCAGCGCCAAGTTTAACGGCAGCCGGCGTGACCAAAGGCACCATCTCACGGGATATGAAGCAGTCGTTGTCAAGGGACTCGTCTCGCCTCCAAGGAGAGCGTATGGCGACGGAGACCCGGATGCTTGGCCGCGTACGCGGCGCACGCACTACTCCCATGTGCATGGGGCATGCACTAGTAGCTAGCTTGTGCGTGTCTCTTGCTTAGTATTTGCTTCTGCTCTTCTCGCCGCGCTACGCACGCCTTGCTCACATCTGACCGCCCGCTGTCCGCAGGAGTCGACGGTGCACCTTAGTGTGACGCCGACGTCTCAACGTCGCTCTTGGCCGCGTCCGTCGCTGTACGTCACGATGTGCCTGTCCGCCAAACATCGAGCTGCACCGACCATGGGCTGTACGTGGAGTGAAGTTGGAGCTGCGCCTGTACGCCAAGCTGCGCTCCTTTGCCTCGCCGGCTGCGTCTTGACGACTCTGCGGCGGGCGTAACGTCTTGATGACCTCCGGCGGCGGCGTTGGGCAAGCTCCGACTGACGTGGCGAGCTTCGACGGCTATCGGCATCTTGGCGTGGCGAGCTCCGACGGCGAGCGACTCCTTGGCGTCACGGATGCATCGGCTAGCAGGCTGCTCCTTGGCGCGCTCCGGCAGAGCGTCGTGCTTCCACGCCATGGTGCTTCGAGATTCCATCGTGGACGGGCTGCTCGTGGGCGTACTCCGGCAGGGACGCTGGTGCTGTTCGGCGCGCGGGACTTGGGCTAGATGATGGCGTCGTGCTCCTCGGTCGCGTCCATGGCGGCGACGAGCTACCGTCGTACAGACTGGCGGGCTGGTGCTGGCGAGCTCCGCGGCGGCTTCTGTGATCCCGGACTGAGACTTCCGCCATGCTACCTGTGAGAGAAAACAAGGAGAAAAAGATCATACAAGAGCCTCACCGTTGGGCAAGGTGACCTTGATGTCCATGCCAGATGTGATCTCTGCGTGCCGTGCGTGCGTTTTGGTCTTCGAGGAGATGCGATCCTCGTGAGTCCTTGTCCTTCTCTCTACTCCCCGATTCCTTTTCTTCCTTGCTGCGTGCGTGCGTGTCCTGTTCTGCCGTTCCTCTTCCCCGAGTCCCTCTCTCTGCCTCCTTATATAGACATCAGCCTTGGCGTACGCGGCCGCGCACGGTTAGGCAATTACGGGAGCTGTTAAGATTCTTTCGTGCACGGCTTATCTTCCAGATAAGTATGGTGTCGTTCAAAATTATATCTCCTGTGCTTCTAGAACAAAGACGAGATATTTAGTCAGACCCACGTTGAGGTTAACACATGATTTAGCTCCCCTGAAGAAACCAGCATCGGACTTCTTTTGTCACGTCTGTGTATGGGTCTCTGATTGAGCGTTTGTAGCCCGACACGATTAAGCGATGAGCTGGACTCGTAGGCATGCCCAAGTCCCTTTAGTTCAGCAGATACGTGGACTCGTGTGCATGCGCAAAATCCATCAGCGTGCTAAATATACGTATATGCACGTATACCCTGTCTTTGCGGACTTTTCCGGCCGATCATTTCACGACACGTGATAAACTGGGTTCGTGTACGTGTCGGGCTGGTTCCGACGAAGAGAGGCAGATTTACCTATGTATCAAATTGCTCTGACATTGAACTTTACCAATACTTTAAGCTATACTTAGCCGACTTCATAAAGAAAACACACAAAAATCCATCGAACAGACACGTTGCATTGGCCATCTCTCGCTCACCCAAAGCATTCGCTTCCCCCGAGTCTGGAATAGCTCCCACACCGCCCCCTCCGCTCCCCCGCCGTCGTGCCCTCCTATCTTATGTCGTCCTCCACCCTCGAGCCACCCCTCCCCCGGCCAAAGCCCACTCCACCTCCGCCTCCGCTAGATCTGCCCCTATGGCAGCACAGTATGCAATGCCGACTAGTGTACCGCCTATGCCCATCAACCGCGAAGAAAATTGGATGGAATCGGAGGGATCTAACGCATGGATTCCATCTGGGTAAGCATCGTTTCCCTTTATGGATTAATGATAGGTAGTATGTGAGCGCGAATAGCTGGTTCTCAACTAACCGCCTTGCTTTTTAAATAGAGGACTTAAGGTGGGATCCAACCCGAGGACCGTTGGGCTTTTTGTTTTTGAGTTGGGTTGGGGATCACATTTTCAGCACCAGGATTTTCTGGCTTGGGCCAGCTCGAGTTTTGGGTAGGTCGCCTTCGCTCCGCTGCCCACCTCTTATATATCCTGCCTAGAATTGTCACGGACTGACGCCACCCGCTGTCTCAATATAAGAATAAACTCACGCCGACCACTCCGGAACCGTCACCAACAATCGACACGTTAAGGGCACGTGTAGCGTAGGCACACGGAAGATCGCGCCACAACAAGCACATCATCCACCCGCATTGTTGATCCGAAAAACATCATATTCAACGTCCCTGCTGAAAAGCCAATTAAAGTCAAACGCGTATAGATTGCACAGAAAATTAAGCGGCAACAACAAAGGACGACACAGCAGTGCGTGCTAGGTCTATCTAGTCCAAGTCTAGTTTAATAGCTCCGCGAGGAACATTTGAATAAATAGAGAGGCTAAAACACTAGGGGCAAATGAAACTTTCTAGCGAGAAAAGATACTAAGAGACAACATGGGCAGCGTAAAGCTAGGAGTCACAATCGTTTTACTACTTTTTTCGACAAAGAGCATATATTAATATCATAAAGATACCAATTACATCTAGTTTGTGCAACAATTCATTGTCTTAGCGGTCTTACGGATGCACACAATCCATAAAAAAAGAATTACAAAAAGTAAAAGTTTCGCTATAACGAGCAATTCTTTATAGCAGCGACACTAACAATACCAGAAGTCCAACATCTCCAATAGTGACGTCTTTAAGAAGCAAATTGTGCATAAGCGCCGTCATCGTCCAATCAAAGATCATATGGGGCGTGTTTGGTAACCTGCATCCACTTTTTGTCCCAGCCCGCAATGCTGTGGCTGGCACTGCCAGCCGCATACAGGCCTTGGGCCATGAATTGCACATCGTTTGGTAGCATGCAGTTCATCTGTGGGGCATTTTGTGCAGCCCGTTTGGTAGCCTGTTTGCAAGCCCAGAGCCTAAACGTGAAGCAAATGTGTGTGTTTGGTTGCCCCGGGCTTGAAATGCGGGCACCTCTTCTCTCCAATGGGTGATCTTACCCTTTTAGCACACAAATGAAAGTAGAAATCATAATCTGAGTAGGAAGTTCAACAAAAGAAAAAACCTAGCTACTACGAATATGTAGTTCATCGGTTCATCATAATACGAATGACAGTACACAAGCACAGTCAATCATGATTATTGTTCAGAAACCAGGGGAGGGAGGGGTACTGCAACGTTCTTCTATTCATCATCATCATCATCTTCTTCTTCTTCTCCACCTCCTTCTTCTTTTTGTCAGATGGGGGTGGGGCCTCTATCGATCCACATTGACGCTGCCCACTCCTTGCTCTTCTCCTTCCAAGCTTCATTGTCAGATGCTTCGACACCATGGCCAGTGTTATTCTTGTCAGGAATCACACTCCTCTCATCCAACACATACGAATCAAGGCCATACCCCCAAGATCCAGTTGTGGAGTATGCAGCATGCAAGCACTAGATTTACCTGGGTGGGGAAGGTGTGGAATGGCTTTTGAACAAGGATCTTGAACCTGTTCTTCAAAGCAGCGAATGCCCTCTCAACGGTAACCCTAAGGCTAGAGTGCTTGAGATTGAAGAGCTCTTTGGCATTCTGTGACCTGTTCCTTCCAGTGAACTCGTTGAGATGGTACCTGGTAGACCTGAAGGGTTGGAAGAATCCTAGGGCGACAGCCATATCCTGCATCTCCTAGATAGAACTTGCCATCAAGGATATTGATCCCATCTGGCCTGGACATGCTGTCAGTAAGGATGGTTGCGTCATGGGCTGATCCTTTCCAACCAGCTAGCACATATGTGAACATCATGTCAAAATCAACCATAGCTAGTACATTTTTGGCTGGTGTGGTGCTTCCTTCCCCTATAAGCTGCAGATTCTGATCTTAGAACTCTAGCAGTAACATGAGTACCATCGATTGCACCGATACAATCCTGTTACAGGTACACATGGATAAAATGGGAAAAGGGGGACACATGGGACTCAATCGAAGGACGCGTTGATAAAATAAGGGAACACATGCTCACCTCGTAGGGTGAGCCACCCCAGCAGGTGAGGGTACTCTTGGCGCGAAGCAGGGCCGTGAAACTTCCGTTTCCTGCCTGCGCCCCCGCGGATGGCGCGCGCACACCGCCGCCCCATTTTTGCAGCTCTAGAGCATGGCTCCACGAAAACGCTCTATTTGAGCGTTCTAGTTGGGCCTGGCCCTAGAGTGCTTTACAAAGCGCGCTAGCCACAACGCAGTGGTCGTGCAGGAAACCAAATGGGCCGATTTTGTCACGCCCTGGCCTGTTTGGAGGGGATGCAGGTTACCAAACGCCCCCATGTTGTACTACTTGTTAGTTTGGCAATACTTGAATACTTGAATCATCATGGGATTGCACAGTGTGAAAATAACATGGTTGTTGGAAAAACACCAAGTGAGCTATCATGTGCACATCTAAAGTCCCATACTAAACCATAGTCATGGAGCAAAGGAACATTTGGTAGTAGATAGCAAAGTCTATGGCAGCATCTAAAGGGCCTGGACAAATGGAGCTCGGACTCCATGGAAATCTTTAAAAAAAATAGCAACAACGTTTTAAAGATTTTACAATGTGGATAATGTTGTGCTTTACAACGTGCCAAATCCAAACTCAAACTATCCTATATTCGAGGCTGCACAAAAGTAACAAAACATGACATCTAAAGTAGTGAATAGTGCAAAATTTCTAATATTTCAAATCTATTAGATTTTGGCATTTTTGTGTAGCCCCGAATATAAGATATTTCGAGTTGATATTTTGCAGGTTAGTAAAGTAAAAAAATTCTAAATCTAGGAATATTTTTCATATTTTTCTGAAACTAGAAAACAATAAAAACAGCTCTATGGAGCGCATCCCCTATTTTTAGTTTCTCAGCATTTAAATATAAATCGCGGTAGAACAAGTAATTAAAATAATGCCAAATTAATAACCCAATTCACTATTTTACATCATTGATGAATGCATCTATTTTAAGAGATGCCAAATGTGTGCCAAGGAGGAGAAATAAAATAAAGTAGCATCCATTTAGAATAGCCAAGATGAGCATAAGTCATGAAGAAAAACGTCAAACTATGTTTGGTAGTGATCGAGAAACTTCTGCTTTCACCACCCAATACATGTTGCATGCCAAGGTGGAGAAAAGCAAGGAAAGTGGCGTCCCTTTAGAATTGTCAAGTGAGAATAAATCATGAGAGGAAAAAGGAAACTATGTATGAACATGCGAGTCACAAAATTAATAGAAACTAAGACTGCCCAAGTCTTCCAAAAGTAACTCGCTAAACGATGTCTCATATACGCTTCATTTTATATGTTTTTATGAAGAAAAAAGGCACCATTGATCATCTGATGGTAGTTCCTCAAATCATTGGGTAGAGAGAGAGATTGATATATCAAATCTCCCCTCATTTATCAAAACATGTTAAGATTTTTTTTGCCACATGTTTATACTAAATATTTTTACCTTTATATGGATTAATCTGCCAGTAAATTTGAACTAGTTTTTTCTTATACAACCTTTAACACATACTCTTAGATAATTGCATTTTAGTATAACATTAATCATGTGATATTGCAAGTTCATTGTTACACAATTGAATAGTCCATCACTAATAACCACAATAATGCTCAAGTATTTTTTTGTCTCAGCAACTACTTTGTTTTTCCAAATTTTAATTTGAGTTGTTTTGATGACCTCAGCTGCATCTAAATTGACGTAAGTTCTAATACATATAGGCAAAACCATGGATAATTTGTGCCACTTTGATCTACTATAATATGTTTATGTCGGTTTTAGTATCATTAAATATATCAATAAAAACATAACTTATCATTCTAACAGATATCCTAAATGAAGATCATAGAGTATGGTGGTGTAGTCCTATTTGGACAAATAGGATTGTTTGGATTTGTCGTAACCAACATAAAATTTGATAGTCATGACGTGTCAACATAAAAGTGTTACTTACGTGTGTCTTCAAACTCGACAACTATTATAAGAGTAACTACTACTTGAATGCCCATGCGTTGTCATGGACACTACTCTCTTTCTCTCAACTCTGGAGATATTGAAACAATGATGGACTTTCCACTCACACCCCAAGGTTTTCAACTTTTTAAAAATGGCTAGCAATTTTTAAAATAATTTCACAAATTTCCAAAGCCCTAAATGAGGCTCTACCCCCCTCCCCCCCCCCCCCCCCCCCCCCGCGCATTTTTCAAAAGCAATTTCGGAGATTAACTCATAAGAAACCTCAAGACCACTAGCACGCTCTTCTCCTGGGACTTCCAAATTCAATCCGTCGCTGTTAGTTTTTAGGTAGGTACTGTCAAGATTTTTTTTTGTGATTCAACATTGTCAACATTTAGAAGCCAACAAAGAAGCATACGTCTCTGCAAGCAAAATTCCGCTTCCACTATCAATATATTTGTCATTGAGCCATACCACTTCAATCCTCCAGCATGAAACACCCCTGCATATACAGTGGAGAGAGAATCCTGATAGGTAGTCTTTAACGCTCTTCCAACAAATCATTAATATTCCCCTGCATATAGTCATATCAAACATATTCGATATAGTCGACCCAATCGCTCCCGAATCCATAGTCAAACCACAACTGTATACAATTCCTACGTATATACAATCTCTCCCTGTCTCTCCTCATAAACGTTTTACTACTGGAGAGAGAATCAGGATCCTTATGGGGGGCATGCATGTCATGGATAAATATCATGAAGTGCGTACCTATGAAAATAAGGAATAAATCCAAAGACAATGCAACAATAAATAATGGCAATGTAACGAAAACATGCATTGATGGTAAACTAATTAGGAACCTGATTTGTTACTCCATTATTGAAGTGAATTTGAATAGAAAAAAGTACTCATTCCGATCCATATTAATTGTCGCTGAACCGGATATATCTAGCAGTAAAACATGTCTAAATACATCTGATTCAGCGGCACTTAATATGGATCGGAGGAACTACAACATTAACCACCGCGAGGAATCATTGAAATTGGCACAGAACAAAAATGATATGTATAGTCAGTAATAAAAAATTATGGTTTAAATGAAATGTTTTACCAATCGCGGCATTATGCAATCAGATGGCCAAAAATGTGTCGCACTGCCCTGCTGCACTTTATATTCGCTCAGTGTTTTTCTTCGAAAATTACATAATAAACTCTATGAAGTGGAATGTGGTAATAAGTGCCCAAAATAAATTGTTGATATTAGACGAACGAATTTTCATGCAAACGGCCTGTGTAGCGTCCCTTCAAACTTCACTGGTGAGTCGGAAGCAACGCGAACGATTACACTGATGCTTGGATGACTTGGTATATTGAATCTGTTCTGGAAAATAAATTTAACGAAACACTTTTGATTGGCAATACACAATGTACATACACACCCTACATTCCTGAGGGCAGGGAAAAGCAAAAAAAATGACTGGAATTGAGATAGCAAATCAGAACATGAAGTGGGATTCAATTCTGTCAAAATATTTCATCTACTCCCTCCGGTTCATATTAATGTTCTCAACTTTGTCTAGATTCGAATGAATCTAGTCTAAATCATTAACTAGATACATCCGAATGTAGATAAAGTTGAGAACAATAATATGAGTCGGAGGGAGTAGAAGGTTTCTTTTCATGATGAAAATCCACCATACCCTGAACCTATCCTGTGATGGCTGGATTGGTAATCCTTGGTAACAATGAAATAACTAGTGATGGAAGTAGGTCAACAATAGGGTATCATCTACCTCTTTAATTCAACATAATGAGCTAACTTTTGTGATTTGCTATTTGATGTAGAGGCCGGAGAGTTTTGTCCCCATTTCGGAAAAAAAAAGACATCATCATTTTAAGAAGATTAGTTTATTGTTTTTGAACTAAAGAGGTTTACCTTAATGGTGACCCACTTCCATGTATAGAAATAACCAGCACAATAGCGTCCTCGGCTCATCCATGCAGCAGACGGGGGCGACCTCGACCCATCCCCGCTGCAGCCTGCAGACGGCTGTGACCTCGACGCAGCCATGTCTGGCAGCAGTCAATGCGTTGGGGACGGTGACGCACAAGCCCCTTTTCTCTGTCACACAGGACACACGAAAAACTCAACGCCGGCGCGCGACGATTCAAGCACACGAACTCACGCGAGACACAGTGGTTTGTGCAGGAGCAAGACTTTTGACATGCTGATCAAGCCTCTTTCAGTTGAGCTACATCTCAAGACGTGGCCACAGCTTAAACTGCTGTACCTCCACGACCTAAACATGGGCTGCTACAGCAATCTGCAGATCCACATCTATTCTAGTACAATAATGTTCAGGTGCTTTGACATTGCAGCCTGTCAGTGTTTACATCACAAACAACAAATATGAATCAATGTGTATTACAAGCCTGGGACAAGAATGAGATTACACTGACACGTAGGGTCGGTGGGCGCTGGTCTCTCCAACGGGGATCTCACAGCCACACACGTATATTAATGGTGGCGAGTCCTGGCACAGCGCCTCTGCAGCACGCGGCAGGACAAGCGTATCCTGTGGTCAGGGCAGCGCTTCATCACCTGAACACGGATGGAGAGGCGGCGCCGGGTTGTCGTGGCCTCACGGTAGATTCGGTCGCCGTCACTCAGAGGAGAGAAGGGTGAGAAGATCGAGGTTGTTTAACTAGTTTGAAGCTGAGTGGTACATCTTCATGTCAGTTTACTAGCAGCTTCACCAAGAACAGATGGTTAGCTGTAGCTACGATTTATAAACTAAAAGAACACGCAGTGTGAATAAACCAGCTCATCATATCACATCGTGCAAGCATCTCTTGGTAAAGCCCATTGGCGAATCCTGCTAGCTAGACCTTAAGCGCGTTTATACCAACAGTTGGGAGGGCCGTCGGCGTGGGCGCGGGATCTTCGCGTGGGGCGGGCACGGGCACGCGGGTAAGAAGGCGTCGAGGCGCTGGACGAGGTCGGGGTGCCCGCGGAGGAGGTCGTACACGTCGGCCGTGACCTCGCGGCGATCGGTGGTCTCGCCCCTGCTGAATCGCTGGAAGATGCGGAGGAAGTCGGCGTAGACGGTCGGGTCAGACGCGAACCGGGCTTTGACCTGCTGGAAGAAGGAGAAGACGGCGCTGAGCTCGCTGTCCGTGAATCTGCCCGGCTGTCGCGCCATTGCGGCGGCGGCTTGCTCTGGATCTTTCAGGCCGACGGCGGCGGCGTAGTCTATCGCGTTTCTAGTGCGTGCGGTGCGGAGGCTGGGTCGATCTAGTGGTTTGTGCAAACCGCCCGCGCGGCCAGGAGATTATATATTGGACGGGTTCCCTTCGTGGAGACGAGGAGGAATTTGTGTAGGAGTAGGACAGGGCCGATCGAACTGGAGATGGAGTCGGATGCCTCTCGCTCTCCGGCTCTCCGCCGTCGACAGGTGCGGCGGGAGCACCACGGTAGGTATATATACCAGTCGGACTGGCCTGCCTGGCCAATGGGGGAGAAAAATCCTCGGGTCGTGCACTCGCCATAGCTGGACCATGGAGAAAACGAATCAAGAAGCAATATGCCCACGTACGATCCTCTAATTCCCAAATCGTTCAGCTCTTCTCACCAGCGTTGATGGCGTCGTTTTCTTCAGCAGCAGAAGCAGCGCCACTCGGAAGCTGCGTCGTTTTCTTCAACCGCAGGCCAACAGATTACCAGAGTACTAGTACCTTGTCATCAAACTGCCGAGACCAAATTTCCAATCCATCTGCGGGTGACGATATCGGGTATCTCACCATGTCGAGGAAGGTCGAGTCAGCGTCGTTTTGGCGGTGAGGTGACTGCCGCCACGCGGGGAGTCTCAGTGTCAACTTGTCTTAAGGTATCGAGGAAACGAGCCTGGCTTCCCTCCGCCCAAGATGAAGACGTGGTTCGGGAATCGTGAACGATCTAATCGACATGGGAATCGTGATTGTTGATCAACTGGGGTCATTACAAGAGCTAATTGCTATAGGTTGCTGGTACATTTGGTGGAGGCACGGGAGATGGTAAAGGGGGCCCGGTTCCTAGCCCTACCAGCTCAGTGTTTGCCAACAATTCGGGTTGACAGCGATTTTTCGGGTAGCTCAACAGAATTTGCTAGTACTCCCTCTGTTCCAATTTAGTGTGCGCGGTGCTACAGTGCACGCAAAACGAGGTAAGCGATTTCTCTCTTATTTTTTATATTTTTGCTCCTCGGTTTTTTGGTATGTGTAGCTCCGTGTTTACTCTATCTATTTCAAAAATTATAGAATTTTTTTATAAAAAATAAGAGAGAAATGGACCGCCTTGTTTTGCGTGATGAACAGTAACGCGCGGAGTAATATGAAACAGAGGGAGTAGTACTAAGGAAGGAGTGGTATGGACCAAACCGAGCTATTGACACGTCCTATCATGTGATACTGTTAGTGCAGTCTTACGGGATCATAGAGGTGAGCCTATGGCACCAATGGAATGCACTCTCGACAATGTGTTGTGTTGAATGCATCAACGGCTGAAGCTCTAGCACACCTACATGGATTGGAGTTCCTGGAAGAGTTGGGATGCTCGACAGTTACTAGCGAATCTGATTCGTTCGAATTGATCCAGGCGTGCAATGGAGTGATTGAAATCTGGAGCCCTTATTCTGCAACCATGGCAGACTGTTTCATAGGCAAGCATGATGCACGAGGTCGTGTTCCAGCACTAGCAGTGGGATGCTAATCATGTGGGAAGGAAAGTTTAGTCTAGGATGGTGACCCTCCGGAGTTTATCTTACTATTTTATCAAATCATAAGGCGCCACAAAAGGCATTCCTTCACTAGGAAAAAAAAGATCCAGTTTTCCTTCAACTAGTCATGAATCTGAGGGTAGATCTTCAAGTCAGTTCAACAGCTTCTCCAGGAACAGTTGAATAAGTCACAATTATTGACGAGCTAAAATATGGGTGTGATGTTCTTTATAATAGCATGGGCTAATAAAATATGAAACATGTATTTATTTATTTTTGGCAAAGATTGAAACGTGCTTGAAAAAATACTACTACTACTACCAAGAGACAACATGGGCAGAGCATAAAGCTGGAGCCAAGCTACATGTCACAATCATTGTACTGCTTGTTAGTTGGGGAATAGTTAAATCATTATGGCAGTGGGAGAAACATCAATGACTAAGTTGCCGGGCACTAAGACCACATGTAGCAAAACCATAATCACGAAGCAAACAAAACATTAGCACTATCATCATACTCCCTCTGTCTAGATAAATGTGAATCTAGGCAAACTCAAGTCCCTTATTTCAGGACAGGGGGAGTATTTGGCAGTAGATAGAAAAGACTAGGGTTGCATGTAAGCATAACTTGATCTAACATACAGAGGCATGGCTGAACATAAATCACAGCAGATAATTAATAAGTTTGCATATTGATATAGGGCCTGTTTGGTTTATGGCCCCAGCTTACCTTACCAAAAAATTGGCCACGCCAAATATCCTCTCACTCGTTTGGTTTGTTGCCAATTATTTGGCTGCCTATGAACCACCTGGTGTTTCCTTCACTGATTCATTGCCAAAATTTTGGCCAACCCATGGCGGCAGAATCCTGCGCCAAAAAATTGGCTAGCCAATTTTGGTAGGGCTGCTGCAGGCACAGATCCAAACGTGCCCATATACTCCTGGAGTCAGAAACTGGAGTACTAAATGGCAGAATCATCAGTAACTAAACAACTGAAGTGTGGATAAACCAATCCATTCTATTACATGGGCGATGAGATGCATCTGTTTTGACCGAATGCAGTGCGTATGGAGATAGCAATGCAAGTAGCGTCTCTTCAGAATTGTAAAGAAGGGCATAAATCATGAGGGAAAAAGGGCATCGATGTATTAACAATAAGAGTCAGAAACTTCTATATTGACCGAACCGATTGCGTGCACCATGCCAAGTTGGAGAAAGCAAGGAAGTTAGAATTGTCAAGCTGAGCAAAAGATCGTGAGGAGGAAAGGCAACTATGTCTGCCAATGAGTCTGAAACATAACAAGAATGTGGGTTCGTTTAACTAGTTTAAAGCTGAGGGTACATAATATCTCAAGTCAGTATACTAGCAGCTTCACCAACAGTTGATTAGCTACAACTATGGACAGGTTAAAACATGAGGGTACTGTTATGTCTAATGAGCACAGGCAAATGAGACAAATGGCACTTGCTAGTAATGAATGATGATATACTAAGAAACAGCAGGGCCTGCAACACGCAAAGCAATACTGCTTGATCTCAGTCAATGGACTATTGTGTTGGGGACACTAGTTTCCTCTGTAATAGTTGGATCAGGATCTAATGGAGTGTATAAAAAAAATCACTAGTGGAAAAGCAAAGACTAATCTGTCAGGCACCCAGACATCACATCTAGGCTCTAGAGTTGTAGTGATACTTAGTTGGGCGCAGTGGAGTTTCCTCTGTAATAATCGAACCAACATATACTGCATACTGGACGAAAATAACATGGAAATGGGGCAAACATCATAGGCTGTTTGGCACAACACATCTAGAGCTCCAGTACTAAACCATAGTACTGGAACAAAGGAACATTTGGATTAAGACTCTAGTATACTCCCTCCGTTCAGAAATATAAGACGTTTTAACATTGTGAATTGAATGTATCTAGACATCTTTTAGTGTATAGATTCGTAGAGGTTCGGAGTGAATCTATACACTAAAAGGCGTCTAGATACATTCATTTCACAAAGATAAAGTGTCTTATATTTCTGAACGGAGGGAGTAGCATGCAAATGTAACTGGATCTAACATTCAGAGAAATGACTAAGATAAATCACAGAAGAGGAAATTAGCAAAGACATCTAGTGAGACAAACATCATGGACAGTTTGGCACAAGAAATCTAGTGATCGTATACTCAACCATATTCCTGGAGAAAATAAAAAATTGCATTATCACCCTATTTGGCAGTAGATAGCAAAGACTCTGGTAGCATGCAAAAATAACTGGATCTACAGTAACATTCAGAGAAACGACTAAGATAAATCACAGGAGAGAAAATTAGCAAAGCTTGCATATATTGATATACTCAATGGCAGACTGAATAACTAAGAGAACACGAAGTGTGAATAAACCAATCCATTCTATTACATCGTGCAAGCTGCCAGCAACTCTCCATAAAGCCCATTGGAAAATCCTACTAGACCATACAATAGTTATTAAGCGCATGTATACCAAAAGTCGGGATGAACTAAGACTTAGTGACTACAAATTTCAATGTCCACTCCACTATGCTCACCTCTCAAATGAATGACAATACTCCTCGCAGGGAGAAACTTAATCAGCCTTGACAGATGAAAAGAGGTAGTGGATGAAGCAGAATGAGGAAATGAACCCAACCGTGCCAGTAGCCAGCATAATAGCAATAACCATGAAGAGTGAGTAGCCGAGGTAGAGGGTCGCCGACACTGGTCCACTCAGGCTCTTGAGGTCAAAAACAAGGTAGTTGATCGAGTAGAGGAAAATGTAGATGGCCACGGACCCAGATGAGAAGAATGATTTCCACCACCACTTCCAGTCCTCGACGCAGAGGTGCATGTAGGTCAGAACCAGGGAAACCTCAGCGCAGACAATAACCAGGAGCAACATCACGATGAAGAGGAACCCAAAGACATAGTACACGCGCCCCATCCATATGCTTGACATGATGAAGAAGAGCTCGATGAAAAGGGTGCCGAAGGGCAGTGTGCCGGCACCAAGAACCAGCAGCCAGGATGGGTACTTCTGAGCGGGGATTTCACGAGGGATCTGGTTTGTGCGGACAGGGTACTCAATGTGTGACGCCTTGGCCCCGAGGAACCCACCAACAAGTGTAAGCGGCACAGAGATGCAGAACCAGAGCAGAATCAACACAACAAAGAGTGAGAATGGGATGGCGCCAGTGCTCTGGCTTCCCCACAGCAGGAAGTTCAGCGTGGTAAGGATCAGAAACGCGATACCAGGGAAGAAGCAGGCTGTCCTCCAGGAAACACCCACCCAGCCAGAGTGATCTCCACACCTGATTGTCTTCCACACGCGAACACTGGCGTATCCTGCCAGGATCCCGAGAACCAGGTAAAAGAAGAGCATGCCCGTGATCAGAGTACCGCGGGAGGCCGGTGACATGAACCCAAGTGCAGCAAACAGGATGGTGACCACCGCCATTCCAAGGATCTGAACACCGTCCCCAACCATCATGCAGAGCAGCATTGGGTTGCTAGGAGCACGGAAGACATCACTGACCACAAGCTTCCACCCGGACAGTTCCTCGTTCATCTGAGCCTGCGCCTCACTGTCAAGCTCCTCATACCTCGTCAGATCACGCCTCACTGTCCTCAACAATATGACAAAGACGATACCAGCCAGGAAAGCGATGACCATGAGCGAGTTGAGGATGGAGAACCAGTGCACCTTGGCCCCCTCCATCTTGAGGTAGGCGTCCCACCTGGAGGGCCACTTGATGTCGCTCTCGACGAAGGACACCTCGTAGGTGTAGACGATGGGCTCGTTCTCCTTGATGCTCATGGAGACGGTGGTGGGGTCGCACTTGATCCTGCTGGGGTACTTGCCGTACATCTTGAGGGACTTGACGTCGTCCGGGTTGTGCTTGATGCTGCAGGGCACGACCTCGAACCCGACGACCATCCAGCCAGAGGAGGAGGAGTCGCCGTCCTTGCCGGCGCCCCCGGCGGGGATGCCGTCGCTGGCGTCGCTGGTGCCCATGACGCGCGCGACGTTGGGGTCCTCGTACTTGTGCACGAGGACGGTGAACTGGAGGTGGTTGAAGACGTAGTAGTCGGCGGCGACGCGGATGCCTACGGGATAGCCCGTCCAGCGGAGGAAGTAGTCGTCCTTCCTGGTGTAGCGGATGGCGGGGAGATTGTCGAGGATGAGGTTGACCTGGTACATCTCGTCGATGCGGCGCTTCATGAGGGCGAAGGCGCCCGGGGAGAGCGGGTCGGAGCGGCAGAGCAGGACGTCCGTCTCGTTGGCGTGCATCCGGAAGCGGTAGGGGGAGGTCTCGATGCGGTCGCCCATGAGGAGCTCCCCCAGGTTCTCGGCGCTGTCCTTGACCCCCTCGGGCGGCGTGCAGAAGGGGAGGCTGTAGTAGCTGTAAGGGATCTCGGTGTCGATGGAGGTGAGCGAGTTCACCTTGACGTTGAGGATCTCCCCCGGGTTGTACTTGTGCGGGTAGCTCCCCGGGAGGTAGAACGCGTCGGCGGAGGGCGGGGAGGAGAGGAGCACGGCCGCCGCCGCGGCGAGCGCGAGGAGGAGGCGCAGGGCGCGGGGGCGGGCCATGGCCGCCGGATCTGGATCGCGGTCGGCGGCTTCAACCCGGGGGCGCGGCGGATCTGGCAATGGGAGAGGATGTGGCGGTGGTGCTCCGGCGCCGGAGTGGGGTGTCGGTGGAGGCGCGGGGCAGATCTGGGGAGGCGGCGGGCGAGAAATGAAGAAGGCGAGGACTGGGCTCGACTCACGCGAGGCGAGGGGGGTTTGGGGACTTGGTGGGGGTATGGTTTATACGGCGTGACCGTGACGCCGTGCTGCTTCGCGAGAGAACGTGCAGGATTTTGGGGCGTGTCGGTGCTGCTCCTTTTCTGTGACGGATCGGGATTCTGGCTTCAGAAGATTCGGTCCCGTTTCCAAGGCAGACGCTCAGTTATTGACAAACGAAAGATTAGACGCACCGATGAACAATACTACTAGCTCCAATCCAAATTAATATTATTTCCTCCGATTCATATTACTTGTCACTAAAATGAATGTATTTAGACATGTTTTAGTGCTAGATACGTCTAATTTAGCGAAGTAATATGAATCGGATGGAGTATCAGATTTGTATAAATTCGGATGTATCTAGTCATGTTTTAGTGCTAGATAATCTGAATCTAGACAATTTTTTGAGAATAATAATTTGGATCGGAGGGAGTACCATTGTCACAATCGAAGCCAGCTAGCAACATTGAATCTAGGATTCCCATGTGTTGTTGGTCAAGAATCGGGGAACCTCGGCTCACATACTTCACACCTCGCCAAACCAAAGGAAGAGAGAAACAACTCGCAGTCGGTTTTCTCGAAATATTGACACTTTGCTCCTTTTCAAGAAATTCTTAGATCTCGTTTTAATCGAGGTAACCTATACAAAAATCTTATAGTGGTAAACTGTAAACCCATCATCGAGGTCGTCGGACAACCTCAAATTAAATATGACAACATATCATTTCGGGCGAGAAGTGATCATACACGAGAAAAAGATATCGACGACCAGCTCTGATATTCATATCGAGATCAAGTTATGAGCCACTTTGTTTATACTTATAGAGATGACATTGTAAATTGCGCAGCCTCCCGTGGACTTGTGGAGAAAGAAGAAAACAAACTTCGGACTCACAATGGCCTCATTGATTTCTCTTATCGAGGTTGATGTGTTGCTCTTCTAACAATTTTCCCTGCTCGTGTGGAACCCTTGCCCTTGCTAATTGACTGCTCTTCTAATGTTCTCTCAAAATAGCCGAGAAGGGAGCATATGTAATGCAAGCTAGCATTTGTGAAAAAAAGGTTTTGATCCTTTCACACTTCACCGTTGTTGTGAGTATCGGCTTAAACCCGTCCTTGCACATCTCGTTGGGTGGTGATGCCTTCTCTTTTCCAACAATGCTAGGTGGTTTTGAAATGCCAGCTCAAAAAGTTGCTTTGGCCAAAGGGACCAAGTACCCACCACACCTTTCAAGAATAGAGACAATCATAAATCTAGGTGATAGGGGAGACGGCAGGAGCTCATTTCCCCCTTTTCCTTCTCTCTCCTATCCACAGTAGTTTGAGAGTCCCTTCCTCTAGGTCGGGCCAACCGAGGCCCTCCCCGACGGCGGCGCTGCCGGGGAGTGGCTGAGGCGACGCGCCGACAACTGTAGGGTAGGTTGTAAATGTAGGGTTGTTGGCAGCTTGCTAGTTTTGGGCCTTCTACCTGGTAGTTGGAGCGGTGCTCTAATGCTCGATGGCCAGTTTTAGAGCTTTTTAGGTTTCTTCTCCTCCTCTTGTTTCTCCTTCGATCGGAGCTGGTAGGAAAGGAAAGGAACGCCGTCTCCCTTAATAAAGTAGAGGTCGCTGGCTGTCTAGAGAGGTGTGGGTGCCATGCGTTGGTGCTTCTCTCCGCCTGCCGTGGAGGCGAGGGAGAGAGGCCTAGCGGCTTGGTGTGCGGTGCTTCGTCATTTCTCCTGGCCGGCCATGGCGGCAAGGAGGAGGGGTGATGGAGCACGTCTTCCCCTGCCCTGTCTAGATGGTGGTTCATTGGGGCATAGCGGATCTGAGCTCTGCGGTGCTCCCTCCTTTCTCTGGTCACCATGGTGGTGGTGGACGAGTTGGGGAGTTCGCATCTCTGGATGCTACTGCGTTGCGGGTGGTGGAATCTGCGCCCCCTTCTGTAGCTCCCAAGCGGCAGCAGCGATGTACTGCCACTATCCTTGGCCTTCGCGTTGGCCCTACAAAGCCCGACCTGAGAGCTTATTCGGGCTTCTCCTTCCTCCTTCAGTGGAGGATCAACTCGGATCTTGTCGCGGCGGAGAACGCAGCTGCTCCTCCAAGTGGTTTCATCCCCGGAGGTGTCAGCAGTGGCTGGGACCGAAGGTCAATGTTCGTCGGCGGTGTGCTTGGACCTTATTGCTTTTTAGCATTTCTTTGTAGAGTGTTATTTGTAAGAATGCTGGGTGGTGTTGTATTTTCCCTTTTCTCCAAGAGCCTCCTTGTAATTGTACACCCTCCGCTATAATGAAACAGACTCGAGGCCCTTCGGGGTCTTTATCGTGAAGGGGTTCCCCGTATGAAAACAACAATTTTTACCCTACGCCCCTGAACCCCTAATGCTGCCAAGACCTATCTATTAGTAATATAGTAACGGGAGGGGATTTTCGCGAACTTACCCTTGAAGACCGAAAAGTGTTGTCAACGCTCAGGAGAGCGTGGTTGATGTAGACGAGCCGAAGCCGACCTCAAGGTCGTGATGAAGTCATTGCGCTCCTTTGGCTCCAACTACTTGAGTGCCTCAAGTGTGATACCTCGCAGGGAGTTACACACGTCCAGTGTCTGGCGATGACTCCCGCTTCCCCGATCTAGCAGCAGTTGCAGAAGTAGAGCTCCTGGATCCGAATCCCGTAGTGCGACGGCGCTCCGCGGTGAAGATGTCTCTCGTTCGCGTAGTCCGAACTTGGGACCACGGTCACGAGAGAGAGAGGGAGAGAGAGAGAGAGAAAAAAATATCAATTAGAGGTCCTCTCAAAAGTGAGAAGACCTTTATTGATTATTGGGTGTATTTATCTGGCCAAATACCCCCACTATATATAGGGGGAGGGGAGGTACTACCTCCCTCAAAGTCCCGGGGTAGGACTAAAGGAGAGGAGGAGGAGGGGAGGCCACCGGCCAGCCCTAGTGGGCCCCACGCGAGGGGGCTTGGCCCAGCCGGCCAACCCCTTCGTCCCTTCTCCCTCTCTCCTTTCCCTAATGGGCCCTCTCCCCTTCGGGAATTGGCCCATTAAGCCCTTTGACCTTTTAAATTGATTTTCTCTTTATTAAATAATTATGAATAAATGATCAAATCAATATTTAACATTCATTCACATATTATTCAACCTATGTGGTTGTGGAACACTTCCACCTCCACTCTGGACATCCTCCGGACTTACCGAAACCCTTCCGATTTTCTCTCTACTATTCTTCGGTGATTCTACCGATCCTATAAACACTCTCTAAGCATCATCAAGCCCTTAAGCGTGATACCCCACGGTTCGGGAACACTCCAGACATGGTCGGGACAATCCCGCACCAATGATTGACAGAGGAACCTGGATGGCCATGTGACCCCTGTGCGTTCCACGAAGATCTTTCGTCGTTTGAACCGGGACAGTCGTGTCTTATTCCCTTTGTCTCTCGATACTTGCATTGCCCGAGATCTGATCAATGACATCACCATGTCATGTTCAATCTCGTTACCTAATAATTCTACTTGACTCGTTCCTACAAGTGATATCACTGTGATCAAATCACACGCTGCACAGCTATTGGATATAACCTCTCCGAGTGGGCCCTTGAGTATCTTCCCGTCACATGGACGGACAAATCGCGCTCTTGACATATATTGCCTCTATGGTTTCCTCCGAGTACCTGAACACACCTTTATAACCACGGTGTTACCAAGTGGCGCTTGATGCTATCTAAGCACTCTCGAGAGACAGTGATTGATATAGCCTCACGGTCTAAGGAATAGTCTACGAGGATCCATTTCTAATCATCGTAACTTGAAATTCGTGACATGATCGGGTCACGATGTTTAGGTTGGGTATTGGTTCATCATCTCATTCTCAGAATGAGTTGACTCCATTTCCAACTGGCATAAATGCCACATGATCAGGAAACATGATCATTTGTTGACCAATGAACCAGTGACTAGAGTTTCACTAGGAACCCCTGGTTGTTTGTATATCACACGTGTATTGATTTTCCACTCAATACAGTTATAGCATGATATAAAACTTAATCATAAACTATATAAAATATGATAATAGTCCTTATAACTATTTGTCTCTAGGGCATATTTCCAACAGTCTCCCACTTACACTAGAGTACAAATACACTAGCTGCATTTGTTCTTAATTGTTGGCACCATATATCCGGTACCCTGAACATGCTTGCTCATGGAAGAGGTTGAGTCTTGGGTCCGTACTTTACAGTCCCAAATCCTTTGCAACTTACTAATGTCACCCTGATTGACATTAATACTTTATCATCACATGATAACATCTGTGTGTATGCATCGTCACTATGGCAGCAGAACGAGGCCTGATTCCAGGAGCCTACAGTGACTTTAGATCAACCTCGAGGGCTTTCTCATGGGCACTGTGCCCTAGGACACATCATTCTACGTGAAAACCGAACTAGCCCCGCCATAACATTATACAACACTTTAGATGGTACCCTTATCTATTATTATAAATGTAACCATCGAAACACTAGTGCACTCTGTGCAACTTTCGATGTTTTGTTCACCTCGCTTCCTACTTGACTTTAATCGGTATTTACAGGAGTTTCCAACATATTCCCTTATAACATAACCCTTTATGTTTTAAGATATGTCATCCTTTATGGATTTGGAAAACATGTTTGCGGTTCTCTATTAGATACTGTGGACAAACTTAGCTCAACGTTTCGTGATTCAAACTTAATCACTTTCAAACGTTCCTTATTGGATCATATATTATGTTAAGTTATCATCATGGTTTTCTAAGATAGAACCTATGTCTCAACATAGTGGATGATGATCATCCTTTTCTTTCTTTCAACCATTAATGTTAAACTTAATATTATTCCTAACTTGAGTTATTAAGGACTAGTTCCTTAATTAACTTCTATTCTGAAACCCTTTTCAGAATCCCTTAAGGAATACTACATAATATCGTAATACACCTATTATCAACTTCTACACCTCATAAATCATTATTTATAAGTACTTGCGCTTTTATTCTCAATGTGTCAAATACACACTTAAGAATCACTCCTATAAGCTCCCACTCAAAATATGTTTCTACCATATTTGGGTATGAGTCAGTACTCTTACTCAAACTATGTTCCTACATATTTGAATTTGAGACTTATATTGCTCCCACTCAAAAATATGTCAATCACATATTGTTTTAAGAAGACTTTCAGAGCTCCCACTCAATTTCATGCAAATTGCATATCTACTCACCATTTTGAACAATTTCAAAATCCTTTGGTCAAATATCAAAGTGAGAGATTTACTATGAGACACTAGTATTTTTACTAGTTTTAAATCCACTAGACATTAAGCACACTTGAATCAAATTCATTTGAATTCGTCCAATACTTGACAAATTGTGCTTTCGTCATTCTCCCCTTTTTCCACTATGGCTTTGCAGTCATTTGGGAAAATTCCAAGTAACCCCTTTTACTTGTGAGATTCAGCAACGATTTGCTTTCTAATCTCAAGTGAATTTTGCTTCTAGGATTTCTCATAATTCTAGTTTACCATTATTTCCTTAGTAGTTCGTAGGTATGTCATATTCCAAGAATCATGACAAATGATTCACAAATGTCTCCATACTAGATATGGATTACATTTTGAATCCTACTTCATGTAGTGAAAACAGCAGTGGGGAAAACACAATGATCAATATCATTGATTCTTTCATTTGTGAAGAGAATCATTCAGGAACATTTTCCATTGCGCTTCTCAACACTCTGATGCAGGGTTTTGAATCCCCGTCATGTTTTTCACTATCTTACATTTGCTCCATAATCGAGAAATATCACTAAAAGTGAGTTTTCTCAAGAATTCACCAAAATTCAAGCAATACTAGTGTTGCTTTCCTTTTGGTTTAGCTATGGATTTCGTATTCAAAGTTTCCAATGAATACTCTACAAGGACTTATTTGCTATTGTTTTGGTTATATCGAATAACCCCAAAACTTTCTCGACGATCCATACTAGATATGGAGCCGCTTTCACGAATTCAAATGGTTCACTATGTATTCTAATTGAGTGTTAACTATTTCTAACTAATGGTCTCTACATCTACACAACAACAATTTATTTGGTGCCTTCTATTCACCCATTTTGATATCTAATATCACATTGTGATGCTTTGCGTTTTGACATTTCAAAACACTTTGCATTCCACAATTTCTTTTATGCCAATCTTATAAAGTTGAATTTCATTACTATTGATCAAATCATAGTAATTAGATTCTCTTTTATATTTATACCCTTTTATTGATGAAACACTTTGATCATATCAAATAGTTTCACATTCATGTTTCCTTTGGTAAACTTCTTTACACATTTAAACAATCATATAATGATAATTACCATTTTCGTTAAAACTCAATACATCGAATATGTATTTACTTTTAATAGTTCATTAAAACACTTTGTATTCAAGCAATACACGGTGTTCAAGTTATTTTTCCAAACTTAGGCATGATTTATATGTGAAAATAAATCAAATGTCTTTCACATATTATCAATAACTTTGAATTTAAACAATGGTATTCATTCCGTAATGAAATATCATTTAAGTTGGGTATTTTAAGGCATTTCAATATTTTACAAATGTTCATGCATTATCAATTAGTTTCTTGACAACAAGGATAACTCATATATAATCAAACAAGATATGAACACAAATGGAAATCACTCATAAAAGTAGAACAACTGTTTGTTACAAACTCATATGAATAACCGCCTCACAAAGTGTGAGACACACTAAAGAAGTTCATAATATTTTGATTACAATAACTATCCAAAACATAAACTAAATGATAAATGTCGAGGGAGAGCATCGTTGGCCATAATCATCATGCTCGCCATCAACACGCAACGTCACCTCCTCTCCAGCAAGCACCTCTCATGCAGAAGGACCTGTTTTCAGCAAAACAGAACAAGTATCAAATATACTTAACATTGCAAATGTGTTTGCAAGATTATAACATTTATAAAATTGTATATCAAATATATACCTTTGTCATCGATGACCCCAGCGACATCGGGTTCAACCACCACATCTCTGAAATGTGATATGAACTCGTGGAAATCTAGTGTTTCCGCGTCGCCTCTCATAATGCAAATCCTGACTTATGCTTGGAAGCTTGGTGGTAGCGACCGCAACACAACTCCCATTGCAAAAGAGCTTGCGGACCAGTTGTCCAGGTAGTATGCCAGACTCATGTATGCATCATACATGCTCAACAAGTGATCGTCCAGTGAGGAGCCCTCCTCCATCTTTATGGAGAGGGAGTCTCCCATCATCTCATACTCCCACATGCGCACTTGTTCCACGAAATGCAATCTCAGATGTGCCATAACCATTCGGGGATTAAGACTTCCCACCATTGGCCATAGCCCATCCTCCATCCCGAGGCGCATCGTCACTGATATGAATGTGGCTGTCACACGACGACAGCAGCGGAGATCCCGCTGCTCCTGGGTCTCATGAGAATAGGGTGGCTCCAAGTACATCTCGTAGATCATGTAGTCAGCCACTTTGTTCTCACCGAGGAGATCGAAAAGGCGCATGACTCATGCAGATAAGTTGGATCCATCTAACTTGAGCTTTTCTCCTTTTAACCAGTCGTCAATAGGGAAGGTAATCTCGGGGAGAACCATTTTTTTCTACATTTATAATTGCAAAAAGGAATTTAGACAAAGTTTATAATTAAATGAGTTAATAATAACTCCACTCATAAACACCTATCCCCATAAGGGTTCCTAGTGATAACACGACCCCTATCAACCACATCTCCCCCGATCATCATGACCATCAATGTGGGTTCAAGGGTGGACGCTAAACGTCGGTCACATCATTCATGCGACTCATGCTCGATCTTTCGACCATCCGCGTTCTGAGGCCATGTCTGCACATGTTAGGCTCGCCAACTCAACCTTAGTGTATTCGCTGTGCAACATGGCTTACACCCACTGTATGTGAACGTAGATATGTCTAACACACATGCTTGTACCATGGATCGCCTCATACCCAAGAACTTTTCTGGTGGTGCACACAAAGGGAGAACACAATCGTTGGTAATTTTAAAAGGGATCATCTTATTAGGCTACCATCGAGTATCTAATACTAGCACACATTAAGATATACAAACAATAACATTGAATGTAAATGCGATATGATATGGTCCTTCATGTCGTGATCTCCATCCGTCGTCACCGGATTCCGGCGCCGTAGACACCAGGGTACCGGTGTCATTCCGGCGTGGTAGTCCGTCACCTCCGTGACTATCTACTACTACGTAACATAAGGTAATCACTTTACCTTTGCCACAACCATATCACAAAGCAACGCCCCCTGCAAAACAAAGTTAGACGCCTCTACTTTATCTTTGCATGTTTTACGTGGCTGAATGGGCTTTCGTACAAGAACCGTTCTTACCTACGAACTTTCAGCACAACGCTAATCAAGTAGTTGTCTCTACTACATGTTGGAGATATGCCCAAGAGGCAATAATAAAAGTGGTTATTATTATATCTTTGTGTTTATGATGAAAGTTTACATCCCATGCTATAATTGTATTATTAGGAAACACTAATACTTGTGTGTTTTGTAAACATAAAAGAGTCCCTAGTAAGCCTATTGTTGAACTAGCTTGTTGATTGATTGATGATCATGGTTTCCTGATCATGGACATTGGATGTGATTAATAATAAGGTTATATCATTAGGAGAATGATGTGATGGACACACACCCATAGTAAGCGTAGCATAAGATCAAGTCATTAAGTTCGTATTGCTGTAAGCTTTGAAATACATAGTAACCTAATCCTTCGACCATGAGGTTATGTTAATCACCATCACCGGATGGGTACTTTGATGACATCAAACGCCGCTTCGTAACTGGGCGGTTATAAATGTGTCATTGGGTATTCTGAAAGTATGTGTTGAAGCGCATAGACCAAGATTGGGATTTGTCCATCCATATGACGGATAGATATACTCTGGGCCCTCTCGGTGGAATGTCATCTAGATAGCTTGCAAGCATGTGACTGGGTCACAAAGGGATGACATAACATGGAACGAGTAAAGAGTACTTATCAGTAACGAGGAAGAACTAGGTATGGAGATACCGACGATCAAACCTCGGATAAGTAGAATATCGCGTGACAAAGGGAATTGGTTTCATATGTTAAATGGTTCAATCGATCACGAAGTAATAGTTGAGTATGTGGGAGCCGTTATGGATCTCCAGATCCCGCTGATGGTTATTGATCGGAGAGGTGTCTTCATCATGTCTGCATATTCATGAACCGTAGGGTGACACACTTAAGGTTCGAAGTTGTTTTAAGTAGATATGGAATTTGCGTTGGAGACTGAATGTTGTTCAGAGTCTTGGAATGGATCCGGGACATCACAAGGAGATCCGGAATGGTCCGGAGAATAAGATTCATATATTGGGGATCGTTTTTCTAAGTTGGGAAATGTTCCGGAGTGTTTGTATGGAGATTCTAGAAGGTTTCGGAATGTTCTGGAAGGTTCTAGAGGATTTCTTGGAGTTTACTTGAAAACCAAGAAAGGGATCAAGGGAGTCCAAGTGGGGCAATACACGGATTCGTGGGGGAGGAGGACTCCTCCCCCCAACCCGCCGGCCCAAGGAGGAGGGGAGTCCTACTAGGACTCCCCCTCCCCAGGCGCGCCTCCCTCCTTTAAATAGAAGGGAGGGGGCGCCCCCTCTTGCTCCTCCTCTCATAACAACCAATCTCAGCCGCCTCTCTCCTCCACCTTTCTTCTGCACAGGCATAGGCGAAGCCCTGCAGAATTCTCATCTCCACCACCACCACCACGCCGTCGTGCTGCTGGGATTCCGTGGAGAAGATCTACTACCTCCGCTGCTTGCTGGAACGGGGAGAGGAAGGTCTGCTTCGACTCCGCACGTGTGACCGTCTGCGGAAGCGCTGCCGGAACACGGCACCGGAAGGATCGTCCACACGATCTTGAGATCGGCAAGTGATCGACTACATCATCCATGAGATCTAATCTCGTAACGCTTTCGGTTCTACAAGGGTTAGTACCGATCTATCTCGTTGCTCATGTCTAATAGATTAGATCTTGGCTTCTCTGGATTTTGTTTGTTCTTGCGGTAGAAATTTTTTGTTTTCCATGCTACGAACCCTTCAGTGGTATCAGAGCCTTGTCTATGCGTAGCTCTGTTGCACGAGTAGAACACAATGATGTTGTGGGCGTTGGTGCTCGTGCCGTATTTTGCTATGTGTGTACTTTGCATCTTGCGGTATGGTGGGATGAAGCGGCTCGGGCTAACATTACATGTCATCATACATGAGACTTGCTCCACGCTTGACGTGCAACTCGTTTTGCACAAGTGGCTTTGCGGGTGTCTGTCTCTCCCATCATAGTATAGATCAAATCTACACTTCGCACTTGATAGCACTTATATCAACGTTGTGGTTTAGTTTCATAGGTAAGATGCGTTCTTAGTCGAAAGCCCCAAGCCACGTAAAACTTGCAAAGAAAATTAGAGGCGTCTAACTTGTTTTTGCAGGGGTTTTGTGATGTGATATGGCCTACATGTGATTGTGATTATATTTGATGTATGCAATGATCCTTGTTGTAATATGGCAACCGGCAGTAGCCTAATGGTTGTCTTTAATTCTGTTAAGACCTGCGTGTCTATTCATCTTGTAATAGCTTTGTTCCAAGTAGTTGTAATAGTTGCTAGTGATGATGGACAACCATGAAGCAGCGCCACGGACCTTGACGGAATGCTGGTGATGATGGAGATCATGTCCGTGCTTTGGAGATGGAGATCGAAGGCATAAGAAGAAAGGGCCATATCATATCACACTAATTATGAATTGCCTGTGATGTTAATCCTTTATGCATCTTGTATTGCTTAGATCGCGACGGTAGCATTATAAGATGATCCCTCTCACTAAATATCAAGTAATAAAGTGTTCGTCCTTAGTTGGCACCGTTGCTAAGACTCGTCGTTTCGAAGCATCTCGTGATGATCGGGTGTGATAGACTCTACGTGTGCATACAACGGGTGCAAGCCAGATTTGCACATGCGGAAACTAAGGTTAATCTTAACGAGCCTAGCATGTACAGACATGGTCTCGGAACACGGAATACCGAAAGGTAGAGCATGAGTCATATGATTGATATGATGAACATGAAGATTGTTCGCTGATGAAGCTACATCATCTCACGTGATGATCGGACTTGGTGTAGTGGATTTGGTTCGTGTAATCACTAAAACAACTCGAGGGATGTTGTTTTGAGTGGGAGTTCACCTAGTTGATTTAAGAATTAAAATTGAACACTATTTATCATAAACTTAGTCTAAACTACTTGCAAATTTGTTGTAGATTATGGCGAACGTTTCCATCAATTTCAATGCGTTCCTAGAGAAAGAAAAGCTTAAGAACAATGGAAGCAATTTCACGGACTGGTTCCGTGGACTGAAGATCGTCCTCAGGGCTGGTCAGTTGACCTATGTGCTCGAAGCACCGCTAGGTGACCCACCTGCAGAAGATGCCACCGATGACGTACAAAATGTTTATGCCACTCGGAAACATCACTACTCCACAGTTCAGTGTGCCATCCTGTACGGTTTAGAATCGGAGCTTCAAAAGCGTTTTGAGCACCATGACCCGTTTGAGATCATTAAGGAGCTCAAACTCATTTTTGAGACTCGCGCGGCCATGGAAAGCTATGAAGCTTCCGAGAAGTTCTTTACCTGCAAGATGGAAGAGGGTAGCTCCGTTAGCGAGCACGTGCTCACCATGTCTGGGCACGCAAACAAACTCCGAGAGTTGGGGATACCGATTCCTAATGAATTGGGGATTCACCATGTCCTCCAATCACTGCCACCAAGTTACAAGAACTTTGTGATGAGCTACAATATGCACTGCATGAACAAGACGTTGCCTGAATTATCGTCCATGCTGAAAACTGCTGAAGTGGAGATCATGAAGGAGCACCAAGTGTTGATGGTCAATAAGACCACCAATTTCAAGAAACGGGGCAAGCCTAAGAACAAGGGCAACTTCAAGAAGGACGGCAAGAAAGATGCGCACCTGCTAAGAAGCCCAAGGCTGGTCCTAAGCCTGAAACTGAGTGCTTCTACTGCAAGGGTGCTGGTCACTGGAAGCGTAACTGCCCCAAGTACCTGGCGGATCTGAAGAATGGCAACATCAAGAAGAAAGGTATATTCGATATACATGTTATAGATGTGTATCTTACTAGTAATCGTAGTAGTTCCTGGGTATTTGATACTGGTTCGGTTGCTCATATTTGTAACTCGAAACAGGAGCTGCGGAATAAATGAAGACTGGCGAGAGACGAGGTGACGATGCGCGTTGGAAATGGCTCCAAGGTTGATGTGATCGCCGTCGGCACGCTCCCTCTACATCTACCATCGGGATTAGTTTTAAATTTAAATAATTGTTATTTGGTGCCTGCGTTAAGCATGAACATTATATCTGGATCTTGTTTATTGAGAGACGGTTACTCTTTTAAGTCTGAGAATAAAGGTTGTTCAATTTATATGAGTAATATCTTTTATGGTTATGCACCTGAGATGAATGGTTTATTCTTATTGAATCTCGATAGTAGTGATACACATGTTCACAACATAGATACTAAACGAATAAAATTGAATGATAATTCTACATACATGTGGCACTGTCGTCTTGGTCACATTGGAGTGAAGCATATGAAGAAACTCCATTCTGATGGACTTCTTGAATCACTTGAAAGATGCGAAGCATGTCTAATGGGAAAATGACTAAGACTCCATTCTCTGGTATAATGGAGCGAGCTACAGACTTATTGGAAACAATACATGCCGATGTGTGCGGTCCAATGAGTGTAGCATCGCATGGTGGATATCGTTATGTTCTCACTTTCACGGATGACTTGAGTAGATATGGATATGTCTACTTTATGAAACATAAATCCGAAACTTTCGAGAAGTTTAAGGAATTTCAAAGTGAAGTGGAAAATCATCATAACAAGAAGATTAAGTTTCTGTGTTCTGACCGCGGAGGTGAATATCTGAGTTATGAGTTTAGCATTCATTTAAAGAAATGTGGAATACTTTCACAGTTGACACCGCCGGGAACACCACAGCGTAATGGTGTGTTCGAACGTCGTAATTGAACTCTCTTAGATATGGTTCAGTCTATGATGTCTCTTACAGATTTACCGTTATCATTTTGGGGCTATGCACTAGAGACAACCGCATTCACTTTAAATAGGGCACCATCTAAATCCGTTGAAATGACACCGTATGAATTGTGGTTTGGTAAGAAACCTAAGTTGTCGTTCCTTAAAGTTTGGGGTTGCGAAGCATATGTAAAGAAGTTACAGCCTGATAAGCTTGAACCCAAAGCGGAGAAATGTGTCTTCATAGGATACCCTAAAGAAACAATTGGGTATACCTTCTATCATAGATCCGAAGGCAAAGTTTTCGTTGCTAAGAATGGATCCTTTCTGGAGAAGGAATTTCTCACGAAAGAAGTGACTGGAAAGAAAGTAGAACTCGACGAGGTTATTGAACCTTCTTTCAGAGTTGAGAGTAGCGCAGCACCGGAAGATGTTTCTGTGTCGCCTGCACCAACTGGAGAGAAAGCTAATGATGATGATCATGAAACTTCGAACGAAGTTACTACTGAACCTCGCAGGTCAACGAGGGTTCGTACCACTCCTGAGTGGTATGACTCTGCCTTGAACGTCATGTTAGTGGACAACACTGATGACCCTGCGACGTATGAAGAAGCTATGGTGAGCCCAGATTCTGACAAATGGCTAGAAGCCATGAAATCCAAAATGGGATCCATGTACGAAAACCAAGTATGGACTTTGGTGGACTTACCGGATGGCCGTAAGGCTGTCGAGAACAAATGGATGTTCAAAAGAAAAACAGATGCTGATGGTAATGTTACCGTCTATAAAGCTCGACTTGTCGCGAAAGGGTTCCGACAAATTCAAGGAGTTGACTACGATGAGACTTTCTCACCAGTAGCGAAGCTAAAGTCTGTGAGGATTATGTTAGCAATCGCTGCATATTTCGATTATGAAATTTGGCAGATGGATGTCAAAACGGCGTTCCTTAATGGTGACATTGAGGAAGAGTTGTATATGGTACAACCCAAGGGTTTTGTCGATCCTAAAGATGCTGACAAGGTATGCAAACTTCAGCGCTCCATTTATGGACTGAAGCAAGCATCCCGGAGTTGGAAGCAACGTTTTGATAAAGTAATCAAAAACTTTGGATTTATACAAACTTATGGAGAAGCTTGTATTTACAAGAAAGTGAGTGGGAGCTCTGTAACATTCCTAGTACTATATGTAGATGACATATTGTTGATTGGGAATGATATAGAACTTCTTAATAGCGTCAAAACCTATTTGAATAATAGTTTTTCGATGAAGGATCTTGGCAAAGCGGCATATATTCTAGGCATCAAGATTTATAGAGATAGATCAAGACGCCTAATAGCACTTTCACAAAGTACATAGTTAGACAAAGTTCTAAAGAAGTTTAGAATGGAAGAGAGCAAGAAAGGGTTCGTGCCCATGTTGTCAGGTAAGACCTTGAGTAAAACTCAAAGTCCGGCTACGGTAGAAGATAGAGAAAAGATGAATAAAATTCCCTATGCCTCGGCCATAGGTTCTATCATGTATGCTGTGTACAAGACCGGATATAGCACATGCTGTTAGTTTGACTAGTAGATATCAAAGTGATCCTGGAACGGAACACTGGACAGCGGTCAAGAATATCCTAAAGTACCTGAATAGGACTAAGGATATGGTTCTTTCTTATGGAGGTGATGAACAGCTTGTTGTAAATGGTTACACTGATGCTAGTTGGAACACCGATCCAGATGACTCGAAGTCACAGTCTGGATACGTATTTATTTTGAATGGTGCTACAGTGAACTGGAGGAGTGCCAAGCAGAGCGTTGTGGCGAAATCTTCAACTGAATCGGAATACATAGCTGCTTCGGAGGCTGCACAAGAAGCCATATGGATGAAGGAGTTCATTGCTGAACTTGGCGTGGTTCCCAGTGCGTTGGACCCGATGACCATCTACTGTGACAACACAAGTGCCATAGCTAATGCACAGGAGCCAAGGTCACATAGCAAGCTGAAGCACATCAAGCTACGGTTCCATGCTATTCGTGAGTATGTCCAAGATGGTGACATAAAGATTTGCAAAGTACACACTGATCTGAATGTAGCAGATCCGTTGACTAAACGTCTCCCTAGAGCAAAGCATGACCAACACCAGAACGCCATGGGTGTTAGGTATATTACCATGTAATCTAGATTATTGACTCTAGTGCAAGTGGGAGACTGTTGGAGATATGCCCAAGAGGCAATAATAAAAGTGGTTATTATTATATCTTTGTGTTTATGATGAAAGTTTACATCCCATGCTATAATTGTATTATTAGGAAACACTAATACTTGTGTGTTTTGTAAACATAAAAGAGTCCCTAGTAAGCCTCTTGTTGAACTAGCTTGTTGATTGATTGATGATCATGGTGGACATTGGATGTGATTAATAACAAGGTTATATCATTAGGAGAATGATGTGATGGACACACACCCATAGTAAGCGTAGCATAAGATCAAGTCATTAAGTTCGTATTGCTGTAAGCTTTGAAATACATAGTAACCTAATCCTTCGACCATGAGGTTATGTTAATCACCATCACCGGATGGGTACTTTGATGACATCAAACGCCGCTTCGTAACTGGGCGGTTATAAAGGTGTCATTGGGTATTCTGAAAGTATGTGTTGAAGCGCATAGACCAAGATTGGGATTTGTCCATCCATATGACGGATAGATATACTCTGGGCCCTCTCGGTGGAATGTCATCTAGATAGCTTGCAAGCATGTGACTGGGTCACAAAGGGATGACATAACATGGAACGAGTAAAGAGTACTTATCAGTAACGAGGAAGAACTAGGTATGGAGATACCGACGATCAAACCTCGGATAAGTAGAATATCGCGTGGCAAAGGGAATTGGTTTCGTATGTTAAATGGTTCAATCAATCACGAAGTAATCGTTGAGTATGTGGGAGCCGTTATGGATCTCCAGATCCCGCTGATGGTTATTAATCGGAGAGGTGTCTTCATCATGTCTGCATATTCACGAACCGTAGGGTGACACACTTAAGGTTCGAAGTTGTTTTAAGTAGATATGGAATTTGCGTTGGAGACCGAATGTTGTTCAGAGTCTCGGAATGGATCCGGGACATCACGAGGAGATCCGGAATGGTCTGGACAATAAGATTCATATATTGGGGATCATTTTTCTAAGTTGGGAAATGTTCCGGAGTGTTTGTATGGAGATTCTAGAAGGTTTCGGAATGTTCTGGAAGGTTTTGGAGTTTACTTGAAAACCAAGAAAGGGATCAAGGGAGTCCAAGTGGGGTAATACACGGATTCATGGGGGAGGAGGACTCCTCCCCCCAACCCGCCGGCCCAAGGAGGAGGGGAGTCCTACTAGGACTCCCCCTCCCAGGCGCGCCTCCCTCCTTTAAATAGAAGGAAGGGGTGCCCCCTCTTGCTCCTCCTCTCATAACAACCAATCTCAGTCGCCTCTCTCCTCCACCTTTCTTCTGCACAGGCATAGGCGAAGCCCTGCAGAATTATCATCTCCACCACCACCACCACGCCGTCGTGCTGCTGGGATTCCGTGGAGAAGATCTACTACCTCCGCTGCTCGCTGGAATGGGGAGAGGAAGGTCTTCTTCGACTCCTCACGTGTGACCGTCTGCGGAAGCGCTGCCGGAACGCCGCGCCGAAAGGATCGTCCACACGATCTTGAGATCGGCAAGTGATCGACTACATCATCCACGAGATCTAATCTCGTAACGCTTTCGGTTCTACAAGGGTTAGTACCGATCTATCTCGTTGCTCATGTCTAATAGATTAGATCTTGGCTTTTGTCTAGATTAGATCTGGGTTTTGTTCGTTCTTGCGGTAGAAATTTTTTCTTTTCCATGCTACGAACCCTTCACTACACCCCTCTTAGGGACCTCCGTTGCAAATGGTATACCAACTAATACAAGAGAGACAGACACCCCCCTAAGCCACTTTATACGGTACAAGCCGTATGTCAAGCATGGACCAGTCTTGCGAATAAACGCGTAAAGTCGGTTGGGGGCCGCTTCATCAAGCATTACTGCGGTATACACAAGTACACGTGGGAGCGTAACAACTAAAAGATCAACGTCCACACGCTACATCTCGTGTGTTCTACCCGTACTAGCATTACTACGCATAGATCTAGCTCTGATACCACTGAAGGGGTTCCGCGTATGAAAACAATAATTTTTACCCTACGCCCCTGAACCCCTGATGCTAGCAGGACCTATCTATTAGTAATACAGTAACGGGTGGGGCTTTTTGCGAACTTACCCTTGAAGACCTAAAAGCGTTGTCAATGCTCAGGAGAGCATGGTTGATGTAGACGAGCTGAAGCCAACCTCAAGGTTGGGATGAAGTCCTTGCGCTCCTTTGGCTCCAACGACTTGAGTGCCTCAAGTGCAACACCTCGCAGGGAGTTACACACGTCCGGTGCCTGGTGATGACTCCCGCTTCCCCGATCCAGCAGCAGTTGCGGAAGTAGAGCTCCTGGATCCGAATCCCGCAGCACGACGGTGCTCTGCGGTGAAGATGTCTCTCGTTCGCGTAGTCCAAACTTGGGACCATGGTCATGAGAGAGAGGGATAGAGAGAAAATATCAATTAGAGGTCCTCCCAAAAGTGAGAAGACCTTTATTGATTATTGGGTGTATTTATCTGGCCAAATACCCCCACTATATATAGGGGGAGGAGAGGTATTACCTCCCTCAAAGTCCCGGGGTGGGACTAAAGGAGAGGAGGGGGAGGGGAGGCCGTCGGCCAACCCTAGTGGGCCCCGCGTGGGGGGGGGCTTGGCCCAGCCGTCCAACCCCTTTGTCCCTTCTCCCTCTCTCCTTTCCCTAATGGGCCCTCTCCCCTCCGGGAATTGGCCCATTAAGCCCTTTGACCTTTTAAATTGATTTTCTCTTTATTAAATAATTATGAATAAATTATTAAATCAATATTAACATTCATTCACATATTATTCAACCTCCATGGTTGTGGAACACTTCCACCTCCACTCCAGACATCCTCCGGACTTACCGAAACCCTTCCGGTTTTCTCTACTATTCTTCGGTGATTCTACCGATCCTATAAACACTCTCTAAGAATCATCAAGCCCTTAAGCATGGTACCCCACGGTTCGGGAACACTCCAGACATGGTCGGGACACTCCCACACCAATGATCGATAAAGGGACCTAGATGGCCATGTGACCCCTGTGCGTTCCATGAAGATCTTTCGTCGTTTGAACCGGGACAGTCGTGTCTTATTCCCTTTGTCTCTCGATACTTGCATTGCCCGAGATCTGGTCAATGACATCACCATGTTGTGTTCAATCTCGTTACCGAACAATGCTACTTGACTCGTTCCGACAAGTGATATCCTTGTGATCAAACCACACGCTGCGCAGCTATTGGATATAACCTCTCCGAGTGGTCCCTTGAGTATCTTCCCATCACATGGACGGACAAATCCCACTCTTGACATATATTGCCTCTACGGTTTCCTCCGAGTACCTGAACACACCTTTATAACCACTGTATTACCAAGTGGCGCTTGATGCTATCTAAGCACTCTCGGGAGACAGTGATTGTTATAGCCTCAGAGTCTAAGGAATAGTCTACGAGGATCCATTTCTAATCATCGTAACTTGAACTTCGTGACATGATCGGGTCACGATGTTTAGGTTGGGTATTGGTTCATCATCTCATTCTCAAAATGAGTTGACTCCATTACCAACTGGCATAAATGCCATATGATCAGGAAACATGATCATCTATTGACCAATGAACCAATGACTAGAGTTTCACTAGGAACCCCTGGTTGTTTGTATATCACACGTGTATTGATGTTTCTGATGACCCACAAGTATAGGGGGTGTATCGTAGTATTTTCGAGGGAAGTGAAACCCAATTTATTGATTCGACACAAGGGGAGCCAAAGAATATTTATCAGCCTTAACAACTGAGTTGTCAATTTAGCTGCACCTGGAAACAATCTTGCTCACAGCAGTTTATCAGTAGCAACAGTTTTGTAGTAGGAATAGTTAAGCAACAGTAGTAGTAAAGCAAAGATAGTAGTAACAAAAGCAGTAAACAGTGGGATTGAGGGCGGTAGGCATAGGGATGGATGGACGGGCGTTGCATGGACAAGACAATTCACATAGCAATCAGAACATAGGGCAAGTGCAGATAAATAAGATAAAACATCCAAGTACTAGACAATCCTAGGCATGTGTTCCATATATAGTCATACGTGCTCGCAATGAGAACTTGCAACATCTTTTGTCCTGCCATCCCGTTTGCAGCGGGGCCTCTAGGGAACTACTGGCAATTAAGGTGCTCCTTTTAATAGAGCACCGGAGCAAAGCATTAACACTCCATGAACACATGTGATCCTCACATCAAAGCCTTTCCCTTCCGGTTATCCCAATTTCTGTCACTTCGGGGCCATAGGTTCCAGACAACGACGTGTGTAAACAACTTGTAGATAAGACCAAGAACAATACTATCATAATGGATCAATAACATGTTCAGATCTGAAATCATGGCACTCGGGCCCTAGTGACAAGCATTAAGCACAACAAAGTTGCAACAAAGTCATAAAGCACTAATAAAAGATACTAGGCACCATGCCCTAACAATCTGATGCCATTACATGAACGATCTCATCCAATCCCTACCATCCCCATGGCCTACAGCGGGGGATTACTCACTCATAGATGGGGAAACATGGATGGTCGATGGAGAAGAGATGGTGATGATGATGGCGATGATCTCCTCCAATTCCCCGTCCCAGCAGGGTGCCAAAACGGAGTTTCTGGTGCTGTTTCGTGGAATCTGGTAGTGGCGGCGGAGCGGAACTCCTTCTGGAAAAACGTCGAATCCCCCAAAGTTTTTAGGTCAGAAGGCTCCTTAAAGGTGAAGAGAGAGGCCGAGGGGGTGCCTGTGGGGCCCACACCACCCCCTGGCGTGGCCTGGCCTGGCCCGCGCCACCAGGTGGTGTGGCCACCCCAGGGCTCTTCTCTATCTCGTATTCTGGCTCCTGGAGTCTTCAGGTGAAATAGGATTTTTGGCATATTTTCAGGGATTTTTCCTGGTAGTTGATTTTCTGCACAAAAAGTAGACACCAAGGCAATTCTGCTGAAAACAGCGTCAGTTCGCATTAGTTGCATCCAAATCACACAAGTATAGAGGAGAAACAATAGCAAAAGTGTTCGGGAAAGTAGATACGTTTTGGACGTATCAATTCCCCCCAAGCTTAGCTTATTGCTTGTCCTCAAGCAATTCAGTTGAAAACTGAGTGCGATAAAAGAACTTTTACGAACACATTTGCTTCATATGATGTAAATATTCTCAGCAATGTGATCAACTACCTAGACAATTCATAATAAAGAGTATGCAACTGAGTCTACTTAATAGTCATTGCAAGCTATGAAGAGATTCCAACTCAAGAATAATAAGTAGCATGAAGCACATGTAGGGGTTCGTAGCATGGAAAACAAAAATTTTCTATCGCATACAAACAAACAAGCCAAGATCTATCTAATAGATTGTAGCAACGAGTCGATGGAATAACTCACCCTCGAAGATTCCAAAGTGTTTAACGAGAGCAGATTCTCGTGGGTGATGTAGTCGTACTCTTTCCGATCTCAAGATCGCGTAGACGATCCTTCCGGCGCCGCGTTCCCGCAGCGCTCCCGCAGTCGGTCACACGTTCGGTACTCGACGAAGACCTTCCTCTCCCTTGTTCCAGCAGGCAGCGGAGGTTGTAGCACTCTCCTCGCGATTCCGGCAGCACAACGGCGTGGTACCGGAAGTAGAGGGGAAATCCCGCAGGGCTTCGCCTTAAGCCGGTGCGAGTATGGTGGAGCTTATGAGAGAGGCTATTAGTGGTCTAGTAATTAGACACACCAATTAGAGGGCTCTAAACCAATTAGAAGGCTCTAAACCGAATAGCTCTAAACCGGGGTCTAGATCTAGGGTTTAGTTTAGAGGATAGGAAACTTGTGTGTGTTGGGAGGGAGCCCTGCCCCTCCTTATATAGGTGGGAGGGGCTGGCCGGCCAAGGGGAGGGAGTGGAGTCCCTCCCCAACTCGGCCTAGGTGGGGCGCCGGCTTGGGGAGGAGGACTCCTCCCTCAAGTCGGTTTCCTCCTCTCCTCCCACTTCCCAAAAACTGCCGTTTGACTTTCAAACTAGCCGTTTGACTTTTTCAATTTAGGATTCAATTTAATCCTTTATTTGGGACAGCAAGAACACTTAGTACATGATGCAATCATTCCAACATGTAATGACACATTCAAGTACCCTTCCCCCTCCGGAGTGCCGGACATTCCGGGACCTTCTAGAATGTTCCCGATGGAAACACCGGAATCATTCCCGAACTCCGAAACGGGACTTTCCTTATATGAATCTTATTCTCCGGACCATTCCGGATCACCTCGTGATATCCCGGATCCCATCCGAGACTCCGAACAACATTCGGTCTCTTTCTCATAATACCATAACTACTCAAACAACGTCGAATCCTTAAGTGTGTCTCCCTACGGTTCGTGAATTATGCGGACATGATCGAGACACTTCTCCGAACAATAACCAATAGAGGAATCTGGAAATTCATATGGCTCCCACATATTTCTACGATTACTTTGCGATCGAATGAACCACTTACATATGATACCAATTTCCCTTTGTCTCACGATATGTTACTTATCCGAGGTTATGATCGTCGGTATCTCTGCATACCTAGTTCATCCTCGTTACTGATAAGTACTCTTTTCTCGTTCCCGTGATATGTGATCCCTTGTGACCAAGTCACATGCTTGCAAGCTAATTGGATGACATTTCACCGAGAGGGCCCAGAGAATATCTATCCGTCATGTGGATGGACAAATCCCACTCTTGATCCATGTGTTTCAACCAATACTTTCCGAACACTCAATGCCACCTTTATAGCCACCCTGTTACGGTGTGGTGTTTGATGACATCAAAGCATCCATCCAGCAAAGGTGATATGCATGATCTCATGGTCGAAGGAATTAGGTTACTATGTATCAGAAAGCATATAGCAATTGAACTATTGAAATGACTTGATCTTTATGCTACGCTTGTCTATAGGAGTATGTCCACCATATCATTCTCCTAACGATATGATCTTGTTGTTGATAACATCTCAATGTTCATGACAAAGAAACCACATCATCAATCAACCAACAAGCTAGTGAAGTATAGAGGCTATACTAGGGACTTCAAATTAAGTTTACAAATCACACAAGTATTAATGGTTTCCTTGTTAATACTATTATAGCATGAATGCAAACATTTATCATAAACACAAAGATATATAATAATAACTATATTTATTATTGCCTCTAGGGCATATCTCCAACAGTCTCCCACTTGCACTAGAGTCATCTAATCTAGATTACATGGTAATATACCGAACACCCATGGCAGTTTGGTGTTGGTCATGTTTTGCCCTCGGGAGAGGTTTAGTCAACGGATCCGCCACATTCAGATCTGTGTGTACTTTGCAAATCTTTATATCCCCATCCTGGATATGTTCTCGAATAGCGTGAAAACGTAGCTTGATATGCTTCAGCTTCTTGTGTGACCTTGGTTCTTGCGCATTGGCTATGGCGCCCATGTTATCACAGTAGATAGACATTGGGTCCAGCGCACTAGGAACCACACCCAGCTCTGTAATGAACTCTTTCATCCATATCGCTTCTTGTGAAGCCTCCGAAGCAGCCATGTATTCCGATTCAGTTGAAGATCTCGCCACAACGCTTTGCTTTGCACTCCTCCAGCTAACTGCTGCACCATTCAAAATAAATACGTATCCAGATTGTGATTTAGAATCATCCGGATCGGTGTTCCAACTAGCATCGGTGTAACCATTAACAACGAGCTGTTCATCACCTCCATAAGAAAGAACCATATCCTTAGTTCTTCTCAAGTACTTAAGGATGTTTTTGACCGCTGTCCAATGATCCACTCCTGGATCACTTTGATATCTGCTAGTTAAACTAACAGCATATGCGATGTCGGGTCTAGTACATAGCATGGCATACATTAGAGATCCTATGGCTGAGGCATAGGGAGTCTTACTCATCCTTTCTCTATCTTCTGCCGATGTCGGACTTTGAGTTTTACTCAAGGTCGTATTGGGCAACATGGGCAAGAACCCTTTCTTGCTATCTTCCATTCCAAACCTCTTTAGAACTTTGTCCAAATATGTACTTTGTGACAATGATATTTGGCGTTTCGATCTATCTCTATAAATCTTTATGCCTAATATGTAAGCTGCTTCGCCAAGATCCTTCATTGAAAAACTATTATTCAAATATTCCTTGACACTATTAAGAAGGTCTACATCATTCCCAATCAACAATATGTCATCCACATACAGTATTAAGAATGCTACAGAGCTCCCACTCACTTTCTTGTAAATACAAGCTTCTCCATAAGTTTGTATAAAACCAAAACTTTTGATTACCTTATCAAAACGTTGATTCCAACTTCGGGATGCTTGCTTCAATCCATAGATGGACCGTTGAAGCTTGCATACCTTGTTAGCATCTTTAGGATCGACAAAACCTTTGGGTTGTATCATATACAACTCTTCATCAATGTCTCCATTGAGGAATGCTGTTTTGACATCCATCTGCCATATCTCATAATCATAATATGCAGCGATTGCTAACATAATCCTCACAGACTTTAGCTTCGCTACTGGTGAGAAAGTCTCATCGTAGTCAACTCCTTGAATTTGTCGAAACCCTTTTGCGACAAGTCGAGCTTTATAGACAGTAACATTACCATCAGCATCTGTTTTCTTCTTGAAAATCCATTTGTTCTCGACAGCCTTCCGGCCATCCGGCAAGTCCACCAAAGTCCATACTTGGTTTTCGTACATGGATCCAATCTCGGATTTCATGGCTTCTTGCCATTTATTGGAATCTGGGCTCATCATCGCTTCCTCATATGTCTCGGGGTCATCAGTGTTGTCCACCAACATGACATTCATAACGGAATCATACCAATCTGGAGTGGTACGAGTTCTCGTTGACCTCCGAGGCTCTGTAGCAACTTCAACCGAAGTTTCATGATCACTATCATTAGCTTCCTCTCTTATTGGTGCAGGCACCACAGGAACTTCTTCCGGTGCTGCGCTACTCGCAATTTCGAGAGAAGGTTCGACAACCTCGTCGAGTTCTACTTTCCTTCCAGTCACTTCTTTCGAGAGAAATTCCTTCTCTAGAAAGGATCCATTCTTGGCAACAAAGATTTTGCCTTCGGATCTATGATAGAAGGTATACCCAATAGTTTCCTTCGGGTATCCTATGAAGACGCATTTTTCCGCTTTGGGTTCAAGCTTGTCCGGCTGTAACTTCTTTACATAGGCTTCGCATCCCCAAACTTTAAGGAACGACAATTTAGGTTTCTTCCCAAACCATAATTCATACGGTGTCGTTTCAACGGATTTAGACGGTGCCCTATTTAAAGTGAATGCGGCTGTTTCTAATGCATAACCCCAAAATGATAGTGGTAAATCTGTAAGTGACATCATAGAACGAACCATATCTAAGAGAGTTCGATTACGACGTTCAGACACACCATTACGCTGTGGTGTTCCCGGCGGTGTCAATTGTGAAAGTATTCCGCATTTCTTCAAATGCTCGCCAAACTCGTAACTTAGATATTCACCTCCACGATCAGAACGTAGAAATTTAATCTTCTTGTTACGTTGATTCTCTACCTCACTTTGAAACTCCTTAAACTTCTCGAAAGTTTCGGACTTATGTTTCATGAAATAGATATACCCATATCTACTCAAATCATCCGTGAAGGTAAGAACATAACGATAACCACTGCGCGATGCTACACTCATTGGACCACACACATCGGTATGTATGATTTCCAATAAGTCTGTAGCTCGCTCCATCATACCAGAAAATGGAGTCTTAGTCATTTTACCCATCAGACATGCCTCGCATCTTTCAAGTGATTCAAAATCAAGTGATTCAAGAAGTCCATCGGAATGGAGTTTCTTCATACGCTTCACTCCAATGTGACCAAGACGACAGTGCCACATATAGGTCAAATTATCGCTTGATTTCAAACGTTTAGCCTCAATGTTATTAATATGTGTATTTCTACTATCGAGATTCAATATGAATAGACCATCTATCAAAGGTGCATGTGCATAAAACACATTACTCATATAAATCGAACAACCATTATTCTCGGATTTAAACAAGTAACCGTCTCGCAATAAACAAGATCCTGATATAATGTTCATGCTCAACGCAGGCACTAAATAACAATTATTTAAGTATAAAACTAATCCCGATGGTAGATGAAGAGGTAGCGTGCCGACCGCGATCACATCAACCTTTGATCCGTTTCCCACGCGCATCGTCACCTCGTTCTTCACTAGCTTCCGTTTATTCTGCAGCTCCTGTTTCGAGTTACAAATATGAGCAACCGAACCAGTATCAAATACCCAGGCACTACTACGAGTACTAGTGAGATACACATCAATAACATGTATATCAGATATACCTTTCTTCTTGATGTTGCCGTTCTTCAAATCCGCCAAGTACCTTGGGCAATTCCGCTTCCAGTGACCTTCTCCCTTGCAGTAAAAGCACTCAGTTTCAGGTTTAGGTCCAGCCTTGGTCTTCTTCGTCGGCGTGGTAACTTTCTTACCACCCTTCTTGAAGTGTCCCTTTTGCTTAGACTTGCCTTTCTTGAATTTGGTGGTCTTATTGACCATCAACACTTGGTGCTCTTTCTTGATCTCCACTTCTGCAGATTTTAACATAGCAAATAGTTCTGGCAACTCTTTGTTCATGTTCTGTAGTTCATCACAAAGTTCTTGTAACTTGGTGGTAGTGATTGGAGGATGCGGTAAACTCCCAAAGTATTAGGAATCACTATACCCAAACTTTGAAGTTTATTTGCGTGCCCAGACATCTTAAGCACATGCTCACTGACGGAGCTACCCTCTTCCATCTTGCAGTTAAAGAACTTTTCAGAAGCCTCATAGCTTTCAATTGCCGCATGAGTCTCAAAAATTAATTTGAGATCCTCGACAATATCATATGGGTCTGAATTCTCAAACCTTTTCTGAAGCTCCGATTCTAAACCATACAAGATAGCACACTGAACTATGGAGTACTGATTCTTCCGAGCGAGGTAAACATTCTTTACTTCATCGGTAGCATCAGCTGCAGGTGGGTCACCTAGCGGTGCATCTAGCACATAGGTCAAATTACCAGCTGTGAGGACAATCCTCAAATTGCGGAACCAATCCGCGAAGTTGCTTCCATTGTTTTTCAACTTTTCTTTCTCTAGGAACGCATTAAAATTGATGGTAGGGGCTGCCATTGATCTACAACATATTTGCAATAGTTTAGACTAAGTTTATGACAAATTGAGTTCAAATTAATTAATGAAATTAAACTAGGTGAACTCCCACTCAAAACAACATCCCTCACATTGTTTTAGTGATCACACGAACCAAATCCACTACATCAACACCGATCATCACGAGAGCTGATATAGTTTTAATGGCGAACAATCATCATGTTCATCATATCTACTATATGATTCATGCTTTGCCTTTCGGCGATCCGTGTTCCTGAGGCCATGTCTGTACATGCTAGGCTCGTCAAGATCAAACCTTAGCTTCCGCATAAGCAAATCTGGCTTGCTTACGTTGTATTCACCCGCGGAATCAAAGACACCCGATCATCACGTGGTGTTTCGAAGCAGCAAGCTTTGGCAACGGTGCATACTAAGGGTGAACACTTTAGAACTTGAAATTTATGTGCATGAGGGATCATCTTATAATGCTACCGTCGTCTACTAAGCAATACAAGATGCATAAAGGATTAACATCACATGCAATTCATAATATGTGATATGATATGGCCTTTCTTCTTTGTGCTTCCGATCTCCATCTTCAAGCACGAATATGATCTCCATCATCACCGGCATAGCATCAAGGTCAATGACGCTTCTCCATGGTTGTCGTCCACCAGCTTCAACTATTACAACTATTTTGAATAGACACGCAGGTCTTAACAGAAATTAAAGACAACCATATGGCTCCTGCCGGTTGCCAACTTACAATAAGGAACATTGCATACATCAAATATAATCACAATCATGGCCATATCACATCACTGCACACCCCTGCAAAACAAAGTTAGACGCTTCTACTTTCTTTGCATATTTTACGTGGTTTGGGGCTTTCCATAAGTGTCGTTCTAACTTACGAACAAGAACCACAACATTGATACTAGCATTGTTGATCACCCGTTGTAAATTGGATCTTTACTATGCTAGGAGAAACAGGCACCCGCAAAGCCACTTATGCAAAACGAGTTGCATGTCAAGCGTGGAGCAAGTCTCATGAACGATGTCATGTAAGGTTAGCCCGGGCCGCTTCATCCCAACATACCGCAAGATGCAAAGTACACAAAAAGCAATCTACAATAAAAGCATCAACGCCCACAATGACCATTGTGTTCTACTCGTGCAACAGATCTACATATAGACACGGCTCTGATACCACTGTAGGGGTTCGTAGCATGGAAAACAAAAATTTTCTATCGCATACAAACAAACAAGCCAAGATCTATCTAATAGATTGTAGCAACGAGTCGATGGAATAACTCACCCTCGAAGATTCCAAAGTGTTTAACGAGAGCAGATTCTCGTGGGTGATGTAGTCGTACTCTTTCCGATCTCAAGATCGCGTAGACGATCCTTCCGGCGCCGCGTTCCCGCAGCGCTCCCGCAGTCGGTCACACGTTCGGTACTCGACGAAGACCTTCCTCTCCCTTGTTCCAGCAGGCAGCGGAGGTTGTAGCACTCTCCTCGCGATTCCGGCAGCACAACGGCGTGGTACCGGAAGTAGAGGGGAAATCCCGCAGGGCTTCGCCTTAAGCCGGTGCGAGTATGGTGGAGCTTATGAGAGAGGCTATTAGTGGTCTAGTAATTAGACACACCAATTAGAGGGCTCTAAACCAATTAGAAGGCTCTAAACCGAATAGCTCTAAACCGGGGTCTAGATCTAGGGTTTAGTTTAGAGGATAGGAAACTTGTGTGTGTTGGGAGGGAGCCCTGCCCCTCCTTATATAGGTGGGAGGGGCTGGCCGGCCAAGGGGAGGGAGTGGAGTCCCTCCCCAACTCGGCCTAGGTGGGGCGCCGGCTTGGGGAGGAGGACTCCTCCCTCAAGTCGGTTTCCTCCTCTCCTCCCACTTCCCAAAAACTGCCGTTTGACTTTCAAACTAGCCGTTTGACTTTTTCAATTTAGGATTCAATTTAATCCTTTATTTGGGACAGCAAGAACACTTAGTACATGATGCAATCATTCCAACATGTAATGACACATTCAAGTACCCTTCCCCCTCCGGAGTGCCGGACATTCCGGGACCTTCTAGAATGTTCCCGATGGAAACACCGGAATCATTCCCGAACTCCGAAACGGGACTTTCCTTATATGAATCTTATTCTCCGGACCATTCCGGATCACCTCGTGATATCCCGGATCCCATCCGAGACTCCGAACAACATTCGGTCTCTTTCTCATAATACCATAACTACTCAAACAACGTCGAATCCTTAAGTGTGTCTCCCTACGGTTCGTGAATTATGCGGACATGATCGAGACACTTCTCCGAACAATAACCAATAGAGGAATCTGGAAATTCATATGGCTCCCACATATTTCTACGATTACTTTGCGATCGAATGAACCACTTACATATGATACCAATTTCCCTTTGTCTCACGATATGTTACTTATCCGAGGTTATGATCGTCGGTATCTCTGCATACCTAGTTCATCCTCGTTACTGATAAGTACTCTTTTCTCGTTCCCGTGATATGTGATCCCTTGTGACCAAGTCACATGCTTGCAAGCTAATTGGATGACATTTCACCGAGAGGGCCCAGAGAATATCTATCCGTCATGTGGATGGACAAATCCCACTCTTGATCCATGTGTTTCAACCAATACTTTCCGAACACTCAATGCCACCTTTATAGCCACCCTGTTACGGTGTGGTGTTTGATGACATCAAAGCATCCATCCAGCAAAGGTGATATGCATGATCTCATGGTCGAAGGAATTAGGTTACTATGTATCAGAAAGCATATAGCAATTGAACTATTGAAATGACTTGATCTTTATGCTACGCTTGTCTATAGGAGTATGTCCACCATATCATTCTCCTAACGATATGATCTTGTTGTTGATAACATCTCAATGTTCATGACAAAGAAACCACATCATCAATCAACCAACAAGCTAGTGAAGTATAGAGGCTATACTAGGGACTTCAAATTAAGTTTACAAATCACACAAGTATTAATGGTTTCCTTGTTAATACTATTATAGCATGAATGCAAACATTTATCATAAACACAAAGATATATAATAATAACTATATTTATTATTGCCTCTAGGGCATATCTCCAACAGCACAAACATAAGCAACATTACAATGCTTATAGAAAGGTATGATAGAGTGGTATCTCGCTTGCCTTTGATTATGAGTGCCAAGGCACCTCTGAAGTTCAAGTGATGACTAGAAGTAAAGATATCAAAGATACAAGCATCAAAGTCATAACACAAATAATCAAGTATTGGAACAAACACAAAGGATGACAACTATGCTCTCAAGAAGGTGCTCGAAGAATAAGTGGAGACTCAACAAGTAGAAGAAAAGGTTTTGAATAATTTGAAAGGCTTCCAAATGCTGAAAGTATGGTACTCGTTAGCTTTGAGCTCTCATTGCCCCTATCATAAGCATCTTTCATGTGGTTAAGGTGAAAGTGACACAACTAAGAGGATATGCTTGACAAGTTATAAACCGAAATCCCATGCCCCTTACTTACGAAGACCGATCCTCATGCTACTCAACTTTAGTCACGAGTAAGCTCTTGTCATTGTAAGTATATGTGTATCATTAAGACCACCAACGGGGTACCCCTTGCACATGATACGGGAGCTTTCCCATAATCAAAATGACAAGGCAAGCAGACAATGAGAATCTCAGTGATCTTTTTATTTGCTATTTGCATAGGTTTTTATTGAGGATGCTTCATAGAGTGCTCATTATGGTGATGCTGCAAGTTTCCACCATGATTAAGCATGGCTTAGGCTAGAGGCCTAGGCGTTTCTCTAACACACATACAAACTCCATGATCTTACAAGTTCCACTTTTATTTCACACCGCCGGGATCCGTAAGCAAAAGAACATGATATCAACGGGGTACAAAGTACAAGTGCAATGTTGAAAGCGTTCCCCATGAAACATGGTTCTGCTAATTTCAACTTATAAAGCGCAAGCATATACGCAACAAAGAAGGACCCAATGGTTCAAGTTTAGAGGCAATAAAGTAAAGTGTGCCATCAAATTCGTGAGAGCTTTACTAACTAACTTTGTCATAACAAGCAAACATTTTATTCGGAAGAAAACAAGGCATATTGAATATGCACGGAAGTAGCAAATGATGCTAATGGGTAGGTATGGTGGACACTTTGGAAATATTTGGTTTAGGGAGTTGGAAACTTGAGTAAAACACTCAGTGGAAGTGAAGGCTAGCAATAGTAAGGGAGCGACAAACGAGAGAGCAATAGCTATCATTATCATGCTTGTAACAAAACAAGACTACTCATGTCATGAAAGTGATTCAAGATCCTCAAGGCAAAATAATTCATCGAGGCTCAACTGATTATTACAGTCATGTGCATGCGTGAGCATGTGCCAAGTCAATTCAAATGAAACATTCAGAGGAGGATACCACGGTGTCATACCAATTTATGAATAGAGTAATGCAATCAAACACTCATGAGACATGCTACAAACTATTAGCAAGCTGGAGCTAATCATAAGAAAGCAAGAACTACTAAGCATCCAAAGAAAACATACACTCTACATGAACGGACTAAGCATGCCCACAGTGATGAGTATATGTACAAAAATGAAAACAAATAGAGTTCGTTACCAGCCTCTTACCACGCCTCAAGTTGTCATTGATCCTCATTATTGCTCTTCACTTGTGTGGCTTGAATAATAATATGAAACCAATATCCACTGAGGACTGCTGAACCCTGAAGCAAACTCACAAAAACCAAAGAAGAACGACAAATATTTTTGGTGTTTTTGATTTTTAAACAAGAACCAAAAGAGAAAAACAAGCAAAGCAAAATCTTTTTGGTTTTTTAGAATAGTTCAAACAAAGCAAAAAGGAAAAAGCAAACCAAGGCAAAAAGAAGAAGCAAGCCAAAGAGAAAAAACAAAAATATTTTTGGTCTTTTTGTGTTTTCAGAAAGCAAAAGCAAAGAAGAACGAAAACTAAAAAAAGAACGAAAACATGAATATACAAAGTACCAACGCAACAAGATATAGAGATGAGTGCGATGTCGGCGTACCTCCCCCCAAGCTTAGGCTTTTGGCCTAAGTAGGTATCAATCCCATGCTGGCCAGGATGAAGTATCACCAGGGTACGACGAGGAGGTACCCTCGTCCTGGCGCGAGCCCGAGTACGCCCCTCCGTAATGTGTGGAGTAATCATAGGAGGGCACATCCTCCTGGTGCTGCTCGTGGAAACCCAACAAGCGAAGCTTCTCGTCCACCTCCTCCTTGGAGCGCGACCACGGTCTCATGTCAACACTAAACAAAGCAGGCTATGGAAAAAGGATCTCCCTTTCATCCCCGTCAGTGAAAAGCATCCTATATACTAGATTGTTCAAATCAGAGGTAGGAGTGACAAAGTGATAAGTTTTCATGGCAACAAGGTCGAGCCTCTGTGGTGCTAGCATAGCATCATCAGGAGCCACCGAAAGATCTAATGCATCGACTACACGCGAGGCAATGATGCCCCATAGATAGGCCCCCTAGCAGCTAGGCGACGAGCAATAAGCGAACCAAGATTGTACCGAGTATCATTGTTGAGCGCAGCAGCAAGGAAAGCTAAGTGATAGTTGGAGATATTACTAGTGTTCTCCCTACCCAATACACTAGTAGCAAGATAGTATGCAAAGTATCTAAGAGCAGGGAGTTGGATATTTCTTATCTTTCCGCGCTGTGCCACGCGGTCAACATCATTGGTCACCCCTCGGTAAAGCTCCAACAAATCAGCGGGTCGCCCTTGAATTTTCTTCACGGTCCCTGTCATACGCACACCTACAATACTGCAAAATCTCTCCAAAGGCATGGTGAAGGGCATATCATAGATTTTAAAAGAGACAGTGGAATGATAGGATGTGTTAGTAAATGAGAAGCTCTCAACAAAAGTTTTGGTGAGCATAGCGTATTGTGTACTCTCATCTTGCATATAAGAGGTCAAACCAACCCTCTCAATCAGTAGCAAGAAATCATCAAGAATACATGCAGCTTGCAAGAAAGTAAAACAAGGAAAAGAGGATGGGTGAGCATCCCCATCACCCCTTTCACTACCAATACGAGTTGCAATGAGATCTTCATTTTATGAAGTCCTAGCTTGAGAGGCTGTTCTCGAGGGCCTCGACCTCCTAGGTGCATCACTCTCAAATATCTCTCCAAAAGTATGGTTGTTCATGTTTGGTATTCTGAAATTTGAACACCTATTAAACAAGTGATTGCAAAGTAAATATAATAAAGGATTCTACTCATAGGGACTTGCAAGAGGCCTAAACATGCATCAAAACTTTATCTCTAAGCATCAAACAAGCTTACAAGCTCTCATAACCAGTCACCTATAGCAGCAAAATACTCAACATATAATCCACTAAACACAAATCTACTTGGACAAGGGGAGGAGTCACATACCAAGGAACAAATGCTCCAAATTTCAGCAAGAAAGATGGGCTGAGCAAGGAGATCGAAGAAATCGAGAGCAACCACAGAAAGAACACGATTTTGAGCTATGAACTGGAGCTTACTCGGGAGAGAGAAGAAAGTGGCAAGTGAGAGAGTTGGTGGGGGGCCAGGGGTGGCCCACACCAGGGCATGGCGCCACCCAGGGCTGGCCGCGCCACCACATGGTGTGCCTGCCTGGTGGGCCCCCTGGTACCTACCAGGTACTCCTCTGCCCCTTTTTCATGTAAAAATTTAATATGAATTTTCTAGAATTTTTCGAGACACTTTATTTTTGGGATTTTTTCAGAAATAGAAGAATGATTTTTCTGACAGACATATTTTTTTTTCTTTTGGAAACATGATGCAAGGACAAAACAAGGCTAGAACTACAGAAGTTCTAACATGCAAGCTACTAACAACACAAAGAAAACTAAACGAAAACAAAAACTAAAATGCAAAGGATAGAAATAAACGGAGATAATCATAATGAAAACATTGTTTTGTTCAATGGAATCCTTTTGTTAGCAAGGTTGATCAAGTTTTGCTACCAAAATAATTGCATATGAGACAAAACTTTGTACTCCACGAATGATTATGTTACCTTAACCTTGATAGCAATGGTCCCAATCATAATAGTTTCAATTTTTTCTCTTGGTATGGGACAATATATTTCTCCAACTTGAATGCCTTCAATATGTTCAATTGAATTCAAGCCATAAGTCCTTTCAATCTTCTTGGGGAAATAAACAGTATGTTCCTTCTCATTAACATTGAAGGTCACCTTTCCTTGATTACAATTAATAACAGCTCCTGCAGTATTAAGAAAAGGTCTCCCAAGAATAATAGACATATTATCATCTTCAGGCATTTCAAGCACAACAAAATCAGTCAATATCAAGCAATTGTGAGCCACCTGAACAGGTACATCCTCACATATACCCACATGAATAGTGGTAGATTTATCAGCCATTTGCAAAGATATATCAGTTGGAATCAATTTTTCAAGCTGGAGCCTCTTATATAGAGAGAAAGGCATAACACTAACTCCAGCTCCCAAATCACACAAAGCAGTTCTAACAAAACTGTTCTTAATAGAGCAAGGGATAGTTGGAATCCCTAGATCTCCAAGTTTCTTAGGAACCTTACCATTGAAAGAATAATTAGCAAGCAAAGTAGATATTTCTTCATTAGGGATCTTCCTTTTATTCGAGACAATGTCCTTCATATACTTTGAGTAAGGAGGCAATTTAATAGCATCAGTCAAAGAAATTTGCAAGAATAAAGGCTTCATCCACTCACAAAACTTATTATAGTGTTCATCTTCTTTTGACTTGTGTTTCTTATCAGGGAAAGGCATAGGTTTTTGGACCCAAGGTTCTCTTTCACTACCATGTTTCTTAGCAATAAAACCTTCTTTAGTGTATTTAGTATTCTTAGTGTGGTTTTCAGGTTCTTCTTCAACTTTTTCTTCATTAGGCACTTCATTTTCTTCATTACCACTTTCAGTTTCAGCATCAGAGATAGATATACTATTAGGATCTATAGCAGGCTCAGAGGGTTCTACAACAGTTTTATGTTTCTTTTTCCTTTTCTTACGAGTAGAACCAGTATTTTCAGCTTGTTGAGAATCCTGCTCAATTCTTTTGGGATACCCCTCAAGATATAGAGGATCCTGGGTAGAAGCTCCACTTCTAGTTCTAATTTAATAAGCATGTTTTTCTTTAGCAACATTAACTAGCAAGTCGTTTTGCAATTTAACGAGTTGATCAATTTGAGTTTGAACCATTTGAAAGTGTTTAACAATCATTTTAACATCATTAGAGGTTCTTTCCACAATATCTTTCAACTCAACAATAGCTCTAGTGTTTTACATTAGATGATTTTGCACCCTTTTATTAAAGTTATCTTGCTTAACAATAAAGATATCAAATTCTTCTAAGCATTGATCAAGAGGTTTAGAGTAAGGGATATCACCTTCATCAAAGTGTTGGAGAGAGTGTACCTCAATAGTGGATGAGTAGGAAATAGGCTTACATAATTCTTCTATAGGAGGTAAATTCTTGACATCTGCAGCTTTAATTCCCTTCTCCTTAAGACATTTCTTAGCTTCCTTCATCACTTATTCATTTAATTTAATAACTCCCCTCTTCTTTGATGTTGGAATAGGCACAGGAATAGATGGTTCAGGTACAATTACTTCAGGTATAGCTTGTTTAGGAGGAGTCCAATCTTCATAATTCTTGCTTATTTTAGCCATTAATTCCTCAACTTCCTTAGGAGTCCTATTCCTGAAAACACAATCAGCACAACTATTTAGGTATGTCCTAGATTCCTCGGTTAGTCCATTATAAAATATACCAAGAAGCTCATTCTTAGGTAATGGACTTCCAGCCTGTGCATGAATCAAAGCACAAAACCTTGCCCAAGATTCAGGCAATACCTCTTTTTCCCCCTGTTTGAAATTAAAAAGTTCCTGCAAAATAGCATGTCTAGCACTGGGAGGAAAATATTTCTGCAGGAAAGTACTAATCAAGCACTCAGGGCTATCAATAGATCTAGGAGGTAAATTACTAAACCAAGTTTTAGCTTCTCCTTTCAGTGAAAAAGGAAAAATCTTAGCAACAAAGTAAGTACGCATCTTAATATCATCAGAAAACAAGCCACTCATGGTAGAAAGTTCATTCATATGTGCTACCGCACTTTCATTCTTAGTCCCACAAAAAGGTTCTTTCTCGACAATAGCTATGTAAGATAGATCGAGAGAGAAATCATAATCTTCATCTATAATGTTTATGGGAGAAGTAGCGAATCTAGCATCAAGAGATAATTTGGGTCTAATAGTACGCCTCTCAAGGAGACTCTTAGCAGCGCTCCTATCATGGGTGTTCCTACATTCTTCAATAAACTCATCAGTCATCTCAACATAATCTTCTTCAGGATCATAACTCTTACTAGACTCAGGTGAGCTAACAGGTGTGGCAGTGTCTTCATTAGGAGTTTCGGTATTTCCAGCTATAGTTCTAGCAATCGTAGCATCTAGGAAAGGACCTAATGAACCACACTTATCAAGCACAGTAGAAGCAGCATCATAAGTATCAGAAGTTTCAGATTCAGCAGTAGTAGTGTGTGTAGCATGTGTATGTGGTGGTGTAATGAGCTTACTTATAACATATGGTGAATCAAGAGCAACAGAGGTGTTCAGAACCATACCTCTTCTTGTAGTGGATGGTAAAATAGGAACCTTGCCATCACGAGACTTACCCATGATGGATGGATAGCAGCGAACAATAGAGAATCCAAGTGAACTTGATAAATAAAGCTATGGTCCCCGGCAACGGCGCTAGAAAATAGTCTTGATGACCCACAAGTATAGGGGGTGTATCGCAGTATTTTCGAGGGAAGTGAAACCCAATTTATTGATTCGACACAAGGGGAGCCAAAGAATATTTATCAGCCTTAACAACTAAGTTGTCAATTCAGCTGCACCTGGAAACAATCTTGCTCACAACAGTTTATCAGTAGCAACAGTTTTGTAGTAGGAATAGTAAAGCAACAACAGTAGCAAAGCAAAGACAGTAGTAACAAAAGCAGTAAACAGTGGGATTCGAGGGCGGTAGGCATAGGGATGGATGGACGGGCGTTGCATGGACAAGACAATTCACATAGCAATCAGAACATAGGGCAATTGCAGATAAATAAGATAAAGCATCCAAGTACTAGACAATCCTAGGCATGTGTTCCATATATAGTCATACGTGCTCGCAATGAGAACTTGCACAGCATCTTTTGTCCTGCCAGCCCATTTGCAGCGGGGCCTCTAGGGAACTACTGGCAATTAAGGTGCTCCTTTTAATAGAGCACCGGAGCAAAGCATTAACACTCCATGAACACATGTGATCCTCACATCAAAGCCTTTCCCTTCCGGTTATCCCGATTTCTGTCACTTCGGGGCCATAGGTTCCGGACAACGACATGTGTAAACAACTTGTAGATAAGACCAAGAACAATACTATTATAATGAATCAATAACATGTTCAGATCTGAAATCATGGCACTCGTGCCCTAGTGACAAGCATTAAGCACAACAAAGTTGCAACAAAGTCATAAAGCACTAATAAAAGATACTAGGCACCATGCCCTAACAATCTGATGCCATTACATGAACGATCTCATCCAATCCCTACCATCCCCATGGCCTACAGCGGGGGATTACTCACTCATAGATGGGGAAACATGGATGGTCGATGGAGAAGAGATGGTGATGATGATGGCGATGATCTCCTCCAATTCCCCGTCCCAGCAGGGTGCCAAAACGGAGTTTCTGGTGCTGTTTCGTGGAATCTGGTAGTGGCGGCGGAGCGGAACTCCTTCTGGAAAAACGTCGAACCCCTCGAAGTTTTTAGGTCAGAAGGCTCCTTATAGGCGAAGAGAGAGGCCGAGGGGGTGCCTGGGGGGCCCACACCACCCCCTGGCGCGACCTGGCCTGTCCCGTGCCACCAGGTGGTGTGGCCACCCCAGGGCTCTTCTCCGTCTCGTATTCTGGCTCCTGGAGTCTTCGGGTGAAATAGGATTTTTGGCATATTTTCCGGGATTTTTCCTGATAGTTGATTTTCTGCACAAAAAGTAGACACCAAGGCAATTCTGCTGAAAACAACGTCAGTTCGCATTAGTTGCATCCAAATCACACAAGTATAGAGGAGAAACAATAGCAAAAGTGTTCGGGAAAGTAGATACGTTTTGGACGTATCAGTTTCCACTCAATATAGTTATAGCATGATATAAAACTTAATCATAAACTATATGAAATATGATAATAGTCCTTATAACTATTTGTCTCTAGGGCATATTTCCAACATATCATTTAAAACAAATCTAGATGTGTGAATACTCATATTCAGTGTTTTTGTAGGAGGGGCACCATTTTTCATGGGAATCTCCAATTTATAAGGTGGAAGAATCTTCTATATTCTCAATGTTGGGGTATATTCCCAATTATCGTTGATTCAAATTGTGCACAGCTCATGCTGGCGATCCATGATCATTCTCCATTTTTTGCATGTCATTCATGAGATCAAGAGATTACCTAATACTTGTAGAGTTTGCAACTTTGTAAAGGCAGATAGGGGACAAGTTAGCGTTAGCCACCGTCTTGCCAATTGGGCGAGAATCGTTAGGCTCAGGTCCTAAAGTCTTTCTTCATAACTCGAATTTGGATAGCTTAACCCCTATTTCTTAATGATGATCTAGTTTTACTCGAAAAAATATGGAGTCAGTTATCCTTGTGAAGCCTTCTTATTCTTCCTCCAAATAGGCTTTCACCCCGCTTTATGAATAAAGCCGAACGACCAAACCAATACAAGGTAACGATGGAACCCTCTTACAAAGCATACCAGATAGACAAAAAAGAACAAAGATAATAAAACTTGCCACCAATGACACGGTAAGTCGGCAACAAGACCAAGCACTACCGGAGCTCCACAATGACGCCCCCAAGAGGGTGACTACGCAACACGCCGCTGTCATCGAGACTGAGACGGTCAAGAGTTTTCAGCTAGAGCCTAGGGTGGAGAACACCGCTGAAAGGGCATTTATGCCCTTCCTATTATTTTGATGTTTGGTGACAACACTTGGATAACTTTAATTGTCTGTTAAATGTTTTAGGAGATACCAGCTGCTCTCGTGTATGTTGCAATAAAGGAAAAGAGCTCCCCAGGTTCTTATGTAGGTAGGAAACATGTCCCAGCCGGACTGTCTGGCTGGTCCACGCCGGAGTGTCTGCCCTCGACCGGACTGTCCGGCTGGATCCGGCCGGACTGTCCACCCTTGGGAAGTGGACAACTTTGTTGGACATTCAGAACAGCAGATCGGACACCTCCCGGACACATTTCAGACTCTGGCCGGAAACTTTGCTAGGTCGGAGTGTCCGGCTAGTTTCACGTGGAGTGTCCGGCCAGGCCGGACTGTCCGGCTGATGTTGGCCGGACTGTCTGGGGTAAGTGGCTTCCAATGGCTCTAAATCTAGGGGGCCTATATAAAGGTACCTTGTTCTACCTTGGAAGCTGCCCGTCCACCTCAAGAACTCCAGCACCATTTGAGCCACCAAATCCACAAGATCTCTTCACTCAACCATCCAAAGTCATTGATCTTTGGAGAATTGAAGGAGGAGACCTTGATCTACAACTTCACCAAGAGAGATCTTCATTTCCCCCTTATTCACTTGAGGGTCGCTTGCTCTAGTGTTTCATAGGAAACCCTAGCTTGTGATTTGGTTCTTACTAGCTTGTCTTTGATTGTTTGACAACTAGCTTGTATTCGGGAGTCTCAAATTAGGTTGTGGATGTGTGCCTCGAACTCGTTTTAAAGGTGCCGGCTTCCATCTCAAAGGTTGCCGTATAGTGGAAGAGGTGAATCGAACCCTTTGGGGTGAGGTTCATCGGAGAACAAGGGAGGCCTCTCATGGCGTTGGTGGTTTGAAACCACCCCCTCTCTAAACGTAGACGTACTTCCCCTTAAAAGGAAGGAACTATAGGAAACAAATCCTTGTGTCTCCACGTGCTCCACTTTGGTTACTTCTATCCTTTACCGCACTTTACCTATCTAGTTCTTGCTTAGTATATGTGCTAGATTGACATATAGGTAAATTCACCATAGTTGCATAATCTAGAGAATTTACCTTTCACGGCAAACCCTAAATTGAAAAGGAGTAAAATTTGAAGTAGCACCTATTCACCCCCCCTCTAGGTGCCCATACGATCCTTTCAATTGGTATCAGAGCCTCGGCTCTTTATTCGGGCTTAACCGATGATACGTTGCTAACGTATCCATAATTTTTGATGTTCCATGCTTGGTTTTATCTACTTTCTTATGTTTTGTTCCAACTTTGGAGTACTTTTTATACACTTTCCTGGACTAACCTATTAACAAGATGCCACAGTGCTAGTTACCTGTTTTCTGCTGTTTTTGGTTCCAGGAAAGTCAGAAAATCAATATTCTCGGAATTGGACCGGATAAAAGCCAAAGTCGATATTTTACCGGAAGACTCACGGAGCCAGAAGACGAGATGGAGAGGGGCCATAGGGTGGCCACACCATATGGTGGCGCAGGCTAGCCCTGGTCGCGCCACCAGGTGGTGTGGGCCCCCTGGCCTCCCACCGACCTTGCCTCTTCGCCTATAAGATGCCTCCCGATGAAAAAACCCTAAATCATCTAGCCTCCAGCCACGAAAAGTTCCACAGCGCCGCCGCCACTGAAGGGGAGATTCGGGGCACAGAAAGTCTCTGTTCCGGCACCCTGCCGGGACAGGGAAGTGCCCCTGGAGCACCTCTCCATCGATCTCCACCACCATCTCCATCACCGTTGTTGATTCCCATGATGAGGAGGGAATAGTTCTCTCTCGAGGCTAAGGGTTCTACCGGTAGTTATGTGTTCATCTCTCTCTATGCATGATCTTACTGAGATCATGAGCTTGTAATCTATAGATCTACCTTGCTACTCAAGTGCTTTAATAGATCTCTGCTCTCCCCATGTGTGTGAAGTTGACAGTGTGCACACCATGGTGGCACTTAGGCTAGAGATTTCAAATACTTGTTATGAGTTATATTTGGAGTTGGATGTCTTTATGAAATTGTGGTGTTTGTTGGAACCATCTAGTGCTCAAGGTGACACTGTGGGGTTATCTAGATGGGAAAAGCTTACTTTGAGGTGTGCTATTATAGCCCTACCATGGATTAGAGTGTCCAACCGAAGAGTAGTTCATCGTAGTATATAAAGAAGAATATATTTATATGAGAGTGTTCACTAGTGAAAGTACGATCCCTAGGCCTTGTTTATAAGCACTGAAACACCGTTTGCTATTAGATCTATTACATGTTTGCTTGCTTCTATATTTATTTCAGTTTTACTTTAGTCTTTTCCACGCCATCAAGCTATTTTCTATCACCGTTACCACTTATAATTATCTATACCACTTGTATTTCACTATATCTTCGCCGAACTAGTGCACCTATACACCTGACAAGTGTATTGTGTGTGTTGGGGACACAAGAGACTTCTTGTATCTTGATTGCAGGGCTGCTTGAGAGGGAATACCTTTGACCACTTCCTCCCTGAGTTCGATAAACCTTGGGTGATCCACTTAAGGGAAAACTTGCTGCTGTTCTACAAACCTCTGCACTTGGAGGCCCAACAACTGTCTACAAGAATAGAAGTGCGTAGACATCAAGCTATTTTCTGGCACCGTTGCCGGGGAACTGAAGAAGAAGAAGCTCCCATGTCAACCACGCGCCAGCAAGTATTTTCTGGCGCCGTTGCCGGGGAGGTAAGGTAAAAGGTACTCACATCCTTTGGCTACTAAGCTATCTTCTAGTATAGTTTCTAGTGTGTGTGAGTGCTCGAAGTTATTTCCTTTATATTCTGCAATTTTGTCTTTTTGTTTCTTGCTTTCACTAGTTAGGCTTAATGGAAAACAACAAGAAAATTAGAGATCTTTATAGTATTTATCTTGAGTTAGGACATGAAGTGTTTGAAGAAAAAATTAAAAAATCTATGGAACTTTATTTGCATGCTAATAGCAATGTTGTTAGATGAATTCTTTGGACACCATTATTGCTAATGCTATGGAAAAGTCTAAGCTTGGGGAAGCTAGTTTTTATGAAAATGATCTTTTTAGTTCCCCAGCTTTGGAAGATAGCTATTCAATTGCTTATGATGATACCAAACCTCCAATATATGATGATTACAATGATGAATATGATATTTTAAGTCCACCTACTATTGAGGAGAAAATTAATGATTACAGTATGCCTCCTATATTTGATGATTATGGTGATGAGAATAATAATGATAGCTATTTTGTTGAATTTGCTCCTACTACAATTAATAAGAATGACTATGTTTATGTGGAGAGTATTAATTCTTTTATGCATGTGGCTCATGATAAGAATGTTTTATGTGATAGTTATATTGTTAATTTTATTCATGATTCTACTGAAAGTTATTATGAGAGAGGGAAACATGGTTTTATGTATCTCAACAATATTAAGTTTCCCCTCTTTATGTTGAAAGTCTTGAAGTTGCACTTGTTTTACTTTTCTATGCTTGTTGCTTTGTGCTTTCATGACTTGTTTTTTTACAAGATTCCTATGCATCGGAAGTGGGTTAGACTTAAATGTGCTTTGAATTTGCTTCTTGATGCTCTCTTTTACTTTAATTCATATTTCTTATGTGAGCATCTTCTCAAACTATCATGCCTAACTTAAAGGCGTTAAAGAAAAGTACTTATTGGGAGATAACCCAAAAGTTTTAGATGAGACTTGGAAGTTATTAACTCTGTAATAACCGCTCCTTATCCTTTTTATTTGCTTTTTGTGCCAAGAGTAACCTCTAATGAGAGGGAAGTAATGATTGGGAAAGTTGCTGTCCCGAAACAGATTTATGTGCTTCACCGTAAAAATTCGTGTAAAATCTCTGTATGTTGTTTTGAGGCGTGCATTTTTTTGCTTCTGCCCCAGGTTGTTATCTAACTTTCGTTAGTTCAACACTTTTTGATTTGAGCAACAGAAGGTCTTCTAAAAAAATCGTCTTTACCTGCTGGTCTGTTTTGACAGATTTCTGCCATTATTTGCATTTGCTTCTTGTTGGTCCTTTTTGGGTTCTCTTTGGCGAATTGATCTTTTTGAGGGAAGTACTACAGTAGCTTGTGTTTTAATGGAAGTTTTATTGGTGTTAGAACTGAACCTAAATACTTATTATCTTGAGTGCACTAATGTTGCTAATAAAAATCGTGTGAAGTTTTGTATGAAGGAAAATTTCAGGTGTATGGAAGGAATGAGTAATGAGATGAAGGATGGACTAAAGCTCAAGCTTGGGAATGCCACGCATGTCACCCCAAGAAATATCCAAGAAGTACAAGTGTCAAAGCTTGGGGATGCCCAAGACATCCCCTTCTTCATCAATAAAAATCTCAGGTTTCTTCCAAACACCTCATTTTTATTGTTTCATGCACAGTTGTGTTGTTCTTGGAGCGTCTTCTTTTTCGTTTTCTTGGTTTTCTTAGTTTTCTTGAATAAATTGGTTGGACCTTCGCTTTCATGCATTGGTTTTCAAATAGTTTGGTTTGGATTGGAAAAAGAGTAGGAAAGTTCATGCTTAAGTGGTAAAGAGAGCTTGTTCTTGACTGTGGCCTATGCTTTGTCATGCCATGCTTGATATTGTTTTGGCTTTATGCTTAGTGATATTTGCTGTAGCATGACTTGTTATAAACAATTGAGATTGCTTAATGTGCCTTTCAAAGAATCATGTGTTGTTTTAGCATATTAAAGCATAGTATTGTGGTATTCTCCTTTGATGCTTTATTTGGGTTGACTTGGTGCATTCTCACACCATGTTATGACTATCCCAAGTCACCATAGCCTTTATGCTCCTTTAGTTTTCAACTTGTAATATCACTTTATGCTTTGATTAATGATGTTTGTCGCTCTACATGATTATGGCCATTATTGATCTCTTAGTTGGTCGCTCCTAGTCTTTTGCTAGCCTCCATAACCAAGTATGAGTTCCACTCATGCATCCAACTCCTAAAACCAAGTTATTCCAAAGAGTCCACCATACCTACCTATTAGCATTTGCTATCCCAAGTATATTCATGTTTTTATCTACCTTCCGAATTAAACTTGTTATGATAAAACTAGTGATTAAAGCTCTCACGAACTTGATGGCACACTTTACTTTTCTTGCCCTTAATAAACTTGAACCATTGTGTCGTCTATGTTGTATATGCTTGCACTTATATGTTGGGGATTAGCAGAACCATGCTGTCATGGGGAACGCTTTCAACATTGCACTTGTACATTGTACCTAGTTGATATCATGCTCTTTTGTCTATGGATGTCGTCGGTGTGAAATGGAAGGGGAGCTTCTAAGTCCATGGAGTTATGTATGTGTGTTAGAGAAACTCCTGGACCGCCGGTCTAATCCATGCTGTCATGGTGGAAACCTGCAGCGTAACCATAATGAGCTTTCTATGAAGCACTCTTCTTATAAAAAAAGAGTCAGATATTGAGAAAAAAGAGAAAAAGAAAAAAAAGATATGAGAAAAGAGGAAAGAAAGAAAAAGGCACCATTTTCCCATGGTAAATAAGAAGATTGTTGAGATGCTCATTGTCTGCTTGCCTTGTCATTTTGATATGGGGATTCTTCCGTATCATCGGGCAAGGGGTACCCCGTTGGCGGTTCTCTATGATACACATGTACTTACTATGACAAGAACTTACTGGTAACTAAACTTGAGTAGCATGAGGAGCTGCCCTCGTATTCAAGGGACATGAGATTTCCAACTTATACTTTGTCAAGCATATACTCCATAGTTTGTTCACTTTAACCTTAATCACTTCAAGATGCTTATGATAGGGGCAATGAGAGCTGAAAGCTAATAAGTACCATAATTTTTGGAAGCTCTTTATGAAACTTGAATCTCTGCTTCCTTCTATGAAGGCCTTTCTTCCACTTTTATATTGAGTCTCCACCTTCTATCTTTATGCACCAATTAAGAGAGCATAGTTGTCATTCTTAGTTCTATGTGCATTGTCCCAAGACTTGTCGAATGATGCATAACTTTGGTATTGCTTGTTCTTAAACTATTTGTATCTAGTCACCCTTATGAACTTTGAAGGTATCCTATGCATTTATGTTTGCTACTCTATGAGGGACAAGTTGAATGCCACTATGCTATGTTTTCTATATGTGAAACAAACAAACTTCTTTCAATGCGTTGTTATTCATGATCTTTTGTTTGTACCTTTTCATGTTACAACATAGTTGCTATGTCTTATTGTTAGAACTCTATCTTTTATGTTCATGTTTAGAGTACCTTGATCCCAACTATCAATGTTTTACAAATACTTTGATCAAGTTTATGATGGTGCATGTCACCTCAAAAATTATTCTTTCTTTTTATCACTTACCTACTCGAGGACGAGCAGGAGTTAAGCTTGGGGATGTTGATACGTTGCTAACGTATCCATAATTTTTGATGTTCCATGCTTGGTTTTATCTACTTTCTTATGTTTTGTTCCAACTTTGGAGTACTTTTTATACACTTTCCTAGACTAACCTATTAACAAGATGCCAAAGTGCCAGTTGCCTGTTTTCTGCTGCTTTTGGTTCCAGGAAAGTCAGAAAATCAATATTCTCGGAATTGGACCGGACAAAAGCCAAAGTCGATATTTTACCGGAAGACTCACGGAGCCAGAAGATGAGACGGAGAGGGGCCATAGGGTGGCCACACCATATGGTGGCGCGGGCTAGCCCTGGCCGCGCCACCAGGTGGTGTGGGCCCCCTGGCCGCCCACCGACCTTGCCTCTTCGCCTATAAGATGCCTCCCGATGCAAAAACCCTAAATCATCCAGCCTCCAGCCACGAAAAGTTCCACAGCACCGCCACCACCGAAGGGGAGATTCGGGGGACAAAAACTCTCTGTTCTGGCACCCTGCCGGGACGGGGAAATTCCCCCGGTGCAATCTCCATCGATCTCCACCACCATATCCATCACCGTTGCTGATTTCCATGACAAGGAGGGAGTAGTTCTCTCTCGAGGCTAAGGGTTCTACCGATAGCTATGTGTTCATCTCTCTGTCTATGAATGATCTTATTGAGATCATGAGCTTGTAATCTATAGATCTACCTTGCCACTCAAGTGCTTTAATAGATCTCTGCTCTCCCCATGTGTGTGAAGTTGACAGTGTGCACACCATGGTGGCACTTAGGCTAGAGATTTCAAATACTTGTTATGAGTTATATTTGGAGTTGGATGTCTTTATGAAATTGTGGTGTTTGTTGGAACCATCTAGTGCTCAAGGTGACAGTGTGGGGTTATCTAGATGTGAAAGGCTTACTTTGAGGTGTGCTGTTATAGCCCTACCATGGATTAGAGTGTCCAACCGGAAAGTAGTTCAGTGTAGTATCATAAAGAAGAATATATTTATATGAGAGTGTTCACTAGTGAAAGTATGATCCCTAGGCCTTGTTTCTAAGCACTGAAACACCGTTTGTTATTAGATCTATTACATGTTTGCTTGCTTCTATCTTTATTTCAGTTTTACTTTAGTATTTTCCACGCCATCAAGCTATTTTCTATCACCGTTACCACTTATAATTATCTATACCACTTGTATTTCACTATCTCTTCGCCGAACTAGTGCACCTATACACCTGACAAGTGTATTGGGTGTGTTGGGGACACAAGAGACTTCTTGTATCTTGACTACAGGGTTGTTTGAGAGGGGATACCTTTGACCACTTCCTCCCTGAGTTCGATAAACCTTGGGTGATCCACTTAAGGGAAAACTTGTTGCTGTTCTACAAACCTGTGCACTTGGAGGCCCAACAACTGTCTACAAGAATAGAAGTGCGTAGACATCAACCGCCTAAGAGATTATGGGCAACCCAGGAGATGAGGGAGAAAGTGAGGCTAGCCATTCGGTGACCATGGTAGATCTCAAGAATTTGGAAACAAGCTTGAGCTCTACCTTGGGCAACGAAATCCAACAATTGTGCTAACTCGTTGAGCAACTTGTTAGGAATAAGCCAACCTCACCTCCTCCCTCTCAAGAGGAAACACCACCTAACCCAAAGGCAAATGCTCCGGCTAAGCCTTTGGATGAAGTGGCGGGGGATGAACATAATTCCACTGACTACACCAACAAAAGGGGTGATGGGAAGGAAGAGCACCATGCGGTTCTCGGATGGTACTCTCCCGACCCTCCTATCCCTCACGCACATATAAATAATAGAGGTGACCCACCTAAGTTAGCTGCACATACTTTTGCTTAATGGCAAGTTTTAATGAAATATCATGTGCGCAGCTGTTGCATTGATTTGTGGAATATTATTGAAGAAGGACTCAAAATTGAGGATCCAACCAACTTGACTAGAAGAGAAGTGGTCAATAGCCAACTCAGTGCGATTGCCTTGCACGTGATCCAGCTTGGAGTAGGGCCAAAGGATTTTCCCCACATTGAGCACTACAATACCGCCAAGGAAGCTTGGGATGCTCTGATTGATTTGTTTGTTGGCAATGAGAGTATGAGAAGAAATATATATGATTCCTTAAGCAATGAGGCTAAAGGTTTCTTCATGAAGGATGGTAAGGATCATGAATACATGTATCAAAGACTCAAATCCACAGCCACCGCCTTCAGGAATGTTGGTGCCTCTCACATTGATGATGCTTGGATCAAGAGGAAGTATGTGAGTGCTCTCATGCCTTTCGAGCCTACTCACTTGAAGAGTCTCCAAGGAAGACACAAATACCATCTCATGACCTCCAATGAAGTTATGGAAGAGATGGACGCCTTCAAGGTTGTTGCCAAAGATGCCCATGCTCGTGCCATTGGAATGAGTAGTGGTGTCAATCTTGCCTTGAAGGCCAAGGTTGTGGAGTATGATGAAGATGAAGGGAGTGATGAGGGACTTTCAATGAGCCACCCCGAAGATGTAAAGGTTGCTCATGGTGAATACATGGCCTTCTATGCAAGAAACTTTTGGAAAGATCCCGCCAAGGACAAGATGGAAATGTAACGAAGAAGCAACCCCAATAGGAGAAGAGATAATGGGTCCAAGTTGAGAACTTGCTTCAATTGTGGTGACCGCTATCACTTTGTTGCTGCTTGTCCCTATGAGAAAATAGAAGACCATGAGGGTAAACTTGTGTTGAAGAAGACCTCCAAAGCTCCTTACAAGAAACCCTTCATCAAAAGGAATTTAACTAACAAGAAGTCGGGTGAAATTGTCTTGATCACACATGAAGAATTCTCCTCCGACGATGATGATGAAGAAGATGAAGAAGAGGAAACATCAAGTGGTGTGGCGGCTCTTGCCACTACTTCTACCCCTACATTCTCACTCTTCGACTCTCCAAATGAGAATATCTCCAACAAGAACGTCACTTGCCCTATGGCAAGAGGAACGGAGGTATTATCATCATCACACTTCACCTCTTTAATCAATGATGAATTCGATGATGAGTTATATCTTGAGGTCAAAAAGGAATTAGTTGCTTTTGATGTGTTTATGAACAACTTGCAAGGGGAACACAAGAAACATGTTGTGGACCTCTTAAATCAACTTGCACACACACAAGAACTTCTAGATGAGAGATGTAAATTAGGAAGAGAGCACATGATTGAGGTAGAAGCTCTAAATAATGCTCTAGAAGAAGAACAAGAAACTAGAATGTCTCTGGAAACTAAACTTGAAGGGCTTGATGAAGCAAATGATTTCATCATTAATAAACTCATCAAGGAATGTGACCATGCTATGGATAAATATGAAAGGGCTAAAAAGGATAAGATTGAGTTTGGTGTTGTTCATGAAAAACTTGCCGATGACTTTAGGATGCTTGACAAGGCTCACAACACTCTTGTTGCTCACAAAGTCTCGTAAAAAGCCTCAAACTCAATTGACCAATATTACTTCACCTAGTACTTTCATTCCCTCTAGTTGTACAAGTATACTTGAAGAAAATGCTAGGTTGAAGGGGGAGCTAGCTGCTAGCTCGTGATTGATGTAGAGCTCGTTGGGAACCCCAAGAGGAAGGTATGATGAGCACAACAACAAGTTTTCCCTCAGTTATGAGACCAAGGTTTAATCGAACCAGTAGGAGAAAGGAAACAACCCAAATGTGTTACTAGCTGATCTTTGGCAGGGCGCACTACCGGTGTTAGTAGCAACGTGGAGACCTGCACAACACAACCACAGAACTTTGTCCCCAACTTGCGATGAGGTTGTTAATCTCACCGTGTTTTGCGGAAAACAAAGGATTAAACGTATCGAATGGAAAGAAGTAAAAGTTTGCAGAAAGTAAACACAAAGCAGTAAAAGATTGTAGATTGTATGTAAAGAAAAAGGACTGGGATCCATAGTTCACTAGAGGTGGCTCTCCTTAGATAGATAACATGCTGGGTGAACAAATTACAGCGGGGCAATTGACAAACATCGAGAAAGCAATACATGCATATACTAATCATCTTGACTCCTTTGAGACTTGATTGGGCATTATAACATAATACATAGACCGCCATCCAACTGCATCTATGACTAATAATCCACCTTTAGGTTATCATCCGACCCCCCCTCCAGTATTAAGTTGCAAGCAACAGATTATTGCTTTACAAACTGCGTGTAAAGTAAACAATACAATTGTTCTATGAACAAAGGATCATTGTTTTCTCCCTAGTAGCAACAACACATCTAGTACCTTAGAGATTTCTGTCACTTCCCCAGATTACCAGAGGCATGAACCCACTATCGAGCATAAATACTAACTCTTGGAGTTGCTAGCATCTACTTGGCCAAGATAGCTACTAACAACGGAAAGCATGCAAGATCTCAAATAACAAAGACATGATAGAATCAATAATCAATCTGAAATAACATCTCAATATGCATCGGATCCCCGCAAACACAACATGCAGAATTATAAATAGATGATCTTGATCATGAACGGAGCTCACAAGATCCAAACATGAAAGCACAAAGGAGGAGAACCAGCCATCTAGCTACTACATGGACCCGTAGTCCAGAGATGAACTACTCACGCATCACACCGGAGGCTTGCATGATGATGAAGAAGGCCTCTAGAGTGAATTCCCCTCTCCGGCAGGGTGTCGGGAAGAGCTTCAGATCCCTCCCGATCTAGGGATGGAGATGACGACGGCTACAGACTCTTTCATGGAATTTTGATCGGGTACTTAGGGTTTCCGTATCAGAGGCAATATATAGGCGGAAGGAGAGGCCGAGGGGGTGCCTGGGGCGGCCAGACCACCCCTGGCGTGGGCCAGGCCTGGCCGTGCAGCCAGGTGGTGTGGCCAGGCCCCAGCCCCTCTCCGTCTCGTATTCTGGATCTAGGTGTCCCCCGGTAAAATAATAACTTTGGCTTTTGTCCCGTCCAATTCCGAGAATATTCATTTTCTGACTTTTTTGGAACCAAAAATAGCAGAAAACAGGCAGCTGGCACTGTGGCTCTTGTTAATAGGTTAGTCCAAGAAATCATATGAAAAGTACTCCAAAGTTGGAACAAAACACAAGAAAGTGGATAAAACTAAGCATGGAACATCAAAAATTATAGATACATTTGCAATGTATCAACATCCCCAAGCTTAACTCCTGCTCGTCCTCGAGTAGGTAAGTGATAAAAAGAAATAATTTTTGAGGTGACATGCACCATCAAAGACTTGATCAAAGTATTTGCAAAACATTTAAAGTTGGGATCATAGTACTTCAATCATAACATGAAAGACAAAGTTCTAGCAATAAGCAAAGAAACTATGATGCAACATGAAAAGGCACAAACAAAAGATTCATGAATAAAAATGCTTTGCAAGACGTTTTTTGTTTCACATAAAGAAAACATAGCATAAAAGTATTCAGCTTGTCCCTCAATAGAGTAGCAAATATAAATGCATAGGACACCTTCAAAGTTCATAAGAGTGACTAGATACAATAGTTTCAAACAAGCAATAACAAGTTATGCATTAATCAACTAGTCTTGGGACAATGCACATAGAACTAAGAATGGCCACTATGCTCTCAAAGTAGGTGCATAAAGATAGAAGGTGGAGACTCAATATAATGGTGGAAGAAAAGCCTTTTGTAAAAAGGAAGTAGGGATTCAAGTCTCATAAAGAGCTTCCAAAAATTATGATACTTAAAGCTTTCAGCTCTCATTGCCCCTATCATAAGCATCTTGAAGTGATTAAGGTTAAAGTGAACAAACTATGGTGTACATGCTTGACAAAGTATAAGTCAGAAATATCATGTCCCTTGTATACGAGGGTCGCTCCTCATGCTACTCAAGTTTAGTCACCGGTAAGTTCTTGTCATTGTAAGTACATGTGTATCATTGAGAACCGCCAACGGGGTACCCCTTGCCCGATGATACGGAAGAATCCCCATATTAAAATGACAAGGCAAGCAGACAACGAGCATCTCAGCATTCTTCTTATTTACCATGAGAATATGGTGCTTTTTTTCTCTCTTTCCTCTTTTCATAGTATCTCTTTTTTTTCTGTTCTCTTTTCTCAATATAGGACTCTTTTTTTATAAGAAGAATGCTTCATAGACAGCTCATTATGGTTACGCTGCAGGTTTCCACCATGTCAGCATGGATTAGACCAGCGGTCCAGGCGTTTCTCTAACACATATACATAACTCCATGGACTTACAAGCTCCCCTTTCATTTCACACCGACGACATCCATATACAAAAGAGCATGATATCAACTAGGTACAAGTACCAAGTGCAATGTTGAAAGCGTTCCCCATGAAAGCATGGTTCTGCTAATTCCCAACAAATAAGTGCAACCATATACAACATAGACGACACAATGTTTCAAGTTTATTAAGGGCAAGTAAAGTAAAGTGTGCCATCAAGTTTGTGAGAGCTTTAATCACTAGTTTTCTCATAACAAGTGGAAGGTAAACAAAAGCATGAATATACTTGGAATAGCATAAGCTAGTAGGTAGGTATGGTGGACTCTTTGGAAAAACTTGGTTTAGGGAGTTGGATGCATGAGTGGAACTCATACTTGGTGGTGGAGGCTAGCAAAAGACTGGGAGCGACAAACTAAGAGAGCAATAATGGCCATAATCATGCAGAGCGAAAAAACATCATTGATCAAAGCATAAAGTGATACTAGAAGTTGAAAACTAAAGGATCATAAAGGCTATGGTGACTTTGGATAGTCATAACATGGTGTGAGCATGCGCCAAGTCAACCCAAATAAAGCATCAAAAGAGAATACCACTATACTATGCTTTAATATGCTAAAACAACGCATGATTCATCCAAGGCACATTAAGCAATCTCAATTGTTTATAAAAAGTCATGCTACAGCAAATAATACTAAGCATAAAGCCAAAACAATATCAAGCATGGCATGACAAAGCATAGGCCACAGTCAAAAACAAGCTCTTTTTACCACATAAGCATGAACTTTCCTACTCTTTTCCAAACCAAACCAAACTATTTGCAAACCAATGTAAGAAAGAGGGGGTCCAACCAATTTATTCAGAAAACTAAGAAAACCAAAGCAAACGAAAACCAAAACAAAAACGAAAAAGAAGATGCTCCAAGAAAAACACAATTGTGCATGAAACAATAAAAATGAAGCGTTTGGAAGAAACCTGGAATTTTTATTGATGAAGAAGGGGATGCCTTGGGCATCCCCAAGCTTTGACGCTTGTACTTATTGGATATTTCTTGGGTTGACACGCGTGGCATCCCCAAGCTTGAGCTTTAGTCCATCCTTCATCTCATTACTCCTTCCTTCCATACACCTGAAAATTTTCCTTCATACAAAACTTCACACAATCTCATTAGCAACATCAGTGCACCTAAGATAAATAAGTCTCAAGGTTCAGTTCTAACACCAAATAAACTTCCATTAGAACACTAGCTACTGTAGCACTTCCCTCAAAAATCTCAATTCCCCAAAAGAACTCAAGAAGGAACCAACAAGAAGCAAATGCAGAAAATGGCAGAAATCTGTCAAAACGGACCAGCAGGTAAAGACGAATTTTTTCTAAGACCTTATTTTGCTCAAATAAAAAAGTGTTGAACTAAAAAAAGTTAGATAACAACCTGGGGCATAAGCACAAACAATTACAGCTCAATCCGAGGTTCAGAGCTCTCTCAGGAATTTTTACGGTGAAGCACAGAAATCTGTTTCGGGACAGCAACTTTCCCAATCATTACTTCACTCTCATTAGAGGTTACTCTTGGCACAAAAAGCAAATAAAAAGGATAAGGAGATGTTATTACAGAGGTAATAACTTCCAAGACTCATCTAAAACTCTTGGGTTATCTCCCAACAAGTACTTTTCTTTAACGCCTTTAAGTTAGGCATAAGAAGCAAATAAAGAATCAAGTGTTCTCAAATGAAGAAGCATTAAGACCAAATTTTGTTTTCATAGGAGAAGAAAAAGAAATCTTTTATTTCTTTTTAGGGAATTATTCTATACCTTTCTTTAGTGGGATTTGATATTTAATGGTGCCTTCTTTCATATCAATGATGGCACCAACAGTTCTAAGAAAAGGTCTTCCCAAAGTAATAGGACAAGAAGCATTGTATTCAACATCCAAAACATAGAAATCAACGGGGATATAGGAATCATTAACCATAATAAGAACATCATTAAGACACCCCATGAGTTTCTTTTTAGCATTAGCATCAAGTGGGACATCTAAATAACAATCTTCAAGAGGAGGCAAATCAAGTATATCATAAATCCTTCTAGGCATAATAGAAACACTACTATCAAGATCACACAAAGCTTTGAAATCAAAGTCACTCACTTTCATATTAATGATGGGTTCCCAACCATCTTCTTGCTTTATAGGAATAGAATCTTTATGTTTCATCTTTTCTTCTTTAATCTTTATGAGAGCATCAGTAATGTGTTTTGTAAAAGCCATGTTCATAGCACTAGCATTAGGACTTTTAGCAAGCTTTTGTAGGAACTTAATAACTTCAGAGACATTGCAACCATCAAGATCAAAATCAACTTTATCATCTAAAGTAGTAGCACTATTACTAGCCTCAACACTAGTGGTGGTGATAGTAGAAACACTAATGTTTCTAGCAATTTCATCTTCTCTTTCCCACTTAGCATGTAATTCAGCTAATAGTCTAACATTTTCATCAATTCTTACTTGTATGGCATTAGTTGGTGCAAAGGGATTGTCATTAATTTCAGGTTTAGCAGCCATTTTATTCAAAGAAGATTGAGCTTCAGCCAAAGATGCTATATTTCTTTCAGCATTAGAGAGTTTTTCCTCAATAGTTTTATTGAAAGCAGTTTGTTTACTAATAAACTCTTTAAGCATAACTTCAAGTTCAGAGGGAGCACTCTTATTATTGTTGTAAGGATTTCCATAAGCATTACCATTGTTGGGAGGATATGGCTTATAATTGTTGTTACCAAAATTGTTCCTATAAGCATTATTACCATAAGCATTGTTGCCAAAATTGTTATTTCTTATGAAGTTCACATCAACTTGCTCTTCTTGAGCAACCAAAGAGGCTAAAGGAACATTATTTGGATCAATATGGGATTTCCCATTAACAAGCATGGACATAATAATATCAATCTTATCACTCAGGGAGGAGGTTTCTTCAACAGAATTTACCTTCTTACCTTGTGGAGCTCTCTCAGTATGCCATTTAGAATAATTAACCATCATATTATCCAATAGTTTTGTTGCAGCACCCAAAGTGATGGTCATAAAGGTACCTCCAGCAGCTGAATCCAATAGGTTCCTTGAAGAATAGTTCAATCCTGCATAAAAAGTTTGGATGATCATCCAAGCAGTCAGTCCATGAGTGGGACAATTCTTAACCAAAGACTTCATTATTTCCCAAGCTTGAGCAACATGCTCATTATCAAGTTGTTTAAACTTCATTATATCACTTATCATAGATATAATCTTAGCAGGAGGATAGTATTTTCCAATAAAAGCATCTTTGCATTTAGTCCAAGAATCAATACTATTCCTAGTTAAGGAATTCAACCATTCTTTAGCTTTTCCTCTCAAAGAGAAAGGAAACAATTTCAACTTAATAATATCACCATCTATATCCCTATGCTTTTGCATCTCACAAAGTTCAACAAAGTTATTTAGATGGGAAGCAGCATCTTCATTAGCAATACCAGAAAATTGCTCTCTCATAACAAGATTGAGTAAAGCAGGTTTTATCTCAAAGAAAGTATTTTCAGCCACAGGTGGAGCAATAGGTGTGCTCATAAAATCATTGTTGTTGGTGCTAGTGAAGTCACACAACTTAGTGTTCTCAAGAGTAGTCATTTTTTTGGGTTTTCAAATAAGAAAGCAAACAAATAAAACTAATTTTTTGGTGTTTTTTGAAGAACAAAACAAGCAAACAAAGCAAAGAGAAACTAAGCAAAACAAAAACAACAAAGTAAAGAGATTGGTTATGAGGGACTCCCCTTGTGAAGATGTCCTTGACTCCCCGGCAACAGCGCCAGAAAAATCTTTGCTGGCTCGTGATTGATGTAGAGCTTGTTGGGAACCCCAAGAGGAAGGTATGATGAGCACAGCAACAAGTTTTCCCTCAGTTATGAGACCAAGGTTTAATCGAACCAGTAGGAGAAAGGAAACACCCCAAATGTGTTACTAGCTGAGCTTTGGCAGGGCGCACTACCGGTGCTAGTAGCAACGTGGAGACATGCACAACACAACCACAGAACTTTGTCCCCAACTTGCGATGAGGTTGTCAATCTCACCGTGTTTTGCGGAAAACAAAGGATTAAACGTATCGAATGGAAAGAAGTACAAGTTTGCAAAAAGTAAACACAAAGCAGTAAAAGATTGTAGATTGTATGTAAAGAAAAGGGACTGGGATCCATAGTTCACTAGAGGTGGCTCTCCTTAGATAGATAACATACTGGGTGAACAAATTACAGCGGGGCAATTGACAAACATCAAGAAAGCAATACATGCATATACTAATCATCTTGACTCCTTTGAGACTTGATTGGGCATTACAACATAATACATAGACCGCCATCCAACTGCATCTATGACTAATAATCCACCTTCAGGTTATCATCCGAACCCCCTCCAGTATTAAGTTGCAAGCAACAGATTATTGCTTTACGAACTGCGTGTAAAGTAAACAATACAATTGTTCTATGAACAAAGGATCATTGTTTTCTCCCTAGTAGCAACATCACATCTAGTACCTTAGAGATTTCTGTCACTTCCCCAGATTACCAGAGGCATGAACCCACTATCGAGCATAAATACTAACTCTTGGAGTTGCTAGAATCTACTTGGCCAAGATAGCTACTAACAACGGAAAGCATGCAAGATCTCAAATAACAAAGACATGATAGAATCAATAATCAATCTGAAATAGCATCTCAATATCCATCGGATCCCTGCAAACACAACATGTATGGATTACAAATAGATGATATTGATCATGAACGGAGCTCACAAGATCTAAACATGAAAGCACAAAGGAGGAGAAACCAGCCATCTAGCTACTACATGGACCCGTAGTCCAGAGATGAACTACTCACGCATCACACCGGAGGCTTGCATGGTGATGAAGAAGGCCTCCAGGGTGAATTCCCCTCTCTGGCAGGGTGCCGGGAAGAGCTTCAGATCCCTCCCGATCTAGGGATAGAGATGACGGCGGCTACAGACTCTTTCGTGGATTTTTGATCGGGTACTTAGGGTTTTCGTCCCGAGGGCAACTTATAGGCGGAAGGAGAGGCCGAGGGGGTGTCGGGGGCCACCACACCACCCCCTGGCGCGGGCCAGGCCTGGCCGCGCGGCCAGGTGGTGTGGCTGGCCCCTAGCCCCTCTCCGTCTCGTATTCTGGCACTTGATCCCTTCCGGAAAAATAGGCACTTTGGCTTTTGTCCCGTCCAATTCCGAGAATATTCATTTTCTAACTTTCCTAGAACCAAAAACAGCAGAAAACAGGCAGCTGGCACTGTGGCTCTTGTTAATAGGTTAGTCCAAGAAATCATATGAAAAGTACTCCAAAGTTGGAACAAAACACAAGAAAGTGGATAAAATTAAGCATGGAACATCAAAAATTATAGATACAATTGCAATGTATCACTAGATAAGGCCACCTTTCCCAAAGGAAACAAGTCAATTGATGACCTCTTGAGTAAGCAAAGGTCAAGTAGTGAGAAAGGGGGCATTGGCTTTGTCTCTAAAGGCAAGAAGAAGAAGAAGAAGAACAACAAGAAAAAGAAGGCTAAGCCCACACAAGAAAAGGACAAGGATATTGTGGATAGTAAGTCCACGAATGGCAAAACTATGTCTCATGATGATTTTGCGGGAAGTGTTAACCCTCACTATGTTTTAATGCGTGATTATTATGGTGATGTATATGCACAATATGTTGGCCCATTTGATGGTTATATTGCTTGGTCTATTTGGTTTCCCAAGACCCTTGTTGCTAACAAAAGAGGACCCATTGAAAAATGGGTACCTAAAAACTAGTTTGATCTTTTGTAGACCTATGCTTCCGGAGGGTCAAAATGGGTGCTTGATAGTGGATGCACGAGTCATATGACCGGAAGCGCATCTAGTGTCAAGGAGTTGAGACCAAATATTGATCAAATATCCGTGACATATGCCGACAAGTCAAAGTCTAAGGTAATGGGTTTCAGCAAAGTTGTGGTTGCACACGATATCACTCTCGTGGACGTCATGCTTATTGAGACCCTTGGATATAATTTACTTTCAGTCCGTGCTCTTGGAAAGATGGGTTTTGCCGTCTTTATTGATAATGATATTGTGATCCTCGTGTGGAGCAAGTCTCTAAAGGTCGCTTTCGTTGGGTATGTCGAAAATGACTTGTATGTGGTGGAATTCTCAGGGAAAGCCACTACAAGTCCGATGTGCTTATTCGGAAAGGCCCATATGGGTTAGCAATGGTATCGCCGTCTAGCCCATGTCAACATGAGAACTTTGCAAAGCCTCCACAAGGATGGTCATATTGTTGGACTAAAAGAAAATGTTTGCTTTGCCAAAGATCGTGTTTGCATGGCATGTGTTGAAGGAAAGATGCATCATTCTCCTTACAAGCCTAAGAACTACATCAAGTCCAAGAGGATCTTGGAGCTCCTTCATGTGGATCTCTTTGGTCCTTCATCTCATGCAAGCCTTGGTGGGAAGAAATATTGTTTGGTGATTGTTGATGACTACTCAAGATACACTTGGGTATATTTCTTCAAGCTGAAAAGTGAGACCCAAGAAAACTTCATTGACTTCATCAACATGGCTCAACGTCAACACAATGTCCCAATATTAACAATAAGAAGTGACAACGGTACCGAGTTCAAGAACTACACATTGAATGGATTTCTTAGTGATGAGGGAATAAAACATCAATATTCTGCTGCATATACCCCTCAACAAAATGGTGTAGCTGAGAGGAAGAACCGGACGCTTATTGATATGGCAAGGACCATGTTAGCGGAGTTTAAATCTCCATACAATTTTTGGGCTGAAGCAATCTCCACATCATGCCATGCATCAAACCGTCTCTACCTCCGAAAAGAATTGATCAAGACTCCATATGAAATTCTTACCGGTAACAAGCCCAACATTTCATACTTCCGGGTGTTTGATTGTTAGTGCTTCTATCGCATTAAGGGTATTCGTTTGTCCAAGTTTGATTCCAAAGCATTAGAGGGTATTTTTGTTGGTTATGGTCTCGAATCCCACACTTATATAATCTATGACAAGCTCTCCGGAACTGTCATAGAATCTTGTAGTGTGGTGTTTGAAGAATATGATGGTCCCCAAGCGGGGCGTGTTAATGTTTGTGATGTAGATGATAAAATGCCTCAGGATGCCATAGGAAGAATGGGTGCGGGTTTCATCCGCCCTATTGAGGAACCCCTTATGGCGGATCAATAAGAACTATGATCTACTCAAGTGGATCCCTCATCTTCACAACATCAACAAGCTCCTATCGAGGAGGACAATGACCCATGCCAAAGACAAGTTGTGGACCCTCAACCTATTGATCAAGAAGAAACCTCTAGCTAGGAGGTGCTTGAGTCTCCATTTGCCAGAATGTCCAGTGGTGCTAAGTCTATTACACAAGGAAGATCTATAGAAACTGCTAATGGCTCAATACACGACGCCTAGAAAAGTGCTTGGTGCGTGGTGTTGATGTAGAGCTCGTTGGGAACCCCAAGAGGAAGGTATGATGAGCACAGCAGCAAGTTTCCCTCAGTTATGAAACCAAGGTTTAATCGAACTAGTAGGAGCAAGGAAACACCTCAAATGTGTTACTAGCTGAGCTTTGGCAGGGCGCACTACCAGTGCTAGTAGCAACATGGAGACCTGCACAACACAACCACAAAACTTTGTCCCCAACTTGCGATGAGGTTGTCAATCTCACCGTGTTTTGCGAAAAACAAAGGATTAAACGTATCGAATGGAAAGAAGTAAAAGTTTGCAGAAAGTAAACACAAAGCAGTAAAAGATTGTAGATTGTATGTAAAGAAAAAGGATCGGGATCCATAGTTCACTAGAGGTGGCTCTCCTTAGATAGATAACATGCTGGGTGAACAAATTACAGCGGGGCAATTGAAAACACCGAGAAAGCAATACATGCATATACTAATCATCTTGACTCCTCTAAGACTTGATTGGCCATTACAACATAATACATAGACCGCCATCCAACTGCATCTATGACTAATAATCCACCTTCAGGTTATCATCCGAACCCCCTCCAGTATTAAGTTGCAAGCAACAGATTATTGCTTTACGAACTGCGTGTAAAGTAAACAATACAATTGTTCTATGAACAAAGGATCGTTGTTTTCTCCCTAGTAGCAACAACACATCTAGTACCTTAGAGATTTCTGTCACTTCCCCAGATTACCAGAGGCATGAACCCACTATCGAGCATAAATACTAACTCTTGGAGTTGCTAGCATCTACTTGGCCAAGATAGCTACTAACAACGGAAAGCATGCAAGATCTCAAATAACAAAGACATGATAGAATCAATAATCAATCTGAAATAGCATCTCAATATCCATCGGATCCCCGCAAACACAACATGTATGAATTACAAATAGATGATCTTGATCATGAACGGAGCTCACAAGATCTAAACATGAAAACACAAAGGAGGAGAAACCAGCCATCTAGCTACTACATGGATCTGTAGTCCAAGGATGAACTACTCACGCATCACACCGGAGGCTTGCATGGTGATGAAGAAGGCCTCCAGGGTGAATTCCCCTCTCCGGCAGGGTGCCGGGAAGAGCTTCAGATCCCTCCCGATCTAGGGATGGAGATGACGGCGGCTACAGACTCTTTCGTGGATTTTTGATCGGGTACTTAGGGTTTTCGTCCCGAGTGCAACTTATAGGCGGAAGGAGAGGCCGAGGGGGTGCCGGGGGCCACCACACCACCCCCTGGCGTGGGCCAGGCCTGGCCGCGTGGCCAGGTGGTGTGGCTGGCCCCTGGCCCCTTCCCGTCTCGTATTCTGGCACTTGATCCCTTCCGGAAAAATAGGCACTTTGGCTTTTGTCCCGTCCAATTCTGAGAATATTCATTTTCTGACTTTTTTGGAACCAAAAACAACAGAAAACAAGCAGCTGGCACTGTGGCTCTTTTTAATAGGTTAGTCCAAGAAATCATAATAAAAGTACTCCAAAGTTGGAACAAAACACAAGAAAGTGGATAAAACTAAGCATGGAACATAAAAAATTATAGATACATTTGCAATGTATCAACATCCCCAAGCTTAACTCCTGCTCGTCCTCGAGTAGGTAAGTGATAAAAAGAAATAATTTTTGAGGTGACATGCACCATCAAAGACTTGATCAAAGTATTTGCAAAACATTCAAGGCTGGGATCATAGTACTTCAATCATAACATGAAAGACAAAGTTCTAGCAATAAGCAAAGAAACTATGATGCAACATGAAAAGGCACAAACAAAAGATTCATGAATAACATGCTTTGCAAGACGTTTGTTTGTTTCACATAAAGAAAACATAGCATAATAGTATTCAGCTTGTCCCTCAATAGAGTAGCAAATATAAATGCATAGGACACCTTCAAAGTTCATAAGAGTGACTAGATACAATAGTTTCAAACAAGCAATAACAAGTTATGCATTAATCAACTAGTCTTGGGACAATGCACATAGAACTAAGAATGGCCACTATGCTCTCAAAGTAGGTGCATAAAGATAGAAGGTGGAGACTCAATATAATGGTGGAAGAAAAGCCTTTTGTAAAAAGGAAGTAGGGATTCAAGTCTCATAAAGAGCTTCCAAAAATTATGATACTTAAAGCTTTCAGCTCTCATTGCCCCTATCATAAGCATCTTGAAGTGATTAAGGTTAAAGTGAACAAACTATGGTGTACATGCTTGACGAAGTATAAGTCAGAAATCTCATGTCCCCTGTATACGAGGGTTGCTCCTCATGCTACTCAAGTTTAGTCACTGGTAAGTTCTTGTCATTGTAAGGACATGTGTATCATTGAGAACCGCCAACGGGGTACCCCTTGCCCGATGATACGGAAGAATCCCCATATCAAAATGACAAGGCAAGCAGACAACGAGCATCTCAGCATTCTTCTTATTTACCATGGGAATATGGTGCTTTTCTCTCTCTTTCCTCTTTTCATAGTATCTTTTTTTTTCTCTTTTCTCTTTTTCCTCAATATGACTCTTTTTTTTATAAGAAGAACGCTTCATAGACAGCTCATTATGGTTACGCTGCAGGTTTCCACCATGTCAGCATGGATTAGACCAGCGGCCCAGGCGTTTCTCTAACACATATACATAACTCCATGGACTTACAAGCTCCCCTTTCATTTCACATCGACGACATCCATATACAAAAGAGCATGATATCAACTAGGTACAAGTACCAAGTGCAATGTTGAAAGCGTTCCCCATAGCATGGTTCTGCTAATTCCCAACAAATAAGTGCAACCATATACAACATAGACGACACAATGGTTCAAGTTTATTAAGGGCAATAAAGTAAAGTGTGCCATCACGTTCGTGACAGCTTTAATCACTAGTTTTCTCATAACAAGTGGAAGGTAAACAAAAGCATGAATATACTTGGAATAGCATAAGCTAGTAGGTAGGTATGGTGGACTCTTTGGAAAAACTTGGTTTAGGGAGTTGGATGCATGAGTGAAACTCATACTTTGTTGTGGAGGCTAGCAAAAGACTGGGAGCGACAAACTAAGAGAGCAATAATGGCCATAATCATGCAGAGCGACAAAACATCATTGATAAAAGCATAAAGTGATACTACAAGTTGAAAACTAAAGGATCATAAAGGCTATGGTGACTTGAGATAGTCATAACATGGTGTGAGCATGCGCCAAGTCAACCCAAATAAAGCATCAAAGGAGAACACCACTATACTATGCTTTAATATGCTAAAACAACGCATGATTCATCCAAGGCACATTAAGCAATCTCAATTGTTTATAACAATTCATGCTACAACAAAGAATACTAAGCATAAAGCCAAAACAATATCAAGCATGGCATGACAAAGCATAGGCCACAGTCAAAAACGAGCTCTTTTTACCACATAAGCATGAACTTTCCTACTCTTTTCCAAACCAAACCAAACCATTTGCAAACCAAAGTATGAAAGAGGGGGTCCAACCAACTTATTCAGAAAACTAAACAAACCAAGCAAACTAAAAACCAAAATGAAAACAAAAAATAAGACGCTCCAAGAAAAACACAACTGTGCATGAAACAATAAAAATGAAGCGTTTGGAAGAAACCTGGAATTTTTATTGATGAAGAAGGGGATGCCTTGGGCATCCCTAAGCTTTGACGCTTATAATTCTTGGGTATTTCTTGGGGTGACACGCGTGGCATCCCCAAGTTTGAGCTTTAGTCCATCCTTCATCTCATTACTCATTCCTTCCATATACCTGAAAATTTCCTTCATACAAAACTTCACACAATCTCATTAGCAACATTAGTGCACTTAAGATAAATAAGTCTCAAGGTTCAGTTATAACACCAAATAAACTTCCATTAGAACACTGGATACTATAGCAATTCCCTCAAAAAGCTCAATTCCCCAAAACAACTCAAGAAGGAACCAACAAGAAGCAAATGCAGAAAATGGCAGAAATCTGTCAAAACAGACCAACAGGTAAAGACGAATTTTTTTGAAGACCTTATGATGATCAAAGCAAAAAGTGTTGAACTAAAGAAAGTTAGATAAAAACCTGGGGCGCAAGCACAAAACATTACAGCTCAATCAGAAATACAGAGCTCTCTCACGAATTTTTACGGTGAAGCACAAGAATCTGTTTCTGGACAGCAACTTTCCTAATCATTACTTCACTCTCATTAGAGGTTACTCTTGGCACAAAAAGCAAATAAAAAGGATAAGGAGAGGTTATTACAGAGGTAATAACTTCCAAGACTCATCTAAAACTCTTGGGTTATCTCCCAACAGGTACTTTTCTTTAACGCCTTTAAGTTAGGCATAAGAACCAAAGAAAGAATCAAGTGTTCTCAAATGTAGAAGCATTAAGATCAATACCAGAAATATTTTCAACAAGGCAAGGTATATCATCCAAGTAAGTTCTAGAGGATCCTTTCTCAATGCTCTTAGGTTCACTATTCTCATCAAAAGGGTTTGCAGGAACAATCCAATCAAGATTCTTTTCTATGGCATCATGTATTGCTACTAGTTTGAAGGGTATTGGTATCTTAGGTTCCTCCCCATTAGGTTCAGTTTTGTTCATCTTTTCTCGTATACCAACCACATCTACACATGAGCCTAGAATATTGAAATGTTCAAAAACTTTTCTATCTTCTTTGGCAACATCATAGAACTCCTTAAACAAAGTTTCTAGAATAAAATCCCTCTTTTCAGGGTCTTCAATTTCTTTAAGCTTAAGAAACATTACTTGCATTAAGGGGTTGAGGTTAACAAAGCTGGCTTCTAACATGTGAATTAAAGAAGCTGCAGCAATCTCAAAATTTGGAGCAAGTTCTACAAGGGATCTATCCTCAGTATCTTCATGTTTGCTAACATGATTAAAGAATTCTTCAATATTATCTTTCCCAATTATAGAACCACTACCAATTGAAATGTCTTTCAAGGTGAAAGTAGGGATCAACATGGTGAGCTAAGGAAAATGTGACAACTAAAGGAGACTTAATTTTTGTGTGTTTTTGATAAAGAAAGCAAACAAGCAAAACTATTTTTTTTGTGTTTTCAAGTAAGAAAGCAAAACAAGTAAAACTAATTTTTTTGTGTTTTTGAAGAATCAAAACAAGCAAACAAAGCAAAAAGAAAACTAAGCAAAACAAAAACAACATAGTAAAGAGATTGGTTATGAGGGACTCCCCTTGTGAAGATGTCCTTGACTCCCCGGCAACGGCGCCAGAAAATCGCTTGATGGCTCAATACACGGCGCCCAGAAAAGTGCTTGGTGTGTAGTGTTGATGTAGAGCTTATTGGGAACCCCAAGAGGAAGGTATGATGAGCACATCAGCAAGTTTCCCTCAATTATGAAACCAAGGTTTAATCGAACCAGTAGGAGCAAGGAAACACCTCAAAGGTGTTACTAGCTGAGCTTTGGCAGGGCGCACTACCGGTGCTAGTAGCAACGTGGAGACCCGCACAACACAACCACAGAACTTTGTCCCCAACTTGCGATGAGGTTGTCAATCTCACCGTGTTTTGTGGAAAACAAAGGATTAAACATATCGAATGGAAAGAAGTAAAAGTTTGCAGAAAGTAAACACAAAGCAGTAAACGATTGTAGATTGTATGTAAAGAAAAAGGACCGGGATCCATAGTTCACTAGAGGTGGCTCTCCTTAGATAGATAACATGCTGGGTGAACAAATTACAGCGGGGCAATTGACAAACACCGAGAAAGCAATACATGCATATACTAATCATCTTGACTCCTCCGAGACTTGATTGGGCATTACAACATAATACATAGACTGCCATCCAACTGCATCTATGACTAATAATCCACCTTCAGGTTATCATCCGAACCCCCTCCAGTATTAAGTTGCAAGCAACAGATTATTGCTTTATGAACTGCGTGTAAAGTAAACAATACAATTGTTCTATGAACAAAGGATCGTTGTTTTCTCCCTAGTAGCAACAGCACATCTAGTACCTTAGAGATTTCTGTCACTTCCCCAGATTACCAGAGGCATGAACCCAATATCGAGCATAAATACTAACTCTTGGAGTTGCTAGCATCTACTTGGCCAAGATAGCTACTAACAACGGAAAGCATGCAAGATCTCAAATAACAAAGACATGATAGAATCAATAATCAATATGAAATAGCATCTCAATATCCATCGGATCCCCGCAAACACAACATGTATGAATTACAAATAGATGATCTTGATCATGAACGGAGCTCACAAGATCTAAACATGAAAGCACAAAGGAGGAGAAACCAGCCATCTAGCTACTACATGGATCTGTAGTCCAAGGATGAACTACTCACGCATCACACCAGAGGCTTGCATGGTGATGAAGAAGGCCTCCAGGGTGAATTCCCCTCTCCGACAGGGTGCCGGGAAGAGCTTCAGATCCCTCCTGATCTAGGGATGGAGATGACGACGGCTACAGACTCTTTCGTGGATTTTTGATCGGGTCCTTAGGGTTTTCATCCTGAAGGCAACTTATAGGCGGAAGAGGAGGCCGAGGGGGTGCTGGGGTCGGCCAGACCACCCCCTGGCGCTTGTTAGGCCTGGCCACGCGGCCAGGTGGTGTGGCTGGCCCCTGGCCCCTCTCCGTCTCATATTCTGGCACTTGATCCCTTCCGGAAAAATAGGCACTTTAGCTTTTGTCCCGTCCAGTTCCGAGAATATTCATTTTCTGACTTTTCTGGAACCAAAAACAATAGAAAATAGGCAGCTGGCACTATGGCTCTTGTTAATAGGTTAGTCCAAGAAATCATAATAAAAGTACTCCAAAGTTGGATCAAAACATAAGAAAGTGGATAAAACTAAGCATGGAACATCAAAAATTATAGATACATTTGCAATGTATCAACTGCCATAAGGGAATCTCAATGCATGTCTAGAAGTATGCTTGATCAAGACCAGGGTCAATCTTTGCCTCTTGTAGAAGAGAATAATTCCAATGATGATCAAGGTTAAGTTAATGGTCAAGACGAGGACCAAAATGATGAAGTGATCCCCACAAGAAACAACAAGGAGATCGAAACTCGTCGCCAAGCTATAATGGATAGAATATTGGAATTGAGATACCACACTCTTGATAATGTGGTAGGAGATCTAAGAAGAGGGATATCCACTCGAGCTCAACTGAAGAACTTTGGTGAGCACCAAGGACACATTTCCATGGTGGAGCCAAATAAAGTATGGGAAGCTCTTGAAGATTCGGATTGGTTGGATGCCATGCACAAAGAACTCAATAACTTTGAGAGAAACAAAGTGTGGAAGTTAGTTGAAAAGCCAAAAGATTGCCATAGTGTTATAGGCACCAAATGGATATTCAAGAACAAGCAAGATGAGCATGTAATTGTGGTGAGGAACAAGGCAAGATTGGTTGCACAAGGGTTCTCTCAAATTGAAGGCATTGATTATGGAGATACTAGTGCACCCGTGGCTCGCGTTGAGTCCATCTGTATCCTTCTTGCTTATGTGGCACATCATAAATTTAAACTACAACAAATGGATGTAGAAAGTGCATTTCTTAATGGTCCTTTGCATGAGTTGGTATACATAAATCAACCCCCGTGGTTTGAGGATCCCAACTTTCCAAACCACGTCTACAAACTTGATAAGGTTCTCTATGGGATCAAACAAGCTCCATGCACGTGGTATGAGCATCTTAGAGAGTTGTTGTTAGATCATGAGTTTGAGGTTGGGAAAATCGATCCCACTCTTTTTACTAAGAAAGTCAATGGGGAGATTTTTTGTATGACAAATATATGTAGATGATATTATCTTTGGCTCATCTAACAAAGCTTTTAGTGATGAATTCTCTAAGCTTATGTCTGATAGGTTCAGGATGTCTATGATGGGAGAATTGAGGGTATTTCTTGGTTTTGAGATCAAGCAAGTAAGAGGAGGAACATTCTTCAACCAAGCCAAGTATACTCAAGATATTCTCAAAAGATTCAACATGAAAGATCTAAATGGAGCTCCCACTCCCATGGCAAGAAAGACCCATCTTTAACAAAACCCAAATGGTAAAGATGTGGATCAAAAGGTATACCGGTCCATGATTGTCTCTTTGCTTTCCCTTTGTGCATCTAGACCCGATATTGTGTTGATTGTAGGAGTGTGTGCAAGATATCAAGCGGCTCCTAAAGAAAGCCATTTGATGACGGTCAATAGAATCTTTTGATATTTGGTTCATACCCCAAACTATGGTATTTGGTATCCTAGGGGCTCAACTTTCTCTCTTTGTGGATACACGGATTTGGATTGGGCTGGTGACAAGGATGATATGAAATCAACCTCCAGGGCTTGCCAATTCCTTGGGAGGTCCTAGGTGTGTTGGTCTTCTAAGAAGCAAAATTGTATATCTCTCTCCACCGCCGAAGCCGAGTATGTGGCAGCTACTAGTGCCTGTACTAAATTGCTATGGATGAGGCAAACTTTAAAGGAATACAGTGTCCATTGTGACAAAGTGCCTCTTCTGTGTGACAATGAAAGTGCTATCAAGATTGCCTATAATTCAGTGGATCATACAAGGACAAAGCATATTGAGATTCGTCATCACTTCATTAGAGATCATGTTGCTCGAGGTGATATTGAGCTATCCTATGTGTCAACCCAAGACCAACTTGTCGAAATTTTCACGAAGCCACTTGATGAAGCAAGGTTTTGTTATTTGAGGAATGAACTAAATATCGTAGATTCTAGGAGCTTGACTTGATCACCTTGCATACTCACCTATGTCTTGACCCTTATTTGGTTTAGGTACAGGCATGGAGATAGGGGGAGTGCGGTCCTAATACATTGGACTATCCCTCCCCCCATAATGCCAACATTAAGAAATCCAATCCTCTTAATATCATTTAGTGATATGTGAGCTTCATTGATGAGTAGTGGCTATGAACCCAAGGAAAATTCTTCGTGGTGTCATGCTACAAACTCTTACATGGTGGCCTCGGCCACCGCCCTCTTCATTGTTGAAGAGTCGGTTCTTGACTTGTTTGGTTTGGATCTTAATTTGTCATCTTTTGACTATCTATGGTTTCTTGGTTCTTCATAGTACATCTTCTGAATCCTAGTCCTTGTTGGGTTCGCAACATAGAAAACAAAAAATTTCCTACGATGAGAACTATACGCCAAGATCTATCTACTAGATACAAGCAACGGGTGGATATACATCCATAGAGAACTTATCCTCGAAGACAACAGAGTTTTGTTAACGAGTTGGAACTCGTGGATGATGTAGTCGTACGCTTGCCGATCTCAAGATCATGTGGAAGTCCTAGCGCCACAAATCAGCAGCGCATCCGTCCTCGCACACACGTTCAGGCCACCGAACAACCTCCACCTCCTTGCTCCAGCAAATCAGCGGAAGCAGCAACTCCTTCTAGACGCAATGCCACCGGGAACATGTATCTCGCTAATCCGAGACCATGGGGGAATATATCTAGAGGGGGAGAGAGATCCTTCACGAGGAGGTGTGCTTTGTGAGGGAGGAGAGGGGGGCCTTTTATAGGAAGAGGGGGGCTCCTCCCCTCCCATGGTCGGCGCCCATAGGGGGTGCCCCCACCTCTTCCTCATTCATGTGGTGGAAGCTCCACTCACATCAATTTAGCCTCCACCCAAAGTTCCACTCACATGCATTAAATTTCCACCAAATTTAATGCAACTCTCATTTAATAAAACTCTTTTATTTATTTTATTCAGAATTTTGTTAATTACTTTAATTAACAAACATTCACATAAAACCCCTTGTAACATTTCAATATCACATGCAGAACCAGTTTCTGCAATTTCACCCGAAACAATTCTAGTTTCCATCGAAATAATTCCAGCGCTTTGAAATTCTTTCGTCTGAAACATATGTGATCCAAAATGGTGTTTGGAAACCCTTAAGTGTGTCACCCTACGGTTCGCGAATAATGCAGACATGATTGAGACTCCTCTCAAATCAATAATCAGAAGTGGGACCTGGAGATCCATACTGACTCCTACACATTCAACAATGACTTCTGTGATCATGAGAACCTTTAACGCTAGTAATTTAATCCCTTTGTCTCATGATATATTACATGTCCGAGATTCGATCATCAGTATCCAAATACCTAGTTTGATCTCGTTACCGACATGCACTCTTTTCTTGTTCCCGTGATATAACATTCTAGTGATCACATCACTTGCTTGCAAGCTATCTTAATGTGATATCACCGAGAGGGCCCAGAGTATATCTATCCGTCATCGGGATTGACAAATTCCACTCTTGATCCATGAGCCTCAACATGACATCTTCGGAGTATCTAAACCCACCTTTATAGTCACCCTTTTATGGTGTGACGTTTGATGTTATCAAATTACTCTTCTGATATCAGCAATTAACATGATCTCATGGTCTAAGGATAAAGATTACTTCATGTGATGTTATAGCAATATAAACTTAATGACTTTGATCGTAATGCTATACTTCGGATGAATGTTCATCACATCATTTCACAAATGTTGTGACCTCGTTATTAACAACATCCAATGTCCATGATCAGGAAACTTTGATCATCTTGTTAATCAATGAGCTAGTCTATAAGAGAGGCATAACTAGGAACCTTTTATTTGTTTATTAAACACACATGTATTGACGTTTCCTATCAATACAATTATAGCATGCAAAATAAATCTATCATATACTAGGAATACATAATAACAACTTTATTATTGCCTCTCAGGGCATATTTCATTCAGTCTCCCACTTGCACTAGAGACAATAATCTAGTTCACATAGTGATAAATCTAACACCCATGGAGTTCTGGTGTTGATCATGTTTTGCGCTAGGGAGAACTTTAGTCAACGGATCTGCTACATTTAGGTTCGTGTGTACTTTACAAATCTTTATATCTCCATCCTTGACATGCTCGTGGATGGAGTGAAACCGGCGCTTAATATGCTTGGAATTCTTGTGAGACCTTGGTTCCTTGGCGTTGGCTATGGCTCCATTGTTATCACAATAGATCATCATTGGGTCCAATGCACTAGGAACCACACCTAGTTCCGTTATGAACTCGTTCATCCAAACCGCTTCCTGAGCTGCTTCTGAAGCAGCAACATATTTCACCTCCGTCATTGATCCAGCCACCATAGGTTGTTTGGAACTCCTCCAAGTAACTGCTGCTCCGTTCAAGAGAAATACATATCCGGATTGAGACTTAGAGTCATCCGGATCGGTGTCAAAGCTAGCATCGACATAACACTTAGCGACTAGCTCTTCTTCACCTCCGTATACAAGAAACATATCCTTAGTTCTTCTTAAGTACTTAAGGATATTCTTGACCGCTATCTAGTGTTCCGAACCTGGATCAGATTGGTACCTACTAGTCAAACTAATAGCATGTGCCACATACGGTCTTGTACATAGCATGGCATACATTATAGAGCCTATGACTGAGGCATAAGGGATCTTATCCATTTTCTCTCTTTCTTCCGCTGTAGCTGGACTTTGAGTCTTACTCAATGTCTTGCCTTGCAACATAGGTAGGAACTCCTTCTTACTTCCGTCCATATTAACCTTCTTTAATATCTTATCAAGGTATGTACTTTGCGATAGCCCAATTAGGCTCTTGATCTATCTCTATAGATTTTAATGCCTAATATATACTCCCTCCATCCCAAGGGTTAAGGCATATAACTTTTTTGAAAAGTCAAGCCATGTAAAGTTTGACCAAACTTTTAGAAAAAACTATCGAGAACTATTATATTATATAGATACCATGTGAAAGTATGTTTCATGATGTATGAAAGGGTATGGATTACGTAGTGTAAATATTAATATTTTTCTCTAAAAACTTGGTCAAACTTTAGTTGGTTTGACTTTAAAAAAAAGTTATATGCCTTAATCCTTGGGATGGAGGTAGTATGAAGCTTCACCAAGGTCCTTCATCGAAAATTTGCTGTTTAGATAACTTTTAACACTGTTTAAAAGATCTATATCATTTCCCAGCAGTAATATGTCATCCACATATATATCAGAAATGCCACATTGCTCTCACTCACTTTGTTGTAAATACAAGCCTCTCCATCAGTTTGGACAAATCCAAACTCTTTGATCACCTCATCAAAGCGGAGATTCCAACTCCGGGATGCTTGTTTCAGTCCATAGATGGATCGCTGAAGCTTGCATACCTTATCAACATCCTTAGGATCGACAAAACCCTTAGGTTGTATCATATACAACTCTTCTTCAATATTACCATTGAGGAACGTGGTTTTGACATCCATCTGCCATATTTCATAATCAAAATATGCAGCAATTGCTAACATAATCCTAACCGACTTTAGCATCGCCACGGGAGAGAATGTCTCATCATAGTCAACTCCTTGAATTTGTTGAAACACCTTTGCGACAAGTCGAGCTTTATAGATGGTCACATTTCCATGAGCATCAGTTTTTCTTTTGAAAATCCATTTATTCTCAACAGCCTTTCGATCGTGAGGTAAGTCCACCAAGGTCCAAACCTGGTTTTCGTACATGGATCCCATCTCGGATTTCATGGCTTTTAGCCATTTGTTGGAATCCGGGCTCATCATCGCTTCTTCATACGTCGCAGGGTCATCTATTTCATCAATCATGAAATTCATAACATTATTGCCAAACAGTACAGGAGCTACACGTGTCCTGCTTGACCTGCGAGGTTCGGTAGTGTCCTCTTTCGGAATTTCATGATCATTATCATTAGCTCTCTCTTCATCAGGTGAAGTCAACTCCGAAACAATTTCCGGTGTTGTGCTACTCGCCATTTCATGAAGAGAAGGTTCAATAACCTCTTCAAGTTCTACCTTCCGACTACTCACACCTTTCACGAGAAAGTCCTTCTCAAGAAAGGATCCATTCTTGGCAACAAAAACCTTGCCCTCGGATCTGTGATAGAAGGTATACCCAATCGTTTCCTTAGGGTATCCTATGAAGACGCATTTTTCCGCTTTGGTTTCGAGTTTATCCGGCTAAAGTTTCTTCACATAAACATCGCATCCCCAAACTTTAAGAAATGACAACTTAGGTTTGTTTCCAAACCATAATTCATACGGTGTCGTTTCAATGGATTTAGATGGTGCCCGATTTAAAGTGAATGCAGTGGTTTCTAGTGCATAACCCCAAAATGACAGTGGCAAGTCAATCAGAGACATCATAGATCGAACCATATCCAATAAAGTACAATTACGATGTTCTGACACACCATTACATTGTGGTGTTTCGGCAGGCGTGAGTTGTGAAACTATTCCACAGTCTTTTATATGTGTGCTAAACTCGTAACTAAGATACTCTCCTCCACGATCGGACCGCAGAAATTTGATCTTTTTGTTACGATGATTTTCCACTTCATTCTGAAATTCCTTGAACTTTTCAAAGGTTTTAGACTTATGTTTCATCAAATAGATATACCCATATCTACTCAAATCATCCATGAAAGTAACAAAATAACGATATCCACCTCGCGTCGACACACTCATTGGTCCACACACATCAGTATGTATGATTTCCAATAAATCTGTCGCCCGTTCCATTGAACCGGAAAACGGCGTTCTAGTCATCTTGCCCATAAGGCATGGCTCACATGTATGAAATGATTCAAAATCAAGTGATTCAAAAATTCCATCTGAATGGAGTTTCTTCATGCGTTTAACACCAATATGACCTAGACGACAGTGCCACATATATGCAGATATATCATTATCAAGTTTAATCCTTTTAGCATCAACATTATGAATATGCGTAATGCTACTACCGAGATCCAACAGAAATAAACCATTCACCACATGTGCATGACCATAAAAGATATCATTCATATAAATCGAACAACCATTGTTTTCAGATTTAAAGTAATAACCACATCTCATCAAACATGATCCAGATACAATGTTCATGCTCAGTGCAGGCACAAAATAACAATTATTTAGATTTATCACTAATCTCGATGGCATATGGAGAGGCAGCGTTCCGATGGTGATCACATCAAATGTTGATCCATTGCCGACCCGCATCGTGACCTCATCCCTTGCTAGCTGTCGCTTGTTCCGCAGCCCCTGAATCGAGTTACATATATTAGCAACCGATCCCATATCAAATACCCAGGTTCTACTGCGAGTACTAGTCAAGTACACATCAATAACATGTATATCACATATACCTTTGTTTGCCTTGTCGGCCTTCTTGTCTGCCAAATACTTGGGGCAGTTGTGCTTCCAATGGCCAGTCCCCTTGCAATAGTAGCACTCGGTATCAGACTTAGGGCCAGCTCAGGATTTCTTCTTAGGTGTGGCAACAGATTTGCCGCCCTTCTTTCCCTTCTGCTTGCCTTTCTTGTCTTTCTTGAAACCGGTGGTCTTATTGATCATCAACACTTGATGTTGTATCCTAATCTCCACTTCTGTAGTCTTAAGCATTGACAGAATCTCGGGAAGAGACTTCTTCATGCCCTGCATGTTATAGTTCATCACGGAGCTCTTGTAGCTAGGTGGCAGAGATTGGTGAACATGATATATGCCTAGGTCAATGGGAATCGTTATTCCCAAGGACACAAGCTTATCGGCGTACCCAGAAATTTTGAGTACGTGCTCACTAACGGAGCTGTTCTCCTCCATCATGCAGCTAAAGAACTTTTCAGAAGCATTATAACTCTCTACGGTAGCATGGGTATCGAAAATCATTTTAAATTCTCCCATGGTATCAAAATCATTGCCATTTTCGAAACGCTTTTGAAGTTCTGGCTCTAGCCCATACAGTATGCCGCAATGAACTAAGTTGTGGTCCTCCTGACGAGTTATATAGACATTCTTTTCCTTGTTAGGGGCATCAGGAGCTGGTGGGGGGCCTAGTGACGCCTCTAGCACATATTGCTTTTGTGCAGTAGTGAGGAGAATCCTCAAATTCATAGCCCAGTTGGTGAAGTTGCTACCATTCGCAACAAGTTTCTCTTTCTCCATGAACACATTGAAATTAAAAGCAGGTGGTGCCATCTACAACAGAATTTGTAAAGTTTATTTAGACTAAGTTTATGATAGATTGAGTTCAACTAATCCAAATTACTAATGAACTCCCACTCAAAAACGACATCCCTCGTGTCCTTTTGGTGATTACATGAACCAAATCCACTACACCAAGTCCGATCATCACGTGAGTCGGTGTAGCTTCAACGGCGAGCATCTATATGGGCATCATATCAACTATATGACTCATGCTTAACCTTTCGGTCCGTGTTCCGAGGCCATGTCTGTACATGCTAGGCTCGTCAAGTAAGAACTTACATCGTGGTATGATATTTATCATTCCTTTGTGTGTAAGGCCAAGGTCTATGGAACTTACACGTTAAGTGTGTTGTAAGAGTATCTACCATACATCTACTTACAACATTACCATATCAAGACACTAGCCCAACCACGATCTAAACTAGATGCCTCTAATTTATCCATTGCAAGTTTTATGTGGCTTAGAGCTTTCGGAGATAGAACCGGTCTTACCTACGAACATGGAACCACAACGAGGATAACCAAGTTATTACCAGCTCGTTGTAAATCAGATATTGACTATAGTAGGAGAGACAGAAACCCGCTAGCCACTTATGCAAAACTAGTTGCATGTCAGTCATGGAACTGGTCTCATGTGCGATGACATGTAAGGTTGGTCTGGGCCGCTTCATCCCACTATGCCACGAATATCCAAAATACATGAAAGATGCAATAACATGATCATCATCGCCCACATATAAACATATGTGTACTACCTGGGCAAAGCACCTATGCATAGATCAGGCTCTGATACCACTGTTGGGTTCGCAGCATAGAAAACAAAAAATTCCTACGATGAGAACTATACACCAAGATCTATCTACTAGATACAAGCAACGGGTAGATATACATCCATAGAGAACTTACCCTCAAAGACAACAGAGTTTTGTTAACGAGTTGGAACTCGTGGATGATGTAGTCGTACGCTTGCCTATCTCAAGATCATGTGGAAGTCCTAGTGCCGCAAATCAGCAGCGCATCCGTCCTCACACACACGTTCAGGCCACCGAACAACCTCCACCTCATCGCTCCAGCGAATCAGCAGAAGCAGCAACTCCTTCCAGACGCAATGCCACCGGGAACATGTATCTCGCTAATCCAAGACCATGGGGGAATATATCTAGAGGGGGAGAGAGATCCTTCATGAGGAGGTGTGCTTTGTGAGGGAGGAGAGGGGGACTTTTATAGGAGGAGGGGGCTCCTCCCCTCCCATGGACAACGCCCATAGGGGGTGCCCCCACCTCTTCCTCATTCATGTGGTGGAAGCTCCACTCACATCAATTTAGCCTCCACCCAAAGTTCCACTCACATGCATTAAATTTCTACCAAATTTAATGTAACTCTCATTTAATAAAACTCTTTTATTTATTTTATTCAGAATTTTGTTAATTACTTTAATTAACAAACATTCACATAAAATCCCTTGTAACATTTCAATACCACATGCAGAACCAGTTTCTGCAATTTCACCCGAAATAATTCCGGTTTCCATCGAAATAATTCCAGCGCTTTACAATTCTTTCGTCTAAAACATATGTGCTCCAAAATGGTGTTTGGCAACCCTTAAGTGTATCACCCTATGGTTCGCGAATAATGCAGACATGATTGAGACTCCTCTCAAATCAATAATCAGAAGCGAGACCTGGAGATCCATACTGACTCCTGCACATTCAACGATGACTTCTGTGATCGTGACAACCTTTAACGCTAGTAATTTAATCCCTTTGTCTCATGATATATTACATGTCCGAGATTTGATCATCGGTATCCAAATACCTAGTTTGATCTCGTTACCGACATGCACTCTTTTCTCGTTCCCGTGATATAACATTCTAGTGATCACATCACTTGCTTGCAAGCTATCTTAATGTGATATCACCGAGAGGGCCCAGAGTATATCTATCCGTCATCGGGATTGACAAATTCCACTCTTGATCCATGAGCCTCAACATGACATCTTCGGAGTATCTAAACCTACCTTTATAGTCACCCTTTTATGGTGTGACGTTTGATGTTATCAAGTTACTCTTCTGATATCAGCAATTAACATGATCTCATGGTCTAAGGATAAAGATTACTTCGTATGATGTTATAGCAATATAAACATAATGACTTTGATCATAATGCTATACTTCAGATGAATGTTCGTCACATCATTTCACAAATGTTGTGACCTTGTTATTAACAACATCCAATGTCCATATTCAGGAAACTTTGATCATCTTGTTAATCAACGAGCTAGTCTATAAGAGAGGCATAACTAGGAACCTTTTATTTGTTTATTAAACACACATGTATTGACATTTCCTATTAATACAATTATAGCATGCAAAATAAACATCTATCATATACTAGGAATACATAATAACAACTTTATTATTGCCTCTCAGGGCATATTTCCTTCAGGCCTTTCCTCATCTCTAAACATGCTCCTCTTGCCACACATTTGTCCAACACTTATACCTGGAGTTTTCTGGTCGTGGGGGGCGGAATGTCCACACTGTACCGACCGGAGAGTCCGGCCAGGCTGGACACACCGCTTGATACAGCCCAGACACTCCGGTGAACCTCGCCCGGATAGTCCGGCCCCAGCGATTTCAATCCTGTAAAAGGGGGTTGGGGAGAAGTGGACGGTTCAGTCCTCCTTCTCCTCCCCGACTCCCTCTTCTAAAAAATGCTGCTTCCCCTTCCAGGATCTCCATGGGAGGGCCTCTCCACCCCAGATCCGGCCATTGCCGCCGACCATTACCATCCCTTTGCCGCTGGGACCTGTTCCCCTCTAGTGAAGGCTTCCATGGATGCTGGTATTTTTCCTCCCCTTCTCCTGTTGGAAATATGCCCTAGAGACAAATAGTAGTAAGGACTATTATCATATTTCATATAGTTTATGATTAAGTTTTATATCATGTTATAACTATATTGAGTGGAAACATCAATACACGTGTGATATACAAACAACCAGGGGTTCCCAGTGAAACTCTAGTCACTAGTTCATTGGTCAACAGATGATCATGTTTCCTGATCATGTGGCATTTATGCCAGTTGGAAATGAGGTCATCTCATTCTGAGAATGAGATGATGAACCAATACCCAACCTAAGCATCATGACCCGATCATGTCACGAAGTTCAAGTTACGATGATTAGACATGGATCCTCGTAGACTATTCCTTATACCGTGAGGCTATATCAACCACTGTCTCCCGAGAGTGCTTTGATAGCATCAAGCGCCACTTGGTAATATAGTGGTTATAAAGGTGTGTTCAGGTACTTGGATGAAACCGTTGAGGTAATATATGTCAAGAGCAGAATTTGTCTGGCCATGTGACGGAAAGATACTCAAGGGCCCACTCGGAGAAGTTATATCTCATAGCTGCGCAGTGTGTGATTTGATCACAGGGATATCACTTGTCGAAACGAGTCAAGTAGCATTGTTCAGTAATGAGATTGAACACGACATGGTGATGTCATTGATCAGATCTCAGGCAATGCAAGTATCGAGTGACAAAGGGAATAAGACACGACTGTCCGGTTCAAACGACGAAAGATCTTCGTGGAATGCACAGGGGTCACATGGCCATCCAGGTCCCTCTGTCGATCATTGGTGCGGGAGTGTCCCGACCATGTCTGGAGTGTTCCCGAACCATGGGGTATCACGCTTAAGGGCTTGATGATGCTTAGAGAGTGTTTATAGGATTGGTGGAATCGCCGTAGAATAGAAGAGAGAAAACTGGAAGGGTTTTGGTAAGTCCGGAGGATGTCCGGAGTGGAGGTGAAAGGTGTTCCATAGCCACAGAGATTGAATAATGTGTGAATGAATGTTAAATGTTGATTTAAGCATTTATTCATAATTATTTAAATAAAGAGAAAAACAATTTTAATGGTCAAAGGCTTAATGGGCCAATTCCAGAGGGAGAGGGTCCATTAGGGGAAAGGAGAGAGGGAGAGGGGCCAAGGGGGAAGCCGGCTAGGCCTAGCCCCCCCCCCCCCCGCGTGGGGCCCACTAGGGTGGCCGGCAGCCACCCCTCCCCCTCCTCTCCTTTAGTCCCACCCCGGGACTTTGAGGGAGGGTGTACCCCCTCCTCCCCCTATATATAGTGGGGTATTTGGCCAAGATAAATACACCAATAATCAATAAAGGTCTTCCCACTTTTGGGAGGACCTCTAATTGATATTTTATCTCTCCTCCTCTCTCTCTCTCGTGACCGTGGTCCCAAGTTTAGACTGCACGAGTGAGAGACATCTTCACCGCGGAGCACCGTCGCGCTGCGGGATTCGGATCCAGGAGCTCTACTTCTGCAACTGCTGCTGGACCGGGGAAGCGGGAGTCATCATCAGGCACCAGACGTGTGTAATTCCCCATGAGGTGTCGCACTTGAGGCACTCAAGTCGTTGGAGCCAAGGAGCGCAAGGACTTCATCACAACCTTGAGGTCGGCTTCGGCTCGTCTACATCAACCATGCTCCCCTGAGCGTTGACAACGCTTTTCGGTCTTCAAGGGTAAGTTCACGAAAATATCCTCCTGTTACTGTATTACTAATAGATAGGTCCTGGCAGCTTCAAGGGTTCAGGGGCATAGAGTAAAACTTATTGTTTTCATACGCGGAACCCCAACAGTGGTATCAGAGCTAGATCTATTCGTAGTAATGCTAGTACGAGTAGAACACACGAGATGTAGCGTGTGGGCATTGATCTTTTAGTTGTTACCCTCCCATGTGTACTTGTGTATACCACAGTAATGCTTGATGAAGCGGCACTCAACCGACTTTACGCGTTCATTTGCGAGACTGGTCCACGCTTGACATACGGCTTGTACCGTATAAAGTGGCTTAGGGGGGTGTCTGTCTCTCTCGCATTAGTTGGTATGCCATTTACAACAGAGGGCCCCAAAAAGGGTTTAGTAGAGACAACTACCTTATCAACGTTGTGCTGAAAGTTCGTAGGTAAGAACGGTTCTTGTGAGAAAGCCCATTCAGCCACGTAAAACATGCAAAGATAAAGTAGAGGCGTCTAACTTTGTTTTGTAGCGGGTCGTTGCTTTGTTATATGGTTGTGGCAAAGGTAAAGTGATTACCTTTTGTTACGTAGTAGTAGATAGTCACGGAGGTGACGAACTACCACGCTGGAAAGACACCGATACCCTAGTGTCTACGGCGCCGGAACCCGGTGACGGCGGATGGAGATCACGACGTGAAGGACCATATCACATAGCATTTACATTCAATGTTTTTGTTTGTATGTCTTATTGTGTGCTAGTATTAGATACTCGACGGTATCCTAATAAGATGATCCTTGTTAAAATTACCAACGATTGTGTACCCCTTATTGTGCACCACCAAGAAAGTTCTTCGGTATGAGGCGATCCAGGGTTACATGCCTGGGTGTCAGACATATCTATGTTCGCATACAGTGGGTGTAAGCCATGTTGCACAGCGAATACACTAAGGTTGAGTTGGCGAGCCTAGCACGCCACAGAAGCGTGGCCTCGGAACTCGGATGGTCGAAATGTTGGGTCCGCAGCATAGAAAACAAAAAATTTCCTACGATGAGAACTATACGCCAAGATCTATCTACTAGATACAGAGCAACGGGTGGACATACATCCATGGAGAACTTACCCTCGAAGACAACGAGTTTGTTAACGAGTAGGAACTCGTGGTTGATGTAGTCGTACACTTGCCGATCTCAAGATCGTGAGGAAGTCCGAGCGCCGCAACTCAGCAGCGCATCCGTACTCGCACACACGTTCAAGCCACCGGACAACCTCCACCTCCTCACTTCAGCGATCCAGCGGAAGCAGCAACTCCTTCCAGACGAAATGCCACCGGGAACATGTATCTCGCTAATCCGAGACCATGGGGGAATAATTCTAGAGGGGGAGAGAGATCCTTCACAACGAGGTGTCAGGATGAAGGAGGGAATGGGTGGCCTTTTATAGGAGGAGGGGGGGTGCCCCCTCTCTCCATGGCCGGCGCATGGGGGGGTGACCCCTCACCTCCCCCATTCATGTGGTGGTAACCCCTCCACATTAAAATGCCTCTTCACATTCCCTTTTAAAGTCTCCACTTTAAATGCATTAAATTTCTCCAAATTTAATGCTCTCTCATTTAATAAAACTCTTTTTATTAAATTTATTCAGAATTTGTTAATTACTTTAATTAACAAACATTCACATATAGCCCCTTGCAATATTTCAATATCACATGCAGAACCACCTTCTGCAATTTCACCCGAAACAATTTCCGGTTTCTATTGAAACAATTCCTACGCTTTGCAATTCTTTCGTCTGAAACATATGTGCTCCAAAATGGTGTCCGGTAACTCTTAAGTGTGCCACCCTACGGTTCGCGAATAATGCAGACATGATCGAGACCCTTCTCCGATCAATAATCAGCAGCGGGACCTAGAGATCCGTACTGACTCCTACACATTCAACGATGACTCCTGTGATCGTGAGAACCTTTAACGCTTGTAACTAAATCCCTTTGTCTCTCGATATATTACATGTCCGAGATTTGATCATCGGTATCTTCATACCTAGTTTGATCTCGTTACCGACATGCACTCTTTTCTCGTTCCCGTGATATAACATTCTAGTGATCACATCACTTGCTTGCAAGCTATCCTAATGTGATATCACCGAGAGGGCCCAGAGTATATCTATCCGTCATCTGGATTGACAAATTCCACTCTTGATCCATGAGCCTCAACATAACACCTTCGTAGTACTGAACCCATCTTTATAGTCACCCTGCTACGGTGTGACGTTTGATGTTATCAAGATACTCTTCCGGTGTTAGCAATTAACATGATCTCATGGTCTAAGGATAAAGATTACTTCGTATGATGTTATAGCAATATAAACATAATGACTTGATCGTAATGCTATACTTCGGATGAATGTTCATCACATCATTTCACAAATGTTGTGACCTTGTTATTAACAACATCCAATGTCCATGATCAGGAAACCTTGATCATCTTGTTAATCAACAAGCTAGTCTATAAGAGAGGCATAACTAGGAACCCTTTTTGTTTATTAAACACACATGTATTGATGTTTCCTATCAATACAATTATAGCATGCAAAATAAACATCTATCATATACAAGGAATACATAATAACAACTTTATTATTGCCTCTCAGGGCATATTTCCTTCACGAAAGGTCGAGCACGAGTCGCATGAATGATGTGACCGACGTTTAGCGTCCACCTTTGAACCCACATCGATGGCCATGATCAATCGGGGGAGATGTGGCTGATAGGGGTCGTGTTATCACTAGGAACCTTCACTGGGGATAGGTGTTTCTGAGTGGAGTTATTATTAACTCATTTAATTATAAACTTAGTCTAAATTCCTTTTGCAATTATAAATGTAGATGGCTCAACGTGAAGCTTACTTTGTCATTGAGGATTGGGTAAAGGGTGAGAAACTTAGACTTGATGGATCCAACTTCCCTAGTTGGCTTGTGCGCCTGATGATCTCCTTACTAGGAATCATGTGGTAGACTACTTACACCGCACGATGGATTTGACTGAGCCAGACTTCTATGAGACCCAGAAGAGCTGGCAGACCGCTACTATCGTCAAGAGATGTCCACCTACATTCAGATAATAATGCGTTACAGGATGGTAGATGAACTACATCCTCTCATGGGTGATCTTGATCCATATTCGATGGTGGATCAGCAGAGAGCAGAGTTCATAGTCCATGTGCGCATGTGGAAGCACAAGCTACTTGGAGAGTTCCTTTCCATACAGATGGAGGAGCATACATGTCTGAAGGGTCACTTGGAGCACATGCTTGATGCACACATGAGACTGGTTCACTTCATGGATTACTGGATGGCTGATCCATTTGCGATAGACGTGTTGCTTCGATCGTTGCCTCCTAGCTATGAAGGACATGTCCGGAATAGCATCATGAGTGGTGATACGGAAACATTGGATTTCCATGAGTTCATATTACGTTTAAGGAACGTAAAGGTTGAACCAATCACTAGAGAGGTCATCGATGAAAAAGGTATATATTTGATATATAATTTTATAAATGTTATAATCTTGCAAACACATTTGCAGTGTTAAGTATATCTAATACTTGTTCTGTTTTGATGAAAACAGGTCCTTTTGCATGAGAGGTGCTTGCTAAAGAGGAGGTGATGTTGCGTGTTGATGGCGAGCATGATGATGACGGCCGATGACACTCTCCCTCGTCATTTATCATTTAGTCTATGTTTTAGGATGATTATTGTAATCAAGAGATTGTGAACTTCTTTAGTGTGTCTCACACTTCGTGAGACGGTTATACATATGAGTTTCTAACAAACAGTTGTTCCACTTTTATGAATGATTTCTATTCATGTCCATATCTTGTTTGATTATGTGTGAATTATCCTTATTGTTTGAAACTAATTTATAATGCATGAACATTTGTAAAACATTAAAATGCCTTGTTTAAAAATACCCAACTTAATGATATGTTCATTAATGAATGAAAACCATTGTTTAAAATTCAAAGTTATGTGATAATATGTGAAAGTCATTCGATTTCTTATCACATATAAATCATGCCTAAGTTCAGAAAATTAACTTGAATACCGAGTATTACTTGAATACAAAGTGTTTAAAGAATTGTTAAAAGTAAATACATATTCGATGTATTGTGTTTTAATGAAAATGGTAATTATCATTAAATGATTGTTTAAATGTGTAAAGTAGTTTACCAAAGGAAACATGAATATGAAACTATTTGATTTGATCAAAGTGTTTCATCAACAAAGGGTATAAATATAAAAGAGAATCTAATTACTATGATTTGATCATTAGTAATAAAATTCGAATTTATAAGAATGGCATAAAAGTAATTGTGAAATGCAAAGCGTTCTGAAACGTCAGAATGCAGAGCATCACAACGTGATATTAGATATCAAATGGGTTGAACAGAAGGCACCAAATAAATCGTTGTAGTGTAGATGTAGAGACGATTAGTTAGAAATAGTTAGCACTCAATTAGAATGTAGTGAACCATTTGAATTCGTGAAAGTTTTGGGGTTATTCAATATAACCAAAACAATAGCAAATAAGTCCTTGTAGCATATTCATTGGAAACTTTGAATACGAAATCCATACCTAAACCAAAAGGAAAGCAAAACTTGTATTGCTTGGATTTTGGTGCATTCTTGAGAAAGCTCGCTTCTGGCGATGTTTCTCGATTATGGAGTAAATGGAAGATAGTGAAAAACACGATGAGGATTCAAAACCCTGCATCAGAGTGTTGAGAAGCGCAACGAACAACGTACTTGAATGATTCTCTTCGTAGAAGGAAAGAATCAATGATATTGATCATTGTGTTTTTCCCCACTTGTGTTTTTTCACTACATGGAGTAGGATTCAAAATGTAATCCATATCTAATATGGAGACATTTGTGAATCACTTGTCATGATTTTTGGAATATTACATACCTATGAACTACAAAGGAAATAATGGTAAACTAGAATTATGAGAAATCCTAAAAGCAAAATTCCCTTGAGATTAGAAAGCAATTCGTTGCTGAATCTCATAAGTAAAAGGAGTCACTTGGAAATTTCCCAGATGACTGCAAAGCCATAGTGGAAAAAGGGGGTGAATGACAAAAGCACATTTTGTCAAGTATTGGATAAATTCAAATGAATTTGATTCATGTGTGCTAAATGTCTAGTGGATTTAAAACTAGTAAAGTACTAGTATCTCATAGTAAATCTCCAAGTTTGATATTTGATCAAAGGATTTTGAAATTGTTCAAAATAGTGGGAGGATATGCAATTTGCATAGAATTGAGTGGGAGCTATGAAAGTCTTCCTAAAACAATATGTGATTGACATATTTTTAAGTGGGAGTAATCAAGTCTCAAATTCAAATATGTAGGAACATATTCCGAGTGGGAGCTTATAGGAGTAATTCTTAAGTATGTTAAGAATGAAAGTGCAAATACTTATAAATAATGATTTATAAGGTGTAGAAGTTGATAATAAGTGTATTATGATATTATGTAGTATTCCTTAAGGGATCCTGAAAGGGGTTTCAGAATAGAAGTTAATTAAGGAAATGGTCCTTAATAACTCAAATTAGGAATAGCATTAAGTTTAAAGAAAGAAAAGGATGATCGTCATCCACTATGTTAAGACATAGGTTCTATCTTAGTAAACCATGATGATAACTTAGCATAATATGAGATCCAAATAAAGAACGTTTGAAAGTGATCAAGTTCGAATCACAGAATGTTGAGCTAAGTTTTGTCCGCAGTGTCTAATAGAGAATTGTGGATATATTTTCCAAATCCATAAAGGATGACATATCTTAAAACATAAAGGGTTATGTTATAAGGGAATATGTTGGAAACTCCTGTAGATACCAATTAAAGTCAAATAGGAAGCGAGGTGAACAAAAACATCGAAAGTTGCACAGAGTGCAATAGTGTTTCGATGAATACATTTATAATAATAGATAAGGGTACCATCTAAAGTGTTGTATAATGTTATGGCGGGGCTAGTTCGCTTTTAACATAGAATGATGTGTCCCAGGGCACAGTGCCCATGAGAAAGCCCTCGAGGTTGATCTAACGTCACTGTAGGCTCCTGGAATCAGGCCTCGTTCTGCTGCCATAGCGACGATGCATACACATGGATGCTATCATGTGATGATAAAGTATTAATGTCAATCAAGGTGACATTAGTAAGTTGCAAAGGATTTGGGACTGTAAAGTATAGACCCAAGACTCAACCTCTTCCATGAGCAAGCATGTTCAGGGTATCGGGTATATTGTGCCAAAGATTGAGAACAAATGCATCTAGTGTATTTGTACTCTAGTGCAAGTGGGAGACTATTGGAAATATACCCTCGAGACAAATAGTAGTAAGGACTATTATCATATTTCATATAGTTTATGATTAAGTTTTATATCATGCTATAACTATATTGAGTGGAAACATCAATACACGTGTGATATACAAACAACCAGGGGTTCCTAGTGAAACTCTAGTCACTGGTTCATTGGTCAACAGATGATCATGTTTCCTGATCATGTGGCATTTATGCCAGTTGGAAATGAGGTTGAGAATGAGATGATGAACCAATACCCAACCTAAATATCGTGACCTGATCATGTCACGAAGTTCAAGTTACGATGATTAGAAATGGATCCTCGTAGACTATTCCTTAGACCGTGAGGCTATATCAATCACTGTCTCCCGAGAGTGCTTTGATAGCATCAAGCGCCACTTGGTAATACAGTGGTTATAAAGGTGTGTTCAGGTACTCGGAGGAAACCGTTGAGGCAATATATGTCAAGAGCGGGATTTGTCCGTCCATGTGACGGAAAGATACTTAAGGGCCCACTCAGAGAAGTTATATCCCATAGCTGCGCAGCGTGTGATTTGATCACAAGGATATCACTTGTCGGAACGAGTCAAGTAGCATTGTTCAGTAACGAGATTGAACACGACATGGTGATGTCATTGATCAAATCTCGGGCAATGCAAGTATCGAGTGACAAAGGGAATAAGACATGACTGTCCCGGTTCGAACGACGAAAGATCTTCATGGAATGCACAGGGGTCACATGGCCATCCAGGTCCCCCTGTCGATCACTGGTGCGGGAGTGTCTCGACCATGTCTGGAGTGTTCCCGAACCGTGGGGTATCACGCTTAAGGGCTTGATGATGCTTAGAGAGTGTTTATAGGATCGGTGGAATCACCGAAGAATAGAAGAGAGAAAACCGGAAGAGTTTCGGTAAGTCCGGAGGATGTCCGGAGTGGAGGTGAAAGGTGTTCCATAGCCACAGAGATTGAATAATGTGTGAATGAATGTTAAATGTTGATTTAAGCATTTATTCATTATTATTTAAATAAAGAGAAAAACAATTTTAATGGTCAAAGGCTTAATGGGCCAAATCCAGAGGGAGAGGGTCCATTAGGGGAAAGGAGAGAGGGAGAGGGGCCAAGGGGGAAGCCGGCTAGGCCCAGACCCCCCCCACGTGGGGCCCACTAGGGTGGCCGGCGGCCACCCCTCTCCCCTCCTCTCCTTTAGTTCCACCCTGGGACTTTGACGGAGGGTATACCCCCTCCTCCCCCTATATATAGTGGGGTATTTGGCCAAGATAAATACACCAATAATCAATAAAGGTCTCCCCACTTTTGGGAGGACCTCTAATTGATATTTTCTCTCTCCCCCTCTCTCTCTCTCGTGATCGTGGTCCCAAGTTTGGACTGCGCGAGCGAGAGACATCTTCACCGCGGAGCGCCGTCGCGCTGCAGGATTTGGATCCGGGAGCTCTACTTCCGCAACTGCTGCTGGATCGGGGAAGCTCGAGTCATCCTCAGGCACCGGACGTGTGTAACTCCCTGCGAGGTGTCGCACTTGAGGCACTCAAGTCATTGGAGCCAAGGAGCGCAAGGACTTCATCACGACCTTGAGGTCGGCTTCGGCTCGTCTACATCAACCATGCTCTCCTGAGCGTTGACAACGCTTTTCGGTCTTCGAGGGTAAGTCCGCGAAAAGATCCTCATGTTACTGTATTACTAATAGATAGGTGCTAGTAGCTTCAGGGGTTCAGGGGCGTAGAGTAAAATTTATTGTTTTCATACGCGGAACTCCAACATCTCCATCTCTAGGGTTTCCTCTAGATGCATTTTTGGAGGCAATGACCTATCTTGATCCATGGATACATCATACTGCATGCATGTGTCGTCATTGTATTAGTTCTAGCAATCCCGATCTGCTCTGGTTGAGCACTCTCGCATTGCCCGAAAAATCACCAGGTCTCCCACCGGACTGTCCGACATGTACAGGGAGGACACTCCGGTCCAGCCGTAATGTCCGGCCTATATGCACCGGACTGTCCGGGTCTGGCGGAGTCTCCGACGTGATTTTGCCGGACAGTCCGGGTTTTCTCAACCAGTGTTGATCCTGCATTTCTTTAGCTACTTCTATGTGCTTACACCTCTTGGACAAATGTGCTTACCCCTATGCTACCCTTCTACTCTGAATTCACAGGTAGCTCATGTCTTTGTTGCTCTAGGGCTGCTCAGAAAGCCCATCCTCGCAGGTACCATGATGAAGAGAGTGAGGTTCATTTTGATCCTTCCATGGTCAGACAGGTTGCTCGTGACCGTGTTGCAGCTAAGCAAGAGAAGGTCAGAAAACTAAAAAGGGATGAAGCCAAGCGCATGAGGTTTGAGTAATTAACCACTTTGGCAGAATTGGGCACTGAAGAGTTTGTGGATATGCATGTCCAGCAGTTCTATTCTCTGCAGCACACTTCTGAGGATGATCGCTTCTAGAGGAATGAGCAGGCCCTACTCTTTTTTAGGTGTTTTCTGCTTTCGGGACTCCTGTGTGCCCCATGCAGTGGTTGGATATTCCGAAGCTCCAAGCCCACAGGTACTTTGAGGATGCTCTATGGGTGACTAAGAAGATGGGGCTGCACGCCATCTTTCAAACAAGAGAAGACTACAATATTGAGTTGGTCTAGCAGTTCTATGCCATGGTGGTTTTTGGGGACACTACTGATATTCCCCTTGAGTGCATCTCTGGAACTACTAGGTGTCGTTCCAGCATGGCTCAGTTTGCCCACATCCTTGGAGTGCCTTTCAACCCCAATGCTCCCAGTGGTCACCCGATGCATGTACATGGTCAGGCGTATGACAAGCAGCTGTTGGCCCCAATCTACTCTCAGAATGGTGTGGTTGTCCAAACCACCAACATCAAGCTCATCTACAACATTTTGCTCCGCATGTTCCGCCACACACTCACTCCCAAGGCGGGTGATACATTGCAAATGTATCCATAATTTTTGATGTTCCATGCTTGGTTTTATCCACTTTCTTGTGTTTTGTTCCAACTTTGGACTATTTTTCATATGATTTCTTGGACTAACCTATTAACAAGAGCCACAGTGTCAGCTGCCTGTTTTCTGCGATTTTTGGTTCCAGGAAAGTCAGAAAATGAATATTCTCGGAATTGGACAGGACAAAAGCCAAAGTGCCTATTTTTCCGGAAGTCATCAGATGCCAGAATACGAGACGGAGAGGGTCCAGGGGGCCACCACACCACCTGGCCGCGTGTCCAGGCCTGGCCCGCGCCAGGGGGTGGTGTGGCCGCTCCTGGCACCCCCTCGGCCTCCCCTTCCGACTATAAGATGCCCTCAGGACGAAAACACTAAGGGCCCGATCAAAAAATCCACGAAAGAGTCTATAGCCGCCGTCATCTCCATCCCTAGATCGGGAGGGATCTGAAGCTCTTCTCGGCACCCTGCCAGAGAGGGGAATTCACCCTGGAGGCCTTCTTCATCACCATGCAAGCCTCCGGTGTGATGCGTGAGTAGTTCATCCTTGGACTACGAATCCATGTAGTAGCTAGATGGCTGGTTCTCCTCCTTTGTGCTTTCATGTCTAGATCTTGTGAGCTCCGTTCATGATCAAGATCATCTATTTGTAATTCTGCATGTTGTGTTTGCAGGGATCCGATGGATATTGAGATGCTATTTCAGATTGATATTGATTCTATCATGTCTTTATTATTTGTGATCTTGCATGCTTTCCGTTGTTAGTAGCTATCTTGGCCAAGTAGATGCTAGCAACTCCAAGAGTTAGTATTTATGCTCGATAGTGGGTTCATGCCTCTGGTAATCTGGGGAAGTGACAGAAATCTCTAAGGTACTAGATGTGTTGTTGCTACTAGGGAGAAAACAACAATCCTTTGTTCATAGAACAATCGTATTGTTTACTTTACACGCAGTTCATAAAGCAATAATCTGTTGCTTGCAACTTAATACTGGAGGGGGTTCGGATGATAACCTGAAGGTGGATTATTAGTCATAGATGCAGTTGGATGGCGGTCTATGTATAATGTTGTAATGCCCAATCAAGTCTCAAAGGAGTCAAGATGATTAGTATATGCATGTATTGCTTTCTCGATGTTTGTCAATTGCCCCGCTGTAATTTGTTCACCCAGCATGTTATCTATCTAAGGAGAGCCACCTCTAATGAACTATGGATCCCGGTCCTTTTCTTTACATACAATCTACGATCTTTTACTGCTTTGTGTTTACTTTCTGCAAACTTTTACTTCTTTCTATTCGATACGTTTAAACCTTTGTTTTCCGCAAAACACGGTGAGATTGACAACCTCATCGCAAGTTGGGGACAAAGTTCTATGGTTGTGTTGTGCAGGTCTCCACGTTGCTACTAGCACCGGTAGTGCGCCCTGCCAAAGCTCAGCTAGTAACACCTTTTGGGTGTTTCCTTGCTCCCACTAGTAAGATTAAACCTTGGTTTCATAACTGAGGGAAACTTGTTGTTGTGCTCATCATACCTTCCTCTTGGGGTTCCCAACAAGCTCTATATCAACCACGCGCCAGCACTTTTCTGGGCGCCGTGCATTGCTCCATCAGCGGGCAACAAGGATGAGATGAGAGGTGCTGAGATCAATCTTATGGCCCATACCCACTCAGTGTATGTTCGCGGTCCAGCTTATCAAGGTGGTGCCATAGATGTCATGGATTCATCTATCAGGATATGTACAAGTGCATCACTAACAAGAAGTGTCCTCTGTTTGCTCCATATGTGATGAAGCTCATTGTTGCTCAGGCTCCAGCCACTCCACTGCTCTACACTGACCTTGTTGCACACCTTCCTGCCAAGCTACAGAGGAAGGGTGCCCCCACCTCCAAGGCACCTCGTGGCTACCCCCTGCTCAGGACATATTTGAGGATGATGAGATGGATGCAGATGCCTCTGACAGTGATGATGAGTCTGAGGAGGTTCTGGAGGCTGTGACCCGTGGCCCTCGCATGAAGCATGCCAGCAATGCATATCGCTTCACCACCTCCAAGGAGGAAGTGCACAAGAAGGTGAAGAAGGCCTCCTGGTGGATGAAGCTTCTTCTTTGTCAGACCCATACGATCCTTTCAACCGCCCAAGGAGGTTATGACACCTGCAGGCATCGCCACCATTGGCGCTGAAGCACTAAGTTGTTGCCTCCGATCGAGGAGGAAAGAGAGGCCCAGCCGTCCGACAACAGTGAGGAGGGAGAGGAGTAAGGAGGGGCCTGGTGTAGAGGAGGCTAGGGTTCCCTCCCCGTCGCCCAAAAGAGCGATGCGGGAGGAGGAGGGTTTTTCCTTCTGGCGTGGGGGTGTACTATCCTTCTTCTTCTTCTTATGTATCGTCTTACACTCCTCTTCCTAAATCCTGATGACTTTCTCCCATACTTAAAACAAATCACTAGCTCTAAGAGCATCTCCACTCGTACCCCCATACGGCGTCCGGGGCAGCCTGATTTTGGACCGTATGGGGGTCCACCGGTGCGGACACGAAAATGGGGGTGCATGCTCCCGGTTGTGAAACCCATAGGCTAAAATTTATGAATTATTCAGCGATCATTTTACATGCGCAAAAAATAAAAAACTAATCACAATCCTGCCTAACCATATAGTACACGGCTTCGGGATCCTCGTCGTCGTCGCTTGGCGGACGTGGCTGGAACCTCTGCACTTCCCCGGTCTACGCTTGCAGGTACCGGACTCCATCAATCAATGCACGCTGTGGGGACCGATGGCCGCAGGTGTTGTAGCCCTCGCCACTGCGCTGAATTTGGGGCTCGACGCGATGATCCTACTCTACCCTGCACCACGAGGCCGCTGTGTCGTCCTCCACAGGGTGAAAAGAGGTGCACATGGCCGCGCGCTGCCCCGGGAACTCCTCCGGGTCGCCGGTGCACCTAGGCTGGCATGCGGCCATAGCGTATTCCGGAGGTACCTGCCACTCTAGCCTCGCAGGTAGGATGCACGGAGGTGGGGAGTCCCAGGTGGCGTCGTTGCTGCGCCCACGGTCACCGTTGCCCTTGTTTGGACTCTACGGTGGCTGGAAATGAGGGTACCGCGAGCAAGGGTGATCTCCTTCGGTGATGTGGTGCATCATGCCGGCGAGGGTCTGGCTCGCCCACCACAGCCTCCGGCCGACCTCGTTGTAGTTCACCGAAGGAGGGTCGTCGCCCTCGTACCTAGCGACCTCTCTTGCCCACTGATTGGCGAAAAAAGGTTCCAGGTCGCTTGGTTGCCGGGACACCAATTGGGATCCGCCCGTTGTTCCGGTGTGAGCTCGAGGTAGTAGTGGCTCGTGATGGCCGCCTGGCAGGCGGAACCACTAGGCATGGGAGGGACAGGAACCCCTCTGGCACTCAGCATCCAGTCGAGGGCAGCTGGTAGCCCGTCGGACATGGGTAGCTGGAGCCGCACAACGCCTCCATCTCCTCGAGGGGTGAGATATGCCCAGTGTGGGATGTCCATGGTGAGAGTGGGGTGGTGTGAATCTGTGGATGGCAATGGTGTCCGCCCTAGATATAGCGGGAAATGGTGGAAAAGTTGGGCAGGGACGAAAGGGGCGCGCCGCCACGTGGCCAGTCGACGGGACGCACCGACTCTGGAATGAATCACCTATCTCACTATCATGGCTGGCCCACGGCGTTTTCAGCTTCGTTAGGCACCCCTGCTAACCCCGTGTGGGTTGGCTTTGGCCTAGAGACGCCGGATAACAAAATGGGCTGCGCCGGTGCTAAAAAATAATTGGGGGACAGGCTAGACGTGATTTTGAGCGACGGCACCCCGATCGTCTTTTAGGAAGGCTTTAGGGACCCGAGTACTGATGCTAGCGGAGCAGGTGCGACATCGAGCTAGCTTGTGCAGGGCAAAGGTGGGGGCGGTTTCCCCTCAGAGATGTTCAACTATAATTCTTAGTTTGGTCACGTGGTTAATAAATTTCCTTCTTGCCTTAAAAAAAAGAGCATACTAGGAGTCCTCGGGGGATTTGTGGTTTTCATCCCCCGGGTCCCCAACCAACCACGTGTCCTTTTTAAAAAAAAATTCCGCTTTTGCTACAAAAGTACCAATTTTACTATAAAATGTCCCGCTTTTGCTACATGTAGTAAAAAAGTTCGCTCTAAAAAATAGAACAAAAAAGAATGCATTGCCGGAGACTTCGTCGGAGACTCTGTAGCAAAAAATCGTTCTATTGTAGCAGATTCGACCTTGCCGGAGACTTTCGTCGGTAGACCTCACCGAAGACTATGTAGCAAAAACTTTACGTTATTGTACCAAAATAACAAAATGTATGTAACAAAATAAAATGTACTATTGTAGCAAATCCGATTTCGTCGGAGTCCTCGCCGGATACCTCGTAGCAAAATCATAGAGCGGCTGTAGCAAAAAAAAATGCTAATGTAGCAAAACTCGATTTTGTCGGAGACATACTCGTCGGAGATCTTGTAGCAAAACATTTATAGTATTGTAGCAAAAATAAGAACGATTGTAGCAAAAACTTCCATAAGTTGTAGCAAAAATTTGTTCATATTATGCAAGTCCAAAAAAAGTATGTAGCAAAATAATTTCTTCCATGTCGCAAATCTATATAAGCATTGCAGCAAAAATTCTATGCCCCAAAACACATTGGCCATAGTTGGCTGCACATAGAGAACGTCGGCGCAGCACGTAGCAGAAACCGCCGCCGCTCGTAGCCCCGCCAAGGGCGGCGCTCCGGGGATGTGCATGGAGGCGCATCTCTAACTAAGTACAGACAGGAAGCGCGTCGTGCAAGGGGCATGGAGGCGCTGCTCCGGTGAGGAGCAAGGGAGGCGGCGCTCCGGCGTGGCCTCCCCCTTGTCGTGCTTGCCTCACGACCTTCGATTGCGGCGACAATGGCGCCGGCGGCGGCGCTTCACGGGAGGACGCTCGACTACAGGCTGGGGCGCGTGCGGCGACAGAGGAGGTGAAGAGGAACGGGGGCGCAAGGGGTTGGAGAGGTGGTGCGACGCCAGAAAACCAGAGGAGTGCAGCGGGGTGTAGCTGCTCCGGCCTAGCAGCGAGCGGACGCGTCGAGGATTTGCCCCGATTTACTTCTACGGTGGAGAAGATGAGATGATAAAGCCAGGGATGGGGTCCACAGAGGCACGTCGTGGCAGAGCCGGGGATTTCATCCCCCGCATAAAGCGTATCATTTCCCTTAAAAAAGGGACGCCAAGATGTTGCATCTTTCTTGTGCCTACACGTTCCGGGTCAAATTGTAGGAAGAGTTGTTCCCACGGTTTTGGTACGATGCAATCGAGTGAAATGCATCAGCAGTCCTAGAACTTGTCGGCAATGTCTAAGATGGTCCTTAAACTCAGAAAATGCATGAAAACAGTCCTAGAACTTGTCCTTAATATCCATATACGGTCCTGGATATGTATAGAGGGGACGTGGCTTCAATGCAATTGACAAATGGCCGGTGCGACGGGCGACTAATTGGCGGCCGGTGGTGATGGTGTACGCGACGCTGCAGCTGTATAGGCTCGGTTAGTGCAGCGAGCCGCAAGCATGCTTTTTGCCTGAGCACGTTGCCACAGCCAACACAACACAGTACACTAAAGTGACGATGTACAATTACAACGCCGATCAAATCACAATACCACATCGGCCTAATCAAGCTGATGGAATAGGTTTTGCATAATGAATTGTTGACGGTAGTTACAATAGCACACTAAGGTAGACACGGACAACGTCCATGTAGGATCGGTTCATGCATAAGGCCAACTCCTACAGGCCCTATATTTCGGATATCGGTTTCGTCCGAATCGGTCCATTTGCGGGGTGAAGGATAGGCCGTCTGGGGTTAGCCCGGTTGCGGTGGCCTATACCCCCAACCGGCTACCCTATATGCGGGCACTCTTGTCTGCCGGGAGCCATCAAGCTCGAGCTAACGGGAGGATCAACGCTAACGGTGGCCGACGATTGTCCCGCCAGAACTCCAGTTCCCGTCCGCTGGCCCCGGCCTTTCCCGCCTAGGCTGCATCATTTCCCACCCGGCTATCCCTTCCCGCTCGACGTTCCCGCCGAGCCCCGCGAATATAGATTGGGGCTGGTCGCCGGGACGAAGCACCAGCACCAACCCCTCCCTCGCCGTTCCCTCCATCCCTCGCCATTGACGGCCTCCCTGTGACCTGGGCCGAGCTCAGCAAGTTCGCCCTCACCGCGTACCCCCCTTCTCCTCCTTCCCCTCCGGGCGCCAGTGAATCTTCGGAGGGCAACAAGGACATGGGAGAGTTGGTGCCGAGCGAGGCGGAGTTGGTGTCGCATGCCGAGGAGGCGCAGGCCGAGGCTGAGGCGGCGGAGGGCAAAGTCGATAGCACCGACACCGCGCACTACGTCTTGGAGAAGTACGTCCGCGAGCTGTACACGGCCTTCAAGGCTAGGGAGGCGCAACAATCGCTGGCGGCCGAGAAGATCGCCCGACTCGTCGCCGAAGCCATGATGGAGGAGGAGCGCCAGCGGCAGGACGATTAGGAGGCGGTCGATGCCACGGCCTTGGGCAGCGTCTTGTCCAAGGCCACCGCCAAATGGGGCGAGCTGGCGGCCTTGGCCAAGAATGCCGCCGCCCAACGGAAGGACCTGGTGGATGTGCATGCGGCGGTCAAACGGGAGGTGGTGGCGGAGGTGCTGGAGGACGCGGCCACCTTGCATACTGCGGTGGTTGCGAGTAGCCCAACGAGAGGTGCTCCTAGCCTCCGCCAACCAGGAGGTGAGAGCGGCGTGCAACCGCGCATGCGCAACGACGGCCGGGCTGAGGGAGGTGGAGTCCCTGACGCGCCACCGCCGGAGTCAGGCAATAAAGGCCAAGACCGCAGCTTTGGCGGTCCGGCGGGCGCAGGCAGCCAAAGTCGTAGCTTCCGTCCAGGACGGGGCCGATTCTTAATTTAGTTAGTAATTAATTCTATTAGTAATTTTGTATGTATGACGCGCGGGTTCAGAAGTTTATGCAATGACAGTCAGTTATTTAGCGATTATGTGTGTATGATGCGCGGACCAAGTTGTGGACCGCCCCAGACGAGACCGGCGTCCGAGCCTTGCAAACCAGCCACAGGTATTGGCCCGGTTTACACCGAATCGGACCGCGTCGTGCTGTCCGGTCCGTTTGCTGGTAGATGTTGGGCCTTGGCCTCGGAGGACACGATCGGATGCGTGGAGTCCGTTTGCCGGGGGCGTTGGGATGGCCTAAGCCACTGTATATTGCGTGGACGTATACGGTAGCACAGGACCAGGGTCTAGAGTGAAACAATTTGTTAGGGCGTCGATCATATGTTCTTCCGCTGTGGCCGCTCAAGTCGAGCTCTATGTGAAGGAACACAGAAAACAAAGACGACGGTGGACTGATTTGGTCGGGTCAGGATAGTTGCAAATGGCTCTCTCCACGCACGTCATCTCTATACGTATTTAGGATCGTATATGGACATCAAGGTCAAGTTTTAGGACTGTTTTGATGCATTTTCCGAGTTTGAGGACTATTTTAGACATTGCCAGCAACTTCTAGGACCATTGATGCATTTCACTCGATGCAATCAAATCAATCTTTCCTAACTATACCAAGTTTTTCAATTTTCTTGGTGATGTCAGTTCTCTTCCGGTTTATGTGTTGTGGAACTTTCAAAGAAACGACGCTCACCGTTCAAAAAAAAAAACGACGCTCCTACAGCCGTACGTTATGGGAGCGCAGACAAGCCTCACTGGTTGACCATTCCCTGTTTTCCCTCCATAAAAGAAAACACTCCCTGTTTTCATCAGATCTAAAACGTCACTTTCTAGTGGAGACCCATGCAAACACGTCTGTTGTCGGTCAACAGGCCGCCATGGAGGTATTTTTTTTTGTTAAATTTGTCCAAATCTGAAAACTTCAACCGAATCTGATCTCTCCTCGAAACTAATTTGAAATCTGACCCTTGGAATCGGCACCATTTTAAATGGAGCCGAAGTTGTACATGTCGGCGCCAACACATCAGAAAACCGAACCGAAGGAGGTTGGCTCCATTTAAAACGGCGCCGACCTCGCTAGGTTGCCCCCTTATTCTCACGTGTTGGCGCCGGCCTGTATATAACTTCGGCTCCATTTAAAATGGCATCGATCCCAGGAGTCAGATTCTGAATTAGTTTCGGGGAGGGGTCAGATTCGGTTGAAGTTTCGTAAAAAAGTCAGATTTGGCAAAATATACGGCATGGAGGGAGATGGGAGTCGTCGTCGTCGTTGGGTGTACCACCAGATTATTATTATTATTGTTATTATTATTATTATATCACCTGCAACAAATAATTATGCTGTGCTAGAGCGTTTGTTAACCAGATCATTTGTCGTTCTCTCCACGTACGAGCACGGTGGTTTCGACTCTGTTATGGCGATTGATCGATCGGACCCTGCACTCTCTAGCACGGTCCGGTGATTCATCATTGGCAAGGAAGAAAAAAAAGATACAGTACGTAATGCGGAGAGTAGATCGTGGAGCAACCCCATTGCTGAAATTTAGCCGTGACATGCTCCCCCTCTGGCCCAACCATGATATATATATATATATAGGGCGTCGATCCATCATTAGGATCTGGGACTAGCTAAAGCGGACTGGCCAGCTCGATCGGATGCGACCGTCGTCGTTTCGAAGCGACAGGCAGCGATCTCGATCGTTCTGGTAGGAGCTGGTGGCGGCGATAATCCCAGACTGCACGGAAAAGAGACGCGCACTCGCATGCACGACGAGCGGTTTGGTAGGGAGATGCAGATCGATGCATGCTGAGGTGTCGCCATCATCGTCCCAATGCAGAGAACGTCCGAGTGCGGTGGCTGACAGGCTGAGGGGTGCCGCGCCACCGACTGCAGTGCAGGTCAGGGTTCGTTTTCGGAGATGTTGCTGCCGTCGACCGTCGCGTCCTGGAAATGCAATACCACACATAGGTTGGATCCAGCGGGTTTATCTCACTGTTATTTTATTTGTTAAAGATTCGTGCAAACTATTTTATAAAAAAATCCTTTCACCTTAGTCTAGATTTATACGTGATTTATTAGAGATCTAAAACTGCTTTAAATCTTGCAGATACCTACACGATTCAATATCAATCGTAGAATAAACAAGAAAAACAATCAAATTAACAATAATTTTTTTAGAAAAAAAACCAAAATTAACAAAATTTTGATGATACGTACAAATTTCAGCAGACCCAGTCAAGAAACATACAAGTTTCACTGCTAGGTGGAGCTCGGGTTGTTCCCAACTTTTTAAGGGGACTTAAATATAAATGTGTGGAGGTTGTTGACTTCGTGGACTCTCCAACAATCCTAGGATATATGTGATGCCCGGGGACCAACGTACGAGTGGTAAATCCGCTCTCCGTCGCGTCCGGCTCCGGCCCGCTCTACATCAAAATTAGTAGTACTGTATATGTCTCTAAACAAGGCAAAGTTAGAACCAGCCCTGAGTCAATCATGGGCTTCAAGATCTGCCGGGCGCATCTTTCACTTGCTTATAAGAACATGACACTATAGAGCATGTTTTGGTCAAATGCGTACCTTATGCAAGGGAGTGCTGGCTGGCACACATGTTTTCCATGCAGTCAACCTTGCTGATTCCACTCCCACCACTTCCCCTGCAAGAATGGTGGAATAGGTCAAAGAAGGAGAATTCAGAAAGAGGAGACGAAGAGCTAGTTTTGGCACGTTCATCATTTTGACATGCTGGATATCTATTATATACTAAAAGTAATATAAGGCTGTTTTCGAGGCACCACGTTAAGCCACATCATCCAAAATTAATATGATAGTTAGATCTAAAATTTGTGGTTAGGATCTATTATATACTAAAAGCAATATAAGGTTGTTTTTCGAGGCACTACGTTAGTCCACATCATTAGAAATATTTAGGCCGTCAGATCAAAAATTCGTGGTTAGGATTTTCAGTCACAACCTTGAGATTTACGTAACAAGTATGACACACATGTTCCGTTTTTTTTTTGACACGTTGTATTCTGGGTAATACAACTCGGTTGGGTCAGATCGTGAGATTCGTCTAACAAATTTGACGTACATGTTCAACAGTTTCCGTTTGTCACGTCTTATATCTACCAGATTATTTATTTTTGAAATAGTCATGTGGACTCACCAATATTTTTTACCAGCTATGGCCGATCGTGTCCGTTCAGAAATAAAACCCACTCGGGCTATAGATAGCTACTATTTATCACATCTTATATCCACAAGATTGCGTACATGCATTTTATAATCGTCCATATTTTCTTTGATATAGGTGTACACTCCTGTAACACTAATAAATCGTGCAAAACAATTTTCTTGGCAACGAATACATCCCGAGCAAGCCAATTTATTTCCCCCGCAAAAAAAAAAAGTCTATTTGAAAGTAAAAGAGTAGTGTCCATTTGAAAGTAAAAGAGTAGACCAACGAGCTTGCATATAGGAACAAAAAATCTAGCCGCGTCAGTTCGAAGGAAAAAAATCTAGCCGGCTCCGTTGGGAGAGTCTGTTGTAATATCTTTTTTTTGGGAAAATAGGTGCTTTATTACGTAAAAGTTTAAGCATTAACCAGACATAGTTAGGATGTACACAACCGACAACAAGTTCGATCACAAAACGTAGAAGAAAAAAACAGGTCAAATACATGGAATCATCAGATATTGCATAACGACCAAGGAGATAGAGGGCAAATCCTAAGATCACGCTGCCATCCATGTCGGGTAAAAATATGTCTCACCCTATCCTCCAAGCGTGTATAGACATCCGTAAACATATCGTGAAACTGTACACGTAAAGGTGGCCGACTCTATTAGCTGAACAATACAATAGCTATTACTTCATATCTTACTACTCTGACTATTTTAACACTACACATTTTAGGGACGGGGTGTATTAGCTCTTTGAAGCATATGCTCCCATTGTTTGAAATGTATTTTAAATCTATTTTAATATATTATAAAATAACAAAAAAAATCGATGAGTACAACTCCAAATTGTAGGCGCACAAAGTCGTTTCCTGAAATATCAACTTTCTAGGTGGTACATGTAGAGAAGACAAAAGTCGGTCCTAAAATAAGGCTCTTCATGCCCATAGGTGTAAATTCACCCACTGTCCAAAAACATATTTCAAAATTCCAAAAATATTCGAACACAGAGATCCACCAAAGACATAAATTTACTATTGCATTTATAAATGCCACAAAAAAGTCTTTTCTCGCATATTTTTGTATTCTATCATAAAATATATGTATTTGCATGCCGGAATTGTTTTATAATTTTTAGACATTTTAAAATGCATTGAAAATGCGCTTTTCTTAATAGCTGCATCTAGAACTATGGGCGAAACATTATATTCTCCACAGGATATTTTGTTCTTTTTCACACAGCCCACCAAACATAACTATTAATTTTTTGTGAAACTATATGTGAGCAAAAAATACTGCGGAGATGTACAAGAAAATATTATTTTATCATTGTTTGAAAATTTGAATTTTGTGATTTTGGTAAAGAGAGCATATGGATCCAAGATTAATAGTGAATTTCCTTCATTTTTGGCTAAACATTGTCTATTTACCACATCGTAGGTTGATATACAACGTCTAGAATCCTGACAATGTCCAGAAGATTTGCTATGATTGTATTTGGTAGCAAACTATTAATTATTAGAAGAATACTGTGGTTTCTAAAAGTACCATGGTTTTAAATATTTTGAGGTGTTTGGATTTAGTAAAAAATGCACTTTTATATTTACGATACTACACTGATCATGCAGTATAGGAAAAGAAAAACATCGTCTGAACTTTCTCCAAAACTACAGTTCTAAGCATGTAAATACTACTGTTAGGTCTTGGAAACACTGCAGTGCAAAACGGAGCACTAAACTATTGATAAAATAAAGTTAAATGATTACTAGGTACTTCAAAACTACATTCAGCCCGTGGTCCAGTATACAAAAATTGGTACATCTGTTTTCAAAATTTGAATAGAAACCATAAAAAATAATACAAATATTTCAAAACTTAGTTTACTAAAACATTCAGCGTGAGGCAGAAATGTCATACTCTTTGGATATTAATAGAAAATATAAACACCTGACTACCTATCCCCACAAAAACAAAAATACCGAGCTACCTAAGTTTTTTAATTTTAGCACCTGGTCCATATGGTTGTGTTTGGTAGCAAAGATTTTTAAGTATTCTAGAGAATACAGTGGTTTCTAAATATACTATGGTTTTAAATATTTTGAGGTGTTGAGCTTAATTAAAACTATAGTTTATACTTTCATATTGCCCTGATCTTGAAGTATAGAAAAATTGGTCATGATCTTTGATGCAATAATTTTAGCCCATAAAATTAAGTTTGTTTAATGTCTCACTTGCATATGCAATAATATATTTACCATAACCTTTTTGTAGTTCTAAATCTATATTGTTTCTTACAATAAAATGGGATATTTACTCCATTAAATGTAACTACATTTCTCATACTAATTAAATCAACTAAAGATGGTGCCCTCGCATTTGCGAGGGCCACCTTGCTAGTTTATCGAAAAGTAAAGTCACGTAAATGTGTACATAGTGCAGCTGATATGGATTTGACACGATGTATGGTCGTACGAGATAAAACGTGAAAAGCCGAACTTACACGGCCCAAAACACCCACGTCCTGCCGCTGCCGTCCCGACGGTCCCGTATCCAATCGACGATCACAATGAAACCCTTACCCTAATCTTTAGCGCGATGAGAAGGCCTGGCTCGATCTCCCCTGCCATGGCCCGACGACGAACATGCCCATCTCTTCGTATTTCCAGAGGAATAGCTGCACAACAAGGCCGCTCCATCCAAGAAGATGGTACCCAGCCGGCACCAGAGAGATACGACCGATTCTCCCGTAAGTACAATGGTCATCCATGCATGGTAAATTAATTAATTATGTAAAAGTACACCGAACCACAAATTGATCCGTACAATCCTGCCGGAGGTACAGCTAGCTGATTGATGTATGAATAACGCCCTTAGGAATTTTTCTTGATCCATTAATCGGTTGATATAGGCGATGCTCCGACGGGTATTATTTCCCATTGAGATTGAGTTTAGTACAGTAATAATATAATTCTCTTCTCAATGAATAACACGACTAATCGAATCAACCCAGATACATCACTTCAGCTTATGCAGCCTGATATAGCTATGCAAAAAAAAGTTCTTCTTAATATAATCCAATTATTTTTTAATTCCTTTAGTTAATGTAATGTATTTTATAATTAAGCGTCCCAAGTTGGTCGCTGGTTTCAATCAACTGCTGCTTTATTCTAATTCACATCTCTAAGACTAAATCTCCGTTGCTGGATTTGTGTTTGAGATGCAGGATTTTTATTACAAGATAGAAGACATTCTCTTCTGAATAAATATTATATATTAAAAACCATGAGAAAAAGCGAAGTAGAAAATAAGAAGAATGCATAAAAAAAAGTCTAGGTTGGTTTATGGTTCCCGTCCTACACAAGTGCAATGGGTTCCGATGGTGATCTGAAAATTGTCTGAGTTCAAGGAAAAGTCACGAGATATCACTTAGATATCTATATATTTGCTGTCAAATCATCAACGGTAATTAGGCATTAGATAGAACGACAACTAATTAAAAAAAATAATAGAAAAACTCAATCGGCAAAGAGCATCATTTAAGAAGAAGTTGAGAGTCATGGTTTTATCTTCAATGTCCATAGTGTAGATTTGCGGTCCAAACAAAATATCACTTCTTTAGGTAAATTTGCATAACCCGAGTCTCTAGGATTTATTATTTTTATGTCATTTGATTTTTAGAATTATATTTTATAGAAAACTTTCCAGTAGACTAGGAAAGGAAAAGAAATATAACTTTGTACTCTGTATATATGGAAACACATTTCAGGCCTAACCTTTGGTGAAAAATAGTATCAATTGTCGGATCATGATAAAATTGTGATGCTACGCGCTACTAAAAAGAAGTGTATGTTGATGACCGCATGGCAGGAATTTGGCATTGCCAATGAGGGAGTGGAACAACATAGGAAAATCAACACGGATTTTTCAGGACTATGTCATCCAAGCATTTATCGACAAACCAATAAGACGTGAATAATAGTTTAGAAAATCTTCCTTAAAAAGCAGCGCACAAAAGTAAAGGAGTAAATGAAAACATATAAACTAAAAGATACTGTTCTATTTTGGGTGTCCACAAAAAATATTTAGAAATATGAATTATTACAATGACATTCATTTGTCCAGGAACATACTTAAATGTTATATATTTATATGCAACATAGCTATAAAAATGAAGGTAAAAATTACAATTTGTAGTTGCAGACTATCATCCAAGTCCGAGAACCCCGTGTATTTTGGAATGAAGAAAATAAATTGGCTAAAGAATATTTTCTTTCACTATTGGTATAGATGTCAATGTCCTAAACTATCAAAATATCTTTAACTTCTTATTGGCATCCCTACCACTATTGGTGAATTCAATTGTTGTATTAATTTTTTCATAAGTTATAATTCTTTGAAATTTGTAAGGATGGACATTAAAAATCATGTATAAAATATACACTGAATTGATGTGAACAACTATGCTAGGCATGTTTTCGTAGTCATGATTTGTGACACGGAATACATATGAGTATATCACTTAACTATACTTGGTGATAGAAATGAGATAGTTCAATAAAATAATAAGAACATCATATTACCCCCCCTTCAAATTTACCCTGTTGTAGCAAAACATGTAGTCAAATCCTCTTAGTTTGATTGTAGTCTAAAAGGTCGCATATTTGGAGATCAAGGGAGATAACAAAAATGATTTAAATGAGATAAAGAATTGTTAGAAGCAACTGGTATTAAAATACCTATTGTTTTCCATGGCATATCAATTAATCATGGGTAGTTATCTTATTTCACATTATTATATAAATTTGTTTTGATGATACATTACAATTATGAGCTAAACAACATATTGAACCGCTAAGGATGACCCTAATAACGTTCTTAACCATGAAAACATATTTTCTAAAAAAATGACACACGCGATTATTAATACATTTTTCTAAAGAATGGGAAAATAATCATTCATTTACGAATTTCAAAGACATTTTTTAGCAAAAGATAATTTGTTTTAGTATAGTATTTATGTCGGTGTTAGACCTCTACTCTCTCCTGAGATATATTATAAACATAATTAAGTTCTAATGATTTATCATACATTTTATGACAAACTAAAGACAATGCCCTCGCATTTGCGAGGGCCATCTTGCTAGTTGTGGAAACAACACAATGATCGTGTCTTTGCTAATGTCGGGCAGCAGCGTTCATCGCTTGTGCTGGCTAGTAGAATTAGTGATGAGATGAAAGTATGCGACGAAGGAATTGGTACACCCGTCTATCGTTGAACCCGGCTACCGCTGACAACCCAAAAAAAATCAAAAATTACCAAAAGAAGGTTGGGCATAGATAATACTTATATCCAGCATGTCACTAAATTTCAAATCGAAATTGATAACACATATCAAGAAACAAAACAAACAAATGAATAGTACCTGGCATGAGGTTGTCACGGCAATGTCCATGGTTATGGACTTGGGTTTAGGGAAGAGCGTCGCGCTGGAGACTGCGTCGGCTAACAGACAAACAACGGGGGACACGAGGTTTACCCAGGTTCAGGCCTCGGGAGAGAAAACCCTACTCCTGTTTGTCCATTCTTGATTGATTGAGAAACCCAAGGTTACAATGCCGCCGAGATGGCGGTAATGCGTAGATTGGGTCTGGCGTATGCTATGGGTGTTGTGTTCTGGGGTTTTGGTATCTGTTGTGGTGGTGTCTAGATTTCTTTTCCTCAGCGACCCCTCCTAGTCTTTATATGAGAGGATAGGTCTCAAGTACCATGATCGAGTAGGTTACAAGTTAGATTCGAACTCTAATCTTGAGTTTTTTTATCTTACACGCTTGGAGTTGGTGTCTTTATAGGCTTCGCGTCAGCCGAACTGTCTTGTGTTTCGTGAACCTTGGCAGGTCGTCGAGTGGGCATTTTGTTGGGCCTAGCCAGATATGCTAGAGTAGGGGGCCCGTTGGGCATACATATGTCAGTACCAAAGGCAAGTTGGGCTTTGAATTTGGCCCATCATCACTATTGAAAACAAGTGTGTCATTTTTCTCTTCTGATGTTGTGTTTTAAATTTAGGACTTGAATTTCTGTGACGACATATATTTATATTGTCTTAGTGTCCAAACCTTTTTTTTTACAGAATTTTGAAAACTTTTAAAGTTGTCAACCGGAGCTACGTACACATGGTGCACCAGTTGCTTCGTTGCACATGATACGCTCCCCTTGTGTTAGAATATCTTCGTGCGCTTCCCAAAAGTTATACCTCATATCTCCATATAAAAGATCTTCTATGAAGATTCTTACCCTAAATTTCTTGCATTTTTAGTTGACCAATGTATTACACCGCACTATCTTAAGCAGAAAAAAATATATGTGTTGGTCCCATTTGTCCTAGTGACGGTAGAAAATAAAAAGGGACACCGAGGGAGCCCCCATTATAAGGGGGGTGAAGAGGCTAGAATCGGGGATGCCTATTGGGGTTCACATGGAGAGCTCTAGTCGTGGGCTGTTGATGGTGTTCCGACACTTTGTATGTTTTGTTTGGGCAGGTTGGATGATCCAATTTTTTGATTGGTTGGATAGTTAAAAGGCAGACAGAGAGAGATAGTCGTTTGTTTGTTTGGTTGAAGGGATGAAAGGTGGATGAGTTGTTTTGGTGACCTCTTTCCTTGAGGTGGTAAATTTCACCATTTACACATGCAGTTTGAGAAAAAAAAACCTAGAAAATGTGATATTAATTGTTTTGTGCCATAAATAAAAAAGTTCACTTGCTTACAAGAGCATAACACAATTGATCATGTTTTGGTCCAATGCGTACATTATGCAAGGGAGGGCTAACACGCATGTTTCCGGTGCAGTCAACCTTGCTGATTCCACTCCCACGACTACCCTTGCAAGGATGGTGGAGTAGGTCAAAGAAGGAGAATTCAGAAGGAGGAGACAAAGAGCTAGCTTCAACACGTTCGTCATTTTGACATGCTGGATATTGTGGAAACAATGCAATGATCGTTTCTTTGGTAATGTTGGGCATTAGTGTTCATCGCTTGTGCTGGCTAGTAGAATTAGTGATGAGATGAAGGCACGTTCTTCATCTTGACATGTTGGATATTGTGGAAACAACGGAATGGTCGTGTTTTGGTAATGTTAGGCATCAGGGTTCGGCACTTGTGCTGGCTAGTAGAATTAGTGATGAGATGAAAGTATCCCGTGCAATGAAGGAATTGGAACACCGGATGGACCCGACTACCGTTGACAACCCAAAAACTCCAAAAATTACCAAAAGAAGCTTGGGCATAGATAATACTTATATCCAATATGTAACTAAATTTCAAATCAAAATTCATAACACATATCAAGAAACAAAACAAACAAATCTGACAATGAATAGTACCAAGGCAAGTTGGGCTTTAAATTTGGCCCATCATCACTATTGATAACAAGTGTGTCATTTTTCTCTTCTGATGTTGTGTTTGAAATTTAGGACGTGAATTTTTTACGGTGTACATTTATGTTGTGTCAATGCTCTAACTTTCTTTTCGGAATTTTGGAAACTTTTGAAGTTGTAGCTAGGCAGACATGGTGCCCGAGTTGCTTCACTGCACAAGATACACTCCTCTTGTATCACAACATCTTCCGGCTCTCCCCAAAAGTTACCCCTCTAAATATAAGAGATCTCCTATGAGGATTCTTCCCCTAAATTTCTTGCATTTTTAGTTGACTATTGTATTACACTATCTTAAACAGAAGTATATTATATGTTTTGGTCCCATGTCAAAATAAAAGGACGCCGAGCGAGCCGTCATTATAAGGGAGAAGATGGCTAGAATCGGGGATGCCTATTGCCCTACTGGGGATCACATGCAGAGCTCTAAGGGTGGGTTGTTGATTGTATCCCGACACTTTTTATGCTTGTTTGGGTGGGTTGGATGATCCAAATTTTTGTTTGGTTGGACGGGTAAGTAACAGAGAATCAGATACCCGTTTGTTTGTTTGGTTGAAGGGATGAAGGGTGGATGAATTTTTTTGGTGACCTCTTTCCTTGAATGATGAGATTTTCGCCATTAATACATGCAATTTGAGCACCAAAAAAAAAACCTATAAAATGCGATTTCAATTGTTCATGTCATATAAAAAATAAAGTTCACGTTATTGATACATTCTATGATAAATAAAATAAATTGTTGTATTTTAATTAAAATCGTCATCTCCTGACACAAGTGTTGTGTTGCATATATGTCAATGATGCCGAGAAGGACACTGCTATATATATACATCCGGTTTGATTGACATACAAAACTTGCGCCTCCATTTTTTAGGCTTTTTGATCTAAAAAAATTCTAAGCCCAGGAATATACACACGGTCTGGTTGGATCGACAGGAATCCAATCTTTATGCCAAGCACCCACATAGACATAGTTTGAATTCAGAATTTTCAAGCACGCGTCTGCCAAGTGGCACCCAACGGATATCCGCCTTCGGGCGTGAAGTAAGGCGCCGGCTGCCCCATGGCGATCCCAGTTTGCTGCTGCTGCTGCTGCTGCGACGGAGCAGACGCTCTGAGCAGGAAGTAGGAGGCGACGCCTAAGCCGACGATGACGAGGGACAGAACCGACGCGGCGGCGAACACCCCGCCCTGCAGCACGTAGCACTCGCCCACGCCGGAGCTGGTCGGTTCCGCCGGCTTCCGTTCCCCGGCGATGTTCCACATCGTGCCGACGAAGAACAGACCCATGGCGATGAGCAGCAGGATCCTTCGTCCACACGTGCGTGTACACGTTAGAGAGAGATTCGAAGAGGGAGATCGAGAGAGCGAGGTAACGCGTACCACGAGACGACGGACATGGCAACGGCGAAGATTCGCTTTGTCTGGGACGGGATCATCTTCCGCGTCTCTGGCCGGCAGCAGCCGCAGCAGCCGGTGGCGGCGCTGAGGAGGACATGCGCCGCCAGGAGGAACAGCGCGCCCACGACGCCGCAGCCCAGCGCGGGGGTGTTCCGGTACACGCAGTCCACTCCGTTGAACCCACTAAACGACTGCCATGACATGAATGAGTGCACTGCTGCGTGAGCCCCGTCCGTGATGCGTGCTGAAGCTAGCAAACGGAAGCACGCGTACCTGGGTCTTGGTGCTCTCGCCGACGAACCCTAGGATGGCGGCGAGGAGGCCTAGGAGGCCCGCCGTCCCGCAGATCACGGCGGCCTTCTTCTCCATGGCTGGCAAGTACTCGAACGATCCACGGAAATCCTCAGTCGCCGGCTCTATCGCATCCACGCACCGAGAACATGTTAATGTGGTCCGTGATGTACATCTAGTGTGCGCGTATATATAATTAAGCAACTTGGAGTGTAATTTTAAACGCATAAAATTTGTGATTGGTTCGACAGTTCTAAGAAGCTTGCTGGTCTTTGTAATCTCAGCAAACGCGCCAAAAGGCAGGTGTGTACGTACAAAATATGGGTGGTCATCACTATGCTTGTTTACCGGATGTGCGGCCTGTCTCAAGGATCATCCAAGCAACTCTCGTTAGTTGTGATATGAAAACAAAGGTTTAACTCATGGCATTTCCCACTCTGACATCTTTTGTTAGTTTGATGCGAATGTTTAGGGCGAGCACTGCTATGCATATGACATATATCATGTAAGTACGATTTGTGTACGACGTTGCATATGGGCCTTTGATGTACTCCGTATTAGGGATTGGTGTCCGCGCTGGATATTGCATCGTATTGAGATTATACATGTATATGTCATATGCACATTACTTTAGTTTCCAGGGTAGAGGCCGGTGAGTACTCCCTTAAGGCTTAACTTTATAGTGTTAGACAGGAAACCTACACTAGTGGAAAGCAGAGATTTAGTCCCGGTTCGTAAGGGTCTTTAGTCCCGGTTGCGCACTGGGACCCCCCCTCCCCGGGTTAGTCTCGGTTCTGTTACGAACTGGGACTAAAGGCACTCCACGTGGCCGTCGCGGAGAGTTGGGGGTGGAGGAGGTTCGTACCACGAACCGAAATGGGGGTTTCTGCTGTCGCGGCGGCATCTGGATGTGCGCTAGCAGGTTCTGCCGCGGCAGAGTTTTGAGACGTTTTTCTGTCGCGGCAAAGTTTTGAGGCTTTTTTTTCTGCCGCGACAGAGTTTTCAGACGTTTTCGGCAGAGTTTTGGGACGGTTTTCTGCTGCGGCAGAGTTTTGAGACGTTTTTCTGTCGCGGCAAAGTTTTGAGGCTTTTTTTTTCTGCCGCGACAGAGTTTTCAGACGTTTTCGGCAGAGTTTTGGGACGGTTTTCTGCCGCGGCAGGAGGGAGAGGTTTGGTGTAATACGTGTCGAGAGATGATATATATACAACCGTAGAATCTAAGGAACCATTACAGAACATCGTCATGAATATAGAGATCTAAGTGAGCTCTTTCTTCGTGCTTGGTCGAACATATTATATACAATACACTTTCATGCATATATACAATATAGTTTCTCTTGCGATTCTTAATGTCTAAATATAAATTCATGATGGTATTCTCCGGTTGGATCTATGACCTCCTTAAGTAAGAATCCCGCCAATTTCTCTTGAATTGCTCGTACGTGATCCTTTGGTAGGAGACCGTCCCGCATCCGTTCGATCTAATTTAAAGAAGGGGATCATCAATATATTTGAATGAAACTCAACAGAATTGATGGTAATAAAATAAGATTGTGAACATTGTTTACGTACTGCAAGTTATTGCGAAATTCTACCCATCTCACAGGTCATCTGGCGAATGTACTCGCGAACATAGTATCCACATAAATTATTCCCGGCTTCCTGCCTCAAACACTTTATGGGAATAGAGTTCAATCAAAATAATAATCAAACATGGTAAACAAGAATCAAAGAGATGCGTGGACCTAGCTATAGTACTACTTACTTTGAGTTGTCGAAATGTAAGCTTCTCTTTCCATTCACCCCTAACAGCATTGGTGAACCGTTTCCAAACCCTGCACGACAAAGAAAATAAGTAAAAAGAGTTATTAATTACTTGATATCAGGAAATGAACGAAAAATGTCGATATGTTGCGATAGTGATTGAAGTTACCTCTGGATCATTTCAACCAGGTCCGCCCATATCTCAGGGTTTTTATGTTTCGAGTCCATGACCAGTACTTTTCCTTGGTCAAGTTGGATGACTAGCAGAATAAAGTGGAAACTGCGCACGCATAACTCATCAATTATACTTAACATCGAGTAAACGAAATCGAATGTGTATAAGACAGTAACACTCACTCGAAGTTGTAAGGAAATAGTATTTCTGTTTTGTTTTGTTGTTTCTTTAGAAACTTTAACAAGTAATCCTCTATTTCCTTGGCGTTATTTTTTACCGTATATTCATGAATGTTATTTGGATCAATGAACTCAAGGTCATAGATTAGTCCTATTTTGCATTCGAGAATCTTCATTCTACATAATATCGTACAAAAGAATATAGTGAGGATAATTATGCATGCAATGAACGAGCTGATCTAGAGACTTAATTACAGAAATAAATCACTTACAGACAATAGCAACTGATGAGATATTTGTCGAGGGCATCTTGATTGAATAACTGAAATAATTTCGTGAAGTCAATGTGTATCTCGTCATTTCCACGGAAGTAATGCTCCTCTCTAACTCCACTATGAGCATGATCTTCCCTTCCTCCGAGGCTCGTATATACCCTGCAAGTTTTGCATTTGTGTTTGTAGAAGCGGGACCTCCTTAGGTCTGACGAGAGACTTCCCGTACTCGTATTTGCATGCTACTTCAGCCATGAGTGTGGTTTCCATGCCTAAGTATTGACCAACAGTCATACCAAGATCTCTAGCCGCTTGTGCGACTAGTCGTGCAACCTCCGGATCTGGATTGGAAAACACTTTTAGCGGGGGGCACGATTGGTTTTTCTGTTCTCCGAGCTGGGGAATTGTTTTACCGCTTCTACTAGTACTTCTCAACTGCTCCACATTCTTCTTATGTGACTTGATAATTGAGCGGTCATAGTCTCATACCAGATCAACTGGCCTTGGTCTTTCGAGAAATTCCATAAAGTGTTTCTCTGTTTTGGGTGCTATATACTGCTTTGGCGGGGGTTGTTTCGGTGCAAGCTGGCGTTTCACATCTTCAGCCACGACCTTTTTGAGTTCCTCAGCAGTCAGGTCGTAAGGTAACTTGGCAGGAGTCTGCTTGGCTTTCTTCCTTGTACCTACTGAGGGTTTCGCCACAGCTGTAGTACTAGCCGCCAGAGAGGAGATGCTTATTCGCTTTTGCAACCAGGGTTGAGGTGGTGGAGTCTGCTGACGCGTCGGAGTCTGCTGACGCGCCAGAGATGGCTGAGACGGCTGAGGCGGCGGAGTCTGTAGATGTGCCGGAGACGGCTAAGGCGGCGGAGATTGAGCTGGATTGCAACTAGGAGAAATTGGTGGTCTTGGCGTCCAATTTGGAAGCACGATGTTTTCCTTTCACCACAGAACGGTGCCTTTCCTGGATTATCCCAGTTCAGTCAGATCCCCTTCACCTGCAGGGAAGTAAAGCTTCAGGTGCTTAGATCCCTTCATAACTTCATCCACACCGACAACAACGTAGCCATGTAGAACTAGAGAGCAATGGTAAGTTGGTCTATGTCCAGAAGGTAAGACAAAGCCAACCGCGACCCGTGATATCATCCACGGGGTAGCGACAAGCCATCATCATCAGCCGGGAGCTCTGTGGAAGCCACGCTGCTTTTCCGCCAAGATGGTGGGCCAGTAGCATCGAATGCAGGATCTTTGTCCTGCCGCTGATATGGGCCGGTAGCTTGATGGCTAGTGCGTTTATTTTCTCCTGCTGCATCCTTAATATATCTTCTATATGTTGCATCCGGTCTGCCTCCCTGTCCTTTCTCCTCTGATGGCTTTTATCGGGATATTTCTGTAGGGGTTCCGCGTATAAAAACAATAAATTTTACTCTACGCCCCTGAACCCCTGAAGCTGCCAGGACCTATCTATTAGTAATACAGTAACGAGAGGGGCTTTTCGCGAACTTACCCTCGAAGACCGAAAAGCGTTGTCAATGCTCAGGAGAGCGTGGTTGATGTAGACGAACCAAAGCCGACCTCAAGGTCGTGATGAAGTCCTTGCGCTCCTTCTGGCTCCAACAACTTGAGTGCCTCAAGTGTGACACCTCGCGGGGAGTTACACACATCTGGTGCCCTACGATGACTCCCGCTTCCTCGATCCAGCAGCAGTTGCGGAAGTAGAGCTCCCGGATCCGAATCCCGCAGCGCGACGGCGCTCCGCGGTGAAGATGTCTCTCGCTCGTGCAGTCCAGACTTGGGACCACGGTCACGAGAGAGAGAGGGAGAGAGAAAATATCAATTGGAGGTCCTCCCAAAAGTGGGGAGACCTTTATTGATTATTGGTGTATTTTTCTAGGCCAAATACCCCACTATATATAGGGGGAGGGGAGGTACTACCTCCCTCAAAGTCCCGGGGTGGGACTAAAGGAGAGGAGGGGGGAGGAAGTGGCCGCCGGCCACCTAGTGGGCCCCGCGTGGGGGGGCTAGGCCCAGCCAGCCTCCCCCTTGGCCCCTCTCCCCTTTCTCCTTTCCCCTAATGGGTCCTCTCCCTCCGGAATTGGCCCATTAAGCCTTTTTGACCTTTAATTGATTTTCTATTTATTAAATAATTATGAATAAATGATTAAATCAACATTTAACATTTATTCACATATTATTCAATCTCCGTGTCCATGGAACACCTTCCACCTCCACTTCGGACAACCTCCAGACTTACCGAAACCCTTCCGGTTTTCTCCCATCTTTTCTTCTTCGATTCTATCGATCCTATAAACACTCTCTAAGCATCATCAAGCCCTTAAGCGTGATACCCCACGGTTCGGGAACACTCCAGACATGGTCGGGACACTCCCGCACCAATGATCGACAGAGGGACCTGGATGGCCATGTGACCCCTGTGCGTTCCACGAAGATCTGTCGTCGTTTGAACCGGGGCAGTCATGTCTTATTCCCTTTGTCACTCGATACTTGCATTGACCGAGATCTGATCAATGACATCACCATGTCGTGTTCAATCTCGTTACTGAACAATGCTACTTGACTCGTTCCGACAAGTGATATCCCCATGATCAAATCACACGCTACGCAGCTATTGGATATAACTTCTCCGAGTGGGCCCTTGAGTATCTTCCCGTCACATGGACGGACAAATCCCGCTCTTGACATATATTGCCTCTATGGTTTCCTCCGAATACCTGAACACACCTTTATAACCACCGTTTTACCAGATGGTGTTTAATGCTATCTAAGCACTCTCGGGAGACAGTGATTGATATAGCCTCACGGTTTAAGGAATAGTCTACGAGGATTCATTTCTAATCATCGTAACTTGAACTTCGTGACATGATCGGGTCACGATGTTTAGGTTGGGTATTGGTTCATCATCTCATTCTCAGAATGAGATGACCTCATTTCCAACTGGCATAAATGCCACATGATCAGGAAACTTGATCATCCGTTGACCAATGAACCAGTGACTAGAGTTTCACTGGGAACCCCTGGTTGTTTGTATATCACACGCGTATTGATGTTTCCACTCAATACAGTTATAGCATGATGTAAAACTTAATCATAAATTATATGAAATATGGTAATAGTCCTTACTACTATTTGTCTCTAGGGCATATTTCCAAACAATTTCTTCCTGTCGTCAAGAAACCCGAGCTTCCATGAAACAGAGCCTTCAGTGCCTCATGTTTGTCCTTTGTGTTCTTTATTCCCAAGGGAGCGTGTCAGCTCGTCGTTCTCTCTATCGGGATAGAACTTCCCCTCCTGCACATCCTTCGCTGCAGTTTTAAGGGCTTCGCAAGGTATTGCAAGATGTTCTTTTGTATAAATACACTTCCCTGTTTTTGGGTTCAACTTCCCCCATGCCCGTAGAACCAAGACTTTGCCCGATCGGTCCACTCCGATGTCTCTAGATCGATACCTTATCAATTAGGTCATTCTCAGCTTTCTCCCACTTAGGCCTGGCAGCCTTGTAGCCACCTGTCTCCATAACAATATGATATTTTTCAGCGCAACATTTACCTTGTTTATTTCTGACATTTTCGTAGCTTCAGCCGATGTCTTGTACTCCACAAATTCGTCCCAGTGATCTCTTAGCTTCTCATTCGCTCTGGTAAACTCCGAAGTCTTTTTCCAGGACATACATCTTGTACAATCTTTTCTTGTGGTCTTTGAATTGTGTGGCCATCTTCTTAAGAGCCAACTCCTTGACTTTTGGCTCTATAACTTTGTTTTCTGGATCCACCTCTGGCGGTAGGGTGAAATTTGTCATGAGGGTATTCCAAAGCATATTTTTGCATCTATCCTCGACATAACTAACGCCATCCGCCTTTGGCTTATTCCATTCTCGAATGGTGATCGGGATGATGTCCCTAACAATAACTCTACATTGACTTACAAATAGTATTGTGTTGTGCGCGGGAGCAATCAGGGTGCCATCTGCAGCGACTTGTTTGATCCTGAACCTAGCATCGGTGGCCAACTTTTTTTGTCAGGCCTCGTTTGCTTCCAGAAGATTGCTTCGGCCCGGAGGGCTAAAATAAGAAAGAATTGTTAATATATATACAAATTAGTCAATGCATCTAGTCAACAACGACTTAATTTATATACCTTACCGGACTTTGTAGTCAAGGTTCCCTTATCGGAGCCGTCTCTTCGCTCACCAGAGTTGTATCGTCCCTCACCGGAGTCGTCTCTTCGCTCGAGATCCTCCTCCACTCCCTCATCGGAGTCGTTCAGATACTGTGAGGTGATATCTTCACCGGCTATCATACCCTGCATTCTTGATCTTCATCGCACTCCATAGTTTCTGCAAAGACTTGCTAGTTATTTCAATGCTATAAACGCAGCAAAGCGCTAATGAATTAAGGACACCGCGTAAAATGGTTGCCTCCACGGAGTTAAGAAAACCGTGCAAAATGGTTGCCACGCCCATCCATCATCCCTATATGGAGCGTGTTGTCACGCCCGACCTGAAGACATTACTCCCCTGACCCGAATACATGTTATAACATCTAAAAATTTCCAAGAATAATCATGTTATAGCATCTAAAATTGTGTCTTTTACACATGGCTTGTACTACTAATACTACCACTACCACTATACTACTACTACTAATAATACTACTAATACTACCACTATACTAATATTACTACTATACTTCACCAATTCCCTAAACCTAACACTAATTCCCTAACCCTAATTCCCTAATTATCTAGCTAATTGATCCCTAACCCTAGATAATTCCCTAACTAATTCGGATTGGATCGGGAGGGCGATCGAGGGAGGGAGAGGGGAGCACCTGGGGCGGTCGGTGGTGGCGTCCGGGGCGCGCGCCCGAGGACGGAGACAGTCGGTGGTGGTGGCGGCCGCCGCGGTGCAAGGATAGCGACGGCAGCGCCTCCTGCGATGGCAAACGGTGGTAGCGGATGGCGTGGACGGTGACGGAGAGGAGGAGGACCGTGGCGGAGTCGGGCAGCCTGCCGGCATCGCTTTCGGGGTCGGTGGCGCCTCTATGTGTTTGCCCAGGATCGTGATGAATGGAGATGGGATTTGGGGGAGAGGAGAGGAGGGGTTATATGTCGAGGGACTTTAGCCCCGGTTTATGGCATGACTCAGGACTAAAGGGTCTTTAGTCCGTGGTCGTGGCATCAACCAGGGCTAAAGTCGGTTGATACCACGACCCGGGACTAAAGGATTTTGACAGCAATCCAGAGGGCGCATGCCAACCGTCCACCTTTAGTCCCGGTTCGTGGCATGACCGGGACTAAAGGGCCTCTCGATAATAATTTTTGAACTTTGTAGTATAAACTATGGTTCCCGCCTTATTGCATATTAAAATTTTAATAAAAGAAATAAAGAATATCTATCTAATAAAAATATATATAGCATATCAAAATATTCATAAAAGAAATATCTATCTAATAAAAATATAATTTATTTTTTATGAGAATTCAATTATTTAATATTTCTACTATTCCTAAATTCCATAAAAGGGGTTTAAAATGGTAAATCATTTTAAAATAATGAATAATAATGTATGGCCTCCAATACATTGATTGCCATGTTGAGATACACATGATCTAATGCTCATGATTTTTTGAAAAAAGAAAAACTTGCTAGGAAGTGGGTCCAGTTTGAACTACAGGTATATGATCCAATGCTCATGATTTTTAAAAAAAAATCATTTTTAGACTCATAATATGATGTTTCTTCGAAGATCCAATGCAAGTTTTAGCGAGGCTCATCTCCTGTCTTCATGCCCACCATTTTGACCATAGTTTGAAACAGAAAATTTTGGAAATGGGCATAAGAAATTCAAAAATGGTTCGAACAATGTAAATCCTTCGCGTGGTGTCATAATATGTGACATAGTTGCAAGGAAAAATACCAAACTTGGTATATTGATTGTATCTCGAAAAGTCTTTCTCAAATGTTTGCCGAATCAGTAGGAAGTGAGTCCGGTTTGAACTATAGATACATGATCTAATGATCATGATTTAAAAAAAAATCATTTTTAGACTCACACTACGATGTTTCTTCAGAGATCCAATGCAAGTTTTATTAGCGAGGCTTATCCCCCATCTTCACGCCCGCCGTTTTTACCATATATAGTTTGAAACGGGAAAATTTGAAAATGGACATAAGGAATTCAAAAAGGTCCGAACAATGTAAATCCTTCGTGTGGTGTCATATTATGTGGCATATATAGTTGCAAGGAAAAATACTAAACTTGGTATATTGATTGCATCTCAAAAATCACCAAAGGCAAAATTCAATATACATGTCTATCTTGTCAAAATACATGTCTGTCTTTATTAAAATGCCTTGCTTATAATCGCGCCGGTCGTAACCATGGAGTATCTTCATCATTTAACAGGATGCTTGGGTCAGTGTTCACTGTGAAGCGCGGAATTTCATCAAACTTATTATAATCTTCTGACATGTCTGTCTTGTCCTCCACTCACACGATGTTTCTTTTCCCTAAAAGAACTATGTGGCTGTTTGACTCATCGTATGATCTATCTGTTTGCTTATTTTTTCTTTTTATCGATTTGGTACACATGTTCTTTACATAAAAAACCTAAGTCACATCATTAGCTAGGAATAATGGGTTGTCTGTGTATCCAAGATTGTTGAGATCTACTGTTGTTATTCTGTACTTCTTGTCTATCTAAACCCCGTCTCCTATCAGCTTGACCCATTTGCAACTATATACAGTGTTCTCGGTGAAAAAGACGCAATACCTCCACACAAGGATCGAAGGCATTGACCAGGGGCATGAATCGTGCACCCACTTCCCGATTAATTATCACTAGGAGAGCATGAAATTACAGGATAACACACTACGGCCTTCATCATGACAAAATACAGAGCATTTGATATTTTTTCTCTAACATGGTCAAACCATATAAGATTGGACTTACGGGAAACAAAATGTGTTATATTTTGACATAAAGGGGTTCTAAGTCAAAACATTTAATTGTGTACAACTGAAGAAGAAAAGCCCAATTGAAAAAGAGTTAAATAATTAACGGTCCTTATACTTGTTAGACTGGCTCTTAGTCCTCGTACTCGAAATTGCTGAAATTTGCCCGTCTACTTATGAATTGTATTCAATTTAGTCTAATTCAATATTTTCCATTAAATTTGAGATGACGCGAACGACACGTGGACTGAAATCTTGCAAGAACACCCTCTTGCATTGAAAAATAGCAAAAAACAACCGCAAATATTGCAAAATACAATATTAGTCTCCGTACTTGTCCGGATGGCTCGATTTAGTCGTGGTACTTGTCCAATGGACTTGATTTAGCCCAAACGCATGTTTGCTGTCGGATTTGAACTGATGCGGACAACACAACACGTGGACGCAGGTCCCACTTACAGGAGACTAGCTAGTCTAAAAATTTAGAGAGACCCCCTCACACATCTAGAACGTACATTTTTGCTCCCAGATATTTGCATGTACTAATCAGTAAGTCAGCACTCCACACTGTTACAGTACCTTTCAATTCAAGATTGTTCTATTTGAGAGGGAAGGAAAAGAGAGAGTCGATGGAGAGGGAGGCTACGGTGGCGACGATCACTGAACCAGAACGGAACATGTAACGTTTTTGCATAGAGGGGAGCTGACATCGAAGCGACACCGGCAGCTGTGGAAATATACGTTCTAGATGCGGAAGGGGGTCATGCAAGTTTTCATGCCAGCCGCTCTCCTACAAGTTGGACTAGCATCCCGCGTCGGCCCAAATTCGACGACAAACATAATTTTGGACTAAACCGAGTCCAATTGATAAGTACACGGATTACATTGTGCAAATTACGAGTATTAGGACTAAATCGAGCCAACCAGCCGAGTACGGACTGCTATTGTTTCTAGTCTCAGTTGCGGTAGTTTTTTTTGCAAAAAATTTAGATGCAGAAGGGTGTTTTTGCAAGATTTCAGTCCATGTGTTGTCCGCGTCAGGTCACATTTGACGACAAACATCGAATTAGACTAATTCGAACTCAATTCACAAGTACATATGCAAAATCTAACAAATTCCGAGTACGGAGACTAAGTCCGGGGACTCTACTGTATCTAACTCATTAAAATTAAAAAAAGCCAGATGTTCATGTCCAAAAAAGCCAGTAAGAGAAAAAGAGAAAGGAGGAGCAGTAATCCAAGCAGCCAGCAAAGACCAGGAAAACCCAGTCCACTTCTCGCAGCTCCTCCTCGGCTCGACCCGACACACAAATTCCAGCAGCTAGCAGCCAACAAACTCCTCCCCCGCCTGCCCAGCGCAAGATCCGGCTATCCCAACCCGCCGCCGTCCAGGATCCCGGAGGTGGCGCCGGCGCCACCGCCACCGCCACCGCCATGGCCACCTCCTCCTCCTCCTCCCACCAGCACCAACGCGCGCGCCTCCGCTCCCGCGCCGCGCCCCTCTTCGCCGTCGTCGTCCTCGCGGTCCTCGCCCTCACCGCGTTCCTCCGCGCCAGCATCCGCGAGGGCGGCATATCCCCGCCCGCCGCTTCCGCCGCGGACCGCGCGGCCGCCCGCAACCACACCATCGCGCAGCGCAAGATCCTGCTCGACCCGTCCTTCACCCCGCGCCTGCCGCGCCAGACCGCGCTCTCCCTCTCCCTCGCCCAGCGGAACGCGCTGCCGCCCCGGAACGCCGCGCGCTTCCCCAGCCTCCCCGAAGGCCACCTCAAGATCGTCCTCTACGTCCACAACCGCCCCCGGTACCTCCGCCTCGTCGTCGACAGCCTCTCCCGCGTCGACGGCATCGACGAGGCGCTGCTCATCGTCAGCCACGACGGCTACTTCCCCGAGATGGACGAGATCGTGAAGGGAATCACCTTCTGCCAGGTCAAGCAGATCTTCGCGCCCTACTCGCCGCACCTGTTCCCGGACTCCTTCCCGGGAGTCACCGCCGGGGACTGCCGGGACAAGGACAAGGCGGCCGAGAAGCGGTGCCAGGGCAACCCTGACCAGTACGGCAACCACCGCGCTCCCAGGATCGTGTCGCTCAAGCACCACTGGTGGTGGATGATGAACACCGTGTGGGATGGGCTGGGGGAGACCAGGGACTTTGATGACCACATCCTCTTCATAGAGGAGGACCACTACATCTTCCCCAACGCATACCGGAACGCACAGCTACTCGTGGACTTGAAGCCGGAGAAGTGCCCCCAATGCTATGCTGTCAATTTGGCGCCGTCCGATGTCAAGGCGAAAGGGGAAGGCTGGGAAAGCATGATTGCCGAGAAGATGGGTAACATTGGCTATGCCTTCAATAGGACTGTGTGGAGGAAGATTCATGCTAAGGCTAAGCAGTTCTGCTCATTTGATGAGTACAATTGGGATATTACGATGTGGGCAACAGTGTATCCGTCGTTTGGAGCTCCTGTTTACAGTCTGAGAGGGCCTAGGAGGAGTGCTGCACATTTTGGCAAGTGCGGCCTGCATCAAGGCCATGATCCAGGAAACGTCTGTGTTGATAATGGTGTGGGAGCTGTAGAGCTGGATGCCATTGATAAGGTTGCTAACATCAAACCTGATTGGCCAGTTCACATCATCAGGAAACAACAGGGTTATCAGGCTGGTTTCAAAGGATGGGGTGGCTGGGGCGATCGCCGTGATCAGGAGCTTTGCTTGAGTTTTGCATACATGTACCATATTAAAGACCCATTGTCTGCATGATGGGGGTATAGGCACGAAAAATTTGGCATCAATAATGCCCTTGTTGTAGTATTATTTGGCATGCGTGGATTATACACGGTTTGTGTAGTCTTTCACCCTTTTTCTCAATTTTGTAGAATAGTTTCAGAAACATTGCCTTAGCCCTTAGACTTGGGTAACCATTCCCAAACTGTATGATTTACTTATAACTCACTGATATGGATGGAGTTTACTGTTTCAAGATCATTTACAACATTTATTGTTAAGAGTTTGTCATGTTTACTCTGTTTAATTGAAGTATTGCTTTCTATAAACATTTAAGGAACCTTAATGGTTGTTGTCTTGTTGATGATCAGTTTCTCTTATGGTCTTACCATTTCTAGTGGTACAAATATCTAGCGTCTGCTATTTGATTTGAAACTAATTTGTAGTACCAAAGGATTCTACAACATTTGATATGTCTTTGATCATCCTATGGATATATGTCTTCAGTTTCATATGCTTCTTGTGTGGTTTTACTATTTGTAGCTACTTGTATTTCTTAGGAACTCATTTACTCTTGAGTTACATACTTGCATTTGTATATTCTGTAAAAAGTAATACTTGCATTAGATAGAAATTCTAGCTGGTGAATTTTAGAAAAGTACATATATATAGATACTCACTGAGCAACAATATTTGAAGCCTTTTTGCAAGTTTTCTTAACTGATGTTAATGGCATTTAATTAGATATTATACAATTCACTGATATGGAGTTCACTGTTTCAAGATCTTTGCAACATTTATTATTAAGAGTCTTTCATGTTTACTTTGTTTGAATGCAGTATTGCTTTCTGTACATATTTATTATTTACAACATTTATCATTCAGAGTTTGTCATGTTTACTTTGTTTATTAAAGTATTGTTTTCTGTAAATATTTAAGGAAGCTTAATGGTTGTTGTCTTGATGATCAGTTCCTCTTATGGTCCATTTCTAGCGGTACAAGTATCTAGTGTCTGCTGTATGATTTGAAACTAATTTGTAGTACCAAAGGATTCTACAACATTTGATGTGTTTGATCATCCTACGCACATATATATATATCTTCAGTTTCATATGCTTCTTGTGGGTGTTACTATTTGTAGCTACTTGTATTTCTTAGGAACTCATTCACTCTTGAGTTACATACTTGCATTTGTATTAAAAAGTAATACTTGCATTAGATAGAAATTGTAGCTGGTGAATTTTAGACGAGTAGAGATATATAGATACTCACTGAGCAACAAGATATGAAGCCTTTTTGCAAGTTTTCTTTACTGTTGTTAATGGTGTTTAATTAGATATTATGCCATTCACTGATATGGAGTTTACTGTTTCAAGATCTTTGCAGCATTTATTATTAGGAGCCTGTCATGTTTACTTTGTTTGACTGCAGTATTGCTTTATGTATATATTTTATATAGGAAGCTTAATGGTTGTTGATCATCAGTTCCTCTTATGGTCTTACTATTTCTAGTGGTATAAGTATCTATTCTCAGTTGTATGATCTGAAACTAATTTGCAGTACTAAAGGATTCTTCAACATTCGATATCTCTTTGATCATCCTATACATTTTTATATCTTCTTCAATTTCATACGCTTCTGGATGGTGTTAATATTTTTAGCTACTTGCATTTCTTAGGAAGTCGTTTACTCTTGAGTTACGTACTTGCGTTAGTATAGGCTGTAAAAAAAAATATTCCCTCCGTCCGGAAATATGTGACTTTGATTTGTCTAGATTCGCATGTATCTAGACGTCTTTTAGTGTGTAAATACATGCAAATTTAGAAAAATCAAAGTCACTTATTTCCGGACAGAGGCAGTACTTGAATTAGTATAGAATTTGTAGCTGGTAAAATTTTAGATAAGTACTGAAATATAGATACTGAACAAGAAATGAAGCCTTTTTTCTTTAGGCTTTCTTTACTGTTGTTTATGGCGTTTAATTAGATATTATACAAGTCACTTATCATGGTCTAAAGTTGTCGCCATATCATTACAGTAAACATTCAACTGCTTGAACATCCTTTACGTCCTTGTCACCATTTACTGTAAGAAGATTATGAAATTTGACTGCAGAATGAAATTCAGAGAGCCTAAGTTAACTAAGAAAGGAGTCATGGAGTGCACAATCGGGTTTACATTGTAAGTTTGTATTTCTATTCTGGTTGCTTTTAGGTTTGAAGTGTTGGGCTAGTCTGTTCATGGGTTTGATCATAAATCAACCAAACTCCAACTTTCTCAGCTGGTATATTCAACACATCTGACATGAGAATTACTGGAGGGCTGTTCAGCAAACATGTTGTAACAGTATGCATTCTACTCCCTTGCGGTCATCATATCCCATTATCATTCTATTCCCTTGGAACCACCGCTCTGCAGGATCATGTCTCTGCAGGATCATGTCGCTGAAGCACCACTGGTGGTGGATGATGAACACTGGGGGGGATGGGCTGGAGGAGACCAGGGGTTTCGATAGGCACATTCTCTTCATAGAGGAGGACCACTACATTTTCCCCAATGCATACCAGAACAAGCAGCTACTTGGGGACTTGAAGCCAAAGAAGTGCCCACAATGGCTATCCTACCGATTCGGTTCCATTTGATGTCAAGACAAAAGGGGAAGGTTGGGAGAGCTTGATGCTGAGAAGATGTGTAACGTTGGCTGTGCCTTCAACAGGAGAAGGTTCATGCTAAGGCCAAGCAGGTCTGCTCCTTTGACGAGTACAATTGGGATATTATGATGTGGGCAACCGTGCATACATCGTTTGGAGCTCCTGATTACAGTCTGAGGGGGCCTAGGAGGAGTGCTGCACATTTTGGCAAGTGCGGCCTGCACCAAGGCCATGACCCAGGCAATGTATGTGTGGATAATGGCGTGGGAGCCGTAGAGCTGGATGCCATTGAAAAGGTTGCTAACATCAAAGCTGATTGGCCAGTTCACATCATCAGGAAGCAACAGGGTTATCAGGCTGGTCTGGGGCAAGCTCCGTGATCAGGAGCTTCGCTTGAGTTTTGCGTACATGTACCATGTTAAATACCCATTATCTGCATGATGTTGGGTATAGGCACAAGAGTTTTGGCATCATTAATGCCCTTGTTGTAGTATTATTTGGCACGCGTGGATTGATTTATACACGGTTTCTATAGTCTTCACCCATTTTCTCAATTTTGTAGAATACTTTCAGAAACATTGCCTTAGCCCTTAGACTTGGGTCACCATTTCCAAACTGTATGATTTACTTTTAACTCAACTGATATGGATGAAGTTTACTGTTTCAAGATCATTTGCAAAATTTACTATTAACAGTCTGTCATGTTTACGCTTTTTGATTGAAGTATTGCTTTCTGTACATGTTCAATAATTAAGGAAGCTTAATGTTTGTTGATGACCAGTTCCTCTTATGGTCTTACTATTTCTAGTGGTGTAAGTATGTATTCTCCATGGTATGATTTGAAACTAATGCTGGGAGATGGCATGACCGCGATTACAAGCGCTTGGTGGCAAATTGATAATCTAGTTCAAGTTTATAGGGAGGCCACTATTTTTCAGCTGGGTAATTGGATAATAACCTTGTTCTGGAACGACAAATGGCCCAAGGACGATCCTCTCTGTTTGCTTTTCCTGGCATTTTGATTGATTCATGCATGGCATGTGTTATAAATAGCATTTACCTTTTCTCAGTTTTGTAGAATATTCTTTATTTAAAAACGTTCCTTAGCCCTTAGACTTGGGTGACCCTTCGCAAGCTGTATGGTTTGCTTGTAAGTTTTAACTCAGTCATATGGATAGAGCAAGACCACTTGCAACCTTATTAAGCTGTCATGTTTACTTTGTTTGTTTGGAGTATGCTTTCTGTACCTCTTTAATGTTCAAGGGTGCTTAATGGTTGTTTATGATCAGTCCTCTTACGGTCTTACCATTTCTAGTGATATTAGTATCTCTTGTCTATTTTATGATTTGAAACTAATTTTCAGTATATATTCGATATCTCTCTGGTCATCCAATGCATACTAATACCTTCATTTCTGTACGCTTCTTGAATGGTTTATCTCTCCTTAGCTAGTTGTATTTGTTAGGAGCTCTTCTTACCTTGGCTCCCGAGTTACATTTAGTATATCATTTTTAGCTAGTGAAATTTTAGACAAGTACAAAGATACTCACTTAACAACAAGATATGGAGTTTTTTGTAAGTTCTCTTGACTGTTAGTAATGTGGTTTCATTGCATATTATGTAATTGGCTTATCATTGTCTAAAGTCGTATCATTGTGTCTTAAACATTCAACTACCTGAACATTCTTTATATGCTTTTGAAGATTCAACTGCCTGAACTAATGGATTATGTTTGTAGGTATCTTGAAGAGGGAGGTTTTGGTGTTGAAACATTAGAAGTGGAGAATGATTGCTGTCTTACAAAATCTGTGCGTCTGCATTTATCTCCAAGCTCTCCATGGGCCAGATTGGTCGACCAGGCTTACCTCCTACTATATTCGATATCTCTCTGGTCATCCAGATAGGAGATGACATTGCCATGGTTACAAGTGTTTGGCGGAAAATTAGTAATCTTGTTCAAGTTTATAGGGAGGCCACTATTGTCCAGCTGGGTAATGGGATAGCAACTTCGTTCTGGAACGACAGATGGCCTACGAATGGTCCTCTCTGTTTTCTTCTCCCGGCATTATTCGCACTCCCCCAGGCCAAAATTAAGTGTTGCTGATTGCTCTCAGAATGGTAGCTTGGAGGTTCCTCTGATATATCTGACATAACAATGAAGTGGCGAATTGGTGCTTCTGATGGAGTTTCTGCAATCTCACCATCCGGTGAGCAAATCTCTGATTAGAGAGGACAGAAGCGACAATCATCTGAAACTATCTCCAGATACGACTGCATGGCAGAAAACGAAGCTAAGAGGTTTAAATTACAGAGCATAATAATTAATGTCTCAAATTGCCAAATGCAGCACGCTCAAATTCTAACAGGTTCAGTCGTTCAGATGCACAAGTAAGTCGATAGCAATAGATCGCATCATGCGCCGTCGTTGTCGTCGTCGTCGTCTTTCCCGACGTCCTCCACCATGGCGCCGCCGCCATGCCCGTCGCCGTCGTGGTTGTCGCCATCGTCTTCTCCTGCTGCTAGCACCAGCACCCCGTTGTCACCCGCAGCAGTTAGGACCTGGTTCTCCACGTCGTCTCCTCCGGCCAGCACCAGCATCCTGTTGCCGTTGTTGTCGTCGTCGTCTCCTGCGGCTAGCACCTCATCTGCAGGCAGAGCGAGCGCCCCTGCAGCTCCCATGCCCAGCGCGGCCTCGTTGCCTCCTGCCTCCAGGTCTTGCACCATGCTGCCGCCGCCTCCAGCTCCTGCCCGCAGGTCTTGCACCGCCCCGCTGACGTCCCAGCTCCTGCAAGAGAGGAGTGTGATCGGCAATGGCAGAGCAAGAACAGAGAGGACACCGTCAGGTTTTGCTCCGCGCACTCAATGCGACTTTTCTGTTATCTATTTCTCACCTTTTATTCGGACTACAAACAGCACGATCCCATGATCCACAATGCTCGCGCCATCCCACGAGCAGACCACGTCTCGCACGAGAAACGCTCCAAGTTTGTTAGTCAAAACTTGGAGCCTACTGCTACTGCTAAGAAAGACAGAAAAATTCAGAAAGGATCAGAGCATGTGAAGAAACTAAGTCCTAAATTCTGAACCTGACACTAAGCTGCACTGGTTTATTTCAACAATCTCCCCCTAATCCAGTAGCAGCTGAACTACTTCACCTCGACAATCTTGATCTTCTCGCGGAGCTTCTGAAGACGAACACGTCCAAGTGTCTTCGTCAGAGCATCTGCAAGCTGATCTTCAGTGCCGATGTACTGAACCGTGACAGTCCCATTCTCAATGCAGCTACGGATGAAGTGATACCGCACCTCGATGTGCTTGTTTCGATCATGGAACACTGGGTTCTTGCATAGCTGGATAGCAGATTTATTGTCCACATTCAACTTGGCGACGAGTGGAGGAGCTCCAAGCAGGTCACCAAGTAGGCGTCCAAGCCAAACACCCTGGCACACCACGGTGGCCGCGGCGATGTACTCAGACTCGCAGGAGGAAAGCGAGACTACCTTCTGTTTCTGACTTTGCCACGAGACCGAACAGTTGCCGTAGAAGAACAGAGTCCCGGAGGTGCTTTTCCTGTCATCGATGTCACCGGCCATATCTGCATCACTGAAGCCAAACAGACTTGCGCCATCAGGCGCTGAAGTGTAGAGGCAGCCGTGATCAATTGTGCCGGCGATGTAGCGGAGCAGGTGCTTCACAACACTCAGATGCTCCGACGTGGGCGCTTCCATGAAACGGCTCAGCATCCCCACGCTGAAGCTGATGTCGGGCCTGGTATGTACCAGGTAGCGAAGGGATCCGATGATGCTTCGATAGAGAGTTACGTCGGCAGGAGGGTTGGTGCTCTCCTTCGACAACTTGAGGCGTGGCTCCATGGGCACATGGACACGGTTGCAGTCCGCCATGCCCGCCTTCTCCAGCAGCTTCGCTGCGAACGCGCTCTGCTTCAGTGTGATTTCACCGGGCGCCTGGCTCACCTCAATGCCGAGGTACAAGGTGAGCAGGCCTAGGTCCGTCATCTTGAAACACTCGCACATCTCGTGCTTGAAAGAGACGATCGCGTCGGTGCAGGCTCCCGTGACGACAAGGTCGTCGACGTAGACACCGAGAAGAAGTCGAGTGTTTGTCTCGCCACGCACGTACACTGCATGCTCCGAGGCGCTCTACGTGAAGCCAAGGGACATCAGAACTACATCGAGCTTTGTATTCCACGCACACGGTGCTTGACGGAGCCCGTAGAGCGCCTTGTGCAGGCGAAGAACCTTGCTGGAGTTGTCTGTGTTGATGAAGCCCGGTGGCTGACAGACGTAAACTTCCTCCCCCAGCTCGCCGTTGAGGAAGGCCGTCTTCACATCCATGTGGTGGACTTCCCATCTGTGCTGTGCGGCGACGGCGAGCAGGAGACGCATGGAGTCCAGGCGCGCGACAGGGGCGAAGACCTCATCAAAATCAATCCCTGGCCTCTGGATGTACCCCTTTGCGACGAGTCGCGCCTTGTGCTTGAGGATGTTACCGGCGGCGTTGCGCTTCAGCTTGTACACCCACTTTACCCCAATTGGCCGCTTCCCCGGTGGTAGGTCGGTGAGGGTCCAAGACCGATTTTCCTCAATTGACGCAAGCTCGTCACACATCGCTTGCCTCCAAGCAACATCGCCTTCCGCCTCAGCGAGCGTCGCAGGCTCGCCGGAGGGGGTGAGGAGGAGCCGCTCAGCCTGGCCTGGATTTTCTGCATCAGGATCTATTAGATCCAAAACGCGACGGTAGCGGTGAGGGGCAGCTGGTTCATCTGCGGCATCCAGGTGCTCATCCTCTGCTTCAGGTGGAGGAGAGACGAAGCGGACCGGGCCAGCGTCGTCCTTGTCCACCGACTGGGACGGCATAGTGGGCCGTGGAGGCGATGGTGGCCCAACATCCTGACTCCTTGGCCCATCACCAGCTGGAGACACTGCAGGAGTTGCTGTGGCAGCATTTGGTGCTGAAGATTCTGCCGCAACAGAGAGAGGCTGAGGCAGCTGCCAGTTCTCGATTGTGAACGAGCTGCCGTCAGGCTCCCCCTAGTCCCAGCTTGTTCCCTCATCGAAGATGACGTTGCGGGACACCACGAGGCGCTTCTTCTCTAGATCGAAGAGACGATAGGCCTTGCTGCCCTCTGCGTATCCGATCATGACCATGGGGCGGCTGCGGTCATCAAGTTTCTTCAGACCGGGCGTGTCTCCTTCACATAAGCCCTGCAGCCAAACACACGGAAATAGTGCACGTTTGGCTTGACCCCGTACCAAGCTTCATGTGGAGTCTGTCCTTCCAGACTTCTGGTGAACGACTTGTTCAGGACGTGCACAGCCGTGACTGCTGCTTCTCCCCAGAACGAGCCTGGGACGGACATGGCCTTGAGCATGCATCGTGTCGCCCCAACAATCGTCTAATTCCGCCTCTCCACCACCCCGTTCTGTTGAGGGGAGTACGGAGCGGTGAGATGGCGCTTTACTCCGCGATCGGAGCACCAGTCTGCAAACTCGCTTGCGGTGAACTCCCCGCCGCGATCAGTGCGCAGAACACAGAGCGGATGTTTGGATTCCAGCTCTGCTTCTGCCTTGAAACGACGGATTGCAGTGGCTGCCTCGTCCTTTGTCCTCAGGAGCACAATCCACATGTACTTGCTGAAGTCGTCGACGAGGAGGAGGAAGTAGCGCTTGCCGCTGTTCGTCGCCGGCGTGATGGGGCCGCACAAGTCAGCGTGCACCAACTCCAGAGGTGCAGTGGCATGGAACTTGGCCACTGCAGGAAACGGTGCCCGCCGATGCTTGCCGGCGAGGCACGCCTCGTAGAGCTGCTCAACGTGGCTCACCACCGGGAGGCCGCGCACCAGTCCTTTCTTGGTCAGTTTCTCAAGCCCCTCAAAGCTCTGGTGGACAAAACGCGCGTGCCACCGCCACGCGTCGTCATTGGCATGTGCTGACAGGCAGACAGGCTGGACATTTTTCAGATTAGCAATATACAGTCTGTTCTTTGTCCTTGGTACCTTGGCGATCAGGTTCTTGCTCCGATCATGCACTGTCATGAAACCGTGCTCGACATGGGTGGGGAAGCCAATCTCATCCAACTGACCGATACTTACAATGTTGGACTTCAGACAAGGTATCCAGTACACCCCGGTGAGCTCATGGTGGCGCTCGTCGTCGATGGCGAAGAGGACGCTGCCACGGCCGCATATATCCACGACCGAGCCATCACCGAAACGAACCTTGCCCGAGACAGTCTTATCCAGCTCCGCGAACACGCCGTCGTCACCAGTCATATGGTTAGAGGCTCCCGTGTCGAGGTACCACGCCGCGTCCATGTCGTGCGGCGTGCATCGCAGCTCGACGCGTGCGTGTTCCTCATTGAGGAACACCTGCTCCCCCGACAGATGTGATGCAGGCGTTTCTGCCATGGCGAGTGCAGTGTCCACCAGCTCGACGATGGTGGCCATGTACAGGCCAGACTCCTCATCGTCCTCTTTCTGGGTGAGGTTGGCCGCCGCCGCCTCGTCGCGCTGCTTCTTCCTGCACTCTCGGGCCCAGTGACCCTTCTTGCCGCAATAGCTGCACTTGTCACGCTCCGCGTCGCCACCCGCGCCAGGCGCCGGTGTGCTCTTCTGCTGGACCTGGCCGGCCTTCTTGGCACCGCTCCCGTTGCCACGGTCGCGGTGGCCAGCGCTTCCACCAGCGCCACTAGGCCAGCCCTGCCTCTTGCGCTCCTCCCACTGCCTCTCCGTGAGCAGCAGTTGCCCGCCGGAGCTGGCGCCCGTCTCCTCGGCATCAAGGCGTTCCTCGACGACACGGAGGTGACCCACGACCTCCTCCACCGTGAGAGTAGCCGGGTTCATCATCGTTTCCATCGAGAACGCAATCTGCATAAGACGGCCAGGGACTACAGAGAGGAATTTGCGGACAACCTTCTCGTCGTTGCAGCGATCACCGAGCGAGCGGAGCGTGGCGGCGAGGGTCGTGATCCTTAGACCAAACTCCTCGATGCGCTCGCCCTCCTTGAAGGTGATTGTCTCGAACTCCCATGCCGCCTTGGCGCTGCCTTTCCCGATGAGCATCGGGTGCATCTCCGGTGGGGTAGATCAGAGCAGCGCGGCGAGTGCCTGCTTGTCCTCGCGCCGGGGAACGGTGTCGTCCTCGATCGCATCCCACAACGCGGCGGCCTGCATGTTCACCTCCATCACCATCGCCCAGTTGGTGTATTCCCCCCGCTTCAGCATCGGGAAGACGAGGCTCGCGCCGCTGCTGCCGCCGGCCTCGCGCACCACCTCGCGTTGGACCACAATCTCGCCGTGACCATGCCAGACTCTGCTACGCCCGCGACTTGGCGAGCGCCGTCGTTGCCCGGTCGCTGGTGGCGCGGATTGGCCCGTGGGTGGTGGGGTGGCTCCGGTGCGTTGAGCTGGTGGCGGCGTCAAACTGGTTGTCACGTGTCTTCGACATTGCTCACGCCACTCGCGCTCTGATACCAGTTGACGTCCCAGCTCCTGCAAGAGAGGAGTGTGATCGGCAATGGCAGAGCAAGAACAGAGAGGACACCGTCAGGTTTTGCGCCGCGCACTCAATGCGACTTTTCTGTTATCTATTTCTCACCTTTTGTTCGGACTACAAACAACACGATCCCATGATCCACAATGCTCGCGTCATCCCACGAGCAGACCACGTCTCGCACGAGAAACGCTCCAAGTTTGTTAGGCAAAACTAGAAGCCTACTGCTACTGCTAAGAAAGACAGAAAAATTCAGAAAGATCCGGAGCATGTGAAAAAACTAAGTCCTAAATTCTGAACCTGACACTAAGCTGCACTGGTTTATTTCAACACCCGCGACCGCCACCTCCCAGTCCCGTCTCCAGGTCTTGCACCACGCCGCCGCCTCCAGATACCGCCGGCAGGTCTTGCACCTCCCCGCCACGGCCACCGCCACCGCCACCTCCCAGTCCCGCCTCCAGGTCTTGCGGCGCCGGTGCTCTGGGCTCAGCTGCTGCTAGGTCTTGCGGCGCCGGTGCTTTGCGCTCAGCTGCTGCTGCCAGATCCTGCGCCAGCTCCGCTGCTCTGCGCGCAGCTGCTGCCTGCCTCGCTACCTTGCGTTTGATCCATTCCCGAAGTATGAGCTGCCCGCCGGCGCAGAACACCGCAGTCAAACTGGGAGCCTGCAATTACAGCCAAGCAAGCAAGCGAAGAGGTACTAGTATATCAGTTGAGGCCGGTGGCTGAGAGTGCTCTTTAATTAAAGAAAGAAAAGAAGGGAACCATGCATGCATGCGGCGGGGCGGGGTTAACAAAACTTACAAAGACGAAGGCTTGAACGTGGTTGACGCAGGCATACGCTGTCCAGACAGACCACGCCGTTTGCGAGTGACGCGCTGGCCTGGAGGACAGAGATTTGTGCAGGATCGTTGGCTCCGTACGCCACGTACTGCAAAATAACATAGTATGTAGGAACACGTACACATGTATGTTATGTTAGCTGCACTTCATTTATGTATATGTATGTATATGAGCATATATAATAATCTACAGATATATATATATATATATATATATATATATATATATATATATATATATATATATATATATATATATACACACACACACACACACACACACACACTACATATAACAATTGACACATGCATGCATTTCCTACCGCTGCGTGGACTGGTATTGCGTACATGGCGATGCCCGAGTACATGGCGATGTGGCCAACGAAGGTCCGTGACCAGTGCATCGCCAAGAGGAGTGCGGCCACGACGCCGGACCCGATGACGACCACGACGAGGGTGGCCACGGGCAAACAACGCCGGCCGACGGAGAAGCGGATGATGATGGCCACGTAGACCAGCTCCACGACGACGCCGATGCAGTTCGCGGCCATTAACGGCACGCCGGCCCAGTCAAGAAGAAGGTGGCTCCCGTGGGCGAGCTTCTGCATCCCGGGGATCCCGAACACCACCCAAATGGCGCAGTTGAACAGCACCGCGAGGTAAGGGTACGCCTTTGTCTGCCCAACCTGCTGAGTCCTGCAGATGGCCCTCAACATCGGACTGCAGATAGAGGAAGAGACAAAAAAAGTGAACAAGTAAAATATATGTAGTAATGCATATGTAGAACAAAGTTTTCTTTGCTGATTGATCAAGTACGATTACTACCTACCAGATGCATTAAACGATTACTGATACAGTACTACTATCTCGTCCTGCCTAAACTCAAGTAAGTGTTTTTCAGAGTTGAGACGCGCTAGCTAGGCCTAGGCTAGGCGACGAGGGACACACACAGCCTGCGCTGCGTGACACGGCGCTGTGACGCGAGGATTCGAACTGATATACTCCATGCTTGCTAGGAGTAGGCTCTAATGATCTAATCAACTAGGCGAGCAGAGAGAGCAGCGTCAAGCTACTCGCGGCGGGATCACTCTAACTGCGGCCGCTCGACCGGTGCTGCGCAGGCCGGATCCCTGTTCCCGGGACGCAAATGCCATGGCCGAGACGGAAAGCCGGTAGCTTTTTCTTCTTTCTTTCTTAGAGCCGAGCGAGGTAGCCGCCGGCCGGCCGGCTCGGCTGGAGGACGGTGTTCGTGCCTCCGCCGCTGCCAGATGCGCTCGCGTGACGCGCCAAAACGAACTCACCAGGATGCCGTACGTACGTGCTAGCTCGCCAGCGCCGGCACCGCGGCGCCGGACCCGGGTGCGCTCGCGGAAAACGCCGAGAAGGTCTCAGACCAGGACGCCGTGCATAGTGGTCGGAGGACGGTGTTCGTGCCCTCGCTAGCTGGCCTCCGGCCGGCAGTGGTGGTGCTGCCCGCGGCTGGAGGACGGTGTTCGTGCCTCCGCCGCTGCCAGATGCGCTCGCGTGACGTGCCAAAACGAACTCACCAGGATGCTGTACGTGCTAGCTCGCCAGCGCCGGCACCGCGGCGCCGGAGCCGGGTGCGCTCGCGGAAAACGCTGAGAAGCTCTACAAAAAAGATATATGTCTAACGTATAACGTATGTTGATTAACGGTATATGGATCAATGAACCATAATAGCGTAAAAAAAAGATAAATAGTCAGGATAATATATTACATGTAATGAACAAGCTGAGCTAGAGATTTATTTTTAAAAATAAATCACTTATAGACAATAGCAACCGAGGATAGATTTGTCGAGGACGCGCTAATTGTATAACTGAAACAGTTCACTCATTTGAATGCAAATCGAGTAAGGTTTGAAGTGATGCTCCACTCTAACGTCCACCGAAATCCATTCTTTCGAGTGCTTGTTTGCTGCTTGCACCATGTACCAGTCGTGCAGATTTCGCATATGTGTTGATAGATGTGTGTACTCCTCATGACTGATCAGAGACTGCCCTTTGACATATTGTCGTGCTATCTCACCAATTGGCGCGTCTTCATAGCCTAAATATTACCAAGAGACATACCTGCTTCGGTAGCAGCAGCTTTGGCCTGCCCTACAATGATACCCATTTGTTTAGCAGGAGATTTGGCTCTGGGATCCAATAATTGCATGTCCTTATCCATATCAGCTATGAAGTCCTTATCGATATCGGAACTCACTATCATGGGGGGGGGGATTGATTTTGCTGTTGTCTGAGCTGGGGAATTTGTTTCCTGCGTTTTGCACTTGTTTTTGTGTTCTTCTTAGACTTGGCACTTTTTTGCCTACTTAATAATTTCGCAGTTATAGTCTGAATGCAGATTCATCGATATTTGGGATGGTTGTTGAAGAAAGGACTTAGCCCCCTTTTTAGTTTTTTCATCAAATACCTGCAGTAGATCGGGCTTTTTTGGTGCAAAAAAGCCTTAGTGTAGGCATCCACTTCCACGCCGTTTTCCTCAACAGTCTTATCATAAGGTCTCTTGGAAAGAGTCGGCGGGATGTCGACTATCTTCGCCGTACTACCTTTATTTACTTAGATTCCTGCTGGGAGTCGGTGGCCTTGGTGCTGACCCTGGAAACTTGATGTACTTTATTTTCCATAGAATGATGTGGCGCTTGATATCCCCTAGTTTTTTATGGACTTCAGGTGTAGCGATTTCAATATCTTGGTCCACAAACCCCCTCCACTAGGTCATCCACCGTGACACGAGAAAAGCCAGGTGGAATCGGAAGTGAATGTTGGAGTGGTCCAGGTAGACAAGGTAAAGCAGTGTGGACCGCCACATTGAAGGACAGTTGTTCATTGGCTGATGTATATCACATTGTGTCATCCCTCTGACTTCATCCACGGGGTAGCGAGGCACCGGTGCATCCTCCAGCAGTGCATGATAATCAGCATGGACTTCCGTGGAAGCTTCTCTGTTGGCTATTATCCAATGTAGGATTTTCCTATGGCTGAGATGACCTTTGGCTAAGTGCTTCCACTATGAGCTTCTTCATCCTAGCTAGTTCCTCTTCTATCTTCCCGATCCGGTCTACCTCTCGATCCTTCTTTCTCTTACGGCTTCTGTAACTATCATCATACTGGGGCAACCTTTCTTCCATGTAACACCGGCGCATTTGCCTCGTGTTCGTCCAGGTTTTTCAGGATTCTTGAGGACGCGTGTCAGCTCGTCGTTCTCTCTAGCGGGTCAGAGGAATCCCGCTTGAGCATCGGCAATTTCTTTAACAAGTGCATTGGAGGGTATTAGAATTTTTTATTGAAAAATTGTCGCCCCTATTTCTGGGTTCAACGTTCCCCCATGCCCGTACCACCAGTGCTTTGACCTCTCAGGCCATCCATCTGTACCTGGAGTGATCCATTTAGCCCTCATTTTAGACTTTATAGCTTCCGAGCTAGGCATGACACTCTTGTAGCCACCTGTCCCCATTTTATGGTGGTATTTATTTTTCTCGGCATTTTTCTTATTTTTTTCCGACCTTGTCTTAGCTACAGAAGATAGCTTGTACTTTACAAAATTAGGCCACTCTCAATTTCTCGTATGCTCCTGTGAAATTTGGAGTTTTCTTTTTCACGACATAATTCGCGTATAAAGATTTCTTGTGGTTCCAGAACAGTTCAGCCATATTCGATAAAGCCCACTCCTTGACTCTTGCTCTTCTTTCAAGCCTACCCAGAATTGGGTTAGTACCATCTGCCTCAAATTCTTCATACTCTAGAGGTAGTATGAAATATGCTATGAGCTTCTACCAAAGGTCTTCTTTGGCATCATCGTGGACATAACTAGTGAATTCTTCACCTACATTCTTTGCCTTATTCCATTCTTGAATGGTGATCGGGAGGTTGTCCCTAGCAATCACTCTGTATTGATTTACAAACATCCTCGCGTGTTTTTTGAAGCAATCGGTTCTCCATTATCATCTATTTTATCGATGGTGAACTTTTGATTACGGTTCAACTTTTTGTTAGGGCCTTGTTTCGTTCTACCTGTCGATTACCTCGATCTGGAGGGCTAAAAGAAGAAAGAAGAAAGAAGAGTGATTAATATATATATATATACAGATCAATTAACATCGATCTAGTCATAAGAGGCTTAATATATATACCTCACTGGTTGTTGTCGAGGGGCCATCATTGTTGTTTGTTTGCCCTTCATTGTTGTTTGTTTGCCATTCATCAACGTTGTTTGTTTGCCCTTCATCCATCTGTTCTAGCTGATGTCCATCAGCGGATGGATTCAGAAATGACGATATCTCAACCTCGTCTACATAATCTTCTCCAACACGAGGTTCAATTCTATCAATATTAATAGCTATTTCACCATTTATAATGCCCATAATAAGCTCGTTGTCATCGGAGTCAGTGGTGCGCTCCATCACTTAACTATTGCAGAAAGAAAGGTAAAACAAATTAGAAAAAGAAAGAGTAATAAATGAGCAATGTACTAAAAAAGTCACCTTTATGTAGATATGAGCAAATATATGGTAAAAAATATTGCCCTATTTTAATTTTTACTCATATTTTTTACCATTTCCTAATACTAATACTAGACCACTACCACTATATATACTACTACTAATTAATACTAATACTACTACAAATACTACGAATACTACTACAAATACTAGTAATACTACTGATACATTGCAAATGTATCTATAATTTTTGATGTTCCATGCTTGGTTTTATCCACTTTCTTGTGTTTTGTCCACACTTTGGAGTACTTTTCATATGATTTCTTAGACTAACCTATTAACAAGAGCCACAGTACTAGCTGCCTATTTTCTGCTGTTTTGGTTCCAGGAAAGTCAGAAAATGAATATTCTCGGAATTGGACGGGACAAAAGCCAAAGTGCCTATTTTTCCGAAAGTCATGAGATGCCAGAGTACGAGACGGAGAGGGGCCAGGGGGCCACCACACCACCTGGCCGCGCGGCCCAGCCTGGCCCACGCCAGGGGGTGGTCTGGCCGCCTCCAGCACCCCCTCGGCCTCCCCTTCCGCCTATAAGATGCCCTCGGGATGAAAACCCTAAGGACCCGATCAAAAATCCATGAAAGAGTCTGTAGCCGCTGTCGTCTCCATCGCTAGATCGGGAGGGATCTGAAGCTCTTCCCGGCACCCTGCCGGAGAGGGGAATTCACCCTGGAGGCCTTCTTCATCACCATGCAAGCATCCGGTGTGATGCGTGAGTAGTTCATCCTTGGACTACGGATCCATGTAGTAGCCAGATGGCTGGTTCTCCTCCTTTGTGTTTTCATGTTTAGATCTTGTGAGCTCCGTTCATGATCAAGATCATCTATTTGTAATTCTGCATGTTGTGTTTGCGGGGATCTGATGGATATTGAGATGCTATTTCAGATTGATTATTGATTCTATCATGTCTTTGTTATTTATGATCTTGCATGCTTTCCGTTGTTAGTAGCTATCTTGGCCAAGTAGATGCTAGCAACTCCAAGAGTTAGTATTTATGCTCGATAGTGGGTTCATGCCTCTGGTAATCTGGGGAAGTGATAGAAATCTCTAAGGTACTAGATGTGTTGTTGCTACTAGGGAGAAAACAACAATCCTTTGTTCATAGAACAATCGTATTGTTTACTTTACACGCAGTTTGTAAGCAATAATCTGTTGCTTGCAACTTAATACTAGAGGGGGTTCGGATGATAACCTGAAGGTGGATTATTAGTCATAGATGCAATTCGATGGCGGTCTATGTATAATGTTGTAATGCCCAATCGAATCTCAAAGGAGTCAAGATGATTAGTATATGCATGTATTGCTTTCTCGATGTTTGTCAATTGCCCCGCTGTAATTTGTTCACCCAGCATGTTATATATCTTAAGGAGAGCCACCTCTAGTGAACTATGGATCCCGGTCCTTTTTTTACATACAATCTATAAACTGTTTACTGTTTTGTGTTTCCTTTCTGCAAACTATTACTTCCTTCCATTCAATACGTTTAATCCTTTGTTTTCAACAAAACACGGTGAGATTGACAACCTCATCGCAAGTTGGGGACAAAGTTCTATGGATGTGTTGTGCAGGTCTCCACGTTGCTACTAGCACTGGTAGTGCGCCCTGCCAAGCTCAGCCAGCAACACCTTTGGGGTGTTTCCTTGATCCTACTGGTTCGATTAAACCTTGGTTTCATAACTGAGGGAAACTTGCTGTTGTGCTCATCATACCTTCCTCTTGGGGTTCCCAATGAGCTCTACATCAACACGAGCCATCAAGTATTTTTATACTGCCGTTGCCGGGGAGTCAAGGACATCTTCACAAGGGGAGTCCCTCATAACCAATCTCTTTACTTTGTTATTTTTGTTTTGCTTAGTTTCTTTTTGTTTTGTTTGCTTGTTTCTTTCTCAAAAACACAAAAAATAGTTTTTACAAGTTTGCTTTCTTTATCAAAAACACAAAAAAATTAAGTCTCCCTTAGTTGTTGCCTCTTCCTTAGCTCACCATGTTGATCCCTAAATTCACCCTGAAAGACCTTTCAATTGGTAGTGGTTCTATAATTGGAAAGATAATATTGAAGAATTCTTTAATCATGTTAGTAAGCATGAAGATACTGAAGATAGATCCCTTGCAGAACTTGCTCCAAACTATGCGATTGCTGCAGCTTCTTTAATTCACATGTTAGAAGCTAGGTTTGTTTAGCTCAACCCCTTAATGCAAGTAATGTTTCTTAAGCTTAAAGAAATTGAGGACCCTGAAAAGAGGGATTTTATTCTAGAAACTTTGTTTAAGGAGTTCTATGATGTTGCCAAGGAAGCTAGGAAAGTCTTTGAACATTTCAATATGCTAGGCTCATGTGTAGATGTTGTTGGTACACGAGAAAAGATGAACAAAACCGAACCTAATGGGGAGGAACCTAAGATACCAATACCCTTTAAACTAGCAACAATACATGAAGCCATAGAAAAGAATCTTGATTGGATTGTTCCTAAAAACCCTTATGATGAAAATAGTGAACCTAAGAGCATTGAGAGAGGATCCTCTAGAACTTATTTAGATGATATACCTTGCCTTGTTGAAGATATTTCTGGTATTAATCTTAATGCTTCTTTATTTGAGAACACTTGATTCTTTCTTGCTTCTTATGCCTAACTTAAAGGTGTTAAAGAAAAGTACTTATTGGGAGATAACCCAAAAGTTTTAGATGAGTCTTGGAAGTTATTACTTCAGTAATAACCGCTCCTTATCCTTTTTATTTGCTTTTTGTGCCAAGAGTAACCTCTAATGACAGAGAAGTAATGATTGGAAAAGTTGCTGTGTCGAAACAAATTTCTGTGCTTCACCGTAAAAATTCGTGTAAAATCTCTGAACGTCTTTTTGAGGCGTGAATTTTGTGCTTCTGCCCCAGGTTGTTATCTAACTTACGTTAGTTTAACACTTTTTGATTTGAGCAACAGAAGGTCTTAGAAAAAAATCGTCTTTACCTGCTGGTCTGTTTTGACAGATTTTTGCCATTTTCTGCGTTTGCTTCTTATTGGTTCCTTTTTGAGTTCTTTTGGGGAATTGAGCTTTTTGAGGGAAGTGCTACAGTATCTAGTGTTCTAATGGAAGTTTATTGGTGTTAGAACTGAACCTTAAGACTTCTTTATCTTGAGTGCACTAATGTTGCTAATAAAGATTGTGTGAAGTTTTGTATGAAGGAAAAATTTCAGGTGTATGGAAGGAATGAGTAATGAGATGAAGGATGGACTAAAGCTCAAGCTTAGGGATGCCACGCGTGTCACCCCAAGAAATATCCAAGAAGTACAAGCGTCAAAGCTTGGGGATGCCCAAGGCATCCCCCTCTTCATCAATAAAAATCCTAGGTTTCTTCCAAACGCTTCATTTTTATTGTTTCATGCACAGTTGTGTTGTTCTTGGAGCGTCTTCTTTTTCGTTTTTGTTTTGGTTTTCGTTTGCTTGGTTTGCTTAGTTTTCTAAATAAATTGGTTGGACCCCCTCTTTCATACATTGGTTTGCAAATAGTTTGGTTTGGTTTGGAAAATAGTAGGAAAGTTCATGCTTATGTGGTAAAAAGAGCTCGTTTCTGACTATGGCCTATGCTCTATCATGCCATGCTTGATATTGTTTTGGCTTTATTCTTAGTATTATTTGTTGTAGCATGACTTGTTATAAACAATTGAGATTGCTTAATGTGCCTTGGATGAATCATGCATTGTTTTAGCATATTAAAGCATAGTATAGTGGTATTCTCCTTTGATGCTTTATTTGGGTTGACTTGGCGCATGCTCACACCATGTTATGACTATCTCAAGTCACCATAGCCTTTATGATCCTTTAGTTTTCAACTTGTAGTATCACTTTATGCTTTGATCAATGATGTTTTGTCGCTCTGCATGATTATGGCCATTATTGCTCTCTTAGTTTGTCGCTCCCAGTCTTTTGCTAGCCTCCACAACCAAGTATGAGTTCCACTCATGCATCCAACTCCCTAAACCAAGTTATTACAAAGAGTCTACCATACCTACCCATTAGCTTATACTATTCCAAGTATATTCATGCTTTTGTTTACCTTCTGAATTAAACTTGTTATGAGAAAACTAGTGATTAAAGCTCTCATGAACTTGATGGCACACTTTACTTTTCTTGCCCTTAATAAACTTGAACCATTGTGTCGTCTATGTTGTATATGCTTGCACTTATTTGTTGGGAATTAGCAGAACCATGCTTTCATGGGGAACGCTTTCAACATTGCACTTGGTACTTGTACCTAGTTAATATCATGCTCTTTTGTATATGGATGTCGTCGGTGTGAAATGAAAGGGGAGCTTGTAAGTCCATGGAGTTATGTATATGTGTTAGAGAAACGCCTAGGCCGCTGGTCTAATCCATGCTGACATGATGGAAACCTACAGCGTAACCATAATGAGCTGTCTATGAAGCATTCTTCTTATGAAAAAAAGAGTCCTATATTGAGAAAGAAAAAAAGAGAAAAAGAAAAAAGAGATTATGAAAAGAGGAAAGAGAGAAAAAAGCACCATATTCCCATGGTAAATAAGAAGATTGCTGAGATGCTTGTTGTCTGCTTGCCTTGTCATTTTGATATGGGGATTCTTCCGTATCATTGGGCACGGGGTACCCCGTTGGCGGTTCTCTATGATACACATGTACTTACAATGACAAGAACTTACCGGTGACTAAACTTGAGTAGCATGAGGAGCGACCCTCGTATACAAGGGACATGAGATTTCTAACTTATACTTCGTCAAGCATGTAGACCATAGTTTGTTCACTTTAACCTTAATCACCTTAAAGATGCTTATGATAGGGGCAATGAGAGCTGAAAGCTATAAGTACCATAATTTTTGGAGGCTCTTTATGAGACTTGATTCCCTACTTCCTTCTATGAAGGCCTTTTTTTCATCATTATATTGTGTCTCCACCTTCTACCTTTATGCACCTACTTTGAGAGCACAATGGCCATTCTTAGTTCTATGTGCATTGTCCCAAGACTAGTTGATTTATGCATATATTGATATTGCTTGTTTTAAACTATTTGTATCTAGTCACTCTTATGAACTTTGAAGGTGTCCTATGCATTTATATTTGCTACTCTATGAGGGACAAGCTGAATACTATTATGCTATGTTTTCTTTATGTGAAACAAACAAACGTCTTGCCAAAGCATTGTTATTCATGAATCTTTTGTTTGTGCCTTTTCATGTTGCATCATAGTTTCTTTGTCTTATTGCTAAAACTTTGTCTTTCATGTTATGATTGAAGTACTATGATCCCAGCTTTGAATGTTTTACAAATACTTTGATCAAGTCTTTGATGGTGCATGTCACCTCAAAAATTATCCTTTCTTTTTATCACTTACCTACTCGAGGACGAGCAGTAATTAAACTTGGGGATGTTGATACATTGCAAATGTATCTATAATTTTTGATGTTCCATGCTTGGTTTTATCCACTTTCTTGTGTTTTGTCCACACTTTGGAGTACTTTTCATATGATTTCTTGGACTAACCTATTAACAAGAGCCATAGTGCCAGCTGCCTGTTTTCTGCTGTTTTTGGTTCCAGGAAAGTCAGAAAATGAATATTCTCGGAATTGGACGGGACAAAAGCCAACGTGCCTATTTTTCCGGAAGTCATCAGATGCCAGAGTACGAGACGGACAGGGGCCAGGGGGCCACCACACCACCTGGCCGCGCGGCCCAGCATGGCCCACGCCAGGGGGTTGTCTGGCCGCCTTCGACACCCTCTCGGCCTCCCTTTGATAGACGAAAGCCCTAAGGACCCGATCAAAAATCCACGAAAGAGTCTGTAGCCGCCGTCGTCTCCATCCCTAGACCGGGAGGGATCTGAAGCTCTTCCTGGCACCCTACCGGAGAGGGAAATTCATCCTGGAGGCCTTCTTCATCACCATGCAAGCCTCCGGTGTGATGTGTGAGTAGTTCATCCTTGGACTACGGATCCATGTATAGCTAGATGGCTTTCATGTGCTTTCATGTGTGAGTAGTTCTCCTCCTTTGTGCTTTCATGTTTAGATCTTGTGAGCTCCGTTCATGATCAAGATCATCTATTTGTAATTCTGCATGTTGTCTTTGCGGGGATCTGATGGATATTGAGATGCTATTTTAGATTGATTATTGATTCTATCATGTCTTTGTTATTTGTGATCTTGCATGCTTTCCGTTGTTAGTAGCTATCTTGGCCAAGTAGATGCTAGCAATTCCAAGAGTTAGTATTTATGCTCGATAGTGGGTTCATGCCTCTGGTAATCTGGGGAAGTGACAGAAATCTCTAAGGTACTAGATGTGCTGTTGCTACTAGGGAGAAAACAACAATCCTTTGTTCATAGAACAATCGTATTGTTTACTTTACACGCAGTTCGTAAGCAATAATCTGTTGCTTGCAACTTAATACTGGAGGGGGTTCGGATGATAACCTGAAGGTGAATTATTAGTCATAGATGCAGTTGGATGGCGGTCTATGTATAATGTTGTAATGCCCAATCGAATCTCAAAGGAGTCAAGATGATTACTATATGCATGTATTGCTTTCTCGATGTTTGTCAATTGCCTCCCTGTAATTTGTTCATCCAGCATGTTATCTATCTTAAGGAGAGCCACCTCTAGTGAACTATAGATCCCGGTCCTTTCTTTTACATACAATCTATAAACTGTTTACTGTTTTGTATTTACTTTCTGCAAACTATTACTTCCTTCCATTCGATACGTTTAATCCTTTGTTTTCAGCAAAACACGGTGAGATTGACAACCTCATCGCAAGTTGGGGACAAAGTTCTATGGTTGTGTTGTGCATGTCTCCACGTTGCTACTAGCACCGGTAGTGCGCCCTACCAAGGCTTAGCTAGCAACACCTTTGGGGTGTTTCCTTGCTCCTACTGGTTCGATTAAACCTTGGTTTCATAACTGAGGGAAACTTGCTGCTGTGCTCATCATACCTTCCTCTTGGGGTTCCCAACAAGCTCTACATCAACACGAGCCATCAACTATTAATACTACTACTAACTGTACGACTACTGCTAATTATACTACTAATACTAATACTAATACTATTACTAATATACTACTAACACTAATGTAATGTATCTACTCAAATCCATCAAATTTTGATAAGAAAATTCCATGTCTTTTAGTTTTCCTAACTCTATAGTTCTTCAGATCATCGGATCGGGAGGGCGATCGAGGGAGGAAGAGGGATGGGGCGCACCTAGGGCGGTTAGTGGTGGCGGTCAGGCCAGGGTGCGCGCGAGGACGGCGACGGTGGTGACGACGATGGCGGTCACGGTGTGGCTTGCGGCTGGGGCACGCGTGGAAGATGGCGTGCAACACAGTGGTGGCGGTGGCGTCGCAGGCTCGGACGTCGGACGACGATGATGACGACGGTGAGCGCGATTTGGGAAGCCTGCCGGCGTCGGGTTCTGTGGTGCCTCCTGCGTGCTAGCTAGAGATAATGAGAAGGGTCTGGGGAAGAAGATGCCACATTGGTTTATATGGCGTAGGCCTTTAGTCCCGGGTGTAGCCACGACCCAGGACTAGAGGCTATTCTCGGCCTCCACAGATTTCGCGCGCGAGGCCAGACCTCTAGTTCGGGTTGATATTTAGACCCAGGACTATATGGACTTTTGTAACTTTTCTAATTCAAAAACATTGTGAATTTTCGAATGCAAAAAGATTAGAATTGGAAATGACTATTTCCAATTCAAAATTCATAGCTCCTATTTAATAAATCCAAATAATATGTCTATTATTATCGGAAAAATATAAGGAATCTTAATATATCGTCCATACATCTGTTTGCATCATGTATCAATTGTGCCATTTTCATTTCAAAATGCATTCACTATATTTTTTGCATATTTCAACGGGGTGTTTTGTCAAGCAACCACCAAAGGCATAATTCAAAATGCTACTACCCTATTTTTAAAAGATACTAGACCACCTTACATGGACAATGTCCTAATAAGGGTATCTCAAACCTTTCCGTCCACCCTAGGTAAAAAGACAAATGTCTGCCAAATCGGTAGGAAGTGGGTCCGATTTGAACTACAGGTACATGTTCTAATGCTCATGATTTTTTTTAAAATTATTTTTAGACTCACAATATGATGTTTCTTCAGAGATCCAATTCAACTTTTAGCGAGGCTCATCCCCCATCTCCATGCTCATCGTTTTGACCATAGTTTTAAATGGGAAAATTTTGAAACGGCATAGGAAATTAAAAAACGGTCAGAACAATGTAAATCCTTCGCATGGTGTCATATTATATGACATAGTTGCAAGAAAAAAATACCAAACTTGGTATAACGATTACATCTCGAAAATTCCTTCTCAAAATGAGCTATCATGTTCGAGGTTTCATGGCTTTCAGACCAAATGACCAATGTTATGACCAGAATCGTGGCATAGTTTGTGATAGTGTGCCCATATTGTGCATGCATGTGTATCTTGTGATGGCGAACAATGTTATAGAAGGAAGTTTTACTTTTTGTCGCATGGAAAAGCCATTTTCCATTTTATGAGTGCTAAAACCGGGATGTTTTGTGAAGCAACCACCAAAGGCATAATTAAAAATACTACCACCCCATTTTTAAAAAATATTAGACCACCTTACATGGACAATATCCCAACCAGGGTATCTCAAACCTTTTCGTCCACCCTGGGAAAAAAAGACAAATGCCTGCCGAATTGGTAGGAATTGGGTCCGGTTTAAACTACATGTACATGATCTAATGCTCATGAGTTTTTGAAAAAAATATTTTTAGACTCACAATATGATGTTTCTCCAGAGATCCAATTCAAGTTTTAGCGAGGCCCGTCCCCCATATTCATGCTCGTTGTTTTGACCATAGTTTGAAATGGGAATTTTTTGAAACGAACATAAGAGATTCAAGAATGGTCAGAACAATGTAAATCCTTCGCGTGCTATCATATTATATGACATAGTTGCAAGGAAAAATACCAAACTTGGTATAACGATTACATTTCGAAAATTCCTTCTCAAAATGAGCTATCATGTTCGAGGCTTCATGGCTTTCGGACCAAATGACCAATGTTATAGCCAAAATCGTGGCATAGTTTGTGATAGTGTGCCCATATTGTGCACGCGTGAGTATCTTGTGATGGCGAACAATATTGTAGGAGGAAGTTTTCCTTTTCGTCGCATGGAAAAGCCATTTTCCATTTTACGAGTGCTAAAACCGGGGTGTTTAATGAAGCAACCACCAAAGGCATAATTAAAAATGCTGCCACCCCATTTTTCAAATACTAGACCACCTTACATGGACAATGTCCCAACCAGGGTATCTCAAACCTTTCCGGCCACCATGGGAGAAAAAGACAAATGCATGCCGAATCGTTACGAAGTGGGTCCGGTTTGAACTACAGGTACATGATCTGACGCTCATGATTTTTTGAAAAAAATCATTTTTAGACTCACAATATGATGTTTATTCAGATATTCAATTCATGTTTTAGTGTGGATTATCTCCCATCTTCATTCTTGCCGTTTTGACCATAGTTTGAAACGGGAAAATTTTGAAACAGACATGAGAAATTCAAAAAGGTCCAAAAAATGTAATTCCTTCGCGTGGTGTCATATTATGTGACATAGTTGCAAGAAAAAAAATACCAAACTTGGTATAATGATTGCATCTCGAAAATTTCTTCTCAAAATGAGTTATCGTGTTCGAGATTTCATGGCTTTCGGACCAAATGACCAATGATATGGCCAAAATCGTGGCATAGTTCGTGATAGTGTGCTCATATTATGCAAGCATGTGTATCTTGTAATGGCGAACAATGTTGCAGAAGGAGGTTTTCCTTTTCGTTGCACAAAAAGCTATTTTCCATTTTACGAGTGCCAAAAAGGGGCGTTTTATTAAGCAACCATCAAAGACATAATTCAAAATGCTACCACCCCATTTTTCAAAAATATATACCACCTTACATGGACAATGACCCAACCAGGATATCTCAAACCTTTTCATCCACCCCGGGTGAAAAAGACAAATGTCTGCCGAATCTGTAGGAAGTGGGTCCGGTTTGAACTACATGTGCATGATCTAATGCTCATGATTTTTTGATAAAAATCATTTTTAGACTCACAACATGATGTTTCTTCATATATCCAATTTAAGTTTTATCGAGGCTCGTCTCCTATCTTCATGCTCGCCATTTTGACCATAGTTTGAAATGGGAAATTTTTGCAACAGACGCAAGAAATTCAAAGACGGTCAGAACAATGTAAATCTTTCGCGTGGTGTCATATTATATGACATAGTTGCAAGGAAAAATACCAAACTTGGCATATTGATTGCATCTTGAAAATTTCTTCTTAAAATGAGTTATCATGTTCGAGATTTTATGGCTTTCGGACCAAATGACCAATGTTATGGCTAGAATCGCGACATAGTTTGTAATAGTGTGCCCATATTGTGCACGCATGTGTATCTTATTATGGCGAACAATATTGAAGGAGGAGGTTTTCCTTTTCGTCACACGGAAAAGCTATTTTCAATTTTACGAGTGCTAAAAACAGAGCATTTTATGAAGCAACCACCAAAGGCACAATTCAAAATGCTACCACCCCATTTTTCAAAAAATGCTAGACCATATTACATGGATAATGTCCCAACCAGAGTATCTCAAACCTTTGTGTCCATCCTGGGTGAAAAAGACAAATGCTTACCGAATCCGTAGGAAGTGGGTCCGGTTCGAACTACAGATACATGATCTAATGCTCATGATTTTTTGGAAAAAATTTATTTTTAGACTCACAATATGATGTTTCTTCCCAGATCCAATTCAAGTTTTAGCGAGGCTCATCCCCCATCTTCATGCTCGCCGTTTTGACCATAGTTTGAAACAGAAAAATTTAGAAATAGACATAAGAAATTCAAAATAGTCAGAACAATGTAAATCCTTCGTGTGGTGTCATATTATATAGCATAGTTGCAAGGAAAATACCAAAATTGGTATAATGATTGCATCTCGAAAATGCCTTCTCACAATGAGCTCTCATGTTCGAGGATTCATGGCTTCCGGACCAAATGACCAATGCTTTGGCCAGAATCAGGGCATAGTTTATGAAAGTGTGCCCATATTGTGCATGCATGTGTATCTTTTGATGGCGAATAATGTTGGAGGAGGTTTTCCTTTTCGTCACACGGAAAAGCAAATTTCCATTTTACGAGTGCTAAAAACGGTGAGTTTTGTGAAGCAACCACCAAAGACATAATTCAAAATGCTACCACCCTATTTTAAAAAAATACTAGACCACATTACACGGATAATGTCCCAAGCAGGGTATGTCAAACCTTTCCGTCCACCCCGGGTGAAAAATACAAATGCCTATCAAATTGATAGGAAATGGGTCCGGTTTGAACTACATGTACATGATCTAATGCTCATGATTTTAAAAAAATCATTTCTAGACTCATAATATGATGTTTCTTCAGAGATCCAACTCAAGTTTTAGCGAGGCTCATCCCCCATCTTCATGCTCCCCGTTTTGACCATAGTTTGAAACAAGAATTTTTTGAAACGGACATAAGAAATTAAAAAAGGTCAGAACAATGTAAATCATTCGCATCGTGTCATATTATGTGAGATAGTTACAAGGAAAAATACCAAATTTGGTATAATAATTGCATCTCGAAAATTTCTTCTCAAAATGAGATATCATGTTCGAGGTTTCATGGCTTTCAGACAAAATGACCAATGTTATAGCCAGAATCGCGGCATAGTTTGTGATAGTATGACCATATTATGCACGCATGTGCATCTTGTAATGGCTAACAATGTTGTAGACAGAAGTTTCCTTTTTCGTCACATGGAAAAGCCATTTGCCACTTTACGAGTGCTAATAAAGGGGCGTTTTATGAAGCAACCACCAAAGGCATAATTAAAAATGCTACCACCACATTTTTTTTAAAATACTAGACCACCTTACATGGACAATATCCCAATCAGGGCATCTCAAACCTTTCTGTCCACCTCGGGAAAAAACACAAATGCCTGCCGAATCGGTAGGAAGTGGGTCCGATTTAAACTACATGTACATGATCTAATGCTCATGATTTTTTGAAAACATCATTTTTAGACTCACAATATGATGTTTCCTCAAAGATCCAATTCATTCTTTTATCTAGGTTTATCCCCCATCTTCATGCTCGCCGTTTTGACCATAGTTTGAAACGGGAATTTTTTGAAATGGACATAAGAATATTCAAAAACAGTAAGAACAATGTAAATCCTTCGCGTGGTGTCATATTATGTGACATAGTTGCAAGGAAAAATACCAAACTTGGTTTAATGATTGCATCTCAAAAATTTCTTCTCAAACTGAGCTATCATGTTCGAGATTTCATGGCTTTCGGACCAAATGACCAATGATATAGCCAGAATCGTGGCATAGTTGTGATAGTGTCCTCATATTATGAACGCATGTGTATCTTGTGATGGAGAATAATGTTGCAGGAGGAGGTTTTCTTTTTCGTCACACAGAAAAACCATTTTCCATTTTACGAGTGCTAAAAACAGGGCGTTATGTGAAGTAACCATCAAAGACATAATTTAAAATGCTACCCCCTCATTTTTCAAAAATACTAGACCACCTTACATGGACAATGTTCCAACCAGGGTATCTCAAACCTTTCCGTCCACCTAGGTGAAAAAGTCAAATATCTGCTGAATCGGTAGGAAGTGGGTCCGGTTTGAATTACAGGTACATGATCTAATGCTCATGAGTTTTTGAAAAAAACATTTTTAGACTCACAATATGATGTTTCTCTAGAGATCCAATTCAAGTTTTAGCGAGGCTCGTCCCCCATCTTCATGCTCGCTGTTTTGACCATAGTTTGAAATGGGAAATTTTTTAAACAGACATAAGAGATTCAAAAACGGTCAGAACAATGTAAATCCTTCGCGTTCTATCATATTATATGACATAGTTGCAAGAAAAAATACCAAACTTGGTATAATGATTGCATCTCGAAAATTCCTTCTCAAAATGAGTTATCATGTTCGAGGTTTCATGGCTTTCGGATCAAATGACCAATGTTGTGGCCAGATTCATGACATAGTTTGTGATAGTGTGCCCATATTGTGCATGCATGTGTATCTTATTATAGCGAACAATATTGAAGGAGGAGATTTTCCTTTTCGTCGCACGAAAATGTCATTTTACATTTTACGAGTGCTAAAAACGGAGTGTTTTGTGAAGGAACCACCAAAGGAATAATTCAATATGTTACCACACCATTTTTCAAAAATACTATACGATAATACATGGACAATGTCCCAACTAGGGTATCTCAAACCTTTCCGTCCACCCCGGGTGAAAAAGACAAATGCCTGCCGAATCCGAAGGAAGTGGGTCTGATTCGAACTATAGGTACATGATCTAATGCTCATGATTTTTTTGAAAAAAACCATTTTTAGACTCACAATATTATGCCTCTTCACATATCCAATTCAAGTTTTAGCGACGCTCATCCCCCATCTTCATGCTCGCTGTTTTGACCATAGTTTGAAGCGGAAAATTTAGAAACGGACGTAACAAATTCAAAAATAGTCAGAACATTGTAAATCTTTTGTGTGGTGTCATATTATGTGACATAGTTGCAAGAAAAAAAACCAAACTTGGTATAGTGATTGCATCTCGAAAATACCTTTTCAAATGAGCTATCATGTTCAAGGTTTCATGGCTTTCGGACCAAAAGGCTAATGTTATTGCAAGAATCGCGGCATAGTTTGTGATAGTGTTCCCATGTTGTGCACGCATGTGTATCTTGTGATGGAGAACAATGTTGCAGGAGGAGGTTTTTCCTTTTCGTTGCATGGAAAAGCCATTTTCTATTTTACGAGTGCTAAAAACGGGGCGTTTTGTGAAGCAACCACCAAAGGTATAATTCAAAATGCTACCACCCGATTTTTCAAAAATACTATACCACCTTAAATGGGCAATGTCCAAATCAGGGTATCTCAAACCTTTCCGTCCACTCCGGGTGAAAAAGAAAAATGCCTGCGAATCGGTAGGAAGTGGGTCCGGTTTGAACTACAGATACATGATCCAATGCTCATGATTTTTTGAAAAAAAATCATTTTTAGACTCACAATATGATGTTTCTTCAGAGATACAATTCAATTTTTAGCGATGCTTATCCTCCATCTTCATGCTCGTCGTTTTGACCATAGTTTGAAATAGGAAAATTTTGAAACAAACATAAGAAATTCAAAAACGGTTAGAACAATGTAAGTCCTTTGCGTGGTGTCATATTATGTGACATATTTTTAAGTAAAAATACCAAACTTGGTATAATGATTGCATCTTGAAAATTTCTTCTCAAAATGAGTTATCATGTTCGAGGTTTCATGGCTTCCGGACCAAATGACCAATGTTATGGCCAGAATCGCCACATAGTTTGTGTTAGTGTGCCCATATTTTGCACGCATGTGTATCTTGTGATGGCAAACAATGTTGCAGGTGGAGGTTTTCATTTTCGTCGTACGAAAAAACCATTTTCCATTTTACGAGTGCTAAAAATGGGGCGTTTCGTGAAGCAATCATCAAAGGCATAATTCAAAATGCTACGACCCCATTTTTAAAATATACTAGACCACATTGTATGGACAATGTTCCAACCAGGATATCTCAAACCTTTCCGTCCACCCCGTGTGAAAAAGACAAATGCCTACCAAATCGGCAGGAAGTGGGTCCTGTTTGAACTACATGTACATGATCTAATGCTCATGATTTTTTTGAAAAAAATCATTTTTACACTCACAATATGATGATTCTTTAGAGATCCAATTCAAGTTTTAGCGAGACCCCATCTGCATTATTGTATAAGTATATCAAAAACCATTTTAATTTTTAAAACAATTTTCAAACAAATTTTTAGTAGATTGACCTCTAGTCCTGGGCCATATTACGAACCGTGACTAGAGGTCCGAAATGACCTGGAACTAGAGCTGCCCCAGCCTCCTAGCCGTTGAAGTCGGGACGAACCGGGACTAGTGCTCACACTAGTCCCGACCCGTGACCCTCCTGGGACTAGACCCAGAATCGGGTCCGAACTGAAGTCATTGTTTCTAGTAGTGTATTAGATCTATTAGTCATTTAATAATCTTGTTTCACGTGTTATGATACAATATCACTACATTCACCTCTCTCTTCTTTAATTGTTATATGCCATGTCATCTTTTCCTAACTTGATGATACAACTTATGATACTAGCACTATGTCCAGCCTTAGCGAACATATCCATGTGAGGGGAGCGTAACCCGGAAATTTACCTCATCGCTACTTTTTTTAAGATAAAAGACCAATGACCCGGGAATTAAATTAATAACGCCTTTAATGGAAAAAAGGATAGAAGATGCTGAATCCAGCTTACAAGGGTAGAGCAACACACCCATACAAGAAACATGCCAACACAAGGGGCAACAACTAGAAGTGCAAACATCTAGCATGACTATTATAGTAGACTATGCAAAAGAGGAGCAAAAGTTGGATGGCTATGGTGTCCAGCCGGAGTTCACACATGGGGACCAATGAACATGTCGCACCACCGAGACAACTCCATCAATGTAGGAAACGCCATAGTAGCCGACCAACACCAGATATCGACCATCACTGCCCACAAACCATCATGAATCACCAGGGTAGAACCCAACAAAGAAATCAAAGGGTGCAAAGCACGAAGCAAGATTTGCCAAGGATAGAAAAATGAAGAGCCAATGCCATCTGAAGAAGCACTGCACCTCCGCCGCCACCATCAAAGAGCTGCCAACCATGATCTCCAAGATGGTGTCTTCAAAAAAGGCACGGCGCAGAACCACCGCCCGCCACCATCGAAGAGCTTCCAACATGTTCTAAAGATGATGTCTTCAAGAAGGGCATGACATAGAACCGCCGCCCTACCACCACCATCGGAGAGCTGCCAGCCGTGAACTCTAAGATGGTGTCTTCAAGAAGGGGACAATGCAGAACTGCCGCCCCCGCCCAATCCGAGGATCTTGGGTTTTCACCCGGAGCATGTAGAAGGACAGAGAGAATCCCCAACAATGCCTTCAAGAAGGGTACAACACTGACGAACGTTGCCACCGTGGCCTAAACGACAAGAGTTTCCCCTCGACATAATATCCGCTCCTTCTACACTTGGAACAGACCATCTAACAACGTCCAAACCGCCGCCACAACACGCTGCTCGCCAGCCACCACGCCGCCCACACTACCGTGTTCTGCGGCCAGAACCTGAGCCATTGGCACGCTGCCAACCAACATGGATCCCATCGACCAGGGTCGCCGCCCCGGCATCTAAACTTTGTGCGCGGCTGAACTGAGAAGGAAAAACGAGAATCAACAAAGCGTGAGCCTCGGACCTAGGAGCACATGTCGATCGATTGCTCTATGCCACCCTGACGAGAGAGGGCTCAATAGGCTAGAACTATGACCTACCAACCCGGCCGTTGCCTCCCATCGCCTCAACCACCGCGGGCTGCTGGCACCGCAGCTAGGCCGCACGCGGGTGGCTGGTCCACCCGGTCGGAGATGCTTCTGCTGCTGGCGCAGGTTGGTTCACCCGGCTGCCCTAGTTGGCCCAGCCGGTTGTCCCCCTTTTCCCTATTTTCCTTTGCCTATTATTTAGTCCCACATGGAAAACCCTTTTGGGAGGGTACATCCCCTCCGCCTATATAAAGGGGTGCCCATAGGTAGGAATAAACACACCAACAATTCTTTAAGGCAATTTTCCTTAGAGGATAATCCCTCTCTCTCTCCCTCTCTCGTTGCCTTTGCGGTGTCACGGTCCCTGGAAGGATTGTACACGCAAGGATAACACCGCTGCGGCAATGCCGTTGTGCTATAGTGATTTCGTCCAGGAGATCTACTTCCGCAATCTCGGCAGGGATCGGAGACCGAGAGTCGTCGTCTTGCACCGTATGTGCGCGATACCTTGGGATACTTCCGTTAGTGGCACCGGACCGTCGTACGAGGACATGTACAAGGGGTGAGTTGCGAGAAGCTTCGTGACCTTGAGGTCAGATGGGTACGACTACATCATCCACGTTCCTGCATGAGTAATTACAAGCTTATGGTCTACAAGGGTATGTTACTGATGTCAACCTCCATTACTGCATTACTTTCTAGATAGATGACTACGTGTGTTTCCGCGTAGTAAATTTTTTGTTTTCTGCCACGAAACCCCTTCACGTCGATTACTAAAGTGAACATGGGAAACAAGTTCGTGCGTCCTGCGCGTGCATTTTATTCCAGATTACGTAACACATAAGCAAGCTCTGAAATTTTCATATTTGCCACACTTTTTCTCAGAATTTTTCATATTTCTCAAAATTCTAAATAGTAACGTGAGTGCGTTTTATCCTCACACGCACACTGACACAGTCGAATAAGCAAATCATTATTTTCAACAAAAGTAAATCCATTGACTTGACCTGAAATACTACATAATGACCAGGCGAATACAAAAAATATTACTACTTCCATGTACGAATAAAATTGTAAATAGTAACAAGACTTGGTAGTAGTGTACGTTTACCAAGTCACAGGTATGAATCTATCGTTCTTTGCCCCTCGGGATTCCCCTCAATCGCCTCTTCTACTAAAGGACCAAAAAAGATCGTCGCAGCTAGCATAACACATGCACAGCCCATCGACCCGATCCAGACTCCGGCAAATTGCAAAGAGTGACCAGTTGAGGTTGTGGGCTGTAAGGTCATACACATGATCATAAAGGTGAAGACACCACCGGCGGCGACGAAGAGCGTAACCAAGGCCGCACAGCACATGAAGGCATATCTGCTACGCTGCTGGGGCTCCGCTGCCGCGACAGGCCCGTCGGGATCGTTGGGAGGAGGCATCCAGTACTTGTCTCTCATCGATAGAAAGACGCGCCGATCAGCGTGTGCTTTAACGACGACGACGGCGTCGCCATTGCCAGGGTTTTCGATGTCGACCATCTCTATGTCTGCCATGGTCTTGGCTTGATTGAACGCTCTTTGCCTCGGTCTGCTGGAGAAGTTGTGATTGAGAAGGTGGCGGATGCTGATTTGAGGTAAAAAAGAGGAAGTGGGTCGGTAATATATATGATCGATCGTACAGTATATGCAAGGGAACGAGAGCAATTGGGCAGCCCTAGCTACCCCGATGGCCTCTATGTAAAGAGCAACCCTGGCTGATAACCGATGGACTCGATCGAATTCGTACGCTACCCAAACAAGATCGTTTTTTCCCCTTCCTTTTCAAACTTTATCTGTTTCGTCGTACAGTATACAAAAGAAACTTTATCTATTTTGTTTGTGTGGAGTTGGAGTAGTACTTGTAGCAGTAGGACTGTCTCGTCTAAAGAGAACTCTGACCGATTGGGCCTCCCCGGTGCCCACAAATGACGATACACGGTCCAGAGCAGCAACAAATACGAGTACTTGTTTTTTCCTTTTATTTATCCTGCCGTTGTGGCTGCAACCGGTGGACTCATTGCATGCCGAGCCTTTTTTTTTTTGGTTGCTTTCTGATTTCAATCGGAGACTCCTTTTTTTTTGTAGTTTTGTTATATTCCAGCACTCTTCTTTTTAAAGAAACCCAAACTGATTCGACCTCCAATCCCCATGGTACCCGCATGCATGACACATACATATATGGTCCAGTTAAAAAGCACATTTGTTGTTGTTGGCTTATGCGCCTTTGTCTTTTGACTGGAATCGGGGACCGGCCACGTGAAAGCTCGAACGAGATTTTTTCCCTTGACATGAAATCAATGCAAGAGCTTGGCGGGAGAGAGCGGGAGAGGAGAAAGTTGTCGCAATTATAGGATTTGATTGGAAGGTGAACCGATCATCCTCTCTGGTTTACTCCGATCATCCGTTCCAGTCAGACATGGGATGCAACACAGGCGGAGTAATAGGCTTGCAAGCTACTCTTAAATTGAGCGGTAATAACGTGTGTGCTTTCTAGTAGTAGTTTCTTACCGCTCAAGAACTAGCTCCGCTTAGTATGAATAATGTAGTAATCAATCAAGGACTTGAATGAATTAATAAGATCAGATGCAGAAACCTAAAATCTCTACTAGCTAGTAGTACTCAGCTCGTGTATTGGCCACATGTATAATTGGTGTGCTAGCTACTCGATTGTACTACGTACGTGCTCTCTCTCTCTCGCTCGCTATAACGGGACGGTTAGGGTTGCTATCGTACGTGCTCTCTCTCTCTCTCTCTCGCTCGCTATAACGGGACGGTTAGGGTTGCTATCGTACGTGCTCTCTCTCTCTCTCTCGCTCGCTATAACGGGACGGTTAGGGTTGCTATCGTACGTGCTCTCTCTCTCTCGCTCGCTATAACGGGACGGTTAGGGTTGCTATCGTACGTGCTCTCTCTCTCTCTCTCGCTCGCTATAACGGGACGGTTAGGGTTGCTATCGTACGTGCTCTCTCTCTCTCGCTCGCTATAACGGGACGGTTAGGGTTGCTATCGTACGTGCTCTCTCTCTCTCTCGCTCGCTATAACGGGACGGTTAGGGTTGCTATCGTACGTGCTCTCTCTCTCTCTCCATTCTAAGCTAACAGCTGGAGACTGGTCTGTTTCCTTTTGCCGGTCAGAATTTCCTTTTCACTAGTGTGCCCATGCATGTACTGGTCCATCATCCTGCTTTCTGTCTTTGTTTTCTTGTGGTGTACTTGTACCTCCTGAGAGCTCCTGTCGCTAGCTCGGCGTGGAGACCCAAGTGGATTGGCTAGCTCTGTAGTGAGACAGAGATGGAGGGAATAGCTTAGTACTGTAAGCTAGGATGCTTTGGCTTTAGCACCATGCATGGCATGGCATAGGTACGTAGGAGCTGATGCACGACACCTACATGCATGCATGCTTTGATTCACTTGCTACGCGCATGTACTGCTATACTGCGTGCAACGAACATACAAGCTGGGATAGCCGAGCCGGACGGTCAGTGTGCCCAAAGCTTTTTTTTTTCTTTCCTTTTTGCCCAGAGAGCTAGCCAAACGTGTACTGGACTACCACCACGGATCGGATACCTCTCTCTGTCTCTTTGTGTTGCTGTACCTCCCCTCTGTTGCATGCCATGTCACCTAGCTAGCTGCCCCCCACAGGCCGGCGCCCTCGATCGGCCGGGGAGACCAGAACCCTAGCTAGCTAGGATGACGGCGGCGCGGCGACCCCACACCCACACCACGGTACGGGCGCATCTTGTCCCACGGCTGAAGCCACCAGACAGCGCGCTAGCAGAGGCCGCAGAAGACCGATGCTGAGATCAATTCCATCTTGGGATCGGATGCCACCCTAAAGGGTTACCGAATGCTCCCTGATTTGTTAAGCTCAAGAGTTTTTTTGAAACGGCGAATATATATATAGCTCAAGAGTGAGGGAAGTGGGGAGAGGTCGTCGATCGACTGGTCGGCCTGACCAGCGGTCCGAATCTCCCAGCAGCGGAGCCCGAGCCCACCTTGCCCGCGGGGACGAGAGAGCTGTTGCATGGGGCCACCTACTGAAAACATGGCATCACCACCACACTGTCCAACTTCAAGTGGCATCCGTTTTTGTTTTGTTTTGGTGTGTCAGTTCACCTAGGGTCGCTGATAAAAGCCGACCGACCCATTGTGCTGCGCAAAGATTGATTCCAACTTTTTTGCTCTAGCGAGTGCATGCAGTACGTGCGCTTGGACACAAGACCGAACGAACTTGCTGTTTCTCGGATCTCAGTCGATCGAGATCTGCCGTGCTACGGTACGTGCTTCCAGGCGGTGCATGCATGCCAAGATCGCGCCGGCAGCGCCGAGACGATGCCTAGCTGTGTAGTACGTCGTCGAGGAGTAGAAGCAGGACGCCGCGCCGATCGACGCTGAACTGCATCCGCATGCCGCCGTGTGTCCCGTGTGGTCCGCGTACGTGTACCGCCGCTGTCGAGGTCGAGCTACCCATCGAACGATCGAGCCTGCTGCAGCCTACCATGCACGAGAGCTACACCAACCTCCTGCTTCGCCTGCTTGGGTCTTGGCGTATATATCACTCGTACTATGGTTGAGTACGCCACCAACACGCAGCCTGCATCATCTGACCACTGTGTCGACCACGGCCCAAAACGGCTTTCTACCGTGCAGACTCGAATTCCTACCCAAACAGTACCAATCAGTTTTATTTATATTATTATTACTACCGCCCGTACGCGCACGAAAAGCTCTAGCACTCTGCAGGGAGCAGTACTCCAGGATTCTTTCTTCTTTTTAAAGAGACATGAAAGGCCTCCAATCCCCATGCATGTACTATATCGGGTATATCGGTCCAGTTAATTTTGGTTGTATCCTGGCGTACGTACGTTGTGCCAGGAACTGGTGGCTTCTGCCTTGTCTTTTGACTAGCATCGGGAACCAGCTTTTCGAAAAAAAAAAGAAGCTTTGTGGAGCTGGAAGGAGATTTTTTCCGTTGATGTGATGAGTGAAATCAAGTGGTGCATGCTTGGGGTTGGGGAAAGCGGTAGATCGAGGAGAAAGTTGGCCTAAACTAGATTTTTATTTTACTGTTTAAGGCCTCCTTTGATTCACATGGTAGGAAAAATAAAGGAATAGGAATCATGTAGGATTGGATTGCCCGGTCCAATGAAATCCTACAAGCATAGGAATTCTCTAGATGGCTGTTTGATTGCAGTGAAGGAAGACCACAGGAACTCCCACATTGAATATTAGTATTATTTTCAAAAACTAGCCGTTAGAAGGTACATGACGCGGTCAGTTTTGTTTTGGCGCGAGAGGGCAGTGCCTGGCGCGCGCGCACGTTTTCTTCCCGCTAGGAATTTTTCCTGAGGTCCGAGCTCTTGGAACTTTTCCTGTGAAAATACACTATGGGATTCCTGTGGGAAAACTTCCTACGGGAGACAATCCTGTGAATCAAACACGTTCCTAAGAAAAAATTCCACAGGATTAGATTCCTATGAAATTCCTTAGGGCAATCCTGTGAATCAAAGGAGGCCTAAGTTACGCAGCTTATATAAATAAAAGACAGATGGACCAGCTAGTACCCGGCCGTGGCCACATAATTTGTGTGCTACTGCTTCCGCTCTCTCTGTCTCCAACTGTAGGCCGCGTGGCATGCATGTACGGTTCCGACTGGTTGCTACGTACTACTACTACCCGGAACGGGATGCTCAGCACCGATGGCATCCGGACTGCCAGCTGTAGGCCTGTAGCTAGCTACACTTTTTTTTTGAGCGGTGTAGCTAGCTACACTAGGATGCATGGCACGGCATGGCATAGGTAGGCACCACATGCTTGGTAGTATACGGTTTGATTTCAGAAAAAAAAATCACTTGCTACTCTGAAATTAACGTAAGTACGTAGAAGCTGGAATGCTGGATCGATCATGTGTCGATCACGATGGTCTTGCATGCCTGTTGAAGGGGGGCATCACTGGCAGCTGCCCGGCTCGCTACCGCCAAGGGCTGTCTCTCCTGCCCTTGTGTGAGGCCTCAGTGCTCTCGGTTTCTATTACTTAGAGCATCTCAACTCAGCCTCCCTATATGGGCTCCGTCGGCAGCAAATTTTAGCCCATACTAGATCATGTAGGCGCGCGTTGCCGTGCCCATGAATGAGAGCAGTGTATTGTTAGAAATTGATGAAAATAAATATGCAGACTGGGCATGTGAAGTACACCTCGATCCGAATTTGCTGGTTAGTTAGTTGAACTGTTAGTCTTACCTGCAGTAAAAGAGAGACCCCAGTGATTCTTTATGGCCGACATAATTTGATGTACTACATACAGTGTCACTGAAGTGTAAGGTGGGTCATATATCTGGTTTACTGCATCAGGAGGGATACTTTACGTATGAAGCAATTTAGAATTACATCACGAGATCATGTAACTATACAGTATTACCTCCGTTCCATAATGTAAGACGTTTTAGCAAACTAAAATAGATAGTACATTACAAGATTGTTGTATGATCTGGAAAAGCATTTGGAAACTCATGATAACCGAGTATCCTCAAATCATTGGCCCTCTACCTCCAAACTAATAATCCCATTATATCGTTCGTCAAACAGAGTAAGCATAGTCTCAATAAAGTAAATTTGGTTCATTACACATTGTTTATCAATCCACCTGACTGACAGAACGTTGTACGAAGAAGCTATACCTGATGGCCTGACCTGCAGCGTAGCTCCAATCAAAACCCAACCAATGAACTAAAGAACAAACGACGGCTCCCTGGACATGGTCCTCAACATAACTCGATTTCGGTCCATTCTCTGGTCGAACCCAGCCCTCGCCCGGATGCTTCGCCGCCTCCGTAATCACCCACCACAGCATAATAAGATAGTTTTCCTTCTCTTCCCGCTTAAACTTGCCTCCGCAAGTCTAGTTATGGAATCCCAGATGGAGGGCAAGCGGAGGAGGAGGAGGAGGCTGTACCGCCACAGCTGCATGACTGTAATCATCGCTCGCTTCTCATTTACTATGGTTTGCACTCACGCCCAGAATATATAGGCAATGTGGAACATCGATAGTACTCCCTCTGTTCGGGAATTTTAGGCCGGAGAACATTTTCAAGTAGTTTGGAATTATTAGTCCGGAGGCTTTAATCACTGCATGCAACCTCTCGATTTCTCTCGCCGCGTGAAGTCCTCCTTCTCTCTCCTGCATGCAGCCTATGATACTCACCCACTATAATATCTCACCCAATGCATGCATGCCGAGGATCGGTGGAGAGAAAAACAGGAGTATTAAATCACAGTTATTAATGCCAATTACTAACGGTCTTGGTATTGCTGTTTCAGCCCTCCGGCCTAAAATTCCCGAACAGAGGGAGTAAGGCCTTTCACAATGGGTGTTTCTTAGCACCGTATGCAATTTGCTTATGTGGCGTCATAGTTAATGAGGAAAGAGATTGAAGCTGTATCTTAGCTAAGAAACACCTCTTGCACGCAACCATAGGTAAAAGACATTGCTAGTCCAATCACATGCATGCATGTCTTCTAAATCATTAAATATAGAGACACCACTAAGAAACAATACATTGGAGAGGTTGTATCTTAACCATTTATTTCTCCTATGATGACGTGCTAAGATACACTCCATTGTGAAAGGCCTAAGACTAGCCCCAATGGAGGTATCATAGGTAGTATCATGCATGCCATGTTGGCAAAATTCTGACGTGGCATCCTAATTAATGATGAAAGAGATTGTGTTGGTATCATAGGTAGATACCGTATCATAGCACGTAGTACTAGAAAAACTAATCCCAAATAAATCTTGTACACAATTTTTCATTGAGATTCTACAAAACAATAAATATACTAAGACTATGGTACTACTACATAATACTATGCATTGTGGATGTGGTATCATATACTAGTATCATATGTATGATACTACTATATGATATTTCCCATCGTGACTAGTCTAATATAGTACTCCCTCCGGTACGGTTTACACGGCGCGCTGGAGAATTCTCTGGGACCTAGGCATGCGGTGATTCGTTTTGAAAACTGTGTTCACACTTGCATGCAAACTGTGTTCACACTTGCATGCACAACCAATTCACACAGCGGAATGGAAAATGAAGGAGAGAACATTGCGGGCCAAACGCTCTAATTAACTCGGCAGTTAATACCCCTGCGCCTAATCGAACACTCCTGGTGAAACTGGATAAAAATGGAAGGACGCCCTGTAAACCGTACCGGAGGGAGTAGCACATCACTCGCCGGTCGGCAATCGAGTTGGGCATGATAGGGGCAATTACTTGTCCGAACAAACTAACAATTTACTCCAACTTCAAAGCAGTCGCATCAATTGGGAAGCTCAATCGACCCCGTAACTGAAGGCCGCATCGCATGGGTCGCCCTTGTCAGCTCCTCTCCTGCAGCACCGCCCAAAACTCTGTTCAGCTCGGCAGGTAGTGAGTTTATGGGGCCCAAATTCCACACGCCAAACTAACCTTAGTGGGCCGCTTCAAACTTTTTTGGGGCCCAAATTATTAGAAAGCATCGATTTGATGCCCAGAGACCCATCCAAAGGGACAATTGGGCTAGTCGCGGGAGCACCATCAAATCGGACGGACCAAAAAGGTTCCATGCCATGATCGGATGGTTGAAAAAATCCAGATCGTGTGAGAGCTCCCTTTTGTGCCAGTTATAATGTCCCTAATAATGGAGAAGCGCCGGCTATTTTTTAATTTAGGGAGGCAATCGTTTCCGGTCACGCCCCCTCACGCTAGTTTATATTCAATTAATTTCAACTACACATACATAGATAAGGGCGATTCTGCATCGCCAATTCCGTGCCATCCTAATCAACTACGCCGCTTTCGCCGCCACTGTCCGCAGCGCAGCTATCCTCCTCCTCCTCGTCGGACTCGAGGTCGACGATCCCGACGGCCTCTGTCTGGATCATTAATTCCTCACGGCATGCCTCCTTGGCTTGACGGCGCGCCTCATCGATAGCGGTGTAGACCGTACGCCCGCACACTGCCCAGAAGCACTCTCTCTGTTCGAGGTTGCGTAAATCCGAGTGGAGCTGCCGCCAGTGAGCTCGGCACAGCGCGCGCTCCTTCGCCCACTCCTTTTGAACCTCTTCGGCCAGTACGTGTTCGTGGGCGCATACCCGGCCATCGCCCACTTCCGCTCTGGCAGTTCACGTCGGCGTTGCTTTATCTGCATCGCTAACTCGATGCCACGCAAGGGCGGCGCCACGGGCACGCCGGCGTAGCTGAGCTCGAAGCCGGACGGAAGCCTCGCGCGCGGCGGCACAAGGATGTCGTAGTGGGCGAACATCACGACCTCGTAGAAATTGAGTTTGGGCCTCTCCATGGCGGCAATGGGAGGAGGGAGCGACGCCTACATATAGCATGGAAAAAGGCGGGAAGATGAAGCGGAAAGCAGCAAAAAGGGCGGGACTGAAGCTTTCTCCCACTGCCAGGGGTAGCCCACATTGTTTTCACCTCTATCCGACGCCCTCGCTTGACCCCTGTGTGTAGGGTTCGGCCTGGGGGCGCCGGATAACTAAATGGGACACACCGGCGCGGAAAAATATTTGGGGAGCCGTCTGGGTGCGATTTTGAGCGCCGGCACGCAAGAAGCTACTGGAGCAAGATCGGAGTCTCTGCCCCTGGACCGGAAGTCTCCGGCCTCGGATCCTGGAGTCTCCGGCCTGCGCCCCAAGGACTCCGAACAAGACTCCGGACCAGCGCCTGGAACCTTCTGTATGCCACCCCGGAGTCTGGCCTGGAGACTGAAGTCGACTCTGGAGTCTCCGGCCACCCCGGTGTCTTCGGCCACCAGACCCTGGAGTCTCCGATGTAAGTGAAACAGGCTTGCGCATTGAGTTGGGCCTGGCCCATGTAACACCCCCCAAACTTCCCTTTTATGGACATCAATTCCAAGCTCTTCACAAAGCTATTGCCAATCTTGGCAACCGTCATGGACATCATTCAAGCTCGTCAAGTTCGTCTTGTACGCGCTCCTCAAGTCGGCATGGAGATGCTTCGCGCTCACACTCTCGTCATGGAGAACCCCACCACCATAATAGGGAACATGAAGCTCGTCACCAACATGAAGAAGTGGTTGACCCACAAGCTCAACAACCGAACCATGCAAGACATCATCGTCACCATGACCATCATGCTCAACCACAACAACAAGAAGGACATGGTCGCCCACCACGACAAGCCATGGTATAAGCGCAACCTCCACAAGAGCAAGAACGTCATGGTGAAGGCCATCACAATGATAGGCATCATCACCCACACCATGACCATCGCCAACCGTAACACATCTATCGAGAGCCGTAATGGGATGCAAGTGATGATGATGAGGATGCATTCCGCACTAGATGCAACAACCGCTATGCTCAACCCCACCATCATCATCAACAACCAATGAATGCAAATGATCCCAAGCAACGACATAGAAGAGACTTTGAGAATCATCAAGCTCCTTTTCCACCACCGCCTCGAGACAATCAAGATCCTCCTCCTCCACCACCACGCGCACCAAGTGAAGCAAGCATGAGACAAGAACGCCACAACTACCATCGTGAGAATGAAGACGGAAAGTTTGGAAACTCAAGTTTATTATGCCCAAGTTCAAGGGAGAAGAAGACGTCGATGCATACATTGATTGTGAGCTCAAGGTTGATAAGATCTTCCAAGTCCACAACTATTCTAAAGAGAAGAAAGTTGCAATGGCATCCCTTGAGTTTGAGGACTATGCCAATGTTTGGTGGGAAGATTACGTACCAAAAGCACCGTGAGAAGGAAAATGAACCACCAATTGACACTTGGACGGTGATGAAGGAAGTGATGTACACAAGATTCATCCCCGAGCACTATAGACAAGATCTCTTCGACACGCTACAAAATTTGAGTCAAGGCACAAGGCCAATTGAAGAGTTATACAAGGAAATGGAGAATACTATGATGGGCCGATGTGAGAGAACTCGAAGAGCAAACAATTGCAAGGTTCCTCAATGGTTTGAGCCGCCAAATAAGGAAAATTGCTGACTTCCAACCATACAAGAGCCTCACCGAGCTCCTCCATCAAGCTACCAAAGTCGAGCGTCACTTGCAAAAAGAGCATGCTTATGAAAGACCAAGGCATACTTTGCTTCTGACAATGCAAATGCCTCCAACAAGCCAACAACACAATCACGAAGCTCGTCAAAACAAGAAAATACCATGATAGCATCCTCCTCCAACACGACATCGGATAGTCAAGTTACTTTCTTCAAGTGTGGAGTGAAGGGTCACAAGTCATATGAGTGCACCAACACAAGAGTTATGCTTACGGATGAGAATGGCACAACCTACTCCGTGAGTGAAGAGGAATATGAAGCTTTGACTCAAAGAGAGATTGCAAGGGAAGTCACGATGGAAGTTGATGTCACCCTTATATGCAAGCATGATCCAAGCCCTTCCCTAGTCATTGCTCAAGTATTGACAACAAACTCCATACCAAGAGAGGACCAACGACTCAATATCTTCCAAACTCGTGCCGGAATTGATGGCAAGTCCATAAAGGTGATCATCGATGGAGGTAGCTGCCACAACCTTGCAAGTACGAAACTTTGTGAGAAACTCAAGTTGCAATGCATAGTGCATCCCCACCCCTATCATGTCAAAAGGCTTCATGACAATGGAACACTCAAGATAACATCCAAGGTCAACATCCCCTTCAAGATTGGCCCATATGAAGACACAGTAGAGTGTGATGTCGTGGCAATGTCCGTGTGTCACATGCTACTTGGGAGACCATGTAAATACGATTGAGGAGCTATACATCATGGTGGCACTAACCAATACTCCTTCAAGTGGAACGACAAGACATTCGTGCTCCAACCTATGATGCCAAGCCAAGTTAATGCATCCAACATGACATCCATGCACAATATAAAGCAAGCTAAGGACCCTTGTGAGAGGGGTGGTGAGAGAGTGAACCACCATCACATGAGCGAGTGCCAAAAGCCCCAAATGAGTGGAAAAATCCCGAGTGCCACGACGCAAGCCACCAAATGTGAGAAGAGAGATTTGAGTGTGACCCATAATAACAATCCATCCTACAATTATCTCTCTTTGTTGTCGGTTTTGCAAGGTACCCAAGATATACCACCACCTATAAGGATCATGATACGAGATATCAGTGGTCATTAGCCTCTCTGTTTTTCGTCCTCTATTTCATTTCTTTTGATCTGGAAAGAGAGAGAGAAACCGACATGGAGAGGTCGGTAATTGTCGGTACGGGTGGACCGTACGGGTGGGACCTGCCTGTACCACTTAGTTGGTACAGTTTTGCCGACTTCGGTCGGGGTAATTTCTGGTAAGAACCCTGGTACGGGCGCGCAACACGGCCGCACCCGCCTGTACTAGTGGTCGTTACCGCCTCTAACTCTTCCTTTTTCTTCCTATTTCGTTGGGATTCTTTTCTTGTGTGACCCTTTTTCCTCTAATACAAGTTTTTCCCTGCTTCCAACCCTTCATAAGCCTCCCAGAAGGTCTCTTTTCATCTCTTATCAAAACTAGATCTCCCTCGCGTCACTCCTTCCTCTCAAACTATCATGCTGGCATGTCATATCCATGGAGCATAGTTCAAGCCAAATAAGACCATCAAGGTTGTTCCTTAAAGGTCATGGAAGATGCAAGGGAAGGAAGTAAAAATAAGCCTAGTGCGATCATCTAGGAGCCTAAGTGACGAGGGTTAGTCTCGTCAATGCCCATTGTTATGGACTTGGGTTTTGGAGAAGGACGGAGCGCTGGAGGGATCAATCGGCTAGCAAACAAGCACACAGGGACACAAGGTTTACCCAGGTTCAGGCCTCGTAGAGGTCCCTACTCCTGCTTGTCTGCTCTTGGAACTAACGAAGGAATCGAAGATTATAGGGTGCGCAGATGCAATTTGGCGAGAGTTGTGGAAACTAGGGTTGTGATTGTCCTCCTCGCCGCCCCTCCTAGCCTTTATATAGATAGGCTAGGTCTTGGATAGTAGGTCGAGTCGGTTACAGACTAGGGTTCGCCTTTTGAACTTTCTATCTTAAACTTCTTCTTGTCTCGCAAGCAATCAAAGAGACTGTGGGTCACCCGAATTCAGCATTGGGCCTTGGCAACGCCGTGGATTTCTGCCATATCTGGACCGTATATACCAAACTCGAGTACCTATAGGGCATACCCATGTCAGTAGCCCCCGAGTGTCCAGTGGAATCGCAGATTCGACTAGGGACTTTATGAAGTCTTTGGAGTGCATGACTGAGAATTTTTTCGAGTGTTCTATTTATGTCATAGGGATTGTTGATATACGTACCTGATTTATCCGATGTATCGGTATCAGTTAACTGCCTTAGGGCAAAACAACACAATCTACTCAAACTAGAGTCCTCGGACTCGAATTCGGAAAAATGCTGGCGTAATTCGACTCAGGCCGCGGAGGTATGATATGAGTCAAATTCCAGTGTATAAGTGTGAGCACTCGACGCGTCCGTCAATGCATGTTCATCGTACCTGTAGGTACGGATATATTTCTGGTAGTGTGCAGCAGATGCGTTGCCAGGCCTTATTCAGGTCTTATCTTCAGGCTGTAAGCGCGACATCCTAATTTTTTATCATCGCGGAGATGATTCGGGTGGCCCAGGAGACGTAATCTCTTTGTAGGGAAAATGTGGGGCGGAGTCGCCATATCATTCGAGTGTGGATGTTATCAGCACATAATATGATGTACAAGGAAAAATAATCATAGGGTGCACGACCAGCGCTCCCTATGGGTTTGTCTTGAATGTTCATACACCTGCATAAAAATTCTTTCGGGTGCGCGGCCAGCGCTCCTGTTAGGAGTAGCCCCCGAGTGCTTGGTTGAGTTAAAGACTCGAGCAAGGACTAAAGTAGTCAAAATCTTCTGCTGCCGGAATCGATGACATCAGTGCTGACGATGTGATGACCTCAGTTGCCCGCGTGAGTGGCTTTGACGGGACATGACGAGCGATGGGTCCCACTTTCTGACTTCGATTTGACTGGGTGTGCGTAATCTTCTATTGCAGACACAGCTTACAATCTATCGCTCTCTCGAAGAAATGGGTCTTGTCGACCCGCCGACGCCGCCGCCAGCGCCGTAGGCGACGCATAGTTAGATATTTGTTGTAGGCGTGGTTTGCTTGTAAAATATTTCAAGATTTGCATAAAAACTTTTCATTGCAAATGGTCGATGCCCACATTGTAAATTTGATTCCAAACATGATAAATGGCGAGTACACAGCCTAGTCTAGTGGAGTCAGAGTCGGAGTGGTAGCAACGACAACACATGATGTCTTCAAAGACGTTGACGGTGAGCATGGATTCTCCTTCGTACTTGAAGACGACGAAGTTTCCGACCTTGATTTGGTGTCGTCGGGCGAACTCCTCCCATCAGCTGGCGAGGAACATCTGGTCGAGGTGGTCGAACAACACCTCCACCGGCCACACGCAGGAATTGACACCGGCTGCCCGCAGCACGACCTACTGGGGCTCTACGCCATCAACTAGATATGCGAGTTTGCACGGCAGGAGCATCCTGTCCCACGCCATGCTCGAGTGGATGGTCACGACAAACTCGAAACTAGCGAGGCTGATGTCGATGGGATCGAGCTCGGGCGATGGCGGTGGTGGTGATGGATATCGTGGTAGTGTGCCGTGGTCGCGTCCCTCACGCCCTACTTGACGACCACGACAAGGCCCCGGTGGCTCCTCTGGCCGCACCCTCCGCGGCCACCTCGACAACCATGGCCAGGGCCTGATGGTCGTCCTAAACGCCCTCCCCTTGATCCGATGCCGCCGACCATGGCTTGCTAATTGGTAGTGAAGAGTAGGCGGGGGGAGCATGCGGTGTGGAAGAAGATGGCTGCGGGTGGCCTGTTTAAAAAGGCACGACATTAGATGCTGGCGTGGAGGCCGAAGCGACAACATTGATGTGGGGCGGCAGGAGCGCAGGTGCCAGGCAACGCCGCCAGTGCAGGAGGGAAAGCGTCAGCGGTGCGACCATCCTTTCGAGCAGCCTACCTTTCTCCATTGATGTCCAGTGGAAAAAGGCTGTTGGGTCGCTGCGATGCTGACCCCTCGCCCCCTGCGGGAGGACAGGGGAGGTGTCTGCCGTGACACAACCATTGCCCAAATTTTGTGCATGGATGGGTCGGGCCAGAGGCATCGGTCCACTAGAGAGCCGCATGCTGCACGAGTATGTTGAATGCCAGTGGACCGATTTTAGCCCCCGAGAAATGGGCAAAGAGCATCTCGACTCAGCCCCCAAGAAGCCCCCCTCCTAGCACCAAAATAAGCCTTTTTAGCCTCGAATGACAAAAAATGGCCAAAAACCGGCCCAGCCACACCCCCATAGCACTCCCAGGAACCAAAATACATCTGGCACCCCCAGACCAATCTCATCCCGCCGGGGGGCTCATGGGGGCGCCGACTGAAACATATAGGCCCTCTCTCCCCCACGTGCCCCCCATCTCTCCCCCACTTCCTCTTTTTTCTCCACCTGGCTGCAGCCACCGCCCACCAGTTCCGCCCGCGCGCCTCGCCTGCTGGCCTCTGCCTTGCTGGCTGATGTCGCCCGCTCCGGCCCCGTCGCCCGCCGCGTTGGCTGCCGTGCCTTGCTGGCGGCATCCGCAAGGTCACGGTGGCATCGAAATGACCGGTGCACACCACATCATGCTGGAGGACACCGTTTTATCCGGCTGTGGGTGCGGCTGGGAAGGCAAGAAAATCAGGCGCTCGTTTTCATCCGGATTCGTCTTATTTTTCATCCAAACAGCATATTTTTCATCCGGCGATGGCTTCTGGGGGTGTGCAACGAGTGGAGATGCTCTAAGGTTCCCTAGACTAATCATCGATCGGCTAGAGTTTTGAACAAGGCAGTAATAATTATTTTTACATGATACGAGAGATCGATAACCCGACTGGCTGCTTACTTTATACAACCTCCGATTCCATAATATAAGTCTTTTTAGCAAGCTAAAACAACTCTGTAAAAAGGCTTACTCCCTCCATCTGCAAATAAGTATACTTCTAAGATTGTCTTGAATCAAAGATTTTAAAATTTAGCCAACTTTATAGAATATTGTAGCAACATACATGACATCAAATTGATATATTATGAATCTCTACTTCAAAACGAATCTAGTGATAATATTTTGTTATCATAAATGTGGCTACGTTTCTCAAAATAATTTGTCAAACTTTAAAAGGTTTGACTTAAGACAAATCTAGAAGTACACTTAGGGTGACTTCTTTTGGGCTTTTGGAGTGGCTTATTGGTCCCAGGCAGCATAAGCGCAAAAGAACTCTCCGACTTCACCTGGGCTCGTGAAGCTAGGCCGGTGCATTTGGAGAAACTGCCTCGAGCTTCTCCGGTCAACAGTCGAGCCGGTATGTCTTCTATCTTGACGCCCGACACACCAACCCTGCCGCCAATGAGCCCACCAACGAGCCGCCGCCTTTCGACGCCATATGAGCACTCCCCCGTCTCCGCCTCGTCGTTCTCACCATTCTGGTCGGAGGAATCGGCCTGGGATGCCAGAAATTGAGCCTTCCGTCCACGGTTCTTCACCTCCATCGGCCACCGCGATCTCCATTTGTGCCCCGTGTTCTCCACTTCTTCACCTTCTCACCAACCCCTCCATGGGCTCCAGGTTGAGTGCACGGTTCGAACGAACCCTCCTCCTCGCTAGGTACTACTCTGTAATGCGCCGCCACCATGAGCCGCCGAGCTCCCCCGTTCCGGTGGTCGTCGGCGCCAATTCCGGCAACGATACAGCTCCTCACCACCACCAATCGACGTAGGACTCTGACGCGCTTCAGATCCGCAAGACCATGCACTCCAGCGAGCTTCTGTGGGTCGTCTCGGCCTCTGGCCTATGAGCCTCTATCCCTGGCTGCTGCCAAAAATGTAGAAGCCCAAAAGAAGTCTACAGGGCAGTTTGATTGAGTGGGACCCAGCGCCCAATCCACGTTCTCTGATTGATGGGCCGCAAGGAGGATGCTAGCCACTACCGTAGGGCGCGCTCGATCGGGGAGACCGGAACCCTAGGATGACGGCGTGGCCAACCCACATGACTGTACCGTACGGTGCGAATCTTGGAGTACCGTCCCAAGGCACGCCTACCTGCGCGACTGCGAGCCAGTAGGGCAATGCCGAAGCAACCAGACCGCTAGCAGAGGCGGCGGGACCGAGGTGGATCCATCTTGGGATGCCCCAGAGAAAGGTTCGCGAACTCCTCCTGATTCCCTACCCAGAATAGCTTGCTGAAGAGGGGGCGGAGCGAGGGCGTGGGGCCGGAGCGGTCGATCGGTCGGCCCATTCGACCAGCGAGCAAGACGACACCTCCGACCGAGGTCCACCAATGGTCCGAATCTCCCCAGCAGCAGAGCCCACCTGCCCCCGTACAGGAGAGAGAAGTTGCATGGGCCATGGGGCCATCCACTGAAAAACGGTACTACGTGCATGCCAAGAGACGACGCAAGCGTACGCGCCCAGGAGCAGAAGCGGCCATCCCGGCCGATCGATGCATCTGTGCATGCCCAGTATACAGAAAGAGTACGCAAGAAGAAAGACGGCCGGAGTACACGGTCGCGTCGATCGATCGATCCAGCACGTACGCACGCATGGGAAAAGTTTCACAGCAAGAGTGAACAACTCATTGCGCACGGATGATTTTAAGTAACGCAGAACATGTTTTTATCCTTTTGCTCCTTCAATCAAATACTCCCCCCCCCCCCCCCAGTCCATATGTCTATATTCGTACGTATCTAGTTAAATAGTTAGACTAAAATAATATAAATCTAGACAAAGTTAAGACCATGGATATGGACCTGAGGGGTTATTACAAATCAATTCTACTTCTAGCTTAGTCTCTTAATGCAAGCCTCTCTACGTTCGACCAAGTCTGCACAAACATGTGCTCATATATGCCCACAACATCAAATATACGTACCACCAGTTTTTTTTATTTGATGAAACTGGTGCCATGTTTGTACTCAAATGCCTACAATCGTCAAATACACGGCTGATTTCCCTAGAACACCTAGTTGCCGCCACCCTCCTCTCGAACTCAAATGCCATGACCAAGCCTCCAGGAGCAGTGGTGGGTTGGGCCCGTGCCTGTTAGCGGGCTGGTGAAGATTGCACACTTGAGCATTTGTTGAGGTTGCTAGGAGATAGCCACTACGCCGACGGCATACCCCGGATTCGGGTTGAGGCCCGAGCAGCAACGCTCCCAGTTGAGTCTTTGTTGGCTCGCGGGATTCTGTGTTAAGAATCTGGACAATTATTCGATTATATTAATCTAGAAATAAATCATGATAATACCGTGCACATACTGATACTTGATAATATAGTACTAAACAAATTGTAGACGTAGAATCATCTACACAAATCACTAGTTGTGCACATAGAAATAAAAAGGAGAGGGATAAACATATTATACCCTCTGGTAGGCCAGTTGGCCGCGTCGGTGGCCATGGGTGACGACGAAGGCGTGGAAGCAGTTGATCGAGAGCGAGCAGTCGCGTAGGAGGCGCTCCCCAAAAACCTAATCGTCCCTCTCCCGTACATGATCTCGAGGGGTGGGGTTTTGGAGGCTTGCTCTCCCGTCAGCCGTGTACACGGTGGACAGGACGGGATCACCTGCGGCTGCAGCCGTAGAAGGAACGAGTAGGGCATAAATGAGTGGAGGCAGAGCAGTGTTCTGATGTGTTCTGGAGAGGAGCGATCTCTCCCCTATATAGGCACAGAGTCGGAGACGAGAGCAAATAGAAACGCCAACCATTAATACAGAAACACACGTACTTAAGACATACTTAAGATGAAACGTTTCAGCTCAGATTCATTCTCCATTAATGCAAAAATGTTTCAGCTGCAACCACTCGTATTCTATTCCTATGCAGCAAAAAGAACATCGGCTCGGTTCAGGCGTTGTGGCGGGCGGAGGAGGAGCGCACGTGTGGAAAACCCCTCCTCACTTCACACCAACTCATACTAGTGGGAGGAGAGCTCATCTTATATGTTGGTGAAAATCTCTCTCAACTAGCCATGTGGGACTAAACTCCCACCACTCCTCTTGCCATAAACAAATTGTAGACGTAGAATCATCTACACAAATCACTAGTACTATGCACATAGAAATAAAAACGAGAGGGATAAATATATTATACCCACCGGTAGGCCAGTTGGCCATTGCAGCAGCGGACGCAACAGCGGCGACAACCTCGTCGGCCGCCCTCTTGTCAGCAGTGGCCCTCTCGGCGTCGGTGGCCATGGTGATGACAAAGGCATGGAAGCAGTTGACCAAGAGCGAGCAGTCACGTAGGAGACGCTCCCCAAAAACAAAATCGCCCCTCTCCCGTACAAGATCTCGAGGGGCGGAGTTTTGGAGGCCTGCTCTCCCGTCAGCCGTGTACGCGCTCGACGGGACAGGATCACCCGCGGCTGCAGCAGTGGAAGAAACGACTAGGGCAGAAACGAGTGGAGGCAGAGCAGTGTTTTGATGTCTTCTGGAGAGGTGAAGGAAATATGCCCCGAGAGGCAACAATAAAGTTGTTATTATGTATTCCTTGTATATAATATATGTTTATTTTGCATGCTATAATTGTATTGATAGGAAACGTCAATATATGTGTGTTTAATAAACAAATAAAAGGTTCCTAGTTATGCCTCTTTTATAGACTAGCTCGTTGATTAACAAGATGATCAAAGTTTCCTGATCATGGACATTGGATGTTGTTAATAACGAGGTCACAATATTTGTAAAATGATGTGATGAACACTCATCTAAAGTATAGCATTACGATCAAAGTCATTATGTTTATATTGCTATAACATCATATGAAGTAATCTTTATCCTTAGACCATGAGATCATGTTAATTGCTAACATCAGAAGAGTAACTTGATAACATCAAACATCACACCGTAAAAGGGTGACTATAAAGGTGGGTTCAGATACTCCGAAGATGTTATGTTGAGACTCATGGATCAAGAGTGGAATTTGTCAATCCTGATGACGGATAGATATACTCTAGGCCCTCTCGGTGATATCACATTAAGATAGCTTGCAAGCAAGTGATGTGATCACTAGAATGTTATATCACGGGAACGAGAAAAGAGTGCATGTCGGTAACGAGATCAAACTAGGTATTTGGATACCGATGATCAAATCTCGGACATGTAATATATCATGAGACAAAGGGATTAAATTACTGGCATTAAAGGTTCTCACGATCACAGAAGTCATCGTTGAATGTGCAGGAGTCAGTATGGATCTCCAGGTCCCTCTTCTGATTATTGATTTGAGAGGAGTCTCAATCATGTCTGCATTATTCGCGAACCGTAGGGTGCCAAACACCATTTTGGAGCACATATGTTTCAGACGAAAGAATTGCAAAGCGCTAGAATTTTTCCGATGGAAACCGGAATTGTTTCGAGTGAAATTGCAGAAACTGGTTCTGCATGTGATATTGAAATGTTACAAGGGGTTTTATGTGAATGTTTTTTAATTAAAGTAATTAACAAAATTCTGAACAAAATAAATAAAAAGTTTTATTAAATGAGAGTTGCATTAAATTTGGTGGAAATTTAATGCATGTGAGTGGAACTTTGGGTGGAGGCTAAATTGATGTGAGTGGAGCTTCCACCACATGAATGAGGAAGAGGTGGGGTCACCCCCATGGGCGCCGGCCATGGTAGGGGAGGAGCCCCCCTCTCCTATAAAATGCCCCCCTCTCCTCCCTCACAAAGCACACCTCCTCGTGAAGGATCTCTCTCCCCTTCTAGATATATTCCCCCATGGTCTCGGATTAGCGAGATACATGTTCCTGGTGGCATTGCGTCTGAAAGCAGTTGCTACTTCTGCTGATTCGCTAGAGCGAGGAGGTGTAGGTTGTTCGGTGGCCTGAACGTGTGTGCGCGGACGGATGCACTGCTGATTTGCGGCGCTAGGACTTCCACACGATCTTGAGATGGGCAAGCGTACGACTACATCATCCACGAGTTCCAACTCGTTAACAAAACTTTGTTGTCTTCGAGGGTAAGTTGTCTATGGATGTATATCCACCAGTTGCTTGTATCTAGTAGATAGATCTTGGCGTATAGTTCTCATCATAGGAAATTTTTTGTTTTCTATGCTGCGAACCCAACAGTGGTATCAGAGCCTGATCTATGCGTAGGTGCTTTGCACGGGTAGTACACATATGTTTATATGTGGGCGATGATGATCATATTATTGCTTCTTTCATGTATTTTGGATATTGGTGGCATAGTGGGATGAAGCGGCCTGGACCAACCTTACATGTCATCGCACATGAGACCGGTTCCACGACTGACATGCAACTAGTTTTGCATAAGTGGCTGGCGGGTGTCTGTCTCTCCTACTATAGTCAATATCTGATTTACAACGAGTTGCTAATAACTTGGTTATCCTCGTTGTGGTTCCATGTTTGTAGGTAGGACCGGTTCTATCTCCGAAAGCCCTAAGCCACGTAAAACTTGCAATGGATAAATTAGAGGCATCTAGTTTAGATCGTTGCTGGGCTAGTGTCTTTATATGGTAATGTTGTAAGTAGATATATGGTAGATACTGATACATTGCAAATGTATCTATAATTTTTGATGTTCCATGCTTGGTTTTATCCACTTTTTTGTGTTTTGTTCCAACTTTGGAGTACTTTTCATATGATTTCTTGGACTAACCTATTAACAAGAGCCACAGTGCCAGCTGCCTGTTTTCTGCTGTTTTTGGTTTCAGGAAAGTCAGAAAATGAATATTCTAGAAATTGGACGGGACAAAATCCAAAGTGACTATTTTTCTGGATGTCATCAAGTGCCAGAATACGAGACGAAGAGGGGCTAGGGGGCCACCACACCACCTAGCCACGCGGCCAGGCCTGACCCGCGCCAGGGGGTGGTGTGGCCGCTCCCGGCACCCCCTCGGCCTCTCCTTCCGCCTATATATTGCCCTCGGGACGAAAACCCTAAGTACCCGATCAAAAATCCACGAAAGAGTCTGTAGCCGCCGTCATCTCCATCCCTAGATCGGGAGGGATCTGAAACTCTTCCCGGCACCCTGTGGGAGAGGGGAATTCATCCTGGAGGCCTTCTTCTTCACCATGTAAGCCTCCGGTGTGATGCGTGAGTAGTTCATCCTTGGACTACGGATCCATGTAGTAGCTAGATGGCTGGTTTCTCTTCCTTTGTGCTTTCATGTTTAGATCTTGTGAGCTCCGTTCATGATCAAGATCATATTTTTGTAATCCATACATGCTGTGTTTGCGAGGATCCGATGTATATTGAGATGCTATTTCAGATTGATTATTGATTCTATCATGTCTTTGTTATTTGAGATCTTGCATGCTTTCCATTGTTAGTAGCTATCTTGGCCAAGTAGATGCTAGCAACTCCAAGAGTTAGTATTTATGCTCGATAGTGGGTTCATGCCTCTGGTAATCTGGGGAAGTGACAGAAATCTCTAAGGTACTAGATGTGTTGTTGCTACTAGGGATAAAACAACAATCCTTTGTTTATAAAACAATCGTATTGTTTACTTTACACGCAGTTCGTAAAGCAATAATCTATTGCTTGCAACTTAATACTAGAGGGGGGTCGGATGATAACCTGAAGGTGGATTATTAGTCATAGATGCAGTTGGATGGCGGTCTATGTATTATGTTGTAATGCCCAATCAAGTCTCAAAGGAGTCAAGATGATTAGTATATGCATGTATTGCTTTCTCGGTGTTTGTCAATTGCCCCGCTGTAATTTGTTCACCCAGCATGTTATCTATCTAAGGAGAGCCACCTCTAGTGAACTATGGATCCCGGTCCTTGTCTTTTACATACAATCTATAAACTGTTTCTGCTTTGTGTTTACTTTCTGCAAACTTTTACTTCTTTCTATTCGATACGTTTAATCCTTTGTTTTCTGCAAAACACGGTGAGATTGACAACCTAATCGCAAGTTGGGGACAAAGTTTTGTGGTTGTGTTGTGCAGGTCTCCACGTTGCTACTAGCACCGGTAGTGTGCCCTGCCAAAGCTCAGCTAGTAACACCTTTGGGGTGTTTCCTTGCTCCTACTGGTTCGATTAAACCTTGGTTTCATAACTGAGGGAAACTTGCTACTGTGCACATCATACCTTCCTCTTGGGGTTCCCAACGAGCTCTACATCAACCACGAGCCATCAACACTTTTCTGGACGCCGTGCATTGAGCCATCAGATACTCTTACAACACACTTAACGTGTAAGTTCCATATACCTTGGCCTTACACACAAAGGAATGATAAAGATCATACCACGATGTATATGATAGAGATCAAATGCATGGATCATATCATCCCACTTTACACATTAGATGTTCACATCTTATATTGCTAGTTTGGCGCTTTTAGTAGCATTATAAGATGATCCCTCATTTAAATATCAAGATAAAATGTGTTCTTCCTTAAGTATGCACCGTTCTATGGATCGTGTTTCGAGACATCACGTGATGATCGGGTGTACTCGACTCCACGCTTTCATACAACGAGTGTAAGACAGTTTTACACATGCGAATACTAAGGTTCTTACTTGGCGAGCCTAGCATGTACATACATGGCCTCGGAACATGGACCGAAAGGTTAAGCATGAGTCATATAGTTGATATGATGCCCATATAGATGCTCGCATTTGAAGCTACACCGACTCACGTGATGATTGGACTTGGTGTAGTGTATTTGGTTCATGTAATCACCAAAAGGACACGATGGATGTCGTTTTTGAGTGGGAGTTCATTAGTAATTTGGATTAGTTGAACTCAATCTATCATAAACTTGGTTTAAATAAACTTTACAAATTCTGTTGTAGATGGCACCACCTGCTTTTAATTTCAATGTATTCATGGAGAAAGAGAAACTTGCTGCGAATGGTAGCAACTTCACCAACTGGGCTATGAATTTGAGGATTCTCCTCACTGCTGCACAAAAGCAATATGTGCTAGAGGCGCCGCTAGGCCCCCCACCAGCTCCTGATGCCCCTGACGAGGAAAAAATGTCTATATAACTTGTCAGGAGGACCACAACTTAGTTCATTGCGGCATACTGTATGGGCTAGAGCCAGAACTTCGAAAGCGTTTCGAAAATGGCAATGCTTTTGATACGATGGGAGAATTGAAAATGATTTTCGATACCCATGCTGCCGTAGAGAGTTATAATGCTTCTTAAAAGTTCTTTAGCTGCATGATAGAGGAGAACAACTCCGTTAGTGAGCACGTACTCAAAATGTCTGGGTACGCCGATAATCTTATGTCCTTAGGAATAACGATTCCCATTGACCTAAGCATACATCGTGTTCTCCAATCTCTGCCACCTAGACACAAGAGATTCATGATGAACTATAACATGCAGGGCATGAAGAAGTCTCTTCCTGAGCTTCTGTCAATGCTTAAAACTGCAGAAGTGGAGATTAGGAAAGAACATCAAGTGTTGATGATCAATAGGACCACCGGTTTCAAGAAAGACAAGAAAGGCAAGCAGAAGGGAAAGAAGGGCGGCAAATCTGTTGCGGCACCTAAAAAGAAATCCCAAACTGGCCCTAAGTCTGATACCGAGTGATGCGATTGCAAGGGGACTGGCCATTGGAAGCGCAACTGCCACAAGTATTTGGCGGACAAGAAGGCCGGCAAGGCAAACAAAGGTATATGTGATATACATGTTATTGATGTGTACTTGACTAGTACTCACAGTAGCACCTGGGTATTTGATACGGGATCGGTTGCTAATATATGTAACTCGATTCAGGGGCTGTGGAACGAGCGACAGCTAGCAAGGGATGAGGTCACGATGTGGGTCGGCAATGGATCAAGAGTTGATGTGATCGGCGTCGGAATGCTGCCTCTCCATATGCCGTCGGGATTAGTGATAAATCTAAATATTTTTTATTTGGTGCCTACACTAAGCATGAACATTGTATCCGGATCGTGTTTGATGCGAAGTGGTTATTCCTTTAAATCTAAAAACAATGGTTGTTCGATTTATATGAATGATATCTTTTATGGTCATGCACCTGTGATGAATGGTTTATTTCTGTTGGATCTCGATAGTAGTATTACGTATATTCATAATGTTGATGCTAAAAGGATTAAACTTGATAATGATATATCTGCATATATGTGGCACTGCTGTCTAGGTCATATTGGCGTTAAACGCATGAAGAAACTCCATTCTGATGGATTTTTGGAATCACTTGATTTTGAATCATTTGATACATGTGAGCCATGCCTTATGGGCAAGATGACTAGAACGCCATTTTCTGGTTCAATGGAATGGGCGACAGATTTATTGGAAATCATACATACTGATGTGTGTGGACCAATGAGTGTGTCGGCGCGAGGTGGATATCGTTATTTTGTTACTTTCACGGATGATTTGAGTAGATACGGGTATATCTATTTGATGAAACATAAGTCTGAAACCTTTGAAAAGTTCAAGGAATTTCAGAATGAAGTGGAAAATCATCGTAACAAAAAGATCAAATTTCTGCAGTCCGACCATGGAGGAGAGTATCTTAGTTATAAGTTTAGCACACATATGAAAGACTGTGGAATAGTTTCACAACTCACGCCTGCCAGAACACCACAACGTAATGGTGTGTCAGAATGTCGTAATCATACTTTATTGGATATGGTTCGATCTATGATGTCTCTGACTGACTTGCCACTGTCATTTTGGGGTTATGCACTAGAAACCGCTGCATTCACTTTAAATTGGGCACCATCTAAATCCGTTGAAACGACACCGTATGAATTATGGTTTGGAAACAAACCTAAGATGTCATTTCTTAAAGTTTGGGGATGCGATGTTTATGTGAAGAAACTTCAGCCGGATAAACTCGAACCCAAAGCGGAAAAATGCGTCTTCATAGGATACCCTAAAGAACCGATTGGGTATACCTTCTATCACAGATCCGAGGTCAAGGTTTTTGTTGCCAAGAATGGATCCTTTCTTGAGAAGGAGTTTCTCGCGAAAGGTGTGAGTAGTCGGAAGGTAGAACTCAAAGAGGTTATTGAACCTTCTCTTCATGAAATGGCGAGTAGCGCAGCACCGGAAATTATTTCAGAGTTGACTTCACCTGATGAAGAGAGAGCTAATGATAATGATCATGAAACTCCAAAAGAGGACACTACCGAACCTCGCATGTCAAGCAGGACACGTGCAACTCCTGAACTGTACGGCAATCCTGTTATGAATTTCATGATTGATGAAATAGATGACCCTGCGATGTATGAAGAAGCCATGATGAGCCCGGATTCCAACAAATGGCTAGAATCCATGAAATCCGAGATGGAATCCATGTACGAAAACCATGTTTGGACCTTGGTGGACTTACCTCACGATCGAAAGGCTGTTGAGAATAAATGGATTTTCAATAGAAAAACTGATGCTCATGGTAATGTGACCATCTATAATGCTCGACTTGTCGCAAAGGGGTTTCGACAAATTCAAGGAGTTGACTACGATGAGACATTCTCTCCCGTGGCGATGCTAAAGTCGGTTATGATTATGTTAGCAATTGCTGCATATTTCGATTATGAAATATGGCAGATGGATGTCAAAACCGCGTTCCTCAATGGTAATATTGAAAAAGAGTTGTATATGATGCAGCCTAAGGGTTTTGTCGATCCTAAGGATGCTGATAAGGTATGCAAGCTTCAGCGATCCATCTATGGACTGGAGCAAGTATCCCGGAGTTGGAATCTCCGCTTTGATGAGGTGATCAAAGAGTTTGGATTTGTCCAAACTTATGGAGAGACTTGTATTTACAAGAAAGTGAGTGGGAGCAATGTGGCATTTCTTATATTATATGTGGATGACATATTATTGATTGGAAATGATGTATATCTTTTAAACAGTGTTAAAATTTATCTAAATAGCAAATTTTCGATGAAGGACCTTGGTGAAGCTTCATATATATTAGGCATTAAAATCTATAGAGATAGATCAAGGTGCCTAATTGGGCTATCGCAAAGTACATACCTTGATAAGATATTAAAGAAGTTTAATATGGACGGAAGTAAGAAGGGGTTCTTACCTATGTTGCAAGGCAAGACATTGAGTAAGACTCAAAGTCTGGCTACGGTGGAAGAAAGAGAGATAATGGATAAGATCCCCTATGCCTCAGCCATAGGCTCTATAATGTACGCCATGCTATGTACAAGACCAGATGTGGCACATGCTATTAGTTTGACTAGTAGGTACCAATCTGATCCAGGTTTGGAACACTAGATAGCGGTCAAGAATATCCTTAAGTACTTAAGAAGAACTAAGGATATGTTTCTTGTATACGGAGGTGAAGAAGAGTTAGTCGCTAAGTGTTATGTCGATGCTAGCTTTGACACCGATCCGGATGACTCTAAGTCTCAATCCGGATATGTATTTCTCTTGAACGGAGCAACAGTTAGTTGGAGGAGTTCCAAACAACCTGTGGTGGCTGGATCAATGACGGAGGCAGAATATGTTGCTGCTTCAGAAGTGGTGCAGGAAGTGGTCTAGATGAAGGAGTTCATAACGGAACTAGGTGTGGTTCCTTGTAACACCCTCCAATCGGCCCTATGCAAGTTTTAGCGCTCCCCGCCAAACCCGCATAGAAATGATTCAAGGACGCCCACCAGGCACTTTCGTGCGGGTGGAAAACGAAGTAATACCATTACACAACAGTCCTCGATGGGACCCACAGAACAGATATATATACATCCCGACTCCAAAAGTCAAGAATATAGATATACACTACAAAGATCCAAATCACCTTGAAAACGATACAGCGTCCGAGTACGGACAAGATGCAAATAGGGCTAAGATCCCTGAAGAATAACCAATGGCGTCCATAACCCTTCCCAGGCCAAGCCGGAAGGGTAACCCTGCTAACGACGTCGATCTCAAACCTGCTAAAACAAAAGGGGTGCCGACAAAGGGCAAAGGAAAAAGAGGAGCGTCAGTACTGAGGCCAGTACACGGCAAGGCTAGAATTCCGCGGCTCTCGCCTACATAGGTATGGTGGGCTAAAGCGGCAGCGCAGCGGCACTAAACAACCTATAGAGACTCGGTACAACTGGCGGTTATCAGAGAGGGATAAGAAAGACCTATTCGGATCCAACCTGAAGCTAACACCAAAGAAACCCATCCTGGTATTTCCCCCTTGAGACCAAACGAGGAAGTCAGACCGAGGAACTCACACAGTTGGCAATTTTACTCATTCCATTATAGTTGCAACACTTACTAATCTGGTATAGGTAGCATGAGTCATCCTGAAGCGTAAGTAGTGGGCAGTTTTAATCACCATTCCGCTATAGTTGGAACATTTACTAGTCAGATATAATTGTCCTGAGGAATACCAAAACCCAGCATTTGTTGGCACTTTTATCACATTCCATTGGAGTTGCAACACTTACTAGGCAGGTATAATATGACACAGATCCACCAGTTGTTGGCATTTTTAATATCCATTCCATTATAGTTGCATCTGTTTACTAGTCTCACATTAAGTCAAATTTATAGCACTACTTTAGTTATGCTTGTCTATGATCAAGATACTGTGCTCCAAGTCATCCATAACCGCGGACACGGCTTTCAGAAAGTTTTACCCTGCAGGGGTGCACAAATAGCAATACACACTCGATCAACCTCGGAGAAACCAACTCAAAACCCAACGAGGCATTCACGACAACGCGATCACAAGATTCATAAAATATTTCAGGGGGCCACCCCACTAATCTACCCGCAACGAAGTTGGCCGGCTCCGGAATGGACCCAGGGTTTGTGACAATGGCTGTAAACGACTGGGAACCCGAAAGTGTGACTGGGCTTGTCGATACCGCGAAAACATTCCATGATCCAAAACAGTACCGGTGCTCCACGCACAATCTTAAATAAAGCAGTAAAACATGGCATAAGTACAGGATAGTAATAAAGCCCCAAACTACTTTGTGGCCCCTAGAAATAGAAATGAATCAAGCTCTGGCTCAGGGGTGTCCATAAGGCCTCCCAGATGTGGATAGTGCGAAAAATCAAGGAACAGGTATCAAGTACTCGGGGTCCTACGGGACACAAGTGAGCGTGGAAGAACCAAATAACATCTATTGCCCACCGATGCCTCTGCATTAGTTATATCTAGCATTTTAATAGTTGTATTTAAAGTCATGATCATCTCCACCATTAAACATCTCCACCAAATAAGCATCTGCCAGCATTTCAACAACTGTGGTACTTGACAACATGAGATCGCACCTGAGCAAGCAGCTACGACTCACAAGGCCAGCTATCTACCAAACACGGGTGATAGGAGGTGTCCAAGGCAATATAGAGGCTGCACGGGATATAACTGGTGTTCGGAAACTAAAGCATCACGACACGGATAGCAATAGATCAACAGGAGGAAATAAAGACTATAAATGCAAAATAGGTAGAAGGGGAGGAGATGCTCGCCTGGGAAACACTGTCGAAGGATCATATCCGGAGAACTTGTCGGTACTCGCATCAACTCATCGGCCTAATCCGCGAAGAAGCAAACACTAGAAGAAACACCGGATGCAATATTTAATGCTACGGCAGAAGAAACGACATGTTTATGATATGATGCATGACATGGCATAGATGCGGTGCAATTAGGCAATATTAAGCGGAACCATGGTCCTGACAATTAATTAGAGGGTTCATGTTGTTTAACTACCCCGCAAATTAAATGTCGTATTAACAGGGTGAAACATGGCATCGGTTCGCTACGCAACTTAAAGGGAGTCCGGTATAAGACTAGAATAGCCTGCATATGGACTCCATATTAATTATGAGGTGAATCGGCATAATGCCCCAAAACCACAGACAAGTAGGCATGCATGAATAATTTAATATGCGACAGTTGATAATGTCATATTATAAATATAGGGGCTTAGGGTCACACATCTGGGTTCGGAAGATCTTGGGGTGCCGAGGGTTCGGGGTCCGGTCTCAGGGTTCGACGGGGATCGATCTTGCATCCGGGAAGAAGGACTTGGTGCTCCGAGATGAAGCGCTTATCGTTCCGTGGTCTTCGGGTTCGATCTTCGGATCCAAGGTCGGGTCTTGGATCCGTGAGGAGGTACTTGTCGCATCCGATGGATCGGTCCTCGGGTCGAAGAACTTGGCGCGCCAGGGTTTGGTCTTCGGATCTTGGTCGGGTTACCGGTAGATCTTGGTGTTCCGGGAAGGAGATCTTGGAGTTCCGTCTTTATTGGTCGATGACGTACTAGGGTTGTGGCGCTCGGTCTCCGGGGTCAATCTTTGGTTCCTTGACGTCTACCTTGGGGTTCCATCTTCGATGTCGATGGCGATCTTGGATCCGTGACGGAGGTCTTGTTGTTCCGAGAAGAAGTTCATGGCATCCATAAGGCGATCTTGGGGTTTCGTGAAGGAGAGCCTGGATCAACGGGTTCGGCGCCGGGTCTTCGGATCATCGGGCCCATATAGGAGAACTTGAAGTCCAAGAAGTAGATGTTCATCATTGCACCATCCTCATCTGGTGTTTTGTCGGTATCAACACGTGACAGCCTTGGCAGATTCGGTACCAAAATCCAAAGAGCAAGGGACAACTGCAGAACAAGGGTCACTGTGTAGAACAGAGGCAACCTTGGGCGTGCGCGAGCAGAGGGTCGTGGCAGGAGCTCGGCGGCGGGGAGAGGCGAGGTGGCCGGGGCCGGAGCGGATGAAGGGCGACGCGGGGCCACGCGAGCCAAAGCGGACGCATTCGCTACAGGACATGGCGGGCGGCCGGCAAGGAGTGGCCTGGGCACCAACGCAGGGCGGACGACAGCCGCGGAGGGCGCGGGACGGCGCGATGGTGGCAGACTCCGTCGAGGAGGCGGGGTCGGCTCTAGTTCGAGGAGAGGTGAGGATCGAGGGTGGAGGCGCAAGGCGGTGGTGCCGGTTGCTGGAGACAGTGGATCCCGCGGCGACGGGGCCGAGCCGGGGAAGGAGGACGCGGGGGGGACGAGGCCGTCTTGGAGGCAGCCTGCGTGGTCGGGGTCGCTGGGGCGACCGCGAGCAGTGGCCGCTGGCAGCGGCGGAGGAGATTAGCGAGAGGAGATGGGAGACGGGGGTAGGTGGGGATGGAGCATGAGGGAGACGCGGAGTGGGGCCGGGGAACGTGGCAGGGCGACGTGGGGGCGTGTCCGTCGCGAGGGAGAGATGCGAGGCCGGTGGCGGGGTGGGGACCCAGGTGGAGACGGGGTGGGTCCCGAGGCTGTCGGGGTGGGGAGTTGGCTCGAGCGGGATCGGTGGTGCGACCGGGGTGGTGCTGTGGTGGTTGGGCAGGAGTTGGAGAGGGAGTTGCGCGCCCAGGGGATTTGGTCGGGTGGCAGGTGGTGTGGGGGAGCGTGCAGGCGGCGGTGTGTGTGTGGGGCTAGGTTAGCTTAGGTTAGGGTTTGGAGGTGGCCGGCTGGGCTTTTGGGCCTGGCTGGCTGCCTCCCAAAAAATAACATAAATTTTGATTATTATTGTAAGAGACGTTTGAAATTTGTTTTTAGACAAACAAAAGATCCAGGAGAGACCGAGGTTTTGATTTGAATAAAGACAGGGGATATTTAGAAAACCAAAACTAGACCTTTCGAAAATAGTTTAGACAAAAACCATGCATGACGATGACGATGCTCAAATGCAAGGTGGCATGATGACATGAGCATGCGGTCATGATGATGCAATGCACAAAAACAACGCGATTTTCTAGTAGTGGTTTTTGCGGGGCGCCACATTCCTAGTGCATTGGACCCAATGGTGATCTATTGTGACAATGAGCCATAGCCAACGCCAAGGAACCAAGGTCTCACCAGAATTCCAAGCATATTAAGCGCCGGTTTCACTCCATCCACGAGCATGTCAAGGATGGAGATATAAAGATTTGTAAAGTACACACGGACCTAAATGTAGCAGATCCGTTGACTAAAGTTCTCCCTAGGGCAAAACATGATCAACACCAGAACTCCATGGGTGTTAGATTTATCACTATGTGAACTAGATTATTGTCTCTAGTTCAAGTGGGAGACTGAAGGAAATATGCCCTGAGAGGCAATAATAAAGTTGTTATTATGTATTCCTTATATATGATAGATGTTTATTTTGCATGCTATAATTGTATTGATAGGAAACGTCAATACATGTGTGTTTAATAAACAAATAAAATGTTCCTAGTTATGCCTCTCTTATAGACTAGCTCGTTGATTAACAAGATGATCAAAGTTTCCTAATCATGGACATTGGATGTTGTTAATAACAAGGTCACAATATTTGTGAAATGATGTGATGGACATTTATCCGAAGTATAGAATTACGATCAAATTCATTATGTTTATATTGCTATAACATCTTTTGAACTAATCTTTATCCTTAGACCATGAGATCATGTTAATTGCTGACATCAAAAGAGTAACTTGATAACATCAAACGTCACACCGTAAAAGGGTGACTATAAAGGTGGGTTTAGATACTCCGAAGATGTCATGTTGAGGCTCATGGATCAAGAGTGAAATTTGTCAATCCCGATGACAGATAGATATACTCTAGGCCCTCTCGGTGATATCACATTAAGATAGCTTGCAAGCAAGTGATGTGATCACTAGAATGTTATATCACGGGAACGAGAAAAGAGTGCATGTAGATAACGAGATCAAACTAGGTATTTGGATACCGATGATCGAATATCGGACATGTAATATATCATGAGATAAAAGGATTAAATTACTAGCGTTAAAGGTTCTCACGATCACAGAAGTCATCATTGAATGTGCAGGAGTCAGTATGGATCTCCAGGTCCCGCTTCTGATTATTGATTTGAGAGGAGTCTCAATCATGTCTGCATTATTCGCGAACCATAGGATGACACACTTAAGGGTTGCGAAACACCATTTTGGATCACATATGTTTCAGACGAAAGAATTGCAAAGCGCTGGAATTATTTTGATGGAAACCAGAATTAGTTCGGGTGAACTTGCAGAAACTGGTTCTTCATGTGATATTGAAATGTTACAAGGGGTTTTATATGAATGTTTGTTAATTAAAGTAATTAAAAAATTCTGAATAAAATAAATAAATGAGTTTTATTAAATGAGAGTTGCATTAAATTTGGTGGCAATTTAATGCATGTGAGTGGAACTTTGGGTGGAGGCTAAATTGATGTGAGTGGAGCTTCCACCACATGAATGAGGAAGAGGTGGGGGAACCCCCCATGGGCGCCGGCCATGGTAGGGGAGGAGCCCCCTCTCCTATAAAAGGCCCCCTTCTCCTCCCTCACAAAGCACAACTCCTCGTGAAGGATCTCTCTCCCCCTCTAGATATATTCCCCTATGGTATTGGATTAGCGAGATATATGTTCCCAGTGGCATTGCGTTTGGAAGGAGTTGCTGCTTCCGCTGATTCGCTGAAGCGAGGAGGTGGAGGTTGTTCGGTGGCCTGAACGTGTGTGCGAGAACGGATGCACTGTTGATTTGCGGCGCTAGGACTTCCACACGATCTTGAGATCGGCAAGGGAAAACTACATCATCCACGAGTTCCAACTCGTTAACAAAACTTTGTTGTCTTCTAGGGTAAGTTCTCTATGGATGTATATCCACCCGTTGTTTGTATCTAGTAGATAGATCTTGGCGTATAGTTCTCATCGTAGGAAATTTTTGTTTTCTATGCTGCGAACCCAACAAGAGGAGCAACCTGTTGGCACTCGTTTTGGGCTCATAGCTAATCAAGGCAATGGTGAGAGACACTCGGAAAGGTCCACTTGAGGATTATTAATCATCATTAAAGAGGCACCATATCAAGTCAAACCATGATCAGGCTTAATAGGCGATTATGGTAGTGTTCATAGAAGAATTGGAGACTGACATATGGAGGATTCAACTCTAACTCCTTTAATATGATCTCAAATGAAAAAGTGCTGAAGATGAAAGTTGGCGCCTCGTCAAAACAAGCAATTTTGGTTTTTAAATCATCTTAATCCAAGGTAATATGCAAATTTGAGAGCCAAAATACTGCCAGAGGCTGAATTAGCACGGCCAGGACCAAGGTCGCCGGACCACATACCATGTCTCACCTTAGACGAGAGCAATGGACTCGGTCGACCCAAAAACCTCGTAATTCGATCAATCTGCTTACGATTTAATTTAAGCAGTTAAGATCAACTTGGATAAAAAAGTGTAAAAAATGAAAGTTTTTCGCGTTTTCGAGATAAACAGCTTTGTTTTTGGAGTCAACTTCTTTAGAGTAAGTATGTGGCCTCCAGAATCAAAATATAACCGAATTGAGTTAAATTCGTTCGGTCTAAATCCGAGTTTGATACGAAAATAAGAGAAAAGTCCATCAAGATCAGAACATATGAAAAAGTTGCCAACATCAAAGTTGTTCGTTCTCTCGGGAGGCACAACTTTTACTTTTACGACATTTTGATCCGAGCTCGCTTACTATCTCAAAAGTGGTCCATAAGGTACTGACAAGTTTTTGACCAAACAGTTACATAAATTTCAGGTTTGCGTGTTCGAGTTGGATCCCAACTAGGGTTTTAGGCGTGGATCCAACTTTCTTTCTTGCCCGGAAAGTCCAGCCGCTCCAGCGGACCACTTTTCAGTACCTTCCGGACCACTTTTTCTTGGTCAAAAACTTGTCAGTACCTTCCGGACCATTTTTGAGATAGTAAACGAGCTTGGGTCAAAATGTGGTAAAAAATAAAGTTGTGTATCCTGAAACAACGAACAACTTTTATGTTGGCAACTTTTTCATCTTATCTGATCCTGATGGACTTTCCCTTTATTTTCGTATCAAACTCGGATTTAGAACGTACGAATTTAACTCAATTAAGCCATATTTTGAATCTGGAGGCCACATCCTTGCTCAAAATAAGTTGACTCCAAAAGAAAAGTTGTTCATCTAAAAAAAGAACTTTCATGTTTTACACTTCCATCCGAGTTGATCTTCACTGCTTAAATTAAATCGTAAGAAGATTGATCGAATTAGGAGGTTTTTGGGTCGATCGAGTCCATTGCTCTCGCCTAAGGTGAGACATGGTTTGTGGTCCGGCGACCCCGGTCCTGGCCGTGCTAATTCTGCCACTAACAGTATTTTGGCTCTCAAATTTACATATTAACTCGGATTAAGGTGATTCGAAAACCAAAATTGCTTGTTTTGACGAGGTGCACAACTTTGATGTTCAGTACTTTTTCACTTGAGGTCATCGTAAAGGAGTTATAGCTGAATCCTCCATATATCAGCCTCAAAGTCTTCTCTGAACACTACCATAATCGGCTATTAAGCTTGATCATGTCTTGACTTGATATGATGCCTCTTTGATGATGATTAATAATCCTCAAGTGGACCTTTTCGAGTGTCTCTCACCATTGTCTTGATTAGCTATGAGCCCAAAACGAGTGCCAACACAACCTCTTCCCTATATAGGCACAAAGTCGGAGACGAGAGAAAGTAGAAACACCAACCATTAATATAGAAACACCAACCATTAATACAGAAACACACGTACTTAAGTCGAAACTTTTCAGCTCAGATTCATTCTCCATACGTACTTAAGATCAAACTTTTCAGCTCAGATTCATTCTCCATTAATGCAAAAACTTTTCAGCTGCAACCGCTTGTATTCTATTCCTGCGCAGCAAAAAGAACATCAGCTCGGCTTGCACGCCGTGGCGAGGAGTGGCGGGCAGCGGAGGAGAAGGAGGAGTGCATGTGTGGAACATCTCTCCTCACTTCACACCAACTCATACTAGTGGGAGGAGAGCTCACCTTATATGTTGGTGAAAATCTCTCCCAACTAGCCATGTGGAACTAAACTCCCACCACTCTTGCCATGAAAGCATGGGACTTCAGAGATTTTTCGAAATTGTTAAATGGGTCTAAAGCCCAATTTAATCGATGGAACGCGTCTTGGCTACGATTGGCAGAATCTTGGTAATGTATACCAAGCATTGCGACTTTCCTCGGCATTAGCTGGGGAGCTCAATTCGTGACGTCTTAGAGAAGCACTTGGTGAATTTTAGCCGTTTAGTCATAGTCTTGTTTTGAGTGATGAGTGTGTCGGCCTTTTCTTAGACTTGTACTATTGGGTGTTTCGTCATTTTCTTGGGCTTATAAATAAAACACTTTTTTCTATCAATGAGTCGAACGCAAAGATTTTGCATTTTCGCGAAAAAATATTCCGAAAAGATGTAAATTTGTAGACCATTTTTTGTTGATTAGAATTGATTTTGTGCATTTAAAACATTTAGACATTATATGTTTGCTCTGGCTCCTCTGAAATCATCGTTGCTTAGCCTCTGCATGTATTTAGACTCGTTTTATTGTATATATAAATGTGAATATACAAATCTGCAACATCCAATTCGGGGTAGAGGGAGTAGTTTTTCTGTATATTCATTTAAATTTAATTAATTTGATTTACTTTGTTAATTTCCTACTTCTTCTTTTTATTTGTTTATTACGTTTCTCCTCTCTTCCTCGTTTCATTTTACTTTTGATGTGTAATTCATTCATATTATTTCACGACCATGTCCATGTAATTGTTTTTTATTAACTCCTCTCTATAATCCAATCTCATAATAATGTCCATCTTCTTTTGGGGCATGTGACACATTTGGCCAAACTAGGTGAATTAATACTTTACTTACCAAATTATATTGATGAAAAAATACCAATATAATAAATTTATACGAGTCAATTTTTCTTGATGTCACATCCACTGCCTTCTGGAACATTTTGACTTTTTTTCACACAACATTTTAGCTGTCATAAGAATGGTATACGTTCCGCCGATAATTATCTTGTCATACCAGAATATCTTACTTGGCATATATTTTAACACATGTCCAACAATATTTTACTAAATTCCATTGGATAATTATAGTTTTTATTATACTTCACTTCCTAATTATGCTTTCTTATTTGCAAATATGTAGACAATTTTTTTGGAGATTCCTCCGCTTGTGCGGCCCGGGCCGCATTTAGTATGTCTCTGCTGAGGTCGGCTATGTTTCCTCCTCCCACACACACTGCGCGGTACCTGTTTTTGTCCGGCTAAAGGTAGATGCTTCACTCTAGAGAAAAAAGGCTAAATGTAAAGGTACAACTCTAAAATTTACCATTTTTGTTGCATACTCTGCAATATTCATATCATGGTTTATCCCTTTCATTTGTCGGGATATCAGTTGTATTCACTTCCTAATTTTCATGACATTCTACAAAGTGTATATAAGGGTATCCTGATACCTTCGATCTGGATTTACGGATGTAGTATGGTAGCTTTTTTCCTAGAAGACCTAGGTTTAATCGAATCTCGGAAAGCACTGCTAAAAGGTAATAAAAAGCACAAGTCTACAAGACTTTGTTTGTTCGTTTTACATTAGTTGACCGGACCAATCTGGTTTACTTTATAACGGGTTTGAATCAATGGATGGAGATAAGCCAGGGTTGAAGATCCACCTGCAGCTGCACATCAAATTTGATAAAAGATAACAATAAGTGTAGTCATGTATAATGTTTGATTCGAGATAATATCTTGTGGGCAACATATCCTAATATTCTAGAGCCCCCGTGATGCAGTAGGTATAGCAATAGACTTTTAATCCAACTGAGAGTACACCGAAGCCACGGGTTACAAACAATTATTAAGTGCAAAATACGGATCAAAGCTTTAAGTGATGATGTTGTTGTTGATCCTGAATGGGGCGCTAAGCGAAGACCGTACTATCCTTTCTGTCACTGAGGTTTGAGATCGCCCGTAGCCAAGTATCTCACCTCAAGCCTTTATCAATCTATGGGATCTTGGGTACCTACAAGTCCACATATCGATACAAGAGATGAAGAAACAAAAGATACAAATCACAATCTCAAACAAAATACAATTCTCCCATGATCTAGATGCACATAATTGCTGTGAGGTTTCTCCCCAACCCGCATCCCATGAGGACTACTCACTCATAACAAATAGATCGGAGATAGAAAACATCATGCAAATACTTAGATTGAAATCAAATATTCTTACAATGGTCGCCAAATCACAAGGAGATCTAAAGTACAAAGCAATGGCTATGGCTAGTGGATGGATGGATGGTGGAAGTGATGAACAATGGTGTGGATCTCTTTTGGTTGTGTTGTGATGCAATCTGAGAATGGCGGCTCTTTGGCCGACGGCTGGAGCCTGGAAATATATAGGCGTCTTCACGAAAGTTGTAGGGTTTGACGATACGAAGCCGTCGCCACCTGGTACAGGTGGGCAATACGGGAAGACCGTGCCCGTACCAGTGGTCGTTAAGCTTGCTGATTCCCTAGGATGCTTCTCCAATTACTTGGTCGTGTGTACTTCCTCAAAATCCTTCATTATGACTGCCTATTTTGCATTAAAAGCCGTGAATTCCTGCACAACATAAATCAAAGAAGAGATTTGCATATCTTTGTAATTATTAGTCATTAGTGGCAAGAGTTGAGAGTTTCTTTGGTAATTGGTTGACCAAAAACAACATTTAAACGTAGTGGAAGATGGCAAAAATCGAAGCCATCAACTTCCCCAAAGCTCAAACCTTGATCGTCCTAGAGCATGAAGAACCAAAAGAACTATAGGGAATTCAACGTTTAAACTTGAAACAACGAGAATAAGAGTTCACTTATAGTCGGTAGTCGTATGTGCTCAACACTTCATTCATTTGTGAAACTTATCAAAGTTAGAGAGATGACAAGAATACTATACAAGCTTCGGTAAGTCAAGATAATCAAAGTAAAGTTTAATATAAGTATAAGTAACTAGAAGTGTAGCAATCAATCCAATTCCTCTATTTAAATCTCAGCTTTCAAGGAACACTAGGATGTTTAAATAGCATTATTGAGTAAGAGAGTTTCATGTCCCAAGTATTTTAACAATGAAGTGTCTTATTTACACCCACATCAATAAATCAAGTCTATCTAAAACACTTCTAATCTAATCATTGTCTTTCAAGAAAAAATTGTAAAGTAGTAATGAGACCATGCTAAGGACTTGTTATGTGGATCCTCATTGATATCTTTTTTCTTTCTTTCTTTTTGTTTTTCAAGTATCGCTGATTGTTTCTTTTGCAAGTGTTTGCACATCCTTTGAGAGTACTAATACTTTTGCCCATACATTGACACGGATGCCACTCATGTCATCAACTCATAGCCAAAATCCGGGGTTATCCATAGATTGTTCAAAAGCTAGCGGAGTTGTTGGCATCCCAAAGGTGTGCATTAGAGACATAGAACAAATTTGTCTAACTTCTTTCTATTTTTTGAGCTAGTATCACGGTTTGATCCACAAGGTTAGCTTTGGCATGCATCACAATTACCACTAGACTTTATTTCAATAAAACAACTCCTTTCATGAGTGTCGTCGAGACTATCAAAATATCTATGGGGTTAAGTATCATCAAGGGTATACTCTCAAGACAATCATTCATCAAACAAGTTGTAAATTTCAGACTTTTCTTATTGTACTTGTTTGGCATTATTATTTCCAAGGCAAGACTCGGTTAACTACAAGAACTAGAGCAAGAGCTTCCACAACTAATCATCATACCAATAAAAAGCCTTACTCTAACCATAATAAATTACTTCCCACTAGCATGGCATATTAGCAAATCAACCAACTAAGATAAAAAATTCAAACTTCATAAGTGGGAGATATAGGACATACCTCTCATAAGTAACTTCATGATCCTCTTCCTTATAGGGATGAGTTCCTTCAAAACTCAACCACGATTACTCTCAAAATGATATTAAAGCAAAGAGGCAAAGTATGAATCCACGTTTACGAAAAAAGGATAAACAGAAAAATATTTTTGTATTTTTGAGGATAGGGATTAAAGAATAGAAAAGAACTTGCGACCAAGCAAGGGTTTAAGAAAAGGAAAACAAAGAAAAACAAATAGACTAAAACGAAAGCAAATTAAAAGGCAAAGGAAAAAAGCAAAGTGTTGGAACAAGCCAACACGAGTGTTTCAAAGCTCTTAGGGAGCTGGAGTACAACCTCGTTATTACACAAATAAATTTTTCGGGGGAACACATCCCCAAGCCCAGGCTTTTGCAAGCCCTTTTGTTGCTCATTGTGATGTCGATGGATAGTCTTCCACATTCCATTGGCTGCTCCAATCATGGAACTGGGTGGAGAGGCTTGCAGTGGCATCTCGAAGGTTGATGGAAAGGTTGTTCATGTTTTGAATGTTTCCTTAGAGTGCATAGATATCTTTAAAGGTGGTGTAGTAGTTTGGTGGTTGCACATCTTGTTCGGGTCCTCCATGTTCTACTTCTTCATCTTCTCCTCCTCCCATGGGTATTTCTTGTTGGGGTAGATTAGCTTCAACCTGCGTATCATAACGCAAATGTCCATCCTCGATAGAGAATAAACCGTTAGGCAAAGGAGCTGGGATCAAGTGATCCGCTCCAGGTATATTGAAGAAATATCTACCATGATTTTTAGAAATCATACCACATGTTCTTAGAGTAGAAAGACCGGGACGGTTACCTCTAGTCAACGGTTGGATGTTACCTAGGTTGATGCGAAGTGCGTGTGCAAGAACAGTCACAACTCCTCCACATATGGGTCCTCGAGATTCAAGAGCCTAATACTTAAGGTAAAAAAAAGTAGAGAGCCCAAATTTGTTGTTAAGTTACAATTGATAAGTGCAGCTTTTGCGAGGATCAACATGCCCTCCTCATTAACTCTAGTAAACTCACCACGTGCCTGCAATGTGTTAGTAACATAGAATAAATATCGAATAGCAGGATGATCAATTTGGTTCCCCTTGGATGTGTTTCCACGGATTCTCATCAAATTAAAATATTGCAAAGGGAAATAATCTAAAATAAAGGTCGTTGTGCATACATCGATGGTGTTGTTGGCAAACCCAAAGCATTGAGCCCACTGGCTGAGTGTCAAAGTATACTCACAGTTCATAAGGCGGAATTTAATCCGATCAACTCCGGGCCTTTGTTCCTCGGAACAACCATAAGGATCCACCATGTGTGTCAAGTTGCTGAAGAACTCAAGCGTCAAGCGGCGATATGTCACAAAATCCTGTAAGACAAAATTATACAAACCAACATTGTTACAAAGTAAATCGAAATCAGCACGAATGCCAAGTTGGTTCAGGATATATGGACACACCCACTTGGTGGACTTGATCTCTCGAGTCTTGATACGATTGAAACAGGTTAGATGGAACTCCTCGGTGAACTTGATGCCAAGTGACTCAGGGGTTAACGTATCAACGGGTGGTGCGGAGGATTCCACAACCATCTCACATGTACGACTTCTCGTGTTCATCTAATAAATAAATAAAAGACAAAGTAAATAAAGATTGCTAATAATTTTTTTGGTCCAATAGAAACATATCATAAGTGATTCTCTACACTAACTACAAAAGAAACTCCTCTAAAAACAATCCTAAACATACTAAATATTAAGACTGAATCAAGAACAAGACCTGTGTCTAGATTGACAATGAAGAATGAATGAGTGAACCTTTTGCACAAATAAGTTGGGGATCGGAGGAGAATCATACCTTAGATCGAGTGAGTGCGAAGAATCAAAAAAAGATTGAGTAAATTTAAAGATTCAAAGGACATGGTTTGAAGTTTAGAGGAAGAAGAAAGAGAAAAATTGATTTGGGGATTTTTAGGTTACCTCCTCGGGGTGTATATGGTGGCCGCGTGCTCGGTACGGGCGAGCGGTATAGACGGAGCCCTGCCGTACTAGGTGACTTACCTTGGGGGCAACGTCTGCTCCCAGGCGGTGCACTCAGAACGGTCAGGCGCGCCCGTACTGTTGGTCGTTAATGCCGCGGTGATTTTTGCCTAAAATCTTATGTTTGCTCGAGGGTACGGTATGGGTGCATCTGGTCGTACCAGTGGTCGTTATCGACACTATTCCTTTTGTCAAACATCAATATTTTTATCTTCCTTTGCCTTGAGCTGGTACAGGCGCATGGTATGGTCCACTCCATCCGTACTAGTGGTCGTTATGAACACTGTGAACTACAAAGCTCAAGGAATTTTATTCGTAGCTCCGTGCGCCTTTGCACATCTTATCAAAGGGTTAGATAACAACAAAAATACTAAGTAACGATTCAGCAATATTAATAAAATCATAGAGGATTACCTTATTTCTTCTCCTCTCTCCATAGGTCTTCTTGAACACTCTTTATTTAAAAACAAAACAGAAACAAAACTAACACAATATTAATACAATACTGATACAATAGGAAATACAAAGAAATAAATAACATGAGCTGCCTCCCATGAAGCGCTTCTAGTTAAGGTCAATTAGCTTGACCTTGATGGTAATCACTTAGCTTTATGAAGTGGAACACCCACTCCAAAGTAGTTTGCTTTTAAAGTAATTACACCATCATCATCATTAGGCTTGGCCTTCTTTTTTCTAGGGAAGTGGACTACAAAAGGATCTTAGATGGTAGCCCTATTCTCACATTTCCTTCATGTAAATTAATCAAAGCTTTAATAGTTCTTAGGAATGGCCTACCTAGAATTATTGGTGCTATGGGATCTTCAGGCATGTCCACGACAACAAGATCAATAAGAGCGGGACTACCTTTAATTTTAACAACTATATTTTCTTTTATCCCAACAACTTGTTTATAAGTTGAATCGGGTAGATGGAGTCTCAATTAAGTTGTAACAAATGGCCCCAAGTTTAACTCATCGAATAGGCTTTTGTAAATTGTTGAGACGCTTGCACCAAGATCACAAAGTGCAGATATCTCATTAACTCCAAACTTAATTTTAATAGTGGGCTCAAATATATCATCTAGCTTAGCGGGAAGCTTATCAGCTAGTCTTTTATACTCCATCTCTAAATCACGAACCTTAGATGCTACTTTTTGTATAAATTGTTAGTACGTAGCATCATTACCTTGTTGTATACCTACATTCTTAACGGTGATCATCTTCAATAGATCTTCCATAGTATATTCCGGTGTCGGCGCGTTGCTATAATCCAGCTCTTCAGGTTTTTCATCATTGGTTACCACCTTCATCATTTTGAGGTCTTCTACCAGATTTGGCTCGGGTTTTCCAGCAAACTTTGCTAGTATGAGAGCTTGGCTCTCGGCTACCTTACCCAGCCAGGCTTCCACGGTCGTTGTTCTTTCCTATAGAGCCTGCACATCATTTCTAATTGAACAACTTGGTTAGATAATCTCCCCGTACTACTTTCATGGTTCTCCGTAATCTTAATAAGCATATTATTTTTCTTGGTTTGAGCTTGTATAAATGTTCTAATGATTTGGTCAAATGGGAGATTTCCATGATTTGCTCCAATAGTATTATCATAATTATTATAAGGAGCTCCTGCAGGATTAACATGATATTTTTGAACATTAGAATCATAATTATTTTTCCATGCAGAATTAAAAGGAGTGTGATCTATAAAGTTAACATCATTAACATCGGTAGTGATATCATTAACTTGGGTATCTTCCTTACCCTTTACTAAGCTAAGAAACTCATCTACCTTAGATGTAAGCTCCTCATTGTTTACCTCGGTAATTGAAATTACTCTCTCTGAGGTTCTTTCCACATGCCATTGGGCATTGTTATTTTGCATATCATCAAGAAACTTTTTTGCAACACTCACATGCTTTCCCATGATCATCCCTCCTGCTGCAGTATCTAGCATAGACTTAGACATTGTGTTAAGACCATTATAAAATAAATGTAATATAAGCCACTCTTCCATACCATGATTAGGACAGTTCATTATAGCTTCTTTCATCCTTTCCCACGCAAGCGCTAGTGGCTCACAGTCTTCTTGTCTAAAACTGGTAATGTTGGATCTTAGCTGCATAGTCTTAGATGGGGGAAAAATTTAGTCATAAACAAATTAGTACATTTCTCCCAAGATTTAATAGTGCCCTTTGGTAGAGCTAGCAACCAATCCTTAGCCTTTCCTCTAAGAGAGAAAGGAAACAATCTTAGCTTAGCAGCATTTGGATCTACACCCTTAATACGCATCATGTCACAAATTTCAGTTGAACCCCCAAATTGGTTATGTTGAACCAAACTTAAAAGGTTAGGTTTTATCTCATATGTTTCCGCATCAACTGTGGGCTGAGTGATGGGTGCACGAATAAAATCATCAGTGGGAGTAGCATACTCCCCTAATATCTTTTGAGTCATGGCTCCTATCTTTTTGGTAATTTTAAGTAATGAAAACAAATAACAAGTAACTAAGTTTTTTGGGTTTTCAAATAGATAACAAGAAAGTAAACTAATAACAATAATTAAACTACAACTAATAATAAAACTAAAAAACAAGGTCTCTAATGACCTCACTAGGATAGCGAATTGCTTCCCTGGCAACGACGCCAGAAAAAGGGTTGATACCTTAAATCCAGATTCATGGATGTAGTATAATAGCTTTTTCCCTAGAAGACCTAGGTTTAATCGAACCTCGGAAAGCACTGCTAAAAGGTAATAAAAAAGCTCACGTCTACAAGACTTTGTTTGTTCGTTTTACCTTAGTTGACCTGACCAATCTAGTTTACTTTATAATGGGTTTGAATCAATGGATGGAGATAGGCCAAGGTTGAAGATCCACCTGCAGCTGCACATCAAATGGGATAAAAGATAATAATAAGCGTAGTCATGTATAATGTTTGATTCGATATAATCTCTTGTGGGGCAACACATCCTAATATTCTAGAGCCCTCGTAATGCAGCGGGCATAGAAGTAGACTCATAATCCAACCGATAGTACATGAAAGCCACGGGTTACAAACGATTATTAAGTGCAAACCACAGATCAAAGCTTTAAGTGTTGATGTTGTTGTTGATCCCGAATGGGGCACTAAGCAAAGACCATACTATCCTATCTGTCACTAAGGTTCCTATGAGATCGCAGCTAGCCAAGTATCTCACCTCAAGCCTTTATCAATATATGGGATCTTGGGTAAAGACAAGTCCACAGATCGAGACAAGATACGAAGAGACAAAATATACAAATCACAATCTCAAACAAAATACAATTCTCCCATGATCTAGATGCACATAATTACTGCAAGGTTTCTCCCCAATCCGCAGCCCTTCAGGACTACTCACTTATAACAAATAGATCGGAGATAGAGAACATCATGCAAATACTTAGATTGAAATCAAATATTCTTACAATGGTCACCAAATCACAAGGAGATCTAAAGTACAAAGCAATGGCTATGGCTAGTGGATGGATGTATGGTGGAAGTGATGAACAATGGTGTGGATCTCCTTTGGTGGTGTTGTGATGCAATCTAAGAATGGCGGCTCTCTGGCTGGCGGCTGGAGCCTCGAAATATATAGGCGTCTTCACAAAAGTTGTAGGGTTTGACGAGACAAAGCCGTCGCCACCTGGTACGGGTGGGCGGTATGGGCGGACCGCACCCGTACTAGTGGTCGTTAAGATTGCTGACGCCCTAGGATGCTTCTCCAATTACTTGGCCGTGTGTACTTCCTCAAAATCCTTCATTATGACTCCTTATTTTGCATTAAAGCCGTGATTTCCTGCACAACATAAATCAAAGAAGGGATTTACATATCTTTACAATTATTAGTCATTAGTGACAATAGTTGAGAGTTTATTTGGCAATTGCTTGATCAAAAACAACATTTAAACACACTGGAAGATGGCAAAAATCGGAGCCATCAGTACCCCATAACACTTACATTGGTACAAAGCCCATAAGATGTGCATCACTTTCTTTCATGTCTAAAATATTATTTGTATTTTTGTTCAATCAAAATGTGTGTTGCTGTTCTCCGAGGCACATCATGTACCCGTGTGAACATGCATCTTTCTTAGACCAAGTTTTCCTCCCTTTTGTTCTCATGCTCTCATTTTCGCCCTTTATTTCTCTCTCTCTTCGCTTCCCTATGGGAGTCACATAATCTGCACTAACTATTCTCTCCCCCACTTCCGGTGGCCATGCCGGCCAAAGAGGTTAGGGGAGGCCGACCTATCCTTGTGCATTTTGGTGATAGGTTAGCTTTCCCACCTAGATTATGGTCTTATGCCGTAAATGATTAAGTATTGGAGCACCCAAGTTATTTCAAGTGGAGGGTGACGGTTGTCTTCAGCCCATGGTGCTCCAGAGGTCGGGATTAGAGATGGGCAACACGTATCATGTCGTTTACCTTCTCAATAACCTCGTGGTTTGTGGTTCTACCCGGAGCTGATTTGGAGGGGGACCGAAGCAGTGAATACCACCATTGTCATCCGTCAGTAGCTTGATGTTTAAGATTACATCAGCCACTCCAAAGTCCTTCATCTCAAAGCAGCGAGATAGGAACTCTTTGACCTGCTCAATAATAGCAAGGTTGGTCCCGAATATCAATATGTCATCAACATAGAGACACATAATACCTCCCTCGCCGCGACAATGGTGATAGTTGATGGCTCAGAATATATCGAGCTTGTTGGGGAACCCCAAGACGAAGGTATGATGAGCACAGCAGCAAGTTTCCCTCAGTTATGAAACCAAGGTTTAATCGAACCAGTAGGAGCAAGGAAACACCCCAAAGGTGTTGCTAGCTGAGCCTTGGCAGGGCGCACTACCGGTGCTAGTAGCAACGTGGAGACCTGCACAACACAACCACAGAACTTTGTCCCCAACTTGGGATGAGGTTGTCAATATCACCGTGTTTTGATGAAAACAAAGGATTAAACGTATCGAATGGAAGGAAGTAATAGTTTACAAAAAGTAAACACAAAGTAGTAAACAGTTTGTAGATTGTATGTAAAAGAAAAGGACCGGGATCCATAGTTCACTAGAGTGGCTCTCCTTAAGATAAATAACATGCTAGGTGAACAAATTACTGCGGGGCAATTGACAAACATCGAGAAAGCAATACATGCATATACTAATCATCTTGACTCCTTTGAGACTTGATTGGGCATTACAACATTATACATAGACCGCCATCCAACTGCATCTATGACTGATAATCCACCTTCAGGTTATCATCCGAACCCCCTCCAGTATTAAGTTGCAAGCAACAGACTATTGCTTTACGAATTGCGTGTAATGTAAAAAATACGATTGTTCTATGAACAAAGGATTGTTGTTTTCTCCCTAGTAGCAACAACACATCTATTACCTTAGAGATTTCTGTCACTTCCCCAGATTACCAGAGGCATGAACCCACTATAGAGCATAAATACTAACTCTTGGAGTTGCTAGCATCTACTTGGCCAAGATAGCTACTAACAACAGAAAGCATGCAAGATCACAAATAACAAAGACATGATAGAATCAATAATCAATCTGAAATAGCATCTCAATATCCATCGGATCCCCGCAAACACAACATGCAGAATTACAAATAGATGATCTTGATCATGAACGGAGCTCACAATATCTAGACATGAAAGCACAAAGGAGGATAACTAGCCATCTAGCTACTACATGGATCCGTAGTCCAAGGATGAACTACTCACGCATCACACCGGAGGCTTGCATGGTGATGAAGAAGGCCTCCAGGGTGAATTCCCCTCTCCGGCAGGGTGCTGGGAAGAGCTTCAGATCCCTCCCGATCTAGGGATAGAGATGACGGCGGCTATAGACTCTTTCGTGGATTTTTGATCGGGTCCTTAGGGTTTTCGTCCCGAGGGCAATATATAGGCGGAAGGAGAGGCCGAGGGGGTGCCTAGGCTAGCCACACCACCCCCTGGCGCGGGCCAAGCCTGGCCGCGTGGCCAGGTGGTGTGGCCGCCCTCTGGCCCTTCTCTGTCTCGTATTCTGGCATCTGATGACTTTCGGAAAAATAGGCACTTTGGCTTTTGTCCTGTCCAATTCTTAGAATATTCATTTTCTGACTTTCCTGGAACAAAAAAGAACAGAAAACAGGCAGCTGACACTGTGGATCTTGTTAATAGGTTAGTCCAAGAAATCATATGAAAAGTACTCCAAAGTGTGGACAAAACACAAGAAAGTGGATAAAACCAAGCATGGAACATCAAAAATTATAGATACATTTGCAATGTATCAACATCCCCAAGCTTAACTCCTGCTCGTCCTCGAGTAGGTAAGTGATAAAAAGAAAGAATAATTTTTGAGGTGACATGCACCATCAAAGACTTGATCAAAGTATTTGTAAAACATTCAAAGCTGGGATCATAGTACTTCAATCATAACATGAAAGACAAAGTTCTAGCAATAAGACAAAGAAACTATGATGCAACATGAAAAGGCGCAAACAAAAGATTCATGAATAACAATGCTTTGCAAGACGTTTGTTTGTTTCACATAAAGAAAACATAACATAATAGTATTCAGCTTGTCGCTCATAGAGTAGCAAATATAAATGCATAGGACATCTTCAAAGTTCATAAGAGTGACTAGATACAAATAGTTTAAAACAAGCAATATCAAGTTATGCATCAATCAACTAGTCTTGGGACAATGCACATAGAACTAATAATGGCCACTATGCTCTCAAAGTAGGTGCATAAAGGTAGAAGGTGGAGACTCAATATAATGGTGGAAGAAAGGCCTTCATAGAAGGAAGTAGGGATTCAAGTCTCATAAAGAGCTTCCAAAAATTATGGTACTTATAGCTTTCAGCTCTCATTGCCCCTATCATAAGCATCTTGAAGTGATTAAGGTTAAAGTGAACAAACTATGGTGTACATGCTTGACGAAGTATAAGTTAGAAATCTCATGTCCCTTGTATACGAGGGCTGCTCCTCATGCTACTCAAGTTTAGTCACCGGTAAGTTCTTGTCATTCTAAGTATATGTGTATCATAGAGAACCGCCAACGGGGTACCCCTTGCCCGATGATACAGAAGAATCCCCATATCAAAATGACAAGGCAAGCAGACAACAAGCATCGCAGCAATCTTCTTATTTACCATGGGAATATGGTGCTTTTTTCTCTCTTTCCTCTTTTCATAATCTCATTTTTTTTCTCTTTTTTCTCAATATAGGACTCTTTTTTTTATAAGAAGAATGCTTCATAGACAACTCATTATGGTTACGCTGTAGGTTTCCACCATGTCAGCATGGATTAGACCAGCGGCCCAGGCGTTTCTCTAACACATATACATAACTCCATGGACTTACAAGCTCCCCTTTCATTTCACACCAACGACATCCATATACAAAAGAGCATGATATCAACTAGGTACAAAGTACCAAGTGCAATGTTGAAAGCATTCCCCATGACAACATGGTTCTGCTAACTCCCAACAAATAAGTGCAAGCATATACAACATAGACGACACAATGGTTCAAGTTTATTAAGGGCAAGAAAAGTAAAGTGTGCCATCAAGTTCGTGAGAGCTTTAATCACTAGTTTTCTCATAACAAGTTTAATTCGGAAGGTAAACAAAAGCATTAATATACTTGGAATAGCATAAGCTAGTAGGTAGGTATGGTGGACTCTTTGGAATAACTTGGTTTAAGGAGTTCGATGCATGAGTGGACCTCATACTTGGTTGTGGAGGCTAGCAAAAGACTGGGAGCGACAAACTAAGAGAGCAATAATGGCCATAATCATGCAGAGCGACAAAACATCATTGATCAAAGCATAAAGTGATACTACAAGTTGAAAACTAAAGGATCATAAAGGCTATGGTGACTTGAGATAGTCATAACATGGTGTGAGCATGCACCAAGTCAACCCAACTAAAGCATCAAAGGAGAATACCACTATACTATGCTTTAATATGCTAAAACAATGCACGATTCATCCAAGGCACATTAAGCAATCTCAATTGTTGATAACAAGTCATGCTACAGCAAAGAATACTAAGCATAAATCCTAAAATAATATCAAGCATGGCATGACAGAGCATAGGCCACAGTCAAAAACGAGCTCTTGTTACCACATAAGCATGAACTTTCCTACTCTTTTCCAATCCAAACCAAACTATTTGAAAACCAATGGATGAAAGAGGGGGTCCAACCAATTTATTCAGAAAACTAAGAAAACAAAATCAAACGAAAAACCAAAACGAAAACGAAAAAGAAGACGCTCCAAGAACAACACAACTGTGCATGAAACAATAAAAATGAAGCGTTTGGAAGAAACCTGAGATTTTTATTGATGAAGAAGGGGATGCCTTGGGCATCCCCAATCTTTGACGCTTGTACTTCTTGGATATTTCTTGGGGTGACACGCGTGGCATCCCCAAACTTGAGCTTTAGTCAATCCTTCATCTCATTACTCATTCCTTCCATACACCTGAAATTTTTCCTTCATACAAAACTTCACACAATCTTTATTAGCAACATTGGTGCACTCAAGATAAAAGGTCTTAAGGTTTAGTTACAAGACCAAATAAACTTCCATTAGAACACTAGCTAATGTAGCACTTCCCTCAAAAATCTCAATTCCCCAAAAGAACGCAAAAAGGAACCAACAAGAAGCAAATGCAGAAAATGGCAGAAATCTGTCAAAACAGACCAGCAGTTAAAGACGAATTTTTTCGAAGATCTTCTGTTGCTCAAATAAAAAAGTGTTGAACTAAAGGAAGTTATATAACAACCTGGGGCAGAAACACAAAAATTCACGCCTCAAAAAGACATTCAGAGATTTTACACGAATTTTTACAGTTAAGCACAGAAATCTATTTCGGCATAGCAACTTTCTCAAGCATTACTTCTCTCTCATTAGAGGTTACTCTTGGCACAAAAAGCAAATAAAAAGGATAAGGAGCGGTTTTTACAGAGGTAATAACTTCCAAGACTCATCTAAAACTTTTGGGTTATTTCCCAATAAGTAATTTTCTTTAACGCCTTTAAGTTAGGCATAAGAAGCAAGAAAGAATCAAGTGTTCTCAAATGAAGAAGCATTAAGAGCAAATTTTGTTTTCATAGGAGAAGCAAAATAAATCTTCTCTCTCTTCTTAGGGAAGTGTTCTATACCTTTTTTGAGTGGGAGTTAATATTTAATGGTGCCTTATTTCATATCAATAATGGCACCAATAGTTCTAAGAAAAGGTCTTCCCAAAGTAATAGGACAAGAAGCATTGCATTCAACATCCAAAACATAGAAATCAACGGGGAGATAGGCATTGTTAACCATAATAAGGACATAATTAAGACTCCCCATGAGTTTCTTTTTAGCATTATCATCAAGTGGGACATTCAAATAACAATCTTCAAGTGGAGGCAAATCAAGCATATCATAAATCCTTCTAGGCATAATAGAAACACTACTATCAAGATCACATAAAGCTTTGAAATCAAAGTCATTCACTTTCATATTAATGATGGGTTCCCAATCATCTTCTTGTTTTATAGGAATAGAAGCTTTGTGTTTCATCTTTTCTTCTTTAATCTTTATGAGAGCATCAGTAATGTGTTTTGTAAAGGCCATGTCCATAGCACTAGCATTAAGACTTTTAGGAAGCTTTTGTAGGAACTTAATAACTTTAGAGATATTGCAACCATCAAGATCAAAATCAAAATTATCATCTAAAGTAGTAGAACTATTACTAGCCTCAACACTAGTGGTGGTGATAGTAGAAACACTAATGTTTCTAGTAATTTCATCTTCTCTTTCCCACTTAGCATGTAATTCATCTAATACTCTAACATTTTCATCAATTTTTTCTTGTATAGCATTAGTAGCTGCCAAGGGATTCTCATTAGTTTCAGGTTTAGCAACCATTTTATTCAAAGAAGATTGAGCTTCAGCCAAAGATGCTATATTTCTTTCAGCATTAGAGAGTTTTTCCTCAATAGTTTTGTTGAAAGCAGTTTGTTTACTAATAAAGTCCTTAAGCATAACTTCACGTTCAGAGGGTGCACTCCTATTATTGTTGTCAGAATTTCCATAAGCATTACCATTGTTGGGAGGATATGGCTTATAATTGTTGTTACCAAAATTGTTCCTATAAGCATTATTGCCAAAATTGTTATTTCTTATGAAGTTCACATGAACTTGCTCTTCTTGAGCAACCAAAGAGGCTAACGGAACATTATTTGGATCAATATGGGCTTTCCCATTAACAAGCATAGACATAATAATATCAATTTTATCACTCAAGGAGGTGGTCCTCAACAGAATTTACCTTCTTACATTGTGGAGCTCTCTCGATATGCCATACAGAATAATTAACCATCATATTGTCCAGAAGTTTTGTTGCAGCACCCAAAGTAATGGTCATAAAGGTACCTACAGCAGCAGAATCCAATAGGTTCCTTGAAGAGTAGTTCAATCCTGCATAAAAAGTTTGGATGATCATCCAAGCAGTCAGTCCATGAGTGGGACAATTCTTTACCAAAGATTTCATTCTTTCCCAAGCTTGAGCAACTTGCTCATTATCATATTGTTTAAACTTCATTATTTCACTTCTCATGGATATAATCTTAGCAGGAGGATAGTATTTTCCAATAAAAGCATCTTTGCACTTAGTCCAAGAATCAATACTATTCCTAGTTAAGGAATTCAACCATTCTTTAGCTTTTCCTCTCAAAGAGAAAGGAAACAATTTCAGCTTAATAATATCACCATCTATATCCCTATTCTTTTGCATCTCACAAAGTTCAACAAAGTTATTTAGATGGACAGCAGCATCTTCATTACCAATACCAGAAAATTGTTATCTCATAACAAGATTGAGTAACGCAGGTTTTATCTCAAAGAAAGTATCTTCAGGCACAGGTGGAGCAATAGGTGTGATCATAAAATCATTGTTGTTGGTGCTAGTGAAGTCACACAACTTAGTGTTTTCAAGAGTAGTCATTTTTTCTGTTTTTGATAAAGAAAGCAAACTAGTTAAACTAATTTTTTTGTGTTTTTTATAACAAAACAAGCAAACAAAACAAAAAGAAACTAAGCAAAAAAATAACAAAGTAAAGAGATTGGTTATGAGGGACTCCCCTTGTGAAGATGTCCTTGACTCCTCGGCAACGGCGCCAGAAAAGTGCTTGATGGCTCAGAATATATCGAGCTCGTTGGGGAACCCCAAGAGGAAGGTATGATGAGCACAGCAGCAAGTTTCCCTCAGTTATGAAACCAAGGTTTAATCGAACCAGTAGGAGCAAGGAAACACCCCAAAGGTGTTGCTAGCTGAGCCTTGGCAGGGCGCACTACCGATGCTAGTAGCAACGTGGAGACCTGCACAACACAACCACATAACTTTGTCCCCAACTTGCGATGAGGTTGTTAATCTCACCGTGTTTTGCTGAAAACAAAGGATTAAACGTATCGAATGGAAGGAAGTAATAGTTTGCAGAAAGTAAACACAAAGCAGTAAACAGTTTGTAGATTGTATGTAAAAGGAAAGGACCGGGATCCATAGTTCACTAGAGGTGGCTCTCCTTAAGATAGATAACATGCTGGGTTACAGCGGGGCAATTGTCAAACATCGAGAAAGCAATACATGCATATACTAATCATCTTGACTCCTTTGAGACTTGATTGGGCATTACAACATTATACATAGACCGCCATCCAACTGCATCTATGACTAATAATCCACCTTCAGGTTATCATCCGAACCCCCTCCAGTATTAAGTTGCAAGCAACAGATTATTGCTTTACGAATTGCGTGTAATGTAAACAATACGATTGTTCTAGGAACAAAGAATTGTTGTTTTCTCCCTAGTAGCAACAGCACATCTAGTACCTTACACTACTAGGAAACAGCTTATAGATAGGCAAGATATTCAGTGGCGCATATGTAAAAATATGCGCCACAGATATATATCAGTGGCGCACTAGAAACAATGCGCCACAGAAGTTTGGCACTTCAGTGGCGCACGAAACCAATATGCGCCACAGAAGTCCATATTTCTGTGGCGCATATTTTTGTGTGCGCCACTGAAGTGTCAAACTTCTATGGCGCATATAGACGTATGCGCCACAGAAGGTTGATGGGACCAAGCAGCAAAAAAAGAAGGAGAAACTTCTGTGGCGCATATGTCCATATGCGCTATAGAATGTGATGTTTCTGTGGCGCATATAGGTGAATGCGCCACAGAACAAGCATATAGGGGGGGGGGAAACAGATCCCACACCCCCGGTGGATCGCCTTTTCAATTTTGTAAAAAATAAACAAAAATGATAGAAACTTCAAAAAAAATAATTCCTTTAAGTTGTAGTTAGATTTTAGGGTATAGATCTAGACAAATTTTAAAAACATGAATTTCCATGTATTTTGCAAAAATAGGTCATGGCTCGGTAAAACGGCTCTAACTTTTGCATACTATGTCAGAAAAAAATCTTTAACCTATCAAAATGATCGTCTCGAAATTCCCTACTCGAATTCAACCACCTTTGGTCGTTCTGAATTTTACATAATCCCCAAATTCGAAAAGAGTAAAAAGTTATTTAGGGTAGAAGATTTTTTACTGCAAAAAAATAAAAAAGGGGGAGAAACTTCTGTGGCGCATTTCCCCCATCCCCCATATGCGCCACAGAAGTCTTGGGCGGGATTCGAAATTTGAATCCCGCCAGCACCCTTTATCCCTCCCTTTTTCCTTTTTCTCCCCCTCCCCACTTCTTCTCCCCTCCCCACTTCTCCTCCTCTCCACACTTCTCCTCCTCTCCTCCCCTCCTCTCCTCCACACTCTCCCCTTCTCCTTCCTCCTCCTTCTCCACTCTCTGGCGACCTCCTCCTCCTCCACCACCACCAACTCCGGCGACCACCTCCTCCTCCTCCTCCTCCACCACCAACTCCGGCGACCTCCTCCTCCTCCTCCACCACCAACTCCGGTGACCTCCTCCTCCTCCACCACCACCAACTCCGGTGACCTCCTCCTCCTCCACCAACTCCGGTGACCTCCTCCTCCTTCTCCTTCTCCTCCTCTTCCACCACCAACTCCGGCGAGCTCCTCCTCGTCCTCCTCCTCCTCCTCCTCCACCACCACCAACTCCGGCAACCTCCTCCTAGACCTAGCCACCGCCCGCCACCACCACCACCAACTCCGGCCAGATCCGACCAGATCTAGATCTAGCCCGGTTTTTTTTTGAAATTTGAAAAAAACTTCAGTGGCGCATATTGTCCATATGCGCCACAGAAGTTTGAGATCTGGCCCGCCTTTTTTTTTTTGAATTTTGGAAAACAACTTCTGTGGCGCATATTGGCCATATGCGCCACTGAAGTTTGAGACTTCTGTGGCGCATTTCGAAATGCGCCACTGAAGTTAGTTATCAGTGGCGAGGTATCAGTGGCGACTAACAAATGCGCCACAGATGTTCAAAAAAGGTGCGCCACAGAAGAGCTATTTCCTAGTAGTGTTAGAGATTTCTGTCACTTCCCTAGATTACCAGAGGCATGAACCCACTATCGAGCATAAATACTAACTCTTGGAGTTGCTAGCATCTACTTGGCCAAGATAGCTACTAACAACGGAAAGCATGCAAGATCACAAATAACAAATACATGATAGAATCAATAATCAATCTGAAATAGCATCTCAATATCCATCGGATCCCCGCAAACATAACATGCAGAATTACAAATAGATGATCTTGATCATGAACGGAGCTCACAAGATCTAGACATGAAAGCACAAAGGAGGAGAACTAGCCATCTAGCTACTACATGGATCCGTAGTCCAAGGATGAACTACTCACGCATCACACCGGAGGCTTGCATGGTGATGAAGAAGGCCTCCAGGGTGAATTCCCCTCTCCGACAGGGTGCCGGGAAGAGCTTCAGATCCCTCCCGATCTAGGGATAGAGATGACGGCGGCTATAAACTCTTTCGTGGATTTTTGATCGGGTCCTTAGGGTTTTCGTGCCGAGGGCAATATATAGGCGGAAGGACAGGCCGAGGGGGTGCCTAGGCTAGCCACACCACCCCCTGGCGCGGGCCAAGCCTGGCCGTGCGGCCAGGTGGTGTGGCCGCCCTCTGGCCCTTCTCCGTCTCGTATTCTGGCATCTGATGACTTCCGGAAAAATAGGCACTTTGGCTTTTGTCCCATCCAATTCTGAGAATATTCATTTTCACTTTCCTGGAACAAAAAACAGCAGGAAACAGGCAGCTGGCACAGTGGCTCTTGTTAATAGATTAGTCCAAGAAATCATATGAAAATTACTCCAAAGTGTGGACAAAACACAAGAAAGTGGATAAAACCAAGCATGGAACATCAAAAATTATAGATACATTTGCAATGTATCAATAGTACACACACTTATCAACTTCATTTATAACAAATCTTTCAGCGGTTAAAGTTCTTTCAAACTTCCTGTATCACTACTTCGGAGCTTGCTTAAGACCATACAAATACTTCACTAACTTACACACCTTTCCTTCTTGACGATCTACTACAAATCCATCAGGATGCTCCATATAAATCTCCTCATCTAGCTCTCCATTTAGAAAAGTTGTCTTAATGTCCATTTAATGAACTAGAAGGCCACGTGAGGTAGACAAGGATAGTAGTAGTTGAATAGTAGTCAATCTAGCTACAGGTGAGTATGTATCAAAAAAGTCTTCACCTTATTTCCGGGTCTAACCCTTGGAAACAAGATATGCCTTGGACGTTTAAATAGTACCAACATGTCTAAGCTTTTTCTTAAACACCCACTTACATCCTACATGTTTGCACCCATAAGGATGATTAGTGACCTCCCAGGTTCCATTAGCTAAGTTGTAGTCCATCTCCCTTCGGACAACTTCCTTAGTTAGCATCGTGAGATGTGATGACCCACAAGTATAGGGGGTGTATCGTAGTATTTTCGATAAGTAAGAGTGTCAAACCGAACAAGTAGCAGAAGGTGCTGGCGAATGGCTAGGAGCAGGAATTCTCTGTAAATACTTAGCAAATGGATATTTAGGGTTTTTTGGTAATGTAGGTAAATAAAGTACGAGTAAATAAAAGACAATAAGAATAAATGCAGCAAGTGTCCCAATCCTTTCTTTAGCAAAGGACAAGCCGATTTTATTACTTAAGATGACCAAACGTTCTCGAGGACACATGGGAATATCAACAAGTGCTTTCGCTTCATATAGTTGATTAATCTTCTTTAGTTTGCTAAGTGTTGTGTGGGTGAACCTATGCTAATGTACCGACCTTCCTAGGACTAATACATACTTGTGATTATACCCCTTGCAAGCATCCGCAAGTACAAGAAAGTAATTAAGGTAGAAACCTAACCACAACTTTAAACTCTAAGACCCTGACGTCCCTTGTGCAAAGGTTTCCTAACGGGTACGATTAGTATCCAAATACACAATGCATTCCCCTAGGCCCATAAAGGTGAAGTGTCATGTAGTCGACATTCACATGACACCACTAGAATAAATACACCACAATTTAAATATCAAACCATTGAATCTTTCTCAACACAATTCCACTACTAACAACATGACTTCTCCCATGTCCTACTAACAAGACATCATATGGATCATGATCAGAGATGATATAATGATATGTAACAATCTGAACATAAACGATAATTCAATGGTTCACTCAATAGCATCAACTACAAGGAGTAATCAACACCGGGAAAGTTTCCCCTAAGAACTATGCAAGATTCAACCCAATTGTTACAGCGGTATGAAGTGGTGATGATGGTGCTGGTGGAGATGATGATGGTGGTGATGATGATGATGATCCCGATGAAGTCCAGCTCGATGGTGGTATTGATGGCGATGATCTCCCCTCTCCGGGAAGGAATTCCCCCGGCAGAATTTTGTCTGCGGAAGAGATATTTCTCTCTCGGTGTTTTCCGTCCTAGAGAGGCGGTGATATATTTCTGTGGTCGCTCCCCCAGTCTTAGGGTTTCGGGAGGATAATATACGCTAGAGGGGAGAGCCAAGGGTGGACCAGGGCGGCCACACCACCTGGTGGCACGGCTTGGGGTGGCCCGCGCCAGGGGGTGGTGTGGGCCCCCTGTGGCCCATCTCCACTTCCCCTTCTGGCATTCTTCGTCTTCTAGAAAAATAGGATTTTCCATGTATTTTCCCGGATTTTCTGATCTTCGCGAATTTTGCCTCCAAACAGCACCTTTTCCATCAGAATCCTGACTGCAGCGGTCCATGCTCCAAAAGTCATCAACCATGCAAAAATAGATGAAATAACATAAGTATCATCTCTTAATATGAAATATATCAATGAATAATAGTAAATTATGATATAGAATAGTGATGCAAAATGGACGTATCAACTCCCCCCAAGCTTAGACTTTGCTTGTCCCCAAGCGAAAACTGAGCTCAATAAACATGACCTCATGTTTATGGAGTGAAGAGTCGATAAAAGAATACGAACAAGAAGCATCACATTCATCAATACATAAGTCATAATAGAAGACAACTCACTATTATATAACTTAACTTGCAATAAGTAAAGGAAACACAATAAAGATACATAAAGTAAATCATAATTGGTAATGGCAAACTTAGCTCTCAGTCGAAGAATAGTTGACAATTTCCTGGAGTTCACAAATAACTGATTTTCAATGATAGCTTTGAAAGTAGTATACACTAAGATAAGAGTAATGTGCAGAACAAGGAACATAAGAGACATGATTGAATAAATCATCATATGAATGAATGAAACACGACAACTCAAAATACTTGCTGAGGTAGAAGGGAATAGGTTTACTGACTCAACTAAAAATTAAAAGGAAAGCCCTTTGTAGAGGGAAGCAGGGATTTCAAGTTTCATAAAGAGCTTCCAAAAATTATGATACTTTTCAGCTCTCATTGCCCCTATCATAGACATCTTTAGGTGGTTAAGGTTAAAGTGATCAAATATGAGGATATGCTTGACAAGTTGCAAGTTGAAAATCTCATGTCCCTTGAATACGAGGGCCGCTCCTCATGCTACTCAAGTTTAGTCACCGGTAAGTTCTTGTCATAGTAAGTACATGTGTATCATAGAGTACTGCCAACGGGGTACCCCTTGCCCGATGATACGGATGAATCCCCATATCAAAATGACAAGGCAAGCAGACAACAAGCATCTCAGCAATCTTATTATTTACCATGGGAATATGGTGCTTTTTTATCTATTTCCTCTTTTCTCATCTTTTTTTCTTTTCCTCAGTCTCTATCTATTTTTTATAAGAAGAATGCTTCATAGATGCTCGTTATGGTTACGCTGCAGGTTTCCACCATGATTAGGCATGGATTAAACCGGCGGCCCAGGCGTTTCTCTAACACACATACATAACTCCATGGACTTACAAGCTCCCCTTTCATTTCACACCGACGACATCCATAGACAAAAGAGCATGATATCAACTAGGTACAAAGTACAAGTGCAATGTTGAAAGCGTTCCCCATGACAGCATGGTTCTGCTAATTCACAACTTACAAAGCGCAAGCATATACAACATAGATGACACAATGGTTCAAGTTTATTAAGTGCAAGAAAGTAAAGTGTGCCATCAAGTTCGTGAGAGATTTAATCACTAATCTTCACATAACAAGTTTAATTTGGAAGGTAGATAAAAACATGAATTTACTTGGAATAGCAATAATGCTAATAGGTAGGTATGGTGGACACAAATGGCATAGGTTTTGGTTTAAGGATTGGATGCACGAGAAGCATTCCCTCTCAGTACAGGTTTTTGGCTAGCAAGGCTGGGTATCAAGCATAAGATCTGAAGGAAACAAACAAACATACAAGTGATAAAAACAAACATGCAATCTTCCTTGGAGGCACAGAATATCTTAACTAGAGAATACGAAACTTATGAGCAAATCAAGAAAGAAAGATGATGAAATTATATTTCTTTAAGAGTACTTTTATCTTTTTCATTCAATTCTCAAAATAGTGTTGCTACTGACCGAGCCAGGTTTTCCAGAACCAACTAAATTAACTCAATGATCCCAAAGTGATACCAATACTAACAACAAGATCAATAATATAACAATGAATTGAAATCTAATATAAGATATGCAAAAGAGTAAATGATAGAACTTCTCATTAATATTCCATAACGGTAACTCACACCAAGGGATACATAGATATCTAACGAGAGGGGGACACTTCCATAATGCAAACCATCCTACATGATAACTTCTCTATTCGTGATATGGCTCTACTAAAAAGGTAAAAAGATAGAAGATAGTGATGTGATACCGCGGCACTCCCCCAAGCTTGGAACAAACCAAGGGGATGCCAAAACCTGATGACGAATTACTCCTTCGGTGGTGGTGGTATTCTCTCGGTGAGTTTTTTGATTAATTTCCCCAAATCCTCAATCTCGAAGGTGGGTACGAATCAACTCCGAGTTTTGCTCGATGCGGCTCATGATCATGTCGGGTTGCGAATTCTAGCTCTTGCGATTCTTTCCCCACTCATCCTCCTTGAATTCTTATTTTCCTGCATGGCTAGAACGAGGCAAATCCCAATTGGAGGGTAGTTTCTCCTTGGGCATATTTTGGTATTAATGCTGATGGATAAGGGTATGGAAAGGATTCTTGGTGCACGGAGGAAGTGATCGTGGAGCCAAACAGTGACGCGGAGGTTTCCCTCCAGTTGACATCCGTGCAGTCCTTTTGATCCTGGCAGGTTTTGTCGAAACTCCAATGCTTGCAATGGTATTGCCGGTGGGCGGGTGATGGCTTTGCTTTGCCTCCTCTTCATCTTCACTCTTGATCTTCTTCTCTTGCCCGGGGTCTTAGAGATCTTCCCCATAGGATCCTTTCCCTTATCCTTGGCGGACACCATTGTGCTTCTAACTTTCAAGAATATTTCCTGGCAGAAATAGATCGAAACGAAAACACGATGAGAACATGATAGACGAACCTCGGGGGATCCGGGGGATTATATATTATGAAGTTTTACAACAAAAGGAAGGTACAGGGAGTAAACAGGTCGGAGACGGAGTCTGAGGTGGCCACACCACCTGCTGGCGTGGCCAGGGGGTGGTGTAAGCCACCCTGGCTCCGTTTCCGTTCCTCTTTCGCTTTGTAGCTTTCCTTGTTGGATAAAAACTGCAAAAATATATCTGGATAGAATTTTCGCAGAACTTTTCTTACCAGAACTATTACCTATTCGAAAACAGACTCTGCAGGTCTCTGAATTTGGTCTTTGATAAATTTTTCCGGAGTTACCACTTGAATAGCATCAATATCTTCATCTTCATACTCATATTGCTCAAGTCATGAAACCTTTCACTTTCTTATTACACCATTTTCTCCAATAACCTGGAAATTTCTTTCACACAAAACTTTACACAATTCTCATTAGCAACATTAGTGTAAGCGAGGTAATAAACCTTTTCACTTCAATTTCAACTGAAATCCATCAAATCATAAGCTATTGTAGCAACTCCTTCCGAAAACCCAAAAAATAATTCAAAAAGGAAATCGATTAAAGAAGCAAATGCAAGAGTGGCAAAATCTATCAAAACAGACCAGCAGGTAAAGATCAATTTTTTCAAAAATCTTCTGTTGCTCAAATCAAAAAGTGCAAAACTAACGAAAGTTAAATAATAACCTGGGGCAGAAGCACAAAAATCTATTTTGGGACAGCAACTTCCCCAACTCTTACTTCTCTATCATTAGAGGTTGATTTTGACACAAAAACCAAACAAAAAGGATAGGGAGAGGTTATTACCGAAGTAATAACTTCCAAGACTCAAAGAAACAAAAACAAACTGAAAGCAAGAGAAATATATTGGGTTGTCTCCCAAAAAGCTCTTTCTTTATAGCCATTAAGATGGGCATGATAATTTCAATGATGATCACATAAGAATATGAATTGAAGTGAAAGAGAGCATTAAGAAGCAAAAATACACATGTTTAAGTCTAACCCACTTCCTATGCAAGGGAATTTTGTAAACAAACAAATTGTTGAAACCAGAGGCTACAAGCATAGGAAGGCAAAACAAGTGCAACAAAAACTTTCAGCATAAAACGAGGAAACTTGATATTATTGAGATGCATAAGAACATTCTTTCCTCTCTCACAATAACCTTAAGTGTCATGCATAAACTTAATGATATAACTATCACATGAATCATGGTAGCAATGATCACTTATCCTAACAGAAAACACAGGAACACTAGCTCTCATAACACTACTTTGTGAAACAATATTAGGGATATCCTTACAAAGGATAGTGTGTCCATCTTCCACATATTTAGTGACAAAGTCTTTCACATTTGCTATTATAGGTTCATCATCCATTTGTTTATCAGATTCAACAACTTTATTTGTACTTTCATTAACCATACTAGCTATCATAGAATGTTCCTTTATCTTAACTGGGAAAGGTATTTTCTCAATGTAAGGTTCAGGTAAAGCATGATTAGCAGTATAAACTTCAGTATTTCTTACAGGAACACACTTAGCAACATCTTTATATGGTTCATGATACTTATTCCACTTCTTTTTAGGAACTTCAATATAGGAAGCAAAAGCCTTAAAATAAGTTGCAATAGCTTGAGAGTCTAGACCATAAGCATTTTTAATATTTTGAAAATCATCAGTTCCCATAAAAGATTCAATGCATTCATAATCATAATTTATACCTGACTTTCTTCCTTTGTCATTCTCCCATGCTTTAGCATTGTCTTGAATATGGTATAGAAGATCCCATTTAGCTTCTTCTTCCATGCGTGTAAATGATCCAGCACAAGAAGCATCCAATAAATCCTTATCATGTAGAGGGAGCCTTGCATAAAAGTTACTGATAATAATATTTTTGGGGAGCTCATGAATGGGACATTTGAGCATTAGTAACTTCAATATCCCCCAAGCTTGAGTTGTACTCTCTCCATCAAGAGGCCAAAAGTTGTATATTTGATTCCGATCTTTATGAATCTCACTAGGAGGATAAAACTTTGAAGAAAAGAGAGGTACTATTTCCTCCCATTCAAAAGCTTAACCATTCTTCAGCAGCTTATACCATTCCTCAGCTCTTCCTTTTAGTGATAATGAGAATAACTTCTTCTTGACTTGATCTGTTGTAATACCTGCACACTTGAACAACCCGCATAATTCGTGTATAAAGAGCAAATGATCACCAGGATGAATAGTTCCATCTCCAACATAAAAGTTATCCATAACACGATCAATAATTCTTGTAGGTATTTTAAAAGTATAATTCTCAGCAGGTGGTGGTTCATCTACTACCTTAGCAGTGGTAGTAGCATTACAAAATAAGAAACTCAGCGAATTATCCATATTGAAAATAAAGCAACTAACAGAAGTAAATAATACTCATAGTAGAAGTTTCCTTTACCAGTTTCACTCTCCAATAGTGCTTCACTCCCCGACAACGGCGCCAGAAAATAGTCTAGATGACCCACAAGTATAGGGGGTGTATCACAGTATTTTCAATAAGTAAGAGTGTCGAACCCAACGAGGAGCAGAAGGTGCTGGCGAATGGCTAGGAGCAGGAATTCTCTGTAAATACTTAGGAAATGGATTTTAGGTTTTTTTCATAATGCAGGTAAATAAAGTACGAGTAAATAAAAGACAATAAGAATAAATGCAGCAAGTGTCCCAATCCTTTCTTTAGCAAAGGAGAAGCCAGTTGTATTACTTAAGATGACCAAACGTTCTCGAGGACACATGGGAATATCATCAAGTGCTTTCGCTTCATATAGTTGATTAATCTTCTTTAGTTTGCTAAGTGTTGTGTGGGTGAACCTGTGCTAATGTACCGACCTTCCTAGGACTAATACATACTTGTGATTATACCCCTTGCAAGCGCAAGTACAAGAAAGTAATTAAGGTAGAAACTTAACCACAACTTTAAACTCTAAGACCCTGACGTCCCTTGTGTAAAGGTTTCCTAATGGGGGTTCCGGTTTTTGTCACTCCGGCAACCCCTATGATTAGTAGCCAAATACACAATGCATTCCCCTAGGCCCATAAAGGTGAAGTGTCATGTAGTCGACATTCACATGACACCACTAGAAGAAATACACCATAACTTAAATATCAAACCATTGAATCTTTTTCAACACAATTCCGCTACTAACAACATGACTTCTCCCATGTCCTCAAGAACAAAATGAACTACTCATAAGACATCATATGGATCAAGATTAGAGATGATATAATGATATGTAACAATCTGAACATAAACGATAATTCAATGGTTCACTCAATAACATCAACTACAAGGAGTAATCAACACCGGGAAAGTTTCCCCTAAGAACTATGCAAGATTCAACCCAATTGTTACAGCGGTATGAAGTGGTGATGATGGTGCTGGTGGAGATGATGATGATCCCGATGAAGTCCAGCTCAATGGTGGTGTTCATGGCGATGATCTCCCCTCTCCGGGAAGGAATTCCCCCGGCAGAATTCTGTCTACCAGAGACATCTTTCTCTCTCGGTGTTTTCTGCCCCATAGAGGCGGCAAAATCTTTCTGTGGTCGCTCCCCGAGTCTTAGGGTTTCGGGAGGATAATATACGCTAAAGGGGAGAGCCAGGGGTGGACCAGGGCGGCCACACCACCTGGTGGCGTGGCCTGGGGTGGCCCACGCCAGGGGTTGGTGTGGGCCCCCTATGGCCCATCTCCACTTCCCCTTCTGGCGTTCTTCGTCTTCTGGAAAAATAGGATTTTCCATGTATTTTCCCGGATTTTCTGATCTTCGTGAATTTTGCCTCCAAACAGCACCTTTTCCATCAGAATCCTGACTGCAGCGGTCCATGCTCCAAAAGTCATCAACCATGCAAAAACTGATGAAATAACATAAGTATCATCTCTTAATATGAAATATATCAATGAATAACAGTAAATTATGATATAGAATAGTGATGCAAAATGGACGTATCAAGATGCATAGGCTTCTGAAATAGAAGTTGGAGTATCATCCTCAAGTTACACAACGAAATCATCACCAAATGGCTTTGCAATCCTTGGTCTCTTGCTACTTTTGGGAGCTTCATTGTCGTCCTCCATAGGATCATCATAGTGTTCTATCAGCATAGTGGGTTCAGGAATTATAGAAAATTCCTGACTAGATGAACTTGTCATCTCCTGATTTGATGAGCTAGACATACCTTTCATGGGAAAGATGTCCTCAAAGAAAGTCACATCATTTGACTCTATAATTGTACCAAAATGCATGTCGGGCACCTCAAATTTTACTATAATAATTATATAGCCAATGCTATGAAAAGCATATCCCAGAAAAACACAGTCGACAGTTTTTGGTCTAATCTTTCGCTTCTTGGGTATTAGAATATTGACTTTCGCTAAACATTCCCAAGTTCATAAGTAAGATAGTTTAAGCCTTTTCTTCTCCCATTCATCAAATGGAGTCATGGTTTTATCGTTTATGGAAACATAGTTTAGGACATGATAAGCAGTCACTAAAGCCTCCCCAACCATTTCTTGGAAATAATCGATGTATCTAACATGGCGTTAACCAAATCAGTTAGAGTACGGTTCTTTCTTTAGGCCACCCCATTTTACTGAGGTGAGTAGGGAGGCATCCTCTCATGGATAATACCATGATCCATATAGAATAATAAAAGGTTTCCTCAGGAGATAACAAAAAATCTCCTACGTTGGAACACCCTAACGCCCATGATCTATCTAGAAGTAATGCAGTAACGGAGGAAGACATTACTAACATACCCTTGAAGACCGAGAGAGTGTTATGATCATGCAGGAGTGTGGATGATGTAGTCGTACCCGTCCGACCTCAAGGTCACGAAGCTCCTCGCACATTAGCCCTTGTCCATGTCCTTGCACAGATGGCCTGGTCGCTACTAGTGGTAGCTCCCCCGAGTTATCACACGCATACGGTGCAAGACAACGACTCCCGAGCTCTTGATCCCTGCCGAGGTTGCGGAAGTAGATCTCTTGGCTGGAATCCCTGCAGCACAATGGAGTGCCACAACGGTGTTGACTTTGCGTGTATAGTCCTTCTCGGGGACCATGCCACCGCAAAGGAAACTAAGAGAGAGAGGCATATTTTTCTAAGAAAAAGTGCTTGAGAGAATATCTTGTTGGTGTGTTTTAATCCAACCCAAGGGTCCCCTTTATATAGGAGGAGGGAGGTGTACCCTCCCCTTTGGCTATCCCATGTTGGACTAAAGACTAAAGGAAAGGGGGGAGGGGGAAGAGGGATCGAGTCGGATGGGCCCAAAGGACTTAGCCCGACAGCAGCAACAACAGCTAATGCTGCTAGCCGGGTGGGTCTGTCGCCACCCACGGCCTGCCAAGCGCTGCGCCCAGCGCTACAACCAGGCGGCCCGGGTGGGCCAGCTTCATCGTGATGGCCCAGCAACAACCGCCGATGGTAGCTGCCCGCACGGTCGGCCACCCACCCACGACCCATTAGCGGCCATCTCCAGCGATCTCCCCATTTCCCGGGTGGACCGGGTGGTTTGCAACTCACGGCGGTGGCCTGTTGGCTACCGCCAGCACGGTGCATTGCACCCGCGTGCCCACTGTTTGTCGGGGCCGGGTCAGATCCAGCCCGACAATAGTAGGGGCTGTTTTTTCTGCCTTTTTGCTATTTTCTTTCCCTGGGGTTTTCTCTTAGGTCAATTCCCTCCAGGATTTTGGCCTAATGAGAAAGTTGCTTTATAAATTTCAACTTAAATATTTATTTAGTATAAGTTAATTCATAATTAACATATAATAAATGCATATTATAAAATGCCATTTATCCAAAACTTCTTTCGGCCTTTTCCTTTCCTTCTTTCTCCAAACAACTTTAGATCTCTCCGAAACAAATTCAATTTCTCTCTCTTGTGTGATTCCACCTCACAGGAGGATCTCCAAGTGCCGCAGTTCCCTTAAGCGTGTTTCCCTATGGTTCGGGAATGTCATAGACATGATCTCTATCAATGATCAAGAACGGGACCAGGATGCCCATATTGACCCCTATACACTATACGAATCACCATCGTGTCGAACCTTAAACGATATGTCCAATTACCTTTGTTACACGATACAAGACTTGTGGAGATCTGATCATCGATATCATGATACATTGTTCAATCTTGTTTCCAACAAGTAATACTTTTACTCACACAACTTATGGATATAATTCACCGAGTGGGCCCAGTGTATTTTCCCATCACATAGGAGAACAAATCGCGATCTTGATGCATAGGCCTCAACATGCTCCTTAGGATACCCAACATGCACCTTTATCATCACCTAGTCACAAAAATGACGGTTGATGCAGTCAAAGCAATCCTATGGGTAATAGTAATTAATATGATTGATGTCTACGCACGCTTCTATTCTTGTAGACAGTGTTGGGCCTCCAAGTGCAGAGGTTTGTAGAACAGCAGCAAGTTTTCCCTTAAGTGGATCACCCAAGGTTTATCGAACTCAGGGAGGAAGTGGTTAAAGGTATCCCTCTCAAGCAACCCTGCAATCAAGATACAAGAAGTCTCTTGTGTCCCCAACACACCCAATACACTTGTCAGGTGTATAGGTGCACTAGTTCCGCGAAGAGATAGTGAAATACAAGTAATATGGATGATTATAAGTGGTAATTGCAATCTGAAATAAGAGTGGCAGCAAGCAAACATGTAATAGAACTAATTATAAATGGTGTTTCAATGCTTAGAAACAAGGCCTAGGGATCATACTTTCACTAGTGGACACTCTCATATAAATATCTTCTCTTAATTATCCTACCCCGAACTACTCTCCGGTTGGACGATGTAGGGAAATAACAACACACCTTAAAGTTCGCATTCCCCATCTAGATAACCCCACACTATCACCTTGAGAGCTCGATGGTTCCAACAAACACCACAATTTTATAGAGACATCCAACTCCAAATATAACTCGTAACAAGTATTTGTAATATCTAGCCTAAGTGCCACCATGGTGTGCACGCTATCACTTTCACACACATGGGGAGAGCAGAGATCTATTAAAGCACTTGAGTAGTAAGGTAGATCTACTTGATTACAATGCTCATGATCATAATATGATCATGCATAGAGAGAGATATGAACAGATAGCTACCGATAGAACCCTTAGCCTCGAGAGAGAACTACTCGCTCCTCATCATGGGAATCAGCAACGGGGATGGAGATGGTGGTGAAGATCGATGGAGGTGGCTCCGGGGGCACTTCCCTGTCCCGGCAGGGTGCCGGAACAGAGACTTTTTGTCCCTTGAATCTCCCCTTCGGTGACGGTGGCACTGCGGAACTTTTCATGGCTGGAGGCTATTCGATTTAGGGTTTTCGTCCTAGGGGCTTCTTATAGGCGAAGGGGCGAGGTCGGTGGCCGGCCAGGAGGCCAAAACCATGCCCTAGCGCGACCTAGGGCTGCCTGCGCCAAGGGGTGGTGTGGCCGCCCTGTGCTCCCCTTCGTCTCTCCTTCGGACTCCATGTGTCTTCGGTAAAATATCAACTTTGCCTTTTGTCCGGTCCAGTTCTGAGAATATTGATTTCATAGAAGGAAGCATGTGCCTAAGGATGGCCACTATGCTCTCTCAATAGGTGCCTAAGGATAGAAGGTGGAGACTCAACATAAAAGTAAAAGAAAGGCCTTCATAGAAGGAAGCAGGGATTCAAGTTTCATAAAGAGCTTCCAAAAATTATGGTACTTATTAGCTTTCAGCTCTCATTGCCCCTATCATAAGTATCTTGAAGTGATTAAGGTTAAAGTGAACAAACCATGGACTATATGCTTGACAAAGTATAAGTTGGAAATCTCATGTCCCTTGAATACGAGGGCCGCTCCTCATGCTACTCAAGTTTAGTTACCGGTAAGTTTTGTCATAGTAAGTACATGTGTATCATAGAGAACCGCCAACAGGGTACCCCTTGCCCGATGATACGGAAGAATCCCCATATCAAAATGACAAGGCAAGCAGACAACGAGCATCTCAGCAATCTTCTTATTTACCATGGGAAAATGGTGCTTTTTTCTCTCTTTCCTCTTTCCTCTTTCCTCTTTTCTCATCTCTTTTTTTCTTTTTCTTTTTTTCTCAATCTCTATCTGTTTTTTATAAGAAGAATGCTTCATAGATTGATCATTATGGTTACGCTGCAGGTTTCCACCATGATTAGGCATGGATTAGACCAGCGGCCTAGGTGTTTCTCTAACACACATACATAACTCCATGGACTTACAAGCTCCCCTTTCATTTCACACCGACGACATCCATAGACAAAAGAGCATGATATCAACTAGGTACAAATTACAAGTGCAATGTTGAAAGCGTTCCCCATGACAAAATGGTTCTGCTAATCCCCAACATATAAGTGCAAGCATATACAACATAGATGACACAATGGTTCAAGTTTATTAGGGGCAAGAAAAGTAAAGTGTGCCATCAAGTTTGTGAGAGCTTTAATCACTAGTTTTCTCATAACAAGTTTAATTCGGAAGGTAGATAAAAACATGAATATACTTGGAATAACAAATGCTAATAGGTAGGTATGGTGGACTCTTTGGAATAACTTGGTTTTATTTGGAGTTGGATGCATGAGTGGAACGCATACTTGGTTATGGAGCCTAGCAAAAGACTAGGAGCGACCAACTAAGAGAGCAATAATGGCCATAATCATGCAAGGCTACATAACATCATTAATTAAAGCATAAAGTGATATTACAAGTCGAAAACTAAAGGATCATAGAGGTTATAGTGACTTGGTATAGTCATAACATGGTGTGAGCATGCGCCAAGTCAACCCAAAAAAAAGCATCAAAGGAGAAAACCACAATACTATTCTTTAATATGCTAAAACAACTAATGATTCTTTCAAGGCACATTAAGCAATCTCAATTGTTTATAACATGTCATGCTACAACAAAAATCACTAAGCATAAAGCCAAAACAATATTAAGCATGACATGATAAAGCCTAAGTCATAGTCAAAAACTGTTGGGTCCGCAGCATAGAAAACAAAAAAATTCCTACGATGAGAACTATACGCCAAGATCTATCTACTAGATACAGAGCAACGGGTGGACATACATCCATGGAGAACTTACCCTCAAAGACAACGAGTTTTGTTAACGAGTAGGAACTCGTGGTTGATGTAGTCGTACACTTGCCGATCTCAAGATCGTGAGGAAGTCCGAGCGTCGCAAATCAGCAGCGCATCCGCACTCGCACACACGTTCAAGCCACCGGACAACCTCCACCTCCTCGCTCCAGCGATCCAGCGGAAGCAACAACTCCTTCCAGACGAAATGCCACCGGGAACATGTATCTTGCTAATCCGAGACCATGGGGGAATAATTCTAGAGGGGGAGAGAGATCCTTCACAAGGAGGTGTGTGGATGAAGGAGGAAATGGGTGGCCTTTTATAGGAGGAGGGGGGGTGCCCCCTCTCTCCATGGCCGGCGCATGGGGGGGTGACCCCTCACCTCCCCCATTCATGTGGTGGTAACCCCTCCACATTAAAATGCCTCTTCACATTCCCTTTTAAAGTCTCCACTTTAAATGCATTAAATTTCTCCAAATTTAATGCTCTCTCATTTAATAAAACTCTTTTTATTAAATTTATTCAGAATTTTGTTAATTACTTTAATTAACAAACATTCACATATAGCCCCTTGCAATATTTCAATATCACATGCAGAACCACCTTCTGCAATTTCACCCGAAACAATTTCCGGTTTCTATTGAAACGATTCCTGCGCTTTGCAATTCTTTCGTCTGAAACATATGTGCTCCAAAATAGTGTCCGATAACTCTTAAGTGTGCCACCCTACGGTTCGCGAATAATGCAGACATGATTGAGACCCTTCTCCGATCAATAATCAGCAGCGGGACCTGGAGATCCGTACTGACTCCTACATATACAACGATGACTCCTGTGATCGTGAGAACCTTTAACGCTTGTAACTAAATCCCTTTGTCTCTCGATATATTACATGTCTGAGATTCGATCATCGGTATCTCCATACCTAGTTTGATCTCGTTACCGACATGCACTCTTTTCTCGTTCCCGTGATATAACATTCTAGTGATCACATCACTTGCTTGCAAGCTATCCTAATGTGATATCACCGAGAGGGTCCAGAGTATATCTATCCGTCATCTGGATTGACAAATTCCACTCTTGATCCATGAGCCTCAACATAACACCTTCGTAGTACTGAACCCATCTTTATAGTCACCCTGTTACGGTGTGACGTTTGATGTTATCAAGATACTCTTCCGGTGTTAGCAATTAACATGATCTCATGGTCTAAGGATACAGATTACTTCGTATGATGTTATAGCAATATAAACATAATGAATTGATCGTAATGCTATACTTCGGATAAATGTTCATCACATCATTTCACAAATGTTGTGACCTTGTTATTAACAACATCCAATGTCCATGATCAGGAAACCTTAAACATCTTGTTAATCAACAAGCTAGTCTATAAGAGAGGCATAACTAGGAACCCTTTTTGTTTATTAAACACACATGTATTGATGTTTCCTATCAATACAATTATAGCATGAAAAATAAACATCTATCATATACAAGGAATACATAATAACAACTTTATTATTGCCTCTCGAGGCATATTTCCTTCAGTCTCCCACTTGCACTAGAGACAATAATCTAGTTTATATAGTGATAAATCTAACACCCATGGAGTTCTGGTGTTGATCATGTTTTGCCCTAGGGAGTACTTTAGTCAACGGATCTGCTACATTCAGGTCTGTGTGCACTTTACAACTCTTTATATCTTCATCCTTGACAAGCTCGCGGATGGAGTGAAACTGGCGCTTAATATGCTTGGAATTCTTGTCAGACCTTGGTTCCTTGGTGTTGGCTATGGCTCCATTATTGTCACAATAGATCACCATTGGGTCCAACGCACTAGGAACCACACCTAGTTCCGTTATGAACTCCTTCATCCAAACCGCTTCCTACGCTACTTCTGAAGCAGCAACATATTCCGCCTCCGTCGTTGATCCAGCCACCATAGGTTGTTTGGAGCTCCTCCAACTAACTGCTGCTCCGTTCAAGAGAAATACGTATCCGGATTGAGACTTAGAGTCATCCGGATTAGTGTCAAAGCTAGCATCGACATAACACTTAGCGACTAGCTCTTCTTCACCTCCGTATACAAGAAACATATCCTTAGTTCTTCTCAAGTACTTAAGGATATTCTTGACCGCTATCCAGTGTTCCGAACCTGGATCAGATTGGTACCTACTAGTCAAACTAATAGCATGTGCCACATCCGGTCTTGTACATAGCATGGCATACATTATAGAGCCTATGGCTGAGGCATAGGGGATCTTATCCATTATCTCTCTTTCTTCTGCCGTAGCCGGACTTTGAGTCTTACTCAATGTCTTGCCTTGCAACATAGGTAAGTACCCCTTCTTACTTCCGTCCATATTAAACTTCTTTAATATCTTATCAAGGTATGTACTCTGCGATAGCCCAATTAGGCGTCTTGATCTATCTCTATAGATTTTAATGCCTAATATATATGAAGCTTCACCAAGGTCCTTCATCGAAAATTTGTTGTTAAGATAACTTTTAACACTATTTAAAAGATCTATATCATTTTCAATCAATAATATGTCATCCACATATTATATCAGAAATGCCACATTGCTCCCACTCACTTTCTTGTAAATACAAGCCTCTCCATAAGTTTGGACAAATCCAAACTCTTTGATCACCTCATCAAAGCGGAGATTCCAACTTCGGGATGCTTGCTTCAGTCCATAGATGGATCGCTGAAGTTTGCACACCTTATCAGCATCCTTAGGATCGACAAAACCCTTAGGTTGTATCATATACAAATCTTCTTCAATATTACCAGTGAGGAACGCAGTTTTTGACATCCATCTGCCATATTTCATAATCGAAATATGCAGCAATTGCTAACATAATCCTAACCGACTTAAGCATCGCTACGGGAGAGAATGTCTCATCGTAGTTAACTCCTTGAATTTTTCGAAACCCCTTTGCGACAAGTCGAGCCTTATAGATTGTTACATTACCATCAGCATCAGTTTTTCTTTTGAAAATCCATTTATTCTCAACGGCCTTTCGATCGTGAGGTAAGTCCACCAAGGTCCAAACCTGGTTTTCGTACATGGATTCCATCTCGGATTTCATGGCTTCTAGCCATTTGTTGGAATCAGGGCTCATCTTCGCTTCTTCATACGTCACAGGGTCATCTATTTCATCAATCAAGAAATTCATAACAGGATTGCCGTACAGTTCAGGAGCTGCACGTGTCCTGCTTGACCTGCGAGGTTCGGTAGTGTCCTCTTTCGGAGTTTCATGATCAATATCATTAGCTCTCTCTTCAGTAGGTGAAGTCAACTCCGAAACAACTTCTGGAGCTGCGCTACTCGCCATTTCATGAAGAGAAGGTTCAATAACCTCTTCGAGTTCTACCTTCCGACTACTCACACCTTTCGCGAGAAACTCCTTCTCAAAAAAGGATCCATTCTTGGCAACAAAGACCTTGGCCTCGGATATGTGATAGAAGGTATACCCAATCGTTTCCTTAGGGTATCCTATGAAGACGCATTTTTCTGCTTTGGGTTCGAGTTTATCCGGTTGAAGTTTCTTCACATAAACATCGCATCCCTAAACCTTAAGAAATGACAGCTTAGGTTTGTTTCCAAACCATAATTCATGCGGTGTCGTTTCAACGGATTTAGATGGTGCCCGATTTGAAGTGAATGCAGCTGTTTCTAGTGCATAACCCCAAAATGACAGAGGTAAGTCAGTCAGAGACATCATAGATCGAACCATATCCAATAAAGTACGATTACGACGTTCTGACACACCATTACATTGTGGTGTTCCGGCAGGCGTGAGTTGTGAAACTATTCCACAGTCTTTCATATGTGTGCTAAACTCGTAACTAAGATACTCTCCTCCACGGTCGGACCACAGAAATTTGATCTTTCTGTTATGATGATTTTCCACTTCATTCTGAAATTCTTTGAACCTTTCAAAGGTTTCAGACTTATGTTTCATCAAATAGATATACCCGTATCTACTCAAATCATCCGTGAAAGTAACAAAATAACGATATCCACCTCACGCCGACACACTCATTGGTCCACACACATCAGTATGTATGATTTCCAATAAATCTGTCGTCCGTTCCATTGAACCAGAAAACGGCGTTCTAGTCATCTTGCCCATAAGGCATGGCTCACATGTATCAAATGATTCAAAATCAAGTGATTCCAAAAGTCCATCAGAATGGAGGTTCTTCATGCGTTTAACGCCAATATGACCTAGACGGCAGTGCCATATATATGTAGATATATCATTATCAAGTTTAATCCTTTTAGCATCAACATTATGAATATGCGTAATACTACTATCGAGATCCAACAGAAATAAACCATTCAACATAGGTGCATGACCATAAAAGATATTATTCATATAAATCGAACAACCATTGTTTTCAGACTTAAACGAATAACCACTTTGCATCAAACACGATCCGGATACAATGTTCATGCTCAGTGCAGGCACCAAATAACAATTATTCAGGTTTATAACTAATCCCGATGGCATATGGACAGGCAGCGTTCCAACGGCGATCACATCAACTCTTGATCCATTGCCGACCCGTATCGTGACCTCATCCCTTGCTAGTTATCGCTTGTTCCGCAGCCCCTGAACCGAGTTACATATATTAGCAACCGATCCCGTATCAAATACCCAGGTGCTACTGCGAGTACTAGTCAAGTACACATCAATAACATGTATATCACATATACCTTTGTTTGCCTTGCCGGCCTTCTTGTCCGCCAAATACTTGGGGCAGTTGCGCTTCCAATGGCCAGTCCCCTTGCAATAGGAGCACTCGGTGTCAGACTTAGGGCCAGCTCGGGGTTTCTTTTCAGGCGCGGCAACAGATTTGTCGCCCTTCTTTCCCTTCTGCTTGCCTTTCTTGTCCTTCTTGAAACCGGTGGTCTTATTGATCATCAACACTTGATGTTCTTTCCTAATCTCCACTTCTGCAGTCTTAAGCATTGACAGAAGCTCAGGAAGAGACTTCTTCATGCCCTGCATATTATAGTTCATCACGAAGCTCTTGTAGCTAGGTGGCAGAGATTGGAGAACACGATGTATGCCTAAGTCAATGGGAATCGTTATTCCCAAGTACACAAGCTTATCGGTGTACCCAAACATTTTGAGTACATGCTCACTAACGGAGCTGTTCTCTTCCATCATGCAGCTAAAGAACTTTTCAGAAGCATTATAACTCTCTACGGCAGCATGGGTATCGAAAATCATTTTCAATTCTCCCATGGTATCAAAGGCATTGCCATTTTCGAAATGTTTTCGAAGTTCTGGCTCTAGCCCATACAGTATGCCGCAATGAACTAAGTTGTGGTCCTCCTGACGAGTTATATAGACGTTCTTTTCCTCGTCAGGGGCATCAGGAGCTGGTGGGGGGCCTAGCGGCGCCTATAGCACATATTGCTTTTGTGCAGCAGTGAGGAGAATCCTCAAATTCATAGCCCAGTTGGTGAAGTTGCTACCATTCGCAGCAAGCTTCTCTTTCTCCATGAACACATTGAAATTAAAAGCAGGTGGTGCCATCTATAACAGAATTTGTAAAATATATTTATACTAAGTTTATGATAGATTGAGTTCAACTAATCCAAATTACTAATGAACTCCCACTCAAAAACGACATCCCTCGTGTCCTTTTGGCGATTACATGAACCAAATCCACTACACCAAGTCCGATCATCATGTGAGTCGGTGTAACTTCAAAGGCGAGCATCTATATGGGCATCATATCAACTATATGACTCATGCTTAACCTTTCGGTCCGTGTTCCGAGGCCATGTCTGTACATGCTAGGCTCGTCAAGTAAGAACCTTAGTATTTGCGTGTGTAAAACTGTCTTACACCCGTTGTATGAAAGCGTAGAGTCGAGAACACCTGATCATCACGTGATGCCTCAAAACACGATCCACAAAATGGTGCATACTTAAGGAAGAACACATTTTATCTTGATATCTAAATGAGGCATCATCTTATAATGCTACCAAAAGCGCCAAACTAGCAATATAAGATGCTAATGTGTGAAGTGAAGTGATATGGTCCATGCATTTGATCTCTATCATTTGCATTGTGGTATGATCTCTATCATTCCTTTGTGTGTAAGGCCAAGGTCTATGGAACTTACATTTAAGTGAGTTGTAAGAGTATCTATCATACATCTACTTACAACAATACCATATCAATACACTAGCCCAGCAACGATCTAAACTAGACGCCTCTAATTTATCAATTGCAAGTTTTACGTGGCTTAGGGCTTTCGGAGATAGAACCGGTCTTACCTACGAACATGAACCACAACAAGGATAACCAAGTTATTAGGAACTCGTTGTAAATCAGATATTGACTATAGTAGGAGAGACAGACACCCGCTAGCCACTTATGCAAAACTAGTTGCATGTCAGTCGTGGAACCGGTCTCAAGTACGATGACATGTAAGGTTGGTCCGGGCCGCTTCATCCCACTATGCCACCAATATCCAAAGTACATAGAAGATGCAATAACATGATCATCATCGCCCACATATAAACATATGTGTACTACCCGTGCAAAGCACCTACACATAGATCAGGCTCTGATACCACTGTTGGGTCCGCAGCATAGAAAACAAAAAATTTCCTACGATGAGAACTATACGCCAAGATCTATCTACTAGATACAGAGCAACGGGTGGACATACATCCATGGAGAACTTACCCTCGAAGACAATGGGTTTTGTTAACGAGTAGGAACTCGTGGTTGATGTAGTCGTACACTTGCCGATCTCAAGATCGTGAGGAAGTCCGAGCGCCGCAACTCAGCAGCGCATCCGCACTCGCACACACGTTCAAGCCACCGGACAACCTCCACCTCCTCGCTCCAGCGATCCAGCGGAAGCAGCAACTCCTTCCAGACGAAATGCCACCGGGAACATGTATCTCGCTAATCCGAGACCATGGGGGCATAATTCTAGAGGGGTAGAGAGATCCTTCACAAGGAGGTGTGTGGATGAAGGAGGGAATGGGTGGCCTTTTATAGGAGGAGGGGGGTGCCCCCTCTCTCCATGGCTAGCGCATGGGGGGTGACCCCTCACCTCCCCCATTCATGTGGTGGTAACCCCTCCACATTAAAATGCCTCTTCACATTCCCTTTTAAAGTCTCCACTTTAAATGCATTAAATTTCTCCAAATTTAATGCTCTCTCATTTAATAAAACTCGTTTTATTAAATTTATTCAGAATTTTGTTAATTACTTTAATTAACAAACATTCACATATAGCCCCTTGCAATATTTCAATATCACATGCAGAACCACCTTCTGCAATTTCACCCGAAACAATTTCCGGTTTCTATTAAAACAATTCCTGCGTTTTGCAATTCTTTCGTCTGAAACATATGTGCTCCAAAATGGTGTCCGGTAACTCTTAAGTGTGCCACCCTATGGTTCGCAAATAATGCAGACATGATCGAGACCCTTCTCCGATCAATAATCAGCAGCGGGACCTGGAGATCCGTACCGACTCCTACATATTCAACAATGACTCCTGTGATCATGAGAACCTTTAACGCTTGTAACTAAATCCCTTTGTCTCTCGATATATTACATGTCTGAGATTCAATCATCGGTATCTCCATACCTAGTTTGATCTCGTTACCGACATGCACTCTTTTCTCGTTTCCGTGATATAACATTCTAGTGATCACATCACTTGCTTGCAAGCTATCCTAATGTGATATCACCGAGAGGGCCCAGAGTATATCTATCCGTCATCTGGATTGAAAAATTCCACTCTTGATCCATGAGCCTCAACATAACACCTTCGTAGTACTGAACCCATCTTTATAGTCACCCTGTTACGGTGTGACGTTTGATGTTATCAAGATACTCTTCCGGTGTTAGCAATTAACATGATCTCATGGTCTAAGGATAAAGATTACTTCGTATGATGTTATAGCAATATAAACATAATTAATTGATCGTAATGCTATACTTCGGATAAATGTTCATCACATCATTTCACAAATGTTGTGACCTTGTTATTAACAACATCCAATGTCCATGATCAGGAAACCTTGATCATCTTGTTAATCAACAAGCTAGTCTATAAGAGAGACATAACTAGGAACCCTTTTTGTTTATTAAACACACATGTATTGATGTTTCCTATCAATACAATTATAGCATGCAAAATAAACATCTATCATATACAAGGAATACATAATAATAACTTTATTATTGCCTCTCAGGGCATATTTCCTTCAGTCTCCCACTTGCACTAGAGACAATAATCTATTTTATATAGTGATAAATCTAACACCCATGGAGTTCTGGTGTTGATCATGTTTTGCCCTAGGGAGTACTTTAGTCAACGAATCTGCTACATTCAGGTCCGTGTACACTTTACAACTCTTTATATCTCCATCCTTGACAAGCTCGCGGATGGAGTGAAACCGGCGCTTAATATGCTTGGAATTCTTGTGAGACCTTGGTTCCTTGGCGTTGGCTATGGCTCCATTATTGTCACAATAGATCACCATTGGGTCCAACGCACTAGGAACCACACCTAGTTCCGTTATGAACTCCTTCATCCAAACCGCTTCCTGCGCTGCTTCTGAAGCAGCAACATATTCCGCCTCCGTCGTTGATCCAGCCACCATAGGTTGTTTGGAGCTCCTCCAACTAACTGCTGCTCCGTTCAAGAGAAATACATATCCGGATTGAGACTTAGAGTCATTCGGATCAGTGTCAAAGTTAGCATCGACATAACACTTAGCGACTAGCTCTTCTTCATCTTCGTATACAAGAAACATATCCTTAGTTCTTCTCAAGTACTTAAGGATATTCTTGACCGCTATCCAGTGTTCCGAACCTGGATCAGATTGGTACCTACTAGTCAAACTAATAGCATGTGCCACATCCGGTCTTGTACATAGCATGGCATACATTATAGAGCCTATGGCTGAGGCATAGGGGATCTTATCCATTATCTCTCTTTCTTCCGCCGTAGCCGGACTTTGAGTCTTACTCAATGTCTTGCCTTGCAACATAGGTAAATTGTAGTGGTAAATTTCTGCCGTAGCCACATAAACATAGTCATTTTTATTAATTGTAGTGGGAATAAATTCAACAAAATAGCTGTCATTATTATTCTCATCACCATAATCATGAAATATAGGAGGCATATTGTAATAATAATTAATTTTCTCCTCAATAGTAGGTGGACTAAAAATATCATATTCATCATTGTAATCATCATATATTGGAGGCATAGTATCATCAAAGTAAATTTTCTGCTCCATGCTTGGGGGACTAAAAATATCATGCTCATCAAAACCAGCTTCCCCAAGCTTAGACTTTTCCATAGCATTAGCAATAATGGTGTTCAAAGAATTCATACTAATAATATTTCTATTAGCATGCAAATAAAGTTCCATAGGTTTTTAAATTTTCTCTTCAAACACGGCATGTCCTAACTCAAGATAAATACTATAAAGCTCTCTAATTTTGTTGTTGTTTTCCATTAAGCCTAACTAGTGAAAATAAAAATAAGAAACAAAAAGATATAATTGCAGAATCTAAAGGAAATAACTTCGAGCACTCACACACCAGTAACAGTACTAGAAGATATCTTAGTAGCCAGAAGATGTGAGTACCTTTTACCTTACCTCCCCGGCAACGATGCCAGAAAATAGCTTGATGTCTACGCACTTCTATTCTTGTAGACAATTGTTGGGCCTCCAAGTGCAGAGGTTTGTAGAACAGCAACAAGTTTTACCTTAAGTGGATTACCCAAGGTTTATCGAACTCAGGGAGGAAGTGGTCAAAGGTATCCCCTCTCAAGCAACCCTGCAATCAAGATACAAGAAGTCTCTTGTGTCCCCAACACACCCAATACACTTGTCAGGTGTATAGGTGCACTAGTTCAGCGAAGACATAGTGAAATACAAGTGGAATAGATATAAGAAAATGGTGCTAGAAAATAGCTTGATGGCGTGGAAGAGACTAAAGGCAAACTGAAATAAAGATGGAAGCAAGCAAACATGTAACATATCTAGTAGCAAATAGTGTTTCAATGTTTAGAAACAAGGCCTAGGGATCATACTTTTGCTAGTGAACACTCTCATATAAATATCTTCTCTTCATGATACTACTCTGAACTACTCTCCGGTTGGACACTCTAATCCATGGTAGGGCTATAACAGCAGACCTCAAAGTTTGCTTTCCCCATCTAGATAACCCCACAGTGTCACCTTGAGCGCTAGATGGTTCCAACAAACACCACAATTTCATAGAGACATCCAACTCCAAATATAACTCATAACAAGTATTTGTAATCTCTAGCCTAAGTGCCACCATGATGTGCACGCTATCAGTTTCACACACATGGGGAGAGCAAAGATCTATTAAAGCATTTGAGTAGCAAGGTAGATCTACGTGATTACAAAGCTCATGATCACAATATGATCATGCATAGAGAGAGATGAACACATAGCTACCGGTAGAACCCTTAGCCTCGAGAGAGAACTACTCCCTCCGAATCATGGGAATCAGCAACGACGATGGAGATGGTGGTGAAGATTGATGGAGATGGCTCCGAGGGCACTTCCCAGTCCCAGCAGGGTGCCGGAATAGAGACTTTCTGTCCCCCAAATCTCCCCTTCGGTGGTGGCGGCGTTGTGGAACTTTTCGTGGCTGGAGGCTGTTCGATTTAGGGTTTTCTTCCCAGAGGCTTCTTATAGGCGAAGGGGCAAGGGCGGTGGCTGGACAGGGGGCCCACACCATGCCCTGGCACGGCCTAGGGCTGCCCGCGCCAAGGGGTGGTGTGGCCGCCCTATGGCCCCCCTTCGTCTCTCCTTCGAACTCCATGTGTCTTCCGGTAAAATATCAACTTTGCCTTTTCTCCGGTCCAATTCTGAGAATATTGATTTTCTGCCTTTTCTGGAACCAAAAACAGAAGAAAACAAGCAACTGGCATTGTGGCATCTTGTTAATAGGTTAGTTCCAGAAAATGTGTAAAAATACTTTAAAGTGTGGACAAAACATAAGAAAGTAGATATAAAACAAGCATGGAACATCAAAAATTATAGATACGTTTGCAACGTATCACACAGCACCAAGTTTCCCTCAGTTATGAAACCAAGGTTATCGAACCAGTAGGAGCAAGGAAACACCTCCAATGTGTTGTTGCCAACTTGGAATCCTGCACAACACAACCACAGAACTTTGCCCCCAACTTACAGTGAGGTTGTCAATCTCACTGGTTTTGCTGAAAACAAAGGATTAGACGTATTGTGTGGAAGAAAGTAAAAGCTTGCAGAAAGTAAATAGAAAGCAGTAAATAGTTGTAGATTGATGGTAAAAGAAAGGACCGGGGTCCATAGTTCACTAGTGGTGGTTCTCCTTAAGATAGATGACATGTTGGGTGAACAAATTACAGCGGGGCAATTGACAAACATCGAGAAAGCATACATGCATATACTAATCATCTTAACTCCTATGAGATTTGATTGGGCATTACAACATTATACATAGACCGTAATCCAAGTGCATCTATGACTAATAATCCACCTTTAGGTTATCAATCCGAACCCCCTCCAGTATTAAGTTACAAGCAACAGATAATTGCATTAAGTATTGCGTGTAAAGTAAATAATACGATTGTTCTATAAACAAAGGGTTTCTGTTTTCTCCCTAGTAACAACCAATGATCCACCCCCCTCGTCTCGCGCGCTCCCACGTGGAGACCCATTGGTCCCGGTTTGTTCCACGAACTGGGACCAATGATCCACCCCCTCGTCGTGCGCCCGCCCACGTGGAGACCCATTGGTCCTGGTTCGTGCCCGAACTAGGACCAGCATTAGTCCCGAGTGATTGGTCCCGGTTCGGAAACCGGGACCAATGGCCCTTATGAACCGGGACTAGATGCCCTTTTTCCACCAGTGAATAGTCTATAATCTCAACTCGCACATGCGAAACCCTTGTAACCCATATCCAGCTCTGCCGTATTACTGAATTGCTAGCAGGAGTTGGATCCATCCAAAGCCGGCGGATTCGACCCTGGGTAAACTTGAGTACTCACCATCCCGGAATACCGTACGTCTCACACCCCTCTCTTCCGCACGCCTCGAGGACCCCCTCATGGCGTACTTGTCATCAATCCGACGACACGCTGTGCTCGCCATGATCATCCCTTTGCACCATTGCGGGTCCAGGTGGAGTGTCTTAGACCGGTGATGGTCCGGTTCTTCTAGGTGAGCGCGGTGGTGGTGGTGCGGCTACTTGGTGGGAGAGAGCGATGGTGGCGGTTGTTCTCCTGGTGGATGGAGAAGTAGGGGATAGTGTGGGGGTTGCTTTGGTCGACGGTTCCCCTGCTGTAGTGCGATGGCTGGGCTTCACGGACCCTTGGGGGTTCGGCCAGACCAGGAGGGACTGGTTTGCCTCTGCGGTCGTATCCGGTCGGCTGCCGACTTCTGGTGGTGGAGGTTGTTCCCTCCCGCGCGCCGTTGTCCTGACAACCCCTACTGAAGTTCCTTTTCTCTATCTTACTGGCCCTGCTTCGTGTGTCACGGTGAGACGGCGGTGGCGGCTGCAAGACCGCGCTGGCGTGCGTTGGCGGGCGGCGAGCATGGTGGAGCACTGCGAAGCGTCCGAGAGTGTGTTTTTTTAGGGGTTGGGAGAAATCCTTGTCTTCTTGACACCAACGCGGTGACACCTGCGGGTGCCATCGTCCTTCCTGAAGGGCGTCGGGTGTACCTCTTCCCCACCTCTCGTAGCGCACCGGGGGAAACCCTAGGACTAGTCTGGGCAGCAGCGTCGTCATCGTCGCCTTCCTTCTTGGAGGTGTTGCTTGGTGCGTGGCGCTTCGGAGTGCTAGGCATGTGGTGGTACATAGCTGGTGGGCGCAACGATCGCGGGTCGTCCTCGTCTTCGTCAAGCCACTGTTGTCGCCTTTGTTTTTCTCTTCTTCTTTTTCTTCTTTTCTTTGTTGTTTTACTTTGGGCATTGTGCTGTCTGGCCCAGTAGCGGTCTCAATCGTGGTTGATGTATTAATATAGCTGTGCGTATGCCTGTTTCGAGGAGGAGCGGTCCTGTGTACTGTCCAAAATTTGCTTTTTTACTCTCTCCCTTTTTTTTGATGGATCTCTCCCTCTTTCTTGGGTAGCCATTCTTACCACAACCTTGCTAAGAACAAATTAATAGTGGTGCATTACTAGCTCCTTTTGTTAAAATGCACCTGCGAGTGGCGTTTTGTAGCAGCTCTAGGTAGCTCCTTGTTTTGTGAAATTCGAAAACTGTTTTTCAATGTTTCAAAAAAATCTGGATGTAGTTAAAGATGTATCCCACAAGTGTATACAACAATCTTAATACGAAATACTACATTATAATTTGGGGTACACGGAAATGAAGAAAGTGTGGAGCTTAGTACCGTGAATATTACGCATTTTCAAACTCCAAAATGTTGTCAGAATTTGCCATTTTTTGTGGCCAAAGAATTAGTGACCTAGCATTAAGGTTTTTACACGATTGTAGAAAATATCCTTATGTACATCTGGATTTTCATTTTTGTGGAACCTCTCAATGTTATTTTAGATATATTTTTTCAAAAGAAAATGAGCTCGAAAGCGAGTTTCTGACCTGCAATACACCGCGATACATGAAGTTGCCCGAGATATTCACTTTACTGTATGAACTTTTAAAATCTGCGTCAGAGGACCGCAACTTGTTAGTAGCGAACATATCCTTGCCACGGGAGTATAACCTACAAAAATTACCGGGTCACTACCAACAATGTACGTATCTTTCATTATGGATTCATATTTCTAGATTCGTGAGACGTATGAGAGTTCACTGAAACATTCGTACTTTAAGCCGTGCCACGTAACTTACTCCCAGGAAACTATATGAATCTACTAAAAAATACCTACCCGGTAAAGAAACATTTACCCATGGGACTATGGGAGCCAGATAGAAGTAGCCATGTTGGGGGGTGGGGAGGCCTCTCCACCCTTGTTAACCGTACCTTCATATGCCTTTGGACGCAATTTTCACAAATCACACGTCCATATACTAAAGTGGACATCCATGACAAGTTCATGTAGTTGAGTGCGTTTTACCCTCGCACACACGCACACACCACCTTCCGAATAAATAATCCGTTATTCTCATTAAGAATGCAAATCCATTAATACTTAATCCTAAATACATATATATGACCACTTGAGTAAGAAATAGTATTCCATATATATAATTGTAAATAATAACAACCATTGCGAGTGATTGTCTGATCTCACATGTACAAATCAATCGTTCTACAGCCCTCGGGATTCCAATCAATCACCTCTTCTGCTAAATGACAAAAAAGGTTAACCCATATGCAATAATTACCAAGGCTATCGAACATATGGTCAATCCCGTGAAGAACAAGGCCCAACCAACCGAGGTCGTCGGGTTGGAGAGGAAGCACATATACATAAAGCTGCAGAAAGCTGCGGCAAGGAAGAACGCAACGAAGGCCACGAAGCACAAGAAGGCATATCTACTATGCTGTTGAGGCTCCGCTGCCGCCACGACCCCGCCAGGATTAGGGTTATCGTTGGGAGGCTTGCCATACTTATCTCTTAACGAAAGAAAGCCACGCTGATCAGCGTGTGCTTTAATGACATCGCCAACACTGTCGCCATTGCCAGAGTTTTCGATGTCGACCATCTCCATATCTGCCATGGTATGTGGTTTGATTGAATGCTCTTGCCTTGATCTCCTTGAGATGATCTGCTGGAGAAGATGTAATCATGGGGCACGTTCTTCTTCCATGGTGCTGGCGGAGAAGGTCATGAAAGCCGAGAACTGAGGAATAGCGTCTCGGCGCGACTGCTCGCATCTGTTCGAGTGTTCTTCTTCATCAACCGACGACCTCAACAGCACCATGGGCGACATCGACAAAGACCATGTTGCTTCTGCGATGACCTTCCCGGTCAACTTGTACCTGTTATTTCTCTTTTTCTATGCACTAGTTCTTGCTAGATTTACAGATCTACTAGATGTGCTTGTTTGGCTGCATGTGTTTAGATCTGCTAGTGCTTACATGATGTTAATTTCGGTAATTAATCTCATACAGAAATTGCCTAAAACACCAACAGTTTTACCCTCGCACACACCACCTTACGAATAAACAAACCGTTATTCTCATTAAAAAAGCAAATCCATTAATACTTAATCCTAAATACATATGCATGACTACTTGAGTAAGAAATAGTATTCCATATATATAATTGTAAATAATAACAAGCATTGCAAGTGTTCACATGTACAAATCAATGGTTCTACGCCCCTCGGGATTCCCATCAATCACCTCTTCTGCGAAATAACAAACAAAGCTTAACCCACATGCAATGACTATCAAGGATATCGAACATATGGTCAATCCCGTGAAGAACAAGGCCCAACCAAGAGAGGTCGTCGGGTTGGAGAGGAAGCACATATACATAAAACTGCAGAAAGCTGCGGCAAGGAAGAGCGCAACGAAGGCCGCAAAGCACAAGAAGGCATATCTGCTACGCTGCTGAGGCTCCGCTGCCGCCACAACCCCGCTATCAGGATACGGGTTATCGTTGGGAGGCACCCCATAGTTATCTCTTAACGAAAGAAATACACGCCGATCAGCGTGTGCTTTAACGACGACGCTGTCAACCCCGTCGCCATTGTTGTCAGGGTTTTCGATGTCGACCATCTCTATATCTGCCATGGTCTCTGGTTTGATTGAATGGTCTTGCCTCGATCTACTTGAGATGATCTGCTGGAAAAGATGTAATTTAGAGTGATGGATGCTGATTTGTCCACCATCGCTACGCGGCCGGCCGGGCTTTGACGATAAATCAACAGCTAGCGTGAGAGAGTAGGTACGTACCTACCTTTTTGCAGGTAAAAGGATGAACAATTTGATCGATCGGTGTATGCAACAGAGCGTATAAAAGAGCACGCTGCTTGATAAACGATTCCAGTCGAATTCGTAGGCTAACCCAAAAAACCCAATCGCAATTGTTTATTTGGAGTTCGAGTAGTACTTTGTAGCACTAGGACTCTCTCGTGTATGTGTCAAAAAAAAAACGTGTAGAGAGAATTCTGAACCGACTCGGCCTTCCCCGTCTGCCCACGCAGATGACGGTATATGGTCCAGTAAAAAAAAATGCCTTATTTGGAGTTGGAGTAGGACTTGTAGCAGTAGGACTCTCTCGCTCAAAGAGAACTCTGAACCGATTCGTCCTCCCCAGCCCCCGGTGTCCACAAATGACGATCAACACCCTACGGGGGAATTTGTTACAAAATGCTTCAGCTGCAGCAGGGAAGAAGGACACCTTCAGCTCGCGATCGACGGAACCACGCCTCGAATCCCTCCTCGTGCGGTGCGGTGCGGTTCGCTTTTCTTTTTTACCAAGATATGGGGTGTCACTAAGAATTTTTTCCACGAAAAGCAGTGCTTCCGGTTATAACTGGTAAATTTTTTTTCCACCAAAAGCCATCGATATTTCAGTAATTTGTCTGGTCGAGTTTGTAAACTTGTTTGGACTATTGCGGGCGTTATTTTAACCGGTAATTTCGAAAATCGGTAATACCGGTCCCTGGGTACGCCCCTGCCGAATAACATGAACAAGTTCATGTAACGTGAGTGCATTTTACCCTCACACGCACGCTCACGCAGTCGAATAAGTAAATCATTATTTTCAAGAAAAGTAAATCCATTGACTTGATTTAAAATACTTCCTCCGACCCATATTATTGTTCTCAACTTTATCTAGATTCAGATGTACTTAGTTAATGATTTAGACTAGATTCATCCGAATCTAGACAAAGTTGAGAACATTAATATGGACCGAAGGGAGTACATAATGACCAGTCGAATACAAAATTATTACTTCCATGTACGAATAATAAAATTCTAAATAGTAACAAGACTTGGTAGTGTTTACCAAGTCACAGGTACTAAAGGACCAAAAAAGATCACCCCAACTAGTAGAACACATGCAAAGCCTATCGACCCGAAGAAGACTCCAGTAAAATGCAAAGATCGACAAGCTGAGGTTGTCGGCTGTAAGCTCATACACAAAATCATAAAGGTGAAGACAACGGCGGCGAAGAAGAGCGCAACGAAGGCCGCACAACACATGAAGGCATATCTGCTGCGCTGTTGGGGCTCCGCTACCGCCACGACCCCGTCAGGATTAGGGTTATCGTTGGGAGGCATCCAATACTTGTCTCTCAACGAAAGAAAGACACGCCGATCAGCGTGTGCTTTAATGACAACGTAGCCAACGCTGTCGCCATTGCTAGGGTTTTCGATGTCGACCATCTCTATATCTGCCATGGTCTCTGGTTTGATTGAATGCTCTTTGCCTCGGTCTCCTTGAGATGATCTGCTAGAGAAGTTGCAATTAAGAGGGAGGGATGCTGATTCGTACACACGCTACGCTGCCGGGCTTTGAAGATAAATCAACAGTGTGGGAGAGAGTATGTACCTACCTTGCAGGTAAAAAAAGGAAGTGAGTTGATGATATATATGATCGTATATGCAACGGAACGTGCGCAATTGGGCAGCCCTATCCTGATAGCCTTTATCTGTTTTGTTTACTGCACCGGCTGCAAAAGAAAAATCAATGCCCGGTCGCACCCTCAGCGAGGAGGGAGGCCAGAGTGGAGGGGGAGTCTGGCCGGCGGCTAGGTTTTCTCCCGGCTGCTCACGGGAGCGACACGGGAGAGAGAAGGGGATTTTTTTTTCCTTTCCTCGCGTGAGATGCTTTCTAATTTCTTACTGCTCAAGTATGCTTGGTGGTACACGGTTTGATTTCATAGCCGATTGAGCTCACCGGACGTTGCACCCCTGGTCGAACAACAATAGGGGACTCGTACCCCTGGTGTAGAAAATCAAGACACGACATGCTCCATGGCATGATATCCATCGTGCCCACCAGCATGACGCCAAGTCCACGGCATCTCCAGTCGGGACACTCCATTGTAAATGCTATATCCACTACTACGAGAGAGACAGACACCCGCTAGCCACTTATACGGTACAAGATGTATGTCAAGTGTGGAACTAGTCTCGTGTAAGCTTACGCGTAAGGTCGGTCCGGACCGCTTCATCAAACAGTCCGCGATAAACAAATACACGTGGGAGAGTAACAACTAGAGGATCAATACCCACATTTAGAATGTGTTCTACCCATACTGGAATAACTATACATAGATCGTATTTGATACCACTGAAGAGGATCGCAATAGAAAACAAAATTTTCCTAGCTAGTGCAAGATGTCTATGAATTAATGTAGTAATGGGAGAGAGGTTTTGGCGACATACCTGAAAACGTATACGTTGGTGCGAACGTTGGTGATGTAGACTTACTTAGTCGACCTCAAGGCCTCTTGCTCCTCGTACGTTACCTCCAGGCGCCACAATTGGCAGCACCTCCGTGGTCTTGCACACGTCCAATGTTTGACGACGACTCCTATTCTCCTGACTGGCTTAAGAATTTTCCAATTTTATTGTGTATTTTTCTCTACATGGACCCCTCTTTATATAAGAGAAGGGGACGAACCCACATTGCCAGCTGGCAATGTGGGACTAAAGGAGGAGGCGCACCAAAGGGAGGAGGGGCTGGCCGGGTGGGCTCCTCCCACTCGCACGCGGCGGCCAATGGACGGCCAGCGGGGTGCCCTAGGCGATGGCCCTCCCCCATGAGCCTTTTCCTCCGGGAATTAGCCCATTAGGGAAGGTATGCCCCAAAAAACATTTTTGAATAAGATTTTATTTATTAATTCAATTAATTAATATAAAAATCATATTTAATATTTTTCTCATGATCAAAAACACCTTTTTGATCATTCCGAACAACGTCGAACTTTACCCAAAACATTTCCGGTTTTCTCTCTTCTCTCTAACTATGACAAGCGCCATAGAACCCTTAAGTGTGTTACTCTACGGTTCGGCAACATCACCGACATGATCGAGATACCTCTCATATCAATGATCATTAGCGGGACTGAGATGTCCATAATGACCCCTATGCATTCCATGATGTAATGTTGTTTGAACCATAAACACTGAGTCCAATTCCTTTTGTTACTTTGATACATAACTTGTCTAAGATTTGATCATCGGTATCAACATACCAATCTCGTTACTAAAAAGTCCACTTAACTCGTTTCCATGATATCGCATCCTCATGACCTAGTCATTCGCTACAGCTTCTTGGATGCAATCTCACCGAGTGGGCCGAGTGTATCTTCCCATCACGCGGAAGAACAAATACCGATATTGATGTGTACGCCTCAACATATCCCTCTGAAATACCCAATATATACCTTTACGATCACCCTGTTACAGTGTGACGCTTGATGCAATCTAAGCAGCGGTGGATGATAGTGATTAGATATGATCTGACGGTCTAAGGAGAAGGTCACGTTGTTTTTAATTATTGCAACAATGAACTATGTAACTTGATCATGCTGCAATACTTATGTTGGGTAAGCATGTTCATCATGTCATTCTATAATGTCATGACCTCATTGTCAACTGGCATAAATGCTTTATGACCAGGAAACCTTGATCAACGGTTGTCCAATGAACTAGTTATATAGAGCCTACAAGGGACTTGGTTTGTTTATATACCACACATGTACCAATGTTTCGAGTTGATACAGTTATAGAACAGTATACAATTATTATGAACTAATTGAGATATGATAATAAACATATTTATTACTTGCCTCTAGGGCATATCTTCTTCAGATAGTACACTGGCAAGAACCGTGATCCAACCTTTGTTCTTGAAGTTGGGGCTTCGGAGGATTTATGGATTTGGAATTGTTTCTTTGATCTCACAGGCTCTCTCAACGACATCAATGTCTTGCTGAGGTCTCATCTTTTTGCCAGGCTTGCGCGAGTGGAGATGCACCAGCATGCAACTATAGTATCAATGGTCATCCTTACACAATGGGATATTATCTTGCCGTTGGCATTTATCCTTCTTGGTCTACATTTGGCAAGACCATCTCAAATCCTACAACAAGAAAGCATGCTGAATTTGTCAAGGCACAAGAGGCATGTCGGAAAGATATTGAGCGAGCTTTCGGTGTTTTGCAAGCAAGGTTTGCTATTGTTTGAGGTCCGACTCTTTTTTTGGGATGAGAAAACTCTCAGTCGGATCACGAAGCATATGTGATCCTCCACAACATGATCAGAGAGGACCAGAGGGACTTGAACTTAGAGATGTTCTATAACATTATTGGTAGCCGTGTGAAACCAGCGAGAACTCCCAACTGCAACCAAGATTTTCTTGAGACCTATCGGCAGATCGAGGGCAGTGTCACTCATACCCAGCTCCGTGAAGATCTCACTGAGCACCATTGGCAATTGCATGCCTAGTAGTCCCATTGAACATCATTTTATTTCATATTCATTCATGTGTGATTTCATTCCAGACTATTCTTTATTTGTTTAGTTCTTTGAACTATTATTGTAATGAGGATTATTGTACTATTTGTGTGATGCTTGAGACATGAATAATTTGGATTATATTTCTGCCACATGTGGTTTGATTTTACTATTATGTGAGACATATGTTGAATTGAAAGTGTTGAATTTATGGTTCCACGCAGGCTCACGCCGAACACATCCTGCAAACGGGAACCACAAAAACGAATTTCCGGTTTGCTGAATCTGTTCGGCATGAGCCCACGCGGAACCGTAAACATGTTTTACAGCGGCCCGTATATTCATTTTTTCGGTTCCAGTTTTACGGGATTTGTTAGAGGATTTGTTAGAGTTGCTCTAGCGCTTGTCCTGTATTTTCCCATTATATATGAGCCTCTTTGCATATTGCATGTTCACGTGTATTTGCATTTTGTCCCCATAGTCAATCTAAATTCCTCGTTACCCCAATAGTATAAATAGCACAAACCCGATGTTTTCAGTTTCTCATGGACAAATAAATATTCTTCAAATTCCGTGACATTCAATTGCATTTTATACGGGTCATCTGTTGGAAAAAAATATTTGCACAATACATTATAATACCATCTTCAGCTCATAGTAGTAGAAGGTATTCAGCTTAATTGGCTGAAAAATATCCTGCAGTTTGTTTCTGCGCATCTGGATGCCTATCTCACACGCTGGCTTCTCCTGATCTTTCTGATAATCAGTCACCACTCACCACTCACATTTTTTTAGGAGATGATGTTCAGAGCATGAATGAAGGTTTCCCATGCCACCTCCTGGAGATTTCCATCCCTTAATTCCTCCCAAATTTTGAATCCAAAAATTGTCCATTACCTCATTGGCTACACGTCATTCGACCGGTTTGCATACTCTTGAACCAATGCCCCAAAGAGCGATGGTCTTTCGATCAGAGTGGCAGGCCGATCAAACTCCTTGGCTAGTCCTGATAACAATGATTCACAGTTTTAGAAATGATCTTACGAAAAACTACTAGTAGTTTAGTTCTCAATTTTCTCAAATTCTGAATATAGTGTAGGTGCTAGATTTCACTGTGTATTTTTTGAAAGAGAGGATATGCTAAATTTTAGGTGGTTACCTGCATCTATGACCAGGACTCTGTCGCAATCCATGACTGTCGGTATCCTGTGCGCAATGCTGATGATGGTACACTCTGCGAAGTCTTCCCGGATGATCCTCTGAATCACAGCATCGGTTTGGGAATCCACCGATGCAGTGGCCTCATCCATGAACAGTATTTTACTGTGTTTCAACATCACCCGGCCTAGACAAAGCAGTTGCCGTTGTCCCACACTCCAATTCTCACCATTGTCGACAACTAGATAAGGAAATATCAAAAAAGAAAATATTCGTCAAAAGAATTTAAAAGAATATCTTTGCATGATAATGGACCTAATTAAGCATTTTCAGTTAGATTGTTCTTGCAGAACAATATGTAAAATCGTAGTAGTGAACACTACACTATAACTACGGTACCTGATGCGTCAAGCTTTTCAGGTTTTGATGTCACGGCTTCTTTCAGTTGACAACGGTCCAATGCCTAAAAGAAAACAAGTTTAGGTTCTGTTGATAGCAAATTTTGTGGAGACAACAAGCTAAATTTAGTATTGTTCGTTAAATACCTGCCAGATTTCAACATCTGAGTACTCCTGGAGCGGGTCAATGTTGCTCCGGATCGTACCTTCAAAGAGTACTGGTTCTTGAGGAATGATACCGAATCGAGACCTGAGATCATGGAGTCCTAGGGTGCAGATGTCAACGCCGTCGATGATTATCTTTCCCTCGGAAGGTTCCACTATTCTGAACAAGGCCTGGATCAATGTTGATTTCCCACTGCCAGTTCTACCGACAACCCCAATCTTCTCTCCTCCGTGTATGCTTAGTGTGATGCCCTTCAGCACCAGTGGAGTGTTATGCCGATACCTAACCTGCGTATGTACAATAACACACATGAAAGTTCTTGTTCAGATCATGCTTTTCTGTTTCAGGACAAGGTTAAAGAATGCACCATGAAGAATTTACCTTGAGATCAATGACGTCGATATCACCTCTTGTCGGCCAGTTTGCAATAGGTAGGCAGTCTTTGATCCTCCATTCGGCCTCAGATGGGATGGTTGTGAATTGCTTTATCCTCTCTACGGAGACCATTTTGTTCTCGATGAAGCAGCTCATCCATACGGCCCAGAACAACACTGAGTTGAGGGATAGGCCATAGGAGAGTGATAGACCAACAAATTCTGCATCATAAGCAGTTGTTAGCAGGTTAGAAACTTCACCAAGAAAATGGCTGCAACTTTCCTACTCCGAGAAAGCAAGTCAACATGATGACAACTGCCCTTTGACAAACATATTTTGACATTGTTTAGTGCAAGGTCCATCATAATTGGGTGGTCGGAAGGTCTGTAGTTCTGAAATTCTTGAACGACATCTATCTATCTATTATATACTAAAAGCAATATAAGGATGTTTTTTCGAGGCACCAAGTTGATCAACATAGACTTAATTTATATTCTCCTTTGATCCTAAATTTAAAGGCTAAGATTAACCATTAAGTAGTGTTACGTAGAGAACTCTAGCTGCTTCCATTGAATATAAAATTGAATATAGTATAAAAAATAGGAATTGCACACTCTACATGCGTTCTGAAAAATTAGAAAGCTAAGCTAGCTATAAAGCGGTACCAAATTAACAATGTAAACATTTGGAGATAGATAATAAACTGGCATATGTATGTGCACGTAGTTTAGTAATCTAAATACAACATAAAAGAGATGGGTTGTCAAGTACTACTATCTACTAGTAGAAGGTACGTGCGATGCACGTGGAATATAACGATCAAACTGCAAACAGGATTTGATGATACATATATATGGGATAATGGGAAATACATCCCTAAATATAGGGGCTTCTGCCACATTTTCAAAATCCCAATTTCTAATCTAAAAAATCTCTGGACAAAGATGCATGTTTCAGGGGAAAATCATAATTTCTTTGCCAATGTAAAAAAGATTTAAGAATGTCTGTAACCTTTTTTCTAACACCAGAAATTTTGGCTTTCTGTGGAGCGTATATGTGTGATTCTTTTTGCAATTTTTTACCGTGCAAATATTCTGCATAGATGTACATGCAAAATTGTGTTTTGAACTTTTAAAACACGTCTATGAGACATTTCAAAAAACGGGCAGATGAGTTAAGTTGGTGCTCTCATACATTCCTTAAATAACTCGTTGTTGGCAGATCTTCTGTGTCTATAGTCTGTGAGTACTTCACAAGATAGGCCACGGAAGATCTTGACTGGAGCAGTTTGGTGGAGATGTGCAGGTCCAGTCCATCCGGTGTGTTCACGATAAGTCTAGAAAACCTGTTATGCCTCGCGTTTTGGCACGCGTCCGCATAGAGCGAATCCGAAAAATTGCAGCCAATGGATATCTTGAGTTCACTATTGATAAACGGTGGTGATTCATACTATGGAACAAATCAACGCTTAATAAGTGGTTCTACATCACAGTGTATGTCTATTCCAAGTTCAAAAACTCGTGTACTATAGTAATAGATAGATGTATATACACATGGTTGAGTATATAAAATAATTAAGAGTAATCTACATTTCTAAATGGATAAATGAATATAAAAATATGACATTTTTTATAAAATTAATTTACTAAAGCATTATTTCTCTATGGGCTGCACGCCTTTCTCTCAACAGAGTAAACGCTAGAACAAAAACAATCAAAAGACAACGACATTTCTAACTTGACCGCAAAATATAAAAAGGTATATATGTTTCAAAAACAACTTACTAAAACATTTGTCTCAAGGTTGCATGTTTACTATCATCAGAGTAAAAGCTTGAGAGTTCCAGATTGATATATGAAATAAAAATCACAAAATTCAAAATAAATTAAAAACATGAGCCTTCAACTATCTTTTCTCTATTAAGCATCTTTGGTAATGGTAAGAGCTTTGGCGCAAGAAGAAGGGGCGTCCTGACTTGGTTATGCTTCCCCTCTTTTTTAAGAATAACAAGTAGGGTAAGATATTCAACACATCGATTATTTTTAAAATATATTTAGAAATTACCAGATGAATGCACCACAAGATATTGTGTAAAAAAAGTACCATAACCTACAAATTCTCAACTCGATATATGTAAATTCAAATCCGAAGGAGGGTGAAAATGAGAGATAAAGTAGAAACTACTGTAAAATATTTAAGTATACTCTGGTCCATTTGATCGATATCTTTTGGTAGTAGATCCTAACTAAATATCCCCATAAGTAACAAAACCAATATGTTATCCCATTTGTAGTTAAAGAGGATTGTTGTCGCTAATCTTGTGTGTGCTTCCACAAAAGAAGCATGACACCTATTGTCGGCAGGACCAATAATTATAATTCTTCTTGAAGTCCATTATTTTTCAGAAGAATTTTTAAAAGGCTAGAGTTATATATTTTACGTTTGTTTCCTATATTAACTGATTAATTTTTTGGGACTGTAAAACTTGGGAATTATTCTATAGATCACATAATCTTAAAAAAATCATTGCAATTTTTTAAATGTCGTGATCATGGATTCCCATGATTTGACCAAGTACACTTTTTCATCGATAAGAATGATTTATAATCGATTAAAAAATGTTTTATTGCAATCCCTTAGTTAATTGTTTGGTTGCTTAATTTATAGAAATGCCATTTGTGCCTACATAATCTTTCTGACAAGATACTACACATGGACGTTAGTGATAGGGTAGAATAACTAGCAGTAAGAGGTGCTTACATGAAAGGGGAAAAGTCAAAGAAAGAACTTACGAGAAAGAACAGACTAGAGTGAGATAAGATGGTGTCTGCAATTATCTACCTAAACCCTTTTAATAAATAAATATCAAATAATATTTTTAGTACTTCATAGTACTACATGTTTCTCCCCCATTGGACCATCCTTCTTGGACACTTCCTAAAGACCCCAGCAAATTATACATAGGCCGTTATTAATTTGCATTTTTTAACATATTCATGGAAAAGATAGTAAAAACTGAATCTTGGAGACATTAGTTTTCAAATGGAGGAAGTGCAAGAGAAGACATATATTTCTATGAGTCAACAAGTATAAATTCCTTTTTGTTTCACTTTGTTACTTAAATTTATTTTGCTATTTTACCTTCAGTAGGAGTATCATATATGCACTATCTAGCCATTTCTTAGGTAGATGTGATTATTGTTTAGATCATAAGATGTTGACTTTGCATACTCATGTTACATCGCAATAACTATCGGTCAACTTCGAGTCAAATTTGAACTCAGCGCATAATTTGGATTATAAATTTATTTCTAACTCACTTTGACACAATACAAATGTTGCACTCGCATTTGCGAGGGCTACCATGCTAGTTATTTAGAAAATTAGGTTGTGGAATCTTAACAACATTTTCATCGGAGTTAACTCATGATGATCATTTTATCATCGTTAGAGCATTAAAGACTTACACACGATTCCAATTACTACAATGCATTCAGAGTATGTTATGTAAAGTCGAGAACAGCATGAGAAGAAGCTTTACCTGGCTTGACGATGCTTTTTGGCAGAGTGACCATGAGCAACGCTGTGAAGCAAAGAACCAAGCTCCCGATCAGCTCTAGGCGGAACCCAAGCCATTCGTTGGCGCCATTGTTGTGGAAGTCCATCCTCAAGCTCGAATTGACCCGGTTGATGTTCTCTCGGAAGAAGCTACCCCCCTTCCTGAAGCATCTGATGGTCATGACACCCTAAACTGTCTCGGAGAAGTGGTGGATTACCGGAGCCTTAGTGATGGACTCGAGGCGAGTCAACTCCCTCGATGTTGCCAGGTAGTAGCCCTGCAATCCAAATGTACATGAGAGCTAGCGTCAGTTTAAACAAGAAGCATTTTTTACAAAGATCATATATAATATTGCGAAGATACCAATTACACTAAGTCTTTGCAACAACGTATTGCCCTAGCGGCCTAATCGATACACACAACTTAGGAAAAAATACAAAAAAGAATAAGTCCCGCTACATCGATCAATTACTTATAGCAGCGACACTAACACCGCCAAAACAACAACAGAAGTCCAACCTCTCCGATAGCAACGCCTTCAAGAAGGAAATAGTGCACAAACATCACCGTCGCCTTATCAATGATCATAGGTTTCCACACCACCACCACCACCACCCCCCCTCCCTCGAAAGTCCTCGCTCACAAACCAATGCCTTCAACAAGGTCATTGGCAAGCACAACAAATTAAGGCTAAAGTTTGAATTTTCACCCTACAAGGTAAGACTGTGAACTTCTCCTGTATTGTCGTCCCTACTAACAGTCGTTGCTGCGAGTCACAGATTACTAAGGCAGTTCCTTATCATCACAAAGAGTCAAACCACCTCGCTAGCTCTCATGTTCCTGCTTTCATGACATTCTCCGCATCTTACTTCACCATGGATCGAAAGACATTAATCCATTGGTGCACTGCTCTTGTTGCTTTATTTAGATGGCTAATTCATGTTGAAACTTTGTTCGATCCTTGTGATATAATAATTTGTAAACTCAGCAGAGACCGAATGTTTTGTTCCAATAATTAAATAAAGGCCGTATGCATTTCTTCAATGCAGAGGCCAGGGCTCATGTCCCCATTTCGAAAAATGGACCGAAAGACGAGTCCCGTGATGGTAACAGACGAGAGTTTCACAACGCTTCATCTGAAATAAAACGGTCGGAAAAGGCACGGATGCGCACGACCGAATCTCATCCGATCCAGCAATCTCCAGGCATAAGGCACCCATGAGAGTTTGCCAGCGAAGCCTTCCGAAAGTTGACACTCTAGCCTGATTACCGAGGGTATGCAGATCATCATCTTGGTGCGAGAGGGACCCGATGACCGCCTCCATTATTCAAGCCGAGCCTGTAGCCCCCACGCCACCCGCTGGCTGCAGAGGAGAAGATGAACCTGACCTTCTCCGACCTTGATGGATCGGGCATCAGATCCCAAGGATCCACGCCGTCTCCGGAGTCGCTCTAGCGGCCAGGGGAGGCACAAGGGGAGAGCGGCGGCTAGGGTTACGGGAGCCTCCGAAGTCGCTCTATGGTGGAGTCGCTCTAGGGGAGGAGTGAGCTAAAGAAGAAGCATGTATGCACCACCAGGTTCACTGGCGGTGGTAGTTAGTACACTTACCCGGTACCACAGGTTGAGTATGAGCAGAGGGATGATGGCAATGACGGACGGCCACGCCACCTGGCATGTGACGATGAGCACGCTGATCACCGTAATGTACATGGACACGCTGAGCCAGACGAAGAAGGGCAGGAACAGATCGACGTTCGTCTGGTCCGACGACGCCTGCGGATGAAAAAGACATTAATTCGGAACATCAAACTAAGATCATCATCATCGTCATGTCGGAGGAAAAAAATAAATTTGGAATATGCGCGTACGTACCCTGCTGAGGATCCTGCCGGATGGGGTTGTGTCGAAGAAGGACATGGGCGCGTGGAGGATGCTGTTGAGGATCTGCTTGAAAAAGGAATTGGCGGTCTGTAGGCCGATGAACGCGACGAGGAAAGACCGCCCCGACACGAGCACCACGGAGGCGGCGGCGAGGATGGCATACACCTCGATGAAAAGCGACGGCCGGAAGGTGGCGGCGTTGTCGGCCGAGGTCTCGTACGCGAGCCAGTAGTCGCTGGCCAGGACGGACCCCTGCCACGCCACGGCCACGGCCACAATCAGAGCCACGCCCCACCACCCCCACGCCTCCGTCATGTAGTGCTTGTACACGGCCAGGCTCACGTGCCCACTCGCGCGCTCCTCATCCTTGATCAGCCTCGCCGACGCCTTCTCCACCTTTGCCGCCGGCACCACGGATACGTCGCCGTTCAACCTGCTGCTGCTGCTGCGGCCGTTGCTGGACGGCAGCCGGGACACATTCTCGGTGGTCACTGGCGGCGAGGCCGCGTTCTCCACGAGCTCCATGGAGCTGTCGTGTGCCGCGACGAGCGCCGCGAAGTCGGAGCCGCGCTGGATGAGCTCGTCGTACTTGCCCGATTGCACTATCGTGCCATCCTTCATGACCTACATGCAAGTGTTTGCGGCCGGTCAGTAATTTCGCAAGACACGCTACTGCTGCTTGAATTATATATTGCAGACACCCTGGCCTGGAAAATGGACGATTTATATACGAGCCTCCAATGCTGTACTTACATATATGATATCGGCGTTGTGCAAGAAATCCACTTGGTGAGTTACAAGTACTACGGTCTTGTTCTTCAGAGCACCTCTCACACATTCCTGCGCAAACATAATAATGAAGCAACAGATGATTCAGAGAGAGAAACGGAGAAATCATGCATATGCATGGTTCTGAGTCAGCCAGCCACGACATAATACCTTGAAGATCTCGCTGCCGGTGTGCGCATCGACGGCACTGAACACATCGTCAAGGAGGTAGATGTCGCAGTCCTGGTAGACGGCGCGGGCGAGCTGGATGCGCTGCTTCTGCCCGCCGCTGAGGTTGATCCCACGCTCGCCGATCTCCGTCTGGTCGCCGAACTCCATCATCTCCATGTCCTTCTCCAGGCAGCACACCCTTATCACCTCCTTGTACCGATCCGCATCCATCGGCAGCCCAAACAGGATGTTCTCCTCGATGGTGCCGTTCTGGATCCATGCCGTCTGGGCAACGTACGCCGTGCTGCCGCACACCTTCACCTGCAAACAGATTCACAACTCAGTCAGTATTATTATCGCAACAAACATTGTACACGCAGTTTTGTTCATTTTCTGAAAATATGATAATAAGAAGCAGTAAAAAGTAATAATATCCACCTGAAACAGGTTTGAACTTTTTTTGGTTCATTTTTCTGAACCTTGTGGCTTTCTACTTTGTACAAATTCAGGATCCACTTATCATTCGTTTTCTAGATTTTTTTTCTTTGTCCAACGTAAGTATATGTTCCATATGCATACCAACAGCTTTTTATAATCAACTCATCGATGAGAAACAGGAATGGCAAACGCGGGCACATGAAGCACAGTAGGAAACGGCGCGCACAGTCGGATGAGATTGAGTCTCGGTACCTAGAATAGGACCCCTAACAACGAACGGTTGGCTTTCCATGGTACTCCCACTTTACCTATAGGAGTACCAAGGTACGGTAACTCTTTTCCGCAGCACATAGGGTTGTTGTTCGATTGTACGTTATGTTGGAAAGTTGACAGATCAGAGCATCTACACCGGCGACCCCAAATTCGACTCCCAATCGGGTTCAGAGTGGAGGCTAAAATTCGGCCAACACCGGCGGCCCCAAACCACTGTCGGCAGATTTGGTAGCACGTCAATCTTTTCGGCACTCCCTTGTCGTCTCCAACAAGCAGGGGCTGCCGGCAACGCGCGGCACGCTGGAAAGGTCGCGCCTGGCCCTCTTGCTAGCCACACAAACAGTTCACCTATGATAGATCGCCTCCCGATGGTGGAAAAGGGCGCCACCGTTTTCCGTCGGTTCCATTCCCGTCGCGTTTTCTCCTTTTCGCCGATTCCGTCAACATTTCCCGTCACGTTTTCTCCTTCCCGCCGGTTCCGCCATCGTTTCAGGCGCTTCTAGCGGATTTCCCGTCGCTTCACGTGCTCTTGTTGGAGCGACTGCCCTGCAATGAAAAGGGGCAAGCCTGTGGAGGAGAGGCGCACCAGCAGACCTCAAAACCAAAACCATGTATGGCCATCTCCCAACCACTTGGGTAATGCTCTCTGCGGCTGCTCGTGCCCGCTACCCTACACCGGAGGAGCCGTGGCTGTAGCCGGAGGATGACGACGGACTCGACTGGCTCATCGCGCCCGTGGATCAGTGGGCTATCCTCGCCAACATCCAGTCTACGCCTGATTTGGAGGCGCATTAGGCCGCCACCGCGGAAGATTTCGACTTCGGCTACTACACGCAAGCGGAGGCTCTCATCGACCACCGGACGCTCGAGGAGTCCGTCCATGTCGCACGTCGCACCTCCGATGATCCAAGCGAGACGCTCACCCTCTCTCGCGAACAACGGGTGCGTGAGCGCCGCGCGCCCAAGGCTTCTCCGAAGAGTCCTACCGTCGGCAAACTGAGGTGTTGGTGGAGCTAAACGTTTATTTCAGGAGGCTCATGGACCAGGCCGAGTCCGCATCGGTAGCGGCGGCGGAGCGATGGAGAGAAACCGCCGCGGCGCGAGGACAGGGATTGCCTATCCGCGACGAGGCACCAGCGGCGCCAAGCCGAGACGACGAGGCAGAGGGAGCTATAGGCGAAGGATCAAGCCGACTTTGATGCCTGGATGTAGATTTCCCCGTTTGTATCCTAGTTTTACAAATTATGTATGAAAAATGTTTTATAATTTGCAAAAAAAATATGGATTTGAACCCCGGTCCCTAAAATCATTGTCATGCCGGCCATTCTTTTTTTCTTTTAGATGCTTGCCAGCCATTCTTTGGAGCGTCTGACTCGTGCGGCGGCAGCGGCACCGGCCTCAATCATGCAACAAAAGTCATAAATTTCAAAGTTGCAACTGTATGTCTGCACTGCACTGTACCTGATCCGGCTTCGGTCAACGCCCCTCCCACCGTCCCACGTTCTCCATGACGCGTCGCACGTTGCAATCTGCAAGTCCGTGCCATCGCCTCTCCTTATGCAGCGAAACTGGACATCTCCACCGGTGAGACCGTCCTAAACGGTATGTTTTCGTCCGTATGATCGACTTACAAGTAGGTCATGGTCCGGCCTGCCAGCAGGGCGACTCAAACGGATAAAATCGGACAGGCCAGCCCAAGAAAGAGAAGGGAGAAGAGAGAAGAAGGCCCATTGCGTGACTGCAACTGAGCCAGTCTGCTACAGGCTAGTGTCTGTGTCTGTTCGAACAGACACATGCAGGCATCGATTTGGGTCACCGATGGGTTGGTGCGGCCTGAATTAGTCCGGGTGGGTCGTCCCGCTGGCATGCCGTGCACGTCCCGCGCATCCGTGCGGACACGCTCGGACGGGTTGCGTCTGGCGATAGGGATGCCCTTAGGCTTAATCGAGAGGGGACGATGATGGCTCGCATAGTTTTCAGTTCTTGATGTGACGGCGGAATCCACAATCGGTCCAACAAGCCAAACTGTTCGTCAACTAGACCAATCAATCAGGAATGGAGGATCTACGGAGTACTATATCACGCATTGGGTTTTCAGATCTGAACGAGTCTCTGTTGTATCGCTAGGGTTTTTTTTAGGACGTCTTATTCCTAGGAATGACGTACGTAGTAGCTAGTTGTGTCTTATCTCTTGGATTGTTGTTTGCATCCACTTGCTGACAAATACCGTACTGCACTCCCTCACACCTGCCGTAATAAAAAAAATGTTGCCGTCCAATTCCACGAGACTGATTCTGCTTAATTGTTGACGTGGAGTAGCAAGATTGTTGTCGGTTCCTCTTTGCAGCTCTACCATCCAATAATTGGACTTGCTTCTAGAACAACAACTGGGTGAATGACATTATGACCTAGCTACCAGCTAGGGCCACTCCACGTGACCCAATTTTAACAGCCCAGCAACTTCAGTCGATGCAGATCAGCTTCGATTCATAAGTTACAAGCGTATACAACTGGGGTGGAGTTTTTTTCTTCTCCGAAGCTCAAGTGCTACTGTTATTTTAAAAGGTCCAACATCATATTTATAAGTTTTTCAAAATATTAAAAAGTTCTGGACTGTAGCCACGGATATATCGCACAAACAAACGTGTAAAATATCAAATTTCAAATACTTTATATTCACAGCTGTAAAAAAATGACAACGTTGTAGATCTGTGCAAGTATCATTTGAAATCCCTAAATTTTTGCAGATTTGTTATTTATGTGTACGCTAAAATACAAAGAATTTCATGTCGCAATTTTACATGCTTGTTGGATACAACATTTGAGACTATCCAGAATTATTTTCAGATATTTTTGAAATCTATAAAATATGTTTAAAAAAAATTGAAATAAAAAGAGAGTGGTGCTCGGGAGCCAAAGACACTTTCCATTTATAACTGCGACTACTAACTCTACTTCTTTGACAATATAAATACTTGCGCTGACGCCTAACGTCTAAATTATTTGTGCTGCAGCAACAAAACATTTATATAATAATGGCATGCATGCCACCATAATAAATTGCTGAAGAGAGAGGTGCTACTGGTTTATAACATGATACCTCCTCCCCTCCTTCTCAGTTTATAAGAGCACCTTCACCAGCCGCGCTATATCGCGCTCGTGCTGTAAAAGCCGCTAATATATAGCACATGTTCCCTTTTTGGCGCTCTAGGCGCTGCAAATTAGTGCATGCTAAATTTATTTTTTGTGCGCACGGGATATCCGGCGCCCCAAATTTACTGTGTCAGTTACCGCGCTGAAAAATCCCTCCTCCCCCCACGTTCGTGCGTCCTCGCATTCCCCATTCACACTCGCGCACTCTAGCGACGCCGTCGCACCAACCAGTCCGCGTCGACGCCCTCCCGCTGTAGATCCGCCGCCGCATCGCCTCCACACAGCTTTCTCGGCGCCGGAGCCGTGGGTGAATCAACCTAGAAGGCCGACGCCATGGTGAATCAACCTATCAGCCGCCGGCGCGCCTCCATTTTCCCGTCGGTCGATTCGGGCACCGCGTTGTCATGGCAATACACCGACGATGTGTTCAAGCAGCCGTGAAGGATCTTGGCAACAAGATGGTCGCAACATCGCATGGTATGTTCCGCCGCCGACGCGCCATTTTTTCGTGATTCTAGTTTAGTTTAGTTGCTAGTTGAAGTAAGGATGAATTTACATATTTGTAGTTGAGTTCTAGGTACGATTCATCGGACGATGAATTTGATATTGAGGAAGAAGATATGTTATGCATGATTTAGACTTGGCACGTGAATAAGAAGCCAAAGCACGGTGGCTCGGTTTTTGGTAGAGTGAAGTTGTGGTGAGAACGAATCGAAGGCCACAACAAGTTGATGCAGAGCTTATTTGTTGAAATTCCGATATACCCTGAAAACTACTTTCGGCGGCGTTTTCGGATGAGCATCAACTTGTTCGAGCATATTGCGAAAGAGGTGGCAAATGATCGGTTTTTTTAGCAAAGGAGGATTGCCGCCGGAGAACTTGTCCATAGCAACTTTAGAAGGTGATCACCACCTTGCATATGCTTGAATATGGTATTCTGGCAGATCTATTAGATGACCATTTGGTTATTTAGCTATGGGTGAGAGTGAAGCTATCAAGTGTGTCAAGCACTTCGTAGTAGCAATCATGCGAGTGTTCGGCCCAACATACTTGAGATCCCCCAATATTAAAGACATGGCTAGGCTTTTGAAGGTGAAAAAGGCTCGAGGCTTTCTAGGTATGCTTGGCTCAATGGATTGTATGCATTGAAGTTGGAAGAATTGTCCTACGGCATGGCATGGACAATTCAATGGGCACAATCCTTGAAGCCATGGCCGATTACGAGACTTGGATTTGTCATGCATTTTTTGGAGTGCCCGGTTCGTGCAATAACATCGACGTTCTTCAACGGTCACCACGTATGACAAGGATTGCATTGGGTGAAAGTCCACATGTGGAGTTTGTAGCAAACGGCCACACATAAAACTATGGCTACTATCTCGCCGACGGCATCTACCCAAGGTGAAAAACATTTGTGAAACCATTTAGCAAATCCAAAGGTAAGGAAAAACTTGCTTTCATAATACACAAACGATGGCTAGGAAAGATGTTGAGAGAGCATTCGGAATTTTGCAAGCCCAATTTATTATTATGAGAGGACGGGCAGGTGGCGCGATGGCATGAGGTGCCGGTGGCTCGAGGCGCACGAGCTGCGGCGGCGGCGTGCGGTGCAGGGGCGAGCGGCCCGGGGAGCTGCACCGACGGAGGTAGAAGATAAGAAGGAATTAGGGATAAGGAGGAGACGTGTGGGTGGTGGGGCCCATGGGAGGGGTGCATGTTTTTTTTTTTGAATAGGGGAGGGGTGCATGTTGATCGATCCCTAGGGGACAGGCATCATTTTCCTTTGTAGAACTAATTAACATGTGGCATGCATGCCACACTGTGGTATTCAATGGAAAAAAGCAGTTTCGGTTTGAAACGGCACAAAATCTCAGCAGTGTATGGAACCGGCGCGAACAGTTAGATGGGACCCAGGTGAAATTAGGAGAAACTCTATTTTGTATCTTTTCCGTGTGTTCACATAGCTGTGCTCTTGATTTCTAGAATAGAAGTATAGTTTATAGCTATGAACCGAATCAACAATGGGAACCGCTTTTGCTGTCAGAGGCAATGAATCGATGCCCCAGACCGTATTGGTGTGGCTGGTCTAACATGTACTCCCATCCATGGGACCGCATGTATTCTTCGGCACCAAATAAACGAATATATGCACAACTTATTCTTCCAAGCATAAAACGGCCGGCCATGTTGCAAATGTGGAATCCGCTGGCATGTGCAGGCGCAACCACTAGTAGTACTGCTTTGCTTCAGACGAATAAATATGGTATGCAGTATATGAAGTTAGAAGATGGGTGCGGTTGTACGAACCTTGCCGGAGACCTTGCGCATCTCGCCGAGGATGCATCCCAGCAGCGACGACTTGCCGGAACCGACCATGCCAACCACAGCCGCCAGCTTGCCAGCGCGGATTTCGAGGTCGATACCACGCAGCACCTCCTTCCCCGCCTCCGTCTCCTCGTCGTCCCACGTGAACACACCGTCCCTCGCCTGCACGGCTACCCCGCCATCGTTCGACGCCACAGCCGTCTCCCTCTCCACCGCTCCATCATCCAGCTCAGCGCTCGTCATGTACCTTGAAATAATCAATTAATTAAATAAAACCCGTTACATACTCACAAGCATGTAGTACGAGACGCGCGCGAAGAAGTAGTACGAGTCAAGCCGCTGGAGCGAAATCATGGCCTGCGAGGCCTGGATCATGGCCTGCGGGAAGTTCCTCATGGGCTCCTGAAGGATCTTGAAGAAGGAGGTGGCGGTGAAGACGAGTCCGGCGTCGAGGGGTACACCCACGACGACACAGGTGCCGAAGACGACGGCGGAGATGACGGTGGGGGCGCTCCAGAGCACGATGATGTTGCCGGAGATGGAGTACATGAAGCGCGTGAGCCAGCCGAACTCGAGGCGGCGGAAGCGGCCGATGCGCGCGTTGAAGTGCTCCTCCCAGGCCTGGAACTTGATCACCCGCATGTAGCTCAGCATCTCGTTGGTGGCCTTCATCCGGCGGTCGCGCTCGCCGGAGAGCGCGAACTGGTACCGGTTGTTGCGGCGGGTGCCCAGCAGCACGAACGCCATCACGCCGAACACGGCCACCAGCGCCGACGTCACCGGCGGGCCCAGGTACATGTACAGCAGACCAAGCGCCACGCCAACCTGCAGTGCAATAGCTCGAAAAGGATCAGAAAGAGTTACGCAGAAAATACAAATGCCGCCATTTTTTTACATGTCACTGTCGAGTAGTATGTACATACCAATGAAGTTGGAATGGAATACGTGCACAATATATATACAATTCGGGCCGCGGGGGCATCTTTCCCGAGTTCTAGAAGCGGATCACAGATTCAGACATTCAGTGCATCTCAACTACCTCTGGCTCTACGCCACCCCCCACCAACGAAAATGATTTTCAGCATAATCAATGCACTAGGTTAATTTCTACTGACCGGTAGTACTAGAGCTAGTGTCAGAGACGTACTACTACTAGTGGCTTGTGCTTCCTGCAAGGCAAAATTCAAGTCCCAAGTTCCGAGTCAACAAATTACTTACTCCTACTTGAAATGACCCCACACGATTGTCCGTTTGCAACTGGATGCATCGAATGTGCCATGGACTATTTTATCCCTTGAGTGCCGTGCCGTCCGGATTAGTATCATGCTAGCTACGTACTCCCTCTGTTTCAAATTACTCCGCCGGCGCGCTTATGTAGGTGAACTAGTACTCCCTCATTTTTCATTCAAAAAAATCCTCGAATTTTTGAAATAGATAGTATGAAATATGTACTACGTATACCAAAAATTCTAAGAATTTTTTGATGAAAAATGAGAGAATAATAGGCCACCTAGGTAAGCGTGCGCGCGGAGTAATTTGAAACAGAGGAGTAGCTCACGTGGGAAGCTTCACATCACCAAAAAAGAACAAAAAAGGATATGGTGATTCTATCACTAGCTCAGCTAGTATTTAGCTAGCGGCCGGCGTGGCATGGATGCGAGCCACACTTGGCACCTACTACCGCGTGCGTACGTTACGATACGATCCATCAGGAGGGAAACCATGGAGCCACACTTGGCACCTACTACCGCGTGCGTGCGTGCGTGCGTGCGTACGATCGATCAGGGAACCACACTTGGCACCTACTACTACAGCATAAGGACGGAAGAATCTGCATCATTGTTTCCTTCGCTTCACACCTACAGTGTATTTCTTCGAACTGACATATATGTATTTTAAAACTGGGAATCGACGACAGAAACGTACGAGATCTCAGTCAGATTGAGACCCCGCGATATAAATATATATATATATATATATATATATATATATATATATATATATATAGACACACACATACAGTACCTAAAATAAAATATGCGTCTCCAATTTATATATGTACCCAGCGTATATATATATATATATATATATATATATATATATATATATATATAGTACGTAAAGTGTACATAACCAAGTTCCACGCTAAAAAGTTGAACCGAACTGTTGACATTTCTATTTGTACCCTGCATGCGATCCTGTATTGCATCACAAAGCCCGGATGGTCCTAGTACTACGTAGTAAGCCAATTAAACCTCCATCGGTTTTCTGACAGCAGTACATATAATGTGCAAACAGGTTTGATGTGAGGTTCATAAAAGCTCAACAAACCGTCTCCTCTCCTTTTTTTTTTTACAATAACCGGCTCCTCTCCTTGTTGCAGCACGTGATGCTTCTCTCCTATTCGCTAGTCGCAAATTATTCCTATTCCCGCATAATTCCCTAGTCCGTTTTGACCAGGATAAATTCTCTTGTTTTTATCTATGGTACTAGAGTAGTTCAGATTTTGCTTATCTAAAAGAAATTGGAACCTCTAAGCGATAAAAATACGAGAAAAGTAAACGAGATCCTAGCTAAGGAAAAAAAATTGGCACTCTATACAAACCATGACTTGACCAGATTTTGCTTATCTAAAAGAAAAATCTGAAACCCTGTCGGAAAAGTCCACATCGACAACCTCCACGCGAACCACGGATGATTTTCTTTCTTTTTCCAAGGATATATAACTAACCACGGTCGTTGAATTGTTTGGTCTCACGGACAAACCCTGCGTCATGGTTTCCGCACTCCACGTCCTCAATGACGTCCAAACCGTTCGATTTCTTCTGGAGTACAGTACGTAATTGAAATCATGGTCCGTGTTTTTCTTGGGAAAAAATTTTTGCCACGGAAAAAGAAGAGCCCCAACACCAGAGCAGGACAAACACATTCATGGCTCCCTTGTACGTATCGCACCTTGCATTGGTTGCAAATCAGCATCGGACCTAGCGTCGCTCGCTCGCTCGATCAGCAAGAACAAAATGCAATAAATGCGCGCCGCTGGCCATGATGCGCTCACGATCGATAGAAAATCGGTATCGTATCCTTTCTCCCTCCTTTTTTTTTCACACGGTCGTCCAATTAGAGGTCGAATCAATTCAAAATTTAGAATGATGATCCAGAACATGCAATGAGGCTAATCATCAATCGAGCAAGCTTAAGGAACGTAGTACGTACCTGGAGCGGCATGAGCCATAGGTAGTGTATCTGCAGCATCATGTCGGACAGCTGCTGCGCGTCGACGGCCATGTAGTTGACGATCATGCCGAGCCCGTGCTTCTGGCGCGCCGAGCAGGAGAGGCGGAGGCCCTTGCGGTAGAGGGCCGTGATGAGCGCTCCCCTGATCTGCATCCCCAGCTTCTGGCAGTGGAAGTTGTACTGGTGGCTGCAGAAGGCCTCCAGCGCCTTGGCCGCCAGCAGCGCCAGCACCAGCCGGACGCCCTCCCACAGCGGCCGCCGCTCCGCCGCCGACGTGAAGCTCACGAAGCTCTGGATCAGAGTCGGCCCCACGAACATCACCGTCACCCGGAGCAGCGCCAGGGACGCGTTCACCAGGAACAGCGGCCAGAAGCACCGCAGCAGGGCGTGCCGGACCGGGTTGTTGTCTCGCCGCGCCCACGAGGTCGGCCAGTGCGACACGAACAGCTCGTGCATGCGCTCCGGCCGGTGCTCTGGCGCCAGGGTCGGCACGTCTGAGAGGTCCAGCGTCGCGGAGTAGCCGCGCTGGATCAGCGGGTTCATCCACGCCCACGACGCGCGGGACAGCCACGTCGCCCGAGCGTACGGCGTCACGTTCTTCTCCTCCTCCTTGGCCTGAGCCTGATCATCGGCGGCGGACGGCGCCACCGCATCAGCAGCTCTGATGCCAGTGCCGCCCAGGATGGCGAGGACGGGGAGGGGAAGGGACAGGACGAGCGCGGCGATCGCGAGCGCGTCGTCAGGAAGGGCGGCTGCGCCGGAAGCGAGGAGGCGCGCTACGGCCGCGCCGGCGCCGAGCGCGGTGAGCGCGGAAGAGGCCAGCCAGAATAAGCGGAGCGTTAGCGGGTGCGCCGCCGCGCGGAACCGCTTCTCATGCGCCACGAGGGCGGCGGCGGCGAGGTGCGCCGCGAACTGCAGCGCCAGGAACACCGCCTCCCGGACCTGGTCCCCGCGGACGACCGACAGGACGAGCAGCACGCCGTAGAATCCGGCGAGGAGCGCGGACGCCGCCAGCGCCACCACGAAACCCGCGCCGATCCGCACTACCCGGGGCTGCCCCCCAGTGTCAAGCAGCGGCTTGTCCGCGCCGTTGCCGTTGACGTTGACTAGGCGCGCCGCGTCGCGTTTGCTGGAAAGGACCTTGCGGACGGCGAGGAAGGATACGACGAGCAGGAACGCTGAGGACGCCGCCGAGAGCATGAGGTGCTGGGAGCAGGTGGAGAGGAAGAGGAAGGCGGCCAGGTCTAGGAATCCCGTGGCCGGCGGCGCGGAGGGGAGGTCGCACGTCGTCGTGGTGAGCCACCATGGGGGCGTGGAGGCGAGCTGATCCATGGGCGGCGGAGGCGGGTGGATCAGCGGCCGCGGCGCATGCAGAGCCGGCGGAGGCTGGAGCAGAGGAGCTCTCTCTGCGCGCTGGCGTGGCGTGGCGTGGCGTGCGATGTCCTCTGGTCTCCGAGAGGAGAGGAGAGGGGAGGGGAGGGGGGATTTTGCTCGGTTTTATTTAAGGAGACGGCGGCTTCAGTAGCGGCTTGGCTGAGGGGTTGGGTTGGGTGTCTCCTGCTCGGCCGTCGATCAGCGCGCTGGCAAAAGGGTAGTAGCTGTGTTCCGTGGTCGTCAACATGGCGGGATCCAGCGGGTGTGCCGGGTGTGCAGTGGCACACCCAGAAAATTTGAAGTTTTTTCCCTACTACTAGTCTACTACCATGTCGGCACAACACTAATGCTAGCCAATAAAAATTATACTCACTACGTTTCAAAATAGATGTCTCGGATTTGTCTAAATTTAGATGAATCTATACACCATTTAGTATATAGATTCATTTAAAAAACTTTAGACATCCATTTTAAGACGGAGGGAGCAACCGAGAAAACAAATATGCCTTTGTGAAAGGTGGTTTTAGAAGCATTTGAGAAACATGCGAATCAATTAGCTATGTACATTACTCATTTGATATATTTGCATCGTACTAGCGTAAAAAAAATTAGAAGTGTGCACACCCTTTATTTTTTTCTTGGATCCGCCACTGGTCGTCAATACGCTCAAAGGTTTCGTCCAAGTCTTGAAGCCCACGCGGTTTTGCCGTCTCGAGTAATAATCCCGTCTCCGCTAATACTAATCCCGTTTGTCTGTACTAATTAATAAAAGGCCACCAATTATGTACTCCTAACCATATCTCCACTACTAATCCCGTCCGTCATGATGTTCTGTTTCCTGACATATGATGATGCGTCTCGCTGTTGATGGTTTCGTCCTTCTATGCAAACTGCTTCCTCAAATATATCTAAACTAAATCTGTTATCATCATACCTCAAAAAAAAAAATCTGTTATCATCATGAAAAAACTCTACAACGAGGGGATCGGTTAGGGAGAGCCGGCGGCTTGGGCCACGACTATCGATCGGCGCTGCATGTCCCACGTCCCTCGTCGTCGTTGTGGCGCGGACGCTTTGTGGAAAGGCCTGCTGCATGGCGACGATGACGGCATCCACGACGTATGGCTGCGTGCCCCAAGTACGTGTCTGCGTCATCCACGACGTACAGCATTGATACTCTCCTGCCGTACGTCCAGGTTAGTTAGTTATAAAATAAACAACATAAGCCTCTTAGGTTCCTTACAAACAAACGGTCAAGCACCGATGCAAGGAGATTGTACAGGCATGTGGCGTCTATCTCCAGGGACCAAGTCTCTCCACCAAACTTCAAGGTTGAAATACTGATTTGATCGTACATACAGTTTAATTATTGTTCTATATATAGCTCAACACCCAACCAGTACACTGCGTACTCCATATCTGAACTTAGTTCGATATCTATAGTAAATTGTATAAAACTATTATAATTCGGGCTCTGACTACGAGTCAGTACCACCAACATTGGTAATTTCTACAACGAGGGGATCAGCTAGAGAGAGCCGGGTTGGACCACGACTATCGATCGGCACTGCATGTCCCACATCCCGCGTCGTTGTTGTGGCGCGGACGCTTTGTGGGAAAAGCCTACTGCATGGCGACGACGATGGCATCTGTTGAGAAATAGAGCAATTTTTCAAGAGATTTAACCATAGTAAAAGACGTAAAAGACAGGTAAAGCATAGGCAGAATAATAGAAAAGACCAAAAGATGATATACACCACGGTAGAGGAACCGCCGGTGTTTCCGTTAGCGTTGGCACCGTCGTCATCCATGTTGTCGAGGAAAAGGTCGTTGATGTCGGGGAAGAAGACGTCATTGGGGAAGTCGTCGCTGCAGTCGCTATCCGTGAAGGAGTCCGTGATGAAGCCAGTAGTCGCGCGGGTAGCGCTTCCCAAAAACCTTATCGCCCTTCTCTCGTATAGGACTCGAAGCAGCGGGGTCTCGGAGGCCTACTGTCCCAGCTCGCAGTGCACGCCGCAAGACGGGATGGGGAAGATCTAAGCAGCGCAATGCTCTGAAACTGGGTGTGTGCGTTGGTATCTGAGGAGAGGAGCGACCTCTCGCTCTTATAGGCACGAGTAGGCAGGCGAACAATCGGCGTCGGGAGAGGAAGCGAACAGGCATCGACCGAAGCCGAACAGCTTCCACTAAGCTCGAATTAAATCTCCACTGAGTTCGTATTAAAAATACATTCACGCAGACTGTTCAAATTATTATCCATTTATGCGTGGCAAAAAGAAAGAGAAGCTCTCGGCTTGAGGCATTTCCGCAACCCGCGGCGCGCGCGCGCATCATGAAGAAGCGAGACGAGGCGGGCGGCGGAGGAGGAGGAGCGCGCGTGTATATGTCTTCTCTTCTCAAGCTCATACAAGTGGTGGAAGAGCTCTCCTTATAAGCTGGTCCAACTTCCACTCAACTAACAATGTGGGACTAAACTCTTGTCCCACCTCTTACCTTGCATGAATGGGCCAAGTGGGTCTCTAGAATTTCAGGAATTGTTGAATAATATAAATGGGCTGGGCCTTTATTAGGAAAAATTCTAACAATCCCCCACCAGATCCCAGAGGCACACATAAATTTGCCTATGGTTCCAAAACATTGTTTATATACTGGTACTAGTGGAGACTGTTAACTTGAACTTCCACCTAGAACTCTATGCTACACTAGTTTGCAACTTGTATAGTGGACTATGCCTTGAAATGCAAGTTTGCTGTATTCTAGTTTTACACAAAACCTTGACCAATACTAGGCTGTCGTGGGACAACCACAAAACTTTGTCCCCAACTTGCGATGAGGTTGTCAATCTCACCGTGTTTTGCGGAAAACAAAGGATTAAACGTATCGAATGGAAAGAAGTAAAAATTTGCAGAAAGTAAACACAAAGAAGTAAACAATTGTAGATTGTATGTAAAGAGAAAGGACCGGGATCCATAGTTCACTAGAGGTGGCTCTCCTTAGATAGATAACATGATGGGTGAACAAATTACAGCGGGGCAATTGACAAACACTGAGAAATCAATACATGCATATACTAATCATCTTGACTCCTTTGAGACTTGATTGGGCATTACAACATAATACCTAGACCGCCATCCAACTGCATCTATGACTAATAATCCACCTTCAGGTTATCATCCGAACCCCCTCCAGTATTAAGTTGCAAGCAACAGATTATTGCTTTACGAACTGCGTGTAAAGTAAACAATATGATTGTTCTATGAACAAAGGATTGTTGTTTTCTCCCTAGTAGCAACAGCACACCTAGTACCTTAGAGATTTCTGTCACTTCCCCAGATTACCAGAGGCATGAACCCACTATCGAGCATAAATACTAACTCTTGGAGTTACTAGCATCTACTTGGCCAAGATAGCTACTAACAACGAAAATCATGCAAAATCACAAATAACAAAGACATGATAGAATCAATAATCAATCTGAAATCCATCGGATCCCTACAAATACAACATGCATGAATTACAAATAGATGATCTTGATCATGAACGGAGCTCACAAGATCTAAACATGAAAGCACAAAGGAGGAGAACCAGCCATCTAGCTACTACATAGATCCGTAGTCCAAGGATGAACTACTCACGCATCACACCAGAAGCTTGCATGGTGATGAAGAAGGCCTCCAGGGTGAATTCCCCTCTCCGGCAGGGTGCCGGGAAGAGCTTCAGATCCCTCCCGAACTAGGGATGGAGATGACGGCGGCTATAGACTCTTTCATGGATTTTTGATTGGGTTTTTAGGGTTTTCGTCCCGATGGCAATATATAGGCGGAAGGAGAGGCCGAGGGGGTGTCGGGAGCGGCCACACCACCCCCTGGCGCGAGCCAGGCCTGGCCGCACGGCCAGGTGGTGTGGTGGCTCCCTGGCCCTTCTCCGTCTCGTATTCTGGCACTTGATCCCTTCCGGAAAAATAGGCACTTTGGCTTTTGTCCCGTCCAATTCCGAGAATATTCATTTTCTGACTTTCCTAGAACCAAAAACAGCAGAAAACAAGCAGCTGGCACTGTGGCTCTTGTTAATAGGTTAGTCCAAGAAATCATATGAAAAATACTCCAAAGTTGGAACAAAACACAAGAAAGTAGATAAAACCAAGCATAGAACATCAAAAATTATAGATACATTTGCAATGTATCACTTGCGAGGTTGCTTTGCTTGCACACAAGTTTGGCATTTAGATCCCTTCACAGTAGTGAATTTTGAGATTATATTCATTTTAGCTAACCGCGTCATGCAACCAAAATTAATATGACAAAGACGTGAATGCCAGACATTTGATACAAGATCAGATGAAACATGATTCACGACTTTATTACACACATCTGACAGTGACAGGCGGAACAAACCTCCACACTCATAGCCTTTACCAATAAATGTTCCAAACTTAGACAATACAAATTTATTGGACTCAAACACAATCTTGTAGCCATCACGACATAGAAGTGATCCACTAACAAGATTCTTATTTATTGAGGGAACATGATGCACGTTCTTCAGGTGTACAGTATTTCCCGAAGTGAACTTCAGATCGACCGTACCAACACCATGAACAGAAACATGCGAGTCGTTCCGCATCAGCACGGATTGAGCCCCTTTGACCTGATATGAAGAAAACATGGAAACATCAGAATAAACATGTACATTAGCGCCCGTGTCAATCCACCAATCAGGAGAATGACATAATGAAAGAACAGTAGGTAATATACCATACCCAACATCTTTCATCTCAACGTCGCCCATGACAACATTAGCAGTCTTGCTGCCTTTTCCATACTGGTGCTTGTCAAAGTGGTTGGGGCAAGCAGGAGCCCAATGATCAGGATCACCGCACACATGACAAACACCTTTCTTCTTATCAGTCTTCTTCTTGAAGCTAGTAGACTATGAGGCTTTGTTCTTTCCATCGAACTTTCCTTTTCCATCAAACTTTCCCTTGTTCTTGGACTTGTGTGACTGGAAGTTCTTTTTCTGTACCAGATTGGCACTTGAACCTTCCTCAGCACCTCGAGCACGTGTGTCTTTTGCTCTCGCCTTCTCTTCCACATCAAGAGTTCCAATGGGATCCGATACGGAAAACTCTTGTCTCTTGTGTTTCAGGGAAGTAGCAAAGTTCCTCCACGAAGGGGGAAGTTTGGCAATAATGCCCCCGGCAATGAACTTGTCCGGTAAAACACAAGGGAAGTGCTCAAGCTCCTTGGCCAGTGAATGTATTTCATGAGCCTGCTCAACCACGGAGCGGTCATCAGTCATCTTATAGTCATAGAGTTGTTCCATGACATACAGTTCACTGCCAGCGTCCGAGACCCCAAACTTGGCCTCCAGCGCAGCCCACATGTCCTTGCCATTATCAAATGACATATAGGGTTCAACAATGTTATCCCCTAGAATAGACAGCAAAGCAGCCTTGAACAGGGTATCAGTTTTCCGAAAAACTTGTTCCTGAGCAGGAGTAAGCTCTCCCTCAGGCTTGCCAAGAGTGGCGTCATAGCAGTTCATGTTCTGAAACCAGAGAACTGCTCTCACGCTCCACCTCTTATAATGCGTACCCTAAAAAACAAGTGGCTTCACAGAAGCAACAAAACCACTTGAAGCAAATTGCCTATAATAAGGTTTCTGGATTGTTGAGAAATAGAGCAATTTTTCAAGAGATTTAACCATAGTAAAAGACAGATAAAGCATAGGCAGAATAATAGAAAAAGACCAAAAGATGATATACATCACGGTAGAGGAACCACCGGTGTTCCCTTTAGCGTTGGCACCGTCGTCAGCCATGTTGTCGAGGAAAAAGTCGTTGATGTCGAGGAAGAAGTCGTCGTTGGGGAAGACGTCGTTGCAGTCGCTATCCGTGAAGGAGTCCGTGATGAAGCCAGTAGTTACGCGGGTAGCGCTCCCCAAAAACCTTATCGCCCTTCTCCCGTATAGGACTCGAAGCAGCGGGGTCTCGGAGGCCTACTGTCCCAGCTCGCGGTGCACGCCGCAAGACGGAATGAGGAAGATCTAAGTAACGCAATGCTCTGAAACTGGGTGTGTGTGTGTTGGTATCTGAGGAGAGGAGCGACCTCTCGCTCTTATAGGCACGAGTAGGCATGCGAACAGTCGGCGTCGGGAGAGGAAGCGAACAGGCATCGACCGAAGCCGAACAACCTCCACTAAGCTCGAATTAAAAATACACTCATGCAGACTGTTCAAATTATTATCCGCGGCTCGAGGCATTTCCGCAACCCGCAGCGCGCGCGCGTCGTGGCGAGGCGGGCGGCGGAAGAGGAGCGCGCGTGTATATGTCTTCTCTTCTCAAGCTCGTATAAGTGATGGAAGAGCTCTCTTTATAAGCTGGTCCAACTTCCACTCAATTAACAATTTGTGACTAAACTCTTGTCCCACCTCTTGGCTTACATGAATGGGCCAAGTAGACATTTAGGATTTTAGGAATTGTTGAATAATATAAATGAGCTGAGCCTTTATTAGACAAAATTCCAACAACATCCACGAGGTATGGCTGCCCCAACTATCTGCGTCATCGACAGCACGGGACGACGACGTTGTCGACGCTGCCTTTCGCTGCTAGCTGCGCGGATCACGTACAAGTTTCTATTCATGTGATTTGCGCCGTCGTATGAAGTGATTTTACCAAGCCACTGCCATTCTACTTTAACTTCATCCAGGTGTTGTTGCTGACCTCAAAGCATTGACATTCTGCCGTCCGTCCAGGTTATAAGTAACCTAACGCCGGACTTTTGGCTCTCCGGTACTATACATCCCAAATTTGGAAAAATAAAAAGAAAAATAAAAAAGATTTAAAAAGTTAAATAAATTAATTTTTTTCGAAATCAAAGATGATCAGTATTGTACTCATAAAAAATGTCTGGAAAAGAAATGATTCGCATGGTCTTCAGGGCAAAAAGAAAAACAAAAATATGCCATATCAAAGGTGAATAGTACCTTGTCATGGGGCATTTTGAATTTTTTTACCCAGGATACAATGAAAGTAATTCCCTAGGAAAATGTTTTTTTACGAGTACAATACCTGATCTTCTTTGATTTCAAAAAAAGTTTAAATTTTTTTAACCTTTTTTTTTCTAAGTATGGGGGTGTGTAGCACGCGGGAGCCACAATGTAATTGTAACATATAAGCCTCTTAGGTTTCTTACAAATGGTCAAGCACCAATGCAAAGGAGATTATACAGTCATTTGGTGTTTATCTCCACGGACCAAGGTGTTAGTATAAGTATATGACTTAGAGATAGACTATGACTCATCTTCTTGTACTTCAAGTCTCTCCCCTCCGTGTATTGTCTATATATACCTCTCCGAGGGTCAAGCAAATCAATATAACAATAAATATTTAGCGTTTCATATTTTCCACATGGTACCAGAGCGGTTAGTCTCACGGCGCCGATTGTAGACCTTCCACCACTTCCGCTTCGCGCGTCGTCTCTGGGAAGACCAATCTCCTCTCCTCGGGGGCACGACACCCGGTCTCGATCAAAGTTCGGATCGGTGTTTAGATTAGGTTATTAGATCAATTTCGAAATCTCCAAATTAGATTAGATTAGATTAGATCCAAATTTAGCAATTCTATTTTAGATCTAATTTAGCCACAAAATAAATCCTTAAATCCCTAGATTCTGTTCCGCCGTCCAAAATTTGTACCGGCGGAACAACGATGCACGGTCGGGCCGATCGAGCCAGCTAGGAGCACGCACGGACGAGGAGGGGCGACAAGCGCCGCATGCAGCCCCGATTCAATCGGGCACGCTGCCCTTCCCTATCCACGCCGATCTCAGCTGCAGGCCTGCAGCACGTTCACATGTGCATGCTCTCGCGCAGGTTAAAAAGAAAACAAATCAGTACTACTTGCTTGCACGATAATCTTCTACTCCAGGCGATCGGATCGGCTGTGCTACCTGCGCGGCACTTGGTATATACGCCACGTCGCACGCCTATGTCTTTTCCGGGCCAGCTTGCGACACCGAACAGGAACAGCCCGTGTACAACCGGGAGGTGCTACGCGCCGCCTGCAGAGCCTCAGTATGGGACGGCCCTGATGTTCCCGCCGCATCTTTCTGTTCCTTGTCCTAATCAGTTGAACAATGTAAGAAAACTTGGTAGATTCAAAAATTATTAGCATTTAATATTTAAAACACATGAACAAGTTTCAAGAAATCATGAGTATTTCTAAAAAATCTGGATGGTTTCTTCCCTGCCCTCGCGCAAGCAAATTCACTACAGGGAAACATTCAACTATCCTGAGATGATGCATTGCAAAGAAAAACCTAAATAAAATGACCTTCTGGGCATAGTGAATATAAGTATGTCATTCATTATAATAAATTTGTAGCTAGCATTAGTGATGTTCTCTCATTAGTTTCAATTTGACTAGATTTAGAATTACAACACAAGGAGATTTTTGGGCCCTCTAAAAACATGTATATTAAGTGATCGATGAAGCACTACCATGAGATCATTTTCATGATATAATATAAGTTTTCACTATCTTGCTATTCATTTCTAAAAATATCATAGACAACTTTTATAAAAGTAGAAGACAGGGACTCTTATATTGTGTATTACTCCATATCATCATATTAATATTTATAATTTGTTTCATATTCATCTTTGATGGGCCTGATGGTTTGTAACGCAATTGTAAGACAAAGTGTAGGTTCCGGGAAGCTGGAAATTGTATAATACCCTTGTGGAACAATATTTTTTTATCACTTCTACATATACAATATTATGTTTTAATTAATAGTATCGTTCCATCCTCATCTTTTACACAAATATATTTAGTGGAATATTGTTGTATATTTTTGTTAACTTTCGAGTCTGGTCTGTGTCTCTGGTTTGCTGACCTACTTGCTCTTCACATGAGAATTTAAAGCCATCCTTTGCAACAACCTTCTTAGATGGTAGTATTCTATTTTGTCTTGCCATTGTCGATACCAACCGTCTTAAGCAGTGGCAGAGACAGGGGACCAGTAGGGCCCTGCCCCCCCCCCCCCCCCAAGGTTCATTTTTTTGTATAACCCTTCATTTTCTCGCCAAAAATGCCCCAAAACCCTGTAAATTTATACTTTGGCTCTCGCCAACAAATGACGACGCTATTTTTTTTTCAATGACCCCCCTCATTTTTTGTTCATGCCTCTACCACTGGTCGAGTACGGGAAGGTAGTTAGAAAGCTCGGAGAAAAATGCAGCATGCGTCAACTGGATGAGGCAAAACGTATCAAGATATGTATTGTGCAAAGTGTTCTGGGTACCTACACAACACAATTTTTTCTTCCGTTGCAATGAACGGGCATGATTCCTATAGTATAGAAATTGATAAGTTACAACCGGAGTAGCTAGATAGATCACAGCCAGAGTAGCTAGGCAGACCACAATCGGAGTAGCTAGATAGATCACACACAAACAAGAAAGTTATTACACGAATACACTGTTTGGATCAAGTAGGTACACAAAGAACACAAAAACAAGAACAATGAGCATCATCACGACTAAGGTGGAGGTCTTCGTCCGGTTCCTCCTCATCTCTCCCGCTAGATAGCGCACGTATCTAGCTTCCGTCTTTGTCATAGTGTTGTACCCTTTGTAGTTGTTGATGCTAAAGCGGTGCACCTGTCTCTAACAGTGTTCCCAATCATCGTAGACTCCCGAAACCCGTCCATTATACACGACACATCACGTCATTTACATGCATAAGAAAAATATATGTCAGTAGCAAATTCATAGATAACATATATGCAACATATAACTATGCAACAAAAAACGACGAGTTTAGGACTAACATTTACCGGACACGGGTTGAGGAATAACATTTCTTACTCAAGGTCTCGACGGAAAGGGACGGATGTTCTCCAGCATGTTGAATGGCCTCTCGTCACGATAGACCAATAAGCGGGTTTCTATCTCGGCATTAGTTGGCCGTACGTAGGTGTAGAAGAACATGCCACCTGTAGTGCAGACATCCTTGTGGATTATTGTGGTAATCTTTCGCTGGACATGAGGGAACTTAGCTCTCAAATTTGCATCAGGGGTGTTTGCTATGTCTCTGCCCAATTTTTGGAGACTAGCTGGAAACAAGAGGGCATGTTGATCCCGTACACACTCCATCATGTGAAGGATGGCGAACCAGGCATCCATCCCATTGTCTTCCGCCGACTGCTTGAGATAGGCAAACTTGGTTGTGTGGATGCACGTGAGGCAGCCTCGGCTTCGTTTATGTTCTATGAGGGGGCCTGACTTGGCGGCGAAACCGGTGAGAGATTTATCGAGAACAAACTTGATGTCGGTGTAATATTTCACCTTCGCACACCCCGAGTCGAGATAAATAACATGTGAATGTCATAGGTACATGATGATGAGGGTGCATTATATGTCTCTGCGCAAAAAACAAACCATCATCCTCAGATTAACCTTTGCACATGCAAAAGAATGATGAAAATCTATGAAAGAAAGTAACGGCGGCAAGCGAACGACTGCTTACTTGGTAAAGTAAGGCATGAGAAAGGTTTCCTTATTCTTATTCGCCACCAAGAATTGCTCGATATGCATTGTGGCAAACACCCGGTCCTGTTGGCTAGCCATGATGGACTTAAGCATGTAGAAGGGATCCATTATTGCGACGTGCGGTGTTTTCTCTTCCATGATATAGTGCTCCATTTTGAGCGCTAATAGGCGGGCCAAGGTTCGGGAGCCGTCTCAAGTGGAAGACATTGAAGATGTCATCAAACCTGATGAAGAACACCTATATGGGGTATTTATCCACAAATCCCATGTCGGGGGTACCTTGACCACGTGGAGCGGGTACGAGGGAGATCTCGTTTTCAGAAATTTTGTCTCCAGGTGTAGAATAATGGCATGAACACTCCTCATATCCCCAGCCATGAGTTGGTCAACCTCTAGCAGCAGTATTGGTTCACCTAGCCAATGCATCTTGCGCCACTGGGTGGGTAACCTGTCCAAAACCCGAGGCGCCGGCTAGTAGGCGGAGGCGCATTTTTTTGTCTCCTGTGCCTCTTCTTCAAGCACAGGGGAGTGACACCTTCTCTCATCGCCTCAATGGTCACACCAAGGAGTGTAGTCGGGCTAACCAACCATTTGTGAGGAGTGGCGAAGGCGGTTGGCCACGCGGTTGAACACAATGACGAACTCGCTCCTCCCAATCATGGACACGTGCAGCAAAGACACATCCAGCCTGAAGTGACACACAATGATGTGCCCGACATCAGCTAGCTCTAGATCTGGGCAATGCCCCACCACCACTGCCACCACGCCAAGGCGAGTGAACCTCTAGTCGGCATTCGCGATGGCCGCCGAACAGGGCGCGGTCGCATGCACCAGTGCCGGCCGAGCCGCTGGGTCCATCGCAGGTGCCTCCAAGCCTCCTCGCGCCTCCTTCACTGCACCCGAGCTCGAAGAAGCACCAGATCCCCATGAGCCCACCACCACCGAAACCAGCGGCTGAGGAGAGGTTCTTGTGGTCGGAGCAGGCACACGGTTTTCCTTCTCCATGTCGGCCTTGCACCACCTCGCCTTGTGGCCAACTTACACGCACAAGAGACACTTGGCTGAGTTCCTGTACTGAGCTACACGATGGTCTAGAGAGAGGCACTTGAAACACTTGCCCCACGCCTTCCTATATAGCATCTCCCTGAAGCGAGACATGGGCGCCAACTCCTCCACTGAGGCTAAAACCTCTTCCTCCCACCCACCGTCTGCCAACCTCCATCAATGCCATTGAAGGTGGTCACAGGGGAACGGACCGAGCCGGGGGCGCCACGCGTCGGGGTAATCACTACGGACTTGATCAGCGGACGCGAAACCTCGGTAGACGCATGTCGTGTCTCCTCCAACGTCGCTCGCTCCATCAAGACATCTCTGAACAAAGCAGAAGCAGTAACTCCCTACAGAGAGGTGGGTGGGAAGGAGCTCGAGCCATGAGGAGAGGAAGGAGCGAGGGGGCCCCCAGCGGCACGCGCGGCCGGGGAGGACGCCATGTGGCGGCAACTGATGGCACCACCGTCGCCGGGGGGGGGCGATGATGAGCGGAGGTAAGCAAGAGTGGTACCGGGAACTAAGAGAGAGCTGCGTTGAGCTGAGCTCCCTCTGTGTTTCAATTCATTAATGGTCTGTCAATATAGGAAGGGGACTGCTAGGTGTCCCCGAAGGATATTTCCCCCGGATCCTCGGCCTCTCCCTGTTGACACGTGTCCCAAAAAGTCCTCAAATCCCTCTTTTGCTACAAACATACCCGCTTTTGCTACAAAAGTTCCCGCTTTTGCTACATGTAGCAAAAACGGTTTGCTCACGATACAAAAATTAAAAAGACAGATCTCGTCGGAGACCTTGCCAGAGTTTTGACGGAGACTACGTAGCAAAAAATTACGCTATTGTAGCAAAATCACAAAACGATTGTAGCAAAAAACACCTGCTGCCATAGCAAACCCGGACATCGTCGGAGATCTCGTAGCAAAACCTTTATACTATTGTAGCGAAACAATAGAGCTGTTGTAGCAAAAAATGTAGCAAAACTCCGACGCCGCGCGTAGCACTGTCACAGGGTCTCATAGCGTCGCGCCAGTCGCATGTAGCAAACCCTAAGCCCACATGTAGCACCGCCGCCGGCCGCGTGCAGCAAAACTTGACGCCGCTTGTAGCACTACTGGCAGCTACACGTAGCAACCCTCACGCCGTACGTAGCAGCGTTGGTGGCCTGCAGTAGCATCGTCGATGGCCGCATGTAGCAAAAAACTCGTGGGGAGCGGCCAACGAGCAAGGCCAGGCGGCATCAGGAGCAACGACGGGCGCCATCGGTAGCAAGGCTAGGCGCCTTCAGGAGCAACGCAGGTAGCCCCTTTAGCACATCATCGCCGGCCTCCTTATAGCTCGGGTGTGGCGGGTGCTCCCCCGGGGGTGCGGCTCAGGTTGAGCCTGTGGGAGGAGCGCGACAGCGCGAGCTGTGGACGGCGCGGTGATCGACGTGGCTGCCCGGGGTGTGGCGACTCGAGGAGGAGCAGCGATGCGGCGGTGTGGCGACTCGAGGAGGAGCAGCGACGCGCCGATGCGTGGAGGAGCAATGATGGGGAGAAAGAGCGGTGGAAAAGATGCGGCGAAGGGAGCGGTGGAGAAGAACGTGGGCTAGTGGAGCCAAAAAATCGGGACCTCCCAGTCGATTCCATCCCGGGGAGTTGTATCATTTCCCCTATGTAGCGGAAAAGCATTTCTAAAGTTAACTTCATGTGAAGTAGTCCTATCTACCTTCCCCTTTCTTTGAGATTGGTGCATTTGTCTAGTTTTTTTTCCAGCCTGCACATGAATAACGTCATGCTGACGTCACTAATTAAAACAAACTGAAACAATTGAACCATTAAAACATGTTGTGAACAGAAAAAATGTTTCATACAGTACAAAAATGTTTCATAATTTTGAAAAATAAAACATTAAAACAGTTGTGAACAGTACAAAATGTTTTAAGTTTTAAAATTGTTTCAGTTTTTCTGGTCAACATGTGCTCTAACGTCAGCACTACTTCACGTGAAGTTAACTTTAGAAAATACTGATATTGCCTGTATAGGAAGAGGAAGGAACAGTATGTCGCAGATCCAACTGTGCATTAGGTATCTCCTAACTGAAACCGTATCCGCAGCATACAGCAGGTTCAGATGTGCCCGATTCGTACCCAAAACGGTGACTGGAATCAACAAAGAATAATCCGATCGATGTATATGGTTGACCTTCCCGGTCGACCGCTAGAACAGATCCAGAGGTAGAACAAAGAAGACAGAAGACTACAGAGCAGAGTACTAGTACATGGCTGCAGAATCCTGGCTGCCGTCCGGGTTCGGCACGAGGCCATGGCTGGTCCAGGGCACGCGCGGGGAGCGGCAGACATTCGTGGACTCGTCGGACGGGAGCTCGCACGCCACGGTCGTTCCCGAGATGCAAGGCAAGACGTGCCTAGGCTGCATCCACAACGGCGACTGGCTTGTGATGCTGGACGAGTCCACCGCCGAGTGCTTCCTCCTCCACCTCTCTGACGACGACGACGACGGCGGTCCATCCAAAAAGATCCTGCTACCACCGCTGTGCGAGCCATTGGAATCCATAGTGTCGTGCGCGTCGCTCGGGGCGTCGCCGGCGAACCCGGACTATGCCCTGGTAGTCGCCATTGCACACGAGATGGAATACACGGTAGAGAGGTTCGTGCTTCAGTGTCGCCCCGGTGTCCAACATTGGGCCAGGATCGAGTTCCCAACCTTTATGATCAGCCACAGAGGACAGATCTACGGTTTCGGTGCTTCCGACACGCTCTTCGTGATAGACAACGACGCCGACGGCGGCAACACAGTCCAAGCGCGGCTAGTCGGCACTCTCGGTGGCGCCAAGGAGGTACTCGACAGGGAGGCCATGCACTACTTCGTGGAGTCGTGCGGAGATCTCTTCGCCGTAGTGACCGAGAAGTTTGGGGTGTTCGTCCACGACTGCACAGTCACCGACATAGCGGTGTACCGCGTGGATCTCGAGGCCTTGATGTGGAGGAGGGTGCACAACATCGGCAACGACCGCGCCTTCCTCATCTCCGGGAATTATGGCTTCTCCGTGCCCGTGTGTCCAGGGGCAGGGGGTCTAGTGCCGCAGGGCAACTGCGTGTACCTTGTGTTGTCCAGCATCGATTGCGAGAGACTGTACAAATTCTGCTTGGACGACATGACCAGCAGCTTCTGTCAGATTCTTCCTCAACCTACCGAGCCCTGGTGCAGAGCATTCTGGGCCGTTCCGCCATTGGCAACGGTGGTGAAAGAAACAGAATTGTTGTACACTGACCAGCCTGCTATGCCCGAAGAGGTTTGTTGCGAGTCCATCCTCCGTTTGCAGCAGGAGGAGGAGGAGCACATCACACGGCCATGGGAAGACCTGCCACTAGAATTGTTGGAGTTGGTCGTCTCCGAGCTATCATTGGTGGATCGTCTCCGGTTTCCGGCCATCTGCAAGTCATGGAGCATAGTGTCCAACCCGGTCGAGCAGGCCAAGGTGTGGCCTTGGCTCATGCACTTCTCCGGCCAAGACGGGGTGTGCAAGCTGTTTGACCCTCTACGCTGCCAGGAGTACATCATACGGGTTGAAACATTCGAGACGTCCGAAGGCGAACACGACCAGCATATTTTCCGATTCTCCAAAGATGGCTGGGTGGCCGTGTCGACCGCTTTGGGCATCGATGACATCTACATCATAAACCCGTTCACCGGAAACATCGTGGAGGTGGCCATGCTCGACAGGAAGTACCACTTCATGGGTTTGTCATGGTCCTCGGTTGACCTGACGTCTGCCGACTGCGTCTTCTTCGGTGTCGATAGCAGACACGATGGCAAAGCTATCGGTGTGCATACGTGCTGGCACAACGAGGACGACTGGACCAAACGACATCTCGAATTCCATGGAGCCCCTTTCCCAGTCGCATATGCCAACCCCGTATGGTTCCATGGCAAGTTCTATTGCCTCGGAAGAATGGGCAATCTCGCCACGTTTGACCCGACAAGCGACACATGGACGATCTTGGAGGAGCCTAAACCGATCCACGTGCAGATGGACGTCTTTGACGACAACCACGAGGGGAGAGAGTTTTGTTACCTTGTGGAGGTGAGAGGGGAGTTGGTCTGTGTGTTCGTGCGTAATGCCGACGAGCCGCCACGGGTGTTCAAGCTTAACGCGGAGGAGACCGCCTGGATGGAGGTGCAGGAGATCGGTGGCGCGGTCTTGTTTTTGGATTTCAAGGTATCATACTCCATGGTGTCACCGGAAGTTGGGCGTGGCAACCGGATCTACTTCCCGAGGTATTCCGAGGATGGAAAACACGCGGCATTCTATGATATGGAGGCCAAAGTGTACCACCCATCCTTCTACGGTTTGAAGCAACCACTGCATTGTGTGTGTGGATCGTGCCTAATCTACGGCGGCACATCTAGATGAAAAACACATACGGAGTAGTGAAGTATCTCTTGTTAGAGTATATATTTGTATATTATAGTTTTCCCATATGTTAGGTAACTTTCTATATATTTGCACCTGTACATGTACTATATATTCTGGCCTTTGGCCCTCTGGTAATACAAGCATCTATTACCCTAACATGGTATCAGAGCCGTACGACCTTTTTTTCCCTATGCAGCAGCCGCCGCCGCCGCTCCCCTCGCAGCCGCCGCCGCTCACCTCGGCACCCCGCCGCCGCGCCCGGTCGCCGCCGCCGTCTCCGTCCCCGGCCGCCCCGGATCCGACGCCGCTGCTCGTCCCAGCTTTCCGCTGCCGCGTCCGGCCTCTGTCTCGATCTGTTTTGAAAAAAAAGAGCTATGTCTTCCTCGTCGGGCTATGTTGCGATTCCTCGCTGCCCGGTGATTTTTGATGGCGCGAATTATCCTGATTTCGCACCTTCATGCGCGTCCACATGCGCGGTCTTCGCCTTTGGGGTGTGCTTTCCGGTGAGGTCTCCTGTCCACCGCGCCCCGTTGCGCCTACGGCGCCTATTGCACCGACGCCCGTTGCCCTTGCCCCCGATGCCACTCAGGCGGTCAAGGATGCAGCCCAGAGTGCTGATGATACTGCTCGGGATGATTATGATCGCAAGGTCCAGGAGCATTCTACTGCTGTTGCGACCTACCGGCTGGATCTGGCTGACTACACTCAGTGGATAGATGAGGATGCTCGTGCTGCTGCTGTTCTCACTTCTAGTGTTCTGCCTCAGTATGCTGCTGAGTTCATGGGTCTTCCCACTGCTGCTGCTCAGTGGGCTTTTCTTCGTCAGCGCTATCAGCCGTCTGGAGATGCTCTTTATCTGTCTGTGGTTCGTCAGGAGCATGATCTTAAGCAGGGTGATTCCACTATTGATGAGTTCTATACTCAGAGTGCTGCTATTTGGCGTCAGCTTGACTCTCTTCATACAGCTGTGTGTAACACCTGTCCCTGCTATCTGATTGTGCGCGCGGATCTGGAGTTTCAGTGCGTCTTTGAGTTCTTGTCACGGCTCCGCAAGGAGTTTGAGCCGCGTCGTGCCCAGCTGCTTGCCCGTGGTCGTGTTCCGCTCTCTGAGGTACTGACTGAGCTTCGTGCCGAGGAGACTCGTCTTCGTGGTGCTGGTCTTCTTGAGGTTCCATCTGTTCTTGCTGCTCGTGGTCCCCCATGCCGCCGGCTTCGTCGCGGTCTCTAGCACCGCCACTACTCTCTACTCCGCCGGCCCAGGGTCAGAGTCAGCCTCAGCAGCCTCGTGGTTCTCGTCCTCCCTGCGCCTACTATGGCAAGCTTGGCCACGATATCTCTGGCTACTGGACGAGGGATCCCCGCTTACGTCAGCAGTACCAGTCTGGTTCTTCAGGATCTTCTGCCGTTGCTTCTGGACCTCCTGCTGGTGCACTGTCTGATCAGGATATTATCCGTGGTCTTCGTAGTCTGCTCGCTGCTACAGGCTCTTCCTCGTCGGGTACTGCTGGTTCTATGCCTAGCTCTTCTAGCACCGCGCGACCATCACCTTCTACACAGTCAGTACGTCATCCCCGTGGTATATGGATTCTGGAGCGTCTTTTCATATGACTTTTGCATTTTCTATTCTTTCTGCTCTTCGCTCTCTTATTTCTCCTGTCCGTGTTATTACGGATGATGGTACCTCTCTTCCTGTTTCCAGTCGAGGCACCCTCTCTACTTCCTCTTTCTCTGTTCCTGATGTTTCTCATGTTCCCAGTCTTAAGATGAATCTTTTCTCTTCTAGTCAGCTTACTGATTCTGGTTGTCGTGTCATTCTTGATGCTGATTCTTGTGCTGTTCAGGACCATCGTACACAGGCTCTGGTTGGAGCTGGCCCTCGCAGCATTGAGTCTCCGGGGCTATGGGAGTTAGACTGGCTTCGTGTTCCTTTCGCTGACACTTCCTCTGCCAGTTCTCCTGCGGTTGCTGCTTCTGTCACCGACTCGTTTCAGCAGTGGCATCATCGGCTGGGTCATCTTTGTGGCTCCCGTTTATCGTCATTAGTTCGTCGTGGTCTTCTTGGGCCTGTCTTAGGAGATGTGTCTTTAAATTCGTGTCAGGGTTGTAGGTTAGGCAAACAGATTCAGCTTCTCTATCCTACTAGTGTGTTTGTATCTCAGCGACCTTTTGATTTAGTTCATTCAGATGTTTGGGGTCCAGCTCCCTTTGCTTCAAAAGGGGGCCATCGATACTATATTTTATTCATTGATGATTTTTCACGGTACACCTGGTTGTTTTTTATGCGCTCTCGCAGTGAGGTGCTTGCTATTTATCAGCGCTTTGTGGCCATGGTTCGTACTCAGTATTCCACTCCTATTCGTGTGTTTCGTGCTGATTCTGCAGGAGAGTATATCTCCCAGCACCTGCATGGCATCCTTGCTGAGCAGGGCACCCTTGCTCAGTTCTCGTGTCCTGGCGCCCATGCTCAAAATGGTGTCGCCGAGCGTAAGCATCATCATATTCTTGAGACTACCCGTGCTATGATGATTGCTTCCTCTCTTCCGCCGCATTTCTGGGCTGAGGCTGTCGCTACATCGACTTACCTCATTAACATCCAGCCTTCAGCTGATCTTCAGGGTGGCATTCCTCTCGAGCGTCTCTCTAGTACCTGTCTAGACTACTCGACTCTTCGTTTATTTGGTTGCATTTGCTATGTCCTTCTCCCTCCTCGCGAACGCACCAAACTGACCGCTCAGTCTGTTGAGTGTGTCTTTGTCAGCTACAGTGATGAGCATAAGGGCTATCGCTGTTGGGACCCCGTTGGTCGTCGGATGCGCATCTCTCGTGATGTCATGTTTGATGAGACGCGTCCTTTCTATCCTCGCCCCACCTTTGGTACTTACCCAACGGATGATCTCTCTTTTCTTCTTTTTCCTGATACACCTTCCGCTGTCCCTTCTCCTCCACCTCCTCCGTCTGATGCACCTCCTTTATCTTCGGCGCCATCCTCTCCTCCGTCTAGTTCCCCTAGTTCTCCTCGTTCTCCGGCTTCGGACCCTTCCTCCGATGTTCCTTCTTCCTCCTCTTCTGATGAGTCATCTTCTGCGGATGAGCTTCCTTCTTCACGGCCTGTTCGTCAGCGTCGTGCTCCAGACCGTTACTCCCCTAGTCAGTATGGTCTCTCTGTCGTCTCCGAGCCGACTTCTTATCGGGATGCCGCGTGTCATCCTGAATGGCAGCTTGCCATGGCTGAGGAGATCACTGCGCTTGAGCGCACTGGCACCTGGGATCTTGTTTCTCCCCCTTCTGGTGTTCGTCCAATCACGTGTAAGTGGGTCTATAAAATTAAGACCCGCTCTGATGGATCTCTTGAGCGCTATAAAGTGCGTCTTGTGGCTCGTGGTTTTCAGCAGGAACACGGCCGTGACTATGATGAGACTTTTGCCCCTGTGGCCCATATGACCACTGTGCGTACTCTTCTTGCTGTTGCTTCTGTTCGACGCTGGTCTGTGTCCCAGCTTGATGTTCAGAATACTTTTCTTAATGGTGAGTTGAGTGAGGAGGTTTATATGCAGCCTCCTCCTGGGTATTCTGTTCCCGATGGGATGGTTTGTCATCTTCGATGTTCCCTTTATGGCCTGAAACAGGCCCCTCGTGCCTGGTTTGAGCGCTTTGCCTCTGTGGTGACTGCTGCTGGTTTCTCTCCTAGTTCTCATGATCCAGCGCTTTTTGTTCACACTTCTCCTCGTGGACGCACTCTTCTCCTTCTCTATGTTGATGATATGATCATTACTGGTGATGATCCTGAGTATATTGCTTTTGTCAAGGCTCGTCTCCGTGATCAGTTTCTTATGACTGATCTTGGTATTTTTCGCTACTTTCTTAGGATTGAGGTTTCCTCCACTTCTGATGGCTTTTCTATCTCTCAGGAAAAGTATATTCAGGATCTTCTTGCTCATGCTGCTCTTATGGATGAGCGCACCGTTGAGACTCCTATGGAGCTTAATGTTAAGCTTCGTCCTACTGATGGTGATCCTCTTCCTAATCCCACTCGTTATCGCCATCTTGTTGGGAGTCTTGTTTATCTTGCTGTCACTCGTTCTGATATCTCTTATCATGTTCATCTTCTGAGTCAGTTTGTCTCAGCTCCTACCACTGTTCACTATAGTCATCTCCTCTGTGTCCTTCGTTATCTTTGTGGCATGATTACTCGTCGCCTTTTCTTCCCTCGTTCTAGCTCTCTCCAGCTCCAGTGCTACTCGGATGCTACGTGGGCGAATGATCCTACGGATGGTCGTTCACTTTCTGCTTACTGTGTGTTTCTTGGTGGTTCGCTTGTTGCTTGGAAGACGAAGAAACAGGTAGCGGTTTCCCGTTCGAGTGTTAAGGCTGAGTTGCGGGCTATGGCTTCGGTGACCGCTGAGGTGACCTGGTTACGGTGGTTGCTTGCAGATTTCGGGGTCTCTGTTACGACACCTACTCCACTTTTGTCAGACAGTACAGGTGCTATCAGTATTGCACGTGATCCGGTCAAGCATGAGCTGACCAAGCATATTGGTGTTGATGCTTTTTATACACGTGCTCAGGTGCATGATCAGGTTGTTGCGCTTCATTATGTGCCTTTAGACTTGCAGTTGGCAGATTTCTTTATAAAGGCACAAACCCGCGCACAACATGGTTTCTTACTCTCCAAACTCAGTGTTGTGGATCCACCATGGGTTTGAGGGGGGGGGGGGGGGGGGGTGTTAGAGTATATATTTGTATATTATAGTTTCCCCATATGTTAGGGGGCTTTCTGTATATTTGCACCTGTACATGTACTATATATTCTGGCCTTTGGCCCTCTGGTAATACAAGCATCTATTACCCTAACATCTCTTAAGGTACATGATTTATGGCTAGGCCAATGAGAAATGTTGTCACCCAATCACCCAAAAATTGCAACCTTAGGGTCTTGGTTGGTGATACGTTCTTTCTTCCTCCCCACATAACCTGCATCCCACATCACCTGGCACCCTCATTTTTTGTAGATTCCATAGTCGAATATGCCACCCATACACATCTAAGAGAAATATTTTAATTTTGAATGCATATTTGCTTTCTTTAGCTCTCATTGTCGTATGGCAAACCCCTGAAAAAGTGAGAAAGGCTAGAGCTCTTGTTCCTCCTGTAAGTCTACCATTTCCAACTCTCTGCATAACTCACACCATTTATGCGACTCTCTTTCTCCAAAAGTTTGACGGAAGGTAAGCAATAATTTGCCATCACGGAGCGCATTTGCAACCATCACCGAAGGTTGCTCGCAAGACTCAAATATTTTCGGATACTTGATTTTCAATGGAACTTGATCTAAATACACATCACCCCAAAAAAATATTATCATATCCCACATAGTAAGCTAAGCCTATCTACGTGATACAGGTTGTGTCCAGATCTTCACAATTTGACCAACGAGGGTTTGAAACATGATGAAACACGCTAGAAAGATCAGAGATGTCAAGGCTGACGTATCCACCTTAGGTTCTAATTGGACGTCCAGAATAAAGATGCTCTTAATGCCTCAAAATGTTATTTTTAATAGTATCATTGTGTTTTTTTGTCAATTAGACCATATCATATTTACTTGATGTTCGTTTTTTGTCATACCTACGGTAGGATGGCAAGTCTCGTATCACCTTGACAAACCCCTTTGCCGTCTTGTACATAGGGTAAAAAGGATATGCTTATGTAATTCTCGTGGAGAAACCAATAATTCCTCTAAGGGTGTCAAATATCAAAATATCTTGGGAGTGACTAGCGCTCGCGCTATGGAGAGGACGGCGACGTGCGGCCGGAGGAGCAGGCACGCAGCAGGGCCGTCCTTCTCCGGTTGATCGCCACGTGGCCACGTTGGGTGTTGTACCTATTGCTCTACTCATGTACCGGTATTCTGCTGTTGGCCCGCGCGTTGTACCAAACAAGTGTCCACGACGAAACAAACGTGAGCAGTATATGCAAAAAGAGCAGTGCACCATTATAAAAAGAGAAAAATAGAAAAAACCGTGCACTACCACTAGACCATCCCGTGCAATACGAGTGAAGGCAGTACGACACAGTATAAACAAGTAGTGCAGGACATCGTCCCGTGCACTACGGCCGAAAGTAGTGCAACACAACACAAAAAGGCAGTGCACGAGTACCGCACTGCCAGGATACCTCGCCATGCATTGCGTTCGAAGGCAGTGCAACAGAGTATAAACAGGAAGTGCACGACCAGTGCACTGTCAGGATATTGTCCCGTGCACTACGACCAAAGACAGTGCAACACAACACAAAAAAGCAGTGCACGAATAGTGCACTGCCAGGATACCTCGCTGTGCACTGCGTTCCAAGGGAGTGCAATGTAATACAAAAAGCTAGTGCACAACTAGTGGACCATCCCGTGCACCGAGACCGAAGGCAGTGCACTGCAGTAGAAAATGCAGTGCACCGGCCGTGCACTACCACTGCCAAGACATTGTTTCATGCACCGCGACCGAAGGCAGTGCAACACAACAGTGCACCGGCCATGCACCGCCAGGACATAGTGTTGTGCACCGCGTCCGAAGGCAGTGCAACGTGGGGTCAAAAGGCAGTGCAAAAGAAAGTTCGTCAAAACCTATCAACATAGGATCTAATTTTTTAGATCTCGACACGACTAGCACAACCGTGAAAATGAATCTCGGTTTGGATGAATCGTTTAAAATATATCGCATTTTCGTATTTGAATATAAAAGAGAAAGGAAAAAAGGACCGTGACTCTCTCTGCAGGCACCACATATCACACAGGAAAGACCGGAGACAACACGTGAAGAACTCACAGGACAACACATGCAGGGACAACAGCGATCGTGGGCCGAGCTCTTGAATGCGCGCGCTTTTTCTAGTGTTTCTGAAATATCTTGTTAAGATAGAATAACAAGTTATACACATATCATAGTTTCAAGATATTTGTTAGATCCTAGAGCCAATAAATAGTACATCATGGAACTTCACATGGTAAGCTTCACTTATATATTTATTAAAATGTAGATGCTAAACTAAGAACGCTCTATGCTTGATCAGCACAATTTTTCTCTATAGTTGCATTCAAATCTATCGAACATAAAAAATGACATTTTATAGATCGTAATAGCATACCAAAATTGTCTACCTTCTTCTAATGACTAACAATTTTGAAGTACAACCTTTTGTAATTCAACATTCATATCACCCTTTTTTAAATAATGGTAAATGCTTAATTTTTTCTGCATACCAAATTTGTCATATATGGTTATAAAAATTACATGAAAACCAATGTAACACAAAACTATCTACTACATCATCACATTCTTGTTCTATAGTTGAATATCTTTGTAGTAAAACACTAACGGAAATAGATAATGTAGCTTATAATTGAATATTGAATTATTTATGTTTCTTAAGGATGCTAAATATTAAAATAAAAATATATATCCAACTCAAAATCCATGTGTTTGTGCCAAGTAAAGATAATTGTGACATGGAAAACAAGAGACATCACATTTTCCTTAGGTACACTAATTAAATTCACAAACAAAATAACACCATAAATTATACTGTAAAAACATACTTATGTATATTCTTTGAAAAGCAGTAGATCTTAAAATGTAGAATCATGACATTATACATCTTCTAAGAATACCATATGTAAAAATACTGAGTTTATATAATAAAATATAGTTATTCAATCTGGGTGTAAACTCAAAATAAGTCATGTGTCATCACAATCTCATATTGTTGTTTGATTCTAATATTATAAACTTTTGTTGTCAATAAAATGACACTTTGTATTGCAAACATGTGTTTGTAGTACACTTCAAGGACAACCATGGAATCTCCTCTATAGTTAGGATATATCAGTATTAGTGGATATGAGGACCTTATTTGATCATAACATTATCGATAATTATCATGTACAAGTATTTGTAATATATATACATGTGCCGCCTACTAGATTGTTATGGCAAAACAATCACTTTGTGTGGTGACATGGAATTACTTTGGCTAGACCGCAAGTCAACATAATTATGTTTCTATGAAAAGGCATACGTCTCATGCTGAGTCCTATGAACATTTCTCATGTGACACCCTCGATATTACAAATCCCAGAACTCTGTCTGATATAAGCCTAACCTAGAGAGAGAATCAGTAACACAACGGTGACCCTATGGCACAAAAATTATTACAGCAAGCTTATAACTAAGCAAGAACCAAATATTACAAGTAGAGGTCACTGACCACAAACATCAAACAACGGAAGGCAAATTATGCTATTAAGTATTGTAAACTTAACAAATGGTCTAAGAGGCCTGAAGCATAATGATGAGGTCCCATTCCATAGATCCCAAACTATCGACTAGGAACCCCAAGCTACTTGTCGAGTTCGATGCTGTAATAAACTCTTCTTCTATGGTAACACTTACTCTACAGTAAAAGTATCAACAAAGCAAGGCTGAGTATACGGTGTACTCTGCAAGACTTATGGCTGGTGGGGTTATTTTGCATAACGCTATCTTTATTTGTAAAACAAGGAGGAGTATAAGCTCGACTAATCAGAACATTTAAAAGGGGATAAGAGCGATATCTCTAGATTTGATCATCTTTTGATATCCACCGAATCTTTATCAGCTAAACCTACCAACTAGGATCACCCCCTCGATCCCTAAGGAAGAATCCTTGAGCATACTTTATTTTCTAAGTTTTATGATTAGGTTATACTTCTCTATGATATTTGAATCCATTCCCAAGTCGTCCATAACCGTGGACATGGCGTTTCGAAAATATTAATACCCTGTAGACATGTACAACTTTACCCACACGTATCAACCGACTCTTAATGCCAGTACATTACGCTCTTCCTTGGAAGGCTAGTAGATGGTGGTTGACCATGACCTTCACCTTTCTTTCGCCGAGACCATGAGTCACTCCCTAAGGAGATGCTACTGTAACGGGTCGAGTATCCTGAAGCCGGTCCCTAGAGTTGTGAACAGGGTTCGAGATTATGGAGGCTGCGCCTCTCCTGTTCCCTGCCACACTTACCTACTTGTTATGATGCACCTCCTTCACCGCCTTCGAGAACAACCAAAATGCATATGTCAAATGGAACGCCCGAACTATATGGCTCATGTAATCTACTAGGCAAGTTAGTTGGTCGAGGGGGTTTCCAGCCCCCGTGTGGCTGTATGCTCGTCTTGGTTCAAGAGGCAAGAACTCGGATCCTAGTGGTGGCAAGTATGGTACTGCAAAAACCACAACCCAACGTGGCCTCCCATACGATCCTTAGCATGTTCAACTTACATTTTTGATCATACCATGTTATTATGTCAACTAGGTTCATTCACAGCCCTGATTCATCAACCAGATGGACCAGTGGTAACATCTAAGCATGGCTAAGCATGACAAATATAATTAGCTCTAGCGTTGTTCATAAGCCAAACCCTAGTTATGGTAGGAGCAGTGGATCAGGAATTATAGGCTACAAGGGAACATGTATCATATAGGATTACTCTATCTATCGATAAAAGGCCACTGAAGAATTGTATGCATCGTGGCAAGAATTGAAATACGTTGAAATCATAGGATTAAATCATGTGTGGGGCTATGCTTGCATTTCCCTGCTGATACGCAATACAGAACTTCGGGTTCATCAGCTTGTCTTGTTCATCGATAACAAGAATATAGCTCTTTAGGGTTCATCTACTTGGCATCATTTGTCGATAACCTTCGATGGTGTTGATCTTGATCCTCAATCTTGGACTCGATCTCGTTGCTCACATCAACTCTGAGGTCTACCGAGAAGAAGCAGAAACACCGGAAAGGAAAGCAACAATCAACAAATGGCATCGATGCAATGCTCAATCAAGAATGATGATATGACAAGTTTAAGGGTGCTGAAGTATAACCCTAAACATGGTCATCAATTTAATTGGGGTCGAAACGCCCTAAAGATGGCATTTCCAGAAGAACCCAAATGCACATGTGTGGTTGTTATTGTTCTTCTAACAAACTTCTTAGTTGAAATTGTTTAACATGATTATGATGCTATTGTGTAGATATCATTTTTCTGAACTTTTTTTATATTATTTGTATTTTCTTGATTTAAAATGAATTAGTTATGTATTTCCCAATTTAAATTCATTTTAAATCATTTTTAAAACAATTTATCATTTCTGGAATATATAAAATATTTTCCACCTAGACCCACATGTCATATGTTTATTAATTTCAGAATTCATTTTCCAAAATTATTAAAAATCTGACCGACTGGGCCCACACTACTACGGAAAACCCTATAGGAGATATGCTTATAGGAGGCACATCCTAACCATATGAGCCTCCACTAAATATACATGGTGCACTATTTAAGGATGGGCCTTGTATATTTGAATAGTGGAGGCGCATCTGTGAAGGGTGTGTCTCCTATTTTTCATGTACGGACCAGATTTGGCTGCCTCCCCTTATTCGAGATACATCTGGTCTATATGTGCTTCGAGTAATTCAACTACTCGAGACTGATATGTCTATTTTGCACCACTATTCTATATCATAATTTACTATTATTCATTGATATATTTCATATTAAGAGATGATACTTATGTTATTTCATTTATTTTTGCATGGTTGATGACTTTTTGAGGATGGACCGCTGAAGTCAGGATTCTGATGGAAAAGGCGCTGTTTGGAGGCAAAATTCACGAAGATCAGAAAATCCCATAAAATACATGGAAAATCCTATTTTTCTAGAAGATGAAGGATGCCAGAAGGGGGAGCGGAGATGGGCCACAGGGGGCCCACACCACCCCCTGGCGCGGGCCAGCCCTAGCTGCGCCACTAGGGGGTGTGGCCACCCTGGACCACCTCTAGCTCTGCCCTTTGGCGTATATTTTCCCCACGAAACCCTAAGACTCGGGGAGCGACCATAGAAAGATTCCGCCGTCTCTGCGGGGTGGAAAACTGTAGAGAGAGAGAGAAAGAGCTCTCCCGCAGGCAGAAATCTGTCGGGGAAATTCCTTCCCGGAGAGGGGAGATCGTCACTATCAACACCACCATCAAGCTGGACTTCATCGGGATCATCATCATCATCTCCATCATCATCTCCACCAACACTATCATCACCACTTCATACTGCTGTAACAATTGGGTTGAATCTTGCATAGTTCTTAGGGGAAACAATTGGGTTGCCGGAGTGACAGAAACCTAAACCCCCGTTAGGAACCCTTTGCACAAGGGAGTGCAGGATCTCAAAGTTTAAAGCCGTGGTTAGGTTTTTATCTTAATTACTTTCTTGTACTTGCGGATGCTTGCAAGGGGTTTAATCACAAGTATGTATTAGTCCTAGGAAGGTCAGTACATTAGCACAGGTTCACCCACACAACACTTATCAAACTAAAGAAGATTAATCAACTATATGAAACAAAAGCACTTGACGATATTCCCATGTGTCCTTGAGAATGTTTGGTAATCTTAAGTAATACAATCGGCTTGTCCTTTGCTAAAGAAAGGATTGGGCCACTTGCTGCATCTATTATTATTGTCTTTTATTTACTCGTACTTTATTTATCTGCATTATCAAAGAATCCTAAAAATCCGTTTGCTAAGTATTTACAGAGAATTCCTGCTCCAAGCCACTCGTCAATACCTTTTGCTCCTCATTGGGTTCGACACTCTTACTTATCAAAAATACTGCGATACACCCCCTATACTTGTGGGTCATCAAGACTATTTTCTGGCGTCGTTGCCGGGGAGTGAAGTGCTATTGAAGAGTGGAACTGGTAAAGGAAACTTCTACTGTGAGTATTGTTTACTTCTGTTAGTTACTTTATTTCAATATGGATAATTCACTTAGTTTTTATTTCGTAATGCTACTACCACTGCTAAGATAGTAGATGAACCACCACCTGCTGAAAATGATACTTTCAAGATACCTACAAGAATTATTGATCGTGTTATGGATAACTACTATTTGGGAGATGGAACTGTCCATCTCGGTGATCATTTTCTCTTTATACACGAATTATGTGGGTTGTTCAAGTGTGTAGGTATTACAACAGATAAAGTCAAGAAGAAGTTATTCTCATTATCACTTAAAGGAAGAGCTAAAGAATGGTACAAGCTGTTGAAGAATGGTCAAGCTCTTGAATGGGAGGAAGTAGTACCTCTCTTTTATTCAAAATTTTATCCTCCTAGTGAGATTCATAAAGATCAGAATCAAATATACAACTTTTGGCCTCTTGAGGGAGAGAGTACAGCTCAAGCTTCGGGGAGATTGAAGTTACTAATGCTCAAATGTCCTATTCATGAGCACTCCAATAATATTATTATCAATAACTTCTATGCAAGGCTTTCTCTCCATGATAAGGATCTATCGGATGCTTCTTGTGCTGGATCATTTACATGCATGGAAGAAGAAGCTAAATGGGATCTTCTAGACCGTATTCAAGAAAATCCTGAAGCATGGGAGAATGATAAAGGAAGAAAGTCAAGTATAAATTATGATTATGAATGCATTAAATGTTTTATGGGAACTGATGACTTTCGTAATATTAGTAATGCTTATGGTCTAGACTCTCAAGCTATTGCAACTTATTTTAAGGCTTTTTCTTCCTATATTGAAATTCCTAAAAAGAAATGGAATAAATATCATGAGCAATATAAAGATATTGTTAATAGTGTTCCTACAAGAAATACAGAAGTTTATACTACTAATCATGTTTTACTTGAACCTTACATTGAGAAAATGCCTTTCCAAGTTAAGACAAAGGAACATTCTATGATAGCTAGTATGGTTAATGAAAGTACAAATAAAGCCGTTGAACCTGATGAACAAATAGCTATTGAACCTGTAATAGCAAATGTGAAAGACTTTGTCACTAAATATGTAGAAGATGGACACACTATCATATGTAAGGATGCTTCTAATATTGTTTCACAAAGTAGTGTTATGAGAGCTAGTGTCCTTGTGTTTTCTATTAGAATAAGCGATCATTGCTACAAAGGTTCATGTGATAATTATATCGTTAAATTTATGCATGATACTGGAAGTTATTATGAGAGAGGGAAGATTGTTCTTATGCACCTCTATAATATTAAGTTTCCTTGCCTTATGCTGAAAGTCTCTATGTTACATTTGTTTTGCCTTCCTATGCTAGCAACCTCTAGTTTCAACAATTTATTTTCTTACAAAACTCCCTTGCATAGGAAGTGGGTTAGAATTAAACATGTGCATTTTTGCTTCTTGATGCTCTCTTTTACTTCAATTCATATTCTTATGTGAGCATCATTGAAATTATCATGCCCATCTTAATGGCTATAAAGAAAGAGCTTTTTGGGAGACAACCCAATATATTTTGCTTTTAGTTTGTTTTGTTTATGAGTATTGGAAGTTATTGCTTCTGCAGTAACCTCTCCTTATCCTTTTTGTTTAGTTTTTCTGTCAAGATCAACCTCTAATGAGAGAGAAGTAATATTTGGGGAAGTTGCTGTCCCAAAACAGATTTTTGTGCTTCACTATAAAAAATCATGAAGAATCCTAGAACATCATACTGATCTATAATATTTTGTGTGCATGCCCCAAGTTATTATTTAACTTTCGTTAGTTTTGCACTTTTTTATTTGAGCAACAGAAGATTTTCGAAAAAATTGACCTTTACCTGCTGGTCTGTTTTGACAGATTTTTGCTACTCTTGCATTTGCTTCTTATATCGATTCCTTTTTGAATTCCTTTTTGGGCTTTCGGAATGAGTTGCTACAGTAGCTTATGTTTTGATGGATTTCAGTTGAAATTGAACTTAAAAGGTTTATTACCTCGCATGCACTAATGTTGCTAATGAGAATTGTGTGAAGTTTTGTGTGAAAGAAATTTCCAGGTTATAGGAGAAAATGGTGTAATAAGATGATGGATGGTTAAATGACTCAAACAATATGTTTAATAGGATGAAGATATTGATGTTATTCAAGCGGTGACTCCGGAAAAATTTATCAAAGACCAACTTCAGAGACCTGCAGAGTCTGTTTTCGAATAGGTAACCGTTCTGGTAAGAAAAGGTCCGCGAAAAATCTGTCAATTTATATTTTTGCAGTTTTTACCTAACATGGAAAGCAATGAGTCGAAAAAGGGACGGAAACAGAGCCCATGTGTCTCGCACCACCCCGTGGCATGGGCCCACCTAGCCGCGCCACCAGGGGGTGTGGCCACCCCGGAGCCCGTCTCCGACCCGTTTTCTCCCAGTACCTTCCTTTTGTTGTTAAACTTCATAATATATAATCCCCCGGATCCCCCGAGGTTCGTATATCGTGTTCTCGTGTGTTTTCGTTTTGATCTGTTTCTACCAGGAACTATTCTTAATGTTTAGAAGCACAATGGTCTCCACCAACGATAAAGGCAAGGAGCCTGTGGAGGAGGATCTCCAAGACTCTGAGCAGGAGGAGGAGATCGATAGTGAAGTTGAAGAGGAGGCAAAGGAAGACCAGCATCTGCACACCAGCACCACCATTGCAAGAATTGAAGTGGTGGCAAACCCTGTCAGTTACAAAAGGACTGCACGGATATCCACTGGAGGGAAGACTCCACGTCATTGCTTGGCTTCACGGTCACCTTCTCCATGCACCAAGAATCCCTTCCATACCCTTATACATGAGCATCAATTCCAAAATATGCCCAAGGAAAAATTACCCTCCAATTGGGATATGCCTCGTTGTAACCACACATGAAAAGAATACTTCAAGGAGGAAGAGTGGGGAAAGAATCGCAAGATCTGGGATTCACAGCCCGACATGATCATGAACCGCATTGAGCACAACTCAGAGTTGATTCGTACTCTCACCTTCGAGATTGAGGATTTGAGGAAATTGATTGAAAAGCTCATCGCGAGAACACCACCACCACCGAAGGAGTAATTCGTCATCAAGTTTTGGCATCCCCTCGGTTTGTTCCAAGCTTGGGGGAGTGCCGCGGTATCATATCACTATCTTTTATCTTTTTACCTTTTAAGTAGAGTCATATCATGAATAGAGAAGTTATCATATAGGATGGTTTGCATTATGGAAGTGTCCCCCCTCTCGTTAGTTATCTATGTATCCCTTGGTGTGAGTTGCCGTTATGGAATATTAATGAGAAGTTATATCATTTACTCTTTTGCATATTTTATTTTAGTTTTCAATTTATGTTATATGATTGATCTTGTTGTTAGTATTGGTATCACTTTGGGATCATTAAGTAGATTTATTTGGTTTTAGCAAACCTGGCTCGGTCAGTAGCAACACTATTATGAGAATTGAATCAAAAAGATAAAAGTACTCTTAAGAAATATAATTTCATCATCTTTCTTGATTTGCTCATAAGCTTAGTATTCTCTAGTTAAGATCTTTTGTGCTTCCAAGGAAGATTGCATGTTTGTTTTTATCACTTGTATGTTTGTTTGTTTCCTTCAACTCTTATGCTTGCTACCTAGCCTTGCTATCCAAAAACCTGTACTGAGAGGGAATGCTTCTCGTGCATCCAATCCTTAAACCAAAACCCATGTCATTTGTGTCCACCATACCTACCTATTAGCATTATTGCTATTCCAAGTAAATTCATGTTTTTATCTACCTTCCGAATTAAACGTTATGTGAAAATTAGTGATTAAAGCTCTCACGAACTTGATGGCACACTTTACTTTCTTGCACTTAATAAACTTGAACCATTGTGCCCATCTATGTTGCGTATATGCTTGCGCTTTGTAAGTTGTGAATTAGCAGAACAATGCTATCATGGGGAACACTTTCAACATTGCACTTTATTTAGTTGATATCATGTTCTTTTTCTTATAGATCCCGGCGGTATAAAATGAAAGGGGAACTTGTAAGGCTCATGGAGTTCGTATATGTGTTAGAGAAACGCCTGTGCGGCTGGTCTAAGCCATGCCTAATCATGGTGGAAACCTGCAGCGTAACCGTAGTGAGCAATCTGTGAAGCATCCCTTATATATAAAAAAACCTATGCAAATAGGAAATAAAAAAAGAGAGAAAAAAGAAAAAAAAGAAAAAAGGATACCTATGCAAATAGGAAAGAAAAGGATGCTGAGATGCTCATTGTCTGCTTGCTTGTCATTTTGATATGGGGATTCTTCCGTATCATCGGGCAAGGGGTACCCCGTTGGCGGTTTTCTATGATACACATGTACTTACAATGACAAGAACTTCCTTGTGACTAAACTTGAGTAGCATGAGGAATAGTACTCGTAAGTAAGGGGCATGAGATTTTCAGCTTATAACTTGTCAAGCATATCCTCATATTTGATCACTTTAACCTTAATCACCTAAATATGCTTATGATAGGGGAAATGAGAGTTGAAAGTTAGTAAGTACCATAATTTTTGGAAGCTCTTTATGAAACTTGAAATCCCTGCTTCCCTCTGCGAAGGGCCTATATTTTACTTTTTAGTTAAGTCAGTAAACCTATTCCTTTCTATCTCAGCAAGTATTTTGAGTTGTTATGTTTCATTCATTCATATGATGATTTATTCAATCATGTTTCTTATGTTCCTTGTTTTGCACACTGCTCTTATCTTAGTGAATATTACTTTGAAAGCTATCACTAAAAACCCCTTTATGTTTGAACTCCTGCAAATTGTTAACTATTCTTTGACCAAGAGCAAAGTTTTCCATTGCCAATTATGATTTACTTTATGTATCTTTATTGTGTTTCCTTTACTTTGCAAGTTAAGTTATATAATAGTGAGTTGTCTTCTATTATGATTTGTGTATTGATGAAATGTGATGCTTCTTGTCCTTATTCTTTTATCGACTCCTCACTCCATAAACCTGAGGTCATGTTTATTGAGCTTAGTTTTTGCTTGGGGACAAGCGAAGTCTAAGCTTGGAGGGAGTTGATACGTCCATTTTGCATCACTATTCTATATCATAATTTACTGTTATTCATTGATATATTTCATATTAAGAGATGATACTTATGTTATTTCATATTTTTTTGCATGGTTGATGATTTTTTGAGGATGGACCGCTGAAGTCAGGATTCTGATGGAAAAGGCGCTATTTGGAGGCGAAATTTGCGAAGATCAGAAAATACATGGAAAATCCTATTTTTTCAGAAGACGAAGGATGCTAGAAGGGGGATCAGATATGGGCCACAAGGGGCCCACACCACCCCCTGGCGTGGGCCAGCCCTGGCCGTACCATGGCCACCTTGGCCCACCTCTGGCTCTACCCTTTGGCGTATATTATCCCCACGAAACCCTAAGACTCGGGGAGCGACCACAGAAAGATTCCGCCGCCTCTGTGGGGTGGAAAACTATAGAGAGAGAAAGAGCTCTCCGGTAGGCAGAAATCTGTCAGGGAAATTCCTTCCTAGAGAGGGGAGATCATCGCCATCAACACCACCATCAAGCTGGACTTCATCGGGATCATCATCATCTCCATCATTATCTCCACTAGCACCATCATCACCACTTTATACCGCTGTAACAATTGGTTGAATCTTGCATAGTTCTTAGGGGAAACTTTCCCGGTGTTGACTACTTGTTGTAGTTGATGCTATTGAGTGGAACCATTGAATTATTTTTATGTTCAGATTGTTACTTATCATTATTTCATCTCTGATCTTGATCCATATGATGTCTTGTGAGTAGTTCGTTTAGTTCTTGAGGACATGGGAGAAGTCATGTTGTTAGTAGTGGAATTGTGTTGAGAAAGATTCAATGGTTTGATAATTAAGTTGTGGTGTTATTCTTCTAGTGGTGTCATGTGAACATCGACTACATGACACTTCACCTTTATGGGCCTAGGGGAATGCAGTGTGTATTTGGCTACTAATCGTAGGGGTTGCCGGAGTGACAGAAACCTAAACCCTGTTAGGAAACCTTTGCACAAGGGAGTGTAGGATCTCAAAGTTTAAAGTTGTGGTTAGGTTTTCATCTTAATTACTTTCTTGTACTTGCGGATGGTTGCAAGGGGTTTAATCACAAGTATGTATTAGTCCTAGGAAGGTCAGTACATTAGCACAGGTTCACCCACACAACACTTACCAAACTAAAGAAGATTAATCAACTATATGAAATGAAAGCACTTGACAATATTCCCATGTGTCCTCGAGAACGGTTGGTAATCTTAAGTAATACAACCGTCTTGTCCTTTGCTAAAGAAAGTATTGGGCCACTTCCTTTTTATTGTCTTTTATTTACTCGTACTTTATTTATCTGCATTATCAAAAACCCCTAAAAATCCGTTTGCTAAGTATTTATAGATAATTCCTGCTCCAAGCCACGCATCAACACCTTCTGCTCCTCATTGGGTTCGACACTCTTACTTATCGAAAATACTGCGATACACCCTGTATACTTGTGGGTCATCAGAGACGCATATGGACCCGATGCGTCTCGAATAAGGTGGGTGGGCCCGGTGGTGGTTGCTGCCCCAATACTGGAGGCGCATATGCACATATGCGTCTTGTGTATTCTTGGATATTGGAGACACATATTGAGCATATGCGCCTCGAATAAGGTGGGTGGGCCCAATGGTGGTAGGTGCCCCAATACTGGAGGAGCATAGTATTTTTGGATATTGGAGGCGCATGACCCGTAGATGCACCTCTAGCAACTGATGTGAGCCTAAAGCCTGGACCCGCGGGCCCATATCCATGTGCCAAACGTGGGAAAGGTGGTACCGGAATACTCGAGGCGCATCCTACGTGCTCGAGAACTAGCACGGCCACGACCTCCCTCACCTCCCCGTGGTGATAGGTTGTGGTCGCATCCATGACCACCATGCTCCAGCGAGGAGACACGACGTTGGTGATGCGCGGACTCAATTGTTTTGCAATTCAAAACGAGGGTGTATTTTGCATTTTGATGGCGGCAGTGGCACCACGGGTAAATTTGAAATTCCAAAATGCTATTTGAGGCGCATCTGTAAAGCTATTAGAGGCGCATATTCCAGACATACTCGAGGCGCTTCTTTCAGACATACTCAAGGCGCATCTGATATGCGCCTTATATACCCTAGATATGTGAGGCGCATATCGATATATATATATATATATGGGCCTCGTATATTATATATGAGGCGCATATATATAATATAAGAGGCGCATATATATATCGATATGCGCCTCACATATCTAGGGTATACAAGGCGCATGTCAGATGAGCCACGAGTAAAAAATACTAGCGGCGCAAGCCTCGAGGCGCATCCCATATGCGCCTCGAATAGCCTTTCTGGTGTGCCTCGAGTAAGGTTTTCCCTAGTAGTGCCATATGGGTTATTTAATTTCCAGAAATGAATTTTTAGAAATAAGATAAAAGAAAAAGGAAATATGACATCATGCTGATGTTAGCATGATATCAACAATGGAGCACCTCCCAGGTGGTGCTCGAATCGAGCAGCTGGGAGCATGCGGGGCTGCGGGAGCGGGGCCATCTGACACGGGCGAGCATGATGATCCATTTAGTGGTGGTTCCGCTAGCGGGAGGTCACTAGAGCATCGCCTTCGATGAAGACGAGAGGCGTTAGCTGGAGGTGGTCGTCGGGGAGGTGAACCAGAGGAATAGGAAGGAAATAGAGGGGTGACTGAGCACTAGAGTCTCACCTTGATGCTGATGGTGGTGTCGGGGAAGCAAGGGGAAGTCGCGGTCGTCAACAATGTAAATGATAGAGTCGGAGAAGATGGCGATGTTGTGCTCTACTGCGGCCAAGCAGGGATGATTCCTCTCATAGAGATGATCTGCACGATGGGGCGGTTCTAATGGCGGCTTTAGCTAGTCATGGGGTGGTCAAAGACGGTAGGGCACACTGGTGTCTGAAGCTAGGGTTTGGTCCTCGCACAAGAGAGAGAGGTTAGGGAGGGAAAGAATGCGCGCTAGGGTTCTCTGGCAAGATATTGAGTACTTGTAGACGGCAGGGGCCGGCAACGCGGATCTTGCCGTGGCGATGGCGGTGCTAGTTATAGCAAGATGCTTCGCTCATTGGGAGGTTAACAATGACGTGAGGGAGTAGACGACTGCTTAACCCAAAATATATCGAGCCCGTTGGGGAACCCCAAGAGGAAGGTATGATGAGCACAGCAACAAGTTTTCCCTCAGTTATGGAACCAAGGTTATCAATCCAGTAGGAGCAAGGAAACACCTCAAAAGTGTTGCTAGCTAAACTTTGGCAGGGCGCACTATCGGTGCCAGCAACAACGTGTAGACCTGCACAACACAACCACAGAACTTTTCCCCCAAGTTGTGATGATTTTGTCAATCTCACCGGTTTTGCTGAAAACAAAGGATTAAACGCATCGAGTGGAAGAAAGTAATAGTTTGCAGAAAGTAAACAGAAAACAGTAAATAGTTGACTGTAGATTGATAGTAAAAGAAATGACGGGGGTCCATAGTTCACTAGTGGTGGCTCTCCTTAAGATAGATGACATGTTGGGTGAACAAATTATAGCGGGGCAATTGACAAACATCGAGAAAGCATACAAGCATATACTACTCATCTTGACTCCTTTGAGACTTGATTGGGCATTACAACATTATACATAGACCATAGTCCAACTGCATCTATGACTAATAATCCACCTTCAGGTTATCATCCGAACCCCCTCCAGTATTAAGTTGCAAGCAACGGATAATTGCATTACGCATTGCGTGTAAAGTAAACAATACGATTGTTCTATGAACAAAGGATTGTTGTTTTCTCCCTAGTAGCAAGAGCACATCTAGTACCTTAGAGATTTCTGTCACTTCCCCAGATTACTAGAGGCATGAACCCACTATCGAGCATAAATACTAACTCTTGGAGTTGCTAGTATCTACTTGGCCAAGATAGCTACTAACAACGGAAAACATGCAAGATCACAAATAACAAAGACATGATAGAATCAATAATCAATCTGAAACAGCATATCAATATCCATCGGATCCCCACAAACACAACATGTAAGATTACAAATAGATGATCTTGATCATGAATAGAGCTCACAAGATCTAAACATGATAGCACAAAGGAGAAGAACCAGCCATCTAGCTACTACATGGACCCGTAGTCCAGAGATGAACTACTCACGCATCACACCGGAGGATGACATGGTGATGAAGAAGGCCTCTAGGGTGAATTCCCCTCTCCGGCAGGGTGCTGGGAAGAGCTTCAGGTCCCTCCCAATCTAGGGATGGAGATGACGGCGGCTACATACTCTTTCATGGAATTTTGATTGGGTACTTAGGTTTTCTGTATCAGAGGCATCTTATAGGCGAAAGGAGAGGCCGAGGGGGTGCCTAGGGCGGCCATACCACCCCCTGGCGAGGGCCAGGCTAGGCCGTGCAGCCAGGTGGTTTGGCGGTCCCCTAGCCCCTCTCCGTCTCGTATTTTGGCTCCGGGTGTCCCTCGGTGAAAAAATTGACTTGGGCTTTTGTCCCGTCCAATTCCAAGAATATTCATTTTCCGACTTTCCTGGAACCAAAAATAGCAGAAAACAGGCAGCTGACACTGTGGCTCTTGTTAATAGGTTAGTCCAAGAAAGTGTATAGAAAGTACTCCAAAGTGTGGACAAAACACAAGAAAGTAGATAAAACCAAGCATGGAACATCAAAATTTATGGATACGTTAGCAACGTATCAACGACCGGTGAAGCGGTACGAGGCCATAACTAGGTTGCAGTTGAAGGCTAGGTTGGGCCATGACAAAGCAAGTCAAGCGGGTTGTTGTTGGCTGCTAACTACTGCGTAGCACGAGAGGTAGGTAGAGGGAGGGAGCTAGGCTCGACCCAGGATAGGATTAGAGACTTTTTATAAAACAGTTTTCTTTTTCTATTTTCTTCTTTTCTCTCTGTATTTTCAAATTCAAATGTGTTTTAAATATTTCCAAAATACTAGAACTTTTGTAAACATATTGAAATACTAGAGGGTCCCTTATAAAAAATTTGGGCTCCACTATTTTTGTGATTTCAAAATTGAAATCCTTTTGAGAGGATTTTTAAAGAGAGCCGGAAAATATGGTTTAGGGTTTTGTTTCCCTTTTTATTTATTAATGCACATTTTCTTTAGTTCAAAGAGATGCATGCAATGCTCATGATGCACAATCAAACCCTTAATGATGATTACTAAAACTAGGGATGTTACATCGGATATTCAGGCATGTCCACTATAACAAGATCAATAAGAGCGGGACATCCTTTAATTTCAACAACTATATTTTATTTTATCCCAACAACTTGTTTATAGGTTGACTCAGCAAGATGGAGTCTCATTTTAGTGGTTGTAAATGGCCCTATGTTTATGTTATCAAATAAGCTCTTGGAAATTGTTGAGATGCTTGCTCCAAGATCACAAAGAGCAGCTATCTCAGTAACCCCAATTTTAATTTTAATAGTGGGATCAAATATATCATCTAGCTTAGCTAGAAGATTATCAGCTAGTTTGTTATACTCCACTTCTAGTTCAAGAACTTTAGACGCTACTTATTTTATAAACTGTTGGTATGTAGAATCGTTACCTTGTTCTATACCTGGATTCTTTATGGTGATCATCTTCAACAAATCTTCTATGGTATAATCTGGTGATGGTGCATTGCTATAATCTAGCTCTTCAGGCTTCTCATGTTTATTTTCTGCCCTGATCATTTTGAGGTCCTCTACTGGGTTTGGCTCAGGCTATCTAGTGAATTTTGCAAGTATGAGAGCTTGGCCCTTAGCTACTTTTCCCAATTGTGCCTCCACGGTCTTGGCTCTTTCCTGTAGAGCATGCACATCATTTCTAATTGCAATGGCTTGGTTAAATAATTTTCCAATACTAGTCTCATGGTTCTCCATAATTTTAATAAGCATATTATTTTGCTCGGGTTGAGCTTGCATGAAAGTTCTAAGATTATTTTCAAGGGAGAGATTACCATTATTTTCTCCACTATGGTTATCATAATTATTATAGGGAGCTCGTGCAAGATTATATTATTGGTTTTGAAAGTTTGAGCCAAAGTTTTGACTCTTCCAAGCAGGATTATAAGGATTACGAGCTATAAAATTAACATCATTAGCATCGGTAGTGGTAGCATTAATTTGGGTATATTCCTTACCCTTCAAAATATTGAGTAACTCATCTACCTTTGTCATAAGCTCTTCATTATGTTCTTTGGTGATGGAATTCACCCCTTTTGAGGATCTTTATATATGCCATTGGGCATGGTTGTCTTGCATATCATTAAGTAATTTTTTTGCAACACTCACATGCTTTCCCATGATAGTTTCTCCTGTAGCAGTATCTAGAATATACTTAGACATTGGGTTAAGACCATTATAAAATAAGTGTAATATAAGACATTTTCCATCCCATGACTAGGACAGCTCATTACAGCTTCTTTCATCCTTTCCCAAGAAAGCGCGAGTGGCTCACAGTCTTCTTGTCTAAATTTTTTAATGTTGGACCTTAGCTGCATAGTCTTAGATGGAGGGAAATTTTTTCCATAAAAAGGTTAGTACATTCCTCCCAATATTTAATAGTGCCTTTAGGAAAAGCTAGCAACCAGTCCTTAGCCTTTCCTCTTAGAGAGAAAGGGAATAAATATAATTTAACCGCATTTGGGTCAACATATTTTATGTGCATCAGGTCGCAAATTTCAGTAAAAGTATTTAGGTGCAAACTTGAGTCCTCAATAGATGATCCTCCAAATTGATTCTATTGAACCAAACTCAAAAGGTTAGGCTTAATTTCATAAGTTTCCGCATCGACGGCAGGCTGAGTAATAGGTGCATGAATAAATTCATCAGTGTGAGTAGCATACTCCCCAAGTTTCTTTTGAGCCATGGCTATTTTATTTTTGGTGTTTTTGAATAAGGGAAAGAAATAAACAAGTAACTATTTTTTTGGATTTTCAATAGATAACAAAAAGTAAACTAATAACAAGAAATAAGATACAAACAAAAATAAACGTAAAAACAAGGTCTCTAGTGACCTCACCAGGATAGCTAATTGCTTCCCCGGCAGCAACGCCAGAAAAAAGGGTTGATACCTTCTATCCGGATTTACGGATGCAGTATAGTAGCTTTTTCCCTAGTATACCTAGGTTTAATCGAACCTTGGGAAACAATGCTAAAAGGAAATTAATAAAGCACGTCTACAAGACTTGATTCTTCGTTTATCGGACCTTTCTAGTTTACTTTAGATCGTGGGTTGTTTTAATGGATGGAGATAGGCCGGGGTGGAAGATTCACCTAAAGCTGCACATCATATGTGATAAAGATAGTAATACGCATATTCATGTGTAATGGTTTAGCAAATATAAAATTTGTGGGAAACACATCCCGATATACTAGAGCCCATGCGAATCATAGGCATAGTAATAGTCTTTTGATCCAACCATTATAACCGCGAAATACCGGGCTTACAACAATTATTAAGTGAAAACACATATCAAAGCCTTAAGAAGTGATGTTGATGTTGTTCCCAAATGGATCACTAAGCAAAGACCGTACTCCCCTTTCTATCACTGGGTTTCCTACGAGATCGGTGCTAACCAAGTATCTCACCTCAATCCTTTATCAATCTCTGGGATCTTGGGTACCTACAAGTCCATAGATTCATACAAGAAACAAAGATACAAATATCTATTCAATCAATAGACAGTACTCCAATGGATTAGATGCACATAATCGCTGTGAGGTTTCACCCCAACCCACGACCCTTGAGAACTACTCACTCATAACAATAAGATAAAGGATTAAAATCAAATATTCTTACAATGGTCGCCGAATCACAAGGAGACCTCAAGTACAAGCTAATGGCTATGGCTATTGAGAGGATGGATGGTGAAGAGGATGAACTATGGTGGTGGATCTCCTTTGGTGGTGTTGAATGTCGGCCTTTTGCGTGGCGGCTAGGATCTCAAAAATATATAGATGCCTTCATAAAAGTCATAGGGTTTGACGAGACGAAGCCAATGCCACCTGGTACAGGCGGGCCATACAGGCGGAGCTTGCCTGTACTAGTGGTAGCCCTCTGGAGTCTGGGTTTCGACCCAAGATTGCTTGGTCAAGTGGACTTCCTCAAAATCTTCATTATTGGCTCCTGATTTTGCCTTAAAAGCATGATTTCATGCAGAACACAATTCAAAACAATAGATTGGACATCTTTGCAATAATTAGTCATTAGTGGCAAGGCTAGAGAGATTCTTGGTGTCAACACCCGGATTTTTAATCCCAGATGCCCGTTATGCCATACCTCGCAATCCTAGGATTACCATTTTTGCGAGACATAACGGATTGGATATCACAGTAAATCATCCATTACATACCATACATAAGGTTTTACACAAATAAGGATCTCATGATCCAGTCTTTAATACAACAAGCAGCAGAAATAAAAGATAGGCGTAGCGGTGGGGTCCATCTTCAGGCGCACAGGCAATGCTGACGAAGGCAGATAGGCCTAGTTATCATAGCCGTCCTGCTGACCATCATCTTGATAATCTCCTTCATAGTCTGGCCATGATAATAGCCAGGGACAAAAGCCATGAGTACTCTTTAAGTACTCGCAAACTACTATTAACATGTACTATAGTTCTAAGTCCAAGTGCTAAATCCAAGTTTAACTATCAAGTTAAGTTTGAAACCTAAGCTGAGTTCAGAAGCAAAGAAAGATAAAGTAAAGTTCTAAAATCACTTAAGTTGGGAAGCTATTATCATCAACACATCCCTGTTGTGGTCAAGTCAAAGTTCATCATTCATTTCAAGTTATTTAGAAAACATCTAACAACGAAACAGTATGGCCATTCCAACTGTCCATAACTGCGGACGCGGCTATTTGAATAGTTTGACACTCTGTAGAGGTGGTACACTTTCACCACAAGATTCGATACATCTGTCAGGGGTAACCCTGAATCATCATACTTAGTATGCAGATAATCAAACATAACCTTCCCTTTACACACCCTAGTATAAGCACCTCTCCTATGAGCATGGCCTCCCAACCATGACCATCAGTCATCTTGGGCACTGCATAGGTGGACAACATTGAGAGGTAGCCTCAGCTCAAACCTCTCCCGTGAGGGAACTAATACTAATGCATATAAATTTCTAGCTAAGCCTTACCCAATTCAGGTAGTGTGGTTGTACGGTAAATTTGGAATGGTATCGCATCCGAATCTAACCATTAGTTTTATAAAAGGGTTAAGGCTCATGCCTCAATATTTTCATAATCCTCAATCATTTGTGTTTCTCAACACATGTCAAAACATCTCAATAGAATGACTCATCATTCCAAGGTTTTCATAATTCATTTTCACCAAGTGTTCCCATCTAAAGTGACTCAAGTTTTTGATCTACTCTAAAATACTAAGTTAAGAGTGTTCACTAAAGTGGAAGGATGGGATCAATCTCATGCCATAGAATGACATCTAAAGGTTTCTAAGTAGGTCAAGTTTTATACTTTTTATGCTACCTTCAACACAAGTAAAGATCTTTGTGTACTAAGGGGACTAAACTTGTAAGTAAGACTTGGGGTACTAATAGTCAAAATGGTGTGATTAAAGCATGCTTAAGGCATCTTTGCTAAACCATCTAGTTTGATTCTAGTTTGCTAAGTACTAAACTTGCAAGTACTAACTTGCAAGGGTTAATCTGGGATAGTGCTAGCTTGCTAAGGGTAGCTTGTACTGTTAATGGTGGCTTGCCTTGGTTGGTGCAGTGGTTGAAGTTTTTTTCTTCTTCTTCTTCTTGGTAGAACTCCTCCTCCTCGAAAGCTTGGTCGGTACTAGCGTCTATAAATACATAGGGAGTGCACAATCGCCAAACAATACTTAACTAGGCTAAGTAGCATTCTAAAACACACATTTGATGATCTATTATCATCACAAACATCACAATTTTTAATTCAATAGTTTCATCCTTTTTATTTTAGAAAAGTAATTTCTACTCATTGAAATATTAACTAAAATTTAATATTCACCACCAAAATATGGGATCATGTGGACACATGTCCTCACCACATATTCTAACATGTGGGAATGAGATTTAAAGATTGGATCAATATTACTTTAGTTTAAGTTTATTATTTAATGATTTAAAGTGACTAGAAATGCCTATATAGCATTATTTTGGTACTAGTCCAAAGTCACTGCATGTAAACCTTAATATTATTACCTATTTAGATAGATATGATGAAATGTGATTTTTGAGAGTTGGAATCAACTCGAAAGCTAACTTGGTTGATTTTATAAAAATGTTGCAAGTTACAAAAGCTTCTATCTTCTTATTTTTATTAGGGGAGATCTTTAACTCTAATTGAATTAAATCCAACGGGCTTGGGTATATCATCTTAATACCTTTCAGGCAAAATTTGTTTCATGCTATTTGGATTTGTCAAACTCACAGAATTGAATTTTGAAATAGTGGACATAAACTAGATTTAACTAAAAAGAAAAACCCAGATTTGAATGGGTGGGCTAGCGCGGGAAAAGAAATGGGCTGGCCCAGTGGCGCTCCGCGGCACGGGCTCAGCTGACAGGGGGTCCCGTGTGTCAGCGGCACTTAAAACGCGAAATGGTACGCGCGCTGTGGGTCGTGCGAATAGAATAGGAATCTACGGCTGAGGGTCGTCGTCAACGACGAACAGGTCGCCGGCGAGCTCGAACCCTAGCGGCTCGGTGGGGGTCTACTGGGGGCGTACTAGGGCTCCAGCGGGGTTGGCGAGGCGGGCAAACGACGTGGAAGATGATGGCAAGGCGAGGCACGGTTGCGGCGGAGCTTGGGGTGGTCGCAATCAACGGCGCCCTTCTCCTCCTGCTGCGGCTGCTCCGGCTCCAATTCCGGCGAGGCAGAGCTCGCCTTGATCCGGCTAGAGGTGGGTAAGGTTCAGAGAGGTGAGGGGAGTGGAATGGTGTGGAGAGAAGAGGCTGGGGAGGGCTCCTTTTATAGGCCCAACAGTGAGACCGAGCGGGATGGGTAGTCGACGGTGGCGACATGGCTACATCAGGGTAGAGGCATGGCTGGGGGTGGTGATCGATGTGTGGTTCCCTGGCGGTGCTCTAGAAATTGAATGCGAGCGTAGGGGCGGTGGCACGCGGTCTGGGCGAGGTGGCGCTCTGAGAGGCAGAGGCAGCGGTGTCCACGACGAGCGGTGGCTGTGAGGCGTTGGGCGGCCAGCAGGGGTGTCTGGGGTGTTCTCCAGGTCGAGGCGGAGAGGCGGGCGCGGGCTGTGGCCAAGGGGCGGTCTGTGCGAGCGGGGACAGGGCGTGCTCTGGGGGTGGCGTCAACATGCTCGACCGACTCCGGGTGTGGCGGTTCCTAGCCGCTCTGCCCTCTGTCTCTGGCCTGGGGCTGGTTGGGCGGTGGAGGTGGACCACATGCAACTTGCTAGACATGGTGAGAGAGGCTGGAGAGGGCAGCTGCTGCGAGTGCACGGTCGGCCGGCGAGAGAGGGCTCGACATGGCAGTGAAGTGCAGCTAGGGGTTAGGGAAGAGGCTGGGGTTGGTCTGGTCAGGCTTGAGGGGGACAAAGATGATCAAAGCACATTGCAATTGCTAGACAAAATCAACCCAAAACAGTATTAGTTAGGCCAATATGATCTTGCCAGCAATGTGTTTGATGAAATGGCCGCAAGAGAAAAAGTTTTGAATTTTGGTTTCAAATTTTTTGAGTGATCTCCACTAGTGCTAGGTAGTCTCTGGTTGCAAGGGTTTTTAAAGTGGAGCTCAAATAGATGGGTTTTGAAATAGGGGTGATCTATGCATATGCATTAGATTCAATTTTTAAATGCCAATTAAAATAAGTAAAAGAATGTTTTTAGCAGATCAAAAGGTGGGCCTTGGTACCTCATCATGTGTACTAGTAAGGGGTGCAAAGATCAAGAATTGTTTCTATTAAGTTTTGAGTACTAGGAATAGCCAAAGTAGGCATGAGAGTTAAATTTGCCAAAATGACCATTCCTCCTTTTTAATTCTTTTTTATTTGATTTTCTTAGGAAAAGTTTGGGAATGATGTAGATGATGTTTATATCACCTACGAAACATTTTACAAGCATTGGATCATTCAATCATGACAATTCAAACAACTCCTATTTTAAATGCACACATATATGAATGCTTTCATTTTAAATTTGAAAAAAGTTTTTGTTAACCCTATTTTTGGATGATTTTATCTTGATAACCTTGGATTTGAGTTTTGGGATGTTACAAACCTTCCCTCCTTAAACAAAATCTCGTCCCGGGATTTACATAGAAAACTAGGAACTAAAGAGATCTGGGAACTCTGTTCTAATGTAATCTTCGCGCTCCCAAATAGCTTCCTCCTCGGTATGGTTGCTCCACTGAATCTTGAGAAACTTGATACTCCTGGTCCTGGTGGTCCTGTAGGCTTCTTCTAAGATACGGATGGGCACTTCCCGATAGGTCAGGTCATTGTTGATTTCCACAGCTCTGTGATCGATGTTCTTGAAAACTTCCATCTTCTCAGGCACTTCCAAGCATTTGCGAAGTAACGAGATATGGAACACACTGTGGATGGATGACATCTCTTCAGGCAGTTCCAGTTGATATGATACTTTTTCTTGGTGGTTCAGAATCTTGAAAGGTTCGATATATCTGGGAGCTAACTTTCCCTTCAGACTAAAGCGTTGAGTTCCCTTCAATGGTGAAACCTTGAGATATACGAAATCTCCGACATTGAAAGTCAGGTCTCTCCTTCTCTTGTCAGCATAGCTCTTCTGTCTGGATTGGGCGGTCTTGAGGTGCTCACGGACTTTGTGAACTTTCTCTTCTGCTTTTCGGAGAATGTCGGGTCCAAAGATCTGACTCTCTCCTACTTATGACCAATTCAAAAGGGGTACGACACTTTCTTCCATATAGGAATTCAAATGGTGCCATCTGCAAACTAGCTTGATAATTGTTGTTATATGAGAATTCTGCGAAAGGTAGGTAGTCTTCCCATTTTGATCCGTATTCCAACACACAAGCTCCAAGCATATCCTCCAAGATCTGGTTGACTCTCTCAGTTTGTCCATCTGTTTGCGGGTGATACGCGGTGCTGAAGTTCAACTTGGTTCCTAAACCTTCCTGAACTTTCTGCCAAAATCTTGAAGTAAACTGGGTTCCTCGATCTGAGACGATGGTCTTGGGGGTTCCATGCAGACTAACAATCCTAGCAATATACAGCTCTGCTAGTTTTGCACTCTGGTAGGTAGTCTTGACAGGTATGAAGTGGGCTACCTTGGACAATCTATCAACAATGACCCATATTGAGTCATTTCCCCTACTAGAAGTAGGCAAACCGGTGATAAAGTCCATTCCAACGGAATCCCATTTCCATTCCGGAATCTGCAATGGTTGCAATAGTCCTGCAGGTCTCTGATGCTCTGCTTTGACTCTTTGACAGATGTCACATTTGGCGATGTAGCTTCCGATTTCTCTCTTCATCTTGTGCCACCAAAATTGCTCTTTCAAATCCTGATACATCTTTGTTCCTCCGGGGTGGATAGAATAAAGAGTATCATGAGCTTCCTTCATGATAATTTCCTTCAGCTCCGAATCTGCTGGCACACAGATACGTCCTTTGTACCACAGTACTCCTTCTTCATCTTCGGTGAATCCAGGTACCTTGCCTGTACCAATACGGTGTTTGATTCCGTCGATACTTTCATTCCCCTTCTGGGCTTCCTTGATTTGGCTAATCAAAGTGGGTTGAAGTTCAATGCTAGCTAGGAATCCTTTGCTAACTAACTCAGTCCTGAACTGCTCCAACTCCTCATACAAACTTGGTTGCTTCTCTTTGATCATGGTGTTAAGCCTACACGACAATCTGCTAAGAGCATCCGCTACCACATTGGCTTTGCCGGGGTGATAGTGAATGTCAAGGTCATAATCCTTGATTACCTCTATCCATCTCCTTTGCCTCATATTCAGCTCCTTCTGGGTGAAGATATACTTCAAGCTCTTATGATCTGAGTAAATCTCTCAGCGATTACCCATCAAATAATGACGCCATGTCTTCAACGCTAGAACCACATCTGCTAGCTCAGGATCATGGGTCGGATAGTTCTACTCATGTTGCTTCAATTGTCGAGACAGATACGCAATGACTTTGCCTTCTTGCATCAATACACATCCTAGGCCAATCTTGGATGCATCACAATACACATCAAACGGCTTCTTGATGTCTGGCATGATCAAAATTGGGGCTGATATCAATTTCTTCTTCAGCTCCTGGAAACTGGCTTCACATTTGTCTGTCCATTCAAACTTCTTGTCCTTCTTCAACAATTGGGTCATTGGTCGGGATATGCTCAAGAATCCTTCTACGAACTTGCGGTAATATCCTGCTAATCCGAGAAATAAACGAACTTGGGTTTGATTGGTTGGGGCTTCCCATTCCTCGACATCTTTGATCTTGGTGGGATCAACAGAGACTCCTCCGGCAGACACAATATATCCTAGGAATCCTACTTCTTTCAGCCAAAACTCACACTTGCTGAACTTGGCATATAACTGATGCTCTCTCAGGGTTTCTAGGATGATTCTCAGATGTTGCTCATGCTCTTCTTCTGACTTGGAGTAGATAAGGATGTCGTCGATAAACACAACTACAAACTTATCTAGGAAATTCATAAAGATCTTATTCATTAGATTCATGAAATAAGCAGGGGCATTGGTTAATCCAAAAGACATAACCGTATACTCGTATAAACCATAGCGAGTAGTAAAGGCGGTCTTTGGAATATCCGTTGCACGAATCTTAAGTTGGTGATAACCAGTCCTAAGATCAATCTTTGAGAATACCTGAGCTCCAGTCAACTAATCAAATAGATCCTCTATCTTTGGCAAGGGGTACTTGTTCTTGTTGGTGACACCATTCAACTTTCTGTAATCTGTACACAGACGATTGCCTCCATCTTTCTTGTCGACGAATAACACTGGTGATCTCCATGGCGATGCGCTTGGCTGAATCAAGCCTATTGCTAACATGGCATCCAACTGCTTGTTCAGTTCCACTAACTCTGTGGGGTTCATGGTATAGGGTCTCTGGGCTATAGGTCTGGTTCCGGGGATTAGTTCGATAATGAACTCAATATCCCTATCCGGGGGCATACCTGGCAATTCATCTGGGAATATGTCGGGGTATTCACAGACTACTCTGACCTGGTCAATGGTGGGCAGGGCTACACTCTTGTTGCACTTGAATTGACGGGGTAAGGTTTCAGAGATATGCTCTACTGTTACTCCAGAACTACTGGTCATGGTGATGGCTTTCTTAGCACAGTCTATTAGTCCTTTATGCCTTGACATCTAGTCCATACCTAGTACTACTTCCAATCCTTTGGTTCCAAGTACAATTAGGTTGGCATAAAAATCTATCCCATGTATTCTGATAGGTACATCTTTGCAAATTTTTCTAGCTTTTGTTGTTGAACCGGGGATTTGAACTATCATGACATGCTTCAGGTTGGTTGGGTGAATCTTACTAGTGCATACAAATTCTTCGGTGACAAATGAATGCAATGCTCCAGAATCAAACGATACTCTTGCTAAAACTGAGTTGACAGAAAACATACCCAGCACTACATCTGGCGCTTCCTGGGCTTCTTTTGCGTTCATGTGGAAGAGACGACCGTTGCGGTTGTGAGGGTTCCCTGGGGCAAATCTCCTTCCTGGTTGAACACGACGCTGCTGCTGAGCTGGGGCATTCACAAGGGGCATTGGCGGCAGTCTTCTTGGGACACTCATTGGAGTAGTGACCCTTCACTCCACACTCGAAACAAGTGATCTAGGACTTGTCCTTGACTACGACAGGCACAATATTGCTGCCAGTTCTGGGTGCAGTGTTGTTGTTGTTATTGTTGCTCTTGGGAGGGGCACGGTTGAAATTGTTGGCATTACCGGAGTTGTGATTGTTTTCTCCGGACTTCACATTACCTCCGCTACGGTTGGGGTAGCTTGGGCGAGAATTTTAGGGTCGGTTGTTCCTTGGTGCATATCCTAATGAGGGGTTAGGTCGGTACTTCTGGTGACTACTGGATCCAGACTGCTGCATCATACGACGCTTGTGGTTGTCGTTTGCCTGGTTAATCTTCCCTTCCATCTGAATGGCAGAGTCGACTAGCTCTTCGAGATCATCGAAACGGATGTTGACGAGGATAGTCTGCATCTCATCATGCAGTCTGTTTAAGAATCTCTCCTTCTTCTTGGCCTCTGTGTTGATCTCATCCGGTGCATATCTGGCAAGTGACAAGAATCTGTCACGGTACTCCACCACATCCTTCTTCCTTGCTTCAATTCGCGGAATTCATCTCTCATCATGTTGACAAGACCTTGCGGCAGGTGGGTGCGGCTAAACTTAACCTTGAATGCTTCCCAGGTCATCACTTGACCATGGTTCATATTGCGGATGCTATTCCACCAAGCTCTTGCATCTCCCACCAGATAGTGGGTGGCGAAGAGAACTTTCTCATTCTCATCAACTCTGGCAACCTCTAAGTTGTTTTCCATGGTCTGTAACCAGTCATCAGCATCTAATGGGTTTTCAGATTGGTTAAAGATTGGGGGATTGGTGTTCTGAAAGTTTTTGAGTTTGGATCCTTGGTGATCCTAATTTCCATGTCCTTGGTTGTTGAGAGCCATTTGGGCGATCTGCTGCAATGTTGCTAAGTTGGCTTGACGCTCGGCCCTGCTTGCTTCACGGTCCGTGATGAGATTCTGCAAGATCTGCAGCATTGGGTCTTGCGACGAGCTTCTCCCTCCTTAGTTCCCACGAGTCATCTGAAGATTGAGATAGATATAGGGGTAAGAGGGAAATTCTAAGGTTCATGGTTTTGGGTTTTTCAAATCTAAAACTTTGAGTCAAACTCAGGTTTTTCAACTAACTTCATTTTCATTCATGCAAGCAAGCACACGATACAACACACACCACAACAATCAAAGGGGAAAACAGATGGTTTGAAGAACCATTCTACAAGCTATGATACAATGAGATGATACATCTCATGCTACGACAGTGCTCTAGTGCATCTACTCATCGTCGATGAAGTCGGAGTCTTCATCATCAGTGTAGAAGTCCACAGCATCCTCCTCCACAAAGTCATCATCGTTGCTGAGGTAAGAATCCATATCTCCCTGGATGTCTTCACCCTCATCTTCTTCTTCCTTGGCGGCAAGCTGAGCTTCCTGCTCCTTGACGGTCTTCTCGAGGTCGGCCACCTTCTTGTGAAGACGGGCGATGGTGCGATCCTTCTTTGCACGCTGGCGACAAAGAGACTGACGATCTTGGACGAGCAGTGCGAAAATCTGGGCCTTCTGGTTGGCAATGGCACGGTTCTAGTTGGCTAACTCCCTGGCATTGTCCAGTTCCTGCTGTCTTTCATGAAGCAAGAAGTCAAGGTTCTCCACTTGACGCCTCAACTCTGGGTGACTTGGCATCTCCATCGGCATTCCCATGAAGTCACGTCTTGCATAGTGTGCAAAACGGGTTCCTTGGATCTTGTTGACGCTAAGGGCACATAGACGTGCGAGAGCTTCATGCATTGCCCTGGCTAATCCATCTAGCCAGTTGTTCTCTCTCACGGAGAACTGAATTCTCCCAGAAGTTGGTGCTTCGATGCTTCCTCGAAGATCCACGGTGACTAGCCACTGTAGGTCTCCTCCTGGGGGTCCTGGAAGTTGAGCTCCAAGAAACTCCGGATGTGGGTGTCCCAGTAACTTCGATAGTGAATCCAGATCCCTCTCGAAGATCAGCTGACCTCCGTTTCCCAGGTGGTAAAACTTGCTGAACCGAGTCTCCATCTACAAGGATTAAGGATGAGGAAGTTAATGAAGTGATCAAGTGTGTCCAATTTTAAGAAGTAATGTAAAATTTTTGAGGAACATGAATTTTTGAGAAAGAATGAGTTCACAAGGGTAAGAGGGGAAATAGTTTTTTCATAAATACTCACTTTGGTTTTGAAGCTAAGTTTTTGGTTTGGACGTCCATTCTAACTAGGGTCTCCTATGGTCAAGATGGCTCTGACACCAACTTGTCAACACCCGGATTTTTAATCCCAGATGCCCGTTATGCCATACCTCGCAATCCCAGGATTACCATTTTTGCGAGACATAACGGATTGGATATCACAGTACATCATCCATTACATACCATACATAAGGTTTTACACAAATAAGGATCTCATGATCCAGTCTTTAATACAACAAGCAGCGGAAATAAAAGATAAGCGTAGCGGTGGGGTCCATCTTCAGGGGCACAGGCAATACTTACAAAGGCAAATAGTCCTAGTTATCATAGCCGTCGTGCTGACCATCATCTTGATAATCTCCTTCATAGTCTGGCCATGATAATAGCCAGGGACAAAAGCCATGAGTACTCTTTAAGTACTCGCAAACTACTATTAACATGTACTATAGTTCTAAGTCAAAGTGCTAAATCCAAGTTTAACTATCAAGTTAAGTTTGAAACCTAAGCTGAGTTCAGAAGCAAAGAAAGATAAAGTAAAGTTCTAAAATCACTTAAGTTGGGAAGCTATTATCATCAACACAACCCTGTTGTGGTCAAGTCAAAGTTCATCATTCATTTCAAGTTATTTAGAAAGCATCTGACAACGAAACAGTATGGCCATTCCAACTGTCCATAACCGCGGACGCGGCTATTCGAATAGTTTGACACTCTGCAGAGGTGGTACACTTTCACCACAAGATTCGATACATCTGTCAGGGGTAACCCTGAATCATCATACTTAGTATGCAGATAATCAAACATAACCTTCCCTTTACACACCCTAGTATAAGCACCTCTCCTATGAGCATGGCCTCCCAACCATGACAATCAGTCATCTTGGGCACTACATAGGTGGACAACATTGAGAGGTAGCCTCAGCTCAAACCTCTCCCGTGAGGGAACTAATACTAATGCATATAAATTTCCAGCTAAGCCTTACCCAATTCAGGTAGTGTGGTTGTACGGTAAATTTGGAATGGTATCGCATCCGAATCCAACCATCAGTTTTATAAAAGGGTTAAGGCTCATGCCTCAATATTTCCATCATCCTCAATCATTTGTGTTTCTCAACACATGTCAAAACATCTCAATAGAATGACTCATCATTCCAAGGTTTTCATAATTCATTTTCACCAAGTGTTCCCATCTAAAGTGACTCAAGTTTTTGATCTACTCTAAAATACTAAGTTAAGAGTGTTCACTAAAGTGGAAGGATGGGATCAATCTCATGCCATAAAATGACATCTAAAGGTTTCTAAGTAGGTCAAGTTTTATACTTTTTATGCTACCTTCAACACAAGTAAAGATCTTTGTGTACTAAGGGGAGTAAAACTTGTAAGTAAGACTTGGGGTACTAATAGTCAAAAGGGTGTGATCAAAGCATGCTTAAGGCATCTTTGCTAAACCATCTAGTTTGATTCTAGTTTGCTAAGTACTACACTTGCAAGTACTAACTTGCAAGGGTTAATCTGGGATAGTGCTAGCTTGCTAAGGGTAGCTTGTACTATTAATGGTGGCTTGCCTTGGTTGGTGCAGTGGTTGAAGTTTTCTTCTTCTTCTTCTTGGTAGAACTCCTCCTCCTCGAAAGCTTGGTCGGTACTAGCGTCTATAAATACATAGGGAGTGCACAATCACCAAACAATACTTAACTAGGCTAAGTAGCATTCTAAAACACACATTTGATGATCTATTATCATCACAAACATCACAAGTTTTAATTCAATAGTTTCATCCTTTTTATTTTAGAAAAGTAATTTCTACTCATTGAAATATTAACTAAAATTTAATTTTCACCACAAAAATATGGGATCATGTGGACACATGTCCTCACCACATATTCTAACATATGGGAATGAGATTTAAAGGTTGGATCAATATTACTTTAGTTTAACTTTATTATTTAATGATTTAAAGTGACTAGAAATGCCTATATAGCATTATTTTGGTACTAGTCCAAAGTCACTGCATGTAAACCTTAATATTATTACATATTTAGATATATATGATGAAATGTGATTTTTGAGAGTTGGAATCAACTCAAAAGCTAACTTGGTTGATTTTATAAAAATGTTGCAAGTTGCAAAAGCTTCTGTCTTCTTATTTTTATTCGGAGAGATCTATAACTCTAATTGAATTAAATCCAACGGGCTTGGGTAGATCATCTTAATACCTTTCAGGCAAAATTTGTTTCATGCTATTTGGATTTGTCAAACTCACATAATTGAATTTTGAAATAGTGGACAAAAACTAGATTTAACTAAAAAGAAAAATCCAGATTTGAATGGGTGGGCTAGCGCGGGAAAAGAAATGGGCCGGCCCAGTGGTGCTCCGCGGCGCAGGGCTCAGCTGACAGGGGGGTCCCGCGTGTGAGCGGCACTTAAAACGCGAAACGGTACGCGCGCTGTGGGTCGTGCGATTAGAATAGGAATCTACGGCTGAGGGTCGTCGTCGATGACGAACAGGTCGCCGGCGAGCCCGAACCCTAGCGGCTCGGTGGGGGTCTACTAGGGGCGTACCAGGGCTCCAGCAGGGTCGGCGAGGCGGGCAAACGACGTGGAAGATGACGACGAGGCGAGGCGCGGTTGCGGCGGAGCTTGGGGTGGTCGCAATCAACGGCGCCCTTCTCCTCCTGCTGCGGCTGCTCCGGCTCCGATTCCGACGAGGAAGAGATCGCCTTGCTCTGGCTAGAGGTGGGTGAGGTTCAGAGAGGTGAGGGGAGTGGAATGGTGTGGAGAGAAGAGGCTGGGGAGGGCTCCTTTTATAGGCCTGACAGTGAGACCGAGCGGGATGGGCATTCGACGGTGGGGACATGGCTACGGCGGGGTAGAGGCATGGCTGGGGGTGGTGATCGATGTGTGGTTCCCTGGCGGTGCTCTAGAACTTGAATGCGAGCGTAGGGGCGGTGGCACGCGGTCTGGGCGAGGTGGCGCTCTAAGAGGCAGAGGCGGCGGTGTCCACGGCGAGCGGTGGCTGTGAGGCGTTGGGCGGCTAGCGGGGGTGTCTGGGGTGTTCTCCAGGTCGAGGCGGAGCGGCGGGCACGGGCTGTGGCCAAGGGGAGGTCTGTGCGAGCGGGGACAGGGCGTGCTCTGGGGGTAGCATCGACATGCTCGACCGGCTCCAGGCGCATCGGTTCCTGGCCGCTCTGCCCTCTGTCTCTGGCCTGGGGCTGGTTGGGCGGTGGAGGTGGACCACATGCAACTTGCTAGACATGGTGAGAGAGGCTGGAGAGGGAGGCTGCTGCGAGTGCACGGTCGGCCGGCGAGAGAGGGCTCGACATGGCAGTGCAGTGCGGCTAGGGGTTAGGGAAGAGGCTGGGGTTGGTCTGGTCAGGCTTGAGGGGGACAAAGATGATCAAAGAACATTGCAATTGCTAGACAAAATCAACCCAAAACAGTATTAGTTAGGCCAATATGATCTTGCCAGCAATGTGTTTGATGAAATGGCCGCAAGAGAAAAAGTTTTGAATTTTGGTTTCAAAATTTTTGAGTGATCTCCACTAGTGCTAGGTAGTCTCTGGTTGCAAGGGTTTTGAAAGTGGAGCTCAAATAGATGGGTTTTGAAATAGGGGTGATCTATGCATATGCATTAGATTCAATTTTTAAATGCAAATTAAAATAAGTAAAAGAATGTTTTTAGCAGATCAAAAGGTGGGCCTTGGTACCTCATGAATTATTTCTGTTAAGTTTTGAGTACTAGGAATAGCCAAAGTAGGCATGAGAGTTAAATTTGCCAAAATGACCATTCCTCCTTTTTATTCTTTTTGATTTAATTTTCTTTAGGAAAAGTTTGGGAATGATGTAGATGATGTTTAAATCACCTAAGAAACATTTTACAAGCATTGGATCATTCAATCATGACAATTCAAACAACTCCTATTTTAAATGCACACATATATGAATGCTTTCATTTTAAATTTGAAAAAAGTTTTTGTTAACCCTATTTTTGGATGATTTTATCTTGATAACCTTGGATTTGAGTTTTGGGATGTTACACTTGGTCAATTACTTGAATAAAAACATAGTTTGAACACACAGAAAGATGGCTATTTTCACAGCCATCGAGGACTCTCCCCTCATAGACTCTCCATGCTCGGTGATTTGTCAGTCCCTAGTCTTTGAGACTCGTTATGCTCTCCACTTGCAGCAATCAGGGACTCGCCACTCGCCATGCTCGAGAACTACCACTACTATTTTCAGAATATGCATCTCTAAAGAGCCTCAAGTTGCCTCTACAAGCCAACTCAAGCCTCGGGGACTACTGCTAGGCATATTGCTAAGCTAAGCATAAAGCAAGTCAACTCCAATCGGCGGACGACTCATCAAGTTTTCCTTTGTTCGGATCGGGGCTCGACAACAACATTGCCCCCGAGTGTGACATCTCTCCTGAGTCATTGTGCCCATGTGATCGTCACGGCGTGTACGTGTGGCTCCACAACCGCGACTCGCCAACCTCGCGGACCCGCCATGCACAAGGACTCGCCCTCGCGGACTCGCCACACTCGGGGACTCGCCATCGCGAACTCGCTGGCATAGACTCACCACGCTCGGGGAGTCACCATCGCGAACTCGTCATTGCGGACTCGCCACTCTCGGGGACTCGCCCTCGCAGACTCTCTTATCGCGAACTCGCCCTCGCAGACTCGCCCTCATGGATTCACCACGCTCGGGGACTCTCCCCTCTTGGACTCACCCTCACGAACTCGCCCATGCGGACTTACCCTCATGGACTCGCCATGCTCGGGGACTCTCCCCTCATGGACTCACCCTCGTGGACTCGCCCTCGCGGATTCGCCCTCATGGACTCTCCCCTCATGGACCCACCATGCTTGGGGACTCGCCCGCTACGTACTCGCCATGCTCTGGGACTTAACCTTCACGGTTTCCCCATCGCGCATGTTCCACCTCGGCGACTTCATCATCAATGACTTGGTGGCCTCCACATGTCTGCTACCCGTTAGCCCCTACTTCTACAATAATGTGACAATATTTTCACCGTGACTAGGAAGCCTCTACAATAGCAAGATAACAAGGCGCCAGTCAAACTTCTCCAAGGAGTGACTCCGCCCAATGGTGACTCGCTTGGAGCATCAACTCGCCTTGGTGAATGAACTACCTCATGAGCTATTCCTTTGTTTCATGAGCTCGCCAATGACTCACCATCGACTCCATCCTGGAATCGCCTGCACCTATTCGGCGGTTTGAAGTCATCGGCTGAGTCCATGATGCGCTCGAGGACTACTGATGGGGGAATACCAGTCGGGGTATACGCACGAAGCGGAGTCGCCAACTGGATCGAGCGAACTGAAGCCTAGCCCAAGGCCGATCGACTTTCTAAATACATAGACTAACGCATACTACACCCAGACGACTCGCCGACTAGAGGCCCAAGATAGCGAATCCAATACTTAGCCCACTAAAACACTTGTAAACCCTACCTGGATACATATATAAAGCCACGATACCTTCGATCTAGATTCACAGATGTAGTATAATATGTTTTTCCCTAGAAGACCTAGGTTTAATCTAACCTAGGAAAGCAATGCTAAAAGGAAAAAAAGGACACGTCTACAAGACTTTGTTTCCTTGTTTTACCTTCGTTTACCAGACCAATCTAGTTTACTTTTATAATGAGTTGAATCAATGGATGGAGATAGGCTAGGGTTGAAGATCCACCTGCAGTTGCACATCATATGGGATAAAGGATATGGATTTCTATTTCCGTGCCCTTGGTTTGTTAGTTGTACTCAATTTTCCCCAGTCGCTTAGTTTTTCCTCACTTTTCCCCTCCCACCATTCCGAAACCCTCACATGCGGTCGGACGGGTGGATGTCGTCAGGTCAAAGGCTTGACCGTTACATGCTGACTGGTGGGACCGCATTGGGCGGGTCCTGCGTTGAGCGTTACATTACGTTGCCTCGACCATTACATGATGATAGGTGGGTCCATGATACACGGTGGACCAGTCATCCGTCTCTCGCTGACTTGTGGGCCCTGTTTTTCCTGATTGTGTGGTCGGTGCAGCCAATGAGAAATGGGGCCGTTTTGTGGGGCCATCGAAGCCAATGAACGATGGGGCCGCTATGTGGATCCGTTCTGTGGGGCCTTCGTAGCCAATGACCGGTGGGGCCGTCATGTGGGGCTGGAGGGGGGATTTGCATATTTGCCATGTTTTACTTTGCAACTTGCATATTTGCCATTTTGTGTGTCACTGGAATGTGGTGGTCATGTGGAAAATATGCAAATTTCAAAGAAAAAGTTTGGCAGATATGCAAAATTGGCAAATATAAAATAATTGATAGATGGGGTCGTGTATGACATGTCGGCTCTCTCTCATCCGCTCCCAGCCCCGAGCAGCTCCTATCCCACCGGCGGACAGAGCAGTCATTGTCGGCGCGTTGCTGGATCTGTCCTAAGGCGGTATCAGACGGACTGTCCCGCTGCACCTCAACCAAGGCTCCGGCACCTGTTTCGTGTGCACACATTGTATGTTGGGGCAGTACCGACCGCAGGCAGGTCCGCCGCCCATGACGTCCGGGATTTGGTTCCACCGCCGTAGCTCGATGAACAGTCGCATCAATTGCTAGTAGTGCTTGCTAAGACCTCCGCCCCTGCTCTGCCCACCCTAATCGATTCGGTTCCCGTAAATTCCTCGATATTGTAGGTGCGAATTAGTCCTCAATGTATGTACGTAGCGGGTACACCGATGAGGGTGGGGGAATCGATCATGTCGTGGACATATTCTCCTTCTCCTACCATGTCGGAAGTGCATGTAGCTCCTTCTCTTTGTACTACCGTTGAATTTGAATTGCTGACATGGCCTGTCGGACTGATTCCAATTTAGTTTCTTTTGGGATTGTTATTGTGGGGCCCCCGGATTAATCCTCCGAAAATCCCTGTTATGCATACAACCACGATCCCATGATCACTTACTCGTGGCACATAACCTACAAGTAGCATTACAACATCCGAGACATATCGAATTACAAGACTTACATAAATGCCGTTATGGCTACATCAATAATCATCAGAGGAACTTCATCAAGCGTAGAGCCTGATCCATGCCTTAACCTACAGGCAACTGACTGGGAGAACGTCCTAGCTCGCTTAGCCGTCAACTTCATCCCCTTCTTGATATCTGACCAAGTTAATAGACAGGGAACATTGCTAGTGAGTACTTTGAATGTACTCGCAAACCACCTTAAGAGAATAATAATAACAAGAGGATATGCAGTAGAGTTGTGGTAGTAGGAGGGCTCCAAGAGAGGTTCTTTTCTCAAATAGTTTCTCTTATAGATATAGCATCTACATATCTTTGTTGAAAACTTTTGTAAAGCATTTTAGAAACCTTTTTGAAACATTTTGGAAAACATTAGGACTGGGTCACCCATTTGTTCCTTTCTTCCGGTCATCCCACGACCAAACTCATTTCATTCTGTTCTGACCATCCCATGGTCAGAACAGGTATCCTTTCCGACCATCCCATGGTCAAAACATTTCCAAAGCCATTTATTTTATGAAATCCCTTTTGAAAACAAAACCAGCGACGCTCTACAACAACCTTCCCAACCGTCCATGACCGCGGACACGGCTATTCGAATAGATTTACACTCTACAGAGGTTGTACACTTTACCCACACCATCCGGGTACACTACCCTGATCTTCACCGATCGTGGGTCGAGTAACCGATCAAGACTCTCCGGATGCCCACTCCAATATAAGTGCCTACCCTATGAGTGTTATTCCCCTCAAAACCGGGACGTCGGGTACCGAGGACCAACCGGAGCGCATTTTACACTTTACATAGTGGGCGCTTTCAATGAGGGGCTCATAGTAACACGTAGAGGCCGTAGACCCTTCGTTCCTTCTCCCGATCGATGTCCCACATGGACCGTTTGTCCAGAGAAGGCCCACCCTCCAGGGAGTTTCATCCCCTGTAGTACTTAGGAGGCAGCTTATACCAGAATAAACAACCATCAAATCCAGCCCTGTCCCATTCCAGAGTAATGTGGTTGCACGGATTAGGTGTTCTAGCAAAACTGCAAAGAACCGAGTGCGTTTTTGTAAACCTTTTTCCTCCAGCTTTCCTTTAGCATTTTGTAAAACAAAAACCTTTTTCTTTCTCAACATCTCCCGGGAGGTCCCACCCCACCAGGGTTTTATCAGAAAACATTTAGTAAAACCTTTTTTCGGGGTCTTCCCATCCTCTAGTTTTTGCTTCGGCTAATACGGGGTCTCCAAAGGGTATGGTGTAGTACACCATCTATTCTACTAGGGACAAGTAGGTGTCATCAAGGGGGTTGTACTTAATAGTACAAAAGTGTAATAGTTCGGAGGAGCCAAACCACTACCATATATATATCAACATATAGTAAAAACAATGCAGTTTTAATAAACAGTGGATAAAACATGCATAAGTAAAACAGTAGGACAAGGCTTATGAGCAAGAGGGTGTCTTGCCTGATGATCAGCAATATGGCAATATATCCCTGGACTTCTTCTTAGAATACCCAAAAATATACAATAGTAACCATCTTCTTTTGCTCTCCGATATAACCGCAACTATCGTCCACTACAACAGATCCTAGAATCGGTGACGAATTGCCTGGTGACAAAATTCAGAACCGTCACCGAAAGTAACCATAGGTTACAGATTAGTTTTGGGCATCACATATGCTTGATAATGCGTGACGGTCGCGTTTCGTGTCACGGCAAACCGTCGCCGATTATCCGCACGACGGATTTTAGAGCATCGTAGATTAAGCCGTCACCGATTGTTCGTGGGACCAATGAGTTAGCAATTGTGTTAAAAACGATAAAAGGGCAAAGATGGGTTTCGAACCGAGGACCTAGTACAAAGTAAAACGTTTCGTTACCGCTGGGCTACCATTCGGTTTTTGAATTGTTTGATTGGCCTACCATTTTGTAAACTCTATGTGCAGTACGTGGCATGTACAAACACGGATCGTTATAGTTAGGACTTGTGCGATCTTCCAAACAGTTTTCTTCTCTGTTCTTGCGAACAAGCGCTATAAAGGGTATCCCTTGTCCAGGCGATCACGACATTCGCTGGCCCTTCATCTAAAAGTCCCGGCGACTTGCGCCTACGCAATCACGACGATCGATCACGATCCCAGCTAGCGAGGCTTCGTGGCAGGCCAGCGCACGGCGATAGGAAGCACATGTGAGTTCCTTTGAGATCTGTTATGAAATTGATTTGGATTGGTGTTTATGTTACACATTGTGATTTATTTGGACTTTGGTAAACAATTTTCACATTGATTAGTACAAATTGAATGGCATCATGACTCGAGTGGAACACATTATATATATTTTTGTAGGCGATGGATCAACAGTGGATTACTCATGGGTGCAAGTTCACCCCTTTTTACATACAAGGTGTCCGCGAGTTTATGGAGTTTGCGCGCTCAAACTGCAACGAAGGTGCATCAATATTGTGCCCATGCCAAAAATGCCTTAATATTACGCAGCAGACTCAGGACACTGTTGAGTATCACTTACATGTCAATGGTATGGCTGTTTCCTACACAAAGTGGAGTTGTCATGGAGAAGATGATGGTCCTAATGAAAACTATGATCATAGTTTGTATCAAAGCGATGACGATGATGATTATGATGATGGAAATGAGAATCATAATGATCATGTTGACAAGATGTTAGATGAGCTGCATGATTCTGGTGACAGAGGCCTAAGTGACACTAATTTCTATGCGAACCTCATCGAAGAAGCTAAGAAAGAGCTTCACGAGGGATGCACCACTGAGACGAGGTTGTCATTCATTATGAAGATGCTTTACGTGAAATCATACAACCGGGTCACAAATAGAGATTTTGATCAATTTATGGCTGTCTTATGTGCTGGTTTGCCAAAAGTGAATTTTCCCAAGTCCTATGCTGAAGCTAAGAGTGTTCTTTCTGAGGTTGGGCTTGGTTATGACACAATTCATGTTTGCAAGTATGACTGTGCTCTGTTTTGGGGAGACCATGCCAAAAAAACTCATTCTCCCGAGTGTGGATTTTTAAGGTGGAAAGACCCGGAAGCAAAGAGAAAGATTCCCCACAAGGTCCTTCGATAATTTCCTATAATCCCAAGGTTATAGAGATATTTTGTTTCCAAGGAAGCGTCGATGAACACCAAGTGGCACAAGGAGAAGAGGGTTGCACAACCGGGTATTTTGAGGCACCCAGCTGATGGTGAAGCATGGAAGCACTCTGACAAGGAGTTTGGATGGTTTGCTTCAGATGCCCGTAACATAAGGCTTGGTATTGCGACAGATGGATTCAACCCAGACGGAAACATGAGTAGTTCATACAGTATGTGGCCAGTTTTTGTCATTCCATAGAACTTCCCACCGTGGATGTGCGTGGATCAATCCAACTTCATGATGTCATTTCTAATCCCTGGAAAAAATTCACCAGGAAAGGATTTTCATGTATTTATGCAGCCATTGATAAAAGATATGATGAAGCTATGGAGTGGTGTGGGCACATATGATGCATGCACAGGTAGAGAGTTTCCGTTGCATGCTGCATTTCTTTGGTCGATTCATGACTATCCTGGATATGCCACGATGTCTGGCCGTAGCACAAGAGGGTTTTTCGCATGTGCGCACTGTGATAAGGATCCTTGCTACGAGTCTTTGCATAATAAAATTGGTTATATTGGTCATCGTTGATTTCTGCCTCACGATCACAAGTGGAGGAGTAGCAGAGCCTTCAATGGAAAACCTGAACCTAAGGATGCACCAACAAGTTTCACACTTGAAGAAAGAGAGGAGAGGGTACAGAGAGTTCAGGATTACAGGCCAGGGAAAAATCCATCAACTAGGAAGAGAAAGCGTGGCATGACTGGTGAGCCAACCTGGCACCTCAAGATCAGCTTATATGATCTACCATACTAGTCAAGATTGAAGTTTGTTCACAACCTAGATGTGATGCACATTGAGAAGAACATATTGGACAATATCCTTGGTACCCTTCTTGAGCTTGATGGAAAGAACAAGGAAACTGTTGGTGGTAGAATGGATTTGGAGAAATTTAATGTCAGGAAGAAGTTCTGGATGAAACCTGAGGCCAAGGGTTTTTCAAAGGAGAAAGCACCATGGACGCTTCAAAAGGAAGACAAACAAAAATTGTGCAAGTATTTGGCCAACACTAGGTTCACAGATGGTTTTGCTGGAAACTTAGCAAGATGTGTGGACATCCCAGGGGGTAAAGTGCACGGTCTGAAGACGCATGACTGCCACATACTTATGCAGCGTGTGTTGCCAGCTGGTCTGAGAGGGATTGCATCAAAGGCGATGTATGAGACCATTGCTGAACTGGGAAACTTTTTCAGGGAGTTGTGTGCCAAAACTCTAAGAGCATCTGTGCTGCGTCGAATGAAGGTTGAAATTGTCATAATTCTTTGCAAGCTTGAGCTACTATTTCCCCCATCATTCTTTGATGTAATGGTGCACCTGGATATTCATCTACCTGATGAGGCACTTCAGAGGGGGCCTGTTCAATATGGTTAGATGTATCCAGTTGAAAGAAGGCTCGGGTACCTGAAATCAACTGTGCGTAGCAAATCAAGGCCTGAAGGTTCAATTGCTGAGGGATATATCGTGGATGAGTGCTTGCATCATTACTCTAAATTTTTGGGCGATGTCATAGAAACCAGACATAACAAGCCTGAGAGGAACCAAGATAAGAAACAAAGAGTTGATCCACTAGAGTTTGATATTTTTTCAGATGGAGCCAGAGGTTTAGGACTATCCAAGTTGAAGTATTTTCCCAAAGAATTTGACAGTATGGTTTGGTATGTACTTCAGAACTGTGATGAGACACAAAATTATATTCAATAGGTCTATTTACCTTTTTATTAATCATTCAAAAATTTTAGTAATATTTTGTGTTATAGCAGTACCATTACTAATTTGTTTTTGATTTTTAGGAATTTCCGACAAAAACTACAGAACAGGGGTGTGAACAACATTGATGCAGAACTAGAGAAAGAATTCCCTGCATGGTTTAAAAAACATGTCAGTAATTTGGACAATGCTCCAGAAGATTTAAAATCACTAGCACTTGGTCCAGATGCTCGTGTAGTTGTACACCCTATGTGCAATGTAAATGGCGCTAGGTTCCGTTCCGTCGAGCGTGAGAAGAACATGAGGACTCAAAACTCAGGAATAATGACAAGGGGATCCGTTTCTGACGAACAAGATCAAGAATACTACGGTGTGATGAAGGAGGTTCTTGAGTTACAGTAGCCGAGAAACAAGCACGGCGACAGATCCATGTTCTTGTTCCACTGTGATTGGTTTGACCTTGGAAGTAGGAAAACCATGGAGATGAAGGATGATGGATACTTTAAAAGCATCAATACGTCTGTATTGTGGTACAAGAACGCCCCTTTCATATTAGCTCACCAAGCAGAAACTTGTTTTTACTTGGAAGACACAAAATTTGGTGATCCTTAGAAGGTGGTGCAAACTTTCAAGCACAGGAATGTATACGATATTCCAGAAAAAGATGATGAAGGCAATGCAGGTGCATACCAGGAAGACCTAGGCTCGGAAGATCCCATTGTTCACCAAATTGAGGACGAGGAAGATGAATATGTTGATGATCATGAAGACGACATGGCTGATCGCTCTGATGATGTGCTATTTGTTGACTCTCAGACTGTTAGACAACTAGCAGGGAAAAATGGTGTAAACAATGATATTGACCTGAGCGACGAAGAACAAGAAGACTTGGAACCGGTTGTCGATGAATTTGGGAGGAGCATTTCAGATGTTGATAGTGATATTGACTAGTACCTTGTGAAAATGCGTTACTAAAATACTAGCACGCAGTTGTACTGTTTGATACTAGTTATGGCGACTGTTGCATTCAATTCCCAGTAACCATGTTATACACAAAATTATTAATTACAATGATATATATGGTCATACCTAGATGTTTTTGCTTGTTTTTGTCATACTTACTTCGAGCAGCAAAATAGATTTACTGGAGATAGATACTTCTTTACATGACACAACCTACGCGACAGACATGTCCGTCTAGTAAGTTGTGCACGCATAAAATTTGTAGCTCATAAAATATTCATAGATACCGATGAAATAAACTCAATTAACACGATTTCACTATAATTGGCAGCAATGACAGGCATAATATATTTCAGCTCATAAAAAATTTAATAGTACCATTACACTTAACCATGTCTTCAGACATACTGATGCCACATAATGAAAGGACCGTAAAATATTGTCTTAACATCTCATATTATTAGGTCGACAAATGACCCATGACCATCATAGTGAAAATGATCAAGGCTACTAAAGTTCCACATTTGGAACATAGAAGGCAAATAGGAAAGCCCCCTTACGTCCCACGTACAGCATGAAAAACATCTTGTCTCCAATTCGCCGAAAATCCTCCTCCTGTGACATCACTTCCCTCCACCCAGCGCAGCATACTCGGCCATCCTCAGGAGAAATTGAGTACGACCCTTTGACATTTGTGTATTTATCACACACAATTGTGATATCACCATATTCAGCCATATCTTCAGGGACAAGGCATCATGGGAGTTTCTGTTCTTGGTCCACATGCACAATGTGAACATTTGTTAATCGGAAAATTACAGGCACAACAAAGTAGATCACTCATACTTACCAGCTCTTTCTTCACGCAATTTGTCCACCTTAATGTGTGGATCAGAGACTCACATTTTCCAACTTGATAAGGCCCAGCTCCATGTTCATCAACCAGCGTGTCAATGATGTCAACATTGCTGACCACTGACTCCATCATTCTCAAGTTAATTATGGTTCCATCAGTGGCATGCATAGCGTCAAGTATGCCTTTCTTATCCTGGGTCAGATTGTAATATGCTGTATAAGTTCAAATACTTAATTAAATGAATATTACTGAATCAAAATTAAGATTAATGCATGGTAGGTACGTCAACATTAAGATTGTTTAGGAACAAGGAAAAAATATCGTGCTAAACACAAAGCAACTACTTCTTTTTTCATAAGGAAAAAACTAGAGACAATTCCATCGGTGACATTCTACACATTACAAAGTAGACTAGAAACCGAGCAAAATGGGTGAACCTAAATATTTTAGTGGATCTACATATATACATCCATTTTATACAAACTCGTAAACATCATATATTTGTAAACAGAGGGAGTACTTCAAATAAGCAGTTACTTACATGGGTGGGTGATCGGTAGGTTGATCAACATCACAGGGGTAGATGGACCTTGTGTGTCGGTAGAGAAGACAAGCTCCGTTCCAACATCCAGATTGTAGACTCTAGCAAATTCTCTCCAATATTGGCCTTCAAGATATGTTCTGCCATCCTTGTTGATACAATCAACGTTGAATTCGAACCCTTCTTCCGTAACCACCTCGACCACAAAATCATTCTCGTGGTCGACAGAGTCGATGGCAAACTTCTTAAGGAAATTCGCTCTAGCATAGCAGGATATTAACTGAAGAAAAATGGAACATGTTTACTACATGACAAACTAACAGATGCTATAATTCATGACAAAAGGGTGGAACAGGAAAGACTGATGATAATTCAAAAAATAAAACCAGTACCGTCATTCTTCAAAATTCTCTACAAGGGTGAGAACGAAAAAGGACTTGATCTTGTCGCCCAGGCCGCACAGACCCTTGGTGTCAAAACTCCAAGGACACTACGAATCAAAAAAAGAAAATTTAAAGATCATTGGCCGTACATTTTTGTCCAAATAGATGCAGTACATGCAAACTAGATAGGTTAGATTTTTACCGCAGCGATCTTGCCCTTCGCCATCCCTCTCTCTCGACAGATCTGCGGCCAAGGCAAAGGTGGTTTAGATGGCGGCGCTGACTCGAACTATGCCTTTAGGGTTTGTTGGAGGTAGAGCGTATATATATATATATATATATGGTCCGACTATGCTTGCATGCCGGGCCTGGACGCAATTGTAAGCTTAATTTGTGGGTTCGACGTGATTAGCTTTAGCCGTTAGGCAAAACAAGGAAATATATTGATTACATTTAGTGCGCAGAGAAAGGAAATTGATTTGGTTTTTATTGCTCTGACTTAGTTGTCATAGTTAGGTCCTGTAAGATCCTCTAAAATAGAATCTTGAGACTAACAAGGAAAGAATTAGCTATATTAATTAAATCCTTTACTTAGAATATTTTGCAAATTTTATGAAAAGTATTATAAATAAGGAGTTTGCCTTTCATGTTTGTGGTTGATTTTAGACATTCTGAAGGATCATCAGTATGTAAAGTACATAATTTTCTGGTTTGAGATTGGTTTCAAAAACTTTTTGTAGTCCAAACTTACTTCAAACTTTCTTAGCTACAAGATAAAGCATCAAACCATCTAATTTAGTAAACAAATGCAGTGTGCATCAACATGAGAATTCAGATAACAAGTGCACCAGTAATGCAACAGCAAACTCCATTCACATTAACATAGTCTTAAACAACTGCGTATGATTGCCCAGCTTCCACCATACATAATAAAAACTTAGTCTTCAAACATCACACAGTTTCTCTTCATCTCTAGGGGGACAACACAAACATAAACTAAACTTGTGGAAACAGAACATGAGGGCCAACATCAGGACCGATAACCGAGATGAGGCCACCCTTGACGTACTTGTCGAGGAATCTGCCAAAGGCCGCATGCTTCGCCATGGTGTGGCCCTTGTGCTTCTGCCTGCTGCCTACGCCAACGCCATCCGCGTGCTGGATCATGCTCTCTAAGTTCTTGGTGATGACCCTGCCGCAGAATGGGCAAGATAGCTCCCCGCGGCTGCGGAAAGGTATCTGGCCACACACCAGCCGCTTAAGAACAAAGCGGCGCTTGCGGTCCCTATCGTCCTTGTCGTGGCCCATATCGTCAGAGTCTTCCTGTGAATTTTGAAATACGTAAGAAGTGAGATAAATAGGAGCACAACAATGATCAAATGAAATAAGCTGTAAAAAATTAACAATGCTGCCAAAATTATTCTAAATTGTTGCGGTGATAGTACTAACATTTGATGAATCGAGGACAGTTTTGTGTTGCGGTGATAGTACTAACATTTGATGAATCGAGGATAATGTTGTGTGACCAATATTTGATGAATCGAGGACAGTTTTGTCTTATCATGTCTAGTGAGTGCTGGAATGCCTGAGCATTCATTTCTATCTGCTTCAAAGTCCATAATGGATAATTTATTAAATAACAATATTCTTTGGGGACATAATTCAAGGCATGTGAACTTTAGGGGCAAATAACCAATTTTGCCTAAATAAAATTCTTGCAATCATAATCACTAGAATGAAAGAAGACTCGGATGAATTTAAGTTTCAAACACATTAATCATTACACATTAAATTCCATTCATCAGATCAATCATTTCTTCCCAAATAAAATTCTTGTTATCATAATCTCTATAATCAAATTAGACTCAGATGAATTTAAGGCACTTAATGATGAATCATTTACAAGTTAACTACCTTAACACATTCAGAAAGTTATCTGATAACTATGAACCGATAGATATCATATGAGCAATCATAATAAGTAGAATTAAAGAAGGCTTGGATGAATTTAAGTTTTAAACGCATTGATCGTTATACTAAACAGGATACTGATTCAAGCACACTATGGAATCATCACATTAATAAGCAGCAAATTTAGATAATGGTAATTATGAATTCCATGCATCAGATCAATCCTTTATTCCCAAACAAAATTCTTGCTATCATAATCTCTACAATCAAATTAGACTCAAATAAATTTAAGTCGCTTGTGTTGATCAATCATGTGCAAGGTAACTACCTTAACACATTCAGAATGTAATCTGATAACTATTAACTGATAGATATCATATGAGGAATCATAATCACTAGAATGAAACAAGACTTGGATGAATTTAAGTTTCAAACATATTGATCATTACACTTAACAGAATACTAATTGATACACACTATGGAATCAACACATTAATAAGCAGCAAATTAAGAAAATGGTAATTATAAATTCTATGCATCAGATCAATCTTTTCTTCCCAAACAAAAATCTTTGTTATCATAATCTCTACAATCAAATCAGACTCGGATGAATTTAAGGCACAACATTCAGAAATTAATCTGATAACCATGAACCCATATATATCATATGAGTAAGAATAGTATATGGCAGATCAAATCAAAGTCAACTACAAAGGAACCGTACGAACCCTAGAATCAAGAATATCTAGAAGACCACCTAGATAGCACAAATCAATCTACTCTACGAACAAACCCTATCTGAACAGTAAGATGAACAGAGGAGATTGAATAGAACAGCTCAGAACCTCGGTGCCGTCGTCGAAGGCCTCCTCCTTGAACGGTACATCTTCTTTGCGGGCTTGTTCATAGAGGTACTCGATGGAGTCAGGGTCTTCGCCGTTGTAGTACTCATCGTCCGGCACGACGATGACCTGGCGGCCTGCATGCGGGTTCTGTAGATCTGCCGCGGGAACCACGACGTCCTCCTTCTTCTCATCATCAACGGCGACCACGACCGGTACGGTGGAGTCCGCAACGGTCACGGCGCGCCGACAAGCGGCTGGTGCTCCCGAAGAAGACTCCTCGCCCGCCACCGCGGCGATGACTGCGGGTGCATCGCCAGAGCCGCCGACCGCCTTTGACTCCGGCTCGTCTTCGCGAGCGCGCTTCATCGTCCTGCCGGACGATGAGATTGGTGGTCCGGTGGTGGGAGCGGATTGGGGTTTTCGGCAGATTGGGGAAGAAGTGGACGATGGTGGGAGAGACGATGAGACCGATGTGTTATATAGATGTTGGCGGTTTGGTTTCCTCTGGTGCACGCGTGGGTGTGGAATCGTGTAGTCCTACATGTAGTCCACTTTCCCATTACTTTCACATTGGACCCACGCATGACATTTGGGAGAGTAGCGCGTTGCAGCGGAAATCTCTACAAATTCTATATTATATAAATTGTTAAAAAAATCTATATTATAAGTAAAAAAAGTATATTGTGTATAAAACAATAAGTTTTCTAAAAGATTTTATAGAGAAATATTGAATTTGTACAAATTAGTTGAAATCCTAAATTAAATTGGAACCAATCTCGGTCAAACTGGAACACACAGATGCCAATGGGTCATCAGTGTAACTGGACCCACATGTGTTATCAGGGTCAACTTTTGCCCAATCTCAGTCAACATAGAACCCACAGACGCCATTGGGCCCACTTGCACCAATACTAGTGTAAGTGGACCCACTGTGTCATCGGGTCAACTTTTGTCCAATCTCAGTCAAATTGGACCCACAGTTGCCATTGGTACCCGCATGCACCGATGCTAGTGTAACTGGACCCACATGTGTCATCAGGTCAACTTAAGCCTAATCTTAGTCAAACAGGACCCACAAATGCTATTGGGAACACTTGCACCAATGCCAGTGTTAGTGGACCCACGTGTGTCATAAGGGTCAACTTAAGCCCAATCTTAGTCAAACTGGACCCACAGATGCCATAGGGTCCCACATGCACTGCTGCTACCTATGTGGGCCAACATGTGTCATCAGGGTCAAATTAAGCCCAATCTTAGTCAAATTGGACCCACAGATGCCATAGGGTCCCACATGCACCGCTGCTAGCTATGTGGGCCCACATGTGTCATCAGGGTCAACTTAAGCCCAATCTTAGTCAAACTGGACCCACATATGCCATAGGGTCCCACATGCACCAATGTTAGCTAAGTGGACCCACATGTGTCAGCAGGGTCAACTTTTGCGGCGATATGAGTCAACATAGAACCCACAGATGCCATTGGGCCCACATGCACCAATGCTAGTGTATGTGGACCCACGTGTGTCATCAGGGTCAACTTAAGCCCAATCTTAGTCAAACTGGACCCACGTGTGTCATCAGGGTCAACTTAAGCCCAATCTTAGTCAAACTGGACCCACATATGCCATAGGGTCCCACATGCACCAATGTTAGCTAAGTGGACCCACATGTGTCAGCAGGGTCAACTTTTGCGGCGATATGAGTCAACATAGAACCCACAGATGCCATTGGGCCCACATGCACCAATGCTAGTGTATGTGGACCCACGTGTGTCATCAGGGTCAACTTAAGCCCAATCTTAGTCAAACTGGACCCACGTGTGTCATCAGGGTCAACTTAAGCCCAATCTTAGTCAAACTGGACCCGCAGATGCCATAGGGTCCCACATGCACCGCTGCTAGCTATGTGGGCCCACATGTGTCATCTGGGTCAACTTAAGCCCAATCTTAGTCAAACTGGACCCACAGATGCCATAGGGTCCCACATGCACCGCTGGTAGCTATGTGGGCCCACATGTGTCATCAAGGTCAGCTTAAGCACAATCTTAGTCAAACTAGACCCACAGATGCCATAGGGTCCCACATGCACCAATGTTAGCTAAGTGGACCCACATGTGTCATTAGGGTCAACTTTTGCGGCGATATGAGTCAACATAGAACCCACATATGCCATTGGGCCCACATGCACCGATGCTAGTGTATGTGGACCCACGTGTGTCATCAGGGTCAACTTAAGCCCAATCTTAGTCAAACTGGGCCCACGTGTGTCATCAGGGTCAACTTAAGCCCAATCTTAGTCAAACTGGACCCACAGATGCCATAGGGTCCCACATGCACCGCTGCTAGCTATGTGGGCCCACATGTGTCATCAGGGTCAACTTAAGCCCAATCTTAGTCAAACTGGACCCAGAGATGCCATAGGGTCCCACATGCACCGCTGCTAGCTATGCGGGCCCGCATGTGTCATCAGGGTCAACTTAAGCCCAATCTTAGTCAAACTGGACCCACAGATGCCATAGGGTCCCACATGCACCGCTGCTAGCTATGTGGGCCCACATGTGTCATCAGGGTCAACTTAAGCCCAATCTTAGTCAAACTGGACTCACATATGCTATTGGGCCCACTTGCACCAATGCTTGTGTATGTGGACCCACGTGAGTCATGGTACATTCTATGTGGAAGCTCATATGCGGGATTGTTATTTTGATGAGAATGAAATGTTTCAAGTTTAAAATTTTTCGTGTCAACTAGTTCACGTAAAATTTATCAGTGTGTAGGTTTTCAATTTTTATGAGATATTTTGAATTAGTTATGCACTGTACAAGCTTTGGTCAAACTTGAGTTGAAAGTTGTAGGAAAGCCGTGGGTTCAATTTTTGAAATTAAGTTGCAGCCACGACCAGAGGATTGGTGAAAGCCCCGTGCGTTCAATTGTTGAAAGTTTGCAGCCAAGACCGGACCGCACCACACCTACACGCGTCACATCGTAACAAAACTGATCCCACTGCTGCACCGCAATAACCGCATCGCATGCACCACACCTAAACACGTCGCACCGTAACAAATTAAAACTTACCCCACTGCACCGCAATAACCGCATCGCACCACTCCTAAACGCGTCGCACCGTAACAAAACTGACCGCACTGCACCGCACTAACCGCATCGCACCGTAACGGGTCGACTACATCGATGTACAGGCCCTCCGCCTCGACTCCACCGCTGCCGTAACACCACAATAACCGCAACGCATCCGCTTCTCGTCTGTTCTTCTTCCTCTCGCGTCTTCCTCCTCCACACGATGGGGAACTCAGCATCCATGGATCCCTATGGAGACATCCTCGATGACAGGAAAACCACGGTTGACATCAAGCCTATCTGTGCCTATGGCACGAAGATTATGGAGGTGGTGTACACCAACGATGTGAACTACTTGAATCACATGCTGGAGAAGTTCGAGCAATTGCTCGAGAAAGAGACTTACAAGTTCCTCGGACTCGACCTCGAGTACACAAGGAATAGGCGGGACGAAGCTCTATCACAAAAGCTCGCCGTTGTCCAGATCGCCCTGAAGGAAACTGTCCTCGTGTCCCATTACTGCAGGTAATATACGTACTAAGGATGGACATTTCTATTTCAGGCCTCCTTTGATTCAAAGGATTTCCTATGGGTTTGTACAGGATTCAATCCCTATATTTTTTCCATCAGCACATGTTTGATTCATAGGATTGTACCCTGTACGAACGTTTTCACATCAGGCCTCCTTTGATGCAGGGCTTGTTTGATTCAAAGGAAACTCATATGAATTTTGGAGGATTTTGATCCTTAGAAATTTTTCCTATGTGCATTGTTTAATTTCTATAGGTTTAAGTCCTTGTGAATTTTGTTAGATCAAGTATTATGCATGATCTATGGGCGTTGTACGTGGCCTAAGAGCACGGTTTCGCAATTTCCTTGTTCAACGTTGTCATCGAATAATTGTACACCATCCAAATTATTGTCATGTCATAGTTTGCATCTATACTGCAGGAGAAGGGAGCCTTGTCCGAAACTGATTATGTGCATATTTTTATTTTCCATTTGAGATCATGTATAATTAGCCAATGCAAATACATTGCTTGCACTCGTTTATTTCAAATACTTAGACATGTTAGTTCAAGTATTATGCATGATCTGTGGGTGTTGTAAATGGCCTAATGGTACGGTTATGCAATTACCTTGTTTAACATTATCATCAAATAATTGTATATCATCCAAATTATTTTCATGTCTTAATTTGCATTTATACTGCAGGAGAAGGGAGCCTTGTCCGAAACTGGCAGAGTTCCTTCAGGAAAAGGGGATCACTTTCGCTAGCGTGGACATCAGGAGTGATAAAGAGAAGCTTGCACATGAGGATATCACCATTCCAGAACAGTACCACATCGACATCCAAGACATGTTTAAGACCAAAGAACGGTTCCATTGGAAATAGCCGTATGACAGGGACGGGATGTTATCTCTAGCAGTGATCATCATTGACAGATCTCGGGAATTGCAAGGCACTCCCGGACGATGGCCACGAAGTATGGGAGAACAAGCCACTTTCCGCGATGAACCTAGAGTATGCAGCAAGAGACGGGTATGTTTCCTACGAGCTGTATCGTAGGCTCATTACCACAAGGGACGGGCTAGACCGAGGGACTCGCAAGGCTGCAATTAATGCAGCAGAAAAGGCGGCAGCAGCTAAGGCCGAGGCGGCAAAAGCTGCGGCCAAGGCGGCAGCTACTGCAGACCAGAGTGACACATATGACGAGCAGGATGATGCAACGCAGCAGGCTGAAAGGGAACAGGCGAGGGCGATCTGGGAAGAGCAGCAGGAGGTCTGGGGAGCGGAAGAGGCGGATGGAGAGGTGGTGCATGTCGCCAAACGCTCACGGGAAGCGGGCGAAGATGACCAGGACGGCGAGCAGAACGACACCACTGGCTAGGGCAACACCACCACCGCTGGCTGGGGCGACACCACCACCACTGCCTGGGGCGACAAAGCCACCGACCCCACCGCCTCCAACGCCACTGGCTGGAATTAATGCACGTTACTAGACTATAGCCAGTTATATTCGTGATGTTGTATGTTGTTTATGTAGTACAAATCGTGGTACTTTATTGTTGTTTACTTTCTAAGTTGAACTACTTTAGTATGCTTGTTTCTTAAAGTACCGTGAGCTAGCAAACATATCTATGTAATGTTATATGTGTGTTCAGTTGTGTTTGTGCACTGGCTATACTAGTTCAAAGGAATTTGATTGTCAACAGATATAAACTTGCCTTGATGAAAGTCTATAATTGTAAACGCAAGCGTTACAAAGTTATTTTAAGCTAGTGTTATTGGACCCACATTTGTCATCGGGATCAACTTTTGCCCAGTCTCAGTCAAACTGAAACCACATATGCCATTAGGTCCCACATGCACTATTACTAGTGTAAGTGGGCCCACATGTGTCATCGGGGTCAACTTTTGCACAATTTCAGTCAAACTTTTACCCAAACTCACTCAGACTATAACCACAGATGCCATCGGTACTCGCATGCACCGATGCTAGTGTAACTGGACCCACATGTGTCATCAGGGTAAAATTTTGCCCAAACTCAGCCAAACAGGAACCACAGATGCCATTGGGTCCCACATGCACCAATGCTAGTATAAGTGGCTCTGTTGCAAATTTTACTATGTAATATGCACTATGCACTATCAAACCTGTTATAAGTGAGTTGATTAGAGCATTGATCTGTAAAACTGTCAAATATTTGTAAATTATTGATATATATACCAATATGTAGTGCTCTTTTTTTAAAATAATTATTTAGCAAACCTGCTAAATGGGCATAGCGCGCTATAGCTCCACTATAGCTTTTGATAGCTTTTAAAATCGGCGCCGCTAAATCAAATAACCCGCTATTTTAAACATTGATAAGTGGGTCCCACATGCACCAATGTTAGTTTAAGTGGGTCCAACATGCACCAATGTTAGTATAAGTGGGTCCAACATGCACCAAAGTTAGTACAAATAATAGTTTACCTAATTGGGGAAAAAATCTATCCCTGCAGATATCCTAGCCCCTTCTCGTACTTTCCCCAAACTGCTCCTTTCCATCCGCATCTCCGCATCGCCGCCGCATCTCCGCACCGCCGTGGCCGTCCGCATAGCCTCCGTCAGGATCGTCCAGCCACCGACGACCGTATTTCTACAACCCTGCCACCGCGCTTCTCCACAGCCACACCGCCGTGCAGCTCCGCAACGCATCCGCCGCCCGTAACGACGTGCACCTCCGCATCGACTCCGGCCACACCACCGCGACGCCGGCCCGTCGGCGTTGACCGCATCTCCGCAACCTTGCTCCGCGCTGAAGGTGAGCCCAATCATGTTGGATTTACTTGTGCTGCCCACTGAAATCATGTCTGCATTGTTTGTCTAGTAGGGTTTTCCACGAGCTATGTGTTGAAGCTAGATTTCCCATGAAAATACACTAGTGTACCTACTGGAATAATTCCTGCACATTACAATCCCATGAATCAAACACTACTGGAAGGAAACATTGCATAAGGTCTAAACTCTACAATGCATGTGTAGGAAAGTAATTAGGGCTCGTTTGGCTCCTATGCATTCATTTCATTTGGTTGAAATGAAATGAAATGAAATCCCCATGTCACTTCATTTGGATGGAATTTAAATTCCTTAATGAATCTTTATGTTTGGCTGCCACCTGGAATTCTGAAATGAAATGATTTACAGCTTCTGTTTGGCTGCCATTTTAAGCCAATTGTGAAATCAACAACACATTTGGCTTCAAAATTAAATTACATAATGTAAATAAAATATGATATTTTCAAAATAAAAATCAACTACAACATGAATAAAGATCAATGTATCCACAAATACACTTGTCTGCTCATTATATCAACACAACTTGATCAATGATGTTGTCATTGTCAGCGTTCTCGTCCGCCATTTCTGCACGGCTTTCAGCTGCAGTCCTAGCTCCCGCTCAGTAGCTCGATCCCTTGAGTAAAGTGTGCTAATTATATCCCAATACTTGATAACCTTGTACTTATAGGAAGTTGCATCGTTGTGTGCTTGCAAATAAGAGAAACTAGAACATGTTAGAACATGTGCCACTTCTTGAAAATCTTAGCCAAGGGTGAGCAACAGATAACACTTGTGAATAAATGTTTTCCTAATAGGTAGGAATACACTATAGCTATAACTTAGCACATCAGGCATGAAAAAGTAAATCTAATGTACAATACTGACAAGCCAGAGATTCAAAGTGAAGTTTGGTGGTGGTCCATTTCCTTGGTGCACAATAATGCATCATTCTGCCATGACCAAGATGACCAGATCACATTCATTCTCTCCATCAAACATAACAAGTTTAGCTAGCTACATCTTGATATGAAAAATGGAACTTGTTTGGACACACACATATATAGATGATAAATTAGTTAGGCATGACATGTCTTAAGAAATTGTCGATGCCGGAATTATGGATGGATGTTCATGTGTAGAAAATACCACCTGGCTGTTTTCCTTGTTGCAAGGAAACAACTCGCAGTAAGCAAGGTCCAGAGCATGAATGACAATGAACCAGAAACACATGCCTAGAAAGTACAACCACATGATGCATAGAGGGACAGTTTTGGGGTCAGCTGTACCACATGCAACCACAACATCGGAAATGGAAGAACCTACACTAACTTGCCATCTCTGATGTGCTAAATCACTGAAGCATTATATTCTGGTGACTAAAACAGAACATAATTACTAGCTATGATCTGTTTCTATAAGAAATAGGCCTAAACTTCCTAGTCTCCCAAAAAAGATCGGCCATCTATCTACTATATATGGCAAGAACTAATGTAGTACTTACGATGTTTCTAAAATCTAACACAGCAAAGGTAGTTCTTAGAGAACTTATATCTGACAGAATAGGAGTCTGGAGCTTTCCTATGCTATGACTAGTGCTTGTAGCATTTAAATAACTTGCAAGTATTTGCAGAAACAATATTTGTATTGTTGTGATGAAATACGTTGATGTAACGCTATAATACCTATAATGTGTTTCCTACACTTTTACCATTTGTTAATGTGTGCTAAATTTGTATGCGCAACCCATTCTTTAACATGGTAGGAGCATCTTCGCAGAAGCGTGATCTCGGACCACTCATCGCCCAAGGATGTCGGCTTACTGAGAGTGAGCAAGAGCATCTGCTGGAACTTCAATCGAACATGGGCAAAATTGTCGGGTTGCCATTCGTAACCCGCTTGACCAAAATGAATCTTAAGCTGTACCACATGGTACATTCATATAACTTTTTTTTAAATTCTTTTTTGTTGCCATGCGTGTTTTCAATTTGTCTATGTGATTTATGACATCGACTTACTAACTTATATATCTTGTTTTGTATTAATTAGAAATTGCCTAAGAAGGTTGTTAATGCTCTACAAATCTGTGAGGGAGGCTCAACTGGAGTGTGTCTTCCTAAAGAGGAGATCACCACCATCGACTTCAAGATAGAAAAGGATGATCGCCTCTTGTTCGATCCATATGGGTGGAAGTGTTTCGTACAGAGCACAGATCTAGAAGAGGGACAAGCTGTTCTCATATACTCGAAGAAAGCGCATTCAGAAGGGTAGCGTAACCGAGAGGGTTTCGTCTTCATATTTAGAAGAATAAATGATTTGTCGCCTACGCCGGTGTCCATGCTCAGGGGTGCCAAGGCGACGGTGGGCAGGGGACGTGAAGGACAGACGCGTACGCCGGCAACGCGCATTGTCAAGAAGAGGCCCCGTCGTACGGGCAGGGGCAGCGGCAAGGGCAGGGCCACTTCTCTGTCGCCATCACCGTCGCTGTCGCCGTCACCGTCGCCATCGCCGTCTCCACCACTCCATCTGCCGCTGTATCCGAACCCCGACTTTATGTTCATCCGCATCCTTCACGAGGACAAGTGGGACAAGCTCTCCCTCTGCCATGCTTTCAAAGATTACATCAGCGGCGACCAGCTCAACACTGTGCGCGTCCGGGAGCATAACAGCAGGCTGACCTTCGATGTGGAGATGTATTTCGATCATCGAGACGGCCGCTTGTACCTCCGCAGGGGCTGGCCCAAGTTCGTCAAGTGCTACACTATTTCGCTAGCCAACATCCTGGCGTTCGACTACTATGCTGGCAACAGGGAGCTGGTCATCACAATCTACGGCGGTAGGCTCTCCCGCCGGGAGTACGCCACCAGCAGTGACGATGACAGCGACGATGATGGTAGTGGCGGTGACAGGGACACGCATACCATGTCTTTCAAGGAGGAGGAGATGTCAGAGGGCTAGTACGGACGTCCAGACCGTGTCCTGACCCTATCAGATTTCCATGTCTGCCTCTTCCTAGACTAGGAAGAGGATCTAGGATTAAACTTACCCTGATGCACTCTGTTTAAGTTTTCCTGATACACTATGCTTAAGTCTAATATGTAAGACTAAGAATGCTTTTTCTACCCTGTTGCATGTGCATCAGGGTGTGACCAAGCAGATCCGCCCCTGTTCCTAGTTGCAGAACTATTTGCTGAGTTTCTGGGTGTAAAGTCTAATGAGATCACCTACCTTTTGGTGGATGTTAGAAAACTTTGCTGGCTACATATCTAATATGTGAAATAATTCTGCTCTTCTGTTTGTTTTTCGAATCAATGAGGTTTACTTGTTTAAGTGATATTGTGCTTCAGCTTTCAAGTTGGAGTTGTGGAATGAAGGAAACTAATGGTATTGTTTGCTCAGTAATCAAACTGTTGTACGTGAATGAACATATTTTGTTTTCCTTTTCATATATAAACAAATGACTTATTCAAATAATTTAATATGGTTCATGGCCAAATAAATTTATAGTACAATGAATTAGAGATAATCCCGGCTTGTAAACCATATTACAAATTCCGCACAGGAGGTCTAAGTAGTGGCAAAACCTAAACCGTTGCATGTGTTAGGATTTATTTAATTACAATATGTAATTAGAGATAATCCCCGCTTGTAAACCTCCCGTTCCGTTCCCTCTGTTTTTTCCAATCAAATTTACAATGAATGGTTTTCGTTCCCTCCACTTGTGTACCGAAAAATTCGTTCCCACCTCTTTTGTTTTCCACCCGCTCGCCCATTTTGGCGCTAACAATTTGCCGCCCCCACGACACTTTAAAAACGGCGTGCCCCCACCTCCCGCATACCCATCCCCTAATTCCGTTCCTTGTTCACCGCCCACCTAGAACCCCATCGCTACTTTTATCGACCCCAGATCCGTCAAGCAAGGCGTTGGTTACCGGCGGATTTCCCCTCTGCAGCGGGCGACATGTCCGGCAGTCTTCGAAGCGGCACACCACGTCGGAATGTGCTACCACCGACACCGAAGCAAAAGCGTAAATGCCCAGGTCATTTTTCTGCCGCCCTAGGTCTATGCCTCTTTCTAGATTAGTCAAGCATGAGTTCTAGTAGATCAACATGTGTAGATCGTTGTTCAAGATGCTGTAGCTTATGTGCAAGATCTAGGTTTTAGATGATAGACATGGTTCGAGATGCCTAGCACGTGTTGAACGTGACACCCTATGATCCGAGTCCTTCGACAATGTGCTTGTCTTGGGTTTTAATTTCATAGATCATGGTTCCAGATGCCATGAATGTGTTGAGCATGACACCCTATGATCCGATCTTATAACTATGTGTTAGATTTAGGTTTCTATTCCTACATAATGGTTCACGTAATAGGGCACAACTTGTTGGATAAACCCTGCTGCTTGGCGTCTTAACTAACACAACTGAACAACTTGATACCTAATACACTGAACCTGACACTTAACTGAACTTGTTGATAGTAAGGTTTAGACAGGTAACTGAATGACGATACGAGATTTGGAGGCAATAGAATAATGTTTTGTGAGCATGTTAATTTTACAGTATGGATCACATAATTTTTGCTTTAATGATCTTGTCTACTCTGTTTGTACTAATGAGTATGATCATGACTTGCCTTTGCTTGATTGTTTTCAGTTACTCAAGTCAAAACAGCAGACGCATATCAAAATGTTAGGAAACCAGTGATGGAGGAGAACGTGTCTCGTATGTATGAAGCACTGAAGGAGAATGCTATTGAACATGGCAAGCCAATGGAGGATTTCACGGCGATGGCGCGTGAATTTGTGTTTGGTACTGCTAAGAAACCGGTGGCAGTGACAACACGGAAAGAGGCACAGCCGCAGGAGAAGGATATCACCGAGGACCCTAATTATGAACCTGATCCTGCCGATGAGCCCACTGATGATGATGTGTTTGTTCCGGATGAAGAGGACCATGATGTTGTTAAATCTTCCTCTAAGGTGAAGAAATGCAGCATTCTCCTGCCTTCACATGTAGGATATGTACAGATTGCTTTAATATTTATGGCTTGATCTATTAAAATGCAGGTAACGGAAGGTTCTACAAATGAAAAGAAGCAGAAGCGCTCAAAAACCTTTGTGCCTCCAAATGTTGTAACAAGGTCAACAACAAATGCAGAGATTCAAGATAATGGTGAAACAGAGACCCCTACCCAGAAAGCAGGGGAATGGGGTACTAATGGAAATGAATCCTCGCCCATGCTAATTCAAACCTCTAGAGGCAGCAACTCACCTAAGGAGAATGTACTTGTCCGCAACGAACGGGAAGGTATTGACAGCACGTCTTACAATTTATTCACTGGTTTAGTTGCAAAATTTTCAATTGAAGTCTTGACTTCGTTTTGTCACTAGTTTCAGTTGCAATTGTAGACATGGGTTCTCTAAAGGAAAAGCGTAATGTACGCAAACCTACTATGGGGCATGGGGTACACGAGTGGTCTAGAAGGAATGGAGGGGCTAAGATGCAGATCAACTTCACTCCTGGCATGAGGAGACCCACTGATCCTGTGCAAGCAGCAAAACTGAGTTCAGAGTGTGGCATTCACATACGCAGCAAGATGCCACTGGCAACCCACTGGAAGCAGTATGGTGACAAGGAAGGTCGTCTGAAAGATACTATTCCAGAAACCATTAAGTCTATAATTGTAAGTCCATTAACCTCTTATTCATTTTCCATATAAAATGTCTCATTGGTGGATGATTTTTTAACAATTCTGTCATTCGATGCTGATATGAATTGGTGGAAAATTTGCAATGGACAGCAGGGGTGACCTTAGCAAAGACATTTGCACCGACATTTTACAGAAAGGTATTCGCCAACAACGTTGGAGGCTGAAAAAGGTCTATTGGAAAGATGTTAAAGATCTAACCCGCGAGCAAGCTTTATTGTTGAAACCAAAAGAGGTAGACGAGGAAAGCTGGGCAGAACTTCTTGATATATGGCATGATGAGCACTACAAGGTACACGATTCCTGTTGTTTCAGCTACATCTATCGCAGACATACTACTGTACTGTGGAATACTAAATTCATGCATCTATACATAGGCAATCTGCGAGAGTAACAAGAAGAACATAGATGATGTGACGAAGAAATACACCACTGGCTCAAGAAGCTTTGTTGCACATTACCATGCACTTGTGAGTATTCGAACTCTTCAGATGCAACACCTACTTCTTTTTGTGAACATGCCATACACACTTATAATTCATCGTGTCATAATTCTTGTAGAAATCTCAGAAGACCGAGGACGTCGATACCTCCCCGATTGCTTTCTTTAAAGCAAGCCACACTAACAAGGATGGTATGATGTCCCAGAAATCAGTAGAAGCTTATGTAAGTAAATTATTTTATGTGCTACGCATTTCTCATTAGTTTGTCTAATTATTTGATTTCTTCTAACTCTGAACTTGCTATTTTTTTATCCTATTGTAGACTGAGATGGTGCTTCAGAAAATGGGACCACACCCAGAAGATTGGATTCCCAAAACTGATCTGGAGATTGTTGAAGAAGTCCTGAGAGACCAGAACAATTCAAGATCAATTACTTTCCTTTCCTGCATCGGAGTTTGATCTGCTTCCAAGAGGTCTAGTGTCTCAGCTGGGCGCATCCGTGATTTAGAAGAAAAGTTATCAAGTTAGGAGCAAGATTCGTTGAATGCAGCTGAAAGGGTTCAACGCGAGATGGAGGAACGGATGAAAAAGCAGGAAAGGAGATTTGAAGAGATGAGAAAGAAGCAGGAGATGAACTTGAAGCAGTGAAAAAGTCCAGCGAAGCGAATCGTCTGGCATTTGAGAAGAGGCAGAAGGAAATGGATGGCATGCTTAGTTATCTGTTGAGGATGTCGTAGAACTCCCAGTCCCAGTCCCCGTGACTTGGGCCAAAAATCTCTGCGCGCTAATGGGCCGGGTGGGCCGAAACATTGTTTTTTATTCCTTTAGTCATTCGAGTTTGATACAGCAGTTTCAGTCTACCAGAATTTTAAAGTTTGCGTGTGATACAATTCATATTTATAAATTTTCTGCCATTTCAAATATTTGCTTCCATTTCATTTTGTTTCGTAATTTGCGTGGAATTTCAATTTTTAATAAAATTTGTCCGCGCAAAAAAATTGGTGACGGCGTCACATTCCTCCCGGCCCACAAGGCAGTTCCGAATGGGCCGGCCCAAAAAATGACACGTCATCATCGCGGGCCCCACATGCAGACGCCACGTCATCGTTGACGGCCCCACCTACATGCTGCCACGTCAGCATCGCTGGACCCACCTGCCAGCTGCCATGTCATCTCCGCGGGCCCCACACAAAGGTGACACGTCATCGCATTGGCCCCACCTGTTAGATGCCACGTCATCATGGTGGGACCCACCTGCCAGCTGCCACGTCATCATCGTCGGACCCACCTGCCAGCTGCCACGTTAGCATCGTCAGACCCACCTGCCAGCTGCCACGTCATCATCGTCGGACCCACCTGCTAGCTGCCACGTCAGCATCGTCGGACCCACCGGTCAGACGCCACGTCATCGTGGTGGGACCCACCTGCCAGCTGCCACGTCAGCATTGCAGGTCCCACCTGCCAGAATCCTCGTGACGCCATAAATCTTCCGTGACGGCATATTTCGTCAACAAATATGCTAAACTGTGACAAATTTTCCTATTTTAGGTGACGTAGAAGGTCCGTCATGGATAACCTATCTTAGGTGACGCCGTAAGGACCGTCACCGAAGCTCAATCTTGCGTGACAAAAATTTGTATTCCGTCACTATAAAAGAATCTGTGACGGAGCTTCCGTGACGACCCTGGTGACACCACGTTTTCGTCACGAGGGAGTACTTAGTGACCTAAATGGCATTTTCGGTGACGAAAGTGATTTGTCACAAAAACTCTTTTCTCTTGTAGTGGTCGATAGGGAACACATGCAAACAAACAAAAGGGCACAATCAATACAAGGCATACAATCATCAATACCACTCAGCAAACAAGCAATTGAATAATCTTCAATTAAGGTTCAGTAGTTTTAGAGAGGATTGGATTTAGGAGGTTGAGATGGCCTTGGAGAAGGGGATGAACACCCCTTCGGGTTTATTGTCGAGGAACCATCTAGGAGGGGGTTTTTGACCAAGGACATATTCTGTATGATACCATTGTATAAAAATGTTACCTACAGGTAGGTGTCGATAAAATGAAACCAAAAAAGTGGTTTCACTATTTTATCACTTTTCTTTAATTACTTAAGATTTTCCTAGTGAAATAACTTCTAGTTTTAGGGAATAAATCACCAGAAAATTTCGGGAGGTCCAAAATATATTTCCTTGGAGAATTTTGTAGAGTTTTATGTATTGAAACTCTGAGAGTTATAATCACTCCAAAATAATTACCAGAGTGCCCTCAGGAAATTCCCAAAGGCAGTTCTGTTGGCAATTTGTCTTTTTCACCAGCTTAAATATACAGAAGATCTTTATTTGATTCCAAAGACACATTGTAGGTATTCAGAATACGTTTCTGTAGGAATTGGATTCACTCATTTTGGAGTTTTCAAACTCTTGGAGTGATTTAATTAGTGAAAAAGGGGTACACAGAATAGTTTAATTTACTACAATTCAACCAGAGCTTAATAAAATCTGAGCAACTGGGGTTTGATAGATTTTGATAAGGCACATCCATGCGAGTTGGAAATAGATCAATACCTCATTTGGTTCGACCTAGAGAATTTTCTAAAGGCAGAAAGTCTATGTTTTTGTTATTTTTTCTATGGGCACACTACTGTTCACCTTGGCATAGGACCTATCCTAGATGACAGGTATATCAAATACAGTCCAGTAGAGCTTTGGTTCTCCCCAATTGGAGATGTAAACCTCCATGAGGAAATTATTTGGTGTAAAGTACACCTTGCTGCAGATTAATTTCCAACAATTGTGAAATTAATATTTGGTAAAACTCTAGGCTCTGGATGTTTAAGAAAACATTCATTTACCTGGGGAAATTTGTTTCAGGGCAAATAGAGTTGTTTTTCAATTTAACAAGGAATTAAACTAAACAGTCTAATAAACAGATCTAGAAAAAGGAATTAATAAAAGGAAAGGGGCAAGGGCTGCTGGGCTTGATCTACGGAGGGATGGGCCGAGCCAGGGGATTCGCCCCACTGGGGGCGACAGCGCGCGCGGGGAGCCAGTTTTGAAACTCACGAGTGGGACCCAGGCGCCAGCGACTCAGAGAAGCGAAGAGGTACCGGGGCACGCTGGCCATTGGATTAAAAAGGGGATCGACAGCCTACGTCCGTCGTCCACCCCTCGACGGTGCCGGCAGGCTGAAACTCTAACAGAGCTCGGGGAGTGGCGGCGCGGCTCACCTGGGGCTCGGGGGAGGTCGGGGAGGCGACAGGGCGACGCGGTCGACGACGACAGATCTGGGGAGGGCGGCACGAGGTGGTTCGACGCCTGTGCAGGGCTCGCACGAGGACGCCCGAGAGCGCTCTCATCGGAGCTCGACGCTGGCGATGGTAGGGGGCAGTACCTGGCCACCAAAATATCAGCATTAGAGAGAGGGGAAGGAGGGGAGTGTAGCACGGTGACATGTAGAGAGGGAGGGGCAGAGCAGAGGGGGCTCAGCTCGAGGGGAAGTTGGAGGCCGAGAGGAGAGGTCCTCCTTCTCCACGGCGAGGGAGAGCCGAGGGGATGGATCTGGAGCTCTCTGGGGAGGTAAGTGGAGTGGGAGGGGGAGAAATGAGGATGCATGAGGAGGGTGGAGGGCCTCTGGTCCATTTAAAGGCAATGGGGAGGTTCATGGTGGACATGGCCTATGGAGGAGCGATGGCAGGTCCATGGCCTTGCCATTGGGCAGCAGGGGTGGGGGGAGAGGGCACTGGGGTCATGCAGGGGCAGAGAGGGCCAACTGGTGGCTGCTGCAAGCTAATTGGCCTCACATGCTTGTCTTTATCTCTCTCCTTCTCACTTCCAAGCACATGGGACAAGGGAGAGGGGCTGCTACAGTAGCTTAGCTATAGTGCACACGACCAGAAGGGTGTGAGTTGTGCTAGGGAAGCTTGCTTGACCAGGTTGGTAAGGTTTTATGGGTTTTTGATTTGAGGATTTGTCTCCTTGGCAATTTTCATCAAATAGATGGCTATGAAGAAAGTCTAAGAACTTGCATTGGACAAGATGGGGAGATGTTACTGGTGGGTATATGAGGTCAAGACACACCTCCAGGAATTATTTGGGATTTTTCTGAAGATTTTTAGTTCACTTAAAATCCTTTATTCAAAAAGTACAGAAGTAGTTTCTAGAAGATCATTTGATAATTTTACATTGTACAAGGTTTTTTTTGGTGTGAGTTGTTCCCAAATGTGAATACACACCTAGGGGAATTTTCCCAAGATTTATTGAGGCTTAAAAGTATGTAAAACTATTATTATGCCATTGCTGCCATTTAAGAAAATAGGCAAAAATAAATAATAAAACCCTTCAAAAATATTTATTTTTTAAGTGGGAAGATAGGGTATGATATATTGACCTAAATTGATCCAAAATTTTGGGAAGTGTTTTGGCAAAAACCAAACTTTCCTTTGGGAAGGGAGTTTTGGAGATTTTGACTATTAAAGAGATTTACAAGATTTGGAGCCATAATAATTATGGATAATATTTGATAAATCTTGATGATCAAGGTGGATGATGTAGACAAGGTGTAGCAAGCATTTGCAACCTTGGGAATTGGAAATCCAACTTGAATTAGGTGGAAAACAAGGAGTTGTGGATATAGGGTGATGTTATTTTTATACCACCAAAACCTTGTTGGATCTTGGAGCTCAGAGCTCACCTTGATGCAAGGGATAGATGGATAGTTAGACCAAGTCATATAGATTATCATGGAAGAAGGAGTTTGGATTGGTTACATCTGAGGTGCTCTGGAAGTGATGGCAAACTTTGTTGAAAATAAGGCTTCCATGCCAGATGAGTCATGATGCCTTAAAAACCATGTGGGTTTAAGAAGCACAAAGATCCACTTGGAACAAGTGAAGTATATGTTGATAGACCTATATGAGCAGAACACAAAAATGCAAAGAGTTGGTACAGAGAAGGTGGGATGGTGGTGTGAGCTTCTATCAAAGTAGGCATGATGACTAGATTTGCAGGAATAGTTATTTTCTTGCCTGCAAAACCATCAATAACAAGTAGGTTGGAGGATGATCTAACCAAGGGCAGGAGTGGGCCTTGGTAGTCACTAGGATGGTTAACAAGATGGTTCAAATGCATTTCCAAAAATGCACAAGGGTTGGGAAAGGGAGACATTCAAAAGGTGATGTTGGAAATAGTTTTCCAGACAGCCAAATTTGGCAGATTTAGGGTTTTTGACTAGAGTATGAGAGAGGATGTTTTTGATGGGTTGCAAGGTACCCAAGCATCATCAATTGGATGATGTTGAAGTGTAGATTGAGTAGAAAGGATCCATGCTTGATATTGGTCTTCATTTACTTGTAAACTTCTAGAAAGGATATCTTCAGAATTGATCTGGTTAAGGGTGTTACATGATCACCTGGTGGCTAGAGATCAGATCCATCTTGTATTCTTGCTTAGAGTTTTTGGGGATTTTAAAGTTTCTTGATCCTTGAGGATGAGCTCCTAGAGTATCTCATACTACTTCTAAGCAATCAAGTCAAACAGTAGATCAAGGCAACTCATCTTACACACAAGTCAACTACTACTAGGGTTACCATCAAGCTTAGCTTGCGGTAAGGATGGGCAATTTTGAAAGGTTGGAGTTTGAGTAAGGTAAGAGTCCTTGGTATCTCTACCAAGAGTAGAATTCAAAAGCTTTAAAAGGAGGTTTTGGGAAACCTAGAGATAAGAATGGTTGAAGGTTCTATCTATAAAACAAAAGGAGATTATAATAGGTTGCTCTCCATAGTTTAGGGAAATAGAAGCTACTAAAATAGTTGGTTTGCAAAGGCTTCTTGGCTTAGGTTTTGAAATGCCAGAACATTTGAGGATATGTAAAATGAGCCAGGATAGTTTTGTTAAATAGCATTTGTCAACTAATGGTGAGGTAAGGAGTATCATATGGTATACCCTCACATGCACAAGCACAAACAAACAACAAGCAAACACTGCACCAAAGTACAAGAAAAAGGTTTTGTTCCCCCTGATTTTTGCATTCTGGACAACTAATCAGGGTTGCTGAAATTGGGATGTTACAGTTATAGTGTGCTATGTAGGCTGATGATCCATGGTACATTGCATAGCAAGATGAATCAACTTAGTGGTCTAGCCATAGGATGGATTTGGAGGAGATGGTTGCCAAGTTAGGTGATGAATTGGCCCGTAAAAACCTATTGATATTCGAGCTGAAGCGTACCGTTGAGGAAGAATTCAGAGCTTATTCGCAAAGAGAAGTTGACACCTGAGGTTAATCTTGTCGTACCTGATCAAGTCGTAGAAAATCTAAAACATGAACTTCAAGTGAAGCACGAGGGGGGGGGAGGGGTAGTAGAGAGTAGAATTGTTATTCAATAGATGGTTGTTAGTTCCTGCTAATTTAGTCACTTTGTGGTCCTAGAGTTGTCGAGAGAATGCATTGCGGTGCCCGAGTTGCTTGCCATTAGATCCAGCGGTCCCAAAGTGGTCGAGAGAATGCATTGCGGTACCTGAGTTGCTTGCCATTGGATCTAGCGGTCCCAAAGTTGTCGAGAGAATGCATTGCGGGGCCCGAGTTGCTTGCCACTGGATCTAGCTGCCCATAGTTGAAGTGCCAAATGCCTAGAGGGTGAAGTTGGATCTAGATGCCCTCAGTTTTGACTATTCTGTCGCTGCCATCATGGCTGCCAGGTAGAGTTACAGCGTTGGCGGCATCATCCATTCCCCGTTCCAAATTAGTGGCTGAGATTGTCAATCCAGGTTAGTTGACTCAAATTGCTCAAGATACAATCGAATCTAGTAAAATCTAAATCAACTAATTTGGGTTGGAGGGAGTACTACTTATGAATCAGCTTTAGAGCATATCCACCGTCCTCACTGCTCAAATACATATCAATTTTGATTGAAATCATACATATTTCAATCAAATTTATAGAAGCCCACCGAAGATTGTCAAAGCAAGTACTACTACTTATGAATCAGCTTTAGAGCATATCCACCGGTCTCACAGCTCAAATACATGTCAAATTTATTCAAATCATACATATATTTTAAGTCACAGAATTTTGGTTCAAATTGGGCTTAAATTTGTCCCAATTTAAGTGGACGGTGAGCTAGCCGCCCTCCCCTCCGTATGTGTACTCCAACAAGTACGGGAAAAGTGCTCCCATCCGGCCTTCGTCGTCGAATGCACCTCGACGTGCCGGCCGTGGCTGCGGCCTGCCTCCCATAGCTTCGGTTCATGAGGGCTTGATCTGCGTCGTCGCAGTGATGTTGCGGATGATGCCTTCAATCTTCTTCGCATCGATGACCACTGTAGGCACCATAACCGTAGATGTTGCGGATGATGGCTTCAACCGTCATCGCATCGATGACCACTATCAGCACCACAACCGTAGATGTGAACGGATGATGGCGTCCATTGATGTCTTTCATCGATGGCCACTGTCGGCACCACCACCGTCGCACTGATGTTGCGGATGATGGCTTCCATCAGTGTCTTTCAGACAGTTAGATCCTCACCACCGCACGCCGTTCTAGATGTCGCGCTTAGATCTGCGCTGCCGCAAGCCGTTCTAACCCCCACGCGTAGGTCCACGCCATCGTACGTCGATAGGAGGGGAGGAAGATGCGGCTGGTATACGTGCGACAGGGAAAGGGAGGGAGAGACCTCCAGCCCGTTGGATCATGATGTATCCAACGGTGGTTGTCCCAGATCTGTTTAACATACATCTCGACCAATCAGAGTGCAGCCAAACTGAACGCTAGTTGATGCGGCTGGTATACATGCGATAGGGAAATTGAGGGAGATACATCCAGCATGTCGGGCTCTCCTCGCCGTACAAGGTTAGGTGCGCCCATCGGGAGAGAGAGACCTCCAGCCCGTCGAATCGTGATGTATCCAACGGTGGCTGGCCAAGATCCGTGTGACATACATCTCAACCAATCAGAGCGCTAGCCAAACTGAGACATGAGAGAGTGGAAAAGTGAGGAAAACTTTAGCGGGAGGGAAAACCTAAGGAAAACTTTAGCCGGAGGGGAAAACTATGTAGAGCTAAGGAAAACAAGGGTGCTCAGATAAAAAATGACTAAGAGAAATTCAAGCTTTTGGCATAACAAATGGAAAATGTTTTATTTGAACAAAATAATCCATCTTGGCCGACATTATATTGTTTGCAACTCAAAGGTACATAAGTGTGCCAAATTTGGCCTCATTTAGACAAAGTATGTTTTGGGATGGGTTATCTTGGAGGTTGACTGAGTAGAAAGCCATGCATCTTCATAGCTAGTAGCTCATTCCAAGAAGTGGTTTAGGGGAGAAGTCCATTTCTCTTTATTTCCTTTACTATTCATGCTAGGTTTTAGTTAACATAACAAGACTCCATGCGAAGGTTGCACTATGTTTTGACTTCTTTTTTGAATTAAAATAACCCTAAAACCATTTATTTGAATTTTATCACTTAGAAAAATAAAAATGTGGCTGATTACAAGTAAATCCAAAATTTCCAATTTCATATGGTAAATCAATCTAGGATACACAAGTGTGCCAAATTTTGGATCAATTGGTCAACGTTTGTTGTGGTTTAAGCCATGAACTACCTAAACCCCATGTGTTGACCACATGTCGAGGGCAAAACTGAGCAGTGCTAAGCAACTAGGTGCATGACAACAGAAACTTGCAATAACACATACATTATGGGGTTATCCAACATACAAACTTGGAAGCGTCACAAACATTGACAGTAGTTCAAATTCAATACAAACATTGACAGTAGTTCAAATTCAATACAAACATTGACAGTAGTTCAAATTCATCATACAAATTCAAATTCATTTTTTCTTGCTCCTAGTGTTTTTTGCTAGAATATTCTCGGAGTTCGCCACCTTGCTCCGGGTGATCCTGGCTAGAATATTCTCGGAGTCCACCATCAGCTTCTTCCGTTTATTATTTTTCTCTGCATCAAATGAATCAAGTGCTTTAGTATGTCGTATAATTGGTTCAACCATGTTTCGATTCATTGGTTCATACGGTTTAAAACGCATTGGCATCATTTCTTCAATATCCTCTTGTGTAATTCCTTTACTTATGAACTCTGCTTCTAATGAATAATCTGCTTCAATCTCCCATGCATTTGGTGCAATCTCCCCTTCATTTGGTTCAATCTCCTCTCGATCCATTGGTTTAATTGCCCCTGCATCTAGTTCCATCTCCCCTGCATTTGGTTCAATCTCCTGATGACCCACAAGTATAGGGGGTGTATCGAAGTATTTTTGAGGAAAGTGAAACCCAATTTATTGATTCGACACAAGGGGAGCCAAAGAATATTTATAAGCCTTAACAACTAAGTTGTCAATTCCGCTGCACCTTGAAACAATCTTGCTCATAGCAGTTTATCAGTAGCAATAGTTTTGTAGTAGCAATAATAAAGTAACAGTAGTAGTAAAGTAAAGATAGTAGTAACAATAGCAGTAAACAGTAGGATTCGAGTGCGGTAGGCATAGGGATGGATGGACAGGCGTTGCATGGACAAGACAATTCACATAGCAATCAGAACATAGGGCAATTGTAGATAAATAAGAGAAAGTATCCAAGTACTAGATAATCCTAGGCATGTGTCCCATATATAGTCATACGTGCTCGCAATGAGAACTTGCACAACATCTTTTGTCCTGCCAGCCCGTTTGTAGCGAGGCCTCAAGGGAACTACTGGCAATTAAGGTGCTCCTTTTAATAGAGCACCGGGGCAAAGCATTAACACTCCATGAACACATGTGATACTCACATCAAAGCCATTCCCTCCGGTTATCCCGATTTCTGTCACTTCGGGGCCTTTTGGTTCCGGACAACAACGTGTGTATGCAATTTGCAGGTAAGAACATAAACAATACTATCATAATGAATCAATAACATGTTCAGATCTGAAATCATGGCACTCGGGCCGTAGTGACAAGCATTAAGCATAAAAAGTCGCAACAAAGTCATAAAGCACTAATAAAAGATACTAGGCACCATGCCCTAACAATCCGATGCCATTACATGAACGATCTCATCCAATCCCTACCATTCCCATAGCCTACAGCAGGGGATTACTCACTCATAGATGGGGGAAACATGGATGGTCGATGGAGAAGCGATGGTGATGATGATGGCGATGATCTCCTCCAATTCCCCATCCCGGTAGGGTGCCAGACCGAAGTTTCTGGTGATGTTTTGTGGAATTTGGTGATGGCGGTGGAGCGGAACTCCTTCTGAAAAACGTCGAACCCCACTGAGTTTTTAGGTCAGAAGGCATGTTATAGGCGAAGAGGGAGACCGAGGGGGTATCTAGGGCGGCCATACCACCACTTGGCGCGGCCTGGGCTAGCCCGCGCGGCCAGGTGGTGTGGCCTGGGCCCAGCCCTCCTCCGTCTCGTATTCTGGCTCCGGGATTCTTCTGGTGAAATAGAATTTTTGGCATATTTTCCGGGATTTTTCCTAATAGTTGATTTTCTACACAAAAACTAGACACCAAGGCAATTCTGCTGAAAACAGCGTGAGTCCGTGTTAGTTGGATCCAAATCACACAAGTTTAGAGGAGAAACAATAGCAAAAGTGTTCGGGAAAGTAGATACGTTTTGGATGTATCAACTCCCCCCAAGCTTAGCTTATTGCTTGTCCTCAAGCAATTCAGTTGAAAACTGAGTGAGATAAAAGAAACTTTCACGAACACATTTGCTTCATATGATGTATATATTGTCAGCATGTGATCAACTACTTAGACAATTCATAATAAGGAGTATGCCACTAAGTTTACTTAATAGGCAATGCAAGCTATGAAGAGATTCCAACTCAAAAATAATAAGTAGCATGAAACATAAACATAGGCAACATTACAATGCTCATAACAAGGTATGATAGAGTGGTATCTCGCTTGCCTTTGATTGTGAATGCCAAGGCACCTCTGAAGCTCAAGTGAAGACTAGAAGTAAAGATGTCAAAGATACAAGCATCAAAGTCATAACACAAATAATCAAGTTTTGAGACAAGCACATTACACTAAGAATGACAACTAAGCTCTCAAGAAAGTGATCATAGAATGTGTGGAGACTCAACAAGGAAATGAAAAAGGTTTTGAATAGTTTGAAAGGCTTCCAAATGCTGAAAGTATGGTACTCATTAGCTTTGAGCTCTCATTGCCCCTATCATAAGCATCTTTAAATGGTTAAGGTTAAAGTGACACAACTAACAGGATATGCTTGACAAGTTATAAGCTAAATTCTCATGCCCCTTACTTATGAGTACCGGACCTCATGCTACTCAACTTCAGTTACAAGTAAGCTCTTGTCATTGTAAGTACATATGTATCATAGAGAACCGCCAACAGGGCACCCCTTGCACATGACACAGGAGCTATCTCGTAATCAAAATGACAAGGCAAGCAAACAATGAGCATCTCAGCGATCTTTTTATTTACTATGTGCATAGATTTTTATTGAGGATGCTTCATAGAATGCTCATTATGGTTATGCTGCAAGTTTCCACCATGATTAGGCATGGCTTAGGCTAGCGGCCCAAGCGTTTCTCTAACACATATACAAACTCCATGATCTTACAGGTTCCACTTTTATTTCACACCGCTAGGATCCATAGGCAAAAGAACATGATATCAACGAGGTACCAAGTACTAGTGCAATGTTGAATGCATTCCCCATGATACATGGTTCTGCTAACTTCAACTTATAAAGCGCAAGCATATACGAAACAAAGAAGGACGCAATGGTTCAGGTTTATTAAGTGCAAGAAAATAAAGTGTGCCATCAAGTTCGTGAGAGCTTTACTAACTAACTTTATCATAACAAGCAAACATTTTATTCGGAAGAAAACAAGGCATATTGAATATGCACGAAACAGCAAATGATGCTAATAGGTAGGTATGGTGGACACTTTTGGCAATCTTTGGTTTTAGGGAATTGGAAACATGAGTAGAGCATACTCAGTGTAAGTGAAGGCTAGCATTTAGAGAGGGAGCGACAAACGAGAGAGCAATAACTGTCAGAATCGTGCTTACAACAAAACAGGACTAATCATGACATGAAAGTTATTCAAGGCCCTCAAGGCAAAATAATTCATCGAGGCTTAACTGATTATTTCAGTCATATGCATGCGTGAGCATGTGCCAAGTCAATTCAAGTGAAACATTCAGAGGAGGATACCATAGTGGCATACCAATTTATGAATAGAGCAATGCAAGCAAACATTCATATGACAAGCTACAAACCATTAGCAAGCTGGAACTAATCATATGAAAGCAAGAACTACTAAGCATCCATAAATAACATACACCCTACACGAACAGGCTAAGCATGCCCACAATGACGAGTATATGTACAAAAATGAAAACAAATAGAGTTTGTTACCACCCTCTTACCACACCTCAAGTTGTCATTAATCCTCATTATTGCCCTTCACTTGTGTGGCTTGAATAATAACATGAAACCAAATCCCACTAAGGACTGCTGAACCCTGCAACAAACTCACAAAACCAAAGAAGAAAAACAAATATTTTTGGTGTTTTCAATTTTTAAAGCAAGAACCAAAAAGGAAGAACAAGCAAAGCAAAATCTTTTTGGGTTTTTCAAATAGTTCAAACAAAGCAAGCAAACCCAGGCAAAAAGGAAGAAGCAAACCAAAGAGAAACAACAGAAATATTTTTGGTCTTTTTGTGTTTTAGAAAGCAAAAGCAAAGAAAGAACGAAAACTTAAAAGAGAACGAAATATGAATATACAAAGTATCGACGCAAAATGATATGGAGATGAGTGTGATGTCGGCGTACCTCCCCCCAAGCTTAGGCTTTTGGCCTAAGTGGGTATCAATCTCAAGCTGGCCAGGATGAAGTGTCACCGTGGTACGACGAGGAGGTACCCTCGTCCTGGTGCAATCTCGAGTACGTCCCTCCGTAGTGCGCAGAGTAATCGTAGGAGGGCACATCCTCCTGGTGCTGCCCGTGGAAACCCAGCAAGTGGAGCTGCTCGTCCACCTCCTCCTTGGAGCGTGACCACGGTCTCCTGTGAATACTAAACAAAGTAGATTGCGGCAAAGGGATCTCCCTCTCATCCCCGTCAGTAAACAACATCATATATACTAGACTGTCCAAATCAGAATCAGCAGTGACAAAGTGATGAGTTTTCACAGCAACAAGGTTAAGCCTTTATGGTGCCAATATAGTATCATTGGGGTCCACTAAAAGCCCTAATGCATTGACCATACATGAGGCAATGATGCCCCCATAGATAGGCCCCCTAGCAGCTAGGCGGCGAGCAATAAGCGAGCCAAGGTTGTACCGAGTGTCATTGTTAAGCGCAGCAGCAAGGAAGGCTAAATGATAGTTGGAGATATGACTCGTATTCTCCCAACCAATAACGCTAGTAGCAAGATAATATGCAAAGTATCTAAGAGCGGGGAGTTGGATATTTCTTATCTTTCCATGCTGAGCCACGCGGTCATCATCATTGGTCACCCCTCCGTAAAGTTCCAACAAATCAGCGGGTCGCCCTTGAATCTTCTTCATGGTCCCTGTCATGCTTACACCTACAACAGTGCAAAATCTTTCCAATGACAAGGTAAAGGGCAGATTATAAATTTTGAAAGTGACAGTTGACTGATAGGGCGTGTCAGTAAACACGAAGCTCTCAACAAAAGTTTTGGTGAGCATAGCGTATTGCTCACTGTCATCTTGCATATATGAGGTCAAACCAACCCTCTGAATTAGTAGCAAGAAATCATCAAGAATCCCTGCAGCTTGTAAGAAAGTAAAACAAGGAAAAGTGGATGGGTGAGCATCCCCATCATCTCCTTCATTACCAATACGGGTTGCAATGAGATCTTCGTTGTATGATGGCCTAAACTGAGAGGCTGATCTTGAGGGCCTTGACCTCCTATGTGTATCCCTGTCAAATATCTCTCCAAAGGTATGGTTGTTCATGCTTGATATTCTGAAATTTAAACACCCATTTAAACAAGTGATTGCAAACTGAATATAATGATGGGCACTACTCATAGGAACTTGTAAGAGGCCTAAACATGCATCAAAACTATATCTCTAAGCATCAAACAAGCTTAGAAGCTCTCATAACCTATCACCTACAGCAGCAAAATACTCAAGATATAAACCACTAAACACAAATCTACTTGGACAAGCGGAGGAGTCACATACCGGAGAACAAATGCTCCAAATTTCAGCAGCAAAGATGGGCTGAGCAAGGAGATCGAAAAATCGAGGGCAAGCACAACAAGAACGCGATTTTGATCAATGAACTGGTGTTTGCTCAGGAGAGAGAAGAAAGTGGCAAGTGAGAGAGTGAGTGGAGGGCCAGGGGTGGCCCACACCATAGGCTGGCGCGCCCTAGGGCTGGCCGCGCCACCAGGTGGTGTGCCTGCCTGGTGGGCCCCCTGGTACCTTTAAGGCACTCATATGCCCCTTTTTTCACGTAAAAATTTAATATGAATTTTCTGGAATTTTTCGAGACACTTTATTTTTGGGCAATTTTCAGGTATAGAAGAATGATTTTCTGTCAGACAGATTTTTTTGGAAATGATGCAATGACAAAACAAGGCTAGAACTACATAAGTTCTAAGACACTCGACCATGCAAGCAACTAATAGTAGAGAAGAAAACTAAACAAAAACAAAAACTAAAAGGATAGAATAGAAGTAAGCGGAGATAATCATGGAGAAAACATTGTTTTGTTCAATGAAATCCTTTTGTTAACAAGGTTGATCAGGTCTTGCTACCAAAACAATTTCATATGAGACAAAACTTTGTATTCCACTAATGATTATGTTACCTCAACTTTGATAGCAATGGTCCCAATCATAATAGTTTCAATTTTTCTCTTAGTATGGGACAATATATTTCTCCAACTTGAATGCCCTCAAGGTGTTCAATTGAATTTAAACCATACGTCATATCAATCTTCTTGGGGAAATAGACATTATGTTCCTTGTCATTAACATTGAAAGTCACCTTTCCTTGATTACAATTAATAACAGCTCCTGCAGTATTAACAAAAGGTCTCCCAAGAATAATAGACATATTATCATCTTCAGGCATTTCAAGCACAACAAAATCAGTTAATATCAAGAAATTATGAGCCACTTGAACAGGTACATCCTCACATATACCAACAAGAATAGTGGTAGATTTATCAGCCATTTGCAAAGATATATCAGTTGGTATTAATTTTTCTAGTTGAAGTCTCTTATAGAGAGAGAAAGGCATAACACTAACTCCAGCTCCCAAGTCACACAAAGCAGTTCTAACATAACTATTCTTAAGAGAGCAAGGGATAGTTGGAATCCCTGGGTCTCCAAGTTTCTTCGGAACCTTACCATTAAAGGAATAATTAGCAAGCAAAGTAGATATTTCTTCATTAGGGATCTTACTTTTATTCGAGACAATATCCTTCACATACTTTGAGTAAGGAGGCAATTTAATAGCATTAGTTAGAGGAATTTGCAATAATAAAGGTTTCATCCACTCACAAAACTTATTATAGTGTTCATCTTCCTTTTACTTGTGTTTCTTATCAGGGAAAGGCATAGGTTTTTGGACCCAAGGCTCTCTTTCACTACCATGTTTCTTAGCAACAAAATCTTCTTTATTATATTTAGTATTCTTAGTGTACTTTTCAGGTTCTTCTTCAACTTTTTCTTTATCAGGAACATCATTTTCTTCATTACCACTTTCATTTTCAGCATCAGAAATAGATATACTATTGGGATCTATAGCAGGTTCAGAGGGTTCTACAATAGTTTTATGTTTCTTTTTCCTATTCTTACGAGTAGAGCCACTATTTTCAGCTTGTTGAGAATCCTGCTCAATTCTTTTGGGATGCCCCTCAAGATATAGAGGATCTTGGGTAGCAGCACCACTTCTAGTTCTAATTCATAAGCATGTTTTTCTTTAGCAGCGTTAACTAGCAAGTCCTTTTGCACTTTAATGAGTTAATCTATTTGAGTTTGAACCATTTGAAAGTGTTTAACAATCATTTGAACATCATTAGAGGTTCTTTCCACAATATCTTTTAACTCAACAATAGCTCTAGTGTTTTCCATTAGATGATTTTGCACCCTTTTGTTAAAATTATCTTGCTTAACTATGAAAATATCAAATTCTTCTAACCATTGATTAGGAGGTTTAGAGTAAGGGATATCACCTTCATCAAAGTGTTGGAGAGAGTGTACCTCAATAGTGGATGAGTAGGCGATAGGCTTACACAATTCTTCTATAGGAGGTAAATTCTTGACATCCGCAGCTTTAATTCCCTTCTCCTTAAGACATTTCTTAGCTTCCTTCATCACTTCATCATTTAATTCAATAACTCCCCTCTTCTTTGATGTTGGAATAGGCACAGGAATAGTTGGTTCAGGTATAATTACTTCAGGTATAGCTAGTTCAGGAGGAGTCCAGTCTTCATAATTGTTTCTTATTTTAGCCATTAATTCCTCAACTTCCTTAGGAGTCCTATTCCTGAAAACACAATCAGCACAACTATTTAGGTATGTCCTAGATTCTTCAGTTAGTCCATTATAAAATATATCAAGAAGCTCATTCTTAGGTAATGTACTTCCAGCCTATGCGTGAATCAAAGCACAAAACCTTGCCCATGATTCAGGCAATATCTCTTTTTCTCCCTGTTTAAAATCAAAAAGTTCCTGCAAAATAGCATGTCTAGCACTAGGAGGAAAATATTTCTGCAGGAAAGTACTAATCAAGCAATCAGGGCTATCAATATATCCAGGAGGTAAATTACTAAACCAAACTTTAGCTTCCCCTTTCAGCGAAAAGGGGAAAAACTTAGCAACAAAGTAAGTACGCATCTTAATATCATCAGAAAACAAGACACTCATGGTAGAAAGCTCATTCATATGAGCTACCGCACTTTCATTCTTAGTCCCAGAAAAAGGTTATTTCTCAACAATAGCTATTTAAGATAGATCGAGAGAGAAATCATAATCTTTATCTTTAATGTTTGTGGGATAATGATACGTCCAAAACGTATCGACTTTCCCGAACATTTTTGCTATTGTTTCTCCTCTATACTTGTGTGATTTCGATACAACTAACGCGGACTGACGCTGTTTTCAGCAGAATTGCCTTGGTGTCTACTTTTTGTTCCGAAAAACCAACTATCAGGAAAAATCCGAGAAAATATGCCAAAAATCCTATTTCACCCGAAGACTCCAGGAGCCAGAATACGAGACGGAGAAGCACCAGGGGGTGGTGTGGGCCCCCTAGGCACCCCCCCGGTCTCTCTCTTCGCCTATAAGGAGCCTTCTAACCTAAAAACTTCGGGGGCTTCGATGTTTTTCCATAAGGAGTTCCGCTCCACCGCCACCATAAGATTCCACAAAATAGCACCAGAAACTCCGTTCTGGCACCCTGCTAGGACGGGGAATTAGAGGAGATCATCGCCATCATCATCACCATCGCTTCTCCATCAACCATCCATGTTTCCCCCATCTATGAGTGAGTAATCCCCCGCTGTAGGCTATGGGGATGATAGGGATTGGATGAGATCATTCATGTAATGGCATCAGATTGTTAGGGCATGGTGCCTAGTATCTTTTATTAGTGCTTTATGACTTTGTTGCGACTTGTTGTGCTTAATGCTTGTCACTAGGGCCCGAGTGCCATGATTTCAGATCTGAACATGTTATTGATTCATTATGATAGTATTGTTTTTGGTCTTATCTGCAAGTTGTATACACACGTTGTTGTCCAGAACCAAAGGCCCCGAAGTGACAGAAATTGGGATAACCGGAGGGAATGGCTTTGATGTGAGGATCACATGTGTTCATGGAGTGTTAATGCTTTTCTCTGGTGCTCTATTAAAAGGAGCACCTTAATTGCTAGTAGTTCCCTTGAGGCCCCGCTGCAAACGGGCTGGCAGGACAAAAGATGTTGTGCAAGTTCTCATTGCGAGCACGTATGACTATATATGGAACACATGCCTAGGATTGTCTAGTACTTGGATGCTTTATCTTATTTATCTGCAATTGCCCTATGTTCTAATTGCTATGTGAATTGTCTTGTCCATGCAATGCCCGTCCATCCATCCCTATGCCTACCGCACTCGAATCCCACTATTTAATGCTATTGTCACTGCTGTCTTTAGTTTACTACTGCTGTTACTTTGCTATTCCTACTACAAAACTGTTGCTACTGATAAACTGCTATGAGCAAGATTGTTTCCAGGTGCAGCTGAATTGACAACTCAGTTGTTAAGGCTTATAAATATTCTTTGGCTCCCCTTGTGTCGAATCAATAAATTGGGTTTCACTTCCCTCAAAAATACTGCGATACACCCCCTATACTTGTGGGTCATCAATAATATTTTCTGGCGCTATTGCCGGGGAGCATAGCTTTATTTATCAAGTTCACTTGGATTCTCTATTGTTCGCTGCTATCCATCCATCATGGGTAAGTCTCATGATGGCAAGTTTCCTATTTTACCATCCACTACAAGAAGAGGTACGGTTCTGAACACCTCTGCTGCTCTTGATTCACCATATGTTATAAGTAAGCTCGTTACACCACCACATACACATGCTACACACACTGCTACTACTGCTGAATCTGAAACTTCTGATGCTTATGACGCTGCTTCTACTATGCTTGATAAGAGTGGTTCATTAGGTCCTTTCCTAGATGCTACGATTGCTAGAACTATAGCTGGAAATACCGAAACTCCTAATGAAGACACTACCACACCTGTTAGTTCACCTGAGTCTAGTGAGAGTTATGATATTGAAGATGGTTATGTTGAGATGACCGATGAATTTATTAAAGAATGTAAGAACACCCATGATAGGAGCGCTGCTAAGAGTCTCCTTGAGAGGCGTACTATTAGACCCAAATTATCTCCTGTTGCTAAGTTTGCTGCTTCTCCCATAAACATTATAGATGAAGATTATGATTTCTCTCTCGATCTATCTTACATAGCTATTGTCGAGAAAGAACCTTTTTGTGGGACTAAGAATGAAAGTGCGGTAGCACATATGAATGAAGTTTCTACCATGAGTGGCTTATTTTCTGATGATATTAAGATGCGTAGTTACTTTGTTGCCAAGATTTTCCCCTTTTCACTAAAAGGAGAAGCTAAAACTTGGTTTAGTAATTTACCTCCTGGATCTATTGATAGCCCTGAGTGCTTGATTAGTACTTTCCTGCAGAAATATTTCCCTCCTAGTGCTAGACATGCTATTTTGCAGGAACTTTTTGATTTTAAATAGGGAGAAAAAGAGGTATTGCCTGAATCTTGGGCAATGTTTTGTGCTTTGATTCATGCACAGGCTGGAAGTCCATTACCTAAGAATGAGCTTCTTGATATATTTTATAATGGACTAACTGAAGAATCTAGGACATACCTAGATAGTTGTGCTAATTGTGTTTTCAGGAATAGGATTCCTAAGGAAGTTGAGGAATTAATGGCTAAAATAAGCAAGAATTATGAAGATTGGACTCCTCCTAAACAAGCTATACCTTAAGTAATTGTACCTGAACCATCTATTCCAGTGCCTATTCCAACATCAAAGAAGAGGGGAGTTATTGAATTAAATGATGAAGTGATGAAGGAAGCTAAGAAATGTCTTACGGAGAAGGGAATTAAAGCTGCAGATGTCAAGAATTTACCTCCTATAGAAGAATTATGTAAGCTTATTCCCTACTCATCCACTATTGAGGTACACTCTCTCCAACACTTTGATGAAGGTGATATCCCTTACTTTAAACCTCCTGATCAATGCTTAGAAGAATTCGATATCTTTATTGTTAAGCAAGATAACTTTAATAAAAGGGTGCAAAATCATCTAATGGAAAACACTAGAGCTATTGTTGAGTTGAAAGATATTGTGGAAAGAACCTCTAATGATGTTAAAATGATTGTTAACCACTTTCAAATGGTTCAAACTCAAATAGATCAACTTGTTAAAGTGCAAAACGACTTGCTAGTTAATGCTGCTAAAGAAAAACATGCTTATGAAATTAGAACTAGAAGTGGAGCTGCTACCCAGGATCCTCTATATCCTGAGGGGCATCCCAAAAGAATTGAGCAGGATTCTCAACAAGCTGAAAATAGTGGTTCTACTCGTAAGAAAAGGAAAAAGAAGCATAAAACTATTGTAGAACCCTCTGAACCTGCTACAGATCCTAATAGTATATCTATCTATGATGCTGAAACTGAAAGTGGTAATGAAGAAAATGAAGTTCCTAATGAAGAAAAAGTTGAACAAGAACCTGAAAACCACACTAAGAATACTAAATACACTAAAGAGGATTTTATTGCTAAGAAACATGGTAGTGAAAGAGAGCCTTGGGTCCAAAAACCTATGCCTTTCCCTGATAAGAAACACAAGTCAAAGGAAGATGAACACTATAATAAGTTTTGTGAGTGGATGAAGCCTTTATTCTTGCAAATTCCTTTGACTGATGCTATTAAATTGCCTCCTTACTCAAAGTATATGAAGGATATTGTCTCGAATAAAAGGAACATCCCTAATGAAGAAATTTCTACTTTGCTTGCTAATTATTCCTTCAATGGTAAGGTTCTTAAGAAACTTGGAGACCCAGGGATTCCAACTATCCCTTACTCTATTGAGAATAGTTATGTTAGAACTGCTTTGTGTGATTTGGGAGCTGGAGTTAGTGTTATGCCTTTCTCTCTCTATAAGAGGCTTCAACTTGAAAAATTAATACCAGCTGATATATCTTTGCAAATGGCTGATAAATCTACCACTATTCCTGTGGGTATATGTGAGGATGTACCTGTTCAAGTGGCTCATAATTGCTTGATATTAACTGATTTTGTTGTGCTTGAAATGCCTGAAGATGTTAATATGTCCATTATTCTTGGGAGACCTTTTCTTAATACTGCAGGAGCTGTTATTAATTGTAATCAAGGAAAGGTGACTTTCAATGTTAATGACAAGGAACATACTGTCTATTTCCCCAAGAAGATTGAAAGGACTTATGGTTTGAATTCAATTGAACATGTTGAAGGCATTCAAGTTGGAGAAATATATTGTCCCGTACCTAGAGAAAAATTTGAAACTATTATGATTGGGACCATTGCTATCAAGGTTGAGGTAACATAATCATTAGTGGAATACAAAGTTTTGTCTCATATGGAATTGTTTTGGTAGCAAGACTTGATCAACCTTGTTAACAAAAGGATTTCATTGAACAAAACAATGTTTTCATTATGAATATCTCCGTTTATTTCTATCCTTTGCATTTTAGTTTTTGTTTTTGTTTAGTTTTCTTTTTGTTGTTAGTTGCTTGCATGTTAGAGTGTCTTAGAACTTCTGTAGTTCTAGCCTTGTTTTTTCCTTGCATTGTTTCCAAAAAAATCTGTCTGTCAGAAAAATCATTCTTCTATTTCTGAAAAATGCCCAAAAATAAAGTGTCTCGAAAAATTCCAGAAAATTCATATTAAATTTTTACGTGAAAAAGGGGCAGAGGAGTACCTGGGAGGTACCAGGTGGGCCCACCAGGCAAGCACACCATATGGTGGCGCGGCCAGCCCTAGGTGGCGCCATGCCCTGGTGTGGGCCACCCTGGCCCCCCACTAACTCTCTCACCTGCAACTTTCTTCTCTCTCCCGAGTAAGCTCCAATGCATTGCTCAAAATCGCGTTCTTGCTGTGCTTGCTCTCAATTTTTTCGATCTCCTTGCTCAGCCCATCTTTCTTGCTGAAATTTGGAGCATTTGTTCCCTGGTATGTGACTCCTCCCCTTGTCCAAGTAGATTTGTGTTTAGTGGATTATGTATTGAGTATTTTGCTGTTGTAGGTGACTGGTTATGAGAGCTTGTAAGCTTGTTTGATGCTTAGAGAAACAGTTTTGATGCATGTTTAGGCCTCGTGCAAGTCCCTATGAGTAGAATCCTTCATTATATTTACTTTATAATCACTTGTTTAATAGGTGTTTAAATTTCAGAATACCAAGCATGAACAACCATACTTTTGGGGAGATATTTGAGAGTGATGCACCTAGGAGGTCGAGGCCCTCAAGATCAGCCTCTCAGGCTAGGCCATCATACAATGAAGATCTCATTACAACTCGTATTGGTAGTGAAAGGGATGATGGGGATGCTCACCCATCCTCTTTTCCTTGTTTTACTTTCTTACAAGCTGCATGTATTCTTGATGATTTCTTGCTACTGATTGAGAGGGTTGGTTTGACCTCATATATGCAAGATGAGAGTGCGCAATACGCTATGCTCACCAAAAGTTTTGTTGAGAGTTTCACGTTTACTAACACATCCTATCAGTCGACTGTCTCTTTTAAAATCTATAATCTGCCCTTCACCATGCCTTTGGAGAGATTTTGCAGTATTGTAGGTGTACGCATGACAGGGACCGTGAAGAAACTTCAAGGGCGACCCGCTGATTTGTTGGAGCTTTACCGAGGGGTGACCAATGATGATGATCGCGTGGCGCAGCGCAGAAAGATAAGAAATATCCAACTCCCCGCTCTTAGATACTTTGCATATTATCTTGCTACTAGTGTACTGGGTAGGGAGAACACAAGTAATATCTCCAATTACCATTTAGCATTCCTTGCTGCTGCGCTTAACAACGATACTTAGTACAATCTTGGCTCGCTTATTGCTCGCTGCCTAGCTGCTAGGGGGCCTGTCTATGGGGGCATCATTGCCTCTCGTATAGTCAATGCATTAGGTCTTTTAGTGGATCCCAATGATACTATGCTGGCACCACAGAGGCTTGACCTTGTTGCTATGAAAACTCATCACTTTGTCACTGCTACTTCTGATTTGAATAGTTTAGTATATAGGATGCTTTTCACTGACGGGGGTGAAAGGGAGATCCTTTTGCCACAACCTTCTTTGTTTAGTGTTCATAGGAAACCGTGGTCGCGCTCCAAGGAGGAGGTGGATGAGCAGCTTCGCTTGCTGAGTTTCCACGAGCAGCACCAGGAGGATGTGCCCTCCTATGATTACTCCGCGCATTACGGAGGGACGTACTCGAGCTCGCACCAGGACGAGGGGACCTCCTCGTCATACTATGGTGACACATCATCCTGGCCAGCTTGGGATTGATACCCACTTAGGCCAAAAACCTAAGCTTGAGGGGAGGTACGCCGACACCGCACTCATCTCCATATCATGTTGCATCGGTACTTTGTATATTCATGTTTTCGTTCTCTTTTTAGTTTTCGTTCTTCTTTGCTTTTGCTTTCTAAAACACAAAAAGACCAAAAATATTTCTGTTGTTTCTCTTTGGTTTGCTTCTTCTTTTTGCCTTGGTTTGTTTTTCCCTTTTTTCTTTGTTTGAACTATTTGAAAAACCCAAAAAAAATTTGCTTTGCTTGTTTTCCTATTTGGTTCTTGTTTTAAAAATCAAAAACAACAAAAATATTTGTCGTTCTTCTTTGGTTTTTGTGAGTTTGCTACGGGGTTCGGCAGTCCTCAGTGGATTATTGGTTTCATATTATTATTCAAGCCACACAAGTGAAGAGCAATAATGAGGATTAATGACAACTTGAGGCGTGGTAAGAGGCTGGTAACGAACTCTATTTGTTTTCATTTTTGTACATATACCCATCACTGTGGGCATGCTTAGTCTGTTCATGTAGAGTGTATGTTTTCTTTGGATGATTAGTAGTTCTTGCTTTCTTATGATTAGCTCTAGCTCGCTAATAGTTTGTAGCATGTCTTATGAATGTTTGCTTGCATTGCTCTATTCATAAATTGGTATGACACCGTGGTATCCTCCTTTGAATGTTTCATTTGAATTGACTTGGCACATGCTCACGCATGCACATGACTGTAATAATGAGTTAAGCCTTGATGAATTATTTTGCCTTGAGGATCTTGAATCACTTTCATGCCATGAGTAGTCCTGTTTTGTTGCAAGCATGATAATGAAAGCTATTGCTCTCTCGTTTGTCGCTCCCTTACTATTGCTAGCCTTCACTCTTACTGAGTATGTTTTACTCAAGTTCCCAACTCCCTAAACCAAATATTTCCAAAGTGTCCACCATACCTACCTATTAGCATCATTTGCTACTTCCGTGCATATTCAATATGCCTTGTTTTCTTCCGAATAAAATGTTTGCTTGTTATGAGAAAGTTAGTTAGTAAAGCTCTCATGAACTTGATGTCACACTTTATTTCCTGCACTTAATAAACCTGAACCATTGTGAACTCTCCATAAAAGTTATATGCTTGCTAATTATAGGCTGGGGATTAGCAGAACCGTGGTGTCATGGGGAACGCTTTCAACACTTGTAAATATATACCCAGTTGATACCTTGCTGTTTTGTGTGCGGATGTCGTCGGTGTGAAATAAAAGGGGAGCTTGTAAGTCCATGGAGTTATGTATGTGTGTTAGAGAAACGCCTGGGCCGCTGGTCTAATCCATGCTGACATGCTGGAAACCTGCAGCGTAACCATAATGATATCTATGAAGCATTCTTCTTATAAAAAAAGAGAGAGAGATATCTATTGAGAAAAATAAAAAAAGAGATTTATGAAAAGAGGAAAGAGAGAAAAAGGCACCATTTTCCCATGGTAAATAAGAAGATTGCTGAGATACTCATTGTCTGCTTGCCTTGTCATTTTGATATGGGGATTCTTCCGTATCATCGGGCAAGGGGTACCCCGTTGGCGGTTCTCAATGATACACACATATTTACAATGACAAGAACTTACCGGTAACTAAAGTTGAGTAGCATGAGGAGCGGCCCTCGTACTCAAGGGACATGGGATTTTCTGTTTATAGTCTATCAACCATATAACTCAGATTGGACCACACTTTCACCTTAACCACATTAAATATGCTTATGATAGGGGCAATGCGAGCTCAAAGCTAATGAGTACCATACTTTCAGCGTTTGGAAGCCTTTCAAATCATTTAAAACCTTTTCCTTTACTTGTTGAGTCTCCACATATTCTTTGAGCACCTTCTTGAGAGCATAGTTGTCATTCTTTGTGCTTGTTCCATTACTTGATTATTTGTGTTATGACTTTGATACTTGTATCCTTGATATCTTTACTTCTTGTCATCACTTGAACTTCAGAGGTGCCTTGATATTCATAATCAAAGGCAAGTGAGATACCACTCTACCATACCTTTTTATGAGCATTGTAATGTTGCTTATGTTTATGCTTCATGCTACTTATTATTTTTGAGTTGGAATCTCTTCATAGGTTGTAATGCCTATTAAGTAAGCTTAGTTGCATACTCTTTATTATGAATTGTCTAAGTAGTTGATCACATTGCTGAGAATATTTACATCATATGAAGCAAATGGTTCATGAAAGTTCTTTTATCGCACTCAGTTTTCAACTGAATTGCTTGAGGACAAGCAATAAGCTAAGCTTGGGGGGAGTTGATACGTCCAAAACGTATCTACTTTCCCGAACACTTTTGCTATTGTTTCTCCTCTATACTTGTGTGATTTGGATACAACTAACACGGACTGACGCTGTTTTCAGCAGAATTGCCTTGGTGTCTACTTTTTGTGCAGAAAACCAACTATCAAGAAAAATTCGGGAAAATATGTGTTGGGGGGATACCCCGGGTAGGGTTACGCCAAGGTATAAAGGCCGAGTTAGCCGAGGTACGGCAAGGTCAAAGCGAATGCTGGTCGAGTTACCTCAAGGCAGGCCGAATCTCGGGTAACCTGGCCCAGGGGGTGTCTACCTAACTGAGTCTCATCCGACTTAAGCAGTGAGCCGGATAGATGAATCTAACATGTATGCAAGAACAGGTGTGACCGGATCCTCTATGATCCGGATCATAGCAAGCTTCTAGTAGAAGGAAGGAATCTCGTTGGTCAAAAGTAACCCTGGTACGTACTGCATGAACGAAGCGGACAGGGGCAGGACCACCGAGGCGTGGCCGACAGAGGTGACGACGCCCATGTCGGCTGACGCAGGCGCCGCAGAGGCTCATGTAGCCTCTGCATGGGTGACGCGGGGGAAAAGCACCCCGGTCGGTTTCCTATTTTGGGAGGAGGAATATGCCTCCACGTATGCCCTAAGTGGAGACCTAGCCACCGCTATATAAGGAGGGCTAGGGCCTCTGTAGAAGGGGTTAGGTTCTGCTGGTTGATCTCTAGTTGGTCTTGTACGGATTAGCCGGTGGTGAGAGTAAGAGAGTCCCTTCTTCCTCCTCTCCCCAATACATCTCTAGGAGCACTTGTAACCTTGGAAGTGAATCGAATACAAGACTTCTGTGTGTGGAATCACTACACTATCCCTCCCTGGATTCCCCTAGTGCGATTAGTCCTCACCTTTAGCCTATCCATGGCATCTGCCGTGACACCACCACGACAGTTGGCGCCCACCGTGGGGCTAGCGGCGCTAGCAGGGGTTAGGATCCGAACGGGAAACCTCATCGGCACTGGCGAACGCATCGTCTCCGGGCTCGTTCAGTGCTTTGGAGCGCTGGACTTTGTCAGCGACAACGCTGGCTGCTTCGGCACGCGCCCACTTCCGTGCAACGGCCTCTTCGTCAAGCTTGGTGCGCACAAGGTCTACGTTGCTGTGGACGTATCATGCGTTCATCCGCGGCACGTCGTCGAGGAAGGAGATCCACCCCTTAGCGTGGTTCACGGGGCGCGTATCACTCGCTCCCCAGACCGTGCTGAGGTGATGATGACTGCGCCAGGTGCAGGCGCAAGCAAGGATCCGACACCAGATCCAGAGGTAACACCTAAGGCACCGAGGAAAAGTAGAGGTCCTCCACTAGAAAGGCCCGAGAATGTACTAAGAGAAGCAATGATAGCTTGGCAAACCCAGTAGCAGCAGTGGTAGATCCGGCTCAGGCACAGGCCGAGCTAGAGGAAACTAGGCAAAAAATTCTAGAGGGAGCAAAAAAGATAGTTGCGGCTCAACAGTCATTGAACATGACGCTGCGTGAGTACGCAAAGGCAAATAAGGTAGACTCTGTAAAAGTGAAGGGGAGAAATCTCATGAGTGAAATGAACAAAGAGGGTGATACTAGGGTTGAGGAGTCAGAGAACTGTTTGTCCGTGGGGCTGCCGAAGTATAGTACCCCGGTGAAAACCTTAGAGCAGCGGATGCAGCTGCGTCCAAATTAGAGGGTCTAATGGGTGAAGCCCGTCAGAGACAGCAAGATAGGGTCAATGAGTTGGTTCGTATCGTGAACAGGCAAAATGAGGAGTTGCTCAGGGCTAACCCGGAGAGAGCTGGGGCCTCCAAGATCGTTCATTCGGCGGTGGGTAACCCGGAGAAATCCGCTGGAGCCGCATCGTCTCCTCATGGTGGTCCTAGGAGAGAAGAGGTAGTAACCTCGGCCAGGAGAAACAAGCAGATTGTTCCGAATGACCCGACAAGGGCAGGAAAAGCAAAAGAGGTACAGAGAAATGATGATCGACGAAGTGTAAGCCGAGGTGAAGCTGGCCGAGGTAAGCGTGACCAAGGCAATGCCGGTCAAGGAAACACTGTTAATGGCAATGCCGGACAGCGCAACTCGGCAGGACAACCGCAGTAGCGGAATATACCAAGGCAAGATCAAAGTGCCGGCCAAGGTATGCAACAGAGAGATGCGCCACGAGAGCAAGATCGGTATAACGATGGAGATTCGGAAATGGTGAATGCAGGATACCCAAGGCCGGACTATCATGTGATAGGGTCGAGATTGGGAAGAAGAGATCTGATGCCGGACGACGCCAGGTTGAAAATGGATCGACTGTATAGGTCGGAGCAGATTGAAAGTCAAGGTCCTCCGGGTCCTACGTGTTTTGGACCCCGGATCATGAAAGAGCCACCGGTACCTAACTTCTAGTTACCCAGAGGCACGAAGACGTATGAAGGCAGCACTAAGCCGGAGGATTGGTTGATAATTGCTAGAAGTAACTTGCGATGGGCTATGAGATATGTACCCTAGATGTTGGAGGGGCCAGCAAGGGTATGGTTGAACAATTTGCCGCCCGGAAGTATTAACTGCTAGATCGATTTTGAGGAAATGTTTATCAGCAATTTCTCAAGTACGTATCAGAGGCCAAATAGGCCACAGACCCTAGCTATGTGTAAGCAGAGACCGAACGAGATGGACCGGGAGTTCTTAACCCGGTGGTGCACCGTGAGAAACTCGTGTGAGGGTGTAATAGAGTCACAGGCCATAGCATGGTTTGCGCAGGGGTGCAGGTACACGAGCGAATTGTGGCAGAAGTTACAAAGGAAAATGCCAACCACTTTGGCAGAAATGATCCGGATTGCTGATTCGTACGCTTTGGGTGATCCGACTCAACCTAGGCTCGTGTCGAACGAGTAGAATGAGGAGTACTACCAGAGAGATGGAGCCGGATTGTCCCGAAGGAATGATTACAGAGGTAAAAGAAGAGATGACAGACCGGATCACCGGTACAGTTCGCAGCAAGTTGCAGCTGTGAATCAAGATTAGCCCGGAACAGGGAGCAACCAACGTCAGAAAACTGGAGGGCAACAATGGACACCAAGGAATGATGGTAAGAAAACTTGGACGCCAGAGCAGAAGAAACAGTGGCAAGAAAAGAAGGACCATCCGAGGTACACTTATGAGTCGATGTTGGATCAGTCGTGTAAATTTCACACGCCAAATCCGAGTAACCCAGCGGGTCATACAACGAGGCAATGTGAGTGGATGCGTAAGATAGAACAAGGTGGTTCAGGGAATGCTCAGGCACCCCGGAATGATCAACCTCGGCAGGATTTACCTCGGCAGCAATTGCTCTCCGGAGCGAACACGCAACAGCTAATATTGCCTCCCCCTCTGCCGAGGTATGATAACCATGAGAGAAGGGATGCAGTGCATCAAGTAGAAAACCAGCATCAGCCGGATCATAGGTACCCCGGAAATAATGGGAGGAATGAGTACAGGGAGCATTATCAGAGTTACTGTGTGTTTACCACTGAGGAAACAGATAGGAAGAGCTTGCAGCGCCGACATATGGAGGTCAATGCGGTAATGCCCGCAGTGACGACGTATATGCCTTAGTCAGACCAGGAAATTACCTAGAACATCAAAGATCATCCCAAGCTTATGCCGAGTCCTGGTTCGTATGCGTTAGTGCTGGATCTGACATTCATTGGGCCAAACATCAATGTGAGGTTCTCCAAGGTACTGATTGACAATGGCAGTAGCATTAACATCATGTATGCGGATACAATGCGCAAGTTGGGTATCTCAGAGAACATGTTCCAAGCCACAAGGATAACTTTCCATGGCATTGTGCCAGGCATATCTTGTGAGACAATAGGCAAGGTCCGGGTTGACGTATTGTTCGGCACGAGAGATAACTGCCGAACTGAAAATTTGGAGTTCGAAGTGGTGAACTTGGAAAGTGCGTACCACGGGTTACTCGGAAGACCAGCATTGAACAAGTTCATGGCAAGCTACCACATCAGTTATTTGAAGATGAGGTTGCCCGGGCCAAATGGAGTGATTACCATTGCTGGAGATTTCCGACGTTCCATTGAGTATGCCTCAGCCGGGTCTAACCTAGCCGAGTCACTCGTGATTGCGCAAGAGAAAAGAAAAATCCAGGAGGTGACAGCGTTGGCTCAGTCCGCGCAACAGTATATGCCAGCACTAAGTAACCCGCATGGCAGTGTCTCATTCCAAGCCACAAAGGATACCAAGAAAGTGCCTGTTGATGATATGTTTCCAGAGCGCACCATAACAATTGGTGCCGGGTGGAATGATAAATAGGAAAGCGAGCTCGTCAACTTCCTCCGTGAGAATCGGGATATTTTTGCTTGGTCCACGCAGGACTTGCAAGGTGTTCCGAGGGAGTTGGCCGAGCACTCTTTGAATGTGAGACCCGGAGCAAGGCCGGTGAAGCAACCTCTCCGCCGCTTCGCCGAGGATAGGAGAAAAGTCATTGGAGATGAAATAGCTCGGTTACTAGCAGCAGGATTTATCATGGAAGTACTGTACCCGGATTGGCTATCTAATCCGGTGCTGGTGGAGAAGAAGAAAGATGATCCGAATGTGGCAGTGGTTTGGCGTATGTGTATCGATTACACGAACCTGAACAAGGCGTGTCCAAAAGATCCATTTCCACTGCCGAGGATAGATCAGGTCATAGACTCAACTGCTGGATGTGAACTGTTGTCATTGATTGATGCATATTCTGGTTTCCACCAGATACCTCTGAATCCGGATGATCAAATAAAGACTGCATTTATCACCCCGTATGGGGCTTATTACTATCGCACCATGCCGTTTGGTTTACGTAATGCAGGGGCAACATACCAAAGATGTATGCAGAAATGTTTGCACGACCAAATAGGTCAAAATGTACAAGTGTATGTGGATGATGTGGTTATCAAGACCAAGGAAAGCAAAACGCTCCTTGACGACATCAGGCAGACATTCGTGAACTTAAGAAGGTTCCAGATGAAGCTTAACCCGGAAAAATGTACCTTCGGGGTCCCGGCTGGAAAATTACTCGGATTTCTCGTATCCAGCCGAGGTATCGAAGTTAATCCAACTAAGATCCGGGCCATTGAACGAATGGAACTGCCGATGTGTCTTAACGATGTCCAGAAGTTCACTGGTTGCCTGGCATCTTTAAGTCGATTTGTATGTCGGTTGGGAGAAAAGGCATTGCCTCTCTACCAACTCATGAAAAAGTCGGATAAGTTCATTTGTACGCCACAGGCCAATGAAGCCTTTGCCCACTTAAAGAAGATGTTAGCCACTGCACCAGTGTTAGCCTCTCCACTATCAAAGGAGCCAATGTTGCTCTACATAGCCGCAACCAACCGAGTTGTAAGTGCAGTGATTGTGGTAGAGCGCGATGAAGAGGGTAAGTCGGTGCAAAGGCCAGTGTATTACCTGAGCGAGGTATTATCTGCGTTAAAGCAGAACTACCCACACTATCAAAAGGTGGAATATGGTGTCTATATGGCACTAAGAAGTTAAAGCATTACTTTGAGGAACATCCCATCAAAGTAATATATGAAGCTCCCATATCCGAGATAATGAGTAACAAAGATGCGAGTGGCAAAATTGCAAAATGGGCAATTGAACTAGCTCCTTATGCGCCACAATATGACAGAAGAGAAGCAATCAAGTCTTAGGCTGTGGCCGACTTTTTTGTGGACTGGGCCGAGGTACAATATGAACCACCACCACCAGATCCGAACTACTGGAGGATGCACTTTGACGGGTCAAAAACAAAAATGGGTTAGGCGCCGGAGTGGTGCTTACCTCGCCAAAGAAGGACCAGCTGAAATATGTGTTGCAGATCCATTTCGCGGCATCAAACAATGTCGCTGAATATGAAGCACTTGTGCATGGGCTCAAAGTGGCAAAAGAAATTGGGATACGTCAGATCCAATGCTTTGGCGACTCGGATTTGGTAATTCAGCAAGTATCGGGGATGTGGTACGCTCTTGATCCAAACATGGCATTATACAGATTCCATGTGTAGAAAATATATGGTTATTTTGAGGGATGTGAATTTCGTCATGTACCCTGGGTGGAAAATGAGGCTGCCGACATGCTGTCGAAGCTCGGATCAACCCGACAAGCAATTCCACCGGGTGTAGCATTAGAGCACCTCAGAAAACCACCTATCAGACCGTCCCTAGAAACCGACTCAATCTATGTCCCGGAGGATACAGAATCCAGACCTGTGCCCATGGACATTGACATGGGAGGTAGTGCGCGAAACCCAGGGACTGCATCAGCAAACCCGGGGACTGCCTCAGCGAACCCGGGGACTGCCTCGCAGGACCCGGGGACTGCTCAGCGTGATCCGTTTGAAGTTATGCCGGTGGATCAGATGGAAATTTATGAGGATGTGTTCCCTATGCGAGCAATACCAGCTTGGGCACTGCCTATATTTCAATTCCTGAAAGATGGAACGTTACCCACTGAGGAGGTGTTATCTAGGCAAACTCAGAGGAGAGCAAAGGCATACACAATCATCAATTCCGAGCTATACAAACAGAGTGTGACCAATGTCCTCTAGCGACGCGTTGACCCGGAAGAAGGGCTTGACATCCTCCGAGATATACATCAAGGGGAGTGTGGGCATCATGCCTCGTCCCGAGCCTTGGTGGCAAAAGCTTTCCGGCATGGATTCTACTGGCCAAGTGCCTTAGAACAAGCTGAAGATCTGGTGAGAAAATGCAATGGTTGTCAGAGGTATGCTACCAAGACACATATGCCTATGTCGGAACTCAAAACCGTACCAATCACGTGGCCATTTGCCATGTGGTGTTTGGATATGGTTGGCCCGTTTAAACCAGCAAGGGGGAATATGACTCACATTTTGGTCATGGTGGATAAGTTTACAAATTGGATTGAAGTGAAGCCTATAAGAAAATGTGATGGAGCTACGGCCGTAACATTTCTCAAAGACATTATCTTGAGATACGGTTATCCTCACAGTATCATAACTGATAATGGCACAAATTTTGCTGAAGGAGCATTCGCGCGATTCTGCCGGGATAAGAAGATCCGACTGGACGTTGCCTCGGTAGCCCACCCTGCATCAAACGGACAAGTGGAAAGATCCAACGGATTGGTATTATCCGGGATAAAACCCCGGCTCATTGAGCCGCTGCAAAGATCAGCGGGGTGCTGGATAGAAGAACTACCAACGGTACTATGGAGTTTAAGAACAACTCCGAATCGATCAACAGGTTATACGCCATTTTTTCTGGTATATGGGGCAGAAGCTGTATTACCAGCCGACATAGAGCATGATTCGCCTAGGGTCACCCAATACACAGAAGCCGAAGTGCAAGAAGCCCGGCAAAATGATGTTGATCTGCTGGAAGAAGCGAGAGAATTGGCATTGTCCAGATCCGCCATATATCAGCAAAATCTCCGATGCTATCATAGCCGGAAAGTAAGCCCTCGAGTCTTCTGGGAAGGCGATCTGGTGCTCCAGTTGGTACAACGTACTGCTGGCATGCATAAGTTATCCCCCCCATGGGAAGGGCCGTTCATTGTGAGCAAAGCATTGCATAATGATTCTTATTATCTTATCGATGCAAAGCCACAGGAAAAGAACAAGGCGGACAGGTCCGGCGAGGAATCTAAGCGTCCATGGAATGTAGCTCTACTTCGTCCTTTCTACACTTAGCAGAGAAGTGTATGTATCCGAGTCTTCTCATATGTTGGTATGTATGCCGGCAATGAGCCTATCAATGAAATATTGGCACCTCGAGCAGTAACTCGGGGTCTGCCTTAATAATATTTGTTGTCTTTCATTATTTATACGTCAGCTGGAGTAAGTTGTTTTACTTAATTCGGATTAGTAGTGTGTGAGCACCAAAAAACCAACTCTTCGACTTGCTGCTGTCCAACAAGAATTGGGTTCATGGCAAGCAAGAGAACAAGTTTGGAATTGCGTAGCACATGAAAAACGACTAAGGGAAAGAACTTAATCGAGACGACGTTTGTTTTTCGGACTAACCTTGTATTTACTTTCAAATTATTATGCTGAATTATTTTGAGCTAAGCCTAAAGTTTCCAAGTATTGTTAAAACGATTTTTGAAGCTCGGATTCGTAAGTCGTAAAACCGAATCAAGGTAGACACGAACCAAGCCAGAAGATTGGACGAACAAGAAAATGAAACTCCGGGGGCTACGCCCAAGTTGATCCGGCATAAAAACTTAGTAGCAAAATATCACATGTGTACTGGATACAATTCCACCCGGCATACCGGGGATCTGATAAATTTTAAAGTGTTTTCACTCAAGGAGCAGCAGGAGGAGGAAGTTCGGCGTCATCTTCGCCTTCTTCGATATCCGAGGCATTGTCCTCTTCACCCTTGTCTGAACCATCTTCTACGTTCTCAGCATTTTCGTCACCAGCGGCTTCCAGGAAGCTCGGACCCTCAGTCCATTCATGAATGGGAGCATATTCAACGAGGCTGTGGGCACAAGCCTGGCGCCGAGCCACCCACTCCGGGTCATTGGTCCATTTGGATCTGGTGCGCAGGCGCGTCAGAAGGTTGAGGTTGATCTTCTCGTACCACGTGAGTAAGCTGCGGCACGTCCAGCGGACTCCCTCCAAAGGTCGAGCTGGGTCTCGATTTCCATCAACTTTTCAGCAAGAACTGCGGTTCCCTCCGGAGTGTCTTCGGCAGGCCAAAACGTGTTGAAGACTCGGACTACAATGTTAAGGAGATCCTTGCCATAGTTCTTGATAATTTCCATGCGAGATGACAGGCTGACCAGTAGGTCCTCCATGTCATAAGGAATGTCTTGACCGTCAAGGGCAACGGGAGTACCCCTCTCTCGGCGGAAATCAGCAACAGCGGCGCTCGCAATGGGAGTACCCTCTGGAAATTTGCCTAAGAACGAGACAAGAGAAGCAAGTAATGAAAAGACATCTGAGGTAACCCGGAGAAATATGCCGAATAAGGAAAAGGAACTTACGTAAAATGTGGCTGTGGATCTAGGTCAATTCCTTGGTACAGTCATCGCGTCTTTTGCGGAGCTGCACTAGTTCAGCGTTCGCCGACTCAAGCTTGACGTCGGCCTCCTGGAGAAGTTCTCGGTCCTTGGCAATTTGGAGATTGAGGCGCTCGTGCTCTTCGGTGTAGTCCTGGCCAGCCTTTTCAAGCTCGGTTTGGTGTTGTGCTTTCAGCTTCTTCATTTCTTCCTTTAACTTGGTAATCTCGTCATCCTTGGTTCGGGGGAGGGCAAGCTCATCGTCTTTCTTCTTGAGCTCGGCCTGATGCTGCCCTGCTTGTTCGAGAAAATGCAGCATCATATCAGGCACGGGCACACTATCTTCCAGCGATACTGAAATACTTTGTTAACCCGGCAAAGCCGAGGTATGAATGTTTGCCGAGCCAAGGAGAAAAGGAGATAGAAAGCAAAGCAAGGTCAGACAACAGTAACTTACCCTTAATCTGATCCAGATTCTTCCTCATAAGCTTGTTCTCAGCCTCCACCCCAGCTGCGAAAACTGAATGACGGATTAGTTCGGCAGAAAAAGATGAAGGAAAACAGAAAAATGTGAAGAAGAGAACTTACCCCTTTTCTCGTGCTCAGCGAGATGTGCATTGTGCTTTGCAAGCAGCATTTTGTGAGTGTCCAGGAGACGCTGGAACTCAGCGCTCCGGCGGTTGGTGGTCACCTGAAAAGAGTACAAAAATTTATCTTAAGCCTTGTGCATATTCGAAGCGTACAAGATCCGGGCCAAGTGGAACATAACCCGGCTCTAGGTGTGTGCATATTCAAAGTGTACAAGATCCGGTCCAAGTGGAACTTAACACGGCTCTAGGTGTGTGCATATTCGAAGTGTACAAGATCCGGGCCAAGTGGAACATAACCCGGCTCTAGGTGTGTGCATATTCGAAGTGTACAAGATCCAGGCCAAGTGGAACTTAACCCGGCTCTAGGTGTGTGCATATTCGAAGTGTACAAGATCCGGGCCAAGTGGAACTTAACCCGGCTCTAGGTGTGTGCATATTCGAAGTGTACAAGATCCGGGCCAAGTGGAACTTAACCCGGCTCTAGGTGTATGCATATTCGAAGTGTACAAGATCCGGGCCAAGTGGAACTTAACTCGGCTCTAGGTGTGTGCATATTCGAAGTGTACAAGATCCGGGCCAAGTGGAACTTAACCCGGCTCTAGGTGTGTGCATATTCGAAGTGTGCAAGATCCGGGCCAAGTGGAACTTAACCCGGCTCTAGGTGTGTGCATATTCGAAGTGTACAAGATCGAGGCCAAGTGGAACTTAACCCGACTCTAGGTGTGTGCATATTCGAAGTGTGCAAGATCCGGGCCAAGTGGAACTTAACCCGGCTCTAGGTGTGTGCATATTCGAAGTGTGCAAGATCCGGGCCAAGTGGAACTTAACCCGGCTCTATGTGTGTGCATATTCGAAGTGTACAAGATTGGGGCCAAGTGGAACTTAACCCGACTCTAGGTGTGTGCATATTCGAAGTGTGCAAGATCCGGGCCAAGTGGAACTTAACCCGGCTCTAGGTGTGTGCATATTCGAAGTGTACAAGATCCGGGCCAAGTGGAACTTAACCCGGCTCTAGGTGTGTGCATATTCGAAGTGTGCAAGATCTGGGCCAAGTGGAACTTAACCCGGCTCTAGGTGTGTGCATATTCGAAGTGTACAAGATCCGGGCCAAGTGGAACTTAACCCGGCTCTAGGTGTGTGCATATTCGAAGTGTGCAAGATTCGGGCCAAGTGGAACTTAACCCAGCTCTAGGTGTGTGCATATTTGAAAGTATCAAGAAGCTACGTTAGTTTTCTAAGGAGCATCCGGCCGAGTAACAAGTTACTCCCCCGGAGGCTCAGGGACTAATGGTTATATCGCTAGTACATGCTAAGGCAAAGGTGAAGTAACGTACCTCCATCATCCGACCCGCAAGGTTAATCGCCTTAGCGGCTGTGTTCATCTGAGAAGAGAACTCGGCGGGACCGAACTTCTCCAGGAGATCATCATTGTAGACGAACTCCGCCTTGTTCCAGTTGTTCATAAACTCGATCAAGGTTGGAGGATATCGCTCACCGCTGAGCATGTGGGGCTCCACCAAGCCCTTGGCATGTTCTTCCCTCCTCTCAACCTGAGCAAGGGTCGGGCTGGTGCGTAGAACAAGTTGCTGCGCATTAGCTGGCTCGACAGGGGCGTCCTTCAGTGCTGGAGGCTTCTTGGCAAGCATGGACACGAGGGTGCGCTGTCCAGACTCAACAGACGCTGCCCTGGTGGCGTCAGGGGCCTTCTTGCCTTTGGGCTGCTAAGAGGAGGAAGTGGTTGCCGCAGATTTACCCTTGGGAGCTGCCTGGGTGCTTTCTCGCCGAGACTGAGAAGACTCGGACGAGGCGGAGGGGCTTGGTGTTGCTGCTTTGGCTACTGGTGCTAGAGTTGGTGCTGGTGCTGGTGCTGTTTTCTAATTCGGAGGAGGTACTGAAGTAGACTCGGTAGTAGCTGGTTGCAGCGGAGCCGAAGTGGTGGATGCCACTGCCTCGGCTTGGTTAGTCTCCCCCGCTCCAAGGTTGCCCCCTCCTCACAAGGTGGGCTGGAACCCGGAGCAGCCGCTGAACCCTCCGGAATAGGGCTCAGCGGGCGTGAATCGTCGCCACGAGGGGGATAAGGGCTGAGTCGGAGCGGCGAAGTGGCGAAGCGATGCTAGATCCACTCTGGGGAACCTCCACCGTAGCTCTTCCGAATCAGATAATGTCAGATGAGAAACTATAACGATGCAAGAACAAGTAAATGGCAGAGGGAAAAGGAGGCTTACGCATCCGAGATCAGCGGCCCCTTGGGTTTCTGAGCCCTTCGTGCTGGGGCCTTGGTTGCAGGCTTGGAGGTAGTCTTATCCCCGGACTTCTTTCGCCTTTTGGTTGGTTGAGAAGGTCCGGAGGATGAAGTGGATGTGGCTTCCCTTTTCTTCTTCAGCGCAACCAGAACAGGGTCACCCACGGCAAGGGGAGGGTCCTCATAGATCTGCCCACCAGGGTTAGCTGATGTCGGAAAAGCATAAGAAAGGGGGACAGCGTCAAATGCTTCCATCACCTCAATATCCGAGTCATCTTCATCGTCGGGCCAATCTCTAATAGAAGAGAGTTTACCGGTGGGTCGCTTGGTCGCGTCGGACATTGGGAGGAACATCTCCTGGTCCGGTTCTTCCTCGTTCGAGCTCTCCCAGTCAGGCGCACATTTGAGGGTGGGGTCGGTGCCATCCTCGATAGTCTGCTGAAGGAATTGCTAAAGGAGAAAAAAGACAACGGAGTTAAAATACAACAGCAATCGATATAAGATCTGATTCGGAGAGCGTATGTGGCACAAAGCTTACCACGGGAGGAAGCCTATCCCGGCAATAGTGCTCAATTCCCCACGTCCAATCAGAGGAGAAGTCCTTGTGGGTGGTGAAGAGGGCCTTGACCCGACGATAGATTTCTGTGTTGCTTAGTTCGATAGACGAGGTCCGGTTGGGGTCACGGCCCCATCTCATGTGGCACACCTTATGAGCGTGTTTCTGGAGAGGGGAGATCCGGTTGCGGACGAATGTGATCATGGCGTCCTCGTTGCGCAACCCGAGCTCCTTCAGCTCCGTGAACCTTTTATTGACCTGGTTGGCCAAGACTGTGGGCTTCTTAGGGACAACGTCCCATAACTCCGGGTTAGGAGGACCCGGAGCATAGGGGCGAAGCCGGATCAAATCCTCAGTGCCTTCATTCCGAACATAGAAGAAGGTCCGGGCCCATCCTTTGCAGGAATCCAGCCTGGTAACCCGGGGAAAGACGGAGAACATCCGGGGTGAAATGGACGCAGCGCCGAACTGCGTAAGTTGTTTATCCTCCGGCTCTAGATCTACATTCGGAATTACATTACGACGAAGGCCAAAAAACAGGATCCATAGCTCCTTAATGGGCCATAATCTGGCGTAGCCTTCGATCGTGGAGGCAAAAGCAGAGAGAGAAGTGATGGCGTTGGCAGGAAGGTGGTGCGGCTGGAGTTCATAGGTGTTCAACCAATCGTGGAAAAAATCGCTGACTGGCAAACCGAATCCCCGCTGGAAGTGTGACAAGAACACAACGAACTCACCCGGATTGGGTGAGGGGGCGAGTTCGGCAGAGGCAAGGCGCGCAGTGACGCCTGCGGGGATGCGCCTGGTGCGGTAGAGCCAGTCCAGGTCGTCCTGGCAGACCCAGGAGCCAGCCCACGCACCGCGGTCTGCCGTCGCGGTGTCCTCCTCCATCTCCTGCTTAGCAACGACGAGCTCCTCTTCTGTCATCTCTAGTTTGCTGCCCTCGCTGGCGCTGGCGGCGGTTGGGGGCAACGGCCTAGATTGACAGCGACCCGTGGCGGAGGAGGTGCGCAGCAGCGATGGTGACACGGATGCGTATGAAAGCAGTGCGGCGGCGGCGCTGCCACTCAGACGCGATGGTGGCGGCGCTATCGCGGGAGAGGATGAAGAAGAAGAACAAGAGGCAGAGGGGCGCAGAAGTGGGAAAAAACCCAAGGGGCGCACCCCTCCCCTATTTAACCTCTCCATCAAGGAGGAAATGGGATCGTGCTATGCGGCAACGCCACACGGTGTGGCCGTGTATATCCCGGATGGACCAATCAGCGAAGAGCCACACGGAGGGTCACAGGATGTAGCTGATCCCATGACACGACGCATTGATGCGGTTAACGAGGAGGCAGGCATCACATGACCCGCGCACAGTGATAACTGACAATTACTGTGCCAGTTACTGTGGCTGGCCCTTAAAATGAGGCAATCTAATGACTAGCCTCCACGTGGGGAAGCGTACGAGAGAAGGAAAAGCAACCCAGATGAGAACGTGGTGACCCGGCCAGCAAGTGAAAACTTGGAATGTGCCAATGGAAAGTAAACCCATGGGATCCGAGATAAGGTGGTAACCCGGCCAGCGAGAGAAAACTTGGAATGTGCCAAGGGAAAGTAAATCCAAAGAATCCGAGATAAGGAGGAAACTCGGAGAAGGAGCACAAAGATCGGTGGAACTGAACCTGATGTGGCCTCAGCGGCTAAGGCAACTAAGACCGCATCAGCTTCGAGGACTAATGTTGGGGGGATACCCGCGGGTAGGGTCACGCCGGGGTATAAAGGCCGATTTAGCCGAGGTACGGCAAGGTCAAAGCGAATGCTATCCGAGTTACCTCAAGGCAGGCCGAATCTCGGGGTAACCCGGACCAGGGGTGTCCACCTAACTGAGTCTCATCCGACTTAAGCAGTGAGCCGGATAGATAAATCTAACCTGTATGCAGGAACAGGTGTGACCGGATCCTCTACGATCCGGGTCATAGCAAGCTTCTAGCAGAAGGAAGGAATCTCGCTGGTCAAAAGTAACCCCGATACGTACTGCATGAGCGAAGCGGACAGGGGCAGGACCACCGAGGCGTGGCCGAAAGAGGTGACGACACCCGTGTCGGTTGACGCAGGCACCATAGAGGCTCACGTAGCCTCTGCATGGGTGACGCGGGGGAAAGCAGCCCGGTCGGTTTGCTATTTTGGGAGGAGGCATATTCCCTGGAGTATGCCTCCACGTATGCCCTAAGTGGAGACCTAGCCACCCCTATATAAGGAGGGCTAGGGCCTCTGTAGAAGGGGTTAGGTTCTGCTGGTTGATCTCTAGTTGGTCTTGTACAGATTAGCCGGTGGTGAGAGTAAGAGAGTCCCTTCTTCCTCCTCTCCCCAATACAGCTCTAGGAGCACTTGTAACCTTGGAAGTGAATCGAATACAAGACTTCTGTTTGTGGAATCACTACACTATCCCTCCCTAGATTCCCCTAGTGTGATTAGTCCCCACCTTTAGCCTATCCATGGCATCTGCCGTGACACCACCACGACAATATGCCAAAAATCCTATTTCACCCAAAGACTCTAGGAGCCAGAATACGAGACGGAGAAGTGCGAGGGGGTGGTGTGGGCCCCCCAGGCACCTCCTCAGTCTCTCTCTTCGCCTATAAGGAGCCTTCTGACCTAAAAACTTCGGGGGGTTTGACGTTTTTCAGAAGGAGTTCTGCTCCGCCGCCACCACCAGATTCCACGAAACAGCACTAGAAACTCCGTTCTGGCACCCTGCCTAGATGGGGAATTGGAGGAGATCATCGACATCATCATCACCATCGCTTCTCCATCGACCATCCATGTTTCCCCCATCTATGAGTGAGTAATCCCCCGCTGTAGGATTTGGGGATGGTAGGGATTGGATGAGATCGTTCATGTAATGGCATCAGATTGTTAGGGCATGGTGCCTAGTATCTTTTGTTAGTGCTTTACGACTTTGTTGCGACTTGTTGTGCTTAATGCTTGTCACTAGGGCCTGAGTGCCATGATTTCAGATCTGAACATGTTATTGATTCATTATGATAGTATTGTTTTTGGTCTTATCTGGAAGTTGTATACACACGTTGTTGTCCGGAACCAAAGGCCCCGAAGTGACAGAAATCGGGATAACCGGAGGGAATGGCTTTGATGTGAGGATCACATGTGTTCACGGAGTGTTAATGCTTTGCTCCGATGCTCTATTAAAAGGAGCTCCTTAATTGCCAGTAGTTCCCTTGAGGCCCCGCTGCAAACGGGCTGGCAGGACAAAAGATGTTGTGCAAGTTCTCATTGCAAGCACGTATGACTATATATGGAACACATGCCTAGGATTATCTAGTACTTGGATGCTTTATCTTATTTATCTGCAATTGCCCTATGTTCTGATTGCTATGTGAATTGTCTTGTCCATGCAACGCCCGTCCATCCATCCCTATGCCTACCGCTCTCGAATCCCACTGTTTACTGCTATTGTCACTGCTGTCTTTACTTTACTATCGCTGTTACTTTGCTATTCCTACTACAAAACTGTTGCTACTGATAAACTGTTGTGAGCAAGATTGTTTCCAGGTGTAGCTGAATTGACAACTCAGTTGTTAAGGCTTATAAATATTCTTTGGCTCCCCTTGTGTCGAATCAATAAATTGGGTTTCACTTCCCTCGAAAATACTGCGATACACCCCCTATACTTGTGGGTCATCAGAGAAGCATCAAATTTAGCAATAGGAGACAATTTAGGTCTAATAGTACACCTCTCAAGGAGACTCTTAGCAGCGCTCCTATCATGGGTGTTTTTACATTCTTTAATAAATTCATCGGTCATCTCAACATAATCGTCTTTAATATCATAACTTTCACTAGACTCAGGTGAACTAACAGGTGTAGTAGTGTCTTCATTAGGAGTTTCAGTATTTCCAGCTATAGTTCTAGCAATCATAGCATCTAGGAAAGGACCTAATGAACCACTCTTATCAAGCACAGTAGAAGAAGCATCATAAGTATCAGAAGTTTCATATTCAGTAGTAGTAGCAGTGTGTGTAGCATGTGTATGTGGTGGTGTAACAAGCTTACTCATAACAGATGGTGAATCAAGAGCAACAGAGGTGTTCAGAACTGTACCTCTTCTTGTAGTGGATGGTAAAATAGGAACCTTGCAATCATGAGACTTACCCATGATGGATGGATACAAGTGAACAATAGAGAATCCAAGTGAACTTGATAAATAAAGCTATGCTCCCCGGCAACGGCGCCAGAAAATAGTCTTGATGACCCACAAGTATTGGGGGTGTATCACAGTATTTTCGAGGGAAGTGAAACCCAATTTATTGATTCGACACAAGGGGAGCCAAAGAATATTTATAAGCCTTAACTACTGAGTTGTCAATTCAGCTGCACCTAGAAACAATCTTGCTCACAACAGTTTATCAGTAGCAACAGTTTTGTAGTAGGAATAGCAAAGTAACAGCGATAGTAAAGTAAAGACAGCAGTGACAATAGCAGTAAACAGTGGGATTCGAGAGCGGTAGGCATAGGGATGGATGGACGGGCGTTGCATGGACAAGACAATTCACATAGCAATCAGAACATAGGGCAATTGCAGATAAATAAGATAAAGCATCCAAGTACTAGACAATCCTAGGCATGTGTTCCATATATAGTCATACGTGCTTGCAATGAGAACTTGCACAACATCTTTTGTCCTGCCAGCCCGTTTGCAGCGGGGCCTCAAGGGAACTACTGGCAATTAAGGAGCTCCTTTTAATAGAGCATCGGAGCAAAGCATTAACACTCCGTGAACACATGTGATCCTCACATCAAAGCCATTCCCTCCGGTTATCCCGATTTCTGTCACTTCGGGGCCTTTGGTTCCGGACAACAACGTGTGTATACAACTTCCAGATAAGACCAAAAACAATACTATCATAATGAATCAATAACATGTTCAGATCTGAAATCATGGCACTCAGGCCCTAGTGACAAGCATTAAGCACAACAAGTCGCAACAAAGTCGTAAAGCACTAACAAAAGATACTAGGCACCATGCCCTAACAATCTGATGCCATTACATGAACGATCTCATCCAATCCCTACCATCCCCAAATCCTACAGCGGGGGATTACTCACTCATAGATGGGGGAAACATGGATGGTCGATGGAGAAGCGATGGTGATGATGATGTCGATGATCTCCTCCAATTCCCCATCTAGGCAGGGTGCCAGAACGGAGTTTCTGGTGCTGTTTCGTGGAATTTGGTGGCGGCGGCAGAGTGGAACTCCTTCTGGAAAAACATCGAACCCCAATGAGTTTTTAGGTCAGAAGGCATCTTATAGGCGAAGAGGGAGACCGAGGGGGTGTCTGGGGCGGCCAGACCATCCCTTGGCGTGGCCTGGGCTAGCCCACATGGCCAGGTGGTGTGGCCTGGGCCCAGCCCTCCTCCGTCTCGTATTCTGGCTCCGGGAGTCTTCTGGTGAAATAGGATTTTTGGCATATTTTCCGGTAGTTTTCCTAATAGTTGATTTTATGCACAAAAACTAGACACCAAGGCAATTCTGCTAAAAATAGTGTCAGTCTGTGTTAGTTGGATCCAAATCACACAAGTTTAGAGGAGAAACAATAGCAAAAGTGTTCAAGAAAGTAGATCCGTTTTGGACGTATCATCTCCCCTGCATCTGGTTCAATCTCCTCTAGATTCGTTGGTTCAATCTGCAATGTATCCATTGCTTCATTCTCCTCTTGTTCAGATACTTCATTCTCCTATGCATTTGCTGCTCCCGACTGATCATCCATTCCATAAGTTGGGTCCACTGCATTTTTACAAAGCCTAGCAATGTGCCCTAGGATCCCAAAATGTTTGCACTTATGTCATCGAGGTGGTGCACCATCCTCTACACTAGCTCTCATCCTATTCTTACTTGGCCTACCTGCTAGTCTAGTAAAAACTGAGGGTATAGCTTGAAGCCTGGATTCACTTCCATCCATTGGTCTTTTCCCAACAAGGCTGGAACATTCTGAGCATATGCTGCCCTAAATTTGGCAACAGAGAAATAGTCCGACACGTATTGATCAACTTCACCCTCTTCACCTCCTAGAACACCCATGAAAAACAATGCATGTACGCAGGGTTTCCCACGGAGCTGCCATTGCCTGCAATGGCATGTCCTATCAACCAAACTCACTGGATACCTCCATTGCCTATCTTAACTATCAGTGTACATTACCTCAACCTCCATTCCTTTTCTAATGCATTTCATCTTCAATTGTTTTGCTCTGGCATGCAATGCCTTAATCAAATATGGGAGGATGAGATGGCCAGTATATACTATTGATGCAATTCTTTGACGCAAATCGATCTTTATCATATCATCTGCCTAATCTTATCAAATATTTGCCATAGCATAAGCCCTTTCAATGACTTGAACTTTGCATTGAAACTCTCTGCAAGGTTACTTGTCACATAGTCTACCTTGCAGATTTCATTGAATTGGCTTCTTGATCACACCATCCATGATGTGCATCCAAGTACTCCTTCACTGCAGGTTTTTGTTTATACAACACTTGCAAATGATATCGATGCTTCCTCAAACTGCATGTGTATGAAGCTGGCCATAGTTTGTCAGTATAAACTTTACCCTTTAATTTCTTTGTAAAATTCTTCACTAAGTGTCGCATACATTCCCTATGCTCCACTCCGGGGAATACTGCTTCTACAGCTTTCTCCAAACCTTTGCAAGCGTCCGTGTTGATAGCAAGTCCTGGTGGATAACCTATAAGGTCGTGCAAATTCTCTAGAAACCAAGTCCAACTTTCCTCTGACTCAATCTCCAAAACTCCAAAAGCAACAGGGAACATCCAATTGTGGCCATCAACTACAGTAGCAGCTACTAGCTGTCCTTTAAATCTGCCATGAAGAGTTCTTGCATCCACGGCCAAATAAGACATGCAACCATCTAGAAACCCTTGCCAGCAAGCTTTGAAACAAACAAAAGCACTTCTTCTCCATTGTCTTCCCTCTTATTTTGTACTGAAACTATATGCATGTCTATCTGTACAACACTACCTGGACTAGCCATCTCCACTTCAGCTTTGAAGTTCTAAAGCAACTGAAAACTTTCATTCCATGGACCATTGATCCTATCAAGAGCCATTTCCTTTGTATAGAACATCCTCATGTACGGTACTATAATATTAAACCTTTCAGAAACTTTTTTTATGAGCGTTGTTGCACCAAGTGATGGATTCGCTCTCATCCAATCCATGATTGCATCTGCCAACCACCTAGTCTTTACTAGTTTTGTTTTGTCCTTTGGCTGCTCCCCTTGAGGTTGACAAGAATGTTCGATCGGTTACCTTTTATCTAAAACATAATGAAAATGTCAAGTATAGTTAACAAATTCTACACAGTGATCTAAAATACACAACTGGTTGTAATACCTGAACCAAACTACTCCTGAGCATATTGGATGTGTGCATCCTCCACCTACACCTCTTGTATGGGCACTTCACTGTGAACCTTGTTGGCTCACTCTTAATAACAAAATAATCATTATTGGTGCAGATGCAATATGTAGTAAGGGCATTACGACAGTCCCGCATCGTTCCAAATACGGTGCCTTCTGAAATCTTAGGATTGTTCCTGTCCCACTCAATTACTCGCAAGTCCTCACCATTGTACTCGGCTAAAACGAGATTGTCATTGTTCTCCTCGTTCTCTTCGTCATTAATGTCATCAAATCTGGCACCGTGGGCCAATTCCTCTGTGTATTGATCCTCTAGTGCTTGTTTACTGAATCCATCTACCAATTCAGAAAACATCAACTCATCCTCATCATCTAGTGGAGGCGATCCCTCGGCAAGCTCTGCTTCGTCCTCCACATTGGTCGCACGAGCGATTTGGCTTACACTCGCAGTGCCAATAGATGGTATTGTTGTGGACCTACAAGGAGCGCGGGGGTGCACACTATTAGGAGAGAAAGCAGAGACACATGATGCCCGACCACCTGATGATGCCTGAACACCAGATGATGCTTTAGCCCTCTTTCCCGTGTGTTCAACTTTAGGTTGCACATGAATATGAATTCGACCAAAACGTTCGGCAACATTTAAAGAGAAAAGCATTACCAGATCAGCTTCGCTAGTTAGTGGGAGCAATCTTTGCTCGCTAATGTTGAAATATTGCAAATCAACTGAATCGACATTGCTCCAGGGGAATTTAGAATATATTTTATATTTCAAATCTCTGAGAGTTATGGAGGTTGCAATCACCGCTGGAAGTAAAATCTAGAGAGATACCATTCAAAACCACGAATTACGCTAGTATCCAGTTTAACCGCCAGCCGAAATGCTAGCGATGGATCAATCCTATTCGAAAAGCAAGGCAGTTAGCTGAGCACCGGCGATTCACGCTCAAATACTGCCTATAATCAATCCACAAAGGGAAACAATACTTACCCAGATGGAATCCATGCGTTAGATCCCTCCAATTCAACCCAATCTTCTCTGCGCTCGATAGGGAGGACCGGTACACCCGCTGGCATCGCGTACTATTCCGCGAAAGGGGTAGATCTAGCGGGGGAGGAAGCAGAGCTGGAGTGGGATCTATGGCTAGGGGAGGGGTGGCTCGGGGGACGAGGATGACATAAGGTAGGAAGGGCTCTCAGGTAGGAGGGCACGATGGCGGGGGAGCGGAGCGGAGGGGCGGTGTGGGAGCTGTTCCAGGCTCGGAGCGAGAATGGCCGGTCCAACGTGTCTCCATGTGGGCCCACCCTTCACCGCATATGCAAGACCCATCCCAACACGGCCCCACCCTTCACCACATATGCAGGACTTAACCCAACACGGCCCCACCTATCAGCATGTAATGGTTGAGGCGATGTAATGTAACGCTCAACGCAGGACCCGCCTAACACGGTCCCACCTGTCAGCATGTAACAGTCAAGCCTTTGACCTGACGACATACACCCGTCCGAGCGCATGTGAGGGTTTCAGAATGGTGGGAGGGGAAAGTGAGGGAAAACTAAGCGGCTGGGGAAAACTAAGTACAACTAACGAACCAGGGGCACGCAAATAGAAGTCCCTAAAAGATAGTAATAAGCATAGTCATGTGTAAAGTTTTAAGAGGGATAATCTCTTGTGGGAAACACATCCTAATATACTAGATCCCCTGTCATGCAGTGGGCATAGCAATTGTATTTTAATCCAACCAAGTGCACCACGAAGCAATGGGCTACAAACGATTATTAAGTGTAAAACACAGATCAAAGCATTAAGTGGTGATGTTGTTGTGATCCCGAATGGGTCGCTAAGCAAAGACCATACTACTCTTTCTGTCACTGGGTTCCTATGAGATCGCCACTAGCCAAGTATCTCACATCAAGCCTTTATCAATCTATGGGATCTTGGGTACCTACAAGTCCACGGGTCAAGACAAGATACAAAGAAACAAAAGATACAAATCTCTATTTCAAACAATACACAATGATCCCATACATTAAATGCACATAATCGCTGCGAGGTTTCTCCCCAAACCGCAACCAGTGAGGACTACTCACTCATAACAATAAGATCAAGGATAGAAAACATTGTGTAAAATACTTAGATTGAAATCAAATATTCTTACAATGGTAGCCGAATCACAAGGAGATCTAAAGTACAAAGTAATGTATATGGCTAGTGGAGAGGATGGAAGATGGATGGATGAACAATGGTGTGGATCTCCTTGGTGTGTGTTGTGATGCAATCTGAGAATGGCAGCCTTCTATGCTGCAGCTGAGGCCTCAAAATACATATGCGTCTTCACGAAAGTTATAGGGTTTGATGAGACGGAGCCGCGACCACATGGAACGGGTGGACAGTACGGGTAGGATCTGCCCATACTAGTGGTCGTTATAGCCAATGTCGCCTGGAATTGACTCCACAATTACTTGGCCATGTGGACTTCCTCAAAAACCTTCATTGTAACTCCAGATTTTACATTAAAAAGCGTGTTTTCCTGCACAACACAATTCAAATCAATGGTTTGAGTATCTTTGCAATTATTAGTCATTAGTGGCAAGGATTGAGAGTTTCTTATCAACTGCTTGACTAAAAACAATGTTTAAACGCGATGGAAGATGGTTATTTTTGGAGCCATCAACCTCCCCAAAGCTCAAACCTTGATCGCCCTCGAGCAAGAAGAAACAAAAGAACTGTAAGGAATTCAGCGTTTAAACTTGAAACAACGAGAATAAGAATTTACTTACGGTTGTTAGTCATATGCGTTTAGCACTTTATCCATTTTAAAGGCTTATCAAAGTTAGAGAGATTACAAGAATACAATACAAGCTTTGGTAAGTTAGGACAATCAAAGTAGAGTTTAATATAAGTATAAATAACTAGAAGTGTAACAATCAATCCAATTCTTCTAGTTAACTCTCATCTTGCCAAGGAACACTAGGATGTTTTAATAGCATAATTGAGTAAGAGAGTTCATGTCCTAAGTAGCATAACAGTGAAGTTTCTTATTAACGCACACATCAATAAATTAAGGCTATCTAAACACTTCTAGTCCAATCATTGTCTTCTAACAAAATTCATAAAGTAGTAACAAGACCATGCCAAGGACTTGTTATGTGGATCTTCATACATATCTTTTTTCTTTCTCTTCTTCCTCTTTTAAGGATTATTGGTTGTTTCTTTTACAAGTGCCTGCACACCATTTGAGAGTACCAATACTTTTGCCCATATATTAACACATATGCCACTCATGTCATCAACTCATAGCCGAAATCCGGGGTTATACCATAGATCGTTCAAAAGCTAGCGGAGTTGTTGGCATCCCAAAGGTATGCATGAGAAACATGGAAGTTTTTCTCTTTTCTCCCTTTTTATGCCAGTTCCACTGTTTGATTCACAACGTTAGATTTGACATGCATCACAATTACCACTAGACTTATTTTCAATCAAACAACTCCTTTCAAGAGTGTCGTCAAGTCTATCAAAACATCTATGGGGTTAAGTATCTTCAAGGGTATACTCTCAAGACAATCATTCATCATACAAGTCATAAATTTCAGACTTTTTCTTTTTGTACTTGTTTGGCAATATTATTTCCAAGGCAACACTCAGTTAGCTAAAAAGAACTATAGCAAAAGCTTCCACAACTAATTATCATACAAATAAAAAGCTTTACTCTATCTATTTCGAATTACTCCCACTAGCATGGCATCTTAAAAAATCAACCAACTAAGATAAACAACTCAAACTTCAAAAGTGGGAGACATAGGACATACCTCTCATGAGTGACTTGATAGTTTCTTCATTATAGGGATGTGTTCCTTCAAAACTCAAGCACGATTATTCCCATAATAATATTAAAGCAAAGAGGCATAGTGTGAATCCATGTTCACGAAAAACGGAAAAATGGAAAAATCTTTTTGTATTTTTGATGATAGGGATTAAAGAATAGAAAAGAACTTGCGATCAAGCAAGTAACTAAGAAAAGTAAACAAAGAAAAAACAAAAGCAAACTAAAAACAAAAGCAAAAAAGAAAAGCAAACAGAAAAACAAAGGCAAAGTGTTGGAACAAACCAACACGAGTGTTTTAGAGATCATAAGGAGCTAGAGTACAACCTCATTATTACACATATAAAATTGTCAGGGGAACACATCCCCAGGATCAGGCTTTTGCAAGCCCTTTTGTTGCTCATTGTGGTGGCGGTGGATAATCTCCCATGTTCCATTGGCTGCTCCAATCATGAAACTGGGTGGCGAGGTTCACAGAAGTATCTCAAAGGTTGATGGAGAGGTTGTTCATGATTTGGATATTTCCTTTGAGCGCATAGATATCTTCATAGGTGGTGTAGTAGTTCGGTGGCTGCACATCTTGTTCGGGTCCCTCTTGTTCTACTTCTTCATCTTATCCTCCTCCTCCCATGGGTATTTCTTGATGGGGTAAATCGGTCTCAACCTACGTGTCAAAATGCAAACGTCCACCCTCGATAAAGAATAGACGATTAGGCAAAGGAGCTACGATCAAGTGATCCACTCCATGTATATCAAGGAAGTATCTACCACCAGCTCTAGAAATCATACCACATGCTCTTAGAGTAGAGAAACCGAGACGGTGACTTCCTATCAATGGTTGGATGTTACCTAGGTTGATGTGACATGCGCGTGCAAAAACGGTCACAACTCCTCCTCCGCATATGGGTCCTCGAGATTGAAGATCTTGATGCTTAAGGTAAAACACAAGAAGGGCACCCAAATTTGGCGTTAGGTTACAATAAATAATAGCTGATTTTGCAAGGACCATCATATCCTCCTCATTGACTCTAGTAAACTCACCACGTGCCTCCAAGGTGTTAGCAATAATATAAAACAAATAGCGAATAGCAGGATGATCGATTTGGTTCCCCTTGGGTGTGTTTCCATGAATTCTCATTAAATTAAAGTACTCCCAAGGTGCAGGATTTGAAACAAAAGTAGTGGAGCATATGTCGGTGGTGTTGTTGGCAAACCCAAAGCATTGAGCCCATCGATCGAGCATAAAGAAGTACTCACAGCTCATAATATGGAAGTTTATGCGATCAACTCCACGTAATTACTCCTTAGAACAATAGTGAGAGCACACCGTACGTGCAAGGTGCGGAGGAACTCAAGCGTCAAGCGGTGATACATGGCAGCATCCTAGAATACAAAGTCATACAAACCAGCATTGTTGCTACGTAAATCAAAGTCAGCACGAATGCTAAGTTGGTTCAAGATATAGGGACACACCCACTTGGTGGACTTGATTTCTCGGAGCTTGAAATGGTTGAAACGGTTCAGCTCAAACTCCTCGGTGAACTCGATACCAAGTGACTCGCGGTCAATGTATCAACGAGTGGTGCGGAAGGTTCCACAGCGATCACATGTGTACGGCTCCTCGTGATCATCTAATACAAAATAAATAAAAATTTCTAATTAAAAATGTAGTCAAATAGAAACATAGCATAAACGATCCTCTACACTTGTTACAAAAGAAACTCCTCTAAAAACAATACTAAGCATGCTCAATATCAAGATTAGCTCAAGAACAAGACCTAAGTCTATATTGATAATGGTGAAAGATTGAGTAGAGTTTTGTTGCAAATAAGTTGGAGATCAGAGGAGAATCATAACTTAGATTGATTGGGTGCGAGGAATCGAAGAAAGATTGAGTAAATTTGAAGATCCAATGGAGGTGGTTTGGAGTTTGGAGGAAGAAGAAAGAGATAGTTTGTACTTTGGGATTTTTAGGTTACCTGCTCATGGATATTATGGCGGCTGCGTACAAGGTACTGGCGGGCGGTACGGCCGGAGCCCGCCCATACCGGGTGACATATCTTGGTGGTGACGAATCCCTTCTGGAAATGCACTCGGTACGGGCACGTGGTACGGTCGCACACGCCCGTTCTACTGGTCATTATGCGTTCAATACCCTTGCTTGAAATCTGATGGTTTGCTCGAGGGTACAGTACGAGCGTGCGATACGGGCGCCTCCGACCGTACCAGTGGTCACTACGAGCCGCTGTTTCCTATGTCAAAAATCAGAATTTCTATCTTTCAATGCCTTGATGCAGTATGGGCGCACGGTATGGTCCCTTCTAGCCGTACCACTGGTCATTATACGGCTAGTGAGCTAAAAAACTCAAAGAATTTGATTAGTAGCTTCGTGCGTCTTTACACATATTATCAAAGGACAAAATAATAGCAAATAGACTTCATAAAATCAACAATACTTCTTAGGACATGTGTTAGTAAAAATAAAAGGTAGAGGATTACCTTATTTCTTCTCCTCTCTCCAAAAGGTCTTCTTGAACACTCTTTATTAAAAACAAAACAAAGCAAAAACAAACAAAACTAAACTAAACTAACACAAAAGTCAAAAAAAATTATTTCACATGGGTTGCCTCCCATGAAGCGCTTCTAGTTAAGGTTAATTAGCTTCACCTAGATGGTGATCATTTAGGTTTAATGAGTGGAACACCCACTCCAAAGTAATTGGATTTCAAAGTAATTATACCACCGTAATCATTAGGCTTGGCCTTCTTCTTCCTAGGGAAGTGGACTATAAAAGTATCTCTCGACGGTAGTCCTATTATCACATTCCCTTCATGTAAATGAATTAAAACTTTGATGGTTCTTAGGAAGGTCCTAACTAGAATTATAGGTGCTATGGGATCTTTAGGCATGTCCACAGTAACAAAATCAATAAGCATGGGACTACCTTTAATTTCAACAACTATATTTTCTTTTATCTCAACCGCTTGTTTATAAGTTGAATCCGCTAGATAGAGTATTAATTTAGTAGTTGCAAATGGCCCCAAGTTTAACTTGTCAAATAGTATTTTGGAAATCATTGAGAGTTTGAGACGCTTGCACCAAGATCACAAAGTGCAGATATCTCACTAACCCAACCTTAATTTTAATAGTGGTCACAAATATATCGTCTAGCTTAGCAGGAAGCTTATCAGCTAGTCTCTTATACTCCATCTCTAAATATTGAACTTTAGATGCCACTTGTTGAATAAATTGTTGGTACATAGCATCATTACCTTGTTTTATACCAGGCTTCTTCATGGTGATCATCTTTAGTAGATCTTCCATGGTATATTCAAGTGTTGGCGTGTTGCTATAATCCAGCTCTTTAGGCTTCTCTTCATTTGTTACCATCCTCATCAGCTTGAGGTCTTCTACCGGATTTGGCTAGTATGAGAGATTGGCTCTCGGCTACCTTGCCTAATTGAGCCTCCACGGTCTTTGTCCTCTCATGTAGAGCCTACACATCATTTCTAATTGCAACAGCTTGGTTAGATAATTTTCCTATACTACTTTCATGGTTCTCCGTGATTTTAATAAGAATATTATTTTGCTTGGTTTGAGCTTTCATAAAAGTTATAACAGTTTACTCAAATGAGAGATTGCCATGATTTGCTCCATTATGATTATCATAATTATTATAAGGAGCTCCTGCAGGACTAGAATAATGTTTTTGAACATTAGAAGCAAAATTTTGGTTCTTCCATGCAGGATTATAAGGAGTGAGAGCTATAAAATTAATATCATTAACATTGGTAGCGATATCATTAAATTGGGTATCTTCCTTACCCTTTAGTATGTTGAGTAATTGTCTACCTTATATGTAAGCTCTTCATTGTTGACCTCGGTGATTGAACTTAATCATTTCGAGGTTCTTTCCACATGCCATTAGGCACGATTGTTTTTCATATCATCAAGTAATTTCTTTGCAACACTCACTTTCTTTCCCATGATCGTTCCTCATGCTGCAGTATCTAGCATAGACTTAGACATTGGGTTAAGGCCATTACAAAATAAATGTAATAAAATTCAATCTTCGATCCCATGACTAGGACAGTTCATTACGGCTTCTTTCATCATTCCCATGCAAGCGCTAGTGGCTAGCTGGGGGGGAAATAGTCATAAACATATTAGTGTATTCCTCCCAAGATTTAATAGTGCCCTTAGGTAGAGCTAGCAACCAGTCCTTAGCCTTTCCTCTAAGTGAGAAAGGAAACAATCTTAATTTAACAGCATTTGGATCTACATCCTAAATACACATCATGTCGCAAATTTCAGGAAAAGTAATTAAGTGCAAACCTAAATCCTCAAAAGATGAGCCCCAAATTGGTTTTGCTAAAACCAAACTTAAAAGGTTAGGCTTAATTTCATATTCTTCCGCATCAACAACGGGCTGAGTGATAGGTGCACGGGTAAAATCATCAGTGGGAGTAGCATACTCCCCAAGTCTCTTTTGAGCCATGGCTCTTTATATTTTTGGTATTTTTTAAGTAAAGAAAACAAACAACAAGTAACTAATTTTTTTGGTTTTCAAATAGATAACTAGAAAGTAAACTAATAACACAAATAAAACTAAAACAAATAATAAAACTAAAAACAAGGTCTCTAGTGACCTCACCAGGATAGCGAAATTGCTTCCCCGGCAACGGCGCCAGAAAAAGGGTTGATACCTTCGATCTGGATTCATGGATGTAGTATAATAGTTTTTTTCCTAGAAGACCTAGGTTTCATTGAACCTTGGAAAGCAATGCTAAAAGAAAATAAAAAGGACATGTCAACAAGACTTTGTTTTACCTTCGTTTACCAGACCAACCTAGTTTACTTTTATAATGGGTTGCATCAATGGATGGACATAGGCCAGGGTTGAAGATGCACCTGCAGCTGCACATCATATGGGATAAAAGATAATAATAAGCACAGTCATGTGTAAAGTTTTAATAGGGATAATCTCTTTGGGCAACACATCCTAATATACTAGAGCCCCGGTAATGCAGCAGGCATAACAATAGTCTTTTAATCCAACCGAGTGCACCACGAAGCAACGGGCTACAAATTATTATTAAGTGTAAACCACAAATCAAAACATTAAGTAGTGATGTTGTTGTGATCCAGATTGCTAAGCGAAGATCATACTACCCTTTCTGTCACTAGGGTTTCTATGAGATCATCACTAGCCAAGTATCTCACCTCAAGCCTTTATCAATCTATGGGATCTTGGGTACCTACAAGTCCACAGATCGAGACAAGAGACAAAGAAACAAAAGATAAAAATCTCTATTTCAAACAATACACAATGCTCCCATAGATTAGATGCACATAATCACTGCGAGGTTTCTCCCCAACCCACAACCCGTGAGGACTACTCACTCATAACAATAAGATCAAGGATAGAAAACATTGTGCAAAATACTTAGATTGAAATCAAATATTCTTCCAATGGTCGCCGAATCACAAGGAGATCTAAAGTACAAAGTAATGGCTATGGCTAGTGGAGGGATGGAAGATGGATGGATGAAAAACAATGTGGATCTCCTTGGGGTGTGTTGCGATGCAATCTAAGAATATATAGGCATCTTCACGAAATTTGTAGGGTTTGACGAGATGGAGCCATCGTCACATGGTACGGGCAGATGGTACAGGCGGGCCCTGCCCGTACCAGTGGTCTTTACGATCGTTGTTGCCTAGAATTGACTCCACAATTACTTGGTCGTGTGGACTTCCTCAAAAACCTTCATTATGACTCCAGATTTCGCATTAAAAGCATGATTTCCTGCACAACACAATTCAAAGCAATGGTTTGCATATCTTTGCAATTATTAGTCATTAGTGGCAAGGATTGAGAGTTTCTTGTCAATTGCTTCACTAAAAACAATGTTTAAAATCGGTGGAAGATGGCTATTTTTGCAGCCATCAAGCCACCAGGGGCACCCCATGGGGGTACATCATATTATACATAGTCTCTCCCTCCGCCTACGGCATCTCCTGATAGCTATGAGATTCGACATATTTTTGATGGTTTTTATTGATGGTTTTCTTTTGGATTTGATCGTTTTCTAGCTTTACCTAACGCCTATACTTCGGTAGCAAAGAAAACATGGTTTTTAATGTGTGTTTCAAGTTCTGGACATCAATAGAGGGTTTTAGCAAGAGAAACACAATATTCAGGCAAAAACAAGCAAGTCTCTTTTTGGAAGCGATCAAGGGAGGCATACTGTAGCTTTAACGAGTAACTATACGGCGGGAATATTTTTCCAGCCATATAGCTCCCGCCGTATAGTTGCCGCCGCCTCCGTCTTGTCAAAAGGGACAACTTTCATGAAGAGGAGAGACGCGAAATCATAACACAGCAGCCGCCATCCCATCCAGAAAGGAGAAAGAAGTGATCCGGAGAAGACGGGGAAGACGTTCTTCATCTCTCTCCACGATCTTCGGCCTCCTAGCCATCACACCCTCATAGCCATTACTTGTACTTGAGAGAGAGAGAGAGAGAGATCTTCAATTTGCAAGATTAGGGTTTGAGATTGTTTCTTCCTATCTTGAATACTGTTGGATTGCTATTCTATTCTTATTGTGGATTTCCATGGTAATATCGAGAAGAACTCCCTTTATTTAATTATATCGATGATGCTTTCTTCTCTCATGTGTGAGTAAGTTCCTTGGGTGTGGGAGATGTAAGGGATTGGTGAGATGTGATGTGCCTCCATATATTTTCCATTAGTTTGTGATTGATTTTAATTACTATATTATGTGTGCTTGACTATCTATGGGATGCCTAATGCTTGTTGTCCAATTAAGGGCCTAGACAACATGATGCTTTGTTCTACATAGATAGGATCTTGTTTGCTAGCAGACCGGCGACCCCCGAGTGACACGGGGATATCAATGGGAAACTAGTTTGACTCAAGGATCATGAGGAACCACTATGCTTATTGCATTAGTCCGATCCAAGGATCTTAATTTCTAAGCAACCTGAAGGATCTTAATCGTCTAGTGACTGGCCCTGGTTTTGGTAACAGACTAGTAGTATTATTGAAGTTGGGATGAAATCTAACAAGAGGAGTTCCGGCTAATTATGGGTTGCTCTCCTACACATATACTTATAAGATTATAATTGTTACACTTATCATTCGTCCACCTAGCACAGTCACTATCACCATGAATTGTATCTCCCCGTGCCTTCTTTGTCATCTGCAGAAAACCACAAATAATCGAATCGTTCTTTACTTTTATGCTTTTTATTCCTGAAGTTTACATTTTAGTTTTATTTAAATACATCCAGCTTAATGCAAATTTCATTCTTATTTCCATACTTGCAGTCAATTCACTTGAAGACCTGTGACAACTTTGAGTGTGACAAAGACTTCATTCATAAACACTTACATTTGGGCTCCTTGTGGGATCGATATCTATTCTTCGAAACTAGCTACAAACGATTTGTGCACTTGCAAACATCAAGCTATTTTATGGTGCCTGATGACCCACAAGTATAGGGGGTGTATCGTAATATTTTTGATAAGTAAGAGTGTCGAACCCAACGAGGAGCAGAAGGTGCTGGCTAGTGGTATGGATCCGGAATTCTCTGCAAATACTTAGCAAACGGATTTTTAGGGGTTTTTGATAAAGCGAGTAAATAAAGTACGAGTAAATAAGAGACAATAGGAATAAATGCAGCAAGTGGCCCAATACTTTATTCAGCAAAGGACAAGTCGGTTGTATTACTTAAGATGACCAAACGTTCTCGAGGACACACGGGAATTCTATCAAGTGCTTTCGCTTCATATAGTTGATTAATCTTCTTTAGCTTGCTAAGTGTTGTGTGGGTGAACCTATGCTAATGTACCGACCTTACTAGGACTAATACATACTTGTGATTATACCACTTGCAAACATCCGTAAGTACAAGAAAGTAATTAAGGTAGAAACCTAACCACAACTTTAAACTCTAAGACCCTGACGTCCCTTGTACAATGGTTTCCTAACGGGGGTTTAGGTTTCTGTCACTCTGGCAACCCCTACGATTAGTAGCCAAATAAACAATGCATTCCACTAGGCCCATAAGGTGAAGTGTCATGTAGTCGATGTTCACATGACACCACTAGAAGAAGTACACCACAACTTAAATATCAAACTATTGAATCTTTCTCAACACAATTCCACTACTAACAACATCACTTCTCCCATGTCCTCAAGAACAAAACGAACTACTCACAAGACATCATATGGATCATGATCAGAGATGGAATAATGATGTATAACAATCTGAACATAATCAATAATTCAATGGTTCACTCAATAGCATCAACTACAAAGAGTAATCAACACCGGGAAAGTTTCCCCTAAGAACTATGCAAGATTCAACCCAATTGTTACAGCAATATGGAGATGGTGATGAGGGTGCTGATGGTGATGATGGTGGTGATGATGATGATGATCCCGATGAAGTCCAGCCTTATGATGGTGTTGATGGCGACGATCTCCCCTCTCCGGGAAGGAATTCCCCTGGCAGAAATCTGTTTGCCGGAGAGATATTTCTCTCTCGGTGTTTTCCGCCCTACAGAGGCGGCAGAATCTTTCTGTGGTTGCTCCCCGAGTATTAGGGTTTCGGGAGGATTATATACGCCAGAGGGGAGAGCTGGAGGTGGGCCAGGGCGGCCACACCACCTGGTGGCGCGACCTAGGCTGGCCCGTGCCAGGGGGTGGTGTGGGCCCCCTGTGGCCTATCTCCACTCCCCCTTCTCGCTTCCTTCGTATTCTGGAAAAATAGGATTTTCCATATATTTTCCCGTATTTTCTGATCTTCGCGAATTTTGCCTCCAAACAGCACCTTTTCCATCAGAATCCTGACTGCAGCGGTCCATGCTCCAAAAGTCATCAACCATGCAAAAACAGATGAAATAACATAAGTATCATCTCTTGATATGAAATATATCAATGAATAACAGTGAATTATGATATAGAATAGTGATGCAAAATGGACATATCAGTGTCGTTTCTGGGGAGCTAAGCACTGAGTGTTTGTATCTTGACATTTCATGTGTTACTACTACAAAATGGTCTCCCTAGGAGACAAAAGGTCTCCACGCTATGGTAGGACCTATTTACCAGATTATATTGAGCACGTGCCTATTCCAAGGCGCGAGGAAATTATTGAAAAACTTTTAAGATCAACTAAGGTTGAAGTTGAAAACCTGAGCAATTTTATGGAAATCATGTCCATCTACAGGACAACACCTAAGAAACCTGAGAAAACTCTTAGAGAATACAGTGCTCCAAATTCTGCTTTTCTTAAACAACAAATAAAATTTCCTAATCCTGGAGTTAGAGAATATCTATTTGATGGTGGAATTATTAAAAATTTGCAGGAAAAAGCTTTCAGTGGAAGGGAAGATGAAGACCCAGGAAGACATCATAGAGAGTTCGACGATGTGATAACATCACTTGGACCAACAGGTTTGCCAAGCGACTTCTCTCGTCTAAAATTATTTCGTTGGTCTCTTAAAGGTAAGGCTCTAGACTGGTTATATTCTCTCCCTCGTCATTACATTAAATGTTGGGAAACTGTATTGTTAAATTCATAAACAGGTTTAATCCTTTTAAAAAGGTAACTAAAATTAGAAATAATATAGGAAACTTTAGTCACAACGTGGGAGAAAACTACCCACAAGCCTGGAATAGATTCTTCAGAATGATCAATAATATTCCTAATCATGGCTATTTTGAATCAACTATTTGCCATTTATTTTAGCATTTTCTTAATACTCAATGTAGAGAGTTGCTTGACTTATCAGCAGGAGGATCGATAAATACTTTAACTATTAAAGCATGTTTGGAATTCATGTCTACTAGGGCTAAGAATGATTCTTTATATAATCCTGATTTCGGCACTAAGCTGGAAAGGGATACTTCAGATAACTCCTGATCTTATGCTTGAAGTACGCAAAACAATGAAAGAAAATGGTATACCTTCTGAACTTGTTAAGGAAAACCAAGTAGACTTGTTACAAGTTTTTACTGAAGAAGATGAAACTAGAAAAGTTTTTCAAGAATTAAAACATCGACAAGCAAAATCTCATAATAACCTTCATAAGAAATTTCAAAGACATAACAAGATTTTTGCGGAACTCACAAAAAATTATGATGAGATTTGCCAAAAATAAAATTATTTCACAAGTACCTTAGTATGGTTGAAACCCAATGTGAACAAATAGCATCTGGTTACCAAAATTTTCTTCAAGATGATAGATATTCCTATTTCTACTAATGTTGTTACAAGGGGAGGTGCAGTTGTTATAGGACCATTAGGACCACCAGAATATGAAGCTCAAAAAGATCAAACGGAAAAAGCCTTGCTCAAAGCAAGCCAAGAAGATGATACACTGGTGGATCCTTGATGGCTCAATACACGGCGCCCAGAAAAGTGCTTGGTGCGTGGTGTTGATGTAGAGCTCGTTGGGAACCCCAAGAGGAAGGTATGATGAGCACATCAGCAAGTTTCCCTCAGTTATGAAACCAAGGTTTAATCGAAATAGTAGGAGCAAGGAAACACCTCAAAGGTGTTACTACCTGAGCTTTGGCAGGGCGCACTACCGGTGCTAGTAGCAACGTGGAGACCTGCACAACACAACCATAGAACTTTGTCCCCAACTTGCGATGAGGTTGTCAATCTCACCGTGTTTTGCGGAAAATAAAGGATTAAACGTATCGAATGGAAAGAAGTAAAAGTTTGCAGAAAGTAAACACAAAGCATAAACAGTTTATAGATTGTATGTAAAGTAAAGGACTGGGATCCATAGTTCACTAGAGGTGGATCTCCTTAGATAGATAACATGCTAGGTGAACAAATTACAGCGGGGCAATTGACAAACACCGAGAAAGCAATACATGCATATACTAATCATCTTGACTCCTCTGAGACTTGATTGGGCATTACAACATAATACATAGACCGCCATCCAACTGCATCTATGACTAATAATCCACCTTCAGGTTATCATCTGAACCCCCTCCAGTATTAAGTTGCAAGCAACAGATTATTGCTTTACGAACTGCGTGTAAAGTAAACAATACAATTGTTCTATGAACAAAGGATCGTTGTTTTCTCCCTAGTAGCAACAACACATCTAGTACCTTAGAGATTTCTGTCACTTCCCCAGATTACTAGAGGCATGAACCCACTATCGAGCCTAAATACTAACTCTTGGAGTTGCTAGCATCTACTTGGCCAAGATAGCTACTAACAACAGAAAGAATGCAAGATCTCAAATAAGAAAGACATAATAGAATCAATAATCAATTTGAAATAGCATCTCAATATCCATCGGATCCCCGCAAACACAACATGTATGAATTACAAATAGATGATCTTGATCATGAATGGAGCTCACAAGATCTAAACATGAAAGCACAAAGGAGGAGAAACTAGCCATCTAGCTACTACATGGATCCGTAGTCCAAGGATGAACTACTCACGCATCACATCGGAGGCTTGCATGGTGATGAAGAAGGCCTCCAGGGTGAATTCCCCTCTCCGGCAGGGTGCCGGGAAGAGATTCAGATCCCTCCCAATCTAGGGATGGAGATGACGGCGGCTACAGAATCTTTCGTGGATTTTTGATTAGGCACTTAGGGTTTTCGACCCGAGGGCAACTTATAGGCGGAAGGAGAGGCCGAGGGGGTGCTGGTGTTGGAGATATGCCTAAGAGGCAATAATAAAAGTGGTTATTATTATATCTTTGTGTTTATGATGAATTTTTACATCCCATGCTATAATTGTATTATAAGGAAACACTAATACATGTGTGTTTGGTAAACATAAAAGAGTCCCTAGTAAGCCTCTTATGGAACTAGCTTGTTGATTAATTGATGATCATGGTTTCCTGATCATGGACATTAGATGTCATTAATAACAAGGTTATATCATTAGGAGAATGATGTGATGGACACACACCCATAGTAAGCGTAGCATAAGATCAAGTCATTAAGTTCGTATTGCTATAAGCTTTCAAATGCATAAGTAACCTAATCCTTCGACTATGAGGTTATGTTAATCACCATCACCGGATGGGTACTTTGATGACATCAAACACCGCTTCGTAACTGGGTGGTTATAAAGGTGTCATTGGGTATTCTGAAAGTATGTGTTGAAGCGCATGGACCAAGATTGGGATTTGTCCATCCATATGACGGATAGATATGCTCTGGGCCCTCTCGGTGGAATGTCATCTAGTTAGCTTGCAAGCATGTGACTAGGTCACAAGGGATGACATAACATGGAACGAGTAAAGAGTACTTATCAGTAAAAAGGTAGAACTAGGTATGGAGATATCGACGATCAAACCTCGGATAAGTAGAATATCGCGTGACAAAGGGAATTGGTTTCGTATGTTAATGGTTCTATCGATCATGAAGTCATCGTTGAGTATGTGGGAGCCGTTATGGATCTCCAGATCCCGCTGATGGTTATTGATCGGAGAGGTGTCTCCATCATGTCTGCATATTCACGAACCGTAGGGTGGCACACTTAAGGTTCGAAGTTGTTTCAAGTAGATATGGAATGTGCGTTGGAGACCGAATGTTGTTCGGAGTCTCGGATTGGATCCGGGACATCACGAGGAGATCCGGAATTGTCCGGAGAATGAGATTCATATATTGGGGATCATTTTCTAAGTTAGGAAATGTTCTGGAGTATTTGTATGGGGATTCTAGAAGGTTTCGGAATGTTCCGGAAGGTTCTAGAAGATTTCTTGGAGTTTGCTTGAAAACCAAGAAAGGATCAAGGAGTCTTTGTGGGGCAAGACAAGGAGTCGTGGGGGAGGAGGACTCCTCCCCCCCTCCCAATCAGCCGACCAAGGAAGGGAGGGGAGTCCTACTAGGACTCTCCCTCCCATGGCGCCTCCCTCCTTTAAATAGAGGGGTGGAGGCGCCACCCCCTGGCCCCCTCCACTCCAAACCCTAGCCGCCGCCTCTCTCCTCCTCCTTCCCTCTGCTCTTGCTTAGGCGAAGCCCTGCAGAATTCTCTACTCCACCACCACCACCACGCCATCGTGCTGCTGGGATTCCGGGGAGAAGATCTACTACCTCTGCTGCTTGCTGGAACAGGGAGAGGAAGGTCTGCTTCGACTCCACACGTGTGACCGACTGCGGAAGCGCTGCCGGAACGCGGCGCCGGAAGGATCGTCCACACGATCTTAAGATCGGCAAGTGATCGACTACATCAACCACGAGATCCAATCTCGTAACGCTTTCGGATCTACAGGGTTAGTACAGATCTATCTCGTTGCACATGTCTAATAGATTAGATCTTGGCTTTTATCTAGATTAGATCTGGGTTTTGTTCGTTCTTGCGGTAGAAATTTTTTGTTTTCCATGCTACGAACCCATCAGTGGTATCAGAGCCTTGTCTATGCATAGATCTATTGCACGAGTAGAACACAATGGTTTTGTGGGTGTTGGTGCTCGTGGCATCTTTTGCTTTGTGTACTTTGCATCTTGCGGTATGGTGGGATGAAGCGGCTCGGGCTCACCTTACATGTCATCGCACATGAGACTTGCTCCACGCTTGACGTGTAACCTGCTTTGCACAAGTGGCTTTGCGGGTGTCTGTCTCTCCCATCATAGTATAGATAAAATCTACACTTTGCACTTGATAGCACTTGTATCAACGTTGTGGTTTAGTTTCGTAGGTAAGATCCGTTCTTATTCGAAAGACCCAAACCACGTAAAACATGCAAAGATAATTAGAGGCGTCTAACTTGTTTTTGCAGGGGTTTTTTGATGTGATATGGCCATCATGTGATTGTGATTATATTTGATGTATGCAATGATCCTTGTTGTAATATGGCAACCGGCAAGAGCCTAATGGTTGTCTTTAATTCCGTTAAGACCTGCGTGTCTATTCATCTTGTAATAGCTTTATTCCAAGTAGTTGTAATAGTTGCTGGTGATGATGGACAACCATGAAGCGGCGCCACTAACCTTGACGCAATGCTGGTGATGATGGAGATCATGTCCGTGCTTTGGAGATGGAGATCAAAGGCATAAGAAGAAAGGGCCATATCATATCACACTAATTATGAATTGCATGTGATGTTAATCCTTTATGCATCTTGTATTGCTTAGATCGCGACGGTAGCATTATAAGATGATCCCTCTCACTAAATTTCAAGTAATAAAGTGTTCGTCCTTAGTTGGCACCGTTGCTAAGACTCACCGTCTCGAAGCATCTCGTGATGATCGGATGTGATAGATTCTACGTGTGCATACAATGGGTGCAAGCCAGATTTGCACATGCGAAAACTAAGGTTAATCTTGATGAGCCTAGCATGTACAGACATGGTCTCGGAACACGGAATACCGAAAGGTAGAGCACGAGTCATATAAGTGATATGATGAACATGAAGATTGTTCGCCGATGAAACTACATCTTCTCTCGTGAAGATCGGACTTGGTGTAGTGGACTTGGTTCATGTAATCACTAAGACAATGTGAGGGATGTTGTTTTGAGTGGGAGTTCACCTAGTTAATTTAAGAATTAAAATTGAACTCAATTTATCATAAACTTAGTCTAAACTACTTGCAAATTTGTTGTAGATTATGGCGAATCTCTCCATCAATTTCAATGCATTCCTAGAGAAAGAAAAGCTTAAGAACAATGGAAGCAACTTCACGGACTGGCTCCGTGGTCTGAAGATTGTCCTCAGGGCTGGTCAGATGACCTATGTGCTCGAAGCACCGCTAGGTGACCCACCTGCAGAAGATGCCACCGATGACGTAAAGAATGTTTACGCCACTCGGAAAAATCATTACTCCACAGTTCAGTGTGCCATCCTGTACGGTTTAGAAACGGAGCTTCAGAAGCGCTTTGAGCACCATCACCCGTTCGAGATCATTAAGGAGCTCAAGCTCATTTTTGCGACTCACGCGATCGTGGAGAGCTATGAGGCCTCCGAAAAGTTCTTTACCTGTAAGATGGAAGAGGGAAGCTCCGTTAGCGAGCACATGCTCACCATGTCTGGGCACGCAAACAAGCTCCAAGAGTTGGGGCTAACGATTCCTAATGAGTTAGGGATTCACCGTGTCCTCCAATCACTGCCACCGAGTTATAAGAACTTTGTGATGAACTACAATATGCACTGCATGAACAAGACGTTGCCTGAACTATCGTCCATGCTGAAAACTGCTGAAGTGGAGATCAAGAAGGAGCACCAAGTGTTGATGGTCAATAAGACCACCAATTTCAAGAAACAGGGCAATCCTAAGAAAAAGGAAAACTTCAAGAAGGACGGCAAGAAAGCTGCTGCACCTGCTAAGAAGCCCAAGGCTGGTCCTAAGCCTGAAACTGAATGCTTCTACTGCAAGGGTGCTAGTCACTGGAAGCGTAACTGCCCCAAGTACCTAGCGGATCTGAAGAACGGCAACATCAAGAAGAAAGGTATATTTGATATAAATGTTATTGATGTGTATCTTACTAGTAATCGTAGTAGTGCCTGGGTATTTGATACTGGTTCGGTTGCTCATATTTGTAACTCGAAACAGGAGCTGCGGAATAAACGAAGACTGGCGAGAGACGAGGTGACGATGCATGTTGGAAATGGCTCCAAGGTTGATGTGATCGCCTTCGGCACGCTCCCTCTACATCTACCTTCGGGATTAGTTTTAAATTTGAATAATTGTTATTTGGTGCCTGCGTTAAGCATGAACATTATATCTGGATCTTGTTTATTGCGAGACGGTTACTCTTTTAAGTCTGAGAATAAAGGTTATTCGATTTATATGAGTAATATCTTTTATGGTAATGCACCTGAGATGAATGGTTTATTCTTATTGAATCTCGATAGTAGTGATACACATGTTCACAACATAGATGCTAAACGAATAAAATTGAATGATAATTCTACGTACATGTGGCACTGTCGTCTTGGTCACATGGGAGTGAAGCGTATGAAGAAACTCCATTCTGATGGACTTCTTGAATCACTTGATTTTGAATCACTTGAAAGATGCGAAGCATGTCTAATGGGAAAAATGACTAAGGCTCCATTCTCTGGAATAATGGAGCAAGCTACAGACTTATTGGAAATAATACATACCGATGTGTGCGGTCCAATGAGTGTGGCATCGCGTGGTGGATATCGTTATGTTCTCACTTTCACGGATGACTTAAGTAGATATGGGTATGTCTACTTTCTGAAACATAAGTCCGAAACTTTCGAGAAGTTTAAGGAATTTCAAAGTGAAGTGGAGAATCATCGTAACAAGAAGATTAAGTTTCTGCATTCTGACCGTGGAGGTGAATATCTAAGTTATGAGTTTGGCATGCATTTAAAGAAATGTGGAATACTTTCGCAGTTGACACCGCCGGGAACACCACGGCGTAATGGTGTGTCTGAACGTCGTAATCGAACTCTCTTAGATATGGTTCGGTCTATGATGTCTCTTACAGATTTACCGCTATCGTTTTGGGGCTATGCATTAGAGACAGCCGCATTCACTTTAAATAGGGCACCATCTAAATCCGTTGAAACGACACCGTATGAATTGTGGTTTGGTAAGAAACCTAAGTTGTCGTTCCTTAAAGTTTGGGGTTGCGAAGCGTATGTAAAGAAGTTACAACCTGATAAGCTTGAACCCAAAGCGGAGAAATGCGTCTTCATAGGATACCCTAAAGAAACAATTGGGTATACCTTCTATCATAGATCCGAAGGCAAAGTTTTTGTTGCCAAGAATGGATCCTTTCTTGAGAAGGAGTTTCTCTCGAAGGAAGTGACTGGAAGGAAAGTAGAACTCCGCGAAGTTATTGAACCTTCTCTCGGAATTGAGAGTAACGCAGCACCGGAAGATGTTTTTGTGCCGCCTGCACCAATTGGAGAGGAAGCTAATGATGGCGATCATGAAACTTCGAACGAAGTTACTACTGAACCTCGCAGGTCAACAAGGGTTCGTACCACTCCTGATTGGTATGACTCTGCCTTGAACGTCATGTTGGTGGACAACACTGATGACCCTGTGATGTATGAAGAAGCTATGGTGAGCCCAGATTCCGACAAATGGCTAGAAGCCATGAAATCCGAAATGGGATCCATGTACGAAAACCAAGTATGGACTTTGGTGGACTTACCGGATGGCCGTTAGGCTGTCGAGAACAAATGGATTTTCAAAAGAAAAACAGATGCTGATGGTAATGTTACTGTCTATAAAGCTCGACTTGTCGCGAAAGGGTTCCGACAAATTCAAGGAGTTGACTACGATGAGACTTTCTCACCAGTAGCGAAGCTAAAGTCTGTGAGGATTTTGTAAGCAATTGATGCATATTTCGATTATGAGATTTGGCAGATGGATGTCAAAACGGTGTTCCTTAATGGTGACATTGAGGAAGAGTTGTATATGGTACAACCCAAGGGTTTTGTCGATCCTAGTGATGCTGACAAGGTATGCAAACTTCAGCGCTCCATTTATGGACTAAAGCAAGCATCCCAGAGTTGGAATCAACGTTTTGATAAAGTAATCAAAAACTTTGGATTTATACAAACTTATGGAGAAGCTTGTATTTACAAGAAAGTGAGTGGGAGCTCTGTGGCATTCCTAGTACTATATGTAGATGACATATTGTTGATTGGGAATGATATAGAACTTCTTAATAGCATCAAAACCTATTTGAATAATAGTTTTTCAATGAAGGATCTTGGCGAAGCGGCATATATTCTAGGCATAAAGATTTATAGAGATAGATCAAGACGCCTAATAGCGCTTTCACAAAGTACATACTTAGACAAAGTTCTAAAGAAGTTTAGAATGGAAAGAGCAAGAAGGGGTTCGTGCCGATGTTGTCAGGTAAGACCTTGAGTAAGACTCAAAGTCCGGCTACGGCAGAAGATAGAGAAAAGATGAATAATATTCCCTATGCCTCGGCCATAGGTTCTATCATGTATGCCATGCTGTGTACAAGACCAGATATAACACATGTTGTTAGTTTGACTAGCAGATATCAAAGTGATCCTGGAATGGAGCACTGGACAGCGGTCAAGAATATCCTAAAGTACCTGAATAGGACTAAGGATATGGTTCTTTCTTATGGAGGTGATGAACAGCTTGTTGTAAACGGTTACACTGATGCTAGTTGGAACACCGATCCAGATGACTCGAAGTCACAGTCTGGATACGTATTTATTTTGAATGGTGCTGCAGTGAGCTGGAGGAGTGCCAAGCAAAGTATTGTGGAAAAATCTTCAACTGAATCGGAATACATAGCTGCTTCGGAGCCTGCACAAGAAGCCATATGGATGAAGGAGTTCATTACTGAACTTGGCGTGGTTCCTAGTGCGTTGGACCCGATGGCCATCTACTGTGACAACACAGGTGCCATAGCTAATGCACAGGAGCCAAGGTCACATAGCAAGCTGAAGCACATCAAGCTATGTTTCCATGCTATTCGCGAGTATGTCCGAGATGGTGACATAAAGATTTGCAAAGTACACACTGATCTTAATGTGGCAGATCCGTTGACTAAACCTCTCCCTAGAGCAAAGCATGACCAACACCAGAACGCCATGGGTGTTAGGTATATTACCATGTAATCTAGATTATTGACTCTAGTGCAAGTGGGAGACTGTTGGAGATATGCCCAAGAGGCAATAGTAAAAGTGGTTATTATTATATCTTTGTGTTTATGATGAATGTTTACATCCCATGCTATAATTGTATTATAAGGAAACACTAATACATGTGTGTTTTGTAAACATAAAAGAGTCCCTAGTAAGCCTCTTGTGGAACTAGCTTGTTGATTAATTGATGATCATGGTTTCCTGATCATGGACATTGGATGTCATTAATAACAAGGTTATATCATTAGGAGAATGATGTGATGGACACACACCCATAGTAAGCATAGCATAAGATCAAGTCATTAAGTTCATATTGCTATAAGCTTTCAAATGCATAAGTAACCTAATCCTTCGACTATGAGGTTATGTTAATCACCATCACCGGATGGGTACTTTGATGACATCAACCACCGCTTCGTAACTGGGTGGTTGTAAAGGTGTCATTGGGTATTCTGAAAGTATGTGTTGAAGCGCATGGACCAAGATTGGGATTTGTCCATCCATATGACGGATAGATATGCTCTAGGCCCTCTCGGTGGAATGTCATCTAGTTAGCTTGCAAGCATGTGACTAGGTCACAAGGGATGACATAACATGGAACGAGTAAAGAGTACTTATCAGTAATGAGGTAGAACTAGGTATGGAGATACCGACGATCAAACCTCGGATAAGTAGAATATCGTGTGACAAAGGGAATTGGTTTCGTATGTTAATGGTTCTATCGATCATGAAGTCATCATTGAGTATGTGGGAGCCGTTATGGACCTCCAGATCCCGTTGATGGTTATTGATCAGAGAGGTGTCTCCATCATGTCTGCATATTCACGAACCGTAGGGTGACACACTTAAGGTTCGAAGTTGTTTCAAGTAGATATGGAATGTGCGTTGGAGACCGAATGTTGTTCGGAGTCTCGGATTGGATCCGGGACATCACGAGGAGATCCGGAATTGTACGGACAATGAGATTCATATATTGGGGATCATTTTCTAAGTTAGGAAATGTTCCGGAGTATTTGTATGGGGATTCTAGAAGGTTTCAGAATGTTCCGGAAGGTTCTAGAAGATTTCTTGGAGTTTGCTTGAAAACCAAGAAAGGATCAAGGAGTCCTTGTGGGGCAAGACAAGGAGTCATGGGGGAGGAGGACTCCTCCCCCCCTCCCAATCCGCCGGCCAATGAAGGGAGGGGAGTCCTACTAGGACTCCCCCTCCCATGGCGCCTCCCTCCTTTAAATAGAGGGGTGGAGGCGCCACCCCCTGGCCCCCTCCACTCCAAACCCTAGCCGCCGCCTCTCTCCTCCTCCTTCCCTCTGCTCTTGCTTAGGCGAAGCCCTGCAGAATTCTCTACTCCACCACCACCACCACGCCATCGTGCTGCTGGGATTCTGGGGAGAAGATCTACTACCTCTGCTGCTTGCTGGAACAGGGAGAGGAAGGTCTGCTTCGACTCCACACGTGTGACCGACTGCGGAAGCGCTGCCGGAACGCGGCGCCGGAAGGATCGTCCACACGATCTTAAGATCGGCAAGTGATCGACTACATCAACCACGAGATCCAATCTCGTAACGCTTTCGGATCTACAGGGTTAGTACAGATCTATCTCGTTGCACATGTCTAATAGATTAGATCTTGGCTTTTATCTAGATTAGACCTGGGTTTTGTTCGTTCTTGCGGTAGAAATTTTTTGTTTTCCATGCTACGAACCCATCAGCTGGGGTCGGCCAGACCACCCCCTGGCGCGGGCCAGGCCTGGCCGCGCGGCCAGGTGGTGTGGCTGGCCCTTGGCCCCTCTCCGTCTCATATTCTGGCACTTGATCCCTTCCGGAAAAATAGGCACTTTGGCTTTTGTCCCGTCCAATTCCGAGAATATTCATTTTCTGACTTTTCTGGAACCAAAAACAACAGAAAACAGGCAGCTGGCATTGTGGCTCTTGTTAATAGGTTAGTCCAAGAAATCATAATAAAAGTACTCCAAAGTTGGAACAAAACACAAGAAGGTGGATAAAACTAAGCATGGAACATCAAAAATTATAGATACATTTGCAATGTATCAACATCCCCAAGCTGATCTCCTGCTCGTCCTCGAGTAGGTAAGTGATAAAAAGAAATAATTTTTGAGGTGACATGCACCATCAAAGACTTGATCAAAGTATTTGCAAAACATTCATGGCTAGGATCATAGTACTTCAATCATAACATGAAAGACAAAGTTCTAGCAATAAGCAAAGAAACTATGATGCAACATGAAAAGGCACAAACAAAAGATTCATGAATAACAATGCTTTGCAAGACGTTTGTTTGTTATACATAAAGAAAACATAGCATAATAGTATTCAGCTTGTCCCTCAATAGAGTAGCAAATATAAATGCATAGGACACCTACAAAGTTCATAAGAGTGACTAGATACAATAGTTTCAAACAAGCAATAACAAGTTAAGCATCAATCAACTAGTCTTGGGACAATGCACATAGAACTAAGAATGGCCACTATGCTCTCAAAGGAGGTGCATAAAGTTAGAAGGTGGAGACTCAATATAATGGTGGAAGAAAGGCCTTTTGCAAAAAGGAAGTAGGGATTCAAGTCTCATAAAGAGCTTCAAAAAATTATGATACTTATAGCTTTCAGCTCTCATTGCCCCTATCATAAGCATCTTGAAGTGATTAAGGTTAAAGTGAACAAACTATGGTGTACATGCTTGACGGAGAATAAGTCAGAAATCTCATGTCCCTTGTATACGAGGGTTGCTCCTCATGCTACTCAAGTTTAGTCACCGGTAAGTTCTTGTCATCGTAAGTACATGTGTATCATTGAGAACCGCCAACGGGGTACCCCTTGCCCGATGATACGGAAGAATCCCCATATCAACATGACAAGGCAAGCAGACAACAAGCATCTCAGCATTCTTCTTATTTACCATGGGAATATGGTGCTTTTTTTCTCTCTTTCCTCTTTTCATAGTATCTCTTTTTTTTCTTTTTTCTCAATAGGACTCTTTTTTTATAAGAAGAATGCTTCATAGACAGCTCATTATGGTTACGCTGCAGGTTTCCACCATGTCAGCATGGATTAGACCAGCGGCCCAGGCGTTTCTCTTACACATATACATAACTCCATGGACTTACAAGCTCCCCTTTCATTTCACACCGACGACATCCATATACAAAAGAGCATGATATCAACTAGGTACAAGTACCAAGTGCAATGTTAAAAGCGTTCCCCATGAAAGCATGGTTCTGCTAATTCCCAACAAATAAGTGCAAGCATATACAGCATAGACGACACAATGGTTCAAGTTTATTAGAGGCAATAAAGTAAAGTGTGCCATCAAGTTCGTGAGAGCTTTAATCACTAGTTTTGTCATAACAAGTGAAAGGTAAACAAAAGCATGAATATACTTGGAATAGCATAAGCTAGTAGGTAGGTATGGTGGAATCTTTTGAAAAACTTGGTTTAGGGAGTTGGATGCATGAGTGGAGCTCATACTTTGTTGTGGAGGCTAGCAAAAGACTAGGAGCGACAAACTAAGAGAGCAATAATGGCCATAATCATGCAGAGCGACAAAACATCATTGATCAAATCATAAAGTGATACTACAATTTGAAAACTAAAGGATCATAAAGGCTATGGTGACTTGAGATAGTCATAACGTGGTGTGAGCATGCGCCAAGTCAACCCAAATAAAGCATCAAAGGATAATACCACTATACTATGCTTTAATATGCTAAAACAACACATGATTCATCCAAGGCACATTAAGCAATATCAATTGTTTATAACAAGTCATGCTACAGCAAAGAATACTAATCATAAATCCAAAACAATATCAAGCATGGCATGACAAAGCATAGGCCACAGCCAAAAACGAGCTCTTTTTACCACATAAGCATGAACTTTCCGACTCTTTTCCAAACCAAACCAAACTATTTGCAAACCAAAGTGTAAAAGAGGGGTTCCAACCAACTTATTCAGAAAACTAAGCAAACCAAGCAAACTAAAAACCAAAACGAAAACGAAAAAGAAGATGCTCCAAGAGAAACACAACTATGCACGAAACAATAAAAATGAAGCGTTTGGAAGAAACCTGGAATTTTTATTGATGAAGAAGGGGATGCCTTGGGCATCCCCAAGCTTTGATGCTTGTACTTCTTGTATATTTCTTGGGGTGACACGCGTGGCATCCCCAAGCTTGAGATTTAGTCCATCCTTCATCTCATTACTCATTCCTTCCATACACCTGAAATTTTTCCTTCATACAAAACTTCACACAATCTCATTAGCAACATTAGTGCACTTAAGATAAATAAGTCTCAAGGTTCAGTTATAACACCAAATAAACTTCCATTAGAACACTAGAAACTGTAGCACTTCCCTCAGAAAGCTCAATTCCCCAAAAGAACTCAAAAAGGAACCCACAAGAAGCAAATGCAGAAAATGGCAGAAATCTGTCAAAACAGACCAGCAGGTAAAAACGAATTTTTCATAAGACCTTCTGTTGCTCAAATCAAAAAGTGTTGAACTAACAAAAGTTAGATAACAACCTAGGGCAGAAGCAAAAAAAATTACAGCTCAATCCGACGTACAGATCTCTCTTAGGAATGTTTACGGTGAAGCACAGAAATCTGTTTCAGGACAGCAACTTTCCCAATCATTACTTCACTCTCATTAGAGGTTACTCTTGGCACAAAAAGCAACTAAAAAGGATAAGGAGAGGTTATTACAGAGGTAATAACTTCCAAGACTCATCTAAAACTCTTGGGTTATCTCCCAACAAGTACTTTTCTTTAACGCCTTTAAGTGAGGCATAAGAAGCAAAGAAAGAATCAAGTGTTCTCAAATGAAGAAGTATTAAGATCAATACCAAAAATATTTTCAACAAGGCAAGGTATATCATCCAAATATGTTCTAGAGGATCCTCTATCAATGCTCTTAGGTTCACTATTCTCATCAAAAGGGTTTGCAGGAACAATCCAATCAAGATTCTTTTCTATGGCATCATGTATTGCTACTAGTTTAAAGGGTATTGGTATCTTAGGTTCCTCCCCATTAGGTTCGGTTTTTTTCATCTTGTCTCGCATACCAACTACATCTACACATGAGCCTAGTATATTGAAACATTCAAAAACTTTTCTAGCTTCCTTGGCAACATCATAGAATTCTTTAAACAAAGTTTCTAGAATAAAATCCCTCTTTTCAGGATCCTCAATTTCTTTAAGCTTAAGAAACATCACTTGCATTAAGGGGTTGAGGTTAACAAACCTAGCTTCTAACATGTGAATTAAAGAAGCTGCAGGAATCTCATAATTCAGAGCAAGTTCTACAAGGGATCTATCCTCAGTATCTTCATGTTTGCTAACATGATTAAAGAATTCTTCAATGTTATCTTTCCCAATTATAGAACCACAACCAATTGGAAGGTCTTTCAGGGTGAATGTAGGGATCAACATGGTGAGCTAAAGGAGAGGTGACAACTAAAGGAGACTTAATTTTTTTGTGTTTTTGATAAAGAAAGCAAACAAGTAGAACTAATTTTTTTTGGATTTTTTAAGAACAAAACAAGTAAACTAAGCAAAACAAAAACAACAAAGTAAAGAGATTGGTTATGAGGGACTCCCCTTGTGAAGATGTCCTTGACTCCCCGGCAACGGCGCCAGAAAATCGCTTGATGGCTCAATACACGGTGCCCAGAAAAGTGCTCAGTGCGTGGTGTTGATGTAGAGCTCGTTGGGAACCCCAAGAGGAAGGTATGATGAGCACAGCAGCAAGTTTCCCTCAGTTATGAAACCAAGGTTTAATCGAACCAGTAGGAGCAAGGAAACACCTCAAAGATGTTACTAGCTGAGCTTTGGCAGGGCGCAGTACCGGTGCTAGTAGCAACGTGGAGACCTGCACAACACAACCACAGAACTTTGTCCCCAACTTGCGATGAGGTTGTCAATCTCACCGTGTTTTGCGGAAAATAAAGGATTAAACATATCGAACAGAAAGAAGTAAAAGTTTGCAGAAAGTAAACACAAAGCAGAAATAGTTTATAGATTGTATGTAAAGTAAAGGACCGGGATCCATAGTTCACTAGAGGTGGCTCTCCTTAGATAGATAACATGCTGGGTGAACAAATTACAGCGGGGCAATTGACAAACACCAAGAAAGCAATACATGCATATACTAATCATCTTGACTCCTCTGAGACTTGATTGGGCATTACAACATAATACATAGACCGCCATCTAACTGCATCTATGACTAATAATCCACCTTCAGGTTATCATCCGAACCCCCTCCAGTATTAAGTTGCAAGCAACAGATTATTGCTTTATGAACTGCGTGTAAAGTAAACAATACAATTGTTCTATGAACAAAGGATCGTTGTTTTCTCCCTAGTAGCAACATCACATCTAGTACCTTAGAGATTTCTGTCACTTCCCCAGATTACCAGAGGCATGAACCCACTATCGAGCATAAATACTAACTCTTGGAGTTGCTAGCATCTACTTGGCCAAGATAGCTACTAACAACGGAAAGCATGCAAGATCTCAAATAACAAAGACATGATAGAATCAATAATCAATCTGAAATAGCATCTTAATATCCATCGGATCCTTGCAAACACAACATGTATGAATTACAAATAGATGATCTTGATCATGAACGGAGCTCACAAGATCTAAACATGAAAGCACAAAGGAGGAGAAACCAGCCATCTAGCTACTACATGGATCCGTAGTCCAAGGATGAACTACTCACGCATCACACCGGAGGCTTGCATGGTGATGAAGAAGGCCTCCAGGGTGAATTCCCCTCTCTAGCAGGGTGCCGAGAAGAGCTTTAGATCCCTCCCGATCTAGGGATGGAGATGACGGTGGCTACAGACTCTTTCGTGGATTTTTGATCGGGCACTTAGGGTTTTTGTCCCGAGGGCAACTTATAGGCGGAAGGAGAGGCCGAGGGGGTGTTGGGGTTGGCCAGACCACCCCCTGACGCGGGCCAGGCCTGGAAACGCGGCCAGGTGGTGTGGCCGGCCCCTGGCCCCTCTCCGTCTCGTATTCTGGCACTTGATCCCTTCCGGAAAAATAGGCACTTTGGCTTTTGTCCCGTCCAATTATGAGAATATTCATTTTTTGACTTTTCTGGAACCAAAAACAACATAAAACAGGCAGCTGGCACTGTGGCTCTTGTTAATAGGTTAGTCCAAGAAATCATAATAAAAGTACTCCAAAGTTGGAACAAAACACAAGAAAGTGGATAAAACTAAGCATGGAACATCAAAAATTATAGATACATTTGCAATGTATCAATCCTCAAGATGAAACTGCTCAAGAAACACAAGATCAAACCATGGAGGACCAAAATGATGCACATGATGACCGTTATGACTCTGATGCGGAGACAGTTGATCCAAGCGAAGAAAAAGAGATAAGCAATGAAGATGAAGTTGTTGTAGTAGAAAAGAAGAAGAGCGATAAGCAGCAACAAAAGAAAGTAACAAAAGAGCATGATCCCCCACAAAAGGTAAAAGACAAGAATAAGAAAGGTGGACAAAAGCTTCCTTATCTAGATCGAAAAAAGAAAGCACCGGATCATGTAATCTATGATTCTTTCAAAAAGGCACTTGGTGATCTTAGTCTGGAAATTCCATTTGCGGATGCAATAAAAGTTCCTACCTATTCTAAATTCCTCCGTGATATTCTTAGTAGAAAGAAAGAAATAACTGAAACCATTGCCATGGTGACTAGTTATCCTGCTAATGGAAAGCTATTGTCTAAATCGGGAGATCCTGGAATACCAACTATTTCATGCTCAATTGGCAAAATAGATATTAACAATGCCTTGTGTGATTTAGGTGCAGGAGTTAGTGTAATGCCATATTCCCTCTATAAAAGGTTAGGATTAGGGGAGTATTCCCCTACTACTATCACTTTACAGATGGCTGACAAGTCCACTAAACAACCCATTGGTATGATTGAGGATGTTCTACTTAGAATAGATGAGCATGTTATTCCCACTGATTTTATTATTCTTGAAATGCCAGAGGATGAAAAATTATCCATAATACTTGGAAGACCTTTCCGTAGTACTGCAGGAGCATTAGTTGATTGTGCTGAGGGAAAATTAATCTTCAATGTTTATGATGCTAAAATCATCCGGTATTTTCCAAAGAAGCTGGAAGCAGGAGAAAGATATATTCCACCGGCAAAACAAGTTCATGTGGTAAGTGCCTTTGATAAGGGGCAACTCAAGTTAAGAATTCGAGGACAGAGAAGGGGTTGAACTATTCAACCATTCTTAATAAAATGCTTAATGGGAGTCAACTCATCACATTAATAAAATAAATTAAAGAATAAAATGTGGATGGCATTCCTACAACTTTTTCACAGACATTCTTGCGGAAGCGCGCCCATGAAGATGCAGCTATCAAAAAGTAGTAGAAATATCGATTGAACAAGCATAGAATAAGTATAAAAATAAAACTTTGAGTTTTATCTAGAAGAACTACTTTAATCATTTTTTCTAGATTAAAAAGTGAATCTCTGAAAATTTTGGGCGAAAAAACTTGGTACTGAAGGTTTAACGACCAACTATACGGCGGGAATAAAAATTCTAGCCGTATAGTTCCGGCCATATAGTTATCATTGCCTTTGTAAAATTTCGTTTCCAAGATACTGAAGGTTTAGCGACAAACTATACGGCGGGAATTAAAATTCTGGCCATATAGTTTGGTCGTATAGTTATCGATGCCTGTCTCAGAAAATTTATCTCAAGGTTCCAGAAGGTTTGACGACCAACTATACGGCGGGACCATTTTGATCCGGCCATATAGTTGTGCCCATATAGCTGTGATCTGGCATTAAGAAACCCTAATTGTCGACGCTGCCACAACTATACGATGGGAACTACTTTTCCTTCTCGTATAGGTGAGGCCGTGTAGTTCGGTATGACCACTTAAACGCACCGGGACGGCTAGGGATCTTCCTCCTCCTCACTTTTTCTCTCATATTCTCTCTCCAAACCCCTCAAAACCCACCTAGAATTCTTGATTCTTCGTGGATTTTGTTTGTTTGAGTTGGGGAATCAACAGATCGGTATGTTTCTCTCCCTATCCATGCTTTATTTTCTGAATTCCATGGTTGAAACTCTCACATTGATCTAGTGGATGAACTCAAGCATATTTTGTTTTCCCCTTTTGATTTCTCATGTTAGGATTAAATTTTTTCCATGTAGAATCATTCGTTTATCATGTAGAAACTACATGCCTAAGGTTTCATTGTGAAATTTTTCAGGGCATCAAGATGAACAAAATTGGTAGCATTTTTCGCAAGAGCAAGCGCCAACATGGCGAGAGCTCGAGGCTCTGGGCTAAGCTCAATAGAAAGTTGGCCATGGTTTCATCAACAAGGGTGATGCCCACACGTTGGGCCGATGATAGTTTTCTCACCGCGGCAGGGTTGAGGGCGGACTTCGACTTCATGTGTGAAAATGTAGGGCTATCACTACTTGCCTACGCAGGCCACAATACCTACACCGAGATCACCTATGAGTTCCTCGCCTCTTTCAATGATGACCACAAGGATAAAGGTAATGCATGCACGGTAAGATTCACTATAAACTAGCAGCCATATGAAATAACTTTCCAATGATTTTGTGATGCTTTTGGCTTCCCTCACGATGGGGAGTCAACTGTTACAAATTTATATAGCGTCTCAAGTGGATAAACTTGGGAGGTTATTTCTGTTAACCGTGGCAGGGACTTCCCCAGAAGAAGATGTCCGCCATTTAGAACCTAACAATTTGCTACTTCACCTTGTTCCTCGCCCATACACTATTGGGAAGAGGAGATACTGGATCCATGGCCATTGCGGACATGGCCATGATCACCTAGGCACTCTTCCCCAATGAACCGCAAAGCCCCAATCTTGTGGCTCTACTCCTCCAGCACCTTCTCCACCAAAGAAACAAAAAGAAAGGTGACATTTGCATTGGTGGATTGGTTAACCCACCTTGTCTTAGAATTGAACATTACATTACCTTTTATGCAACATGTTGACGGCTCCAAACTTATGGATGTCAAATATATAAGTGCTTGTGGTTTCCTCGGTGTTTACCGAGCTGACAAGAGGCTCTGAGCATATCAGTTTGGTTATCTTGGTGATGCATAGGTTGAGCAGGTTTCATTGCCCTGTCCACAAGCCTTCTTGATTGTGACAAAGGACAACTGGATCCTCACCAAGGATCAAGTGGTGGAGATCATGGCTGAATTCCAGCCTGATCAAGAAGAAGATGAAGAAGGAGAGCAACAGGATGAGCATGAGAAAGAGCAGGAGCAGGAATACAACCCTGCTTGGGAGGGATAGCAGCAGCATTAGGAGGGATCTTGGGACCCATGGCCCAATCAGCAGCAACAGGGGTTCAACAATGTCCCCAATCAAGATTTTCAGCAGCTCGACCAGCGTGTTGGGGAGATTGACCACACGCTACAAGGAGTGAATGAGTATGTTAGTGCCTTAACTCACAACTTCAGTCACTTCATGACCCACTTCCCCGACTACTACCAGCAGTATCCGTACCCGCCGCCGAACGACGGCAACAACCGAGCTTGGCAACTGCCTAATCTTGGGGGAGGTTTGAAAACCTCTAAACCTTGCATTCATATTTTTATTTCTTCTTTTGATTTATTTTACTTCTTCAAAATTGCACGTTTACTTTCAGTTTGATTACAAAACCAAAAACACAAAAAAATTAGTTGTAACCTTTATTGCAAATTTGTTTCTTTGTTTCTCTCGGAGATTGCTCAGTTTCAGGTGACTTGGCAATAGGGAAATATAGAGGAGGTTCGACTCAAGTATGAGAACTAAGCAAGCAAGAGGAGGTATCACATTCCTTTCATCACCTTTTCTGCAACTTTTAATTGACCCTACAATTATTTACTCGCTTGCACTTGAGCCACTCCCCACTTAGCTTGTTATCCTATAAATCATATTCCTTTGCTAGTGTCTCCTTTTTTGTTGGGGGGTAACCCCCGGGTAGGGTCACTCCGGGGTATAAGGGCCGAGTTAGCCGAGGTTCTGCAAGGTCAAAGCATATGCTGGCCGGGTCACCTCAAGGCAGGCCGGATCACGGAGTAACCCGGACCAGGGGGGTCATCTAACATTGTCTCATCCGACTTAAGGAGTAAGTCGGAAATGGTCGTCTAACTTGTAGGCAGGAACAGGTGTGGCCGGATCTGCTATGATCCGGATCCTCGCTCAGCTTCTAGGAGAAGGAAGGAATCTTTCTGGTCAAAAAGGAAGGTCCGGTACGTACTGGATGAGCGAATAAAGCAGGGGCAGGACCACCGGATCGTGGCCGACAAGGGTGACGACGCTCACGTCAGCTTACGTCGCTAAAGCAAGTGTGACGCGGGGGAAAAGCGCTCTTGTCGGGTTACTACTTTGGGAGGGGGCATATTCTTAGGAATATGCCTCCACGTATGCCCTAGGCCAGGACCGAACCACCTCTATATAAAGGGGGTTAGGGTTCTGGTAGAGGGGGTTGGGAGAATTCTAGTTAGTTGAACTCTAGTCGATCTAGGGTTCTAGGGCAAGATAGTAGGCCAGAGTAAGAGAGCACCTTCTTCCTCCTCTCGCCAATACAGCTCGAGGAGCACTTGTATTCTTGGAGATATTGCAATACAAACTTCTGTGTGGAGAATCACTCTACTATCCCTCCCTATATTCCCCTAGCGCATATTAGTCCCCACATTTAGCCTATCCATGGCATCTGCCGTGACACCACCACGACAGTTGGCGCCCACCGTGGGGCTAGCGGCGCTAGCAGGGGTGAAGATCCGGACGGGAAACTTCATCGGCACCGACGAGCGCATCGTCTCCAGGCTTGTTCAGCGTTTTGGAGTGATAGATTTCGTCAGCAACAACGCGGGCTGCTTCGTCATGCGCCCGCTTCCGCGTAACGGCCTCTTCGTCAAGCTCGGCGTGCACAAGGTCTACGTTGCTGTGGATGTCTCGTGCGTTCATCCACGTCGCATCGTCGACGCGGGGGAACCACCCCTCACTGTGGCTCGCGGGGCGCGTATCGCTCGCTCCCCGGACCACGCGGAGGTGATGATGACTGTGCTAGGTGCAGGCGCAAGCCAGACCCGGAGGTAACACCTAAGGCACCGAGGAAAGGCAGAGGACCTCCACTAGAGAGGCCTGAGAACATACTGAGGGAAGCTATGGATAGCTTGGCTAACCCGGTAGCAGCGGTGCTAGATCCGGCTCAGGCACAAGCCGAACTAGAGGAAACTCGGCAGAAGATACTTGAGGGTGCAAAGAAAATAGCCACGGCTCAGCAGTCACTGAACATGACGCTGGGCGAGTACGCGAAGGCAAACAAGGTTGATGCAGTGAGAGTAAAAGGGGAAAATCTCATAAGTGAGATGAAAAGAGAAGGTAATGATGGAGCAGAATGGTTGGAAAACTATCTGTCTGTGGGGTTGCCGAGGTATAGTACCCCGGCGAAGAACCTCAGAGCAGTAGATGCGGCTGCATCCGAGTTAGAGGGTCTGACGGGTGAGGCCCGTCAAAGACAACAAGACCGGGTCAATGAGCTGGTTCGGATCGTGAACAGGCAGAATGAGGAGCTGCTGAGAAATAACCCGGAGAGAGCTGGGGCTTCCAAGATCGTCCATTCGGTGATGGGTAACCCGGAGAAATCCGCTGGAGCCGCATCATCGCCTCATGGCGGCCCGAGGAGAGAAGAGGTAGTAACCTCGGCCAGACAGAACAAACAGATCGTCCCGTACGACCCAACGCGTGCGGGAAAAGAGAAAGAAATGCGAAAAAATGATGATCGACGGAGTGTGAGCCGAGGTGAAGCTGGCCGAGGTAATCACGACCAAGGCAATGCCGGTCAAGGGAATGCTGCCAACGGCAATGCCGGATAGCGCAACTCCGCAGGAGCGGGACAACCGCAGCAGCGGAATATACCGAGGCAAGAGCAAAGCGTCGGCCGAGGAATGCAGCAGAAAGATGTGCAACGAGAGAACAACCGATACAACGACGGTGATTCGGAGATGGTGAACGCAGGGTACCCTAGACCGGACTATCATGTGATAGGGTCAAGATTGGGAAGCAGGGATTTGATGCTGGATGATGCCAGGTTAGAACTGGATCGCCTGTATAGGTCAGAACAGATCGAATGTCAAGGTCCTCCGAGTCCAGCGTGCTTTGGACCTCGGATCATGAAGGAACCTCCGGTACCAAACTTCCAGTTACCCAGGGGCACGAAGACGTATGACGGTAGTACTAAGCCGGAAGATTTGTTGGTAAACTACGCTACGGCGGTGAAAATTGCGACTGGCAACTTGAGATGGGTTGAATAACTTGCCGCCCGGAAGCATCAACTGCTGGATAGATTTTGAAGAAATTTTTATCAGCAACTTCTCAAGTACGTACCAAAGGCCGAATAGACCGCAGACCCTGGCAATGTGCAAGCAAAGACCCAACGCGACGGATCGTGAATTCTTAACCCGGTGGTGTACCATGAGAAACTCGTGTGAGGGCGTCATAGAGTCACAGGCCATAGCGTGTTTTGCGCAAGGGTGCAGATACGGCAGCGAGCTGTGGATGAAGCTGCAAAGGAAAATGCCAGTTACGCTGGCAGAGATGATCCGGATCGCTGATTCGTATGCATTGGGCGACCCGACCCAACCTAGGCTCACGGCAAGTGAGTCAAACTTGGAATACTATCCGAGAGATGGAGCCGGATCGTCCCGGAGGAACGATTACAGAGGAAAAAGGAGAGATGACAGACCAGACCATCGCTATGGCTCGCAACAAGTTGCAGCAGTGAATCAGGATCAGCCTGGAGGAGGAAGCAACCAACGCCAGAGAATTGGAGGGCAATGGACTCCAAGAAATGATGGCAAGAAAACATGGACTCCGGAGTAGAAGAAGCAGTGGCAGGAAAAGAAAGACCGTCCGAGGTATAACTATGAGTCGATGCTGGACCAGCCGTGTAAGTTTCACACGCCAAATCTGAATAGCCCGGCGGGTCACACGACGAGGTAATGTGAGTGGATGCGAAAGATAGAGCAAGGTGGCTCGGGAAATGCTCAGGCACCCCGGAATGATCAACCTCGACAGGAGTTACCCCGGCAGCAAGTGCTCTCCGGGGCGAACACGCAGCAGCTAATGTTGCCTCCCCCTCCGCCGAGGTATGACAACAATGAAAGAAGGGATGCAGTGCATCAGGTGGAAAATCAGCAACAACCGGATCAGAGGTACCCCGGAAACGAGGGAAGGAATGAGTACAGGGAACATCACCAGAGTTATTGTGTGTTCACGACCGAGGAAACGGATAGAAAGAGCTTGCAGCGCCGACATATGGAGGTCAATGCGGTCATGCCAGCGGTGACGAGGTACATGCCTTGGTCGGACCAGGAAATTACCTGGAACATCAAAGATCATCCTAAACTTATGCCGAGCCCAGGTTCGTATGCGCTAGTGCTAGATCCGACATTCATTGGACCGAACATCAACGTGAGGTTCTCCAAGGTTTTGATTGATAATGGCAGTAGCATTAACATCATGTATACGGATACGATGCGCAAGTTGGGGATCTCGGAGAACATGCTCCAAGCTACGAGAACAACTTTCCATGGCATTGTACCAGGTATTTCTTGTGAGCCCATAGGCAAGGTCCGGGTCGACGTGTTATTCAGCACAAGGGACAACTGCCAAACCGAAAATCTGGAGTTTGAAGTGGTGAACTTGGAAAGTGCATATCATGCGTTACTCCGAAGACCAGCATTGAACAAATTTATGGCAAGCTGTCACATCAGTTATCTGAAGATGAAGTTGCCCGGGCCAAATGGAGTGATTACCATTGCTGGAGATTTCCGACGTTCCATGGAGTGCGCTTCAGCCGGGTCTAACCTAGCCGAGTCACTCGTGATTGTGCAAGAGAAGAGAAAGATCCAAGAGGTGGCGGCACTAGCTCAATCCGCGTAGCAATATATGTCGGTGCTAAGTAACCCGCATGGCAGCGTTTCGTTTCAAGCCGCAAAGGACACCAAGAAGATCCCAGTTGATAGCATGTTTCTGGAGCGCACCGTAACGATTGGTGTCGGGTTAACTGACAAATAGGAAAGCAATCTTGTCAACTTCCTCCGTGAGAATTGGGATATTTTTGCTTGGTCTACACAAAACTTGCAAGGTGTTCCGAGGGAGTTGGCCGAGCACTCTTTGAACGTAAGACCCGGAGCAAGGCCGGTGAAGCAACCTCTCCGCCGCTTCGCCGAGGATAGGAGAAAAGTCATTGGAGACGAGATAGCTCGGTTACTAGCAGCAGGATTTATCATGGAGGTACTATATCCGGATTGGCTCTCTAACCCGGTGCTGGTGGAAAAGAAGAAGGACGATCCGAACGTGGCAGTGGTTTGGCGCATGTGCATCGATTACACGAACCTGAACAAGGCGTGTCCGAAAGATCCATTTCCACTGCCGAGGATAGATCAGATCATAGACTCAACCGCAGGATGTGAACTGTTGTCATTCATTGACGCTTATTCTGGCTTTCACCAGATACCCCTGAACCTGGACGATCAAATAAAAACGGCGTTTATTACCCCATACGGGGCTTACTCCTATCGCACTATGCCGTTTGGTTTACGTAATGCAGGTGCAACGTACCAGAGATGTATGCAAAAATGTTTACACGACCAAATAGGTCAAAATGTACAAGTATACGTGGATGATGTGGTTATCAAGACTAAGGAAAGCGCAACGCTCCTTGACGACATAAGGCAAACATTCGCGAACTTGAGAAGGTTCCGGATGAAGCTTAACCCAGAAAAATGTACCTTCGGTGTCCCGGCTGGAAAGTTGCTCAGATTTCTCGTCTCCAGCCGAGGTATCGAAGTTAATCCAACTAAGATCTGAGCCATCGAACGAATGGAGCTGCCGAAGTGTCTCAACGATGTCCAGAAGTTCACTGGATGCCTGGCATCGTTGAGTCGGTTTGTATGTCGGTGGGAGAAAAGGCACTGCCTCTCTACCAACTCATGAAAAAGTCGGATAAATTCGTCTGGACGCCATAGGCCGATGAAGCCTTTGCCCACTTGAAAAAGATGTTGGCCACTGCACCAGTGTTAGCTTCTCCACTATCAAAGGAGCCAATGTTGCTCTATGTAGCCGCAACCAACTGAGTTGTAAGTGCAGTAATCGTAGTGGAACGCAACGAAGAGGGTAAGTCGGTGCAGAGGCTAGTGTATTACCTGAGCGAGGTATTATCTGCCTCAAAACAGAACTACCCACACTTCCAAAAGGTGGCATATGGTGTCTATATGGCGGCGAAGAAGTTAAAGCATTACTTTGAGGAGCACCCCATCAAAGTAATATGTGAAGCTCCCATATCCGAGATAATGGGTAACAAGGATGCGAGTGGCAGAATCGCAAAATGGGCAATTGAGCTAGCCCCTTATGTGCCCCAATACGACAGAAGAGAAGCGATCAAATCTCAAGCTATGGCGGACTTTTTCGTGGATTGGGCCGAGGTACAATACGAACCACCACCACCAGATCCAAATTACTGGAGGATGCACTTTGACGGGTCGAAAACCAAAACCGGATTAGGCGCCGGGGTAGTGCTTACCTCTCCAAAGAAGGATCAGCTCAAGTACGTATTGCAGATCCATTTCGCGGCATTGAACAATGTCGCTGAGTATGAGGCTCTTGTGCATGGGCTCAAAGTGGCAAAAGAGATTGGCATACGTCGGATAATATGCTTTGGCGACTCGGACCTGGTGGTGCAGCAGGTGTCCGGACTGTGGGACGCCCTGGATCCAAACATGGCACTATACAAATTTCACGTGCAGAAGATGTCTGGTTACTTCGAGGGGTGTGAATTTCACCATGTACCCCGGGCGAAAAACGAAGCTGCCGACATGTTGTCGAAGCTCGGATCGACCAGACAGGCAATTCCACCGGGCGTAGCATTGGAACACCTCATAAAACCATCTATTAGGCCGTCCCCAGGAACCGACTCGATCTATGTCCCGGAAAATACGGAATCCGGAGCTGAGCCCATGGACATTGACATGGGAGGTGGTACGCGAGACCCGGGGACTGCGTCAGCAAACCCGAGGACTGCCTCGGCAAACCCGGGGACTACCTCGCTAGACCCGGGGACTACTCAGTGTGATCCGGTTGAAGTTATGCCGGTGGATCAGATGGAAATTGATGAGGAGATATTCCCTCCACGAGCCATACCAGCTTGGGCACTGCCTATATTCCAATTCCTGAAAGACGGAATGTTACCCGCTGAGGAGGTGTTAGCCAGGCAAACATAGAGGAGAGCAAAAGCATACACAATCATCAATTCCGAGTTATACAAACGCAGTGTAACTAATGTCCTCCAACGATGCGTTGACCCGGAAGAAGGGCTTGACATCCTCCGAGATATACACCAAGGGGAATGTGGGCATCATGCCTCATCCCGAGCCTTGGTGGCAAAGGCATTCCGGCATGGATTCTACTGGCCAAGTGCCTTGGAACAAGCAGAAGATCTGGTGAGAAAATGCAATGGTTGTCAGAGGTACGCCACCAAGACACATATGCCTATGTCGGAACTCAAGACCATACCAATTACGTGGCCATTTGCTGTATGGTGCTTGGATATGGTTGGTCCGTTCAAACCTGCGAGAGGAAACATGACACATATTCTGGTCATGGTGGACAAGTTCACAAAATGGATTGAAGTGAAACCTATAAGAAAATGTGATGGAGCTACGGCCGTGACATTTCTCAAAGACATCATCTTGAGATACGGTTATCCACATAGTATTATCACTGATAATGGAACACATTTTGCGGACGGAGCATTTGCGCGCTTCTGCCGGGATAAGAAGATCCGACTCGACGTTGCCTCGGTAGCCCACCCCGCATCGAACGGACAAGTGCAAAGATCCAACGGATTAGTATTATCCGGGATAAAACCCCGGCTCATTGAGCCACTGCAAAGATCAGCGGGGTGCTGGATAGAAGAACTACCAGCAGTACTATGGAGTTTAAGAACAACTCCGAATCGATCAACAGGCTATACGCCATTTTTCTGGTATATGGGGCAGAAGCTGTATTACCAGCCGACATAGAGCATGATTCTCCTAGGGTCACCCAATACACAGAAGCCGAAGTGCAAGAAGCCCGGCAAAATGATGTTGATCTGCTGGAAGAAGCGAGAGAACTGGCACTATCCAGATCTGCCATATATCAGCAAAACCTCCGACGCTATCATAGCCGGAAAGTGTGCCCCCGGGTCTTCCGGGAAGGCGATCTGGTGCTCCGGTTGGTACAACGTACTGCTGGCATGCATAAACTATCCCCCCATGGGAAGGGACATTCATTGTGAGCAAAGCATTGCACAATGATTCCTACTATCTTATAGATGCAAAGCCGCAGGAAAAGAACAAGGCGGACAGGTCCGGAGAGGAATCAAAGCGACTGTGGAATGTAGCACTACTTCGTCCCTTTTACACTTAGCTAAGAAGTGTATGTATCCGAGTCGTCTCATATGTCGGTATGTATGTCGGCAATGAGCTTATCAATGAAATAGCAGCACCTCGAGCAGTAACTCGAAGACTGCCTTAATAATGTTTGTCGTAATTTCTTATGCGGTAGCTGGAATGAGTCGTTCTACTTAACCCGGATTAGTAATGTGTGAGCACCAAAAACCCAACCCTTCGACTTGCTGCTGTCCAACAAGAATTGGCTTCATGGCAAGCAAGGGAACAAGTTTGGACTTGCGTAGCACATGAAAAAACACTAAGCAAATGAACTTATTCGAGCTAACGTTTGTTTTTTCGGACTAACCCCGTATTTACTTTCAAGTTATTATGTTGAATTACTTTGAGCCAAGCCTCAAAGTTTCTAAGTATTGTTAAAACGATTCTTGAAGCTCGGATTCATATGTCGTAAAACCGAATCAAGGTAGACACGGATCGAGCCAGAGAATTGGATGAACAAGAAAATGAAACTCGGGGACTACGCCCAAGTTAATCCGGCATACAAACATAGTAGCAAAATATCACTTATCCAACATAAAATTGCACCCGGCATACCGGGGATCTGATAAATTTTCAAGTTTTTTAGAACTAAGGAGCAGCAGGAGGAGCAGGTTCGGCGTCGTCGTCGATGTCTTCAATATCTGAAGCATCATCTTCCCTGTCCTCATCTGACCCATCTTCAACATTCTCATTATGCTCATCCCTACCGGACTCCAGAAAGCTCGGTCCCTCAACCCAGTCATGGATCGGAGAATATTCGACGAGGCTGTAGGCGCAAGCCTGGCACCGAGCTACCCACTCCGGATCGTCGGTCCATTTGGACCCAGTGCACCGACGTGTGAGGAGGCTCAGGTCGATCTTCTCGTACCATGTAAGAATATGATGAAGGAGGGTATCTGCTGCGGCACGCCCGGCGGATTCTCTCCAGAGGTCAAGCTGGGTCTCAATTTCCAACAGCTTTTCGGCAAGGAGTGTGATCCTCTCCGGAGCGCTCTCTCTTGGCCAGAAGGTGTTGTAGATCCAGACCGCAACGTCGAGGAGATCTTTCCCATAGTTCTTTATGGTTTCCACCCGAGCCGACACGCTGACCAATAGGTCCTCCATGTCTAAGGGGATGCTCTCACCATCAGAAGCGATGGGAGTCCCCCTTTCTCGGCGGAATTTGGCAACAGCAGCACTGGCAATGGGAGTACCCTCTAGAAAATGGTCTGATAACAAGGCAAAAGAAAAAAGGTAAAGAAAGGACATATGAGGCTGACCCGGAGAACTATGTCGGATAAGGGAAAGAAACTTACATGAGATATGGCGGTGGATCCGGGTCAACTCCTTGATGCAATTTTCGCGTCTCTGGCGAAGTTCAAGCTCGGCGAGCACCGACCCAAGCTAGACCTCGGATTCTTTAAGCAGGTCTTGGTCCTTGGAGATTTGGAGAGTAAGGCGCTCACGCTCTTCGGTGAAGTTCTGGCCAACTTTTTGGAGCTCGGTTTTGTGTTGGGCCTTCATCTTCTCCATCTCAGCCTTGAGCTTGGCTATCTCGTCGTCCTTGGTCTGGAGGAGGGCAAGCTCATCATTCTTCTTCTTCAGCTCATCTTGATGCTGTCCTGCTTGTTCGAGAAAATGCAGCATCATGTCAGGCACGGGCACACTATCCTCAAGCGATGCTGAAATAGTATGTTGACACGGCAAAGCCGAGGAGTGAATGTTTGCCGAGCCAAGGAGAAGAAGAAATGGAAAACACAACAAGGTCGGACAAAAAAGGACATACCTCGGATTTCCTCCAAGTTTTTCGCATAATTTTGTTCTCAACCTCCACCCCAGCTGCAAAAAACTGAATGAGGAGATTAGTCCGGCAGAAACAAGTGAAGAAAAACGGAGAAGTGCCGAGGGAGGAAATTACCCCTCTTTTCATGCTCTGCGCCAAGGGCAACATGTTTGGCACGCAGGGTCTTGTGGGTATCAAGCAGACGTTGAAATTCGGCGCTCCGGCGATTGGTAGTTACCTGAAAGAGGTACAGAGGTGTAAAATTAGTTTGGTGCATATTCGAAGTGTGCAAGATCCGGTCCAAGTGGAACTTAACCCGGCTCTAGGTGTGTGCATATTCGAAGTGTGCCAGATCCGGGCCAAGTGGAACTTAACCCGGCTCTAGGTGTGTGCATATTCGAAGTGTGCAAGATCCGGGCCAAGTGGCACTTAACCCGGCTCTAGGTGTGTGCATATTCGAAGTGTGCAAGATCCGGGCCAAGTGGAACTTAACCTGGCTCTAGGTGTGTGCATATTCGAAGTGTGCGAGATCCGGGCCAAGTGGAACTTAGCCCGACTCTAGGTGTGTGCGTATTTGAAGTTAACATGCAGCTACGTTGATTTTCTAATGAGCATCCGGCCGAGTAACAAGTTACTCCGCCGGAGGCTCGGGGACTAATGGTTATTACCTACAGCATGTAAAGGAGAAACGACATACCTCCATCATTCGCCCCGCGAGATTAATTGCCTTGGCGGCAGTATTCATCTGGGCAGAAAATTCTGCGGGGCCGAACTTTTCTGGGAGATCGTCGTTCTGGACGAACTCCGCCTTATTCCAGTTCATGACGAACTCGATAAGGCTCGGAGGGTTTCCCTTTGGAAGAAGTAACCGCGACGGATTTCCCTTTGGAAGCTGCTGGAATGGTTCCTTGCCGGGGCTGAGATGACTCAGAAGAAGCAGAAGAACTTGGTACTAGAGCTGCTGTAGGTTTCCTGGCTGCCGGGACAGGCGCTGGTTCAGAAGCTGGTACTGGAGCTGCTGCTGATGCTAGAGTTGCGGTAGACTTGGTGGTTGCTGGTTGCGGCAATGCCGAAGTGGCGGACACCGTTGCCTCGGTCGAACCGACCCCTCCTGATCCGAGGTCGTGTTCCTCTTAACGAGGTACTGTGGAACCCGGAGCAGCCGTAGAGCCCTCCGGAATAGGGCTCAGCGGACGTGACTCGTCGTCACGAGGAGGGGAAGGACCGGACCGAAGGGGAGAAGAGATGCTCGATCCGCTCTGAGGGACCTCCACAGGAGGCCTGCAAAAGAGAATGATGTCAGGAGTGAAATTACCCCGGTGTAAGGAGAAGTAAGTTGCGCAGTGAAAAATAACTTACGCATCCGAGGTCTCGGCCTCCTTGGGTTTCCGGGCCCTCCGTGCCGGGGCTTTCCCTGCTCGCTTGGAGGCAGTCTTGTCTCCGGCCTTCTTTTGCCTTTTGGTAGGCTGAGAAGGTTCGGAGGAAGAACTTGACGCAGATCCGTGCTTCTTCTTCGACGCCACCGGAACCGGCTCGCCCGAGGCAAGTGGAGGATCCTCGTGGATATGTCCACCGGGGTTAGCTGATGCCGGAAAGGCAAAAGAAAGAGGGACAGCCTCAACGGGTTCAATCACATCGATATCCGAGTCATCCTCATCATCGGGCCAATCTCTAAGAGAAGAGAATTTACCGCTAGGACGTTTGGTGGCGTCGGTCATAGGGAGGAACATCTCCTGGTCCGGCTCCTCCTCATCCGGGATCTCTCGGTCCGGCGCCCACTTAAGGGTCGGATCCGTGCCATCCTCGAGAGTTTGCTGGAGGAACAGCTGAGAGAGAAAACAAAGGACAGAGTCAGGAATATAACAAAAACCGACATATACTCGATCCGAAGTAAATTAGCCCCGCGAAGCTTACCGCGGGAGGGAGCCTGTCACGGCAGTAATGCTCGATTCCCCACGTCCATTCGGCGGAGAAGTCCTTGTGAGTGGTGAACAGAGCCTTGACCCGGCGGAAGATCTCTGTGTTGCTCAATTCAAAAGAGGAGGTTCGGTTGGGGTCGCGGCTGAAGCTCATATGGCACAACTTATGGGTGCGCTTCTGAAGGGGAGAGATTCGGTTGCGCACGAACGTGATCATGGCGTCCTCGTTGTGCAATCCGAGTTTCTTCAGCTCCACGAACCTCTTGTTGACTTGGTTGGCCAGAGCGGTAGGTTTCTTGGGGACCTCCTCCCAGAAATCAGTATCAGGTGGGCCCGGAGCGTAGGGCAGCAACCGAATCAAATCTTCGTACCCTCGTTCCGGACGTAGAAGAAGGTCCGGGCCCATCCTTTACAAGAGTCAAGCCCGGTGACCCAGGGAAAGATTGAAAATCTCCGGGGCGAGATGGAGGCGGCTCCGAACTGAGTAAGCTGCTTGTCCTCCAACTCAACGTGGATATTGGGGACAACGTTGCGACGGAGGCCAAAGAACCGGATCCACAGCTCCTTCGTGGGCCATAGTCCGGTGTAGCCCTCAATCGTAGAGGCAAAGGCAGACAGAGAGGTGATGGCGTTTACCGGGAGATGATGTGGTTGCAGGTGATAGGTCCGGACCCAGTCCCGGAAGAAATCGCTCACCAGAAGACCAAATCCCCGTTGGAAATGGGATAGGAAAACAACAAACTCACCCGGATTGGGTGAGGGGGCCAATTCCGAGGAGGGGAGACGAGCGGCGACGCCGGCGGGAATACGCCTGGTCCGGTAGAGCCAGTCGATGTCGTCTTGGCAAACCCACGAACCGGCCCACACGCCGCGGTCCGCCGCGCCGGCGTCCTCCTCCATCTCCTGCTCGACGACGACGAGCTCCTCTTTAGTCATTTCGTATCCGCTGTCCTCGCTGGAGCTAGCGGCGGGGGTCTGTGGTATAGATTGACGAGAACCCGTGGCTAAGCAGTTGCGCAGTGGTGGCTGCGGTACGGAGGCACGGAGAAGGTGCGGTGGCGGTGCTGCTACAACGGGCACTGGCGGTGGCGCGGTCGCGAGGAAGACGAAGGGGAAGAAGAAGAACGGGCAAAGGGGCGCGGAGATGGAAAAATGCTAAGGGACGCGCCCCTCCCCTATTTAACCACCCCCAGTAATCGATGAGTGGGATCGCGCTACGCCGGAGAGCCACACGGTGCGGCCGTGTATCACCGGCATCAGCCAATCAGAGAGAAGCCACACCGGAGGCCACAGAGTAAATGTGATCCCATGATGTGACGTGCATTTGCGATAAACGAGGAGACAGGCATGACGTAACCCGCGCACAGTAATAACTGACAGTTACTACGGCGGTTACTGTGCAGACCCTTAAAATGAGGCAACGTAATGATTGATCTCCACGTGGGTTGGCGTATGAGAGAAGGAAGCAAGGCCCGGATCCGAGCCACAATGGTAACCCGGCCGACAAGTGAAAACTTGAAATGTGCAGAGGGAAAGTAAAACCATAGGATCCGAGCCAAGTTGGAGACCCAGCCGGTAAGTGAAAACTTGGAACGTGCGAAGGGAACATAAATCCATATAATCCGAGATAAGAAGCTAGCCCGAAATTAAACGTCCGAGGCTCGAACACGAATGAACCTGATGTGGCCTTAGCGACCAAGGCCGCTAAGACCGCACCAGCTTCGGGGACTAGTGTTGGGGGGTTACCCCCGGGTAGGGTCACTCCGGGGTATAAGGGCCGAGTTAGCCGAGGTTCGGCAAGGTCAAAGCGTATGCTGGCCGGGTCACCTCAAGGCAGGCCGGATCACGGAGTAACCCAGACCAGGGGGTTGTCTAACATTGTCTCATCCGACTTAAGGAGTAAGTCGGAAATGGTCGTCTAACTTGTAGGCAAGAACATGTGTGGCCGGATCTGCTATGATCCGGATCCTCGCTCAACTTCTAGGAGAAGGAAGGAATCTTTCTGGTCAAAAAGGAAGGTCCGGTACGTACTGGATGAGCAAATAAAGCAGGGGCAGGACCACCGGATCGTGGCCGACAAGGGTGACGACGCTCACGTCGGCTTACGTCGCTAAAGCAAGTGTGACGCGGGGGAAAAGCGCCCCTGTCGGGTTACTACTTTGGGAGGGGGCATATTCTTAGGAATATGCCTCCACGTATGCCCTAGGCCAGGACCGAACCACCACTATATAAAGGGGGTTAGGGTTCTGGTAGAGGGGGTTGGCAGAATTCTAGTTAGTTGAGCTCTAGTCGATCTAGGGTTCTAGGGCAAGATAGTAGGCCAGAGTAAGAGAGCACCTTCTTCCTCCTCTCGCCAATACAGCTCGAGGAGCACTTGTATTCTTGGATATATTGCAATACAAACTTCTGTGTGGAGAATCACTCTACTATCCCTCCCTGGATTCCCCTAGCGCATATTAGTCCCCACCTTTAGCCTATCCATGGCATCTGCCGTGATACCACCACGACATTTTTAGCTTTGAAATAATGAGCAATAAACTTGGTTCAAAATATTTCTGACATTTTTACAACAATAAAAAGCATCCAAAAGATTACTTGAGTCCATGTTTAGCCCAAAGTATTTGATTTTAAAACTACTCAACCCCTTTTGGGCTTAATGTAAATAGACTGTATAGCACTCTTGAATGAAATTGTCTGATAAAATGGATGCTTCAAAGTAGTAGAGATTATGCCACTGCTTTTTCTAACAATTATAGTAAGATATTGCTTTATGCATGTCGCTACAACACTATTGTGCTCTATGGGGAACTATTAGCTCCACTAGCCAACAGACAATCTAAATGTGGGAAACCACTTGATTCTGGCTATTGAGTTATATAAGCGTTTGTAGCTGTAATGCTATGATGGGTAAAATTTTAGTCTCCTCGTGGTTTCACGTGCCAAGTGAAGTTGTAGTACTCCTCTGACACACTATTTCTCAATAGTTATCAATTGTCATGGTCACGAGTGCGCAACACAGTCCCAATGAACATGTTAAAAATAGTGGCATGATTTCTTTATGAAAGGGCTGAAGTTTTTGAAAAACAAGGAAAGGAAAAAGGTGCTTTGAGAATCTTGAAATTTTGACGTGGGAATAGATGAGTTGTTCCTAGATTGAATGTTTTTGGTGCTAACTTGAGCACTCTTAAATGATTAAAGAAACAAGAGCAAAAAGTTTTCATCTCTCACCAAAGAGAGACACCAAAAGAATTTGTTTCGTTTTCTTAGCTAAACTTTTGACACTTGCTTGGGAATATGATTTATTTGCTAGCAAGATATACGTGGTTAGGAAGTGGACTCAGTGCAATCTTGTGAATACCTCTATGATCATGTTTAAGATTGCAGGAATTGTGAAGAAAAGAATTTGACAACAATTCAAGCTTGTAAGTTCTCTTATTTCAGTCTCGAATCCCTGCTATTCTTCCTTATTTTCTTGTCACTCGAGGGCGAGCAAGATCTAAGCTTGGGGGAGTTAATAGATGTGAGATTCGACATATTTTTGATGGTTTTATTGATGGTTTTCTTCTGGATTTGATCATTTTCTAGCTTTACCTAACACTAATACTTCGGTAGCAAAGAAAACTTAGTTTGATTTGTGTGTTTCAGGTTCTGAACATCAATAGAAGGTTTTAACAAGAGAAACACAATATTCAGGCGAAAACAAGCAAGTCTCTTTTTGGAAGTGATCAAGGGAGGCATACTGTAGCTTTAACGAGCAACTATACGGCAGGAATATTTTCCCAGCCGTATTATTCCCACCGTATAGTTGCCACCGCCTTCGTATTGTCAAAAGGAACAACTTTCATGAAGAGGCCAAGAGACGCGAAATCATAACATAGCAGCCGCCATCCCATCTAGAAAGGAGAAAGAAGAGATCCGGAGAAGAAGGGGAAGACATTCTTCATCTTGCTCCACGATCTTCGACCTCCTAGCCATCACACCCTCATAGCCATTACTTGTACATGAGAGAGAGAGAGATCTTCAGTTTGCAAGATTAGGGTTTGGGATTGTTTCTTCCTATCTTGAATAGTGTTGGATTGCTTTTCTATTCTTATTGTGGATTTCCACGGTAATATCGAGAAGAACTCCCTTTATTTAATTATATCAATGATGCTTTCTTCTCTCATGTGTGAGTAAGTTCCTTGGGCGTGGGAGATGTAAGGCATTGGTGAGATGTGACGTGCCTCCATATATTTTCCATTAGTTTGTGATTGATTTTAATTACTATATTATGTGTGCTTAACTATCTGTGGGATGCCTAATGCTTTTTGTCCAATTAAGGGCCCACACAACATGATGCTTTGTTCTACATTGATAGGATCTTGTTTGCTAGTAGACCGGCGACCCCCAAGTGTCACGAGGATATCAATGGGAAACTAGTTTGACTCGAGGATCACGAGGAACCACTGTGCTTATTGCATTAGTCCGATCCAAGGAGCTTAATTGCTAAGCAACCTGAAGGATCTTAATCATCTAGTGACTGACCATGGTTTTGGTAACATACTAGTAGGATTTTTGAAGGTGGGATGACATCTACCAAGAGGAGTTCCGGCTAATTAAGGGGTTCTTGCCTACACATATACTTATAAGATTATAATTGTTACACTTATCATTCGTCCACCTGGCATAGTCACTATCACCATGAACTGTATCTCCCCACGCCTTCTTTGTCATATGCGGAGAACCACAAACAATCGAATGGTTCTTTACTTTTATGCTTTTTATTCCTGAAGTTTACAATTTAGTTTTATTTAAATACATCTAGTTTAATCCAAATTTCATTCTTATTTCCACACTTGTAGTCAATTCACTCGAAGACTTGTGACAACATTGAGTGTGATAGAGACTTCATTCATAAACACTTACCTTTGGGCTCCCTGTGGGATCGATATCTATACTTCAAAACTAGCTACAAATAATATGTGCACTGGCAGACATCAACTCCCATGTAAATAGATCTATGATCATATACTAGATTGATAGCAAGATGTAGAATCCTCGAATGAGGGGACGTGAACCTGGGTACATTACGTGCCAATCTCGCTCCCAGATTCTCCTATGTCGCCTTGCCTCCTCTACGTAAGCTACCCATGTAGCATGTGTCGTGTCAATACCACGACACCTAGTGCAAGTGCAAATATAAGGGGCTCTAGGGTTTGAGGGTGACACACGGTTGTGCTCTTCTCTCTCTCTCTCTCCCCTGCTCTCTGATCAAGCAAGCACACACAACACTAGGAACAACCACCCACAGTTCATATCTGTTAGTTCCATGTTGAGCAGAGGAAGAGGAGGCCATGTCAGGACCTCTAGATCAAGGTACATACCTCTGGCCTACTTATCTTTGGCTTAATCTTCAGCTAGATGGTCCTTGGATCTCAAAGTGGTATCAAAGCAATCTAGCTTCAAGATTGAACCCTGTTTTTTCTCGGGGCTAAGCTTGTGTTCTTGTGAGCTTTTAAGAGCAAGTTTAGTTGCTGGTTTTTTGTTATCGATCAAATTCTTGCTCAAAAATGGATGAGGTTGATGTTTTAGCCTCAATTTTCACTAAGTTTAAGCCCTAAGAGGTGAATCAATGGACCAAATGTTTTGTTTATGCTCTTTTGATGTGGGGATTTATGTTTTCCATGCAAACCCTAATCGAAATCCCCAATTTACTTCAGAATCCTAACCCTAGTTCATCAAATTTAAGAACCCTAACCCTAATTTCCCCAATGAGTTATGAACTCTAACCCTAATTCCCAACTTGGAGGAACCCTAACCCTAATTTCTCCAATTAAAGAACCCTAACCCTAATCTAATGATCTAAAGGGTGGCGGAAACTTACCTTATGGGCTTCATCATTGTCGTTGGCCATGGTGGCGCTGGAGCCAACCTCGTAAGCCGGCAGGTGTGCTCGGGATCGTACCCGAGACGCCTTGTGATCCGCCGCACCGGACCATAGCAATGTTTCCTTGAGCGCCTGACGATGCCATGGCCCACTGTAGTGTTGGATCTTGGCAAGGTCGTCGACACCAACAAGGGTACGCTTACGTGCGTGCCATCTCCTCGCAGAGGGCGCCACCCATAGCCGCTCGACGGAGGTGCGTGCTAGCCAAAGCCGCATGTAGCTCTAGCGAGGGGTTCTGGTCGACGCCGCACCTTCTCCTCCATGGAACTGGCACTTGTCACCGCCGCTCGTCTCGCTCTCTCTCGAAGCAGGGGGAGGCAGAGGAAGGGGAGGGGGAATGGGGCTAGGGTTCGCGGGGGCATCACCGCATGTCGGTTTTGTTCCGACCTAGTGCGTGTGAGACCCTAGCACATGTCTTAATATAATTGATAGGATACCCATATCAACAAGTTCCAACTTCTTTTCTGGAAGTTCATCTGAAAAGAACTTTGAGGTTAAGTGTGCTTAGCCTAGAGCATTTGAGGATGGGTGACCGACAGGGAAGTGGGTACTGGGTGCGCACGAGTAAGGAAAAAGTGCGCATAAAAGACTAGTGTTGGTATGTGGGGCTAGTCTAGGTATCCTATTAAGCTGCCAGGTCTAACAGCCCAGGCACGGAGAGTCCAGGGTGTTATAGTGCCCCCTCTGCTGTTGGATGTGATCCAATTGCTTGCAGCTTCAGCTACTTAACAGACCAGATGGACCGCAGAAGGGCACGAAGGGGAGACACGCTGGGCTAGTTTTGCCCCAGTCTGGAAGGTTTTCTTTTTAAATTTGAATATAAAGGGAGTTTTTAGGGTTTTGGGGCCCAAATGATGAATAAATTTTAAGGATTAGTGTTTATAAGTTAGGGCTTATGTATATAAATAAGTTGTGGGGCTAAATGTTGGGCATATTTTATTATGCCAATTACACAATATGGTTATATGACATCATTTATTCTTTTTTCATGCAATTATGTGCTATACTTAAGTAATTTTAATGTGTTTGTCATGCTTAGTTGGTTCTTTTGTGTTATTTTTCAAATAAATTTTAGTGATATTGTTGTGCTGCAAACTTAAGTATGAAAATCCTCAAATTAAACATGGATTATGTCTATCATTCTGGCCAAAGTTGATTGATGGACATATTGACCATGAAATTTTATTGGTCTAGTTCACTTCTGTCCAAAGCTGATGTGTTCCAATTGATGAAATAATTCCTTATGTGAGAGGATTTAATTAAGTGTGGCTTATATCTCTCTTTCTAGCCAAAGCTGATTGGCAGATGGTTTTGGTCACAAAATTTTATTGATCATGTCTATTTCTAGTCGAAGCCGATATGGACTAGATTAATAAAAGAAGTTCAAAATGGTGATGCTTACTCAAATCATTTGTTTTCTTTTGCGGCATCTAATGCCTCTCAAACTGTCAGTATTATTAATGGCATAGAACAGTTGACTGGTAGCAATTTTGGTACATGGAAGGAGAAGCTTGAGATCACGTTAGCTTTGCTGAATATTAATTATGCCCTCCGTAAGGATCCTCCTATATCACTTGATGAAGGTATTGAGCATTATGATGCCTTGAAAAGGGTTTATGATGATGATAAACTAAGTGGGAGGAATCAAATCATAAGTGCCTCCTCATCATTAAGGGCTCCATTACTCAAAGTATGAGGGGAGTTGTCCCAGACTCCCAGACCACCAACGGTTACCTTGGAAAGATTGAGGACCAGTTTAAGGGGCCATACTTTATGTGACAAGTCTCATTAGAAGGCTTATTGATGAAAGGTATGATCCAACTGGGAGTCTAAGGGATCATATCATGAGTAAAATTAACATGGCCACTAAAGTTAAGACAATGGAAATGGAAATCTATGAAGGTTTCCTTGTCCATTTTATTATGTCATCCTTACCCATGGAGTTTTCTCCATTTACCATAAATTATAGTGCAATGAATTCTAAATTGGGCATGGATGGAATGACGGCTAGATGTGTACAAGAGGAGGAAATGATTAAAGTTGGATGAGTTGACCATGTCAACCAATTCAAGCATTCTACAGAAAATCGAAAGTTTCTGTAGCCTAAGCCTGCTTAGTTTAAAGATAAAGGGAAATCTTCTAAGTTCTTTCAGCAAAAGAATCCTAACAGAGCTCCTAATGCAGATGCACTCCCTAATGCTGATGGTAAAGACCCCCAATGGATGTCGCTTTTTTGGAAAAAGCGCACACGTTTAGAGTGATTGTATTGGATTCATGAAATGGCTCAATAAGAAAGGTACTAATGTTATAACCTTTATTGTTGAATCTCTTTATATTAATTATGCCACCAATACATGGTGGGTTGACTCAGGTGTAACAATTCATGTTGCAAATTCCCTACAGGGATTCGATATGAAGAGGACCCTAAGAAGAGGGGAAAGAACCATTAGAGTTGATAATGGTGTTGAGGCTAAGGCTATTGGAGAGTTCTCACTTACGCTCCATAGCGGCTTTATGTTGTGTTTATGTAATGTACTTTATGTACCCTGCATGAGACAGAACCTTGTGTTCATCTCATGTTTATATGATGATGGTTTTCACTGTGACTTTGGGAACAAGAGATGTATAATTATATATGACAATAATAATGTTGGTCTTTCCTTCCGACAAGACAAACTTTATCTTGTTTCCTTAATTTATTCCATAAGTGAAGTTGATGCCTCTTCTAATGTGAATATTAGTACCAAGCGTAAGTGCGATGATGATGAGACTTCTTTGAAACTATGGCACTATCATATGGGCCATATTTTGAGGGGGCATCGAGCGTCTCATTAAGGAGAAAGTTCTTCATTGTAACATCCCAAAATTTCATCTAAAATCATCATCATTGCACTCTTATCATCATAGCATGTAATTGCATTGCATTTAGAATGTCCAAAAATTAGGTGCAATTTTGAGCCATGAATAAAAAGTTATGAACTATTTTGAAAATAGAATCAAAGAAAATGCTATATTACCTATTAAATCCAAGTAAATACTTTGGATTAAAATAGAAGATAAATATGTTTTATAATACCCTAAAAACCTAATTTGAGTTTTTACAATTTTTCACAAATTGGTTTGATTCAATTTGAATCCTTAAATCAAAAGCTTTGGAGAAAACAGATTTAGAAAAAGAAAAAGAAAAAGAAAAAGGGAGAAAAAAATAACAGCAGCAACAGCTTCTGGCCTTTCGGCCCAAACCCAGCCCAGCTAGCCCACCCGGCCTCCTTCTCCCCCTCTCTGTCTTTTTGCACACCCCCTCAACCTACCCCCTCCCGCTGACAGACCGACCCCACACCCACGTCACCACCACCCCGTCGTCTTCAACCCCCAGGCGACGAACACCCCTCCCCTTCTCTGCCGTTTCAAAATCGACTCAAATTCGGCTGTTTCCAGTATTAATTCCCCACGGCGGCCACCCCTACTAAATCCCCTCTCCCTCCTCATCATTTTCCCCTCAGCCACTTCCCCCGGAGAGCCCCCAGGCTCCCCAATTACGAGCTCGAACGCCACTGTCCGACGCAACTCCGGCAAGAATTCCGGTGAGCTCCGGCCACGCCGTGACCTCCTCTCTGCTCTGAAATACTTGCCATGACCTAGCTTTTAACCCCAGCAGCATGCTTTCTTTTGCACCAGGACGACGACACGGTCCAACTCCGGCGAACTCCCTCTGTCGCCACTGTCAGTCACCTTCTCCGGCAAAGGTAGGGTTCCCGCCGCCCCCTTTTGGTCTTTACTAGGTCGTGCAGACACTTGCGCATCTCGCTGACCTCTTTGCTGGTTGGTTCGAGCCCCAGGTCACCGTCTCCGACACCGAGCCATGAACTCCGCCGTCTGCGCAACTCCGGCGAGGGATCTAGGCCAAGCCCGAGCACCCCCCGCACCGCAGTGACCTCCATCGAGACCGCCACGACCTCCTCAACCTCTAGTACGTGTCCATGGTCTCCCAACCCTCGTAGAATCGCCAGAACCTCATCGGCCGACGCTCCGCCGCCGCGCGCAGCTGGTCGGCGCCGTCCATCTCCGGCAAAGTCGCTAAGGACCATTAGATCTTGTATCTGCGGCTAAGATTAGATCGTGGACGAAAGGGTACGGGCTAATCAGATCCGTCCGTAGTTACTTAAGATCTGACAGCCCACAGCGGTCAATTCGACTGAACCGGTATCAGCCAATAAGAAAGCGCCACGTCGCCAGGCTATTTCGTTTAAATAGAAAAATAGACAGATTTAGTATTAATCTTAGAAATTTCATAACTTTTGATCCACAAATCAGAAAAATGCAAATTTGGTGTCTATGGATTCAGAAAAATAAGACCTTTATTATAGAAGCCTTGTTTCACACTTTTGCCTCTGTAAAATTGGAATTATAGGCAAAACCTTTTTAGGAGTATTTTGCTCATAAAAATTGTTCTATAAATTATTTTGGGGTAATTCTTGTATATTCTGATGAGGTATTTTACCCTCTGTACTATAGGCTCTGTAAGTTATAGAGTTGTGATCATATCATTGCATGTTGCACGAATTCATGTTTTTGTAATGTTTTATTGATTGAATTATTGTTGTTATATTGATCTTGTGTAGATTGTGTGGATTGTGAAGTTTGTTGCTGTGAGGATTGTACCTATTCCCCTAGCTACCAAGGCAAGTGATATTTCATCTCATGTCTATTATTTTTCACTATTGCACTAGTGTTATTTTGGTAGATCTTAGCATGATAGGATTATTTACATGTTCTATATTATGCTATGTATCCTATAGTGTATATCTTGGTAGTATTCCCTAGTTAAAGACTTTGTATGCTAGAATGCTTAGCTATGCTATTAGAATTCGTGGGTGGAATATACACATAAGATAGTATGGAAAGATATTATTTTGTTTAACTAAGAAAACAACTAATGTTAATGAAACACCTGGGTGGAATGGGACTTGCTTGGATTATGTTGAGTGGTTACTCAGGGGACATATCTATGGTCGGCTGGTGTATCGCACTTGTGGACGGCCACCCAGGAACAAAGAGATTGGAGACGTTCTTGTCGTGAAGCTTCCAGTGCAACCACATGGCATATGGGCTCTGCCTTGACCAACTAAGTTGCAAGAACTCAGCCAGACGGACAGAAGGTGGTAGACATGATAGGATGGAATGCGTCCGTGGTGGTCTGAGGGATTGCTTCTGAAAAGTCTTGTCTCGATGCATGTCGAGTCTTGTGGGGAAAGTGCACCACCTCTCGAGAGGGTAAAAACTAAGTACTTAGCCGTGTCCCCGGTTATGGACAACTTCTGAGCCTCAAGACAGTGAAGTAGTTCAATAATCTCCTCATCCAAATTTCTCTAAGTTAAAACTTGTGGGTGAACATGGGTAGAGGTTCAGTGATGTCTATCATTGGTACCTTATAGCTGGAATGAAAAACTTCTTCAAAAACTATAAGTTAAACTAATTTAGCAAAGCCAGCCATAACCCCACTTAGCCATATATTCATGTAATTGTTGTATTATACTAAGTATCTATGGTATCACTTGCCAATACAATTCCAAATGTATTGACCCTTGTGGCTATAACTTATTATGTTGCAGGATACTCTGATGATGAGTAGGGTTGCGGGTCTACACTCGACATGCTTGCCTGTGGCACATGAAGACTAAAGACTCTATTATTATTATGCTATGTAATGTGAACTTGAAGTGTCTTAGCCTTGGGCTAAGTGAGTTGTAAGAACCATTATATTCCTGGATATGCGATGTAATAATGACTTTTGTTTCTGTGTACTTCATCTTAAACTGTGGGTGCTAGCATTTTCGATCCAGGGACTAGCACTGCAATCACAGGGATCTTACCTTATTATGGTGAGATCTTACATTCATCCTTTGGATTTCTCGGATGCGGATAGAGATCATTGTATTGATTGCATCAAAGCAAAATATGCTAAGAGAATCAAGAAAGGTGCAAATCGAAGCACGGGAGTTTTAGAAATTGTTCATACAGATATCTGTGGTCCGTTTAATGTGAAATCAGTGGATGGTTTTGATTCCTTCATAACATTCACTAATGACTTCTCCTGCTATTGATACATCTATCCTATTAAAGAAAGATCTGAGCATTAGAAAAGTTCAAGATCTAAGCATTAGAAAAGTTCAAGATATTTAAAGCTGAAATTGCGAATCAAGTTGGTCAAAAGATCAAAGTTGTAAGGTCTCATCATGGTGGTGAGTACTACGATACACACACTTCTTATGGCAAAATTCCTGGACCTTTTGTTAAGTTCCTACAGGAAAATGGTATTGTAGCCCAGTATTCAGCACTGGGCGAACCTTAGAAAAATGGAGTCGCTGAAAGGTGGAATCGTACTCTTATGGACATGGTATAAAGTATGTTAAGTCACTCCATTTTGCCGCTTGGTTTATGGATAGAAGCTCTAAAGACAGCTGCGCATATTCTTAATAAGGTCCCCATCAAATAGGTGCTGAAAACACCGTATGAATTATGGACTAGAAGAAAACCTACCCTGAGTTATTTGCATGTGTGGGGCTGCCCTGATGAGGCAAGAGTTTTCAATCCAATTATGGGAAAGTTAAACCCCAAGATAGTCAGCTGTCATTTCATTGGTTATCCTAACAAATCTAAAGCATATTGTTTCTATTGTCCAAAGCAAATTCACTAAGTTTGTTGAAACAAGACACATTGTGTTCTTGGAAATGATATGATGATGGGGAGCATGACTCCTAGGGAAGTAGCCTTGGAGGAGAAATGGCAATATGTCCCGGTACCTACAATATAAGAGCTAGTGTTTCCTGTTCATGTTGAGGTTACACCTCTAGTTGAGAGGACTTCTAATGCGGCACCTGCTGAGATACCTATGACTCCGTTAGAGTCCATACCTAATGATACTTCTATGGAAGATGCTCAGCAGCCTGTTGTGGTTGAGGTACCAAGTACTGAAGCTCTCAGAAGATCAAAGCAGGCTAGAAAGTCCGCTATTCCTGATGATTATGCCACTTGTATGAGTGAGGATATGAATGATTCGATGTTGGATGATGATCATGTATAGTTTAAGGAAGCCATATAAAGTGATCATTCATTAGAATGGCTTGATGCAATGAAATATGAAATGAAGTCCATGAGCATTAATGTTGTATGGGACTTAGTAGAAATTCCTAAAGGATACAAAAATGTGGGCAGTAGATGGGTCTATAAGACCAAACGTGACTCCAAAGGTGATACTGAAAGGTTGAAATCAAGACTCGTGGCTAAGGGCTTCACTCAAAGAGAAGGTACTTTTTCACCTGTCTCTTCTAAGGACTCGTTCATAATTATTATATCTCTTGTGGCTCATTATGATCTAGAGTTGCATCAGATGGATGTCAAAATGTCATTTCTGAATGGTGACTTACATGAGGATGTTTACATGGCTCAACCGGAAGGTTTTGTTATGGAAGGGAAGGAACACTTAAGAAGTCCATTTATGGATTAAAGCAATCCTCAAGGAAATGGTACTTCAAGTTTGATCAAGTCATAAAGAATTTTGGTTTCAAAGAGAATGAAGTGGACAATTGCATTTATGTGAAGTTCAGGGGGAGAAACTTTGTCCTCCTGATAATGTATGCTAATGACATACCCTTAGCCATTAGTGATAAGAATATGATGTTGGAAACAAAAAGGTTTCTCTCTTCAAAGTTTGATATGAAAGATCTCAGTGAAGCCGCTTATGTCTTAGGCATTCAAATTCACCGAGATAGATCTAGAGGGATCTTGGGGATATCACAACGAGCGTATATTTAGAAGGTACTCAAAAAGTTCAACATGCATAAGTGCTCAGCCCTGCCTGCTCCTATTGTCAAGGGCGATAAATTTGGGAATTTCTAGTTCCCAAGTAATGATTATGAATCTGTGCAGATGAAGTCAGTTCCTTATGCTTCAATCACTAGAAGTATGATGTATGAACAAGTGTGCACTCACCCTGATTTAGCATTCATAACCGGGATGCTTGGAAGATATTAGTCTAATCTAGGGTTGGATCACTAGAAGGCTTCTAAGAAAGCCTTGCATTATTTGCAAGGCATTAAAGGCCTCATGCTCACATATACGAGAAACTACTAGGGAAAAGGCTATAGCCGGTGCACTAGAATATGCTACCGCCATCGCATAGCGCCTCACAAGCGACCACCATGACGGCGGTATTTTCTTACCACTGGCGCATAGGCCTGTGCGCCAGGGATAACTCATGTAGCGCCAGCGCGCGGACCCTGATGTCTACGCACTTCTATTCTTGTAGACAGTTGTTGAGCCTCCAAGTGCAGAGGTTTGTAGAACAGCAGCAAGTTTTCCCTTAAGTGTATTACCCAAGGTTTATCGAACTCAGGGAGGAAGTGGTCAAAGGTATCCCCTCTCAAGCAACCCTGCAATCAAAATACAAGAAGTCTCTTGTGTCCCCAACACACCCAATACACTTGTCAGGTGTATAGGTGCACTAGTTCGGCAAAGAGATAGTGAAATACAAGTGGTATGGATAATTATAAGTGGTAACGGTGCTATAAAATAGCTTGATGGCGTGGAAAAGACTAAAGGCAAACTGAAATAAAGATGGAAGCAAGCAAACATGTAACAGATCTAAGTGCAAACGGTGTATCAATGCTTAGAAACAAGGCCTAGGGATCATACTTTCACTAGTGAACACTCTCATATAAATATCTTCTCTTTATGATACTACTCTTAACTACTCTCCGGTTGGACACTCTAATCGATGGTAGGGCTATAACAGCACACCTCAAAGTAAGTCTTTTCCATCTAGAAAACCCCACACTGTCACCTTGAGTACTAGATGAGTTCAACAAACACCACAATTTCATAAAGACATCTGACTCCAAATATAACTCATAACAAGTATTTGTAATCTCTAGCCTAAGTGCCACCATGGTGTGCACGCTGTCACTTTCACACACATGGGGAGAGCAGATATCTATTAAAGCACTTGAGTAGCAAGGTAGATCTATAGATTACAAGCTCATGATCACAATATGATCATGCATAGAGAGAGAGAGATGAACACATAGCTACCGGTAGAACCCTTAGCCTCGAGAGAGAACTACTCCCTCCTCATCATGGGAATCAGCAATGGTGATGGAGATGGCGGTCGAGATCGATGGAGATGGCTCTAGGGGCACTTCCCCGTCCCGGCAGGGTGCCGAAACAGAGACTTTCTGTCCCCCGAATCTCCCCTTCGGTGGCGGCGGCGCTGCGAAACTTTTCGTGGCTGGAGGCAGTACTATTTAGGGTTTTGGCTTCGGGAGGCTTCTTATAGGCCAGAGGGCAAGGTCGGTGGAGTGCCAGGGGGCCCACACCACCTGGTGGCGCGGGTAGGGCTAGCCCACGGCTGGGAGGGTGTGGCCAGGCCCTGGCCCTCCTCCGTCTCGTATTCTGGCTCCGTGAGTCTTCCGGTAAAATAGGAACTTTGGCTTTTGTCCCGTCCAATTCTGAGAATATTCATTTTCTGACTTCCTGGAACCAAAAACAGCAGAAAACGGGCAACTGGCACTGTGGCATCTAGTTAATAGGTTAGTCCAAGAAAGCATATGAAAAGTACTCCAAAGTTGGAACAAAACATAAGAAAGTAGATAAAACCCAGCATGGAGCATCAAAAATTATAGATACATTTGCAATGTATTAGACCCTACACGCCGCAAGTAGGAAATACCCCTGGCGAGTTACCTAGCTGCCTTGTGCGCCAGCACTAAGTATTTTGGCATTTAAGAAAACCACGTGTGATCTGAACGTCTCCATTTACTATTAGATTATAAGCAAGTTCACACTAATAGTATTGACAAACATCTCCATTTCATATTAGATTAATTAAGTAAGATCACACAGATAGTACAAACTGGAAGCTACAACCTCTCCTCATACACTGACGCAAACTGATGGTACCACGCTTGTTGTTACTCGTCTTCTGCGAACTTCTTGATTTTAGTGCCAAAAGAAATAGAGTCGAGCAGAGTCAGCCAGCCAGGCATCCAAGAATCTACTTGTGGCAATGTCCACGTAAGTGGCGGCGCCATCCGCAGCGTCGGCTGTGAAGAAGTACCTTGGTGCTAGTTTTTGCAAAGATGCAAGATGCAGCCTGCAATCAAAGTATCATAGGAGTGTTGGGGTTTAGCGCCTGAAAACAATATTTTTTCCTATGCAATCCACCCTAATGCTAGGATCTATTTATTAGTAATGTAGTAACAGGACAGGATTTTCGCGAACTTAGCCTTGAATACCGAAAAGGTTTGTCAACATTCAGGAGAACATGGTTGATGTAGTCATATCGACGCCGACCTCAAGGTCGTTCTGAACACGCTCGGACGGCTCCACCAGCTCCATCTCCACCGACTCCAATGACTCTGATGGCTCGAACGACTCGAGCGCCACTAGTGCAGCACCTCGTAGGGGGTCACACACATATCGTGTTTGACGATGACTCCCGGACCCTAATCCAGCATAGGTTGCGTAAGTAGATCTCCTAGATCCGGAATCCCCGCAGCGCAACGACACTCTGTGGTGAATAACACTGTCATTCACGCAGCCCGTACAGTGGGGCCGCACTCACAAGAGGGATGGAGAGACGAGGGCACTTGTGGGGGAATCATCAAAGCTTGAGACCAATTGGTGTGCTTAAATCCCTCCATATACCCTCCTTTATATAGGGGAAGGGGAGCCCCCATGTCCCTTAGCCTAGCCATGTGGGACTAAAGGAGAGGAGGAGGTGGGGAGTCCACCTTTTGGTCGCTAGCCAAGGCCCTCTTGGGCCCCATGTGGGCACCAAGGGCCCATGCGGCCACTCCCTCCTCCTCTTTGGGTTACCCTCCCTCTTGGGCCTTTTCACCTAGGGAATTGTCCCATTAGGCATGGGCTGCCCATTAAATCATATTTAATTCATTAAATAAATATAAATAAATGTATAATTCAATAATTAACATATATTTACACATTATTTAATTCTCGTTGCACCGGAACTCCTTCCGTACAACTCCGGACACCCGTCGTACTTTCCAGGAACCCTTCCGGTTTTCCTTTCTCTTTTCTTTGGTGATTCCAATGATACCAAAATGATCTCAGAGAGTTTTCAAACCCTTAAGTGAGTTACCCTAATGATTCGGTAACACTCCATACATGGTCTAGACCCCTCTCGGACTAATGATCATCAACGGGACCTGGATGCCCATAATGATTCATGTGCATTCCACGAGAATCTTTGTCGTTGAACCATTAAACATAGAGTCATATTCCCTTTGTTACTTTGATACTTTACTTGTCCGATACCTTGTCAACGACATTGCCATATCGTGTTCAATCTCATTACCGACAAGTACAACTTTACTCGTTCCGAGCTATGCCATCCATGTGACCTAGTCACACACTACAGCTTTATTGATGTAATGTCTTCGAGTGGGCCCAAAGTATCTCTCTATCACACGGAAGAACAAATACCGCTCTTGACAGATACGCCTCTACATGCCCCTCTAAATACCTGAAGACACCTTTATGATCACCATTTCACCGAGTGAAATTTGATGCAAACAAGGCACTCTCGGGTGACAGTGATTAAATATGGTCTCATGGTCTAAGGAATTGGTTACTACGTTTCCTAGTCATTGTAACTGTGAACATTGTGAATTGATCATGTTACAATTCCTGTGTTGGGTATGTCCATCATTTTCATTCACCTAATGAAATGAACCCATTGTCAATTTACATAAATGTCCATGATCAGAAAACATCGATCATCGATTGACCAATGAACTAGTGTCTAGAGGATCACTAGGGACTCTAGTTTACATATCACACGTGTATTGATGTTCCTCTGAATACAGTTATAGCATGATATAAAACCTATTATGAACTTAATGAAATATGTCAATAATCTATATTATTATTTGTCTCTAGGGCATATTTCCAAAAGTATCCCACTTGCACTAGAGTACAAATAAACTAGCTGCATTTGATACGAATCATTACACCATAACACTTTTGGTGTTTTGATCATGCTTGCTCATGGAAGAAGTTTTGTCTATAGACTATACTATACAGATCCTTATGTCTCTATGAATTGTTAATATCATCTAATTTGACATTCTTATTATCATCACATGATAACCTTGCGGTGTAAATATTTATGTTTTGGTGACAAAGTGTTGTTTTTGTTCCTTCTATCTAGGGAAGATGACGTCTTCATTGTCATGAGCATTAGGAACACACTCTGTGGGAAGACGGACTTCCCTAGCCGTGACATTGCATATTTTACCTTCGAAGTAATAATATACTTCTTATGTCAATGTAAATCTTATCGACAATGCAATAAATGGCACTTTGATGTCTAACCATGTTTCTCTTATTCTAAGGCACTCAATGTTGTGAGAATTCCAATCATCTAGGTTGGGTGGAACTTCCTAGCATAATCCTTTTATGATCAAGTTCACCATCCTTTATAGATCAGATGTATACCTTCAGTTCTCTCTAGACACTGAAGACTACACTTAACTTCTTGTTTAGTGATTCACTCATATATCACTTCGAAACATGTTCTTCTGATTAAGAACTCGGGTTATATTATGTCGAATATAGAACATGGTTTTACAAGATGGAACCTATAACGGACGCATAGTAGATGTTACACATATTTTCCTTCTTTTAACCACCATTGTACCGAGACAATCTCAATGCTTCACCTAGTTAGACAAGTAAGAACTTCCTTCCTAACTTGTTCCATTCTGAACTTCTTCAGAATCCAATCTAGGAAAACATTCCAACTTAATGCTATTAAGCATATCAATCTATCTTGATAGATTTCAATATTCAATATTCGTTCAACTTCATATACTTAATATTCTCTAATAATTACAACTAGCCATACCATTCACAATATGTCAATCACATATGAGAATGTTTCATCAAGCTCCCTACTGACTCGTGTATTAACGAGCTCGTTGGGGAACCCCAAGAGGAAGGTATGATGAGCACATCAGTAAGTTTCCCTCAGTTATGAAACCAAGGTTATGAATCCAGTAGGAGCAAGGAAACACCCCAAAGGTGTAGCTAGCTGAACGTTAGCAGGGCGCACTACCGGTGCCAGCAGCAACGTGGAGACCTGCACAACACAACCACAGAACTCTGTCCCCAACTTGCGATGAGGTTGTCAACCTCCCAGTTTTGCTGAAAACAAAGGATTAAACCTATCGAATGGAAGGAAGTAACAGTTTGCAGAAAGTAAACACAAAGCAGTAAATAGTTGATTGTAGATTGAATGTAAAAGAAAGGATCAGGGTCCATAGTTCACTAGAGGTGGATCTCCTTAAGATAGATAACATGTTGGGTGAACAAATTACAGCGGGGCAATTGACAAACATCGAGAAAGCATACAAGCATATACTACTCATCTTGACTCCTTTGAGATTCGATTGGGAATTACAACATTATACATAGACCGCCATCCAACTGCTCTATGACTAATAATCCACCTTCAGGTTATCATCCAAACCCCCTCCAATATTAAGTTGCAAGCAACGGATAATTGCATTACGAATTGCGTGTAAAGTAAAAAATACGATTGTTCTATGAACAAAGGATTGTTGTTTTCTCCCTAGTAGCAACAACACATCTAGTACCTTAGAGATTTCTGTCACTTCCCCAGATTACCAGAGGCATGAACCCACTATCGAGCATAAATACTAACTCTTGGAGTTGCTAGCATCTACTTGGCTAAGATAGCTACTAACAACGGAAAGCATGCAAGATCACAAATAACAAAGACATGATAGAATCAATAATCAATCTGAAATAGCATCTCAATATCCATCGGATCCCCGCAAACACAACATGCAGAATTACAAATAGATGATCTTGATCATGAACGGAGCTCACAAGATCTAGACATGATAGCACAAAGGAGGAGAACCAACCATCTACTACTACATGGACCCATAGTCCAGAGATGAACTACTCACGCATCACACCGGAGGCTTGCATGATGATGAAGAAGGCCTCCAGGGTGAATTCCCCTCTCCGGCAGGGTGCCGGGAAGAGCTTCAGATCCCTCTCGATCTAGGGATGGAGATGATAGCGGCTACAGACTCTTTCATGGATTTTTGATCGGGTACATATAGTTTCCGTATCAGAGGCAATATATAGGCGGAAGGAGACGCCAAGGGGGTGCCTGGGCTAGCCACACCACTCCCTGGTGCGGGCCAAGCCTGGTCGCGTGGCCAGGTGGTGTGGTTGCCCTCTGGCCCTTCTCCGTCTCATATTCTGGCTCCAGGTGTCCCCGGTAAAATAATGACTTTGGCTTTTGTCCCGTCCAACTCTGAGAATATTCATTTTCTGACTTTCCTGGAACCAAAAATAGCAGAAAACAGGCAGCTGGCACTATGGCTCTTGTTAATAGGTTAGTCCAAGAAATCATATGAAAAGTACTCCAAAGTGTGGACAAAACACAAGAAAGTAGATAAAACTAAGCATGGAACATCAAAAATTATAGATACATTTGCAATGTATCACTCCCACTCAAATATGTCAGTTACATATAAGAGTATGTAACTCTCTTAGCTCCCACTCATTTTATAGTAAATGCAGGTATTCTCAATATTTTGGCCACAATCCCAAAATCCTTTGATCATTCATCAAATTAAGAATTCCAGCTACGAGATTCCATTTGTACGACTTAAGCATTGCTACATTGTAGTCAACCATTTGAATTTGTTCAAGACATTTCTTGACACAAATCAAGCTTTATGTCTTATTTTAAGTTTCATTTCTTCTGTGTGACTCATATAGAGAGACTATGAACTTGGGAACGGTGTCATGAATACTTTCGACCTTGCCCCATGATCATTTACGCTAGTAGTCCCTTTGGAAAAATCAAGTAACATCTTTACATTGATAAGATCAAGTAATGATTTACTTCACCATCTTAAATGTAACATAATGTATAAGATTTCATGATTCCAAGTCATTTCTCGTACTTGGGCTTACCATTGCTTCTTTGTAGTTCGTAGGTATGCCATTTTTTCCATTAACATGAAAAGTGAATCTTGAATTTGATTCTACAATGAGGCTGAACTTATTCATGAATCCTACTTTATTTTAGTAAAAGCTCCCACTAAAACTTTTGATCATTATCATTAGTTCTCCTCTATGTGCAGAGTTATTTTTGTTCCGGAATCAATTCCGTTGCGCTACTCTGACACATGGAGGCAAGGTTCTCAACCTTATTTGATCTTTCACCTTTATCCATCAACCCTTTTATTGAGAAATTCTTCTCGATAAATCACCACTTTGAGCAATACTAATTTGCCCCTTTTGGTTGTATTTGTGGGATACATATTCTTAGTTTCCTAAGAACACACTACAAAGCTTTATTTGTTCTAATTCTGAATTATCACATTACTCTAGAATTTCTAGAAACCACATTGTGCCATACACTTATGGTGTTGTTTCCATGAATCCTTGATGATTCTTTATGCAAGAAGTAAGTGTTTGCTATTCTAGTTTATCTTCTCTAAATACTAACACTAACATGATAGGAGATTACTTTAGACCATACGATATCTAATCTGGTATGGTTACAATTATTTATACATGTCAACACATTGACATATTCTTAGCATTGTAATTTGTGGAACACTTTTCACAAGTATTATATGCCTGAACCACAACTCAAATACTTGTCGTTTTGATCAAATCATAAAGACTCGGATTCTTGTCAATTCAATATTCTTCTTCACTCTAAAATTCTTTGTTCATAACAAATAGTTTTAGACTTGTGTCTCATTCAGTGAATACATTTATTTGCTTAGATTCACAGTGAAGTTTTACGAAATAATGATATCCACCAATTTGTTGAACAATACAACATATCATCATGTATGATATCCAATTATTCAACACACACTTGTGCCATTCAAAATGATGTCATTAGTAAGTTTGAATATCGTTTGCCATTTTCACAATCTTATAAACATTTAAATTTCTATCATAAAGATCAAAATATGAATAACCCATTTCAGAATCAAAACCGTGAACATAAAAGATATTACTCGTAGGAATAAAACAACTGATTTGTCTCAAATTCATATGAATAATTGTCTTATGAACACAATACACACACAAATGTAGTTTACTCTCATCAATTACAAATTTATTCAAATATTCTAATCCAAATGATAAATTCAGAAGGAGAGCGTCGTTGGGATCTTGCTTGCCATCATCACGTGTTGTTGCGTCCACTCCTTCAATCACTTCTCAAGGAGCGGGTCATGTTCTCACAAAATAGTACAAGTATCAAATACTTCATAAACTGCTATAAGTGTTTGAAATTAAACATTTATAAATTTGTATATCAAATATATACCTTTACTTTTGATGAAAGCTCCTGGATTAGGCACTACATTCCGAATTCTCATATGAGCCATGAACTCAAGGAAGGTAAACTCTTTCCCTTCCACAAGGTAGCTCAAGGCGACATCTTTGTAGCTATGGGGTAGCGAGTGCAACACCACTTCTGCCACAAATTTTTCGGTCACCCAGTAGTCCATGATGTCCACAAGGCGCTCATGAATCCTTTCCATGATATCCAACTGGTCTTCCAGGCTGGTCTTTTTCCTCATCTTGGTTGAGAGGAATTCACCATGTAGTCAAACTTGGTGATTCTGACTTGAGATGGAAAGAGCATCTTAAGTCCTTAGCCAGGCTGAAGACCTCAATCTCATGGAATGGTTCTCCCAGAGCAGGCTCCATGACATGAACCATAGTGTATTTGATAGCCATGAAGGCGTCATGTCGATCATGATAATCATGGTTATCAGGCAATCTGGTGAAGCCCACGGGAAAAACTCCTAGCGGTTCTCTCAGCACATAGAACAGATCATGGAAGATGAGGAGATTCCTCAGGCGTTGGTACTAGTCTATGTAGTTGGATCCATCTACTTTGAGTTTCTCACTCTTCATGAATCCCTCAAAACTAAACAAAGACTTGGGTTTTGACATGATCTACAAAATTTTCGCATAGACATTTAGACTAAGTTCACAATAAGAGTTCAAATTATAATCACATTATATTAGATGAGCTCCCACTAAAACAAACATTCCTAATTAAGTTTTAGTGATTACATGATCCCAATTCACTATGTCACCCCCAATCGTCATGGTCGGCAACATAGTTGCAAAGATAGACATTCTCCAATGTCAATCGCATCATTCATGTGACTCATGCTCGATCTTTCGATCATCCGTGTTCCGAGGCTATTTTTGTAGATGCTAGGCTCGCCAATTCAACCTTGCGTGTATTCGTTGTGCAACATGTCTTACACCCACCATATGCAAACGTAGATATGTCTGACACCCGATCGTCACGGTGTGCCTTATATTGGATAACTTTCTTGGTGGTGCACACTAAGGGAGAACACAATATTGGTATTATATTAAGTGGTCATCCTATTAATGTTACCGTCGAGTATCTAATACTAGCACAAACAAGATGCATACAATAAACATCAAATGTAAATAAGTGTGACATAACATGGTCTTAGATTGTCGTGCCATGATCTCCATCGTGCGCTCGATGTGTGGCGCCAAGCACTTGATGCCACCATCCTATTACTACAACCTAGCAATAGGAAAGTAAAATACTTTACCTTTTACTTTGACCATATCATATCACAAACCCCTGCAAAATAAAGTTAGACACCACTACTTTATCTTTTGCATATTTTATGTGGCTGCTAGGGCTTTCGCACAAGAACCATTTCTTACCTACGAACATGAACCACAATGTTGATTAAATAATTATCGCTATTACACCCCTTTCAGGGCCCTCCGGTGTAAATGGTTTACCAACTACTACGAGAGAAACTGACATCCCCAAGCCACTTATACGGTGCAAGCCATATGTAAAGCATGGACCAGTCTCGTGAATGAACGCGTAATGTCGGTTGGGGGCGGCTTCAATCAACATTACTATGGTATACGCAAGTACACGTGATGGGGTAACAATTATATGGTAAACGCCCACACAATCAACATGTGTTCTACCCGTACAAGCACAACTACGCATAGATCGGCTCTGATACCACTATTGGGGTTTAGCGCCTGAAAATAATAATTTTTTCTACGAAAACCACCATAATGCTAGGATCTATCTAGTAGTAATGCAGTAACATGAGGGGCTTTTCGCGAACTTACCCTTGATAACCAAAAATCTTTGTCAATGGTCTGGAGAACGTGGTTGATGTAGTCATACCGACGTCGACATCAAGGTCGTTCTGAAATCGGACAGCTCCACCAGCTCCAGCTCCATCGGCTCCAATGACTCCGATCGCTCAAACGACTCAAGCGCCACTAGTGCAGTGCCTCGTAGGGGGTCACACACATAAGGTGTTTGATGGCGACTCCCGGACCCTGATCTAGCAAAGGTTGCGGGCGTAGATCTCCTGCATTCGGAATCCCCGCAGCGCGACAGCGCTTCGTGGTGAAAAACACTCTCGTTTGCGCAACCCTTACAGTGGGGCCACACTCACAAGAGAGAGATGGAGAGAGGAGGGCACTTGGAGGGGGAAGCCTCAAAGCCTATGATCAATTGGTGTGTTTAAATCCCTCCATATACCCTTCTTTATATAGGGGAAGGGGAGCCCCCAAGTCCCTTAGCCTAGCCATGTGGGAGTAAAGGAGAGGAGGAGGTGGGGAGGCCACCTCGGACGCCGGCCAAGGCCCTCTTGGCCCCCACGTGGGAACCAAGGGCCCATGCGGCCACTCCCTCCTTCTCCTCTTTGGGTTCCCTCCTTCTTGGGCCTTTTCCCCTAGGGAATTGGCCCATTAGGCATGGTCTGCACATTAAATCATATTTAATTCATTAAATAAATATAAATAAATGTATAACTCAATAATTAACATACATTTACACATTATTTAATTCCTGTTACACCGGAACTCCTTCCGGACAACTCCGGACACCCGCCGGACTTTCCTGAAGCCCTTTTGATTTTTCTTTCTCTTTTCTTTGGTGATTCCTATGATACCAAAATGATATCCAAGCATTTTCAAACCCTTAAGTGAGTTACCCTAATGGTTCGGGAACACTCTAGACATGGTCGAGACCCCCCTCGGACCAATGATCATCAATGGGACATGGATGCCCATAATGACCCATGTGCATTCCACGAGAATCTTTGTCGTTGAACCATTAAACATAGAGTCTTATTCCCTTTGTTACTTCGATACTTTACTTGTTTGAGACGTGATCAACGACATTGCTATGTCGTGTTCAATCTCGTTACCAACAAGTACAACTTTAATCGTTCCGAGCTATGCCATCCCCATGACCTAGTCACACGCTGCAGCTTTATGGATGTCATGTATCTAAGTGGGTCCATAGTATCTCTCTGTCATGTGGAAGAACAAATCCCACTCTTGACACATACACCTCTACATGCCCCTCTGAATACCTGAAGACACCTTTATGATAACCGTTTCACCGACTGACGTTTGATGCAAACAAGGCACTCTTGGGTGACAGTGATTAAATATGGTCTCGCGGTCTAAGGAATTGGTTACTATGTTTCCCAATCATTGTAACGATAAACTTCGTGTCTTAATCGTCTTACAATTCCTATGTTGGGTATGTCCATCATTTTTATTCACCTAGTAAAATGACCCCATTGTCAATTGACGTAAATATCCATGATCGGGAAACGTCGATCATCGATTGACCAATGAACTAGTGTCTAGAGGATCACTAGGGACTCTAGTGGTTTACATATCACACATGTATTAGCGTTCCTATCAATACAGTTACAACATGATATAAAACCTATTATAAACTTAATGAAATATGTCAATAATCTTTAGTATTATTTGTCTCTAGGGCATATTTCCAATAAGGAGGTGTGACTAGGCAGAAAGCAACTATCTAAGAAAATAGTTGTGGATAAAATCATAGTCTAGTTTTAGAATTTGGTAATTGCGAGAATATAGCAATAGAAGGACATAAATACATGTTTCTAAGAATAGTATAGATACCCAGCTTATTGATGAAAAACTTCAATGATTCATCAATCCCTTTCATACAATTGGGAATCTCAAGACCTAAGAACACTAGAACAACATTGTTGCATCGCAAGCTCCCTAAAATGTAACAACTTGAGATCCAAGCTTTTTAGACTCCACAATGCAAAAAATAAGTTGATCAAAGTTTTTTAGACTTTGAAGGGTATGACAACTCTAGTTATTTAATAGAAGCCAGATTCTAGTTAATTAGCAGTGTAATGGATAGATCAGTATCATTTGTATGAGAAACAACAAGTTGTTGCACAACTAAAAACCTGTGAAGTTAGCACCTGTTGGGAAGCACTCGATAGTAGCAGAACATTAGGTCTAATCAGCTACTGGTCTGCGCTGAAAAACACCAAGCCCAGATAACTGGTACATCCAAGTTTTTTCAGACTCAAAACTAGTAGATCCAACCAAAAACTACACAAGAAAATAAAAAGAATAGATCGAAGAAACAACAGCAAGTTAGGAACAACATCAAAGCTTAGTGCAGAACAAGGTGCAGCTAGCAAGTAACGATTCAAAGAATTATTAATCCTACAGATCCAACAAGATCCACTTAAGTAAATCTGAAACACAAGTTAAGATCTATAGACTGCCTGCTTAGCTAGGATGTGATTTTGGATAAGAAACAGTTTGAGATCCAAAGGGAGCACCTATCACAAACAGTTTGAGCTTCACAAGGAGCCCCTATGGTTCCACCATTACTACTAACTACCTTCTTAGCTAGGATGTGATTTTGGATAAGAAAATCAACAATTACAAGAACGGAATTGTGAAGGAGGAGGAGTAGGAGAGGGTACCTGGCTAAGGGAGCAGCGAAAGATGAGGGTTTCCTTGCCCCTGGTGGCCTTCATGATCTCCGGCATCCGCTCCATTAAGTCATCGCTGGAGTAGTGGTGCCACCTAGCGATATTCATGTCGCAGATCCTCTCCTCGTCCCTGCCAAAATGGCCAACCACCTCCATCATCTTCTTGCTCATCGTCCCAAGCACAGAGATGCAGGTCAGTACATACCTAATGTCGATGATGGAGATCTTGGATTCAAGGACCATGGACACGAGCTCCACGGCCATCACATACGACACGCCCTTCCTCTCCATCTCCGGCCATCGTGGCCCGCGGGGCCATTGGATCCTCGCCGAAGAGGAAGAGGAGCAGCCGGAGGCACTGGGAGCAGCGCCACGCCAGTGACCTATCCCTAGGTAGGGGCTAGGGTTAGCCATGGCCACACGAGAGAGAGTAGGGAGGCATTGCGCTGGTGGGGGTTTAGTAGAGGAGGAGGCGTGGAAGCTTTGCCGCTTGGCGGCAGAGGCAACAAAGGCCAGCGGTGGTGAGAGGCGGCCGGTGACGACAAGTGCTAGGGTTTGCTGGGTGGGGATCGAGTCGCGCGTGTGCGTGTGAGTGTGTTTGTTGGTCGCAACGCAGGGAGGGATAAGGGTCGTGTCTGCATGAGTGTTTGAGTGTGTCTGGGGTGGTTGCATGTGTGTGGTGTGGTTTGGGAGTATACCCCCAACGGATGGGTATACGGTTCGCTTGCCATAGCATAATACCCCCGATGTGCGCCGGCGGTATCACGTGCCCCTCCCGGTTGGCCCTGTTCAATGCTATCTCCTGCAAATTTGGGTCCCAGTGCACCGCAGGTAAGTGGATTAGCATCGGCGTGTTAACATTCCGTTCGCTAGCAGTAGTGCACGTAGGCCCTAGAATGGCTTACCGCCGGCGACTCGGCACCAAATTCGTCGGCAGTAAGCCATGCGGCTATAAGCAATTCTCTAGTAGTGAGAACTGATAACCTCGAGGCGGTGGGTTATTCAGAAGCTGATTTTGCAGGGTGTGTTAACACTAAGAAATCCACATCAGGTTATATTTTCACCCTAGTAGAAGGAGCTATTTCTTGGAAAAGCGCCAAGCAAAGTGTTACTGCATCGTCAACAATGTAGGCAGAGTTTGTGGCATGTTATGAGGCAACCAAACATGCAGTATGGCTGAAAAATTCATTTCGGGTTTAAGGGTGATCGACAGTATATCTGAGCCACCCACTCTTTTCTACGATAATCAACCCACAGTGATCTACTCGAGTAACAATAAGTCAAGTGGTGCTACCAAACACGATTGACATCAAGTATCATGTTGTGAAAGATAGAACCATGGATCAGACAATAAGTATTAAGCATATAAGGACTAATACAATGTTAGCGGATCCACTCACAAAAGGCTTGCCACCCAGTGTGTTTAAAGAGCGTGTTGCTAGCATGGGATTAACAAAAAGCTTTTGATCCTGGAATTGGAACCGTTATGACACCAACTCCCCATAAGCCTAAGAAGGGTTCTTCTCTTCGATGAAATGATGTACTATAGTTAATTAGTTCAATGGTACTTAACTGACTTTTGTAATTTATTGTCTCTGAATAAGTTTCAACAAAGTGTTGAGCTCACAAGTTTGTAATAAATATAAGTTTATGGAGCTCCTAAGTTAAAGAAGTTCTATTTTAAAATGAAGTGGTGTATTGTAGTAATTGAGTTCTGCGGTATTCTATGGCCGTTGTAATTTTTTATCTCGTGAGACATTTTGTTAAGCAATAGACTTATAAGTTTATCCTTACGGTCAAGAGGGAATGTTGGATATATTAGTGATCTGCAGTTTGCTATGATCAAATAAGTTAAGATAATATCTTTTCGGGGCTATAATTAACATCCGTTAGATGCCCTGATCAGGGGCATCCTGACCATCCTTTTTGGGATGTTGGTTCCCCTAGTGAAAGCACCTATATAAGGGGCCCTAGGGTTTGAGGGTCACACACGATTGTACTCTTCTCTCTCTCCCCTTCTATCTGATGAAGCAAGCACACACAACACTAGGAAAAATCACCCATGGTTCATATCTTTTAGTTCCAGGTCAAGCAGAGGAAGAGGAGACCATGGCAGGACCTCCAGTTCAAGGTAGGTACCTCTGGTCTACTTATCCGTGGCTTAATCTTCAGCTAGATGATCCTATGGATCTCACACCCGTGCGTTTCTAGGGAGCACACGAAAAAGTTGACAACATTGCACTTCACATGTTTGCTTTATTCTGCATGCTAGATGTCCCGATAGCCCACTTCTCTCTCAAAAAAAATTATGTTCTGTCTTGTCCTTTACATTAGTTATGCGAGCTTCACAACTTTAGTTTTGAGGTTCTCAAAAAGAAAAGAAAATACTACAGTTTTGAGGTCGACTTCGCCTTGTGACACTCGCTACTGGAGTGAGGACTCGTCTCTCTATGTCTCTGGACTTCATTACCTCGCTAACGCTTCTACCTCATAGTGGATTGGCTAATATCAAATTTTAATACACTACAACTATGGAACGCCATCAGCCGATGGCCATCTTGTGTGTCTAGCTCCCTATACCAATCGAACAAATTATCTAATTCTAGCTAGCTTTGCGTTGCAAGTTTAGCCACGTCCAATACCACCGCCAACAACGAATCGATCAGGACTTGGGAGCTATTGTGCCGGAAGTAATATGCAGTTGAGCTTGACGCTAGCGCATTTGACCGGTCTTGCTTGCTACTGGCCTGAGGCCGCTTGCTGACGGTAGCGTCCATGTTTGAGACGTAACAGGCATGCGTGGACGTGGGTGGATAGGGCCTTCAAGCTCGCCATTCTCCGCGCCCAGGACCGAGCGTCTCCACCCATGTTCCTCTCCATCTTGGACGATCGCAGCCTGTGCGTGCTCCGGCCAGCACGAGCCCTTGCCTCGCAGACGCCCTCCTCTCGCGAGAAGGGGAATGAGGGCGCGAGAAGGAGATGACGGTGATGAGAGGAATTGACGGAGCTCGGTGGAGAGAGGAGGTCTAGCGGGAGAAGGAGGAGCGGAGAGGAGGAGGTGAAGCTGGGAGAAGCTCCGGCAATGAGGAGGAGGTCGGGAGGGGAGGAGCGACGGCGACACTATAGCGGGCGGCATGTGGGGATGTTTTCCTGATTCGCTTAGCAGTGGTAGGGTGAGTAAATATCTTAGAACAGTCAGGGACAAAGCGTCAAACTACTGCGGGCGGATTTTCCGTGTCAACTAGCATACGGCTACTTAATTAATTGTATAGATGAATTAAAGCAATTTAAAAAAACGGTTTTGCTAGTTCTTGGACCCTTGAGAACTAGCTAGTTCTCAGTCGCGTTCGTTGCCATTAGATGATTTGCTTCACGATTCGTGCAGCTGACGCACCTGGGCTTGCATGTTCCTGTGTGCACGGTGGTGCTATGTTGGTTGTTTTTTCCCCGCCCTGGGGCATGTGCAGGGCAACGTGGACTGTTTTTGTTGTGCTATGATCACTGTGCATGTCTGATTGTTGTGTTGTTGTTATTGCTTTTTTCCTTGTGTTAGGCCCATTTCTCTTGTGTGGATGTTTTTCTGTTTTTTTTCTTTTTTCTGTTTTCTTTTTTCATTTTATTTTTTCCTTTTTGATCTAACAATGTTGGGTTATTGTTTTTAGTTTGGTTCATGATTTTTTAAAATTAGTTTATACTTCTGAAATTTGGTTCACATTTTGTGAAATTTGGATTTTATGGCTTCTAAATTTGGTTCATGATTTTTGAAAATTCCGTCCACGTTTTCTAAAAATTTGTTTTATGGGTTTCAAATTTAGTTCATGATTTTTATGAAATTTTGTTTAAGATTTTTGATATTTTTTTCATGATTTTTTTGAATTTTGGTTCATGAGTTTAAAAAAATTAAATGTTCATTATATTTTAAAATTTGGATGTAAATTTAGAACAATGTTAACTTCACCAATTTGTCTTATTTACAAGTCTATTTTTTTGAACAAAAATCTAAGCAATTCAGTCCCAACTAGCTCACAACTAGGACTTGAACTAGACCAATCTTATTCGCTTTTTGCAATTGATTTTTTTGGGTTGAAAATTGTGCATTTGTTGAGTCAGTTGCAACTAGCTTATAATCGGGTCTCGAACGAGCCAATCGCAACTCGTTTGTAACTGATATTGTGCTCAAAATTATGCATGTGTTGATCTAAGTCGGTCGCAACTAGCATGCAACCGGGCCTCGACTGAGCCAATCGCAAATCGCTTGCAATTGAGCCTCTCTTGAATTCAAGATTTTGTTAAACCAAGCCAATTGCAACTCGCTTGCAACTGACCTTTGTGTTTGAAAATTGTGGATGTGTTGAACCAAGTCAGTCGCAACTAGCTTACAATCAAGCCTCGACCGATACCAATCGCAAATCGCTTGCAACTGAGATTCTGTTAAACCATTCGCAACCAGCTTGTAACTGAACCTCGACTAATACCAATCGCAAATCGCTTGCAGTAAAGTTTCTGTTGAATCTGAAACCAAGCCAATCGCAATTAGCTTGCAACCGGGTCTCGACTGAGACCAATCATAACTCGCTTGCAACTGATCTTTGTGTTTGGAAATGATGGATGTGTTGAACCAAGCCAGTCGCAACTAGTTTGCAATCGGACCTCAACCGAGACAAATGACAACTTGCTTGCAACTGATCTTTTGTGTTTGAAAATTGTGCATGTGCTAAAGCAAGTCAGTCGCAACTAGTTTGCAACCGGGCCTCGACCGAAACCAATCGCAAATCGCTTGCCACTGAGATTTTATTGAACCAAGCTAGTCGCAAATTGCTTGCAACTGAAAATTATGGATGTGTTGAACCAAGTTAGTTGCAACTAGCTTGCAACCGAGCCTTGACCGATACCAATCGAAAATCGCTTTACAGTCGGGACTAGCTTGCAACTGGGCCTCGAGCGAGACAATCAGAACATGCTTGCAATTGATCTTTTTGTGTGTGTTGAAACAGGTCAGTCGCAACTAGTTTTCAACTGAGCCTCGACTGATACCAATCGCAAATCGCTTGCAACTGAGTTTACGTTGAATTTGAGAACCAAGCCAATTGCAACTAGCTTGCAACCGGTTGTCGACTGAGACCAATCACAACTCGCTTGTAACTGATCTTTGTGTTTGGAAATTGTGAATGTGTTGAACTAAGCCAGTCTTAACTAGCTTACCATCGGGCCTCGACCGAGAAAAATGACAACTCGCTTGCAACTGATCTTTTGTGTTTCAAAATTGTGCATGTGCTGAAGCAACTCAGTAACAACTTACCTTGCAACCGGGCCTCGACCAATACCAATCGCAAATCACTTGCAACTGATCTTTTGTGTGTGTTGAAGCAAGCCAGTCACAACTAGCTTGCAACTAGGCCTCAACTGGTACCAATCACAAATTTCTTGCAACTGAGATTCTGTTGAACCAACGCAATCGCAACCAGCTTGCAACCGGGCCTCGAGCGAGACCAATTACAACTCGCTTGCAACTGATCTTTTGTGTTTGAAAATTGTGGATATGTTAAACCAAGCCAGTCGCAACTAGCTTGCCACCGGGCCTCGACCGAGACAAATGACAACTCGCTTGCAACTGATCTTTTGTGTTTGAAAATTGTGCATGTGCTGAAGCAAGTCGGTCGCAACTAGCTTGCAACCGGGCCTCGACCGATACCAATCGTAAATTGCTTGCAACTGATCTTTTGTGTATGTTAAAGCAAGTCAGTTGCAACTAGCTTGCAACTAGGCCTCGAATGATACCAATCACAAATTGCTTGCAACTGAGATTCTGTTGAACCAAAGCAATCACAACCAGCTTGCAACCGGGCCTCGAGCGAGACCAATCACAACTCGCTTGCAACTGATCTTTTGTGTTTAAAAATTGTGGATGTGTTGAACCAAGTCAGTCACAACTAACTTGCAACCAGGCCTCGGCCGATACCAATCGCAAAGCGCTTGCAACTGAGATTCTGTTGAACCAATCACAACCAGCTTGCAACCGGGCCTTGAACGATACCAATCACATCTCTCTTGCAATTGATCTTTTGTGTGTGTTTCCAAGTCAGACGCAACTAGCTTGCAACTGAGCTTCGAGTGATACCAATCGCAAATCTCTTGCAACTGAGTTTCTGTTGAATTTGAGAACCAAGCCAATCGCAACTAGCTTGCAACTAGGCCTCTCCTGACACCAATCACAACTCACTTGCCAATCACAACTAGCTTGCAACCGGGCCTCGATCGAGACCAAATACAACTCGCCTGTAACCGATCTTTTGTGTTTGAAAATTGTGCATCTGTTGAATCAAGTCAGTTGTAACTAACTTACAACCGGGCCTCGAACGATACCCAATCGCAAATCGCTTGCAACTGAGCTTCTGTTGAACCAAGGTAACCACAATCATCTTGCAACCGGGCCTCGACCGAGACCAATCACAACTCGCTTGCAATTGATCTTTTATGTGTGTTGAAGAAAGTCAGTCGCAACTAGCTTGCAACTGGGCCTCGACTAATACTAATCGCAAATCTCTTGCAACTGATATTGTGTTCAAAATTGTGCATGTGTTGACCTAAGTCAGTCACAACTAGTCTGCAACAGGTCCTCCACCGAGCCAATCGCAAATCGCTTGCAGCTGAGCTTCCGTTGAATTCAAGATTTTGTTAAACCAAGCCAATCGCAACTAGCTTGTAACCGGGTCTCGATTGAGCCATTTGCAAATTTTTTGCAACCAAGCCAGTCGCAAGTAGCTTGCAACTAAGGCTCCGACGAGACCAATCACAAGTCCCTTGCAACTGATCTTGTATTGAAAACGGTTGTGCATGTGTTGAACAAGTCAGTTGCAAATCACTTGCAACTGATCTTCAACCGAGCGAATTGCAAATCGCCTTTTGCAACTGTCCTTCTATTGAACATTATCTTTTCACAACTAGCTTGAATACCCATTTGAAAAACACAAACACGAGTTTTTGCATTTTATAGTCAATTTTACTTGTGAGACCATCTATCCTATAATAGTGTTTTTAATATCCATTCAAAAAAATAGTGCATTTTTACAGTTAATTTTTACTTGTGGAACCTCTATCGCATAATACTATATTTTTTCTATTTTTAATACCCATAATAGTACATTTTACAGTTAATTTTACATCCGGCATTTAATACCCATTTCAAATAGGGAAAATATTAACGCAAAAACATTTTTACTATTTTTATAGTGAATTTTATTATCAAGGTTTTAACTACATGAAAAATAGAAAAAAATTATTCAATCAGACAAATGTTGTTGTGGGACCATATTTTTTGGAACACGTTGTCTTTGGGTATCCGTAGCCTTTTGACAGTCGCGGAGGGAGGATTTACCAGCATTGAAAGTTAGGGAAGGAGAGGAAGAAGAAACAGGGAGAAGGAGCGACACAGAACAGAGAAATGAGGGAAGAGGACGCTGAGGTCGCCGCGGAGGCGGAGACTACGACGGCGGACTGCTCTCAACAAGTGAAACCGCCGGTGACTATCTCAACAGGCGCTGGTACACTCCTAGTTCCACCCGCTCCTATTATTTCCCCACCCGCACTCCGCCCTTTCCGAGCGACCAGCTGAATCAACGCTAGATCCGCGAGTGATTCGTTCGGTTTTAGAGATAACAGAGCTTGGTCGAAGTTTTGTGAAGGGATTCAGTAGGTTTTCGATGTTTTTGTTTGCGCTCTGTACTGAAATTTCCTGTGCGGGAACCTTTTGCGGGTCGATGCGCTCTAACTTCTATGGAGAATTGCATGTAGCAGATGCGCTCGCCGCCTCCACGGTCGATAGGAATATGGAATTGCAATTGATGTAGGTTGGTTAATGCCTTGTGCAAGTACTTTGTTCGATAGATTACTGTAAGTTGGTTAATCCCCTCTCCAACCAGATTACACAGATCCCTTACAACTCGAAATATGAAACAACCAAGTCCAATTAATCTGGTAGTACGTATAGTACTTTGTCAAAATTTGCATGTTATTTTTCGTTTCTGTCAGTGTGTCTACCATGTCTTTGGCTCATTCGTAGCCATTTTATGTCAGTGTGTCTACCATGGCTTTGCCAAAATTTGCAGGTTACTTGATAACATGAGTTGGACCACATTGTAGTAGTTGGCTCGTTTTGGCTCATTCATTCTTCTGCGATCATGATTCTGTTAGTGAGCCATCGTCATGTGTATGTCAGAAGGTGCGCGGAGAACACTCGTGCACCGAGCTCATGGCGCCAGCCTTTTTGTTACGGTGGTACCCATGTCGCTTCTCACTTTGTGCTGGAGAATAGAAAATCTGAATTTATTCTGTTTGCCTCACAGGAGAAGCAGTTACAAGTGAGTAGCGTGTTAGGATTTTTTTTTTGTTTCATCCTTTGCTTCCAATCCCCGTCCAGTTCCAGCAGGAATAAAATGAACCTGCTAATGATGTGTTTTGTAGGGGGAGCGCAAGGAGGGTGGGATGATGACATTGAAGTTTTTCTAATGTCTATTTCTTGTTTTCTCAACATGTATTTGTCGTCAGTCCTGCGAGAAATCACCGAACCGTGTATTCCGCTGTTATAAAGTCTGTTTTTGATTATGTTGAGATGAAAATAGTTTCAGGCTTGTCTTAGATTTCACATCACCTTGATTTATGATATGAACAACACATCTGCAGTACACTATATGTTGATGTTTGTAGTATCCTGTTTAGTTCTGAAGTATAAAACCTGCTGTTCTGCATTTGCAACGAATCAGAAGGGTCATCGTGTGTCGGCAATACTGATATAAGTTCTTTTTTGCTTACGTGAAGTGATTTAGATTTCAGGCCTGTTTTCAATTTTCGCACCAGCACCATACTTGGTGATATGTAATTATTGATTAAGATTTCAGGCCTGTTTTTCTGCTAAGCTGTTTACTATGCAAGTATTGGTCATAGGTGTAACGCTGACTGAGAATTTGAGGCATGGTTGCTATGCAGCCTCGTCGCTTAATGACTACCAGCCCATCCAAAGATCAGCCATTTCTCAGGAAAACTCGCCGTTGCCAATTTCTGTTTCTGAAAGAACTATGTCTAGTTCATGACTTATCCCATGTAAATGGCAAGGCAACCATCTGTATGCCCTCAGATAGGTGGTTATATCAGGTTCATAGCTTTGTGTTTTCTTTGAAGTGGTAATTTTCCATTACAGCGAGGGACAGAACCTTTCTTAGCACTTGACCTGTATCTGTGTCATCTATTTAATAGTTCGGCTGTTGTTATGTGTTTGACAAAGTTCAGAAAATTGCTAGGTGTTAATTCCTTATAGCTTTGCCTTTCCTTTTCTTATAAAAATAAAAGTATTTTGATATTATGTACCTAATTTTTTTATTACATAGGGGTATAAAATTTTAGCAGATGAAGAAGGAAGTGGAGATGAAACTAGATCATATAGTAGATAAAGTATACCATATGTTTACTCGGTTTTCCAGAGTATTCTCTGTTGAGATCATAGGAAAGCCCTTGTAAAGAAGATGGGTTTTGAACACTTGCTTGAACTTGATGATTGCAATGTACCAAGATCATTTGCACAGTGGATTGCAGATAACACAATGCCAGAAGCAGCAAAGGACTGGAGAGAAGTCAATACCTATCAACCCAAAGTCATTTGAGCAAGTATTGGGCATTCCAGCAGGAGAGCTGCCTGTTCAAAATGATGAAATGGCAGGGAAAGACTGTTTCCTTCAGCTGTTTGGACTGTCAGAGTACCAACTATAAGGTTCTTTGGGGACAAGATAATAGAAGAAAAAGATCTTCCAGATGCAGAGTTTTGTCGCTGTTTCATGTCAGTTGTGCTTGGCGCTTTCATATGTCCTAACTCCTTCACAAGACCAAGCACAAAGTACATGGGCGCCTTAATTGATGTTGATAAAATCAAAGACAGAAACTTGGCAAAGTATGCTTATGACTAGTTTATCTGCTATGTGACTAAGTATCTTAAAGAAAAAGCAAAGCAAGCCAAGGGCACAGTAACACTGGGTGGATGCATCTATCACCTAGCGGTAAAATATCTTTTTCTTTCTTCCTTTTTGTTGCATTACTTGTTATGCATCCTTGTATTTTTTGCCTTTCTTGTTTTAATACAAATTCTTTTATTTATTATTAATTGAAATCATGATATGTGTTTGCTGATTGATAATTTTCTGGTCTTTTTTATTTTTTCTTGTAAAAAGGTACGATACCTTGACTTCGTCAAGTTTTGTCCCATGTAAGTTCTGTTTCTGGAAGCTTCTATATAGTAGATCACAGCCCAAAGCCAGGTACAAGATTGAACACAACCCAAAAAGAGGCACAGGAAAAACAGGGAAAATGGACAAAAATAAACCCTAAAAAAAACAAATTCGCAAAATGAACTCTGGCCGAAAGTATTTCACACGGACTAACCCTTTTTGTAGCGCCTAACATAAAGGCGCTATACTCTACAGGATAGCGCCTTTGACATAGGCGCTATGGTCCCTGACAGCGTGGTGGCCGCCTGGCCCACCCTGGCCCCACCCGACCGAGTAGTGCCTAGGCGTTGAGCCTGGGCCGTGCAGCGCCTAGGCGCTATGCCCCAATGTGTAGCGCCTATGTGAAAGGCGCTACACATTGAGACTTAGCCCCAGCCGCGTGGCCCCCCTCCCCACCCCGGCCCACTCACTCCCAGCCGCCAGGAACAGAGAAGAACACCCAGCGGCGGCCCTCTCTCCTTCCCCCTCAAATCCCTCAGATTGGAGGCTTCACTTGGTGGATTTCGACCCTCCCCGGCTGCTAGAGGTACCCTCCCTCTATTCCCTCCGTTTTTACCGATTGAAATCTTTCATTTTGGTGGGATTTGAATTGAAACCCTAGAAATTTGATTTGTGAGGAAATGTTTGGAAATTTGTTGGGTTTATTGGCCAATGTTGGGTAGAATGGTGTCTAAGAAGCATTTAGTTAGGTTTAGGGTTCTTGGATTGTTAGAGTTTGGTTTATTGGAATGTTATGGCTATGGTTAGGGTTAGGGTTAGGGTTAGGGTTTGCTCATGTAAGGGATGGTGTTCTTTTTAGATAAATTGTTTCATAATGTGACTACTATATTTTTATTCATCTTGCCATGGGTAGTTAATGATCATATTCTCTTATGTGTTAGGTATGGCAAGAATTGTTCATGTTCATCATGTGGACAAGGATGCATTTTTGAAAGGCAATATAGAACCGGACCCGAATGAGCTAGACATGGTGTTTGAACGTAGTCCAACCTACACCGAGGTCTTGAAGCAAGTTAGGATAGAATTGAAATGGATGGACCCAAGTGATATTGTTGAGTTGGAGGGAAGACATAATGTGAGTTTGGGAATGCATGTCCGTTGGAAGACCATGCGTATCTCTTCCGAGGTCCGTTGGGTTGCATACAAGGAGGTGGTTGCGGAATCACTAGACAAGGCTCTTGAACTATTTGTCATCAAGAAGGTTGATAGTTCATTGCCTTTGGACTTGAACCGTTGTGCCTCCCCATTGGATTCTAGGAGTCCCCCACCCTTCAACCAAGAGGTATTGAGTGACCCTCCTTTAACCCAAACATTGAGCCCGATTTCGAAGTACCAAGATGAAGTATGGGAAGAGAACAATGATGATTATGGGCAAGATGAGAATGAGGTTGAGCTTCATGACAACAATGTTGGAGATTTGGACACATATATTGTTGGAATTATGCCCTAGAGGCAATAATAAAGATGTTATTATTATAATTCTTGTTCATGATAAAGTTTATATTCCATGCTAGAATTGTATTAAGCGGAAACATTAATACTTGTGTGGTTTGTGAACAACACCGTGTCCCTAGTACGCCTCTATGGACTAGCTCATTGATCAATGATGGTTAAGGTTTCCTAACCATAGACATGAGTTGTCAATTGATAATGAGATCATATCATTGGAGAATGATATGGTGGATAGACCCAAACTAAGCGAAGCAATTAGATCGTGTCATTGTGTTCGTCTTTGCGAAGCTTTTCTCATGTCAAATATTGTATTCCTTAGACCATGAGATAATACAACTCCCTGGTATCGGAAGAAAGCTTTGAGGTCATCAAACGTCATCCTATGAGAGGGTGATCATAAAGGTGTCTCTCAGGTAATCGGAAAGTATCTGTTGGGTTGTATGTATCGAGATGGGATTTGTCCCTCCCAAGTCGGAGAGATATACTTCGGGCCCACTCGGTAATCGATATCAACACCGCTTGCAAGCATGTGGTTAAGGAGTTAATCACAAAGTGATATCGGATTACGGAACGAGTAAAGTACTTGCTGTGAACGAGGTTGAACTAGGTATGACGATACCGACGATCGAATCTCGGGCAAGTAAAATATCGCGAGACGAAGGGAATATATATATGGGATTGATTGAATCCTGGCATCGTGGTTCATCCGATATGATCATCGATGAATGTGTGGGAGTCAATATGGGTGCCCAGACCCCGCTGTTGATTATTGATAGAAGATCATGTCTGCATATTCTCGAACCCGCAGGGTCACACACTTAACGTGTCTCGACGCTAGGATAGATTGGATACTTGGTTTATGAATTTTTGTTCGGAGTCTCGGATGGGATCCGGGACATCACGAGAGGTTCCGGAGAATAAGATTCATATAAGGCAGTGCAGTTTTTGGAGTTCGGAATTGTTCCGGGTTAATCGGTATTGTACCGGAAGCTTCTAGAACCTTCCGGAAGGGGACCAACGTGGCCCCACCTTCCGGGAGGGGGCATGGGCCTATGAGGGAGTGTCCTGGCCGCATTGGGCCAGGGGCACAAGGCCCCATAGGGCCCAGCCGATCCTAGATAATGTTGGAGATATGCCCTAGAGGCAATAATAAATATAGTTATTATTATATCTTTGTGTTTATGATAAATGTTTATATTCATGCTATAATAGTATTAACAAGGAAACATTAATACTTGTGTGAATTATAAACTTAAATTGAAGTCCCTAGTATAGCCTCTATACTTCACTAGCTTGTTGGTTGATTAAATGATTATGGTTTCCATATCATGAACATTGAGATGTTATCAACAACAAGATCATATCGTTAGGAGAATGATATGGTGGACATACTCCTATAGATAAGCGTAGCATAAAGATCAAGTCATTTCAATAGTTCAATTGCTATATGCTTTCTGATACATAGTAACCTAATTCCTTCGACCATGAGATCATGCATATCACCTTTGCCGGATGGATGCTTTGATAACATCAAACACCACACCGTAACTGGGTGGCTATAAAGGTGGCATTAAGTGTTCGGAAAGTATTGGTTGAAACACATGGATCAAGAGTGGGATTTGTCCATCCACATGACGGATAGATATACTCTGGGCCCTCTCGGTGGAATGTCATCCAATTAGCTTGCAAGCATGTGACATGGTCACAAGGGATCACATATCGCGGGAACGAGAAAAGAGTACTTATCGGTAACGAGGTTGAACTAGGTATGCAGAGATACCGACGATCATAACCTCGGATAAGTAACATATCGTGAGACAAAGGGAAATTGGTATCGTATGTAAGTGGTTCATTCGATCGCAAAGTAATCGTAGAAATATGTGGGAGCCATATGAATTTCCAGATTCCTCTATTGGTTATTGTTCGAAGAAGTGTCTCGATCATGTCCGCATAATTCACGAACCGTAGGGAGACACACTTAAGGTTTCGATGTTGTTTGAGTAGTTATGGTATTATGAGAAAGAGACCGAATGTTGTTCGGAGTCTCGGATGGGATCCGGGATATCACGAGGTGATCCGGAATGGTCCGGAGAATAAGATTCATATAAGGAAAGTCCCGTTTCGGAGTTGGGGAATGGTTCCGGTGTTTTCATCGGGAACATTCTAGAAGGTCCCGGAATGTCCGGCACTCCGGAGGGGGAAGGGTACATGAATGTGTCATTGTAAGTTGGAATGATTGCATTATGTACTAGGTGTTCTTGCTGTCCAAAATAAAGGGTTTATTTAAATCCTAAATTGAAAAGTCAAACGGCTAGTTTGAAAGTCAAACGGCAATTTTGGGAAGTGGGAAGAGAGGAGGATTGGTGGAGGCCGAATTGGAGGAGGGTTCCTCCCTTGGCCGGCGCCCCACCAAGCCGACTTGGGGAGGGACTCTCCTCCCCTTGGCCGGCCAGCCCTCCCACCTATATAAGGAGGGGCAGGGCTCCCTCCTAGAACACACAAGTTCCTATCTTCTACCTCCGGTTTAGAGCCGTTTTGGTTTAGAGCTTCTAATTGCTTTAGCCAGCGGTTTAGAGCCTTCTAATTGGTTTAGAGCCCTCTAATTGGTGTGTCTAATTACTAGACCACTAATAGCCTCTCTCATAAGCTCCACCATACTCGCACCGGCTTAAGGCGAAGCCCTGCGGGATTTCCCCTCTACTTCCGGTACCACGCCGTTGTGCTGCCGGAATCGCGAGGAGAGTGCTACAACCTCCGCTGCCTGCTGGAACAAGGGAGAGGAAGGTCTTCGTCGAGTACCGAACGTGTGACCGACTGCGGGAGCGCTGCTGGAACGTGGCGCCGGAAGGATCGTCTACGCGATCTTGAGATCGGAAAGAGTACGACTACATCACCCACGAGAATCTGCTCTCGTTAAACACTTTGGAATCTTCGAGGGTGGGTTATTCCATCGACTCGTTGCTACAATCTAGTAGATAGATCTTGGCTTGTTTGTTTGTATGCGATAGAAAATTTTTGTTTTCCATGCTACGAACCCCTACAGTGGTATCAGAGCCGTGTCTATATGTAGATCTGTTGCACGAGTAGAACACAATGGTCATTGTGGGTGTTGATGCTTTTATTGTAGATTGCTTTTTGTGTACTTTGCATCTTGCGGTATGTTGGGATGAAGCGGCCCGGGCTAACCTTACATGACATCGTTCATGAGACTTGCTCCACGTTTGACATGCAACTTGTATTGCATAAGTGGCTTTGCGGGTGCCTGTTTCTCCTAGCATAGTTAAGATCCAATTTACAACGGGTAATCAACAATGCTAGTATCAATGTTGTGGTTCTTGTTCGTAAGTCAGAACGACACTTATTGAAAGCCCCAAACCACGTAAAATATGCAAAGAAAGTAGAGGCGTCTAACTTTGTTTTGCAGGGGTGTGCAGTGATGTGATATGGCCATGATTGTGATTATATTTGATGTATGCAATGTTCCTTATTGTAAGTTGGCAACCGGCAGGAGCCATATGGTTGTCTTTAATTTCTGTTAAGACCTGCGTGTCTATTCAAAATAGTTGTAATAGTTGAAGCTGGTGGACGACAACCATGAAGAAGCGTCATTGACCTTGATGCTATGCCGGTGATGATGGAGATCATGTTCGTGCTTGAAGATGGAGATCGGAAGCACAAAGAAGAAAGGCCATATCATATCACATATTATGAATTGCATATGATGTTAATCCTTTATGCATCTTGTATTGCTTAGTGGACGACGGTAGCATTATAAGATGATCCCTCATGCACATAAATTTCAAGTTCTAAAGTGTTCACCCTTAGTATGCACCGTTGCCAAAGCTTGCTGCTTCAAAGCACCACGTGATGATCGGGTGTCTTTGATTCCGCGGGTGAATACAACGTAAGCAAGCCAGATTTGCTTATGCGGTAGCTAAGGTTTGATCTTGACGAGCCTAGCATGTACAGACATGGCCTCAGGAACACGGATCACCGAAAGGTAAAGCATGAATCATATAGTAGATATGATGAACATGTCGATTGTTCGCCATTGAAACTATATCAACTCTCGTGATGATCGGTGTTGATGTAGTGGATTTGGTTCATGTGATCACTAAAACAATGTGAGGGATGTTGTTTTGAGTGGGAGTTCACCTAGTTTAATTTCATTAATTAATTTGAACTCAATTTGTCATAAACTTAGTCTAAACTATTGCAAATATGTTGTAGATCAATGGCAGCCCCTACCATCAATTTTAATGCGTTCCTAGAGAAAGAAAAGTTGAAAAACAATGGAAGCAACTTCGCGGATTGGTTCCGCAATTTGAGGATTGTCCTCACAGCTGGTAATTTGACCTATGTGCTGGATGCACCGCTGGGTGACCCACCTGCAGCTGATGCTCCCGATGAAGTAAAGAATGTTTACCTCGCTCGGAAGAATCAGTACTCCATAGTTCAGTGTGCTATCTTGTATGGTTTAGAATCGGAGCTTCAGAAAAGGTTTGAGAATTCAGACCCATATGATATTGTCGAGGATCTCAAATTAATTTTTGAGACTCATGCGGCAATTGAAAGTTATGAAGCTTCTGAAAAGTTCTTTAACTGCAAGATGGAAGAGGGCAGCTCCGTCAGTGAGCATGTGCTTAAGATGTCTGGGCACGCAAATAAACTTCAAAGCTTGGGTATAGTGATTCCTAATACTTTGGGGGTTTACCGCATCCTCCAATCACTACCACCAAGTTACAAGAACTTTGTGATGAACTACAACATGCAGAACATGAACAAAGAGTTGCCAGAACTATTTGCTATGTTAAAGTCTGCAGAAGTGGAGATCAAGAAAGAGCACCAAGTGTTGATGGTCAATAAGACCACCAAATTCAAGAAAGGCAAGTCTAAGCAGAAGGGACACTTCAAGAAGGGTGGTAAGAAAGTTGCCATGCCGACGAAGAAGACCAAGGCTGGACCCAAGCCTGATACTGAGTGCTTTTACTGCAAGGGAGAAGGTCACTGGAAGCGGAATTGCCCAAAGTACTTGGCGGATTTGAAGAACGGCAACATCAACAAGAAAGGTATATCTGATATACATGTTATTGATGTGTATCTCACTAGTATTCGTAGTAGTGCCTGGGTATTTGATACTGGTTCGGTTGCTCATATTTGTAACTCGAAACAGGAGCTGCAGAATAAACGGAAGCTAGCAAAGAACGAGGTGACGATGCGCGTGGGAAACGGATCAAAGGTTGATGTGATCGCGGTCGGCACGCTACCTCTTTATCTACCATCGGGATTAGTTTTGTACTTAAATAATTGTTATTTGGTGCCTGCGTTGAGCATGAACATTATATCGGGATCTTGTTTATTGCGAGACGGTTACTTGTTTAAATCCGAGAATAATGGTTGTTCGATTTATATGAGTAATATGTTTTATGCACATGCACCTTTGATAGATGGTCTATTCTTATTGAATCTCGATAGTAGAAATACACATATCAACAACATTGAGGCTAAACGTTTGAAATCAAGCGATAATTCGACCTATATGTGACACTGTCGTCTTGGTCACATCGGAGTGAAACGTATGAAGAAACTCCATTCCGATGGACTTCTTGAATCACTTGATTTTGAATCACTTGAAAGATGCGAAGCATGTCTGATGGGTAAAATGACTAAGACTCCATTTTCTGGTATAATGGAGCGAGCTACGGACTTACTGGAAATCATACATACCGATGTGTGTGGTCCAATGAGTGTAGCATCGCGCGGTGGTTATCGTTATGTTCTTACCTTCACGGATGATTTGAGTAGATATGGGTATATCTATTTCATGAAACATAAGTCCGAAACTTTCGAGAAGTTTAAGGAGTTTCAAAGTGAGGTAGAGAATCAACGTAACAAGAAGATTAAATTTCTACGTTCTGATCGTGGAGGTGAATATCTAAGTTACGAGTTTGGCGAGCATTTGAAGAAATGCGGAATACTTTCACAATTGACACCGCCGGGAACACCACAGCGTAATGGTGTGTCTGAACGTCGTAATCGAACCCTCTTAGATATGGTTCGTTCTATGATGTCACTTACAGATTTACCACTAACATTTTGGGGTTATGCATTAGAAACAGCCGCATTCACTTTAAATAGGGCACCATCTAAATCCGTTGAAACGACACCGTATGAATTATGGTTTGGGAAGAAACCTAAATTGTCGTTCCTTAAAGTTTGGGGATGCGAAGCCTATGTAAAGAAGTTACAGCCGGACAAGCTTGAACCCAAAGCGGAAAAATGCGTCTTCATAGGATACCCGAAGGAAACTATTGGGTATACCTTATATCATAGATCCGAAGGCAAAATCTTCGTTGCCAAGAATGGATCCTTTCTAGAGAAGGAATTTCTCTCGAAAGAAGTGACTGGAAGGAAAGTAGAACTCGACGAGGTTGTCGAACCTTCTCTCGAAATTGCGAGTAGCGCAGCACCGGAAGAAGTTCCTGTGGTGCCTGCACCAATAAGAGAGGAAGCTAATGATGGTGATCATGAAACTTCGGTTGAAGTTACTACAGAGCCTCGAAGGTCAACGAGAACTCGTACCACTCCAGATTGGTATGATTCCGTTATGAATGTCATGTTGGTGGACAACACCGATGACCCTGAGACATATGAGGAAGCGATGATGAGCCCAGATTCCAATAAATGGCAAGAAGCCATGAAATCCGAGATTGGATCCATGTACGAAAACCAAGTATGGACTTTGGTGGACTTACCGGATGGCCGGAAGGCTGTCGAGAACAAATGGATTTTCAAGAAGAAAACAGATGCTGATGGTAATGTTACTGTCTATAAAGCTCGACTTGTCGCAAAAGGGTTTCGACAAATTCAAGGAGTTGACTACGATGAGACTTTCTCACCAGTAGCGAAGCTAAAGTCTGTGAGGATTATGTTAGCAATCGCTGCATATTATGATTATGAGATATGGCAGATGGATGTCAAAACAGCATTCCTCAATGGAGACATTGATGAAGAGTTGTATATGATGCAACCCAAAGGTTTTGTCGATCCTAAAGACGCTAACAAGGTATGCAAGCTTCAACGGTCCATCTATGGATTGAAGCAGGCATCCCGAAGTTGGAATCAATGTTTTGATAAGGTAATCAAAAGTTTTGGTTTTATACAAACTTATGGAGAAGCTTGTATTTACAAGAAAGTGAGTGGGAGCTCTGTAGCATTCTTAATACTGTATGTGGATGACATATTGTTGATTGGGAATGATGTAGACCTTCTTAATAGTGTCAAGGAATATTTGAATAATAGTTTTTCAATGAAGGATCTTGGCGAAGCAGCTTACATATTAGGCATAAAGATTTATAGAGATAGATCGAAACGCCAAATATCATTGTCACAGAGTACATATTTGGACAAAGTTCTAAAGAAGTTTGGAATGGAAGAAAGCAAGAAAGGGTTCTTGCCCATGTTGCCCAATACGACCTTGAGTAAAACTCAAAGTCCGACATCGGCAGAAGATAGAGAAAGGATGAGTAAGACTCCCTATGCATCAGCCATAGGATCTCTAATGTATGCCATGCTATGTACTAGACCCGACATTGCATATGCTGTTAGTTTAACTAGCAGATATCAAAGTGATCCAGGAGTGGATCATTGGACAGCGGTCAAAAACATCCTTAAGTACTTGAGAAGAACTAAGGATATGGTTCTTTCTTATGGAGGTGATGAACAGCTCGTTGTTAATGGTTACACCGATGCTAGTTGGAACACCGATCCAGATGATTCTAAATCACAATCTGGGTACGTATTTATTTTGAATGGTGCAGCAGTTAGCTGGAGGAGTGCAAAGCAAAGCGTTGTGGCGAGATCTTCAACTGAATCGGAATACATGGCTGCTTCGGAGGCTTCACAAGAAGCGATATGGATGAAAGAGTTCATTACAGAGCTGGGTGTGGTTCCTAGTGCGCTGGACCCAATGTCTATCTACTGTGATAACATGGGCGCCATAGCCAATGCGCAAGAACCAAGGTCACACAAGAAGCTGAAGCACATCAAGCTGCGTTTTCACGCTATTCGAGAACATATCCAGGATGGGGATATAAAGATTTGCAAAGTACACACAGATCTGAATGTGGCGGATCCGTTGACTAAACCTCTCCCGAGGGCAAAACATGACCAACACCAAACTGCCATGGGTGTTCGGTGTATTACCATGTAATCTAGATTAGATGACTCTAGTGCAAGTGGGAGACTGTTGGAGATATGCCCTAGAGGCAATAATAAATATAGTTATTATTATATCTTTGTGTTTATGATAAATGTTTATATTCATGCTATAATAGTATTAACAAGGAAACATTAATACTTGTGTGAATTATAAACTTAAATTGAAGTCCCTAGTATAGCCTCTATACTTCACTAGCTTGTTGGTTGATTAAATGATTGTGGTTTCCATATCATGAACATTGAGATGTTATCAACAACAAGATCATATCGTTAGGAGAATGATATGGTGGACATACTCCTATAGATAAGCGTAGCATAAAGATCAAGTCATTTCAATAGTTCAATTGCTATATGCTTTCTGATACATAGTAACCTAATTCCTTCGACCATGAGATCATGCATATCACCTTTGCCGGATGGATGCTTTGATAACATCAAACACCACACCGTAACTGGGTGGCTATAAAGGTGGCATTAAGTGTTCGGAAAGTATTGGTTGAAACACATGGATCAAGAGTGGGATTTGTCCATCCACATGACGGATAGATATACTCTGGGCCCTCTCGGTGGAATGTCATCCAATTAGCTTGCAAGCATGTGACATGGTCACAAGGGATCACATATCGCGGGAACGAGAAAAGAGTACTTATCGGTAACGAGGTTGAACTAGGTATGCAGAGATACCGACGATCATAACCTCGGATAAGTAACATATCGTGAGACAAAGGGAAATTGGTATCGTATGTAAGTGGTTCATTCGATCGCAAAGTAATCGTAGAAATATGTGGGAGCCATATGAATTTCCAGATTCCTCTATTGGTTATTGTTCGAAGAAGTGTCTCGATCATGTCCGCATAATTCACGAACCGTAGGGAGACACACTTAAGGTTTCGATGTTGTTTGAGTAGTTATGGTATTATGAGAAAGAGACCGAATGTTGTTCGGAGTCTCGGATGGGATCCGGGATATCACGAGGTGATCCGGAATGGTCCGGAGAATAAGATTCATATAAGGAAAGTCCCGTTTCGGAGTTGGGGAATGGTTCCGGTGTTTTCATCGGGAACATTCTAGAAGGTCCCGGAATGTCCGGCACTCCGGAGGGGGAAGGGTACATGAATGTGTCATTGTAAGTTGGAATGATTGCATTATGTACTAGGTGTTCTTGCTGTCCAAAATAAAGGGTTTATTTAAATCCTAAATTGAAAAGTCAAACGGCTAGTTTGAAAGTCAAACGGCAATTTTGGGAAGTGGGAAGAGAGGAGGATTGGTGGAGGCCGAATTGGAGGAGGGTTCCTCCCTTGGCCGGCGCCCCACCAAGCCGACTTGGGGAGGGACTCTCCTCCCCTTGGCCGGCCAGCCCTCCCACCTATATAAGGAGGGGCAGGGCTCCCTCCTAGAACACACAAGTTCCTATCTTCTACCTCCGGTTTAGAGCCGTTTTGGTTTAGAGCTTCTAATTGCTTTAGCCAGCGGTTTAGAGCCTTCTAATTGGTTTAGAGCCCTCTAATTGGTGTGTCTAATTACTAGACCACTAATAGCCTCTCTCATAAGCTCCACCATACTCGCACCGGCTTAAGGCGAAGCCCTGCGGGATTTCCCCTCTACTTCCGGTACCACGCCGTTGTGCTGCCGGAATCGCGAGGAGAGTGCTACAACCTCCGCTGCCTGCTGGAACAAGGGAGAGGAAGGTCTTCGTCGAGTACCGAACGTGTGACCGACTGCGGGAGCGCTGCTGGAACGTGGCGCCGGAAGGATCGTCTACGCGATCTTGAGATCGGAAAGAGTACGACTACATCACCCACGAGAATCTGCTCTCGTTAAACACTTTGGAATCTTCGAGGGTGAGTTATTCCATCGACTCGTTGCTACAATCTAGTAGATAGATCTTGGCTTGTTTGTTTGTATGCGATAGAAAATTTTTGTTTTCCATGCTACGAACCCCTACAGATAAGTTTAAACTCGTTTAAACTAGAGATAGGGTTTCTAGATAAGGGATAAGTTTAAAATCGTTTAAACTAGAGATAGGCTTGGAGGATGGGCAAGGGCTGGCCGCACCCCCCCCCCTCTATATATAGAGGGCTGGTGCGCCCCCTCCCCCCAACTACACACCTTCCTCCAAACCCTAGTAGCCCTGCTGCCCTCCTCTCTCCCTCCCGACTGTTTGTAGGCGAAGCCCTGCGGCAGAAATTCTCCACCATATACACCACGCCGTCGTGTTGTAGATCCAATCTATCTCTCCACCCTACTTGCTGGTCCGAGGAAGGAGGAGACGTCGAGGTGCTGCACGTGTGCATCTCACGGAGGCACCGCCACTTGTGGTGCTAGATCGGATCGGATCGCGAGGAGGAGAAGCGAGTACGACTACATCACCCACGTTCCGACGAACGTTCCGCTGTGCGAATCTTCAAGGGTATGAAGATATAATCCAATCTCTCTCGTTGTTTGCATCTCCTAGATTAGATCTTGGCTTTCCCTCTGTTCGCTTCCGTAGAAAATTTTGATTTACTATGCTGCGAAACCCTTCAGTGGTATCAGAGCTAGATCTATGCGTAGATGTGATTCACGAGTAGAACGCAACATGGTTGTTGCGGGCGTTGATGTTTTATGTTGCAAGCCTCTTGTTTGTGTTCTTCTTATGACGCGGGATAGTGAGATTGAAGCGGTCCAGGCCAACCTTACGCGACGTCATTCGCGAGACCGGCTCCGCACTTGACGTGTGGCTTGTACCACACATGCGGCTGGTGGATGTCAGTTTCTCTCACTATAGTTGTCATGGGATTAACACCGGAGTTTGGCAACCATAATATCACCGTTGTGGCTTTCCGTAGGTAAGAATCGTTCTTAGCATCTACTCCCATGAGCCATGTAAAACATGCAACAAAAAAGTAGAGGCGTCTAACTTGTTTTTGCAGGGAGTGTTTTCTGTGATATGGTATGGCCCAAGATGTGATGTGTATATTGTATGCGATGATCATGTTTTGTAATGTTTCACGACTTGCATGTCGATGAGTACACAACCGGCAGGAGCCATATGGTTGTCTTTATAATTGTGTATGACATGCGAGTCAACTTCTTATACGCCATATAATAGCTTTACTTTATCGCTAAGTAGTTAGCAATAGTTGTAGTTGCTATTCGTGGTGGAGGCAATCATGGTGAAGTGATGGAGATCATGCCGGAACGCACAAGATGGAGATCATTGCGCGAAGATTGGCTATACCATGTCACATAAAGTTATATGCATGTGATGTTTATCCTTTTATGTATCTTATTATGCTTAGATCGCGACGGTAGCATTATAAGATGATTCCTCACTTAAAGATCAAGATAAAAACTGTGTTCTCCCCAAGTATGCACCGTTGCGAAAGTTCGTCATGTCCAAGCATCACGTGATGATCGGGTGCTATAGACTCTACGCTCACATACAACGGGTGCAAGCCAGTTTTGCACACGCGGAAATACTTGGGTCTAACTTTACGAGCCTAGCATGTTCAGACATGTCCTCGGAACACAAGAACCGAAAGGTTAAGCATGAGTCATATGAATGATATGATCGACACTTCGTTGTCCACCATTGAAACCACATCTCTTCTCGTGAAGATCGGATTAGGTGTGGTGAATTTGGATCGTGTTCACTAAACAACTTGAGGGATGTTGAATTTAGTGGGAGTTCATCTAGTAATTTGATTAAGTTGAACTATTTATCATGAACATAGTCTAAATTGTACTTGCAAATACTGTAGATCACATGGCCAAGTCCAACTTCAACTTCAACGTTTTTGCTGAGAAAGAAAAGCTTAGAAACAATGGGTCTAACTTCACCAACTGGTTCCGCAATCTAAGAATCATTCTGTCTGGCGGACAAAAGGACTATGTCCTTGAGAAAGCGTTAGGTAGCCCCCCTGCTGCAACTGCGCCGGCTGATGAGAAAGCTGTCTATCAGTCGCGCAAAGATGATTATGGTGTGATTAAGAGCACCATGTTGTTTGCTATGGAACCGGAACTTCAAAATCGTTTTGAAAACTATCCCGGGCCCTTTGAGATTCTCGAGGAGCTGAAAACCATGTTTCAGACTCAGGCCCGTTCTGAGAGATATGAGATCTCTGAGAAGTTCTTTAACTGCAAGATGGAGGAAGGGAGTTCCGTTAGTGAGCACGCCATTAAGATGTCGGGCTACACTCAACGCCTTGAGCAACTGGACTGCAAGATTCCAGAGGAGCTCAAGATTGACAGGGTTCTGCAATCACTCCCTCCCAGCTATAAAAGTTTTGTAGTGACTCACAATCAGATTGGTTCCACTGATACGATCACCGAGCTCTTCGCAAAGCTGAAGGCCGCGGAGGTGGACATCAAGAAGGATAATCATGTGTTGATGGTCAACAAGCCCTCCTTTAAGAAAGGTAAGGGTGCAAAGAAGCCCTTCAAGAAAAGCGGCGGCAAGCGCGTTGCCCCTGCTGAGAAGAAGCTCAAGTCTGGTCCCAAGCCGGACACTGAGTGCTTCTATTGCAAGGACAAGGGTCACTGGAAGCGCAACTGTCCGAAGTACTTAGCGGACAAGAAGGCTGGCACCATCAAAGGTATATTTGATATACATGTTATTGATGTTTTCCTTACTAACCCTCGTTGTAGTGCCTGGGTATTTGATACTGGTTCAGTTGCTAATATTTGTAACTCGAAACAGGAGCTACGGAATAGACGGCGGCTTGCGAGGGATGAGGTGACGATGCGCGTTGGCAACGGATCAAGAGTTGATGTGATGGTCGTCGGCATGCTCTCCTTAGTTTTACCTTCGGGATTAGTTTTAAACCTTAATAAATGTTATTATGTGCCTGCGTTGAGCATGAACATTATTTCTGGATCGTGTTTATTGCAAGACGGTTATTCATTTAAATCGGAGAATAATGGTTGTTCTATTTATATGAGTAACATCTTTTATGGTCATGCACCTCTTGTGAATGGTTTATTTCTTCTAAATCTCGAAAGGGGTGAAACACACATCCATAACATTGAGGCTAAGAGATGCAAAGTAGATAGTGATAATACTACTTATTTGTGGCACTGTCGTCTGGGTCATATTGGTGTAAAGCGCATGAAGAAACTCCATTCTGATGGACTTTTGGAGTCTCTTGATTTTGAATCATTTGACACATGCGAACCATGCCTCATGGGCAAGATGATCAAAACCCCGTTCTCCGGTATGATGGAGCGAGCAACGGACTTGTTGGAAATCATACATACCGATGTATGCGGACCGATGAGTGTTTCGACGCGCGGTGGATATCGCTATTTTCTCACTTTTACCGATGACTTAAGTAGGTATGGGTATATCTATTTAATGAAACATAAATCTGAAACGTTTGAAAAGTTCAAAGAATTTCAGAATGAAGTGGAGAACCATCGTAACAGAAAGATTAAGTTTCTACGATCCGATCGTGGGGGCGAATATTTGAGTTATGATTTTCTCACACATCTCAAAGCAAGTGGAATCGTTTCACAACTCACGCCACCCGGAACACCACAGCGCAATGGTGTGTCTGAACGCCGGAATCGAACTCTATTAGATATGGTCCGATCGATGATGTCTCTTACTGATTTGCCGTTATCATTTTGGGGTTATGCATTAGAAACCGCTGCATTCACTTTAAATAGGGCTCCATCTAAATCCGTTGAGATGACACCATATGAACTGTGGTTTGGTGCTAAACCTAAGTTGTCGTTTCTTAAAGTTTGGGGATGCGAAGCTTACGTCAAGAAGTTGATGCCGGACAAGCTCGAACCCAAAGCGGAGAAGTGCGTCTTCATAGGATACCCTAAGGAAACTATTGGGTATACCTTCTATCAGAGAACCGAAGGCAAAGTGTTTGTCGCAAAGAACGGTTCCTTTCTTGAGAAGGAGTTTCTCTCGAAAGAAGTGAGTGGGAGGAAAGTAGAGCTAGACGAGGTTATTGAACCTTCTCTTGAATTGGAGAGTAGCGCAGCACCTGAAATTGTTCCAGTGCCGCCTGCACCAACGATAGAGGAAGCTAATGACAAGGATCATGAAGCTTCGGACGATGCTGCTACTGAACGTCGCAGGTCGACAAGGTCGCGTGCCCCTCCTGAGTGGTACGGCAACCCTGTCTTGACTGTCTTGTTAGTAGAAGACAGTGAACCTACGAACTATGAGGAAGCGATGATGAGCCCAGACTCTGAGAAATGGCTAGAAGCCATGAAATCCGAATTGGGATCCATGAGCGAAAACCAAGTATGGACTTTGGTGGACCCTCCTAGCGACCGAAAGGCCGTTGAGTGAAAATGGATCTTCAAGAAGAAAACGGACGCGGATGGTAATGTTACCGTCTATAAAGCACGGCTTGTTGCGAAAGGTTTTCGACAAGTTCAAGGTGTTGACTACGATGAGACTTTCTCTCCCGTAGCGATGTTTACGTCCATTCGGATTTTATTAGCAATTGCTGCGTTTCATGATTATGAAATATGGCAAATGGATGTCAAGACTGCTTTCCTCAATGGCAACATTGATGAAGAGTTGTATATGATGCAACCCGAAGGTTTTGTCGATCCTAAGAATGCTGATAAAGTATGCAAACTTCAGCGTTCCATTTATGGACTGAAGCAAGCGTCTCGGAGTTGGAACCTTCGTTTTGATCAAGTGATCAAGAGCTTTGGATTTGTTCCAAATTGCTACGAAGCTTGCATCTACAAGAAAGTGAGTGGGAGCTCGGTGACGTTTCTGGTACTATATGTGGATGACATATTGATTATTGGAAATGACATCGACATGCTTAACGATGTGAAGAGTTATTTGAATAAGTGTTTTTCAATGAAAGATCTAGGTGAAGCTGCTTATATATTGGGCATCAAAATCTATAGAGATAGACAAAGACGCCTGATAGCTTTAATCCAGAGTACATACCTAGACAAAGTTCTGAAAAGGTTCAGAATGGATAAGGCATTGAAAGGTTCAGTGCCTATGTTGTCAGGGAAGATATTGAGCAAGGCTCAGTGTCCAGCTACGGTAAATGATAGGGAAGCTATGAGCAAAGTGCCTTATGCCTCGGCCATAGGTTCCATCATGTATGCCATGCTGTGTACTAGACCGGATGTGTCCAATGCTCTTAGTTTGACGAGCAGATATCAAAGTGATCCAGGAGTGGAACACTGGACAGCCGTGAAGAACATCCTAAGGTACCTAAATAGGACTAAAGAAATGTTCTTAGTCTATGGGGGTGATGAACAGCTCGTCGTAAAAGGTTACGTCGATGCTAGTTTCGACACCGACAAGGATGATTGTAAATCTCAGACAGGATACGTGTATATTTTGAATGGAGGAGCTGTGAGCTGGAGAAGCTGCAAGCAAAGCGTGATCGCGGGATCTACAGTAGAAGCGGAATACATGGCTGCTGCAGAAGCGTCAAGTGAAGGAGTTTGGATCAGAAACTTCGTCACTGAGCTTGGCGTGGTTCTAAGTGCATTGGACCCACTGGAGATATTGTGTGACAACACTGGCGCCATAGCACTCGCTAAGGAACCAAGATATCATCCAAAGACCAAGCATATCAACCGCAAGTTTCATATAATCCGAGATTATATAGCAGATGGAGATCTGAAGATTAGCAAAGTACATACAGATCTGAATGTTGCAGATCCATTGACTAAACCTCTTCCACGTGTAAAACATGATCAGCACCTCAGTGCCATGGGTGTGAGATTGTTCCCAAATGTAAACTAGATTATTGACTCTAGTGCAAGTGGGAGACTGTTGGAATTATGCCCTAGAGGCAATAATAAAGATGTTATTATTATAATTCTTGTTCATGATAAAGTTTATATTCCATGCTAGAATTGTATTAAGCGGAAACATTAATACTTGTGTGGTTTGTGAACAACACCGTGTCCCTAGTACGCCTCTATGGACTAGCTCATTGATCAATGATGGTTAAGGTTTCCTAACCATAGACATGAGTTGTCAATTGATAATGAGATCATATCATTGGAGAATGATATGGTGGATAGACCCAAACTAAGCGAAGCAATTAGATCGTGTCATTGTGTTCGTCTTTGCGAAGCTTTTCTCATGTCAAATATTGTATTCCTTAGACCATGAGATAATACAACTCCCTGGTATCGAAAGAAAGCTTTGAGGTCATCAAACGTCATCCTATGAGAGGGTGATCATAAAGGTGTCTCTCAGGTAATCGGAAAGTATCTGTTGGGTTGTATGTATCGAGATGGGATTTGTCCCTCCCAAGTCGGAGAGATATACTTCGGGCTCACTCGGTAATCGATATCAACACCGCTTGCAAGCATGTGGTTAAGGAGTTAATCACAAAGTGATATCGGATTACGGAACGAGTAAAGTACTTGCTATGAACGAGGTTGAACTAGGTATGACGATACCGACGATCGAATCTCGGGCAAGTAAAATATCGCGAGACGAAGGGAATATATATATGGGATTGATTGAATCCTGGCATCATGGTTCATCCGATATGATCATCGATGAATGTGTGGGAGTCAATATGGGTGCCCAGACCCCGCTGTTGATTATTGATAGAAGATCATGTCTGCATATTCTCGAACCCGCAGGGTCACACACTTAACGTGTCTCGACGCTAGGATAGATTGGATACTTGGTTTATGAATTTTTGTTTGGAGTCTCGGATGGGATCCGGGACATCACGAGAGGTTCCGGAGTGGTCCGGAGAATAAGATTCATATAAGGCAGTGCAGTTTTTGGAGTTCGGAATTGTTCCGGGTTAATCGGTATTGTACCGGAAGCTTCTAGAACCTTCCGGAAGGGGACCAACGTGGCCCCACCTTCCGGGAGGGGGCATGGGCCTATGAGGGAGTGTCCTGGCCGCATTGGGCCAGGGGCACAAGGCCCCATAGGGCCCAGCCGATCCTAGATAAGTTTAAACTCGTTTAAACTAGAGATAGGGTTTCTAGATAAGGGATAAGTTTAAAATCGTTTAAACTAGAGATAGGCTTGGAGGATGGGAAAGGGCTGGCCGCACCCCCCCTCTATATATAGAGGGCTGGTGCGCCCCCTCCCCCCAACTACACACCTTCCTCCAAACCCTAGTAGCCCTGCTGCCCTCCTCTCTCCCTCCCGAGTGTTTGTAGGCGAAGCCCTGCGGCAGAAATTCTCCACCATATACACCACGCCGTCGTGTTGTAGATCCAATCTATCTCTCCACCCTACTTGCTGGTCTGAGGAAGGAGGAGACGTCGAGGTGCTGCACGTGTGCATCTCACGGCGGCACCGCCACTTGTGGTGCTAGATCGGATCGGATCGCGAGGAGGAGAAGCGAGTACGACTACATCACCCACGTTCCGACGAACGTTCCGCTGTGCGAATCTTCAAGGGTATGAAGATCTAATCCAATCTCTCTCGTTGTTTGCATCTCCTAGATTAGATCTTGGCTTTCCCTCTGTTCGCTTCCGTAGAAAATTTTGATTTACTATGCTGCGAAACCCTTCATATATTACGCAAGAGAACATGGACCGTGACATCCCCTATGCTCGAGGGTATGCATCGGACTCGGATGATGATGGTCCCGAAGAAGAACTTAACGAGGAGGGGTTCACGGCTAGAGAGGCCGAAATCCACGAGAATGTATTGGGGCGGGACCACATGGTATCTTTGTTCCATGATGTTAGTCTCGCGGATGAAGCCATGGTTGATGGCAGGAAGGGCATAGTGCTTGGACCAAGGTCAAGTTCTTACCGAGATGGTAATGAAGAGAATAATGGGATTACTCGCGGAACGAGATTCAAGACCTTGCTAGAATTTAAGCAATGGATAAAGGCCTTCTCGGTTAAGCATCATCGTCCTTACACGGTGGTGCACTCGGATTTGAAGAAGCGCTACACGGTTAAATGTGAGCAGGATAGATGTCCTTGGATTGTGCGTGCAAGACCATTCAAGGGAGGTCCCGATTGGCACATATCTAGTTGTGTATCAACTCACATGTGCCGAGGCCCAAAGGTGGATGGCAAGGATGTGAAGCACGGGCACCGACAACTCACCTCCGAGTTCATTGCTTATAGGATTTCCAATGACGTCAAGTCATTTCCAATAATGAGCATCAAGATGGTCATGGAGCTTGTGAAAGCCGTCTTTCACTACGAGGTGAAGTACGGGAAGGCATGGAAGGCAAAGCAAGCCGCATTCAAGATGTTGTACGGTGATTGGGAGGAATCTTATAACCGGATCCCTAGGTTGTTGTTAGCGATGGCCAATGCTAACCCAGGCATGATTCATATCATTGAACCTTATGGGAACAAGACAAGGATAATGAACGGAAAAACCATTCGAGTATTTGGACGTGCATTTTGGGGTTTCGAGCAATGTGTTCGGGCTTTTGAACATTGTAGGCCTGTTATATCCGTTGATGACACCTTCTTGACCGGACAATACAAGGGCACTATCTTGATTGCAATAGCTAGCGATGCCAACAACCGGTTGGTTCCTTTGGCGTTTGCTTTGGTTGAGGTGGAAAACAATGACAATTGGGAGTGGTTCTTCCATATTTTGAGAACCAAGGTGTTACCCGCTCAAAGGGAATTATGTGTCATCTTGGATCGTCATCAAGGAATTCTCAATGCGGTGATGCTTGACATTCCCGGACATGACCCATTGCACCATCGATGGCGCATGAGACATTTTGTTTCAAACTTCTATAGAGCATGCAATAGTAAGGACTTGTCCGATGATCTACAAGATTGTTGTCTCGCTTTCACGGAGCGCCGTTTCTCAAACTTGTACAACAAATTGTTCCATAACAGAGAACTCAATGCGGGGGGCAAAGAGTTTCTCCTTAGAAACATTGGAGATATGGAAAAGTGGGCACGAGCTTACATGACGGTGGCCGAAGGTACGGTCAAATGACAAGCAACATGGCAGAATGCTTCAACAAGTTGCTCAAAGGTGTCCGTGCATTGCCCGTCACAGCAATAGTCCAATATACATTTGACATGTTGAATGAGTGTTTCCTAAAATACTCAGCTGAAATAGATAGGCAGATTGCAGGAGACTACAAGAACAATCATATATACAAGTTCCCACCGAAGGTTGACGATTGGATATAATTTCAGTCAAGGAATGTGGACTCCCAAGTTGTCACGAAATTTGATAATGATGAGCTTATATACCAAGTTACGGAGCCGGGAGGAACCACGGCTGATGGTGTCCAACACGGAGGCCGTGCGTTCAAGGTCTCGCTTACTACTTGTGAGTGCACATGCGGAAGGCCATTGTTGCTTCATCTTCCGTGCTCGCACTTGCTAACCGCGGCTCGCAGACGACATTTGGACTATAATAATCCGCTCACGGTGAGAGAGTCCGAGTTCTCTATCGAGACTACTAAGCAGACATGGGCCCCTCAATTTCACCCATACCTGGACCAATCACAATGGCCGGAGCACCATGGAATTCAACTATGGCCCGATTCGGAATGGAAGGTGATTAAACGTGGAAGACGCACTACAAAACGCTTTAGGAGTGACATGGATGGATGGGGTCGTGGTGATGGTCGAGAAACAGGCAACGACCAATTCCAAGAGCCTCGTGAGAGAGCGCGGTGTGGAACATGCAATGTTGAAGGGCATAATGCAAGAACGTGTACCCAAAGGAAGAGAGCAAAAGGAAATGAAGCAAGCACAAGCCAATGGCAAAGTAGCCAACAAGTGCCAAGCCAAGGGAGAATTAGCCAACAAGTGCCAAGCCAAGGGCAAAGTAGCCAACACGTGCCAAGCCAAGGGAGAAGTAGCCAACAAGTGCCAAGCCAAGGTAGAAGTAGCCAACATGTGCCAAGCCAAGGGAGAAGTAGCCAACATGCTCCTAGGCAACAAGCTCCTAGGCAACAAAGCGGTTGATCACTTGGGCTTAGTAGAGGAAGAGGTCAATCCCTTGGGCTTAGTAGAGGAAGAGGTCGATCCCTTGGACTTAGTAGAGGAAGAGGGCGTGGACCAAATCCGGCTAGTATGATAGGTTATTTGGCAGGACCAAATCCGTATGCGCATAGGTATGGCAAAATAATGATCACACTTTTATGCTTACTTTACTACCTTCCATGCTTATTTTACTAGCTTTCATACTAATATTTTTCAAACCACTATTATTCACATTCATGCTTACTTAACTAACTTTTACCTTTTTTCTTATTATAGGTATGGCCAACAAGAACAATGATGGGGATGGTGTGAACTACTCGAAGTTGTGGGCGAACGCTTTGGCGGTGGTGAGAGAGAGGAAGGAGAAAGAGGAAGAGGAGGAGAGGAAGAGGAAGGAAGTTGAGGAAGAGAAAGAGAGGAAGCAGCAGGAGACATTTGCTCATGAATTCGATTCGGTGGTTCAACTTGCTCGCGACTTGAGAAAAAAGGAGGACGAAGCAGAAGAGAAGAAGAGGAAGAAGGAAGAGGAAGAGAGGAAGAGGAAAAAAGAGAAGGAAGAGGAAGAGATGGAGAAGAAAAGGAGAAGGAAGAGGAAGAGAGGAAGAGGAGGTCCAATGCTAGGCCACCTTGCGCCGATCAAGCGGAAAGGCCACGGAGGGCGTATCGTACATCCAAGGCCCATGGAAAGGAGGTTCCAATTTGTTGGTGCGAAGATGATTGCATTGTTAAGGAGTCCATCGACTACAATTCCGATACTTGGGGAAGAAAGTTCTTCATGTGTGCCAACTACGCTCGCTCTCCCGTGCGTACCCGCAACCCGTATGAGACTCCACCAGTATGCACAAAGCAATTTAATTTAAGAACCTTTATTCCATATCATATTAATAACATGCTATATTATCTTGTAGTCTCCTCCTCCAGTATGCAGGTACTACACTTGGATAAACCTCGAGCAATCTGAAGCTACGAAGACTATCCAGGAGATCGATAGTGCAATAGTTAGACGTCGGTACCAAGAATCTGTGTGTAACGAGGAGATGGCGGCAAGGCGCAAGGAACGCGAGGACGAGCGTTGCAAGCAAGAAGAGGAAGAGAAGCGCATCGCTAAGGAGGCTCGTGATGCGGAGAGGGAAAGGAAGCGTCAAACGGCGTGGCGCTCCCAGGAGGAAGACGAGGAGCGCAAGAAGAAGGGGAAATGGCCTCGTGTTCTAGACTTGTAGATGGAGGCCATGGTGGAGGCTCGTGGTGTATGAGTATGACATGAACTTTGAGTATGTGATGAACTTTGAGTATGAGTATGTTGTGAACTTTTAGAATGCAAAGCCCCTTAAGGGCAAAACACCATGTATGAGTATGTGATGAACTTTGAGTGTGTTCTCAATTCTGTTATATTTGCAAACTTGTAATACAATTCTGGTATATCTTGTGCTCTAGACTGAGAAATGACTGAACTGAATTCAGTTCAGGAGCATAGCGCCTACCTGACAGGCGCTATGCATGTGTAGCGCCTACCTGATAGGCGCTACACTTTGGATTTTTGTTGCTCTAGCCGATACAGAGAGTATACTGAGAGCAAATCGAGCTGCGCCCGCTGGAAAACTCGCTAAGTCAACGTGTAGCGCCTGTCTGATAGGCGCTACACATGCATAGCATAGCGCCTGTCAGGTAGGCGCTACACAATGACTTAGCAAAATTTCCGTCGGGCGCAGCTCGATTTGCTCTCAATATACTCTCTGTATCGGCTGGAGCAACAAAAACCCAAAGTATAACGCCTATCAGGTAGGCGCTACACATGCATAGCGCCTGTCAGGTAGATGCTACACAATGACTTAGCAAAATTCCCAGCGGGCGCAACTCGATTTGCTCTCTGTATTGGCTGGATCAAAAAAATCAAAGTGTAGCGCCTATCAGGTAGGCGCTACACATGCATAGCGCCTGTCAGGTAGGCGCTATGCCTCTGAACTGAATTCAGTTCAGTTTAACCTTCAAATTTACAAAACAAATACACAAATACACAGAACAAAAACAGAGATATTCATAACACATAGTGCAGAGATTAACTACTTCCGTCCACATAGTGCAATACAACTACATCATAGTGCCAACAAATAGTGCAATAGTACTACATCATCACATAGATCAACACATAGTGCATAGAACAACATCAGCACATAGCGCACACCACTAAGTGCATAGAACTACTTCCGTCCACGCGTTCTTGGGCGTCGACCCCTCCTCGGAGCCATCTTCTGTGTCACCGCTGCTTCTTCTTCTGCTTCTTCTTCTTCCTCTTCATCATCATTATAGTCTAGACCCCTCATCCTCCTACTAGCTCTTGACCTACGTGGCGGCTCGTGTTCGACAACATTAGCATTCCCTTTGTTACGGAAGTCCTCCGGTGTCCAGCGAGTGAACTCTCTCCTTGGCTTCAATAGGTAAGGGGAACGAATCCGGTAATCTTCCTCCGTCTCATTCTCCATACGAGGCATCTACATGTATGAATGTATGCCTAAGGAAATGTACGGCAAACAAACCAAAGGCACTTAATGCAGTTAAGAAATGTAAGGTCGTCCCATACCTCATCCTCTGTGCGAGCCGCCGAGGTGGCCTCTTCCTCTTCGTCAGCCTCAAGATTAGCCATTGGGTCAGAAATCGACTTGGACCTAGAATTTGACGGTGTTGTGTACTCGGGGTCGCGACAACCTAATAGGTTAGATAACCGACACATCTTTTTGGCCGTCCGCTGTAATAAAGTAAACGAGAAGTCAAAGCGTGTAGCACAACATGCCCTATAAGTACTCCTTTCATTTTCAACCATACCTTGAGGAATTTTTAAGTATGCCTTCTGCCTTTTTTCCCTTCGGCCAATCATGGAGAATGTCCTCAGTTTCGTCAGCATATTTCTTTATCTCCTTTCGCTACGGAGTAAAGAACGCAAACATGTTAGGAAATAAAGCAATGGAAGGGCAAGTAAAGTAATGGAAGGGCTAGGAAAACTTTACCGCAAAGTTGAGCGAGGAAGATATCGGGATTTCGTGCCCCTCCCTGACAAGCTTGTTGTATTCATTGTAGGCAATCTCGTCGAATACGCACGGTTCTTCTAATATTTCCTCCTCGTAAGACGGCGGGCAAATGGATACACGAGTATTTTCAAGAAACCAACGAAGGTAGTTGTCCCATGCAATTGGGCAATGAGCTCTTCCACTATTCCATTCTTTTTGCTGAGCCTGCTCCACAGATAGCAAGAACTCCATGACATACTTCCTATGATGGTGATCCCACTTCTTGATCTTTCTCTGCTTTTTCCTATCCAACCTGCAGGACAACAAAGAAATTTGTTACTACAACCAATTAGAAGACGACGATGCAATTGAGGAAAAGGGTTCTGATGCTAACTTACCTATGAAGCTCCTTGTCGGTGTCCTTATATGCGGGAGGGTGAGCCTGGAACAACCTGAACTGCCTCATCACACGGTGTGGAAGATGGTGCTCAACCGCCCAATTGCAAATTAATGGACAGCACATGAGCCAAAGATTCTTTTCCTCCAAACATTTCGGGTTAAGATCAAACCCCGGAGCAACACCAAAATCGTCCCGTAACCATAAGGCTCCCACTCCACCTGCAACATATCATAAGAACATGTTTCTTGTAGATTTCTACTAGTGGGTAAAACACTCTAGGAAGTGATGTAAAGACACAAATTTACCTGCTCGGGCGTAAGCGCATCGAACTCGTTCGTGTACTTCATGTACATGGCATCAACATCGCTAGTCATCTCCAACACGATGTCCCACTTGTAAGCCCAAGTGGGTGAGCGTAGAGGGTGTCTCCCAAACTTTGGCCAAGGAAGGTAACCCACCTCTTTCGGGCGACCTACTGGTAAACGTTCCCAGCTCCATACCGAGAGGAGAACCATAGCACCACCTATTCCGGTGTTGGCGTTTGACCTACAACAAGTATCATCCAACTGCAAGTAAAGTACAAATGTCAGCATATGATATGTGTGGATTGGAAGTGTATAAAAGGCGGCGGCATGAACAAGAGATTACCTGCCGGTACAAGTAGGCAAGAGCCGCCGAACCCCAGCTAATGTTGATATGAAAGTGCGTTAGAGCCTTCAGCCACATCCACTGAGCGGTCCTACCTCCGCTGTCAGCAAACAAAGTCTTGGAGAGGACATACCACACATACACACGAGCATGTGTCTCGATCACCTCAACCTCGGCTGGCTCCGGGCAGTGCGCAAAGTTTGCCACAATCCACGCATATGTCGCGCCTGCTGGGACTCTATCTTTACTCTTGTCTTCAAGTTCTATAGGAGCCCTCCCAATAAGTAGCTACATCTCATTGCGCCACCCGTCAGAATCTGTGTTCATACACAAAGGGTTCCCAGCAATAGGAAGCCCAAAGATCATGGAAATATCCTGAAGGGTGGGGTGATCTCGCCAGTCTGGAGGTGGAAAGTGTGCGTCTCCGGCCTCCACCGGTCGACAAGTGCGATGAGGGAAGCCGCGTTGAGGTTCGGTGTCGACCGGGTCACAAGCGTGATAAAAGGGAGGAGGCCTAGCTGCTGGATGTACGGAGTGTACCGCTCGTCGTACAGCATGTCACTCGAGAACACGCCATGAGAGCGAATCTTCAGGGGACCTAGCTTCTGCATACATACAAGTCAAAATATTATGCTTCTTTACGGGTCCAACACAATTGAATCAATAGAAAAATTAAGACAAACAAGTCCAACATGGTTTTATTACCATATGCTTCTCCGCCATCAAGTATGCATGGTGTTTTGTATCATAGTAATCATCAAGTAGCCACACCATCCTACAAGTATATTCCAAATATCAAATCCATATACAACCATCATCGGTGGCCATTGTTTTAGTTTCTACAAGTAACTACAAAGGATATAGGAGCATATTATTGGAACATTTATACAAATCTATATACAACCATCATCGGTGGCCATTGTTTTAGTTTCTACAAGTAACTACAAAGGATATGGGAGCATATTATTGAAACATTTATACAAATCCATATACAACCATCATATACAAATCAAATCAACAACATATTGCCATTCCCCAACAAATACAACTAGCATACAACTACCAAATAACCAAAAACCATGAAAAAATCAGCCTAAACATGAATCCATCTAGAGACTAGGGTTCCAAGCAAATAAGACTAAAATGTGCAAGATTTTTTGGATGAAAAAGAGGGATCAGAGGAGAATACCTTGAGGGAGAGATTGGGGAGCAAATCCCCCACAAAATACTTCAGATCTGTAGGTTTTCAGGGTGGGATTTGAGGGAGGGAGGAGAGAGGGCCGCCGCCTGGCTCTTCCTCTGTTCCTGGCGGCTGGGAGTGAGTGGGTCGGGTGGGGAGGGGGGTCGCGCGGCTGGGGCTAAGTCTCAATGTGTAGTGCCTTTCACATATGCGCTACACATTGGGGCATAGCGCCTAGGCGCTGCACGGCCCAGGCTCAACGCCCAGGCGCTACTCGGTCGGGTGGGGCCAGGGTGGGCCAGGCGGCCGCCACGCTGTCAGGGACCATAGCGCCTATGTCAAAGGCGCTATCCTGTAGAGTATAGCGTCTTTATGTTAGGCGCTACAAAAAGGGTTAGTCCGTGTGAAATACTTTCGGCCAGAGTTTATTTTGCGAATTTGTTTTTTTAGGGGTTATTTTTGTCCATTTTCTCGGAAAAACACAGCCCAACAACCGCAAAACAAACACGGCCCACAACCCAACAACAATAATAAATACAAGACAGAAAACGACAGACAACAATGAAGTTGGCCCGAGCTGCAACAAATCGCTGATGGAACTACTACTTCTTAGTCGACTGAGCCCTAGGCACGCTAAAAAAAAAGAACTTTATAGTCCATCACAATAATATTCTAATTATAAAATATTTTAGATATTTTAAAGTGGACTAGATACAAATTAAACCGAGTAAACCTAGACACTGAAACACGTCTAAATAGACAGAAGTGTCTCAGAAAAAAAAATCTAAAACATCTAATAATAGCGAGTATCTACTATCTAGGACTGCTGTCGTAGATTAGGCACAACCCACACACACTGCAACGGTTGCTTCAAACGGTAGAAAGATGGGTGGTACACCTTGGTCTCCATATCGTAGAACGCTGCTTTTTTTCCGTCCTCCGAATACCTTGGAAAATAAATCCTGTTGCCGTACCCAGCATCTGGCGACACCACAGAATACGACACCCTGAAGTCCAGAAACAAGGCCGCGCCACCAATTTCTTGCACCTCCGCCCAGACCATCTCCTCCTCGTAAAGTTTGAACACCCGTGGCGGCTCGTCGGCGTTACGCACGAACACACAGACCAGCTCCCCTCCCACTTCCACCAGGTAGCAAAACTCTCTCCCCTCGTGGTCGTCGCCAAAGACGTCCATCTCCACGTGGATCGGTTTAGGCTTCTCCAAGATGGTCCATGTCTTGCTTGTCGGGTCAAACGTGGCGAGATTGCCCTTTCTTCCGAGGCAGTAGAACTTGCCATGAAACAAGACGGGATTGGCATATGCGACTGGGAACGGCACTCCTTCATAGTATTCAAGCTCTTGTTCGCTCCACTCCTTCTCGTTGTGCTACCACGTATAGACCCCGATCGCTTTACCGTCGTGCCTGCTGCTGACGCCGAGGAAGACACAGTCCGGAGACATCGGGTCAACCGAGGACGACCATGATAAGCCCATGTAGTTGTATTGCCCCTCGAGCATGGCGACCTCCACGGTTTCCCAGGTGAATGGGTTTATGAGGTAGATGTCATCGATGCCAGGGTTTGTCGACACGGCCACCCAGCCGTCTTTAGAGAATCGGAAAATATGATCGTCGTCTTCATCTCCTTCGGGAATTTTGAATGTTTCAACCCGTATGGTGTACTCCTGGCAGCGCAGAGGGTCAAACAGCTTGCATACCCCGTCTCCGCCGGAGCGGTGCATCAGCCAAGGCCATACCTTGGCTTGCTCGATCGGGTTGGACACCATGCTCCATGACTTGCACACCGCCGGAAACCGGAGACGATCCACCAATGATAGCTCGGAGACGACCAACTCCAACAATTCTAGTGGCAGGTCTTCCCATGGCCGTGTCTTCTGCTCCTCCTCCTCCTCCTGCTGCAAACAGAGGATGGACTCGCAACAAACCACTTCGGGAATACTAGTAGGTTGGTCAGTGCATAACAATTCTGTCTCTTTCACCACCGTTGCCAATAATGGCGGAACGGCCCAGAATGCTCTACACCAAGGCTCGGTAGGTTGGGGAAGAATCTGACAGAAGCTGTTGGTCATGTCGTCCAAGCAGAATTTGTACAGTCTCTCGCAGTCGATGCTGGACAACACGAGGTACACGCAGTTGCCCTGCGGCACTAGACCCCCTGCCCCGGCCCCTGGACACACGGGCACAGAGAAGCCGTAGTTCCCGGAGATGAGGAATGCCCGGTCGCCGCCGATGCTGTGCACCCTCCTCAACATCATGGCCTCGAGATCCACGCGGTACACCGCTATGTCGGTGAATGTGCAGTCGTGGCCGAACACCCCAAACTTCTCAGTCACTACGACGAAGAGATCTCCGCACGACTCCACGACGTAGTACATGGACTCCCTGTCGTGTATCTCCTTGCCGCCACCGAGAGTGCCAACTAGCCGCGCTTGGACTGTGCCACCGCCGTCGTCGTCGTTGTCTATCACGAAGAGCGTGTCGGAAGCACCGAAACCGTAGATCCGTCCTCTGCGGCTGATCATAAGGATTGGGACACAGGACGTCGGGAACTCGATCCTGGCCCAATGTTGGCCACCGGGGCGGCACTGAAGCACGAACCTCTCTACCGTGTATTCCATCTCGTGTGCAATGGCGACTACCAGGGCGTAGTCCGGGTTTGCCGGCGACGCGCACGACACTATGGATTCCAATGGCTCGCGCAGCGGTGGTAGCGGGATCTTTTTGGATGGACCACCGTCGTCGTCGTCATCGGAGAGGCGGAGGAGGAAGCACTCGGCGGTGGACTCGTCCAGCATCAGAAGCCAGTCGCTGTTGTGGATGAAGCATAGGCACGTCTTGCCTTGCATCTCGGGAACGACCGTGGCGTGCGAGCTCCCGTCCGACGAGTCGACGAACGTCTGCCGCTCCCCGCGCGTGCCCTGGACCAGCCATGGCCTCGTGCCGAACCCGGACGGCAGCCAGGATTCTGTAGCCATGTAGTAGTACTCTGCTCTGTAGTCTTCTGCCTTCTTTATTGTACCTCTGGATCTGTTCTACCGGTCGACCGGGAGGTCAACTCTATACATCGATCGGATTATTCTTGTTGATTCCGGTCACCCTTTTGGGTAGGAATCGGGCATATCTGAACCTGTTGTATGCTTTTTTTTAAACGAGCATATATCAGTAGATACCAATTACACCCAACTTTTGCAACAACGCTTACTCTATTGGCATTACGGATGCACACATCCAAAAAAAATTACATAGAAGAAAAGTCCCTCTACAGTGATTAGTTCCTTAAAATCGCGGATCAAACACCACCAAAACAACACCAGAAATCCAACAACTCCAAAAGCGATGCCTCCAAAAAGGAACAGTGCTCAAGCACCGTCATCGCCCTGATCAAAGACGATAGGTTTTCACTTTGGAGAAAGTCCGCACTCATAAAACAATGCCTTCAACAAGGTCATTGTCAGACACAACCAGTTAAGCTCAGGTCTTGGGTTTTCACCCTGCAGGTTTAGACACTGAATTCTTCATGTGTCGTCGCCCCCACTTGCCAATTCCGCTACTCCAAGTCACAAAACACCAAGCCAGAATCCCTACACCACCAGGACTCAAACTTCCATTGCCAGTCTTCAGTTCCCGGCTTCCCTGCCATTCTTCATGTCTGACTTCACCGTGGAATCAAGGCATGTCTCATGATGGCAATAGACCGTGGAGCTTCACAGCGCCCCCTCTGAAATCAAACGGTCAGCAAAAAACATGGTTGCGCGTGACCGAAACACCGTTCGCACCGGCAAACTCCAGACATGTCGTACATTTGGAATTCACCGGTGGAGTCTTCCGGAACTCGGTAGTCCACCCAAGATCAATGAATACCGGTGACATGCAGTTCTTTATCACAGTGAGAGAGAAATCTAAGGACAACCACCTTTATTCAAAGCCGCGCCAGCAGCCCCCACCGGCCGACAGTGGAGAAGAAGACGAACTCGAGATGCCAAAACAGGGGCAGAAAACCGCATGGCCAGCAGACACCGCACAATACCGAGATCAGGCCCAGATCGGGTCCAGAAGGACCCGTCCCGCCTCTAGCGTTGTGTCGCAGACAGCACAACCCGCGCCCGTCCGTATCCGTCCTCCATCCGCTCCTTCACGAGAGATCCAAGACCCGCTGAAGCCGTACCCCACCGTCCATGGAGATCAGCCGCACGAGCCCTCTCCTGCCCTCCACCTTTGGCGAGAAGGGTGCCGCCACCGCCGCCGGCCTCGGCGACGGCGGCGGCCTGGCGGGATGGAGATGGAGGGGCTAGGCGGCGGCGGCTGGGGACCTCCGAGATCGCCCGAGCGGGGGCGACCCAGAAGGGATCCTATTTTCGTGGAGCCGCCTGGTCGTAAGTATCTGCCTGGTCGTGGAACCTGCTATATGCTGTGGATACGGTTTCGTTTTTTTTTTGAACTTGATACGGCTTCGGTTAGGAGATACGTAATGTAAGTTGGACCTGCCTCGACAAATTAACATTTCGAATATTTGTACATACTATTATAAGCTAGATATTTCAATTTTGTGAAGATTTAGTGAATTTTATCTATGGGTAGAAATGAATTTGGGTTTAATGATGTATCTCAATGTTGGTTGAGATTAACCAGTTTTAATACATACTGATTCGAGATTTTTCCCAAATTTGATATGATAAAAAAATGTCAAAATAGGAATTTAATTCGAGAAGGTCTTTTGAAACGTATTTTTACATTATCCTTTTATCATTTTCAATACATATTTAAATACCCAAAATACATTCAAAATTATAATAAACCTTGTTTTTAGAGGCTTGCTCCGGTAAACTCCCTCCCCTCCCCACAACACCCCCCCCCCCCCTCCCCCCCCAAACCTCGTAGAAGCCCATCTACGCCCATATCCAAACCCAAACCCGTATCGGAAAGACGTATAGTTCCATGTATAGGCATGTGGTAGTTTATTCTCATCCTGCACACCCCGTCCACGGTAAACAGACCGTCCACGCAGCATTGCAGCCGCCACCAATCAGCTTGTCGCTAGGCACCCGGCCACCGCCGGCTATCCTCTCCATCGTCAACGCCGACCATCCCCTCCACTGCCGACGCTGGTCATCCTCTTCACCGCCGTTGCTGTCATGCTTGTTCATCTCTGGTAGGTCGCCCAGTCTCTGGTTCGTCGCCTGCTCTCTCCTCTTCTCCGATCCGCACAATCGCCATGGTTCCTACGCCATCGGCCTGTCCGGCAACCTGTCTGATAGAGCCAGACTGTCCTCCGATATGTCCGGTAGTACCAGTCCGGCAGATGCAAAAGCCGGACTGTCCGGCAGATGCATTTGTCTCTTGCTACCATCTTAGTCCATTTTTACTACTCCTTCCGACCCATATTAGTTGACTCGAATTTGTCTAGATTTGGATGTATCTAGACATGTTTTAATACTAGATACATCCGAATCTAGATAAATCCAAGTCAAGTAATATGGGTCGGAGGGAGTACATAAAAGTCAGTTTTTTTAAAAATGCAATGAACTATGTGTCTTAATATGATTGTCTAATCTGTAATGTTTAGAAATTTATTTACCTTGCGAAAGTTGATTGCATTTGTTCATTATTTCTCGATGATTCACCATGTGATGTTGGTGTGTAGTTTTCGGAGAGATGGGTGACGATGATTCTAGTTCGGATAGGAGATCCAGATCCAGGACCTATGAAGATGTACCTCCCGAGGACGGTCACATTGGTGGTCATAATAAGGGGCCCAACGATCCCGGGTCGACATACTCGCGAAAACACGAGTGAAGTATGTTGAATATTTTTTAATGGCAAGCAATGAAAGGAATCAATGAAAAGGCAACTTACATTCCCTGCTTTTCGTTGTGTAGGTGCTAGCCGGTGGTCACAACGAGGAGGAATATAACGAGTATTCAGATACGGAAGTTGGGTTTGATGAATATGGTGTCGAATCACTGTATCAAGAGGAATCAAGCTTGGAAAACAGGAGCGAGGTTTGTGGATAGTTTTTCTTAACAAGCAATGAATGTTATCAATGAAACGACATCTTATAGGGGTTATTTGTCTTTACCTTTATAGGTGATATCCGGTGCTCACAATGAGCACGAACACCACGGACAAGCAAACTTGGATGTTGTGAGTAACAAAGATAAGCAAATCTTAATGGATAACCACTTGAAACTATTGGACATGATATTTGATTCCGAACCGGCGGCTTTCATCTGGTACAATAGCTATGCGAGAGAGCATGGCTTCAACATCCGAAAGGACCTTTTGAAGTGAGGAAAATGTCGTAAGGGAGAAATACGGTTAAGGCGGTATGTCTATTCTAGGGTAAGGAAACATTAGGAGAAACTCTTAACACAAGAAGGCCACAACCGTAGGCTAAGACGAGACCCGCTGCAAAAGCAATTCCCATTTTAGCGTGAAGCGTGAGGTATCCCATGGTGTCTGGGTTGTCAAAAGCTTTGATGACAATCACAGTCATATCATGGTTAGACCAGATGAAGTACCATTTCTTTGGTCACATAGAAAGATTAAGCCATACCAGAGAGCTGACATACTATCATTGGGAGCAATTAGGGGTGACAAAGAAAATGATAGTGAAATACTTCCTCGGGAAACACGGCTATGGCCGTGTAGGCTTCATTAGACGAGATATGTACAACTTATGTTGCATGGATAATAGGAAGTTTATTGCAACGGGTGATTCTGCCACAGCCCTTGGTATCATAGCCGCCAGGAAGAGGAATGATCCTGATTTTTTTAGTATGATGTAGATGATAAAGGAAGGCTAAAGTGCGTATATAGGGGAAAAGGGTACACTTTTGTAATTGCCGTGGAGATACCAAAAATGCATCTAAACATGACAAATATCAAAATATCTTGTAAAGATAGAATAAGAAAGTATATAAGTATAAAAATATTTAAAGATATTTCCTAGATCATAGAGTGATAAATAGTACATCCTGGTCTCCAGATCAGAGAATTTCGCATTGTAAATTTACACTATAGATATGTTAAAAGCTAGATGCCAAACTAAGAAAACAAAATACTACATGCTTCATCACCATAATTCTCTGATATAGATTAATTCAAATCCAGTGAGCATAAATGGAATGACACTTTGTAAATCATAATATCATAAAATGGTCTACCTTCTTCCGATGACCGATCAGTTTTAAATACATAATTTAGTTTTAACATTCATACCAGGCTTGTATATCCTATGTAAGCCTAGACGCATGTGAAAGAGCTTGTAGCTAAGTTGGGTTCCATGGTCTGAGATGTTGTGTCAAGTATTAAAATATTGAGTATTATTGTATTAATAACTCTTTGTTGTCTTTAATATTTGATATTGGTTTTGATAAATCATGTGATTAACATTTGTTATTATTAAATTTATTATGAGTAAACTATGTGTATTAAATTTGAGCTACACTAATAGTCAAGATTTGAAATATTGTGAATGTTAGGATATTATAAGAAATAATCCCGCGAACTCACATTCTTAAGTTACTCTTTACGTTCAGCCTTCTCTTTTGAGCGCGCTCATGAGTGATATTGAAATGTCTCCCACACCTCCCATGATCAGGTGGCAGCAGCGGCGTATGTCGGCGGCAACGTCTCCTGCTACATTATGGTTGTGGACAATGTGGGATGAAGGCTAAAACAGTGGAAATCCTATATCTGTAAGCGTTATATGGGCATGTTTCTAGGTATTGTCATTTTCATAAAAAAATCTTTCTTTTGTTATAAGAATTCCAATATTGTTTTGTTTCTCTTTTTGCATTATTTCATCCACTTGTTTGATTTATGTGTCCTCGCCGGCATCGTCATGATGGTGTTGCGATGGTATGTATTGAAGTCCGATACTCCACCCCCTATCTTGGTGTGGCTAGAGTGGTTAGCAATGTCGGGAGCGCATGTGTGTTATATCCCTGGATCCAAAGGCGGACCCAGGAAATTTTCAAAGCCTGGGCAAGCGCAAGCTGAAGGGTGACTAAATTTTTCCGCATACGCATCAACAAATATAAATATTATGTAATAAAATTTTCATATATAAAGATGGACATGGTACATAAAAACACAATAGTACATGCAAATGTTCATCGGTACTAAATATCATATTGTCAATATTTAACCATGTGGAACACAAAAGCTGAAATGTTCATCACTACTAGATACTAGTGAAGCTCCAACGATCACAAAAGCTCGCATGTGATATGTCAAAAGATGGACATGTCCGAATGCACCTTTACCCAGAAGACTCTACAAACAAGAGAAAAAATGGTTAGTAAATTATATGATGGTATCTCCGGAAGACGGTGTATAATAAACATACCATAAATCATCTCCTAACTAGGCCTAGGCCTTTTAGGTAAATGTCCTTTCCTTGTCTTCATGGCTTGAAACCGTTTAGCAATAGCATCACTATCAATTTCTCTAAATATCTCCCGTTCGGTGTAGCATATCATCAAATCATTGAACCAACCATTCTTCATCTTGTTCCGTAACTTTGACTTGATAATTTTCATTGCCGAGAAAGCTCTCTCAACGGATGTCGTTGATACCGGTAATATCAAAGCCAACTCAATAAGTTTGTAGACCAATGGGAAAACCAAATGCTTCTCCGTTTCAACCATCTTCATAGCCAAACTTTCTAGATCTTTGCAAGTAGAGAAGGCGACATGGATTCTCACATTATGAATGTAAGTCTCAAGTTGGCCTCTTATGGTTGCTCGGTCACCATTGGAGAAGTCCGCATGATAAATTATAGATAAGCGAGCAAGCTTGTCCACATCAAACATCGAGAAAGAATTCTTCGGATTAAGGCAAGATAAGCAATCTAATACCTCAATAGAAGCTTCACAAAAGCGATGATTCATCTCAACACATATCTTGTCAACGGCAACATAGAAAATCTCAACTTTGTAAAAATGAAGCTTAGTGTATGTCATCCCATCAACCCTCGAACGACCACGAACCGGTATTTGGTCATCCATATGTGGCACCGGAATACCCTTGCTAATGCAAAATTGTTGGGCCTCGTCAAACAAGACCTCCCAACCACCATTTCTCATGGACATCAACCGATCTTTCACATCACTAACTAGTTCCATTGCATGAACAATATTTAGATCCTTACTTTGCAAGACATGTGAAAGCTCATTTGTGATGGCAAGCAACTTTATCATAAGCTTCAAAATGAAAGCAAATTCGAAGTCCTCCATCTTCTCAATTGAACCCGCTGCTTGTGATAGTCCACGACTCTCATCATTAACCTCACGAAGAACTTTTAATGTTGCCAACCACATCCCTTCTAGACGGAGCAAAGTGGTATAATGTGAACCCCACCTACTGTCCCCGGGCCTAGTGAGACTTGTTTCTTGATTCAAACCTCTTCCACTAGATATCTCACCCCTCTCAAGCATATCCAAAATATTTTTATGATGTTCTTCCGTAAGCACATCCCTTCTTTTACAAGATGCACTTGAAGTGTTCACAATCAATGTGGTGTACTCAAAGAAATCATGGATGGATGAGCAACAACGAGAAACGGAGACAACTACCAATTGTAAGCGGTGGGCAAAACAATGAACATAGAAAGCATAAGGATTTTCATCAAAGATCTTCTTTTGTAGGCCATTAAATTCACCCCTCATATTTGAGGCCCCATCATAACCTTGTCCTCGGATTCTATGAATAGATAGCTTGTGGTAATCTAGAATACCAATAAGTGCTACCTTTAGTGCCTCGGATGTAGTCTCATGGACATGATTTATAGAAAGAAATGGTTCCACAACCTTCCCTTCATTGTTTACATACCTACAACAAAATGATCCCCAAAGGTTAAATGGAATTATGAAACAGTAGACAAATTAAATAAGAAGTAATGAAGCACTACTAACCTCAACATTACCGCCATTTGCTCTTTTACGGATATGTCACGTGACTCATCAATGATAATGGAGAAATTCTTTTTGCCAAGTTCTCCCATAATTACTTTGGTGACTTCTTGTGCACAACACTTGGCAAGATCCTTTTGAATTTTGGGAGAAATCATCTTGGAATTTCACCATGACCATAAGCATGCTTAACCTTTTCATCCTTCCCTTTATACCATTCTACCATCTCACGAAAGTTTCCCATGTTTAATGAACCAAAAGATTCATTATGGCCACGAAAGGCCAAGCCTTGACCAATGAGAAATCTAGCACAATGCATGGAAGAAGTCAACCGGATTTTATATAGTTCTTCGGATTTCTTGGTTGCACGAGATAGCTTACTAGACACACTTTGTCTTTGATTACGAAAAGCATCACAATTCAATCTTGCATTATTGTGGTCACTAGTTATGCCCCCAAGATGGTTGGGCAAAGCTTTGTAAGCATGCTTCCAATCACTAAATCCGGTTTTGGTGAAGACTTCATGACCAAAACGTTGTGTACTTTCCACATTCTTAAAAAGATAGCAATAGAAACAACTTATCTTGAGACTCGCTATATTCTATCCAATCATACTTTCCATACCAATCTTTTGAAAAACACCTCGATTGCTTCTTAGGAAAGTTCACAATTGGTTGCGTTGGTCCCTTCAAAAGATATGCTCTTCTCACTTGGTCTTAAACATCTGGATGGTAATCATTAATTTGTTGACGAAGAGCGGGATCACAAACTATATCATCCGGATTAAACTCATGTGTCTGCTCATTTTGCGGTTGTGATTGTGGTATGCTTCTTGCATCAACCAAAAAACTCGTCATTTCTGTAAATTTAAACAATTTTATGTTCATTAGTAGTAGTGTAGTACCAGAAGTTCATTTCAATTATCTAGTATGGAATTTATCTAATTTCAGCAACTAGCTGTGCTAAAATTAGAAATTGAAAACTAAAATAAACTGCAAATCTACAATTAAGCAAACCTAATTGTCTTCTTCCCGTAGCTGCCGAGATCGAGCCAGCCCGTCGGCCCTGGCTTGAGCTTCCGCCCGCCGGAGTCCCCCCTCACTTCCGGCCACCGTCGCTGCCGGCACGGCCGAGCCGCAGCTTTGCTTCCGTTTGCGGCTGCCGGCTGCAACAACATGCGCGGGCTGCGGGGCTGCCGGTGCGCCTAGATGCCTGGGCCGCTCGCAGCCTCCGTCGTCGGCCATCCTTAGAATCGGAGCGCCGGAGTCGCCACCTCGCCGGCTCACTCCTCGCCAGAAGGTCACGGTCGCAGGAAAAAGGTTGGGGAAAAAGGATTTAGGAATTGGGAACGACAGAGGCTGAGGGCTGAGGCTGAATCGATGGTGACCGGTTCCAGACTTCCAGCGACTAACGTTCCAGCATGGTACTCCATAGTAAAATAGCGATTCTGTCCCTTTTTGTGGCCCATGATCATTTTGCCCATGATGGACTGGTCATGTGGCGTGGCCCAACCTCCAAGAATTGACTAATACAGCGAGCGAAGCCCGGGCAGTCGCCCGGGCAATAGGCATGGTGCGTCCGCCGATGCCTGGATCCTCCGCTAATGATCAGGTGTTCTGTTGTACAACGCTTTGGGCTATACTGGCAGTGTAACTGTGTCGGAACAAATAGTGTTGTCAATGTTAGTTTGGTCAAATGGTTTTGCGCTTTTGCTCCTTTGTATTCTTAGTATATTGTTTAATGGTATTACAGCTCTTCAAAACATTGAGGCTAGTTTGCCGTTTAAGTTCTCGTCGCGTCACTGTATGGGCAGTGTATGTACGGACGAATGTCTATGTAGAAGGTAAATTATAGGAGACAAATTTCGGAAAAGTTTGATGTAATTTTTTAGACTAAATTACTTATTTGACATTGGATTAAAACGTAGAACTCTGGCATTCTTTTCAGATTTTTATTCCATGGACCAAATTACCCCGATTCGGTCCCGATACCAAGCCACGGCGGCGTGCACCTAGCGAGGCGTGGCTGCCCCTGGGGGCACGGCTGTGGGGAATGCTACGGCAGCGAGAGTGGTGCTCGCTGACTTGCGTCGAGCTGCAGCGGGAGGCACCTGGCGTCGCAGGCGGCGGTGGCGTGACATGTTCAAGCCAAACGATTAACTTAACTGACGAACAGATTCAGAGAAGGCACACAATAATCCATGGCGCACAGATAAAGCAGCAACCAAAATCGAAAATAATCGACACGTCCATGGCCACATGCAGTCCACGGCCTTTGCGAGACACGTCTATCCGGGCACCAGCACCACACGCTCGACTGACACCGGCGACCAGCGCCGTCGTACACGGCAGCAGCAGCAACAGTGCGCCGCTACCACACGCACTGCAACAAGCCTCCAGCCCAGCGGGTGGGCAACCTCGACACAAGGCATCTCGTGCGCTGCCACGGCCTGTTTGTCTGCAGTATCTGTCTGTATCTGTACGTACACGTGCCGCGCCACACGAGTACCGTGACACGGCCGACGCGGCGGCGCTGCGCGCGATTAGTCGGCGGCGAGGTGGACGGCGGCGCGGCAGAAGGGGCAGCGCGAGGCGGCCTGGACCCAGGGCACGGCGCAGGCCCAGTGGAAGCGGTGGGAGCAGGGGAGGTGCGCCAGCACGTCGCCCGCATGGAACTCCTCCAGGCAAACCGCGCACTCCGCCTGCTCCGTCGCCGGCGGCGACGCCTTCCTCCGGCCCCAGCTGAACCGCCGGCCGCCTCCTTTCTTCGTGAACACCTCGCGCTGCAGCGCGCTTGTCGCCGGCGTCGCGTCTTTGGCCAAATGGTGCTGGCTGCCGGCGTCTCTGTCTCTGGGACTGCTCGACGGGACCGGGAGCCGGAGGCTTCCCGTGCTGTGACGCCTGCAAGTTGCAACCCAGAGAATTAATTATGATCCAGTTGTTATAAAATTGAGCTTGATTGGCAAGAATCAAATAAACAACCAAAAAAAATTACAGTATCTTGACACTGATCAAAAACAAATATAAGAAAAATGGGTATCTTGTCTACAGGACTGCAGCACAGCTGATTGCTCAGCGAGCTCATGCATGATGCATCATGAAGATGTGCTTCTGCTCTAATTATACCCCTACCCAAAAGGAGCACTACTGAAATGAAATCTCCTCTGTTTTCAAAACACCCCCGAACCATGCCTGATGAAGTTAGATTCTTGCACAAATAGTATTTATACCAACAGAGGAAACGGCTAATGATTGAAATCCATATGTGTTTCCCTTCCCAATCTGGACATCTTCCAGCACATGATTTCAGACAAGCGAAAATGTCACCAAGTCTGAATTTAGTATGAATCTGAAACGAAACCGTAATAAGTGTACCTCTTGACCACAGATTCCCTCTGGCTCCTGAGCTTCTGATCCAGCCGCTCCTTGGCCTCCCGGGCGTTGCTGTCCAGCGGCGCCGTCCACGCCTCCTCGCACACGCCGCTCCTCTGCTCCAAAACCAATCGACATGAACCAGATTGATAAATCGACATGCAAGCATCAACACGGACAGACAATCCATGGATTCTTGTTTACGTACCTTGGGGAACCCTGCTGCGGCGTGCTCATGCCCGTTGGCGCTGCACCTTCCCAGCGACGTTCGCCGCGATGTCCCGGCGCATGGCGCCTCCGCCGACGACCCGACCGGCCGGAGCCGCCGCCTCCTCGCGAACTCGACGCCGGGTAGCATCCCGGCCATGAGGCCCATCCACCACACCCAGACCGCACACACGCACCCCACCAAGTGACAACAACACAGCACCTGCCTGCCTTCGCAACGTTTGTACCTATCTACCAACGGCAATCTACCAACCTTTCCTGTGTAAAGGCACCAGGCTACAAGATTGAGGAGCTAGGAAGCGATCTATCCCCGGCGTATGTGGAAGGCCTCCATTTTGAGCAGGAAGATGAGGAGGAGCTCGTCCATGTCCGCCCAATAATCAACCAACCAGGCTCGTTGGTTGGACGGAGAGCAGAAGCTTTCTATCTAGAGGTGTGATGAGGGAGGAGCTCATGAACCAGACATCATGGTCATGGAGTGGGCGCCCTTCAACTGTGCATGCCAATTGCCCCAACTACCTCCTGTCGATCCATTCATAGGCAAGGGGAATCGAGTGGGTGGACGCGGGCGTATATATGTGATCCCCATGCCTGCGTGGCCCCCCACGTGACCCGAATTCCACGCATGGTTTATCTGGTGCCAGCCAGGGGAGGCTTGTCGTGGGGTAATTTGGCCCGTGGCGATTTCTACGGCGCTCGTTTCGATGGTTGTGATATGCTTTGGCTAAATTTAGTTTGTGGTGAACCGAGCTAAAGCCTAAAACTACTCACTTTGTAGGCAAAATTTAAGAAATGGTACTCCCTCCGTCTCGAAATAGATGTCGCAAGTTTGTCAAAATTTGATTGAATCTATAATTTTATATACTAAATAGTGTCTAGATTCATTAATTTTGACAAATCCGACACACCTATTTTGAGACGGGGGAGTACTATTTTACATTTTGGTGACCTAAATCTACCATTTTTAGATTACGAATTTTGCAATTCGAGCAAATGACGGGCTAAGACCATGTTAACACGAAAACTGACAGCATGAGTGGTCGAGCGGTCAAAAGCAACACGCTGTAAATCCGTTGGAGGATTTCTACATAAATTTGAATCCTGCATCTCCCACTTGTTGTCGGTTTGGGGTACGGTCAGTTCACCGGGAGGATCGCCCTCTCAATTTGAAGTTTTTTCCTGAAAGTTTCTGCCGTCGTTGACAATGACAACAGTCACGGACTTAAGGGAAGAGAAAGTAGGCGAAAGCCTAGGAGGGCCAACCGAGCTAAGCTCCTGCCGGGATGACGTGGCATGGCAGAAACGACAAGTGGGTCCCAGGGAGGGTCGCGGCTGGGGCAGCACCCGTCAACGGGTACATGGTGGCAGTAGTATCCGAGGCTTTTATTTTCGAGAATTCATATGAGCTATACGAATTTATATAGTAGGAGAACAACAGTAGAATTGACATTACTACCGACGAGTTTGGAAGGCACGTGTCCATGGCCGTTGTCGTCATGTCCCCTGCTCAAGTCCGAGATCCTTCGTCGTGCCCCTGCTCGCAGCTGAGCACGCGGCCAGGTAGGGCAAGAGGTGCTCGCAACCATCACGCCGGAGGTCGATGGCAGAGGTAGAGACATGGGTAGTGCTAAGGCTCGTGAGGCATTTGTCGAGGATCCTGGAGCGGCTGCATTGCATGGGTGGGTGACCTGAGCCCTGGCAGCGCCAATGCGGGGCATGGATGGGCAACCATGGACCTAGAATGGCAGTGAGATATCGGCGGTAGTGGTAGGGAGCCATGGTGGAGCGCCAGCAAGGGGGATCGGGCTAGATCGGGTTGCGGGGGGTTAGGGACGAGCGGTTGTGGCTGGTCATTTCTTTTGGGTTTTACTTTTTAGATGTTTAGGTTTTATTTGAGTGGGATGACATGTGGGGCCCATCCCAACCCAATAAACTAAACATGTTTGCCACCTCAGAATTGACAAGTGGGTCCCATATGTCAGTACGCTCATAGCCCATCGTTTGCGCGAATTGAAAAAATCATGCTCTAGGATGGTATATGTATGAATGTTGTGAAAATGTGAAGTGTACCATTTTGTAAGTTTCATCCACAAAATAGTAGTTTTATGCTATTAGCTCTAGTTAACTTGACGTTTTGCACACACTTAATTAGCCATGACTTCTTAGACAACCTCATTAAAAGTGAGGTTAACCAGAGAGGAGTGATTCCGACGGAAGAACATGAGAACACTACTGCATTTCCTATTTCTCCAATAATTGCAATTGAACCAGATAAGTTATGTCATGTCAGAGGGGAAGAACAATTGTATTATTGCTTGTCTGTACCAACCAAAATCGCTGTCAGAGATTATCAGTAGTGCATCGCAACGAATAATCGCTTTCCCAAAATAAAAAATATATACTCCACATTTCATAAAATCGAACACGAAACGTACGCGCAAAAGAGATGATCCCAACAATCCACGTCCACTCTTCATCAACTCGACGTGCCCATATGATGTAGCACAGCAAGCAACCGTCCCCCACCACCAAGTGCAATCAGACTCTCCTTAATGCGCACGAAAGCAACACACATATGGCACCTGTTTCGATGATTGCCATGTTTTCTGGAGTAGTTTCTTCCATCGAAATATTTTGCACAGGACACATTTAGGCCCTGCTTGGGAGTCTATTTTACTTTTCCACCCCATGCATGATTTTTCACCAGAGTTTTTCTTAGTGCACTGCACAGTCATACATGGAGGAAAGAAACGGAAAAGAAACAGGCCTACTGAGGTCCGTGATTTTCTCCAAGGGAAACGGAGGGAGGAAAGAAAAAAATCAAACGAGCAGCCAAGTGCTGTTACTGGGCGCGATAGGGAAATTTGTCAAGACAGAGAATTACCACTGTTTTGGCCGCAAAACAGCCAACAAAAAGGGATTTTTTTTTGCGGAGACAACAAAAGGCTTTAATCGTAATTTACTAGACCCTCAACCGGGTGTAAACTTTTCGAACTTATGGATTATTCCATACTGACTTGCCATCTGAACCAAAAGTCCGAACTGATGGAAACCCTCATGTCTAGGCTATTTTAGTCTTTAGCGTGGGTTCGGTGCAGGCCGCAGAATCTTTTTTTTTAATACTACGTGAGCAGGATCTTGAACTTGAGACCTCTTGACTCTGATACCATATTGAATTGATGCACTAGTCATCTGAAGCAAAAGTTTGAACTAATGGAAATGGCTATGCGTGTATTACATTCTTAACATTCCACCACCCGATTTCCAAAACTTAGCGAAACATGCCTATGCAAGTTTTTTAAAAAATACGAAAAAAATCACACATGAATGTAGCAGTTATAAACTTACAGGAGTATGACTATTCGTGACCTGAGTAAAACTAAGAAGGTGATAGCGATATAATTTAAGTATTGGAACTTAATCTACCTTATCCTCTCATGTCATGAAACTTAGCAAATGGTCGTATTATTTTTACGAAAAATTACACAAGTTGTTTGAACTCAATATATATGTGTGACATTTGGTATTTCCATAGATGAGTGTTGTGGCTGGACAACTATTTGATGTGGGGCCGATGAGAATTATTTAAAAAGGGCATCAAAACAATATCGCAAATTTATATTTCACGTATTAGTGCATTTTTTGTCGTACTAAACCTGACATCATCATGTCACGCAAAAAGAAAATGAGGAAATTTCATATCCAAAGCCAAGAACTTGCTCTAACACTCAAAATTTTGGCTTCCAAAATGTACAGATCAACTACTATCAGGAGTTGATCGCCAATTAACTATCAAGTGGATTAGATGATTTTTCCCTTAGCTCGTTTGTATTTAGCCTTCGTCATATAACAATTTTCTTAGTTTTCATGGAAGTGGATTAGATGATTTTTCCCTTAGCTCGTTTGTAATTTCCTGCAGGAGAGACGGGGTCTTGCGGGTCATTTCGGGAGAGAACTTTTTTTTTCATTTACTTAGTTTCTACCCTGGTGATCTAAGAGTTTGAATGGTCAATACGAAAAAAATCTGACAAGGTTTTATCTCTTGTACACAGTTAATGTCTCGCCAACTCAAGCCGATGGCGTATTCACCTGGAGTAACTTTGTGGCATACTTTTTAAGACGGAAATGTTAAGCCGTATTTGGGCATATGACACTAGTAGAAAACGGCCTTTCGTTCGGACCATTAGTACCGGCCGTGGCTAGGACCCGGACTAATGGTCCGGACCCCAACTGGCCGAAGCCGCCCACTGCTTACTGCACTATTAGTCCCGGTGCAATGAGCAAATACTACATTGTATATCAAACTCTTATGAAAAATGTATTGCTTACGTGCACCGTGACGAGGATTGTCCTTACAAATTGCATTATCTCGTTATTATAAAATCAAACACGGAGAAGATAATGCCAAACCGTATTTCATCAAGACGACGTGACCATGTGATGAGGCAACAAAGCAAAGCAACCGTGTCCCCCACCACCAAGTGCGATCAAAATCTCCTTAATGTGCACGAAAGCAACGCAGCTTGACTCGTGTGCCACTCCGGTGGCCGATCCAATCAAGAGGGCGAGGTTCCGTTCCGCCCACTTCGCGGACAGGGACACCGGCCGGCCACTCTGATTAAATTTCACACCAATCTACGTACCCGCCGCCGTCGTCGTGAGCTCAGGCGAACAAGGCGTGGCTTTTGTCGGCGATGCGGCCGCGCGAGCCAGTGAGTGGACGCACAGAATCCAACGAGGGAGCACACGCCCCACCAGGCTGCATTTGCCTTTGCCCAGTTGCCATGCGCGGTTGCTCTCGTCGCCCCACTGCTGATCCTTTTCACTGGTTTATTTGGTGCGTGATCACGATCGGTCTCGCTCGGTGCTTATCGCAAGGAGGAATATAGATCGGGAGATCGGTGCTGGCACCGATGCACAAAGATATTTGTCCAATTCCAATCCACGGGAATTGAGCTGGGAGTGGGGAATGGCTAGCAGTTACATGGAGAGGCTTTGTGTATGTGATGGTTCAGTGTAGAAGCAAAGCGGCTTGGTCCGAGGAGAAATATTTTATTCGCCGTCGTTATATTCAGGGCAGTATTTGATAGAGATATATGTTTGGAATTTTTTAGAGCACAAGTCGCCTGGTAAACTTCAAAATTCATCCATCCATCTCTAATTTTCGGGTTCTTAGATTTTATATCCCAGTTAACAATTTTTTCACTGATCTAAAAAAAACAATTATTTTACTCCTACTAACCGTGTCTTTCTAAGGTGCGAGCGGCACTTTTCGGTCCTCGTGCACGTGTCAAGTGCTCAAAGTCCTCTTTTCTTTTTTCCAAACGCCGCTCGTGTGCGTGTAGCGCGGCACACATAAAGTTTCCACGCGAAGTCCAGCGGTGGGCCCGGTAACTTTGCCTGTGTGGCACCCTTTCCAGTTGGCAACATTCAAAAATTACCAGGGATCGTCATATCAAAATACGAATGGCTAAAGATCGATTTGTCGCGCCAAGGAGCCCGATTTCTCATGTATGCTCCATACAAATCTCTTTTTGTTTGTGGCTTGTGCCTTTTAAATTTTTGTTGTAATTAAGCTCGTGGTGCTTGCGTCACTTTATGTATCATGACCAATAACGTTTCGTGGCGGTTGTGATGAGCCAGGGTCTTGTAACACTTTAGAGCAGTAAATAAATATAAAAACATGGTAATTCTCCCGGCTTCCTCCTCCACAATTCCTCAAAAAAAAAAAATCAACAATACCGTACAACTTACTGTGGCAGAATGACCCATAGTGTTGTGCACCAAGGGCTTTGGTGTATGATTGTCGTGTGTTTTGGTCATACCTTCTGGATGTTCCCTACCCCCCTTAAATGGGTGGGTGATTTTTGCTTCGGTGTCCCTCTCTCCTCTAAATCTAAAGGTTACAAGGTGTCCTGGTCGGCTTTCCTGTAGTGTACCCCAATCGAATACAATATAATCTGGGTACATTCCTTGTTTGTCTTGTACTTCAAGATTTATTCTGAGAACTGCTCTTTGCACTCGAAGTTGATTTTTTTTAGAGGTAACATCACCTTTTATTACTCACTGTTCATTGGTACAATGGAGGTATCAGGTGAGTTCAAACAGCCACAAACGACACCGACATTCTAAGGAAATAGAGCTATACGAGCTAACTTATGCGCATGGGAATTAATTAAAGCAACGCTTCTCATGGTTGAACATGATTTGCTCGAAGTCGTTTTTGTGCTGCGCAACTCTTGCAGGATCAAATAGTAGCTGCCTCTACTTGAATTCTTGATAGCCTGGATCACTTCCAAACAGCCGAAAGCAACATACTATTCGTTGAAGTTGTAGATCTTGGAATGCTATAGTTTCCAAAGTGGCAGGGTCAGATATACCTGGAGCTGCAAGTGCTGAGGCAGCTAAGAACACGCCACTCCCATCTCTTCAGACAGCTGCAGTAACACCTATGTTGCCAATCTTAGACACTGATGCATCAACGTTCACTTTTGTAAGATCATTCAGACAGGCCAACTAGGTTACATGCTGAGCTGCAGCGTTAGCTACTTGGCATGATGGCTTGATCATGTGTACTATATGTCTCCATTTCAGCAAGTAAGCTTGTTATAAAGCCAAAAATTCTTCAGTGGGCTCTGAAAGATATTGTCATGTATTGTGATTCTCCTTGCACTCCATACTACCCAAAGCGTGACCACAGCTTTCGGGAACTGTTCATGTGACAACATTTCAATGAGGAAAAAGATCCACTCCTCTGCATTGCCACACTCATTGATGCTTATATGTTTGGTCAAATCCTCATCCATCGGTGCCCACACACATTTGCTGCTGCGTAGAAAGGGTATCTTGCCGATGTTGCCATATGACGTTGATGTCGAATTGATTGGTATCGCGAAGCTTGGTCGCCCCCTCCCCCGCTATAGTGTGGAGGGGCGATTTTCTTAACACCGCCTGGGAGTCCACCTCGCTCGCCGTCAGGCCGTCGATTCCCTGCCCTCCGACTGCCGCTGCGGTGGCGGTGGGAGGGGGAGGGGGAGGGGATCGTCGGTCCACGGCCTGTACATAGTGTAGGGTTGCCAAGGTTGCTTGCCGGCGGCGCTATGGAGGCGGAGGCGGAGGCGGCACGATGTTTTGAGGAGAGGCTCTTTCTCTCTGGCGGCAGCACTTCTCGGAGCTCCGTGGCCGAGCTCTCGTCTTCCCTGAGCTCTCAGGTCTTCGGATCTGGGGAGTTCATCCACCCCTCACCGACATCGGCGTGGAGGTCGATCCGGAGGTTGAAGAAGAAGATGGAGGAGGAGATGTGGTGTCCGACGATGAAGATGGTGGCGTGCGATGTAAGCTCTCAGGAGCTGGCGACCGGTGACTTCCCGTCCGTGGAGGGGTTGCATCTGATCCAAGTCATCAAGGGATGCAGCGGCGGCGGCACACCATCGACATTGAGATCCAGAGGACTCGGCTTTCCTTTTTACTGGATCTTTCTGTAAGAACTAGGCAGTAATATCTACTCCTTTTTTCCAGCAAAAAAAGAGATTAGTAGGCAGTGATTGATGAGAAAGCCTCCACAGAAATACTCTGATCTTGGTATTGACTTTCGTTTTCCACAACCTAGTCCCACGTTTTAGTTTCGTTCCACATGAAGAACTTGCCGAGCGCCCTTAGCCAATTCTCCCACGTGTTTTTTTGTTGAGACCAAGAGCCTATACATAGATCGGATCGTGAAGGAGCTGGAGTGTTCGAAATGCCATGACCATGCATCCTGTTGGTTTGCTGTAGTCAACGGAATAGATTTCATAAATCCATTTGTACCAAGGGCTCCTCTAAAATTTCGTCGGATTGAGAACAAGTATGCTACGAGGGGGTCCTCGAGGCGTGGAAAAAGGAAAGGTGTGAGATGTATGGTTGCCCGGGATGATGAGCACATAAATTTACCCAGGTTTAGATCCGACTGCGGTAGACGGATCCTACACCTGCTAGCAATCCAGTATATCAGCAGAGCCGTAAATTCAACAAACACTCTTGCTTCGGTACCTCCCTCCCCCCCCCCACACACCCACCTACATTGCCAGCGATGCATTTGACAGTCTGGATCGTTCCTTATCTGCCTGTTTCCTCTTTTTTTTCCTAGTTGGCAACGAAACCTGCAACTGCATCACCGCTCGTGGAGGTCGATGATGGATGGCGGCGGAGAACTGCATCACTGCTCGTGGAGTCCGTCGATCGGTTCCGGCATTGTCTGAGTCGCTGAGTCAGGTCCCGTACGTGATTTCTTTAGATCGCCTCAGCAGTAACATAGTCAGGTCCCGTACGACAAGCGGTATCAGGTCCCGTACGTTGATTGATTTAGATCGTCCTGAGTCAGGTCACGTACGACATGCGGTATCGTCGATCATAGGACTGGTCCCTTTTTTTATGAGAGTTCCTGTACAATACGACTATATAGTGGGCAATACGGGAGAATGAATCAGACTTCGGCCCGCCCACAACCCGTCCGCCAACAAACCCACCAAAGCACGGGGGGGGGGGGGGGGGGGGGGGGGGGGTAAACATATCATCCAATTCCAGGCCTTCCAAATTACCATTCAACAAATTATAAGAGAGGTTTCATCTGTGCAAGCTGAGATTGTCGATCTATGAGAATCTGCTCTAAAGCTGCCCATAGTTCAGCTTCTATAAACATATGGACTAGGGTTTACATGGAGAGTCCTATCCGGCTATGGTACAGATAACTAAGTCTTGTATTCCAAGTCTTCTATCAATTTGCGCCTGATTCGGATTATATTCTGGGCCTTCCCGGTGCCGGGTTATCTTGTGGGCCTTCTCGGAGCCAGATTATCTTCGGGACATTCTCAGAGCTGGATTATCTTCTGTCTTCTCTCGTTGACTGGGCCGGCCTTGGAGCCATGGGCTCTAACCACAAGTAGGACACCCTGATCTCCGAGTATGATTCCTTGTGTTGGGGAAATGCTAAATGAGTATCCTCATAGCATGTCTCCAATCCGGCTAACCCGGGTGGCCATAGTTGGTAGCAAGGCCTATGGCCTACTGGGCGACCCAGTTAGACGGATCCAGAAGGGAGGCCCATGTCAAATAAAGGAAGGCTACGTGAGAGTCACCGACATACTCGGAGCCTTGGAGTTCAAGACACGAAAGACTAGTTCGTATTAGTGTAGGACCCTTTATCTTGTTCGGCAAGGACCTTTCCTTGTAAACCCTAGGTCCTGGCATCCTTATAAGCCGGCCTACGGTAGCCTTTAGGGCAAGACACAATTTAGATTGCTATGTACAATGTGCAACACCTTGTACAGCGAGCCTATCTCTGTAACTCGGCGTATTGCCATTATAGTGATTTATAGCAGGAGTAGAGTTCCGCCACCGTTGTGAGACTTGAACCTAGGTAAGCTATGTTAACTCGTACCCGCCAACTCTCTGCCTTACCCCACGTCTCTAATCACCCACTGTGAGGACCCCTCCATGGCGTACTCGTCGGCAATACCAGGACAGTTGGCGCCCACCATGGGAAAAGAGGCACTTCGAGCTCTACATCAGGCGAGGTCTAATCTCTTCGCGAGAATCAGCGACACCATAGCCATCGGACGCGTCCTCTTCTCCAGCAACGTCCTGATCGTCCCTCTAGATGAGTTATGGGTGCCGGCAAAGACAAACCCTACGTCCTGCTCCATCATCCCCTTCGGAGATATCCACATCTTCATCGGCGAAACTGACTCGGGTCCTAGCTCCCAGGAAGCCGGAAATTCATCAAGCCCCGCAGGGACTGCCTATGAGCAGGACACGTTCGTAGAAGGATCTGGACCGTACCTCTCCTTGGAGTATGGTGGCTCAGATCAGGAAAATTCAAGGCCCACCCAAACTGCCCCTGTGCATGATATAAAGGTGGAAGGACCCCGCAAATCCGCTTGGCTTCCCCGAGAATTAGAGATGCGCAGGTCACACTTTGTCGGTGTCATCACCATCTCCGATCTGTACAGATGCGTTCAAAGGGACGGAGAACGTCCCCGCGAATACCTCACCAGATGGATGAGGGTGAGAGAAACCCTAGAGGGTGACCGTGTCGACGAGCTTGTGTACCACTTCGTGGAAGGGCTCACACCCAGAACACTCCTCCGGCATACCCTCCGAAGGCGGCAGGCCGTGGGTCCTCTCACCCTTGGTGAGATGGTCACAATCGTTAACGAATACGCGGACGCCAATGAGGAGGCCGAAGCCACGATCGTTGTGGTTGCCGGAGGAGGAAACAACAACAACGGCTCGCCTCCCTCACCCTCCACATCCGCCGTCAACAACACCGAAGCCAACTTCGACTCCGTCCTTGATGCGCTATACGCTGACATCAATATGGATGGCGGTGGCTCAAACGCTAACTCGGAGGAATACGATGCTGTTATGAGGGAGATCGAGCAGGAGATCGAGAAGGAGGAGCGCACCGAGAAGGCCAACACTTCCCACCAGGTTCTAGTCGCCATCGGGAGTGTGATTGAAGAAGACGGACAGGAACCAGAATGTGGGAGAGCTCTGTCCATGCCAGCGGTTACCAGAGCAGAAGCAGCCAAGAAAGCCGCCGAGCCTCCGGCTCTGTCCAAGGGCTTGCCCCCTCCGGTTATCCGCCCACAACCGGCGTAGGAACTCACCACGGCCCCCAGTACTGCCAGACAATCAAACCAGCCGCCAATGCCACCGTCAATGTCTACAGCTGGCAACCCATTGGTTACTCCCGCCGGCAAGGCAATCTATGGCGCACTCCTTGTTAAGCCCATTACCGTCGCCCATATCCGGAGCGTTATGGAGCTTGATGAGAAGCATGCGGTAATCCTAGTTGAGGCCAAGTGCATTGCAGAACAAGGCGCTAAGCTAGACGAGGACATGGCCAAGGCGCAACAATCTATGAAGGAGGCAAGAGCTATGGAGGCTGAGTACAAGCAGTTGTTGTTAAAGAACAAGTCAAGGAAAGTACCAGCTCAGATCGTCGAAGATCCCGGTGTTTGGCGCAGGTTGGGGTATGACGGGTCTAAGCCGACAAAAGCCACCCCACACATTGATTCAGAGGGGAGGCAAGTCATGCCAACTCCCACCCTCAACATTGTCGTCGCCAAGACCCTCTTGGAGCAGGACAGGTCGCCAGAAGTAGTTGCTCAGGTGTATGACCTCGTCACCAAGGCATGCAAGCAACAGGAAAAGGATTCCTCGCAGATGCTTGAGTCCAACCCGGAGCTTTGCTAGTTAACCCTGAACAGCCGCAGAAGGCTAAAATCTCCCCATGGCGAGGGATCACATACAGGCTCCACAGAGGGAAGACGGAGGGACGCGCGCAATAGGGCTGACGCCATACCCATATCCTCCGATCACGGAGAAAAGGCTCGTCCTCGTAGGTCGCCACCCCCCCCCCCCCACCATCCCGGCATCATGAAGAACCACAGCCACGCCACCGTACAAGCATGTCACCGCCTAGGCGTCCCCAGGTTGGCATCGTTATACGCGACCAGGGAGAGCAGCCCGGCATGTCAGAGAACGCAGCGGCGTTGAAGAACACAAGAGCAGGTCCCACAAGGAACCGCCATGTCTGACAAGCAACCGCGACAAGCGTGAGGAGTCACAGGAGGGTAATAGCAAGAAAGCCAACACATCGCCCCACCGCCACCATCGCCACCTAGCAGCCATCATGGCGGAGGACACGGGGGATCTCATAGATTGCGCTGCAACTCTCCTCCCCATGACGGAAAAGGGAAGCAACCAGAGCCGTACGACGCACGTTCACAGCTGGATAAGATCTAAGAAGCTCAGGAGCTCCCATACCTTGGGTCACGTTGTTTTGGACCAGTAATAAGGGCCACAACCTACCCCCAGGGTCTCCGGATAGACAAGACTATCAAGCCCTACGGCGGCACTGCCAGACCAGTTACATGGTTATAGGACTACATCGAAGTGATTCACATTGCAAGGGAAAACCCCAATGTCGTCGTCAAGTACCTCCCACTTATGCTCATTGGCACCGCCGACAATGGATTGACGATTTTCCGGAGAAATCAATATGCAATTGGTTGGACATGCATAAAGCGTTCACCAACAACTTCGAGGGTACGTACAAACGTCCCTGCACTGTTGGAGACCTACAGCGGTACGAGCAAGAAAATGATGAAACCTCTCGTGCCTACCTCTATCGCTGCCAGTATTGCTGAATTTGTACCGCATTATCCTTTTTGGACAGCAAGGTGACAACACCAAAATTTAACTTAAACATGGGTAAATCACTTTCATGCAGCTGTGTAAATAAAGCCATTACATCCTGTTTGATCACACCCCAAAAAGTTTGATAGAATTCCGCAGGGAACCCATCAGGACCTGCGGCTCTGTTATGTTCCATCGAAGAAATTGCTTCGAAACTTCCCGTTCACTAAACGGCTGCGTTAGAATCTCATTTTTTTCGGATGAGACTTTGGGTATGTCATTATTTGTGTCTTCCATAAGACTAAAACTATTTGGAGTCGGTTCCCCGAATAATCTCTTATAATATTCGGAAATATAAACCCTCAAATTACCTTCACCTACAATTATCCCTTCATCTTGTTCTAGTCAGCCAACGTGTTCGGTAAGACATTAGCCAAACCCTGTCATCTCTAGGGAGAGCTGATTAACCATGGCCAAAACGTGCAGACTCTACGCACTTGATCCATTTCAAGTTCCCCAAACATAACAAAGAACGTGTACATATCTTTTGTAGCCTTCCCCCATGTATGACAACATGTATGTACATATGTGCGTTCTAGGTCCAACTTTTCGTTCCTATTCAAGATCCAGTTATTCATGCATGACAATGGCGAATTTTGGAGGAAGCATCGTATGGATGTCATGGTGTGGATTATGCCTTCTGGTGGAACTCAAGGATCACGCCAAGCCTGATGTTGTAGTTTGATTTTTTGGTAGAATTTAAAGTTGAGTTTAGAGAATTGGCATGGGCCACACGAATCCGTACCCCCTCTACCACAAATTATGATGTCCACACTCCCAACATGGGAGATGGTAGACCAACGCCCTGACCAAAGTGCAATGGGAGCCATTGATCTAGGTCACGGCCCTTCGTACTTGTCTGTCGACCTCATCCAGTGGAGTACTCCAAGCTGCTGCACCGTTTCCCTATGTGCTGAACATGTAGGCGCCTATCCAGATCCAACGCAATGCCGAGGTGGTACCACTAAACCACGCACTCGTTTTAAGTGTCCGTTCTGGAGAATACATCGGATTCTGAAGAAACTGATACCACATCCTAGACAGTGACCGGAACGAATAGGGGTTCTCTCTTGGACGCCACTATGGCTGATCCAGGGAACGCGTGGAGAAAGAGCGACAGACGTTCGATGACTCATGCATAGCTAGGCTGCACTCCAAACGGAGGCCGGTTACTTACGCTGGATGAGGCCCTTGCCGACTGATGCTGCTCCGACGACCACGACCACGGATACATACTCGTTGGAAGGAGGTACGGCGAACCGGCGATGTACCACCCAGGCCCCAGCCCATGCGTTGGCACAGAGCAGTTCGGGCTTTTTGATGACAACACGCTCACGCACTTTGTCGATCTTCAATGCCTCGGGTAGTTTGCTGCAGCTGCAAGAAGTTGTCGTCACAACTGCAGTCTTATTTCTCTCCGGTGCTCGGGGGAACTGTATGAGCCGCTGTCATATATGGCATGCATTCCTGCTCCTCCAGTCAGTTCTTGAAGCATGTTTGTCTCTTGTTTTAAATCCTGGCTAAGATTGAGGGCATCGGCGTCTACATTTAGGGTGCCCAGACTACACTACATCCTATACAAAACGGAAGGAAACTATTGTAACAACAGAAACACAAAGCTTTTTGTTGAGAATCAATACAGAAACACATTGCAGATTCTGCTTGTTACGACAGTAACTCCTTCAATTGGCATGTACTGAGTCCCATCTTGATCCCTACCAGGAGCAAAATTGGTGTGGTTAGTTCTCAAATTTTCAAGTTTCATCTCCGCTTCCCTCATTGTAGGCCGGTCTTCTCCCTTCAACTGAATGCACATCGCAGCTAGCGTGGCCACTTCCTTGACTTCTCCATTTTCTTCTTCGGTGACTTGAGGATCTATTATCTCATCGAGGTTGCCTTCTGCGAGCAGCGAAACGAAATGTGAAACAAGACCAGTACCATCACCGGCGGAACGGTAGAGGAATGGTTTTTTTCTAGTTAGGAGCTCTACAAGAAGAACCCCAAAACTGAAAACATCACTCTTGTCCGTTAGCCGACCGGTATAATAGTACATCGGGTCTAAGTACCCTATTGTTCCTTGCACGGCTGTAGTCACTCCCGTCTGATCAATTGGGATGTACCTTGAAGCTCCAAAATCTGATACCTTTGCTATCAAATTTTCATCAAGAAGTATGTTTGATGATTTAGTATCCCTATGATAAATTGGCATCGAAGCAGCTGAATGAACATATGATAAAGCTCTGGCAACTTCAAGCGCAATTCTCACTCGATCATCCCATGAGAGTGATAACGGGCCTTCAACATGTAGATGGTGGTCAAGAGTACCATTTGAAACGAACTCATAAACCAACAGCGGGACTTCTGTCTCAAGACAACATCCAATTAGTTTCACAACATTCCTATGGTTGATTTGAGAAAGAATTGCAACCTCATTTATGAAGTCAACGATTTCTCTTTGTACGGCATCTTAACTTCTTTATGGCAACAACCATTAGGTCTAGAATTCCTTTGTACACAACACCATGTCCTCCACCACCGGCTTCACGAGTTCTGTCAAAATTGTTTGTGGCCTTCTGTAGATCCAATAAGGGAATGATCATTCTTTCACCGAAGTCTGTCTTCTTTGATATTAGTTGTTGCAACAACAACCCATGATTCTGCTTGAACAATCTCTTTTTCAGCCTGTTTACTCTATTTATCTTGATTCTTTGTGTTACAAATGGGGCACCAAATGCCAGAAGCAAAATAACTGAACCACCACTAACGACTAGACTGATGGTTAGACCTGTAAATATGGTACCATTGATGAAGTCATGAATTTGAATAGTCAAATTCTTCGAGAAAGGATGAGGGATGATGATTATTAATAAGATGCTATCAGAATCTATCAAGAAAAAATAAGAATCTATTGTTACCTGTAAAGGTTTTTTTTTGTTCTGATGACGATGCATCCTTGTTTTGTCGACGGATCTCCATGGGTACCGTCTTGACACCGACAATGGAATGTTCCGGGCATATTGATGCATACTCCATAACATGGATATGCTTTCGGTTGTTTACACTCATCATTGTCTGAGCAAGGCACATGCAAATATGAGAATACAATATATGCTAAAAAGGTCATCAGACTAGCTATCTGTTGGTAGTAGAAAACTACAAAATTATTTGGTTGACCCTTAAAAAGTGATAACATTGTAAGTGAATAGATAAGCACAAAGCTACTAATCAGATCTTTATTATGATACATACCTTCACATCCATATGGTATAGAAGCATTTCCCATGAATCCAAGAGGGCACTGACAATCATATCCTTCATGTGTGTTTCTGCAATCGCCGTAACATGGGTAGATTTCCGGATATTTGCATTCGTCGATATCTAGACATACAACAGGACAAGGAAAACTGAACGGTATAAGATTGCAGGTTTATGTAGGCAAAGGAAATCGCTCGAAAAAGTAGATTTAGATATACTACATATATGCAGCTTGGTCCCCTGAGAAATTTCTATTGATTAGGTGACAGGGAAATAGCAATTTTCACATTATATAGCAGAAAAATATATTGTTTTGCGGGAGACAATATTATGTCCTCCATAAGACCATAATGCAACTTTGTATACGCTTTTCTTTGAACATATACTTGTATACGCTCTAGGTACAGTGGCTAAAGTAAAGAACTGTGAGCACTAAGATAAAGAAAACAGAATTATGGTGGGCAGTGTATTATTAGTTTATTACCATCGCAGCCATGTGCTATGTATGGGTTGCCTTGGTAACCTGGAGAGCACCCGCAGTTATGGCCATAAAAAACCTCAGGAGCTTCAAGACCCACCGGTGGACCAAGAGAAACCTCCATGGTGTAGTCGTAACAGAAGCTATGTTTACTGCCGCACGAAGGCGAAGACCCACCGGTATCACATTTCGAACCGCTGATCGTCCAGCATAGTATTGCAGGGACCGTTTGACTTTGATAGTAGGTACCAAAAAGCTCACCCCGGATAAAATGATAACCCGATTCCATGAGGAAAACATCGTAAACACTAGTAGAAAAGGGGTCTTTGGTCCATCCCCAAAGTCATTCATCCCGGTTCGAATAACAAATCGGGACCAATGCCAGGCATCGGTCCTGGTTCATACCACCAGGACATCAGTCCCGGTTCATCTCAGGGTATTGGTCCCGGTTCATGCCATGAACCCGGTTCGGGACATAAATCGGGATAAAAAAATCGAAAATTCACTGCCGCCTACTCTGCCACGGTAGGAAAAAGGCCCAAAATCCTTTCAACTTTAATTGTATTTAGTGATACGCTTGTCATGAAAATTAACAAACTTGAATTTCGACTTATTTTGCAAGAAAACGTTATACAAACTTCAGATGGCCGCCATTTGTGCATACGGTGTCAGAAAAAATCGTATAATATATCAAAATCATCGGCAAAAAATTACGATACTGATGCCGTTTGCAATTTTTTAGATTTTTGAAATTCCAAAAGAGTCAAAATTCAGATTTTTAATTTTTTTTTGAAAAAATTCAAAAAAATGACATATTTGGATTCCTCATATTTTTCTGATAATATTGGACATATTATTTGTGGAATTTGGATTTATGGATTTAAAGATATGAATTATGCCATATTAAATGAATTAATGCAAAAATAATAATAAAACATATTTTATTTCTATATTTATTCAATATTAGTATTACTTAGTCATTTTTGTACATTAAAATCATGTTTGTAACTCAAATTATAAGAATATATGACTCACAAGATGCATGGGTTAATATCATTAATAGCATAGTGTAGACATAAGGTTTTTTTTTTTACTGTAACTACGGCGGACCTAAGCCTGCCTGAACTTTATAAGCCAAAGAGACTGAAGCACAAAGTCGAATTACAAGTGAGAAATAGAAAGAGAAAAGAACAGTACAAGCTAAAACATAGCACACAACTAAAAGAAAGACCGAGAAGAGCAGAAAAGGGGTGTAGATGGATCGGTCGAAAGGTCCTGTAGCCGAGGTGACGAAGACAAATGGAACCCGCTTGCCGAGCGATCACTCAACGCATTGTAGAACTAGGAGAGTCAACCGTCATCGAAGGGCATCCCACAGCCGAGGTTGCATCGCGACTCCGAGAGCCGCCGACACCACCGAAGGGCAGAGTTCCACCGAGAAGGCAGGCGAGACTAGCAGCTGCCTTCGAAGGGAATCCCCCTGCCGAGGTCACGTCGCGACCCCGATAGCCGCCGGCGCCACTGAAGGGCAGGGTTCCACCGAGAAGGCAAGCGTGACGTGCAGCCGCCGTCGAAGGGCATCCCCCTGCCGAGGCCGCGTTGTGACAACGAAAGCCACCGACGCCACCGAAGGGCAGAGATCCACTGAGAAGACGACCGCTCCTTCTCTTGGCCTTGAACACGAAGCTAGGAGACACACAACCGCCGTCGAAGGGCATCCCGTTGCAGAGGTCACATCGCGACTCCGAAAGCCGCCGATCCCACCGAAGTGCTGTGTTCCACCGAGAAGACCACTGCGGCTCCTCATGGACTCACCAAATGAGAAATCCTAAGCACTACGCGAGGCAACAAGAGCTTCAACACCATCGATCAGCGCTCACCGAGACCTCACCGCTGGCAAAACAACCGACTGAGCCATCTGGCCTAAGGTAGCTCCTAAAGATGAGGCCATCAACAGGAAGCAGCGGATCAGCGCCATCGTCGTCCGATCCCCGAGGATCTGGGGTTTCCCCCTAGAGCTACCATGAACAGAGGAGGAAGAGCACCACCCCGCTACCGCCTTCAGGAAGGTAAACAACGCCCATGGGCGTTGCCGACAGTAGCTCCGGCCGCCAACCAGAGGAGATTTTCACCTGGCTTGTATCCCCTACCTCATGCCCAAAATGGCCAGAACATCACCAACCATCCCCGGCAACAGCCGGTCACCGCCGGACCTTGGCTTAGCCGCCGCTGCACACCCCACAGCCAGCTCCAACACCCCCCACGACAGGAACTAGCGTGAAGAGGCCCTACGGCCCTCGAGGCCTAGATCGGGCCCGCTTGACCGCAGCCGCCACCCCTGTCGCAGTCCACCACGCGCCGGTCCGACGCCACGCCGCTCCGAAGACTGTCGGACGGAGACCAGCCAGCGGCGCTCGCCGGTGCCGCACGCGGACGCGTCACCGTGCCGTGCAGACCCGCGCCCGAGGGGGCCGCGTCCACCGCGAGAACTCCCGCGCCACCTTTGGAGGCGGGGGGCGCCGCCACCGTGGTGAGTTCAGCGGTAGCAGCGGCGTCGAGGGAAGCTAGAGGGGGGTGGCTGGCGGCGGGGGCCTAGGGTTCCCCCGGGTCGCCCACGAGGGGCGACGCGAGGGACTCTCTGATTTTTTTGCAACTGTCTTTTGCTTTACCGTATTTGAGTAGTGTGAGGATGGGTGACCGACCCATAAGGTTACAAGTGGTACATAGGAAGGGGGATGGGAAGAAACCAAGATGTTAAGCATGCTAGGGGTGGACTAGTGTGAGGATGGGTGGCCTACCGGGAAGTTTAACCAAAAATTGGATTTGACCAAAAGCTAAGTGTGATTGAGAGGTTTAGGGTGAGAGATTAACCGGTCCAAATATTCATAGATTCAAAAAAAATTGGAAAAAAAATTCAAAAAAATAAATTATTTTTTAAAAAATAAAAAAAAGACCCTCGCTCCCGGTTCATGCCACGAACCGGGACCAAAGGTCCTACTGCAAGCGCACGCGACGACGGGCCACGTGGAGACCCATTGGTCCCGGTTCGTGCCAGAACCGAGACCAGTATTGGTCCCGAGTGATTGGTCATGGTTCAAAAATCGGGACCAATGACTCTTATGAACCGGGACCAAAAGAGGAGCTTTTTTATTTCTGTATTACTAAGATGGTTTATCATATTCATTTCACGCTCTCCCTTTGTGGAGGTGGAGAAAACTCCATCTCGGAGACCAGAGACTCAAAACCCAAGCCCGAAGGATTCATAAAGAATTAATGACACTCCTAGACTTTTTAGCATTTTCCAATTTCAGCTACAATTGTTTGGATTTTCTCGTGAATTTGAACATGTTAGTTGGGCCAATCTAGGCCATTTTCTTCCCCCTGTTTGAATATGTAGAATATTGTGCACCAAATGGAGGACAAAATCCGGCCCATGGCATAGGGTGGATCGGCCCATGATAGATCTGAGTCATATTACAACACTATATAGTAAGGATAATTAATCATTTATGGACTGTTCCAATAAAGGGCACAAGCCTATACATGATTCCTTTTGTTTTTCAATTTTTAAAACATATTATCTCTTAAACCGTAAGTTGGAATTCAGATCCGTTTTCACGGTAGTTTTTGTCGCGACAACATATTCGATAGTAGATCCCACATTGATACTTTTGGCAAGTTTTTTCCAACAGTAGTAATCAGATTAAAAGCACTTAGCCTTCAAGGTAGAGTAAATTTTTTACCATGTTAAAATCAAACGATTACATATTTTTATGAACTTCACTCCTCACTAGTGTAAGCTTTGTGTGATGATAATGCCATATTATACATGTCTAGAGTAGGTCAAATACTCCCATTTTGTACATGTAGACTCTTGTTATGATAAAAACATGTAAAAATTATCTGATGGCTGTATTATTTGGCTGGTAAATATTAGTTATTAACTTAGTAAAAACAGTATAATAATTTGGTAATTGAAGACCCACCGGTATCACATTCTGAGCCGTTGATCGTCCAGCCTAGTATTGCAGGGACCGTTTGACTTTGATAGTAGGTACCAAAAAGCTCACTCCGGATAAAATGATAGCCCGATTCCACCGGGAACATATTCTAAAGTATTGCCGTACTGCTAAGATGGTGAGACTGGAGCAGATAGGAAACACAACCACTAATTATGGTTACCTGACAACACTCGATGCCGGAGGAGATAGCCGAGTCCGTGCTAGCATAGCCTGAGCAGAACGGGGAGCAAGCGCTGACAAGCAAGTCACCCTCTCCCAAGAGGACAACTAGCACGTTCTTGAAACAGGCATACCACCAGCTATATAAATATAGCAACCACAGGTGAGACTGTTGTTGGACCAGACAGCACAACGCCCAAAGGAAAGACTAAAAATGAAACAAGATGCTAGAGAAGTAGCACACACACAACAACACACACCCGAAAGAAAACAAAGAAAAACAAAATGGAGACGGAGTCGGAGTCGGCTCAACTAGACGAGGAAGACCGTCACTGCTGCGCCCACCAAAGAATTCCCACCATGCTCTTAGCCCCGACTCGTCAAGCATCAAGCAGCACCCTCAAGAGGGAAAGCGACCGCTGCTGCCTGGACCCGAGACTGGCCCTAGGGTTTCCCCGAGCACACAGAGGGAAGTGGATAAAGGGTAGCCACAACGCCCTCCAAGAAGGAAAGATGCCACCCACGGGCAGCACCGTGTCGGTGTCGGTCAAGCCGACAAGGATATCTCGTGAAAAAACCCTATCCACAACCCTTGGGCAATCCGTTGCACAGGAGCCCCGCAAGGGCAAGACCTCTCCACCACCAAACTTGCCACCCACGAGCATGCGCCACTCCGGTCCCGATCTGCCATCATCGTCTCACCGAGCAAGCTATCGTGAGGCATGTAACATCGAGGCACGGGTCGAACTGAAACAGGGTCCACGGTACCACGGGCGCACGGGAGGGAACTGCCTCCACCGCAGGCGGTAGTTGACCAGACGCGACCACATACACACCAGTCCTCCATGGGTCCAGGCGGGCCCAGCGGACACATAAAGTCCCATGGTGGTCCGGCCGAGCCCCGACGGGCCCGTAAAGTCTGTGGCTACGCAGCAATAGGTCGGCCGAGGTCATCGCGGATCCCATCCAACCTACCCACCGTGATCTGCAGAGCAGGCAGAGAAGAATTGGCCAGCCCGCACTACCCAGATGGGGCCCAAAAGGTCCTGATATGGGCTGCCATGGCACAGCCTGCCCCGCGCCCTGCCTGCCGTAGCCGCGCCACACCTTCCCGTCGCCCGCCGCCACGCCGCCTAGCCCCAGCCAGCGCTGAACTCCGCCGCCCCTGGAGATTGGGGCTACACACCGCCCAGCAGGGGCGCAACACCGCCGCCTCAAGGCCCAGGGACAACCCACACCTCCAGGAGCGTACGCCACGCCGCTGCCGGTTCAGTTCGCCATTCTGCCGTGGTCATACCGCCGCCATCTGGGTCCCCCCGCGAGAACACCCTGGCGTCAGGTAAAGGAGAGCCCACTTCACGGGCTTCGCCCGGCGGCAGCGGGGGGTGGTGGTGGAGGAGAGAGGTGTTGGTGGTGATTAGGGTTGGCATCTCGGTCACCCGCACGGGAGGCGACGCGGGACGCTGGGGTTTTTTCCTCAACAACTAGCCACACCCGCCTAGTAGTAAGTTATTCTACCCTGCTCCTGCTAGAAAATATGGCCCATCGCCAGCGTATCCTCGGAAGCCGGCGCGCCATGTGACGCTGATGCTTGAGGCATCTTTGTCATAGCGACTGGGAAACTCGTATGTGCTGTTGTTGACATGCACCGTGCCGTTGCGAAGATCGATGTCAAGCACCTGCACGGTGTTGTCGCCGAGGTACAACTTTAGTGGGCTGTGCGAGTGGTCGTAGCTGAGGTTGAAGCCGCCATCATGGTAGCAGCCGGGCTCCACCCCGAGTGGGTATGGTATGCTGATATTGCCGCAGTGCGTGGTGCACTTATTACTCCTCCCGCCGGTAGCTGATGCAACTGGTGCCCGTGCCACCGTGCCCAAGGGAAGCAGTAGCAGCATAAGTGTGGCAACGACATTAGTAGCAGAGAACATTGTTGCAATGTTGTTCGATCGCCTCGACTAGATGTTCCTCGCTAACGGAAGGGAGGAGTTCACGTGACAGCACCAAATCGAAGTCGTCCTCTTCATTGTCCTTAAGTACAACAGCGAAACTATGCTTACCGTCAGCGTCTTCGATGACACCATGTGTCACTAGTACAGAAAAGCTTATAACCGGATTCCTTACCGCCGGCGAAGTGGGCTCGGGGGTCGCCGGCGGTAAGGCTTTCAAGGCCTTCCTCGCGTTACCACCGACGAACGCACACTGGGAGCGCCGACGCTAGTCCAAGTACCACCGGCGAACAGGACTTGCGTGCGCCAGGTCGTGTTCGCTGGGGCTACGGCCTGTTACCACCAGCGAATAGATGCCGTGCTCGCTAGGTAGTGTTGGGCTGGATGGGTCACCCGGGCCAAAAAAAATCCGCCGGCGCCTACTTTCAAAATTCGCCGAGGATAAGAACAATACCACTGGCGCATAGAGGTGGTGTTCACCGTGGGTATTTTCTTCCACCTACCACCCACTTTCCCGTCCTTACCACCGGCGCCTAGTGGTTGTGTTCGCCGGGGGTAACCTAGGGCTTAATACAAGTCGAACCAGCCACCTACCACCACCTCCTCACTCACTCTCTAGCTCACTTTTCATGGCAATTCGACCCAAAGCTTTGCTAGCTCATTCCCCCACTTCTTCCCACCCATTTTAGCTAATTCAACCAACCAAGTTTGATATATTTGAGCAAATGTCTCTCCCCTCGCCGGCGAATGCACTCGTTCGCTGGGGGTAAGTGTTGTGGGTCCCACCTATAAGAGCCCCTGTCTCACCCATCGATGCGCCCTGAAAAATCTCCAATTCCCCTCCCCTCTCGCAACCCTAGCTCTCTCTGGCGACCCGCATCGCCGCACCCCCTCGCTCAGTCGTTGTCTTCCCACATCCCCCTCGCCATCACCGTCCCGTGTCTGCCGCATGCCATGGAGGAGCTCGTCGTCGTCGTCCTCGTCTCGGTGGTGAGCATCACCCTCTCCCCTCTCTCCCATCTCCCCTTCTCCCCATGGTGTGTCTATAAACCCGCCCCTCCTCGTCCGCTACCTCCTGCCACTAACAAAACCCTAAACCCTAGAAGAGGGAGCGAAGCTTTGAGGCCATGGCTCGAGCTCGCGGCTGAAATGGCGAAGGTCCCTGCCGGTGAAAGGGTCCCCCACATAGAGTCCTTCGTCAACGTCTCCTGATCCCCCTCCCAACACGTACGGCTCCCCTCCCCATCCCTCCCTTGCTGTTTTCTCCCCGGTTAGGCTTGCTTGCTGACTGTTTCCAGAAACTGATTGGACACAGTTTGGGGAGACCATCACTCTCCCTTCATTTAACTTTCAATTAATCCTCACCAAATACTGCCATCTGCCGATCATTATATGCTTCATGGATCTGTTATGAAGTAGTATAGAATGCTCACAGTTCTACATATGATCACGAATGTTCCACGGCCTTTTTAGGATCGTTGGATTATCTGTTGCATAAATTTGAAAAATTAGGATGCTATGTATTAATGGGTAATGCTTGACATCCTGCAATGTTTCCCCCCTTTTTTGTACCTCCAAGGAATGGATCACTTGCCAACTAAGGGTGTGTTCAGTTCGGGAACGAAGTGGAATAGAATGTCATGGTTCCATTCCACTAGAATGGTTTGGTTCCGTTCTTGTGTTTGGTTAGGACAAAAATGTGTAATGGAATGGTTCCATCCTATGTTCGGTTGGACCAAAAAATGGAATGGAACGGTTTCGTTCTATGTTTGGGTGCATTTAGCAAAAAGGATAGCAAGAGAATAGAGAGAGTGAGAATGTTTGGGTGGCTTTAGCATAGAGGAACGGGGAGATTCCACCAATTTGGTGGAATGGATGCATTTCTGGATCTAGAGGGAATATTCTCTTTTGAGGAACCACCTCGTTCCATTCCATTTATCAACTGAACACTAGAACGGCTCTTAGGTATGGAACCATTCCATTCCATTCCACTTGGTGACACCAACCGAACACACCCTAAATTTCAACCAGACCATTTTCAGGGACACCAACCCTGTCCCTCCCTACGCAAGATCATTTATGTCACCCTAATGGTTGTTTTCATTTAATTCACTAACTACATACATAAAAACTATTCTATTAGTTGTTGCTGAGCAACTGCACTTTGTTGAATGCGCTCAGCAATAGATAGCTACGCTATATTATGTGAGCAAGAAGTCATGGTGAACTTTGGGCACTTCCTGTGTACGGGGAGACCATGATTCTCCCTCTCATTTAACCTTCAAGTAATGCTTGCCTAATACTGCTGTCTGCTCATCATTACAATGGTTCATGTATCTGTTGAGAAGTATAGAGCGATATAGTCACGCATGTGCAACAACTATATGTATGCTATGAACATTTGGATACTTCCTATATATGTTGTGTCACTGATGTGTACATTTTCTATCATTCTGGTATTTCTGTGCATATTACTGTGTATATTGTATATATTCAGGTGTATATACTGTGTATTTTGAGCAGTTTTTTTACTCCTGTTAATAATACAACCGGCGAACAGATGCACTACCCCCGACGAGTCGGGGTTCGCCTGTGGTAGGGGGAACTACCCCCAGCGAATAGGGAACGGCGCCCGTGGTTCTGGACTACCTCCGGCGAATAAGTCTGTTCGCCGGCGATAACGAAAATTACCCCCACGAACAAATGCACGCGCCAGCGATGTGGCATTACCGCCGGCGAGCCTGAATTCGCCGGCGGTAGGCCATTTTGGTGCGCCGAGGATGTGGTCTTCCCTACTAGTGTGTCGTCGCTGCTACCACTCTGACTCCGACTCCGACGAGTAGGCTTAGCAGCACTAGACTAGGCTGTGTACTCAAGGTGTGTCGTCTCTGGAATCAAATTTACAATGTGAGCATCGTCCATTTGCAATGACATATTTCCATTCAAGTCTAGAAATATTTTATAAGTAAACTCCAACCTAGAACAACAATCTAACTATGTGTTGCCTACTGCGCTGGTGGCAGTGCCAACGGGTCAACAAGACCACATTCTTCTTCGAGAGAGTGGTAGATCGCTTCTTGCATCTGCAACTCCTCTTTAGCTTGGGCGAGACGGGCACGCAGGTAAGCGTTGTTTGGATTGGCCCGTATCGCTGCCCGGAGCTCGTTGCACATGTCTATGAGCGCTACACGCCGTCGTGCTCTAGCAGAAAGTCGCAGCCCATTACCTCCCACATGAAAGGCTCGCCAGTCGTCATGTTGCGGTCGAAGTGAGTGTGCAGTGACCGGTGGTTGCAGAACATACTGAATATCTGTGGCCACCCTGGAATCGAAGTCGGCAACACGTCCGGTAAGTCCGGCCACAACGATGACAAGTCTCTGCCGCGGTCGGGAACGTCAGTGCCGCGACGCGGATGGCCAGGCATGGTTATCAGTTGGGGAGGGGGATTTCTAGTTGTATCTATCTTGGCTAGCATCTCCTTTTTATGACTACGCCTGGAAGCGACGGGAAACACCCAGAACAGGCGGGAAGCGGCAGCAGAGAAAGGCGGGAAGCGGCGGGGCGGCAGGAACACACTGGAAATACATCGGCGTCGGCGGCCACAATGAGGGTTCGATCTATCCCTCCCCTCCCCCATGGGTGAACAATGGCCGCTGCCGCATCGGCATCTCCTAGCTTGATGCCCAGCAACGGGGCGGGTGCAAAGCCTTCTGGAGGCCAGGTATGGAATATTGGGCGCTCCTTTAATTGTGAGGACACGACTTTTACCTCGAATTGAATCTGTTTTTCTAGTTCTCAGTATTCCACCGTTCAAGCGCGAGGCCTCCCCTGTCGTGAGCACTGAGCACTGAGCAGCGGCTGCCTGCCTGCCTCAAGCCGGTTACAAAAGCATCAAGCCCGGCAGATAGCTAGAGGAGAAAGAGACGACCAGCGAGCATGACCAACTATGGCGTTGGATCGCTCACGAGGTAACTAAGAAACTGCTCTGCTACCTTTGGCAATTTCGTTATGGTAATAATTAATCGCTCAGAGTACCTACCTTGTAGTACTAGCATGTTTGGTCACGTGAGTGATCGAGGATGAGTAGGTGACACGTCATAGTTATTGGCTTGTTCCGTGCGAAATTGGGGATGCATCTCAAGATGTACCTAGTAGCCTGAAAAACTCAGCAGCTGCCGGTGGTCTTGCTGGAGTAGTTAGTCGAGGTAGGGAGCAGGTGGGCGCCGCTGCACCGGCGCAGCACGAGCGCCACCAAGCTGCCGTCTGCCAGTCCTGCCGCTTGCTCTCACCTACTCGGCCTTCCTCGCCTGCGGCGCCGCCGCTCAGCAGCTCAGCCATGGGTTCTACTACGACGCGCGCCTCAACTTGTTTTCCGCGTCCCACAGAAACAAAATTCACGACCAAAAATGAGGAGAACACCACGAGGCCTATGGCGACGGAGCGCTCGCTCGACGATGCAGTGAGTCCCTGCCTTGGGGGCCGGCCTACGCTGAGGCCGTGGGCCATTAGAGAATATAAATCCCAGCCGTTGAAGGTACACGAGTAGTATATCAGAGGAGCAACACCATTGCAATCAATCTCCAAGCTTAATTTGTCGACCGCACCCCTCCGTGGGGTATATCCTTCTTCTACCTCATACACAGTGCCACATATGGGATTCTGAAAAGGCCAAAGAAGAATAGTTACTAGTTTAAGCGAGAGCAAACAATCAACGGTAGGAAAAGGCCCAATAACGGGCGTTCAGAAAAGGGGTTGGTGGCATTCAAACCACGTGCCACCAAGCTGGTGCCACTCATGAGTCGTAGTGACGGCATGGGACTCGAACGCCACGGTAAAATTACTAGTGGTGACGTTTCCGTTGAACACCACCAGTATACATCGTTCCACTGAGGTTTCCAATAAACACCACCACTAACCTAAGTGATGGTGGCGTTTCTTTCATGAAGAAACGCCGCTAGTATGATTTTCGATTTAGAAAAAATATATGTATAATAATTAGTTCCGTAGCAATTTCGTAGGAATTTAACTAGCTAGAGATAACATGTATGCATAGTACTAGTTATTAGCTACTCCTCATTATACTCGTTCTCGTACACATCCTCATCCTGTAATCAGGTAGGGTAAATGCAATCAAAGTAAGTGATGCTATGCAGAAGGTCGAGGATAAAGCTGATAAATCCCCTATGTTCATCTCGTAGCGATTGGCTAATTGTGCCTAGGTAGCCCCACTGAAATAGGTGACGATCGGCTCATTGGCGACTTGAACCGTGAAGCTGGGTCCGGGTGTTGAGCAACGCGTAGAGTCATACCGAAAACAAAAACTTTTCTGCTCCGACGAGACTCCAGCGAGCCACCCCAAGATTCGTCCAAGATCAGAGGAAATAGTTCGTACCTCTCAACGCGTGGTTGCGGAAGCTAAGAAAGCGCGTCGCGGTGGTGCAATACGTTCCCCTTCATCTCGTCCGGCTCTGGCGAACTACTCGATCATGGGACCTCCAAATCGTCGGCTCCGGTGCTCGTCCTCCTTCCGCTGCACAATGCCGATGAGCACCGTAGGTTCAGCGTCACAGTTGTCTCACACATGTACAAGGTGGAATAGCAGCAAGTGAGGTGCTAGCCTCGGTCTTGCCGCCGCAAGATAGGAAGATTTGAATGGCTAAGTCTTAGTGAAACCCTCAGGTGGAAGCACTGGATCATCTATCTGTTGCCACCCATCTTTCTTTATATAGGCAAGTAGGTGAGAGCACACAACACTTGTGTACCTTGGTTCTAAACCCTAACCCTCGTCAAAGTGGGTCCAATCCATTGACACGTGTCCCTGACCGATCAAGTCCAACTTGCCGACACATGATAGTCGGATCAATATCCGCCCAGTTCCACTTTCTTAAGTGTATGATCTGATAGGATTATGATAAATCGGATACAGCTCAGTAGTCTCTCTACCAGAGCCAGAGCCATAACTCAGTGATCTTCCAAATAGAGTTGATAATCGGTAGCGGCCTCTAGCGAGACTTGCCGACTCCCAGTACCCGCAAGTGCCCTCAATGCGATGATCTGTCTGAGTCCCTTTGCCTCACGATATTGGTGATAAACCACATGGGAGATTCCGCCATCCTAGCGTTGGTTTAACTCTCTTCTCGTTGTATTGATAATTGATTCCTTCTGGCTTTACTAAGTTGGACTACCTCGATCGATCAACACTTGATCGAGTAGCGCATGGCTATGCTTCCGAATTATATCACACGAGTGGACCCATATAATATCTCTCTGAGGTGGTGGGGTAAATTCCATCTTGACTGATCCACGTCACACAACTTGCTTCAGGGTCGACCCAAAACCATCCTTATGACTCTCATTTACGATGAGCGAAAGATGAGATCAAAGATGGCTCTTCCACAACTCGGATCGTGCGATCCCCTCGGGTTTAAGGATTTCATTGTGTTAGTCAGAGCATATGACAGTGTGCTCACGTCCTACTAACCTTTGGATCGGTCCCGCTATCGTACCTCTTCCGACTAGTCAATGCAAGGCGGATATCATCTCCATGCACATGCCCGTGAAATATTGTCATCTTCAGACTTACAAATTAGTCTTTGCGGTGGGTTTCCCTCCCAACCTGAAACGACTAAGGAAAAAATGGCTAGAGCTATTTTTAAGTACATAGATCCACACCTCCAATAATTGTAGCGATATGTACAGCTAGCTCTAAGCCGGATCCCGGTTTACAAACATAAGGAGGAGAGTGAGTCTCTAGGGCACCATTCCTAACAGTCTCCCACATGCACTAGAGTCGAACACTCAGGAATCTCTAGGCCTTAGGCTTCTCATGCCCATCGCTCTTACGTGCACCTCAACTTGGGCTGTGGAAGTGGTTTGGTCAACGGGTCTGCAATATTTGCATCTATGTGTACCTTGCATAGCTTAATTTCTCCTTATTCGGCGAACTGCCAAATTAGGTGAAATTTCTTGAGTATGTTCTTGTTTTTATGGTGCGCTCGTGGCTCCTTAGCTTATGAAATAGCACTAGTATTGTCACAATACATGTCTAACGGGATGGACAAGCCGAGAACAACTCCAAGTTCAACAAGAAAATTTCTGATCCAAACCTCCTTCCTTTTGTCGCCTTTGCTCAACTTCCAAGAATAGAGTCGGCCACCGATTCTTGCTCGAAACTATTCCATCTCAGTGCACCTCCATTAACTATGAACACATAGCTAGATTGCGAGCGTGAGTCATCCATGTCGGTATCAAAGATAGCATCCGTGTAACCCTTTACACCTAGATCTTCCTAACCACCATTGACTAGGAACACATCTTGAGTATGTCTTAAGTACTTAAAGATATTCGTTACTACTATCCAGTGGCTTTCGCCAGGATCATACTCATATTTGTTCACTACACTTAGAGCATAGGAAACATCTAGCCTAGTACATATCATCACATACATGATCGATCCTACTATCGAGGCATAAGGGATCTTCTCTAGCCGACTTTACTCATCAGCCAACGCTGGGAATTGAGTCTTGCTAAGTCGAATTCCATGCGCCATCGGTAAGAACCCATTCTTAGATGAATCCATATTGAACCTCTTCCATATTGAACCTCTTCAATATCTTATCTTGATGTACTCTGACTCAAATCTATGATCTTCCTCGATCTATCTCTGTAGATCTTGATTCCTAGTATAAATGCTGCCTCACCCAAGTCCTTCATTTGGAAACAATTTTCCAATTAATCCTTGGTTTCTTGCAACATTATTGAAACGTCATTTTCTACTAACAATATGCCATTCAGCTTGTCTTTCTCAAGGATCGTATGCAAAGAAAAGCTAGAAATCTGAACGGTGCTAGTAGGTGCCATCTACAAATGATAGATGCAACACACTTAAGACAATGTATTTGTAAAAGGATAAGGCGTATTAAACTTTTTAATTGTGCACACTCCCGCTAAGAGATATCCCTCCGACAGTTGACAGTGATCCAGGATCCCGGTAAGTTATCCGACTAGTGATCCTTAGCGTCGCTTCTAGTCGAAGAACCTTCCGAGTAGGCAACACCTTGTCAATCGGATCTCTATCCGACTCCTATTGGACCGTCCAACGATACTCCTTACCCCGAATCCCACAACTGTTGTGATAGCCTCGTCTAGCTACCAAGTGCCTAGTAGAGAGAGTACGAATATCTAACACTTTATCGAAGGGAAGTGACACTGCCCCAAAAATATGAGCCCACTAACCAAAAATGTCGGACTTGTATTGTTGCAACAAATGGCGGGGTAATATGACTAGACCTTATTTGAGGGAAAAAGAAGCAAATAAAACTTTAAGTCGGAAATTTTCCGGCTTACACTAGTTAACTCTTAGCTCTAACTTTGACATAGTACAACTGTCTTATTCTTGTTCAACAAGAAAATCAACTTTAGTGGTTGATCGTGGACGTCAGCCACGTGATTTACCTCTTAGATCTGGACCAGATTTGACCAACTTATTTGCCAAGACAACCCATATCCTACCATTGCCCTAGATCAAAAGAGATAAAAAGGCAAACAAAAACCAATGAAAAGATCCAATCTTTATTCATCGGTGCATCACATGCGCAAGAAATAGGCCAAAAACCTAGAACCGATGCTCTGATACCACTGTTGAGCAATGCATAGAGCCAGTCAAAAACAACAACTTTTCTACTCTGGTGAGACTCTGGCGAGACACCCCAAGATCCGGCCAAGGTCGGAGGCAATAGTTAGTACCTCTCGATGCACGGTTGCGAAAGCTGAGAAAGCGTGTCGCGGTGATGTCGTACGTTCTTCTTCGTCTCATACGGCTTCGACGAATTTCTCGATCCAGGGATCTCCAAATCGCGGGCTCTGGTGCTCCTCCTCCTTCCGCCCCGATTCCGCCGCCCAACGCCAACGAGCACCGTAGGTGCAGTGCGTCTGCTGTCTCACACACATAATATGTGGAACAACGACAAGTGAGGTGCTAGCCTAGGTCTTGCCGCCGCGGGAAAGGAAGATGGGAATCGCCAAGTCTTAGCAAAACCCTCAGGTGGATGCACTGGATCATCTGTCTTCCACCAACCATCTTCCTTTATATAGGCGATTAGGTGAGGGCACACAACACTTGTGTCCCTCGGTCCTAAACCCTAACCCTAGTTAAAGTGGGCCCAACCTATTGATATGTGTCCCTATCTGAGCAAGTCCAACTTGCGGGCATGTGATAGTCGGATCAATATCCGCCAAGTTCCTCTCTCTTAAGTGTGTGATCCCGCAGGCTTACGGTACATCGGACACAACTCAGTGCTCTCTCTACAAGAGCCGTAGCTCAGTGATCTTCCGACGAGATCTGATAATCAGTAGCGGCCTCTATCAAGACTTGCCGACTCCCAATACCCGCAAGTTCCCTTAATGTGAGTCCCTTTGCCTCACGATATTGGTGATAAACCACAGGGGATATTCCGTCATCTCGGTGCTGGTTTAACTCTCTTCTCGTTGTAGTGATAACTATTCTTTCCGGCTTCCCAAATTTGGACTACCTCGGTCAACACTTGATCGAGTAGCGCATGTCCATACTTCTGAATCATATCACACGAGTGGGCCCATAGAATATCTCTCCGAGGTGGGAGGAAAATTCCATCTTGGCTGATCCACGTCACACATCTTGCTTCGAGGTCAACCCAAAACCATCCTTATGACTCCCATTTACAGTGAGCAAAAGATGGGATTAAAGCTCGCTCTTCCACAACTCGGATCGTGCGATCCCCTTAGATCTAAGGATTCCATTGTGTTAGTAGAGCATATTACAATGTGTTAATGTCCTACTAACCTTTGGATCGGTCCGGCTATTGTACCTCTTCTGACTAGCCAATGCAAGGAGGATAGCATTTCCATGCACATGACACGTGAAACATTATCATCTTCTGACTTACAGATTAGTCTTGGCAGTGGGTTTCCCTCCCAACCACAAATGACTAAGGACAAACTGGTTAGAGCTTGATATAATTACATAGTTCCACACCTGCAACAATTGCAGTGACATGTACAACTAGCTGTAAGCCGAATTCTGGATTACAAACACAAGGCACAAATTGAGCCTCTAGGGCACTATTCCTAACACAGGGCTATTTGTGTGACTGAAGGACGACTTCAAAATGTCCATGGTCTTGCGTTCTTCTGAAGAAATGCTCCAAGAAGCCATCTCTTGACTTGCATGGGATGTTCCGAGTAAAATCGTTACAAATAATAGTTAGTTCCAATAGACATGTACATACAGTTTGAACAAGGTAGATTGAATATACATATTGTTCTAGTTTCAAAGTTTTGAGTGAGCTCTATATGAAATTTTCTGTCTATGCATGATAGGTGACAATAAACGACCCACATCTGAAACATATTCTACATATAAACCATCTTAACTTAGCATCATAAGTAGAACAATATATAAATATAATAGATAATTAAGATATCAAAGTCTAGCTAGCACCATGTAAGCATCACAATATATAAACATAACAAGAAATTAAGATAAGAAAATCTAGCTAGTACAATAAGTAGCATGCTTAGTCGCATAAAAACAACCTAAACTCCACTCATCCTAGTGTCAGTGGCATCAAGGTCATCCGAGGGCCATCCCAGAAAGAGTCATCCTAGAAAGAAGATTCATGTTGCGTGCCGGACGGGCAGGCCTGGCCCTACTACTAGGTGCCTCGAGGTGGAGGAGCTCTCGCTAAGGACATGATACTGGACCTCCATCACCTAGGGATCCCTACAGAACTCCATGACCATGGGGTCATCCGCCATGCTGCGTTGGCACACCAGCTGCCTCTCTGCCTTCCAGTGCCTCCTCTCCTCGGCCATGGAGGCGATCCTCATACCCTATGGTTCTAATAGATGTGCCACAACTAGTTCTTCCTCGAAGTTGATGCGCGCTCTTTCCCCAAAGTGATGTACTGCCATGCAGCCGTAGGCGCAGGCCGCCTCCTCCGGGCTCCTGAAGGTATCAAGTTGTAACTTTCTATTATCAACGGTGATTTGAGCCCCCTACATCGGGATCTTTCAAACTTTGGCTCCGACATGATACTAGCCAATTAACAACATTTTATACAAGTGTTAACTATATGAATATGTAACAATTAATACAAGTGTCAATCAACCATATGAACATATAATATTTAATATAAATTATAGCTAGCAATTTGTCTCTACAATTTACAAGTGTCAACCAACCATATGTAATAATTATCTAGCATTTTATATCTAAAATTATCTAATATTTCTATCTACAACTTCTATATAAAACTTCTATCTATATTTTCTATCTAGAACTTCTATCTAAAATTTGCATCTATATTTTCTCTAAAATTTGCATCTATATTTTATAACTAAAATTTCTATCTAAAATTTGAATCTATATTTTCTAATAAATTTAGAGGCGGTGGCTGGCTCACCAAGGCGGCGACTGGCGGAGGGAGAGAGGCGGCAACAGATGCAAACAAAAGGGCAAGCGGCGGCACGGAGCAGGGGAGAGAGACGACGTGGAACGCGGTAGAGACGGTATGGAGCGGGCAGAGAGGCGGCGACCGACGTAGGGGGAGAGGCGGCGATGGATGCGGGCGGCAACCGGTGGAGGAGGGGAGAGGCGGTGACGGATGCGAGCGGACAAGTGGTGGTGTGGACGATGGGACAGAGGCGCCGCGGAGTGGGGAGAGAGGCGGGACGTAAAGAGGGAAGAGGTAGCGGCAGAGGGGGAGATCGAGGCAGCGATATGGTGGGATGCAATGTGGATGCGAGCAGCGAGTTGTGAATGAGAGTGAGACAGAGGTGCGAGAGTACTGTGAGGCCGAGGGGAGTTTTTTTTTATTTTTTAGTCCCGGGATATTTAATGCGGCATTCAGTAACGCTAAACGCCTTTTGTAGCTCCATTAGGGGTGGCGTTCGAACGAACATACCAAACGCCACCACTATTTTGCCCCCGGTTTCTCCGTGGGATCCACTTAGTGGCGCGTTTAGCTAATTGTGAACAACAGGAATACCTTTTAGTAGTGGCGTTTGATACTTTTCGAACGACACTAGTGTTTTACCTAGCAGTGGTGGCGCCTTTTAATTTTTGCGCGTCACTATTAAAATAACTACTATAAGCCTTTTACTACCAGTGAATTGAGAATAAGAGAGAAATATAAATATACCCTCAGAATAGAACATGTGGTAGTACCAAAGCTTCTTGGGATAGACTAAGGTTGGTGGGAATTTCCTGTGGGCACCCATATTACAGTTTTGGGAAGTACGAGTAATACCGGTGTAAATGAACCGCAGGGGAGATTTTTCAATTGCACTCAATAATTCGTTCAAAATTTCTCAAAATGCACTAAGTTTTAGCAAACTACTAAAATACTACTTCCTCAGACCCAAATTAGTTGACTTAGATTTGTCTAGATTCGGATGTATCTAGACTTGTTTTAGTGTTAGATACGTCCGAATCTAGACAAAACCAAGTCAACTAATTTGGGTCGGAGGGAGTAGTAAAATTCGTATGGTACTAATTTTTGCCATCTAGGAGATGCCAAATCTCCAAAAGTACTAAGCAGATCTTGGTCAAACTCTAGCTCTTAAAATATAGCAATACCGGTGAGAGAGAGAAGGGGAAGGGAGGGGGACTCTGATGGAGTAGATCCTAATTATCTAGGAATCAACTCGGTTTCGCCAACCCTACCCAATCGGGTTGGGTGCTATCTATAAGGGACCCACATTATCTAGCTGTTGAAAAAATATATTCATATACGGATATGTCACGCGGACGATGACGACCAACACATAGCTAGAGGTAGGCAGGAGGAGAGAGAACGTCAACAAACCGCGCGATGTTTTCGCTCATGCTCGTGGGCAGCGGTAGCTTCTGGTGTGATTACTGGAATGATGCATGCAACTGACTACACGAGCAAAGGAAACACGGTTGAGGTGGGGGAGGAGAGAGAAGCTAATGCGATGCGAGAAACAACGATGGCAAAGGGGTATTTTATAGCTTCAGCGTGGTATGGCGCATCACCGAAGCCGCGGGTAAGGACAGAACATGCGAGAGCCGTTTTGCCGCGCGAACGGGACCCACCGCACGATCTCGCTGCAAGGACCCACGTCTAGTGAGGGATTTATTGACGGCTATCAATGGGCCTTACCGGCCAAGGACCCGCGGACGTCGAGTGTTTCTGCTACCAGCTCGGCTCCTAGCCAGGAGAACCCGTGGAGTGCAAGGGTCTCCCTATGAGCTCGGCTACTAATGGGCCCACCACTCGGCAGGGGAAGGGCCCTGTCTCCCTCAAAACGCCTCTCACCAAGCGAGTTCCCGGCTGTTGCCACTAACGTGTGGCCCGGGGATAGCGCGTGGCCCACCGTCCATCGACTCGGGGCAGGAAAGGGTGCGCGAGCTCTCTGCGGCAGGGAACCCCGTGCCATGGGGCCCACCTCCCCAGGAGAGCCAGACTCCGCCGCATGGCGCCACGTGTTCATACCTTCGATTCGGATTACATATTATAGTATAGCTTCTTTTTTCCTATTAGACCTAGGTTTATCGAGTCCTTTGAAAGCCTTCGCTTGGTGCAAGATTACTTTAAACAAGACCCTGAAAACTCATAGTATTTTTACTTACCGGACCATTCATGTTTATTTTTTGTGTTTTTGTATCAACAGATGGAAATAAGCCAGGGCTAAGGATTCACCTATAGTTGTGCATATATGCTAGGATAAAGACAAATTTAATCATCTCGTCGTTGATGGGTTGTGATCTAATATTGATAAAGATTATGTGCAGTATGTTCATAACTACTATAGTAATTGTCAGCAACGCTTACTATATACTTTTGTCCAACCGCTACACCACCGTCACACGGGGTTACTCAGTTATTAAGTAAAACAAACCAAAGTTTTATAATCAATGATGTTACCGTTACTCTCACATGGATCTCTAAACAACTAATGTACTTCTCTTGCTGTTACTGGGTTTCATGCGTAGAAGATGATCACCATTCATATCACCTTAATACCTGGATCGATACTCGGGGTCTTGGGTACCTGACAAGTCCTTGAATCGATGCAAAAGACATGAATACAAAAGATAGATCTAATATTCAATCATAACTCAATATCCCATGGTGTTAGAAATTGCACATAATTATTGCGAGGTTATGCCTTAGCCATCAGCCCGCGAGGAGTACTCACACATGATTAGATCAGCAATCATAAACATTCTGGAAAAAATTAAGATAAATGAAACATATTCTTATGATACCGCCAATCATGATGATGTCAAGATTACAAGTAGATAGATATGGCTATGGAGTGGAAATTGAGGAGGGAGAGGAGTTTTGGCTATCGAGATGAAGATGAGATCACCTCTCCTCATATACAAATAGCGTCAGATGTGTTCTACAGACTAGAGTTAGGGTTTCTGACGGCTGCGAGCCGATTCTTATATAGTCTCCTTCGCGAAAGTTGCTTGGTTTAACTTGGTGAAGCCTCTGCATGTCATATAGGCAAGCTGTACCCGTGGGGCCTGCCCGTATCTATTATATACTAAAAGCAATATAAGGGTGTGTTTCGAGGCACCAGATTGATCCACATATGCTAAAATAATATACTCTATTGATCCTGATTTTAACGGTTGAGATTAAAATATAAGAATTGTTACGTACAACAATAAGACGTACATATAACTACTTGACACGTAAAGAGAAAAGGAAAATTATCACGTGAGAAAAGAAGGAAAAGAAGGGGAAAAGAAGGAAAGAAGGAAAATGTATTCCCGTAATAGGTCAGTCATGTAGCTGTATCCGTTACGGTTTAGTTAAACAAAGGTAGTTTCTGGTATCAATATAGATAGATGTAACCTCCTAGGATTAGCAAGTACAGTTTGAACCGCATGCAATAACTAAACGGTAAATCCTGGGGAGTTCTACAGTTTGAACCGCATGCAAATAACTAAAACCATACGACATGCAAATCCTGGCGGTGTTCACATAGAAATTCTGACAATACATGCCCATGACATCATGCATGACCGACAACGGTTGGAGACACCGCCTGTAAATGTCTGTGCGTTGATTTGATCTAAGTACTTGGTTCGCCTTGTGTGTGCATTGTTAACATTATTTTGATTGATTTTACATACTCATACGAAATTTCATATTGTTTACTACATTATAAGATTTAGAAAAAACAAGTATATTTCACGTATGTAATCCATAAAAATAAAGGTATATTTGGTGTAACTTATGTACAAAACAATATGTTCCATCCATATACCATAGTAGAAGGAAAGCTAAGAAAAAGCGATAATTTTAGCTTAGATAATGAACATTCCAATTTTCCTTTTTTTCTTGCAATATGCAGTCATCAAAATTTACATTCTTAGATGTGCCGACATGTATCTATCCGTGAGTATATAAATATTATCAGATGAGCACTGGAGTGATCCGATGTGCAATATAAATTGTATAAGATGTTCTAAACGTAATGTTTGACATAAACTAATATTTTATTAAGGAAAAACATGATACTAAATTTGACATGAACAAGAGAACTATAAAAAATCTTGATTTTAGAAAAACATTGATGAGAATAATTTAGAAAACATATTTTAGAAAAAAGCTATAAGGAAGAAATCATTCAGATATGAATAAGACATTTTAGTTTTTCTAAAATGTATATGTCATTAGAAATAGCAGGCAGGAAGAACAATATGGGAAGTGTGTGAACGAGAGAAAATGTTTAGACAATTCAAGTATATATAGCGATACTGCATTTTCTTATATAGTCGAGCAACAAACAAATTAGATCTATATGTGGGAAAGCACGGGCATGGAATTATTGTAATGGAGAAGTATTACTATGCTAGGTTTATATTTGAGATATAATTTTAGTCTTCCTGTGAAATTCCTCTAACAAATTATTATATTGATGTGAACGTAGGTACACTAGGGAATTGGGTGAATATGGGTACATAAAGATGGATATGTTAATTTATAAAACAAATATACAAAATCTAAAATATAGCGGTGAATCTAGGGTACTAAGATATGAGTATTGATGGCCAAGGGCAAAACATTGTAGTTGGATAACGGCATTGAAAAAAATTCATGTGGGGAAGACATGCAATAAACCGATGACGGGTTAATTAAATTGTCAGGTTAAATGACACAACAACTCATGTGATTGATAATGTAGTGTGGTTGGATTGAACCATGGAAAATATGATGGAGGGATATAACAATATATAAAAGTATGGCTACCATTGTTTAAATCTGAAAGTATATATAAATAAATACTAGCGATCAAATATAATAATTATTCTAAATTTGATAATTGAAAAAGTTTCTTATTTTCATTTTTAGTTTTTTACTGTCTCAAACATATCGATAACAATGGTAATGTTACATTTCACTGACAATGTATGTGTCTAAGAGGTGACATATTATAATGCTGACATAACACATCAAGTAATTTAGAAAAGAAGGAGTAAACGATGTAAACATGATTTGGACAAGATAAAGAAAAAAATGCTCATTGTGCATTTCCCGTCCCACCCCTCAACAAGAATATTTCATCACTTAGCCAATTGTTGTTCTCATACACATATTGATCTATTGAACCTTATCATTAACGTGAAATACTAATACAGATCCATGGTTGTATATAGTGTCATCTGACCACTAATTCGTTGGTTCTTTATTATAGTAGAGACCATGATCAATATTTGCATGCAATAATACTAAGCATTATCTGGTGACATCCTAATTAATAAGTATGCAAACATCAACTTATGCATTTTTTTAGCTCTAAGTTGCTCCAACATCCGCAACGTATAATCGGAGCTTGAACCATGCACTCATGTAACATCAAGTAAAATGTACATTCTGCTTGCCACGTGAATTTTATTCTATGGATCAAAAATTTGTTGACATATAAAATAGTACGTATGATTATTGATAATATTTTTAAACTTTGAAGTAATGATTTGCCCAGAAAACAAACATAGTAAAAGCTGACTACAAACATTCATATTGTTATTTCACATTAATTTGTATTAATATTAGTTGCAAATAAAAATCTGTCTCAAATCATAGATATATTTTCTTATTTAAATAATTATATGATGCCCTCGCAATTGCGAGGGCCACCTTACTAGTTCTTAAAACGTCAAAAAGTCCTCTTTGAAGCACAGTCGACTTAGAAATATTGGAAACTCGTAAATGTCCATTAATTGCTCCAGGTTTCGTCATAAAAGTTTCCAATTGTACAAGAGAAAAGATTAAGGAGAAGATTTATACATCTATGCAATAATTATTCATTAGTGATAATACTAGAGGGATATTTTATCAATTTTTTGATAAATATACGGTTTTAACATGAAGATACATGATTGTATTTTACAGCCATCACGTAGTAGTACTAAAATTGAAGAGCACATCCCTTTCCCTTAATATTGAGCTGAAAACACAGAAAAGACCAACATGCACGGATCCATTTCGGGGCCTTCTTTTTTCATTTTTTTTGATTATCAAATAAGATTTATGTATATAACAATGCCTTTTTTATTCTCTAAACTAGCATGGTGGCCCTCGCAAATACGAGGGCACCACCTTTATTTATGTTTGATTGAAGAGCATCATCTTTTTGTGTTGAAATAGATGAAAAATACCTTCCTAAATTCTTAGCGTCATATGATTAAAAGTAATACATTATGCAACCACCATTTTATGTATATAAAGAAAATAGATATCACATCCACATGAGAGATCTTTTGTTACTCTGATACTATTTAATAAATGGTTGTGTGCATCTGAAGATGCAGAGGCCGGGGTCAACCCCATTTCGAAAAAAAGTAATGAACATATTTGAAATTTCTGCCTGAGAATGGGTATATAGAGTTTGAGTTTAAATCACAAGATTTCTTTTAGTTTTTATGTCATCTTAGATTAGTATGTAGGGCTAACATTCACATTCTTAGATAATTAGGGTTTACTTCGGCAATGATTCCACGATGTTTAGCCTTAAAATACCAATTATGATAAGAGGTTGGTTTGAGCCTGATTACACATAGTTAGGAATCTTTTATTTTTATTTGATTATACGAGAACTTCTAGCACGTCTATTCATGTACCATATTATACTTTTTCTTTCATTTTTATTGTAAAATTGTCTTCCTTTCTGATATGGATAACTAAAATATGATGATACATTGATAATTTTATGTTTAAGTGCACTAATAAATGATACATTAATATTGGTACATCTCACTTTTAATATCGTATTGTGCCTTGATTGTGTAATTGATGAATGCAAGTATTTATTGATCATGAAAGTTGACGCGAGGAACTTTTAGCAATTTCTTATAAGAATACTCAATATTTTGGGTATGTGACTATATGGATCAAAATATACGTTTTCATGAGTTTGTATTCTCATTTGATTTTGTTAGGATGTTATTCTTCTCTTATTTTTTGTGAAATTTCTATGCTTTCTCTTGTAAGAACAAAATGTATGTGCCACATGTGTCCTACAGTAAGGACACCACCACTTCTTTGACTATGAGATTAGCTTCTCCTGGAGACTTGTATGTAGGCGTTCCGCTTTCACCAACAAGAACTTGTTTCAAATATCCTTTGTTTCAACTAATTTTCAACAACTGGTAAGAGATCAGGGGTCACGGAAACACTAAATAGATTCTAGTTTATGTATGTTTTGTTAGTGTGTTTTGCGATAATGTCTTGCTGGTTGATATAGTGTGGTTTAGGGTAAAGATGTATTGGCTATGCTTAATTATTGGTATTTCTTATGGATCTATGTTTAATGTGTGGTAGTTCATAGAACCGGTTGTTCTTATGGTTTCTCTTATTGAATTTTTGTATAGTGAAAGTTTGATGATTCCGTGCTAGAGTGGTTGGAGAATCTCTCTTCTTGCGAGAATTGTGTCTTTGAAATGATGATTCATGTCATACTCCCTAAAGTTACTCACATGTTCAAAGCATTCGAGATTAAGTAAACTCGTAAAAATTATATTTTTCATTTTATTTATATTTATAAATGTATTTATGTACGTATAAGTCAGTCTAGAGGTTCTCGTATTATTTTTTGCCAGTTTGTCAATAGAACACCTACCACGTCGTAGGCAATATCTTATCGTATATCGATCTTCTTTGAAGTTTTCTTTTCAATGTCCTATCTTTTTTGTCATTTTTTATCTCCCCTCATTTTTAGAGTTACACACATACTACCTCTTTTCCTAAACGTTGTACCTTTCGTAAAGAAGTGACTTGGGCTTGTCTAGATTCACATGTATCTAGACATGTTTTAATGTATAAGTACATCCAAATCTAGAAAAATACAAGTCACTTATTTATAGAAGTAGATGCTTAGGTAGTCTAAAATAGTCTACCACAATATATTATATTTGAAACACGTATCAATCATTTTTAGAGTTTAATCTGACACTAAGCTTGTTGACGGATTATATGGTGGTGCTAAGCTAGCTGATCGACCAAGCTAGCTAGCTAATCGATTAATTCTTTTGGTAGCATCAGCCTTCTTTTTTTTCTTGTAGTTTCTTAGGTGGTATAGCAAGCTAGCTAGCTAATGCACGTACTAAGGAAGCGGGTAGCCGATCGATTATAGGCTGATTGATCTGGTTACCGAGCTAGCAAGCTAGCTTGTTTAAGATGGAATCGATGGAATCTTGCGGTAGCGGTAGCCTTTGCCTTTTTTTTAAAATAATGGCTTTGCCCTCTTATACAACGTGGATGGATACCGACTCATGGCTCTGGGTGAGATTTTTTTCTTTTCGACGTTTGATTTCGGTACGGCTTCTCATTAATATAACGTGGCTGTCACGTCTAATCTATTACGTAGTATATAACTCTTATTAAATCATAACCACTAATTATACATCTAACGGTCTAAATAATTGAGATGATGTGGATCAACCTAATGCCTCGAAAAACATCCTTATATTGCTTTTAGTATATAATAGATATACACACACATTTTCTTCCTATCTATGTTGATTTTAATCTGAATTGCATGCGGAGTAGTAGTGGTGATCATCTATGTAGAATTGGTTATTTTGTACTATCAGCAATACTACTCTGAACCTGCCGATGATCGCATTGCCTGGCGCCAAGCAGCTATGGAACCCGTGGGAGTTCCAGTGCCTGGTGCTGGCGAGCTTCTCCTTGCAAGTCTTCCTTTTCTTCTTCCCAGGCATCCGGAAGCGCCGCAGGTCCCGTGTGCTGAGCTTGCTGCTGTGGACTGCGTACCTGTTGGCCGACTACCTGGTGACCTTCACACTCGGCTGCCTGACGCTCTACCTGGATGACACGCGGCACCAGCTCCTGCTCTTCTGGACGCCCTTCCTGCTGCTCCACCTGGGTGGCCAGGAGACGATCGCGGGCTTCTCTACGGAGGACGGCTTGCTGTGGAAGCGCCACCTCCTGGGCTCCGTCTCATGATCACCGGCCGGCGTTTCCATGACGCCTGCTGGGAGCAGCTCCATGTCGGATTTCGTGGTCAACGTAGAGAGTCATGTCATTGACGACGCAGAGTCGTACTTCCAGAGGCTCAATGATCTTTTACAAAGGGACAAGATAGACTACCAGGGCATCGTGGGGTTGGCCGGGAAGGGGTTCCGGATGTGCTTGGGTTTCCTGACAGACATGGCCCCTTGCTTGATGTGGAACAAACAAGACAATGTCGTCGACCGCGCCATAGGTAGTTTTAGAAGTACTATGAGGAATTCCACCGAGTTCGCCTACAAGCTGGCCGAGATCCAGCTCTCGCTCGTCTACGACTTCATGTACACCAAGTATGGTGTGCTTCAGTACCACCTCGGCCTCGTCAACAGTGGAATCGAGCGGCTCGTCACATTTGGCGCAACCTCCGTGGCGCTTGTGCTGTTCCTGATGGCTGATCTGGACGGGCAATTCGCCGACGATGCCCGAGCCGATGTCATGGTGTCGTACGTGCTGCTGGTCGGTGCCGTGGCGCTGGACTTGTCCGCCACCTTCATGGTCATCTCGTCATACTGGCCTTACCTGCCCGGTAGAAACCCCTCCGGGGACGATGATGGATTTCCTGGCAAGAGTGCAATGTTCAATGTGACCAGGCTTGTCCAGCCGCTAGGCAAGGGGCTGTGGTCAGGGCAGATGGCGCAATACAACCTGATTGGTGAGTGCATCAACGAGAAGAATGCTAATATATTCATGTGGGCACTGCGCAAAGCCGGCATTGTGTCTGACATCAAGCACGTACACGTCTCTCCTAACCTCAAGGAGTTCCTCTTCACAAAGCTGCTGGAGATAGCTGACACCAAACTAGTAACAAATTACTGGACATGGGACTCCAGCACATTCAGCGGTCATTGGGCACGGTGGGCACTGGAGGCAACCGCGGAAGGAAGGTCGGTAGATCAGTCGATCCTCAAGCGGGAGGGCGGAACTGTCGCGGCTGTCGTCCTCATGTGGCATCTCATCACCGAGATGTGCTTCTACGCGACCACAGACGAGGAGGAGGAGGAGGAGGAGGAGGGCAGATCCTCCTCCTTGCACATGGACATGAGCAGGCAACTCTCCGAGTACGTCATGTACCTCGTCGGGAAGTGCGGCGTCAAGAACGGAAGCAACGGGCAATTCGAGTTCGGTAAGCTCCGGCGTGACGTCAGGAAGGCTCTCGCTCACCAACGTTTCTCTGGGGGGCGCCTGGAACAGAGCAAGGTCATTAATTCTATATGGGTACGAGGGACATGGCTTTTTTACCGCCCGAGCCAGAGATGCTACCAAGGAGCTGCTCAAGGTCACACGGCCAGCTGAACGATGGGAGATCATAGCCACGGTGTGGGTTGAGATGCTATGCTACCTCGCACAAAACTGCGAGGCTGCATTGCACATCAAGAATCTGAGCACTGGCGGTGAGTTCATCACACACGTCAGGGTCTTATCGATCATTCTTGGTGTTCCTTTTCTCCGGGAGGCATGGCAAGCTCAAGGTAATTATACAAACTTCATAGACTTTAGAAAATTTTAGTGTTTAGCACTTCTAAACCATGCATGTTACTCCATCCATTATGTAGAACGATAGAGAGAGATTAGCGGAATATGTTGGATTTATTTTTGAGACTCTCGGGCGAGAATATATATATATATGTACAAGGATCAACTTGGAGTACAAAGACCAGAACCGAACCCTATCTCTACCTAATCTTTCCTTAACCCAACACATATACTCTAGCAATTCCTAGCAGTCATAGCGGTAGCGTCATGAACAACTGAAACCGTCGCGGACGGTTAGACTAGGGAGAAACCGAAGTAGAACCAGTGTGCTGACATCGCCTCCGTAGTAGGAGCGGGAACATCATGGATGGTGTCGCGTCGTGGTAGCTTGGACTGTAGAGAAAGCTGGTGAGGTGCTTAGTCAAGGTGGTAGCCTTTTGTGCCGATGACGAGGGAGCAAAGAGCGTTGGGCGCATTGAGCGTTGCAACCTCTGTCTAGGTAGCCGTGCGAGGGGTTGTCGTGGTCGATGTCGTGGCCGGGTGCCGGTGTCGAGGTAGCCGCACATGACGCCACATGCGTATAGTGCACGAGAGAATGACAGAGACACATCAAGGCAGTCATCGAGGAGGTAGTCCATATCGAAGACAAACTTGTCGGCGACGCGGTCGTGGCAGCCGTAGATGAGGGAGGCAGTGTCGAAGAATACCATGTCGATGCCGCTGAAGACGAGATGTCGGACCGAGCTTGTCAGACTCGGGAACACGTCGGGGACGCAGGCACATATCCATGTTGCCAGTACCAGGTGTGCAAAGGCGACCATCATCACATGTGCGACATGTCAGAGAGACTAGCAGAGGAGTCCTCCAGACATTTGCGATGCGCAGAGCGACGAAGGGAGGGAGGTGCCGCTGCAGTACGCGGTGGTCGGAATAGACACGAAGGTGTGGTCGAGGACAAGGTGATGATGCTGGCAACGAAGTCGTGGTGGACGAAGAAGTAGAAGGCGGTGAAACCAGCACCGGCCTGGAGTGGTCATGTTGTACGCTTGGACTAATGAAGGCGTAGTCGGAGGGACCTGCTATAGCGAGGAGTTTCCATGCAGGTTACATGTAGAAGTGTGGAGGGGAGTACGCGAAGTAGGTGGGCTAGAACCCGGCGGCGTGCCAAAGACCATGCGCGGACGGTGATCTGTGTCATGGGAGATGGCGCGGTGGAAGCCAAGGGCATTGGTGCACGTGAGCAGCGAAGGTGACCACGTGTACCGATGCTACAACCCGAGGGGGTGCCATCGCTTCAGGGCGCAAGTTGGTGCAGCGGTAGGAGACCACCAGCGAAGTACACACCAGGAAAGGCGCATTGGGAGCCAGTAGTGTGGACCAAGGGCAGCAGCGCTGCGGCCCGAAGGGGTGACATATAGTGGCAACCCGATGCACGATCGGTGGTACTCGGGGACGTGATTGGCGTAGAAGGGAACGAGATCGGTGGATCAGACCGATGGTGTACTGTATGAGCCATGGGCGACGTAGATTGGTGTTGTTGGCAATGTTGTTAGTAAGTCCTGGGCAATGACAACAAAGACGGGCCAGCAATGGAGACCACGCGAACGAGAGTGGCCAACAGGGACGCATGAAGGCATCCCTGGTGCGACGCGTCCAACCTTGCCACGCAACAGATAGTGGACGACGCAATCCGATCTATGACCGGTGAACTAAAAAAGAATACTAGTCAAGCGACCCGCGGAAAAACCCCAATCTAGAGATCCAAAAAACTCACCAGAGAAGCCAATCACGGATCGGCGGTCAAACCCTGCTATGGGTGGCGCAGCCCCTGTCCTAATCTTTCCTTAACCGAACATATACTCTAACACATTCCATCATTCTTATCTTTGCTTTAGTTCAAGTTTCAACTACAATCACGACAAAATATATGGAGCAGAGGGGGTATTTTGTAGTCTATACTAGTGTATACAAAATATAGCAAACATTTTTGTTTCTTAATTTGTGAGAACGTGGAAGTAGCCTAATGGTTGGGTCATAGTTGGTGCATCCTAGTGACCGCAGTTCGATCCTTGTCAGGAACGAATTTTCAGAGTTCTCACGCCGTCCTGCTTCTACTAGTATAAAAAAGTGTCTAATTCCTGCTAGCAAGTGAACTTTTTGGTGGCTAATGCAAAATTATTACTATTTTGAAGTGGCCTAAACTTGCTCAGGCCCTTTTTGGAACATATAGAAATTGAAGGATACTAAACTAAGAATAATACAACAATCAGGTGCTATGTTTAGTGTATTCCCACAGAAAATAAACAACATGAATTATTCCAAATGGATATTCAGAAGTTTGGCAACGCTCTCTAGGCCAAGATGATTTGCATTTGTTCTCTGATGTATTTGATTTGAATGCTTTTAGACTTCACAGTATGATTCGGCAGTAAAAACTTAGTTAGCGATCAATAGATTAAATTAAAACACGATTTTACTGAAAATTCCAAACTTACAATCGATACTGTTGGATAAGATTCGCATATTTCGGTGGTTTGATGATGTGACCACTGATTGGTATGGATTTTGGGCACCTAGTTTGTAAGGGTTTTTAAATTTAAGGGTTCCCTTTTAGTCAATTTTTCTACACCTTTGTGCATAACTTGAACAAAACATGTATTTTTCATTATGCTTTCATCTCAAAATATCTTGTTTTCAGATTTAAATTTTTATTTTCTTTCTGAAATACTTACCTTCGCTAAATTTCACAAATCAGTTAAAGATGACACCGAGTATTTGGACTTCGTAATGTTCTAAGAAGTTGAGGATCCCACTTCAACCCTTTTTAAGAAGCTGGTTATGTTGAGACTGGTTATGCTGATGAAGATGAAGTATAGTTGATGTGCTTGGTTTGGAGCATGTCAGATATTGTAAGCAAAAGGCAAGAAATTGATTATATACATTTCTACCTATTCTATTATGAACTCGGACGGGCTTATGCTATGTAAAACTTGTATTTTATAAACTACTATTGTAAACAAGTCCTTGGATGGCTGCTGATTGCAGTTGCGGTGTTTTAAGAGTTGTATAAATATGTTTGTAAGTTACAGCTGATGAATTGTGATATGTTGAACTTAATTAATATTTGAGTTCTCTTTAATGATCTCTTTGATAGTAAAAAATTGGTAGTCGTTGTGTACAAACTACTTTTATAACGAACTGGTATGGTGGCGCTTGCAAATACAGGGGAAACATCTTCAGTGCGGAAACAGTTACAAAATAATCATCTTTATCATACATAAAAACGATAGTGGCGGGTTTTATTTTTATGTTTTACAAGCCAATATTATCAATATGTACTGATACCATTTTTTTATAGGAACTACACAGCTACATTAAATTGAACTAGCAAGATGCTATATATTCGTAAACTCTACTTAGTCCTATGTCATCTCATTCGGAGACCAAAAAAACAATCATACTACTATAAAATACTATTGCGTAATTGCGAAAATGACCCTTAATAGATAGTAGTATTGGCATTCCATTCTATCGATGAAGAATACACATATCTAGAAGAATTTTGGTTAAAATAATCACATGTTTTTTTTGAACGGTAAAAGGTCCAGAGGACCAGAGAATGTGCAATTAAAATAAGTGGCAGGTACAAATTATAGAGAGGCCCACGGCACAAAGAACTCTAGCAAAACTAGACAAAATAGAAAGGGGCCTCTCCCTTGCAAACAACACCCTCAGACAAAACATAAAAAAGCAATCAGGTCCTCGAGTGCCTCTGCCACCAATCTCCGGCGACCTCCAGCCAACGGCGAGGTCGTGAGACTCTTACTCGTGACACTCCACGAACCGGAGAAGAAGAAGCACCACCGGCCGCCAGGCAATTCGCGAGGACGCACCACTTGCTGACGGTGAGGCGACGAGCACCGGCGGTGAGCTTCGAAGAAGGGCCTCCGATGGAGGTTGAACCCTTGGGTTGCCATTCGACCAGAACAGGCAGCGGCCCGACAGCCTTATCGCCACCAGTGGGCCACTACGAAGAAGAACTCGCGGGCGCAGCTTCGGGAACCTTCGACTTCCGCTTCATCCTCAACAACCGGCCCACCCTCCCTCTGTCCCTCGCCACCATGTTAGGCCGAAAGACGGAAGAAACGCCGATCACCTTAGACGCAACGAAGAGGCCGACGAGCTTTATGCAAATCGAGCCGCAAGGTCCACACCCACTTTTGCTAACTCCAACCACTGGAGAAGGGAGAAGGGGGCATCTGGCGACCTCCTGCTGCCGCTCACACGCACGCAGGAGTAGCTCGGGAGTAGCGGGCGAAGCCCCAACACCCCAGAACCTGGTTCGCTCCCCCCGCCACCACGGCCGGTCGGAGCGGGAGCCAGATCGAAGACGAGCGGCATCACAACAGCCACCCGCGCGCAGGGCCCCTCGAGGGGAGACATCCGCGAGCTCCCCTTCTTCCTCCCCTCGCCACCGAGGCAGGCCAGAGAATAGGAGGAGGCAGGGAAGAATCCCGGAGGAGGAGCACCCACACCACAGCCTTATTGAGGAGATCCTCGCCGCCAAGACCGTCGCCGCACGCTCCAGCTCGAGTGCCGCCACCGGTGAGCCAGCACGAGATGACCGAGATCTGGCCGCAGAGAACTTGATCCCTACTCCAACTACCAGCAAGAAGCCAAGACCTATATCTACCAGCTACCCTACAGGCGCCGGCGCCTCTCCTCCAACTCCCTCGACCGGCGGCACCGATGAGGTCGGCTTCGGATCGGGCCAGCACGCGGGACGATCCACTCAGGAACTGTAGTAGAGGGGGTGGGGGTGGAGGAGGAGAACCTAGCTAGAAATTCCTCCCTACAATTTTAAATAATCACATGTGAAAACCTGCTTTAATAGAAGTACATAACAAATACAATAGCAGTTGAAAGAGTAGGAGTTTGGCGGAATATGATGGATATATTATTGAGCCTCATGGGCGAGTATATATAGGCGTACATGGATAAACTTGGAGTACAAGACAAGTTAGGCTAGAATCATAACTATCCTAAACTACAACAATAATCGTGTACGTATCATACTCTAACATCCCCCGCAGTCGTAGCGATAGCGTCGTGAACAACCGGAACATCGCGAACGGTCAGACTAGATATAAACGAAAGTAGTATCCAGTAGGCTGACATCCCCCGCGGTTGTAGCGGAAACGTCTTGGACAGTGTCCCGTCGTGGTAGCTTGAACTGTAGACGAAGCTGGTGATGCTCAAGCGAGGTGGTAGCCCTTGTACCGATGTCGAGGGAGCCGAGAGCATGAGGCGGTGCCATGGTCGAGGTAGCCATGCGATGGGTCGCCGTGGTCGATGTCGTGGTCGGGGATGCCCATGTCGAGGTAGCCGCACGTGAAGCCGCATGCGCATAGTGCGTGAGGAGGATGACGGAGACGCGTCGAGGCAGTCGTTGAGGGTGTCGATGCCGAAGTCGATGCAGCCCGAGCCGTCGAGGACGAGGTGCGGCCATAGTTTTGCCAGAACTAGGCGCACGTCGGGGACGAACGCACACTCCAGTTTTGCCAGAACCGAGTATGCAAAGAAGAACTCATCGGTGACGCGGTCGAGGTTGACGTAGAGGGGTCGATGCCGAAGAAGACGTTATCGAAGCCGATGAAGACGAGGCGCCGATCCGAGTTTGCTAGACTCGGGAACGCGTCGGGGACGAAGGCACTCCCGATGTTGCCAGTACCAGGCATGCGGGGCAGGGACCATCATGAACTTGTCGCCATGTCAGAAAGACTAGCAGAGGAAGCCTCCAGAGCAGTTGCGGCACGCAGAGCGGCTAAAGGAGAGATGCCGACGCTGTCCGCGGTTGTCGGTGTAGAGTAGCAGGTGGTGTAGTCGGGGATGAGGCGATAACACTGGCGGCGAAGTTGTAGTGGACGAAGACGTAGAAGGCAGCGAAACCAGCGGCGACCTGGGTTAGTCATGTTGGATGCCTAGAGTGGCGATGGGGTAGTCAGCGGGACCTGCGATGGCGAGAGGGCGCCCTGCAGGTTACCTTGTGAAGCGCAACGGCGGTGCTCGAAGTAGGCGAGGAAGACCCAGCGACGTGACGAAGACCATGTGCATACGGCGGAGATCTGCGCCGTAGGAGATGGCGCGGTGAAAGTCAAGGCCGTCGATGCACGAGGATGGCAAAGTAGACTGCGTGCAACCACGCTACAGCCCGAGGGGGCGGCATAGCTGCAGGGCGCAAACCGGTGCAGCGGCTGGGAGACCACCAACGACGTACACGCCAAGGCGCGTTGGAAGCCGGTAGCGTGGACCAAAGGCAGCGGCGCTGTGGCCCGACGGGGCGACACATCGGCAGCCCGCAGCTCGATCGGTGGTAGGAGCGTGCTCGGGGACATGCTTGGTGTAGACAGGCGCGGGGTCGGTTGATCAGACTGACGGTGCACCGTATGCGCCATGGCGTGGACGAATCGTAGATCGGATTCTATGGCGACGTTGTCGGTGAAGTCCCGAACGATGACGATGAAGAGGATCCGAGGGGGGCGGCCGCGGTAGCCTTCCGAGGAAGGCGTAGCAGCCGTCCGCGGTGCGCGGCAGCCTGCTGAGGCAGGCGCAGCAGCGGAGGGGGCAGGCGCACGGACGCGATGTAGATCCTCTATGCCGATGGTCGGAGTAGAGGCACGGCGATGACAACAGCGGTGGACGACTCAATCCGATCTAAGATCGGTAAACCAAAAAGAAAGCTGATCAAGAGATCGGAGAAAAAGACTTACAGGGCAGCCAATCAGGGATCGGCAGACGAACCATGCATACGGGTTGCGCAGCCCCCGGCGGAGATCATGGAGATCGACCTCCCCGAGGGCAGCACGGCGAAAGCTAGGGTTTGAGATCGATTTAGGCTGATACCATGAAAGAGTATGAGTTTGGCGAAATATGATGGATATATTATTGAGCCTCATGGGCGAGTATACATAGGCGTACAGGGATCAACTTAGAGTACAAGACAAGTTAGGCTAGAATCCTAACTATCCTAAACTACCATAATAACCGTGTACGTATCATACTCTAACAGCAGTAACATCCATTATGTCTTGCAGTCACTAATGCTCTCAACTAATTGACATGGTGAAAGTTTATCTCTTAGTTTCTTATTTTTCTCCAATTAGTTGCTTAAGTTTCGCAATGTTCTTATCAGAAGGTTGCAATGTGACCTCTAGTTTTCCACCAAGATTTTGAAGAGGTAAATAATGTTGATAGATCCCTGTAGTTCTAAATACTTTATTAGTAGTATCGTCTAAAAGAATGTTTATAGCGATTATTTGGAAAAGTGTAATTATAGCGATTATTTGGAAAAGTGCAATTAGTTGTTTAAGTTTTGCAATGTGGTTATCATAAGGTTGCAATGTGACCTCTAGTTTTCCACCGGTACAAGTTACTAGACACGTAACTGTGGTGACGTGCCACTCCCATGCCATTAAGAAGTGATTTAACTTGCCACCAACGAGCAAATCTACACTAGTGTTGCTAGTCTGGGCTTCAAGGATATGGAACTATTTCAGTTGTCGCTTCTTACGAAACAGGCCGGGCGCCTTCTACATGTAGTGTAAGGATCTTGCGGACAGTTTATTTCCTCTCATCAGGTGATTTTATGGCTGTTGATCTTGGTACCAAACCATCGCAAATTTAGAAGGCTATTCTTGAGGGTCGTCATGCACTGAAGTTTAGGCTGATCAAGTGAATCCATAATGGCCAACACACATCTATCTAAAATGAGAACTGGCTGCCAAGGATTACACGTCTACAGGCATGTCGTGGCAAAGACTGATAACCCTCCTCTCTTATTCTCTGGTTTCAACTATGCAATGAATGCTGAGTGTTGTGAATATACCAAATGGTATACCTACAATATAGTTTCATACCGGCAAGCCTGAGTGGCCTAACCAGATGGCCTAGTTGCTGATAGACAAGATGAAGGTCCAGCCACGAATCCAGCCACGAACAGGAGCCTTTAGGGCAAGACCAAGTATACAGCGAACCCCACAATCTCTATAACTCGGCGTATTACTATTATAGTGATTTATGATTTATAGCAGGAGTATAATCTCGCCACCGTCGTGAGATCTGAACCTAGGTAAGTTGTGTCACGTCGTCCCGGACTCTCTACGCCTTACCCCACGTCTATAAACTCGTCGTTGCGATACCCATATGGCGTACATGTCGACAATACCACGACAGTTGGCGCCCACCGTGGGGAAAGTGATCTTCGGATTTGCGTTCTAGGCGAAATCTACGTTTACGGGAATCAGCGAGATCGACATCTACCTCGATTTTTCCAAACCTGTCTAACCCACCCAAGCGGTGATGACAGAGGCAAAATAAAAATCTGGATCCACTTTGTCCGTGGAGGCGGCATGATTTCGAATCTTAGAAAACACTAAACCCATCCACCCGCCCTAGAGGCGAAGATCGTGGTGGAAGTCGAATCTTAGGATGATCTCTCTCTCTCTCTTGAGATCGGATCTAAAAACACTGTTTTGTTGACTCTGGATCTAGATTCGGCTCTGGATCTAAGACTGGATCTAGATCCGACTATGGATCTGGATCCGACTTTAGAACTAGAACCGACTCTAGATCTGGATCCGACTTTGGAACTGGAACCGACTCTTGATCACCTCAGTCACGGACGACATTGACTCCGCTTACAAAGCTAAGTGCCTATTTATGTTTAATTTCTTTTAATTCTTATGATCATATAAAACTGTTGTTTGCAAGTTGTGTACCGCGTATATTGTTTTATCTTGACCATATTTTCTGGCAAATCTTAGAATACTCGACAGTAATATGCTCGTGTTTTATTCAACTGAATTTTCCACTTAACGGCTTCGTGCAATGATATATGTTGCCTTCGGGCATAAGTCTGACGTGTTTTCCGGCTTTGGTTATTTGTCTGATTGCTTGGATGCCGGATTTTTCTGAGTACTGAATTGTTGGTACTAGAAGTCGACTTTGTTTTTGGATTTTAATGGTTTAACAATTGAGCTCCGTTGCTCGGTTGTGTTTTTCGTCGTAAAAGTGGGCCGACTCGCGAAAAGAACTAAGCGAAAAAGCCAGATAAACAATAAGCTAGAAAACTTTCTTAAGTCTTATCAAGCTAAATATGTAATTGCAGATTTTATCATGCTTATGTTACTTGTTCAACTCCATTACAATTCACGATAATAATATCAAGTTTTTTTTGTGTCTCTTTATTGGACATGACCAAAAGAACAATTTAATGCAATTCTACATTTATTTTTTCACAGGTACATGATGCTTGGACTCGGGGGCTACGATCGCCGATGTGCTTTTTGTTAAACCGGCACGAGACTCAGGGGCTCTGACAAATAAGGTTACTGAGCCTCGAAATATTGAGCATCAAGCCGCCTTTTGAGCAAGTCAATTCAACGCTCGGGGGCTAATTGGGGCTTCGTCTGAGTCTCAACAAAGTTCTAGCTTCATCTGAGTCTCAATAAAAATCTGGTTAATGGATAGCATGCGTTTCAATCGGAATACAAATCCTGCTAATGGATAGCTAAAGAAACAAATTCCAATTCATGGATTTCCTTTGGAACTTTGTTTTGAGATCTGGCTCACGAAGGAGGACTAAACTGTGACATCGATGGTTATCCTGTTCACTCATAACCCTTCATGAATGATTAACCAAATGTCTATCTAGTTTATTCTAAACTGGCGGAATATCGGTCTCCTTGTTTGACCAAGATAATATTTTTGACCCAGTTTGACTCGAGTAGAAAAGAAGAAAGAATGACTAATTATTATCCGACTTCATGAGACTTGGAGAAATTTTATTGATATAGTTTTAGGACCATTTCAAGATGCTCCAGTTGAAGACCGTTGACGACAAAATAAGAAAAATCAAGACATCAACAAATCCGACTAGAGATCTTGGAATGCTCCGGGGGCTACTGTCCTACACTAATACGAACTAGTCTTTTGTGTCTTTTACTCCAAGGCTCCGAGTATGTCGGTGACTCCTGTGTAGCCTTACTTTATCCGGCATGGGCCTCCCTTCTGGATCCGTCTAATTAGGCCGTCCAGCAGGCCATAGGCCTTGCTACTAACTATGGGCCACCCAGGTTAGCCAGATTGGAGACATGCTATGAGGATACCCATTTAGCATATCCCCAACAGGCCAATATGCCTATTAAATGTCAGTTTTAAAATCTTTACCAAAGTTGCCACAAACCGCATTTCTGTGATTGCTCACAAAATTATCAGACCCACTCAGACAGCTTTTATGCCAGGGAGGCATATTCTCAAGGGGGTAGTGGTTCTTCATGATACTATTCATGAGATTCATAGGAAGAAGATGGATGGGGTCCTTGAAAAGGCATATGATAAAGTTAAGTGGCCTTTTATGCAACAAGTTCTTCGCAGGAAAGGTTTTCATCCATCGTGGTGTAAGTGGATTGATCATTTTGTTCGCGATGGGAGTGTGGCTATCTGAGTCAATGAGGATTTTGGTCATTACTTCCAAACAAGAAAAGGCCTTCGCCAAGGAGACCCTTTATCTCCCATGCTTTTTAATATTGTGGCTGATATGCTTACTATTCTCATTGCTAGAGCAAAAAGAGAATGGTCATGTCGCAGTATTGATCACTCATCTTGTCGAGGGGGGTATCTATTCTTCAATATGCCGATGATACTATCTTGTTCATGGAACATGATCTTCAAAAAGCAGTCAACATGAAATTAATTCTATGTATTTTCGAACAACTATCTGGTTTAAAAATCAATTTCCACAAAAGCGAGATCTTTTGTTTTGGCAAAGCTGCTGAACAAGAGAATACCTATAAGGAGATTTTCGGGTGTGAGGCTGGTGTCTTGCCATTTCGGTACCTTGGGATACCTTTACATCATAGGAAGCTTCGGAATTCCGAGTGGAATCTAGTTGAAACTAGATGTGAAGGTAAGTTAGGCTGGTGGAAAGGAAAACTTCTATCATATGGGGATAGACTCGTTCTGATTAATTCTATTTTATCGAGTTTGCTTATATTTATGTTGTCTTTCTTCCTATTACCAAAGGGTGTTGGGAAAAGACTAGATTTCTATCGTTCACGTTTCTTTTGGCAAGAGGATGAACATAAGAAAAAATATAGATTAACTAGGTGGAACATTATTTGTCGGCCTAAAGATCAAGGCAGTTTGGGGATTGAGGTGTTAGAACTGAAAAATAAATGCTTGCTAAGCAAATGGTTATATAAATTGTTGACAGAAGAGAGGGTATGGCAGGAGTTACTTTCTAACAAATATTTGACAGACAAAACCTTAGTTCAAGTCAAAGCTAAACCAACTGATTCACCTTTTTGGAAAGTACTAATAGAAGTGAAAGATGAGTTCTTTGCTTGTGGTACTTTCAAGATAGGGGATGAGAAAGGTACTAGATTCTGGGAGGATACTTGGCTGAGAGAATCGCCTCTTGCATACCAATATCCATCTCTTTATGGTATTGTTCATAGGAAACATGTTTTGGTTAACACAGTCCTATCACACAATCCTCTAAACATTAGCTTTAGACAAAGTTTAACAGGAAATAAATGGGATGCATGGCTGCACCTATGTGAGAGATTGATGGCTATAGACCTGACAAATAATCAGGATAGTTTTTTATGAAACTTAACGGAGAATGGGATTTTTACGGTTAAATCGTTGTATGAAAATCTCATGAATAGTCATCCGCGTTTTTCTTAAAGGTATTTGTGGAAGTTAAAGATCCCTATGAAAAATAATATATTTATGTGGTTCCTTAATACAAGAGTGTTATTAACAAAAGATAACCTAGCTAAGCGTATGTGGAATGGATCAAAGGAATGTTGTTTTTGTAACGAGGATGAAACAATCGAACATGTATTCCTTTCATGTCCTTTTGCTAAAGTTATTTGGCGTATGATATTCTATACTTATAATTTACCTCCTCCAACCAATATTACTAATATGTTTGGTAATTGGCTAAATAGGATAGATAAAGTAAATAAGAATAGAATTAGAATTGGCATTTCGGCCATATGTTGATCCATTTGGAAATGTTGTAACAACTTTATTTTTAACAATGCTGGAGTTCCATCTTTTTTGCAGATTATTCAAATAGCGGCGCATTGGATTCAGCTTTGGGTTTTCCTTCTCCTAGAGTATCAGCGGCAACCCATGGTTACTGGGTGCACCCGTCTTGTGACGGTTACTTCGGATTTTTTTCAGCCAGGCTTCGTGATGTCATTCTAGTAGATTGACAGATTTCGAGTATCTCGTGTGAGATTTTTTGCTATGTTCAGATGGTTGCTGTTTGTATCAACCATGTCTGATCCATGATCTATAATACTTTTTAAACATGTTTGGTACGTTTAATAAATAGGCTCTGTGTATCTAGGATGCAGAGGCCGGGGCAATCCCCATTTTGAAAAAAAAATACACGTTGGCTGCAAAAGGTGTGGCCCGTGGTGCTACTGACTTGAGAGGCGCCTTCAAGAGGCGAGTCGGTGCTAACGTCTTCATGATGGGGCACCTTCATAGACATCCTCATGGTACAATGGGCGCACCCCACACCATTTAATCGAGAAAACTTTAGCATGAGATTATTACTGCAATTGGCACACATTTATCGACAATCTAGAATCTCCCTTTTGCACGGGAGGGGCATGTTTGTTACATGTGTACTTATTTAAGCCACATGCTGATGGACTACATGTGAAACTCGTGTTTGCATGGTAGGTTTCTTATATGATCCCCATCCTCATATTCAGTCACTTGAAGCAGTAGAGCAGCAAAATTACAACATTTCAGCGTTTGAAGATCTCTCTGAACTGAGATTGGCCAGGAAAAAGCGAGTCTGCGGAATTCGTAACATTAACTTGTAATACTCCCTCCGATCTAAATTAATTGACTCAAATTTGTTTAGATTCAGATGTATCTAGACATGTTTTAGTGCTAGATACATCCGAATCTAGACAAATATAAGTGAATTAATTTGGATCGGAGGGAGTAGCAAACTATATTTCTAGATTTCTAAAGGGTAACTTGTGATTTTTTTTTAAACGAGAAAGGGCGACTTATGCTCTCCTTATGTAAAGATGTCCATCTTTCGAGCTAGAGATCTTAGGCCTCACAAAGGGATACATGAGTCTGACTGTACTATAAATTTGATCTAGAAGAATGACCAGTTGGTTAACTTGTACGTAGTTTTTGTGGGGAATGCGTATATGAACTTTTTTTGCTAGTCAAAGCAGTTTGTATATACTTGGTGTCCCCAAATATAGTATTGGTGTGTGCGTCGCCAGTTGCCTCATGGAGTGCATATGGACAATGGAGTGTGCAGTGTTGGTTTGGTCACCGTCGTCAGACTTGAGGAGGAGAAAGCCTATCGGTGGTGGACTTGCCCAGTGTTGCCGTTCACGCTTGACCCGTTGTGTATGGTCTTAACGTGCCCCCCTTACAATTAATTGACGGAGGCCTACCACTCTTAGCATCTTCTTTGGAGACCAAAACTAATTAATATATACCAATGTGGTGATATTAGTAGATTTCTTATAGGATTTTACTTGATACCTTTTTACCTATTGTGGAGTTCCATGTAACTTCCCTCGTGAAAAATCATGATCGTGTGGACTGTTTTTCTTCATGCGGGCTAAAAGGTAACTAGAAAGTGCCATCCATGTAGATTTTTCCACCAAAATTACTTAGGCATTACTAACTTATTCAGTCACTTAGATAGTGCTGGTGGAACTAACAAACAGTTAACTCCGCGTGCTAATCAGTTTGCTTAGCACTAGTAGATAGAATGAATACATATAAATTCCTCTCTGTAAGTATGTTGAGCTACCAAATTAGCGATGAGTGATTTTCCCTTTTCCCCCGCCTTTGCAATGTTCTCTGCTGTTGTTGTGGTTGTCGCGGCGATGCTGCTGCCGTCGGGCGTCCTAGCACGGGCACCGGCTGGGAGTAGCAAGTGCACCACCCGCTGCGGCAACATCAGCATCCCATACCCGTTCGGGGTGGAGCCTGGCTGCTACCACGACGGCGGCTTCAACCTCATCTGCAACCAATCGTACAGCCCGCCCTGGCTGTTCCTCGGCGACGGCACAGTTCAGGTGCTCGACATCAATCTGCCCAATGGCACGGTGCGTGTCAACGGCAGCACCTTATCACTGTATAATGATGGAAACATCATTTGGCGTGCCGGTGGCCTGCGATACGCTGCCAACGGGCCATACTTTCTGGCAGGAGGCCGGAACAACCTAGTAGCAATCGGGTGCAACGTCCAAGTCATCCTCATGGGAGGACATGGCACCCTTGTCAGCTCGTGCTCTCCCTTCTGCCTGGACGAAGATGCTATACGCAGCTTCGGTGTCTGCTCTGGCATCAGCTGTTGCCAGGCAACCATACTTGAGGGTCGCGCTTCCTACACACTCCAGATTCACAACATTGGTACCACTTCCTCAGGATCCGTGTACCAAGTGTTGATCGTGGAATCAGACTATATTTTTAATGTCACAGAGTATTTTGATAATGATCACAGCCGCACTGTCCCTGCCGTGCTAGGCTGGGCGATCAGCGACTCAATATGTCAGACCAATAAGTCTTCGCCTTCCTGCCGCAGTAAGCATAGCTCTTGTCACAACTATACCACTGACTTTGATCATGGTATTCCTGTTTATCTTGATCCGATTGCAACTAGTCCTATTGAACATCATGGTCCAGTTGACTATGGGAATCACGGGCATAACTGTCGGTGTTCCCGTGGATACCAAGGCAACCCATACATCTCCCATGGCTGCTATGGTAATAATACACTGCTCAAAGTACTTCTTTTTTATATTATAATGCTCAAAAGTACCTTACTATAGCCTTTCCCCTAGAGTGTTTTTGACCGACGATATGAAAACAATCGACTTATTCTGACGGAAAAATTTACAGACAAGTCATATGACAAAGAAATGGGTATGCAACGGTGCATTACGAGAAGATAATCTAGCCAGACAAAACATCAATACTTTCATGCTATATATTCATACGGGATTAGCTATTTGTCAATCGCCTAATAAATAGTACTAGTTATTTCTCAATCGACCAAGTTGTATGTATATTTTGATCGACATAACATTTCAACTTCTCCTAATGTTGCGGTTTGACCAGATATCAACGAATGCGATTATCCGGACATTTACATGTGTTACGGCGATTGCAAAAACACACCCGGAGGATATGATTGCCAGTGCCCTCTTGGCTTCAAGGGCAATGCCTACAAACCGAATGGATGTGAAGGTACCATAATAAATATCTGACCGGTAGATTTGTGCCTATTTTTTCACTCATGATGTTATCTCTTTCCAAGGATTGGCCATTACTACAAACAGATTTGTCCAGCTAGCTTCTTAGGCCTTGTTTGGATTGTACGTAAGATATGTGTGCTCCCTGGTATTTAGTTCAAGTATCAACTAAGTAAATACCCAGGAGAACACAAAAATTACATCCATTCCAAAAAAGACCCATAGCATATTCTCATATATTGTTTGTGCCTTGCTCAGACATTGATGAGTGTAAACACCCGGAAACCTATCCATGTTATGGAACCTGCATCAATATGCCTGGAACTTTCCATTGTCGGTGTGACGATGGTACCTATGGAGATCCGTTGATAAAACATGGATGCGTCAGCATCACAACAAAAAAAACGTTTACAGGTACTAAGAGCATTTTTATAACCATCATCCATGCATTATTTCTTGGACTACTCAAAATCATGACTTCATCTTTTCATCTATGATACCATATTTTACAGGTTTGAGCATAGGTCTAGTGGTCAGCGGTGGTTCGATTATTTTGCTTCTGGCGCTTGGTGCCCCATTTGTAACACGCAAAATCAATTTAAATAGAGAAAACAAGATGAAAAAAAGATTGTTCAAGCAGAATCATGGGTTGTTGTTGCAACAATTAATATCACAGAAGACGGATTTTGGTGAAAGAATGATCATTTCCTTGTTGGATCTACAGAAGGCCACAAACAATTTTGATAGAAGTCGTGAAGCGGGTGGCGGAGGGCATGGTGTTGTCTATAAAGGAATTCTAGACCTAATGGTTGTTGCCATTAAGAAGTCCAAGATTGTCGTACAAAGAGAAATCGACGACTTCATAAATGAGGTCGCTATTCTTTCTCAAATCAACCATAGGAATGCCGTGAAGCTAATTGGATGTTGTCTTGAGACAGAAGTCCCGTTGTTGGTTTATGAGTTCATTTCAAATGGTACTCTTGACCACCATCTTCACATTGAGGGCCCGATATCACTCTCATGTCGAATAAGGATTGCACTTGAAGTTGCAAGAGCTCTCTCTTATCTTCATTCAGCTGCTTCGATGCCAATTTATCATAGGGATATTAAATCATCCAACATACTTCTTGATGATAATTGGACAGCCAAGGTCGCTGATTTTGGAGCTTCAAGGTACATCCCAATTGATCAGACAGGGGTGACTACAGCCGTGCAAGGAACAATAGGCTACTTAGACCCAGCGTACTATTATACCGGTCGGCTAACAGACAAGAGTGATGTTTTCAGTTTTGGTGTTCTTCTTGTAGAACTGCTAACTAGAAAAAAACCATTCCTCTACCGTTCCAGCGGTGACGGTGTTGGTCTCGTTTCACATTTCATTTCGCTGCTTGCAGAAGGAAACCTTGATGAGATAATAGATCCTCAAGTCATGGAAGAGGGAAATGAAGAAGTCAAGGAAGTTGCTACACTAGCTGCGATGTGCATTCAGTTGAAGGGAGAAGACCGGCCTACAATGAGGGAAGTGGAGATGAAACTTGAAAATTTGAGAATTAACATCAGTTTGGCAACTAATATTGCAGCAAGGACATCTGATAGGGATCAAACCGGGCCTCAATACATGCCAACCGAAGGAGCCATTGTGGAAACAAGCAGACAATATACTATGGAGGAAGAAATATTGGTGTCTGCAAGGTATCCTCGATGATCTTGCTGTACTGTCCCTAACAAGAAACCAGTGTTCTACACAAGGCATTGCAGGTGAAAGAAGAACAAAGTGGAATAAAACAAGCTTTGTATTTTTAAATTCTGTAAGGAAACCCTTTGAAACTGTATTTTAAATTTGTTACTTTTGCATATTCAGTGTGTGGTGATTATGTTCCATGTCAGAGACTGGCTATCGGTAGTTTTGATTTGAGGAAATAAAGCACAACCTGCAATGAATGTGTTTCTGTACTATTAGTTTTTTTTTTAAAGTTGCGTGTTTCTTAGTTCCATAGACCACACTAGTATGTAGTAGTGTAGTGTGGACATGGAATGCTCCCTTTCTGAATCAGGATTTAAAACAAGAACCATAGGTGCTTCAAGAACGGAGTGGAGAAGCAGGAATACATACCTGACTGGACACATATGAGAAGAGCGGCCCATACTGTTCCCAGAGTGCTGCAGAGAATTAAAACCACAAGACAATGCAGTCCCAACTGGTCTCCGTCCACGCGAGGCGTTGATGATCAGCGACAAGCCTGCCATCGTCACCAAAAAAGCCCCCGACGGCATACGTCATGTTCTTCTTTCTTTGGCGCCATCGAAGGCACATGCGGATCGCCCATCACGAGGCGCGGCTCATGCAGCAGTGGCGGCTGCGGGATTTGCTGGATTGATTGATTGTCGCCGTCGCCGCCGGAGCAGTATCGGTCGGCGGTGGTCCCATCCAGTTAGCATCAATTGCCAATCAGTTAGCATCAATTGCCAGTCGATCGCCGGTGTGGATTCAGCCTAGGTAGTCACCTCCTGCGTTGTATCTCGGCCTCTCCGTAACGATCGTGGCCCGGAGCGGAGAATCCCTGGACCAGCCATTAAGCCATGGAGTATATATCAGAGTCCATCTGCCCAGGAGGCCTGGACCTGCCCTGTTCCTTCAGGTCACCGTCCTGGATATGGAAGCGGTTTCTGAACAATGCCGCGGAGTCTGAGCGCGTGGTTTAGTACCACCTCGGCAGCTGAGACGACGCCTCCTACAAGATCAGCGCATAGGGCCACGTTGCAACTTGAAGCTCCACTGGATGGGGTCAACGGCCAAAGGGCCCTTGGCCGTGGCCTAGATCAACGGATCTCCCCTAGCGGGAGTGTGGGCATTGTAATTTGTGATAGAGGGGGTACGCGTTCGTTCGCGCGGCCCCTGCCAAATCTCTTCAAATTCAAGCTTTGAATCTGCAAATTCCAACTAAAACCTTCCAGGACCAGTATGCATGCTGATCTGTCTGGCCCGGAAGGTATAATTCATACCATGACACATCGAGATGATGTTCCTCCGAACAGAAGTCACAGGAAAACAAACACTGGATCTAGACTTTATGTACATGGGGAAGGGCTACAGATGCCAAAAGATATGTACAGGGACTTTGTTATATTTATGGGATTGACATGAATCATCAATTCAGTACAGTCGCAGGTTTTGGGACCTGGGGAATCAACCGCCCTCTGGAGATGACAAGGTTTGGCTAATGTCTTACCAAACAGCTTTTTTCCATCCGTCACTGCAGACGGTGTGGCACATGGTGCTACTGTCTTCAAGAGAAGGCTTCAGGAGCTGAGCCGGACCAGAGGTCTTCAGGAGGCGCCACCTTCGCAGACGTCCCCACGGCACAACGGGCACACCCTACATCATTGTATCCACAAATTTTAGAAGGAGATAGGTAGTGCAATCGGCCTTAATTTATCAAATGATCTAATCTAAGACCACCCTTTTTTTGCATCAGGAGGGGGCATGATTTTTACCTATGTACTTCTTTAAGCCACTTGTCAACGCACTGCAAGTGAAACTCGTGTTTGCACGGGAGAGTTCTTATCTGATCTCCATCCTCATATTCAGTTAAGCAGATATGGCACCTGAAGCAAGAGAAGCAAAATGACAACATGTTCAGCATGTGAAAACCTCTCTGAATGAAAAGAGGCTGTCAGGGAGAAAGCAAATCAGCAGAATTCCTCATGTTAACTTGCAATACCAGACTATATTTCAACTGAAGGGTGACTTATAATAGCCCCATGGGGAGGTGTCATTTTTCTAGCCATGGCCTCACAAATGGAGCCTCAAGTGTACCACAAATTTGGTAAACTAAAGTACAATATAATAATTCTCAATTCCTGGGTGCTAGACTTAACAAAACTGCAAACACAAATGAAAAGGGGGAAGCAACAATCATTTTGCCGAGCTGAGCCATACAAACTTCTCACTTACCAATATGCTGCTATCCCCCCTTTATCCAGGCACTAACAGCAAAATATGCAAAGTCCGCTAACCATGTCTAGTAACAACAATAACAACTAATTTTAACATCTACTCCCTCCGTTTCAAAATATAAGATGTTTTACATTTGTAAAAGGGGTGTATCTAGACCCCTTTTAGTGTGTAGGTTCATTCCAAACCTAAATGAATCTAGACACTAAAAGAGGTCAAAATACACTCTTTTCACAAAGCTAAAACATCTTATATTTTAAAACGGAGGGAGTAGTTCATTATGATATCTAGTATGCCTGGACGACTGCCAAGTATTATCCAGAAAATGCTTAGATCTCTAAGATGCAAAATGCCCACACATATAGCAGTTAAAATTATAGATTCTTGTTCAGTTTCTAGTAAGATGTTTTCTGAAGGGATTATTATAGGTGAAAGATAAACTGATAATCGTGCAGTTTATTTGAAGCAACTACCAGAATTATACCAAGAACAGATTAAGTAAAACTGCCTCCTTAGGGAAATAATTAGACAGATTAAAATGAGAATAAACTCACTGTTCCATATCAGCACTGCATTGGGCCGTCTCAAGCTTTTTGTAGCTCTTACATGGCAATGAATTAACCACGGATTCTGGAGCTTGAACAGAGACCATGGAAAGTGAAAGTGATGAGGATTGCCGATGAATTTCATCCAATACCTGAAACGAATTGTGCAGGCGAGAATACTAAGTATCTAGAAGATAAATCTTATAAAAACAACAAGGAGCAGTGAAGTTGACATAATAGCATCTTCTAAACATTCTCTCTTATTTCAGTCAATGGGTGCAAAATTAACTTTGAATTAGATTTTACACCCCTCTATAGCCTGAACTGTCGATCTTCCTATTTCTCATTTATGTGTGGTACCTTGGCCTCATAAATTACCAACTGAAATATATTGACACGACCTTTATGCAATCACTAAAACAGTAAATAGATTAAGTTTCAGTCTAATCTAGTGCTTTCAAATTTATAAGTTGCTTTGTCAGAATCAGTAACTGGAGTAGAACTCTAGGAGAGTTGGATCACATACCATTGTCAGAACTATATACATATATTCAGTTGTATCACTTAGTTCTTCTACAAAAACAGCTAGAATGCTGATGATAATCCAATGAATAAGACTTGAGAGAAATAAACTCAACACATTAATGCTAAAGAGTTCCAAATACTTATAAAGATCCATTTCAAAAAGATGAAGGGAAAGAGCAAACCTCAAACAATGCCTCCGTTAACATGACAATTCTTGATACACTTGCTCGAGCACTAGATTCTTCAGCGACCAAGAAAGAATCACAGGTGCATCTACCAATTTGGTGAATCCCCAAAGGACAAGCAGCAGTACTTTGTCTGTTCCCACTATCAAAAATAGCACGGCGATGCTCCCTAATCTGTAACAATATAATAACACCAACTTCAGGACATATGTGCATGAGATCAAGCAGCAAATGATCTCCAGACAGTAAAAGTAGTGCTATGGAGCACAAGAGTCAGAACTGAAGACAGAACGGACATAAAAGAAGTGCAGAAATGAAAAGGGATATGCAAACATATAGTGTATGTTTAGTTCATGTAATTCTGGATATGCTGAAAGCAAGAAGAGGGAAAAGCTGTCATAATCAAAGGTACATGTATTTTTTCAGATACTAATGCAAACCAACATCAATGAAGACATAGTGACACCAACAACAAAATCCTAAATATGGAACTGCAACATATCAAAGAGTAGGTGTAGCTGCCATAGCAATTACCCGAGATCTTGAATACTGGTTTACTCTGACTGAACCATGGCGCCTGCGATGAAAGTACCGTGCCTCCTCAACCTCATCTCCAAAAAGGTCATCACCAAGGTCTAGCCATCTACTGTGAAATCCTAGATCATCAGTGTCTGAATCCAGATAACCTCTAGAACCACGTCTCGAAAATGCATCCCATATAACCCTTCTATGATTTCTTCTTGATTCACTGCTGCTCGAGTCTCCAGAGCGCCCTGGGTCATCATTTGAGAAGATGTTAATCATGTCATCATGCAATGTACTTCCACCAATCTGAACAATGGACCCGCTGACCATGGGAACATCTGCTCCGCTAGGAGTTGCATCTGGAACTGATTCTCCAGTGATGGATGATGCGGCTGAAGTAGCAGCCAACACAGGTGTTAAGCTGGATAGAGAAACATCTGAACTTTCACTTGCCAGACCAGATGCGGACGGAATCCTGTGGAGAGCTATCTGTGCATCCTCCAAGTCAGACATGATCCTTTCAGATGTCATCAGCGAGGAATGGAAATCAGATCGAGATATGGATCCACCAACTTCGGAAATGCAAACTGTGGCAGTATGGACACTATGAGGTGCATGTTCTACAAGCCCCTGCCCCGTAGCTATCTCAGCATTGCCAACTTCATTACTGAAAGTTCCCCTAATCATGGCATCCTTTCCTGATGAACTCTCAAGACCACTTGTCTCGGGATTTTTAACCCCCAGCGCATCCTCCTTGTTCTCACGGCAGTCTAAGTGATTGAATCTGAGGTGGTGACTTATGGTGCTTGAAGACGGATGCACTCTTGGATCCGGCTCGCTGGTGTGGCGAAGATCCTTGGCAGAAAGAGAAGGACGAAAATCCAGCCCAGCCAGTGCTCGCTCTGCTTGCCGAGTATCTACCTGCACAAAACACCTTCCTGGCATCAGCTAATAACTCGAGGTAACAAAGCAGAAGGAACATAAAGCACTCGAAATCATGAAAGCACATGTACGTCTTCAACATCAGAATGTCGCAATTCACAATTTTTAGTTCAGGTTGTTACTCAGGAGACCCAACCCAACCCTTTGTAATGTGGAATGATGGTGTCTTGAGCTCTCCGTTACGGCATGTGCATTATGAGGGTTGCAAAGTACTAGGCTACTAGCAATTTGGAAGGCAGTTAACCATGGCTGCACTGCACGTCACAGATGTGTAAGGAAGGGTCGTAAATATGAGTTCAGTTAGTCAACTGAACTGCGCGTCCATACTTATCATGATTGAACAAGCGGCAGTTCACCGAATGGTGATTAAAAGCTCCACAAGCATGTGTGCTTTCCATACGCACTCCATGGTTTCCCCTAACCGAAGCTAGTCCCCCGAATCAGCATCCCCATTCCCACGACCACCGGCAAAAAAACCCGCGACGAATCGCACCTCTCCGCGAGGCAACTCGAACGGCGGAACCCAATCGCTCCAGGCGACGGCGCGGTGCTAGGAGCAACTACCTGGTGCGCGCGCGACGAAGAGGTGGTGGTGGACGAGGACGAGGAGGAGGAGGAGAGGGCCGCGGCGAGCCCGCTGCCGCCGTCGCCCGCGGAGGATCCGGCGCCGAAGCACCCGCCGAGGCCGATCCGCGGGCGGCGCCGCGACGACGGCGCGCCGGCGGCGCAGCTGCTCCCTGCGCCCATCTCGCCTCGAGCCTTTTTTGATTCCTCTCCTCGCTCCGATTTGTCCGAAGGCGAGGGGGAGGAACAGGAACTCGCTTGGGAAACGCCGTGGATGCGGGGGCTGTGTCGCTTTATGGATGTTGCTTTCGCTCGTAAATTGCGAGCGCTGGCTGCCGGATTTATCTGAATCTCAAGCCATTGACTTTCGCGCTACAGTCAAGAACACACAAAAAATGGTATTTTTGGTCCATAAAAAAAATGCGGAAATGGTTTTAAAATGGGCCTCCGGGAGTTAACTGTGGGTTTACTCAGAGCATGACACGATTCTCTGTTATAGACGGATTCGAATTTATCCATTAATTCAAAACTCAATTAGATAAAAAACGAGGAGGAGACCACGAAAGAAGAGGCGGAAGAGGTCGGTGCCACCGCCGACGAGGAGGAGGATGACTTAGACTTCGATGATTACTACGAGTAGACGGAGGAGCCATTGTCGAGTTTGTAGGTGTTGTATGGTTGCTTCGGCTTTTTTATGTATATTCTTTGTTCGTTCGCGTTGAATAAATCAATAAAATAGGTTGTATGCATCTTTTTGATGCAGAGGCCAGGCGTCCATCCACCATTTAAAAAAACAAGTGGTAGCGGAGCTGGGGATGATGGTGTAGAGTGACAAGGACGAGACGAGATCCTTGTTGACATCAGCGGAGGTAGCTGAGAGGGTGAAGAGGAACCGCCGCAACGTGGCGGTGACCGCTTCTAGAGAGCGGATGTCCATGGGAAGACTCTAGCGGTGTGAGGCCACGGTGCAGAGACACCATGAGTCCGTAGAAGTAAGGGCTGCGGTGAGGAAGGCAGACGAGGATGAAGACGACTAGGACTGAGAAGGCCATGTAATTTTTATTTTCTGTAGCTGCTAGGGGGATCTACATAAAACAATTATTTTAAACTCAAAATCTATTTTTAGGATTGATTGTTGGGGGTATGCCGGTGTGATTAGCCTATCCAAAGCTACTGATAATTCGAACTGTTGTGCTCCCAAACGACTTGCGGACGCGGTAGAGATGCTCTAAATTGAAGCGTGGAAGGATTAGGGTCGCGAAGCGGCACCCGATCCGCCCCGCTTCATAGACAGAATTTGTTAGTCTAGTTTAATTTTTTTCATCAAAATTTCTCTAGTTTAAATTAAATCGCGAAGCGGACCCGATCCACCCCGTTTTATAGACAGAATTTGTTAGTCTAGTTTAATTTTTTTCATCAAAATTTCTCTAGTTTAAATTAAATTTTTCTTCTGCGGGCTGTCATGGGTTGCCGCTTCGCAACCCAGTGGACATGCATGCATGGAGGAATCACCGTCAGCCATGCCGGCGTCGCATTGGATCCTGAAGAGACACGCTCATGCATGCCGTGGCGATACGGAATGGCGACTACACACTGTCTGTCTCGCTTTGGAGCGGCAAACGGACTGTGCCCGTACGTCGGTCACGCGCCGTTTAATGCGTGCAAGCAAGGTGGTTTCACGGGCGTACGAACCTGGGCTGCAACAAGTGGCGTCCGCGCTGCGTTTCTTCCCGATGTCGTGTACGGTAGCCAAGAACTGTCCGACTCCGACGTCGGGCCGGGTGTACCTTCCGATTTGGCTGGCGCGGCCCGGCGATCTGGTAGCGGTAGCTCAGCTCGTAGCGGTACGGGCTTTCCCTGGGGCACGTGCTATGTTCAGGCCTGAAATCTGTCATGTAATGTTCGTGCATGCGTACAGCTCCTGATAATTCCTTCCCTACAACAGCTATTTACTCCCCCAGTTCAGAAATATAAGATGTTTAGCTCTACGAACCTATACACTAAAAAACGTTTAGATACATTTATTTCACAAGCTAAAATGTCTTATATTTCTGAACGGAGGGGTAACTGTCTGAACCACGGCATGAGAAACTCTAGGTCGTTTTCTTCTTCGAATCAGCCATTCGTTCCGCTTTATAAATAAAATACACATGTAAAACCGTGTTGGACCAGACAGTACAACGTCCAAAGGAAAAGACTCAAGACAAGATGCTGGGGCAGCAGCACACGCACGCCCGAACTAAAACAAGGAAAAAAAGAAAAGGAATAGAGACGAAGACGGATCAACTAGATGGGAAGACCATAACCGCTGCACCCTCCAAAGAAAGCCCACCCCGCTCCTAGCCCCGGCTCGTCAAGCACCCTCAAGAGGGAAAGCGACCGCTGCTGCCCGGATCAGAGATTGGCCGTAGGGTTTCCCCCGGCACACAGAGGGGAGTGGATGAAGAGTAGCCACGACGCCATCCAGGAAGGAAGATGCCACCCGTGGGCGGCACCGCGTTGGAGTCGGTCGAGCCGACAAGGATTTCTCCTGAGACCCTATCCACGACCCCCGGACGAGCCGTTGCACAGGAGACCCACGAGGGCGAGGCCTCGCCACCACCCAACTTGCCGCCCACGAGCATGCGCCACTCCGGTCCCGAATCCGCCATCATCGTCTCACCGAGCAAGCCGTTGCGAGGTCTACACCATCGCGGCATAGGTAGAAATGAAACAGCACCCAGAGTACCGCGACCGCGCAGGAGGGAACTTCCTCCACCGCCGGAGGCGGTAGTCGACCGGACGCGACCGCAGACACACCAGTCCTCCATAGGTCCGGGCGGGACCAGCAGACCCGTAAAGCCTCCGTGGAGGCAAACCAGTCCCATGGTGGTCCGACCAGGCCTCGACGGGCCCATAAAGTCTGCAACCACGCTGCAACAGGCCGGTCGAGGATGCCGTAGATCTCTTCCACCCTACCCGCCAAGATCTGCAGAGTAGCCAAAGTAGAGCCGGTTGGCCCATCTTACCAAATCCTGGCCCAAATGGGCCCGATCTGGGCCGCCACGGTGCCGCCCGCCCCAAGCTCTACCTACCGCAGTTGTGTCGCGTTGCCCCGTCGCCCACAGTCTCGCCCCCAGCCGACGCTGGACCTTCGCCACCCCATGCTCACTGTCGCAGAGGACCTCTGCAACGCAGAGCCGCAGCAGCAACTTCCGCCGAGGACCCGCACCACTACCTCCGCAAAGCCACCACGTCGCCGCCTAGACAACCACGCCACTAGACCCCTCGCACAGCCTGGCGCCCACACCGGCCACATCGGCCCACGCCGAAGCTTCCCATGAGGGGAGAAACGGCCCCGCCCGGTGGCGACGAGGGAGCAGAGGACGGGTGGCGGCGGCGGAAGTAGGGTTCGCTTGCCGCTCGCGGGAGTGGGTAGGAAAAACCGTCGTTTTTCTGCCTCCACTCCAGGTCATTCTCGGGGCGTGATAAATCTAAGTAGCGCGCCGCGGAACAGGATGTGCCTCGGAACAGGATGTGCCTGTAGTCCCCAAAAGATAGTACTCCCTCCGTTTAAAAATATAAGATGTTTTAGCTGAAGTGTATCTAGTCATCTTTTAGTGTCTAGGTTCATCTAGGTTTGGATTGAACCTAGACACTAAATGCGTCTAGATACACTTGTTTCACAAAGCTAAAACATCTTATATTTTAAAACGGAGGGAGTACATCACAATTGACTGAAAAATATACGCATTGTTTAAATCGTCTCTCAACTCTCAAGTGCCTGAATCAATATCCAAATGGAGTACCCCTCCGATCCGAATTAATTAACTTCGGATGATCTGAATTAATTAACTTCGGATATATCCGAATCTAGACAAACCGAAGTTAATTAATTCGGAACGGAGTAGTAGTTTTCTTTCAATCAGCGGACCAAATTGACAGGATAACCAACTCGTGCATGGTCTATCTCATTGGCTGGTTGTGTAAACACTGGAATACATAACGATTAAGGAAAACACGTAAAGGTCTAGGGGATGCATGTCGCGCATGTATGGGTGCGTCAGTACGTGTCGGTACGCTTCACCCATCAGATGTGGTGTTGGGCCGTTTCGTGCCGAATGTCCGGTAGTTCCCATCAGTCTTGCGCAGACACTGACCGGTGCTGGCCGGTTTCTGAGCGGTGCATGCAGGGGAATTTCCTGCTCAAACCGAGAATAAAAGAAGAATATGGGATAATCATTGCAATAATATATTCTTTGTGCTTAGCATTGTGTGGCTGGTGTTTCTAAATCAGCACCGAGGACTCTGATCCTGCTAGACCCTAGCGGCAGGAGGAGCTCGCTTAGTTTGGCCCCCATACATTGGTTGTTTCTTGATTTTCTTTAATCAGTACCTAATGCATGGAGGTTGGTATACATAGCAGCAGTACTTCTGTACTGTACTTTTTTCATGCTCACTTGTCTATGTTTTGCGGTGTTGCGTGTGGGAAACTGCCCGATCTTTGCCTAGGAAGTAGTAGGATCTATCTTCTTTTTTCATTTCTCGTGCCGATTCCTTCCTCACGCTGATGGATGACTCGAGTGTACTTCATAAAATAAAAAACCCATCATCGGTTTAGTGGCTAGTGTTCTGGGCTTTTGGCAGGCTACATTGTGTTTGGATCCAGCCCAGTCGTGGGCCAACTCCACTACTTCCACGAAGCTGCCCTCCACCTTCCAGGCGCAGAAGTCCCTTCACTCTTGTCCTAGCACGGATCCAGGACAAACGACCTGCAGACTTCGAGGTCAACAAGCGCGAGACGAGCACGGACAAAATCAAGAGCCTCCGGTGGAGGATTTAAATAAGAATGCCGCTCTCGTGCAGGGAACATCTCAACATCCAGAGAGCAGCTCACTCATCACTGTCTCAGTGTCTTACTCGAATCGTGATCTCCCTAGCTGAATCAGCAACGCTGTCCAGTCGTCTCTGATCTGCATACACGGCTCGATGTTCCGGAGGACGGCCATCTGCTTGCTCGTCGTCGCGGCCGCGCTCCTCCTGGCCAGCGGCGCCGTCTCTGCACATCGCCTTCCGCGTCCTCTTCCTTCACGTAAGTATACGTTCATCCAACGAAATTTCCTTGGGGTGCCCCGAGTCTTAATTAGCTTGTGTATATAGTATGTACGAATGAGTGCGTCGATCGATGTGGTTGCACACTTTGCAGTGCTGCGGCTGGATGGCGAGGTGAGCGCGTGGGAGCACGGCGGCCGGATTCGGGAGCGTGAAGGAAAGGGGCTAGGTGGGGGAGCCGCGACGGCGAGGCGGTTGGGGCAGAGGGCGTCGCTGCACAATCCTCCCTCGCCCAAACCTCACGGCGCGCCGAGCAGGGCAATGCCGGAGCCGCCGCCTCCGCCTTCGGTCAACGAATAGGTGCAGGCCTGGTCGGCGGCAACCAGCAAGTGATGGTGGCCTCGCTCAGTCGATCTCCTGGTCTCTTCGGGGGTGTTGCGTGGGTATCCATGTACGAGTGTACGGGAGGAGGAGCAGCTACCGTTGCATGTACTACATGAACACTTTTCCTAGTGTGAAATAAGGGCATCTGGGCACCGCGTCCGTCCGATTATATCTGGATACGTCGGCCCGCGGTCCGGCTTGTCCGGGCGGGGGCACGACCCTTATGTCCTCCTCGCAAATTAGATGCTCCGGCGCTTTGACCAATTCACAGCAAATTTACATGTCAATTATCAAATTGGCAACCAAATCAAATGGCAAACATTTGCCATTGCCTTATAGGCGTCGTCAACAGGTGGCTAGTTCATCCCATATGAGCAAAATGAGACAATATCATACAATATGTCTAGAAAATGGCAAGTTTTTCTCAAAAGCGCTTCGTCCATGCCGTTGCCCATCAAGCATCGTGAGCTCGGACACTCTTTTGCTTCCTCTCAAAACATGCCCATCGGTCTGGATCGGCGATGCTCTCCAAGTCCATGAGCATGACCTTGTTCTCCTCAGTCATGACCAGGGCTTCGGCGTCCAAGAGCTTGGTCTTGGCAACTGCCTCCTTGGCCTTGGCCTCGCCCTCCAAGAGCTTGGCTGAGATCTCGGCCTCCATAGCCTTGGCCTCAATCTCCAAGAGTCTAGCCATGGCATTGGCCTCATCCACCACAATTACTATCGCATGGAGATCAACAAAGATCTTGACGATGGCCACTTTATTTTTGCGCCGCCACTCTTCCCTCTCGGCAATGGCCGATTCCTTCTTCAACATGATGTCCCTCAAGGTTTCTTGGAACGCCAACGTGCGCCTGCTTGACGGGCGATCTCGGCCTTGGTTGCCTTGTGGCTGCCTAGCCGGCGGGCACGGAAAACAGTGTTAGGGCTTTCTTCTACCGAGAGGCCACCGTCTTCAAGATCGATGACACCGTCCGTTAATGCACTACCCTTGCCCTTGTTCTTCTTGGCCTCAACTTCTTGCCAAAGGGCAAATCTAACTTCCCACTTTTTGGTGTCCTTGATCACACTCCAACAATGGCTCAATGAAAAGCCTTGTTGTCATTGGTGGCCTTGAAGTGCTCCAAAGATTGCACAATCTACACATATAGATGACAACAATGGCTCAACACATATCCATGGTGCATGGAGTAGAGAGGAAGAGGTTTTACCATGTCCACCATTGATAACCCGCTTATCTGCCTTTTCGACACATTCTCGAAAGAGCCTTGGAACTTGCTACACTCGGGATGGATGACACCCCATATCTTGGCAAGTGAGAAATCACTTCGATCGCTAAAGAAGGCGGTTGGCTTGAACTTCCTATGCTCATTGAAGAAATGGCCCACCTTTCTCCAATAGGCATGTCTCTTCATCTCGGCGCCGTGTATTGGATCTTGTGAAATCTCTATCCAAGCTTTGCATAGTAGCTTGTTCTCTTCGGTGGTGTAGTCAGCCGTCCTTTGGCTATGCTTCTTGCCCTCGGCAATTGTATAACCTAGTGTAGCGGCAAGTGCCACAGCTGTGGCTTGGGTGATGGCATCTTGGGTGATGAAGCCATGTGTGGAGGCGCCATCGTTACCAAACAATGCCTGATCGTTGATGTCGTAGGCTTATTGTTGAGTCTCGCGTTGAGACTCTTCTTGGGTGAAGCCGGCCTAGCAACTCTCATTGATCATGTCCTCCAAGAGGGCATCGCCATAGTCCTCAACAAATCCATACACATAAATTGGCAATGACATGTCATGGGCATAGCCAAATGGAAATGAGAAATAAATTGTGGGACCTTACCGCCTCACCAACCACCATTCCGTTGAACCAGTTGGCTGCAGGTTGCATGTTGGCGATAGAGATGCGCCATGCCTTCTTTGACGCCGCCTGCGCTAAGCCTCTGGCTGTGGGAGTATGGTTGAGGATGATGGGAAGGCCTTCCGAACACGACGTCGACGACTGTGGATCGTCGAGGCGGGAAAGCGCGCCACTGTTCCTCGTGTGGCCACCCTGCGCAAGCGTATGCGGGCCTCGCGTCCTTTGTTGAATTGGTGGCCGATCGCTCGGTGTTGAAGTGACCATGTTGGTCGACGACGCGCCCGCCGCCAAAAGGCCAGGTAGAATCACGTCGGGGCCGAACGCGGTCCTGCTTCCTTGGCCAGCAAGGTGGCGTTTGCCTTGGCCTATGCTTGGATGCACATCTCGTTCTCTTTTCGGCGCTCGTCTTCGAGTGCGGCGAGTGCCGCACGTTGCCTCGTGGTAGTTCTCCTGCCTACGCGCTCGTCAGACTCGGCCTTTCGCTCCTTCGGCGTCATGTCCTTGACCAGCTTCTTCGCCTTGATCGGCTTCTTGGCGGGGCGGTAGGCTGAGCAACGGTGACAATGACGGGATCCATCGCTTCCGCTTCCGCTTTCGCTCAGTCGAATTTAGGTGGAAGGGCTTTAGGTGAGAGAATGGATTGGATTGTGCCACTGGCGGGAGGAACCACCAAAGAGGAGGGGAGGACTCGCTTTGTCCACCCAACATATCGGTAGCCCAAATTTAGTGCGCCGATGCGTTGGGCCAGACGGTTCGGCGCGATTAACGGCACACCGAATGGATTTGCTGATGGAACAATGAACTGATCGTGATTGGAAATAAGAGAGGACGAAAATTCGTTACAGAGTTTTCTATATTTCGCAAAAAGATATAGTACTATAACATTATAATAATGACAAAGTTTACTGGGCTTTGGGCGTGCTACACTGTATCTGGATCCAATCATGTGCAGCCCAACTCCACTCCGTTCCAGGAAGCTGCGGTGAACCTCTCCCCCCGGTCAAACGACCGCGCGCACTTTGAAGTCCACACGCGCGTGACAAGCAGAGCCAAAAATCCAGAGTTCCCTAGTGTCACCACTAAATACTAAGAAATGCCGCACTCGTACAAGGAGCAGATCTCTCACTGTCTACTTAGTGTAATCTCGTTACTAGCTGAATTAGCAGTCACCAGTGTCTAAATTAGCACCGGTGTCCAGTCTCCAGTGGTCTCTGATCCGCCTACTACACGGCTCGATGTACCCAAGGACGGCCACCCGCTTGCTCGTCGTCGTCGTCGCCGCCGGATTTCTCCTGGCCAGCAGCTGCGCCGTCACCGCGCATCGCCCGCCGCGTCCTCTACCTCCAGGTACACGCTCGTTCATCCAACGAAATTTCCTTTGGTGTTCTGAATCCCAGCTTCCAGCCTGTACTAGCTGTATGTATGAATGGATCGATTCGATGTGATTGCAGTGATGCTGGGAGGCGGCGGCGGCGACGCCGGCACACGGGGGAGCTTCGGCCGGATCCGGACGCCGGGGAGGCCTCCGCGTGGAGGAGGGACGTGGGAGCTAGGCGCGAGGCGTTTGGGGCAGCGGGGGTCGCTGGATAACCCTCCCTCGCCGAAACACGGGATGGCGAAAGAGGTATGGGCGCCCGACCAGCCGCCGCCTCCGTCTTCGGTCAAGGACTAGGTGCCGGCCGGGGGTACGTACGAGCACCAGGGCGATGGTGGCTTCGATCCATCTCCTGATCTCCTCCGGGTGTTGCGTGGGTAGAAGAGAACAGCTAGCTGAGCTGCTTCCTGCCCGTCTGACGTCTGTGTACAAGAACACTTGTTACTTTCGCTGGTGTAAAATAAGTTGCCGTGCTGAAGCGAGAGATGCTTTTCGATTTGCAGATGAAACGAAATCAATCGTTCCTCTGACGCGTAACTGCAGAGCTCATTTTTCATCACTTCACTTTGCGTCTCTGGTTAATATGAGTAATATGGATCAGATGCCAAATGTTCTGGGAAATTGGCAACTTAGGTTTGTGTTGGCCCTGAGAGATTAGGGAGCGAACTCGTATTCCCCTTCAAAATTCCGTTGTATATTTGTATCTGGTCTCCAATCACGTTTCAGCAACCTGGCACCTGCTTCGCCCTTTTTCTCCGTCAACATGCATGTTCTCAAGCTGTGACGGTGTGAAAACATGAAGGTGATCATCAGGAAAAGACAAACGCCATTCACGTGGCAGTGCGACTCTGTGCTTAATTTAAGAAGAATCCTCATGTGCATCGTCATCACGTACAGTGCACGGCCGGATAGCTTAACCATCCCGGGGCTCTAGGACAGGACAAACAGCCATGGAGACTTTGAGGCCAATACACCAAGGTACGGAAGAGCGGAGACAAAAACCCGGAATCCCACACTCGAACAGCTCACACCGGCAGCGCGTCTCATCAGACTCACTTGAGCTGTGAGCACCGACTGAGAAGTAGTAGTACCACTGCCCGGTGTTCTCTAGCTAGCCCGTCTACTGGGCTAGCTCGATGCGTCGCAGGACGGCCACCACATACAGCTTGCTCGTCGTCGTCGCCGCCGCCCTCCTGATCCTGCCCCTGCTCGGCTCCTGCGCCGCCGTCTCCCCGCATCGCCTGCCGCGTCATACTGCTCCAGGTACATATATACGCAACGAATCAACCAGCTTGTCTTACGTTTAGGAGATCTCTGTGTGTAAATGGGGATCGATGTGATTGCAGTGATGCTGCTAGGCGGCGGCGCCGGTGCTACTGCTTGGGAGGGCGGTGGCCGGAGCCGTCTGCGTGAACAGAGTGAGCTGGCTGCGAGGCGCTTGGGGCAGAGGACCCCGCTAGGGAAGCCCCCCTCGCCGAAACCCCATGGCATGACGGGGATGGTGATGCCTCTCCCGCCGCCGCCCCCGTCCGTCAACGAATAGGCGCTGCCCATCGCGACGGTGAGCTGGTGCCTGCAGGTGCCCTGGTGGCTTCGAACCGATCGATCTCATGAATCCTTGATCTCTTTGGGGGGTGTTTGATCGATGCGGGAGAAGGAAACAGCTAGCTAGTTGCCGTGTACAAGAACAATTTTGCTTGTTCAAAATAAGTTGCCATGTGCTCCATCCGTGCACGCTCGTGCCATTCTGCGAGATGTAGGATGCGAACAACGGCTAGCTCAGCTCAGCCCATGCATTTGCTGATGAAAAAGAACGTCGCTGGGCGAGGAGTTAAATAGAGTAACAATCTCTCGAAGGCTTTACACCCCGCTATATTAAATATAACAACCATCCGATACAACGTTCCAAATAATATTGGGGAGAACAACACAAGCCAATCCCAAACGAAAATACAAAAAGAATAAAAAGAAATAAAGACGATATCGGCGGTGCAAGGAGAACGAAGAAAACTCGCCACCGTTGTGCCCTCCGGAGTGCTTGGTACGCGCCGATTTGGAATGCTAGACGTGTAATTGATTAGTACTTACGGATGTTTACTAACAATTCAATCATATAGTACATGTAATTTCAAGTAGTGAAGCGTATGTATATTTAGCCTCTCCCACATAGAAAACTGCATCAGAAACAATGAACCTGATCTATTCGCTATTTAAACTTGGACAAAACCACCATAATTATCACCATTATTCCACATTCATGGTTCTGTTAATTTAGTGTATTTTATTGTTGTAGCAACTAGCTTTACCTTCTTTTTTTCGGGTCACGGCTTTGGGGATTGCATCGACTATCTTTTCGGACTTGAGGCAGAGCCAGCTAAGGACATGGGTGTCCAAATGCACACCCATTACTTCTGGGAGAAGAGAAAATTTGTGTAAGTCTAATTAAACTCTGTACTAAACACAACTCTGAGTTAGTCATATAATTAATTATTAAAATTTCAAAAAAAAAGTAAAACTTTCAACCCTTAATTTTGTACACCCAATCCAGATTTCTTTCCTCCCCAAGGCTCCCAATTATGCCACCTCTTGCAGTTCCATACGTCCGTAGTCTTCTTTTTGGCCGTGCCGAGAAAGGTTTAGGTGGAAATTTTATATCAACATGCCGAAGAATAGGAGAAGTATGTTTACTTTTCATGTTTTCTGAAGTTCAACCTAATGCACTATTCTAGAGATGGCTCGGCCCTACAGGAGTGCAGAAGATATCCTCCACATCCAAGAGGCGCACCCACAAGCTAGTTTTAGAAAAAGAAAACGGAAATGAAGAGCCAGCGATCTCACACCTCACATCGGCACTGTCAAATACTAGCTCTCAATCGGTTGTTGAACCTTCCTAAGTTTTTTTTTGGACGCAACGGCAAAAAGTGGCAACGCGCGCGGTAAATTTGGCGCGCCGGCTACAACACACAATTAAACTCGCCCGTGCGTGCACATCAATCGCCAAAGTAAAGTTTCCCTTATCCTCCCCACCGCTTCCCGCAGCCGCCACCCCTCGGCCGCCGCCCCTCAGCCACGGCCCCAGCGTCCGCACGTCGTCACCGTCGTTGGAATGCCTCCACGCTGATGTGGGCCCTTAAGCTCCCCCGGCTTTCGCGGTATGCGCGTGTGGCCGGCGGCAACTTCTACACCGAGATAAGGGCTGGCGGTGCCCGCATCACGCTCGGCACCTTAGAGACCACGCACGACAGGGCATGCACGTATGATGCGGAGGCGTGGCAGCACGGGCGGCCGTGCCGCGACATGAACTTCTACGACGTGAAATTCCACGTCGGCCATTCCTGTATCATTTTTTCACATTACATTTTCATCTTGAACGTAATTTAGCAATAGTAGTTCCAAAAAAAATTAGCGAAACCATATCTGGAGGTACTGATGACTTCTCCTTACTGCACTTGTGTTCGGTGAGGAAGAAGTTGGTAATGATAAGACCGAGAGAGTCCATGAATTAATTATGTCAACTCGGACATTCTGCTGGTAGTATAGATATATATATAAGATCTTGGGATGTTACATGAAAAATTCCTCTTTCTCTTTTTTATACTTACCACTTAGTTTATTGGCCTATCCTTTTAAGAATCAACGCAAATGACGTTGCTGGCTGTCTCGCTTTTCCTATTGTTGCTTTTCCTATTGCCCATCCTTTTAAAAATCAAGGCAACGCCAATACAAGTCGAATGTGGTGGAGCCGGCGAGCTTTTTCCTCTTGTTGCTGGCTTGGTGCTGCTGGTATATCCTCCGGCTCTGGAAGAAAGAACCCTCTCGGGCATCTGCTGTCCTCGGCTATTGGAGGAGCGGGGATCGGAGGGAGGCGGGCTTGGCGGCGGGGGATCGGGATCTCTCATCCTTTGCATTGATGGCTTCTTTCGGCTTCTCCGGAGCCTCCTCCTCCTACCATGACCTCTGCTGCAACGGGGCAGGAATTGCAGGTACTTTCTACCAGACCTTCCATTCTCTTTGCTCTGCTTCTTAGTCGTCGAGAAAATTGGCCGGAATTTGACGTTTCCGCCGCCGCGCCATCTTCTCTTATCTTGCACTTGCACTTGCAGGGAACATCTTTGCCTTTGTGCTCTTCGTCTCCCCGCTGTAAGTGCTGTGCTCCCCATTCGATTCAACCCGATTTCTTACGGATCCAGTGCTAATAAGCGGGCGCTACTGCCTGCGGCTGCGGGTGACATGACATCAGGCCGACATTTAGGAGAATCGTCCGGAATGGGTCGACGGAGCAGTTCTCGGCCATGCCCTACCTCTACTCGCTCCTCAACTGCCTCGTCTGCATGTGGTACGCCCTCCCCTTGGTCTCCAGCGGCGTCGTCCTAATCGCCACCGTCAACACCATCGGCGCCGCCTTCCAGCTCGCCTACACCGCGGTATTCATCGCCTACGCCGACACCAAGAAGCAGAGGGTTGGTACCTACCACTTCTACTTCCACTTGTACTTTGCTGGATGGATTCTTCCCGGTACGCTCCGTGTCTGTAACATGGACGGTCCCTGCTGCAGCTGAAGGTGTCCCTGCTGCTGGTGGGCGTGCTCTGTGCATTCGGCCTGATTGTGTATGTCAGTATGGCACTGTTTGATCACAAGCCTCGGCAAGCACTCGTGGGCTATCTCAGCGTCGCGTCACTCATATGCATGTTCGCATCCCCTTTGTCAATCATTGTAAGTACAGTATTGCTAAATTTGCATTTCATAACCCCACATCTGGCCTATCTATAATCAGCAGCTCTAGGCGTTCTGCAATTTGAGTTGGCAACAATGATCCCTCTCTCTCTGGTTTCTTCTTGTGTTGGACGGACAGAATCTGGTGATCAAGACCAAGAGCGTGGAGTACATGCCCTTGTATCTCTCGCTCTCCATGTCCTTGATGAGCGTCTCATTCTTCGCATATGGGGTGTTGCTGGATGATTTCTTCATATATGTAAGATACATCCAATCCAATCAGTTCCCTGTCGCTGATCGCTGATCCTACTAGCTTTTATTGCTTGGAAGGATGTCTAACATCACATGCGTTTTGGTCCTTCCTTCTTGTTGGTTTGCGCAATTATTACAGATTCCCAATGGAATTGGCGCTGTCCTGGGCGCCATACAGTTGCTGCTATATGCCTACTTCAGGAAAGAAGGATCCAGAAGAGATGAGTGCACACGGCCATTACTAGTCACACATGCATGAGCATGCAAGACAAGAAGCAAGCTTGGGTTCCACAAACTATTTACTGTCATGATGCGGCTTTTCTCTTCTTTTTTTTTCCCTGGTCACGAGGTTGCACTATTTCAATGGTTTGTGTAAACTTTAATATTAGTGTCTGGTTTTGGAATGTGTGTCACGTCCGTTTGACAAATCTGGAGTGCTGGTGGTGGATGGATAACTCCAGATCTGCTGCCAACTGCCAGAATATATATGGTCATACTTTTAAAAGAAGAGTAGGCCTAAAGTTGCTCTCTACAGGTAAGCAAGGCGTGTAATGTTACTTAAGTTGACGAGATCAAGGAAGATCTCTACCATGGTTTCTTTTAGGACTAAAAGTAGGAGAACATGCGAAGCAGTATATGTTTATTGTTAGAAAAATGGTGTCTTGCAACGAAAGGAAGATAAGACCACACAGCTCACTCGGCCTTAGCTGTCAACTTCACGTGCACACAAATACTTAAGAATACAAAATATAAATCTGCCGGTCAATGCTGGAAAATTACCTTCCTCTTTGTGGTGTCACTTTCTTGCAGCAAACTGGTGTTTGAGTAGGGCTTGCACGTTTTAGGTTCTCTAGAGGTTCAAAACATGCACCCATCATCTCAGCCTTTTCTTCCTGGAGTTCAGATGTTGTTTTTCTTTTAAAGTTCCGCTCTAATGTATCTGAGAATATCTATGACCCGAATTGAACGGAGTCGACTCACAGATGGACCGGATTTGCAAGTGTGGTTTACAACCGCGTCGCTATCACTACAACACGGACGTCGGGTCTTAGCGCTTATAGACACTGAGGCACATGATGGCACTACCGAGGCTCCTCCCGGGTCGTCCGCGCGGACGGCTCCGGAGGCCCCCAAACCCTAGCCGCCGCCGTCTCAAAGGGGGCTATCCCGGCTGTCGCCGTCGCCGATCCCGGCGGTGGTGGCGGCGCCCGGCCGTCTAAGATGGGCGGGAGGAGAGGCGATTCCCCTAGGCCTGCCCTACGCACGGAGGGCGGCTGGTTTGGGGAGCGAGGGAGCGACGCCATGAGCGTGCGCTTGTGGCTGAGGAGGGAGCGAGGCAGCGGAGCTATGGCAGACGCTGGTGGCCAGGCGTGGCATCGAGTCGGCGACGTCTGCACGGGGCATGGATCTGGATCCGTTCCAGGTTGGCCACGAGGCATGGCGGAGCTAGCATCGGGATCTCGGGGCGGTGCTCAGACCTCGCTGGTCCGGGTCGTGCTGCTGGCTAGATCTGCTCTATGTCCGGCGGCCAGTCGTTCGTTGTTCGGCTTTTGGTTGTTGAGCCTCCTCCTCGGCGGCCGGCGGGTGGCGAGGGGGCTGTCGGCTCGGCTTGAATAAAGGGGGTGGTCCTCGGATCTCTCTCGCACCAAGACGAAGATCTACTTGATGAGAGCCTCCTTTGATCTAGCCAGAGTGTCTGGTTTCGGAAGGCTCCGCCAGCGAACTCCTATGGGCGCATATGCCTGGAGCTTGCTGGATCGGAAGGAATTCGGTCACACGCATCTGTGTTTTTTGTTGGCCGTTTGGTTTTAGTGGGAGTGCGGTGAAGCTCTGCTACCTGTTACCATCATGCAACATGTCTTTGACGATACACATGGTGAAGTCAGATGCGGAGAACGTCATGAAGGCAGAGACATGTGTGCGAGCTATGGTGGATTGAGTCTTTATGGCGATGAGGATCTGGCTTGGATATTTGTGACTCGCAGCAGCGTCTGTTAGAGGGAACGGCATCACAGGAGGAGTTCACAGTCTTATTTTGCAGGGTGAAAACCCAAGGTCTGGCCTTCATTGGTTGTGCCTGACAATGGTCTTGCAGAAAGCATTGCTTTTGCGAGCGAGGACTTTCTCCAGGGTGAAAACCTAAGATCTTTGATCGGACGATGACATCGCTTGTGCACTGTTTCCTTCTTGAAGGCGTCACTTTTGGAAGGGTTGGACTTCTGGTGTTGTTTTGGTGGTGGTAGTGTCGATACTACTAAGGTCGGATTCCTGTAGCGGGACTTTTCTTTTTTATAATTCTTCTTTTTTTTTCGATTGTGTGCATCTGTATTGTCATTAGGGTATGCGTTGTTGCAGAGGCTGGATGTAATTGGTATCCGTGTGATATTAATATATGCATTTCCAAAAAAAAGACACTGAGGCACGTGCTTAATCACCGCTTTCGCGCTGAGGCGACAAAAAAACCCGTCAGAGATAACTGCGTCGGGGAACGATATCATATCAGCACAACGTCATCTGCTAACATAGCGCTTCCACGGTAGCAAGAGGTTAACGTCGCGACCCATTCTAGGCGGACATTGTGTATATAACGTGGCAGTTATGAGACGACGACACAAAGATACTGCATGATCTGATATATGTCGGTGGCTGCATGGGTGCATAGCAATATAATTAAATTGCTAATTAATTCAGAACATTTTATATATAAATATAAATCACATATAGAAAATAATAGAAAACTCATAATATACAGAAAATCATACATACGATAGTGATACACATAACTTAGATGCAAGTACTTCATCTAAATTTAGTTCACATACATCTCTAAAAAACTAACTAATTATTTCATAACAACTGACTTAGATTTTATGCATTGTCATGATCAAATATCCCTCCTTTTCTTGAAACTTGAAGACACAAACATCTCCTTCTTGCAGCTTATTATGAACAACACAGTCTGCCTGATTTAAAGTCAAAATGGTAGTGCCATCATTTTCTCGCTTCGTATGAACTTCTCCAATGGTCTTATTGCCACCATGATCTTTCATCTTGTCTTTATCTTCATAAATGTGAGGAATGGAAAACATAGGGCTGCAAGTGGGTTGGTACGCGGGAGCCCGCGTAGATGCCACGTATGTCCGCAATGTGTATGCGGGATGCCGCGTATACCCACAAAATGTTAATCGCAGTTAAGCGGCCCCCGCGTATGCCCGCATGTTCACACGTAGTATATGCTACAGATTCGTTAGTCAGTTAGAAGCAGTACTTGTTTGTTGACAGCTAATTGTATTTGTGCACGAAAGACATGGCTACTCCGCGCCTCTCCCAACACCGCCACCAAACATGAGTCCTTTTTACTGTGTCGAGCGACGGCGCCGACACGACCACATGTCGTCGGTGTTGCTGTTTTGTTGGGTTATTTTTGACTGGCCGACTCCATTTGCACTGGTTGTCGCCGCCATAAAAAATTCAGCACAAGAGCATCTCTAACTCATCCTCTTAATATTAGAGCCGAATTCAGCGTACTGTTCACCTGATTCCTATATTTTAGCTTCTCTAAACTTCGGCCGTTAGATTCGATCTACTTTATTTGAACTTCTAAATTTAAACTTCGGCTAGACACTTGACCAAACATATTGCAATAAAACGAAAACACATCAAAATCAAACTAAACCACTTAGTTCATACATAGATTGCATTTCATAAATAGTTTCTAACCCCCGACCATGCGGAAGAAGGCCCTGTCGGCCGAGGAGGAAGAGGCGAGGCGTGCAGCGTACTCCTCGTAGCACGCGGTCTCTGCAGCGACGCAGTTAAGATTCTTGCGTCGGTGCTCCACCATGTACCGCTCGCTGGTGGCTTCGGCCTCGTGCCGCTCCCGCGCCTTTCGGTCCTCCCGGGCGATGAGCGCGGCGTGGCCACAACTGGGATGGGAGAAGAGCTCCGGGACCTCGTCGGGCTGGCCTAGGGGGAAGTTGAGAGGCCGCAGTCGCTGCCATGGAGCTCGACATTCTTGATGTCGTGCGCCCAGGCCGCCTGCCGCGCCGATTGGAAGATTCCAATCTAGTGTCGGCGGCCGGTGTGTGCGGTCGGTGATTTCGGCGACCTAGGTCCCCCACTGCCGCTGCCGCACTCCATGGTAATGGCTTGTCGGTGGTGGTGGGAGGCCGGGTGACCTTGATCTCCGGCCACGGGGCGCGCCGCGGCCCCGAACGGTGCTACGGGTTAGCCGCGGCCCCGAATTTTTTGGGGCTAGATTCCTATATTTGCTCTCTAAAGCTTTTAGGGGTTTGATTAGATGCTACTTCGGTCGTTAAAGGAGCAAATTTGTTCACCTGACGGCGAAAAGGGATGAGTTAGAGATGCTCTAACACCGTCATGTCACGTACTTCATGCGTCTCAAAATAGACGTTGCAAATTTGCTAAATCTGATGTATCTAGACATATAGATATATTCAAATTTAGAAAAAATCCTGACAACTATTTTAAGAGGGAGTATGTATCGTGTATTGTTTCCTATATACGTACAAACAGTCGGTAAGGAATCGATCAACTTCATACAGTATATGTATGCTCGTGCAGCAGGCTCGCTTTATACTAGCTTTATACCAAACCAAAATCGACCAGGGCAAAGTCAGTTAATACAAGCGATTTATGTGGTATATGTGGTTACAGCGGGCGGTATGCAAAGTACCGCATAATCCTGACTACTGCCTGCGGGCGTCCGCATACTACTTTATGTGGGGCAGAGTATGCGGCGCCGCGGACGGTCCGCCTCCACTTACAGCCTGAGGGAAACATGCAGACAAAAGAGCATGAAAAGTACTGCATAGAAAGAAAGAAACAATTACTGGTTATGATAGAACCCTACCATATATTTTTGGAGATGTTGTTCTTGTTCATGGTGTAAATGTAGTAAGGAATCGTTGGCTTGTATCTCCTGACTATCCACTTCAGGTTTCTCCTTCTCGATCTAGTCATGTTGACGCCATTACGAAATATATAGTGAAGACCGTATTTGTCGACAACTTGGGTATCTGATTCTGAAATGAATTTATATTACTTGACACACATACATACATGTTATTGATCAAGTCTCACCACTATACCTCGCGGGATAGAAGGCACAACCAGACAAGAACTAGATACTTGCCAGGGTTGTTCTCCGCAATAGATATTCCTAACCTACCGAGTCTAACAAAGCTACATTATTCTCTTACAACAAAAATTTCTAACATACAGATATCATTCATATCAATGGGATTTAACCAACGGCTAACATATCAACCAATCCGTTAGGACAAACTGTGGACAAGAACTAAGTACCAAGAAGGACGCCGGAGAGGTGCGCGCAGTCTTGGTCGAGGACGCCGAAGAGTTTCCGCAGCCATGGTCGAGGGCGCCGAAGAGTTTCACGCAGCCTCGGTCGAGGCGCTGGATAGATTCGCGCACCCGCGGTCGAGGGCGCTGAATAGGTGGAGGGTGAAACTAAGATCTAAATATGGAGACTTTAAGTGAGATCTAGAGATGAACGATTTCTTTTAGATAAGGTTGAGATTTAAAACTTGGTGGGTTTATCATTTTGACCCATTAAACAAGTTTGCACACAAGTAAATAAGTAGGAAAGTAATTAATTTTCAAAAAAAGATATGTTGGCAATTATTCTCAAAAAATGAAACAAATTAAAGTACTTGGGTAATAAATATACAATACATATCTAAAAAATAATAATTATAAAATACATGTTCAAACTAAATTAAAAACACATGAACTACTATTTATTATCCACTAATCCTCCTCAATAGACTCGGAAGAGGTAACAGAGTCTACATAGTCACCTAACAGTTCATCCACATCACAATGAATTAGTTGAGTCATTCTACCAATAACGTCTACCATGTGGAAGGAAATCTGCTAGCACTCCGCCTTCTGCTCGCGGAGAAACTGGTTTGCCTCTTCTTTTTCTCTATTATTGATTTGTCCATAGTGGAATGCCCTCCGGTGTCACAGCTCCATCGAGGGTCACACATAACTTTGCAATGCGGTGGAAGGCCGCATCCGCACAGAAATTGTGTATCCATCTTGCGCCATTTTATTATGGGTCATCATTATTAGCATCAAGTGGTAATATAGGCAAAATCTGCGGGATGGGTGATAAAATGTGAAGAAACAAGATTTTCTCCCAATGTGAAATAATCTAGATGGATCTCGATCAAGAAATCCTCAATATCCATCAAAATGATGATTTAAAATCCAGAAAAAAGCTTACTTCCATCTCGCAATCGATCTCTGTAGCACGCCACTTAGCTCTCGTCGGATTCACCCTACCACCGACAGAAACTTCCGTGCAGAGAGAAGGTGAAGATAAATGGGGAGTGGGGAGATATTCAAGGGTACAAAAGAGATACTTATAACTGTTCGGCCGACGCTTGCCTTCCGTGGTGGGTCTCAGCGGTCAGTGGAACAGGGTTAACCTGCCAGTCCAGACGGGCCTACTGTGCAGGTTGTGTTTAATCCATGGCGTCAGTTAATGTGTCTGCGTCGAGTCAACCACGGCAATCAACAACACCGCACTTGCCTATCACCTACCATGGCACAATTTTGTTATGCTATCGGTAATACCACAGTGTAAATATGTATGCCGCCTCGATAGCCTCCGTGAACCCACATCCGTCGGGTAACCAACTTTTGTAGATACTTTTAGCTTATGTCAGCCAAAAAAAGTACCATGTATAGGTAGTAGTTTTGTAGTGTATGTGATGTGCGACCGGCTGAGGCCGAAGGACACCTGCTGCAAGGTCAGCGATTTTGTGGCATGGGTTGATGAATAGCACGAATGGATAGTGATTTTTTACTTCAATACACTTTAATTCATTTGTGGTGTGAATTCAAAGCAACCGAACATTTGAACATCTGAGAAGAAGAAGTATGCAATAAAAGACGTACTGAGAAGAAAGATATCAACGAGATTAAGGAGTGCAGTAATATTGTCCAAAATATATTGTCGATTAGGAGTGAACTAACCGACTTAGTTGAGCATATGTAATATAATACCTCTGTTGTTTAGTATGTATGTATATTTGTGATATTTTGCTACTAAAGATGTACTATTGATTTGCATTGATTGCTTTACCAAACCTGTAATAATTAATACATGTCTTGTTTAATGCCTCCTTTTCGGGTATAAAGCTAGGCTAAAAGAACCAGCATACCCACCAAGCCCACGAAGGCTCTCGTTATATCCCAATAATCCACCACCGACCTCCAGTTCATGCACAACCTTAACATATTTCCGCAAAACCTCACTCTCGCCGAGCCGCAAACGTCCAGCCAGCGCGTCCCTCCACTTAAGTGCCAACCCTAATAGAGTCGTCCCCCATGCCACTCCCCATGAGATGTCGACCCAGATCTGTCTGTCTCGCCGGCCCCTCCCCGTGAGATCTCGAGCCGGATCTATCAGTATCGCCCCTTCCCGTGAGATCTCAAGCCGGAACTGGATGTCTCGCACCTCCCCGTGAGATCTCGAGCATATTTTGAGCCGGATATGTCCGTCTTGCCTCCTATAAGATCTCGAACTGGATTTGTCCGTCTCGCCCCTCCCCATTTCCTTGACGAGGAATATGTTGGGTCCGCAGCATAGAAAACAAAAAATTTCCTATGGTGTGAACTACACGCCAAGATCTATCTACTAGGTACAAAGCAACGGGTGAACATATATCCAACGAGAACTTACCCTCGTAGACAACGAGCTTTGTTAACGAGTAGGAACTCATGGTTGATGTAGTTGTACACTTGCCGATCTCAAGATCGTGATGAAGTCCAGCAGGTCCGGCTCCAGCACGTCCATCAGATCCAGCTCCAGCACCACCAAGTCCAGCACCACAAAGCAGCGGTGCATCCGTGATCGCACACACGTCCGGTACCCCGACAACCTCCGTCCCTTGCTCCAGCAAAGCAGCGGAAGCAGCAACTCCTTTCCAGATAAAGCCACCGGGAACATGTATCTCGCTAATCCGAGACCATGGGGGAATAATACTAGAGGGGGAGAGAGATCCTTCACAAGGAGGTGTGTGTGAGAAGTGAGGAGGGGGTGGCCTTTTATAGGAGGAGGGAGGTGCCCCTCCTTCATGGCCGGCGCATGGAGGGGGTGACCCTTCACCTCCTCCATTCATGTGGTGGTAACCCCTCCACATTAAAATGCCCCTTCACATTCTCTTTTAAAGTCTCTACTTTAAATGCATTAAATTTCTCCAAATTTAATGCTCTCTCATTTAATAAAACTCTTTTATTATTTTTATTCAGAATTTTGTTAATTACTTTAATTAATAAACATTCACATAAAATCCCCTGCAACATTTCAATATTACATGGAGAACCAATTTTAGCAATTTCACCCGAAACAGTTTCGGTGTCTACTGAAATAATTCCAGCGCTTTCTTAAATCTTTATCTGAAACATATTTGCTCCAAATGGTGTCGGTATCCCTTAAGTGTGTCATCCTATAGTTCGCGAATAATGCAGACATAATCGAGACCCCTCTCCGATCAATAATCAGCAGCGGGACCTGGAGATCCATACTGACTCCTAAACATTCAACGATGACTTCTGTGATCGTGAGAACCTTTAACGCTAGTAACTAAATCCCTTTGTCCCGCGATATATTACATGTCCTAGATTCGATTATCGGTATCTCCATACCTAGTTTGATCTCGTTACCGACATGCACTCTTTTCTCGTTCCCGTGATATAACATTCTAGTGATCACATCACTTGCTTGCAAGCTATTTCAATGTGATATCACCGAGAGGGCCCAGAGTATATCTATCCATCATCGAGATGGACAAATCCCACTCTTGATCCATGAGCCTCAACATAACACCTTCATAGCACTGAACCCACCTTTATAGTCACTCTGTTACGGTGTGACGTTTGATGTTATCAAGATACTCTTCCAGTGTTAGCAATTAACATGATCTCATGGTCTAAGGATAAAGATTACTTCGTATGATATTATAGCAATATAAACATAATGACTTTGATCGTAATGCTATACTTCGGATGAATGTTCATCACATCATTCCACCAATGGTGTGACCTTGTTATTAACAACATCCAATGTCCATGATTAGGAAACCTTGATCATCTTGTTAATCAACAAGCTAGTCTATAAGAGAGGCATAACTAGGAACCTTTTTTGTTTATTAAACACACATGTATTGATGTTTCCGATCAATACAATTCTAGCATGTAAAATAAACATTTATCATAAACATGGAATAAGATAATAACCACTTTATTATTGCCTCTCGGGCATATTCCCTTTAGTCTCCCACTTGCACTAGAGTCAATAATCTAGTTTGAAAAACTTTGCGTATTGAACACCTATGGCTTTCTGATGTTGCATATACGCTATTGCTAGTGGTTAACATAATCTCTGGATCTGACAGTTTCAGGTCCGTGTGTATTTGCATGTCTCTGCGTCTCTACGCATCACTCATTCTCAAATGAGATGGCATTGTATAGATTTGGTCCTTTGGTGAGACCTTTAGTTTGTTCGGCTTAAAATATGTTGATATTATTGTCACACAATATATCTTCATAGTATTAGCCCACTTTGAACCACACCTAGTTTGATAACAAACTACTTAACACAAATGCCCTCCTTTGCTGCTACTATAGCAGTCATATACTTAGCCTTTTGTTGTAGTATCCGTCACAATGTCTCAACTTTGGAACTCATCTAAATCCATCATGGAACATCATTTCCATTACATTGTGCCACTCATAGTCTAAATTGAGATAAATTTAATTTGTATCTTGTGACAAAACTAGTATCAATGTAACACTTTACAATGAACTACCTTTAACTATATGTCACTTATACATTATATATTCTTAGTTCTTCCAAAGCTCATAAGAATATCTTTACTATTGTCCAATGATCATCTTATGAATCATTCTGGTATATGCTCATAACATTTAGAGCATAGGACATTCTGGATATATACATATCATGGTATAATGATCAAAATCTTCATGTGATTTTACTCACCAAGTGTTGAAACACTTGAATTTTGATACAATCCTTTCATGCAGCAAGAACCTTTCTTGTTGTTTCCATATTGAACCCTTTCAATATCTCATATATGTATGTCTGGCACAACCATATTAGCGCCTTAATCTATCCATATAGATATTGATGCCTAATATTCCGGGTTTGCCCAAGTCTTTCATCGAAATCTTATTTTAATGAAATTCTTAACTTGTGTCAATACAAGATATATCATTTCCAATCAACAATATGTCCTCTACATAATGTATTAGAAATATGTCTCAGCGCTCCCACTTAATTTCTTGCAAATGCAAGCATCTTCATTATCTCCGATGAATTTAAACTCTTTTAACAGTTTCATCATGGTGAAGATTCTAACTCCGCTATGCTTACTTCAACTATTGAAGTTTACATGCCCTTTTAGCACCCTTTGAATTAACAAACCCTTCGGACCATGTCATGTACATGTCCTAGGTTACCGTTCTATTAGAAGAACCTTGTTTTGTTTATTCAACTACCATATACCAAATTATATGTAGTGGTTGCTACGTTAATCCGTCAAGACTATATATCGCTATGAAATATCAAATCTTGTCATAGTCAACTCCTTGAACATTGTCGTAAACTTCTTTCCGACATGTCGACTATTTCATAGATGTTAAACATCCATGTCTTATTTCTTTATAGACCCAAACATGATCGATAGGCTTCATGCCTTTCCGAAGGGTCTTCCAAGTTCAGAAACTTGATTTCTCGTGTATGGATACTATCACGGATTCTATGACTTCTAGTCATTTTATGGAGTCAGGGCCCATCATCGCTTCTTTGCATGTAGTCGGTTCATCATTGTCAAAACAATAACGACTTGCTTATCAAATCTTACTATTTGATTCTTACCGACCCACACGGTTCTATAGGAACTCTAATCTCCGAGATCACACCTTTTGTAATCACGAGAGCCATGAGCATTGTGGCCGCCACCGGGACACTTTCCAGCGTTGCGCTACTTAGCACATATAGATAAGGTTCAACAACCTTATCAAAGTTCTATTGTCCTCCCACTTAACTTTTCACGAAAAATTCCTTCTCAAGAAACTTGACGTTCCAAGTAACAAACTCTTTTGTCCTCGGTGTTATGGAGAAATTCCCAACAAATTCTTTAGGATAACCTACAAAGACGTGCTTATCCGACTTTGGTTGTAAACATTTTACTTATGCATAGCATACCAAAATTTAAGAAAAGACAATTCGGGTTTTATCCCAAACCATAACTCATATGGTGTCATTTCAATGGATCACGATGGTGCTCTTTTCAGTGTAAAAGCGGTAGTCTCTAAAGCTTCAATCCTTAAAACATAATGGCAGTTTTATAAATGGCACCCTTGATCTTACCATGTCAAACATGGTTTGATTTTATCTCTCGAATATGCCATACTCCTATGGTTTATCGGGAAACACAAATCATGGAACAATTCCTCAAGTCTTAGGTGTTTTTGCTAAACATGTAACTCAAATATCTTCCTTTATGATCGAATCATAAACTCTTTATTTTCTTGTTACAATGATTTTCCACTTCATCTTGAAAGTCTTTGAACAATTTTCAAATGTTTCATACTTCTTCCTTGTTAAGTAAATACACAGATATATTCACTCAAATTTTCGGAGAAAGCATATGAAGCAAAAAGATCCATCGCATATGGCTACACATAATGGACTATGAACATCAGCATGCACAATTTCCAATAAGCTAGTCATCCGTTCCTCTCTGGCCTATGGACAGAGTTTCAATTATCTCGAGGAAAGTCTCACATGCGTCAATTGATCAAAATCAAAGACTCCAAAAATCCATCAACATGGAGTTTCTTCATGTTTTCTTTCAAATATAATTTAAACAGCGATGTCACTTCATAAGTGATCTTTCAATCATTTGTCTTGCGACATTTTAGCAATAGTGTTTATGGATATAATTTCTCCAACTAGACTTGTAAAAGTTCATCCATCCTTTATGGAATACGGTAATTATTTGAACAACCATTGTTCTCATGATACCGGAACAAAATAACAATTATTTAAACAAATCTTGAAGGCTTGGTTTGATGACAATGAAAAACACAATAACACTTTATTTGTTTTCGATGAACATCATCACTCATTCTCTTGCTGGTTTACTTAGGCCATTGTAGTTCATGAATTGCGTTGTCCTGTATGACACTTCATACCAACCAATTCGGTATCCAATACTGGTATTCAATACCTAAGAACCACATTTTTTTAACAAGCAAGGAATACAACCATAACATGTATATCTTCTATATACCCAAGTTGGACATCTCCAACCTTATATTTTCTGCCAAATATTTTATAGATTCTCTTTCAGCAATTCCTTTTTCTTTTAGAAGAATCTATCAACATCAATAGTGGTGTAATTCACATGACACATAGTACAAAGCGTATATAGTCAAATACTAATACCTTTGGACTTGCACTTTGAAGTGGATCACCATTATCAAATGTTTGGCATTCTTTCAAAAATCCATTCTTTAGTAATCTATTAGTGTAGCAAACATTTTACTTACATCTTCTATTCATCCTTATCATGACAACTTTCATGATCAAGCTACTATAGCTTATAAGGAAGAATCACGAGTATAATATCAGTTCCCAAAACCTTTTTGGTAGATTCGGATGCCTAGCATCTCCATCCTTCACAAATTCTCATACAATATGAGAACAAGTATTTTGCTAAATTATACTCTATCATAATGCAACCAAAAAACATTGTTTCGGATATCACAATATCTTTCACACATGATGGTTTCTGAAACAATTTTCAGCTCCAATATAATCTTGATATTAAAACAACCTTTTGAATATCAATAATCATGGAGGCAAACATGATACTTTAGATACTAACATTGAAATTCTTACTCTTGATTTAATACTACTTATTAAAATTCATGGAGTAAATAGAGTTTGCTGAAAGTTTGCAATAGGACTTATAAACTTTAAATTGACATTCGAAACAATACGATACCAGTTCGTAAAGTAAATATCCAGAATTCTATAGTTCTATTATCTCAAATAAAAACTATGCATAAGGTAGAAAACGAATGCCAATGACTACAACAAACTATGCAAATTCACTTTGATTTAATTTATGACAAATTTGGTTCGACCAATCCAAATTAGAAATGAACTCCCACTAAAAAACGACATCCCTCGTGCCTTTTTGGTGATTACATGAACCAAATCCACTACACCAAGTCCGATCATCACATGAGTTGATGTAGCTTCAAAGGCGAGCATCTATATGGGCATCATATCAACTATATGACTCATGCTTAACCTTTCGGTCCGTGTTCCGAGGCCATGTCTGTACATGCTAGGCTCGCCAAGTAAGAACCTTAGTACTCGCATATGTAAAACTGTCTTACACCCGTTGTATGAAAGCATAGAGTCGAGTACACCCGATCATCACGTGATGTCTCGAAATACGATCCACAAAACGGTGCATACTTAAGGAAGAACACATTTTTATCTTGATATACAAAAGAGGGATCATCTTACAATGCTACAGAAAGCGCCAAACTAGCAGTATAAGATGCTAACATCTAATGTGTAAAGTGAGATGATATGGTCCATGCATTTGATCTCTATCACTTGCATCGTGGTATGATCTCTATCATTCCTTTGTGTGTAAGGCCAAGGTCTATGGAACTTACACGTTGAGTGTGTTGTAAGAGTATCTATCATACATCTACTTACAACAATACCATATCAATACACAAGCCCAACAACGATCTAAACTAGACGCCTCTAATTTATCAATTGCAAGTTTTACGTGGCTTAGGGCTTTCGGAGATAGAACCGTTCTTACCTACGAACATGAACCACAACAAGGATAACTAAGTTATTAGCAACTCGTTGTAAATTAGATATTGACTATAGTAGGAGAGACAAACACCCGCCAGCCACTTATGCAAAACTAGTTGCATGTCAGTCATGGAACCGGTCTCATGTACGATGACATGTAAGGTTGGTCCGGGCCACTTCATCCCACTATGCCACCAATATCCAAAATACATAGAAGATGCAATAACATGATCATCATCGCCCACATATCAATATATGTGTACTACCCGTGCTAAGCACCTACGCATAGATCAGGATCTGATACCACTGTTAGGTCGGCAGCATAGAAAACAAAAAAATTCCTACGGTGTGAACTACACGCCAAGATCTATCTACTAGGTACAAAGCAACGGGTGGACATACATCCAACGAGAACTTACCCTCGTAGACAACGAGCTTTGTTAACGAGTAGGAACTCGTGGTTGATGTAGTCGTACACTTGCCGATCTTAAGATCATGATGAAGTCCAGTGGGTTCGGCTCCAGCACGTCCATCAGATCTAGCTCCGGCACCACCAAGTCCAGCACCGCAAAGCAGCGGTGCATCCGTGATCGCACACACGCCTGGTACCCCGACAACCTCCATCCCTCGCTCCAGCAAAGTAGCGGAAGCAGCAACTCCTTTCCAGATAAAGCCACCGGGAACATGTATCTCGCTAATCCGAGACCATGGGGGAATAATACTAGAGGGGGAGAGAGATCTTTCACAAGGAGGTGTGTGTGAGAAGTGAGGAGGGGGTGGCCTTTTATAGGAGGAGGGGGGTGCCCCTCCTTCATGGCCGGCGCATGGAGGGGGTGACCCTTCACCTCCTCCATTCATGTGGTGGTAACCCCTCCACATTAAAATGCCCCTTCACATTCTCTTTTAAAGTCTCTACTTTAAATGCATTAAATTTCTCCAAATTTAATGCTCTCTCATTTAATAAAACTCTTTTATTATTTTTATTCAGAATTTTGTTAGTTACTTTAATTAACAAACATTCACATAAAACCCCCTGCAACATTTCAATATTACATGGAGAACCAATTTCAGCAATTTCACCCGAAACAGTTTTGGTGTCTATTGAAATAATTCCAGCACTTTCTTAAATCTTTATCTGAAACATATTTGCTCCAAATGGTGTCGGTATCCCTTAAGTGTGTCATCCTATAGTTTGCGAATAATGCAGACATGATCGAGACCCCTCTCCGATCAATAATCAGCAGCGGGACCTGGAGATCCATACTGACTCCTACACATTCAACGATGACTTCTGTGATCGTGAGAACCTTTAACGCTAGTAACTAAATCCCTTTGTCTCGCGATATATTACATGTCCGAGATTCGATCATCGGTATCTCCATACCTAGTTTGATATCGTTACCGACATACACTCTTTTCTCGTTCCCGTGATATAACATTCTAGTGATCACATCACTTGCTTGCAAGCTATTTCAATGTGATATCACCGAGAGGGCCTAGAGTATATCTATCCGTCATCGGGATGGACAAATCCTACTCTTGATCCATGAGCCTCAACATAACACCTTCATAGCACTGAACCCACCTTTATAGTCACCCTGTTACGGTGTGACGTTTGATGTTAGCAAGATACTCTTCCGGTGTTAGCAATTAACATGATCTCATGATCTAAGGATAAAGATTACTTCGTATGATATTATAGCAATATAAACATAATGACTTTGATCGTAATGCTATACTTCGGATGAATGTTCATCACATCATTCCACCAATGGTGTGACCTTGTTATTAACAACATCCAATGTCCATTATCAGGAAACCTTGATCATCTTGTTAATCAACAAGCTAGTCTATGAGAGAGGCATAACTAGGAACCCTTTTTGTTTATTAAACACACATGTATTGATGTTTCCGATCAATACAATTCTAGCATGTAAAATAAACATTTATCATAAACATGGAATAAGATAATAACCACTTTATTATTGCCTCTCGGGCATATTCCCTTCAGAATATGGTCGGGATATGATTCGCCATGTTACGCCTTAACCGAAACTATCTCCCATTCAAAAGAATCACCTAAAGAGACTCCGATATGATTCTCCATGTTAATGATTTCCTCATCCAAAATTGAAAAGAGGAGAATTTATGTAATTTAGTACCTGAGCCAATAGTAGAATTACGACGCTTAGTGTTACGCATTCTTCGCTCCAGCCGTATGTCATTGGCACTCGTCCAATAATCTCGCCTTGGTCATAGCTGCACGAGGGATCCGCCAAATTCAATCACCTCCTCCATCGATGGTCGTGGCGCACAAGTCATCTACGCCCCTCCTCCCAGCGGCTGCTCTCCTGGCATCATGACAGACTCGTGTCGTCTCGGCGAGGAGCGTACCACCCCAACTAGTGACATGGGAGAACTCACAGCTCGCACTGAATTCGGAGAATGAGCGGATGTGGTCGATGATGAGTGCATATTTGCATCATGTTTTATATTATTATTTTGTATTGTAGATGTAGGATCTTGCTATTTTACGGCGCTCTCACGCACATTTTATGTCTATTTTCACCAGGATTAGGACGGATGATGGATACAATGGACAAAATTCTTGAAGAAGTTGTACTGAGGAGAAAAGGAGTAAAAAACAACGTAAATCGGTTATTTGGGAAATATCAATAATACCAGAAGAAAACCCGAAGCGATCAAGGCATATAGACGGTTTAACGAGCAACTGTACGACGGGAATAAATTTTCTGACCGTATAGTTGGTGCCGCCACCGCCTCCTCAAATAGTTTCACCCTGTGCAACTAAATCAGAGAGACGGCATACAGAACAACCAGAAATCGCTGAAACCTCACCTCCGGAAGGCATTTGGAGGGGTAACTCGTCCATCGGGGATCCATATTCGCCCTGGGCAGATCCGGGAGGCTAAGGCATCAATCTTCATCATCAACCAATGCATCACCACCATCTCCATCCATCCCATCTACATCTTGTCTAGATCTTGTTGTAATTTCCGTACTCATTGTGTATTTGTACAAGTACTATTCATCTATGATATATTCCATTGTTATTGCTATGATGTTGATTGCCTCCATGTCTGAGTAGATCATTAGTTTTTGGGGAGATGGATAAACTCTAGTATGAGATTGAAATAAGATAAAGTTTATTATGATATTCATTGCTGTGACCATGTGTTAGATTGTCTTCGTCTTGATGTTGGGAGAAGTCGACCTCTCAACATTTGCCTCTTGTGGGGACTTGATGGAGGGAACTACTTGTTGGTAGACGGAGGTGTGTTAGCACTTACAGTGACTATAAATTTGTTGGCACTCCTTACATATCAACTTGGGAACCGAGAAAACTCACGGAACACTATCCATGTCATGGGATACGTCCTACGGGATTACGTCCCTTAATAGCACAGTAATTCGATTGATGTCTATTTGTCCAAACACGGAGTTCCTCCCACACATACATAGTTGATAATATTCATGATAATAATCTTTACCTTAGTTCTTTATAATGCTAGTGGTGTATCCGCTACTCCCTGAGAACGCGTTTTCCCTATTTACAGTTCCAATCCCTTACATACGCGATACTTACTTTCTGTGTTCAGTTGTTTTACTTTACTTATTATTGCTCTTATACCAAAAACCCAAAAACACCTTTCTACATAATACTCGCATTTTATCTTGTCACTTAGAACTTTATTTAGCATTTCTATTGTAGTATTTACTTCAAGATTTATTAGATTTCACACTCCTGCTCCCTGTGGGATCGATATCTTTATTTCGAAACTAGCTACAAATGATCTGTGCACTTGCAGTCATCAAGCAATTTTCTGTAGGTCCTTTAGTTTTTGCTTATTTATTTTTGTCTTGCTAAGTTTTGTTTTAAGTTACAGGTTTCCACCAACATGATGGAGTTCGAGCATATGACTAGTGCTAACCCATTCAGCCACTTTGGGAAGCCCTATGATATTTATAAAAGAGACAACTCCAACAAGAAGACAAGGGGGTTTGAAATAAATCCTCTATTACTTGGTATTCTACACAAGAAGCAATTTACTGGAGACGAAGAAGATCCTGATCCATATGAGCACATTGCATGTTTCAAAGATATATGTGGCACTTTTCAATTAATGGGAGATACTGCTAATGAGGTAAGGGTTAAATTTTTTGGTCAGACTTTGACTAGTACAGCTCTCTCATGGTATAGATCTCTCCCCCCCCAGAAGCCACTACTACTCGGGATAATTTAGCCTATGAGTTTCTAGCAAAATATTACTCATTATCAAAATCTTTTGGAATCAGGCGTCTTATAATGACTTGGAGGAACCGTCCTAATGAAGGATTAGTAAGAGTTTATATCAGATTTAAAGATTTACTTAATCTATGTCCTCATCATGATTTGCCTGAATGGTATTTATTGCATATCTTTTATGGCGGTGATGGCTTAAAATATGTCGAGCTCGTTGGGAACCCCAAGAGGAAGGTATGATGAGCACGGCAGCAAGTTTTCCCTCAGTTATAAAACCAAGGTTATCGAACCAGTAGGAGTAAGGAAACAACTCCAAGGTGTTGCTAGCAACTTGGAATCCTGCACAACACAACCACAGAACTTTGCCCCAACTTACAGTGAAGTTATCAATCTCACTGGTTTTGCTGAAAACAAAGGATTAAACGTATAGTGTGGAAGATAGTAATTGCTTGCAGAAAGTAAACAGTAAACAGTAGATGGTATATCAATGGTAAAGGAATGGACTGGGGGTCCATAGTTCACTAGAGGTGTTTCTCCTTAAGATAATAGCATGTTGGGTGAACAAATTACAGCGGAGCAATTGCCAGATTTGAGAAAGCATAACAATGCATATACTAGACATCTGAGATTTGATTGGGCATTACAACATTATACATAGACCATAATCCAACTGTATCTATGACTAATAATCCACCTTCGGGTTATCATCCGAACCCCTTCCAGTATTAAGTTGCAAGCAACAAATAATTGCATTAAGCAAAGTATGTAAAGTAAACAATACAATTGCCTATGGACAAATGATTGTTGTTTTCTCCCTAGTAGCAACATCACATCTACAACCTTAGAGATTCCTGTCACTTCCCCAGATTACTAGAGGCATGAACCCACTATCGAGCATAAATACTCCATCTTGGAGTTGCAAGCATCTACTTGGCCAAGATAGCTACTAACAACGGAGAGCATGCAAGATCACAAATAACATAGACATGATAGAATCAAAAATCAATCTGCAATAGTATCTCAATATCCATCGGATCCTCGCAAACACAACATGTAAGATTACAAATAGATGATCTTGATCATGAACGGAGCTTACAAGATCTAAACATGATAGCACAAACAAGGAGAACCAACCATCTAGCTACTACATGGACTATAGTCCAAGGGTGAACTACTCACGCATCACTCCGGAGGCTTGCATGGTGATGAAGAAGGCCCCCAGGGTGATCTCTCCCCTCTGGCAAGGTACCGGGAAGAGCTTTGGACCCCCCCCCCGATCTAGGGATGGAGATGGCGACGGCTACAGAATCTTTCGTGGATTTCTAATCGGGTACTTAGGATTTTCGTCCCGGGAGGCTTTTATAGACGAAGGAACAAGGTCGGTGGAGCACCAGGGGGCCCACAACCCCTGGTGGTGCGCCCATAGCTGCGCGGTCACCAGGTGTGGCCGCCCTGGTGTGCCACTTCGTCTCCCCTTCGGTCTCCGTATTGCTTCGGGTAAAATATTGACTTTGGCTTTTGTCCCGTCCAATTCCGAGAATATTTCTTTACTAGCGTTTCTGAAACCAAAAACGGCAGAAAACAGGCAACTGGCACTGTGGCATCTTGTTAATAGGTTAGTTCCAGAAAATGTATAAAAATACCTCAAAGTGTGAACAAAACATAAGAAAGTAGATACAAAACGAGCATGGAACATCAAAAATTATAGATACGTTTACGACGTATCAGGCGGTTTAATTGAACCTAATAAAATTGAACTAGACTCTTTCGTGAAAGGAGCCTTTATAAATCTTCCTATAACTAAATGTCACTGACCGATTTTTGGAGTTTTCAAAAAAAAATCTCAAAATAAGGACTAGAAATTTTCATTTAACTAATGAAAGCTAAACTGGAAATGTCTTATGCAAACCGCTTTAACATGAATTAATAGCAACGTGAATATAAATTTTAGTTTATTTTGTCCCTCAGATTAGATTTTTTTTTACTTCCGGGTATTGAAATCTTCACCTTAGAATTGGTTTTGATTTATTGATTTCTTTTTAATATTTGATTCTTTCCAATAAGTCCATGATATCTGACCATGTAGCCATGCATATAAGTGCACCACGTGTATATCTATAACTTTTATCCATCTTGTGTTTCTTTCTACTATTCCTTTCTCATCTATATATATGCATGCATCGAGTAGTACAATCTCTCTCATCTACCTTTTCTTTCTTTTTTTCCTTCTTTTCCACCACCGAAGCAACATCCTTCTTTTTCTTCCTTTTCGTGCTACATCGCTTCAATCGACCGGGATCATCAAGTCCAGCTGAACCAGCAAATTTAGCCCAGCTAACCATCCCTTGATTACGCACGTATACGGGACGGAGTCCCAGGTTCCCAGTAGCACGCTCAAGCAGCAAGAAGACCAACAAACTTTCTTTTCCTTTAATAACCGTAACGCTCCAACCAATCCCAACCGAACCAGTTTTCCTTCTTCTATTTCTCTTTTGTCCAACCCAGGCGTTTATCTCTCTGACTATCCGTTTGTTCAGCTCGCACGAGCACACGCACAGCGCTGCCGCTGCTTCTGTTCTTGGCGTGCATGCCACAACATGTGAGCCTAGACCCTCTGCCTGTAAATACCGCACCTGCTCCGCTTTTATCCAGTGCACCCGTTCTGTCGCTCTCCACACGACTCCCCATCTCCTTCCGGAACCGTACAGCCACAGTAGTTTTCTGACCATGGCCGCCGCTGGCGAATCCGACCAACAGAGGCGCCTTTGTTCGAATCCTTGCGCCACCAGGATCTCCTTGACACCAGGATCTCATTCAGACGATTTATTCTTTGATCCATCAACCACAACCTGTCAATTTCACCGCATACTGTAGCTTGGTCTAGAAGTTATTCGGATGAATTCGTCGCAGAGGGTAAGAATCATATCAATTCCTATGAACCCTAGTCTCATGTCATCTTATTCTATCTACCAGACATCGTTTTACAGCCAATCTATTCCATTGGCTGCGCCAACTCTCAACCATGCCATCCGACATCGACATGGTTATGTCATCTCCACTTTTGAGTACAATTCGATGAGATCCTTAGCTTGTGCAACTCATCTCCTGCAGTCCATAGGATAAAACCGATCTCAAATCTGTATACCGGAGAGCAAACACCATTGATGCCAATTCATTGTAGACAAACATCGTTCGTGGGACACCATGTTCTGTTGATCTATAGACTTATACCTCAATATACAAAAGTTTCTTGTTGACCTTAGGAAGCACTGTGCCGGAGTTAGATTTTAAGTCCATATTGTGGTCTAATTCATATGGTATTTATATGCTCGAATGTGTGTGTGGTTTATTTTGCCTAGCTAAATCACATGTGTATGAGTTCTCTATAATTTCTATATATTACTTTGTAACATGTTTAGATAGTCAGTTGTATTTAAATAGCTTGTTTCTATGGTTTATTATATATAAAATTGCATGCGTTGCTTTGTAATTATTCAATAGCTTGTTATTGATTATAGTAATATTTGTGTGATGTTGATCCATGTTTAGTATTTATCTCATGCATTATGTTACTAGTAATTGACTAGATAATGCATGTCTAGCTAAGAGTTGTATTACTTGTCTAGTATATATTAGTGTGAAGTAAGCTAGTAGCCTAGTATTGTATAATATGATGGCATTCTCTGATTGCTCTTGGTTAATTAGCGGCTCATGCATACATGTAATTCTTGTATTCATGCTATAAGTAGCGTATCGTGTATTGGCATGTGTATGGTGTGTCTGATTTATCATTCATGCTTATTTATATATATATTTATATTTTGTGTACCATGTGTGATATATGTATCTTAGTTCTATTCATTCTCGTAGCATATATTGTGCTAGGATGTATGTTCATGTCTTGCATGTGTACATAGTCATATAGGATCTCACATTATATCTTGTTGCACCGCTCATTCCTTTGTGCTATAATTGTGAATGCTTAGTTTATTTTCATGTTAGTTGTGCATGGAAATAGTATATCTTTGTATAAGCTTGTGTGCTAAAAATTCTTATTAAGTAGACAGTAGAACGGAATGCGTGTTACCATATACTACATACTCATATTTTTGGTTAGCTCATCCTAGCAATGTAAGTGTGACGGTTATTTTGTACCATGTTGTTGTATCTCTCGAATGTATATGCTTATATATACTTCGTGACTAAGTCATACGGTTTCATGTTATGACCTTGTTTAGTATATATCATGCTCTATTACTTTATACATGTGATAACACTAACTCTGATACATTGCTATGACACACTTTGAATGTTCGATATCCTATCACGCCATGTTTAGCTATTACCTTATGATCGCTAAAGCATACTTTTGGTAGTAGTTATTTATTGTCTGTGTTTACCTTACTATGTGATGTCGTGTACATCTATGGTTTGCTAGTGTGATGCATGTTTTCATAGTATCATCTTTAGCTTGCCTTTCCTGTTGTTTTTATGATGGGTGTTTATCTTAAAATTTGTATCACTTAGATGTTTGTGTTATCATGCTAGAAAATCCTTGCTAATATTTATATCACTAGTATGATAGGTATTGTTTGATGGTTGTAAGTTAGTATGATATGGTTTATTACTATGTCTTATTTACAAGTTTTCTAGTTATCTTGTTATGATAGATTATAGTAAATGGGTTTACTATGTTACATGGTTACGACCAACTATAGAATAACCCTTATATAATGGGTATGTAGTTAGTTAGATATATCAAGATCTACCGACATATCTAATCATATCTCTTTATCTCGATGAGCTATCCTAGAATCCTACTCATGCTATTTGATTCATATTCGAGTTACTGTAACTCACTTCCTCAACCTAACCAAGTTGTCCTATCATATTCTACACCTACACATCCATCCATTTTGATTTGTATTTCATTTGGTATTTATTTGGTTGTTATTTGCTAGTGTTACAACGACTAGGGATTAATGAGTTTGGGCGTGGACATAATCATCTTATTGAAGAATATGGATTTATCAACGAAGGCATGCCCCTTTCATAATTATCCCATGTTTTACAAGTGCATGTTATTATTGTTTTACAAATATTACTGCTATTTTGGTTACCCACATACCTTGATACACCTGTCGCCATAAAATACCCTGAGTAGAGATATATATTAATCTTGTAGAGTAGAATTGCTTAGCCATGCTAGATAATATTTAGAATCCTTGATCTCCCCTCTTCGGAGGAATTGGATGACCCTCGGGTCACATATATACTTTTGAAACTTGTTGAGCTCGTTGAGCTAGCCGTTGTTGCTTCCTCTACTCTATTCTACTCTAGGTGAAACTTACCATCAAAACACTGGCGCGGGCGACAACTGGATCAAAGGAAGGAGCGATTGGCTGCCCTTCACTAGATGAAGGGGCAATCCGTCATCTGTGCCGCATGAGGGCCTAATAAGTCTTGGATTTGAAGATTGTGACCATCGTACAACCACATGCTATAATGGGCACTGGCTTGGTCAAGTAAGTTAGTCAGCCTTAGGTGTCGATGTCGCCTTACCGCTGATCAGGTGTCTGCCTGTGGGGGAGCCTTCGGCATAGATGGGGGGGCCGGTTTGGGGACGTACTCTCAGTTCCATGCGCCATACCCGGTGGGCATGTCACATCTTTGGGGGATCTAGCTAAAAGATCTTGTCACAATCCCTCTGCCGGTGATACATTGCAAATGTATCTATAATTTTTTATGTTCCATGCTTGGTTTTATCCACTTTCTTGTGTTTTGTTCCAACTTTGGAGTACTTTTCATATGATTTCTTGGACTAACCTATTAACAAGAGCCACAGTGCCAGCTGCCTGTTTTCTGCTGTTTTTGGTTCCAGGAAAGTAAGAAAATGAATATTCTCGGAATTGGACGGGACAAAATCCAAAGTGCCTATTTTTCCGGAAGTGATCAAGTGCCAGAATACGAAACGGAGAAGGGCCAGGGGCCGGCCACACCACCTGGCCGCGCGGCCAGGCTAGGCCCGCGCCAGGGGGTGGTGTGGTGGCTCCCGGCACCCCCTCGGCCCCTCCTTCCGCCTCTATATTGCCCTCGGGACGAAAACCCTAAGTGCCCGATCAAAAATCCACGAAAGAGTCTGTAGCCGCCGTCATCTCCATCCCTAGATTGGGAGGGATCTAAAGCTCTTCTCGGCACCCTGCCGGAGAGGGGAATTCATCCTGGAGGCCTTCTTCATCACCATGCAAGCCTCCGGTGTGATGCGTGAGTAGTTTATCCTTGGACTACGGATCCATGTAGTAGCTAGATGGCTGGTTTCTCCTCCTTTGTGCTTTCATGTTTAGATCTTGTGAGCTCCGTTCATGATCAAGATCATCTATTTGTAATTCATACATGTTGTGTTTGCGGGGATCCGATGGATATTGAGATGCTATTTCAGATTGATTATTGATTCTATCATGTCTTTGTTATTTGAGATCTTGCATGCTTTCCGTTGTTAGTAGCTATCTTGGCCAAGTAGATGCTAGCAACTCCAAGAGTTAGTATTTATGCTCGATAGTGGGTTCATGCCTCTGGTAATCTGGGGAAGTGACAGAAATCACTAAGGTACTAGATGTGCTGTTGCTACTAGGGAGAAAACAACAATCCTTTGTTCATAGAACAAACGTATTGTTTACTTTACACGCAGTTCGTAAAGCAATAATCTGTTGCTTGCAACTTAATACTGGAGGGGGTTCGGATGATAACTTGAAGGTGGATTATTAGTCATAGATGCAGTTGGATGGCGGTCTATGTATTATGTTGTAATGCCCAATCAAGTCTCAAAGGAGTCAAGATGATTAGTATATGCATGTATTGCTTTCTCAGTGTTTGTCAATTGCCCCGTTGTAATTTGTTTACCCAGCATGTTATCTATCTAAGGAGAGCCACCTCTAGTGAACTATGGATCCCGGTCCTTGTCTTTTACATACAATCTACAACTGTTTACTGCTTTGTGTTTACTTTCTGCAAACTTTTACTTCTTTCCATTCGATACGTTTAATCTTTTGTTTTCTGCAAAACACGGTGAGATTGACAACCTCATCGCAAGTTGGGGACAAAGTTCTGTGGTTGTGTTGTGCAGGTCTCCACGTTGCTACTAGCACCGGTAGTGCGCCCTGCCAAAGCTCAGCTAGTAACACCTTTGAGGTGTTTCCTTGCTCCTACTGGTTCGATTAAACCTTGGTTTCATAACTGAGGGAAACTTGTTGTTGTGCTCATCATACCTTCCTCTTGGGGTTCCCAATGAGCTCTACATCAACCACGCACTAGCACTTTTCTGGGCGTCGTGCATTGAGCCATCAGCCGGTACACCAATAAGTGTGTACTAAACTAGCGGCCACTGGTGGGCAACAAGACGGGATTGTGTCGTGTGGGGAAAGTGTACAACATCTGCAGAGTGTAAAACTATTCGAATAGCTGTGTCCACGGTCATGGACGACATACGAATCTTTCTTGACATACAGGAACCTGTCTTGCTACTTCCCTCTTTACCCCTATCCTTATCCTGGAATCTATGAACTATGTGAGTTGTTGTGAACAATCACACTATTGAGAAATACCACATTGTTGATAAACATGTTTTCGTCTGAAACTGCTTTTATCAAAACTATTACCATGTTGTAAATAAAATTGGCTTTTATGCAAAAGAACCATATGACCTCCACATAAAGCCACATATAGATGTATCAGGTTTTGCATAAGGGGTATGTTGAGTACGTCATGTACTCATGGCAATACTTTTGTTGAATTCAGAATACTATGAAGGGGAGGACTACGACTACTATGATGACACTGATGAGTGAGGCCTCGTGGACTACATCGACTGCCTGTGGCTGAGATGGAGTCACTATACATTTTATATTTCCGCTGTGCTTTTTAGATGTAATAAATGTCACTAGATATTTTACTATGTTGTTATCCAGACTTTGTAATAAATTACTTTTGTACGTCTGCAATGATATACATTTCTCTGTGTTGTCAACTTTGATCTTGGGATTGGCGAATAAGCACAGGGGGGTCTGGAAGTTAAGTTCCGGTCCTCACACTAAAGCTTAGGCTTTACTTAATAGAATTCGCAATCATAGAGTTTCATGGAATTTTGGTCTAGGAAGCAAAGGAGGCATAGAAATAGATCATGATTGTATTCATGACTATAATAAAAAGGGCCATGTTAAAGAATTATCTAAGGAACTTTATTTGGATTCAGATCTTGTGTTGCAAGTTGTTAAAGCTTTTACATAACACATCAAAGCTCCAAAAGATGGTTTGGCAAGTATGATCCGCCACCTAAACCTGGGAAGAAAAGAGAAGTCAAAGCAGTACAGGAGAAGAAGGAAGGGGAAAGTATGTTAGAAGTTGTGGAACACCTGGAAGAAACCAAAGATGAAGAGGTAACCAAGGAAGCAATTATGGCTATGTATGCACATTGTAACATAGTTGAACTTGATAAAGGGACTTCCGTATTGGTTGAAGGTAAGACAAAGGTAAAAGATGTGGGTAAGCTTATTCTTCCCTGCATAGTTAAGGAAACCTCGCATTATGGTTTATGCGATCTTGGCACCGAAGTTAATGTTATATCTTATGATTTCTATTTAGAAATAAAAGAAGAAATAGAACCAGGTACAATGGAAAATATTGATATGACAATCATGTTAGCCAATAAAACTCTTAGAATTCCAATGGGAGTAGTTGAAGATGCAATTGTCACAATTGGCAACAGACACTTTCCTATCGATTTTGTAATTGATGATATGCCAGCTGATACTCTTTTCCCAATTATATTTGGAAGAAACTTTTTGAGTGATGTAGGTGCCAAAGTTGATTTCAAAAAGGAGATTGTGTCTCTTAAGCTTGGGGAAGCGGAAAAAGAATTCCACTTTTCCAAATTTAAAGACAGACCTCCACAAATACAAGAAGAAGAGAAAGAGAAAACTATTGAGGAAATGGCAGCTCTCTTCTTTAGTGATCAAAAAGAAGAAACAAATGAAGACTTAAATTATGAAGAAATAGTTATGAAGGACAAGTCCCTAAAAGAACTAGAAGATGAATTCGATTCACTTCCCATTATAGGGCCTCCAACTAATGAGGCTTTTGAAGAACCAGAAAAGAGAGGGGACGAGGAATTACTAACGTCTACGCACTTCTATTCTTGTAGACAGTTGTTGGGCCTCCAAGTGTAGAGGTTTGTAGAACAGCAGCAAGTTTTCCCTTAAGTGGATCACCCAAGGTTTATCGAACTCAGGGAGGAAGTGGTCAAAGGTATCCCCTCTCAAGCAACCCTGCAATCAAGATACAAGAAGTCTCTTGTGTCCTCAACACACCCAATACACTTGTCAGGTGTATAGGTGCACTAGTTCGGTGAAGAGATAGTGAAACACAAGTGGTATGGATAATTATAAGTAGTAACGGTGATAGAAAATAGCTTGCTGGCGTGTGGTTGACGTGGGAAAAGACTAAAGGCAAACTGAAATAAATAAGGAAGCAAGCAAACATGTAACAGATCTAGTAGCAAACGGTGTTTCAATGCTTAGAAACAAGGCCTAGGGATCATACTTTCACTAGTGAACACTCTCATATAAATATATTCTTCTTTATGATACTACACTGAACTACTCTCCAGTTGGACACTCTAATCGTTGGTAGGGCTATAACAACACACCTCAAAGTAAGCCTTTCCTATCTAGAAAACCCCACACTGTCACCTTGAGTACTAGATGAGTCCAACAAACACCACAATTTCATAAAGACATCCAACTCCAAATATAACTCATAACAAGTATTTGTAATCTCTAGCCTAAGTGCCACCATGGTGTGCACGTTGTCACTTTCACACACATGGGGAGAGCAGGGATCTATTAAAGCACTCGAGTAGCAAGGTAGATCTATAGATTACAAGCTCATGATCTCAATAAGATCATGCATAGAGAGAGAGATGAACACATAGCTACCGGTAGAACCCTTAGCCTCGAGAGAAAACTACTCCCTCCTCATCATGGGAATCATCAATGGTGATGGAGATGGTGGTGGAGATCGATGGAGATGGCTTCGGGGGCACTTCCCCGTCCCGGCAGGGTGCCGGAACAGAGACTTTCTGTCCCCCGAATCTCCCCTTCGGTGGCGGTGGCGTTGCGGAACTTTTCGAGGCTAGAGGCTTGATCCTCTAGGGTTTTGGTATCGAGAGGCTCTTATAGGCGAAGGAGGCAAGGTCAGTGGCCAGCCAGGGGGCCCACACCATGCCCTGGCGTGACCTAGGCTGGCACGCGCCAAGGGGGGGTGTGGCCACCCTGTGGACCCTCTCCGACTCTCCTTCTGGCTCCGTGAGTCTTCTGGGAAAATAGTAACTTTGGCTTTTGTCCCGTCCAATTCCGAGAATATTCATTTTCTGACTTCCTAGAACCAAAAACAGCAGAAAACAGGCAACTGGCACTGTGGCATCTTGTTAATAGGTTAGTCCAAGAAATCATATGAAAAGTACTCCAAAGTTGGAACAAAACACAAGAAAGTAGATAAAACCAAGCATGGAACATCAAAAATTATAGATACATTTGCAATGTATCAACATCCCCAAGCTTAACTCCTGCTCGTCCTCGAGTAGGTAAGTGATAAAAAGAAAGAATAATTTTTGAGGTGACATGCACCATCAAAGACTTGATCAAAGTATTTGTAAAACATTCAAAGCTGGGATCATAGTACTTCAATCATAACATGAAAGACAAAGTTCTAGCAATAAGACAAAGAAACTATGATGCAACATGAAAAGACACAAACAAAAGATTCATGAATAACAATGCTTTGCAAGATGTTTGTTTGTTTCACATAAAGAAAACATAGCATAGTAGCATTCAGCTTGTCCCTCATAGAGTAGCAAATATAAATGCATAGGACACCTTCAAAGTGATGGGTACGTAGCATGGAAAACAAAAAATTTCTACCGCAAGAACGAACAAAACCCAGATCTAATCTAGATAAAAGACAAGATCTAATCTACTAGACATGAGCAACGAGATAAATCGGTACTAACCCTCGTAGAACCGAAAGCGTTAACGAGATTAGATCTCGTGGATGATGTAGTCGATCACTTGCCGATCTCAAGATCGTGTGGACGATCCTTCCGGCGCCGCGTTCCGGCAGCGCTTCCGTAGACGGACACACATGCGGAGTCGAAGCAGACCTTCCTCTCCCCGTTCCAGCAAGCAGCGGAGGTAGTAGATCTTCTCCACGGAATCCCAGCAGCACGACGGCGTGGTGGTGGTGGAGATGAGAATTCTGCAGGGCTTCGCCTATGCCTGTGCAGAAGAAAGGTGGAGGAGAGAGGCGGCTAAGATTGGGAGTTATGAGACAAGGTGCAAGAGGGGGTGCCCCTCCCTTCTATTTAAGGGAGGGAGGCGCGCCTGGGGAGGGGGAGTCCTAGTAGGACTCCCTCCTCCTTGGGCCGGCGGGTTGGGGGGAGGAGTCCTCCTCCCCCACGAATCCGTGTAGTACCCCACTTGGTTTCTTTGATCCCTTTCTTGGTTTTCAAGCAAACTCCAAGAAATCCTCTAGAACCTTCCAGAACATTCCGAAACCTTCTAGAATCTCCATACAAACACTCCGGAACATTTCCTAACTTAGAAAATGATCCCCAATATATGAATCTCATTCTCTGGACCATTCCGGATCTCCTCGTGATGTCCCGGATCCATTCCGAGACTCCGAACAACATTCGGTCTCCAACGCAAATTCCATATCTACTTCAAACAACTTCGAACCTTAAGTGTGTCACCCTACGGTTCGTGAATATGCAGACATGATGAAGACACCTCTCCCATCAATAACCATCAGCAGGATCTAGAGATCCATAATGGCTCCCACATACTCAACGATTACTTCGTGATCGATTGAACCAATTTACATACGAAACCAATTCCCTTTGTCTCGCGATATTCTACTTATTCGAGGTTTGATCGTCGGTATCTTCATACCTAGTTCTTCCTCGTTACTGATAAGTACTCTTTACTCGTTCCATGTTATGTCATCCCTTGTGACCTAGTCACATGCTTGCAAGCTATCTAGATGACATTCCACCGAGAGGGCCTAGAGTATATCTATCCGTCATATGGATGGACAAATCCCAATCTTGGTCTATGCGCTTCAACACATACTTTCAGAATACCCAATGACACCTTTATAACCGCCCAGTTACGAAGCGGCGTTTGATGTCATCAAAGTACCCATCCGGTGATGGTGATTAACATAACCTCATGGTCGAAGGATTAGGTTACTATGTATTTCAAAGCTTACAGCAATACGAACTTAATGACTTGATCTTATGCTACGCTTACTATGGGTGTGTGTCCATCACATCATTCTCCTAATGATATAACCTTGTCATTAATCACATCCAATGTCCATGATCAGGAAACCATGATCATCAATCAATCAACAAGCTAGTTCAACAAGAGGCTTACTAGGGACTCTTTTATGTTTACAAAACACACAAGTATTAGTGTTTCCTAATAATACAATTATAGCATGGGATGTAAACTTTCATCATAAACACAAAGATATAATAATAACCACTTTTATTATTGCCTCTTGGGCATATCTCCAACACAAAGTTCATAAGAGTGACTAGATACAAATAGTTTAAAACAAGCAATATCAAGGTATGCATCAATCAACTAGTCTTGGGACAATGCACATAGAACTAAGAATGGCCACTATGCTCTCAAAGTAGGTGCATAAAGGTAGAAGGTGGAGACTCAAAATAATGGTGGAAGAAAGGCCTTCATAGAAGGAAGTAGGGATTGAAGTCTCATAAAGAGCTTCCAAAAATTATGGTACTTATAGCTTTCAGCTCTCATTGCCCCTATCATAAGCATCTTGAAGGTGATTAAGGTTAAAGTGAACAAACTATGGTGTACATGCTTGACGAAGTATAAGTTAGAAATCTCATGTCCCTTGCATACGAGGGCCGCTCCTCATGCTACTCAAGTTCAGTCACCGGTAAGTTCTTGTCATCGTAAGTACATGTGTATCATAGAGAACCGCCAACGGGGTACCCCTTGCCCGATGATACGGAAGAATCCCCATATCAAAATGACAAGGCAAGCAGACAACGAGCATCTCAGCCATCTTCTTACTTACCATGGGAATATGGTGCTTTTTTCTCTCTTTCCTCTTTTCATAATCTTTTTTTTCTTTTTCTCTTTTTTCACAATATAGGACTCTCTTTTTTTAATAAGAAGAATGATTCATAGACAACTCATTATGGTTAAGCTGCAGGTTTCCACCATGTCAGCATGGATTAGACCAGCGGCCAAGGCGTTTCTCTAACACATATACATAACTCCATGGACTTACAAGCTCCCCTTTCATTTCACACCGACGACATCCATATACAAAAGAGCATGATATCAACTAGGTACAAGTACCAAGTGCAATGTTGAAAGCGTTTCCCATGAAAGCATGGTTCTGCTAATTCCTAACAAATAAGTGCAAGCATATACAACATAGACGACACAATGGTTCAAGTTTATTAAGGGCAAGAAAAGTAAAGTGTGCCATCAAGTTCGTGAGAGCTTTAATCACTAGTTTTTTCATAACAAGTTTAATTTGGAAGGTAAACAAAAACATGAATATACTTGGAATAGCATAGCTAGTAGGTAGGTATGGTGGACTCTTTGGAATAACTTGGTTTTAGGAGTTGGATGCATAAGTGGAACTCATACTTGGTTGTGGAGGCTAGCAAAAGACTGGGAGCGACCAACTAAGAGAGCAATAATGGCCATAATCATGTAGAGCGACAAAACATCATTGATCAAAGCATAAAGTGATACTACAAGTTGAAAACTAAAGGATCATAAAGGCTTATGGTGACTTTGGATAGTCATAACATGGTGTGAGCATGTGCCAAGTCAACCCAAATAAAGCATCAAAGGAGAATACCACAATACTATGCTTTAATATGCTAAAACAACGCATGATTCATCCAAGACACATTAAGAAATCTCAATTGTTTATAACAAGTCATGCTACAACAAAGAATACTAAGCATAAAGCCAAAACAATATCAATTATGGTATGACAAAGCATATGCCGCAATCAAAAACAAGCTCTCTTTACCACTTAAGAATGAACTTTCCTACTCTTTTCCAAACGAAACCAAACTATTTGAAAGCCAATGTATGAAAGAGGGGGTCCAACCAATTTATTCAGAAAACTAAGAAAACCAAGCAAACGAAAATCCAAAACTAAAACAAAAAAGAAGACGCTCCAAGAACAACACAACTGTGCATGAAACAATAAAAATGAAGCGTTTGGAAGAAACCTGGGATTTTTATTGATGAAGAAGGGAATGCCTTGGGCATCCCCAAGCTTTGACGCTTGTACTTCTTGGATATTTCTTGGGGTGACACGTGTGGCATCCCCAAGCTTGAGCTTTAGTCCATCCTTCATCTAATTACTCATTCCTTCCATACACCTGAAAATTTTCCTTCATACAAAACTTCACACAATCTTTATTAGCAACATTAGTGTACTCAAGATAAATAAGTCTTAAGGTTCAGTTCTAACACCAATAAACTTCCATTAGAACACCAGATACTCTAGAACTTCCCTCAAAAAGCTCAATTCCCCAAAAGAACTCAAAAATGAACCAACAAGAAGCAAATGCAGAAAATGGCAGAAATCTGTCAAAACAGACCAACAGGTAAAGACGAATTTTTTCGAAGACCTTCTGTTACTCAAATAAAAAAGTGTTGAACTAATGAAAGTTAGATAACAACCTGGGGCAGAAGCACAAAAATTCACGCCTCAAAAAGATGTTCAGAGATTTTACAGGAATTTTTATGAAGTATAGAAATCTGTTTCGGGACAGCAACCTTCCCAATCATTACTTCTCTCTCATCAGAGGTTACTCTTGGCACAAAAAGCAAATAAAAAGGATAAGGAGCGTTTATTACTGAAGTAATAACTTCCAAGACTCATCTAAAACTTTTGGGTTATCTCCCAATAAGTACTTTTCTTTAACGCCTTTAAGTTAGGCATGATAGTTTGAGAAGATGCTCACATAGGAAATATGAATTGAAGTAAAAGAGAGCATCAAGAAGCAAATTAAAAACACATTTAAGTCTAACCCACTTCCTATGCATAGGAATCTTGTAAATAAACAAGTCATGAAAGCACAAAGCAACAAGCATAGGAAAGCAAAACAAGTGCAACTTCAAGACTTTCAACATAAAGAGGGGAAACTTAATATTATTGAGATGCATAAAACCATGTTTCCCTCTCTCATAATAAATTTTAGTAGCATCATGAATAAAATAAACAATATAACTATCACATAAAACATTCTTCTCATGAGCCACATGCATATAATAACTATTACTGTCCACATAAGCATAGTCATTCTTATTAATTGTAGTGGGAGCAAATTGAACAAAATAGCTATCATTATTATTCTCATCACCATAATCATCAAATATAGGAGGCATATTGTAGTCATAATTAATTTTCTCCTCAATAGTAGGTGGACTGAAAATATCATCTTCATCATTGTAATCATCGTAAATTGGAGGCATAGTATCATCAAAGTAAATTATCTCCTCCGTGCTTGGGGGACTAAAAATATCATTCTCATCAAAACCAGCTTCCCCAAGCTTAGACTTTTCCATAGCATTAGCAATAATGGTGTTCAAAGAATTCATACTAACAACATTGCTATTAGCATGCAAATAAAGTTCCATAGGTTTTTTAATTTTCTCTTCAAACACTTCATGTCCTAACTCAAGATAAATACTATAAAGCTCTCTAATTTTGTTGTTGTTTTCCATTAAGCCTAACTAGTGAAAACAAGAAACAAAAAGACAAAATTGTAGAATCTAAAGGAAATAACTTCGAGCATTCACACCGGAGGATGTGGGTACCTTTTACCTTACCTCCTCGGCAACGGCGCCAGAAAATAGGCGTTTGTTGTGGGAGGTTCTTCTTCTTTAATCCTCCGGTGTGAATACCTTTTACCTTACCTCCCCATCAACGGCGCCAGAAAAATAGCTTGATGTCTACGCACTTCTATTCTTGTAGACAGTTGTTGGGCCTCCAAGTGCAGAGGTTTGTAGAACAGCAGCAAGTTTTCCCTTAAGTGGATCACCCAAGGTTTATTGAACTCAGGGAGGAAGTGGTCAAAGGTATCCCCTCTCAAGCAACCCTGCAATCAAGATACAAGAAGTCTCTTGTGTCCCCAACACACCCAATACACTTGTCAGGCGTATAGGTGCACTAGTTCGGCGAAGAGATAGTGAAATACAAGTGGTATGGATAATTATAAGTAGTAACGGTGATAGAAAATAGCTTGCTGGCGTGTGATTGACGTGGGAAAAGACTAAAGGCAAACTGAAATAAATAAGGAAGCAAGCAAACATGTAACAGATCTAGTAGCAAACGATGTTTCAATGCTTAGAAACAAGGCCTAGGGATCATACTTTCACTAGTGAACACTATCATATAAATATATTCTTCTTTATGATACTACGCTGAACTACTCTCCGGTTGGACACTCTAATCGTTGGTAGGGCTATAATAGCACACTTCAAAGTAAGCCTTTCCCATCTAGAAAACTGTTGGGTCCGTAGCATAGAAAACAAAAAAATTCCTACGATGAGAACTATACGCCAAGATCTATCTACTAGGTACAGAGCAACGGGTGGACATACATCCATCGAGAACTTACCCTAGAAGCAACGAGTTTTGTTAACGAGTAGGAACTCGTGGTTGATGTAGTCGTACACTTTCCGATCTCAAGATCGTGATGAAGTCCAGCAGGTCCGGCTCCAGCACGTCCATCAGATCCAGCTCCAGCACCACCAAGTCCAGCACCACAAAGCAGCGGTGCATCCGTGATCGCACACATGTCCGATACCCCGACAACCTCCATCCCTCGCTCTAGCAAAGCAGCGGAAGCAGCAACTCCTTTCCAGATAAAGCCACCGGGAACATGTATCTCGCTAATCTGAGACCATGGGGAATAATACTAGAGGGGGAGAGAGATCCTTCACAAGGAGGTGTGTGAAAGAAGGAGGAAGAGGGTGACCTTTTATAGGAGGAGGGGGGGTTCCCCTCCTTCATGGCCGGCTCATGGGGGGGTGACTCCTCACCTCCCCCATTCATGTGGTGGTAACCCCTCCACATTAAAATGCCTCTTCACATTCCCCTTTAAAGTCCCTACTTTAAATGCATTAAAATTCTCTAAGTTTAATGCTCTCTCATTTAATAAAACTCTTTTATTAAATTTATTCAGAATTTTGTTAATTACTTTAATTAACAAACATTCACATATAACCCCTTGCAATATTTCAATATCACATGCAGAACCACTTTCTGCAATTTCACCCGAAACAATTTCTGATTTCTATCGAAACAATTCCTGCGCTTTGCAATTCTTTCGTCTGAAACATATGTGCTCCAAAATGGTGTCCGGTAACTCTTAAGTATGTCACCCTACGGTTCGCGAATAATGCAGACATGATTGAGACCCCTCTCAGATCAATAATCAGAAGCGGGACCTGGAGATCCATACTGACTCCTACACATTCAACGATGACTTCTGTGATCGTGAGAACCTTTAACGCTAGTAACTAAATCCCTTTGTCTCGCGATATATTACATGTCCGAGATTCGATCATCGGTATCTCCATACCTAGTTTGATCTCGTTACCGACATGTACTCTTTTCTTGTTCCCGTGATATAACATTCTAGTGATCACATCACTTGCTTGAGAGCTATCTCAGTGTGATATCACCGAGAGGGCCCAGAGTATATCTATCTGTCATAGGGATTAACAAATTCCACTCTTGATCCATGAGCCTCAACATAACACCTTCGTAGCACTGAACCCATCCTTATAGTCACCCTGTTATGGTGTGACGTTTGATGTTATCAAGATACTCTTCCGGTGTTAGCAATTAACATGATCTCATGGTCTAAGGATAAAGATTACTTCGTATGATGTTATAGCAATATAAACATAATGACTTTGATCATAATGCTATACTTCAGATGAATGTTCATCACATCATTCTACCAATGTTGTGACCTTGTTATTAACAACATCCAATGTCCATGATCAGGAAACCTTGATCATCTTGTTAATCAACAAGCTAGTCTATTAGAGAGGCATAACTAGGAACCCTTTTTGTTTATTAAACACACATGTATTAACGTTTCCGATCAATACAACTATAGACTGCAAAATAAACATTTATCATAAACATGGAATAAGATAATAACCACTTTATTATTGCCTCTCGGGCATATTCCCTTCAGTCTCCCACTTGCACTAGAGTCAATAATCTAGTTTGAAAAACTTTGCGTATTGAACACCTATGGATTTCTAGTGTTGCATATACGTGATTGCTAGTGGTTAACATAATCTCCGGATCTGACAGTTTCAGGTCCGTATGTATTTGCATGTCTTTGCGTCTCTACGCATCACTCATTCTCAAATGAGATGGCATTGTATAAATTTGGTCCTTTGGTGAGACCTTTAGTTCGTTCCGGTTAAAATATGTTGATATTATTGTCACACAATATATCTTCATAGTATTAGCCCGCTTTGAACCACACCTAGTTTGATAACAAACTACTTAACACAAATGCCCTCCTTTGCTGCTACTATAGCAGTTATATACTTAGCCTTTTGTTGTAGTATCCATCACAATGTCTCAACTTTGGAACTCATCCAAATCCATCATGGAACATCCTTTCCATTACATTGTGCCACCCATAGTCTAAATTGAGATAAATTTAATTTGTATCTTGTGACAAAACTAGTATCAATGTAACACTTTACAATGAACTACCTTTAACTATTTGTCACTTATACATGATATATTCTTAGTTCTTCCAAAGCTCATAAGAATATCTTTACCATCGTCCAATGATCATCTCATGAATCATTCTGGTATGTGCTCATAACATTTAGAGCATAGGACATTCTAGATATATACATATCATGGTATAATCGATCAAAATCTTCATGTGATTTTACTCACCAAGTGTTGAAACACTTGAATTTTGATATAATCCTTTCCATGCAGCAAGAACCTTTCTTGTTGTTTCCATATTGAACCCTTTCAATATCTCATATATGTATGTCTGGCACAACCATATTAGCGTCTCAATCAATCCATATAGATATTGATGCCAAATATTTCGGGTTTTCCCAAGTCTTTCATCGAAATCTCATTTTAATGAAATTCTTAACTTGTGTCAATACAAGATACATCATTTCCAATCAACAATATGTCCTCTACACAATGTATTAGAAATATGTCTCAGCGCTCCCACTTAATTTCTTGCAAATGCAAGCATCTTCATCATATCTGATGAATTTAAACTCTTTTAACAGTTTCATCATGGTGAAGATTCCAACTCCGTTATGCTTTCTTCAACTATTGAAGTTTGCATGCCCTTTTAGCACCCTTTGAATTAACAAAACCCTTCGGACCGTGTCATATACACGTCCTAGGTAACCATTCTTTTAGAAGAACCTTGTTTTGTTTATTCAACTACCATGTACCAAATTATATGTAGTGGTTGCTACATTAATCCATCAAGACTAAATATCGCTATGAAAGATCAAATCTTGTCATATCCAACTCCTTGAACATTGTCGTAAACTTCTTTCCGACATGTCGACTATTTCAAAGATGTTAAACATCCATGTCTTATTTCTTTATAGATCCAAACATGACCGATAGGCTTCATGCCTTTCCGAAGGGTCTTCCAAGTTCAGAAACTTGATTTCTCGTGTATGGATACTATCACGGATTCTATGACTTCTAGTCATTTTATGGAGTCAGGGCCCATCATCGCTTCTTTGCATGTAGTCGGTTCATCATTGTCAAAACAATAACGACTTGCTTATCAAATCACACTATTTGATTCTTACCGACCCACACGGTTCAATAGGAACTCTAATCTCCGAGATCACACCCTTTGTAATCACGGGAGCCATGAGCATTTTGGCCGCCACCAGGACACTTTCTGGCGCTGCGCTACTTAGCACATATAGCTAAGGTTCAACAACCTTATCAAAGTTCTATTGTCCTCCCACTTAACTTTTCACGAAAAATTCCTTCTCAAGAATTTGACGTTCCAAGTAACAAACTCTTTTGTCCTTGGTGTTATGGAGAAATTCCCAACAAATTCTTTGGGATAACCTACAAAGACGTGCTTATCCGACTTTGGTTGTAAACATTTTACTTATGCATAGCATACCAAAATTTCAGAAAAGACAATTCGGGTTTTATCCCAAACCATAACTTATATGGTGTCATTTCAGCGGATCACGATGGTGCTCTTTTCAGTGTAAAAGCGGTAGTCTCTAAAGCTTCAATCCTTAAAACATAATGGCAGTTTTATAAATGATACCTTTGATCTTACCATGTCAAACATGGTTTGATTTCATCTCTCGAATATTCCATACTCCTATGGTTTATCGGGAAACACAAATCATGGAACAATTCCTCAAATCTTAGGTGTTTTGCTAAACATGTAACTCAAATATTTTCCTTTATGATCGAATCATAAACTCTTTATTTTCTTGTTACAATGATTTTTCACTTCATCTTGAAAGACTTTGAACAATTTTCAAATGTTTCATACTTCTTCCTTATTAAGTAAATATATAGATATATTCACTCAAATTTTCGGAGAAAGCATATGAAGCAAAAAGATCCATCGCATATGGCTACACATAATGGACTATGCACATCAGCATGCACAATTTCCAATAAGCTAGTCATATTTTCCTCTCTGGCCTATGGACGGAGTTTCAATTATCTCGAGGAAAGTGTCACATGCGTCAATTGATCAAAATCAAAGACTCCAAAAAATCCATCAACATGGAGTTTCTTCATGTTTTCTTTCCAATATAATTTAAACAGCGATGTCACTTCATAAGTGATCTTTCAATCATTTGTCTTGCGACATTTTAGCAATAGTGTTTATGGATGTGATTTCTCCCACTAGACTTGTAAAAGTTCATCCATCCTTTATGGAATACGGTATTTATTTGAACAACCATTGTTCTCATAATACCGGAACAAAATAACAATTATTTAAACAAATCTTGAAGGCTAGGTTTGATGACAACGAAAAACACAATAACACTTTATTTGTTTTCGATGAACATCATCACTTATTCTCTTGCTAGTTACTTAGGCCATTGTAGTTCATGAATTGCGTTGTCCTGTATGACACTTCATACCAACCAATTCGATATCCAATACCGGTATCCAATACCTCAAAACCACATTGTTTAACAAGCAAGGAATACAGCCATAACATGTATATCTTCTATATACCTAAGTTGGACATCTCCAACCTTTTCTTTTCTGCCAAATATTTGATAGATTTTCTTTCAACAATTCCTTTTCTTTTAAAAGAATCTATCAACATCAATAGTGGTGTCATTCACATGACACATAGTACAAAGCGTGTATAGTCAAATACTAATACCTTTGGACTTGCACTTTGAATTGGATCACCATCATCAAATGTTTGGTGTTCTTTCAAAAATCCATTCTTTAGTAATCTATCAGTGTAGTAAACATTTTACTTACATCTTCTATTCATCCTTATCATGACAACTTTCATGATCAAGCTACTATAGCCTGTAAGGAAGAATCACGAGTATAATGTTAGTTCCCAAAAACCTTTTTGGGAGATCCGGATGCCTAGCATCTCCATCCTTTACAAATTCTCATACAATATGAGAACATGTATTTTGCTAAATTATACTCTATCATAATGCAACCAAAAACATTGTTTCAGATATCACAATATCTTTCACACATGATGGTTTCTAAAACAATTTCCAGCTCCTATATAATCTTGATATTAAAACAACTTTTGAATATCAATAATCATGGAGGCAAACATGATACTTTAGATACTAACATTGGAATTCTTACTCTTGATTTAATACTACTTATTAAACTTCATGGAGTAAATAGAGTTTGCTGAAAGTTTGTAATAGGACTTATAAACTTTAAATTGACATTCAAAACAATACGATACCAGTTCATAAAGTAAATATCCAGAATTATATAGTTCTATTTTCTCAATTAAAACTAAGCATAAGGTAGTGAACAGACACCAATGACTACAACAAATTATGCAAATTCACTTCGATTTAGTTTGTGACAAATTGAGTTCGACTAATCCAAATTAGAAATGAACTCGCACTCAAAAACGACATCCCTCGCACCTTTTTGGTGATTACATGAACCAAATCCACTACACCAAGTCCGATCATGACGTGAGTCGGTGTAGCTTCAAAGGCGAGCATCTATATGGGCATCATATCAACTATATGACTCATGCTTAACCTTTCGGTCTGTGTTCCGAGGCCATGTCTGTACATGCTAGGCTTGCCAAGTAAGAACCTTAGTACTCGCGTGTGTAAAACTGTCTTACACCCGTTGTATGAAAGCGTAGAGTCGAGTACACCCGATCATCACGTGATGTCTGGAAACACTATCCATAGAACGGTGCATACTTAAGGAAGAACGCATTTTTATCTTGATATCTAAATGAGGGATCATCTTACAATGCTACAGAAAGCGCCAAACTAGCAGTATAAGATGCTAACATCTAATGTGTAAAGTGAGATGATATGGTCCATGCATTTGATCTCTATCATTTGCATCGTGGTATGATCTCTATCATTCCCTTGTGTGTAAGGCCAAGGTCTATGGAACTTACACGTTGAATGTGTTGTAAGAGTATCTATCATACATCTACTTACAACAATACCATATCAAGACACTAGCCCAGCACGATCTAAACTAGACGCCTCTAATTTATCAATTGCAAGTTTTACGTGGCTTAGGGCTTTCGAAGATAGAACCGTTCTTACCTACGAACATGAACCATAACGAGGATAACCAAGTTATTAGCAACTCGTTGTAAATCATCGCACTATGTAAGGTTGGTCCGGGCCGCTTCATCCTACTATGCCACCAATATCCAAAATACATAGAAGATGCAATAACATGATCATCATCGCCCACATATAAACATATGTGTACTGCCCGTGCAAAGCACCTACGCATAGATCAGGCTCTGATACCACTGTTGGGTCCACAGCATAGAAAACAAAAAATTTCCTACGATGAGAACTATACGCCAAGATCTATCTACTAGGTACAGAGCAACAGGTGGACATACATCCATCGAGAACTTACCCTTGAAGACAACGAGTTTTGTTAACGAGTAGGAACTCGTGGTTGATGTAGTCGTACACTTGCCGATCTCAAGATCGTGATGAAGTCCAGCAGGTCCGGCTCCAGCACGTCCATCAGATCCAGCTCCAGCACCACCAAGTCCAGCACTACAAAGCAGCGGTGCATCCGTGATCGCACACACGTCCGGTACCCCGACAAACTCCGTCCCTCGCTCCAGCAAAGCAGCGGAAGCTACAAATCCTTTCCAGATAAAGCCACTGGGAACATGTATCTCGCTAATCCGAGACCATGGGGAATAATACTAGAGGGGGAGAGAGATCCTTCACAAGGAGGTGTGTGGAAGAAGGAGGAAGAGGGTGGCCTTTTATAGGAGGAGGGGGGTGCCCCTCCTTCATGGCCGGCGCATGGGGGTGACTCCTCACCTCCCCCATTCATGTGGTGGTAACCCCTCCACATTAAAATGCCTCTTCACATTCCCCTTTAAAGTCCCTACTTTAAATGCATTAAAATTCTCCAAGTTTAATGCTCTCTCATTTAATAAAACTCTTTTATTAAATTTATTCAGAATTTTGTTAATACTTTAATTAACAAACATTCACATATAACCCCTTGCAATATTTCAATATCACATGCAGAACCACTTTCTGCAATTTCACCCGAAACAATTTCCGGTTTCTATCGAAACAATTCCTGCGCTTTGCAATTCTTTCGTCTGAAACATATGTGCTCCAAAATGGTGTCCGGTAACTCTTAAGTGTGTCACCCTACGGTTCGCGAATAATGCAGACATGATTGAGACCTCTCTCAGATCAATAATCAGAAGCGGGACCTGGAGATCCATACTGACTCCTACACATTCAACGATGACTTCTATGACCGTGAGAACCTTTAACGCTAGTAACTAAATCCATTTGTCTCGTGATATATTACATGTCCGAGATTCGATCATCGGTATCTCCATACCTAGTTTGATCTCGTTACCGACATGTACTCTTTTCTCGTTCCCGTGATATAACATTCTAGTGATCACATCACTTGCTTGCAAGCTATCTCAATGTGATATCACCGAGAGGGCCCAGAGTATATCTATCCGTCATCGGGATTGAAAAATTCCACTCTTAATCCATGAGCCTCAACATAACACCTTCGTAGCACTGAACCCATCTTTATAGTCACCCTGTTACGGTGTGACGTTTGATGTTATCAAGATACTCTTCCGGTGTTAGCAATTAACATGATCTCATGGTCTAAGGATAAAGATTACTTTGTATGATGTTATAGCAATATAAACATAATGACTTTGATCGTAATGCTATACTTCGGATGAATGTTCATCACATCATTCCACCAATGTTGTGACCTTGTTATTAACAACATCCAATGTCCATGATCAGGAAACCTTGATCATCTTGTTAATCAACAAGCTAGTCTATTAGAGAGGCATAACTAGGAACCCTTTTTGTTTATTAAACACACATGTATTGAAGTTTCCTATCAATACAATTATAGCATGCAAAATAAACATTTATCATAAACATGGAATAAGATAATAACCACTTTATTATTGCCTCTCGGGCATATTCCCTTCAAAAAAACCACATTGTCACCTTGAGTACTAGATGAGTCCAACAAACACCACAATTTTATGAAGACATCCAACTCCAAATATAACTCATAACAAGTATTTGTAATCTCTAGCCTAAGTGCCACCATGGTGTACACACTGTCACTTTCACACACATGGGGAGAGCAGAGATCTATTAAAGCACTTGAGTAGCAAGGTAGACCTATAGATTACAAGCTCATGATCTCAATAAGATCATGCATAGAGAGAGAGATGAACACATAGCTACCGGTAGAACCCTTAGCCTCGAGAGAGAACTACTCCCTCCTCATCATGGGAATCGACAATGGTGATGGAGATGGTGGTGGAGATCGATGGAGATGGCTCCGAGGGCACTTCCCCATCCCGGCAGGGTGTCATAACAGAGACTTTCTGTCCCCCGAATCTCCCCTTCGGTGGCGGCGGCGCTGCGGGACTTTTTGTGGCTGGAGGCTTGATCCTCTAGGGTTTTGGTATTGGGAGGCTCTTATAGGCGAAGGAGGCAAGGTTGGTGGCCAGCCAAGGGGCCCACACCATGCCATGGCGTGGCCTAGGCTAGCCCGCGCCAAGGAGGGTGTGGCCACCCTGTGGCCCCTCTTCGACTCTCCTTCTGGCTCCATGAGTCTTCCGGGGAAATAGTAACTTTGGCTTTTGTCCCGTCCAATTCCGAGAATATTCATTTTCTGACTTCCTGGAACCAAAAACAGCAGAAAATAGGCAACTGGCACTGTGGCATCTTGTTAATAGGTTAGTCCAAGAAATCATATGAAAAGTACTCCAAAGTTGGAACAAAACACAAGAAAGTAGATAAAACCAAGCATGGAACATAAAAAATAGATACATTTGCAATGTATCAATTACCACCCCTAGAATTGAAGACTCTACCAGATAATCTTAAATACAGATTTTTAGATGATACAAATAAATTTCCTGTTATTATTAGTGCTAAACTTTCAGGAAAAGAAGAATAAGAACTCATGAAAATACTTAAGTAGCATCGCAAGGCCTTTGGGTACTCAATGTATAATTGGAAGGGCATTAGTCCCATGATAACCGTCCATCGAATATTCATGGAAGAAGGTGCTAAACCAGTTGTGGAATTTAATAGAAGACTGAAGCCCGAAATGAAGTAAGTGGTACGAAAAGAAATTGTACGCCTACTAGATGCGGGTATAATCTATCCTATTAAATAAAGTGATTGGGTAAGTCCTGTTCATTGTGTCCCTAAGAAGGATGGTTTTACTGTTTTTCCTAATGAAAACAATGAATTGATACCTACTAGAACTATTGTTGGGCCTAGAATGTGCATAGACTTCAAAAAATTGAATAAAGAAACTAGGAAAGATCATTTCAAACTTTAGAAAGGTTAGCAAACCACAATCATTTTTGCTACTTGGACGGATACTCTGGTTTTTCTCAAATAGCTGTTCATCCTGATGACCAACTTAAGACAACTTTGATTAGTCCTTATGGTTTACATGCTTACCGACCTATGCCTTTTGGTTTATGTAATGCTCCAACTACTTTTCAAAGATGTATGACTGCTATTTTTGCAGATTTTATAGAACTGATAATGGAAGTATTTATGGATAACTTTTCTGTCTATGGAACTTTATTTACTAGTTGCTTGGATAATCTCAAAAGAGTTTTACAGTGTTGTGAAGAAACTAATCTTGTTCTAAACTGGGAGAAGTGCCATTTTATGGTCAAAGAAAGTATAGTCCTTGGACATAAGGTATTAGGTAAGGGAATTTAAGTGGATAGAGCTAAGGTTGAGACCATAGAGAAAATGCCACAACCTAGGATATTAAAGGTATAAGAAGTTTTCTTGGTCATGTGGGTTTTTATAGAAGGTTTATTAGAAATTTCTCTAAAATATCTAAACCTTTGATTAACCTCCTGCAAAAGGGAGTAAGATTTAATTTTGAAGATAAATATTTTATAGCCTTTGATAAACTTAAAAATGCTTTATCCCGTGCTCCTATCATTAAACCACCTATCTGGAATATGACTTTTGACTTAACTAGCATGGTGGCCCTTGATAACCCACAAGTATAGGGGGTGTATCGCAGTATTTTCGAGGGAAGTAAAACCCAATTTATTGATTTGACACAAGGGGAGCCAAATAATATTTATAAGCATTAACAACTGAGTTGTCAATTCAGCTACACCTAGAAACAATCTTGCTCACAACAGTTTATCAGTAGCAACAATTTTGTAGTAGGAATAGCAAAGTAGCAACAGTAATAAAGTAAATACAGTAGTAACAATAGCAGTAAACAGTGGGATTCGAGTGTGGTAGGCATAGGGATGGATAGACGGGCGTTGCATGGACAAGACAATTCACATAACAATCAGAACATAGGGCAATTGCAGATAAATAAGATAAAGCATCCAAGTACTAGATAATCCTAGGCATGTGTTCCATATATAGTCAAACGTGCTGGCAATGAGAACTTGCACAACATCTTTTGTCCTGCCAGCCCGTTTGCAGCGGGGCCTCAAGGGAACTACTGGAAATTAAGGTGCTTCTTTTAATAGAGCACTGGAGCAAAGAATTAACACTCTGTGAACACACGTGATCCTCACATCAAAGCCATTCCCTCCTGTTATCCCGATTTCTGTCACTTTGGGGCCATTGGTTTCGGACAACAACGTGTGTATACAACTTGCAGATAAGACCAAAAACAATACTATCATAATGAATCAATAACATGTTCAGATCTGAAATCATGGCACTCGGGCCCTAGTGACAAGCATTAAGCACAACAAGTCGCAACAAAGTCATAAAGCACTAATAAAAGATACTAGGCACCATGCCCTAACAATCTGATGCCATTACATGAACGACCTCATCCAATCCCTACCATCGCCATCGCCTACATCAGGGGATTACTCACTCATAGATGGGGGAAACATGGATGGTCGATGGAGAAGTGATGGTGATGATGATGGCGATGATCTCCTCCAATTCCCCGTCCCGGCATGGTGCCAGAATGGAGTTTCTGGTGCTGTTTCGTGGAATCTGGTGGTGGCGACGGAGCGGAACTCCTTCTGGAAAAACATCGACCCCCCGAAGTTTTTTGGTCAGAAGGCTCCTTATAGGCGAAGAGAGAGACCGAGGGGTGCCTGGGGGGTCCACACCATGCCCTGGCGCGGCCAGGCCCAGCCCGCGCCTGGGGGTGTATGGCCAGCCCCTGGCCCTCCTCCGTCTCCTATTCTGGCTCCGTGAGTCTTCCGGAAAAATAGGCACTTTGGCTTTTGTCCCGTCCAATTCCGAGAATATTCATTTTCTGACTTTCCTGGAACCAAAAACAGCAGAAAACAAGCAGCTGGCACTATGGCTCTTGTTAATAGGTTAGTCCAAGAAATCATATGAAAAGTACTCCAAAGTGTGGACAAAACACAAGAAAGTGGATAAAACTAAGCATGGAACATCAAAAATTATACATGCATTTGCAATGTATCAACATCCCCAAGCTTAACTCCTGCTCGTCCTCGAGTAGGTAAGTGATAAAAAGAAAGAATAATTTTTGAGGTGACATGCACCATCATAAACTTGATCAAAGTATTTGTAAAACATTCAAATCTGGGATCATAGTACTTCAATCATAACATGAAAGACAAAGTTCTAGCAATAAGACAAAGAAACTATGATGCAACATGAAAAGGCACAAACAAAAGATTCATGAATAACAATGCTTTGCAAGACGTTTGTTTGTTTTACATAAAGAAAACATAGCATAATAGTATTCAGCTTGTCCCTCATAGAGTAGCAAATATAAATGCATAGGACACCTTCAAAGTTCATAAGAGTGACTAGATACAAATAGTTTAAAACAAGCAATATCAAGTTATGCATCAATCAACTAGTCTTGGGACAATGCACATAGAACTAAGAATGGCCACTATGCTCCCAAAGTAGGTGCATAAAGGTGGAAGATGGAGACTCAATATAATGGTGGAAGAAAGGCCTTTATAAAAGGAAGTAGGGATTCAAGTCTCATAAAGAGCTTCCAAAAATTATGGTACTTATAGCTTTTAGCTCTCATTGCCCCTATCATAAGCATCTTGAAGTGATTAAGGTTAAAGTGAACAAACTATGGTGTACATGCTTGACGAAGTATAAGTTAAAAATCTCATGTCCCTTGTATACGAGGGCCGCTCCTCATGCTACTCAAGTTTAGTCACCGGTAAGTTTTGTCATCGTAAGTACATGTGTATCATAGAGAACCGCCAACGGGGTACCCCTTGCCCGATGATACGGAAGAATCCCCATATCAAAATAACAAGGCAAGCAGACAACGAGCATCTCAACAATCTTCTTATTTACCATGGGAATATGGTGCTTTTTTCTCTCTTTCCTCTTTTCATAATCTCTTTTTTTCCTTTTTCTCTTTTTTCTCAATATAGGACTCTTTTTTTATAAGAAGAATGCTTCATAGACAGCTCATTATGGTTACGCTACAGGTTTCCACCATGTAAGTATGGATTAGACCAGCGGCCAAGGCGTTTATCTAACACATATACATAACTCCATGGACTTACAAGCTCCCCTTTCGTTTCACACCGACGACATCCATATACAAAAGAGCATGATATCAACTAGGTACAAGTACCAAGTGCAATGTTGAAAGCGTTCCCCATGAAAGCATGGTTCTGCTAATTCCCAACAAATAAGTGCAAGCATATACAACATAGACGACACAATGGTTCAAGTTTATTAAGGGCAAGAAAATTAAAGTGTGCCATCAAGTTTGTGAGAGCTTTAATCACTAGTTTTCTCATAATAAGCTTAATTTGGAAGGTAAACAAAAGCATGAATATACTTGGAATAGCATAAGCTAGTAGGTAGGTATGGTGGACTCTTTGGAATAACTTGGTTTAGGGAGTTGTATGCATGAGTGGAACTCATACTTTGTTGTGGAGGCTAGCAAAAGACTGGGAGCGACAAACTAAGAGAGCAATAATAGCCATAATCATGCAGAGCGACAAATCATCATTGATCAAAGCATAAAGTGATACTAAAAGCTGAAAACTAAAGGATCATAAAGGCTATGGTGACTTGAGATATTCATAACATGGTGTGAGCATGCGCCAAGTCAACCCAAATAAAGCATCAAAGGAGAATACCACTATACTATGCCTTAATATGCTAAAACAACACATGATTCTTCCAAGGCACATTAAGAAATCTCAATTGTTTATAACAAGTCATGCTACAGCAAAGAATACTAAGCATAAAGCCAAAACAATATCAAGCATGGCATGACAAAGCATAGGCTACAGTCAAAAACAAGCTCTTTTTACCACTTAAGCATGAGCTTTCCTACTCTTTTCCAAACCAAACCAAACTATTTGAACACCAATGTATGAAAGAGGGGGTCCAACCAATTTATTCAGAAAACTAAGAAAACCAAGCAAATGAAAAACCAAAACGAAAATGAAAAAGAAGACGCTCCAAGAACAACACAACTGTGCATGAAACAATAAAAATGAAGTGTTTGGAAGAAAACTGGAATTTTTTATTGATGAAGAAGGGGATGCCTTGGGCATCCCCAAGCTTTGACGCTTGTATTTGTTGGATATTTCTTGGGGTGACACGCGTGACATTCCTAAGCTTGAGCTTTAGTCCATCCTTCATCTCATTACTCATTCCTTCCATACACCTGAATTTTTTTTTTCAAACAAAACCTCACACAATCTTTATTAGCAACATTAGTGCACTCAAGATAAATAAGTCTTAAGGTTCAGTTCTAATACCAAATAAACTTCCATTAGAACACTAGCTACTGTAGCACTTCCCTCAAAAATCTCAATTCCCCAAAATAACTCAAAAAGGAACCAACAAGAAGCAAATGCAGAAAATGGCAGAAATCTGTCAAAACAGACCAGCCAGTAAAGACGAATTTTTTAGAAGACCTTATGTTGCTCAAATAAAAAAGTGTTGAACTAACGAAAGTTATATAACAACCTGGGACAGAAGCACAAAAATTCACGCCTCAAAAAGAAGTTCAGAGATTTTACACGAATTTTTACGGTGAAGCACATAAATCTGTTTCAGGACAGCAATTTTCCCAGTCATTACTTCTCTCTCATTAGAGGTTACTCTTGGCACAAAAAGCAAATAAAAAGGATAAGGAGCGGCTTCCAAGACTCATTTAAAACTTTTGGGTTATCTCCCAATAAGTACTTTTCTTTAACGCCTTTAAGTTAGGCATAAGCAAAAAACTAAAATGGATAGAATAGAAGTAAGCGGAGGTAATCATGGTGAAAACATTGTTTTGTTCAATGAAATCCTTTTGTTAACAAGGTTGATCAGGTCTTGCTACCAAAACAATTACATATGAGCCAAAACTTTGTATTCCACTAATGATTATGTTACCTCAACCTTGATAGCAATAGTCCAAATCATAATAGTTTCAAATTTTTCTCTTGGTATGGACAATATATTTCTCCAACTTGAATGCCCTCAACATGTTCAATTGAATTCAAACCATAAGTCCTTTCAATCTTCTTGGGGAAATAGACAGTATGTTCCTTGTCATTAACATTGAAGGTCACCTTTCCTTGATTACAATTGATAACAGCTCCTGCAGTATTAAGAAAATGTCTCCCAAGAATAATAGACATATTATCATCTTCACGCATTTCAAGCACAACAAAATCAGTTAATATCAAGCAATTATGAGCCACTTGAACAGGTACATCCTCACATATACCAACAGGAATAGTGGTAGATTTATCAGCCATTTGCAAAGATATATCAGTTGGTATTAATTTTTCTAGTTGAAGCCTCTTATAGAGAGAGAAAGGCATAACAATAACTCCAGCTCCCAAATCACACAAAGCAGTTCTAACATAACTATTCTTAATAGAGCAAGGGATAGTTGGAATCCCTGGGTCTCCAAGTTTCTTAGGAACCTTACCATTGATGGAATAATTAGCAAGCAAAGTAGAAATTTCTTCATTAGGGATCTTCCTTTTATTTGAGACAATATCCTTCATATACTTTGAGTAAGGAGGCAATTTAATAGCATCAGTTAAAGGAATTTGCATGAATAAAGGTTTCATCCACTCACAAAACTTATTATAGTGTTCATCTTCCTTTGACTTGTGTTTCTTATCACGGAAAGGCATAGGTTTTTGGACCCAAGGTTCTCTTTCACTACCATGTTTCTTAGCAATAAAATCCTCTTTGGTGTATTTAGTATTCTTGGTGTGGTTTTCAGGTTCTTCTTCAACTTTTTCTTCATTAGGAGCTTCATTTTCTTCATTACCACTTTCAGTTTCAGCATCAGAGATAGATATACTATTAAGATCTATAGCGGGTTCAGAGGGTTCTACAACAGTTTTATGTTTCTTTTTCCTTTTCTTACGAGTAGAACCACTATTTTCAGCTTATTGAGAATCCTGCTCAATTCTTTTGGGATGCCCCTCGGGATATAGAGGATCCTGGGTAGCAGCTCCACTTCTAGTTCTAATTTCATAAGCATGTTTTTCTTTAGCAGCATTAACTAGCAAGTCGTTTTGCACTTTAACGAGTTGATCTATTTGAGTTTGAACCATTTGAATGTGTTTAACAATCATTTTAACATCATTAGAGGTTCTTTCCACAATATCTTTCAACTCAACAATAGCTCTATTGTTTTCCATTAGATGATTTTGCACCCTTTTATTAAAGTTATCTTGCTTAACAATAAAGATATCGAATTCTTCTAAGCATTGATCAGGAGGTTTAGAGTAAGGGATATCACCTTCATCAAAGTGTTGGAGAGAGTGTACCTCAACAGTGGGTGAGTAGGGAATAGTCTTACATAATTCTTCTATAGGAGGTAAATTCTTGACATCTGCAGCTTTAATTCCCTTCTCCTTAAGACATTTCTTAGCTTCCTTCATCACTTCATCATTTAATTCAATAACTCCCCTCTTCTTTGATGTTGGAATAGGCACTGGTATAGTGGGTTCAGGTACAATTACTTCAGGTATAGCTTGTCCAGGAGGAGTCCAATCTTCATAATTCTTGCTTATTTTAGTCATTAATTCCTCAACTTCCTTAGGAGTCCTATTCCTGAAAACATAATCAGCATAACTATCTAGGTACGTCCTAGATTCCTCGGTTAGTCCATTATAAAATATATCAAGAAGCTCATTCTTAGGTAATGGACTTCCAGCATGTGCATGAATCAAAGCACAAAACCTTGCCCAAAATTCAGGCAATACCTCTTTTTCTCCCTGTTTAAAATCAAAAAGTTCCTACAAAATAGCATGTCTAGCACTCGGAGGAAAATATTTCTGCAGGAAAGTACTAATCAAGCAATCAGGGCTATCAATAGATCCAGGAGGTAAATTACTAAACCAAGTTTTAGCTTCTCCTTTTAGTGAAAAGGGGAAAATCTTAGCAACAAAGTAAGTATGCATCTTAATATCATCAGAAAACAAGCCACTCATGGTAGAAAGTTCATTCATATGTGCTATCGCACTTTCATTCTTAGTCCCACAAAAAGGTTCTTTCTCAACAATAGCTATGTAAGATAGATCAAAAGAGAAATCATAATCTTTATCTTTAATGTTTATGGGAGAAGCAGCAAACTTAGCAATAGGAGACAATTTGGGTCTAATAGTACGCCTCTCAAGGAGACTCTTAGCAGCGCTCCTATCATGGATGTTTTTACATTCTTTAATAACTTCATCGGTCATCTCAACATAACCATCTTCAATATCATAACTTTCACAAGACTCAGGTGAACTAATAGGTGTGGTAGTGTCTTCATTAGGAGTTTTAGTATTTCCAGCTATAGTTCTAGCAATCGTAGCATCTAGGAAAGGACCTAATGAACCACTCTTATCAAGCACATTAGAAGCAGCATCATAAGCATCAGAAGTTTCAAATTCAGCAGTAGTAGTAGTGTGTGTATCATGTGTATGTGGTGGTGTAACGAGCTTACTTATAACAGATGGTGAATCAAGAGCAGCAGAGGTGTTCAGAACCGTACCTCTTCTTGTAGTGGATGGTAAAATAGGAAACTTGCCATCACGAGACTTACCCATGATGGATGGATAACAGCGAACAATAGAGAATCTAAGTGAACATGATAAATAAAGCTATGCTCCCCGGCAACGGTGCCAGAAAATAGTCTTGATGACCCACAAGTATAGGGGGTGTATCGCAGTATTTTCGAGGGAAGTGAAACCCAATTTATTGATTCGACACAAGGGGAGCCAAAGAATATTTATAAGCCTTAACAACTGAGTTGTCAATTCAGCTGCACCTGGAAACAATCTTGCTCACAACAGTTTATCAGTAGCAACAGTTTTGTAGTAGGGATAGAAAAGTAGCAACAGTAGTAAAGTAAAGACATCAGTAACAATAGCAGTAAATAGTGGGATTCGAGTGCGGTAGGCATAGGGATGGATGGACGGGCGTTGCATGGACAAGACAATTCACATAGCAATCAGAACATAGGGCAATTGCAGATAAATAAGATAAAACATCCAAGTACTAGATAATCCTAGGCATGTGTTCCATATATAGTCATACGTGCTCGTAATGAGAACTTGCACAACATCTTTTGTCCTGCCAGCCCGTTTGCAGCGGGGCCTCAAGGGAACTACTGGCAATTAAGGTGCTCCTTTTAATAGAGCACCGGAGCAAAGCATTAACACTCCGTGAACACATGTGATCCTCACATCAAAGCCATTCCCTCTGGTTATCCCGATTTTTGTCACTTCGGGGCCATTGGTTCCGGACAACAACATGTGTATACAACTTGCAGATAAGACCAAAAACAATACTATCATAATGAATCAATAACATGTTCAGATCTAAAATCATGGCACTCGGGCCCTAGTGACAAGCATTAAGCACAACAAGTCGCAACAAAGTCATAAAGCACTAATAAAAGATACTAGGCACCATGCCCTAACAATCTGATGCCATTACATGAACGATCTCATTCAATCCCTACCATCGCCATAGCCTACAGCGGGGGATTACTCACTCATAGATGGGGAAAAACATGGATGGTCGATGGAGAAGCGATGGTGATGATGATGGCAATGATCTCCTCCAATTCCCCGTCCCGGCAGGGTGCCAGAACGGAGTTTCTGGTGCTGTTTCGTGGAATCTGATGGTGGCGGCGGAGCGGAACTCCTTCTGGAAAAACGTCGAACCCTCCAAAGCTGTTAGGTCAGAAGGCTCCTTATAGGCGAAGAGAGATTCCGAGGGGGTTCCTGGGGGGCCCACACCATGCCCTGGCGCGGCCAGGCCCAGCCCGCGCCTGGAGGGGGGGTGTGGCCAGCCCCTGGCCCTCCTCCGTCTCGTATTCTGGCTCCGTGAGTCTTTCGGAAAAATAGGCACTTTGGCTTTTGTCCCGTCCAATTCTGAGAATATTCATTTTCTGACTTTTCTAGAACCAAAAACAGCAGAAAACAGACAGCTGACACTGTGGCTCTTGTTAATAGGTTAGTCCAAGAAATCATATGAAAAATACTCTAAAGTATGGACAAAACACAAGAAAGTGGATAAAACTAAGCATGGAACATCAAAAATTATAGATACATTTGCAATGTATCACCCCTCGCCAATGCAAGGGCATCATCTTATTTTTCTTAGAAAGATGATCATTGTTCCTACTTACTGTCTAAATTAACCAGGAAATAAATTTATTGATTTTATGCGCATTCACATTATTTAAAGGAAAATAATAATATAATTATAGACAATATTATATATATACCACCTATGTAGAAAACATCTTTAATTGACTTTGTTGGTAAATGATTATTAGGGTATTTCCAAAGATAGTAGATTGACTTGTTGTGTCATTTTTCCACGACATTATATTTCTATATACAATTAAATTTTTAGACTTTTTAGCTAGTTGGTAAGGTCAGCAATCAGATTCTCAAATAATTAGGGGCTACTTGAGCAATGATCAATTCATGTTTAGATAACTTGAGCAATAAATATATTATGTTTGGACCATTCCGATGGTTGGAAATAATATCACAGAATGAAGTAAAGACTAATATATCCTAGACAGTAAAGGCATCTTTCTTTTTATATTATATTTTCATTTTAGTGAGTAATTGATAAATGCACATATATGTAGATCGCGGTAGATTATGTAAGATTTTTCAGCTTTCTATAAAAATAACACTGTGCGTAGTACTATGAGTAGTTTCTTGATATAAGATAAATATACTTTGAGGAGTTTGAATTACCATTAGAGTTTGTAGGTACATTATTTTTTCTTAAGGTGTGGAAGTTTTAAGTTTTGGAAGAATTTCTAGGGTGTAGTTTAGGTATGTTAGCTTACTGTAGTATTTGCGACAATCTCCTAGTAGCGGAGATTGTGACATGTAGAATGATGGTATATTGGCTCTATCTTGATCTCGATGCTCTTGTATGGCACATTTATCGCGCAATAATCCACGGAGCTAGTGGTTCCCGTGGCTCGTCTTTTTTCCTTGTCAGTTGGGAAAATTCAGAAACTTTGGCATATATCTAGTGAGCAGCCTGATCCTCGCAATCGTGTGTTCATTGATCGTTGATCTTAGGATCCTACTATTCAAATTCTACTTCTATAATATTTGATAACTTGTGAGATAAATTCAACCTTTGAGTGCTAGATTTTTATTAATTTTATATATCGTAGATAGTCCTATAAACGTATGAATAATTTAATTTTTTTGGAGCCCCTAATGTATTTTCTTGCCACCATATACGTTTTCTAAATACCACCCTGTCTTAGGGTAGTAGAACTTTTTATATCCTGATATACATCTTGACACATTTACTTTGAGTCAAACATCAACGCAATGAGTCCTGATTTCCCTGTTAATCGTATATGGGATATATGGGAGTCTAAGATAGACTAATAAAACGATAATATTTCCAATGATCAAGAAATACATAACACCAATTTTCAATCCAACTATAATTGGGTAGAAGACATTTGTTAAGAGGATGCACGTAGGTAGTCCTATAGATGTATGAATCAGTTAATTTTTGGAGCCTCTAATATATTTTTCTTGCGATCGTATCCGTTTTCTAAATACCACCATGTGCTAGGATAATAGCACTTTGTATGTCCTGATATATATCTTGACACGTTACACCGAGTCGAACATCGACGCCATGAGCCTTGATTTTCCCGTCAATCATATATGGGAGTCTAAGATAGACTAAAAGGATAATATTTCCAATGCTCGAAAAATACATGACACCAATTTTCAGTCCAACATAATTGGCTAGAATACATTGATTCTTAAGAAGATGCATTGATGTCATATAACAAAATAATAACCAATATGCATTTTAATTTCACACACAAAAATGTAGAGATTGTCATATTAGATTACTGGACTTGTATGTCACTTCCAAGCACCATACTAATACATCTTGGATTAAGGCTACAAGAAGTTTAGATTTGATCAATCTACATCGCCATCTCGACTTGACCAAATACATGTCAAGCAAGAATTATATTTTGGTGAAGCCATCTTCTAGATTTGATCAACTACAACGCCATCTTGACTTGAACAAATAATTGTTGAGTACTTGGATCTTAAATACCCATCTGTGTTGCTACTTTGATTCCATAATTCATGTTAGGTTTTAGAATCAACTCAGATGTCGGCGATTGATTATGGAGAAAAGTAGTTTAGGCATATGTAATGTATTTTTCTACTAAAGTTTTGTGTTTTAACTATCTTCATTATCTGCTAAAGTACAATGTGGTTTGCCCTTATCTGGCTGAATATAAGTATCTTTTTTGTTAGAGACTATCTGTGACAGAGCACAAATCAGTTTTGGAGAATTTGAGTCTGCATGACATTAAACTCCTATATTTTTTTTAATTTTGATAATCTAGGATCTCCCAAATAATTAGCAATATCTATGTGTGTTAGACAAAGAAAATTGTATACAATTGAACAGACTGATATGCCATGAAAATACATACTCCCTCTGTCTCAAAATAATTAATATTTAGGTTTGTCTAGATTTATATGTATGTATATACTAAAACATGTCTAGATACATCACAAATCTAAGTCAGTTATTTGGCTCCGAGGGAGTATATGTTATGTGCAATGCTTTATGTCGGATTATTTTTTAATACAACACATGGGTAGTACGTGGGCCTGCCTTGTCTCGGTACGGGAAGAAAATAAAATTGTGCATGGCCTGGCCTATGTGCACAGGATATACCTGCATCCAACGGGACCTCTCGGTCGATTTTTTTTACATAATCGTTCAGTCTTTTCTACAAAGCACGTGATTGGTGCTAGCACCGCTCGCGGTTGTGCTTAACGTGTCATACCATATTACACGGTTGTTACGTAACTATTAATCTCTTATTAAATCGTAGCCATAGATTTTAGATCTAACTATTAAAATAATTTAGGTGATGTGGATCAACCAGGTGCCTCGAAAAACATCCTTATATTGCTTTTAATATATAATAGATAGATATGTAAAGCTAGTGATGATCCTATAGGAGTAACTCTGGCACAACACATAGGTCACAGATTTAATATTATACATCATGCTAGTAGAACTGTTAATATTGCTTAAAAGAATTATCCTAAGAAAGAAAGGGAACTTTTTGCTGTATTTTTCTCTTGCGATAAATATTGTTCTTATATAGTTGAAGCAAAAGTAAAAACTCATATGGATCGTGATGGTTTAAAAGCACTCCTTGAGAGGAAAAACCATAAGCCAAGACCTCCGTTGGATTCTTTTACTTCAAGAATTTGAGTTGCAGATTATACAGAGGCAAGAAATAAAGATATTGGATGCAGTGTCTATATTTGCCCAGCAAGACACCAATCTTATTGACAGGAACTTTAGTCCTGGTGATTTTCGCTTACGAGAATTATTCAATGAACTAAGGTCAATTCCTCCAAAAGAGAAGAAGTCTTTGTTGTTGGAGGAGCTTGTCATCCCCGAATAAGTAAACGGTAAGTTCAAGGTAAGTGTTCTTACTCAAATAAGTGATTGGTTTTCACAGATTTTACTTCTGAAATTTTTGCCTTTAAATTCCTCGTGTTTTTCTGAAGTTTCTGGAGTTTTTATCAACTATACGGGCGCAACTATACGACCGGAGAAAAATCTCCCGCCGTATAGTTGGTCGTTAAACTCTCTGTATCTTCTTCAAACTGTTTTTGATGTCTAGACCTATACAGGTGCAACTATACGATCGGAGATAAATTTCTAGCCGTATAGTTGGTCGTTAAACTCTCAGACACTTTTGATTTTTGATGTCTACATCTATACGGTCATAACTATACGACCGGAGATAAAATTCCGGCCGTATAGTTGGTTGTTAAACTCTCAGACATTTTCGTTTACTTCTTTGTTTTCTCCCGATAAAAAAAACATTATTGTCGGTTCCGAGTCGTAACTTAACCGACTTGGACTCGAGATATTTGGAAATATCTGTCCAGAACCAACTATACGGCCGGAGCTATACGGGTCGCGCTCGTATAGTTGGTCGTTATGCGGCAGGACTCCTCCAAATCCGCGATTTCTTTCCCTGTTTCGTTAAAATTCTTTTCTTGGGTGAGAATTTGGTGTTTCTCGTGAGTTTTACCGACCTCTGACTCCCCCCTTATATACTGCCATTGTCTATCTCTCTAATCATAATCACCAGGAAACAATCTTGCCATGCGTTATCCCGTTCCAGGTCGTGGGAAACCCCTGGGTCTCATTGCTCCTTCCAGGGACCGCTCTAGCAGCCCGTCCATGGAGGACGACGACGAGGAGGTGGAGAGGTTTTGCCCGGGGTACGAGGAGTACGTCGAGCCAAGCTTCTACAACAACGATTCTGATGAAAATGTGATTGACGTCTACATCCGCCGTGATGTCTATGATCCTCCGGAGATCAACTGGGCGGCAATGAAGAGAGCTCAAGAAGAGAGAGAAGGTCATAAGTCGCATGGAAAAGGGCGCGTGGAGACGGTCAAGTTTGTCGCCACGGACCCTAGGCCACACAAGCGTCAGGAATTACCTAATATTGGTGCAGGTGCTAGCAAGGGAGCGAAGGCACCACTCTTGAAGCCTACCATTGGTGCTCGTATGAGGGTGAAGCCTCAAGAAGAGTGGAGGAAAGGTTTCCACTTCCTCGATCCATTGATTATGGATGAGGAAGAATAAGTTGTTCCCAGGACCAAGGATCGCATGCGAGCACTGGAGATATATCAGAAGCAGGAGCTACTCCATCGTGTTGAAGTTCGTCACCGTCTCAAGGAGATAGAGAAGAAGGATGATCTTCTCCCATTGGTGACTAAACTCGCGGATAAAGTGGACACTTTGCAATCTGATTTGCGCAGGTGCTACAGCCACATCACCGCTCTAGAGGATACCAACAAGAAGCTACGCACCGCAGTGTTACATGCCATGGCGCCATAGTGATCTACTATAATCACGGTATCAAATAATCGCAAGGGATTATTTGATCCTGTCTGGCTTGATTCCAAGCTTGGGAAGATCTTTAAGACCTTGTAATCTATCTTATAAGTTTTGCATTACTATTTAGTATTGCATTAGTTCAAACTAGAAATAAAGTTTGCATCATTAGAATTTCCTTCAGGAATAGTCGATCCCTTTTATGAAATTTCGAGTTTATTATCATATGTGGAGCAATATTGAGTTTATGTTTGTTCTATTGGATATATGAATGGCTTGAGTATAATTTTACTTGCACTTGATGATAGCAATAGGAGTCTTCCACACCATTGATATTAATGGAACATACAAAGATAATTTGGTCAATATGTTGTAAGTACATGATTTGATTTACAAAGAAAGAAAAGTTATCTAATCAGTTAAGTTGAAAAGAAACCTTGAACAAAGAAAAAGTGCTATCAAATTAGAGTGAGAACAAGACGATGTAGAATATTCAAGCTACAAAGATTGCTTCATATACAATTGGAATTTATTAATTGAGATTGTTAAACTTTGAATTCTTACATGAAGTGGAATGTATGGCTAGCTTCTTTGCATAGCACTTAAACAAAAGTGTGAGCATATACACAAAAGAGAAGAAAAGAAAGAAGAAAAATAGCGAATATGCAAAGAGCAAATAGGCATACACCACTATATTGTAGTATGACAAAGAGACGCTTTGAGATTTTGAATCCCAAGTGAATATGTTAATTTAAAACACTTGGGACTACCTCGCTAACTCATTCAGTTGAACTGAATACCTTTAAATCATACTGAGAGTGATCTTCTATGAACTATTAAATGCTAAGGTGTGGAAGCCTGCTAATATTATTCGGATGGTTCGAGTAAGGTACTATTCATGAACTTATTCCCATATATCATATATGATAAACACATGCTGCAGCTACCTCATTTATTTTATCGACTTAGCTTCATGAATATTAGGATCACGTCCATTAAGCTAAAACTTGCTCGGCACGAGCAAGAGTCTAAATTTGGGGAAGTTGATGAGTGCATATTTGCATCATGTTTATATTATTATTTTGCATTATAGATGTAGGATCTTGGTATTTTACGACGCTCTCGCGCATATTTTATATCTATTTTCACCAGGATCAGGACAGATGATGGATACAATAGACACAATTCTTGAAACAGTTGTGCTGAGGAGAAAAGGAGTCAAAAACAACACAAATCTCTTATTTGGGAAATATCAATAATACCAGAAGAAAATCCGAAGCGATCAAGGCATACAGACGGTTTAATGACCAACTATACGGTGGGAATAAATTTTCCGACCATATAGTTCTGGCCGTATAGTTGGCGCCGCCACTGCCTCCTCAAATAGTTTCACCCCGTGCAACTGGATCAGAGAGACGACATACAGAACAACCAGAAATCACCGAAACCTCACCTCCGGAAGGCATCTGGAGGGGGAACTCATCCACCGGGGATCCATCTTCGCCCTGCGCAGATTCAGGAGGCTAAGGCATCGATCTTCATCATCAACCGCTACATCACCACCATCTCTATCCACCCCATCTACATCTTGTCTAGATCTTGTTGTAATTTCCGTACTCGTTGTGAATTTATACAAGTACTATTCATCTTGATAGATTCCATTATTATTGCCATGATGTTGATTGCCTCCATGTCTGAGTAGATCATTAGTTCTTGGGGGGATGGAGAAACCCTAGTATGATATTGAAATAAGATAAATTTTATTATGATATTCATCGCTGTGACCATGTGTTAGATTGTCTTCATCTTGATGTTGGGAGAAGTTGACCTCTCAATATTTGCCTCTTGTGAGGACTTGATGGAGAGAACTACTTGTTGGTAGACGGGTGTGTGTTAGCACTTACAATGACTATACAGTTGTTGGTACTCCTTACATATCAACTTGGAAACCAAAAAAAACTCACGGAACACTATCTATGCTATGGGATACGTCCTACGGGATTATGTCTCTTAATAGCGCAGTAATTCGATTGATGTCGATTGCTGACTGCTATGGTTATGAGGATGATATGAGCAGTGGCTGTTGCCTATTTGTTTAAATACGGAGTTCCTCCCACACATACATAGTTGAGAATGTTCATGATAATAATCTTTACCTTAGTTCTTTATAATGCTAGTGGTGTATCCGCTACTTCCTGAGAACGCTTTTTCCCTATTTACAATTCCAATCCCTTACATACGCAATACTTACTTTCTGTGTTCAGTTGTTTTACTTTACTTATTGTTGCTCTTATACCAAAAACCCCAAAACACCTTTTTACACAATACTCGTATTTTATCTTGTCACTTAGAACTTTATTTAGCATTTCTATTGTAGTATTTACTTTAAGAGTTATTAGACTTCAGACTCCTACTCCCCGTGGGATCGATATCTTTATTTCGAAACTAGCTAGAAACGATCTGTATATTTGTAGTCACCAGTCGACTGCGTGAAAGCCAAACAAGCCACTGCAAGTGTGTGGGCATGGTCGACTGCTTGCGAGCGTGGCCATCTGTAGCTACCAATCGGCTAGCAACAATAGTTGGTGACATCGCCATCGTTCCTCTAGTTGCCCCTCCTTGTACATGCATTAGTGCCTCCTCCATAAAAACTACATGTAATAGTCCCGGTACACTCCCAACTTTAGGGGTTGAAACGGAATCATCCACTTTGTCAGAAGTAGGCAGATCATCTACGACATTTGTTTCTTTTTCAAAACCTCTCTGTACAGCACTAGGACCGTAGTAAGGAATGGATGTAGGTGTCAACGCTGCAAGTCTACATAGCAGCCACGACGACATCGACTTAACGGTCAAAACTGACAGGAGGGGCCCAACGGGCCTTAGCTTGATATTTTGTATTCAAACATTATGTTGAATTCGTGCCGAAAAAGATTCTCTGAGTATTTGGCATGCCAACTGTGGTAGCACGATCCGATTACAAGCAACTCGGGCCCCACTATGCCTTGGCGTCTCAACTTTGGGGCCGCAAAATGAAAATCTTCGCTAGAAGGTACCAAAAACAGCAGAGTAATGCGTTGCACCTTGTCGTTGCACAACACTAAAGTTCCACCATCTCTTAAATGTAGCGAGGTGCATCCTCTATGGTGCCGCGGTAGCACTATCTTAGCGGATAACGATATGTCGACCTAAGAAAAAGCGTTGCCTATCCATTTTCTCCAATACAGTTATCCCTTACGGCTTTTTTATTGAGCCAGCGCGAGCGGTGACAATTAGGCATGTGTCTCGGCATCTATAAGCGCCAGCGCCCATCCTCCGTGTTGTAGTGGTTTCTGATTCACACATTCGTACCAACTCAGAAAGGAACTATAATTCATGTGCATCTTGGACAACCCCATAGACTTGGCAGTAAAACCCACTCAAATCCATCTTTTTTACATATAATGTGCATGTTAATATAGAATATTGAGGTTTTTTTTTGTGGTAATACCCACTAAAATACCACCCGATCGACCATGAGGTAGTAAACCAAACCATGCAAAATCAAAACCATATGCTAATTGTTTTAAGAATGGTATCACAAAATTAGATCCCCCGTCTCCAACAAGGCAACAAAATCTAGGTGATACTCTCTTATTGATTCTTTCATGAATAGGTGCTTAGGCGTGTCTCTAAATCCCTCCCTATTCCATATCAATCATTTTAAACTTTGCATTATGGTTTGTTTTTGCATCTGTTGCTTCTACGAACCTTAGATAAGTCATAAACCTTCCTTTGTCTAGTTGTCTTAACATGCTAACTGTGGATTAGATGATCTCCAAGATCTTCCAAATACGCACCTACTTTTTCTTCATCAACTAAATCTTCACACAAAGTTGACACCTTTGAAACCATTAGATTGGCAGAACCATCATCCCCCTCTAATGATTCATCAACGTTCTTATTTAAAAGTGGCAACGTCCTCTCCAGCTCAAGTTCTTTAACCCCCTTAACCGAAACTATCTCCCATTCAAAAGAATTACCTAAAGAACCTCCGATATGATTCGCCATGTTAATGATTTCATCATCCAACATTGAAAAAAGGAGAATTTATGTAATTTAGTACCCGAGCCAATAGTAGAATTACGACGCTCAGTGTTACACATTCTTCGCTCCAGCCGTGTGTCATTGGCACTCAGCCAATCTCGGATATGTGTGCTAGCTGCACCTTGGTCATAGCTGCACGAGGGATCCGCCAAACGCAATCACCTCCTCCATCGATGGTCGTGCCGCACACGTCATCGACGCCTCCTCCCTCCCAGCGGCTGCTCTCCTGGCATCATGACAGACTCGTGTCGTCTCGACGAGGAGCGTGCCACCCCAACTGGTGACATGGGAGAACTCATAGCTCGCACTGAATTCGGAGAACGAGCGGATGTGGTCGACTGCGCGAAAGCCAAACAAGCAACTGCAAGTGTGTGGGCATGGTCGACTGCTTGCGAGCGTGGCCATCTGCAGCTACCAATCGGCTAGCAACAACTAGGGCTGGCCCTTGGGGGGACCTGCGGGGTAGCCGCTCTAGGCCCAAAAAAAGTAGGGGCGCTCCTAGAAATATGCTATATAGGAAGATCTAGTATACATCGTAAAAAATGTTTTTATTGGGCTGGTTGATTAATTAGGTCTTTTTTCCGCAGTTATAGACTCTGAGCCTAGGCAATTGATACGGGTACAGGGCGAGGCCGAGGCGGAGACCAACCGCTCGACTCCTAGTCCTAGACGGCGTCGGTCGCTTCGCTTCCTCCTAGGCAAACGAAACCAACAATTGATCGGACGCCTTCTGCCCAAGTCCTGTCGCCTCCACTGGATCGGAATATCAAATCGGGATACGGGAGGGGGAGCCTCGAGGCCCTTGACGAGCGACTTCAGGCGTGAAGGCCAGACCATCGACGAGACGATCGACCGCATGGCTGCTGGTCTAGTGGTCCGCTCCCGCCCATATCTCAGCTGGTTACACCCTAATTTTTAGTTCTTAAATCTTAATTCTAATTAGAATTCTTAGTGCGGATTTGAAGAACTCCAGTCATTCAAAAATATATTTGGGTTTTTTAATAAGTTCGACATCCTTGAAGGCATTGGATGGTTCTCAATTGAAAGAATATTGCACTACATTTGCAAAACTTTTACTCGGCCGGGTACAAATGGTAAACCTGATATATGTGATGTTGAGTTAAATGCACTTATTTCTGAGTTAAGTGTTATGAAGTTCACTTTGCTAAATACATCAATGTCTGCTATGGAGCTTTTTGAGTTTGTCAGGGAAGCGAATTGTTATCCTAATTTTTGTATCGGATCTTATTTACTATGCCCGTGACTGTTGCATCAGCTAAAAGAAGCTTTTCAAAGTTGAAATTATTAAAGAGCTATTTGAGATCTATAATGTCTCAGGAGAGGTGAAATGGTTTGGCAACTCTATGCATCGAGAAGAAGTTAGTGGACGAGATTGATATTCATTCCATCGTTACGGACTTTGCTTCTAGGAATTTTTGGAGGAAATTTTAAGGTATAATACAAAAATTGTTATTTTTATATGAATATTATAATTGGTAGTATACTTAAACTATTTATTTTGCGTCATCTCATATATCCATTAAAAAATTATCATAAGGGACCTAAAATTTTAGTTTCGCCTCGGGTCTTTGAAATCTCAGGACTGGCCCTGGCAACAAGCTTTGGTGACGTCGCCATCGTTCCTCTAGCTGCCCCTTCTTGTACATGCATTAGTGCCTCCTCCATAAAAACCATGTAATAGTCCCTGTATACTCCCAACTTTTAATAGTCCCGGTACACTCCCAACTTTAGGTGTTGAAAAGGAATCATCCACTTTGTCAGAAGCAGGCAGATCATCTACGCCATTTGTTTCTTTTTCAAAACCTCTCTGTACAGCACTAGGGCCAGCCTACATGCACCTGAAATATCCTTAGGCCTCGTTTGGATTGTTGTTTTTTAGTCCGGTCGTTTTTATTTTGTGAAGATGTTAAGAAGGAGTAGTCCGTGTAATCCGGTGGTATTGGTTAAAATACGACATTCCAAATGGGGCCTTAGGATTATCGTGCACACCTTCCAAGATAACATCCGTAGTTGTTTTGTGGTTACTTTCTCCCGTAATGGTATTTTACCCGCCTAGTCTTCTCATAAGATCGCCTCACCAAAGGCGAGAAAACAACCCCAACTTGTACAGAGTTATTAGGAACCGATGCACCTCCACGATCTGCCAGTTTGGGAGATGAACCGTCAAACCTCATCATGCTTTCCTCTTTCCATCTTCATCCATCATATCATCATCATTTTCTTTCCAATATCAGCACCTTCGCTTTACCATTATGCCCGTCAGAAGCATCCATCATCTTGTCGGGGAGTGTCACCATAGTTTGTACTCCCTCAACCACAAATTGAAGTTTGAATAAACAACACTTCATGAATAGATGAATTGATGGTGGTATGATAGTAGATCAGAATGCGAAGAATTCCATGTCTCCGAGTATATGCCATGCCCACTTCTATTGTTTTGCCGAAGAGAGACCCAAGACCCCACAATCCCAAATAATCTCCCCTAGCATCCTTCGGAATACCAGAAACTTGTACCCAAACCTCTGGTAAAGTGTACAATGGTTTCTCAAAAGCAGACCACTCATCAAAAAATAACCCCATCACGCCATTAGACACTTGGTACTTACGAGACAATTTCATCTCCTTGATATCCCCATAACTTCCATGGATTAGGATGCAAACTAGCTCTCGAAACTTCAACTCTACTCGAAAAATGAGCAGGGTAATTGGTCATCGAGCGAGCCGGGGCGACCACCCCTGCTTGACCCCTATTGGCGCCGCCACTGTCTAAATAAAGAGACCTGGAGATGAAGGCGTCGACAACAAAAGAGATTATGGCCAACATGTACTTCCCACGACACAATGAGCGTGTTTGGTTGGCCCGATGCCCGTTTCTCGTACGGCGCGGGAAGAAATAAGCCCATTTGGAGAGTTGGGCTGCATGAAATTGCTGCATTCGGTTCTTAAAGCAGACCAAAACTTGACCTGCTGGGAACGTCAATTTTGAGCGTTTCCACAGGGACAGGCTCGCTGGGTACAAATTCTTCTCCCCGCGCGCAACCCTGAACTTTCCATGCTAAACACGGTTAACTTAATCCACTTTGATCTACATAGCCATATATCCATTCAAGATAAGTTGTACATGAAAAAGATGCGAATCGACGTTGTGAATCCATCCCGACGGTCGGTTCCTAGTTTCCTTGACATTTTATGTGTCTATTTCGTGTTCATATTTATATGTTTTATGAACGAATTTTTTCAAATTCTTTGTACACGGGTGACCGTTTGAAATTTCCTTTGGGGTATAGCTTCGTGTCACTGAATCACACAACTTTTGTGTTGTGAGTTTTTTGTTTTGATATTCATAACTACGTAGATCTAAACTGTCATATTATAAGTATGTACATGTAGATCTACTCGTATAGCAATATCAAAACAGAAAACTTATAACATCAAAATCGTGTGAAATGATGAACTGAATCTTCTCTCCAAAGGAAATTTTAAATGATCAACTGTGTGTGATGAATTTGACAAAATTCGTTCAAAAAAGTTCTAAAGGAAAAACGACGTAGGGTTTCAAACACTCAACAAAATTACAAATTATTCACGGCAATTTATTACCTGCTGTATGCAGCGAGAAACCAAACGCTAGCAGTTTTGGAAGTAAACGAGAATACAGAGGACCAAACAAGAGCCCAAAGTTAGTCCAAGTCAAATCTCTCTTCATACAGAGTCCAGCGGGTCTAAACAAGAAATTCTTGGCCGTGTAACCAAACACACAAAAAAAGACGAGGCGACCACAATTCAGCTCCCCAATCTTCTCCCGCGCAGCTGGGGTTGGTGAGGTGTGGTTGGAGAAGTTGATTTTTAGAATTGTCAGTGCAAAAAATCTGATACGCAAAGAACTCATCTGCCAGTAATGTGGTTCAATTAAAATGAAATTCGAAATTGCATTCAAAGTTAAAGGCCCCGTGGTATTTGACCGAGTAAACCCTGCACTGTCTCTAGAACCTCATCACACAAAACCTCCGCCGACTCCCGAACCAGCCGCCTCGACCTGTCCACGCTCCGCTCACAAATTCGAACACTTCAGACGCTTCCAGTCACCGCCGCCCGCCCTCTCCTCTCCGACCCGGCCGTCAGCGGAGGCGCTCTCCTCGCCTCGCCTGCACACGCACGTCGCCGCTCCCCTCGCGCCCATGGTTCGCGGCGGCGCTCCAGCTCCAAACCCTAAGCCCCCTTCCCCCTCGCGCTTCACTCGTCTCGCTCACCTCTCCTCCCATTCCCCGCAGGATTCCTCTCCGGAAGCGGCCGCCGCGCCGAACAGTGCCTCCGGCCCGCCGGTCGAGGACTGCCTCCGCCTCCTCCGGGGCGAGCGCGACGAGCAGAAGCTGGCGGGCCTCCTCATCGCCGCCAACGTCTGCCGCGCCGGCGACGCCGCCGCCGTCGCCCAGGTCTACCGCGCCGTCGGGCCCCGGTTCCTCCGCCGCCTCCTCAACACAGGTGAGAATTGCTATGAGACGCATGCCTACCTCGTGGTTTGCGGCGCCCCCGTCTGTGTCTCATTGGGGATTTTTGCTTTGTTCGCGCTGCAGGGTTGGGGAAAGTGGAGGGAGGGAAGGAGGAGGAGCGGGAGGCGTACCTGCGGCTCGCCGTGACCGTGCTTGCTGGGCTCGCGCGCGTCCCGGAGGTTGCGGCCGACGAGGGGGTCGTCTCCACTGTGCCTCTGGTCGCCGAGGTTGTTTCCAAATCGTAAGAATTTTTGCTCTCCGTTGCCTTCTGAAATTCACTAAGTGACATGTAATGAACCATGTTCTTAGTTTCACAGTGCTCGCCAGTTGAGCAGACACGTGCGATCCTTCAGAATCTAGCTTAGGCCAACCGTTTAACTGTTTGGATGCTTGTTTTGCAATTCACATTTGCTTATGACTGCCAAATCATCTGCAGGCCTGATCTTACGATTACTGAAGAATGTTTTGAACTTCTATCGCTCGTTGCCATAGCCTCTGAAAATGGGGCGTATAAATTTTGTGAGCCTGGAGTCACGGGCATGCTCTTCAGTCAAATCTCCAACTTTCCAGATGGTACTAAATTTTTCTGGCCAGTCTCCTGTTTACTTTATAATTTCATCTCCATCTTCGTTCGTCGTACCGAGGAACGTTTGCAGCGACAGTTGCTCCGACATTTTAAATTTGTGCAGCTGGGTGGCTGGCGGGTGCTTGTTTACCCTGCTTCGAAAGTTCAACCTAGGAGATTAGCATAGTATATTGAATTTGGTGTCCAAGTTAGAAGTATTTACAGAAGTTGATTGATGGATTCCGTTTAGTCTTGCCTTTCAGTAACACATCATAGTTTCAAAAGTTAGGTTGAATTCTTATGCAGTTGCCGATTGTTTCATTGTAGGTTCAAGGTGCGTAGAGCTTGCAACTCACCTAATGAAGTTACTTGTTCATAAACTCAGGGCAGAAAACATGAGTGTGGAGAAGCTGCAAGGGATGGCGAGCATGGTATGGATGGCATTATGGCACACTGGATTGCATTACCTTAATTATTATATGCTCTGTATGTCAGCATTGCTAGTTTGATGATTTGGTCTACAATTTCTATGTCCATTCAGGTAACTTCTCTTGCTATGCTTTTTGATGTTCTTCACACGGCAGTTAAATTTGAATCGCTGCACATGCTTACAGCTCTCCTTTCCCAAAAAGAATCTGTAAGAGTGCCCTTTTTCTGTCCCATTTATTTTATCTGAAACGTGGGAGAATTTATTTTAACTCCTTATTTGTATTTTTGGGACACTGAAGCCACTTCATGGTGCTTTGAGGTCAATGCCGTCCACAATTTGGGAATCTCATATCCGTGGTGGAATTATAGACGTTCTCCAAAACCGTGTTGGTATGTCGATCGTTCATATTCATAATGGTGCATTAATGGTTTCTGTTACTACTACTATTCTTCGGTCAAGTTGATAACATAGACGTTTGAGAATCAGTCGCAACTCGCATTTACCCAGGTTGAAAGTGCTTGCAGCTTTGCCAAAACTATACCAACGCAATGATCACTGAACTTGAGATGGGCTTACATCTATCAATACCTTCTATTTTTCTCTACTATTCTAGTTGCGACAAGATGGGAGAAAAAATACTATTCTAGTTGCGACAAGATCTATCAATACCTTTTATTTGGAGAAAAATACTATTCTAGTTGATACCTTTTATCAATACCAATAGTTTCTGTAGATTGTTTGGAGCAACAGAATTGTAGTATTTGCTCACCAAAGGGAGGTACATGTTGTCCGAAGAACTTCTATAGGGTACTCGAAGAATGAAACCTAATTAGCGTTAGTATTCCCTTCTTGAGGTGGTCATGATATTAAATATTTCTTCACTGTCCAGTATCCTCCGAAAAGCTGCAAGCTCTTCTTTTGGCGGAGTGCATGATGTCTATACTAGGTGAGAATTGGTTATCAGAAGATCATACAGTCCTGAATAACAAGAATGTGATCTCTGTTGACAAGTACGTTTCATATCATCTCCTGCATAACCCTGGATTTACCTTACTACCTTTTTCATTTTGTATAACAGCTTGTAATTCTGTAGATTTGTCCTACTTGTCCTGGAATCTGCAAGAGTTGAAGTTGCTGTCCTTCTAAACGAAATTGCTTTTTCGAAGTATGAGTCATCAAAAAGTTCTCAGACAGATGATGCCATCAGCCAGAAACAAAGAAACCTGGCTATATTGTTCTCACTGATAGAAAGAATAATCAAAATGATATCAGATGCCAGTAGTGGTGAAGGTATGTATACCATTTCCTTGACTATTTTTGCTTCCATGGACTGGAACCTTTTTGTAACTATTTTTGGTTCCATGGGCTGGAATATTTTTGTAATGTGTTGCCATTTCATCTTTATTTATATTGATAACCTTCAGTTTCTCCCTTTCTATCTTTAGATGGAAATTCGTTATTAGCTAATAGCAAGCCTTACATGCACTAAACTGTGTCATCCAGGGTTCTCCTTTAACAAAAATTTAAAACCGAATGCAGGTGAACCAAGTCAAACTATCCAGGAAAGGACCATAATGCAGGCAATTACAGGATTGAATGAGACAATCAGTTTAGTATTGGACTTCCTGCAGGATGCAAAGGTGCATATTTTAATCTTCTGATGGTATGAAAATTGTATTGGAAGATATCTTACTGGATGAAACATCAAACATGTCAGGATCATGGGCAAAGGAAAGGTGATGATCTGTTGGCAGCTGTGAGAATAGTGGGAAGGTGCGCTACTGCTCTTATTATTGTCTATTATGATATTATATCTGCATTTTGTGTGCATTTTTTCTTGAGAACGTGCTCCATGGAGATATGATAAACTAGCATTATGTTAAGGGTCCTTTAGTCAATCCATCTCTAAATACTAGTTCCTCCTCCTGCATGTGCTCATTTGACGTGATTGGCAATGTGAGTTAGTACTTTTGACCTCTACAAACAGAACATGTGCACTTTAGCCACTTCATATTTCACTATGCCCATCATTTAAATAGCTGTTAAACAAATGTATTGTAAAAGTTAAGTGTTTGAGACGCTACTGTAATCATACTTAAATTCAAGCTACATTTGTGCGCTACTCTGTTGCAGCTATCTGGCAGAGACGCCATATGCCTGCCAGGAGAAGACTGGACGTCTACTGGAATTTATCTTTTCTATCGAAGGTGAAGATGAATCAAGGTAGTCTCTTAGCCATTTTGTGCTCAACAGGTGTGCATCACTGAGTACCTTCCTTTGTATGCACTATGCAGTATACTAACAGTACCAAGTAACATTTTTGTATACAGGCCCTTCTATTCTGTTCGCTTCATGCTTCCAATGCTATCCCAAATAACGACGACAGCTGATGGATGCAGAACTTTGGTGTCATTTGGAGGCCATAAAGCAGTAAGTGGGCATATTTTGTAGAAACTATATAAGAATTGTGGCTCATGTTTGTTTTTCCTGGAAATAATTTAAATGCTGGTTATTATACTAATTCATCATAACAATTTCCAGTTTGAAAATAATAATCAATTTAAGCCTCTTCGGAATACCTGGGTATCTTTCTGTTTTTCTATCTTCTATTTTTATTATTTTGCAATTTACAGATACAAAAAGCGTTCATGCAGACATAAAATAATGGTGTTCAAAACCCTCCCCTATGCACAATGGCTTAGAGCTAGCAAGAGCTAATATCCAGTGTTCATACAAAGATTGTTTTACCTTGTCACAGGGATGCTAAGTTATAAGATGTGTCATAACTGCACTAGTTCTGTCTAGATGCTAATAAGATTTGACATGAGGTTTACTATTTGAAGTGAATTCATGAAAATAAAATGGCGGCGTTATGATTCGCCAACTACTAATGGAGTTGCCATTTATCGTTTAGTTTTTTCTTGGGACTTTACAGCTGATATGGCTATTTTTCTGTTTACAGGTTATAGACTGCCTCATTAATATGACTAAGCAGAATGGAACGATGATCGACAATGGTAGCATGTTTTTGGCATGCGATACTATCATAAACATTATGTCAAAGGTAGGTACCTACATTTTTCTAAACAGCCTTATGTCTACCATGAGATAATCCTAATAGCCTATTTGTATTTATGTAGAGGAAGAGTTCTCATATTCCAATGGAGCCTTATTTCATCTGTCTCTTGCAAGCACTTATTACATGGGCTGGTATATTCTGCTCCTAGTTTCTTTACACAAGCTGAAGTAGATATATATATACATATTGTTTATAGGGGTTTTACCAAAATTTGGGAAGGAATGATTTCCTTTGCATGTATGCAGTCTTATTATCTGCTTAACATTGTAACTGGAATCAGTTGGACTTCAGGAATTACTTCCCTTTGTTGGCTCGCGCAGGCTTATCGAAGTACACATGTTGTCCTGGCAAAAGTTCAGAAAAATCATTTTTGTGTCAAAACCGCAGCTGGGCCGGTTTAGATGTTTTTTTATTTTTCAATATTTCAGAGTTGACTCATTGAATTTATGATGTATGAAGTATTCCCTCTGTCCCAAATTTATTGACTACTACCTCCGTTCCAAATGTAAGATGTTTTAGCTTTTGTGAAGCGAATGTATCTAGACGCCTTTTTGTGTGTAGGTTTGGAGTGAATCTACATACTCCCTCCGTCCTAAAAAGGATGCCTGAGATTTGTTAAAATTTAGATGTATCTACACACTAAAACATGTCTAGATTCATTCAAACTTAGACAAATTTATGACATCCTTTTTAAGACGGAGGGAGTATAAAAGACATCTAGATACATTCATTTCACAAAAGCTAAAACATCTTATACTTTGGAACAGAGGGAGTATGTATCTAGACACTAAAACGCGTCTAGATACATACATATCTAATTAATTGGGATGGAGGGAGTAGTAGAAATACACATCACTGCAAAACCCGAGGATCAAATGGTGTCATTAATGTTCAATGTGTGTCATTTAGGTCATGGACCAGTCCTATGATCCTATCTTAAAAACATGATTAGTCATGTATTTACAATTTTTCAGCAAAACACAGCACTGGTTTCTGAACCATGGTCATGGCAAGAATATAGCTGCTTGAATCTCTGCCTGTCGTCAGTTACCTGGCAATCTGGCATCTGTTACCTTACTCCTAAAGCAGGATACTATGATATAGATAGTCAGTAGTCGCGGAGGGATGAACTAGTCCATACCTAAATATCATGCTATTCAATATTGATGCCCATTTTTCTGTTAATTCCTTCATTAGCTGGTTGCCACAAGTTGTTTGTTTGGTTTCATCTCTAGCCTACCCAACTTCTTTGGGACAAATGGCTTTGCTGTTGTTTTTGTCGTAAATGTGAGCTGATCAATAACTGGAATGTGTTATTGCTTATACAGGAACAACAGATGCTTCATCAGTCATCATGACAGCCTCCAGCTTATGCACGATGGTGATGGAGTTGACATCAGAAGAGTTTGTCTTGAGCTGCTCCGATTTTGACTCCAAGACCCTTCGGAGTTTGTCTGACCTCATTGTCAGAAGTTTGCATCAGGTAAGGTTCTTCTATACAATGAATATGTTTCTAACTCTTGATGGGTTTGCTTGATGATGCCTTCTTGGTATTATCCTATATAGGATATCCCTGACGATGATAGGGAACAGTACAATCAAAAGCAAATCATTGTATCTGGTAAACACAATAATCTTCTTGTTGATCTTACAAATGAAGGCTAAGAAAACGTGGCCCTCATTTGGTGTGTGTGATCTCAAACATCATTATCTAACTCTGCTTTTGTACTGGTTACAGGTTATAGGCGCTGGGCTGATCGATTCCCGAGTGTTAGGAATGTTGTACATCCGCATGTATCTGTCTGATGGTCTGTCAGATCTTCTCTGCATGAAGATCTATCTCTTCTCAACGGAATTCTGCATATGGAAACCTGAAGTGCAAGCATACCCCCGCATCAAGTTTAATCTCTTTGCTAAAAAAAGTTTAATCTCAGACGGGTCGCCATTAACAGTTCCTTCGCTGATATCTACCTGTAACCTGCTGCTGATTTGCCAGGAATTTTAGATTACCATCAACCCAAGTGGCAGATCACTGGTCATATACTGTGTGTAACGCATGTTGTCGACATGCTATTTTACACTAACTACACTGGAATACATCAAGCAAGAGGCTGAGATGTGATACTGGCTTTATGTGTTCTTCTCTGCCATTGCCAACAGAACTCTCCTTTCATGTAACAAGCCAATCAGTGGTATTTTACCGTGTTGCTCAGTTGTATGTAACAAAGAGTGGTACTATTTTAGGGTTTTTGTCTAATGCAGAAACCACAACCGTAGGCAGACTTCCTCTCGGTCTCCAGTGTTCAGTGACAGCTGAATGGGGACAAATCAGCTTGAATGTCGCACAAGGAACAACTTTTGTGCAAACACCCAAAATAACCTAACATTCTTTTGAAAACAGAACACCAACACAGCTATAAACAAAAGGTACCATACTGGTTGGAGCTCTCAATCAAAGGAGGTCTTATAAATAGAAACAATAGCACATGATACATAGTGAAATTTAACATCTAAAGCATTAGAACTCAATGGAAGAAGAGAAAATGCCAGGTGCGCCTATCCTCCAAATTGCTTCGATAGCATTCACCATTACTGATTCATTCTTCTGCTGTAGCCCTAACAACAGGCAACGCCCAAGATAGCACCCTAGATCGACAGACATCCATTCCTCTGCTTGTTCATTCCTTTTATATCGTCAAGGCTTTCCATCTCTGTGCAGTACTGAACTGCTTTTGCACCCCCCCCCCCCCCCCCCCCCCCGCGCACACCCTCCCGAAAGATCTGGTGGTATCTGATAACAGTCAGCGACTCAAACTTCTGAGAACGTACCAGCGCAGCCATTCCAACATCAGTCATGTTCTTACATTTCGGAGTGTGAGACTACCCAAACAAGGAGCCTGGACAATGAAATCCATCCCATCATCATTTATAAACCTGCAATCCACGAGCTTGAGTGTCTCCAGAAACTATGAGGATGACAAGCCTTCATTCCCTCGTCATACAAAATGTTGGCGCCATTTAGCACAAGAGTGCGGATTGGACATGACTGGATGAGCGTCACAAAAATACCTTTTTGTGTGAAGCCTATTTCAGCTAGCCGAGCGGAAGAGCAAGATGTGAAGGTGAGTTCAACAACCTAAAGCATGGGGCAGCCGAGAGATAGGGCGTTGAGGTTGCGGTTAGTGGTGTTCTAAAAACCCAACCACACCATAGAGGCATGAGCCAAAGTGATATGGTTTTAAGGTTGCTACACCTAAGGAGTAGTGCAATCATCTCGCTCTCATCTAGACCAATAACATACTGTGCGTAAAGTGTCTCTAATTCTTTGCACTTCCCAAGGAGAAACTGAAGTCCAATTTCTGGCATGGTTATAATATGAGCCAACCTAAGATCCTTCAGATTATCGTAGAAAATGCCATAGCTATATGGGTAGTGAGGCTTGTACGCGGGATCGCTGACCCCATTCCTCCGGTAACTTCCATTAATCTCGAACTCAAACTTTTGGAGATTCACCCATCCTGAGCCAAATTTGAGGAGGTCATACTGGCTGATTCCTTCACAATGCTTAACAATAAGTTCTTCCAATAATCCATACCTCCCAAGGTAATCCAGCCACTCTTCATTGTCTATTGATTCACAGTCAACAAGGTGGAGAACAAAAACAAACCCACAACTAAGCACCACCTGAGAAAGCCCAATAGAAGTTATTTTTGGTGCAAAGTTCGGCCTAAGGGACCTCAACATTTTGCAGTATGATACATGATATCTACGCACGCTTCTATTCTTGTAGACAGTGTTGGGCCTCCAAGTGCAGAGGTTTGTAGAACAGCAACAAGTTTCCCTTAAGTGGATCACCCAAGATTTATTGAACTCAGGGAGGAAGTGGTCAAAGGTATCCCTTTCAAGCAAGATACATGAAGTCTCTTGTGTCCCCAACACACCCAATACAATTGTCAGGTGTATAGGTGCACTAGTTCGGCGAAGAGATAGTGAAATACAAGTAATATGGATGATTATAAGTGATAATTGCAATCTGAAATAAGAGTGGCAGCAAGCAAACATGTAACTGAACTGATTGTAAAAAGTGTTTCAATGCTTAGAAACAAGGCCTAGGGATCATACTTTCACTAGTGGACACTCTCATATAATTATCTTCTCTTCATGATGCTACCCTGAACTACTCTCTGGTTGGACGATGTAGGGCTATAACAGCACACCTTAAAGTTCGTATTCCCCATCTAGATAACCCCTCACTATCACCTTGAGCGCTAGATGGTTCCAACAAACACCACAATCTCATAGAGACATCCAACTCAAATTATACTCATGATAAGTATTTCTGTAACCTTAGCCAAAGTGCCACACGGTGTGCACACTGTCAACTTCACACAGGATAAGCAGAGATTAATTAAAGCACTTGAGTAGTAGAATAGATCTATATATTACAAAGCTCATGATCTCAATAAGATCACGCATCGAGAGAGAGATGAACACATAGCTACTGGTAGAACCCTTAGCCTCGAGAGAGAACTACTCCCTCCTCATCATGGGAGTCAGCAACGGCGATGGAGATGGCGGTGGAGTCGATGGAGATGGCTCCGGGGGCACTTCCCCATCCCGGCAGGGTGCCAGAACAGAGACTTCTGTCCCCCGAATCTCCTCTTCGGTGGCGGCGATGCTGCGGAACTTTTCGTGGAATCTGATCTTGTCCTTAGGGTTTTTGTCCTTGGGGAATTTTATAGGCGAAAGGGCAAGGTCGGTGGAGGCCTGAGGGGCCCACACCACCCCCTAGCGCGGCCTGGCCTGACCCACGCCACCAGGTGGTGTGGCCAGCCCCTGGCCCCTCTCCATCTCGTCTTCTGGCTCCGTGAGTCTTCTGGAAAATATTGACTTTGGTTTTTGTCCGGTCCAATTCCGAGAATATTTCTTTTCCTACTTTTCTGAAACCAAAAACAACAAAAAACAGGCAACTGGCACTGCGACATCTTGTTAATAGGTTAGTTCCAGAAAATGCATAAAAGTATCTCAAAATGTAGGCAAAACATAAGATAGTTGATATAAAACAAGCATGGAGCATCAAAAATTATAGATACGTTTACGACGTATCAACATCCCCAAGCTTAACTCTTGCTCGTCCTCGAGTAGGTAAGTGATAAAAAAGAATAATTTTTGAGGTGACATGCACCATCATAATCTTGATCAAGGTATTTGTAAAACATTGATAGCTGGGATCATAGTACTTTAACATAGCATGAAAGATATAGTTCTAACAATAAGACATAGCAACTATGTTATAAAATGAAAAGATACAAACAAAAGATGCATGAATAACAATGCTTTAAAAGACATTCGTTTGTTTCACATATAAAAAACATAATGAGAATTGTATTCAGCTTGTCCCTCATAGTGTAGCAAAGCATAAATGCATATGACACCTTCAAAGTTCATAAGGGTGACTAGATATAAATAATTTAAGAACAGGCAATATCAAGGTTATGAATCAATCAACAAGTTTTGGGACAATGCACATTAAACTAAGAATGGCCACTATGCTCTCTCAATAGGTGCATAAAGATAGAAGATGGAAACTCAACATAAAAGTAAAAGAAAGGCCCTTCATAGAAGGAAGCAGGGATTCAAGTCTCATAAAGAGCTTCCAAAAATTATGGTACTTATTACCTTTCAGCTCTCATTGCCCCTATCATAAGCATCTTTAGGTGATTAAGGTTAAAGTGAAGAAATATGAGGATATGCTTGACAAGTTATAAGCTGAAAATCGCATGCCCCTTACTTACGAGTACCGTTGCTCATGCTACTCAACTTTAGTCACATGTAAGTTCTTGTCATTGTAAGTACATGTGTATCATAGAGAACCACCAACAGGGTACCCCTTGCCCGATGATACGGAAGAATCCCCATATCAAAATGACAAGGCAAGCAGACAATGAGCATCTCATCAATCCTTTTATTTCCTATTTGCATAGGCTTCTCTTTTTCTTTTTTTCTTTCCTATTTGCATAGGTTTTTTATAGAGGATGCTTCATAGATTGTTCACTATGGTTACGCTGCAGGTTTCCACCATGATTAGGCATGGCTTAGACCAGCCGCCCAGGCGTTTCTCTAACACATATACGAACTCTATGAGCCTTACAAGCTCTCCTTTTATTTCACACCGCCGGGATCCATAAGCAAAAGAACATGATATCAACTAAATAAAGTGCAATGTTGAAAGCGTTCCCCATGATAACATGGTTCTGCTAATTCACAACTTACAAAACACAAGCATTTACGCAACATAGATGGACACAATGGTTCAAGTTTATTAAGTGCAAGAAAAGTAAAGTGTACCATCAAGTTCGTGAGAGCTTTAATCACTAATTTTCACATAACAAGTTTAATTCAGAAGGTAAAAACATGAATATACTTGGAATAGCAAATGCTAATAGGTAGGTATGGTGGACTCTTTGGAATAACTTGGTTTTATTTGGAGTTGGATGCATGAGTGGAACTCATACTTGGTATCGAGGCTAGCAAAAGACTAGGAGCGACCAACTAAGAGAGCAATAATGGCCATAATCATGCAAAGCGACAAAACATTATTAATTAAAGAAAAAAGTGATATTACAAGTCGGAAACTAAATGATCATAGAGGCTATGGTGACTTGGTATAGTCTTAACATGGTGTGAGCATGCGCCAAGTCAACCCAAATAAAGCATAAAAGGAGAATACCACAATATTATGCTTTTATATGCTAAAATAATGCATCATTCTTTCAAGGCACATTAAGCAATCTCAATTATTTGTAACAAGTCATGCTACAACAATAATCACTAAGCATAAAGTCAAAGCAATATCAAACATGACATGATAAAGTCTAGGCCACAGTCAAAACAAGCTTCCTTTTGTACCACTATAAGTATGAAACTTCCTACTCTTTTCCAACACCAATCGAAAACTAAAGCTAAATGCAGTGCTAGCAAAGGAGAACACTCGCAGAACAATAAGAGTGAAAACTAGAGTGTTCTAGGCAATGAATAACGAGGTGTGTCTCTCTCCAAAAGACGTGTGTTGGGATCCAACCAACTTATTTAAGCAAACCAAACAAAAGAAAACTAAAAACAAAATGAAGATGCTCCAAGAACAACACAATTGTGCATAAAACAATAAAAATGAAGTGTTTGGAAGAAACCTGAGATTTTTATTGATGAAGAAGGGGATGCCTTGGGCATCCCCAAGCTTTGACGCTTGTACTTCTTAAATATTTCTTGGGGTGACATGGGTGGCATCCCCAAGATTGAGCTTTTGTCCATACTTCATCTTATCACATTGTTCTTCCCTACACTTGAAAATTTCCTTCATACAAAACTTCATACAATCTTCATTAGCAACATTAGTGTATTCAAAATAATAATCCTTTGGGTTCAGTTTCAACACAAGTAAAACTTCCATTAAAACACAAGCTATTGTAGCAATTCCTTCTAAAATCTCAAGTGATCAAATAGAACTCAAAGAAGAAACCGATTAAGAGGCAAATGCAAATAATTGCAGAAATTGTTCAAAACAGACCAGCAGGTAAAGACCAATTTTTTCGAAGACCTTATGTTGCTCAAATCAAAAAGTGCAAAACCAACAAAAGTTGGGTAATAATCTGGGGCATAAGAAAAAAGAATTACAGCTCAATCCGATGTATAGAATTTTTCACAAATTTTTACAGCGAAGCACAAAAATCTATTTCGGGACAACAACTTTCCCAAGTCTTACTTCTCTCTCATTAGAGGTTATTCTTGGCAGAAAAACCAAACAAAAATGATAAGGAGAGGTTATTAAAGAGGCAATAACTTCGAAGACTCAACAAAACAAAAATAAACTGAAAGTAAAAATATAATGGGTTGTCTCCCAAAAGCTCTTTCTTTATAGCCATTAAGATAGACATGATAATTTCGATGATGCTCACATAAGAAATATGAATTGAAGTAAAAGAGAGCATCAAGAAGAAAATATGGACAAAATTTAAGTCTAACCCACTTCCTATGAAAAATAATCTTGTAAAGAAACAAGTCATGAAAGCACAAAGCAATAAGCATGGGAAAGCAAAACAAATGCAACTTCAAAATTTTCAACATAAAGAGGGGAAACTTAATATTTTTGAGACACATAAAACCATGTTTATATCTCTCATAATAGATTTCAGTAGCATCATGAATAAAATTAACAATATAACTATCACATAAAACATTCTTATCATGAGCCACATGCATAAAATAATTAATACTCCCCACATAAACATAGTCATTCTTATTAATTTTAGTGGGAGTAAATTCAACAAAATAGCTATCATTATTATTCTCATCACCATAACCATCAAATATAGGAGGCATATTGTAATCATAATTAATTGTCTCCTCAATAGTAGGTGGACTGAAAATATCATATTCATTATTGTAATCATCCTATATTGGAGGTATAGTATCATCATAAGTAATAGAATAGTTATCTTCCAAAGTGTGTTCATTTTTAAACATATCATCATTGGAAGGAACATGGATAGTACTAATAGTGCAGCAATTATTAACATCATCATTTTCAAAATTGGTACCGAAGAGATTTTCAATATCAAAAGTAGTGTGCTTTTCCCAATCATGATCACTACTATGGGTAATAGGCATAGGAACATCATCGAGTTCAGACTCATCAAAAACTATAATAGGAGCAACATGCTTAGGGGAAAATACCGTTTCCTCCCTCCTTTTACTCCTCCTCTTCTTCTTTTTCTTCTTCTCTTTAGGAGGGAGAGGCTTGAAAGGAAGCTTCTCTATATACCCTGGTTTATTATTAGAGACAATAGAAGAATCTTTGGAGGATTCCTTCTTTTCATTAATAAGATCAAAACACATATTAGTCCTATCATATTTTGGTAAAATCTCATTTTTATAATATTTTGTATGTAAGTATTTGTGTGGCAATTATCAACACAATAAAGATGACAACCATGTAGGACGCTATTCATATCAAAAGCACTCATATCTACCAAAGAAGTTTTTCTTGATAATTCTTCACACCCCAAAAATAATGTAAGTTCATCATGCTGATTAGGAGTGATAATGTTATCACAATACAAACTTGCAGTACTAATTGGATTAGAAGGGCTATTATTATGGCCCGAGAATTGAAAATTGAAATAATCCACTTCAAAGCAAAGTTCACAAATAAAAGGATAGATGGCACAAACTTTTTTACCAAGATCATTTAGAGCCCTATACCACGTTCTAGTTTTTTCATTCCTGTGGGTGATACAATATTCTTCTTCAATTTGATTATTATCACAAGGTCTATGTACTCCACAAAAATTAACATGCTTATAAGAGATAGTACTTTTAGAGGTTTGAGCTTGTTTATTGCTATCATTAATAACAGTTTCATTTTTCATGCAAGTGTCTTTAAAAGTCTCATGATACATGTCCCATTTTTCTTTAGGATCATTAATATGATAAGCAAAGGCTCTACAACAATCAACAAGAATTTGAGGATCAAGACCATATTTAGCAATAAGCTCTTGAAAATCAACAGTTTCAGTGAAAGACTTAATGCAATCATACTCATAGTTTATACCTGGTTCTTTACCTTTGTCGTTATACCAATCTTCGATATTGCTTTGAATTGTTTTAAGAATATCCCACTTAGATTTGACCTCCTTACTTGTGAAGGATCCCTCTAAATAGGTATCTAGATAGTCCTTGTAATGTCCTGAGAGCCTTGCATAAAAAATATTAATAACAATATTCCTAGGGAGCTCATGAATGAGACATTTGAGCATTAGTGACTTCAATCTCCCCCATGCTTGGGCAATACTTTCTCCATCACGAGGATGAAAATTATAATGTAATTCCTATCTTTATGAATTTCATGAGGAGGATAAAATTTAGAGTAAAATAGAGATTCAAGTTCCTTCCACTCCAAATGATTAGGATCGTCTAGCAGCTTATACCATTCCCTTGCTTTGACCTTTAGTGATAAAGAGAATAGCTTCCTCTTAACTTGGTTCATTGAAATACCTGCACACTTGAACAACTTGCATAATTCATGTATAAAGCGTAAATGATCACCAGGATGGACAGTTCCATCTCCAAAATAGTAGTTATTCATAACACGTTCAACAATTTCCATAAGTATTTTAAAAGGGACACTTTCAGTATGTGGATTTAAAATATCACAAGTATCATTAGAATTACCACATATGGGAGATAAAGTATCATCAGAGCAAATTTTCTTCTTTAAAGCTGGGCAACTAAAAAAATCATTTTTATAAAAACTAACTTCCCCAAGCTTAGACGTTTCCATAGCATTAGTAACAAAGGTGTTCAAAAAATTCATACTAATGACATTTCTATTAGCATGCAAAGAAAGTTCCATGAGTTTTTTAATTTTCTTTTCAGACCATTCATGTTCTACCTTAGGAAAAATACTAAAAAGCTCTCTATTTTTGTTATTGTTTTCCATTAAGCCTAACTAGTGAAAATAAAAACAAGAAACACAAAGATATAATTGCACAATCTAAAGGAAATAACTTCGAGCACTCACACACCAACAACAGTACTAGCAGATAGCTTAGTAGCCGGAAGATGTGAGTACCTTTTACCTTACCTCCTTGGCAACGGTGCCAGAAAATAGCTTGATGTCTAGGCACGCTTCTATTCTTGTAGATAGTATTGAGCCTGCAAGTGCAGAGGTTTATAGAACAGCAACAAGTTTCCCTTAAGTGGATCACCCAAGGTTTATCGAACTCAGGGAGGAAGTGGTCAAAGGTATCCCTCTCAAGCAATCCTGCAATCAAGATACAAGAAGTCTCTTGTGTCCCCAACACACCCAATACACTTGTCAGGTGTATAGGTGCACTAGTTTGGCGAAGAGATAGTGAAATACAAGTAATATGGATGATTATAAGTGGTAATTGCAATATTAAATAAGAGTGGTAGCAAGCAAACATGTAACGAAACTGATTATAACGGTGTTTCAATGCTTAGAAACAAGGCCTAGGGATCATACTTTTACTAGTGGACACTCTCGTATAATTATCTTCTCTTCATGATGCTACCCTAAACTACTCTCTGGTTGGACGATGTAGGGTTATAACAACACACCTTAAAGTTCGTATTTCCCATCTAGATAACCCCTCACTATCACCTTGAGCACTAGATGGTTCCAACAAACACCACAATCTCATAGAGACATCCAACTCAAATTATACTCATGATAAGTATTTATGTAACCTTAGCCAAAGTGTCACACAGTGTGCACACTGTCAACTTCACACACGTGGGGATAAGCAGAGATTAATTAAAACACTTGAGTAGTAGAATAGATCTGTAGATTACAAAGCTCATGATCTCAATAAGATCACGCATAAAGAGAGAGATGAACACATAGCTACCGGTAGAACCCTTAGCCTCGAGAGAGAACCACTCCCTCCTCATCATGGGAGTCAGCAACAACAATGGAGATGGCGGTGGAGTCTACGGAGATGGCTCCGGGGGCACTTCCCCTTCCCGGTAGGGTGCCAGAACAGAGACTTCTGTCCCCCAAATCTCCTCTTCGGTGGCGGCAACGCTGCGGAACTTTTCGTGGAAATCTGATCTTGTCCTTAGGGTTTTCATCCCGGGGGGATTTTATAGGCGAAAGGGCAAGGTCGATGGAGGCCTGAGGGGCCCACACCACCCCCTGGCGCGGCCTGGCCTAGCCCACGCCACCAGGTGGTGTGGCCAGCCCTTGGCCCCTCTCCGTCTCGTCTTCTGGCTCCGTGAGTCTTATGGTAAAATATTGACTTTGGCTTTTGTCCGGTCCAATTCCGAGAATATTTATTTTCCAACTTTTCTGAAACCAAAAACAGCAGAAAATAGGCAAATGACACTGCGGCATCTTGTTAATCGGTTAGTTCCATAAAATGCATAAAAGTATCTCAAAATGTAGACAAAACATAAGATAGTTGATATAAAACAAGCATGTAGCATCAAAAATTATAGATATGTTTACGACGTATCAATACATAACCAAGAACAATGTCATCAATGAATGTGTAGTTTCTTAAAGTGAGATCGGATAGCAAGGGGAAGTGAGATGTAGAAGACGGATGCCTTGGTTGTTCAACCGGTCCCCGTGGTTGGACCTCCGACCAGAATATTTGATCTCCACTTACGCCAAATTGTGGAACTGGGGAAAATTTATGGCAAGGCTTCTATCGTAGGGTCAAGTCGATAGCGAACGCGGATAGCGTCCCTATGCTCCGCCTGATGGTGTAGAACTGCTTTGACACGAGGGAAAGAGAATGATCACTTGCCCTAGTAATCGTATTGATAATCTCTTCAAGCGGTGGCTCTGGGAGATCCTCCATCGAACTACTGGAGAAAGGAGCAGGAGACTGGTGCATGCATTTGCAAGATGGTTGTTTGTCATGCTAGAGCAGGAGACTGATTGATGCATCCACCGGAACATCTACATGGGCTGATGTTTCTAGTCTCATCACCTTTGTATAGCTATAGCTGGGCTAGGAAGGGGACATTTTCCAACTTTGTGACTTGGTTCACACACAACGTGTACATGGGATCCTTCATGATTAACTGGTTTCATTGGTGTCAGCTACACCCAGTCAATGTACGGCTTTGCCTGATTTCGGTAGCTCAATAGTGTTTTTTCATGTGTTGGACTCTATCTTCCAGATTTCTAAATTTTTTGCGGCCCCCTCTTCCTCCCATTTTAATTTGTTTTCTCTTCTCTATTCAGTGATAACCAGTAATTCTGGTTAACTTGAACACATGTTTTAATCAGTTACAGAGACTTACAAAAAATAATGTGATTTAGGTGGCGTATGATCTCTCTCTCTCTTGACTATTTTAAAAGGACTCTGTCAGTCGATATAACAATACAGATTGATCCGAAAGGCCAATACATCCCCCACAAAAAAGGCCAATACATAGCACTTCACAACTCATTTACATATCTTTATCAATCTTTGGCATCAAGGAAAGCAACAAATGTTGTTTGTACACTATTTTGTTATCTACTTAGGTGGATTATTCACCATCGCAAGTTTCTTATCCATGGATGTATTATTGTGTTGACATGGACATTACTCATCCACTTTAAACTTTATGTTAGATAGATAGACCCGATTCATGGAACTTTGGCCACATACCAAAAGTATTTGCATATTTCTGTTGTTCATAGACCAAAAAAGGTAAACAAATCATAACAAGGAGTAACAAGTGCCAAAAATTGTTGTAGAAAGTACAAGTAGCATCACATATTTGGTTAGACATGACACAATGGATATGAGCTATGTACAAAAGTCAGTGCTATCTTTGTGAGTGAGCACTACTCATTGGCGGAAAGTAGCACATTTTTTGAGGCAAAGTTATATCTATCCACAATTTAAACCATATTCGAGTCACAATGCATATCTTTTTATCTTTGTTAACAATTACATCACCATGTGCAACTTATACTACCTTTTGTGGCTATAAAACCAAGCTTAAAATTAAAAAACTATCACCAATTCACCTTCTACAATCACTTCAAACAAACATGGCAATTACTAGTTTTCCATCAATTTTGTTTTACTTTTGCATTATTCTCTTGTTCCATGGATCCATGGCTCAGTTGTTTGGCCAGAGCTTTACTCCGTGGCAAAGTTCTCGTCAAGGAGGTTTAAGTGGGTGCAGATTCGATAAGCTACAAGCATGTGAACCACTTCGACAAGTCAGGTCACAAGCGGGTATCACAGAGTACTTTGACAAGAAAAATGAGCAATTTCGTTGTACCGGTGTATCCGTCATCCGTCGTGTAATCGAACCTCAAGGCCTCTTACTACCTCAATACCACAACGCTCCTACCTTGGTGTACATCCTTCAAGGTTGGTGCCTAATTGAATATAGCAATTGCATTTTTATACTAAACTTAGGAGTTTAGTTGTGCCAAATATTACCCCATTCATATGTTTTTATTATTGAGACAAATATATTTTATTTTTGGTAGAGGTTTCACAAGGTTGACTTTCCCTAGATGTTCTGTGACCTTTCAACAACAATTCCAACCATTTTATCAAGCCCAGTTTGTTCAGGGTCAAAGCCAAAGACAAACTATTAAGGATGAGCACCAAAGGGTTCAACGCTTCAAACAAGGATCCATTGTTGCGCTTCCGGCGGGTATTGTACACTGGTGCTACAATGATGGTGATGCACCAATTATAGATGTCTACGTCTTCGACATAAACAACAATGCTAATCAGCTTGAACCTAGACAAAAGGTAACTCTGTCCACATATAAGATATATAATTGTTTACAAGTAATCTGAATTTGATTTTTAAGTATATATTATCGGGGGATTAATGAACTTTGTTTTACTATATCCATATAAAATTTTAGGACTTCTTGTTGGCTGATAACAAGAAGAGAGAGCAACAATTTGGAAACAATATATTTAGTGGATTCAATGTCCAACTTCTTAGTGAGGCCCTTGGTATAAGTCAACAAGCAGCACAAAAAATCCAAAGTCAAAATGACCAAAGAGGTGAAATAATTCGTGTGAGTCAAGACCTTCAATTCTTGAAGCCCATTGTGTCCCAACAAGTGATAGTAGAGCAGCAAGTCTACTAACCAATTCAAAGTCAAGAAGGACAATCAAGCCAATACCAAAGAGGGCAATTAACCCCATATCAAGAAGAACAATCAAGTCAATACCATGCAGGCCAATCATGGGACCAAAGTTTCAATGGTTCGGAAGAGAATTTTTGTTCATTGGAGGCAAGTAAAAACATTGAAAACCCCCAACGTGCCGACACATACAACCCATGTGCTGGCAGAATAACATGTCTCAATAGCAAGAACTTCCCCATCCTTAACCTCGTGCAAATGAGTGCTACAAGAGTAAATCTATACCAGGTATATATGATACTAAACTCTACACACTATCTTATTTTTAGATAGCCTAAGATTCATAACAACCGGTTAATAATATAACATCCAAATAATTACTATTGCAGAATGTTATTCTTTCACCATTCTGGAACATTAACGCGCACAGTGTCATCTACATGATTCAAGGACATGCTCGAGTTCAAGTCGTCAACAACAATGGTCAGAACGTATTCAATGACATTCTCCGTCGGGGACAGTTGCTAATCATACCACAACACTTCGTTGTTATCAAGAAGGCAGAGCGTGAAGGATGCCAATACATTTCATTCAAGACTAACCCAAACTCCATGGTTAGTCACATCGCAGGAAAGAGCTCCATCCTATGCCTTACCTATGGATGTCCTCGCCAATGCGTACCGCATTTATAGACAGGAAGCCCGAAACCTTAAAAACAACCGGGGAGAAGAGTTCGGTGTATTCACACCTAAATTTACCCAAATGGGTTTCGAGAGTTACCAAGACAATGCGGGGTCATCTTTGGCTGTTAAGGCATCCAAGTGAATGAGTGAGTGTAACTTTCATTTCGCTAAAGACCAGCTTGTTAGATTTCCTAGAGGAATCGGAAAAAAATGTTTCGCTCACGTACCTAGCGCTCTGGCGACAAGCGACTAGGGTTTCAAGCCTCCGCCGTCGGACCTCTATCCGGCCCGGAGTTCTCCTTTGTTTCCCGATCAGGGTCCGTAGGTGACCGGGGGTTTAGCGTCACGAGCGACTCTCAGTTCGGGGTTGGTTCTCTCTGATTCTCATTAGGGATTGGAAGAGGCGCTTGTTGACAGTTTCAATCTGATGGCGGCTTCGTCAAAAAGTTCTGGATCTAAGCCAGAAGGTTCAGGGGTGAAGAAAGGGGAGGCTATTGACGATCTATTACAACGCTTGGGAATTGAAGAAGACGAGTTTGATGATCTGGTTTTTGAAGAGGAAGATGGAATCCCGAAGGGATATATCAAGTGGATGGCATTGGTTAGGGTTCACACCTCAAATTACTTTAGCCCTCAGACTTTTGAACAACACATGAGGGTGGCTTGGAGTCCAGCAAGAGACGTGGAGTTTCAACATCTAGAAGAAAACCTGTTTACAGTGCAATGATTTTGCTTGGGTGACTAGCTGGAGGTGGAGAAGGGTTACGATGGTTTCTCGTCTCCTAATAAATTTGATCTTAATTTCTTTACCATTCAAATCCATAAGCTTCCCGTGGGGTACCGTAATGATGATCTGATCACCAACTTGGTTAAGAAGAAGGTTGGGACGGTGGTAGAGGTACAAAATGATGTGCATGGGGCTGGTAACTTTGTTAGGGTTAAAGTTAGACTGAATGTGCGTAAGGTTTTGGCCCGATTTGTCTCTGTCGAGAGGGGGTCAAAGGGAAGTGTATCAGATAAAGTATGAGAAGGTGCCAAGGTTTTGTGGTGCTTGTGGTAACATTGGACATTCACACCTGGAGTGTGGCATAGGTGAATATGAAGAAGAAACTCTCAAATAGGGAGAATGGTGAAAGCGGATTGGGAGTCTTGGCATGACAGAGGAAGGGGGGCTTTCCGTGGCTCACGTGGTAGTGTTGGTCACTTTGGCGTTTCCAGTAACAGAGGACGTGGGATGTGTCCAATGGGTCGTGGGACTAATACCTAGAACAATTGGAGGAACACCGATCGGGACAATGGTGGGAGGAAGGTAATGCCTGAACCTGCTCTAGCAGACACAACGACTAGTCCCTTAAAAGGGAAGGATATGGACATGGACATAGTGGAAAAATCTAATCCGGCTACAAAGCGGCGACTTTTGGAGGATTTTGATGAGTCTGAAGAGATTATGAATGGGGAAAAGGAGATGATGATTACCCTATGACGATGATTACGGATGGGAAGGAGCCTCCCATTGCTGAAACTCCAAAATTGAAGGAGAAGGATAGCAACAAGCGCCCAAAGAAGACTGGAGCTGACTCCTCTTCACTAGGATCGGTGGACTCCCGGGAGGAGCCCGTCCAGTCGCAATGAGGATCTTGTGTTGGAATTTTCGCGGTTTGGGTAACGCCGCGACAATTCGTGCGTTGATGGACGTCCTGTGGCGCCATCACCCAGATGTGGTTTTTCTTTCAGAAACTCATCTTGATCGCTACCCAACGGATGTTTTGCAGAGACAAATGAAGATGGACTTTCTTATTGTATAGCCTAGTGATGGTCGTAAAGGTGGTTTGCTGATGGTGTGGAAGATGGAGGTGAAACTCCACCAGATTTATGCATGCCCCAATTATATTGACGTGCGCATTGTTCAGGAGGACAATAAAGAGTGGAGATTTACAGGCTTATACGGTGAATTTAAGTGGGCAGATAAATACAAAACTTGAGACAGAATTAGAGCTATCCATCATCAGAATTCCTTACCATGGCTTATTATGGGCGACCTGAACGGGATTTTGTATGATCATGAGAAAGGAGGGAGAATCAGACTACAACGGTTTACAGAGGCTTTTCATGATGCAATTGACTCATGCAGACTTACTGATATTGGTTTTATTGGAGATCCCTTTACGTGGCATAGGGGAGATTTGCGTGAGAGGTTGGACAGGGGTCTGGCTAATGCTAATTGAATACAAGGGCACCCAGATTCAGCACTTTTGCACTTGGAATATAACCGTTCTGACCATCGCCCGTTATTGCTAGATACTGAATATTATAAAGCAGCGTTGGCAGCTCCGGGTAACAGACAACGTCAATTTGAAGCCAAATGGTTTAAAGAGGAAGGTTTCCTGGATGTTGTAAAGGAACAGTGGCAGGCTGCTGATCAGGGAACGCCGTCCGAGGTCCTCGCTCGGCTCAAAGCCATGCATGCTGGTTTACATGCATGGGATAATGCTATCCTGAAGAAGCCCAAGAGGCGTTTGCGGCAGGCCCAGAGGGAACTCGAGGAGCTCATGCATGGTCCGTTAACACCAGATAATGACCAGAAGAAAGTCGAATTAGCTCGACTGAATGAAAATCTCCTAGAGCAGGAAGAAATTAAATGGGTTCAGAGATCTCGCGCAAATTGGATATAGAATGGATATAAGAACACTAGTTTCTTTCATAGCTATGCATCGATGCGTAAGAAACGTAATCTAATTAAGCAATTAAAGGATCCGACAGGTAATGTTGTGGAAGGTGCGGAGAATTTAAAACCGCTCATATTCAACTATTTTGCTAATCTCTTCTCAACATGTACTACCGTGGAGGATCCTGAATTCTCTGGAAAAATTGCTCCAAGGGTTACTAGTGAGATGAATGAAAAACTAATTTCCCCGTACACAACAGGGGATGTGAGAAAAGCTGTGTTCAGTATAGTTGATTTAAAGGCGCCAGGGCCCGATGGTTTGCATGCTATCTTTTATAAGAGATTCTGGCATCTAGTTGGTAATGATATCACTGGTGTGGTTTTAAAAGCGATCAATGAGAAGGTTATACCGGATGGGTGGAATGAGACCGTACTAGTATTGATACCGAAGGTGGAGTCTCCTGAAGAGGTATCACAATTTCAGCCTATATCTTTATGCAATGTTGTCTATAAGATTATATCAAAAATGCTTTCAGCAAGGTTGAAGATAATTCTTCCAGAGATTATATCACCAACACAAAGCACTTTTGTCCCTGGGAGACTTATCACAGATAACGTTATGGTGGCGTATGAATGTGTCCATAAAATAAAGAATAAGAAGAAAGGAAAAAGTGGGCTTTGTGCGGTCAAGCTTGACATGCATAAGGCATACGACAGAGTGGAATGGAATTTCCTGAGGGATATGATGATGAGGATGGTATTTCATATTCAGTGGGTCGAGCTAGTTATGGCGTGTGTCACCTCGGTTTCTTATTTTGTCAGGTTTAATTCTAAACTAATTGAAGAGTTTAAACGTACTAGAGGTATTCGTCAGGGAGATCCTCTCTCCCCTTATTTGTTTCTCATATGTGCGGAAGGTCTCTCAAGTTGCTTGTTACACGCGGAGGAGATTGGTGACATTGAAGGGGTCAGAGTGTGTAGGAATGCACCATCCGTATCACACTTACTTTTTGCTTATGATTCTCTGATCCTCTTGAAAGCAGATTTGAATAATGCAATCTCGTTGAAGCAAGTTCTTGATACCTATTGTGCAAACTCGGGACAACTGGTGAGTGTGGCGAAGTCTAGTATCTTCTTTAGCCCAAATACCCATGTGGATGTGAAAGCGGAGATGTGTAACATTCTGAATATTGATACGGAGGCAATCTCGGATAAATACTTGGGCCTCCTGGCTTTGGTGGGGGCGGACCGAAGTGACTGCTTTATGCATTTTGTGGAGAGGGTGATCCAAAGAATTAAAGGGTGGATGGAGAAACTGCTATCTATTGGAGGTAAGGAGATCTTAATAAAAGCTATTATTCAATCTATCCCTGTTTATGCAATGTCAGTATTCCTCCTGTCAAAGAATATATGTAAGAAGATCACTGATGCCATCTCCCAGTACTGGTGGGGTGATAATGACCAAGGGAAGAAGTTACATTGGCATGCTTGGTGGAAAATGTGCTTCCCTAAGAAGGAGGGAGGTATGGGTTTTCGGGATCTCCACTCTTTTAATTTGGCTATGCTTGCTAAACAAGTTTGGAGATTGATTGACAATCCAAATTCATTATGTGCCCAAGTTCTCCGTGCTAAATATTATCCATCTGGAGATTTGCTTAAGGCAGGAGCAAAAGCTGGCTCATCGTTTACATGGCAAAGTATAGTCGCGGGATTACAAACTTTTAAGAGGGGTTGTATTTGGCGTGTGGGCAACGGTGAATCTATTGATATTTGGAAGGACCCATGGGTTCCGTCTAGCCCAGATAGGAAAAATGTTTCACCACAAGGTAACTGTATTTTAACCAAGGTCTGTGAGCTGATCGATCCGATATCTAGAACTTGGGATGAAGACTTTATGCGATCAAATTTCCACCATATTGATGCACAAAGGATCCTACAAATTCCGACTAATATTAATGCTTTTGATGACTTTCTGGCTTGGCATTTTACTTGTTCAGGTGTCTTTTCGGTGAGATCAGCATACCATGTGGAGTGGAAATACCAATTCAATAGAGTTACTTGTAGATCATTGATATCTGGAACATCGTTAAATAATCTGATATGGAAGATTCTCTGGAGCCTTGACGTGCCAACAAAGGTGAAAATTTAGTGTTGGAGAATTATGCAAAGTTCATTACCGTTGAAATCCATATTGTATAGTCGACACATTGGTTCTAATGGGGTTTGTCCGGTTTGTAATACTAATGAGGAGGATATCATGCATATGGTTTCAATGCCAAGGAGCGACACATATCTGGAGAGGATTAGGAATGGAAGACTCTGTTCATGAGACAATGTGGAGTGATCCTTCTGGTGCTCAGGTATTTGAGGCGCTTCTTAAAGCTCCCTCGTGTACTCTTCCAAGATATGAATTTATAGAAAACTGCAGCGTCACTGCTATAGCCGCATGGTATATATGGTGGAGGAGGCGCAAAATATCCCATGGTGAGCAAGTTCCCCCCACTGTGAAGTGCGTCACCTCGATTAAAGCAATAGCGGCAAATTCTTTGAAATCAAAGCAATCATCGACTGGACAGATGAAGAATACTTGGTTGATACTGAAAGCTAAATCTATTAAACTGAACGTGGATGCAGCATTTTCGGTTGAAAGTTTGTCTAGTGCGTCGGGTGCCGCTCTGAGGAATAACAGAGGAGATCTCATTGCAGCAAAGTCTACTTTCATACCACATGTGGCTTCACCTGCCTTAGCAAAGGCTTGGGCAATGCTGCATGGATTAACTCTTGCTAATTCGTTGGGGCTCAATGATATTGAGGCAGAGTCTAATTGTTTGGAAGTGATACAGTTATGTTCTGGAGCCGAACGAATTTGAAACGAGGCTACAACTGTCTATGCGGATATCCTAGTCCAAGCTGGACAAATTGGGAAGGTTGAGTTCATCCACATTGGGAGAGATGCAAATTTAGTAGCTCATGAAATAGCTAGGAATTGCTTTGAGTCTAAATATGATTGTAATTGGGTCGATGAACCCCCTAGCTTCCTTCTGCAACCTCTCTTGAACAATGTAACTATTGGTTGACGGGCTGCAAGTTTCTGACGCACTCTTTTTCCTTACTAGGGTACCTGAGGGGACTGGAAGGTTTTAATCAGGCGTCTTGCATGCTTAATATATGATGTTTACTTAAAAAAAAGGTTAATGAGTGAGTGTAATGGGAACTAGTATAGTGAAATATAGGCATCGCAAGTGTGCAACCTAGTGTCATATAAGTGCTCATCTGAATAAAACTTTATCATGTTATATCCCTTGTTTGTTTCTTGTACTTTTGTTAAATCTATTATGACGAATCCCCTTCCCTCTCTCCATCGATTTTTACCTCATGTTCATGCATATCGATGAGACATATGGCCACTTGGACTAGTATTCTTTTGGAGTACGTCTTTTGTGGTTCTTGTAATTTTCAGGTCCTACCTATAACTATAGTTTTTCTCTAGTTCTTGGTTGCTAGATATTTTCATAAATCTGAGCCGCCTAAAATTATGAACCACATAGGTTCAAGTTATATGTCAAAGTTGTGCAACTTTCATAAAGAAAACCGCAATTTTCTGTTTATAGATTATGAGACCTTTTACACCGGACATCGCGTACTGCAACTCCATTAAAGCATCTCTTATCATGTATGACATCTAAGCACACATAGAAGATAATTAACGTTGACTGCATCCTTTTTTTGAGCTAGGCATTAACACACATCGAACAATGTTGCATTATTCGTTGTCAAGGAGAGAATTTTTCTCTAGCTGAAGGTGATACATAATTTATGTGTATGTAATTCAGTTACGAAGATTTATAATGTACTTCAGATCCAAAATTCTACTGAAATCGACTGAAACCTAAGGCAATACATGTGCATCAGCAGCAGTTCTGTCAACTCAATGGCATACAAGGCTGCAAAGTTCATAACCTTGCCATGCTCTTCGTTTTTGTGCTTTTCGGTGCTAGACGTTTCCCGCTAGACAATTGGTAACCTCAGCCGCTGAATATTAAATTTCCAAAACTTTACTCCTTTGCTATCCAGTAGAGTACAATCAACTCAATATTTCAGTTGGATAGTATCAGAGCCTTTTTTGGCAATCAGCTGCCAGCCTTGTTAAACCAAATGATCTCAAAGACTCTGAAGACAAGTGTTTTTTTACTGTTGGGGCGACCACTAAATATATTCGACGTAAAAGGCTCTGCCGACCAGCAGATCTACTCTGTTAACTCTGACGACTTTAGGGGTTCTTGGATTCTTTGTATTTGTATATGAAAAATAAAATGGGGTACACTTGATCCTGAAGACAAGTGTATCTCAAAGACTCTGAAGACAAGTGTATTTTATGTCGTCTAGCTCTATTGCTAGAGTCTGACTGTACCTTAGTTTCATCCTCTAGATATTCTGAAATGGGGTACACTTGATCCTCTACCCTCAACAACTTACAGTTTTAGAATGATGTGCAGAAGGTTGTTATTGACACACATGAGGAAAAATACCACCTTCTTTTAGACACAATATTCACTGACTTGATAAGACTTGAAATTATCATTGCACATTAATACTTGTATACAATTTTGATAAGAGATACTATTTGGTACAGGAAAAGAATGAACTTGATACTATTTGTATGCATCAGGTGCATTTACAACATTACTAGTCTAGTAAGGGAATCCAAATGTCCACACATCAAGCTTGGCAAGGAAAATATCTAATAGTTCTGGGTTTTTACTAGCATATCTTAGCATGATCACACACAATCAATGATCACTGTTTATGCTTCAAGTAGGACACTCCCAGGCAACCACATGGATAGTCATTGTTCGACATCTTCAGTTTCTTCCTCACCTCAGCAGCCAATCAATTTCTCTTCTTTAACATCAGCAGCAGCAGAGTGTGTTAATCAGTAACTCCTACAGTAATCCCTCCGTTCCATAATATAAGATGTTTTAGCTTTTGTGAAATGAATATATCAAGACATCTTTTAGTGTGTAGATTCGGAGTGAACCTACACGCCAAAAGATGTCTAGATACACCCGCTTCATAAAAGCTAAAACATCTTATATTTTGAAACGGAGGGAGTACATCTTTAGCATCTTTCAGTTACTCAACCTAGATCGGTTTTAAATGGGATCCAACCCACACCTCGCTAAACTGTTTTCCCCTGCTCACGACCCTATACAATATAGCCAGACCAGTGCCGCCAGTCCATTGGTCCACCGGCGCCTCTTTCCTTTGCACCATTCAGCCACTGAAGAAGAAGCGATCGACATAGTCTGGTCCAAATTCCATAAAACATCTTGCTTACAAACACACAATGTGGAAACACTCCACAACACAAATAAAACATGTCCCGAAAGCATACTGAATCAGCACACGCAGCTACTGGATGACTGAACTGAGGCATAAACCCAACTTTTAGTAGGGGTACAATAAAACACATCAAACCAAACCACCTGCAGACCTCCATCCATCTGAAACAGGAAGAGCCCTAATTCGAGCCCATTTGAAACAGGCAGACATCCATCCACCGACAAACATTCCACAGAAGTATGTTGCAGAAACAAATTTATTGCTATTCACACAACAATGTCCTACGCAGTTCTACTCTACAAAACAGTAGCAGCTCCATAGGATCAGTCGATCAGATAAAGAAAAGTAACTTCAACCGCTAACAATGAAGAAAACATCATGTTGTCTCTTCAGCTGATCATGAAAGGGTTATAATGATTTAAATAGCCTAAGCAGTAAGCACATATACATACTTCAGACTGAAGGTATTAACAAATGTAACTAACAATGATCATGTTAATCTTTATGTATCAGATACAATGTCAGCTAGTGGCCATTTGATTATAAGTCAAGTAGAGCAACTAGCACAAGTTAATCTAAATGATCCTTGTTTTTCTAGTACTGAAGAATAGTAAAGACTAGGCATGCTAATGATGTAACAAGTTTTACCACATCAAATTGGTAAGCTCACTAAAAACTCCCAGAAACAACTGCCTCAATTTCTAGACGTCCTTGCACACTAGCACGCACATTTCTTACATCCTTCATAATAAACATAATTGAGCATTGAGTTCTGTCTGGTGTTATAAACTTTGACACACTAGTCGGCCAAAACCCATCTTCCTCTCCATCCTCCCTAGCAACCATGTGTTAAAAGAAACAGTGGTACATAACTAAAGAGTACATACAAGGAAGGACAGCCAACACTATGTGTCCGAAAAGGAACAAACATACCTTCATCATTTAATCTTCAGGCATGTCATCTGTATTCCTGCGTATGCATGATCATGGAACTCGGCAATCACATACAACTCGTATCTAGAAGTACCTAACCTAACCAATCAGATGAACATAATGACTTCCAGATATGACAACAGATTTTAATGATTAAAATCAATTTTCTCTAATAGTTCACAAAGATTCCAGGTTCACATGTAATGGGCTAATCAATAAAAAAGCACGGTATGCTTGGAAGGAGACCTTACAGACGGAAATATGCAAAGATATTACAGATCAGAACAACAGCCTAATACGGAAGATTTCTCTCAAATTCCTGAACGTATCATCACCAAAACAAAGTTCAGAACATCTGAAGCCATTGGAACTTGTCGGAAAGAAATGGCAGCTGCATCTGTCCTCCAAATTACTTTCGACTTTTCTAGTGCTGCAGTTTCAAACTCTGCAAATTTATAGCAACACAAACTAGCAGCCAAAGCTCGCATTCGCAGCTGATTGGCGTCTGTTCCTGTGCATGTTCATTCCCTTTAGACTGTCATGGCTTTCAATCTCCGCGGAGTAGCGAACTGTTTTGGCAGCCCCTTGCACACCCTCCAGAGAGATTTGACGGCAGCCGATAACGGTCAGTGACTCCAGCTTCTGTGAACTTACCTGCGCAGCCATTCCAACATCAGTCACCTTCTTACAGTTCCGGAGCGTGAGACTACGCAAACAAGGAGCTTGGACAATGAAATTCATCCCAGCATCAGTTATAGACTGGCAGTCCACTAACTCCAGTGTCTCCAGAAACTGCGAGGATGAGAGGCCCTTCATTCCCTCGTCATACAGAATGTTGGCACCGTTTAGCACAAGAGCACGGATTGGACAAGACTGGATGAGCATCACGATACCCTCTTGCGTGAAACCTATTTCTGTTGGCCAATCATCATCGCAGAAAGTGAAGGTGAGTTCAACAACCTGAAGCTTTGGGCAGCTGAGAGCTAGAGCCTTGAGGCTGTCATCAGTTAGAAGTTAGAACCGTCCTAAACCGTGAACCACACCACAGAGGCATGAGCCGAAGTGAGATGGTTTTAAGGTCAGTGCAGCTCTGGAATAGTGCAATTATCTCACTCTCATCTAGGCCAATAACATATTCCAAGTAAAGTGTCTCCAATGCTTTGCACTTGCCCAGGAGGAAACGAAGTCCAATTTCTGGCTTGGTTATAACATGAGCCAGCCTAAGATCCTTCAAGTTTTCACAACAGATGTCATAGCTATATGCACTTGCGCCATAGACACCTTGATTCGAGGCGAAGCCGAGCCATAGAACGCGCCACGATAAATTGGGAACGACAAATGGGTGCTATGACGAGTGCACATCTTCAAGATGTTTATGAAAACTTGAAGCTCCGTAGGCGCCTTGATTCGAGGCGAAGCCGAGCCATGATATAAATTAATTTATATTTATTCATATTCACTCAATTAAAAATAGCTACCTCCCTTCCGTTATTCCCTAGAAAATTTCTTGCCTGAAAATTTAAAGGAAAAAACCGAAGATATACTAGTCAGCAGATCTCACGCGGCCTGTTTTCGAACTCGCGGGGCACGGAAAGGATAAAAAGGGAAAATATATAACGGGTAGCAGGTTTGTACACAAAAAAGGAAAAAAATCCTGACTGTACCCAGTATCGCGGGATATTCCACGTGCGCGACACGTGTCGATGAGGAAACGTGGGCGATGTTTTTTTTTTGGTATGCGAATGTCGGCCTTTTTCTAGAGACACCCCGTACAAAGCAGTTTTGGCATCACTTTAATCTAATCAGTCCCGAGATCACGTCTACACCTATATGCCGGCCACTATGTATTACTTTTAACAATTCTGATTAACTTATAGTAAACCTGTAGTACCTAGCTAGTTGATTTCGTCGAGTGCCGACTGGCACTTTGGAGGTACTTAGAAACACGTATCGATCAATGTATCGATCGAGGAGGAATCCTATGCCTTTGCACGTGGAAGCGTAGCGCCAGTCTGATAAAGTGCTAATATATATTACCTTGGGACGGTGCTGGAAAGCTGAACTGCCGTGTAAAATAGTCGAGCCTGGTATACTGTAAATCAACTTTCCTCCGTCCTAAAATATAGAGCCTGTATATAATTATTATATAACGATGCAAAGGCCGTGGATATCCTCCAATTCGAAAAAACAATGCAGTAAATTTGACAATTACTTAGACAAACAATTCAGAATACCTCACTGAAAACTTCTTCGGGATGCGTACTTAATGTTACTACAACTTTTGTACCAGCATGTTCAGAGTTGGACTTAAAATATGTGGGAATCTCAACTTGAGTGTTGCTTCCAAACACGTTCCAAACACGGAGTGCGTCGATTAGGGAGCAAACCATCTTTTAATGTGTGGACAGATTACATTAAGTAATCAACTCACAAACCACTATCAGATCTGGATCTAGGCGTGTAAACAAAAAGTTCTACTCCCTCCGTTGTGTAAACACTCTCAGTTATAGTGAAGGTTTGCTGACTGGCACCCGTGTTTTTCCCTCTCTTTGTTGGAGAGGGTTTTCCACGTTAAATATATGTCTTCCTTGCTATGATTTCGTTTTTGTTCTTCGTTATTTAATTGTTGCAAAGCTAACACCTACTACACGAACACTCGTCTATATCACAGCAGAAACATTTCCAGAATCCACACACTAAGAGGGAAGGTCGAATAACCAAGCGAGTGGAGTGATGCAGGTAGTGACGGGGGCCATGGGGAGTCTCATCCCCAAGCTATTCCAGCTCCTCAAAGAGGAGTACAACCTACACAAGGGAGTGAAGAAAGACGTCGAGTTTCTCGTAAGAGAGCTCCCGAGCATGCACCTCGCTCTTCGGAAGCTGGCAGACGTGCCACGGGACCAGCTTGACAAGCAGGTCAAGCTCTGGGCGGACGAGGTTAGGGAGCTGTCATACGTCATGGAGGATGTGGTCGACAGCTTCCTGCAGGTGAGTGCCGAGGGCTGCGAGCCTGCTGCCAATTCAAATAAACTCAAGGAGCTCCTGAAGAAGATGGGGAACTTGCTCCCCAAGGGCAAGGCTCGCCATAAGATAGCAAACAAGATCAGGAGCATCAAGATCCTAATCAAGGAGGTGGCCGCCAGACGTGACAGGTACAGGGTTGACAATGTGGTTGCTAATCTAGCAGCTACACAAACCGTTGACCCTCGCCTGTTGGCTCTGTTCAAAGACCAGAAAGAGCTCGTTGGCATCGATGTCGCAAGGGACAAGATTACCAAGAGGCTCATGGATGGGTATGAGGATGTGCCCAATAAGCAATTGGAAATTCTCTCCATTTATGGAATTGGAGGACTTGGCAAAACAACTCTTGCCAAAGTCGTGCATGAGGGTCTTCGAGATAAATTTGTGCTCAAGGCTTTTGTTTCGGTGGGTCAGAAACCTGACGTGAAGAAAGTTCTAAGGGACATTATCCTTGAGCTTGGCCATAAGATTTCCGATGAACCGGTTCTTGATGAAAAGCAACTCATCGAAAAACTCCATGAGTTACTCGACAACATGAGGTATATTACGCCCAAACCTTGCTATTATTCAATTTTTTTACTCTATCATTTAAAATTCAAATTTATATGCATTTGAATATAAGAATTTTCACATCTTTGCAAAGAACTAGGCAAAATATATGATCAAATGTGAAAAATGATGGCTTGTTGACAAGTTTGCCATCTTTGAATATTAAAGAAACTAGTTGAATGCCCGTGCTTTGCCACGGCAGACATCGCACATGTTATATTTTCTCCGTTCAAAAATAAGTGACTTGAGTTTGTCTAAATTTGCGTGTATCTAAACACTAAAACATGTCTAAATACATGTGAATCTAGACAAATCTAGGTCATTTATTTGTGGATGGAAGGAGTATATATAAATATGTAATACACGTAAATACTAAAATTGACGAAGGATAGCTTTCACGATCCGTCTGCAGTCTCACTTCTGAGGGACAAAAGAGAGTTTATTTGTTCGACGGATGGCTCGGGTTAGTAGGTTTGGATCTCAAAGATGAAGATGTATGTATGGTGGGTGAAATCCCTCAGAATTTATTCATAAGGTGATCAAAAGACCATACAATGTGTCTACAAGATGATCTCGGTGGTTTTATAATGACACCCAACGATAGATGAGTCTAGAGCTATGACTAAGGCTAATGGCGAAGACTCGGACGATTATGACGTGTCCTTCAGGGATGAATGTCTTCAAGTACGTATAGGCGTCGATGGTGGCTGAATCATTCTTAGTCACGTGAGGTCTTCATCTTGTCTTGCACTTAATCGTGATCTTTGCTATCTTTCTTGCACTCACGTCTGGTCTTCGGGATCTCCAGACAACTGTATTGTAGCCCCACATGTCAGGTCGGTCGAGGGTAGGTCGGTTTGAGGGATTCTAGATGCGGGCCACCAGGTCCTTGATCGCCAGAGGTCATCGTGGGTTCAGGCCCATGCTGGATACATGCCTGAGTCCACCCATCATCGATAAGCCCCCGATCAGTACCTTTAATAAGGCGATCTTTTTTTCCAGCAGAGTTGATGTATCTCGTACTCAACCTCCTCCTGGTGGGCTCGGTGACTTCTTGGTCTTGAGGCGCGAGGTCCTTATGAATGCTCGAGGTCTTGGTGCAAGGGCTCCGGCATGTACAGACGTCTTCGATCATGCAGACTTTCCCGTATGCCCGTTCTCAGAGCAGGTCTTCAATCAGACTTTCTCCGGCATGTACTTGCCTTTCGACGAGGTCCTGCAAAAGGGTTAATAATAAAATAGAAGAGAATGATCCTTTTGTGCAGATGTGTTGATACCTTTAATGACCAGAGGAGGTCTAAGGGAGAGGTCCCTTACGTGACGTGGAGTACCGAACCGAGAGTTCGAGAAGGTATTCATAATTCTAGCTCTTATCATGTTGGAACCTTGCCTATGGACCCATCTGACACGATAAGGTCGTGGCAGGGTTTGGGTATAGTCTAGGATGACATAATCAGTGACGTCGTGCGACCATCCGTGTGCCCTCTGCACGTGGCGTCCATCCGGCGATTCACTCAATTCTTAGTCCCCGCGCGTGATTTCTTGTTGCCAATTTTTTTGGAAAATACGAAAAATTACAGTACAAAACATGTTATACTGACTGGCTTCATTTTTATACATAGACACATCGTCGACGAGCCGGCCTGTCCTCGTGCTCGGCATCTTCTACCAAGAACATGCTCTCAAGGCTGTGTTTTTCTCACTGGCAGTGCATAGCCATGGAGTATACTGTATACGTGTTTAAGTGGCAGTCGCCGACGACGGGCCGACGAGGCAGTGACTGCTCGCCAATGCACAGCCGGAGGTGTCGTTGTCGGACGAAGATGTCGCTCTCGGCGGCCACTAATTGATCAATGTTTGTGGCATCTTCTTTCGCCCGAGAGCCTCTCCGATTCAGGACTCGGCCTCATGGCCTGCTCATCGCCCTCAAGATCTTGATCCATATTGACATGATGGCATTTTCTTCGCCGTCGTAGTTCATGGCAGTGCTGCCTCTGCCGGTAATGGAAGAGGCCAATAGGAGTCGGTCGCTCGCGGTCGGCGGTGACACTGCTCATCTCGAAGGTGTTCTCCTTTTTCCTGTAGTGATGACGGACTTGACCTTTTCGGAAAAAAAAGATGACGGACTTGAGTCCTAGCAGGAGCAGTAGAGCGTGGTGGTAGACCGCAGACATATGGTCGCGTCACCGGACTACCTTACAAGGCTATCAGAGCAGAAGGTGTGGTCTCGATTCGGGACTGGGACTGATTGTCTCCCTCAAGCTCCTCATACGGTGATGCCTATGCTAGCTATGGCCCTCTTCCGTTCATGGCAGCAATGCCACCGCCGGTGAAGAACATGTCGATAGTCACCGGCTGTCGCGGCAGCAATGCTAGCTAACTCAGTGGGGTTCTACTTTTCCCGTGCAAGCCGGAGAGCATGGCGGCGGACGGCGCGTGGCCGCGTCGCCGGAGTACCACAAGGCAGCAGGAGGTTGAGAATTGCCGTGGCGATCGTATCCGTTCTTTTATATGGTATATTCATATCAGTCAGGTGCGAGTATTACGGGATGAAATTCTCAATAGTTGGAATCTGTTTTCCGGTCGAAAGACACGACCGTGTTGCTAAATCAGCGGAACTATCGGATCAATGCCACCTACGTCGGGCGCACGGATGATCGAGCCGCATCCCTCCATGCATGCATCGACGGACTAACTAACTAACCTTTTTTTGGAACTAACTACCAATAGATTGTGGCATGGATAAGTGAGAGAGCGTATTTAGTGGATATGGGTACAGTGAGCCGTGAGATATACTATTTGTTAGCGGTGGCATTTTTTGTAATTAAGTGAAGTGTGACACGAGCCATTCACCACGGGTTTGCTTTTAATAGTAAAGATAAATAAGCAATGTGTGGTATATCGCACTTGATTTGTATAGTATGTACTCATTTAATGCATCTCTTGAAAAAAAGGTATATTATCTTAGATGATTTTTTTTTCATGTTCTTTTCTATCACCCGCGTCATGATAAGTAATAGACAAATGTAGAAATGCTTCTAGAAACATGTATACTAAACTCGCAATGAAAATCCAGATATCAGAACCCAGTTTAATATTGCAAGGTATATTGTAAATTTATGGAGGAACACCCTGGTTTGTTTATTTTGAAACAAAATTAATCCGAACTAGAGTTCCGACCAATAAAATGAAATCTTTCTACTCACACATCCCAATCGATCTTTCTCTTATAGCTTACCTTCTTCCATTCATTTACTTCTTTATATGTTAACTTTTACTGGAGTTGTTGTAGATTCAGAAATATTGCAATTGTTCAGTTTTTATATAACTTGCATTCGTTACAATTCATGTGCTCTAGAAAAACTTCAATTTTTACTTGATGCGTACGGTGCTTTGAACTGATAGGTACTTCATTGTTATCGATGACATATGGGATTTGGAAGCATGGAAAATTATCAGATGTGCTTTGAAGGATAATAATCGTGGAAGTAGAATAATCACGACTACTCGTAGTTTGGAAGTCGCCAGAAAGTCCAGTGAAGTATACCAGCTACAACCACTTTCTCAAGATAATTCTGAAAAACTATTCTATACAAGATTGTATGGTGGTAAGAGCAAATGCCCTTTTGATCAACCTATTGAGATATCTAAAAAGATTCTGCAGAAATGTGGTGGTGTACCATTAGCTATCATCACAATAGCTAGTTTATTAGAAGGTAAACCGAGAGAGGATTGGTCTAAGGTCTATGACTCAATTGGTTTTGGGCATGGAGAAAACAAAGATGTGGATAACACGAGAAAGATATTGTTATTTAGCTATTATGATCTGCCCTATTATCTAAGGGCTTGTTTGTTATATCTAAGCATATATCCAGAAGATTATACGATCTTGAAAGATACCTTGATATAGAAGTGGGTAGCAGAAGGTTTTATCAAGGAGCAACCAGGCATAGGGCTATATGAGATTGGAGAGAGATACTTCAGTGAGCTCGTTAATAGGAGTATGATCCAACCCGTAGAGGATGAGAAAAATTTCCTCGTAACCGGTTGTCGTGTCCATGATTTGGTGCTTGATATGGTATGTCTGTTATCACAGGAAGACAATTTTGTTACAGTATTGGATACTCATGGTCAAAACATATATGGGCCAAGAAATGCTCGTAGGTTAGCCATACAAAAGAGAGTTGTATGGAAGGATGAATTTACGGCTAACATTACGCCACAATTAAGGTCACTCAGTGCCATCTCATGTTATATTCTTGTTATGCCATCACTTTCAAGCTTTGGAGCCTTACGTGTTCTAGCAATGGAAGGTTGTAGTTTTATGAGAGAATGTAGTTATCATCTCAATCATCTTGAGAGCTTGGTCCAGTTGAGGTACCTGGGACTGCGGGACATACCTGTTGACGAGCTACCAGAAGACATAGGCAAACTTAAGTTTTTGCAGACACTAAAATTGGAGTTCACTAGGATAAAAGAATTGCCGAAAAGTATTGTTCTGCTAAGCCAACTTAAGTGCTTTGTCCTTAACAGTTATGAGATGAGAGGACCAGAAGGGTTACATTTGTTGGGGAAGCTAACATCGTTGGAAGAACTAAGATTTACCACTAGGTGCACTAAAATATTGGAAGAGTTGGGAAAGCTTACTGAGCTGAGGAAGCTCGAGATGAGAATATATTGTGATGTATATCTATATGAAACCACGGTAAAAAAATTGGTGGAGTCTCTTGGCAAATTGCAGAAGATCCAAGTTCTAGACCTTTTCGCCAATTGTGTGAGTATTGGATCCGAAGACTGGAAAGTTTATGTGCCACATCGAAAACTCTTTGTATTGAGCCTAATGATGAAGAACGACATGTTGCCTGTGTGGATTAAGCCATCGCTTATTCCGTACCTCACCCGGTTATCATTGACACTGGATGTGGTGAAGGCGCGGGATATGGAGATCCTTGGGAGTTTTCAGGAGCTCGTTAGTCTAAAGTTGGGAAGCTCACAGCACATCCTCCCAGACTTCATGGCCGGGGACGGTGCTGGATTATTCCCCAAGCTGAGGTATTTCAGCACGCCTGCACCGCTGAAGTTTCTGCAGGGAGCGATGCCAATCCTTGAACATGTTGTGTTCACCTTCATCCAGGTAGGGTGGCTGAAGAGTAGGGACGACAACTTTGTGTTTGAGTTTGGTAGCTTGGGGAACCTTCCTTCGCTTCAGATGGTGGAAGCTCATATCAACTGTTGGTGGGCCGCTGAAGAGGATGTGGACGAAGCAAAGGATGCACTCGAGCTCGGAACTAACACGCATCCCAACCGTCCCAGCCTTGAAATCAAGATTATGCACTTCCAATGTTGAGGGACGACAATGATGAATTCCCTCCTGCTGCTGCCAGGCACACTGTGAGTATAAGTTTAAGTTTTCACTCACTTATTAGCAAGCAGCTCCTTTCTCGCTTAAACATTACCAATTTCATAGGGGGTGGAGGTCTACCAATTGACTTCAGGATGACAGGTACTACTAGCTAGATCGGCCTAATTTACGCTTTCTATGGCCATGTAGGCCAGTATGCATTTTCCATTTATCATTTTTTTTCTAAATATATTGCATCTGCAGGTAGGAGAAGCTAATTAAACAACTAATTTTCGTCAATACACAGTATGAAACAAAACAAGCATGCATGGCGCTGAGATGGGGTCCGGTGACGTTTTGTGGCATTAGAAACAACCAATTCATCTGGTGTAAGCTGTGTGCAGAATAACATACCTCCTGCTTAGCTGTCATCTGGGATATTTTAACCGGCTCCCAATCGATGATTGATTGGGTTTTGGAGGATAAGCTTTCAGAAATCTTTGCTCTAGTAGTGGCCGATCTTGTTCCTAGCCCTGCGTCTGATGAGTTGCGGCCCAGTGAACTCTCTTAGTTTCTGTTTATATGCGCATGTAATCAAATGTTTTAACGTTTTCGATCAAGTGACACATGTATCTTAATTCCGCTCCTTTTTTCCTAGTATAATTAACAATTATGTGGATGGCCAATGTTGTTTCCCGGTGGCGCAAAAGCTCACCAGACGCCACTTTTATCAGCCCCAAGGTCAGATCCTAACACCCCCATACGCTAGCCAGTCTTTATGAGCCACCTTGTAACACCCCATACGCAACACCCCATCATTTAGCTAGTTACTACTCCCTCCGTCTCAAAATAAATGACATGGGTTTATCTAGATTCGGATGTATCTAGACACGTTTTAGTATATAGGTACATACGAATCTAGACAAACTCAAGTCACTTATTTTAGGATGAAGAGAGCAGTTGATTTTGTCAGAAACGGACCCAACAATACAAAAATAGTAGATTAAGAGTCAGGGATCATAGTTGTCAATAATCTGGATCGACCAGGTTGAGGGATGAGGATCCCAGCGACGTGGCATTAATCCATCGGTCCCCTGCCAGCACAATACCACCAGGTAGTAGCCTGGATAGGAGACGGCTTGGCGTTTTTTTATCCCTATAAAAAGCACACCACCACCTTAAGATTTTTGGCATCCATCGGTATTGAGCCTAATGATCGGTTAACTGCATTAAGATTTAAGACAAGTATAGGTACAGTAACCATGTTGAACCTAGACACTGGGTGTAACAAATAGAATCAACCGAACTCATGTGGAAGAACCGACATCGTGACGTCCAGTCCAGTATTGGAGGAATGGACCCAGATCCGTACCTCGGAGGAGCCGACGATACACTGGTAAAAAAAAGGTCTTTGGTCCAGCGCCCAAATTCTATTGGTCCCGGTTCGTTTCCTTAATCGGGACTAATGGCAGGCACCGGTCCCGGTTCATGCCGCATGTGCATTGGTCCCGGTTCATCTCTAAGCATTGGTTCCGGTTCGTGGCATGAACCGGGACCAATGCCCACGCGACGCACACGTGGCGCTCTGCGGGGCATTGGTCCCGGTTCATGCCACGAACCGGGGCCAAAAACCCCGCGACGGTCAGCAGTCCAGGACAATTAATGTAAATTAATTCGGGACAGAAATTAATTCGAGGTAGAAATTGAATTGATCAGTATTTTTGAAAAAAATCTTTCACAAATTAATCGAGACAAAGATCTAAATTGAGACATTTTATTATTCGACCATAAATTTTTCCATACAAAGATGCGACTTTACAAATTTTCCTAGTCGACAGCACTTCCGCTGCCGCTGTCCTCCGAGCCATCGGCTTCCTCGTCGTCGTCGGACGAAATCTCCACGATTTCGGCGTTGTTCGGGAGACGGAGCTCCTCTGCGCGGTTAGCGGCGTCGATGGCGGTGTAGATGGACGGACCAGAACATCTCCCGCCCTTCTTGGTTGCAGAGATCCGGGTGCACCAGGCGCCCATCCACGATGCGGTTGCCAAGCTTGGCCTTCCGCTCCTTTTGAACAGCCGGGGCCAGTACTCGCTGGCCGCCGCGTACCGGGGCAACGCCCTCATCCACGCGGACAGCTGGCGGCGACGCTCCGCGATGACGCACTCCATCTCGTATCCGCGGGGGTTGAGGAGCGGAGCCACTGGCACACCCGCCTCGCTGATGCGACATCCGGCGGGCACGGTCGCGCGCGACGGCGCGAGGATGCCGTAGTACGCAAACATCGCCGCCTCGTAGTGGTTGAGCGTGGGCGCCTCCATGGCGGCACGGTAGAGATTGGAGAGGGAGGGGAGGCGAGACGACGGTGCGGTGAAGAGGCGATGGCTAAAGGGGTGGGGTGGAGATGGACTGCAGAGAGGCCAAAGCGATGACGAAAGCGAGCGCTGTGGCCTCATATTTATACACGGGGACGACGAAGCGACGATGGCCATTGGTCCCGGTTATTGCCACGAACCTAATATGGAAGATTTCTCTCAAATTCCTAATATGGAAGATTTCTCTCAAATTCCTGAAAAAGAAAACGTCACCAAAACAAAGTTCAGAACATCTGAAGCCATTGGAACTTGTCGGAAAGAAATGGCAGCTGCATCTGTCCTCCAAATTACTTTCAACTTTCCTAGTGCTGCAGTTTCAAACTCTGGTAATCTATAGCAACACAAACTAGCAGCCAAAGCTTGCATTTGTAGCTGATTGGCGTCGGTTCATGTGCATGTTCATTCCCTTTAGACTGTCGTGGCTTTCAATCTCCGCGGAGTAGCGAACTGTTTTGGCAGCCCTTTGCACACCCTCCAGAGAGATCTGACGGCAGCCGATAACAGCTAGTGACTCCAGCTTCTGTGAACTCACCAGCGCAGCCATTCCAACATCAGTCACGTTCTTACAGCTCCGGAGTGTGAGACTACTCAAACAAGGAGCTTCGGCAATGAAATTCATCCCAGCATCAGTTATAGACTCAGTCCACTAGCTCCAGTGACTCCAGAAACTGCGAGGATGAGAGGCCCTTCATTCCCTCCAGGGGCGAATCTAGAAAAATTTGGCGTTGGGGCCGGCTACTATAAAGTTATGCACATCAAACCAGGGACGAGATGACAGACCATAATATAGCGCTAAAATCCAGCCAACACAAGCAACAAAAGTAATGCACCGATCGAATAGTGTTACATTAATAAAGACAAGACATACCATTTAGATGACGTGCTAAATCCACTTCTTTATTCATAACAAATATTAAGGACAAAATAAAGCTGCAACTTGCAAAAAAATATTCCAAAACCTCATTTGTAGCATCCTGGAATATGGAGAAAATAAGCAAAACATGTTATACTTATAAAAATTACATGTAAATAATTAAAGGAGAGAAATATTGCGAATAAAGACTGTCGCTCATGTGACTTGGATCACTTACATTTTACAATTTTCCTTTTCAATTTTTCACTTTCTTAAAGCAACCAATCCCTGCATCCATCGTAATAGTGGAAAGCATATCTTTCTCTACAATAGATGAAACTGTCACTCATGAATTCCTCGCTCGTTTTTTATTCCGCAGCACACTCTTAACAATATTCATTTCCAAGAAGCATCTCTCCACTAATGTGGTGGTAACCGGTAAAATTAGTCTTGTTTCCTAGAATTCTTGGTCCATTGTGGAATTCTTTTCCAGTCTGCTAGATCATAATGAAGTTCATCCACATTAACTTTTCTTGGCACTCAAGGCACATGGACAAGAGGTTAAGTAGGAATTGAAGGTTGCCTCAGAGTTCCTACTTCACCATCTGTTATATTTCTTCTCAACACAAGGAGATCCATAATCTGAAAAAAACAAGGAAAAGATTAGGCGATATTTAGCCTTAAGTGCTTACGGAACCGAATGAGTGGCTTCATCACCAGATAGATTAGTCAGCAAAAATTAAATCGTAAGATGTGAGACATGCCCTAGGGTGTATTGTCCAAGACTGCTAGTGCGTTACCTAAACTTGCAATTTTTAGCTTGACAGCCGTTGCCACTCGCCGACCACTGGCCTCCTATCGTCGCCGCTCTCGGTACTGGGATGCGATCAGGGGTGCTTCGCGGTGATGCTGCTGCGGGGAATAGATGTTTTTTCTAGCTGTCGCGGTGGAATCGGAGGCGACGCACGCCACACGCGAGGAAGCTAAACCGTGCGATGTGCTAGTCCAGGAAAATGGCGATTGGCATTTCTAACGAATGGACCTAAGCATTGTCACGTTAATAAATAGGCTGATTTTGTATTGCGATTTCCAAAGCTCTTTTAGCGATTGACTTTGATTGGTTAATAAATCTGGCGATGGGCTGATGCATGTGCCTTGTGCAACTGGGTCCAATGGGGTCAGTCGAATTTTTGGGCTGGGTTCAGAATCAAATTTCACGTAGATTGCTTTGTAGCTTTCCGGCAGTCGTTGGTGTCAGCTGCACCCAGCGCCAGTACGTCAGCTCCGCCCCTGATTCCCTCGTCATACAAAATGCTGGCACCGTTTAGCACAAGAGCACGGATTGGACAAGACTGGATGAGCATCACGATACCCTCTTGCGTGAAACCTATTTCTGTTGGCCAATCATCATCGCAAAAAGTGAAGGTGAGTTCAACAACCTGAAGCTTTGGGCAGCTGAGAGCTAGAGCCTTGAGGCTGTCATCAGTTAGAACCGTCCTAAATCGTGAACCACACCACAGAGGCATGAGCCAAAGTGAGATGGTTTTAAGGTTATTGCAGCTCTAGAATAGTGCAATTATCTCACTCTAAGTAACATATTCCAATCAGATGAGAGTGTCTCATATGTTATTGGTTCGGTTAGGCCAATAACATATTCCAAGTAAAGTGTCTCCAATGCTTTGCACTTGCCCAGGAGGAAATGAAGTCCAATTTCTGGCTTGGTTATAACATGAGCCAGCCTAAGATTTTTCAAGTTTTCACAACAGATGTCATAGCTATATGGGTAGCCAGCCTTGTATGCAGGATCACTGGCCGCACTCACCCGGTAATTTCCATTAGTTTCGAACTCGAACTTTTGGAGATTCACCCATCCTGGGCCAAATGTTAGGAGGTCATACTGGCTGATTCCTTCACAATCCTTTACAACAAGTTCTCCCAATGAACCATACCACCCAAGGTACTCCAACCACTCTACACTGAGTACTGCTGTACAGTCAACAAGGTGGAGAACAGAAAGATACCTGCAACAAACCGCCACCTGAGAAAGCCCAATAGAGGTTATTTTTGGTGCATAGTTCAGCCTGAGGGACCTCAACTTTTTGAACCATGATACGCAACCAAGACCAGTGTCAGCAATGTATGAGCAGAAGCTTAAAGTGATATCAGATAGCAAGGGGCAGTGAGATGATAGTACACGGAGGCCTTGGTTGTTCAACTGGTCCCCGTGACTGGGCGTCCAACCAGAGTAATTGATCTCCACTTTCGACAAATTTGGGAACCGAGAGAATAGAGATACCAAGGCTTCTGTTGCAGGGTTGAGTCTACAGCCAACATGGATAGCATCCCTATGCTCCGCATGAATGCTGTAGAGCTGCTTTGACACAAGTGAAAGAGAATTAAGATCACTTGTGCTGGTAATCCTCTTGATGATCTTTGCAAGTAGTGGCTCCGGGAGACCCTCCATCGAGTATAGCTGCTGCAAAACTTGGGCAATCTAAAGGTCAGCGGGTGCTGGACTAAGAAATTTATGATCAGAATGGAACATATCAAGCTAACCAAATAACAAACTGTAAGAACTAATGTAGCAGGAAACATCGATGAAACATTTTATGTTTTCTGAAAACTAAATGTTAATTAACTGCAACCATGGAACAAAAAAATGTTACAAGGAAAATGAAATTAATCTAACACCATAATTATATGAAATTCTGTTGGGTGGGAGATAATCGACAAATACACCAACTAGAACTATAAGCCCACATGATAACTAAACATTCACTGCTAAACTGAACTCGTATCTAGAAGTACCTCACTGAACCAATCAGATGAACATAATGACTTCCAGACACCAGAGAATATGTTTTAATGATTAAACCAAGCAGTTTATCTAGTAGTAACAAAGATCCCAGGTTCACACGTAATGGGCTAATCGTTAGAATTTTGCGGAACTATGGAGCCATGGATTCATGTTTGAGATCAATACCAGGAATTGTAGTTAGGCCACCTCCCCTACTCGTCCTATTGTTCAGTGTTCACTGCACAGTGACAGAGTCTCTGCCACATGCCAAATGCAAGGGAAGGAGTAAAACAAATTCATAGAGACACAGACACACCAAAGATGAGTATTAAATCACAAAGCATTAATCTGCATTCAGCAGTTTTAGTACTACTTACTTCAAGTGCCACTGGATTTTAACTCGTCACCTCAGATATGCTCACGGTTGTAATTACGTGCCAGAAAGTATGTTTTATAATAGAGCTTTGTTGCGGCATATTCGGCCTTTAAATTGTGGTTGAAAAAACGGTTTTGCTAGTTCTCAGGCGCCTGAGAACTTCTTAGGTCTCAGTCGCCTCTTTCACCGTTCGATTTACCTCGTGATTCGTACAAAGTGGAAGTTACACATGAGTTGCAACTAGGGTGTAACTGAGAATTTGATGAGTTGCAACTAGGTTGCAACTGAGAATTAGCACAAATATTAGGATGACATCAGCGACTTAGACCTAAAAAGTTCTCAGGCGCCTGAGATCTAGACACTCCCTTGAAAAAACTACCAGTATTTTGGTTGAAAAAATACCATTGAAACCCCTCATGAGGCAGATCAATGCAAAATGCCATAATGGTTAGCTATCATTCCTGGTGCAATAGCATCCATTTTTTGCTTGTTCTGTACACTAAATGACTAAAAAGACAAGACATTGTCTGACAAGCGATACACAAAAAAAATGGTACTCCCTCCGTCTGGAAAAGGATGTCATGGATTTGTCTAGATTCGTATGTGCAAATCTAGACAAATCCTTCCGGACGGAGGTAGTATAATACACTACTGAGCTTTTTGCCTGAGGCTCAGAGCATCGGTTATCCATACAAATACGAAGTACTGGTGTAGTAATTCAAATATGTTTAGTTTCCATACACATCCTTAGGGTTCCAGTGTTGGAATCCAATGATGCTCTGGGTTGTGCCCACTGCCACAGCTCCGCGGAGCTAGAAACTTTGCTCCCATGGGGTAATTCCATTAATAGAACAAAGTTTGATCTAGACAGTACGACAGAAGGGAATCTAAGTGGAAGAATCCACATCGTCTAGGCTGCCTTAACAAAGGTCGATTCGAGGAGGGAAAGGAATGGGCCCCAATCCGTACCTCGGAGGAAGATGCGACCAAGGAAAAAGGCGGCGCCGTTAGCGCGGCCGGTTGGGAGGGAGGAACTGGGTGGAGCCGGCGGCGAACAAGGGTTGGATTGGGCGGAGAAACCTCCGCAGTAAGGTATCAAGTGGGATCGCACCTAAATTTCACTTTTAGTTCATTTGCCAAAATCTAGTGTAAATTTTGAGCAAAATTTTGAACTATGTCTTGACAAATGAACTAAAAGTGGGATTTTGACGGGATCGTCTCGCGACGGTGGACAAGGCGGAGTTTGGGCTAACCTGGGCCGTGTCTACATGGCCTCCATCTTGTTTGGTACTGGCCCGATGTTATTTTATTTTCATTTTTGGGGAAAAATATACCTCCAGGACTCCAGGTAGGACGTTCTTTTTTTACAACCTCGTCCCACACCGCCACACGGAACAGAGCCGCGCGGGACGGGAGGCCGCCGCTCCTTTTCTCCGACGATAGCCGGCGACGCCCCCACCCAAGACCTCCACCTGACCTTCCACTTTCCCATGTACCGAGAGGGGATGGTTCGGATAACCAGCTGCAATCGGGCACTTTCTGAATCTCGCTCAGCACCTGCACCATCCACTCGCCTCGAGCAACCCCACTTGCCGCGATCGAGGAATCCTGTCCAACGGAAATGGTGCCAAAATCGCATGCTATCATAGCATATGGATCCACTTTCAGTTTGGATCCACGGTTATGCACGGCGGTGGACGGCAGTCAGCTCAGTCGATTGCGGGGATCGGGCGCCCTGCAGCTGTTCGGCGAATTGCCCCAGTAGGGATATTGTGGCTGACGTCCAATGGAATCCCCGTATTCAAGGCATGTTTCCTCTCTACCAGTGATATTATTATCTTTTTTCTTATCACTTATGGTGTGGAACAAGCTGCCGGAAGATTAACTTACACAACAACTTTACCTACTGACATATGTTTCAGTAGGCACTTCCCATTCAAGTTCTCTGACACAGAGAGTGCACAAAGAATGAGGTAGCCATACAAGAAAGTGTCATCATACCATACAAGATACTGGCACACACAAACACCTGCCCAGTGAGTCGACAAACAACTTCAGCATGCTCCAATGGGATGCAGGTTAATCCAATTACATCAACAAGATTAGGAATCTAAAACTGAGGGAGAGAGCTAGAGCAACAATAGAGACTGGAGTCAACTAAGCTGATTAGAGATCTAGAGCTATGGAGAAGAGAAATAGATACATCACTGCTAAGCAAGGTGAGCAATCACCCTGAATTTTGGATAACTTTGTCGACTGCCCTGACATTATTAGAGCTACACTACAGAGCACACTGATATTGCATCAGACTGGAGGATTTTCTTGTCTGTGCTCTGGAGCTTCCCACGGCGATGACGATCAAAACATAATGACAGTGTCATATGGATTGCAAAGTAGCCCAATACGGCAATGATGAGCGTGACGACATACACTGACGTCTTCCACCCCCTGTTGGAACCAGCTGCATAGGACACTAGGAGAGCAAACAAATCAAGTATGATCGTCCAGTTCATCACCCTCAGAGACCATTCTTCTTCCTTCTTGTTTGGCAGCCACTGCGGTAGCAGCATGATGATGACGACGATGGAAGCCATGAAGGAAACGGAGTTGCTGTAAAAGAAGATGAGGTACCGGGGCCTCCTGTTGTCGTGCATCACCGGGTTGCCAGCCTCGTACCCATTGTCACTGTTCTGCCATGCTCCGCCGGGTGGTTCCAGGCCGGCCTGGTAGGCTACACTCGCTACCAAGATGCCTAGCAGCATCAGGTACTTGCGCCTCGCATGTTTTTTCCTTTCTTTTTCACCCTCCTTCATATCTTCTTCGTCCTGTTCTATGGGTGGTGTAGGTGCCGAGTGGCCACTTCTCTTGATCTCCCTCAAAAATACTAGAAGCAGCCCAGATGCAATGAAGAGGACCACGGCCACCAACACGAAGATGTAGATGGATGTTTTGATGTGTTGCGTGCTTCCAGCGGCGTAGGCCCCCATCAAACATAACAAGCCCACCGCCGTACAAACAGACAGCGCATTGCTTCGTATGGCTGGCCTGTACAGATTGCGGTTCACCAGGAGGAGGATGAGTGCGATGGAAAGCATGAAGCTCACCGAGTTGCAGTAGAAGAAGGCATTGTATCGGCGCGGATAGTTGTACAGGAGGACCGGGTCGCCAGCGTGGTGCCCGAGCTTGTCATCCTGGAGCAGGAAGCCGCCTGGAGGGGTTAGGCCAGCTTGGTAGGTGATAGTCGCGGCCAAGATCGCGAAGAGGAGCAACCTTTTGCGTCTCTTCTCCAGCAACCGGTCTTCGTCGCTGTTCCCCTTGTCCTCGTGGTCAAGCGTGAAGAAGACGACATGGATCACCACATAGATCACGACGGCGCCTGCCAAGGCCATGACGTAGATGGAGTGGTTCACGTCCCGGCAGCTCCCTGCAGCATAAGCTCCGATGAGGCCAAATAGGTCGAGTATCATGGCTGCCTCCAGCACGTGGTGCTTGACCAGAAGTTCCTTCTGGACCAGGATGATGGCCACCAAGGAGGCCACCAAGGCAACCGAGTTGCAATAGAAGAAGGCCCTGTACCGCCCAGCGTCCTTCGTGAGAAGGATCGGGTCGCCGGCCATGTGCCCGTCGTTGTTATCCTGCCAAAGGCCACCCGGCGGGTTCAACCCCGCTGTGTAGGTGATGGTGGCGGCAAGAATAGCGAGCAGTAGAACAAGAGAGCGAGCCTTGTCCAGAGCCTCTCTAGCACTGCAAACAGAGTTCGTCGGTTTAGTTGCAGAGAAAGAAAGAAACAGTGTAACTGCAAACAGAGGAAATGAGTTAGATCATGTGCTAAGTACTACGTACCTGACATTATCATGAGTCTGCTGATTTTGATTTTCATCAGCTTGTTGGGCTGGACTGGAAGAAGAAGATGAGGATTTTGACTCTGAAGTGAAGAAAGCATGGAGTGCCAAGAGTAGGATGAATGCCAGAACGGCACCAACCAGGCTGAGCACGTAGAAGGTGGTGTCAGTGTGCCTGCAGCTACCGGCCGCGTATGCGACGACGAGGCCGACCAACGCGACGCCGATGCACACGTAGAGGGCAAGCTCAAGAGACTGGGTTGTCTTCTCGCGCAGCTTCTTGCCGTCGATGATGAGCAGCATGATGATGAACAGGGATGCCACGAACGCCGTGGTGTTGCAGAGCACGAACACCGTCAGGCGCAGGCTGTGATGGTCCTTGAGGATGGCGTCGCCCGGCCGGTGGCTGGCACTGGTGCTGTCCCAGAAGCCACCCGGCGTGCTCAGTCCGGCGACGTACGTGATGCTCACCGCGAACGTTGCCAAAAGCATCAGTACCTTGCGGAGCCGTTCTTCGGCTTTCAGCTTCTTCAGGCCCTCCTTTTCTTCGACCATGGGCATGCCGCCAGAGTCGGAGTCTGGGACGAGGTCGGGCATTGCGCCAGAGCTGGAGCCACCGCCCAAGTCGGAGCCAGAGTCGGGGACGGGCGTCTTTTCACGGGAGCCGGAGATGCTGCCGGGAAACCACCAGTCCAGCAACTTGGTAACCACAATGTAAAGGAAGACGGCGGCCACCAGCACCGTGGAGTAGACCGTGGAGACCTTGTCCCGACAGGTGCCGGCGGCGTAGGCGCCCATGAGGCTGAGCAGGTCGAGCACCATGACAAACCGCAGCGGCACGACGTCCTTTGAAACCCACAAGGCGCCCTTCTTCTCCTTCTCCTTCTCCTTGTCGTGACGGACAGCGAGGATGAGGATGAGGACGATGAGCACGAGAGATGCGGCGAAGGCGGTTGCGTTGCAGTAGAAGAAGGCGAGGTAGCGGCCGTAGTGGGTGTGGCGAAGGACGGGGTCGCCGGCGAGCTGGCCTTGGCCGTCGTCGCGGGCTCCTTCCTGCCAGACGCCCCCCGGCGGGTTGAAACCGGCGTCGTATGTCACGGTGGCCACCAGGGTGGCCAGCAACAGGAGGTACTTCCGCAGGGTGTACTCCCACGGCTGCTGGCTGGGCGCCATTGCCGGCTGCTGAGGTGCTGGCACGTCCAGGCCGGGCTCCATTGCCGGCGGCTGAGGTGCTGGCATGTCATGGCCGGGCTCCATTGCCAGCGGCTGAGGTGCTGGCACGTTGTGACTGAGCGTCATTGCCGGCTGCAGAGGTGCTGGCTGGTCATGGCCGAGCTCCATTGCCGGTTGCTGCACTGCAGGGACGCCACTTCACTCACTCAGCAACAGCAAGTGTTGTGATGCAGAATGCCAAATGGCAAATGGCAAATGGCAAGGATTTGAGGGCAGATCTAGTCGTGTGATTATAAATTATAAAACGACTTGACTCGCGGCGGCTGGTGGGTCGTCGGGAGGAAGCTGCCCTGCGGCTTCTTAAAGTCTGATACACGGCTATCCTTCTCCTCTGTTTGGTACTGCAGTCACACACGCGAACGCGTCGAGTCAACTCTGGTCTTCGGAGACTGGCAAGTCTTCTCTGGTCAAATAAAACTAGAGGACAGAGTAATCTTAACCACCTACTCCACACTCAAAATATTGTTATACACGACCATGCAGTTCTTAATCTTGAGGTGACATTATTGATGAGTTTCGCATGTACCTGAAAAATCAAACTAAGTGCATGTTGCACCGGTTTCTGTCATTATATATCTGATGATTAAAAAAGAACTCCTGAGCATTAAATACTTCAGTGGAGATTTATATTTTACCTTCATATATTCGAAATCAAGGGCAAAACATTCAGATTTATGTCCTGAGAAGAAGAAATTGAATTATCTCCGTCTAAAATTATTTAAACCATTTCTCTAAAATACTATAATTATTATTTATGTGCAAATTATCCGTTTATTTCGTTCTGGCCAAAATTTTCCTATAAGACAATTGTGCAAAGATTTTTTTTTTATTCAAAGGCCACAGCTGATTGTTAGCAATGCACATTTAAATTTTTTTAGTCCAAATGGCAAACTTAAATTGCCACTAAGGAAATCAATCGTTGTGCCAAGAAATAAAAGAAAACAAAAAGGCGCCAGTAAGCCTGTGCGAGGTAGGTAGCGTGTGGAGTTATAACCTTGAAATGACAGGACGTGCCCCGTGGCCACAATTAGTGTACCCTGAGAAACGCAAAGAGAAATATATAGATTTAGTACTTAAATATCTTGTCCACGAGGTGACTGATTGAGATCTGTAAATGGAAATGTGACTCTTGCATTGTTTTTCTGAAAATCCAATAGAAGGATGTGGTTACTCATACCTAACAGTACTGGAACACATCATTCTGAAGTTGGGAATTTGGGCACCCATGGCCCATGGGCATTGGTACTCTTGAATTTATCTTAACTGGGGCTTGTAATACATGGTAGGAAAGCCGTTTGGTTAGTGGAAATTTATATTTTACCTTCATAATCAAAATCAAGGGCAAAACGTTCGGATTTATGTCCAGAGATGAATAAATTGAATTATCTCCTCCTAAAATTTTTTAAACTATTTCTCAGAAGTACAATTATTTATGTGCAAATTATCAGTTTATTTCGTCTTTGCCAAAAAAAATCCTATAAGACAATTATGCAAAGAATTTTTTATCCAAAGGCCACATTTGATTGTTAGCAGCACACTTTTGTTTTTTACCAACCCTACTATACACACGACTATTTTCATCCGATCACTGTCTGACGTAACAAATCCAGCCGTTCATGGTTAGCACCAAAAGGCAGCACACGGTCAGAACATACATCCTACAGCAATCGTATCACAAATATTGTCCGTGTTTTTTTTTGAACGAGAATGGGTGCGAAGCACCCGACAAGCTGCATTAAAAATCATCGGTGGCGATACATTTTACATGAATAACCCCAAAGAAATAAGAAAATACAAAGCAGTCTTGCAATATTACAGAAAGGACCCCAGAAACGCGATCAAGTCCTTCTAGTGCACTAGCCCCACACGGACGACACCCACGACCATGGCAAGCCAGAGCACTGCCGGAACCCAGCCGAGAAGGAGCAACCAGCAGGGAGCCACCGCCCTTCAGCCTATTGGTCTGGCGGGACCATGGACCAAGCCACCGGAGAGATGCTCCCGAACAGCTTCTCCGTCAAGGACCACACAGAAGCCGTCACCTGTGGGGAGAGCCTACATGGCTCGACGGAGCAGGCGAGCGACACCGAGCCGCCCAAGACGAAGAAGCCGACGAACCGCCTCCGCGCCGCTGAAGAAGAAGTAGCGGCAACAAATTATTGGATTGCATGGAAGAAACCGATGGAAACATCGAAGGAGACATGGACTAAACTTGCAGAAGGTTTTCTTAAAATAAATGTTGACACTGCCTATGATGTTGATCAAGGAAGAGGAAGTATGGGTGTAATTGTTCGTGATTGCTTGGGGAAGTTTATTGCTGCTAGTTGCAAACAAATTCACTTTGTTTGCAGATGCCATGATGGCGGAAGCATATGCTCTCGGGGAGGGTTTATGCATAGTGCCAATTCCTTGGGAGCTAATAGATTTATCCTACAATCTGACAATCTCCAAGTGATTGAAACAATGCTATGTGGCGCTGTTTCATCAACATCTTCATCAACCATCTCGTGTTGTAAACCATCTAATTTGAAGTGTCACCTTCTTCAAATACCCTAGACATGATTTTGAAATGGAACCTTCTTTAGAAACTCTAAACGATAAACCTTGGACACAAAAAGTGCCACCTTCTTCGAAAACCCTGACCCTAAACCCTGGACACGGTTTTGAAATGGAGCCTTCTTTAGAAACTCTAAACGCTAAACCTTGGACACAAATTTGAAATCTTTGTGTTTGGAAACTATTGACCCTAAATCCTTGTCCTAGAGTTTGAAGTGCCACCTTCTTCAGAAACTTGTACCCTAAACCCTTGTCAAAATTTGAAGTGCCACCTTCGTTAGAAACCTTAGAACTAGATCTATATCATAAACCCCTAGATCTCGACCCTAAACTCTAGACCTGGACCATAGACGGGTCGGAAATCCTAGCTTTTTGGCATGGAGTGTTGATATGGGGTGGTAAACAAGTAAATTCAATACAATATTTTGGTGGGACCGACAAGAAAACTACATGAATACGGACACTTGCCACCCTGCCAGCCCGGAGGTTGCGAGAGACGTGATCCTCCGGAGGCATTGGATCGTTTTTCATTTTTTTCCTGAGGGGTTGGGATTCCCGATAACAGCGGTTACTGAAAAATCTCGGACGACGAATTTTAAAATCAAATTTTGAATTGAAATTTGTTTAGGAAGGGTTATTTATGTTTGAAGCTACAACTGGACACAACTTTGCTCGTAGCGTAGCGGTATTGCTAATTACTGAGATCTGAACTAGCACGGAGAGAATAAACCTCGAAAGATGGACACAGAGAGTAACTTGTGGAGATAACCCAAGCTCGCCACCACTGTGCTATGTCTTCGGAATACGTTCTCGTTTTTCATACTGAAAAGGATATCACGGATTTGTCTAGATTAGTATGCATCGAAACACATTTTAGTATAGATACATGTAAATCTAGACAAATCGGTGACATCCTTTTCAAGGATGGATTCAATGTACGTTTCCTTTTGATCAGTGATCACTATCATCAAAGTCCTTGTCATTTTTAACCCTATTCTTTGGACTACATGGTGTGGAATAAGCCACCTTACGATTATACAGTACTTCAAATTCAAACCGTGATGTGACCACTTGGGGTGCTAGCCGAAGGGCCTCCAACAAGGCACAAAGGCGCTGTAAGGAAAATCTGTAGTAGTGAGGGTGGATGGCTTTCTCCAAATGCTGATCTTCATACTTGCACTGAATATAAAATGTACACTAGATATTTGTCACCTTCGTATCTCAATACATGTTAGTATTTTGTAGTTCTCCTACAATAGTGCCCTTAGTGACATACTTTTGCACGTGCTAATAACTACTATGAGTCAAAACAACTCTCATAATACGGAAAAGTTCTCTCAAATTCCTCACAAAAAAAGCTTTACCCAAGCAAGCCTAGAACATCTGAAGTCACTAGAACTTGTCAGGCAGAAGTGGCAGGTCATCTGTCCTCCGAATTACTTTCAAGTTTCGTGGTGTTGCGGTTTCAAACTCTGCTAATATAGCAACATGTTTTAACAGCCAGAGATTGCATTGACGGCTGATTGGCGTCCATTGCTGAGCATGTTCATTCCTTTTAGACTGTCGTGGCTTTCAATTTGCGTGGAATAGCGAACTGTTTTGGCAGCCCCCTGCACACCCTCCTGAGAGATCTGACAGCAGCCAATAACGGTCAGCGATTCCAGCTTCTGTGAACTTACCAGCGCAGCCATTCCAACATCAGATACGTTCTTACATCCCCGGAGTGTGAGACTACTCAAACAAGGAGTCTGGACAACAAAATTCATAGCGATATCAGTTATAGACTCGCAATCCACGAGCTCGAGTGTCTCCAGGAACTGCATGCAGGGGCGGAGCTGACGTACTGGCGCTGGGTGCAGCTGACACCAACGACTGCCGGAAAGCTACAAAGCAATCTACGTGAAATTTGATTCTGAACCCAGCCCAAAAATTCGACTGACCCCATTGGACCCAGTTGCACAAGGCACATGCATCAGCCCATCGCCAGATTTATTAACCAATCAAAGTCAATCGCTAAAAGAGCTTTGGAAATCGCAATACAAAATCAGCCTATTTATTAACGTGACAATGCTTAGGTCCATTCGTTAGAAATGCCAATCGCCATTTTCCTGGACTAGCACATCGCACGGTTTAGCTTCCTCGCGTGTGGCGTGCGTCGCCTCCGATTCCACCGCGACAGCTAGAAAAAACATCTATTCCCCGCAGCAGCATCACCGCGAAGCACCCCTGATCGCATCCCAGTACCGAGAGCGGCGACGATAGGAGGCCAGTGGTCGGCGAGTGGCAACGGCTGTCAAGCTAAAAATTGCAAGTTTAGGTAACGCACTAGCAGTCTTGGACAATACACCCTAGGGCATGTCTCACATCTTACGATTTAATTTTTGCTGACTAATCTATCTGGTGATGAAGCCACTCATTCGGTTCCGTAAGCACTTAAGGCTAAATATCGCCTAATCTTTTCCTTGTTTTTTTCAGATTATGGATCTCCTTGTGTTGAGAAGAAATATAACAGATGGTGAAGTAGGAACTCTGAGGCAACCTTCAATTCCTACTTAACCTCTTGTCCATGTGCCTTGAGTGCCAAGAAAAGTTAATGTGGATGAACTTCATTATGATCTAGCAGACTGGAAAAGAATTCCACAATGGACCAAGAATTCTAGGAAACAAGACTAATTTTACCGGTTACCACCACATTAGTGGAGAGATGCTTCTTGGAAATGAATATTGTTAAGAGTGTGCTGCGGAATAAAAAACGAGCGAGGAATTCATGAGTGACAGTTTCATCTATTGTAGAGAAAGATATGCTTTCCACTATTACGATGGATGCAGGGATTGGTTGCTTTAAGAAAGTGAAAAATTGAAAAGGAAAATTGTAAAATGTAAGTGATCCAAGTCACATGAGCGACAGTCTTTATTCGCAATATTTCTCTCCTTTAATTATTTACATGTAATTTTTATAAGTATAACATGTTTTGCTTATTTTCTCCATATTCCAGGATGCTACAAATGAGGTTTTGGAATATTTTTTTGCAAGTTGCAGCTTTATTTTGTCCTTAATATTTGTTATGAATAAAGAAGTGGATTTAGCACGTCATCTAAATGGTATGTCCTGTCTTTATTAATGTAACACTATTCGATCGGTGCATTACTTTTGTTGCTTGTGTTGGCTGGATTTTAGCGCTATATTATGGTCTGTCATCTCGTCCCTGGTTTGATGTGCATAACTTTATAGTAGCCGGCCCCAACGCCAAATTTTTCTAGATTCGCCCCTGACTGCATGGATGAGAGGCCCTTCATTCCCTCATCATCAAATATGCTGGCACCATTTAGCACAAGAGCACGAACCGGACAAGTTTGAATGAGCATCACAATACCCTTTTGTGTGAATCCTATTTCAGTTGGGTAATCGGGTTCGCAAAATGTGAAGGTGAGCTCAACAACCTGAAGCATAGGGCAGCTGAGAGCTAGGGCCTTGAGGCTGTCATCTGTGAGGGGTGTCCTAAAATCATAACCACATCGCAGAGGCATGAACCGAAGTGATATGGTTTTAAGATTGCTACACCTCTGGAATAGTGCAATAACCTCACCCTCATCTAGACCAACAACATAATCCAAGTAAAGTGTCTCCAATGCTTTGCACTTGCCCAGGAGGAAACGAAGTCCAATTTCTCGCGTGGTTATAATATGAGCCAGCCTAAGATCTTTCAGATTATCGCAGATGATGTCATAGCAATATGGGAAGCCAGCCTTGTATGCGGGATCACAAACCGCACCCGTCCAGTAATTTCCATTAATCTCGAACTCAAACTTTTGGAGGGCCAAATTTTAGGAGGTCATACTGGCTGATTCCCTTGCAATCCTTTACAACAAGTTCTTCCAATGATCCATACCTCCCAAGGTACTCCAGCCACTCCACATTTTGTATTGCCATACAGTCAACAAGGTGGAGAACAGAAAGATACCTGCAACTAACCGCCACCTGAGAAAGCCCAATAGAAGTTATTCCTGGTGCACAGTTCAGCCTGAGGGACCTCAACTTTTTGCAGTATGATACATAACCAAGACCGGTGTCATCAATGTACAAGCAGTTGTTTAAAGTGAGATCGGACAGCGAGGGGCAGTGAGACGATAGAACATGGAGGCCTTGGTTGTCCAACTGGTCCCCGTAACTGTACGTCCAACCAGAGTAATTGATCTCCATTTTCCACAAATTGGAGAACCGGGAGAAGAGTGATGCCAAGGCTTCGATTGTAGCGTCGAGTCCACACCCAACACGGATAGCATCCCTATGCTCCGCCTCGACGGTGTAGAGCTGCTTCGACACAAGTGAAAGAGAATTAAGATCATTTGCACTGGTAATCTTCTTGATGATCTCTGCAAGCAGTGGCTCAGGGAGACCCTCCATCGAGTAACGCAGCTGCACAACTTGGACAGTCTCGAGGCTCGGCAGGCGCTGGACTAAAGATTTTGTGATCAGAATGGAGCATGTCAAGATATAACCATATTACAGCTGTAAGAAATAATGCACAAGGAAACATTGATGAAACATCAAATTTTTACATCTTCGGTTTAAAGTTTTATGTGCTCATGTTCCTAATCAGTTTAGCGTCCTATTAGCTATTGGTATCCATATAGTGGTAAAAAAAATGTAAGGAAAATCAATTATTGAACTAATGCCTTAATTATACAAAATTGCTCTTGGGTGGTGGGATAATAATCTACAAATGTACCAACTACAGGCTCATGAGATTTAAACATTCACCTGCTGAACTGAACTCGTATAGGAAATACCACCTACCCAATTAAATGAAGATAACAATTTCAAGACAATCCTCAACAGGTTTTACTTAACTTCCACGGGTATTTCAGAATCATACACAATAGGCTAATTCCATTAACAGAACAATTGTACCAATGGAGTCGACCTAGGCAGTACATGGTGTAACAGAATAGTTGCAAGAACCGAGTTTATACGGACATTAAAAAACAGAATCGACAGAACACAAGTGGAAGCATCGACATCTTCTCCGCTGGCTCAACCAGGTTCCTCAACAAGGGGAAGGAACGGACCCATATCAGTACCTTGGTAGAAGCGCCGGCCAAGGAAAAAAGGAGGCCCCCTAGCGCGGCCGGCCGGGAAGGAGTGGGCGGAGACGGCGGCGACCAAAGGGTTGGATTCGGCGGAGAAACCTCCCCGCGGCGAGCTCGACGACAAAGCAAAACCCTCGTTTCGCGGCGTGAGTCGCGTCTCGGACTCTCGGTGGACAAGACAGAGCTCGGGCTAAGCTGGGCCGTATTCAGGCCTGCGTCTCTTGTTTGATGCTGGGCTGATGTTATTTTTTTTTTGTTCTTAAAAAAATAGAGGCTGATGTTATTTTTTTGGGGTCCTTTTCCGCTAAAAAAAAGGTAGGACAGTTCTTGTATTTCTTCGATCCTCGTCACCATGCGAGACAGAACCGCGCGGGAGCCAAGGGGCATGTCACCGCTCATTTTCTATGGCGATCGTCGGCAGCGTCGCGCCCCGACTTTCACCTACACCTGGGAAGAGTAGTGCTGAGACTTATGCATAAGCAGAAGCCCAAAAAAAGTCACACTGAATCTCTGAGCACCTGCACCCGATGCACCATCCACTCGTCTCGAGCAACTGCTGCGATCAAGGAATCCTCTCCAACTCAAATCGGATGCTAGCATATGGATCATTTGGATCCACATTTATGGATGCACCGCGGCGGACGGTGGCAGGTTCTGCCGCCTGCTGGCCGGGCGCCCTGCAGGTGTTCGACGATTTGCCCCAGAATGGAGATTGTCACTCACGTCCAGTGGAATCCACGCATTCAAGGTAAGTTTCCTCTCTACTAGTGATACTATTATCTTTCTTCTCATCACTTATGGTTTTGAACAAGCTGTTAGGATTACCTTACACGATAGTCTTACCGAGTGACATATGTTTCCATAGGAACAAATGCTTCAATTTTCCCCACATAATAATGCAAAAAAAATGGCGAGAACAGAAGGAGCTCTGCTTTTGCATTAAGGAAGAGGGAAGAACAAATCCCGATGAAAAGAATGATTACAGATGGCCCTAAGGCCTACACTTGTGTGATAAAAAAACACAGCGCAAAGTCAATTACAATCGACTTAATCCTAGCATAAGTTGTTGGATATCATCTCTGATCAAGCTGGCGAGTGTGATCGCCGTCACTGCTTTGTCCTCGAAAATTTGATGTCCTCTCTCCTTCCAGATGTGCCAGACCACATATACCGAAACTGAGATGTACTTCTTTTGCTGTTTGTTTTGTTCTCGGCATCTCACACTCTTCCACCAGGTACGGGCGGAGCTACTTATCGCTGCAACGCTTACGACCCGAGGGTTGGAGCTCTAAAATTGTGCCCACACTTCCTTGGCGAAGGTGCATTGCAGGGCCAGGTGTGCTGAAGTCTCGAACTCTTGGTCGCAAAGGCTGCATTTGTCATTGTGTTGTAAACCTCGTGCTCTCAGCCGTTCGGCAGTCCAATTTCTGTTTTGGAGCATCAGCCATAGGAAGAATTTTACCTTCCCCTCTACTCTGATCTTCCAGACTGCCCGAAGCTAAGGTTGTCTGATTCTACCATGGAACCGTGCAGCGTAGGCCGGCGTTGCAGAGTATTGACCGTTTGTTGTTAAGTTCCAGCGTATTGAGTCTGGCATGTCCTCTAGCTGTACCTGCTGCAGCTTGGTGCATAGTGAGACGAATTGGTCGAGTTGTTCAGCATTTTCCATCTTTTGCAATCCTCTCATCCATCATCCATTTCCCATTGCCTCCTTTACCGTGAGGGTTTTATGAGCTGCCAACTGATAGCAGAGAGGGGCAATCTACCGAGGTCCCTGTCCCTCAAGCATCCATCAGCCCAGAAACATGTTGTTTGGCCATCTAAGTGTGATTGAGGTGCAGGTGGTGAAAAGGTCTCGGTCGGTCTGATCGCTGTCCATTCCCACCCATGGTCTCTCTGTCTCGGTCCATCTGTACCATTCCCATCGCAGGCGCAAAGCCCTGTTGAAATCCTATGTATCTTTGATTTCAAGTCCACCGTAGGCAGATGGTGTAGAAATATGACTCCAATTTAGCAGGCACTTGCCACTGTTTGCCTCCATAGTAGGCAGCTGGTGCAGAAATATGACTCCAATTTTCCAAGCACTCGCCACCGCTGCCTACGGGGCCCATAGGAAATCTCTTCTGATCTTATTGCATTTCTTGATCATCCACTTCTCTACTGGGAACACTGTTAGAAAATAGGTTGTTGTCACCATGAGCACACTGTTTATTAGAGTGAGGCTGCCCTTTCTGTTCAGTAGCTTCCCCTTCCATCCCTTCAATCTACCCCATTGCTTGATCAAAAAGGGGTTGCACCTCGATCTTTCTGGGCTTCCTGAATCCCAACAGTAGTCCCAGGTATCTAGACGGGAACGCGCCTTGCACACCTCCAAAATATTGCAAAATGTTTCTCAGGTCAAAATCTTCATGTGCAACGGGGTAGGCGATGCTCTTGATGTTCTTTGTTTTCAACCCTGATGCCCTTCCGAATAGTTCTAGGATCTGTTGGACAGCGCAGATGGCATGCTTCTCTGGGTTGACGAAGATCGCCGCATCGTCTGCGTAGAAACTAACTCGTAGCCTAGCCTCCCTCAACTTGAGAACTGAAATCACTCCCTGCTCCGTGTCCAGCTCAAGGAGGCATTGCATGGGCTCCATAGCAAGGATAAAGGGCATGGGCACCAAAGGGTCTCCCTGGCGCAATCCACGATGATGATGAAATGGCCTTCCCAGGCTACCATTGAGCATGATTCTGGAGTTGCTCGTTGCAAGGATAAGGGACACCATGTTGCACCATCGCTGCCCAAAGCCCATAGTGCTCATGACTTGCAACAGGAAGCTCTAGTTCAGGGAATTAAAAGCCTTCTCAATGTCCAGTTTTAGAAACAGCGGCGATGACTTCTTGTGGGTTCGCTTGATGATGTTGCGCACATACAAGAAATTGTCTTGTATTGATCTTCTCTTGATAAAGGCGCTCTGAGCATTGGATATGAGGTGCTTTAGCTCTAGAGAAAGCCTGTCGGCCATCAACTTTCCCAGTATCTTGGTTGCATTGTGCACCAGGTTGATTGGCCGGTAGTCCTTGGCGTCCGCCGCCTCGTTATTTTTAGGTAGTAGCACGGTTTCCGCTGAGTTCAAGTGATTCCAATTGTCTCCCTTGAGGGAATGCATTTGATTCATCGCAGCTAGAAGGTCGTGTTGAATGATCGACCTACATCTTTTGTAGAAATCCCTGATGAAACCATCCAGCCCTGGCGCCTTTTCCCCCGGCATGTCGTCCACTTCTCTCTTCAGCTCATCCATGTCAAAAGGTGCATCAAGATGGGCAAAATCTATAGATGGAAGCGGCAGGGCGTCCCAATTTAAGCTAACTTATGCGGCTACGTCCTTCCTAGTAGGCACTAAAAATGGTTGAGCAGGATTTGTTCTTTCTCTTCATGTCCCGTGGAGATTCCATCCGGCCCAGAAAGTGACGAAATGTGGTTCTTACACCGACGCCCCGAGGCCCTGAGATGAAAAAATCTAGTGTTTGCATTTCCATGACGAATCCACATAATCTTGGACCTCTGCTTCCACTTGATTCTGTCGATTGCAGCGAGCCCTAGAAGCTTGCTCTTAAGCAGCAAGCACAGCTGCCTCTCTTCACCTGCCAGACTTCTTTCCTCTTGGGCCACATCTAAGTTGAAAATGACCTCGTCAGCCACTTCCGAGATGAATTTCGCCCATCTCACGTGTCCCCTACTCCAAACTTTCAAAGCTTTTGTAGTTCTACTCAGCCTGGTATGCAACACTCTCACTTCATCATGCGATTTGACTGGCTTCTCCCATGCCATTTGGATAGTGGGTAGGAAATCCTCTTTTTGCAGCTAGTGAGCCTCGAAACAAAAACCTAAGAAGTGTTTCCTGTCCATTTTTCAGCAACATGGGGCAGTGGTCAGATACATTGGAGGATACAGGGTTGAGTTGAAACTGTGGGTGGACTATCTCCCGTTCCTTTGTGAGCACTCTATCAATCCTTGTCTGGGTAGCTTCCTCTCTATCATTTGATCAAGTGAATTTCCTTCCAACTAAAGGACAGTCAATCAAATCTAGGTCATGAATCACAACTCTGAATTTTGCCATCAATCACAGGTTGATATTGGTGTTGCTCTTCTCTGGCGCACTGCATATCAAGTTGAAGTCCCCCGGGACCATCCATTTGTCCTGCACAACTGCACTAATCTGTCTGATTTCCACCATGAATTCCTCCTTGAGCCCATCCTCCCGCAGACCATATACCTCGGATCGCCCAACATGAGTTGTCTGCCTTGCTAACCACTGTGCTAGTGATGTTGAATCTACTATTGGTAGTAAAAGGATCAACCATTATCAGGTAATTGTTTGAGCAGGCAATCAGCACACCTCCCCTTGTTCCATCTGCGGGCAGGGAAATGAAACTGTCTCCGAAACGGGGCCCTAACATATCAGTCACAAGAGCACTGGTCATCAACTCAACCTTGGTTGCTTGAAGACATACAATGTTGCAACACTTATGAGAGAAGAAAAGTTGCACGGCACGACGCTTGGCCGGGAAATTTGCCCCTCTCACATTCCAATCTACGACTACCAAATCCATAAGGGAACTAACTGTTGGGTTCGCAGCATAAAAACAAAAAATCCTACGATGGGAACTACTAAGCACCAAGATCTATCTACCTAGATACAAACAACGGGTGGATATACATCCGTAGAGAACATACCCTTGAAGACCGACAAAGTGTAAACGAGGCTGGACTCGTGGATGATGTGGTCGTTCGCTTGTTGATCTCAAGACCGAGAGGAAGTCCAGCGCCGCAAATCAGCAGTGCATCCGTGATTGCACACACGTCCGGTCCACCGAACAACCTCCGCCTCCTCGCTCCAGCGATGCAACAGAAGCAACAACTCCTTCTAGACGAAAAGCTACCGGGAACATGTATCTCGCTAATCCGAGACCATGGGGGAATAATTCTAGAGGGGGAGAGAGATCCTTCACGAGGAGGTGTGATGTGAGAGGAGGAGTTGGGGGCCTTTTATAGGGAGAGGGGGCAGCCCCTCTCCATGGGCGGCGGCCAAGAGAGGTGCCCCCACCTCTTCCTCATTCATGTGGTGGATGCTCCACTCACATAAACATGCCTCCACTCACACTCCCACTCACATGCATTAATTTTCCACCAAAATTAATGCAACTCTCATTAAGTAAATCTATTTTATTTATTTTAGTCAGAACTCCCAGAGTATATCTATCCATCATCAGGATGGACAAATCTCACTCTTGATCCATGAGCCTCTACATAACACCTTCGTAGTATCTGAACCCACCTTTATAGTCACCCTGTTACGAAATGATGTTTGATGTTATCAAGTTACTCTTCTAGTGTTAGTGATTGACATAATCTCATGGTCTAAGGACTAGAATTACTTTGTAAGATGTTATAGCAATTTAAACACAATGACTTTGATCGTATTGCTATACTCCGGATGAATGTTTATCACATCATTCCACTAATGTTGTGACCTCGTTATTAACAACATCCAATGTCCATGATTAGGAAACCTTGATCATCTTGTTAATCAACAAGCTAGTTTATATGGGAGGCATAACTAGGAACCCTTTATTTGTTTATTAAACACACATGTAGTAACGTTTCCAATCAATACAATTACAGCATGCAAAATAAACCTCTATCATATACTTGGAATACGATAATAACAACTTTATTATTGCCTCGCAGGGCATATTCCCTTCAGTCTCCCACTTGCACTAGAGACAATAATCTAGTTTACATAGTGATAAATCTAACACCCATGGAGTTATAGTGTTGATCATGTTTTTCCCTAGGGAGAACTTTAGTCAACGAATCTGCTACATTGAGGTTCATGTGTACTTTACAAATCTTTATATCTCCATCCTTGACATGCTCGTGGATGGAGTGAAACCGGCGCTTAATATGCTTGGAATTCTTGTGAAACCTTGGTTCCTTGGCATTGGCTATGGCTCCATTGTTGTCACAATAGATCACCATTGGATCCAATGCATTCATCCAAACCGCTTCATGTGCCGCTTCTAAAGCAACAACATATTCCGCCTATGTTGTTGATCCCGCCACCACATGTTGTTTGGAGCTCCTCCAACTAACCGTTGCTCCATTCATGAGAAATATGTATCCGGATTGAGACTTAGAGTCATCTGGATCGCTGTTAAATTTAGCATTGACATAACACTTAGCGACCAGCTCTTCTTCACCTCCATACATAAGAAACATTTCCTTAGTTCTTCTTTAGTACTTAAGGATATTCTTGACCGCTATCCAGTATTCCGAACCTAGATCAGATTGGTACCTACTAGTCAAACTAATAGCATGTGCCACATCTGATCTTGTACATAGCATGGCGTGCATTATTGAGCCTATGGCTGAGGAATAGGGGATCTTATCCATTATCTCTCTTTCTTCCGTCGTAGCCGGATGATGACTCGTTTCCTGCATCCAACAACAGGGTTATTGCAGTACTTGTAGCGGCAACTATTTATTAGAAAGATCGATCCCAAAGGAGCTTTGCAGGATGGAAACAACACAACCCCACAACCACGTTGTCAATGCAGCCACGTTCGCACCCAAAACAGTGTTTGGAAATAGTCTACTCTATAGGTTACTAGAATATAAATGATTCGAGAGAGGTTTGAAGTAACTAAGAACAAGGAGACAAATAAGAACAAAGTAAAGCAATACTGAAAGTAAACCAAGGGGGTTGTAGATGTAGAACTGAATAGAGTAAGGCGGTGTCTAGGCTTTCGGTTTCACTAGTACTAGAGGGGCAACTATGTAGCCATTTATTGGAATTACACAAGATACATCTTTAGATAAATAAACGATCCCCAATGATTCCGGGTTGTCACACATGTGTACTACATAAAGCCTCGCGTTGTTGTCACTCACGCAAGTCAATAATACACTCTAGACCAAAGGATCACATGAACTCATCTATCTCCTCCTTGTCACTAGGGAGAGAGTAATATAATAGATCAAGACACAAAGTCTAGGGTTACATACTAGATCATACCTCAACCTAGAATCGAATCAATTACTCAATCGTAGATGAACAATAACACAAAGAAGAATCCATGGAGATCATCATGTTCAATTTAACAAATACTAAATACAAGAGAGAGGGAGATGGAGGCGTTGATGGAGATGGAGATGGTGATGGAGTCGGTGCTTGATGTGTGGTGGTGGTGATGACGATGGCCTCCTTCTCTTCTTCCTCTTTCTTGAATGGTGTGGGGGTGTAGATGGAGATCTGGATCTTGGAAGTGTGGCGGCTATGGAGATGGCACGGTGGCAGGGCTCCGTCGTGGATGTCTATGGAGAGGTATGATAGGCCTAGGGGTGCCTCCAATAGTCCACAATGCGTTCCTTATGACCTAAGGAAGGTCTAGGAACAAACGAGGACAGATTCTTTGAAGAAACGCGTCCAGAACAGCTGTTTATGTGCGTCCAGGCCCGTGGTGTGGGCAGACGGTACGGGCGGGCTCGCCACTGGTCGTTATCGGTGCGGTAGCTTTCATATTTTGGCCGCTATTTCTTCATACGAACTCTGATTTGGGTGTTCTTTGGCTCGTTGGAATCGTATGGACGAGGGCTACAACATCATGGACTTGGATCTTAATTTGGAGTTGATGGAAAAATCCACTTTTTCCTCCCCTCAAATGGCTAAGTCTGGTGCCTACAACTCCTCCATATTGAATCCTCTTCGCTCCTTTTATCCATGATTCTCCATAGCATCTACACATAAATAAAAGATAAGAAAAAGGTAATAAAATCCTAATAAAACTAATATTGTGCAAAGTCCATGTGGAAATGAATGAAAACTAATAATCATACACAATAGACATAGTTATAGATAGATGTAACACGTAATGAGTGAAAATATGAATAATTTATATACTTAGATATGCATCAGTTTTGGACTCATCAACTTTCCCAAACTAGACTCTTGCTTGTCGCCGAGCAAGATGGTGGCTTATGGACATGGTCATCATGTTCATGAGGCATGAGTCGATAATCATAAATGAGGCAAAATTGAAACAAAAGTATAAGACCGTATGTAGAAGATCAATGGCTTGTATCCTTATTTTCCCTACAAGCTCAAAGTAAGAAAGAACATATTCATACAAGGCAACACAAGCTTAGTTATGTCAATCCATAAAAGATCAATTAAAACTTCAATGCTCCATGTCAAAAATGAATCTAGCTTAAAAGCTGACTTGTGATCCTCTTATTGAGACTTTTAATAAGTTTTGTATCTCCTTACTTTTGTAGAGTAAGGGATTCAACGAGAATATTAATTTACTTACGGTTGGCATTCATATGCGTTCAACACTTCATCCATTTGTAGAGCTCATCAAAGTTAGAGAGATGACAAGAACACTATACAAGCTTCGGTAAATCAAGACGATCAAAGTAGAGTTTCATATAAGTATAAATAACTAGAAGTGTAACAATCAATCTAATTATTCTAGTTAACTCTTAGCTTGCCAAGGAACACTGGGATGTTTTAATAGCAAAGTTGAGTAAGAGATTTCATGTCCTATGTAGCATAACAGTGAAGTGTCTTATTGACACCCACATCAGTAAATCAAGGCTATCAAAAACACTTCTAATCCATTCATGTCTTTCAAAAAAAATCATAAAGTAGTAATGAGACCATGCCAAGGACTTGTTATGTGGATCTTCATTTTTTTATTTTTTTATTCATTCAAGGATCATTGAGTGTTTCTTTTACAATATTTTACACAACCTTTGAGAGTGCCAATACTTTTGCCCATTACGATGACATTTATGCCACCTATGTCGTCAACTCATAGCCTAAATCAGGGGTTGTACCATAGATCGTTCGTAGACCAGCGGAGTTGTTGGCATCCAAAGGTGTGCATGAGAAACATAGAACTTTTTAACTAGTACCACGGTTTGATCCACAAGGTTAGCTATGCCATGTGTCACAATTACCGCTAGACTTCATTTCAATCAAACAACTCCTTTCAAGAGTGTCGTCAAGTCTATCAAAACATCTATGGAGTTAAGTATCTTCAAGGGTAAACTCTCAAGACAATCATTCATCAAACAGGTCATAAATTTCAGACTTTTTCTTGTTGTACTTGTTTGGCAATATTATTTCCAAGTCAAGACTCGGTTAACTAAAAGAACTAGGGCAAAAGCTTCTAGAACTAATCATCATACCAATAAAAAGCTTTACTCTAACCATATTAAATTATTTCCGCTAGCATGGCATCTTCACAAATCAACTAACTAGGATAACCAATTCAAACTTCAAAACTGGGAGACAAAGGTTTTAAGTGTAGAAATCATGGCAATGTATTTTTAGAGGATCACAATGTTCTTCTCAAGACGGATAAAGATATCAACAATGTGCATCAAGCTCTAACTCAACTCTTATGAATCCCAACAAAAGCAAGTGCATCCATTATATAAAAATGAAACATAACTTACCCAAGCAAGCATTCAAAAAACAGAGGGGTACATGATTTCACAAAAAAAATCATCGAATAAGAACATTGCACAAGACACTACACATGCAGAAGTAACTTCCCCAAGCTTGAACTTTTCTAAGAACCAAACTTGAATAGATTACCAAAAATAAAAGAGAAAATGCAGTTATCAAAATAGAGTGTGAGAAGTGGTTACCTCCCCAAGCTTGAATAAAACAAGGGTGATACACTTTACCATCAATGTACGAATAACCTCACTTTTGATGGACATGGACCTTTGGTTCAACAAATACTTCCTTATTGAAGTGTTGAGTTGAAACAACCAAGTGGCTTGTGTAAGTATTTACATGGTTGGCACAAACCATGCACGTCATCACACAAGGTTTAACTCCCACGAAAATAAAAAACAAAGTAAAAGCAAACGATTCAGTGTACGAACAGAGTTTGTTCACCCAACCATGATAAGAAAATAAAAGAAACATGAAACACTACAGAGAATTATAGGCTAGGGAGTTTCGAAGATAGGTAAAATAAAATGAATTATAAAGGAACATGTAGAAGGTAACCCGACCTGAGATTGTCAAAATAAAAAGATTGGAGGGGTTATAACCTTTTAGTACTCGTCCCTGCCCATACTGCGCGATGCTGCTCCTTAGTATGGGCGTGTGGTACGGAAGGGCTCCGCCCGTACTGCACCTGGTCTTCTTCTCCCTTTTTTTGAAGGGTTCCATCGAAATTGGTACGACCGGGTGGTATGGTCGGGATGCGCCCGTACGGGTGGTCGTTAAAACTTCAGTGTCCTCTTCATGTTTCTTTTGCCTGATAACGAGGTTGGTACAGGCGGGCGGTACAAACGTGTCTGACCGTACCAGTGCTCGTTAAGCTTGTGGTTCTGGAAAATTTTCTATTTCTTCCAATGTGTCACATGGGAGGTATGGGCGCACGGTACGGACGTGTCCGCCCGTACTGCTGCTCATTAAGCTTATAGTGAACTCCGGAATGAGTTATTTTCCCCAAAAAATTTACTAAGGACCTAAAATATTAGTCCAGCATCCAAACAAAGCAAACATATTTTTTTGTTGGGAAGATTTAACCAAGATAAGCAATACATGATTAGAGCAATGAATAATTCTACTTTCTAAATAATGTCCCAAACCAACTCTAATAGCGAAACATGCAATGTGCCAATGCGATAGTAATGCAACTAACTAAAGACACAAAATTAAGAAAGACACCTAATGACTTTCCGGTTGTCTCCCAAGGAAATCCCAATTTAAAGCCATAGAGCTAGGCTACAAGAACCATCTATAGTCGGAGATGAACCATCTTGCGGTGCATTGGCATCATATAAATAAATATGTATCCGCATGTTAGCTAGAATTTCTACACAAGGTGTGGTGAGCATGTACTCTGATTTTTCTGCCAAGATAAGGCTAAGGATTTATGATCAATCTTCGAATCTTTACCTTGGCTAATATTTTGAGGATACAATTTATAATATTCTTCTAGAGCTAGTAGTTTTCCGTGTAGCAAAGGACTTTCCTACACCTCATTAGTAAAACAAAGGGCATAGCAAAAAGATATGGAAGGCATACAAGATTTCGTATTGGGCTCATCATCACCAGTATTCCCAAAAAGAGTATCTAAACAAACACTAGTAGAATCATCAAAAATTTCTTCAGGGCAAACATCAAGAATTCTAGAATTATATAAGTCCTCATCATCACTAGAGTCATATACATCATAAGATGTAGAATGAGGATATGGATAAGGTTTGAGAGCAGGATACTTTACTTCCAATTCTTCTTCTTCTTTCTTCCTAGTTTTTGGATCTCTTCCATTCATAAGAGTGACCCACCCTAATCCAGCCTCATACTCCCTACGTGTATACATCTTATCAGATTTAGTTAATTCACGATTCCCCTTACCTTCTTGGAAACTTGTCGTGGGTATGATATGTTCAACACAAGGCTTCTTGGTTTTAGGCTTCTCGGTCTTAGGCTTCTTGGTTTTGACCTTCTTTCCTGCCTTAATACTACAACAAGCGGAAGATATAGGAGTAACAGTAGAGGGTTGTTCTCCATTGTTAGTGACAGCAGTTTTAGTATGATTAAAATAATTATCTATGAAAGGCATTTCTTTAGAAAGAACATTTCTAACTATGGTGTCACCATAAGGAATATTTCCTCTACTGTTTTCATCTTTGAAGAAATTATTGACCAAACTTTCAAGATTAGTAGGGAGAGGTTTCTCCTCATGCACAATATTAACATGCCATTGATAAAAATTATTCTGCATTTTATTCAAAAGCAGCCAAGCTTCATCCATAGTTTTGCTAAGGAAAGAACCATTAGACATCATGTCTAACTTATCTTTAGAAGTATAATTTAGGCCCCCATAAAATATTTTCAACAATAACCAATCATCTAAATTATGAGGCGAACAATAACGCAACAAAGTTAAGAACCTATTACAAGCTGGCATTAAATCTTGATTGTTGCATTGCTCAAAAGTCATGATGTCAAACCTCTGGTCATAAATTTTCTTTTCTGAAAAATAGTAATTGAGAAAAGAATCAGAGATACCTTGCCATGATTTGAAGCATCCTGCAGATTGTGAATGTAACCATTCTTTAGTTTCCCCTTTTAATGAGAATGGAAACAACATTAATTTTAGCTCATCATCTGTCCAAATGGCCAACCTCATCGTAGAACACAATCCGTTGAAGTTCTCAATATGCTCGTATGGATCATTCTCTGGATCTTCGATGATTTGTATTAGTTTAGGATTAATTTCATAATTCTCCGCTGTGACAGTGGGCAGATTAATAGGTGAACATGAATAAATAGTATTGAAAGTACCATACTCCCAAAGATCATTTTGTGCCATAGTTCCCATATTTTTGTATTTTTGATTAAGACAAACAACAAGACTAGCAATAAAAGATTAACTATTTTTTTGTTCTTTTCAAATGAATAAAAGTAGTAAGATAATAGCAACAAACGGAAATAAACTATGTGCAAGTGGGTAGGAAATAACCAAACGCTATGCTCCCCGGCAATGGCGCCAGGTTGATGACTTGTTTCTTGCATCCTACAATAGGGTTATTGCAGTACTTGTAGAGGCAACTATTTATTAGAAAGATCGATCCCAAAGGAGCTTTGCAGGATGGAAACAACACAATCCCGCAGCCATGTTGTCAATGTGGCCACGTTCGCACCCAAAATAGTGTTTGGAAATAGTCTACTTTATAGGTTACTAGAATGGTAATGATTCGAGAGAGGTTTGAAGTAACTAAGAACAAGGAGCTAAATAAGAACAAAGTAAAGCAATACTGAAAGTAAATGAAGGGGGTTGTAGATGTAGAATTGAATAGAGTAAGGCGGTGTCTAGGCTTTCGGTTTCACTAGTACTAGAGGGGCAACTATGTAGCCATTTATTGGAATTACACAAGATACATCTTTAGATAAATAAACGATCCCCAATGTTTCCGGGTTGTCACACATGTGTACTACATAGAGCCTCACATCGTTGTCACTGACACAAGTCAATAATACACTCCATACCAAAGGATCACACGAACTCATGTATCTCCTCCTTCTCACTAGGGGAGAGAGTAATATAATAGATCAAGCCACAAAGTCTAGGGTTACATACTAGATCATACCTCAACCTAGAACCGAATCAATTACTCAATCATAGATGAACAATAACACAAAGAAGAATCCATGGAGATCATCATCATGTTCAATCTAACAAATACTAAATACAAGAGAGAGGGAGATGGAGGCATTGATGGATATGGAGTCGGTGCTCGATGTGTGGTGGTGGTGATGACGATGGCCTCCTTCTCTTCTTCCTCTTTGTTGAATGGTGTAGGTGTAGATGGAGATTTGGATCTTGGAGGTGTGGCGGCTATGGAGATGGCACGGCGGCAGGGCTCCGCTGTGGATGTCCATGGAGAGGTATCCTTCTCCCTTGGCTCCTTGCCTATTTATATAGGCCTAGGGTTGCCTCCAATAGCCTCCCCCCCCAATACGGTCCTTATGACCTAAGGAAGGTCTAGGAACAAAAGGGGATGGATTCTGTGAAGAAACGCGTCCAGAACAGCTTTATAGTCACAGTAAGTTCTATCATCCCTCCGTCTACCAACAAGTAATCCCCTTCATCGAGTCCCCATAAGAGGCAAATATTAAGGATGTGCACAACTCCCAACATCAAGATGAAGACAATTAACACATACACATAATGATGTATAACATAATAATCTTTGTCTCATCTTAATCATGTGCTAGGGTTTCTCCATCTTCCCAAGAACTAACGATCTGCTCAGACATGGAGACAATCAACATCATGGCAATGGTAATAGAAGCAATTGTAAATGAATAGTTCTTGTATAAATCCACAACGAGTACATAAATTACAACAAGATCTAGATGGGATGAAGATGGGATGGATGGAGATGATGGTGGTGAAGTGGTTGATGAAGACGAAGATCGATGCCTTGGCCTTCCAGATCTGTGTAGGGCGAAGATGGATCCCTTGGGCAAGTTCCCCCACCAGATGCCTTCCGGGGTGAGGTTTCGGTGATTTCTAGGTGTTCTGTATGTCGTCTCTCCGATCTAGTTGCACGGGGTGAAACTATTTGAGGATGCGGAGGCAGAGCCAACTATATGACTGGAACTATACGGCCAGAAAATTTATTCCCACCGTATAGTTGGTCGTTGAACCGTCTGTATGCCTTGATCACTTTGGGTTTTCTTCTGGTATTATTGATATTTCCCAAATGCGCGATTTATGTTGTTTTTGACTCCTTTTCTTCCCAATACAACTGCTCCAAGAATTGTGTCCATTGTATCCATCATCTGTCCTGATCCTGGTGAAAATAGACATAAAATGTGCCGCGAACGCTGTAAAATAGCAAGATCCTATATCTATAATGCAAAATAGTAATATAAAACATGATGCAAATATGCACTCATCAACTGCAAGTGCACATAACAATTGTAGCTAGTTTCAAAATAATAGTATTGAACCCACAGAGAGCTATTTGATTAAGGTCTATATGCCCCTCGTCACTACCTACCAAAGGATACTTGTAAGTTTCTTTTGATCTCAAATAAAGGGTGTTTTAAAGAGGGTTGTGTTTGTGCGCAAGAAAGTAAATAAAGTAAACAAGTAATAAGCGTGATGTGATTGGTGTTGGAACTCAATAAGGATAAAATGTTCTCGGGGATGTAGGATGCTTCACTATCATATGATAATTACTTATAATTAGGACAACCTATATCTTTCTTCATGATTTGTGAGGAGAGAGTTCCATAATAAGATGTTCACCAACAAGTCTCGTGAGCAAGCCACTTCCATGAGTCCTGTGGTGAGGTCACCTCTAAATAACCACTGCGATGCCTACGAGCAAGTAACTTCTATAGACCACCACAATTAAGGGTTTCCCCATGGATATCATTATAAGTTTAGTGAATCTCTCATTTACCCATCTTTGACCATGTAGGTTATAAGATGATGCTTGTAGTCATAAAGTAGCACCGAACATACTCCCATACACATCCAAAGGGTATTTCCCTATCTTTAGTCCTAAAGGAAAATGTTATGTGGTCGACTTTACATACCATCGAAAGAGAGAGATCTAACGCAATATCATAGATCAAGTAAAGATCAAATACCAAAATTATAGATCATCTTTATTTCATTTCATAATGATGCTAGGGTTTCTCCATATCCCCAAGAACAAAGGGAACTTCCCTAAAACAAGAACAAAGGTAACTACTCACACATAGAAGCAATCAGCAACATCATCATAATCATATGGATGGATTGAAAGTGCAAAGGTAAAATTAAGTGCAAACCCACAATTGTATTTGGAATTACAACAAGATCTAAATGGATGAGAGATGGGATAATGGTGATGATGGAGATGTAGTGGTTGATGATGAGAGGGATGATGCGTTGTCCTCCGATGATCCGTCTAGAAGCAAGGATTTTCCCTTCTCCAAGTTCCTCCTCCAAATCCCTTTTTGGTGTGGTGTTTCGTGGCTGGAGGTGTCTATGAATGTCAGATCTCAGACCCGTCTTCGCATGGTGAGAGTATTTGATGAGGCGGACGTCTTGGCATGCAGTACAGGCAGATGGTACTGGAAATCTCCGCTCATACCGCAGTTTGTTAAGCTTGTAGTACTCCTCGCATCCAGCTCTCTTCTCCCAAGTGCGTGGAAAATTATTTAAATGACATTTATCACTTAGAAATATAATATTATTACATAACATGATAGTCCCAATTGATATATTCACAAAAGACTTAATAATTTGGTATCCAACTAGACCAGGTCCACTAGGTCGGCCCACTAAGGCCTCATTATGTCTGGGCTAGTCATAGCCCAACCTGCTCACGCTCACCCTCTCTCTCTTAGTGGACAGAGACTCGGTTGTTTCCTCTCTCTCGTGCTCGCTCACTACCGCTCTCCCGCACCACGTGCCGCCCTATTTCAGCCAACCTCGCCCGCTGTAGCTACAACCCCCGTGCTTAATCGATGTGCCTCGCATTGCTCTTCCTTTTAGTCCATTTCGATTTGGGATTCCATCCTTCCTCTAGCCAGGATCTCCCCTCAATGATACTAGGGTTTTGGGTTGGTTGCGCTGGTGCTCGCTGGAGTTTTCGTGGTGCTTGAAGGTGATTATCTGATGAGGTGCTGGTGTGGTGGTGTCTACCAGCCTCTCACATGCCTCTTCGACATGGTGGCCTTGCAGGTATGGCTCGACACCGGTGATGCATCACTACTCCCATGTCATCGTGTCGTGGACACCACCATCAACCTGCACTGCTTCCTCTTCATTTCGTATAAGCTAGGACCATGAGTAAGTTCCTCTCCTCTCTTCTCTTCTTCTCCTTCCTGTTACCCTCCCTGGTTCACCCTACCTAGCTCGAGATCCCCCCTGTTTGAGGATGATCCGCTCTTCAAGCTCTAGCTTAATCTTATCCTAGTCTACAGGTAGGGTTTCCGCAACAGATAACAAAAAATTTACTACGCGGAACACCCTGAATGCCCAAGGATCTATCTATAGTAATGTAGTAACAAAGGAAGACAGTGGTAACGTACCCTTGAAGACCGAGAGAGCGTTACGCTCATGCAGGAGCATGGATGATGTTGTCGTACCCGTCCGACCTCAAGGTCGCGAAGCTCCTCACATGTCACCCCTTATATAGGTCCTTGCATGACGGCCCGGTCGCTGCAAGTGCAGCTCCCTCGAGTTATCACACGCATACGGTGCGATGCGACGACTCCTGAACTCCTTGATCCTTGGTGGGGTTGCGGAAGTAGACCTCCTGGCGGAATTCCTGCAGCACAATGGCATGCCACAAATGCGTTGACTCTGCATGTACAGTCCTTTTTTGGGACCGTGCCACGACAAAGGCAACTAGAGAGAGAGGGAGGGATATTCTAGCCAAAGAGAATATCTTATTGGTGTGTTTTAATCCTCCTATAGGCACCCATTTGTACATGGGAAGGGAGGTGTTCCCTCCCCTTTAGGTGCCCCATGTGGGACTAAAAAGACAAGAAAAAGGCAAAAGAGGGGGTTGTAGCCAGTTGGGCTTGAGGTGGTGGTCGGGTAGGCCACCAGCCTCATGCAGACCCAACCAGCTACAGCAAAAGGCAGCAGTAGCAGGTGGTGTTGGCAGCCAACCGGGTGGGCCGGCCTTGCGCCCACCACGGCCCAAGCGCGCGCCCGCACGGCGACTTGGCGTGGCGCCCTGGTGGGCCGGCCAACCCCTGTGGCCTGCCAGGCCTGCTTCGGTCGATAGCGCAGCGCCCGGATGGGCTTCCTGCCTGGCCCGCCCGCTAGCTCCCCATGCACCCACGTGGGCCAGGTCGAGCAGGCTGGGTGGCGGCTGACGGCTGCGGTCTTCCCCATGCGGCGGCTAGTATCTACCGCCCACACGCGTGGGCTGGTCAAAACCAGCCCTATCTGCTATTTCCTCTTTCTTTTTCTGCAATTTTCTTCTAGGTCAATTCCCTCCGGGGCATTGGCCTAATAAGAAAGTTGCCTTTATAAATCTTAATTTAAGTATTTATTTAGTATATATTAATGTAGCACCCCGCTAAAATCACTACTAGAAAATCGCTGTGTTTTTGTTTTGTGCATCATCATGACCGCAACGCACGGCACATCGCGATCCCCACCCGCGTCCATCCCCGATCAAACCCACCACCCCGTGCCGACAACCTTCCTCCTTGGGATCTCCGTCACGGTCCCGGCCCCACCACGATCGTGACCCCGCCCCTGTTTCTCGCCCTGCTTTCCCCCTCACGTTCTTCCTCACCGCGTCAACACACCGCTTCCTCGATCCCAACAGGCACCGCCGCCGTGGCCCTTCTTCATCACGCGAGCGCGTGTCCCGCGACCTCCCCTTCCCCGTCGCCTCCCTCTGCACAGCGAACGCCAAGGCCGCCCTTCCCCTTGATCTCGGGCCCTGGCGCGCCGCCCCCTCGTCCTGCAGAGCGCCGCTGCCCACGAAGCTGTCGCCGCCTCAGCCCCTGCAAGCTCCGCGTCCGGCCGTCGCCTTCCTCGCCCTGTAGTGGTGCTGTCGCCCTTTTGCAGCAGCCCACCCTTAAGCTCGTCCTCGTCCCTCCTCCGCAAGCCGCCTCCGTCTCCTCCTGCAGGACCGCTGTTGGGGCCCTGCCTCTATCTCGCCCTGCAGCGAGCGACGCCGCCAGCCTCTCCCTCCTCCTCAGCGCAGATCCCCTCTCCCTCATGCCGTCGTGGGCGCCCTCGTCAGCAGCCACCCGCGGTCCACGTCGGCCCGACCTCGCCGTCCCCTGCCTCGAATCGCCGGCCTTCCTCCTCCGGGCGACCTCCGGCCGCCTCTGCTGTGTCTAGCCCGTGACCTCCAGCTCGGCCTCGACCCCGCGTCCAGCACCTCCGCGTCACCAGGCTTGCCTCTACGCGAGCATGTCCGTGCGTATGTCCTCTGTTTTTGACAAGCACCCCTTGTGTCATGCGTGTGTGCTAGCCCTGCTACAATGTGATGCGGCCAACAATGTTGTCGTATTTGGCTGCAGCTCGTTTTTCTCCGATGTGATACGACAAACAAGTTCGCGAAGATTTCTGCAACAACAAGGCCAACCTGTGCTGGAACCCGAGAGGACCACGTCGAGAACCCGCGCGGTCCGAAGGCCGATCCCTCCAGACCGTCAAGTTCTTCTTCCCGGATCTGAAGACAGATCCCGCCAAGACCCCGAACCCCGTGGAACCCTCGGAACCAAGTTCGCCGAACCCCCCCCCCCTAATGTGTGATCCTGATCCCATATCCCTATTTTATAAATACTATATATACTTGTTGCATATTAAATCATTCATACTCGCATACATCTTGTGGTTGTTTGGGGGTATTTCGATGCTTCACCTAAACTAAATATGGAGACTATATGAGGGATTTTCTAGTCTTATATTGTCTCCATTTAAACTTGTGTAGCAAACCGATGCCATGTTTTGTCTTGTTAAGCCAACGTTTAAATTGCGGGGTATCTAAACAATATGAACCTATTAACTAATTGCCGGGACCCTGGTTCCGCTTAATATTGACTAATTGCACCGCATCTTTGCCATGTCACGCATCATACATGCATCATGTCGATCTTTTGTCGTAGTATTAAATAGTGCATCCGGTGTTTCTTTTAGTGCTTTGGTTCTTCGCGGATTAGGCCGATGAGTTGATGCGAGTATCGACAAGTCCTTCGGATGTGTACCTTCGGTAGTGTTTCCCAGGCGAGCAACCTCCCCTTTCTACCTATCTTGCATGTATAGTGTTTACTTCCTCCTATTGAGCTATTGCTATCCGTGTTACGATGCTTTAGTTTCCGTGCACCATTTATATTCGTTGCAGCCTCTATATTGCCTTGGAAACATCCTATTGCCCGTTGATTGATAGACAGTCGGCCTTGCGAGTCGTAGTTGCTTGCTTAGGTGCTGCTTCGCGTCGTTGTCGTTCCACCGTTGATAAAAGGTTGGCACATGCTTAATGATAGAGATGCTTAATGGTGGAGATGGTCATGACTTTAAATGCAACTGTTAAAATGCTGGGAATAGATATAACTAATGCAGAGGCATCGGTGGGCAATAGATGTTATATGGTTTTTCCATGCTCACTTGTGTTCCGTAGGACCCCGAGTACTTGATACATGTTCCTTGATTATCGCACTATCCGCATATGGGAACATGAATCCCCTTAGCTAGAGCTTGATTCATTTCTTATTTCTTGGGGCCACAAACTAGTTTGGGGCTTTATTACTATCCTGTACTTATGCCATGCTTTACTGCTTTATTTACGATTGTGCGTGGAGCACCTGTACTGTTTAGGAATGTGGAATGTTTTCGCGGTATCGACAAGCCTAGTCACACTTTTGGGTTCCCAGTCGTTTACAGCCATTGGCACAAACCTTGGGTCCGTCTCGAAGCCGGCCAATTTCATTGTGGGTAGCTTAATGGGGTGGCCCCCTGAAATAATTTATGAATCCTGTGATTTCTTTGTCGTGAAAGCCTCGTTGGGTTTTGATTTGGTTTTTCCGAGGTTGATCGTGTGTGTGTTGCTATTTGTGCACCCCTGCAGGGTAAATCTTTCTGAAAGCCGTGTCCGCGGTTATGGACGACTTGGAGCACAGTATCTCGATCATAGACAAGCATAACTAAAGTAGTGCTATAAATTTGACTTAATATGTGACTAGTAATCAGCTTCACTACAATGGAATGGATAATAAAAGTGCCAACAACTGGTGGAACTGGGGTGTATCGTGTCATGTTATACCTGCATAGTAAGTATCGCAACTCCAATGGAATAAAACAAAAGTGCCAACAACTGCTGGTTTTGGGAGGTCTCATGCCATCTATATCTGACTTGTAAGTGCTGCAACTATAATGGAATGAATAAAACTGCCAACTGTGTGAGTTCCTCGGTTTGACTTCCTCGTTTGGTCTTGAGGGGGAATACCAGGATGTGTATGATTGGTGTTAGTATTAGGTTGGTCCCGAATAGGTCTTTCTTACCCCTCTCTAATAGCCGACAGTTATATCGAGTCTCTATAGGTTGTATAGTGTATGCTTCGCTGCCGCTTCAGTCCACCATACCTATGTAGGCGAGAGCCGCCGAATTCTAGCCTCGCCGTGTACTGGCCTCAGTACTGACGCTCCTCTTTTTCCTTTGCCCTTTGTCGGCACCCCTTTTGTTTTAGCAGGTATGAGTTCGACGTCGTTAGCAGGGTTACCCTTCCGTCTTGGCCTGGGCAGGGTTATGGACGCCATTGGTTATTCTTCAGGGCTCTTAGCCCCATTTGCATCTTGTCTGTAGTCGGACGCTCTATCGTTTTCGAGGTGATTTGGATCTTTGTATATTATATCTGTATTCTTGACTCATGGAGTCGTTGTTGTGTATATATGTTCTGTGGGTTCCATCGTGAACTATTGTGTAATGGTATTACTTCATTTTCCACCCGCACGCAAGTGCCTGGTGGGTTACTTGAAGCATTTCTATGCGGGTTTGGCGGGAAGCGCTGAAATCTGCATAGGGCCGATTCGAGAGTATTTATATTAATTCACAATTAATATATTATAAATGTATATTATAAATTGCCATTTATCCGAAACTCCTTTCGGTCTTTTCCTTTCCTTCTTTCACTGAACAACTTCGCATCTCTCTTGTACGATTTTGATTTCTCTCTCTTCTATGATTCCATCTCGCAGGAGGATCTCCAAGTGTCGTATCACCCTTAAGCGTATTTCCCTACAATTCGGGAATGTTATAGACATGATCTGTATCAATGATCAATAGCGGGACCGGGATGCCCATGTTGACCCATATGCACTCCATGAATCACCATGGTGTCGAACCTAAAACGATATGTCCAATTCCCTTGTTCCTCGATACAAGACTTGTCTGAGATTCGATCATCGGTATCACGATACCTTGTTCAATATTGTTTCCAACAAGTACTGTTTTACTCGTTCCTGTGAAATTCCATCCCCATGACCTAGTCATGTGTTGCACAACATGGATGTAATTCACCGACTGGGCCCAGTTGTATCTTCCTATCACACAGGAGAACAAATCCTGATCTTGATGCATAATGTCTCTACCTGCTCCTTTGGATACCCAACATGCACCTTTATGATCACCCATTTATGAAATGACGGTTGATGCAGTCAAAGTAACCTCCGGTAATGATGATTGATATGATCTCACGGTCTAAGGATTAGGACACTCTATTTCTGACAATTGCAACGTGAACTAAGTGACATGATCGTGTTGCAACAATCATTGGTGGGAAGTGTCCATCACATCATGCTAGATGATATGACTTCATTGTCAGTGACTTTTGTTTAGCCCATGATCAGGAAGCCTTGATCATCGTCTTCCTAATAAACTATTTGAATAGAGGCTACTAGGGACCTGGGTTTGTTTGTATACCACACCTATATCAATGTTTCCACTTGATATAGTTATAGCATGATCTAAAACTATTATGAACTAATGAGATATGACAATAAAACCCTTTTTATTATTTTCCTCTAGGGCATATCTCCCTCTGTCTCCCAATTGCACTAGAGAACAAATAATCTAGTTGCATTTTTGCTACTAATCATAAACCATATCTCATATGCGTTTATTGATCATGCTTGCTCATGGAGGACTTCCTGTCCTAAATCTGTTTCATTAGATTCATAAGGTCCTATTTTGCAAATAATTAATGCCAATTGTTTTGACATTCATACTATTATCATATAATGTGTTGTAGCATTTTGGTGACAAAGTGAGACTTTTGTTTTCTAGCATATGCAATGATGATCTATCAGTTAATAAAACTTTCAAGATGTCATGTATAACTATAAAACACACTTAGTCGAAAGTCAAACTTTCTCTAGACCAAAATTGTACTTGCTAACATTAAAGTATCCTAATACTTATATCTATGTAAATTTTAATCAAAGTGCAAATTTTTCACTTTGATTTCTAGCCACGCTTTCGCTGCATTCAAACTTAACTCTGATTCTTTGATTGATTCAGAAATCACTCTCGAATCTTTGTTCTTTATAACTAAGAATATGGGTCACATTATGTCAAGTATAAACAACATGGGGTTTACCTTGAAAAACTATGGCCAAGGCATAGTTGATGCAGTGCATCCCTTTTCCCCGTTTTAATCATTGTCATAAATACCGAATCATTACTCAATACTTCTCCTAGTCTTTCAAGTAAGAATCAATTCTTTGCTTGAATCCATTCTGAACTCTTTTCAGAATCTCAGCTAGGTCCTTCTGAACACTTTCAGAATTCTCCAAGCATTTTGACCTTTAGTGTTCATTAAACATCCTGATCTAATCACATCGATCTTCTATATTTAATTTATGCTGAAGTTCATCCATCTAGTGATCTAATCATTCCTATACCAAACATGTTCTTCACTAATATGTCAGTTACATATTCAAGAACATTGTCACGCTCCCACTCAAATAATGCATCAATATTTGATATTCTAGCATGTCACTCATCTCCCACTCAAATATGCCGTCCATATATTCTATTTGGAAAACTTCTCAGCTCCCACTCAACTTGCAGAATTTTCTCGATAATCCTGGCAAATCCAAAACTCTATGATCTTACATCAAATCGAGAATTTTTTGCTACAAGACTTAGCAATTCCAGATTGGTCAAAACTTCCTTATTGTACTAGTTACAACCTTTTCTTCAAACTTTTGAAGACTTTGTAGTTTTGATCAGCCCTTTGCTAATTTCATGACTCTAAGTCATTTCTTGTATTTGGGTCCATAAATCTTTGTTTGTAGTTCGTAGGTATGTCGTATTCCAATAATAGGACAAGTGAATCAAGAAAGAAATTCTTGCAACTGGCAGAACAAGTTCTTGAATCCTACTTTTATAAAGTATTAGCTAAAATTTCAACTTACACTTATTTCCTTTCACTAACGCTTCTATGATAAAAAAATCTCTAAGAAGTACCTCACTGAGACAATACAAACTTTATCTTCTTCGGGTATTAGTTTGGAATTTGTATCCATAGTCTTCACTAATAATCACAAAGACTTACTATTCACAATGATCTCGAACTATCAAAATCCCTAGAAACTCGAGCTTGACATATCTCATATGGTGCTTTTTTTCGTGAATCTTTAGATGTTGCTCATACTTTTGAATGTTTACTAATTCAATCTCTGACTCTAATTCCTAACGTTAAACCATTTGAAGATCATTTGGACCACATGTATCTTATACACTATGATTATGATGTTTTAGACATATCAATACTATTTAATTAATCCAATCGCCATAATTCGTGAAACTGTTTTTCACAAGTCCCTTATATGCCAATTTGTTATTAACTTGAATTCGAAATCACTTGGATCAAATCGCAAAGACTTTGGAATTCTTGTTAATCTAGTATCTATTTCATTTCAAAATCATTTGAACAATTCAAATAGTCTCAAATTTGTGTTTCATTAAGTAAATACACATATGTACCTAAACTCACCATAAATAATGATTTCCACTATTTGTTGGAAGTACAATACATCGTATGTATAAAATTCAACACTTCTTTGCATATCACTGTTTTACCAGAATGCGGAGTTTTAGTCATTCTGCCCAACGAGGCATGGTTTTGCAAAGTCTCTAGATCAAATATCTAAGACCCCGATCTTCATTAATATGAAAAACATGCAGTAACCATAATGACATAAACAATAGTGTTATTCATTATATAGACCTGAATATCATTTGGCAATTTTCATAAACGTCCTTTTATCATACTGATAAAGACTAGAATAACTTGTTTATAATCCCAATGTGAATCATAAAAGAGATCATTCATAAAAACAGAACAACTGAATTGTTTCTTATTAATATGAATAATTGTCTCGCAATAAGCAAGACACACTAATAAGTTTCACAAACTTGATTATAAAGATCTTATTCAAATCTACTAATCTAATGATAAACTTTGAGGGAAGGAGTGTCGTCGGCCATCAACTAGAGTGCTTCCCATCATCACGCCATCAGTGCCCCATTCCATTTTGTAACTCTCATGTAGAGGGTCCTGTTTTCAATAAAACAAGATTAAGTATACAATACTTGAAACTTGCATAAGAATTTCATGGAAACGTTTATTCCTTGTATATCACATATACACTTTCCGTTGACGATGATCCCATCTTTTGGGTTCGACCTTGGCGAAGGTATCACGGGCGGTCATGAAGAAACGTATCTTCTCTACCATCGGATTCATCAGGGAATCTTCTAGGGGTTCACAAAGGACATAGAGGAGATGGTTTTCTATGAGGATCCTACTTAGGCGTTGGTACTAGTCGATGAAATTTGACCCATCTAACTTTAAGTTTATCCCCGTTCATTAATGGACTAAATACGTCCTGAACTAAGGGAACAGCCATAATCTACAAGATATTTGCAAAAGGACCTAGAACAAGTTCATAATATGGAGTTCAAACAAACTCCCACTTAAACTATCATCCCAAAAGACAGTTTTAGTGATTACACGACCCCTTTTCTCCACATCATCCCCGATCGTAATGACCTTTGATGTGGGTGCTAGGGTGGACTTTGTCGGTCGATCACATCATCCATGTGACTCGTGCTTGATCTTTCGACCGCTGTGTTCCGAGGCCATATCTACATATGCTAGGCTCGCCAACTCAACTTTAGTGTATTCGCTGTGCATGCATGGCTTGCACCCACCATATGCGAACGCAGATATGTCTGACACCCGATCGTCACGGCCTGCCTCATAACGAAGAACTTTCTTGGTGGTGCATACTAATGGGAGAACACTTTTTCGTTGATATTTAATTAGGGATCATCCTATTTAAATGCTACCATTGTGTATCGAATACCAGCACTCAAACAAGATGCATTTAAACGATTAAATCATATCTAATCAAAATGTGACGTGACATGGTTGTCTTCCCGCTCCATGATCTCCATCAGGTGCTCCGTTTGGCGCCAAGTCCATGATGCCACCGGTCCTGTCGTTCATCTTCATGATGACTACTACTATACGACTTAGCAATAGGAAAAATAAACTACCTTACCTTTTCACGGCTTGCAACCATATCACATCACAAAGCCTTCCCTGCAACATAAAGGTAGATACCTCTATTCTATCTATTGCAGATGTTATGTGGCTTTTAGGCTTTTCATGACATAACTGTTTCTACCTACGAACTTTCAACCACAACATGGGTACAATAGTTGTCTCTCCTACACCCCTTTCGGGGCCTTCCGTTGTAGATGCCATATCAACTACTATGAGAGATACAGACACCCGCTAGACACTTATATGGTACAAGCTGTATGTCCAGCGTGGAACCAGTCTCACATAGGATTACATGTAAGGTCGGTCTGGGCCGCTTCATCTCATAGTACCGCAATATAAACAAATACACATGGGAACGTAACAACTAGGGTATCGATGCCCACACTTTGCATGTGTCTATCCTTACTAGCATACTAACCATAGGTCAGGCTCTGATACCACTCTAGGGTTTCCGCAGCAGATAACAAAAATTTTACTACGCGTAACACCCTGAATGCCCAAGGATCTATCTAGAAGTAATGCAGTAACGGAGGAAGACAGTGGTAACGTACCCTTGAAGACCGAGAGAGCGTTATGCTCATGTAGGAGTGTGGATGATGTAGTCGTACCCGTCTGACCTGAAGGTCGCGAAGCTCCTCGCGTGTCACCCCTTGTCTAGGTCCTTGCACGATGGCCTGATCGCTGCAAGTGCAGCTCCCCCGAGTTATCACACGCATACGATGCGATGCGACGACTCCCGAACTCATTGATCCCTGCTAGGGTTGCAGAAGTAGACCTCCTGGCGGAATCCCTGTAGCACAACAACGTGCCATAGATGCGTTGACTTTGCATGTATAGTCCTTTCTTGGGACCGTGCCATGACGAAGGCAACTAGAGAGAGGGGGAGGGATACTCTAGCCAAAGGGAATATCTTATTGGTATGTGTTTAATCATCCTATGGGCACCCCTCTATATAGGGGAAGGGAGGTGTTCCCTCCCCTTTAGGTGCCCCATGTGGGACTAAAAAAGACAAGAAAAAGGCAAAAGAGGGGGATGTAGCTGGCTGGGCTTGAGGCGATGGTCGGGTGGGCCACCAGCCTCGTGCTGGCCCAACCAGCCGTAGCAAAAGGCAGCAGTAGTAGGTGGCATTGGTGGAGAGCTGGGTGGTCCAGCCTTGCGCCCACCGCGGGCCAAGCGCGTGCCCCACACCGGTGACTTGGCATGGCGTCGGGGTGGGCTGGCCACCCCCCGTGGCTTGCCAGGCCTGCTGCGGTCGGCAGCGCAGCGCCCGGATGGGTTGCCTGCCTGGCTCGCCCGCCAGCTCCCCGTGCGCCCATGTGGGCTAGGTCGAGTAGGCTGGGTGGCGGCCGACGGCTGCGGTCCGCCCCATGCGGCGGCTAGTATCTGCCGCCCACACGCGTGGGCTGGTCAAAACCAGCCCTATCTGCTATTTCCTCTTTCTTTTTCTGCAGTTTTCTTCTAGGTCAATTCCCTCCGGGGCATTGGCCTAATAAGAAAGTTGCCTTTATAAATCTTAATTTACAAATTTATTTAGTATATATTAATTCACAATTAATATATAATAAATGTATATTATAAATTGCCATTTATCCGAAACTCTTTTCAGTCTTTTCCTTTCCTTCTTTCACCGAACAACTTCAGATCTCTCCGGAACGATTCCGATTTCTCTCTCTTCTGTGGTTCCATCTCGCAGGAGGATCTCCAAGCGTCGTATCACCCTTAAGCATGTTTCCCTATGATTCGAGAATGCTATAGACATGATCTCTATCAATGATCAACAGCAGGACCGGGATGCCCATGTTAACCCTATGCTCTGCACAAATCACCATCGTGTCGAACCTGAAACGATATGTCCAATTCCCTTGTTCCTCCATACAAGACTTGTGCGAGATTCGATCATCGGTATCATGATACCTTGTTCAATATCATTTCCAACAAGTAATATTTTACTCGTTACCGTCAAATTCCATCCCCATGACCTAGTCATGTGTTGCGCAACATGGATGTACTTCACTGAGTGGGCCCAGTTATATCTTCCTGTCACACAGGAGAACAAATCCCGATCTTGATGCATAATGCCTCTACATACTCCTTTGGATACCCAACATCCACCTTTATAGCAACCTGATACATTGCAAATGTATCTATAATTTTTGATGTTCCATGCTTGGTTTTATCTACTTTCTTGTGTTTTGTTCCAACGTTGGAGTACTTTTCATATGATTTCTTGGACTAACCTATTAACAAGATGCCACAGTGCCAGTTGCCTGTTTTCTGCTATTTTTGGTTCTAGGAAGTCAGAAAATGAATATTCTCGGAATTGGACGGGACAAAAGCCAAAGTTACTATTTTCCCGGAAGACTCACAGAGCCAGAAGGAGAGTCGGAGAGGGGCCATAGGGTGGCCACACCCCCCCTTGGCGCGGGCCAGCCTCGGCCGCACCAGGGCATGGTGTGGGCCCCCTGGCACTCCACCGACCTTGCCTCTTCGCCTATAAGGAGCCTCCCGATACCAAAACCCTAGATGGTCAATCAAAAATCCACGAAAAGTTCTACAGCACCGCTGCCACCGAAGGGGAGATTCGGGGGATAGAAAGTATCTGTTCCGGCACCCTGCCGGGATGGGGAAGTGCCCCTGGAGCCATCTCCATCGATCTCCACCGCCATCTCCATCACCATTGCTGATTCCCATGATGAGGAGGGAGTAGTTCTCTCTTGAGGCTAAGGGTTCTACTGGTAGCTATGTGTTCATCTCTCTCTCTATGCATGATCATATTGTGATCATGAGCTTGTAATCTATAGATCTACCTTGCTAATCAAGTGCTTTAATAGATCTTTGCTCTCCCCATGTGTGTGAAAGTGACAGCGTGCACACCATGGTGGCACTTAGGCTAGAGATTACAAATACTTGTTATGAGTTATATTTGGAGTTGGATGTCTTTATGAAATTGTGGTGTTTGTTGGACTCATCTAGTACTCAAGGTGACAGTGTGGGGTTATCTAGATGGGAAAGGCTTACTTTGAGGTGTGCTGTTATAGCCCTACCATCGATTAGAGTGTTCAACCGGAGAGTAGTTCAGCATAGTATCATGAAGATGATATATTTATATGAGAGTGTTCACTAGTGAAAGTATGATCCCTAGGCCTTGTTTCTAAGCATTGAAACAACGTTTGCAACTAGATTTGTTACATGTTTGCTTGCTTCCTTCTTTATTTCAGTTTGCCTTTAGTATTTTCCACGCCATCAAGTTATTTTCTATCACCTTTTACCACTTATAATTATCTATACCACTTGTATTTCACTATCTCTTCGCCGAACTAGTGCACCTATACACCTGACAAGTGTATTGGGTGTGTTGGAGACACAAGATACTTCTTGTATCTTGATTGCAGGGTTGCTTGAGAGGGGATACCTTTGACCACTTCCTTCTTGAGTTCGATAAACCTTGGGTGATCCACTTAAGGGAAAACTTGCTTCTGTTCTACAAACCTCTATACTTGGAGGCCCAACAATTGTCTACAAGAATAGAAGTGCGTAGACATCAAGCTATTTTCTGGCGCCGTTGCCGGGGAGGTAAGGTAAAAGGTACTCACATCCTCCGGTGTGAGTGCTCGAATTTATTTCCTTTAGATTCTGCAATTTTGTCTTTTTGTTTCTTGTTTTCACTAGTTAGGCTTAATGGAAAACAACAACAAAATTAGAGAGCTTTTTAGTATTTTTCCTAAGTTAGAACTCGAATTCTTTGAAAAGAAAATTAAAAAACCCTTGGAACCTTCTTTGCATGCTAATAGCAATGTTATTAGTATGAATCTTTTGAACACCTTTGTTACTAATGCTATGGAAACATCTAAGCTTGGGGAAGTTAGTTTTTGTGAAAATGATCTTTTTAGTTCCCCAGCTTTAAAGAAGAAAATTTGCTCTGATGATACTTTATCTCCCATATGTGGTAATTCTAATGATAATTTTAAGATACCTACAAGAATTATTGATCGTGTTATGGATAACTACTATTTTGGAGATGGAACTGTCCATCCCGGTGATCATTTGCTCTTTATACACGAATTATGCGGGTTGTTCAAGTGTGTAGGTATTACAACAGATCACGTCAAGAAGAAGTTATTCTCTTTATCACTTAAGGGCAAAGCAAGGGAGTGGTATGAGCTACTAGATGATCCTCATCATTTGGAGTGGAAGGAACTTGAATCTCTCTTTTACTCTAAATTTTATCCTCCTCATAAAATTCATAAAGATAGGAATTATATTTATAATTTTCATCCTCATAATGGAGAAAGTATTGCCCAAGCATGGGGGAGATTGAAGTCACTAATGCTCAAATGTCCCATTCATGAGCTCCCCAGTAATATTGTTATTAATAATTTCTATGCAAGGCTTTTAGAACATTACAAGGACTATCTAGATACTTGTTTAGAGGGATCCTTCACGAGTAAGGAGGTCAAAGCTAAGTGGGATCTTCTTGAAACAATTCAAAGCAATACCGAAGATTGGGATAACAACAAAGGTAAAGAACCAGGTATAAACTATGAGTATGATTGCATTAAGTCTTTTGCTAAAACTGCTGATTTTCAAGAGCTTAGTGCTAAATATGGTCTTGATCCTCAAATTCTTATTGATTGTTTTAAAACCTTTGCTTCTCATATTAATGCTCCTAAAGAAAAGTGGGACATGTATCATGATCCTTTTAAAGACACTTGCATGGAAAATGAAATTGTTGTTAATGATAGCAATAAACATGCTCAAACCCCTGAAAGTACTATTTCTTATAAGCATGTTAATTTTTGTGGAATACATAGACCTTGTGAGAATAATCAAATTGAATAAGAACATTGTATCACCCACAGGAATGAAAAAACTAGAATATGGTATAGGGCTTTAAATGATCTTGGTAAAAAAGTTTGTGCCCTTTATCCTCTTATTTGTGAACTTTGCTTTGAAGTGGGTCATTTCAATTTTCAATGCTCAAGCCATAATAATAGCCCTTCTAATCCAATGAGTACTGCAAGTTTGTATTGTGATGACATGATCACTCCTAATCAGCATGATGAACTTACTTTATTTTTGGGATGTGAAGAGTTATCAAGAAAAACCTCTTTGGTAGATATGGGTGCTTTTGATATGAATAATGTCCTGCATGGTTGTCATCTTTATTGTGTTGATAATTGCCACACAAATACTTACATACAAAATATTATAAAAGATGAGGTTTTACCAAAATATGATAGGACTAATATGTGTTTTGATCTTATTAATGAAAAGGAGGAATCCTCCAAAGTTTCTTCTATTGTCTCTAACAATGAACCAGGGTATATGGAGAAGCTTCCTTTCAAGCCTCTCCCTCCTAAAGAGAAGAAGAAAAAGAAGAATAGGAGAAGTAAAAGGAGAGAGGAAATGGTATTTTCCCCTAAGCATGTTGCCCCTATTATAGTTTTTGATGAGTCTGAACTCGACGATGTTCCTATGTCTATTACCTATAGTAGTGATCATGATTGGGAAAAGCACACTACTTTTGATATTAAAAATCTCTTCGGTACCAATTCTAAAAATGATGATAATTGTTGTACTATTAGTGTTATCCATGTTCCTTCCAATGATGATATGTTTACAAATGAACACACTTTGGAAGATAACTATTCTATTGTTTATGATGATTGCAATGATGAATATGATATTTTCAGTCCACCTACTATTGAGGAGAAAATTAATTATGATTACAATATGTCTCCTATATTTGATGATTATGGTGATGAGAATAATAATGATAGCTATTTTGTTGAATTTTCTCCCACTATAATTAATAAGAACGACTATGTTTATGTGGGGAGTATTAATTCTTTTATGCATGTGGCTCATGATAAGAATGTTTTATGTGATAGTCATATTGTTAATTTTATTCATGTTGCTACTGAAAGTTATTATGAGAAAGGGAAACATGGTTCTATGCATCTCAATAATATTAAGTTTCCCCTCTTTATGTCGAAATTTTTGAAGCTGGACTTGTTTTGTTTTACTATGCTTGTTGTTTTGTGCTTTCATGACTTGTTTCTTTACAAGATTCCTATGCATAGGAAGTGGGTTAGACTTAAATGTGTTTTGAATTTGCTTCTTGATGCTCTCTTTTACTTCAATTCATATTTCTTATGCGAGCATCTTCTCAAACTATCAAGCCTAACTTAAAGTCATTAAAGAAAAGTACTTATTGGGAGATAACCCAAAAGTTTTAGATAGGTCTTGGAAGTTATTACTTCTGTAATAACCGCTTCTTATCCTTTTTATTTTCTTTTTGTGCTAAGAGTAACCTCTAATGAGAGAGAAGTAATGCTTGGGAAAGTTGCTGTCCCGAAACAGATTTTTGTGCTTCACTGTAAAAATTCGTGTAAAATCTCTGTACGTCCTTTTGATGCGTGATTTTTTGTGCTTCTTCTGCAGGTTGTTATCTAACTTTCGTTAGTTCAACACTTTTTGATTTGAGCAACAGAAGGTCTTCGAAAAAATTCGTCTTTACCTGCTGGTCTGTTTTGACAGATTTCTGCCATTTTCTGCATTTGCTTCTCGTTGGTTCCTTTTTGAGTTCTTTTGGGGAATCGAGCTTTTTGAGTGAAGTGCTACAGTAGCTAGTGTTCTAATGGAATTTTATTTGGTGTTAGAACTGAACCTTAAGACTTATTTATCTTGAGTGCACTAATGTTGCTAATAAAGATTTTGTGAAGTTTTGTATGAAGGAAAAATTTTAGGTGTATGGAAGGAATGAGTAATGAGATGAAGGATGGACTAAAGCTCAAGCTTGGGGATGCCACGCGTGTCACCCCAAGAAATATCCAAGAAGTACAAGCGTCAAAGCTTGGGGATGCCCAAGGCATCCCTTCTTCATCAATAAAAATCCCTGGTTTCTTCCAAACGCTTCATTTTTATTGTTTCATGCACAATTGTGTTGTTCTTGGAGCGTCTTCTTTTTCGTTTTCGTTTTGGTTTTCATTTGTTTGGTTTTTTAGTTTGCTAAATAAATTGGTTGGACACCCTCTTTCATACACTGGTTTTCAAATAGTTTGGTTTGGTTTGGAAAAGAGTAGGAAGGCTGTAACAACCCAAAACTTCAATCCAAGCTTATCAAGATCAAGTCATCCAAAAATGGGGTTAACAAAAACTTTTCCAAATATAAAATGAAAGCATTCATATATGTGTGCATTTAAAATAGGAGTTGTTTTGAATTGCCATGATTATGTGATCCTTTGCTTCTAAAATGTTTCTTAGGTGATTTAAACATCATCTACATCATTCCCAAACTTTTCCTAAAGAAAATCAAATCAAAAAGAATTAAAATGAAGGAATGGTCATTTGGACAAATTTAACTCTCATACCTACTTTGGCTATTCCTAGTACTCAATTCTTAATAGAAACAATTCTTGATCTTTACACCCCTTGCTAGTACACATAATGAGGTACCAAGGCCCACCTTTTGATCTACTAAAAACCTTCTGTAAACTATTTTAAATGACAGTTTAAAATTGAATCTAATGCATATGCATAGATCACCCCTATTTCAAAAACCATCAAATTGAGCACCATTTTCAAAACCCTTGCAACCAGAGACTACCTATCACTAGTGGAGATCACCCAAAAATTTTGAGCTCAAAATTCAAAACTTTTTCTCTTGCGGCCATTTCATCAAACACTTGGCAGGCAGAATCACACCTCTAATCCTAGCTCACTGTTTTGAACAGAGTTTTGCCCCCATTTACTCCCTCTGTCTCCCAATGATCTAACCAAAGCCTAAACACCCATCCCCTACACCCCTAGCAACAATGCCATGCCGACCCGAGCCATGCCTCGCCGGCCAAACTTGCAACCGCTGCAGCAGACCACCCCTCTCCCCCTATCCATGTCTAGGAGGCAGCCAGCACCGCACCGCCCCTCTCTATCCCTTGCCCGAGCCAAGACCAGCCATGGACCACAGAGGAGAACCCGCGCCCAGTGCCACCGAACCATGCCGCCGCCGCCCGCAGAGCGCGCACTGTCCCCGCGTGCACAAGCCGCCGCTCGACACCAGCCCGCGCCCACCGCTCCGTCTCGACCTAGAGAACACCCCAGACACCTTCGTTCGTCGCTGCCTCTGGAGAAGAAGGGTGCCGTTGATTCTGTCCACCCCAAGCTCCACCACGACCACGCCTCGCCTCGCCATCGTCTTCCACTTTGATCGCCCGCATCTCCGACCCCGCTGGAGCCCTGGTACGCCCCCAGTAGACCCCCACTGAGCCGCTAGGGTTCGAGCTCGCCGGCGACCCGTCCGTCGTCGACGACGACCCTCAGCCGTAGATCTAGCCTCTAATCGCATGGCCCACAGCGCGCGTACCGTTTCGCGTTTTAAGAGCCGCTGACAAGTGGGACCCCCCTGTCAGCTGAGCCCCGTGCCACGTAGCGCCACTCGGCCGGCCCATTTCCTTTCCCGCGCAAGCCCGTAGATTCAAATCTAGGTTTTTCTTTTTAGTTAGAATATAGTTTCTGTCCAGTGTTTCAAAATTCAATTCTGTGAGTTTGACAAATCCAAATTACATGAAACTAATTTTTGTCTGAAAGGTATTGAAATGCTCTATCCAAGCCCGTTGGATTTAATTCATTTAGAGTTATAGATTTCTCCTAATAAAAATAAGAAGACAGAAGCTTTTGCAACTTGAAACATTTTTGTAAAATCAACCAAGTTAGCTTTTGAGTTGATTCCAACTCTCAAAAATCACATTTCATCATATCTATCCAAATATGTAATAATATTAAGGTTTACAGGCAGTGACTTTGGACTAGTACCAAAATAATGCTATATAGGCATTTCTAGTCACTTTAAATCATTAAATAATGAACTTAAACCAAAGTAATATTGATCCAACCTTTAAATCTCATTCCCACATGTTAGAATATGTGGCGAGGACATGTGTCCACATGATCCCATATTTTGGTGGTGAATATTAAAATGGAGTTAATATTTCAATGAGTAGAAATTACTTTTCCAAAATAAAAAGGTTGAAACTATTGAATTAAAACTTATGATGTTTGGGATGATAATAGATCATCAATTGTGTGGTTTAGAATACTACTTAGCCTAAGTTAAGTATTGTTTGGTGATTGTGCACTCCCTATGTATTTCTAGACGCTAGTACCGACCAAGCCTTCGAGGAGGAGGAGTTCTACCAAGAAGAAGAAGAAGAAGAAGAAGAAGAAGAAGAAAACTTCAACCACTGCACCAACCAAGGCAAGCTATTAGTGGCAAGCTAACCCTTGCAAACATGCTTTAGTAAGCTATTGTAGCAAGCTAGAATAAAACTAGATGGTTTAGTAAAGATGCCTTAAGCATACTTTGATCACACCCCCTTAGTTTACACAAAGTGCTCTAATTAATTTTGAAGGTAGCATAAAGAGTATAAAACTTGACCTATTTAGGAACCTTTAGATGTCATTCTATGGCATGAGATTGATCCCACCTTTCCACCTTAGTGAACACTCTTAACCTAGTGTTTTAGAATAGATCAAACTTGAGTCACTTTAGATGGGAACACTTGGTGAAAATGAGTTATGAAAACCTTGGAATCATGAGTCATTCTATTGAGATGTTTTGACATGTGTTGAGAAACACAATTGGTTTATGATGATGAAAATGATGAGGCATGAGCCTTAACGCTTTTTATAAAACTGATGGTTGGATTCGGATGCGATACCATTCCAAATTTACCGTACAACCACATTACCTGAATTGGGTAAGGCTTAGCTGGAAATTTATATGCATTAGTATTAGTTCCCTCACGGGAGAGGTTTGAGCTGAGGCTACCTCTCAATGATGTCCACCTATGCAGTGCCCAAGATGACTGATGGTCATGGTTGGGAGGCCATGCTCATAGGAGAGGTGCTTGTACTAGGGTGTGTAAAGGGAAGGTTATGTTTGATTATCTGCATACTAAGTATGATGATTCAGGGTTATCCCTGACAGATGTATCGAATCTTGTGGTGAAAGTGTACCACCTCTACAGAGTGTCAAACTATTCGAATAGCCGCGTCCGCGGTTATGGACAGTTGGAATGGCCATACTGTTTCGTTGTCAGATGTTTTCTAAATAACTTGAAATGAATGATGAACTTTGACTTGCCCACAACAGGGTTGTGTAGATGATAATAGCTTCCCAACTTAAGTGATTCTAGAACTTTACTTTATCTTTTCTTGCTTCAGAACTCAGCTTAGGTTTCAAACTTAACTTGATAGTTTTTTTTTCAATTCAGCACTTTAACTTAGAATTATAACCCTTGCTAGTAGTAGTTTGCGAGTACTTAAAGAGTACTCATGGCTTTTGTCCCTGGCTATTATCATGGCCTGACTATGAAGGAGATTATCAAGATGATGGTCAGCAAGACGGCTATGATAACTAGGACTATCTGCCTTCGTCAGCATTGCATGTGCCCCTGAAGATGGACCCCACCGCTACGCTATCGTTTATTTCCGCTGCTTGTTGTATTAAAGACTGGATCATGAGATCCTTATTTGTGTAAAACCTTATGTATGGTTTGTAACGGATGATGTACTGTATATCCAATCCGTTATGTCTCGCAAAAATGGTAATCCTGGGATTGCGAGGTATGGCATAACGGGCATCCGGGATTAAAAATCCGGGTGTTGACAAGTTGGTATTAGAGCCATCCTGACCATAGGAGACCCTAGTTAGAATGGACGTCCAAACCAAAAACTTAGCTTCAAAACCAAAGTGAGTATTTATGAAAAACTATTTCCCCTCTTACCCTTGTGAACTCATTCTTTCTCAAAAATACATGTTCCTCAAAATTCTTACATTACTACTTAAAATTTGACACACTTGATCACTTCACTAATTTCCTCATCCTAAATTCTTGTAGATGGAGACTCAGTTCAGCAAGTTTTACCAGTTGGGAAACGGAGGTCAGCTGATCTTCGAGAGGGATCTGGATTCACTGTCAGAATTATTGGGACGCCCACATTCGGAGTTTCTTGGAGCTCAACTTCCAGGACCCCCAGGAGGAGACCTACAATGGCTAGTCACCGCAGATCTTCGAGGAAGCATTGAAGCACCAACTTCTGGGAGATTTCAGTTCTCTGTGAGAGAGAACAGCTGGCTAGATGGATTAGCCAGGGCAATGCATGAAGCTCTCGCACGTCTATGTGCCCTCAGCGTCAACAAGATTCAAGGAACCCGTTTTGCCCACTATGCAAGACGTGACTTCATGGGAATGCCGATGGAGATGCCAAGTCACCCAGAGTTGAGGCGTCAAGTGGAGAACCTCGACTTCTTGCTTCATGACCGACAGCAGGAACTGGACAATGCCAGGGAGTTAGCCAACCAGAACCGTGCCATCGCCGACCAGAAGGCCCAGACTTTCACACTCCTCGCCCAAGATCGCCAGGCTCTTCGTCGCCAGCGTGCCAAGAAGGATCGCACCATCGCCCGTCTTTGCAAGAAGGTGGCCGACCTCGAGAAGACCGTCAAGGAGCAGGAAGCTCAGCTTGCCGCCAAAAAAGAAGATGATGAGGGAGAAGACATCCAGGGAGATATGGATTCTTACCTCAACAACGATGACGATTTTCTGGCAGAGGATGCTGTGGACTTCTACACTGATGATGAAGACTTCGACTTCATTGACGATGAGTAGATGCACTAGAGCACTGTCGTAGCATGAGATGTATCATCTCATTGTATCGTAGTTTGCAGAATGGTTCTTCAAACCATCTGTTTTCCCCTTTGATTGTTGTGGTGTGTTGTATCGTGTGCTTGCTTGCATGAATGAGAATGAAGTTAGTTGAAAAACCTGAGTCTAACTCAAAGTTGTAGCTTTGAAAACCCAAAACCATGAACCTTAGAATTTCTCTCTTACCCCTATATCTATCTCAATCTTCAGATGACTCGTGGAAACCAAGGAGGGAGCAGCTCATCGCAGGACCCAATGCTGCAGATCTTGCAGAATCTCATCGCAGACCGTGAAGCAAGCAGGGCCGAGCGTCAAGCCAACTTAGCAACATTGCAGCAGATCGCCCAAATGGCTCTCAACAACCAAGGACATGGAAATCAGGATCACCATGGATCTAAACTCAAAAAATTTCAGAACACCAATCCCCCAATCTGAAAACCAATCTGAAAACCCATTAGATGCTGATGACTGGTTACAGACCATGGAAAACAACCTCGAAGTTGCAGGAGTTGAGGAGAATGAGAAAGTTCTCTTCGCCACCCACTATCTGGCGGGAGATGCAAGAGCTTGGTGGAATAGCGTCCGCAACATGAACCATGGCCAGGTGATGACCTGGGAAGCATTCAAGGTCAAGTTCAGCCGCACCCACGTGCCGCAAGGTCTTGTCAACAGGATGAGAGATGAATTCCATGAACTGAAGCAAGGAAGATTGACTGTAGTAGAGTACCGTGACAAATTCTTGTCACTTGCCAAATATGCACCGGATGAAATCAACACGAAGGCCAAGAAGAAAGAGAGATTCTTAAACGGACTGCATGATGAGATGCAGACTGTCCTCGTCAACATCCGTTTCCAGGATCTTGAAGAGCTAGTCGACTCTGCCATTCAGATGGAAGGGAAGATTAACCAGGCAAACGACAACCGCAAGCGTCGTATGATGCAGCAGTCTGGATCCAGTAGTCACCAGAAGTACCGTCCCAACCCCTCACTAGGATATGCACCAAGGAACAACCGACCCCCAAATTCTCGCCCAAGCTACCCCAACCGTAGCGGAGGAAATGTGAAGCCCGGAGGAAACAATCACAACTCCGGTAACGCCAACAACTTCAACCGTGCCCCTCCCAAGAGCAACAACAACAACACTGCCCCCAGAACTGGCAGCAATGTTGTACCTGTCGCAGTCAAGGACAAGTCCCAGATCACTTGTTTCGAGTGTGGAGTGAAGGGTCACTACTCCAATGAGTGTCCCAAGAAGACTGCCGCCAATGCCCATGTGAATGCCCCAGCTCAGCAGCAGCGTCGTGTTCAACCAGGCAGGAGATTTACCCTAGGGAACCCGCACAACCGCAACGGTCGTCTCTTCCACATGAACGCAGAAGAAACCCAGGAAGCACCAGATGTCGTGCTGGGTATGTTTTCTGTCAACTCAGTTTTAGCAAGAGTATTGTTTGATTCTAGAGCATCGCATTCATTTGTCACCGAAGAATTTGTATGCACTAGGCCGGCCCATTTCCTTTCCTGCGCAAGCCCGTAGATTCAAATCTAGGTTTTGCTTTTTAGTTAGAATATAGTTTCTGTCCAGTGTTTCAAAATTCAATTCTGTGAGTTTGACAAATCCAAATTACATGAAACTAATTTTGTCTGAAAGGTATTGAAATGCTCTATCCAAGACCGTTGGATTTAATTCATTTAGAGTTATAGATTTCTCCTAATAAAAATAAGAAGACAGAAGCTTTTGCAACTTGAAACATTTTTGTAAAATCAACCAAGTTAGCTTTTGAGTTGATTCCAACTCTCAAAAATCACATTTCATCATATCTATCCAAATATGTAATAATATTAAGGTTTACAGGCAGTGACTTTGGACTAGTACCAAAATAATGCTATATAGGCATTTCTAGTCACTTTAAATCATTAAATAATGAACTTAAACCAAAGTAATATTGATCCAACCTTTAAATCTCATTCCCACATGTTAGAATATGTGGCGAGGACATGTGTCCACATGATCCCATATTTTGGTGGTGAATATTAAAATGGAGTTAATATTTCAATGAGTAGAAATTACTTTTCCAAAATAAAAAGGTTGAAACTATTGAATTAAAACTTATGATGTTTGGGATGATAATAGATCATCAATTGTGTGGTTTAGAATACTACTTAGCCTAAGTTAAGTATTGTTTGGTGATTGTGCACTCCCTATGTATTTCTAGACGCTAGTACCGACCAAGCCTTCGAGGAGGAGGAGTTCTACCAAGAAGAAGAAGAAGAAGAAGAAGAAGAAAACTTCAACCACTGCACCAACCAAGGCAAGCTATTAGTGGCAAGCTAACCCTTGCAAACATGCTTTAGTAAGCTATTGTAGCAAGCTAGAATAAAACTAGATGGTTTAGTAAAGATGCCTTAAGCATACTTTGATCACACCCCCTTAGTTTACACAAAGTGCTCTAATTAATTTTGAAGGTAGCATAAAGAGTATAAAACTTGACCTATTTAGGAACCTTTAGATGTCATTCTATGGCATGAGATTGATCCCACCTTTCCACCTTAGTGAACACTCTTAACCTAGTGTTTTAGAATAGATCAAACTTGAGTCACTTTAGATGGGAACACTTGGTGAAAATGAGTTATGAAAACCTTGGAATCATGAGTCATTCTATTGAGATGTTTTGACATGTGTTGAGAAACACAATTGGTTTATGATGATGAAAATGATGAGGCATGAGCCTTAACGCTTTTTATAAAACTGATGGTTGGATTCGGATGCGATACCATTCCAAATTTACCGTACAACCACATTACCTGAATTGGGTAAGGCTTAGCTGGAAATTTATATGCATTAGTATTAGTTCCCTCACGGGAGAGGTTTGAGCTGAGGCTACCTCTCAATGATGTCCACCTATGCAGTGCCCAAGATGACTGATGGTCATGGTTGGGAGGCCATGCTCATAGGAGAGGTGCTTGTACTAGGGTGTGTAAAGGGAAGGTTATGTTTGATTATCTGCATACTAAGTATGATGATTCAGGGTTATCCCTGACAGATGTATCGAATCTTGTGGTGAAAGTGTACCACCTCTACAGAGTGTCAAACTATTCGAATAGCCGCGTCCGCGGTTATGGACAGTTGGAATGGCCATACTGTTTCGTTGTCAGATGTTTTCTAAATAACTTGAAATGAATGATGAACTTTGACTTGCTCACAACAGGGTTGTGTAGATGATAATAGCTTCCCAACTTAAGTGATTCTAGAACTTTACTTTATCTTTTCTTGCTTCAGAACTCAAGTTAGGTTTCAAACTTAACTTGATATTTTTTTTTCAATTCAGCACTTTAACTTAGAATTATAACCCTTGCTAGTAGTAGTTTGCGAGTACTTAAAGAGTACTCATGGCTTTTGTCCCTGGCTATTATCATGGCCTGACTATGAAGGAGATTATCAAGATGATGGTCAGCCGGACGGCTATGATAACTAGGACTATCTGCCTTCGTCAGCATTGCATGTGCCCCTGAAGATGGACCCCACCGCTACGCTATCGTTTATTTCCGCTGCTTGTTGTATTAAAGACTGGATCATGAGATCCTTATTTGTGTAAAACCTTATGTATGGTTTGTAACGGATGATGTACTGTGATATCCAATCCGTTATGTCTCGCAAAAATGGTAATCCTGGGATTGCGAGGTATGGCATAACGGGCATCCGGGATTAAAAATCCGGGTGTTGACAAAGGCTCATGCTTAAGTGGTAAAGAGAGCTTGTTTTTAACTGTGGCCTATGCTTTGTCATGCCATGCTTGATATTGTTTTGATTTTATGCTTACTATTCTTTGATGTAGCATGACTTGTTATAAACAATTGAGATTGCTTAATGTGCCTTGGATGAATCATGCGTTGTTTTAGCATATTAAAGCATAGTATTGTGGTATTCTCCTTTGATGATTTATTTGGGTTGACTTGGCACATGCTCACACCATGTTATGACTATCTCAAGTCACCATAGCCTTTATGATCCTTTAGTTTTCAACTTGTAGTATCACTTTATGTGTTGATCAATGATGTTTTGTCGCTCTACATGATTATGGCCATTACCGCTCTCTTAGTTTGTCGCTCCCAGTCTTTTGCTAGCCTCCACAACCAAGTATGAGTTCCACTCATGCATCCAACTCCTTAAACCAAGTTATTCCAAAGAGTCCACCATACCTACCTACTAGCTTATGCTATTCCAAGTATATTCATGCTTTTGTTTACCTTCCAAATTAAACTTGTTATGAGAAAACTAGTGATTAAAGCTCTCACGAACTTGATGGCACACTTTACTTTTCTTGCCCTTAATAAACTTGAACCATTGTGTCGTCTATGTTGTATATGCTTGCACTTATTTGTCGGGAATTAGCAGAACCATGTTTTCATCGGGAACGCTTTCAACATTGCACTTGGTACTTGTACCTAGTTGATATCATGCTCTTTTGTATATGGATGTCGTCGGTGTGAAATGAAAGGGGAGCTTGTAAGTCCATGGAGTTATGTATATGTGTTAGAGAAACGCCTGGGCCGCTGGTCTAATCCATGCTGACATGGTGGAAACCTGCAGCGTAACCATAATGAGCTGTCTATGAAGCATTCTTCTTATAAAAAAAGAGTCCTATCTTGAGAAAAAAGAGAAAAGAGAAAAAAAGAGATTATGAAAAGAGGAAAGAGAGAAAAAAGCACCATATTCCCATGGTAAATAAGAAGATTGCTGAGATGCTCGTTGTATGCTTGCCTTGTCATTTTGATATGGGGATTCTTCCGTATCATCGGGCAAGGGGTACCCCGTTAGCGGTTCTCTATGATACACATGTACTTACGATGACAAGAACTTACTGGTGACTAAACTTGAGTAGCATGAGGAGCGGCCCTCGTATACAAGGGACATGAGATTCCTAACTTATACTTCGTCAAGCATATACTCCATAGTTTGTTTACTTCAAACTTAATCACTTCAAGATGCTTATGATAGGGGCAATGAGAGCTGAAAACTAATAAGTACCATATTTTTTGGAAGCTCTTTACGAAACTTGAATCCCTGCTTCCTTCTATGAAGTCCTTTCTTCCACTTTTATATTGAGTCTCCACCTTCTATCTTTATGCACCTACTTTGAGAGCATAGTGGCCATTCTTAGTTCTATGTGCATTGTCCCAAGACTTGTTGATTGATGCATACTTTGATATTGCTTATTTTAAACTATTTGTATCTAGTCACTCTTATGAACTTTGAAGGTGTCCTATGCATTTATATTTGCTACTCTATGAGGGACAAGCTGAATACCACTATGCTATGTTTTCTTTATGTGAAACAAACAAACGTCTTGCGAAGCATTGTTATTCATCATGAATCTTTTGTTTGTGCCTTTTCATGTTGCATCATAGTTTCTTTGCTTATTGCTAGAACTTTGTCTTTCATGTTTTGATTGAAGTACTATGATCCCAGCTATCAATGTTTTACAAATACTTTAATCAAGTTTATGATGGTGCATGTCACCTCAAAAATTATTCTTTCTTTTTATCACTGACCTACTCAAGGACGACCAGGAGTTAAGCTTGGGGATGTTGATACATTTCAAATGTATCTATAATTTTTGATGTTCCATGCTTGGTTTTATCTACTTTCTTGTGTTTTGTTCCAATGTTGGAGTACTTTTCATATGATTTCTTGGACTAACCTATTAACAAGATGCCACAGTGCCAGTTGCCTGTTTTCTACTGTTTTTGGTTCCAGGAAGTCAGAAAATAAATATTCTTGGAATTGGACGGGACAAAAGCCAAAGTTACTATTTTCCTGGAAGACTCACGGAGCCAGAAGGAGAGTCGGAGAGGGGCCATAGGGTGGCCACACCCCCCTTGGCGCGGGCCAGCCCAGGCCACGCCAGGGCATGGTGTGGGCCCCCTGGCACTCCACCGACCTTGCCTCTTCGCCTATAAGGAGCCTCCCGATACCAAAACCCTAGATGGTCAATCAGAAATCCACGAAAAGTTCCGCAGCGCCGCCGCCACCGAAGTGGAGATTCGGGGGACAGAAAGTCTCTGTTCCGGCACCCTGCCGGGACGGGGAAGTGCCCCCCGAGCCATCTCCATCGATCTCCACCGCCATCTCCATCACCATTGCTGATTCCCATGATGAGGAGGGAGTAGTTCTCTCTCGAGGCTAAGGGTTCTACCGGTAGCTATGTGTTCATCTCTCTCTCTATGCATGATCATATTGTGATCATGAGCTTGTAATCTATAGATCTACCTTGCTACTCAAGTGCTTCAATAGATCTCTGCTCTCCCCATGTGTGTGAAAGTGACAGCGTGCACACCATGGTGGCACTTAGGCTAGAGATTACAAATACTTGTTATGAGTTATATTTGGAGTTGGATGTCTTTATGAAATTGTGGTGTTTGTTGGACTCATCTAGTACTCAAGGTGACAGTGTGGGGTTATCTAGATGGGAAAGGCTTACTTTGAGGTGTGCTGTTATAGCCCTACCATCGATTAGAGTGTTCAACCGGAGAGTAGTTTAGCGTAGTATCATGAAGATGATATATTTATATGAGAGTGTTCACTAGTGAAAGTATGATCCCTAGGTCTTGTTTCTAAGCATTGAAACACCGTTTGCAACTAGATCTGTTACATGTTTGCTTGCTTCCTTCTTTATTTCAGTTTGCCTTTAGTCTTTTCCACACCATCAAGCTATTTTCTATCACCATTACCACTTATAATTATCTATACCACTTGTATTTCACTATCTCTTCGCCGAACTAGTGCACCTATACACCTGACAAGTGTATTGGGTGTGTTGGGGACACAAGCGACTTCTTGTATCTTGATTGCAGGGTTGCTTGAGAGGGGATACCTTTGACCACTTTCTCCCTGAGTTTGATAAACCTTGGGTGGTCCACTTAAGGGAAAACTTGCTCTTGTTCTACAAACCTCTGCACTTGGAGGCCCAACAACTGTCTACAAGAATAAAAGTGCGTAGACATCACAACCTCCGGTAACAATGATTAATTTGATCTCACGGTCTAAGGATCAGGACACTCTGTTTTTGACAATTGCAACATGAACTAAGTGACATGATCGTGTTGCAACAATCATTGGTGGGAAGTGTCCATCACATCATTCCAGATGATATGACTTCATTGTCAGTGACTTTTTTAGCCCATGATCAAGAAACCTTGATCATCGTCTGCCCAATGAACTAGTTGAATAGAGGCTACTAGGGACCTGGGTTTGTTTGTATACCACACCTGTATCAATGTTTCCGCTTGATACAGTTATAACATGATATAAAAATATTATGAACTAATGAGATATGACAATAAAACCCTTTTTATTATTTCTCTCTATGGCATATCTTCTTCACTAGCATCTAGTGGTTACTGATGCTTTATTAACTTGCTTACCTTAGCACACTGAAGTTGTGTTCTTGGGTAGCTTCTGGTTTTTAGAAATGAGAATTTTATTCTCAACCTCACTGATAGACCCTCCCTCTTTAATATCTAATCTCTTTTGTTTGTTCTTGGGTAGCTTCTGGTGTTTTTTGTTTGTTCTAATAATTGGGAAGTGAATGACTCATACTTTTACTTCCAATTTGACTCTGGTTCTGTAGCCCCCGATGCTCAAACTTGTTATTGATAGAGGTATATACACTTTTAGTCCCGCAACTTGCAGCCTGGGAGCAGTTTAGTCCCACAATTTGCAAACCGAGCAAAACTAGTCCCACAACTTGTAACTCGGAAACAGTTTAGTCCAATTTAATCAAATTTTAACAAGTTTGACCAAATTTGTCCACGTTTGTGCAGTCTGGGCCATAGTTTGAAAAACCGAACTGGTAAAACCTAAAAAAACACGTGTACGTCTAGAACGAGCAGTTAGGACTAACTACGATCTCGCCATGACCAGGTAAGCACTTCACGATGAAAAATGTTATTTGTACATACTGTGTACAACTGTATTAAAATTAAAATCATCGGTTGGACTGTGATTTGCCTGTATATTTCGAGTCACTGCGCGTACAGAACCGACGAGGTCTACGTTTCTGGTTTTGCTAGGTTGTACCAGTTTCGTTATTTAAACTATGGCCCAGACAACGCAAACATGGACATATTTCATAAAACTTATTGAAATTTGATCATATTGAACTAAACCATTTCCAAGTTGCAAGTTGTGGGACTAGTTTTGCTCAATTTGCAAATTGTGGGACTAAACTGTTCTCAGGTTACAAGTTGTGGGACTGAAACTGTATATACCTCTTATTGATATACATAGTTAATATTCTTCTCTGTCATAATGACAGTGAAGACTGGAGTGATCTAGCACTGCTACTAGGAAACACTTGTCTTGGTTCCTGTTATATCTATAGTATAAACACTGTTAGATAACTTTGCTCCTTTTAGGTTCCAGGTGAGCATTTAGTTCATCTAATTCAATTGAGCTCAGTTGGAGCTCAGTTGGAGCAAAGTTTAATCTTTCCTAGATGTGGAGTATCTTGAGCCCCCTCGTGACTCAATATTGTGTTCTATGTTGCCATTGGTTTACTGAACTTTTTAATTCACCATTGGTATACTATAGATAGAGCCCATTCTCCAATTATTGCTTGAGAATTCAAGAACATGATCTGGTTTCTATATATTTGTTATTCATGACAAAATTATATAAGAGCATGATTCCTAGCTTATGATAGCTAGGAAAATGATTTATTCTAGTGGTTGTTATTACAATGGCTTTCTTCATAAGAATCATAGTGTTGAATTCATGATACTAGGGGCTTCTACTAATATAGGTGTATGTAATGTGGTGCCTCCGATTTATTTGGAGTGTGCATAGTTTCTGTCATCTTTAGCATGTCATGTTGCAAGAACAATTGGGTAAGCACTATGGTAACTTTCTACTAGATATTATAGTAGATTTCGCATCGCGAGGCCAAAGCGGCATGCAAGACGGAGGTGGTACAGGCATTATTGCCTCATTCCCACCGCAACAATCTCGCCTCGAGTCTTCATGCATATGCTTTTGTGAAGCAAACGGAGTAGGGATAGATGTGGATAGATGTGCACCTACACAATCCGTCTGCTCACGATCTCAAGGGTCAAAGACCTTGGCATTTGCTTCTGTGTCCCTGTGCAAAACTTTATTAACGGCTCCGCTAATTCCTCCTCCTTCTAAATTTGCCACCCACGATACCATGTACTCCCATTGGCCTCCCCTCCTCTTCTCCAACCGCTACCTAGCCCCTGACCTTGGCACCGCATGAAGAAACCAGAGAGGTTACCCTAATCGTCCGCGCTCGGCATCTGAGAATGGCACGCCCAACTGGCGATCCTGTTGGAAATATGCCCTAGAGACAAATAGTAGTAAGGACTATTATCATATTTCATATAGTTTATGATTTTTTTGAGGTGAAACAGTAGGGAAAAATCCCCACTGCAATTTTTTTATTATATATGTGTATGTTACAAAGAGAAAATGATCTAAGGTAGATCATAAACAGTTACATCTAAATTGAAACAATCTATTCTATCCCTGATCTAATTGCTGACTGAGCCAGGCTTTGAATTTCTCCTTGTATTTTCCTTTGATTCTGAATTGTATCCATCTCATTTCCTGGTAGAAAATTGCTTTCCATCTATCAAAAGTGGGTCTTTTGTCATTAAAAATCTTCTCATTTCTGCAAATCCAGATAGCCCAGGAAGTCATGATAATAATTTCCATTGCAAATGGTAGATGTAACTTTTCTTTGATGTTTGAAATAGCTTCTAATCCTGTTAGATTTGTAGTTCTATTTCTGGAAATATGGTCCCAACATTTTTTTGCAAATGGACAATCCTAGAAAAGATGATTTGCTGATTCTTCTGTGATGCAGTTTGATGTAACACAATTGTAACCAGGAAGGTTGAAATTCTTTCTCATCAGTAGGTTTCTTGTATTCAATCTGTCTAGTAACAAAAGCCAGAAAAAGAACTTGTGTTTATTTTGACAGGAGGTTGCCCAAACCCAGGAAAAGTGAGGTGGTGATGGTGAGTATCCAATCATGGCTGAGTAGGCCTTTTTAACTTCAAATTTATCTGATCCCCAAATATAGTTCCAATTATCATGGGTGTCCTCCTGAGTGTCATGCCTGAATTCCTGGCATCTTTCTTCTAGGACTAAAAACTCAGAGAAAGCTTGATGAGAGAGAGGTAGGTGGAAGTTATCTTCAAGGAATTCAGCATGAAGGAAATCATGAATACTGATGATTGTGGACTTAGCATAGGACAGAAGGTGAGGGAATTTGTTCATCAAGCACTCCTCTTGCCAAAGGTCAGTCCAGAAATAAGCAGATTTGCCTGATTTCAGATTGCATTTAGCCATGCCTTTATAGTTATTAATTAATTTGATATGTGACTTCCACCAGAAAGATCCCTCCATGCTTCTTCTAGGTAATTTTCCATTTTTGTAATAAGTCTCCCATATGAGATGAACCCAAGGTATGTCTTGGTGGTTGTATAATTTGTCCAAATTTTTCAGAAGGAGGGCATTATTTTGAATCTGTAGGTTCAGTACCCCTAAACCCCTTGGTTTCTAGGACGGCAGATTTTGTCCCATGATACAAGTGCTTGTCCTTTTGCTTGCACATCATCAGTCTTCTTTCTCCACAGACAATATCTCATATATTTAATAATTTGATCCTTGATGGCTATTGGCACCTCCAAACAGCTCATATAAAATAGAGGAAGTGAGGAGAGAACAGATTTGACCAGCTGCAGTTTTCCTCCATAATTCAAGAAATCAGCAATTCCACATAATCTTCTTTCCACTCTCTGAACAATGGGAAGAAAATGCTCCATAGATGGCTTTGTAATGCTTAATGGAAGCCCAAGGTAGGTAAAAGGGAGGCATCCAGTTTGACAGTTGATTGTCATAGCAAAATGCATAAGTCTATCATTACATGTGTTTATTGGCATCATGCTAGATTTCAGGTAATTGACTTTGAGTCTAGTGGAAATTGCAAATGTTTGAAGAAGTGCTTTCAAGCATAATAATTGAGATGCATTAGCTTTAAGAATCACCAATGTGTCATCAGCATATGGAATAACTGGGAAGTCACTGTTGGTTGGTCCCACAATAGGTGGAGTTATAAGATTCATATGCATGGCCTTGTTTAGGACAGATTGTAGGAGGTCAGCTGTAAGGACAAATAGTAATGGTGAAAGTGGGTCTCCTTGTCTAACACCTCTCCTGTAGTAAAACTTTTTACCAGGCACACCATTGAGAAGAATTTCAGAAGTTCTAGATTCAAAGATCATTTCAATCCACCTAATCCATTTTCTCCCAAATCCTCTAGCTTTAAGGATATTTATGATGGCAGAGTGGTCAACTGTAAAATGCCTTCTCAAAATCAAGTTTGAGAATTAAAATTTCCTCCTTTGACTTGTGGCATTGGAATAAGTATTCAAATTCCCAACCAATGCAATCTTGAATAGATCTGTTGTTGAGAAAACCATATTGGTTTTTATGTACCAATTTCGGAATGATAGATTGCAGTCTATTTGCAAGAAGTTTGGTAATTATTTTGAATATACAGTTCAATAGAGAGATTGGTCTGAAATTAGTTGATGTAGATGGGCAAGTGACTTTGGGTACGAGTGTAATGTAAGAAGAGTTGATGCTCTCAAGGGACACTTTCTCATTGAAGAAATCATGAATCAGTAATTTGATATCATATCCAATGATAGACCAGCAACTTTTGATAAATTCATTATTAAAACCATCAGGTCCAGCTGACTTGTCATTTGGTAGATCAGTGATAACCTCCTCAATTTCCTTGTCAAGAAATGGTTTTTCAAGTGAATCCTTCATCTCATCAGTCATTCCATTTCCATAGAAGTCTGCAAGATTATAGTGCATCTCAGTTTTGACTAATGTACCCATTCTTGCCCTGAAGTCATTCCAAAAGATATCAGCCTTGTCATAGTGATTTGTAAATTCCTGTCCAGATTCATTCTTGATCATTGATATATAGTTATGTCTGTAACTGATGGTAGCTTTGGAATGGAAAAACTTAGTGTTTTCATCTCCAAGTTTTACCCATTTAATTTTCCCTCTTTGTTTCCAATAGGTGTTTTGGTTCTGAAGAAGAGAGATAATATGGGATTTCAGGATATCTCTGAGGTGCCACTCATTGATGGTTAATGTTCTAGATTCTTCAAGTAGGTCCAGGAGATCAATGGTGTCATTCACCTTAGCAATCTGATCTTTTAAGAAAGGTAACTGTTTTGCCCAAATCTTGATGCCTCTCCTCACATTTTTTAACTTGGCACAAATTCTTTTTGCCATGTCCTGATAATTCATAGGAATATTCCAAGCATTTTGTACAATCATCTTAAAATCAAAATGATGAAGCCAGCAATTTTCAAATCTAAAGATTTGAGCCTTGGGGATGTTAGTTCCAATGGATATGACACAAGGGAGATGATCAGAAGTAGGTTTGGATAGTGGAGTAACCATAGTGTATGGGTATTTGGTTGTCCAAGAACTAGATGTAAAAAACCAGTCCAGTCTTTCTAGGAGTGGATCTTTTTGCATGTTACTCCAGGTGAATTTTCTACCCTTTAGTGGCAACTCAATAAGACCCAGGTTGCAGATAGCATCATTGAAGAGCATAGTTTCATTAACATCTCCCCCACTTTTATTTCTATCAGTGAGACTTCTGATAAGGTTAAAATCACCTAACACTAGCCAATCCATATTATCAGGCATAGTGATGTTTGAAAACCAGTCTAAGAAGTCCATCTTTCTATCATTTTGACATGGACCATAGATATTAGTGAGAGTCCAGGTATCATTTGATAATTGAGAGGTGAAGGTAACAGAAGTTGAGAAATCATTTTGGAAAGCCCTGGTACCATTGAATAAAGTACTGTTCCAGATGGTAATAATTCCTCTAGAAGCACCAATTGATGGTAAGAAATCAAAACTGTCAAACTTGTTTGGACAGAATTTTTTTAAATAATTGATATCAAAGTTTTCTCTCTTGGTTTCTTGGAGACAGATAATGTCACATTCAGATTCCATGATCTTGCTTTTTAGTGGTAACCATTTTTTCTCAGAGTCAATTCCCCTGAGATTCCAGTTCAGAATCTTCCAGTTTCTGTTGTTACTCATTTATAAACCAATTGGGTGAGCATTGGGGTGACACAAATTTTGAAGTCACACAAATAAGACTGAACATATCATAGGATACTGAATTCATAAACATGTCCAACATCAAATAGGTCTGCAACAACTCATAACAGATATGAAAGGTAACTGGTCCAATCACAAAAGGAAAGGTTTTTGTAAACATTAACCACATTATTTAGGTGCTTTCTTCTTAGACTGCTGTCCACAAGATTCAGCAGCACCTCCCTTCTTCTTGCTTGTAAGGTATGGTTCTGGACCAGTCTTCTTAGGTCCAGGCTTTCCAGGTGGCTTGATGATCAAGTCATTGATCCTGCCCTTCTTCAGCAACCTTTTCTCTAGTTCCCCCTCCTTAACCTTGCAAAATGATTCAGCAAGATTCTTAACAACCTTATTACTGAGACAAGGTGGATCAACATTGCAAGAGAGGCAATTATGATCAGAGCAATTCATATGGCTTTTAAAACCCCCATTAAGTTCCACAATTCTGGGGCTCCTTCTCACCTCAGATTCCACCAGTGGTTCTTTACCCCTCCTCCTCTTTGCAGGAGCATTTGGTACCATCATGCTTGATGGGGAATCATTTAGGCAATGAGGAGGAATCTGTCCAACACATTCATCAGGTATAATGAAGGTGAAAGTAGTTTCTTCAGTAATTGGCTCTTTAATAATCTCCCAAAGGGGAGATGTGAGAAAATGTCTAGTCCAACTGAATTTCTCAGGTGTGATGAGCATTAGAGTGATAAAATTAAACCAACTTACATGAATGTCACATTGCAGTTTGCCTTTGTCAGGTGAGGGATTCATGTGAGGAGCAAAGAATCTGTCCCATAGCTCAAGACCTTGCTTTGAGAAAGAATTCCTGGCAGAAAGCATCTCAGATGAGTTGACAAAAGGAATAATGGCCATTCCAACTTGAAGGTGTGCCTCATTTGGAGAGAGGAGGTTAGTGTCCTCCATCATCCAGTCATCTTGCATGTTACCCTCATCAGCTTGGTTGGTGTCCTCCTCATCTTGGTAATTCTGCAGAATGTTAAGCAGTCCTTCTCCCATGCCCACATCCTGATCAGCATTAGCAATATTTTGCTCCACCTCAATATCCTCTGCTCCATGGACAGATGCCTTGTCACTGTCAGATGAAACATTTGCAACAGGTATAGATCCAGTAACAGCACTGTCAGCCTCCTGAGGTGGCAAATCCTGGTTGTCAATGGGCATGTCAACACCTTCAGCAAATACAGGTCCTTGGACAGCATTCCAGTTGCCCTAGCCAGCATTGTTCTGAGGGGCAGGGTCAATCCATTGGTCCCATCCACCAATGTCCCCTTCAGGTTGTGGTGGAGGAGGTGGAGAAGGGGGCCCAAATATGGGTCCCACCACAGGTAGAGGGTGTGGGTCAACACCATCATCAGGTAGTGGGTCCTCATCAGGTGCCCTCCCCCCTAGGAGATTGCTGTTCAATATTTCCATAGAAAAGGTCCATGATTCAGTTTCCACCAGGTCCCCAATGGTGAATCTAACACTTTTAGGAACATCTAAGAGGTCAGTGACTCTAAGCTTTGCAATGATCCTGCCCTTGTGCTCAGGGTCCCTCTCCCAGAGCAGAACTTTACCAATATCAGAGAATACAACATTCAGGTCATCATGATGCCAGTGATCAAGTGGAGGACCCAGAAGCATAACCCAACATTCATTGTTAAACTGAGTCCTACGCAAGTTAATTCCTTCATTATGCCTATCAAAAGAAATAGCAACACCTTGGAAGGGAATATGACCCGCAGCAATTAACCAGTCACGGTCACTGACATTTGCAAATTGAACATATGCATAACCAAATGGGCAATCTTGAATATCACAAAATTCGACATGTGCATCATTGATAGAGAAATCTTGCAACACATCCCTGATATTACCAAAAGGGACAGGACCAGGAGGAAGGGGATGGATGTGCGCAATGGCATACTGTTCATGAGTCCTTGGTCGGCGAGGAACCACCACCCTTTTGACTCGATTCCTGCCAGCCACCTGCATAATCTCGAAGCCATGGGGAAGAAATGGCTGAGGGTCAAGTGGAATATTGGCCATTGCGTCGGTGGTTGTCGCCGGCGATGAGCAGAGCAAGGCAGTTGGGGTTTCTCCAGGCGAGGGAGTTGAGGAGACAGGGGTTTTGGCCGAATTAATTTTTTGGGCAAGAACAAAATCCTTAAGACAGTCGTACACCCTGGGCCGTGAAACTTGCGGCGTGACATGGGCCTTGAACCAATGCAGGTAAGATTTGTCGGGCCAGGGACAAGAAGGGAAAGTGGGGAATTTCAAATATGGTAAAAGACCAGGCAAATTAATTGTAGGAGATTTGTTGACTGATTTCTCCTCTTTAATACCTTTTCCATTAATCACAATTTCCGCAAATGATGCACCCGGTACTACACGAGTAATGTCATCATTATTTTGACCGTTATTGCATGGTACTGGTGACGTCGAAGAACCAATACGATCAAAAACAGAGGATTTTTTTTCTTTTTGTATGAAACAATTGTCCAATCCTTGTCCAATTCTTTGTAATATTCCTTCTCTTCAAATTTCCAATTTGGGCCTCCATCACCCCAAAGTTTGATCTTCAATATGAATGATTCATCAAAGAAAGAACCAGAATTATATATTTCAAAACCCACAGCTCTTGATGCCACCGAGAATCTAAAGGTTTTGTCTTGGAGGATTTTGACTTGATATTTTGATGCATGACCCCCAAAACAACTTTGAAGAACAATGCCAATAGTATGAATATCAATCTTAAAATTTGCTCGGCCAAATGAACCAACAAGGAAGAAAGGTCTTCTACGAAATCCTCCTAAGAAATTAATGTGGTGACCAAATTTTTTGAACATATTATCCTCAAACATCCTCCCTTTAGATAAATCCACAGAAATGTTGTTGTGTTTGGTTGATGAAGTGGGCACATCGAAGATTTGATCACCCACCACCACTCTTTTGACAACAAGATCCAAGATAATACCAGAGGAAACTTTCTCATCTTGAAGAAGGAATCTAGCATCAATAACCACCTTGTCACGATTTAGTAACACAATCCGCTTAGCAAGAGTATACAGGACCAGAAAACCAGGAGCATTGTCCAAAACATCAGAAGGCAAGGTAGAGCTAGTAACGTGCCACATAAGTTTCAAATCATCACTCTTGCACTCATGAACATGAGAAGTCCCAAGAAAATCAGAAGTTGGTGGCAAAATATCATTGATCCTAGCAAGATGAGAGGGGAACCTCACCACAGAACCAATCAAGAGAACCTCCCCATTTTCCAAACTTCTACCTTCCAGTGGTGAACCATTGGCATTGAGAATGACCAGACAGCGATTATCCGAGAGAATAAGAGATCCAACAAGGAACTTACCATCGGTGGAGCTTCCAGAATAGGTGATTTTCCAGCCACCACCAGATGAATCCAGTGAACGAGAGCCCATGGATATGTGTGCGACGACGCCGGAGTGGCGCCGGCGAGTGCCGGTGGGATGGGCTTAGAGAGGCATGCCTCAGAAATCGTGCGGGCTCGGGACGAGATTTTGTTTTTGTTGCAACGCCCATATAGTTTATGATTAAGTTTTATATCATGTTATAACTGTATTGAGTGGAAACATCAATACACATGTGATATACAAACAACCAGGGGTTCCCAGTGAAACTCTAGTCACTGGTTCATTGGTCAACAGATGATCATGGTTCCTGATCATGTGGCATTTATGCCAGTTGGAAATGAGGTCATCTCATTATGAGAATGAGATGATGAACCAATACCCAACCTAAACATCGTGACCCGATCATGTCACGAAGTTCAAGTTACGATGATTAGAAATGGATCCTCATAGACTATTCCTTAGACTGTGAGGCTATATCAATCACTGTCTCCCGAGAGTGCTTAGATAGCATCAAACGCCATCTGGTAAAACGATGGTTATAAAGGTGTGTTCAGGTATTCGGAGGAAACCGTAGAGGCAATATATGTCAAGAGCGGGATTTGTCTGTCCATGTGACGGAAAGATACTCAAGGGCCCACTCGGAGAAGTTATATCCAATAGCTGCGCAGCTTGTGATTAGATCACGGGGATATCACTTGTCAGAACGAGTTAAGTAGCGTTGTTGAGTAATGAGATTGAACACGACATGGTGATGTCATTGATCAGATCTCAGGCAATGCAAGTATTGAATGACAAAGGGAATAAGACACGATTGTCCCGGTTCAAACGACGAAAGATCTTCGTGGAATGCACAGGGGTCACATGGCCATCTAGGTCCCTCTGTTGATCATTGGTGCGGGAGTGTCCCGACCATGTCTGGAGTGTTCCCGAACTGTGGAGGTATCACGCTTAAGGGCTTGATGATGCTTAGAGAGTGTTTATAGGATCGGTAGAATCACCGAAGAAAAGAAGGGAGAAAACCGGAAGGATTTCGGTAAGTCCGGAGGATGTCCGGAGTGGAGGTGGAAGGTGTTCCATGGCCACGGAGGTTGAATAATATGTGAATGAATGTTAAATGTTGATTTAATCATTTATTCATAATTATTTAATAAAGAGAAAATCAATTAAAAGGTCAAAAGGCTTAATGGGCCAATTCCGGAGGGAGAGGGCCCATTAGGGGAAAGGAGAAAGGGAGAGAGGGGCCAAGGGGGAGGCTGGCTGGGCCTTGCCCCCTACGAGGCCCACTAGGGGCTGGCCGGCGGCCACCCCACCCCCTCCTCTCCTTTAGTCCCACCCTGGGACTTTAGGGGAGGTAGTACCTCCCCTCCCCTATATAAAGTGGGGTATTTGGCCTAGAAAAAATACACCCAATAATCAATAAAGGTCTCCCCACTTTTGGGAGGACCTCTAATTGATATTTTCTCTCTCCCCCTCTCTTTCTCGTGACCGTGGTCCCAAGTATGGACTGCACGAGTGAGAGACATCTTCATCGCGGAGCGCCGTCGCGCTGCGGGATTAGGATCCGGGAGCTCTACTTCCGCAACTGCTGCTGGACCGGGGAAGCGGGAGTCATCGTCAGGCACCGGACGTGTGTAACTCCCCGCGAGGTGTCGCACTTGAGGCAGTCAAGTCGTTGGAGCCAGAAGGAGCGCAAGGACTTCATCATGACCTTGAGGTCGGCTTCGGCTCGTCTACATCAACCACGCTCTCCTCAGCGTTGACAACGCTTTTCGGTCTTCAAGGGTAAGTTCGCGAAAAGCCCCTCCCGTTACTGTATTACTAATAGATAGGTCCTGGCAGCTTCAGGGGTTCAGGGGCGTAGAGTAAAATTTATTGTTTTTATGCGCGGAACCCCTACAGTGGTATCAGAGCTAGATCTATGCGTAGTAATGCTAGTACGGGTAGAACACACGAGATGTAGCGTGTGGGCGTTGATATTTTAGTTGGTACCCTCCCACGTGTACTTGTGTATACCGCAGTAATGCTTGATGAAGCGGCCCCCAACCGACTTTACGCGTTCATTCGCGAGACTGGTCCACGCTTGACATACGGCTTGTACCGTATAAAGTGGCTTTGGGGTGTGTCTGTCTCTCTCGCATTAGTTGGTATACCATTTGCAACGGAGGGTCCCGAAAGGGGTGTAGTATAGACAACTACGTGATCAGCGTTGTGCTGAAAGTTCGTAGGTAAGAACGGTTCTTGTGCGAAAGCCCATTCAGCCACGTAAAACATGCAAAGATAAAGTAGAGGCATCTAACTTTGTTTTGCAGGGGGGGCGTTGCTTTGTGATATGGTTGTGGCAAAGGTAAAGTGATTACCTTTTGTTACATAGTAGTAGATAGTCATGGAGGTGACGAACTACCACGCCGGAATGACACTGGTACCCTGGTGTCTACGGCGCCGGAACCCTGGCGCCGGAACCCGGTGACGGTGGATGGAGATCACGACGTGAAGGACCATATCACATAGCATTTACATTCAATGTTATTGTTTGTATGTCTTATTGTGTGCTAGTATTAGATACTCGACGATAGCCTAATAAGATGATCCCTGTTAAAATAACAAACAATTGTGTTCCCCCTTAGTGTGCACCACCAAGAAAGTTCTTCGGTATGAGGCAGGCCATGATGATCGGGTGTCAGACATATCTACGTTCCCATACAGTGGGTGCAAGCCATGTTGCACAACGAAAACACTAAGGTTGAGTTGGCGAGCCTAGCACGCTAGAGAAGCGTGGCCTCGGAACGCGGATGGTCGAAAGATCGAGCACGAGTCGCATGAATGATGTGACCGACGTTTAGCGTTCACCCTTGAACCCACATTGATGGCCGTGATGATCGCGGGAGATGTGGCTGATAGGGGTCGTGTTTTCACTAGGAACCCTCTTTGGGGATAGGTGTTTCTGAGTGGAGTTATTATTAACTCATTTAATTATAAACTTAGTCTAAATTCCTTTTGCAATTATAAATATAGAAAATGGTTCTTCCTGAGATTACCTTTCCTATCGATGATTGGTTAAAAGGAGAAAAGCTCAAGTTAGATGGATCCAACTTTTCTGCATGGGTCATACGCCTATTTGATCTCCTTGGGGAGAACAATGTAGCTGACTACATGACCTGCGAGATGTATCTGGAGCCACCCTATTCTCATGAGACCCAGGAGCAGCGGGATCTGCGTTATCGTCATCGTGTGATGGCCATGTTTATATCAGTGACCATGCGCCTCGGAATGGAGGATGGTCTATGGCCAATGGTGGGGAGTCTCAAGCCCCGAATGGTCATGGCACATCTGAGAGCACATTTCGTGGAACAAGTGCGCATGTGGGAGTATGAGCTGATGGGGGACTTCCTCTCCATAAAGATGGAGGAGGGTTCCTCACTGGATGAGCACTTATTGCGCCTCTACGATGCGTATATGAGTCTGGCATACTACCTGGACAACTGGTACTCAAGCTCATTTGCAATGGGAGTTGTGCTACGGTCGCTTTCTCCAAGCTTCCAAGCACAAGTCAGGATCTGCGTTATGAGAGGCGACACGGAAACAATGGATTTCCTCGAGTTCATATCACATTTTAGAAATGTGATAGATGAACCCAACGTCGCTAGAGTCGTCAATGACCAAGGTATATATTTGATATACAGTTTTATAAATGTTATAATCTTGCAAACACATTGCAGTGTTGAGTATATCTGATACTTGTTCTATTTTGATGAAAACAGGTCCTTCTGCATGAGAGGTGCTTGCTGGAGAGGAGGTGACGTTGCGTGTTGATGGCGAGCATGATGATGACGGCCAACGACGCTCTCCCTCGACATTTATCATTTAGTTTATGTTTAGGATGATTAATGTAATCAAGAGATTGTGAACTTCTTTAGTGTGTCTCACACTTCGTGAGACGGTTATTCATACGAGTTTGGAACAAACAATTGTTCTGCTTTTATGAATGATTTCTATTCGTGTTCATATCTTGTTTGATTATATGAGAATTATCCTTGTTATTTGAAACTAATTGATAATGTATGAACATTTGTAAAATATTAAAATGCCTTGTTTAAAATACCCAACTTAATGATATTTCATTAATGAGTGAAACCATTGTTTAAATTCAAAGTTATGATGATAATATGTGAAAGTCATTTGATTTCTTTTCACATATAAATTATGCCTAAGTTCGGCAAAATAACTTGAACACGGTGTATTACTTAAATACAAAGTGTTTAATTAATTGTTAAAAGTTAATACATATCCGATGTATTGGGTTTTAACAAAAATGGTAATTATCATTAGATGATTGTTTAAATGTGTAAAGTAAGTTTACCAAAGGAAACATGAATATGAAACTAATTGATTTGATCAAAGTGTTTCATCAATAAAAGGGTATAAGTATAAAAGAGAATCTAATTACTATGATTTGATCAATAGTAATGAAATTCGAACTTATAAGAATGGCATGAAAGAAATTGTGGAATGCAAAGTGTTTTGAAACGTCAAAATGCAAAGCATCACAATGTGATATTAGATATCAAAGGGGGTTGAATAAAAGGCACCAAATAAATCGTTGTAGTGTATATGTAGAGACCATTAGTTGGAAATAGTTAGCACTCAATTTGAATTAGTAAACCATTTGAATTCGTGAAAGTTTTGGGGTTATTCAATATAACCAAAACAATAGCGAATAAGTCCTTATAGTGTATTCATTGGAAACTTTGAATACGAAATCCATAGCTGAAACCAAAAGCAAGATTCGTATTGCTTGGATTTTGGTACATTCTTGAGAAAGCCTACTATTAGTGATGTTTCTCAATTATGAGAAAATGGAAATTAGTGTAAAACACGATGAGGATTCAAAACCCTGCATCAGAGCATTGAGAAGCGCAATGGACAGCGTTCCTGAATGATTCCCTTCATGGAAGGAAAGAATCAATGATTTTGATCATTGTGTTTTTCCCTCCACTATTGTTTTTCACTACATGGAGTAGGATTCAAAATGTAAATCCATATCTTGTATGGAGACATTTGTGAATCACTTGTCATGATTTTTGGAATATGACATACCTACGAACTACTAAGGAAATAATGGTAAACTAAATTATGAGAAATCCTAGAAGCAAACTTCCCTTGAGATTAGAAAGCAATTCGTTGCTGAATCTCACAAGTAAAAGGGGTTACTTGAATTTTCCCAAATGACTGCAAACCCATAGTAGGAAAAGGGGTAAATGACAAAAGCACAATTTGTCAAGTATTGGATGAATTCAAATGAATTTGATTCATGTGTACTAAATGTCTAGTGGATTTAAAACTAGTAAAGTACTAGTATCTCATAGTAAATCTCCAAGTTTGATATTTGATCAAAGGATTTTGAAGTTATTCAAAATAGTAAGGAGATATGCAATTTGCATAAAATTGAGTGGGAGCTATGAAAGTCTTCCTAAAACAATATGTGATTGACATATTTTTAAGTGGGAGCAATATGAGTCTCAAACTCAAATATGTAGGAACATATTCTGAGTGGGAGCTTATATGAGTAATTCTTAAGTATGTTAAGGATGAAAGCGCAAATACTTATAAATAATGATTTATAAGATGTAGAAGTTGATAATAGGTGTATTATGGTATTATGTAGTATTTCTTAAGGGATTCTGAAAAGGGGTTTCAGAATAGAAGTTAATTAAGGAACTAGTCCTTAATAACTCAAATTAGGAATAGCGTTAAGTTTAACATCAATGGTTGAAAGAAAGAAAAGGATGATCGTCATCCACTATGTTGAGACATAGGTTCTATCTTAGAAACCATGATGATAACTTAGCATAATATGTAATCCAAACAAAGAACGTTTGAAAGTGATTAAGTTCGAATCACAGAATGTTGAGCTAAGTTTGCCTGCAGTATCTAGCAGAGAACTGTGGACATATTTTCCAAATCCATAAAGGATAAACATATCTCAAAGCATAAAGAGTTATGTTATAAGGGAATATGTTGGAAACTCCTGTAGATACCAATTAAAGTCAAGTAGGAAGCGAGGTGAACAAAACATCGAAAGTTGCACAGAGTGCACTAGTGTTTCGATGAATACATTTATAATAATAGATAAGAGTACCATCTAAAGTGTTGTATAATGTTATGGCGGGGCTAATTCGCTTTTAACGTAGAATGATGTGTCCCAGGGCACATTGCCCATGAGAAAGCCCTCGAGGTTGATCTAACATCACTATAGGCTCCTGGAATCAGGCCTTGTTCTGCTGCCATAGCGATGATGCATACACACAGATGCTATCATGTGATGATAAAGTATTGATGTCAATCAAGGTGACATTAGTAAGTTGCAAAGGATTTGGGACTATAAAGTACAGACCCAAGGCTCAACCTCTTCCATGAGCAAGCATGTTTAGGGTACCGGATATATGGTGCCAATGATTGAGAACAAATGCAGCTAGTGTATTTGTACTCTAGTGCAAGTGGGAGACTGTTGGAAATATGCCCTAGAGACAAATAGTAGTAAGGACTATTATCATATTTCATATAGTTTATGATTAAGTTTTATATCATGCTATAACTGTATTGAGTGGAAACATCAATACACGTGTGATATACAAACAACCAGGGTTCCCAGTGAAACTCTAGTCACTGGTTCATTGGTCAATAGATGATCATGTTTCCTAATCATGTGGCATTTATGCCAGTTGGAAATGAGGTCATCTCATTCTGATAATGAGATGATGAACCAATACCCAACCTAAACATCGTGACCCGATCATGTCACGAAGTTCAAGTTACGATGATTAGAAATGGATCCTCATAGACTATTCCTTAGACCGTGAGGCTATATCAATCACTGTCTCCCGAGAGTGCTTAGATAGCATCAAACGCCATCTGGTAAAATGGTGGTTATAAAGGTGTGTTCAGGTATTCTGAGGAAACCGTAGAGGCAATATATGTCAAGAGCGGGATTTGTCCGTCCATGTGACGGAAGATACTCAAGGGCCCACTCGGAGAAGTTATATCCAATAGCTGCGTAGCGTGTGATTAGATCACGGGGATATCACTTGTCAGAACGAGTTAAGTAGCGTTGTTCAGTAACGATATTGAACACGACATGGTGATGTCATTGATCAGATCTCGGGCAATGCAAGTATCGAATTACAAAGGGAATAAGACACGACTGTCCCGGTTCAAACGACAAAAGATCTTCGTGGAATGCACATGGGTCACATGGCCATCCAGGTCCCTCTGTTGATCATTAGTGCGGGAGTGTCCCGACCATGTATGGAGTGTTCCCAAACCGTGGGGTATCACGCTTAAGGGCTTGATGATGCTTAGAGAGTGTTTATAGGATCGGTAGAATCACCGAAGAAAAGAAGGGAGAAAACTGGAAGGGTTTCAGTAAGTCCGGAGGATGTCCGGAGTGGAGGTGGAAGGTGTTCCATGGCCACGGAGGTTGAATAATATGTGAATGAATGTTAAATGTTGATTTAATCATTTATTCATAATTATTTAATAAAGAGAAAATCAATTAAAAGGTCAAAAGGCTTAATGGGCCAATTTCGGAGGGAGAGGGCCTATTAGGGGAAAGGAGAAAGGGAGAGAGGGGCCAAGGGGGAGGCCAGCTGGGCCTTGCCCCCTCCCCCCCCGTGGGGCCCACTAGGGGCTGGCTGGCGGCCACCCCACCCCCTCCTCTCCTTTAGTCCCACCCCGGGACTTTAGGGGAGGTAGTACCTTCCCTCCCCCTATATAAAGTGGGGTATTTGGCCTAGAAAAAATACACTCAATAATCGATAAAGGTCTCCCCACTTTTGGGAGGACCTCTAATTGATATTTTCTCTCTCCCCCTCTCTCTCGTGGCCGTGGTCCCAAGTCTGGACTGCGCGAGCGAGAGATATCTTCACCGCGGAGCGCCGTCGCGCTGCGGGATTCGGATCCGGGAGCTCTACTTCCGCAACTGCTGCTGGATCGGGGAAGCGGGAGTCATCGTCAGGCACCGGACGTGTGTAACTCCCCGCGAGGTGTCACACTTGAGGCACTCAAGTCGTTGGAGCCAGAAGGAGTGCAAGGACTTCATCACGACCTTGAGGTCGGCTTCGGCTCGTCTACATCAACCACGCTCTCCTGAGCGTTGACAACGCTTTTCGGTCTTCAAGGGTAAGTTCGTGAAAAGCCCCTCCCGTTACTGTATTACTAATAGATAGGTCCTGGCAGCTTCAGGGGTTCAGGGGCGTAGAGTAAAATTTATTGTTTTTATGCGTGGAACCCCTACAGATCCTGCATCACGAGGCCCAAGCGGCATGCAAGATGGAGGCGGTACAACAATTAGTGCCTCCTTCCCACCGCAACACTCTCGCCTTGAGTCTTCGTGCATATGCCTTCGTGGAGCAAACAGAGTAGGCCTAGATGTGCGCCTACGCGGTCCGTCTGCTCACGATCGCAAGGGTCGAAGACCACAGGATGGAACAACCGTCGACATCGGCCTGGATCTGGATGATAGATGGTGGTGATGGTCTGATGATGTTTCCAGGCATTCCTAGCCGCCGCAATAGCATTGCGGGGGAAAAGGAGGACACAGTCCCTTCCACGAAGGCCAATTGATCGCTTCCCCATATACTCCCTCCGTCCTGAAAAAGATGTCGAATATTTATCTAGATTCGCATGTATCTATATACTAAAACATGTCTAGATATATATAGAAATTTAGAACAATCTCTGGCATCTGATTTCAGGACAGATGGAGTAACAAAGGTAATGAGTAGCCTATATGGAAAAGACATTGGTCGTTAACCTGGGTCAGACGTGAAACCAGCCCGGCCCATCGAGCCCATGTGGTTTGACTTCATGTTATCTCTCGCCTCTCGGCTCCGTCGTTCCCAGCAGTCCCGCACTCCCACTCCCACAGTATTCGCTGAAAAAAAAAATAGCACCACCATTCCCGAAAATTCGAATTTCGCTTCCGGTCCGCTAGTCACGTTCCCATCCCTCCGCTCCGCTCCCCCAAATCCAGTTCCGGCGCGCCTCCCCCTGCCCCGCGCGGCCGCACCCGCCGCCGCGCGCCGCCTGTTCTCCTCGCATCCTCGCCGGGGGCTAGCTCCCATCTCCTCCTCGCCCCGCGCTCGGCTTCTGGTGCCGCCTCTGGTCACCCTCCTCCATGGCCGCCGCGGCCGACCCTGCCGGTAAATCTCCTCGCTCGCCCGCAACTTCATTCCATAGCGATTACCTCCCGTGGCGCACTATCTAAGGCTCAGCTTTCCCCGCCTAACCAGGAGCGCCGCTCGGTGGCTTGAACCCGAAGCAGAAGCCGAACCCTAGCGCCACTCGCCCCGGCCTCCGGTCGCCGGGGAAGCCCGTCGCGCTGGCCGACATCACAAACACCGGGAGGCCCAACCCTCCCAGATCCGTCAGCGTCGGCGATGTCCTCAAGGTAATCTCGTCCCCCCCTCGGTTACAAGCTCTGCTTCGCAATTGCTGCTTCCGGTTTCCGCGCTGATGCCTATGGATTCCTCGATTGCTTTTCTTACAGGACAACGCCAAGCTGGCTCAGCTGCTTGCCCAGAAAAAGTATGTGTGCCTCGCCCCTCCCTTGTTCCCATGGAAAGGGGCTGTCTGGTTTTCTCAAGTATAGTAACCTAATTTTGGTTTTTGTTGCCTTGTCTGCAGCAAGATCATTGAGCTCAAAAACAGCGAGATAAACAAGCTCTGCTTTGCGCTGCACGCCTCACGTCAGCAGAATCTGAACCTTGCGCAGGCGAATACTCGGATCACCGCGGTTGGTCTATTCCTCCATCTCCATTTCTGCATACATAGTTTTACTTGTTACTACGACATGCTTACAGTTTGAATCACACATGTGAATGAGAATCAATGAAATGCTGTTGGTTGGTTGTTCTATATCTATTAAATTGAGCTAAGGTTGAAGACAAAACGTCGAGAAAATAATGTACATCTTTATTTGTATTTATGGAAGAAGCATCAGATGTAGTCACTTTGTTTTGTGGTGTTGGTGTAGCCACTGTCTGATCTATCTATGGGTTTTGTGCTTCTCTGCAGGAACTAAATCAGGGAAAAGAACGAGTAAGTTGTCACTGCTTCTTTTCCTTATGTGATTTTAAACTGTATATACTCAGTATGTAGGTTACTGAATTCGGGGAATTATTTGTGGATGTAACATGCAGCTAAAGTTATTGCAGCATGAACTTGCATGTGCAACAGCAGTGCTTAAACTAAAGGGTTCAGGACTCGAGGTAAAGTAGGACCATGGCTTAACTGAATTTCCTCCTGTTACAGATAACTTGATTATTTTATTTCCATCCTTCACTAATTGCAGCGAAAGAGTAGCGTTGCTAACAACCAACTGCAGAAAGAAGTACTCCCTCCGTTTCAAAATATAAGATGTTTTAGCTTTGTGAAAGGAGTGTATCTAGACCTCTTTTAGTGCGTAGGTTCATGTAGATTTGGAGTGAACCTACACACTAAAAGGGGTCTAGATACACTCATTTCACAAATCTAAAACATCTTATATTTTGAAACAGAGGGAGTAACTTCACAGGTTTCTGGCACATTTCTCAAATAAAGGGGTTCACTGTTTTCATCCATAATTTTGTACGTCTCTTGTTGTATTTAGGAGTTAAATGCTGCTCCTTTCGAACTTTCTCCATTCGAGGCTCATCAAGCTGATAGTGAGGCCACCGGTGCTGATGTGCACCACTCAGTTGAGACACAGTGTAAACTCACTCTTCTTACTATCTTATATTTTGATGCTACACATGGCAATCATTTCAGTAATTGCATTTTATGGATCTGAATTGTCCTAGTTAACATTATATATTATTTATTTCGAATTTACCTTAAGTTGTCACTTTCTTCACAGCCTCTGTACCATGTAATACAGTCCTTGAAGAAGCACTACCAGCTAAAAAAAATAAGAGGTATTGTTGTCTGTTTACTACTCCTTAGAAGTAATGGCAACTGATAGCCTTATTTCTCAAACAAATTTCTATTCATTCAGGACATCAGTGAGTAGGCGCACAAGTAAACGGAAGTCAGAATCATGTGAAGGTACAAAAGACACCAAAACAGTTCAACCGAGCAACAAACCTGATATGCACCCCCCTAAAATATTGCATCACGAGGATCAGAGGTAGTATTTTCTTAGAAGTTACAAAATGTACTCATGCTGCAATACTATATGATTGAACGTTGATCACTGTTCGGCATATGTCATCAGAAAAACTGTACGAAGAAGGTCTTCTAGACTGAACCTAGGATCTTGTGATATGGGAGAAATCTCTTGTGAGGCCTTGCATACGGACACTGATGCTCCTTCATCTTCTACTCTTAGTATTCTGGAACTTCATGAATCAAATAGTGGAATTGACATGGTAATATATTGCTATTTTATTTTTATTTTGTGTTCCAACAGTTAAGATTCAACAGGGTGATTCTCACTCCAGGCTATATTTCTGGATATAATGTGCAGCAGGAGGCAACACAAGGCAACACAGCAGAGGATAAATTAAAGACTTCAGCACTCGATGTAAATTGACTCCACTGTTAGACTCAGCTTATAGTTAAAAGATGCCGTAGGTTGAATATATTGTCTGACATCCTGATTGTCTGATTGTGTCAGGAAAATGAGACGAATAAGCGACCACAAAAGGAAGTGAATGTGGAGGTAGGCAGTACAATTTTTCAGTATTTGATCAACCTATCTACCCATGTAGGAGTCGTAATCCTTATTACAAGGTTTCTTGTTTCCTACCTTGCAACTAGGAGGAGATACAGGCAACAGATTCCAGGGTTGCTACAGTTGGGGACCTTGAGGCACAGCAAATTGATGATATGGCCATGGATGCCAAGGCAGACCATTTAACGGAAACCCAGTGTAAAACACCTCTCTTTGTCCACCCTTCAAGGATTTTACTGCTTTATTGTACTCACAATCTTGATTATTGCTATGCTGCATTTAAGTTTCTTAGTTACATCTTATCAAGCATTGAAGCGTAGCATGTTCATTCAAAACTTTACGTTACGCTAGTTTCGAATGAAAGGATTTGGTAGCACACAGGAAACTTTGAATAGAAAGTACATCTCGTTTGTTGATGCTCACGTGTATAACATTGTTGTGCTAGGAGTTAATCCCAAGAACAGTGGCTGAACTACTTGCTAAGTGTATCTTTCTGGTATTCTGAATCCTTTTACTGGAAGAAGAAATTAATCCTGCTGTACTTGCAATTCCTTTTCAGCATCTCCGCCATTTAGTATTAAGCATCCAGACCCACCCCAGAAGAGAGCAAACAAGAGGTATGGCCCATCATGATAGTGATATTTGAGATGTGCTCAATAGTACATAACACAAACTTTCCCAACCAATATTGAGTTGACTAAGAATGTTTGCGTGTAGGGTTGCCAATAAGCGGAAGCTGGAATCACGTGAAGGTCAGAAGGACTCAAACATAGCAGAGGACATTACCACCAAACTTCACTCAACTTCTAGCGAGCAACTGCATCATGAAGACGCAAGGTAAAGTCTCTGCCTCGTCGCCTCTATGTGCCTTCCACCAATGCACGTATCTCTCTGCCTGGAACATGATAATCATGGCTGGCGTAAACATCTGCAGGAAATCTCGAAGGAGCAAATCCTCAAGATTGAACCCAGGACCCTGTGAGGGCACTCTGGAGCCTGCGCAAGAGGATATCGTTGCCCCTTTACCCCCTTCCAGTTCAAAAATCCTCACCGAGCAGCGTGAGACGGAGAAACAGAATGCTCGCCGTTCTTCGACAGAACCTTCCGAAGAGCAGGAGGCAGGGAGGTCTTCAGTGGAGGTGGTTGGTCGAAGGTCCTCCATGCGGGGAGCAGCAAAGGTTGTCTCTTACAAGGAGATACCCTTGAACGTGAAGATGCGACGACCTTAACTGACACCTAGTAACGTATGTGACCCGGCTACTGGCGGCTGGCTGTTTTTGCGGAGTAGAATCATGTTTGTTGTATGGTTGTAGCCTGTTGTTTTCCCCGCCCCTAAAATGGAATTATCATGTTATTATTTAGCCATAGTGGGGATGGACTGTACATGCCCCCTCTTTTCAGAACTGACCTTGTCATTTTGTCACATATATGACCCAGTCCGGAATGACGATGCTAATTCAATGTTCTGATGGTGTAATACCGCTGCCAGCATTAGTGAGATTGTGAGATCAGTAGTGAACAAGTGATGTTTTCTCTTTCTTGAAAACGGCAGTGCTGTTTCCTCTGTTTTATTTTGAGAAATTGTGTGTCTACTGGTAGATTAGCATGACCAGTGAGTCCAAGCAGATCATGTTCAAGCTTCTGCTTCCTTTCATCACCAGCAGCTTTTAGCATTGAACCACAGTTTGGCCTGATAAACCCCTTGTTACAATGATCATCACAGGGTTCAGGGTAGTCCCTTTACAGAAAAGCAGAATCAAGTGAGATTCGAAGCTTCCTGGCATTGTTTGCCATCTGCAAGTCCCCAGAGGAAAACGGTGGCTACGGTAGTGAGATTATTCATCAACATTTCTTGTCGGCCATGGGGAGGGGACATAGTAGAAGACAAGACCTCAATTGGGAGAGTCTAAACCTTGAGCATGTGCCCATGGACAGGTATAGGAGAACCTTTTACGTTGGAAGAGGTGCAAAATGCAATCAACCAAATGCCATCCAACACAGCACCTGAACCCCACGGTTTCACCAGGGCCATCTTCAAAAAATGTACTCGTCGTGTGGATACTATGGAAGGAGAGAAACGCCAGGGTTTTCCAGCATCAGCTGAAATGCTACGTACCATCTGTCAGAGGATCGCCGACGAGGTGGAGCTTTGGAAGCTATCAGGTGCTGTCGGGCTAGGAGTGATTTGAAGATAGAGTCATAGCTGTTAGGGTGCTGGTGTTGTATTCCATGTCGGGTGTGTGTTTGCCCAGCTTTGTACCTGGTGTGTTCCACATTGCCATGATGTCGGATGTAACAACATCCGGACTACGTAGTTGTTCGTTTTTCTTCTAATGCAATCGAGTTCGTAAAAAAAATCTTTAAAAAATGTTGGGTGATCAGTAGAGAGAATGCTATATGGGCCATCCACCATTTTAACAACCTATAGGTTGTGCACTTTCAATGGGTGAACTCGGCTAACATTGTTCTATTGCCAAATAAGTACAGGCTGAGGACATTACCGAGTAAAGGCCTATTAGTTTGATCTATACCATTGCTAAAATCATCGCCAACATTATTGCCATCCGCCTTGCTCCCCTCACGAACGACCTTGTCTCCAATGCCCAAAGTGTCTTCATAAAAAAAGAAACATTCATGATAACTTCATGTACGTCCGTGACTTAGCAAGACGCCTCCACAAGAGAAAAACTCCTCTACTCTTCAAGGTCGATATTCGCAAAGCCTTTAATTCGGTGATATGGAATTTCATCTTGAAACTCCTCAAAAGACGTGGCTTCCCATCTAAATTTTGAGATTAGATACCCGCCCTTGTTTGGTCGTCCTCCACTCCTCCTCAAGAGCGTTACTTAACGAGGTGGCCGACAACTCTATCTTGCATGCCTTGGCGTAAAACAAAAGGACCCCCTCTCCCTGCTCCTATTTGTGCTTGCAATCGACCCCCTCCAACAAATCCTTGAGCTGGCCACTCAACACGAGGCGGGTAACCATTTTTAGAACCTCTCTTTACGCTGAGTACGCGGCTATTTTTGTTGTGCCATACAAATAATACATCTAAAATCTGTCCAACATCCTGCAACTTCCGGCGACATAACCGGTTTAGCAAAAAAACTTCCAAAAAAGCTCGGTGGTCCCAATTCGCTGCAGCAACATTGACCTTGAGGAGGTACTTGTCGACTTACTGGCTAAGCGTACAACATTCCCAATGGAGTACCTTGTCCTACCACTCTCGGTTTGCCAATTGAAAAGGGTTGATTTGCAATCCCTTGAGGATAAGATGGCTAGGAAGCTTGTCACTTGGGACAGGAAAACATCAACATGGCGGGGCAATGGGAAGTTATCAAATCCATCCTATTGCCGCAAGCGATTTTTCACCTAACTCCTCTCTCTATCCCACCAGGTTGCATCACCAACATCAACAAGATTGAGCACACGTTCTTAAGGGTCGCTTCTAGCAAAGTATCTGGAGGAAAATACAAGATTAACTGGAAGACGGTGTGCACACCTAAAAACCTTGGGAGGACTTGGAATTATTCACATAGACAAAATCACGCGGTCTCTCCGGTTGAGATGGCCATGTTTCGAATGACGTGAACCAAATAAGATGTGGGTTGGTTTGGGCAACCCGTGTGATAAGGTTGATATGTGTCTCTTCTATGCCGCCACTACCATCATGATTGGGAATGGGAGGATGGCACATGTTTGGACGTCTCTGTGGCTTAATGGGAAAAAACCAATGGACATCGTCCCCCAAATCTTCAAAGCCCCAACTAGAAAAAAATGGAGTGTCATGCTACCAAGGACAATGCGTGGGTTGCTAATGTAAAAATGGACGTCAAACTAACTATCCTTCACATTAGAGAATACTTATGGCAATGGACGGAGCTTAGCGATGTGCGACTTAGGGAGGACATGAAAGATTCTATTATTTGGAACCTCATGGAAGACCGATAATACTCCTCCAAATCAGCATACAAGGCCAAATTCTATAGTGCTACTCTCACTTGCATGAACCACACGGTGTGAAAAGCTTGGGCTCCCCTAAGATAAAATTCTTCACTTGGTTGGCAATTTAAAATAGGATTTGGACGGCGAACTGTCTCGAGAAGAGAGGATGTAAAAATCGCGGGCTTTGTCCCAAATGCAAGAAACAAGAGACAACGACATACATTTTCTCCCATTGTCGCTTCTCAATGAGAGTTTGGGCAATGGTGAAAGATTGTTATGGGCTCCACATTATGGACATATGTAGATGGTTGGTGGAGGCATAAATTATGAGTGGTGGATTGCCATGTGAAACAAAGCCACCCCAAACCGATTATGACATCACTTACCATGCTCATAAGTTGGACTATTTTAGAATCGAGCGAAAATTTAAGAGTCTTCCGCAATAAATTTTTCCTCCAAAGTTCTTGCTTTCACAAGCATGCCACAACATCAGCATGCCACATCACCGATTTCCTTTAGGTCATTTTTTCTTTTCTTTCTTGTTTCGTATACCTCCTGTATTTTGTTCTGACCAGACTACAAAACCGTGCAGCCCATAACTAATGGAAGGAGCCACTAGCCCACTACTGCTATGAACATGTTTTTTTAAAAGAACTACTGCTCTCATCTTCTACACCAACAGTTATCCACTGAGCTCATATAATAATGCAAATCCCTTTAATACCTGATAGAGAGGATTTTGTAGCCTAGAATTACACGTCGACAGGGCTATACATGGTTAGATCAGGTTACTATTGTCAATGGGATTACAAATTTTGAAGACATGATCGAAATTCAGATATTGCTAAGACTGCTACTAATCAAGTGTGGGACAAACAATGGAACATGGAAATTTCGAGTAAAATTAAAATTTTCAGATGGAGGGTTTTACATGGTATGATTCCATGTCGTGAAATATTAGCCAATCGGCATATTGGAAATGAAGGCGGCTGTCTGATCTGCTTTTCAAGTTGTGAAGATATTAAATGCATGTGATAGAACTAGAGAGATTTGGAAAGGTATTGGTGTTTGGGACAAGATCGAAGAAGTGATGCAAATTGATAGGTCGAGATCAGTGACTATAGAAAAAATAATCAAGCGAGGTGGCCATTTATCTCAGCTTGATGATGTCAGTTTTGCATAATTGGTCCTAGCTGCTGGATGGTATATTTGGTGGGAAAGGAGACAAAAAGTTCATGGTGAAGTTGTGCAAACTTTGGCTAGATCTGCTCTTTCTATCATTGTTATTCCAGGAACTATATGATTGTGTGAAGGAAAACACATGCTAAGCAAAGAGATGGATGAAAGAAGCCAGAAGAAAGTAAATTAAAAATTAATGTTGATGATGCGTTTGATGTGGACATAGGTAAAGGAGCTACAGGAGTGATTATACAGATTGCAATGGCCAGTTTATAGCAGCGTCCCAAAGATTTCTTGCTCACATAGTTGATGTTTGTATGGCCGAAGCTTATGCATTCAGAGATCGTTTGAGCCTAGCACAACACATAGGTAGCAAGAATTTTATTGTGCAAACTGATTGTATGCAAGTGGTTGAGACCATGAAGGATGGGGGCTTTTCGGCGACATCTTCTGCTGCTGCTATCTATGACGATTGCATGATTCTCTGGAGTGGTTTTAACTCGGTGACCATCGAACATTGTAATAGGAAAGCCAATCAGGTAGCTCACGACCTTGCCAATGATGCTTTTATCTCTAATAATTCTTGTATTTGGGTCGACCCTCCTAGGCTTATTCTTAGCAAGCTTGCGAATGATGTAATAGTGTTATCGGATTCGTGAATAGTAGGTTTCTTACGCACTGTTTTCCTTACCAGGGTACCTAAGGGGACTGAAAGGTTTTTAATGAGACGGCTTGCTTGCTAATATATTATATTTCATAAAAAACAGTTATCCACTAAGAAGTCATTAACACTTTCGTTAAAAAAGCACTCGTTGCTTTTTCCTCCTCTAGATCAATCTTACCCTAGATCCCCGCAAGCAAACTAATGGAGGCATACTAGAAGGCACGCGATTTTCCCGTTAAAAAGCCACGATCTACCCTCAGGTGTCTATGAGGACTAATGGAATTCAACAAGTTGTACATTGTCCGCATCCATAAATTTGTCCTCCAAGGCTCTTGCTACTGATGTGTTAGGACCTAGGATGGTCACTGACAGCGACCGGAGAGGAGGAAGAAGGGAGAGCTCCGACAGCTCAGATCTACAACAACTAGGGTAAATTAAAATAACAGGAAAACATAACAGAGTTATATATTTCACATGCCACCCAGCCACCCTCTCATGTCCCTTTATATCGAAAGGACATGACCACGCTTAATAGTCATTACAGAACCTTAAGTGTGATTACAAGACTAATTAACTGAACTAATCTGTCTTAACGGTAAACCATTGCATTAATGGTATCTCCTTTTGTGGTCGCGTTGTCTATGTTGGCATTGCTAAAGAGGTTTCTAGGCATAAGTCACCCTCAATTTTAGAGTTGTCATTTGGTTGGAATTTCCTGGACAGAGCATCCGCCACAAGATTTTCACTTCCTTTCTTGTATTGGATGGTAAAATCAAACTCTAGTAGCTTAAGCATTAGCTTGTGTTGGATGCCTCAAGCATTTTTTGGCTGGCTAAGTACTTGAGACTACTTTGATTTGTCTTTATAATCAATTTGTTTCCCAGAAAGTAATGCCTCCGCTTCTTGAGAGCTTCTAAGATAGCCATTGCCTCTTTCTCATATATTGACTTGCCGTTGGTAGTTGGGCCTAGACATTTGCTAAAGTAAGCTAGAGGCTTAGAGTTCTGTATCAAGACAGCTCCCAAACCAGTGGCACATGCATCCGTTTCCAAGGTAAATGGAAGGGAGAAATTTGGCAGTGCTAGTAAGGGAGGGTTGGACATGACAATCTTTAAGTGCTCAAAGGCAGTTTGCTTTTCAGGACCCCATTTGAAGGCATTCTTCTTCAAAGCACTATACAATGGCCTACAGATTATGTAATAATGAGGAATGAATCTTCTATAGTAGCTTGTAAGGACCAGAAAACCTCTGAGCTTATTTAATGAAGATGGTGGCATCCAACTAATAATGTCTTATATCTTTGAAGGATCTGTTTGGACTCCCTGGCTAGAGAGGATATGCCCTAGATATTCTACTTGGTTCTGGCCAAACTGACATTTAGAAATCTTTGCCTTGAGAGAATGGTTTCTAAAGATTATCATTACCAATTGTAAGTGTATAAGATGTTCTTGTAGGGAGATGCTATAGAACAAGATGTCATCAAAGAAGACTAGGACAAATTTCTTGAGGTACTGAGAAAAATTAGTGTTCATCAACTCTTGGAATGTTGCTAGAGCATTGCAAAGCCCAAAAGTCATCACTAAGTATTCATAGTGTCCAAGGTGAGTGGAGAATGCTATTTTTGGTATATCCTCCTCTTTCATTCTTATTTGATGGTATCCTGACCTCAAATGAAATTTGTTGAAGATTTTTGCTCCATGTAACTCATCAAGTAAATCCTCAATTAGTGGAATGGGAAATTTATTGTTGATTATCATATCATTTAGACCTCTGAAGTCAACACACAACCTCCAAGATTTGTCCTTTTTCCTAACCAGAATGGTAGGAGAAGAGTATGGACTTTTACTTGGTCTAATCTCTGTATTTTTCAACATCTCCTTTATGATCAACTCAATTGAGTTCTTCTAGCTGTGGGACATTCTATAAGGCCTAATGTTGTGTGGTTTGGAACTAGGTTGTAGTGATATTTGATGTTCACAAGTTCTCTTGGGTGGAAGACCCACAAGAGTTTGGAAAATATCCTGAAATTGATGGAGCAATGAATTGATTCCTTCTGGAACTGGGGTAGAGTGAGAGGAAGTGGTTCTAGTATCCTCCTCTAAGGTTGTGTTGAGCAAGTAACCCATGGCTCCTTGATCAATCAGTTTACTGCATTGCTCAGATGATATCATGAGTTTGTCTCTGGGAAGCATATGGTCTTGAAAGGTGTGCAATTTTCCATCCACTACAACGGTTAATGTTATGTGCACAAAGTCAAAAGTTACAGGGTTGTGCACTTTAAACCAGTTGACTCCTAGGATGATATCATACCCTTGCAACTGGAGTATTCTGAAATTTGCAGTAAATTTGCGCCCTTGTACAAAGAAAGGACAATTGTAAGACAATGGTTGTGGAGTGCAGTATTCCTCCCCCGGCTACTTTTACTTTCCTGTGAGCAATAGCTGTCATCTGGACATTGTTTTGGACTGCAAAATCACAGTCCATAAATGTGTTTGTACTTCCTGTGTCAACAAGAGCAACTGCTTGAGCTGTTTTAAAGTGGAGGAGCAGAGATATGGTAGAGTCACTAGGACAACCATTGTAAGCAGCAGAAGATATATTCATTAACCAATCATCTGCGGGAGGAATTTCCATGTGTTATTGTTGCTCCAGTAAAGGGGGTGCTACAACTCCTCCAGGAGGTTGTAGTACTAGTGGTATTGGTACCAGGGGTTCTTCCTCATCTTCAGAGTGTCCTTCTATAGCATTGATAGCCCTTTGTAAATTTTGACATTTGTGGCCTATGAACCAATTGTCAGCACAATACCAACATTTCCTGGGTTCTCTGGGTCTGTCGCTAACTCCTTTGTTTCTATTTTCTCTGAGGGGAGCTAGAAGAGGGGCTTGTCTGCCTGGAGTATTCTGGTAATTCCTTAGAGGCAGAGCCCGAGGAATGACCGGGGTTGCTTTCTTGGCAGATGGCAGGTATGCCTTCTCATATTACATTGCATACCAATATGGAGATAACAGAGTTATGGGCTTCTGGCATTGGACTATGTGCTTAATCCCTTCCTTTAAGCCACTAATGAACTTGTCCACAAGGAAATCCTGAGGCAGGTAAGGGTGTCCTATTTTCATCTGTGTCATCCATTGTTCATAAACATCAATATAAGCATTGACAGAGGTGCTTTTATTGAGCAATTGTAGTTGGTCCATTGGATCAGTTGTAACAGTATCTGGGAACCTGTCCAAGAGTACTTTTCTAAGCTCTGCCCAAGATATTGTGTGTAAATGTAGACCAACACTATTGAGCCATGTTTTGGTTTGCCCTCTGATGTGAGCAATGCCCCAATTTACTCTGCTTTCTTAAGGAATTCCCACTAACTGAAAGATATCCTCACATTCCACTAACTAAGCTCTATGACAATCTCCTGAAAAGGTAGGTAATTCCACATGTGGTGTTCTAATATGGGGATCAGTGAAATTTTTGTGGTTGGGGTGGTTATGATGCTCAGTTTGTGGTTCAGGCTAGGTAGGTTGGTTTTGGGTAGGAGGTTGGTACTGAATTGGGTAAGGTGCTGGCTGATATGGTGGCTGGTAGTAAGGATAATAGGGTGGTGGTGGTGGATAGAAGGGAGGCTGGTAAGGTCGTTGGTACTGTAGGAAGGGAGTTGGTTGGTATTGTTGTTGTTGTTGTTGTTGTGGAGATGAAGGCTGGTTATAGTACTGTGGCTGGGAAGTTGGGTTGGTGATTTGTGTGAATTGTTATGTTGCTGATGAGGATGGTGTAGATGATGTAATGGGGTTTGTGGTGTGGTAAATAGGTGTTGTTTGGTTGGCTGACATTATGGGTTGAGTTGGGGGTAGGATGAGTTGTTCTAGGGTCCTTTCCCTATTTTGGTGGGAATGGTGGTGTTGTGGATGCATGGGGGGTTGGATTTGGCGTAGAGGCTTCAGGAATTGGTGACAGTGGCTGACTAGAGGGTGGAGGTGGGGTTGGAAGGGTGGAATTTTTAGTCGGTGATGGAACACTAGCTTGGGGGTTGACATCCGGGGGTGCAAATCGAGAGAAATTGGAGGCCATATTGAACATCATAGCGGTCATCTTAGCTAGCTCACCTTGCATCGCGGTGAGGGCTATGGTAGAGTCGGTGGTGACCTTGTCATGGCGGTCGAGGCGGCGGCGAATGGACCGAACCTCACGAGGAAGCTTGGTGTTGGAGTGGACCGGCTCGTGCTCATCGTCCGTTGTTGACGCGGCGAGGCCCATCCCGTCGTCGAGCATGCGGCGCTCCCGTGAAACATATCGGGATCTCGCATCGGTCGGCATGGAGTAGGAGGAATTTTATGGCCAGAATCCGGTAACCTCGCAGTGTGTTGTTGGGTTGGGAGGCAGGGAAGAGTCACTGATGCGACTAGGAGAGGGGACTTGATCGATGCTCTGATACCACCTTGTCAGGATGTGGGATGGTCACTGACGGCGATCGGAGAGGAGGAAGAAGGGAGAGCTTCGACGGCTCAGATCTACAGCAACTAGGGTAAAGGAAAATAACAAGAAAACATAATAGAGTTGTATATTTCGCGTGCCACCCAGCCACCCAGTCCCGTCCCTTTATATCAAAAGGACATGACCACGCTTAATTGTCATTACAGAACCTTAAGTGCTATTACAAGACTGAATTAACTGAACTAATCTGTCCTAACGGTAAACCCTAGCATTAATGGTATCTCCTTCCGTGGTCGCGTTGTCTAGGTCCTGACCAGATGTCTCATTCACTCAGGACATATAGAATGGTTGATAAGACTGTTTTATCTTAGTTCCGACACGTAAGCTAGATATAACCATAAAACATGACGTACAATGGATTATTGTGTAGCCTTATCTTTAATAAATAGACATCTAAAATTTGTGATGAGAAAGATTCTTGCTAAGAGATGATCTCTTAGCCAAGAGAAGATAAACCTCTGTTTTTGGTTCTCTCTTCTCATATCACTTATCATCCTACATGATATTGCTATGATAAAACTAAGATATACTTCCTCTCTTCAGAAATATAAGACGTTTTAGCTTTGTGAATCGAATATATCTAGACATTTTTTAGTGTATAGGTTTGTAGAAGTTTGAAGTGAACCTATACACTAAAAGGTGTGTAGATACACCTATCTCCGAACGGAGGGAGTAGCATTGTACGTGCCCTCAGCAATAACCTCACCACAGGGGCAGGCTGCGACTTTGGTCAGGGCCCCTCCAACAGGTGAGGATTCAAGGAATTTTGCGTTCCTCTCTCGATCTCTTTCGCGGTCTCTTGCGTTTCCTCTGTCTTTTTGCCTCTAATTTTGATCGGCAATACGCATATGTGTCTGTATCTGATTGCCCCATCTATAATTGCATCAGTTGATCCATCCATCAAACATTCGACGATTCGGCAGCAAGGGAGACCGGTGCGCTGCTGCTCTCGGGTCCACGAGTGAAGTCCAGTCCAGTCCAGGTGACGCTTTGATCTTCATATCTTTTTTTGGTACAGAAAGTTAGTGGATCAACGGATTCCACGAGTCGAATATGGCAGCCACGGATCGCCCTCTTTCCTCACGTTTTTTGCTGATTTTGTTTTCCCGCCCCCGCAGCACCCGCCACATGTTCGACGGAATGCCCAACAAGGCCGCGGCAAGCGCAAAGGACCCCTTCCGCCGCCTCCCCGACGAAATCCTCCGCCATATGCTGTCCTTTCTGCCGGATTGGGACGCCATGCAGACTTGTGTGCTCGACACCCGGTGGCGCGACCACCAGCCTCGACTTCGACTTTATAAACTCTGAGCCAGACATGGGGTGGGAGCGTTTCAAGCAGATTGTGAACCTGGTAATCCAGCTCCGTGGAATCTCGCCCCTCGCCAAGTGCGAGATCAGGTCCTTCCACGACGCGGAAGACGCCAAGCTGTGGATCCAATATGCTCTCATGTGTCAAGTTACGGAACTCATAGTCATTTCTGACGACACTGATGAAGACGCACCAGTACTATGCTATGATGCGCCTTTCATTTCCCAGCACTTGAAGAGCCTAGAATTTTTTGATGTCAACTTGGAAGGCTCCTCCCTGGATTTCTCCAACTGCCCGGCATTAGAGCATCTAAAGATGGGTACTTGTCGCGTTCGTGCACCTAGCATATCGTTTCAATCGCTAAAGCATCTGTGCATCGCCAATTCCTGTACCTTCCCTCAGGATTTCCGCCTTCGCATTGTTGCCCCGGAACTGATCTTACTGGAACTTGATGGTTTTGATGGTCTCACCCCTTCCCTTGGGCACATGCCATTTCTAGTAACAGCCTATATTGGGCTTGGCTATGAATGCCACGATTTCTGTACAAGGAACGGGCAGGGCTGTGAAAATCATCGCTGTGGTTGTCATGCTTATCCTGTGGACAAGGGTTTGGTTATAAATGGATTATCCAACACAGTCAATTTGGAGCTGATAGCTCAACCAAAACGGTACGCTTGGACTTGCTCTCCTTTTACTCTTATTGTTACATCATATATGCCACCAGGCAGCCACTCTTGTAGCACCATGATCCATTGTCTGACCATCTTGGTACTAATTTTATCTATGCAAAAGGTCTCAAAACAATGATTAATAACAGCGCCTTGGTTGGATAAAATGTGATGTTTCCGGAGCTTATGGTGTATTTTGTCCTTCTTAGTTACTTTAAAACTAAAACTATCTACTCAAAAGTTCCAACTAACATAAATTCCTTCACTCTTATAAAGCCTCACAATTCACTTATGTTCATTTGCAATTTTTTCAGTTCATTTACATATGGGATTTAAAATGGTGTCCCACATTTGACAAATTGAAGACTCTGTTACTCAATGAGTGGTTTGGGCCAGTTGACCTCGTCTGCATTCTCCAACACTCCCACATCCTTGAGACGCTCACTCTTCAGCTTGGTAACACTAAGGTATACTCTGTATGTATATCAACGGTATTGTCACGGATGTACTGTTGTCTTACTTGTATCATATAGAACCTCATAGGAGCAACAGGGGGCCAAGAAACAACAAAACAATCATTTGTGTGTGCCCACCTTAAGGTTGTCAACATTGAATGTCATGAGGTTGATGAGGGAGTTCAGAAAATTTTGAGCATCTTGAGGACATGTGGCATACTTCATGATCACATAAGCATAAAGGCTCCAAAGTTACCCTCATTTTGTAAGTAACCTATTTTTATTCTTCATGCTTCATATGCTTTTGCAATCTTCCTATTTTTGTGACATAATATCTGTTGTAATTATACATCAGTTTTAGAAATCCAATCATATACAGTATACTTTAAAGTATGAAATGGATTGCGCGCTGATGTGGTTAAGAATGACTGTTAAATTCCAATAAATTAAATTACTTCGTAAATGCTGGTAGACTACATTAGTTAGAAAGCATTGGAGCTTTTCCTACAAGTCAGTACCATCCATGCAAGTTCATTTTTGTTTGATTTTCTTCCCTTCTCACTGTTTATTTACTAATGAGGATAGTACAGTTGTTTTGAAATGCAGTTTACCTTTGCAGTCGTTCCAGTTGATAGATTCCATTTTACTGGGAACGTTCAGCTAGTAAGGTATGAATGTAGTGCTTCGCGTCCATCTAGCAAAGACAAATTGCCTTCGTCCGATCTACTCCCTCCGTCTCAAAATAAGTGAGGTGGGTTTGTCTAGATTTGGATGTATCTAGACACGTTTTAATATATAGGTACATGCGAATCTAGACAAACTCAAGTCACTTATTTTGGGACGGAGGGAGTAATTGTTTCACTGTTGCTCCTAGACTGTTGTCAGCTCGATCACTAGAGATTGGTGACCAAATTGCATGGATGCCACACTACTGTTTGAAAACCCGGAGCCCTGTTGAGTTTTGATGCATGTCTGGATGGTCATAGATCTGTTGCTCTCACAAGGCTGGGCTCCTTGTTAACAAAGAAACTTCGTCAATGACACTTTTGAAAAGGAAAATAATACTCTCTCTGACCCAAATTATTTGATTTGGTTTTGTCTAGATTCGGAGGTATCTAGCACTAAAACAAGTCTAGATACATTCGAATTTAGACAAATCTAAGTCAACTAATTTGGGTCGGAGGGAGTAAGAAATTTTGGCAAGTTGCATGATATTTCCTCCACATCATAACTGTTAGTCAAGATACTCTCCCATCTATTTCCGTTGAGGACATCTTGGTACTTCCTCCGATTCAAATTAATTGACTTGGATTTGTCTAGATTCGGATGTATCTAGACTTGTTTTAGTGCTAGATACATCCGAATCTAGACAAATGTCAATTAATTTGGATCGGAGGGAGTACCAAACTTACCGCGCATAGTCTTGTTTTGTGCAGATTTCAGTTTATGGAAGGGTCTCTACCAAGGCGGCCTCGTGCCACGCAGCTTCCTCCACTGATGGAAACTAAGATGTATGCCCTGTCGTTATGATGCTGGTCCAAACCCGGTTGCTAGTCTATAACGGTGGTCCGGTGTTTGCCGTTATCGCTGCGTTTAATTTCTCACTTTCTATCTTTTGATCCTGTACCGAAAATCTGGTATTGTTCGATTGTTTGGTGCGACTCAGTAAAACATTTTCCAGTTTGGTGAACTCATAACTTAATTGTTGGTCAGAACTTTGCTATGTTTCCGTTATCAGAAAGAGATCTTGTGCCAGAACATTTATGTTTCCATTACCGGTAACGGAAATTAGGCGTGTGTGTCTCTGTTTGAGTGCATGAGTTCCTTCTGTAAGATTCTTGCTTCACTTAGTTTTGGCACAAATTGTTTAGATTATTGACTTTCTTTTAGATAATATGATGTCTGATCTAAACCCGCCAAAGAGTCAACACCTAATTTCTGTGTTCCGCCTTGTGCTTATCCGTCTCATCCAGAAACCCTTGGCTGTCCATAAGCACGGCAGGGGGACAGAATTTGCTCGGGCGTTAGTTTCAGTCTTGATGTATTGAAACTGTCATTGACAAGTTTGTCATCACAATTTCAGAGCCATTGAAGCTCAGATAGGCTTTGGAAATTGCTACTCATGTGTTGCCTTTTCTTTCACTCGGAGTCCAATATGCATTTCTTTACACTATTAAGCGACTGATGATGATGACTAATGATATGACCTCTAGTTAAATCGATTAAAGTGGAGCTAGTTTTTTTATACTACTCCCTTCGATCCAAATTAATTGTGTCTATATTCGGATGTATTGACAAATCTGAGTCAATTAATTTGGATCGGAGGGAATAGGATAATGTAAGAGAGTTTATACCGAAAATAATTTTAGAAAATTTGGCTCGACTGTAGGCATTTGAAATAAACTATGCTTTATATTATGCACAGCCACTAATGATCAGCTTTGACCATAAATCGGCCGCTACTGCAGCTTCCGGTACCATGAGTTTTTCTGATCAATTGATTTTGGATATTTTGTTAACTTGTTCATGTCAAACCTTGGTCATTTTTCTTGCTTGTTGTGTTAACTTTCTGCTTCAGCTTCGGTACTTCTGCTTTACATATTAAAAAAATCTAAATACACTCTTTTTACAAAGCTAAAACATCATATATACTCCTTCCGTCTCAAAATAAGTGATGTGAGTTTGTGTAGATTCGGATGTATATGTAGACACGTTTTAGTATGTAGGTCGCCACTTATTTTGGGGGATGGAGGGAGTATATATTTTGAACGGAGTACTTGAGAACCTGATATGTTGTCCTACAGGCGGAATGGAAGCATAACAAGACATACATCGGTGGTGAACAACACCAGTTACATTTGATTGAATTGATGAGCATCCCAGAATAGTTTTTACAGGAGAAAAAATGGGGGCAAAAAACCATCACATAATGAGCCACAAAGCCCCCTGGATGCACGCACGCTACTCACTACCTTACCAAACCTCCCAACTTATTTACAGGTGAGGATCTTCAGGGTTCATCGGTTTATTCTCGAGTAACAATAGCCACTGATTGGCATGTCGACGATCGATCAATGGACGGACAAACAGCAGCGGCATATGCCGCAATCGGGTTACGTACAGTTTTCACACTCAACAAGCAAAGGAGGAGGCGACAATGGCGCGCCACCACCATCACTGGCCTTCCAGGAGAACCCTGATGCTACGTAGCCCCTCGGCGGATATCGTCCGCTCCACCCTGCTCCTGCTGCCCACTCTGTTCTTGGGCGGCGGCGCCTCCTGGTGGAACGAGACCATCACCGCCGTCAGGTTGTCCATGGCGCCCCGCCTGATCGCCTCCTCCACGATCTCCCTGCAGCACCGCCTCGGGTCGTTGTGCTCCTGGAGCCTCAGCCGCGCAAAGTCCACCGAGTTCTGGTTCGAGAAGTAGTCCCAGATGCCATCGCTGCCGATGATCAGGAACTCGTCGTCCTTGGTCAGCGTGATCATCTTGACCTCCGGCTCCGCGCTCAGCGGGCCTCCTGGCTCGCCCGTCTCCTTAAGGCCATCGAGGTGCCAGTCGCCCAGCGCTCTCGTGACTGCTAGCTGTCCGTTCAAGTAGCCGTCGTCGACGTAGCCACCTAGAGACTCCACGCGTTTTCTCTCGCTGACGCAGCAGGTCCTGTGATCCATGGACATTTCGATTGCAGCGCCGCGCCGGGAAAGGACTGCCCGACAATCACCAGCATTTGCGACTAGAAGAGACCTGCACAAAGCATGTGGACAATTAGCATTGCTGATAACTTGGAATCGTTCAAGAAAGTACTGGTACTGATGCTAAGTAACTCTGTCAGTCATACTGGCATATGTATAGCATAGTAACAAGGGGTTCTAGTGCAAGTGCAGCAGTTCCAAGAAATTTAACTCCAGTACATAGTGGCATATATGGATGGAACATTCTGAAAATCTCTCAGCATATAATTGTATTCTGAGAACAGGCCTTCTACTACTAGTATATACAGCAAACCGAGAATCAGACTTGGCATACAAAGGAACATTTTAACCTAGTACCAATCTCCATTACTCTGCTGCACTAATTAGGATTTCTACCATCAACGAAATGACAATGCATGCTAAACCAACCAAGAGATCCTGGATAGCTTGTGACAGGAATAGAATAGTACCTTCCGAAGATCATTGCTGTGAGCGCAGTTGTTCCAGAAGACAGCCCACTGTGGATAGAGCACTTCTCTGCAAACTGGGTATCAGTTTGCACAAATGACCTCCTCACCACCGTCTCAAGCTCAAGAGGGAAAGCAGCATCCTCCACGATGACCCGTGGCAAGTTGTCACGAACATACTGTGCAGCATCTTTTCCACCATGTCCATCGAAGACCTGAATCGTAAAGGACAGGACGATGTCAGAAAAAAAGAGTAAAGGTATTAGAAACTGAAGAAAAAGACTTGAGAAGAGTGAATGAGCAATTACCCCATAGAAAGAAATGATTTCATCACCCGCCGTGTTATAACCGAAGCTCTTTGCTAGATTAGGAATGCACACGTGTGTGTCTTCCATGTAAGGACGTCCACCAATGTCGGACCAGTCCCCTGATCGGATAGCTGGGACGAAATTGTGCCAGCTCTCTCCAATCGCTGCCACCATCGTCGTAGCTTGCCTGAAATCCAGTAGCACCGTGTTCTCACCAACTCTCTCCATCTGCATATAAGAAGAAAGGCAAGAGATTAGATAAGAAACAAGTCTGACAAAACAGTAAGGACTACAGATATAGCAGGATAAATCTAAGACAATGGGGCACAGCATGAACTCAGCCATTTAGTAACAGTATCCAACTTGTGCAGAGACTGCTACCAGGTTAAATGAATCTATTTCACACAAATTCCAGCTCTGCCAACAACTCCTACAGCATAAATAACGCCGTCACCGTCACATATAAAGTGGACGACTTACGGTACTAATCCACCCAGCTGAAAGTGACACACAAACAGAAACCCCAACTCAGTCAAGTCGGAGACAAGTCAATCCCTTATTGGCCAAGGAAGGCTACCAGCAGCCATTTCTAGAAGGGGCATCCATAAACAAAACCCCCAGGAATGTATGCACACAAACAGCATATAAACTTTGACAAAGAGCAAACAGCTTTGACAGCACAACAGAAGCTCCAGCTGTTACCCCCTGTGGAAGAAACTAACTGACTAACTAGCAGAGAAATGTAGAGCTTCCAGGTGTGCATCCTTGGGCACCACTCCATTGCCCACTTCCTGCTTGCAACCCATAATTGCAAGGTAAAGGGACAAAGGTAAGGCTGATGATTAAGTAATTTGGACCCATAAAGTCACTAACAAATGTCCAAAGAAAAAGAGAGGACGTGTCGTGGCCGGACGCTCGACAGCACGAAAAAGGCCAACTTTCTCTTGGCCTCAATGCAGAAAAAAGTACACAGCACTATCTGAACTTTACCGGTGCTGATTTCTTCTGCTCGTGTTCGGTGTGAAAATAGGTAGTGCTACTCAGAGAGAACCGTACCGTCACATGCGAAATATCTTGGCACGGGAGATGCAGAGACAAGAGGATATCAAGCCTACACGTCGACTGGAAATCCCCACACGATTTCATCACAGAATCAAAGAAGGTACGACATCCGAACCAGAATGCGACGCGCAAACGGACAGGCAGGGCGACATCTACTTACAAGCCAGGACAAGGAAAAAGATTTTGCTTTTGCTTGCAGCTAGACATCTAAAATCCTACTAGAAACTTCTTGGCCGCTGGCTGAAGAATTCAGAGCATCTTCCCCGTGTTCACACCGTCCGCGCGAGCGGAGATAATACTACTACTCCCTCTGTTCGGGATTATAGGTCCTACGCGCATACCTAGGTTGTTAATTTGACTAACAAAACATGACTTATATATTACAAAAATTATATCATTAGAAAATATAGCTTCTAAAGTTTCTAATAGTATGATTTTTGTGCTATACTATTTATATTTTGTTGTTCAAATTAGCAACCTAGTTATCCGCGCGGGACTTATAATCCCAAACGGAGGGAGTACTTAAGATAAAGATAATAAGGGAGTTCATTAATAGTCGCAGTAATTAAACTACCAGTATACTGCGACTAGATATCTTCTCCAAGTAGTACTTGGCCCAGGATTTTAGAAAGAAGAAAAAAAAGGCATTCGCGCAACACGCAAAGGTGTGCGCGCGAAGCAACCGAGAGTGTTTCGATTGTGTTCCCGTCGACCGGTCGATCCGATCATCCCTGACCCAAGAACAACACGCGCGAATCAACCAACGACTGAAACAAAATAGAAGCGCCGGTTTGGTTTGATGTACTCCTAATAATTTTTCGCGGAAAGGAAATTACCGGGATCGCGGGGCATCGATCAATCCGCGAACGAGCGAGAGGGAATCGGGGGAAGAAAATCAAGACACAAATGGAGTTTGAACAGAGTAACAGGAAGAAGGGTTACCCACCGGGAAATCTGCGGGCCTCTCGATCTGCGCCTCCTCGAATCCCTCCACGCACATGTCCTCCGCAAACTGGTGTGTTCTCGTTCTTGTTCTTCGTCTCTCGCTCTCCCTGGGGACGGACGCAGGCGCGATTCGAGAATTTCGAAGTGCAGCTGCTGCAAGAAGAGTCCTCCTCGGAGCAGGGGCGACGCGGGTAGATATACAGGGGAGGGATTTGATCTGAAGGCGGGACGGGGACGGAGACGGAGACGGAGACGGGGACGGGGACGGAGAGGGTGGGGGAGGGAGGCGAGCGGGAAACGGAGTGGAAGATTTGCGGGAATATCTGTCCGATCGGGGGAAGGAAAGGCAACCGGAGGAGAAGGGGATTTGCTGCTGCTGCTTTTTTTCTTTCGCGTTCTGGAATTTGTTTTCGTCACGGACTCGATGGGGGAGAAGAAGAGGGAGAACAGAGAGAGGCTATTTATTCGAGCCGAGAGGAGGAGGAGGAGCCAGAAAAGGCACGTGCGGGAGATTTTTCTTCTTCCCGTTTCTTACTTTATTTGGAGCTCATTTTCCACGGACAAGAGACGGGGCCCCACGTTGTCAGCGAGGCGGCGCTGGTCAGAATAGGAAGGATTTTCGTTTTCAACGTGTGATCTGGGAAACGAATGTGCTTTTTGTTCTCGGCAATCGTTGTGGCGGGTAAATAACCGCGCGCAGTATTTCCTTAAGAAAATCTCAGTAAGGAAAGCATGGAGTACTCTTTTGAACCCTGGAGTACTCTTTTGAACTCTGAGCATGGGCTCTACTGCATGGAGATAATTTTCGAACCTTCACGTGTTGTCGTCACCTCCTAGCAACGGAAAAACATTTACCGCCCAAATACTCTTAGGCCTTGTTTACTTCTCTTGTATTTTTATTCACTAGAATTTTGGAAATATACGGAATTTGTTGTTCACCCAATACTCTCCAATCCCGCAAATACCCTTCCTCAAAGATACTCTACCATGTAGGAGGGTTTTCAATCTAGATAAAAATAAGAAGGATTTGTGGGGATATTCTGGAATTATCTCTAACAAACCCGAAATAGTAAACGGACTAGGGAATTTTGCGGTAATTGAAATAATCCCTCCGTTTCCCGCAAATACAAGAGTGAATACGAGAGAAGTAAACAAGACCTTAAGCATGCATGTGGGGAAATTTTATTTTCGTCCTTAGGTCAGAGGGGACTGAGTTCCCTGAAATCATGCTCATTCAAAAAGTTGCCGAGTCAATTCGTGATAAGGGGCTATTTGAGTGAATATTGGTCAAACCAAATTTCTGGGGTCACTTGTCCCCGGTAAGAAGGCGGTTGGATCCCTCATGTTTGGATTATCTGTTACGGAATACCAGCCTGACTAAGTCCTCCTGCAATTGTTGGGGCAGCAATTTCATTTCTATAGTATCCAAACGCCAGCCTTGATAGTGATTTTAGACACCCTATTTCTCCCTCTCTATGTGTCACCCAGCATGTCTAAAGATGTATGTCGTTGCCCCTCTAATACTAGTGAGACCGAAAGCTTGCACACCGCATTTACTCTAATCAATTTTACATCTACAATCCCTCATATTTACTTTCACTTTTTAGTTCACGTTGTTCTTGTTTAGTTCGTTGTTACTAGTTACTTTGAACCTCTCCTAATTATCGCTATTCTAGTAACTTATAGCATAGGCTATTTCTAAACACGGTTTAGGTGCGAACGTGGCTACGTCTGACAACATAGTTGCCGGGTTGTGTTATTTCCATTAGCAATGCTTTCGTGAGACGAACTTTCTAATAAATAGTTGCTGCTACAAGGGTTGCAATAGCCCTATTGTTGGTGCAGGAACCCAGTCATCAACGAGTCTCCAAGGCGTTGCGCCGGACAAATGAATCGGACGCGAAGTCTTCTATCTGGAAGTGCTAGGAGGTCAGCCACAAGTCTTGAACCCAATCACCTCCAAGCAGATGCTGAAGAGAAGAGCTAGTCTGTGGTGGAGTTTCCGCCAATGACGCGGGAGCGCCTCACCACCGGGATATGGAAGATTGCAAGGGCTTAAAGGGAGAAATCTATCGTCAACAAGAGGAACCAGAGGCGGATATTTCTTATCAGTCCCTTATATTACTTATTTTTAAGTGACTGAAAAATAGTAAATAATGAACTGAAGTTTTTTAACGTTTTGCAAATATATGGACTAGCCGCGATTCAGTTGACCTATACGAATTCAAAATACAAGTTCACCGGTGCACTACTAGACTAGATCATGGATTGGAGAGGAACGTGTGGACGCATGTTGTGAAAACCCTGCAAGTTGCAAGGAGATTATGTCTGATTCATAGCTAGTTGATATGTTTTAAAATAACTAAGGTTTATACTCTAATAAATACGGAATAAAACTAGTGTTTAATTTATGAAGCACGAAACCTAAATTCAGTAGGTTCAACTAAGTGCACCAACAGTCTATGCTAAGCAATACAAGCAACAAGGTGCATGATAGAATACTTCAAGCACGATGGCTATCATAATGTAAAGTGCATAAGTAAAAGGCACGGGTGTAGGAATAAATAATGGACGCGGAGACGATGATTTTATACCGAAGTTGACTTCCAAACAAGCCACGTCTCCATTGGAGAGGTGCAATGGCGCAAAGCTCTTCGAACATCACGAATGGTTCACCTTGATATGTGGTGGCTCGATGCTCACCCAACACCACATAAGGTCTCATCCCAAGCAATACTCACCGATGCCAAAAATGGCACACCTTATTCTCTCGAATGTGTACCACAAAGGGTAGGAACTCGATGCAATATGGGACACTTGAGGACGGTCACAGAACCCGTACAAAGTGGGGGCAATCTCCACAACTTAATTGGATGCTCCCAAGAATCACCACAAAGGCTTCTCGCTTGATGAATCTCCACAACTTAATTGGAGGCCCTAAGAGAATCACACCACAACCACACAACCGTTTAGGGTTCCAAGTACCCAAAAGTAACAAGCCCACATGCTTGAACTCGTCGAAACACCATAGAGAACTCAAACCTATGCACTAAATGCAAGGGCAAGTCATTCACTCCCAAATTCCACCAAAGCTACAAAGACTATTAGAGGAATACAAAAGGAAGAACACAAGAGAGGAACACAAAACTCTTCAAGATCTAGATCCCAAGGATTCCTTCACAAAGAAGGGATTTGAGTTGGTAGGATTGTAGATCTAGATATGCTCTTCCAAATCTCTCAAAAGGATGCAAGAATCATGGGAGGGAGAAGGGACGAGGGTAAACTTTTGAAGGTAAATAATGGAGGAGAGAGAGTGGAAGAGCTAGCAAAAAGGGCCTCAAAAGTTGGAGAAACAATGGGGAAGAGGGCCCCTTAAATAGAGCAAGAGAAATCTGTCTGTTTGAGTCAGTTTCGCGCGCCATTCACCGTAAGTACTGGTGAAGTGGAATAAGAATTACTGCAAGGAAACCTTCGTCGGAAGTTCGGCCGGTACCTCCACCCATGGGAAAAATAGTGGACAACATGGTACAAACACTTCGATAACTTTTGCATCTGCATTCCGATTTCGATGTTCTTGGGCTCGTTGGAATCATAACAACAAACTCTACAACTTCATGAATAGAAATATCATAGTCCAACATAGGAGGATAAAAACAAAAATTAGAAAAGTATGACTTCCCTAGAAGCGACGAACCGGTAAAACCTCCAAAACCCAAAACACAAGAAGTTAAGCTTGAAAACTCCAACTGGGATGAAATCAATTTTGTTAGAAAGATAATAAAGAGTACAATACAACAAAATATGGAATCCTAGGCACCAGCACTAACGATAGTGGTCGGCTGCATGCAGGCTGCACTTCCTTGTTTTTGTGTTATAGCCAGGCGATAGAAGAACAACCCGCTCCCTTCTCTCTCATCTTTTCTCTCCCTTACAAGTAGGATTTTGATGACGTGGATTCCCTTATAGCCCGTCGAGTACTAGGATTTTACTCGTCCACCACATACTCTTCTTCTTCATCGCCATTTCCATGGTCGACGGCGAAAAATGAGCCAACATCCATGCGTGCCATGAATGTCTCATCGTCAACACTACAATGTAAAGTGACCACGTATGAATATAGCAACGCTAGAATTCATGGTGAATGCATCTACCACACAAAAAATACGAGTTTTTACCTTGTTGTCATTGTGTTGAGCAGTTGGTGCGCGCTCATTGATGACCCACAAGTATAGGGGGTGTATCGCAGTATTTTCGATAAGTAAGAGTGTTGAACCCAACGAGGAGCAGAAGGTGCTGGCTAGTGGTATGGATCAGGAATTCTCTGCAAATACTTAGCAAACGGATTTTTAGGGGTTTTCAATAAAGCAAGTAAACAAAGTACGAGTAAACAAAAGACAGTAAGAATGAATGCAGCAAGTGGCCCAATCCTTTATGCAGCAAAGGACAAGCCGGTTGTATTTCTATATATGACCAAACGTTCTCGAGGACACATGGGAAGACTATCAAGTGCTTTCGCTTCATATAGTCGATTAATCTTATCTAGCTTGCTAAGTGTTGTGTGAGTGAACCTGTGCTAATGTACCGCCCCATCCAAGACTAATACATACTTGTGATTATACCCCTTGCAAACATCCATAAGTACAAAAAAGTAATTAAGGTAAAACCTAACCACAGCTTTAAACTCTAAGACCCTTACGTCCCTTATGCAATGGTTTCCTAACGGGGGTTCAGGTTTCTGTCACTCCGGCAACCCCTACAATTAGTAGCCAAATACGCAATGCATTCCCCTAGGCCCATATAGGTGAAGTGTCATGTAGTCGATGTTCACATGACACCACTAGAAGAAGTACACCACAACTTAAATAACAATCTATTGAATCTTTCTCAACGCAACTCCACTACTAACAACAAGACTTCTCCCATGTCCTCAAGAACAAAACGAACTACTCACAGATATCATATGGATCATGATCAGAGATGAAATAATAATGTATAACAATCTGAATATAAACAATAATTCAACGGTTCACTCAATAGCATCAACTACAAGGAGTAATCAACACCGGGAAAGTTTCTCCTATGAACTATGCAAGATTCAACTCAATTGTTACAGCAATATGGAGATGGTGATGAGGGTGCTGATGGTGATGTTGGTGGTGATGATGATGATGATCCCGATGAAGTCCAGCTTGATGGTGGTGTTGATGGCGACGATCTCCCCTCTCCGGGAAGGAATTCCCTCGGCAGAAATCTGTCTGCCGGAGAGATCTTTCTCTCTTGGTGTTTTCCGCCCCGCAGATGTGGCGAAATCTTTCTGTGGTCGCTCCTCGAGTCTTAGGGTTTCGGGAAGAATATGTACGCCAGAGGGGAGAGGCTGGAGTGGGCCAGGGTGGCCACACCACTCCCTGGCGTGGCCTGGGCTTGCCCGCGCCATGGGGTAGTGTGGGCCCCCAGTGGCCCACCTCCACTCCATCTTCTGGCATCTTGAGTCTTCTGAAAAAATAGAATTTTCTGTATATTTTTCCGGATTTTCTGATCTTCGCGAATTTTGCCTCCAAACAACACCTTTTCCATTAGAATCCTGACTGCAGCGGTCCATGCTCCAAAAGTCATCAACCATGCAAAAACAGATGAAATAACATAAGTATCACCTCTCAATACGAAATATATCAATGAATAATAGTGAATTAAGACATAGAATACTGATGCAAAATGGACGTATAAACTCCCCCCAAGCTTAGACTTCGCTTGTCCCCAAGCGAAACTGAGCTCAATAAACATGACCTCAGGTTTATGGAGTGAAGAGTTGATAAAAGAATATGGACAAGAAGCATCACATTCATCAAATACATAGATCATAATAGAAGACAACTCACTATTATACAACTTAACTTGCAATGAGTAAAGAAAACACAATAAAGATACATAAAGTGAATTGTAATTGGTAATGGCAAACTTAGCTCTTGGTCAAAGAATAGTTGATAATTTGCTGGAGTTCACAAATAGCTGGTTTTCAATGAAATCTTTCAAAGTAGTAAACATCAAGATAAGAGCAATGTGCAAAACAAGGAACATAAGAAACTGTTGGAGATATGCCCAAGAGGCAATAATAAAAATGGTTATTATTATATCTTTGTGTTTATGATGAATGTTTACATCCCATGCTATAATTGTATTATAAGGAAACACTAATACATGTGTGTTTTGTAAACATAAAAGAGTCCCTAATAAGCCTCTTGTTGAACTAGCTTGTTGATTAATTGATGATCATGATTTCCTGATCATGGATATTGGATGTCATTAATAACAAGGTTATATCATTAGGAGAATGATGTGATGGACACACACCCATAGTAAGCGTAGCATAAGATCAAGTCATTAAGTTCGTATTGCTATAAGCTTTCAAATGCATAGTAACCTAATCCTTCGACCATGAGGTTATGTTAATCACCATCACCGGATGGGTACTTTGATGACATCAAACACCGCTTCGTAACTGGGTGGTTATAAAGGTGTCATTGGGTATTCTGAAAGTATGTGTTCAAGCGCATGGACCAAGATTGGGATTTGTCCATCCATATGACGGATAGATATGCTCTGGGCCCTCTTGGTGGGATGTCATCTAGTTAGCTTGCAAGCATGTGACTAGGTCACAAGCGATGACATATCATGGAACGAGTAAAGAGTACTTATCAGTAACGAGGTAGAACTAGGTATGGAGATACTGACGATTAAACCTCGGATAAGTAGAATATCGCGTGACAAAGGGAATTGGTTTCGTATGTTAATGGTTCTATCGATCATGAAGTCATCGTTGAGTATGTGGGAGCCGTTATGGATCTGCAGATCCCGCTGATGGTTATTGATCGGAGAGGTGTCTCCATCATGTCTGCATATTCACGAACCGTAGGGTGACACACTTAAGGTTCAAAGTTGTTTTAAGTAGATATGGAATGTGCATTGGAGACCGAATGTTGTTCGGAGTCTCGGATTGGATCTGGGACATCACGAGGAGATCCGAAATTGTCCGTAGAATAAGATTCATATATTAGGGATCATTTTCTAAGTTAGGAAATGTTCCGGAGTATTTGTATGGGGATTCTAGAAGGTTTCGGAATGTTCCGGAAGGTTCTAGAAGATTTCTTGGAGTTTGCTTGAAAACCAAGAAAGGATCAAGGAATCCTTGTGGGGCAAGACAAGGAGTAGTGGGGGAGGAGGACTCCTCCCCCCTCCCAATCCGCCGGCCAAGGAAGGGAGGGGAGTCTTACTAGGACTCCCCCTCCCATGGCGCCTCCCTCCTTTAAATAGAGGGGTGGAGGCGCCACCCCCTTGCCCCTTTAATCCTCAAACCCTAGCCGCCTCTCTCCTCCTCCTTCCCTCTGCTCTGGCTTAGGTGAAGCCCTGCAGAATTCTCTACTCCACCACCACCACCATGCCGTCGTGCTGTTGGGATTCCGTGGAGAGATCTACTACCTCCGCTGCTCGCTGGAACGGGGAGAGGAAGGTCTGCTTCGACTCCGCACGTGTGACCGACTGCGGAAGCGCTGCCGGAACGCGGCGCCGGAAGGATCGTCTACTCGATCTTGAGATCGGCAAGTGATTGACTATATCAACCACGAGATCCGATCTCGTAACGCTTTCGGGTCTACAAGGGTTAGTATAGATCTATCTCGTTGCACATGTCTAATAGATTAGATCTTGGATTTTATCTAGATTAGATCTGGATTTTGTTCGTTCTTGCGGTAGAAATTTTTTGTTTTCTATGCTACGAACCCATTAGTGGTATCAGAGCCAGGTCTATGCGTAGATCTGTTGCACGAGTAGAACACAATGGTTTTGTGGGCGTTGGTGCCCGTGCCGTCTTTTGCTTTGTGTACTTTGCATCTTGCGGTATGGTGGGATGAAGCGGCTCGGGCTAACCTTACATGTCATCGCACATGAGACTTGCTCCACGCTTGACGTGTAACTTGCTTTGCACAAGTGGCTTTGCGGGTGTCTGTCTCTCCCACCATAGTTGTAGCACCCCGGCTAAAACCACTGCTAGAAAATCGCATGTCTTGTCTCTGTACATCATCATAACATCAGCATGCATCTATATGTTTAAAACTATTTTGCTAAAAACCCTATTTTTGTTTTCTATATTAATCCCCTCCCTTTTATTTCAAATCAAACGCCGGAGTTCCCAGATATATCTGTTTGTATAAAAAACAATTTACAAAATCCTGTTAAAATAAAATATAAATAATCTTTAAATATTTTAGTGGGGGAGGCAGCCACCGGCCAGGCCCAAAAGGCCCAACCGGCAGCCACCAACCATCCCACTGCCCTAACCCTAACCCTAACCCTCCCTATCTCACCCCACCCCGCCGCCACCACCTTCTGCTACCACCCTGGAGCCAAACCGCACACACCCTCTACTCCCCACCCTGCCGCGCCGCAACACACACAACACACACAACGCACGCACACCACGCTGCAACCCCCGCGCGCAACCACCCCGGCCACGTCACCCGCCCACCTGCTGACCCCCCACTCCCACGCGACCCACACAGCCCCGCCTCACCGGCGCCGGCCCCGCCACCGAGCCGGCCCCGCCACCGAGCCGCGTCGCCAGCACGCCGTCCTTCCCCGCCTCTATCCCGTCCCGCACTCCACCTCCTCCCTCCTCTCCGATTGGCGCCGCCCTCCGCCTCACCGCCGATTCCCATCGCCACTGCGCCTCCCTCGGCCTGGAGCGCCACCGCCTGCCCCTGCGCTCGCCATCGGACGCCGCCGGCCTTCCCCTCTGCGGCCGCCTCTCCGCCCGGGCCCTCCTCGACCTCGACCTCCTCCGCCTCGCTCCTCCCGAGCGCCACCGCGCCCAAGCACCTCCGACCCGGCCGCATCTCCGTCGTCGTCCGCGCCCTCCTCCCTTCAACCCTCCTCGCCCGCGCATCAGCGCCGCCCGCGTTCCCCTGTTCCGGCCCGCGTCCGCCCGTGGAGCTCTGCCACCACCGCCGCTTCCAGCGAAGATCGCGTCGGCCTCTGGTTGTCGACGCCCGCCTCGTATGGTGCCCCGTCCAACGCCGCTCTGGGCGCGTCTTGCTCCGCCAGCACGCCGTCATCCCCTGCATCGCCTGCGTCCCTCTCTCCGCCGCTCGAGCTCATCTTTCTGCTGCAACCTGACCGCAAGGTTCTCTGGCCATGCCCAAACGAGACATGGGCCTCCTCACAGCGTATATCTGTCCTCCTTGTGCTTTTGTCCGCTGCTCGAAGTTTTTCTTTGGAGGTCTATTGTACCGGTGTGGTGTTGCTGCTCCCAGCCAGGATCTTTGCGGCTACAGCGTACTACTCGGTGACCATCGAAGCCAATTTTCGCTTTGGAGCAAGAAGTACAAGAGAAGAGGCACCGTAAAACATCGAGCACCAATCCAAGCGCGTCCCCTACCAAACCTGAGTTCTACATCACGGATAACAAGATCATCATCATGGAACGCCAAGGCCTCCTTAACAGAATCCAAACACCCCGAAAACCGAATCCGAAGACCTGTTCCCGGAGTCCAAAGATCAAGACCAGAGAACCACAACCCTCGGAACTCCATGATCTTCTAGACGGATAAGAGGGTTAAGACTGCGGAACGCCGAGGTCCCTTTCATGGATTCGAGAACCCCGATCCCGAAGTTCGAAGACCGACTCCTCCAACCCGCGGAACCCCAAGATCGCCGAGTCCCCTATGTGTGATCCCTTTTCCGAGCCTCTATTTTATAAAATGCCATATGAATTTGTTGCATCAATTGTTCTTGATTGCATACATATTTGTGTGGTTTGGGGGCCTTAAGCCGATTCACCTTATAACTAAATATGGGGTCATATGCGGGCTTATCTGGTCTTATATTGTCCCCAATTAAATTCATGTAGCGAACCGGTGATATATTTTTGCCTTGATAAGACAACATTTAAATTGCGGGGTAACTAAACAACTAGAATCATCTATTTAATTGTCGGGACCCCGGTTCCGCTTAATATGGCCTAATTGCATCGCATCTTTGCCATGTCATACATCATACATGCATCATGCCCGATCTTTTGCCGTAGTATTAAATAGTGCATCCGGTGTTTCTTCTAGTGCTTTGCTTCTTCACGGATTAGACCGATGAGTTGATGCGAGTGTCGACCCGATCTTCGGATGAACCTTCGGCAATGTTTTCAGGCGAGCATCTCCCCCTTTCTACCTATCTTACTTTTATAGTATTTATTCCCTCCTGTTGATCTATTGCTATCTGTGTTGCGATGCTATAGTTTCCGTACCCGTGATATCCCTTGCAGCCTTATATTGCCTTGGACACATCCTATTACCTGTTGTTTGGTAGATAGTTGGACTTGCGCGTCGTAGTCGCTTGCTCAAGTGCTGTTGTGTGTCTTCAAGTACCTCAGTAGTTGGAGTATTGCCGCATGTTTAATGTTGGAGATGATCATGGCTTTAATTACTGTTTAACAACTAAAAAATTGAAGTAGGTAAATGCAGAGGCACAGGTGGGCAATAGATGTTATTTGGTTGTTAACCGTCCACTTGTGTACCGTAGGACCCCGAGTTCTTGACACCTGTTCCGAGATCGAGCGCGCTAACCACAGGTGGGGTGTGTGGGCACCCCCATCGATTAGTACCTGATTTCAAAGTATTGTACCGGGGGCCACAACTAGTTTGAGGTTTTATTTACTATCCTGTACTTATGCCATGCTTTACCACTTTATTTAAATTGTGCGAGGTACTGCACACTGTACTGTTTAGGATTGCGGAGTGTTTTCGCGGTATCGACAAGCCCAGTCACACTTTCGGGTTCCCAGTCGTTTACAGCCATTGGCGCAAACCCTGAGTCCGTCTCGGAGATCGGCCGACTTCGTTGCGGGTAGCTTAGTGGGGTGCCCCCCATGTACTTGCTTTGGGTCTAGGAAACGTCATGACTTAGGCCCCGCCGACATACCGATGGGTGTATGTTAATTGATCTGGCAAAAAGGTCGAAGTGCGTGTGGATACTTTGGTGCACCCCTGCAGGGTTAAATCTTTTCGAAAAGCCGTGTCCGCGGTTATGGACGACTTGGAGCACAGTTCTCGATCATAGACAACTATAACTAAAGTTTACTGTTATAAATGGACTTGTATTCGATATGGCTAGTAATCAGCTCCACTACAACGGAATGGTTAAATAAAAGTACCAACAACTGCTGGGTTTTGGTATATCTCATGATAATTGTACCTGACTAGTAAGTGTCGCAACTACAACGGAATGGTTAACTAAAAGTGCCCACTGCTTATTATATCAGGATGGCTATCTATACCTGACTAGTAATTGGTGCAACGATAACTGAATAAATAAAACTGCCAACGGTGTGAGTTCCTCGGTTGACTTACTCGTTTGGTCTCGAGGGGGAAATACCAGGATGGGTATGTTTGGTGGTAGAATCAGGATGGTTCCGGATAGGTCTTTCTTATCCCTCTCTGATAGCCGACAGTTATATTGAGTCTCTATAGGTTGTTTAGTGCATGTTGCGCTGCCGCTTCAGCCCACCATACCTATGTAGGCGAGGACCGCCGAATTCTAGCCTCGCCGTGTAATGGCCTCAGTACTGACGCTCCTCTTTTTCTTTTGCCCTTTGTCGGCACCCCTTTTGTTAAGCAGGTTTTGAGATCGACGTCGTTAGCAGGGTTACCCTTCCGGCTTGGCCTGGGCAGGGTTATGGACGCCATTGGTTATTCTTCAGGGCTCTTAGCCCCATTTGCATCTTGTCCGTAGCCGGACGCTCTATCATTTTCAAGGTGATTTGGATCTTTGTATATTACATCTGTATTCTTGGCTCATTGAGTCGCTGTTGTATATATATCTGTTCTGTGGGTCCCATCGAGGACTGTTGTGTAATGGTATTACTTCGTTTTCCACCCGCACGAAAGTGCCTGGTGGGCACATTTGAATCGTTTCTATGCGGGTTTGGCGGGAATCGCTGAAACTTGCATAGGGCCGATTCTGAGGGTGTTACAATAGTATAGATCCAATTTACACTTTGCACTTGATAACACTTGTATCAACGTTGTGGTTCAGTTTCGTAGGTAAGATCCGTTCTTATTCGAAAGCCCCAAACCACGTAAAACATGCAAAGAAAATTAGAGGCGTCTAACTTGTTTTTGTAGGGGTTTTGTGATGTGATATGGCCATAATGTGATTGTGATTATATTTGATGTATGCAATGATCCTTGTTGTAATATGGCAACCGGCAGGAGACTAATGGTTGTCTTTAATTCTGTTAAGACCTGCGTGTCTATTCATCTTGTAATAGCTTTATTCCAAGTAGTTGTAATAGTTGCTAGTGATGATGGACAACCATGAAGCGGCGCCACTGACCTTGACGCAATGCTGGTGATGATGGAGATCATGTTCGTGCTTTGGAGATGGAGATCAAAGGCATAATAAGAATGGGCCATATCATATCACACTAATTATGAATTGCCTGTGATGTTAATCCTTTATGCATCTTGTATTTCTTAGATCGCGACGGTAGCATTATAAGATGATCCCTCTCACTAAATATCAAGTAATAAAGTGTTCGTCCTTAGTTGGCACCGTTGCTAAGACTCGTCGTTTCGAAGCATCTCGTGAAGATCGGATGTGATAGATTCTACGTGTGCATACACGGGTGCAAGCCAGATTTGCACATGCGGAAACTAAGGTTAATCTTGACGAGCCTAGCATGTACAGACATGGTCTCGGAACACGGAATACCGAAAGTAGAGCATGAATCATATAAGTGATATGATGAACATGAAGATTGTTCGCCGATGAAACTACATCTTCTCTCGTGAAGATCGGACTTGGTGTAGTGGACTTGGTTCGTGTAATCACTAAGACAATATGAGGGATGTTGTTTTGAGTGGGAGTTCACCTAGTTAATTTAAGAATTAAAATTGAACTCAATTTATCATAAACTTAGTCTAAACTACTTGCAAATTTGTTGTAGATTATGGCGAACCTCTCCATCAATTTCAATGCGTTCCTAGAGAAATAAAAGCTTAAGAACAATGGAAGCAACTTCACGGACTGGCTCCATGGTCTGAAGATTGTCCTCAGGGCTGGTCAGTTGTCCTATGTGCTCGAAGCACCGCTAGGTGACCCACCTGCAGAAGATGCCACCGATGACATAAAGAATGTTTACACCACTCGGAAGAATCATTACTCCACAGTTCAGTGTGCCATCCTGTACGGTTTAGAAACGGAGCTTCAGAAGCGCTTTCAGCACCACGACCCATTCGAGATCATTAAGGAGCTCAAGCTCATTTTTGAGACTCACGCGGCCGTGGAGAGCTATGAGGCCTCCGAAAAGTTCTTTATCTGTAAGATGGAAGAGGGAAGCTCTGTTAGCGAGCACGTGCTCACCATGTCTGGGCACGCAAACAAGCTCCAAGATTTGGGGATAACGATTCCTAATGAGTTAGGGATTCACCGTGTCGTCCAATCACTGCCACCGAGTTATAAGAACTTTGTGATGAACTACAATATGCACTGCATGAACAAGACGTTGCCTGAACTATCGTCCATGCTGAAAACTGCTAAAGTGGAGATCAAGAAGGAGCACCAAGTGTTGATGGTCAATAAGACCACCAATTTCAAGAAACAGGGCAAGCCTAAGAAAAAGGGCAACTTCAAGAAGGACGGCAAGAAAGCTGCCGCACCTGCTAAGAAGCCCAAGGCTGGTCCTAAGCCTGAAACTGAATGCTTCTACTGCAAGGGTGCTGGTCACTGGAAGCGTAACTGCCCCAAGTACCTGGCGGATCTGAAGAACGGCAACATCAAGAAGAAAGGTATATTTGATATACATGTTATTGATGTGTATCTTACTAGTAATCGTAGTAGTGCCTGGGTATTTGATACTGGTTCGGTTGCTCATATCTGTAACTCGAAACAGGAGCTGCGGAATAAATGAAGACTAGCGAGAGACGAGGTGACGATGCGCGTTGGAAATGGCTCCAAGGTTGATGTGATCGCCGTCGGCACGCTCCCTCTACATCTACCATCGGGATTAGTTTTAAATTTAAATAATTGTTATTTGATGCCTGCGTTAAGCATGAACATTATATCTGGATCTTGTTTATTGCGAGACGGTTACTCTTTTAAGTCTGAGAATAAAGGTTGTTCGATTTATATGAGTAATACCTTTTATGGTAATGCACCTGAGATGAGTGGTTTATTCTTATTAAATCTCGATAGTAGTGATACACATGTTCACAACATAGATGCTAAACGAATAAAATTGAATGATAATTCTAAATACATGTGGCACTGTCGTCTTGGTCACATTGGAGTGAAGCGTATGAAGAAACTCCATTCTGATGGACTTCTTGAATCACTTGATTTTAAATCACTTGAAAGATGCGAAGCATGTCTAATGGGAAAAATGACTAAGACTCCATTCTCTGGAATAATGGAGCGAGCTACAGACTTATTGGAAATAATACATACCGATGTGTGCGGTCCAATGAGTGTAGCATCGCGTGGTGGATATCGTTATGTTCTCACTTTCACGGATGACTTAAGTAGACATGGGTATGTCTACTTTATGAAACATAAGTCCGAAACTTTCGAGAAGTTTAAGGAATTTCAAAGTGAAGTGGAAAATCATCGTAACAAGAAGATTAAGTTTCTGCGTTCTGACCGTGGAGGTGAATATCTAAGTTATGAGTTTGGCATGCATTTAAAGAAATATGGAATACTTTCGCAGTTGACACCGCCGAGAACACCACATCATAATGGTGTGTCCGAACGTCGTAATCAAACTCTCTTAGATATGGTTCGGTCTATGATGTCTCTTACAGATTTACCGCTATCGTTTTGGGGCTATGCATTAGAGACAACCGCATTCACTTTAAGTAGGGCACCATCTAAATCCGTTGAAACGACACCGTATGAATTGTGGTTTGGTAAGAAACCTAAATTGTCGTTCCTTAAAGTTTGGGGTTGCGAAGCGTATGTAAAGAAGTTACAACCTGATAAGCTTGAACCCAAAGCGGAGAAATGCGTCTTCATAGGATACCTTAAAGAAACAATTGGGTATATCTTCTATCATAGATCCGAAGGCAAAGTTTTCGTTGCCAAGAATGGATCCTTTCTTGAGAAGGAGTTTCTCTCGAAGGAAGTGACTGGAAGGAAAGTAGAACTCGACGAGGTTATTGAACCTTCTCTCGGAGTTGAGAGTAGCGCAACACCGGAAGATGTTTTTGTGTCGCCTGCACCAATTGGAGAGGAAGCTAATGATGGTGATCATGAAACTTCGAACGAAGTTGCTACTGAACCTCGCAGGTCAACGAGGGTTCGTACCACTCCTGATTGGTATGACTCTGCCTTGAACGTCATGTTGGTGGACAACACTGATGACCCTGCGACGTATGAAGAAGCTATGGTGAGCCCAGATTCTGACAAATGGCTAGAAGCCATGAAATCCGAAATGGGATCCATGTACGAAAACCAAGTATGGACTTTGGTGGACTTACCGGATGGCCATAAGGCTGTCGAGAACAAATGGATTTTCAAAAGAAAAACAGATGCTGATGGTAATGTTACTGTCTATAAAGCTCAACTTGTCGCGAAAGGGTTCCGACAAATTCAAGGAGTTGACTATGATGAGACTTTCTCACCAGTAGCAAAGCTAAAGTCTGTGAGGATTTTGTTAGCAATTGCTGCATATTTTGATTATGAGATTTGGCAGATGGATGTCAAAACGACGTTCCTTAATGGTGACATTGAGGAAGAGTTGTATATGGTACAACCCAAGGGTTTTGTCGATCCTAGTGATGCTGACAAGGTATGCAAACTTCAGCGCTCCATTTATGGACTGAAGCAAGCATCCCAGAGTTGGAATCAACGTTTTGATAAAGTAATCAAAAACTTTGGATTTATACAAACTTATGGAGAAGCTTGTATTTACAAGAAAGTGAGTGGGAGCTCTGTAGCATTCCTAGTACTATATGTAGATGACATATTGTTGATTGGGAATGATATAGAACTTCTTAATAGCGTCAAAACCTATTTGAATAATAGTTTTTCAATGAAGGATCTTGGCAAAGCGGCATATATTCTAGGCATCAAGATTTATAGAGATAGATCAAGACGCCTAATAGCGCTTTCACAAAGTACATACTTAGACAAAGTTCTAAAGAATTTTAGACTGGAAGAGAGCAAGAAAGGGTTCGTGCCCATGTTGTCAGGTAAGACCTTGAGTAAGACTCAAAGTCCAGCTACGGCAGAAGATAGAGAGAAGATGAATAATATTCCCTATGCCTCGGCCATAGGTTCTATCATGTATGCCATGCTGTGTACAAGACCGGATATAGCACATGCTGTTAGTTTGACTAGCAGATATCAAAGTGATCCTGGAATGGAGCACTGGACAGCGATCAAGAATATCCTAAAGTACCTGAATAGGACTAAGGATATGGTTCTTTCTTATGGAGGTGATGAACAGCTTGTTGTAAACGGTTACACTGATGCTAGTTGGAACACCGATCCAGATGACTCGAAGTCACAGTCTGGATACGTATTTATTTTGAATGGTGCTGCAGTAAGCTGGAGGAGTGCCAAGCAAAGCGTTGTGGCGAAATCTTCAACAGAATCGGAATACATAGCTGCTTCAGAGGCTGCACAAGAAGCCATATGGATGAAGGAGTTCATTACTGAACTTGGCGTGGTTCCCAGTGCGTTGGACCCGATGGCCATCTACTATGACAACACAGGTGCCATAGCTAATGCACAGGAGCCAAGGTCACATAGCAAGCTGAAGCACATCAAGCTACGTTTCCATGCTATTCGCGAGTATGTCCGAGATGGTGACATAAAGATTTGCAAAGTACACACTGATCTGAATGTGGCAGATCCGTTGACTAAACCTCTCCCTAGAGCAAAGCATGACCAACACCAGAACGCCATGGGTGTTAGGTATATTACCATGTAATCTAGATTACTGACTCTAGTGCAAGTGGGAGACTGTTGCAGATATGCCCAAGAGGCAATAATAAAAATGGTTATTATTATATCTTTGTGTTTATGATGAATGTTTACATCCCATGCTATAATTGTATTATAAGGAAACACTAATACATGTGTGTTTTGTAAACATAAAAGAGTCCCTAATAAGCCTCTTGTTGAACTAGCTTGTTGATTAATTGATGATCATGGTTTCCTGATCATGGACATTGGATGTCATTAATAACAAGGTTATATCATTAGGAGAATGATGTGATGGACACACACCCATAATAAGCATAGCATAATATCAAGTCATTAAGTTCGTATTGCTATAAGCTTTCAAGTGCACAGTAACCTAATCCTTCGACCATGAGGTTATGTTAATCACCATCACCGGATGGGTACTTTGATGACATCAAACACCGCTTCGTAACTGGGTGGTTATAAAGGTGTCATTGGGTATTCTGAAAGTATGTGTTCAAGCGCATGGACCAAGATTGGGATTTGTCCATCCATATGACGGATAGATATGCTCTGGGCCCTCTCAGTGGGATGTCATCTAGTTAGCTTGCAAGCATGTGACTAGGTCACAAGGGATGACATATCATGGAACGAGTAAAGAGTACTTATCAGTAACGAGGTAGAACTAGGTATGGAGATACCGACGATCAAACCTCGGATAAGTAGAATATCGCGTGACAAAGGGAATTGGTTTCGTATGTTAATGGTTCTATCGATCATGAAGTCATCGTTGAGTATGTGGGAGCCGTTATGGATCTCCAGATCCTGCTGATGGTTATTGATCGGAGAGGTGTCTCCATCATGTCTGCATATTCACGAACCGTAGGGTGACACACTTAAGGTTTGAAGTTGCTTTAAGTAGATATGGAATGTGCGTTGGAGACCGAATGTTGTTCGGAGTCTCGGATTGGATCCGGGACATCACGAGGAGATCCGAAATTGTCCGGAGAATAAGATTCATATATTGGGGATCATTTTCTAAGTTAGGAAATGTTCCGAAGTATTTGTATGGGGATTCTAGAAGGTTTCGGAATGTTCCGGAAGGTTCTAGAAGATTTCTTGGAGTTTGCTTGAAAACCAAGAAAGGATCAAGGAATCCTTGTGGGGCAAGACAAGGAGTAGTGGGGGAGGAGGACTCCTCCCCCCTCCCAATCCGCCGGCCAAGGAAGGGAGGGGAGTCCTACTAGGACTCTCCCTCCCATGGCGCCTCCCTCCTTTAAATAGAGGGGTGGAGGCGCCACCCCCTTGCCCCTTTAATCCTCAAACCCTAGCCGCCTCTCTCCTCCTCCTTCCCTCTGCTCTGGCTTAGGCGAAGCCCTGCAGAATTCTCTACTCCACCACCACCACCACGCCGTCGTGCTGTTGGGATTCCGTGGAGAGATCTACTACCTCTGCTGCTCGCTGGAACGGGGAGAGGAAGGTCTGCTTCGACTCCGCACGTGTGACCGACTGCGGAAGCGCTGCCGAACACGGCGCCGGAAGGATCGTCTATTCGATCTTGAGATCGGCAAGTGATCGACTACATCAACCACGAGATCCGATCTCGTAACACTTTCGGGTCTACAAGGGTTAGTACAGATCTATCTCGTTGCACATGTCTAATAGATTAGATCTTGGCTTTTATCTAGATTAGATCTGGGTTTTGTTCGTTCTTGCGGTAGAATTTTTTTGTTTTCCATGCTACGAACCCATCAGAAACATGATTGCATAAATCATCATATGAATGAATGAAACACATCAACTCAAAATACTTGCCGAGATAGAAGGGAATAGGTTTACTGACTCAACTACAAAGTAAAAGAAAGACCCTTCGCAGAGGGAAGCAGGGATTGCAAGTCTCATAAAGAGCTCCCAAAAATTATGATACTTACTAGCTTTCAGCTCTCATTGCCCCTATCATAGGCATATTTAGGTGATTAAGGTTAAAGTGACACAACTAAGAGGATATGCTTGACAAGTTATAAGTTGAAATCTCAAGCCCCTTACTTATGAGTACCGATCCTCATGCTACTCAACTTCAGTCACGAGCAAGCTCTTGTCATTGTAAATACATGCGTATCATTGAGAACCGCCAACGGGGTACCCCTTGCACATGACATAGGAGCTATCCCATAATCAAAATGACAAGGCAAGCAGACAGTGAGCATCTCAGCGATCTTTTTATTTGCTATTTGCATAGGTTTTTATTGAGGATGCTTCATAGAATGCTCACTATAGTTATGCTACAAGTTTCCACCATGATTAGGCATAGCTTAGGCTAGCGGCCCAGGCGTTTCTCTAACACACATATAAACTCCATGATCTTACAAGTTCCACTTTTATTTCACACCGCCGGGATCCATAAGCAAAAGAACATGATATCAACTAGGTACAAATTACCAAATGAAGTGTTGAAAGCGGTCCCCATGATACATGGTTCGGCTAACTTCAACTCATAAAACGCAAGCATATACGCAACAAAGAAGGACCCAATGGTTCAAGTTTATTAAGTGCAAGAAAATAAAGTGTGCCATCAAGTTCGTGAGAGCTTTAATCACTAGTTTTCACATAACAAGTTTAATTTGGGAGGTATACAAAACAAGAATTTACTTGGAATAGCAATAATGCTACTAGGTAGGTATGGTGGACACAAATGGCAAAGGTTTTGGTTTAAAGGAGTGGATGCACGAGAAGAATACCCTCTCAGTACAGGTTTTTGGCTAGCAAGGCTGGGTAGAAAGTATAAGAGTTGAAGGAAACAAACAGACATACAAGTGATAAAAACAAGCATGCAATCTTCCTTGGAAGCACAAAAGATCTTAGCTAGAGAATACTAGACTTATGAGCAAATCAATAAAGAAAGATGATGAAATTATTTTTCTTTAGAGTACTTCTATCTTCTTTTTTTCAAGTCTCAAAAAGGTGTTGCTACTGACCGAGCCAGGTTTGCCAAAACCAACTAAATTAACTCAATGATCTCAGAGTACTACCAATACTAACAACAAGATTAATCATATAACCACGAATTGAAAACTAACATAAGCTAAGCAAAAAGAGTGAATGATAGAACTTCTCATTAGTACTCCATAACGGAAACTCACACCAAGGGATACAAATCTAACGAGAGAGGGGACACTTCCATAATGCAAACCATACTACAAAATACCTCCTCTATTCATGATATGACTCTACTAATAAGGTAAAAAGATAGAAGATAGTGATATGATACCACGACACTCCCCCAAGCTTGGAACAAACCAAGGGGATGCCAAACCTGATGACGAATTAATCCTTTGGTGGTGGTGGTATCCTCTTGATGAGATCCTTGATCAGTTTCCCCAAGTCCTCAATCTCGAAGGTGAGATTACGAATCAATTCCGAGTTATGCTCAATACGGCCCATAATCATCTCAGTTTGTGGATCCCAGCTCTTGTGATTCTTCTTCCATTCTTCCCACTTGGAGTCTTCTTTTCCTGCATGGTTATGAGCAAAGGTATGGAAGGTACTCTTGGTGTTCGGAGAAGGTGTCCTTGGTGCTAAACAGTGACGAGGAGCTTCCCCCCCAGTCTGCATCCGTGCAGTCCTTCTGATCCTAGCAGGGATTGCCACCACTCCAATGCTTGCAATGGTAGTGCCGGTGTGGTTTTCCTCCTCTTCACCTTCACTCTTGATCTCCTTCTCCTTCCCGGGGTCTTGGAGGTCTTCCTCCATGGGCTCCTTCCCTTTATCCTTAGCAGACACCATTGTGCTTCAAAGTTTCAAGAATAGTTCCTGGCAGAAACAGATCGAAACAAAAACACAACGAAAACACGATATACGAACCTCGTGGGATCCGGGGGGTTATATAATACAAAGTTTCGTATCAAAAGGAAGGTACTGGGAGAAAACGGGTCAGAGACGGAGTCCTGGGTGGCCTCACCACCTGGTGGCGCGGCCAGGGGTGGACCCGCGCCATGGGGTGGTGTGGGCCACCCTGGCTCCGTTTTCGTTCCTTTTTCGCTTCGTAGCTTTCCTTATTGACTGAAAATTGCAAAAATATAGTTGGATTGTATTTTCGCAGAGCTTTTCTTACCAGAACTGTTACCTAGTTGGAAACGGACTCTACGAGTCTCTGAATTTGGTATTTAGTGGATCCTTCCGGAGTCACCACTTGAATCATCAATATCTTCATCTTCATAGACTTATTATTGGAGTCGTAAAACCTTTCTCTTCCTTATTATACCATTAACTTTCCTGGAAATTTCTTTCACACAAAACTTCACATAATTCTTATTAGCAACATTAGTATAAGTGAAGTGATAAAACCTTTTGAGTCCAACTTCAACTGAAAACCATCAAAACAAAAGCTACTATAGCAACTCCTTCCGAAAACCCAAAAATAATTCAAAAAGAAAATCGAATAAAGAAGCAAATGCAAGATTGGCTAAATCTATCAAAACAGACCAGCAGGTAAAAATCAATTTTTTCAAAAATCTTCTGTTGCTCAAATCAAAAAGTGCAAAACTAACGAAAGTTAAATAACAACCTGGGGCAGAAGCACAAACAATTACAGCTCAATCCGACATACAGAGATCTCTCACGAATTTTTATGGTGAAGCACAAAAATCTGTTTCGGGACAACAACTTCCCCAATTATTACTTCTCTCTCATTAAAGGTTGATCTTGACACAAAAACCAAACAAAATGGATAAGGAGCGGTTATTACCGAAGTAACAACTTCGAAAACTCAAAGAAACACAAACAAACTGAAAGTAAAAACAAATTGGGTTGTCTCCCATAAAGCTCTTTCTTTATAGCCATTAAGATGGGCAAGATAATTTTGAAGAAGCTCTTATAGGGATATGAATTGAAGTGAAAGAGAGCATTAAGAAGCAAAAATACACGCACATTTAAGTCTAACCCACTTCCTATGCAAGGGGATTTTGTAAACAAACAAGTTATTGGAACTACAGGTAACTTGCATAAGAAGGCAAAAGAAGTGCAACATAAAACGGGGAAACTTGATATTATTGAGGTGCACAAGAACATTTTTCCCTCTCTCATAATAGATTTCAGTATCATGCATAAATTTAACAGTATAGCTATCACAAGGATTATCATAGCAATGATCACTTATTCTAACAGAAAACACAGGAATACTAGCTCTCATAACACTACTATGCGAAACAATATTAGAGGTATCCTTACAAAGGATAGTGTGTCCCTCTTTTTCATATTTAGCAACAAAGTCTTTCACATTTGCTACAATAGGTTCATCAATCATTTGTTCAGGTTCAGCAGCCTTACTCATACTTTCATTAACCATACTAGCTATCATAGAATGTTCCTTTACCTTAACTGGAAAGGCATTTTCTCAATATAAGGTTTGGGTAAGACATGATTAGCAGTATAAACTTCAGTATTTCTTGTAGGAACACTCTTAGCAATATCTTTATAAGGTTCATGATACTTATTCCACTTCTTTTTAGGCACTTCAATATAAGAAGCAAAAGCCTTAAAATAAGAAGAAATAGCTTGAGAGTCTAGACCATAAGCATTTTTAATATTTTGAAAGTCATTAGTTCCCATAAAAGATTCAATGCATTCATAATCATAATTTATACCTGACTTTCTACCTTTGTCATTTTCGCAAGCTTCAACATTGTCTTGAATACGATCCAGAAGGTCCCATTTAGCTTCTTCTTCCATACGAGTGAATGATCCAGCACAAGAAGCGTCCAATAAATCCTTGTCATGTAGAGGGAGCCTTGCATAAAAGTTGTTGATAATAATATTGTTGGGGAGCTCATGAATGGGACATTTGAGCATTAGTAACTTCAATCTCCCCCAAGCTTGAGCTGTACTCTCTCCATCAAGAGGCCAAAAGTTGTATATTTGATTCGGATCTTTATGAATCTCACTAGGAGGATAAAACTTTGAATAAAAGAGAGGCACTATTTCCTCCCATTCCAGAGCTTGACCATTCTTCAGCAGCTTATACCATTCCTCAGCTCTTCCTTTCAGTGATAATAAAAATAACTTCTTCTTAACTTGATTGGTAGTAATACCTGCACACTTGAACAACCCGCATAATTCGTGTATAAAGAGTAGATGATCACCGGGATGGACAGTTCCATCCCCAACATAGTAGTTATCCATAACACGATCAATAATTCTTGTAGGTATTTTGAAAACATCTTTCTCAGTAGGTGGTGGCTTATCTACTACCTTAGCAGTGGTAGTAGCATTACCAAATAAGAAACTCAGCGAATTATCCATAACGAAAATAAAGCAAATAGCAGGAGTAAACAATACTCACAGTAGAAGTTTCCTTTACCAATTCCACTCTCCAATAGTGCTTCACTCCCCGGTAACGGCGCCAGAAAATAGTCTTGATGACCCACAAATATAGGGGGTGTATCGCAGTATTTTCGATAAGTAAGAGTGTCGAACCCAACGAGGAGCAGAAGGTGCTGGCTAGTGGTATGGATCAGGAATTCTCTGCAAATACTTAGCAAACGGATTTTTAGGGGTTTTCGATAAAGCAAGTAAACAAAGTACGAGTAAACAAAAGACAGTAAGAATGAATGCAGCAAGTGGCCCAATCCTTTATGCAGCAAAGGACAAGCCGGTTGTATTTCTATAGATGACCAAACGTTCTCGAGGACACATGGGAAGACTGTCAAGTGCTTTCGCTTCATATAGTCGATTAATCTTCTCTAGCTTGCTAAGTGTTGTGTGGGTGAACCTATGCTAATGTACCGCCCCATCCAAGACTAATACATACTTGTGATTATACCCCTTGCAAACATCCGTAAGTACAAGATAGTAATTAAGATAAAACCTAACCATAGCTTTAAACTCTAAGACCCTTACGTCCCTTGTGCAATGGTTTCCTAACGGGGGTTCAGGTTTCTGTCACTCTGGCAAGCCCTACGATTAGTAGCCAAACACACAATGCATTCCCCTAGGCCCATATAGGTGAAGTGTCATGTAGCCGACGTTCACATGACACCACTAGAAGAAGTACACCACAACTTAAATAACAATCTATTGAATCTTTCTCAACGCAACTCCACTACTAACAACAAGACTTCTCCCATGTCCTCAAGAACAAAACGAACTACTCACGAGACATCATATGGATCATGATCAGAGATAAAATAATGATGTATAACAATCTGAACATAAACAATAATTCAACGGTTCACTCAATAGCATCAACTACAAGAGTAATCAACACCGGGAAAATTTCCCCTATGAACTATGCAAGATTTAACTCAATTGTTACAGCAATATGGAGATGGTGATGAGGGTGCTGATGGTGATGATGGTGGTGGTGATGATGATGATGATGATCCCGATGAAGTTCAGCTTGATGGTGGTGTTGATGACGACGATCTCCCCTCTCCGGAAAGGAATTCCCCCGGCAGAAATCTGTCTGCCGGAGAGATCTTTCTCTCTCGGTGTTTTCCGCCCCGCAGAGGCGGCAGAATCTTTCTATGGTCGCTCCCCGAGTCTTAGGGTTTTGGGAAGAAGATATACGCCAGATGGGAGAGGCTGGAGTGGGCCAGGGTGGCCACACCACTCCCTGGCGCGGCCTGGGCTTGCCCGCACCATGGGATGGTGTGGGCCCCCTGTGGCCACCTCCACTCCATCTTCTGGCATCTTGAGCCTTCTGGAAAAATAGAATTTTCCGTATATTTTCCTGGATTTTCTGATCTTCGCGAATTTTGCCTCCAAACAACACCTTTTCCATCAGAATCCTGACTGCAGCGGTCTATGCTCCAAAAGTCATCAACCATGCAAAAACAGATGAAATAACATAAGTATCACCTCTCAATATGAAATATATCAATGAATAATAGTGAATTAAGACATAGAATAGTGATACAAAATGGACGTATCACTCATCTGCGGAGCCGGCGCCAGCATCCATGCGTGCCATGAATGTCTCATCGTCAACACTACAATGTAAAGTGACCACGTATGAATATGGCAACGCTAGAATTCATGGCGAATGCATCTACCACACAAAAAATACGAGTTTTTACCTTGTTGTCATTGTGTCGAGCAGTTGGTGCGCGCTCATCTGCGGAGCCGGCGCCAGCGGCTGTGGTGGCGGTGGTTGCTGGCGGGGAGCTGGCGCAGGCGCCTGTGCACGCGCGGCTGCGGGAGGACGCCGCGAGTTGACTCATTTCGCCAGCTTGCTAGCGTCGCCTACCGCGGCCGCGGCTGCAGGCTTGCCGGTGTTGGCCTTTCCTTTCAGCGGTGGAGGCGCTGGTGGCGGCGATACTCGTGGCCGCGTGTGGCGGAACAAAGTTGAAGAGTTGGCGAGCGCTGGAGCTCGCGGGGGCGGCAGCGGTAGGGTTAGGGTTCGCCGCCATCGGAACTTCCGCGCCGACGGCGCTGCTGCCGGGGACCAAGTACTGCGGCGAGTTGGACGGATCCATCGCTAGAAAGTCGCGGGCGTGTGCGCAGGCGAAGAAGAAATCGCGGCGCGGGGGAGTTCAGCGGCGGTTGGTTCTTCACGCGCGAGCGGGAGAGATAGAGCGCGCTGACGGCCGGACACCAAATTTGGGGCGCGCGGGTGGGCAAATTGACGCGCGCCCGATTTTTTTTACAGCGCGTCCGATTTTCGCGCGCCTGCTGGAGGACGAAAAAGTCGTGCACGCGCGCTATATCGGCGGTTATTTTTACTGCGCCGGGTTTTTAGGGCGTTCGTTTGGAGTTGCTCTTATGTTGTTTCGGAATGAGACCCGACCAAGCTTGTGATTTTCCTTGTTGTAGAAGATGGACTTTGCCTAGTGGCATTTTATTGACTGGAAATTGAAGACAAGAGTTTACAAAGAAAAAGGGTGTAGACGACAGACAGCTTTGCCTAGTGGTGTAAGTACTGTACTGCACCTGCAAGCGTTGAAGGCACGAGCTGCCCATGGTCAACGGGCCGTTGGTGTTGTAGCTAGTTCGATCACCGATCGTCACACGGTTCTCGTTTCTCATGGATGGAGAGCAGACATTTGGTCAACCATCCATCCATGAAAGGTGTGATGTGGGCGACGCAACCACCGCCATCGATCCGTCGGGCGACGGGCAAAGGAAAGGAAAGGAAGATGCGCCACTCTAGACTCCACCACCATAGCCCACAAAATCTCCATGAATTCGCATCGGTCGTCAGCAAGACCAGCACGCGGACGTAACGTAAGTAGTCTCGATGATGAGGACTAATTAAAAGTTTGATATGCACTGCACACGACTAATCTAAAGCTGACGGCGAGCGAGCGAAAGAGTACCCCCACACGCTCGCTGGGTTATCTCGACCGGCAGGTGGGTCCTCCGTGTCATCGGCGGAAGCGACTAGTCGTCTGGTCATAGCGCGTGTCGTCGCGGACACGTAGGTACGTGCGCGCGCCATGCGAAGCGAAGCGCTGCCAGAAAGCAAGCGTAGGGACACGTGGCCGGTTTACCTGGCAACTCTGCTCGACTTGGCGCGTATTTTCCTCGCGGATCGACACGACACAGCGAAGCGATCGAGTTTAGCCGACATGACAGTACCTTGGCGCAGCCGAGTCGTTTTTTAAAAGGTGAATCGTCTTGGCGAGGACACGTTTGCCCCCGGTCGTGCTGTACGTAAGTACGTAGTACGCGTGGAGGTTCCGGTCGCCTGCCCTGGCGCGGAGCCGAGCAGAGCAGCATGGCCGTGCACGAGCGAGACCAACGTGCCTTGATGTACTACTTCTGCAGTACCATTTGTATTTTCATATTTGACGCTCCATCGATGCAAAGAGCACTGTGCTGCGGTGGTCTCGCTCGGTCCTATTCCACTCGCTAGTAGTACGAGATGCAGATGCTCGATCGAGTAATAAGTTTCAAAGGCCATTTCCAACTTTTTCAAGCCAAGCCAACGCTTATCTACATTCGGTACTCGCTTATCTACATTCGATCCAAAAAGCTTCCGTATACGGCTGCACCTCTTGGCAATTTCTTGTACTTGTGACAAAAAACAAAAAGGTCTCTGTTGCGTGTTTCCCGCGTAATCTTTCGAGTTTACAAGGATGTTCTGTTCCGGATCTGCGTCCACGTTTCCAGAGTACTTCTCCCTTACGAGATCGACAGTAGTAGTAGCTCCAAGCTAATAATGACCAATCATCTGTGGGGACAGGACTACCAAAGGCCTTCTCAACAAGTGAATGCTTAACTTGGTGCGTTCTCGGATGTGCCCGTTCCACTACAACCAACAATTTCCGGTGGTACCGTAAGTGCACCAGCTTTTTTTTTTTTTGAAAGGGGAGAGCCCCAAAAGGGACTGGAAGTCTGTCATTAAAATAAAACGGTGAAGTTACAAATTTTCACGCTAGACCGCAAATACACTAGAATTACAACCAGGTCCAAACGCTTTATAAAAAGGACCCTACAAACATCTGAGATAAATCAATCAGGTCCCCCTTCCAATCCGCCTCTGCAACAGCTGGGCCTCGCGATGGAGGTTGAGAAATCGCCGGAAATCTTCACCGGCGAACTTGTATGCCTCAATATGGCTAACATAATCGGCTGGCACGGAGCCTCCGATTTGGAACTGCAGAAGATGGTGGCTTCAGTTCTCCATGGTTGATTGTTGTCGCATGTACATTGATTTGCTTCACTTCTAGTTACAACCACTGCACTCAGGAAGGGAAGACGAATCGAAGTACCTCGACGATGCACAACCAGGGTTCGCTGATGCTGCGCGGTGAAGATGAGCTCCCTCCTCAGTGCTCCTACCCGAGATAAGGAGGGGAAGCCGAAGAAGATGCAGCCGCAACGAGTCCGATACACACCCTCTCTCAAAGGAGAGAGCAACCACCACCAGATAGAAGAAGGGGGATATGCCGCACCGCTCCGACCTCCCTCGCCACCAAGGCCGGCCAAGGAGGAGACGGGCGCACCTGCCAACAGCTGTCCACGACGCACCTCCTCGCCACCAAGGCCGGCCAGGTGCACCGTCACATCTGCAACCCTTCCACATCCAGTGAGACGAAGATGCTTATTGAGGGGGTGGACCGAGGGAGAGCAGACGGCTCGCTTCCACCATAGAAGCAGAGCAGTCGCTTCCTTAGCCGCTCGTCCGACGCCGCACCATAGCACCAGAAGGGCATAGCACCCTTGCAGGCCTCTAGAACCGGCCGGCGACAAGCTTCCCTTCTCCTCCCCCTCGCCGCCATGGCCGGCCAGGAGGAGAAGGAGAAGCACCGCCACGAACCAGTTCAAGGGAAGGCAGCTGCAGGCCTTATTCGCGGAGAGGGACGAGATCGAGGGGGGCAGCATCTGCTCCGACTGCCAGAGCACAACGCCGACACCACCACCGCTCGAATCGCTCGGGATCTGGCCAAGAAATCCCGCAGCAGATCTCCAAACTACAGGCATAACACCCAAAACTCGACTCCTAACCCTACTAGCTACTCCGGCGCCTTTCCTCCGCCATCCCCGGCCGACAGCGCCGCCGGGGAGGGCTCGGGATCGGCCCGGCCGAGAGGGGCGGCGACGGACTCTCAACTAGAGAGAAGGTGGGGAACGAGAGGGGGTTCGGTTCCCGTGCGCCAGCTTATACTATCTGCATCCATCTAAAGACATTTCGTAGCAACACGCCAAGTCCACACGTACCTGCGTACGTACTCGACCATTCCTTGTAGGGAAAGCATCCTTTTGTGGTACTATTTGCTTGCATATATATAATCTCTCAGGCTTGCGAAATTGCGAGGACGGTCACAATCACAATCATACGTACACAGATCACGGAGACAATGACTTGCATCCCACACGTTCGGTTTTGTTTAGTCCACTAGTTAATCAACGTCCTCCAATGAGCATATCCTCAGGCAGCACCCGTTCACACCTCTCACACGTCTGCATCCGCGTGCGGTCACTACAAAAAAATAAATATTTTGCGCAATTTGCCTTCTCCCCTTCTCTTCTTTTGGAGACGCAACGCAGAGTATATGCGGTGGGCGTCCGGTTCACCGTAGAGCGCACGCACTCGCGGGCGACGAACGAAGCGCCCTCCTCCCCTCCTTTGCTACAGGACGGACTCCACTCGTCGCAAAAGTCAGCGGATACGACTTGGATCTAAATAGTGACCTCACAAAAGGCATCAGCGCCAGCCTCTCAAGTTGTATACAGCGATGGATTTGACTAGTGTAGCACTCCTACTAGTACCTTGCATTCACCAGTAATGTTTGCGTCGTACGTGGATTCCATTCACCGGGCGCACCATAGGCAGCCGTGAAATCGTGGTGGTGGTGATTAGGCCAAGAACACAGCTTTGGCTTTGGCGACACCTTCTTCTTTTGGCCTTTTCGGCGGAAAGGAATGTATGCTCTTTGACTTGTTGTCTTTGCCCCTCGGAATGTATGTCCTGCGTGATAGGTAGGAAGATAACTTGATGTAAAAAGTTGTTAGTCCTTCTCTACGGTGGGGCATACGTGGAAGATACTAATACAGGATTAGCTCGACCGGCAGGTGGGCCTCTCATGTCATGGAAGAAAGTTTCTGGTCACATACTCACATCTCACATGGTCAGAGCGCGTGTGGTCGTCGTCGCGGTGACTGACGCCCGAGAACGGCACACGTACTGACGTACGCCAACGCCAGCAAGCCGGGGGACACGCGGCTCTTATTCGGGAGCTTTCGCCTGCGGGCGGGTTTTCCTTCCGTCGTATTGACACGACACGGCGTCTGTGTTTACCGACACGTTTTGTTAATCGTCTTGGCGAGGACACGTTTGCCTCGGTCGGTCTCGCTAGCAACAAGCTCACTCCTGACGTGCTGTACGTACTACGCGTGGAGTGTCCGGTGGGCTGCCTGCCTGCCTTGGTGCGGAGCAGCAGAGCAGCATGGTCGAGCTAGCTCGATCGATACGAACGAGCAGATGGAGACGCTGTCTCCATGTGCGACACACGCTCTAATGCAGAGCTCAGTGAGCTCTCTCTCTTTTTCTGAAACGTAGTTAGTGCAGATAGATTTGAGAGGTCCTTCTCTTTCCACCTTTCCAGCCGATGTTTTGGTTTGGAGCCTAGCTTTCCAATATGTGCGATGTGCCCGTGCCGTAATTTCTCAACTTCACGAGGATGTTACGGAGATCAGACCAGGCTTCCAGGGAGTACTTACTTCTGCCTTAATAGATTAGAAGATCACCGTCGAGAGTGACGACCAGCAAGCAAATTAATACCGTCAGCAAACAAACGATGAACTTGTCCATGTCGCAATCGTACAGAGATCATGGAGACGATGACTTGGGAGACCTTTACTCTCCGGACAAATTAAATTAAAAGGACGGCTACCTTCCAACGGAATGCATTCATGATCCAAAACACCAAATAGACGCATCAAATTGCAGCCGCACGCACGCACGTTTGGCTTTGTTTACTCCATTAATAACTAATTAATAAACGTCCGGCGAATAAGCAGATTCCCAGGGAGCACCAGTTCACACCTCTCACACACTTCACACGCTCGCGTGCAGGTCACCACAAAAATCCTGCGATTTGCACGCCTCCACGAGTACCAATCATCATCTGTACTTTACCGAAGCCATCTCTATCGCGCACAGTCGAAATTAAGAAGACGGTGAGCTCAGTCTCCAGATGAGCTTCAGCACTACAGTAGATTTTCTGGATCTCTATCTCGCTAACTCGGTCTCTTGATCAGGAACAATAATCACAAGAAGAGTTCCGGGCTGATACTTTTTGTGCGGTCTTATTATGCCCTCCCTTGGCCCTCCTCTTTTGGAGATGCAACGCAGAGTATATGCGCACGGTTATTGGCGCCCGATTCGCCGTAGAGCTCACGCAGATCAAGAATTCGGTCGTGCGGGTCCGGGCGGCGGCACCGAATCCTTTCCTTCTTCACCGTTCCTCCCAAAAGTTTGTGATCGCAATGGATATTTGGATGGTGACCTCAAAGAAACAATCCTGGACAGCCAAAAGATAATACTCTGTATCAGAGATTGCGATCGATTGACTAGTGTACAACTTTTGTCCCTAGCTATATATCATGTTACCTAGCTTCTTCGTCAATATTGTTCATGTCGTGGATTCGGATTCATCTGTCACCATGGCAGGCACCGGCAGCAGCGAGATCATGGTGATGATGATTTGGGCATATGAAAATGCAACTTTGACGCCTTCTTTGACCTTTTTTTTTGGAGGGAAAATAGATTTACGCTTAGTTTGGCAGCTCAGTTTTCTCCAAACCAAAGCAATCCTAGGGCCATACTGTTTTCAATGCGCGAGAAATACTATAGCGGTCATGACATCTTCTCTCCGACAGTGGTGAGTGACACTGTATTGACGGAGTGGGGGTTTCGAGAGTGGGTTTGGTTTTTGTGCGGGCTTGGCCCTATGGCGAGTATGGGCGTGGCCCCGACGTTTAACCATTGTAGTATGGTTTTCGCTCGTTTTTACGCTAATTTGCTAGGCACATTCTTCTTAATTAATGGATAAGGAAAATCTTTTGTCTTTGTTTTAAAAACTAGCATGGTGGCCCTCGCAAATGCGAGGGCACCACCTTTATTTATGTTTGATTGAAGAGCATCATCTTTGTGTGTTGAAATAGATGAAAAATACCTTCCTAAATTCTTAGCGTCATATGATTAAAAGTAATACATTATGCAACCACCATTTTATGTATATAAAGAAAATAGATATCACATCCACATGAGAGATCTTTTGTTACTCTGATACTATTTAATAAATGGTTGTGTGCATCTGAAGATGCAGAGGCCGGGGTCAACCCCATTTCGAAAAAAAGTAATGAACATATTTGAAATTTCTGCCTGAGAATGGGTATATAGAGTTTGAGTTTAAATCACAAGATTTCTTTTAGTTTTTATGTCATCTTAGATTAGTATGTAGGCTAACATTCACATTCTTAGATAATTAGGGATTACTTCGGCAATGATTCCACGATGTTTAGCCTTAAAATATCAATTATGATAAGAGGTTGGTTTGAGCCTGATTACACATAGTTAGGAATCTTTTATTTTTATTTGATTATACGAGAACTTCTAGCACGTCTATTCATGTACCATATTATACTTTTTCTTTCATTTTTATTGTAAAATTGTCTTCCTTTCTGATATGGATAACTAAAATATGATGATACATTGATAATTTTATGTTTAAGTGCACTAATAAATGATACATTAATATTGGTACATCTCACTTTTAATATCGTATTGTGCCTTGATTGTGTAATTGATGAATGCAAGTATTTATTGATCATGAAAGTTGACGCGAGGAACTTTTAGCAATTTCTTATAAGAATACTCAATATTTTGGGTATGTGACTATATGGATCAAAATATACGTTTTCATGAGTTTGTATTCTCATTTGATTTTGTTAGGATGTTATTCTTCTCTTATTTTTTGTAAAATTTCTATGCTTTCTCTTGTAAGAATAAAATGTATGTGCCACATGTGTCCTACAGTAAGGACACCACCACTTCTTTGACTATGAGATTAGCTTCTCCTGGAGACTTGTATGTAGGCGTTCCGCTTTCACCAACAAGAACTTGTTTCAAATATCCTTTGTTTCAACTAATTTTCAACAACTGGTAAGAGATCAGGGGTCACGGAAACACTAAATAGATTCTAGTTTATGTATGTTTTGTTAGTGTGTTTTGCGATAATGTCTTGCTGGTTGATATAGTGTGGTTTAGGGTAAAGATGTATTGGCTATGCTTAATTATTGGTATTTCTTATGGATCTATGTTTAATGTGTGGTAGTTCATAAAACCGGTTGTTCTTATGGTTTCTCTTATTGAATTTTTGTATAGTGAAAGTTTGATGATTCCGTGCTAGAGTGGTTGGAGAATCTCTCTTCTTGCGAGAATTGTGTCTTTGAAATGATGATTCATGTCATACTCCCTAAAGTTACTCACATGTTCAAAGCATTCGAGATTAAGTAAACTCGTAAAAATTATATTTTTCATTTTATTTATATTTATAAATGTATTTATGTACGTATAAGTCAGTCTAGAGGTTCTCGTATTATTTTTTGCCAGTTTGTCAATAGAACACCTACCACGTCGTAGGCAATATCTTATCGTATATCGATCTTCTTTGAAGTTTTCTTTTCAATGTCCTATCTTTTTTGTCATTTTTTATCTCCCCTCATTTTTAGAGTTACACACATACTACCTCTTTTCCTAAACGTTGTACCTTTTGGAAAGAAGTGACTTGGGCTTGTCTAGATTCACATGTATCTAAACATGTTTTAATATATAAGTACATCCAAATCTAGAAAAATACAAGTCACTTATTTATAGACGGAGGAAGTAGATGCTTAGGTAGTCTAAAATAGTCTACCACAATATATTATATTTGAAACACGTATCAATCATTTTTAGAGTTTAATCTGACACTAAGCTTGTTGACGGATTATATGGTGGTGCTAAGCTAGCTGATCGACCAAGCTAGCTAGCTAATCGATTAATTCTTTTGGTAGCATCAGCCTTCTTTTTTTTCTTGTAGTTTCTTAGGTGGTATAGCAAGCTAGCTAGCTAATGCACGTACTAAGGAAGCGGGTAGCCGATCGATTATAGGCTGATTGATCTGGTTACCGAGCTAGCAAGCTAGCTTGTTTAAGATGGAATCGATGGAATCTTGCGGTAGCGGTAGCCTTTGCCTTTTTTTTTTTTAAATAATGGCTTTGCCCTCTTATACAACGTGGATGGATACGGACTCATGGCTCTGGGTGAGATTTTTTTCTTTTCGACGTTTGATTTCGGTATGGCTTCTCGTTAATATAACGTGGCTGTCACGTCTAATCTATTACGTAGTATATAACTCTTATTAAATCATAACCACTAATTATACATCTAACGGTCTAAATAATTGAGATGATGTGGATCAACCTAATGCCTCGAAAAACATCCTTATATTGCTTTTAGTATATAATAGATAATAGAAATAGAAGTTGACAGTGAGGTAGCGACGCGAACCCTTTTGCCCGCTAGATAAGCGGTGGGCCGGGCGTGTTAGCGAGAGATGAGCCTGGTCGAATGGCGCGAGCTTGCTCGTGGCCGGAGCATATGCCCGTGAGATCGACAACGGGAAACAACTACTCCCTCTGTTTCAAAATATACGATGTTTTTAGTTTGTGAAAAGAGTGTATTTAGATTTTTGTTAGTGTGTAGATTCACTCCAAACCTAGATGAACTTACACACTAAAAATGATCTAGATATACTCTTTTTACAAAGCTAAAACATCTTATATTTTGAAACGGAGGGAGTAGTATTCTAGGCGCTCTCGCGGAATGGATACACTCTTTGTTTTGCGAAAATTTCACGGGTCTATCAATAATCTTTATCAACAGTGTAAAAGGTCTAAAGTAATAAAAATCACAAATAGGTCTATGGACCATCTAGCGATGATAAAAAAAACTAGCATGAGCCAAAAGCGCGTCATCTTCGTCCTCGCATCTCTATCATCGTAGCTGGGCAAAATTTGATATAGTAGAGCTTTTTTAATTAGACAGACGATAAACTATCAAGTTAAGACCTTTGATCACATCTGATCCATAGATCGAATGAAACTAAACAGAAACCACACCAACGAAAGGCTGAAACAGACCGGATCCGAGGAGATCCACTAGACACATGACTTCACAAGTCCTCCGTCGTCTCTAAATGTATCACGAGAGCGAGGAATGTACGAAAAGAACATTATAAAACAGGTTAAAAAAAGAACGAAACCCTTCCATCCAAAAAGAGGCCATGTTTCGGCCACACCTTCCATCGTCAATGGCCCACCGGAGATGGAACGGACCAGCTGGGGTCGCCGGCGATAGGTACGGAGCCTAGATAGGTTTTGGAATTGCCTCGATCGCCTCTCTCGCACGTACCGGTCCGTAGTGGATAGTAGTATTTCCTCTTGGCTTGACACGACACGCTGAAGCAAGCGAGTTTGGCCTGGCACGTTTGCTTGCTTAGCTGGTCTTCTGGTTAGTAGCGAGGCCACGTTTGCATTGATCTTGCTAGCCAGCTCACTCGTGACACGTGCTTGCATTGTGGGAGGGGGTTCGCCTCAGTCCATCGCGTGAGCTGCCAGAACAGCTTGGTCGTCCCCGATCGATACGAACGAGGAGAGATGCTCCTTGTCTCCACGTGCGAGACACGCGCTACTCGATGCAGAGTACTGAGCTCTTTCAACATGCAGGCAAGCATACTGCATATATAGGCAACCTTTGTCGTCCAAGAAACATTGCTCGTATGTACTCGCTCCGTTTCGAAAATACTTTTTTTAAGTACTCCCTCAGATGAATCTATGTAGTAAATATAGATTCATCTAAATTTTGAGAAATCTGTGATATCTATTTTAAGATGGAGAAGGTTCTAGTAGTTTAATTTGAATTGTTAGGAAGGTTTACATTTAGCCAAAGATCGATCGGTGCAAAATTCATTTGATGGTATACCAAAACCCTCTCAACAAGTCACCGCTTAATTTGGTGGTGTTCCCACTGGTAGAAAGAGCGCCTTTGGTCCAGCGCGCAAAATCCATTGGTTTCGTTTTGTTTCGATAATTGGGACCAATGCCAGGCATCAGTCCCGGTTTATGCCGCCTCGACATTGGTCCCGGTTCATCTCTAAGTATTGGTTCCGAGTCGTGGCATGAACCAGGACCAATGCCCCCGCGATGCACACGTGGCGCTCTGCATGAACCAGGACCAATGCCCCCCCTCCCGACGCACACGTGGCGCTCTGCGGGACATTGGTCCCGGTTCATGCCACGAACCGGAACCAAAAATCCCGCGACGGTCAGCAGTCCAGGATAATTAATATAAATTAATTCGGGGCAGAAATTAATTCGAGTCAGAAATTAATTCGAGGTAGAAATTGAATTGATCAGTATTTTTGAAAAAAAAAATTCACAAATTAATCGAGAGAAAGATCTAAATTGAGACATTTTATTATTTTACCACAAATTTTTCCATACAAAGATGCGACTTTACAAATTTTCCTAGTCGACAACACTTCCGCTGCCGCTGTCCTCCGAGCCACCGGCTTCCTCGTCGTCGTCGGATAAAATCTCCATGATTTCGGCGTTGTTCGGGAGACGGAGCTCCTCTGCGCGCCTAGCAGCGTCGATGGCGGTGTAGATGGTCCGTCCAGGGACGGACCAGAACATCTCCCGCCCTTCTTGGTTGCGGCGATCCGGGTGCACCAGGCGCCCGTCCACGATACGGTTGCCAAGCTTGGCCTTCCGCTCCTTCTTGAACAGTCGGGGCCAGTACTGGCTGGCCGCCGCGTACCCGGGCAACGCCCTCATCGACGCGGGCAGCTGGCGGCGATGCTCCGCGATGACGTACTCCATCTCGTATCCGCGGGGGTTGAGGAGCGGAGCCACCGGCACACCCGCCTCGCTGATGCGAAATCCGCGGGCATGGTCGCGCGCGGCGGCGCGAGGATGCCGTAGTACGCAAACATCGCTGCCTCGTAGTGGTTGAGAGTGGGCATCTCCATGGCGGCACGGTGGAGATTGGAGAGGGAGGGGAGGCGAGACGACGGCGCGGTGGAGAGGCGATGGCTAAAGGGGTGGGGTGGAGATGGACTACAGAGAGGCCGAGGCGATGGCGAAAGTAAGCGCTGTGGCCTCATATTTATACACGGGGACGATGAAGCGACGACGGACATTGTTCCCGGTTATTGCCACGAACCGGGACCAAAGCCCCTCCCGCGCGACACGTGGCGGCTCAGCATCGCGCCCCCCACCTAGGTCATTGGTCCCGGGTCGTGCCATTAACCGGGACCAATGACCTGGGTGGGGTGCGAGCTGCTGGGCCACCACGTGTCGCGCGGGAGGGGATTTGGTCCCGGTTCGTGGCAATAACTGGGATCAAAAACCCTTCCCTGGCTATATATAAGTCTAGCCCTTTGCCCACCAAATTTTTCTGGATTGTGTGTGAGGTGTGGGTGCTAGCCTTTTTTTCCTTTGATTGCACACAAGGTGTTCGATGAAATGTCCGAGCCACACTTTAGTTCGCACAACATGGTATCCTCGGCTGAGGTTAGCAACCTTATCTTCTTTATCTATAACTAATACAAAAATATTGCATGTGTCCATGTAGGATGGTCATTTTACTATTCACAATGTTATTGTAATGATTAATTATTATGACGCAGATCGATGCACGGATGCGATGGATGTATGGCGACCGACGCCATTCCGATTTTATTGCAGGCCTGCATAAATTTATCGATTTGGCTAAGGCAAACAAAGTGGATAATTTTATGCCTTGTCCCTGCGTCGACTGTCGGAACGTGGCGGAGCACTCTGCCCCAAGAATCCTTCAAAGCCATCTGCTTCAGAGAGGTTTCATGCCCAGATATTATTGTTGGGCCATGCACGGAGAAATAGGGGTTAGGCTGGAAGAAAATGAAGAAGAGGAGGATGATGACAGCTATCCTATGTCCCCTGAAGAATACGGTGATACTGCAATGGAAGACAATGAAGAAGAGGGAGGCGGCAATGAAGAAGAAGAACGGGCATCGGATGAGCCTGCTGATGGTCTTGGTCGGGTCATTTCTGATGCAAAGCAACAATGTGATACAAAAAGGGAGAAGCTTAAGTTGGAGGCCATGCAAAAGGATCACAAAAAGTTACTGTATCCAAATTGCGAAGATGGCAGCACAAAGCTCGGTACTACACTTGAACTGCTGAAATGTAAGGCAGAGACTGGCTTATCTGACAAGGGATTTGAGAAGTTACTGAAAATAATGAAGTCGAAGCTTCCAAAGGATAACGAGCTGCCCGAGACAACGTACAAAGCAAAGAAGACTATCTGCCCTCTAGGATTAGATGTGGAGAAGTTATATGCATGCATTAATGACTGCATCCTGTACCGCGGTGAGAAGTACGAGAATATGGATAAATGCCCGGTATGCACTACATGTCGATACAAGATCAGACAAGATGACCCTGGTGATGTTGAGGGCGATGACGAGCCCTCCAGGAAGAGGGTTCCTGCTAAGGTTATGTGGTATGCTCCTATAATACCATGGTTGAAACGTCTGTTTAGAAATAAAGAGCATGCCAGGTTGTTGCATGGTACAAACAAGACCGTAAGAAAGACGGGAAACTGAGACACCCCGCCGATGGGTCGCAGTGGAGAAACATCGAGAGAAAGTACTCGAACTTTGCAGGTGACGCGGGGAACTTATGGTTTGGTCTAAGTACAGACGGCATGAATCCTTTTGGGGAGCAGAGATGTAGTCACAGCACTTGCCCAGTGACTCTATGTATCTACAACCTTCCTCCTTGGTTGTGCATGAAGCGAAAGTTCATTATGATGTCAGTGCTCATCCAAGGACTGAAGCAACCCGGCAACGACATTGATGTGTACCTAAGGCCATTAGTCGATAAACTTTTGCAGTTGTGGGCAGAACCAGGTGTAAAGGTGTGGGATGAGCACAAACAGGAGCCATTTGACCTACGAGCGTTGTTGTTCGTAACCATCAATGATTGACCTGCTCTTAGTAACATTTCAGGACAATCAAACAAGGGATACAATGCATGCACGCACTGTTTAGATAATACTAAAGGTACATATTTGGATAAATGTAAGAAGGTTGTGTACCTGGGGTGTCGTAAATTTCTTCCGACTAATCATCAAGTAAGAAAGAAAGGCAAGAATTTCAACGGTGAGGCAGATTACCGGAAGAAGCCTAAGCTCCCTAAAGGTGCTGATGTATTTGATATGGTGAAGGACCTAGAAGTAATCTTTGGAAAGGGTCCTGGCGGTCAATCTATTCCGAAACATCCCATTACCGGACACACGGCCATGTGGAAAAAGAAATCTATATTTTGGGAGCTTGAGTATTGGAAATACCTAGAGGTCTGTTCTTCAATCGACGTGATGCACGTGACGAAGAATCTTTGCGTGAACCTGCTAGGCTTCTTGGGCGTGTATGGGAAGATAAAAGATACACCAGAAGCATGGGAGGACCAGCAACGTATCAAAGACCCATACAACAAGCATACTGATAAAGGACGTGAATACTTAAGTAGCTACGCTCTTACCATGCAGAGAAGGAAATCTTTTTTGAAGTCCTTTACAGTATCAAGGTCCCGGCTGGCTTCTCGTCAAATATAAAGAGAATAATAAATATGGCAGAGAAAAAATTTTAGAACCTGAAGTCTCATGATTGCCACGTGATTATGACACAGTTGTTTCCGGTTGCATTGAGGGGGCTTCTACCGGAAAATGTTCGATTAGCCATTGTGAAGCTATGTGCATTCCTCAATGCAATATCTCAGAAGGTAATCGATCGAGAAAATCTGGAAAGGCTACACAAGGATGTGGTCCAATGTCTTGTCAGTTTTGAGTTGGTGTTCCCCCCGTCCTTCTTCAATATTATGACGCATCTCTTAGTTCACCTAGTCGAAGAGATTTACATTCTCGGTCCTGTATTTCTGCACAATATGTTCCCCTTCGAGAGGTTCATGGGAGTCTTAAAGAAATATGTTCGTAACCGTGCTAGACCAGAAGGAAGTATCTCCAAGGGCTATGGAACAGAGGAGGTCATTGGGTTCTGTGTAGACTTTCTTCCTGACCTTAAGCCGATTGGTGTTCCTAAATCACGGTATGAGGGGAGACTGAGTGGCAAAGGCACGCTAGGAAAGAAAGCAATGATATTTAGGGACGGACATTCTTTGAATCAAGCACACTACATAGTTCTCCAAAGTTCTACCTTCGTGGCTCCGTATATAGAGGAACACATGAATGTTGTACGCTCCAAGTTCCCGGGGAAGGATGACTACTGGATTAAAGAAAATCACATGGAGACTTTCAGCACTTGGTTACAATTACATCTCATGAATGACACCACTATTGGAGATCAGCTCTACTTGTTGGCCGCGACACCATCTATGACTGTATTGACTTTCCAAGGGTACGAGATAAATGGAAATACATTTTACACGATTGTCCAAGATAAAAAGAGCACCAACCAAAACAGTGGTGTCCGCTTTGATGCAACATGCGAGAATGAGAAAAATGACACATACTATGGTTACATAGAGGAGATATGGGAACTTGACTATGGACCTACTTTTAAGGTCCCTTTGTTTCGGTGCAGTTGGGTCAACATGAATGGAGAAGGGGTAAAGGTAGACCAGCTGTATGGAATGACAACAGTGGAACTCAAGAATCTTGATTACAGAGACGAACCATTCGTCCTAGCCAATGATGTGGCTCAGTTTTTTTATGTGAAGGACATGTCCTCTAGACCGAAAAAAGAAAAAATAAGGAAACGAATACATCAGACGATGAGCCCAGGCGTCACATAGTTCTTTCAGGGAAAAGAAACATCGCGGGAGTCGAGGACAAGACAGACATGTCAGCAGATTATGATAAGTTTGATGAAATTCCGCCCTTCACCGTGAAAACTGACCCAAGCATCCCGTTAAGCAAAGAAGATGCTCCGTGGTTACGGCCTAAGAAACGATCATAGGCAAGGGATCGACATACGCGACGAAGGATTCATATCCTAAACCCTAAACTCTATGTAAATCTATGTAATGTATGGAAACTTTATGTGATGTATGGAAACTTTATGTGATGTATCGAAACTTTATGTAATGGAGTCTTTCACGGGCTTGCAGGGAAATTTTTCCGAGGCGGAGCTTCCGATGATGCCGTAGGGCGTGTGCACCAACGACATCTTCGAGAAGCTCCGCCACGGAAGATTTCCCAATCCTTTTCCCAACACTGTTAGAGGAGATGGAGTCTTTCACGGGCTTGCAAGGAAAATTTTCCGAGGCGGAGCTTCCGAAGATGCTGTAGGGCGTGTGCACCAACGACATCTTCGAGAAGCTCCGCCATGGGAGATTTCTCAACCCTTTCCCCAACACTGTTAGAGGATATGGAGTCTTTTACGGGTTTGCAGGGAAATTTTTCTGAGGCGGAGCTTACGAAGATGCTGTAGGGCGTGTGCACCAACGACATCATCGAGAAGCTCCGCCACGGGAGATTTCTCAACCCTTTCCCCAACACTGTTAGAGGAGATGGAGTCTTTCACGGGCTTGCAGGGAATTTTTTTCGAGGCGGAGCTTCCGAAGATGCCATAGGGCGTGTGCACCCACAACATCTTCGAGAAGCTCTGCCACAGGAGATTTCCCAACCCTCCATCCATGGGGATGAAACTCTCTCTACCTATGTTGGCTTGTTGAGCTGCTTGCCATGGCATATCGATGGTCCTTTTATAGGCACGGCGCCGCTTCTACTATGTCTTGTTCCTCCGACAGGGCGTCGTCCGCTACATGCTTTATCTCATCGAGCAGTGCGTCCACCCACACGTCCTTATCCCGTCGATAGCTTTAGTCTCGGTTGCACCCACCTGCCGGGACTAAAGGTTACCCACGCGTCCTTATCCCACCGACAACTTTAGTCTCGGTTGGCTTTTTCGTGCGTCGAAAGGGAAAACTTCCTCCTGCAACATCGTAAGTCATCCCAAGATGCACATGTATGCACAATATGGGCACATTATCACATTGTTTGGATCATTTTTGAATTTCTTATGCCCGTTTCAAACTATATTCAAAACGGTGAGCATGAAGCTTCTTAGCCCGGGGCTGAGCCTCGCTGAACTTGAAGTGGATCTCTGATGAAATAGCATGTTGTGAACCTATAAATGATTTTTTTAAAATTCACAAGCATTATATCATGTACTTGTAGTTCAAATCTTGGCAACCTCCTACCGATTCAGCAGGAATTTGTCTTTTTCATGAGGGATGGACAAAAAGGTTCCAGATACACCGGTTGGGAAATTGTCCATATAAGGTGGTCTAGTATTTTGAAAAATGGGTTGGTACCAATGCCAAATTTTAATTTGGTGGTTGCTTTACAGAACACCCCAATTTCGGCACCTTAAAAATAGAAATTGGCTTTTTCATGAGTCGAAAGGGAAAACTTCCTCCTGCAACATCGTAAGCCATCCCAAGGTGCACATGTATGCACAATATGGGCACATTATCACAAACTATGCCCTGATTCTAGCCATAACATTGGTGGTTTGACCTAAATGCCATGAAACCTCGAACACGATAGGTCATTTTGTGAAGGATTTTTTATGATGTTTGCAATTTTTCAAGTTCAATATTTTTCCTTGCAACTGTGACACATAATATGACACCACGCGAAGTTTTCACATTGTTTGGATCATTTTTGAATTTCTTATGCCCGTTTCAAACTATATTCAAAACGGCGGGCATGAAGCACTTTTCCTCTTCAAAATTGTATAGTTCAAATAAAAATATTTGAAAACACAAAATGGTTTTTGACTAGTTATTTAAATTGAAGCACTTTTCCTGTTGAAAGTTTTTTGAAATTCCAAATTATGTAATAAATATTTGTTAATACAATTTTAATTGAAAATAGTAAAATTGTACAGTTCAAATAAAAATATTTGAAAACAGAAAATGATTTTTGATTAGTTATTTAAATTGAAGTACTTTTCCTGTTAAAAGTTTTTTGAAATTCCAAATTATGCAATAAATATTTGTTAATGCAATTTTATTTGACTATAGTAAAATTGTATAGTTAAAATAAAAATATTTGAAAACAGAAAATGGTTTTCGATTAGTTATTTAAATTGAAGCATTTTTTCTGTTAAAAGTTTTTTAAAATTCCAAATAAATAATCATCTTAAATTGAAACATCTTATTAATTAAAGAAGAAAACAAATTTAAAAATAGCGGGAAGACCAAAAGGTTGGCCAAAATCTGAAAAACGGATCAACGATCCCGGTTTTTCCCACCAACCGGGACCGTTGGTCCTTTGGTCTCGGTTATTGGGACGACCCGGGACCTGGAACGATCCTGGATGCGCGCGCTGATCAACAGGCCTTTGGTTCCGGTTGGTGGGACGAACCAGGACCAAAGGACAGACCATTGGTCCCGGTTCTTCCCACCAACCGGGACTGTTGGTCCTTTGGTCCCGGTTATTGGGACGACCCGGGACTAATGGTCTGTACAGTTAACAGCCCCGGCCCTTCCTCCTCCCCAACTCCCCTAATTCACAGAGCACATCGACGCGCGGCTAAGGAAAATTTGCGGCGGAGCAAAATCATGCCGGTAGGCTGCCCAAATCCAGAGCGGCCGCTTCACGTCGTCGTCGCCGAGCGCCACTGTCCGCTGCCGCGAGCAGGCAAGCAAGCTCCGCCTCGCTACAATCGACCCCACCGTCCCCGACTCTGACCGCCGCGTTCTCCACTGATTCCGGCAGCGCCCGGCCTCCTCCGGCCTCGCCGCACCCTCCATCGGCCTCCTGGTGAGCCACTGGTGCTCCAGCACCACTCATACGTCTCCCTCCCTCACTGTATCGTCCTGCCCATGAGCTCCTGCCGCCGCCGGCCACTGGCAAACAGCTTGCTCCGGCGCACCTCCCGTAGCGGCGCTGCCCGTTTTAGGTAGCACGAATCGCGCTGGTTCGAACCGGGACAGTGGCGTCACCCCGCGCGCTTCTCTCTGCCGTCTTCCACCACCGCCTGGCAGTTCGCCGGCGAGCCTACGTGGCGCCACGGTGGCGTCGACGTGGCGTCGCGTGTGCGTGATGGGGGCGCTGACCAAGCCCCGCCAGCATGGCATCTGAGGTGGTTTGGGCCCCCCGCGTCAGTCTCTGTGACTAGTTTAGCCGTGGAGGAAAAAAAGGCACCCCGAGCTGACGTCATAATGACGTAGTAAAAGTTTAATAATTGTTTAAATAATTTCAGAAAAGAGTTTAATCTTATAGATTCAATAACTAATTATTTCTAAGTTAGAAAAATATGTATAATATATCAAAATGTTCAGAAAAATAAGATCTACATAATAGACTCATAATCATGCATTGTTCAACAACTTTAATTACAAGTTTAATAAGAGAATGAAATCAACCCCTCGTAGGTGATTTCGGGGTCTCTCCTGTACTAGGGTTTGGACCCTTCGGATCCCACCTAAATTGCCAAGCATGCCTTAGGGTTAAATTTCAACTTTGTTTAACTTATCATATCATCATCGATGCCATGTGTTGATTGTTGTTTCCCCTTTCTTGTCATAAACTTAATATGTAATCCCAGAACATCATCTTTACAAATACTATCGATCCAACACATTAGGAAAACATCCTCCAAGGAATGATCTGCGAAAATGAAGATATCGATATCGATGTCACCAGTGAGTTTCTGAACGATTCCGGTCAGGGAGATGAGTCTCTCAACCGAGGAGACGGCTCCGGTGAGGTAGAAGCTGAAGCCTGGGGCAGGGGAGAAGCCAATGAGGAAGAAGGCGACGGCTCCGGCGGAACCTTAAATCTCGCAAACACCGGCGAGGTGTATATATGTATTTTCGTAATTAAAATGTTGTTGTCTATATATATACATGCATATATTAACACTCTTTGTTCTTTTAGCCCTCCGGATTGAGAACTTCTTCCGTAAGAACGAAACGAGGCCCAACAAAAAAGTTGGATGACACTGTGAGGTATAGGATCGAAGTGGTCGGTGTAGATGGCGAACCGCAAGCTCCCGTCGATGTCGCAAGAAAATTTGTCAAGCAATGCGGAGTTCTTGCGAGGGACTACATCCCGATCACCGTTAAAGAATGGAATCGGCCAAGCGGCGGTGGAGTCTCATATGTCGGCGACGCCACCAAAGATAAGCTTTTTGACAAGCTCATGACTAATTTCTTCCTGCCGATGCCAGATGTGAATCCAGATGAGGAGGAGAGAGCAAGAATGGAGCTTGTGCAAAGAGTCAAGAAGTTTGCTCTCAGCAAGATGGCCGATGCATTCAAGAACTAGAAGAAGAAACTGTACCATACATTTGTCAAGGTAGAGAAGACTCCGGATTTCACTCAATGCGGCTATGCTAAGTTAAGACACCAGTGGGAGGATTTTGTGAAGTACAAGACATCGGAGAAAGCAAAGGAAAGGTCTAGAATAAATACGGAGAATGCTGCTAAGAAATTGTACCATCATAACATGGGGCTGATGGCTCAATGCACGGCGCCCAGAAAATTGCTTGGTGCGTGGTTGATGTAGAGCTCATTGGGAACCCCAACAAGAAGGTATGATGAGCACAACAGCAGGTTTCCCTCAGTTATGAAACCAAGGTTTAATCGAACCAGTAGGAGCAAGGAAACACCCCAAAGGTGTTTCTAGCTGAGCCTTGGCAGGGCGCACTACCGGTGCTAGTAGCAACGTGGAGACCTGCACAACACAACCACAGAACTTTGTCCCCAACTTGCGATGAGGTTGTCAATCTCACCGTGTTTTGTGGAAAACAAAGGATTAAACGTATCGAATGGAAAGAAGTAAAACTTTGCAGAAAGTAAACACAAAGCAGTAAACAGTTGTAGATTGTATGTAAAAGACAAGGACCGGGATCCATAGTTCACTAGAGGTGGCTCTCCTTAAGATAGATAACATGCTGGGTGAACAAATTATAGCGGGGCAATTGACAAACACCGAGAAAGCAATACATGCATATACTAATCATCTTGACTCTCTGAGACTTGATTGGCCATTACAACATAATACATAGACCGCCATCCAACTGCATCTATGACTAATAATCCACCTTTAGGTTATCATCCGAACCCCCTCCAGTATTAAGTTGCAAGCAACCGATTATTGATTTACAAACTGCGTGTAAAGTAAACAATACGATTGTTCTATGAACAAAGGATTGTTGTTTTCTCCCTAGTAGCAACAACACATCTAGTACCTTAGAGATTTCTGTCACTTCCCCAGATTACCAGAGGCATGAACCCACTATCGAGCATAAATACTAACTCTTGGAGTTGCTAGCATCTACTTGGCCAAGATAGCTACTAACAACGGAAAGCATGCAAGATCTCAAATAACAAAGACATGATAGAATCAATAATCAATCTGAAATAGCATCTCAATATCCATCAAATCCCCGCAAACACAATATGTATGGATTACAAAAAGATGATCTTGATCATGAATGGAGCTCACAAGATGTAAACATGAAAGCACAAAGGAGGAGAAACCAGCCATCTAGCTACTACATGGATCCGTAGTCCAAGGATGAACTACTCACGCATCACACCGGAGGCTTGCATGGTGATGAAGAAGGCCTCCAGGGTGAATTCCCCTCTCCGGCAGGGTGCCGGGAAGAGCTTCAGATCCCTCCTGATCTAGGGATGGAGATGACGACGGCTACAAACTCTTTCGTGGATTTTTGATCGGGCCCTTAGGGTTTTTGTCCCGAGGGCAATATATAGGCGGAAGGAGAGGCCGAGGGGGTGCCTGGGCTGGCCACACCACCCCCTGGCGTGGGCCAGGCCTGGCCGCGCGGCCAGGTGGTGTGGCTGCCCTCTGGCCCTTCTCCGTCTCGTATTCTGGCACTTGATCCCTTCCGGAAAAATAGGCACTTTGGCTTTTGTCCCGTCTAATTCCGAGAGTATTCATTTTCTGACTTTCCTGGAACCAAAAACAGCAGAAAACAGGCAGTTGGCACTGTGACTCTTGTTAATAGGTTAGTCCAAGAAATCATATGAAAAGTACTCCAAAGTTGGAACAAAACACAAGAAAGTGGATAAAACCAAGCATGGAACATCAAAAATTATAGATACATTTGCAATGTATCAACATCTCCAAGCTTAACTCATGCTCGTCCTCGAGTAGATAAGTGATAAAAAGAAAGAATAATTTTTGAGGTGACATGCACCATCAAAGACTTGATCAAAGTATTTGTAAAACATTCAAAGCTGGGATCATAGTACTTCAATCATAACATGAAAGACAAAGTTCTATTAATAAGCAAAGAAGCTATGATGCAACATGAAAAGGCACAAACAAAAGATTCATGAATAACAATGCTTTGTAAGACGTTTGTTTGTTTCACATAAAGAAAACATAGCATAATAGTATTCAGCTTGTCCCTCAATAGAGTAGCAAATATAAATGCATAGGACACCTTCAAAGTTCATAAGAGTGACTAGATACAATAGTTTAAAACAAGCAATATGAAAGTATGCATCAATCAACTAGTCTTGGGACAATGCACATAGAACTAAGAATGGCCACTATGCTCTCAAAGTAAGTGCATAAAGATAGAAGGTGGAGACTCAATATAATGGTGGAAGAAAGGCCTTTTGTAAAAGGAAGTAGGGATTCAAGTCTCATAAAGAGCTTCCAAAAATTATGGTACTTATAGCTTTCAGCTCTCATTGCCCCTATCATAAGCATCTTGAAGTGATTAAGGTTAAGGTGAACAAACTATGGTGTACATGCTTGACGAAGTATAAGTCAGAAATCTCATGTCCCTTGTATACGAGGGCCGCTCCTCATGCTACTCAAGTTTAGTCACCGGTAAGTTCTTGTCATCGTAAGTACATGTGTATCATAGAGAACCGCCAACGGGGTACCCCTTGCCCGATGATACGGAAGAATCCCCATATCAAAATGACAAGGCAAGCAGACAACGAGCATCTCAGCATTTTTCTTATTTACCATGGGAATATGGTGCTTTTTTCTCTCTTTCGTCTTTTCATAGTATCTTTTTTTCTTTTCTCTTTTTTTCTCAATATAGGACTCTTTTTTTTATAAGAAGAATGCTTCATAGACAGCTCATTATGGTTACGCTGCAGGTTTTCACCATGTCAGCATGGATTAGACCAGCGGCCCAGGCGTTTCTCTAACACATATACATAACTCCATGGACTTACAAGCTCCCCTTTCATTTCACACCGACAACATCCATATACAAAAGAGCATGATATCAACTAGGTACAAATACCGAGTGCAATGTTGAAAGCGTTCCCCATGAAAGCATGGTTCTGCTAATTCCCAACAAATAAGTCCAAGCATATACAACATAGACGACACAATGGTTCAAGTTTATTAAGGGCAAGTAAAGTAAAGTGTGCCATCAAGTTCGTGAGAGCTTTAATCACTAGTTTTCTCATAACAAGTGGAAGGTAAACAAAAGAATGAATATACTTGGAATAGCATAAGCTAGTAGATAGGTATAGTGGACTCTTTGGAATAACTTGGTTTATGAAGTTGGATGCATGAGTGGAACTCATACTTTGTTGTGGAGGCTAGCAAAAGACTGGGAGCGACAAACTAAGAGAGCAATAATGGCCATAATCATGCAGAGCGACAAAACATCATTGATCAAAGCATAAAGTGATACTACAAGTTGAAAACTAAAGGATCATAAAGGCTATGGTGACTTTGGATAGTCATAACATGGTGTGAGCATGTGCCAAGTCAACCCAAATAAAGCATCAAAGGAGAATACCACTATACTATGCTTTAATATGCTAAAACAACGCATGATTCAACCAAGGCACATTAAGCAATCTCAATTGTTTATAACAAGTCATGCTACAGCAAAGAATACTAAGCATAAAGCCAAAACAATATCAAGCATGGCATGACAAAGCATAGGCCACAGTCAAAAACGAGCTCTTTTTACCACATAAGTATGAACTTTCCTACTCTTTTCCAAACCAAACCAAACCATTTGCAAACCACTGTATGAAAGAGGGGGTCCAACCAATTTATTTAGAAAACTAAGCAAACGAAAAACCAAAACGAAAATGAAAAAGAAGACGCTCCAAGAAAAATACAAATGTGCATGAACCAATAAAACTGAAGCGTTTGGAAGAAACCTGGAATTTTTATTGATGAAGAAGGGGATGCCTTGGGAATCCCCAAGCTTTGACGCTTGTACTTCTTGGATATTTCTTGGGGTGACACATGTGGCATCCCCAAGCTTGAGATTTAGTCCATCCTTCATCTCATTACTCGTTCCTTCTATACACCTGGAATTTTTCCTTCATACAAAACTTCACACAATCTCATTAGCAACATTAGTGCACTTAAGATAAATAAGTCTTAAGGTTCAGTTCTAACACCAAATAAACTTCTATTAGAATACTAACTACTGTAGGACTCCCTCAAAAAGGTCAATTCCCCAAAAGAACTCAAAAAGGAACCCACAAGAAGCAAATGCAGAAAATGGTAGAAATTTGTCAAAACAGACCAGCAGGTAAAGACGAATTTTTTCAAAGACCTTCTGTTGCTCAAATCAACAAGTGTTGAACTAACGAAAGTTAGATGACAACCTGGGGCAGAAGCACAAAAAATTACATCTCAATCCGACATACAGATCTCTCTCACGAATTTTTACGGTAAAGCACAAAAATCTGTTTCAGGACAGCAACTTTCCCAATCATTACTTCACTCTCATTAGAGGTTACTCTTGGCACAAAAAACAAATAAAAAGGATAAGGAGAGGTTATTACTGAAGTAATAATTTCTAAGACTCATCTAAATCTTTTGGGTTATCTCCCAATAAGTACTTTTCTTTAACGCCTTTAAGTTAGGCATAAGAAGCAAATAAAGAATCAAGTGTTCTCAAATGAAGAAGCATTAAAACCAAATTTTGTTTTCATAGGAGAAGCAAAAGAAATCTTTTCTCTCTTTTTAGGGAAGTGTTCTATACCTTTCTTAAGTGAGAGTTGATATTTAATGGTGCCTTCTTTCATATCAATGATGGCACCAACAGTTATAAAAAAAAGGTCTTCCCAAAGTAATAGGACAAGAAGCATTGTATTCAACATCCAAAACATAGAAATCAACGGGGACATAGGAATCGTTAACCATAATAAGAACATCATTAAGACTCCCCATGAGTTTCTTTTTAGCATTATCATCAAGTGGGACATTCAAATATCAATCTTCAAGAGGAGGCAAATCAAGCATATCATAAATCCTTCTAGGCATAATAGAAACACTACTATCAAGATCACATAAAGCTTTGAAATCAAAGTCATTCACTTTCATATTAATGATGGGTTCCCAACCATCTTATTGTTTTATAGGAATAGAAGCTTTATGTTTCACCTTTTCTTCTTTAATCTTTATGAGAGCATCAGTAATGTGTTTTGTAAAGGCCATGTTCATAGCACTAGCATTAGGACTTTTAGCAAGCTTTTGTAGGAACTTAATAACTTCAGAGATGTTGCAACCATCAAGATCAAAATCAACTTTATCATCTAAAGTAGTAGAACTATTACTAGCCTCAACACTAGTGGTGGTAATAGTAGAAACACTAATGTTTCTAGCAATTTCATCTTCTCTTTCCCACTTAGCACGTAATTTAGCTAATAGTCTAACATTTTCATCAATTCTTACTTGTATGGCATTAGTAGCTGCAAAGGGATTCTCAATAGTTTCAGGTTTAGCAGCCATTTTATTCAAAGTAGATTGAGCTTCAGCTAAAGTTGCTATATTTCTTTCAGCATTACAGAGTTTTTCCTCAATAGTTTTATTGAAAGCAGTTTGTTTACTAATAAACTCTTTAAGCATAACTTCAAGTTCAGAGGGAGCACTCTTATTATTGTTGTAAGAATTTCCATAAGCATTACCATTGTTGGGAGGATATGGCTTATAATTGTTGTTACCAAAATTGTTCCTATAAGCATTATTACCATAAGCATTGTTGCCAAAATTGTTATTTCTTATGAAGTTCACATCAACTTGCTCTTCTTGAGCAACCAAAGAGGCTAAAGGAATATTCTTTGGATCAATATGGGCTTTCCCATTAACAAGCATAGACATAATTATATCAATCTTATCACTCAAGGAGGAGGTTTCCTCAATAGAATTTACCTTCTTACCTTGTGGAGTTCTCTCAGTATGCCATTCAGAATAATTAACCATCATATTATCCAAAAGTTTTGTTGCAGCACCCAAAGTGATGGTCATAAAGGTACCTCCAGCAGCTGAATCCAATAGGTTCCTTGAAGAATAGTGCAATCCTGCATAAAAAGTTTGGATAATCATCCAAGCAGTCAGTCCATGAGTGGGACAATTCTTTACCAAAGATTTCATTCTTTCCCAAGCTTGAGCAACATGTTCATTATCAAGTTGTTTAAACTTCAATATTTCACTTCTCATGGATATAATCTTAGCAGGAGGATAGTATTTTCCAATAAAAGCATCTTTGCATTTAGTCCAAGAATCAATACTATTCCTAGTTAAGGAATTCAACCATTCTTTAGCTTTTCCTCTCAAAGAGAAAGGAAACAATCTCAGTTTAATAATATCACCATCTATATCCCTATGCTTTTGCATCTCACAAAGTTCAACAAAGTTATTTAGATGGGAAGCAGCATCTTCATTACCAATACGAGAAAATTGCTCTCTCATAACAAGATTGAGTAAAGCAGGTTTTATCTCAAAGAAAGTATTTTCAGCCATAGGAGGAGCAATAGGTGTGCTCATAAAATCATTGTTGTTGGTGCTAGTGAAGTCACACAACTTAGTGTTCTCAAGAGTAGTCATTTTTTGGGTTTTCAAATAAGAAAGCAAACTAGTAAAACTATTTTTTTTTGTGTTTTTGAAGAACAAAACAAGCAAACAAAGCAAAAAAGAAACTAAGCAAAACAAAAACAACAAAGTAAAGAGATTGGTTATGAGGGACTCCCCTTGTGAAGATCTCCTTGACTCCCCGACAACGGCGCTACAAAAATCTTGATGGCTCAATGCACGGCGCCCAGAAAATTGCTTGGTGCGTGGTTGATGTAGAGCTCGTTGGGAACCCCAAGAGGAAGGTATGATGAGCACAGCAACAAGTTTCCCTCAGTTATTAAACCAAGGTTTAATCGAACCAGTAGGAGCAAGGAAACACCCCAAAGGTGTTACTAGCTGAGCCTTGGTAGGGCGCACTACCGGTGCTAGTAGCAACGTGGAGACCTGCACAACACAACCATAGAACTTTGTCCCCAACTTGCGATGAGGTTGTCAATCTCACCGTGTTTTGCGGAAAACAAAGGATTAAACGTATCGAATGGAAAGAAGTAAAAGTTTGTAGATAGTAAACACAAAGCAGTAAACAGTTGTAGATTGTATGTAAAAGACAAGGACCGGGATCCATAGTTCACTAGAGGTGGCTCTCCTTAAGATAGATAACATGCTGGGTGAACAAATTATAGCGGGGCAATTGACAAACACCTAGTGACGAGGGTTTAACTCGTCAATGCCCATTGTTATGGACTTGGGTTTTGGAGAAGGAAGGAGCGCTGGAGACATCTATCGGCTAGCAAACAAGCACACAGGAGACAAAGGATTTACCCAGGTTCAGGCCTCGTAGAGGTCCCTACTCCTGCTTGTCTGCTCGTGGAATTATTGAAGGAGTCGAAAGTTACAATGGTGCCCAGATGTAATCTGGCGAAGGTTGTGGAAACTAGGGTTGCGTGTGTCCTCCTCGCCACCCCTCCTAGCCTTTATATAGATAGGCTAGGTCTCGGGTAGCAGGTCGAGTCGGTTACAAGTTAGGGTTTTCCCTTTAATCTTTCTATCTTTAGCTTCTTCTTGTTCTTCAAGCAATCGAGAGTCTGTAGGTTACTCGAGTCCTTCCATCCGGGCCTTGGCGACACCGTGGGCCTGTATGTATTTGGACCGTATATACCAAACTCGAGTGCCTGTAGGGTATACCCATGTCAGTAGCCCCCGAGTGTCCAGTGGAATCGCAGATTCGACTGGGGACTTTTTGAAGTCTTCGAGTGCCTGAATGAGTACATTTTTGACTGCTTTTATTTATGTCACAGGGATTGTTGATATGCGTGCCTGATATAGGCTAAGTGTTGGTATCAGTTAACCACCTTAGGGTGAAACTTCGCAATCTACTCAAACTCGAGTCCCCGGACTCGAATCCGGAAAAGTGCTGGCGTAATTCGACTTAGGCCGCGGAGGTCTTACAGGAGTAGAATTCTAGTTATATGGGTGTGAGCACTCAACGCGTCCATCAAGGCATGTTCATCGTGCCTGCAGGCACGGATATATTTCTGGTAGTGCGCAGTTAAATGCATTGCCAGGCCTTATTCAGGTCTTACCTTCACGCTGTAAGCGCGGTATCTGAATTTTATCATCGCGGAGACGATTCGGGCGACCCAGGAGACGTAGTCTCTTTGCAGGGAAAATTATGAGGCGGTGTCGCCATGATCTCCGAGTGTGGATGTTATCAACACACAGTTTTTGTGCAAATAATCATAGGGTGCGCGGCCAGCGCTCCCTATGGGAGTAGCCCCCGAGTGCCTGGTTGAGTCGAAGACTCAGACAGGGACTAAAGAATTTTTGCGACTGCTGTCGTCTTTGCTTGTTTGTTTCAGTCGAAGACTCAGGCAGGGACTAAAACACGTTTGCAACTGCTGTCGTCTTTTGCTTGCTTGTTTCAGTCAAAATTGTTTCCGGCGCTCCCTATGGGAGTAACCCATGTCCATAGTCGAACCGTGATTCGAGTGGTTGGGTTTGATTGTGATTGCCTATATCCCTGCAATAAGAAAAGAAAAATCATAGGGTGCGCGGCCAGCGCTCCCTATGAGAGTAGCCCCCGAGTGCTTGGTGGAGTCGAAGACTCCAGCAAGGACTAAAGTAGCCTTTGATGACGTCAGTGCTGACGCTTGCATGACCTCAGTTGTCCGCGTGAGCGATTTTGACGGGACGTGACGAGCGGTGGGTCCCACTTTCTGACTTTGATTTGACTGTGCGTGCGTAATCTTATTATTAAATGTGCCTCCTCGATTTCCGTGCATAATGGGAGCAGTGGAGGGACGGTTCACGCTTCCTCTTCTCCACGTGTCGAGCGCGGCGCGCCACGCGTCCAGTAGGGTTTTTGTGAGCCGTTGGATTGCATCTCCTAGGGGTTAAGTAGCAGCACTATGGCGGTAATTTTCCATCTGCACTCTTTTCTTCCTCGCTGCCATCGCCATTGCTGCTGCTCATCTGCTTTTCCCTGCGCTCATCTCCTCCTCAACTCTGGACCACCTCCTCTTGTTTCCAAGTTATTTTCTTCGCTCTCATCGCCGCCGCGCAATGGGAAAGAAGAAAGGAGGCGCTGCCGCTGAATCCGCGGCCACCATTGCCGCGAAGAAGAAGAAGGGTGGCCCTGCTGCTGCGGGCACCAGTGCCACCACCGGCGGGAAAAAGAAAGTCGCGGGCACCCGCGTGACCAATGGTGCATGGCGCCCTTCTATCATCAAGGCGTCGGATCTCCGTCTTCTTCGCCAAGATGGAGTTATTTCTGCAGCAGTCGCTGATTCGCGCGTCCCCAGCGGTGAGACCATTCCTGTGCCTCCCGCTGGTTTTCGAGTGATGTTTTTTGCATTCGTCATTCGCGGCCTTTCTTTGCCCCTCCATCCCTTTCTTAGGGGTCTCCTTTGTTTCTACGGGCTCCAGCTCCATCAGCTATCCCCAAACTCGATTCTCCACATCACCTGTTTCATCACTCTTTGCGAGTGCTGGCTCAGAATCGAGCCGCACTTTGGCCTTTTCAAATGATTATTTAAACTGAAGCGTCAATCCGCCTCTGTCTCTCTAGTTTACGACGTAGGTGGTTGTGGAATCCATGTCGATCCGTCTGCCACCTACTTCGACATCAAGCTTGCCAAGTCCGTCCAGGGATGGAGGGACAAATGGTTCTATGTTTGCGACCAGAAGGCCAAGGACGAGCACTTTGGTCTCACGCCTTTCGATCCCGCGACTCCCTGCAAGAAGATGCATTCTTGGAAGAACGTGGTCATGCCTGCCAAACTCGCGGAGACAGACGTGCTATATCAACGCGTCTATGATCTCGAGAGTTGCATAGGTGCAGAAGAGGGAGGCTGCGCCCTTGTCAGGACTTGGCTGCGTCGTCGCGTCCAGCCTCTCCAGGCCAGAGTCCATCCCAAGTTTCAATGGGGTGGCATTGATGATGCCACTTGCGTGTCTGCCGATGGCATGTCCGCGAGTGAGGTAGATAAGAGGGTGCGACTGGTCACGAAGTACACCTTCAAGGATGTGCTTCCGAATGAGCCAGTCGTTCCTCCTTTCGATGCTTCGAATCCTCCTCCTGAGGTACAGTTGTGCTATGCAGTAGCTTATTTTCGCGATTGCTTTTTCTGTTGCTTACCTGTTCTGTTTGCTGATCTTCACTGTCTTTATGCAGGATTGGGCGGTGTCGCCTTGTATGCCTCCTCTCCCTGAGGGTATTATTCCTCGCGAAGCTTTGGAAGAGGACGAGTCTAAGTCGACTGTCCCTTCTGATGTGGAAGAGGAAGCCCCCGAGTCCGAGAGCCCGGATACTCGCAAGCGTTCGCGTAGCGAGGATTCCGATGCGTCGACTCCTTCGACTCCAGAAGGCACAGCTGCTGGCGTGGAATCTCCAATTCCCGTTGTTCCTGTGAGGGCTATGGCACCATCTTCTCGCAAGAAGATGCGATTGCCAAAGGAGTCTTTGTTAGAGTCGGCAGAGGCCACATTTAATCTTGACAACTTTGACTGGTAAATTTGTGAGTTCACTAATTCTTTTCTATTTTCTTCTTGTTAGCTTTGCTCTGGACTTTTCCTTTTCTCAATGTGGATTTGTAGCCAAGAGGCGTCATCATCTTCTGGCGACGTCGAGTTTTTGAAGGAATCTGGAGTCGCGACCTCAAGGGACAAAGTAGAAGTCGAGCGCGCTCCTTCTCCTCCGGCGGCGGCCCACTCCGGGCACAATTCTTCGAGCTCTCCTCACATAGGGGAGCATCGAATGGTTGCTCATATGACGGTTCAACAAACTTCTTCAGAGTCGCTAGAGGACCATGTAAGTATATATTTCCTTCTTTTTTAATGTGGCAGTCAACGCCTTCTGCTGCCCTCTTCTGACTCCTTGTTTTGTGTGATAGCTCCTTGTAAAGGAAGCCGCGCAGGTGGCGGAGCAGGTGATGGCGATGGGTCGCCAGCATGCAATGCTGGAGACGCGTCACCGCGTGGTCGAAAGTGAGTGCTCTACACTTATTTTTTCGTCTTCTCTCTGTTTTGGTACAATCGACTAATAGCCAATTATTAGCTGCCATGTAGCTGAGCATAATGCTTTACTGCGCAACGTCGCCACGTTGGAGAAGACATTAGCCGCAACTGTGAAGGGGTGCGACCAGGCAATCGCGGCTCGTGATGATGCCCAGAAGCGCGAAGAGGATCTGCGCGCCTCCTTTGCGGCCAGGGAAAAGTTGTTCGAAGAGCAACTGTTCTCAGTCGCCAAGGCCCTCTCAGGTACCTTTACTGGTAGATATTTTATTGATGTTGCTCTCTGCATCTAGAGTTTTTGCCGGTGGCACTAGAAGTTTGATCCATGTGTGTATTTTCAGTGTAGATGCTGACGACTTGAGTTTTGACCCGCAGGCCCTTCGTCATGATGATGCTCCAGCCGGCGCGGTATCTGTGATCGAGGACCGAAGCGCCGCCATTTAGGATACGTTGTCCAAGGCCAAGGTCGCCCTTAGTCGCCTCCGGGAGCAGTTGATGCCGAAGGCGTAGCTGGTCGATAATATGGACAAGCTGGTGGAGTCACTCGCCGGGGGTGTGCCTGCTACTTACAAGAACTCCCTTTGCGCGGCTGGTGCGACGATGTCACTCGCCATGGTGCAAGCCCACGGAGTCGAGATAGATCCCTCTGCTGTGTCGAAGGCGATGCCTGTTGGCGCGGATGGTCAGGAGGTAGTCTTCGCTCCCTTTGCGACTGCTTGCGCCAAATATGGCCATTCCTTGATAAATACTGTTGCCAAGTATTCGGAGGAGCTCCAACGTGCGAAGAAGGCGGCGAAAGCTTCGGCCTCAGGGGCCGGCGGAAAGTCTGTGGCATCTAATACTGCCACGGACTTGATGAAGCCCCCGAAGGCGTCGAAGTCGAAGAAGCCAGCTGCTCCGTAGTTAACTTGTTGTAATAATTGATCAGTTGTCCTATTAGTCTAAGGACGTGCCTGCTGGCAAGTGTGTTTGTAAACACTTATGCTTATCTTGAATGCGTTTGTTCCCCTTGCCTTTGTGTTGATTTGGTCGTCTTATTTGCTTTTGTCTTGACTTGTGGTAGGGCACATCGAGTGGTCCTGTGGGGGAAAACCAGGATTCGCCATCTCTTGATGAGACAGTGGCACCACTGCGCTCTAGGGTAGAGGAGCTATCCTTGCTGTCGCGACTTCGTGATCGCGTGAAGCAGCTGGAGCGTGAGTTGCCCCTGATCCGTGGTAATGCGGACATGTGGAAGTCGAAGGCGGAAAAATCCGCCGCCCGCGAGCAATATCTGCTTGGCGAGGTGACGCGGCTGGGCGACCAGTTTAAGTGTTAGTTTGCTTGTCCTCATCTTTTCCTTTGTAGTTAGTCGCAATGGTACGTTGTACTCATGCTGTTGGTGCTGCTTCGTGTAGTTGTTAGCGCACGCCGTCCGCAGGAGGAGAGGGATATGATTGCCATCCGCCTTCATGATCTCACCCAGGAGCAACTTCAAGAGAGTGGATACTTCTGGGTAGATCATGATCGTGCGACTGCATTGGCGACCCTGCAGGATCGCGCTTCGCGAGTGCTGCTCTTCCTGAAGAAGTCACAGTCGTGTTTGAAGAACATCTATCGGGCGATGTTCCCGTTGGATGACACTCCATCAAGCCTACAGGCTCTCCTGGCCAAATTTCAAGATACGTCCGCGGTTCGCGAGTGCATGAGGCAGAAGTTGGTGGCTGGTGCCAAGGCTGCCCTCTCGATGGTGCAATTGCACAGGCCTGACGTGGATGTCACCGCCATTGCTTCCGGGCCGCCATCGCCGCCAGCCGGATCTGCTTGGAATATGGTGCCGCACTATCAGGCGGTGGACCGTCCAGCAGAGGAGATTGTCGACTTCTTCGAGGAACAAACCAATGTTCTTCTGTTGCAGCAGTAGCTAGATTTGTATCCTGCACATAAGTGTATTTGTGTTGTAAAGTTCATATATATGTTGTAGATAATTTATTGTCGAATGTGTATAAACAACTTTGTCAGCGTCAGGTGCATTGCACTATGCGAGTCTTTTTCGTTAGCCTGGCCATCCCTTTGTCAACCTGCCAGGCGCGTTGCGGCTGGGGTGAGTTTGCGTTAAGGGGTTCGATTGATGTGCCAGCTACTTAGGATATCGCGTTTATTGGTTCGAAGAACAGATGTAGGTAGGGTGGCGTAGCCCCCGAGTATAAAATTGACAAAAGTGAAAGAAAAACACAGAGTTTTGGGGCACTTAGCTTTTATTTATTTGAAGAGCAGTACGAGATACAATGTGTGGCTAAGTAGCCTTGGCTGAGTAGCCTTATTTGCGATGTAAAAAGTAAAACAACTAGGGGTAGAAGCATCGCAGTTGTGCGACGTTCCAAGGGTTGGAGTATGCGACTCCTGTCTCTAAATCTTGAAGGCGATAGGCGCCACCTGGGATTACTTCTGTAATCACATATGGTCCTTCCCAGGGGGGATTCGATCTTGAGATGCCCCTGCTGCTCCAGTCGCAGGACCAGGTCATCTTTGACGAAGGATCTGGGGCGAAGCCTTCTACTGTGGTAGTTGCGCAGGTTCTGCTAGTAGATCGTGGATCTTTCTACGGCAATTTCTCTTGCTTCGTCGAGGAGGTCGACGGAGTCTTCGAGTGCAAGAGAGGACTCTTGTTCGTTGTAAGCGACTACGCGCGACGCCTTGTACCTTACTTCGGCGGGTAGTACTGCTTCTGATCCGTGCACCATAAAGAATGGCGTGTAGCCCGTGGCGCTGGTTGGAGTTTTACGTAGGCTCCAGAGTACGGATTGGAGCTCATCTGGCCAGCAACCTACAGCTTGTTCGAGTGGTCGAAGGAGTCGCTTCTTGATGCCGCTGCAGACGAGCCTGTTTGCTTTTTCCACCTGACCATTGGTCTGTGGATGCGCGACTGAGGCGTAGCTGATGTTGATCCCCAGGTTTCCGCAGAATTCTTGGAACTCCTTGGATGTGAAGTTCGTCCTGTTGTCAGTGATGATGCTGTGCGGCACGCCGAAGCAGTACACAATGGACTCGAAGAACTTGACCGCGCTGTGCCTTGATTGTTTGGTCACTGGCATGGCCTCAATCCACTTGGTGAACTTATCGACTGCGACCAAGAGGTAGACGTAGCCTCCTTGCGAGGACCTTGGGAGCTTGCTCACCATGTCAAGCCCCCATTGTGCGAAGGGCCAGGCCAATGGAATAGGCCGTAGTTCTGCGCCTGGTGCGTGTGGCTTGTCCGCGAATCGCTGACAACCGTTGCACTTTTGTACTATGTCCTTGGCGTCGCGCATGGCCGTGGGCCAGTAAAATCCAGCTCGTAGAGCTTTGGCAATGAGGGCACGACTGCCGGCAGTGCTTGTTTAAAGAAGTGAAGTCCACGCACATCCGTAGGATATCCGTGTCCTTTTTTGGCACCAGCACCGTATTGGCGAGCCAAGTGCTTTCCTTGATCTCGCGTATGAATTTGGCCTCGAGGAGTCTGTTGATCTCCATTCCGACTGCCTGCGCTCGTGGCTCAGACAATCGCCTGATTGTTTGCTTGACTGGCCTTGTGTCGGGGTTGACGTTGAGTGCGTGCTTGGCGAATTCTCTGGGAACTCCTGGCATGTCCGCAGGACACCAGGCAAAAAATTCCCAGTGCTCACAGAGGAATTCGACGAGCGCGAGTTCCTATGCGGGATTCAAGTTATTGGCGATGAGGGCCGTTTTGGCGGGATCTAATGGATGGACCTGCACCTTCTTTGTGTGCACAGATGAGTCGAAGGAGAGATCAGGTGAGCTTGGCCTACTCAGGGGAGGCAGACTGTTGTCTGTCGTCTCTTTCAGTCTTGCGAGTTCCTCCTGCATGCCGAAGGACTGGGAGATTCTGTTGAATTCCCTGTCGCAAGCGTCAGATCGCTCGAAGTTCCCGTTGATTGTTATGACGCCGTTGGGACCTGGCATTTTCATCTGCAGGTAGGCGTAGTGGGGTACTGCCATGAACCTGGCGAATGCGACGCGCCCAAGGATGCAATGGTATTGTGAGGGCCAGTCGACGACCTCAAAGTCGATGCGCTCGCGCCGGAAGTTCTTCGGCGTGCCAAAGATGACGTCCAGGTTGATTTTGCCCAGGGGGTATACGCCTTTCCCTGGGACGATGTCGTGGAACGTTGTGTCTTATGCCTCCAAGCAGGTTAGAGGGATCCTCATTGCTCGCAAGGTACTCGTGAATATGAGGTTGATGCCGCTTCCGCCGTCCATGAAGACGTGACTCATGTCGAAGCCTCCAATTTACGCCTCGAGTATGAGGGGGCAATGACATGGGCGAGGTATTTGGGGCGGGTGGTCGTGTTTGTCGAAGGTAATGCACGACTCACTGCCACTGAGGTACTCAGTGGTGGATGGTGGCGAGTGCATGGCCAAGTTGACTTGGCGAGTGATGGCCTTCTGCACCCTATTGGAGGGGCGCCCTTTTGGATCATCATGGTACCCATGGCCCGTGGGTACGGTTTGCCTCCGTGGTGCTGGTCCGGTGCAGCTCCGTTCGGGGGTGGCCCAGGTGGTGGTGGTGGTGCGCCATGTGCCACGGCGCCTGGAGCGGCTCCGTAGCCTCTTTCGACTGCATTGCGGTTCATCCGAACTAATCCCTCGTGTAGCTTGAGGAACTCGCGGCAGTCCTTGAGGAGGTGGCTGGACTTTCTCTTGACATCATGCTTGTCGATGTAGAAGTGTACCGTGCATGGCCTGGACAGTTTGTCCTCGATGGAGGTCGTGGGTGCTTCATCGCGAGTGCGGTGTTGCCACACTTGCGTGGTTTTCCCGGAGTCGCGGTATCCGCTGTTGCGGTTATCGTCGCGTCTATCGGCGTAGCCAGCTGCGACCATGTTGACTCATCGCGATCGTCGTAGACGCGCATGCGACGCTTACCCCGGCGGTCGCGTCTTCGTTCGAGTTCTGCCTCCTCGTCAGAGTGAACGCGATTCTTCACCGAATCTTCTCCATCGGCCCACCGGTTCGCGATCTCCATCAGGTGGTCGATGGTCTAGGGCTTTGAGCGGCCTAGCTCCTCCCTGAGTTCCATGCGGCGGACACCACCGTTGAATGCATTAATCGCGCGGTCTTCCGAGATGTTCTCCGCAGAGTTCTTGATGATGGACCACCTTTGGATGTAAGAGCGTAGCGATTCGCTAGATCTTTGCTGGCAGCATCTCAGTTCTTCGATTGAGGCGGGGTGTTTGTGCGTGCCCTTAAAGTTGCGCACGAAGCTGTAGACTAGCTCATCCCAACTGCGAATGGATCCGCGTGGGAGGTTATTGAGCCATGCCCGGGCGGCGCCCTGCAGCTGTAGCTGTAAGCATTGCATGGCAGTACTTCGACTGCCTCCATGTAGCCTGACAGAGGAGATGTGATCCGCCAGCCAGATCTTGGGGTCCTGCAGACCGTCAAATTTCGGGTTCTCCGATGAGAATTTAAACCCTTTAGGCATTCGCTTTTGCATGATGGATCTGCTGAAGCATCTGGCGCCGCAGAGCTCCCCATCTTCCTCTTCCGAATCAGTCGACCGAGCATGTCGTGCCCTTGACTTGTCGATCTTGCGCTGCGTGAGTTCGTCGCGTGCATCGTAGTCGCGATCATGTCGCCGTGAGCGGCGGCGTCGAGACAGGTCGTGACTGTCATCGCTGGACGAGGGCGAGGAGTAGCGCTTTGCCCTTTTTTGGGTCTGGTACCGGTTCCTTGTCGAGGGCGGCCTCGATTAGCCCCAGCCCGCGATCATAGATTGGTGCATGGCCGTTCAGGAATCTCCAGCTGGTGGCTGGTTATTGAGGAGGTACATGGTGGCTGTTGTCACCGCGGCCTGCGGTGTCCTGGGAACCACGTTGCCTCTCGTTTCGACCGTCATAGAACCGAAGTCGAGGACTTTCGCAGCATCTATGCGCTCTTGTTCGGTGAGGTGAGCCATTCGCGACAGCCTCTTCTTGGCGAGGTACTCGTTGCCTCTTGAGGAGGATCCTCCGTAGGAGGAGAGCCCAGCACGACGAAGGCTTGATTCACCCGCTGCCTTTTTACGCGCCTCAAGTTGCGCGATTGCTTGTTTTTGGCGCTTGAATTCCTCTTTTAGGAGCCAATGGTAGCCCATTAGCAGTTCCTGCGGGGACCCGAAGGGTAGAGGTGCACCTCGTAGGGCTTCGCGGCAGCGATCCCACTCTTGCTCGTTGAGCCTGATCACGACGCGTTCGCCGGTTTGCTCGTTGATCAAGCTAGGAGGTTCGACTGCTCCTCCGTTGCCACCGTTACCGCCGTTGCCACCGTTGCCGGCGTTGGGTGGGTCGGTGCCGTTGCCGGTGTTACCACCGTTGCCACGATTGGGTGGATCAGTGCCGTTGCCAGTGTTGCCACCATTACCGCGATTGGCAGAGGTGTCGCCCGCGTTGATGACGGCGCACATGAAGTGATTAGGGAAGCTGTTGCTTCCACAACTTTCAGATCCGAAACTGTAGGTTCCATCTTCAGTGGCCAGATCGCTTAGATCGGAGTCGCGACTGCTGTCGCTGACCGGAGCGTTGAGCTCGCTGAGGGTGCCAATCGATGGAGGGAACCATGATGCCAGGGCAATCGCCGGTGTTGCCGGCTGGTCAGGCATGCGAAGCGTGCCCATCTGACCAACTTGGAAGCGGAAGCTCCCAATCGCCAGACTGATTCGTCGCCCACGGGCTCGAAGGCCGGGCGGGTGGCTGGCGTGTGGACGGTGAAGTCGAAGGCGCCGAAGAGCTGGCGAATCTCCGCTGTTGCGGAGTTGTAGATCGCGGTTGATGGGGCCAAAGAAGCCGCAACATCAGCACTCCCAGTTCCCACAGACGGCGCCAAAAACCCTCGTCAATGCCCATTGTTATGGACTTGGGTTTTGGAGAAGGAGGGAGCGCTGGAGACATCTATCGGCTAGCAAACAAGCACACAGGGGACAAAGGATTTACCTAGGTTCAGGCCTCGTAGAGGTCCCTACTCCTGCTTGTCTGCTCGTGGAATTATTGAAGGAGTCGAAAGTTACAATGGTGCGTAGATATAATCTGGCGAAGGTTGTGGAAACTAGGGTTGCGTGTGTCCTCCTCGCTGCCCCCTCCTAGCCTTTATATAGATAGCCTAGGTCTCGGGTAGCAGGTCGAGTCGGTTACAAGTTAGGGTTTTCCCTTTAATCTTTCTATCTTTAGCTTCTTCTTGTTCTTCAAGCAATCGAGAGTCTGTAGGTTACTCGAGTCCTTCCATCCGGGCCTTGGCGACACCGTGGGCCTGTATGTATTTGGACCATATATACCAAACTCGAGTGCCTGTAGGGTATACCCATGTCACCGAGAAAGCAATACATGCATATACTAATCATCTTGACTCCTCTAAGACTTGATTGGGCATTACAACATAATACATAGACCGCCATCCAACTGCATCTATGACTAATAATCCACCTTCAGGTTATCATCCGAATCCCCTCTAGTATTAAGTTGCAAGCAACAGATTATTGCTTGACGAACTGCGTGTAAAGTAAACAATACGATTGTTCTATGAACAAAGGATTGTTGTTTTCTCCCTAGTAGCAACAACACATCTAGTACCTTAGAGATTTTTGTCACTTCCCCAGATTACCAGAGGCATGAACCCACTATCGAGCATAAATACTAACTCTTGGAGTTGCTAGCATCTACTTGGCCAAGATAGCTACTAACAACGGAAAGCATGCAAGATCTCAAATAACAAAGACATGATAGAATCAATAATCAATCTGAAATAGCATCTCAATATCCATCGGATCCCCGCAAACATAACATGTATGAATACAAATAGATGATCTTGATCATGAACGGAGCTCACAAGATCTAAACATGAAAGCACAAAGGAGGAGAACCAGCCATCTAGCTACTACATGGATCCGTAGTCCAAGGATGAACTACTCACGCATCACACCGGAGGCTTGCATGGTGATGAAGAAGGCCTCCAGGGTGAATTCCCCTCTTCGGCAGGGTGCCGGGAAGAGCTTCAGATCCCTCCCAATCAAGGGATGGAGATGACGGCGGCTACAAACTCTTTCGTGGATTTTTGATCGGGCACTTAGGGTTTACGTCCTGAGGGAAATATACAGGCGGAAGGAGAGGCCGAGGGGGTGCCGGGAGCGGCCACACCACCCCCTGGTGCGGGCCAGGCCTAGCCGCGCGGCCAGATGGTGTGGTGGCCCCCAGGCCCTTCTGCCCTACTGCCCATCGACGATATTAGAAATGCAGTAGATGATGTTGCAGCGGGATGGTTCGTTCCCGATAGAGAGAACGACGAGCTCACACGCGCCCTTAAAAATCCTGAACACGACGGACGAGCATGAGGCACACCAGGCTCCAAGCCATGGAAGGTTGCCTTCCCCCCGGAAATGAAGAGATATCCCGATAAAAGCCATCAGAGGAGAAAGGAAAGGGAGGCAGTTGAGAAAGTGGCCGCTGTAGACCGGCTGCGTAATGTAGAAGAAGCATTAAAGCGGCACCAGGATCAACTCGACAGACTTAGCCAGCAAGGTACTAGCGGCCAATCTCAGTGGCACGTGGTAGAAGCTGCATCCGAGGGTACCGGTGCCCTATCGAATAAGAAAAGCAGCGTCGCTTCCACGCAGCTCCATGATGTTGATGATGATGCACCGACGACATCTCCTCCTAAACTCTACCTAGTGGATGATATCACGGAGACAACAGCTTGTGAGCTAAAGGTGCAGGTTATGAACTTAAGGGTGATGGCGGCGGTCGGCATGGCGGTACCAATTATGCCTAACCCAACTTGGCATTGTAGACCGGTTCCAAAAGGGTACGCTGTCGTCACGGTGGATGAGGCGAAGGAAGATTTTGAGGAGCTGAAGCTAGACCACCCTACAGGGGAAGATATGGAGCTGACTCAACTAGGAGAAGCCAAAGGGGGGACTATTCTATAGCCAAAGGAGCGCATCATGCTTCCAAATTATGTTCCGCCAAGGCCACCCACTCCTCAGAGCAGCAATCCACCTTCGCCGCCACCTCACCATTCTCCAGCGCAACCGTCGCCTTCACTGCCTCACCACTCAGCGCAACCGTCTCCATCGCCGCGTCAGCCGTCTCCGTCCCCTGAGCCTCAGAGACAAAAGCGGAAGTATACTAAGGGGGGCACCACCACCAACAGTAGCAAGAGCACGTTCCAATCACCGAAACGTAAGCTATCGCCCCTCCCAAAAGTACCTCATCAGAATATGAAGAAGCTACCTTGCGAGAAGACAGATGAGGAAACTGATGCGGCCACAACTGCCCATTATGAAAAGTGCAAGATTGACATGGCTAACAAGAAAAAGCCGATAAAGGCATTTTTCCCGGTCACCGCAGAAGGTAAATCCAAAGCAGCCGCGCTTAAGATTCAGCTTCACCAACCCATAGCGCTCACATCCGACTATAATCGCTCTATTACCAAGTCGGCTGAGGCAAAAGAGCGGAGAGTCGGAAAAGAAGTTGCCCAGCTCGGACAACAGAAAAATCAATCGATCGAACCGCTCAAAGTGTACGATACCAATGAGTGGATGATCCAGGAGCGGCATAATCCGAACATTGATCCGGAGTTTGTTCGACTGTACGGAGAAAAGGCCCAATTATATGGACTGTCTATTACTGAGTACAAGAGCCGTATGCATGAGTTCGAGGGGTACCAAGAAACAACATACGTGTACCAGTACGGGGCTCCTCTCGTCAAACCTGAGTTAGTCAAGATCTACCAACAAAAATGAGAAGATTGCATAACTGGTACATCCAAGCCTGTGCTGAGTCCAAAAACTGGATCTATGCTGCATATAAACACCACCATTACGGTCATGGAGATGGCTTCCTACTGATCGAATTTCCAGAATTATTTCAGTTTTACCAACAAGACGTCCTCGACAAAGATATCGTCAGTGACAATTGTTTGTAAGTATTATTAATTTCTGTAATTAAGTCTTTGTAGCTCAGCTCATTCGTTGCTTGTATAATCTTACTAATCACTATACTAATTATATATGCAGAATGAAGATTCAAGAATGCAACAAAGGACAAATCTATGACCTTGGGTTTGTTGACTGTAATTTCATTCATGAAGTTACTCTAAAAATAAAACCCAAAGAGACGGAGGATAACTTGTTCCAAGCGTTGAGGCATTTCAGCAACAGAAGGGAAATACTATTTTCTTACAACGCTGGGTAAGTGTTACTGTCTTGTACACATTCTATTTTCGCTTACTCGATGTTAAGCGTATAATTGACTCGTGTTATATTTTGTTAGTGTGTCCAGCTTTCACTATATTCTGTTAATCATTGCTGTTGACACCGGAGTAGTAAAAGTCCTGGACTCGAAACGCACACCATTAGAAAAGTGGGCGGACATGCAGGAATGCCTCTAGAAGGCTTGGAAACGGTTCACCGTCAAAACTAGGGGTGTTTGGAAGCCAGAGCTTACATTTTCAACCATTGATTGTAAGTACTACTTGCTAGATCCACGCATCTCTTTGATTCTAGTTTCAATACCATCATTATCATGCTTGATTATTATTTTGATTGAACTATGTTCTCGTAAAGTGCTTGAGGCAGGAAGCCAGGAATAACTTATGTGGATACTATGTCTACGAGTTCATTCGCCAGACGACCAAAAAGAAGGGCGCAGACCGGAACATCAAAAAAATTGAAGTACGATAAACAATAATCATAATTTTATTTTATTATCACCAATTGTGTTTAGTTTCATTCATATATATTGATCCCCTTCTTTATATTAGATCGAACGGATGCGGGACGGTCTTCTATCACAAGAACGCGTGCAAGCAATTCAAGAGGAAATTGCCGGATTCTTGTTAGAACAAGTCATAGATCCGAAAGGAGAATACTATTATCCGCTTCATTTGGAAGGGTGAAGTGTAAAAAAGAAGATGTAAATTAGATCAAATTCGTATGAGAGTATTGTTTGTAATTATAATATGTTTCGACCAAGAAGACGGATGAGACGGTGTATATATTTGTGATCATGCATGATGTGTAATATATATATCGTGGTTTCATTATTGCTGTATATATGTAGTACCATTAAATTGATAAAAAAAATCCTGCCGCGGCAGAAAAATAGTCCGAAAATCCTGCCGTGGCACAAAATCCTGCCGCGGTAGAAAAATAGCCCGAAAATCCTGCCACAGCACAAAACCCTGCCGCAGCACAGAGACCAACGATCCCAGTTCGTGCCAAGAACCGGGACCAATGATCCACCCTCGCCCGTCTCTGACGCTGCCACGTGGAGACCCATTGGTCCCGGTTTATTCCACGAACCGGGACCAATGATCCACCCCCCGTCGCGCGCCCGCCTACGTGGAGACCCATTGGTCCCGGTTCGTACGCGAACCGGGGCCAACATTAGTCCCGAGTGATTGGTCCCCGTTCAATGGCCCTTATGAATCGGGATCATTTTTCCACTAGTGTCCGGATGTGCCCGTTCCACTACACCCAACATGTTCTGGTCCTGTGAACCGCCTTATCTTCTGTATCCACTCTGAACTTTCTCCAAAAGCCTCTAAACAAGTCAACGCAGGTTTCTAACCTCATCGAGTTGTATTGTGCTTCTACCTAAACCTTTTCCTTCTCAAAAAATACGTCGTTCTTAAAGATAACCATTTTATCTTCAATCTATTATGTACTAAAAGCAATATAAAGATGTTTTTTAAGGCACGAGGTTGATCCACATCATTAGAATTATTTTAATCTGTTAGATCTAAAATTTACGGTTACAATTTAACGAGAGATTGCGTAACGTGAACCATCTTTTCTATTTAGCCGGACACAAATATTGGCACGAGTCCCTCTTGCATGTAACTATCTCTCCCGTAAGCAAAAAAAAAAAAAAAAAGGCAAGGCCTCATATCGATTACTCCACATTAGGAGGTGGTCTAATCAACTACTAAGATGTGCCCAAGCAAGATTGATTTGTAGACATCTTAAAATAAAACCAGAACAAAGCGATTGGCATGCACACGTGAGTTAGGCGTTTGCCTAATTTGCTGAATTCCGGAGAACATGTAAAAAAACTGAACAGAATCCAGGTCACGTACGCGTGCAAGGCAGCGCTGCACAACACACAAAACAAATGTCCCGGAGAGTTTAGGACTGATACGGATGGCAAAATATTCCTGTACGGAAGTTCCTTCAAAAAATAATTGCTGTCCGGACGTAGAAAGCCCAAAATTAACAGATCGGTTTAGTTTCTCCATAATCTGGACATGACATGCACATCAATATGGCCCACATGATCGAGAAAATAGAAGCTAGGCATAAAGCATGTTACGGGAAAAAATATTAGAAAATAACCATGTCACTGTATGTAAATAAAATATATTTCGCAAAAAATGTAAATAAAATATATACAATCTAATGGTAATTTTATTCAACAAAACCTTTCTCTCATACCTGCACATCTTACCCGCACGGGAGATAATAAAAATATCTAAAAATTCCAATGTATGTGGAAATAATCGTCATTATTTATTTGAATTAAAAATAAGATCATGCAATAATATTTATCAAAATCTCACAAAAAGGTGAAATATCTGTTCTCAATTCTAACGAACAATTAATAAGATTAATGGTAAAAGCTTCATAGAAATAGTCGGATGATGCTTATATGTAACTCTAAAGATACATCTGACAATTTACATATATGAACTATGAACATATTAAGATGTACTAATTGTGATACGTTTAGGTTCTAATCTATTATGTTGATATACGCGAGACCATTTACTTTATTTTTAGAAAGTTGGTATGATCATTTAAATACTGTATCAGCGTTATCCCTGTTCTAATCAGTTTTGGTACCATTTATGTTGTGCTCTACTGATAAAAAGACGGTACACCAAGTTGTTTTTGGATGTTCCACCGTTTATGAGATTTTTAAACATCTCTCCCTTTTTTCATATATAAGGACTAGATGCTAAATATATAAGAATAATCGAGCTATTATTTTCTGCTTACATTGTAATTTGTGGAGATTTTGATTATATTATTGCATCAATGTGCAAGTTTCAAGCTTGCTCCCAAGAAAATAATACATGCAAACATGATAGAAAGACTCCTACTCCATGTACAAAAATGCCATGGTTATGCCAGTACTATGACAAGCTGACCTTATTGGTTTTACACAGAGAATGGATATTCCTAATAAGGTTGAAACCTAAACTACATATACAAGGTTGATCCATGGTTACCCTTCCTCCTGACACCTTAGTGGATTATCAAGATGACGGACGCCGGAAATATTGAAATGGTGAACTGTTAACCCAATGTATGTCTTACTTTTATGAGCTAAAGAGTATAAATGTTCCACACACAAGTAAGAGAGTTAAGATCATGTATTGTCTATTTAGATTAGATGAAAATTGTGATCTGTACATATTTCTGAAATTGTTAGAGATTCACATATGTGTATGTATTTATATGGACTATGGAATTGTATTATTCTCCTAAATTGATTCCAAAGTTACTTTTAGAAAGTTAGAGACGATGCCCTCGCCCAGCCCGCTAGTTTTATGAAAGGAGAAATACTAGATCGGTTTTCTCTGAAAAAACATACTTCCTCCGATTCAAATTAGTTGATCTGGTTCCATAGTAGCAAGTATGGCACACAGAACAACGATGTAGTCATCACCAAGTAACCGAGAAACATTTCGAGCATTCTCACTTGCGCTAAAACAACACTAATCCTAAGAATTCATACCTCCCCTGACCGTCGTCCATGGGGGCGCTGACAACAAGGAGGAACGAAACAATGAGCGCCACCGTAGTCCTCGTGACTGTAGTCATCGCCATGTCTGCCGCAGTCGAGATCCTAACCACCTTGCAAGCAGTGACACTTGAAGATAGATGGAGCAAAGAGGGCACAACAATTTTGAAGCTCGCGTGCAGCTGCGGGTAGTGTGTAGCTAGTGAAGTGAAGTGCTTTATGTGGTGTGGGGAGGGAGGGGGAGGGCGAGAGAAGGGATCTTGGTTGGTTTCTTGGGTCTGCTTTGCGAGCGCCTGCGCATATGGTCTGCAGAAGAAGCTGGCTTGTAAGAGGCAACGTCCTCGTCCTTTCAACCTTGTCTCAGGGGAGGGGGCCCACCGATGTAGAGTGCCAGAGTCTGTACTTGTTTATTTTTTTCGTTGAGAGTAGAAAAATACCACATTACATGTCTACGAAACGATACCACTTTACGTTTTCAGAATGTAAACCTATCATCTAGAGGTGAATTTTTGCAGTTCGCTCAAATGACCTGCTAATAGTGAATTGACACCTAAACTGGTAGATGGGACCGTTTGTCAATGCTGAGGTGGAACTGGAAGCGGCCCCACCTGTCAGGCCAGTTAAAAATTTAGAATATCATTAAGAATAAGAAAATTCAAAATACCAATAGACATGTAGATGGATAATTTGAAAAAAAATTGCAGGGAAAAAAATACATGCACGTGGAGATGGATACCCAAAAAATGTACTCGGCCGTTTCTCGTAGCGAAACCATCTCCCTTTACATTTGCTGGCATAATTTCTCAATACTGCCGAAGTTCAGACTTCCAGAGTACCATTTCTACGCCGGAACAACCTAGAATAATCTGTCGCCGCCGTCAAGCTCGAGCGACACTCTCACCGAATAGATCAATGGGGTCTGTGTCGCAGTCATCAAGATCAGGGAAAGGGGCGATGTGAGCAAGTACAATAAGGTGACATCAGCTAGCTATAAGTCATTAAATAGTATATTTGTGATGAGTTGGAGGAGAGAGAAGAAGAGTGAGCTCTCATGCGAGAGCTAGCCCTATCACGTGCTCCTAGGTACTTTTTGAGAGTGATTGGTGGACCAAGTATTGATAAACTAGTACTACCTCTGTTTGAGATTATTAGTACTAAGGACTTTCACAATGGGGTGTTTCTTAGCACATTTTCATAGAAGTAATTAAAACCTAAGAAACAACAATGACAATGCATTGTTTCTTAGATGGCGTTTCTTAGTGGTGTTGTATTTAATGTTTTTAGTCTCATGCATGTGTGTGATTGGTCTAGCCAATTATTTTGCCTATGATACCGTGTAAGACGTGTAGCTTAGCTAAGATACAACAACACCCTCTTTCTTTATTAAATGACATACCACATAGGCTAAGCACCTAGGATACTGCGCTAAGAAACACCCATTGTGAAAGGTCTAAGGGCCAAGTTGCAAATACCAAGACACTATGTAATTCCCTCTCATCTATGCATGCACCAATAGTTTTACATGCGCGTGAGAGAAGCGAGAGGAAAAAAATGCATTGGACGGGAGACTAATAAATAAGATAGCCCTTATAATCTCAAACAATATAAAAAAGCTCTCCGGACATATAATTCCAAACAGAGATAGGTCCGGAGAGCTTTTTCATATTATCTGGGATTATAAGGGTTATCTCATTTATTAGTCTCTTTCGTCCAATGCATGCTCTTCTTTTCCTCTCATTTCTCTCATGCATATACGATTATTGGTTAATATATAGATTAATGAGAGAGAGTTATGAAGTGTCTTTATATTAGCAACTTGGTCCTTAGGACTAATAATCCTAAACAGAGATAGTATTATACATGTTGACTATTAGGTTAACTATAGATGACATGACACTACCTTATAACCAGTGGTTGACTACACTATTATTCTTGCTCTGATGGCTTGGGACGGCTACCTTCCAACGGAATGCATTCATGGTTGATTTTGTTTAATAGTGAGTTAACGTCCCCGAGCGAGTGAGCAGAGATTTTTAGGTAGCACCGTACCAGTTCACACCTCTTGCACCGCACTCGCATGCAGGCGGTCGCCGCAAAAATGCAGCAATTTGCACGCCTCCACAAGAACACTCATCCGTACCGAACGTGTGTGCCTAACTTCGGTTAAGATTTCGTCATTGTTTCTTGATCACACGAAGCATGGGCTGATACTCGTGCGGTTGATTCTCCCTCTCTCTCTTTTGGAGACGCGACGCAGAGTATATATGCGCACGCACATACGGTTGGCGCTCGATTCGCCGTAGAGCTCACGCAGTCGCCGACGATCGAGAAATCCAGGCGGTCGCACCGAATCGAAATACTTACCTCCAATCCTTCTCCAGCCGCTCCTCCCCGATCCTCCCAAAAGTTGGTGATGCCGACGGATACTTTGGATTGTGACCTAAAAAAAAATCAACCGGGGCCATAAAAAAAGGAAATGCCCGTTCCAAGAAGTAGTCCAGTCTAACACTTTTTTACTTTTCCCCTTAGCTAGCTTGTTGCCTGCCTAGTATAGCATCTTCACCAATAATAAGTCCGTGTCGTTGATTCCGATTCACCATTCACCGAGCACTGCACCTGCAGCAGCACGGAGATCATGGCGACGATGATTGGGCCGGGGAAAATGCACACTTTTGAATTTTGATTCCTTTTTTTTTTGACCTTTTCTTTTTTTTTGACCTTTTCGGAGAAAGAAAATGTTACTCTTCTTTGATCGCCTTTTTTTTTTGACCTTTTCGGGGAAAGAAAATGTTACTCTTCGTTGATTCCGATTCACCATTCACCGAGCACCAGCACTGAGATCATGGCGACGATGATTGAGCCGGGGAAAATACACACTTTTGACGCCTTTTTTTTTGACCTTTTCAGCGAAAGAAAATGTTACCCTGTTTGTCTTCTTTGACTCCCTTTTTTCCGGTGCTCCTTCCTGTGTGGATCGGAAGAAAACTTGATGTAACTTTTGGTTAGTGCTGCTCTGTACAAGATACTACTCGTACTCTGTAACTTTTGGTTATTGAATATCGATCGATCGTTCCGGCGTACGTACAATTCTGCCCCGAATGATCTTTTCTTGCCCCTGCATGTGTAACCGGTGATTGGATTCTCTTTAGCCGAGTGATTGATCCCTCTTCGTGCGAAGATGATGAAGTTACAAACTTTTGTGATGCTGCCATCCTCTCTGTATTTTTTTTTATTAAAATACTAAACGAGGGAGAAGGAATCAGGACTGTGCTGCTTCTGCTAGTTTATTTTTCTTGAACGAATGTTGCTTCTACTAGCTCACTCACTGCTTCTCCTGTCCGGCAGTACTCATCCTCTCCATGAAAGGAAAAAAAATACGGCTAGTATAAAATGAACGATGCAGGCCCATATTGCATACGGCCTAGGCCAGATGGCCTAGATCCCTGGCCCAGATCTTGTCAAACAAGCCCAGATGGCTCATCTTCTCTCCATCACAAGGACGGGAAGCGAAGGAGTGTCCAAAAAAATAAGTGTCGCCAAGGACTGACTCACGCCGCGACCCGTGAGACGACGAGGGTTTTGCCTTGGAGCTCGCCGCCGCCGAAGGTTCAGGGTCCCGGCCGGCCTCCACCCACCCTTCCTCCCGAAGCCGCTGTCTCCGCTCCGTTCACCCCTCCGGAGCTGGCTTCTCTTGCTCGGCGGTTCCCTCCGAGGTACGGATTGGGGCCGAGTTAAAAAAAATTCCTCTCCTAGCAACCTCGATTAATTGTGCCAACATAGACTAGTGCAGAGGTGAACTAGATTGCTGCAGTTAGATCTGTTGATCCCCTTCGTGGGGGTATGTAGGTGGGCTCGATTTATGCTATTGGTTCTGTTGGTTCTGTAATGCTGTGCCTAGCTAGGTCGACTTGACTGATGCAGCTTGTTCTGGTAACCCCATTAGCCAATTATGTCTGTAACCTGGATGGAATCTGTATCGGATGCGATGCAAGGTGGAATATACTGTGTCAGTTAGTACCGCATGTTCTTGAGGGATCATTACATGATGTTATCTTCATGTGGCAGTAGCTGGTTTAGTGATCCGCACATAAGTTCAGGTCAGCAAAGCAGGGGAACACTTGTATATTATCTCCGCGTCGCCCCCCTGCACCCCCCTCCCTGGTCGCATCAATTTAATATAGTTAGGATTTTAGTTCGGTTTAATTTTTCTCGTAACTAGTTTTTTGTTCCAGAATTGAGATACTCGTAGGTTCCCTCCGAGGGAGTATTGATTCTGTTGGCTCATTATACGTGTGAACCTGGATGGAGTCTGCACTAAATGCAAGAAGGATTAGTTTGTTTCAATTAGTATAGTAGTACCCCCTCTGTCTCAAAATTAGATGCCGGAAATTTGTCAAAATTTGGACATATCTATATACTAAATAGTGTCTAGATTCATCCAAATTTTGACACTAATATTATTTCTTGGCTCTGCATATCCGAGCTATGATTATACTTTTTTCATGTGAAATACAAGTGCTGCACCTGCACTGACAATCTTGTGATCTTGCCATCCTTTTTTCCTTTCTTTTAAGAGAGGTGGGCAGTGTTACTTCTGCTAGTTTTTATTAACTGAACTCTACTTTTCACTCTAGTTGTTGCAATTTACACTAAACTATCTATTAAAAACAACACTAATCGAAATTGATAAAAATATCGAATGAGCGATGCAGGGCCATGTTACACACGGCCTGGCCTATACCAACACCAAGATACCGCTAAAAAATCAGCCCAGACAGGTATCCATCTTTTCCCCCACCACAAGGACGGGAAGCGAAGGACTGTCCCCAAAAAAGGGGACGCCAAGTCCTTACTTTTTTCCTGGGAGCTCGCCGCAGAGGGGTTCAGGGTTCCGGCCTGCCTCCCAAAGCCACAGTCTCCGCTCTGTTGATCCCTCCTGAAGCCGGCTTCTCTTATTTGGTGGTTCTCTCCAAGTTACGGATTCGGGCCGATTTTTATTGTCCTTTTTGAGCAACCTCGATTGTGCCACCAGTCACCAGAGACTAGTGCAGAGGTGAACTAGATTCCTGCAGTTAGTTCTGTTGATTCCTTCGTGTAGTGAGATCTAGGTGAGATCTCGTGTGCAATTGGTTCTGTTTGTTCCATAATGTTGTGCCTAGGTCGACCTGATTGTTGAAGTTTGTCCTGGTAATGCCATTGGGCCATTATGTCTGAACCTGGACGGAACCTGTATGGAGTGCAAGCAAGAGGGAATAAAGTGTTTCTGTTACCCTGTTATCTTTGATTCTGCACATAAGTTCAGTTCAGCGCAGTAGTCAAATGTTTGTAGATTATGCCCCGGTTACCCCCACTCCCCTGATTGCAGGAATATAATGTAATTTGGGTGTTAGTTCTGTTCAATTTTCCTGTAACTATTTTATGTGCTAGCATTCAGATGCAAATAGGGTGTTGCTTAATTAGCATCCGTTGTTTTAAAAGAAAGAGTACAGCAGGGGAGGAGCTCAGCAGAATTTAATCAAGCTAGAGACAGCTGTGAGGCATGAGCGCTCTTGACAGGAGAGCCAAATCTCAGTTAGCGTATGTTGTGACGATTAGACTTTTTCTTATGAGGGAACCAACACAAAATCTTTCAAAAGATATATAAATGTTAGCTTCTACTGCTTCTTCTTACATGAGTTTTACAATCCCTATTTGATCGTCTTAATGTTATCCATTCTCATCATATGATTTTATTTTTCAGCTCCCTGCCTTCCCAAGTCATGAAGCGGCAATACACTATGGTGGATCTCCCAGAGCCACTGCTTGGAGAGATCATCAAGAGGATTACCAGGGCAAGCGATCTTAATTCTCTTTCCCTCGTATCGAAGAAGCTCTACACTTTTGAAGCAGAGCATAGGGATGCTATCCGCATTGGCTGTGGACTTAATAACCCTACAACAGAAGCCTTGACATCACTCTTCTCCCGATTCTCTAATTTGTGCAAAGTAGAGATCAATTATTCTGGTTGGACGCCCAGTCACGGGGAGCAGTTGAACAACCATGGCATCTATGTGTTATTATCTCACTGTCCCTTGCTGTCTGATCTCACCTTAAGCTTTTGCTCAAACATTGACAACTCTGCTCTAGCTTATCTGTCTCGTTGCACAAAGCTGAGGTCCCTCAGTCTTGTCAGCACACCCACAATAAGTTGGCGTGGCCTTTCTTTGGTCGCTGTTGGTTGCAAACATCTTTCTGTTCTCCACCTTGTTGACTGTATAGCAATATCCACCGAGGAGTGGCTGGTGTACCTTGGTAGATATGGATCATTGGAGGAACTAGTGGTGAAGGATTGCAAACAAATCAGCCAATATGACCTCCTAAAGTTTGGTCCAGGTTGGGCAAATCTCCAAAAGTTTGAGTTCGAAGTTAATGGAAATTACTGGGTGAGTTTCCCCCGTGACCCCTCCTATGTGGCTGGCTACCCATATAGCTATGACATCTGCTGTGAGAATCTGAAGGATCTTAGGCTGGCTCATATTATAACTGATCTAGAAATTGGTCTTCGTTCTCTCCTGGGGAAGTGCAAATCATTGGAGACACTTTGCTTGGAGTATGTTTTTGGTCTAGATGAGAATGAGATGATTGCTTTATTCCAGAGCTGCAGCAACCTCAAAAGCATCTCACTTCGGCTCATGCCTTTGCACTGTTATTCTGAGCATGGTCGTGATTATAGGACACCACTGACCGATGACAGCCTTAAAGCTCTAGCTCTCAGCTGCCCTATGCTTCAGGTAGTCGAGCTCACCTTCACATTTTGCTCTTCCGATTACCCAACTGAAGTAGGCTTTACACAAAATGGTATCGTCACCCTCCTCCAATCTTGTCCCATTCGCGCTCTTGTGCTAAATGGTGCAAGCATTTTTCATGACTGGGGCATGAAGGAGCTCTCATCCTGTCAGTTTCTGGAGACGCTCGAGCTCGTGGATTGCATGTCTATAACTGATGCTGGGATGGATTTCATTATTGAGGCCCCTCGCTTGAGTAATCTCACACTCCGCAAATGTCAGAACGTGACAGATAATGGAATGGCTGCGCTGGCATGTTCAGGGAAGCTAGAGTCGCTGACCGTTGTAGGGTGCCGTCAGATATCCCAGGAGGGCGTGCAAGGTGCCGCCAAATCAGTTCAGTACTCTGCAGAGATTCAAAGCCACGACAGTCTGAAGGGGATGAAGATGAATATGCATCGGAAGTAATCTTTGACATTTTCTTGTGATCTGCTTCAATGCCTCAGAGATTCTTATGTGTTGTCAGGGTTCAAATAACAGTCGCCTTCTATAATGTCTTTAGTGGAGACTATTTTTTTCATAGTTGTGTGGGTGTTTAGATTTCCAAGGAACAAGTTATTTTCGTTGCTTGAGAAACAACTTCGTGCAATCCTTCATATTATATGTTGAGCGCATCAGGTGGAGAAGAAGGGTAGTACATATGGTCGATGTTTGTTTAACAGTAGTTTCTGCTTTACACAATAATTTTCTGGGCATTTTTTCTTGCTAATATAATACCAGCTCCCTACAGCATCTTGAAAAAAAATGTCCTGAACATTGGCTCTGCAGACATCAGACGAAAGTTCATTATAACTGATCCATGACTAGATAACACATTCTGCAGATATGAAAAGATAGTCACATTGTGCAGAGCTACAAAATAAAGGACAGAAGGTGCCTGTTACTTCTGGAATTCACATTTCTGAAATGTACTAGACTACTAGTAATAAGGGTCATGTCTAGCTTTGACACGTACTCTCGGTCATGGCTGACGGTCCTGTGCTGATACGAACATAATACTTACCATTTCAGACATTTCTGAGTTGAGTTTCGTGATATTCTTGGATGTCTCTTGGATTTGATTGGAGCCACGGTTCTTGGCAGGATTTGATTGCTCGATCGTTTCAAATGATTGTTGTTGCTCTCGTCACTTGGGTGGCTTCCACATATGATGTGGTTGGGAATTGGGATTTCATTGATTGAGACATTTGGCTTTGCTAATGATCCATTAACTATCTTTCTTGGATCTGTGAACTTGCCCTGTTGATTCCTTTGTCTTGACCCACTAAAGAAATTTTCCTGCAGCTGAATAAAAATCTGTACCTCTCGTGTCTCTTAATTTCTTTACAGAAACCGACGAGAACGACTCCTGCGCAGGTGCTCAATCTGGGGTGACTCATTACAGCATATTTCTTGGTGCAGATGCCATGAAGCCATTAGCTATGTAAGGCGTAGTGAAGTTATTTCTTGTGCTATTTTATGCATGGTGGTTTTTGTTTTAGGAAGACAACTGTCAAGATGCATCTGAACATTGTCGCTGCAGAAGTTAGAGAAAAGTTCATTATAACTGATCCATGACTAGATAACATATTGTGCAGATCTGAAACATACAATCACACTGTGCGGAGCTGCAAAATAAAGGGCAGCAGATGTCTTACTCTGGGAATTCACATTTGTGACACGTACTAGTAGTAGGGCTCCCTTCTGGCTTTGTCCATTATCTTTGATCAATTCATCATCATGTACTGTTTCTCACTATGGTTTATGATGCTTGTTTTTGTGATTTGGTTTTGGTGTCCCTATTCTCGATCATGGCTGACGGAGCTTCTTAACTCCCATCAGATTTAAGCTCCCATCGGATTTTATGTTCAGTCCTGTGCTGATACGAACAGAACACTTGCAATGTATTAGTTGAATTTCTGTGGAAGGTCAAAATCCTGGATCTGAGGATTACAATGGCATTCTTGGATATGTCTATCTGTTACTGATCATGACTCTGTCAACCTGATAGTATTTATTTATTTCTGTTAAGCTAAGAATCTAGTCATTCACCATCCTGGAACTGTTCATTGAGATCCCTGAAAATGCAGCAGTTGGTTCATTCAAGGTAAAAGGTATATGAACTTCTAGAAGATCTAGAAGTTTATTGGTTGTGTACATAATTAAGGAACGCGCAAGTTACTTCCTATAACTGTTGAGTCGAAAGGCAATGTTTATAGATTTCTAAATATTAACTGAACGACTTTGTTACATAGTAAAACCTGTCCTCATGATATCTGTAATGTGTTCCGGTTATGTGCATTTTCAGATACCTTCTTACAAGTGTTTCCAAGTAGTGTTCTTCGTTTTCTCTACAGAGAACTGTAACGGACGTTGTTACTTGTATAATTGAAGGTGGCCTCCGTGCTGGTGTTCTTGTTGAAGGAAAGAATATTCAAGCTGACAACACGACATTTCGTGAAGCTTGAATTTGCCACGGAGAAAGCGCATGAGGCCATTGCTGCAAACATGTTCTCATTTGTTTGTCTGTTTTTGTTCAGGTGGATGCATGGAGAGACGTTAAAATGGTCGCATTTGGCAATACAGATCATAGGACGGCATCTGTTGGTCACAGTTTGTTTCGATGATGGTGGCTTGGTGCCATCTGTATCATTTACGTATTTGATCATCAACACCTGCTGTTTTGCGTTCCTCATTGCCTACTTTTCTGTTAACATTGACCGTTGCCATCGTTATCCTTTGAATATTTTTCATGGATGAACCAGGATACGCGACAAGCCAAGCATATTCCCGCACCAGAGGCGAGGCGCCCCGGTTCCACTGGACCTGCATGCTGGTGGCGCAAACCTACTGGTCCCAGACTTCCAGCAGCAGTAGCTCTCAGGCAAGGCTTTAGGACATGGCTCCTCCAGATGCTGAAATCTGGCCTGCCTAGAAAGGAAAGGAAAACGGATACTACTACTTCTGTAATGTAAGAAAACTGTCAAAGGAGGCCGAGTATTATTTATTTATTACAAAACTCACAAATCAATTTTGTTTTCCTTTTTCGTATGGTTGGTATTCAAGCCTGGTGCTTTCTTTTCTCTATAAACTAGTTGGAATTTTACCAGGAGGCAGGAGCTCATAAAAAAATTCCAACATTCCAGTTGTTGCACATTCTCCCGTTATAATTAATTTTGTTTACGAGTCTACTATGCGAGATTTTTTTTTCTGGAAAGAGAATGGATTTTGTCAATGGTAGTGAAAAAGACTGAGTAAATAAATGATGGAAAAAATTTGAGTTAAATATTCGTGCTGTTGGGCCAGCTGTATTTTATTGGTGATGCCAGACTCAACTACCCACTGGAGCTGCCCCATTAGCCCAACATCTAAGTTACCACTCTCTCCTTTGGCAACTAACTAGACAATGAGCCTGCCCGAGAATCTACGTGCAGCTCTTTTCTATACTGATAATAAGTAAAGTATCCTTCACTAGTCGAGCCTGCTTGAGGATCTACGCACTAAACCCATACTGCAGGATTGCCCCCACCATTCCAGATTTCACGGTCTATTCGTCTTCAGCAGTGAGTTTCCAAAGGCGCTCTTCCCAGATAAAAACTTTTTTTTCAAAACTTCTATCCATAGGGACTTTTGCTCCAACTAGATTGAGCATGAAATCCAAGGACCTTGAGTGACCACGGAGCCGAAGGGCGAGAGCAAACGGATCAATCACTAGAGACAACTTTGTTTCTTGATAACAAAGATAGCCTGCCTTGACTTGAATTGAGATAAAAGAAGTATAGGTAGTACATTGATACCACTCTGCATTGAATCGAGAAAAATCATTACCAGATTATAGAGGATCAATAGACTCTGCCGCCGATAGACAGAAAGACGCTTCAATTACCCATAAACTATAGATATTCATTAGCTAGAGTTGAGTGTTTGGGGCTAAGGAAGACTGATCACACGTATTTGTTGATGTTGAAACCACGAAGTATGGAAAAGTGCCAAACATTGGGAACTACCTGGGGAGGAGTTAGGAGCAGGAACAAGGAGAAGCGATAACCATGTAGATGGAGGATTCTATTGTATTTCAGCCTTTGTTCCCCATAGCAACTGGCAATGTTAAGGATATCGCTTATCGGTAATTTATCGGTCGGCAGAAAATTGGCGATTTTTCAGCGTATCGGCTGATTTATCGGGCGATGAATCAGAAAATCGGCCGATAAATCAGAAAATCGGCATATCGGCCACCCCCGAGTAGCGATAAATCAGGCGATTAATTGGCATATCGGCCGATTTTTTGAACAGTGGCAACTAGGTATCGAAAACACCAAATTTGATGACTTATTAAGGAAAAGACGAAGTAAGAGCATGCTATTGAAGACGTTGCAACATATTGTGGGGAGGGGGGGGGGTGGAGGGGCTCCTTTGATTAAGAGTCTAGAGGTAGGGTAATAAAGGGTTTAGCTAATGGATACATCGACTCTTTCGGGAACTAGTAATGCGTAAACCATGTCAAACCAAGACCGATCAATATTTGAACGAAACTCAAGCAATCTCCCATTAGCCGCTCTTTACTTTTGAGTAAAGCGATTATAAACATCTTATTTAGGCTAGCAACTTTGTTGATTTAACAAGATTATCGCATTGGAGCAGTGATAGTTATGTAAACTACTTATCTATCAAGTAATGAATTTGAGGTCAAAGCCAATGAGTACACCGGATGTTGCATTTTCGCAATGAGGGCTTCGTTCAGGATGTTGGAAGCTAGATCTTTCGATATAGAGTTTTCTGTGACTACTGATCAATAAGGATTCCCCTAGTTGAGGGCCTTCTGCTTGTCTTGGTCTACTCTTGATTGGCTTGCTTGCCTGCTGTAAGCCATGCACAAAACAAGACCATATTCTCTCCATCTAGGATTCATGGTCCTTACTGAACCAACTATTGCATTCCTGGTCTGGTAGAAAACAAGACTTGTGCCTATCCTTTGAATCAATCAGAAATATTCTTTCTTGTTCATTGCATGCAATGAGGAATAAGTGAGACGATAGCTATGATTTTAGCTTGGAGCTTTCGAATTCCTTTACTATAAACTGAAGTTAATACTTAGAGGAAAACCTTGAATCTTTGTCTGAAATCTTTATGCAAAAGGCATTAGCCTGCAAGGTCCTATGGTTGTGATGGACAATTGTGGTAGAAGGAAACAAATCTACTACGCATCAAAAGTAAGATTAGTTGGATAATCTTTAATGAATTTCTCTCTGTAACTTGGGATGAATGTCAATGGTTGGAGGAATGTTATAAGAAATATATGTCAAGGTTAGTACAATGTGAAGTTGGAGGACATCTCCAAAGTCTCGTTTCTTCAAACCATGGTAATGCCTAAAATGTAGGAGGACAGTAGTGCACTTAGAAATTGAGAACACTTTGACCATAGAGTTTAGATGCCAGAGGAGGAAATGGAAATATGATTTCACATCTCAACACTCCCCCGGCTAAAGATATCCGCACATGCCTATCTTGTTACATATTGCTAAACCCTCACAAGGACCTATTCGTTTAGTAAAACAATCAACTACCTGTTCACTATACTTAAGGTTACCCCTTCTTCGACCGAACAATCTCAACCCAAAGGAAGTATCGAAGAGGTACAAGATACTTTACCTCAAATGCTTCTCCCTGTCTTGCCATTGGATTTATAAAATCAATAATATGTACAATCCAATTTCTCGTTTCAATAGAAGCCCAAAGAGATGCATATGGTAGGATTTATGATTAGGTAAATCAAGTTGGTATCGACCTACTTATCTTACCAATGCTCAGCCATTCGGCCATCTCATCTAGTGAATCACTAGTTTGCTTAAGCTTGAGTTGTTCTTACAATTAGCATATCTCAAGCTTTTCTCTCATTTGAATATTTCATTGATTTTCTTATCTGGCTAGTTCTTCTTGGCATATTCCATTCCTTGCTAATAGGCTACCTGCATTCCCTTATTATATATTAGAGGATCCAGATTCTTATCTTTTTATTTAGGCGTGAAAGAATCACTGTTTAGATTCTCTAATAGGACAGAGAATGAGATGAGATCAACCTATATCAAAGCCTTCACCCTTACTTTTCCAACCATCAACTAGTGGGATTCGGAGAAGGAAATGATGGCATTGGATAAGAATGTAGCCCCACCCCTGCAGTAGTACTAACAATTGAATAACTGCTTCGACTTTGCAAATGTCTAGGGATCACTATCGCTAACCCATACCCATGCATGCAAGATTACTTTGTTAATGGTGTTCTTGTGACCTTTATGGCCCCACATGTCTGCATGAACGTTGGGCCATGCTTATAGACTAGAAGGACCCTGCGCGCGTTGCTGCGCCGTCCTTTGTTGTTAGCGGTTTTTTTTGTTCCTATAAAATGTGTGCGCATTGAGATTAACCTTGGCTTTTCGTTGGAAGGCTCTATATGGACTTGGTTTTTACCGAAGATTTGAGGAGCAAGCGCGGCCATTTTCTCGCCTTTTCATGCATGCATGCAACTTGAAAGTAAAATTATCGATTTTGGCTAAAAATATTCACGGTATGATGAAAACAGCAGCAAGTGTGTTCTAAACTGAACCGTGACAGCTCCATATGATGGCAGCTTGAGTTTCATTTGCTCAACATGGCCCTAAAACTGACTGAACATCACAGATCATGTCTTAGAAAGAAATTTTGATTTTTTTTTTGAGAATTAGAAAGAAAAATTGATGCAGTTTGGCACAACACCATATGTTGAAAGGCTTCTCCATACGCCCGCTAGCGCTCGGTAATTATCGGGTCTGTACATGCCGAGCACCTCCGGAGGCCTTCGGCAAACGGCCCGCTCGCCACCGTCCGTCTGATGGTGTCAGCCTAATCAAGTAAACCGATGTAAGCAGAATCTTTACTGTAAATGACAACAGCATGCGCACAACAATTCTTGATTCTCTCATCATTATCCCTATCAGCGCACCCGTGTGCGTCTTATCCCCTTCTCAGGAACAACACCTCTTGCTCGCCGGCATCCTCCTTCGAACCCACCGCTTGATGCCAAGGTGGCTGACGACATGGGTCCATCGCCACACCTGAAGCACCCCCCGAAGTTGCGGGCTCCTCTTCACCAGAAAGTTCCGGCTGCTGCAGTGTTGCCACACGAGGTGATTGGGGAGAGGAGAAGGATGCAAATGACGGTCTGTATTAGATGAGGAATGTTTTGATCTTTCCATTCGGTGGGCCAAAAGAAACCGACCTTGCTAGGAGCACGCGCCGACGTATTACACGTACAAAGGAACCGCCGTGAACGTGTCATGAACACGTTAAAAAAAAACAACACCACGCTGACAGGTAGGGACAACAGAAGCAGCAACGCTGGAGCAACCACAACTCCCTATTTCTAGGGAGCTTAGATCTCTTAGAAGATAAGCTACTGGTCCCTTCCTCTTCCATGATTAGTTGCTAATAATGCTGGATGCAGCCATATTGGAAGTGCTATAAATAGATAGGGTAACCACTAACCTGGGATGTCCATGCCTGACCGTTAGGTTTCGCGTTTGGTCAATAAGCACCTAGAATGTTGTGATCTTGTCCCACATAGTCACAGCTCACACAGGCAAGATTCTTAGTCATTTGTGCAGTTTAGCATACTGAGCCAAGACAATAAGTGTCTAGAACTCTAGATGCTTCAGACTGCTCAACAAAGTTTTTTAGTCAAGCATGCTTATTTTGATGTGGACCATGATCATATTTGAAGGCAAATATAATTGTTGCTCTCAGATTGATTTGATCCCACGCTGGGATTATATAGTACAGGGAGGCTTAGCTGCTAAGGTAAATAGATTACAAATAAGGTAGGACTCTTTGAGTCGGTTTGCTCTAGACGTGTCCTATACGTACACGTCTAACACCCCCCACAGTCGGAGCGGGAGCACCGCAGACGTTCAGGCTGGAGCGGAACTCGGTGAAGATAGTCGATGGCAACCCCTTGGTGAAGATATCAGCATACTGCGAGGATGCGGGAACATGGAGAACACGGACATCTCCAAAAGCTACACGCTCTCGAACAAAATGAAGATCAATCTCTACATGCTTAATGCGTTGATGTTGAACTGGATTCGTCGAGAGGCAGACATCAGAGATGTTGTCGCAGTAGACCATAGTAGCTCGCTGAAGTGGGCGACGAAGCCCGGATAGGAGCAGGCGTAACCAACATGCTTCGGCGACTGCATTAGCGACTCCACGATATTCTGCCTCCGCACTCGATCGGGAGACAGTTTGTTGGTGCTTAGATGACCAAGAGATCAGATTATCGCCAAGGAAGACCCAATACCCAGAAGTCGACTTGCGAGTGTCGGGGCATCCATCCCAATCTGCATCAGTATAAGCAGTAAGTGATGTTGGTGATGAGCCATGTAGCTGCAGGCCATAGTCAACGGTGCCGCGAAGGTACTGGAGAATCCGCTTGACCGCATTGAGATGCGGCTCGCGTGGGTCATGCATGTACAAGCAGACCCGCTGAATGGCATAGGAGACGTCCAGGCGGGTGAATGACAGATACTGGAGAGCACCCACCAAGCTCCGATAAGTGGATGTATCGGTGATGGGGGCGCCAGTAGCGCCAAGCTTGGACTGTGTGTCAACTGGAGTGGAGCAAGGATTGCACTCAGTCATTCCTGCACGGTCGAGGACGTCGAGGATGTATTGCCGCTGAGAGAGGAACATGCTAGTGGGAGAGCGCGTAACAGCAACACCAAGAAAATAGCGTAATGCTCCAAGGTCCTTGAGAGAGAACTCGTGCTCTAGAGCTGTGATGGTGTGTCGAAGGAGATGCTCTGAAGAGGCTGTCAGCACAATATTGTCAACATATAACAACAGGTAAAGCGTCTCCGTGTTGCCTGTGTAGATGAACAACGAGGGGTCTGCACGAGAACTAACAAATCCCAGTCGTAGAAGATGGTCGGTGAAGCGGCTGTACCAAGCGCGCGATGCCTGTTTAAGCCCATAGAGAGACTTGTTGAGGCGACATACATGGTCGGGCTGGGAAGCATCAACGAACCCTGACGGTTGTGCACAATAGACAGTCTCGGCGAGAGTACCATGTAGAAAGGCATTGTTGATGTCGAGCTGATGGACCGGCTAGTCTTGAGCGACAACAATGGATAGAACCGTCCTAACAGTTGCCGGCTTGACATCCGGACTGAAAGTCTCACCGTAGTCGACACCGGCGCGTTGGGTGAAGCCCCAGAGCACCCAACGTGCTTTGTACCGGTCTAAAGAGCCATCTGGTTTGAGCTTATGACAAAATATCCATTTTCTAGAAACAATATTAGCTCCAGGTGGTCTAGGCACAAGATCCCATGTCTGATTGTTTTGCAGGGCAGTAAACATCGACCATTGCAGCATACCAGTGAGGATCCTTCAGAGCACCACAGTAGATTTTTGGAAGCGGACTAAGAACATCAGCATGCAGATTAAGGCGATCAACGGGCCGAGACATACCACGTTTGCCACGAGTGTACATATTGTGAGTATTCTCAGCAAGGGGAGGGCCAACTGGAGCCAGGACCACAGGAGGAGGGGGAGGTGGAGGTGGGTTAGGCAGAGGCGTGGGTGGTTGGGGGTTAGGCAGAGGCGTGGGTGGCTGGGGTGGAGGGTTTGGAGGATGGGTGGTAGCTCATCGAGGAAGGATAAATCAATGGGAGTAGGTGGTGTGGATATTTTGGAGAAATGAAATGAATTTTCATCGAAGAAAACATGACGGGAGATGATAAGTTTGTGTGTGGAGAGGTCGAGGCAGCGGTAGCCGCTGTGAGAAGATGAGTATCCGAGGAAGACACACGCGGTTGTGCGAGGAGCGAGTTTGTGAGCTGTGGTAGCGGAGAGGTTAGGGTAACAAAGACAACCCAACACCCGGAGTTGGCCGAGAGGAAGAGGGAGGCCATAGAGAACCTCGTCTGGGGTGCGTTGCTAAAGGGTTTTAGTGGGGTGAAGGTTGAACAAGAAGGTGGCAGTGTTAAGAGCTTCGACCCAATATATTGGAGGCATACATGCTTGGAAAAGAAGTGACCAAACCATGTTGTTTGTAGAGAGAATGACGCGCTCGGCTTTACCATTTTAGGGAGATGTGTATGGGCAAGACATGTGTAGAGTGGCACCAAGGGACATGAGAAAATTGCGGGCAGCGGTATTGTCAAATTCACAAGCATTGTCACACTGTAGGGATTGAATTGTTGTATGAAACTGAGTGGATACATAGACGAAGAAGTTTTTGAGTGTTGGGAAGTTTCAGATTGTATGCGTAAGGGAAAAGTCCAAAGGTAATGAGTAAAATCATCTAACACAACTAGGTAGTATTTGTAACCGGACACACTAGGAAGAGGGGAATTCCACAAATCACAATGGATTAGTTGAAAAGGCCGATTAGTGTGAGTAGATGATGAATCAAAAGGTAGACGCACATGTTTACCTAATTGACAAGCATGCCATAACTGATTATCGGTAGCATTTTTATTACAAGGAAAAGAAAAGGCACTTTCTAGGTGCGACAAAGCTTGACTACTAAGATGTCTGAGACGATGATGCCACAAGGTTGCTAATGATGTGGTGGTGGAGAGTGCATGCGCAGTGGAGGCCGGCCACCAGAGGGGGTAGAGGTCACCGGAACTATTGCATTTGACGATGTCGTTCTTGGTGCGGAGGTCCTTCAGAGAGAGACCAAATGGATCAAACTCAACAGATAGAAGATTATCGGTGGTGAATTTACGAATATAAACAAGGTTTTTAATTAGGTCAGGTGTAACTAAGACATTGTTAAGAGAGAACGAATGGGTAGGAGATGAAAGAGTGGTATGACCGATGTGGGTTGTGGGAATAGTTTGGAGATTGCCGACGATGACATGTGGGTAAGGAGAGTGAGAGGTGATGATGTGAGAGATGTTACCATGACTGCCGGTCATGTGAGCTGAGGCGCCTGAGTCCATGAACCACTCATTCGAGGACGGTGGTGTCAGGGACATGGTGTTGAAAGCCTGCATGAGTTGGGCTTTGTCGAAGGATGGCGGTGGTGCGGTCGGTGCAACATTGTATGTGGGTGCAGGTGGCGGGCGGACGGCGTCGCTCCTGGCGTCCATGGTATAGCTGCTCCCGGTGGCCATGGCATAGGTGATATAGAGCCATAGGGCCATGGAGGCGGCGGCGATAGCATGGCATGATGAGCCTGAGGCGGGCCGAGAGGAGGTGGCCGTGGCAGTGGTCCTGGCCACATCTGGATTGACCCTGCCCAGGGGTTCTGCATCGACGACCAGGGAGCCTGCGGTCCCTTTCCGGATGTGTTGGGGGCGTCGCCGCGTTGCTGGGGAGACGCGGAGTGGACGTAGCGGCACCGTGCGCCAAAACAATAGTTTCCAAAGCGCTGGAGGTCCCGTATTCTTGGCAGGGCCACGCGGTGGTGGAGGCGTAGGGGCTCCGCGCGCGATGAAGGCGGACGGAGTTGAGGATGACTCGGACTGCTGCTGCAACATGAGCTCCTCAAGTAGTAGAGATGAGCGGACGTCGATGAACGACGGAAGTGGACGCTGTTTCAGGAGCAACATTCGCATGTACACAAGCCGAGTTCCGAGACCGCGAAGCGTGTTCTAGACTAGGCGTTTGTCGGTGATGGTCGTGCCCAGCGAATTAAGCTCGTCGGCGAGAACCTTCTGCTTGCGGCAGTAATCAGCCACGGTCAGGGAGCCCTGTTGGAGACCGTGGAACTCTTGCTCGAGGTAGGAGGAACGTGTATCCGCGTTGTCGTGGTAGATGTTGGAGAGACGCGTCCACAAGGCGTGTGCAGGCAGCGGCGTCGTGGTGTCGACAATCATGGCGAGAAGCTCGAACACGACGGCACTGTTGAGCCATGACCGGACAATGGCGTCGTTGCGGACCCATTGTGGCGAGGGATTCGTGGGGTAGGCGTTCGCGAGGAGATGATCCTCGAGGGCGTACTTCTCAACGGTGTCGGAGAACATGCCGCGCCATTGGAGGTAGTTGGAGGTTGAAAGCTCGAGGGTGACCGACATGACAGCACGGATGCTGGGGAGTGTGGCCGCGAACACCCAGAGAGCGGCCTTGGAGGTGGTCTCGGCGGCGGCCACCGCGAGATCAGCGGCGGAGGGCTCTGACGGCGCCATAGGAGAGGATAAAAAAAACCCTAATCTAATACCATGAAGGCAAATATAATTGTTGCTCTCAGATTGATTTGATCCCACACTGGGATTATATAATACAAGGAGGCTTAGCTGCTAAGGTAAATAGATTACAATTAAGGTAGGACTCTTTGAGTCGGTTTGCTTTAGACATGTCCTATACGTACACGTCTAACAATATTGTCAAACAATCTGTCAAACCGCCACATCCCGTGGTGCAAAGAGGATCTAGTATCAATTCAATGTAACATCCAAGTAAATGATGGCAACGCAACTAATAATAACAACAAAAAAGGGTAGTAGCACACACTCATTGCAACGACACACAACAATCTAAATAATTCCCATATAAACAAATCACTTAGTAACTGCTAGAATAGCCATAACAATCATCCACTTGGTGACCGGTCTCATATAATGTTCCGTTCTCCGGGTGCTTCAGTTCTTCATGACAAGCATAGCAATATTTGGTGTCAACACGAATTTCCATGCCGTAATAGCCATCATTACCTTTGATGCCCCGAACCCCACCTATAAACATAACATTAAAAGATTGGAGGTGCAAAATAAAGGAAAATGACATAAACTAACCAGTTATGTCCTTTTCTTCCAAAGAAACTATGCACGTAGGTATGTATATACTATGATCGCGATCATGACATAGCTCTGCAAAGAAGAACTCCTCCTTTGAGTTCTCCAAAGTGCTTTTGGCTGTGAAGTTTACATGGCCATAAAAGCCCCTTACATCCATGATTGCAACGCTAGTGATTGCTTTGATGAGCTCATACTTGATCTAGCATGTTTCAAGTAAAAAAAGGTAAAATATATAAATAATTAGAATTAAATAGAGAGGAAAGTGCACTGAATTCAATGATGCTGGTAACACCTACCATGACAAGATCATACCAAAGCATACATTGTTATGTGGATTTTATTCAACCACTAGGATAAAGTCCATTGCTAAATGCTATCCTTGATTAGGACCCATTATCAAAGCACTTGGACACCTTTTATTGGTTGGGATTAACACAAATACTACAAATGACCATCAATCAAATTAAGTTCTACTTTAGTTTTGGTGATAGTGATCGAGCGGAGAAAGAAAATCGAGTTTGAGATACAATGGTATACCATGTCCTTCTCTTGACCGTTGTAGTGGTTGAGTGCGGCCGTTGCATACTGATTACTTTGCCTTTCCATATCTTCCTTGGAGAAACTGTAACCTTCATTATATAATGAATCAAAGTCGTCCTGTTCATCGCCATCCGAGAAGTGGATGTTCAGACTGTGTTCATCGGGAATGTAACCAGCCACAGTCTCAAACCTAAGTTAATGTAGATGATGAAAAAGGTTAGGCGGGAGTACGTGGATATTAGTATGTTATCTGCAGCATCTGTTTGAATAATTAATTACTACATAGCGTATGAGAAGCGTACTCTGAGCATATATAAGGTGGTGAGGTAGGAGAACGCGGATACGGATCATCTTCGGGTTCAGGAGGAGGGATCCTCTTGTACAGTACGCCAGGCATGTGTGGTCGATGCTGTTATCGGCCTCAGGTTGCTGAACTGGTCGATTACTCTGCCTGCAGGACACGACGGTCGTAGAACGATTTAACGGCGATTCCTATGTATGAATACGATCTGAATTTGGAGTATGATTGAAGAAACTGAATACGGTCGTAGAACGAATTAACGGCGATTCCTAGGGTTTCAGTGTCGTTGTAGTACGTACCTTTGTTCTCAGTCCGGCGATCCGGTCGATCTAAATCTGCGGGGAGGACAAGCTAGCTAGGGATCTGGTTAATCACGCGCTGAATCGATCAACCAGGTGGTGTATACATACACGGAAGGATGGATCCTGGAATCGAGATCAGATGAACACAAAGTCCGACTCCGATTCTCTTCTAAATTAGGGTTCCTCTTCCTTTTTTTTTGTTGGGCGGATTCAGGTTCCTCTTCCCAATCCTTCCTTCTCGGTCGCTTTTGATTCCTCCTCCGCGACCTGTCATGGGTTTTGTTAGGCCTCAGTGCCCAGGCTTTGGATATAGCCTGGGCTGGGCTGGGCTAGCCTAGCAGACACGTGTTTGATACTCCTAGTTCTAGCTAGGGCCTTGTTTAGCTAAATTTTTTTTGGCTAGGACCTTTGCTCGACTCAATAGAAAACCCAAAAAAGCTACTCCCTCCTAACCATAATATGTTCCGCATGCAAACTAACCCGTGGAAAACGATGTTAACTACTCTCTCCGTTTTAAAATATAAGATGTATTAGCTTTATGAAAGAAGTGTATCTAGACTCTCTTTAATGTGTAGGTTCACTCCAAACCTAGATGAACCTACACACTAAAAGGGATCTAGATACACTTCATTCACAAAGTTAAAACATCTTATATTTTGAAACGGAGGGAGTAGCTGGTAACATTATCATATTTTCTTTCACGGTCATAAAAGGCTAGATTCCTCCGGTGCCCTTAAATAGAGCCTTACCCCCAACAGGCAAGGCTGGCGGAATCAAGCAAAATTCTTAAGATCTTTACCATATACTGTTGCGGTTCATCCCCTACTTCTCTCCCGTATCCATTAAAAGAAGGAGTTGTGTTGAGTTTGGTTGAGCACCAAACAAAAGCGGGTCGCTACCAATAGGATCAAATCTTTTAGTCTTGGACATTTGACATCTACTAAACTTTTAGGTGTCAGCCATCGAGCGTTTAAGGTGTGGACTTGCCGAGATGCCCATGAATCATTCAGGATGTGTACTTGTCGAGGTGCCTGTGAGCTCCAATGTGTGAATTTTCCACAGAGAGGTCCAGAGATCATCTATAGAAGATCTGCACCTAGTGATCAGACAAAGTCTGTGGGTTTGCGGTAAAGGGGAATATGACTTGGTTATTGGCAAGTGATGTCGACGGAACCTCGATGCATGTGTGCATAGCCTCTTCCAACAGAGACGTAGAGTTGGTGTCGTCGCCTCGAACCCTGGTGAAAGAAACATGTGTATTCGTCGCTTTTTCTCGAGTGTATTTACTGTTTATTTTTCTTACTCTGTTTGATACGCTCTATAGGTTTAAGCACTGAACTTGTTTGTTTGTATCCTTGCGCTTCATCCTTCTATAGACTGCATGCTCTTTATCCTTCTTATCGCTGCAGTCTACGAATCACATGTGCTTCATGTAGAATATCCTTTTGTGAGCAAGTTGTCGTTTACCATGATTTTCTCCAACATTTACTTATTTCTATGGTAGTTTTTGAAAAATCCTACTCACACCCCCTCTAGTCGCCATATCCCGGGTGTTTCAAAAATCCCTTTGGGGATATAAATGCAATTCCAGAATAGTCTCCGTCATGTCAACATTTTTAAGGGTGTAAAATTGAATAGGCATTAGATTTGTGGAAATCCCTAAAAAGTTATTCCATGAGCTATAAGATAGTCATCCATAGATTAAATACTTACCCCTTAAAATGTGAAGGAGGGTAAGGACATAACAGTAAACCTACCTACGAGTATGGCTTGTAATTTCTCAAAGCATTTTCCTATACTAGCTAAATAATGGTGCTTTGCTAAGTTCAATACATGTGCATAAACATTGCTTTTTTATTATTGAGTAGATTGAGCGCTTGTTTCATCGTTGTTCTAGCTTTGTGCACATAAATCTAAACTTGGAATATTCATAAACTAACATAACTAATCAAAATATTATGATATATTTACACATAATGTACAATAATTTTAGTTAATAAATTTATGACAACTTCAATAGATAATATCTCAGAGTGAATGGACCACCACCAGCTCAGATCTTTAACACCACCTCTCCCAACAGAAAGGTAGGTGTCTCATTGCCATCGCCTAGGACAAACCTTCCCCTAGTTGCAACACCATCTAGAAATCCACCAATGGGAGGTACTATGTCCTAAAACTACTGCTGCCAAGGATGGTTAATGAGAGGAGAAGACACCGGTTAGGGGAAGCTATGGTCGACATGGAGTACAGGATCCACTGTGGTCAGACCCCATTACTAGAAATCGTGTTGTGTTAATGATACGGTCCCCTGGGACCCTGTCCCTTGGAATACATCGTGGCAATGACACAACACTTCATATTATTGACATTTGTTGTGTGCGGGGAACACGGACATCAGGGGGATCGCATACCCCCTTTATTATTTGTAAGTGGGTTGACAAGCACATCCAAGGTTCCTCCTCCTTGCCACGAACATAAAAGCACAAGAACACAAAAGGATTTTACCCAAATCCAGGCCTCCCGAAGGCTAACAACTCTACATCCTGCATGTCTGATTGTATTGCTCATTGGTGAGGATGAATTGTGTACAATGGTGATACAGGGGAAGGACTCCTTGCCAGGATTCCTAGGCAAGGGAAGAACTACTGCTCCCGGCGGTGACTAGCCGAGATCTCTTGTCTACCTCTCTCTCTTCTTCTTGATTCCCCCCTTTGTCCTTCTTGTCGTACAACTCAGGCGGAGAGAACACTCTCTGCTCTGCTCTAGGATAGGGTCCTGCTTTTATCTCTCAAGGGGATACCACAATGACTTGGGATTGCTACACAACTTGCAACAAGCCGAGAAGGTACTGCGGCAGTGGCTCGTGGCTATACCTGATGGGCACTGTCCTTCTCGTGGGACCTGCTAGGAGTCCCCCGCAACACTCCAAACACGCTGGAGATATTTTACCGCTGCCTCCGTGGTAGGTACAAGCTTTAGGTGTCAAGGACACTCGACCCGGGAACGAAGCATCACTGGTTGTGTATCGTTCTGGGTTGCTAGTAGCGATGTTGTCTTGAGTCTTCAGAGCTCTGTACAGGGTCTCTTGGGGAGGTTTTTCCGGTACTTCGATGATGTGGCCCGTGGGAGATAAGGATCACCGGTACCCCGGTTCCCTTCGATACGAAAACACCTTCAGACAATCATCGAATTGGAGCAAGGAAGGAAAAGGAGTCGCTCGCCACATTCGCAAGAGGAAGGAGGAACATGAAGCTGGGTGGTGTACAAGAAGAGGAGGTACCATTATATTTGTTGTACCCATCAATATATATTTATTTGTCTCAACAAGCACCTAGGAACATGTTATTTCATTCATTACAAGTAAAGATGCAAATATGTTTTAAAATCAACAATATTAGAATTTTTAGGCACGAGATAGCTCACTATATAAACACTTAAACACAAACTCAAGGGCCACTTGGCAGTTGCAATATTTACTTGAGTTTTTTAACACACATATTGCAATATTATATCTTGTACATAGAGCCTTCAATTTTATGTGTGTTTAATCTTTCTATGATTAAAGAAGTGTATTTAATTTTCTATGTATGACGATGCCGGATTTGGTGATTCAAATTTGTGTAAAATCTCCATGTACTCATTATTTCATATGTGCAAACTTAAGGGATCATCTTTGTCGTGTTTCCCTCCTCCCCTGCACACAAAACCTAGCATGCCCAAATTTCATGTGTTTATTTGTTTCTATTTAATTCTTAGGCGTATGATAGGACTATAGCATCTTATTCAAACATCTTTTCTTATTTTTACTTATAAATCGAAAACATAGACCATACGCATGTTAAATAAAGTTCTCAAATTAACACCACCAACAGTAACATGACCAAATAGCATAGATATAGAGCCAGCTATTTAGGAATATAATTCCATATTTTTCCAATGGGCACACATGTCCAATGAGATTTTTCTATTAATAACATATTTCAGTTTTCCCCACAGGAAACAGATACTAAGAACTGCATGATTTTCATAAAAAGGTTTCAAAAGTGTACCCTTACAAAATCCTATGTTATTTAAACACATTTTGTTGCAAATGTTCATGTCAAATTCCAAACTAAAACCCTTTTTTGCATGTAAAATTCCTATATTTTTTGGTGCAAAAATTCCATGTTTTACTAATTATATGTTTTAGTAAACTAGTTATGCGAAAGCACATGATAATGTTTAGTATATAACAGTTCAACGTAACACCCAAGTAAATGATGACAACACAACTAGAAACAACGAAATAAGTAGCAATCCCTTAGTGCAACAATACTCATAACAATCTTTATAATTCCCATACAAATCACTTATAAACTGCAACAATAGCCATAATAATCATCCACATGATGACCGATCTCATATAATGCTCCATCCTCTGGGTGCATCAGTTCTCCTTCACAGGCATAGCAATGCCGGGTGTCAACACGGATTTCCTTGCCAATATCCATCATTACCTTTGACGCCTCGAGCCCCACCTACAAAAATAACAGTAAAACGTTGTGTACAACATAATTGAAGATGACATAGACTCTAGTTAGAACTAACCAATTCTTTCCTTTTCTTCCAAAGAAATTATGCATGTAGGTACATATATATCATCACCAGGAATAGAACATAGCTCTGCAAAGAAAAACTCCTCCTTTGAATTCTCCAAAGAGCTTTTCGCTATGAAGTTTACATGACCATACAAGCGTCATCCATCCATGATTGCGGTGCTAGTGATGGCTTTGATGAGCTCATACTTGATCTAGCATATTTCCAAGTAAAATATTTTTTAAATAAATAGCATATATTCTTGCATAATGTAAAAATGCAGAATTAAATAGAGGAGCAAGGTGCAATAAGTGAAGATATGTCAGTAACAAGTGCCATGATAAGATCACAACAGTTACACACGGCATTTATTCAACGACCAGGGATAAAGTCCATTGTTAATGCTATACTTGACTATGACGCATTATCAAGGAAACCGGGCAAATTGTATTGATTGTGATTAACTAATCTACAACAAAGAACCATCAACTAAATTTCTGTTTTAACGTCTAGTTAATTTTAAAGAACTAATGAGTGGAAAAGATAATCGAGGCTAAGATACAATGACATACCGTGTTTTCCTCTCGACTGTTGTAGTGGTCGAGTGCGGCGGTCACATATTTATTAGTTTGCCGTTCAAGATCTTCCTTGGAGAAAGTGTTATGATCATTGTATAACGAATCAAAGTTGTCAGCGATGCCGTACATAGGAATGTCGCGATCCGCGTCGGTGGAGACGTGGGTGCTCAGACCACGTTCATCAGGAGTGTAATCATCCATCGTCTCAAATCTGAGTTGATGAAAAAGGTTAACTAGGCAGGAACACATGGTAATTAATCTGAGTTGATGAAAAAGGCTAATCAGCCATCGTCTCAAATCTGAGCTTACTTTGGACATTCATAAGATGATGGGACAGGAGGACGTGGATATGGATCATCATCTTCGGGTTCCGGGTATGCAGGATTGCTGGGTTTTAGATCCCGATCGTCATCACCCGAGAAGTGGGTGTTCGAACCGCGCTCATCCGGAAGGTAATTAGGCATGGTCCCAAACCTAGGTTAAATGTAGTTGATGCAAAAGGTTAGGTGAGAGCGAGACGTGGATATCAATTAGTTGTCCACATTTTTGTTTATACACAAATTAATTTCTGTAGTGTTTATAAGGAGCATACTCTGGGCATTCATAAGATGGTGATGTAGGAGAACGTGGATAGGGATCATCTTCGGGTTCCGGAGGAGGAGGGCTCCTCTTGTGCAGTACGCCAGGCATGTGTGGTCGATGCTGTTGTAGGTCTCTCCTCTGAGGCTCACTGGCAATTAATCAGGCTCAGCTTGATTAGCTGTGCGCCCGTGATTGAATTGATTGATTACTCAGTAGCCTGCAGGGCATGAGTAGTGACGAATTAACGGCGACGCCTATGTACTAGTATATGTTTCTGAAACTTATATACAATCTGAATTCGGAGTGTGATTGAAGAAACTGAGCCGCTGTAGTAGGGTTTCAGTGTCATTGTAGTACGTACGTACCTTTCTTCTCAATCCGGCGATCCGGTCGATCTAAATCTGCTCTGATCCGCGTGGCGGACAAGGTAGCTATAGGGATCTGGTAAATCACGTGCTGAATCGATCAACCAGGTGGTGTATATATACATACACGTATGGACGGACTGGGATCCCGAACGGAGCCGAGATCAGATGAACACGGTCTCCGACTCCGACTCTCTTCTAAATTCGGGTTCCTCTTCCCAATCCTTCCTTCTTCGTCGCTTCTGATTCCGGGGGGTGCTATATGCGGCTTCAAGGCGGCGCAACGCACGCGCCGCCTGAAGGCGGGCTAAGCGGGCCGGCTGCCCCAGTTCACGAGATTTCTTCTTTTTTCTGTATTTTGTTTAAAGGAGTATTCTCTATAATAATGATTTAAGAACAGTGAATATTTTGAATATTCATGAAATTTTTTCAATATCATGAACAAATTTTCAAAATTATTTTTTATCAAAAATCATGGAAAAAATTCGAAAATTATGAACCAATTTCGAAAAATATGAATCAATTTCAAAAAAAAGTCATGAACCATTTTTAAAAAAACATAAACCAATTTAGAAAAACACGAACCAATTTTAGAAAATTCATAAATCAATTTCAAAAACCATAAACCAAAAATTTAAAACATGAACCAAATTTAAAAAACCATGAACCAAAATTTGGAAAAAAAAATTGAACATATTTTTTAAAAAATGATGTTTCTAAAAAACATAAAAAATAAACAAAAAAGAAAACCCAAAAAAGAAACAGAAAAAGAAAAACAGAAAAAACAAAACAGACAAAAAGAAAAAACGCAAAAGGAAAAAGGAAAAAGCCTCGTGAACTGGGCTCGACCCAACGGGGCTTCCGCCCTGTGCGGCGCTAGCCGCCTGCGGGCAGCAAATAGCATTTCCGCTGATTCCTCCTCATGTCCGCCACAACTTGTCATGGGATTTGACGATTTGTTAGGCCTCGATGCCCAGACTTTTGATATAGCCTGGGCTGGGCTGGCCCAGCAGACACATGATGTGGGCTGGGCTGGTACTTCTCTCCCCGCGGCCCGATGGTGTGGTCGGGGCACAATCCCCATGACGGCGGTGCTCCCTTGGGCGGTGGCGGTCTAGCTCCTGCTAGGAGGCGACGACACGACTGCGCGGGGAGGTCGTCGTGGGCAGTCGCGGGGTGGCGCCGGCCAGCCCCCTACGACCCAGGTCTGGGTCCACATGGCCCCATCTGAGTCGGGAGCGGGCGGTTCTGCCCTATGCACTGCTCGTCCTGCGGGCGAAGACGAGGTAGCTAGATCAGGTGCTAGCGACGATGGCAACCAGCTTGTCGCAACGTGGCGACAAGCTTTGCTGATCCGGGCCTGGCTATACCCTACTGGGACTGGTGTGCCCCCCACAGGGGCTTTATAGGTCGATGGGCCCAGCCGGACCCAACGGGGACTAGTGTGACTGCTGACGCGTCCGGTCGACTACCATCTCTGGCAATGGAGGTTGTTCCTTTCTGCTAGGCCGCAGTCCTACTGGCCCTGATTCAAGCTACTTCTTGGGTCCGCCTTGTAGGCCTCGTGACGGCAACCTCGGTGAAACGATGATGGCGGCTTCGTGACCATAGTGGCGGATGCTCGTGGGTGGCATGTTTGGTGGTGTCGAGGTCTCGACCTCATGGGGCTCCTTTACAACGGATCGCCTGGGGTTGTGGATTGGGTTTTCGGGATAAATCCTTGTTGACTCGTCCGACACTGACGCGGTGCTGTCCGAGGGAGGCACCATTCCTTCCTGGAGGGTGTCGTGGCTACCTATCATCCAGTACCCTCGGTGTGCTGGGGAAACCCTAGGACTAATCTCTGGTCTGGGCAGCAGCGCCGCGCCTCCCTTTTTGAAGGTATTGCTTGGTACTTGATGGTTCGGTGCTAGGAGGGTGGTGGTACTCTTCCGGATGGCGCAACGGTTGCGGGCCTCTTTCGTTTAGTTGATCGGCCTATTTCTCCATTTTGTTTCTTCTTTATTCATTTGGTTGTGTGTTTGTTGCTGACCAGCATTTTCTTTGTTTCGAGACTATCTTGGTTGTATTGTGGTTGGTTGCTATAGTAATATAGCAGGACAAAAACCTGATTCGAGAGAGCAGACAAATGATGGATATGGTTTTTTTACAATGCATGTACAAAAACACACACAGCTTTGTGGAGCACAGTATGAAGCATAAACACTCGTGACTAGGCTGCTATCTTGGCTCAATACACTCGCTTTCTTCGGAACCGCGCGGATGACTAGGAATCCGTCCCGTGCGAGCTGTGACTGCGTTTTTTTCTTTTCGAAATGGGGTGAGCCCTGTCTCTGCATCCAAAGGATGCACGCATCCCTTTATTAAAACATAGTCGACAGTAGTATTATAAATCACTGATCCGCTTTAGTTGATATGCAAATCAACCATCTTACAAAATATAAAAACATTACAGAGAAAGATAAACTCAGGCTAGACATTTGTCAATCTATTAGAATGACGCCACGAAGCCTGGCTGAAAAAATCCGAAGTAACCGTCACAAGACAGGTGCACCCAGAAACCATGGGTTGCCGCAAATGCTCCGGGAGCATGAAAGCCCAAAGTTCGATCCAATACGACGTCATATGAATAACCTGCAAAAAACATGAAACTCCTGCCTTGTTAAAAATACAATTGTTATGACACTTCCAGATGGACCTGCATAACGCCGAAATACAAATACGTATTCTGCCTTTATCCATTTTTTTCACTCCATTCAGCCAATTTCCAAACCTATTAGAAATATTGGTGGGAGGGTGGTAGATTGTAAGTACAGAAAATCATTCGTCACAAAATTTTAGCAAAATGACAAGTAAGAAATAAATGTTCTGTTGATTCGTCTTCATCGCAAAAGCAACATTTTTGCACCTATTCCAATTGCGCTTAGCCAAATTATCTTTAGTTAATAAAACCTTATTATTGAGGAACCACATAATTTTTTTATCTTCAACGAAATTTTAATTTTCCACAGATACCTGGATGGGAACCGGGGATGATCATTTAACAGGTCCTCATACATAGATTTGACCGAGAAAATCCCATTATCCGAAAGTCTTCACACAAAAGGATCCTTGTCGTTAGATAAGGATACAACCATCAGCCTCTCACAAAGATGCAACCATTCATCCCACTTATTTCCTGTTAAACTACGTCTAAAACTGATGTTTATAGGAAATTGTGATAACACTGAATTGACTAGAACATGCTTCCTATGAACGATGCAATAAAGAGAAGGATATTGTTGGGTGAGAGGCGTTTCCCCTAGCCAAACATCTTCCCAAAATCTAATGTGTTTCCCATCGCCTACTTTGAAAAAACCCCTGGCAAAGAACTCATCTTTTACTCCCATAAGGCCTTTCTAGAAAGGTGGATCGGTTGGCTTAGATGTAGCTTGTGCTAGAGTCTTATTAGCCAGATATTTGTTGTGTAATAGCTCCTGCCATACCCCCTTTTCTGACAAAAGTTTATGCAACCATTTCCTTAGTAAACATTTATTCTTAATCTCTAACACCTCAATACCCAACCCCCCTGATCTTTAGGTCTAGAAATAATATTCCAACGAGTTAACCTGTATTTCTTTGTGTGTTCATCACTTTGCCAAAAGAAACATAAACGATAGAAGTCTAGCTTTTTCCTTACACCCTTTGGTATTTCAAGAAAATACAACATAAACATAGACATACTCGTTAGCACCGAATTTATAAGGACAAGTCGGTCACCATAGGAAAGGAGCTTTCCTTGCCAACAACCCAACTTAACCTCAAATCTATTTTCAACCGGATTCTATTCAGAGTTTCGTAATCTCCTATGATGTATAGGTACTCCTAAGTACCTAAACGGTAAGGATCCCGATTCACACCCAAATTCATGGGTTCGTAGCATGGAAAACAAAAAATTTCTACCGCAAGAACGAACAAAACCCAGATCTAATCTAGATAAAAGCCAAGATCTAATCTATTAGACATGTGCAACGAGATAGATCTGTACTAACCCTTGTAGTTTCCAAAGCCTTGTTCGAGATCGGATCTCGTGGTTGATGTAGTCGATCACTTGCCGATCTCAAGATCGAGTAGACGATCCTTCTGGCGCCGCGTTCCGGCAGCGCTTTCGCAGACGGTCACACGTGCGGAGTCGAAGCAGACCTTCCTCTCCCCGTTCCAGCGAGCAGCGGAGGTAGTAGATCTTCTTCACGAAATCCCAGCAGCACGACGGCGTGGTGGTGGTGGAGTAGAGAATTCTGCAGGGCTTCGTCTAAGCCAGAGAAGATGGAAGGAGGAGGAGAGAGGCGGCTAGGGTTTGGAGTTGGAAGGGGCAAGGGGGGGTGGCGCCTCCACCCCTCTATATATAGAGGGAGGGGTGCGGCCTAGGGTTCCCACCCCTAGGCCCACCCCTTAGGGCCGGCGCACCAAGGAGGGTTGGGGGGAGAGTCCTCCCCCCCAAGTTTCCTTTACTTATCCCTTAAGTTTCCCTTATCTTATCTTGGTTTTCAAATAAACTCCAAAATATCTTCTAGAACCTTCCGGAACATTCCGAAACTTTCTAGAATCCCCATACAAACACTCCGAAACATTTCCTAACTTAGAAAATGATCCCCATTATATGAATCTTATTCTCCGGACAATTTCGGATCTCCTCGTGATGTCCCGGATCCAATCCGAGACTCCGAACAACATTCGGTCTCCAACACACATTCCATATCTACTTAAAACAACTTCGAACCTTAAGTGTGTCACCCTACGGTTCGTGAATATGCAGACATGATGAAGACATCTCTCCGATCAATAACCATCAGCGGGATCTGGAGATCCATAATGGCTCCCATATACTCAACGATGACTTCGTGATCGATAGAACCATTAACATATGAAACCAATTCCCTTTGTCACGCGATACTCTACTTATCCGAGGTTTGATCGTCGGTATCTCCATACCTAGTTCCACCTCGTTACTGATAAGTACTCTTTACTCGTTCCATGTTATGTCATCCCCTGTGACCTAGTCACATGCTTGTAAGCTAACTAGATGACATTCCACCGAGAGGGCCCAGAGCATATCTATCCGTCATATGGATGGACAAATCCTAATCTTGGTCCATGCGCTTCAACACATACTTTCAGAATACCCAATGACACCTTTATAACCACCCAGTTACGAAGCGGTGTTTGATGTCATCAAAGTACCCATCCAGTGATGGTGATTAACATAACCCCATGGTCGAAGGATTAGGTTACTATGCATTTGAAAGCTTGTAGCAATACGAACTTAATGACTTGATCTTATGCTATGCTTACTATGGGTGTGTGTGTCCATCACATCATTCTCCTAATGATATAACCTTGTTATTAATGACATCCAATGTCCATGATCAGGAAACCATGATCATCAATTAACCAACAAGCTAGTTCAACAAGAGGTTTACTAGGGACTCTTTTATGTTTACAAAACACACATGTATTAGTGTTTCCTTATAATACAATTATAGCATGGGATGCAAACATTCATCATAAACACAAAGATATAATAATAACCACTTTTATTATTGCCTCTTGGGCATATCTCCAACACAAATATCTCCTTATATGTAAGTTCTTATTCCGCCGCTCGCTCGAAACAAAAGATCTCAACTTTTGTGAAAATTTATTTTGAGACCGGAAAGCTGTTCGAAAATACAAAGAATGAGCTTCATATTTAATGCTTTTTGAAGATCATGCTCCATGAACAAGATAGTATCATCCGCGTACTGTAAAATGGACACTCCCCCTTCGACTAGATGAGGTATTAGTCCAGCCACCTGACCATTTTCTTTTGCTCGAGCAATAAGAATGGCAAGCATATCCACGATGATATTAAAAAGCATGGGGGATAAAGGATCACCTTGTCGAAGACCTTTCTTAGTCTGAAAGTAATGGCCTATGTCATCATTAACACGAATGTCCATACTTCCATCTCGCACGAAATTGTAAATCCATTTACACCATAATGGGTCGAATCCTTTCATGTGGAGTACTTGCTGTAGAAAAGGCCACTTGACCTTGTCATAAGCCTTTTCAAAATCAATTTTAAAAAGCACCCCGTCCAACTTTTTCCTATGAATCTCATGAATTGTTTCATGTAATACCACCACCCCTTCGAGGATATGCCGCCCAGGCATAAAGGCTGTCTGAGTGGGTCTAATGACTTTGTGAGCAATCGTAGAAATACAGTTTGTCGCAACTTTTGTAAAATTTTTGAAACTAACATTCAGGAGATAAATAGGTCTATATTGTTGAATTTATACAACATTCTCTTTCTTAGGTAACAAGGTGACAACACAAAGTTAAGTTTGAAAAGAGGTAGATTAGCTGAGTGCAACTGTGCAAACAAAGCCATCAAGTCAGTTTTTATTACTTGCCAAAAGGTTTGATAAAATTCTGCCGTAAACCCGTCAGGCCCAGGCGCCTTATTATGTTCCATTGAAGAAATAGCCTCTAAAACCTCTTGTTCACTAAACATAGAGGTTAAAATTCCATTTTCTTCGGGTGAAACTTGTGGGATATCTTTAATCACATCCTCCATAAGAGAAAAGCTATTGGGAGTAGGCTCCCCAAAAAGCTTCTTATAAAATTCAGAGATATAAGTTTTCAAATTCTCCTCTCCCACAATAGCCCCCTCATCTTGTTCGAGTTAAAAGATCTTTTTCTTTCTATATTTTCCACTTGCAATAAGGTGGAAGTAACTAGTATCATTACCTCCCTCTTGAATATGCTTAATCTTAGCCCGTTGTGCCCATTTAGACTCCTCATCCCGTCTTAATTTAGCCACTTGATCATTCGCAAACCTTAATTGTTCTCTTTCGATCTCATTAAGTTGAGTATTTTTAGCCTTTATGTCTAGTTCATCGATGATAGAAAGAAACCTTTTCTTCTCTTTTTTATATTTTCCACTCTGATTCTTTGCCCACCCACGTAGAAATTGGCGTAGGTGTCTAACCTTATGTTGCCAACGTTCAATGGGTGAGTCACCATGGATGATCGATGTCCATTCATTAGCAACCATGCTAAAAAAATCATCTTGTCTTAGCCATGAAAGCTCGAAGGAGAATCTCGGATTATTCCCTTTATGAGCCTGAATCCCTGAGTCAACCAACAAAGGAGTATGATCGGATCCCGACTGCGTCAGCGCTTGCACTGTCACGAGAGGGAACTTCTGTTCCCACTCAACAGTGGCCAGTATATGATCAAGCTTCTCATAGGTAGGCTTATCTCTACGGTTTGCCCAAGTAAATTGTCTGCCAGAGAGAGCTATCTCTCGAAGATTCAAACTTTCGTTAATAGCATTAAACATAAAAGGCCAGCGTGTGTTAATATTATCATTATTTTTATCCTCTTTTCGTCTTAAAATATAAAAATCGCCTCCAATAAGCAAAGGAAGTGTTTCGTTTTCACAAACTCGCACTAACTCGGCAAGAAACTCATATTTCAAGTTGTCTTGAGCCGCCCCATATACAGGAACCAGGATCCAAAGAAAACCGTCAAGGCGACACTTGGTATGAATCTTAACACAGACATCACCTGAGTCAACCTTGTTCACTATAAGTGTTTCAGTGTTAATACCCACGAGGATGCCACCCGACCTTCCACAAGGAGGTAAGTAGAACCAAGCAAAATCCAATCCCGGAGTCAAATGCTTAAGGAAAGGGATAGTAAAATTAGATCAACATGTTTCCAACAGAGCAACAAAATCAAGTTTCCTCTCCCTAATAGTCTCCGAAAAAAACAATGTTTTACTGTATCCCGAAATCCTTCACTATTCCAAAACATCCTACCTAGACCTTGCATCTCAAAAAGTTTTCTTAACTCTAACTCTGGTGCCCCGATGAACCGTCGCAGGGTCATACTGTTTTTTTTCTCCCACGTTTTTGTGTAGGTTCTTTGATTAGATTCTCGTCAAGATCCTCTAATCCAAGAAATTCCTCCTCAACCAAATCATCACACAAATTAGACATCTTAGAGACGACTAAGCTTTCTTCCCCACCCTCTTTCGTTTCAGTGCGACGATCAAGTAAAGTCAACGTTCTATTAGTTCGTTGTCCCTAATCAAATTAGCTGCTGCACATTTTTGTGACTCTGTCTCCCCCAAAGAAACCCCAATTGATCTAGCCTTTTCTATTATATCGATATTTGAAAAGGACATGATTGAAAAAGTTGGGTTTAATTTTTTACCTTTGAGATCATCCCGGCGCTGCACCAAGTCCACTGCACGCTCGAGCTGTGTGGCGTCAGCATTTGGTTGCGCCCTCACACGATCACTTGTTTTGACCTCAGTAGCAGCAGACTTGGGTATGCCACCAAACTCAATCACCTCAGCGAGAGATGGTTTTGGTCTTGCGAATACACCCCCAGTAGTTGCGGCTTTAGGCACAACCGAAGTTGCCTCGACGTCCAACGTACTCTTGTGTGGCTTCTTTGGGGTGCTCGGATATTCCAGCGTATGAAAACCAGCCTCTCCCATGGTCACCATAGGGACATCATTTCCCTCACTTGCCTCTTCTGCCGCTGCAGAGGAAAAGCCCACGGCAGCCTTCCCGAGCCCCACGGCAGCCTGCCCGAGCCTCACGGCAGCACAAAATTGTGCCGCGGCAGGGACTTGCGGCACGGCAGGAGGTACCACGTCTTCCTGGCTAGGTTCCACAGCAACATGTCGGCTCTGACCGATGCACTCAGGTGTAGGTGCAGCACCCTCCGGACACGAGACCACCGCACCATCATACATCGACGAGATCTCCCTTCTAATATTATTCTGTATAGCCATTGTAGCATCAATGAGGGATGGCGGAACCACAAACGGAAGAGATAACCCCTGAGAGACAAAAGAGACATTTTGTATCATGAAACGAATTAAAAGATTGCATGCAACCTCCAGATGGAATAGCGAAATTATCATTTTTATGTTTTACCTCATTCATCACAATTTGGAAAGATCCAATATTAACTCCTGGAGAAGTTGGCAACGCTGCCGATTGCATTCCTCCAGAAGGAAATTGACTGCGTGGGACATTCTCGCAACATTCCAGGGGAGGATGCTTGCGGCGCCTGATCGACCAAACGCGAAATTTGACGACACTGTTTAGCGTTTTTAGTAGAGTTGCATCAGGCATTATTATCAACTAATAATCCAGGAAGGGACCAGCAGCTTAACTATAAGCATGGCCCAACTTTCGTGCAGACATCCGGCCATAAAGGTGACATGAGCACCATTAACAAATTAATCCTGCATTCATGGATACGGGTTAGCGACGAAAGTGACCCGGAGACATTCGCAAAGTCGGAACATCTGTTCAATTGTGGAGTAGTAGTATATTCTGTTTATGGCACACACTTCCGATGGACATGGGTTGCAGTGCAGGATGTTGTATATATACTACTGTCAACGAGGCAAGTGATTCAAACGGACTCGTCTAGCTATAACTAGCTCCCTCCGCTCTAAACTCTAGCTACACACTTCCATCCGAGCAGAGCTGAAGGCTAGAGTACTCTGACAGAATGAGGAGTCCAAGATACTTGTCACTGTCCGCTGCTACTGCAATCTTGATCCTGGTACTGACGGCCACGGAGGCTGACGCCATTCGACTGGATGCTGAAACCCGTGCATCAGTCGGCAGCAGCGACCCAATGCCAGTGCTGGTCAATGTAAGTGATTATGAATATATGTCTGATCCTTTACCTGCATCTCTCTGACTCGTTTCTGCATATATGTGCTAACTTGCCTTTTTTCTTGGATACAGAAACCAACCGAGAATGTAAATGTCCCCGAGAGTTCTACTAGCTCGGATATAACTGAATTGAAGGGAAGATCCGTGGCGTCGAAAGAAGTTAGGGCGGTGGCGGACAGGCTGCCGGAGTTCCATGAAGACTACTACGGCCCAAGCGATCATAGTCCTAGGCACCACTGACCAAGACTTCATTGGTTTCCTCTCTCAATAGAGTAGGTAGTCGCAGTGGTTGTAGACTGACATATGTCCAATTGCTAAGAGTACCATGTAAGCTCAAGCAGTGAGCACGTGGTGATAGCAGCATCTGAAGCTTAACTCGCTTCTGCATCTCCTTGCAACATAGGGAGGAGAAGGAACAGCTCTCGTGAACTAATTTATTAACTTGTTGACAATTATTCCAGCAGCTCTCTTTGAATTCTACCTCCAATACCTGTTAGAGGTCGTTTGGTATCCATCATCTGAGCCTGGAATCCTGGAATTCATTCCATCCCTATGCTGTTTGGTTGGCACGGAATTGAGTTGTCTTTTCATTTAGCAAATCCATCTAAATATCCCCATGTGTAAACCAATTCCTATCTTAGACCCGTCATTTGCAAATTCCGATGACAACCAAACATGTAGGTGTTTTTGGAATCATAATATAAATGAAATGAATCCATGTATTCATTTCATTTCTACTAAATGTAATGAATACCTGGGTACACATAATCAGCGCACGCTAGCTTGTGAGAACAGGTGATATATAGTTCACGTGCTCGTGTTACAGACTGTATCGTGCCAAGAGTACCACTTACTACTGCACTGCCGGTGGTTAATTTGTGGCAGTGTTCCCAGGCTGATGTTGGTACCATACCAACCGCAATAGTGGAAGTGTTGCCGTGCCGGATATGCTGCAGTGCTGTTGGCCAACGACAAGTACGTTGTTACATGCTTTATGCCCGGGCCATGTGGTTGCGCGCTAAAGTACTACTGTATTATAGTCCTATATACAACTACGGTTCTCCAAATGCTTAATGATAACGAGATGATTGATCGGGCAAGCCACCTTTTCGGATAAGCGGTATAACTAAAGGATGTGGTGCACCACCCTTCTCAAGATAGTTTTTTATAGGGAAAATTCAATGGGAGGGGGCGTGAGGGGACGCAATCCCAAAACACAGAAGTATTACAGGAAAAACAAACTATAGGTAGGTTATGCGCCACACAATTAGTCTCCCGCGAGCAATGCCGAAGAGATACTTGGCCAATTCTTCGAGACTTCTGAAAATAGTCCATCAGAATAGCTGTATAACTGCTCCAAATCTTGATGACTCCGTTATAAGCCTGAACCAATTCCAAAGAATACGATTCTACAATGACAGGGACACGTCCTAGATCCTCAATATGCTGGAGGCCTTTCTGAAGAGCAATGGCCTCTGGTGTCATTGTATCAAAGAGGTTGTCAAGTACCTAACTAGCACCAAACCGCTTGTCCTCTATATTACGAAGGACCGCACCAGAAACAGCACTCGATCCATTCCAAAAGTACCAGGCACCAATATTAAGTTTGTACTTACCAGAGGGTGGTTTTCTCACCAGGTTACTCCACGCGGTTCTGCACTAGATTCATCAACAACGTCAATCCTTGGAATGTGAATGCGGATCGAGCAAATGGGCTACGTACATTCTCAAGATAGTTAAAATATACTAGTAGTAGTTTCTAAAAGGAAGGAAACAAAGTTTGACATAATAAAATGTACAAAGGACAGCAAATAGCAACATAATAAATGATCACGAGAAAACATCAAAGAAAACGTGTGCAGAGCTACATAAATCCCACGTGTATATAGCTCCTTTTGCTAGTTTGTGTTTCATATCAGAAGCATCTAAATGCAATGTTCAAATTAAACCTCGATAAAACCCATCTCCCAATATCCCTTTCCTCACTACACTATCTTCTAAGATAAATACTTAAGTATACTCTGTTAGTGAAATTGGATCTCGCATGTTTCATATATAAATCAAACTAAATGCTACATCCAAATTAACCCACAGTACAACTCAACTTAATCAAGAGATTAGGATAGTGACATGCGCTCGACGGCAAGACAAAGTAAGATAGTTACAATTTATAATAATTTTTACATTTTTAGAAATTATTTTTTAACATGTTAAAATTTTAGTGATTATAATTTCAGTTACTAAATTTCCATATTAACCACACAGCAATGTCAGTAGATGTGAGCTACAATATTCTTAGTTATGCACTTGTCATGTATATGTTCAAATAAGTTATTTTAAATTAACATGCATTTTATAACAAAAGTTTGTTCTTATTGAATAATTTTATATACATGCCATCAAGTATATATTATATATGCATTTGTGCTAACGATTTCCAAAGCGTGCAACCAAATAAATATCTAAATAATTTTATATACATGCCATCAACTATATTTATCGAAACTTTAAAGTAGAAATTAAACCAATGATACAATTATTGAATATATTTCCTTGGCTAAATATGCATTAACAGGTTACATTGGGTCCAACAACTAGTTGATAATATGTGCATGCACTGTACCGGTGAACATACAATGAGATGGATTCTACTTTGTTTTCTTACAAAGAAATTTAATTATATTTCACCTAACGCATACATGTGGTCCTATAAATTTTTGAAATCAAAGTTTTGCATGAAATTCTAGTCAGCATAGATTGCATTACGACCTAACTATGCTCATCATCACCAACCGTATTGTTATGTTACTACATGGTGCAATTTTAATTTATGCTTATATCGCATCTTAGATTAGAGTGTTAGTGAAGATCTAAGAATTTTCAAAATGTTTGCAATGGGAAAACATATTGCCATTTATATTGGAGTGATTGGGTTAATATTGACTAATATAAATGAAATGAAGGCAAATAGTGGGGGTGAATTATTTTGAAGAAGCAAAGATATTTTGTGTCTAGAATAGTTATCGTGTAAAATATGGATACTATGATAGCACCTAGAGGTTGTTCAAAGGGTCATGGTGCAATTTTTGTAAGTTTTCCTTGACCGAATTCTAGTTGAGCTAAGCATTCATTTTGATGAAAATCTTCACACTTGTTGAGATGTATTGCTTGCCTTGGTCCAAAGATTTTTTCTACAAATTTTGATGAAGACAAACATATTGAAGTTTATAATACTTATGCTACTAATTTCTTCGAATATGAGTGTGTAACCCATAGAGATCAACCTGCCACATTTTTTGACGGAAAAACAGTAGGGAAAACCCCCTGCATCATTTTTCTGGAACAAAATGTTCCTACAAAAACAGGAGAAACAAAGGAAAAGACATGAGAAACAAAGGAGAAAGGAAAAGGAACTTGCCACATTTGTAATGATCTTGACAGTCTTGTTGTGGAAATGGTTCGCGCATAAACGTCTCAAGTGAATGGTTCATGAGTCATGCATGCACTAGTACAAACTTGACTATTAGAGGCGACCCCTAGAGCTGGTTTACACAAAAAAGTCCAACTGTGATAAAATCAACCTAAACGAATTGTCGCAAGCCAAGCTAGCAATGATCCGCTCAGAGCTTGCTAAGTTTTTGTTAAACAAGTGCTCAAAAAAGACTGAGAGTTTCACCATTCATGAGGTTAAAGTGGGTGAGAAACTATAAATTGACATGCTAGAAACTTCATATTTGTGGATTCTTCAATGTTGTTCAAACTGTAACTTGCCATGCTAGAAACCTATGGTGCACGTTTTGTAATATGTGACTTGTGTCTTATATATTCATGCTTTATACTTCTAGTCTCGATAATATGTATGTATAGTATTACCCCTATTAATTGTTGTGCAAAATACTGCATATAACGAGTTCCAAAATTTTCCTGAACCGCCAAAGGGAATGGCCGGTTGTAAACAATTGATAGCAGTCTCTGATAAAGTTTAATTGGAGATGGCCACGTATTTACAGCCATCCCAAATAAAATTTTATTGGAGAAGGATGCTATAAAAGCTGTATCTGACAAAAAATTAACTGGAGACAACCGTTTTAAAAAGTTGTCTTAGTGGTTTCCACATTGGAGCCGGCTACATACAACCGGAGACATCAAAGAATAATATCCGTCTCCGATAATAACACTATTGGATACGGTTCTATTTTACAGTGTTCTGAGGAGTCTAAGTATTAGAGCTAGTACCATAAACCGGCTCTAATGATGTACTTATTAGAGAACATGAGATGGAGCCGGATGGGAAAACCGGCTCTATAGCCTGTGTACAAAACCGTTTCTGAAGGTCGTTTTTACACTAGTGATTGTGCTAAAGTGTCAAACTCGGTGATATTTCAATGTCATGATGGTATTTCTAGAAGTGAAGCGATAATTTGCCAATATATGTTATACATATTAGCTTTTGTGTTCGACGTTAGTCGCAATGCACTTTTATTTGGGTGAATTTTGGTTGCGATGTAGTGGAAATTTTTGCTTGCACAAAGTTAGCACCCCCCCTCTCCTACATTGTCTTGATGTTTGTAACCAAAAACGATACCATAACTAACATCTGCCAAGCAAAATCTTGTCAGATGCAGCAAACCAAATGGGGATGTTATATGTGTTACCTGATTACATAGGTGTTAGGTATGGTACATGATGCAATGCAGAGATCCAAACATGGCGTACATGTTTATGATATAATCTGTCAATTACTTCTGTCTCTGCGAGACAATTTTGCCGCATTCCAGGGGACGATGCGTGCAGCGGCTGGTCGACCAAACACAAAACCTGACGACACTGCCATGCATGGCCGGGTTAGTTTAGCACTTCTGGTGGTTCATGCACGAGGCATCAGCAACTAATCCAGGAAGGGACCGGCAGCTTAATTAAACATGACCCACCTTTTTTGCAGACATCCGGCCATAAAGATGGCAGGAACACCATTAACTAAGGCATCTTACATGCATGGGTAGGGGTTAGCGACAGTGATGCGTAGACATTTGCAAAGGTTATCATAATAAGTTTAAAAAATTTGTTGTCTTGTAGTACTATGTACGTAGATAACCCACTCTCCCGCGGGTAGACATGAGCGCAGCAAACACTGGGACGGCTTGTAAAGCCACAAATGCATATATACCATTCGTTCTAATCTCAGGTTCTTCAGAAGACATAGCCTATCTATAGCTCCCTACAGCTCCCCGGCCCTCTCTGAGCTAACGAGTAAAAGTTAAGTACTCTCCTAGTCACATCCAGCTCTGCCAGGATGAGGAGCTCGAGCTACTTGTCATTGTCATTGGCCACGGCTATGTTCTTGCTTCTGGCAATGGCTTCCATGGAGGTTGAAGCCATCCGACTAGACGCAGAGACACGAGCATCAGTTAGCAGCAGCAACGGCAACCAAATGCCCCTTAATGTAAGTGATTCTAAACTTCTTGTTCGTTATCTGAATCCCTGAATCAGTTCTCTGCAAATGCTAATGATGTTCTTGTGTTTCTTCAATGCAGAAACCAAACGAGACTGTTGTCAAGGGTCCTGCTAGCTCGATAAGCGAGACGAAGAGGAGTGTCCATGTTGGTGAGAACAAAGTTAGGACGGTGGCACACAAGCTGCCGGAGTTCCACGAGGACTACTACGGTGCGACTGATCACAGTCCAAGACACCACTGAGGATAATTCTTTTCTGCTTGTTTTGCTTCTGTGTTTATTCTCTAGATGATAGATGTCTAGAACAGACTTAGCTAGGGTAGGTAGTCGTGGCAGTTGCAAGCGGCCATAGGTAGTTGTTGGTAGATTCCATGTAAGCTCAGGCAGCGGGCACATGCACGGTGATCACGTTGATGTGGTAACTTCCATGGTAATATGATCAAGATTGAAATTTGAAAGCAACACTCGGCGCCAGGTGTTGTCTGTCATGCATCTGTAAGGATGCACTCGTGTTCAAATTTTAAGAGATATCAAGCTATAATATATGCATTGGAGGTTACTTTATACATCTGGTTTTCGGTAACCTGACGATTGAGAATCATGAACCTGCATATAGAACTGCCAATTTGATGACGCTGAAGATCCAAATGCCCAAATGCAGTGTTAATAATTAAGTAAGAAGAACAAATAATCCAGCTGCTCGAGACTCTCCTGACACCTAGCTAGCGAGTTGGCCAGCACCACGTACGCTGCCCCGGCTGGTGGTTATTTGTGGTCGGAGGAGGACATTGTTACCAGTCCATATGGCCGGATGAGCCACAATAATGGAAGATATGCTGCACTGCTGTTCGCCAAGTATACCGCTATACTTTATGCCGGGCTGTACGGTTGCGTGCTAAAGTATCCAGTTAAACATGCAACCACTGTTTCCCACATGCTTAATGATAGCTAGATGATTGATTGAGCTAGCCACCTTTTGAGATAAGTGGTGTAGCTAAACAATATGGTACATGACGTTCTCATGATGGACTAAAAAAAACTGTAGAGAAAAGAAAACATAGTGCTTCGAAATATATAAACGCAAAAAGGAGGAGATGGTACCCCAACATTCAATGTGTATTTTATCCAGGTTAATCGCCCGGCTGTTCACTTCTCCCTGTAAACGGTAGCACCTAACCTCTGCCTGGACACCTACGCCAAAAGAGCTACGCAGACCGGGACACAACTTTCCATGGCCGGGAAAGACAAGACAGAGACAAAGACACCTGCCGCTTGTTGTGTTTTAGCGGTTACACGACTGCTGCAATTTTATTACTTGGTTTTAGGGCTGGATACATCTGAATCTTACAAAGTTAAGTAAAATAATTTGGATTGAAGGGGAGTAAGTACTATTCCCTCAGTTTAAAATTGTAAGCACTATAATTCAGAACTTAACCAGTGGCTTAAACAACTGATCATGCACCAATTTTTGCGCAAACATGCATCCTCCCATTTAAGCCGGGTGGCGTATATGCAAGGACTTCTATGAAATAATTAATCCTTTCATGCATGCATGGGTACCAGATGATTAACGACAATGATCCGGAGACATCTGCAAGGACAAGTAGTTGTTTATTGTTCATGTGTTGACGCGATAACCAACTCTTGATAGAGACCAGTTCAGCGAACACTGTGACAGGTTGCAAAGGAGAGGGTTAGATATGCTTGAGTTCAGTTAGACGACGACTAAATTGGCCAATATCCCTTTCCTATCAAAACTCTCTTGTGAGCTGAAAACTGAAGCATTGTCCTTGTTAATATCAATATATCGCCGATGCCCATAGGCTACGCCAACGGCCTGGCCCTAAACTGGGCAGTCCAGCAAAACGGACGTCTTTTTTCCCTTTTACCATGTTAATCCTAGAAAACTCATAACCGAATCATTCTAATTCAGAAAAATATAAATAATATATCAAAATTTACAGAAAAAATAAGATCTATCTATCTACACTCAAATATTACACATTTGTTTGAATATAAATTAAGTAAATCATAAAAATATTACATATACTTTTGTATAACACATTTTAAAAGATATTCAAAATAGAAAAGGTGATGCAATACCTTAAAAACTCCGGCTACGGGGCAACCAGAGTGAATCTTGTGGTAAAATGGTCTCATCTTTTGTTTTCCATGTAGGTATGATCTAAACAAACAAAAATGAAGATACAAGTCCACTGGTCAACCGTCGTTGTAGGTCGGTCAAAGGGGTAGATCTACGGGCCCCCCTGATCTAGGTTTTGGTGGAAACCGACCACCAGAGCACCGGAATATCTCAAAAGCTTGCTTGTGGCTCTAACATAAGTGTACAAGTGTAGTGCAATGTCCCTAGAGGCAATATATAGCTCCCGGGTGTGACCATGTTCACAGACACGCGGTAGCAGTTAGTAAAGTTCTAGACAGAGAGATTTAAACTACATGTACATGATTTAGTACTCATAATTTTTTTTAGAAAAATCATTTTAGCTTCACAATATGCTATTTCATCAGAGATCCACTACAAGTTTAGCGAGGCCTAGTCCCGAGCTAAGAATCTTCATGACCGGCATTTTGACCATAGTTTGCAACGAGCATAAGAAATTGAAAAAGATCCAAAAATGTAAAATCTTCGCGTGGTATCATATTATGTGACATAGTTGTAAGAAAAAAATATCAAACTTAGAATATTGCAAATATCCAAAGAACTCTTCTCAGAAATGAGTGATCATGTTCAAGGTTTGATGTCTTTCAGGCCAAACGACCAATGTTATGGATAGAATCGCGACATAGTTTGTGATAATGTTACTATATTGTACACACATGTACATATTGGAACGGCGAAAAATATTGCGGGAGGAAGTTTTCCTTTTCATCGCACCAAAAAGCTATTTTGCATTTTCCAAGTGCCAAAAATAGTTTGTTTTGTGAAACAACCACCAAATAAAAGTTTCAAAATGGCGCCACCCCATCTTTAAAAAATACTATACCAACTTTCATGTGCAATATTTCAACCGGGGTATCTTAAACCTTTCCATTCATTCCTCATAAAAAAGACAAATTCCTGCTGAATCGGTAGAAAGTGGATCAGATTTGAACTACAAGTACATGATCTAATGCTCATGATTTTTTAGAAAAATATTTTTTAGATTCACAATATGCTATTTCATCAGAGATCCACTGCAAGTTTTGCGAGGCTCGGCCCCGAGCTAAGAATCTTCATGCTCGTTGTTTTGACCATAGTTTAAAATAGGCATAAGAAAATAAAAAACAATCCAAACAATATAAAACCCTTCGCGTGGTGTCATATTATGTGATATAGTTGCAAGGAAAAATATCAAACTTAGAATATGGCAAATATCTCAAAAAACCTTTACAAAAAAGGGCTACCATGTTCGAGATTTCATGACTTACAAGCCAAATGACCAATGTTATGGCTAAAATCGTGGTATAGTTTGTGATAATATGTCCATATTATGCACACATGTGAATCTTGGGATGGCGAACAATGTTGCAGAAGGAAGTTTTGCTTTTCGTCGCACCGAAAAACCATTTTTCATTTTCCATGTGCCAAAAAGGGGTGTTTTGTGAAGCAACCGCCAAATGAAAGTTTCAAAATGCTACCATCCTATTTTAAAGAAAATACTAGATCACCTTACATTAACAATGTCCCAACCTGGGTATCTTAAACATTTTTGTCCACCTCTCGTGAAAAAAAGTTAAATTTCTACCGAATTGGTAGGAAGTGGGAAAAATTTGAACTACATTTACATGATCTAATTCTCATGATTTTTTTACAAATCATTTTTTGATTCACAAAATTCTATTTCATCAGATATCCACTACAAGTTTAGCTTAGCCCCGTGCTAATAATCTTTGTACCCGTTATTTTGATCATAGTTTTAAATGAGCATAAGTAATTCAAAAACGATCCAAACAATGTAAATTCATATCATGGTGTCATATTATGTGATGTAGTTGTAAGGAAAACTAACAAACTTGGAGTACTGCAGATACAAAAACTTCTCAAAAATGAGCTATCATGTTCATGGTTTCATGGCTTTCATGCAAAACGATCGATGTTATGACTAGAATCGCGGCATAATTTGTGATAATATGCTCATATTGGGCACACATATGCATCTTGGGATGGCGAATAACGTTGTAGGAGAAAGTTTTCCTTTTCGTCGCACCAAAAAGGTATTTTTCATTTTTTGAGTGCCAAAAATAGTGTGTTTTGTGAAGCAACCACACATAAAAATTTCAAAATAGCACCATGCTATTTAAAAAAAATACTATATCACTTTCCATGGATAATATCCCAACCGGGTATCTTAAACTTTTTCGTCCATCCCTCATGAAAAAGATAAATTTCTACCGAATCGGTACGAAGTCGGTCAGATTTGAACTACAAGTACATGATCTAATGCTCGTGATTTAAAAAAATGATCCGAACAATATAAAATCTTCGCTTGGTGTCATATTTTGTGACATAGTTGTACGAAAATATTAAATTTGGAATATTGCAAATATCTCAAAAGAACCTTCTCGAAAATGAGCTATCATGTTCGAGGTTTCATGGCTTTCAGGCCAATCGACCAATGTTATGGCTAGAATCGATGATCGAGTCTTTTGGTGCAATGTTAAAAAAAACATGATGCATGGTTAAAATATGATAAGGATGTCATAATCGGATTCCTCTCATTTTTCTGATTAATTTAAATATATTATTTATCAAATTCCCATTTACGGATTTCTAGATATGAATTTTTCAATATTAAATGGACAAGGCAAAAAAATAAAATTCATTTATTGTTATTTGAATTCAAAATTATTATTACTTATTTAGTTTTTTTACTTAAATAATTATTTAGAATTCAAAAAATAAAGACGTGTGACATAATGGCACAAGGATTAATAGGATAGGATGATACTGTTATCAACAATGTATAACTTTTTTCTCGAAACCTCATTGGGAAGAAACGGAAAAGGTAAGCATGCAGGAACTGCAGTAGTCAAAGAATGGGCGACCGACCAGAAAGTGTGATTAGAAGTGAGTGATTTGACATAAAATTAGGCGTGCTTAGAGATAAAGATGTCCCTAATACGATTCACTAGTCAAACAATTCAATTATAATAGGAAAAAATTGACACTATACAGACAGCTTAGCCGTCAGCGTACCTGCTGTCAGCGCCAAAATGCCGTTAGCCGTCTAAGTGGGGTCCATCGGGACTATGCCAACGGTGTAGACGCCGATGGCTCGGTTTGGCCGTCGGCCCATGAGCTACGCCGACAACTTTCTATACACCGACGGCTGCTGTCGACATAGCTAGCCCTACGCGGACATCAATCGAGGTTATGCCGACAGCTTTTGGCCATCGGCGTAGCATATGTTTTCTATAGGATAAGATGGGGAGGAGTTCCAGCTACTTGTCACTAGTTGCAACTGTGATGTTTTAGCTTTGTAAAGCGAATGTATCTAGACAATTTAGTTTTTATATTTTGAAACAGGGAGAGTAATAGTCTTCACGGATCTCCGGCGAGTTGTGTGCCACTACCCTAACTTCGCTTGCAAGCAACCGCGCTTGTCGCATCGCTTACCGAACGAGCAGTAGAACCCTTGGCCACATCATCGCTTCATTGCTTGTAGTAGAGACTTCACCACACCACTCTTTTTCTATATTCATGAGTTTAGGCAAGTTAATTAAAATTTGCCGAAAGAATGATCCCAAATAAAAGTTCAGACAAAAACTAGAAGATCATTTGAATGACTACTTACATCCTGCAGCAGCTGCTGCTGACTAATAACCCACAACTATAGGGGATCGTGTGTAGCCTTTTCGATATGTAAGAGTGTCGAACCCAACGAAGAGCTAAAGGTAGGATAAATATTCTCTCAAGTTCTATCAACCACCGATATGTTTGCATTATCTAGGAATTAAAACTAGAGCAACAATACGAGTAATAGAGATAGCTTTGCATGATAATAAATAACCAGAAAGTAAAGCTAGTTGCTGCAGCAATAAAATACACTAAACTAACAGAACTATAATTGTGGAATAGTGATGGTAATTGTGGTCGCTTTGTCCAAGTTTAAAGGGCGAATAGATTAGGTTCATTGTCTTCGATGCAGTTTTCTATGTGGGAGAGGCTAAATATACATGCGCTTCACTACTTGGAATTACATGTACTATATGATTAGATTGTTAGCAAACATCCGTAAGTACTAATCAATGCATTAAGGTTTCCCAAACCATAGCCTTAATTTTAATGGTCCTCTTACTCCTATACGTGCAACGTTCCGGTTCGCGTCCTCAGGTTTCTGTCACTCCGGCAGAATTTCCCCCTTCCTCTTACACATACTACAAACCCTATGATGTTTAATCCATGCGCGCATAAATATAATGGACACTAAAGGATTGTACTATATCAACATATAACTCTAATGAAACAAAGACGTTCAACCATTCAATCTAAGAAAAAAGGAACTATGCAAACATGACATAGATCATATGATTATAACTTACAGCATCAAACACCATGTTTACATAGGACGGTACAGAGGTATGTGGGAGGATGAACCACTGCATACTAGGAGGATTAGGTGATGGAGATGGCGGTGAAGATGGTGAAGAGGGCGGAGGCGGCGCCGGTGGCGGCACGGGGGACTCCTTCCCCGCCGCCGGTATCATGGGGGAGCACCGCCTCTTAGCCCCTTCCTTCATGGCTTCTTGGGAGCCCTCCCCGATGGAGATGGGATCCATGGGGGAGGCAAAAACGTGGCTTTGGTGGCTGCAAATTAATGGGTGGAGATGTCCTGGACGAATTAGGTTTCCTCCCTTTAAATAGCTTCTCGTATTCCCGTCACCCCATCTTGGGCTGCAGTAAATCATGCTTAAAAGGCTCGTCCGGACTTAGAATCAGCTCCAGAACGTTGGTCGCGAAATTTCCAACAACTTTGTAGTTGAAGAGTTTTCAGTTTGACGCCGTCTTCGACCCGAAACGTGACCATCTTCAAAAAGAGTTCTGAGATAGATTTCTGGAAAAATCCCAATTTGACTCCAACAAGGTTTCCACTTGTATTCTTGGTAATTCCTACACATCAAAGTGTAAACAACAACATTATGCACTTTTGCAACTATTAGTAGGTTAGTCCAAATAAATCATAAACTTTATACAAAAAGGAGTGTCAAAAGCATATTTTTAGCATAAAACCATCAAAAATTATAAATACGTTATGAACGTATCAACATCCCCAAGCTTAGTTCCTGCTCGTCCTCGAGTAGGTAAACGATCAAAACAATATAATTTTTTAGGTGACATGTAGACAACACAATCTTGATCATCATTATTGTAAAAGTATCGATAGCTGGGATTAAGGTACTCTAAACATGATTTATGAAAGATAGAGTTCTAACAATAAGACATAGAAACTATGTTGTAACATGAAAAAGCACAAACAAAAGATTCATAAATAATAATACTTTGCAAGGCGTTTATTTGTTTCACATAAAGAAAGTATAATGAGAATGGTATCCAGCTTGTCCCTCATAGAGTAGCAAAACATAAATGCATAGGACACCTTCAAAGTTCATAAGGGTGACTAGATACAAATAGTTTAGGAACAAGCAATATCAAAGTTATGCATCAATCAACAAGTCTTGGGACAATGCACATAGAACTAAGAATGACAAATATTCTCTCTTAATTGGTGCATAAAGATAGAAGGTGGAGACTCAATATAAAAGTAGAAGAAAGACCTTCATAGAAGGAAGCAGGGATTCAATTCTCATACAGAGCTTCCAAAAATTATGATACTTTTTAGCTTTTAGCTCTTGTTGCCCCTATCATAAGCATCTTGAAGTGATTAAGGTTAAAGTTATCAAACTATGAAGTATATGCTTGACAAATTATAAGTTGGAAATCTCATGTCCCTTGAATACGAGGGCCGCTCCTCATGCTACTCAAGTTTAGTTACCGGTAAGTTCTTGTCATAGTAAGTACATGTGTATCATAGAGAACCGCCAACGGGGTACCCCTTGCCCGATGATACGGAAGAATCCTCATATCAAAATGACAAGGCAAGCAAACAACGAGCATCTCATCAATCTTCTTATTTACCATGGGAAAATGGTGCTTTTTTCTCTCTTTCCTCTTTTCTCATCTCTTTTTTTCTTTTTTCTCAATCTCTATCTCTTTTTTTATAAGAAGAATGCTTCATAGATTGCTCATTATGGTTACGCTGCAGGTTTCCACCATGATTAGGCATGGATTAGACCGGCGACCCAGGCGTTTCTCTAACACACATACATAACTCCATGGACTTACAAGCTTCCCTTTCATTTCACATCGACGATATCCATAGATAAAAGAGCATGATATCAACTAGGTACAATGTACAAGTGCAATGTTGAAAGCATTCCCCATGACAGCATGGTTTTGCTAATCCCCAACATATAAATGCAAGCATATACAATATAGATGACACAATGGTTCAAGTTTATTAGGGGTAAGAAAAGTTAAGTGTGCCATCAAGTTCACGAGAGCTTTAATCACTAGTTTTCTCATAACAAGTTTAATTTGGAAGGTAGATAAAAGCATGAATATACTTGGAATAGCAAATGCTAATAGGTAGGTATGGTGGACTCTTTGGAATAACTTGGTTTTAGGAGTTGGATGCATGAGTGGAGCTCATACTTGGTTATGGAGGCTAGCAAAAGACTGGGAGCGACCAACTAAGAGAGCAATAATGGCCATAATCATGGAAAGCGACAAAACATCATTAATCAAAGCATAAAGTGATATTACAAGTTGAAAACTAAAGGACCATAAAGGCTTATAGTGACTGGGGATAGTCATAACATGGTGTGAGCATGTGCCAAGTTAACCCAAATAAAGCATCAAAGGAGAATACCACAATACTATGCTTTTAATATGCTAAAACAACGCATGTTTCTTCAAAGACACATTAAGCAATCTCAATTGTTTATAACATGTCATGCTACAGCAAAGATCACTAAGCATAAAGCCAAAACAATATCAAGCATGACATGACAAAGCATAGGCCACCGTAAAAAATGAGCTCCTTTTACCACTTAAGCATGAACTTTTCCAATCCAAACCACACTTATTTGAAAACTAATGTATGAAAGAGGGGGTCCAACCAATTTATTCAAGCAAACTAAGCAAACCAAGAAAATGAAAACCAAAAAAGAAAACGAAGACGCTCCAAGAACAACACAATTATGCATGAAACAATAAAAATGAAGTGTTTGGAAGAACCTAAGATTTTTATTGATGAAGAAGGGGATGTATTGGGCATCTCCAAGCTTTGACGCTTGTACTTCTTGAATATTTCTTGGGGTGACACGGGGTGGCATCCCCAAGCTTGAGTTTTAGTCCATTCTTCATCTCATTACATCATTTTTTCCTTAACACCTGAAATTTTTTCTTCATACAAAACTTCACATAATCTTCATTAGCAACATTAGTGTACTCAAGATAATAAGTCTTTGGGTTCAGTTTCAACACCAATAAAACTTCCATTAAAACACAAGCTACTATAGCACTTTCCTTAAAAAGCTCAATTCCCCAAAGAGAACCAAAAAGGAATCAACAAGAAGCAAATGCAAATAATGGAAGAAATCTGTCAAAACAGACCAGCAGATAAAAACTAATTTTTTCGAAGACCGTTTGTTGCTCAAATCGAAAAGTGTTGGACTAATGAAAGTTGGATAACAACCTGGGGCAGAAGCACAAAAAATTACAGCTCAAACCGACGTACAGCGATTTTACACGAATTTTTACAGCGAAGCATAAAAATCTGTTTCGGGACAGCAACTTTCCCAAGCATTCCTTCTCTCTCATTAGAGGTTACTCTTGACACAGAAAGCAAATAAATAGGATAAGAAGAGGTTATTAATAAAGAAATAACTTCCAAGACTCAACTAAAACTTTTGGGTTATCTCCTAATAATTACTTTTCTTTAATGCCTTTAAGTTACGCATAGGATCAAGATTTAAGTATTTTCGAATGAATAAGCATTAAGATCAATACCAGAAATATCTTTCTTTTTCAAGGCTTCATGCATTCCTATAAATTTTTAACTGAAAAGCTTCCATGTAAAGATTTGTTTTGGTTTCATAGGCATGAACACAAGTGTTCAAGGTCGACCCCCACTTAACCATTATTCATGTTTCTAATCACTTTCCTTTTTTAAAAGGTTTTTAAGTAACAAGCACAACTATTTTTTTTGTAGTTCGCATTCCTTATCCATACTAAAATAGAGAACAACTTAAAACTGAAAGTAAAACCTACTTAGAGATAAAGCAAACAAGTGCACACAAGAATATTCACCCACACGCTATTGTTCCCCAGCAACGGCGCCGAAAAAGGTCTTGATAACCCACAACTATAGGGGATCGTGTGTAGCCTTTTTGATAAGTAAGAGTGTCGAACCCAACGAGGAGCTAAAGATAGGATAAATATTCTCTCAAGTTCTATCAACCACTGATACAACTCTACGCACACTAAACGTTTGCATTATCTAGTAAATAAAACTAGAGCAACAATACGAGTAATAGAGATAGCTTTGCATGATAATAAATAACAAGAAAGTAAAGCCAGTTGCTGCAGCAATAAAATACACTAAATTAACAGAACCATGAGTGTGGAATAGTAGTGGTAATTGTGGTGGCTTTGTCCAAGTTTAAATAGCGAATAGATCGGGTTCATTGTCTTCGATGCAGTTTTCTATGTGAAAGAGGCTAAATATACATGCGCTTCACTACTTGGAATTAGATGTACTATATGATTGGATTGTTATCAAACATCCGTAAGTACTAATCAATGCATTAAGGTTTCTCAAACCATAGCCTTAAGTTTAATGGTCCTCTTACTCCCATACGTGCAACGTTCCGGTTCGCGTCCTCATGTTTCTATCACTCCGGCAGAACTTCCCCTTCCTCTTACACATACTATAAACCCTATGATGTTTAATCCATGCGCGCACAAATATAATGGATACCAAAAGACTGTACCATATCAACATACAACTCTAATAAATCAAAGACGTTCAACCATTTAATCTAAGAACAAAGAAACTATGCAAACATGACATAGATCATATGATTATAACTTATAGCATCAAACACCATATTTACATAGGACGGTACAGGGGTGTGTGGGAGGATGAACCACTGCATACTAGGAGGATTAGGTGATGGAGATGGCGGTGAAGATGGTGAAGAGGGCGGCGGCGGCACGGGGGACTCCTTCCCCACCGTCGGTATCATGGGAGAGCACCGCCCCTTAGCCCCCTTCCTTCATGGCTTCTTGGGAGCCCTCCCCCATGGAGATGGGATCCATGGGGGAGGCAAAAATGTGGCTTTGGTGGCTGTAAATTCGTGGGTGGAGATGTCCTGGGCAAATTAGGTTTCATCCCTTTATATAGCTTCTCGGATTCCCATCACCGCTGCAGTAAATCGGGCCTAAAAGGCCCGTCCGAACTCGGAATCAGCTAAATTTTATGTCCAGAACGTTTGTCGCGAAATTAACAACTTTGTAGTTGAAGAGTTTTCCGTTTGACTGATGCCTCGGTCTCCTCATCTAATCAGATGCCTTTAGCCTCTGCGTGGCCATCGTTAGTAGTGAACCTAAACACTAAAAGGTCTAGATACATTCGCTTTACAAAGATAAATCATCTTATATTTCGAAATAGAGAGAGTAATAGTCTTCATAGAACTCCGGTGAGTTGTGTGCCACTGCCCTAACTTTCATGACACGATCTTGTATTTTGGCAAGGTGGGAGTAGTGAATTGTATATGGTAGAGATATATAAATTGTCTTTAGCGATTACAAAATAAAATCTAAAATAAAACAGGAAAATCCTAAAGGTTTTCAAAATCTTCTACTTTCATGACACGATCTTATATTTTTCTGAAGACAGCCGAATAAACATGACATAGATGTCTAACCACATAGCTAATAATAAAAATGAGGGTTCTCCATAATTTTAATTTGAACTGCAATGCCAAGTCTATGTGCACACACACAACCATCAGAGTAACCAACCAAAATTGGCAAGAATACCAACACCGGTATTTCAGAGAAAAGAAATTTCTGATCAACAAAGCTAGGGAGCCGAGAGTACGAATCACCATTATCGAAGACGTAGCAGCCAAAATAAATATTATAAGGATAATCATCCTCGCACCAACCATGAAAATAAATTCAAAAACTATCTGACGAAGCAATATCTGAAAACCAGTACCTATGAAACTTTAATCTTACAATGCCACCATTGACACATGCAGTGATCTCATTGTCGAACAAATGGCTGAAGATCACTTATTGTGGACATGTTATCTTAATTGACGTAGAGGCCAAAAAGATGATGGCTACCAAAACCCTAACATAATCTTTTGGAATCACTATTTACTGAAAAACTCCACCCATAGATCAGGTTGTCCACTCCTCCCGATGCCGGTGAGGCTGGCCGAAGGAGGGGGAACCGACCTATGGAGGAGGTGGAGGTGGAAGCTGTGACTAGGTCTAGGTCTAATAGGCAGCGGCTCTCTTCGCTGAGAAAGTGACGTCAGTAGCTTATTTCTTATGGCCTCTTATCCTTCTACCATCAATCCACTTAGACATGAGAGCATGTAGTGAAGAACATAATGCTCGGCACATTGTTCTTGTGTAGTTCATGTTCTTTTGTAGTTCTTCTTGACACATTGCACTAAACGATATTACTACATTAGGTTCTCTTCTGTTTGGATGAGTGCTCAATGGCTTTTTAAAACTTTTTAGGTTAGCTGGTTTGTGCAGGTTTATTATTCTACAGTTTCTTCGCCCATATCATGGTGGAAATTCGGGATGCAAAAGGTAATGCCGACTTCAGCGAATTCAGTACCACGTCGCATATACAAATACGCCGTCTAAAAAAGCACCTTGTCTCTGGCGTGCTGCCGAGGTGGTCCGCGTGGCTCCGGACGGGCTCCTCTGACAACAACTGCTCGTTAGAGTAGTTCCTGTAGAGGTAGCGTGCATAGACAGGTTTGTGGTTGACACGTTGATGAAGGTAGGAAGGGGCGGCCATGCGGAGTCGGGGGAAGAAGGGGAGGCTGCAGACCGGTAAGCGGCGACAAGCCGACAACTACATACTGCAATCAACGGGGTCGGAGAGAGATCTGGAAGGAAAGTGATATTTCGAATTTTTTTATTGGGCTAACAAAGTGGGTCCCATTCCACATCGTCAGTTTTTTTTACGAGCAACGGGAGGGGGAGCCCCCTACCTGAATTTTATTGAAAACAACAAGAGCTGAGACAGCTCCACAGATTACAAGCCGGAGATTACAAGGAGGGGGAAGAAGCAAACAAAACAAAAGAAGAAGAAAGAACTACTGCTAGCTATTCTGGCCAGTCGAAAACCTAGCGCTGGAAAGCTAGTTTCTCTTCCAACTTGGCTCTGCGAGCCCAGATTTTACAAGCTTCCATACTTTGTTCGGCAACATTTTGAATTGGGACTTCAATGTCTTCAAAAACCTTCCTATTCCTTGAAAGGAAAATGCTCCATAGTGATCCAGTAACTACCAGATCCCGTGCCTATCTTTTTTGTGTACATCAGTTTTGTTTAGTCTCATCAAAGATGTTTGGAATATCATGAATACCAGCCAGATCGATCCCAAGAAGCGAGAGAATTTTCTTTGTTCAGCTGCACTCAAGCGCAAAATGCTCCACCGTTGCCCTTGTGTTACATCCAAAAGGACAACTTTCATCATCCAAAATACTTTGTTGGAATAATTCCACGTCTTTGATGAGGCAGACGAACAAGTGGATGTCAAACCCTGTTCGATTCGCGTTTAGTGTGCTTTGCCAAAAACTAGCCAAAACGTGGTGGAATTTCGTCGTGAAAACCAAAAGTGGTACAAGACAAGATTGAAATTTGGTGCGAAAAGTAGTGGTTTTATGCTAGTATTAACTATAGTATGAGGCATACACAAAGCAGCGCGTGCAGGTCTTAATTGCGAAATAGCAATTCGGTTACAAGGCAAGAGCTGGCACAATCCCATAATCCTAGCACATTAGTAACGTACCTAATAATACCATGAATCAATGACGTTGACGTACTCTTTGAATAAAGATTAATTCGTTGCCGATTGAGGCGTGATTTACGTGTGCATGAAATGATTCTTTCCTCTTTTTATCGCTTCTGACGTTTCCATCGAGCCCTATATATTTGCTATAAGTAGGAGTCGTCCGTCCAGCAACTAGAAAAGTCGATCACCACCAACAGGAGAAACAGCAAACCGATCGAGATCGAGATCGACATGGCCACCATCGCCAAGTTTCTCCTTCTTGCCCTCGTTGTCATCTCGGTGCAAGGTACGTACGCATTCTTCAAGCTACTCCGATCCATCCAGTAATTGATCTGAGTGAGACAGATCGTGATTGCCCAAGATGATTCATTCCGTCGACGCGTGCGTGCGTGCAGGATCGAGCGGCCAGCGCTGCAGCGTGAAGGACGTCCAGGTGCAGACTGTGACGAGCGCCCGCTCGGGGAGCAACGACGAGTTTCTGTTCGAGGTGCGGGTGAAGAACCTGTGCCCCTGCAGCGTCAGGAACGTGCGCGTCGACGGCCGGGGCTTCGACTCGACGCTGGAGGTAGACCCGGCGGTGTTCAGGGCCGAGGGTGGCGGCATCTACCTGGTGAACGCCGGCGGCCCGATCGCGACCATGGCCACCGTCAGCTTCGTCTACTCCTGGGACCACTACTTCCAGCTCACCCCAAAGAGCTTGGACGTGGAGTGCTCCTAGCTAGACTTCTCTGCTTGTTGCGTACGTGCGCACGATGAGATTTGTGGTGAATAAGAGAGAAGAATGTAAAATAACCATTATTCACCATTATTCACTAGCACGATGAAATTTGGGGTGAATAAGAGTATCACTAGCAGATCAGTAAAACAGACAAGAATGTAAATTCACCATTATTCTACGATTTTTGGAAAAAAGTATCCATTTCAGATCTCAGAAACGTCTGCGTGATTGCGATCGAGATCCAACCCAATCCAGCCCAGCGAGATATTTTTTCCAGCCCACTAAAGTTGAGTCTTCCTTTACACCCGACGTGAATATTAGCCCAAACCATCCCGTCCATGTTGAGTTAGCTAACACGGTCTGGAGAAAAATTCTCCCCACCCGACGTCTGGAAAATTTCAACGATCGCGAGAGAGCGGGTGGGGAGACGGAGACCGCGACATGGCGCCTTCCTCTTCACGGTCGGCTCTCTCCTTCATCAGCAATGTTCTTCCTGGCAGTGCGAAATTTTTTTAGGCCTCATTCGTTTAATCCGTGGGAGACATGGATCGATCTGGATTGCGATCCGATCCAACCCAATCCAACCCAACGAGATATTTTTTTCCATCCCTCTAAAGTTGAGTCTTCCTTAATTTGCACCCGGCGGGAATATTAGCCCAAACCATCCCGTCCATCTTGAGCTAACACGGTCTGAAAAAAAATTCTCCCCACCCGACGTCTGGAAAATTTCAACGACGCAAGAGAGAGCGAGCCAAGGGGTGGGAAGAGGGGACGCGGCGGTCTCGGCGACCGTGACATGGCGTCTTCCCTTCAACTTTCGCCTCCTTCACCAGCAACGTTCTCCCTGGTATGCCCCCTTTATTTATCATCCTTTCCATCTCCTAAGTCCTACCTAGGGTTCTTGGTCAGAGATTATTCTTGGAGAAATATGGCAGAAATTCGGAGGAAGTAGAAGGGGGACAGGGAGGTAGACAACGGGAAGGAGATTCCATCAGTAGAGTAGAGTTACGATTTACCAATGTACGTCTCCTGCTAATTCAGTCCAAGCAACTCTGGTAGCTTTTTTTTTTTTTTTTTTTTTTTTTTTTTTTTTGAGAAAGCAACTCTGGTTGTTGATAGAATATGTACCCCCGAGACACGCCATAAATTTGTGAAACCTCTTTGTAAGATTATGTCATTTGGATCTTGAAGTTTGTGTATTTTATTTACCCTGAGCTGACAAAAGACACAAACGAGGTTTTTTTTCCAAAATGGGGAGCGAAGCCCCGGCCTCTGCATCAAGCGATGCACACAGCCTTTATTCATTATTAGAACCACAGTGTCTGGCAAAAGGCATTACAAAGATCATACAAACCGGATCTTCCAAAACAAAACACCGAGCAAAAACAATAGCCATATCGGTAGCTCCACGACGAGATCTAGCAAACACCTAGCTGCCTCTTTCAACCCCGACCCACGGTCACTCGTAGCGACTCACCAATAGATCCTGAAGTGCCTGAGCAGTGGCTCAAACTCATGCAAAAGGGGCCCAAATCCGCCCAGCCTCTCCATGGAGTGGCGCCCACGCACACTCCTGATGTCACCGCCTTCACAATCTTCCACCAAACCGTCTTCAGCATGTACATCGATGCGCAGACTCTTACCACACCAGCCACTGACACCACATCGGTGCCAAGTAGCACCACCTCCCTACGCGCTAGCCGCTCCACCTCTCCTGCCTTTTCCATCCAGTGCTGCTCCACAGACGATGCTCCCAAGAGAGAACGCGACATCGCAACGCTGCCATCGCCCGACCCGAAGATCTTAGGGTTTCCCCTAGAGCAACACAAGTGAGGTCGACACTAGTTACACAACGATGCCTTCATCAAAATCACAGTGTGGTAACGCTGCCATCGCCCGCCAATCAACATGATTTTCACAGGCACCTAGGTATTCCCACCTCGCAGCCGGGACTAGATCTCGGGGTCTGTCAACGTAGCCTCAGGCCGACCATCTACGACGGAGAAGATGACCACCACCACAAAGCCCAGGGCATCTTCCCTAGGCATCCTCATGATGCGAAGCAGTCCCCAGATGGCCTCCGCGCCACTTCCCCGATCGGCGGTGAAGACGGCAAAATTTGGAGGCGGTTGATCCAATAAGATCAACCACCACCGCCTCCAGCTAGTGATACATTGATGTCCACCACCGCCTCCAGCTAGTGATACATTGATGTATCTATAATTTTTGATGTTTCATGCTTCGTTTTATCTACTTTCTTATGTTTTGTCCACACTTTGGAGTACTTTTCATATGATTTTTTGGACTAACCTATTAACAAGAGCCACAGTGCCAGTTGCCTGTTTTCTGCTGTTTTTGGTTCCAGGAAAGTCAAAAAATCAATATTCTCAGAATTGGACGGGACAAAAGCCAAAGTTCCTATTTTACCGGAAGACTCACGAAGCCAGAAGCAGCGACAGAGGAGCGCCAGGGCCTGGCCACACCATGTGATGGCGTGGGCTAGCCCTGGCCGCGCCACCAGGTGGTGTGGGCCCCCTGGCCGCCCACCGACCTTGCCTCTTCGCCTATAAGAAGCCTCCCGATGCATAAACCCTAAATAGTCAATCAGAAATCCAAGAAAAGTTCCGCTGCGCCGCCGCCACCGAAGGGGAGATTCGGGGGACAGAAAGTCTCTGTTCTGGCACCCTGCCGGGACGGGGAAGTGCCCCCGGAGCCATCTCCATCGATCTCCACCACCATCTCCATCACCATTGTTGATTCCCATGATGAGGAGGGAGTAGTTCTCTCTCGAGGCTAAGGGTTCTACCGGTAGCTATGTGTTCATCTCTCTCTCTATGCATGATCATAGTGTGATCATGAGCTTGTAATATATAGATCTATTCTGTTACTCAAGTGCTTTAATAGATCTCTGCTCTCCCCATGTGTGTGAAAGTGACAGCGTGCACACCATGGTGGCACTTAGGCTAGAGATTGCAAATACTTGTTATGAGTTATATTTGGAGTTGGATGTCTTTATGAAATTGTGGTGTTCGTTGGACTCATCTAGTACTCAAGGTGACAGTGTGGGGTTTCTAGATGGGAAAGGCTTACTTTAAGGTGTGTTGTTATAGCCCTACCATCGATTAGAGTGTTCAACCGGAGAGTAGTTAAGAGTAGTATTATAAAGAGAAGATATTTATATGAGAGTGTTCACTAGTGAAAGTATGATCCTAGGCCTTGTTTCTAAGCATTGATACACTGTTTGCAATTAGATCTGTTACATGTTTGCTTGTTTCTATTTTTATTCAGTTTTACTTTAGTCTTTTCCATGCCATCAAGCTATCTTCTATCACCGTTACCACTTATAATTATCCATACCACTTGTATTTCACTATCTCTTCGTCGAACTAGTGCACCTATACACCTGACAAGTGTATTGGGTGTGTTGGGGACACAAGAGACTTCTTGTATCTTGATTGCAGGGTTGCTTGAGAGGGGATATTTTTGACCACTTCCTCCCTGAGTTCGATAAACCTTGGGTGATCCACTTAAGGAAAAACTTGTTGCTGTTCTACAAACCTCTGCACTTGGAGGCCCAACAACTGTCTATAAGAATAGAAGTGCGTAGACATCACCCCGCACTACTATAGATTTGGCTATCCATGGATTGGTATCCAGTGGCGCATAGGAAGTGTGGTGCGCCATAGGTAAATTCCCTGTGGCGCATGTGGTAAAGCTGCGTCACAGATAGGGAAATTATCCGTGGCGCATGGTAAAAGGGTGCGCCGCAGGTAAGTCTACGTAGCCCCAGCTAACACTTATGGATGGCCCCTGACATATATGTGGCACATGTCAGGGCCATGTGTCACGGATACTTTCATTACCTGTGGCGTACCGTACTGGCATGCGTCACGGATATGTCAGGGGCCATCCATAAGTGGCAGATATAGATGGCCCTTGACATATCCGTGGCGCATCCTGTTAGGTGTGCCACTGATGTTCCTGTATCCATGGCGCGTACAGCTAGTCACCACCTTTTCCCACTTGGTGCACTTTCCCCTCCACTCACTTTCCCCCTCTAGCCTAGACCAGATTTGGTCATGTTCTTCCTCCTCCCCACCACATTTCTCCCATGAATTCACTCATTTTAGTCATCTAAAACTATTTTGGATGGTAGATTTGTAAAAGGAAGGCTAGATCTACTAAAACCACCGATTCGCTTTCCTCCTCCTCCATCGTTTACTAGGTGAGTAGATGCATGGAAGGACATGCATGTTTGTGTGTATGCAATGAATTGCTTGTGATGATCATGATTGCGTGGGCGAGATGTTATTGTTGTGTGTTGTATGAATATGTGCGTGTATGTGACAAAGTTTGTGGTACGGTACGGTATGTGTTGTGTGGTGTATGCATGTTTGCCGAAATGTTGATTAATTTCCGTTTTGGCAAATCGTTTGCATTACGCGTATGTCCTATTTTTAGGAGAGGTCATACCAAATTTTTCTGGCGACCATGCATGCATGTGTGTGCATGTTCTAAAATATTCTCTTGCTCTACACTACGCAGGTGATCATAGTCATCAAGATAAGCGAAAGCCTCGTGGCTAGATATTTGAAAGGCACGACGGCCGAAATGATCCAGAACAACGAGACCCAGATAAGATGTTTGTGTCACAAATGCAGACTCAGGGGCTTGATGGACCCTTATTCCGGAGTATCGCAGAACCACCTTCTCGTGCATGGTTTCATTTCTGGCTTTACTCGTTGGATCAGTGACGAAGGTTACATTAATGGGACTATAGGAAATGAGGAAGGGAGGCAGGACAACAATAACGGAGAGGGTGGGCGAGAAGCCGAAGAGCCTCCCGTACATGATCATCACGAAGGAGATGCGGGGAAAGATGATGGAGAATAAGCGGACACGCAGCAGACGCTGCAAACAGCCTTGTAGGACCCTCATGTTCAAGAACTTGTCCTCAAGGAGACGAACAACCCCAAAGCTGCCGCTAGAGAGAAAGCCAAGCTGGCACAACTGGAGATAGACGGGAGTACTCCATTGCATGAAGGATGTCGGCCCGATGATACCTGCTTGAATGTAATGCTCAAGGCTCTGGAGATGAAGGCGAAACACAACTGGACCGACACAAGCTTCAGTGATATGATTAGATTCTGGCATGACTGTCTTCCTAAATCGAACACTCGTCCAGCAAATATCGAGGAGGCAAAGAAAGTTGTGTGCCCTCTCGATCTACTGCATGTTAAATACCACGCCTGCATCAATGATTGCATCATTTATCGGAACGAGTACGCGAATAGAACCACATGTTCTATGTGCGGCCATGCACGATACAAGAGAGGGAAGAAAGCTCCAGAAAAAGTGGTATGGTACTTTTCGGTCACTCCTCGTCTACTGTGGTATTTTCTAGACCCTAAGGAAGCAAATATCATGCGCTGGCACACGGAAAGGAAGAAGCCCGAAGATGATCCGGATAAGGAGAAGATGCTAACACTGAAGGGTTTCGCAGCATAGTAAATCAAAATTTTCTACGGAAGCGAACAGAGGGAAAGCCAAGATCTAATCTAGGAGATGCAAACAGCGAGAGAGATTGGATTAGATATTCATACCCTTGAAGATTCGCACAGCGGAACGTTCGTCGGAACATGGGTGATGTAGTCGTACTCGCTTCTCCTCCTCGCGATCCGATCCGATCTAGCACCACAAGTGGCGGTGCCTCCGTGAGATGCACACGTGCAGCACCTCGACGTCTCCTCCTTCCTCGGACCAGCAAGTATGGTGGAGAGATGGATTGGATCTACAACACGACGGCGTGGTGTATATGGTGGAGAATTTCTGCTGCAGGGCTTCGCCTACAAACAGTCGGGAGGGAGAGAGGAAGGGCAGCAGGGCAACTAGGTTTGGAGGAAGGTGTAAGGGTGTGTGAGAGGGGGCGCACCAGCCCTCTATATATAGATGGGGGGTGCGGCCAGCCCTAGCCTCTCCTCCAAGCCTATCTCTAGTTTAAACAATTTAAACTCTCCCTTATCTAGAAATCCTATCTTATCTTATCTCTAGTTTAAATGATTTAAACTCTCTAGGATCGGTTGGGCCCTATGGGGCCTTGTGCCCCTGGCCCAATGCGGCCAGGACACTCCCTCATAGGCCCATGCCCCCTCCCGGAAGGTGGTACCACGTTGGCCCCCTTCCGGAAGGTTCTAGAAGCTTCCGTTACAATACCGATTAATCCGGAACAATTCCGAACTCCAAAAACTGCACTGCCTTATATGAATCTTATTCTCCGGACCATTCCGGAACCTCTCGTGATATCCCGGATCCCATCCGAGACTCCGAACAAAAATTCATAAACCAATTATCCAATCTATCCTAGCGTCGAGACACGTTAAGTGTGTGACCCTGCGGGTTCGAGAATATGCAGACATGATCTTCTATCAATAATCAACAGCGGGGTCTGGGCACCCATATTGACTCCCACACATTCATCGATGATCATATCGGATGAACCACAATGCCAGGATTCAATCAATCCCATATATATATTCCCTTCGTCTCGCGATATTTTACTTGCCCGAGATTCGATCGTCGGTATCGTCATACCTAGTTCAATCTCGTTCACAGCAAGTACTTTACTCGTTCCGTAATCCGATATCACTTTGTGATTAACTCCTTAACCACATGCTTGCAAGCGGTGTTGATATCGATTACCGAGTGGGCCCGAAGTATATCTCTCCGACTTGGGAGGGACAAATTCCATCTCGATACATACAACCCAACAGATACTTTCCGATCACCTGAGAGACACCTTTATGATCACCCTCTCATAGGATGACGTTTGATGACCTCAAAGCTTTCTTCCGATACCAGGGAGTTGCATTATCTCATGGTCTAAGGAATACAATATTTGACATAGGAAAAGCTTCGCAAAGATGAACACAATGACACGATCTAATTTCTTCGCTTAGTTTGGGTCTGTCCACCATATCATTCTCCCAATGATATGATCTCATTATCAATTGACAACTCATGTCTATGGTTAGGAAACCTTAACCATCATTGATCAATGAGCTAGTCCATAGAGGCGTACTAGGGACACGGTGTTGTTCACAAACCACACAAGTATTAATGTTTCCGCTTAATACAATTCTAGCATGGAATATAAACTTTATCATGAACAAGAATTATAATAATAACATCTTTATTATTGCCTCTAGGGCATAATTCCAACAAACACACCCTTCGGACGCTTGTCGGTGGAATGCAATGAACATCGAGTTCTCGTTTTTTTGTAGATCCCGCGACCATGCTTTGCTTGCAGCTTCTCCAGCTCACAGCTCCTCCATTCAAAACATACACGTATCCTGTCTGAGATTTAGCATCATCCTTGTCGGTGTCGAAACTAGCATCGACGTAACCTTTTACGACGAGCTGTTCATCACCCCCATAGACTAAGAACATTTCTTTAGTCCTATTTAGGTACCTTAGGATGTTCTTCACGGCTGTCCAGTGTTCCACTCCTGGATCACTTTGATATCTGCTCGTCAAACTAAGAGCATTGGACACATCCGGTCTAGTACACAGCATGGCATACATGATGGAACCTATGGCCGAGGCATAAGGCACTTTGCTCATAGCTTCCCTATCATTTACCGTAGCTGGACACTGAGCCTTGCTCAATATCTTACCTGACAACATAGGCACTGAACCTTTCAATGCTTTATCCATTCTGAACCTTTTCAGAACTTTGTCTAGGTATGTACTCTGGCTTAAAGCTATCAGGCGTCTTTGTCTATCTCTATAGATTTTGATGCTCAATATATAAGCAGCTTCACCTAGGTCTTTCATTAAAAAACACTTGTTCAAATAACTCTTCACATCGTTAAGCATGTTGATGTCATTTCCAATAATCAATATGTCATCCACATATAGTACCAGAAACGTCACCGAGCTCCCACTCACTTTCTTGTAGATGCAAGCTTCGTAGCAATTTGGAACAAATCCAAAGCTCTTGATCACTTGATCAAAACGAAGGTTCCAACTCCGAGATGCTTGCTTCAGTCCATAAATGGAACGCTGAAGTTTGCATACTTTATTAGCATCCTTAGGATCGACAAAACCTTCGGGTTGCATCATATACAACTCTTCATCAATGTTGCCATTGAGGAAAGCAGTCTTGGCATCCATTTGCCATATTTCATAATCATGAAACGCAGCAATTGCTAATAAAATCCGAATGGACTTAAACATCGCTACAGGAGAGAAAGTCTCATCATAGTCAACACCTTGAACTTGTTGAAAACCTTTCGCAACAAGCCATGCTTTATAGACGGTAACATTACCATCCGCGTCCGTTTTCTTCTTGAAGATCCATTTGCACTCAACGGCCTTTCGGTCGCTAGGAGGGTCCACCAAAGTCCATACTTGGTTTTCGCTCATGGATCCCAATTCAGATTTCATGGCTTCTAGCCATTTCTCAGAGTCTGGGCTCATCATCGCTTCCTCATAGTTCGTAGGTTCACTGTCTTCTACTAACAAGACAGTCAAGACAGGGTTGCCGTACCACTCAGGAGGGGCACACGACCTTGTCGACCTGCGACGTTCAGTAGCAGCATCGTCCGAAGCTTCATGATCCTTGTCATTTGCTTCCTCTATTGTTGGTGCAGGCGGCACTGGAACAATTTCAGGTGCTGCGCTACTCTCCAATTCAAGAGAAGGTTCAATAACCTCGTCTAGCTCTACTTTCCTCCCACTCACTTCTTTCGAGAGAAACTCCTTCTCAAGAAAGGAACCGTTCTTTGCGACAAACACTTTGCCTTCGGTTCTGTGATAGAAGGTATACCCAATAGTTTCCTTAGGGTATCCTATGAAGACGCATTTCTCCGCTTTGGGTTCGAGCTTGTCCGGCATCAACTTCTTGATGTAAGCTTCGCATCCCCAAACTTTAAGAAACGACAACTTAGGTTTAGCACCAAACCACAGTTCATACGGTGTCGTCTCAACGGATTTAGATGGAGCCCTATTTAAAGTGAATGCAGCGGTTTCTAATGCATAACCCCAAAATGATAACGGCAAATCAGTAAGAGACATCATCGATCGGACCATATCTAATAGGGTTCGATTCCGGCATTCAGACACACCATTGCGCTGTGGTGTTCCAGGTGGCGTGAGTTGTGAAACGATTCCACTTGCTTTGAGATGCGTGAGAAAATCATAACTCAAATATTCGCCTCCACGATCGGATCGTAGAAACTTAATCTTTCTGTTACGATGGTTCTCCACTTCATTCTGAAATTCTTTGAACTTTTCAAACGTTTCAGATTTATGTTTCATTAAATAGATATACCCATATCTACTTAAGTCATCGGTAAAAGTGAGAAAATAGCGATATCTACCGCGCGTCGAAACACTCATCGGTCCGCATACATCGGTATGTATGATTTCCAACAAGTCCGTTGCTCGCTCCATCATACCGGAGAACGGGGTTTTGATCATCTTGCCCATGAGGCATGGTTCGCATGTGTCAAATGATTCAAAATCAAGAGACTCCAAAAGTCCATCAGAATGGAGTTTCTTCATGCGCTTTACACCAATATGACCTAGACGACAGTGCCACAAATAAGTAGTATTATCACTATCTACTTTGCATCTCTTAGCCTCAATGTTATGGATGTGTGTTTCATCCCTTTCGAGATTTAGAAGAAATAAACCATTCACAAGAGGTGCATGACCATAAAAGATGTTACTCATATAAATAGAACAACCATTATTCTCCGATTTAAATGAATATCCGTCTTGCAATAAACACGATCCAGAAATAATGTTCATGCTCAACGCAGGCACATAATAACATTTATTAAGGTTTAAAACTAATCCCGAAGGTAAAACTAAGGAGAGCGTGCCGACGGCCATCACATCCACTCTTGATCCATTGCCAACGCGCATCGTCACCTCATCCCTCGCAAGCCGCCGTCTATTCCGTAGCTCATGTTTCGAGTTACAAATATTAGCAACTGAACCGGTATCAAATACCCAGGCACTACAACGAGGGCTAGTAAGGAAAACATCAATAACATGTATATCAAATATACCTTTGATGGTGCCAGCCTTCTTGTCCGCTAAGTACTTCGGACAGTTGCGCTTCCAGTGACCCTTGTCCTTGCAATAGAAGCACTCAGTGTCCGGCTTAGGACCAGACTTGAGTTTCTTCTCAGCAGGGGCAACGCGCTTGCCGCCGCCTTTCTTGAAGGGCTTCCTTGCACCCTTACCTTTCTTGAAGGTGGGGGGCTTGTTGACCATCAACACATGATTATTCTTTTTGATGTTCACCTCTGCTACTTTCATTTTAGCAAACAGCTCAGTGATCATATCAGTGGAACCAATCTGATTGTGATCAACTACAAACCTTTTGTAGCTAGGAGTGTCAATCTTGAGCTCCTCTGGAATCTTGCAGTCCAGTTGCTCAAGGCGTTGAGTGTAGCCCATCATCTTAATGGCGTGCTCACTAACAGAACTCCCTTCCTCCATCTTGTAGTTAAGGAATTTCTTAGAGATCTCATATCTCTCAGAACGGGCTTGAGTCTGAAACATGTTTTTCAGCTCCTCGAGAATCTCAAAGGGCCCGGCGAACTCCTCAAAACGATTTTGAAGATCCGATTCCATAGCATACAACATGACGATCTTAATCAAATCATAATCATCCTTGCGCGACTGATAAACAGCTTTTTCCTCAGCCGGCGCATCTACGGCAGGGGGGTTACCTAACGCTTTCTCAAGGACATAGTCCTTTTGTCCGCCAGATAGAATGATTCTTAGATTGCGGAACCAGTTGATGAAGTTAGACCCATTGTTTCTAAGCTTTTCTTTCTCAGCAAAAATGTTGAAGTTGAAGTTGGACTTGGCCATTGGATCTACAGTATTTGCAAGTACAATTTAGACTATGTTCATGATAAATAGTTCAACTTAATCAAATTACTAGATGAACTCCCACTAAAATCAACATCCCTCAAGTTGTTTAGTGAACACGATCCAAATTCACCACACCTAATCCGATCATCACGAGAAGAGATGTGGTTTCAATGGTGGACAACGAAGTGCCGATCATATCATTCATATGACTCATGCTTAACCTTTCGGTTCTTGTGTTCCGAGGCCATGTCTGTACATGCTAGGCTCGTCAAGTTAGACCCAAGTATTTTCGCGTGTGCAAAACTGGCTTGCACCCGTTGTATGTGAGCGTAGAGTCTATAGCACCCGATCATCACGTGATGCTTGGACACGGCGAACTTTCGCAACGGTGCATACTTGGGGAGAACACAGTTTTATCTTGATCTTTAAGTGAGGAATCATCTTATAATGCTACCGTCGCGATCTAAGCATGATAAGATACATAAAAGGATAAACATAACATGCATATAACTTTATGTGACATGGTATAGCCAATCTTCGCGCAATGATCTCCATCTTGTGCGTTCCGGCATGATCTCCATCACTCCACCATGATTGCCTCCACCACGAATAGCAACTACAACTATTGCTAACTACTTAGCGATAAAGTAAATCTATTACATGGCGTATAAGAAGTTGACTCGCAGGTCATACACAATTATAAAGACAACCATATGGCTCCTGCCGGTTGTGTACTCATCGACATGCAAGTCGTGAAACATTACAAAACATGATCATCGCATACAATATACACATCACATCTTGGGCCATACCATATCACAGAAAACACTCCCTGCAAAAACAAGTTAGACGCCTCTACTTTGTTGTTGCATGTTTTACGTGGCTTATGGGAGTAGATGCTAAGAACGATTCTTACCTACGGAAAGCCACAACGGTGATATTATGGTTGCCAAACTCCGGTGTTAATCCCATGACAACTATAGTGAGAGAAACTGACATCCACCAGCCGCATGTGTGGTACAAGCCACACGTCAAGTGCGGAGCCGGTCTCGCGAACGACGTCGCGTAAGGTTGGCCTGGACCGCTTCAATCTCACTATCCCGCGTCATAAGAAGAACACACACAAGAGGCTTGCAACAGAAAACATCAACGCCCGCAACAACCATGTTGCGTTCTACTCGTGAATCACATCTACGCATAGATCTAGCTCTGATACCACTGAAGGGTTTCGCAGCATAGTAAATCAAAATTTTCTACGGAAGCGAACAGAGGGAAAGCCAAGATCTAATCTAGGAGATGCAAACAACGAGAGAGATTGGATTAGATCTTCATACCCTTGAAGATTCGCACAGCGGAACATTCGTCGGAACGTGGGTGATGTAGTCGTACTCGCTTCTCCTCCTCGCGATCCGATCCGATCTAGCACCACAAGTGGCGGTGCCTCCGTGAGATGCACACGTGCAGCACCTCGACGTCTCCTCCTTCCTCGGACCAGCAAGTATGGTGGAGAGATGGATTGGATCTACAACACGACGGCGTGGTGTATATGGTGGAGAATTTCTGCTGCAGGGCTTCGCCTACAAACAGTCGGGAGGGAGAGAGGAAGGGCAGCAGGGCAACTAGGTTTGGAGGAAGGTGTAAGGGTGTGTGAGAGGGGGCGCAGCAGCCCTCTATATATAGAGGGGGGGTGCGGCCAGCCCTAGCCTCTCCTCCAAGCCTATCTCTAGTTTAAACAATTTAAACTCTCCCTTATCTAGAAATCCTATCTTATCTTATCTCTAGTTTAAATGATTTAAACTCTCTAGGATCGGTTGGGCCCTATGGGGCCTTGTGCCCCTGGCCCAATGCGGCCAGGACACTCCCTCATAGGCCCATGACCCCTCCCGGAAGGTGGGACCACGTTGGCCCCCTTCCGGAAGGTTCTAGAAGCTTCCGGTACAATACCGATTAATCCGGAACAATTCCGAACTCCAAAAACTGCACTGCCTTATATGAATCTTATTCTCCGGACCATTCCGGAACCTCTCGTGATATCCCGGATCCCATCCGAGACTCCGAACAAAAATTCATAAACCAATTATCCAATCTATCCTAGCGTCGAGACACGTTAAGTGTGTGACCCTGCGGGTTCGAGAATATGCAGACATGATCTTCTATCAATAATCAACAGCGGGGTCTGGGCACCCATATTGACTCCCACACATTCATCGATGATCATATCGGATGAACCACGATGCCAGGATTCAATCAATCCCATATATATATTCCCTTCGTCTCGCGATATTTTACTTGCCCGAGATTCGATCGTCGGTATCGTCATACCTAGTTCAATCTCGTTCACAGCAAGTACTTTACTCGTTCCGTAATCCGATATCACTTTGTGATTAACTCCTTAACCACATGCTTGCAAGCGGTGTTGATATCGATTACCGAGTGGGCCCGAAGTATATCTCTCCGACTTGGGAGGGACAAATTCCATCTCGATACATACAACCCAACAGATACTTTCCGATCACCTGAGAGACACCTTTATGATCACCCTCTCATAGGATGACGTTTGATGATCTCAAAGCTTTCTTCCGATACCAGGGAGTTGCATTATCTCATGGTCTAAGGAATACAATATTTGACATAGGAAAAGCTTCACAAAGATGAACACAATGACACGATCTAATTGCTTCCCTTAGTTTGGGTCTGTCCACCATATCATTCTCCCAATGATATGATCTCATTATCAATTGACAACTCATGTCTATGGTTAGGAAACCTTAACCATCATTGATCAATGAGCTAGTCCATAGAGGCGTACTAGGGACACGGTGTTGTTCACAAACCACACAAGTATTAATGTTTCCGCTTAATACAATTCTAGCATGGAATATAAACTTTATCATGAACAAGAATTATAATAATAACATCTTTATTATTGCCTCTAGGGCATAATTCCAACAAACACACCCTTCGGACGCTTGTCGGTGGAATGCAATGGACATCGAGTTCTCGTTTTTTGGGAACGATCCAAGGAACGTTAGGCTGGGTATGAGCACCGATGGATTAAATCCATTTGGCAATCAGGGCAGCACACATAGCACCTGGCCTGTGTTTGTATGGCCGTACAACCTCCCTTCATGGTTGTGCACAAAGAGGAGGTACATACACATGAGTATTCTTATTCACGGGCCAAAACAACCAGGTATAGACATTCATTTGTATCTCGGGCTATTAAAAGAGGAGCTATCCACATTGTGGGATACTCCAGCGAATACGTGGGACACTTTTTCAAGAGAATATTTTCCTGTTAGAGCCTCCTTGCTCATGACGGTGCAAGACTATCCTGGTTATGCGGATGTCTCGTGCCAGGTGGGCCACGGACACTACGGATGTGTCAAGTGCATGGATCATACGCCGCATCTCCAACTAGAAAAGGACCTCGGGTCTTCAAAAACCGTGTACCCTGGAACTCGAAGGTGGCTTCGCAAAGATGACCCATGGAGAAAATGCAGAGATCTGTTCTATGGTAAAGCCGAGCATGGAATAGTCCCATGTCCGAGGAGCGGGCAAGAAATTGAGGAATTGCTGAATAATTGGATAGAGTGCCATGCGTGGGGAAACAAGCGTAAGAGGCCAAAACTGTTGATGAATATATGGAAAGCAAGGTCTGTTTTCTGGGACCTGCCGTACTGGAAGATCCTCCACACGCCCTATAGCCTTGATGTCATGCACATCACGAAGAACGTGTTCGAGAGTCCAGTTGGCACCCTGCTAAATATGCCAGAGAGGACCAAAGATGGGCCGAAAGCAAGAAGAGGCCTGAAACATCTAGGCATCAGGGAAGATCTTCAGGAAGGATGCCTCGACGACGATGATGATGATCATACGGAGGAGACCGAAGGTCTCTGCGGGAGGAAAATGGTCAGAAGTCTGACTATTACTACCCCCCTTCCTGCTTCACTCTAAGTCAGCAGGAGATCGAGCAGTTTATCAAGTGCCTCCTAGGAGTGAAAGTTCCTTACGGTTACTCGCGGAAGATAAGCAGATATATAGATGTGGTAAAGAAGAGGTTCAGCAGGATGAAGTCTCACGACTGTCACGTGCTAATGATGCAGATACTTCCCATCGCAAACCGAGGGATAATGGACAAGCACATTTGTGAGACATTGTTTGGCCTCTACAACTTTTTCGACGTCATCTCTCGGAAGTCGATCGGCCTCCAGCAGCTCGCAAGGCTACAGGAAGAGATCGTGGTGGTACTATGCGAGCTCGAGATTTACTTCTCGCCCGTATTCTTCGACATCATGGTGCATCTGCTGGTCCATGTCATGGATGATATCATCCACCTCGGGCCGACATTCCTTCACAACATGATGTCGTTTGAAAGGATGAATGGAATCATTGAATGCTTCGTCCATAACAGGGCCCATCCAGATGCAAGCATAGCCAAGGGATTTCTGACCTACGACTGCATCTCTTTCTGCTAGAATTATATAGGCACCGACGAGAACCCTGTTAGTCTAGCAAGTAACAACAGGCACCTCGGCAGGCTCGCTGGATGTGGTCACCGCGAGGGTCACCGTGCTATTCATGTCGACCACACTAGTCGACACGTTGACTTTGATAGGGCAACCCTAGTTACTCTAAAACACATAGAATTGGTCGACCCTTGGTGCGTAGAGCACAAAAGCTTTATTGAGACGAAGTACAATGACCTAGGGCGGACGAGGACTCAAAGAAAAATAATAAGAGAGCACAACTCTACCTTCACGCGGTGGTTCAAGAAGAAGCTACTGGAAAATCCCTCCCACAGTCCTCGTACGGAAGATGATAAACTTATATTTACCTTGTCACAGGACCCCACACACAACCTTAGGACCTACCAAGCGTACGAAATCAACGACTACACATTCTACACCGAGGAAAAGGACAAGAACATCGAATATCAGAACTCGGGAGTAACTATGGAATGCTTCACGGACGAGTCGACTATCGTCAAGGAAAGATACTATGGAAGGATCGACGAGATATGGAAACTTGACTACTATGGAGAAAAGGTGTCGATGTTCCATGTTAGATGGGCCAAGAACTTCGAAAACAAAGATCGGTATTTCACAACCATGGTTATACCCGAAACCAAAACAATAGTTGTCGCGCGAACGTCATCGCTAAAAATGAGCCGTGGGTATTGGCTAGCCAAGTGGACCAATGTTTTTTCATTACCGACCCTGTAAATCCTAGTCGTGTTATCCTGAGGAGGGGGAAAGGAGCATCATTGGAATGGACGGAGTAGCCAACGAGCAAGACTTCGACAACTACGGCGACCCGAGGATGGAAGAGGACATCGACTTACCTACTACTTCGACAAGGAGAAGCAGGACCACCCTACCGGGTAAAGGTTGTGCGTTCACGAGAAGAAGTCAACAGATTCTCGAGCTAAATTATTCACCGGAATCTAGGTCTTCCCGCCTCGCAGCCGGGACTAGATCCCAGGGTCTGTCAATGTAGCCTCAGGCCGACCATCTCCGACGGAGAAGATGACCACCACCACCAAGACCAGGACCTCTGCCCTAGGCATCCTCATGATGCGAATCAGTCCCTAGATGGCCTCCGCGCGACTCCCCGGGTCAGCGATGAAGACGACATAATTTGGAGGTGGCCGATCCAATAAGATCAACCACCACCACCTCCAGCCAGCCCCGCCACCTGCAGATCTGCCGACGTCACACACGGGCCGCGCTGCTTCGCCCTCACCACCAGAGATCATGGGCCGGTCGCTGCCACCATGGATCTTGGGCCGCCGCCACCGGGATGGACGTGAGGACAGGGAGGTAGACAACGGGAAGGAGTTTACATTAGTAGAGTTACGATTTATTCTGGTCTGAATCTAAACGGAAACTTGACCTTTTGATAGAGTAGTATGCTAGTCTGGACTGTACGTCTAATTCAGTCCAGGCAACGCTGATTACAATGCTCATTAGCCAAGTGAGCGGAACTTAGTGTATGTATGGTGGCCTACAATTTGATTTATAAATTTGCACTGAACTGTAGTTTTACCCCTCTGACCTATACATATTCTTTCTATCATATGCTTGATAGTTGATAGGATATGATCTCCCTGAGACACGCAATAAATTTGTGAAACCTCTTTGTAAGATTATATCATTTGGATCCTGAAGTCTGTGTATTTTATTTACCCTGAGCTGACAAAAGACTTGGTTCAAACGAGAATTATTATTGAAAACTAGAAACTGTACCTTGGCTTATACAGTTGCCGCGAGCTCCAGATGTACAACCCATTATATTACGCATTATCAGGTACCATATTATAGTATTGTTTTCACCTGCTAGGTAGATACATAACTATTTGGTGGTAGACTGCTAGAATATTATGCTTTTTCAGTGTCCCTCTTCTGAATGCAAATAGTATTTACGGTTTCATGTTTGTCATCTGCTAGCACATTCCTAAAACCGTGTTTTCCTTTGAAATCGGAAGTGTGTTATTATCAACACTGAGTTTGCGATTTGTTGGGCTGTGTTGTATTTGAATTGCTGCAGAAAAGACAGTTGTAAAAAATATACACGTAATTTCCATGATAGCCATTTAAATTACAACCAGCTATACACTAGTTTAACTTGCTAGTAGTACAATAGTTTCTAACTGATAATACTGATCTATTTGCAAGCTACACTAGTGGAACAATATTAATTGTTACATTGTTCTCTGAATTTTCTCACAAGTATATGATGTATATGTTGAAACTATTTGAGGCTTAACAATGTCACTTTCTGAATTATATTTTCAGAACTTACCTGCCCTTCAATAGTCGGAGAGGATGAGCCCCATCCCTCCATCCTAGATTCAGTTCTGATCCGTTCCCGGATTGTATTTAATTTTTATATGCCCTTCCCTTTGTCTTAACGAGTCTCTCAACCTTCTTAGTTTCTTTTTTGGTTACTTTTTTAGCGGTGAGGCATTGGAGATGATATTTTGGGGATTTGCACATTACTTCCAGAGTTATGAGATATTATTTATTTTTATATATGAAATCTGAAGCACCTTCTTATTTTTCTTCCATACATGAGGAAGATGACATGATGCTTCACCTTTCTTGAATTTGACAGCTGTCAAAATTTTGTTTCAATGTCCGCTCATGTGATGCGATATCTTGGATGAATCAATGAGATGCTAGATGAAGATTGAAGTGTTCAAAGAATAACATTTTCTGTTATATTTTGATTAATCTGCATGAAGTGCCTAAGCTGTATCTAGAAGATTAATTTTGATTGAATTATGTTTGCCAAATGTCAAACAAGTTACTTGGTTCAAGATATTATATGTTGCCTTTAATTTTTATTCATGATTCAATCTTAAGTTTGTGTTTGATTCGGACATGCAGTGCAAACTGGCTAGTTTTAGTCATGTGTTGCTACTAGTACTTTCATATAGAAAGCATGTTTCATGTTGGTATAGTCTGAATTCTTGCAAATGTTGAATCCATGTACTGCTAAATATTTGCAAAGATGGCCATGTTTGAATATTTTTATCTTTCTTTAAGTCGTAGTTCAAATTTCAATATTTTTGCTTTTTTTAAATTTAAGTTATACAAGTTGTTGCTTAGAGAAAGAATTATGGGATTGTTTATTAATTTTATGGTACAAGCATTTCTGACTTTCATGCCGTAACCTATCAGGGACTCAAACGGCTAAAATGTACAAAGAGATTATGGGGAAGAATTAGTAGGGGTCAGTGGGGTTTGGGTGACAGGGTTGGATCCACTAAATCCATGTGTGGATCCATTCCAGGTCTGGATTCAATCCCACCTAAACGAACGAGGACTTATCAAAGCATGAGGGGTATATAAAGAGAACTTCAAAGCAGGAAATACGCAGACGCGCAAAGTAATGTAAGCCAAGTTGACATACCGTGCTTCACCAAAACGTCCATCGTCTCGTCCTCCATTGAAAGCGTTGGATGGGTAGGTCCTCAACATGAAGCTGACGCGTATGGATAATCTCAAGCTGCTTTATCAAAGCATCGAACGACTCTAGAAGTCAAAAACATACGTGCGAGTGATATAGAACGAACTACAAAGGAAGAAATACGTAGACGTGCAAAGTAACGTAAGTGAAGTTGACGTACCGTGCTGCACCAAAATGTCCGATGGCACGTCCTCCATTGAAAGTCGCTGGAAGCTCGAGTTGGCGTGGATCGGCGAACTCAACGCCGTCCTCTATCGGAAGCCACCGGAAGGGCAGGAAGAGGCCACTAGGCATGGTCGAGTCGAAGAGTGCAGCAGTAAGTTGTGGTGAAGACCGAATGGAAAGTAAGAAGCTTCTGCATGGGGCGCGGTGTAGGAGAGCGGCAATAGGGAGAGAAGAGGAGCCAAAAACCGAAGAAGATCATAGAACAATGAGAGGACGGTGAGGGGTCTCAGTACCGTAAGATGCATCAATAAGCACCGCGGATGATAAAACATAATGGCTATAAAGTCATGTGCCGCTATTCCGCTCCATCTCCTAAGCCTAGCGTATGGCGGTATATACCATAGCCAAATTCACGCATATGGGTATCATATGTGAGAGCGGCTTTCCCGCGCGATCAAAACCCAACACACGTTGTCCACACGAAGGGGCTAGTTTGCGCGCACCAATGTGACCCACCGCACGGCCTCGTCGCGAATACCCGTGTACCGTGACGACCTCACGTTGCCGTCTCGGATCGCGGCGCCGAAGCACACTTATGATCATCGTGTGCGAGAGCGATTCTCCCACGCGAACGGGACCCATACATTGCACGACCTCACCGCGAGAAACCGCGGATGGCCACGGTTTCCACTGCCTGTTGGGCTCTCGACCACGAGAACCCGCGGAGTGAGAGGGTTTTCGGTGCCATGTCAGCACACGATGGGCCCAGCACCTCGCGTGTGCGGAGCGCCTGTCTCCCTCGAAACGCCTATGACGGACCGTGTCCCCGCCCGCGGCAGGTGACAACAGACCCAGACCCCGCGCGCTGCCCACCGTCTAGCGATGCAGGGCAGGAAAGGCCGCACGTCCTATCAGCGGCAGGGAATCCGGGATGGCGGGGCCCGCCTCCTCGGCAGAGATATGCTCTGCGGCGATCCACATGTCCACCACATGGTTCATCCAACGGACAGAAAGAATTGGGCGACGTGGATAGCAGAATCGGCCGAAACTTTTATGCGATATTATTTACTCCGATATGGAACAACTTAATATATATATGTAGAGCATTTTACTACTACGTGGTCCATTTTAATACATATGTATATACAGCCCACACAGACGGGCGCCATAGAAACTCCTCTTCTGAATGGGCTACACACTTTGTTACATGACATGTGAGGCCAGTCTGACGTGGTGTTGCTTACCGTTGTGTCCGGTACGACGTTCAGATAAGGGGATCGTCGGACAAACTATTGGAACACATCAGACAGTATGCCGCTTTAAGGCCGCAACTCGGCACGTCTCTTTTTAGGCCCAATAGCCCTTTGGGGCTGGCTGGGATGCCCTAAGTTGCCAGCTCTATTCTCTTCTCCCTGTATATGGGTTCTCAAGATCGGCACCTACATGTAGAGCCAGTGAGCTAGACAGACTGGTGCCCAACTTCCATAGGGGGAAATGCGTGCGGCACCTGCAAAGGCCGAACACAGAAACCTGACTTTTTTGTGTTTAGCAGTTACAAGTGCTACATTTTCATTAATTAACAATCCACAGGCATAAATAATTGATCATGGCCCAACTTTTGTGCAAGCATCCTCCCATTTAGGGGGGCATACAAGCATACATGCAAGGATGGACTCCATAAACTAAGGCCTTGTATTGCATCATTGCATGCTTGGGTACGAGTTTGATTAGCGATAGTGACCCGGAGACATTAGCACGAACGTAGTTGTTTAACGTGTATACGTTGTAGATAAACCACTCCTGACGGACACTAGGGCAGCAAACACTGGGACAGGTTGCAAAGCAAGATCTATATATACCATCTCCCATGAAGATTAGATGAATGCTTCAGTTCAAACTACTTAACTAGCATAGTGTCGCTCCTCTCTACACTCACTTCTGAGCTGAAGGACTGAACTGCTCTATTAGTTTGTGGTGTCGATCTCTGATAGGATGAGGAGTTCATGCTACATGTTGTCACTGGCTGCAGCAATGATCTTGCTTCTTGTACTGACGTCCATGGAGGCTGAAGGCATCCGACTAGACGTAGAGACCCAAGCATCAGTCGTCAATAGTAGCAGAAGCCCGATGGTCAGTGTAAGCACTGATTCGGATTTTATGATTCGCAATCTGAATTTGTGGACCCAATATGTTATGGAGATTAACTTGCTTGTTTTCATGATTGCAGCAATCAAGCGATGATGTGGTCAAGGGTCCTCCAACAAGCTCGGTAACGGATGCGACAACAAGCATTGTTGCTGCAGGAAGGTCTACCGCAGTGGCACACGGGTTGCCCGAGTTCCATGAAGACCATTATGTTCCCAATGTTCACAGTCGTAGACATCACTGGACGAGAAAATTAACTTGTTGACCGATCACTGATCATTGTCTAGAACAGACTACAGCTAGTTAATTAGTCAGTCCGCAGTTGCTAAAAACTCCATGTAAGCTCAGGTACTGAGCGCTTGGCGATAGCAAAAGGCATGTCAAGCTTAAACTCCACTTTTGTATCTCTTTAGGCAGGAGAAGAGCGGAACAGTTTTGATGTACACTACCTTGTTGAAAAATGACAATATTTGAAGGCTTCAAATCGTTTTGACGATATACATGCCCTATCCCTCAAAATTTGTTTGGTTTGTGTTCATGATCAGTATGAAGTGTACAATGAAAGCTTTTCTAGTTACAAATTTGTGACGATATATCTCAAGTTCAGTCTGGCTGTGTGCACCCACCTTACAGTGCAGTAGTCGGGGGAGCTTCTCCTCCGTTGTGAACTGAGTAAGCATAGATCTGGTGCGTATTTGTTGATGCAGAAGAACACAAGACGCAGAGATCCATGCATCGTGCGAGACTGGATTAATACTCGAGCAGGTTGTTGTACGTGGGATCGCTCGGCGCGCCGGACTCCTGCTAGCACGTGACCAAATAAATGAATACCAGGTGTCGCGATACAGGTCGATGCGATGTTGGGTACTGTATTGTTGTCCGCAAGAGAATCGTGTGATCTTATGGGAAATCGAGTGCACATATGGGTCGATGCGATGATGGGTACCGTGTATTTTTTAGGCTGGTACCGTACAACCCATATATGTAGTACTAGATAACTATGATGCATGTCTGTTCTTGATGGTGATATCGTCACTCGTGTTGTCATTGTAATGTATTTGTATTGTGTTCACTGTGGAATGCTTGATCTAATCCCGCTAGCACATTTCCTTAGCAAAACTAGAAACTAGCTCAAACATTTCAAAATTCTAAAGTGGGAAATGCAGGACATATCTTTCACTAGTGGATCCGTTGTTCTCTTCGACCTTATGTATTGCTTTAATACTAAAGACCATATAACTGTCACTAATAATATTAAAGAGAATTAAGTCCTGGACAAAAAACACGGAGTGGCGCCCACGCACACACTCCAGATGTCGTCCCTTCACAATCTTCCACCAAACCGTCTTCAGCGTGTACATCGATGCGCAGACTCTCACCACACCAGCCACCGACACCACAGCGGTGCCAAGTAGCACCACCTCCATGTGCTAGCCGCTCCACCTCTCCTGCCTATTCCATCCAGTGTTGCTCCACAGACGATGCTCCCATGAGAGAACGCGACACTACAGCGCTGCCATCACCTACCCGAAGATCTTAGGGTTTCTCCCAGAGCAGCACGAGTGAGGTCGACACTAGTTGCACGGCAATGCCTTCATCAAGGTCACGGCGTGGTAACGCCGACATCGCCCGCCAATCGGCATGATTTTCACTAGCACCTAGGTCTTCCCGCCTCGCAGTCGGGACTAGATCTCGGGGTCTGTCATCGTAGCCTCAGACCGACCATCTCCGACGGAGAAGATGACCACCACCACCAAGCCCAGGGCCTCTGCCCTAGGCATCCTCATGATGTGAAGCAATCCCCAGATGGCCTCCGCACGACTTCTCCGGTCAGCGATGAAGACGGCAAAATTTGGAGGAGGCCGATCCAATAAGATCAACCACCACCACCTCCAGCCAGCCCCGCCACCTGCAGATCCACCGGCGTCACACACGGGCCGCCGCTATTTCGCCCTCACCGCCAGATATCATGGGTCGGCCGACACCGCCATGGATCTTGGGCCATCACCACCGGGATGTACGTGAGGACAAGGAGGTAGACAACAGGAAGGAGATTCCATCAGTAGAGTTACGATTTATTCTAATTTATTCTGGTCTGAATCTAAACGGAAACTTGATCTTTTGCTAGAGTAGTATGCCAGTCCATTGTACATCTAATTCAGTCCAGGAAACGCTGATTACAATGCTCATTGTCCAAGTGAGCGGAACTTAGTGTACGTATGGTGGCCTACAATTTGATTTATAAATTTGCACTGAATAATAGTTTTACCCCTCTAACCTATACATATTCTTTCTATCATATGCTTGATAGTTGATAAGATATTATCTCCCTGAGACACGCCATAAATTTGTGAAACCTCTTGGTAAGATTATGTCTTTTGGATCCTGAAGTCTGTGTATTTTATTTACCCTGAGCTAACAAAAGACTTGGTTCAAACGAGAATTATTACTGAAAACTAGAAACTATACCTTGGCTTATACAGTTGCCGCGAGCACCATATGTACAACCAATTATATTACGCATTATCAGTTACCATATTATACTACTAAGTAGACACATAACTATTTGGTGGTAGGCTGCTAGGATATTATCCTTTTTCAGTGTCCCTCTTCTGAATGCAAAGAGTATTTGCAGTTTCATGTTTGTCAGCTGCCGGCACATTCCTAAAACCGTATTTTTCTTCGAAATCATAAGTGTGTTATTATCAAGACTGGTTTTGCGATTTGTTGTGCTGTGTTGTATTTGAATTGCTGCAAAAAAGACAGTTGTAAAAAATATACACGTAGTTTCCCTGATAGCCATTTAAATTACAACCAGCTGGACACTAGTTTAACTTGCTAGTAGTACAATAGTTTCTAAATGATATCATATATTGATCTCTTTGCAATATACACCGGTTGAAAAATATTAATTGTTACATTGTTCTCTGAATTTTATCACAAGTATATGATGTATATGTTGAAACTATTTGAAGCTTAACAATGTAACTTTCTGAATTATATTTTCAGAACTTACCCGCCCTTCAATAGAGAGGACGAGCCCTGTCCCTCCATCCTGGATTCAGTTCCTAATCCGTTCCCGGATTGTATTTAATTTATATACCCTTCCCTTTGTCTCAACGAGTCTCTCAACCTTCTTAGTTTCTTTTTTTTTGGTTCCTTTTTTAGCGGTGAGGGATTGGAGATGAAATTTTGGGGATTTGCGCATTACTTCCAGAGTTGTGAGATATTGTTTATTTTCATATATGAAATTTGAAGCACCTTCTTATTTTTCTTCAATACATGAGGAAGATGACATGATGCTTCACCCTTATTGAATTTGACAGCTGTCAAAAAGAAATTTCAATGTCCGCTCATGTGATGCGAGATCTTGGATGAATCAATGAGATGCTAGATGAAGATTGAAGTGTTCAAAGAATAAGATTTGCTGTTAAATTTTGATTAATCTTGTGATGTCCATGAAGTGCCTAAGATGTATCTAGAAGATTAATTTTGATTGAATTATGTTCGCGAAATGTCAAACAAGTTACTTGGTTCAAGATATTATATGTTGCCTTTAATATTTGTTCATGAGTTCAATCTTAAGTTTGTATTTGATTCGGACATGCAGTGCAAACTGGCTATTTTTAGTCATATGTTGCTACTAGTACTTTCATCTAGAAAGCATGTTTCATGTTGGTATAGTCTGAATTCTTGCAAATGTTGAATCCATGTACTCCTAAATATTTGCAATGATGGCCATGTTTGAATATTTTTATCTTTCTTTAAGTCCAAGTTCAAATTTGAATATTTTTTATTTATTTTTTGAAATTTAAATTATACAATTGTGTTGCTTAGAGAAAGAATTATGGGATTGTTTATTAGTTTTACGGTACAAGCATTTCTGACTTTCATGTTGTAGCTTACCAGGGACTAAACGAAAAATGTACGAAGAGATTATGGGGAATGAATTAGTAGGGGTCAGTGGGGTTTGGGTGACAGGATTGGATCCACTCAATCCACGTGTGGATCCATTCTAGGTCTAGATTCAATCCCACCTAAACGAACGAGGCCTTATCAAAGCATGAGGCGTATACAAAGAGAACTGCAAAGCAAGAAATACGCAGATGTGCAAAGTAATGTAATCCAAGTTGACGTACCGTGCTTCACCAAAACGTCCGTCGTCTGGTCCTCCATTGAAAGCGTTGGATGGGTAGGTCCTCAACATGAAGCTGACGCATATGGAAAAGCTCAAGCTGCTTTATGAAAGCATCAAACGACTCTAGACGTCAAAAAAACACATGTGAGTTATACAGAATGAACTGCAAAGGAAGAAATGTGCGGACGTGCAAAGTAACGTAAGCGAAGTTGACGTACCGTGCTGCACCAAAATGTCTGATGGCATGTCCTCCATTGAAAGTAGCTGGAAGCTCGAGTTGGCGCGGATCGGCGAACTCAACGCCGTCCTCTATCAGAAGCCATCAGAAGGGTAGGAAGAGGCCGCTGGGCATGGTCGAGCCGTAAAGTGTAGCAGTAAGTTGTCGTGAAGACCGAACGGAAAGTAAGAAGCTCCAGCATGGGGCGCGGTGTAGGAGAGCGGCAGTAGGGAGAGAAGAGGAGCCAAAAACCGAAAAAGATCATAGAACAATGAGAGGACGGTGAGGGGTCTCAGTACCATAAGACACATGAATAAGCGCAGTGGATGATAAAACATAATGACTATAAAGTCGTGCGCCGCTATTCCGCTCCATCTCCTAAGCCTAGCGTATGGCGGTATATACCATAGCCAAATTCACACATATGGGTATCATATGTGAGAGCGGCTTTCCCGCGCGATCAAGACCCAACACGTGTTGTCCACACAAAGAGGCTAGTTCTCGCGCACCAATGTGGCCCAGCGCACGGCCTCGTCGCGAATACCCGCGTACAGTGACGACCTCGTGCTGCCATCTCGGATCCCGGCACTGAAGCACCCTTATGATCATCGTGTGCGAGAGCGATTCTCCCGCGCGAACGGGGCCCATCCATTGCACGACCTAGCCGCGAGAAATCGTGGACGGCCAGGGTTTCCACTGCCTAATGGGATCTCGACCGTGAGAACCCGTGGAGGGAGAGGGTTTTCGGTGCCATGTCGACACATGATGGGCCCAGCACCTCGCAGGTGCGGAGCGCCTGTCTCCCTCGGAACGACTCTGATGGAGCGCGTCCCTGCCCACGGCAGCTGACAACAGACTCAGACCCCGCGCGTTGCCCACCGTCCAGCGATGCAGGGCAGGAACGGGCACACGTCCTATCAGTGGTAGGGAATCCGGGATGGCAAGCCCCGCCTCCCCGGGAGAGCTATGCTCCCCGGCGATCCACGTGTCCACCACGTGGCTCATCCGAGGGACAGAAAGAATCGGGCGGCGTGGATAGCAGAATCGGCTGAAACTTTTATGCGATATTTACTCCGATATGGAACAACTTAATATATATATATATATATATATATATATATATATATATATATATATATATATATGTAGAGCATTTTACTACTATGTGGTCCATTTTACTACATATGTATATACAGCCCACACAGACGGGTGCCATAGAAAATCCTCATGTGAATGGGCTACACATTACGTTACAGGACATGTGAGGCCAGTCTGACGTGGCGTTGCTTACCCTTATGTCCGGTACGACGTTTAGATAAGGGGATCGTCAGACAAACTATTGGAACACACCGGACAGTATGCCGCTTTAAGGCCACAACTCGGCACGTCTCTTTTTAGGCCCAATGGCCCTTAGGGGCTGGTTGGGATGCCCTAAGTTCCCAGCTCTATTCTCTTCTCCCTGTATACGGTTTCTCAAGATGTAGCATCTGCCTCTACGGCACCTACATGTAGAGCCAGTGAGCTAGACAGACCGGCGCCCAACTTCCATAGGGGCAATGCGTGCGGCACCTGCAAAGGCCGAACACAAAAAACGCCAGTTTTTTGTGTTTAGCAGTTACAAGTGCTATATTTTCGTTAATTAACAACCCACATGCTTAAATAATTGATCATGGCCCAACTTTTGTGCAAGCATCCTCCCATTTAGGGGGCATACAAGCATACATGCAAGGATGGACTCCGTAAACTAAGGCCTTGTCTTGCATCATTGCATGCATGGGTACGAGTTTGATTAGTGACACGAACGTAGTTGTTTAATGTGTATATGTTGTAGATAAACCACTCCTGACATACACTAGGGAAGCAAACACTGGACAGGTTGCAAAGCAAGATGTATATATACAATCCCCCATGAAGGTTATATGAATGCTTCAGTTCAAACTACTTAACTAGCAGAGTGTCTCTCCTCTCTACACTCACTTCTGAGTTGAAGGACCGAACTGCTCTATTAGTTGGTGGCGTCGATCTCTGACACGATGAGGAGTTCATGCTACATGTTGTTACTAGATGCAGCTATGATCTTGCTTCTTGTACTAACATCCACGGAGGCTGAAGCCACCCGACTAGACATAGAGACCCGAGCATCAGTCGTCAGCAGCAGCACGATGGAAAATGAAAGTAGTGATTCGGATTTTTCTCATTCGAAATCTGAATCTTTGGACCAGTATGTTATGGAGATTAACTTGCTTGTCTTCATGATTGCAGCAATCAAGCGATGATGTGGTCAAGGTCCTCCAACAAGCTCGGTAACGGATGTGACAACAAGCACCGTTGCTGCGGGAGGGTCTACCGCAGTGGCACACAGGTTTCCCAAGTTCCATGAAGACTATTACGTTCCCAATGTTCATAGTCCTAGACATCACTATACGAGAAAAGTAACTTGTTGATCGATCACTGATCTTTGTCTAGAACAGACTAGAGCTGGTTAATTAGTCAGTCCGCAGTTGCGAACAGACTAGAAACTAGCACAAACATTTCAAATTCTATGGTGGGAGACGCGGGACATATCTCTCATGAGTTATCTCTAGTTTAGTTACTATAATAACAAATTTCAACGTAGGACATCCTTTGATGTATGTATTTCCACCATTCACGACGTGTTTATAAGACGAATATGATTGGAGGATTCTTGGTGCAATTGTCTTATTTAGACCAAGGTTAAATATAATTCTTCATGAAATATCCCGCAAACGGTGCATAGGTATAGTCTAACTCTTCGTGCGCCTAATATTTGTTATCGAGCATCATCATATCGAGGACCTCGACAGTTTATTAGCTCGTGCTTTAAACCTACCAATACTACACCGACATAGTATTCATAGCATATCACATCGGGGAAATAATAACAGAACTTAGCAAGACGTTCAATGTTTCTTATGATGCGGGTGTGTACCGAGGTTTCAACGCAGCACATGATGCTTGGTACCTGATGGCATATACTATCTCTGTTTGGGATTATAGGTCCCGAGAGCTTTTCTATATTGTTTGAGATTATAAGGGCTATCGTATTTATTAGTCTCTCTCGTCCAATGCGTGTTCTCCTTTTTCTCTCACTTTTCTCATGCATGTAAGACTATTGGTGTATGCATAGATTAATGAGATAGAGTTATGGAGTGTCTTGGTATTAGCAACTTGGCCCTTAGGACTAATAATCCCAAACAGAGGTAGTACTAGAGTACCTTATTAGCTTACACCATACAACTATGTGAACTTGTGGGTACATCGATTGCGTAGAAGTTGCAAGCAGTACGGTGTACCATATATTCGTTGGTCGAGTGCGTAGAAGTTGCATGCAGTACGGTGTACCATGCAGAGGATTGGATAATCTCAAACATTTCGTGTTTAGAACGTGTTGTCTCCTATTGTACTGCCGTCGATCATCCCGAATGATTTCAAGTATCTAACTTGAACACGTCTGTATCTTAGTATGCAAACCATCAATAAGTGTGTAGCGGACGGTGCATCGTTTGTTGGTACTACGCACGTGACACTATAGTATGCGGAACCAGACAACATCTGCTAGAGAACCTTATGAGAATTAGTCTTGGAACCATATAGTTCTTGTTCACATTGACTGCTTCGCCCGTAAGGTCAGCGTATTAAATGCAATGTGTCGATAAATTATGATTAGGTCTGGTAAAGTATAAAATAAAATATATTTCTACCAATTAATATTATTGTCACAAAACATCGTAAAACGTGGACTCAGTGCAGATGTATATGCGGCTGTCGTATTAAAATCTTTACGAGTATGTATCCCAACGCCTCCTGGACTCGAGGTATGACATACCGTTTCAAACCTATTTCTTAAAATTATTATTTTATATATTTCGATCCACTTATACATGTTAGCTGTCACATATCCAATCAAAACGTGTTAATGCGATGCATACAACCAACTATACAATTTCATACTATAATGCAGCAGTTTGATAATATACAATGACAAGATGAAAGCTTGAATGGACATAGTTAATAGGAATGTGCTATAAATCGGTATTAAAAAATGCAATCAACATAGTACATGAAATAAAGATAGAAGAACAATAAATATGGCCACAACATTTGGAATGAATATATAGATGTTCTTACAACTCATAGAAATAATATTGTTTGGAAATACATCATTGGGACATTACATGGCTATCAAATGTAACTAATGGGGGAACAACATCCACAACATTACAAATAACTGCAATACATGTCGGATTCTTTGATTAAAGCAAGTACCCTAATAAGACCAATAGCTAGCACCACAAAGGGCATAGATATGATAACGTAGAAGCATATCTAACTCAAGTGGAAAATACTGACGGGTGGCCATGGCTCTGTCACCTGGAATATGTGATCTACTGCATCTGGATCTACCTCCACTAGAAGCCTGATAGTATGGTTCATAGTATTGAGAAGAAGCACCAGCTGGTCTGTGCCTATGGAGACGATGGCATACTCCCTGTCACGGGAAATTTAGGAAGCGCGCCTGCGATTCTAGGTCATCTTGAATGGAGAAATCCTTTTCTGGCATGAATGGTGAGTTTCTTCCATCTGATTCTTCAAACCTGAACCATGGAGACATGATGAACCTACCGAATACCAACAAATCCGAGAGATTAATCGGGAAATCTAAGATCTAATTAATACACGATGGATCTAAGATATGGAGCAGCTACAGGAAGAAGATGACTAGAAGAGTATAGGGTCTTAGGGTGGCTTCTGTTATACGAGATAAAGGGGAGGTAGGGTGGAGCGGTAGGTGGGTGCGTGATGACCAGACGAAGGCCCACACATGGTACCACTTGGGCGGAATACGCTCGTCTAAATAAAAGGAATACGCCACTGTGGGGGTCACCTAGTCAACTTTTGGGGAGATCGCGGATTCGACGCGGACGGCTGCGATATCTATTCGGCCCGGAAACAGTTTGTAATTTTCTGGGTTGCTCTTCAGCGGGAAAAACTAAGATAGTTACAATTTGTACTAAACTCTTATATTTTTATAAAATATTTTTTACATGTTTCAATTTAAATGAGCATAATTTCAGTTACTTAATTGCCATACTTAACCACATAGCAATGTTGATAAATGTTAGCTACAATATTCTTAGTTTTACACTTGTCATGCATATATTTAAATAAGTTTATGTTCATTTTAAAAAATGCATTTTGAAACATAATTTTCTTCTTGAATTATTTTATATACATGTCATCAACTATATAGTGTATGTGTATTTATGTTAACAATATCAAAGCGTTCAACCAAATAAATATCTTAATAGTTGTTTCTCATGCATTGTTAGCTACGCATACTTATTGAAACTTTAAAGTACAAATTAAACTATTGACATGATTATACAATACTACCTCCATCGTAAAGCTTAAAGCTTGATTTTTTTGAAAAGTCAAGCTACAGATAGTTTGACCAAACTTTTAGAAACAATTATCAAGAACTGTGATATTATATTGATACCATGCAAAAATATGTTTCATGATGTATCAAAGGGTATGGAATTCATATTGTAAATATTAATTTCTTTTCTAAAAACTTGGTCAAACTTTACATAGTTTGACTTTTGAAAAAAAAGTATAAGCCTTAAGCTTTGGGACTGAGGTAGTATATTTTTATGGATAAATATGCTTTAACATGTTACGCATGGTCCAATAATAAGTTGATAATATATGCCTTTTGTACTAGGTATCCAAATAGCAATTTGTACAGTAATCACATGTGAACATAAAATTACATGCATTCTAGTATGTTTTCTTACAAGGAATTGAAATTATTTTCATCTAGCGTATACAAGAAGTCCTAACTAAGCTTGTTGTCACCAATTTGACATAAAAGTTCTACATGAAGCTAAACATGAAATTCTAATCAACATAGATTTTATTACGAACTAACTAAGCTCGTTGTCACCAATCTGATAGATATGTTCCTACCTGGTACAATTCGAATTTGCTCTTATATCGCATCTTATGATTAAAGTGTTAGTGAAGACCCAAGAATTGTCAAAATGTTTGCAAGGAAACCAAAATATTTCCAATCATGTTGGATTGATTGCATCAATATTGACGAATATAAATGACATTAGGACAAATAGTTGGGGTGAGTTTCTTGAATAAGTGAAGATCTTTTGTATCAAGAAAAATTATCGTGTCAAATATGGATGATAAGATAGTACTTAGGGGTTGTTCAAGGGGTCATGTGGTGCAAATTTTTCAAGTTTTCCCCAACCAAAACACGCAGAACCTTTTTGTTCTTGTATTTCATTTCAGAATCCTCTAAACGCTACATCCAAATTAACCTTTTTGTTCTTGTATTTCATTTCATTCAGAAGCCTCTAAACGGTACATCCAAATTAACCCAGCTTAATCGTCGGATTGGCTCTCTTCTCCGTGGAGACACTTTCTGAAGATGCACATAACCTCTTCCTGGGCACCTACGCAAAGTATAGCTAGACAGAACAGCACCCAACTTTCCAGGGCCGGTGCGGCACCTGCAAGACCATACGCAGGAACTGACGCTTCTTGTGCTTAGCAGTTACAAGGGCTCCAGTTTAGTACTAATTAACATTTAATGTAGTACCTTAAACAATTGATCATGCCCCCGCTTTTGTGCGAACATCCTCCCATTTAGGGTGGCAATACTGGCAAATATGCGAGGACGGACCCCATAAACTAAGGCCTGGTCTTGCATCATTGCATGCATGGGTAGAGCTAACTAGCGACAGTGACCCGGAGACATTTGCACGAACAAGTACAGTTGTTAATGTATTTTGAACCACTCCTAACAGACATCAGTGCACTAAACACTCGGACGGGTTGCGAAGCAGGACGTATATATATCATCTCTCATGAGGGTTAGATGAATACTTGAGTTCAAACTGCTTAGTCTCCTCCTCTCTACAAGTCTTCACTCTCTTGTGAGCTGAAGACTGAGTTGTTCTATTGTTTGGTGGTCTCGTTCTCGGAACAGGATGAGGAGTACATGCGACTTGCTGCCACTGGCTGCAGCTGTGGTCTTGGTCGTGGTACTGACGGACACGGTGGCTCAAGGCATCCGACTAGACGCAGAGACCCGAGCATCAGTCAGCAGCCCGATGGTCAATGTAAGTAGTGATTCGGATTTTCTTATTCGCGATCTAAAGCTTTGTACCCAATTATTATGGAGATTAACTTGCTTATGTTCATGATTGCAGCAATCAAGCGACGATGTGGTCAAGGGTTCTCCTACAAGCTCAGTAACCGATGCGACGACAAGCGTCGTTGCTGCGGGAGAGGTTACGGCAGCGGCACACAAGTTGCCCGAGTTCCATGAAGACTATTACGTTCCCAATGTTCACAGTCCTAGACATCACTGACCGAGAAAAGTAACTTGTTCACTCTCTCAGTCGATCACTGATCTTTGTCTAAAACAGACTAGAGCTAGTTAGTCAGTCACAGCTACTGCAAGGCTGCCATGCGTAGTTGCTAAAAACTCCATGTAAGTTCAGGTAGTGAGCGCATGGCAATAGCAAAAGGCATGTCAAGCTTAAACTCCACTTCAGCATCTCTGTAGGCAGGAGAAGGAACGGTTTTAATGTACACTACCTTGATGAAAAATGACAATATTTGAAGGCTTCAAACATTTTGACAATAGGCATGCCCTATCCCTCCAAATATGTTCGGTTTGTGTTCCTAATCAGTATGAAGTGTACAATGAAAGATGTACACAATGAAAGCTTGTCCAGTTATACATCTCAAGTTCAGTCTGGCTATGTGCACCCACCTTACGGTGCAGTAGACGGGAGAGCTTCTCCTCCTTTGTGAACTGAGTAAGCATAGATCTGGTGCTAATTTGTTGATGCAGAAGACAATACCCATTATACCCTAACTAATTAGTAACAAGAAGGGGGGGCATACTCTTTCTGAAAAAAAAAGAACAAATAATAATGCAGTTGACTGTCCTTGACATGTACTGGTCAACTGGTTAAAACTACAGGTAATCATGGAGTGTGTTGCTACCAAGGTTTTGGTTCCAGACCTGGAAAAAAATCCCGAGGGTAGTCGGGATTTCCGGTCACCGCGGTTACCAGAAAATCCCGACCGGTTACCGGACGAATTTAAAAATTAAATTTCGAATTCAAATTTTTGGTAGAACAGTTTACAGAGAAATTTTATTAAAATTCAAAAATTCAGGATTTTTTGACCGGTAAACCGGATTTCCCGATTGTTAACCAAAACGCTGGTTACTACGTCGGAGAGCACCACCACGCTATTGGTAATGGTTTTGTGGACATTATTACAACTTCGTAGCAGATACCAACCCCAGCACTGTGAGGCTTTGCCGGAAATGCTGCAGCGTTGCTCACCATGTAGTGATGTACTTTACGCCCCGACAGTACGGTTGCCGGAGAGTATTCTATATCCTTTTTTCTTAGAGAGTATTCTATATCCACCATCTTCTGTTTTCCACATGTGCATGATAACTAGACGACTGATTGAGCTATAAGCTATAGCCATCTTTTGAAGGCATGGATATAAGTACTCCCTCTTACCCAAATTAGTTGGCTCAAATTTGTTAAGATACGGATATATCTAATACTAAATCATGTCTACATACAATCGAATATAGACAAATCTAAACTAATTTAGATCGGAGGGAGTACTATAAACGGAACAGAATTTGGGGCTAGGGACGGAGCTGGCATATAGCCGCTGGGGTGAAAATTAGCAATCTCTTCATTATGTACTACTAATTAATGTAAATTTTAGCGAAATGACACTAGTAGAATAGTGATAATATAGCACTGACCCATTGAGAATTTTTTTAAGCTTCGTCCCTATTTGGGGCATGACATTCTCAAGAGTCTAAACAGGTAATAGGAGAATGTATAGAGAACCCAAGAAGGAGAAGGTAAAGAAATAAAACAACACTAGCTAAATACTCGTGCAATAAAGACGGAAATTATATCAGCATGTTGGTTCCCCAAAAAAGATGTGAAGAAACATTTCTAAGAAAAACTTATGCATGCCTTCAAAGATAGCTTGTAACTCGAGCGATCAGCCGCTCACTATCCACCGGCGTGCCAAGGAGGCAAGACGACACGCCCTGGTGCCTAGCCGAGTCAGTGCTCCGTCCAGCTGGCAGCCGTGGCCTGTGGGGTTATGCTATACTAGATCGCACACAAGTCTGTCGGTCTGTTCATCACGCTGAGGAAAAATTTCTACTAACTGGTTAGTGTGTTTTCTATATGTCTACGGCATATCACTCTTGGTTAATTAGCAAACTTGCATACGAAATAATAAATTATATGAATAAGACATCTATTTGTTTTAGTTTTGTTGTTGCCCCTTTAATCCAAGATTTTAGAAAGATCCAAGAGTGATTTATAATAGAATCCGACCACAATGACTAATTAATTATCCATCTTTAGAACATAGACTACTTTAAAAAAATAGACTAAAGTTTTGTTATTGCCTTCAAACTTATCTTGGTCACTTCTCCTGCGCCGACACGGTCACCACCGAGCCCATGCTTCCTTCCTCTAACTCCTCGTCCACCTCCCCCCTCCCCCCCCCCCCCCCCCCCTACTTCAAAAAAAATAGACTACTAAAGTTTTGTTATTGCCTTCAAACGTATCCTGGTCACTTCTCCTGCACCGACACGGTCACCACCGAGCTCATGCTTCCTTCCTCTAGCTCCTCGTCCCAAGACGGTCACCGCCATATGAGCATAACCAGCGAACAACAAATTATTTGTCATGGTTCCATTTTTTAGATTATTATTAGGCGATACAAGACGACATATACAATTACGTATCTCAAATCTCCGAAGTCCACTTTCGTGAGGTGCCCCTGTAACTCGGCAACCGCTAGTCCTTGCTAGAGCGATGTACTGTAATATGTTTAGTTTCAAGTCAAACTTATATTAGCATATAGTACATCGCTAAAATTATAATATGACATGTGGGTTGTTCGTTGTGGTCAAGTGGGAACAATCACCACATCGTACAGGATAACACGTTGTACAACGATCAGAGTAAACCTGGCGTCGGCTACTTTAATCTAGTTCGATCGATAGTCTCCACTTAGTGGTACTAGGTTATCAGGCTTGACGCTGATGCGGTTCCATCAACTTTGTTTATGTTGTCTACAAAGACACACATTCACGTCGTAAATAGTTGTATATATCAGATATAATCGGTGGACAAGTGATTAGTGGTTAGAAGGAACGTGGGTTCTGTCCGCACAGCATGTCATCGAAGTTCATAGTCAACATGCTTGTCCAGATGCATCTGGTTGGGCCAGTTGAATATGTACATCGTGATCCTTACAGAGCACAAACAAATGGTTGCTGGGACAGCCAGTTAACATGATTTTGCCATTACTGTCTATGATCTGGAAGGTCTACTTTCAGACAAGCCTTCACTGATAGAGGCTAGCCGGCCCCAACAATTCATTCCACCACTACTGTTTGTGATCTCGAAGGTGTCCTTTCAGAAAACATGTTATCCATTAAGAAAATAACGAGCAAGGTGAACATATAAACCAAACAGTTACTCAGAAGATGCAGTACTGGTGACTAGGTTATAGTGTCTCAATGGCTGTTTTGACAGGCCACAAATTTTTGCAAGTATGTAACACACCCGACAGTGCATATATAGATCAACTTCAAGTGGAATGGTCATATCTGATCCCTTGGAGATTCGAAGAGGCAATGTTTGACATATTATGCCAGATGCTTGATTAGCTGGTACAGTACCAATCCATAAAATAGAAACATTAAGACAAAAAATATATAAAGCACTTTCAATTACTAGTAAAGATGAATATGCGTGGACAATGAAAAGGAACAGCTAGCTAATTAACCTCTTCCTCTGCGTGCCTGGTCCCGATCTGAATATATATCCTTCCCGTCACGGAGCCAGCCACTTCAACATCACCCTCTCTTCCATGCATATGCATCCTTCGATTCTCAGCAGCAGCCGCCCTCTTCCTGCAGACTTCAGGTTACCCAAATGCTGTCTTCATCTGTGTCCATCTTTTCACGTCGATCATCTGTTTCCCATGCAAGAAGATGCCGTCGACTTTCATTTTACTTGATTTCATTCCTTATTTTTCTTCTTGCTTGTGCTATGTTTCTCGATGTCAAAAACTTCACCATGTTCTTCTTCTGCAAATCACACAAACAAAAAAGTTTTTAGATAGCTAAGTAGCTACGTGACATGCACTTCAATAATTTTCTCCTTGGAAAAAGATAGTGAACAGCGATTGGTTAGTTGTTTTGTGCGTTTAGCTAGAGCAACATGTCAATTTCCTTTTCACAGAAGTGTACGTATACATGCTTTTACTTTATGTGCAAGAATTACTTTGTTGTATTAGACATGGTTTTAAAGGCGTCGCCTAGTCGTCCAGGCGCCCCTCCTCCGCCTTGGAAAAACGCCCGCTTTAGGCGCCTAGGCGTCCAAAGCGCCCGCCTAGGCGACGCCTAGGCGTCAGAGCGCCCCCTGATCGCTTTAAGACGCCTTAACGCCTTTAAAACCATGGTATTAGATAGATGGAGAATAAAGAGCTATGTGCATCTATTGATGCAGAGGCCAGGGATATCCACATTTCCAAAAATAATAGATAGAAGGAGCACGCAAACCGGGTCCTGGTAGGGTCGTCGTGAACAGCATGGCCAATAAGTTGCAGCAACGGAGTAGTCTGCCGGAGGCTTTTACATTCGATTACTTAGATCGAATCACAGGTGGTTTCTCCGAGGATAGAAAAATTGGTCAGGGCGGCTATGGAGTAATTTACAAGGTATGATCAATACTTACCTGTTTTTCTTTCAAATGATAATATCAACATCTAAAACCATGCCCAATAAAGAAGATTCTCAACAGGGAGAACACCAAGGGGAACTGATTGCTGTAAAAAAGCTTTACGAGAAATACGACATGGATTTTGATGAGTGCAGTAATCTTATGAAGACCGACCATCAAAATATCATCAGGTTGGTCGGCTACTGCCATGATACACAGTTACAATATGTAAAGAAGGATGGAGAATATGTTGGTGCTGATCGGCGTGAAAGACTGTTGTGCTTCGAATATTTCCCGTCTGGAAGCCTTGACAAATATCTTTATGGTATGAATGGTGTCGTAGTTACAATACCTTAATCCTTTTGTATGAAAAAAACAATTTGCCCATAAACCTATGTCTTGGTAGTATAATATAATGAACTTTATGTTTACCTTCTGCAGATGAATCCTGTGGCTTTGAATGGCACACACGTTTTAAAATAATTATAGGAATCTCCAAGGGTATAAGTTATCTTCACCAAAAAAATATTTGGCATCTGGATCTAAAGCCTGCCAATATATTATTGGATGAGAAGATGACAACCAAAATTGGAGATTTTGGTTTGTCCACACTCACTGATTCAACAAAAACCTGTATCATACAAGTGGTTAAAGGAACACTGTAAGTCTTTTGCTTTGCGACCAGCATGGACATGTTAAGTTCATAGGTCAAGCGAGGTAAACAAACTCTTTGTTTTAACTTGACATCAATGCTAACTCTATGAGATGCCATGCAGAAAATACATACCACCAGAGAACTTCATGGAAGGTGCCATCTCAAATAAATCTGACGTATTCAGTTTCGGCGTTATGATCATAGACATAATAGCAGGACCAAAAGGCTACAAACGAAGCGGTGAAATGTCTTCAGCAGATTTTATTGACCATGTAAGATACAAAAATTCCTGTATATACATTGTTGAACAACAATCCCTTTCACTCATGCTTTGTGTCTTATCAATGCATTGCATGCCAACTTAGTATGTTGTCTCAATTTTGCAGGTACTTCAGAACTGGGGGAAAAGGGTGGAGAAAACAATGTTATCCCATATTCAGACGTGCATCAAAATAGCATCAAGATGTGTGAAGCGTGAGCGAAATGACAGGCCTACCATAACCGAGATCGTCGAAGAACTGGATAATATAGAGGAAACGTCACACATACTCCAGGTGTATATTGTCAACTCGCTCCCATTGGCCGGTGATGTCGTTTTCTCTAGTAATATAATCTTTTCTGTGTGTGCACATTGTGCCTTTCTACATCCTGTGAGGAATTACATATGAGTTAGTAAGGAACAACTCCTCTGTTGCCGAGGTATTATTGTGCACATGTTATAATTAACATAACCAATCTATTTCCCAGATGCATCCTCTGGTAGCTGATTCATCCTCATACGCTGCCTGGAAGCAGCAGACAGTTGCGTGTCATGGTATGTATTAAAGAGTTCACCCTTGATACTTAGAGCGAGTGTAGTATACAACTTCTTTTCGTGTGCTCTTCTCCGTTTAAATATGTCAACATGTACACCGTATTCACAATGTATATGTTGATATTTTTGTATATGAACTTGGTCAAACAGGGATGACCACGCTAGTTGATCCACTTGGTGGCGTGCCGGTGTACGTGATGCTTCCATTCAACATGGTGGGCACCGATGGGGAGCTGTCGCCGACGCTGACGTTGAGGAGGAACCTGGAGGAACTGAAGAGCGTGGGGGTGGCAGGGGTGGTGGTTGAAGTGTGGTGGGGCGTGGTGGAAAGGAAGGGGCCCAAGCAATATGACTGGGAGGTGTATATCTCCAGATCGTGGATATGGTGAAGAAAGCCGGACTCAGACTGAAGATGGTCTTGTCCTTCCACGAGTGCAAAATCGGCGACTCGATCAAGTACGGCCAATGTGTCGTTGTTGTTACGTACTCTGATCTGATGCTAGTTGCGCCTGTATGTAGGAGACATGATGCATGCACACTGACACTGAATTCACACTGTGGTCTGCAGCATCCGATTGCCGCCATGGGTGGTCAAGAAGATGGAGGCCAACCAGGACATGATGTACACGGATGCAGAAGGCCACCGGAACTCTGAGTACATCTCCCTCGGCTGTGACACGAAGCCAGTACTCGGGCGCAGGACCCCGCTGCAGGTCTACGAAGACTACATGCATGGGCTCCACGGCGAGTTCGGCAAGTACCTGGGCAAAGACAGCGTCATCGTGGTAGACAAAACACATCCCAGTAGCATAGTGCCTCTGCATGTAGCAAACATAAGTACCCTATATATACGAACGAGGTGAGCTCATAACGAGATTTTACAGGAGATCCAAGTGGGCATGGGGCCTGATGGTCAGCTGATGTACCCTTCCTATTCCAAGGCCAATGGATGGTATTTCCCAGGCATCGGCGAGTTCCAATGCTATGACAAGGTGGGCAATATCAAGTTGACTACACGCGCTACTTTTACGTGTTTTATTCTCCTTGGAATTGTTTGTAAAACCCCGGTGCATTAATTCGGTTGGTACAGTACATGAAGAAGTCGCTGAAGAAGGCGGCCAATGCGAGGGAGAAGCCAGAGTGGGCACATGTTGGCGGCCCGACAGGCGCTGGCACGTGCAACGAATTCCCGGAGAATACCAACTTTTTCCAGAAGGACGGCGAGTGGAAAGATGAGTACGGCCAATTCTTCCTGTCATGGTACTCCCGCAAGCTCCTGAAGCACGGAGATCGCTTGCTGGCGGCCGCGGTTTACGTCTTCGGCGAAAGCAGCGACGCCACACTCTCCGCAAAGGTTCCTGGCATCCACTGGCACTATGGAACTAGTTCCCACGCCGCCGAGCTCACGGCAGGGTACTACAATACACAGCAAAAAGAAGTCGAGCAAAAAGACGTCGACAACACGCAGCGCCGTGATAGGTATCTGCCGATCATCAAGATGCTACACAAGCAAGGCGCCGTGCTCAACTTCTCCTGTGTGGAGATGAGGGACTATGAGCAGCCGGCGCAAGCCAACAGCTCACCAGAAACCCTGGTAAAGCAGGTTGGTGAAGTGGCGAAGAAGGCCAATGTGTTGTTCCTCGGCGAGAACGCGCTGCCGCGATACGACGAGTACGCGTTCTCGCAGGTTGTGGATACAGCCGCCAGAATAGGGATGAGCGCCTTCACGTACCAGCGCCTGAGCAAACAGATGTTCGAGCCCGACAACTGGCGGAGGTTCGTGGCGTTCGTCAAGGACATGTCCAAGATCAGCGCCATGGCGCCTTGAGTCAGGACAGAAAAGAGAAATATCCTTTAAAATGATTTCATTCGGAACTTCCAATCTCTTTGATTTGTTATAGCGACAGGTTTTCCTGCGGTGGCCTAGTAATCTTTATTGATTTTGGTTGTTTGAGAGACTGTTTTCACTATTCAGTTATTCGAAATGGGTACTTATTTTAGTTGTATTGGTTTGTTCTAAAATCTAAACCAGATGCCTGGGATGGAGTATGTTCCGCATTTCTTTAAAACTGTGAGTTCGATGTCAATCATTTGCTGGAAATAATATGCGATATGCTCTTCTGTATGAGTTAGGGTTGATCTCCGCCTAGTTCTCTGTTTTATCATATTGCAAAATTGGTGATATACTCTTCTGTATGAGTTGAGAATCGACACCTATCAGACAATGATTCCAGTAATCCAGCAAGATATGATCATAATTCCTAACATAAGATCAGTAGAAAAGCGTGTCCCCCGTGACAACCCGTATCTGAATCAGTAGAAAAGCGTGTCCCCCATGTACCTCAACGACAATGTTAACAGCTGAAATCAAAGTAAGGAAAAACAGGAAGCTAGAAAAATGAAATTTTACCTTGTTCTCCCGGGTCCGTCCGCTTGGTTCTTGCGGGCTTGCATCCCCTTTTGCAGACCTCGGACACCACGCCGTCCACCGGGATCCCCCGTGCAGGTACATGCCGTATCGCTCCCCCGTGCCTGCGCTCTGGCTGCCTCGGTTGCTGGCGGGAGCTGTTAGAGGGCACGGATCTGAGGAGCCCGGCATTTTGTCCATCGCGGCGGAGTTTGAGGACAAGTGAAGGTGGAGGGATGTGCAGGGATTTCGCGGGGGCCGTGCCTGAGCTAAGCCGGCGAAGCTCCGGCTGCTCCCTCGCGACCTAGCAGTGCGATTTGGGCTTATTGGGCTCGATGTGAATCTCCTGGGGAAGCCCACATAGCTTTGCTGCTAACCCGCACTTACAAGATGTGGTATAAGGCGCCCGTAGACAGCCCACCCCACTCCCACCGATTGACTGGGGATAAATTGCGTAGCTAAACAATGGAGTGGAGATTCGTGCACATGAACACCATGATCCTTTTTTAAAAATAAAAAGTTATTTTCTGGGCATCAAAAGATTTTTTAAAAACCCGAATAAATTGCCTAGCTAAACAATGGAGTGGAGATTCGGTGCACATGAACACCATGGTCCTTTTTAAAAAATAAAAAATCATTTTCTGAGCATCAAAAGATTTTAAAAAAAAAATTGCCTAGCTAAACAATGGAGTGGAGATTCGGTGCATATGAACACCATGATCCATTTTAAAAAATAAAAAAAATCATTTTCTGAGAATCAAAATATTAAAAAACGAATAAATTGTGTAGCTAAACAATGGAGTGGAGATTCGGTGCACATGAACACCATGATTCTTTTAAAATAAAAAAATCATTTTCTGAGCATCAAAAGATTTTTAAAAACCTGAATGTAGCCAATGATTTATCCCATAAATGCAAACATATATTAATTTCAAATACTCTCTCTGATCCATAATAAGGTTGGGAGCTTAGTTCAGTTTAGTCCTAATTTAAACTAAAGCACCGACACTTATTATAGATCGGAGGTAGTACATTGTATTGTGAGCTACATAAAAATGACAAAAGTGTGGATCCAAGTATGCACAGTTTTAAATATTCAAATTTTATCCAATTTCGTATTTTTTGTACCCCACAATATAAAAAATTTGGGGTTGCGATTTTTGCATGTTTGTAGGATACAACATCGACTATGCCTAGAATTTATTTTCAGATTTTCTTAAAACTTTTAAATATGATTTTTGATTTTTTTTAAACAAAGGGGAACTGCTATATACTAAAAGATATCTAGATATTCCTCAAAAAAAAAAGATATCTAGATACATTCGTTTCACAAAAACTAAAACATCTTATATTAGGAACGGATGGAGGGAAACATAGAACTAGTTAGCGTTCCACATGCTTCTTTTGATCTTGTGTTTCGTTTCAGAATCACCTAAGACGCTACATCCAAATTATAATCCACTTTAATTGCCATGCTCCTCTCTTCTCTCTGCAGACACTTTCTGAATACGTGCGTAAACTCTGTCTGCCCATCTACGCAACATCTCGCTAGACAGAGACCGGCCGGGGCCGGCACCCAACTTTCCAGGCCGGGCAATGTGTGCGGCACTGGAGACCAAACACATAAACTGTTGCTTCTTGTGTTTAGCAGTTACGAGCGCAGCAGTTTTATTATGTAGATATAGCACTAATTAAGAATCCAGTGGCTTAATTAATTGATCATGGCCCAACTTTTGCGCAAACATCCGCCCATCTAGTGTGGCATGCAAGGACGGGTTCTAATATTCAAGTCAATGAACAACAGTGATCCAGAGACATTTGTACGCTTAAGTGTTGTTTAACGCTTATCTGTGTTGACGATAACCCGCTCTTGCTAAACACCAGTGCGGAAAACACTGGGACAGGTTGCAGGGCAGGACGTATATATGCCATCTCCCATCAGGTTACATGCTTCAGTTCAAACGACACGACGACTAAGTTAGCCAACAACCCTCTCCTCTCTCTACACTCTCTTCTAAGCTGACCACTGAAGTATACTCTCATATATAGTTAGCGACATCGATCTCTGACAGGATGAGCAGGAGTTCCAGCAACTTGTCGTCACTGGCTGCAGCTGTGATTTTGCTGCTGGTACTGACAGCGGCCACCGAGGCTGAAGGGATCCGACTGGACTTACAGACCCGGGAATTAGTCAGCAGCAGCAGCAGCAATGTGATGGTCAATGTAAGTAGTGGTTCTGATGATCTTATGACTAATTCGGTGTCTGAATCTTCATTTGGACCCAAAATATTATGGAATCATCCTTTGTCAATATGCTGACTTGCTGGTATTCCTGAATGCAGAAGCAAAACGATGAAGTGGCCAAGGGTTCTGCTACAAGCTCCGTAACCGATGCGACGACAAGCGCCGTTGTTGCCGCGGGAGAGGTTAGGGCGGTGGCGCATGGCTTGCCGGAGCTCCAGGAAGACTACTACGTTCCCAGTGTCCACAGTCCTAGGCACCACTGACCGGAAACGAATTTTGATTTATTCTTCTTTCCTCTCTCCGGATAACTGATCTCTCTGTTAGCGTGACACAAAATTACGTTCTTCCAGAACATACTGGAGCTAGTTTTTTTTTTCTCTTTTCCGAGGGAAACAAAGTAGAGCTAGCTAGTTAGTCAGGCTAACAGTCATTCATATGCGTCTGATGTACTACACTAGTTAGCTACAGGGTGCTAAAGATAGTTGGTAGATTCCATGTAAGCTCAGGCAGTGAGCACCTGGTGATAGCATTGGCAATACGAATTTGAAGCAACAATCGGCCCCGGATGTTGTCTGCCACTGCCATGCATCTCTGTGGATACTCCGCAAAGTTCCTCTGTCATTTTGGCATGCAGCCTGAATCCGGTGGTGATCTACTCACGTCTGTGGGCTTCCATGCCCCTAATTTTTCTAGTGATATAAGTATATTACGCTGTCCCTGATAGATAACGCGTCTGCATCGAACTGCTCGCATATCTCTTGATGTAGAACTGCGAAAGACCGTCCTAGTTAACTGCAATAAACTCCTGGCAACCAGCGACAGTTTGTAGACAGAGAGACGGGTTAACTAATGGTAGCGTACGTAATGCGCCAAACAGCAGCACTAGGACATTATTGGAAGCTCGTCGCCGGATATGCTGCAGTGTTGTTCGCCAAGTTCTGCTATTGTGCTATACTACTGTAGCTTTTATGCCAGGGCCGTACGATCGCGCACTAAAGTATCTAGTTCAACATACGACCACTGTTTCCCACATGCTTAATGATAACTGGTTGATTGATGATGGGCTAGCCACCTTTTTTTTTGAAGGCAAGGATAAGTGGCTGAATGTGGTAGTATTCGGCCAGAAACAAGTACTAACATATAGCATCATCACCATGGAACGAAAATAAAAATACAACATGTACAACGCTAGTGGCACACCACGTGCTTATTCTTTTCTTGCATTTCATTCCAGAAGCATCTAAACGCTAGTTCCAAGTTAACCTCGGCAAAACCCAGCTTAATCGTCATGATGTTCTCTTCACCCTGCAGAATGCAGACGCTTTACGCCGAGTGGTAGTAGTAGTAAGTACCGAGAGAGAGAGAAAACTTTATTAAGCACTAACGAACAACTTATCAACTTATCGTCTTAAACAACTGATCATGGCCCAACTTTTGTGCAAACATACATACATAATATGCATGCATGGCCGGACTCTATAAATTAAGGTAGGGACAGTAACCCGGAGACATATGCATGGACATGTATTTGTTTAATGTGTAGTATACGCTCTAGTTAAACCCCTCCTGACAGGCATCAGTGCAGCAAACACTGGGATGGTTTGCAAAGCAGGAGGTACACGTACCATACCCCCCTGAAGCTTGCTCCCGCGACCAGGAGGTTAAATACTTCAGTGCAAGCGACCTGATCAGCCTAGCCTTCTCCTCTCTGCATGATCTGAATTCTGAGATAAAGAGTGAAGCATACTCATAGATATCTGACACTCTGCCAGGATGCTAAGGGGTTCCACCTACTTGTCACTGGCTGCAGCCGTGATCTTGCTTTTGGTACTGACGGCGGCCACTAAGGCTGAAGGAAGCCGACTAGACGCGGAGACCCCAGCGTCAGTCAGCGACAACAGCCCAAAGATCAATAATGTAAGCAGTGGTTCTGATGATCTTCCGATTCGTTGTCTGAATTCTAGACCTGGTGTATTACTCCGAAACCATTATTTCTGCATGTGTTAACTTGCTTGATTCGTGATTGCAGAAACAAAGCGATGAGGTTGTTAAGAGTTCTACGACTAGCATGGCAGGCGATGCCGCGATAAGCGTCGTTTCTGCGGGACAAGTTGGGGCAATGGCGCACATATTGCCAGAGCTCCAAGAAGACTACTACGTTCCAAGTGTTCACAGTCCTAGGCACCACTGACCACAAAAAAATATTGATCTCTAGAACAGACTAGAGCTAGTTAGTCAGTCGCAGGAAATTCCATGTAAGCTCGGTGGGCGCATGGTGATAGCAAATGTGAACCTTAACTGATAACTCCACCTCTGCATCTCTGGTAAGCTGGAGAGAAGAGACAGTTTTGATGTACACTAACTTATTGACGAATGACAATACTTCATGGCTTCAGATTTCCTGTGTAAGCTTGTGTAGTTTTGAAACCTGAACGAAGACGCACCTGTGAAGAACAGAACAGCCAATTTATTGAAGCAGGAAAGCCAAAGAGCATCCAGAATCCGACTTGAGAAGAAAAAGTGTCCACGTACTAGTTTAACTGTCCCTGACACCTCGATCGCAAGCAGAGTTTTCTGACAGAGGCTAATTGTGGTAAATACATGTACTCGTCAGCTGGTTAACTACTGTCTACTGGCATCGTGGGGTGTGCTGCGTGAGAGAATTCCACTACGGTATGTGCCGGTGGATGGTTTGTGGACGTCATTACGAGTTCGTAGCCTACGATGCTTTGCCGGATATGCTGCAGTGTTCTTCGCCAAGTTATGTGCCGGCCGGACGCTGCACTGAATATTCTATATGTCCTCCCTACGTTTCTCACACGTGCTTCGTCACAGCTAGATGATTGATTGATTGAGCTATAGTCAGCTTTTGAAAGGGAAAATGATTCCCTTCCCCCGGACGATCATCGTCCGGGTCGGGTAGCGTGAACCGCTCGCATTAAGAGCAAAGCCCACCACCTACGGTGCCAGTTTCTCTCGCTCGCCTCCGTTCTTCCTTTTTCTTCTCCCCGCATCGGCCATGGAGGAGCTGCAATCCCCGACGAGGTCTCCCCGCACGAGCAGTTCGGCCGCCGCCGCCCGCTCCCTGGCATCCTAGGCCGCCGTCACCGGAGATGGCAGGCCGCCCTAGCCCGCCGTCGGTAGAGACGCAGGACGACGTCGCCCTAGCTCCCTTCGAGATCTCCTCTGCCGCTAGGCGCTCCACCTTGCTGCGGAGCCCGGGCCACCGACAAGCGGCGCTGGTATGAAGCCATAGCGGCGAGGACGACGACGAGGATGCCGCGCTGCCGGTAGGATGCCACCTCCCTACCTCCCTGGCGCTCTAGCATGTCCTCGTTGGAGATGCCAGCCTCCCGATAGCCGTGGTTGCTACCGACGGCCGACGGCTCTGCTGCAAGGGGTACGAGGGCTTGTTAGGAATGGCTGATGTTGTTGCCACCTTGTACGGTGACGGTTTTTTGCTATCGACGGTCTGTGTCGTCGCTACCGACGGCCAATGGATTTACTACAGTAGTACAAATATTTCAATACAATCATTCTCCTATTTTTTTCTACGACATCCTCGATGAGGTCTCCGACGAGGTGCTTAGCAAAATCTCCAGCGAGGTCTTCGACAATGTTAGTTTTTTGCTACATTAGAAAGTTAAACTTTGTTGCTACAACCGTCTTGTGGTTTTGCTAAAACAGTGATAACTTTTTGCCACAAGGTCTCCGGTGAGAGTCACCAGCGAGTTTTTTTCGACGATGTCTCCGGCATAGTCGGTTTTGCTATATTAGCACAATTCTTTGTTGCATGGTCTTCGGCGAGCAGCGGGACGTTCTATTTTCTGGAACAAACCGTTTTTCGGTTCGGAAGCAAAACGGGAACATTTATAGAAAAAAAAGATGTTTTTGCAGCAAAATCGAGATTTGGAACGACTTTGGGGACAGGTGCCGCGCGCGGATGCAGGACAATGGGAAGCCTAGCAGTTTCCTTTTGAAAGGCACGAAGAAGTGGTGCAAACTGTAAATAATGTGGTGCATTAGGTTTCTAGACCTAGGGCCGGCCCTGAGGGGGGGGGGTCGAGAGGGGTAGCCGTCCCAGGCCCCGGAAGCCAAGGGGGCCAGCTAGGTGTGCACTCTGCAGCAAGGGAGCAGCTTTGGCGCCGCCATTAGAATAGAGTTGACCTGTCGTCCGGTTCATGCACAGGAAGGACGAAGCGTTACATAGGCTACTCCTTAGTGGGCTGAGAGTGGGCCTTTTTCCGTTTTTCAGCTTGGAACGTTTTGTCCTTTACCTTAGAGCGGCCCTTTCTCCATTGTTCAGCTAGATTTAAGTGCGGTGGGTTAGACCATGCCCAGATCGATCGATGTATAGCAGCACACGATCACCCCGTAAAAAATAATTAGCACACGACCAAAATATTTCCCGTTTCATTTCCCTAAGCGTGAAAATAGGTTAATCTGCACATGGTCTAATTTTTTTACGTGGCTTATGGGAGTAGATGCTAAGAACGATTCTTACCTACGAAAAGCCACAACGGTGATATTATGGTTGCCAAACTCCGGTGTTAATCCCATGACAACTATAGTGAGAGAAACTGACATCCACCAGCCGCATGTATGGTATAAGCCACACGTTAAGTGCGGAGCCGGTCTCGCGAACGACGTCGCGTAAGGTTGGCCTGGACCGCTTCAATCTCACTATCCCGCGCCATAAGAAGAACACAAACAAGAGGCTTGCAACAGAAAACATCAACGCCCGCAACAACCATGTTGCGTTCTACTCGTGAAACACATCTACGTATAGATCTAGCTCTGATACCACTGAAGGGTTTCGCAGCATAGTAAATCAAAATTTTCTACGGAAGCGAACAGAGGGAAAGCCAAGATCTAATCTAGGAGATGCAAACAACGAGAGAGATTGGATTGGATCTTCATACCCTTGAAGATTCGCACAGCGGAACGTCCGTCGGAACGTGGGTGATGTAGTCGTACTCGCTTCTCCTCCTCGCGATCCGATCCGATCTAGCACCACAAGTGGCGGTGCCTCCGTGAGATGCACACGTGCAGCACCTCGACGTCTCCTCCTTCCTCGGACCAGCAAGTAGGGTGGAGAGATAGATTGGATCTACAACACGACGGCGTGGTGTATATGGTGGAGAATTTCTGCAGCAGGGCTTCGCCTACAAACAGTCGGGAGGGAGAGAGGAGGGCAGCAGGGCAACTAGGGTTTGGAGGAAGGTGTGTAGGGAGGGAGCGCCCTAGCCCTCTATATATAGAGGGGGAGGGGGCGGCTAACCCTAGCCCCTCCTCCAAGCCTTGGGCCGGCGGCCAAGGGAGGGAGGAGTGGGGGGCTAGGATTCTATCTCCAGTTTAAACGATTTAAACTTTCCCTTATCTAGAAATTCTATCCCTAGTTTAAACGATTTAAACTTATCTAGGATCGGCTGGGCCCTATGGGGCCTTGTGCCCCTGGCCCAATGCGGCCAGGACACTCCCTCATAGGCCCATGCCCCCTCCCGGAAGGTGGGACCACGTTGGCCCCCTTCCGGAAGGTTCTAGAAGCTTCCGGTACAATACCGATTAACCCGGAACAATTCCGAACTCCAAAAACTGCACTGCCTTATATGAATCTTATTCTCCGGACCATTCCGGAACCTCTCATGATATCCCGGATCCCATCCGAGACTCCGAACAAAAATTCATAAACCAAGTATCCAATCTATCCTAGCGTCGAGACACGTTAAGTGTGTGACCCTGCGGGTTCGAGAATATGCAGACATGATCTTCTATCAATAATCAACAGCGGGGTCTGGGCACCCATATTGACTCCCACACATTCATCGATGATCATATCGGATGAACCACGATGCCAGGATTCAATCAATCCCATATATATATTCCCTTCGTCTCGCGATATTTTACTTGCCCGAGATTCGATCGTCGGTACCGTCATACCTAGTTCAATCTCGTTCACAGCAAGTACTTTACTCGTTCCGTAATCCGATATCACTTTGTGATTAACTCCTTAACCACAAGCTTGCAAGCGGTGTTGATATCGATTACCGAGTGGGCCCGAAGTATATCTCTCCGACTTTGGAGGGACAAATCCCATCTCGATACATACAACCCAACAGATACTTTCCGGTCACCTGAGAGACACCTTTATGATCACCCTCTCATAGGATGACGTTTGATGACCTCAAAGCTTTCTTCCGATACCAGGGAGTTGCATTATCTCATGGTCTAAGGAATACAATATTTGACATAGGAAAAGCTTCGCAAAGATGAACACAATGACATGATCTAATTGCTTCGCTTAGTTTGGGTCTGTCCACCATATCATTCTCCCAATGACATGATCTCATTATCAATTGACAACTCATGTCTATGGTTAGGAAACCTTAACCATCATTGATCAATGAGCTAGTCCATAGAGGCGTACTAGGGACACGGTGTTGTTCACAAACCACACAAGTATTAATGTTTCCGCTTAATACAATTCTAGCATGGAATATAAACTTTATCATGAACAAGAATTATAATAATAACATCTTTATTATTGTCTCTAGGGCATAATTCCAACAGTCTCCCACTTGTACTAGAGTCAATAATCTAGTTTACATTTGGCAACAATCTTACACCCATGGCACTGACGTGCTGATCATGTTTTACACGTGGAAGAGGTTTAGTCAATGGATCTGCGACATTCAGATCTGTATGTACTTTGCTGATCTTCAGATCTCCATCTGCTATATAATCTCGGATTATATGAAACTTGCGGTTGATATGCTTGGTCTTTGGATGATATCTTGGTTCCTTAGCGAGTGCTATGGCGCCAGTGTTGTCACACAATATCTCCAGTGGGTCCAATGCACTTGGAACCACGCCAAGCTCAGTGATGAAGTTTCTGATCCAAACTCCTTCACTTGACGCTTCTGCAGCAGCCATGTATTCCGCTTCTACTGTAGATCCCGCGACCACGCTTTGCTTGCAGCTTCTCCAGCTCACAGCTCCTCCATTCAAAATATACACGTATCCTGTCTGAGATTTAGCATCATCCTTGTCGGTGTCGAACTAGCATCGACGTAACCTTTTACGACGAGCTGTTCATCACCCCCATAGACTAAGAACATTTCTTTAGTCCTATTTAGGTACCTTAGGATGTTCTTCACGGCTGTCCAGTGTTCCACTCCTGGATCACTTTGATATCTGCTCGTCAAACTAAGAGCATTGGACACATCCGGTCTAGTACACAGCATGGCATACATGATGGAACCTACGGCCGAGGCATAAGGCACTTTGCTCATAGCTTCCCTATCATTTACCGTAGCTGGACACTGAGCCTTGCTCAATATCTTACCTGACAACATAGGCACTGAACCTTTCAATGCCTTATCCATTCTGAACCTTTTCAGAACTTTGTCTAGGTATGTACTCTGGCTTAAAGCTATCAGGCGTCTTTGTCTATCTTTATAGATTTTGATGCCCAATATATAAGCAGCTTCACCTAGGTCTTTCATTGAAAAACACTTGTTCAAATAACTCTTCACATCGTTAAGCATGTCGATGTCATTTCCAATAATCAATATGTCATCCACATATAGTACCAGAAACGTCACCGAGCTCCCACTCACTTTCTTGTAGATGCAAGCTTCGTAGCAATTTGGAACAAATCCAAAGCTCTTGATCACTTGATCAAAACGAAGGTTCCAACTCCGAGACGCTTGCTTCAGTCCATAAATGGAACGCTGAAGTTTGCATACTTTATCAGCATCCTTAGGATCGACAAAACCTTCGGGTTGCATCATATACAACTCTTCATCAATGTTGCCATTGAGGAAAGCAGTCTTGACATCCATTTGCCATATTTCATAATCATGAAACGCAGCAATTGCTAATAAAATCCGAATGGACTTAAACATCGCTACGGGAGAGAAAGTCTCATCGTAGTCAACACCTTGAACTTGTCGAAAACCTTTCGCAACAAGCCGTGCTTTATAGACGGTAACATTACCATCCGCGTCCGTTTTCTTCTTGAAGATCCATTTGCACTCAACGGCCTTTCGGTCGCTAGGAGGGTCCACCAAAGTCCATACTTGGTTTTCGCTCATGGATCCCAATTCGGATTTCATGGCTTCTAGCCATTTCTCGGAGTCTGGGCTCATCATCGCTTCCTCATAGTTCGTAGGTTCGCTGTCTTCTACTAACAAGACAGTCAAGACAGGGTTGCCGTACCACTCAGGAGGGGCACGCGACCTTGTCGACCTGCGACGTTCAGTAGCAGCATCGTCCGAAGCTTCATGATCCTTGTCATTAGCTTCCTCTATTGTTGGTGCAGGCGGCACTGGAACAATTTCAGGTGTTGCGCTACTCTCCAATTCAAGAGAAGGTTCAATAACCTCGTCTAGCTCTACTTTCCTCCCACTCACTTCTTTCGAGAGAAACTCCTTCTCAAGAAAGGAACCGTTCTTTGCGACAAACACTTTGCCTTCGGTTCTGTGATAGAAGGTATACCCAATAGTTTCCTTAGGGTATCCTATGAAGACGCATTTCTCCGCTTTGGGTTCGAGCTTGTCCGACATCAACTTCTTGACGTAAGCTTCGCATCCCCAAACTTTAAGAAACGACAACTTAGGTTTAGCACCAAACCACAGTTCATACGGTGTCGTCTCAACGGATTTAGATGGAGCCCTATTTAAAGTGAATGCAGCGGTTTCTAATGCATAACCCCAAAATGATAACGGCAAACCAGTAAGAGACATCATCGATCGGACCATATCTAATAGGGTTCGATTCCGGCGTTCTGACACACCATTGCGTTGTGGTGTTCCGGGTGGCGTGAGTTGCGAAACGATTCCACTTGCTTTGAGATGCGTGAGAAAATCATAACTCAAATATTCGCCCCCACGATCGGACCGTAGAAACTTAATATTTCTGTTACGATGGTTCTCCACTTCATTCTGAAATTCTTTGAACTTTTCAAACGTTTCAGATTTATGTTTCATTAAATAGATATACCCATATCTACTTAAGTCATCGGTAAAAGTGAGAAAGTAGCGATATCCACCGCGCGTCGAAACACTCATCGGTCCGCATACATCGGTATGTATGATTTCCAACAAGTCCGTTGCTCGCTCCATCATACCGGAGAACGGGGTTTTGATCATCTTGCCCATGAGGCATGGTTCGCATGTGTCAAATGATTCAAAATCAAGAGACTCCAAAAGTCCATCAGAATGGAGTTTCTTCATGCGCTTTACACCAATATGACCTAGACGACAGTGCCACAAATAAGTAGTATTATCACTATCTACTTTGCATCTCTTAGCCTCAATGTTATGGATGTGTGTTTCATCCCTTTCGAGATTTAGAAGAAATAAACCATTCACAAGAGGTGCATGACCATAAAAGATGTTACTCATATAAATAGAACAACCATTATTCTCCGATTTAAATGAATAACCGTCTTGCAATAAACACGATCCAGAAATAATGTTCATGCTCAACGCAGGCACATAATAACATTTATTAAGGTTTAAAACTAATCCCGAAGGTAAAACTAAGGAGAGCGTGCCGACGGCCATCACATCAACTCTTGATCCGTTGCCAACGCGCATCGTCACCTCATCCCTCGCAAGCCGCCGTCTATTCCGTAGCTCCTGTTTCGAGTTACAAATATTAGCAACTGAACCAGTATCAAATACCCAGGCACTACAACGAGGGCTAGTAAGGAAAACATCAATAACATGTATATCAAATATACCTTTGATGGTGCCAGCCTTCTTGTCCGCTAAGTACTTCGGACAGTTGCGCTTCCAGTGACCCTTGTCCTTGCAATAGAAGCACTCAGTGTCCGGCTTAGGACCAGACTTGAGCTTCTTCTCAGCAGGGGCAACGCGCTTGCCGCCGCTTTTCTTGAAGGGCTTCTTTGCACCCTTACCTTTCTTAAAGGAGGGCTTGTTGACCATCAACACATGATTATCCTTCTTGATGTCCACCTCCGCAGCCTTCAGCTTTGCGAATAGCTCGGTGATCGTATCAGTGGAGCCAATCTGATTATGAGTCACTACAAAGCTTTTGTAGCTGGGAGGGAGTGATTGCAGAACCCTGTCAATCTTGAGCTCCTCTGGAATCTTGCAGTCCAGTTGCTCAAGGCGTTGAGTGTAGCCCGACATCTTAATGGCGTGCTCACTAACGGAACTCCCTTCCTCCATCTTACAGTTAAAGAACTTCTCGGAGATCTCATATCTCTCAGAACGGGCCTGAGTCTGAAACATGGTTTTCAGCTCTTAGAGAATCTCAAAGGGCCCGGGATAGTTTTCAAAACGATTTTGAAGTTCCGGTTCCATAGCAAACAACATGGTGCTCTTAATCACACCATAATCATCTTTGCGCGACTGATAGACAGCTTTCTCATCAGCCGGCGCAGTTGCAGCGGGGGGGTTACCTAACGCTTTCTCAAGGACATAGTCCTTTTGACCGCCAGAGAGAATGATTCTCAGATTGCGGAACCAGTTGGTGAAGTTAGATCCATTGTTCTTAAGCTTTTCTTTCTCAGCAAAAACGTTGAAGTTGAAGTTGGACTTAGCCATGTGATCTACAATATTTGCAAGTACAAATTAGACTATGTTCATGATAACTAGTTCAACTTTTAATCAAATTACCAGATGAACTCCCACTAAATTCAACATCCCTCAAGTTGTTTAGTGAACACGATCCAAATTCACCACACCTAATCCGATCTTCACGAGAAGAGATGTGGTTTCAATGGTGGACAACAAAGTGTCGATCATATCATTCATATGACTCATGCTTAACCTTTCGGTTCGTGTGTTCCGAGGCCATGCCTGTACATGCTAGGCTCGTCAAGTTAGACCCAAGTATTTCCGCGTGTGCAAAACTGGCTTGCACCCGTTGTATGTGAGCGTAGAGTCTATAGCACCCGATCATCACGTGATGCTTGGACACGACGAACTTTCGCAACGGTGCATACTTGGGGAGAACACAGTTTTATCTTGATCTTTAAGTGAGGAATCATCTTATAATGCTACCGTCGCGATCTAAGCATAATAAGATACATAAAAGGATAAACATCACATGCATATAACTTTATGTGACATGGTATAGCCAATCTTCGCGCAATGATCTCCATCTTGTGCGTTCCGGCATGATCTCCATCACTTCACCATGATTGCCTCCACCACGAATAGCAACTACAACTATTGCTAACTACTTAGCGATAAAGTAAAGCTATTACATGGCGTATAAGAAGTTGACTCGCAGGTCATACACAATTATAAAGACAACCATATGGCTCCTGCCGGTTGTGTACTCATCGACATGCAAGTCGTGAAACATTACAAAACATAATCATCGCATACAATATACACATCACATCTTGGGCCATACCATATCACAGAAAACACTCCCTGCAAAAACAAGTTAGACGCCTCTACTTTGTTGTTGCATGTTTTACGTGGCTTATGGGAGTAGATGCTAAGAACGATTCTTACCTACAGAAAGCCACAACGGTGATATTATGGTTGCCAAACTCCGGTGTTAATCCCATGACAACTATAGTGAGAGAAACTGACATCCACCAGCCGCATGTATGGTACAAGCCACACGTCAAGTGCGGAACCGGTCTCGCGAACGACGTCGCGTAAGGTTGGCCTGGACCGCTTCAATCTCACTATCCCGCGCCATAAGAAGAACACAAACAAGAGGCTTGCAACAGAAAACATCAACGCCCGCAACAACCATGTTGCGTTCTACTCGTGAAACACATCTACGCATAGATCTAGCTCTGATACCACTGAAGGGTTTCGCAGCATAGTAAATCAAAATTTTCTACGGAAGCGAACAGAGGGAAAGCCAAGATCTAATCTAGGAGATGCAAACAACGAGAGAGATTGGATTGGATCTTCATACCCTTGAAGATTCGCACAGCGGAACGTTCGTCGGAACGTGGGTGATGTAGTCGTACTCGCTTCTCCTCCTCGCGATCCGATCCGATCTAGCACCACAAGTGGTGGTGCCTCCGTGAGATGCACACGTGCAGCACCTCGACGTCTCCTCCTTCCTCGGACCAGCAAGTAGGGTGGAGAGATAGATTGGATCTACAACACGACGGCGTGGTGTATATGGTGGAGAATTTCTGCAGCAGGGCTTCGCCTACAAACAGTCGGGAGGGAGAGAGGAGGGCAGCAGGGCAACTAGGGTTTGGAGGAAGGTGTGTAGGGAGGGGGCGCCCTAGCCCTCTATATATAGAGGGGGAGGGGGCGGCTAACCCTAGCCCCTCCTCCAAGCCTTGGGCCGGCGGCCAAGCGAGGGAGGAGTGGGGGGCTAGGATTCTATCTCCAGTTTAAACGATTTAAACTTTCCCTTATCTAGAAATTCTATCCCTAGTTTAAACGATTTAAACTTATCTAGGATCGGCTGGGCCCTATGGGGCCTTGTGCCCCTGGACCAATGCGGCCAGGACACTCCCTCATAGGCCCATGCCCCCTCCCGGAAGGTGGGACCACGTTGGCCCCCTTCCGGAAGGTTCTAGAAGCTTCCGGTACAATACCGATTAACCCGGAACAATTCCGAACTCCAAAAACTGCACTGCCTTATATGAATCTTATTCTCCGGACCATTCCGGAACCTCTCATGATATCCCGGATCCCATCCGAGACTCCGAACAAAAATTCATAAACCAAGTATCCAATCTATCCTAGCGTCGAGACACGTTAAGTGTGTGACCCTGCGGGTTCGAGAATATGCAGACATGATCTTCTATCAATAATCAACAGCGGGGTCTGGGCACCCATATTGACTCCCACACATTCATCGATGATCATATCGGATGAACCACGATGCCAGGATTCAATCAATCCCATATATATATTCCCTTCGTCTCGCGATATTTTACTTGCCCGAGATTCGATCGTCGGTACCGTCATACCTAGTTCAATCTCGTTCATAGCAAGTACTTTACTCGTTCCGTAATCCGATATCACTTTGTGATTAACTCCTTAACCACATGCTTGCAAGCGGTGTTGATATCGATTACCGAGTGGGCCCGAAGTATATCTCTCCGACTTTGGAGGGACAAATCCCATCTCGATACATACAACCCAACAGATACTTTCCGGTCACCTGAGAGACACCTTTATGATCACCCTCTCATAGGATGACGTTTGATGACCTCAAAGCTTTCTTCCGATACCAGGGAGTTGCATTATCTCATGGTCTAAGGAATACAATATTTGACATAGGAAAAGCTTCGCAAAGATTAACACAATGACACGATCTAATTGCTTCGCTTAGTTTGGGTCTGTCCACCATATCATTCTCCCAATGACATGATCTCATTATCAATTGACAACTCATGTCTATGGTTAGGAAACCTTAACCATCATTGATCAATGAGCTAGTCCATAGAGGCGTACTAGGGACACGGTGTTGTTCACAAACCACACAAGTATTAATGTTTCCGCTTAATACAATTCTAGCATGGAATATAAACTTTATCATGAACAAGAATTATAATAATAACATCTTTATTATTGCCTCTAGGGCATAATTCCAACATGCGGCTAGCCAATTTCAGCCACTGCAACCTCTACTACAACCACCCCAGCCGCGAGCGACTACGGAGGAGGTAGCGTCTTCTGTTACGCCCAACATGTTCGACCCAATGACGACAAGGCACATAATTGCTTTTTTATTGTTTTGAATTATATAGATGAATATAAATGATAAAATTTAATGTAGTTTGATGTGTGTTAACTTTCATGCATTGTAGTATGGATGATGAAACGTCTATATTAACTATGAATGTTGGATCATCACATTCACAAGAGTATTGGTCTCAAGAATATGAAACTGAATAACATGGTGATGCAGTTGACATGGAGAATGATGATGAGGGTGAGGGTTTCGATGATGCACTGAAGGGGCGGGCGGACAACTACACCATGGAGTAAGGCATTTTACTATGCAATACATGGTGCAATGTGGGTATGGGTTTAGTCATAAGCACGGAGCACACAAGAGACACTTGTTGGGTTAGGATGAAGGAGTACTTCAGTACATACGACCAAAGTGGAATTGGGCGGAGGGATATATATTTCCGTTCCCGTTGGTTTGCAGTTTCATCGAATTGTCAAAGGTGGGCGGTGACATTGGCAAATGTTGAACGAATGAACCCAAGTAGCACAAATGACAGAGGTAGGGTAAGTTATATTCTTTTGTGACATCTGTTTATCTTTCATGGGATACTTTGTTCAATTATTTATTGTCCCTTTTGGTTCATGTATCTCAACATTGCCCAAAATTTATTCAAGGGGTATCCAAAGAGAACCAAGAAGGGCAAGCTAGTTCAAGGAAGTCCATTCATATTGGCCCATTATTATAAGGAGCTAGAGAATGAAGAGAAATTGAAGAATGTTATGTGTTACAAGTGCCAAAGAGAGACAAAGTCAACTATGGAGGCAAGAATGATGACGATGAAGCATCAAGCAAGGATGGAAAGAGAATCCCTACTCCAAACTCGGTTGAAAAAACAAAAATAAGACCCACCGGAATTAAACAAGCAAAATAAAAGGGGAAGGAGACTAGAGATGGTGACATAAAGAAGTCATTGGACGCTATTTTGAGTGCAAGAAAGGAAGCTTTTGAGGAGAGGAAGCTTCCGAGGAACAAAGAAATATAGGATAGGTCGACGAGCGATGAGAGAAGGGATGTAGCCGAGGAGAGGAGGGCCTTCGTAGAGAAGAAGAAAGTTGTTATCAAAGAAACTATCTGTCTCATGGAGCATGAGAAAAGTATCTTCTTCATGGATACAACTAACCTCGATGAAACAAAAAAAGAATATATCAACCTTTTGTCGTGATCAAGTCTTGGATCAAAAATAGTTTTATTTACTTTTCTTTCAGAAGTGTGGTCAAGCCCTGCCCTCATTATTAATTGGCGCACGTTGCATGTCCAATGAATATTTGGTCCATATGTACTTATTTTACAAATAACGTGCGGAGCTCTCACATTGTGATTTCTCCGTTACCCCAATATCCATTCCTCCAATCCAAAATCACATCCTAGGGAAGGGCAAGGAAATCCCACTGCCCCCATGTGTCCGTTAGACGCCATGGGCGCCTCTGAGTCAAAGTTGTTGCTGGCCGCCTCCACTGCTCCATTCCCTCTCTATTGCTCACTTGGCCATCCTACGCCCATGGATTCCCACCACATGACTGGTACACCATAACCCCATCCACTCTAGTCGCTTTGTCATCTGCCTTGGTGTACCGTGAACCACTCGGATCATCAAACACCCTTTACCCTACAATGTTGGAGCTCTGCTAGGGAAACCAATCCATGTTCAACTTTGCATCTGATGTGCCACGCACCGTGTTATCCTCCTTTCCCATCGAACTTAATACCCAACCTGATGTAACTTGCAAGACTTAGTTGACCACATAAAAATAAGCATGTCAGTAGTTTAACTTATACTCTAGGATTTTATGTAAATTTTCGCACCTGATAATACACTAGAAACCTTTGTTAAAATATTTGTTAGGTTTTATGCTTGGAAATCTCTAATATATTTCAAGTATTAAAACAAAGAAGAGAAGAACACCAATAGATACATAATTTGAAGAGGCGTGCATTTTCGTTCCTTTTCTACATTAAAGTCAATCTATTTTAGTATCTTGTTAAGTGAAAATGTCTTTGGAATGAAAAAATCGAATGCAACTTCCGTTACAGAGGACGGTCTAAATTAGCACAAATCTTATGATACACATCACAACTATATAAGAAGGAACAAAATAAGTAATGACTACCAACATTGTTACAAAGTTTTCAATGTTAACTAAGTAATATAAAAAAAATGTAAGTATCATACTATGATAAACAGGTTTGTAAATGGGTATAAAAGTTCAATATAATTATATTTGTTTTAACTTATCGAGGTTCAAAATTTGCTCGGAAAGAGGCAAAAATAAAATAACATGTGACATGAATTCAATTTGTTTTTTGCTTATTACACGTCAAGTGAACAGAATAACCTAATCACATAGTAGATAATTTGAGATGAACGGTGTCAACAAATTGATGGCACGTCTAGATTGTATTTTCAAAAACCCTAGGCTAGGAGAGGGGGACGAAACCCCAGCACTACCATATGTCCCCACCGATCGCCATGGGAACATCCGACTCTGATTGCTTTGCCTCCCGCCTTTGTCACTTCACCATCGCGGATGAAGTTTACATAGTCATCACCCCCGTTGTTGTTCACCCGACTGTCATGCACATATGGATTCACAACCACCTCGGAGTTTTGCCAGAGGAACCATTCATCCTCAACTTTGCATCAAAGTCATCATGCGTTGAACAACTACTTCTTCCCGCTGAACTTACGCATGATTTTGCAATTGTGAGTTTGATCATTTGTAATTTAAAATAGGGCCACCAAGTTCGATATAGACCCTTCAGTTAACTATGACGACTGTGTGCATCTATGACACAAATATTTGTTATTGTGGCACATTTTCCTCTAGCGTGGGATCATGGTCATCATTTATGCTTTAGCTGGCTATGCGCTAGGGTGCCATACTTATGACATGCATATAACCCTTTAGAAGTCCATGTTCAATAGCAAAGATTCCATCACGTCGGTCACCTTAGCATGTCGTCCTCATGCTTGATGGCAAAAGATATAGAGGTATTGTTCACCGAGCGTCATGTCCCTTGACTAAGATCTACCTCTAAACGAGCTTCATTCTTCACAGAGATACTTGACATCATGTCGTAGTGCAGAGGATGCACAAACAATGGAATGTTAGAAGGTGTTCGACTGGTGACAGTGGGTGAATATGATGGCCATCGCTGAATTAGGTTGTGGTGTGGTTATTGCAAAGTTGATTGTGCATGGCAGGAATTTGGAGATGAAGATGACCCTGGGCTCCTCCCTAGTTTTTAGGTTTTGATGCCATCAAGACAATGCATGCTTGGAAAAGCCTTTGTCGATTTTGTCACTTTCAACTTCGCTTCCAAAACGAAATAATTACTCGGCTTGCTCTCAAACTCAATCGTTTCGAGGAGTTTGTAACAATTGCGTATGATTTTCGTTTTGTTGAGTGGAAGCTAGATATGCTTCTTCTATAGTTTTTAAGGGGCAATTGACAAATTCCACAACAATAACAATCTCTTGATTTGAAATTAGGGACTTGTGTATCATCTGACAAATCTACTTTATTTTACACTTCCATATCTCACTCTATCTTGTTTTTTATCTCTAAAATAACTGAGTGATGCATTGTGAATTTCTCATAACTTAGGTAAGTGCTTTACCAACATGTGTAGTGTAGTAAAAAAAATTAATTCTTTCATTCTTACTTTAACTAGTTAATTCGGTTTTCTACTAGCCGCTTAGCTCTGTTTATTTTTTTATTTTATTTTTGAGAAAATTTAGCTCTGTTTAGTACTGGACAAGATAGGTGTTATTTGAATCGATGCTTCTTCTGTCGTAGTACTGGACTAGTACTTTTCAGCCGGGCCATGAATTGGAGCGACAACCCATGGTGTGATGTGCGGACGGGTGAAGAGGACTCCTGGTGCTGCAGCCCAGCACGGCCCTGTTGCTCCCCGTGTGCAGCCCGCGCAACGGTCTGCCAGGCCGTCAGGCAACGGGCTAGTTCCATGTAAGTGCAAAGTGGTCCTGGATCAGACGTTTTAGGCTATGTTCGGTTAATACTTCTCAAGAGGATTGGCGTGGAATGAGGTGGATTAGGGGGGATTTTGACTTGCTTGGGATTTAATCCATCCCAATCCCTTTCAATCCTCTTCCAACCCTGCCCTTCCCGGGTCCTCTCCGTCGGAATAGCCGGTCGGAGTTGGACGGGAAGCGGCGCCGGGGTAGCTAGGTGTAGGTGTTTTGGCTTTATGTCGGTAGTGGGCTGTCTGCCCGTAGCTGGAGGCGGTGCCAAGGCTCTGTGCTGCCAGATCCCAGGCTTCTTAGGGCTCCTCGTCGTTCTCCTCTCCGTCCAAGGTGGGTGGGAGGTGTCGGCGGTGCCAGGGCTCTGTGCTGCCAGATCCCAGGCTTCTTAGGGCTCCTCGTCGTTCTCCTCTCCGTCCAAGGTGGGTGGGAGGTGTCGGCGGTGCCAGGGCTCTGTGCTGCCAGATCCCAGGCTTCTTAGGGCTCCTCGTCGTTCTCTTCTCCGTCCAAGGTGGGTGGGAGGTGTCGACGATGACCACCGTCACCTTGCATAAAGCAGCGCTTGAGGTTGTGTGGTGTTGCTTCAGCCAGATCTGGAGCCCTCTCTGGCCTGCCGTGGAGGCGGGGGGAGATGGCTGGGATCTGGGCGGTGGCAGCGGAGCACTGCTTTTTCGAGTTACCTCTGGTCGCAGTCGGGCAGCGCCAGGGGGTCGCTGGGCATTCTCCTTCCTTTCGCTCCAGTGGATGGAGCATGCGAAGTGAGAAGCTGCCATGGCGGCTCGGTCATAAAGCTCGTTGGTCTCTTCGCGACGTCTTCGGCGACAAGATCTTCCTCCTTCTCTCGGCCTGTCGTGGTGGCGAGGGAAAGAAGGGGGGACTAAAGCTGCAGCTGTTGGTGAAGGGTGGGGCTGCCTGGTGCTCTCCTCAGGCGGCGATACTGCGTCTTCTCCGGCGTTCTCCAAGCGGAAGCTTTTCGCCACCCGCTATCTCTGGCCATATGGATGGCCACGCCGAGCTCGTGAGTCCTTTGTGCCTGAGCTTCAACCGCCATGGGCGGCCTGGTTTCTCCCTCCCTGCGGCGTCCTTCGTCGTTGTCGGCCCAAGTGGTCCGTCCCCGGTGCCAACACCGGCGGCCGCGATGAGAGGCGAGCTGGATGCGGTAGACAGGGATTGGATCGCGTTTTTCGCATTCCTGCAGGGTGCTATGTGCAAATTTGTGGGGGCTAGTTATAATTTTTCTTTCTCTTTAAGCCCTCTTTGTAAGTTGTACCCGCCGCTTAATTAATCACAGTATCTGGGTCCTTCGGGACCTTTCCGAGTTAAAAAAAAAAAATCCTGCTGAACCGAACAAGCCCTTACTTGGCAACAATCCTCGGCAGGGATCCGATCCGAGCGTCGTCCACGCTATACTATACGGGTGGAGCGCGCGCGCAGGCACAGTACGCCTTACTCGGACGTATAGTTGGTTCGCGCGTCCAGTCCATGATCAGGTCAGCCGTCGCGGCACACCACGCGAGCCGACTGGCCTCGCTCGTTGCCACGGGCTAGTAGTAGGTGTTGCCATCAGCATGGCCACAAGTGTGGTCGCGCTGGACACGAACGTCCGCACCAGGGGCGACACGCGCCCTATACCTCACACTCACAGGTTACTGTTCGTGCAGCGGTCCCGCGACGGCAGCCGTTGCGACACACTCACACACGCGGGTGCTCTCCGTGACCGCTGGGCTGCTACACCGCACCAGAACGGGTAACCTGAGCTGAGCATCCACGTGACGGCTACTAAACCTAGCCCTGTACTGTAGTAAAGGAAGCACGCGACTCTACTGACTCCAGCTACCACCACTACTACGACGAGTATATGTGTCAGACAAAGGGGTCGCCCTATTCCAGTTTGACGGAGCAAAGAGAGCAATCTCAAAGGCAACAAAGGAAAAAGAAAGAGTAGACATCATGCGCTGGCATAGCACAGCGCCACATGGCCCGCTTTCTATCGGCCGCCGTCCCTTTCAAATTTCAAATACACGAGCCCACGAGTTGATTGGAGTATACAGTACGGGGGCAGTGGTTGCGTTGCAGCGGAGACGATGACGCACTCGTGGCCGCGAAAGCAACGGAAACCTCCAGGCAAACCACACCACGTGGGCGGCAATACAAACAGCGTCGGATAGGATATATACCGTATTTTTCTTGTCGACGTAGGAGCAGGATACAGAGGCGGGCGGAATCACCGGAATGTTCCGAACCTCCAACGCACGGCGGCACGTGGAGCTAGCGTCCCGTCCCGTCTAGTCTACTCTTATAAGATGTTTTAACTTTATGAAAAAAGTGTATGTAGACTTTTTCTAGCGTGTAGATTCATCTAAGTTTGAAGTGCTAAAAATAATCTAGATATACTCTTTTCATAAAACTAAAACATCTTATATTTTAAAACGGAGAAAGTACCTGCTGCACTGGGCAGCACAATCAAGTTCTCGCCCGCCAGACTTTGGAAGAAACGGAAAATACTCTGGGCCACGCCACCAGCGCACAGGTATACTACATCCCTGGCAAATTATTCCGCGCGCATGAGCCGACAACAAGCGGCGAACGTAGCCGCCGCGTCTCGACCGAGACGATCGTTGTTTCCGGAGCAAATCCAGCTGACAGTACGAGCTGGCAAAATTCTGGCTGTCCGCTGGTTGTAGAGCAAGAACAATAGTAAAGTTAATTGTTGGCTATAAGTCATTGTCATGTTATCTATAACTAGCTTATAGTCAATATATACAATAATTAGCTATAAAAGAGTACTACTTTTTTAATATATGGTTCACTTGACACTGTCACAAAGTTCCTAGGAGCATGTGCTGCAGCTCGCTCTTATCCTACAGCCAGCACATCTTTTTTCACCTCTTCTCTCTCATCCAACTCAGTACAAATATAGTATTTAAATTCTTATAGCCTACTGACTGTACCACTGTACCTTATTGTAGTTGCTCTTAGATGATCATGCATGCTTTGTTACTAGCTGTTCGTCTTTTGCTCTAGGATAGAAGACAGTTGTTTTTGCTACAAGTAGTTGTTTTTGCTCTAGCAGTAGTAATTAATCAGTCTGATTAAAGCTCTTTCCTCGATATATATACGACCACTCCTGCAGCATCTGTTTTTGGAAAAGAAACAAATTAGTACGATTAGACATCGGTGGAGGGAGAATGCCGTGCTTTGCTTACTTCCGAAGGAAACTCGATCTAAAGCCGTGTCGCCGATTTGATATACTAGTGATCGCGTGAACTTTTATTCGCAGCAACCAAGTGACATTATGCTGCACCATCATGGAAGATGAGATCAGGATCTTGGTACAAAAAAACTAACAGCACCATATATATCCATAGGAGATGAAAGTCAAAACCGACACGGTCGACCACCATTTTGTGTGATCGCTACTGAGAACAACCTTCTGAGATGCACGACGTCGCCGAAAGGGCAAAACGATTGGAGTGGCAGACGCTAAGGCTTGGGAGGAGAGACAGTTGGGTTGCGCTTCTGATGCTACAGGGGATTAATATTCTCAATTAGCCAGGAGGAAAAGCATATGAGTCGGGCAGTAGTCAAATAAAATAGAAAGGAGAAAAAAATACAACACAAATTGTGCTCCATATCTGGAGCTTCATCCCACCGAATGGTAAGTGTATCTTTGTATGGCTTGTTGCTACGATCGTGTTGCAAGAAAGGAATTTGTAAACTAATCTTGCAGCTCTTTTCCAGGTTTTGAACTTGACGCAAGAGGACATGTGGGGTGAATAGGAATAGGAAACGTATCACGATGAAGAGGGACATGCCTTGCGCTTCATCGTACTGACCAAATAAATAGTTAAACCTGCTGTTTGGTCTCCTCGTCAGTGGATCCGTTTGCCCATAGTGATGCCAGCCTGTGAGCAGTGGCGGACCTAGGGATTTTTCGGAGCCTGGGCACAAGCAAGACTTAATTTTGGTCAACCAATTTAACCAAAAAACTCGATAATTCTGAAACTAAAATCAGAACTGAAACCACTATTACCGATTTTTAATTGCAAAATTTACAGGTAGATTACACATAAAAACTCACTCAGTTGTTGCCTGAGGCCGGTACTGGCCGGAACTCCGGCCGCCGCTTTGTGACTTGCGTTTTCGCACGATTGCTGCATTGCGCCTCGCGGGCAGAGTCGTTGCCTGATGGGAGCCACGGCCTCGCACCATCTGTCCTTTCCCGTCTCCTCGGCATCTCCCCCAAGACATGCTACACACAGTCGTCGGGCGTCCCGTCAGTCTCAGCATCTCGCGGTTACAGGTCAAAAGTGAGAAGATCGACAGGCTGATGAGATCGATCAGTTCATGAAGGCAACCTCAAGCTGATTTCTAGTTTTCTGAACCTAAGGAAGCTGGCCCAAATAGCAAGCAGGAGTATAAAATAAATGGGCCTTTGGCCGACGCAAGTGCTGCGATGGAAAAGGTTCAGGCTGGTCAAGTGAAAGAAACGACCGAATTGGTCAGCTAGAAATACTAATTCTATCTTCTGTACTGACTGGAACCACTACGTCATCTCACTGTAGCTCTTGTGAGTGGTGGCGCACCTGCCCAGGGTGACCGGACGGTAAGTCCGCCCCTGCCTGTGAGAAGACGAAGGGACGAAGGCCATGTAATCGGTGGTGGGTCGCTGGAATCCTATAGTTAATTAACTTTCAAGTGACGATTTAATTTTACAACTAATAAAAAACATAGACGCTGACATGGCATGCTGCATGGTCCAGGTAATAGAGCTAGTGACTGAGGTGGCAACTTTGATGAGGTGGATACCTTGCATGTTGAGAGAAATACCTTAGTTTCATGGATATTAATTTTGGGTAGTAATGATAATCGCTCGGTGCTGCGGCTCTCCCCACCCGTACGTATGCATGCAACTGATGCAACGTACGTACGTACATTGTCTAGTCTAGGTTATACTTTTGCAACACCGTGCGTGACTTCATGCAGTCCAGGTACCTAGCCGTACTTTGCGGCACACGCCAGTTCCCTCGCTGGCTGCCGTGGCACGGCAATACCACTACATCTGCCGATTTATCCAGTGTACCGCGACTGTACGTACTGACTCCGTGCCGACATGTGTCAGGCAATTGGGCTTCTTCGCGTTTGACATAGTACTAGCAAAAATGGAAAAAAAAAGCAACAAAGCGATTGTAAAGAAAATGAACGCGCAGACACAGTGCATGCGCTGGCCGCCGAGCAGCGGCACATGACCGGTGGTCTTTCTACGCCACCGGTCCGTGTCCGTCTGGTGGTAGGTACGGTGGTTTGGGCTGGAGCAGAGATCAACCAGTCCAGGATGCCGCAAGGCACCACGCCCACGTGTGGGCGCGGCGGTACGGACCTTCACGACACCACCATGACGGAATGTTCTAATTAACGCGCGGCGGGGCACGTGGTGGAGCGTCCCGTCCAATCTGCCAGAGTGCTACCTGATGCATGTACTAAATTAACATTTGTTTTCTCACCAGACATTGAGTAACAACCAAGTCGTAAGCAGGAGCAGCACATGATGAAATCTGGCAGGTAATCCTGGGACTGCGCCATTGTGGGTTACTCTACGCCGTACGTAATTAAGCCGGGAAGGTCTGGTTATGCAATTCGCCAGAAATGCAATATGCTCCACGTAAACTCTGGCGAATTGCTCAGAGCATCTCTACTGCTTGGGTGTTTTCAATCCAAAATCCAGCGCTATCCTGCGCCTACCTGTCGGCGATATCCAGCGTCGGCTTGGCTTTCCCATGGAAAGACATACTGCCCGGTGTGTACAGGTGAATGGCCGAGGAACGCTCGAGTAGACGCCATGGTTCTCTCGGACGCTGACTTTGCCTCCATCAAGGCATGCGCCTCCTCCTCTTTGTCGGTGTCCTTCTTCTTCTTCCGCGTCCTATCCCTCCACCTTTTGTTTCGTTTTTCCTCCACCGACAATCCTTTGCATAGGATCCGTTGGACCAGCCGTCTGGCCTCAATGTCGGTGCTCTCAGCTTTATTGGCTTTGGCTCCGTTGGACCGCCGTCGGTGGTGCAGGGTTTGGCGTTTTTTTGGGCGACATGGCGGGCGGGAGCTCGGGGAACTGGCGGGGGTTGTTATCGGGAATGGAGAAGAAAGACGGGAAATGGAAAAGAATGGAGGGAGCTCGTCCTTCTATCACCGATAGCTTTGGCCCACCCTTTTTTTCGCTTCATCCAACATTCTCAGACGACACACGGCACCCCGGGTTCGGCCTAGGACCGCCGGATGAAAGTTGGGACAAATCTGGCTGAATTCGGCGTCCTGAGAACATGACTGGACGAAAACTCGCCGTCTGGATGAAAGAAGTCCTCGGAAGACCCTCCTGAGAATGCTTGTGGAGATGCTCTTAGTTCGAACAAGCGTGCGATTAGACAACAAGGGAAAATGCCTATACCTTTGCTTAGGCAAACTATAATGGTCCCCCGCAAAAGGACCGCACGGGTCCGATCTTGTCCTTACGGACTAAGGCCACGGCCCAACGCGGACCCGCAAATCGTGATGCAGGTACGAACTCATCTGTTTAGGCATAAACCGGCCCTAGAATTGAGCTGGGTTTGCGGGAGATGGACAACCCGTGCGCCTGGGCATGTCCTCTAGGTTCGCGCGTCATACACAAAAAGACTGCTAATAACTTGTTTTTATTGAAAATAGAAATATTTAGTACAGTTCCTAAACTAATCTACTCCGCGTCGGTCCCGTCCTGGCCAGAGGCAGGCTTTGCCCGCCGGGGTAGTAAGGTCGCGTCCTTCGCCTTTCCTGCTTGCCTCATGCGGTAGCGCGCGAGAGTCTCGGCCTCCCTCTGCATAGCCACCATTGTGGATGTGCGGTTGCGCGCTGCCCTCGCCTCCCGTTTGGCGGCGGCCACCACCACCTCCCGTTGGGCCGCGACCGCCACCGCCGCACACAAGGCCACCGCCTCGACCTGCCTGTGGGCGGACCTCTTGAGGGTGGTCTCCATGCCCCGTACCGGCATGACACAATATGGTCCAAGGCGACCCGGGCAGTCTTCTCGGCCTCCATCCTTTGCTTCCCGCTCGTCGCACTCCTAGAGGGCTGCTTCCGCCTCCCTCGCCACGAGCACAGAATCCAGCGGCAACCGGTTGTCGGGTTGGCGACCGACGACCTCCCTCGCCGCCAAGTCCCGGGAAAATTGGAGGACGTGCTTCTCTAGAACATAGTGGGTTGTGTCTGCGCTGTCGACTTCGTCGTGAACGTCGGCCTCCAACTGTCCCATGTCGTCGTCCTCCTCATCCTCCAAGATTCACCGGGGCCTGGGGAAAGGGGAAGGGGGTACGCGGCGAGGGCAAACTTGCTGAGCTCGTTCTAGGTCACAGGGAGGCGATTGTTCAACATGGCGAGGGGTTTGTGCTCCCTCGTCCCGGCTGCCGGCCCTTTTTATATTCGCGGATGGTGCTCAGCAGGAACAGAGGGCGGGAAGGGAGAGACAGACGGGAACTAGAGTCCTGACGGGAGAATCACGCGAGACCACCGGCCGCCATTAGTGCTGATTGACCATCAGCTTGCGATTGATGGCTCCCCGCAAATGGGGTGGCCCGTTGGAGCACGGGCCACCGCAAACGGGTTCCGGACGGACGGTCTGTCCGCCATCCCGCAACCGGACGACCGATTTGGTGGTCCAAAATGCGGAAAATTCGGACCTAAATTCACATCATTCCGCGACAGCGATGCATCGAAGAATAGACTCACGGACCTTTTTTTTTCTAGTCGTACTCGCCCTGCCGTCAATGATAATCATCTAGTATTATTTGGAGTATATAAAAAATGATAATCTTATCGCAAATCAATGGCTACAGGCGTCTCTCTAGTCATATGCTTTGGCCGTGGGTTCCGGGCGGAAAGGGAGAGATGCGCGCGGCCTGCTGGCGCCGTTCCAAAGCAGCGTTCCACTTCCAAATGCAAAGCAAAAAAAAATAACGACGGCGAAACATACAACGAGGAAGAAGCAGCTTGACAGTACTCTGGGCTAGTCGCGACGACGAAACCCGGCAAATAACCTCAGTGCAACATTTGTGGGCTACGCCTTAACCAAGCCGGTGTAGCGCACGCTGGCAGAAATTTTGCACGTGCAACTCTACCTGCTGCTACGAGTAGGTCGTAGCACCGTAGACCGTAGTAGCTATGTATACTCTCTGTCGTCGGTCGTCACGCTCGTTTTTCCCCTTTCGCCCATCCTCGGAATTAATTAATTAAGCGTACTGCTCTCGTTTCGCTCGTGCTTAGTTGTTGTAAAAGCAAGCTTGCGTGGGAAGGAAAACTCGGGCCTAATAAGCCATATCATCCCTTTTGATACGTGACAACGACGCATTAGTGCAATTACTGGCTCAATGGACCTTTTTTTCCCTAACGACAGTCGCTCTCTAGCAGTCTACTACAAGTAGCAGAGCCCTCTAATTATAATCTTATCGTTAGCCAAAGACAGGCGAGCGGTCATGTTGAGGCCAGTCCGCAAAGCACGTCGAGACCTACGGCAGCGTTCAACCAGATGCAAAGCACGTCGAGACCTACGAGGAGGAAGAAGCTTGATTGACTCGGGCTGTGTGTGGGCACGACCAGCGATGTGTGTATATATACCGGTCGAGACGACCTCGCCAGGCCGTGACAGGTCGATCCGGCAGCAGAATGCCAAGCGGGCCCTGTAACAGGCGAAGCACACGCGTAGGCACGGAGAGGGAGAGACGCACGCATGAGCCGTACGTGCCGAGGACGCCACCGTCCGTTCACCCGTGTGCGTGTCCAGGCAGCTACCAGTTGCGGCAGACGCGGCCGGCTGCCACAGCACACCAGATGAGGTAAACTGAGCATCAGCGTGACTAGGGCCTACACGTGACGACACTTATCACACACCAGCTACCAAAGCCCCGGTAATTTAAGCGAGCACCCGGCAGCACTACCATGTGCGGGAAAGTGTCAGACAGAGGGCCCCTCTATTCATTTCGTTCTTCGCACAAGTGTTCGTGCTTGACCGAGCCAAAAAAAAAAAATGTTCGAAGAACGAAAAAGAAATCACCGGCACACATGCATTGCCCAGGCCGCTGATCTAGCAGCCGACACGATAAAAAAATACTCCTATATTATATTCGTCTCCCATGGATTAATGAAACGTCTTCCGAACTTCAGCTGAACGTTGGCGCGGCAGCACGGACGTTCACGGACGCACAGCTGTTTGCGATGGAATGTTCTAAAGCACGGCGGACGTGGAGCATGGAGCGTCCAATCTACTACTACGTACTACCTGCTGTGCTGTGCTGTGCTGTCCTGTCGCCTGGGTAAAATTATACCACTAGTACAGTACTAGTATTATTGTACCCGCAAAAAAATAAAACAGGTGGAAAAGCTGTGTACTATCTTTCCGGAAAAAATTCGACTCGGCCGACTCGAACACACAACGGCAGCTTTTTTTTCAAAACGGGGAGCAGAGCTCCTGTCGCTGCATCAAGAGATGCACAGGATTTATTTATTACTAGATCATTGATGGCGCGCGTTGCCACGCCATCTATTTTTTTGATTTAATAACATTAGGTTCTCATGAAAAGTTAAATACAATATCAGTTGCTTGAAACTGAACTCTTTGGATGGCAAAACAAAGCACTGCTATTTCTTAGTAAAGTGAAGCATATAGCATCATAAATATGTCTAGTGCAGTTGTATGATTAGTCACCAACCTCAATAGTCATTCAAGATACACACACTCTGCAAAATAACTTGAAAGTAACAAAATATCTAGTTCCTGAGTTTCTAGCAATATACAATAAGTGTAAGAAATAATATGATAATTATGCTAAACGTCCAAGATCTTGGCAGGATTACATAGCCAATAGGCATTTTCCAAGGAGGTTTGGTGTTACATGATGCTAACCTTTATAACTATGTTGTGTAGAGGACATGGTAGGAACAATTATTTTAATTACCTTTGCCCTTTTAGTTGAACGAATTTTTTCCTTGAAGGAATAGGTCCAAGTTTTGCATCGCATCAGCACGGGCAAGATGGTGACATGATTCTTGTGATCTATTTTGGTCTTCATGTCCTATCTGATCAACAAGAAGGTAAAATCAGAAGGCGAAGTTCAGTCCTGCCAAGTGGGTATTACATCGACAGAGTGTTCATAAGACATCATATCAGCACACCAACAGTGGAATCTCATCAAACAACTCTAACACAAAGACCAAAAAAGCCATATGTACAACAAGGCATCTAGCTGCCGGCCGACCGTGTACGTAGCCATATAGAGGCAAGTATGGTGTCTGTCTACTATCACCCACTCTTGGGGGAGTGCAACGACGAGGAGGGCAGTGGGCCATGAGACATTACCTAGAAGGAAGTCGCTTCTTTGAAAGGTCTCCATGCTTGGAAATTGAGCCGGCCAGCAGCACACCTCGAGGAGGAGTAGCCAGGCCAGGGGAGCAGACGCTGGCAGACAGAAGCGTTGTCGTTGTTGCTATCAGCCTGTCACCATGAAGCAACCTCCTATTTTAGAACAAAAGAAGCCAACGAACCAATAGAAGAAGGAGGAGGAACTGTAATGGGTAGGCAACAAAAAAAATTATAACTTCGATCAATCATGCGCTTATTTGATTTCATTGACTTGATCAGGTAAACTACCTGGGCCATCTACCCAAGCATAGCAGCGCTACACGGACTTCTTGCAGTCCAATTGGCCCAATTAACCAATGGGCTGAAATTTGACACCGAGAGTAGCGTTTCTCTAGATATTACTGCCATGAAGCGGAAAAACTTACGCTATGACCAGCTGAGTCAGGATCGTACGACCAAAAACAGCTCTAACACAAAATCTGACAGTCCAAAACACATAGGGCGTGAGAGCGCTCCTAGTTGATTCAGTTTTAATATCCTAATGAGCATGTGAGATCAATCGATTAGGTTGCCCAGGCATTAATGGTGAGACGGTACAGATGAAACTCCAATCGCCTCACCAGTAGAGCAGCCGCAGCACGAAAACAGCTGCCTCTAAGCTCACCATTTGACTCTCGCGTTGGCCCGCAGGGCCCGCTGCCCGCATCGACAGCGAGGCCTTTCTTCACTGCTCCTTTCTATCAGTCATGCGCTTATTTGTTTTCATTGACCTGATCAGTTAAACTATCTGGGCCATCTACCCAAGCATAGCAGTGCTACGGCGGACTTCCTGCGGTCCAATTGGCCCAATTAACCAATGGGCTGAAATTTGACACTGAGAGTAGCGTTACTCGGGATATTACTGCCATGAAGCAAAAAACTTACGCTATGACCAGCTGAGTCAGGATCTGTTGGGTTCGCGGCATAGAAAACAAAAAATTTCCTATGATGAGAACTATACGCCAAGATCTATCTACTAGATACAGAGCAACGGGTGGATATACATCCATAGAGAACATACCCTCGAAGACAACAAAACTTTGTTAACAAGATGGAACTCGTGGATGATGTAGTCGTATACTTGTCGATCTCAAGATCGTGATGAAGTCCAGCAGGTCCGGCTCCAGCACGTCCATCCGATCCAGCTCCAGCAAGTCTAGCACCACCAAGTCCAGCACCGCAAAGAAGCGGTGCATCCATGATCGCACACACGTTCGGTACCCCGACAACCTCCGTCCTCGCTCCAGCAAAGCAGCGGAAGCAACAACTCCTTTCTAGATAAAGCCACCGGGAACATGTATCTCGCTAATCCGAGACCATGGGAGAATAATACTAGAGGAGAAAGAGATCCTTCACGAGTTGGTGTGAGGAAGGAGCGAGAGGGGGGCCTTTTATAGGAGGAGGGGAGGGTGTCCCTTCACCTCCCCCATTCATGTGGTGGTAACCCCCTCCACATTAAAATGCCCCTTCACATTCTCTTTTAAAGTCTTCACTTTAAATGCATTAAATTTCTCCAAATTTAATGTTCTCTCATTTAATAAAACTCTTTTATTAATTTTATTCAAAAAAAATTTAATTACTTTAATTAACAAACATTCACATAAAACCCCCCGCAACATTTCAATATTACATGTAGAACCAATTTCAGCAATTTCACCCGAAACAGTTTCGGTGTCTATTGAAATAATTCCAGTGCTTTCTTAAATCTTTATCTCAAACATATTTGCTCCAAATGGTGTCGGTATCCCTTAAGTGTGTCACCCTACGGTTCGCGAATAATGCAGACATGATCGAGACCCCTCTCAGATCAATAATCAGAAGCGGGACCTAGAGATCCATACTGACTCCTACACATTCAACGATGACTTCTGTGATCGTGAGAACCTTTAACGCTAGTAACTAAATCCCTTTGTATCGCGATATATTACATGTCCGAGATTCGATCATCGGTATCTCTATACCTAGTTTGATCTCGTTGCCGATATGCACTCTTTTCTCGTTCCCGTGATATAACATTCTAGTGATCACATCACTTGCTTGCAAGCTATTTCAATGTGATATCACCGAGAGGGCCCAGAGTATATCTATCCGTCATCGGGATGGACAAATCCCACTCTTGATCCATGAGCCTCAACATAATACCTTCGTAGCACTGAACCCACCTTTATAGTCATCCTGTTATGGTGTGACGTTTGATGTTATCAAGATACTCTTCCGGTGTTAGCAATTAACATGATCTCATGGTCTAAGAATTAAGATTACTTCGTATGATGTTATAGCAATATAAACATAATGACTCTGATCGTAATGCTATACTTCGAATGAATGTTCATCACATCATTCCACAAATGTTGTGACCTCGTTATTAACAACATCCAATGTCCATGATCAGGAAACCTTGATCATCTTGTTAATCAACAAGCTAGTTTATATGAGAGGCAGTACTAGGAACTTTGTATTTTGTTTATTAAACACACATGTATGAACGTTTCTAATTAATAAAATTATAGCATGCAAAATAAATATTTATCATAAACATGGAATAAGATAATAACCACTTTATTATTGCCTCTTGGGCATATTCCCTTCAGTCTCCCACTTACACTAGAGTCAATAATCTAGTTTGAAAAACTTTGCGTATTGAACACATATGGTTTTCTGGTGTTGCATATACGCGATTGCTAGTGGTTAACATAATCTCCGGATCTGACAGTTTCAGGTCTGTGTGTATTTGCATGTCTTTGCGTCTCTACGTATCACTCATTCTCAAATGAGTGGCATTGTATAAATTTGGTCCTTTGGTGAGACCTTTAGTTCGTTCGGGTTAAAATATGTTGATATTATTGTCATACAATATATCTTCATAGTATTAGCCCACTTTGAACCACACCTAGTTTGATAACAAACTACTGAACACAAATGCCCTCCTTTGCTGCTACTATAGCAGTTATATACTTAGCCTTTTGTTGTAGTATCCGTCACAATGTCTCAACTTTGGAACTCATCTAAATCCATCATGGAACATCCTTTCCATTATAACCCATAGTCTAAATTGAGATAAATTTAATTTGTATCTTATGACAAAACTAGTATCAATATAACACTTTACAATGAACTACCTTTAACTATTTGTCACTTATACATGATATATTCTTAGTTCTTCCAAAGCTCATAAGAATATCTTTACTATCATCCAATGATCATCTTATGAATCATTCTGGTATGTGCTCATAACATTTAGAGCATAGGACATATTTGGATATATACATATCACGGTATAATTGATTAAAATATTCATGTGATTTTACTCACCAAGTGTTGAAACACTTGAATCCTGATACAATCATTTCCATGCAGCAAGAACCTTTCTTGTTGTTTCCATATTGAACCCTTTCAATATCTCATCTATGTATGTCTGGCATAACCATACTAGCGCCTCAATCTATCCATATAGATATTGATGCCAAATATTCCGGTTTTTGCCCAACTCTTTCATCGAAATCTTATTTTAATGAAATTCTTAACTTTCAATACAAGATACATTATTTTCAATCAACAATATGTCCTCTACATAATGTATTAGAAATATGTCTCAGCGCTCACACTTAATTTCTTGCAAATGCAAGCATCTTCATCATCTCCGATGAATTTAAACTCATTTAATAGTTTCATCATGGTGAAGATTCCAACTCCGCTATGCTTACTTCAACTATTGAAGTTTGCATGCCCTTTTACACCCTTTGAATTAACAAAACCCTTCGGACCGTGTCTTGTACACGTCCTAGGTAACCATTCTATTAGAAGAACATTGTTTTGTTTGTTCAACTACCATACATCAAATTATATGTAGTGGTTGCTACATTAATCCGTCAAGACTAAATATCGCTATGAAAGATCAAATCTTGTCATAGTCAACTCCTTGAACATTGTCGTAAACTTCTTTCCGACATGTCGACTATTTCATAGATGTTAAACATCCATGTCTATTTCTTTATAGATCCAAACACGACCGATAGGCTTCACACCTTTCCGGAGGGTCTTCCAAGTTCAGAAACTTGATTTTTCGTATATGTATACTATCACGGATTCTAAGACTTCTAGTCATTTTATGGAGTCAGGGCCCATCATCGCTTCTTTGCATGTAGCCGATTCATCATTGTCAAAACAATAACGACTTGCTTATCAGATCACACTATTTGATTCTTACCGACCCACAGGGTTCAATAGGAACTCTAATCTCTGAGATCACACCCTTTGTAATCACGGGAGCCATGAGCATTGTGGCCGCCACCGGGACACTTTTCGGCGCTGCTGACATGGTTATACCCTACGGGTACGTAACTTCAGCATACCTGGTCCAGCCTAAGGAAGGCCCACAACAGATATACGCTGGCCCATGAAGATTTTCGGGTGGCCAAGGCCCATGACGCCTTCGGATCCTTGGAGAACAAGACTAGCGGAGATAGGAAATTCAAAGGGGTAAAACCCTAGAACTTGTAACCGACTAGGACTACGCCCGAGACCTGCCTAAGTCTATATAAAGGCCAGGAGGGCACGTCCTAGGGCAACTCACCTCGACTCATACTTTCGCACACGCATCCACGCCAGATCGAATCTGCGCACCCTGTAACCTTCGGTTCCGCCGTAATCAAAGAGCAGACAAGCAGGAGTAGGGTTTTCCCTCCGGGGGCCTGAACCTGGGTAAATCTCGTGTCCCCTGGTTGCTTGTCTGTTAACCGTGCCACGATCTCTAGCATCCCCATCTTCTCCAAAACCCAAGTCCATAACAATGGGCATTGACGAGATTAAACCTCGTCAATTGGCGCCGTCCGTGGGGATTGGGGCTGCTGATTGTGCGGTCGTGACGGTTCCAACCCGATCGATCTACAACTCCGCGGCGACGGAGAATCACCTCCTCTTCGGCGCTTTCGACTTCACCGCCCACTTGCCGGATACCATGAAGGATTTCGAGCCCGTAGGCGACGGACTCGAAATTCTGTTCGGGAGCTTCTGCTTCCAGGTGGGACAAACTGGCACCCTCCGCCTCCCTGAGCGGGTGCCCGTACCGTCAATCAGGCCCGCTTCATGGGCTCCACACCCAGTGCTACGCACGTCACCATCAATAGATGAGTTCTACAGCAGCAGCAGCTGCAACTCCGATCTGTGCGATCTACCTTCGGATGAAGGGACCTATGGTTCCGGATCCGAAAGCTGCGGCAGCAGCCAACCAATCTGCAGGCGCTATCTGTGCACCGCAGTCATCCAAACCGACGAGGAAACGCCTAACCCGCCGCCCAACCCCAACCCGCAGGACGGAAACGGAGAAAACGGGGAAAACAGGGGCCACCTCATCCAACTTAGCAAAGAAGGATGGGTCGAAGCATGCCACGCCGTCACAGGCGAAATAGTCCTACCTCTGGACTCCTCACGTGACCTACTGATGGCATACCACTACCTCCTCATCGAGGAGCACAAGAAGCAAGTCAAGATGCAAGAGACGCTCGACAAACGCAAGAAAGCAGCCTCTGAGTCCAGTGCGCGACGAGCTGCGCTCTCCGCCATGAGACCCGGCTCTAGCACAAACGGAAACCAGGGAAACAAGCACAACTCTCGGGTGGAAAACATGGACCCAAAGGAGCGGCGTGATGTGACCCGAACTCTCCACACATCGTTCATGGATATGGACGCTGACGGCAACATCACTCCGAAGACGCCACAAGCTGCAATCATGGCAGCCACTGCGTATCTCGCGGCTCACCCACCTCCGGAGGGGGACCCGAAAAGAGCCATGCATAAGTCCGCACTCACCGGACTAGGACTAATCGGAGCTGCGCTCCACGAAGACGCTCCTACGGAGCCGAAGAAGAAAGCTCCGGCCAGGCGCGACCGGAGCCCCACTCCTTCATCCGAAGATGAAGAGGAACACGATCTACCTCGAAGGAAGAAGAGCTCGCACCGCCATAAACGCAACTACGACGCCAGAGACAAGCTTACACAGCGCAAGATCGACAAAGCACGCGCCAAACGCGCATGCTCGTCTGAATCTGAGATGGATGAAGACGAAGGAGAACTCTGCGGGGCTCGATGCTTCAGCAGATCCGTCCGGCGAACACAGATGCCACGCAACTTCAAGCTTCCTTCGGATACTCCGAAGTTCAACGGCACGCAAGATCCAAAGTCCTGGCTCAGTGACCATCTGTCATCCTCAAGCTTCACGGAGGCAACAAAGAAACCGCCATGCAATGCCTTCAGCTGCAGCTGACAGGCGCGGCGCGGGTCTGGCTTAGCAGCCTATCATCAGGATCCATCCGAAGCTGGGAGGAGCTCGCTTATAGCTTCATCCGAAATTTCAAAGGCACCAGCAAGAGGCCCGCCTCAATCGAAGAGTTGCGAGCCTGCACTCAGAGAATGGGTGAATCTATTCGCTCGTACATACTATGCTGGTCTACAACCAAGAACTCCGCGGCACACATCTCCGAAGAAAGGGCCATCGACGCCTTCAGGGACGGCGTCAAGCGCCCAGACTTCAAGGAGGAACTTGGGCGTATAAAGCCCAAGACACTCGACCACCTCATGGAAATCGCCAACAGTTGGGCAGACGGCGAAGATTGCATCCAGCGGGCGCAATCAGATGAAGAGGACGACTACGGCCGAAGACGCGAACGCCGCAGCAAGAGGAGATCGCGCGTCTACGAGGACCGCGACGGACCCGACATGGTCGCAGCCGGCTACGCCGACCGCTGTAACGACAACAGCCGCAACAACGGAGGATACCGCAGCGGAAACTTCCGCGACAACGGACGACCAACGCAGTCGTGGCAACGCCGCGACCGTGACAACGGACCCTCAGCATTCGACAAACTTTCGGGTCCATGCACCATCCACTTCTACATCAACAAACAAGATGGCAAAAAGAAATCTAGCCACATGCTCAAAGACTGCCGCGAGTTCCAGAAACTCAGCGCAGGCATGATGCAGATGAGGCAACAAGCTCCAATTCCTGCGTTCGGAAACGCACCTGCGCCAGGTGAAATAGCACACGGAGCTCCTCCACCGCTGCCTATTGGAGGCCCAAATCAACCAGTCGCACCAGCGCAAAACAACGTCGGAGTCGCATACCCCCACCAAAGGGAGCGCTAAATATGATCCAGAAGGGACGCCCCACCAATAGGGTGCAGAAGAAAATCACCCGACAAATCAACTTGGCCGTGGCAACTCCGCCTGCAATCCCTGAGTACCTCAGCGGATCGGAGTCTTGCATCACATTCACTCGCGCGGATCACCCTTGCCAGATCCCTCGCCCAGGTCATGCTGCCCTGGTGCTGGAGGCCCAGATCGGAGGCTTCGAGATGAGTCGCGTCTTCATGGACGGCGGCAGCGGCATCAACCTAATGTTCGCAAGCACTCTAGCAGCTATGCGGATCCCGCAATACAGCCTGGAACAATCAGACACAACGTTCCACGGCATTGTCCCAGGGAAGGGCATCTCCCCCCTGGGCAAAATAGGGCTCGACGTCATCTTCGGGAAGCCGGACAACTTTCGGCAGGAACGCCTAGAATTCGAAGTGGTGGACTGGCCGTCGCAATACCACGCAATCCTGGGACGCGTAGCATTCGCAAGGTTCCTGGCTGTCCCACACTACGCATACCTACTAATCAAGATGCCAGGACCAAGGGGCGTCATCACAGTCCACGGGAGCTTCACCCGATCGGACCAATGCGACAGGGATTTCAACAAAATCTCCCAGTCTTTCGGCATGCAAGACGAGCTTGTAGGGCTCCGCGAGGTGATGGACAATGGGCTACCCCCAGTCGCCAAGCAGAACGCACCTGACATGTCTTTCGACTCCACCATCAACACCAAGAAAGTGCAGGTCCATCCAACGGATGCCTCCAAGACGGCGCTGATCGCCAACGACCTCAGCACCACATAAGAAGGCGCGCTCATCGAATTCCTCCGTGAGCGCTGGGAAATCTTCGCCTGGTGTCCTGCGGACATGCCAAGAGTTCCCAGGGAATTCGCCGAGCACGCACTCAATGTCTTCCCAGACACCAAGCCAGTCAAGCAGTCCATCCGAAAACCATCGGAGCCACGAGCCGAAGCTATCGGCAAGGAGATCAACAGATTACTCGCAGCAGACTTCATCCGGGAAATCAAGGAAAGCGAGTGGTTGGCAAACATGGTGATGGTCCCGAAGAAGGACACGGACATCCTGCGGATGTGCGTGGACTTCACGTCACTAAATAAACACTGCCCTAAGGACCACTTCCCTCTTCCTCGGATCGACCAGATCATCGATTCGACTGCAGGTTGTGAGAAACTCTCCTTCCTCGACGCCTACTCAGGCTACAATCAAATTCGACTCAAGGTCGAAGATCAAGAGAAAACGGCGTTCATCACACCGTTCGGAGTATACTGCTACAACACAATGCCCTTCGGGCTAAAGAAAACGGGTGCCACGTACCAGCGATGCATGCAGGCCTGCCTCAAGGACCAGATCGGTCACAACGTCCAAGTCTATGTCGACGACATAGTCATAAAAACCAAGGAGGCAAGAACACTTATCGACGATCTCCACGAGACGTTCGACAACCTTGATCGCTACAGGATCAAGCTCAATCTAGAAAAGTGCGCCTTCGGCGTCCCCTCGGGTCAGCTGCTCGGGTACTTCATCTCTCAACGAGGGATCGAAGCGAACCCGGAGAAAATCAAAGCTATCATGACAATGGAGAAGCCGAAAAACCTCAAGGGCGTTCAGCAGCTCGCAGGGCGAGTAGCGGGACTAAGCAGGTTCATCAGCCGCATGGGCGAGAAGGCCCTACCATTTTACCAGCTGCTGCGCAAGGCAGACAAGTTCGAGTGGACACCAGAAGCCAACGACGCATTCGAAAGCCTCAAGCGGCTCCTCTCCACCTCGCCAGTTTTGGTCACGCCAAAAGAGTGCGAGCCCCTGTTGCTGTACATAGTAGCCACACACCAGGTGGTCAGCACAGTACTCGTGGTCGAACGACCCGAAGAAGGCAAGACCCACGGGGTACAACGCCCAATTTACTACCTCAGCGAGGTTCTCACTCCAACAAAACAGCGGTACCCGCACTACCAGAAGCTGGCCTACGGCGTTTTCATGACGGCTCGACGACTGAGCCACTACTTCCAGGAGCATCAGGTGATGGTCGTCAACGAGGCATCCCTAAACAGCATCCTGAATAACCCAGAGGCCACAGGACGCGTGGCCCTGTGGGGAATTGAGCTATCACCCCTGGACATCATCTACGAGAAGCGACACGCAATCAAATCTCAAGTCCTTCCGGACTTCCTGGTGCACTGGATGGAGCTACAGCTGCCTGACACCCCAGACATGTCGCAGTCCTGGACAATGCATTTTGACGGCTCCAAACGCGAAGCCGGAGCAGGGGCAGGAGTCATACTGACCTCCCCGCAAGGTGACAAGATGAAGTACGTCCTTCGGATGAAATTCAGAGCCTCCAACAACGAGGCCGAATACGAAGCCCTCATCCATGGCATGAAGATGGCAAAAATATGCGGCGCAACGCGCCTGGTCATCTACGGTGACTCCAACCTTGTCGTATAGCAGACGATGAATGAGTGCGACGCACACGCCGAAAATATGATCGCGTACCGCGCGCTATACAATGCACTCGAAGGAGAATTCGACGGATGCGAACTTCAGCACGTTGAAAGAGAGAGCAACGAGGAGGCCGATAGACTCGCCAACATCGGCTCCACTTGTGCAAAGGTACCACCAGGTGTGTTCCTCGAACAGATCTGCGTGCCATCGATCAAGCGGAAATTCCCCAAGGGATCACCCGAAGAAGCAGAACACTCGGGGGCTACGCTACCCGAAGGTCATGAAGGACCCGAAAAGTTGGATACCGAAGTTGCCATGGTCAATCTGATGCAGGTCATGGCAGTCGACGAAACTTGGACACGTCCATACCTCCAGTTCCTGATAAACGGGGAATTGCCAGACAGCCCGACAGATGCCCTACGCGTATCTCGTCGGTCAAAAGCCTTCACCATCATCAACGGCGAGCTGTACAAACGCAGCATTACAGGCGTACTACAACGGTGCGTCAACGTCAATGACGGCAAGGCCATACTCCAAGATATCCACGAGGGCATCTGCGGCCACCATGCAGGCAGTCGCTCCCTCGTCGCCAAAGCTCTGCGAGCAGGATTCTACTGGCCAACGGCCATGAGCGACGCAAAGGACATCGTCCGAAGATGCAACGGGTGCCAACGGTTCGCCGACAAACCGCATGCACCTGGGTCCGAACTTCGACCCATACCCATAGCCTGGCCTTTTGCCCAATGGGGCCTCGACATGATCGGCAAACTGCCAAAATCCTCGAAGGGAGGACACGTCTTCCTCCTGGTCGCAGTCGACAAATTCACCAAGTGGATCGAAGCCATGCCAGTCACCAACCAGAAGGGCAAAACCGCCGTCAAATTCTTCGAATCCATTGTCTACAGGTTTGGCGTACCGCACAGCATCATCACCGACAACGGATCGAACTTCATCTCCGAAGAATTCCAGGACTTCTGCGAAGGCCTCGGGATCAATATCATGTATGCCTCAGTGGCACACCCGCAAACAAACGGGCAAGTGGAAAAGGCCAACGGCCTAATCGGCGCTGGCATCAAGAAGCGCCTCATGAGCTCACTCGAGCACAAAGCTGGAAACTAGACGAAAGAGCTACCGTCTGTCCTGTGGAGCTTGCGTACTACGCAAAACAGCTCCACCGGCTACACACCGTTCTTCATGGTACACGGAGCTGAGGCCGTGCTACCAGCCGAAGTACGCCACCAGGCTCCACGAGTCGTCGCTTATAGCGAAGCCGAATCTTCGGCTGCACTCGAAGATGCCGTCGACACACTCGACGAAGCACGGGATATAGCAGCAGCTAGATCCGCGGTGTACCAGCAAAGTCTCCGCAACTACCACAGCCGCCGGCTGCGCCCAAGGTCCTTCGTCGAAGGTGACCTCGTCTTGCGACTCAAGCAAAAGCGACCGAATAAACTCGAGTCACCATGGGAAGGACCCTATGCCATCACTGAGGTCATCCCAGGTGGCGCCTATCGCCTCAAGCACGTGGAGTCTGGAGTCGCATACTCCAACCCATGGAACATCTCGCACCTGCGACGATTCTACCCATAGCAATGTACCCCCTTTTTACTTTCGACAAGGCTTACAGCCAAGGCTACTCAGCCGAACCATGTACCTCCTCCATTACGATACAAATAAAGCTAAGTGTCTCGCTCCCAACCTTCAGTTGACTATTTCTCTGCAACTTTATTCCATGCTACAAACGCACTCGGGGGCTCCCCCCACCTCACGATTTCATCGACTGAGGACAAAACGTGTACACCTGAGTAGCTGACCATGTCAGGCAAACGAAAAGGGCACGTACTACATCAAAGCACTACGTGCTCGCAAACAAGCAAACCTTTACAACAAAGGGCACATACACGCCCAGCCGCAATATAGAAATTTTACATCTATCTCTTTTCTTTTCAGGTCCTATCTATTCTGAAGAATAACCTGAGCACGCTGCTCAAACAAATCTACAATCTGTTCGGCATACTGCCTAACAGCCGCGTAATAAGGACGCATATCCCACTCGCCACCATCTGGTCGAGGAGGTGGCCCAGTCACCACAACAACCAAATCTACATCAGGGTGATGCACCCTCACAAGAGACAAGGCAGCCTTCACCCCTGTGACGAGCTGCTGCCGCACCAGCTCCTTGACATTGCTGGCACTCCGAAACTTCGTCAGAAGACCTGCAAGGGTCGTTGGCACGGCATCCAACGAAAACATGACGTGCAACACCGAGGAAAGTGATGTCTGCACCTAGCGGAGCACCCGCGAAACCTGGTAGACACGATCCTGCACCGTCGCCAGAACTATGGCGCGATCCCGATCCATCCAGAAGAAGCCGCCGACCTCCATGTCCTGTTGAGTCAAGCAATTGACTCGAACAGCAATACGCTCCTTTTCTTCCCTCGGAGCAAGATTAGCACCTGCAACAACCGCACAAAACAAGAGTAAGGCCAGCAGGCTCACCCGAAGAACTGAGCTACAACCCGAAAGAAGGATCAACTTACATTGCAGCTGCTCGGACAACCGACCCAACTCCGCCATCAAATACTCCTCTCTGGCTGCACCACGGTCTGCTTTGGATTTCCAAACGTCAGCGCGACCACGTAACCCAAGCAAATCTCTCTCCAAGCTGCGCATGCGATCTCGAAGAAACGCGAGCTGCGAGGAATCATCCAATGATGCTCGCAAAGGCCTTTCGGAGGAAGTGTCAACTGGGTCAGGACCCGAAGGAACCTATAGCAGCAGAAAAAAGAAGGCACACAGACATTCAGCCAAGGATAGAACACAACTCGGAGAAATTCATTAAAGTATATAAGACCACTACGTGGCACAAGGATGGTACTACAAACGATATTTACAACCAAAATAGACTACAAACTACCCTCTGTCTACTATGCCTAAGACGGAGGACACTGAGTCGCCTCAGAACCAGACTGCCTAGCTTTGGCCTCCCCCTGCTGCCGCAATGCATACTCAGACAGCAAGTCAATGAGCTTGGGCCCATATCGTCTGCAGCGAGCGGAGTAGGCGGCGAAGGCTACCTCGGATCCATCCGCAGCTGTAGGCATCCGAGAAGTAATCTGGGGCAGGTCCAGCTCCGCCCCAGCCGCCATGGCCATCGCCAGCCCGACGGACGCGCCGATGCCCTTCTGCTTGCGCTTGTACGCTGCAGGCGCTTCGGCTGACAGAGCCTCTGCCAGGGCACCCACGTCTTCAAGAGATGCGCCCTTCGGGAAGAGCTCCTGATAGAAGCGACCAAGGACCTCTTTCGCCTTGGCAAGGGAGTTGACGACGGTGCTGCAGCGGTCTTCGACCGCTACAGTGGCATCATCTAGAGCACTCCCGTGCTCCAGAGCACTGCGGTCAAACTCGATGCCTGCGGCATCTGAGACAAAAAAGAAGAAAACATGAAGAAAGGCAACATAGAAGAAGATACGAAGAAAAAGAAGCAAGTACAAAAGCTAGTACTCACCCGAAATAGCCTTGGCAGCAGCCATGAGCTTCTCCGCCATCCCTTTTTCACGAGCAGCCGCAACGGTGGCCAGCTGCTCCTCACGATCTGCGGCCTCCTGCTTCAGACGCTCTTTCGCTTCGGCTGCCTTCGTCAGCTCCAGCTCAAGGCGGTCTTTCGCCCCAGCGGCAGCTTCGGCCTTCTGCTCCGATTGGCCAAGGCTCTTCTTCAGAGCATCGACCTCACGGAGAGAGTCATTATGCTCCTCTGCATTTACAACAAGCAAGTGTCAAAGAACAGGACCAGGATAAGCAAGAAAAGTACTACAAGGCAGACGAATACCTTGAAGCTGCCGCAGTTTCGCCTCCAGCGTCAGGCGTTCCTCCACCAGCCGCTTGGCCTCTTGGACAAAAGGCTACAGCAACAGGCAATAATAGTAAGAGCAGGACTTGGGGGCTACGCCCAACACAAAGAAGCATAAACAACATCAGCATACGAAGACACTCGGGGGCTCCCCCCGTAACATCAAGCAGGAAAACTTACGTGCTCCGAAGGCGAACCTGCAGGCCCGCCTGCGAAATTCTGAGGTGTAACCACCAGTCTCTCCTGCACAGGAGAAACTGGCGCAGCGCCACCCGAAGTTGCCACCGTCTGAGGAGGAGGCGACGCAATGTTCGACTCCCCCATCATCTCCCCCGCACCATCACTAGAGCCGTCGGAGGATTGCCTGCATACGAAGCCAATCAGCACAGGTGCAAGCATCATAAAAAGAAAAGGACAACAGTGGCAACAAGAAAACTTACGAGCCCAACGCGCTCAGGTCGAAGATAGGAGAAGCCCTTCGGGCCCTCTTCTCCTCCTTGTTTTCTTCCTTCTTCTCCTCCTTCTTCTCTTCCTTCTTCCGCTTTGCTGGCGGGTGTGGAGCAACAGCCCGCACAGGAATGGCAGGAAGGGGAGAGGAAGAACCCCCATGAACATCATCATGACGCTCAAGGCCCAGAGGATTTCTGGGAGTCGGAGGAGTCGAGGCATCCGAAGACTCGCTCGAGCTCCGTGATCGCTTGCGCGAATGGTCCTCGCTCGATTCGTCGGCATCCTCCGCTGGGGATCACGCTGACGGTGGCTCAGACACGGAATCCACCACTTCATTATCCGGGGCATTCGGATACCTTTCGAGCAATGGTGATGCCATGCCCGGCACTTTGAAGCTCTACAAGATGAGAAGAAACTTTGTTAGCAAACAAAGGACACAAATAAACACCCAACAAAAAAGGGAAGCACTACGTGCGCAAATCTACACCTTCGGTACGACCAACGTCGAGGAAAAGGGAGGAGTCAGCGACTTCCCCGGGATTTTTTCGTCGACCTTGAACTTCAACAGCGCGCAAAGATCCTTGTCAAGTTCCGCCTCGGAAATTTTCTCACTCGAAACCCTCGTCGGATCACGGCGCCCAGAGTAAAGAAACATCGGATGCGCCCTCGCTTGGAGAGGCTGCACCCGACGCTCAAGAAACGTCCGGATGATGTCGACACCGTTCACCTCCTTCTCAGGAACCAATTGGAGATCCTCCACCCGACGGTACAGGGCCTCTATCTCTGCCACCTCACCATCCAAGATTTGGTTTTTCCAGGATCTTTTCTTCACAATCAACTGGGAGGGGTCAAAAGGAACGAGACCAAAATCTTGCCCAGGCAGCACGGAGTCACGAATGTAAAACCATTTCCTCCGCCAGTACTGGACAGATTCGGACATGGAAAAGGAAAAGAATTGCACATTGGGACTGAGGGACATGATGAAACCCCCAATGGGATATACACCATCCGAACCAGACTACCTCTTCACGGAATAAAGCTTCCGGAAGAGGCCAAAGTGCGGCTCAATGCCAAGCCAACACTCGCAAAGCGTGATAAAACACGCAATGTGGAGAAAGGAGTTGGGAGACAGATGATGGAGTTGAACCCCATAGAAAAAGAGCAGTCCACGAAGGAAGTCATGGACCGGAAAAGAAAACCCGCGAATCACGAAGGCAACAAACATAACCCGATACCCAGATGGGGGACGGGGGATTACCTCATTGCCGGGGAGTATCACGGCCGTCGCGTCTTGCGGGATCAAGCTCCGCTCGCGCAGCTTGCGGAGATCGCTCTCCCGCGCTTCTGATCGCCGCCAGCCACCGTCGGTGACGCGAGCAGTGGAGGTACCCTTCTTGCCTCCGGCGGCGCTGGTCCCAACTGCAGATGAGGACTTCTTTGGTTTCCCCATGGCGCTACGGCGGTGGTGGCGTTGCCAACAAAGAAAGACAAAGGGAATGTGGAGGAAACTCTCAGCGCGCAGCAAGAATAGCTCAAGAACAAAGGGGCAGTGAATAGATGAACTGCTGCGGTGAAAAACAAACCACGATTTCACCAGGGATTATAACAGCGAAGACGACGCACGCTGGCCGTCCATCGAGAAGACCTAACGCCAACGGTAGATCTGGCCGTACACGTGTCAGCACCAAAACGAACCGTCGTTACCACGCCGTCCACTACGTGCGGAAATCGAGGAGACGCCATAATCATCTCCACGCCGCGCGTGACCGGTCAATTCAAAGTCAGCAAGTGGGACCCACGCCTCGTCCAGTCAAGTCATCTCTGGCGTAGCAGGCGCTTGAGGTCATCGATCGTAAGCACTGACGTCATCAAAAGCTATACTAGCACCACTTCGGCTCCACAGCTAAAAGTACTCACTCGAATCTACGATTCGACTAAATACTTGGGGGCTACTCCTATCAGGAGCGCTGGTCGCGCACCCGATGTATTTCCGGGCCAGCGATACGCCCGCAAGATTGTCAACAACAACTACACGATACAAGACTCGAGTCTCTGCCCAAGTCTACGACTCCGCCAGACACTCGGGGGCTACTCCAAACTGGAGCGCTGGTCACGCAGACACAAGATCTTCGAGTCCTACGTCGAGTCTACGACTCCACTGCGGACTCGGGGGCTACTCCCATAGGGAGGATGGATTTCACCATCCGAAAATTTTCGAGTCCTGCGGACTTAATGATTGAAACAATGCTTGAACTAAAAGTTTCCGTTCGAGTCTACGACTCGAACAGACACTTGGGGGCTACTCCCATAGGGAGCGTTGGTCGCGCACCCTATGAAATCTTCGACTGCGATCTTTCGGATCAGCACGCAAAACTTTTCGGCAACTCTGCCCCAATTAATGCTAAGTGAGTAACATCCTCCTTGGCCAACCGAAACACCTCCGCGGTGATAAACATTCGGATGCTGCGTCTGCGACGCAAAGATAAGACCTACAGATATCATCTGATGGCCTGGCAACGCACCTGACTTCGCTCTGCTAGTATGAATCCGTACCAGCAGGTACGATGAAAAATCCCGACGGACGTGTTGGGTACACCAATTAAAATCACTGGAATTCCACTCCTGTAAGTCCTCCGCGGCCTGAGTCGAATTACGCCAGCATATGTTCCAGGTCCGGGTTGAGGGACCCGAACCTGAAGAAGATCGTGTTGTTTCGTCCTAAGACAGTTAACTGACCCTGATCCGTCGGGTGAGTCAGGCACACGCATCAACAATCCCTACACACATATACTATTAACACATAGCTGCTCCCGAAGGATGGAAGAGTCCTCAGCCGAATCTACGATTCGACTGATCACTCGGGGGCTACTGACATGGTTATACCCTACGGGTACGTAACTTCAGCATACCTGGTCCAGCCCAAGGAAGGCCCACAGCAGATATACGCTGGCCCATGAAGATTTTCGGGTGGCCAAGGCCCATGACGCCTTCGGATCCTTGGAGAACAAGACTAGCGGAGATAGGAAATTCAAAGGGGTAAAACCCTAGAACTTGTAACCGACTAGGACTACGCCCGAGACCTGCCTAAGTCTATATAAAGGCCAGGAGGGCACGTCCTAGGGCAACTCACCTCGACTCATACTTTCGCACACGCATCCACGCCAGATCGAATCTGCGCACCCTGTAACCTTCGGTTCCGCCATAATCAAAGAGCAGACAAGCAGGAGTAGGGTTTTCCCTCCGGGGGCCTGAACCTGGGTAAATCTCGTGTCCCCTGGTTGCTTGTCTGTTAACCGTGCCACGATCTCCAGCATCCCCATCTTCTCCAAAACCCAAGTCCATAACAATGGGCATTGACGAGATTAAACCTCGTCAGCTGCGCTACTTAGCACATATAGCTAAGGTTCAGCAACCTTTGTCCTGCCACTTAACTTTTCACGAAAAATTCCTTCTCAAGAAACTTGACGTTCCAAGTAACAAACTCTTTTATCCTCAGTGTTATGGAGAAATTTGTTGGAATTATGACCTAGAGGCAATAATAAAGATGTTATTATTATAATTCTTGTTCATGATAAAGTTTATATTCCATGCTAAAATTGTATTAAGCGGAAACTTTAATACTTGTGTGGTTTGTGAACAACACCGTGTCCCTAGTACGCCTCTATGGACTAGCTCATTGATCAATGATGGTTAAGGTTTCCTAACCATAGACATGAGTTGTCAATTGATAATGAGATCATATCATTGGAGAATGATATGGTGGATAGACCCAAACTAAGCGAAGCAATTAGATCGTGTCATCGTGTTCGTTTTTGCGAAGTTTTTCTTATGTCAAATATTGTATTCCTTAGACCATGAGATAATACAACTCCCTGGTATCGGAAGAAAGCTTTGAGGTCATCAAACATCATCCTATGAGAGGGTGATCATAAAGGTGTCTCTCAGGTGATCGGAAAGTATCTGTTGGGTTGTATGTATCGAGATGGAATTTGTCCCTCCCAAGTCGGAGAGATATACTTCGGGCCCACTCGGTAATCCATATCAACACCGCTTGCAAGCATGTGGTTAAGGAGTTAATCACAAAGTGATATCGGATTACGGAACGAGTAAAGTACTTGCTGTGAACGAGATTGAACTAGGTATGACGATACCGACGATCGAATCTCGGGCAAGTAAAATATCGCGAGACGAAGAGAATATATATATATGGGATTGATTGAATCCTGGCATCGTGGTTCATCCGATATGATCATCGATGAATGTGTGGGAGTCAATATGGGTGCCCAGACCCCGCTGTTGATTATTGATAGAAGATCATGTCTGCATATTCTCGAACCCGCAGGGTCACACACTTAACGTGTCTCGACGCTAGGATAGATTGGATAATTGGTTTATGAATTTTTGTTCGGAGTCTCGGATGGGATCCGGGACATCACGAGAGGTTCCGGAATGGTCCGGAGAATAAGATTCATATAAGGCAGTGCAGTTTTTGGAGTTCGGAATTGTTCCGGATTAATCGGTATTGTACCGGAAGCTTCTAGAACCTTCCGGAAGGGGGCCAACGTGGTCCCACCTTCCGGGAGGGGGCATGGGCCTATGAGGGAGTGTCCTGGCCGCATTGGGCCAGGGGTACAAGGCCCCATAGGGCCCAGCCGATCCTAGATAAGTTTAAATCGTTTAAACTAGAGATAAGATAGGGTTTCTAGATAAGGGAGAGTTTAAATTGTTTAAACTAGAGATAGGCTTGGAGGATGGGCAAGGGCTGGCCGCACCCCCTCTATATATAGAGGGCTGGTGCGCCCCCTCCCCCCAACCTACACCTTTCTCCAAACCCTAGTTTCCCTGCTGCCCTCCTCTCTCCCTCCCGACTGTTTGCAGACGAAGCCCTGCTGCAGAAATTCTCCACCAAATACACCACGCCGTCGTGTTGTAGATCCAATCCATCTCTCCACCATACTTGCTGGTCCAAGGAAGGAGGAGACGTCGAGGTGCTGCACGTGTGCATCTCACGGAGGCACCGTCACTTGTGGTGCTAGATCGGATCGGATCGCGAGGAGGAGAAGCGAGTACGACTACATCACCCACGTTCCGACGAACATTCCGCTGTGCGAATCTTCAAGGGTATGAAGATCTAATCCAATCTCTCTTGTTGTTTGAATCTCCTAGATTAGATCTTGGCTTTCCCTCTGTTCGCTTTCGTAGAAAATTTTGATCTACTATGCTGCGAAACCCATCAGTGGTATCAGAACTAGATCTATGCGTAGATGTGTTTCACGAGTAGAACGCAACATGGTTGTTGCGGGCGTTGATGTTTTCTGTTGTAAGCCTCTTGTTTGTGTTCTTCTTATGACACGGGATAGTGAGATTGAAGCGGTCCAGGCCAACCTTACGCGACGTCGCTCGCGAGACCGGCTCCGCACTTGACGTGTGGCTTGTTCCACACATGCGGCTGGTGGATGTCAGTTTCTCTCACTATAGTTGTCATGGGATTAACACCGGAGTTTGGCAACCATAATATCACCGTTGTGGCTTTCCGTAGGTAAGAATCGTTCTTAGCATCTACTCCCATAAGCCACGTAAAACATGCAACAACAAAGTAGAGGCGTCTAACTTGTTTTTGCAGGGAGTGTTTTCTGTGATATGGTATGGCCCAAGATGTGATGTGTATATTGTATGCGATGATCATGTTTTGTAATGTTTCACGACTTGCATGTCGATGAGTACACAACCGGCAGGAGCCATATGGTTGTCTTTATAATTGTGTATGACCTGCGAGTCAACTTCTTATACGCCATGTAATAGCTTTACTTTATCGCTAAGTAGTTAGCAATAGTTGTAGTTGCTATTCGTGGTGGAGGCAATTATGGTGGAGTGATGGAGATCATGCCGGAACGCACAAGATGGAGATCATTGCGCGAAGATTGGCTATACCATGTCACATAAAGTTATATGCATGTGATGTTTATCCTTTTATGTATCTTATTATGCTTAGATCGCGACGGTAGCATTATAAGATGATTCCTCACTTAAAGATCAAGATAAAAACTGTGTTCTCCCCAAGTATGCACCGTTGTGAAAGTTCGTCGTGTCCAAGCATCACGTGATGATCGGGTGCTATAGACTCTACGCTCACATACAACGGGTGCAAGCCAGTTTTGCACACGCGGAAATACTTGGGTCTAACTTGACGAGCCTAGCATGTACAAACATGGCCTCGGAACACAAGAACCGAAAGGTTAAGCATGAGTCATATGAATGATATGATCGACACTTCGTTGTCCACCATTGAAACCACATCTCTTCTCGTGATGATCGGATTAGGTGTGGTGAATTTGGATCGTGTTCACTAAACAACTTGAGGGATGTTGAATTTAGTGGGAGTTCATCTAGTAATTTGATTAAGTTGAACTATTTATCATGAACATAGTCTAAATTGTACTTGCAAATACTGTAGATCACATGGCCAAGTCCAACTTCAACTTCAACGTTTTTGCTGAGAAAGAAAAGCTTAGAAACAATGGGTCTAACTTCACCAACTGGTTCCGCAATCTAAGTATCATTCTGTCTGGCGGACAAAAGGACTATGTCCTTGAGAAAGCATTAGGTAACCCCCCTGCTGCAACTGCGCCGGCTGATGAGAAAGCTGTCTATCAGTCGCGCAAAGATGATTATGGTGTGATTAAGAGCACCATGTTGTTTGCTATGGAATCGGAACTTCAAAATCGTTTTGAAAACTATCCCGGGCCCTTTGAGATTCTCGAAGAGTTGAAAACCATGTTTCAGACTGAGGCCCGTTCTGAGAGATATGAGATCTCCGAGAAGTTCTTTAACTGCAAGATGGAGGAAGGGAGTTCCGTTAGTGAGCACGCCATTAAGATGTCGGGCTACACTCAACGCCTTGAGCAACTGGACTGCAAGATTCCAGAGGAGCTCAAGATTGACAGGGTTCTGCAATCACTCCCTCCCAGCTACAAAAGTTTTGTAGTGACTCATAATCAGATTGGTTCCACTGATACGATCACCGAGCTCTTCGCAAAGCTGAAGGCTGCGGAGGTGGACATCAAGAAGGATAATCATGTGTTGATGGTCAACAAGCCCTCCTTTAAGAAAGGTAAAGGTGCAAAGAAGCCCTTCAAGAAGGGTGGCGGCAAGCGCAATGCCCCTGCTGAGAAGAAGCTCAGGTCTGGTCCCAAGCCGGACACTGAGTGCTTCTATTGCAAGGACAAGGGTCACTGGAAGCGCAACTGTCCGAAGTACTTAGCGGACAAGAAGGCTGGCACCATCAAAGGTATATTTGATATACATGTTATTGATGTTTTCCTTACTAGCCCTCGTTGTAGTGCCTGGGTATTTGATACCGGTTCAGTTGCTAATATTTGTAACTCGAAACAGGAGCTACGGAATAGACGGCGGCTTGCAAGGGATGAGGTGACGATGCGCGTTGGCAACGGATCAAGAGTTGATGTGATGGCCGTCGGCACGCTCTCCTTGGTTTTACCTTCGGGATTAGTTTTAAACCTTAATAAATGTTATTATGTGCCTGCGTTGAGCATGAACATTATTTCTGGATCGTGTTTATTGCAAGACGGTTATTCATTTAAATCGGAGAATAATGGTTGTTCTATTTATATGAGTAACATCTTTTATGGTCATGCACCTCTTGTGAATGGTTTATTTCTTCTAAATCTTGAAAGGGGTGAAACACACATCCATAACATTGAGGCTAAGAGATGCAAAGTAGATAGTGATAATACTACTTATTTGTGGCACTTTCGTCTAGGTCATATTGGTGTAAAGCGCATGAAGAAACTCCATTCTGATGGACTTTTGGAGTCTCTTGATTTTGAATCATTTGACACATGCGAACCATGCCTCATGGGCAAGATGATCAAAACCCCGTTCTCCGGTATGATGGAGCGAGCAACGGACTTGTTGGAAATCATACATACCAATGTATGCGGACCGATGAGTGTTTCGACGCGCGGTGGATATCGCTATTTTCTCACTTTTACCGATGACTTAAGTAGATATGGGTATATCTATTTAATGAAACATAAATCTGAAACGTTTGAAAAGTTCAAAGAATTTCAGAATGAAGTGGAGAACCATCATAACAGAAAGATTAAGTTTCTACGATCCGATCGTGGGGGCGAATATTTGAGTTATGATTTTCTCACGCATCTCAAAGCAAGTGGAATCGTTTCACAACTCACGCCACCCGGAACACCACAGCGCAATGGTGCGTCTGAACGCCGGAATCGAACCCTATTAGATATGGTCCGGTCGATGATGTCTCTTACTGATTTGCCGTTATCATTTTGGGGTTATGCATTAGAAACCGCTGCATTCACTTTAAATAGGGCTCCATCTAAATCCGTTGAGACGACACCGTATGAACTGTGGTTTGGTGCTAAACCTAAGTTGTCGTTTCTTAAAGTTTGGGGATGCGAAGCTTACGTCAAGAAGTTGATGTCGGACAAGCTCGAACCCAAAGCGGAGAAATGCGTCTTCATAGGATACCCTAAGGAAACTATTGGGTATACCTTCTATCACAGAACCGAAGGCAAAGTGTTTGTCGCAAAGAACGGTTCCTTTCTTGAGAAGGAGTTTCTCTCGAAAGAGGTGAGTGAGAGGAAAGTAGAGCTAGACGAGGTTATTGAACCTTCTCTTGAATTGGAGAGTAGCGCAGCACCTGAAATTGTTCCAGTGTCGCCTGCACCAACAATAGAGGAAGCTAATGACAAGGATCATGAAGCTTCGGACGATGCTGCTACTGAACGTCGCAGGTCGACAAGGTCGCGTGCCCCTCCTGAGTGGTACGGCAACCCTATCTTGACTGTCTTGTTAGTAGAAGACAGTGAACCTACGAACTATGAGGAAGCGATGATGAGCCCAGACTCTGAGAAATGGCTAGAAGCCATGAAATCCGAATTGGGATCCATGAGAGAAAACCAAGTATGGACTTTGGTGGACCCTCCTAGCGACCGAAAGGCCGTTGAGTGCAAATGGATCTTCAAGAAGAAAACGGACGTGGATGGTAATGTTACCGTCTATAAAGCACGGCTTGTTGCGAAAGGTTTTCGACAAGTTCAAGGTGTTGACTACGATGAGACTTTCTCTCCCGTAGCGATGTTTAAGTCCATTCGGATTTTATTAGCAATTGCTGCGTTTCATGATTATGAAATATGGCAAATGGATGTCAAGACTGCTTTCCTCAATGGCAACATTGATGAAGAATTGTATATGATGCAACCCGAAGGTTTTGTCGATCCTAAGGATGCTGATAAAGTATGCAAACTTCAGCGTTCCATTTATGGACTGAAGCAAGCATCTCGGAGTTGGAACCTTCGTTTTGATCAAGTGATCAAGAGCTTTGGATTTGTTCCAAATTGCTACGAAGCTTGCATCTACAAGAAAGTGAGTGGGAGCTCGGTGACATTTCTGGTACTATATGTGGATGACATATTGATTATTGGAAATGACATCAACATGCTTAACGATGTGAAGAGTTATTTGAACAAGTGTTTTTCAATGAAAGACCAAGGTGAAGCTGCTTATATATTGGACATCAAAATCTATAGAGATAGACAAAGACGCCTGATAGCTTTAAGCCAAAGTACATACCTAGACAAAGTTCTGAAAAGGTTCAGAATGGATAAGGCATTTAAAGGTTCAGTGCCTATGTTGTCAGGTAAGATATTGAGCAAGGCTCAGTGTCCAGCTACGGTAAATGATAGGGAAGCTATGAGCAAAGTGCCTTATGCCTCGGCCATAGGTTCCATCATGTATGCCATGCTGTGTACTAGACCGGATGTGTCCAATGCTCTTAGTTTGACGAGCAGATATCAAAGTGATCCAGGAGTGGAACACTAGACCCCGCTGTTGATTATTGATAGAAGATCATGTCTGCATATTCTCGAACCCGCAGGGTCACACACTTAACGTGTCTCGACTCTAGGATAGATTGGATAATTGGTTTATGAATTTTTGTTCAGAGTCTCGGATGGGATCCGGGACATCACGAGAGGTTCCGGAATGGTCCGGAGAATAAGATTCATATAAGGCAGTGCAGTTTTTGGAGTTCGGAATTGTTCCGGATTAATCGGTATTGTACCGGAAGCTTCTAGAACCTTCCGGAAGGGGGCCAACATGGTCCCACCTTCCAGGAGGGGGCATGGGCCTATGAGGGAGTGTCCTGGCCGCATTGGGCCAGGGGCACAAGGCCCCATAGGGCCCAGCCGATCCTAGATAAGTTTAAATCGTTTAAACTAGAGATAAGATAGGGTTTCTAGATAAGGGAGAGTTTAAATTGTTTAAACTAGAGATAGGCTTGGAGGATGGGCAAGGGCTGGCCGCACCCCCCTCTATATATAGAGGGCTGGTGCGCCCCCTCCCCCCAACCTACACCTTTCTCCAAACCCTAGTTGCCCTGCTGCCCTCCTCTCTCCCTCCCGACTGTTTGCAGGCGAAGCCCTGCTGCAGAAATTCTCCACCAAATACACCACGCCGTCGTGTTGTAGATCCAATCCATCTCTCCACCATACTTGCTGGTCCAAGGAAGGAGGAGACGTCGAGGTGCTGGACGTGTGCATCTCACGGAGGCACCATCACTTGTGGTGCTAGATCGGATCGTATCGCGAGGAGGAGAAGCGAGTACGACTACATCACCCACGTTCCGACGAACGTTCCGCTGTGCGAATCTTCAAGGGTATGAAGATCTAATCCAATCTCTCTTGTTGTTTGCATCTCCTAGATTAGATCTTGGCTTTCCCTCTGTTCGCTTCCGTAGAAAATTTTGATTTACTATGCTGCGAAACCCATCAAAATTCCCAACAAATTCTTTGGGATAACCTACAACGACGTGCTTATCCGACTTTGGTTGTAAACATTTTACTTATGCATAACATACCAAAGTTTAAGAAAAGACAATTCGGGTTTTATCCCAAATCATAACTTATATGGTGTCATTTCAACGGATCACGATGGTGCTCTTTTCAGTGTAAAAGCGGTAGTATCTAAAGCTTCAATCCTTAAAACATAATGACAGCTTTATAAATGACACCTTTGATCTTACCATGTCAAACATGGTTTGATTTCATCTCTCGAATATGCCATACTCCTATGGTTTACCGGGAAACACAAATCATGTAACAATTCCTCAAATCTTAAGTGTTTTGCTAAACGTGTAACTCAAATATCTTCCTTTATGATCGAATCATAAACTCTTTATTTTCTTGTTACAATGATTTTCCACTTCATCTTGAAAGTTTTTGAACAATTTTAAAATGTTTCATACTTCTTCCTTATTAAGTAAATATATAGATATATTCACTCAAATTTCTGGAGAAAGCATATGAAGCAAAAAGATCCATCGCATATGGCTACATATAATGGACTATATACATCAATATGTATGATATCCAATAAGTTAGTCATATGTTCCTCTTTGGCCTATGGACGGAGTTTCAATTATCTCGAGGAAAGTCTCACAAGCGTTAATTGATCAAAATCAAAGACTCCAAAAATCCATCAACATGGAGTTTCTTCATGTTTTCTTTCCAATATAACTTAAACAACGATGTCACTTCATAAGTGATCTTTCAATCATTTGTTTTGCGTCATTTTAGCAATAGTATTTATGGATGTGATTTCTCCCACTAGACTTGTAAAAGTTCATCCATCCTTTATGGAATACGGTAATTATTTAAACAACCATTGTTTTCGTAATACCGGAACAAAATAACAATTATTAAAACAAATCTTGAAGGCTAGGTTTGACGACAACGAAAAACACAATAACACTTTATTTGTTTTCGATGAACATCATCACTTATTCTCTTGCTAGTTACTTAGGCCATTGCAGTTCATGAATTGCGTTGTCCTGTATGACACTTCATACCAACCAATTCGGTATCCAATACCTCAGAACCACATTGTTTAACAAGCAAGAAATACAACCATAACATGTAGATCTTCTATATACCTAAGCCGGACATTTCCAACTTTTTCTTTTTTACCAAATATTTTATAGATTCTCTTTCAGCAATTCCTTTTCCTTTTAAAAGAATCTATCAACATCAATAGTGGTGTTATTCACATGACACATAGTACAAAGCGTGTATAGTCAAATACTAATTCCTTTGGACTTGCACTTTGAAGTGGATCACCATCATCAAATGTTTGGCATTCTTTCAAAAATCCATTCTTTAATAATCTTTTAGTGTAGTAAACATTTTACTTATATCTTCTATTCATCCTTATCATGACAACTTCATGATCAAGCTACTATAGCCTATAAGGATGAATCGTGAGTATAATGTTAGTTCCCAAAACCTTTTTGGTAGATTAGGACGCCTAGCGTCTCCAACCTTCACAATTTCTCATACAATATGAGAACGTGTATTTTACTAAATTATACTCTATCATAATACAACCAAAAACATTGTTTCAGATATCACAATATCTTTCACACATGATAGTTTCTGAAACAATTTTCAGCTCCTATATAATCTTGATATTAAAACAACTTTTGAATATCAATAATCATGGAGGCAAAACATGATACTTTAGATACTAACATTGGAATTCCTACTCTTGATTTAATACTACTTATTAAATTTCATGAAGTAAATAGAGTTTGCCGAAAGTTTGCAATAGGACTTATAAAATTTAAATTGACATTCAAAACAATACGATACCAGTTCGTAAAGTAAATATCCAGAAGTCTATAGTTCTATTATCTCAATTAAAACTAAGCATAAGGTAGTGAACATACGCCAATAACTACAACAAATTATGCAAATTTACTTCGATTTAGTTTATGACAAATTGAGTTCGACTAATCCAAATTAGAAATAAACTCCCACTCAAAAACGACATCCCTCGTGCTTTTTTGGTGATTACATGAACCAAATCCACTACACCAAGTCCGATCATCACGTGAGTCGGTGTAGCTTCAAAGGCGAGCATTAATATGGGCATCATATCAACTATATGACTTATGCTTAACCTTTCGGTCCGTGTTCTGAGGCCATGTCTGTACATGCTAGGCTCGCCAAGTAAGAACCTTAGTACTCGCGTGTGTAAAACTGTCTTACACCCCTTGTATGAAAGCGTAGAGTCGAGTACACCCGATCATCACGTGATGTCTCGAAACATGATCCATACAACGGTGCATACTTAAGGAAGAACACATTTTTATCTTGATATCTAAATGAGAGATCATCTTAAAATGCTACTAAAACGCCAAACTAGCAATATAAGATGCAAACATCTAATGTGTAAAGTGAGATGATATGGTCCATGCATTTGATCTCTATCATATGCATCATGGTATGATCTCTATCATTCCTTTGTGTGTAAGGCCAAGATCTATAGAACTTACACGTTAGGTGTGTTGTAAGAGTATCTATCATACATTTACTTGCAACATTACCATATCATGACACTAGCCCAGCAACGATCTAAACTAGACACCTCTAATTTATCAATTGCAAGTTTTATGTGGCTTAGGGCTTTCGGAGATAGAACCGTTCTTACCTATGAACATGGAACCACAACGAGGATAACCAAGTTATTAGCAACTCATTGTAAATTAGATATTGACTATAGTAGGAGAGATAGACACCTGCCAGCCACTTATGCAAAACTAGTTGCATGTCAGTCGTGGAACCGGTCTCATGTACGATGACATGTAAGGTTGGTCCGGGCCGCTTCATCCCACTATGCCACCAATATCCAAAATACACGAAAGAAGCAATACCATGATCATCATCGCCCACATATAAACATATGTGTACTATCCGTGCAAAGCACCTATGCATAGATTAGGCTCTGATACCACTGTTGGGTTCGCAGCATAGAAAACAAAAAAATTCCTATGATGAGAACTATACGCCAAGATCTATCTACTAGATACAGAGCAACGGGTGGATATACATCCATAGAGAACTTACCCTCGAAGACAACAAAGCTTTGTTAACAAGATGGAACTCGTGGATGATGTAGTCGTACACTTGCCGATCTCAAGATCATGATGAAGTCCAGCAGGTTCGGCTCCAGCACGTCCATCCGATCCAGCTCCAGCAAGTCCAGCACCACCAAGTCCAGCACCGCAAAGAAGCGGTGCATCCGTGATTGCACACAAGTCCGGTACCCCGACAACCTCCGTCCCTCGCTCCAGCAAAGCAGCAAAAGCAGCAACTCCTTTCCAGATAAAGCCACCGGGAACATGTATCTCGCTAATCCGATACCATGGGGGAATAATACTAGAGGGGGAGAGAGATCCTTCACGAGAAGGTGTGAGAAAGAAGGAGTGAGAGGGGGACTTTTATAGGAGGAGGGGAGGGTGTCCCTTCACCTCCCCCATTCATGTGGTGGTAACCCCCACCACATTAAAATGCCCCTTCACATTCTCTTTTAAAGTCTTCACTTTAAATGTATGAAATTTCTCCAAATTTAATGCTCTCTCATTTAATAAAACTCTTTTATTAATTTTATTCAGAATTTTTTAATTACTTTAATTAACAAACATTTACATAAAACCCCTGCAACATTTCAATATTACATGCAGAACCAATTTCAGCAATTTCACCCGAAACAGTTTCGGTGTCTATTGAAATAATTCCAGCGCTTTCTTAAATCTTTATCTCAAACATATTTGATCCAAATGGTGTCGGTATCCCTTAAGTGTGTCACCCTACGGTTCGCGAATAATGCAGACATGATCGAGACCCCTCTCAGATCAATAATCAGAAGCGGGACCTGGAGATCCATATCGACTCCTACACATTCAACGATGACTTCTGTGATCGTGAGAACCTTTAATGCTAGTAACTAAATCCCTTTGTCTCGCGATATATTACATGTCCGAGATTCGATCATCGGTATCTCCATACCTAGTTTGATCTCGTTGCTGACATGCACTCTTTTCTCGTTCCCGTGATATAACATTCTAGTGATCACATCACTTGCTTGCAAGCTATTTCAATGTGATATCACCGAGAGGGCCCAGAGTATATCTATCCGTCATCGGGATGGACAAATCCCACCCTTGATCTATGAGCCTCAACATAACACCTTCGTAGCACTGAACCCACCTTTATAGTCACTCTGTTACAGTATAACGTTTGATGTTATCAAGATACTCTTCCGGTGTTAGCAATTAACATGATCTCATGGTCTAAGGATTAAGATTACTTCGTGTGATGTTATAGCAATATAAACATAATGACTCTGATCATAATGCTATACTTCGGATGAATGCTCATCACATCATTCCACTAATGTTGTGACCTCGTTATTAACAACATCCAATGTCCATGATCAGGAAACCTTGATCATCTTGTTAATCAACAAGCTAGTTTATATGAGAGGCAGTACTAGGAACTTTGTATTTTGTTTATTAAACACACATGTATTAACGTTTCCAATTAATAAAATTATAGCATGCAAAATAAACATTTATCATAAACATGGAATAAGATAATAACCACTTTATTATTGCCTCTCGAGCATATTTCCTTCAGGATCGTACGATCAAAAACGGCTCTAACACGAAATCTGACGATCCAAAACACATAGGGCGTGAGAGCGCTCCTAGTTGATTCAGTTTTAATATCCCTAATTAGAACTACATTGTTTGGTAAAAAGATCATACAAAACCGGAACCGTCAATACAAAACATAGAGCAAAAATAATAACCGTATTGCTAGCTTCCCAACAAGATCTATAAAATAACTAGCTACCTATTTCGACCCTGTTCATGGTCACTCACACTGTTTCCACTCGTCGAGAGAAGCTAGAGTGCCTTAGCACAGCGGCTCGAACTCAAGCAAAAGGAGCCCTAAAACCGCACAACATATCCACGTAGCGGCGCCCACGCACACGCTCCGGATGTCGCCGCCTTCATTATCTTTCGCCAACCCATCGTCAGCATGTAGATCCATACGCAGACTCTCGCCACACCAGCCACCGTGATCACCACGGTGCCAAGAAGCAGCACCCCCCCGTGCTAGCCGCTCCACCCCTCCTGCCACTTCCATCCAACGCTGCTCCACAGGCGATGCTCCCAGGAGAGAACACGATACTGACACCGCGGCACCGCCATCGCCCGATCCGAAGATCTTAGGGTTTTCCCCGGAGTAGCACGAGTAAGGTCGACACAAGGTGCACGACAATGTCTTCACCAAGGTAACATCGTGGTAACGTCGCCATCGCCTGCCAATGGCTCGGTTTTCACTGGCACCTGGGTCTCCCCGTCTCGCTGCTGGGAATGAAACACGGATCACGAAATTCGCCAATCCAGCCGCAGGCCGGCCACCTTCGACGGAGAAAATGTCCACCTCCACCAAACCTAGGGCCTCCGCCCGGGCCGTCCTCGTGATGCAAAGTGGGCTCCGGAAGACCTCCGGACGACACCGGCCGATGTCGGCGATCTAGGAACCCTAGATCTCACTGTCATCCGCCACCCCGCAGCCCAGGGACCGCTGCCGCCAGAACTCACCGGCCGTCGCCTACTCGCCATCACTGCTGGAGTTCCGCTGGAGAGCCGCCGCCGTTGCCCGGAACTCGAACCGCCGCCACCGTGGAAGGGGGCGCACGAGGGCTAGGGCCCCGCCGTCGCCGCGCCGCTGGAAGCTTTGTCCGGCGACGGATCTAGCGGCGGCGGAGAGGAGAGGGACGTGTGGAAGGGGTTGGTTGGCTGGGGCGAGTGTGACGACCCGGTGCGGCGGCAGCGGCGGCGCCCGGGACTATCTTTTGTTCATTTCTTTTTAGTTGTTTAGTTGTTGGTGCAGTTGCTAGGAACATTCGACTCCTTTCTCTTTTGCCCATCTTGGTGTACTAGTTAATCAATTTTCCATTTATTAAGCTAGCGCTGCTCTCGTTTCGCCGAATCGTCAATACCCCATGCTGAGCTCGAAAAAGCAAATGATGATTTTAAACAACGGGTGGAAAAGCCGTTTATATCCTTTGCTTACTTCCGAAGGTAATTCGGGCCTAAAGCCATACTATCATTTCGCGGATTCGAGACAGCGATGCAGATTAGTGCCCGTCTCGAGGAAAACGAATTAGCGATAACGATACTCGCTCGCTCTAGCCTGTACAGTAGTTACGTGTCAACAGCAGGCGTCGCTAACCACAATTCTATCGTTAATTATGCATGGAGACCGTCGCCGTTGGGCGGTAGGTTCCAGGCAGACAGACTCCGGAGCGACGCGGCCCGCTGGCACCGTGCCACAGTGGTACCGTTCTCGAACTCTTTTTTTCAGAGGACCGTTGTCGAACTCCTGGGGTCTGCGCCACATGCAAGTTAACGGCCAAGAAACTTTGATTCGGGCGTCCACCATTATTCTAGACTCCTCAAATTCGTTTCGGTTAGCGCTGCTGCTGCTGGTGGGAGACAAATAATGGTAGGCCGACGCACGGTCGATTGATTAGTCCCACACACATGCCAAAGCAAAATCCCAGAGGGAGTGAGCAGACATGATTTACTCATCATCTTCCCATAATGCCCCATGGGTGGCTAAAGCCAACATTGCTGATATCTACAGAAATCCAATATACTTCTGCCGCTTATAGTTTCGTCGCAAATTTTTTTTGGCTTCTTCGTATCTCTCTGATATCATTTAAGGTTTTCTTTTTCTTCATCTACCAATCTCCTGATAATCATCCAAAGTATCATACCGAGACCCCCAAAGGGTAACAAAATATATAGTAGGCCATTTTGATTTGCATGATTCTCTCGAAACGTACGAACACGGAAACCCAAAGAATAGAGTGGCGTGTCCTCTCGAGTTCTAGCCGATTCACAAACTATACGAAAGTGTATATGTTTGATTCACATGAAAAATAAACAAATTCTAACATGATGTTCGAATGGACAAATTTTTTTCCCTTTAAAAAAATGAGTACAAGCGAATCCTTAGGAGAAAAATCCTAATACCCCAATCCTTTGAACGAAACAACCAACTACGAACATTTTCTAAGGAACCAAACCCTCCACAAGGCTTTTGGAATTCCTTTGAAGACCAAAGGAGCACCGAACCTTTGAAATCTACAATCAAGTATTGGGTAGTTTTATGTTCATCCTTCACATTCGATCGGTGATGATTCTACGCGTGAGCTGTGAGGTTAGTTGATACCATTACGTTTCTAAATTACTTGGTTTTTTTATGTCTAGACTAGAGAAGAAAACACTTTGGAAAAGAGTTCAATGGGGTTGCTATCTAAAAGATAATTTTCTTGTTCACAGCAATTGTCATTACTGATTTCAGAACTCTGCAAAATCAAGTCTGAAGTAGGTTAACGTGTAACAGGTGTGCGCGCGGGCATGCATGCATATTCCTTGTAGTCCTCCTCTTCTGAAAAGGATGTCACATGTTCTAAATTCATATGTTCATAGATATTTTTAGTGTATAAATATATGCGAATTTAGATAAATTTAAGACATCATTTTTTAAATAGGACTACATCTTTTAGAGTATAACGCGGTAGTTATTCTATAAGATAACTAAATATAAAGTGTAATGCAGTTGATGAAAATAGAGGATGGAAAGCTGTTCCAAAAGAAGACCCTAGGCGCGCCACACAACCACCTTCGGAAAAGAAAATTAAAATAGGGGACAGTGTTAACCAAGGGGTAATATGGTAACTTCTCCACAACCGCAAAACAGATCTCTGTTGGGCAGTTTGGGAAGAACACAGAGACACGAGTGACAGACGCCGAGCCCCAACACATCCGCGCGGCCCTCGGTCCCTGTCGCAAAAGCCAAATCTCCATCTTTTTTTTCCAACCATCTCCATCTCGCCAGAGGAAACCAAATTCCAGTTCAATCCCGAGAGGCGGAGACGAGCAATCCCGCTCGGCTTTGCATCCCCCGTCTCTCTCTTTCTTTCTTTCTTGTTCCCTCCCCGGCCTCCTCTTCCGTCTGAAGCTTTTCCTTTTTCCTCGTTCTTATCTTCGTCTCTGCGGTGCGATCTTTGCTGGGCGTAGGGAGAGCCGCCTCGGCCATGGCATTGCCCGCGCGCCTCGTCCGCGTCGCGCTGCTGCTCCTCGTCGCGCTGTCGCTCTGCGCCGGCACGCATCAGGCGCCTCGCGAGTTCCGCACGGCGCTCGACTCGGCCCCAGGTTCTTGCCCATCTCTCTGTCTCATGTTTCTTGTTTCTGTTAGTACCCGATTTGTTACGGAAATGGCTGGTTCCCTTGATTTATCTGCGAGGAATGGTGGTTTTACTTGTCGCGTCGGCCAGTTCCGTAAAATATCTGAACTTTTTTCCGAATTTTATCCAACGAACTCGGACTGTCGATGTTGAAATATCCCCCCGATTCTTTAGTGCTCTTGTGGTCCTCAGGTTATTTTCCGAGAACCTTGGTTGTTGCGCATCTGGTTCTTTTCCTCTTCTTCTATTTTCTGAAGTTTTGTCTGAATAAATATCATGCGGTCTAGCACCGTCTGTATGTTTTTCTTGATTTAGAGTCTTTTTTTCTCGACCAAAATTTTGCTCCTATGTTTATGCCACGCTCTTGCCTATTTACAGCATGGAAAATCTCAAGATGATATTGGCATCTTGGCCGCTTCACGAATTTCTGTCTCTTTTTCGGTTCTTATGACAGCACACCCGAATGATTTTCGCCCTCTTTTAAGCGATACACTTTTTCCATGTTCTGTAGTCGGCTCCCGACAACTGCCCTGCCGTTCTCAAATTCTTTCTGTTCCCCCAAATGGATTTCTCATTCCTGGTCCTGTTTTCTGTCGCTTTCGATGTGGGATTCCTCCGATTTCCCCATCTTACTTTATCCACAAATGATTTTCAGTAGGTTTTCATTTTGGCTCCATTTAGCATCCTAGTGTTGTACTGTTCTTGGAGTTGTAGTTACTTTCTTGACCATTTTGTGTTATATTATCCATTGCACAGGGCTTAACTCACCATAATCTTACAGCTTTGATTTATGAGTGTCAAGTTTGTTCGGTAATTTTTGAAGATGTTCACCAACATATTTTGGTTCAAGTTATAAATTAGAATGTCCATCTCTTCAAGGTGGATAGTGTCATAACAGTATGCCCATATGTCTGTATATTGATTCGGTTTTGCTATTTCTCAGTCGACTGAATTTTCTTAAGTGTTAGTCACCTAAGAAAAGTGCAACCGTCTGTTCAAAAAAAAGTGTAACCGAAACCCAGTTGCACTTTTCTGTTGGAAAAGTGCAACTGGAACGAGTTGCACATTTTTTTTTAACTACGGTTGCACTTTTCTTAGGTGATTGAGACTTAAGAAAATCTCAGTCGATTGAGACATAGGTAAACCCTGATTGATTTTATATGGGCTACCTATGTTTTCCTGGTCATGACAAGAGATTCTCACTGAAAAATGCAGATAAGTATGGCTTGGTGGTGAGACGATCAATTGCTGAAGCTCCTGCTGACATTAATGTCACCACCAATAGCTCCTTTGTCTTGGCCGAACATCGAACATTCCGGAAGGACCCCTTGAATTCCTTCAATCGGTATACAGGCGGTTGGAATATCAGCGAAGTCCACTATTGGGCTGTAAGACTGTCTCGAAACTTAGCTGGCATCTCCGTTATCTGATCATATCTATTGTGGTGACATGATATTGACCCTGATTCCTTTCTTTCAGTCTGTCGGATACACAGCTTATCCATTGTTCATCGTTGCCTTGCTGTGGTTTGTGCTGTTCTTTCTTCTTATGATTGGGATTAGCTGCCACCATTGCTGCTGCCCGCACCACAGTTACAGCTATTCTCGAGTAGCATATGCCCTTTCACTGATGCTCCTGATATTATTCACCTGTGCTGCAATGTAAGTACTCACATTTGCAACGCTTGGTCGTCCCATGCTTGTTATTTCTTACATTAGCATATCTTGATTTGTCCTTGCTAAACTAGTTCCATCATTGCTACCAGTGCTGGAAGCGTTGTGTTGTATACTGGCCAGGAAAAATTCCATTCTAGCACGACAACCACCTTGGACTTCGTCGTCAGCCAGGCGAATTTTACTGTTGAGAACCTTAATAACCTCTCGGATAGTCTATCTGCTGCAAAAAAGGTTGACATAGGACAGTTCTTACTTCCTCCGAATGTGATGGGCCAGATCAATGAAATTCAAGGAAAACTGAACTCATCAGCTACTTACCTTACTACTAGAACATCTGATAATTCTGAGAAGATCCAAAAATTGCTAAATCGCGTGTAAGTATCATTTTTCTTACCATCACAATTTCCACCTACTGATGCAATTTGGCAGGGGGTGGTTATTATGCACATGTTTGACAAACTTCATTTCAGGCGGATAGCTTTGATTGTCATTGCAGCAGTAATGCTTTTACTGGCATTTATTGGCTTCTGTAAGTGCTTATCATTTTGTACATTGGTTGAAAACGAATGTAACTGTATGCTTTTCTGCACAAAACCAAGTTAATTTTATGCTAACATGGTGATTGCTTGATTTTACAGTGTTATCCATCTTTGGCCTGGAATTTATTGTCAACATGTAAGTTCTTGCCTTTATATGCTAACATGCTAGACTAAACCTTTTCCCTGATAATTTAACAAACTGTGGGTATTGCTCATTTCCACAAATTTTGTGCAGTTTGGTGGTTATTGGATGGATACTAGTCACTGGGACCTTTATCCTGTGTGGTGTATTCCTTCTTCTGCATAAGTATGTACTCCACCTTTCTGCAATCATCACACTCATCATAAGTTCTCTACTATAAATATGTACACGTAATTGTTTTTTAGGTGGCTCTTTAAATGCATCTGTGAGCTGTATCCATGTCCAACTAATATTCGTAATCGAATGGTAGATGACCAGCTTACATTACTATGTTGTGAAGTTAAGAGTCTCTCAATGATTAGTGCACATGATGTAGTGCCTGCATCAAGCCATCAACATAAACCGCATTCACGCCTCCGGGTCTTGCTTCATTGCGAATATATATCCATTGGCATCCTGGATTTGGGTCATGGTTACATCCTCACTGCACTCTTGGGATTTTCCTTGTTATTGTTGGTTAATTTGACTTTGAAACCCCAACCACGAATACTTCCTTTGTTTGTACTCTATCGATTTTTTACTGTTCTCCCTCGTTCCTTCATATCCCCGCTGTCAATTCTCACCACCGCTAGAGTACAGATAATTATTACATGTCGTCTATTGTCATTATTTAAGCCTTTTAGGATAGCTGAGAATGTAAGGAGGGGCTTAGTTCGAATACAAAATTGCAGCCGTTTCATCATAGTAGTAATACTGACTATTTGTTGTGTTATACTATTTTTTGCTTGGAAGGTACATGTTGACTTATGCACAATGCCTTATCTTTGACACTAGACTACAAACTGTGGCATCTAGTGACATCTCTGGCATGGTAACACATATCTGCGATCATTAGTTTAGATTTATTGAGTTATTCCTCTGTTGCAAAACTTGAAGCAAATTACATATTAACGTGCAACTCTTGGTAAAAGCTTTTGGAATAGATCCATATGTTTGGTACAAATTTTTTTGTTCTCTGTACTGCTTGCTAGTTACTACTGCATGGAATTCCAGTCACTTGGACTACAATCTTTATCTTCTAGGAGCAACTCCAATATGAATTAGTTCACCTATCATATGGACATCTCATAATCTTTTTTGCCGTAACAGCGTTGTTGGTGACACTTGTGTTTCCATGGACGAGTGGGTTGCTCATCCAACAGAACACACTGCTCTGGATGACATTATCCCATGTGTCGACCCGACTACCGCGAATGAGTCCCTGACAAGAACCAGGCAAGTCACATCCCAGCTAGTGAACCTGGTGAACCAGGTGATCACCAACGTGTCAAACAGGAACTTCCCTCCGGCGGCAACACCTTTCTACTACAACCAGTCAGGGCCGCTGATTCCTACACTCTGCAACCCCTTCACGGCTGATCTGAGCAACCGTACCTGCGCCCGTGGAGAGGTTACCTTGGACAACGCAACCCAGGTAAATCTACTGCTCAGTTCTGCTTTTGTCTTCACAGCATTTGGTGAAACTCTGAAAGACATTGGTTCCTCTGCTCGCACCAAATGCAGGTTTTTAGGAGCTTCGAGTGCCAGACCAAGACTGTGTCGGGAACTGAGATCTGCACCACGGTGGGCCGCCTCACTCCAAGGATCTTCGGGCAGATGGCGGCGGGTTTGAACGTGAGCCTGGGTCTGTACCAGTACGGCCCGTTCCTGATCCAGCTGCAGGACTGCACCTTCGTGCGTGACACCTTCACCAACATCAGCCAAAACTACTGCCCGGGGCTGGAGCTGCACAGCAAGTGGGTCTACATCGGGCTGGTGCTGGTCTCAGGGGCGGTGATGCTGTCCCTGATATTCTGGGTGATCTACGCGAGGGAGCGGCGCCACAGGGTGTACAACAAGCAGCACAAGCCGGCGCCGATGGGCGGGAACGCCTGATCCCTGACAGAGCGTTTCGTCGTTCGATCATAGAGTGTAGAGAGTAGTTGTGCGTGGACTTGATTGTTGCATGTTGATTGATTCTTTGTTCGTTTCTGTGAATCTGATGCACTTTTTTTTTCGTCTTGTCTTCCTGCTTCGTTGATGTACAGTTGTGGTTTAGAAGGAAGGATTTGCCTGTTGATTGTCTTGCTTCTCTCTTCATATCATCTCACTTTTGTTGTGGCGTTCTGTCAGTTGTTTAGACAGATTGACGATGGCGAGGCAGCGTCAATGGATGCTCTGAACGATGGGTCTTACGAATCAGGTTAACTGACTGGAACCAGAGGATTTATGCGGGGTGTTGATATTTGCCGCGGTGGCTGTGATTAAGTGATTTTTCTCTAAGCTGGTGGTTTTCTGAAACTTTGGTCACAATATTTGTGGCTCCTTTGCTGATCCGTGTCGCAGGCTTGCAGTGAAGTTACATATTATAGGTCGTGTGAAGCCTGAAAGTGAAATCGGGTAGGAGGAGGATGAGCTCAGTGAGGGGATTGGGGTGGAAGGTGACACGGTGCTCAAGGTGAAAATCGGAATCGTTTCACACCTGGGTAAATACACACAGCTATTGGAACAAAAAATATGGTCTGCAAACATATTTCTCTAAATTTTTAACACAAATAAAAATAAGAAATAAATGATTATTTACAACAGACATAAGAACAAAATAGTAAACTGTATAAAAATAAGAGCACGAAAATCGTCTCACACCTGGGTAAGTACACACAACTATTAGAACAAAAATATGGCCTGTAAACATATTTCTCTAAATTTTTGACATGAATAAAATAAGAAATAAACGATTATTTACAAAACACATAAGACCAGTAAATTGTACACAAATAAGAGCACGAAACCACTTTACCTTGAGCAACACACGACATATGTGGGATGTTAATATTTGCCACGATAGCTGTGATTGAGTTAGTTTTTTTTTGTAAGCTGGTGGTTTTCTGAAACTGGTGATTAAGTAATGTATTTGTGGTTCCTTATTTACCCTCTTTTCTACAACTAGCCTCGTAGGGAACTAGAGATGTTTGCTGATCCATGTGACATGCTTGAACTAAAGTTATTATACTCCCTTGTTAAAACAGCTTATATTATGGAACACAGGGAGTATATCCGGCGTGCTACGCGTCCTCTGGGACCAAAACTTCCGATCCCCCGGTCCTCCTGCTGACACGTGTCCATCAAATCCTGCTTTTGCTACATAACGTCCGGATTTGCTACACCGTAGCAAAAAACGTTTCGTGCAAAAACAGAACAAAAAAGACAACCCTCGCAGGAGACCTCACCTGAGAACTCGCCGGAGACTTTGTAGCAAAAAAAGTACTAATATAGCAAAACCCACTTCGCCGGAATATCACCGGAAACTCACCGGGAAAAACCTCGTCAGAGACCTCGTAGCCAAAAAATAACGCTATTGTAGCAAAACCAAAAAACGGTGGTAGCAAACAAAATGGGCTAATGTAGCACAAAATAGATTTCACCAGAGACATTGCTAGAGACCTTGCAGCAAAAAATTTGCTATCTAGCAAAACAACTTCTCCAGAGACTATCGTGGGTCATCTTGTAGCAAAAGTTTTACAATATTATAGCAAAAACATACAAAAGTTGGAGCAAAAAATATATATCTATGTAGCAAATCCCGCGGCCGTAGCAAAAAATCTCCAACATAAAAATCCGCCGCTCCATCCATAGCAAATCCGCCGCTCCATCCATAGCAATGACGATGGGCATCGGTAGCTAAAATGCTGGCCGCATGTAGCAAAACATGATGACACTTGTAGAACCACCGCCAACCGCGCGTAGAACCGCTCACGACCCCAGGTAGCAAACATCGACGACATACGTAGCAACGTCGTTGCCCTTGGGTAGCAACACCGGTGCGCGACTGAGAAACTCCGCAGGAGCGAGGCAAATGACGATCTTCTACATCCTAGGTCTCGGCGTAGGCGGCCACATCGTCCTCGACACCGACGGCACATGCAGCATGGGCGACAAGGACTGTGCCAGCGCGCGGCTGGACCAGCCATGGCGGAAAGGCGGCGGGTGCCTGCTCCATTGGCGCAGCCTAGTCCGATGATGGCGGGTGTGTTGGGAATATGCCCTAGAGACGATCATGTATGATTTAATTTCCATTGTATTCATAAAATTATTAAGTTATCCTTGCATGAACATCTGATATATATCATTAAATATGTAATTCAGTTGTGAAACTATATAATCATGTTATTCATACTAAATATTCTTAGTCATTGAGGTTATGTTGGACACACAACTTAGACTAATGTGAAAGTCGACTGATGACTCAGTTCCACTTATCATGGGCATGATGATGCTATTCTGACTTACACAGATTTGGCTAAGAGTTTAGTCAGTCGGATTGACTCATATTGAGACACAACGAACAAGTCGCATTAGTAGAAAAAGGCTTATCCATAGAGGTCATATTAGTGGCGCACCCCTAAAGGGTGCCCCACGGATGTTTATCCGTGGCGCACTAGGGAAACCATGCGCCACTGACCCTCAGTTATCCGTGGCGCACACCAGGAACGGTGCGCCACTCTTACGTGGGCGGCATATCCGTGGCGCACGGAATGCGCGTGCGCCACGCATATCAGCGTTATTAGTGGCGCACGGATATCTGGTGCGCCACGGGTGTAGGTGGATCCATAGCGAATATGAATTACTCAATTCTGCATCTCGAGACCACCCTTCTTAAAGAGAAGAAGCCCGGGTACCCGGTCTTCACATGCAAGGTGCCATCAGGCCATGGCTTCGTCGATCAAGCACCCGCGGACATATTCTTCGTGCGGTACGAGGACATCTACAATCGCTTGCACTCGAAGTGGCTGGACTATAACTTGGTCCGTCTATACTGATACGTCCAAAACGTATCTACTTTTCCGAACACTTTTACTATTGTTTCTCCTCTATACTTGTGTGATTTGGATGCAACTAATGCGAACTGACGCTGTTTTCAGCAGAATTGCCTTGGTGTCCACTTTTTGTGCAGAAAATCAACTATCAGGAAAAACCCCGTAAAATATGCCAAAAATCCTATTTCACCCGAAGACTCCAGGAGCCAGAATACGAGACGGAGAGGAGCCCTGGGGTGGCCACACCACCTGGTGGCACGGGCCAGGCCAGGCCGCACCAGGGGGTAGCGTGGGCCCCCTAGGCACCCCCTCAGCCTCTCTCTTCGCCTATAAGGAGCCTTCTAACCTAAAAACTTGGGGGGGCTCGACGTTTTTCCAGAAGGAGTTCCGCTCTGCCGCCACCATCAGATTCCACAAAACAGCACCAGAAACTCCGTTCTGGCACCCTGCCGGGACGGGGAATTGAAGGAGATCATCGCCATCATCATTACCATCGCTTCTCCATCGACCATCCATGTTTCTTCTGTCTATGAGTGAGTAATCCCCCGATGTAGGCTATGGGGATGGTAGGGATTGGATGAGACCGTTCATGTAATGGCATCAGATTGTTAGGGCATGGTGCCTAGTATCTTTTATTAGTGTTTATGACTTTGTTGCGACTTGTTGTGCTTAATGCTTGTCACTAGGGCCCGAGTGCCATGATTTCAGATCTGAACTTATTATTGATTTATTATGATAGTATTGTTTCTGGTCTTATCTATAAGTTGTATACACACGTTGTTGTTCAGAACCTATGGTCCCGAAGTGACAGAAATCGGGATAGCCGGAAGGGAAAGGCTTTGATGTGAGGATCACATGTGTTCACGGAGTGTTAATGTTTTGCTCCGATGCTCTATTAAAAGGAGCACCTTAATTGCCAGTAGTTCCCTAGAGGCCCCGCTGCAAACGGGCTGGCAGGACAAAAGATGTTGTGCAAGTTCTCATTGCGAGCACGTATGACTATATATAGAACACATGCCTAGGATTGTCTAGTACTTAGATGCTTTATCTTATTTATCTGCAATTGCCCTATGTTCTGATTGCTATGTGAATTGTCTTGTCCATGCAACACCCGTCCATCCATCCCTATGCCTACCGCACTCGAATCCCACTGTTTACTGTTTTTGTTACTATTGCCTTTATTTTGCTGCTACTGTTACTTTACCATTCCTACTACAAAACTGTTGCTACCAATAAACTGCTGTGAGCAAGATTGTTTCTAGGTGCAGCTGAATTGACAACTCAGTTGTTAAGACTGATAAGTGATCTTTGGCTCCCCTTGTGTCGAATCAATAAATTGGGTTTCACTTCCCTCGAAAATACTGCGATACACCCCCTATACTTGTGGGTCATCAAGACTATTTTCTGGCGCCGTTGCCGGGGAGCATAGCTTTATTTATCAAGTTCACTTGGATTCTCTATTGTTCGCTGATATCCATCCATCATGGGTAAGTCTCGTGATGGCAAGGTTCCTATTTTACCATCCACTACAAGAAGAGGTACGGTTCTGAACACCTCTGCTACTCTTGATTCACCATCTATTATAAGTAAGCTCGTTACACCACCACATACACATGCTACACACACTGCTACTACTGCTGAATTTGAAACTTCTGATACCAATGATGCTGCTTCTACTGTGCTTGATAAGAGTGGTTCATTAGGTCCTTTCCTAGATGCTACGATTGCTAGAACTATAGCTGGAAATACCGAAACTCCTAATGAAGACACTACCACACCTGTTAGCTCACCTGAGTCTAGTGAGAGTTATGATATTGAAGAAGATTATGTTGAGATGACCGATGAGTTTATTAAAGAATGTAAGAACACCCATGATAGGAGCGCTGCTAAGAGTCTCCTTGAGAGGCGTACTATTAGACCCAAATTGTATCCTGCTGCTAAGTTTGCTGCTTCTCCCATAAACATTACAGATGAAGATTATGATTTCTCTCTCGATCTATCTTACATAGCTATTGTCGAGAAAGACCCCTTTTGTGGGACTAAGAATGAAAGTGCGGTAGCACATATGAATGAACTTTCTACCATGAGTGGCTTGTTTTCTGATGATATTAAGATGCGTACTTACTTTGTTGCTAAGATTTTCCCTTTTTCACTGAAAGGAGAAGCTAAAGCTTGGTTTGGTAATTTACCTCCTGGATCTATTGATAGCCCTGAGTGTTTGATTAGTACTTTCCTGCAGAAATATTTTCCTCCTAGTGCTAGACATGCTGTTTTGCAGGAATTTTTTGATTTTAAACAGGGAGAAAAAGAGGTATTGCCTGAATCTTGGGCAAGGTTTTGTGCTTTGATTCATGCACAGGCTGGAAGTCCTTCAACTAAGAATGAGCTTCTTGATATATTTTATAATGGACTAACCGAAGAATCTAGGACATACCTAGATAGTTGTGCTGATTGTGTTTTCAGGAATAGGACTCCCAAGGAAGCTGAGGAATTAATGGCTAAAATAAGCAAGAATTATGAAGATTGGACTCCTCCTAAACAAGTTACACCTGAAGAAATTGTACCTGAGCCATCTATTCCTGTGCCTATTCCAACATCAAAGAGGAGGGGAGTTATTGAATTAAATGATGAAGTGATGAAGGAAGCTAAGAAATGTCTTAAGGAGAAGGGAATTAAAGCTGCAAATGTCAAGAATTTACCTCCTATAGAAGAATTATGTAAGCCTATTCCCTACTCATCCACTATTGAGGTACACTCCCTCCAACACTTTGATGAAGGTGATATCCCTTACTTGAAACCTCCTGATCAATGCTTAGAAGAATTTGATATCTTTATTGTTAAGCAAGATAACTTTAATAAGAGGGTGCAAAATCATCTAATGGAAAACACTAGAGCTATTGTTGAGTTGAAAGATATTGTGGAAAGAACGTCTAATGATGTTAAAATGATTGTTAAACACTTTCAAATGGTTCAAACTCAAATAGATCAACTCGTTAAAGTGCAAAATGACTTGCTAGTTAATGCTGCTAAAGAAAAACATGCTTATGGAATTAGAACTAGAAGTGGTGCTGCTACCCAGGATCCTCTATATCCTGAGGGGCATCCCAAAAGAATTGAGCAGGATTCTCAACAAGCTGAAAATAGTGGTTCTACTCGTAAGAAAAGGAAAAGGAAACATAAAACTGTTGTAGAACCCTCTGAACTTGCTATGGATCCTAATAGTATATCTATCTCTGATGCTGAAACTGAAAGTGGAAATGAAGAAAATGAAGTGCCTAATGAAGAAAAAGTTGAAGAAGAACCTGAAAATCACACTAAGACTAGTAAATACACTAAAGAAGATTTTATTGCTAAGAAACATGGTAGTGAAAGAGAACCTTGGTCCAAAAACCCATGCCTTTCCCTGATAAGAAACACAAGTCAAAGGAAGATGAACACTATAATAAGTTTTGTGAGTGGATGAAGCCTTTATTCTTGCAAATTCCTTTGACTGATGCTATTAAATTGCCTCCTTACTCAAAGTATATGAAGGATATTGTCTCGAATAAAAGGAAGATCCCTAATGAAGAAATCTCTACTCTGCTTGCTAATTATTCTTTCACTGGTAAGGTCCCTAAGAAACTTGGAGACCCAGGGATTCCAACTATCCCTTGCTTTATTAAGAACAATTATGTTAGAACATCTTTGTGTTATTTGGGAGCTGGAGTTAGTGTTATGCCTTTCTCTCTCTATAAAAGGCTTCAACTTGAAAAATTGATACCAACTGATATATCTTTGCAAATGGTTGATAAATCTACCACTATTCCTGTGGAGATATGTGAGGATGTACCTATTCAGGTGGCTCACAATTGCTTGATATTAACTGATTTTGTTATGCTTGAAATGCCTGAAGATGATAATATGTCTATTATTCTTGGGAGACCTTTTCTTAATACTGCAGGAGCTGTTATTAATTGTAATCAAGGAAAGGTGACCTTCAATGTTAATGACAAGGAACATACTGTCTATTTCCCAAGAAGATTGAAAGGACTTATGGTTTAAATTCAATTGAACATGTTGAAGGCATTCAAGTTGGAGAAATATATTGTCCCATACCAAGAGAAAAATTTGAAACTATTATGATTGGGACCATTGCTATCAAGGTTGAGGTAACATAATCATTAGTGAAATACAAAGTTTTGTCTCATATGCAATTGTTTTGGTAGCAAGACTTGATCAACCTTGCTAACAAAAGGATTCCATTGAACAAAACAATGTTTTCATTATGATTATCTCCGTTTATTTCTATCCTTTGCATTTTAGTTTTTGCTTTCGTTTAGTTTTATTTGTGTTGTTAGTTGCTTGCATGCTAGAAATTCTGTAGTTCTAGCCTTGTTTTGTCCTTGCATCATGTTTCCAAAAGAAAAAAATCCGTCTGTCAGAAAATCATTCTTCTATTTCTGAAAAATGCCCAAAAATAAAGTGTCTCGAAAAATTCCAGAAAATTCATATTAATTTTTTATGTGAAAAAAGGGGCAGAGGAGTACCTGGTAGGTACCAGGGGGCCCACCAGGCAGGCACACCACATGGTGGCGCGGCCAGACCTGGGTGGCGCCATGCCCTTGTGTGGGCCACCCCTGCACCCCCCACTACTTCTCTCACCTGCCACTTTCTTCTCTCTCCCGAGTAAGCTCCAGTTCATAGCTCAAAATCGCGTTCTTTCTGTGCTTGCTCTCGATTTCTTCGATCTCCTTGCTCAGCCCATCTTTCTTGCTGAAATTTGGAGCAATTGTTCCTTGGTATGTGACTCCTCCCCTTGTCCAAGTAGATTTGTGTTTAGTGGATTATATGTTCAGTATTTTGCTGCTGTAGGTGACTGGTTATGAGAGCTTGTAAGCTTGTTTGATGCTTAGAGATATAGATTTGATGCATTTTTAGGCCTCTTGCAAGTCTCGATGAGTAGAATCCTTTATTATATTTACTTTGCAATCACTTGTTTAATAGGTGTTTAAATTTCAGAATACCAAGCATGGACAACCAAACTTTTGGAGAAATATTTGAGAGTGATGCACCTAGGAGGTCGAGGCCCTCAAGAATAGCCTCTCAAGCTAGGCCATCGTACAATGAAGATCTCATTGCAACTCGTATTGGCAGTGAAAGGGATGATGGGGATGCTCACCCATCCTCTTTTCCTTGTTTTACTTTCTTACAAGCTGCAGGTATTCTTGATGATTTCTTGCTACTGATTGAGAGGGTTGGCTTGACATCTTATATGCAAGATGGGAGTGCACAATACGCTCTGCTCACCAAAACTTTCGTTGAGAGTTTCTCATTTGCTAACACATCCTATCATTCTTCTGTCTCATTTAAAATCTACGATATGCCTTTCACCATGCCTTTGGAGAGATTTTGCAGTATTGTAGGTGTGCGTATGACAGGGACCATGAAGAAAATTCAAGGGCGGCCCGCTGATTTGTTGGACCTTTACCGAGGGGTGACCAATGATGATGACCGCGTGGCGCAGCACGGAAAGATAAGAAATATCCAACTCCCTGCTCTTAGATACTTTGCATACTACCTTGCCACTAGTATATTGGGTAGGGAGAACACTAGTAATATCTCCAACTATCACTTAGCTTTCCTTGCTGCTGCGCTCAACAATGATACTCGGTACAATCTTGGCTCTCTTATTGCTCGCCGCCTAGCTGCTATGGGGCCTATTTATGGGGGCATCATTGCCTCGCGTATAGTCGGTGCATTAGATCTTTCGGTGGCTCCTGATGATGTTATGCTAGCACCACAGAGGCTCGACCTTTTTGCCATGAAAACTCATCACTTTGTCACTGCTACCTCTGATTTGAACAATCTAGTATATAGGATGCTTTTCACTGACGGGGATGAAAGGGAGATCCTTTTGCTCCAGCCTGCTTTGTTCAGTGTTGACAGGAGACCGTGGTCGCGCTCCAAGGAGGAGGTGGACAAGCAGCTTCGCTTGTTGGGTTTCCACGAGCAGCACCAGGAGGATGTGCCCTCCTATGATTATTCCGCACATTACGGAGGGACGTACTCTGGCTCGCACCAGGACGAGGGTACCTCCTCGTCGTACCCCGGTGACACCTCATCTTGGCCAGCCTGGGATTGATACCCACTTAGGCCAAAAGCCTAAGCTTGGGGGGAGGTACGCCGACACTGCACTTATCTCCATATCATGTTGCGTCGGTCCTTTGTATATTCATGTTTTCGTTCTCTTTTTAGTTTTCGTTTTTCTTTGCTTTTGCTTTCTAAAAACACAAAAAGACCAAAAATATTTTTGTTGTTTCTCTTTGGGTTGCTTCTTCTTTTTGCTTTGGCTTGCTTTTTCCTTTTTTTCTTTGTTTGAACTATTTGAAAAACCCAAAAAGATTTTGCTTTGCTTGTTTTTCTCTTTTGGTTTTTGTTTAAAAATCGAAAACACCAAAAATATTTGTCGTTCTTCTTTGGTTTTTGCGAGTTGGCTACAGGGTTCGGCAGTTCTCAGTGGATTATTGGTTTCATATTATTATTCAAGCCACACAAGTGAAGAGCAATAGTGAGGATCAATGATAACTTGAGGCGTGGTAAAAAGCTGGTAACGAACTCTATTTGTTTTCATTTTGTACATATACTCATCATTATGGGCTTGCTTAGTCTGTTCATGTAGAGTGTATGTTTTCTTTGGATGCTTAGTAGTTCTTGCTTTCTTGTGATTAGCTCCAGCTCGCTAATAGTTTGTAGCATGTTTCATAAATGTTTGCTTGCATTACTCTATTCATAAATTGGTATGACACCGTGGTATCCTCCTCTAAATGTTTCATTTGATTGACTTGGCACATGCTCATGCATGCACATGACTGTGATAATCAGTTAAGCCTTCATGAATTATTTTGCCCTGAGGATCTTGAATCATTTTCATGCCATAAGTAGTCCTGTTTTGTTGCAAGCATGATAATGATAGCTATTGCTCTCTCATTTGTCGCTCCCTTACTATTGCTAGCCTTCACTTCCACTGAGTGTTTTACTCATGTTTCCAACTCCCTAAACCAATTATTTCCAAAGTGTCCACCATACCTACCCATTAGCATCATTTGCTACTTCCATGCATATTCAATATGCTTTGTTTTCTTCCGAATAAAATGTTTGCTTGTTATGAGAAAGTTAGTTAGTAAAGCTCTCATGAACTTTATGGCACGCTTTATTTTCTTGCACTTAATAAACCTGAACCATTGCGTCCTTCTTTGTTGCGCATATGCTTGCGCTTTATGAGTTGAAGTTAGCAGAGCCATGTATCATGGGAACCGCTTTCAGCACTTCATAGGTACTTTGTACTTAGTTGATATCATGTTCTTTTGCTTATGGATCCCAACGGTGTGAAATAAAAGTGGAACTTGTAAGATCGTGGAGTTTGTATGTATGTTAGAGAAACGCGTGGGCCGCTAGCCTAAGCCATGCCTAATCATGGTGGAAACTTGCAGCATAACCATAATGAGCAATCTATGAAGCATCATCAATAAAAATCTATGCACATAGTAAATAAAAAGATCACTGAGATGCTCATTGTCTGCTTGCCTTATCATTTTGATCATGGGATAGCTCCCGTGTCATGTGCAAGGGGTACCCCGTTGGCGGCTCTCGATGATACGTACATACTTACAATGACAAGAGCTTACTTGTGACTGAAGTTGAGTAGCATGAGGATCGGTCTTCGTAAGTAAGGGGCATGAGACTTCAATTTATAACTCGTCAAGCATATCCTCTTAGTTGTGTCACTTTCACCTTAACCACATTAAAGATGCTTATGATAGAGGCAATGAGAGCTCAAAGCTAATGAGTACCATACTTTCAGCATTTGGAAGCCTTTCAAAATTATTCAAAACCCACTTGTTGAGTCTCCACATATTCCTTGAGCACCTTCTTGAGAGCATAGTTGTCATCATTTGTGTTTGTTTCATTACTTGATTATTTGTGTTATGACTTTGATGCTTGTATCTTTGATATCTTTACTTCTAGTCATCACTCGAACTTCAGAGGTGCCTTGACATTCATAATCAAAGGCAAGCGAGATACCACTCTATCATACCTTTCTATGAGCATTGTAATGTTGCTTATGTTTGTGCTTCATGCTACTTATTATTCTTGAGTTGGAATCTCTTCATAGCTTGCAATGACTATTAAGTAGACTCAGTTGCATACTCTTTATTATGAATTGTCTAAGTAGTTGATCACATTGCTGAGAATATTTACATCATATGAAGCAAATGTGTTCGTGAAAGTTCTTTTATCGCACTCATTTTTCAACTAAATTGCTTGAGGACAAGCAATAAGCTAAGCTTGGGGGGAGTTGATACGTCCAAAACGTATCTACTTTTTCGAACACTTTTGCTATTGTTTCTCCTCTATACTTGTGTGATTTGGATGCAACTAATGCGAACTGACGCTGTTTTCAGCAGAATTGCCTTGGTGTCCACTTTTTGTGCAGAAAATCAACTATCAGGAAAAATCCCGAAAAATATGCCAAAAATCCTATTTCACCCGAAGACTCTAGGAGCCAGAATACGAGACGGAGAGGAGCCCTGGGGTGGCCACACCACCTGGTGGCGCGGGCCAGGCCGCGCCAGGGGGTGGTGTGGGCCCCCTAGGCACCCCCTCGGCCTCTCTCTTCGCCTATAAGGAGCCTTCTGACCTAAAAACTTGGGGGGGTCGACGTTTTTCCAGAAGGAGTTCCGCTCCGCCGCCACCATCAGATTCCACGAAATAGCACCAGAAACTCCGTTCTGGCACCCTACCGGGACGGGGAATTGGAGGAGATCATCGCCATCATCATCACCATCGACCATCCATGTTTCCCCCATCTATGAGTGAGTAATCCCTCGTTGTAGGCTATGGGGATGGTAGGGATTGGATGAGATCGTTCATGTAATGGCATCAGATTGTTAGGGCATGGTGCCTAGTATCTTTTATTAGTGTTTATGACTTTGTTGCGACTTGTTGTGCTTAATGCTTGTCACTAGGGCCCAAGTGCCATGATTTCAGATCTGAACTTATTATTGATTCATTATGATAGTATTGTTTCTGGTCTTATCTACAAGTTGTATACACACGTCGTTGTCCGGAACCTATGGTCCCGAAGTGACAGAAATCGGGATAGCCGTAAGGGAAAGGCTTTGATGTGAGGATCACATGTGTTCACAGAGTGTTAATGCTTTGCTCCGGTGCTCTATTAAAAGGAGCACCTTAATTGCCAGTAGTTCCCTAGAGGCCCCGCTGCAAATGGGCTGGCAGAACAAAAGATGTTGTGCAAGTTCTCATTGCGAGCACTTATGACTATATATGGAACACATGCCTAGGATTGTCTAGTACTTGGATGCTTTATCTTATTTATCTGCAATTGTCCTATGTTCTGATTGCTATGTGAATTTTCTTGTCCATGCAACACCCGTCCATCCATCCCTATGCCTACCGCACTCGAATCCCACTGTTTACTGCCTTTGTTTTGCTGCTACTGTTACTTTACCATTCCTACTACAAAACTGTTGCTACTGATAAACTGCTGTGAGCAAGATTGTTTCCAGGTGCAGCTGAATTGACAACTCAGTTGTTAAGACTGATAAGTGATCTTTGGCTCCCCTTGTGTCGAATCAATAAATTGGGTTTCACTTCCCTCAAAAATCTGCGATACACCCCCTATACTTGTGGGTCATCATGTACTCGCTCAATATGACGTTGAAGGACAAGAGGGAGAAAACCTAGGGCCTCATGATAGTGGACCCCTACTACATGCGTGAGGCTATCTTGGCGAACGATGGGGATCGGGCAATGGTGGCAGAGTACCTAGGGAATATCTTTCATGAGAACCAGACCATTGATTTCATTCTTCTGCCTTGCTTCCCCGAGTAAGTAAACAAACATTAGGTCGCCGTCGTAAAAAAATTCTTTCTTAGATTTTTGTTGTCCTCTTCCAACAATTAGTTCTGTTTCAATTGTGTTACGGTGAGGCATATACTGCACACTCATCTCCATTTGTCCGAGGTTGTCGCAACCAACGTACTTCGACTCATCGAGTGACACGAAGCCGAAGGACTACGACAGATTCAAGGGAGTTCTAGATGATGCTCAACAAGTCTATGTTGAAAAGGGAGGAAAATTATCCAAGGGGGTGGGGCAAGAACCAAGGATGGAAAACATGTGTTCATGCACCATACATAGTTCCCCTGCGCCAAGCAGCCGACCCACAGTGTGGAGGCATTCTACGTCCTCCATCACATCAAGGGGTTCATGTGGGATTGACAGGTCGAGGCGCTGCCAGCTAATCTTCGACACTGGGCCACATAGTTGGCGGCGATTGATGATGCGGACCTTATGGAGGACTTCTGGTGCATCTAGACCCAACTCTGCCAAATCATCCATGACGATGTCGAAACAAAGGGGGGGGTCATGTATGTCCCCATCGCACTGAGTAACTGCGAGATCGAAGAACGCTTCGACATGCAGCGCGACACCATGACGTTCATGCCGAGAGAGGGCATGACCCCGTTCTCGACGAGGTCAACATGATGTGTATGTGCCTAGCTAGCAGTGTTGGTCGTGTGTGTGTCGTGGCGTAGACTTGACTATACTCGTGATATTTTTCCGAACTATCGTTTGACGTGTGTGTCATAAACATTATTAACTTCCCTGAGCTAGTAAAACCCTTGACGGTCGATGTTAGATTTGCTTATATGATCTTCATCCATGCTATATTTTATTTTAAGTTTATGAATCTTTGCTCATTTTTCTGATCATGCAAACATGTTTGTAGTTTTCCATTCTTTTCGTTGTATAACATATACTACATGCCTTGTCTACAGAGATGGCGAATTGGTATGTGGTATACAAAGGTCGGGTTCCAGGGGTCTACGACGAGTGGGAGGACTGCCAGGCATAAGTGAACAACTTCAGCGGCAACAGCTACAAAAGGTACAAGACAAGAGAGGTGGTGGTAGCCAAGTGGAGGAGACACATGCGGAAGAAGAACCGGATGAAGATCTTGGTCATGGTCTCAGTGTTGCTCACCATAGTCGCCGTTATCCTCTATTCGATCATAGTCTAGGGTGATAGCTCTATTTGTAATGTGATGACCGAATTTGTACTACCACTTTGTGTAATATTCTAACACTTGAATTCATATTTGATATATTTCAGCACTTTGGATCATTATCATCTTAGTTTCGGTATATTGCTGTATAACTATTGTATAACTGAAAAAAATGCACTCGAGTAGTCAGTGGCGCACCATTTTTTACTTTAGTGGCGCACCTTATCTGCCAGGTACACGTGCGCTGCTGATAATATCCGTGGCGCACGGAGTGGACTTGCGCCACAGAATAAGAACCACCTGTGACGTGCGGGCGCGTGTGCCACTGAATATATCCGTGGCGCACGGAGTGGACGTGCGCCACTGACTATCGTACTATCCATGGCGCACCTAGACGTGCACCATAGATAAATATTATCAGCGGCGTATTATGAGTGGCACACGCCCGTGTGCCACTGGCCTCTGTATTGGTGCGCCACTGATAGATGTTTTCCTACTAGTGTCGTCATTTGTATATCTCAATTAGTGTAATCCTTAGACCTGAGGTTATCGTACAATCCGAGTTGAGGATCACCGACTTAGGTTCTGTAAAACGTTGTTCCATGACATGGCAGTTATAAAGGCTGAGTTTGGATCGACTGAGAATCAAGATACGTGATGTGGATAATCAAGATGGGATTTTGCCCCTCCATCTGGAGATATATTCTCTTGGCCCTTTCGGATGATATGATTCAGAAAGTATGGCCATGCACGACTCGGTTAAGTATTAACTGAGGCGATCGACTAAGAGTTAGTCGGATGAATCACTTATCTCGAATCGAGAAGAGAGCGGACTATTTAAGGGATGACGATTATTCGCCTATAGTTCGACAATGTATATCGTGAGACAAAAAGGACTCAGACGCAAGTCATATTGGAAAGGCATGTCTTCATGACTCTTTGGTACTTGGGAGTTGGCACGTTCTGCTAGGAACCGCTACTGATTGATCAATTGTGAGTCAGACTCCAATCGTGTCCAAGTTGCCATGAGCCTGCAGGGTTATACACTTAATAGCGGGAGCAAGTTCGGATTGGATCTGAACCGAAAATCTGTTTGGGTTAGACCCGAACCATATTTGGACCGAGTCAATGAGTCGGACTCACTGTAACTGATATGGGCTTTTAGTGAATGAGCCACGAGTGAGTGGAGTCCACTTTCACTACCTATATATTATGGGGCACACATATCTAGAGAGGGGCTACGATTAGGTCATTCCATGTGTTGGAAACCCTAGCTTCAGATTAGTCCTACCGTCGTATCGAACCTAGCAGTTCACTGCCAACGCTCCTCCTCGTACGTGTGGATACCACTAGAGGTGTTGTACGATCAGCACCACGACGATCGTGATTGGATTGGATAGTTAGGATTGCACTGTATCAACCGACATGCTTCATCAGTAATCCGCAACTGCATGTCTAGTGGTGATTCTCGTGGCTTATCACCTCAGCTAGATCTTGAAATAACCGCGTTGGAGAGAATATTTTGTTTTATCTCTACGTGGTCCAACAGGGTGCCTGCTCCGGCGGTGGTGACGGGTGCCTGCTCCGGGGGCGGCAGCTGCCTGCTCCGGTTGAAGGGATCCGACAGCGGCGAGTAGCTAGTCCGACGACGGATCTGGGGCGTGATGTACTCTCCTCTCCTGATCGATCGATCCATCGTGCGGAAGAGGCATCATGCGGAAAGAGGCAAACATACTTGGGGCCCACCCTAACGCATGGGAGCGAGAGCAACCCGGGAGATCGAACGGAAATATCCCCCAAGGGAACAATATACTATTCCAATTGGGAGCGTGCTACGCGTCCCTAGGGGATCAAAACTTTCGATCCCCGGGTCCTCTTATTGACACGTGTCCACCAAATACCGCTTTTACTACACTAAATCCTGCTTTTGCTACATAATACCCGGATTTGCTACGCCATAGCAAAAAAGTTTCGCGCAATAACAGAACGAAAAAGACAACCCTCGCTGGAGACCTCACCGGAGAACTCGCCGGAGACTTTGTAGCAAAAAAAGTACTAATGTAGCAAAATTCACTTCGCCGTAAAATATCACCTGAGGCTCGACGGGAAAAACGTTGTCTTAGACCTCGTAGCAAAAGAATTACGCTATTGTAGCAAAACCAAAAAATGGTGGTAGCAAACAAAAATATGCCAATGTAGCAAAAAATAGATTTCATCGGAGACATCGCCGGAGACCTTGCAGTAGAAAAGTTGCTACCTAGCAAAACAACTTCTCTAGAGACTATTGTCGGTTATCTTGTAGCAAAAGTTTTACAATATTATAGCAAAAACATACAAAAGTTGGAGCAAAAAAATATATGTTTGTAGCAAACCCCGCGGTTGTAGCAAAAAATCCCCAATATGAAAATCCGCCGCTCCATCTATAGCAAATCCATCGGCCATCGATAGCAACGACGATGGCCGCCGGTAGCTAAAACGCCGGCCGCATGCAGCAAAACACGATGCCACTTGTAGCACCACCGCCGATGTCCTCATGTAGCAAATATCAACGATATATGTAGTAGCACCGGAGCCCTTGGGTAGCAATGCCAGTGACCTTGGGTAGCAACACTGGTGCGCGGCTAAGCAACTCCGCCGGAGCGAGGCCATGGCGATCTTCTACATCCTAGGTCTCCGCGTAGGCGGCCACGTTGTCCCCGACGCCGACGGCACACGCAGCACGAGCAACAAGGACTGTGGCAGCGCGCGGCAGGACCGGCCATGGCGGAAAGGCGGCGGGTGCCTGCTCCGGCAGCGCAGCCTAGTTCGACGACGTCGAGAACTTCCTGCTCCAGTGGGCCTACTCCGGCGGCGGCGGTGCTTGCTCCGGAAGGTCCCGTTGGATCGGAAGTTTTGATCCCGGGGGACGGCGTAGTACGCACGCTTCTATAACTTTTCACACTTGGGTAAATACGCACTATTATTAGAACGAAAAATATTGGCTGTAAACATATTTCTCTAATTTTTTGGACATAACCAAAATAAGAAATAAATGGTAATTTACAAACGACATAAGCACAAAGTAATAAATTACATAAATATAAGAGAACGAAAATAATCTCTACTATTTATAAAGAGGCGAACGTAAATTTTTCTACACGCACCCCCAAATATATAGGGACAAACTACCACCGCACGATTAGACCCACTAGACACAATTTAACCACTTTAATTAGCTTATTTTTTTCTCTTTGGTACACTTAGCAAATAGTTTCGACGGACTCTACTCGTCCCCGCACAAGCACAGGCACAAGAAAAGAAACTGATTCCGCATCTCATCTGAATCACGCCCGACTATTTTCACGCGACCACCCTGCCCTGCCGCCTCCCCACACGACGGGACTGACCCGTGCCCCCGTCGTCCGGCTGCGGTGCTGCATCGATGACTAACGCGGGGCGATCTGGACAGCGGTGATATGGTGCTGCCCGGCGGAAGGGCAGCCGGGAGGGGACGCGCACGACAACCCTGCCCTCACGCGCTCATCGTTTCGCTCTACAAGAGGAAGTGAGGGACACCAACGGGGTGTCGCCGTCGGAGCGTGTCGTTTCTCCGGAGAGGCGGAGACAACCTGGTGTTCCAGGAAGTCGCCTCTGGCTCGCTGTTTGTTCCAGGGCCGCCGTTCGGAAAAGCGCGTGCACGCCACACGCCGCCACTCTGACTCAAGCTGACGAGGCCGCAGTTCTTGAGAGCAGCCCCGATATTTGGTCTGCGGCCAGCAGATCCTCCGAGCGCCGTCGAATTGAGACGGTGCCGCACCTCTTGTGCTCTGTTCTTCGTCATCGGCCCGCGGCGCCGCTGACACCCCCTTTCTTCTGCTTCAGGTCTTTCATCTTCCTTATCTGAATCACGTGAAGGTCAGGACAATTTCTAATCGGTGCCAATTTTTGGATTATAGTCAGCCTATGTCCTTGTTCTTGGATTGCAGATAGAAGAGACCATGTACTAAGCGCCATTGACGGCATTGATTCAGCCATGGTGTCTTTGTGGCTGCAGAGTTCCTGCTTAAAAATGTTTACAACAGGACAATTCTGAACAAGATCTAGAAGTCCTCAAACCAGATCAAGATCGGTACGACTGGAGTCGAAAAATGACAAGGTAATTAGATGTTGAGAACTTTAAACAAGATATATATTTGGTTGTATCATGTTCAGTTAAATTATTGTATACGATCCAACTGTGTTCATGCGATTTTGAACAGGCCCATGGAGATAAATCTAATGTACAGCCAAGGTTCAGGGAGGTGATTCAACTTCCAAAGAAGGTTAGTTCCTTGTGCAATTCACTTCAGATGTTGCGGGTTGGTGGGAGGAGTAGAATTTGATATGATTTGATCAACATTATTTGGTATTTTGGTTGTGCTTATATATACGATATGCACCTGCCTTTTGTCTATCAATGAATTTTCTGTTCATGCATCGTGCATCCTTTTTCCTTACATATAACTGTGTGTCAGCGATGTCATCAGTGAATCATGTGAGCCATGGAGAATATATGCAGGAAGGTGTTAGTAGTAAGCAGCTTAGCTATTTATTACGGTTGGCCTTTTCAGTTTTACATTTAGTATAGCTAGATTACCCGCCTCTTCGGTGACAAAAGACTGTAGCATTGTATCTTTGGTCTTGCATCTTATATTAGTTTGACGAAAAAAACCTTATCATTTCCATATGTTAATTAATAAAATGTTGGAGGCTGGGATTAGTTGGTATCGATGCCTAAAATGTGTAGTTTCTCGCATGCTCAATTGTGGTGTGTTTGTACCAATTATTCACTGCTAGGTAGACATGCATAAGTATTCAGGTTGATGCATCAGCCATTTTTACAGTAGGAAGATGAGGTCAATCAAGTGGCTCCAACAACTTCTGGTATTCTCTTTCTTAACCGTCGCACTGAATAGTTATGTTTGTTGAGCCTATCTAAGCAATCAGACCCTCAAATGAAATAAATCTATAGAACTTGTACTGAAAGTGAGCCCTATCGTTCAGGTTGATAGTTCTGAGACCGATTGAAGGAAAGAAATATGTAGAACTTCTATTCATCTGATCCCATGCCTTTTCTTCATATAGTGTTCCAACGTGGGTTAATTCTTGTGATTGTACCTTGCAAGGCCGGTTTAGTCTGGTAAATCTTATCAATGATGAGGGATTAGCTACATTCCTAATAAATGGAGATGTCAAGCTGGATCAAATAAAGTACTCCTAAATAGCTCCTCAATATGGATATTGCAATCCATGGACTACTGGGTAGTTATGTGGAGTACTTTTATCTATAATATATACAGAATTTCAGCATACACAGTTTTTCCTATGGTTTACTTCCTTGGACCTTATGGTGTGGTGTTGCTGCTACTGATTGAAGTAATATGTACTGTGCTTTTTTTATTAGAAGTAGGAACAGTGCCAACTTTCCACACAAGGTAATATTACCTCCTCTGAGAATTAGGAGTTGGTTTGTTCTACACAACTGCATGGCGAGTGGTCACCTACTCACATGTCTGCCGAGCATTTCTTTCAGTTATAGACAGAGTCTCAGTGTGCCATCTCATGTTTCTAATGTATGCCAAGCATATCAAAGTAGAACTGTAGCCTCTATCACTTATAGAACCTGATATGTCTCCTATCATTTCAAATGTGATTGCCTTCTGTTACGTATTATTTAATTTTTTGTTGAAACCTGCTTTCTCCATGCATTGCCTTCCACACGGAATTGATATCTAAATCAACTAGAACTCCTGGTCCTAAAAGATAAGACTTGCAAATAAAGGAAACTAGGACTCCTGATTCTAAACGACCAAGACTTGCAAATAAAGGAGACTAATAAATCCTAAGATATTGTCGTGCATGACAATATGCTTGCTTGAATTCAAGGTTGCAAGGTGTTTGAGTTAATTAGCAAATAATAGACTTCGTCAAGTTCAGGACTGGCAACACTGATATATGATTTCTTTATTGTTTTCTTTTGAAAAAATTCATGATAAACTTTCTCCTATAATGACCTTCTTTAGTAACCATGCATTTTCTATTCAATCATTTAAAACTATTTTACCATTTTCTTCTTGAAATAGATAAATGTTCCATTGGGATGAACCTGTTACGACAAGATGTTTCCGCTCATTCCATCATGATTTATATGGATTTAGTCTGCCCATATTTATTTATGGCAATATGCACTGCACCATTGCATCTCTGAACAATTGCTATGAGACCAGGTAACCTCATTTATATCTAAAATTTCCTTCAGCTAATCAATTTTCGAGATAATTTTATCTATATTTCTTTGCTAGCAGCCGTTGCTGTCTCTGACTGTACTAATAGTTTCTGAAATTAAGTTTTATTCTTGTTGTCAAAACAAGCCATAATATCATACTCCCTCCGTCCCAAAATAAGTGACTTGAGTTTGTCTAAATTCGCATGTACCTATATACTAAAACGTGTCTAGATACATCCGAATCTAGACAAACCCACGTCACTTATTTTGGGAAGGAGGGAGTATATATGATTGCATCTTGCATGTTCAAATCTACTTGCGTCAAACCATCTTTGATTGAAAATAGTGCATGTCTAGAGACAACAAATATGCATGTCAATAACTTTGCTGGTTAGCACTTGCTAAGCCTTTTTTGCCAGGTCGATATTTCATTTAAGAATGTTCTCAGTAGGATGTCATGCAGTTATTTTCTTCGTTCAGTCCTTACGTCACTCCTCTGAACCTGATGATACTACGAAACTCGAAGATGCTTGGTTATCGAAGGGACTACATGCTCCGAGGAGTTACCATTCAGAATGGGCAGGCATGATTGATTCAAGCCTTGTTTTCAGTTCCATTTACCGCTACTATGTTCGTCTGGTTTAGTGTCTGTGAATGATAGTATAACACCAATAATGGCAAGAAGAGGTGTGTGAGTCATTCATCGGTTTTCCAGCCGAGAATATTCATTTAAGGATAATACTTATATATATGCAATGTTCATTTGCGAGTTGCACATCCCCGAATTTTCATGTTCTTATCCACCATGATCTGCCAGCTTAGTCGTGTCTCAACACAACTGTCTGTAGTGTCTCACGATAGCCTATTCTCACTTTTTGTGAATGACACGAGAGTTTCTGAGTATATATGGTGGGGTGATAATTCTTTTTTTTTTTAGTTTCCAGCAAGGAGATTCTATATTTCCGTTGGATTATACTATAAGAATACTCTTACCTGCAAATTCTAAAGAGTGTATATTGACCTGAACTAAGGATGTGACGAAGTTGTTTGAACACTATTCATGCCTCGAAGATACAATCACAATAGATTATAACCGCTTGAAAGAATCATACATCAGGAGAAGTGTGCTTTTGAAAAAGGGATAATATAATGCATGCAACATATATTGATAATGTGTGCTTTTGGGTACGCGAAGCATATTCATTCGTGAAAACAAAACGATACTCTAAGTAGACACTGCACTTTGCAAGAAAATTTCAAATTTCCAAAATATCATCCTACGTCTAGATACAAAATATAAAGTTTAATATAATGTGGATTAGTTGAGTCGTGCAATGCACGTGCATGCTTACTAGTGATTAAAAATGAAAATATAGAAGAGAATTAACTAAAAGGTAAGTCTACAAAATTCCTGGTCTAGCAGCCACGAGTATGAAATGTTTCCTAAAATTGTTAAGACCATGGTCAGCCTGTAGCCACGAGTATAAGGACCTTGGTGACAGGCCTTGCGGCCCTGTGCCCCCGGCCCAGCAACCGCAGCATTCAAAAAACATGATCCACATGAAGGTTCTTCTGTTTTTTAGGGACAAGTACTGCTGTTGTTAGCGTGATCTCAAAATAAAGATCGCATGATTTAGTCAGAGATATGTGGTGAACTCTAGACGACCTAGCATATATAAGTGTTTCAACTCGAAATAAGTGAGTGATCATGTTAGGTTAGAGTTATATCGATACGTTCGATATGTTTTCTATGAAAAAAAAAGGTTTTCTACACAGATACATGTCTGTCATGTCTGCACGTACATGGTAGGGCCTAGCTTTCATAAAAGCACCTTCGTTCCAATCAAGACTAACCTTCAAGTGGCCATACATATGGCCTCTACCTTTGTGTGTGCGGCTTCCTCATTTCCCCAAACTTATCTTGGACTCCCTCTTTCTTCTCACAAGCTTCGCTTCTATGAATTTGCTCCCATCATGACAAAAAGGGATATGCTATTATGTTGTTGGAGAGGTTGTGATACATTGCAAATGTATCCATAATTTTTGATGTTCCATGCTTGGTTTTATCTACTTTCTTATGTTTTGTCCACACTTTGGAGCACTTTTCATATGATTTCTTGGACTAACCTATTAACAAGATGCCACAGTGCCAGTTGCCTGTTTTCTGCTGTTTTTGGTTCCAGGAAGTCAGAAAATGAATATTCTCGGAATTGGACGGGACAAAAGCCAAAGTTACTATTTTGCCGGAAGACTCACGGAGCCAGAAGGAGAGTCGGAGAGGGGCCACACCCTCCCTTGACGCGGGCCAGCCCAGGCCGCGCCAGGGCATGGTGTGGGCCCCCTGGCCGGCCACCGACCTTGCCTCCTTCGCCTATAAGAGTCTCCCGATGCATAAACCCTAAATCATCAAGCCTCTAGCCACGAAAAGTTCCGCAGCGCCGCCGCCACCGAAGGGGAGATTCGGGGGATAGAAAGTCTCTGTTCTGGCACCCTGTCGGGACGGGGAAGTGCTCCCGGAGCCATCTCCATCGATCTCCATCACCATTGCTGATTCCCATGATGAGGAGGGAGTAGTTCTCTCTCGAGGCTAAGGGTTCTACCGGTAGCTATGTGTTCATCTCTCTCTCTATGCGTGATCATATTGTGGTCATGAGCTTGTAATCTATAGATCTACCTTGCTACTCAAGTGCTTTAATAGATCTATGCTCTCCCCATGTGTGTGAAAGTGACAGCGTGAACACCATGGTGGCACTTAGGCTAGAGATTACAAATACTTGTTATGAGTTATATTTGGAGTTGGATGTCTTTATGAAATTGTGGTGTTTGTTGGACTCATCTAGTACTCAAGGTGACAGTGTGGGGTTTTCTAGATGGGAAAGATGAAGTTTGAGGTGTGCTGTTATAGCCCTACCAATGATTCCAACCGGAGAGTAGTTCAGCATAGTATCATAAAGAGAAGATATTTGTATGAGAGTGTTCACTAGTGAAAGTATGATCCCTAGGCCTTGTTCTTAGCACTGAAACACTGTTTGCAATTAGATCTGTTACATGTTTGCTTGCTTCCTTCTTTATTTCAGTTTGCCTTTAGTCTTTTCCACGCCATCAAGCTATTTTCTTTCACTGTTGTCTTATATCCATACCACTTGTATTTCACTATCTCTTCGCCTAACTAGTGCACCTATACACCTGATAAGTGTATTGGGTGTGTTGGGGATACAAGAGACTTCTTGTATCTTTATTGCAGGGTTGCTTGAGAGGGAATACCTTTGACCACTTCCTCCCTGAGTTCGATAAACCTTGGGTGATCCACTTAAGGGAAAACTTGTTGCTGTTCTACAAACCTCTGCACTTGGAGGCCCAACAACTGTCTACAAGAATAGAAGTGCATAGATATCAAGCTATTTTCTGGCGCTGTTGCCGGGGAGGTAAGGTAAAAGGTATTCACACCGGAGGATTAAAGAAGAAGAACCTCCCACGGCAAACGCCTATTTTCTGGCACCGTTGCTGGGGAGGTAAGGTAAAAGGTATTCACACCGGAGGATTAAAGAAGAAGAACCTCCCACGGCAAACGCCTATTTTCTGGCGCCGTTGTCGGGGAGGTAAGGTAAAAGGTACTCACATCCTCCGGTGTGAGTGCTCGAAGTTATTTCCTTTAGATTCTGCAATTTTGTCTTTTTGTTTCTTGTTTTCACTAGTTAAGCTTAATGGAAAACAACAACAAAATTAGAGAGCTTTATAGCATTTATCTTGAGTTAGGACATGATGTGTTTGAATAGAAAATTAAAAACCTATGGAACTTTATTTGCGTGCTAATAGCAATATTGTTAGTATGAATTCTTTGGACACCATTATTGCTAATGCTATGGAAAAGTCTAAGCTTGGGGAAGCTAGTTTCTATGAAAATGATCTTTTTAGTTCCCCAGCTTTGGAAGATAGCTATTCTATTGCTTATGATGATACTAAACCTCCAATATATGATGATTACAATACTAAATATGATATTTTCAGTCCACCTACTATTGAGGAGAAAATTAATTATGATTACAATATTCCTCCTATATTTGATGATTATGGTGATGAGAATAATAATGATAGCTATTTTGTTGAATTTGCTCCCACTACAATTAATAAGAATAACTATGCTTATGTGGAGAGTAATAATGATTATATGCATGTGGCTCATGATAAGAATGTTTTATGTGATAGTTATATTGTTAATTTTATTCATGATGCTACTGAAAGTTATTATGAGGGAGGGAAACATGGTTTTATGTATCTCAACAATATTAAGTTTCCCCTCTTTATGTTGAAAGTCTTGAAGTTGCACTTGTTTTGCTTTATATGCTTGTTGCTTTGTGCTTTCATGACTTGTTTCTTTACAAGATTCCTATGTATAGGAAGTGGGTTAGACTTAAATGTGCTTTGAATTTGCTTCTTGATGCTCTCTTTTACTTCAATTCATATTTCTTATGTGAGCATCTTCTCAAACTATCATGCCTAACTTAAAGGCGTTAAAGAAAAATACTTATTGGGAGATAACCCAAAAGTCTTAGTTGAGTCTTGGAAGTTATTTCTTCAGTAATAACCTCTTCTTATCCTTTTTATTTGCTTTTTGTGCCAAGAGTAACCTCTAATGAGAGAGAAGTAATGCTTGAGAAAGTTGCTGTCCCGAAACAGATTTTTGTGCTTCACCGTAAAAATTCGTGTAAAATTTCTGTATGTCGGTTTGAGCTGTGATTTTTTGTGCTTCTGCCCCAGGTTGTTATCCAACTTTCGTTAGTTCAACACTTTTCGATTTGAGCAACATAAGGTATTCGAAAAAATTGGTTTTTACCTGCTGGTCTATTTTAACAGGTTTCTGCCATTATTTGCATTTGCTTCTTGTTGGTTCCTTTTTGAGTTCTTTTGGGGAATTGATCTTTTTGAGGGAAGTGCTACAGTAGCTTGTGTTTTAATGGAAGTTTTATTGGTGTTGAAACTGAACCTAAATACTTATTATCTTGAGTGCACTAATGTTGCTAATAAAGATTGTGTGAAGTTTTGTATAAAGGAAAAATTTCAGGTGTATGGAAGGAATGAGTAATGAGATGAAGAATGGACTAAAGCTCAATCTTGGGGATGCCACGCATGTCACCCCAAGAAATATCCAAGAAGTACAAGCGTCAAAGTTTGGGGATGCCCAAGGCATCCCCCTCTTCATCAATAAAAATCCCAGGTTTCTTCCAATCACTTCATTTTTATTGTTTGATGCACAATTCTGTTGTTCTTGGAGCGTCTTCTTTTTGGTTTTTGTTTTGGTTTTTCGTTTGCTTGGTTTTCTTAGTTTTCTGAATAAATTGGTTGGACCCCCTCTTTCATACATTGGTTTGAAAATAGTTTGGTTTGGTTTGGAAAAGAGTAGGAAAGTTCATGCTTATGTGGTAAAAAGAGCTCGTTTTTGACTGTGACCTATGCTTTGCTATGCCATGCTTGATATTGTTTTGGCTTTATGCTTAGTATTCTTTGCTATAGCATGACTTGTTATAAACAATTGAGATTGCTTAATATGCCTTGGATGAATCATGCGTTGTTTTAGCATATTAAAGCATAGTATAGTGGTATTCTCCTTTGATGCTTTAGTTGGATTGACTTGGCGCATGCTCACACCATGTTATGACTATCTCAAGTCACCATAAGCCTTTATGATCCTTTAGTTTTCAACTTGTAATATCACTTTATGGTTTGATCAATGATGTTTTGTCGCTTTGCATGATTATGGCCATTATTGCTCTCTTAGTTTGTCGCTCCCAGTCTTTTACTAGCCTCCACAACCAAGTATGAGTTCTACTCATGCATCCAACTCCTTAAACCAAGTTATTCCAAAGAGTCCACCATACCTACCTACTAGCTTATGCTATTCCAAGTATATTCATGCTTTTGTTTACCTTCCAAATTAAACTTGTTATGAGAAAACTAGTGATTAAAGCTCTCACGAACTTGATGACATACTTTACTTTTCTTGCCCTTAATAAACTTGAACCACTGTGTCATCTTTGTTGTATATGCTTGCACTTATTTGTTGGGGATTAGCAGAACCATGCTTTCATGGGGAACGCTTTCAACATTGCACTTGGTACTTGTACCTAGTTGATATCATGCTCTTTTGTATATGGATGTCGTTGGTGTGAAATGAAAGGGGAGCTTGTAAGTCCATGGAGTTATGTATATGTGTTATAGAAACTCCTGGGCCGCTGGTCTAATCCATGCTGACATGGTGGAAACCTGCAGCGTAACCATAATGAGTTGTCTATGAAGCATTCTTCTTATGAAAAAAAGAGTCCTATATTTAGAAAAAAGAGAAAAAGAAAAAAAAGAGATTATGAAAAGAGGAAAGAGAGAAAAAAGCACATATTCCCATGGTAAATAAGAAGATTGCTGAGATGCTCATTGTCTGCTTGCCTTGTCATTTTGATATGGGGATTCTTCCGTATCATCGGGCAAGGGGTATCCCGTTGGCGGTTCTCTATGATACACATGTACTTACGATGACAAGAACTTACCGGTGACTAAACTTGAGTAGCATGAGGAGCGGCTCTCGTATACAAGGGACATGAGATTCCTAACTTATACTTCGTCAAGCATGTACACCATAGTTTGTTCACTTTAACCTTAATCACTTCAAGATGCTTATGATAGGGGCAATTAGAGCTGAAAGCTAATAAGTACCATAATTTTTGGAAGCTCTTTATGAGACTTGAATCCCTACTTCCTTTTATAAAAAGGCCTTTCTTCCACCATTATATTGAGTCTCCACCTTCTACCTTTATGCACCTACTTTGAAAGCATAGTGGCCATTCTTAGTTCTATGTGCATTGTCCCAAGACTAGTTGATTGATGCATAACTTGATATTGCTTGTTTTAAACTATTTGTATCTAGTCACTCTTATGAACTTTGAAGGTGTCTTATGCATTTATATTTGCTACTCTATGAGGGACAAGCTGAATATTGTTATGCTATGTTTTCTTTATGTGAAACAAACAAACGTCTTGCAAAGCATTGTTATTCATGAATCTTTTGTTTGTGCCTTTCATGTTGCAACATAGTTGCTATGTCTTATTGCTAGAACTTTACCTTTCATGCTATGTTGAAGTACTATGATCCCAGCTATAAATGTTTTACAAATACTCTGATCAAGTCTTTGATGGTGCATGTCACCTCAAAAATTATTCTTTCTTTTTATCACTTACCTACTCGTGGACGAGCAGGAGTTAAGCTTGGGGATGTTGATACATTGCAAATGTATCCATAATTTTTGATGTTCCATGCTTGGTTTTATCTACTTTCTTATGTTTTGTCCACACTTTGGAGTACTTTTCATATGATTTCTTGGACTAACCTATTAACAAGATGCCACAGTGCCAGTTGCCTGTTTTCTGCTGTTTTTGGTTCTAGGAAGTCAGAAAATGAATATTCTCGGAATTGGACGGGACAAAAACCAAAGTTACTATTTTCCCGGAAGACTCAGGGAGCCAGAAGGAGAGTCGGAGAGGGGCCACAGGGTGGCCACACCCCCCTTGGCACGGGCCAGCCTAGGCCGCGCCAGGGCATGGTGTGGGCCCCCTGGCCGGCCACCGACCTTGCCTCCTTCGCCTATAAGAGCCTCCCGATGCATAAACCCTAAATCATCAAGCCTCTACCCACAAAAAGTTCTGCAGCGCTGCCGCCAGCGAAGGGGAGATTCGGGGGACAAAAAGTCTCTGTTCCGGCACCCTGTCGGGACAGGGAAGTGCCCTTGGAGCCATCTCCATCGATCTCCATCACCATTGCTGATTCCCATGATGAGGAGGGAGTAGTTCTCTTTCGAGTCTAAGGATTCTACCGGTAGCTATGTGTTCATCTCTCTCTCTATGCGTGATCATATTGTGGTCAGGATCTTGTAATCTATAGATCTACCTTGCTACTCAAGTGCTTTAATAGATCTCTGCTCTCCCCGTGTGTGTGAAAGTGACAGCGTGCACACCATGGTGGCACTTAGGCTAGAGATTACAAATACTTGTTATGAGTTATATTTGGAGTTGGATGTCTTTATGATATTGTGGTGTTTGTTGGACTCATCTAGTACTCAAGGTGACAGTGTGGGGTTTTTTAGATGGGAAAGATGAACTTTGAGGTGTGCTGTTATAGCCCTACCAACGATTAGAGTGTCCAACCGGAGAGTAGTTCAGCGTAGTATCATAAAGAGAAGATATTTGTATGAGAGTGTTCACTAGTGAAAGTATGATCCCTAGACCTTGTTCTTAGCACTGAAACACCGTTTGCAATTAGATCTGTTACATGTTTGCTTGCTTCCTTCTTTATTTCAGTTTGCCTTTAGTCTTTTCCATGCCATCAAGCTATTTTCTTTCACCGTTGTCTTATACACTTGTATTTCACTATCTCTTCGCCGAACTAGTGCACCTATACACCTGACAAGTGTATTGGTGTGTTGGGGACACAAGAGACTTCTTGTATCTTGATTCCAGGGTTGCTTAAGAGGGGATACCTTTGACCACTTCCTCCCTAAGTTTGATAAACCTTGGGTGATCCACTTAAGGGAAAACTTGCTGCTGTTCTACAAACCTCTGCACTTGGAGGTCTAACAACTGTCTACAAGAATAGAAGTGCGTAGACATCAGGTTGCTCCCTAATTATTGGTGGTCGGCTCATCCTAGTAAACACTATTCTTACTATCATGATAGCGCATGCAATGAGCGCTGGGCTCGTTCCTATCAGGGTTATTGAGGCCATAGACAAAAGACGTCGTGCTTTCTTGTGGGATGAGGAAGAAACTTGTAACGGTGGCCAATTCAAAGTTGCATGGACACCCCGAAAATGTTGGATTCCGTGGCAGAAAACAAATTTTTCCTAACGATGCAAACACCGTAGCTAAGATCTATTCTATGCAGATGTAAAAAATGTAGGGATTTAGTATTCATACCCTTGAAGACCGAAATCTTTTACACTCAGAAGAACATTTGACAATGAAGACGAACAATGGCATCAACCTCAAGGTCGTGCACGAACATGCGCCATGCTCCAAGCTATATAGCTCCAAGCTCCATGCGCCAAGCTCCAAGCATTACAAATGCAGCACATCCTAAGTTCTACACACATCCGGTGTAGAGACGTCCCCTGGAATCTGATCCAGTGAAACCACAGAAGAAGATTGATTCGGACCAAAGTCCCAACAGCATGACGGTGTGCGTATGGTGAAGAGATCTCTCCTCATATGCATGTTCCAATGGAGAACCACCCATGAGGGAGAGAGAGAGAGATAAATTGGGATGCCTTTGGAGGAGGGGGTGCTCCTCTTTATATAGGCTCAAGGGGGCACCTCGTCTCCTCAAATCCCGGGATGGGACTAAAGGGAGGAGGAGGAGGTGGCTGGCCAAGGAGAGCCTCCTCCATGCGCCTTGGCCCACTAGGGGCTGACCGACCATGGGGAGGGCTCCCCACAAGGCCTCCTTTGGCCAGTTGGCCAAGGGGCTCCTCATGGGCCCTTTTCCTCTAGAGAAAAGGCCCATATAGGTGGGATTCTCCTTTTAAATTGATTTAAACATATATATTGATAATTAATTTACTTAATTAATATCAAATACATATTATTTAATATCTCTTACTTTAAAATAGTTTTCGGACCCCTCTGATCAACATCGAATTTCACCGAAACACTTCTGGAACCTTCCCGGAACACTTACTCTGAAACACTTTGAGTTGGGTGTGTGTCCATCACGTCATTCATTCAATGACATGACCCCATTATCCATTGACATAAATGTCCACGATTGGAAAACATCGATCATCAACTGACCAATGGACTAGTTGAATAGATCCTACTAGGGACTTAGTTTGTTTGCATACCACACATGTACTAATATTTTCACTTAGTACACTTATACCATGGTATAAAACTTATTATGAACATTTGAAATATGACAATAAACTATCTTTATTATTTATCTCTAGGGCATATTTCTAATATAAACACCTTGGTGGGTTAGGTATTATTTCCATTCCAGCCCAAAATTCGACGTTCCTCGCAAAATTCCTCTCCAAACTTCACTTTGAGTCCAACACTATATGGGGAAATTAGTTTCGTCGTATGTATGGGTGGTCATCTAGGAGGTACCTTGGCGATTGTCACCACCTTGACACCCCCATATGGAAGAACATTGTCGCGGGCATACATACTTTCCGTTCCATTTCCAAAGTCGGCATTGGTTATGGCTCTTCTTTAGCTTTTTGGGCTGATGTTTGGCTTGATCACTCTTCCCTCCTTGAACGCTTCCCTACTCTCTTTTCACAAACCACTAGACCTAATGCCTCTGTCACCTTCATCCTCTCCCATAATATTACTCACTTCCTCAGGCCTTGTCTTATCAGTGCTACCACGACCGATCTGGATGCCCTTCTTGAACTCCTCCCCTAGGTCATTCTTCGCCCTCAGGTTCCGGATATTCGCGTCCACAGGCTCACTAACAGAATGCTCTCAAACAAAAGTTTCTATGCCAACTCTTTCATGAATGTGTAGACTGATACCTAGGCAGAGACCATTTAGAGGAATTCGGCCCCATTGAACTGCAAGATTTTCTGTTGGATTTTGCTCACTATCGTCGTCTCCCTACAAACGAGAGAAGATTTCGCCACCAACTGACAACTTCGGAAACATGCCCTTCATGCATGCAAGACGAAGACATTGATCACTTGATGGTTTCCTGCCACCAGGCCCAAGAGGTTTGGTCCTTTTCAGTGAGGAAGCTGCGCTCAACTACTCTAGTTTCGATGATTTTTTGGGAGGATCACTGTCATCAACCCTCGAATACTACAATATGCGTTGCCATCCTTTGGAATATCTTGAAAATATGGAACTCCTTAGTCTTCAACAATGTAGATGCACCTCTTCCCCTTCTTCTCCGTAGATGCATTGAGGATATTCACCTTTGGGCCCATCGCTGTTCTAACCCTACACACTCTGCTTCCCTAAATTCTTTGTGTAATGATTACGATCCTCCTTGGCCTCTTGCTTCTAAATTCTTAGCTCCGTCCTCCAAAACTTTTGTAAGCATCCAAATGTTCTTCTTTCAGGAAATATAATTGCCAAGTCATCGCTTGAGTACTGTTCGCTTCTTGGAGGCACCGCTTTTGAAGTTGTTGGATTTCTAGTGCTGCTTTGGTGGTGTTTGGTCCCCGGTTTTTAAGGAACTGATCACTGTAGCAGGACTTTTCTTTTGCGTATTTTTTTTCGGCTGTGTGCATCCGTATTGTCAATAGGGTAATGCGTTATTGCAGAGCCTGAGTGTAACTGATATCTCGTGGTATTAATATATGCTCCTTTTCAAAAAATAATTGTTCAGGAGCCGCCACAGTCCCGGTCAAAAAAATGAAATGTTTCGGAAAATTGTTACGAAAATCCTTTTGTACAATCCATGGCCAGCATGTAGCCATGAGTATAAGGATCTTGATGAAAAGCCCTGCGCCCCTTGACCCCGGCCCACCAATCGCAGCATTCAAAAAACATGATCCACATGAAGGTATTCCTGTTTTTTTGGGACGTGTACTGTTGTTGTTAGCGTGATCTCAAAATAAAGATCGCATGAACAAGCCGATAAAGATCGCATGATCTAGGCAGAGAAATGTGGTGAACTCTAGACGATCTAGCATATAAAGTGTCCGACTCGAAGTTTTGGTGTTCTGTGATATGTGAGTGACCATGTTAGGTTAGAGTTAGATCGATAAGTTCCATATGTTTTCTATGAAAAACAAGTTTTCTACGCAGATGCATGTCTGGCAAGTATATGGTACACCATAGCTTTTAGTTGTTTGGGATATTAGATGAAACTGCAAATTCCACGCCTCTTGCATGCTCAATGTTCATAGGTATGCATCGTATTGAATCGCATTGTCTACTTGGACCTGCTGAAACTGTTTGATTTGGTTAGCTGGGCGAGTGGAAGAGGTCTGTTTGCTTCGATTTTCAACACACTGAGTGAATGCAGATTTGTGGATTTTGTAGCCATGAATAGTATTACCGTGGAAATATCAACTAGTAACTCTCCGTGAAGATTAGTGAGGGCATGTACATCGCTAGATGCAAACTCGGGCGCTTAAGTGATCAGGAAAAATACGTAAACAGGTAAGCAATCTGTCCTCCGATGCAAGCCGCTAACGCAGGCGCTAATCCATAGCTTCCGCAAAGCAGTTCGCAGCAGCTAAAAAAATGGAGCGTCCGGTGTTTCTTGAAGCGTCGACGCAAGGGTTATTCCTGGGATCGGCCAGGAATCCAGCCCAACGTACGGATAGGAAGATTATCCTAGCGCCCCAAGATTAGCGACCGTGTTGTACTTCCCTGAGAAGTCTTTGCAACCACCAAGTATGGACCGATCGAATTGTATATGTAGGAGAGAAGCATCTGCTACCAAGCCATGGTGTTCAATGTAAATTGACAGGTAATTTGTTTTTGCGGGTGACATCCGTACATGTACAAATTTGATATTTTCTTTTTGCGGGGAATGTATAAAGTTGACTGCCCGTACAAAGAATGTCTTCAATTTATCAACTGTATGCAGGGTCATCGACCCACTAGTTGTGAGTGTATTCTCGGATGACACACTTCTGCTGCTACATGACACACTTGTACTTCTGAGACCCACTAGTTGTAGTGTATTCTCGGATGGAACGCCGCTGCATGCTGCTCACTTTGTTTATTAAAGCATACTTACACTGCCAATTAACGAAGGAATTATAAAACTTGGAGGATCATCAGACCAAATACGAGTATTAGGTTGGGATCCACACCTTTTTTTTCTAGAACATGAGCAACATATTGGCATCCCTAGGACAATAAACAAACTCAACTTTTGTACATGTTATAGACTGAATGCAAATATTTTCCAAAGTTAGAGCACCTGCAATTTATATGGACAAGTTCAGCATGATATGATTGGATTAGTATCTTGTTGCCAGCCTAGTTGATTTTGTTAAATCTTGTATATACGTAGTCGTGTATGTCTCCTATTCCGGTCCTGGTTGGTTGTATCACGTCAGGATATGAGACGTGTTGGTATCCAACAAGGACACGGAAACCACTTGTATGTCAATCGTTATATATACACCACGTACGGCCTGTCAAAGGGCACGCTTCAAAATATCCAATCGTGTTTACATGGTATCAGAGCGAGGGTCTTCCGATCACATCTGAAGCTAAAGTCGCCAGATCGCTCGTCCCCAAATCGCTAAGGCGCCACCATGTCGCTGGGTTCTTCCTCCTCGACCTCGACCGACGGTGGCGTCCTGAACGTCTCCCTTTCTTAAATTGACAGGGGACAACTTCCTTCTTTGGCAAATCCAGATCCTCCCTGATGTTCGAGGGGCTCAGCTAGAAGGCTATCTTGACGGATCAATAAAAGCTCTAGAGAAGGAATTGAAGACCAAGGATAAGGATGGGGTAGAGGTGACGATCCCTAACCCCGAGTATGCGAGGTGGATCTCGCAAGATCAAAAATTGCTCGGCTATCTCCCGCGGAACATGTCTAGGGAGGTGTTGACACAGATGGTCGGGCAAACCACTTCAGCGGGCGTCTGGAATCATGTGATGGAGATGTTTTCCTCGCAGTCCAAAGCGCGTATAGTTCATCTACGCACGAAACTTAACCAGACCCGTAAGGAGAACAAGACCGGCGCAGCCTATTTCAGTCAGATCAAGAGTCTGACGGATGAGATGGCGACTGCCGGCAAACCTCTTGATACAGAGGATATTATCTCTTATGTGCTCGCTGGACTTGATGACGAGTACAATGGTTTTGTTGCTGCAATTACCGTCTTGATTAAGGCCCAACAGTCCATCAGTTTGGGTGATCTATATTCCCAATTTCTCTCTTATGAGGCTCGACTGGAGTCTCAAAATCCTACCGGCGAGTCATCCGTCAATGCCGCTACTCGAGGAGGTGGTGGTCTCGATGGATATCGTGGTGGCCGAGGAGGTGGTCGCTATGGTGGACGTGGAGATCAGCAACGTGACAATTACGATCAACGTGGTGGCTATGAATCACGTAGTAATGATCAACGGAATAGGGGCAATAGTAATCAAAATTATCAAGGCTATTGTCAACAATACGGTGGTGGTAATCATCAAGGAGGCCCAAGACCCATATGTCAGGTGTGTGGCAAAGAGGGACACAGTGCACTAAATTGTTGGAAGAGGTTCCAAAAGAGTTATCATGGTCCTGAGAAAACTGCAGGAGCAGCTACTGGATCATATGGAGTTGATACGAATTGGTACAGTGACTCTGGAGCGACTGACCACGTCACAAGGGAACTTGACAAGCTACATGTGCGGGATCGCTACCATGGGAACAATCAAATTCACACAGCCAATGGTACAGGTATGGATATACACCATATTGGTCACTCGTTAATTCATACCCCTGATCATGATTTGCATCTTAACAACATCCTGCATGTTCCTAATGCCACTAAAAATCTTGTTTCCACTAGTCGCCTTGTCAAAGATAATCATGCCTTTATTGAATATTGGCCTAATTCTTTTTTTGTCAAGGATCAGGACACGAGGGAGGTCCTTCTTCAAGGTAGATGCGTGGACGGTCTTTATCCCTTGCCATCACCACTCTCTACTTCTTCTGGCTGGCAAGCGCATGGTGTCGTCAAGTCTTCGTCTTCTCATTGGCATAGGCGTCTAGGTCATCCGTCTTTATCAGTGGTCCAGCAAGTTCTTAGAGATAATAATATTTCCTTTAGTGAGTCAAATAAAGAGTCTGTTTGTGATGCCTGTCAAAAAGGCAAGAGTCATCAACTTCCATACCCTAAGTCAACTAGTGTGTCTACTTTTCCTCTTGAGCTTGTGTTTTCTGATGTTTGGGGGCCTGCCCCATCGTCGTTTGGGAGATATATATATTATGTCAGTTTTATTGATGATTACAGCAAGTTTACATGGATATATATGTTGAAAAATAAATCTGAGGTGTTTCAAAAGTTTCATGATTTTCAGTATCAAGTTGAGCGACTCTTTGATAAGAAAATAATTACAATGCAAACAAATTGGGGAGGTGAGTATCAAAAGCTCAATTCTTTTTTCCAGAGGATAGGTATATCCCATCTTGTTTCTTGCCCACATGCACATCAGCAAAACGGACCTGCTGAACGTAAACATAGCCACATTGTTGAAGTTGGCCTTTCTCTTCTTGCTTATGCGTCTATGCCTCTTAAATTTTGAGATGAAGCTTTTCTCACAGCTGTATATTTCATTAATCGTCTCCCTAGCAAGGTTATTCAGTCTCAAACTCCCATTGAGCGTCTTTTTGGAAATAAGGGTGACTACTTTTTTTTGCGGATTTTTGGTTGTGCATGTTGGCCGAATCTTTGTCCATATAATAATCGCAAATTGCAATTCCGTTCAACACAATGTGTCTTCTTAGGATATAGTGGTCTCCATAAAGGCTACAAGTGTCTTGATATTTCTACGGGTCGTGTCTATATCTCGCGAGACATTGTTTTTGACGAAGCAGTGTTTCCCTTTGCTTCACTTCATTCCAATGCTGGAGCCCTTCTCCGTGATGAAATTAATCTTCTTCCTCTCTCTTTGCAACCTGCTAATTTGCATGATCATGGGGGTTATGAATTACGTGCTGATCCTGACGCTAATCCTGCTAATAGTGGTTTGGCTGAGTCATTTGCACAGGAAACAGATCAAGATTTCATGGAGGAAATAAATTCCAGTACTGGTACTGGACGCGAGGACGATCTTCCTAACAATTCTGATGGCTCAGTTCGGCGCGGAAATTCTGGGCAATCTGTCTCTAAGCCTTCCCCGGGTCCCACGACAGCGATGGGTGGTCGCAGTGACATTTCCCCCGCCATGCACCTCACGCCCCACGCGCTTTCTCCCATCGTGTCAAGCACAAGCGGATCGGGTGTGGTTGGTACATCTGAATTGGCAGATTGCTCTGGATCCTCTGCAAATATTATGCCTGTTGCCACTTTTGCGGCTGATCCTCCGCGTGCGCGTACACGCATGCAACATGGTGTTGTTCAACCGAATCCCAGGCTCCAGCTTGATAGCGATGGTCGTGTGCATTATGACCGCATTAAATTTGCGAATTTCTGCAGTACCGGTGAACCTGATAGTGTTCATGAAGCTCTCGGTGACTCTAACCGGAAATCTGCTATGGACGAGGAATATACTGCATTAATGAAAAATAAGACTTGGCACTTGGTTCCGGCTAGTCATGGCAAAAATGTCATTGATTGTAAGTGGGTCTATAAAGTTAAAAGAAAGGTTGATGGCACAATTGATAGGTATAAAGCACGACTGGTTGCTAAGGGGTTTAAGCAGCGTTTTGGAATTGATTATGAGGATACCTTTAGTCCTGTGGTCAAGGCGGCGACTATTCGTTTGGTGTTGGCACTTGCTGTTTCACGAGAATGGAAGCTTCGTCAACTTGATGTGAAGAACGCGTTTTTGCATGTTGTTCTGGAAGAAGGGGTCTATATGAGACAACCTCCTGGATATGAGGATGGTGCTCGAATGGGACATATCTGTCGATTGGATAAAGCTCTATATGGGTTAAAACAGGCTCCTCGGGCGTGGTATTCTCGACTCAGTTCTAAGCTTCAGTCTCTTGGTTTTGCTGCATCCAAGGGTGATACCTCTCTGTTTTTCTACAACAAAGGGGGAGTCTCCATCTTCATGCTTATTTATGTAGATGATATTGTTGTTGCTAGCTCCTCACAGAAGGCTGTTGATGCTCTTCTTCATGATCTTGGGCTGGATTTTGCCCTTAAGGATCTAGGGACATTGCATTATTTTTTGGGCATTGAGGTAAAAAAGGTACGTGATGGTATTATTCTATCACAAGAAAAATATGTCAATGATTTGCTGAACCGTGTGAATATGAAGTTATGCAAGCCTGTTGATACTCCGTTGTCAGTGTCTGATAAGTTGTCTGTAACTGATGGAGAGGTGTTGAGTAGTGAAGATTCTACTCGCTATAGGAGTATTGTTGGGGCTTTGCAGTATATTACGCTGACTAGACCGGATATTGCATTTTCTGTAAACAAGGTTTGCCAATTTCTACATGCGCCCACTACAGTTCATTGGACAGCTGTCAAGCGGATCTTGAGATACTTACGTGGTACAATTTCTCTAGGGTTGCGCTTTAGTAGGTCTGATTCTACCTTGGTTAGTGCCTTTTCTGATGCTGATTGGGCTGGTTGTCCAGATGACAGGAGGTCAACAGGTGGGTTTGCAGTGTTCTTGGGATCAAATTTGATCTCGTGGAGTGCAAGGAAACAAGCTACAGTTTTCAGATCTAGTACAGAGGCTGAATATAAATCACTCGCTAATGCCACGGCTGAAGTCATATGGGTGCAGTCTTTGCTTAATAAGTTGGGAGTACCGCAGTCTCGAACTGCATGTTTGTGGTGTGATAATATTGGAGCTACATACCTCTCTGCTAATCCAGTGTTTCATGCTAGGACAAAACATATTGAAGTGGATTATCACTTTATTCGTGAGAGGGTGGCTCAAAAGATGTTGGACATACGATTTATTCCTTCAGGAGATCAACTGGCAGATGGCTTTACAAAGTCACTTGCCACACGACAGTTAGAGGTGTTTCGCCGCAATCTTAACTTAGATAAGTTATGATTGAGGGGGAGTGTTAAATCTTGTATATACGTAGTCGTGTATGTCTCCTATTCCGGTCCTGGTTGGTTGTATCACGTCAGGATATGAGACGTGTTGGTATCCAACAAGGACACGGAAACCACTTGTATGTCAATCGTTATATATACACCACGTACGGCCTGTCAAAGGGCACGCTTCAAAATATCCAATCGTGTTTACAGATTTGGCAAGTATAATTCATACCTTCCGGCAATCACATCCATTATAAAAACATCAATAGAAAAATCCACATTATTATTGCTAGCGGTCAAGAAATTACCTCTGCTACTCCGTATCTTGGACAAAGTCGCCTGTTCAACCTCTTCTCTGATCATGATCGAAGTGGCATCCACATTTAATTGTTACGAAAGTCCTCCTTTGCTTTTTACCCATCATTTCTTCTTCTTCTTTTGCTTAGGATATACTGCTCTAAAATAATTTCTCACAAGAATCTGAATTGAGGTAACAGATTGGGCTAATGGCTGCACAGATTCACCCAGCACTCATTGCACTCTCTGTCTTCTGATCCACCAAACTGACCAAGCCGTAGTTAAAAATCCACACTCTGAAGTCGGCGAAAACTCTTTCCGGAGGTTTTCCAAATTTACCTATTAGGTGATGGTCCAACACTGAACTTCCAGCTAGGTCTGTCTCACATGCTTCACTTATCACACTCGACAACGCAGTTTTCTTCCATACTTCTTTTGCTCCCCCACACTGGAATAAAGTGTGTTTTATATTACATTCTCAAAAGAAAAGTGTGTTTTATATCCTCATAGGCTTTGGAAGATAGAGGACATGAACAATTGTTTACAATGTGTCTTTTAATTAGCCAAAGATCCCAGACAAGGTAAAATACCATGCAATGCAAGGACTTACAAAGTGAATTTTTGGATTTTTCGCTTGCAGTTTGCACTTCCATACTTCTTCGCACAGTGGATTTGGTTTAGCTGAACCTGTTTCGTCCAACCTTCTCAGATTTCTACCAAATTGCGATTCCCATTACATATGAATACCGAAAGTTAAGGTGTAAGAAATGGTTGATATTAAAAATCGGAATATGCCAAATTAGTTCAGTTCAAGGAGGAAGAGAATATATGAAAATGCCAAATTAGCTCAGTTCGAGGAGGAAGAGAATATAGAAAAAATGCTGGCATTCAAGCATACTACAGATGTTTTAAAACCGCTAAAGGGAAGTTTCTAGTAGAAACAATTAAAAATTAAAAGTAAAAAAACTTACTCATTAATGCGCGGCACCAAATATGGCTCCTTAAAGAGCTTTCAGGGGAAGGAGCGTTGCAACATAGCTTAAGACGACATATAGGAGCTCTCCATAGCGTGTGTGCCAAACGATACAAGTTGGTTCCTATATCTCCCACATTTAGTAGGAGGCAGGGGTCTGCCGACCGAAACATGAGTAAAAATGGGCCAACCAAATGAGCCGCCCATTTAGTACATATGGTTAACTTTTATTTTATTTCTATAAATATAGTTGGAAATTATATAAATAAAACTAGGTTTTACTATTTTATAGCTAATATAGCATATGTTCCACCTATTTTATAATTTGCCGATACTACTTATAAGATTTATTCATGTCTAGAAAATAAAATGTTCTTCTAGATCCCAATTTTTTGTACCATCAATTTTTATATAACATGACTAAAGATTTATTCATGTATCTTAAAACAAAGCATAGGAGTTATTTTAACATACAAAATAGAAAATGACACCTGAGAGAGTTTTCTTCTATGTCTAGGGGTTAAGAAAAAGTGTTCTTCTATATCCCAAAACATAGATTTAGTAGACATAGTAATTTTATTAAAAATTTAAATATAAACTAATTTTTTGGAAAATATCAATGGAAAATCTACAAATATGTCAAAAAAAGTAATAATCTATAGAGCACAGTAATGTTTTACTAATAAAGTATATGAAAAGGAAAAATAAATAAATAAACAAAATAACTAAATACTCCCCCTGTCTCAAAATATAAGGCGCCCTTAAATTTTGCCGGTCAATGGGATACAAGTTTGACTATGATTTATACTTATAATACGTCCTCAAAAATTGTATAGGTATATATGAAATGAAAGAGATTTACGAGAGGAATGCATCGATGCCATGTATACACTATAAACAGATATAATTTGATTTATACTAGTGGTCAAAATTGTGCATCAAAGACCGTGGGAAAAAAGCGTGCCTTATATTTTGGGACAGAGGGAGTAAAAGAAAAAATAAATATAGACATAAAGAGGAAGAGAAGAAAAAATAACCGAAAATAAACCAAACGGATAAAAAATGAAAAAGAAAATGAAAAATTGCTTGCTAGCAATGGGCGGATCGAGTGTTGTATAACAGAGAAAAAGAGAAAATCATCCAGAAAAGGAATACATATATTCACCCGGGGCTGACCCATTGCTCCGAGTCTAAGGACAAACTCATTGTGGGTCGTGGGTAGTGGGTTTGCGGTTCAACCTTGTGGCCCATCAATGTCCACAATGCCGCTGGTTGGATCATGAGATCATGGTCCATGGCTCCATGCTAAGGTTAGCTTGATCTTGAGAAGGAGACTGCATAATCTAGCGAAATAAATGCGGTATCTCAGATGGCATATAAACTGATATAAGGAAAATATATAAATGTAATTTATTTCTACAAATATATTAAAAAGTAAGCAATAATATAGATCACATTGAAACAAATTACTAATACATTACATTAAAAATAAAAATAAATTAAGAAGTAAAAATATGAACCAAATAAATAAATAAAATATATAAAAATAAAACATGAAACATAAACAGTAAGAGAAGAAAAATCAACTAAAAATAAATTGAAGAGATAAAAAAAATTAAAAGGAAATTGCTTGCGTAATAGGCAGATCCTAGCTTGGTGCAGTATCTGAAAGAAAAGGAGAAAAGCATCAGAAAAGCTCTATGTATGTTTCTCCAGGCCGGCCTATCGATGTGGGTCCAAGGACAGAATAGTCGTGGGTCGTGGGGCTTTGCAGCTCAGCCTTGTGGCCCATCAGCGTCCGCCCTCCTAGTGGATCATTCAAAGATCATGATCCACACTGAGGTAAGTATTGCCGTACCGGTGTTTTTAGCGTGATCTTGAGGAAGAGATCACATGATCTAGCAAGATTAATGTGGTATCTCGCTAGCATATAAATACTCGACTTGAAGCTTTGGTGTATTGTAATATGTAAGTTGATGGTAGTATGGAGTTAGATCGATATGTTCCATCAAATTCTGTACACAGATGTATGGCACGATACATGGTATAAGCTAGCTTTTAGTGGTGCCATGCGGTAGCCATGAGTGCAGGTTGATTGGGATATTAGAAGAGACTACTAATTTCACACCTCTCGCGCCCCCCTTGATCACAAATATGCATCGTGCTGAATTGCATAGCTTTTGAGATGATGGTGGAGCCATTTCATTTTGTTAGCTGGGCGAATGGGAGAGGCAGGTTTGCTTTGGTTGTAGTAATGAAATGCAGAGAGGTTTGTATAGTAGATTCGGAAGCAATGAGTTATATTTTCTTACCGTAACTCAGGTAGTAGATCTGTTAGGATACCATGAAGATATCATCTAGTAACTGTTTGTCAAGTGTAGTTGTCATCAATTTGTGTGGCGAGAGTGCAAGTCTGTGCAACAACAAGAAACAGTTTGTAGCCTACCGAGGCTTGATTTTAAAGACAAGAAGAGGTTGCCGTATTCTAGATTTTGTAGCAATGGTTGTATTTTCTTTCGAGGTGTGCTTCGTTGTCCCCCCTAAAATATAAGTTTGCAGGGCCAGTTTTATTTTGACCGGTCGAAACATATATCCAAGCTATGTATACCTATGTATAGATGTACTCGGTCGAGCTAGGTATACTCCTCATTCTTACGGGTTGATCCCACCTCCCGTTATCGCGATCTATGTCTTTGCATGCCATATTTTGAAATTTTGTTGCTGCTGCTATATACCTTTCGATTCGAGTTGTTAGCATAAAACTACCACTTTACATGTCAAATTTACCAAATGGTACCAGTCGATCTCCAAATCGCAGAAAACTATCAGATTGAAAACGAGTTGTTACAAAAAGCACTAATTGTCATCTGATCACGAATTGGCACGCTGACTGATAGTGGGACCCACCTGCCATGTTGACGTGTCACCCATTTGACGCCCCTCAGACACGGCGTTAACGGCCGTTAGCATAAAACTACCACATTTATAGTCAAATTTCCCGAATGGTACCGGTTGACGTCTCAATTGCAAAAAACTACCACATCGAAACCAAGTTTTCGCAAAAAGCACTGATATCACGAATTGACGGTGAATCAGACAGCGGGACTTGTCAGGAGCTATTTATTGATATGGACTGGGTCCCACATGTCAGCCCTACTAAAAAATCCAGAAATATGAGAAAAAATAAAAATAAAAAATCTATTTTTTCTCTCAATAAGGTTGACCACACCACCGCCGGCCTGCCGCATCCACCACAGGCCCATACCGCCGCCACTCCATCTACCACCAGCGCCTCCCCGGTCTTCCCCGCCACCACCATCACCGACCTGCATGGCCGAAGCACCATCCACCATCGGCTCCACCCTTCCCCACCATGGCGTCATCCCGTCCACCACCAGCGCCGCCTCCCCGGCCTAGCCCGTCCACCATTGGCGCCGCCTCGGTAAGTACTGGCGCCGCCCCGGCTTGCCCCCTCGTCGCATGTACAACCCCGGCGCCGCCTGTCGCTTTCCCGGCCAGCACATGCACCCCCAGCCTGCCTCGTTCACCACCGGTGTCACGCCTTGAGCAGGAGGATGCGACGACCATGACCTGGTCACGAGGAGGGGTGCGAAAGGCCAGGGTAGCGTGTGTGGAGCAGTACCTGGAGCTAACGACAACGCGGATGGAGCAAGATGATGGCGCAGGCGGCGCTTGGCGTGGGTGGAGGCGGTGGTGATTTTTCATGATATACTTTTGGACTTTAAACAGCGCTGACATATGGGTCCATGTGCATGTCAGTAAATAGCCCCTGGCAAGCGGGTCACGCTGTCAGATTCGCCGTCAATTCGTGATATCAGTGCTTTTTGCGAAAACTTCGTTTCGATGTGGTAGTTTTTTGCGATTGAGACGTCAACCGGTACTATTTGGGAAATTTGACTATAAATGTGGTAGTTTTATGCTAACGGCCGTTAACGCCGTGTCTGAGGGGTGTCAAATGGGTGCCACGTCGACCTGGCAGGTGGGTCCCACTGTCAGTCAGCGTGTCAATTCGTGATCAGCGACAATTAGTGCTTTTTGTGACAACTCGTTTCCAATCTGGTAGTTTTCTGCGATTCAAAGGTCGACTGGTACTATTTGGTAAATTTGACATGTAAAGTGGTAGTTTTATGCTAACAACTCTTTCGATTCGGAGGCACGTGAGTATATGTGTGCGGTAAGTATACGTTTAAGAGGACCATATGGGCTTCGTGTGGATTTATACGATCTTCGAAACAGATCAGTATCGAGTTTTTGTTGTCCAAGATTGAAAAGGAGGGGGTCATCGAAGCAAAAGTGTTTTCTTACAGCTAGATACTACAAAACCTTTTGGACCGTCCCGAAGATATCAACTAGCAACTGTTGTTTATTGTAGCACTGGTCAGCTTGTGTGATGAGGGAACAAGTATATGCAAGTGCAACGACAAAGAATGCATCGATTTGGATCAGTAGGAGAGAAGCAGCTGCTGCCGAGTCTTACAAATTAACATCCACTCCCTCCATTCCGTTGAGCAAGGCGTGAATATTGTTCAAAATTTCTTCACAGATTAAGGTCCAGGGTGTGAATTACCCTATTTCTGTTATATTGTGATCCAAATTTAATAAAAAGGCTAATTTATGACGAGTGGAGCGAGTGCAGAAGAACAATCTATGGGAACTCGTGCAAATTGGTTACGGCAGATTAAACAACAGCCTCGGTGTTCCAAGTTGTTATTGAAAATTAAACTATTAAATATCAGAGAGAATTTGGGACCAAAAACACTAGCTGCATCTGACATTTGAAAAGCCTACACGTATATATCTATTCCCTTTGTCCGCTTCGTTCTATTACATGCCCATGCGTTGCTACGGACCTATAATTTGTTCATATCAGATTTGTGTTTTAAGTTTAATTGTTCATAAGCACTATCTGCCCACTTAATGGTACTCTCTCACTTTCAGCAGAAATGGATAAAGTTTCTTTTTCCAATAGAAATAGATGTTTTTCCGATTATGCTCAATGTCCAGCATTTTATGTAGCTATCAATTTTTTACATAAATTATACATCATGACGCTGACAATGTGTGTTTGATGGATCACAACATTTTAATCCAATAATAGTCGAATAACATTATCCAGGAATCGGCCTTTATCAAGAAGTATTTATACACAATCATGCATACATGTTGCTGATGGGAAATTCATGCTAGAGAAGACTGGTAATGAACTTCCTTTGGATGAAGACGAAGCAATCTGTTTCGAATTTCACCATTCACATCGAATGCATCATTCACTTGTAAACATCTAGAGGCTTCAAGAGTTCCTCCAGTACTGCATAGGCCATCAGCCAACTTGGATTAAGTATTGATTGGAATATCGAGCATAAAGCTCAAAGAATAGGACCATCATGAGTTATCTGGACAACTTCAAATTCTTGAACAATTGTCCCCTTTATCCCTTCTTCTCCTCCTAAGCCTTGCCTCTTTAGTTACTGCCTCATATTCCTTGACGCAGAGTCTTGCCTCCATGTTACTAACCTATTCGAGCTCACACCAGCAGACTGGAGTGGAAGAAGAGATTTCAGTGATTAGTGAAGTTTCACGCGCTACTGCATAATATTAATCATTTAGCTCTAAGTGAAGCATTTCCATTTATTATGGGATTAGTATGTTGAGCAATCTCCTCACATTCAATCTGGCAGGAGTAATATCATTCATGAATTTCCCAAGGAATCGAGATCGGGCTTTTCAAGGGACATCCCTGGACAAGCTAGCCATGGCAGAGTATAGGAGTTACTAAATGTCCAACGGGTGGGGAATAAGCCAAAGATAGTGTTTGATGCTTGGGCTTGAAAAATAGCATTTCTTTTCTAGAAATCTAAATCAAAGTGTATCGTCTAAACTTCAAGCATTTGCAATTGGCATTTAATCTTCAAATTGTATTGCACAAACTCTGAATGTGTGGCAAGCAATTATGCATTGCACTAATCTTAAGTTCGGAATATAATAAAATGTCTACAGACAACACCGTCCACCTACGCCCTCAGTTCACTGACTGAATTCCCGAACTGCATCCATACCCAAAAAACAAAGCAGTAATCACACTACCACAAAAACACGGGCAGCAAATAGCATATCAACATCGAGCAAACAGCACCAAGAACATATTATGAGAAGGAGAGATCGTACGATGTACCTTGTTAGGTGTGGAACAGAGTTCTCGTCAGGGCCAACCATACAGGGAGCATCGGTGTACACCACCCTGCCCACTCCTCTGGACAAAAGCCTACCTAATATCAAATGAGTAGATTATATTATACTGTGAAAAATTATATATAAATTAGAAAGAGTGGTATAGTGACAGTGGGTTTAGCTAGCACAGGTATGATTCTGATCACATAATTTAGCTCAATGGCTTAATGAAGGCTCCCCATAGCCGAAGTCTGAATTCAAGTAGCTCACTATGGCTTCACACAAAACATATCAGTTGGGAACATATATGAAAACACTTGAACTTGAAGGCACTCAGTTATCTAGTATTTCTGGACTTGCATACAGTTCAGTGACCACACAAACAACAATGGACACAAGCAGTACGAAGAAAAGCAAAGGATGAAGAGTGCAAACATTTGACACAGCACGGCCTACTGAATTAGTATATGCATCACATCACATTAGTATATATTTACGTGTACCTGATTTTCACCCATATATAGCTTTGATCAAACTCAATCTTCCTCTCCAGTTAGAGCAATATCAAACCAGCAACATAGCTGAATGATCAGACGGTCGCACCATATACAGAATAGTTCAGCCTAGCCCCTAATCAGTTGCACGCATGAACTCGTTGCATGATTTCACCTCAGCAATCTCCACAAAGGGAGCTACATCATTGTGTAGATGTGGCCATTCATCTCAACATGGAATCGCTCAACCTGATGATACTTAGAAAATAGTTGCAAGTCAGAGCCGTGAGGAATTCAGTTCAGTGAGGAATTCAGTTCAGAGAGCTAGGCAAACACCAAACAAGGTACATTCAGTCAATGGGAACATACTGATGTGAAATCAGACAAAACAAGAACAAGAAAATTGAAGGAAAGGAATTCAATGGGAACATACTGATGTGAAATCAGACAAAACAAGAACCAGGAAATTGAAGGAAAGGAATTTGTATGTATCAGACAAGCCTTGAGCCAAACAGAATTGTCCATGCCAAAGCTACAATCTTAGTCCTCATAAGTCTGAACTCTTGTCTGATATCTGAGGCTGATTCCTAACATAAAACCATGACCATGCCTGGCCGGCGGGACAGAGGGCGGGAGAACCAGTAGCCTTAGCAAATCACCTGATCGCTGATGTACCACCACCACCAGAACACTGGATGCTGCCCAAGTGGGGTCTGCCGTAGTTTGAGGCTTTCAGGCAGATCTAGCTCACGAATTGAAAGGCCACACACATGTGGTTCGGGATTTCTTTATTGAGATTATGTGAGACATTCATGTGCCATATTTTACGGATCTAAAGAATGCTACACCCTTCGTCTCAAAATAGATGTCGCAATGATTTACTGAAAACACATATCAAGTTCAACAAAGTATACCAGATAGTATAGTAATTTTTTGCGGATTGTGCAGTATAGTGGGTTTTTTGTGATAGTAGTTACATGCTCTGGAAGCTAGAAAAATACTCCCTCCATCTCGAAATAGATGTCTCAAGTTTGTCAAATTTTGGACGTATCGAGACTAAATAGTGTAGAGATACATCCAAATTTAGAAAAGTTTGCGACATCTATTTGAGACTGAGGGAGTAGAATACTCCAATATATGTTCATCTATAACTCAAACAAATGCTTTAAAAGCATAGCACGATCAGACTAACCTGAAAAAACAAGAAGCAGCCCCAGGTACAGCAACAAGAAGATAGTCTGCATATGCAAATGCACCAGCTATCCCTGCATCCTGACAATAATGGTTTTTATTTGATGTAGAAGTCCATGTCGAGAGAAAAGATAAATTCTGCCTACTACCTTCCACAAGTCACCAAGTATAGCAATTGGTCTGGACAACTGTTTCTCTGGTGGTCTTTGTCTTTGTTCCAAACTACGATGAAGGAATGCAGCACATGCCTTGTCTTTCTACTGCGCAGGTCACATAAACTCTACTCAAAGATAGGACCAGTGATAACCACCAACTCTACCATCATGCGCAGGTCTGGATATCATTTCTTAAGCAGCGCGCTTGCATCAACCTCACATGAATTACAAGATGTTATGGGCTCCCCCAGACTATATACAGTTAGTAGTCACAGCTCTAAAGAGAGCAAAATCTCAAGGGGCCTTTGTGGTTGTGGCTTCAGTAAGTCATCTGAAAGCGGAGATATGCAAAATATAATTAGTTTTATTCTCCTAAGTAGCTTATTTAAAATCTTGAAAGATAATGTAGCTAGAACCTGTAAAGGTGGGAAAAAAAGGTAGCCATAAATCAACCAAGCGGACAGTATTCATATTTACTCAGCAACCTCAATTCCCAGAAAACGCGAGTCCTCAGAAAAGCATGAGCGTGTGCTTGACATTAAAGATGACACATTAAATGACTAACCAGTAAGAGTATTCAAGAACTGCAAATTTAAAATTATCGTATACTAAAAGAACAAGTTCCTCACTGCTATAAGCACATGCAGATATCAGATGTAACTATCGACCATACACTGACACTTTATAAATTGTCCAAAAAAATCCCTATTTAGATGAACTTTCTAGCACATTGCGGACTTACATAATCAGAAAAAAAAGTATAGTGCGTACCATTGTTGAACTTTTCTGAACTCTGTGAGCACCTGATATATGTTTTCAAAGCCAGCGTATGTCACTTCTCTCATCAGAAATAAAATAGTTTAAGTCTTTCAGTGTACAAAAAGAATAGTCAACAGAAGTATATACAATAAAAGACTGCTACCTTTGCTCCGGTAAAGACAATCTTGCCTGAAACAAAAATCAAAAGAACAATCTTTGGTTGTTTCATTCGATAGATCAGGCCAGGAAAAGTACAAGAATAACAGAAAGATGCACACACAGATTCTCACAGAAACATAGAATCATTCGACTTACACTTGAGAAAGCACCATGAGAATATGCAAGGCCCACCAGTCCAATTGGAAATTTGACATCACAAGAGGCAACGATGTTCTGAATCTAAGTCCTGATATAGCACAGAAGTCAGTAATGCCTCATAAATGAATTTGGTCAGAGTGCAAGTGCTCATGAAAACTATACAAGCCTAAAATAGTTACCTTGAATTTAGCTGGAAAGCCAAGTTTCTGAATAATACGAGCATACTGGGAACAACATTGTTGTGTTAGACTTAAGAAACCTCTCAGCCAGCTAGCATAGACGAAATGGAAGCTAGCCATGTCATACCTTTCTTGCTGCAAGCTTGGACTATTGTTCACTCTTTGCTCCAGTACATATCTGGAACAAGATATTTGTTGTGTCGACGTAAGTAGGATGGATGGATAGATGTTTGGATACATGGTAGTAGTTCTCTGAAAGTTAGGCACTTCTCTATCAGTAAATCTAAGCAAAAAAAAACAAATATCTTACTTCTAGCTGACAACCAATAAAGCTTATTTGAATGAAGACGACGATCTAAATAACATCCCAAGTAATCTATCACTGCAAATTATCCTTCCACGTGTACTGGACTACAATATTGTAGGTGTCATCTACTACAGATAAACAACAAATTTTGTTGATCCTTAATGGCTGACGCAATAAAAGTAAAGCTATGGGTCACTACTCATTCCATTAGTGTATAAAAAAGCTTCTTCTCCGTGCAAAACTTAGTTTGCACATTCACAAAAGGGTACAAATTAATGTGATACATATAGCGATTGAAAAACCAAACCTAAGAGCATTCTAACATGTCACAATGAAACAACAGCTCGTGAGATAGTCACCAGATTAATGGAACAGACAACTAAAGAAGGATAAACGGTACCACCAGAAGTTTGTGAGCGTGGGTGCCGACGTCGAACTTCACAACGCGGGGTGACGTGGTGATGGGCATGAAAAGCACCTCGACGCCCGAGCTTCGAGGACGACGGCGTTATGGGAGGCATCTACGTACTCGTTTTATAAAAAAGAAAACACACCCAAGGCACGTTAGTTATTTATTTCTAAAGAAGAACAGTGGCTATAACATCTAGGCTCTTATCTAAATGATTTCTGGAAGCTAGTAAGGCAAGATTGGGTCAGCTCCGGACACTGTATTTTAACCAGTATTGAGTATTCAACATTTTTAGCGTTGCCATGTCTGCCGGCATCCTATCTATGTGACCTCATAACATGGTAGTCTAATCTAGCGATACTTCATCAGCTCTGTGACCACATCATACTGTGAACACTTAATTCCCTCTAATCCAATTTTCTTCTGTCGCCCAACAACATCAATCAGCAACCAACAAATTCAGAAACCGGCCGACAAACAGATCACGAAAAACAACAATGTATCTTCGATTCGATTACAGTATCTATGAAGAATGGCGAGGCTGACCTGAAACGTGGCAGGAGATCCAATCCTGACGATCTCAACGAGACGCGGCCCCTGACAGGGTTCCACTCTATAATACTGAAATAAGAACTTACGGTAAGCACACTGTTCCAAGCTGCTTATTGTTCATGTGGCGTGGGCGAAAATCGTACCAGATCTTAGCTAGTTCCACGCTTCCAGTAGGAAGCACAACTTAATTAAGTGGCCAAAGAAGATGATATCTGCAAGAGACCTACCTTTGCTCCGGCAAGCACGAGGACGGTGTGCCGTTGTTGCTACTGTGAGAGCTGGTCTGCCACCTCCACAAAGCCACCTCTGAATCCTGAATACAACAAATCACTGTTAGTAATTGAGGCGGAACGAGCAGGGGGAATATGGATCGATAGGGGAGGAGGTCTGGAGGAGTGCCTTGGTTCAGCTAGAGGACGGAGGACATGAATGCAAATTGGGCGCACCTCCTCCTCATCCTTCCTCGCCGATGCGGTTGCTTGGACGGCGGAACAACCACATCACATAGAAGAAGGCCATGGACACCCCATTGTCTCCTTGGTCATTTCCTTCAAATCTCGAATTGACTGATTTAGTGCTGCCAGATCTGGCGAGATGCACCTGGATCAGGACGAGAGAGTAGAGGGTGGGTGCGAGAGGGAGGGGTAGACGCCGGTTGGGTTCTGGGTGGTGATGGAGGAGGGGGATGTGAGCGCTGCGGCGGCGGTGCGAGAACCAAGGTCTCAGACAATTGGGGGAGGCGGCACTGGTGGAATGGAGGAGGCGACGTTGGAGGACGTTGTCACGGCGTTGACTTCGGGTTGTACGGGCTTCTTTTCTCCTCTGGGCCGAGGGGGTGAAAATGCAAAAGGATAGTGCGACGAAGGGGGACGACGTAGTACAACCAGGCAGTATATAATATATAGAGAGAGATAGAGAGTAGAGATAGAGATAAAGATAGAGATATCCTATGGGCTATAGTATGTCTTCTCTCCAGATTTAGGATTCTTGCACGTAGAGATGACACACTAAAACACCGTGCTTAAATTATGGCGTTGTACATGCCAAGAGTTAACTCTAATAACAGAAACCACCAAGTTTTCTGGCCACAGTTTATCGCCATGCAACATCTGGCGTTTTCATGATCTGGGCTTTTAAGGAATGTTATCTGGGAAATGGACCAAGTGGAAAACTCGGTTTCCTGCGGGTAGAAATGACACATGGGAAGGTTCAGCTACGAGGAGATTAGATTAATTCCACCTTGCGGGCGATGGCGATTTTTAAATTCCACCTTGCGGGCGGCCGCCAGTCGCCCGCGCCTCCCATCTAGCGGGCCCCTTTCCCCTGTTCTCGCCGGAACCATGGCGCAGGCGCGGCGCCCTAGCTGCGGTGGCGGGCGGCCGTCTCCGCCGTCCTCCCCGGATGTCGGTCCGTGGCCGGGCCGGCCGTCCTCCTGCTGCGTCTGGAAGCGCGGCGGTTGGTGCTGTTAGACGAGGCGAAGTTCGTTATTAACACCAGGGACCTCGCCAGCGGCGAGATTATTCGTGAGGGCGGCCTCGTCCTCTTCCCAGCCTTCTCCGCCGTGATCGGCCCGCAGGTGAGCCTTTTTCCCCCTCGTTTCTTTCCTTGCAGATATTCGGCGCCTCGTTCCTCGTCGATGCAGCAATCGCCGGGAGCGGACGCCGAGCTTACCTTGCCAGGAAGGACCCCTCCGCTCGTCGGAGGAGGTGGCTGCGCTGGCCGACCTGCAGGGATACAGATGGGGAGACCTGGAAGAGGAGCCGGGAGATGGGGAGAGCCAGGCCCTGGAGGCGCCGGAGTCGCCGTGACAGCCGAAAAGCCCCCACCTTGCGCCGCCGGAGCAAGGAGTGGAGACGACACGCTGCTATTCTGTGATGTGCCGACCGAAACTGGGGAAGTTCTTCTCCTAGGTGAGGCCCCGGGTCCAGCTCGGCCCTTCCTCCCAAGCCTGATGGTGGCGAGGCCCCCGAGAGGACTCCCCTTAAAGGGAGACCCCGAAGGAGGCCTCCCAAGTCCGCTGCCTGTCCCCCGCCCTCAGGGCAGGCCCGCTCGACCCCCAATAAGGGGCCCCTACCTCCCAGTGATTATCCTGACGGACATGCTCAAAGCAATCCGAGTGTTCATTTATAATATCTGGGGCTTTGGGCGGGACTGCCGTCACAGACAGCTCAAGGAATATTTGTGGTTAGAGGATGCGGATATTGTAGGCCTTCAAGAGACGATCCGCCATGACTTCTCCATATCGGAGTTAGAGGGGTTGTCGCACCATAGGTTCAACTGGACCTGGCTCCCGACCACTGGCCACTCGGGCGGGATCCTCCTTGGGGCCAAGGAGGAGACCTTTGAGATAGAGGATATGGACCGCGGAGAATTCTTCGTGAGCATGCTGCTCACCCATAGACGATCACGCCTCAAGTGGGAAGTGATTATTGTCTATGACCCCATAGACCATAGGAGATCCCCGGAATTCCTATTGAACTCAAGTCCAAGATGGAGCGCGCGGCTGTCTCGGTCGTTGTGGCTGGGGACTTTAACCTTATCCGCTCTACTGAGGACAAGAGATCAGCAAACATGGACCCCGTTAGGATGCGGAAATTCAATGACTGCATCACTGACCTCGCCCTGAGAGAGATCTCGCGGGTGGGGTCTCGATACACATGGACTAACAAGCAACTGGATCAAATTTGCAGCGTCCTTGACCGGGTCTTTGTCTCGCTAGATTGGGAACTAGCCTATCCCCTGTGCTCCCTTCATGTTGTTACGAGGGTGGGCTCCGACCACAACCCCTCCTCCTCTCAATGGAGGGAGGCACCCCGCCTCGACTGAACCGCTTCCATTTCGAGACCTTTGGCTGGCCCACCCAGGTTTCGGGGAGGCGGTTCGGGACAAGTGGGTAGTGGCGGTTGCGACTCCACCCCGTGTAAATTATGTCGTGGATATTTGGCATCACTATGCTAAATTGGTGCGCTAGTTCATGCGGGGATGGGGGGCTAATATGGGTGTAGCACGACAGGCCTAGAAAGAGGCCCTGCAAGAGATCCAAGAGCTAGATTTACATGCGGATAGTGTGGGACTCTCGGCTGAGGCATGGTCCCATAGATATTCCCTAGAGACCTCCATTATATGGAGATCTATAAAGGGGAGAAGGCCTTCTAGCGACAACGAAGCCGCCAAAAGTGGACCCTCCAAGGGGAATCAAACACCGCCTATTTCCATGCCATTGCAAATGGCAGGAGAAGGAAGTGCCCGATCCCCTACCTCTGGGCGGAGGATGTCCTGCTGGAAGACCAGAAGGAAATCTCCTCCCATGTGTATGCCTTCTACAAGGAGTTGATCTTAGCTTCTCCATGCTCGGGCTTAACGCTTGCCTCAGATTTATGGGGCAAGGAGGGCATGGTTACCTCGGCGGAGAACGCGGAGCATACACTCCCATTCCTCTCAGCTGAGGTGGCTACTGCTACCCGGACCATGAATGCCAGCTCGGATCCTGGAAACGATGGGCTCCCGGTTGTTTTTTTCTAGTCTTTCTGGGAGCAGCTACAGGTGGTGAGCATACGCATGTTCCATGAATTATATACTAGCACTCTTGTGATGTCTAGGCTGAATTTTGGCGCTATTACCTTGATCCCCAAAGTAGTGGGGGCCATAGATATCTACCAATTTAGACCCATCACCATGATCAATGTCGTTGATGTCTGCAAGTGTACAGATCATTTGTAGCTAGTTTCGAAGTATAGATATCGATCCCAAAGGGAGCCCAAAGGTAAGTGTTTATGGGTGAAGTCTCTGTCACACCCAAAGTTGTCACAGGTCTTCGAGTGAATTGACTGCAAGTGTTGAAATGAGAAAGGAGTTTTGATTAAACAGGGTGTATTTAAATAAAACTTAAAAATGTAAACTTTAGAAGTAAAATGCATAAATGTAAAGAATGGTTCGGTTGTTTACTGTTTCCTGCAGATGGCAAAGAAGGCACGGGGAGATACAGTTCATGGTGATAGTGACTATGCCAGGTGGACGAATAATAAGTGTAATAATTATAATGTTATAAATATATGTGTAGGCGAGCAACCCTTAATTAGCCGGAACTCCTCTTGATAGATTTCTTCCCATCTTCAATAATCCTATTAGTCTGTTACCAAAACCATGGTCAGACACTAGACGATTAAGACCCTTCAGGTCGCTTAATGATTAAGCTCCTTGGATCGTACTAATGCAATAAGCTCGATGGTTTCTCGTTATCCTCGAGTCTACTAGTTTTCCATTGATATCACCGTGTCACTCGAGGGTCGCCGGTCTGCTAGTAAACAAGATCCTATCCATGTAGAACAAAGTATCATGTTTTCTGGGCCCTTAATTGGATAACAAGCATTAGGCATCCCACAGATAGTCAAACACACATAATATAGTAATTAAAATAGATCACAAACTAATGGAAAATATATGAAGGCACATCACATCTCACCAATCCCTTACATCTCCCATGCCCAAAGAACTTACTCACACATGAGAGAATAAAGCATCATCAATATAATTAAATAAAGGGAATTCGTCTTGATATTACCGTGGAGATCCAAAATAAGAATAGACAAGTAATCTAACACAATTCAAGATAGGAAGAATCAATCTCAAACCCTAGTCTTGCAAGGTGAAGATCTCTTTCTGTCTCTCTCTCTCTCTCTCTCTCAAGTACAAGTAATGGCTATGGGGGGGTGTTGGCTAGGAGGTCGAAAATCGTGGAGCGAGATGAAGAACGTCTACTCCTTCTTCTCCGGATCTCTTCTTTCTCACTTCTAGATGGGATGACGGCTGTTGTGTTATGTTTTCGCTCCTCGTTTCTTTATGGAAGTTGTCCCTTTTGACAAGACAGAGGCGGCGACAGCTATACGGCGGGAACTATACGGCTGGAAAAATGTTCCCGTCATGAAGTTGCTCCTTAAAGCTTCTGTAAGCTTACCTCGATTACTTCCAAAGTGAGACTTGCTTGTTTTCGTCTGAATATTGTGTTTCTCTAGTAAAAAAACCTGTTGACGTTTAGAACCTAAAACACACATTAAAAACCAAGTTTTCTTCGCTACCAAAGTATTAACGTTAGGTAAAGCTAGAAAACGATCAAATCCAGAGGAAAACCATCAAAAAAACCATCAAAAATGTGTCGAATCTCACAGCTATCAACTCCCCAAGCTTAGATGTTGCGCGTCCTCGAGTGACAAGGAAATAAGGAAGAATAGCGGAGATTCGAGACTGAAATAAAAGAACTTACAATCTCGAATTGGTGTCAAATTCTTTTCTTCACAATCCCTGCAATCTTAAACATGATCATACAAGTATTCACAAGATTGCACTGAGTCCACTTCCTAACCACGTATGTCTTGCTATAAAATAAATCATATGCCCGAGCAAGTGTCAAAAGTTTAGCTAGAAAAGTGAAACAAATTCTTTTGGTGTCTCTCCTTATTGAGAGATAAAACTTTTTGATCTTGTTTCTTTAATCAATTAAGAGTACTCAAGTTGGCACCAAAACATTCAATTTAAGAATAAATCATCTATTCCCATGTCAAAATTTCAAGACTCTCAAAGCATCTTTTTTCCTTTCCTTTCCTTTCAAAAACTTCAGCTCTTTCATAGAGAAATCATGCCACTATTTTTTAACATGTTAATTGGGACTGTGTTGTGCACTCGTGACCATGCCAATAAATAGTTGTTGAGCAATAATGGGTCAGAGGAGTACTACAACTTCACTTGGAACGTGAAACCACGAGAAGACTAAATTTTTTACCCGTCATAGCATTGCTGCTACAGACGTTCACATAACTCAATAGCCGAAATCAAGTGGTTTCCCACATTTAGATGTCCGTTGGCCAGCGGAGTTAATAGTTCCCCATGGAGCACGATCGTGTTGTAGTGACACGCGTAAAGTAATATTTTATGGTAATTATTTAGAAAAAGTAGTGGCATAATCTCTACTACTTCGAAACATCTGTTTTATCAAACAATTTCATTCAAGGGTACTATCGAGTCTATTTACATTAAGCTCAATTGGGATCGAGTAGTTCTAAAATCAAATTCTTTGGGCTAAACATGGACTCAAGTCATCTTTTGGATGCTTTTTTCTTGTTGTACAAACGTAGGAAATATTTTTAGCCAAATTCATTGCTCATTATTTCAAAGCTAAAAAAGGAGACACTTGGCAAAGGAACATAATTTATAGGATAACAAAGCTAAGTGGGAAGTGACTTAAGTGCAAGCGAGCGAATAATTGTAGGGTCAATTCAATATTGCATAAAAGGTGATGAAAGGAATATGATACCTCCTCTTGCTTGCTTCGTTCCCGTACTTGAGTCGAATCCTCTCTATATTTCCCTACTGCCAAGTCACCTAAAATTGAGCACTCTTCGAGAGAAATAAAGAAATACATTTGCAAATAACGCTACAACTAATTTTTCTGTGTTTTTGGTTTAGGAATGCAAACTGAAATTAAGCATGCAATTTTGAAGAAATAAAATAAATCAAAAGAAGAAAATAAGATATGAATGCAAACCTCCCCCAAGCTTAGGCTGTTGCCACGCTCAGTTGTTGCCGTCATTTGGCGGCTGGTGCGGCTACCGCTGGTAGTAGTCGGGGAAGTGGGTCATGAAGTGACTGAAGTTATGAGTTAAGGCATTCACATCTTCATTCACTCCTTGAAGAGTGTGGTCAATCTCCCCAACACGATGGTTGAGCTGCTGGAATTCTTGGTAGGGGACGTAGTTGTACCCCTACTGTGGCGGATTAGGCCATAGGTCCCAGGCTCCCCCTTGCTGTTGTTGTTGCTGCTGTCCCTCACAAGTAGGGTTGTATCCTTGCTCATCCTCATGCTTCTGCTCATGCTCATCCTCATCCTCCTCTTGATCAGGCTGGAGTTCAGCCATGGTCTCTGTCACTTGATCCTTGGTGAGGAGCCAAGTGTCCTTCTCCACAATTGAGAAGGCTTATAGACAGGGCAATGAAACCTGCTCACCCTGTGCATCACCAATATAACTAAATTGATATGCTCGGAGCCTCCGGTTAGCTTGGTAAACACCAAGGAAGCCACAAGCAGTCAAATACTTAACGTCCATGAGTTTGGAGCCGTCAACAGGTTGCATAACAGGTAATATAATATTTAATGCATGGGCAAGGTGGGTTACCAATCCACCAATGCAAATGTCACCTTTCATCTTGTTGCTTTGATGGCGAAGGTGCTGGATGAGTAGAGCTGCGGGATTGGGGCTTTGCGGTGCAGTGGGGGAGAGTGCCTTGGTGATCATTGCCATGTCTGCATTGGCCATGGAACCGGTGTCTCCTATTCCCAGCAGTGTGTTGGCGAGAAACAAGGCGTAGTAGCGAATGATTGGGTTCTGAATGGTGGACATCTTCTTCTGGTAGAATTCCCTGCCACCATTAATAGAAACAACCTCCCAAGTCTCTTCACTTGTGACTCTATAGAAGTTAGTAACAGTTGACTCCCCAACGTGAGGGAAGCCGAAAGCATCACAAAATTGTTGAAAAGTTATTTCATAGTGCTGTCGGTTCATGGTGAAGCTTACCATGCACGCATCACCTTTCTCTCTGTGGTCGTCGTGGAAGGAGGCAAGGAACTCGTAGGTAAGCTCGGCGTAGGTGTTGTGGCTCGCGAAGCCGAGTACCGTTAGCCCTGCCTTGTTACACATGAGGTCGAAGTACACCTTCAACTTCGCCGCGACGAGAAAGCTATGGTCAGCCCATCGTGTGGGAAGCACCCTCCTCGATGAAACTATGGCCATCTTGGGGTCGTGCCCAGCTCGAACCCCGAGCCTTCGCCACGTTGGCGCTTGCTCGAATGAAAGAGGTTACCAATTTTGTTCATCTTGATGCGCTGTAAAATTTCACCATAAAACCTTAGGGATATAGTTTATACATGATATAGGAACGATTCTACGTGGAACAATTCAATCCTAACATGAGAAATCAATAGGAAAAATGAATTAAGCTTGAGTTCATCCACTAAATCAATGTTAGAGTTTCAACCATGAAATTCTGAAAATAAAGCATGGATAGGGAGATAAACATATCGATCTGTTGATTCCCCCACTCAAACGAACGAAAATCCGCGAAGAATCAAGAGTTCTAGGTGGGTTTTGAGAGGTTTGGAGAGAGAATATGAGAGAAATAATGAGGAAGGAGAAGAAACCTAGCTGCCCCAGCCCGATTTTGTGGTCGCGCCGAACTATACGGCTGGAACTATACATGCGGGATATGTTGTTCCACCCGTATAGTTGTGGCGGTGCCGCCAACTAGGATTTCTCTATGCAGAACACAGCTATACGGACGCAGCTATACGGCCGGATTACAATGATCCCACCGTATAGTTGGTCGTTAAACCGTCTATACCCTCGAGATAAATTTCTAAAACATGCATCGATATCTATATGACTGGAACTATACAGCCAGAATTTTTATTCCCGCCGTATAGTTGGTCGCTAAATAGCCAGTACTTTTGAGAAAAAATTGTACGAAGGCATCGATATTTATATGACCAGAGCTATACGGCCGGAATTTTTATTCCCGCCGTATAGCTGGTCGTTAAATTCTCTGTTCCTTCGAAAGCAATTTTGTTGATGGCAAAGATATTTATACGGCCAAACTATACAGCCGAAATTTTTATTCCTGCCGTACAGTTGGCCGTTAAATCATCAGTAGTCATCAAAAAATTTCTGTTTCTTCGAGAATACCTTCTTACTCTGAGACTTAGCAAAATACCTTATTTTTGATAGAAAAATGGCAGTGAAAACTATCGACCAACATTAGCATATAAAGGACAGAATTTTAGTACAACCTAATTTCTTATCCTCAACTGGAGATTTTTTTTGTTTGAACTAAATGATGGATCTAGTATCTGTAGATAAAACTCAAACATTTATTTTTATACTTATTCTACACTTGTTCAATTGATGTTTCTACTAATTTTTGACAGCTACATTTTCACGGGCGCGCTTTGATATATTGCAAATATATCTATAATTTTTGATGTTCCATGCTTGGTTTTATGTACTTTCTTGTGTTTTGTCCATACTTTGGAGTACTTTTCATATGATTTCTTGAACTAACCTATTAACAAGAGCCACAGTGCCAGCTGTCTGTTTTCTGCTGTTTCTGTTTCCAGGAAGTCAGAAAATGAATATTCTCGGAATTAGACGGGACAAAAGCCAAAGTTATTATTTTACCGGGGGACACTTGGAAACAGAATACGAGACGGAGAAGGGCCAGAGGGCGGCCACACCACCTGGCCGTGCGGCCAGGCCTGGCCCGCGCCAGGGGGTGGTGTGGCCAGCCCAAGCACCCCCTCGGCCTCTCCTTCCGTCTATATATTGCCTCTGATACGGAAACCCTAAGTACCCGTTCAAAAATCCACGAAAGAGTTTATAGCTGCCATCATCTCCATCCCTAGATCGGGAGGGATCTGAAGCTCTTCCCGGCACCCTGCCGGAGAGGGGAATTCACCCTGGAGGCCTTCTTCATCATCATGCAAGCCTCCGGTGTGATGCGTGAGTAGTTCATCTCTAGACTACGGGTCCATGTAGTAGCTAGATGGCTGGTTCTCCTCCTTTGTGCTATCATGTCTAGATCTTGTGAGCTCCGTTCATGATCAAGATCATCTATTTGTAATTCTGCATGTTGCGTTTGCGGGGATCCGATGGATATTGAGATGCTATTTCAGATTGATTATTGATTCTATCATGTCTTTGTTATTTATGATCTTGCATGCTTTCCGTTGTTTGTAGCTATCTTGGCCAAGTAGATGCTAGTAACTCCAAGAGTTAGTATTTATGCTCGATAGTGGGTTCATGCCTTTGGTAATCTAGGGAAGTGACAGAATTCTCTAAGGTACTAGATGTGCCGTTGCTACTAGGGAGAAAACAACAATCCTTTGTTCATAGAACAATCGTATTGTTTACTTTACACGCAATTCATAATGCAATAATCTGTTGCTTGCAACTTAATACTAGAGGGGGATCGGGTGATAACCTGAAGGTGGATTATTAGTCATAGATGCAGTTGGATGACGGTCTATGTATAATGTTGTAATGCCCAATCAAGTCTCAAAGGAGTCAATTGCCCCACTGTAATTTGTTCACCCAGCATGTTATCTATCTTAAGGAGAACCACCTCTAGTGAACTATGGACCCCGGTCCTTTCTTTTACTTTCAATCTACAATCAAACTGTTTACTGCTTTGTGTTTACTTTCTACAAACTATTACTTCCTTCCATTCGATACGTTTAATCCTTTGTTTTCAGCAAAACCGGTGAGATTGACAACCTCATCGCAAGTTGGGGATAGAGTTATGTGGTTGTGTTGTGCAGGTCTCCATGTTGCTGCTGGCACCGGTAGTGCGCCCTGCCAAAGTTTAGCTAGTAACACCTTTAGGGTGTTTCCTTGCTCCTACTGGATTGATAACCTTGGTTTCGTACTGAGGGAAAACTTGTTGCTGTGCTCATCATACCTTCCTCTTGGGGTTCCCCAACGAGCTCGATATATTTTGGGCCATCAAGCTCTTTTTCTGGCGTCGTTGCCGGGGAGTCAAGGACATCTTCACAAGGGGAGTCCCTCATAACCAATCTCTTTACTTTGTTATTTTTGTTTTGCTTAGTTTACTTTTGCTTTGTTTGCTTGTTTCTTTATAAAAAACACAAAAAAAATTAGTTTTACAAGTTTGCTTTCTTTATCAAAAACAGAAAAAAATGACTAATCTTGAAAACACTAAGTTGTGTGACTTCACTAGCACCAACAACAATGATTTTATGAGCACACCTATTGCTCCACCGGTTCCTGAAGCTACTTTCTTTGAGATAAAACCTGCTTTACTCAATCTTGTTATGAGAGAACAATTTTCTGGTATTGGTAATGAAGATGCTACTGCCCATCTAAATAACTTTGTTGAACTTTGTGAGATACAAAAGCATAGGGATATAGATGGTGATATTATTAAGCTTAAATTGTTTCCTTTCTCTTTGAGAGGAAAAGCTAAAGAGTGGTTGAATTCCTTAACTAGGAATAGTATTGATTCTTGGACTAAATGCAAAGATGTTTTCATTGGAAAATACTATCCTCCTGCTAAGATTATATCTATGAGAAGTGAAATAATGAAGTTTAAACAATCTGATAATAAACATGTTGCTCAAGCTTGGGAAAGAATGAAATCTTTGGTAAAGAATTGTCCCACTCATGGACTGACTGCTTGGTTGATTATCCAAACCTTTTATGCAGGATTGAACTATTCTTCAAGAAATCTAGTAGCTTCTGCTGCTGGAGGTACCTTTATGACCATTACTTTGGGTGCCGCAACAAAGCTTCTGGATAATATGATGGCTAACTATTCTAAATGGCATACTGAAAGAGCTCCACAAGGTAAGAAGGTAAATTATGTTGAGGAAACCTCCTCCTTGAGTGATAAGATTGATGGTATTATGTCTATGCTTGTTAATGGGAAAGCCCCTATTGATCCAAATAATGTTCCCTTAGCCTCTTTGGTTGCTCAAGAAGAGCAAGTTAATGTGAACTTTATAAGAAATAACAATTTTAGCAACAATGACTACAGGAATAATTTTGGTAGTAACAATTATAGGCCATATCCTCCCAACAATGGTAATGCTTATGGAAATTCCTACAACAACAATAGGAGTGCTCCCTCTGAACTTGAAGTTATGCTTAAGGACTTTATTAGTAAACAAACTGCTTTTAATAAAACTATTGAGGAAAAACTCTCTAATGCTGAAAGAAATATAGCATCTCTGGCTGAAGCTCATCTTCTTTGAATGAAATGGCTGCTAAACCTGAAACTAATGAGAATCCCTTTGCAGCTACTAATGCCATACAAGTAAGAATTGATGAAAATGTTAGACTATTAGCTGAATTACATGCTAAGTGGGAAAGAGAAGATGAAATTGCTAGAAACATTAGTGTTTCTACTATCACCACCACCAGTGTTGAGGCTAGTAATAGTTCTACTACTTTAGATGATAAATTTGATTTTGATCTTGATGGTTGCAATATCTCTGAAGTTATTAAGTTCCTACAAAAGCTTGCTAAAATTCCTAATGCTAGTGCTATGAACATGGCCTTTACAAAACACATTACTGATGCTCTCATAAAGATTAAAGAAGAAAAGATGAAACATAAAGCTTCTATTCCTATAAAACAAGAAGATGGTTAGGAACCCATCATTAATATGAAAGCGAATGATTTTGATTTCAAAGCTTTATGTGATCTTGATAGTAGTGTTTCTAATATGCCTAGAAGGATGTATTGTATGCTTGATTTGTCACCGCTTGAAGATTGTTATTTGAATGTCTCACTTGATGATAATGCTAAAAAGAAACTCATGGGGAGTCTTAATGATGTTCTTATTATGGTTAACAATGCCTATGTCCCCGTTGATTTCTATGTTTTGGATGTTGAATGCAATGCTTCTTGTCCTATTACTCTGGGAAGACCTTGTCTTAGAACTGTTGGTGCCATTATTGATATGAAAGAAGGCACCTACAAATATCAACTCCCACTCAAGAAAGGTATAGAACACTTTCCTAAGAAGAGAGAGAAGATTTCTTTTGCCTCTCCTATGAAAACAAAATTTGCTCTTAATGCTTCTTCATTTGAGAACACTTGATCCTTTTTCTTGCTTCTTATGCCTAACTTAAAAGCATTAAAGAAAAGTACTTATTGGGAGATAACCTAAAAGTTTTAGATGAGTCTTGGAATTTATTACGTAATAACCGATCCTTATCCTTTTTATTTGCTTTTTGTGCCAAGAGTAACCTCTAATGAGAGAGAAGTAATGATTGGGAAAGTTGTTGTCCCGAAACAGATTTCTGTGCTTCATCGTAAAAATTCGTGTAAAATCTCTGTACGTCCTTTTGAGGCATGAATTTTTGTACTTCTTCCCCAGGTTGTTATCTAACTTTCGTTAGTTCAACACTTTTTTATTTAAGCAACAGAAGGTCTTCGAAAAAATTTTGTCTTTACCTGCTGGTCTATTTTGACAGATTTCTGCCATTTTCTGCATTTGCTTCTTGTTGGTTCCTTTTTGAGTTCTTTTGGGGAATTGAGCTTTTTGAGGGAAGTGCTACAGTAAATAAGAAGATTGCTGAGATGCTCGTTGTCTGCTTGCCTTGTCATTTTGATATGGGGATTCTTCCGTATCATCGGGGAAGGGGTACCCCGTTGGCGGTTCTCTATGATACACATGTACTTACGATGACAAGAACTTACCGGTGACTAAACTTGAGTAGCATGAGGAGCGGCCCTCGTATTCAAGGGACATGAGATTTCTAACTTTTACTTCGTCAAGCATGTCCACCATAGTTTGTTCACTTTAACCTTAATCACCTCAAGATGCTTATGGTAGGGGGCAATGAGAGCTGAAAGTTATTAAGTACCATAATTTTTTGAAGCTCTTTATGAGACTTGAATCCCTACTTCCTTCTATGAAGGCCTTTCTTCCACCATTATATTGAGTCTCCACCTTCTATCTTTATGCACCTACTTTGAGAGCATAGTGGCCATTCTTAGTTCTATGTGCATTGTCCCAAGACTAGTTGATTGATGCATACCTTGATATTGCTTGTTTTAAACTATTTGTATCTAGTCACTCTTATAGACGTTGAAGGTGTCCTATGCATTTATGTTTTGCTACTCTATGAGGGACAAGCTGAATGCTATTATGCTATGTTTTCTTTATGTGAAACAAACAAACGTCTTGCAAATCATTGTTATTCATGAATCTTTTGTTTGTGCTTTTTCATGTTGCAACATAGTTTCTTTGTCTTATTGCGAGAACTTTGTCTTTCATGTTATGATTGAAGTACCATGATCCCAGCTTTGAATGTTTTACAAATACTTTGATCAAGTTTATGATGGTGCATGTCACCTCAAAAATTATTCTTTCTTTTTATCACTTACCTACTCAAAGACGAGCAGGAGTTAAGCTTGAGGATGTTGATACATTGCAAATGTATCTATAATTTTTGATGTTCCATGCTTGGTTTTATCTACTTTCTTGTGTTTTGTCCACACTTTGGAGTACTTTTCATATGATTTCTTGGACTAACCTATTAACAAGAGCCACAGTGCCAGCTGCCTGTTTTCTGCTGTTTTTGGTTCCAGGAAGTCAGAAAATGAATATTCTCGGAATTGGACGGGACAAAAGCCAAAGTTATTATTTTACCAGGGACACTTGGAGCCAGAATACGAGACGGAGAAGGGCCAGAGGGTGGCCACACTACCTGGCCGCGCGGCTAGGCCTGGCCCGTGCCAGGGGGTGGTGTGGCTAGCCCAGACACCCCCTCGGCCTCTCCTTCCGCCTATATATTGCCTCTGATACGGAAACCGTAAGTACCCGATCAAAAATCCACGAAAGAGTCTGTAGCCGCAGTCATCTCCATCCCTAGACCGGGAGGGATCTGAAGCTCTTCCCGGCACCCTGCCGGAGAGGGGAATTCACCCTGGAGGCCTTCTTCATCATCATGCAAGCCTCCGGTGTGATGCGTGAGTTGTTCATCTCTAGACTACGGGTCCATGTAGTAGCTAGATGGCTGGTTCTCCTCCTTTGTGCTATCATGTCTAGATCTTGTGAGCTCCGTTCATGATCAAGATCATCTATTTGTAATTCTGCATGTTGTGTTTGCTGGGATCCGATGGATATTGAGATGCTATTTCAGATTGATTATTGATTCTATCATGTCTTTGTTATTTGTGATCTTGCATGCTTTCCGTTTTTAGTAGCTATCTTGGCCAAGTAGATGCGTAACTCCAAGAGTTAGTATTTATGCTCGATAGTGGGTTCATGCCTGTGGTAATCTAGGGAAGTGACAGAAATCTCTAAGGTACTAGATGTGATGTTGCTACTAGGGAGAAAACAACAATCTTTTGTTCATAGAACAATCGTATTGTTTACTTTACACGCAATTTGTAATGCAATAATCTGTTGCTTGCAACTTAATACTGGAGGGGGTTCGGATGATAACCTGAAGGTGGATTATTAGTCATAGGTGCAGTTGGATGACGGTCTATGTATAATGTTGTAATTCCCAATCAAGTCTCAAAGGAGTCAATATGATTAGTATATGATTGTATGCTTTCTCGATGTTTGTCAATTTCCCCGCTGTAATTTGTTCACCCAGCATGTTTTCTATCTTAAGGAGAGCCACCTCTAGTGAACTATGGACCCCGGTCCTTTCTTTTCAGCAAAACCGGTGAGATTGATAACCTCATCGCAAGTTGGGGACAGAGTTCTGTGGTTGTGTTGTGCAAGTCTCCACGTTGCTGCTGGCACCGGTAGTGCGCCCTACAAAAGTTCAGCTAGGAACACCTTTGGGGTGTTTCCTTGCTCCTACTGGATTGATAACCTTGGTTTCGTACTGAGGGAAAACTTGTTGCTGTGCTCATCATACCTTCCTCTTGGGGTTCCCCAACGAGCTCGATATATTTTGGGCCATCACGCTTCTGCAAGAATGTCTGTGAAAAAGTTGTAGGAATGCGATGAATATTTTATTCTTTAACTTATTTTATGAAAGTGATGGGTTGACTCCCATTAAGCATTTTATTAAGAATGGTTGAATAATTCGACCCCTTCTATGTTCTCGGATTCTTACCTTAGGTTTCCCTTTATCAAAGGCACTTACCACATGAACTCATTTTGCCGGTGGAATATATCTTTCTCCTGCTTCTAGTTTCTTTGGAAAATACTGGATGATTTCAGCATCATAAACATTGAAGATTATTTTCCCTTCAGCACAATCAACCGAAGCTCCTTCAGTGCTAAGGAAAGGTCTTTCAAGTATTATGGATAATTTTTCATGCCCATGCATTTCTAAAATAATAAAATCCATGGAATAACATGCTCATCTATTCTAAGTAAAACATGCTCAATCATACCAATGGGTTGTTTAGTGGACTTGTCAGCCATCTGTAAAGTGATAGTAGTAGGGTAATACTCTCCTAATCCTAACCTTTTATAGAGGGAGTATGGCATTACACTAATTAACTCCTGCACCTAAATCACACAAGGTATTGTGAATATCAATTTTGCCTATTGAGCATGAAATAGTTGGCATTCCGAGATCTCCCGATTTAGACAATATCTTCCCATTAGCAGGATAACTAGTCACCATGGCAACATTTTCAGTTATCTCTTTCTTTCTACTAAGAATATCACGAAGGAATTTAGAATAGGTGGGAACTTTAATTGCATCCGCAAATGGAATTTCCAGACGAAGGTCACCAAGTGCCTTTGTAAAAGAATCATAGATTACCTGATCTGGTTCTTTCTTTTTTCGATCTGGATAAGGAAGTTTCTTCTCACCTTTGTTGTCTTTTACCTTTTGTGGGGGTCGGGCTCTTTTGTTGCTTTCTTTTGGTGTTTCTTATTACTCTTCTTCTTTTCTACTACAACAACTTCATCTTCATTGCTTATCTATTTTTATTCTCTTGGATCAACCGTCTCTGCATCAGAGTCATAACGGTCGTCATGTGCATCATCTTGGCCCTCCTTGGTTTGATCTTGTGTTTGTTGAGAAGTTTCATATTGAGGATCCACCAGTGTATCATCTTCTTGGCTTGCTTTAAGTAAGGCCTTTTCCCTTTGATCTTTTTCAGCTTCATATTCTGGTGGTCCTAATGGTCCTGTAACAACTTCACCTCTTTTTGTAACAACATTTGTAGAAACGGGAATATCTATATCACCTCGAAGAAAAGTTTGATAACCAGATGCTATTTGTTCACACTGGGTTTCAATCATACTAAGATACTTGTGAAATAATTTTATTTCTTAGCCAATCTCATCATAATTTTCCGTGAGTTCCGCCAAAATCTTTTTATGTTTTTGAAAGTGCTTATGCAGGTTATTATGAGATTTTGTCGATGTTTTAATTCTTGAAAAACTCTCCTAGTTTCATCTTCTTCAGTAAGAATTTGTAACAAGTCTATTTTGTTTTCCTTAACCAGTTCAGAAGGTATACCTTTTTATTTTATTATTTTGCGTACTTTAGGCATAAGATCAGGAGTTATCCGAAATATCCCTTTTTCTGGCTTAGTGCCGAAATCAGGATTTTCAAAGAATCATTCTTAGCCCTAGTAGACATTAATTCCAAACAATCTTTAACCGTTAAAGTATTTATCGATCCTCCTACTGAAAAATCAAGAAACTCCCTACACTAAGTATTAAGACCGTGGTAAAATAAATGGCAAATAGTTGACTCAAAATAGCCATGATTAGGAATACTATTGATCATTCCAAAGAATCTATCCCAGGCTTGTGGGTAGTTTTCTCCCACGTTCTGACTAAAGTTGCCTATATTCTTTCTAATTTCAGTTATTTCTTAAAGGATTAAACCTGTTTATGAATTTAACAATGCAGTTTTCCCAATATTTAATGTAATGGCGAGGGAGAGAATATAACCAGTCTAGAGCCTTACCTTAAGAGACCAACGAAATAATTTTAGACGAGAGAAATCTCTTGGCAAAACTTTTGGACCAAATGATGTTACACATCGTCAAACTCTCTAAGATGTCTTCCTGGGTCTTCATCTTTCCTTCCACTAAAAGCTTTTTCCTGCAAAATTTTAACAATCCACCATCAAATCGATATTCTCTAACTCCGAGATTAGGGAATTCTATTGGTTGTTTAAGAAATTCAGAGCTTGGAGCACTATATTCTCTCAGAGTTTTCTCAGGTATCTTGGGAGTTGTCCTGTAAATAGACATTATTTCCATCATATCACTCAACTTTTCAACTTCAACTTTATTTGATCTTAAAAGTTTTTCAATAATTTCCTCGCGCCTCTGAGAAGGCACGTGCTCAATATAATCTGGTAAATAGGTCCTAATAGAGCGTGTAGAACCTTTGTCTCCTAAGGAGAACATTTTGTAGTAGTGACACCTGAAATGTCAAGAGACAAACACTTAGCTCTTAGATCCCAGGCAACGGCGCTAGAAAATAGCTTGATGTCTGCAATGCACAGATCGTGTGTAGCTAGTGTCGAAGTATAGATATCGATCCCACATGGAGCCCAAAGGTAAGTGTTTATGGGTGAAGTATCTGTCACACCCAAAGTTGTCACAGGTCTGCGAGTGAATTGACTACAAGTGTTGAAATGAGAAAGGAGTTTTGATTAATCAGGGTGTATTTAAATAAAACTTAAAAATGTAAACTTCAAAAGTAAAATGCATAAAAGTAAAGAACGGTCCGGTTGTTTGTTGTTTCTTGTAGATGGCAAAGAAGGCGTGGGGAGATACATTTCATGGTGATAGTGACTGTGCCAGGTGGACGAATAATAAGTGTAATAATTATAATCTTATAAGATATGTGTAGGCGAGCAACCCATAATTAGCCGGAACTCCTCTTGGTAGATTTCGTCCCAACTTCAATAATCCTACTAGTCTGTTACCAAAACTATGGTCACACACTAGACGATTAAGGCCCTTCAGGTCGCTTAGCGATTAAGCTCCTTGGATCGGACTAATGCAATAAGCTAGATGGTTCCTCATTATCCTCGAGTCTACTAGTTTTCCATTGATATCTGATGGCCCAAAATATAACGAGCTCGTTGGGGAACCCCAAGAGGAAGGTATGATGAGCATAGCAGTAAGTTTTCCCTCAGTAAGAAACCAAGGTTATAAATCCAGTAGGAGCAAGGAAACACCCCAAAGGTGTTGCTAGCTGAGCCTTGGCAGGGCGCACTACCGGTGCTAGTAGCAACGTGGAGACCTACACAACACAACCACAGAACTCTGTCCCCAACTTGCGATGAGGTTGTCAATCTCACCGGTTTGCTGAAAACAAAGGATTAAACGTATCGAATGGAAGAAAGTAATAGTTTGCAGAAAGTAAACACAAAGCAGTAAACAGTTTGTAGATTGAATGTAAAAGAAAGGACCGGGATCCATAGTTCACTAGAGGTGGCTCTCTTTAAGATAGATAACATGCTGGGTGAACAAATTACAGCGGGGCAATTGACAAACATTGAGAAAGCAATACATGCATATACTAATCATCTTGACTCCTTTGGAACTTGATTGGGCATTACAACATTATACATAGACCGCCATCCAACTACATCTATGACTAATAATCCACCTTCAGGTTATCATCCGAACCCCCTCCAGTATTAAGTTGCAAGCAACAGATTATTGCTTTACGAATTGCGTGTAAAGTAAACAATACGATTGTTCTATGAAAAAAGGATTGTTGTTTTATCCCTAGTAGCAACATCACATCTAGTACCTTAGATATTTCTGTCACTTCCCTAGATTACGAGAGGCATGAACCCACTATTGAGCATAAATACTAACTCTTGGAGTTGCTAGCATCTACTTGGCCAAGATAGCTACTAACAACGGAAAGCATGCAAGATCACAAATAACAAAGACATGATAGAATCAATAATCAATCTAAAATAGCATCTCAATATCCGTCGGATCCCCGCAAACACAACATGCAGAATTACAAATAGATGATCTTGATCATGAACGGAGTTCACAAGATCTAGACATGAAAGCACAAAGGAGGAGAACCAGCCATCTAGCTACTACATGGACCCGTAGTCTAGAGATGAACTACTCACGCATCACACCGGAGGCTTGCATGATGATGATGAAGGCCTCTAGGGTGAATTCCCCTCTCCGACAGGGTGCCAGGAAGAGCTTCAGATCCCTCTCGATCTAGGGATGGAGATGACGGTGGCTACAGACTCTTTCATGGATTTTTGATCGGGTACCTAGGGTTTTGGTCCCGAGGGCAATATATAGGCGGAAGGAGAGGCCGAGGGGGTGCCTGGGCTGGCCACACCACCCCCTGGCGCGGCCAGGCCTGGCCTACGCGGCCAGGTGGTGTGGTGGACCCCTGGCTCCTCTCCGTCTCATACTCTGGCTCCAGATGCCTTCCGGTAAAATAGCGACTTTGGCTTTTGTTCCGTCCAATTCCGAGAATATTCATTTTCTGACTTTCCTGGAACCAAAAACAGCAGAAAACAGGCAGCTAGCACTGTGGTTCTTTGTTAATAGGTTAGTCCAAGAAATCATATGAAAAGTACTCCAAAGTGTGGACAAAATACAAGAAAGTAGATAAAACCAAGCATGGAACATCAAAAATTATAGATACATTTGCAATGTATCAACATCCCCAAGCTTAACTCCTGCTCGTCCTCGAGTAGGTAAGTGATAAAAAGAAAGAACAATTTTTGAGGTGACATGCACCATCATAAACTTGATCAAAGTACTTGTAAAACATTCAAAGCTGGGATCATAGTACTTCAATCATAACATGAAAGACAAAGTTCTAGCAATAAGACAAAGAAACTATGATGCAACATGAAAAGGCACAAACAAAAGATTCATGAATAATAATGCTTTGCAAGACGTTTGTTTGTTTCACATAAAGAAAACATAGCATAATAGTATTCAGCTTGTCCCTCATAGAGTAGCAAATATAAATGCATAGGACACCTTCAAAGTTCATAAGAGTGACTAGATACAAATAGTTTAAAACAAGCAATATCAAGTTATGCATCAATCAACTAGTCTTGGGACAATGCACATAGAACTAAGAATGGCCACTATGCTCTCAAAGTAGATGCATAAAGGTAGAAGGTGGAGACTCAATATAATGGTGGAAGAAAGGCCTTCATAGAAGGAAGTAGGGATTCAAGTCTCATAAAGAGCTTCCAAATATTATGGTACTTATAGCTTTCAGCTCTCATTACCCCTATCATAAGCATCTTGAAGTGATTAAGGTTAAAGTGAACAAACTATGGTGTACATGCTTGACAAAGTATAAGTTAGAAATCTCATGTCCCTTGAATACGAGGGCCGCTCCTCATGCTACTCAAGTTTAGTCACCGGTAAGTTCTTGTCATCGTAAGTACATGTGTATCATAGAGAACCGCCAACGGGGTACCCCTTGCCTGATGATACGGAAGAATCCCCATATCAAAATGACAAGGCAAGCAGACAACGAGCATCTCAGCAATCTTCTTATTTACCATGGGAATATGGTGCTTTTTCTCTCTTTCCTCTTTTCATAATATCTTTTTTTTTCTTTTCTCTTTTTTCTCAATATAGGACTCTTTTTTATAAGAAGAATGCTTCATAGACACCTCATTATGGTTACGCTGTAGGTTTCCACCATGTCAGCATGGATTAGACCAATGGCACAGGCGTTTCTCTAACACATATACATAACTCCATGGACTTACAAGCTCCTCTTTCATTTCACACCGACGACATCCATATACAAAAGAGCATGATATCAACTAGGTACAAGGTACCCGTGCAATGTTGAAAGCGTTCCCCATGATAGCATGGTTCTGCTAATTCCCAACAAATAAGTGCAAGCATATCCAACATAGACGACACAATGGTTCAAGTTTATTAAGGGCAAGAAAACTAAAGTGTGGCATCAAGTTCGTGAGAGCTTTAATCACTAGATTTCTCATAATAAGTTTAATTTGGAAGGTAAATAAAAACATGAATATACTTGGAATAGCATATTCTAGTAGATAGGTATGGTGGACTCTTTGGAATAACTTGGTTTAGGGAGTTGGATGCATGAGTGGAACTCATACTTGGTTGTGGAGGCTAGCAAAAGACTAGGAGCAACAAACTAAGAGAGCAATAATGGCCATAATCATGCAGAGCGACAAAACATCATTGATCAAATCATAAAGTGATACTACAAGTCGAAAACTAAAGGATCATAAAGGCTATGGTGACTTGAGATAGTCATAACATGGTGTGAGCATGTGCCAAGTCAACCCAAATAAATCATCAAAGAAGAATACCACAATACTATGCTTTAACATGCTAAAACAACGCATGATTCATCCAAGGCACATTAAGCAATCTCAATTTTTTATAACAAATCATTCTACAGCAAAGAATACTAAGCATAAATCCAAAACAATATCAAGCATGGCATGACAAAGCATAGGCCACAGTAAAAAACAAGCTCTTTTTACCACTTAAGCATGAACTTTCCTACTCTTTTCCAAACCAAAACAAACCAAACTATTTGAAAACCAATGTATGAAAGAGGGGGTCCAACCAATTTATTCAGCAAACTAAGCAAACGAAAACCAAAACGAAAACGAAAAAGAAAAAGAAGATGCTGCAAGAACAACACAACTGTGCATGAAACAATAAAAATGAAGCGTTTGGAAGAAACCTGGATTTTTATTGATGAAGAGGGGGATGCCTTGGGCATCCCCAAGCTTTGACGCTTGTACTTCTTGGATATTTCTTTGGGTGACATGCATGGCATCCCCAATCTTGAGCTTTAGTCCATCCTTCATCTCATTACTCATTCCTTTCATACACCTGAAAATTTTCCTTTATACAAAACTTCACACAATCTTTATTAGCAACATTAGTTCACTCAAGATAATAAGTCTTTAGGTTCAGTTATAACACCAATAAACTTCCATTAAAACACTAGCTACTGAAGCATTTCCTTAAAAAATCTCAATTCCCCAAAAAAACTCAAAAAGGAACCAACAAGAAGCAAATGCAGAAAATGGCAGAAATCTGTCAAAACAGACCAGCAGGTAAAGATGAATTTTTTCGAAGACTTTCTGTTGCTCAAATCAAAAAGTGTTGATCTAATGAAAGTTATATAACAACCTGGGGCAGAAGCACAAAAATTCACGCCTCAAAAGGACGTACAGAGATTTTACACGAATTTTTACGGTGAAGCACAGAAATCTGTTTCGGGACATCAACTTTCCCAATCATTACTTCTCTCTCATTAGAGGTTACTCTTGGCACAAAAAGCAAATAAAAAGGATAAGGAGCGGTTATTACTGAATTAATAACTTCAAGACTCATCTAAAACTTTTGGGTTATCTCCCAATAAGTACTTTTCTTTAACGCCTTTAAGTTAGGCATAAGAAGCAAGAAAGAATCAAGTGTTCTCAAATGAAGAAGCATTAAAACCAAATTTTGTTTTCATAGGAGAAGCAAAAAAAGACTTCTCTCTCTTCTTAGGGAAGTGTTCTATACCTTTCTTGAGTGGGAGTTGATATTTAATGGTGCCTTCTTTCATATCAATAATGGCACCAACAGTTCTAAGAAAAGGTCTTCCCAAAGTAATAGGACAAGAAGCATTGCATTCAACATCCAAAACATAGAAATCAACAGGGACATAGGCATTGTTAACCATAATAAGAACATCATTAATACTCCCCATGAGTTTCTTTTTAGCATTATCATCAAGTGGGACATTCAAATAACAATCTTCAAGTGGAGGCAAATCAAGCATATCATAAATCCTTCTAGGCATAATAGAAACACTACTATCAAGATCACATAAAGCTTTGAGATCAAAGTCATTCACTTTCATATTAATGATGGGTTCCCAACCATCTTCTTGTTTTATAGGAATAGAAGCTTTATGTTTCATCTTTTCTTGTTTAATCTTTATGAGAGCATTAGTAATGTGTTTTGTAAAGGCCATGTTCATAGAACTAGCATTAGGACTTTTAGCAAGCTTTTGTAGGAACTTAATAACTTTAGAGATATTGCAACCATCAATATCAAAATCAAATTTATCATCTAAAGTAGTAGAACTATTACTAGCCTCAACACTAGTAGTGGTGATAGTAGAAACGCTAATGTTTCTAGCAATTTCATCTTCTCTTTCCCACTTAGCATGTAATTCAGCTAATAGTCTAACATTTTCATCAATTCTCACTTGTATGGCATTAGTAGCTGCAAAGGGGTTATCATTAGTTTCAGGTTTAGCAGCCATTTTATTCAAAGAAGATTGAGCTTCAGCCAAAGATGCTATATTCAGCATTAGAGAGTTTTTCCTCAGTAGTTTTATTGAAAGCAGTTTGCTTACTAATAAAGTCTTTAAGCATAACTTCAAGTTCAGAGGGAACACTCCTATTATTGTTGTAGGAATTTCCATAAGCATTACCATTGTTGGGAGGATATGGCTTATAATTGTTGCTACCAAAATTATTCCTATAAGCATTATTGCCAAAATTGTTATTTCTTATGAAGTTCACATCAACTTGCTCTTCTTGAGTAACCAAAGAGGCTAAAGGAACATTATTTGGATCAATATGGGCTTTCCCATTAACAAGCATAGACATAATAATATCAATCTTATCAGCAGATTTTGCTGCTGGAGGTACCTTTATGACCATTACTTTGGGTGCTGCAACAAAGCTTCTGGATAATATGATGGCTAACTATTCTGAATAGCATACTGAGAGAGCTTCACAAGGCAAGAAGGTAAATTATGTTGAGGAAACCTCCTTCTTGAGTGATAAGATTGATGTTATTACGTCTATGCTTGTTAATGGGAAAGCCCCTATTGATCCAAATAATGTTCCCTTAGCCTCTTTGGTTGCTCAAGAAGAGCAAGTTGATGTGAACTTTATAAGAAATAACAATTTTAGCAACAATGCCTATAGGAATAATTTTGGTAGTAACAATTATAGGCCATATCCTCCCAACAATGGTAATCCTTATGGAAATTCCTACAACAACAATAGGAGTGCTCCCTCTGAACTTGAAGTTATGCTTAAGGACTTTATTAGTAAACAAACTACTTTTAATAAAACTATTGAGGAAAAACTCTCTAATGCTGAAAGAAATATAGCATCTTTGGCTGAAGCTCAATCTTGTTTGAATAAAATGGATGCTAAACCTGAAACTAATGAGAATCCCTTTGCAGCTACTAATGCCATACAAGTAAGAATTGATGAAAATGTTAGACTATTAGCTGAATTACATGCTAAGTGGGAAAGAGAAGATGAAATTGCTAGAAACATTAGTGTTTCTACTATCACCACCACTAGTGTTGAGGCTAGTAATAGTTATACTACTTTAGATGATAAATTTGATTTTGATCTTGATGGTTGCAATATCTCTAAAGTTATTAAGTTCCTACAAAAGCTTGCTAAAAGTCCTAATGCTAGTTCTATGAACATGGCCTTTACAAAACACATTACTAATGCTCTCATAAAGATTAAAGAAGAAAAGATGAAACATAAAGCTTCTATTCCTATAAAACAAGAAGATGGTTGGGAACCCATCATTAATATGAAAGTGAATGATTTTGATTTCAAAGCTTTATGTGATCTTGATAGTAGTGTTTCTATTATGCCTAGAAGGATGTATGGTATGCTTGATTTGCCACCACTTGAAGATTGTTATTTGAATGTCCCACTTGATGACAATGCTAAAAAGAAACTCATGGGGAGTCTTAATGATGTTCTTATTATGGTTAACAATGCATATGTCCCCGTTGATTTCTATGTTTTGGATGTTGAATGCAATGCTTCTTGTCCTATTACTTTGGGAAGACCTTGTCTTAGAACTGTTGGTGCCATTGTTGATATAAAAGAAGGCACCATTAAATATCAACTCCCACTCAAGAAAGGTATAGAACACTTCCCTAAGAAGAGAGAGAAGATTTCTTTTGCCTCTCCTATGAAAACAAAATTTGCTCTTAATGCTTCTTCATTTGAGAACACTTGATCCTTTTTCTTGCTTCTTATGCCTAACTTAAAGGCATTAAAGAAAAGTACTTATTGGGAGATAACCCAAATTTTTTAGATGAGTCTTGGAAGTTATTACGTAATAACCGCTCCTTATCCTTTTTATTTGCTTTTTGTGCCAAGAGTAACCTCTAATGAGAGAGAAGTAATGATTGGGAAAGTTGCTGTCCCGAAACAGATTTATGTGCTTCATCGTAAAATTCGTGTAAAATCTCTGTACATACTTTTGAGGCGTGAATTTTTGTGCTTCTGCCCCAGGTTGTTATATAACTTTCATTAGTTCAACACTTTTTGATTTGAGCAACAGAAAGTCATCGAAAAAATTCATCTTTACCTGCTGGTCTGTTTTGACAGATTTCTGCCATTTTCTGCATTTGCTTCTTGTTGGTTCCTTTTTGAGTTTTTTTGGGGAATTGAGATTTTTTAAGGAAATGCTTCAGTAGCTAGTGTTTTAATGGAAGTTTTATTGGTGTTAGAACTGAAACTTAAAGACTTATTATCTTGAGTGCACTAATGTTGCTAATAAAGATTGTGTGAAGTTTTGTATGAAGGAAAAATTTCAGGTGTATGGAAGGAATGATTAATGAGATGAAGGATGGACTAGAGCTCAAGCTTGGGGATGCCACGCATGTCACCCCAAGAAATATCCAAGAAGTACAAGCGTCAAAGCTTGGGGATGCCCAAGGCATCCCCCTCTTCATCAATAAAAATTCCTAATTTCTTCCAAACGCTTCATTTTTATTGTTTCATGCACAGTTGTGTTGTTCTTGGAGCGTCTTCTTTTTTCGTTTTCGTTTTGATTTTTCGTTTGCTTTGTTTGCTTTGTTTACTGAATAAATTGGTTGGACCCCCTCTTTCATACATTGGTTTTCAAATAGTTTGGTTTGGTTTGGAAAAGAGTAGGAAAGTTCATGCTTAAGTGGTAAAGAGAGTTTGTTTTTTACTGTGGCCTATGCTTTGTCATGCCATGCTTGATATTGTTTTGGCTTTATGCTTAGTATTCTTTGCTATATCATGACTTGTTATAAAAAATTGAGATTGCTTAATGTGCCTTGGATGAATCATGCGTTGTTTTAGCATATTAAAGCATAGTATTATGGTATTCTCCTTTGATGTTTTATTTGGGTTGACTTGGCGCATGCTCACACCATGTTACGACTATCTCAAGTCACCATAAGCCTTTATGATCCTTTAGTTTTCAACTTGCAGTATCACTTGATGCTTTGATCAATGATGTTTTGTCGCTCTGCATGATTATGACCATTATTGCTCTCTTAGTTTGTCGCTCCCACACTACTAGGAAACAGCTCTTCTGTGGCGCACCTTTTTTCAACATCTGTGGCGCATTTCCTAGTCGCCACTGATACCTCGCCACTGATAACTAACTTCAATGGCGCATTTCAAAATGCACCACAGAAGTCTCAAACTTCAGTGACACATATGGCCAATATGCGCCACAGAAGTTTTTGTTTCCAAAATTCAAAAAAAAAGGCAGGCCAGATCTCAAACTTCAGTGGCGCATATGGCCAATATGCGCCACAGAAGGTTTTTTCAAATTTCAAAAAAAACCGGGCCAGATCTAGATCTGGCCGGAGTTGGTGGTGGTGGTGGCTGGTGGTGGTGGTGGTGGCTGGAGGAGGGCTAGGAGGAGGTTGCCGGAGTTGGTGGTGGAGGAGGAGGAGGTCGCCGGAGCTGGTGGTGGAAGAGGAGGATAAGGAGGTCGCCGAAGTGGTGGTGGAGGAGGAGGAGGTCGCCGAAGTTGGTGGTGGAGGAGGAGGTCACCGGAGGTCGCCGGTGTTGGTGGTGGAGGAGGAGGAGGAGGAGAAGGAGTGGGGAGGGGAGAAGTGTGGAGGGGAGGAGAAGTGGGGAGGGGAGAAGAAGTGGGGAGGGGGATAAAAAGGAAAAAGGGAGGGAGAAGGGCGCCGGCGGGATTCAAATTTCGAATCCCGCCCAAGACTTCTGTGGCGCATATGGGGGAAATGCGCCACAGAAGTTTCTCCCCCTTTTTTATTTTTTGCAGTAAAAAATCTTCTACCCTAAATAACTGTTTACTCTTTTCGAATTTGGGAATTCTGTAAAATTGAGAACGATCGTAGGTCATTGAATTCGAGTAGGGAATTTCGAGACGATCATTTTGATAGGTTAAAGATTTTTTTCCGACATCGTATGCAAAAGTTATAGCCGTTTTTCCGTTCCATGACCTATTTTTGCAAAATACATCGAAATTTATGTTCCCCCCCTATATGCTTGTTCTGTGGCGCATACACCTATATGCGCCACAGAAACATCACTTTCTGTGGCGCATATGGACACATGCGCCACAGAAGTTTCTCCCGCTTTTTTTGCTGCTTGGTCCCATCAACCTTCTGTGGCGCATATTGGTTTCGTGCGCCACTGAAGTGCCAAACTTCTGTGGCGCATTTTTTCTAGTGCGCCACTGATATATATCTATGGCACATAATTTTACATATGTGCCACTGAATATCTTGTCTATCTATAAGCTGTTTCCTAGTAGTGTCAGTCTTTTGCTAGCCTCCACAACCAAGTATGAGTTCCACTCATGCATACAACTCCTTAAACCAAGTTATTCCAAAGAGTCCACCATACCTACCTACTAGCATATGCTATTCCAAGTATATTCATGTTTTTGTTTACCTTCCAAATTAAACTTGTTATGATAAAACTAGTGATTAAAGCTCTCATGAACTTGATGGCACACTTTACTTTTCTTGCCCTTAATAAACTTGAACTATTGTGTCGTCTATGTTGTATATGCTTGCACTTATTTGTTGGGGATTAGCAGAACCATGCTGTCATGGGGAACGCTTTCAACATTGCACGGGTACTTTGTACCTAGTTGATATCATGCTCTTTTGTCTATGGATGTCGTCGGTGTGAAATGAAAGGGGGAGCTTATAAGTCCATGGAGTTATGTATCTGTGTTAGAGAAACGCCTGGGCCGCTGGTCTAATCCATGCTGACATGGTGGAAACCTGCAGCGTAACCATAATGAGTTGTCTATGAAGCATTCTTCTTATAAAAAAAGAGTCCTATATTGAGAAAAAAGAAAAAAAGAAAAAAAAGAGATTATGAAAAGAGGAAAGAGAGAAAAAACACCATATTCCCATGGTAAATAAGAAGATTGCTGAGATGCTCGTTGTCTGCTTGCCTTGTCATTTTGATATGGGGATTCTTCCGTATCATCGGGGAAGGGGTACCCCGTTGGCGGTTCTCTATGATACACATGTACTTACGATGACAAGAACTTACCGGTGACTAAACTTGAGTAGCATGAGGAGCGGCCCTCGTATTCAAGGGACATGAGATTTCTAACTTATACTTTGTCAAGCATGTACACCATAGTTTGTTCACTTTAACCTTAATCACTTCAAGATGCTTATGATAGGGGTAATGAGAGCTGAAAGCTATAAGTACCATAATATTTGGAAGCTCTTTATGAGACTTGAATCCCTACTTCCTTCTATGAAGGCCTTTCTTCCACCATTATATTGAGTCTCCACCTTCTACCTTTATGCATCTACTTTGAGAGCATAGTGGCCATTCTTAGTTCTATGTGCATTGTCCCAAGACTAGTTGATTGATGCATAACTTGATATTGCTTGTTTTAAACTATTTGTATCTAGTCACTCTTATGAACTTTGAAGGTGTCCTATGAATTTATATTTGCTACTCTATGAGGGACAAGCTGAATACTATTATGCTATGTTTTCTTTATGTGAAACAAACAAACGTCTTGCAAAGCATTATTATTCATGAATCTTTTGTTTGTGCCTTTTCATGTTGCATCAAGTTTCTTTGTCTTATTGCTAGAACTTTGTCTTTCATGTTATGATTGAAGTACTATGATCCCAGCTTTGAATGTTTTACAAGTACTTTGATCAAGTTTATGATGGTGCATGTCACCTCAAAAATTATTCTTTCTTTTTATCACTTACCTGCTCGAGGACGAGCAGGAGTTAAGCTTGGGGATGTTGATACATTGCAAATGTATCTATAATTTTTTATGTTCCATGCTTGGTTTTATCTACTTTCTTGTGTTTTGTCCACACTTTGGAGTACTTTTCATATGATTTCTTGGACTAACCTATTAACAAGAGCCACAGTGCCAGCTGCCTGTTTTCTGCTGTTTTTGGTTCCAGGAAATTAGAAAATGAATATTCTCGGAATTGGACGGGACAAAAGCCAAAGTTATTATTTTACCGGGGGACACTTGGAGCCAGAATACGAGATGGAGAAGGGCCAGAGGGCGGCCACACCACCTGGCCGCGCGGCCAGGCCTGGCTCGCGCCAGGGGTGGTGTGGCTAGCTCAGGCACCCCCTCGGCCTCTCCTTACGCCTATATATTGCCTCTGATACGGAAACCCTAAGTACCCGATCAAAAATCCACGAAAGAGTCTGTAGCCGCCGTCATCTCCATCCCTAGATCGAGAGGGATCTGAAGCTCTTCCTAACACCCTGCCGGAGAGGGGAATTCGCCCTGGAGGCCTTCTTCATCATCATGCAAGCCTCCGGTGTGATGCGTGAGTAGTTCATCTCTGGACTACGGGTCCATGTAGTAGCTAGATGGCTGGTTCTCCTCCTTTGTGCTGTCATGTCTAGATCTTGTGAGCTCCCTTCATGATCGAGATCATCTATTTGTAATTCTGCATGTTGTGTTTGCTTGGATCCGATGGATATTGAGATGCTATTTCAGATTGATTATTGATTCTATCATGTCTTTGTTATTTGTGATCTTGCATGCTTTCCGTTTTTAGTAGCTATCTTGGCCAAGTAGATGCGTAACTCCAAGAGTTAGTATTTATGCTCGATAGTGGGTTCCTGCCTGTGGTAATCTAGGGAAGTGACAGAAATCTCTAAGGTACTAGATGTGCTATTGCTACTAGGGAGAAAACAACAATTGTTTGTTCATAGAACAACCGTATTGTTTACTTTACACGCAATTTGTAATGCAATAATCTATTGCTTGCAACATAATACTGGAGGGGGTTCGGATGATAACCTGAACGTGGATTATTAGTCATAGATGCAGTTGGATGACGGTCTATGTATAATGTTGTAATGCCCAATCAATTCTCAAAGGAGTCAAGATGATTAGTATATGCTTGTATGCTTTCCCGATGTTTGTCAATTGCCCCGCTGTAATTTGTTCACCTAGCATGTTATCTATCTTAAGGAGAGCCACCTCTAGTGAACTATGGACCCCGGTCCTTTCTTTTACTTTCAATCTACAATCAAACTGTTTACTACTTTGTGTTTACTTTCTACAAACTGTTACTTCCTTCCATTCAATACGTTTAATCCTTTGTTTTCAGCAAAACCGGTGAGATTGACAACCTCATCGCAAGTTGGGGACAGAGTTCTTTGGTTGTGTTGTGCAAGTCTCCACGTTGCTGCTGGCACCGGTAGTGCGCCCTACAAAAGTTCAGCTAGCAACACCTTTGGGGTGTTTCCTTGCTCCTACTGGATTGATAACCTTGGTTTCGTACTGAGGGAAAACTTGCTGCTGTGCTGATCATACCTTCCTCTTGGGGTTCCCCAACGAGCTCAATATATTTTGGGTCATCACGCTTCCGCAAGAATGTCTGTGAAAAAGTTGTAGGAATGCGATGAATATTTTATTCTTTAACTTTTTTATGAAAGTGATGGGTTGACTCCCATTAAGAATTTTATTAAGAATGGTTGAATAATTCAACCCCTTCTATGTTCTCGGATTCTTACCTTGGGTTTCCCTTTATCAAAGGAACTTACCACATGAACTCATTTTGCCGGTGGAATATATCTTTCTCCTGCTTCTAGTTTCTTTGGAAAATATCGGATGATTTCAGCATCATAAACATTGAAGATTATTTTCCCTTCAGCACAATCAACCGAAGCTCCTTCAGTGCTAAGGAAAGGTCTTCCAAGTATTATGGATAATTTTTCATGCCCAGGCATTTCTAAAATAATAAAATCCATGGAATAGCATGCTCATCTATTCTAAGTAAAACATGCTCAATCATACCAATGGGTTGTTTAGTGGACTTGTCAGCCATCTATAAAGTGATAGTAGTAGGGGAATCTCTCCTAATCCTAACCTTTTATAGAGGGAGTATGGCATTACACTAATTAACTCCTGCACCTAAATCACACAAGGTATTATGAATATCAATTTTGCCTATTGAGCATGAAATAGTTGGCATTCCGAGATCTCCCGATTTAGACAATATCTTCCCATTAGCAGGATAACTAGTCACCATGGCAACATTTTCAGTTATCTCTTTCTTTCTACTAAGAATATCACGAAGGAATTTAGAATAGGTGGGAACTTTAATTACATCCGCAAATGGAATTTCCAGACGAAGGTCACCAAGTGCCTTTGTAAAAGAATCATAGATTACCTGATCTGGTTCTTTCTTTTTTCGATCTGGATAAGGAAGTTTCTTCTCACCTTTGTTGTCTTTTACCTTTTGTGGGGGGTCGGGCTCTTTTGTTGCTTTCTTTTGTTGTTTCTTATTGCTCTTCTTCTTTTCTACTACAACAACTTCATCTTCATTGCTTATCTATTTTTCTTCTCTTGGATCAACCGTCTCTGCATCAGAGTCATAACGGTCGTCTTGTGCATCATCTTGGCCCTCCTTGGTTTGATCTTGTGTTTCTTGAGAAATTTCATATTGAGGATCCACCAGCGTATCATCTTCTTGGCTTGCTTTAAGTAAGGCCTTTTCCCTTCGATCTTTTTCAGCTTCATATTCTGGTGGTCCTAATGGTCCTGTAACAACTGCACCTATTTTTGTAACAACATTTGTAGAAACAGGAATATCTATATCATCTCGAAGAAAAGTTTGATAACCAGATGCTATTTGTTCACACTGGGTTTCAATCATACTAAGATACTTGTGAAATAATTTTATTTCTTAGCCAATCTCATCATAATTTTCCGTGAGTTCCGCCAAAATCTTTTTATGTTTTTGAAAGTGCTTATGCAGGTTATTATGAGATTTTGTCGATGTTTTAATTCTTGAAAAACTCTCCTAGTTTCATCTTCTTCAGTAAGAATTTTTAACAAGTCTACTTTGTTTTCCTTAACAAGTTCAGAAGGTATACCTTTTTCTTTTATTGTTTTGCGTACTTCAGGCATAAGATCAGGAGTTATCCAAAATATCCCTTTTTCTGGCTTAGTGCCAAAATCAGGATTTTATAAAGAATCATTCTTAGCCCTAGTAGACATCAATTCCAAACAATCTTTAACCGTTAAAGTATTTATCGATCCTCCTACTGAAAAATCAAGCAACTCCCTACACTAAGTATTAAGACCGTGGTAAAATAAATGGCAAATAGTTGACTCAAAATAGCCATGATTATGAATACTATTGATCATTCCAAAGAATCTATCCATGGCTTGTGGGTAGTTTTCTCCCACGTTCTGACTAAAGTTGCCTATATTCTTTCTAATTTCAGTTATTTCTTAAAGGATTAAACCTATTTATGAATTTAACAATGCAGTTTTCCCAATATTTAATGTAATGGCGAGGGAGAGAATATAACCAGTCTAGAGCTTTACCTTTAAGAGACCAAGGAAATAATTTTAGACGAGAGAAATCTCTTGGCAAACCTTTTGGTCCAAATGATGTTACACATCGTCAAACTCTCTAAGATGTCTTCCTGGGTCTTCATCTTTCCTTCCACTAAAAGCTTTTTCCTGCAAAATTTTAATAATTCCACCATCAAATCGATATTCTCTAACGCCAGGATTAGGGAATTCTATTGGTTGTTTAAGAAATTCAGAGCTTGGAGCACTGTATTCTCTGAGAGTTTTCTCAGGTCTCTTGGGAGTTGTCCTGTAAATAGACATAATTTCCATCATATCACTCAAGTTTTCAACTTCAACTTTATTTGATCTTAAAAGTTTTTCAATAATTTTCCTCGCGCCTTTGAGAAGGCACGCGGTCAATATAATCTGGTAAATAGGTCCTACCAGAGCGTGTAGAACCTTTGTCTCCTAAGGAGAACATTTTGTAGTAGTGACACCTGAAATGTCAAGAGACAAACACTTAGCGCTTAGCTCCTAGGCAACGGCGCTAGAAAATAGCTTGATGTCTGCAATGCACAGATCGTGTGTAGCTAGTGTCGAAGTATAGATATCGATCCCACATGGAGCCCAAAGGTAAGTGTTTATGGGTGAAGTATCTGTCACACCCAAAGTTGTCACAGGTCTTCGAGTGAATTGACTACAAGTGTTGAAATGAGAAAGGAGTTTTGATTAATCAGGGTGTATTTAAATAAAACTTAAAAATGTAAACTTCAAAAGTAAAATGCATAAAAGTAAAGAACGGTCCGGTTGTTTGTTGTTTCTTGTAGATGGCAAAGAAGGCGCGGGGAGATATATTTCATGGTGATACTGACTATGCCAGGTGGACGAATAATAAGTGTAATAATTATAATCTTATAAGATATGTGTAGGCGAGCAACCATAATTAACCGGAACTCCTCTTGGTAGATTTCGTCCCAACTTCAATAATCCTACTAGTCTGTTACCAAAACTATGGTCACACACTAGACGATTAAGACCCTTCAGGTCGCTTAGCGATTAAGCTCCTTGGATCGGACTAATGCAATAAGCTCGATGGTTCCTCATTATCCTCGAGTATACTCGTTTTCCATTGATATCTGATGGCCCAAAATATATCGAGCTCGTTGGGGAACCCCAACAGGAAGGTATGATGAGCACAACAGTAAGTTTTCCCTCAGTAAGAAACCAAGGTTATAAATCCAGTAGGAGCAAGGAAACACCCCAAAGGTGTTGCTAGCTGAGCCTTGGCAGGGCGCACTACCGGTGCTAGTAGCAACGTCGAGACCTGCACAACACAACCATAGAACTATGTCCCCAACTTGCGATGAGGTTGTCAATCTCACCGGTTTTGCTGAAAACAGAGGATTAAACGTATCGAATGGAGGGAAGTAATAGTTTGCAGAAAGTAAACACAAAGCAGTAAACAGTTTGTAGATTGAATGTAAAAGAAAGGACCAGGATCCATAGTTCACTAGAGGTGGCTCTCCTTAAGATAGATAACAAGCTAGGTGAACAAATTACAGCGGGGCAATTGACAAACATTGAGAAAGCAATACATGCATATATTAATCATCTTGACTCCTTTGGAAGTTGATTGGGAATTACAACATTATACATAGACCGCCATCCAACTGCATCTATGACTAATAATCCACCTTCAGGTTATCATCCGAACCCCCTCCAGTATTAAGTTTCAAGCAACAGATTATTGATTTACGAATTGCGTGTAAAGTAAACAATACGATTGTTCTATGAACAAAGGATTGTTGTTTTCTCCCTAGTAGCAACAACACATCTAGTACCTTAGATATTTCTGTCACTTCCCCAGATTACCAGAGGCATGAACCCACTATTGAGCATAAATACTAACTCTTGGAGTTGCTAGCATCTACTTGGCCAAGATAGCTACTAACAACGGAAAGCATGCAAGATCACAAATAACAAAGACATGATAGAATCAATAATCAATCTGAAATAGCATCACAATATCCATCGGATCCCCGCAAACACAACATGCAGAATTACAAATAGATGATCTTGATTATGAACGGAGCTCACAATATCTTGACATGAAAGCACAAAGGAGGAGAACCAGCCATCTAGCTACTACATGGACCCGTAGTCCAGAGATGAACTACTCACGCATCACACCGGAGTCTTGCATGATGATGAAGAAGGCCTCCAAGGTGAATTCCCCTCTCCGGCAGGGTGCCGAGAAGAGCTTCAGATCCCTCCGGATCTAGGGATGGAGATGATGGTGGCTACAAACTCTTTCGTGGATTTTTGATCGGGTACCTAGGGTTTTGGTCCCGAGGGCAATATATAGGCGGAAGGAGAGGCCGAGGGGGTGCCTGGGCTGGCCACACCACCCCCTGGCGCGGCCAGGCCTGGCCCGCGCGACCAGGTGGTGTGGTGGCCACCTGGATCCTCTCCGTCTCGTACTCTGGCTCCAGATGCCTTCCGGTAAAATAGCGACTTTGGCTTTTATCCCGTCCAATTCCGAGAATATTCATTTTCTGACTTTCCTGAAACGAAAAACAACAGAAAACAGGCAGCTGGCACTGTGGCTCTTTGTTAATAGGTTAGTCCAAGAAATCATATGAAAAGTACTCGAAAGTGTGGACAAAATATAAGAAAGTAGATAAAACCAAGAATGGAACATCAAAAATTATAGATACATTTGCAATGTATCAATATCCCCGTGTCACTCGAGGGTCGCCGGTGTGCTAGCGAACAAGATCCTATCCATGTGGAACAAAGTATCATGTTGTCTGGGCCCTTAATTGGACAACAAGCATTAGGCATCCCACAAATAGTCAAGCACACATAATATAGTAATTAAAATAGATCACAAACTAATGGAAAATATATGAAGGCACATCACATCTCACTAATCTCTTACATATCCCACGCCCAAGGAACTTACTCACACATGAGCGAAGAAAGCATCATCAATATAATTAAATAAAGGGAATTCGTCTTGATATTATCGTGGAGATCCATAATAAGAATAGACAAGTAATCCAACACAATTCAAGATAGGAAGAATCAATCTCAAACCCTAGTCTTGCAAGGTGAAGATGTCTCTCTCTCTCAAGTACAAGTAATGGCTATGGGGGTGTGTTGGCTAGGAGGTCGAAGATCGTGGAGCGAGATGAAGAACGTCTTCTCCTTCTTCTCCGGATCTCTTCTTTCTCCCTTCTAGATGGGATGGCGGCTGCTGTGTTATGTTTTCGCTCCTTGTCCCTTCATAGAAGTTGTCCCTTTTGACAAGACAAAGGCGACGACAGCTATACGACGGAAACTATACGCCGAAAAATGTTCCCACCATATAGTTGCTCGTTAAAGCTTCTGTACACTTCCCTCGATTGCTTCCAAAGTGAGAATTGCTTGTTTTCATCTGAATATTGTGTTTCTTTAGTTAAAACCCGCTGTTGATGTTCAGAACCTGAAACACGCATTAAAAACCAAGTTTTCTTTGCTACCGAAGTATTAGCGTTAGGTAAAGCTAGAAAATAATCAAATCCAGAAGAAAACCATCAATAAAAACCATAAAAAATGTGTCGAGTCTCATAGCTATCAGTCGTCCAACGCATTTTTGCCAAGGCCTGTGCTCTTAGAATTGCCCCGTTTATGGAACGTCTGACCCACCCTCTCCAATATGCCTTCCTTAAGGGGCACTTGATTCATGACGGGGTCCTTGCTCTACATGAAATTATTGATGAGGTCAAGGTTCACCATCAGAAAGGGGTGTTCCTCAAATTAGACTTCCAGAAGGCATATGATAGGTTGGATTGGACGTTCCTTAGGCAGGTCCTCCAGAGGAGAGGATTCGATGATAGCGTGATTAGCTAGATTATGAAATTCATCATGAGTGGTTCCATTGACATTAATGTCAACGGGGAGGTGGAACCCTACTTTAGGACCTCATGCGGGGTTCATCAAGGGGACCCGATCTCCCTGTTGATCTTTAATGCAGCAGTGGATGTCCTTGTGAAGATTTTGGATAGAGCCAAAAACTCCGGCCACATCTCGGGTGTGGTAGGGCATCTTATCCTCGGAGGTGGGATAACCCACCTCCAGTACGCGGATGGTACCATGATCATGGCACATGGCTCGGAGCTCGACATCATTAACCTGAAGTTCCTGCTCCTATTCTTCGAATCCATGTCAGGGATCAAGATCAACTTCGACAAGAGCACGGTCATGATCCTGGGTTTCTTAGACAAGGAGAGGCATCACATAGCCAATAACCTCGATTGCAGATTGGTGGATTTCCCTATCACCTCTCTAGGGATGCCCATTAGAGACACTAGGGTGTCGATTAAGGATCTGGCTCCCCTGGTTGCGCAGTTACGCTCTAAGGCTAAACCCTAGCGAGCAATACTCATGACGAAAGGGAGTAACATGATCCTGATCAACTCCTATCTCTCTAGTCTCACCATGTACTAGATGGGGCTATATCTCCTACCTGAAGGAACCCACGCGAACTTTGTGAAAGATTGTCCAGGTTCTATTGGGTGGCGAGGCATGGCCACCAGAAGTACCATATGGTGAAATGGGCATATATATGCGCCCCCAAGATCCTTGGGCGCCTAGGGATTCTCGACTATCGCCATTTTAATGTAGCCCTGATGCTCAAGTGGGTTTGGCGCATCCTCCAGGACGAGGGAGGATTATGGATACAACTCATTAAGGCCAAATACTTACGGGGCATACCACTATTGGCCCGTGAGAGGAGGGGGAGCTCCCAATTTTGGCGAGCCATCCAGGACATTAAGCATCTGATTAGGAGAGGAGCTTTCTTTGAGGTAGGCAATGGTCGTGAGATCCTCTTTTGGTTGGACCCGTGGCTTCAGGGGACCCCTCTATGCTAGGAGTTCCCTGCTTTGTTTGCCATTTGCACAGACCCTCTGATGTTAGTGGCAGAGGCAGAGCTAGGGGCGGCTGGAACATCCCATTTTGGAGGACCTTTAGCGCCGCCAAATCGACTGACTTTGGGAGGCTGCGAGGCACCCTACCCCCATCCCTTTCCTCTGGGAGGGACAGGGTGATGGCGTCAGTCCCCCTCGGGGGACTTTTCTGTTAGTTCGGCGTACAAGACCCTTATCCAGGGTCCGGAACTCCCGTGGATGACTCATCTGTGGAAGGCCCCTATCCCCCTGAGTCAGAGGATTTTCTTGTGGCAGCTGCTGCAGGATCGCCTCCCCTTAGGGGTAGAGGTGACGAAGCAGAACGAGCCTAGAAATGGGCTGTTTTCATTATGTGGGACACCAGATACACGTACCCACATAATATTTATGTGCCCGGCTGCTCAGTTTCTGTGGTGCTCTTGGTCCTACCTGGCAGGCCCTGGATCTCAGTGCGTTCCTAGTGACAGAGGCAAACCGACAGGACAGAGGCACCACCTCTTATGGCTAATGTTTACGGCCCTAACGTCGACCCCGTGGAATATTCATAATAAACTGGTGATTGAGTGGATCTTCCCGCGACGGGCATCTAGCAGTTTTTTGTTTTTTTGGCTTACCTTCAGTAGTGATACCCACTTTCTAGGCAGCAGGATCGGGAGCACCTGGACGGTTCTCTCCGAGCATTGCATCGTGGCGCGGTTGCTGATCCAGGAGAGCAGCCCTAGAGGACGTCCTCTTGGTCCCACCTTTTTTGTTTTCCCCTTTGGGCCTGATTGTGCTATGGCCCCAGCGCTCTTCGATCTCCTTTTTTTGTTTTCTTGGGGTGCTTCGCTGCTGTACTGTGGGATCTTGTACTCGTGTGTGGCTTTATTTATAAAGCGGAACCATAGCTTGATCCGAAGAAATGACACATGAGAGCACACGTAAAAGAAAACATTAGAATACCATGCTCAAATTATGGCGTTGTACTTGTACATGCTAACTGTAATAACAGAGACTGCTAAGTTTTGTGGCCACAATGAGAATGAGGAGGTCAATATTATCTCTACTATCAGTAAAAAATGCCATTGCTCTGTAGTTGTAAACCGGTCTTAATGCTCAGCTTCCTTCCCGTGGAAATGGAGACGATACATCTGGTTTCTAAAAAGGAATAAAGTCAATCAACGGTCTTGCATGTTGTTCGATCATCGGATATTTTTCCATCCATATCTTGTTAAAAAACAGTAACAAATTATAAACACCAACATGTATAATGAGCAGAAATAAAATGACAATCTTTATATAAACACCAACGGCAAATATGTTTGTCATCCATGACGGGGATGATATGTGGATGTATTCTTTAAAAACAATACTCCCTTTGATCTAAATCACTTGTCACAGTTTTAGGAAAAATATGGTCTTAAATATGTCTAGGTTTAATGAATCTTTGACAAGTAAAATTTGGATCGAAGGGAGTAACGAATTTTATACACCAGAAGAACATAGATTACTACGCAACACAAGAGATTATAAGCACTCGTGTTTATGTTGATGCAATCAATGGAACAATTTGAATAGTAGAATAATGTGGGGCACCTCTCACAATAATTTGTTGTACTTTCTCTCTAAAGAAATCTGTGCACATATAAACAGGAGGATAGGAAAAAATGAATAATTTACTATAATAACTTACCTTATCTCATGCAATTGAAGTGATTTCACTTTTCAAAGCCCCTCACAATAAATATGTAAATTCGTTTCGCAGAAATTCAGATTCAACGATAAAAGAAGCGTCGGTATTAACCTTGATAATACCTATTTTTATATTAAGACTCTTGCTACTACCAAACTTTGACAAACACAATGCAAATGGATGTAGGCATCTCCATCAATGTTATACTAAAAGGGAATAAAGTCAATCAACGTTCTTGCATGTTGTTCGATCATTGGATGTTTTTCCATCCATATCTTGTTAAAAACAGTAACAAATTATAAACCCCGACGGTATAATGAGCAGAAATAAAATGACAATCTTTATATAAACGCCAACGACGGATTTTTTTTTCATCCATGAGCTAATGATGGGGATGATATGTGGATGTCTTCATTAAAAACAGTACTCCCTTTGATCTAAATCACTTGTTACAGTTTTAGGCAAAATATCGTCTAAAATATGTCTAGGTTTAACGAATCTTTGACAAGTAAAATTTGGATCGAAGGGAGCAACGGATTTTATACACCAGTCGATATTATGTAATATGTAAATGCGACAAAAAGAACATAGATTACTATGCAACAGTGCAACATACGAGATTACAAGCGCTCGTGTTTATGTTCATGCAATCAATGGAACCATTTGAATATTAGAATAATTTGTGGCACCTCTCACAATAAGTTATTGTACTTTCTCTCCAAAGACACCTATGCACATATAAACCAGGAGGATAGAAAAAAATGAATAATTTACTATAATAATTTACCTTATCTCATGAAATTGCGGTGATTTCACTTTTCAAAGCCCCTCGCAATAAAAATATAAATTCGTTTCGCAGAAATTCAGATTCAACGATAAAAGAAGCGTCAGTATTAACCTTGATAATACCTCTTTTTATAATAAGACTCTTGCTACTATCAAACTCTGACAAACACAATGCAAATCGATGTAGGCATCTCCATCAATGTTATACTAAACCATACATAGCTTTACGCATGCTTTGTTGTTGATGCTTCTCGTAAGGATGCAACTCTGGGCAAGCCGTTCTAGGTCTCTCTTAATTTGAACCTGAAGCTGCAGCAGTCATATTGAGATGGTGCTGTAGGACAAACTTGGGAATCTTCCCATCTTAAGAGGATGGACTCCTAACAGCTTCTTCTTCACCATGTCGACAACAATCGCCCATACTTGCCCATAGTGATGAGCACACTGGTTGGCAAATGGACCAAGTGTAAAACTCCACAGATTTAGGTTTCCTGCAGGTAGAAATGACACATGAGAGCACAAGTAGAAGGAAACATTAAAATACCATGCTCAAATTATAGCGTTGTACTTGTACATGCTAACTGTAATAACATAAACCGCTAAGTTTTGTGGCCACAATGAGAATGAGGAGGTCAATATTATCTCTACTATCAGTAAAAAAGCCATTGCTCTGTAGTTGTAAACCGGTCTTAATACTCAGCTTCCTTCCCATGGAAATCTAAAAGGGAATAAAGTCAATCAACGTTCTTGCATGTTGTTCGATCATTGGATGTTTTTCCATCCATATCTTGTTAAAAACAGTAACAAATTATAAACCCCAACGGTATAATGAGCAGAAATAAAATGACAATCTTTATATAAACGCCAACGACGGATTTTTTTTTTCATCCATGAGCTAATGATGGGGATGATATGTGGATGTCTTCATTAAAAACAGTACTCCCTTTAATCTAAATCACTTGTCACAGTTTTAGGCAAAATATCGTCTAAAATATGTCTAGGTTTAACGAATCTTTGACAAGTAAAATTTGGATCGAAGGGAGCAACGAATTTTATACGCCAGTCGATATTATGTGTGTGTGTGTGGTGGGGGTGGGGGGGGGGGGGGGTTTAACAGGGAAAGTATTCAATATGTAAATGCGACAAAAAGAACATAGATTACTATGCAACAGTGCAACATACGAGATTACAAGCGCTCGTGTTTATGTTCATGCAATCAATGGAACCATTTGAATATTAGAATAATTTGTGGCACCTCTCACAATAAGTTATTGTACTTTCTCTCCAAAGAAACATATGCACGTATAAACCAGGAGGATAGAAAAAAATGAATAATTTACTACTCCCTCCGACCCATATTAGTTGACTTGAATTTGTCTAGATTCGGATGTATCTAGACATTTTTAGTACTAGATACCGAATCTAGATAAATCCAAGTCCACTAATATGGATCGGAGGGAGTATAATAATTTACCTTATCTCATGAAATAGAGAAATTGCGGTGATTTCACTTTTCAAAGTCCCTCGCAATAAAAATAAAAATTCGTTTCGCAGAAATTCAGATTCAACGATAAAAGAAGCGTCAGTATTAACCTTGATAATACCTCTTTTTATAATAAGACTCTTGCTACTATCAAACTTTGACAAACACAATGCGAATATACGACTCTATGCAAGCCGTTCTAGGTCTCCCTTAAGTTGAACCTGAAGCTGCAGCAGTCATATTGAGATGGCTGGAGATGGTGCTGTAGAACAAACTTGGGAATCTTCCCATCTGAAGAGGATGGACTCCTAACAGCTTCTTCTTCACCATGTCGACACTAATCGCCCATACTTGCCCATAGTGATGAGCATACTGGTTGGCCAAGAAGCAGACAATGGTGTCTTCGTGTAAGCTCAACATTGGCATGTCAACATAGAGAAACCCGAAATTTGGTTTGACGTCAAACTTCAATAATGTCTCAGGCAGCAGCTCAGCAATGCTGACACCGTCACCCACGGTAAGTTGTCTAGCCTCGAGCGTGGAGTCCGTGTCCCAGTCCTCGAGCTGGAACCATGGACTTGTAGCTGTAGTGGTAGTAACCCACGTGGTAGACACCCAAGCCCCCAAGGTTAAAGGAGAAACCACATCAATGACCTTGATGCGGAGGGTGTCGCCGGACATGTCGATGATAACGTCGCGAGGTGGTAACCAGGCGTCAGTCCACGGTTGGTAGAAATCTGGCAACGCGATGTGGTGGAACTCAGGGTTACCTTGGAGGACATCGCCGATGAGGATGCCTTTGGTTAAGCTGACGAATGCTAGGACACCGCCGCCGCCAACAGCGATAACCTTGTCGGGTGAAAAGTCGGCGTCTCCGCCGTTCTCCTCGAGTAGAAAGAGGGGTTTCTTGATGGTCCAAGTTCCCGTCTCGGAGCAGAAGAGGCAGAGCTCGAACTCTCCTGTCCCCTTCCTTGTTAGCACCGCGACATAGTACCCTCCGCTGCCACCGCCATCATGTGACAGGAGGCCGACCGCACAGGGTTCGCCGATCGCGCGCAAGTCCATGGGTTGCGGGAGCGGGACCAGTTCGAGCGACGGAGCGTGAGCGCCGCCGTGGCCACTGGCCGGTAGACGTAGTAATCGGGGAATATACAGCTCTTCGGGAGTATGTCCATGCTAAGGAGGATGAGCCCGCCGTGAGTGGAGTGGATCAAGGGCTTCTCGGTGAAATGGTTGTCGCTGAAATCGTGGTCGGGGGACCAGGCGAGGACGTAGGAGACGAGAGGCGGGCTGGCGACGAACAAGCTGACCCGAACGGAAATCCCGCCGAAGAAATTGTCTGGGTCCTCGATGTGGCAGATGGCGGTGGTGGCGTTGATCGATTCGCCGACCAAGGGCTCGCTAGCGAGGAGGCAGCTCTTTGGCGGGTTGGCGGCGGCGGCGGCGACGCCGGGCGGACCTATCAAACCTAGCGAAATTTCCTCACTAGTAGCATGAATCGGATCCATCCTAGCTAGTTTCGCCTGGATTGAATTGAACTGGACTTTCTCGGATGGATCTTGATGATCACCGGGCGGATCAGTTGGAGACGGACGAGGAACAAGATGCTGGATCGATGGGTTGGAATCCTCCTACTTTGGTGCCCCCACACGAGCTGATACGTGTAAGTTTATATAAACCTAATTAACTCTTAACCCTCGGCGTCTTTGATGTCCGCAAATATGTAGGGTTGTTAGGTGCATGCAAAACCACCGACCAAAACAACTTCAGAAGGGTTAGGGGCTATTATTTCGGTTTTAGAAACTTGTGGGATTATCTACACCATTTTTTCACATGAGGGGGCTTATGTCCAAAACAACCACCGTTTCTTCTGGCAGCGATTGTCAAGAAGCCTCATCGGCGGTTCATCTTTTTTCTTTGTCTTGGGGACGGGTGTGGCCTTCCGCATTCGTTCGGCGACTTCTCATCCGCAACCAACAATGTCAGGCAGGGTCGGGGATGTGCAGCAGCGTGGCGCACCATCGACACAGTCTGGAGGTTGAAATCTCAAAGATTTTGATGTAATTTTTGTTTTGTTGAGATGTTTTATACTGTTCATCTTTTTTAATGCCAAAAATCCTATTCGCAAAAATAAATAATTTCTGGTACAACTTTGAGTGCATGTCCATGAGAAGGAGCATGAGAACGAGAAGCAAGGGATGAGACAGGAGCTGGGTTTGCCGTCATCCTACTGGATGGATGTTACAGTGGTCGGTATTGCTTAAGCAGTTCACTGGCCCCACGATGGCCAACTTAACGTGGGCTGGGCTTGATAAGCGGCTTCGGCCTTCCTTATATGTTTGAAATTGTCGCGCATGTCTTCTTGCGATGCTACATAATTGATCAGCATCTATCTATTATAAATAGCCCACTGTTGTGCCAAATGTGCGGCCCGTACGGGCCCCAAAATTTTAGGGGCCCAAAATTTTAAATAGGTCTACTATATATATTTACTATAATAAAAAATATTAGATAGAATGGGCCTTTTACCTTAGCTGGGCTGGTCAAACTGACCACGTGTGTCTGTGTGGTGGGATCGATCGTGGCTCCTAGCTAACTTAATCTGGCGGATGAATCCGACCGCATCGTGGCTAGCTCCAAACAGCAAAAAAAAAAAAAAAACTTCCTCTATTTTAAAGTATAAGATGTTATCTAGACCCTTTTAATGTGTAGGTTCACTTCAAACATAGATGAATCTACACACTAAAAGAAATCAAGATACAATTCACAAATCTAAAACATCTTATATTTTAAAACGGAGAGAGTACTACAGGAGAACTCCACCTCCACAGGACCACGCGAGTCGCGGGACTCGAGCCCAACGCAGGTCACCGGTCGCCGATTTTGTTTTCAGTTTCTTGTTGATCTGATCACTAATTGCACCTCGGGTACAATCTAGGACTGAGCTTATTTTTAAATTTTCCAATTGTACTCCCTTCGCCATTTAGTGCGTAGATACGTTCGACTTTAAGTAAATCTTCAATATCCTTTTTAAGACGGAGGGACTATGTATTTTCACCAGCGTTTTTAGAATCATGGGGCATAAATCTGGTTCCAGAAGGCCCAAGAGAAAAGAGAAGGAATGAAATCTAATTGTGTCTCAAAAGGCTATGGAGAGATTTGTTATAAAAGAAAAACAAGTGTCCTCAAACAATCAATCAATTGGTCTGTAAAAGAGTGATGTTGTTTAAATAAACATTATGCATCCGAAAGTTGACTACATATGATACTTAATATATCCAATCACAATATAGGATATTATGATATAGGCACTTGGTTGATCCATAATTCCATATCATCTGAATTATTTAAACAGTTAGATGTATAATTCGTGGCTAAGATCTAATTGGAAGAAGGTCATGTAATTACGTTACATATTGAACATGGCAGACCCATTACGTGACATATTAAACGTGTAGGTCCACCCTGTAACCCGTGTAACCCATGTATTTTGGTTCCAGATCCGTTTCCAGTTCAAACTAATTAAAGAAAATAAGAATGACGGAATAGCCGGAGACTATATGCTGCCACCAAACGACGGAACAATTCCATATACTCTCTCTGATTCATATTATTGTTCTTAACTTTTTCTAGATACGAATATATCTAGTCTAAATACATAACTAGATATATAATATAGATAAAGTTGAAAACAATAATATAAACCAGTGGGAGTAGCTGCTTTTCTTTCTTTCTTCGTGCTCTCAATGTAGCTAGCTATGTAGCTAGATTAGCTAGAGTCGATAAGTTCTATCAGCTCGATCAATCAAACCAAGACATCTGTTTTTTTGTATGCTTTTTTCTGAAAAGAATATATATTAATATCAAGAGACCAATTACATCCAGCATCTACAACAACGTATGCCATAATGGCCTTACGGATACACACAACCCAGAAAAAAAGAATTATAAAAAAGAAAAGTCCCGTCACAGAGAACGATTTCTCGAAGCAACGACACTAACACCACCCACCAGTAGTCCAACCACTCCAATAATGATGCCTTCAAGAAGAAAACAATACACAAACGCCGTCGTCGCCAGATCAAAAATCATAGATTTTTACCCTGGAGAAAGTCCTCACTCGCAAAACAATGCCTTCAATAAGGCCATTGTCAGGCACAACCAATTAATGCTAGACCTTGGATTTTCACCCTGCACGGTAAGACTAGAAACTCTTTTTGTGTTATCGCCCCCACAAACAGTCTTTGTTGCGAGTCACAGATCACACAACCAGATCCTCGTCGCCACAAAGACTTAAAACACCATAGCTTTCCTAATGTTCCAGGTTTCCTGACATTCTCCGCATCTGACTTCATCATGGATAGTCGAAAATATGACACATGATGGTAACAGATATCAGAGCTTCGCAATGCTCCCGCTGAAACCAAACAGCTAGAAAAACATGTGTACGCCTGACCGAATTCAATCCGATCCAGCAATCTTCAGGCATAGTCGCCCATGGGAGTTCACCTGCGGAGCCTTCAGGAACTCGCCGCTCCAACCCAGATCATTAAGGAAAGGCAATAGAAGATCTTCATCTTCGAGCGGAAGGAACCCTAGGACCGCCACCTTTATTCGCATGACTCGTACCCCCCACGCTACCAGCCATCATCCAGCAAAAGCAGGTATCCAAGGAGATGGAAGCCTAGCGCCTGGCTACAGAAATAGCCAGTGAGAATCGCGAGATCCCGGCAACACAAGCCCTAGCTGGCCCAAATCTAGATCCAGATGCCAAGGGCGTGGCCCAGATCGAGATCGTGGCTAGAACGCACACCGGCGGCGCCTGGACAACCACACCGGCGGCACGCTGCCTCCTCCTCATTGCCGCTCCGCTCGAGAGAACCTCAGGCACCGGCCAGCCCGGTCGCGCCGTCCAATGCCCTTTGCTGGCGCCCACCACCCCGCATGAACCACCAAGAGACAGCTCCCCTGCCCCACCGCCGATTTGACGGATGGGCGCCACCACCGCCGCCGGCGGGAGGCAGCAGCGGCATCCAGGAAGAAGGAGAACAAGGGCTTTGGGCTCGATGCGGGGGATCCTCCAGAGTCGCTCGGGAGGGGAGCGACTCGGGAGGCTGCTATCTCAAGGTAAATTTTCGCGATGAATCTATGCAACATATCTCGAAGAAAGTAAATTTGATTCAGGACCAGATACGGATCCACCCCCTTCGTAGCTCGCCCGCCCACGTGGAGACCCATTGGTCCCGGTTCGTGCGCGAACCGGGACTAGCATTAGTCCCGAGTGATTGGTCCCGGTTCTGGAACCGGGACCAATGGCCCTTATGAACCGGGACTAGAGGCCATTTTTCCACCAGTGGTAGCAGGTAAAACCCATGCTGCAATATAGATGTTGTGAATTTAGCACCAAAACAAATAGTGTATGATATATAGTGTAAATTTATTTATTTGTTCGTTAGTGAGTAGACTATAGAAAAAAATCAGAAGACACATGTGTTATTATAAACACACCTTGAGTACTATATCCAGCTGAGCATTTTTCTATTAGAGGTGAAAAAACAGAGCGGGAGATTGAAACGGTGCAAGCTCTTAGCCATATACTATTATTTATGTTCCAAGATGTAAGACACTTTTAAGTCCGGAATTCACTTTTGATTTTGGGTGCATATGCTGCCTTTACCAAAAAACACATATTTCAAATTGTTAAAGAAAATCCTAAAAAACCCTTGTGCATCTTCACATTTTATGCACCCATGTAAACTATCGTGAAAAAGTGATATTTTTGTGGGTTCTATAGAAAAAGAAAAAAGTGTCTGATGATCAGTTTTATTTTGGCATCGAATTTTGTCTTTTTCGTAGGCAGCACAAAAGGTTGCTTTTCGTGAAAGGACTTTGTGTGCGCCGAGAATCTAGAGCTGCACGCGCGTAGATATTTTTTCGAATGTTTGACATTTGAAAATACGTTTAAATACATTTGAAAAAAGGGAACATATTCACCAATAGCCAAAGCAACTCTCTCGCTTTGGCAACAAAGGCAGTATTTTATTCTTATAATAGAAAATGGTTGTTTAACACCTGTATACGATTGAAACCTTTACCTTGATGACCCACAAGTATAGGGGGTGTATCGTAGTATTTTCGAGGCAAGTGAAACCTAATTTATTGATTCGACACAAGGGGAGGCAAAGAATATTTATAAGCCTTAACAACTGAGTTGTCAATTCAGCTGCACCTGGAAACAATCTTGCTCACAACAGTTTATCAGTAGCAACAGTTTTGTAGTAGGAATAGTAAAGTAACAGCAGTAGTAAAGCAAAGATAGTAGTAACAAAGGCGGTAAACAGTGGGATTCGAGTGCGGTAGGCATAGGGATGGATGGACGGGCGTTGCATGGACAAGACAATTCACGTAGCAATCAGAACATAGGGCAATTGTAGATAAATAAGATAAAGCATCTAAGTACTAGACAACCCTAGGCATGTGTTCCATATATAGTCATACGTGCTCGCAATGAGAACTTGCACAACATCTTTTGTCCTGTCAGCCCGTTTGCAGCGGGTCCTCTAGGGAACTACTAGCAATTAAGATGCTCCTTTTAATAGAGCACTGGAGCAAAGCATTAACACTCCGTGAACACATGTGATCCTCACATTAAAGCCATTCCCTTCCAGTTATCCCGATTTCTGTCACTTCGGGGCCATAGGTTCCGGACAACAACGTGTATATACAACTTGCAGATAAGACCAAAAACAATACTATCATAATGAATCAATAACATGTTCAGATCTGAAATCATGGCACTCGGGCCCTAGTGACAAGCATTAAGCATAACAAGTCGCAACAAAGTCATAAAGCACTAATAAAAGATACTAGGCACCATGCCCTAACAATCTGATGCCATTACATGAACGATCTCATCCAATCCCTACCATCCCCATAGCCTACAGTGGGGGATTACTCACTCATAGATGGGGGAAACATGGATGTGTTGGAAATATGCCTTAGAGACAAATATTAGTAAGGACTATTATCATATTTCGTATAGTTTATGATTAAGTTTTGTATCATGCTGTAACTGTGTTGAGGGGAAACATCAACACACGTGTGATATATAAACAAACCAGGGGTTCCCAGTGAAACTCTAGTCACTGGTTCATTGGTCAACAGATGATCATGTTTCCTGATCATGTGGGATGATGAACCAATACCCAACCTAAACATCGTGATTCAATCATGTCAGGAAGTTCAAGTTACGATGATTAGAAAAGGATCCTCGTAGACTATTCCTTAGACCGTGAGGCTATATCAATCACTGTCTCCCGAGAGTGCTTAGATAGCATCAAACGCCATCTGGTAAAACGGTGGTTATAAAGATGTGTTCAGATATTCGGAGGAAACCGTAGAGGCAATATATGTCAAGAGCGGGATTTGTCCGCCCATGTGACGGGAAGATACTCAAGGGCCCACTCGGAGAAGTTATATCCAATAGCTGCGCAGCGTGTGATTAGATCACGGGGATATCACTTGTCGGAACAAGTCAAATAGCATTGTTCAGTAACGAGATTGAACCCAACATGAAGATGTCATTGATCAGATCTCGGGCAATGCAAGTATTGAATGACAAAGGGAATAAGACACGACTTTCACCGGTTCAAACGACAAAAGATCTTCGTGGAATGCACAGGGGTCACATGGCCATCTAGGTCCCTGTGTTGATCATTGGTGCGGGAGTGTCCCGACCATGTCTGGAGTGTTCCCGAACCGTAGGGTATCATGCTTAAGGGCTTGATGATGCTTAGAGAGTGTTTATGGGATCGGTAGAATCACTGAAGAAAAGAAGGGAGAAAACCGGAAGGGTTTCGGTAAGTCCGGAGGATGTCCGGAGTGGAGGTGGAAGGTGTTCCATGGCCACGGAGATTAGATAATATGTGAATGAATGTTAAATATTGATTTAATCATTTATTCATAATTATTTAAGAAAGAAAAAATCAATTAAAAGGTCAAAAAGGCTTAATGGGCCAATTTCTGGAGGGAAAGGGCCCATGAGGGAAAGGAGAGAGGGAGAAGGGACCAAGGGGGAGGCCGGCTGGGCCTTGCCCCCCCGTGGGGCCCACTAGGGGCTGGCCGGCGACCACCCCTCCCCTGTCCTCTCCTTTAGTCCCACCCCAGGACTTGAGGGGAGGTAGTACCTCCCCTCCCCCTATATATAGTGGGGTATATTGGCCTAGAAAATACACCCAATAATCAATAAAGGTCTTCCCACTTTTGGGAGGACCTCTAATTGATATTTTCTCTCTCCCCCTCTCTCTCTCGTGACCGTGGTCCCAAGTCTAGACTGCACGAGCAAGAGACATCTTCACCGCGGAGCGCCGTCGTGCTGCGAGATTCGAATCCGGGAGCTCTACTTCCGCAGCTGCTGCTGGATCGGGGAAGCGAGAGTCATCGTCAGGCACCGGACGTGTGTAACTCCCACGAGGTGTCGCACTTGAGGCACTCAAGTCGTTGGAGCCAGAAGGAGCGCAAGGACTTCATCACGACCTTGAGGTCAGCTTCGGCTCGTCTACATCAACCACGCTCTCCTAAGCGTTGACAACGCTTTTCGGTCTTCAAGGGTAAGTTCGCGAAAAGCCCCTCCCGTTACTGTATTACTAATAGATAGGTCCTGGCAGCTTCAGGGGTTCAGGGGCGTAGAGTAAAATTTTATTGTTTTTATGCGCGGAACCCCTACAGTGGTATCAGAGCTAGATCTGTGCGTAGTAATGCTAGTACGGGTAGAACACACGAGATGTAGCGTGTGGGCATTGATATTTTAGTTGTTACCCTCCCACGTGTACTTGTGTATACCGCAGTAATGCTTGATGAAGCGGCCCCCAACCGACTTTACGCGTTCATTCGCGAGACTGGTCCACGCTTGACATACGGCTTGTACCATATAAAGTGGCTTAGGGGGGTGTATGTCTCTCTCGCATTAGTTGGTATACCATTTGCAACGGAGGGCCCCGAAAGGGGTGTAGTAGAGACAACTACTTGATCAACGTTGTGCTGAAAGTTCGTAGGTAAGAACGGTTCTTGTGCGAAAGCCCATTCAGCCACGTAAAACATGCAAAGATAAAGTAGAGGCGTCTAACTTTGTTTTGCAGGGAGGGCGTTGCTTTGTGATATGGTTGTGGCAAAGGTAAAGTAATTACCTTTTGTTGCATAGTAGTAGATAGTCACGAAGGTGACGAACTACCATGCCGGAGTGACACTGGTACCCTAGTGTCTATGGCGCCGGAACCCGGTGAAGGCGGATGGAGATGACGACGTGAAGGACCATATCACATAGCATTTACATTCAATGTTATTGTTTGTATGTCTTGTTGTGTGCTTGTATTAGATACTCGACGGTAGCCTAATAAGAAGACCCCTGTTAAAATAACCAACGATTGTGTTCCCCCTTAGTGTGCACCACCAAGAAAGTTCTTTGGTATGAGGCGATCCAGGGTGACAGGCCTGGGTGTCATACATATCTATGTTCACATACAGTGGGTGTAAGCCATGTTGCACAGCGAATACACTAAGGTTGAGTTGGCGAGCCTAGCACGCTAGAGAAGCGTGGCCTCGGAACGCGGATGGTCGAAAGATCGAGAACGAGTCACATGAATGATGTGACCGATGTTTAGCGTCCACCCTTGAACCCACATTGATGGCCGTGACGATCGGGGGAGATGTGGCTGATAGGGGTCGTGTTATCACTAGGAACCCTCACTGGGGATAGGTGTTTCTGAGTGGAGTTATTATTAACTCATTTAATTATAAACTTAGTCTAAATTCCTTTTGCAATTATAAATGTAGATGGCTCACCGTGAAGCTTATTTTGAGATTAAGGATTGGGTAAAGGGTGAAAAACTTAGACTTGATGGATCCAACTTCCCTAGTTGGCTTGTGCGTCTAGATGATCTCCTGTCTAGGAATCATGTGGTAGATTACATACACCGCACGATGGATTTGACTGAGCCAGACAACTATGAGACCCCACAAGAGCGGGTAGACCGCTACTATCGCCAAGAGATGTCCACTTACATTCAGATAATAATGCGTTACGGGATGGTGGATGAACTACATCCGCTCATTGGTGATCTTGACCCATATTCGATGGTGGATCAGCTGAGAGCAGAGTTCATAGGCCATGTGCGCATGTGGAAGCACGAGTTGCTTGGAGAGTTCCTTTCCATACAGATGGAGGAGCATACATGTCTGAAGAGTCACTTAGAGCGCATGTTTGATGCACACACGAGACTGGTTCACTTCGTGGATTACTGGATGGCTGATCCATTTACGATAGACGTACTGCTTCGGTCATTGCCTCCCAGCTACAAAGGACATGTCCGGAGTAGCATCATGAGTGGTGATACGGAAGCATTGGACTTCCATGAGTTCATATTACGTTTCCGGAACGTAAAGGTTGAACTAATCGCTGGAGAGGTCATCGATGACCAAGGTATATATTTGATATATAGTTTTATAAATGTTATAATCTTGCAAACACATTTGCAGTGTTAAGTATATATGATACTTGTTCTGTTTTGGTGAAAACAGGTCCTTCTGCATAGAGGTGCTTGCTGGAGAGGAGGTGACGTTGCGTGTTGATGGCGAGCATGATGATGACGGCCGACGACACTCTCTCTCGATATTTATCACTTAGTTTGTGTGTTAGGATGATTAATGTAATCAAGAGATTGCGAACTTCTTTAGTGTGTCTCACACTTTGTGAGACAGTTATTCATATGAGTTTGTAACAAACAGTTGTTCTGCTTTTATGAATGATTTCTATTCATGTCCATATCTTTTTTGATTATGTGTGAATTGTCCTTATTGTTTGAAACTAATTGATAATGTATGAACATTTGTAAAATATTAAAATGCCTTGTTTAAAAATACCCAACTTAATGATATTTCATTAATGAATGAAACCATTGTTTAAATTCAAAGTTATGTGATAATATGTGAAAGTCATTTGATTTATTATCACATATAAATCATGCCTAAGTTCGGCAAATTAACTTGAACACCGTGTATTACTTGAATACAAAGTGTTTAAATAATTGTTAAAAGTAAGTACATATTCGATGTATTGGGTTTTAACAAAAATGGTAATTATCATTAAATAATTGTTTAAATGTGTAAAGCAGTTTACCAAAGGAAACATGAATATGAAACTATATGATTTGATCAAAGTGTTTCATCAACAAAGGGTATAAGTATAAAAGAGAATCTGATTACTATGATTTGATCAATAGTAATGAAGTTGAACTTTATTAGAATGGCATAATAGAAATTGTGGAATGCAAAGTGTTTTGAAACGTCAAAATGCAAAGCACCACAATGTGATATTAGATATCAAAAGGGGTTGAATAGAAGACACCAAATAAATTGTTGTAGTATATATGTAGATACCATTAGTTAGAAATAGTTAGCACTCAATAAGTTTACAGTGAACCATTAGAATTCGTAAAAGTTTTGGGGTTATTCGATATAACCAAAACAATAGCGAATAAGTCCTTGTAGAGTATTCATTGGAAACTTTGAATACGAAACCCATATCTCAAACCAAAAGGAAAGCAAGATTCGTATTGCTTGGATTTTGGTACATTCTTGGGAAAGCTCACTTCAGTGATATTTCTCAATAATGGAGCAAATGGAAATTAGTGTAAAACACGATGAGGATTCGAAACCCTGCATCAGAGGGTTGAGAAGCGCAACAGATAGCATTCCTGAACGATTCTCTTCACGAAAGGAAAGAATCAATGATTCTGATCATTGTAATTTTCCCCTCCACTATTGTTTTATCACTACATAAAGTAGATTCAAAATGTAAATCCATATCTTGTATGGAAACATTTGTGAATCACTTGTCATGATTTTTGGAATATGACATACCTACGAACTACAAAGGAAATGGTGGTAAACTAGAATTATGAGAAATCCTAATAGCAAAATTCCCTTGAGATTAGAAAGCGATTCGTTGCTGAATCTCACAAGTAAAGGGGTTACTTGGAATTTTCCCAAATGACTGCAAAGCCATAGTAGGAAAAAGGGGTGAACGACAAAAGCACAAATTTGTCAAGTATTGGACAAATTCAGATGAATTTGATTCATGTGTGCCAAATGTCTAGTGGATTTAAAACTAGTAAAGTACTAGTATCTCATAATATATCTCCAAGTTTGATGTTTAATCAAAGGATTTTGAAGTTGTTCAAAATAGTAAGGAGATATGAAATTTGCATAAAATTGAGTGGGAGCTATGAAAGTCTTCCTGGAACAATATGTGATTGACATATTTTTGAGTGGGAGCAACATAAGTCTCAAATTCAAATATGTAGGAACATTGTTTGAGTAAGAGTACTAACTCGTACCCAAATATGTTAGCAACATAGTTTGAGTGGGAGCTTATAGGAGTAATTCTTAAGTAAGTTAAGGATGAAAGCGTAAATACTTATAAATAATGATTTATAAGATGTAGAAGTTGATAATAAGTGTATTATGATATTATGTAGTATTCCTTAAGAGATTCTGAAAGGGATTTTCAGAATAGAAGTTAATTAAGGAACTAGTCCTTAATGACTCAAATTAGGAATAGCATTAAGTTTAAACATCAATGGTTAAAAGAAAGAAATGGATGATCATCATCCACTATGTTAAGGCATAGATTATATCTTAGTAAACCATGATGATAACTTAGCATAATATGTAATCCAATTAAGGAACGTTTGAATGTGATCAAGTTCGAATCACACAATGTTGAGCTAAGTTTGTCCGCAGTGTCCACTAGAGAACTGTAGACATATTTTCCAAATCCATAAAGGCTAACATATCTTAAAGCATAAAGAGTTATGTTATAAGGGAATATGTTGGAAACTCCTCTAGATAGCAATAAAAGTCAAGTAGGAAGCGAGGTGAACAAAACATCGAAAGTTGCACCGAGTGCACTAGTGTTTCGACGAATACATTTATAATAATAGATAAGGGTACCATCTAAAGTGTTGTATAATGTTATGGCGGGGCTAATTCGCTTTTATCGTAGAATGATGTGTCCCAGGGCACAGTGCCCATGAGAAAGCCCTCGAGGTTGATCTAACGTCACTGTAGGCTCCTGGAATCAGGCCTTGTTCTGCTGCCATAGCGATAATGCATACACACAGATGTTGTCATGTGATGATAGAATATTAATGTCAATCATAGTGACATTAATAAGTTGCAAAGGATCTGGGACTATAAAGTACAGAACCAAGACTCAACCTCTTCCATGAGCAAGCATGTTCTAGGTACCGGTTATATGGTGCCAATAATTAAGAACAAATGCAGCTAGTGTATTTGTACTCTAGTGCAAGTGGGAGACTGTTGGAAATATGCCCTAGAGACAAATAGTAGTAAGGACTATTATCATATTTCGTATAGTTTATGATTAAGTTTTGTATCATGCTATAACTGTGTTGAGTGGAAACATCAACACACGTGTGATATATAAATAAACCAGGGGTTTCCAGTAAAACTCTAGTCACTGGTTCATTGGTTAATAGATGATCATGTTTCCTGATCATATGGCATTTATGCCAGTTGGAAATGAGGTCATCTCATTCTGAGAATGAGATGATGAACCAATACCCAACCTAAACATCGTGATTCGATCATGTCACGAAGTTCAAGTTACGATGATTAGAAAAGGATCCTCGTAGACTATTCATTAGACGGTGAGGCTATATCAATCACTGTCTCCCGAGAGTGCTTAGATAACATCAAACGCCATCTGGTAAAACGGTGGTTATAAAGGTGTGTTCAGGTATTCGGAGTAAACCGTAGAGGCAATATATGTCAAGAGCGGGATTTGTCCGTCCATGTGACGGGAAGATACTCAAGGGCCCACTCGGAGAAGTTATATCCAATAGCTGCGCAGCGTGTGATTAGATCACGGGGATATCACTTGTCGGAACGAGTCAAATAGCATTGTTCAGTAACGAGATTGAACCCGACATGAAGATGTCATTGATCAGATCTCGCGCAATGCAAGTATTGAATGACAAAGGGAATAAGACACGACTGTCACGGTTCAAACGACGAAAGATCTTCGTGGAATGCACAGGGGTCACATGGCCATCCAGGTCCCTGTGTTGATCATTGGTGCGGGAGTGTCCCGACCATGTATGGAGTGTTCCCGAACCGTAGGGTATCACGCTTAAGGGATTGATGATGCTTAGAGAGTGTTTATGGGATCGGTAGAATCACTAAAGAAAAGAAGGGATAAAACCGGAAGGGTTTCGGTAAGTCCGGAGGATGTCCGGAGTGGAGGTGGAAGGTGTTCCATGGCCACGGAGATTAGATAATATGTGAATGAATGTTAAATATTGATTTAATCATTTATTCATAATTATTTAAGAAAGATAAAATCAATTAAAAGGTCAAAAAGGCTTAATGGGCCAATTTCCGGAGGGAAAAGGCCCATGAGGGAAAGGAGAGAGGGAGAAGGGACCAAGGGGGAGGCCGGCTGAGCCTTGCCCCCCCGCGGGGCCCACTAGGGGCTGGCCGGCGGCCACCCCTCCCCTGTCCTCTCCTTTAGTCCCACCCCAGGACTTGAGGGGAGGTAGTACCTCCCCTCCCCCTATATATAGTGGGGTATATTGGCCTAGAAAATACACCCAATAACCAATAAAGGTCTTCCCACTTTTGGGAGGACCTCTAATTGATATTTTCTCTCTCCCCCTCTCTCTCTCTCGTGACCGTGGTCCCAAGTCTAGACTGCGCGAGCAAGAGACATCTTCACCGCGGAGCGCCGTCGCGCTGCGGGATTCGGATCCGGGAGCTCTACTTCCACAACTGCTGCTGGATCGGGGAAGCGGGTGTCATCGTCAGGCACCGGACGTGTGTAACTCCCACGAGGTGTCGTACTTGAGGCACTCAAGTCATTGGAGCCAGAAGGAGCGCAAGGACTTCATCACGACCTTGAGGTCGGCTTCGGCTCGTCTACATCAACCACGCTCTCCTGAGCGTTGACAACGCTTTTCGGTCTTCAAGGGTAAGTTCACGAAAAGCCTCTCCCGTTACTGTATTACTAATAGATAGGTTCTGGCAGCTTCAGGGTTCAGGGGCGTAGAGTAAATTTTTATTGTTTTTATGCGCGGAACCCCTACAGGATGGTCGATGGAGATGATGGTGGAGATCGATGGAGATGGCTCCGGGGGCACTTCCCCGTCCTGGCAGGGTGCCGGAACAGAGACTTTCTGTCCCCCGAATCTCCCCTTCGGTGGTGGCGGCGCTGTGGAACTTTTTCTAGAAAAATGTCGAACCCCCCGAAGTTTGTAGGTCAGAAGGCTTCTTATAGGCGAAGAGGGAGACCGAGGGGGTGCCTGGGCCACCACACCATGCCCTGGCGTGGCCAGGCCCAGCCCGCGCCTGGGGGTGGTGTGGCCAGCCCCTGGCCCTTCTCCGTCTCGTATTCTGGCTCCTGGAGTCTTCTGAAAAAATAGGCACTTTGGCTTTTGTCCCGTCCAATTCCGGGAATATTCATTTCCGACTTTCCTGGAACCAAAAACAGCAGAAAACAGGCAGCTGGCACTGTGGCTCTTGTTAATAGGTTAGTCCAAGAAATCATATGAAAAGTACTCCAAAGTGTGGACAAAACACAAGAAAGTGGATAAAACCAAGCATGGATCATTAAAAATTATAGATACATTTGCAATGTATCAACATCCCCAAGCTTAACTCCTGCTCATCCTCGAGTAGGTAAGTGATAAAAAGAAAGAATAATTTTTGAGGTGAAATGCACCATCATAAACTTGATCAAAGTACTTGTAAAACATTCAAAGCTGGGATCATAGTACTTCAATCATAACATGAAAGACAAAGTTCTAACAATAGGACAAAGAAACTATGATGCAACATGAAAAGGCACAAACAAAAGATTCATGAATAATAATGCCTTGCAAGACGTTTGTTTGTTTCACATAAATAAAACATAGCATAGTGGCATTCAGCTTGTCCCTCATAGAGTAGCAAACATAAATGCATAGGACACCTTCGAAGTTTACAAGAGTGACTAGATACAAATAGTTTAAAACAAGCAATATCAAGGTATGCATCAATCAACAAGTCTTGGGACAATGCATATAGAACTAAGAATGGCCACTATGCTCTCAAGAAAGTGCTCATAGAATGTGTGAAGACTCAACAAGGAAATGAATAGGTTTTGAAAAGTTTGAAAGGCTTCCAAATGCTGAAAGTATGGTACTCATTAGCTTTGAGCTCTCATTGCCCCTATCATAAGCATCTTTAAAGTGGTTAAGGTGAAAGTGAGGTCCAATCTGAGTTATATGCTTGACAGACTATAAACTGAAAATCCCAAGTCCCTTGAGTACGAGGGCCGCTCCTCATGCTACTCAACTTTAGTTACCGGTAAGTTCTTGTCATTGTAAGTATGTGCGTATCATTGAGAACCGCCAACGGGGTACCCCTTGCCCGATGATACGGAAGAATCCCCATATCAAAATGACAAGGCAAGCAGACAATGAGTATCTCAGCAATCTTCTTATTTACCATGGGAAAATGGTGCTTTTTTCTCTCTTTCCTCTTTTCATAAATCTCTTTTTTTTTTCTTTTTCTCAATAGATATCTCTCTTTTTTTTATAAGAAGAACGCTTTATAGATATCATTATGGTTACGCTGCAGGTTTCCACCATGTCAGCATGGATTAGACCAGCGGCCCAGGCGTTTCTCTAACACACATACATAACTCCATAGACTTACAAGCTCCCCTTTTATTTTACACCGACGACATCCGCAAACAAAAGAGCAAGGTATCAACTGGGTATATATTTACAAGTGTTGAAAGCGTTCCCCGTGACAACACGGTTCTGCTAATCCCCAGCCTATAATTAGCAAGCATATAACTTTCATGGAGAGTTCACAATGGTTCAGGTTTATTAAGTGCAGGAAATAAAGTGTGCCATCAAGTTCGTGAGAGCTTTACTAACTAACTTTTTCATAACAAGCAAACATTTTATTAGGAAGAAAACAAGGCATAATGAATATGCAGGGAAGTAGCAAATGGTGCTAATAGGTAGGTATGGTGGACACTTTGGCAATATTTGGTTTAAGGGAGTTGTAAACTTGAGTAAAACACTCAGCGGAAGTGAAGGCTAGCAACAGTAAGGGAGCGACAAACGAGAGAGCAATAATGGCCATAATCATGCAGAGCGACAAAACATCATTATGTTGGAATTATGCCCTAGAGGCAATAATAAAGATGTTATTATTATAATTCTTGTTCATGATAAAGTTTATATTCCATGCTAGAATTGTATTAAGCGGAAACATTAATACTTGTGTGGTTTGTGAACAACACCGTGTCCCTAGTACGCCTCTATGGACTAGCTCACTGATCAATGGTGGTTAAGGTTTGGATTTGTTCCAAATTGCTACGAAGCTTGCATCTACAAGAAAGTGAGTGGGAGCTTGGTGACGTTTCTGGTACTATATGTGGATGACATATTGATTATTGGAAATGACATCAACATGCTTAACGATGTGAAGAGTTATTTGAACAAGTGTTTTTCAATGAAAGACCTAGGTGAAGCTGCTTATATATTGGGCATCAAAATCTATAGAGATAGACAAAGACGCCTGATAGCTTTAAGCCAGAGTACATACCTAGACAAAGTTCTGAAAAGGTTCAGAATGGATAAAGCATTGAAAGGTTCAGTGCCTATGTTGTCAGGTAAGATATTGAGCAAGGCTCAGTGTCCAGCTACGGTAAATGATAGGGAAGCTATGAGCAAAGTGCCTTATGCCTCGGCCATAGGTTCCATCATGTATGCCATGCTGTGTACTAGACCGGATGTGTCCAATGCTCTTAGTTTGACGAGCAGATATCAAAGTGATCCAGGAGTGGAACACTGGATAGCCGTGAAGAACATCCTAAGGTACCTAAATAGGACTAAAGAAATGTTCTTAGTCTATGGGGGTGATGAACAACTCGTCGTAAAAGGTTACGTCGATGCTAGTTTCGACACCGACAAGGATGATGCTAAATCTCAGACAGGATACGTGTATATTTTGAATGGAGGAGCTGTGAGCTGGAGAAGCTGCAAGCAAAGCGTGGTCGCGGGATCCACAGTAGAAGCGGAATACATGGCTGCCGCAGAAGCGTCAAGTGAAGGAGTTTGGATCAGAAACTTCATCACTGAGCTTGGCGTGGTTCCAAGTGCATTGGACCCGCTGGAGATATTGTGTGACAACACTGGCGCCATAGCACTCGCTAAGGAACCAAGATATCATCCAAAGACCAAGCATATCAACCGCAAGTTTCATATAATCCGAGATTATATAGCAGATGGAGATCTGAAGATCAGCAAAGTACATATAGATCTGAATGTCGCAGATCCATTGACTAAACCTCTTCCACGTGTAAAACATGATCAGCACCTCAGTGCCATGGGTGTAAGATTGTTGCCAAATGTAAACTAGATTATTGACTCTAGTGCAAGTGGGAGACTGTTGGAATTATGCCCTAGAGGCAATAATAAAGATGTTATTATTATAATTCTTGTTCATGATAAAGTTTATATTCCATGCTAGAATTGTATTAAGCGGAAACATTAATACTTGTGTGGTTTGTGAACAACACCGTGTCCCTAGTACGCCTCTATGGACTAGCTCACTGATCAATGATGGTTAAGGTTTCCTAACCATGGACATGAGTTGTCAATTGATAATGAGATCATATCATTGGGAGAATGATATGGTGGACAGACCCAAACTAAGCGAAGCAATTAGATCGTGTCATCGTGTTCGTCTTTGCAAAGTTTTTCCTATGTCAAATATTGTATTCCTTAGACCATGAGATAATACAACTCCCTGGTATCGGAAGAAAGCTTTGAGGTCATCAAACGTCATCCTATGAGAGGGTGATCATAAAGGTGTCTCTCAGGTGATCAGAAAGTATCTGTTGGGTTGTATGTATCGAGATGGAATTTGTCCCTCCCAAGTCGGAGAGATATACTTCGGGCCCACTCGGTAATCGATATCAACACCGCTTGCAAGCATATGGTTAAGGAGTTAATCACAAAGTGATATCGGATTACGGAACGAGTAAAGTACTTGTTGTGAACGAGATTGAACTAGGTATGACGATACCGACGATCGAATCTCGGGCAAGTAAAATATCGCGAGACGAAGGGAATATATATATGGGATTGATTGAATCCTGGCATCGTGGTTCATCCGATATGATCATCGATGAATGTGTGGGAGTCAATATGGGTGCCCAGACCCCGCTGTTGATTATTGATAGAAGATCATGTCTGCATATTCTCGAACCCGCAGGGTCACACACTTAACGTGTCTCGACGCTAGGATAGATTGGATAATTGGTTTATGAATTTTTGTTCGGAGTCTCGGATGGGATCCGGGACATCACGAGAGGTTCCGGAGTGGTCCGGAGAATAAGATTCATATAAGGCAGTGCAGTTTTTGGAGTTCGGAATTGTTCCGGGTTAATCGGTATTGTACCGGAAGCTTCTAGAACCTTCCGGAAGGGGGCCAACGTGGTCCCACCTTCCGGGAGGGGGCATGGGCCTATGAGGGAGTGTCCTGGCCGCATTGGGCCAGGGGCACAAGGCCCCATAGGGCCCAGCCGATCCTAGATAAGTTTAAATCGTTTAAACTAGAGATAATATAGGGTTTCTAGAAAGGAGAGTTTAAATCGTTTAAACTAGAGATAGGCTTGGAGGATGGGCAAGGGCTGGCCGCACCCCCCTCTATATATAGAGGGCTGGTGCGCCCCCTCCCTTCCCCACACCTTCCTCCAAACCCTAGTTGCCCTGCTGCCCTCCTCTCTCCCTCCCGACTATTTGTAGGCGAAGCCCTGCTGCAGAAATTCTCCACCATATACACCGCGCCGTCGTGTTGTAGATCCAATCCATCTCTCCACCATACTTGCTGGTCCGAGGAAGGAGGAGACGTCGAGGTGCTGCACGTGTGCATCTCACGGAGGCACCGCCACTTGTGGTGCTAGATCGGATCGGATCGCGAGGAGGAGAAGCGAGTACGACTACATCACCCACGTTCCGACGAACGTTCCGCTGTGCGAATCTTCAAGGGTATGAAGATCTAATCCAATCTCTCTCGTTGTTTGCATCTCCTAGATTAGATCTTGGCTTTCCCTCTGTTCGCTTCCGTAGAAAATTTTGATTTACTATGCTGCGAAACCCTTCACATTAATCAAAGCATAAAGTGATACTACAAGTTGAAAACTAAAGGATCATAAAGGCTATGGTGACTTGAGATAGTCATAACATGGTGTGAGCATGCGCCAAGTCAACCCAAATAAAGCATCAAAGGAGAATACCACTATACTATGCTTTAATATGCTAAAACAACACATGATTCATCCAAGGCACATTAAGCAATCTCAATTGTTTATAACAAGTCATGCTACATCAAAGAATACTAAGCATAAATCCAAAACAATATCAAGCATGGCATGACAAAGCATAGGCCACAGTCAAAAACAAGCTCTCTTTACCACTCAAGCATGAGCTTTCCTACTCTTTTCCAAACCAAACCAAACTATTTGAACACCAATATATGAAAGAGGAGGCCCAACCAATTTATTCAGAAAACTAAGCAAACAAAGCAAACAAAAAACCAAAGCGAAAAAGAAGACGCTCCAAGAACAACACAACTGTGCATGAAACAATAAAAATGAAGTGTTTGGAAGAAACCTGGGATTTTTATTGATGAAGAGGGGGATGCCTTGGGCATCCCCAAGCTTTAACGCTTGTACTTCTTGGATGTTTCTTGGGGTGACACGTGTGGCATCCCCAAGCTTGAGCTTTAGTCCATCCTTCATCTCATTACTCATTCCTTCCATACACCTGAAAATTTTCCTTCATACAAAACTTCGCACAATCTTTATTAGCAACATTAGTGCATTCAAGATAAATAAGTCTTAAGGTTCAGTTTAACACCAAATAAACTTCCATTAGAACACTATCTACTGTAGCACTTCCCTCAAAAAGCTCAATTCCCCAAAAGAACTCAAAAAGAAACCAACAAGAAGCAAATGCAGAAAATGGCAGAAATCTGTCAAAACAGACCAGCAGGTAAAGACGAATTTTTTCGAAGACCTTCTGTTGCTCAAATCAAAAAGTTTTGGACTAACAAAAGTTAGATAACAACCTGGGGAAGAAGCACAAAACTTCACGCCTCAAAAAGACGTTCAGAGATTGTACACGAATTTTTACGGTGAAGCACAGAAATCTGTTTCGGGACAACAACTTTCCCAATCATTACTTCTCTCTCATTAGAGGTTACTCTTGGAACAAAAAGCAAATAAAAAGGATAAGGAGAGGTTATTACTGAAGTAATAACTTCCAAGACTCATCTAAAACTTTTGGGTTATCTCCCAATAAGTACTTTTCTTTAACGCCTTTAAGTTAGGCAAAAGCAAAAATTAAAATGGATAGAATAGAAGTAAGCGGAGATAATCATGGTGAAAACATTGTTTTGTTCAATGAAATCCTTTTGTTAACAAGGTTGATCAGGTCTTGTTACCAAAACAATTTCATATGAGACAAAACTTTGTATTCCACTAATGATTATGTTACCTCAACCTTGATAGCAATGGTCCCAATCATAATAGTTTCAATTTTTCCTCTTGGTATGGGACAATATATTTCTCCAACTTGAATGCCCTCAACATGTTCAATTGAATTCAAACCATAAGTCCTTTCAATCTTCTTGAGGAAATAGACAATGTGTTCCTTGTCATTAACATTGAAGGTCACCTTCCCTTGATTACAATTAATAACAGCTCCTGCAGTATTTAAGAAAAGGTCTCCCAAGAATAATAGACATATTATCATCTTCAGGCATAAAAGTTTGAGAGGATACTCTCATAAGAAATATGAAGTGAAGTAAAAGAGAGCATCAAGAAGCAAAACCAAAACACATTTAAGTCTAACCCACTTCCTATGCATAGGAATCTCGTATGCAAATAAATTCCCAAAGAACAAAGTGACAGGCATAGGAAGATAAAACAAGAGTAACTTCAAAACTTTCAACACATAGAGAGGTGTTTCAATACCATGAAAACTTCTACAACCATATTTTCCTCTCTCATAATAATTTTCAGTAGCCTCATGAATAAACTCAACAATATAACTATCACATAAAGCATGCTCTTCATGATCTACAAGCACTAGAGCTTTATTATAAACATTTTCAAAAGGATCCTCAGGAACATAACATTCATCCTCCTTTAGTAAGCATGGGGGATAATCAAATAATGTAAGGGATAAAGAGTTACTCTCATTAGAAGGTAGGCATGGGTAGCTGATCCATTCTTCCTCCTTTTGTTCATCACTCTCCTCCTCTTTTTCATCTAATGAGATTTCAGGTTCATCAATTTCTTCTTCCATAGGATCCTGCAAGGCATTAGTCTCTTCCATTTGTGGGAAGCATCTATTAAAATATTCAAGAATATAGCCATTCTCATCCTTGTAATTATCAAAGCAAAATTTAAGTATACCATAAACCTCATACTTATAAGGTGAATCATCAATATTTTCAAGCAAACTAGCAAGTTCAAATGCACCCTTCCAAGCAATAAATTCCTCAATTTGTTCCAGATCATAAAAGTCATAATTCCCTTTAACATAAGAAGATATGGTAACATTATCATTATACTCACATTGAAAAGGGAGGTGTTTGTACCTCCTGCAGCAACAAGATTCATCATAGCAATAAGTAGCATTATAAGTAGAGCACACGTTTCTAGCAATGGTATACAATCTATCAATTTGTTCCCATAAGTGTTTTCCTTTTTATGACAAGCGGTGTTCCTTATAATAATATTTTTCATCTTCCGTGAACCCACCTTGCCAATAAGATTCAGTTTCAAAGAAACCAACCATTGACAACAAGCATGATAAAGCAAGACAATAAAAGACTAACGAAAATAAAAACTAGAGTAGGAACCAAATTTTTTTGTATTTTTGATAAAGAAACAAGCAAACAAGGAAGAAAATAAACTTAGCTTGAACAATAATGAATCCAAGTGAGCTTGATACATAAAGCTATGCTCCCCGGTAACGGCGCCAGAAAATAGTCTTGATGACCCACAAGTATAGGGGGTGTATCGCAGTATTTTTGAGGGAAGTGAAACCCAATTTATTGATTCGGCACAAGGGGAGCCAAAGAATATTTATAAGCCTTAACAACTGAGTTGTCAATTCATCTGCACCTGGAAACAATCTTGCTCACAACAGTTTATCAGTAGCAACAATTTTGTAGTAGGAATAGTAAAGTAACAGCAGTAGTAAAGCAAAGATAGTAGTAACAAAGGCGGTAAACAGTGGGATTCGAGTGCGGTAGGCATAGGGATGGATGGACGGGCGTTGCATGGACAAGACAATTCACGTAGCAATCAGAACATAGGGCAATTGTAGATAAATAAGATAAAGCATCTAAGTACTAGACAATCCTAGGCATGTGTTCCATATATAGTCATACGTGCTCGCAATGAGAACTTGCACAACATCTTTTGTCCTGTCAGCCCGTTTGCAGCGGGTCCTCTAGGAAACTACTAGCAATTAAGGTGCTCCTTTTAATAGAGCACCGGAGCAAAGCATTAACACTCCGTGAACACATGTGATCCTCACATCAAAGCCATTCCCTTCTGGTTATCCCGATTTCTGTCACTTCGGGGCCATAGGTTCCGAACAACAACGTGTGTATACAACTTGCAGATAAGACCAAAAACAATACTATCATAATGAATCAATAACATGTTCAGATCTGAAATCATGGCACTCGGGCCCTAGTGACAAGCATTAAGCATAACAAGTCGCAACAAAGTCATAAAGCACTAATAAAAGATACTAGGCACCATGCCCTAACAATCTGATGACATTACATGAACGATCTCATCCAATCCCTACCATCCCCATATAGCCTACAGCGGGGGATTACTCATTCATAGATGGGGGAAACATGGATGGTCGATGGAGATGATGGTGGAGATCGATGGAGATGGCTCCGGGGGCACTTTCCCGTCCCGGCAGGGTGCCGGAACAGAGACTTTCTGTCCCCGAATCTCCCCTTCGGTGGTGGCGGTGCTACGGAACTTTTTCTGGAAAAACGTCGAACCCCCTGAAGTTTTTAGGTCAGAAGGCTTCTTATAGGCGAAGAGGGAGACCGAGGGGGTGCCTGGGGCCACCACACCATGCCCTGGCGCGGCCAGGCCCAGCCCGCGCCTGGGGGTGGTGTGGCCAGCCCCTGGCCCTTCTCCGTCTCGTATTCTGGCTCCTGGAGTCTTCTGGAAAAATAGACACTTTGGCTTTTGTCCCGTCCAATTCCGAGAATATTCATTTTCTGATTTTCCTGGAACCAAAAACAGCAGAAAACAAACAGCTGGCACTGTGGCTTTTGTTAATAGGTTAGTCCAAGAAATCATATGAAAAGTACGTCAAAGTGTGGACAAAACACAACAAAATGGATAAAACCAAGCATGGATCATCAAAAATTATAGATACATTTGCAATGTATCACACCTCAATCCTACATGTGCATTCAAACACTTAATTAGATGCTAAAGGCGAGAGAACTGGCGTAGACTAAAATGTTGGACGACTGCCATCCATATGCTCAGATATTCTAGATTAACAGAATTAAACTAATTAGCGTGATCTCATATGGGTACACAATAAATGTGAATGAATTGGTGTAGCAGGGTCAGACAGAAAAAATGCAAGAAAAGTGAGTGAAAATGAAAAATTACAAAGGTTTCCATGGAAGTAGTTTTCAATATATTCGGATTTGAACTTCCAGAAAATAGAACATCAATAAATACATGAGTTGTACTAATATCTTCTTCGTAGGGACCAACACCTAAACGTTCTACCATTCATATAGATAGAAACAAAGTTTATGTACATCTGTTAATTAAAATAAGGAAAACTAAGCTGTATACAAGGGAGAATACATTTTGCTCTTCTTTTTCTTTCATTTCTCCAAACAATCGTATACGGTATGCGATATGTAACTGCTTCAGTGGATATCCTAGAAGTTAGTGATAATACATACATATTTATTTACATCATAGAGCATGCAAATACATTCTTTAAATGTTTAACTCAAAATTCTTTTATTCGGATGGAATTAGATTGGTGCAATTCTTTGGGAACATGGGTAAAATTTACCGTTGCATGGGGTAGAGATGGCCGGCATGAAAGGACATTTGATTTGTTCATAAATCCTTGGTTAGTAACCATGGAGATCTATCAAGGAAAATAAAAAATAATACTAATAAATAAATAATATTAGCTATCAAACTAGGAATATTACTTAATTTCCAAAAAAAAAGAACAAGTAAAGATGTTTCCTGACCATACGAATTATGAAAATAATTTGTTGAGAAAATACATACAGAATCCATGTCATGGTCACCCCACAGAAATTGTTCAGAGGCTTCCAAGAAACTAGAATATGCAGTATCCAGGAATGGAATATGGAGAATACGATCAGGTTCTGAAAGCCAATCCTCAACAAGTTGTGCATATGATATATACCGATCTTTGACCTGGATACAGTATATAAGGATCCATCAAGAGCAAGAGAAGACAGAAAAGAAAGAGACATAATCGAGGTGGAGTACATAGTTCAGCATTACATCTTACACACTATTCGATATAATGAAATCATAAGAAGATGAAACCGTTGAGTTGTTGGCAGTACCATTATAAAAAAGCAAGCTAATCACTCAATGCATACTCTTCTTTAATGGACAACTAAATGCTAATATTTAAAACTGATAACGCAGTAGACAGAGGTGGATCCACTAGTGCACCCCCCCTCTAACACCGGTTTGGAGGGCCCTCTAACAGCGGTTGTAGAACCGCTGTTGAGGGTTCGGTGTTAGAGGGGCCCCCCTTTAACACCGGTTCTTATACTAACCGGTGTTAAAGGGTGGCGCACGTGGGGCTGCCGCAGGGCTCAGGCCCCCCCCCCCTTTAACACCGGTTCGTAAAGGTTCTGTGCCGCGGCAGGAAAAGGAGATAAATCTCTGCCGCGGCAGGAAAACGGCCTAAATCTCTACCGCGGCAGAGTTCTGCCCCTGCCCCGTTCTGGGCGTATTTCTGCGGCGCGGCGGGGACGGGGAGGGGGGAGGGGGAATCGATCGGGAGCGGTATACACATACATCGTCATCGGTACATACGAGTACATGAATAATTAAGCAACTATTATTATACACAACATCGTTATTGTGTGGTATTCTCCGTAAACGTTGAAGCATCAAGTACAAGACAAACACGTTCAAGCATATATACAACGTTCATTTTGGTGGATATCTAAAGAGTTCTCCGCTAGGCGTGACGACCTCATCAAGTATGAACCCCGCCAATTCCTCTTGAATGGCTCGTATGCGGTCAAATGGTAGGAGTTGGTCCCGCATCCATTCGATCTGAATATATATGAAGAATGGGGTCAATATATATAAGAATAAAACTCAACACAATTGATGGTAATAAAATAATGTTGTGTACTTTGTTTACTTACTCTAAGTTGTTCTAGTGCGGCTTGGCCCGTCGCACGTATCGTGTTGCGAATGAACTCGCAAACATAGTACCCACATAAGTTATTGCCGTGTCCCTGATGCGCGCACTTTACGAGAATAGAGAGTTCAATCAAAATAATAATCAATAAAGCATGATATAATGGAACTGGAAGTAGAATCAAAGAGATACGCAGACCTAGCTAGCTAGTATTACTTACATTTTGGTCTACAAATTTTAGTTCTTCTGACCATTCACCCACGGCCCTGCCCGTGAACCTTTTCCAAACCCTGTCCGGCAAAGAAAATGGATAAAGGAGTAATTAATTACTTGTTGTCACGAAAGTTGCCGATCTAGTGCGATAATATGATTGAAATTACCTCTGGAGCATCTCTCTAAAGTCTGCCCATAGCTCTTTTTCTTTTCGTAACGAGTCCATGACAAAGACTTTTCCCGAGTCAGGTTGAATGACTAGCAGAATAAAGTGGAACCTACGCACGCATAACTCATCATCAGTTACACTTAACATCGAGTAAGCCGAAACAGAATATGTACAAGAGAGGGTAACAGTACTCACGAGAAGTTGTAAGGCAATAGTATTTCCCTTTTGGTTTATTGTCTCAGTAAAGACCTTAGCAATAAATCTTCTGTTTGCCCGGGTTTGGTTCTTACCACTTCTTCATGAACTCTATTTGGGTCAACGAACCCAATGTCAAAAGGTCCTCCTTTCATGCATTTCATAACCTTTTTCCTGCATAATAGTATATACATATATGGTGAGCATATATATACATGCAATTAATGAAGTGAATGAGATGAGATAGAAAATACAGAAATAGTACTTACACACAATAAAGGCTGATGGCAGCTTTGTCGAGTTCCTTCTGATTGAATAGAAAATGCAAGTCTTGAATGTTGAAGTCGATCTCGTCGTCTCCGCACAAGAAAATCACATCTCTTATATGCGCCGTGATCCATTATTCCTTTCTCGTCTTGCAGAAATCAAGGTACCACTTGTGCAATCTTCGCATCTTTGTTGGTAGATTCTTGAGCTCCTCTTTCTTGACGAGATTCTTCCCATATTTCCATGGCTGTATGGGGTTGGCATCGCATTTGGGCAAGTTGTCTCCCATGATGTTCAAGTATGCAATATAAGTCATCCCCATCTCATTGGCCTTTCTTTGTAGCTCTGCCTCGTAATCATTTACGGGAGGAGCGTCCCGTGTGTCGAACACTTGGAGCGGGGCGCATGATTGGTTTTCCTGCTCTCCGAGCATGGGAACTGTTTTCTAGGGTGCCGCACGACTGCTACTTTCAGTCTCCCTACGGCGCTTTGCATCCGCCTTCAAAATCTGGCGCTCGTAGTCCGGCACAAGTGGGGTTTCAGGTTTCAAAAGATTTTTGTAAAACTTCTCCACCACCGCCGGATCTATTTTCTCCTTTGGCTCGGCCCGTCTAGGTGCAAAGAATTTCTTGACCTCTTCTTCCGAGATCCTATTGGTCTCCTCGTCACTGCGATTCCACGGTAAAACCGGCAATGGCTTGGCGGAAGGCTGCGGGACGTAGTTTTTTGAACTCTTTGTGGCAGTGCTAGTGATGCTCTTCGTGGCAGTGCTCTTCCGCTTACGCTGAGGAGATGGCTGAAGCGCCGGAGATGGCTGGCGCGCCGGAGATGGCTGCCGCGCAGGAGATGGCTGAAGCGCCGGAGATGGCTGCCGCGCAGGAGATGGCTAAAGCGGCTCAGACTGTTGACGCTGCGGAGACGGCGGGGGTGCCAGTGGCCTCCAATTTGGAAGCACGATGTGTTCCTTCTTCCAAAGAATGGTTGTTTTCACTGCAAATTTGAGTTGAGTTTCCCCTTCACCTATAGTATGGTCAAGCTGTGCTTCCTCATATTCCTACACAACCTCATCCACCCCGATAATAGCATAGCCATCTGGAATCGGTCGGCAATGGTAAGTTCCACCAGCTACAGGAGGTAAGGCATAGCCGACAGCCACCTTAATGGATAAGCCCATTAATCTCACATGTAGCTCAGCGTGTTCGCTCTCCGTGATCTCATCCATGAGGTATCGAGGACCCGCCATTTCAAGCGTGGGTTGCACGTTCTCCGTGGAAGCCACGCTGCTTTTCCGCGCAGAGTCTGGGCCGCCGACAGCTTCCAATGCAGGCTCTTCGTGCCGCTGAGATGGGCCGGTAGCTTGATGGCACTGTTGTGCATTCACTTGCGCCTGCAGCGCCACAAGTGCATGTTCTATCTGTGTCATCCGCTCTGTACGCTCTTTTTCTTTTCTGCCGCGCCATCTGTAAGAGTCGCTCCACTCGGCAAACCCATCCTTCCACGTCATACCCCCTGTGCCTCGTGCATGTCCAGGGTGTTCTTTTTTAACGATGGCGCATGTGAGCTGGTCATTCTCTCTGTCGGGATGGAAGGTCCTGGCGGCTGTTTCCTCGTATGCCGTGATGAGTTCAGTGATGGGTTTGGCAAGGAGGGTTGGGAAGATACACAATCCTGTTTCTGGGTCCAACCTTGCCCCGATTCCGTAGAACCAAGTCTTTGCACGTAGGTTCCACCCATGTGTCTGGGGTGTGATCCCTCTATCGCGCAGGGCCTTCTCAGCTTCCTCCCACTTAGGCCTCTAAGATATGTAGCCACCTGACCCTGTCCTCTGGTGATATTCCTTCTTCTGGGCATTTAGCGTATTGGTTTCTGACCTCTTTGTAGCTATAGCACCTTCCTTGTATGCCACAAATTCGCGCCAGTGAGGTCTTATCTTCGCATAATATGCGTCTTCGAAATCTGGAGTCTCGCGAGCTTTGACAAATTTGTTCAATTTTGTCTTCCAGTTGCGGAAAGCGTCAGCCATCTTATTTAGAGTCCACTCTTTGACCTTTTCCTTTATAACCGGTTTGTTTTCATCCTCCTCTGGCAGAAGGGTGAAATTTACCAACAGCGAATTCCAAAACGTTTCTTTGGATCTTTCATCGACAAAGGTACCGTCGCCCTTCTTTGGCTTATTCCAATATTCAATTATGATTGGGATTTGGTCCCTAACAAGAACTCCAACCTGACGTACAAATTTGTCTGCGGCCTTCTTGGGCTCCATCGGCCTGCCATCAACACGGACTGTTTCGATCGTGAACTTTGCACGATCTTTCAACCGATGGCTCGCGCCTCGCTTGCTCTTTTTCGTAGAAGAAGATGGTTGCTGGCTGGTCGATCCAGAGGGCTAAAAGAAGAAAGAAGCGTTAATTAATACATGTACAAGAAGATTGTTGGTGGAAGTCAGCAGAGGCTTAATCAATGCATATACCTCGCCGGACTTTGTAATCACTAAATTGCGTTCACCGGAGTCTTCATCTTCTCCATGACTACTTGAGCTGTCATCATGTCCCTCCAAGTTCAGATATTGTGAGGTGTCCTCATCGATAATGTTCTCTATTATTTCTTCTTCTTCTTCAAGGTTTCTACTAAGTGGATCCATAGTTTCTAAAACAATAATATTATCTAGAGTAAGAGAGTAAACATTCAAGTGAACTTGGATTCATACACAAATATACATATTATTCATACAAAAATACAAATATAAATACACAAATGAAATTAAAACCATAAGGATGCTTGATCATTTTAAACGAGTTCCGAGGGGTCCAAACCCTAATTCGGAGAAATCCCGGATGCATATGAGAGGGGCTAACTATAGTGGCTGACCAGAGGATGCTCCAGAAAGCGGCGACTGGCGGCGCTGGAGAGCGACCTAGGGCGCGCGAGGTAGCGGGTTCGCCTCAGCGTGATGCAGCCTACCTAAAACGGGCGGCGCCACTACCTAGGGGTCACCGGAGCGACGTTAACGACGACGGCCAGCGGCGGCGCTTGCAGAGGAGCGAGGTGACGACCCTAAACTAATACTAACTATAAAATACACTAAATAACCCTAAACTAAATACACTAAACTACACTAAATAAATAACCCTAAACTAAATAACCCTAAACTAAACTAATAACCCTAAACTAAATAAACCCTAAACTAATAACCCTAAACTAAATAAACCCTAAACTAATACTAACACTAAACTACTAATAATACACACTAAACTACACACTTATAAAATACTAATAACTAATTATATACATATATGCAACAACATATACAACATATATGCAACAATATATATATGCAATTACACACAAATAAAATTGGCACGCGGGTCCGAGCGGCGGCGACGGGGGTGGCAGATCCGAGCGGCGGCGACGGGGGTGGCGAATCCGAGCGGCGACGGCGGCGGCGGATACGAGCGGCGGCGATGGGGGTGGCGGCCAACGCGGGCGCACGCGGTGGCGGACGGTGCTGGCGCGGCGGGGGGCGTCGACTGCGACGGCGACGCCTCGCGCGGGGAGGGGGGCGACGGCGCTCCCGCGGGATGGCGACGGCGAGGGCTGGATGGGGCGCGCGCGCGCGCTTTCGATCTGGCTGGGGGGAAGAAGGAAGGGGAAGGCGCGCGTTATAACCCTCCTTTAACACCGGTTCCAGCCACGAACCGGTGTTAAAGGGGGAGGGCTGCGCGGGCCACTGGTGCAGGGGCCTTTAACACCAGTTCGTGCCACGAACCGGTGTTAAAGGGGGGCTCCGTTTTGCTGCACGGGCCACGCTGGTACAGGCCCCCCCTTTAACACCGGTTCGTAGAAGAACCGGTGTTAAAGCCCATTTCCAGGCTCAACCAAAGGCCTCGTTTCCACTAGTGACCATAGTCCATAACAAACCTCTTTGGCTAGTTCAGTAATGTCATTAAGCAAGAAGGGGCTTTGCTCAACATTCTCCCCGGACAGAGTCATGACCTCACAAGCTAATAAATCACCCAACTCTACAAGGGTGTGGCGGTAAAGTAGGCGATCCTTCTCTGGACTGCATTCACAAAGATGCTTCCAGTGCTGGGAAATAAAGTTCCTTGTCTTATCAAACTTCGCTTAAATCTATTTTTCGAAAAGCACTATCAACGCTACTGTATAAGATGGACATGATTATCAAAGGTATTCTTTTGCATCCGTACAACATCTAAAATATTACATTCACAACCAAATTTAGTGGGTACACAAGTTTTTAACTACTAGTACATATTAAAAACACACCAAGCCAGTTACTTCCAAGAACTAAAACATAGATAATTAAATCTAGACTACTTTAGACCTTCCTACACAAGGCCAACTACTTCCAAGGACTAATACTGAGATAATTAAATCTAGACTACTTCAGCCCTTCCTACACACATCCAGCTACTTCAGCTTCTCCTTCTCCACGCTCAGCCTCTCCATCTCCACGCTCCGGTACACTTGCGTCAGCTTCATCACCACTGCCCCCAGCGAGGAATCAGTGCTCGCGGCCACATGTGTGTGGTCCTCTCCCTGAACCTCCTCCTCCTCATCCTCAACCACGACCAACTCGAGGTTGGATAAGTGGCAGCGCTTCGCCGGGACCATCCTCCTAGCGACCGGCCCACTCGCCTCTCCCTTCTCCTTGACGGACGCTAGTGGCATCTTGGCAGTGAAGTCGGAGAAGGCCTGGAGCTGGGCCTGCCCCTTGTCGTCGAAGCTCATTGTAGTAAGTGGGCTTGAGGTCGTTAAGGCATAGCTGGCACTCGGCGACGGTGCGGTCGAAGCGGTCCTCACATTTGAATACAATATCTCATTACAAATTTCATTTGTAATAATTTTTATTAGTTATACTGAACTTTTATACTCTTCTATAACTTGCTCCGTTAATACAAAGTCTTGACTAATATATATTTTGTAATATACTTAGGGAAATTAAACAAACGTCTTATAAGTTTTCTGTTATACAATATTTTCTCAAAAATCTACCATCCTCCATGACAAAATTCATTCGTAAAGTAAAATTGTATTCTGCAACAAAAATTTTATACTTTTTGAACTTAGTTCGAAAAAATTCTCTCAAGAAACCATTCAATCAATTTTCCAAACACTTAGATCTAAAAAAGATATAAAACAACTTGACAATATCTAGCTCAACAACATTGTGGAATAAGTTTAGATGCATATATATATATTCTACTATATATGGTTGCATCCAATTTTTGTATGCCTATGTATTTTGGTGGAGATCTCTGGTACATATATCTAAAAATATATTGTTTACCCGGAAGTGCCAAAATAAATACCGCTAGAGCCTAGAAGTATCTAGAATGTAGGAATGCCAATCTTATACAAGGTGTTTGTCATGCTTTGTCTTTGAGTTACAAGTATTGCAAGGACTCACTTCTTGTTGGATGGTTATGAGGGTGGTTGTATCTCCAGCCCACTAAACTTCGCACCCCAGATCTAATACTTTTGTGCCTTATAAACATGAAATATTCTTCAGTGGAAGACGATGTTCTCGTCGATAGCGTGATGCTTTGCAGTGGCTTTGTCAATCTCAATCTCAAGACCTGATTCTTCGATCTAGTCTCTCACAGGTGCTTATAGGGATAGGGTATATATGTGGGCATTCATAGGGGTGAGTGTATGGGGGTGAGTGTATGTGCATGTTGTGAGTATCTAGTTTTGTACCATGTTTCTCCAAAAAGGAAATACATGAATTGCTTATTTCATGGTTATTTCACCCATACTTAAATAACAATTACAAGTCGGTATAATACAAACTACTCGAGAAAAAAGTGATCACCAAGCTACTCAATTATCCAATACAATCAGATCTAGTAAGTCATGAATAGAGTTATACTCTTGCAAACAACGTCATAATTATATTCCTAACATGTGGCTAAGACAGTTGATCCCACCTACGAGGGAATTCACTTACCCTTCGTTCAGATTTTCTTTGTCCACCATGTGGAGGCTTCCGACGAGGAGCTCTACATCCTCCCCAGCTGAAGAGTAGTCAGCCACAAAATACCACCATCCCCAACTGCATGCATGAGTAACATGTATGGCGGCTTATCATGTTATTGTTGTTTGTCACTAGGTGTGCCGAAGCTGATCCGAGTGAGAGCAGGAAATGTGCCAAGTGTTATGTGCAACGCAGTCTATTCAGAGAGCATGTATGGCCATCATTTGTGAACGGTGATCAACCTCACTCTAACTTAGTAGCTTGGTACACAATACTCCATCCGTTGTAAATCAGTTGTGGCATCTTTAGTTCAGTTTGCTCTAGATACTCATATATCCAGATGCGTTTCATTGCGTAGGTTCTTCCATTTTGTAAAAAAGGGCGACACTTAAATTGGAACGGACGAAGTTGTATTTGTGCTACAGATTATGCTTAGTCGGATCTCGGAGACTAGGGTGTTCCTATATGTTTTTTTCCAAAATGGAGATGATACCCCTAATCCCTGCATCAAAATGATGCACACAGCTGTGCACGCATCCAACATCACGCTAAAAATGGAGGGAGAATTTCACTTCCCGACCTCTGCACTAACTAGGAATGCACAAAGCTATTAAGCATGAATACCAAGATTTTTTAAACTTGGTCAAGCACCAAGCCTCATCCTTAGTATAAATTTAACTAGTACCAGGATAGTCCGTTCCCCAAGTATAAATAGAAACATAAATTTGTATTTGTGAGGATTTAAAATTAGATGTTGGATTTGCACATTTACTTTTCGAACCAGCTGAGTTATATTAGACTCACTGGCTATCGTGGCCCTATCTGTCGGGCGGCCCGTAGCCGGTACAAAATTTCATCTGCTAAATGGACCATGTGCACATGGACAGGTGCTCAATTGTGAATTAACTCAGCAAGTTGGAATCGGAGGATCAAGTTATTTGCCACCCTTCCATACATATATTTTAGTTAACCTGTGGATCAGCGAACGTCAACTTTATTATGTTCCCCCCAAAAATTCTACTATTACGATCATGTTTCTATTTGACCCATTGATCCAGGTTGATGGCTTATGGATGCATCCAACTTGAGTCTCGGTCGTCTCCAGCTTCTACACCTGTGACTGCTCTGGCAAAATCGTCTTCTAAGTCGTATCGAACAGACGATCGAGATGCTTGATTTTGCTCCTGATTTTCATGGAATGCGTGGTGGGTAGTAAAAACATCCTGTTTCGACCATCCAGCTCTCAATTTGGAGGACCAGATCATATGCAACAAGGTCATGCACGCCTTAGGTTAAGAGTTGCCTCTAGTCGTCCCGGTGACTCGGCATAAAGGACCGATTCAAGTGTCCGAGGGATCTGTACAACCTCGTGATATTTAAAAAATAATACCCTCATGCATGTCGATAGGCTCTTTGAAAAGTGAAAAGCAAAATAAAATATTGGCATGTTTGGGTCTTCAAATATGGAAAATCGATGATGCAATTTGGGTCATCGACATCTTGTACCGGCTTCTGAGATCATCTTTAACTATTAGGTCATTCATCACACGATTGAGATGCTTTGCTTTAGATTTTTGCAAAATAGTTGCGGTCGAACCTTTTTGATCGCCCCAAGCCCAAACTTATTCACCCCAAGCCCAAGCTTGTTTTACTGTTAGGGCAGGTAACCTTCCTGCCCGGGGCGTGCATGCATGAACGTCCCATTGTCATGTCACTATGTCAATATCTCATGGGACTCGGCATGCTAAAGATGAGGTAGGAAGTGTCCCAAGGTCTCTGCGGAATCACAGTCGTGTATGGGATATGGTCAACGGTGATCCACCTGACGTACGTGACGAAGTCAAATTTTAGCATTAGTTTGCTAGATAGATACCTGTAGTATATATACATGCCGGCTTACTCAGCTCCCCGTGGACTAGGGCACTTGTAGTATCTTAACTCTGCACTTTTTGTTAATAATGCATCTACTTGTTGTTGGATATCTATTGCAGCTTTGTCACTTGCCCGTGCAGAAGTTCATCTATCTGCTAATATAACTAAGTTAAATTCACCATGCCCATATTGGAGAAGTGCCAACGTACTCATTTTATTTAAGAGGCAACTGCATCCTCTCACTCATTTGTGCTCACTGGTGTAAGTACTCCGACCTTGTTTATTAACAAAAAATACTCGCTAGCTTCTGAACTGGTTCAAGCAAAACTTACACACGAAACGGTTGTCATCGGAAAGTCTAGTGGTCTTCTTAACGACATTTCCACTGTCCGAAGCAAATCCTCCACGACATTCAACACATGATTGAGATGCCTAATTTTCGATCCTGTTGCAGTGTGGATCCTAAATGACTCTCCGTTTTTATCCTTTTACAGCTCCCTTTCAGGGTCCCACAAAAAACAAGACTTCAATTTGTCAATTCAAAGTTCGTTATCCGTGAATAAATTTGTGATAGACACACGGCTGCTAGCCGGATCCATTTTGGTCTTTTTCTTTTACACACAACTGACAGCAACGTATGCATCATGGTCGGTGCTAGAGAAACTTGTTTGTTAATCAAAATGGTTAGAAGGAAAATTAAATCACATCCTAGATATATTTTTCTTTTCGATCATGTGATTTGAACTCGGACTATTGGAAGAGCTTATTTCCACAGATTTATGTGCCTATATTGTAAACAACACATGCTAAAAGTTTGGGCAAACCATAGAGCTAGTGAGTTCGACCGCCTTCCGCTCCCTTGTCTGTCCCAGCTTCACCGCTCTATCTCCCCATCTTTCCTGTTGCCACCACCCTCCTTCTGTTATCATTGTCTTCTCTTCACTTTCTTTCTCCTTCCGCTTGGTCCACCGCATCTGTTAGCATTTTCCGTGTAATGTCTTACTGTAAATCGTAATCAGTACAAAAGAAATCATGTTTTGGAAATGAGAATGGTTAGTTAGGAATTAAAGACGACCAAACATGCGTTTTCTTATCATCAAACAATTGCAGCCATTCTAATTTTTTACGCAGTGGATATTCACGCTGGAGTTAGCGCCGACATTTATCAACGACAACCTCTTGAAAAATCCGCATTAAGAAACTGAGCAACTGATAAGATCGTTTGACCATAGAATTAATGAAAATGGATGGTGATAGATATGGCGACTAGTTGAGAGGAATTCTCTATAGGTATGTATCGTGAATAGCACACGTGCACGAACCCCTCCCCCATCCCGATCTTCTCTGATCTTCATACTTACTCCCTCCGTTTCATAATATAAGATGTTTTACCTTTGTGAAGTAATATTATCTAGACTACTTTTAGTGTAGGTTCATAGAGATTTACTCCGAACCTCATATTAAAAAGAGTCTAGATACATTTCTTTCACAAAGCTAAAACATCTTATATTTTGACACGGAAGGAGTATATTATATAAAGATAAAATTAACATCCTGGCGACGTTTCTATTTATAATCTTCTGGGAATGGATACCACCGTTTTAATGGTCCACACCTTCTACCAGCTACTGAGATTATCTTTAGCTGTTATATCATTCATCACACCATGGGGATGCTCCGATCTTGATCTTCTGGGGACAGTTGGACTGGCTCCTAGTTAAACTGATGATAAGCTAGATCTCGTAGCTCCTTTTCAAGGGGTTCACGTGAGATAACGAGAGAATAACAGAAGAAACTCTTCAGTTCGTCACTTCCACTCTATCGCCCGTCAGCAGCCGTGCATATTCTTCACGTTGTTCTACCAACTTTTGGTACAGTTCATCCACAAACATACATAGGCACATAGCTACAAAAAAATGTACATACTGGAGATGGACATGTCTCAATCTCTTTAAATTTGATTAGTACATCTCCTGCGAATTTTCAACAGGGGAGAAGATATTCACGCAAGAATTAATCTATGTCGGCAGATTTTTCACGGCAGCTCCATGAAAAATCTTGTCTGAACAACCCATGCTAGAGATCTACGGTAATTAATCCATCTGGCGACCAAATAAAATGGACCGCGATGTATACAGCGACACACTAAAAAAAGATGGCCTACATCTAATTTAATTTCTCTGGCTGTCCGCATGAATTTTCTCTAGATTGAAAGAGATGTTTATCTAGCTATCAAGTTTTTTGGATTACTCATCTCTTGCTTAATCTATGGATCGTCTTGGTAGTACATGCCACATTATTTGAAGCGAGACGTACATGCATATGTTCTAGAAGACTAGAAACTGACCCTTTACCCCTTTGGAGGGCTATAAACGACAGTTATGTATGTTTGATGGCTGTAGATTAGTTCAAGTTACGCGTCTCCGCTGTTCCTTCGATCTCTCAGTAAATAAGTACAACTCTTTAGAAAATGATGTCTCAGTAGTTAAGGTTGGATTATTCATTTGTCCTCCTCCTCTCGCCCCCGCGAGGCGACGGGAGGGGGAAACCCTAGCCGCCAGCTCCCTGGTTGGGCGTGGCGCTTCCGCTGGGCACCTCGGTTTGGTGGCTCTCCGGCATGGTGCGGCCACCGGTGTCCGGTGGTGGTGGCGCGTTGGAGCAGCGGCGGCGTGGCGCACGACACGGAGGTCCTTCTCCGGGCTGGAAACAACCCCCTCTCCTGCGCTGGCCCTTGGCTTCGCTGTGGGTGAGGCGAGGCGGTTGGCCGGCAAGAGCCGGGCTCCGATGTCGGTCGGAGCTGACGACGACGGCGTTCTCGGACGTTGTTCCCTTGTTGAAGCCGTCGTTGTTGCGAATCCCGAGTCAAGCCTAAGGCTTTGGGGGAACTCTAGATCTAGCATTTTTCCGGATCGGGCGATGGCGGCACATTGGTGTCGTTCACCCTCTTGAGGGCATCGTTTTGGAGCCCGAGATGCCTAGAGAGGATCAGCTGGTGGAGCGGTGTTCCATCTTCTGCGCCGATGGCGCCGGGTCTCGGCGGCGTGGTGTAGCGGGGTCTCGTCGGCGGACGTGACGATGGCCTCGCGCAGGGCGGGGGTTGCTGTCTGGCTCCGTGGTGGCGTCGGAGGCAGGACCGACAAAGTTTATGCGGATCTTATCCGTGAAGATTGTTCAGAGGCTCGATGGCGGCGACGGCTTCTGTGGCGTGCACACAGGGTGCTTGCTAAGAGTCAGCTAATCCGGATGTACGCTCTCGTGTCGCCTAGAGGGCGCCTCGGGGTATGCGATTGTTCCCGGTCCCTAGCTGGTGGAGTGTCTTCGTTGACAAGGAACAAATGGCTGTGGTTTTGCGGTATGTCGACAAGTTTGGAGCCATCAACGAAAGGCTTATTGGTGTTGTTCACGTAGAAGAGACGTCGGCTTCATGTCTCAAATCCAACATTGATTATCTATTTAAAAAGTATGGGTTGAGCATAAAACAAGTTCGAGGCCAAGGTTATGATGGGGCAAGTAACATGAGAGGTGAGTTCAATGGATTGAGAGCTCTTATTATGAGGGAGAATAGCTCAGCATATTATGTCCACTGCTTTTCTCACCAACTTCAATTAGTCATTGTGGCAGTAGCTAAAAAGAATGATGATATTAGTGACTTTTTTGACATGATATCTGTTCTTCTTAATGTTGGTGGAGCTTCTTGTAAAAGAAAAGATATGATCAGAGAGAGTCAACAGGAGAGAGTGAAGAAAGCCATTGGTTGTGGTCAACTTACCACTGGAACTGGGTTGAATCAAGAGCAATCGCTTCAAAGAGCAGGCGACACACGTTGGGGTTCTCACTATAAAACTCTTCTTAGCATTAAAAATTTGTTTCCAGATGTTATTGGAGTGCTCGACTATGTTGCAAGAGATGGCCCAAGTGATGCAAAGAAACGGCAAGCTCGTGGTCTCTTAAATTATGTCAATGATTTTGACTTTGTGTTTCATCTCCACTTCATGTTGCTCATATTAGGACATGCAAATGCTCTCTCTCAAGCTCTACAGAGGAAAGGTAAAGACATTTGGAGGCTATGGTAGAAGTGAAGTTTACTAAGAAAAAATTTCAACAAATTAGAGATGATGGATGGGAATCTCTAGTTGAGAGATCTTACTCATTTTGTGAAGAGCATGGAATTCCGAAGTTGGACATGGAAGAAGAGTATATAGACAGACATATGCCAAGGAAAAAGACAAACCACACTAACTATGAGCATTACAAATATGATTGCTTAAACCCTATTATTGATTTGCTGCTTGGAGAGTTCAATGACCGTTTTAATGAGGTAAACTCAGATTTGCTTACTCACATGGCCGCATTCAGTCCTAAGGATTCCTTCCATGCTTTCAAAGATGAGAGCTTAGTCGATTTGGCTAAGTCTTATCCAGATGATTTTGATTCCGTCCAACTGAAGGATCTTGCTCATGAGCTTCTATTTTACATTGATAACATGCGAGCAGATGAAAGATTTGTGGGGCGAAAAACTATTTCTGAACTTGCCAAGCTGATGGTCAGTACAAACAAACATCTAGCTTTTTCTTTGGTCTATCGGCTCCTCAAGTTGGTCTTAGTACTACCCGTTGCCACTGCATCAGTCGAGAGGTGCTTTTCGGCAATGAAAATAGTAAAGACCGTGCTACGTAATCGCATAGGTGATGATTTCATGAATGACTGCATCATTTGCTTCCTAGAGCAAAGACTTCTATATTCAATTCCAATTAAGGATATCATAGACCGCTTCTTGAAGATGAAAGATCGTAGAGGCCAAGAAAAATAAAGGTAACTATTGTTGTAAACGGTATTAATTTATTATGATACATTGACAATTATTATTTCTACTTACGCCAGATTTTATAATATGTGTTATAGTTGTGAGCTGTGTATTAGTGCTACTTGTATTTTGACACCGGCGACCTATATTCCTGGCTCCGCCCCTGGTTGTCTTTCCGGGCACAGAGCGGCCTCGTTGACACAATTTTACTCCATTGTCGAGTCTGTAAGTGGTGTGTGGTGTCTTCAGGTTCGATGATGTAAATGCTTTGTTGTTCCTATGTTGATCGATCTTTAATAAAATAATAAAGGGCGTATGCATCTTTTCGATGCAGAGGCCGGGGTTGCATCCTCCATTTCGAAAAAATATAAAATTAATTTGATCAGGTATTATTAAAATATTAGGCAGCTGGAAATAATTTCCTGGAAAACTCTAACAGTTGTTTTGGATAATCCTATATATGCAAGAGACGTGATTGATGGTCATCTGCAATTAAGCGGCTGATGGAGTATGAAAACTACTTGTCGTGTGGAATGTTTTTTGTATGTTAGACCAATATTTGGGTGCAGATGACGACCTAACCTAATCTATACATGGGCCACGGTGTGTGTCATGTTAAGAGTTAACTCCTGTTAAGGGTGTTTGTAAGCCCATTGATGTGGTTTACTCTAATAAATTGGTATCTATAGTCTACTCATTTGGTATAGTTTACTCACAAGATGATCTGGTCGCGTAGGTTAAATCGACCAAGGATTTGGTTACTCAAGACTCAAGAGAAAATGTACGCGTATATGCGTCACATTCGGTAAGTATTTATTTTTGCTCGTAGTAGAGTAAGCTAGCTAACTTGTACGTACTGTGGTCTACGCAAAAAAAAAAAAGTACAATGACGATGAACCAAGCAGTATATATCTTAGGCTAATTCAAGCCGAGGAAAGGAGGTGAGAGTGCCCCTATACTTACCTTCGTTATGTATGCCGAGAGAAATTCTGCTCATGCACGGTGAACTAAGTTCCTTCTCCACCTTATTAAACACAGAGATGGACACACTACATATTACTCTGGTAAGTATAAACCGCATGTCGTGGTCATGGTCTAATGGAAGTGTCCTCTGACGTTAAGACTCTAAGGCTTTGGCTAACCATCACATTAATCAAGTCATTGATTGACTAAGCTGACGTATGTAGCACTAATAATCTAGTCAAAATAATGTTCTTAGTTAAGATGCCGAAGCAACATGCATGTACTAGAACATTTCGAGCACTTGCAGCTGGCAACTTTCAGCTAACAGTATAATTGATCTCCTATGGCCTTCACAGAATTGACTAATAGGTCTTTTATAGATTTTTTTTGAGTGAATATTCGTCGGTAGAACAAACCAGTGGAACTAATTTCCACTTCATGCCCACATGGTGATGCATGTTCCGGCCTTGTGTGATCTGACTGTACACACCCGATGGCATGGCAAGGACGTGAAGTAAGAGATTCTTGCATGTGTATTTGTTTTCTGGTTTTCTTCAAGAGATTCCACGCAAGCAATAAGCCAATAATGGAGTATGTCATAGTACTCGCACAACACAACAAAATGATTAGGCTGTGACTGGACGAGAAGTGAAGCTAAATGCGGTCGCTGAGTCATGGCCGATTCATGCAGCTGCTCGATCGTGCTGATTTAGAGATGTCGGCGTCTTGGAAAATAACAAGACACCGTGGCCGTACCATTTTTTGGCAAAAGGACATGCTTAGCTATTGGTGAGAGAGTGAGTGAGTGGATTTGAAATCATTATACTCAGATCTACGGTTTTGTCATTTTTGTGTAGCTCGTAATAAAGGTTATTTGGAATTGATATTTTGCACGTTTTTGGTCTACATCACTGGCTACATCCTGATTTATTTTCCAAAAAAATTTGAAACTCAGTGGTTTTCTACAGTATATTTTTAAAACAAATCACTAGTACTCATGTGTGCATCAAATCTGCACTCGTGCAATTGGAACATCTTGGTTTAGTTTTATAATATCGGATTGGTTTCTTCCGAGCGATTGCTGCATGATCAAAAATAATAAAGTCTTCGAAAAGCATTGGAGACACAGTGACACACCATGTACTGCCTTCACGATGAAGAACACATCAGTACTGGGATCTGGGACACACGCCACTTAATTGCTTACACTGAGTTTTTATTAGAAATTCATACCTTGGTTGGCCCATGTCAGCGTCAGGTAGTTTCAGTTTGCTCCATGGCAACCGTGTTCGTAGTACAGTAACTTTGCCATGTGGCCTACACTTTCCATCCTGACAGAAAAAATGTCGTCTTCCACCTCGCAGCAGTCTGGCAGTAACGCACACACATGCGTAGCGGCTATTTGCCGCCTCGCTTAGAGCATCTCTACCAGATCCCCAATCCGACCCCCATCCGTATAATAACCGCCGATTTCTGGTTCGGAGGACAAAAAAGCCACCGTTCAGATCTCGCATCGGACCCCCTTTTTTTTAAAAAATCCGGGCCGCCCGATTCGCGCCGCACGACCCCCAAGTTCCCAGGTCGGAGGGGCTCTGCGAGGCCGGCCTCCATCCATTTCCGCTCCTTGACGCGAAGAAAGTTTCAGCTCTCCCCTTCTTCTCTTCCTCCCGCCAACCGCCGCCGCCGCCGAGTGCCGCCACAGATCCCGGCCTCCCCCGCCCTTCCCCTCCGATTCCGGCAGGTAGAAGCACGCGCGCGGGCCCGCCGCGTCCGCTCCGCCCGCCGGCGCGCACGAATCGGGCACCAATCGGCCGGAATCGACGCCGCCGCGCACGCCTCGCCGCCGCCGGTAAGCTTCTTCCCAAGCTCGTCCCAGCCACGGATCTGCCACCGTAGCTCTGATGGTTTGCCGCGGTTGTTGCGCCTTTGGCAAAGTCACGACAACTAGGATTTATTTGTGTTTCCAACCATTTGTTTTTTGCTTCATTTGTTATTGTACCATTTGATTCATATTGTTCGAAAACCTTTGTTCCAATTTGTAATGTACGACAGTAAACATTCATGTAATAATTCGGATTATGGTTGTATTTGTCGTATCAATTTGTGTAATAATTTAGATTGTGTTATTTTGCAAAACCTTTTGGATCCGGTTTAGTTTGCGAGCCGAAAAACGGCCGCGAAGTCCAGACGCGCCAAATGCGGCCCGCATAACAGCATATTTCGCGTTTGTCGCGTCTGAACTACGCGGCCGTTTTTCGACCTCCAAAACGGGTTTGGGGTGGACTGGATAGACGGATATAGGGTTTGCGGTTTTTGGGATGTGATATAGATGCTCTTATAAAACCAGGAGCCCGCCCCCAAAGAATGCGAGCACACCGTCACCTACCCACCGCCGCACTCGCTTCATCTCCGACGAGGAACAAACTAAGAGTCACACCCAAACCATGGCGAACCCATCTGCCTCGGAGATGGCAACGAGCTGCAAGGCGCACAAGCGCACGTGCCTCTGCTCGCCGACGAACCACCCGGGCTCCTTCCGCTGCAGCCGCCACCGGACACCACGCGCGCGACCACCGCTATCCTCTTCCCTAGTCCGCGCCTCGCAGCATCAGGCCGTGGCGCCGAGCGCGAAGGTGATCATGAGCGGCGGGGGAAGTAGGATGACGAGCAAGGGGCGGCCCGCCCTGCGCGCGCACCTGCAGCGGCTGCTGGCCGGCCCACCGCCGTCCTCCGGCTGCCGCTGCCGCGAGTTCATGCCCCGCCTGTCCAGGCTCGGTCGGCTCGCCGTGAGCGCGTGACCGACGCCGTCCCGGCCGTTTGCTCTGCTTCGCTCGTAGGCAAGCAGTTCATAGGGATTACTAGTGGTAGACAGTGCGCCTCTATTTCGCGCGCGCACTGGCTAGCAGTACTATCGAAATCAATTCTCTGATAAACTGATGATGGTGTTGATTTTTTCCTCAAGAGGAATGAAAAGGAGCAGTACATGCATCTTCTTCTGTTCAGGGGATTTGCTGATAGACTTGAATTGTACAAATTGTCGGGTTTTACTTTTGGCAGCAGAAATTCTCACTAGGTTTGTGCCTATGAGAATACTGACTTGTCTTTTTGCCTCATGAAAAAATCAATAATTTCTTCACGTACAAAAGCAATGAAAGTTCATGTTTCTACATCTTTGTGGTTTAGCTATTTTTTCCCGAGTTCCATTTCCATCCACACAGACATCCACGTAGTAGGTTCACTAATTCAGTCATCACAGGACGCCCATGACACCAAACCGATCGGAAAGCAACGGGCGTGTAAACTTTTAGTTTGTTCGTTCGTTTACTAGTCGACCATGAAGCATCGAGATGATTTGGCCCCCTTTTGATTAGTTATAGCTCGGTTAAGTTTCTCAGCATTTTCCCTGGCCGTGGTGTAGGCAAGTGTACCGCTGGTATATTCTTGGTACATTTATTTTTCGATGGATACTTCTCCTCCAAGTCCATCTGAGTGAAATCAGAATGTAACATCTTCAGGCCCGATAGTGACACTCTTCTCAGCACGAATTACAGAGCTTTTAGAGAGAAAAAAAAAAGAAGAAGAAGAAGAAGAAATCTTCTTACAATGAGAGAGGGAAACGAAACGAGAAATATTGTTCCGTTTTCATCTATGTGGCATTTTGTGGGTACAAGGATCAAGGGTAAGAGGCTACAAGACATGGTAATCTCCTTATGTGCAGGCACCACCGAGGGACGAACTGAGCCCCAGCAACACACATCTGCTCACATGACCATTAATTCACGATGTCGGAGATCCAAGATCATGAAAAACAGATCTGAGATGAAAAACAAGATCCTGAAAAAAACTATTGCACCTGTCGCGCCTATTGTTGCCCTCTCCATTTTATTTTAAGGGAGGTAGTGTATGGCAATGAAAATGTTGTTCTCTCTTAAAGCGTCTAGATTCAGAATCCAGGCCACTAGTCCAATCCTCGCTAGAGATTATTGCCAGCAGAAAATAATATTAAATATATATATATGATTTACTGAAAGCACTTTTATAACTTGGAAAAAATATATTAGTATATTTTTTGTAAAATCTTAGATACATTACTCACACAATACTTATTTAAACTTATCCATGTAAATTACCGTCAAATAATATGGCCTTTTCTAAGTTGCATGGCTCTCTTAGTTTGTAGAAACGTCATTTTTTAATTAAAATTCTATCGTAAATGAAAAGAACAAAATTGGCATCAATGAGCTTCTGATACACCACAGGAGAAAATAAATTGTATCAAGAGGTTCCAGTTATCAACTTTTCCTCGAAGATAGCATACACAAGAATCTCTATAAAAAACACCACCAGAAATCTTAGAAAAAAATCATGTGAAATATTTATGAATCAAATGAGAACTTGCGAAGCCTCCATTATAATAGGAATCAGATCATGCCACATCAGTGCATTTTGTTTATCAGTTCGTTGTCCTGCATGCTACGAAATTTGCACCATCCCTGTATCAATTTCCCAAGGGTCCGAAAGTCCAAGATTCAGACCAGAATTCAATTTGTCCGCATTACCCTCCCTAGAGGCTAAGCCACTCTAGGTCATCATCCATAGGTTAATGTCCCATCTACAGGCCCGCGAACTTGAGCCTCACGGAAATGGACTTAACTACCAGGTCATTGCCTCTATGGTTACTCAGCATAAAAAAGAGTCCTCTGCGGGCCCACTTGGTTGTGGGGATTCCTTCACAATATGTTCTTAAAAAAAAATCTTTGGGTATGAGTATGGTTCTTTGATGTTTAGGTATTTAGGAATATCTATACATTATTGGAACTTAAGATTTTGGACCGGTATCCGGCAGGCAGGTGGAAACCGCTTTGAAAGGAAGTTAGGATGTTGGCAGGGCAAATTGTTATCATTCGCTTAGTCCTTTTTTTTAACACCGATATCGCTCAGTCCTTATGCTGGTCAATATAGAGATGTATGAATGATAGTGTTTAACAAGAAAAGAATTTTGAATGTTTTGCAGGTTATCTTATGGTGGTGCATTGGGTGTAGCTATGGGCACTCCTACTAGCACAGGACCAGCCATATATTAAGTTAGTGGATGCAGCTGACTCTTGACGGTTGCTCGGGATATATTTAGCCATGTTCAGCTAGGTTGGCTGAAATCACATTATGCGATTACATGATGTCTAGTGATTATATATTGTATTATCTTTCGTTGGTTGATTCATGTTTCAACTTTGGGCGATCCCTGATTAAGTAACAATTTTGGAAGATATATGTTTAATAAATGGCTGCATGTATCAACCGATATAAAGGCCGGGGTTTGTGCTCCCCCCTTCCCCATTTCAAAAAAAAGAATGATAAAAGCAGAGACTAGATTTGAAACTACCAATGTGAAACAAAAAAGAACAACAGGAAAAGGATGGCTAATTACCAAAACAATGTATATGCTTTTCCAATTTCATTAAGAAATTGAGGTGAAGACACAACAATCTCCAGATAACCTTCGTAAGAAGAAGACCCAATGAAAGAAGGACATACTAAACTACACAACAACATGAACTATCAAATAAAGCAACAAGTCTGAAACGCAAAAAGCGCATAGCACCACAACAGACTTTTAGACACGAGCTTTTTTCATAGGTAAAACATGAAGATTGAGAAGTGGAAGAAGAACATCAGGTCTTTCTAAGACAATCCTACAACTACATAGATAGCCTCGTGTTCATAGGATCCGAGCCGAGCCGTTGCCCAAAGACGTCGTGCGCTACCGTAGCCATTTTCTTAGCCCCTGAAGAAAACAATGTATATGTAATTACACCAGATTACTTTTTTTGTGTAAGAAGCATCTATTAAACAGTGATCCACGAATATACTTAATAAATGTTGAATGTGTTCGGTTTTACCTCATTGTACCTCCTAGCATCTCAGCCGAGAGGTGAAGAACATAGGAAGGCCAATCCATCTCGTAGAGCACATGGCTATTGTATGTACATAGTCTACAACTGAAGTACCCATCGCACTTGTATTTGTTCTTCGTGGTGCAGAGTTGTTTTTCATCCCATGTACTGCATATTACCGGCTCCAATTTCTTATTGTCGAGGTCAAGAGTAAGCAATTTGTTACCGTCATGGAGGAGAAGTGCACCTCTACCCTCTGCGAAGGCGAAAATTTTGATTCCTTCAGCCCCTTTGGACATCATGGTGGCGCGCGTCCAGTGCTGGCCGCCCTGAGGGTAAGGTTCATGGTCATGCTTAGTCCAAAGGTCTAACATGCCGCTGGTTCGTCTATCGACAATAGCAAATGAGAATTTTCCTCCAACGATGCATGGGAAAGGCGGCTGCAACCGCAAGGTGTCATGGTCGACTTGGCTCGGTATCATTCTCAAGGAGACCCATGTGGCGTCGGCGCTGACACCAAGGGCATAAAAGTGTGCCCCGTCCCTATATAACCAGTATACAATTCCGCGGGCAACAACGCCGGCGCGCGGTCCAGACATGGTGAGGCCCGAGACCTGTGAGCACTTGATGGGCGCGCTCCAGCTGCCGGTCGCGGAGTAGGAGTGCGCGTACACTAGTCGGTCGTCACAATTTTCGGCGGTGATGAGCAGTTTGAATCCGTATCGCTGTCGGCGGTCATGATCGTCGGCGTCTGTGAGGATCGCGTAGCCGGTGTCGGCCTTACCGTAGAGTTCGGGGTCGGAGACCATGGTAAGCGGTGGAACGAGTCGATGGCGGCCGGTTAGAGGATCGGACACCACCAGATGGAGCTTCCGCCAGTCGAGGGGTACCGGCAGGATGCGCACGAGGAGGAGGCCGCTCCGCGACGCCAAGGGCAGCGACCAGTTGAAGAGCCCGCCGGGGTTTGGGACGAAAAACCGCAATGGCCAACTGGCGTCAGGCCGCATCGTGTCATTAAACGGCCACGTCGCGTAGTCAAATAGCCCAGTGCTGTTTGGGACCAAAAATCGCAACGGCCAATCGGCGCCAGGCCACGGGTAAATCCTCTTGAACATTGGCGTATGCTGGGAGGACTTCCACATGTCCTCCTTCTTAGAGGAGAAGAGCTGCGCGTCTTGGTAGAAAGCCCCCGCCACGAACGAGGTGTCCGGCGCGTCCTCCGGCAAGATGCCGGCGCTTCGAAGGAAGTACGGGTCGGCGATGAGGCGGAGCCACCGTCTGCACACGCCCGTGCAGCGGAGGAGATCCACGTGGTCAGCCACGCGCGAGAAGATGTCCAGGAGGAGGTCGTCCGGGAGCGCGCCGGCGCCGTCATCTCGACGTGCCTTGGCCATCGATCTTGGGCGGCTAGGCTAGGGCTTGACAGATTGTCTTTACCGGTCCAGGCTCTAGGTAATTTCAGCCCTGTACTTCAGGAACAAATATATATAGCACGAGAGGTTTATTTGCACTACCCGGTAAGGCCCACAGATATTTCGGGAAGGAGATAAATTTCAGGACCCACCGCAATTTCACCAAATTCAAAGTTTTTGCTTTTCGGAAAATATATGTTCTGGATATATTCGATTTTTTTCTGAATTTGTTCCGAAAATTTTGGTAGAAGATAATACGGTTTTGTTGATCATTTTCATGGTACGCCCTCACTTGGCTTTTTTTGTTAAGCTTGATCAATCCATGTCAAAGTGCACATATGATTAATAACTTCGATGAAGAGTATGCTAAGAAAACATGGATAAAGAGGTTTGTTGTTGTATTATGCACCATATAACTAACTAATTTTAAGTACTGTCCAGGCTTTTATTCGAATAATTCATAGCTCTTATCAACCTTTTGTTTTATGTTCCATCATCTCCAATTGACATGGCAAATGGCAGGCATCGAGATCAAGATGCTTAATTTTGCTTACGATCTTCACGGAATGTGCAGTGGGTCGTAAATAACGCCCCGTTTCGATCTTCCAGCTATCATTCAAGATGACCAGACCATATGCAAAAGTGTCAAGAAAAAACAGCGCCAAATCTCGTGTCGCCCTCCTCTCGCAACACGGGTGGGCGACCCCTAACACCGCCGCCTCCTTCCCTCTGCCTCCCCCCTTCGTCTCGACTCCAGCCAAGCCTAGGCAGGCTCCGATGCTAGCGGTGGTGGGCAATGTCCTTGGGCTGCCTCCTCTCCCTTTGTCCATGCCGATCCCATCGATTGGAGGAGGACTGTTGGATCATCTAGGATCTACGGGATGGTGACCTGGGGTTGCAGGGAACCGTACTACGAGGATCGTGGGCGATCAGTAAGAACAACGATTTTCCCTCAACCGCGTCCTCCAAGATTCCATCGGTCCTGTGGCGACGCAGCGATCGGCGAGATGGTCCCTATGGCAGCTGAGGCGTCCTCGTGGCCAAGCTCCAGGGATTCTTGGCACCTGGGTTTGGTTACCTCCGGCGGAGCACTTCGCGGGTGGAGTGTGCTAGGCGAGCAAGCCGGAAGTCGGCCTGCTCGATTCAATCACTAGGAGTCGGACGACGGTGTGGGGACTGTCGTATCGGCTTGAATAAATTTGGCTTTTAGCCCTGTTTTTCTTCAAGCACCAAATCGTCGATCCACCAAGTCCATCTCTTTGATTGGGTCGCTGTCGAGTTCTAGTCTTCCTCTCGAAAATTCTCGCAGTTTGGCACATGATGCTACATGGTATCTAGAGAGGAATCGATGTGGTCGTGCACACCCTTTTCGGGCGAGGTGTGAAGCTTCGTCTTTATGTCGGTACCATGGGACATGTCTTCATACAGATTTCAATGAAACTGACAGAGATGTAGAAAGTTATGGTGACTGCAATAGGAGATCTATTTTGTTAGAGAGGGCTTTGGTTGTGTTGAAGACAATGAGGCACAGGTTCCTCATGTGTGTCGAGTGTTCGGCGACTTGCAATAGCAGCCTTGGCAAGTGGGGGTGGCAACACAGGTGGACTGCGTTTTTGGTGGTGCTCCTCGAGTACCAAGCCATGATTTTCAGGATAATAACCCAATATTTGACATTCATTGGTTTCACTTGGCAATGGCCTTGTTGAAGGCATTGTTTTGGAAACTCGGACATTCTCTGTGGTAAAAATCGAAGATCTTCGATTAGACGATGACAACGATTTTGCATTATTTGCTTCTTGAAGGCATTGCTTTTGGAGAGGCTAGTTTGTAGTACGGATGCTGTGCTCGGTAGTGGTTAGGGTGCTTCTGTTGCGAGCGACTGTACACCACGACGGGGTCTTTGCTTTTCTTTTTTTCTCCTTTTTATTTTGTTCTTGGTTGTGTGTATCCCTGATATCTTTGGACATCTTGTTGGTGCAGAGGCTAGGTGTAATTGGTATTTTCACGATATTAATATATTCTCTTTATAATTTTTTTTTCCAAAAGTGTCATGCAAGTTTCTGGTTTAGGGTTACCCATCGCATCATTCAAATGACATAGGAAGTGTCTGAGGGCTCCGGTACAACCTCGTGATATTTTTAAAAAAATCCTCCTGCATGTCGGTGGGCTCTTCGAAAAGTGAAAAGCAAAATAAAATCTGGACATGTTTCCGTCTTAAACATATGGAAATCGATGACACGGTGCGTATCGTCCGCAGCTTTCTACCAGCTTTTGAGATCATTTTAAAATATTAGGGCATTCATCACACGATTGAGATATTTTCATTTTGATTTTTGCCAAATAGTTGCGGTGGGATCTTTTTTATCTCCCCAAGGCCAAACTTCTTCACCCCCAGCCCAAGCTTGTTTTTCTTGTTAGGGCAGATAACCTTTGTGCACGGGGCACGCATGCGTGAATAACATGCACGTCGTCCCATTGGCATGTCACTATGTCAATATCTCATGGGACTCGGCATGCTAAAGATGAGGTAGGAAGTGTCCCAACTTCCCATGGTCTCTGTGTATGGGATATAGTCAACGGTGATCCACCTTAATTATGTACGTGCTGAAATTGACGTAGCAATTTACAATTAGTTTGCTAGATAGATATAGTAGTATACCGGCAGTATACATCCGGCTTACACAGCTCCCCGTGGACTAAGGCACTTGTAGTATCTTGATTCTACACTTTTTGTTATTATTAGAGTAAATTCCATTTTTTACCCTCTAGTTGTACATTTGTGACATGAATTACCCCATTTAGAAAAGATTTCTCCGGATTACCCCATTTTGTGAAACTTGTCTCAGATTTTACCCCTTTTAAACATTTAGCCCAATTCTAGCCAGTGTAACGCGCTCTCTAGGTCGATACATATGCCTAAACTAGGGCATGTCGATCATGCTGCACATTGATGCGTGGATAAAGAGTTGCTCAAACGTCGGGCGGAAGTGATAGATGTACCACTTGAACTCACCGCATATGACCTTAATCACTACAGTCCTGATTTTGGCCTTCAGCACAATCGGTGTACTATGAATAAAATCAAAAGCTGCCATTTGGTGCGTCCGTCCAAGAGGTACACCAAGAAGAGTTGAGTTGGTGCTTGGTCCGTTCTTCCAAGCTCAGCTAAGGTTGGTGTTGTCTTGCAACATGGTGAAGGGGCCACGGCGAGTGCGGAAGAACACATAGTATGTCGTGTAAGCCGCCTGCGTACAGAGCTTGAGGTCGACGGCTGCTGCCGTTGGAGTGGGACGCAGCTTCGGTGACACCGGACGTGCCCGGGAACATGTGTAAATTCCTGAAGGCCTCGCAGCACCACCCACTGGTACAACCACTTGACTAAGTACAGCAGGACCCAGCTAATTACATCTTCTAGTTGTGTGTATAGATATCGTGCCAATCCACCTAGTCCTAATGAGAGGTCCAAGCTGGTAGTAGACTGGGTTAAATGTTTAAAGGGGTAAAATCTGAGACAAGTTTCACTAAATGGGGCAATTCGAAGAATTTTTTTCTAAATGGGGTAATTATTCATGTCATAAATGTACAACTATGGGGTAAAAAGTGGAATTTACTCTAATGCTTCTACCTGTTGTGGGATATCCATTGCAGCTTTTTCACTTCCCGTGCAGAAGTTCATCTGCTAATTAAGTTAAATTGACCATGCCCATTGTAGAGAAGCGCCAACTTACTCATTTTATTTAAGAGGCAACTGCATCCTTTCACTCATCTGTGCTCACTGGTGTAAGTACCCCGACCATGTTTATTAACAAAAAACTCGCTAGCTTCTGAACTAGTTTAAGCAAAACTTACACACGAAACAGTTGTCATTGGAAAATCTAGTGGTCTTCTTAACGACAGTGCAACTGTCCGACGTGAATCCTTAACGACGTTCAACACACGATTGAGATGCCTAATTTTCGATCCTATTTTTCCGGAACGTATATTGCAGTGTGGATCCGAAATGACTACGTGTTTTTATCCTTTTGCAGCTCCCTTTCAGGGTCCCACAAAAGAAAGACTTCAATTTATCTATTCAAAGTTCGTTATCCCTGAATAAATTTGTGATAGACACACGGCAGGTCGCCGGATATACATTTTGGTCTTATTCTTTTGCACACGCTGACATCAATGTATGCATCATTGTTGGTGCTAGAGAAACTTGTTTGTTAATGAAAATGGTTTGAAGGAAAATTAAATCACATCCCAAATACTCCCTCTATCTCAAAATAGATGTCGAAAATTTATAAAATTTGGATGAAGCTAGTGAGTTCGACCGCCTTCTGCTCCCATATATGTCCCAGCTTTACCGCTCTATCTCTCCATATTTTGTGTCGCCACCACCCTCCTTCTGTTATCATTGTCTTCTCGTCACTTTCTTTCTCCTCCTCCTTGGTCCACCGCATATGTTGGCACTGTCCATGTAATGTCTTAATGTACATCGTAATCAGTACAAAAGAAACCAGGTTGGAAATGAGAATGTTTAGTTGGGAATTAAAGATGCCCATACATGCTTTTTCTTATCATCAAACAATTTCAACCAATATAATTTTCTACGCAGTGGATATTCATGCTAGAATTAGCACAAACAGATATCAACGACAACCTCTTAAACAATCCTCGTTAAGAAACTAAACAACTTGTTATAAACGCAACAAGCAAATAACGAAGAACGAAAACAAAATGACAACAAGGGGATACATATTTAACATGGAAAAGCCTCTCCAACAAAGAGAGGAAAAACCATGGGCGTCAGCCATCGAAACTTCACTATATCGGGGAGTGTATATACAACTCCGTGGATTTTAAAGATAAAATCATCCTAGCAGGCGACTTACAAGAGGTATATATAGCGATGGAAACCTAGATCTTCAATGATCCGCTTCGGCCCAAGCCTCCAGGCGACGGGTCTCGCTTCGCTCATTAGAAGTTAGCCTCCTTAATTAAATTTGGATCATAGTTCAACTAAATTCAACTTGAGAAAAATTTCTTCTTATAGCATCAACAACAACCATCTCCCTGAACAAACAAAGAAAATACTCTTGGCGGCAATAGCCACTTGGGCTAATCAGTTAAAGCAACCAAGTTCGAGCATAGCTCAAACTTAGCAACATGAACAAGTTTAGTCATCAAGCCTTCTGGCGAAGGGTCTCGCTTCGCTTGTCAGAAATTAGCCTCTTTAATTGAATTTGGATCATACTTCAACACAACTAATAAGATGGTTTGACCATAGAATTAATGAAAATGGATGGCAATAGATATGGCGACTAGTTGAGAGGAATTCTCTATGCATGTATCATGAATAGCACACGTGCACGAACTCCTCCCCCATCCTGATCTTCTCTGATCTTCAAACTTATTGTGTACCGATAATATTAACATCGTTATATTTATGAAATATTTTCCTGTACATTGATCGACACATTGTAAAGAAAAAAGGCAAAATAAAATATCGCGACGTTTCTATCTGTAATCTCCTGGTAATGGCCGGGTACCGCTATTTTAATGGACCACCCCTTCTACTTGCTACTGAGATTATCTTTAGCGGCTATGTCATTCATCACACAATGGGGATGCTCTACATCTTGATGTTCTTGGGACAGTTGTACTGGCTCCTAACTAAATCGATGATAAGCTAGATCTAGTAGCTCGTTTTCAAGGGCTTCACTGGAGATAACGAGATAATAACAGAAGAAACTCTTTAGTTCGTCACTTCCACTCTATCACCCCGTCAGCAGCCGTGCACATTCTCCACGCCGTTCTACCAACTTTTAGTACCGTTCATCCACAAACATAGATAGAAACAAAAATTGTACCTACTTGCATTGGAGATTGACATGTCGCAATCGCTTTAAATTCGATTACTACATCTCCTTTGAATTTTCAACAGGGAGAGGATATTCACGCGAGAATTAGTCTATGTCGGCAGATTTTTCACGGCAGCTGCATGAAAAATCTGGTCTTAATAACAACCCATGCTAGAGATTTATGGTAATTAATCCATCCAACAACCAAATAAAATGGACCGTGATGTATACAGCGACGCATTAAAAAATCTAATTTAATTTATGCGGCTATATGCATGAAATTTCTCTGGATTGCAAGAGATGTTTATCTAGCTCCCAAGTTCTTAGGATTACTCATCTCTTTCTCAATCTATGGATCGTCTAGGTAGTATATGCCACATTCTTCGAAGCGAGACAATACATGCATATGTTCTAAAAACTTACCCTTTGCCCCTTTGAAGGGTTATGAACGACAGTTATGTATGTTTGATGGCTGTGAATTAGTTCACTACGCATATCTCTGTCGTTACATAGATCTCTCCATAAATAAGTACAACTCTTTAGAAAATGATCTTATATGCCATGATTTTTCGGTATCTAAGGATTGGATTATTCGTTTCCCCGAAATTTGATCATGTGGTTTGTTATGAAAGCAATTATTAAAATATTAGGTAAGCGACTGCTCAGGTGACTTTATCATGAAGATGATTATATATCGCAGCAACAATAGAAAATATTTACCTTTTCTTTCTTTCTTTATGCACATGTTTAATTTGGTGAAAAATTACTTCCATACAAGAAACAAAAATCTTTACTCCATGTTCGTTGCTAGCGCATGAGATCCCAGCACACCTAACTACCAGGTAGTTTTCACAACATTTTACAGCTATATCAAGGCAAACTCTTGATTGACAATTAAGTGGCGTGTGTCCCAGTCTTCTTCTTCATCGTGCAGGCAGTACATGTTGTGTCTGCAATCCTTTCCGAAAACATTATCTTGTCATGCTCTACCTCGGTCACGATGCACTCATGCGTAATATCTTTCTCGGAAGAAACGATAAACCAAGATACTATTCTAATTGTGCCTGCTTTTTCTGTAAGTCACTAGTGTAATCCACTCACTCACACTCTCTCACCACTAGCTAAGCATGTTCTTTTCCCAGAATTGGTACCAGACGCCGACATCTCTAATTCAGCATGATCGAGCAGCTGCATGAATCGGCCGTGACTCAGCGGCCGCCTTTAGCGTCAGGTCTCCTCCCCTCCCTACCTAATCATTTTTGTTATCTTTCGCGAGTGCTAGGACGTTATTGGCTTATTGCTCACGTGGAATCTCTTGAAGAAATCCAGAAAACAAATACACATCCAGGATCTCTTACTCACGTCCTTGACATGCCATAGGGTGTATGAGTGTATATACAGTCAGGTCATAGAAGGCAGGAGCATGCATCTACGATGTGTCATGTGGGCATGCATGAAGTGGAAATTAGGTCCACTGATTTATTCTACCAACGAATCATTAATGAAGAACTAGTCAAAATAAAAAAAAAGTCTAGCGCTAGTCAATTTTGTGAAGGTCTCCCACATACACGTGAGTATACGTGTACGGTGAAGATACGTCTAACAGGTTCATACGAGTTTCGGATGGGTTCGTACGGTCTTCGAAACGATTCAGTATCAAGTTTTTTTTGTCAAAGTTGAAACGGAGGGTAGACCACCGTACTCTTTGTTTTTTGCATAGACCGCCGTACAAGTTTGCTACCTTACTCTACTACGACCAAAGGTAAATACTTACCGCATGTGATGCGTATATACACACACATTTTCTCTTGAGTAACCAAAGTGGGGTCAAGAAAAGAACCATTTGGACGACCAAGCCTATTGTGACTAACTTCTTAGGACCCAACTTGGTTGGGGACCAACAAGCTAAAACTTGATCAATAGGTGTTGGATGGAGGGCATTGGAGGTTTGACTATATTATGAAGAATTGAGGGATCTTCATCATTTATTTTTGTAAAGTCAAGCCAATTGGACTATCTTGCTTCTATCTTATATCCAATGTTCCTCCTTGCGATAACATGTGCTCAACTCCTTTACTTTGAAAGTTACTTGCTCCCTTGTGCATGTGTTGGTTTTGTACCATTATATGTGTTTGTACATGTTGTGCTTCTCTCATACCTATATTGAGTTGTCTAATATATTTTTGTATGTTAGTTGGCGCATCATGTATTTGTGTTCTTGTGTTTGAGCCTTTGTTGAATTTATTTGGTATCTTTCTTGGCTCTTGTGAGAGATTAATAGACTATCCCATTTTGGGGGAGTGTTATGCTTGGGCATTCCACAAACCTAAAATGTGTATACATGAGGAATACCACTTAGTATTTATATTGCAAGTTTATCTAGTATCTATGTGGTATGTCTTTCTCATGAGAAATTCAAGTTCCATAATGTTCATTAATCATTTCTATTTGGATATTCTTACCTCTTATTGAGAATTCTTGATTTATCACATTATGAGGGAGTCATATGCTTTGTTCATATTACAAACCTAGAAAATGTGGACATTTGAGGTAGTGTCACTTAGAATTGATATTTATATTTATCTAGCTCCCAAGTGGCACATTTAGCTCAAACAAGTTCCAATTCCTTTGGATTGCTTTTATTGTTCATCTTTTGGATCTTGTTTGTAAGAGTTTTTCTTGATATGTGTTTCCTCATATTTGGACCTCCATATCCTACATGGAAACCATTTGCTTCAAGGTACACTAATCACTAGTGATTGTGTGACTATTTGGAGATATCAAGAAATCTCTATCTAAGCATCAAGCTTAATTCTTATATTTTGTCTTATGCTTCCTTTTGTGAATATGATTCTAGATTCTTGCAAACTACCTCGGGAAAAATTTCCCTATAATTCTTGTCATTGGACAATACTCCACATGTGGTAGAATTTGTTGATCATATTCACTTTAGCCTTTGATTTTATTTGTCCCATCTTTGACCAAGAGATTGGTTCCTTTTTCTCCCATGTCTTCCTTGCCTCTTGTGGATCCCTTTAGTTTATTGGTATTCCCTTGTTTTTTATTTAATGTAGGTAGTAGTGATGATCTCATTTGTGTGCATTTTGTATTCAATCACAAAATTCTAAGTAATGCACCACTCATGGGGAGCTCTCCTATATTATTTAGAATACTCATGTTTATGCTTCTTAATTTGATCCATATAGTGTTTCTTGTGCTTAGATGCTTGATCTTTTCTTTTGGTACTTTGTGCCATCATGAAAAGTGTAGAGAGTTTGGTTTATGTGTTGGAACCTTGTTCTATTTGAGAGTTGTCTTTGTCTCATTCTTTGTTACTTGTTTTGGGCCTTTAGAATGAGATAAATCCTTGAGCATTGTGTGTTTTGTGCATCTTTCGCTCTTTGGCTTTTGCCTTATTCATTTGTTGAATTTGTGTCCTTTCATGTGTTGATTTGGCTCTTTGATACAATTTGGACACCTTTTGTCGTGTCACACTCTTGTGTTCTACTTCTTGGTTTACTTGGTGTTTTAGTTCAAATTATATCTCCTTTTTGGTTCTTGAAAGTCTTGTGCATGCATATTTACTTCATGTTTATATTATGGCATACTTGCTTTCTTGATCCAATATATAGGAGATTCTCCACCAAATCCTATCGGCTAAGATGTGCATGAAATTCAATTTCATATCAATATGCACATATTTATGTGGAGGGTCTCCTATGTATTGTAGTTGCACTAACTACTTTGGACCCAATTTGTTTGGGAACATAGTGTACTTAAGTGTGTTTTAGGTACATTGGAGATATATTTGGTGCTTGTATCTTGAACATGGAAGAAGTGGTGTCCACATGTCAATTGGATACAAGCTAGGATGATCAATGAATTCATATCCACTACATCCTACCAATTATATCTCGGTAACAAGTATCTCTCTTATTCATACATATGTTATTTCCAACCTTTTGTAGGTTGCTTGTTGGCATGAATTTGTGTGTTTGTAGTGTTGTGGTTCTTTGTTTGGTTTTTGCAAGTACCCTCTATTGCAAATGTGAGTATGTTGAGATGGGTGCATATAATTGGGACTATACAAAATCATGCTAATGATTCACCATTCCCAAATATGTCAATCTAGCAATTATATTGCCTATCCTTTCCTCAATTTACTCTCATGTGCAATAGTGAGTACTTTGCAAAGTTGATTTCCTTTTATGATACTTGTTGCCTTTATCCATATATTCCAACTACTCCCTTTTTCCTTTGGTAATAGTTGTAATGTATGTAGTGTGTCGGTGTTTCAAGCTCATTGATGTACAATAAGATATATTTGAGCCTTTGACCATGCTTTCAAGCAAAAATCTTATTGGTATATTATATAACTTCATTTTGTTGTTCATGTGCTTTCTTGTGTATCTATTTTTGTGTGTGCATGTTTCTTTGTGGGCATATGTCTTTGTGATATTCTCCACCTAGAAACTTATACACACAAGAGAAGATAAATCTTTGGTTGTTTTTGTTTTCCTTGGAGACCACCCTTTATTTCGTTTTGATTCTTTGGTGGCTTCCAAATTTATTTTCCTATGAGTGCTTATCCCGTTTGTTTGCATCTCCGGGCACTCATAATTTGATGTTTCTTGCCTTGTATTGTTAAATGCGTTTGGAGGAGTGAGGATTCCATGATTGTGCACTTTGTTTCCAAATATAATTATTATAATTGGTGCATAATCATTGGGGAGCTTATCTAACTCACTTAAAAATGCTCATTTGTCTTTCTCTTTGTTTGAGGTTTAAATGTCTATGGGGGAGTGATGATTCCATATTTGTGCATGATGTATTCAAATGATTCTATATTGTGCACGAAGATTGGGGAGATTCCCTATTTCATCTAAACACTCTTTTGTTCGTATCATAATATCTTGTGTTTTTCTTTTGGTATCAATTGTTGTTGTCAATTGGTTTTTTTGAGGTCTTTTGGCTTGTTCGCTTCATTTGTTGAAGCTATTTTCTCTTTCTTTTTTTTTGCAATCTTTGGGTCCTCAATATAGTTACTTCCTCCCAAGGATTCATCATTGGATATGTGCATATGCACACCTTTGGAGGAATTCTCACTATATTGGCCATCTAGAACTTTTCACCCATTTTGGCAATCGATGCCAATGGGGGAGAAGTTTTAGAGGGTTTAAGGGAAGTTGGTTTATGCTTTGAGTTGGTTCTTATAGCATTAGTCTTGCATGCTCTTGCATCTTTGTTTTTGCTTTGCATGTTTAATATATAGAGGAAACTCAACCACCGATAATGGTTGGCAATCTATGCAATGAAATTCAAGTTCATCACACATGCATAGATTGTGGGGGAGTTTGTTATATATATTGTGGTTGTACCAACATCACATACTTGTGTAGTATTTGATGTTGGAGCAACCATTTTGTTCGTTAAACTCCATATTTAAACCCTCTCAAAGGGATTGTCATCAATTACCAAAATAGGGGAGATTGAAAGGGCATGTATGCCCCATGTGTGGTTTTGGTAATTAATGACAATCCCTATGGCCTAATGTGCAAATTGAGTCTCACTTGTAGGTTTCTCCATTGGCATCGTTTGGACCATGTGTTGGTTTCAAGGATGAAAAAGAAGAAGCATTGTCCAAGGGCTTTGTGCCTATTGGAATCAAGTAGAAGAAAAAGATCAAGTATGTCTTGAAGAAGAAGAAGATGGAGTTGCTCATGGTTTTCTTCAAGACATCATCATCAAGAATTTATGCACAAGCTCTCGGTGCGCCATCTCTAGAATATTTCATGCTTGGAGCTTGCCTCCGCGGTGTTCATGGAGTGATGAATACAAGGTCAAAATAGAGGTTTCCCCATGGAGTATGGTGGAGCCATTCACAAGTCTTCATCAAGCAAGAGCAATCAAGAAAGGTGTTCCATCTTGAAGGTGACAAGATCGTCTACATCAAGCTCAAGTGGGATGCTCAAGGAAAATGTATGATCTTGATAGGGTTTCTATTTTACCGGTCTCTTGTAGTGTTGGGAGACCGAGTTTAGGATAGATAGCCGTACTATCAAGAGGGGCTCTCGAGTGGGTGACTCGTTCGTATCTTTTGGAGAGAGCTCAAACCTTTGCATACATAGCATCATCTTTCTTGGTTGTTGTTTGGTTCTTGTCCATGTGAGGATCTAGAGCTTGTGGTTATCTTCATAACAAGCTCTAGTTCATAAAAAACGCATTTCCCGTTCATATCTTATTGCGTTTTTGATCTTGCGGTTTTTCTGGCTCCACACCTTGGGAGGTATCTCACATATATATTCATGGAATTTTCTCCCTTGGTGATACCCAATATTTTGTTGGATTCTACGGGTTGCTATCTTTCCAACAAAATTGGTTTTGTCTCGTTTGGAGTTCGGATGTGAAAGTTATTGCAGTTTTGGTTTATGAAGTTTTTCTGACCAGAAGTACCGACCAGGCGCCGGAAGTACCGCTCGGGCAGAAATGCGGCCGGTAGTACTGGTCTTAATTCTAGCCCAACTTCCGGTAAACCCGATTTTGGTTCAGTACTCTCTCTGCCTGGTTTGCGCTATTTGATGGTACTTTAGCCGGAATCTTGGGCGGTAGTACCGGTGACCACCGGTACTACTGGCCGTACTTGTTTTGTGTTCGTTCGCATCGCCATTTTTGGACCGTTGGCTGAGTGCCACCGGTAGTACCGGCCACCCACCGGTACTACCGGCCGCGGATTTGTGAGTAACGGGCAGATCGGGGAGCCCTTTAAAAGGAGCTCCCCTTTCCCCTTCGGGACTTACTTGCTTTTTCTTGGTTTTGCCCTTCTCTCTCTCCTCCATTGTTCACCTTGAAGAGATTTCCCTCTCCCCTTCCCCCTCCTATGATTCTTGCACCTTTTTGAGGGATTTGAGAGAGGAGATCTAGATCTACAACCCCACCAAACCAAATCCCTTCTTTGTGATGGAATCCTTGGGATCTAGATCTTGGAGAGTTTTGTGTTCTCCTCTTGTGTTCTTCCTCTCTTATTTTCTCAATAGCTTTTGTAGCTTTGGTGGAATTTGAGAGAGAAGGACTTGCCTCTTGCATTTGGTGCATAGGTTTGAGTTCTCCTCGGAGATTCGGCAAGTTCAAGCCCTTGGGCTTATTTCTCTTGGGTTCTTGGAACCATAGACGATTGTGTGGAGTTGTGGTGTGTTCTTGGGGCCTCCAATTGAGTTGTGGAGTTTCTCCAAGCTTGTTGGCCTATTGTGGCATTGTGGAGCCTTTATGGTGTTTCTTGGGAGCCCTCCAATTGAGTTGTGGAGCTTGCCCCAAGCCTTGTATGGGTTCGGTGACCGCCCTCAAGTGTCCCATAGTGGAACATGAGTAGGCCTTTGTGGCGAGCTCTCGGGAGAATAGGGTGAGCCTTTTGTGGCGTCGGTGAGTTGTGTGCATTCGCATCTTGGGGTGAGGCCTTGTGTGGCGTTGGGTGAGCATCGAGCCACCACACCTCGAGGTGATCCACTTGTGGCGTTCGAAGTACATTGCGCCCCCGTACCTCTCCAACGGAGACGTAGCTTCTTTAGAAGTGAACTTCGGGAAACAAATCATCGTCTTCGCGTCCATTGGTTATCTCTCAATCGAGTCCTTTACTTATGCAATTTACATTGTTATAGCCATCGTGCTTGAAGTATATTATCTTGCTATCACCTTGTTTCTTGTCTTGCCTAACATAGGTTGTTGGTGCACTTAATGAACCTAGTGAATATAGGTTTGGCTTGATAAATTAAACGTTAAGTTTTATTCCGCATTTATTAGAGCCTAACCGTAATAATTTTAAAACGCCTATTCATCCCTCCCCTCTAGGCGACGTCCATTTACCTTTCAGATATCTCGGGGTACCTATACACCATAGGAAACTTCACAACTCAGAATGGAACCCTCTGGAAAATAGATGTGAAGGAAAACTTGGGTGCTGACAAGGGAAGCTCTTGTCATATGGTGATAGACTTGTTCTAATAAATTCGGTTTTAACTAGTTTGCCTATGTTCACGTTGTCTTTTCTGGAGATACCGAAAGGTGTTAGAAAACGATTAGAGTTCTACCGCTCAAGATTCATTTGGCAATGTGATGAGCATAAGAAGAAATATAGGTTAACTAAGTGGAATATTTTATGTCGACCTAAAGACCAGGGAGGTTTGGGCATTGAGGTGTTGGAGCTTAAAAATAAATGTTTATTGAGTAAATGGTTGAACAAACTATTAACTGAGGAGGGTATGTGGCAAGAACTTCACCACAACAAATACCTTGCCAACAAAACACTTGCACAAGCAGAAGTTAAACCAACTGATTCTCCATTTTGAAAAGGATTAATGGGGGTTAAAGATGAGTTCTTTGCCCGTGGTTCTTTTAAAATTGGTAATAGGAATGACACAAGATTCTGGGAGGATGTTTGGGGAGGACAGTTATCCTTCGCTCAACAATATCCTTCATTTTATTCTATTGTGCATAGGAAGCATGTTTTGGTTAGCGACATTCTCTCTCACTATCCACTAAATATTACCTTTAGGCGTAATTTGACTGGAAACAAATGGACTGCATGGCTGCACCTATGTGAGATATTAATGGAGGTCAACCTAACAAATGAGAAAGACCGTTTTATCTGGAAACTAATGGAAAATGGGAATTTCATAGTTAAATCTATGTGTGAAGACCTTATGAATGATCATCCTAATTTTCCAAGCAAGTATTTATGGAAGCTGAAGATTCCCTTAAAGATTAAAATCTTCATGTGGTTTCTTAATAACAAAGTTCTTTTGACGAAGGATAATTTAATTAAGAGAAATTGGAATAGGTGTAATAAATGTTGCTTTTGTGACGAAGACGAAACAATAGAACATTTATTCATCTCATGTCTGTTTGCGAAAATTATTTGGCGTTTGGTTTTCTGCACTTTTAATCTCCCTCCACCAACCAATATTACTAATATGTTTGGCAATTGGCTAAATGGAGTAGATAAAGTAAACAAAGGCAGAATCCGTATTGACATTTTAGCCTTTTGTTGGTCCATTTAGAAATGCCGCAATAACTGTATTTTTAACAAAACCGGAGTTCCTTCCTTTTTGCAGGTTATCCTTATGACGGCGTACTGGATTCAGCTCGGGGCTTTACTTCTCCCAGAGCATTAGAGACAACCCATGGTTTCTGGATGCACCCGTCTTGTGGCGGTTACTTCGGATTTCTTCAGCCAGGCTTCGTGGCGTCATTCTAATAGATTGACTGAGGTCTAGCTGTTTTGTCTAATCTCTTGCGAGACCCATTGTTTCATCAGATGTTTGGTCTGCGCACCATTTTCATCTGAAATTCTCAGTTTGTAAGATTGGTGAATATACTACTCTGTTTTAACAAAGGGTTGTGTGCATTCTAAGATGCAGAGACCAGGGAAAACCCCCTTTTCGAAAAAATAGAAAAGCAAACGGGAAAAATAAAGTCTCACGATGTTTCCATCTGTAATCTTGTGAAAATGAATAGCGCCATTTTGATCATCCACACCTTCTACCGGCTTCTGAGACCATGTTAGCTGTTATGGTATTCATCACACAATGGGCTTCTGAGACCATGACACCTTCTACATGTTGCACTGGATCCTAACTAAATAGACGATGGGCTAGATCTCTTAGCTCCTTTTCAAGGTCTCCACTCGAGATAAATAGAAAATAACAGAAGAAATTCATCAGTTTGTCACTTCCACTCCATCGCGCCGTTAGAAGCCATGCACATTATCCATGCCGTTCTACCAACTTTCGATACTATTCATCCCCAAACACGCATTGGTAAGAAAGTACGTACTTGCATTGGAGATGAACACGTCTCAATCCCTTTTAATTTGATTACTTCACCTCCTGCGAATTTTCAACTGGGGAGAAGATATTCACGTGAGAATTAGTCTATGTCTGCAGATTTTCCACGGCAGCTGCCTAGAAAATCTTGTCTGAACAACCCATGCTAAAGATCTACTGCAATAAATCCATTTGGCGACCAAATAAAATGGATCGTGATGTATACAACGACGCAATAAAAAAAAGATGGCTTACATCTAATTTAGTTTCTCCGGCTATACACATGAAATTACTCTGGATTGCAAGACATGTTTATCTAGCTACCAAGTTCATTTGCTTAATCTATGGATCGTATTGGATTGCTAAGACACCAGCTGTAGGCACCAATAATTATTTTATATTACAGCGTTTACACAGTGTAAACTCTGAGCGCCATGATACGTGACGGGGACTGCAAAGAAGCTAGAGAAGATATCTAGTGATATGGTTCTCTATATGATACCATGATACCATTTCTAAAAAATACATCTCCAAATTTCATAAAAATCCGAAAAATATATGCAGACTAAATATTGTGTTCACAATCCATAAAATTTTCAGAACCGAATTCAAAACACAGACAGAGAAACGAAAACTACAAATTGACATGTGAATAGTGACTTTTGTGGTTTTGTCTTTTTGCACTATTCATGTTGGATTTGTCATTTCCGTTTCTCTGCGTGGTTTTTGAATTTGGTGCTGAAAATTTTAGGGATTGTGTACATGTTTGTGAACACTCAATTTTTTTTTGATTTTTTTTTAATTTAAACTTTTGATTTTGAGGACAGGTATCATGGTATCATTCAATGGTTGGTATCACCCGATATTTTCTCAAAGAAGCTGGTAAGAAATGAAGCAAAACCGTAATTTGATCATGTGGGTTGTCATGAAAACAATTGTTAAAATATTAGGTAAGCGACTGTTCAGGTGACTTTAGCATGAAGATGATTATATCGCAGCAACAGTAGACACATATTAACATTTTCTTTCTTTATGCACATGTTTTATTTGGTAAAAAATAAATTGGCTTTACTTCCATACAAGAAAAAAAAATTGATGCCATGTTGGTTGCTAGCGCATGAGATCCCAGCCCAGCTAACTACCAGGTAGTTTTCACTACAACTATATATCAAGGCAAACTCTTGATTGGTAAGATGTTGGAGTCCATGTCGGAAAGATGTTTGCCTGCTGCCTCCTATAGGCTAATTTTGAACACGTATAAGCGTGACCTGGCCGGCCAGCCAGGCCGAGCCATTGGATCCATTGCTACACAGAATGGACTAGCTAACCACCACTTGCATTCCTGCTTTGGATACATTTCCAGGAAATAGCAGTTTTCTGGATAATCCTATGCAAGGGACGTGATTGATGGTCATCTGCAATGTGTACGGTGACGATGAACCAATTAGTATACCTTAAGCTAATTCAAGCCGAGAAAAGGAGGTGACGGTGACTGACCGTATACTTATCTTTGGTCATGGCGAGAGAAATTCAGCGCATGCACGATTGAACTAAGCTCCTTCTCTACCTTATTAAACACATAGATGGATACACTAACCATATTGTACTCCGGTAAAGTAAACCTCATGTCGTGGTCATGGAAGTGTTCTCTGACGTTAAGACTCGAAGCCTTTGGCTAACCATCACATTAATCAGGTCATTGATCGACTAAGCTGACATAGCACTGATACTCCAGTCTTGTACTCTAAATGAAGTTCTTAGTTAAGATGCCGAAGCAACATGTACTAGTAGAACATTTCGAGCACTCGCAGCTGGCATCTTTCAGCTAACAGTATAAATGATCACCTATGGCCTTCACAAAATTGACTACTAGCTTTTTTACAGATTTTTTCTGGCTACTTCTTGACTGACTATTCGTTGGTAGAACAAATCAGTGGAAATAATTTCCACTTCACGCCCACGTGACATGTCACAGACGCTTGTTCGTGCCTTCTATGATCTGACTGTACATACAGTCATACACCCGATGGCATGTCAAGGACGTGAGTAAGAGATTCCTGCATGTGTACATTGTTTTTCTGGTTTTCTTCAAGAGATTCCACGCAAGCAATAATGGAGTGCCTCCAAATACTTGGGCGAGATAACAAGATGGTTAGGCAGGGAGAGGACGAGACGCTAAAGGCGGCCGCTGAGTCACGAACGATTCATGCACCTGCCCGATCACGCTGAATTAGACATGTCGCCGTCTCAGAAAAAACAAGGCGTGGCCGTACCATTTTTGGCAAAAGAACATGCTTAGCTAGTGGGTGTGACTGTGAGAGCGTGACTGTGTGAGTGAGTGGACTACACCAGTGACTTACTAGAACAAAAGCAAGCGCAATTGGAACATCAATTGGTTTAGTTTTATAAGATCGGAATGGTTTCTTCCGAGAAAGATATTGCCGAGGTAGAGCATGAGAAAATAATGTTTTCGGAAAGGATTGGAGACACACCATGTATTGCGCTGCCTGCACGAAGAAGAACACATGATTACTGGAGACACGCCACTTAATTGCTTGCTTATAGTGTGTTTTTAACAGGAAATTCAGATTGCTCATCGTCACCGTCACGTGGTTTCAATTTGCCCTACGTTTCATATGATCCATGGCAACCGTGTTTGCAGAACAGTAACTTTGCCAAGTGATTACATGGGACACATGCCACTTAATTGCTTACAGTGAGTTTTTATCCGAAATTCAGATTGGGTTTAAGTTTGCCAAGCGTTTCATATCCTCCATGGCAACCGTGTTCGTAGAACAGAAACTTTGCCAAGTGGTTTACACTTCCATCCCATCTTGACAGAAAAAACGTCGTCTTCCACAATGCAGCAGTCAGGCAGTAACGCACACACAAGCGTAGCGGCTATTTGCGCCTCGCTTATAAAACCAGGAGCGCGCCCCCAAAGAATGCGAGCACACCGTCACCTACCCACCGCCGCACTCGATTCATCTCCGACCAGGAACACACCAAGAGGCCCCGCAAGGCTGCAGGAGTCCAAGTTACAGTGTCATGGCGAACCCATCCGCCTCCGAGGTGGCCGCCGCGAGCTGCAAGGCGCACAAGCGCACGTGCCTCTGCTCGCCGACGAACCACCCAGGCTCCTTCCGCTGCAGCCGCCACAGGACACCCCGCGCGCCTACACTGCCGTCTTCCTCCTTCGTCCGCGCCTCGCAGCAGCAGGCGGCGGCGTCGGGCGTGACGGTGATCAAGACTAGCGCCGGAAGCAGGACGACGAGCAAGGGGCGGCCCGTCCTGCGCGCGCACCTGCAGCGGCTGCTGGCCGGACCGCCATCCTCCGGCGGCCGCTGCCGCGAGTTCAAGCCCAGCCTGTCCAGGCTCGGTCGGCTCGCCGTGAGCGCGTGACCGACGCCGTCCTGGCCGTTTGGTATACGTCGCTCGTAGTCATAGGCAGGCAACTCGTAGGGATCACTAGTGCGTCTCTATTTCGCGCGCTCACTGGCTAGCAGCTCGCTAGGACCGGGTAGGTCCGAAATCAATGCTCTCATCAACTGATGATGGATGGTTTTGATTCTGCCCAACCTTCATATGTTCTTTGTAATGTCAAAAGAGTAATGAAAGGAGCAGGACATGCATCTTCTGCTGTTCAGGGGATTTAGTACCGATAGATTTAAATTGTACAGATTATCGATTTTGTTTTTCGGCAGCAGAAATTCTCACTTGGTTTGTGCCTATGAGAATCCTGACTTGTGTTTTTGCCTCTTCAGGAAATCAATAGTTTCTTCACGTACAAAAGCACGTTTCTTCCTGCAATGGAAAGTTCATGTTTCTGCAACTTTGTGGTTTTTGAGTTGCTTTATATCTTTATTAGTGTGTTAGCACTCGTGATAACTTTTGTTTTCTTTGGTTCCATCCACAGGCATGCACGTAGTAGGTTCACTAATCCAGTCATCACGGGACGCCCATGACACAAAACCGATCAGAAAGCAACGTTCTTTATGTGCTTGTGCGTGTGTAAACTTTTAGTTAGTTCCTTTGTTTACTAGTCGACCATGAAGCTTTGAGATGATTTTGATCCCTTTGATTAATTATAGCTCGGTTAAGTTTCTCAGCACTTTCTGAGGCCGCGGTGTAGACACGTGTACCGTTGGTATAGGTACCATTATTTTTCAACGGATAGTTCTCTCCGCTAAGTCCATCTGAGCGTAATCGGAACACAACATCTTCACACCCGATAGTGACACTCTTAATAAAAGAGGGAAACAAAACGAGAAATCTCGTTCTGTTTTCATCAATGTGGCATTTCGTGGGTACCAGGATTAACGGTGAGAGGCTATGAGACATGGTAATCATCTTCTTACGTGAAGGCACCACAAAGGGACAGAAAAAAATATTAAATCTGTATATATGATTTAGTGCAAGCACTTTTATAACTCAGAGAAAATATAATACTATATTTTGTAAAATCTTAGATACGTTGCTGACACAATATATTTTTTGACTTATCCATGTAAATTACCGTCAAATAATATGACCGTTTCTAAGTTGCAGGGCTCTCTTAGTTTGTAGAAATGTCATTTTTTTTTAATTCTATAGGAATTGAGCATAACAAAATTGGCATCAATGAGCTTCTGATACACCATGGGAGAAAATAAATTGGAGCAAGAGGTTCCACTTATCAACTTTTCCTCGAAGATAGCGTACACAAGAATCCATATAAAAACACCGCCAGAATCATAGAAAAAAAATCATGTGAAATATTTATGAATCAAATAAGGGTTCAACTTGCGAAGCCTCCAATATACTCGGAATCAGATAATGCCACATCAGTGCACTTCGTTCACTACGGGAAAAACTTTCTTTGGGCAAAGACCTTCTGAAACACGGCACAGGTTTTGCCGTGTGTATACACACGGCAAATGCCACACGGCAATGTTTGCCACGGCAAAGGCCCTTTGCCGTGTGTTTTCTAAATAAGACACGGCAAAGCCTTTGCCGTGTGTCTTACGTAGACACGGCAAAGTAAAGTAAGATGACGGTTCCCCTTGGAGATGACGGTGTCTATTCTTTGCAGTGTGTCATTCATAAATTCAACACGGCAAAGACAGTCTTTGCCGTGTGTCACCCATAAAACCTGACACACGGCAAAGGCGCCTTTGCCATGTGTCACATACACGGCAAAGAGGCTGCCTTTTCAAAATAAATTGAAAAAAAAAATCATTTTTTTTAACTTTTTTGAATATTTTTTACTTGTTAATCTCATATGGGATACTTTTAATCCTAAGTATGCTTAATATTAGGTCAAATTACACTCATGACCAAACTTTCCCTACGATCACCCATCCTAACACTACTCTAGCCCTAGCACGTTTAACTTCTTCGTTCCTTCCGAATGAGCTACCGAGAAAGAAATCTTACCTTATCGATAATACTTTCATATCAATCCTATTAACTATTGGACCATGATGTCACACATCTCAGTTTTAGATTCCAAACAATTATTTAAGTAGACATCAATGAATAAGTAATAATAATCTTGAATCCAAATAAAAAATAAAATGATTTTAATTTTTTATCTTTTTCTATTTAATATGGAATAATTCATATATTTAAATCCGTAAATCAGAATTCGACAAATAAAATATCTAAATCGATCAGAAAAATGAGAGGAATCCAAATATGACATCCATATCATATTGTGAACCTACAAATGATTTTTGTAAAAAATTATGAACATCATATCATGTACCTGCAGTTCATATCTGACCCACTTTCTACCGATTCGGCAGAAATTTGTCTTTTTTCACTAAGGGTGGACGAAAAGGTTTTAAAATTCCCGGTTGAGACATTGTTCATGTAAGATGGTCTAGTATTTTTGAAAAATGAGGTGGTAGAATTTTTGAATTGAACATTTGGTGTTGCTTCAAAAAACGCTCTGATTTTTGCGCTCCAAAAATAGAAAATGGTTTTTCTGTGCGACGAAAAGGAAAACTTTCTCCTGCAATATTGTTCTCCATCCCATGATGCACATGCATGTACAATATGGGCACATTATCACAAACTATATCATGATTCTGCCCATAACATTGATCATTTGAACCAAAAGCCAAGAAACCTCGAATGAGATAGGTCATTTTGTGAAGGTTTTTTGAGACATAATTAATATACCAAGTTTGATATTTTTCCTTCCAACTATATCACAAAATATGACACCACGCGAAGGTCTCGCATTTTTTTGATTATTTTTGATTTAGTTATGGTCATTTGAAACTATCGTCAAACCCTAATCGAACAACGGGCATGACGATTCTTAGCTCGGGGCTGATCCTCGCTAAACTTGCATTGGATCTCTAAAGAAACATCATATTATGAACCTAAAAATGATTTTTGTAAAAAATCATGAGCATCATATCATGTACCTGCAGTTCATATCTGACCCACTTCCTACCGATTCAGCAAAAAATTGTCTTTTTCACCAGGGGTGGACGGAGAGGTTTTAAAATCCCCGGTTGGGACATTGTTCATGTAAGATGGTCTAGTATTTTTGAAAAATGAGGTGGTAGAATTTTTGAATTGAACATTTGGTGTTGCTTCAAAAACGCTCTGATTTTTGCGCTCCAAAAATAGAAAATAGTTTTTCTGTGTGACGAAAAGGAAAACTTTCTCCTGCAATATTGTTCTCCATCCCATGATGCACATGCATGTACAATATGGGCATATTATCACAAACTATATCGTGATTCTGCCCATAACATTGATCATTTGAACCAAAAGCCAAGAAACCTCGAATGAGATAGGTCATTTTGTGAAGGTTTTTTGAGACATAATCAATATACCAAGTTTGATATTTTTCCTTCCAACTATATCACAAAATATGGCACTACGTGAAGGTCTCGCATTTTTTTGAGTTAGTTATGATCATTTGAAACTATCGTCAAACCCTAATCGAACAGCGGGTATGATGATTCTTAGCTCCGGGCTGAGCCTCGCTAAACTTGTATTAGATCTATGAAGAAACACCATATTTTGAACCTAAAAATGATTTTTGTAAAAAATCATGAGCATCAGATCATGTACCTGCAGTTCATATCTTACCCACTTTCTACCGATTCGACAGAAATTTGTCTTTTTCACCATGGATGGACGAAAAGGTTTTAAAATCTCTGGTTGGGACATTGTTCATGTAAGGTGGTCTAGTATTTTTGAAAAATGGGGTGGTAGCATTTTTTAATTGAACATTTGGTGTTGCTTCACAAAACGTCCCAATTTTTGCGCTCCGAAAATAGAAAATGGCTTTTCCGTGCAACAAAAAGAAAAACTTCCTCCTGCAACATTGTTCTCCATCCCATGATGCACATGAATACACAATATGGGCATATTATCACAAACTATGTTGCGATTCTGGCCATAACATTGGTCATTTGAACCGAAAGCCAGGAATCCTCGAATGAGATAGGTCATTTTGTGAAGGTTTTTTGAGACATAATCAATATACCAAGTTTGATATTTTTCCTTCCAACTATATCACAAAATATGGCACTACGTGAAGGTCTCGCATTTTTTTGAGTTAGTTATGATCATTTGAAACTATCGTCAAACCCTAATCGAACAGCGGGTATGATGATTCTTAGCTCCGGGCTGAGCCTCGCTAAACTTGTATTAGATCTATGAAGAAACACCATATTTTGAACCTAAAAATGATTTTTGTAAAAAATTATGAGCATCAGATCATGTACCTGCAGTTCATATCTTACCCACTTTCTACCGATTCGACAGAAATTTGTGTTTTTCACCATGGATGAACGAAAAGGTTTTAAAATCTCTGGTTGGGACATTGTTCATGTAAGGTGGTCTAGTATTTTTGAAAAATGGGGTGGTAGCATTTTTTAATTGAACATTTGGTGTTGCTTCACAAAACGTCCCAATTTTTGCGCTCCGAAAATAGAAAATGGCTTTTCCGTGCAACAAAAAGAAAAACTTCCTCCTGCAACATTGTTCTCCATCCCATGATGCACATGAATACACAATATGGGCATATTATCACAAACTATGTTGCGATTCTGGCCATAACATTGGTCATTTGAACCGAAAGCCAGGAATCCTCGAATGAGATAGGTCATTTTGTGAAGGTTTTTTGAGACATAATCAATATACCAAGTTTGATATTTTTCCTCCCAACTATGTCACATAATATGACTACACACGAAGGTTTCACATTGTTTCGCTCATTTTTGTATTTTTTATGCCTGTTTTAAACTATGGTCAAAATGGCGAGTATGGAGATTCATATTCAACATAAATATCTAATATTTGAGTGTAGATAGATAGATCTTATTTTTATGCAAATTTTGATATATTATTTTTATTTTTCTGAACTAGAATGATTTTTTTATGATTTTCCTAAGAGTAATGTGATAAAAGAGAAAAAAGAAAAAAAAATAAAACTTTGCCGTGTATATATCGGAATACATACGGCAAAGGCCCTTTGCCGTGTATATTGCGGAATACACACGGTAAAGACCCTTTGCCGTGTATACTGCGGAAAACAAACGGTAAAGGGCTGGCGAGGGCACACGGCAAAGAGGCCACCGTTTGCTGCCGTTAGCTCATTCCCGTCAAGCGGACCTGTGGGGTCAAGGGTCCCTCCTCGTTGCTGTGATGACACCTATGCCGTGTGCCGCTATCAACTTTGCCGAGTGTTTTTTCTTTGCCGTGTTCCTTTGTAGGTCTTTGCCGTGTATATTTCTTTGCCGTGTTCTTTTTCAGAAATTTGCCGTGTTCGCGTACTTTGTCGTGTGCTTTCTAGGTTGTACACGGCAAAGACAAACTTTGCCGTGTTTCAGTCTATTTGGCACACGGCAAAGCCGTGTCTATACGGCAGCGGCAATTTTTCCCGTAGCGGTTTAATGGGTTCCGTTGTCCCTCATGCTTTAAAATTTCCACACCACCCACGTATCAATTTCCCTAAGATCTAAAAGTCCAAGATTCATACCACAATTCAATTTGTTCGCATTGCCCTACCTGTAGGCTAAGCCACTCTAGGTCAATCCATAGGTTAATTTCCCATTTCCAGGTCCGAGACCGTTGGCCCGATGGAAATGGAATTCGTTACCAGGTAATTGCCGCCATGGATACTCAGCATAAAAAAAGGGTCTTATGGCGGCGCACTTGGAACTTATTGCCGGTGCCGCCACCCGTTTTGCTGGTTGCCTCCGGTGCAGGCCATTTACCTCCAAGTCATTTGGTGAACTTCTCTCGCACGATCGCACTCACGTCCTACCTGGACCAATGAAATCCTGACCTGTCCCGGGACTTTGGAAAAATATAGACATTGCCCAGTGATACGTAACTGCGTATCGGAATAATACAAGCCGACTTATTGATTTAGTGTGCATGGATCATCATGACTTGATCTTGCCCTTGTGCGTGGGCAACAATTTGGTTTTATTGTCCTGCTATTGGCATCAACTAGAACATAATCCGGCAGCTGAATGCCTAGTCGCCTTATGTGTTCGTCATCAAGTCCAAGCTTAGCTCAGTTTGATACAGTACTCAGGGGTACCAGGTTGGGCAAGTCACCGTCGTGGTGACTCGGCATAAAGGCTGATGCATGATAAAGGTGGTCCGAATCATAATGATATGATCACTCACTTGAAGAAACTCGTAGGGTAGGAAGTGTCCCGAGGGCACGGGACGGTATGGTCAATGCCGATCGACACGATGTTGACTTACCTAGATGTATTATCGTATATGCAAAAAAGAAGAAAAATCAGTCTGTGAAATGCCGGTTCAAATCGGTTAGACACTTGCCAGTTGGTGTCCAAGAAAGGCACATGAGTTGTGATCAACACATCTCGTCGTCGGCTGCACAGGTCAATGTAATAAACTTGATGGAGGTAACCTCACGATGTTTCTGAAATATCTTTGTACATGTCGTTCAAGGCCATTGAAAAGCAAAAAAAATAAGCAATATATGATCTCTCGGTCGGAAAACTTGGTGTCATGGTTCAGATCGTCCACTGCTTCTACAAGTATCTGGTTCGGTAAAGTCGTCTCCGAAGTCTAACGGCATTCAAGACACGATTGAGATGCTTGATTTGAACTTGATTTTCCGGAACAGCATATCCTAATTAACCGTCCGTGTGACACTCGATATCATAGGTATATATCAAGGGGCTCCGCTGAAAACAAAAAGGTTTGAAATTCCCTAAGTACGATGTTCTATCAAGTTTTTATACAGTTCATGCTCACATGCACATATAGCTACGTACTAATCTCATACTTCCTTGCATATTGTTTCGTGGTGGATGGATCTTAATCACTCACGTTTAGTGCGATTACAACCGTGCGATGTTCAGTCATGGGTGTTAGAGGAGCACACGAATATTGGCGCGACAACTAATTATTGTCGGCAGACTTTCCACAACACAGTGTTATCAAAAAATCTTCCAGAACAATATCTCCCCTAAAGATCTACTAGGTTAATTAATCCATATAGCGATGGCAGCGATGTTTAGGCACACAAAGGACAAACGCAGCCTACATATTTCAACTTCTTTGGCCGGCATGAAAGCCTGCAAGATGTTCATCGAAGTCAACGTAGCCTACATTTCAAATTCTGCCCGCCTGTTTTGCTGGTTGCCTCGGGCGCATGCCGTTTACCTCCAAGTCATTTGGTGAACTTTTTCTCCTGGCTCGGTCACACTTGCATCCTACCAACGGAACTCGGATCTGCCCCGATATTTTTTGAAAAACGTTGTCATTGCTCAGTGAGGCATTACTGTGTGTCACTCTAGGTTCCAGATTCGAATAATTCAAGTTGACTTAGTAATTGAATGTGTCCATATCAGCATGACTTAATCGTTCCCTTGCGCGTGGGCAACCATTTGTTTTAATTGTCGTGTTGATGGATCGAATGCTTACTCCATTTATGCTTCTCGGATCAAGTCCAAGCTCGGTCGTTTCGTCGATCAGTATACCTAGTTTGGGCACGTAGTGATAACATTGTTCTCTTGGAGTGTTGGCTCAAGTGTTGACCTGCTTGCACATCGTCGACGCTAACATTACAGAATTTTCCTGGGTAGCTGGTCTGTTGGATCGATCGGCGGCCAGCTTTGATGCCCGGAACATATGCAACAACTGCCTGCATGCCCTTGCTCTAGGGCTGTATGTCGACGTGATGGCGACTTGGTACAAACAGCTAAAGCATATGCATATGCTAGAGCTGGTACGAGACATAGCGATCTCATTGCACACTTGGAGCCTCGTAGGACAGTAAGTGTCCCGAGGGCTTTGTACAGGGCAGTGGACCGCATGGTCATCAATGCTGACCGACATAATCTTGACTTTGTTAGATTTAGAGGGAGTTACACAAACCATCATTTATTGCCACTCTAGATTGCCAAAACAACAATTATAACAGTTTTTACACAAACCACCAACTCGTTGCACAGAGGTCCAAATATGGTATTAGGCTGCCTAACGGCAATTCGGACGGCTAGGGCTAGATGACAGTGATGATGTGGCATTTCCACCGGCTACTTTTTTCAAACATTTCGAAAAAATCCAATAATATATAACAATATAAACTAACAAACCTGGATAAGTTCGAAACAACTTAGATCATACGTTTAAAATATTTATCACTTTTTGTGAGGTTCGAACAAAATTTATTGAAATTTTCGAACATTTTCTAGAAAACGAAGAATATCTAAGAACTTTTCATGAAATCTAGGGTTTGTGGAGCTATTCGGCCTGCCCTCTATTCCTCTGCCTTATCGGTGGTGCCGCTCACAATGCAGTTAAGTTGTTGGATGGAGGAGAAAAGCTACAGGTCTCGTGAAAAGTTGTTGGTCTGGGAGTCCAATTTGAGGCTGTTTGATCGTGACCTAACCTAACCTGCACAGCAGGCATGACACTGGTGTGTACACATCAAAAGTTCGTAAAGGTGCTAGTTATACCATTTGTATGATTTGTACAACTTTTGGTATAGTTTCCTCTCAAACATATTCGGTGTAGTTCACTAACGTATAGTCCCTCCGTTTAGAAAGATAAGATGTTTTAGCTTTGTGAAAAAAGCGTCTAGATACATTCATTTCACAAAGCTAAAATGTCTTATATTTCTGAACGGAGCGAATAGTTTACTCAACAAACGATCTAATCACCTAGGTTAACCAGATGGATGATTTGGTTAGTGTGAGGAAAATGTATGTGTAAAAACTGCGAGAGATTCAGAGAGTATAATTTGTCCCTGCTCCTAGAGCGTGCAGTGTGCCAGGTGACTTGTAGGCGACAATGGATCACGCAGTAGTGCTGTCCTAATTCAAGCTAATTCAAGTTGAGCAAAGCAGCAAGAGTGATCGCCTACTTATCATAACTTATATCTAAATTTCTTCATACACGCATGATCGGAGCTTATTTTCTACTAGTACCTTATTAAACGCAGAGATCGATGCATTGTGTATACTACTTCCTCCGGGAGTAGTAGTATTTTGCATTTATGTGTGGATGGGTTTGAACATTGGACGGGTCATTTCATTTCTACATAGTGCATAACCAATTAGCCACGAAGGCCCAGATACATATATAGGGAATGTATCTGAATTTTAACCCGCGTAAAAATTTCAAATTAAGTGAATTGTTTATAGTGACACTGACTTTTTATTGGCTCTAACAAATTTGTTGAATTTCCACCAAAGTTTCTACGTAATTCAAACCTGTGTCGAGAAATGTAACTCGTCCGAGGAGAGGTAATGACGCAGCAAGCCGAACACACCTGCAAATGGAGGTCGAAGACTTGCAGTCCTGCTCAGCTCATGCTCCACCATCAGAAAATGTCCCGCTACCTCCCAATTGAACTTGTGCAACCGACTGCGGTAGTGGCCGGATAGTTAGAGGTGTAAGTGGTATCCTGTCATGGCCCCATTTATAGTTATCCTATAAGTGGGACATTAACGTGATCCCACTTGACACGTTGATGATAGTAGAGTTGGGCTACTCCATTTCACTATCTGGATCACTTGGACTTTCCCGGAGCTGGACCTCTCGGGCATCATAAACCCCTTGTTGATTGCCTCCGAGACAAAGTACTAATTAGAGAAAATAGAGGAGCTATACTAATTAGATATTTTTGAAAGGTGTGTTAATACTAATTTTGCAAGCCCAATGTTTGTAGCACAATCTCCTCGCTCCATTTCCATGTTTGATTGTTCATGTCGACGAACAAGAACTTGCGGGCATTAAGAAAGGGGGGGGGGGGGGGGGATGAACCACATCTCCCCAATCAGCGGGATATCAACGAAGTGGAAGACCAAGAGTCCATCAACCCGTACTAGGCCCATAAGCCAAGAAAATAGGGCAACTACCCAGAGTCCAGACGAGAAGAAACAAATACTTAAAGTACTTATAATATTATCTATTGTGCCTAGGAAATAAATATTAATCTTTGTTTGTAGGAAAAGGTCCACACCACATACCAATATGATTAACAACCACAAGTTTAGTGAGGTTGTACTAAAAATCTGTGCTAAATAGATTTTCACGTTTAATTTCAACATGACTTTTATTTCAGAAACTAACGGAAGAACTTGTATACACAAGATTATAACAAGAAAATTCATACGAGCAGAAAAAGTTTTATACACAAGATAACATGCAAAATCATACGAGCATATGAAATAAATAATTTGTATGTGTGAGCAATAGAATCCACATCTTTCCATTTTCATATCTTATTACATATAACAAGTGTTCTTATTTTGGTCCCATGTACGAAGAATGCTCAGGTTGTAAATTTGCGATTTTTTTTGTATCTTGTAAGTCACATTTCATCACAAACGATCATGCCAACAATGTGGTTCAGTTTATACTCAAGAATTTTAAATAGGTATGATAACATAGTCATATACTAGAAACAACTACTATCTTATTTGTTAGATTGTATGCATTAGTGATCTTTGGTATAAATATGTTTACACTATAATTTATGCAAAAGAAACTTTTTATCTCAAATACAGTTCAAATTAATTTAGCACAACATTAGTTTAATTGGAGAAATAGTTTATAATTATATTGTACGAACAATAAAAATGCTCTCTTTGTCTCTTGATATAAGATACTATTATATTCAATATATTAGTATAATAGATGTAATAAAATATTATATTATGGACGAAGGGAAATATAAATAACATAAGTTATAATATTTCAGCATAAAAAATAATTTCTTAAAAGTATAAAAGTTGAATACAAATTAAAGTTATTTTAGGTGCTCGAGTCCAAGTTTTTTCTTCCTACCAAGTTATTCGTTTAATTACATCTATCCAAGAACTAAAGATCACAAATGAAACAAGAAACAATGAATACTTTCTAGCAGACTTAACTTATAACTTCATTTATCTAAACATCGAACTAGTCTGCCCCGAGATTTTTTGAAAAACGTTGCCATTGCTCAGTGAGGCATTACTATGTGTCAGTCTAGGTTCCAGATTCGAATAATTCAAGTTGACTTAGTAATTGAATGTGTCCATATCAGCATGACTTAATCGTTCCCTTGCGCGTGGGCAACCATTTGTTTTAATTGTCGTGTTGATGGATCGAATGCTTACTCCATTTATGCTTCTCGGATCAAGTCCAAGCTCGGTCGTTTCGTCGATCAGTATACCTAGTTTGGGCACGTAGTGATAACATTGTTCTCCTGGAGTGTTGGCTCAAGTGTTGACCTGCTTGCACATCGTCGACGCTAACATTACAGAATTTTCCTGGGTAGCTGGTCTGTTGGATCGATCGGCGGCCAGCTTTGATGCCCGGAACATATGCAACAACTGCGTGCATGCCCTTGCTCTAGGGCTGTATGTCGACGTGATGGCGACTTGGTACAAACAGCTAAAGCATATGCATATGCTAGAGCTGGTACGAGACATAGCGATCTCATTGCACACTTGGAGCCTGGTAGGACAGTAAGTGTCCCGAGGGCTTTGTACAGGGCAGTGGACCGCATGGTCATCAATGCTGACCGACATAATCTTGACTTTGTTAGATTTAGAGGGAGTTACACAAACCATCATTTATTGCCACTCTAGATTGCCAAAACAACAATTATAACAGTTTTTACACAAACCACCAACTCGTTGCACAGAGGTCCAAATATGGTATTAGGCTGCCTAACGGCAATTCGGACGGCTAGGGCTAGATGACAGTAATGATGTGGCATTTCCACCGGCTACTTTTTTCAAACATTTCGAAAAAATCCAATAATATATAACAATATAAACTAACAAACCTGGATAAGTTCGAAACAACTTAGATCATACGTTTAAAATATTTATCACTTTTTGTGAGGTTCGAACAAAATTTATTGAAATTTTCGAACATTTTCTAGAAAACGAAGAATATCTAAGAACTTTTCATGAAATCTAGGGTTTGTGGAGCTATTCGGCCTGCCCTCTATTCCTCTGCCTTATCGGTGGTGCCGCTCACAATGCAGTTAAGTTGTTGGATGGAGGAGAAAAGCTACAGGTCTCGTGAAAAGTTGTTGGTCTGGGAGTCCAATTTGAGGCTGTTTGATCGTGACCTAACCTAACCTGCACAGCAGGCATGACACTGGTGTGTACACATCAAAAGTTCGTAAAGGTGCTAGTTATACCATTTGTATGATTTGTACAACTTTTGGTATAGTTTCCTCTCAAACATATTCGGTGTAGTTCACTAACGTATAGTCCCTCCGTTTAGAAAGATAAGATGTTTTAGCTTTGTGAAAAAAGCGTCTAGATACATTCATTTCACAAAGCTAAAATGTCTTATATTTCTGAACGGAGCGAATAGTTTACTCAACAAACGATCTAATCACCTTGGTTAACCAGATGGATGATTTGGTTAGTGTGAGGAAAATGTATGTGTAAAAACTGCGAGAGATTCAGAGAGTACAATTTGTCCCTGCTCCTAGAGCGTGCAGTGTGCCAGGTGACTTGTAGGCGACAATGGATCACGCAGTAGTGCTGTCCTAATTCAAGCTAATTCAAGTTGAGCAAAGCAGCAAGAGTGATCGCCTACTTATCATAACTTATATCTAAATTTCTGCATACACGCATGATCGGAGCTTATTTTCTACTAGTACCTTATTAAACGCAGAGATCGATGCATTGTGTATACTACTTCCTCCGGGAGTAGTAGTATTTTGCATTTATGTGTGGATGGGTTTGAACATTGGACGGGCCATTTCATTTCTACATAGTGCATAACCAATTAGCCACGAAGGCCCAGATACATATATAGGGAATGTATCTGAATTTTAACCCGCGTAAAAATTTCAAATTAAGTGAATTGTTTATAGTGACACTGACTTTTTATTGGCTCTAACAAATTTGTTGAATTTCCACCAAAGTTTCTACGTAATTCAAACCTGTGTCGAGAAATGTAACTCGTCCGAGGAGAGGTAATGACGCAGCAAGCCGAACACACCTGCAAATGGAGGTCGAAGACTTGCAGTCCTGCTCAGCTCATGCTCCACCATCAGAAAATGTCCCGCTACCTCCCAATTGAACTTGTGCAACCGACTGCGGTAGTGGCCGGATAGTTAGAGGTGTAAGTGGTATCCTGTCATGGCCCCATTTATAGTTATCCTATAAGTGGGACATTAACGTGATCCCACTTGACACGTTGATGATAGTAGAGTTGGGCTACTCCATTTCACTATCTGGATCACTTGGACTTTCCTGGAGCTGGACCTCTCGGGCATCATAAACCCCTTGTTGATTGCCTCCGAGACAAAGTACTAATTAGAGAAAATAGAGGAGCTATACTAATTAGATATTTTTGAAAGGTGTGTTAATACTAATTTTGCAAGCCCAATGTTTGTAGCACAATCTCCTCGCTCCATTTCCATGTTTGATTGTTCATGTCGACGAACGAGAACTTGCGGGCATTAAGAAAGGGGGGGGGGGGGGGGGGGAGGAATGAACCACATCTCCCCAATCAGCGGGATATCAACGAAGTGGAAGACCAAGAGTCCATCAACCCGTACTAGCCCATAAGCCAAGAAACGAATACTTAAAGTACTTATAATATGATCTATTGTGCCTAGGAAATAAATATTAATCTTTGTTTGTAGGAAAAGGTCCACACCACAGACCAATATGATTAACAACCACAAGTTTAGTTAGGTTGTACTAAAAATCTGTGCTAAATAGATTTTCACTTTTAATTTCAACATGACTTTTATTTCAGAAACTAACGGAAGAACTTGTATACACAAGATTATAACAAGAAAATTCATACGAGCAGAAAAAGTTTTATACACAAGATTATAACATGCAAAATCATACGAGCATATGAAATAAATAATTTGTATGTGTGAGCAATAGAATCCACATCTTTCCATTTTCATATGTTATTACATATAACAAGTGTTCTTATTTTGGTCCCATGTACGAAGAATGCTCAGGTTGTAAATTTGCGATTTTTTTTGTATCTTGTAAGTCACATTTCATCACAAACGATCATGCCAACAATGTGGTTCAGTTTATACTCAAGAATTTTAAATAGGTATGATAACGTAGTCATATACTAGAAACAACTACTATCTTATTTATTAGATTGTATGCATTAGTGATCTTTGGTATAAATATGTTTACACTATAATTTATGCAAAAGAAACTTTTTATCTCAAATACAGTTCAAATTAATTTAGCACAACATTAGTTTAATTGGAGAAATAGTTTATAATTATATTGTACGAACAATAAAAATGCTCTCTTTGTCTCCTGATATAAGATACTATTATATTCAATATATTAGTATAATAGATGTAATAAAATATTATATTATGGACGAAGGGAAATATAAATAACATAAGTTATAATATTTTAGCATAAAAAATAATTTCTTAAAAGTATAAAAGTTGAATACAAACTAAAGTTATTTTAGGTGCTCGAGTCCAAGTTTTTTCTTCCTGCCAAGTTATCCGTTTAATTACATCTATCCAAGAACCAAAGATCACAAATTAAACAAGAAACATAGAATACTTTATAGCAGACTTAACTTATAACTTCATTTATCTAAACATCGAACTAGTATGATGAGCCGATGTACAAGGACGATGGTAAAATGTAGGATAGTAAAGATCTAGTTCAGTGAGCATACCTCGAGATCAATTTTCTTTCATTCATGTTTGTCTTTAGTGCTGTGGAATCTTGTATCGCTACGCCTATTATGATTTCTTCTAGCTTGTTCTTCATGATTTGGGCCAATTTACCGACTTCAGCCAAGTCGTTCATGATCTCTAGAAGGGGTTTCGTGTCCAGTTAGAAACGGTCATCACCAAAAAGAAAAAAATGGAAGAGAAATAAGTTGTAGTGTCACCTTTCATTGTAGATGAATAGAGGGAGACTGAACCCAGATCATGGTTGACTTCCTGTAGTGAGGGAGTAGAAAAGAAAACACAATCTATTAAATCAGCTCAAAACGGAAGTTGTTTGCAAGTAATAAATTGCAAATCTAGAATAAGTTTAGCAGTAGTTGTTGAAGCAGTCTGTCCATCTTGTCTAACATCATCTCAATCTCGAGCATCTCAAACTCTTTGGTGGGAAGAGGCGAGGAATCTCCTTGCTCTGTATCAGCAACCGAGTCATCCACGTTCACCTTGAACTGAGCACTACTTCCCCCTCTAGGCCGTCCACCCCCGGCGGCAAAGCACGCATGGCCGAGCGAATCCTCCAAAAGATGATCACGAGGATAATGAGAAGGACACCCGCTACCACCGTCGTCTTGTCCCACCAAGGCCATGCCGCAATGATCTCCACGATCTTCGTCAGTACATCTCCATAATCTCTCTTCCCGACCGGTCGTGGTGGCCGGGCGGCTAGCCGCCTCGCCATTTGCAAGGATGCTGCGAGTCTGCGAGAGACTGGGAGCAAGCAAGGAGGAAGAAAGGAGAGGGAGGAAGGGAGGGGGCTTTGGAGTTGGGGGATTTTATCTAGGCCCGGGGCGTCGCCGCGTTAAAAGAGTGTTGGTATCGTCCACGAAAAAGTATATAAAAACTTCAATATGGCGAAATTTCCTCAAACTTGAACAAAAAAGTTTCTTACAGTGGTTTATCAAAATACAAGAAAAACAAGAAAAAAAGCTAGTACATATCGGGACGACGGTAGAAGGTGGTGTAGTCACCTCCTCCGCCGTCATCGTCGCTTGGCCCTGCCCGTTATCGCCGCCGCACCACTGCCCCGGCGCTCTCGGCCTAGCCTTGTGCTCGTCGTCGCTGTCATAGAGGATGATGACGCCATGATTGAGGCGAGGCTGGCGGCGCGCAGCTCACTCCATGGCCCGGCACTGGCGCTCCACCTCCTCCTACTCTGGCTTGGCCTTGGACCAGGCAAGCGCAAACTCCAACGACGTTGGAGCATGTTGTCAAAGGATGCGTGCTCGGCCTCCGTCTGGCCGGGGAAATCATCGGGTTCGTCCGGCGCCTGCGGCTTCAGTGTGCTCCGCACATACTCCCGTGGCGCCAACCATGAGGGCTCCGGCTTCACCAGGGCCGGCCCATAGGGCGAGGCAGAGGGGCGCTCGCCCTGGGCCCCCATGGTCTAGGGACCCCGGTCCATGACTTATCTATATACCCATATTTGTCTAATACTTTTAACGTCTAGCAATGTACAATAATTCTTGAAAATATCAATGCTTGTCTAAAAAAAGAAAATATAGATGGTTTAAGCTATAGCCTGTTAGGACTACTGTTACTCCTAGTTCTCAAAAAAATATACTCTAACATTATCGAATATTTTTTACTTGATGACATTATTTTGTTGGTCTCTCGAAATGTGAGAATAACACCGGTTCTCACATTCCTTTACAAGTTTATGACTATATTTATCGATCGGATAAGTATATTATTATGCAACCAACTCTCTTATGATTCCCAACAATTCTACTTGCCCTATCTTATATGTTGAGAAACTATTCCATCTTCTTACAAATTCAGTGCCTAATATGTTTACCCATCAACTCATTTTCTGCACACGCATATGTCCACAAGTAGAAACTAATAAAATAACTATCATGATATATAATTCGCTCAATCAATAGAAATAAGTGGTTTCGAATGTCTTCACCGAGATTTCAAAGATCATGTATATATCAAATGTACAGATTATTTAATTTTCTATTGCATTATAGTAATTTCTCTTACGTACTAATATTTTTAAGTCTTTTATGTGTGAACAATTGGCCGAGGTTGCATGCATTGTTGAGACGCCTAAGAATGCTAATCATGATAAACTTTGAGTACTCTTTAAAAGTTTAGCATAAATATTAAATATATTTCTAATACTATTATTTTTTGAGTAGGGGGGCCATTGCCCCCCTTGACCCTAGGAAATATCTGACACATTAAACAAGGGGCCTTTGATTTCATATTGCCCTAGGGCCCCAAAAATCTATGGAGCGGCCCTGGGCTTCACCACCATCGCTAGAGCTGGGCTCCTTCTTCAGCTTGACGAGGAGAAGGTGCCCACGTAGCGGCGAAGACACACCTACTAATATTTTGATGTTTAGGTGGGTGGTTTACCCCATGTTCGCTCCCATGGTCAAGGGGAAAGATGATGATTTTGTTAAGCATGAAATCTTCACGATTATAATCTTGAGTTGGGATTGTTGGGTGCATGCGGTGATGTGCATGCATGTGAGTGTGTTAAGATTTTCTAATATTTTTGTAATTGCACGGAGCACGTTGTTTGTTCCCAACTAGCATGGTGGCCCTCGCAAGTGCGATGGCATCACCTTTTTAAATTGGTTAAAAAATTATGAGGAATAATTATGGTCTCAGGGATATCGCACATTATAGGAAGCAATATTGTTCCACAACAATCACAAATGTTACTCCCTCTGATCCAATTCATTATCGCAGTTTTGGTCAGATTCGGTCTAGATACATGCGTATCTAGACATATTTCAGCAGGCAGGCTTGCTCATTTAAAAAACTGATATGACCATTACTTTGGATCAAGGGCGTATCTTAAATAAAATATAGATATGCGGGTAATATGTATCTAGACACATTTCAGCACGCAGGCTCGCTAATTTTAAAAAAATGATGCGACCATTAATTTGGATCGGAAGGCGTATCTTAAATAAAATATATATATGTGCGGGTAATATCTTTAGACACCTTAGTTGTTGTAAGTAGCTCGGTAAATAGAACTATAGTTTTTATGAGATGTTAGTTTAATTATAAGTTTTCTCAATGAATCAAAAGAAAATCCCTAAAAATTATTTGATCTGTATGATGTATCCTTCTTCCTTTTTATGCTAAATATTTTTTTTCTACACTCCTCGTATATGTTTCATTGTTTTTCTTAATGCTTCACATCCATAACTTGAGGAGATAATTGCTCAATTTTTTTTTTGCAAATTGTAATAATTTAGAAGATTTCAACTGTATGTGTATGTGTGTATATATATACATATATATATAGAGTGACGCTATTTGACACTCAGGGTGTAGAATAGTTATTCTTCACCCACCCTCTATCTTTTAAACCGTACATGATTTTTACGTCACGTAAATATTTTCTTACCTCAGAAGTCAAGATGAACATAAGAAAATTTAGACATGTCGTAAAAAAATTTGTTTACATACGTATAAAAATACGACATAAAATGCATATTTTCTATGTATTTTACACTATAATGACTCAAAACTTGTATTTTTATGTCATTTTTTTGCATTTCTAATAAATATGAACATAATTACTAGCATACAAAACATAAATTTCTGAATGTGAGAAGATAAAAATATGTGGGGTGCAAAATAACTATTCTGCACCCTGGGTGCTGAATAGGATATATATATATATATATATATATATATATATATATATATATATACACGCTATTCTACAACCCCTTGTAAAATAACTATTTTACAACCCTTTCTAAACTTTTAGGGAACCCTTTCTGAACTTCACGCGATAAGACAGTGAACTTCCTAAAGCACTACCGAGAATCTATGTTTTGGCAAACAATATTTTAAGCGCAGTTTTTGAACCATTTATCAGAATAATGCGTATAATATATCATCAGAAACATATGAAAATTGCAAAATGTTTATATTCACAAAGTTTTCCCGAATTTCATACGGTTTAGAAATAATTTTAAATATACTAAATAGTATTTTCACGAAATTAGGTGTTTTCGTACAGTATTTTGCCCGCAGTTTTCAAACCGCTTATCGGATTGATATTTGTGATATAATGTTGAAAAGGTATTGAAATTTTGCAACTTATTTGTTTTTAAAGTTTTCCTAAATTTCTCACAGTTTAAGAGAAGTTCTAGATATAATAAAAACTATTTCCGTCATTTTGTCCGCTTTCACTGTTTTTCGGGTCTTATTTTCAACACGCTTGTCGGATCGACGCGTATAATATACCATTGGAATTTTGTTGAAAATACAAAACTTTTTTGTTTTTATAGTTTTTCTAAATGGTTCACTATTTTAAAGTAATTTTAAATATACCGTAAAAAGAAATTGTTGACGTCACGTCAACGGTTTGAAGTTGACGTGTCTTCGATAGTTGGGTGAGGTGGACGACATGTTAGATTGAAATTAGAGTCATATTGATGTCAATTACTTAAGGCAGAGGTCAATTGGTGCAATCGGTGCTCGTATGGATAACATTAGTATGTAGGATTTCCGTCCATAAAAATATAGTACACGAACTATCAATAACATGCATGTGAACTTCCCCTTATGTGTAAGTGAACTTCCGATCGCGACGTGTGCGCCCATCACTGCGCCTGTCTTTTCATCGTAGTTTTTCAACAGTTTATTAGAACGATACAAATTATATATTGTTGAAAAGCTATGCAAATTCCGCATCTTTTCATATAGATCACTTTTCAAAAAATAAATAAATCTAAGAGCAGATTTAAATATATAAAACTCTAATTTTAAACTTTCTCGCTGTATTCAAACTGCTTTTTTAAAGTTAACTTCAAGGCTATATGTAGTAAACTACTAATGCTCACTAAGTGAATATTTATGTTTTTATCACGTTTTTTATACTAAGTGGACTACAAAGTTGTGTACATTGAACATTTCAAATCTGAAGAGAGGACTTCTCATTTTTATTTGTTATTTACATGACATTTTTTTCGTGTATAAATATTGAACTTAGTGAATTTTCTGTTTGCGAGTCGTGAACTGCTCACCCGCTAGTTGTGAACCGCCTAATATCGATAGTGAACCTTCACAAACACTGAATTTTTCGAGTGGACTTCAAAATTTTATATTGTGAACTTCGAATTTTTTGAATACTGAACTTCTGTTTTTGTGCTTTTTTGGTGTAATATTCTTGATAATGAAATTTCCAAATCATAATGTTGAACTTCCTAAAATCATTAAATTTAAGATCCTAGCTAATTTAAGGTGAACCGCCCGGTCGCGAGCTGTGAACTGCCTAGCCACGAGTTGTGAACTTCCTATCATTGATAATGAATTTTTTGTCACGCTCAAAGTGAACTTTCACAAAAAGTGAATATTAGAGTGGACCTCAAAATTTTATATAGTGTAATAATTCGATATTTTGAATAGTAAACTTCGAGATAATCAGGAGGCCTCTGCCCCCAGCGGTTGTGGAGTAAGAAGGTGGGCAGAGGAGGGGCTCGGAGGTGGCAGACCGCGGTGGGGGCGGCGCGGGAGGTATGGAGGGGGTGGAGCACGGGAGGTGGGGCGTGGGCGACGCGCCTGAGGTATGGCGGGGGCGGCGCGTCGGAGGTATGGCGGAGGCGGCACGCCGGAGTTGGGGCGGGAGTGGCGCGGGTAGGGAGTGGCGGTGCCGGTTGCCGAGGAAGGAGGCGGGGTAGGGAGTGAACTGTCATTTCCATCTAGTCTACTTCACAATAAAAAGAGGTGAACTTTTCTGATCAGAGAACTAAACTTCCAATTGAAAAGTATGCACCGTCCGAGATACACAAGTTCACCTCCCGGTCTAAATGAGTTCTTTAATAGCAAAATTGGTGTTTTAAAGCAGCAATAAAATGAACTTCCTTTTTGCCAAAAAAAAACTTCATTCAGACATTACTGGAAGAAAAAAGAATAGACTTCCCGCTGTAAGAAAATGTATATTTCACTCACGGATGAAGTGTTCACAGCAGATAAAAGTGAACCTCTTACACTAGAACCTCTGACACTGAACGACCTCCCATAAAATTAATGGTGAACTTACCTTTAAACAAAGTATAGTAACGTGGGTTTATGTAGATTCGAATGTATCTATATACTAAAATATGTCTAGATACATCCGAATCTAGACAAATCTACGTCACTTATTTTGGGACGGAGGGAGTATTATGAAACGGAGGGAATAGTATATTGTGACTCACAAAGAACTAGTATGTCCTAAGTTCATGTTCCGTGGCCGGCATCACATATGCATTAAAGATTGCGAAATGTTTATCTTTCCATTGTTTGGATTGCAGCTGATCTGACAAGAACTTCCATGAAGCCGGAATCAAGTATAGGCTGGTCACAGATTTAGTTATACTGTGACTCATCGGACAGTATATATAGGTAGGTTCTAGAAACTGGCCAGCCATGCATCTATATTCATTTTGTATGTGTGTGGTGTGTGTAAGTTATTCTGAGGCACGCATTTTCACGGTTACTTTGAGGTCTTCGTCTTCTCTGTCTTGCTAAGAAAGACCCTCCGATTCTGAAAAATTAGATGCATCCATGTTGGCTGTTGCTTGCTACCACAGGAGATCCCAGCTTTTTTTTTCTGAAGGAAGATCCGAGCTAATATTACCACCATGTAGTTTTCACAACAGCTATGTCGAGCGGAAATTTAGCAGGTAAGATGTTCACGTTATCACGTCCTTGTCCGAAGATATTTGCCTGGCTCCTCCAGGCTAATATCACCATCACCTTAATTCGGCTTCACATGTAAGCGTGGTCTGGCCGGCCAGCCGGCCATCATGCCACTGGTCCCAAGCTGCAAGCGGCGATATCTTTCGGACCATTGAGCTGAACGCGCTGCCCCTGATGGCCCATGATGTAACCACAACTTGCATTTCCGATCATGGTCATGTGCATTTAGGCTGCTCGATGGAGGGGGATAGCAACAGGTCCTGCGAAAAGTTGTTGCTCTGCGAGTCCAGTTTGAGGCTGCAGATGGCGACCTAACCTAACCAATTAGGATGTGTTTTTGGGTGAAGGTCTTGTTAAGGATGCTTGTTAGAACATTTGTATGGTGAAATTTAACATTTTGGTATAGTTATCAACATATGATCTGATTCTGATCACATAGGTTAACCCGATGGAGGATTGTTGGTTAATCTGAAGAAAATGTACTTGTGAAAGTGCGTCATATTCAGAGAGTACAATGTATCTCTGATCATATAGCAGTAATGTTAGGTGACTGGTACCGCGACAATGGATCAAGCGGTACTACTTGAAGCTAATTCAAGATGAGCAAAGGAGCTGAGAGCGATCACATACTAATCAGTATCAGATTTCCTGAAAATTACTGCATGCACGGTTGATCAATGCCTCTTCTTTACCTTATTAAATGGAGATACTAGAAGTTATTTGCATCTATCTGTGGATGGATTTCAACATTGGACGGGTCATTTCATTTGTACATAGTGTATAACCAATTGGACCCAAAGGCCCCGGTACATAGGGAACGTATCTAAATTTAAACCCGTCTGAACAATTCGAACTAAATGGATTGTTTATAGTGAATCTGATTTTTTTACTAGCTCTGAAAATTTTGTTGATTTTCGACCAAAGTTTCTGCTTAATTCAAACCCGTGTTGAGAAGGTCACGACGCAGCAAACCGAGCACTCCTGCAAATAGAGGCCGAAAACCTTTGCAGTCTCCTTCCTGAAGGGAACATATGGAGAGATGCCCGGCTCATTCCCCATGGTCCGAAAAGGTCTTGCTACCTCCCAAACTGAACTTGCACAACTGACAGCGGTAGTGGCGTGACTGTTAGAGATGTAAGTGATATTCCGTCAATGTCCCATTTATAGTTTAATGGGAATTATCTAGTTTATATTTTGAACCAAAATTTGAATTAGAAATTTCCAAATAAACTATAAGTGGGACATTAGCATGAGCCCACTTGACACATAATGATATTAGTGTCGGCGGGCTTCTCCATTTCGTTTCTGGATCGCTTGGACATTCCTGGAGCTAGACCTCTCCGGTACCCCTAAGACCCTCGCTGATTGACTCCGAGACGAAGTACTAACTAGAGAAAAAAGAGGAGCACATACTAATTAGAGAATTTTGAAAGTGTGTTAATATACTAATTAGATAGGTAGCCAGCCCCACAGCTACCATAAGAAGGGAGGCGGAGGCCAAGTCGCCTAGGGTTTCCAACCCTAGTGCCGGCGGCGGCTACAAGGGGAGGTGGTGGCCGCTCCCTTACCCCTCTCTCAAGTTACTATCTATCAATCTCCCCTTATATAAACCCCCCAAGGGATGCCCCACAAAATAGCTAGTTATTCTCCCCATAAGGCGCAGCCCTCTATCTCTTTCCTTCGCGGAGAATTCTCCGTATACATATGTCGAAAGGCTGCGGAGATCTCACCTGGATTTCATTGTTATGGATGGAAATGGTCTCGGGGATTGGATAGTGTTACGCGAGAACAATGGTAGATGTATTACACTTGTAGTCCTCGTACAAGATTTGTTCATGGGAATCAACAAGTCCTTCATCAACTATCATCGTCAACTTCTTTCGATTCAACGTTGGTACGATGGTCTACATCCATTGTCGTTCTTGTTATCTCCATCGACTATATTGGTGTTCTTAATAAGGCCATATTGTTTGTTTTCCATACTCGAAACCAAAACAATGGTAACAAAGTGATCTATTCTTAGATTTCAATCGGATCTATAGTACACGCGTATAAACCTTGTTACTATATCATGTAAGGCACATTTGATCACAAAAAATCATTAAAGAATCATGTCGACAGTGAGGTTCAGTTTATACTCCATAATTTTAAATACATATGATTACCTAGTCATTGACTAGAAACAACCTAGTCATTTACTAGAAACAACTACTAACTTATTTGTTAGATAGTAGGCATTATGAATCTTTGCTATAACTATGTTTACACTATGATTTACGCAATTATTAAAAAATAACTCAAGACTAAACTTTTGTTCTAAAACACAGTTCAAATTATTTCAATGGTTTAATTGAAGACATACATTATAATTGTATTGTAAGAAAACTATAAGTACTCTCCTCGTCTCATGATATAACATGCTTTTACAATCAATATATGAGTATATTGGATCTAATAACATCTTATATTATGGACGAATGGAGTAACATTTAGCAACATTTCTATGTGGTTAACTACAAAATGTAAATAACGTAAATTATAATATTATAGCATGAAAAAATATTTTATCAAAAGTATAAAAGTTCAATACAAATTATAGTGATTGTATCCACTCGAATACAGGTTTTTCTTCCTGCCAAGTTCCAAGTTAGTAGTTCAACCACATCCATCCAAGTATTAAGAATCACATATCAAAAACAACAACAAGTAATACTTGTTGCTAGACCTTATTTATGTAAGCATGAAAATGGTATAGCAACCAATATACAAAGACAAGGGTGAAACTGAGGATACACACATAAAAATTCTGATTTTGTTGTCCAACAAAAGAGAAATATCATATGATCACACCAATTTTGCAATGCTATATTTGTATAGTAACACTACATACTGTAGTGTGGTACCATTAGAGGTTTGGACATGTTAAAAAATGGTTTACTGATTATTTTTTGAGTTCATCCCACTCGTCTCATTGAGATACTGCTTCTCCAAGAATATAGATCGTAGATGAGAGTGTTCTTATTGCGGCAGCATCTTATCAAATTAACCCATGCTTCTCCAACTATACATATCATAGTGTACAGTGGTGCCAGTGCACAATAACGTCCTTCTTGGTCCATCCACATTAAATGTCCCCACAAAAATCATCCTTACATATTAGGTATACTTAACATAGATTTTTTGGAGTTTACGAACAAATATAATTCTTACGACACAAAGTGGAGGGAGAAGGTATTAAATGAGACACAATAGAGATGAGCATGGAGGAGAAAGAAAATGCAGAGGTATACATGATGGTCGACGAGAATTGTTTTTATCGGTATCGTACCTACTAATTCATATAGAAGATTAAGATTTTCTCGATGGAAAGTTGTGTTTCGTGGATTCTAACATCAACATTCCACAGAGACTTTACACACCCCGCAAATCTATGTGGCATACTGATGGCTCCAAAAATAGCCATTTTTCATTGCGTTTAAACATTGTTTTTAGTCAAGCAGATGACAAGAAATTCTCTATCCTTACCACTAATGACTAATAATTTTAAAGATATGAAAACCATTGCTTTGATTTGTGCTGTGCAAAAAATCACGTTTTTTAATGCGAAATATGGAGTCATAACGAAGGTTTTGAGGAAGTCCACATGACCAAATAATTCTATAGAAAATACCAGGCATCTGCAGCCCTATACCATCTGGCAACGGATCCATCTCGTCTAACCCTACAACTTTCATTAAGGTGCCTATATATTTTAATGCCTCAGCCGCCGCGCAGAAGGCCGCTATTCTCAGATTGCATCACAACAACACTAAAGGAGATCCACACCATAGTTCATCCCTTCCATCTTTCATTCCCTCCATTAGCCATAGCCATTACTTTGTACTTGAGATCTCCTTGTGATTCGGTGACCATTATAAGAATATTTGATTTTAATCTAAGTATTTTGCACAATATTTTCTACCCTTGATCTTATTGTTATGAGTGAGTAGTCCTAACAGGCTGCGGGTTGGGGAGAAATCTCCAGCAATTATGTGCATCTAATCTATGGGAGCACTGTGTATTGTTTGAAAGAGAGATTTGTATGTTTTGTTTCTTTGTCTCTTGTCTCGATCTTTGGATTTTTAGGTACCCGAGACCCCCGAGATTGATAAAGGCTTGAGGTGAGATACTTGGCTAGCAGCGATCTCTTAGGAAACCTAGTGACACAAAGGGTTGTACGGTCTTCGCTTAGCGACCCATTCGGGATCACAGCAACATCACCACTTAATGCTTTGATATGTGATTTACACTTAATAATTTTTTGTAGTCCGGTGCTTCGTGGTGCACTCGGTTGGATCAGAAGACTGTTGCTATGCCTATTGCCTCTTAGGGGCTCTAGTATATTAGGATGTGTTACCCACAAGATATAAAACATTACACATGACTATGCTTATTGTTATATTTTATCCCATATGATGTGCAGCTGCAGGTGAATCTTCAACCCTGGCCTATCTTCATCCATTAAATCAACCCACGATAAAAGTGAACTAGATTGGTCCGGTAAACGAAGGTAAAACAAAGAAAAAGTCTTGCAGACATGTACTTTTTATTTCCTTTTGGCATTGTTTCCCAAGGTTCGGTTAAACCTAGGTTTACTAGAGCAAAAAACTATTATACTACATCCGTGAATCCAAATCGAAGGTATCAACCATTTTTCTGGTGCCGTTGCCGGGGGAAAATATTTTGCTATCCTGGTGAGGTCACTAGAGACCTTGTTTTTAGTTTTATTATTTGTTTGTAGTGTATTTCTTGTTATTAGTTTACTTTATTGTTATCTATTTGAAAGCCAAAAAAATAGTTACTTGTTATTTGTTTTTTACTTAAAAATACCAAAAATATAAAATCCATGGCTCAAAAGAGACTTGGGGAGTATGCTACTCCCACTGATAATTTTATTTGTCCACCTATTACTCAGCTCACTGTTGATGCAGAAGCATATAAAATTGAGCCTAACCTTTTAAGTTTGGTTCAACAAAACCAATTTGAAGGCTCATCTTCTGAGGATCCTGGTTTGCACTTAAACACTTTTACTAAAATTTGCGACATGATGCATATTAAGGATGTAGATCCAAATGCTATTAAATTATGTTTATTTCCTTTCTCTCTTAGAGGAAAGGCTAAGAAGTGGTTGCTAGCTCTACCTAAGGGCACTATTAAATCTTGGGAGGAATGTACTAATATTTTATGACTAAATTTTTTTCCCCAACTAAAACTATGCAACTAAGATCCAACATTACAAGTTTTAGACAAGAAGATCACGAGCCACTAACGCTTGCATGGGAAAGGATGAAAGAAGCCATAATGAACTGTCCTAGTCATAGGATGGAAGAATGATTTATATTACATTTATTTTATAATGGCCTTAACCCAATGTCTAAGTCTATGCTAGATACCGCAGCATGAGGGACAATCATGGGAAGGCAAGTGAGTGTTGCAAATAAATTGCTTGATGATATGCAAAAAAATCATGCCTAATGGCATGTGGAAAGAACCTAAAAAAGGGTGAATTTAGTCACCGAGGTAAACAATGAAGAGCTTACATCTAAGGTATACGAGTTATTTAACATAGTAAAGGGTAAGAAAGATATCCAAGTTAATGTTATCACTACCGATGTTAATGATGTTAATTTTATAGCTCGCACTCCTTATAATCCTGCTTGGAAGAACTAAAATTTTGCTTATAATGTTCAAATACATTATTCTAGTCCTGCAGGAGCTCCTTATAATAATTATGATAATCATAATGGAGCAAATTATGGAAATCTCTCATTTGAACAAACTATTAGAACCTTTATGCAAGCTCAAACCGAGCAAAATAATATGCTTGTCAAAATCACGGAGAACCATGAAAGTTGTATAGAAAAATTATCTAACCAACTTGTTGCAATTAGAAATGATATGCAGGCTCCACAAGAAAGGACAGACCGTGGAGGCTCGGTTGGGCAAGGTAGCTGAGAGCCAAACTCTCATACTATCAAAGTTTGCTGGGAAGCCCGAGCCAAATCTACCAGAAGACCTCAAGCTGATGATGATGGAAATAAATGAAGAGAAGCCTGAAGAGCTAGACTATAGCAACACACCTATACCAGAATACACCATGAAAGATCTACTAAATATGATCACCGTAAAAAATCCCGTTATAGATCAAGGTAATTATGTTATGTACCAACAATTTATTCAACAAGTACCATGTAAATTTCCAGATTTAGAGATGGAGTATAAAAGACTAGCTGATAAGCTTCCTACTAAGCTAGATGATATATTTGAGCTTACTATTAAAAATAAGATTTCGATTAATGAGATATCTGCACTTTATGATCTTGGTGCAAGCGTCTCAACAATTTTCAAAAGTCTATTTGACAATTTAAACTTGGGGCCTTTTGCAACCACTGAACTGAGACTCCATCTAGAGGATTCAACTTATAAACAAGATGTTGGGATAAAAGAACACATAGTTGTTGAAATTAAAGGAAGTCCCGCTCTTATTGATCTTGTTATAGTGGACATGCCTGAAGATTCTAGAGCACCTATAATTCCAGGTAGGCCATTCCTAAGAACTATTAAAGCTTTAATCAATTTACATGAAGGGAATGTGAGAATAGGATTACCATCTAGAGATTCGTTTATAGTCCACTTCCCTTGGAAGAAGAAGGCCAAGCCTAACAATCATGATGATGGTATAATTACACTGAAAGCCAGTTACTTTGGACTCGGTGTCCCACTCACTAAAATTAAATGATCACCATCTGGGTCAAGCTAATTGACCTTAACTAGAAACACTTCATGGGAGGCAACCGATGTGAAATAAAAGTTTTTACTCTTGTGTTAGTTTTTTTTAGTTTTTTTTGTTTTGTTTTTGTTTTTAATAATGAGTGTTCATGAAGATCTTTGGAGAGAGGAGACGAAAATAAGGTAATCCTCGATATTTTATTTTACTAACACATGACCTAAAAGGGATTTCTGATTTTTATGAAGTCTATTTGCTGTTATTTTGTCCTCTGCTAATATGTGTAAAGGCGCACAAAGCTATTAACCAAATTCTATAAGTTTTTCAGCTTACTGGCCGCATAACCACCACGGGTATGGCCGGAAGACCCGGTACCGTGCTCTCGTACCACATCGAAGCTTTGAAAAATAGAAACTTTGATTTTTGTCGAAGGACACCGTGGCCGTAACGACCGCTGGTATGGCCGGACACCCGAGCAAATATCAGATTTCAAGCAAATGTACTGCATGCATAATGACCAGTAGTATGAACACGCGCGACCGTACCGCACGCCCATATCGAGTGCATCGTCGGAAGGGAACATTCGACCCCAAGGTTTGTTACTAGGTACAGGCGGGCTCCAACCGTACCATCCGCCCGTACCACGTACGTGGCCACCATATCACCCAGGAGGAGGTAACCCTAAAATTCCCAAACACAAAAATTTCTTTCTTCTACCTCCAAACTCTAAATGACCTCCATTGGATCTTCAAATTTATTCAATATTTCTTCTATTCCTCACACACAATAGATCTAAGGTATGTTCCTCCTCTGATCTCCAACTTATTTATATCAAAACTCTGCTCAATCTTTCATCATTATCAATATAAACTTTGGTCTTGTTGTTGAGCTAATCTTGATATTGAGCATGCTTAGTATTATTTTTAGAGGAGTTTCTTTTGTAACAAGTGTAGAGGATCGTTTATGCTATGTTTCTATTGGAGTAAAAAATTGATTAGCAATTTTATTTATTTTATTTTAGATGAACACGAGGAGCCATACACGTGTGTTGGCTACAGAACAAGCCGCACCACCTGTTGATACATTGATGCCCGAGTCACTTGGTATCAAGTTGACCAAGGATTTTCAGCTCAACCATTTCGACCGTCCCAACCTTTGAGAAACCAAGTCCACCAAGTGGGTGTGTCCTTATATCCTGAACCAACTTGGCATTCGTGTTGATTTCTATTTACTTTGCATCAATGTTGGTTTATATGACTTTGTATTTCAGGATGTTGCCACGTATCGCCGCTTGACGCTTGAGTTTCTCAGCACCTTGACACATACGGTGTGCCCTCACTATTGTTCCGAGGAGAAAATGCCTGGAGTTGATCGCATCAACTTTCGTTTTATGAACTGTGAGTACTCCTTGACACTCGACCAATGGGCTCACTACTTTGGGTTTGCCAAGAACACCACCGACATACGCTTCAACATCTTTGTTTTAAACCCTGCATCTTGGGAGTACTTTAATAGAATGAGAATTCATGAAAACACCCCCAAGGGGAACCAAATTGATCATCATGCTATTCATTATTTATTTTACGTTATTGCTAATACCCTACAGGCACATGGTGAGTTTAGTAGAGTCAATGAGGAGGACATGATGATCCTTGCTAAGGCTGCTATTATTAACCGTAACTTAATGCCATATTTGGACGCCCTTCTTTTGTTTTACCTTAAACATCAAGCTCTACAGTCTCAATGTCACATATACGGAGGAGGAGTCATAACCATTCTTGCACGTGAACTTCACGTCAACCTAGGTAACATCCAACCGTTGACAGGAAGTCACCGTCTTGGTTTTTCCTACTCTGAGAGCTTGTGGTATGATTTCTAGAACTAATGGTACATACTTCCTTGATATACTTGGAGTGGATCATTTGATCCCAGATCCTTTGCCTAATGGTCTCTTCTCTATCAAGGAGGGACATTTGCGTTATGACGCGCAGGTTGAGGCAAGTCTACCCCAACAAGAAGTACCCATGGGAGAGGAAGGAGAAGATGAAGAAGTAGAATAAGAAGGACCCAAACAAGATGTGCAGCCACCAAATTACTACACCACCTATGAAGATATCTATACTCTCGAAGGAAATATCCAAAACATGAACAACCTCTCCATTAACCTTCGGGATTCTACTGCCAAGCTCGCCACCCAGTTCCATGATTGGAGCAGCCAATGGAACGTGGGAGATTATCCACCACCACCACAATGAGCAATAAAACGGCTTGCAAAAGCCTGAGATTCGGGATGTGTGCCCCCCAACAATTTTATTTGCATAATAATGAGGTTGTACTCCAGCTCTTTGAGAGCTTTGAAACACTCGTGTTGGTTTGTTCCAATACTTTTCTTTTTTCCTTTTCTTTTGTTTTTAGTTTGCTTTTGTTTTTTTGTTTGTTTTTATTTTCTTAGTTCCTTGCTTGCTCGCAAGTTCTTTTCTATTCTTTAGTCCCTATCCTAAAAATATAAAAATATTTTTCTGTTTTTCCTTTTTTTCGTGAACATGGATTCACACTTTGCCTCTTTGCTTTCATATTATTGTGGGAATGATTTTACTTGAGTTTTGAAGGAACACATCCCTATAAGGAAGAGTATTATAAAGTCACTTATGAGAGGTATATCCTATGTCTCCCACTTTTGAAGTTTAAATTGTTTATTTTAGTTGGTTGATTTGCTAATATACCATGCTAGTGGGAGTACTTCGAAAGTTTTTTATTGGTATGGATGATTAGTTGTGAAAGCTTTTTCTCTAGTTCTTTTAGATAACCGGGTCTTGCCTTGGAAATAATATTGCCAAACAAGTATAACAAGAAAAAGTCTGAAATTTATGACTTATTTGATGAATGATTATCTTGAGAATTTATCCTTGAAGGTACTTAACCCCATATATGTTTTGATAGACTTGACGACACTCTTAAAAGGAGTTGTTTGATTGAAATGAAGTCTAGCGGTAATTGTGATGCATGCCAAAGCTAACCTTGTGGATCAAACCTTGGTACTAATTAAAAAAGTTCTATATTTCTCATGCACACTTTTGGATGCCAACAACTCTGCTAACCTATGAACGATGTCATGGTGTGGAACACGGCAGTGCCATTGGAGATGGCATGAGAGGGGACAATCATGATGCTATCGATGGCTACTCGCAACAGGTTGGGCACATATACTGCAAACACAACGATATACCCAGGTTCGGAGCCCTCTTGGCGAGGTTGATGGGTTTGTAGCATGGAAAACAAAAAATTTCTACCGCAAGAACGAACAAAACCCAGATCTAATCTAGATAAAAGCCAAGATCTAATCTATTAGACATGTGCAACGAGATAGATCTGTACTAACCCTTGTAGTTTCAAAAGCCTTGTTCGAGATCGGATCTCATGGTGGATGTAGTCGATCACTTGCCGATCTCAAGATCGAGTAGACGATCCTTCCGGCGCCGCGTTCCGGCAGCACTTCGGCAGTCGGTCACACGTGCGGAGTCGAAGCAGACCTTCCTCTCCCTGTTCCAGCGAGCATCAGAGGTAGTAGATCTCTCCACGGAATCCCAGCAGCACGACAGCGTGATGGTGGTGGTGGAGTAGAGAATTCTCCAGGGCTTCGCCTAAGCCAGAGCAGATGGAAGGAGGAGGAGAGAGGCGGCTAGGGTTTGGAGTGGGAAGGGGCCAGGGGGTGGCGCCTCCACCCCTCTATATATAGAGGGAGGGGTGCGGCCTAGGGTTCCCACCCCTAGGCCCACCCCTTAGGGACGGCGCACCAAGGAGGCTTGGGCGGAGAGTCCTTCCCCCCAAGTTTCCTTTACTTACCCTTTAAGTTTTCCCTTATCTTATCTCGGTTTTCAAATAAACTCCAAAATATCTTCTAGAACCTTCCGGAACATTCCGAAACTTTCTAGAATCCCCATACAAACACTTCGAAACATTTCCTAACTTAGAAAATGATCCCCATTATATGAATCTTATTCCCCGGACAATTCCGGATCTCCTCGTGATGTCCCGGATCCAATCCGAGACTCCGAATAACATTCGGTCTCCAACTCACATTCAATATCTACTTAAAACAACTTCGAACCTTAAGTGTGTCACCCTACGGTTCGTGAATATGTAGACATGATGGAGACACCTCTCTGATCAATAACCATCAGCGGGATCTGGAGATCCATAAAGGCTCCCACATACTCAACGATGACTTCGTGATCGATAGAACCATTAACATACGAAACTAATTCCCTTTGTCGCGTGATACTCTACTTATCCGAGGTTTGATCGTCGGTATCTCCATACCTAGTTCCACCTCGTTACTGATAAGTACTCTTTACTCGTTCCATGTTATGTCATCCCCTATGACCTAGTCACATGCTTGCAAGCTAACTAGATGACATTCCACCGAGAGGGCCCAGAGCATATCTATCTGTCATATGGATGGAAAAATCCCAATCTTGGTCCATGCACTTCAACACATACTTTCAGAATACCCAATGACACCTTTATAACCACCCAGTTACGAAGCGGTGTTTGATGTCATCAAAGTACCCATCCGGTGATGGTGATTAACATAACCTCATGGTCGAAGGATTAGGTTACTATGCATTTGAAAGCTTGTAGCAATACGAACTTAATGACTTGATCTTATGCTACGCTTACTATGGGTGTGTGTCCATCACATCATTCTCCTAATGATATAACATTGTTAGTAATGACATCCGATCTCCATGATCAGGAAACCATGATCATCAATTAATCAACAAGCTAGTTCAACAAGAGGCTTACTAGGGACTCTTTTATGTTTACAAAACACACATGTATTAGTGTTTCCTTATAATACAATTATAGCATGGGATGCAAACATTCATCATAAACACAAAGATATAATAATAACCACTTTTATTGTTGCCTCTTGGGCATATCTCCAACAGAGGTAACACTCCTACTCCTGCAAGGATCTACTATCAGGGGGGAACACCCAGTACAAATGCTCCTTGAGATGTTTCCCTAGCTATTCCTTGCTAGAAGAAGAAGAGGAACTACTCAGCTTGTCCAATCTAGAGAACTTCTAACTTGTAATTGTCTACCTCGAACCCTAGCACTACCCCTCCTTATATACTGGTTGGTGAAGTAGCTTACAAAGTAGGTTCTAGGGTTTACTATTTGGATCCAAGCTTACAAAGTGGGCCGGCTGGACGGGCCCGAACGGTAGGACCGGGTATAATCAAGCCTCAGTACAGGGGAACAACGCTATAGTGTCCAGCGCCCTTGCTTTACTCGTCAGCCGGCTCTTTATCCGTCAGCTAGAGCTTTACTCGTCAGCCGGAGCTTTACTCGTCAGCCTCCAGCTTTGGCACAGTTGTCTAGTAGCACCGACCGGGCGAGCCAGCCTGTCCTATCAGAGGTGCGTGATGGCTCAATGCACGAAGCGTAGAAAAATGCTTGAAGGCTGTGTTGATGTAGAGCTTGTTGGGAACCCCAAGAGGAAGGTATGATGAGCACAGCAGCAAGTTTCCCTTGGTTATGAAACCAAGGTTTAATCGAACCAGTAGGAGCAAGGAAACACCCCAAAGGTGTTACTATCTGAGCTTTGGCAGGGCACACTACCGGTGCTAGTGGCAACGTGGAGACCTGCACAACACAACCACAGAACTTTGTCCCCAACTTGCGATGAGGTTGTCAATCTCACCGTGTTTTGCTGAAAACAAAGGATTAAACGTATCGAATGGAAAGAAGTAAAAGTTTGCAGAAAGTAAACACAAAGCAGTAAAAGATTGTAGATTGTATGTAAAAGAAAAGGACCGGGATCCATAGTTCACTAGAGGCGGCTCTCCTTAAGATAGATAAGATGCTGGGTGAACAAATTACAGCGGGGCAATTGACAAACACCGAGAAAGCAATACATGCATATACTAATCATCTTGACTCCTCTGAGACTTCATTGGGCATTACAACATAATACATAGACCGCCATCCAACTGCATCTATGACTACTAATCCACCTTCAGGTTATCATCCGAACCCCCTCCAGTATTAAGTTGCAAGCAACAGATTATTGCTTTACGAACTGCGTGTAAAGTAAATAATACGATTGTTCTATCAACAAAGGATTGTTGTTTTCTCCCTAGTAGCAATAGCACATCTAGTACCTTAGAGATTTATGTCACTTCCCCAGATTACCAGAGGCATGAACCCACTATCGAGCATAAATACTAACTCTTGGAGTTGCTAGCATCTACTTGGCCAAGATAGCTACTAACAACGGAAAGCATGCAAGATCTCAAATAACAAAGACATGATAGAATAAATAATCAATCTGAAATAGCATCTCAATATCCATCGGATCACAACATGCAGAATTACAAATAGATGATCTTGATCATGAACGGAGCTCACAAGATCTAGACATGAAAGCACAAAGGAGGAGAACCAGCCATCTAGCTACTACATGGATCCGTAGTCCAAGGATGAACTACTCACGCATCACACCGGAGGCTTGCATGGTGATGAAGAAGGCCTCCAGGGTGAATTCCCCTCTCCGACAGGGTGCCGGGAAGAGCTTCAGATCCCTCCCGATCTAGGGATGGAGATGACGGCGACTACAGACTCTTTCATGGATTTTTGATCGGGCACTTAGGGTTTACGTCCTGAGGTTAATATATAGGCGGAAGGAGAGGCCGAGGGGGTGCCGGGAGCAGCCACACCACCCCCTGGCGCGGGCCAGGCCTGGCCGCGCGGCCAGGTGGTGTGGTGGATCCCTGGCCCTTCTCCGTCTCGTATTATGGCACTTGATCCCTTCCGGAAAAATAGGCACTTTGGCTTTTGTCCCGTCCAATTCCGAGAATATTCATTTTCTGACTTTCCTGGAACCAAAAACAGCAGAAAACAGGCAGCTGGCACTGTGGCTCTTGTTAATAGGTTAGTCCAAGAAATCATATGAAAAGTACTCCAAAGTTAGAACAAAACACAAGAAAGTGGATAAAACCAAGCATGGAACATCAAAAATTATAGATACATTTGCAATGTATCAACATCCCCAAGCTTAGCTCCTGCTCGTCCTCGAGTAGGTAAGTGATAAAAAGAAAGAATAATTTTTGAGGTGACATGCACCATCAAAGACTTGATCAAAGTATTTGTAAAATATTCAAAACTCGGATCATAGTACTTCAATCATAACATGAAAGACAAGGTTCTAGCAATAAGACAAAGAAACTATGATGCAACATGAAAAGGCACAAACAAAAGATTCATGAATAACAATGCTTTGCAAGACGTTTGTTTGTTTCACATAAAGAAAACATTGCATAATAGTATTCAGCTTGTCCCTCAATAGAGTAGCAAATATAAATGCATAGGACACCTTCAAAGTTTATAAGAGTGACTAGAAACAATTGTTTAAAACAAGCAATATCAAAGTATGCATCAATCAACTAGTCTTGGGACAATGCACATAGAACTAAGAATGGCCACTATGCTCTCAAAGTAAGTGCATAAAGATAGAAGGTGGAGACTCGGATATAATGGTGGAAGAAAGGCCTTTATAAAAAGGAAGTAGGGATTCAAGTCTCATAAAGAGCTTCCAAAAATTATGGTACTTATAGCTTTCAGCTCTCATTGCCCCTATCATAAGCATCTTGAAGGTGATTAAGGTTAAAGTGACACAACTAAGAGGATATGGTTGACAAGTTATAAACCGAAATCTCATGCCCTTACTTACGAAGACCGATCCTCATGCTACTCAACTTCAGTCACGAGCAAGCTCTTGTCATTGTAAGTATATGTGTATCATTAAGAACCGCCAACGGGGTACCCCTTGCACATGATACGGGAGCTTTCCCATAATCAAAATGACAAGGCAAGCAGACAATGAGCCTCTCAGCAATCTTTTTATTTGCTATTTGCATAGGTTTTTATTGAGGATGCTTCATAGAATTCTCATTATGGTGATGATGCAAGTTTCCACCATGATTAGGCATGGCTTAGGCTAGCGGCCCAGGCGTTTCTCTAACACACATACAAACTCCATGGTCTTACAAGTTCCACTTTTATTTCACACCGCCGGGATCCATAAGCAAAAGAACATGATATCAACGGGGTACAAAGTACACATGCAATGTTGAAAGCGTTGCCCATGAAACATGGTTCTGCTAATTTCAACTTATAAAGCGTAAGCATATACACAACAAAGAAGGACCCAATGGTTCAAGTTTATTAGAGGCAATAAAGTAAAGTGTGCCATCAAGTTCGTGAGAGCTTTAATCACTAGTTTTCTCATAACAAGTTTAATTTGGAAGGTAAACAAAAGCCTGAATATACTTGGAATAGCATAAGCTAATAGGTAGGTATGGTGGACTCTTTTGAATTTGGTTTATGGAGTTGGATGCATGAGTGGAACTCATACTTTGTTGTGGAGGCTAGCAAAAGACTGGGAGCGACAAACTAAGAGAGCAATAATGGCCATAATCATGCAGAGCGACAAAACATCATTGATCAAAGCATAAAGTGATACTACAAGTTGAAAACTAAAGGATCATAAAGGCTATGGTGACTTGAGATAGTCATAACATGGTGTGAGCATGCGCCAAGTCAACCCAAATAAAGCATCAAAGGAGAATACCGCTATACTATGCTTTAATATGCTAAAACAACACATGATTCATCCAAGGCACATTAAGCAATCTCAATTGTTTATAACAAGTCATGCTACAGCAAAGAATACTAAGCATAAAGCCAGAAGAATATCAAGCATGGCATGACAAAGCATAGGCCACAGTAAAAAACGAGCTCTTTTTAACACATAAGCATGAACTTTCCTACTCTTTTCCAAACCAAACCAAACTATTTGCAAACCAATGTATGAAAGAGGGGGTCCAACCAATTTATTCAGAAAACTAAGCAAACCAAGCAAACGAAAAACCAAAACAAAAATGAAAAAGAAGACGCTCCAAGAAAAACACAACTGTGCATGAAACAATAAAAATGAAGCGTTTGGAAGAAACCTGGGGTTTTTATTGATGAAGAAGGGGAATGCCTTGGGCATCCCCAAGCTTTGACGCTTGTACTTCTTGGATATTTCTTGGGGTGACATGAGTGGCATCCCCAAGCTTGAGCTTTAGTCCATCCTTCATCTCATTACTCATTCCTTCCATACACCTGAAATTTTTCCTTCATACAAAACTTCACACAATCTTTCTTAGCAACATTAGTGCACGAAGATAAATAAGTCTTAAGGTTCAGTTCTAACACCAAATAAAATTTCATTAAAACATTAGATACTGTAGCACTTCCCTCAAAAAGCTCAATTCCCCAAAAGAACTCAAAAAGGAACCAACAAGAAGCAAATGCAGAAAATGGCAGAAATCTGTCAAAACAGACCAGCAGGTAAAGACGAATTTTTTCAAAGACCTTCTGTTGCTCAAATCAAAAAGTGTTGAACTAACGAAAGTTAGATAACAACCTGGGGCATAAGCACAAAAATGCACGCCTCAAAAATACGTTCAGAGATTTTACACGAATTTTTATGGTGGAGCACAGAAATCTGTTTCGGGACAACAACTTTCCCAATCATTACTTCTCTCTCATTAGAGGTTACTCTTGGCACAAAAAGCAAATAAAAAGGATAAGGAGCGGTTATTACTGAAGTAATAACTTCCAAGACTCATCTAAAACTTTTGGGTTATCTCCCAATAAGTACTTTTCTTTAACGCCTTTAAGTTAGACATAAGAAGCAAGAAAGAATCAAGTGTTCTCAAATGAAGAAGCATTAAAACCAAATTTCTTGCTCTTACCTCTCTTACTTTTATTCTTAACCTTGGGGAAAATATAATTGTTTGGTGGATAAGAAAGGTGCATGGTCCCCTTTCCCACATCTATTATTGCTCCAAGGAGTTCTAATAGGGACCTTCCAAGTGTAATTTGTCCTTTTCCTACACATTAAATAACAAGATAATCAATAGAAATCATTTTCCCAAGGATCTTTGTAAACACCCCTTCAGCTATTCCAAGAGGTAATATGGTAGCATTATTAGCAAGAGATATTTCTTTTCCTCCTTCAGTAAGCCCCCAAGTATTTAGAGATTCATAAATATCTTTGGGCATAAGACAAAATTCAGACATGATATCACAGCGAGCTTGAAAAGTTTCAGTGTTTATCTCAATCTTTACTGTAGGGAACCACTTTGACGGTTCAGAGTTTATTGGAACATACTTGTGATGCTCCCTAAGCATATTATAGCAACTTTCTAAGCTAGTAGTGCTAGTTTCAAGAGTAATCAACCTAGCAAATATTTTTGCAAAAGTAATATTAGTTTGGCTAGGCATGTTGTAAGTGAGGATCAATTTCTTTATAGCCTTAATAGCATCATCCTCATTACATTGGAGGAAATATCCTCCCACAACAGCATCTAAAGCATATCTATAGCAAAGAGCAATCCCAAGGTAAAAACTGCTAAGGAACAAGCTTTGAGTCATTTTAGGCTCAGTTTTTTCATGTAGATCGGAGATTCTAGACCAAGCTTCCTTAAAACTTTCCTCAATTTCTTGTTTAAAAGTGAAAATCATTTCCTCGGGTGACATAGTGACTGGAGCAAGGCTAGACATAGTGACAACTTAAGAAAGGAACTAATTTTTGTGTGTTTTTCAAATAAAAAAGCAAACTAGTAAAACTATTTTTTTTGCGTTTTTTGAATAACAAAACAAGCAAAAAGAAACTAAGCAAAACAAAAATAACAAAGTAAAGAGATTGGTTATGAGGGACTCCCCTTGTGAAGATGTCCTTGACTCCCCGGCAACAGCGCCAGAAAAATGCTTGATGGCTCAATGCACGGCACCCAGAAAAATGCTTGAAGGCGGTGTTGATGTAGAGCTCGTTGGGAACCCCAAGAGGAAGGTATGATGAGCACAACAGCAAGTTTCGCTCAGTTATGAAACCAAGGTTTAATCGAACCAGTAGGAGCAAGGAAACACCCCAAAGGTGTTACTAGCTGAGCTTTGACAGGGCGCACTACCGGTGCTAGTAGCAACGTGGAGACCTGCACAACACAACCACAGAACTTTGTCCCCAACTTGCGATGAGGTTGTCAATCTCACCGTGTTTTGCTGAAAACAAAGTATTAAACGTATCGAATGGAAAGAAGTAAAAGTTTGTAGAAAGTAAACACAAAGTAGTAAAAGATTGTAGATTGTATGTAAAAGAAAAGGACCGGGATCCATAGTTCACTAGAGGTGGCTCTCCTTAAGATAGATAACATGCTGGGTGAACAAATTACAACGGGGCAATTGACAAACACCGAGAAAGCAATATATGCATATACTAATCATCTTAACTCCTTTGAGACTTGATTGGGCATTACAACATTATACATAGACCGCCATCCAACTGCATCTATGACTAATAATCCACCTTCAGGTTATCATCTGAACCCCCTCCAGTATTAAGTTGCAAGCAACAGATTATTGCTTTACGAACTGCGTGTAAAGTAAACAATACGATTGTTCTATGAACAAAGGATTGTTGTTTACTCCCTAGTAGCAACAGCACATCTAGTACCTTAGAGATTTCTGTCACTTCCCCAGATTACCAGAGGCATGAACCCACTATCGAGCATAAATACTAACTCTTGGAGTTACTAGCATCTACTTGGCCAAGATAGCTACTAACAACGGAAAGCATGCAAGATCACAAATAACAAATACATGATAGAATCAATAATCAATCTGAAATAGCATCTCAATATCCATCGGATCACAACATGCAGAATTACAAATAGATGATCTTGATCATGAACGAAGCTCACAAGATCTAGACATGAAAGCACAAAGGAGGAGAACCAGACATCTAGCTACTACATGGATCCGTATTCCAAGGATGAACTACTCACGCATCACACCGTAGGCTTGCATGGTGATGAAGAAGGCCTCCAGGGTGAATTCCCCTCTCCAGCAGGGTGCCAGGAAGAGCTTCAGATCCCTCCCGATCTAGGGATGGAGATGACGGCGGCTACAGACTCTTTCGTTGATTTTTTTTATCGGGCACTTAGGGTTTACGTCCTGAGGGTAATATATAGGCGGAAGGAGAGGCCGAGGGGGTGCCAGGAGCGGCCACACCACCCCCTGGCGCGGGCCAGGCCTGGCCGCGCGGTCAGGTGGTGTGGTGGCCCCCTGGCCCCTCTCCGTCTCGTATTCTGGCACTTGATGACATCCGGAAAAATAGGCACTTTGGCTTTTGTCCTGTCCAATTCCGAGAATATTCATTTTCTAACTTTCCTGGAACCAAAAACAGCAGAAAACAGGCAGCTGGCACTGTGGCTCTTGTTAATAGGTTAGTCCAAGAAATCATATAAAAAGTACTCCAAAGTTGGAACAAAACACAAGAAAGTGGATAAAACCAAGCATGGAACATCAAAAATTATAGATACATTTGCAATGTATCAGTGCGCTCAGCAAGGAGCATTACCCCTACCGTACCATGGCCAGCGGATCCGAGGTGGCCGGCTAGGAGCAGCCTCTTAGCCGGTTCTTCTGGCCACATGGCTAGACGGGCCAACCGGGGAAACTTAGATGCGTACCGGGTGGAGAGTTCCACCCGGCTGTGGTTCCTTGTCTTGGGCCCAGGCGGCCAGAGCTCTTTGGAGCCGGCCAGCTGAGCCTGTCTTGGCCTACCCGGGGGTCATCCTCCCGACAAACGATCTATGGTATAACCCCGGATTTCGGCCTTGAGTTGATGACATGAGTGGCATACATGTCAATATATGGGAATAAGTATTGGTACTCTTAAAGGTTGTGCAAGCACTTATAAAAGAAACACTCAATGATCCTTGAAGAAGGTAGAAAAAAAATATATGAAGATCCACACAACAAAGTCCTTGACATGGTCCTGTTACTACTTTATGAATTTTATTTAAATACAATGATTGGATTAGAAGTGTTTTGATAGCCTTGATTTACTAATGTGGGTGTTAATAAGACACTTCATTATTATTCTACTTAGGACATGAACTCTCTTACTCAATTAGACAATTAAAACATCCTAGTGTTTGTTGGAAATATGCCCTAGAGACAAATAGTAGTAGGGACTACTATCATATTTCATATAGTTTATGATTAAGTTTTATATCATGCTATAACTGTATTGAGTGGAAACATCAATACACGTGTGATATACAAACAACCATGGATTCCTAGTGAAACTCTAGTCACTGGTTCATTGGTCAACAGATGATCATGTTTCCTGATCATGTGGCATTTATGCCAGTTGGAAACGAGGTCATCTCATTCGGAGAATGAGATGATGAACCAATACCCAACCTAAACATCGTGACCCGATCATGTCACGAAGTTCAAGTTACGATGATTAGAAATGGATCCTCGTAGACTATTCCTTAGACCGTGAGGCTATATCAATTACTGTCTCCCGAGAGTGCCTAGATAGCATCAAATGCCATCTGGTAAAACGGTGGTTATAAAGGTGTGTTTAGGTATTCAGAGGAAACCGTAGAGGCAATATATGTCAAGAGCGGGATTTGTCCTTCCATGTGATGGGAAGATACTCAAGGGCCCACTCGGAGAAGTTATATCCAATAGTTGCGCAGCGTGTGATTAGATCACGGGTATCACTTGTCGGAACGAGTCAAGTAGCATTGTTCAGTAACGATATTGAACACGACTTGGTGATGTCATTGATCAGATCTCGGGTAATGTAAGTATCGAGTGACAAAGGGAATAAGACACGACTGTCCCGGTTCAAACAACGAAAGATCTTCGTGGAACGCACATGGGTCACATGGCCATCCAGGTCCCTCTGTTGATAATTGGTGCGGGAGTGTCCCGACCATGTCTGGAGTGTTCCCGAACCATGGGGTATCACGCTTAAGGGCTTGATGATGCTTAGAGAGTGTTTATAGGATCGGTAGAATCACCGAAGAAAAGAAGGGAGAAAACCGGAAGGGTTTCGGTAAGTCCGGAGGATGTCTAGAGTGGAGGTGGAAGGTGTTCCATGGCCACGGAGATTAAATAATATGTGAATGAATGTTAAATATTGATTTAATAATTTATTCATAATTATTTAATAAAGATAAAATCAACTAAATGTCAAAAAGGCTTAATGGGCCAATTCCGGAGGGAGAGGGCCCATTAGGGGAAAGGAGAGAGGGAGAAGGGCCAAGGGGGCTGGCCGGCTGGGCCTAGCCCCCCCGTGGGGCCCACTAGGGGCTGGCCAGCGGCCTCCCCACCCCCTCCTCTCCTTTAGTCCTATCCCGAGACTTTGGGGGAGGTAGTACCTCCCCTCCCCCTATATAAAGTGGGGTATTTGGCCTAGAAAAATACACCAATAATCAATAATGGTCTCCCCACTTTTGGGAGGACCTCCAATTGATATTTTCTCTCTCCCCTCTCTCTCGTGACTGTGGTCCCAAGTCTGGACTGCGCGAGCGAGAGACATCTTCACCGCAGAGCGCCGTCGCGCTACATGATTCGGATCCGGGAGCTCTACTTCCGCAACTGCTGATGGATCAGGGAAGCAGGTGTCATCGTCAGGTACCGGACGTGTGTAACTCCCCGCGAGGTGTCGCACTTGAGGCACTCAAGTCGTTGGAGCCAGAAGGAGCGCAAGGACTTCATCACGACCTTGAGGTCAGCTTCGGCTCGTCTACATCAACCACGTTCTCCTGAGTGTTGACAACGCTTTTTGGTCTTCAAGGGTAAGTTCACGAAAAGCCCCTCCTGTTACTGTATTACTAATAGATAGGTCCTGGCAGCTTCAGGGGTTCAGGGGCGTAGAGTAAAATTTATTGTTTTTATACGTGGAACCCCTACAGTGGTATCAGAGCTAGATCTATGCGTAGTAATGCTAATACGGGTAGAACACACGAGATGTAGCGTGTGGGCGTTGATCTTTTAGTTGTTACCCTCCCACGTGTACTTGTGTATACCGCATTAATGCTTGATGAAGCGGCCCCCAACCGACTTTACGCGTTCATTCGTGAGACTGGTCCACGCTTGACATACGGCTTGTACCGTATAAAGTGGCTTAGGGGGGTGTCTGTCTCTCTCGCATTAGTTGGTATACCATTTGCAATGGAGGGCCCCGAAAGGGGTGTAGTAGAGACAACTACTTGATCAGCGTTGTGCTGAAAGTTCGTAGGTAAGAATAGTTCTTGTGCGAAAGCCCATTCAGCCACGTAAAACATGCAAAGATAAAGTAGAGGTGTCTAACTTTGTTTTGCAGGGGGGCGTTGCTTTGTGATATGGTTGTGGCAAAGGTAAAGTAATTACCTTTTGTTACATAGTAGTAGATAGTCACAGAGGTGACGAACTACCACGCCGGAATGACACCGGTACCTTGGTGTCTACGGCGCCGGAACCCTGGCGTCGGAACCCGGTGACGGCGGATGGAGATCACGTCATGAAGGACCATATCACATAGCATTTACATTCAATGTTATTGTTTGTATGTCTTATTGTGTGCTAGTATTAGATACTCGACGGTAGCCTAATAAGATGATCCCTATTAAAATAACCAACGATTGTGTTCCCCCTTAGTGTGCACCACCAAGAAAGTTCTTCGGTATGAGGCAGGCCGTGATGATCGGGTGTCAGACATAATTACGTTCACGTATAATGGGTGTAAGCCATGTTGCACAGCGAAAACACTAAGGTTGAGTTGGTGAGCCTAGCATGTACAGACATGGCCTCGGAACGCGGATGGTCGAAAGATCGAGCACCAGTCGCGTGAATGATGTGACCGACGTTTAGCGTCCACCCTTGAACCCACATTGATGGCCGTGATGATCGGGGGAGATGTGGCTGATAGGGGTCGTGTTATCACTAGGAACCCTTTTGGGGATAGGTGTTTCTGAGTGGAGTTATTATTAACTCATTTAATTATAAACTTAGTCTAAATTCCTTTTGCAATTATAAATGTAGAAAATGGTTCTTCCCGAGATTACCTTTCCTATCGACGATTGGTTAAAAGGAGAAAAGCTCAAGTTAGATGGATCCAACTTTTCTGCATGGGTCATATGCCTATTTGATCTCCTTGGGGAGAACAATGTAGCTGACTACATGACCTGCGAGATGTATTTGGAGTCACCCTATTCTCATGAGACCCAGGAGCAGCGGGATCGGTGTTATCGTCGTCGTGTGATGGCCACATTCATATCAGTGACCATGCGCCTCGAAATGGAGGATGGGCTATGGCCAATAGTGGGGAGTCTCAAGCCCCAGGTGGTCATGGCACATCTGAGAGCACATTTCATGGAACAGATGCGCATGTGGGAGTATGAGCTGATGAGGGACTTCCTCTCCATAAAGATGGAGGAGGGCTCCTCACTGGATGAGCACTTATTGCGCTTCTATGATGCGTACGTGAGTCTGGCATACTACCTGGACAACTGGTTCTCAAGCTCATTTGCGATGGGAGTTGTGATACGGTCGCTTCCTCCAAGCTTCCAAGCACAAGTCAGGATCTGCGTTATGAGAGGCAACACGAAAACACTGGATTTCCTCGAGTTCATATCACATTTCAGAAATGTGATAGATGAACCCAACATCGCTGGAATCATCAACGACAAAGGTATATATTTGATATACAGTTTTATAAATGTTATAATCTTGCAAACACATTGCAGTGTTAAGTATATCTGATACTTGTTCTGTTTTGGTGAAAACAAGTCCTTCTACATGAGAGGTGCTTGCTGGAGAGGAGGTGACGTTGCGTGTTGATAGCGAGCATGATGATGACGGCCGACGACACTCTCCCTCGACATTTATCACTTAGTTTGTGTTTTAAGATGATTAATGTAATCAAGAGATTGTGAACTTCTTTAGTGTGTCTCACACTTCGTGAGACGGTTATTCATATGAGTTTGTAACAAATAGTTGTTCTGCTTTTATGAATGATTTCTATTCATGTTCATATCTTGTTTGATTATGTGTGAATTATCCTTGTTGTTTGAAACTAATTGATAATGTATGAACATTTATAAAACATTAAAATGCCTTGTTTAAAAATACCCAACTTAATGATATTTCATTGATGAATGAAACCATTGTTTAAATTCAAAGTTATGTGATAATATGTGAAAGTCATTCGATTTCTTGTCACATATAAATCATGCCTAAGTTCGGCAAAATAACTTGAACACCGTGTATTACTTGAATACAAAGTGTTTAATGAATTGTTGAAAGTAAATACATATTCGATGTATTGTGTTTTAACAAAAATGGTAATTATCATTATATGATTGTTTAAATGTGCAAAGTAGTTTGCCAAAGGAAACATGAATATGAAACTATTTGATTTGATCAAAGTGTTTCATCAATAAAAGGGGTATAAATATGAAAGAGAATCAAATTGCTGTGATTTGATCAATAGTGATGAAATTCGAACATATAAGAATGGCATAAAAGTAACTGTGAAATGCAAAGCGTTCTGAAACGTCAGAATGCAAAGCATCGCAATGTGATATTAGATATCAAAGGGGGTTGAATAGAAGGTGATACGTCCATTTTGCATCACTATTCTATGTCTTAATTCACTATTATTCATTGATATATTTCGTATTGAGAGGTGATACTTATGTTATTTCATCTGTTTTTGCATGGTTGATGACTTTTCGAGCATGGACCGCTGTAGTCAGGATTCTGATGGAAAATGTGCTGTTTGGAGGCAAAATTCGTGAAGATCAGAAAATCCGGGAAAATATACGGAAAATCCTATTTTTCCAGAAGACTAAGGATACAAGAAGACGGAGTGGAGATGGGCCACAGGGGCCCCACACCACCCCATGGTGTGGGCAGCCCTAGGCCGCGCCAGGAGGTGGTGTGGCCACCCTGGCCCACTCCAGCCTCTCCCCTCTGGCGTATATCATCCTCCCGAAACCCTAAGACTCGGGGAGCGACCACAGAAAGATTCCGCCGCCTCTGCGGGGCGGAAAACACCGTGAGAGAAAGATCTCTCCGGCAGACAGATTTCTGCCGAGGGAATTCTTTCCCGGAGAGGGAAGATCATCGCCATCAACACCACCATCAAGCTGGACTTCATCGGGATCATCATCATCATCACCACCATCATCACCATCAGCACCCTCATCACCATCTCCATATGGCTATAACAATTGTGTTGAATCTTGCATAGTTCATAGGGGAAACTTTCCTGGTGTTGATTACTCTTTGTAGTTGATGCTATTGAGTGAACCATTGAATTATTGTTTATGTTCAGATTGTTATACATCATTATTCCATCTCTGATCATGATCCATATGATGTCTTGTGAGTAGTTCGTTTTGTTCTTGAGGACATGGGAGAAGTCTTGTTGTTAGTAGTGGATTTGTGTTGAGAAAGATTCAATAGATTGTTATTTAAGTTGTGGTGTACTTCTTCTAGTGGTGTCATGTGAACGTCGACTACATGACACTTCACCTATATGGGCCTAGGGTAATGCATTGTGTATTTGGCTACTAATCATAGGGGTTGCCGGAGTGACAGAAACCTGAACCCCCGTTAGGAAACCATTGCACAAGGGACGTAAGGGTCTTAGAGTTTAAAGCCGTGGTTAGGTTTATACCTTAGTTACTTTCTTGTACTTACGGATGTTTGCAAGGGGTATAATCACAAGTATGTATTAGTCTTGGATGGGGCGGTACATTAGCACAGGTTCACCCACACAACACTTAGCAAGCTAAAGAAGATTAATCAACTATATGAAGTGAAAGCACTTGACAGTCTTCCCATGTGTCCTCGAGAACGTTTGGTCATCTTAAGTAATACAACCGGCTTGTCCTTTGCTGCATAAAGGATTGGGCCACTTGCTGCATTTATTCCTACTGTATTTTATTTACTCGTACTTTGTTTACTTGCTTTATCAAAAACCCCTAAAAATCCGTTTGCTAAGTATTTGCAGAGAATTCCTGATCCATACCACTAGCCAGCACCTTCTGCTCCTCATTGGGTTCGACACTCTTACTTATCGAAAATACTGCGATACACCCCCTATACTTGTGGGTCATCAAGACTATTTTCTAGCGCTGTTGCCAGGGAGTGATGCACTATTGGAGAGTGGAACTGGTAAAGGAAACTTCTACTGTGAGTATTGTTTACTTCTGTTAGTTGCTTTATTCGTGTTATGGATAATTCGCTGAGTTTCTTATTTGGTAATGCTACTACCACTGCTAAGGTAGTAGATAAACCACCACCTGCTGAGAATGATGTTTTCAAAATACCTACAAGAATTATCGATCGTGTTATGGATAACTACTATGTTGGGGATGGAACTGTCCATCCCGGTGATCATTTACTCTTTATACACGAATTATGCGGGTTGTTCAAGTGTGCAGGTATTACTACAGATCAAGTCAAGAAGAAGTTATTCTCATTATCACTGAAAGGAAGAGCTGAGGAATGGTATAAGCTGCTAAAGAATGGTCAAGCTCTGGAATGGGAGGAAATAGTGCCTCTCTTTTATTCAAAGTTTTATCCTCCTGGTGAGATTCATAAAGATCAGAATCAAATATACAACTTTTGGCCTCTTGATGGAGAGAGTACATCTCAAGCTTGGGGGAGATTGAAGTTACTAATGCTCAAATGTCCCATTCATGAGCTCCCCAACAATATTATTATCAATGACTTTTATGCAAGGCTCCCTCTACATGATAAAGATTTATTGGATGCTTCTTGTGCTGGATCATTCACTCACATGGAAGAAGAAGCTAAATGGGATCTTCTGGACCGTATTCAAGACAATGCTGAAGCTTGGGAGAATGACAAAGGTAGAAAGTCAAGTATAAATTATGATTATGAATGCATTGAATCTTTTATGGGAACCGATGACTTTCAAAATATTAGTAATATTTATGGTCTTGATTTGCATGTTATTACGAATTGCTTTAGAGCTTTTCCTTCCTATATCGAAATTCCAAAAAGGGGATGGAACAAATACCATGCACCTTACAAAGATATTGTTGATTATGCTCCTATTGGAAGTGCTGAGTATTGCGTTATTGACCCCATCTTACCCGAACCTTATATCGAGAAGATTCCCTTCTCCGAAAAGGTAAAGGACCATCCTATGATAACTAATGTAATCACCAAAAGTGAAAAAAGAACTGTAAAACCTGATGAACAAATAAACATTGAACCTGTGGTAGCAATTGTGAAAGACCTTGTCACTAAAAGCGTAGAAGATGGGAACATAGTCTTTTGTGAGGATGCTTCTAATATTGTTTCACATCCCAATAGAACTAAAAAGGCTAGTGTTCCTGTGCTTTCTGTTAGAATTGGTGATCATTGCTATTATGGTTTATTTTATATTGGTGCAAGTTCCAGTGCTATTCCTTATGAGCTTTACAGAGAAATTATGCATGAAATCAGTCCTTACGAGTTGGAAGAGATTGATGTGGTTATTCACCTTGCTAATAGAGAGACCATCTGTCCAATTGGTATTGTACGAGACGTGGAAGTTCTTTGTGGTAAGATTAAGTACCCTGCTGATTTTCTACTACTTGGTTCGGCTGCTAGTAAAACCTACCCTATCATTTTTGGTAGACCTTTCTTGAGTACTTGTGGAGCTATTATTGATTGCAAGAGGGAAAAAATCTTGACTAAGTTTTATGGGGAATCTTATGAGTTTAAATTTTTCGAAATTTGCTAAAGAACCTTGCGAAGAGGAAACCCATAATGAGGATTTTAGGGTTGAACAACTTGCTTCTATTTCTCTTGCTCCTAACAATGCTTTGCAGCAATTTATGAAAGATCATGAAAGTGAAATCTTCACGGAAGAAAGGAATGAGATTGACAGGATTCTCCGTGATCAACCTATGATGCTTAAGCACGACTTGCCTGTAGAAGACTTGGGTACCATGATGCCACCTAAAAAGGATCCGGTTTTCGATCTAAAACCTCTCCATGATGATCTTAAATATGCTTATATTGATGATAAAAAGATATATCTTGTTATTGTTAGCGCTAAACTTTTAGGGAAGGAAGAAGAAAGGTTATTGGAAGTTTTGAGGAAACATCGAGGAGCTATGGGCTATACTCTGGATGATTTAAAAGGGATTTCACCTACTATATGTCAGCATTCTATCAACATAGAACCAGATGCGAAGCCAGTAGTGGAGCACCAATGATGTTTAAATCCTAGGATGAAGGAAGTGGTAAGGAATGAGGTATTGAAACTCCTTGATGCTGGTATTATTTACCCTATTGCTGATAGTGAATGGGTTAGTCCTGCTCATTGTGTTCCTAAAAAGGGAGGTATTACCGTTGTCCCTAATGATAATGATGAGCTTATTCCTCAAAGAATAGTGGTAGGCTATAGGATGTGCATCGATTTTAGGAAAGTCAATAAAGTTACTAAGAAATATCACTACCCGCTTCCTTTTATTGATCAAATGTTGGAAAGGTTGTCTAAAAAGACCCATTTTTGTTTTCTTGATGGTTATTCTGGTTTCTCTCAAATTGCTGTTAAACAAAAAGATCAAGAAAAAACTACTTTTACTTGCCCTTATGGAACTTATGCTTATAGACGTATGCCTTTTGGTTTATGTAATGCTCCTGCTACTTTCCAAAGGTGCGTGTCTGCTATCTTTCATGGTTTTTGTGAGGAAATTGTAGAAGTGTTCATGGATGACTTTTCTGTCTATGGAACTTCTTTGGATAATTTTCTGCACAACCTTGATAAAGTTTTGCAGAGATGTGAAGAAACTAATCTTGTTCTTATATGGGAGAAATGCCACTTCATGGTTAATGAAGGGATTGTTCTTGGGCATAAAGTTTCTCAAAGAGGCATAGAAGTTGATAGAGCTAAGGTTGAGGCAATTGAGAAGATGCCATGTCCAAGAGACATGAAAGGTATTCGTAGTATCCTTGGTCATGCTGGTTTCTATAGGAGGTTGATTAAAGACTTCTCTAGGATATCAAAACCACTTCTCTAGGATATCAAAACCTCTCACTGATCTTCTTCAAAAAGATGTACCCTTCGTTTTTTATGATGATTGTAGGGAAGATTTTGAAACTCTTAAGAAGGCTTTAACTACAGCCCCTATTGTTCAACCACCTGATTGGAGTTTACCCTTTGAAATAATGTGTGATGCTAGTGATTTTGCTGTAGGGGCTGTCCTTGGGCAACGTATTGATAAAAAGTTAAACGTTATCCATTATGCTAGTAAGACTCTAGACGCTGCTCAAAGGAATTATGCCACTACTGAAAGGAATTTCTAGCTGTTGTTTTTGCCTGTGATAAGTTTAGGCCCTATATTGTGGACTCAAAAGTAACCATTCATACTGATCATGCTGCTATTAAATATCTTATGATGAAGAAGGACGCTAAGCCTAGGCTTATTAGATGGGTACTGCTTTTACAAGAGTTTGATCTACATATAGTAGATAGGAAGGGTGCTGAAAACCCTGTAGCTGATAATTTATCTCATTTGGAAAACATCTCTTTTGACCCTATGCCTGTTAATGATAGTTTCCTAAATGAACAGTTAGCTGCAGTAGGGGTGAGCTCGCGAGGAAGCCCTTGGTATGCTGATTATGCTAACTTTATTGTCTCCAAGTATTTGCCTCCAACTTTTACAGCTCAACAAAGAAGAAAGTTCTTCTATGATTTGAGGCATTATTTTTGGGATGACCCACACTTATACAAAGAAGGAGTGGATGGTATTATGCGAAGATCTATTCCAGAATATGAACAAAAGGAGATATTGCGTAAATGTCATGGTAGTGCCTATCGAGGACATCATGCAGGAGATAGAACCGTGCAAAAGGTACTACAATCAGGTTTCTGCTGGCCTACCTTTTTTAAAGATGCAAGAAAATTTGTTTTATCTTGTGATGAATGTCAGCGTGTTGGTAATATTTCTAGACGCAATGAAATGCCTATAAACTACTCTCTAGTTATTGAACCTTTTGATTGTTGGGGATTTGATTTTATGGGTCCTTTCCCTCCTTTGAAAGGCTACACTCATATTCTTGTTGCCGTTGATTATGTTACTAAGTGGGTAGAAGCCATTCCTACAAAGAGTGCTGACAGGGATACTTCTCTAAAAATGCTTAAGGATATTATCTTTCCTAGGTTTGGGGTGCCTAGGTATCTCATGACTGATGGGGGTTCTCATTTCATCCATGGTGGTTTTAGGAAGACCCTTGCTAAATATGATGTTAATCATAGAATTACTTCAGCTTATCACCCCCAAACTAGCGGGCAAGTAGAGTTATCAAATAGAGAAATTAAATCTACCTTGCAAAAGACTGTTAATAGGTCTAGAAAAAACTAGGCTAAGAAGTTGAATGATGCTTTATGGGCTTATAGAACTGCTTACAAAAATCCTATGGGAATGTCTCCTTATAAAATGGTTTTTGGGAAAGCTTGCCACCTACCCTTAGAATTAGAACACAAAGCTTACTAGGCAGTGAAAGAACTAAATAGAGATTGTAAGCTCGCCGGTGAGAAAAGATTATTTGACTTAAGTTCTTTAGATGAATGGAGGAGTGAAGCCTATGAGAATGCTAGGCTCTTTAAGGAAAAAGTTAAAAGATAGCATGACAAGCGAATACTTAAGAGAGAATTTCATGTTGGTGAGAAAGTTCTATTGTATAGGTCTCGTCTCAGATTTTTTGCAGGTAAGCTACTATCAAAATGGGAAGGACCTTTCATCATTGAAGAAGTATACCATTCAGGAGCAATAAAAATTTCTTCTCTAAAAGATAATACTACACAAGTAGTGAATGGATAGCGACTCAAACACTATATTGCTGGAGATTCTTACAATGAAGATGTTGATGCCTTTCAAGTTATAACTCCGGAGAAATTCATCGAGGACCAAATTCAGAGACCTGCAGAGTCTGTTTTCAAATAGGTAACAGTTCTGGTAAGAAAAGTTCCGCGAAAATACAATACAACTATATTTTTGCATTTTTCAGTCGATAAGGAAAGTTACGAAGCGAAAAAGGGACGGAACCGGAGCCGGGGTAGCCCACACCACCCTGTGGCGCGGGCCCACCCCTAGCCGCGCCACCAGGTGGTGAGGCCACCGTAGACTCCGCCTCCGACCCGTTTTCACCCAGTACCTCCCTTTTGATATGAAACTTCGTAATATATAACCCCCCGGATCCCCCGAGGTCCGTATATCGTGTTTTCGTCGTGTTTTTGTTTCGATCTGTTTCCGCCAAGTAAAATCTCAGATTTGTAGCCTCAATGTCTTCCACTTGATAAGTTAAGGGAGATTCCTTGGAAGATATCATCAACCCATACATGAGAGAATTGAAGATTCACCCCAAGGAGTTATTGCTCGAAGGTAGGGAGGTTCGGATTAAAGAGGTTCAAGGCACTAATGGTGAAGGAAGTCTGGAGGATAGGATGGAAGCATTGGAACAAGAAGTCTTTAGGTACAAGAAGATGGCGGAGCGCGAAGTGGATATCATCCATAAGGTTTGTTCCGAACTCATCACCGAGCACCAAAAGGAGACTGCTGAACTCAAAAACGAAGTCCTCTCACTCTGCCAAACAACGAATGAACTGCAAGCACAGTTCTATGACGTTCAAAATCAAAACCGTGAGTATGAGGCTAGATTTAAACTCATAAGTGCTGCTGCAAGTTTCAGTATGTTGGAAACCACAATGTCATTTGTTGATGGGAAGCCTTTACCTTGGAAGACAGATGAAGATGAGAGGATACCACCACCACCAAAGGAGTAATTCGTCATCAGGTTTGGCATCCCCTTGGTTTGTTCCAAGCTTGGGGGAGTGCCGCGGTATCATATCACTATCTTCTATCTTTTTACCTTATTAGTAGAGTCATATCATGAATAGAGGAGTTATTATGTAGGATGGTTTGCCTTATGGAAGTGTCCCCTCTCTCGTTAGATATGTATCCCTTGGTGTGAGTTGCCGTTATGGAATATTAATGAGAAGTTCTATCATCCACTCTTTTGCATAACTTATATTAGTTTTCAATTCATGGTTATATGATTGATCTTGTTGTTAGTATTGATAGCACTCTGGGATCATTGAGTTAATTTAGTTGGTTTTGGCAAACCTGGCTCGGTCAGTAGCAACACCTTTTTTTTGAGAGTTGAAAGAAAAGATAAAAGTACCTTTAAAGAAAAATAATTTCATCATCTTTCTTTCTTGATTTGCTAATAAGTTTAGTATTCTCTAGTTAAGATCTTTTGTGTTTCCAAGGAAGATTGCATGTTTGTCTTTATCACTTGTATGTTTGTTTGTTTCCTTCAACTCTTATACTTGCTACCCAGCCTTGCTAGCCAAAAACCTATACTGAGAGGGTATTCTTCTCGTGCATCCACCTCCTTTAAACCAAAACCTTTGCCATTTGTGTCCACCATACCTACCTCTTAGCATTATTGCTATTCCAAGTAAATTCTTGTTTTATCTACCTCCCAAATTAAACTTGTTATGTGAAAATTCGTGATTAAAGCTCTCACGAACTTGATGGCACACTTTACTTTCTTGCATTTAATAAACTTAAACCACTGGGTCCTTCTTTGTTGCGTATATGCTTGCGCTTTATGAGTTGAAGTTAGCCGAACCATGTATCACGGGGACCGCTTTCAACACTTTATTTGGTACTTTGTACCTAGTTGATATCATGTTCTTTTGCTTATGGATCCCGGCGGTGTGAAATAAAAGTGGAACTTGTAAGATCATGGAGTTTATATGTGTGTTAGAGAAACGCCTGGGCCGCTAGCCTAAGCCATGCCTAATCATGGTGGAAACTTGCAGCATAACTATAGTGAGCATTCTATGAAGCATCCTCAATAAAAACCTATGCAAATAGCAAATAAAAAGATCGCTGAGATGCTCGTTGTCTGCTTGCCTTGTCATTTTGATTATGGGATAGCTCCCGTGTCATGTGCAAGGGGTACCCCGTTGGCGGTTCTCAATGATACGCATGTATTTATAATGACAAGAGCTTTCTCGTGACTGAAGTTCAGTAGCATGAGGATCGGTACTCATAAGTAAGGGGCATGAGATTTCAACTTATAACTTGTCAAGCATATCTTCTTAGTTGTGTCACTTTAACCTTAATCGCCTAAAGATGCCTATGATAGGGGCAATGAGAGCTGAAAGCTAGTAAGTATCATAATTTTTGGGAGCTCTTTATGAGACTTGCAATCCCTGCTTCCCTCTTTGAAGGGCCTTTCTTTTACTTTGTAGTTGAGTCAGTAAACCTACTCCCTTCTATCTCAACAAGTATTTTGAGTTGTTGTGTTTCATTCATTCATATGTTGATTTATTCAATCATGTTTCTTATGTTCCCTGTTTTGCACATTGCTCTTACCCTGATGTTTACTACTTTGAAAGCTATCATTGAAAAACCAGTTATTTGTGAACTCTAGTAAATTATCAACTATTCTTCGACCAAGAGCTAAGTTTGCCATTACCAATTATGATTCACTTTATGTATCTTTATTGTGTTTCCTTTACTTATTACAAGTTGAGTTATATAATAGTGAGTTGTCTTCTATTATGATCTATGTATTTGATGAATGTGATGCTTCTTGTCCGTATTCTTTTATCGACTCTTCACTCCATAAACCTAAGGCCATGTTTATTGAGCTCAGTTTCGCTTGGGGACAAGCGAAGTCTAAGCTTGGGGGGAGTTGATACGTCCATTTTGCATCACTATTCTATGTCTTAATTCACTATTATTCATTGATATATTTCGTATTGAGAGGTGATACTTATGTTATTTCATCTGTTTTTGCATGGTTGATGACTTTTGGAGCATGGACCGCTGCAGTCAGGATTCTGACGGAAAATGTGCTGTTTGGAGGCAAAATTCGCGAAGATCAGAAAATCCGGAAAAATATACGGAAAATCCTATTTTTCCAGAAGACTAAGGATGCCAGAAGACGGAGTGGAGATGGGCCACAGGGGGGAGAATATCATTTTGCGGCCTGAAAGTTGGGGTGTCCAGGCAACGTAGTACCCGAGTTCCCTGATATCATCCGCGATGACTATAGTTGGTGTGCCAAATACTCAGAGGGTCTTTTTGGCACGAATTCAACTTTATGTTTCAATACAAAAAATCAGGCTAACGGCCGTCAAGTTGGCCCCCCTGTCAGTTCTCGCCGTTATGTCGCTCCCGTCGCTTAGGTGTCAATTAAGCTTGCAGCGTTGGCGTCTGCATCCATTACGCGTCTTCTTCTTCCCCGGAGCGGCAATCCGTGGGGCGTCGCAGCCATGGCACAGAGCTGGGACGTGGACGAACCTGCTCGGCCCAGATCTCCTCCCTGTAGGCTTGCAGCGTTGGCGCCTCCATTACTCGTCTTCTTCCCCGGAGCGGCAATCTGTGGTCGCGGCCATGGCGCAGAGCTGGGAAGTGACGAAGCTGCTCGTCCCCGCTCTCCTCCCCATCCCGAGTCAGAGCTCGCCCTCACCATGGATGCACCCATGGCACGGTCGGGGACGAGAATTGGTTCCCGGTGAGATCTATCACCTTGTCGACCATGCTCGGTTCTGTTTTCCTCCTCTAGAATCCGAGCTCGTCGTCTCCGTGGTTGCACCCGCACCAATTCTGCCACCTCTACCGAGGTCTCTATGGTAGCTCAAGTTCTAGGGCTCTCCAAGTTCTGCCATGTTGGGCCTGTAAGTGTTGTTGTATGTTAAACTAGCAAATCTCGTTTGTTCAAATCTCTTGGGCTGTACCAACTTCATTGTGTTTAATTATGAAAGACAAAATATAAATGACTTCTCTCAATTTCTCGCATAGAAAAATGCACAGCTAATTTCATATTCTCGCAGGAACTGGCCCCACTTATTGAACCGGCGACATTGCCACGATCTCCATGTAACCACGGTGAGTTTCGAACCGAAATTTGCAGTTACCACGTTTCTTCTGCAGTCATTCCTCTTCCTCAGTCCTTCCTCTGCAGTTTTCCTGGGCACTTCTTCTTCCTCTGTTCTGGAACCGTCGGTTCATCTTCTTCTTCCTCTCGAAGGCAGTTCCTTGCAGGCAGTTCCTTTCACCCATTTCCTTGCAGGCATGGATGATGGGAAACGCACAACAGAGACCCACTTGGTCCCTGCCCATGGCACCACGACTTTGACAGTGGTGTACACAAATGATGAAGCGACTGCGGAGACAACTCTCGCCAGGTTTGAGCAATTGCTTGAGAAAGAGAAGCACAAGTTTGTGGGGGCTAGACTTGGAGTACACCCGTGCAAATAAGCGAAAAAATCCTCCACAAGAGATCGCTGTCGTGCAAATCACCATACATGAGGAGGTCCTCGTTTACCACTTCTGCAGGTATGTGAAATTTAAATTTGAGATCACCACTTCTGCATCCCTTGTTCCCTTACATCCCTAGAACCATCTAAGTGCAGGAGTAAACCAATTGAGATGCGGTGTACGGCTCTGGTCAAGTTCTTGTGTAGGAAAGGGATAACTTTCACTAGCGTGGATATCACAAATGACAGAATTATGCTTTCTCGTGCGTTGATAAAAATCCTAGAGGGGCACCACATCGACATCCAAAATCTGTACAAGATCAAATCATACCCAGCGAAGGATGGCATGGGTGATCTGGCAGCGGAAATCATCGATAAATCCTATGAAAAATCAAAGAAATTGAAGCGACTCGATCACGACTACTGGGAGTGGAAGCCGATGAGCCTGGCGCCTCGAGTATGCAGCCAGAGACGCCTACATGGCGTACGAGTTGTACAGTAAGCTCATTACCATGAAAGATGGGATGGTTAAGGCAGGGGTTTTCGCGAGAGAGCTATGCCCTGGTTACAAGCTAGCCCAGGAGAAGAAGTGCGAGGAGGACAGGAAGCGGTTTCAGGACGAGCAGGGATCTTGGGACGGTGGCGACATCAAGCGGCTGAAGGGGAAGCAAGTCAAGGACGACAACAAGTGGTGGTGATACATTATATGTTTGAACTAGATTTTAGTTTCTAGTTTATTATGTGTGTGATACATTTAGTTACTTCAATATAAAATTTGAACCAATTTAACTTGTTGATGTATTTCTTGACAATTATAATATAATCGAGCACTAGAAATATTTTGTAGTGTGCATGAGCATGATCAGTAAATATAATTTAACACTAGAAACTTTAAGGCACTCCATATAAAGGAGTAGATTAATATATAAGGTTCACCAGAGACACCACGGATATATTGTCTTACATACCACACACGGGTAATAATTAACTAGAACAAAATAAAAGCAGGGGCTACAGCAGGAGGCCGGGACACGGAGACGCCTAGCAGGGCAGGGGTTTATCAGCAGGAGGCAGCGACAGCCTAGTCGATGGGATACAGGCCAGTCCTGACATACTTCCGGAGGAATTTGCCGTAGGCTGCGTGCTGCGCCAAGGTAATCGGCCTATGGCTTATGCCTCTGCCTCTGCCAACGCCCTCCGCGTGCTGGATCATGTTGTTGAGGTCCATGTTGATTGCTCTGCCACAGAATGGGCAAAACAGTCTCCCCCTACGGTGGAAATGGATTAGCCCACACCGTAACCGCCTCAGCACATAGCGGCTCTTGTTGTCCCTGGATTCCTTGCTAGAGTCCACTTCATCATCATCCTCCTATTGATTTTTAAGAACATAACTTAGAACTCGTACATATGATTGAGTTGTATTACAACTCAAGAATTGACAACGTGTATATGTAAGACAATATATCCGTGGATATCAAAGATAAAGCATCTCAGCAAATGTTTGATCGGTTCATATATCATTTCATCTCAACACAATGACAAATAGTTGCATCAGATTGCGGCCTCATAAGTTTATTCAAGGACGGCGTGAGTGAACCAAGTAACAATTGCACAGCATGTATTGTTGTTGTACACCGCCCCAGGTTCACTAACTCGTCCCTGAAAAAATCTGACACCAATGTGTCTGCCTCTCTTTTGGGACAAATTTGAATCATTGGCCACAATAAGAAATTGAAATGTAATCGTACAAAACATTATTCAGGGATATACATAGTCAGGTACAAAAACAAGCCTAAATATTGTAATTATAAATAAAAAACCAAACAATTAATCCTCAGGTGCAGGTTAAAAAATACTTATGATCAAAACCATTCATATACATATGCATCATACCAATCATTAAAAGATTAGAAACAATTCAAGGATCATATATGTAGTTCCACATGAGAATAAATCTAGGGCCTCATAATTTGTTTTAGAGATGGAGTAGGCGAACCAAAGTACCAACAGCACAACCTATATTGTTTGTGTGGATTGCTGCCTCAGGTTCCCCAACCCATCCCTAAAACACGACACCATCATACGTGTCTCCCCTTGAACTCTTTTGGGGCAAATTTCAACCATCGGCCTCGGTGACAAACTAAAATGTAATTCTTATAGACTATGAATGCATGGAATAGATAATTTGAATATCATAGTTCTATGAATGTAGAATAAAGATTGCAGCCTCATAAGTTTATTCAGGGACGGCGTGAGTGAACCAAGTAACAATTGCACAGCCAGTATTGTTGTTGTACATCGCCCCAGGTTCACTAACTCGTCCCTGAAAAAATCTGACACCAACGTGTCTGCCTCTCTTTTGGAGAAAATTTGAATCATTGGCCACAATAAGAAATTGAAATGTAATCGTACAAAACATTATTCAGGGATATACATAGTCAGGTACAAAAACAAGCCTAAATATTGTAATTATAAATAAAAAACCAAACAATTAATCCTCAGGTGCATGTTAAAAATACTTATGATCAAAACCATTCATATACATATGCATCATACCAATCATTAAAAGATCAGAAACAATTCAAGGATCATATATGTAGTTCCACATGAGAATAAATCTAGGGCCTCATAATTTGTTTTAGAGATGGAGTAGGTGAACCAAAGTACCAACATCACAACCTATATTGTTTGTGTGCATTGCTGCCTCGGGTTCACCAACCCATCCCTAAAACACGACACCATCATACATGTCTCCCCTTGAACCCTTTTGGGGAAAATTTCAATCATCGGCCTCGGTGACAAACTAAAATGTAATTCATATACACTATGAATGCATGGAATAGATAATTTGAATATCATAGTTATATGAATGTAGAATAAAGATTGTAGCCTCATAAGTTTATTCAGGGACGGCGTGAGTGAACCAAGTAACAATTGCATAGCCTGTATTGTTGTTGTATATTGCCCCAGGTTCACTAACTCGTCCCTGAAAAAATCTGACACCAATGTGTCTGCCTCTCTTTTGGGGCAAATTTGAATCATTGGCCACAATAAGAAATTGAAATGTAATCGTACAAAATATTATTCAGGGATATACATAGCCAAGTAAAAAAACAAGCCTAAATATTGTAATTATAAATAAAAAACCAAACAATTAATCTTCAGGTGCATGTTAAAAATACTTATGATCAAAACCATTCATATACATATGCATCATACCAATCATTAAAAGATTAGAAACAATTCAAGGATCATATATGTAGTTCCATATGAGAATAAATCAAGGGCCTCATAATTTGTTTCAAAGATGGAGTTGGAGAACCAAAGTACCAACAGCACAACCTATATTGTTTGTGTGCATTGCTGCCTCAGGTTCACCAACCCATCCCTAAAAAACGACACCGTCATACGTGTCTCCCCTTGAACTCTTTTGGTGCAAATTTCAATCATCGGCCTCGGTGACAAACTAAAATGTAATTCTTATACACTATGAATGCATGGAATAGATAATTCAAATATCATAGTTCTATGAATGTAGAATAAAGATTGCGGCCTCATAAGTTTCTACAGAGATGGCGTAAGCGAACCAAGTAATAATTGCACGGCTTATATTGATCGTGTACATGGCCCCAGGTTCGCTCACTCATCCTAGTAAAAATTTGACACCAATGTGTCTGCCTCTCTTTGGGGCAAATTTGAATCATTGGCCACAATAAGAAATTGAAATGTAATCGTAACAAACAATATTCAGGAATATACAAATGCATCATACAACGCATTCATAGATTAGAAACAATACAAATATTATATATTTAGGTTCCATATGAGAGAAAAAATTAGGGCCTCATTTTTTTCAGCAATGGAGTCGGAGAACCAAAATACCAACAGCAACCTATATTGTTTATGTGCATTGCTGCCTCAGGGCCACTAACCATCCCTAAGAAAACGAGACCATCAGATGCCCTTGCACTATTTTGGGGGAAAATTGAATCATTGGGATCAGTAAGGAATAGAAATGTAATGTTATAGGCCTGCTGTGTATCGAAATCAACACTCAACTAGCAAACTCAACTAGATGGCAAATGAGCAGATTGGGGTTTTGTGACTAGACGGATTGGGGTTTTGTGACTAGATGGCAGATGCATCAATCAACCGATCGAATCATATATATACTACCCTACTTCAAGAGCAAAAGAATATGTACACGATTGAGCAAATCCTATGTATGAACAGTGAAAACTGCGACTGTGACTAGAGAAGCTAGCAATGTAGTACCTCGGACTCCTCATCAAGGACCTCCTCCTCGAACTCATCATTCTCCGCGATTGCGTCGAAGATTTCTTGAACGGTGATGGGGTCGTCGATGTAGATCACCGGATTGCCTCCGCCTGCCGCCTGCCCCCCATCCAGATCTGCCGTTGGCACCACGACGTTGTCGGCCACCTGCTGCTTGGCGGCGACGACTACTACCGGCTGCTCGGCGGCGACGGCTACCAACTGCTTCTCGGCGGCGACGGCTACCACCTGCTGCTCGGCGGCGACCGCTACTGGCTGGACGGATGAGTTCGCACCCTCGACGGCACGACGACGAGCGGTGTTCGTGCCCGGAGAAGACGCCTCCGTCTGCTTGGCGACGACCGAGCCATCTGCTGCTTTGCCTTCAACTGGCTTCACCTCCGGATCTTCTCCACGCGTACGCTTCATGGCGCACCAAGGGAAGGAGGTAGTGCAAACGGGGGAGATTCAGCGCACGCGGCAGGTGTAGATTGGGGTCTTGGGACTAGACAGACTGGGGGAAATGACACGAGCTCATGGAAGAATTAGGTCGAGGGGGCTTATAAACACCGGACCGTAGGTGGTCCTCGAGTGGACACATGTGGTGGGGGGGGCTACCACGATCTCCACCCTTTTTTCGGTTCCCTTTTTTCTGAAACAGCCACGATCTCCACTTTAGATCTGCATTGAAAACATGCTCATGGCAGACCTCGATTCCACTGCATGCAAGTGGCGCAGAACTAATTTCTAGCAACGTTAGATCTACTCGAGGGGGGCCCTTGACTCATGGGATTTACTAGCGGTAGGGCCCAGTTGGAAGTGAGATTGAGAGCGCTGCGTATAAATGGGATATGTCGGATTAAAATCAAGTGGCAATAAATTGTAGCGTCCCGTCGACAACCGTGCACTCGATGACCCCGTTGCCCTGTGCATGAGTTGTAGTAGCAGTAGTAGGCTTTTCAGACTTGATTAAACTTGACATGACCTCTCGACGACTTTTTCGATGGACGGCATCGTGTTCCTTCCTGTAGAAGTCTCACGGAGGGAGACGTCCGTGTTGTCTCACGCTGTATTGTGAAGGGCACGAGGTGTGCAACAATCATTGTTGGATCGCACAGAATCAACGGTTGGTGCGCACGATCCGCGTGACAACTGTGACAACCATTCAGGGAGTAGCAGACAGGGTGAGCACAGTATTGGGCTTCTACGAAAGCTAGAGAGGGGGGCAAAACTAAGTAGTACCACATAAAACCAAGGGCAAAACTGAGTAGTATAAAAATGGAAAGGGTCTTGTACAATGAAATACATCATGGAATACATCAAATTATGCAAAGATAGATCCACTAGAGTTCATTGGATGTGTGTTCTTCTCATAAACCACGCATGGATCCACCAGTGGCATTGCATGTCCGTTCCTCTAAACAAACCACATAAGGATCCACCAGTGGCATTGCATGTTTGTTCCTCTAAAACAATCACATAAGGATCCACCAGTGTCATTGCGTGTGTGTTCTTCTCATGAACCACACCCAGTGTCATGGCATCTGTGTTCTTCTAAACAAACCACATAAGGATCCACCAGTGTCATTGCCTGTCTGTTTTTTTCATGAACCACATAAGGATCCACCAGTGTCATTGCATGTCTGTTCTTTTCATGAATCACAACCAGTGTCATTGCATGTCTTTTACTTCCATAAACCACATATGGATCCACCTAGTGTGATTGCATGTCTGTTCCTCTAAACAAACCACATAAGGATCCACCCGTGTCATTGCGTGTCTGTTCTTTCCATGAACCACACCCAATGTCATTGCATGCGTGTTCTTCTAAACAAACCACATGAGGATCCACCAGTGTCATTGCCTATATGTTCTTTTCATGAACCACACCGAGTGTCATTGCATGTGTGTTATGCTAAACAAACCACAAAAGTCATTGCATGTCTGTTCTTTTCATGAACCACACGCGGTGTCATTGCATGTCTGTTCTTTTCATGAACCACGGCTAGAGTCATTGCATGTCTGTTCCTCTAAACAAACCACATAAGGATCCACCAGTGTCATTGCATGTCTGTTCTTTTCATAAACCACATAAGGATCTACCAGTGTCATTGCATGTCTGTTCTTTTCATGAAGCACACCTAGTGTCATTGCATGTGTGTTACTTCCATAAACCACATGTGGATCCACCCAGTGTCATTGCATGTGTGTTCTTCTAAACAAACCACATAAGGATCCACCAGTGTCATTGCATGTCTTTTACTTCCATAAACACAATGTGGATCCACCGGTGTCATTGCCTGTCTGTTCTTCTAAACAAACCACATAAGGATCCACCAGTGTCATTGCCTGTCTGTTCTTTTCATGAACCACATAAGGATGGGCCCACCAGTGTCATTGCATGTCTGTTCTTTTCATGAACCACACCCAGTGTCAGTGCATGTCTATTCTATTCACGAACCACACCCAGTTTCACTGCATGTCTATTATTTTCATGAACCACATAAGGATCTACCAGTATCATTGCATGTCTTTTACTTCCATAAACCACGTGTGGATCCACCGGTGTCATTGCATGTCTGTTCCTCTAAACAAACCACATAAGGATCCACCAGTGTCATTGCATGTGTGTTCTTCTCATGAACCACACCCAGTGTCATTGCATGTGTGTTCTTCTAAACAAACCACATAAGGATGGGCCTACCAGTGTCATTGCCTGTCTGTTCTTTTCATGAACCACATCCAGTGTCAGTGCATGTCTGTTCTATTCATGAACCAAACCCAGTTTCACTGCATGTCTATTCTTTTCATGGATCACATAAGGATCTACCAGTGTCATTGCATGTCTTTTACTTCCATAAACCACATGTGGATCCACCGGTGTCATTGCATGTGTGTTCTTCTAAACAAACCACATAAGGATCCACCAGTGTCATTGCATATGTGTTCTTCTAAACAAACAACATAAGGATGGGCCCACAAGTGTCATTGCCTGTTTGTTCTTTTCATGAACCACACCTAGTGTCAGTGCATGTCTGTTCTATTCATGAACCACACCCAGTTTCACTTCATGTTTGTTCTTTTCATGGACCACATAAGGATCTACCAATGTCATTGCATGCCTTTTACTTCCATAAACCACATGTGGATCCACCGGTGTCATTGCATGTGTGTTCTTCAAAACAAACGACATAAGGATCCACCAGTGTCATTGCATGTCTGTTCTTTTTATGAACCACATAAGGATGGGCCCAATAGTGTCATTGCATGTCTGTTCTTTTCATGAACCACACCCAGTGTCAGTGCATGTCTGTTCTATTCACGAACCACACCCAGTTTCACTGCATGTCTGTTCTTTTCATGAACCACATAAGGATCTACCAGAGTCATTGCATGTCTTTTACTTCCATAAACCACATGTGGATCCACCGGTGTCTTTGCATGTATGTTCCTCTAAACAAACCACATAAGGATCCACCAGTGTCATTGCGTGTGTGTTCTTCTCATGAACCACACCTAGTGTCATTGCATGTGTGTTCTTCTAAACAAACCACATAAGGATCCACCAGTGACATTGCCTGTCTGTTCTTTTCATGAACCACATAAGAATCCACCAGTGTCATTGCATGTGTGTTCTTCTTAACAAACCACATAAGGATCCACCAGTGTCATTGTCTGTCTGTTCTTTTCATGAACCACATAAGGATCCACCAGTGTCATTGCATGTCTGTTCTTTTCATGAATCATAGCCAGTGTCATTGCATGTCTTTTACTTCCATAAACCACATATCGATCCACCTAGTGTGATTGCATGTTTGTTCCTCTAAACAAACCACATAAGGATCCACCAGTGTCATTGCGTGTCTGTTCTTTTCATGAACCACACCCAATGTCATTGCATGCGTGTTCTTCTAAACAAACCACATAAGGATCCACCAGTGTCATTGCCTATATGTTCTTTTCATGAACCACACCCAGTGTCATTGCGTGTCTGTTCTTCTCATGAACCACATAAGGATGGGCCCACCTATGTCATTGCATGTCTGTTCTTTTCATGAACCACACCCAGTGTCATTGCATGTGTGTTACTTACATAAACCACATATGGATCCACCGGTGTGATTGCATGTATGTTCCTTCCATAAACCACATAAGGATCCACCAGGGGCATTGCATGTCTATTATTTTCATGAACCGCGGCTAGAGTCATTGCATGTCTGTTCTTTTCATGAACCATGGCTAGAGTCATTGCATGTTTGTTTAAGGATCCACCAGTGTCATTGCATGTCTGTTCTTTTCATGGACCACATAAGGATCTACCAGTGTCATTGCATGGCTGTTCTATTCATGAACCACACCCAGTGTCATTGCATGTGTGTTACTTCCATATACCACATGTGGATCCACCGGTGTCATTGCATGTCTGTTCCTCTAAACAAACCACATAAGGATCCACAAGTGTCATTGCCTGTCTGTTCTTCTCATGAACCACATAAGGATGGGCCCACCAGTGTCAGTGCATGTCTGTTCTATTCACGAACCACACCTAGTTTCACTGCATGTCTGTTCTTTTCATGAACCACATAAGGATCTAGTAGTGTCATTGCATGTCTTTTACTTCCATAAACCACATGTGGATCCACCGGTGTCATTGTATGTCTGTTCCTCTAAACAAACCACATAAGGATCCACCAGTGTCATTGTGTGTGTGTTCTTCTCATGAACCACATAAGGATCTACAAGTGTCATTGCATGTGTGTTCTTTTCATGAACCACACCCAATGTCACTGCATGTCAGTTCTTTTCATGAACCACATAAGGATCTACCAGAGTCATTGGATGTGTGTTCTTCTCATGAACCACACGTGGATCCACCGGTGTCATTGCATCTCTATTCCTCTAAACAAACCACATAACGATCCACGAGTGTCATTGCGTGTGTGTTCTTTTCATGAACCACACCCAGTGCCATTACATGGGTGTTCTCCTAAACAAACCACATAAGGATCCACAAGTGTCATTGCATGTGTGTTTTTCTAAACAAACCACATAAGGATGGGCCCACCAGTTTCATTGCCTGTCTGTTCTTTTCATGAACCACACCCAGTGTCAGTGCATGTCTGTTCTATTCATGAACCACACCCAGTTTCACTGCATGTCTGTTCTTTTCATGGACCACACAAGGATCTACCAGTGTCATTGCATGCATTTTACTTCCATAAACCACATGTGGATCCACCGGTGTCATTGCATGTGTGTTCTTCTAAACAAACCACATAAGGATCCACCAGTGTCATTGCCTGTCTATTCTTTTCATGAACCACATAAGGATGGGCCCATCAGTGTCATTGCATGTCTTTTCTTTTCATGAACCACACCCAGTGTCAGTGCATGTCTGTTCTATTCACGAACCACACCCAGTGTCACTGCATGTGTGTTCTTTTAATGAACCGCATAAGTATCTACCAGTGTCATTGCATGTATTTTACTTCCATAAATCACATGTGGGTCCACCTAGTGTGATTGCATGTGTGTTCCTCTAAACAAACCACATAAGGATCCACCAGTGTCATTGCGTGTCTGTTCTTTTCATTTAACCACACCTAGTGCCATTGCATGTGTGTTCTTCTAAACAAACCACATGAGGATCCACCGGTGTCATTGCCTGTATGTTCTTTTCGTGAACCACACCCAGTGTCATTGCATGTGTGTTATTCTAAACAAACCACATAAGTCATTGCATGTTTGTTCTTTTCACGAACCACACCCGGTGTCATTGCATGTCTGTTCTTTTCATGAAGCACGGCTAGAGTCATTGCATGTCTGTTCCTCTAAACAAACCACATAAGGATCCAGCAGTGTCATTGATGTCTGTTCTTTTCATGAACCACATAAGGATCTACCAGTGTCATTGCATGTCTGTTATTTTCATGAACCACACTCAGTGTCATTGCATGTGTGTTACTTCCATAAACCACATATGGATCCACCGGTGGGATTGCATGTCTGTTCCTTCCATAAACCGCATAAGGATCCACCAGTGTCATTGCATGTCTATTCTTTTCATGAACCACATAAGGACCTACCAGTGTCATTGCATGTCTTTTCTATTCATGAACCACACCCAGTGTCATTGCATGTGTGTTACTTCCATATACCACATGTGGATCCACCGGTGTCATTGCATGTCTGTTCCTCTAAACAAACCACATAAGGATCCACCAGTGTCATTGCCTGTCTGTTCTTCTCATGAACCACATAAGGATGGGCCCACCAGTGTCAGTGCATGTCTGTTCTATTCACGAACCACACCCAGTTTCACTGCATGTCTGTTCCTTTCATGAACCACATAAGGATCTACCAGTGTCATTGCATGTGTTTTACTTCCATAAACCACATGTGGATCCACCGGTGTCATTGCATGTCTATTCTTCTAGACAAACCACATAAGGATCCACCAGTGTCATTGCGTGTGTGTTCTTCACATGAACCACATAAGGACCTACAAGTGTCATTGCATGGGTGTTCTTTTCATGAACCACACCCAGTGTCACTGCATGTCAGTTCTTTTCTTGAACCACATAAGGATCTACCAGAGTCATTGGATGTGTGTTATTCTCATGAATCACACGTGGATCCACCGGTGTCATTGCATGTCTGTTCCTCTAAACAAACCACATAAGGATCCACCAGTCTCACTACGTGTGTGTTCTTTTCATGAACCACACACAGTGGCATTGCATGCGTGTTCTCCTAAACAAACCACATAAGGATCCACCAGTGTTATTGCATGTGTGTTCTTCTAAACAAACCACATAAGGATGGGCCCACCAGTGTCATTGCCTGTCTGTTCTTTTCATGAACCACACCCAGTGTCAGTGCATGTCTGTTCTATTCATGAACGACAACCAGTTTCACTGCATGTCTATTCTTTTCATGGACCACATAAGGATCTACCAGTGTCATTGCATGTCTTTTACTTCCATAAACCACATGTGGATCCACCGGTGTCATTGCATGGGTGTTCTTCTAAACAAACCACATAAGGATCCACCAGTGTCATTGCGTGTGTGTTCTTCACATGAACCACAGAAGGACCTACAAGTGTCATTGCATGGGTGTTCATTTCATGAACCACACCCAGTGTCACTGCATGTCAGTTCTTTTCATGAACCACATAAGGATCTACTAGAGTCATTGGATGTGTGTTCTTCTCATGAATCACACGTGGATCCACCGGTGTCATTGCATGTCTGTTCCTCTAAACAAACCACATAAGGATCCACCAGTGTCACTACGTGTGTGTTCTTTTCATGAACCACACCCAGTGTCATTGCATGCGTGTTCTTCTAAACAAACCACATAAGGATCCACCAGTGTCATTGCATGTGTGTTCTTCTAAACAAACCACATAAGGATGGGCCCACCAGTGTCATTGCGTGTGTGTTCTTTTCATGAACCACACCAAGTGTCAGTGCATGTCTGTTCTATTCATGAACCACACCCAGTTTCACTGATGTCTGTTCTTTTCATGAACCACATAAGGATCTAGTAGTGTCATTGCATGTCTTTTACTTCCATAAACCACATGTGGATCCACCGGTGTCATTGTATGTCTGTTCCTCTAAACAAACCACATAAGGATCCACCAGTGTCATTGTGTGTGTGTTCTTCTCATGAACCACATAAGGATCTACAAGTGTCATTGCATGTGTGTTCTTTTCATGAACCACACCCAATGTCACTGCATGTCAGTTCTTTTCATGAACCACATAAGGATCTACCAGAGTCATTGGATGTGTGTTCTTCTCATGAACCACACGTGGATCCACCGGTGTCATTGCATGTCTATTCCTCTAAACAAACCACATAACGATCCACGAGTGTCATTGCGTGTGTGTTCTTTTCATGAACCACACCCAGTGCCATTACATGGGTGTTCTCCTAAACAAACCACATAAGGATCCACAAGTGTCATTGCATGTGTGTTTTTCTAAACAAACCACATAAGGATGGGCCCACCAGTTTCATTGCCTGTCTGTTCTTTTCATGAACCACACCCAGTGTCAGTGCATGTCTGTTCTATTCATGAACCACACCTAGTTTCACTGCATGTCTGTTCTTTTCATGGACCACACAAGGATCTACCAGTGTCATTGCATGCCTTTTACTTCCATAAACCACATGTGGATCCACCGGTGTCATTGCATGTGTGTTCTTCTAAACAAACCACATAAGGATCCACCAGTGTCATTGCCTGTCTATTCTTTTCATGAACCACATAAGGATGGGCCCATCAGTGTCATTGCATGTCTTTTCTTTTCATGAACCACACCCAGTGTCAGTGCATGTCTGTTCTATTCACGAACCACACCCAGTGTCACTGCATGTGTGTTCTTTTAATGAACCGCATAAGTATCTACCAGTGTCATTGCATGTATTTTACTTCCATAAATCACATGTGGGTCCACCTAGTGTGATTGCATGTGTGTTCCTCTAAACAAACCACATAAGGATCCACCAGTGTCATTGCGTGTCTGTTCTTTTCAAGAACCACACCTAGTGCCATTGTATGCGTGTTCTTCTAAACAAACCACATGAGGATCCACCGGTGTCATTGCCTGTATGTTCTTTTCATGAACCGCACCCAGTGTCATTGCATGTGTGTTATTCTAAACAAACCACATAAGTCATTGCATGTTTGTTCTTTTCATGAACCACACCCGGTGTCATTGCATGTCTGTTCTTTTCATGAAGCACGGCTAGAGTCATTGCATGTCTATTCCTCTAAACAAACCACATAAGGATCCAACAGTGTCATTGATGTCTGTTCTTTTCATGAACCACATAAGGATCTAGAAGTGTCATTGCATGTCTGTTCTTTTCATGAACCACACCCAGTGTCATTGCATGTGTGTTACTTCCATAAACCACATATGGATCCACCGGTGTGATTGCATGTTTGTTCCTTCCATAAACCGCATAAGGATCCACTAGTGTCATTGCAAGTCTATTCTTTTCATGAACCGTGGCTAGAGTCATTGCATGTCTATTCCTCTAAACAAACCACATAAGGTGAAGGGTTTCGCAGCATAGTAAATCAAAATTTTCTACGGAAGCGAACAGAGGGAAAGCCAAGATCTAATCTAGGAGATGCAAACAACAAGAGAGATTGGATTAGATCTTCATACCCTTGAAGATTCGCACAGCGGAACGTTCGTCGGAACGTGGGTGATGTAGTCGTACTCGCTTCTCCTCCTCGCGATCCGATCCGATCTAGCACCACAAGTGGCGGTGCCTCCGTGAGATGCACACGTGCAGCACCTCGACGTCTCCTCCTTCCTCGGACCAGCAAGTATGGTGGAGAGATAGATTGGATCTACAGCACGACGGCGTGGTGTATATGGTGGAGAATTTCTGCCGCAGGGCTTCGCCTACAAACAGTCGGGAGGGAGAGAGGAAGGGCAGCAGGGCAACTGGGTTTGGAGGAAGGTGTAAGGGGGTGTGTGAGAGGGGGCGCACCAGCCCTCTATATATAGAGGGGGGCTGCGGCCAGCCCTAGCCTCTCCTCCAAGCCTATCTCTAGTTTAAACAATTTAAACTCTCCCTTATCTAGAAATCCTATCTTATCTTATCTCTAGTTTAAACGATTTAAACTCTCTAGGATCGGCTGGGCCCTATGGGGCCTTGTGCCCCTGGCCCAATGCGGCCAGGACACTCCCTCATAGGCCCATGCCCCCTCCCGGAAGGTGGGACCACGTTGGCCCCCTTCCGGAAGGTTCTAGAAGCTTCCGGTACAATACCGATTAACCCAGAACAATTCCGAACTCCAAAAACTGCACTGCCTTATATGAATCTTATTCTCCGGACCATTCCAGAACCTCTCGTGATGTCCCGGATCCCATCCGAGACTCCGAACAAAAACTCATGAACCAATTATCCAATCTATCCTAGCGTCGAGACACGTTAAGTGTGTGACCCTGCGGGTTCGAGAATATGCAGACATGATCTTCTATCAATAATCAACAGCGGGGTCTGGGCACCCATATTGACTCCCACACATTCATAGATGATCATATCGGATGAACCACGATGCCAGGATTCAATCAATCCCATATATATATTCCCTTCGTCTCGCGATATTTTACTTGCCCGAGATTCGATCGTCGGTATCGTCATACCTAGTTCAATCTCGTTCACAGCAAGTACTTTAATCGTTCCGTAATCCGATATCACTTTGTGATTAACTCCTTAACCACATGCTTGCAAGCGGTGTTGATATCGATTACCGTGTGGGCCATAAGTATATCTCTCCGACTTGGGAGGGACAAATCCCATCTCGATACATACAACCCAACAGATACTTTCCGATCACCTGAGAGACACCTTTATGATCACCCTCTCATAGGATGACGTTTGATGACCTCAAAGCTTTCTTCCGATACCAGGGAGTTGTATTATCTCATGGTCTAAGGAATACAATATTTGACATAGGAAAAGCTTCGCAAAGATGAACACAATGACACGATCTAATTGCTTCGCTTAGTTTGGGTCTATCCACCACATCATTCTCCAATGATATGATCTCATTATCAATTGACAACTCATGTCTATGGTTAGGAAACCTTAACCATCATTGATCAATGAGCTAGTCCATAGAGGCGTACTAGGGACACGGTGTTGTTCACAAACCACACAAGTATTAATGTTTCCGCTTAATACAATTCTAGCATGGAATATAAACTTTATCATGAACAAAAATTATAATAATAACATCTTTATTATTGCCTCAAGGGCATAATTCCAACAGTCTCCCACTTGCACTAGAGTCAATAATCTAGTTTACATTTGGCAACAATCTCACACCCATGGCTCTGAGGTGCTGATCATGTTTTACACGTGGAAGAGGTTTAGTCAATGGATCTGCGACATTCAGATCTGTATGTACTTTGCTGATCTTCAGATCTCCATCTGCTATATAATCTCGGATTATATGAAACTTGCGGTTGATATGCTTGGTCTTTGGATGATATCTTGGTTCCTTAGCGAGTGCTATGGCGCCAGTGTTGTCACACAATATCTCCAGTGGGTCCAATGCACTTGGAACCACGCCAAGCTCAGTGATGAAGTTTCTGATCCAAACTCCCTCACTTGACGCTTCTGCAGCAGCCATGTATTCCGCTTCTACTGTAGATCCCGCGACCACGCTTTGCTTGCAGCTTCTCCAGCTCACAGCTCCTCCATTCAAAATATACACGTATCCTGTCTGAGATTTAGAATCATCCTTGTCGGTGTAGAAACTAGCATCGACGTAACCTTTTACGACGAGCTGTTCATCACCCCCATAGACTAAGAACATTTCTTTAGTCCTATTTAGGTACCTTAGGATGTTCTTCACGGCTGTCCAGTGTTCCACTCCTGGATCACTTTGATATCTGCTCGTCAAACTAAGAGCATTGGACACATCCGGTCTAGTACACAGCATGGCATACATGATGGAACCTATGGCCGAGGCATAAGGCACTTTGCTCATAGCTTCCCTATCATTTACCGTAGCTGGACACTGAGCCTTGCTCAATATCTTACCTGACAACATAGGCACTGAACCTTTCAATGCCTTATCCATTCTGAACCTTTTCAGAACTTTGTCTAGGTATGTACTCTGGCTTAAAGCTATCAGGCGTCTTTGTCTATCTCTATAGATTTTGATGCCCAATATATAAGCAGCTTCACCTAGGTCTTTCATTGAAAAACACTTGTTCAAATAACTCTTCACATCGTTAAGCATGTTGATGTCATTTCCAATAATCAATATGTCATCCACATATAGTACCAGAAACGTCACCGAGCTCCCACTCACTTTCTTGTAGATGCAAGCTTCGTAGCAATTTGGAACAAATCCAAAGCTCTTGATCACTTGATCAAAATGAAGGTTCCAACTCCGAGATGCTTGCTTCAGTCCATAAATGGAACGCTGAAGTTTGCATACTTTATCAGCATCCTTAGGATCGACAAAACCTTCGGGTTGCATCATATACAACTCTTCATCAATGTTGCCATTGAGGAAAGCAGTCTTGACATCCATTTGCCATATTTCATAATCATGAAACGCAACAATTGCTAATAAAATCCGAATGGACTTAAACATCGCTACGGGAGAGAAAGTCTCATCGTAGTCAACACCTTGAACTTGTCGAAAACCTTTCGCAACAAGCCGTGCTTTATAGACGGTAACATTACCATCCGCGTCCGTTTTCTTCTTGAAGATCCATTTGCACTCAACGGCCTTTCGGTCGCTAGGAGGGTCCACCAAAGTCCATACTTGGTTTTCGCTCATGGATCCCAATTTAGATTTCATGGCTTCTAGCCATTTCTCAGAGTCTGGGCTCATCATCGCTTCCTCATAGTTCGCAGGTTCGCTGTCTTCTACTAACAAGACAGTCAAGACAGGGTTGCCGTACCACTCAGGAGGGGCACGCGACCTTGTCGACCTGCGACGTTCAGTAGCAGCATCGTCTGAAGCTTCATGATCCTTGTCATTAGCTTCCTCTATTGTTGGTGCAGGCGGCACTGGAACAATTTCAGGTGCTGCGCTACTCTCCAATTCAAGAGAAGGTTCAATAACCTCGTCTAGCTCTACTTTCCTCCCACTCACTTCTTTCGAGAGAAACTCCTTCTCAAGAAAGGAACCGTTCTTTGCGACAAACACTTTGCCTTCGGTTCAGTGATAGAAGGTATACCCAATAGTTTCCTTAGGGTATCCTATGAAGACGCATTTCTCCGCTTTGGGTTCGAGCTTGTCGGGCATCAACTTCTTGACGTAAGCTTCGCATCCCCAAACTTTAAGAAACGACAACTTAGGTTTAGCACCAAACCACAGTTCATACGGTGTCGTCTCAACGGATTTAGATGGAGCCCTATTTAAAGTGAATGCAGCGGTTTCTAATGCATAACCCCAAAATGATAACGGCAAATCAGTAAGAGACATCATCGATCGGACCATATCTAATAGGGTTCGATTCCGGCGTTCGGACACACCATTGCGCTGTGGTGTTCCGGGTGGCGTGAGTTGTGAAACGATTCCACTTGCTTTAAGATGCGTGAGAAAATCATAACTCAAATATTCGCCCCCACGATCGGATCGTAGAAACTTAATCTTTCTGTTACGATGGTTCTCCACTTCATTCTGAAATTCTTTGAACTTTTCAAACATTTCAGATTTATGTTTCATTAAATAGATATACCCATATCTACTTAAGTCATCGGTAAAAGTGAGAAAATAGCGATATCCACCGCGCGTCGAAACACTCATCGGTCTGCATACATCGGTATGTATGATTTCCAACAAGTCCGTTGCTCGCTCCATCATACCGGAGAACGGGGTTTTGATCATCTTGCCCATGAGGCATGGTTCGCATGTGTCAAATGATTCAAAATCAAGAGACTCCAAAAGTCCATCAGAATGGAGTTTCTTCATGCGCTTTACACCAATATGACCCAGACGACAGTGCCACAAATAAGTAGTATTATCACTATCTACTTTGCATCTCTTAGCCTCAATGTTATGGATGTGTGTTTCATCCCTTTCGAGATTTAGAAGAAATAAACCATTCACAAGAGGTGCATGACCATAAAAGATGTTACTCATATAAATAGAACAACCATTATTCTCCGATTTAAATGAATAACCGTCTTGCAATAAACACGATCCAGAAATAATGTTCATGCTCAACGCAGGCACATAATAACATTTATTAAGGTTTAAAACTAATCCCGAAGGTAAAACTAAGGAGAGCGTGCCGACGGCCATCACATCAACTCTTGATCCGTTGCCAACGCGCATCGTCACCTCATCCCTCGCAAGCCGCCGTCTATTCCGTAGCTCCTGTTTCGAGTTACAAATATTAGCAACCGAACCAGTATCAAATACCCAGGCACTACAACAAGGGCTAGTAAGGAAAACATCAATAACATGTATATCAAATATACCTTTGATGGTGCCAGCCTTCTTGTCCGCTAAGTACTTCGGACAGTTGCGCTTCCAGTGACCCTTGTCCTTGCAATAGAAGCACTCAGTTTCTGGCTTGGGTCCAGACTTGAGCTTCTTCTTAGCAGGGGCAACGCGCTTGCCGCCGCCTTTCTTGAAGGGCTTCTTTGCACCCTTACCTTTCTTAAAGGAGGGCTTGTTGACCATCAACACATGATTATCCTTCTTGATGTCCACCTCCGCAGCCTTCAACTTTGCGAAGAGCTCGGTGATCGTATCAGTGGAACCAATCTAATTATGAGTCACTACAAAACTTTTGTAGCTGGGAGGGAGTGATTGCAGAACCCTGTCAATCTTGAGCTCCTCTGGAATCTTGCAGTCTAGTTGCTCAAGGCGTTGAGTGTAGCCCGACATCTTAATGGCGTGCTCACTAACGGAACTCCCTTCCTCCATCTTGCAGTTAAAGAACTTCTCAGAGATCTCATATCTCTCAGAACGGGCCTGAGTCTGAAACATGGTTTTCAGCTCCTCGAGAATCTCAAAGGGCCCGGGATAGTTTTCAAAACGATTTTGAAGTTCCGGTTCCATAGCAAACAACATGGTGCTCTTAATCACACCATAATCATCTTTGCGCGACTGATAGACAGCTTTCTCATCAGCCGGCGCAGTTGCAGCAGGGGGGTTACCTAACGCTTTCTCAAGGACATAGTCCTTTTGTCCGCCAGACAGAATGATTCTTAGATTGCGGAACCAGTTGGTGAAGTTAGACCCATTGTTTCTAAGCTTTTCTTTCTCACCAAAAATGTTGAAGTTGAAGTTGGACTTGGCCATGTGATCTACAGTATTTGCAAGTACAATTTAGACTATGTTCATGATAAATAGTTCAACTTAATCAAATTACTAGATGAACTCCCACTAAATTCAACATCCCTCAAGTTGTTTAGTGAACACGATCCAAATTCACCACACCTAATCCGATCTTCACGAGAAGAGATGTGGTTTCAATGGTGGACAACGAAGTGTCGATCATATCATTCATATGACTCATGCTTAACCTTTCGGTTCATGTGTTCCGAGACCATGTCTGTACATGCTAGGCTCGTCAAGTCAAACCCAAGTATTTCCGCGTGTGCAAAACTGGCTTGCACCCGTTGTATGTGAGCGTAGAGTCTATAGCACCCGATCATCACGTGATGCTTGGACACGACGAACTTTCGCAACGGTGCATACATGGGGAGAACACAGTTTTATCTTGATCTTTAAGTGAGGAATCATCTTATAATGCTACCGTCGCGATCTAAGCATAATAAGATACATAAAAGGATAAACATCACATGCATATAACTTTATGTGACATGGTATAGCCAATCTTCGCGCAATGATCTCCATCTTGTGCGTTCCGGCATGATCTCCATCACTTCACCATGATTGCCTCCACCATGAATAGCAACTACAACTATTGCTAACTACTTAGCGATAAAGTAAAGCTATTACATGGCGTATAAGAAGTTGACTCGCAGGTCATACACAATTATAAAGACAACCATATGGCTCCTGCCGGTTGTGTACTCATCGACATGCAAGTCGTGAAACATTACAAAACATGATCATCGCATACAATATACACATCACATCTTGGGCCATACCATATTACAGAAAACACTCCCTGCAAAAACAAGTTAGACGCCTCTACTTTGTTGTTGCATGTTTTACGTGGCTCATGGGAGTAGATGCTAAGAACGATTCTTACCTACGGAAAGCCACAACGGTGATATTATGGTTGCCAAACTCCGGTGTTAATCCCATGACAACTATAGTGAGAGAAACTGACATCCACCAGCCGCATGTGTGGTACAAGCCACACGTCAAGTGCGGAGCTGGTCTCGCGAACGACGTTGCGTAAGGTTGGCCTGGACCGCTTCAATCTCACTATCCCGCGTCATAAGAAGAACACAAACAAGAGGCTTGCAACAGAAAACATCAACGCCCGCAACAACCATGTTGCGTTCTACTCGCGAATCACATCTACGCATAGATCTAGCTCTGATACCACTGAAGGGTTTCGCAGCATAGTAAATCAAAATTTTCTACGGAAGCGAACAGAGGGAAAGCCAAGATCTAATCTAGGATATGGAAACAACGAGAGAGATTGGATTAGATCTTCATACCCTTGAAGATTCGCACAGCGGAACGTTCGTCGGAGCATGGGTGATGTAGTCGTACTCGCTTCTCCTCCTCGCGATCCGATCCGATCTAGCACCACAAGTGGCGGTGCCTCCGTGAGATGTACACGTGCGGCACCTCGATGTCTCCTCCTTCCTCGGACCAGAAAGTATGGTGGAGAGATAGATTGGATCTACAGCACGACGGCGTGGTGTATATGGTGGAGAATTTCTGCCGCAGGGCTTCGCCTACAAACAGTCGGGAGGGAGAGAGGAAGGGCAGCAGGGCAACTGGGTTTGGAGGAAGGTGTAAGGGGGTGTGTGAGAGGGGGCGCACCAGCCCTCTATATATAGAGGGGGGGTGCGGCCAGCCCTAGCCTCTCCTCCAAGCCTATCTCTAGTTTAAACAATTTAAACTCTCCCTTATCTAGAAATCCTATCTTATCTTATCTCTAGTTTAAACGATTTAAACTCTCTAGGATCGGCTGGGCCCTATGGGGCCTTGTGCCCCTGGCCCAATGCGGCCAGGACACTCCCTCATAGGCCCATGCCCCCTCCCGGAAGGTGGGACCACGTTGGCCCCCTTCCGGAAGGTTCTAGAAGCTTCCGGTACAATACCGATTAACCCAGAACAATTCCGAACTCCAAAAACTGCACTGCCTTATATGAATCTTATTCTCCGGACCATTCCGGAACCTCTCGTGATGTCCCGGATCCCATCCGAGACTCCGAACAAAAACTCATGAACCAATTATCCAATCTATCCTAGCGTCGAGACACGTTAAGTGTGTGACCCTGCGGGTTCGAGAATATGCAGACATGATCTTCTATCAATAATCAACAGCGGGGTCTGGGCACCCATATTGACTCCCACACATTCATCGATGATCATATCGGATGAACCACGATGCCAGGATTCAATCAATCCCATATATATATTCCCTTCGTCTCGCGATATTTCACTTGCCCGAGATTCGATCGTCGGTATCGTCATACCTAGTTCAATCTCGTTCACAGCAAGTACTTTACTCGTTCCGTAATCCGATATCACTTTGTGATTAACTCCTTAACCACATGCTTGCAAGCGGTGTTGATATCGATTACCGAGTGGGCCCGAAGTATATCTCTCCAACTTGGGAGGGACAAATCCCATCTCGATACATACAACCCAACAGATACTTTCCGATCACCTGAGAGACACCTTTATGATCACCCTCTCATAGGATGACGTTTGATGACCTCAAAGCTTTCTTCCGATACCAGGGAGTTGTATTATCTCATGGTCTAAGGAATACAATATTTGACATAGGAAAAGCTTCGCAAAGATGAACACAATGACACGATCTAATTGCTTCGCTTAGTTTGGGTCTATCCACCACATCATTCTCCAATGATATGATCTCATTATCAATTGACAACTCATGTCTATGGTTAGGAAACCTTAACCATCATTGATCAATGAGCTAGTCCATAGAGGCGTACTAGGGACACGGTGTTGTTCACAAACCAAACAAGTATTAATGTTTCCGCTTAATACAATTCTAGCATGGAATATAAACTTTATCATAAACAAGAATTATAATAATAACATCTTTATTATTGCCTCTAGGGCATAATTCCAACATAAGGATCCACCAGTGTCATTGCATGTCTGTTCTTTACATGAACCACATAAGGATCTACCAGTGTCATTGCATGTCTGTTCTATTCGTGAACCACACCCAGTGTCATTGCATGTGTGTTACTTCCATATACCACATGTGGATCCACCGGTGTCATTGCATGTCTGTTCCTCGAAACAAACCACATAAGGATCCACCAGTGTCATTGCATGTCTGTTCTTCTCATGAACCACATAAGGATGGGCCCACCAGTGTTAGTGCATGTCTGTTTTAGTCACGAACCACACCCAGTTTCACTGCATGTCTGTTCTTTTCATGAACCACATAAGGATCTACCGGTGTCATTGCATGTCTTTTACTTCCATAAACCACATGTGGATCCACCGGTGTCATTGCATGTCTGTTCCTCTAAACAAACCACATAAGGATCCACCAGTGTCATTGCGTGTGTGTTCTTCACATGAACCACATAAGGATCTACAAGTGCCATTGCATGGGTGTTCTTTTCATGAACCACACCCAGTGTCACTGCATGTCAGTTCTTTTCATGAACCACATAAGGATCTACTAGAGTCATTGGATGTGTGTTCTTCTCATGAATCACACGTGGATCCACCGGTGTCATTGCATGTCTGTTCCTCAAAAGAAACCACATAAGGATCCACCAGTGTCACTACGTGTGTGTTCTTTTCATGAACCACACCCAGTGTCATTGCATGCGTGTTCTTCTAAACAAACCACATAAGGATCCACCAGTGTCATTGCATGTGTGTTCTTCTAAAGAAACCACATAAGGATGGGCCCACTAGTGTCATTGCATGTCTGTTCTTTTCATGAACCACACCCAGTGTCAGTGCATGTCTGTTCTATTCATGAACCACACCTAGTTTCACTGCATGTCTATTCTTTTCATGGACCACATAAGGATCTACCAGTGTCATTGCATGTCTTTTACTTCCATAAACCACATGTGGATCCACCGGTGTCATTGCATGTGTGTTCTTCTAAACAAACCACATAAGGATCCACCAGTGTCATTGCCTGTATATTCTTTTCATGAAACACATAAGGATGGGCCCACCAGTGTCATTGCATGTCTGTTCTTTTCATGAACCACACCCAGTGTCAGTGCATGTCTGTTCTATTCACGAACCACACCCAGTTTCACTGCATGTCTGTTCTTTTCATGAACCGCATAAGTATCTACCAGTGTCATTGCATGTCTTTTACTTCCATAAACCACATGTGGGTCCACCTAGTGTGATTGCATGTCTGTTCATCTAAACAAACCACATAAGGATCCACCAGTGTCATTGCGTTCTGTTATTTTCATGAACCACACCTAGTGCCATTGCATGCGTGTTCTTCTAAACAAACCACATGAGGATCCACCGGTGTCATTGCCTGTATGTTCTTTTCATGAACCACACCCAGTGTCATTGCATGTGTGTTATTCTGAACAAACCACATAAGTCATTGCATGTCTGTTCTTTTCATGAACCACACCCGGTGTCATTGCATGTCTGTTCTTTTCAAGAAGCACGGCTAGAGTCATTGCATGTTTGTTCCTCTAAACAAACCACATAAGGATCCAGCAGTGCCATTGATGTCTATTCTTTTCATGAACCACATAAGGATCTACCAGTGTCATTGCATGTCTATTCGTTTCATGAACCACACTGAGTGTCATTGCATGTGTGTTACTTCCATAAACCACATATGGATCCACCAGTGTGATTGCATGTCTGTTCCTTCCATAAACCGCATAAGGATCCACCAGTGTCATTGCATGTCTATTCTTTCATGAACCACATAAGGACCTACCAGTGTCATTGCATTTCTTTTCTATTCATGAACCACGGCTAGAGTCATTGCATGTATGTTCCTCTAAACAAACCACATAAGGATCCACCAGTGTCATTGCATGTCTGTTCTTTTCATGAACAACATAAGGATCTACCAGTGTCATTGCATGTCTGTTCTATTCATGAACCACACCCAGTGTCATTGCATGTGTGTTACTTCCATATACCACATGTGGACCCACCGGTGTCATTGCATGTCTGTTCCTCTAAACAAACCACATAAGGATCCACCAGTGTCATTGTCTGTCTGTTCTTCTCATGAACCACATAAGAATGGGCCCACCAGTGTCAGTGCATGTCTATTCTATTCACGAACCACACCCAGTTTCACTGCATGTCTGTTCCTTTCATGAACCACATAAGGATCTACCGGTGTCATTGCATGTCTTTTACTTCCATAAACCACATGTGGATCCACCGGTGTCATTGCATGTCTGTTCCTCTAAACAAACCACATAAGGATCCACCAGTGTCATTGCGTGTGTGTTCTTCACATGAACCACATAAGGATCTACAAGTGTCAATGCATGTGTGTTCTTTTCATGAACCACACCCAGTGTCACCGCATGTCAGTTCTTTTCATGAACCACATAAGGATCTACGAGAGTCATTGGATGTGTCTTCTTCTCATGAACCACACGTGGATCCACCGGTGTCATTGCATGTCTGTTCCTCTAAACAAACCACATAAGGATCCACCAGTGTCATTGCGTGTGTGTTCTTTTCATGAACCACACCCAGTGTCATTGCATGTGTGTTCTTCTAAACAAACCACAAAAGGATCCACCAGTGTCATTGCATGTGTGTTCTTCAAAACAAACCACATAAGGATGGGCCCACGAGTGTCATTGCCTGTCTGTTCTTTTCATGAACCACACCCAGTGTCAGTGCATGTCTGTTCTATTCATGAACCACACCCAGTTTCACTGCATGTCTATTCTTTTCATGGACCACATAAGGATCTACCAGTGTCATTGCATGTCTTTTACTTCCATAAACCACATGTGGATCCACCGGTGTCATTGCATGGGTGTTCTTCTAAACAAACCACATAAGGATCCACCAGTGTCATTGCCTGTCTGTTCTTTTCATGAACCACATAAGGATGGGCCCACCAGTGTCATTGCATGTCTGTTCTTTTCATGAACCACACCCAGTGTCAGTGCATGTCTGTTCTATTCACGAACCACACCCAGTTTCACTGCATGTCTGTTCTTTTAATGAACCGCATAAGTATCTACCAGTGTCATTGCATGTATTTTACTTCCATAAACCACATGTGGGTCCACCTAGTGTGATTGCATGTGTGTTCCTCTAAAGAAACCACATAAGGATCCACCGGTGTCATTGTGTGTCTGTTCTTTTCAAGAACCACACCTAGTGCGATTGCATGCGTGTTCTTCTAAACAAACCACATGAGGATCCACCGGTGTCATTGCCTGTATGTTCTTTTCATGAACCACACCCAGTGTCATTGCATGTGTGTTATTCAAAACAAACCACATAAGTCATTGCATGTCTGTTCTTTTCATGAACCACACCCGGTGTCATTGCATGTCTGTTCTTTTCATGAAGCACGGCTAGAGTCATTGCATGTCTGTTCCTCTAAACAAACCACATAAGGATCCAGCAGTGTCATTGATGTCTGTTCTTTTCATGAACCACATAAGGATCTAGCAGTGTCATTGCATGTCTGTTCTTTTCATGAACCACACCCAGTGTCATTGCATGTGTGTTACTTCCATAAACCACATATGGATCCACCGGTGTGATTGCATGTTTGTTCCTTCCATAAACCGCATAAGGATCCACCAGTGTCATTGCATCTCTATTCTTTTCATGAACCACGGCTAGAGTCATTGCATGTCTGTTCCTTCCATAAACCTCATAAGGATCCAACAGTGTCATTGCATGTCTCTTCTTTTCATGAACCACATAAGGATCTACCAGTGTCATTGCATGTCTGTTCTATTCATGAACCACACCCAGTGTCATTGCATGTGTGTTACTTCCATATACCACATGTGGATCAACCGGTGTCATTGCATGTCTGTTCCTCTAAACAAACCACATAAGGATCCACCAGTGTCATTGCCTGTCTGTCCTTCACATGAACCACATAAGGATCTACAAGTGTCATTGCATGGGTGTTCTTTTCATGAACCACACCCAGTGTCACTGCATATCAGTTCTTTTCATGAACCACACCCAGTGTCACTGCATGTCAGTTCTTTTCATGAACCACATAAGGATCTACCAGAGTCATTGGATGTGTGTTCTTCTCATGAATCACACTGGATCCACCGGTGTCATTGCATGTCTGTTCTATTCATGAACCACACCCAGTGTCATTGCATGTGTGTTACTTCCATATACCACATATGGATCCACCGGTGTCATTGCATGTCTGTTCCTCGAAACAAACCACATAAGGATCCACCAGTGTCATTGCTTGTCTGTTCTTCTCATGAACCACATAAGGATGGGCCCACTAGTGTCAGTGCATGTCTGTTCTATTCACGAACCACACCCAGTTTCACTGCATGTTTGTTCCTTTCATGAACCACATAAGGATCTACCAGTGTCATTGCATGTCTTTTACTTCCATAAACCACATGTGGATCCACCGGTGTCATTGCATGGGGGTTCTTCTAAACAAACCACATAAGGATCCACCAGTGTCATTGCCTGTCTGTTCTTTTCATGAACCACATAAGGATGGGCCCACCAGTGTCATTGTATGCGTGTTCTTCTAAACAAACCACATGAGGATCCACCGGTGTCATTGCCTGTATGTTCTTTTCATGAACCGCACCCAGTGTCATTGCATGTGTGTTATTCTAAACAAACCACATAAGTCATTGCATGTTTGTTCTTTTCATGAACCATACCCGGTGTCATTGCATGTCTGTTCTTTTCATGAAGCACGGCTAGAGTCATTGCATGTCTGTTCCTCTAAACAAACCACATAAGGATCCAGCAGTGTCATTGATGTCTGTTCTTTTCATGAACCACATAAGGATCTACCAGTGTCATTGCATGTCTGTTCTTTTCATGAACCACACCCAGTGTCATTGCATGTGTGTTACTTCCATAAACCACATATGGATCCACCGGTGTGATTGCATGTTTGTTCCTTCCATAAACCGCATAAGGATCCACCAGTGTCTTTGCATGTCTATTATTTTCATGAACCACGGCTAGAGTCATTGCATGTATGTTCCTCTAAACAAACCACATAAGGATCCACCAGTGTCATTGCATGTCTGTTCTTTTCATGAACCACATAAGGATCTACCAGTGTCATTGCATGTCTGTTCTATTCGTGAACCACACCCAGTGTCATTGCATGTGTGTTACTTCCATATACCACATGTGGATCCACCGGTGTCATTGCATGTCTGTTCCTCTAAACAAACCACATAAGGATCCACCAGTGTCATTGCATGTCTGTTCTTCTCATAAACCACATAAGGATGGGCCCACCAGTGTCAGTGCATGTCTGTTTTAGTCACGAACCACACCCAGTTTCACTGCATGTCTGTTCTTTTCATGAACCACATAAGGATCTACTAGTGTCATTGCATGTCTTTTACTTCCATAAACCACATGTGGATCCACCGGTGTCATTGCATGTCTGTTCCTCTAAACAAACCACATAAGGATCCACCAGTGTCATTGCATGTGTGTTCTTCACATGAACCACATAAGGATCTACAAGTGTCATTGCATGGGTGTTCTTTTCATGAACCACACCCAGTGTCACTGCATGTCAGTTCTTTTCATGAACCACATAAGGATCTACTAGAGTCATTGGATGTGTGTTCTTCTCATGAATCACACGTGGATCCACCGGTGTCATTGCATGTCTGTTCCTCAAAACAAACCACATAAGGATCCACCAGTGTCACTACGTGTGTGTTCTTTTCATGAACCACACCCGGTGTCATTGCATGCGTGTTCTTCTAAACAAACCACATAAGGATCCACCAGTGTCATTGCATGTGTGTTCTTCTAAAGAAACCACATAAGGATGGGCCCACTAGTGTCATTGCATGTCTGTTCTTTTCATGAACCACACCCAGTGTCAGTGCATGTCTGTTCTATTCATGAACCACACCTAGTTTCACTGCATGTCTATTCTTTTCATGGACCACATAAGGATCTACCAGTGTCATTGCATGTCTTTTACTTCCATAAACCACATGTGGATCCACCGGTGTCATTGCATGTGTGTTCTTCTAAACAAACCACATAAGGATCCACCAGTGTCATTGCCTGTATATTCTTTTCATGAAACACATAAGGATGGGCCCACCAGTGTCATTGCATGTCTGTTCTTTTCATGAACCACACCCAGTGTCAGTGCATGTCTGTTCTAGTCACGAACCACACCCAGTTTCACTGCATGTCTGTTCTTTTCATGAACCACAAAAGTATCTACCAGTGTCATTGCATGTCTTTTACTTCCATAAACCACATGTGGGTCCACCTAGTGTGATTGCATGTCTGTTCATCTAAACAAACCACATAAGGATCCACCAGTGTCATTGCGTTCTGTTCTTTTCATGAACCACACCTAGTGCCATTGCATGCGTGTTCTTCTAAACAAACCACATGAGGATCCACCGGTGTCATTGCCTGTATGTTCTTTTCATGAACCACACCCAGTGTCATTGCATGTGTGTTATTCTAAACAAACCACATAAGTCATTGCATGTCTGTTCTTTTCATGAACCACACCCGGTGTCAATGCATGTCTGTTCTTTTCATGAAGCACGACTAGAGTCATTGCATGTCTGTTCCTCTAAACAAACCACATAAGGATCCAACAGTGTCATTGATGTCTGTTCTTTTCATGAACCACATAAGGATCTACCAGTGTCATTGCAGGTCTGTTCGTTTCATGAACCACACTGAGTGTCATTGCATGTGTGTTACTTCCATAAACCACATATGGATCCACCAGTGTGATTGCATGTCTGTTCCTTCCATAAACCGCATAAGGATCCACCAGTGTCATTGCATGTCTATTCTTTCATGAACCACATAAGGACCTACCAGTGTCATTGCATGTCTTTTCTCTTCATGAACCACACCCAGTGTCATTGCATGTGTGTTACTTCCATATACCACATGTGGATCCACCGGTGTCATTGCATGTATGTTCCTCTAAACAAACCACATAAGGATCCACCAGTGTCATTGCCTGTCTGTTCTTCTCATGAACCTCATAAGGATGGGCCCACTAGTGTCAGTGCATGTCTGTTCTATTCACGAACCACACCCAGTTTCACTGCATGTCTGTTCCTTTCATGAACCACATAAGGTTCTACCAGTGTCATTGCATGTCTTTTACTTCCATAAACCACATGTGGATCCACCGGTGTCATTGCATGTCTGTTCTTCTAGACAAACCACATAAGGATCCACCAGTGTCATTGCGTGTGTGTTCTTCACATGAACCACATAAGGACCTACAAGTGTCATTGCATGGGTGTTCTTTTCATGAACCACACCTAGTGTCACTGCATGTCAGTTCTTTTCATGAACCACATAAGGATCTACCAGAGTCATTGGATGTGTGTTCTTCTCATGAATCACACGTGGATCCACCGGTGTCATTGCATGTCTGTTCCTCTAAACAAACCACATAAGGATCCACCAGTGTCACTACGTGTGTGTTCTTTTCATGAACCACACCCAGTGGCATTGCATGCGTGTTCTTCTAAACAAACCACATAAGGATCCACCAGTGTCATTGCATGTGTGTTCTTCTAAACAAACCACATAAGGATGGGCCCACCAGTGTCATTGCCTGTCTGTTCTTTTCATGAACCACACCCAGTGTGAGTGCATGTCTGTTCTATTCATGAACCACACCCAGTTTCACTGCATGTCTATTCTTTTCATGGACCACATAAGGATCTACCAGTGTCATTGCATGTCTTTTACTTCCATAAACCACATGTGGATCCACCGGTGTCATTGCATGGGTGTTCTTCTAAACAAACCACATAAGGATCCACCAGTGTCATTGCCTGTCTGTTCTTTTCATGAACCACATAAGGATGGGCCCACCAGTGTCATTGCATGTCTGTTCTTTTCATGAACCACACCCAGTGTCAGTGCATGTCTGTTCTATTCACGAACCACACCCAGTTTCACTACATGTCTGTTCTTTTAATGAACCGCATAAGTATCTACCAGTGTCATTGCATGTATTTTACTTCCATAAACCACATGTGGGTCCACCTAGTGTGATTGCATGTGTGTTCCTCTAAACAAACCACATAAGGATCCACCAGTGTCATTGCGTGTCTGTTCTTTTCAAGAACCACACCTAGTGCGATTGCATGCGTGTTCTTCTAAACAAACCACATGAGGATCCACCGGTGTCATTGCCTGTATGTTCTTTTCATAAACCACACCCAGTGTCATTGCATGTGTGTTATTCAAAACAAACCACATAAGTCATTGCATGTCTGTTCTTTTCATGAACCACACCCGGTGTCATTGCATGTCTGTTCTTTTCATGAAGCACGACTAGAGTCATTGCATGTCTGTTCCTCTAAACAAACCACATAAGGATCCAGCAGTGTCATTGATGTCTGTTCTTTTCATGAACCACATAAGGATCTACCAGTGTCATTGCATGTCTGTTCTTTTCATGAACCACACCCAGTGTCATTGCATGTGTGTTACTTCCATAAACCACATATGGATCCACCGGTGTGATTGCATGTTTGTTCCTTCCATAAACCGCATAAGGATCCACCAGTGTCATTGCATCTCTATTCTTTTCATGAACCACGGCTAGAGTCATTGCATGTCTGTTCCTTCCATAAACCGCATAAGGATCCAACAGTGTCATTGCATGTCTGTTCTTTTCATGAACCACATAAGGATCTACCAGTGCCATTGCATGTCTGTTCTATTCATGAACCACACCCAGTGTCATTGCATGTGTGTTACTTACATATACCACATGTGGATCCACCGGTGTCATTGCATGTCTGTTCCTCTAAACAAACCACATTAGGATCCACTAGTGTCATTGCCTGTCTGTTCTTCACATGAACCACATAAGGATCTACAAGTGTCATTGCATGGGTGTTCTTTTCATGAACCACACCCAGTGTCACTGCATATCAGTTCTTTTCATGAACCACACCCAGTGTCACTGCATGTCAGTTCTTTTCATGAACCACATAAGGATCTACCAGAGTCATTGGATGTGTGTTCTTCTCATGAATCACACGTGGATCCACTGGTGTCATTGCATGTCTGTTCTATTCATGAACCACACCCAGTGTCATTGCATGTGTGTTACTTCCATATACCACATATGGATCCACCGGTGTCATTGCATGTCTGTTCCTCGAAACAAACCACATAAGGATCCACCAGTGTCATTGCCTGTCTGTTCTTCTCATGAACCACATAAGGATGGGCCCACCAGTGTCAGTGCATGTCTGTTCTATTCACGAACCACACCCAGTTTCACTGCATGTTTGTTCCTTTCATGAACCACATAAGGATCTACCAGTGTCATTGCATGTCTTTTACTTCCATAAACCACATGTGGATCCACCGGTGTCATTGCATGGGTGTTCTTCTAAACAAACCACATAAGGATCCACCAGTGTCATTGCCTGTCTGTTCTTTTCATGAACCACATAAGGATGGGCCCACCAGTGTCATTGCATGTTTGTTCTTTTCATGAACCACACCCAGTGTCAGTGCATGTTTGTTCTATTCACGAACCACACCCAGTGTCAGTGCATGTGTGTTACTTCCATATACCACATGTGGATCCACCAGTGTCATTGCATGTCTGTTCCTCTAAACAAACCACATAAGGATCCACCAGTGTCATTGCCTGTCTGTTCTTCTCATGAACCACATAAGGATGGGCCCACCAGTGTCAGTGCATGTTTGTTCTATTCACGAACCACACCCAGTTTCACTGCATGTCTGTTCCTTTCATGAACCACATAAGGATCTACCAGTGTCATTGCATGTCTTTTACTTCCATAAACCACATGTGGATCCACCGGTGTCATTGCATGTCTGTTCTTCTAGACAAACCACATAAGGATCCACCAGTGTCATTGCGTGTGTGTTCTTCACATGAACCACACAAGGACCTACAAGTGTCATTACATGGGTGTTCTTTTCATGAACCACACCCAGTGTCACTACATGTCAGTTTTTTTCATGAACCACATAAGGATCTACCAGAGTCATTGGATGTGTGTTCTTCTCATGAATCACACGTGGATCCACCGGTGTCATTGCATGTCTGTTCCTCTAAACAAACCACATAAGGATCCACCAGTGTCACTACGTGTGTGTTCTTTTCATGAACCACACCCAGTGGCATTGCATGCGTGTTCTTCTAAACAAACCACATAAGGATCCACCAGTGTCATTGCATGTGTGTTCTTCTAAACAAACCACATAAGGATGGGCCCACCAGTGTCATTGCCTATCTGTTCTTTTCATGAACCACACCCAGTGTCAGTGCATGTCTGTTCTATTCATGAACCACACCCAGTTTCACTGCATGTCTATTCTTTTCATGGACCACATAAGGATCTACCAGTGTCATTGCATGTCTTTTACTTCCATAAACCACATGTGGATCCACCGGTGTCATTGCATGTGTGTTCTTCTAAACAAACCACATAAGGATCCACCAGTGTCATTGCCTGTCTGTTCTTTTCATGAACCACATAAGGATGGGCCCACTAGTGTCATTGCATGTCTGTTCTTTTCATGAACCACACCCAGTGTCAGTGCATGTCTGTTCTATTCAGGAACCACACCCAGTTTCACTGCATGTCTGTTCTTTTCATGAACCGCATAAGTATCTACTAGTATCATTGCATGTCTTTTACTTCCATAAACCACATGTGGGTCCACCTAGTGTGATTGCATGTGTGTTCCTCTAAACAAACCACATAAGGATACACCAGTATCATTGCGTGTCTTTTCTTTTCAAGAACCACACCAAGTGCCATTGCATGCGTGTTCTTTTAAACAAACCACATGAGGATCCACCGGTGTCATTGCCTCTATGTTCTTTTCATGAACCACACCCAGTGTCATTGCATGTGTGTTATTCTAAACAAACCACATAAGTCATTGCATGTCTGTTCTTTTCATGAACCACACCCGATGTCATTGCATGTCTATTCTTTTCATGAAGCACGGCTAGAGTCATTGCATGTCTGTTCCTCTAAAGAAACCACATAAGGATCCATCAGTGTCATTGATGTCTGTTCTTTTCATGAACCACATAAGGATCTACCAGTGTCATTGCATGTCTGTTCTTTTCATGAACCACACCCAGTGTCATTGCATGTGTGTTACTTCCATAAACCACATATGGATCCACCGGTGTGATTGCATGTTTGTTCCTTCCATAAACCGCATAAGGATCCACCAGTGTCATTGCATGTCTATTCTTTCATGAACCACATAAGGACCTACCAGTGTCATTGCATGTCTTTTCTATTCATGAACCACACCCAGTGTCATTGCATGTGTGTTACTTCCATATACCACACGTGGATCCACCGGTGTCATTGCATGTCTGTTCCTCTAAACAAACCACATAAGGATCCACCATTGTCATTGCCTGTCTGTTCTTCTCATGAACCTCATAAGGATGGGCCCACTAGTGTCAGTGCATGTCTGTTCTATTCACGAACCACACCCAGTTTCACTGCATGTCTGTTCCTTTCATGAACCACATAAGGTTCTACCAGTGTCATTGCATGTCTTTTACTTCCATAAACCACATGTGGATCCACCGGTGTCATTGCATGTCTGTTCTTCTAGACAAACCACATAAGGATCCACCAGTGTCATTGCGTGTGTGTTCTTCACATGAACCACATAAGGACCTACAAGTGTCATTGCATGGGTGTTCTTTTCATGAACCACACCTAGTGTCACTGCATGTCAGTTCTTTTCATGAACCACATAAGGATCTACCAGAGTCATTGGATGTGTGTTATTCTCATGAATCACACGTGGATCCACCGGTGTCATTGCATGCCTGTTCCTCTAAACAAACCACATAAGGATCCACCAGTGTCACTACGTGTGTGTTCTTTTCATGAACCACACCCAGTGGCATTGCATGCGTGTTCTTCTAAACAAACCGCATAAGGATCCACCAGTGTCATTGCATGTGTGTTCTTCTAAACAAACCACATAAGGATGGGCCCACCAGTGTCATTGCCTGTCTGTTCTTTTCATGAACCACACCCAGTGTTAGTGCATGTCTGTTCTATTCATGAACCACACCCAGTTTCACTGCATGTCTATTCTTTTCATGGACCACATAAGGATCTACCAGTGTCATTGCATGTCTTTTACTTCCATAAACCACATGTGGATCCACCGGTGTCATTGCATGGGTGTTCTTCTAAACAAACCACATAAGGATCCACCAGTGGCATTGCCTGTCTGTTCTTTTCATGAACCACATAAGGATGGGCCCACCAGTGTCATTGCATGTCTGTTCTTTTCATGAACCACACCCAGTGTCAGTGCATGTCTGTTCTATTCACGAACCACACCCAGTTTCACTGCATGTCTGTTCTTTTAATGAACCGCATAAGTATCTACCAGTGTCATTGCATGTATTTTACTTCCATAAACCACATGTGGGTCCACCTAGTGTGATTGCATGTGTGTTCCTCTAAACAAACCACATAAGGATCCACCAGTGTCATTGCGTGTCTGTTCTTTTCAAGAACCACACCTAGTGCGATTGCATGCGTGTTCTTCTAAACAAACCACATGAGGATCCACCGGTGTCATTGCCTGTATGTTCTTTTCATAAACCACACCCAGTGTCATTGCATGTGTGTTATTCAAAACAAACCACATAAGTCATTGCATGTCTGTTCTTTTCATGAACCACACCCGGTGTCATTGCATGTCTGTTCTTTTCATGAAGCACGGCTAGAGTCATTGCATGTCTGTTCCTCTAAACAAACCACATAAGGATCCAGCAGTGTCATTGATGTCTGTTCTTTTCATGAACCACATAAGGATCTACCAGTGTCATTGCATGTCTGTTCTTTTCATGAACCACACCAAGTGTCATTGCATGTGTGTTACTTCCATAAACCACATATGGATCCACCGGTGTGATTGCATGTTTGTCCCTTCCATAAACCGCATAAGGATCCACCAGTGTCATTGCATCTCTATTCTTTTCATGAACCACGGCTAGAGTCATTGCATGTCTGTTCCTTCCATAAACCGCATAAGGATCCAACAGTGTCATTGCATGTCTGTTCTTTTCATGAACCACATAAGGATCTACCAGTGTCATTGCATGTCTGTTCTATTCATGAACCACACCCAGTGTCATTGCATGTGTGTTACTTACATATACCACATGTGGATCCACCGGTGTCATTGCATGTCTGTTCCTCTAAACAAACCACATTAGGATCCACCAGTGTCATTGCCTGTCTGTTCTTCACATGAACCACATAAGGATCTACAAGTGTCATTGCATTGGTGTTCTTCTCATGAACCACACCCAGTGTCACTGCATATCAGTTCTTTTCATGAACCACACCCAGTGTCACTGCATGTCAGTTCTTTTCATGAACCACATAAGGATCTACCAGAGTCATTGGATGTGTGTTCTTCTCATGAATCACACGTGGATCCACCGGTGTCATTGCATGTCTGTTCTATTCATGAACCACACCCAGTGTCATTGCATGTGTGTTACTTCCATATACCACATATGGATCCACCGGTGTCATTGCATGTCTGTTCCTCGAAACAAACCACATAAGGATCCACCAGTGTCATTGCCAGTCTGTTCTTCTCATGAACCACATAAGGATGGGCCCACCAGTGTCAGTGCATGTCTGTTCTATTCACGAACCACACCCAGTTTCACTGCATGTTTGTTCCTTTCATGAACCACATAAGGATCTACCAGTGTCATTGCATGTCTTTTACTTCCATAAACCACATGTGGATCCACCGGTGTCATTGCATGGGTGTTCTTCTAAACAAACCACATAAGGATCCACCAGTGTCATTGCCTGTCTGTTCTTTTCATGAACCACATAAGGATGGGCCCACCAGTGTCATTGCATGTTTGTTCTTTTCATGAACCACACCCAGTGTCAGTGCATGTTTGTTCTATTCACGAACCACACCCAGTGTCAGTGCATGTGTGTTACTTCCATATACCACATGTGGATCCACCAGTGTCATTGCATGTCTGTTCCTCTAAACAAACCACATAAGGATCCACCAGTGTCATTGCCTGTCTGTTCTTCTCATGAACCACATAAGTATGGGCCCACCAGTGTCAGTGCATGTTTGTTCTATTCACGAACCACACCCAGTTTCACTACATGTCTGTTCCTTTCATGAACCACATAAGGATCTACCAGTGTCATTGCATGTCTTTTACTTCCATAAACCACATGTGGATCCACCGGTGTCATTGCATGTCTGTTCTTCTAGACAAACCACATAAGGATCCACCAGTGTCATTGCGTGTGTGTTCTTCACATGAACCACACAAGGACCTACAAGTGTCATTACATGGGTGTTCTTTTCATGAACCACACCCAGTGTCACTACATGTCAGTTGTTTTCATGAACCACATAAGGATCTACCAGAGTCATTGGATGTGTGTTCTTCTCATGAATCACACGTGGATCCACCGGTGTCATTGCATGTCTGTTCCTCTAAACAAACCACATAAGGATCCACCAGTGTCACTACGTGTGTGTTCTTTTCATGAACCACACCCAGTGGCATTGCATGCGTGTTCTTCTAAACAAACCACATAAGGATCCACCAGTGTCATTGCATGTGTGTTCTTCTAAACAAACCACATAAGGATGGGCCCACCAGTGTCATTGCCTATCTGTTCTTTTCATGAACCACACCCAGTGTCAGTGCATGTCTGTTCTATTCATGAACCACACCCAGTTTCACTGCATGTCTATTCTTTTCATGGACCACATAAGGATCTACCAGTGTCATTGCATGTCTTTTACTTCCATAAACCACATGTGGATCCACCGGTGTCATTGCATGTGTGTTCTTCTAAACAAACCACATAAGGATCCACCAGTGTCATTGCCTGTCTGTTCTTTTCATGAACCACATAAGGATGGTCCCACTAGTGTCATTGCGTGTCTGTTCTTTTGATGAACCACACCCAGTGTCAGTGCATGTCTGTTCTATTCAGGAACCACACCCAGTTTCACTGCATGTCTGTTCTTTTCATGAACCGCATAAGTATCTACTAGTATCATTGCATGTCTTTTACTTCCATAAACCACATGTGGGTCCACCTAGTGTGATTGCATGTGTGTTCCTCTAAACAAACCACATAAGGATCCACCAGTATCATTGCGTGTCTGTTCTTTTCAAGAACCACACCAAGTGCCATTGCATGCGTGTTCTTTTAAACAAACCACATGAGGATCCACCGGTGTCATTGCCTCTATGTTCTTTTCATGAACCACACCCAGTGTCATTGCATGTGTGTTATTCTAAACAAACCACATAAGTCATTGCATGTCTGTTCTTTTCATGAACCACACCCGATGTCATTGCATGTCTATTCTTTTCATGAAGCACGGCTAGAGTCATTGCATGTCTGTTCCTCTAAAGAAACCACATAAGGATCCATCAGTGTCATTGATGTCTGTTCTTTTCATGAACCACATAAGGATCTACCAGTGTCATTGCATGTCTGTTCTTTTCATGAACCACACCCAGTGTCATTGCATGTGTGTTACTTCCATAAACCACATATGGATCCACCGGTGTGATTGCATGTTTGTTCCTTCCATAAACCGCATAAGGATCCACCAGTGTCATTGCATGTCTATTCTTTCATGAACCACATAAGGACCTACCAGTGTCATTGCATGTCTTTTCTATTCATGAACCACACCCAGTGTCATTGCATGTGTGTTACTTCCATATACCACACGTGGATCCACCGGTGTCATTGCATGTCCGTTCCTCTAAACAAACCACATAAGGATCCACCATTGTCATTGCCTGTCTGTTCTTCTCATGAACCTCATAAGGATGGGCCCACTAGTGTCAGTGCATGTCTGTTCTATTCACGAACCACACCCAGTTTCACTGCATGTCTGTTCCTTTCATGAACCACATAAGGTTCTACCAGTGTCATTGCATGTCTTTTACTTCCATAAACCACATGTGGATCCACCGGTGTCATTGCATGTCTGTTCTTCTAGACAAACCACATAAGGATCCACCAGTGTCATTGCGTGTGTGTTCTTCACATGAACCACATAAGGACCTACAAGTGTCATTGCATGGGTGTTCTTTTCATGAACCACACCTAGTGTCACTGCATGTCAGTTCTTTTCATGAACCACATAAGGATCTACCAGAGTCATTAGATGTGTGTTATTCTCATGAATCACACGTGGATCCACCGGTGTCATTGCATGTCTGTTCCTCTAAACAAATCACATAAGGATCCACCAGTGTCACTACGTGTGTGTTCTTTTCATGAACCACACCCAGTGGCATTGCATGCGTGTTCTTCTAAACAAACCGCATAAGGATCCACCAGTGTCATTGCATGTGTGTTCTTCTAAACAAACCACATAAGGATGGGCCCACCAGTGTCATTGCCTGTCTGTTCTTTTCATGAACCACACCCAGTGTTAGTGCATGTCTGTTCTATTCATGAACCACACCCAGTTTCACTGCATGTCTATTCTTTTCATGGACCACATAAGGATCTACCAGTGTCATTGCATGTCTTTTACTTCCATAAACCACATGTGGATCCACCAGTTTCACTGCATGTCTGTTCTTTTCATGATCACATAAGGATGGGCCCACCAGTGTAATTGCATGTTTGTTCTTTTCATGAACCACACCCAGTGTCAGTGCATGTCTGTTCTATTCACGAACCACACCCAGTTTCACTGCATGTCTGTTCTTTTAATGAACCGCATAAGTATCTACCAGTGTCATTGCATGTATTTTACTTCCATAAACCACATGTGGGTCCACCTAGTGTGATTGCATGTGTGTTCCTCTAAACAAACCACATAAGGATCCACCAGTGTCATTGCGTGTCTGTTCTTTTCAAGAACCACACCTAGTGCGATTGCATGCGTGTTCTTCTAAACAAACCACATGAGGATCCACCGGTGTCATTGCCTGTATGTTCTTTTCATAAACCACACCCAGTGTCATTGCATGTGTGTTATTCAAAACAAACCACATAAGTCATTGCATGTCTGTTCTTTTCATGAACCACACCCGGTGTCATTGCATGTCTGTTCTTTTCATGAAGCACGACTAGAGTCATTGCATGTCTGTTCCTCTAAACAAACCACATAAGGATCCAGCAGTGTCATTGATGTCTGTTCTTTTCATGAACCACATAAGGATCTACCAGTGTCATTGCATGTCTGTTCTTTTCATGAACCACACCCAGTGTCATTGCATGTGTGTTACTTCCATAAACCACATATGGATCCACCGGTGTGATTGCATGTTTGTTCCTTCCATAAACCGCATAAGGATCCACCAGTGTCATTGCATCTCTATTCTTTTCATGAACCACGGCTAGAGTCATTGCATGTCTGTTCCTTCCATAAACCGCATAAGGATCCAACAGTGTCATTGCATGTCTGTTCTTTTCATGAACCACATAAGGATCTACCAGTGTCATTGCATGTCTGTTCTATTCATGAACCACACCCAGTGTCATTGCATGTGTGTTACTTACATATACCACATGTGGATCCACCGGTGTCATTGCATGTCTGTTCCTCTAAACAAACCACATTAGGATCCACCAGTGTCATTGCCTGTCTGTTCTTCACATGAACCACATAAGGATCTACAAGTGTCATTGCATGGGTGTTCTTTTCATGAACCACACCCAGTGTCACTGCATATCAGTTCTTTTCATGAACCACACCCAGTGTCACTGCATGTCAGTTCTTTTCATGAACCACATAAGGATCTACCAGAGTCATTGGATGTGTGTTCTTCTCATGAATCACACGTGGATCCACCGGTGTCATTGCATGTCTGTTCTATTCATGAACCACACCCAGTGTCATTTCATGTGTGTTACTTCCATATACCACATATGGATCCACCGGTGTCATTGCATGTCTGTTCCTCGAAACAAACCACATAAGGATCCACCAGTGTCATTGCCTGTCTGTTCTTCTCATGAACCACATAAGGATGGGCCCACCAGTGTCAGTGCATGTCTGTTCTATTCACGAACCACACCCAGTTTCACTGCATGTTTGTTCCTTTCATGAACCACATAAGGATCTACCAGTGTCATTGCATGTCTTTTACTTCCATAAACCACATGTGGATCCACCGGTGTCATTGCATGGGTGTTCTTCTAAACAAACCACATAAGGATCCACCAGTGTCATTGCCTGTCTGTTCTTTTCATGAACCACATAAGGATGGGCCCACCAGTGTCATTGCATGTTTGTTCTTTTCATGAACCACACCCAGTGTCAGTGCATGTTTGTTCTATTCACGAACCACACCCAGTGTCAGTGCATGTGTGTTACTTCCATATACCACATGTGGATCCACCAGTGTCATTGCATGTCTATTCCTCTAAACAAACCACATAAGGATCCACCAGTGTCATTGCCTGTCTGTTCTTCTCATGAACCACATAAGGATGGGCCCACCAGTGTCAGTGCATGTTTGTTCTATTCACGAACCACACCCAGTTTCACTGCATGTCTGTTCCTTTCATGAACCACATAAGGATCTACCAGTGTCATTGCATGTCTTTTACTTCCATAAACCACATGTGGATCCACCGGTGTCATTGCATGTCTGTTCTTCTAGACAAACCACATAAGGATCCACCAGTGTCATTGTGTGTGTGTTCTTCACATGAACCACACAAGGACCTACAAGTGTCATTACATGGGTGTTCTTTTCATGAACCACACCCAGTGTCACTACATGTCAGTTGTTTTCATGAACCACATAAGGATCTACTAGAGTCATTGGATGTGTGTTCTTCTCATGAATCACATGTGGATCCACCGGTGTCATTGCATGTCTGTTCCTCTAAACAAACCACATAAGGATCCACCAGTGTCACTACGTGTGTGTTCTTTTCATGAACCACACCCAGTGACATTGCATGCGTGTTCTTCTAAACAAACCACATAAGGATCCACCAGTGTCATTGCATGTGTGTTCTTCTAAACAAACCACATAAGGATGGGCCCACCAGTGTCATTGCCTATCTGTTCTTTTCATGAACCACACCCAGTGTCAGTGCATGTCTGTTCTATTCATGAACCACACCCAGTTTCACTGCATGTCTATTCTTTTCATGGACCACATAAGGATCTACCAGTGTCATTGCATGTCTTTTACTTCCATAAACCACATGTGGATCCACCGGTGTCATTGCATGTGTGTTCTTCTAAACAAACCACATAAGGATCCACCAGTGTCATTGCCTGTCTGTTCTTTTCATGAACCACATAAGGATGGGCCCACTAGTGTCATTGCATGTCTGTTCTTTTCATGAACCACACCCAGTGTCAGTGCATGTCTATTCTATTCAGGAACCACACCCAGTTTCACTGCATGTCTGTTCTTTTCATGAACCGCATAAGTATCTACTAGTATCATTGCATGTCTTTTACTTCCATAAACCACATGTGGGTCCACCTAGTGTGATTGCATGTGTGTTCCTCTAAACAAACCACATAAGGATCCACCAGTATCATTGCGTGTCTGTTCTTTTCAAGAACCACACCTAGTGCCATTGCATGCGTGTTCTTTTAAACAAACCACATGAGGATCCACCGGTGTCATTGCCTCTATTTTCTTTTCATGAACCACACCCAGTGTCATTGCATGTGTGTTATTCTAAACAAACCACATAAGTCATTGCATGTCTGTTCTTTTCATGAACCACACCCGATGTCATTGCATGTCTGTTCTTTTCATGAAGCACGGCTAGAGTCATTGCATGTCTGTTCCTCTAAAGAAACCACATAAGGATCCATCAGTGTCATTGATGTCTGTTCTTTTCATGAACCACATAAGGATCTACCAGTGTCATTGCATGTCTGTTCTTTTCATGAACCACACCCAGTGTCATTGCATGTGTGTTACTTCCATAAACCACATATGGATCCACCGGTGTGATTGCATGTTTGTTCCTTCCATAAACCGCATAAGGATCCACCAGTGTCATTGCATGTCTATTCTTTTCATGAACCACGGCTAGAGTCATTGCATGTATGTTCCTCTAAACAAACCACATAAGGATCCACCAGTGTCATTGCATGTCTGTTCTTTACATGAACCACATAAGGATCTACCAGTATCATTGCATGTCTGTTCTATTCGTGAACCACAGGCAGTGTCATTGCATGTGTGTTACTTCCATATACCACATGTGGATCCACCGGTGTCATTGCATGTCTGTTCCTCTAAACAAACCACATAAGGATCCACCAGTGTCATTGCCTGTCTGTTCTTCTCATGAACCACATAAGGATGGGCCCACCAGTGTCAGTGCATGTATGTTCTATTCACGAACCACACCCAGTTTCACTGCATGTCTGTTCTTTTCATGAACCACATAAGGATCTACCAGTGTCATTGCATGTCTTTTACTTCCATAAACCACATGTGGATCCACCGGTGTCATTGCATGTCTGTTCCTCTAAACAAACCACATAAGGATCCACCAGTGTCATTGCATGTGTGTTCTTCACATGAACCACATAAGGATCTACAAGTGTCATTGCATGTGTATTCTTTGCTTGAACCACACCCAGTGTCACTGCATGTCAGTTCTTTTCATGAACCACATAAGGATCTACCAGAGTCATTGGATGTTTGTTCTTCTCATGAACCACACGTGGATCCACCGGTGTCATTGCATGTCTGTTCCTCTAAACAAACCACATAAGGATCCACCAGTGTCATTGTGTGTCTGTTCTTTTCATGAACCACACCCAGTGTCATTGCATGCGTGTTCTTCTAAACAAACCACATGAGGATCCACTAGTGTCTTTGCCTGTATGTTCTTTTCATGAACCACACCCAGTGTCATTGCATGTATGTTATTCTAAACAAACCACATAAGTCATTGCAAGTCTGTTCTTTTCATGAAACATACCCGGTGTCATTGCATGTCTATTCTTTTCATGAAGCACGACTAGAGTCATTGCATGTCTGTTCCTCTAAACAAACAACATAAGGATCCACCAGTGTCATTGCATGTCTGTTCTTTTCATGAACCACATAAGGATCTACCAGTGTCATTGCATGTCTGTTCTTTTCATGAACCACACTCAGTGTCATTGCATGTGTGTTACTTCCATAAACCACATATGGATCCACCGGTGTGATTGCATGTACGTTCGTTCCATAAACCACATAAGGATCCACCAATGTCATTGCATGTCTGTTCTTTTTATGAACCATGGCTAGAGTCATTGCATGTATGTTCTTTTCATGAACCACGGCTAAAGTCATTGCATGTCTGTTCCTCTAAACAAACCACATAAGGATCCACCAGTGCCATTGCATGTCTGTTCTTTTCGTGAACCACATAAGGATCTACCAGTGTCATTGCATGTCTGTTCTATTCATGAACCACACCCAGTGTCATTGCATGTGCGTTACTTCCATATACCACATGTGGATCCACCGGTGTCATTGCATGTCTGTTCCTCTAAACAAACCACATAAGGATCCACCAGTGTCATTGTCTGTCTGTTCTTCTCATGAACCACATAAGGATGGGCCCACCACTGTCAGTGCATGTCTATTCTATTCACGAACCACAACCAGTTTTGTGGCATGTCTGTTCTTTTCATGAACCACATAAGGATCTACCAGTGTCATTGCATGTCTTTTACTTCCATAAACCACATGTGGATCCACCGGTGTCATTGCATGTCTGTTCCTCTAAACAAACCACATAAGGATCCACCAGTGTCATTGCTTGTGTGTTCTTCTCATGAACCACATAAGGATCTACAAGTGTCATTGCATGTGTGTTCTTTTCATGAACTACACCCAGTGTCAATGCATGTCAGTTCTTTTCATGAACCACATAAGGATCTACCAGAGTCATTGGATGTGTGTTCTTCTCATGAACCACACATGGATGCACCGGTGTCATTGCATGTCTGTTCCTCTAAACAAACCACATAAGGATCCACCAGTGTCATTCCGTGTGTGTTCTCTTCATGAACCACACCCAGTGTCATTGCATGTGTGTTCTTCTAAACAAACCACATAAGGATCCACCAGTGTCATTGCATGTGTGTTCTTCTAAACAAACCACATAAGGATGGGCCCACCAGTGTCATTGCATGTCTGTTCTTTTCATGAACCACACATAGTGTTAGTGCATGTTTGTTCTATTCATGAACCACACCCAGTTTCACTGCATGTCTGTTCTTTTCATGGACCACATAAGGATCTACCAGTGTCATTGCATGTCTTTTACTTCCATAAACCACATCTGGATCCACCGGTGTCATTACATGTGTGTTCTTCTAAACAAACCACATAAGGATCCACCAGTGTCATTGCCTGTCTGTTCTTTTCATGAACCACATAAGGATGGGGCCACCAGTGTCATTGCATGTCTGTTCTTTTCATGAACCACACCCAGTGTCACTGCATGTCTGTTCTATTCACGAACCACACCCAGTTTCACTGCATGTCTGTTCTTTTCATGAACCACATAAGGATCTACCAGTGTCATTGCATGTCTTTTACTTCCATTAACCACATGTGGATCCAACTAGTGTGATTGCATGTCTGTTCCTCTAAACAAACCACATAAGGTTCCAACAGTGTCATTGCGTGTCTGTTCTTTTCATGAACCATATCCAGTACCATTGCACGCGTGTTCTTCTAAACAAACCACATGAGGATCCACTAGTGTCATTGCCTGTATGTTCTTTTCATGAACCACACCTAGTGTCATTGCATGTGTGTTATTCTAAACAAACCACATAAGTCATTGCATGTCTGTTCTTTTCATGAACCACACCCGGGGTCATTGCATGTCTGTTCTTTTCATGAACCACAGCTAGAGTCATTGCATGTATGTTCCTCTAAACAAACCACATAAGGATCCACCAGTGTCATTGCATGTCTGTTCTTTTCATGAACCACATACGGATCTACCTGTGTCATTGCATGTCTGTTCTTTTCATGAACCACACCCAATGTTATTGCATGTCTTTTACTTCCATAAACCACATGTGGATCCACCGGTGTCATTGCATGTGTGTTCTTCTAAAGAAACCACATAAGGATCCACTAGTGTCATTGCTTGTCTGTTCTTTTCATGAACCACATAAGGATGGACCCACCAGTGTCATTGCATGTCTGTTCTTTTCATGAACCACACCCAGTATGAGTGCATGTCTGTTCTATTCACGAACCATACCCAGTTTCACTGCATGTCTGTTCTTTTCATGATCACATAAGGATGGGCCCACCAGTGTAATTGCATGTTTGTTCTTTTCATGAACCACACCCAGTGTCAGTGCATGTCTGTTCTATTCACGAACCACACCCAGTTTCACTGCATGTCTGTTCTTTTAATGAACCGCATAAGTATCTACCAGTGTCATTGCATGTATTTTACTTCCATAAACCACATGTGGGTCCACCTAGTGTGATTGCATGTGTGTTCCTCTAAACAAACCACATAAGGATCCACCAGTGTCATTGCGTGTCTGTTCTTTTCAAGAACCACATAAGGATGGGCCCACCAGTGTCATTGCATGTCTGTTCTTTTCATGAACCACACCCAGTGTCAGTGCATGTCTGTTCTATTCACGATCCACACCCAGTTTCATTGCATGTCTGCTCTTTTCATAAACCACATAAGGATCTACCAGTGTCATTGCATGTCTTTTACTCGCATAAACCACATGTGGATCCACCGGTGTCATTGCATGTCTGTTCCTCTAAACAAACGACACAAGGATCCACCAGTGTCATTGCGTGTCTATTCTTTTCATGAACCACATAAGGATCTACCAATGTCATTGCATGTCTATTCTTTTCATGAACCACACCCAGTGTCATTGCCTGTGTGTTACTTCCATAAACCACATGTGGATCCACCTAGTGTCATTGCATGTGTATTCTTCTAAACAAACCACATAAGGATCCACCAGTGTCATTGCATGTCTGTTCTTTTCATGAACCACATAAGGATGGGCCCACCAGTGTCATTGCATGTCTATTCTTTTCATGAACCACACCCAGTGTCAGTGCATGTCTGTTCTATTCATAAACCACACCCAGTTTCACTGCATGTCTGTTCTTTTCAGGAACCACATAAGGATCTACCAGTGTCATTGCATGTCTTTTACTTCCATAAACCACATGTGGATCCACCGGTGTCATTGCCTGTCTATTCCTCTAAATAAACCACATAAGGATCCACCAGTGTCATTGCGTGTGTGTTCTCTTCATGAACCACACCCAGTGTCATTGCATGTGTGTTCTTCTAAACAAACCACATAAGGATCCACCAGTGTCATTGCATGTATGTTATTCTAAACAAACCACATAAGTCATTGCATGTCTGTTCTTTTCATGAAACATACCCGGTGTCATTGCATGTCTGTTCTTTTCATGAAGCACGACTAGAGTCATTGCATGTCTGTTCCTCTAAACAAACCACATAAGGATCCATCAGTGTCATTGATGTCTGTTCTTTTCATGAACCACATAAGGATCTACCAGTGTCATTGCATGTCTGTTCTTTTCATGAACCACACCTAGTGTCATTGCATGTGTGTTACTTCCATAAACCACATATGGATCCACCGGTGTGATTGCATGTTTGTTCCTTCCATAAACCGCATAAGGATCCACCAGTGTCTTTGCATGTCTATTATTTTCATGAACCACGGCTAGAGTCATTGCATGTATGTTCCTCTAAACAAACCACATAAGGATCCACCAGTGTCATTGCATGTCTGTTCTTTTCATGAACAACATAAGGATCTACCAGTGTCATTGCATGTCTGTTCTATTCATGAACCACACCCAGTGTCATTGCATGTGTGTTACTTCCATATACCACATGTGGATCCACCAGTGTCATTGCATGTATGTTCCTCTAAACAAACCACATAAGGATCCACCAGTGTCATTGCCTGTCTGTTCTTCTCATGAACCACATAAGAATGGGCCCACTAGTGTCAGTGCATGTCTGTTCTATTCACGAACCACACCCAGTTTCACTGCATGTCTGTTCCTTTCATGAACCACATAAGGATCTACCAGTGTCATTGCATGTCTTTTACTTCCATAAACCACATGTGGATCCACCGGTGTCATTGCATGTCTGTTCCTCTAAACAAACCACATAAGGATCCACCAGTGTCATTGCGTGTGTGTTCTTCACATGAACCACATAAGGATCTACAAGTGTCAATGCATGTGTGTTCTTTTCATGAACCACACCCAGTGTCACCGCATGTCAGTTCTTTTCATGAACCACATAAGGATCTACGAGAGTCATTGGATGTGTCTTCTTCTCATGAACCACACGTGGATCCACCGGTGTCATTGCATGTCTGTTCCTCTAAACAAACCACATAAGCATCCACTAGTGTCATTGCGTCTGTGTTCTTTTCATGAACCACACCCAGTGTCATTGCATGTGTGTTCTTCTAAACAAACCACAAAAGGATCCACCAGAGTCATTGCATGTGTGTTCTTCTAAACAAACCACATAAGGATGGGCCCACGAGTGTCATTGCATGTCTGTTCTTTTCATGAACCACACCCAGTGTCAGTGCATGTCTATTCTATTCATGAACCACACCCAGTTTCACTGCATATCTGTTCTTTTCATGGACCACATAAGGATCTACCAGTGTCATTGCATGTCTTTTACTTCCATAAACAACATGTGGATCCACCGGTGTCATTGCATGTCTGTTCCTCTAAACAAACCACATAAGGATCCACCAGTGTCATTGCTTGTGTGTTCTTCTCATGAACCACATAAGGATCTACAAGTGTCATTGCATGTGTGTTCTTTTCATGAACCACACCCAGTGTCACTGCATGTCAGTTCTTTTCATGAACCACATAAGGATCTACCAGAGTCATTGGATGTGTGTTCTTCTCATGAACCACACGTGGATGCACCGGTGTCATTGCATGTCTGTTCCTCTAAACAAACCACATAAGGATCCACCAGTGTCATTGCGTGTGTGTTCTCTTCATGAACCACACCCAGTGTCATTGCATGTGTGTTCTTCTAAACAAACCACATAAGGATCCACCAGTGTCATTGCATGTGTGTTCTTCTAAACAAACCACATAAGGATGGGCCCACCAATGTCATTGCATGTCTGTTCTTTTCATGAACCACACATAGTGTTAGTGCATGTTTGTTCTATTCATGAACCACACCCAGTTTCACTGCATGTCTGTTCTTTTCATGGACCACATAAGGATCTACCAGTGTCATTGCATGTCTTTTACTTCCATAAACCACATGTGGATCCACCGGTGTCATTACATGTGTGTTCTTCTAAACAGACCACATAAGGATCCACCAGTGTCATTGCCTGTCTGTTCTTTTCATGAACCACATAAGGATGGGCCCACCAGTGTCATTGCATGTCTGTTCTTTTCATGAACCACACCCAGTGTCACTGCATGTCTGTTCTATTCACGAACCACACCCAGTTTCACTGCATGTCTGTTCTTTAAATGAACCACATAAGGATCTACCAGTGTCATTGCATGTCGTTTACTTCCATAAACCACATGTGGATCCAACTAGTGTGATTGCATGTCTGTTCCTCTAAACAAACCACATAAGGATCCAACAGTGTCATTGCGTGTCTGTTCTTTTCATGAACCATATCCAGTACCATTGCACGCGTGTTCTTCTAAACAAACATAATGAGGATCCACTAGTGTCATTGCCTGTATGTTCTTTTCATGAACCACACCTAGTGTCATTGCATGTCTGTTATTCTAAACAAACCACATAAGTCATTGCATGTCTGTTCTTTTCATGAACCACACCCGGGGTCATTGCATGTCTGTTCTTTTCATGAACCACAGCTAGAGTCATTGCATGTATGTTCCTCTAAACAAACCACATAAGGATCCACCAGTGTCCTTGCATGTCTGTTCTTTTCATGAACCACATACGGATCTACCTGTGTCATTGCATGTCTGTTCTTTTCATGAACCACACCTAGTGTCATTGCATGTCTTTTACTTCCATAAACCACATGTGGATCCACCGGTGTCATTGCATGTGTGTTCTTCTAAAGAAACCACATAAGGATCCACCAGTGTCATTGCTTGTCTGTTCTTTTCATGAACCACATAAGGATGGATCCACCAGTGTCATTGCATGTCTGTTCTTTTCATGAACCACACCCAGTATGAGTGCATGTCTGTTCTATTCACGAACCACACCCAGTTTCACTGCATGTCTGTTCTTTTCATGATCACATAAGGATGGGCCCACCAGTGTCATTGCATGTTTGTTCTTTTCATGAACCACACCCAGTGTCAGTGCATGTCTGTTCTATTCAGGAACCACACCCAGTTTCACTGCATGTCTGTTCTTTTCATGAACCACATAAGGATCTACAAGTGTCATTGCATGTCTTTTACTTCCATAAACCACATGTGGATCCACCGGTGTCATTGCATGTGTGTTCTTCTAAACAAACCACATAAAGATCCACCAGTGTCATTGCCTGTCTGTTCTTTTCATGAACCACATAAGGATGGGCCCACCAGTGTCATTGCATGTCTGTTCTTTTCATGAACCACACCCAGTGTCAGTGCATGTCTGTTCTATTCATGATCCACACCCAGTTTCATTGCATGTCTGCTCTTTTCATGAACCACATAAGGATCTACCAGTGTCATTGCATGTCTTTTACTCGCATAAACCACATGTGGATCCACCGGTGTCATTGCATGTCTGTTCCTCTAAACAAACGACACAAGGATCCACCAGTGTCATTGCGTGTCTATTCTTTTCATGAACCACATAAGGATCTACCAGTGTCATTGCATGTCTATTATTTTCATGAACCACACCCAGTGTCATTGCCTGTGTGTTACTTCCATAAACCACATGTGGATCCACCTAGTGTCATTGCATGTGTGTTCTTCTAAACAAACCACATAAGGATCCACCAGTGTCATTGCATGTCTGTTCTTTTCATGAACCACATAAGGATGGGCCCACCAGTGTCATTGCATGTCTGTTCTTTTCATGAACCACACTCAGTGTCAGTGCATGTCTGTTCTATTCATGAACCACACCCAGTTTCACTGCATGTCTGTTCTTTTCAGGAACCACATAAGGATCTACCAGTGTCATTGCATGTCTTTTACTTCCATAAACCACATGTGGATACACCGGTGTCATTGCCTGTCTATTCCTCTAAATAAACCACATAAGGATCGACCAGTGTCATTGCGTGTGTGTTCTCTTCATGAACCACACCCAGTGTCATTGCATGTGTGTTCTTCTAAACAAACCACATAACGATCCACCAGTGTCATTGCATGTATGTTATTCTAAACAAACCACATAAGTCATTGCATGTCTGTTCTTTTCATGAAACATACCCGGTGTCATTGCATGTCTGTTCTTTTCATGAAGCACGACTAGAGTCATTGCATGTCTGTTCCTCTAAACAAACCACATAAGGATCCATCAGTGTCATTGATGTCTGTTCTTTTCATGAACCACATAAGGATCTACCAGTGTCATTGCATGTCTGTTCTTTTCATGAACCACACCTAGTGTCATTGCATGTGTGTCACTTCCATAAACCACATATGGATCCATCGGTGTGATTGCATGTTTGTTCCTTCCATAAACCGCATAAGGATCCACCAGTGTCATTGCATGTCTATTCTTTTCATGAACCACGGCTAGAGTCATTGCATGTATGTTCCTCTAAACAAACCACATAAGGATCCACCAGTGTCATTGCATGTCTGTTCTTTTCATGAACAACATAAGGATCTACCAGTGTCATTGCATGTCTGTTCTATTCATGAACCACACCCAGTGTCATTGCATGTGTGTTACTTCCATATACCACATGTGGACCCACCGGTGTCATTGCATGTCTGTTCCTCTAAACAAACCACATAAGGATCCACCAGTGTCATTGCCTGTCTGTTCTTCTCATGAACCACATAAGAATGGGCCCACCAGTGTCAGTGCATGTCTGTTCTATTCACGAACCACACCCAGTTTCACTGCATGTCTGTTCCTTTCATGAACCACATAAGGATCTACCAGTGTCATTTCATGTCTTTTACTTCCATAAACCACATGTGGATCCACCGGTGTCATTGCATGTCTGTTCCTCTAAACAAACCACATAAGGATCCACCAGTGTCATTGCGTGTGTGTTCTTCACATGAACCACATAAGGATCTACAAGTGTCAATGCATGTGTGTTCTTTTCATGAACCACACCCAGTGTCACCGCATGTCAGTTCTTTTCATGAACCACATAAGGATCTACGAGAGTCATTGGATGTGTCTTCTTCTCATGAACCACACGTGGATCCACCGGTGTCATTGCATGTCTGTTCCTCTAAACAAACCACATAAGGATCCACTAGTGTCATTGCGTGTGTGTTCTCTTCATGAACCACACCTAGTGTCATTGCATGTGTGTTCTTCTAAACAAACCACATAAGGATCCACCAGTGTCATTGCATGTGTGTTCTTCTAAACAAACCACATAAGGATGGGCCCACCAGTGTCATTGCATGTCTGTTCTTTTCATGAACCACACCCAGTGTTAGTGCATCTTTGTTCTATTCAGGAACCACACCCAGTTTCACTGCATGTATGTTCTTTTCATGGACCACATAAGGATCTACCAGTGTCATTGCATGTATTTTACTTCCATAAACCACATGTGGATCCACCGGTGTCATTGGATGTGTGTTCTTCTAAACAAACCACATAAGGATCCACCAGTGTCATTGCCTGTCTGTTCTTTCATGAACCACATAAGGATGGGCCCACCAGTGTCATTGCATGTCTGTTCTTTTCATGAACCACACCCAGTGTCAGTGCATGTCTGTTCTATTCACGAACTACACCCAGTTTCACTGCATGTCTGTTCTTTTCATGAACAACATAAGGATCTACCAGTGTCATTGCATGTCTTTTACTTCCATAAACCACATGTGGATCCACCTAGTGTGATTGCATGGCTGTTCCTCTAAACAAACAACATAAGGAGCCACCAGTGTCATTGCGTGTCTGTTCTTTTCATGAACTACACCTAGTACCATTGCATGCGTGTTCTTCTAAACAAACCACATGAGGATCCACCAGTGTCATGGCCTGTATGTTCTTTTCATGAACCACACCCAGTGTCATTGCATGTGTGTTATTCTAAACAAACCACATAAGTCATTGCATGTCTGTTCTTTTCATGAACCACACCCGGGGTCATTGCATGTCTGTTCTTTTCATGAACCACAGCTAGAGTCATTGCATGTATGTTCCTCTAAACAAACCACATAAGGATCCACCAGTGTCATTGCGTGTCTGTTCTTTTCATGAACCACATAAGGATGTACCATTGTCATTGCATGTCTGTTCTTTTCATGAACCACAACCAGTGTCATTGCATGTCTTTTACTTCCATAAACCACATGTGGAGCCACCGGTGTCATTGCATGTGTGTTCTTCTAAACAAACCACATAAGGATCCACCAGTGTCATTGCTTGTTTGTTATTTTCATGAACCACATAAGGATGGACCCACCAGTGTCATTGCATGTCTGTTCTATTCATGAACCACACCCAGTGTCAGTGCATGTCTGTTCTACTCACGAACCACACCCAGTTTCACTGCATGTCTGTTCTTTTCATGATCACATAAGGATGGGCCCACCAGTGTCATTGCATGTTTGTTCTTTTAATGAACCACACCCAGTGTCAGTGCATGTCTGTTCTATTCACGAACCACACCCAGTTTCACTGCATGTCTGTTCTTTTTATAAACCACAAAGGATCTACAAATGTCATTGCATGTCTTTTACTTCCATAAACCACTTGTGGATCCACCGGTGTCATTGCATGTGTGTTCTTCTAAACAAACCACATAAGGATACGCCAGTGTCATTGCCTGTCTGTTCTTTTCATGAACCACATAAGGATGGGCCCACCAGTGTCATTGCATGTCTGTTCTTTTCATGAACCACACCCAGTGTCAGTGCATGCCTGTTCTATTCACGAACCACACCTACTTTCACTGCATGTCTGCTCTTTTCATGAACCACATAAGGATCTACCAGTGTCATTGCATGTCGTTTACTTCCATAAACCACATGTGGATCCACCGGTGTCATTGCATGTCTGTTCCTCTAAACAAACCACATAAGGATCCACCAGTGTCATTGCGTGTCTGTTTTTTTCATGAACCACATAAGGATCTACCAGTGTCATTGCATGTCTATTCTTTTCATGAACCACACCCAGTGTCATTGCATGTGTGTTACTTCCATAAACCACATGTGGATCGACCTAGTGTCATTGCATGTGTGTTCTTCTAAACAAACCACATAAGGATCCACCAGTGTCATTGCATGTCTGTTCTTTTCATGAACCACATAAGGATGGGCCCACCAGTGTCAGTGCATGTCTGTTCTATTCATGAATTACACCCAGTTTCACCGCAAGTCTGTTCTTTTCATGAACCACATAAGGATCTACCAGTGTCATTGCATGTCTTTTACTTCCATAAACCACATTTGGATCCACCGGTGTCATTGCATGTCTGTTCTTCTAAACAAAACACACATAAGGATCCACCAGTGTCATTGCCTGTCTGTTCTTTTCATGAACCACATAAGGATTGGCCCACCAGTGTCATTGCATGTCTATTCTTTTCATGAACCACACCTAGTGTCAGTGCATGTCTGTTCTATTGACGAACTACACCCAGTTTTACTACATGTTTGTTCTTTTCATGAACCACACCTAGTGTCAGTGCATATCTGTTCTATTCATGAACCACACCCAGTTTCACTGCATGTCTGTTCTTTTCATGGACCACATAAGGATCTACCAGTGTCATTGCATGTCTTTTACTTTCATAAACCACATGTGGATCCACCGGTGTCATTGCATGTATGTTCTTCTAAACAAACCACATAAGGATCCACCAGTGTCATTTCATGGCTGTTCTTATCATGAAGCACATAAGGATGGGCCCACCATTGTCATTGCATGTTTTGTTCTTTTCATGAACCACACCTAGTGTCAGTGCATGTCTGTTCTATTCACGAACCACACCCAGTTTCACTACATGTTTGTTCTTTTCATGAACCACATAAGGATCTACCAGTGTGATTGCATGTCTTTTACTTCCATAAACCACATGTGGATCCACCGGTGTCATTGCATGTCTATTCCTCTAAACAAACCACATAAGGATCCACCAGTGTCATTGTGTGTGTGTTCTTCTCATGAACCACACCCAGTGTCATTGCATGTGTGTTCTTCTAAACAAACCACATAAGGATCCACCAGTGTCATTGCCTGTCTATTCTTTTCATGAACCACATAAGGATCCACCAGTGTCATTGCATGTGTGTTCTTCTAAACAAACCACATAAGGATCCACTAGTGCCATTGCCTGTCTGTTCTTTTCATGAACCACATAAGGATCCACCAGTGTCATTTATGTCTGTTCTTTTCATGAATCACAGCCAGTGGCATTGCATGTCTTTTACTTCCATAAACCACATATGGATCCACCTAGTGTGATTGCATGTCTGTTCCTCTAAACAAAACACATAAGGATCCACCAGTGTCATTGCGTGTCTGTTCTTTTCATGAACCACACCCAATGTCATTGGATGCGTGTTCTTCTAAACAAACCACATAAGGATCCACCAGTTTCATTGCCTATATGTTCTTGCCATGAACCACACCCAGTGTCATTGCGTGTCTGTTCTTCTCATGAACCACATAAGGATGGGCCCACCAGTGTCATTGCATGTCTGTTCTTTTCATGAACCACACCCAGTGTCATTGCATGTGTGTTACTTCCATAAACAACATATGGATCCACCGGTGTGATAGCATGTTTGTTCCTTCCATAAACCACATAAGGATCCACCAGTGTCATTGCATGTTTGTTATTTTCATGAACCACGGCTAGAGTCATTGCATGTCTGTTCTTTTCATGAACCACGGCTAGAGCCATTGCATGTCTATTCCTCTAAAAAAACATAAGGATCCACCAGTGTCATTGCATGTCTGTTATTTTCATGAACCACATAAGGATCTACCAGTGTCATTGCATGTCTGTTCTATTCATGAACCACACCCAGTGTCATTGCATGTGTGTTACTTTCATATACCACACGTGGATCCACCGGTGTCATTGCATGTCTGTTCCTCTAAAGAAACCACATAAGGATCCACCATTGTCATTGCCTGTCTGTTCTTCTCATGAACCACATAAGGATGGGCCCACCAGTGTCAGTGCATGCGTGTTCTATTCATGAACCACACCCAGTGTCAGTGCATGTATGTTCTATTCATGAACCACATAAGGATCTACCAGTGTCATTGCATGTCTTTTACTTCCATAAACAACATGTGGATCCACCGGTGTCATTGCATGTCTCTTCCTCTAAACAAACCACATAAGGATCCACCAGTGTTATTGCGTGTATGTTCTTCTCATGAACCACATAAGGATCTACAAGTGTCATTGCATGTCTGTTATTTTCATGAACCACACCCAGTGTCATTGCATGTGTGTTACTTCCATAAACAACATGTGGATCCACCGGTGTGATTGCCTGTCTGTTCCTTCCATAAACACATAAGGATCCACCAGTGTCATTGCCTGTCTGCTCTTTTCATGAACCACTCCTAGTGTCAGTGCATGTCTGTTCTTTTCATGAACCAAACCTAGTGTCACTGCATGTCAGTTCTTTTCATGATCCACATAAGGATCTACCAGAGTCATTGGATCTATGTTCTTCTCATGAACCACACGTGGATCCACCGGTGTCATTGGATGTATGTTCCTCTAAACAAACCGCATAAGGATCCACCAGTGTCATTGCGTGTGTGTTCTTTTCATGAACCACACCCAGTGTCATTGCATGTGTGTTCTTCTAAACAAACCACATAATGATCCACGAGTGTCATTGCATGTCTGTTCTTTTCATGAACCACATAAGGATGGGCCCACCAGTGTCATTGCATGTCTGTTCTTGTCATGAACCACACCTAGTGTCAGTGCATGTCTGTTCTATTCACGAACCACACCCAGTTTCACTGCATGTCTGTTCTTTTCATGAACCACATAAGGATCTACAAGTGTCATTGCATGTCGTTGACTTCCATAAACCACATGTGGATCCACCGGTGTCATTGCATGTGTGTTCTTCTAAACAAACCACATAAGGATCCGCCAGTGTCATTGCCTGTTTGTTCTTTTCATGAACCACATAAGGATGGTCCCACCAGTGTCATTGCATGTCTGTTCTTTTCATGAACCAGACCCAATGTCAGTGCAGGTCTGTTCTATTCACGAACCACACCCAGTTTCACTGCATGTCTGCTCTTTTCATGAACCACATAAGGATCTACTTGTGTCATTGCATGTCGTTTACTTCCATAAACCACATGTGCATCCACCGGTGTCATTGCATGTATGTTCCTCTAAACAAACCACATAAGGATCCACCAGTGTCATTGCGTGTCTGTTCTTTTCATGAAGCACATAAGGATCTACTAGTGTCATTGCATGTCTATTTTTTTGATGAACCACAACTAGTGTCATTGCAGTTGTGTTACTTCCATAAACCACATGTGGATCCACCTAGTGTCATTGCATGTGTGTTCTTCTAAACAAACCACATAAGGATCCACCAGTGTCATTGCATGTCTGTTCTTTTCATGAACCACATAAGGATGGGCCCACCAGTGTCATTGCATGTCTTATCTTTTCATGAACCACACCTAGTGTCAGTGCATGTCTGTTCTATTCATGAACGACACCCAGTTTCACCGCAAGTCTGTTCTTTTCATGAACCACATAAGGATCTACCAGTGTCATTGCATGTCTTTTACTTCCATAAACCACATGTGGATCCACCGGTGTCATTGCCTGTCTGTTCTTCTAAACAAACCACATAAGGATCCACTAGTGTCATTGCCTGTCTGTTCTTTTCATGAACCACATAAGGATGGGCCCACCAGTGTCATTGCATGTCTAGTCTTTTCATGAACCACACCCAGTGTCAGTGCATGTCTATTCTATTGTCGAACTACACCCAGTTTTACTGCATGTCTGTTCTTTTCATGAACCACATAAGGATCTAGCAATGTCATTGCATGTCTTTTACTTCCATAAACCACATGTGGATCGACCGGTGTCATTGCATGTCTGTTCCTCTAAACAAACCACATAAGTATCCACCAGTGTCATTGTGTGTGTGTTCTTCTCATGAACCACACCCAGTGTCATTGCATGTGTGTTCTTGTAAACAAACCACATAAGGATGGGCCCACCAGTGTCATTGCATGTTTGTTCTTTTCATGAATCACACCTAGTGTCAGTGCATGTCTGTTCTATTCATGAACCACACCCAGTTTCCATGCATGTTTGTTCTTTTCATGGACCACATAAGGATCTACTAGTGTCATTGCATGTCTTTTACTTTCATAAACCAAATGTGGATCCACCGATGTCATTGCATGTGTGTTCTTCTAAACAAACCACATAAGGATCCACCAGTGTCATTTCATGTCTGTTCTTTTCAGGAACCACATAAGGATGGGCCCACCATTGTCATTGCATGTTTTGTTCTTTTCATGAACCACACCCAGTGTCAGTGCATGTATGTTCTATTCACGAACCACACCCAGTTTCACTACATGTATGTTCTTTTCATGAACCACATAAGGATCTACCAGTGTCATTGCATGTCTTTTACTTCCATAAAGCACATGTGGATCCACCGGTGTCATTGCATGTCTGTTCCTCTAAACAAACCACATAAGGATCCACCAATTTCATTGCATGTGTGTTCTTCTCATGAACCACACCCAGTGTCATTGCATGTGTGTTCTTCTAAACAAACCACATAAGGATCCACCAGTGTCATTGCCTGTCTGTTCTTTTCATGAACCACATAAGGATCCACCAGTGTCATTGCATGTGTGTTCTTCTAAACAAACCACATAAGGATCCACTAGTGCCATTGCCTGTCTATTCTTTTCATGAACCACATAAGGATCCACCAGTGTCATTGCATGTCTGTTTTCTTTATGAATCACAGCAAGTGTCATTGCATGTCTTTTACTTCCATAAACCACATATGGATCCACCTAGTGTGATTGCATGTCTGTTCCTCTAAACAAACAACATAAGGATCCACCAGTGTCATTGCGTGTCTGTTCTTTTCATGAACCACTCCCAATGGCATTGCATTTGAGTTCTTCTAAAGAAACCACATAAGGATCCGCCAGTTTCATTGCCTATATGTTCTTTTAATGAACCACACCCAGTGCCATTGCGTGTCTGTTCTTCTCATGAACAACATAAGGATGGGCCCACCAGTGTCTTTGCATGTCTGTTCTTTTCATGAAACACACCTAGTGTCATTGCATGTGTGTTACTTCCATAAACAACATATGGATCCACTGGTGTGATTGCATGTTTGTTCCTTCCATAAACCACATAAGGATCCACCAGTGTCATTGCATGTCTGTTATTTTCATGAACCACACCCAGTGTCATTGCATGTGTGTTACTTCCATAAACCACATGTGGATCCACCGGTGTGATTGCATGTCTGTTCCTTCCATAAACCACATAAGGATCCACCAGTGTCATTGTCTGTCTGTTCTTTTCATGAACCACTCCTAGTGTCAGTGCATGTCTGTTCTTTTCATGAACCAAACCCAGTGTCACTACATGTCAGTTCTTTTCATGATCCACATAAGGATCTACGAGAGTCATTGGATGTGTGTTCTTCTCATGAACCACACGTGGATCCACCGGTGTCATTGGATGTTTGTTCCTCTAAACAAACCGCATAAGGATCCACCAGTGTCATTGCGTGTGTGTTCTTTTCATGAACCACACCCAGTGTCATTGCATGTGTGTTCTTCTAAACAAACCACATAATGATCCACCAATGTCATTGCATGTCTGTTCTTTTCATAAACCACATAAGGATGGGCCCACCAGTGTCATTGCATGTCGGTTCTTTTCATGAACCACACCCAGTGTCAGTGCATGTCTGTTCTATTCATGAACCACACCTAGTTTCACTACATGTCTGTTCTTTTCATGAACCACATAAGGATCTACAAGTGTCATTGCATGTCTTTTACTTCCATAAACCACATGTGGATCCACCGGTGTCATTGCATGTGTGTTCTTCTAAACAAACCACATAAGGATCCGCCAGTGTCATTGCCTGTCTGTTCTTTTCATGAACCACATAAGGATGGTGACACCAGTGTCATTGCATGTCTGTTCTTTTCATGAACCAGACCTAGTGTTAGTGCAGGTCTGTTCTATTCACGAACCACACCCAGTTTCACTGCATGTCTGCTCTTTTCATGAACCACATAAGGATCTACTAGTGTCATTGCATGTCGTTTACTTCCATAAACCACATGTGGATCCACCGGTGTCATTGCATGTCTGTTCCTCTAAACAAACCACATAAGGATCCACCAGTGTCATTGCGTGTCTGTTCTTTTCATGAAGCACATAAGGATCTACTAGTGTCATTGCATGTCTATTTTTTTCATGAACCACACCTAGTGTCATTGCAGTTGTGTTACTTCCATAAACCACATGTGGATCCACCTAGTGTCATTGCATGTGTGTTCTTCTAAACAAACCACATAAGGATCCATCAGTGTCATTGCATGTCTGTTGTTTTCATGAACCACATAAGGATGGGCGCACCAGTGTCATTGCATGTCTATTCTTTTCATGAACCACACCCAGTGTCAGTGCAGGTCTGTTCTATTCATGAACCACACCCAGTTTCACCGCAAGTCTGTTCATTTCATGAACCACATAAGGATCTACCAGTGCCATTGCATGTCTTTTACTTCCATAAACCACATGTGGATCCACCGGTGTCATTGCATGTCTGTTTTTCTAAACAAACCACATAAGGATCCACCAGTGTCATTGCCAGTCTGTTCTTTTCATGAACCACATAAGGATGGGCCCACCAGTGTCATTGCATGTCTATTCTTTTCATGAACCACAACCAGTGTCAGTGCATGTCTATTCTATTGACGAACTACACCCAGTTTTACTGCATGTCTGTTCTTTTCATGAACCACATAAGGATCTAGCAATGTCATTGCATGTCTTGTACTTACATAAACCACATGTGGATCGACCGGTGTCATTGCATGTCTGTTCCTCTAAACAAACCACATAAGTATCCACCAGTGTCATTGTGTGTGTGTTCTTCTCATGAACCACACCCAGTGTCATTGCATCTGTGTTCTTCTAAACAAACCACATAAGGATGGGCCGACTAGTGTCATTGCCTGTTTGTTGTTTTCTTGAACCACACGTAGTGTCAGTGCATGTCTGTTCTATTCATGAACCACACCCAGTTTCAATGCATGTTTGTTCTTTTCATGGACCACATAAGGATCTACCAGTGTCATTGCATGTCTTTTACTTTCATAAACCAAATGTGGATCCACCGATGTCATTGCATGTGTGTTCTTCTAAACAAACCACATAAGAATCCACCAGTGTCATTTCATGTCTGTTCTTTTCATGAACCACATAAGGATGGGCCCACCATTGTCATTGCATGTTTTGTTTTTTCATGAACCACACCCAGTGTCAGTGCATGTATGTTCTATTCACGAACCACACCCAGTTTCACTACATGTCTGTTCTTTTCATGAACCACATAAGGATCTACCAGTGTCATTGCATGTCTTTTACTTCCATAAACCACATGTGGGTCCACCTAGTGTGATTGCATGTGTGTTCCTCTAAACAAACCACATAAGGATCCACCAGTGTCATTGCGTGTGTGTTCTTCTCATGAACCACACCCAGTGTCATTGCATGTGTGTTCTTCTAAACAAACCACATAAGGATCCACCAGTGTCATTGCCTGTATGTTATTTTCATGAACCACATAAGGATCCACCAGTGTCATTGCATGTGTGTCCTTCTAAACAAACCACATAAGGATCCACTAGTGCCATTGCCTGTCTGTCCTTTTCATGAACCACATAAGGATCCACCAGTGTGATTGCATGTCTGTTCCTTTCATGAATCACAGCCAGTGTCATTGCATGTATTTTACTTCCATAAACCACATATGGATCCACCTAGTGTGATTGCATGTCTGTTCCTCTAAACCAACCACATAAGGATCCACCAGTGTCATTGCGTGTTTGTTCTTTTCATGAACCACACCCAATGTCATTGCATGCGTGTTCTTCTAAACAAACCACATAAGGATCCACCAGTTTCATTGCCTATATGTTCTTTTCATGAACCACACCCAGTGTCATTGCGTGTCTGTTCTTCTCATGAACCACATAAGGATGGGCCCACCAGTGTCATTGCATGTCTGTTCTTTTCATGAACCACACCCAGTGTCATTGCATGTGTGTTACTTCCATAAACAACATATGGATCCACCGGTTTGATTGCATGTTTGTTCCTTCCATAAACCACATAAGGATCCACCAGTGTCATTGCATGTCTGTTATTTTCATGAACCACGGCTAGAGTCATTGTATGTCTATTCTTTTCATGAACCACGGCTAGAGTCATTGCATGTCTGTTCCTCTAAACAAACCACATAAGGATCCACCAGTGTCATTGCATGTCTGTTCTTTTCATGAACCACATAAGGATCTACAAGTGTCATTGCATGTCTGTTCTATTCATGAACCACACCTAGTGTCATTGCATGTGTGTTACTTCCATATACCACATGTGGATCCACCGGTGTCATTGCATGTATGTTCCTCTAAACAAACCACATAAAGATCCACCATTGTCATTGCCTATCTGTTCTTCTCATGAACCACATAAGGATGGGACCACCAGTGTCAGTGCATGTCTATTCTTTTCATGAACCACACATAGTGTCAGTGCATGTATGTTCTATTCATGAACCACATAAGGATCTACCAGTGTCATTGCATGTCTTTTACTTCCATAAACCACATGTGGATCCACCGGTGTCATTGCATGTCTGTTCTTCTAGACAAACCACATAAGGATCCACCAGTGTCATTGCGTGTATGTTCTTCTCATGAACCACATAAGGATTTACAAGTGTCATTGCATGTCTGTTATTTTCATGAACCACACCCAGTGTCATTGCATGTGTGTTACTTCCATAAACCACATGTGGATCCACCGGTGTGATTGCATGTCTGTTCCTTCCATAAACCACATAAGGATCCACCAGTGTCATTGTCTGTCTGTTCTTTTCATGAACCACTCCTAGTGTCAGTGCATGTCTGTTCTTTTCATGAACCAAACCCAGTGTCACTGCATGTCAGTTCTTTTCATGATCCACATAAGGATCTACCAGAGTCATTGGATGTGTGTTCTTCTCATGAACCACACGTGGATCCACCGGTGTCATTGGATGTCTGTTCCCCTAAACAAACCGCATAAGGATCCACCAGTTTCATTGCGTGTGTGTTCTCTTCATGAACCACACCCAGTGTCATTGCATGTGTGTTCTTCTAAACAAACCACATAAGGATCCACCAGTGTCATTGCATGTGTGTTCTTCTAAACAAACCACATAAGGATGGGCCCACCAGTGTCATTGCATGTGTGTTCTTCTAAACAAACCACATAAGGATGGGCCCACCAGTGTCATTGCCTGTCTGTTCTTCTCATGAACCACATAAGAATGGGCCCACCAGTGTCAGTGCATGTCTGTTCTATTCACGAACCACACCCAGTTTCACTGCATGTCTGTTCTTTTCATGAACCACATAAGGATCTACCAGTGTCATTGCATGTCGTTTACTTCCATAAACCACATGTGGATCCACCGGTGTCATTGCATGTGTGTTCTTCTAAACAAACCACATAAGGATCCACCAGTGTCATTGCCTGTCTGTTCTTTTCATGAACCACATAAGGATTGGCCCACCAGTGTCATTGCATGTCTATTCTTTTCATGAACCACACCCAGTGTCATTGCATGTGTGTTCTTCTAAACAAACCACATAATGATCCACCAGTGTCATTGCATGTCTGTTCTTTTCATGAACCACATAAGGATGGGCCCACCAGTGTCATTGCATGTCTGTTCTTTTCATGAACCACACCCAGTGTTAGTGCATGTCTGTTCTATTCATGAACCACACCCAGTTTCACTGCATGTCTATTCCTTTCATGAACCACATAAGGATCTACCAGTGTCATTGCATGTCTTTTACTTCCATAAACCACATGTGGATCCACCGGTGTCATTGCATGTGTGTTCTTCTAAACAAACCACATAAGGATCCACCAGTGTCATTGCCTATCTGTTCTTTTCATGAACCACATAAGGATGGGCCCACCAGTGTCATTGCATGTTTGTTCTTTTCATGAACCACACCCAATGTCAGTGCATGTCTGTTCTATTCACGAACCACACCCAGTTTCACTGCATGTCTGTTCTTTTCTTGAACCACATAAGGATCTACCAGTGTCATTGCATCTCTTTTACTTCCATAAACCACATGTGGATCCACCGGTGTCATTGCATGTCTGTTCCTCTAAACAAACCACATAAGGATCCACCAGTGTCATTGCATGTGTGTTCTTCTCATGAACCACACCCAGTGTCATTGCTGAAGGAAATATGCCCTGAGAGGCAATAATAAAGTTGTTATTATGTATTCCTTGTATATGATAGATGTTTATTTTTCATGCTATAATTGTATTGATAGGAAACATTAATACATGTGTTTTTAATAAACAAAAAGGGTTCCTAGTTATGCCTCTCTTATGGATAAGCTTGTTGATTAACAAGATGATCAAGGTTTCCTGATCATGGACATTGGATGTTGTTAATAACAAAGTCACAACATTTGTGAAATGATGTGATGAACATTCATCCGAAGTATAGCATTACGATCAAGTCATTATGTTTATATTGCTATAACATCATACGAAGTAATCTTTATCCTGAGACCATGAGATCATGTTAATTGCTAACACCGGAAGAGCATCTTGATAACATCAAACGTCACACCGTAACAGGGTGACTATAAAGATGGGTTCAGTACTACGAAGGTGTTATGTTGAGGCTCATGGATCAAGAGTGGAATTTGTCAATCCAGATGACGGATAGATATACTCTAGGCCCTCTCGGTGATATCACATTAGGATAGCTTGCAAGCAAGTGATGTGATCACTAGAATGTTATATCACGGGAACGAGAAAAGAGTGCATGTCGTTAACGAGATCAAACTAGGTATGGAGATACCGATGATCGAATCTCGGACATGTAATATATCGAGAGACAAAGGGATTTAGTTACAAGCGTTAAAGGTTCTCACGATCACAGGAGTCATCGTTGAATGTGTAGGAGTCAGTACGGATCTCCAGGTCCCGCTGCTGATTATTGATCGGAGAAGGGTCTCGATCATGTCTGCATTATTCACGAACCGTAGGGTGGCACACTTAAGAGTTACCGGACACCATTTTGGAGCACATATGTTTCAGACGAAAGAATTCCAAAGCGCAGGAATTGTTTTAATAGAAACCGGAAATTGTTTCCGGTGAAATTGCAGAAGGTGGTTCTGCATGTGATATTTAAATATTGCAAGGGGCTATATGTGAATGTTTGTTAATTAAAGTAATTAACAAAATTCTGAATAAATTTAATAAAAAGAGTTTTATTAAATGAGAGATCATTAAATTTGGAGAAATTTAATGCATTTAAAGTGGAGACTTTAAAAGGGAATGTGAAGAGGCATTTTAATATGGAGGGGTTACCACCACATGAATGGGGGAGGTGAGGGGTCACCCCCCCATGCGCCGGCCATGGAGAGAGGGGCACCCCCCCTCCTCCTATAAAACGCCAACCATTCCCTCCTTCATCCACACACCTCCTTGTGAAGGATCTCTCTTCCCCTCTAGAATTATTCCCCCATGGTCTCGGATTAGCGAGATACATGTTCCCGATGGCATTTCGTTTGGAAGGAGTTGCTGCTTCCACTGGATCGCTGGACCGAGGAGGTGGAGGTTGTCCGGTGGCTTGAACGTGTGTGCGAGTGCGGATGCGCTGCTGAGTTGCGGCGCTCGGACTTCCTCACGATCTTGAGATCGGCAAGTGTACGACTACATCAACCACGAGTTCCTACTTGTTAACAAAGCTCGTTGTCTTCGAGGGTAAGTTCTCCATGGATGTATGTCCACCCGTTGCTCTGTATCTAGTAGATAGATCTTGGCGTATAGTTCTCATCGTAGGAATTTTTTTGTTTTCTATGCTGCGGACCCAACAGTGGTATCAGAGCCTGATCTATGCGTAGGTGCTTTGCACGGGTAGTACACATATGTTTATATGTGGGCGATGATTATCATGTTATTGCATCTTCTATGTACTTTGGATATTGGTGGCATAGTGGGATGAAGCGGCCCAGACCAACCTTACATGTCATCGTACATGAGACCGGTTCCACGACTGACATGCAACTAGTTTTGCATAAGTGGCTAGCGGGTGTCTGTCTCTACTACTATAGTCAATATCTGATTTACAACGAGTTGCTAATAACTTGGTTATCCTCGTTGTGGTTCATGTTCGTAGGTAAGACCAGTTCTATCTCCGAAATCCCTAAGCCACGTAAAACTTACAATTGATAAATTAGAGGCGTCTAGTTTAGATCATTGCTGGGCAAGTGTATTGATATGGTATTGTTGTAAGTAGATGTATGATAGATACTCTTACAACTCACTTAACGTGTAAGTTCCATAGACCTTGGCCTTACACACAAAGGAATGATAGAGATCATACCACGATGCAAATGATAGAGATCAAATGCATGGACCATATCACCTCACTTCACACATTAGCATCTTATATTGCTAGTTTGGCGCTTTTGGTAGCATTATAAGATGATCCCTCATTTAGATATCAAGATAAAATGTGTTCTTCCTTAAGTATGCACTGTTTTGTGGATCGTGTTTTGAGGCATCACGTGATGATCGGGTGTTCTCGACTCTACGCTTTCATACAACGGGTGTAAGACAGTTTTACACACGCAAATACTAAGGTTCTTACTTGACGAGCCTAGCATGTACAGACATGGCCTCGGAACACGGACCAAAAGGTTAAGCATGAGTCATATAGTTGATATGATGCCCATATAGATGCTCGCCTTTGAAGCTTGTAACATCCCTAAAATCATATTTCAAAACTCATTCATATCATCCTTGCATCCTTCATTCATTTAGGGTTTTTCTCAAAATGATTTAGAGACAGAAGGTTGTGCTATGATTTCATGTGAGCAATTTATCTCAATTGGCCATCACCCTTTGAGATTTGATTGTTTAGGAGCTTGTTTGCTTCCCTCCATTGTTGGAAAGTTTAGGTGTAAGGGTTTAGACCAAAGTCATAATTTAGAAATAAATTCGAAACCCCTATCTCAAACATTTGCAAACTAGAGGCATAGTCTCTGTTTGTTTGAAACCCAAGCTTGACCAAGCCCTTGCAAGTAACCACATGGTTAACTGACTGGTTTTTGAAACCACATAACCCTACAAAGATTCCCAAATTTGTTTGAATTCAAAAAGGATTTGAATTCATATCAAAATCATTTAAGAAAAGGGAATTAGAAAAAGAAAAGGATTAATCAAATGAAAAGGGCCACGCGCCACCATTCTGGCCCAGCATTGAAACAGGCCCATCAAGCCCACCCGGGGTTTTTTCTTTTTCTTCCCTCATGCGTGAGCGCACCCACCAGCTCACTGACAGTTGGGACCCACTCGCTTTTTCCCTCTATCGCTGACAACCGCGGCCCACCTGAGCATCATCGTCTCCACCCGCACGACCAGTTCATCCCCAAATCAATGCGGCCGTTTTCTGTGTTTAATTCGCAGCTTAAATTCGCATCAATGCCCGAGTGATTCTCGCTCGTAACCAGGCTATATAAACCCCCTCTGCCCCCTCTCCCTTCTCCCTCAAACCCCAAACCCGGAGCGCCATCAGGCTGCGTGCATTGCTCTCTGTAGCCCCGCCGTCTCTGACGACTGCGCCGGCAAATTCCGGTGAGCCTCGAGTTCCCCTCGGTCTCTCGTTCTTGCTATCTGATTCAGTGAGACTATGCGCTTCTTTTAACACACTCCATTTACCTTCGCATGAACCGTAGCTTCGGCAACGTCGATGACTGTCCGCCACCGTCTTCTGCATAAACTCCGGCGAGCACTAGTGGTAAGTCCAGACCGCCCCGAACCTTGTCGTTCACGCTCGCATGTTCTCCGTGATCTTCTGCATCTAACCACATCTCCCGTTTGCATTCTAGTGATCTACAACGTCGCCTCCGACCTCGAACAGAACCACCGTTGCCAGATCCAACTCCGGCGAGAAATCTACCGCAGCTCTGTGCGCCCCTTGACAAACCAGAGCCACCTTGAGCTTCAGCAGCCTCTTGCGAACCTGGTATGACCCTTCTCCCTCTCGCGGACGACCTGGAACGCAAGCGCCGCCGTAGACCGAGCGCTCCGCCGCTCGCTGACACCGCGCGCCGCCAGGACATGGTCGTTTGAACGAGCACCGTTAGATCCAGATCCGAGCGCTAGGATAGATTCACTTAACCCCAAAGCGGTACGCGATCTGGAGCGTACGATCTGTTTAGATCCTGCGGCTGCAGAGCACGATCCAACCGAAGCGGTACGCGCCAATCACAGCGCGACGCGTGGCTAGGGTTAGATCTAAAAACAGAATTTAAACCAGAAATTTGATCCAAATTCAATTTCTTATAACTTTTGATTGCCACGTTGGTTTTTTGCAAATTTTATACCGTTGGATTCAGAAAATCAAAATCTTTCTGCCTATCCAATTTGTTTAACAAATAGTAACCATTAGATTGACTTATTTGCAGAATCTTGTTTGAGGCCTTTTTGAGTGTGGATTTAATTTAGTAGTTTGATTAAGTACCAAATAAGTTTGTCTTGGCTATTTTTGTGACTTGTTAAGTTTCTGTAAACTTGCACATGCTTGGTAGAGTTTTCAAAATCACCACTTAGTAAATTTATGCATGCATGCATTCATATTATTTTTGTTTGTATATATTTGTGAGTAATTGTGTGCTACAACTTTGTGTGTAGATTTTGCTAGTGATTGTGATTGTGACGAGTGCTACTCTCCACATTACCAAGGCAAGTGATATTTTCATGAATATTCCATTCCTATACTTTATACTTGCATTAGATTTTTTTTGCTAAGACTTGCATGCTACTTTTGGCAAATGAGATGATGGGAAAACCTATATAGATTAGATTGGTAGAGTTTCTAGGAAAATTCCCTAAGGATAAGTTGCCATGCCATGCTTAGCCTAGCTACTAGAAAACAAGGGTGGTTTATATATTCACACTATGGAAAAATATTCTAAGTCTGAGGACTTGTGTTTTATTTAACAAAACAACTAAGTTAATGAATCACCTGGGTGGAAAGGAAGGATTGGTTTGTGTTGAGTGGTTCACAAGGCCATGGACTTGGCTTGTGTATCTCACTTGTGGATGGCCACCTAGGAACAAAGAGATTTGAGATGTCAAATGTTGAGAAGCTTCAAGTGCAACCACTTGGCAATATGGGCTCTGCCATGATCTTAGGTTGCTAGAACTTAGTCTCTTGGACAGTTGGTGGTAGAGGGAATGATAGGTTGGAACGCGTCCATTTGACTAAGGAAAGGCTTCTAAAGGATCTTGTCTTGGGAAACCAAGTCTTGTGGGGAAAGTGCACCACCTCTGCAGAGTGTAAAACCTAAGTACTTAGCCATGTCCCTGGTAAAGGACAATTTGAGCATCAAGACATGGAAACTTCAAGAATCTCATCACTCAAATTTCTAAATAAAACTTGTGGGTGAACAAGGGTTAAAGGATCTTCAGTCTTTGATTGGTAGATGCCTTGGAAAGGATCTTCAGTCTTTGATTGGTAGATTCCTTGGGATGTTTTTGCCAAACAAAACTTAGTGTTTTCAAATGATAAGGAAAAATCTATTTTAAGCAAAGTAAGCCAAGCTCCACCTAGCCAAAAAGCATATAGTATTATAGTCCACTTTAAATATACTAAGGTATCACTTGCCAATACTATTCCAAAGTATTGACCCTCTGTGGCTGTAACTTGTAATGTTGCAGGTTACTCCGATGATGATTAGGAGTCATGAGTCTACACTCAACATGCTTGCCTGTGGCACATGAAGATGAAGACTTATGTTTATTTACTTATTCCATAAACTCTTGTATTAGGCCTTTGTCCCTGAGTTGTAAAAGACTATGTTTTATCTCTGGAATGACTGTAATAAACGACATTTGTATCTGTGTACTTCATCTTAAACTGTGGATGCTAGCTTTGATCCAGGGACTAGCATTGCAATCACAGGGATCCTTTCCTAAACTTAAGGAGGGGTCTGACAGATGGTATCAGAGCACTGTGTTTCCTGTAGGATTATGACCCTAGGATTGGAAACCACTAAGGAAAATTTTAACTACTTCTACACTTGTCTATTCTTCTCGTAAACTTTTCTAATCTTCTCATTCTCATCTCTATTTGTAGATGAACTCCATCAACGAAGCCGTGAAGAAAGGACCACTCATGACCATGACCTTGGAATGTGAAACTGAGTTTCCCAAAATTCTCAAGGACCTAATGGAGGCAATGGAAGCACATGGTGCAGCTGTGTACAAGGGCTTTCCAGTGATGGAGGAAGGAGTGGAGTATTGGTGGGTGCAACTTCACTTGTACAAAAACAAGGAAGACAACCACAAAGAAAGAGGCTTCTGCATATACACCAACACTTTTATGCACACCACATTCTTTGAGTCAGCAAGAGAAGCAGCTTGGAATACTATCAAAGAACTCAGTACTAGAGTCAAGTGCAAGATGCTCAACCTCCAAAAAGACTTAGATAAAGAGAAGGAACATACCCAAGAGTTGGAAGTCACCAACCAAAACTTAAGGGGAGATATTATAGACTTAGTGATAGAAGCATGTGAACAAGATAGGCTGATTGCCTCTAGGAACATTGTGTGAGCCACCAGATCCAGTGAGATAGGTTTGTGAACGCACTTCGTTAGTTGGACCACCACCTATCACCTTATTTTCCAAAAGATACCTTAAATAAGTATGAACCTTGGGTGATGTATTGGATTTATGTATGCATGACTTGTGTGATTTTTGTGTTCCAAGAATGTGTATGAATGTTTGTCTTGTTTATCTTAAATTGTGTCGTTCTAACTTTTTCAATCTTATAAATAGATGCCTATTTCCATCAGCACTGTTGAGGAATTCCAGGTTACCCGTTTTGGTCCTCGTATCGTAGAGCTTACTACCTTACTCGATCTCCCTCTTCCCATCATTACGGTGCACCCACTCATGAAGTTTGAGAGGAAGGACCTTTGGGGCTTCAAGGTGAACCAGCCAGGACGCCAGACAGAGCCTACTACGGAGGCCATCGTCTTCAAGCTTATGCACGATGACAGGGAGAGAGGCATGGAGGTTGTCATGCAGGACCTGATAGGACGACTATTAGGCCGTCACTCCCGACAGGTTAGAGGCACTCACTTCCACGCCTTCGGAAGGCGTGATGACGACGGAGAGTCCATCGACTATGAGGACGACACGAGGGCCACAGCAGAGCCGATACGCCTGTACCTCCAGGACTTAGAGACTCTTATTAGGCACGTGGATACTGACAGGACCAACGTCATGCTTAGCAATGACGAGCTCCAGGTGCAACTTCGCGAGAAGGACAAGCTCTTCGCGCAGCAGGACGAGATAGTCAAGGAGATGGAGGCGAAGTTCAAAACCCAAGACCGTAAGTTCAAGAGTCAAGAGAAACGTGTCCAGGATAGGAACAAGAGGATTCGGGACATGACCGAGGAACTGCAGTCCAAGGACTTCGAGTTAGAGCAGCAGCAGACAGTGATTGAGAGGCTTCGTTCCCAGAAGAGGGCTCTCAAGGCCAAGATCGACTCCTTGACCACTACCATCGAGGAGAACAAGACCGCAATGGAGAACGCAGGTCTTACCTTTGTCGAGGAGGAGGTTGATGCTGACGAGTAGACTTGACTACTCAGTTATCTTTTTTTTACCGCACTTGTTATTTGTGAACTTATTATTGGACCATTCGACATGTGGATGGCTTGCCACTTGTGTGTTTTTACTTTGAGACTTTTGTTATCTTGTTGTTGAGCTTTTATCCTTGTATTGCATGCTATGTGTTTGCTTGTGTAATGTATTGTGCATGAATCATGTAAGGGTATTTCATTCTTATCTCTATATGATTAAACCACAGATGCCTCCCCATCGCGCAAACCCCAACCCCAACCCCAACATTACCCCAGAAATGCAACAGATGATGAATGCGCAGACACAGCTTATGCAAATGATGACGACGTTCATCCAAAACCAGAACAACAACAACCCCAACAACAACAACAACAACAACAATAACAACAACAACAACCCTCCAGGTTTTGATATGCTCACCAGGTTTCTGCGTTTGAGGCCAGCCAAGTTTTCAGGATCGACTGATCCCATGGTGGCCAATGATTGGCTACATTCGGTGAACAAAGACTTAGTGACCGTGGGCTGCACAGATGCTAAAAAGTCAGGTTCGCGGCACATCTGTTGGAAGGACCAGCCGCCGCATGGTGGGACAACTTCCAGATCACCACACCTATTGATGAGGTGACTTGGGCTATCTTTGAAGACGGTTTTCGTACTACTCATATCTCACCAGGAATGATGAGCCTGAAAAAGAAGGAGTTTCACAACCTGAAGCAGCGCCACCACAGTGTGGCTGAATATATTGAAGAGTTCAACAATCTGGCGCGCTATGCACCGGATGAGGTTGACACAGATGCCAAAAGAAAGGAAAAGTTTCTGGAAGGCTTGAATGATGAGCTGAATCTACAGCTGTCTGTGGCATATGTTCCAACTTATCAGTCGCTGTGTGACAAGGCTGTTATTGTGGAGAATAAAATGAAGCAAGTCGAGAGTAGAAAGAGGAAACACTCCGACAAGCACAGCTCAGGATCGTCTCATAAACGATCTCAATATGATGATAGTGTCAACTCAGGATCCCACAAGCATGGGAAATTTAACAAGCACCACAACCACCACCGTCATGACAACAAGCATCATCGCAGTCATGACAATGATAAGTACAAGAGTCACAAGAGTGGACATAAGAGCCACCACAGTGGAAGTGGAAGTGGAAGTGGAAACCAGCCTAAAAAGGACATCAGTCAGGTTGAATGCCTCAAATGCAAGAAGCTGGGGCATTATGCTTAATGAGTGCCCTGAAAATAAAGTTGAAGGACCTAACAAGCCCAATCCTTTTCAGAAAGGACAGGTTAACCACATCAATGTGGAGGAGGTCTATGAAGAGCCTGATGCTGTTGCTGGTAAGTTCAGACTCAATTCCATCTCAGCATTTGTACTCTTTGACACTGGTGCATCTCATTCATTCATATCAAAAGCATTTGTCGAAAGAAATGAACTACCGGTAGAAACCATTGGTGTCCTATAAGAGTAAGTTCTCCTGGTGGAGAAATGATAGTAAACTCAGGATGCCATGATCTAGTCATAGAGATCGGAAAACATAAGTTTCCAGTAAACCTAATAATCCTGAATTCCCAAGGATTGGATGTGATTTTGGGAATGGATTGGATGGCCAAGTATGAGGGAGTATTAGATTGTGCCAATCATACAGTTGCACTCACAACCCCTGAAGGTAAGAGGATAAAATTCAAATCCAATTTTAAATCTAAAGGGAGTAAGCTGAATTCTCTTAAGGGGGTTAGCATGGACACTGTGCCAATTGTATGTGAGTATCCGGATGTGTTTCCGGAAGAATTACCGGGAATGCCACCAGATAGAGATGTAGAGTTTATAATAGATTTGGTACCAGGTTCTGGACCGAGGGCAAAGAGGCCTTATAAAATGTCAGTTGACGAACTTAAGGAACTCAAGAAATAGCTTGGAGAGCAATTGCAGAAAGGATTCATTCAGCCAAGTTCTTCATCTTGGGGAGCCCCAGTATTGTTTGTAGAAAAGAAAGATAGAACTCAAAGATTATGCATAGATTACCGTTCTCTCAACGAGGTAACCATCAAGAACAAATATCCTTTGCCAAGAATCAATGATTTGTTTGATCAGCTAGAAGGAGCATGTGTGTTCTCGAAGATTGATCTTCGGTCAGGCTATTTTCAACTCAAGATAAGAGAGCAAGACATACCTAAAACAGCATTTACCACCAGGTATGGATTGTATGAGTACACTGTGATGCCTTTTGGTTTAACCAACGCTCCAGCATACTTCATGAATATGATGAACAAAGTGTTCATGGAATTTATCGATAAGTTCGTTGTCGTTTTCATCGATGACATCTTAGTCTACTCCAAGAGCAAGGGAGAGCATGAAAGACATCTACGCTTGATACTTGAGAAACTGAGGGAACATAAGCTTTATGCCAAATTCAGCAAGTGTGAGTTTTGGTTAGAGGAAGTTGGATTTCTTGGTCACGTTATGACAAAGGATGGTGTAGCAGTTGACCCTGCTAAAGTTTCAGCTGTGACAGAATGGGAATCTCCTAAGAGCGTAAAAGAGGTTCGTAGTTTCCTTGGTTTAGCAGGTTACTACAGAAGGTTCATTGAAATTTTTTCAAAGGTTGCCAAACCAATGACTGAATTGTTAAAGAAAGATAAGAAGTTTGTTTGGTCTAAAGGTTGTGAACTCAGCTTTCAAGAATTAAAGAAGAGACTTGTGTCAGCACCAGTTATGTGCCTACCAGATTTAGAAAAGGATTTCCAAGTGTATTGTGATGCTTCGCATCAAGGATTAGGTGCCGTGCTTATGCAAGGCGGAAAAGTTGTGGCTTATGCCTCGAGACAACTCAAAACTCATGAAGTAAATTATCCTACTCATGATTTAGAGTTAGCCGCTGTTGTTCATGCACTCAAAACATGGAGACATTACCTTTTGGGAAAACGTTGTGAAGTATTCACCGATCATAAAAGTTTGAAGTATATCTTCACCCAGAAGGAAATCAATATGAGACAAAGAAGATGGCTAGAACTTATCAAGGATTACGACTTGAGTTTGCAATACCACCCCGGTAAAGCAAATGTAGTAGCAGATTCTCTAAGTCGTAAGGCGTTTGTAAATGGCCTTACCAAAGGTGAATTGCCAGATGACTTGTGTAAGCAATTCAAGGAACTCAGGTTGGAGATTGTGCCAGAAGGACATCTCATGTCTTTGGATGTTCAACCCACTTTGTTGGATAAGATTAAAGAATCCCAAAAGACAGATAAAGAAATCGAAGAAATTAAGGAAAAGATTAGCCAAGGGAAAGCTAAAAGTTACCATATAGATGAACAAGGTACTTTATGGCACGGGAAACGTATTTGTGTACCACAAAATCCGGAATTGCGGAAACTGATTCTACAAGAAGCCCATAACTCTCCGTATTCTATTCACCCGGGAAACACCAAAATGTACATGGATATGAAAGAAAGATTTTGGTGGAATAACCTCAAAAGGGACATCGCCGAACACATTGCTTTGTGTGACGTGTGTAGTAGAGTGAAAGCAGAGCATCAGAAGCCAGCAGGTTTGCTTCAACCAATGCCTATTCCTGAATGGAAGTGGGAAAATATTGGTATGGATTTCATTACCGGATTACCAAGGACCAGGTCAGGGTATGATTCCATATGGGTAGTAGTGGATCGCCTAACTAAAGTGGCCCATTTTATACCCATAAAGACAACTTATACTAGTGCCAAGTTAGCCAGAATCTACATGAGCAGAATTGTATGCCTTCACGGTGTACCTAAGAGTATTGTGTCTGATAGAGGAACTCAGTTCACTTCTCACTTTTGGAGACAGCTTCATGAATCTTTAGGAACGAGGTTGGAATTCAGCACGGCTTTTCATCCTCAAACGGATGGGCAAACAGAAAGGACTAATCAAATTCTTGAAGACATGTTGAGGGCATGTGCCCTAGACTATGGAGCAAGTTGGGATGAAAGTCTGCCTTACGCAGAGTTTTCCTACAATAACAGTTACCAATCTAGTATTGGGATGGCACCGTTTGAGTTTCTCTACGGAAGGAAGTGTACCACCCCATTACTATGGAATGGTGTGGGAGAAAGAAGTTTGTTTGGACCAGATCTTATCAAAGACACCGAAGAAAAGGTCAAATTGGTTAGGGACAGGTTGAAGATAGCATAGTCTCGATAGAAAAGCTACGCAGGTTCTAAGCGTAGAGAAGTCACCTACGAAGTTGGGGATAGAGCTTATCTTAGAGTATGACCACTTCGTGGAGTGAAAAGATTTGGAGTCAAAGGAAAGTTGGCACCAAGATATGTTGGACCGTTCAACGTTCTAAGTCGCAAGGGAGAAGTTGCATACGAAATCGAATTGCCAGCATCTTTGTCAGCAGTCCGTAATGTTTTTCATGTGAGTCAACTTAAGAAATGTCACCCAGAAATGGAAGAATCATCTTTGAAGGATACCATACCTTTGAAAGAAGTTCAACTAGAAAGTGATCTCACCTATGAAGAAAAACCTGTCAAAATTCTTGAGACCACAGAAAGAGTCACAAGGACAAAGACTATCAAGTTTTGCAAAGTGCAATGGAGTCATCACTCCGAAGAGGAAGCAACATGGGAAAGAGAAGATGATCTTCAGAAAGACCACCCTCACCTATTTGCTAGCCAATCCGAATCTCGAGGGCAAGATCATCTTAAGGGGGTTAGATTTGTAACATCCCTAAAATCATATTTCAAAACTCATTCATATCATCCTTGCATCCTTCATTCATTTAGGGTTTTTCTCAAAATCATTTAGAGACAGAAGGTTGTGCTATGATTTCATGTGAGCAATTTATCTCAATTGGCCATCACCCTTTGAGATTTGATTGTTTAGGAGCTTGTTTGCTTGCCTCCATTGTTGGAAAGTTTAGGTGTAAGGGTTTAGACCAAAGTCATAATTTAGAAATAAATTCAAAACCCCTATTTCAAACATTTGCAAACTAGAGGCATAGTCTCTGTTTGTTTGAAACCCAAGCTTGACCAAGCCCATGCAAGTAACCACATGGTTAACTGACTAGTTTTTGAAACCACAGAACCCTACAAAGATTCCCAAATTTGTTTGAATTCAAAAAGGATTTGAATTCATATCAAAATCATTTCAGAAAAGGGAATTAGAAAAAGAAAAGGATTAATCAAATGAAAAGGGCCACGCGCCACCATTCTGGCCCAGCATTGAAACAGGCCCATCAAGCCCACCCGGGGTTTTTTCTTTTTCTTCCCTCACGCGCGAGCGCACCCACCAACTCACTGACAGTTGGGACCCACTCGCTTTTTCCCTCTATCGCTGACAACCGCGGCCCACCTGAGCATCATCGTCTCCACCCGCACGACCAGTTCATCCCCAAATCAACGCAGCCGTTTTCTGTGTTTAATTCGCGACTTAAATTCGCATCAATGCCCGAGTGATTCTCGCTCGTAACCAGGCTATATAAACCCCCTCTGCCCCCTCTCCCTTCTCCCTCAAACCCCGAACCCGGAGCGCCATTAGGCTGCGTGCATTGCTCTCTGTAGCCCCGCCGTCTCCGACGACTGCGCCAGCAAATTCCGGTGAGCCTCGAGTTCCCCTCGGTCTCTCGTTCTTGCTATCTGATTCAGTGAGACTATGCGCTTCTTTTAACACACTCCGTTTACCTTCGCATGAACCGTAGCTTCGGCAACGTCGACGACTGTCCGCCACCGTCTTCTGCATGAACTCCGGCGAGCACTAGTGGTAAGTCCAGACCGCCCCGAACCTTGTCGTTCACGCTCGCATGTTCTCCGTGATCTTCTGCATCTAACCACATCTCCCGTTTGCATTCTAGTGATCTACAACGTCGCCTCCGACCTCGAACAGAACCACCGTTGCCAGATCCAACTCCGGCGAGAAATCTACCGCAGCTCTGTGCGCCCCTTGACAAACCAGAGCCACCTTGAGCTTCAGCAGCCTCTTGCGAACCTGGTATGACCCTTCTCCCTCTCGCGGACGACCTGGAATGCAAGCGCCGCCGTAGACCGAGCACTCCGCCGCTCGCTGACACCGCGTGCCGCCAGGACATGGTCGTTTGAACGAGCACCGTTAGATCCAGATCCGAGCGCTAGGATAGATTCACTTAACCCCAAAGCGGTACGCGATCTGGAGCGTACGATCTGTTTAGATCATGCGGCTGCAGAGCACGATCCAACCGAAGCGGTACGCGCCAATCACAGCGCGACGCGTGGCTAGGGTTAGATCTAAAAACAGAATTTAAACCAGAAATTTGATCCTAATTCAATTGCTTATAACTTTTGATTGCCACGTTGGTTTTTTGCAAATTTTATACCATTGGATTCAGAAAATCAAGATCTTTCTGCCTATCCAATTTGTTTAACAAATAGTAACCATTAGATTGACTTATTTGCAGAATCTTGTTTGAGGCCTTTTTGAGTGTGGATTTAATTTAGTAGTTTGATTAAGTACCAAATAAGTTTGTCTTGGCTATTTTTGTGACTTGTTAAGTTTCTGTAAACTTGCACATGCTTGGTAGAGTTTTCAAAATCACCACTTAGTAAATTTATGCATGCATGCATTCATATTATTTTTGTTTGTATATATTTGTGAGTAATTGTGTGCTACAACTTTGTGTGTAGATTTTGCTAGTGATTGTGATTGTGACGAGTGCTACTCTCCACATTACCAAGGCAAGTGATATTTTCATGAATATTCCATTCCTATACTTTATACTTGCATTAGATTTTTTTTGCTAAGACTTGCATGCTACTTTTGGCAAATGAGATGATGGGAAAACCTATATAGATTAGATTGGTAGAGTTGCTAGGAAAATTCCCTAAGGATAAGTTGCCATGCCATGCTTAGCCTAGCTACTAGAAAACAAGGGTGGTTTATATATTCACACTATGGAAAAATATTCTAAGTCTGAGGACTTGTGTTTTATTTAACAAAACAACTAAGTTAATGAATCACCTAGGTGGAAAGGAAGGATTGGTTTGTGTTGAGTGGTTCACAAGGCCATGGACTTGGCTTGTGTATCTCACTTGTGGATGGCCACCCAGGAACAAAGAGATTTGAGATGTCAAATGTTGAGAAGCTTCAAGTGCAACCTCTTGGCAATATGGGCTCTGCCATGATCTTAGGTTGCTAGAACTTAGTCTCTTGGACAGTTGGTGGTAGAGGGAATGATAGGTTGGAACGCGTCCATTTGACTAAGGAAAGGCTTCTGAAGGATCTTGTCTTGGGAAACCAAGTCTTGTGGGGAAAGTGCACCACCTCTGCAGAGTGTAAAACCTAAGTACTTAGCCATGTCCCTGGTAAAGGACAATTTGAGCATCAAGACATGGAAACTTCAAGAATCTCATCACTCAAATTTCTAAATAAAACTTGTGGGTGAACAAGGGTTAAAGGATCTTCAGTCTTTGATTGGTAGATGCCTTGGAAAGGATCTTCAGTCTTTGATTGGTAGATGCCTTGGGATGTTTTTGCCAAACAAAACTTAGTGTTTTGAAATGATAAGGAAAAATATATTTTAAGCAAAGCAAGCCAAGCTCCACCTAGCCAAAAAGCATATAGTATTATAGTCCACTTTAAATATACTAAGGTATCACTTGCCAATACTATTCCAAAGTATTGACCCTCTGTGGCTGTAACTTGTAATGTTGCAGGTTACTCCGATGATGATTGGGAGTCATGAGTCTACACTCAACATGCTTGCCTGTGGCACATGAAGATGAAGACTTATGTTTATTTACTTATTCCATAAACTCTTGTATTAGGCCTTTGGCCCTGAGTTGTAAAAGACTATGTTTTATGTCTGGAATGACTGTAATAAACGACCTTTGTATCTGTGTACTTCATCTTAAACTGTGGATGCTAGCTTTGATCCAGGGACTAGCATTGCAATCACAGGGATCCTTTCCTAAACTTAAGGAGGGGTCTGACAAAGCTACACTGACTCACGTGATGATCGGACTTGGTGTAGTGGATTTGGTTCATGTAATCACCAAAAGGACACGAGGGATGTCGTTTTTGAGTGGGAGTTTATTAGTAATTTGGATTAGTTGAACTCAATCTATCATAAACTTAGTCTAAATATATTTTACAAATTATGTTGTAGATGGCACCACCTGCTTTTAATTTCAATGTGTTCATGTAGAAAGAGAAGCTTGCTGCGAATGGTAGCAACTTCACCAACTGGGCTATGAATTTCAGGATTCTCCTCACTGCTGCACAAAAGCAATATGTGCTAGAGGCGCCGCTAGGCCCCCCACCAGCTCCTGATGCCCTTGACGAGGAAAAGAACATCTATATAACTCGTCCGGAGGACCAAAACTTAGTTCATTGCGGCATACTGTATGGCTAGAGCCAGAACTTCGAAAACGTTTTGAAAATGGCAATGCCTTTGATACAATGGGAGAATTGAAAATGATTTTCGATACCCATGCTGCCGTAGAGAGTTATAATGCTTCTAAAAAGTTCTTTAGCTGCATGATGGAAGAGAACAGCTCCGTTAGTGAGCACGTACTCAAAATGTCTGGGTACGCCGATAAGCTTGTGTCCTTGGGAATAACGATTCCCATTAACTTAGGCATACATCGTGTTCTCTAATCTCTGCCACCTAGCTACAAGAGCTTTGTGATGAAGAAGTCTCTTCCCGAGCTTCTGTCAATGCTTAAGACTGCAGAAGCGGAGATTAGGAAAGAACATCAAGTGTTGATGATCAATAAGACCACCGGTTTCAAGAAGGACAAGAAAGGCAAGCAGAAGTGAAAGAAGGGCGGCAAATCTGTTGCCACGCCTGAAAATAAACCCCGAGCTGGCCCTAAGTCTGACACCGAGTGCTACTATTGCAAGGGGACTGGCCATTAGAAGCGCAACTGCCCCAAGTATTTGGCGGACAAGAAGGTCGGCAAGGCAAACAAAGGTATATGTGATATACATGTTATTGATGTGTACTTGACTAGTACTCGCAGTAGCACCTAGGTATTTGATATGGGATCGGTTGCTAATATATGTAACTCGGTTCAGGGGCTGCGGAACAAGCGACAACTAGCAAGGGATGAGGTCACGATGCGGGTCGGCAATGGATCAAGAGTTGATGTGATCGCCGTTAGAACGCTGCCTCTCCATATGCCGTCGGGATTAGTTATAAACCTGAATAATCGTTATTTGGTGCCTGCACTGAGCATGAACATTGTATCCGGATCGTGTTTGATGCAAAGTGGTTATTCGTTTAAGCCTGAAAACAATGGTTGTTCGATTTATATGAATAATATCTTTTATGGTCATGCACCTATGTTGAATGGTTTATTTCTGTTGGATCTCGATAGTAGTATTACGCATATTCATTATGTTGATGCTAAAAGGATTAAACTTGATAATGATATATCTACATATATGTGGCACTGCCGTCTAGGTCATATTGGCGTTAAACGCATGAAGAAACTCCATTCTGATGGACTTTTGGAATCACTTGATTTTGAATCATTTGATACATGTGAGCCATTCCTTATGGGCAAGATGACTAGAACGCCGTTTTTCGGTTCAATGGAACAGGCGACAGATTTATTGTAAATCATACATACTGATGTGTGTGGACCAATGAGTGTGTTGGCGCGAGGTGGATATCGTTATTTTGTTACTTTCACGGATGATTTGAGTAGATACGGGTATATCTATTTGATGAAACATAAGTCAGAAACCTTTGAAAGGTTCAAAGAATTTCAGAATGAAGTGGAAAATCATCGTAACAGAAAGATCAAATTTCTGCGGTCCAACCGTGGAGGAGAGTATCTTAGTTATGAGTTTAGCACACATATGAAAGACTGTGGAATAGTTTCACAACTCACGCCTGCCGGAACACCACAACGTAATGGTGTGTCAGAACGTCGTAATCGTACTTTATTGGATATGGTTCGATCTATGATGTCTCTGACTGACTTGCCACTATCATTTTGGGGTTATGCACTGGAAACCGCTGCATTCACTTTAAATAGGGCACCATCTAAATCCGTTGAAAAGACACCGTATGAGTTATGGTTTGGAAACAAACCTAAGCTATCATTTCTTAAAGTTTGGGGATGCGATGTTTATGTGAAGAAACTTCAACCGGATAAACTCGAACTCAAAGCGGAAAAATGCGTCTTCATAGGATACCCTAAGGAAACGATTGGGTATACCTTCTATCACAGATCCGAGGGCAAGGTCTTTGTTGCCAAGAATGGATCCTTTCTTGAGAAGGAGTTTCTCGCGAAAGGTGTGAGTAGTCGGAAGGTAGAACTCGAAGAGGTTATTGAACCTTCTCTTCATGAAATGGCGAGTAGCGCAGCTCCAGAAGTTGTTTCGGAGTTGACTTCACCTAATGGAGAGAGAGCTAATGATATTGATCATGAAACTCCGAAAGAGGACACTACCGAACCTCGCAGGTCAAGCAGGACACGTGCAGCTCCTGAACTGTACGGAAATCCTGTTATGAATTTCATGATTGATGAAATAGATGACCCTGCGACATATGAAGAAGCGATGATGAGCCCTGATTCCAACAAATGGCTAGAAGCCATGAAATCCGAGATGGAATCCATGTACGAAAACCAGGTTTGGACTTTGGTGGACTTACCTCACGATCGAAAGGCCGTTGAGAATAAATGGATTTTCAAAAGAAAAACTGATGCTGATGGTAATGTAACCATCCATAAGGCTCGACTTGTCGCAAAGGGGTTTTGACAAATTCAAGGAGTTGACTACGATGAGACATTCTCTCCTATAGCGATGCTTAAGTCGGTTAGGATTATGTTAGCAATTGCTGCATATTTCGATTATGAAATATGGCAGATGGATGTCAAAACCGCGTTCCTCAATGGTAATATTGAAGAAGAGTTGTATATGATACAACCTAAGGGTTTTTTTTCGATCCTAAGGATGCTGATAAGGTGTGCAAACTTCAGCGATCCATCTATGGACTGAAGCAAGCATCCCGGAGTTGGAATCTCCGCTTTGATGAGGTGATCAAAGAGTTTGGATTTGTCCAAACTTATGGAGAGGCTTGTATTTACAAGAAAGTGAGTGGGAGCAATGTGGCATTTCTGATATTATATGTGGATGACATATTATTTATTGAAAATGATATAGATCTTTTAAACAGTGTTAAAAGTTATCTAAACAACAAATTTTCGATGAAGGACCTTGGTGAAGCTTCATATATATTAGGCATTAAAATCTATAGAGATAGATCAAGACGCCTAATTGGGCTATCGCAGAGTACACACCTTGATAAGATATTAAAGAAGTTTAATATGGACGGAAGTAAGAAGGGGCTCTTACCTATGTTGCAAGGCAAGACATTGAGTAAGACTCAAAGTCCGTCTACGGCGGAAGAAAGAGAGATGATGGATAAGATCCCCTATGCCTCGACCATAGGCTCTATTATGTATGCCATGCTGTGTACAAGACCAGATGTGGCACATGCTATTAGTTTGACTAGTAGGTACCAATCTGATCCAGGTTCGGAACACTGGATAGCGGTAAAGAACATCCTCAAGTACTTGAGAAGAACTAAGGATATGTTTCTCATATACGGAGGTGAAGAAGAGCTAGTCGCTAAGTGTTATGTCGATGCTAGCTTTGACACCGATCCAGATGACTCTAAGTCTCAATCCGCATACGTATTTCTCTTGAACGGAGCAGCAGTTAGTTGGAGGAGTTCCAAACAACCTGTGGTGGCTGGATCAACAACGGAGGCGGAATATGTTGCTGCTTCAGAAGCGGCGCCGGAGGCAGTTTGGATGAAAAAGTTCATTACGGAACTGGGTGTGGTTCCCAGTGCGTTGGACCCGATGGTGATCTATTGTGACAACAATGGAGCCATAGCCAACGCAAAGGAACCAAGGTCTCACAAGAATTCCAAGCATATTAAGCGCCGGTTTCACTCCATCCGCGAGCATGTCAAGGATGGAGATATAAAGATTTGTAAAGTGCACACGGACCTGAATGTAGCAGATCCGTTGACTAAAGTACTCCCTAGGGCAAAACATGATCAACACCAGAACTCCATGGGTGTTAGATTTATCACTATATAAACTAGATTATTGTCTCTAGTGCAAGTGGGAGACTGAAGGAAATATGCCCTGAGAGGCAATAATAAAGTTGTTATTATGTATTCCTTGTATATGATAGATGTTTATTTTGCATGCTATAATTGTATTGATAGGAAACATCAATACATGTGAGTTTAATAAACAAAAAGGGTTCCTAGTTATGCCTCTCTTATAGACTAGCTTGTTGATTAACAAGATGATCAAGGTTTCCTGATCATGGACATTGGATGTTGTTAATAACAAAGTCACAGCATTTGTGAAATGATGTGATGAACATTCATCCGAAGTATAGCATTACGATCGAGTCATTATTTTTATATTGCTATAACATCATACAAAGTAATCTTTATCCTTAGACCATGAGATCATGTTAATTGCTAACACCGGAAATGTATCTTGATAACATCAAACGTCACACCGTAACAGGGTGACTATAAAGATGGGTTCAGTACTACGAAGGTGTTATGTTGAGGATCATGGATCAAGAGTGGAATTTGTCAATCCATATGACGGATAGATATACTCTGGGCCCTCTCGGTGATATCACATTAGGATAGCTTGCAAGCAAGTGATGTGATCACTAGAATGTTATATCACGGGAACGAGAAAAGAGTGCATGTCAGTAACGAGATCAAACTAGGTATGGAGATACCGATGATCGAATCTCGAACATGTAATATATCGAGAGACAAAGGGATTTAGTTACAAGCGTTAAAGGTTCTCACGATCACAGGAGTCATCGTTGAATGTGTAGGAGTCAGTACGGATCTCCAGGTCCCGCTGCTGATTATTGATCGGAGAAGGGTCTCGATCATGTCTGCATTATTCGCGAACCGTAGGGTGGCACACTTAAGAGTTACCGGACACCATTTTGGAGCACATATGTTTCAGACGAAAGAATTGCAAAGCACAGGAATTGTTTCAATAGAAACCGGAAATTGTTTCGGGTGAAATTGCAGAAGGTGGTTCTGCATGTGATATTGAAATATTGCAAGGGGCTATATGTGAATGTTTGTTAATTAAAAATTCTGAATAAATTTAATAAAAAGAGTTTTATTAAATGAGAGAGCATTAAATTTGGAGAAATTTAATGCATTTAAAGTGGAGACTTTAAAAGGGAATGTGAAGAGGCATTTTAGTGTGGAGGGGTTACCACCACATGAATGGGGGAGGTGTGGGGTCACCCCCCATGCGCCGGCCATGGAGAGAGGGCACCCCCCTCCTCCTATAAAAGGCCACCCATTCCCTCCTTCATCCACACACCTCCTTGTGAAGGATCTCTCTCCCCCTCTAGAATTATTCCCCCATGGTCTCGGATTAGCGAGATACATGTTCCCGGTGGCATTTCGTCTGGAAGGAGTTGCTGCTTCTGCTGGATCGCTGGAGCGAGGAGGTGGAGGTTGTCCGGTGGCTTGAACGTGTGTGCGAGTGCGGATGCGCTGCTGAGTTGCGGCGCTCGGACTTCCTCGCGGTCTTGAGATCGGCAAGTGTACGACTACATCAACCACGAGTTCCTACTCGTTAACAAAGCTCGTTGTCTTCGAGGGTAAGTTCTCCATGGATGTATGTCCACCCGTTGCTCTGTATCTAGTAGATAGATCTTGGCGTATAGTTCTCATCGTAGGAATTTTTTTGTTTTCTATGCTGCGGACCCAACAATTGCATGTGTGTTCTTCTAAACAAACCACATAAGGATCCACCAGTGTCATTGCTTGTCTGTTCTTCTCATGAACCACATAAGGATCCACCAGTGTCATTGCATGTCTATTCTTTTCATGAATCACAACCAGTGTCATTGCATGTCTTTTACTTCCATAAACCACACCCAGTGTCATTGCATGGGTAGCCGTTAGACTGAGTCTTCTAGAAGGCACGCCCTAACACAGTTGTTCTGCTTGTCGATTGTTACATACCGTCCGATCGGGGCGCTTGGATGATTGGGATGGTCTTCGTGAGAGCGATCCGCGAGTAGTCTGTTCTACGGCATGATTGGCCATGCTTGCTTTGGACAAACTGGCAACACCGGGCGCTCCCCTGTTTCGAGTGTCACGTCTCACGAGTTCAGTGGGTCACATCCCAATGTCACGTCCCCATTACTTCTCTTCCTCCCCTACTTCTCTTCCTTCCCCTCGAAGCCACTTTCCCTACTTCACTCCCATCCTTCCGTAGCCGCTAGCCGACGGCGCCTACATCCCAATCCCCTCTTCGGCAACCACCCCCCACCCCGCTCGCCATGGGTTCAAGGGGAGACGGCGAGGAAACGCGTCGTGACGACAGGGACGATGATTTCGATGTGAGTCGTCTCATCTCTACTATCATCTGTGGCCAGTTATCTATTTTTTGAGCTAGATCTAATCTGTTTACTCATGCGCGTATGATATGTTAGGCCAACCAGATGATGTATGACTCCGACTATCACGGTTTAGAGGATGAAGACAGTCCTCTGGTATGTAAACATGGATATGTGCTCGCTAAATTTGTAGCCTTCGAAGGACGAAACGCAGGCAGGAGGTTTCTACAGTGTCAAGGACATCGTGCAATGATGCGAGGGGGAAGTTGCGGTGTTGTCAAATGGGTACATCCAGAGTGGCCCAAATTGATGCAGAAAACGCTGGACAAACTATGGGAAATGACTGTCGAGTTGAAAGAATCCGTATTCAGCTCACTTCTTGACAGTGTTGAGATGAATCTATGGGAACCAGTTGACACGACCAAGCATAAGTGAGCTCTCAGGTGGGTGCAAGACAAGGTTATCAAAGTCGAGAAGGAGAGGGACGCGGCGTTAGCCCTGAAGGCTAAAGCAGAGCAAGAACTGACTCAAGCAAGGAACGATCTCCACCAGGCCAAAGTCCTGCAGTACACAACTACGAGTATTGACAAGTGCATGAGGAAAAATGCAGAGAAACAATTGAAGCTGTGCAAGGAAGATGCTAAAAGTAAGGAGCAGACAATTCGATCCTTGCTCTGGCAGGAAGATGCGCATCGGGTCAAGATTAGGAAGATCAAGGAGATGTGTGATAACTAGTTCTATTTAGCTTAAGATCCGTGCCTTTTTAAGTTGTAATATTTGTACTTGTTGACCTAGCTTGTCCCCGATTCCAGGGAGGAAAAAAATTGCTCTGACCCTGCATTAATTTGTGGAAGAATTTGTGATTTAGATCAATTTCTGCCTCGATTTAGATCTCTGTCCCGGATTGGGAACATAATCATGGACCAAAGACACCTTTTCTACTAGTGTATTCTGACACTAGTGGTTTGTTTAAACGTAATCTACGTGGATTGTGCCTCATGCAAATGGCACAACCACAATTTATAAAGTGGAAGCACGTACACCCGGTTACTGGAGATCCGGGAGCTTCGTCAGATGCAGGGGATGTAGGAGCAGAGAGGCGGTGAGATAGACGGGCTCAAGATTAGGCCAGAAAGTGGTACCCATTTCCTCCTCATCTGGGCATTATCAGTGAGAACATTGCTGTTTATGTTGCCACGTCGTTGTGCAGCATCTGAAATAAGTTGTTGCTTCATGGAGTGTGGCAGCTTAAATAATTTATTTATGTACCACTTACATTCCGTCGTATTTGGAGACCTCCTGCCCTTCAGCAATCGTGCAACCGGTGGATCATTGTTTTCAGATAGCAGTGGCACAATCACAATTTTGGATTCAACTACTGACTCGGGCATTTCCAAACCCTAAGTCGTGGTACATTTTACTCAGAGAACGTGGGTAGATTGTTTCGCCCAGCAACGTGCCACACACAGAGCGATCAGATTTAACAGAATTACATATATAGGTTCAAGTTCAACACATTACTATGCATCTTCATTGCCAGCAGCCTTCTTCCGCAGCCTGGGTGCCAAGCCTTTACGTCCAATGGCTTCTTCATTTCCTGCCTTCTTCCTCTTCCTCGGTGCCAATTTTCTTAGCTTCACGTACTCTGCATCGCCGAGACAATGGGCACCAGAATCGTGTCCAGCATCATCTTTCCACTCGTTTTTAATTTCTTCGGGTAGCAAAATGACTGACTCGGCAGTCATGTTTCTAACCTTGCGGCGCTTCCTGTCAAAGAAACAAGACTGTTGCATAACTGCCCAATATCTACAGAGTAAATAAAACAAAAATTACAATTCAGCACAAACATGCGAACCCCAAGCGACCTTTGCTTACCAGGAGCTAATTGCGTTCGAGCAACCACCCTGTCCAAGAATAGAAGGGCGACTCCCAGTTGCAGCAGCTTCCACATCCAGTACATCACAATTCAGCTCAAACATGCAATCTGAAGCATACCTTTTCATCAACCCAATTAGCTGACTGTCACACGATATAGGAACATGGATGCCACGTTCATCCATGAAGCTGAACTTTGCAGTCTGCTTCGGCCATACTTCAACATGATTACGCAGAGCAGCAACCATACCAGATATAGTGCACATCTGTGCAGGCGCTTCTTCCATCATGAAACAATGGTGTCCATACCTGTTTCCCTTAGAGTCGTACCTATAGAGGACTACAGTAACCAGGTAAGGGGGGTCCGCGCAGATCCCACTTGATAGAAAACTGTGGACAAAATATGTTTGTCAGCGATGGGCTAACAAACAATTTGAGGTTCAGTAGGCAGCTAGCAGTTGTAACTAGTGCGAATAGCAAAGAGAAGGGTAGCTCACCTGCTTGTAGACAGAACTTCTTCTTTCTTGATAGTAGGATCTGCCATCCTCCGAGCTGCTCGGCTCGTCGGCGGCGGGCTAGAGCCTCGCATTGGCGCCTACGGCATGCGCCATTGGAGCTCAGGATCAGCGACTAGGCGCAACAACTAGCCGCAGCAACTTGGCGCCAGAAGTCAAATGTCCGAAGGGATCGTCCTGCCTGGAGGGTGGATTCCGACGCTGCCGGTGCTAGAGGAAAGCTCGTAATGGATTTGTGAAATTGGTCAACGCATCCAATCTACTTAGCTGCTCGATTTGCCTAAGATGTTGCCACGTTGGCGCCCGCGTCATGGACAGATAACCGACATGTGGGTCCCGACCGTCTACTTCATGGGGCGGTTTAACGGAATGTTTGTATTTGGCAGGGGTGAGATGAGTTTGCCTCGAAATGTCCCCTCTCAGTAGTTGGCGGCCCAACTTTTCGAAATGCGGTAATTTCAGGCAACTTAGGTACCACCATGCGCTGGCCTGCCAACTTTGGTACCGTAGACGAACAAGCCCCACAGGGGGCCCACACCACCCCATGGCGCGGGCAGCCCTAAGCCGTGCCAGGAGGTGGTGTGGCCACCCTGGCCCACTACAGCCTCTCCCCTCTGGTGTATATCATCCTCCCGAAACCCTAAGACTTGGGGAGCGACCACAGAAAGATTCCATCGCCTCTGCGGGGCAGAAAACACCGAGAGAGAAAGATCTCTCCGGCAGACAGATTTCTGCCGGGGGAATTCCTTCCTGGAGAGGGGAGATCGTCGCAATCAACACCACCATCAAGCTGGACTTCATCGGGATCATCATCATCATCACCACCATCATCACCATCAGCACCCTCATCACCATCTCCATATTGCTGTAACAATTGTGTTGAATCTTGCATAGTTCATAGGGGAAACTTTCCCGGTGTTGATTACTCTTTGTAGTTGATGCTATTGAGTGAACCATTGAATTATTGTTTATGTTCAGATTGTTATACATCATTATTCCATATCTGATCATGATCCATATGATGTCTTGTGAGTAGTTCGTTTTGTTCTTGAGGACATGGGAGAAGTCTTGTTGTTAGTAGTGGAGTTGTGTTGAGAAAGATTCAATAGATTGTTATTTAAGTTGTGGTGTACTTCTTCTAGTGTTCTCATGTGAACATCAACTACATGACACTTCACCTATATGGGCCTAGGGGAATGCATTGTGTATTTGGCTACTAATCGTAGGGGTTGCCGGAGTGACAGAAACCTGAACCCCCGTTAGGAAACCATTGCACAAGGGACGTAAGGGTCTTAGAGTTTAAAGCTGTGGTTAGGTTTCTACCTTAATTACTTTCTTGTACTTACGGATGTTTGCAAGGGGTATAATCACAAGTATGTATTAGTCCTAGGAAGGTCGGTACATTAGCACATGTTCACCCACACAACACTTAGCAAGCTAAAGAATATTAATCAACTATATGAAGCGAAAACACTTGACAATCTTCCCATGTGTCCTCGAGAACGTTTGGTCGTCTTAAGTAATTCAATCGGCTTGTCCTTTGCTGCATAAAGGATTGGGCCACTTGCTGCATTTATTTCTACTGTCTTTTATTTACTCGTACTTCGTTTCCTTGCTTTATCAAAAACCCCTAAAAATCCGTTTGCTAAGTATTTGCAGAGAATTCCTGATCCATACCACTAGCCAGCACCTTCTGCTCCTCCTTGGGTTCGACACTCTTACTTATCAAAAATACTGCGATACACCCCCTATACTTGTGGGTCATCAGAAGGCACCAAATAAATCGTTGTAGTGTAGATGTAGAGACCATTAGCTTAGAAATAGTTAGCACTCAATTAGAATGTAGTAAACCATTTGAATTCGTGAAAGTTTTGGGGTTATTCGATATAACCAAAACAATAGCGAATAAGTCCTTGTAGTGTATTCATTGGAAACTTTGAATATGAAACCCATAGCTCAAACCAAAAGGAAAGCAAGATTCGTATTGCTTGGATTTTGGTACATTCTTGAGAAAGCTCACTTCTAGTGATGTTTCTCAATTATGAAGCAAATGGAAATTAGTGAAAAATACGACGAGGATTCAAAACCCTACATCAGAGTGTTGAGAAGCGCAACAGACAATGTTCCTGAACGATTCTCTTCACAGAAGGAAAGAACCAATGATTTTGATCATTGTGTTTTTCCCTCCACTATTGTTTTTCACTACATAAAGTAGGATTCAAAATGTAAATCCATATCTTGTATGGAGACATTTGTGAATCACTTGTCATGATTTTTGGAATATGACGTACCTACAAACTACAAAGGAAATAATGGTAAACTAAATTATGAGAAATCCTAGAAGTAAAATTCCCTTGAGATTAGAAAGCAATTCGTTTCTAAATTTCACAAGTAAAGGGGTTACTTGGAATTTTCCCAAATGACTGCAAAGCCATAGTGGAAAAGGGGGTGAATGACAAAAGCACAATTTGTCAAGTATTGGACAAATTCAAATGAATTTGATTCATGTATGCTAAATGTCTAGTGGATTTAAAACTAGTAAAGTACTAGTATCTCATAGTAAAACTCCAAGTTTGATATTTGATCAAAAGATTCTGAAGTTGTTCAAAATAGTAAGGAGATATGCAATTTGCATATAATTGAGTGGGAGCTATGAAAGTCTTCCTAAAACAATATGTGATTGACATATTCTTGAGTGGGAGCTTATAGGAGTAATTCTTAAGCGTGTTAAGGATGAAAGTGCAAATACTTATAAATAATGATTTATAAGATGTAGAAGTTGATAATAATCATATTATGATATTATGTAGTATTCCTTAAGGGATTCTGAAAAGTGTTTCAGAATAGAAGTTAATTAAGGAACCAGACATTAATAACCCAAATTAGGAATATCATTAAGTTTAACATCAATGGTTGAAAGAAAGAAAAGGATGATCGTCATCCACTATGTTGAGACATGGGTTCTGTCTTAGTAAACCATGATGATAACTTAGCATAATATGTGATCCAAATAAGGAACGTTTGAAAGTGATTAAGTCCAAATCACAGAACGTTGAGCTAAGTTTGTTCGTAGTGTCTATTAGAGAACTATGAACATATTTTCCAAATCCATAAAGGATAACATATCTTAAAGCATAAAGAGTTGTGTCATAAGGGAATGTGTTGGAAACTCCTGTAGATACCAATTAAAGTCAAGTAGGAAGCGAGGTGAACAAAATATCGAAAGTTGCACAGAGTGCACTAGTGTTTTGATGAATACATTTATAATAATAGATAAGGGTACCATCTAAAGTGTTGTATAATGTTATGGCGGGGCTAGTTCGCTTTTAACGTAGAATGATGTGTCCCAGGGCATAGTGCCCATGAGAAATCCCTCGAGGTTGATCTAACGTCACTGTAGGCTCCTGGAATCAGGCCTCGTTCTGCTGCCATGGCAATGATGCATACACACATATGCTATCACGTGATGATAAAGTATTAATGTCAATCAAGGTGACATTAGTAAGTTGCAAAGGATTTGGGACTGTAAAGTACAGACCCAAGACTCAACCTCTTCCATGAGAAAGCATGTTCATGGTACCGGGTATATGGTACCAATGATTAAGAACAAATGCAGCTAGTGTATTTGTACTCTAGTGCAAGTGGGAGACTGTTGGAAATATGCCCTAGAGACAAATAGTAGTAAGGACTATTATCATATTTCATATAGTTTATGATTAAGTTTTGTATCATGCTATAACTGTATTGAGTGGAAACATCAATACACGTGTGATATACAAACAACCAGGGGTTCCTAGGGAAACTCTAGTCACTGGTTCATTGGTCAACGGATGATCATGTTTCCTGATCATGTGGCATTTATGCCAGTTGGAAATGAGGTCATGTCATTCGGAGAATGAGATGATGAACCAATACCCAACCTAAACATTGTGACCCGATCATGTCACGAAGTTCAAGTTATGATGATTAGAAATGGATCCTCGTAGACTATTCCTTAGACCGTGAGGCTATATCAATCACTGTCTCCCGAGAGTGCTTAGATAGCATCAAACACCATCTGGTAAAACGGTGGTTATAAAGGTGTGTTCATGTATTCGGAGGAAACCGTAGAGGCAATATATGTCAAGAGCGGGATTTTTCCGTCCATGTGACGGGAAGATACTCAAGGGCCCACTCGGAGAAGTTATATCCAATAGCTGCGTAGCGTGTGATTAGATCACGGGGATATCACTTGTCGGAACGAGTCAAGTAGCATTGTTCAGTAACGAGATTGAACACGACATGGTGATGTCATTGATCAGATCTCGGGCAATGCAAGTATCGAGTGACAAAGGGAATAAGACATGACTGTCCCGGTTCAAACGACGAAAGATCTTCGTGGAACGCACAGGGGTCACATGGCCATCCAGGTCTCTCTGTTGATCATTGGTGCGGGAGTGTCCCGGCCATGTCTAGAGTGTTCCCGAACTGTGGGGTATCACGCTGATGGATCTGTGTATGGCGCCCAGAAAAGTGTTGGTGCATGGTTGATGTAGAGCTTGTTGGGAACCCCAAGAGGAAGGTATAATGAGCACACCAGCAAGTTTCCCTCAGTTATGAAACCAAGGTTTAATCAAACCAGTAGGAGCAAGGAAACACCCCAAAGGTGTTACTAGCTGAGCTTTGGCAGGGCGCACTACCGGTGCTAGTAGCAACGTGGAGACCTGCACAACACAACCACAGAACTTTGTCCCCAAGTTGCGATGAGGTTGTCAATCTCACCGTGTTTTGCAGAAAACAAAGGATTAAACGTATCGAATGGAAATAAGTAAAAGTTTGCAAAAAGTAAACACAAGCAGAAAACAGTTTATAGATTGTATGTAAAAGACAAGGACCGGGATCCATAGTTCACCAGAGGTGGCTCTCCTTAGATAGATAACATGCTGGGTGAACAAATTACAGCGGGGCAATTGCCAAACACCGAGAAAGCAATACATGCATATACTAATCATCTTGACTCCTTTGAGACTTGATTGGGCATTACAACATAATACATAGACCGCCATCCAACTGCATCTATTACTAATAATCCACCTTCAGGTTATCATCCAAACCCCTTCCAGTATTAAGTTGCAAGCAACAGATTATTGCTTTACGAACTGCGTGTAAAGTAAACAATACGATTGTTCTATGAACAAAGGATTGTTGTTTTCTCCCTAGTAGCAACATCACATCTAGTACCTTAGAGATTTCTGTCACTTCCCCAGATTACCAGAGGCATGAACCACTATCGAGCATAAATACTAACTCTTGGAGTTGCTAGCATCTACTTGTCCAAGATAGCTACTAAGAACAGAAAGCATGCAAGATCTCAAATAACAAAGACATGATAGAATCAATAATCAATCTGAAATAGCATCTCAATATCCATCAGATCCCCACAAACACAACATGTATGGATTACAAAAAGATGATCTTGATCATGAACGGAGCTCACAAGATCTAAACATGAAAGCACAAAGGAGGAGGACCAGCCATCTAGCTACTACATGGATCCGTAGTCCAAGGATGAGCAACTCATGCATCACACCGGAGGCTTGCATGGTGATGAAGAAGGCCTCCAGGGTGAATTCCCCTCTCCGGCAGGGTGCCGGGAAGAGCTTCATATCCCTTCCGGTCTAGGGATGGAGATGACGGCGGCTACAGACTCTTTCGTGGATTTTTGATCGGGTACTTAGGGTTTTCGTCTCGAGGGCAATATATAGGTGGAAGGAGAGGCCAAGGGGGTGCCGGGAGCCACCACACCACCCTCTGGCGCGGGCCAGGCCTGGTCGCGTGGCCAGGTGGTGTGGCTGGCCCCTGGCCCCTCTCCGTCTCGTATTCTGGCACTTCATCCCTTCCGGAAAAATAGGCACTTTGGCTTTTGTCCCGTCCAATTCCGAGAATATTCATTTTCTGACTTTCCTGGAACCAAAAACAGCAGAAAACAGGCAGCTGGCACTGTGGCTCTTGTTAATAGGTTAGTCCAAGAAATCATATGAAAAGTACTCCAAAGTTGGAACAAAACACAAGAAAGTGGATAAAACCAAGCATGAAACATCAAAAATTATAGATACATTTGCAATGTATCAACATCCCCAAGCTTAACTCCTGCTCGTCCTCGAGTAGGTAAGTGATAAAAAGAAATAATAATTTTTGAGGTGACATGCACCATCAAAGACTTGATCAAAGTATTTGCAAAACATTCAAAGCTGGGATCATAGTACTTCAATCATAACATGAAAGACAAAGTTCTAGCAATAAGACAAAGAAACTATGATGCAACATGAAAATGCACAAACAAAAGATTCATGAATAACAATGCTTTACAAGACGTTTATTTGTTTCACATAAAGAAAACATGGCATAATAGTATTCCGCTTGTCCCTCAATAAATATAAATGCATAGGACACCTTCAAAGTTCATAAGAGTGACTAGATACAATAGTTTCAAACAAGCAATAACAAGTTATGCATCAATCAACTAGTCTTGGGACAATGCACATAGAACTAAGAATGGCCACTATGCTCTCAAAGTAGGTGCATAAAGATAGAAGGTGGAGACTCAATATAATGGTGGAAGAAAGGCCTTTTGTAAAAGGAAGTAGGGATTCAAGTCTCATAAAGAGCTTCCAAAAATTATGGTACTTGTAGTTTTCAGCTCTCATTGCTCCTATCATAAGCATCTTGAAGGTGATTAAGGTTCAAGTGACACAACTAAGAGGATATTTTTGACAAGTTATAAACCGAAATCTCATGCCCCTTACTTACGAAGACCGATCCTCATGCTACTCAACTTCAGTCACGAGTAAGATCTTGTCATTGTAAGTATATGTGTATCATAAAGAACCGCCAACGGGGTACCCCTTGAACATGATACGGGAGCTTTCCCATAATCAAAATGACAAGGCAAGCAGACAATGAGCATCTCAGCGATCTTTTTATTTGCTATTTGCATAGGTTTTTATTGAGGATGCTTCATAGAGTGCTCATTATGGTGATGCTGCAAGTTTCCACCATGATTAGGCATGGCTTAGGCTAGCGGCCCAGGCGTTTCTCTAACACACATACAAACTCCATGATCTTACAAGTTCCACTTTTATTTCACACCCCCGGGATCCGTAAGCAAAAGAACATGATATCAACGGGGTACAAAGTACAAGTGCAATGTTGAAAGCGTTCCCCATGGTACATGGTTCTGCTAATTTCAACTTATAAAGAGCAAGCATATACGCAACAAAGAAGGACCCAATGGTTCAAGTTTATTAGAGGCAAAAAGTAAAGTGTGCCATCAAGTTCGTGAGAGCTTTAATCACTAGTTTTCTCATAACAAGTGGAAGGTAAACAAAAGCATGAATATACTTGGAATAGCATAGGCTAGTAGGTAGGTATGGTGGACTCTTTGGAATAACTTGGTTTAGGGAGTTGGATGCATGAGTGGAACTCATACCTTGTTGTGGAGGCTAGCAAAAGACTGGGAGCGACAAACTAAGAGAGCAATAATGGCCATAATCATGCAGAGCGACAAAACATCATTGATCAAAGCATAAAGTGGTACTACAAGTTGAAAACTAAAGGATCATAAAGGCTATGGTGACTTGTGATAGTCATAACATGGTGTGAGCATGTGCCAAGTCAACCCAAATAAAGCATCAAAGGAGAATACCACTATACTATGCTTTAATATGCTAAAACAACACATGATTCATCTAGGCACATTAAGCAATCTCAATTGTTTATAACAAGTCATGCTACAGCAAAGAATACTAAGCATAAAGCCAAAACAATACCAAGAATGGCATGACAAAGCATAGGCCATAGTCAAAAACGAGCTCTTTTTACCACAAAAGCATGAACTTTCCTACTCTTTTCCAAACCAAACCAAACTATTTGCAAACCAAAGTATGAAAGAGGGGGTCCAACCAATTTATTCAGAAAACAAAGAAACCAAAACCAAAACTAAACCTAAAAAGAAGACGCTCCAAGAACAACACAACTGTGCATGAAACAATAAAAATGAAGCATTTGGAAGGAACCTGGAATTTTTATTGATGAAGAAGGGGATGCCTTGGGCATCCCCAAGCTCTGACGCTTGTACTTCTTGGATATTTGTTGGGGTGACACGCGTGGCATCCCCAAGCTTGAGCTTTAGTCCATCCTTCATCTCATTACTCATTCCTTCCATACACCTGAAAATTTTCCTTCATACAAAACTTCACACAATCTCATTAGCAACATTAGTGCACTTAAGATAAATAAGTCTCAAGGTTCAGTTCTAACACCAAATAAACTTCCATTAGAACACTAGCTACTGTATCACTTCCCTCAAAAAGCTCAATTCCCCAAAAGAACTCAAGAAGGAACCAACAATAAGCAAATGCAGAAAATGGCAGAAATCTGTCAAAACAGACCAGCAGGTAAAGACGAATTTTTTCGAAGACCTTCTGTTGCTCAAATCAAAAAGTGTTCAACTAAAGAACGTTAGATAACAATCTGAGGCAGAAGCACAAAAAATTATAGCTCAATCCTACATACAGATATCTGTCAGGAATTTTTACGGTGAAGCACAAAAATCTGTTTCGGGACAGCAACTTTCCCAATCATTACTTCACTCTCATTAGAGGTTACTCTTGGCACAAAAGGCAAATAAAAAGGATAAGGAGAGGTTATTACTGAAGTAATAACTTCCAAGACTCATCTAAAACTCTTGGGTTATCTCCCAACAAGTACTTTTCTTTAACGCCTTTAAGTTAGGCATGATAATTTGAGAAGATGCTCACATAAGAAATATGAGTTGAAATAAAAGAGAGCATCAAGAAGCAAATTCAAAACACATTTAAGTCTAACCCACTTCCTATGCATAGGAATCTTGTAAGAAAATAAATCAAAGAAGCACATAATATCAAGAATGGGTAGATAAAACAAGAGCAACTTCAAAACTTTCAGCACATAGAGAGGTGTTTCATTACCATAAAAAATTCTACAACCATATTTTCCTCTCTCATAATAATTTTCAGTAGCCTCATGAATAAACTCAACAATATAACTATCACATAAGGCATGCTTTTCATGATCTACAAGCACTAGAGCTTTATTATAAACATTTTCAAAAGAATCCTCGGGAACATAACATTCACCCTCCTTTGATAAGCATGGGGGACAATCAAATAATGTAAGGGATAAAGAGTTACTCTCATTAGAAGGTAGGCATGGGTAGATCCATTCTTCCTCCTTTTGTCCATCACTCTCCTCCTCTTTTTCATCTAATGAGCTTTCAGGTTCAGCAATTTCTTCTTCCATGGAGGTTCTAGCAGGCGGTGGTTCATCTATTACCTTGGCAGTCATAATACTGTTCCCAAATAGGAAACTAAGTGAGCTATCCATAATGAAATAGTGATTGGAGCAGAGCTAGTCATAAAGGCAACTTAAGAAAGGAACTAATTTTTTTGTGTTTTTTAAATAAGAAAGCAAACAAGGCAAAAAAAACTAAGCAAAACAAAAACAACAAAGTAAAGAGATTGGTTATGAGGGACTCCCCTTGTGAAGATGTCCTTGACTCCCTGGCAACGGCGCCAGAAAAATGCTTGATGGCTCTGTGTATGGCGCCCAGAAAAGTGCTGGTGCGTGGTTGATGTAGAGCTCGTTGGGAACCCCAAGAGGAAGGTATGATGAGCACAGTAGCAAGTTTCCCTCAGTTATGAAACCAAGGTTTAATCGAACCAGTAGGAGCAAGGAAACACCCCAAAGGTGTTACTAGCTGAGCTTTGGCAGGGCGCACTACCGCTGCTAGTAGCAACATGGAGACCTGCACAACACAACCACAGAACTTTGTCCCCAACTTGCGATGAGGTTGTCAATCTCACCGTGTTTTGTGGAAAATAAAGGATTAAACGTATCGAATGGAAAGAAGTAAAAGTTTGCAGAAAGTAAACACAAAGCAGTAAACAGTTTATAGATTGTATGTAAAGAAAAGGACCGGATCCATAGTTCACTAGAGGTGGCTCTTCTTAAAATAGATAACAAGCTGGATGAACAAATTACAGCGGGGCAATTGACAAACACCGAGAAAGCAATAAATGCATATACTAATCATCTTGACTCCTTTGAGACTTGATTGGGCATTACAACATAATACATAGACCGCCATCCAACTGCATCTATGACTAATAATCCACCTTCAGGTTATCATCCGAACCCCCTCCAGTATTAAGTTGCAAGCAACAGATTATTGCTTTACGAACTGCGTGTAAAGTAAACAATACGATTGTTCTATGAACAAAGGATTGTTGTTTTCTCCCTAGTAGCAACAGCACATCTAGTACCTTAGAGATTTCTGTCACCTCCCCAGATTACTAGAGGCATGAACCCACTATCGAGCATAAATACTAACTCTTGGAGTTGTTAGCATCTACTTGGCCAAGATAGCTACTAACAACGGAAAGCATGCAAGATCTCAAATAACAAAGACATGAAGAATCAATAATCAATCTGAAATAGCATCTCAATATCCATCGAATCTCCGCAAACACAACATGTATAGATTACAAAAAGATGATCTTGATCGAACGGAGCTCACAAGATCTAAACATGAAAGCACAAAGGAGGATAACCAGCCATCTAGCTACTACATGGATCCGTAGTCCAAGGATGAACTACTCACGCATCAGACCGGAGGCTTGCATGGTGATGAAGAAGGCCTCCAGGGTGAATTCCCCTCTCCGGCAGGGTGCCGGGAAGAGCTTCAGATCCCTCTTGATCTAGGGATGGAGATGACAGCGGCTATAGACTCTTTCGTGGATTTTTGATCGGGTACTTAGGGTTTTCGTCCCGAGGGCAATATATAGGCGGAAGGAGAGGCCGAGGGGGTGCCGGGAGCCACCACACCACCCCCTGGCGTGGGCCAGGCCTGGCCGCGCGGCCAGGTGGTGTGGCTGGCCCCTGGCCCCTCTCTGTCTCGTATTCTGGCACTTGATCCCTTCGGGAAAAATAGGCACTTTGGCTTTTGTCTCGTCCAATTCCGAGAATATTCATTTTCTGACTTTCCTGGAACCAAAAACAGTAGAAAACAGGCAGCTGGCATTGTGGCTCTTGTTAATAGGTTAGTCCAAGAAATCATATGAAAAGTATTCCAAAGTTGGAACAAAACACAAGAAAGTGGATAAAACCAAGCATGGAACATCAAAAATTATCGATACATTTGCAATGTATCACACGGTTAAGGGCTTGATGATTCTTAGAAAGTGTTTATAGGATCGGTAGAATCACCAAAGAAAAGAAGGAAGAAAACCAGAAGGGTTTCGGTAAGTTCGGAGGATGTCGGACTGGAGGTGGAAGGTGTTCCATGGCCACGGAGATTGAATAATATGTGAATGAATGTTAAATATTGGTTTAATCATTTATTCATAATTATTTAATAAAGAGAAAATCAATTAAAGGTCAAAATGGCTTAATGGGGTAATTCCGGAGGGAGAGGGCCCATTAGGGGAAAGGAGAGAGGGAGAAGGGCCAAGGGGGCTGGTCGACTGGGCCTATCCCCCTCGCAGGGCCCACTAGGGGCTGGCCGGCGGCCTCCCCACCCCCTCCTCTCCTTTAGTCCCACCCCGGGACTTTGGGGGAGGTAGTACCTCCCCTCCCCCTATATAAAGTGGGGTATTTGGCCTAGAAAAATACACCAATAATCAATAAAGGTCTCCCCACTTTTGGGAGGACATCCAATTGATATTTTCTCTCTTCCCCTCTCTCTCTCTCGTGACCATGGTCCCAAGTCTGGACTGCGCGAGGGAGAGACATCTTCACCGCGGAGCGCCGTCGCGCTGCGGGATTCGGATCTGGGAGCTCTACTTCCGCAACTACTACTGGATCAGGGAAGCGGGAGTCATCGTCAGGCACCGGACGTGTGTAACTCCCCGCGAGGTGTCGCACTTGAGGCACTCAAGTCGTTGGAGCCAGAAGGAGCGCAAGGACTTCATCACGACCTTGAGGTCGGCTTCGGCTCGTCTACATCAACCACGCTCTCCTGAGCGTTGACAACGCTTTTCGGTCTTCAAGGGTAAGTTCGCAAAAAGCCCCTCCCGTTACTGTATTACTAGTAGATAGGTCCAGGCAGCTTCAGGGGTTCAGGGGCGTAGAGTAAAAATTATTGTTTTTATACGCGGAACCCCTACAGTGTTTTGCGGCAAGCTAAGAGTTAACTGGAAGAATTGGATAGATTGTTACACTTCTAGTGATTTATACTTATATTAAACTCTACTCTTATTGTCTTGACTTACCAAAGCTTGTATAGTATTATTGTCATCTCTCTAACTTTGATAAGCCTTTCAAATGGATGAAGTGCTGGACGCATATGACTGCCAACCGTAACTGAATTCTTATTCTCGTTGTTTCAAGTTTAAACACTGAATTCCTTATAGTTCTATTGTTTCTTCTTGCTCGAGGGTGATCAAGGTTTGAGCTTTGGGGAGGTTGATGGATCCAAAAATAGCTATCTTACACTGCGTTTAAACATTGTTTTTAGTCAACAGTTGACAAGAAACTCTTTATTCTTGCCACTAATGACTAATAATTGCAAAGATATGCAAACTATTGCTTCAATTTTTGTTGTTCAAGAAATCACACTTTTTAATGCGAAATCTAGAGTCATAATGAAGGTTTTGAGGAAGTCCACATGACCAAGTAATTTTGGAGCAAATATCAGGCATTTGTAGCTGTAACGACCACTAGTACAGGCAAGACCCGCTCGTACCATTCGTCTGTACCATGTGGCGGCGTCTCCATCTCATCAAACCCTACAACTTTCATGAAGACGCCTATATATTTTGAGGCCTCAGTCGCCACGTAGAAGGCTGCCATTCTCAGATTGCATCACAATACCACCAAGGAGATCCACACCATAGTTCATCCCTTCCATCTTCCATCCCCTCCATTAGCCAAAGCCATTACTTTGGATCTCCTTGTGATTCAGCGACCGTTGTAAGAATATTGGATTTCAATATAAGTACTTTGCACGATATTTTCTATCCTTGATCTTATTATTATGAGTGAGTAGTCCTCACGGGCTGCGGGTTGGGGAGAAACCTCTTAGCGATTATGTGCATCTAATCTATTGAAGTATTGTGTATTGTTTGAAAGAGATATTTGTATATTTTTTCTTTGTCTCTTGTCTCGATCTTTGGACTTGTAGGTACCCAAGACCCCCAAGATTGATAAAGGCTTGAGGTGAGATACTTGGCTAGGCGGCGATCTCATAGAAACCCCGTGACAGAAAGAGATGTACGGTCTTTTCTTAGCGACCCATTCAGGATCACAACAACATCACCACTTAATGCTTTGATCTGTGTTCTACACTTAATAATCGTTTGTAGCCCGGTGATTCGTGGTGCACTCGATTGGATCAAAAGACTATTGATATGCCTGTTGCCTCTCAGGGGCTTTAGTATATTAGGATATGTTGCCCATAAGAGATTATCTCTATTAAAACATTACACATGGCTATGCTTATTATTATCTTTTATCCAATATGATATGCAGCTGCAGGTGGATCTTCAACCTTGTCCTATCTCCATCCATTAAATCAAACCACGATAAAAGTAAACTAGATTGGTCCGGTAAATGAAGGTAAAACAAAGAAAAAAAGTCTTGTAGACATGTCCTTTTTATTTCCTTTTAGCATTGTTTCCCAAGGTTCGATTAAACCTAGGACTACTAGGGAAAAAGACTATTATACCACATCCGTGAATCCAGATCGAAGGTATCATCATGACAATGCACAAAGATTTGTGGGGTGTGTCTCTTTCCCTTCCCCTTATAGACATCAGAGGCAAAAGGGGGGCACATTGCTTCCTTATGTCCGACACCAGTGAGGGTAGCATGCAAGGTATACATTTTGGGTGTTGACGTGGTCGATGTCAATTCCGTCAACATGAATAATATCTCACCGCTTTGAAGGTGCTCCATAGTGGCATCTAGGATATGTTGATCTCTGTCGCTCGTCCTGATGTACGGTTCCTAGGAGAGGTCTTCGAGGCGACAACAAAGATCTTGTTGGGGTATGTTGCTCTTCGGCCTTGTCTGCATCAAGTCAATTTCTCCTACTATGCAACCGAGAAGGCCGAAGACATTGTACATGAGCTATCAACATTGGCTTGGCGAGGTCGGCCATGGTCTGAGGAGGCTGCCCAACAAGCCCACACATAGGATGATGCTGGCAGGGCTGTCCCCCCCCCCCACGGTGGTGATGGGTGTCTCGGATCGAGGCTGCGACCTCTCATGGTGGTGGCGGCCAGTGGGGCTTCTTGGGCACTGGGGTCGTCTGAATAGTCTTCGTCAATTTTGGCTTCTGGGGATAGCGCGCAACATGGGGCTATCGTGGGTAGTCGGGTTGACCGGTAACAAGGAGTTTTATGGTGGACTCGATGACTAGAGGGTGTTGATGAGATGGTGACGAGCGAAGGTTTGCTCGTAGTTTTTTTGCCAGAGTCGGCGACGCCGAAATCTTTGGGTGATGTTTCTCTCTTGAGTCCATGTACTCTACTTTTCTCCAATGGAACGTCTATAGCCTGTAGAAATACCGGGTTTTGATAATTCTAGAATGTAATCCATTGGATTTGCATCGCACGTCGTGCACGATGTAAGTTGCAAGTGGAGGTGTAACTTCAGTTGTAAGTGAGTTTTTTTGTTGCAACTAGGATTGCAATTAAAATATGCATAGTTGCAAGTGGGTTTGCAACTCTCATTGATAACATATCTGACTGAGAACCAAGCTAATTCATAACTAGATGATAATTAGACATTTCAAAAAAAAAAAAATTGTGCAAACATAACTAAACAGAAATTTTAATACGCCAACGTGATGGGATGTGGCTATTTTGCTCCCGAGCTCATATGCACCCTTTATTTGAATTTGATTTTTGTCAAAATTTGAAATGCCAAAAAAGATCAAAAAATATACATGCACGTAGAATTCAAGTTTAGGTGCGTGCAAAGTCGTTTCGTGAAAAATGAACATTTTGGTGACTTGTGCAAAAAATACAAAAATTGGTGTGAAAATAACGTGCTACACAAAGACAACTTTTTGTCTTTTTTACACAGCCCACAAAACATATCGGTTTTTCGTAAAATAACTTCGCGTGAATCTAAAACTGAAGCTGAACATATTTTTTTGATTTTTTTTCAGCATTTTCAAGCACCCGGGTTGGAAAATGGATTTCCGAACATGGCCCTAGCGATTTCTAAAAGTTGCCAGCTGGAAGAGCGCCATGTGGCAGGGCCCACCACTGTTTTACACTGGAATTCCTTTGAGGGCCGCCCTGCCGCGCCAGCTGGCCACGTTCGGCGCCCGATCGCAGTCCTAACTAAGTGGTTTATCACGAGACCGTGGGATGCGAAAGGTGGCCGCTCCGTGTCACAGCCGAATAGCCGATTGATGCAGATGCTCGATCACGCAGTGTGTCTGCCACTGCCAGGGCTAGAGATGTCGGCGTCACGGATAAAACAATCCGTGCCGGTACGGTTTTGGCAAAGAACATGCTTAATTAACCAGTGTGGTAGTCGTGTGAGTGATTGAGTCTGAGTGGATTCCAGCGGTGATGGAGAACAAAAGGACTCGCAGATTTGAACTTCTCCGATATATTTTATAAGATCGGATTGGTTTCTTTAGATACTTCAGTATGCATGTGCTCGGCGTTTACATGCGTACGTTAGGCTGAAAAATAGAAGAGAATAAGTAAGTAAATTAGGATTCCATGTAGGAACACACGCTAGCTGCAGGAAGAAGATTGAAGAGATATGTGGTAGTCTTAGGGTGTGCTCGGTTGGTGTCACCAAGTAGAATGGAATGGAATGGTTTCACACCTGAGAACCGTTCTAGTGTTCAGTTGAGAAATAGAATGGAACGAGGTGGTTCCTCAAAAGAGAATATTCTCTCTACATCCAGAATGCACCCATTCCACCAAATTGGTGGAATCTCCCTGTTCCTCTATGCTAAAGCCACCCAAACATTCTCACTCTCTCTATTCTCTTACTATCCTTTTTGCTAAATGCACTCAAACATAAAATGAAACCGTTCCATTTCACTTTTTTTGGCCCAACCGAACATAGGATGTAACCATTCCATTACACATTTTTTGTCCTAACCAAACATAAGAACGGAACCAACCCATGAAATGGAACCATGACATTCCATTCCACTTCGTTCCCGAACTGAACACACCCTTACTATCCTTTGCTAAATGCACTCAAACATAGATTGAAACCGTTCCATTCCACTTTTTTGGCCCAACCGAACATAGGATGTAACCAATCCATTACACATTTTTTGTCCTAACCAAACATAAGAACGGAACCAACCCATTCTAGTGAAATGGAACCATGACATTCCATTCCACTTCGTTCTCGAACTGAACACACCCTTAAAATAGATGTTCCAGGTTTATTAAAATTTGGACAAATCTATATATTAAACAGTGTCTAAGAGTTACTTATAAATCTGTGACATCTATTTTGAGCAAGAAAAAAAATAGTGTGCTATTTAATTTAGCGTGGCTTTTCTTCAGCCGATATGAAAGTTATAGCGTGCTAATAACGTGCTATTTTATAAAATAGCGTTTTGTAAAAGTTAAAAAATATAACAGATATATCATGAATATCGAAGATTTCAACATCTAATGAATTGCCTAGAGTAATACTTGTACATGCATAATCAATTACAGCGCTATCCAAGTGAAGGAGAACCGGCAGGGTTGAATCTACGTACAGCGTCGGGTGCTGCAGGAGGAGGCGGCGGCTTGACATGGTCACTTAAGTTTAACAATCAAATTTTTTATCCTATGTTTGCTTTCTCGACACATTCATCATATGCTCTCTTACTCCACACCCTCCAACAAAAACTATAATGTCATACACTTGAAATAGCGCTAAGGCTATGATTTTTTAGCGCGATATATCAAGCTATTTAAAAAATATTGCCATAGCGAGCAAAATCTTGAAAAAATAGCGTAGACTCTTCAAATACGATATAGCACGCTAAATAGCATGAAAGAGCGTACTATTTTTTCCATGATTTTGAGACAGAGGGAGTAGCATAGTTTTTTTTCCGAAGTGAAGTTCGAACCCCGACCTATGCAATGTACTAACATATACTCCCTCCGTTTCAAAATATAAGATGTTTTAGTTTTATAAATGGAGTGTATCTAGACCCCTTTTAGTATGTATGTTCATCTAGTTTTGAAGTGAATCTAAACATTAAAATGGATCTAGATATACTACTTTCACAAAGCTAAAACATCTTATATTTTGAAATCGTAGGGAGTAGGTAGGATATAGTATACGATTAGCTTGCTCGCTTTCTATCATTGTCACCGTCACGTAGTAACCGGATCGTTAATTTCACTTTGCTCTACGTTTGGTTTGCTCCATTGCTTCCGATACACCACCATGTCCGTAGAACAGCGACGTGGAGGAAATTAGGTGCAAAACTTCCCAAAGTGTTTTTGCACGACTATTAAAGCAAATAGCAAAAGCTATGATTAGGAGAACTAATCCAACTGCTTTCATCAGAGGCCGTGTAATACTATGTTGTGGGTCACGGGTAGTTATTCTTGTGCAGCCGTCCGCTTAATTAATAAAAGCAGGTGCATTAGTTCTTCTAATCACAGCTTTTTTTTTGCTTTAAAAATCGTGCAAACAAGTTCTGGAAAGCACCGAAGCACTCCTCGCAAAACAAAGCTAAACTGAGAGTTTTCACTACGTAGTAAATTAGGCAGTACTTGCCAAGTGGTTTAGACTAAAATGACAGGAAAAACGTCAGCTTTCGCGCCTCAAGTCAAGTCACAGCACCAGCACATATGCGTGTCGCCGTCGCGAGCCTTCCAGCGCGCGGCGCGCTTATAAAACGGGGAGCTAGCGCGCGCGCCCCCGGTAAGGGCAGGAAACCTCCATCTAGCTACCCACACCCACCGCCGCGCTCGCCCTCATCATCTCCGACGAGAAACCAGCCAACGAGCCCAAGAGACACCCAAGCCATGGCGAACCCATCCGCCAGTGCCGAGACGGCCACGAGCTGCAGGGCGACCAAGCTGCCCTGCCTCTGCTCGCCGACGAACCACCCGGGCTCCTTCCGCTGCATCCGCCACCGGTCACCCCGCGCGCGGCCACCGTCGTCGTCTGGCCGCGCCTCCGCGACGGGGAGCAAGAGCGGTGGTGGAAGCAGGACGACGAGCAAGGGGCGGTCGTCGATTAGTCTGCGCGTCCACCTGCAACGCCTGGTCAGCCCGCCATCCTCCTGCAGCACCGATCACCGCCGCTGCCGCGACTTCAAGCCCCGCATGTCCAGGCTCGGGCGCCTCGCTGTCAACGAGTGAGCGTGACCACCGCCGCCGGCCGTTTGCTCTGTTTCGCTCCAACAGTAGGCAGGCAGCTCTTAGTTTGATCGCTAGTGGTGGTGGACAGTGCGCCTCTATTTCGCGCGCACTTCTTGCAGCTAGCTATGTAGGACCTGCTACTCTGTACTCAGTGCTCCGTTGTGTACTGTGATGAACTGATGATGTTACTGCAGGATCTGGAGTAATTATTTAATAGTACTGCCGAATCAGAACATGCTTCTTGTAAATTTTCCAGCAAGAGGAATCAATGGATCAGTAGTTTGTGCTTAGTGATGGAGTTTTTTTTTTTTTTTTGAAACAATCGGCTCCGGAAGGCTTCTCACCTAGACCATTTTCATTCCAAAAAGATCAGGGACAAAAGATTTGTCCCAATCACGGGAATTAAGTGAGCGCAGGGCGCTTTGAAGAGATGGATCTCGATTGTAATGTGTAAATTATCAGTTCTTTTTTCCAGCAGAAATTCTCACTTGGTTTGTGGTTATCATGATTGAGATTGCCATACTTGTCCTACTTCCATTTTTAAAAAATTCTTCATCCTTTTTGAGTTTCTATATCTTTTTTGCGTTAGCACTAAGGATTACTTTTGCTTAATTTGCTTAGTTCCATCCAGGGACATCCACGTAAGTTCAGTAATCACGAGACGACCGTGAGACCAAACCGATCGGAAAGCAACTCTCTTTATGTTTGCTATTATTCGCGTGTGGGGCTCTGCCTTGTTTTAGTTTGCTTACTAGTACACTAGAGTAGTCGACTTGAGCCTGAAGCTTCGAGATAATTTTTCCGGCATTGATTACCAACGACTCGGTTAACTTTCTCGGAAGTTTCCTCGCCCGCGAGAGAACGCGGTGCACACACTGCTACTGCTAGTATATTCTTTTACGTCCTTCTTTTATACCGTTATTCTCACTTCTCCGCTAAGTATTATTAGCGAATCAGCTTAAAGAAACATAGAAATGAGACGAGAAAACCCGTACTCATAGGTCGTGTTTGGTGGCTCGTATGCCTTCGAAACAGATCACGAGATCAGAAAAAGACCGATCTGTTTGGTTGCTCGGTCCTGAGAGGGTCCAAATTTAAATCGATGTGCCCGCCATTGCACGTGGTAAGAAGCGCGAGAGACACATTTTTTCATTGCATGTTCCATCAACTAACATGGACGTATCACCTACTCCGCCACCTCCCCCGACGGTTCTGGCGACCAAGATTGCGCCCCGGCAGGCCACGATGAGAGGTCGCGCCATGCAGGTGTGCGAGGCCCACACCCCTTTGGACCTAGAACAAAATGTATGATTCTCTGATCTTACAGTAGGATCTAATCAAAAAACAATCTATACTATTAATTTGCTTACGGTCTTGATGGTCTTTGGTCCGTGATAAGTCGTCCCTCTTTTCACCTGTCCAGTCGTGATTTAGCTTACTAGATTGGAAAAACCCACAGCCTGCCGGAACGGATCCCGATCGATAGAAAAAATCAGAAAAAAAGAACTTGTAAGAGTTCATGCTTGATGGACGTCGGATCTGTGTTTGACTAGAAAAAGGACTCGGCGACGTCTAGGAGGCACACGGGCTCCATGCGGTTCGCTCCACCCAAAAAGGAATAGCAACCCTGGACGAGCTTGATCCAAAGAGAAATACTCCTCCCGTTCCATAATATAAGATGTTTTAGTTTTTTATTCATTTTATAAAAGCTAAAATATCTTATATTTTGAAATGGAGAGAGTAGGTAGATACGATCCTAGAAAAACGATGCACGTGAAAAAATGGGACACAACCTGGCAGATAGCTAGCCATTTAGCCAAGGGAAGCTTCCAGGACGTATTAAATCGAATAAATAAAAATGACGATGGAAAATTGGATCGTAAAATGTCCGAAACTAAAAGACATATTTTCTATCCAATGTCAAAACAACCTTTCGTACTTCTTCACTACAACACGGAGCTCAGGCACTAGCGCTTAAAGACGCCGAGACACATTCTTAGTCGTCGTGCTCGCACTGGCGCAGCAAAAAAGCCGTCACGAATAACTGCGTCGGGGATTCACGAACGGCGGCGGATTTTTTTTGGCGCGCACAACGTGATCCGCTGAACTGCGCTTCCGCGGAAGCAAGGGGGTTACGCCGCGGCCCATGTAGGAATGCACTGCCTTAGGTGTTGTGGCAACCGTGAGACGACGACATAAAGATACTGCCTGGTCTGATATATGTCGATGGATGTGTTGGTGCATAGCAATATAATTAAATTGATAATTAATCTACAACGTTTAGTATATAGATCACATACATAAAATCGCATAAACTCGTAATATACAGAATATCAGATCACACAACAGAGTGATACACATGTATAGTTCAGATGCAAGCTCATCACCCAATCTAATTCACATACATCTCTAAAAAACTAACTAACAATTTCATAACAACTGACTTAGATTTTATGCACTGTCACGATCAACTAGCCCTCCTTAGTTTTAAACTCAAAGGCACAAACATCTCCTTCCTACAGCTACTTCTGAACAACACAGACTACCCAATTTGAAGTCAAGATGACCGTGCCGTCATTTCCATGCTTAACATGAACTTCTTCGATGGTCTCATTAACACCGTGATCTTCATGAATGTGAGGAATGAGAAACACGCGGGAAAAAGAGCATGAAAAGTACTGCATATGAAGAAAGAAACATTTACTAATTGTGGTAAGTACGAACACCAATAGAAAGAAAGAAACAATTACTGGTTTTGGTAAGAAACCTACCATATTTCTTTTGGAGATGTTGTTCTTGTTCATGGCGTAAATGTAGTAAGGGATCATTGGTTTGCATCTTCTGACTAGCCTCCTGAGGTTTTAACTTCTTAATCTAGTCATGTAGATAACATTGTCAAACCTATAGCGAAGGCCGTACTTATCTACAACTTGGACATTTGACCCTAAAATGAACTTATATTACTTCACACACATACATGCATGTTATTGAGCTAGTCTCACCACTATACCTCGCATGGTAGAGGGCACGACCGGACAAGAGCTAGGTACCTTGTTCTCCATATTAGACATTCCTAACCTACAGAGTCCAACAACACTACCTTATTTTCTTAGAACAAAAATCCCTAACATACAGATACCATTCAGATGAATGGGAGGTACCAGGGAGCAGTTCGCGCAGCCGTGGTCGAGGGCGCCAGAGCGGTTCGTGCAGCCGCGGTCAAGGGCGCCGGAGCGGTTTGCGCAGCCATCGACGATGACGTCGGAGATGTTCGCGCAGCCGTGGACGAGGGCGCCAGAGCAGTTCGCGCAGCTGAGGACGACGACACCGGAGATGTTTGCGCAGCAGCGGATGAGGGCACCGGAGCGGTGGTGGGTGAAACTAAGATCTAGAGGTGGGGAGTGATAGTGAGATCTGAAGCTAGGCCATTTATTTCGGATAAGGTTGAGACCTAAAGCTTGGTGGCCTTGGTCGTTCTGGCCCATTGAACAAGATAGGGAGACAATAATAACAGTAAATAAAGTACTTATACTTAGGTAATAATTGTACAATACAGATTTAGGAAAATAACACATGAATTACTATTCAATTATAGAAAATATGTTTAAACTAATCCTCCTCAATAGACTCGACGGACATAACAGAGTCTGCATCGTCATCCGACAGGTCGTCCAGATTATCCGTATGAACTAGCTGTCTAATTCTAGTAATGACGTTGAGCATCTAGTAGGAGAGCTCACGATGTTCCTCCTTCTGTTCACGGAGAAACTTATCTGCCTCTTGTTGAGCTCTGATGTTCATTTGCTCAATCTCGAACATCTTCTCATGCTCGCGCAACGCTTCCTTATGTTTAGCTCGATTCTAGAGACAACGCAACGTCCTCTTCAGGTGCGTAGACGTGTGCTTCGTATCATCCCATACAATAGCACTGTAGTTTGGAACCTCCTGACCGCATCCAAGGAACATGTGACCGGTGTCACAGGTCCATCGATGGTAATACATAACTCTGTGATATAGTGGAAGGCCACACAAGCACATAAGTTCTGTCTCCGTCTCAACCCCATTCCATTGCGGGTCGTCATTAATAGCATTAGGAGGTAAGTCAGGAAGAATCTGTGGGATGGGTGAGGAAATTTGAAGAAACGAGATTTCCCCCAAAATGTGAAAACATAGATCGATCTCGATCAAGAACCCCCAAATATCCACCTAAATCAGAATTAAAATCCAGAAAGAAGGGCTTACATTCATCTCGTAGTCGATCTCGGTAGCGCGCCGCCTAGCTCTCGTCGGATTCGCCCTGCCGCCGGCTGGAGCTTTCGTGCGGAGAGAGGGTGAAGATAAGTGGGGATCGGAGTGGGGAGACGATGACAACTACAGAAGAGATGCTTTCATGGTGGGGCTCAGCGGTTAGTGGGACGGGGTTAACCTGTAAGCCCAAACGGGTCCACTGTGTAGATCGCGTATAATCCACGGCACCACCTAATGTGCCTGCGCCCAGTCAACCGCAGCAATAAACAGCGCCGCACTTGCTTAACACCTACCGTGACACAGTTTAGTGCCGGTATCGATAATACCATGGCGTAAATATTTTTGCCGTCCTTGATTGGTGCCGCCAATGCCCATCCGCCGCGTATCCAACTATTGCAGGTACTTTTCCCTTGTGCTGCCCCAAAAATCCGCCGGGTATGGGGTTATTTTCGTAGTGCTTTCTAAATAAAGAAACCACAAGATACAAGAGTTCGGCTATAATTAGCGAGATCCAAACATATATTTTTTTTACCGTTATCCTCACTTCTCTGCTAAGTATAATTAGCGAGATCCAAAAGGATCTTGTTCATAGTGACTCTTCTGAAATCAGGTTACACGGCTTGGAGAGACAAAAACCCGCTTAAATAAATATAGAAACGAGATGAGAAATCTCGTACTCTTAGGTCGTAAGCCTTCAAAGCATGTACCCGGAGCACAAAAGGCGATTGTTGCCTAATCAACCTCCATGTTATTGTTAGTGCATGCGTTTAAAGCACTCTCTAGCTAGGCCCATTAAGAATTGCCGTCAGCACATGGTTTGAAAGTGAAGAAGTACACAGAGATTGAAGTGAATGAGCGATACTTTATTGATGAACAGTTCACCTATATATAGGTCTTGAACCGGTGCTTACAATGTCGGTTGTATAGGTCGGTGTCCTTTCGGAAGGACACGGTGACTATTCACTATGTACAGCGGGTTTGGACAATCCCAAATATTCTAACTGCTATATAGAATATTCTAAAGAATCTTATTAACTGCCTAGTTAGCCTAGAACTAACGCTATTGATTCCTAACACTCCCCTTTGGACAAACATTATCTTCATATTCTTCAGGAGTCTTGAATTCGTCCTTAGATCCTCCGGTGCTGAAAACTTTTGTATTTTATTGATAGATCCTGAAACTTCAAAAATCTTCTATCTTGTACTATTTTGTCCTTCGAAAATCCTGTGGGAAAAATATAAGGAGAAATATATAAATTTCATATACCGTTGGTATACTTATTGTCTCATTAAAACCTATACGAGTGGAGAACTCATAAGGAAAGAGTACAATATATATAGTTATCGGATGATAACTAAAAGGTTCAGTCCTAGGAGATTTCTCCCCCTGAACTTTGCAAATTTCGAAGTCGTCTCATACCAATGCCATGAATGCATTTTTGAAATGCAGCTGTTGGTAAAGACTTAGTGAACAAATCTGCAAGATTGTCACAAGATTTTGTTCGCAAAATATCAATTTCTCCATTTTTCTATAATTCATGAGGAAAGAACAATTTTGGAGCAATATATTTTGTGATGTTACTTTTAATGTATCCCATATGCATTTGAGTAACACATGCGGCATTATCCTCATAGATAATAGTTGGTGATTCTAATGAACCGATACCGCATGATGTTTGTATATGATTAATCACTCTACGAAGCCATACACACTCTCGCGAGGCTTCATATAATGCAATTATTTCAGAGTGGTTAGTGGAAGTTGCTACTAGAGTTTGTTTTGTCGACTTCCATGAAATAGCAGTTCCACCATATAAAAATACAAACCCTGTTTGTGATCTAGCATTATGGGGATCAGAAAGATAGCCAGCATCAGTATAGCCAGTCAAAGTCATCTCTTGATTTTTCTGATAGAATAAACCAAGATCTTTAGTACCTTGTAAATATCTAAAGATATTCTTTACTCCAGCCCAGTGGCGTTTTGTTTGAGCTGCACTATGTCTAGCCAATAAATTTACTGCGAAGGCAATATCTAGTCTAGTACAATTAGCAAAGTACATTAGTGCTCCTATGGCACTAAGGTATGGGAACTCAGGTCCCAATACATCTTCGTTATCATCCCTAGGTCTAAAAGGATCTTTTTCCATATTAAGGGATCTAACGGCCATGGGTGTTTTGGATGGATATGATTTATCCATATTGAATTTTTCAAAAACTTTCTGAATATATGCGGGCTGATAAACGAGTATTCCTGAGGGAAGGTGCTCAAGTTGTAAACCTAAGCAAAATTTGGTTTTTCCCATATCCTTCATCTCAAATTCCGTCATCAAATGATTGCGTGCTACAGAAATATCTGTTGCGCTACCAATGATGTTGAGGTCATCAACATAAACTAAGATGATGCAAAAACCTTCAAGGATTTCTTTATGAAAACGCATGGGAAATCATCATTATTTGAGTATCTGATACGTCCATTTTGCATCACTATTCTATATCTTAATTCACTATTATTCATTGATATATTTCGTATTGAGAGGTGATACTTTTGTTATTTCATCTGTTTTTGCATGGTTGATGACTTTTGGAGCATGGACCGCTGTAGTCAGGATTCTGATGGAAAATGTGTTATTTGGAGGCAAAATTCGCGAAGATCAGAAAATCCGGAAAAATATACGGAAAATCCTATTTTTCCAGAAGACTAAGGATGCCAGAAGACGGAGTGGAGATGGGCCACAGGGGGCCCACACCACCCCCTGGCGCGGGCAGCCCTAGGTCACGCCAGCAGGTGGTGTGGCTGCCCTGGCCCACCTCTGGCTCTCCCCTCTGGCGTATATCATCCTCCCGAAACCCTAAGACTCGGGGAGCGACCACAGAAAGATTCCGCCGCCTCCGTGGGGTGGAAAACACCGAGAGAGAAAGATCTCTCCGGCAGACAGATTTCTGCCAGGGGGAATTCCTTCCCGGAGAGGAAAGATCGTCGCCATCAACACCACCATCAAGCTGGACTTCATCGGGATCATCATCATCACCACCATCAGCACCATCAGCACCATCATCACCATCTCCATGTTGCTATAACAATTGAGTTGAATCTTGCATAGTTCATAGCGGAAACTTTCCCGGTGTTGATTACTCTGTGTAGTTGATGCTATTGAGTGAACCATTGAATTATTGTTTATGTTCAGATTGTTATACATCACTATTCCATCTCTGATCATGATCCATATGATATCTTGTGAGTAGTTCGTTTTGTTCTTGAGGACATGGGAGAAGTCATGTTGTTAGTAGTGGAGTTGTGTTGAGAAAGATTCAATAGTTTGATATTTAAGTTGTGGTGTACTTCTTCTAGTGGTGTCCTATGAACGTCGACTACATGACACTTCACCTATATGGGCCTAGGGGAATGCATTGTGTATTTGGCTACTAATCATAGGGGTTGCCGGAGTGACAGAAACCTGAACCCCCGTTAGGAAACCATTGCACAAGGGACGTAAGGGTCTTAGAGTTTAAAGCTGTGGTTAGGTTTCTATCTTAATTACTTTCTTGTACTTACGGATGTTTGCAAGGGGTATAATCACAAGTATGTATTAGTCCTAGGAAGGTCGGTACATTAGCACAGGTTCACCCACACAACACTTAGCAAGCTAAAGAAGATTAATCAACTATATGAAGCGAAAGCACTTGTTAGTCTTCCCATGTGTCCTCGAGAACGTTTGGTCATCTTAAGTAATACAACCGGCTTGTCCTTTGCTGCATAAAGGATTGGGCCACTTGCTGCATTTATTTCTACTGTCTTTTATTTACTCGTACTTCGTTTACTTGCTTTATCAAAAACCCCTAAAAATCCGTTTGCTAAGTATTTGCATAGAATTCCTGATCCATACCACTAGCCAGCACCTTCTGCTCCTTGTTGGGTTCGACACTCTTACTTATCGAAAATACTGCGATACACCCCCTATACTTGTGGGTCATCAAGACTATTTTCTAGCGCCGTTGCCGGGGAGTGAAGCGCTATTGGAGAGTGGAACTGGTAAAGGAAACTTCTACTGTGAGTATTGTTTACTTTTGCTAGTCGCTTTATTTTCGTTATGGATAATTCGCTGAGTTTCTTATTTGGTAATGCTACTATCACTGCTAAGGTAGTAGATAAGCCACCACCTGTTGAGAATGATGTTTTCAAAATACCTACAAGAATTATTGATCGTGTTATGGATAACTACTATGTTGGGGATGGAACTGTCCATCCTCGTGATCATTTGCTTTTTATACACGAATTATGTGGGTTGTTCAAGTGTGCAGGTATTACTATCAAGTCAAGAAGAAGTTATTCTCATTATCACTGAAAGGAAGAGCTGAGGAATGGTATAAGCTGCTGAAGAATGGTCAGGCTCTGGAATGGGAGGAAATAGTGCCTCTCTTTTATTCAAAGTTTTATCCTCCTAGTGAGATTCATAAAGATCGGAATCAAATATACAACTTTTGGCCTCTTGATGGAGAGAGTACAGCCCAAGCTTGGGGGAGATTGAAGTTACTAATGCTCAAATGTCCTATTCATGATCTCCCCAACAATATTATTATCAATAACTTCTATGCAAGGCTCCCTCAACATGACAAGGATTTATTGGATGCTTCTTGTGATGGATCATTCACTCGCATGGAAGAAGAAGCTAAATGGGATCTTCTGGACCGTATTCAAGACAATGCTAAAGCTTGGGAGAATGACAAAGGTAGAAAGTCAGATATAAATTATGATTATGAATGCATTGAATCTTTTATGGGAACTGATGACTTTCAAAATATTAAAAATGCTTATGGTCTAGACTCTCAAGCTATTGCTTCTTATTTTAAGGCTTTTGCTTCCTATATTGAAGTGCCTAAAAAGAAGTGGAATAAGTATCATGAACCTTGTAAAGATATTGCTAAGAGTGTTTTGATACATTGTAAATGTATCTATAATTTTTGATGTTCCATGCTTGGTTTTATCCACTTTCTTGTGTTTTGTTCCAACTTTGGAGTACATTTCATATGATTTCTTGGACTAACCTATTGACAAGAGCCACAGTGCCAGCTGCCTATTTTCTGCTGTTTTTGGTTCCAGGAAAGTCAGAAAATGAATATTCTCGGAATTGGACGGGACAAAAGCCAAAGTGCCTATTTTTCCGGAAGGGATCAAGTGCCAGAATACGAGACGGAGAAGGGCCAGGGAGCCACCACACCACCTGGCCGCGCGACCAGGCATGGCCCGCGCCAGGGGGTGGTGTGGCCACTCCCGGCACCCCCTCGGCCTCTCCTTCCGCCTATAAGTTGCCCTCGGGACAAAAACCCTAAGTACTCGATCAAAAATCCACGAAAGAGTCTGTAGCCGCCGTCATCTCCATCCCTAGATCGGGAGGGATCTAATGCTCTTCCCGACACCCTTCCAGAGAGGGGAATTGACCCTGGAGGCCTTCTTCATCACCATGCAAGCCTCCGGTGTGATGCGTGAGTAGTTCATCCTTGGACTACGGATCCATGTAGTAGCTAGATGGATGGTTTCTCCTCCTTTGTGCTTTCATGTTTAGATCTTGTGAGCTCCGTTCATGATCAAGATCATCTATTTGTAATTCATACATGTTGTGTTTGCGGGGATCCGATGGATATTGAGATGCTATTTCAGATTGATTATTGATTCTATCATGTCTTTGTTATTTGAGATCTTGCATGCTTTCCGTTGTTAGTAGCTATCTTGGCCAAGTAGATGCTAGCAACTCCAAGAGTTAGTATTTATGCTCGATAGTGGGTTGATGCCTCTAGTAATCTGGGGAAGTGACAAAAATCTCTAAGGTACTAGATGTGCTGTTGCTACTAGGGAGAAAACAACAATCCTTTGTTCATAGAACAATCGTATTGTTTACTTTACACGCAGTTTGTAAAGCAATAATCTGTTGCTTGCAACTTAATACTGGAGGGGGTTCGGATGATAACCTGAAGGTGGTTTATTAGTCATAGATGCAGTTGGATGGCGTTCTATGTATTATGTTGTAATGCCCAATCAAGTCTCAGAGGAGTCAAGATGATTAGTATATGCATGTATTGCTTTCTCGGTGTTTGTCAATTGCCCCGCTGTAATTTGTTCACCCAACATGTTATCTATCTAAGGAGAGCCACCTCTAGTGAACTATGGATCTCGGTCCTTTTACTTTACATACAATCTACAATCTTTTACAGCTTTGTATTTACTTTCTGCAAACTTTTACTTCTTTCCATTCGATACGTTTAATCCTTTGTTTTCCGCAAAACACGGTGAGATTGACAACCTCATCGCAAGTTGGGGACAAAGTTCTATGGTTGTGTTGTGCAGGTCTCCACGTTGCTACTAGCACCGGTAGTGCGCCCTGCCAAAGCTCAGCTAGTAACACCTTTGGGGTGTTTCCTTGCTCCTACTGGTTCGATTAAACCTTGGTTTCATAACTGAGGGAAAACTTGCTGCTATATTCATCGTACCTTCCTCTTGGGGTTCCCAACAATCTCTACGTCGAAAGTCGAGCGCATCAAGATTTTCTGGCGCCGTTGCTGGGGAACGAAGAAGAAGAAACTCCCACGTCAACTACACGCCATCAAAGATTTTCTGGCGCCGTTGCCGGGGAGTCAAGGACATCTTCACAAGGGGAGTCTCTAATAACCAATCTCTTTACTTTGTTGTTTTTGTTTTGCTTAGTTTTCCTTTTTTGCTTTGTTTGCTTGTTTTGTTCTTCAAAAAAAAATTAGTTTTACTAGTTTGCTTTCTTATTGGAAAAACAAAAAAAATTTAGTTCCTTTCTTAAGTTGCCTTTATGACTAGCTCTGCTCCAATCACTATTTCATTATGGATAGCTCACTCAGTTTCCTATTTGGGAATAGTATTATGACTGCTAAGGTAATAGGTGAACCACCGCCTGCTAGAACCTCCATGGAAGAAGAAATTGCTGAACCTAAAAGCTCATTAGATAAAAAAGAGGAGGAGAGTGATGGAAAAAAAGGAGGAAGAATGGATCTACCCATGCCTACCTTCTAATGAGAGTAATTCTTTATCCCTTACATTACTTGATTGTCCCCCATGCTTATCAAAGGAGGGTGAATGTTATGTTCCCGAGGATTCTTTTGAAAATGTTTATAATAAAGCTCTAGTGCTTGTAGATCATGAAAAGCATGCCTTATGTGATAGCTATATTGTTGAGTTTATTCATGAGGCTACTAAAAATTATTATGAGAGAGGAAAATACGGTTGTAGAAGTTTTTATGGTAATGAAACACCTCTCTATGTGCTGAAAGTTTTGAAGTTACTTTTGTTTTATCTTCCTATGCCTGTCACTTTGCTCTTTGTGCATTTATTTTCATACAAGATTCCTATGCATAGGAAGTGGGTTAGACTTAAATGTGTTTTGAATTTGCTTCTTGATGCTCTCTTTTACTTCAATTCATATTTCCTATGAGAGCATCTTCTCAAATTTTCATGCGTAACTTAAAGGCGTTAAAGAAAAGTACTTGTTGGGAGATAACCCAAGAGTTTTAGATGAGTCTTGGAAGTTATAACCTCTGTAATAACCTATCCTTATCCTTTTTATTTGCTTTTTGTGCCAAGAGTAACCTGTAATGAGAGAGAAGTAATGATTGGGAAAGTTGCTGTCCCGAAACAGATTTTTGTGCTTCACCGTAAAAATTCCTGAGAGATCTCTGTATGTCGGATTGAGCTGTAATTTTTTTCTTCTTCCCCAGGTTGTTATATAACTTTCGTTAGTTCAACACTTTTTGATTTGAGCAACATAAGGTCTTCGAAAAAATTCGTCTTTAACTGCTGGTCTGTTTTGACAGATTTCTGCCATTTTCTGCATTTGCTTCTTGTTAATTCCTTCTTGATTCCTTTGGGGAATTGAGCTATTTGAGGGAAGTGCTAGAGTAGCTAGTGTTCTAATGGAAGTTTATTTGGTGTTAGAACTGAACCTTGAGACTTATTTATCTTAAGTGCACTAATGTTGCTAATGAGATTATGTGAAGTTTTGTATGAAGGAAAAATTTCAGGTGTATGGAAGGAACGAGTAATGAGATAAAGGATGGACTAAAGCTCAAGCTTGGGGATGCCACGCTGTCACCCCAAGAAATATCCAAGAAGTACAAGCGTCAAAGCTTGGGGATGCCCAAGGCATCCCCATCTTCATCAATAAAAATTCCAGGTTTTTTCCAAATGCTTCATTTTTATTGTTTCATGCACAGTTGTGTTTTTCTTAGAGCGTCTTCTTTTTCGTTTTTGTTTTGGTTTTTAGTTTGCTTGGTTTGCTTAGTTTTATGAATAAGTTGGTTGGACCCCCTCTTTCACACTTTGGTTTACGAATAGTTTGGTTTGGTTTGGAAAAGAGTAGGAAAGTTCATACTTATGTGGTAAAAAGAGCTCGTTTTTGACTGTGGCCTATGCTTTGTCATGCCATGCTTGATATTGTTTTGGATTTATGCTTAGTATTCTTTGTTGTAGCATGACTTGTTATAAACAATTGAGATTGCTTAATGTGCCTTGGATGAATCATGCGTTGTTTTAGCATATTAAAGCATAGTATAGTGGTATTCTCCTTTGATGCTTTATTTGGGTTGACTTGGCAGATGCTCACACCATGTTATGACTATCTCTAGTCACCATAGCCTTTATGATCCTTTAGTTTTCAACTTGTAGTATCACTCTATGCTTTGATCAATGATGTTTTATCGCTCTGCATGATTATGGCCATTATTGCTCTCTTAGTTTGTCGCTCCTAGTCTTTTGCTAGCCTCCACAACCAAGTATGAGTTACACTCATGCATCCAACTCCCTAAACCAAGTTATTCCAAAGAGTCCACCATACCTACCTACTAGCTTATGCTATTCCAAGTATATTCATGCTTTTGTTTACCTTCCACTTGTTATGAGAAAACTAGTGATTAAAGCTCTCACGAACTTGATGGCACACCTTACTTTACTTGCCTTTAATAAACTTGAACCATTGTGTCTTCTATGTTGTATATGCTTGCACTTATTTGTTGGGAATTAGCAGAACCATGCTTTCATGGGAAACGCTTTCAACATTGCACTTGGTACTTGTACCTAGTCGATATCATGCTCTTTTGTATATGGATGTCGTCGGTGTGAAATGAAAGGGGAGCTTGTAAGTCCATGGAGTTATGTATATGTGTTAGAGAAACGCCTGGTCCGCTGGTCTAATCCATACTGACATGGTGGAAACCTGTAGCGTAACCATAATGAGCTGTCTATGAAGCATTCTTCTTATAAAAAAAGAGTCATATATTGAGAAAAGAAAAAAAGTGAAAAGAAAAGAAAAAAGAGATACTATGAAAAGAGGAAAGAGAGAAAAAAGCACCATATTCCCGTGGTAAATAAGAAGAATGCTGAGATGCTCGTTGTCTGCTTGCCTTGTCATTTTGATATGGGGATTCTTCCGTATCATCGGGCAAGGGGTACCCCGTTGGCGGTTCTCAATGATACACATGTACTTACAATGACAAGAACTTACTGGTGACTAAACTTGAGTAGCATGAGGAGCGACCCTCGTATACAAGGGACATGAGATTTCTGACTTATACTTCGTCAAGCATGTACACCATAGTTTGTTCACTTTAACCTTAATCACTTCAAGATGCTTATGATATGGGCAATGAGAGCTGAAAGCTATTAAGTACCATAATTTTTGGAAGCTCTTTATGAGACTTGAATCCTTACTTCCTTTTACAAAAGGCCTTTCTTCCACCATTATATTGAGTCTCCACCTTCTATCTTTATGCACCTACTTTGAGAGTATAGTGACCATTCTTAGTTCTATGTGCATTGTCCCAAGACTAGTTGATTGATACATAACTTGTTATTGCTTATTTGAAACTATTGTATCTAGTCACTCTTATGAACTTTGAAGGTGTCCTATGCATTTATATTTGCTACTCTATTGAGGGACAAGCTGAATACTTTTATGCTATGTTTTCTTTATGTGAAACAAACAAACGTCTTGCAAAGCATTGTTATTCATGAATCTTTTGTTTGTGCCTTTTCATGTTGTATCATAGTTTCTTTGCTTATTGCTAGAACTTTGTCTTTCATATTATGATTGAAGTACTATGATCCCAGCCTTGAATGTTTTACAAATACTTTGATCAAGTCTTTGATGGTGCATGTCAAATTATTTCTTTTTATCACTTACCTACTCGAGGACGAGCAGGAGTTAAGCTTGGGGATGTTGATACATTGCAAATGTATCTATAATTTTTGATGTTCCATGCTTGTTTTTATCCACTTTCTTGTGTTTTGTTCCAACTTTGGAGTACTTTTCATATGATTTCTTGGACTAACCTATTAACAAGAGCCACAGTGCCAACTGCCTGTTTTCTGCTGTTTTTGGTTCCAGGAAAGTCAAAAAATAAATATTCTCGGAATTGGACGGGACAAAAGCCAAAGTGCCTATTTTTCCGGAAGGGATCAAGTGCCAGAATACGAGACGAAGAAGGGCCAGGGAGCCACCACACCACCTGGCCGCGTGGCCAGGCCTGGCCCGCGCCAGGGGGTGGTGTGGCCGCTCTCGACACCCCCTCGGCCTCTCCTTCCGCCTATAAGTTGCCCTCTAGACGAAAACCCTAAGTACCCGATCAAAAATCCATGAAAGAGTTTGTAGTCGCCGTCATCTCCATCCCTAGATCAGGATCTGAAGCTCTTCCCGGCACCCTGTCGGAGAGGGGAATTCACCCTGGAGGCCTTCTTCATCACTATGCAAGCCTCCGGTGTGATGCGTGAGTAGTTCATCCTTGGACTACGGATCCATGTAGTAGCTAGATGGCTGGTTTCTCCTCCTTTGTGCTTTCATGTTTAGATCTTGTGAGCTCCGTTCATGATCAAGATGATCTATTTGTAATTCATACATGTTGTGTTTGCGGGGATCCGATGGATATTGAGATGCTATTTCAGATTGATTATTTATTCTATCATGTCTTTGTTATTTGAGATCTTGCATGCTTTCCGTTGTTAGTAGCTATCTTGGCCAAGTAGATGCTAGCAACTCTAAGAGTTAGTATTTATGCTCGATAGTGGGTTCATGCCTCTGGTAATCTGGGGAAGTGACATAAATCTCTAAGGTACTAGATGTGCTGTTGCTACTAGGGAGAAAACAACAATCCTTTGTTCATAGAACAATCGTATTATTTACTTTACACGCAGTTCGTAAAGCAATAATCTGTTGCTTGCAACTTAATACTGGAGGGGGTTCGGATGATAACCTGATGGTGGATTAGTAGTCATAGATGCAGTTGGATGGCGGTCTATGTATTATGTTGTAATGCCCAATCAAGTCTCAGAGGAGTCAAGATGATTAGTATATGCATGTATTGCTTTCTCGGTGTTTGTCAATTGCCCCGCTGTAATTTGTTCACCCAGCATGTTATCTATCTAAGGAGAGCCACCTCTAGTGAACTATGGATCCCGATTCTTTTACTTTACATACAATCTACAATCTTTTACCGCTTTGTGTTTACTTTCTGCAAACTTTTACTTCTTTCAATTCGATACGTTTAATCCTTTGTTTTCCACAAAACACGGTGAGATTTACAACCTCGTCGCAAGTTGGGGACAAAGTTCTGTGGTTGTGTTGTGCAGGTCTCCACGTTGCTACTAGCACCGGTAGTGCGCCCTGCCAAAGCTTAGCTAGTAACACCTTTGGGGTGTTTCCTTGCTTCTACTGGTTCGATTAAACCTTGGTTTCATAACTGAGGAAAAACTTGCTGCTATATTCATCGTACGTTCCTCTTGGGGTTCCCAATGAGCTCTACGTAGAAAGTCGAGCGCATCATGTTCCTGCAAGAAATACTGAAGTTTATACTGCTAATCATGTTTTACCTAAACCTTACATTGAGAAAATGCATTTCCCAGTTAAGATAAAGGAACATTCTATGATAGCTAGTACGGTTAATGAAAGTGCAAATAAAGCTGTTGAACCTGATAAACAAATGGTTGATGAACCTATAATAGCAAATGTGAAAGACTTTGTCACTAAATATGAAAAAGAGGGACACACTATCCTTTGTAAGGATACCTCTAATATTGTTTCACAAAGTAGTGTTATGAGAGCTAGTATTCCTGTGTTTTCTGTTACAATAAGTGATCATTGCTACGATGGTCCTTGTGATAGTTATATTGTTAAGTTTATGCATGATACTAAAAGTTACTATAAGAGAGGGAAAAGTGTTCTTATGCATCTCAATAATATCAAGTTTCCCCGTTTTATGCTGAAAGTTTTTATGTTGCACTTCTTTTGCCTTCTTATGCAAGTTGCCTTTGGTTTCAACAACTTGTTTGTTTACAAAATTCCCTTGCATAGGAAGTGGGTTAGACTTAAATGTGTGTGTGTTTTTGCTTCTTAATGCTCTCTGTCGCTTCAATTCATATTCCTATGTGAGCGTCTTCAAAATTACCATGCCCATCTTAATGGCTATAAAGAAAGAGTTTTGTGGGAAACAACCCAATTTGTTTTTGCTTTCAGTTAGTTTGTGTTTCTTTGAGTCTTGGAAGTTATTACTTCGGTAGTAACCTCTCCTTATCCGTTTTGTTTGGTTTCTGTGTCAAGATCAACTTCTAATGAGAGAGAAGTAAGATTTGGGGAAGATGCTGTCCCGAAACAAATTTTTGTGCTTCACCGTAAAAATTCGTTAGAGATCTCTGTATGTCGGATTGAGATGTAATTTTTTGTCATTCTGCCCCAGGTTGTTATTTAACTTTCGTTAGTTTTGCACTTTTTGATTTGAGCAACACAAGATTTTCTAAAAAACCGATCTTTACCTGCTGGTCTGTTTTGACAGATTTTGCCACTCTTGCATTTGCTTCTTTAATCGATTTACTTTTTGAATTCTTTTTGGGTTTTCGGAAGGAGTTGCTACATTAGCTTATGTTTTGATGGTTTTCAGTTGATGTTGAACTCAAAAGGTTTTATCACTTCAGTTATACTAATGTTGCTAATGAGAACTGTGTGAAGTTTTGTGTGAAAGAAATTTCCAGGAAGTGGAGATAATGGTGTAATAAGGAAGAGAAAGGTTTTATGACTCAAGTAATAAGTGTACAAAGATGAAGATACTGATGATTATTCAAGTGGAGACTCCGGAAGAATCCAGTAAATACCAAATTCAGAGACCTGCAGAGTTCGTGTTCAAATAGGTAACGGTTCTGGTAAGAAAAGTTCCGTGAAAATACAATCCAATTATGTTTTTGCAGTTTTTAGTCAATAAGGAAAGCTACGAAGCGAAAAAGGGACGGAAACGGAGCTAGGGTGGCTCACACCACCCTGTGGCGCGGGGCCACCCTTGGCCGCGCCACCAGGTGGTGAGTCCACCCCGGACTCCGCCTCCGACTCGTTTTCTCCCAGTACCTTCCTTTTGATATGAAACTTCGTAATATATAACCCCCCGGATACCTCGAGGTTCGTATATCGTGTTTTCTCCGTGTTTTTGTTTCAATCTGTTTCTGCCAGGACATACTCTTTGAAAGTTTAGAAGCACAATGGTGTCTGCCAAGGATAAAGGGAAGGAGCCTATGGAGGAAGGCCTCCAAGACCCCAAGCAAGGGCTGGTACCTTTAATCAATTGCCCTGCATCAATAGAAGCCCTACGAGTCACTAAAGAGTTTTGCGATAAGTATCGGGACTTGAAGAGTAAGGTGGACATGCTTCAATGGGAGAATAATAGGCTTCGCAAGATGCTGGAAGATTTCCTCATGTCAACTAAGAGCATAATACCACCACCACCGAAGGAGTAATTCGTCATCAGGTTTGGCATCCCCTTGGTTTGTTCCAAGCTTGGGGGAGTGCCGCGGCATCACATCACTATCTTCTATCTTTTTACCTTATTAGTAGAGTCATATCATGAATAAGAGAAGTTATTATGTAGGATGGTTTGCATTATGGAAGTGTCCCCTCTCTCGTTAGATGTGTATCCCTTGGTGTGAGTTTCCGTTATGGAATATTAATGAGAAGTTCTATCATTCACTCTTTTGCATAGCTTATTTTAGTTTTCAATTCGTGGTTGTATGATTGATCTTGTTGTTAGTATTGGTATCACTTTGGGATCATTGAGTTAATTTAGTTGGTTTTGGTAAACCTGGCTCGGTCAGTAGAACACTATTTTTCAGAGTTGAATAAAAAGATAAAAGTACTCTAAAGAAAAATAATTTCATCATCTTTCTTTCTTGATTTGCTCATAAGTCTAGTATTCTCTAGTTAAGATCTTTTGTGCTTCATGGGAAGATTGCATGTTTGTCTTTATCACTTGTATGTTTGTTTGTTTCCTTCAACTCTTGTACTTGCTACCCAGCCTTGCTAGCCAAAAACCTGTACTGAGAGGGAATTCTTCTCGTGCATCCACCTCCTTAAAACCAAACCTTTGCCATTTGTGTCCACCATACCTACCTAGTAGCATTATTGCTATTCCAAGTAAATTCCTGTTTTATCTATCTCCCAAATTAAACTTGTTATGTGAAAATTAGTGATTAAAGCTCTCACGAACTTGATGGCACACTTTACTTTCTTGCATTTAATAAACTTGAACCATTGTGCTCACCTATGTTGCGTATATGCTTGCGCTTTGTGAGTTGAGAATTAGCAGAACCATGCTGTCATGGGGAACGCTTTCAACATTGCACTGGTACTTTGTACCAAGTTGATATCATGTTCTTTTGTCTATAGATGTCGTCGGTGTGAAATGAAAGGGGAGCTTGTAAGTCCATGGAGTTATGCATATGTGTTAGAGAAACGCCTGGGCCGCTGGTCTAATCCATGCTGACATGGTGGAAACCTGCAGCGTAACCATAACGAGTATCTATGAAGCATTCTTCTTATAAAAAAAGAGATAGAGATTGAGAAAAAGAGAAAAGAAAAAAAAAAGATATTATGAAAAGAGGAAAGAGAGAAAAAAGCACCATATTCCCATGGTAAATAAGAAGATTGCTGAGATACTTGTTGTCTGCTTGCCTTGTCATTTTGATATGGGGATTCTTCCGTATCATCGGGCAAGGGGTACCCCATTGGCGGTTCTCTATGATACACATATGCTTACGATGACAAGAACTTACCGGTGACTAAACTTGAGTACCATGAGGAGCGGACCTCGTATTCAAGGGACATGAGATTCTCAATTTACAACTTGTCAATGCATATCCTCATATTTGATCACTTTAACCTTAATCACCTAAAGATGCCTATGATAGGGGCAATGAGAGTTGAAAGCTAGTAAGTATCATAATTTTTGGGAGCTCTTTATGAGACTTGCAATCCCTGCTTCCCTCTGCGAAGGGCCTTTCTTTTACTTTGTAGTTGAGTCGATAAACCTATTCCCTTCTATCTCAGCAAGTATTTTGAGTTGTTGTGTTTCATTCATTCATATGATGATTTATTCAATCATGTTTCTTATGTTCCTTGTTTTGCACATTGCTCTTATCTTGATGTTTACTACTTTGAAAGCTATCATGGAAAAACCAGTTATTTGTGAACTCCAGCAAATTATCAACTATTCTTCTACCAAGAGCTAAGTTTGGCATTACCAATTATGATTCACTTTATGTATCTTTATTGTGTTTCCTTTACTCATTGCAAGTTAAGTTATATAATAGTGAGTTGTCTTCTAGTATGATCTATGTATTGATGAATGTGATGCTTCCTGTCCGTATTCTTTTATTGACTCTGCACTCCATAAACCTGAGGCCATGTTTATTGAGCTCAGTTTCGCTTGGGGACAAGCGAAGTCTAAGCTTGTGGGGAGTTGATACGTCCATTTTGCATCACTATTCTATGTCTTAATTCACTATTATTCATTGATATATTTCGTATTGAGAGGTGATACTTATGTTATTTCATCTATTTTTGCATGGTTGATGACTTTTGGAGCATGGACCGCTACAGTAAGGATTCTGATGGAAAAGGTGTTGTTTGGAGGCAAAATTCACGAAGATCAGAAAATCCGGGAAAATATACGGAAAATCCTATTTTTCTAGAAGACTAAGGATGCCAGAAGACGGAGTGGAGATGGGCCACAGGGGGGCCACACCACCCCCTGGCGCGGGCAGCCCTAGGCCACGCCAGCAGGTGGCGTGGCCGCCCTGGCCCACCTATGGCTCTCCCCTATGGTGTATATCATCCTCCCGAAACCCTAAGACTTGGGGAGCGACCACAGAAAGATTCCGCCGCCTCCGCGGGGCGGAAAACACCGAGAGAGAAAGATCTCTCCGGCAGACAGATTTTTGCCGGGGGGAATTCCTTCCCGGAGAGGGAAGATCGTCGCCATCAACACCACCATCAAGCTGGACTTCATCGGGATCATCATCACCATCAGCACCATCATCACCATCTCCATATTGCTGTAACAATTGAGATGAATCTTGCATAGTTCATAGGAGAAACTTTCCCGATGTTGATTACTCTTTGTAGTTGATGCTATTGAGTGAACCATTGAATTATTGTTTATGTTCAGATTGTTATACATCATTATTCCATCTCTGATCATGATCCATATGATGTCTTGTGAGTAGTTCGTTTTGTTCTTGAGGACATGGGAGAAGTCATGTTGTTAGTAGTGGAGTTGTGTTGAGAAAGATTCAATAGTTTGATATTTAAGTTATGGTGTACTTCTTCTAGTGGTGTCATGTGAATGTCGACTACATGACACTTCACCTATATGGGCCTAGGAGAATGCATTGTGTATTTGGCTACTAATCGTAGGGGTTGCCGGAGTGACAAAAACCTGAACCCCCGTTAGGAAACCATTGCACAAGGGACGTAAGGGTCTTAGAGTTTAAAGTTGTGGTTAGGTTTCTACCTTAATTACTTTCTTGTACTTACAGATGTTTGCAAGGGGTATAATCACAAGTATGTATTAGTCCTAGGAAGGTCGGTACATTAGCGCAGGTTCACCCACACAACACTTAGCAAGCTAAAGAATATTAATCAACTATATGAAGCGAAAACACTTGACAGTCTTCCCATGTGTCCTCGAGAACGTTTGGTCATCTTAAGTAATTAAATCGGCTTGTCCTTTGCTGCATAAAGGATTGGGACACTTGCTGCATTTATTTATACTGTCTTTTATTTACTCGTACTTCGTTTACTTGCTTTATCAAAAACCTCTAAAAATCCGTTTGCTAAGTATTTGTAGAGAATTTCTGATCCATACCACTAGCCAGCACCTTCTGCTCCTCGTTGGGTTCGACACTCTTACTTATCAAAAATACTGCGATACACCCCCTATACTTGTGGGTCATCAGTATCCTTTATTGAGAAGGAACTAACTAAGCCGGTTATACCACATTTTACCCGACTGTTTTAAGCCATAGAGTGACTTTTGTAATTTTACACAATACATGTTGCGATTTATGTCCGGATTCGGAATTTTAAGTCCATCAGGGACTTTCATATAAATATCCGCATCGAGTGACCCATATAGATAAGCGGTCACTACATCCATTAACTGCATTGATAAATTCATTTGTACTGCCAATGATATTAAGTATCGAAACGTAATTCCACTCATTACAGGAGAATATGTATCGTCGTAGTCGATACCGGATCTCTGCGTAAACGCTTGTGCTACTAGCCTCGCTTTATATCTCACCACCTCATTGTTTTCGTTCCTTTTTCGAACGAAAACCCATTTAGCTCCCACGGGGAAGACTTTATGAGGAGTAGGTATTACTTTAGAGAATACCTCTCTTTTGTTAAGCGAGCGCAGTTCTGCCTCAATTGCCTCCTTCCATTTAGGCCAATCCGAACGCTTCAGGCACTCTTTCATAGATTTTGGCTCTGGATCCGGTTGAAGGGTTTTAGCAATTTTAGAGGAGAAATATGTGTCGACAAGTGTAGTCTTTCTATTATATGATTCTCCCGAATCGATATAGTTTGTGGAGATTTCATTGATTACCTTAGGCACCGTGTGATTTCCCATAACAACGGAGTCTGGTTGTTTCGATGTCCCAGCATTAGAATTTGTGTGCACATTTATGCTGGGCTCTTGATGTTGAACATCTGTTTGGTGTCTATCAACTTCAGGTTGATTTGCATTTAGTGATTTTCTTTGTTTCCGCGGTGGCATTTGGAAGCCTTTTCCCTTGTGACCAGATTTCTCCCCCTTTTATTTGTAATTGGGGGTCGTGTAGTTTTATTTGGTACCTCTACTCGTTCTGGTGCATTAACTGTAGGGATATAAGATTTAGTGACACCTTTATGATCAGTAAATGCATTTGGCAAGTTGTTTGAAAAGTGTTGCAAATCTATTATTCTCTGAACTTCAGATTCAGATTCTTTAGTACGTGGATCTAAGGATTGGATGCCTGTCACATTCCAATCTATTTCCTGGCATTCATTGTGGTTTGTTTCTCCCCCTAATGCCGGAAAATGATCCTTATCAAAAATTGAATCAGCGTACCGGGCTGTAAACAGGTCCCCTGTTAGGGGTTCTAAATATTTAATAATTGACGGCGAGTTATATCCCACATAGATTCCTAATTTTCTATGGGGGCCCATAGAGGTACGCTGCGGTGGTGATATCGGTACGTATACAGCGCAACCGAATTTTCGCAGGTGGGAAATACTTGGCTGATTGCCTCGTACTATTTGAAACAGGGAAGTTTCATGATATGCAGTTGGTCTGACTTGTATCAGATCTGCGGCGTGTAAAACCGCATGTCCCCAACAAGAGGTTGGTAAATTGCAATTCTGCAATAGTGGTCTAGCAATTAGCTTTACTCTTTTGATTAAAGATTCGGCCATTCCATTTTGAGTATGCACATAAGGTACAGAATGTTCTAGATGGATACCTAAAGCCATACAATAATCATTAAATTCAGCTGCATTATCCATTCTTATTGTTTTAATCCTATGTTCAGGATGATTTGCTCTTAATTTGATAATTTGAACAATTAATTTGGCAAAGGCATGGTTATGTGTGGATAATAAACACACATGTGACCATCTAGTGGATGCATCAATTAGCACCACGAAGTACCTAAATGGTCCAGATAGAGCTTGTATTGGACCACATATATCTCCTTGAATTCTTTCAAGAAAATTAAGCGATTCATTTTAAACTTTGAGGTAGGATGGCTTAATAATTAACTTTCCAATAGCACATGCGGTGCATACAAAGTCTGATGACTTAGGAAATATTTTAATTGGTAGATTATGACCAACAGAATTGCTTATAATTTTTCTCATCATACCTATTCCAGGATGACCAAGGCGATCATGCCAAGTCTTGAATTTATCAAGATTTTGAAAAATTATTTTGTACACAACAAAAGGTACGTGTTTGATGTATGTAAAGTATACTCCGGATGAAAATGAAGGAAATTTTTCAAGAGTTTGTTCCTCATATCCGTCGCTTTTTGTTAAAAGAAAATATTCCTTTTTATCCATCTTTACAGTTTTAAGATGGAAATCATTTGATCGGATATCTTTGAAACTTATAAGGGTACGTGTAGATTCAGGATACAAGAGTGCATTCTGAATTACAATAGTAGTACCCATGGAAAGTGTGAATGTGGCTCTTTCAGAACCAATAATTGCTTTGGTACTTCCAGTTATAGTCATAACATCTTCCTTTCTCTTGGTAAGAGTTTGGAAGTATTTTGTCTCCCTTAAAATTGTGTTAGTGGTAGCACTATCCACTAGACATAATTCTTCTTCCATCGGATTGTTTCCCGTAGAATTTGTAAAAATAGAAAGAGAATATTTTAGAATAAATTTATTTTATTCATATATTCATCAAATTACATACATAGTATTTATATCAGAAATCTGAAATATAAATACATTACAATATTATGTCTGATTCACATAATACACATAGTCTGAAAGACTTTATTCTACTTATTGTTATACAATATATAACATATCGTAGTGTTTAAATGGCTAAATGACATCAATTGTTTATGGAGATTAATTCAGGTCTCCAAAAACATCTTGAGTGTAATCCACAAGCATGTCTTCATCGAGGATGATGTCATCCTTTGCTTAAATTCTTTAATAGCACTTTGAGAAGGACCAGCTTGAGGGTTGTCTTCTATAGCATTGAAGTGAGCTTCAGCCTTGTTTCCATGAACTTGTTTCCCTTTTCCTCCATACTTCATGTATAGATCCACGAGGTGCTTAGGAATACCACATTTGTTTGTACGATGATTCACACATCCACACCTTTGACAGACTTGAAAGTTGTCAATTCGATCATTTTTCTTAAAATGACCTTTCCCCTTAGATTGACCATCGTTCTTTTTCCATTTTCCCTTAAATTTTCGGAAGTTCCTTTTACGGTTTCCAAATTTATTAGTAAAATGAGCATTTGCATGTGCTTCAGGGATAGGCATTGCGCCCGTTGGGCGAGCATTATGATTCTTCATGAGAAGTTCATTATGCTTTTCAGCCTGAAGTAATGAGTGTATAAGCTCGAAATACTTAGTGTATCTTTGTTGGCGATATTGCTGTTGCAATATCGTCATTGAGGGATGGAAGGTGCATAAAGTTTTCTCTATTAAGTCCGCATCTGAAATTTGCTTGTCGCAAAATATCAGTTTGAAATTAACTTTGTGCACGGTGGAGTTATATGCAACAACAGACTTAAAGTCCTGAAACCTTATGAGAGACCATTCTCTCTCGGCTTCCGGCAATATAACCGCTCTTTGTTGGTCATATCTCTCCTTGAGGGAGTTCCATAAAGCTAATGGGTCCTCCTCCATCATATATTCAGTTTTTAAATCAGGATGAAGGTGGTGCCTTATGAAATGTAATGCTACACACTTTACCACTTGAGGTATTTCTGGAGCATTTTCAGGAGGTGTGATAATCGTAGGGCCAAGGTTACGTCCAGTTAAATTTATCTTCATATCCATGACCCATGATAGATAGTTACTTACATCAATTTGTAGTTCTTGGAACTCCTTTTTATTGATGTCACCCATTTTTCCTGCATGTGATCATGCATTTAATTAATTTTACTTGAGAGTAAAATGTACTTTGGTGAACAACAAAATTGTTCTAGAGGAACATTTGGATTTAAGCAGATGCTTATAGGCCATATATGTGTAGATCTTCGAATTTAAAGTTAACACATTGTAGATAATTTCCATATATATAGAGTACATCTCTCAGTATTAGGAAGCATAGTCTGACGAGTGTCGGTAGACGCCTTATCCTATTACCTTGTGTTATACTTTGATATTAATTTATTTGGAAGAGCACTTGTAGGTAATCTTATTGTCATAATGACGAATAAGTACGCCTCATAGTAATGGATAATCTGCATTTATGCAGTAGACGCCATTACATTATGTTTCACAAATAATATTCGAGATAGTCACATTTTTATCTGATAATTTATTAATGAGAAAATTTTGCAACGAGAATAAATTTCAAGTGCAAAAATAAAGTTGTTATACCAAATGACACGTTATAATATGCTAGAGGCAAATATAGTGATAACACGTCATATTAATTGAAATATGGTTTAAAATATATTTACATCACAATAGATTATTACACTGAATAGTAGACAAATATAATGTCCTAAACAGAAGTTTATAGACTGTCTACTGCTACAGTGCTAGTACTAGTGGATATCTACGATTAGCTAAACAGTAAATTAGCTAAACAGACAAGGGCACAAGGACCGGTGGCCTGTTAGGCTGTTTGGTCCAGGACCTGCTAGACGCTACCACCAGGACCAGTAGTTAAATAAAAGAGGAACCGGGGGAGTGGATAAGGTCGGGCGTTCTCTCCCCAGTTTCTCTAGTCTTTTTTTTTTTAACAAGGGGAAGGAGCCCGAAGGGTCCAGAGTTGCCATTAATCGGTGGTCACATAAATTACATCAAGAACCTTACAGGTAAAAGAAATGTATACAAGTCCTTGCACATTATAACTAGGACCCTGGAATAGACTCTGAAAAACGCAATCCGGTCCTTGACCACCGGAGAAGAAGGAGTTCTCGACGCCAATTGCCACCGCCGAGAAGCAGAAGGGCCTCCACATTGGCACGTCGGCCAGGAGGCTGAAGGGGCTACAGATCCCGAAGAACCGCAGCGCGAAGTGGCTCCATACGCCAAGAATAATGGTAGCGCAAATTCGTCGCCATTTGGGAAGTCCGCAGAGATCGGCAACAAGACCCTGACGACGAGAAACCAGCCAGAAAACACCTTTCTCCTAACCACATCCATCACCATGGTGGCAGAAGCAAGAAGAGACAAGGCAAATTCGGGCCAGATAATCGCCAGAGAAGTGGACCTTATTATAGGGGCGAGTGGCGATCTTCCTCGTCGCCGCCTTTGGCTCTCCCCACAAGAGCGCCACCACGGGAGGAAGAAAGGCCACATAGAGCTTGGCGAAGTCCAACGCCGGCAGCTCGAAGCACCCAAGGGAGACCTTATTCGGAGGGATGCTCGTCCACGACCAGCTCGTCAATACCGCCGCCTGCCACCAGCGGAGTACGTCGGAGCGGGTGAGGCGCGAGGTGCCGTAGATATGGTCACCTGAGACCACCGCCCGACCCTTAATCGCCACGGAGGCAAACGCCACAAGGGACAAACCTAAAGCTACTATACTACACAGGAGGGGACCCTCACCCGACCTCGCCGCCGACCATCGCCGGAGAGGAGGGGGGAGGGGCCGAACGGCCCGGGGAGGAGGAACCCTAGGAACAATATAGATGGGGATGAGAGCTATTCGGAGGGGAGGACTCTATCAGTTTCTCTAGTCGACAACGCTGTGCTTTACACCAACGTCCACGACTGGCTACACCAGCGGCAGCTCGGCCCCTCCGCGGAGGAGGAGGGGTGGGGGCAGCCTCGTTGAGGCAGAGCTCCGGGACGCGACTGGTCAGGCCGAGAGCCGCGGGGGACCAGGTCCCGGCGCGGATGCCTGCGGGGCGGGCTACCATGGCCGACGCGAAGCGGCGTAGGAGCACGCGGGCCTCCGGCGAGGGCGTGGGGAGGGCGAGCAACGGTGTCGGGTCCTCGTTCTCCTCCTTCACCTCTGGCGCGGGGAGGTTGAGGTTGGGGAGCACTAGGAGGGCGCGAGCAGGGGCTGCGACCTCGATCTCCTCCTTCTTCGTCTCCGACTGGAGGCTGGTCGGCGGAAGCGCGTCCATGGGAGCCTGGAAGAACTCCGTCACGTCAGCGTAGCCTGGCGTCGCGAAGTGTTCCGGGTCCTCGTCGGAGGGCGTCGGGGACGGGAGGCAGGGGCCGAACCCGTGGCGCTGGTAGTACAGCCGTGGAGGCGGTGCCTCACATTCCTCGTCGCTGAAATCATGCTCCAGGTCGTCGATGAGCCATCCGGCGCTCGGCCTGCCCAGCAGCCATTCCATGGGCGGGACTACGAAGGCCGGTGGAGGAGGGAGCAGGTCTTCGGCGCCGGCGGTGATGTTGGAGGCAGAGGCCTCGTCCTCATACTCGACATTGACCTGTTCTACAACAACTTCCGGTACGACGGCGACCTCCGGTGCCACAGCGACGTCTGGTACCACGGCGACAACCTCCGGCACGACACCAACCTCCGGCGTGGCCGGAATCTCTTCCCGGGGCACAACTGCCCTGGTACTTGGTCCTGGTGCTCTAGGGGAGTGGCGGCGCTGCTCCCAGCGGTTACCACGGAGGTGGTTCCGGTTGTGATGGCGGCGGAAACCACCACCAGGGATGTAGCGACGACTAGGGGCACCAAACAGTGCCCTGCGGTGGTGGAGGCCGCCTTTCCTGTTATGGCGACGCTGAAGGCGGCGGCCAATGTTCCGGCCAAAATTCCGGCGACGTGCAGTGGCACGGCCGAATGTCTGGTGACGAAAATGGGAGCGGTCATGTTCCCTGGCAACAAATCGTGCAAAGGAAAAAGCTAGTTCCGGCAGCGGCGGCGGCCGGAAAGACATCTTCTTTCTCACCTTTCTTTGTTCTTCTCGAGCGGCCTAGTCGCTCCCGGGTAGAGCAAGTGCTGATGACGTGAAGAAGTACACAGAGATTGAAGTGAATGAGCGATACTTTATTGATGAACAGTTCACCTATATATAGGTCTTGAACCGGTGCTTACAATATCGGTTGTATAGGTCGGTGTCCTTTCGGAAGGACACGGTGACTATTCACTATGTACAGCGGTTTGAACAATTCCAAATATTCTAACTGCTATATAGAATATTCTAAAGAATCTTATTAACTGCCTACTTAGCCTAGAACTAACGCTATTGATTCCTAAAAAAAGGACTCTCCACCTAGACATGTTAAGAACCACCGAATCATCAGTTTCCGTGGAGCCACGCATAGAAAAGCCCAAATTATTATTTATACTAAACTTGTATACTCTTGTATAACTCACTTTGTCAATATATGATAATTGACTACTATATTTTCTCATATTCTAACCAATTTTAACCAAACATCTTATGAATTTGGAGATATAAGTTTTTCACACGACTCTAGTATCTTCTGTTGCAAATGTCACTTGCAAAGAAAATGGTATTCTATAATTAAAATTTAATATTTATTTTTATTTTTGTTCAAAATAATTCCCTCAAGAAACTATTCAATCATTTTTTTTCAAGCTATTGGATCTAAAAAATATACATATAATACAACTTGAAAATATCTAGTTGGACAACCTTGCGAATAATTGTAGATGCACATATAGTTGGATTATTATATATGGTTGTATTCAGTTTTGTATGCTTAAGTATTTTGTAGGAGATATAAAGTGGATCCGTAAAAAATACGTATTGTTTTCACGAATGTGCACAAAATAAATACGTAGAGGTTTCTACAATGTAAGAATGCCAATCTTATTTAAGGTGTATGTAATAATCTTTCCTCGGCTTAGATGAATTGCTTATTTCATGGTTCTTTCATCGAGTTGGTGGAATCGAGATGACCCAATTATGTGATGCATCAGAACCAATGATGCTTGAATTAAATTACACTCCTGCAAAAAAAAGGTCATAATTATATTTTGAACTTGCGAACTGTTAAGAAAGTTGTTGCCACTATCTACGCTAGGGAGTTCACTAACACTTTGTTGAATTTTACTTAGTCCACCAAGGATCCTCTCCACAGGGAGCTCTATGTACTTCCTAGGTGTAGTGCAATCAGCCAGAAAATACCACCATCACTAGTTGCTTGCATGAATAATATGCATGGCGGATTATCATGTCGGCGTGGTGCGTGACTCGGTATGCTAAAACTGATCCTGCTCTCAGTGTGAAGTGTGAGAGCAGGAAGAAGTGTCCCCAGGGGTCCACACCTCCTAGTCAAAGAACATGTATGGTCAATAGTGATCTACCCGAAGTTAATGTAGATAATAAAAGTATATGCACTACCGATTAGAGCAAGTTGATGATATAGTATGTTGTTGGCTATAAGAAAATTGACACATCATCTATAGCATATAGCCTGCTGTAGCCAATATGTACAATAGTTATAACCTACAAAAATAAAGTACTTAATCAATACGTGGTCTACATGTCATTCTCATAAAGTGGCTACTGTTGAAATATATTGTCTAGCTCTTTTCATCAGTTCGCAACCAACAGTCCGAACTGATGAAAAGGGTTAGACAATTTATTTCAACACTCACCCTAGATCTTTGGCCTATTGTGACGCTTGTTTGGGGAGCCGTAATATTTATTTTTTATTTTTGCATTGGCCAAGATTTGATCCTAGGACCTCCTGCTCTGATACCATATTGAATTATATGCGCTAGCCAACACAACCAAAAGTCCAAACTGATGAAAAGGGCTAGACAATTTATTTCAACACTCACCCTACGTCTTTGCCCTTTGACCTATTGTGACGTTTGTTTAGGGAGACGCAATATTTGTTTTTAATTCTTGCGCTGGCCAGGATTTGATCCTAGGACCTCCTGCTCTGATACCACATTGAATTGCATACACTAGCCAACGCAACCAACAATCCGAACTAGTGGAAAGGGCTAGACAATATATTTCAACACTCACCCTACGTCTTTCGTCCTTTGGCCTATTGTGACGCATGTTTGGGGAACCGCAATATTTATTTTAATTCTTGCGTTGGCTAGGATTTGATCCTAGGACCTCCTACTCTGATACCATATTGAATTGCATGCACTAGCCAACGCAACCAAAAGTCTGAACTGATGGAAAGGGCTAGAAACTTTATTTCAATACTCACCCTACATCTTTGCCCTTTGGCCTATTGTGACGTTTGTTTGGGGAGATGCAATATTTGTTTTTAATTCTTGCATTGGCCAGGATTTGATCTTAGGACCTCTTACTCTGGTACCATATTAAATTGAATGCACTAGTCAACGCAACCAACAGTCCGAACTAGTGGAAAGGGCTAGGCAATATATTTCAACACTCATCCTACGTCTTTGCCTTTTGGCGTATTGTGACGTTTGTTTGGGGAGCCACAATATTTGTTTTAAATTTTTGCGTTGATCAGGATTTGATCCTAGGACCTCCTGCTCTGATACCATATTGAATTGCATATGCTAGCCAACGCAACCAAAGTCCGAACTGATGAAAAGGGCTAGGCAATTTATTTTAACACTCACCCTAGGTCTTTGCTCTTTGGTCTATTGTGACGTTTGTTTGGGGAGCCACAATATTTATTTTAAATTCTTGCATTGACCATGATTTGATCCTAGGACCTCCTTCTCTAATACCATATTGAATTGCATGCGCTGGCCAACGCAACCAAAAATTCGAACTGATGGAAAGGGCTAGACAATTTATTTTAACACTCACCCTACGTCTTTGCCCTTTGGCCTATTGTGATGTTTGTTTGAGGAGATGTAATATTTGTTTTCAATTCTTGCATTGGCCAGGATTTAATCCTACGACCTCCTGCTCTGATACCATATTGAATTGGATGCGCTAGCCAATGGAACCAAAAGTTCGAACTGATGAAAAGGACTAGGCAATTTATTTCAACACCTACGAGCATATGCTTGAGCTAGTTTTTAACTTATAGCCCGCTTACATTCTCTCTCCTCTTCTCTCCAGTCCACCTCACCCAAATTATACTATTTTATCTCTTTAGTCAGCTGACTGTACCCTATTACACTTGCTCTTAGTCACACTTGGCTCTCCGACGACTAGGGTACTCATGTACCTTAAGTTCACACTTTTTGTTAATTAAGAGCCTTGCTTCGGTACCCCCCCCCCCCACACACAACAAAATTTTCAACCCGGTAGCGTGTATCGGGCGGGATCAGGGTGAGATCTAGTCGCGTACTGGCCCCCGTATACAACAATCGCGCATACAGCCGGACCGGGGTCAAGTTGTATATTGTGCTGATCATTCATGCAAAAAAAAATCTATGCTAATCGTTCGTGTAGCGTATGTACTAGTCCACGGAAGCAGCTCGATCGTGTAGATCTCTCCTGGCCGCCATTGCTGGACGCACTCTCACTCGCCGTCCTCGCACAGTTCCTCCACCCTCCTCGCTGTAGATCTACCCGGACGCCGTTCCCTCCGGCCCGCGTCGCCCTCAGCCCGCCCGGCTTGGGCCCTATCCATCCTCCAACATCTCTCCACGACCGACGACGCCATCTCTCTTATAAGGTAGGCTGCGAGGACGTAGTTCCTTCCATCGCCTCCACCAACAGCCGGTGATGGAGTTCGCCGGAAGCTCTCTAGGAGCGGTGGGGGCCGACTGTGAGTTCGCCAGAAGCTCTCTGGGAGCAGTGGTGGCCGACTGGGAATTCGTCGGAGTTCACCGGAAGCTCTCCGGGAGCGGTGGTGGCCGACTAGGAGTTCGCCTGGGACAAAACCGATGGGGACAGACGGAAATAGGAGTATAGAACCCACTCAAAGCAAATCAGAACCTGTTATCGCAACAAAAAGTGCTTAGGGGGAGAGGGTTACCGAAGCAAGAGTGGTTAATTAATGGTTGCCTCCTGCGCAGGCCGTTTACCTGCCTCTATTGGTTGATCTTTTGGTGAACTTTTCATCCAGGCTCGGTCGCATTTCGCATCCTAGTTGGAGCAACGAAATTGGGATCTGTCTAGAGACATTTGAAAATGGTAACCATTGCGCAGTGAGGCGTTTACTGTGTCATTCCAGGTTTCGTACTGGGCGGCGTATAAACATGCATGTCATCACGCACTCGGTGCCTCTTAGGATAGAATGGGACCACACATCAATGCTGATCGAAATGACCTTGACATACTGTATTTACATTTATGATCGTACACAGTCACAGACACACTGACAGATCCTAGACCTCAAACACACGCGATCACGGTGGAAATTTCATGGATTTGAATTGCGCCGCCGCTCTGAACCTCTCCCTGCGATGAACACACCAACAACACAGGGAACAGAGAGATTTTGCGAACGTTCTGCGTCTTTTCTGCTTTCCTTTTATTCAGTCGATCTACGTTTCTTGGAACGTGACTGAATCACCGCTAGCACTCCTCCACGATCCTACAGACCCGCGCTATCCCATGGCAGATCGAGAAGGAGCCGACCCAAACAGCTACGACTAGTTCTACACCTCTACGTGAACGTGCACATATCAGGTTCCTTATTCAGCTATTACAGAAAACAACTAACTGTGACACATAACGACATCACCGTCAGGTGTCACGACACAAAAGCTGAATTAACAGAAAGAAAACTACTTTAGATTAACAGGAGCAACAAGGATAACTTCTCACATTCTCTCCCTTAGACTTTGTTGCTCTTGTCCAGAATCTCCATCCTGATCCTCTGCTTCATTTCTTGGAATTTCACTCTTCCCAATGGCTTGGTCAGGATGTCAGCATACTGATCTTCAGTTCTTACATACTCCACGGCCACCTTCCCTGTATCAACACATTCACGAATGAAGTGATATCGTATGTCAATATGCTTACTTCTCTCATGGTGCACCGCGTTTTTACTCAAGGAGATCGTTGACTGATTGTCCACCTTGAGTGTCACCTGAACTGAATCATCATCCAGCAGATCACCAAGCAACCTTGCTAGCCATATACCTTGGCAAGCTGCAGAAGTTGCTGCGATGTATTCTGCCTCACAAGAAGAGAGAGCAACGACCTTTTGCTTCTGTGAGACCCAGCTGACAAGGCTTGTACTGAGATAGAAAATGACACTTGAAGTACTTTTTCTGTCATCAACATCTCCGGCCATGTCACTGTCGTTGTACCCGACCAGGAGAAGATTAACCCCTTTCTTCATCTCATAGTAACAGCCGTGAGTCAGAGTGCCATGCACATACCTCAACAGATGTTTTACCGCTGCCATGTGTTCCTCAGTTGGCTTCTCCATGTACCTACTGATGATTCCGATAGCATAGCAGATATCTGGACGCGTGTGGACCAAATACCTCAAACTCCCCACCACACTCCTATAGAATGTTGGATCAACAGTCGGTCTGGAACTTACTTTACTCAGTTTCAGTCTGTGCTCCATTGGAGTTTGAGTTGCATTGCAATTCTTCATGCCACACTTGTCCAGGACCTTTTCAGCATAGGCAGATTGACAAAGAGAAATACCTTGAGCTGATTGATTCACTTCTATCCCAAGATAATAGCTGAGTAATCCCAAATCACTCATTCTGAAATTGTCCTTCATTTCCTTTTTGAAGACATCAATCTCCCTCTTGCTGTCTCCTGTAATGATCAGGTCGTCTACATAGACACCAACAAGTAAACTTGAGTTTCCCTGTTTTCTTTTGTAGACAGCGTGCTCAACTGGACATTTTGTAAATCCAATATTCACAAGTGTCTTATCTAGTTTGGCATTCTAGGCACGGGGTTCCTGCCGAAGACCATATAGTGCCTTACTTAATTTCAGCACCTTGTGTTCTTTTCCTTTCTCAACAAAGCCTGGAGGTTGTACCACATAAACCTCTTCCTCTAAATCACCATTCAAAAATGCTGACTTCACATCCATGTGGTGTATCTCCCAACCTCTTTGAGCTGCTAAAGCTACCAACAGGTGCACAGTTTCAAGGCGTGCAACAGGAGCGAATACCTCATCGAAATCGATCCCTTCCCTTTGCACGTATCCTTTGCCACTAGTCTTACTTTGTGCTTAATCACAGATCCAGTTGAGTCCTTCTTGAGTTTATAGACCCACTTCAGTCCAATTAGTTTGTGTCCTCTCGGCAGATCACACAAGGTCCATGTGCCATTGGATACTATTGATTGCATTTCCACCTTCATTGCAGCTGGCCAGCATGTCTCCTTTTCTGCCTCAGCATATGAGCTTGGTTCCTCCATTCCGAGCAGACAGAGGCATGAGTAATCACCTTCTATCTTGGTGGTTTCCTCATAAATTTCTTCCAAAGCTCGCTTGCCCTGAGGGCCTTGTGACGGCTTAGACCGCGGACTCTCCTGCACACTGGCTGCGAGTGGCGTGGCTTGAGTCATGGGTGAGTGTGGAGACCCTAGATCCTGCGGCAATGCAGTACCATCGCCTGCTCGCCGAGTCTTGGTTGCCGCCGCAACAGAGGAACTGGGCGACTTCGCTGCTGCAGCAGGAGTCTGATGCAACCTATCGTTCTCTTCCCTGACAGGGTACACAACATGAAAGGCTGGCTCGAGTGTGCTCTTCTCGGTAGAGTCATCTGTCCATTCCCAGCATCTGTCTTCCTCGAACACTGCATCACGCGTCACATGGAGCTTTTTCTCGATTGGATCATACATCTGATACGCCTTAGACTGAGGCTCATACCCGATAAATACCATGCGTGATCTCCGATCTGCAAGCTTTGTGAGGTGCTTCCCCCACTTTCTTCACGTGTGCTACACACCCAAAAGTTCGGAGGTGATCAACATTAGGCTTCTTCCCATGCCAGGCCTCATATGGAGTTTTTGCTGTCAGAGCTTTGGTGGTGGCCCTGTTTAGGAGATAAACTGTTGTAGCTACTGCCTCTCCCCAAAACTTTCCAGGGACATCCATCGTTTTCAGCAAGCTTCTTGCCATATTAACCACCGTTTGATTCCTTCTCTCGACAACTCCATTTTGCTGTGGGGAATATGGGGCTATCAGGTGGCGGTTTATGCCGAGCTCTACGCAATATAGATCAAACTGTTTCGAGGTGAACTCTCCACCTCTATCTGTGCGAAGCACTTTTAGTTTGTGTCCTGAATCCAGCTCTGCCCCAACCATAATTCTCTTCACGGCATCAAACGCTTCATCTTTATTTTTCAGAAACGATACCCACATGTAGCGAGACATGTCGTCTACAAGTAGTAGGAAATATTTCTTTCCTCCATGGGCTGCCGGTGAGATGGGTCCACATAAGTCACCATGCACCAGTTGTAGGGGTGCCGAAGCTCTGAATTTTTCCACTGATGGAAATGGTAGTCTCTTCTGCTTACCAAGCATGCATCCATCACACACTAGATCCATCTGTTCTATCTAAGGCATACCTTCGACCAGGTTGTCATTGGCAAGCTGTTTCAGAGCACAGAAATTGAGGTGTCCATATCTCTTGTGCCATAACCATGACTTGTCATTGCCATAGGCCAACAAGCACACTGGCTTTGCCTGCTCGATGTTCAGGATGTACATCCTATTCCTGTTCCGTTTCACCCTAGCAAGCAAAAATCTATCCCTGTACCAGACCTGCATGACACCGTCTTCTGCAGCGTACTTGCAGCCGATCTCATCCAACTGTCCCAAGCTTATTATGTTATTTCTAAGCTTCGGGACATAATAGACATCGGTTAGAACTCGGTGATCTCCTGTTAGACACTGCATCAGAATCGAGCCCTTGCCACAGATGTCAACTGTCAAACCGTCACCGAAACTGCCCTTGCCCTTTACCGTGTGATCAAGTTTAGAGAATTTCTCCGGGCAGCCTGTCATATGATTGCTGGCCCCAGTGTCGAGATACCAGGCTGTGTCTCGACTTCCAGTGAGCTTGGGTATCACCTCCTCTCATTCAGTAACACCTGCTCATATTCTACCACGGTGGACTGATACATTGCAAATGTATCTATAATTTTTGATGTTCCATGCTTGGTTTTATCTACTTTCTTATGTTTGTTCCAACTTTGGAGTACTTTTCATATGATTTATTGGACTAACCTATTAACAAGATGCCACAGTGCTAGTTGCCTGTTTTCTGCTGTTTTTGGTTCCAGGAAGTCAGAAAAAGAATATTCTTGGAATTGGACGGGACAAAAGCCAAAGTTACTATTTTCCCGGAAGACTCACGGAGCCAGAAGGAGAGTCGGAGAGGGGCCACAAGGTGGCCACACCCCCCTTGGCACGGGCCAGCCCAGGCCGCGCCAGGGCATGGTGTGGGCCCCCTGGCTGGCCACTGACCTTGCCTCCTTCGTCTATAAGAGCCTCCCGATACCAAAATCCTAAATAGTCAATCAGAAATCCACGAAAAGTTCCACAGCACCGCCGCCACCGAAGGGGAGATTCGAGGGACAGAAAGTCTCTGTTCCGGCACCCTACCGGGATGGGGAAGTGCCCCCGGATCCATCTCCATCGATCTCCATCGCCATCTCCATCACCATTGCTGATTCCCATGATGAGGAGGGAGTAGTTCTCTCTCGAGGCTAAGGGTTCTACCGGTAGCTATGTGTTCATCTCTCTCTATGCATGATCTTATTGAGATCATGAGCTTGTAATCTATAGATCTACCTTGCTACTCAAGTGCTTTAATAGATCTCTGTTCTCCCCATGTGTGTGAAGTTGACAGTGTGCACACCATGGTGGCACTTAGGCTAGAGATTATAAATACTTGTTATGAGCTATATTTGGAGTTGGATGTATCTATGAAATTGTGGTGTTTGTTGGAACCATCTAGTGCTCAAGGTGACAGTGTGGGGTTTTCTAGATGAGAAAGATGAAATTTGAGGTGTGCTATTATAGCCCTACCATGGATTAGAGTGTCCAACCGGAGAGTAGTTCAGAGTAGTATCATAAAGAGGATATATTTATATGAGAGTGTTCACTAGTGAAAGTATGATCCCTAGGCCTTGTTTCTAAGCATTGATACACCGTTTGCAATTAGATCTGTTACATGTTTGCTTGCTTCCTTCTTTATTTAAGTTTGCCTTTAGTCTTTTCCCACGTCAACCACATCCCATCAAGCTATTTTCTATCACCGTTACCACTTATAATTATCCATACCACTTGTATTTCATTATCTATTCGCCGAACTAGTGCACCTATACACCTGACAAGTGTATTGGGTGTGTTGGGGACACAAGAGACTTCTTGTATCTTGATTGCAGGGTTGCTTGAGAGGGAATACCTTTGACCACTTCCTCCCTGAGTTCGATAAACTTTGGGTAATCCACTTAAGGGAAAACTTGCTGCTGTTCTACAAACCTCTGCACTTGGAGTCCCAACAACTGTCTACAAGAATAGAAGTGCGTAGACATCAAGCTATTTTCTGGCGCCATTGCCGGGGAGGTAAGGTAAAGGTATTCACACCGGATGATTAAAGAAGAAGAACCTCCCACGGCAAACGCCTATTTTATGGCGTCGTTGCTGGGGAGGTAAGGTAAAAGAGGAAAGAGAGGAAAGAGAGAAAAAAACACCATATTCACATGGTAAATAAGAAGATTGCTGAGATGCTCGTTGTCTGCTTGCCTTGTCATTTTGATATGGGGATTCTTCCGTATCATCGGGCAAGGGGTACCCCGTTGGCGGTTCTCTATGATACACATGTATTTACGATGACAAGAACTTACAGGTGACTAAACTTGAGTAGCATGAGGAGCGGCCCTCGTATACAAGGGACATGAGATTTCTAACTTATACTTCGTCAAGCATATACACCATAGTTTGTTCACTTTAACCTTAATCACTTCAAGATGCTTATGATAGGGGCAATGAGAGCTGAAAGCTATAAGTACCATAATTTTTGGAAGCTCTTCATGAGACTTGAATCCATACTTCCTTCTATGAAGGCCTTTCTTCCACCATTATATTGAGTCTCCACCTTCTACCTTTATGCACCTACTTTGAGAGCATAGTGGCCATTCTTAGTTCTATGTGCATTGTCCCAAGACTAGTTGATTGATGCATACTTTGATATTACTTGTTTTAAACTATTTGTATCTAGTCACTCTTATGAACTTTGAAGGTGTCCTATGCATTTATATTTGCTACTCTATGAGGGACAAGCTGAATACTATTATGCTATGTTTTCTTTATGTGAAACAAACAAACGTCTTGCAAAGCATTTTTATTCATGAATCTTTTGTTTGTGCCTTTTCATGTTGTATCATAGTTTCTTTGTCTTATTGCTTCAACTTTGTCTTTCATGTTATGATTGAAGTACTATGATCCCAGCTTTGAATGTTTTACAAATACTTTGATCAAGTCTTTGATGGTGCATGTCACCTCAAAAATTATTCTTTCTTTTAATCACTTACCTACTCGAGCACGAGCAGGAGTTAAGCTTGGGGATGTTGATACATTGCAAATGTATCTATAATTTTTGATGTTCCATGCTTGGTTTTATCTACTTTCTTATGTTTTGTTCCAACTTTGGAGTACTTTTCATATGATTTCTTGAACTAACCTATTAACAAGATGCCACAGTGCTAGTTGCCTGTTTTCTGCTGTTTTTGGTTCCAGGAAGTCAGAAAAAGAATATTCTCGGAATTGGACGGGACAAAAGCCAAAGTTACTATTTTCCCGGAAGACTCACGGAGCCAGAAGGAGAGTCGGAGAGGGGCCACAGGGTGGCGACACCCCCCTTGGCACGGGCCAGCCCAGGCCACGCCAGGGCATGGTGTGGGCCCCCTGGCTGGCCACTGACCTTGCCTCCTTCGTCTATAAGAGCCTCCCGATACCAAAATCCTAAATAGTCAATCAGAAATCCACGAAAAGTTCCACAACACCACCACCACCGAAGGGGAGATTCAAGGGACAGAAAGTCTCTGTTCCGGCACCTACCGGGATGGGGAAGTGCCCCCGAAGCCATCTCCATCGATCTCCATCGCCATCTCCATCACCATTGCTGATTCCCATGATGAGGAGGGAGTAGTTCTCTCTCGAGGCTAAGGGTTCTACCGGTAGCTATGTGTTCATCTCTCTCTCTATGCATGATCTTATTGAGATCATGAGCTTGTAATCTATAGATCTACCTTGCTACTCAAGTGCTTTAATAGATCTCTGCTCTCCCCATATGTGTGAAGTTGACAATGTGCACACCATGGTGGCACTTAGGCTAGAGATTATAAATACTTGTTATGAGTTATATTTGGAGTTGGATGTCTCTATGAAATTGTGGTGTTTGTTGGAACCATCTAGTGCTCAAGATGACAGTGTGGGGTTTTCTAGATGGGAAAGATGAACTTTGAGGTGTGCTATTATAGCCCTACCATGGATTAGAGTGTCCAACCGGAGAGTAGTTCAGAGTAGTATCATAAAGAGGATATATTTATATGAGAGTGTTCACTAGTGAAAGTATGATCCCTAGGCCTTGTTTCTAAGCATTGATACACCATTTGCAATTAGATCTATTACATGTTTGCTTGCTTCCTTCTTTATTTAAGTTTGCCTTTAGTCTTTTCCCACGTCAACCACATCCCATCAAGCTATTTTCTATCACCGTTACCACTTATAATTATCCATACCACTTGTATTTCACTATCTCTTCGCCAAACTAGTGCACCTATACACCTGACAAGTGTATTGGGTGTGTTGGGGACACAAGAGACTTCTTGTATCTTGATTGCAGGGTTGCTTGAGAGGGAATACCTTTGACCACTTCCTCCCTGAGTTCGATAAACCTTGGGTAATCCACTTAAGGGAAAACTTGCTGCTGTTCTACAAACCTCTGCACTTGGAGGCCCAACAACTGTCTACAAGAATAGAAGTGCGTAGACATCATGGACTGATACAGCTCCACTGTCTCCGTCAGCAGCAGAGAGGGATTCTCATCCTCCTCCTTCGTCAGATTTTCCTTCTCTTTCTTAGGCTCAGGATAGTCAGATTGAAAGTGACCAAAATCATTGCAATTATAGCACCATACCTTAGAGATATCAAACTTTCCCTTCTTCTTGTCCTTTCCATGGTCCTTGCCCGAGTTCTTGCTAGTCTTGCCATGATCACCACGGCCACTGGTTTTCTTCCCAGTGGTCTGACTTGAACTGCCTGCACTATCGTTGCTCCTTTTGACTTTCAAAAGCTGCTCTAGTGCCTTGGTGATAAGCATCAGCTGCTCGTCTTTCCCGCCACCGCTCCGGCGGCGACCTCGCTGGCCATTCTCAAATGCAGCAAGCCTCCCAACAGCCTCAGACACTGGCATCGTGGACAGATCTCCCCATTGCTCAATGGTGTTCACAACATCTGCAAACCGATCTGGCACTCCATTGAACAAAACTTCAATAATAGTTTCATCGTTGATTTTCTCACCTAGGGATCGAATCTCGGCGACGAGGGTAGTCAATCTCTGCCTGAATGCTGCAACGGTCTCGCCGTCGTCCATCTCCAGCCGATCGAGTTGCCGCTTCAGCTGCTTGACATGGGCCCTTTTGACGCGGTCCTCGCCGACCCGCATCTAGCGGATAGCCTCCCACGCCTTGGCCCCCATGTCGTACTCGGAGATGGACATCACCATGGTGTCAGGGAGTGACTGCGAGAGCGCCGTGAAGGCATCCTCATCCCTGGCTTGCTCATACTCACCATTGTCGTCGATCGCCGACCAACATCCGAGGGTGCGCATGATGATGCACATCTTCATGGCCCACACGCCATAGTTGGTGTCCCTCAGTTGTGGGTACTGCACTGGCATGCCTCCGCGCGATGATGTCCTGAGAATGACCGTGCCTTCACTTGCACTTGCATCTGAAGGGAATATGCCCGAGAGGCAATAATAAAGTGGTTATTATCTTATTCCATGTTTATGATAGATGTTTATTTTACATGCTAGAATTGTATTGATCGGAAACATCAATACATGTGTGTTTAATAAACAAAAAGGGTTCCTAGTTATGCCTCTCTTATAGACTAGCTTGTTGATTAACAAGATGATCAAGGTTTCCTGATCATGGACATTGGATGTTGTTAATAACAAGGTCACACCATTGGTGGAATGATGTGATGAACATTCATCCGAAGTATAGCATTACGATCAAAGTCATTATGTTTATATTGCTATAACATCATACGAAGTAATCTTTATCCTTAGACCATGAGATCATGTTAATTGCTAACACCGGAAGAGTATCTTGATAACATCAAACGTCACACCGTAACAGGGTGACTATAAAGGTGGGTTCAGTGCTACAAAGGTGTTATGTTGAGGCTCATGGATCAAGAGTGGGATTTGTCCATCCCGATGACGGATAGATATACTCTGGGCCCTCTCGGTGATATCACATTGAAATAGCTTGCAAGCAAGTGATGTGATCACTAGAATGTTATATCACCGGAACGAGAAAAGAGTGCATGTCGGTAACGAGATCAAACTAGGTATGGAGATACCAATGATCGAATGTCGTACATGTAATATATCGTGGGACAAAGGGATTTAGTTACTAGCGTTAAAGGTTCTCACGATCACAGAAGTCATCGTCGAATGTGTAGGAGTCAGTACGGATCTCCAGGTCCCTCTGCTGATTATTGATCGGAGAGGGGTCTCGATCATGTCTGCATTATTCGCGAACCGTAGGGTGACACACTTAAGGGATACCGACACCATTTGGAGCAAATATGTTTCAGATAAAGATTTAAGAAAGCGCTGGAATTATTTCAATAGACACCGAAACTGTTTCGGGTGAAAATGCTGAAATTGGTTCTGCATGTAATATTGAAATGTTGCAGGTGTTTTATCTGAATGTTTGTTAATTAAAGTAATTAACAAAATTCTGAATAAAAATAATAAAAGTGTTTTATTAAATGAGAGAGCATTAAATTTGGAGAAATTTAATGCATTTAAAGTGGAGACTTTAAAAGAGAATGTGAAGGGGCAAATTTATGTGGAGGGAGTTACCACCACATGAATGGAGGAGGTGAAGGGTCACCTCCTCCATGCGCCGGCCATGAAGGAGGGGCACCCCCCTCCTCCTATAAAAGGCCGCCCCCTCCTCACTTCTCACACACACCTCCTTGTGAAGGATCTCTCTCCCCCTCTAGTATTATTCCCCCATGGTATCGGATTAGCGAGATACATGTTCCCGATGGCTTTATCTAGAAAGGAGTTGCTGCTTCCGCTGCTTTGCTGGAGCGAGGGACGGAGGTTGTCGGGGTACTGGACGTGTGTGCGATCACGGATGCACCGCTGCTTTGCGGTGCTGGACTTGGTGGTGCTGGAGCCAGACCTGCTGGACTTCATCACGATCTTGAGATCAGCAAGTGTACGACTACATCAACCACGAGTTCCTACTCGTTAACAAAGCTCGTTGTCTACGAGGGTAAGTTCTCGTTGGATGTATGTCCACCCATTGCTTTGTACCTAGTAGATAGATCTTGGCGTGTAGTTCACACCGTAGGAAAATTTTTGTTTTCTATGCTGCGGACCCAACAGTGATATCAGAGCCTGATCTATGCGTAGGTGCTTTGCATGGGTAATACACATATGTTTATATGTGGGCGATGATGATCATGTTATTGCTTCTTTCATGTATTTTGGATATTGGTGGCATAGTGGGATGAAGCGGCCCGGACCAACCTTACATGTCATCGTACATGAGACCGGTTCCACGACTGACATGCAACTTGTTTTGCATAGGTGACTGGCGGGTGTCTGTCTCTCCTACTATAGTCAATATCTGATTTACAACGAGTTGCTAATAACTTAGTTATCCTCGTTGTGGTTCATGTTCGTAGGTAAGACCGGTTCTATCTCCGAAAGCCCTAAGCCACGTAAAACTTGCAATTGATAAATTAGAGGTGTCTAGTTTAGATCGTTGCTGGGCTAGTGTATTGATATGGTATTGTTGTAAGTAGATGTATGATAGATACTCTTACAACACACTCAACATGTAAGTTCCATAGACCTTGACCTTACACACAAAGGAATGATAGAGATCATACCACGATGCAAGTGATAGAGATCAAATGCATGGACCACATCATCTCACTTTACACATTAGATGTTAGCATCTTATACTGCTAGTTTGGCGCTTTCTGTAGCATTGTAAGATGATCCCTCATTTAAATATCAAGATAAAATGTGTTCTTCCTTAAGTATGCACCGTTCTATGGATCATGTTTTCGAGACATCACGTGATGATCAGGTGTTCTCAACTCTACGCTTTCATGCAACGGGTGTAAGACAGTTTTACACATGCGAATACTAAGGTTCTTACTTGGCGAGCCTAGCATGTACAGACATGGCCTTGGAACACGGACCGAAAGGTTAAGCATGAGTCATATAGTTGATGTGATGACCATATTGATGCTCGCCTTTGAAGCTACACCGACTCACGTGATGATCGGACTTGGTGTAGTTGATTTGGTTCATGTAATCACCAAAAAGGCACGAGGGATGTCGTTTTTGAGTGGGAGTTCATTTCTAATTTGGATTAGTCGAACTCAATTTGTCATAAACTAAATCGAAGTGAATTTGCATAATTTGTTGTAGTCATTCGCATCTGTTCACTACCTTATGCTTATTTTTAATTGAGATAATAGAACTATAGAATTCTGGATATTTACTTTACGAACTGGTATCGTATTGTTTTCAATGTCAATTTAAAGTTTATAAGTCATATTGCAAACTTTCAGCAAACTCTATTTACTCCATGAAGTTTAATAAGTAGTATTAAATAGAGAGTAAGAATTCCAATGTTAGTATCTAAAGTATCATGTTTGCCTCCATGATTATTGATATTCAAAAAGTTGTTTTAATATCAAGATTATATTGGAGCTAGAAATTGTTTCAGAAACCATCATGTGTGAAAGATATTGTGATATCTGAAACAATGTTTTTGGTTGCATTATGATAGAGTATAATTTAGCAAAATACATGTTCTCATATTGTATGAGAATTTGTGAAGTATGGAGATGCTAGGCATCCGAATCTACCAAAAAGGTTTTGGGAACTGATATTATACTCGTGATTCTTCCTTATAAGCTATAGTAGCTTGATCATGAAAGTTGTCATGATAAGGATGAATAGAAGATGTAAGTAAAATGTTTACTACACTAATAGATTACTAAAGAATGGATTTTTGAAAGAATGCCAAACATTTGATGATGGTGATCCACTTCAAAGTGCAAGTCCAAAGGTATTAGTATTTGACTATATATGCTTTGTACTATGTGTCATGTGAATGACACCACCATTGATGTTGATAGATTCTTTTAAAAGAAAAAGGAATTGCTGAAAGAGAATCTATAAAATATTTGGCAGAAAATATAAGGTTGGAGATGTCCAACTTGGGTATATAGAAGATATACATGTTATGGTTGTATTCCTTGCTTGTTAAAAAAATGTGGTTCTTAGCTATTGGATACCGAAATGGTTGGTATGAAGTGTCATACAGGACAACGCAATTCATGAACTACAATGGCCTAAGTAAACCAGCAAGAGAATGAGTGATGATGTTCATCGAAAACAAATAAAGTGTTATTGTGTTTTTCGTTGTCATCAAACCATGCCTTTAAGATTTGTTTAAATAATTGTTATTTTGTTCCGGTATCATGAGAACAATGGCTGTTCAAATAATTACCGTATTCCATAAAGGATGGATGAACTTTTACAAGTCTAGTTGGAGAAATCACATCCATAAACACTATTGCTAAAATGTCGCAATACAAATGATTGAAAGATCACTTATGAAGTGACATCGCTGTTTAAATTATATTTGAAAGAAAACATGAAGAAACTCCATGTTGATGGATTTTTGGAGTCTTTGATTTTGATCAATTGACGCATGTGAGACTTTCCTTGAGATAATTGAAACTCCGTCCATAGGCCAGAGAGGAACGGATGACTAGCTTATTGGAAATTGTGCATGCTGATGTGCATAGTCCATTATGTGTAGCCATATGCGATGGATCTTTTTGCTTCATATGCTTTCTCCGAAAATTTGAGTGAATATATCTATATATTTACTTAACAAGGAAGAAGTATGAAACATTTGAAAATTGTTCAAAGACTTTCAAGATGAAGTGGAAAATCATTGTAACAAGAAAATAAAGAGTTTATGATTCGATCATAAAGGAAGATATTTGAGTTACATGTTTAGCAAAAACACCTAAGACTTGAGGAATTGTTCCATGATTTGTGTTTCCCGATAAACCATAGGAGTATGGCATATTCGAGAGATAAAATCAAACCATGTTTGACATGGTAAGATCAAGGGTGTCATTTATAAAACTTCCATTATGTTTTAAGGATTGAAGCTTTAGAGACTACCGCTTTTACACTAAAAAGAGCACCATCGTGATCCATTGAAATGACACCATATGAGTTATGGTTTGGGATAAAACCAGAATTGTCTTTTCTTAAATTTTGGTATGCTATGCATAAGTAAAATGTTTACAACCAAAGTCGGAAAAGCACGTCTTTGTAGGTTATCCCAAAGAATTTGTTGGGAATTTCTCCATAACACCGAGGACAAAAGAGTTTGTTACTTGGAACGTCAAGTTTCTTGAGAAGGAATTTTTCGTGAAAAGTTAAGTGGGAGGACAATAGAACTTTGATAAGGTTGTTGGACCTTAGCTATATGTGCTATGTAGCGCAGCGCCGGAAAGTGTCCTGGTGGCGGCCACAATGCTCATGGCTCTCGTGATTACAAAAGGTGTGATCTCGGAGAACCGTGTGGGTCGGTAAGAATCAAATAGTAAGATTTGATAAGCAAGTCGTTATTGTTTTGACAATGATGAACCGACTACATGCAAAGAAGCGATGATGGGCCCTGACTCCATAAAATGACTAGAAGTCATAGAATCCGTGATAGTATCCATACACGAGAAAACAAGTTTCTGAACTTGGAAGACCCTCCGGAAAGGCGTGAAGCCTATCGGTCGTGTTTGGATCTATAAAGAAATAAGACATGGATGTTTAACATCTATGAAATAGTCGACATGTCGGAAAGAAGTTTACGACAATGTTCAAGGAGTTGACTATGACAAGATTTGATCTTTCATAGCGATATATAGTCTTGACGGATTAATGTAGCAACCACTACATATAATTTGGTATATGGTAGTTGAATAAATAAAACAAGGTTCTTCTAATAGAATGGTAACCTAGGACATGTACATGACATGGTCTGAAGGGTTTTGTTAATTCAAAGGGTGCTAAAAGGGCATGTAAACTTCAATAGTTGAAGTAAGCATAGCGGAGTTGGAATCTTCACCATGATGAAACTGTTAAAAGAGTTTAAATTCATCGGAGATGATGAAGATGCTTGCATTTGCAAGAAATTAAGTGGGAGCGCTGAGACATATTTCTAATACATTATGTAGAGGACATATTGTTGATTGGAAATGATGTATCTTGTATTGACACAAGTTAAGAATTTCATTAAAATAAGATTTCGATGAAAGACTTGGGCAAACCCGGAATATTAGGCATCAATATCTATATGGATAGATTAAGGCGCTAATATGGTTGTGCCAGACATACATATATGAGATATTGAAAGGTTTCAATATGAAAACAACAAGAAAGGTTCTTGCTGCGTGGAAAGGATTGTATCAAAATTCAAGTGTTTCAACACTTGGTGAGTAAAATCACATGAAGATTTTGATCGATTATACCATGATATGTATATATCCAGAATGTCCTATGCTCTAAATGTTATGAGCATATACCAGAATGATTCATAAGATGATCATTGGACAATAGTAAAGATATTCTTATGAGCTTTGGAAGAACTAAGAATATATAATGTATAAGTGACAAATAGTTAAAGGTAGTTCATTGTAAAGTGTTACATTGATACTAGTTTTGTCACAAGATACAAATTAAATTTATCTCAATTTAGACTATGGGTGGCACAATGTAATGGAAAGGATGTTCCATGATGGATTTGGATGAGTTCCAAAGTTAAGACATTGTGACGGATACTACAACAAAAGGCTAAGTATATGACTACTATAGTAGCAGCAAAGGATGGCATTTGTGTTAAGTAATTGTTATCAAACTAGGTGTGGTTCAAAGTGGGCTAATAATATGAAGATATATTGTGTGATAATAATATCAACATATTTTGAGCCGAACGAACTAAAGGTCTCACCAAAGGACCAAATCTATACAATGCCATCTCATTTGAGACTGAGTGATGCGTAGAGACGCAGAGACATGCAAATACACGTGGACCTGAAACTGTCAGATCCAGAGATTATGTTAACCACTAGCAATAGCGTATATGCAACACCAGAAAGCCATAGGTGTTCAATACGCAAAGTTTTACAAACTAGATTATTGACTCTAGTGCAAGTGGGAGACTGAAGGGAATATGCCCGAGAGGCAATAATAAAGTGGTTATTATCTTATTCCATGTTTATGATAAATGTTTATTTTACATGCTAGAATTGTATTGATCGGAAACATCAATACATGTGTGTTTAATAAACAAAAAGGGTTCCTAATTATGCCTCTCTTATAGACTAGCTTGGTGATTAACAAGATGATCAAGGTTTCCTGATCATGGACATTGGATGTTGTTAATAACAAGGTCACACCATTGGTGGAATGATGTGATGAACATTCATCCGAAGTATAGCATTACGATCAAAGTCATTATGTTTATATTGCTATAACTGAAGGAAATATGCCCTGAGAGGCAATAATAAAGTTGTTATTATGTATTCCTTGTATATGATAGATGTTTATTTTGCATGCTATAATTGTATTGATAGGAAACATCAATACATATGTGTTTAATAAACAAAAAGGGTTCCTAGTTATGCCTCTCTTATAGACTAGCTTGTTGATTAACAAGATGATCACGGTTTCCTGATCATGGACATTGGATGTTGTTAATAACAAGGTCACAGCATTTGTGAAATGATGTGATGAACATTCATCCGAAGTATAGCATTACGATCAAGTCATTATGTTTATATTTCTATAACATCATACGAAGTAATCTTTATCCTTAGACCATGAGATCATGTTAATTACTAACACCGGAAGAGTATCTTGATAACATCAAACATCACACCGTAACAAGGTGACTATAAAGATGGGTTCAGTACTACGAAGGTGTTATGTTGAGGCTCATGGATCAAGAGTGGAATTTGTCAATCCGGATGAAGGATAGATATACTCTGGGACCTCTTGGTGATATCACATTAGGATAGCTTGCAAGCAAGTGATGTGATCACTAGAATGTTATATCACGGGAACGAGAAAAGAGTGCATGTCGGTAACGAGATCAAACTGGGTATGGAGATACCGATGATAGAATCTCGGACATGTAATATATCGAGATACAAAGGGATTTAGTTACAAGCGTTAAAGGTTCTCACAATCACAGGAGTCATCGTTGAATGTGTAGGAGTCAGTACGGATCTCCAGGTCCCGCTGCTGATTATTGATCAGAGAAGGGTCTCGATCATGTCTGCATTATTCGCGAACCGTAGGGTGGCACACTTAAGAGTTACCGGACACCATTTTGGAGCACATATGTTTCAGACGAAAGAATTGCAAAGCGCAGGAATTGTTTCAATAGAAACCGGAAATTGTTTCGGGTGAAATTGCAGAAGGTGTTTTCTGCATGTGATATTGAAATATTGCAAGGGGCTATATGTGAATGTTTGTTAATTAAAGTAATTAACAAAATTCTGAATAAATTTAATAAAAGGAGTTTTATTAAATGAGAGAGCATTAAATTTGGAGAAATTTAATGCATTTAAAGTGGAGACTTTAAAAGGGAATGTGAAGAGACATTTTAATGTGGAGGAGTTACCACCACATGAATGGGGGAGGTGAGGGGTCACCCCCCCCCATGCGCCGGCCATGGAGAGAGGGGGCACCCCCCTCCTCCTATAAAAGGCCACCCATTCCCTCCTTCATCCTCACACCTCCTTGTGAAGGATCTCTCTCCCCCTCTAGAATTATTCCCCCATGGTCTCGGATTAGCGAGATACATGTTCCCGGTGGCATTTCGTCTGGAAGGATTTGTTGCTTCTGGTGGATCGCTAGAGCGAGGAGGTGGAGGTTGTCCGGTGGCTTGAACATGTGTGCGAGTGCGGATGCGCTGCTGAGTTGCGGCGCTCGGACTTCCTCACGATCTTGAGATCGGCAAGTGTACGACTACATCAACCACGAGTTCCTACTCGTTAACAAAGCTCGTTGTCTTCGAGGGTAAGTTCTCCATGGATGTATGTCCACTCGTTGCTCTATATCTAGTAGATAGATCTTGGCGTATAGTTCTCATCGTAGGAAAATTTTTGTTTTCTATGCTGCGGACCCATCAGTGGTATCAGAGCTTGATCTATGTGTAGGTGCTTTGCACGGGTAGTACACATATGTTTATATGCGGGCGATGTTGATCATGTTATTGCATCTTCTATGTACTTTGGATATTGGTGGCATAGTGGGATGAAGCGGCCCGGACCAACCTTACATGTCATCGTACATGAGACCGGTTCCACGACTGACATGCAACTAGTTTTGCATAAGTGCCTAGCGGGTGTCTGTATCTCCTACTATAGTCAATATCTGATTTACAACGAGTTGCTAATAACTTAGTTATCCTCATTGTGGTTCATGTTCGTAGGTTAGACCGGTTCTATCTCCGAAAGCCCTAAGCCACGTAAAACTTTCAATTGATAAATTAGAAGCGTCTAGTTTAGATCGTTGTTGGGCTAGTGTTTTGATATGGTATTGTTGTAAGTAGATGTATGATAGATACTCTTACAACTCACTTAACGTGTAAGTTCCATAGACCTTGTCCATACACACAAAGGAATGATAGAGATCATACCACGATGCAAATGATAGAGATCAAATGCATGGACCATATCACCTCACTTCACACATTAGCATCTTATATTGCTAGTATGGCGTTTTTGGTAGCATTATAAGATGATCCCTCATTTAGATATCAAGATAAAATGTGTTCTTCCTTAAGTATGCACCGTTTTGTGGATCGTATTTTGAGGCATCACGTGATGATCGGGTGTTCTCGACTCTACGCTTTCATACAACGGGTGTAAGACAATTTTACACACGCAAATACTAAGGTTCTTACTTGACGAGCCTAGCATGTACAGACATGGTCTCAGAACACGGACCGAAAGGTTAAGCATGAGTCATATAGTTGATATGATGCCCATATAGATGCTCGCCTTTGAAGCTACACCGACTCACGTCATGATCGTGTTGGGTCCGCAGCATAGAAAACAAAAAATTTCCTACGATGAGAACTATATGCCAAGATCTATCTACTAGATACAGAGCAACAGGTGGACATACATCCATGGAGAACTTACCCTCAAAGACAACGAGTTTTGTTAACGAGTACGAACTCATGGTTGATGTAGTCGTTCACTTGCCGATCTCAAGATCGTGAGGAAGTCCGAGCGCCGCAACTCAGCAGCGCATCCGCACTCGCACACACGTTCAAGCCACCGAACAACCTCCACCTCCTCGCTCCAGCGATCCAGCGGAAGCAGCAACTCCTTCTAGATGAAATGCCACCAGGAACATGTATCTCGCTAATCCGAGACCATGGGGGAATAATTCTAGAGGGGGAGAGAGATCCTTCACAAGGAGGTGTGAGGATGAAGGAGGGAATGGGTGGCCTTTTATAGGAGGAGGGGGGTGCCCCCTCTCTCCATGGCCGGCGCATGGGGGGGTGACCCCTCACCTCCCCCATTCATGTGGTGGTAACTCCTCCACATTAAAATGCCTCTTCACATTCCCTTTTAAAGTCTCCACTTTAAATGCATTAAATTTCTCCAAATTTAATGCTCTCTCATTTAATAAAACTCTTTTTATTAAATTTATTCAGAATTTTGTTAATTACTTTAATTAACAAACATTCACATATAGCCCCTTGCAATATTTCAATATCACATGCAGAAACACCTTCTGCAATTTCACCCGAAACAATTTCCGGTTTCTATTGAAACAATTCCTGCGCTTTGCAATTTTTTCGTCTGAAACATATGTGCTCCAAAATGGTGTCCGGTAACTCTTAAGTGTGCCACCCTATGGTTCGCAAATAATGCAGACATGATCGAGACCCTTCTCTGATCAATAATCACCAGCAGGACCTGGAGATCCGTACTGACTCCTACACATTCAACGATGACTCCTGTGATCGTGAGAACCTTTAACGCTTGTAACTAAATCCCTTTGTCTCTCGATATATTACATGTCCGAGATTCGATCATCGGTATCTCCATACCTAGTTTGATCTCATTACCGACATGCACTCTTTTCTCATTCCCGTGATATAACATTCTAGTGATCACATCACTTGCTTGCAAGCTATCCTAATGTGATATCACCGAGAGGGCCCAGAGTATATCTATCCGTCATCTGGATTGACAAATTCCACTCTTGATCCATGAGCCTCAACATAACACCTTCATAGTACTGAACCCATCTTTATAGTCACCCTGTTACAGTGTGACGTTTGATGTTATCAAGATACTCTTCCGGTGTTAGCAATTAACATGATCTCATGGTCTAAGGATAAAGATTACTTCGTATGATGTTATAGCAATATAAACATAATGACTTGATCGTAATGCTATACTTCGGATGAATGTTCATCACATCATTTCACAAATGCTGTGACCTTGTTATTAACAACATCCAATGTCCATGATCAGGAAACCTTGATCATCTTGTTAATCAACAAGCTAGTCTATAAGAGAGGCATAACTAGGAACCCTTTTTGTTTATTAAACACACATGTATTGATGTTTCCTATCAATACAATTATAGCATGCAAAATAAACATCTATCATATACAAGGAATACATAATAACAACTTTATTATTGCCTCTCAGGGCATATTTCCTTCAGTCTCCCACTTGCACTAGAGACAATAATCTAGTTTATATAGTGATAAATCTAACACCCATGGAGTTCTGGTGTTGATCATGTTTTGCCCTAGGGAGTACTTTAGTCAACGGATCTGCTACATTCAGGTCCGTGTGTACTTTACAAATCTTTATATCTCCATCCTTGACATGCTCGCGGATGGAGTGAAACCGGCGCTTAATATGCTTGGAATTCTTATGAGACCTTGGTTCCTTGGCGTTGGCTATGGCTCCATTATTGTCACAATAGATCACCATTGGGTCCAACGCACTAGGAACCACACCTAGTTCCTCTATGAACTCCTTCATCCAAACCGCTTCTTGCGCTGCTTCTGAAGCAGCAACATATTTCGCCTCCGTCGTTGATCCAGCCATCACAGGTTGTTTGGAGCTCCTCCAACTAACTGCTGCTCCGTTCAAGAGAAATACATATCCGGATTGAGACTTAGAGTCATCCGGATCAGTGTCAAAACTAGCATCGACATAACACTTAGCGACTAGCTCTTCTTCACCTCTGTATACAAGAAACATATCCTTAGTTCTTCTCAAGTACTTAAGGATGTTCTTGACCACTATCCAGTGTTCCGAACCTGGATCAGATTGGTACCTACTAGTCAAACTAATAGCATGTGCCACATCAGGTCTTATACATAGCATGGCATACATTATAGAGCCTATGGCTTAGGCATAGGGGATCTTATCCATTATCTCTCTTTCTTCCGCCGTAGCCGGACTTTGAGTCTTACTCAATGTCTTGCCTTGCAACATAGGTAAGTACCCCTTCTTACTTCCGTCCATATTAAACTTCTTTAATATCTTATCAAGGTATGTACTCTGCGATAGCCCAATTAGGCGTCTTGATCTATCTCTATAGATTTTAATGCCTAATATATATGAAGCTTCACCAAGGTCCTTCATCGAAAATTTGCTGTTTAGATAACTTTTAACACTGTTTAAAAGATCTATATCATTTCCAATCAATAATATGTCATCCACATATAATATCAGAAATGCCACATTGCTCCCACTCACTTTCTTGTAAATACAAGCCTCTCCATAAGTTTGGACAAATCCAAACTCTTTGATCACCTCATCAAAGCGGAGATTCCAACTCCGGGATGCTTGCTTTAGTCCATAGATGGATCGCTGAAGTTTGCACACCTTATGACCATCCTTAGGATCGACAAAACCCTTAGGTTGTATCATATACAACTCTTCTTCAATATTACCATTGAGGAACGTAGTTTTGACATCCATCTGCCATATTTCATAATCGAAATATGCAGCAATTGCTAACATAATCCTAACCGACTTAAGCATCGCTATGGGAGAGAATGTCTCATCGTAGTCAACTCCTTGAATTTGTCGAAACCCCTTTGCGACAAGTCAAGCCTTATGGATGGTTACATTACCATCAGCATCAGTTTTTCTTTTGAAAATCATTTATTCTCAACAGCCTTTCGATCGTGAGGTAAGTCCACCAAGGTCCAAACCTGGTTTTCGTACATGGATTCCATCTCGGATTTCATGGCTTCTAGCCATTTGTTGGAATCAGGGCTCATCATCGCTTCTTCATACGTCGCAGGGTCATCTATTTCATCAATCATGAAATTCATAACAGGATTGCCGTACAGTTCAGGAGCTGCACGTGTCCTGCTTGACCTGCGAGGTTCGGTAGTGTCCTCTTTCGGAGTTTCATGATCAATATCATTAGCTCTCTCTTCATTAGGTGAAGTCAACTCCGAAACAACTTCTGGAGGTGCGCTACTTGCCATTTCATGAAGAGAAGGTTCAATAACCTCTTCGAGTTCTACCTTCCGACTACTCACACCTTTTGCGAGAAACTCCTTCTCAAGAAAGGATCCATTCTTGGCAACAAAGACCTTGCCGTCGGATCTGTGATAGAAGATATACCCAATCGTTTCCTTAGGGTATCCTATGAAGACGCATTTTTCCGCTTTGGGTTCGAGTTTATCCGGTTGAAGTTTCTTCACATAAACATCGCATCCCCAAACTTTAAGAAATGACAGCTTAGGTTTGTTTCCAAACCATAATTCATACGGTGTCTTTTCAACGGATTTAGATGGTGCCCTATTTAAAGTGAATGCAGCGGTTTCTAGTGCATAACCCCAAAATGACAGTGGCAAGTCAGTCAGAGACATCATAGATCGAACCATATCCAATAAAGTACGATTACGACGTTCTGAGACACCATTACGTTGTGGTGTTCCGGCAGGTGTGAGTTGTGAAACTATTCCACAGTCTTTCATATGTGTGCTAAACTCGTAACTAAGATACTCTCCTCCACGGTCGGACCGCAGAAATTTGATCTTTCTATTACGATGATTTTCCACTTCATTCTGAAATTCTTTGAACCTTTCAAAGGTTTCAGACTTATGTTTCATCAAATAGATATACCCGTATCTACTCAAATCATCCGTGAAAGTAACAAAATAACGATATCCACCTCGCACCGACACACTCATTGGTCCACACACATCAGTATGTATGATTTCCAATAAATCTGTCGCCCGTTCCATTGAACCGGAAAACGGCATTCTAGTCATCTTGCCCATAAGGCATGGCTCACATGTATCAAATGATTCAAAATCAAGTGATTCCAAAAGTCCATCAGAATGGAGTTTCTTCATGCGTTTAAAGCCAATATGACCTAGACGGCAGTGCCACATATATGTAGATATATCATTATCAAGTTTAATCCTTTTAGCATCAACATTATGAATATGTGTAATACTACTATCGAGATCCAACAGAAATAAACCATTCAACACAGGTGCATGACCATAAAAGATATTATTCATATAAATCGAACAACCATTGTTTTCAGACTTAATCGAATAACCACTTTGCATCAAACACGATCCGGATACAATGTTTATCCTCAGTGCAGGCACCAAATAACAATTATTCAGGTTTATAACTAATCCCGGCGGCATATGGAGAGGTAGCGTTCTGACGGCGAACACATCAACTCTTGATCCATTGCCGACCCGCATCGTGACCTCATCCCTTGCTAGTTGTCGCTTGTTCCGCAGCCCCTGAACCGAGTTACATATATTAGCAACCGATCCCGTATCAAATACCCAGGTGCTACTGCGAGTACTAGTCAAGTATACATCAATAACATGTATATCACATATACCTTTGTTTGCCTTGCCGGCCTTCTTGTCCGCCAAATACTTGGGGCAGTTGCGCTTTCAATGGCCAGTCCCCTTGCAATAGTAGCACTCGGTGTCAGACTTAGGGCCAACTCGGGGTTTCTTTTCAGGCGCGGCAACAGATTTGCCGCCCTTCTTTCCCTTCTGCTTGCCTTTCTTGTCCTTCTTGAAACCGGTGGTCCTATTGATCATTAACACTTGATGTCCTTTCCTAATCTCCACTTCTGCAGTCTTAAGCATTGACAGAAGCTCGGGAAGAGACTTCTTCATGCCCTGCATATTATAGTTCATCACGAAGCTCTTGTAGCTAGGTGGCAGAGATTGGAGAACACGATGCCTAAGTCAATGGGAATCGTCATTCCCAAGGACACAAGCGTATCGGCGTACCCAGACATTTTGAGTACGTGCTCACTAACGGAGCTATTTTCCTCCATCATGCAGCTAAAGAACTTTTCTGTAGCATTATAACTCTCTACGGCAGCATAGGTATCGAAAATCATTTTCAATTCTCCCATCGTATCAAAAGGCATTGCCATTTTCGAAATGCTTTCGAAGTTCTGGCTCTAGCCCATACAGTATGCCGCAATGAACTAAGTTGTGGTCCTCCTGACGAGTTATATAGACGTTCTTTTCCTCGTCAAGGGCATCAGGAGCTGGTGGGGGTCCTAGCGGCGCATCTAGCACATATTGCTTTTGTGCAGCAGTGAGGAGAATCCTCAAATTCATAGCCCAGTTGGCGAAGTTGCTACCATTCGCAGCAAGTTTCTCTTTCTCCATGAACATATTGAAATTAAAAGCAGGTGGTGCCATCTACAACAGAATTTGTAAAGTATATTTAGACTAAGTTTATGATAGATTGAGTTCAACTAATCTAAATTACTAATGAACTCCCACTCAAAAACGACATCCCTCGTGTCCTTTTGGTGATTACATGAACCAAATCCACTACACCAAGTCCGATCATCACGTGAGTCGGTGTAGCTTCAAAGGCGGGCATCTATATGGGCATCATATCAACTATATGACTCATGTTTAACCTTTCGGTCCGTGTTCCAAGGCCATGTCTGTACATGCTAGGCTCGCCAAGTAAGAACCTTAGTATTTGCGTGTGTAAAACTGTCTCACACCCGTTGTATGAAAGCGTAGAGTCGAGAACACCCGATCATCACGTGATGCCTCAAAACACGATCCACAAAACGGTGCATACTTAAGGAAGAACACATTTTATCTTGATATCTAAATGAGGGATCATCTTATAATGCTACCAAAAGCGCCAAACTAGCAATATAAGATGCTAATGTGTGAAGTGAGGTGATATGGTCCATGCATTTGATCTCTATCATTTGCATCGTGGTATGATCTCTATCATTCCTTTGTGTGTAAGGCCAAGGTCTATGGAACTTACACGTTAAGTGAGTTGTAAGAGTATCTATCATAAATCTACTTACAACAATACCATATCAAAACACTAGCCCAGCAACGATCTAAACTAGACGCGTCTAATTTATCAATTGCAAGTTTTACGTGGCTTAGGGCTTTCGAAGATAGAACCGGTCGAACCTACGAACATGAACCACAATGAGGATAACCAAGTTATTAGAAACTCGTTGTAAATCAGATATTGACTATAGTAGGAGAGACAGACACCCGCTAGCCACTTATGCAAAACTAGTTGCATGTCAGTCGTTGAACCGGTCTCATGTACGATGACATGTAAGATTGGTCCGGGCCGCTTCATCCCACTATGCCACCAATATCCAAAGTACATACAAGATGCAATAACATGATCATCATCGCCCACATATAAACATATGTGTACTACCCGTGCAAAGCACCTACGCATAGATCAGTCTCTGATACCACTGTTGGGTCCGCAGCATAGAAATCAAAAAATTTCCTACGATGAGAACTATACGCCAAGATCTATCTACTAGATACAGAGCAACAGGTGGACATACATCCATGGAGAACTTACCCTCGAAGACAACGAGTTTTGTTAACGAGTAGGAACTCGTGGTTGATGTAGTCGTACACTTGCCGATCTCAAGATCGTGAGGAAGTCCGAGCGCCGCAACTCAGCAGCGCATCCGCACTCGCACACACGTTCAAGCCACCGGACAACCTCCACCTCCTCGCTCCAGCGATCCAGCGGAAGCAGCAACTCCTTCCAGACGAAATGCCACCGGGAACATGTATCTCACTAATCCGAGACCATGGGGGAATAATTCTAGAGGGAGAGAGAGATCCTTCACAAGGAGGTGTGAGGATGAAGGAGGGAATGGGTGGCCTTTTATAGGAGGAGGGGGGGTGCCCCTCTCTCCATGGCCGGCGCATGGGGGGTGACCCCTCACCTCCTCCATTCATGTGGTGGTAACTCCTCCACATTAAAATGCCTCTTCACATTCCCTTTTAAAGTCTCCACTTTAAATGCATTAAATTTCTCCAAATTTAATGCTCTCTCATTTAATAAAACTCTTTTTATTAAATTTATTCAGAATTTTATTAATTACTTTAATTAACAAACATTCACATATAGCCCCTTGCAATATTTCAATATCACATGCAGAAACACCTTCTGCAATTTCACCCGAAACAATTTCCGGTTTCTATTGAAACAATTCCTGCGCTTTGCAATTCTTTCGTCTGAAACATATGTGCTCCAAAATGGTGTCCGGTAACTCTTAAGTGTGACACCCTACGGTTCGCGAATAATGCAGACATGATCGAGACCCTTCTCTGATCAATAATCAGCAGCGGGACCTGGAGATCCGTACTGACTCCTACACATTCAACGATGACTCCTGTGATCGTGAGAACCTTTAACGCTTGTAACTAAATCCCTTTGTCTCTCGATATATTACATGTCCGAGATTCGATCATCGGTATCTCCATACCTAGTTTGATCTCGTTACCGACATGCACTCTTTTCTCGTTCCCGTGATATAACATTCTAGTGATCACATCACTTGCTTGCAAGCTATCCTAATGTGATATCACCGAGAGGGCCCAGAGTATATCTATCCGTCATCTAGATTGACAAATTCCACTCTTGATCCATGAGCCTCAACATAACACCTTCATAGTACTGAACCCATCTTTATAGTCACCCTGTTATGGTGTGACGTTTGATGTTGAGATACTCTTCCGGTGTTAGCAATTAACATGATCTCATGGTCTAAGGATAAAGATTACTTCGTATGATGTTATAGCAATATAAACATAATGACTTGATCGTAATGCTATACTTTGGATGAATGTTCATCACATCATTTCACAAATGATGTGACCTTATTATTAACAACATCCAATGTCCATGATCAGGAAACCTTGATCATCTTGTTAATCAACAAGCTAGTCTATAAGAGAGGCATAACTAGGAACCCCTTTTGTTTATTAAACACATATGTATTGATGTTTCCTATCAATATAATTATAGCATGCAAAATAAACATCTATCATATACAAGGAATACATAATAACAACTTTATTATTGCCTCTCAGGGCATATTTCCTTCAGATCGGACTTGGTGTAGTGGATTTGGTTCATGTAATCACCAAAAGGACACGAGGGATGTCGTTTTTGAGTGGGAGTTCATTAGTAATTTGGATTAGTTAAACTCAATCTATCATAAACTTAGTCTAAATATACTTTACAAATTCTGTTGTAGATGGCACCACCTGCTTTTAATTTCAATGTGTTCATGGAGAAAGAGAAACTTGCTGCGAATGGTAGCAACTTCACCAACTGGGCTATGAATTTGAGGATTCTCCTCACTGCTGCACAAAAGCAATATGTGCTAGATGCGCCGCTAGGCCCCCCACCAGCTCCTGATGCCCCTGAAGAGGAAAAGAACGTCTATATAACTCGTCAGGAGGACCACAACTTAGTTCATTGCAGCATACTGTATGGGCTAGATCCAGAACTTCGAAAGCGTTTCGAAAATGGCAATGCCTTTGATACCATGGGAGAATTGAAAATGATTTTCGTTACCCATGCTGCCGTAGAGAGTTATAATGCTACAGAAAAGTTCTTTAGCTGCATGATGGAGGAAAACAGCTCCGTAAGTGAGCACGTACTCAAAATGTCTGGGTACGCCGATAAGCTTGTGTCCTTGGGAATGACGATTCCCATTGATTTAGGCATACATCGTGTTCTCCAATCTCTGCCACCTAGCTACAAGAGCTTCATGATGAACTATAATTTGCAGGGCATGAAGAAGTCTCTTCCCGAGCTTCTGTCAATGCTTAAGACTGCAGAAGTGGAGATTAGGAAAGAACATCAAGTGTTAATGATCAATAGGACCACCGATTTCAAGAAGGACAAGAAAGGCAAGCAGAAGGGAAAGAAGGGCGGCAAATCTGTTGTCGCGCCTGAAAAGAAACCCCGAGCTGGCCCTAAGTCTGACACCGAGTGCTACTATTGCAAGGGGACTGGCCATTGGAAGCGCAACTGCCCCAAGTATTTGGTGGACAAGAAGGCCGGCAAGGCAAACAAAGGTATATGTGATATACATGTTATTGATGTGTACTTGAATAGTACTCGCAGTAGCACCTGGGTATTTGATACGGGATCGGTTGCTAATATATGTAACTCGGTTTAGGGGCTGTGGAACAAGCGACAACTAGCAAGGGATGAGGTCACGATGCGGGTCGGCAATGGATCAACAGTTGATGTGATCGCCGTCGGAACGCTGCCTCTCCATATGCCGTCGGGATTAGTTATAAACCTGAATAATTGTTATTTGGTGCCTGCACTGAGCATGAACATTGTATCCGGATCGTGTTTGATGCAAAGTGGTTATTCGTTTAAATCTGAAAACAATGGTTGTTCGATTTATATGAATAATATATTTTATGGTCATGCACCTGTGTTGGATGGTTTATTTCTGTTGGATCTCGCTAGTAGTATTACGCATATTCATAATGTTGATGCTAAAAGGATTAAACTTGATAATGATATATCTACATATATGTGGCACTGCCGTCTAGGTCATATTGGCGTTAAACGCATGAAGAAACTCCATTCTGATGGACTTTTGGAATCGCTTGATTTTGAATCATTTGATACATGTGAGCCATGCCTTATGGGCAAGATGACTAGAACGCCGTTTTCCGGTTCAATGGAACGGGCAACAGATTTATTGGAAATCATACATACTGATGTGTGTGGACCAATGAGTGTGTCAGCGCGAGGTGGATATCGTTATTTTGTTGCTTTCATAGATGATTTGAGTAGATACGGGTATATCTATTTGATGAAACATAAGTCTGAAACCTTTGAAAGGTTCAAAGAATTTCAGAATGAAGTGGAAAATCATCGTAACAGAAAGATCAAATTTCTACGGTCCGACCGTGGAGGAGAGTATCTTAGTTACGAGTTTAGCACACATATGAAAGACTGTGGAATAGTTTCACAACTCACGCCTGCCGGAACACCACAACGTAATGGTGTGTCAAAACATCATAATCGTACTTTATTGGATATGGTTTGATCTATGATGTCTCTGACTGACTTGCCACTGTCATTTTGGGGTTATGCACTAGAAAACGCTACATTCACTTTAAATAGGGCACCATCTAAATCCGTTGAAAAGACACCGTATGAATTATGGTTTGGAAACAAACCTAAGCTATCATTTCTTAAAGTTTGGGGATGCGATGTTTATGTGAAGAAACTTCAACTGGATAAACTCGAACCCAAAGCGGAAAAATGCGTCTTCATAGGATACCCTAAGGAAACGATTGGGTATACCTTCTATCACAGATCCGAGGGCAAGGTCTTAGTTGCCAAAAATGGATCCTTTCTTGAGAAGGAGTTTCTCGCGAAAGGTATGAGTAGTCGGAAGGTAGAACTCGAAGAGGTTATTGAACCTTCTCTTCATGAAATGGCGAGTAGCGCAGCTCCAGAAGTTGTTTCGGAGTTGACTTCACCTAATGAAGAGAGAGCTAATGATATTGATCATGAAACTCCGAAAGAGGACACTACCGAACCTCGCAGGTCAAGCAGGACACATGCAGCTCCTGAACTGTACGGCAATCCTGTTATGAATTTCATGATTGATGAAATAGATGACCCTACGACGTATGAAGAAGCGATGATGAGCCCTGATTCCAACAAATGGCTAGAAGCCATGAAATCCGAGATGGAATCCATGTACGAAAACCAGGTTTGGACCTTGGTGGACTTACCTCACGATCGAAAGGCCGTTGAGAATAAATGGATTTTCAAAAGAAAAACGGATGTTGATGGTAATGTAAATATCTATAAGGCTCGACTTGTCGCAAAGGGGTTTCGACAAATTCAAGGAGTTGACTACGATGAGACATTCTCTCCCGTAGCGATGCTTAAGTCGGTTAGGATTATGTTAGCAATTGCTGCATATTTCGATTATGAAATATGGCAGATGGATGTCAAAACTGCGTTCCTCAATGGTAATATTGAAGAAGAGTTGTATATGATACAACCTAAGGGTTTTGTCGATCCTAAGGATGCTGATAAGGTGTGCAAACTTCAGCGATCCATCTATGGACTGAAGCAAGCATCCCGGAGTTGGAATCTCTGCTTTGATGAGGTGATCAAAGAGTTTGGATTTGTCCAAACTTATGGAGAGGCTTGTATTTACAAGAAAGTGAGTGGGAGCAATGTGGCATTTCTGATATTATATGTGGATGACATATTATTGATTGGAAATGATATAGATCTTTTAAACAGTGTTAAAAGTTATCTAAACAGCAAATTTTCGATGAAGGACCTTGGTGAAGCTTCATATATATTAGGCATTAAAATCTATAGAGATAGATCAAGACGCCTAATTGGGCTATCGCAGAGTACATACCTTGATAAGATATTAAAGAAGTTTAATATGGACGGAAGTAAGAAGGGGTACTTACCTATGTTGCAAGGCAAGACATTGAGTAAGACTCAAAGTCCGGCTACGACGGAAGAAAGAGAGATAATGGATAAGATCCCCTATGCCTCAGCCATAGGCTCTATAATGTATGCCATGTTATGTACAAGACCGGATGTGACACATGCTATTAGTTTGACTAGTAGGTACCAATCTGATCCAGGTTCAGAACACTGGATAGCGGTCAAGAATATCCTTGAGTACTTGAGAAGAACTAAGGATATGTTTCTTGTATACGGAGGTGAAGAAGAGCTAGTCGCTAAGTTTTATGTCGATGCTAGCTTTGACACTGATCCGGATGACTCTAAGTCTCAATCCGGATATGTATTTCTCTTGAACGGGGCAGTAGTTAGTTGGAGGAGTTCCAAACAACCTGTGGTGGTTGGATCAATGACGGAGGCGAAATATGTTGCTGCTTCAGAAGCAGCGCAGGAAGCGGTTTGGATGAAGGAGTTCATAACGGAACTAGGTGTGGTTCCTAGTGCGTTCGACCCAATGGTGATCAATTGTGACAATAATGGAGCCATAGCCAACGCCAAGGAACCAAGGTCTCACAAGAATTCCAAGCATATTAAGCGTCGGTTTCACTCCATCCGCGAGCAAGTCAAGGATGGAGATATAAAGATTTGTAAAGTACACACGGACCTGAATGTAGTAGATCCGTTGACTAAAGTACTCCCTAGGGCAAAACATGATCAACACCAGAACTCCATGGGTGTTAGATTTATCACTATATAAACTAGATTATTGTCTCTAGTGCAAGTGGGAGACTGAAGGAAATATGCCCTGAGAGGCAATAATAAAGTTGTTATTATGTATTCCTTGTATATGATAGATGTTTATTTTGCATGCTATAATTGTATTGATATGAAACATCAATACATGTGTGTTTAATAAACAAAAAGGGTTCCTAGTTATGCCTCTCTTATAGACTAACCTGTTGATTAACAAGATGATCAAGGTTTCCTGATCATGGACATTGGATGTTGTTAATAATAAGGTCACAGCATTTGTGAAATGATGTGATGAACATTCATCCGAAGTATAGCATTACGATCAAGTCATTATGTTTATATTGCTATAACATCATACGAAGTAATCTTTATCCTTAGACCATAAGATCATGTTAATTGCTAACACCGGAAGAGTATCTTGATAACATCAAACGTCACACCGTAATGGGGTGACTATAAAGATGGGTTCAGTACTATGAAGGTGTTATGTTGAGGCTCATGGATCAAGAGTGGAATTTGTCAATCTAGATGATGGATAGATATACTCTGGGCCCTCTCGGTGATATCACATTAGGATAGCTTGCAAGCAAGTGATGTGATCACTAGAATGTTATATCACGGGAACGAGAAAAGAGTGCATGCCGGTAACGAGATCAAACTAGGTATGGAGATACCGATGATCGAATCTCGGACATGTAATATATCGAGAGACAAAGGGATTTAGTTACAAGCGTTAAAGGTTCTCACGATCACAGGAGTCATCGTTGAATGTGTAGGAGTCAGTACGGATCTCCAGGTCCCGCTGCTGATTATTGATCAGAGAAGGGTCTCGATCATGTCTGCATTATTCGCGAACCGTAGGGTGGCACACTTAAGAGTTACCGGACACCATTTTGGAGCACATATGTTTCAGACAAAAGAATTGCAAAGCGCAGGAATTGTTTCAATAGAAACCGGAAATTGTTTCGGGCGAAATTGCAGAAGGTGTTTCTGCATGTGATATTGAAATATTGCAAGGGGCTATATGCGAATGTTTGTTAATTAAAGTAATTAACAAAATTCTGAATAAATTTAATAAAAAGAGTTTTATTAAATGAGAGAGCGTTAAATTTGGAGAAATTTAATGCATTTAGAGTGGAGACTTTAAAAGGGAATGTGAAGAGGCATTTTAATATGGAGGAGTTACCACCACATGAATGGGGGAGGTGAGGGGTCACCCCCCCATGCGCCGGCCATGGAGAGAGGGGGCACCCCCCTCCTCCTATAAAAGGCCACCCATTCCCTCCTTCATCCTCATACCTCCTTGTGAAGGATCTCTCTCCCCCTCTAGAATTATTCCCCCATGGTCTCGGATTAGCGAGATACATGTTCTCGGTGGCATTTCGTCTGGAAGGAGTTGCTGCTTCCGCTGGATCGCTGGAGCGAGGAGGTGGAGGTTGTCCGGTGGCTTGAACGTGTGTGCGAGTGCGGATGCGCTGCTGAGTTGCGGCGCTCGGACTTCCTCACGATCTTGAGATCGGCAAGTGTATGACTACATCAACCACGAGTTCCTACTCGTTAACAAAGCTCGTTGTCTTCGAGGGTAAGTTCTCCATGGATGTATGTCCACCCGTTGCTCTGTATCTAGGAGATAGATCTTGGCGTATAGTTCTCATCGTAGGAAATTTTTTGTTTTCTATGCTGCGGACCCATCAATAACATCATACGTAGTAATCTTTATCCTTAGACCATGAGATCATGTTAATTTCTAACACCGGAAGAGTATCTTGATAACATCAAACGTCACACCGTAACAGGGTGACTATAAAGGTGGGTTCAGTGCTACGAAGGTGTTATGTTGAGGCTCATGGATCAAGAGTGGGATTTGTCTATCCCGATGACGGATAGATATACTCTGGGCCCTCTCGGTGATATCACATTGAAATAGCTTGCAAGCAAGTGATGTGATCACTAGAATGTTATATCACGGGAACGAGAAAAGAGTGCATGTCGGTAACGAGATCAAACTAGGTATGGAGATACCGATGATCGGATCTCGGACATGTAATATATCGTGGGACAAAGAGATTTAGTTACTAGCGTTAAAGGTTCTCACGATCACAGAAGTCATCGTTGAATGTGTAGGAGTCAGTACGGATCTCTAGGTCCCTCTGCTGATTATTGACGGAGAGGGGTCTCGATCATGTCTGCATTATTCACGAACCGTAGGGTGACACACTTAAGAGATACCGACACCATTTGGAGCAAATATGTTTCAGATAAAGATTTAAGAAAGTGCTGGAATTATTTCAATGGACACCGAAACTGTTTCGGGTGAAAATGCTGAAATTGGTTCTGCATGTGATATTAAAATGTTGCAGGGGGTTTTATGTGAATGTTTGTTAATTAAAGTAATTAACAAAATTCTGAATAAAAATAATAAAAGAGTTTTATTAAATGAGAGAGCATTAAATTTGGAGAAATTTAATGCATTTAAAGTGGAGACTTTAAAAGAGAATGTGAAGGGGCAAATTTATGTGGAGGGAGTTACCACCACATGAATGGAGGAGGTGAAGGGTCACCTCCTCCATGCGCCGGCCATGAAGGAGGGGCACCCCCCCTCCTCCTATAAAAGGCCACCCCCTCCTCACTTCTCACACACACCTCCTTGTGAAGGATCTCTCTCCCCCTCTAGTATTATTTCCCCATGGTCTCGGATTAGCGAGATACATGTTCCCGGTGGCTTTATCTGGAAAGGAGTTGCTGCTTCCGCTGCTTTGCTGGAGCGAGGGACGGAGGTTGTCGGGGTACCGGACGTGTGTGAGATCACGGATGCACCGCTGCTTTGCGGTGCTGGACTTGGTTGTGCTGGAGCCGGACCTGCTGGACTTCATCACGATCTTGAGATCGGCAAGTGTACGACTACATCAACCACGAGTTCCTACTCGTTAACAAAACTCGTTGTCTACGAGGGTAAGTTCTCGTTGGATGTATGTCCACCCATTGCTTTGTACCTAGTAGATAGATCTTGGCATGTAGTTTACACCGTAGAAATTTTTTTGTTTTCTATGCTGCGGACCCAACGGCATCGCCAGCCGCCCCCTTCGTCGGTGGCTGCTTCTCACTGATCTTCGACATCGCAGCTCCGCCTCACACCAGAACACCATCGAACCCTAAGGCTCTGATACCAATTGACAGATCCTAGACCTCAAACACACGTGATCACGGTGGAAATTTCGTGGATTTGGATTGCGCCGCTCTGAACCTCTCCCTGCGGTGAACACACCAACAACACAGGGAACAGAGAGATTTTGCGACGCCGTAACGTTCTGCGTCTTTTCTGCTTTCCTTTTATTTAGTCGATCCACATTTCTCGGAACGTGACCGAATCACCGCTAGCACTCCTCCACGATCCTACAGACCCGCTCCATCCCACAGCAGATCGAGAAGGAGCTGACCCAAACAGGTACGACTAGTTCTACACCTCTACGTGAATGTGCACGTATCAGGTTCCTTATTCAGCTATTACAGAAAACAACTAACTGTGACACATAACGACATCACCCTCAGGTGTCACGACACAAAAGCTGAATTAACAGAAAGAAAACTACTTTGGATTAACAGGAGCAACAAGGATAACTTGTTACACACACAAAAAAAAACTCAGTGGTGGAATGCTGGTTCAACTCGAAAGGCACACGACGATCTGCACTGTTCTCCCTCAGCCTTATCCTTCTGCTACAGTACCTGCAAGGTCACCCGGTGAATCCAGCCCAAACCGAAGCCGCTCTCGTCGGTGCTGTCGGCGAGGGCTGGCGGAGGGAAGGTGTTGGAGGTAGATGTAGGTTGTCTAGGAGTAGGTGTTGTCCCTTGGTGGAGTATTGGAGCAGAGCGATGGATCTAGGTAGCCCGATCCTACGCGTCATGTTCTTCCTCTTCCTGTTGTTTCTCCTCTGGTGGGAGGCCGGCGGTGAGAGTAGAGTTGCTGTCTCCGCAAATAAAAGTGTTGTTGCGGCTATTCCGACAGAGCAGAGGTGTTGTGCGGTGGATTTCCTCCTGGCCGGCTATGGAAGCGGGGGGAGGAGTGAATCAGCGCTTGGTGTGATGTGGTGATCCTCCTGGCCAGCCGTGGCGGCGAGGAGGAGGAGCAGCACGAGGCACCTTCCTCGACTCTGTGCGGTTGCTGGGTCGTGTCTTGCCTCCCGATTTTGGTGGCGGCGGATGGTCAGGCTCCTTTTCCCCTTCCTTGTACGCGTGGTGTGATACAGGAAGAGGAAATTTGGCCTGGATCCTGTTGTCCTGGAACTCGGATGGTCGGTTGTGGGTGTGATTTTTGGTTCGTTTGCAGCTACCAAAGCGGCAGTGCAGGTTTGCCACTGGAGTGGTCGTTTGCGCCGATTTTTGGGGCTCCATGGGGGAGCTCCTCGTTGGCGTTCTTTAGCCGCAGGAGATCTGAGGAGAGAGCTCAGTTTCTTCGCGTTGAGTCGGCAATTCCTAGATGCTCATTGTTGTTGCTCCTCAGCGTGTCCTCTCCTCCTGGACACAGTGGTTGCGTCTCGAAGGGAATATTCACTAAGTTGCAGCAGTGATGGACATCTATGGATGAAGAGTTCGTGGGTTCTGCGGCAAGCTGATCTTCTTCGCCGTCTATCTCCCACCCGTGGCAGGTGTGGTGAGTTGGTCGGCCAGGCTGCCCCTTTGGGTTTGGCAAAGAACCCTCAGCTGCTGGTATTTTCCACAAGTTGTTGTGCCATGCAGAAGTGTAATTGGAAGGCTATCTTCTTGAGCATCACGTCGGCGACGGGTCATAGCCGTCTGACATCCAAGGTCAGCACATGGCCTATCAAAAAGCCGGTAAAGGGTTCCGACATTATTCTAACCTCCTTCGTGAGGCCCTTGAAGTCAGTCGCCGCATTGCTCGTCGGCTCAGGAGCAAGTGGTTATGTCCCTGCTCCGGTGCTTGATGGTGGCGTGCCTGTCTTCCGGCTCGGTGATGGAGAAGAGGAAGGACCGGTTTGTCTTCTGTTATTTATCAGTGAGGTCTTTTCTACTTATAACAGGGACCTATGTGTGTCTTCATATTTTATGGGGTCCTTTGTAATCTTTTGTAACCTCCACTGCTTGGAATGTTTTTTTTTTGGAAAGGAGCATATATTAATATCGCGAGATACCAATTACACCCAGCCTCTGCAATAACGCATTACCCTAATGGTATTACGGATGCACACAACCAACGAAAGAAAGAAGAATTACAGAAAAAAGAAAGTCCCGCTTTAGAGATCTATGCCCTACAACAGCGACCAAACACCACCAAGGTAGCACCAGAAATCCATCTTCTCCAAAAGCGACGCCTCCAAGGAGGGAATAGTGCACTAGCGTCGTCATCGCCCTGATCATCGATCATAGGTTTTCACCCTAGAGAAAGTCCGCGCTGACAAAACAATGCCTTCAACAAGGTCATTGCCTAGCACAACCAATTAAGACCAGACCTTAGATTTTCACCCTGCAGCTTGAACTCTGGAAATCTCCTATACAATCGCCCCCACCTTCCAAAGTCGCTGCTCCAAGACCTAGAACGCCAAGCCATCACACCACCATTACCATTCTCCACGGCTGACTTCACCATGGGACTAATGGCATGTCCTTGATGGCAACAGTCTGTAAAGCTTCACAGCACTCCTTCTAAAACCAAACGGTCAAATAAAAACATGGTTGCGCGTGACCGAGATCCATCCAATCTGGCGAACTCTGGCATGTCGTCCATTGGAGTTCACCAGCGGAATCTTACGGAACACAACACTCCGACCAGATCGATGAAGTCATGGAGCAGGTAGATCTTCGTCCTGGCGCAAGAGGGATCCTAGGACCAACCCCCTTTATTCAAAGCCAGACCGGAATCCCCCCACACCGCTGGTCTTCACCGGCCACCAAGACCCACCGGAAAAGAACGGCAGATCCATGGTGACCCAGGCCGCCATGACCACTAGCTCGACGAAGAGACAACACCGCAGGTGGAGACTAGATGAGCGAGCACGTACCCGCAGCCCACCATCCCAGATCGGACCAGATGGGCCGCTAGATCGCCGCGCCGCCAACCGGATCTGAGTCGCCGCTCCACCCCAACCGCCACCTCGCCAAGAGCAGCCATGGCACCAACACCTTACGCAGGCCCCGTCCAACGTCGGGGAATCCCTCCCTTCCACCACGCTGGGGCCGGGAGGCTGGATCCCCGTCGCCCCCATCACCGGCGCCGTGCTCTTAGGCCGTCGGGCCTCCGAGGGTGACCGGGAGGGAAAGGCAAGGAGAGGGGAGGGTGGCGGTGGCGCTAGGGTTTAGCCCCCTCGGTCGCCAGGAGGGAGGCGACGCGAGGGGTCGAGGGGTACCAATTCCCTTTCTCCTCCCACCGCTTGGAATATATGTGAAGCCTCCAGCCCCTCGGGGGCACTCCTTGTTCAAAAAAAAAACTCGAAAGGCACACGAGCTGTACTTTGAAATATCATTTCGCATGTCGATCGAAGCCCTTTGAAAAGAAAAAGGAAAAAAAAAAGGCACGATACGATGTACCCGTGGGTATTCCCTGGTAAATGGACGCCATGATTCGAGTCGTCCATAGATTCCACTGTTTTTTGCCTTGGTAAGGTGGTCTTCGTATTCTTACGGCATTCAACACACGATCGAGACGCTTATTTCGATCTTAGATTTTTCTGGAACAGCTAGCTGCAGCGGATCCTAATTAACCGCGTGCTCCTACTCTCGATCTCATAGGCCTCTTTAAAGGGCCCCTCTGGAATAAAAAAGGTTTGAAATTCCTCACGTACGATGTTCCATCAAGTTTTGGTACAGTACATATAATCATATGCACATAGCTACGTACTTTGTCGTACGTCCTTGCGAACGATGGGACTCGGTTACCATTTAACCATTGGTAACCGAATCTAAAAAAAAGACCAATGGGCCTTTGGTTGAACCTCTAAAATACAAAAGGTTAATTCGGTTTGAACTTATTTTACCTTCGGTTACTGACATAGGTATGATTACTCGGGTTTGTATGATTTGTTACCCAGACCTACAGAAAGGTTTACGGCCCATGAAGAATCAATATGAAGGTCTAAAAAAGCAACCGACAAAGAATATAGTTGTATTAGGAAAGAGGAATAAAAACCGACATCGAGTTGGTGTTGTAATCATGTAACCTGTCCGCATACAGCTTTGAGACCCGGTCTATTATATATAGGACAGGAGAAGCCTAGGCAAGGCACCGAACAATCCCTGAACGATTTATAATATAGTGATTCTTCTTAATATTCAGGTGACTTCGATCCCATTGTTTCCTGACATCCGATGAAATCTCCAGCGTTCTTTTTTCTGCAAAACCCTAAGTCCCTCTTCATGGACATTGCTAAGATCTCCCCTCGTCAGTTACCCTGAGTTTCCCGGACTAGCGAGCGTTGCCAGCCTCCGCTTTCCATCCTGCAGCCGGCCACTTGCCCGCCTCCCCTTGTCCATCGCTTCTCCCAAGATCCAGCGGAAAGAGGTCTAGCCGGAAGAATGAATCCCTGGGTAACGCCGTCACCCGAGACGGCACGGCTTGGAGCAGCAATGGCGACTGCTCGTGATTCGGCTTTGGTACACATCAACCGTGTGCTACGACTTTATCTCATAGGTCTCTTGCAAGGGCTCCTCTGGAATAAAAAGGTTTGAAATTCCTCACATACGATGTTCCACCAAGTTTTGGTAGTATACATACTCGTATGCACATAGCTACGTACTTTTTTTTTTGAAAAACACAGTACAAACGCAGACGCTCACAATGCGTACATATACTCACCCCTATGAACACACACACGCACACCCTACCCCTATGAGCACCTCCGATAGACTGAGCCGGCGGGTCTTGAGATTGACGAAGTCATCACAGGCGCCTTGCTATCAACGGGAACGTCGCCTCCCATTGAAAGAATATTCCGTCTTTATGAGACACCAAAGCGTCAAACCTAAGGTTTAAACTCTGGTGGGTTGGGGGTACCACTGTCCTCCTAACCATCCAACCACGGGTTGGTTCTCAGCTACGTACTTTGTTGTGCTTCCTTGCCTATCGTTTCGCGGTAGATCGATCTTAATCACTCACTTTTAAGGTGATTACAACCGTGTGATGTTCAACCGTGGGTGTCCGTGCGATGTCGTTCATCCGTGGGTTTTAGAGGAGCACGAAGATATTCACGCGAGAATTGGTTATTGTCGGCAGTCGGCAGACTTTCCACGGCAGCTTCCTGAAAAATCTGCCCAGACAACAAAGAATATCTGAGCTAAATATCTATGTTAATTTATGAAGACCAAATAAAATGGACTGCGACGTTTAGGAAGAGGAAGATGTACTACGCAGAATATGGTGACGTGCAAAGAACAAATGTATCCTAAATTAATGTTTCGTGGCCGGCATCAGATATGCATGAAACAGATTGCAAGGTGTTCATCTCTCCATTCATTGGACTGCAGGTGATCTGACGACAACTTCGAAGAAGCCGGAATAAGTCTAGGCTGGCCACAGACTTAGTTATACTGTGACTTATCGGACACAATATAGGTAGGTTCCTGATTACTCTGTGTTCTCTGTCTTAAGAAAGACCCTGCAAGAGACCTGCTGCCCTCTTATGTTAATGCATCCGTGTTGGCTGTTGCTTGCTGCGACAGGAGATCCCAGCTTTTTCTCTTTTAAAGGAAGATCCGAGCTAATATAACCACCATGTAGTTTTCACAACAGCTGTGTCAAGAAGAAATATTGGCGGGTAAGATGTTCACGTCGATCACGTCCATGTCCGAAGATATTTGCCAGCCTACTACAGGCAAATATCACCATCACCTTAATTCGGCTTCACATGTATGTAAGCGTGGTCTGGCCGGCCGTGCCGCTGGTCCAAGCTGCAGGTGGCAATATCTTTCCGACCATTGAGCTCACCGCTGCCCCCAATGGCCCATGTAACCACAACTTGCATTTCTGCTTTGGATAATCTGGAGGAAATAGCTAGCTCTTGTTGTGGATAAGCCCTTGCAAAGGACGTGATATCGATCATGGTCATCCCCGTTTAAGCTGCTCGATGGAGGGGGAAAGCAACAGGTCCTTGGAAAAGTTGTTAGTCTGTGAGTCCAGTTTGAGGCTGCAGATGGTGACCTAACCTAACCAACTAGGATGTGTTTTCGATGAAGGTCTTGTTAAGGATGTTTGTTACTCCCAGGACCGTACCCGAGAAAACGGAGGCCTGGTGCGAAACAAAAAGTTTGGGCTCTGAATATAATCACAGGAACCACAAAAACAAAGTTTTATATTATATTATTATCAGATTGGTGGTACATATTTTGGAAGAATTACATCTTAGAAGTTGATCTCAGAATTCAAAAGCACAACAAGAGAGAAAAGTTTAAGCGGAAGCGTGTCATCCTTCTAGCATTCCTTGAGATAAAATCTTCAATAAGCTCTTCATGAGAAACAGCCCGGAAGGGGATCGAAAAAAGAAGAGCACTCGAATTGGAATAGAGAGATGAGAAATTGAGAAGGAAATACCAAATAAATAGAGAGTGATTGAGGGTGCAGCCTGCAACGGACCTTGATTCTCTTCATTGCATCAACGGATCTATTATTGGGAAATCGTGATGGAATTAAATCGCCTAGAAATTTTGGAGAAGGCTGAAGAACAGCTCTCGGGAGAGAGAAAGAGAATGAGAAGAGAAACGGGGGGAGTCGTGCGTGAGTTGGGGCCTCCTATGGAGTTAATCACGGGAGTTATTCTGTGGCAAATTCCTAAGCGGCAGAGCAGGTTAATGCATTTATTAGGCCCAAATAAACCTGTAATTAGGAGTACTAATGGCAGCATAACATAAAAAACTGGAGGACCTCTGATTATGGAGGCCCTGTACAGTGGAACACTTTGAACGTGCGCACGAGACGGGCCTGGTTACTCCCTCCGATCCAAATTAGTTGAATTGGGTGTTGATGTCTGGTCGGTGTCAATGCCATCAACATGAATAAAACTTCACTACTTTGAAGGTGCTCTACAGTGGCTTCTGTGTCTCCGCCGTTCATCTAAGGAGACATATGTAGGGTTTTGACAGATCCCAAGATTTAGAATTTTGGTTTTCAAAAAAATTGCATTTGCATTGCATCATGCCATCGTGCAAAAACCTTGGTTCAAAAAGCTTCACCTACACCCTATTTTCATATTTTCAAATCTAGCCATATAGTGCATTTTATGCAAATGGCATATGGCATATTTTGATTTTAGTGCAAATTATTCTCTATAAAGCCGAAACGGATCTTGCCGCTCCTGATCGTCGAGTTGTTGCTTGGTGAAGAGGGAGCCACCGGATTCATGACTCCAGCGCCCAAATTTTCCACAAATGGCGCGAATTGACGAGGGTAACCTTAGCAATGTCCATTGTTATGGACTTGGGTTTCAGAAAAAAAGAAGTGTGCTACTGATTTTGTCGGCTTATCAAACAAACAAGGGAGGCAAGATTTGCCTAGGTTCAGGCCCTCATAGAGGAAACTCTACTTTCTGCTTGTCCGATCTTTATTGATGGAGAGTACAAAATCGCCGGGTTGCTAGATGCGATCTAGCTTACAACAGGATGCTATGACTAGATTCAGGTGCCCTCACTGTTGGATCCTACTAGTCTTTATATGAGAGACTGGATCACAGAGTCCAGTCTGGGTCGGTTACAGAATAAAAAGTAACATTACGACTATGTCGTCTATGTCTTGGCTTTACCTTGATTGTCACGTCTGGTTCCTGGGGTTCGGGTGCTTCCAGGACCTCTGGATCTTTATGGGCCTTATGGTCCTTGTCTCGGATTTGTACCATGTATACTAACAATAGGGACCCGATAGGTCATACCCGTGCCACTAAGAGATTGGACAGGTTCCTTGTGTAGTAGCTTCAAGTACATTTGCATGTTATTATGGGAGGTGTCTTAACTAAGTAAGTTCTTGGAACCTGAACCGAGGTGACTAGAAGATGTAGGTGATGTAGGTTGGTATTAGTCTATCCCTAGGGCTCGGGGTTCTACTTCTGAAAGGATTAATATTGGTTTTCTCCCGACCATGGTGCAAAATGAGTGTAGTGGTAAAATGGACTGACAAAGTCGTGCGTGTAAAATGTACAAACCTATCGAGAGTGTAAATCTAATTACTTCGGGATGCCTCTGATTATGAACATCTATGAGTTACTAGGACTGGAACTGTTTGGAACATCTCACTCATCCGAATTTCTTCAATTAAAAGTTGATGTGTGAACATGGGTTTAGGAGCATATAAAGCTAGACTGTCATGTTTTTAACATGGGTTTATGCGGGTATGTCCTTAGAAAAAATGTTTTGAGGAAAGAAAAGTATTTTCAAAGTAGGGAAAGGTTATATTGCTTTTAGAAAATGATCATGAACTCCACCTAGTCAAATATGCATGAAGATGCTAGATCTCTTATAGCATTGTTAGTAATAGTTGCCCATACATTCGAGCATTGACCATTCCTAGTGGCAACATTTCATTTTGCAGGTTATTCCGTTTCTGAGTGATCATTCATAGATCGCGAGACTCCCCTCAACAATTGTTCGCCTATGGCACATATGAAGGATATAGATCTATCTTGTTATTGTTTCCCTATATGCAAAGTGGTAATAATTGGAAATTCTGGATCTTATATGATTATATTCATGATGCTTGGTTATATTTGGTATCATTTTGTACCATGTGTGCTAGTGAACTGATCGAGGGATTAGCACTATATATAGTAACTCAGCCTTATTAGGAGAGGGTGCTACAGGTTTCTAGGAGAGGTCCTCGAGTTGAAGACAAAGATCTTGTTGTTGTATTTTGCTCTTCAGCTTTGTCTATGACAAGCCAGTGTCTCCTACTATGTGGCCGAGAAGGCCGAAGATATTGTACATGAGCTATCAACATTGGCCTAGCGAGGCCGGTGGTGGTCTCAATAACGGTGAGATATGTGTGGTGTTGTTGCCCATGGCAGTCGGATCTGATTCCATCACTCAACATGATCAACATGTCTGCCAAGTCTAGAGTTTGGCGACGAGCTCAGAGTATTTCCCTGGCCGGCGAGCCCCAACGATAAACTACGCGCACCTGATGCTCGACTTTAGAAGTTCACATCAGCTGATGTGTGGGTCCCTACTGAAAAACTCCGTTGAACCTCTTCCCCTTCCTAACCCTAGCCGCCACCACTCGCCATAACCTCCCGCGTCGATATCTGAGGAGATTGTTTGGAAAATCCAACACATAGGATGGTGCTAGCAAGGCCATATCCCCCATGGTGGCGACGAGTGTCTTCGATCAAGGAGGCGACCAACGAGGATTCTTGGGCAGCGGGTTGGTATGTGATACATTGCAAATGTATCTATAATTTTTTATGTTCCATGCTTGGTTTTATCCACTTTCTTGTGTTTTGTCCATACTTTGGAGTACTTTTCATATGATTTTTTGGACTAACCTATTAACAAGAGCCACAGTGCCAGTTGCCTGTTTCTGCTGTTTTTGGTTCCAGGAAAGTCAGAAAATGAATATTCTCGGAATTGGACGGGACAAAAGCCAAAGTGCCTATTTTTCCAGAAGTCATCAGATGCCAGAGTACGAGACGGAGAGGGGCCAGGGGGCCACCACACCACCTGGCCGCACGGCCGAGCTTGGCCCACGCCGGGGGGTGGTGAGGCCGCCTCCGGCACCCCCTCGGCCTCCCCTTCCGCCTATAAGATGCCCTTGGGACGAAAACCCTAAGTACCCGATCAAAAATCCACGAAAGAGTCTGTAGCCGCCATCATCTCCATCCCTAGATCGGGAGGGATCTGAAGCTCTTCCCTGCACCCTGCCGGAGAGGGAAATTCACCCTGTAGGCCTTCTTCATCACCATGCAAGCCTCCGGTGTGATGCGTGAGTAGTTCATCCTTAGACTACGGATCCATGTAGTAGCTAGATGGCTGGTTCTCCTCCTTTGTGCTTTCATGTCTAGATCTTGTGAGCTCCTTTCATTATCAAGATCATCTATTTGTAATTCATACATGTTGTGTTTGCGGGGATCTGATGGATATTGAGATGCTATTTCAGATTGATTATTGATTCTATCATGTCTTTGTTATTTATGATCTTGTATGATTTTCGTTGTTAGTAGCTATCTTGGCCAAGTAGATGCTAGCAACTCTAAGAGTTAGTATTTATGCTCGATAGTGGGTTCATGCCTCTGGTAATCTGGGGAAGTGACAGAAATCTCTAAGGTACTAGATGTGTTGTTGCTACTAGGGAGAAAACAACAATCCTTTGTTCATAGGACAATCGTATTGTTTACTTTACACGCAATTCGTAAAGCAATAATCTGTTGCTTGCAACTTAATACTGGAAGGGGTTCGGATGATAACCTGAAGGTGGATTATTAGTCATAGATGCAGTTGGATGGCGGTCTATGTATAATGTTGTAGTGCCCAATCAAGTATCAAAGGAGTCAAGATGATTAGTATATGCTTGTATGCTTTCTCGATGTTTGTCAATTGCCCCGCTGTAATTTGTTCACCCAGCATGTTATCTATCTTAAGGAGAGCCACCTCTAGTGAACTATGGATCCCGGTCCTTTCTTTTACATTCAATCTACAAACTGTTTACTGCTTTGTGTTTACTTTCTGCAAACTATTACTTCTTTCTATTCGATATGTTTAATCCTTTGTTTTCAGCAAAACACGGTGAGATTGACAACCTCATCGCAAGTTGGGGACAGAGTTCTGTGGTTGTGTTGTGCAGGTCTCCACGTTGCTACTAGCACCGGTAGTGCGCCCTGCCAAGGCTCAGCTAGCAACACCTTTGGGGTGTTTCCTTGCTCCTACTGGTTCGATTAAACCTTGGTTTCATAACTGAGGAAAACTTGCTGCTGTGCTCATCATACCTTCCTCTTGGGGTTCCCACCGAGCTCTACATCAACACCGCACCAGCATTTTCTAGCGCCGTCAACACTGAGCCATCAGTATGGATAGTCATCGTCGGTTTTAACTTCTGGCGATAGTGCACAACATTGGTCCACCGTGGGCAGTCGGGGTTAGTCGTAAATGAGGAGTTTGATGGTGTACTAGATGACTAGAGTGTGTCGATGAGACAGTAACCTGTGAAGGTTTGCTTGTGGTTTCTGTCGGAGTCGGCAACGATGACATCTTCAGGCATTGTTTCCCTCTTGAGTCATTATCGTGGCTTTGAGTGCATATCCTAGCCCTTCTCTGCTCTTAGGTAAACTTTAGGTCATGTTCCTCGGATCAAACGATAATGGCATCGGTCCATGACCCTCTTGTTGGCATCTTTTTGGAGTTAGACGCGGCTGAAGGGTCCTATGGTACGTCGGTGGTGATGTTGTAGCAACCTCCTCTTGCACGAAGTCTTCGGCGGAGGTGCCAACTCATGCATGGACGACAGGTGCACTCGATCATGTTTGTTTCTAGCAAGTGCTACACACAACAAATCTTCCGGAGCATTTTAGCCGTGTCAGCTCGAAGGACTTGTGGCATAGTGCCAAGGTGTCGTAGCGAAGAGCGCGCGTGTGTCACGTGCAGTGCGGCATTGTTGCTTGGCACCATGGTGGTGTTGGTTTCTTGGCGAGGGCCTTCGCTTTGTCCTATACCCTAGACATGGGTTAGCAAAAATTGGTGAGGGTGGCTTTCAGAGGGTGTGCTTAAGGCGCTCTTTTTAGTTTTCACCGGTAAGATGACGATAGTTGTCGCTGGGGAACCATGTTCCGTTTATCCTCGTTGTGCTAGTCTGTGGTTGCTTGGCGGTTTCGTTCTATACATTCGTTGTGAAGTATTTTGTTAGTCATTGTTGAATAAACGAAATAAAAGAGGCCACATATGCATCATTTCAATGCGTATGCTAGCCTCAACCTCTGTTAGAAGGACTTTTCGATGTGTGGCGTTGGAGTAGTGTCAACCTCGGGTTTGCTGGCTATTGATTCTCCTTCTATTGGAGTTTGGCGCAGTGTCGTCGGAGATGGTTTTGATGTTCAGTTGTGTGTGCGATGTGTCTCTTAGTCTACTTAGCTCTAATGGGAACGTATACGGCGTAGAAATAACACTAAGTTTTGCTAATTCTCAGAATTATGTTAGTTCAGTCGAGTCTTAATCCATTGAATTTGCATTCCGATTTGTGCGCATGTAAGTCATAAGTGAGGATGCAACTAGGAGTCTTCAGTTGTTGTTGGTTGTAATTGAGATTTTTTAGCCGTAACTACCGTTGCAATGAAAATATTTCAAGTTGCAGATGTGTTTACAACTGAGATTGATGACATCATCACACTGAGAAGTAAGCAATTTTCCAATCGACTAAGAATTAGACACCCAAAAAAAATACCAGTTGCGCAATGTAAATGAAAGGTTAGGCACGGCAGGACGAGACCCGTCTCGAATGTCCCGTTGAAAAAAGAATCTCTGGAGTGTGACGCGAGACGCTCAATCACGCGATCATGCTCTGTGTCTGCCAGAAGTAGAGTTGTCGGCGTGGTAGATAAAACAATCCGTGCCGATACGGTTTTTGGCACAGAGCATGCTTAGTTAGCCAGTGTTGGTGTGAGTGGTGGAGTCTGAGTGGATTCCACAGGTGATCGATGGAGAGCAAAAGGACTCGCAGATTGGAACTTCCATCTACTCCCTCTGTTCGGAAATATAAGACGTTTTAGTTTTGTGAATCGAATGTATATAGACGTGTTTTAGTGTATAGGTTCATAGAGATTTGGAGAGAACCTATACACTAAAATATGGCTAGATACATTTGTTTCACAAAGCTAGAATGTCTTATATTTCCGAACGGAGGGAGTAATTTGTAAGATCGGTTTGGTTTCTTTTGATGAAGATACTCTAGTGTAGTCCAGTATGCATACAAGGCTCCGCAATTACTCCCTCCGTTTAAAAATATAAGACATTTTAGATTTGTGAAATAAATGCATCTAGACGCTTTTTAGTGTATAGATTCACTCCGAACCTCTACGAACTTATACACTAAAAGGCATCTAAATACATTCGATTCACAAAGCTAAAACGTCTTATATTTATGAATGGGGGGAGTACATGTGTAAGTATATTAGGATTTCAGGTAGGATCGAACAGACACCTAGGGTTCCCTTCCCTCCACCGGCGACGACGCCGGTCCGTTCCATGCATCTCTGGTGTCCTTAGGCCATTGGAGGCAGGGGCGGAGCCGGGATTGGACCATAGGTGGGGGCAAAAAATTATTTCCCAAGATAAAAAGCATCACTACATATCACAAAAGAATATTCGTAAAACCGTTAGGGATTTTTCAAAGAAGTTTATAGTTGTTGCTGCTGCTTTACTCAATTACTCTTTATCCTTGTGCATAAAATAGTTTAATAGAGATATATTGCATTTAATTAGTAAAGAAAATTATTGCTGCCTCTTCATCCTTAGACATAAAATAATTAAAATGAAGATACATTACATTCAGTTAGTAAAGAATTACATTCAGCAAGTATGTTAACTAACCGGACTAGCCTGTCGTAATGTAATCCAAACACGTGATCTATCAGAAAAGGATACCAAACTAACGGTGGAAACATGTGTATACTGAAGTGGCTTTAAAATTAAGTGCTTAACCAAATAATCAGATACATATACGTACGAAAATTGATAGTATCATGGTAAGATGGCCTCAACGACGCAACTGCACAACCCCACGCCGCTGCTTGATCAACGAATCACAGGAGAGGCTAGCTGAAGCCGCCTGACGCGCACGGACAAGCATTGGTAGACGCCCAAGTAGCGAGATGCAAAATTTGATCGATCTGACCAGAATACTAGGCGTCGGCCAGACTCACGCTTGGTATAATAAGAAAAATCAATGGACAAGTTTCAGGCAACTACGATGGCCTAGACTTCAGAAGATGGGTCATCTGTTTAGTTGGGCTTCGTAGTCGTGGTACACATGTACGGCTGCAGCGACTAAGCTAGGCCTTGAGACTAATGAAATGATTATGTACTGCCATTAGCAAAAAACAGCATTAATACCTGCCTAAATTTGTTGAGGGGGACGAACCATTAGGGGGGGTCTGACCCCTGCTAGCCCCCCCCCCTTGGCTCCGCCCCTGATTGGAGGTGTGGCGGACCATGGCTCTCGCCGGCTGGAGGTTTTCTTTCTTTGTTTAGACTGCTTTTTCGTATCTTTTTCAGGATGGTGAGGCGATGGCTATATCCTGAAGTCAAAATACGGTCCTCCACATCCTATCCTCGCCCCGGTGGTGCGTCTAGCGCTATCAGAGGCGCATAGAGTCATGTGTCTGGCCGATCTCCTGGGATCTGGTTGATTTTCGTGTTAGCTGGTGTATTTTTAGGTCAGTGTCTTCCAATCTACGGATGCCATCATTGGCGACGGTTGCTCTAGTGCGTTGGTTTTTGGGGGCCTTAGCACGACGACTTCTCGTCTGTCTACTACAACAAACTCTACTACGACAATCTTTGTCCGGTGCTGGTGATGGAGGGGCGAGAACGGCAGCGCGCTTTCAGCTCGTGCTAGTGTTTGTAGTCGTCGCTAGGTGGTCCATCGACCTATTTGTAATATTTATTACTTTTGGACCTCTTTATACTACTCTTGATGCCCAAGAGGCCGGGCGCGAAAGAGGTACGAGAGTATAAGCCGATTAGCCTGGTCCATGGGATTGCCAAGTGGGTTGCCAAGGTGATTGTTAACAGGGTGACACATGTTCTCCCTCAGGTGGTGGGGGTTCATCAGAGTGCATTCGTGCATGGAAGGTGCCTTCATGAAAATTTCATGATGGTGCAAGGGACAGCTCGCAAGCTTCACACCAGCGAGACCCCAACAGTGCTCCTCAAGCTAGACATCACAAAGGCTTTCGATACTGTGGACTAGGCATTCCTTTTGGAATTCCTACGAAAGATTGGCTTCGGTGAGCGCCTCCTGGCGTGCATATATGCTCTACTCTCCACGGCCACCACTCGGGTCCTATTGAACGGATGCCCAGGTGCAAAGGTGGTCAACAGGCGTGGACTTCGGCAAGGAGACGCCCTCTCCCAAAGCTGTTCATCCTGGTTATGGAGGTATTTCACCTGATGATTGTGAAGGCAGAAAATCAGGGCATCCTCACCAGGCTCGCAGCCATAGGTCTCCAACACCGTACCTCTATCTACGCGGATGACGTGGTCACCTTCCTACGACCATCAGAGGTGGACTTCTAGGTGATCTCCGGGATCATCGAGGACTTTGGCGCGACATCAGGCTTACGGACCAATTTCGACAAATGCTCGGCTAACCTTATCAGATGATCCACTAAGGACAGAGATTTAGTCTCTCGGGAGTTGCACTGTCCAATCCTGCCGTTCTCGCTCCGCTATTTGGGGATACCGCTCTCCTTGAGGAAACCGTCTGCAGTGCAGCTTCAATCCCTAGTCGATTTGGTGGCTGCCAAGTTGCCATCATGGAAAGCCTCCATGCTCAACAGAGGAGGGCGTCTTGATATTGTCAAGACGACGCTTTTGGCCATCCCTATCTTCGCCATTATGTCCCTAGATATCCCTATAGAGATCATCATCGCCATCGAGAAGATCATTCGTGGTTTCCTCTGGAAAAGGAGGAAAGATGTTCATGGCGGGCACTGCTTGGTGGCCTGGGACAGGGTGTGCATGCCCAAGGAGTTGGTCGGGCTTGGCATACCCAACTTGCGACTCATGAATGTCGTGCTCAGGGCCAGATGGTTGTGGTTGAAGCGAGTGGAGGTGGATAAGGTTGAAGCGAGTGGAGGTGGATAGGCCATGGCACGGCCTCGACATTCATGTTCCAGCCCTTGTAGAGAAGTTATTCGACGCCGCGACGGCCTCTGTGCTCGAGGATGGAGCCACTACTCTCTTCTGGTCGGACAAGTGGCTGCCAAGTGGAAGGATCAGAGACATTGCGCCGAACCTATTTGCGGTAGTCCCAACGAGCACGGTCTCGACACGCCAGGTGTGTGAGGGCCTGGGCGGGGCTTGGTTGCATGATGTCCCCCTAACCTGAGTGCAGCGGCCATCAGAGAACTTCTTGAAGTCGCCGACCGGCTGGAAGAGGTCACCCTGACAGAGGGGACGCAAGATATCTTCAAGTGGAGGTGGGACCCCATCGGCTGCTACTCTGCGAAGTCTTGTTACGAAGCCCTGTTTGTAGGTCGAACCTTGATGGCAGGAGCGCTACAGATTTGGCGCTCTCGAGCCCCCGCCAGTTGTAAGATCTCGCTATGGTTGGCTGTGTGCAACAGATGTTGGACTACCGAATAGGTTGCAACGCCGCGGTATGTAGCACCCGGCGGCGTGCCCTCTTTGTGATCACTGTGGAGAGTCCATCGACCATCTCCTCATGGGATGTGTCCTGGCACGAGAGATGTGGAAAGCCTGCCTTGGCTGGTGGAGCAGGGACCAGTGGATGCCTGACCATGACACAAAGATGGTCGCCTGGCTTCAGGGCAGACGAGGTGGCAAGGGCCGCGAGCGCGACCTTTGGACAGGTATCTCCTTGCAGTGGTGGACCTACAACCTCCTAAAATCCTGGGCGAACGTGCTTATGAAGCCATTTTTTGGACAAATTTCTATAGAATATAGTGTATTACAAGGCATCGCGCCACCAGCAAGCCCGGGCGACCGCCCGGGCAATAGGGATGGTGAATCCGCCTATGTCTCCTTCATATGTTCGACGCTTTTGCGCCACAGAAACGATGTCGTCTTTGAGGGTGTCAACCCCTCCGCCGCAGCGGTCATTCAGAATATCTCCATGGAAGCCGAACTATGGAGACTTGCATGTCTTTTTTGAGACTGCTTAAGCCAGGTGGACATGTGGAGGTACCGTGAGTAGTTAGCTAGCTAGTGTGTGTGCTGCCCCTTTGGCAGTGTGGGGTTGCACTCGAGGCGTCTGTGCCTCGGCGCGTTGTAAAATCTTGTCCTCTTAGTCCTCCTTCTATAAAAACGATACGTCTCCCGGGACGTATCCTTGAAGAAAATACTACTATCGATAATTTTTAATAGATCGGTGGAGTTTTGAAAAAAAAGGAAAGAAGATTGCAGAAATACTAGGCTTAGGTTATTTTTTCCCGAACCCCGGCCTTCTGCAACGTGGCATAGTAGGATATGCAATTAGCTTGCTCGCTTTCTATCATCGTCACCGTCATGCAGTACCAGGATGGTTAATGTTGGAATTTGGGTGTGGGCCTTGGCCCATAGCCTAATACAAATTCTGAAATTCTCTTGGCCCATTCATGCCTAGCAAGGGGTGGCACCAAAGTTTAGTCCCACCTTGCTAGTTTAGAGGGAGTTGGACCAATATATATAGTGGAGTGTTTCACTACCTCCTAAAAAGAGTGAAGATGAGTGGCATACACGCGCGCTCCTCCTCCTCCGTCGCCCGCCTCGCCACGCCTCGCCTCGCCTCGTCACGACGCGCGCGCGCCGCGGTTTGCGGAATTGTGCCTCGGTGCCGATCTTATCTTTTTGCTGCTCGGGAAAATTATTGTGCGAGTCATTTTTCTGTCAGCCGTTTTCGGTTTTTCCGGAAACGTGGGCTGTTACTACTCGGACGTGGACTACGCCCCACGTCTTACCCGACCGGCGCCTATATATAGACGGCCTAGGCTAAAACCCTAATACGAGAAAATACACATCTCTCTGCCTCCAGAACCTTGCGCCGCCGCTACACCTTCTCCATCCCCTCTTCCGGCGTGCACCGGACGACGGGACAGTAGGCCTCCGGAACCACCGCCTCTCGTGAACCTGTACGGGTGAGGGGCGATCAGGTTTTTGGGGAGCGCGTCTGCGCGACTACTGACGGCATCACGTCGACCGACCACTGCTTCCCCGACGAGGACTTCTTCCCGGACATCAGCAGCCTTTACATCAACGCCATGGCTGACGACACTGGTGTCAACCTCAACCCCAACCTGAACGCGAACCCGATTCCTCCTCCAGCACCGTACGTAATCTGTTCCTATCTAGTTCAGTTTCTGTTGCAGTTTCTTCTACTAGCTCTTGGAATAGATGTGATCTGTTTATTCTGGTTGAATATGATCTGTTCGTTTATTCTGCTAGTATACATGATTAGATTAATTCTAGCACTTATAGTCATGATTTATTATTACTTATTTCGGATTAAATATTATGGTAATTTTCTTATATTTTCAACAATCCAAAAACCTGATTATAGGCAACTGAATTCAACTGGTTTAGCCGCGGCTACAAGGCCGCCTCCTTTTGACGGTGTCAATTATAAGAGATGGCGCACGAGAGCAGTTCTATGGTTGAAAAACCTAGGCTGCTATAGCGCCACTCTTGGCAAACCTGAGGGAGACCTTTCTCCTGTTCAGGAGGAAGCATTTCAGAAAGTCGACACCATGTTTATGGGGGCTTTGTTCAATATTCTTGGTGACAACATTGTTGACACCTATATGTCATTTGATAATGGCAAGGATGCGTGGGATGCATTGGACGCCAAGTTTGGTGTTTCGGATGCTGGCACTGAACTGTATATCATGGAGCAATTCTATGACTACAAGATGACTGATGACCGTCCCATCGTGGATCAGGCTCATGAGATACAGTCCCTTGCCAAAGAACTCGAGCAGTTCAAGTGTAACTTACCGGACAAGTTCGTGGCCGGAGGCATTATTGCCAAGCTTCCTCCTTCTTGGAGGAACTTTGCTACCTCTCTGAAACATAAGAGACAGGAGTTTTCTGTTTCGGATCTCATCGGATCTCTTCATGTTGAAGAAAAGGCGAGAGCAAAAGATACACGTCCTCGAGGCTTTGATGGAAGTTCTAGCGCACATGTAGTGCATAAAAACAACTTCCAGTCCCACAAGTTCAAGAATAAGAACAGGTCTGATGGCAAAGGAAAGTTTGATGGCAAAAACAAGACCGCACAGACTACCAACTTCAAGAAAAAGACTGAGTATAAGAAGAAAGGATCCTGCCATGTCTGTGGTGATCCTAATCATTGGGCTCCTAGCTGCCCCAATCGCTTTGACAAGCGTTCACATGGAAATAGTGGCAAGTCCGCTAATGTTGTCCTTGGTGATATTGAGATGAAGGATGCTGGGTACGGTATATTTCCCACTGTTCTTTCAGTTTGTAATTCACCTGATTGGTGGATAGACACTGGTGCAAATATACATGTATGTGCTGATATTTCCATGTTCTCTTCTTATCAGGTCGAACGGGCTGGCTCCGTGCTGATGGGAAACGGCTCACGTGCTTCTGTTCAAGGTGTTGGTACGGTGGATCTGAAGTTTACTTCGGGGAAGATCGTACAGCTGAAGAATGTGCAGCACGTTCCCTCAATCAATAAGAATCTCGTCAGCGGATCTCTTCTGTGTCGAGATGGTTTTAAGTTAGTCTTTGAGTCCAATAAAGTTGTAATTTCTAAGTGTGGATAATTTGTTGGAAAGGGTTATGAGTGCGGAGGCTTGTTCCGCTTATCTTTGTCAGACTTATGTACTCAAGTTATTAATCATGTTTGCAATGATAGTGAGTCCAATATTTGGCATTCACGACTTTGTCATATTAATTTTGGGTGCATGACGCGGCTTGCCGATATGAATTTAATTCCGAAATTTACTACTGTCAAAAGTTCCAAGTGTCAAGTATGTGTGCAAGCTAAGCAACCTCGCAAGTCTCACAAGACTGCCGAGGTACGAGATTTGGCACCACTGGAACTAATACATTCAGATCTTTGTGAGATGAATGGTGAGTTGACAAAAGGTGGAAAGCGATATTTCATGACTTTAATTGATGATTCCACTCGATACTGTTATGTGTATCTTCTGAAATCTAAAGATGAAGCTTTTAATCACTTCAAAATCTATAAAGCTGAATCAGAAAACCAACTTGATCGAAAGATTAAGCGACTTCGGTCTGATCGTGGTAGAGAGTATTTTTCCAACGAATTTGATTCTTTTTGTGCGGAGCATGGTATTATCCATGAGAGGACGCCTCCCTACTCACCTCAATCAAATGGGGTGGCCGAAAGAAAGAACCGTACTCTAACTGATTTGGTTAACGCCATGTTAGATACATCGGGTCTATCCAAGGAATGGTGGGGGGAGGCGATAAAGACTGTGTGTCATGTCCTAAACCGTGTTCCCAAAAAGAACAAAACCATTACTCTATTTGAGGAATGGGAAAGGAAGAGGCTGAAACTCTCCTACTTACGAACTTGGGGTTGTTTGGCGAAAGTGAATGTGCCGATACCCAAGAAGCGCAAGCTTGGACCAAAAACCGTGGATTGTGTCTTTCTGGGATATGCATTTCATAGCATTGGCTATAGATTTTTGATAGTGAAATCTCAGGTATCTGACATGCATGTTGGTACAATCATGGAGTCGAATGATGCGACTTTCTTTGAAGACATCTTTCCCATGAAAGATTCGTCTAGTTCATCAAATCAGGAGATGCCTAGTTTATCTAGTCAAGAATTAATCACAATTCCTGAACCCACCATTTCGATAGAACACCCTGATAATCCTGTGGAGGATAACAGTGAAGCTCCTACCAGAAGTAAGAGACAAAGGACTGCGAAGTCCTTTGGTGATGATTTCATTGTATACCTCGTGGATGATACTCCCACTTCTATTTCAGAAGCTTATGCATCTCAAGATGCTGACTACTGGAAAGAAGCCGTTCGCAGTGAGATGGATTCCATCATAGCAAACGGAACTTGGGAAATTACTGATCGTCCTTATGGGTGCAAACCTGTAGGATGTAAGTGGGTGTTTAAGAAGAAGCTTAGACCTGATGGTACTATTGAGAAGTATAAGGCACGCCTTGTTGCCAAGGGTTATACCCAGAAAGAAGGCGAAGACTTCTTTGATACTTATTCACCTGTGGCTAGATTGACCACCATTCGAGTACTGCTATCCTTGGCTGCCTCGCATGATCTTCTCGTTCATCAAATGGACGTTAAGACGGCTTTCCTAAATGGAGAGTTAGATGAGGAAATTTATATGGATCAGCCGGATGGATTCATGATAGATGGTCAACAAGGCAAGGTGTGCAAGTTACTGAAGTCTCTGTATGGTCTTAAGCAAGCACCTAAGCAGTGGCATGAGAAGTTTGAAAGGACTTTAACTGATGAAGGCTTTATTGTAAACGAAGCTGACAAGTGTGTGTACTATCGCCATGGTGGGGGCGAGGGAATCATCTTATGTCTGTATGTTGATGATATACTGATATTCGGGACCAATATTAATGTTATCAATGAGGTCAAAGACTTTCTATCTCGTTGTTTTGAGATGAAAGATCTAGGAGTGGCTGATGTGATATTGAACATCAAGCTGCTGAAAGATGATGATGGTGGGATAACACTGCTTCAGTCTCACTATGTGGAGAAGATCTTGAGTCGTTTTGGGTATAGCGAATGTAGATCCTCTCCTACACCATATGATCCTAGCGTGTTGGTTCGAAAGAATCAGGGAGATCCTAAGGATGCTAAAGATCAGCTGAGATATTCTCAGATTATTGGCTCGCTTATGTATTTAGCCAGCGCTACGAGGCCTGACATCTCCTTTGCTGTAAGCAAGTTAAGTCGATTTGTCTCAAATCCTGGAGATGTTCATTGGCAGACCCTTGAAAGGGTTTTGCGTTATTTGAAAGGCACTGCGAGCTAATGTATTCACTACTCCGGGTATCCAAGGGTACTTGAAGGGTATAGTGACTCAAACTGGATTTCTGATGCTGATGAGACTAAGGCCACGAGTGGTTATGTGTTTACACTTGGTGGTGGCGCTGTTTCTTGGAAGTCTTGCAAGCAGACCATCTTAACGAGGTCAACTATGGAAGCAGAACTCACATCACTAGACACAGCCACTGTTGAAGCAGAGTGGCTTCGTGAACTCTTGATGAACTTACCTGTGGTTGAAAAACCAATACCCGCAATCCTTATGAACTGTGATAATCAAACTGTGATCATAAAAATAAACAGTTCTAAGGACAATATGAAGTCATCAAGACATGTGAAGAGGAGATTGAAATCTGTCAGGAAAATGAGAAACTCCGGAGTTATTGCATTGGATTATATCCAAACATCTAAAAATCTGGCAGATCTCTTCACAAAGGGTCTATCACGTAATGTGATAGATAATGCATCGAGGGAGATGGGTTTGAGACCCGCTTTTTGAGTTGCTCACAGTGGTAACCCGCTCTATGTGATCGGAGATCCTGTGAAGTAGAGTTGGGAGACAAGCTGTTGGTCAACTGGGAGGAGAGTATCCTTATAGCATACTACCACTCCGTATAGATGCAATACTCTCCTATTCTGCATGGCAGGTTGGTATTTACCTTAATGTGTTCTGAGTGGCTTGTTTAAGCAAAGATGTTGTCCTGCAGAACATCTTTTGAAGAACATACCTATATGAGTCTGACTGTCAAACGTCGCAGTCCGTGAGAGTTGGGTGCTCTCTAATAAACTCATGAAAGGCCATGGAGTATGACGCATAAGCTCCAAACCACGGAGAAGCTTCGCGGCAGCCCTGTATCGGTCTAGACCTTATGTGAAACTAGTGCGCACCAAACTTGTAGTTCAAGGCATAGTCCACTATTCAAGTTGCAATCTAGTGTAGCATGAAGTTCTAAGTGGAAGTTCAACTTAACAGTCTCCACCTTGCACCGGTATATAAACAATGCTCTGGAACTGATTGATGTGATGTGATGATATGTGCCTATGAGAATTTGTGGGGGATTGTTGGAATTTGGGTGTGGGCCTTGGCCCATAGCCTAATACAAATTCTGAAATTCTCTTGGCCCATTCATGCCTAGCAAGGGGTGGCACTAAAGTTTAGTCCCACCTTGCTAGTTTAGAGGGAGTTGGACCAATATATATAGTGGAGTGTTTCACTACCTCCTAAAGAGAGTGAAGAGGAGTGGCATACACGCGCGCTCCTCCTCCGCCGCCGCCCGCCTCGCCTCGCCACGCCACGCCACGACACGACACGCGCGCGCCGCGGTTTGCGGAATTGTGCCTCGGTGCCGATCTTATCTTTTTGCTGCTCGGGAAAATTATTGTGCGAGTCATTTTTCTGTCAGCCGTTTCCGGTTTTTCCGGAAACGTGGGCTGTTACTACTCGGACGTCATTTTTCTGTCAGCCGTTTCCGGTTTTTCCGGAAACGTGGGCTGTTACTACTCGGACGTGGACTACGCCCCACGTCTTACCCGACCGGCGCCTATATATAGACGGCCTTAGGCTAAAACCCTAATACGAGAAAATATACATCTCTCTGCCTCCAGAACCTTGCGCCGCCGCTACACCTTCTCCATCCCCTCTTCCGGCGTGCACCGGACGACGGGACAGTAGGCCTCCGGAACCACCGCCTCTCGTGAACCTGTACGGGTGAGGGGCGATCAGGTTTTTGGGGAGCGCGTCTGCGCGACTACTGACGGCATCACGTCGACCGACCACTCCTTCCCCGACGAGGACTTCTTCCTGGACATCAGCAGCCTTTACATCGACGACATGGCTGACGACACTGGTGTCAACCTCAACCCCAACCTGAACGCGAACCCGATTCCTCCTCCAGCACCGTACGTAATCTGTTCCTATCTAGTTCAGTTTCTGTTGCAGTTTCTTCTACTAGCTCTTGGAATAGATGTGATCTGTTTATTCTGGTTAAATATGATCTGTTCGTTTATTCTGCTAGTATACATGATTAGATTAATTCTAGCACTTATAGTCATGATTTATTATTACTTATTTCGGATTAAATATTATGATAATTTGCTTATATTTTCAACAGTTAATTTCAGTTTGCCCTACGTTTCGTTTGCTCTTTTGCTTCCGATAGATACTCCACCGTGTCCGTAGAAGAGCGACGTGGAGGAAATTAGGCGCAAAACAAAGTTAAACAAATGACTAAACTGAGAACCGCACCTGCAGTTTTCCCTACTTAATTAGCAAGCACTTGTCAAGTGGTATAGACTAAAATGACAGGGAAAAAAGTCACAGCACACATGCGTCGTCGCTGTCGCGGGCCTTCCGGCGCGCGGCGCGCTTATAAAACGGGGAGCTAGCACGTCCCCGGTACAACGCCAGGACACCCACCGCCGCGCTCGCCCTTATCTCCGACGAGAACGCAGTCCAATAATAGACACCCAACCCATGGCGAACCCATCCGCCAGTGCCGAGGCGGCCACGAGCTGCAGGGCGACGACCAAGCTGGCCTGCCTCTGCTCGCCGACGAACCACCCGGGCTCCTTCCGCTGCAGCCGCCACCGGACACCCCGCGCGCGTACACTGCCGTCTTCCTCCTCCGTCCGCGCCTCGCAGCAGCAGGCCGCGACGTCACTGGGAGTGACGACGGGGAGCAAGAGCGGCGGCGGCGGAACCAGGACGACGACGACGACGAGCAAGGGAGGGCGGTCGATTACTCTGCGCGTGCACCTGCAACGCCTGGTCAGCCCGCCGTCCTCCTGCAGCAGCGCCCACCGCCGCTGCCGCGACTTCAAGCCCCGCCTGTCCAGGCTCGGCCGCCTCGCTTCCAACGCATGACCACCGGCCGGCGCCGGTCGTTTGCTCTGTCTCGCTCCTATAGTAGACAGGCGGCTCTTAGCTGATCACCAGTGGTGGTGGACAGTGCGCCTCTATTTCGCGCGCACTGACTGCTTGCAGATACTCAGTGCTCCGTTGTGTACTGTGATGAACTGATGATTTTACTATCAGATCTGGAGTAATTCTTCAGTAGTACTGCCGAATCAGAACATGCTTCTTGTAAATTTTTACCGCAAGAGGAATCAATGGAGTAGTTTGTGTTTAGTGATGGAGCTTTTTTTTTTGAAACAATCGGCTGGTGGAAGGCTTCTCACCTCATGTCCTCAACCATTTCCATTTCAAAAAGAGCAGGAGGGACAAAACCTTTGCCCCAATCCACACCAAGAATCACGGGAATTATGTGAGCGCAGGGCGTTTTGCCTCTGATCTGTCGCTTTGAAGAGATGGATCTAGATCGTGTAAATTCTCAGTTCTTTTTTTTTTCCAGCAGAAATTCCTACTACTTGGTTGGTGCTTTTGTGCCCATCATAATTGAGTTTGCCACACATACTTGTCCTACTTCCACTTAAAAAAAATCTTCATCTTTTATGAGTTTCTATATCTTCCGTTTGTTAGCACTAAGGATTACTTTTGATTAATTTGCTTAGTTCCATCAAGGGACATTGCACGTAAGTTCAGTAATCAGGAGACGATCGTGAGACCAAACTGATCGGAAAGCAACCCTCTTTATGTGTTGTTAGCGTGTGGCCGGCTGTGGCTGTGCGCGTCTGAACTATTAGTTAGTTTGCTTGCTGTTAGTCGACTTGAGTCTGAACCTTCGAGATTATTTTTCCGGCATTGATTACCAACGACTCGGTTAACTTTCTCGGCAGTTTCCTCGCCCGCAAGCGAACGCGGTGCACACACTGCTACTGCTAGTATATTCTTTGATACCGTTATTCTCCACTTCTCCCATAAGTATTATTATTAGCGAGATCCAAAGAGAACTTGTTCACGGTGACTCCTCTGGTATATCAGATCACATGGCTTTCAGAGGAAAAAAAATCAGGTTAAAGAAATATAGAAACGAGACGAGAAAATACCGATTGGTTTTGTTGCTCGGTCCTGATAGGGCCCAAATTTGCATCGATGTGTCTACTCTTCTCACTCACGTCTCCGCTCCACCGTCGTACTCATTTTCCCAGTCTCATGTTCCATGAACTGACCATGAACGCATCGCCTACTCCGCCACCTCCCATGACGATTCTGGCGACAAAGATTGCGCCCTGCGGGCCACGATGAGAGCTCGCGTCGTGCAGGAGTAGGAGGCCCACACCCCTTTGGACCTAGAACTCAATGTATAATTTTGTGATCTTACAGTAGGATCTAATCAGAAAACAAATGAGACAATAAATTACGTCCTCTGACCGAGAATAAGTGACTCGAATTTATCTAGCTTGATATATCTATACACTGGAACGTGTTTATATATGCGAATGAATCTAGATAGATATGTGTCACCTGTTTCTGGACGAAGAGAGTAGTAGTAATAACTCAGAACAAATCGAATATTTATCTTGCCGTTTTATGCGGGGAGATTGTGTGAAGGAACAAAGCATCAAACACATACCAGTACATCATCACCTTACTTGACTTCCAGGTCATTGTCACCATGGTTAATTACAGCAGAAAACGGAGTCTTCCATCGGCGCATATGGCACTTGCCGGCGGCGCCGCCTGTTTTGATGGTACATTGCCTCCGGCGCAGGCCGTTTACCTGCTCATTTGGTTAACTTTTTTCCTGCCTCGCTGTCGCACTCGCGTCCTACCTGGACCAACGTACTAGCTCTGATCTTTTCCGAAGTGCCACTATGTTAGGTACTCCAGCTTCCGTACGGGGCGGACCAGAATAATTCAAGCCGAGCTTGTAAATGAGTGTGTACAAGACATGAATACCTGATCGTGCCCTAGTGTGTTGGTAAGCTGGTGATTTCTACCCGCCCGAGTCAATTTATGCGTCTCTGATCACGTCCAAGGAGCTTTGCTTAGTTTCGCCGGGTAGCCCTTGGTTTGGGCGAAAATTAGCTGCAGCACGCGAGCTCACTGCAGCCCGCTTTTTGAAAAATTGAAAGTTGAACTTTTGAGTTTCAAAAAAATCCAAAATTTATTCCGGAAATACATATTTATGGGCCGGATAACATAGCCAAGTGTTGGCGTAAAACTCGTTTCGTTTGGGGCTATAGAAAAAACAAAATTTTAGCTGTATATAGGAGTAAAAAGCACACAAAAAAAGCACAAATTTATGAAAATTGTCTTTTTAGTTTTTTCCAAAATATAACATATTTTTCTATGAAAGACGTATAAATATATAAATGGTGCGTATTTTTTTCAAGATGTTTCGGAAATGTATAAATATTCGTGCGTATTTTTGAGCGAAATGGACATTCAATCCGATGTTGATACTCATGGACATTCCTCTACCAGTCGGGATCCCGAGGTGCCGTCGCCCGAGGCCGATTCGCCTGCCCCCACGCCCCCGGGGTCCCCCTCCACCGCGTGTGGCTTCCACATGGCCCCGGTCTGTAGACGGGCTCCACCTGGCGCTGGCGCTGTGGCCGACCACATGTCCTCGCCCGTGTCCCCTGGCGCGTGTTCCACTGCTGATTCCTCCCTGGGATCTTCTGTGGCCGTCGACGTTGGGGGCGGGGGGAAGATGCTTCAGCAGAAAATGAAGATGCTTCCGAAAATGATTCACCACCTCCATCTCTACCTGGAGTTCGCACACATCTTCAAAAAGGTATACGTCATCCCAAACAGTATACTAACGACACCGTTAGATATGGCATGTTCTCTTCCACAGGTGAACCATACACACTTGTAGAAGCACTTAGTGATTCAAATTGGCGTCAAACAATGGAAGAGGAGTGTAATGCGTTGATTCAAAACAAGACCTGGCACCTTCTTCCTCCAAACAGCAGCAAGAATTTGATTGACTGCAAATGGGTATATCGTGTCAAAAAGAAAGTAGATGGTTCTATTGATAGATACAAAGCAAGGCTGGTTGCAAAAGGCCTCAAACAAAGGTATGACATTGATTATGAGGACGTATTTAGTCATGTGGTTAAGATTGCCACCATTAGGGGCTTGTTTGATTCGTAGGAATTGTGTAGGATTTGAATCTTATGGGAATTTTTCCTATGTAATTGTTTGATTCATAGGAACATCCTATAGGAATTGCACACCATTAGGGGCTTGTTTGATTCGTAGGAATTGTGTAGGATTTGAATCCTAGGGAATTTTTCCTATGTAATTGTTTGATTCATAGGAACATCCTATAGGAATCTTATAGTGCAATTCCTATAGGAAAGAAACATTAGATCAAACCTCATGGAAAAATTCCTTTGCTACATCAAACAAAATTCCTCTTCCCATAGGATTCAAGTTGACATGGCATCTCAATCCTATGTTTTTCATATTCCTATACTTTTCCTATCCTATGAATCAAACAAGCCCTAGAACTGTCTTGTCTCTTTCTGTCTCTCGAGGATGGAGCTTACGGCAGCTAGATGTCAAGAACGTGTTTTTACATGGTGTTCTGGAAGAGGAGGTATATATGAAACAACCTCCAGGTTTTGAGAATCCCCACGCTCCGCATCACATATGTAAACTTGACAAGGCTCTTTATGGACTAAAACAAGCCCCTAGAGCATGGTACTCCAGACTTAGTTCCAAGTTGAGTGATCTTGGATTTACACCATCAAAGGTTGATACTTCACTATTCCTCTATAACAGATCAGGTATCATTTTTTATGTGTTCATTTATGTCGATGACATTATAGTAACCAGCTCCTCTGACCATGCTATCATTGTTCTACTTCGAGATCTCAATGAGAATTTTGCCATTGAAGATCTAGGTGATCTACATTATTTTCTTGGTATTGAGGTTAAGAAGGTTCAAAATGGGTTGATTCTGACACAGGAAAAATATGATACTGATTTACTTGCAAAGGTGGGTATGCATGGTTGCAAAGTCGCACCTACACCTTTATATTCTACAGAACAGTTGTCTCTCACTGATGGGACACCTTTGGGTCTTGTTGACAGTTGAAATGGATCGTATGGGCACCTAGAGGGGGGGTGAATAGGTGCTACACCAAATTTTAATACTTTTTCAATTTTAGGCTTAGCACAAAGGATAAATTCTCTAGATAAACTATTAGGTGGAATTTCCCTATCTGCAAACATATCTACTAGCGAGTAAAGAGCGAGTGGAAGAGGAATGGGTAAACCGTAGTGAAGCACGCGGAGACACAGGATTTGTTTGACCGCAGTTCCTTCCTTGTTAAGGGAAGTATGTCTGCGTTGGAGGGGTGGGCGGTACTAAGACCACCACGCCACAATAGGCCTCACCCTGTTCTCCGATGGATCCCGCCACCAAAGGCCTGATTCACCTTTCCACTATAGGTACCCTTCGAGGCGGGCACCGGCGCCTTTACACAACTAGCGGGGCAACAACTCCACAAACAACTTGAAGGCTCCTGAAATGACAACAAGCTGCCACAAGAACAAAGTTATCAAATACAATGAACAAGATCTAGGTATTGACAAGAATACTAGATCAGGGATTTCTCCAAGTGAATGGAGAGAAGTTGAAGCGCTTGATTCGTGATGATGATGATGAACTTCTCCTTCAATTCCCCCAAAGATCAAGACCTTTGGGTGGTTGAAGTGGGAGATCGAGAATGAGAGCTCTTGCACAATGTCTGGACAATTTCGAATGAATCAAGAGTTCTGAACGTTGGGAAAGAAAGGGTATTTATACCCCCTTCAGAAACCAGCCGTTGGACACTTTGGGGGCCGGATTATCCGGCCCAAGTGAGGGTCGGATTATTCGGCCTGGGGAAAACACCGCCCCAGACTCGGAATATCCGGCAAATAATCCGCCCCCTATCTGAGCGTCGCGCCAAACTTGCCCTTGATCAACTTCTAGGGGCCGGATTATCCGGTCCTATGTGAAGGCCAGATTATCCGGCCTGGGGAGGAAAAACCGCCCCAGTTCGGATTTTTCGGGAGAAAATCTGTCCGGATACCGAGCGACGCGCCTTGGCTCCTTTTGCTCAAAAACTAGGGGCCGGATTATCCGGCTCATGCGACTGCCGGATTATCCAGCCTGGGGAGGAAAAACCGCCCCAGTGTGGACTTTCCGGGAGAAAATCCGACTGGGTACTGAGCGACGCGCCTTGGCTCCCTTTGAGCAATGAGGTAGGCCAGATTATCCGGCCCTTGGTGGGGCGGATTATCCGGCCCCCCTCAAAGCTTCCTGCACACTTAGCGCACATGAATAGTCTCCACAGTATTGTTATCTAAAACGTAAAACATAGGAAAACATGAAATGTTCTTTCAATCTCCCCCTTTTTGGTGTTAGATGACAATACCAGGATTTGCAGGAAAAAGTCACAAGACAAGTAACAATAACCATGGAAGAGACTCCCCCTCAATGTGTGCATAATAGAATTTTGCATTGGAATACAAATGCACACAAATAGGTGAATCTATTCCATAGACATATGAGCAACATAAACATATCACCGAGGTAGAGGGAATGCATCCTTGACATAAGCCACAATTATTACTGGATAACCAATATAACCAATATAAGCGCCTTCAGTGATAAAAACCTCCAGCAATAGGATATGAATAGATAGCTCCATAAGCATAATCCATGAGATGAAATCCATAGGAATAATAATCCAGACAACCACATAGAGTCGCAAACAACCACAAACCACAAATTTAAAGTTCAACGCTAAATGGGCATAAGCAAGAAAATGACGAATAGAAAAATGCAAGTGCTTATGCCCGACCCATGCAAATCCACGAATATCCTAATAGAACTACTTCTACCCCTTTGGCATCGAGACACCAAAAAGGGAGAAGAGCGATGCTAGCGCCCCACGGGATCACTCGTAGTCCTCGTCCTCGCCCTCGTCCTCGTCCCGAAAGTATTTGGCGCGAGGGTGGCGCTTGTAGGTTTTGGGAACACTGGAACCACCTATGAGGAGAATAAGGGCTATAGAAAGGGGATAAGCATACACACAAGTCCAGGAGAGAGCATGGAAAAGGTAGTCAAAAAGTTCATAGGACAAATCTACCCAATACATAGTCCATAGTGAAACTGAACTAGAATCGAATCTGTCAGGCCGATTATCCGGCCTGGCCAGGGGCGGATAATCCGGCCCTGCCAGAAAATTTCGATTTCACCTAGATTGAATGCAAAAAAAGTAGATCGGGCCTAGAAACTACAAGACTACGATTTCTATGCGAAAACACATCCTTCTAGACAACGTTCCACCCAACAAGTAACACATCTAGCCAGAGATGGGGAGAGAGGGAGTTACCCTCACTCATTGGAGGAAGAACGCGAAGGATAAGGTACCCGGAGGCGCGGAGAAGAAGATCTGGGGAGGCCCAGAAAATCCAGTGGCCGGAGAGGCTCCGGGAGGGTGGGGGACTGCAGGCGGCGGCTCAGGAGAAGGAGAGGGTTGGGGGAGAAGTGTTGCTCGTTATGAGCCCTTCCCCCCTGAGCCCTGCCCTTTAAGACGAAATCCGCCAGGGCCGGATTATCCGACCTACACTTGGGCCGGATTATCCGGCCTCAAATCTGGAATTTTGTTGGACACAGAACCAGGCCCGCACGTCCCCAAACAACACCCCCGCAAGGTGTACAAGGGACTTGTGTGCTAGAATAGATGGCTTTGGGGTAGGGAAAGGCTTGGGATTAAGAGAGCCAAACTGAGATGGTACTAGACACTCAAAATTGCAAGATCCAAATCAGATAAAACCAAGATTGAGTGTGATTCCCATAAGAACATGAGATAGCAAAGAACAGCCAAAAAGATCCAATTCTCCTCAAGGGAGAGGGCGGTGGCCGAAGCCACCTTGTTGGAGTGTATGGTGTGACACCGCGAAGATATATCTTGGGCTCACGACCACTACTCATCAATAAGCTCACATATCACAAAATGATATTAAGAGAAATGATTTATCTTGCTTTTGGCATTATGGGGGGAGGGTTAGCCCAATGAGTTAGGACCATACTCCCCCTATATCCATGCCCACACCTAGACCAAAGAAGGATTGAGATGTACGAGTAGGTGCATGAGTAATCAAGACAAGCTCCTGGAATCAATGATATTTAGCTCATTCCTCAAGTAGAAGAATCTTGCTTCATCAAGTGGCTTTGTAAAAATATCCGCAAGTTGATTCTTCGTGCTCACAAAGGATAGATCAATATCGCTGCGAGCAACATGGTCTCGAATAAAATGATTCCGAATCTCAATATGCTTCGTCCTTGTGTGCTGAACAGGATTGTACGCAATTTTGGTTGCACTTTCATTATCACATAAAAGAGGCACTTTGTCACAATTGACACCGTATTCCTTTAAAGTTTGCCTCATCCGCAATAATTGAGTGCAAGCGCTGGCAGCGGCAACATATTCAGCTTCGGCGGTGGAGAGAGATATACAATTCTGCTTTTTAGATGACCAACGTACGAAAGATCTTCCCAAGAATTGACAAGCTCCAGAAGTGGATTTCTGATCATCCTTATCACCAGCCCAATCTGAGTCAGTATAACCACATAAAGAGAAATTGGAGCCCTTGGGATACCAGAGACCAAAGTTAGGGGAATGAACCAAATATCGAAAGATCCTCTTGACCGCCACTAAGTGGCTTTCTTTAGGAGCTGTTTGATACCTTGCACACACTCGCACACTCAACACGATATCGGGTCTAGATGCGCAGAGGTAAAGAAGAGAGCCGATCATGGACCAGTATACCTTTTGGTCCACATCTTTACCATGTGGGTTAAGTTCAAGATGACATTTTGTTTGCATCGGAGTGGCGACCCCATTTAGATCCGTCATCTTGAATCTCTTGAGCATGTCTTGGATGTACTTTGCTTGATTAATAAAAGTTCCTTCTCTAAGTTGCTTGATCTCGAATCCAAGAAAGAACCGTAATTCCCCCATCATAGACATCTCAAACCTGTCAGTCATAAGCTTTGAAAATTCATCATTAAAAGCTTTATTAGTAGAACCAAAGATGATATCGTCTACATATAGTTGGCATACGGAGAGCTCCCCCTTAACCTTCTTAGTAAAAAGAGTGGGATCGATTTGCCCAACTTCGAAGCCACGATCTAACATAAGCTCTTTAAGGTGCTCATACCACGCACGTGGGGCTTGTTTAAGGCCATAGAGTGCCTTATCGAGTTTGTAGACATGGTTCAGAAAGTTAGGATCCTCAAAACCCGGGGGTTGCTTTAGATATACCAACTCATGTAGAGGACCGTTAAGGAAGGCACTCTTGACGTCCATTTGTTGCAACTTAAAATTGTTATGGGCAGCATAAGCAAGAAGGATACGGATGGACTTAGGGCGAGCCACTGGAGCATAGGTCTCGCCAAAGTCAATGCCCTCAACTTGAGAGTAACCTTGTGCCACAAGTCTTGCCTTGTTCCTCACAACAATGCCATTCTCGTCTTGCTTGTTTTTGAATATCCACTTGGTGCCGATAACATTGCGGCAATCTTTGGGTTTCTCCACGAGTTTCCAGACTTTGTTGCACTCGAAATTATTCAATTCTTCATGCATAGCAACAACCCAGTCTGGATCTTCAAGTGCTTCAAAGACCTTCTTAGGTTTCACCATAGAGATATGAGCTTGATGCTCACCAAAGCTGGCCAATTCTCTTCTTGTAGAAACCCTTCGTCGAAGATCACCAACAACCTTGTCGAGGGTGTGACCCCTCAACTCAAGGTTTCGATCAGCCCGAGCCTTGCGACGAAGTTCAATAAGTTTGTTGTCTCTTGGAGGAGTAGATTCATCACTTGAATCTTCATTGGAAGCATTTACTCGACCTTGATCAGGAACTGGAATATCAGCAGCAGGTGGTGGTGACGCGTGCCCTTGAGGTGAGTCAGTAGCCGTAACAGGAGGCTGCTGAACCGGTGAGTCAGGGCCGGATAATTCGGCTGATGGAGAGGCCAGATAATCCAGCCTGGGAGTACTTGTATCAGCTTCATCCGGATGCCTAGGGATTGCTTGAACTGGCAAGGGGCCGGATAATCTGGGGCTTGCGGGAAAATCTGGCCTGGAGCTTGCATTGATATCTTCACCACCAGGAGCAAAATGGTCAGCTGGAGCGGGGTGGCCGGATAATCCGGTGTCAACCGGATAATCCGGTCGGGAGTTTTCAGGAACGTCTTGACCTTCAGCAGTTGATGGAGATGGTGTAGGATTTGCTCCCGTGGTGGGAACATGTTGTGCATGTGTAGATGAGGGCTCTTCATGGGAAGAGCATTGTCCTTCCCGATCCTCCACAAGGGGTTCCTCAATGGGGCGGAAAAATCCCACGCCCATTCTTCTTATGGCATCTTGGGGTATTTCAACATCTGCATCACAAACACCAACTTGCTCCGCACGGGAACCGTCATTTTCCTCGAACACCACACTACAAGACTCTACAACAGTTCCGGAGAGCTTATTGTAGACTCTATAAATGTGGGATTCGGCACCATAACCAACAAAAATACCTTCTAGAGCCTTAGATTCAAACTTAGATAAACGAACTCCCTTGATAAGAAAGAAACACATACACCCGAATACCCGAAAGTATGAGATGTTTGGCTTGTTACCGGTAAGTATTTCATACAGAGTCTTGTCCAAGATCTTGCAGAGGTATAATCGGTTGGATGAATGACAAGCAGTAGAGATTGCTTCAGCCCAGAAGTTATATGGAGATTTAAATTCGGCTAACATTGATCTTGCCATATCCATTAGAGTTCGATTCTTCCTCTCGGCTACACCATTTTGTTGAGGGGTGTACGTAGCGGAATATTGATGTCTTATCCCCTCTTCACTTAGGAACCCATTTAAGGTGTAGTTCTTGAACTCAGAGCCGTTATCACTTCTTATAGCCAGAATGGGGACGTTGTGTTGACGTTGAACCTTGTTGGCGAAGTCGATGACTGTTTGTTGAGTTTCACTCTTTAACTTGAAGAAATAAACCCAAGTGTATCTTGAGTAATCATCAACAATCAGTAGACAATACTTCTTCCCACCGAGGCTTGCATGAGATGGAGGTCCGAAGAGATCCACATGAAGGAGCTCCAAAATCCTTTTTGATGAGATAATAGTTTTCCTTCGATGAGGTGATTCATGCATTTTCCCTTCAACACACGCCCTGCAAACACGATCTTTGCCAAAGGAGACATTTTCTTTTAGTCCAAGGATGTGGCCACCCTTGTGGAGACTTTGCAAAGTTGTCATATTGACGTGGGTTAGTCGGTGATGCCATAGAAAACCCACGTCAGCCTTTTCGAAAAGACACATCGGGCCTGTAGTGGTTTTCCCCGAAAAGTCCACCACATACAAGTCATTTTCGACATATCCCACGAAAGCGACTTTTAGAGACTTGCTCCACAAGAGTACCACCAAATCAGCATCAATATAAACTGCAAAGCCCATCTTACCAAGGGCGTGAACTGAAAGTAAGTTGTACCCGAGGGTCTCAACAAGCATGATGTCCACGAGAGAGATATCGTGAGCCACCACAACTTTGCCGAGACCCAATACCTCAGATTTTGACTTGTGACCATAGGAGACGGTTATGTGATCAAGGTTTGGCCGCATCTCCGTGATGATCTCCTTGCTTCCGGTCATATGACTCGTGCAACCGCTATCGAGTACCCATTTAGAACCACCGGAAGCATAGCCCTGCAAGAAAATTACTTCTTGGTTTTAGGTACCCATTTTTCAATGGGTCCTCTCATGTTAGTAACAAGGGTCTTGGGAACCCAAATAGACCAAGGAATGTAACAATCATAAGGGCCTACATAACAAGCATAAACATCACCATAATAATCGCAATATAGTTCAAAGTTAGGATTGTTGGCCCCTGCAAAACCATCATAATTAGTCTTATCATTGGTAATATTGCTAGTCTTTGGTTGAGCAGTCTTGCTCTTCTTCTTCTTCTTCTTCTTCTTCTTCTTGTGTTTCTTGTTCTTTGTCTTGGGGATGTAGCCAAGACCTTCTTTACTATTGTTTGTCCTTTGCTTGCTCAGTATCTCATCAATAACTTCTTTACCTTTGTGTTGAGAACTTCTTGCAAGGTCTTCTTTTCGAGAGGATGAAGTAGAGGTACTTGGCACATCATATCGTTTCAATTGATTTTGGAGCTGGTCATGAGACTCATTTAAAGTAGAATGATCACTCTTCAATGCCTTGTGAGCACTTTCAAGATTATCAAACTTCTCCAAAAGTCTAGCATGAACAGCCCCAAAATCAATCTTTTCTTTCTTTAGTTTCTTTACCTTGGAAAGAGCATGGTCACGTTCTTTGATGAGCTGAGCCACAGCTTCTTCCTGTTACTCCTCAATGGATTCGACTCTCTCTTCCAAAGATACTCGAGCTTCCTCTTCTTCTTCCAATGCATTCTTCCAAGAAGCTATCTCCAAGGCATCTTCTCTTTCAATTCTGCCCTTTTCTTCAAGAAGATCTTCGGCTTGAGCAAGTTGACTCATAAGAGCATCAAAATGGAGTTTGTGCTCACCTTGCAGGTTAGTGAAAAAAGTATCCAAAGCAATAACTTCTTCTTTCATTTTAAGACTGTCATGATCATCCATATCCAAAATTATGTTAGTCTTAGGAAATGAAGAGCTAGAAGTTGATACCTCGGATCCTCTTGCCATTAGGCAAGTGGCGTTGTTGTTGATGACGTTCTCGTTTGGCGAGTCGAAGAGAGATGAAGGAGTCGATGTGGTGGCTATAGCAGCCACCTCGCGAGAACTATCATCATCCTCTTCATCTTCACTTGCAGAGGAGTATTCTTCTTGTGCAACTAAGACGATCTTGGGTTGATTTTTGAAGGGGCCATTCTTCTTAATAAATGGCTTCTTATTAGGTGCTTTAGATTTCTCTTTAAGAATGAGCCTGCCACCATTGTCTTCTCTATTTTGATACGGACACTCGGCTACAAAGTGCATTCTATCTCCACAGTTGTAGCAAGTTCTCAATATTGGGCCACTTTCTCTTCTTCCATTTGACCCGTTCTTGCGCTCAAGTTCCGACTTGGCTTTGGCAGGGTCCTTCCAAAAATTCCTTGCATAAAATGCCATGTACTCACCATGAGCACGTTTGACTTCATCGGGGCAGTCCATGGAGGCCCCCTCAAAAGCTCTTTCATCTTCCTCTTGCTCAACAATATTGGCTTTGAGAGCCACATTTACACCCATTTGCATTCCAATGGCCCGAGCACGGGCATCTTCAGCATTCTTTGCTGCCACTTTGAATGATGCCATTTCTTGCATGACTTCATTGGATGTCATTTGATGGTAGTTATGTCTACCTTGTAGGCTCTTCAAGTCCGTTGGCTCGAAAGGCATTAAGGCACTCACATATTTCCTTTTTATCCATGCATCATCAATGTGAGTGGCCCCATGCTTTCTAAATGTTGTTGCGATGCCCTTGAGTCTTCTATACATGTCCTCATGGTTTTCACCATCCAACATGTAGAATCCCTCAGCTTCATTACTAAGGGCATCATACATGTTCCTTCTCATGCTTTCATTGCCAACAAAGAGATCTGTAAGAGCATCCCAAGCCTCTTTAGCTGTGTTGAGATGTTCAATGTGTGGCATGTCCTTGGGACCCACACCCAGCTGCATCATGTGGAGAGCGGTGGCATTCAACTGGTTGTCCACAACTTCTCTTCTTGTTAGGTTGGTTTGATCTCCAATATGAAGACCCTCTTCAATAATCCTCCAAAGTTCAATAGAGGAGCTGCAAACATGAGATTTCATTAAGAATTTCCATTGATTGAAAGAGGATGCAGTGAGCTTGGGTGGATCACCCCTATTGTTTATATGAGGGTGAGGGATAGGTGGGTCGGGGGAATATACGTGGCGAACCTCACTATATTCCTCTTTACCACTTCCCTTCTTGGAGGTGGAACCATTAAGTTTTTCACCTTCCACATCATCATCCTTGGATCCGGTGTTACCCTTTTCCTTAGATGATGGTGTGGCAGCCTCAGAGGAGGATGGAGTTGGGGCTATGGATGATGTAAGGAGAGCAATCATTTGATTCATCTCCTCCATCTTGGCCTCAAAGGATTTCAACAAGGTTGTTTCCAACGACTTGAGATCATCCATTGTGACCTTATCCACAGCCTCATTCCCATCATCCTTGGTACCCATACTACTCTTAGGCGGTTAAGCCCGAATTAAGAGTCGGGGCTCTGATACCAATTGAAATGGATCGTATGGGCACCTAGAGGGGGGGTGAATAGGTGCTAGACCCAAGTTTAATACTTTTTCAATTTTAGGCTTAGCACAAAGGATAAATTCTCTAGATAAACTATTAGGTGGAATTTCCCTATATGCAAACCTATCTACTAGCGAGTAAAGAGCGAGTGGAAGAGGAACGGGTAAACCGTAGTGAAGCACGCGGATACACAGGATTTGTTTGACCGCAGTTCCTTCCTTGTTAAGGGAAGTACGTCTGCGTTGGAGGGGTGGACGGTACTAAGACCACCACGCCACAATAGGCCTCACCCTGTTCTCCGATGGATCCCGCCACCAAAGGCCTGATCCACCTTTCCACTATAGGTACCCTTCGAGGCGGGCACCGGCGCCTTTACACAACTAGCGAGGCAACAACTCCACAAACAACTTGGAGGCTCCCGAAATGACAACAAGCTGCCACAAGAACAAAGTTATCAAATACAATGAACAAGATCTAGGTATTGACAAGAATACTAGATCAGGGATTTCTCCAAGTGAATGGAGAGGAGTTGAAGCGCTTGATTCGTGATGATGATGAACTTCTCCTCCTTCAATTCCCCCAAAGATCAAGACCTTCAGGTGGTGGAAGTGGAAGATCGAGAATGAGAGCTCTTGCACAATGTGTGGACAATTTCGAATGAATCAAGAGTTCTGAATGTTGGGAAAGAAAGGATATTTATACCCCCTTCAGAAACCAGCCGTTGGACACTTTGGGGGCCGGATTATCCGGCCCAAGTGAGGGCCGGATTATCCGGCCTGGGGAAAACACCGCCCCAGACTCGGAATATCCGGCAAATAATCCGCCCCCTATCTGAGCGTCGCGCCAAGCTTGCCCTTGATCAACTTCTGGGGGTTGGATTATCCGGTCCTATGTGAAGGCCGGATTATCCGGCCTGGGGAGGAAAAACCGCCCCAGTTCGGATTTTCCGGGAGAAAATCCGTCCGGATATCGAGCGACGCGCCTTGGCTCCTTTTGCTCAAAAACTGGGGGCCGGATTATCCGGCTCATGCGACTGCCGGATTATCCAGCCTAGGGAGGAAAAACTGCCCCAGTGCGGACTTTCCGGGAGACAATCCGACCGGGTACTGAGCGACGCGCCTTGGCTCCCTTTGGGAAATGAGGTAGGCCGGATTATCCGGCCCTTGGTGGGGCGGATTATCCGACCCCCCTCAAAGCTTCATGCACACTTAGTGCACATGAATAGTCTCTACAGTATTGTTATCTAACACGCAAAACATAGAAAAACATGAAATGTTCTTTTAGCAGTACTCAGTATCGCAGCATTGTTGGAGGATTGCAGTACTTGACATTGACACGTCCAAATTTGTCTTATTCGGTAAATAAAGTTTGCCAGTTTCTTCATGCTCCAACTATAGAACATTGGTCAGTTGTGAAAGGTATTCTCAGATATATACAAGATACATTGAAGTTTGGGATTACATTTAGTAAATCCTCCTCCACACTTCTTAGTGCTTTTTCTGATGCAGATTGGACAGGCTCTCTTGATGATAGGCTATCAACAAGTGGTTTTGTTGTATTTGTTGGACCAAACTTGATCTCTTGGAGTGCTAGAAAACAAGCTACAGTATCCAGGTCTAGTATTGAGGCTGAAAATAAAGCCTTAGCAAATGCTACAACATAGTTGATTTGGGTTGAAGCTCTCGTGAGTGAACTTGGCGTTAAGTTAAAGGAAAAGTCATGTCTTTGGTGTGACAACTTAGGTGCTACCTATTTGTCTGCAAATCCAGTATTTTATGCTCGCACTAAACACATTGAGATGGATTTTCACTTTGTTGGAGAGAGAGTTGCTGACAACCTACTGAACATCAAATTTGTTTCAAGCAAAGATCAAGTTGTAGATGGTTTTATAAAGGCACTTCCAGTAAAGCAACTAGATGAGTTCAAGCGTAACCTAAACCTATCAAAGGTTTAGATTAAGGGAGAGTGTTAAATATAATAGATGATTTTCATGTATATCGTATTGCCTTTGTATTCAGATATGTATTGTGTACAAACTTGGCCTTTGAGCCATCTATATCAACATGTAACCGGTATGGACACAAGTACCGTTCCCGTCATTTGCTTTGACAGTCGCCAAGTATTGCCCATCCATCGAAAGCTTCTAAGTAATGTCCTCCTCCACAAATGCTAGTTCACCATCTGCCTTAGGGGCTCGTAAGAGATTGGTTTGGTATTCACATGCTCGACACTCAACAATGCTCCACCGTAACCCTCAAAAGTTGGTGGAAGAAATTGACATGCGGTCCATTTCCTAACCGTAAGGCAATGGCATATATCACCCTCACTCCTAGTTTCTTGAGAGGTTTGGAATGAGAGAAAATGTGTGTGTGTGTGTGTGTGTGTGTGTTTCGCAACAAACACGTTCCACCATTTGTTCTCTTAGAGATCATTCAGTGTTGAGCCCGTCTTTGGATTATTGAGGGAGCAAAAAAGTTGAGTGAAATAATACCAGGAAAGTATGATTTTGTAATTTTGGTTACTCAAGGATATTCATGTAAAACTTCTCCTTATTTAATATATTGGGACAAAGATTTTTCTCCCATTTCAAAAATCTCTTGGCACAACAGGGCAGCACAATTTTCAAGAGAAGATTAATGATTTCAAATAGTATAGTCGTTAGTGTATATAAGTCGTTTTTCTAACATTAGACTCGACATAGCCTTGTATAAAGATTAATGAGTGCACTTTAGTTTTTATATCTAGTGTTGCACTATGACACCAATTGCGCAATTGCCCCATTTAGAAAAAAAAATCTAGATTGCGTCATTATAAAAAGTGATGCCATCTAGCTGCAGTTCTATTTTTCCGTGTGGTGTCTAGCGAAATGTCCATCCCTTTCATGCTGCTGCTCGCGAAGGAATCTGATGTGTGGGGTTATCAGTAGGCCCACGCAGCTGCAAGTGCTGCAAATCCTTGCTGGGGGAGCCACTCTGGTCCCAACCCGTCGCCAACCCCTTGACTGAAATCCTCCGCACTGCTCATATCAACTCTCATTATCAAATACATATGAGTGCAAGTAGTGGAAGAGCTAGGATTGGAGCAAGATTGACCCAGGCCAAAATGGAAGCATTTATAACTTTTTGGATCATTGTCGCTATGGTTTTAACTCAATGATTAATAATCCAACAAGATAGATAAAACATAGAAAAACATATATGGTGGCATTACATTGATAAGAAAACGCATCAATATAAGGCTATACTCAATACAAACTAGAAAATTTAGCTAGACTTGATTAGATATCTGGACACCCATGAGTTGATAGAAGCTTCAAAAACTGGTAGTAACCATGCAATGAGATGAGTCAAAAACACAGTGAAGTGGTCAATGCCAAGACAGACATGGGCGGACATATTGAATAACTAACCTGGATATGTCAGTTATAGAATTAACATCCTTTTATATTCAGTAGTGATTACCATATCTTGACGTTTTCCATTGAACTTATTGAATCATTTAAATTCAATAAAGAATCATGCCGATAGTGCGGTTCAATTTATATTCCACAACATTTAATAAATATCATTACCTAGTCATATACTAGAACCAACTATTAAGTTATTTGTTAGATCATAGGCGATAGGGATCCTCACTATAAATATGTCTACACTATAATTTAGTGCAATTGTTTACAAAAATATTTAAGAAATAACTGTTGCTATAAAATACCATTAGGATTACTTTAGAACAACACTATTTTAATGGTAGACATACATTATAATTATACTATGAAGAAAAATATAACTAATGTTTAGCAACATTGCTATGTAGTTAACTATACCAAATAAATAATCTAAATTATATTTGTTAATATTTAGGATGCAAAACCTAGTTTATTAAAAGTATAAAAGTACAATACAAATTAAAACTATTTTATCCCTGAGTTCAAGATTTTTTGCCTACCAAGCTAACGGCGTAACTACATCCATCCAAGCAAGAAGGGCCAAATACCAACATACAAAAGTGAGGATCACATAATGAACAACTAATATGGAAATTTCTTGCCATACTCGAGTCATCTAAGCATTAGAATAGTATGGTGGACCAATTTACAATGACAAGAGAAAAACAGAGGACACACGTAACACGATTTTTATTTATTTATATCCAAACAACAGAGAAATAATATACCACCATGCGAATTTTGGGTTGTTACATGTGTTTATTAACAAGTGCATACTTTAGGGTCATACTGGTATAGCTTTTAAAATATTCTAAACAAACTATTCGCTAAAAAAATTGTGGGTCGTCCTACTACACCTTTTTGAGAATTTGACATCTTCTCGTGTGCTTGCTTCTCTCAGAATATAGATCATAAAGGCGAGTGGTTTTAGTATGCCACCATCTTGTGAGATCTGTGCTTATCAACAATACATGTCATAGAGGAGAGTGGTGTCAGTGCAATTATCGTATTTTATGTAGTTCTTATCGGTACAATGTGGAGGGACAAGATATTACGGACAGACACCAATGGAAAAACAACGGAGCCAAGCATGGAGAACACATATATGGAGGTATGCATGATGGTCGACGAAAACTGTATTTACTGGCGTCTCTACTAACTAGAGCCGATTTGTGGAAGAATAAAGAGATTATCTAGGGGTTCACAGTTACCTTTTATGGACTCGAAATATCAACATTCAGTTACACATGCCTAATGTGTATGTGGCTTACGACATGTGTGACAATGAACAAAAACTAAGGTTCAACATGTGGACATTAAACTCATACTGCTAGTTTTTTTTTCCGATAAAGGGTGTTTTATTAGTTAAAGAATTTTTAAGTATTACACCCGGTATATGCATAACATCGATGCACACAACCGACACAAGTCTAAAAGATAGAAAACATAAAAAGACGAATTAAATATCAGAATGAGAAATTGCAAAACTCCTAAGGTGCTGGAGGTCTAGACTACGTCTCCTTAACTTCCCCGTGTAGCTTGAGGAGGCGAGAAGGGAGGCGTAACACTTCGTTCTGTTCGCCAGCAGCGAGTGCAGGGGCTCCCTCTCTCTCCTCTCATCTCTTCGGCAGCACTGGAAGGGTGCCGAATCCTCGATGCCTTCAGCCCGACATGTAGATAGGTGAAAGGTAGGTGTTTTGGGTGATGGCGCTCGGCTGGTGTCCACTCCATCACTGCAAATAAAGGTGCACTGCATCAATAGCGCTTTACGGCAGCGGCGAGAATTGAAGAAATTCCTCGGAGAAGCAATAAGTTTGTGACACAAGATCTGTATCTCCATCGCTTGTCGAGGACAGCATACATAGGTTTCTAGGTGAGGTCATTCAGGAGACAATGTAGATCTTGTTGGGGAATTTTTGTTCTTCTGCGTTCGATCGTGTAACGCCGGCGTCTCCTCTAAAACGTCTAGGAAGGTTTAAGATGATGTACTGGAGATATCGACGCTGGGATGAGCAATGCTAGCAATAGTCTAGATGCCAGCGAGATTCGTGCGGGGTTGTTGCATGTGGCAGGCGGATCTGGTTACATCCCTCAACATGGTCAAAATGTATGCCGGATCGTAATGAGGATTTCTAGGAACGATGGTTAGAGCTCCCATTGATTGCGTATTAAATAGCTGCTTTAACGGTAGGGACTGGCCGGTACAGAGAAGGTTATAATGTATGGAGAGATTAGGGGGATCGATCTGATCTTATAATCTGATCAGATCGTATTACAACAAGACTCTACCAAACATTCCTATCTCGCGTACAACAGCGTGTCAGTCTCGGTGTGCGTACACAGTGTGTACCGCTAACACCCAAGGGGCAATGTGTGTTCTTCCGGCACACTGCTTTTGAGGTCCGCAACGGCAGTGTATGGCGATGGAGCTATGCCGCCCCCTTTTTGATGGCTTCTGCTTCTCCTTCTCTTTGTACTCACTGCACTGTCGTCGGAGATGGGCGGCGGGAAGGTTCTTGCCCGTCCAGGGTTACCCAAGGACATGAGTGTAATTTTTATTTTGCCAGATTTTCTTTCTGCTATTTGCACGGTTCTTCTGCACCGTTCCGTTGTGCGTCTATTGTCAATTGTGTCCTGTACTCTCGTTTGATCTAATGGAAATGCATAGGGACTAAAAAGTACTCCCTCCGTTTCAAAATATAAGATGTTTTAGGTTTGTGAATAGAGTGTATCTAGCCTTCTTTGAGTGTTTAGATTTATCTATATTTAAAGTGAACCTACACACTAAAAAGGATCAAATATACTCTTTTCACAAAGCTAAAACATCTTATATTTTAAAACGGAAGGACAAGTTGCGGAAGATAACTAAAAATGGTTATGCGCCGACAGGACACGAGAACCCTCTCGGGAGTGTGACGCGAAAGGCAGCCGCTCTGAGTCATGGAGATGCTCGATCGCGCGATCGCAGTATTCGCCTGCCAGAACTAGAGATGTCGGCGTGGCGTCACGGATAAAACAAGCCGTACGTGCCGGTATGGTTTTTTGGCAAAGAACAATTTTTAATTATCGAGTGGTGGAGGGAGTGATCGAGTCTGAGTGGATTCCACTATATAGTGATGGAGAGCAAAAGGACGTCCAGTATGCTTTTGAGAAAGATACTCCAGTATGAATCTGATCAACTTTATAAGATGAGATTGGTTTCTTTTGAGAAAGATACTACTCCAGTATGCTTGAGCTCCACGGTTACATGCGTACGTACGTTCCAGAAAGAAAGAAAGAAAGAAAGAAATAGGAGAGCAGAATTACTTTAGGATTTCAGATCGGATCCAACACACACTACGTGTGTACGGGCTAGCCTGCTATCGTCGTCAGCGTCACGCTGTTTCCTGTACGTACCCTACCAGGATGGTTAATTTCACTCTGCCCTACGTTTCGTTTGCTCCATGGTGTCCCTAGAACAGCGACGTGCAGGAGATTGATTACCCGCGGAACTGTAAACACCCCTTTTTTTTCGGATTTGACCGCGTTTACTATGTCTCCTGAGGATCGTTCCAGCCTGCAAGTCCGACAGACCGAGACCCTGAGCTCGGGGGTAGAAATTTCATGTGGCAGACTTATTTGAATCAGTACACATGATCAGCCTAGAACAGGTATTACAGGTCAGAGCGAGCACGACGACGGGGACATGCCAGTGCACAACTCTGAGAAGTCAGCGTCCGATTCCCTGATCTCCCAGCGGGATCTAATCAGAACGCATATGGAAGAAGAAAATTAATCGAATCTTTATCTTCCCGGTTTATGCGGTGCTATTGTCCCCAAGGAACACAGCATCAGGCATGTAGTAGTACCAATTAAAACAGAGTCTTCCGTTCCATCGTCGCACATGGCGTTCGCCGGCGGTGTCGGCGCCGCCTCTTCTGCTGTTTGGCGAACTTTAAAATCTCTCCTGACCGATGGCCGCGTCGCAGTCGCGTCCTACCTGGACCAACGGAGCTAGTAGTATGATCTATCCGGGTTTCCGTACGGGATCGTGCCATGGTGTGCAGGTAAGCCGGCCTACTCAGGGCCGGCCCTGAGTTGTGAGGGGCCCGGTGCAAGAGAAAAAAACCGAGGCCCTATGTAAAAAAATAATTATATATTTTTTATTTGTAATAAAAATTTATATATTGAACAAGATTCTCTCTAAATTTTAAACGGACACGTAACATTACAAATATATTTTCTCTAAATTTTCAATAAACATATTACATAGCATTTTTTTCTTTTTCGCTTTTCATAACCAAGATGGCATTAGGCACACAAGTGGAAACACAAACACTAGACAATTAGGACATGAGATTATAATTGAAACGAAAGCACCAGCAAGCAGGAATGAAACCTGATTGATTCTGCGCTGCAACTTGCGGCCAACTTGCCCTTGACCGTCCTGTTGGTTCCTGGCACCAAATGTCGTCCCCTGCCCCTCTTGACTGCGCTGCCGCTAATCCCCTATTCACTTTATATTTGGCCCCTTCTTCCGTCTTTTATCTCTCTCAAATAAAGCCCATTGGAATGAAGAATGAGAAACAGATCGAATCTTATCTCCATTAATTACTTCAAAATGGCTAAAAAACTTTATGGGAGAGCGAGGCCCATTATCGGCGGTGATTAGTGAATGGGGAAGAACAAGAGCCGAGCCGAGAGGCGATCTGGAGTCTCTCGATCCTATTTTTAGCGATAACAACAAGCATGCATGTATGTACCTGGGCTACTAGCAATTGGGCCGATTAAGTAATTTTTCAAAGCTAGTAATAAGCATGCACTTCCTACCTGGGTGGGGGGCCCTTGCAGCTTGGGGCCCTGTGCGGTGGCACTGGATGCACCGGCTCAGGGTCGGCCCTGGGTCTACTGCTCGTGTCGTCGCATGAGAAGAGAAGGGTGACTGCCCGAGGACACTTGTGCGTCACTCATCAAGTCCAACATTGCTTAGTTCCGCCGCGTAGCACTCTACTTCGTTTGGGCATGTCACGATCGACTTATTCTGACACGGGTCAAGTGTGGACGGCGAAGTTTCAGAACTTCTCTGGTAGCATAAGCCGGTAAGTAATACTGAATGCTCTATTATTCAACGTAGCACACCATATCAAACCATATCAATAGTAGAAAATGGGCCTTTGGTTCGGGCCATTAGTCCCGGCCGTGGCTGGGGCCGGGACTAATAGTCCGAACCAGACGGCTCAAGGAGGCCGAGGCACTATGTCCCGGTCCGTAAGAAGCCATTAGTTCCGGTTTGAGATACAAACCGGGATAAATAGGTCTAGGCCGGCGCGTAGAACCTTTAGTCCTGGTTTGTATCTCAAATCGGGACTAATGGCCTGGTCCTATATATATGCACTCAGCCCTCCACTCTCTCCTGTTTTTTTCCTATGTGAGAGGTGGGTATAACTTTGTGCTAACTTTTTCTCTTCATATGCACTAGAGGTGTTCGGTGAAATGCCTATTAGAGCGATGCCACTTGAGTTCACACAAGACAAAATATGATATGAGCTGCCAGAGCGACACTTAAGGTTTCTCCTCTTTGTTTTGAAGTGTCCTAAAAGGTTAGCAACTATTTTCTCGTTTTGACTTCGCGGTACTAATTTAAGCATCGTGATTGCGTTTGATATATATGCATGGTTGTATGATGCAGATGAGCCACCCATGGATGTACGGTGACCGACGCTCTGACGCTTACAGAGAAGGCGTGCGTTCTTTTCGCCTTGTGGCCGAGGCGGACAAACAGCGGGATGGTTTTATGTGTTGTCCATGTGTTGAATGTCGGAATGAGCAGGCTCACACTTCCTCAAGAGTCATTCAGAGCCACCTGCTTTGGTCCGGTTTCATGTCCGGCTATAATGTTTGGACCAAGCACGGAGAAAGAGGGGTTATGATGGAAGACGGCGATGAAGAAGAGAACGATGATGACAACTACCGATCTATGTTTCCTGAATACGATGATACCGCAGTTGAAGATAATGAAAAAGAATGGGGTGAAGAACGGGAACCAGATGAGCCCGTTGATGATTTTGGTCGGGTCATTAGTGATGCAAGGCGAGACTGCGACACAGAAAAGGAGAGGTTGCAGTTCGAGCAGATGTTACAGGACCACAACACATTGCGGTATCCAACTTGTGAAGATGGCTAGAAGAAGCTGGGTAGCACACTGGAATTGTTGAAGGTGGAAGGCAGAGACCGGTATGACTGACTCGGGATTTGAAAAGTTGCTAGTAATAATGAAGAAGCTGCTTCCAAGAAATAACCAATTGCCCTCCAGTACGTACAAAGCAAAGAAACTTGTCTGCCCTCTAGGATTAGACGTGCAGAAGATACATGCATGCCCTAATGACTGCATCCTCTATCGTGGTGAGAAGTACGAGAATATGGATAAATGCCCGGTATGCACTGCATTGCGGTATAAGATCAGAAAAGATGACCCTGGTGATGTTGAGGGCGAGTAACCCAGGAAGAGGGTTCCTGCCAAGGTGATGTGGTATGCTCCTATAATACCATGGTTGAAACGTTTGTTCAGAAATAAAGAGTATGCCAAGTTGTTGCGATGGCACATGGAAGACCGTAAGAAAGACGGGATGTTGAGGCACCCTGCTGATGGTCGGCAGTGGAGAAAAATCGAGAGAGACTTTCCAGACTTTGCTGGTGACGCAAGGAACTTATGGTTTGGTCTAAGTACCGATGGCATGAATCCTTTTGGGGAGCAGAACTACAGTCACAGCACCTGGCCCGTGACTCTATGTATCTACAGCCTTCCTCCTTCGTTGTGCATGAAGCGGAAGTTCATTATGATGCCAGTGCTCATCCAAGGCCCGAAGCAACCCGGCAACGACATTGATGTGTACCTAAGGCCATTAGTTGATGAACTTCTACAGTTGTGGGCCAAACCAGGTGTACGTGTGTGGGATGAGCACAAACAACAGGAATTTGACCTACAAGCGTTGTTGTTCGTAACCATCAATGATTGGCCTGCTCTTAGTAACATTTCAGGACAGACGAACAAAGGATATAATGCATGCACACACTGTTTAGATGAGACTGAAAGTATATATCTGGATAAATGTAGAAAGAATGTGTACCCGTACAATCGTCGTTTTCTTCCGCCTAGTCATCCCTTAAATAAGAAAGGCAAGCATTTCAATGGCAAGGCAGAAACCCGGACGAAGCCTGTCCCCCGTAGTGGTGCTGATGTATTTGGTATGGTTAAGGATTTGGATGTAATCTTTGGAAAGGGTCCTGGAGGACAACCTGTTCCGAAAGACCCCATTACCGGACACGCACCCATGTGGAAGAAGAAATCTATATTTTGGGAGCTACCCTGTTGGAAAGTGCATGAGGTCCGCTCTGCAATCGACGTGATGCACCTGACGAAGAATCTTTGCGTGAATATTATAGGCTTCCTGGGCTTGTATGGGAAGTCAAAAGGTACCCCGGCAGCACGGGAGGACCAGCGACATCATAAAGGACGAGACGGCAAGCATCCAGGGCAGTTTCAAGGGCTTGCCAGCTACGCTCTTACCAAAGAAGAGAAGGAAATCTTTTTTGAAGTCCTTTTCAGTAGCAAGGTCCCGTCTGGCTTCTCGTCGAATATAAAGGGAATAGTAAATATGAAAGAGAATAAATTTCAAAACCTAAAGTCTCATGACTGCCATGTGCTTATGACGCAATTGCTTCCGGTTGCACTGAGGGGAATTCTACCAGAAAATGTTCGACTAGCCATTGTGAAGGTATGTGCATTCCTCAATGCAATTTCTCAGAAGGTAATCGATCGAGAAAGTCTATCAGGGTTACAGATTGATGTGGTCCAATGTCTGGTCAGCTTTGAGTTGTTGTTCCCGCCATCCTTCTTCAATATTATGACGCACCTCCTAGTTCACCTAGTCGAAGAGATTAGAATTCTCGGTCCTGTGTTTCTACACAATATGTTCCCCTTCGAGAAGTTCATGGGAGTCTTAAAGAAATATGTTCATAACCGTGCTAGGCCAGAAGGAAGCATCTCCAAGGGCTATGGAACAGAGGAGGTCATTGAGTTTTGTGTTGACTTTCTTCCTGACCTTAAGCCGATTGGTGTTCCTGAATCTCGGTATGAGGGGAGGATGACTGGAAAAGGCACAGTAGGAAGGAAATCAATGGTATGTAGGGACGAGCATTCTTTCACTCAAGCACACTACACAGTTCTACACAATTCCACTGTGGTGGCTCCGTATATCGAGAAACACAAGAATATTCTACGCTCCGAAAACCCGGGGAAGCTTGAAACCTTGATTAAAGGGGAACACGAGAAGAATTTTGGCAATTGGTTGCAGACACATCTCATGAATAACACCACTGTTGGAGATGAGTTGTACTCGTTGGCCAGGTTACCATCTTCGACTATATGTACTTTCCAAGGGTACGAGATAAATGGAAATACATTTTACACGATCGCCCAAGATAAAAAGAGCACCAACCAAAACAGTGGTGTCCGCTTTGATGCAACAGATGACAATGGGCAGATTGACACATATTATGGGTACATAGAGGAGATATGGGAACTTGACTATGGACCTAATTTTAAGGTCCCTTTGTTTCGGTGCAAATGGGTCAAGCTGACAGGATGTTGGTGATGTGTAATAATGTATTAAACCTTTTATTTGAGACATAAATCTATGTAATTAAACCTTTTATTTGAGACATAAATCTATGTAATGTATTAAACCTTTTATTTGAGACATAAAGGTCCCCTTTCATGTAATATATCTTGCTCAATCAAACTAGACGTTCTGAGCCGCGGTAGGTGATCACACAAAGAGAAGGAACCATCACAAGAGAAGGAACCCACAAACACTAAGGATACATAGCACAACTGAAAATTAAGAAACATGCCTAATGGTTGGGATTCCTCCACAGCTCTGGCGTGAAGACGGAGGTGGGAACCGGTGGAAAGCGCGGGAACGCAGTGGCGCGGGAAACTTTATCCCGGGTGGGGGCTCAAACCGGGACAAAAGATGGGGGGCCTTATCTGGGGGAGGCTTATCTAGGAGGGCCTTATCTGGGGGTGGCTAACCTTTAGTACCGGCTGGTGGGTGCAACCGGGACTAAAGGTGGTTTTTGTGTCATCTAACAAAACTGTCGGTGGGATAAGGACGCGTGGGTAACCTTTAGTACCAGGTGGAGGCTCAAACCGGGACTAAAGCTGTCGGTAGGATAAGGACGCGTGGGTGGACGCACTGCTCGATGAGATAAAGCATGTAGCGCACGACGCCCTGTCGGAGGAAGAAGACAAAGTAGAAGCGGCGCCGTGCCTATAAAAGGAGCATCGATACGCCATGGCAAGCAACTCAACAAGCCAACATGGATGGAGAGTTTCATCCCCATGGATGGAGGAAAGGGTTGGGAAATCTTCCGTGGCGGAACTTCTCGAAGATGCCCTTGGTGCACACGCCCTATGGCATCTTCAGAAGTTCTGCCTCGGAAAATATATTCCTGCTAGCCCATGAAAGAATCCATATCTGCCTCCCTGGGGTTAGAGATATGGTGGAAACCATGGGATAGAGTGGAGAGAGGCGACATATATGAGTCTAGATGTGCTATGGCAACGACCAAGCCAACATGGATGGAGAGTTTCATCCCCATGGATGGAGGAAAGGGTTGGGAAATCTCCCGTGGCGGAACTTCTCGAAGATGCCCTTGGTGCACACGCCCTATGGCATCTCCGCCTCCCTGGGGTTAGAGGTATGGTGGAAGCCATGGGATAGAGTGGAGAGAGGCGGCGGATATGGGTCTAAACCCTAAACCCTAAACCCTAAGTCAGAGGAGGGAACCCTAAACCCTAAACCCTAAACCCTAAACTGAAAACCCTAAACCCTAAACTGAAAACCCTAAACCCTAAACCCTAAAACCCTAAACCCTAAACCAAAAACCCTAAACCCTAAACCCTAAAGGGGCTACGATCCGGAAGAGAACGGGCGGGAAAAAATAAGGCGGGGTAGACGATCCGGTCTAGGGTTTCGCCGGAGGAAGACCACCGGAGCGTCGGAATTACATGAAAATGGTAAAATGGTTAATAGTTTGACTAGTTAGAATAATTATTTTATAAAACAGAAAATTGATTTGAATCACTTATTTAAAAATATGCAAAATATAATATTTAATGCATTTTTAAATTGAAAATGGTAATTAGTTTCACTAGTTAGAATAATTATTTTATAAAACAGAAAATAGATTTGGATTAGTTATTCAAATTCAAGAACTTTTCATATTGAAATTTTTCTCAAATTCATAAGTATGCAAAAACTGTAAAATTCAAATGTTTAAATAATATGCTAATTGAATTTTTTTTAAACAGGCGCGCACCAGGGTGAATATTTTTGAAAAAGGGACCTTTAGTCCCGGTGCGTGCTACACACCGGGACTAAAGGTGTGGCGTTGGCGCGCGCCTGTTGGGCTGGGCCGAAAACCCTTTAGTCCTGGTGGGTGGCACGCACCGGGACTAAAGGGGGGGGGGCTTTAGTCCCGGTCCGTATAACGCACCGGGACTAAAGGGTCTTTAGTCCCGGTTCGTTATACGGACCGGGACTAAAGGCCTTCTCCTTATTACGCGCGCCCCTTCACTCCCCCACCATCTCCACTACTCACTCCAGGGAAAAATCGCGCGCGAGCTAGACGAAACGACGTCGGCAGGCTGCCCGTCCGCGCCGCTACCGTCTCACCGACGAACGCCGCCGCACCACCGCCTCTCCAGCCGCCGTCATCCCCGTCGGCCAGGTAATACCGACGAGCGCAGTAGATTGGCGCGCGGCCACGCGCGCAGCAAGGGGAGGCTAGCGGCGGCGCCTGGGGACCGTGCGCGCAGCGGGTGGAGGCCGGCGGCCGCGCGCGCAGCAGGGGAGGCCGGCGGCTGGCTAGCGACCGCGCGCACAGCGGGTGGAGGCTGGAGGCCGCGCGCGCAGCAGGGGAGGCCGGCTGCTGGCAGCTGGCGAGCGGGCGCAGGCGCGAGCCAGCCAAGGGGAGGCGAGCCGGCTAGGCGCCGGCGGCTCCTCTTTTTTTTTGTAGAATTATAATATTATTTTTGTAGTGTAATATATTACTAATTTAATATATAGTAGTATATATTAGTGTAGTATGTTAATTAGTGTAGTATATTTTTTTATTTTTAGTAGTATATAGTAGTGTAATATAAAGTGTATTTTTTAATATATAGTAGTATATATTAGTGTAGTATGTTAATTAGTGTATATTGTAGTGTAATATAAAGTGTATTTTTTATTTTTTTAGTAGTATATATTAGTGTAGTATATTTTTTTTAGTAGTATATAGTAGTGTAATATAAAGTGTATTTTTTATTTTTTTAGTACTACATATTAGTGTAGTATATTTTTTTATTTTTTAGTAGTATATAGTAGTGTAATATAAAGTGTATTTTTTATTTTTTTAGTAGTATATATTAGTGTAGTATGTTAATTAGTTTATTATATAATATGTTAGTGTAGTATATAGTATGGTGGTGCTCGTGGGCCCCCGCACTTAGGGTTAGGGTGGTAGTGCTCGTGGGCCCCGCACTTAGGGTTAGGGTGGTAGTGCTCGCGGGGCCCCGCACTTAGGGTTAGGGTGGTAGTATTTTATGCATCACTAGACTTAGGGTTAGGGTTAGGGGATCACTAGAATTTTGCTATTGTTTAGTATTATTGTAGCAAATTGCATGTTCATATTGTTGTTTAGTGTTATTTTATGCAGCAATATTGAATGAAAAATGTTATTCTGTGCATTTTGTAGATAACTATGGATCCAATCCAGAGAGACCTAGCACAGGAAGAAATTCTCGAGGATATGATCAACGACACCCCCCATGTTGATCCACCCGAATCTCCGTCGATTTATCTGAACCCCTCCGGTGAGGGGAGGAGGTCGACCGAAATGATCAAGGAGAAGCCGACGGCTCCGGTGGTGGAGAAGCCGACGGCGAGGTATATATATGAAGTCTGGTGATCAGTAGATGCATTAACTGAGTTGTATATATATATATAAATTGACGAATGTTTCTTCTCTTAGGCCTCCACATCGAGCAAAAAATATTCCAAACGAGGCCCGGCCAAAAAGTTGGACGCATCTACGCGTTATACAATTATGCGGGTATCACCACGGGGTGAACCGGTGGAACCCGAAAAGGCTAAAACTGTATTTAAACAACAATGCGGAGTTATGGTTAGGGATCGCATCCCGATCACCATTCGAGAGTGGAATAAGACCAAAGGGGCGAAAGAGGGTGAGTATGTCTCCGATAGGTGCAAAGAGGGTCTTTGGAATGACCTCATGACACATTTCACCCTGCCAGAATGTGAGGATGATGCCGACACAGCTGCATTGAGGAAGAAAGTCAAGTAGTGGACTCTTACGAAGATGGCCGAACTATTCAAGAACTGGAAGAAAGCATTATGGCAAAAGTATCAGAAGACGAAGAAGGCTCCTAAATTTGAATGCTATCTAACGAAGCAGCAGGCTAACTGGGATGCATTTGTGAAGTACAAGGAGTCACAACCTGCTATGGAAATGTTAGAAAAAAAACAAAAAAAATGTCGCGATGAAGAAATATCACTATCACCTGGGGCCAGGGGCTACGCGGCTGTCGTGCCAAAGTGGGATGCTAAAGAGAATGAGCTGCTTGCTAAAGGGATCACTCCAGAACCAATACGCGAAGAATGGGATCTGAGGGCAAGGAATTGGTTCCTTGGGCATGGGAGTGAGTATGACGAAAGTACAGGGGACCTTATTTGCAGTGACGGGATTAGGATACCCCGGGATACATGGCAGAAAAGTGGTGAAGGAGATTAAAGCGGAGACAACAAAGTTCCGTCCCGATAGAGAGAAAGACTTACTCACAAAGGTCCTCGGGAAGGACGAACGCGGAGGACGTGTACGAGGCCTTGGCCCTAGTTATACGTGGGAGATGGGGTTTCCCAAAGACAGAGATACTTATAGGAGCCGAGAGAGAGCAAAGAGGCGACGGCAGGAGGAGGAGGGAGACAAGTTCACCGAGTTGATAGGAACACTTCGAATGCATCAGCAACAGATTAACGAACTTCGAGGAGCAGCGCGCCTGCAAGATCCTGTACTCAATATTACCGCCGTCCCATCTTAGCGGAAAAGCAGCGTGGCTGAATCGGAGGTCCCTTCTGACGATGCACGTATGGTAGATGGCGGTCCCGGCTACCCCGTGGATGGAATCAAGGAGCAGGCATCTTGTGAGCTCCATCAGAAGGTGAAGAACCTATCCATCAAGGTGGCGGTCGGATGTGCTTTACCTTGTCCACCTGGCACACGCTGGCATGGCCGTGAGATTCCAGCTGGCTACGCCATCGACAAAAGTCTCATGAGTTGCTATTGTCTATAAGTTGTTGAATTCATTGTCTATATATAAGCTGTTCATTTTTTTTCAGTTGTTCAGTTCATTGCATGTAATTATCCTAATTATATCATTTTGTACTCTATTATTATGCAGAATGAAGATCATGGAATATAAAAGAAGGTCAATCTTCAGTGTTGGGTTCATTGACCCAGATAAAATACATTGTCGGACGCTAAAGGAAAAACCCGAGGAAACACAGGAAAACCTTCTAAGATTTCGAACGGAGCAAAATTTCTGTGACCACATACTGTTTCCTTACAATTTCGCGTGACTGTCTTACTCTATTATACACATTCTCTTTTGTTTACTCGATGTTAAATGTAATTGATGAGTTACTGATGTATATATAAACGTATACAGTTTCCACTGGATTCTCATGTACATTCAACTTGATAAGGGAAGAGTTGAAGTCATGGACCCATTAAAGAGACCCCTGGAACAGTTTAGTGACATGCAGGACATGCTCTAGAGGTAATTTTTGCGCTACAGCGGTCTCTTTCGTTGATTTCCTGAGATATCACGTAATAAATAACTCATTCATTTTCTTTACCGGGTAGGGTTTGGAACCAGTTCAAGAGTGCGGTTACGGGTGACTTTACTGAGAAGCTGACGTTTAAGCCGGTCTCGGTAAGTAGTAGGCGCATCTCTTTACTTCTAGTTTCAATACAATTATGATGCATGATTATTATTTTGATTGAATTCTATTCTCGTAAAGTGCGCGAGGCAGCCGCAGGGGACGAATCTATGTGAATTCTACGTTTGCGAGTTCATTCACACGTTTACCAGTGAGCTGAATGATTATAGAGTCGATGTAAGCAATACATTCATAACATTATTTTTATTACCGTCACTTTTTATTATCATGATTGATATTCATATTGATCTTATTTTCTTATATAGTTCGAGAAAATGCGGAATCAGCTCCTACCACAGCAACGCGTAGTAGCAATTGCTGAAGAACTGACAGGATTCTTGATGAACGAGATGATAGACGATGTCGGAGAATTTAATGTGAATAGGCGCCGATGATCCCCGACCGTGTAATTGAATAGACGGGCTCTAGTCCCGATAATTATGATCTTCATGTGTAACTATCATGTATATATTTGTATGTTCGATCTTAAGAGAAGTTATCTTATGTATGCACGAACATGTACGGTATGTGGTAGCGTAGAAAACTATTTTGAAATGAAAAAAAAGAATACAAATTAAATTCTCTGCCACAGCAGAGAACCATTTGTCCCGGTTCGTAATACGAACCGGGACTAATGGGGGGCACCCAGCGCCCGCAAAGACAGCCACGTGGATCCCATTGGTCCCGGCTGGTAAGAGGGCCGTGACTAATGGGTGGGCCTTTAGTCCCGCCCCTCCAGTCCCGGTTATCAGGACCGGGACTAAAGCCCCTTACGGGCCGGACCGGGACTAAAGCCCCTTACGGGCCGGGACTGGAGGCCCGTTTTCCACTAGTGTATGGTTTGTATTTTATTTTATTTTTGGTTTTGATAGTTTCAAAAAGTTTAAACCACGCAAGTTTTAAAAATAAATTTAGGGCGTTTTGCTCACCCTTCATTGCTTTTGTGTTTTTTGCACCCCCTCCCACTCCCAGTATATTGGAAGTTTGCTAATTGGATGAGAATTAGTTGCTCCCAATTTTTATTTATCGAAACATACGCTATACCCTAGGGCGGTAGGGAGGACGGGGCGACAGTTGGCGGCTAGGGTTCCCCCTCCCTTGCCTCGCGGGGGCGAGAGGAGGGCCTCACATTTTCTTGCATACAACAGTGCCAGATCTAAAATCATGTAGATTTCTAATCCTGTAGGATTCAAGTGGCAAGTGGATTTTCAAGACCAAGTTTTATCCTGACAGTTCCATTGACAAGCACAAAGCTCGGTTGGTTGCTAGGGTCTTATACAACAACAAGGTATTGACTATCATGATACTTTCAGTCCGGTTGTTAAACTAGTCATAGTTTGTCTCGTTCTATCTCTTGCCATGTCTCGTGGTTGGTATCTTCACCAGGTCGATGTTAGTAATGCTTTCTTTTATAGGTTTCTTGAGGAAGATGTTTACATGCAGCAACCCCTTGTTTTGAAGACTCTATGTATCTTCCCTCGGCATGTTTGCAAGATGCAGCGTGCTCTTTACGGACCGAAGCAATCTCCTCGTGCATGGTATGCTCGCTTAGGTGACAAGTTATATGAACTTGGTTTTATTTCTAGCAAAGTAGACACCTCTCTATTCATCGTCCATCTATTTTTTTTTGAAAATGGGCGTTTTTATTACTTAAAAGTAATGTTTATTCATCTTTCATCATGGTGGTGTCAAAGTTTATATGCTAGTCTATGTTGATGATATTGTGATTGTTGGTTCGTCTATGGCTTCTCTTGAGCGTTTTCTGCAGACCTTGGTGCATAATTTCGAATTATGGATCTGGGTCGACCTGATTATTTTCTTGGTATCAAGGTTGTCTATACTACTGAGGCTAGGGTTCCCCCTCCCTTGCCTCACGGGGGCAAGAGGACGGTCTCACATTTTGTTGCATCCAACACTACCAGATCTAAAGCACAAAGCTCGGGGGCGAGAGGAGGGGTTCATCATTAGTTGCAACGTTTCCTATAAAATTGATCAAATTTTATTAAATTTGACTTAATACAAAGGCTAGAAGCACACTCCTTTGTGGACGGATGGACTAGTGCATATCAACACTACAGTAACCTTCCAGGTGACCATGGTTATTTAGCACAAAACAGAGTATTCCAACGGGCATGGCGCTTGCCGGCGGCGCCGCCTGTTCTGCTAGTACATTGCCTCCGGCGCAGGACGTTAACCTGATCTTTTGCTAAATTTTTCCCTCGCTCCCTGTCGCACTCAAACGTCCTACCCGGACCAACGTAGCTCGGATATTTCCCTAGACAGCGAACGTAGCTGTTGCCAGTTGAAGTGCCAAACCCACGGTGTTCCGTACGGGTTGGATCAAAAAATACAATTCATGCCGGGCTAGTAATTGTATGCTTGACCTGATCGTGCCCTGGTGTGTAGGTAAGCGGGTGATTTATTCCTGTTGCTCGTGTGGTGGCGACAGAGAAGGATGATGCCGCGGCAAGGTGAACGCCGAGTCCATTTATGCGCCCCTGATCAAGTCCAAGCTTTTTTTTAGTTTCGTCGAGGAGTACTTTGTCTGGGAACATCGTGATCAAGCTATTCTTACACCGGTCAAGTGCTGACTTTGCCTGCGCATCGATCCGATCGCGACGCTGAAGTTTGAGAACTTTTCTATAGTTAGCAAAAGCTGGTTTGGTATCTGACGAATTTGTTGAACTAGTACTGGCACGTCAGACATTCAACGTGTTCACTAATCGACAGTATTAGCAAGTCTCCACTTGCAGTTGCAGCTAGCTGGTGCATCCGTTCTGTTCCCCTGCATAAAACAGCCAATTTTCAACAGAATCTTACTCAACGAGACGGGGCAGCACCGGTTTTCAACAGAACATTACCGATGATCTAGAATAGTATAGATTTCGTTAGTAATAATTGGAAGCTACTCTAAAGAAAAAGTAGCGAGAAATTCGTCAGTATTATGTTATAGCGCTTCAACATGCCACGAAATTCCACAGATCTTCTTCACAAACCAGAAAGTATGCAAAGTCCAAAGTTCAGACCGCATCTCAGTTGCTGTATTTGACATGTTGCCGCGCCCTGCAGGTTCAGCTCCCCTGTCTGGCCAAGTCAGAGACCCTGGACCAGAGGGAACAAAATAGACTTTGTGTTGCAAGCATATAACGAATATAACGATTCTCTTTGGGAATTGACTTCGGGGTGTCGCGAAGAATAATAAAGTACAAAACCGAGTAGGAGTTTGTGCTCTATTCTGGGCTATATGAAACACACGAAATGATTATCTTTAACAATGAAAAACATCTTCTTTTATGCAGGTTATTCCTATGGAAGTTCATTGGATCCGTACATGGTCTTACCTGCCCTACAGAGCTGCGCCAGGCTGTGGATTTTGGGTGTAACCAATTGAAAATGGTTGCACGGGATTTGTACGGCCGGTTCAGCTAGTGTTCTGATCGTGCGATATCATGTTGAGGCAGCATCACATCATGCTATCTTTATTCTTTAGATGGTTGATACATGTATCCACCTTGTGTGACCTATAATGTATTTCTTTTGTAAGACATAACTTTTAGTAAAGCAATAAAAATTGCTGCATGCATCACTCGATGCAGAGGCCGGGGCTATATCTTCATTTTGAAGAAAAAAATGAGTCAAACAAATCCTTAGGTATGTCAATGGTATCGTGTCCACATAACTGTTGATTAAGAAGGTTCCCTCGATCATTCTAAATATTTATATTGATGCTGACTGAGTAGGATGTTCCGATTACCGATGTTCTATCGGTATTTTTTTTCATTTTCCTTGGGCATAATCGTATTTGATGTAGTTCTTGTAAACACCATAGTCTCTCGCTCGAGCATCGATGCAGAATATAAGGCTCTCGCCAATTAATAAACACAGCTGAAAAAGTTTGGATCCATTATGTGTTGGAAGGAACTTGGCGTTCATTTGGGTAAACCAACTATCATGTGGTGTGATAATTTGAAAACCACGTATTTGTCTGCAAATTTGATGTTTCATGTAGTACCAAACATATTGAGATTGATTTTCATTTTTGCGAGAGAAGGTTGCTTTGGTGTCCTTGATGCTTGTTTTATTGCATCAGGAGATCAGCTTACCGACATCTTCACCAAGCCAGCCACTCACTAACTGCTTCGTAGATTCCATTATTTTAACCTCGTACACGAAGGTTTAGATCGAGGAGGTGTATTTAGCACAAAACAGAGCATTCCAAACGGCACGGCGCTTGACGGCGGCGCCGCCTGTTCTGCTGCTAGGTTGCCTCCGGCGCAGGAGGTTTACGTGATATTTTGATAAACTTTTTCCTCGCTCGCTATCGCACTTGCGTCCTACCTGGACCAACGTACTAGGTCGGATATTTCCCCAGACAACGAACGTAGCCGTTGCCATTTTTTATTTTTTTTGAAATGTAGCCGTTGCCAATTGAAGTGCCAAATCTGTCACCTACTCCGGGTTCCGTACGGGTTGGATCAAAAATAATTCATGCCGGGCTAGTAACTGTATACTTCGACGTTATCGTGCCCTGGTGTGTAGGTAAGCAGGTGATTTGTTCCCGTTGCTAGTGTCGTGGCGACACAAAGTCCAAGCTTTTTTTTGTTTCGTCAACTGAACAGTATTCCTCGAAATATGTCCAACTATATTAATATAGCAACCACATGTGAAACCTTTGCTGGGCAGATAGCCAACGCCCAAAAGAAAAGACTCAAAACGAAACGCACATGTCCAAAAGAAGATGGAGGCGGATCAACTAAATGAGAACCCCCCACGAAGAATTTCACCATGCTCCTAGCCCAGACTCGTCAAGCCCTAAGCAGCACCCTCAAGAGAGAAAGAGGCCGTTGTTGCCTGGACCAAAGATTGTCCCTCGGGATTCCGTCGGCACACAAAGGGAAGTGGATGAAGGGTAGCCACGACGTCCTCCAGGAAGTAAAGATGCCACCTGTGGGCAGCACCGCGTCGGTGTCGGTCGAGCCGACAAGGATTTCTCCCTAAAAAACATATCCACAACCCCCGGGCGATCAGTTACACAAGAGTCCCGCGAGAGCGATACCTCGCCACCACCAAACTTGCAGCCCATGAGCATGCGCCACTCTGGTCCCGAATCCGCCACCATCGTCTCACCGAGCAAGCCGTCGCGAGGTCTGCAACATCTAGGCACAGATAGAAATGAAACAGGGCATGCAGTATAGCGGCCGTGCGGGAGGGAACTGCCTCCACCGCCAGAGGCGATAGTCGACCGAACGGCGGCCACAGACACACCAGTCCTCCATAGGTCTGGCCAGGCAAAGCGGACCCGTAAAGCCTCCGCGGAGGCACACCGGTCCCATGGCGGTCCGGCCTGGCCCCGTCGGGCCCGTAAAGTCCGCAGCCACGCTGCAACAAGCCGGCCGAGGTCACCGCGAATCCCATCTAACCTACCCACCACGATCTGCAAAGTAGATAGAGAAGAACCGGTTGGCCTGCCTACTCCAAAGGGGCTCGATATGGGCCGCCATGGCGCAGCCAGCCCCGCATGTCGCTGTTGTGCCCCGCCACCGCGTCGTCTCGCTCCCAGCCAGCGCTGCCCCTCTGCTGCCCCTAGGAGCACTACCGCCGAGAAGAGGGACCCCGAACCCGTCAGCCCGGCGTGGGGAAGAGCAGGCCGCCGCCACCAGCGCCAACGGGCAGCGCCCGGCGGCCCTGGCCGGTAACGGCGACAGGGGGTAGGAGCAGAGGAGGGGGTTTGGCCAGGGAAGGTGATGGCGCCCCGTCGCCCTCGGGGTTGGATGGTGGGGGTGGGGGGCTGGCATTGGAAACTGTCCACTCGCAGCTGTTCATGCATCCGATCGGTTTTCAACGGAAGCTTACTCAACATTATTTTTCTCTTGCCACGAGACAGGAAGAACAGGTTTTAAACAGAAGATTACCGATGATCTAGAATAGTATAGTTTTCACTGGTAAAAAAAATGAATGTTACTCTAAAGGAAAAGTAGCAAGAAATTCGTCGGTATTATGTTATAGCGTTTGAACATGCCATGAAGTTCCATAGATCCATGTTCTCTTCTTCACAGACCAGAATGTATGCGAAGTCCGAATTTGAGACGGCATCTCAATGGACATTTTGCCGTGCCTGCAGGTTCAGCTCCCCCCGACTGGCTAAATTATTCGGTCACCAAAGTCAGAGACCCTGGACCAGAGGGAACGAAATGTACTTTTTGTTGCAAGAAGAGACCGAACCACTTACAGCTGCGTAGCCTAGAACCGGCAGTACAGTAGGTTAGAGCAGCAAACACGTCCGGGACATGCCATTGCACACCACTGAGAAGTCAACTTCAGACCCACTTTTTCCAAGACCCACTTTTTCCCCTCGTCTCTTTTCTCGGCCCCGTTGAGAGTCGTCTCTTCCTCCTCTCCGCCGCCCCTGGCCTTTTCTCTTTCCGGCGGCAACATTGGCCGGCGAGAAGATGGCTTAGGTGGTTTGGCTTCCCTTGTTCTTAATAGAGTAGGTAGTATCCTAGGTTTGCCTCTATGGCGTCTGGACTTTATGCTCGATTGGAGTGCGCTTCCGGGTCATGCGGGCCTGATCTGGGTGCGGCTGATGTTCGGCATCCTCTTTGCGATGCTTTGGTGGTCAGAGCCGGAGGTGGAGATGGACCTCGCCACCAGGATCTCCATAAATAAGCTCGCGTTAGTTTGGCCTCCAGATCTGGATCGGGAGGCATGGTGCTGTGCAGTTGCGTGTGGAGTTGTTGCTCCTTCTCTCTTCCTCAGCCATCAAGGACGTGGTCAAGGGGATTGTGGGGGTGCTGTTCTTCTTCAACCTGCATGGTGCAGATCTTGTGCTGCTGCTGCTTCTCTGGAGTTCATCAGCGGAGGACGTGTGACAGCGACGGCCGTCTTGCCTCCGCTTCTTATAGTCGGTTGGCGGCTCTCCAAGGCCATGTTTTAATGGTTGTGCAACCTCCTGGCCGTTGGCCATCTTGGAGGCCTCTTAACTCCGGCCGAAGACCCAACGGAGGTGCTGTCCCAAGTGATTCGTTCCCGGCGACGGCACCGACATACTACGGTGGAGAAGGGCTCCATGAACTTGATTGCTTTTTCCTTTTCTCTCTGGGGTCCTTTGTGTAAACGTGCAGATCCTGTTTGTAGTTTTCTTTTATCTGTGGGGCTCTCTGCAATTTGTAATCCCACTGATGGAATATAAGCAGCCTGGGTCCTTCGGACCCGATCCTTGTTAAAAAAAAAAGAGTGTCCCCGTTCCCGGTGGCGCGGGCTGGTCGGCGGGTCGAGTGCCTCCATGGCAGGCTGTTTACCTTTGGCCCCGGCTGATCGGTCGACCTCACGTCCTACGTGGACCAACAGGTCTTTTGTCTGTCCTGAGACATCGGATAAACGCAGTGACGTGGCAGTGAACTGCTCCAGGTTCCGTGCCAGACCGACGACGACGTGAGTAACTCCAGTCCGACTATGCAGTGACTCGATCGTGCCCTGGAGCTTGGGCAACTTCCTACGTGCCAACAGCAGAGTCAAGCCTTCCTTCCACAGTGTCGATCGAGTCCAACCTCCGAAATTCGAAGGTGCCCGCTGGGTGTGGCTATGCATCTTACTTGTAATCAACTTAATAAGTATTCCGACGGGTCATGTGTTTTGACCATCTTGGGCGGGCGTACCTAGCCGACTCTGACGTTCCTCAATTTCTGGTTAGCGAAAGCCCGTTCGACAATCGTGAGCTTTTAAAATTGGTAGCGGTAGTACTACCAACTCCTTCGATTTTCATCGAGTTCGCTACTACTAGGTGAATGCCCGTGCGTTGTCACGGAACAACAATTATCGTGTTAACAAGTAATTTATGACAAAGGGAATACTACTCCCTCCGACCCATATTAGTTGACTCGAATTTGTCTAGATTCGGATGCATCTAGACATGTTTTAGTACTAGATACATCCGAATCTAGATAAATCCAAGTCAACTAATATGGGTCGGAGGGAGTATTATTTTTACTCATCAATTTTATTTTATCTACTGTCTTATACTTAATTTATTTTTTCTTCAATCTACTGTTGGTATACTGGCAGTCTGTGAGTAAAGTCATATGTATGATATATTGCACCATAGGTTATCATATGATGTAAAGCATGTAAACATGAAAAAAAATCCATCATTTTGTGAACCGAATACTTCGCATCCTTCTCATATATGGTGTAGGTGGAAATAGGCAACCGTTAGTGGTCATGAGAAAACAAAATGTTTATTGAAGCAAATATTTTATTTACACGCCAAAAGGTGGATTAAAAAGCATATTACAACACCAGCGTAAAACTTTAGCAAATTCATTTGGAAACTCAGGAGGGGAATAAAATCAAAATCTCTTAGAAATTACCGACAAGCAAGAAAGAGATGGACAATGCACAATAAAGAAGTGGCTCCTACATGATTCCTTGCATCAAACTATCAAAGCGTACATGTAAACCTGACGATGAAAGGCTTCTCCAGTCTCCACAGCGATCCTTGTTCAACAATGTAATCAACCATTGCTTGAAAGGCAGCTACAATAGTACCCTGAATATTCACTTTTTGAACAAATGGCGCCACCTCAATTTGATATCTTTGGTTAGTTGCTGTCAGGCTACTGCAACTTTGAGATTTAGAATCTATCCTGAAGACCCGCCAACAAATTGCAAATTAAATGAAACGCGCGCTGACTGGACTCCACTCTCCAGCAACATAGACGTGCCACACACAGTGGATGGGAGCAGCGAGGCGATCCTGCTTCAGTTTTGGCTGAGAAGACACGAGAGGGAGCAGCGCGCGCGTGGGTTGGCCTGCGCGACGGGAGCCGCCGACGGCTGCTACCACGAGAGCCACGCCTCAACACAAGGGAACCGCCGCCGCCGCTGAAGGCAGCCCCTCCGCCCCTTACCCGCGAGGCCGCGACCAGCCCTCCGCCTCCACCACTGCCAACTCTCCATGTCCCCCTCTGTTCAGCTGTCCATATGGATGACGAGGGAAGTGCTGATGTGCGGGAACAGCAGAAACCAAATTGATGTCGTCAAAGGTCGCTCATAACATGGGGAACGGGAGCTATGCGTCGTGTAGCCGGCCTAGCCCAGGGAGCAATCGATCTGTGGAAATAATTCCCCAGCACCTGGCAATCACCTCATCCCACATCTTTTGCCCGTATACATCAATTGACTGAAATTCTCGGGATTATGCTTGAGGGCGCGACCTATCTTTATATGTCAGGGCTCCACCAGGCTTATGCAGTAGCTCCATCCCAAGAGCCTCGAGATCTCCCGCCACCCAAGTGCTTAATGATGTCTCGGACAACCATCGCCGCCTCTTCTCCTTCCGCCCCGGCCCCGGCATGCGGTGGACTACAACGGTCGGCAGCTCCCCATCCACGAGCTTGAAATCGGATGCGCCTCCTCATCCACGATCCTCGGGCGATCTTCATGGTCCCTGATCTACCTCTGCCCCTCACCAGTTGCGGGGCCGGCCCACTCCGCCCCTTCCTATGTGCCGTGTGCTCCCCGTCCCATCCAGGTGAAGCGTCTGGCCCATCTGGCTGTCCCGATCCCAGTTGCGGCGCCCCTCCGCCCCTTCATGTCCGGCATGAATCTGGACGATGAGGTACCGAACGAGCGAATTCGCTAGTGTCGGCGCCGTATAATCCCCTTCCTAGAGCCCCACTGACGGAACGCGCGGCGCCACGTGTCCGGTGGTGCGGAGCGTGTGGTCGGTCGTTGACCAGGGCGGCAGTTGGGGTCTTTCGACCGAAGGGGATTTTTCACTTGGCAGTGGCAGGCAAAGTAATACTTTCAAACAGACAGGGGCAAAATAGTCAATTGATGGCAGACGGAAATTTTAGAGTGCGATGAACGCCCTCAATCTTTTTAATAGTATAGATGTTCCACCACGATGTATGATTTTTTTTCTTAAAAAAAGCTCCACTTGGATTTTACTTTTGAGCTCTTCAACCTTCCATGCACGTAATAATACACAAATAAACAACCGGCTTTCAACATGAGACTATTAGCAATGATTTATTCGAGACTTCTAATTTCATCAAAAGTTTTAGCAGGACAAATTGAATAATCTGATTTGATAGAGCAGCAAGCGTCAACTGGTCGACTTGATACGAGAAGGTGATAAGACCAACTCCAACAGCTTAAGCAAAAGTGGTCTCGGTATAGAAAAAGGGGGTGATCGCCTAGATTTTGTCCTCTCCTATAGATATATGGGTAGATGGCCACAAACTTATGATAAGAGGCACGTCCTACCCATATGCTGCCATGTTGGCGAAAACCAATGGGGGGGCTGTTGGAGATATGCCCAAGAGGCAATAATAAAGTGTTTGTTATTATATCTTTATGTTTATGATAAATGTTTACATCCCATGCTATAATTGTATTAACAGAAAACATTAATACTTGTGTGTTTTGTAAACATAAAAGAGTCCCTAGTAAGCCTCTTGTTAAACTAGCTTGTTGATTAATGGATGATCATGGTTTCCTGATCATGGACATTGGATGTCGTTAATAACAAGATCATATCATTAGGAGAATGATGTGATGGACACACACCCATAGTAAGCATAGCATAAGATCAAGTCATTAAAGTTCGTTTTGCTACAAGCTTTCAAATGCATAGTAACATAATCCTTCGACCATGAGGTTATGTTAATCACCATCACCAGATGGATACTTTGATGACATCAAACACCGCTTCGTAACTGGGTGGTTATAAAGGTGTCATTGGGTATTCTGAAAGTATGTGTTGAAGCGCATGGACCAAGATTGAGATTTGTCCATCCATATGACGGATAGATATGCTCTGGGCCCTCTCGGTGGAATGTCATCTAGTTAGCTTGCAAGCATGTGACTAGGTCACAAGGGATGACATATCATGGAACGAGTAAAGAGTACTTATCAGTAACGAGGTAGAACTAGGTATGGAGATACCGACGATCAAACCTCGGATAAGTAGAGTATCGCGTGACAAAGGGAATTGGTTTCGTATGTTAAATGGTTCTATCGATCACAAAGTCATCGTTGAGTATGTGGGAGCTGTTATGGATCTCCAGATCCCGCTAATGGTTATTGATCGGAGATGTGTCTCCTTCATGTCTACATGTTCACGAACCGTAGGGTGACACACTTAAGGTTCGAAGTTGTTTTAAGTAGATATGGAATGTGCGTTGGAGACCGAATGTTGTTCGGAGTCTAGGATTGGATCCGGGACATCACGAGGAGATCCGGAATTGTCCGGTGAATAAGATTCATATATTGGGGATCATTTTCTAAGTTAGGAAATGTTTCAGAGTATTTGTATGCGGATTCTAGAAGGTTTCGGAATGTTCCGGAAGGTTCTAGAAGATTTCTTGGAGTTTACTTGAAAACCAAGAAAGGATCAAGGAATCCTTGTGGGGTAAGACAAGGATTCGTGGAGGAGTAGGACTCTCCCCCCACCTCCTTGATCCGCCGGCCAAGGGAGAGGTGAGTCCTACAAGGACTCCACCTCCCCGTGGCGCCTCCCTCCTTTAAATAGAGGGGTGGAGGCACAAACCCCCTTGCCCCTTCTATTCTCTAGATCTCAAGTTGCCTCTCTCCTCCTTCTTCCCTCTGCTCTGGCTTAGGCGAAGCCCTGCAGAATTCTCTACTCCACCACCATCACCACGCCGTCGTGCTGCTAGATTCTGTGGAAAGATCTACTACCTCCGTTGCTCGCTGGAACGGGGAGAGGAAGGTCTGCTTCGACTCCGCACGTGTGACCGACTGCGGAAGCGCTGCCGGAACGCGGCGCCGGAAGGATCGTCTACTCGATCTTGAGATCGGCAAGTGATCGACTACATCAACCACGAGATCCGATCTCGTAACGCTTTCGGGTCTACAAGGGTTAGTACAGATCTATCTCGTTGCACATGTCTAATAGATTAGATCTTGGATTTTATCTAGATTAGATCTGGGTTTTGTTCGTTCTTGCGGTAGAATTTTTTTGTTTTCCATGCTACGAACCCATCAGTGGTATCAGAGCCGTGTCTATGCGTAGATCTGTTGCACGAGTAGAACACAATGGTTTTGTGGGCGTTGGTGCTCGTGTCGTCTTTTGCTTTGTGTACTTTGCATCTTGCGGTATGGTGGGATGAAGCGGCTCGGGCTAACCTTACATGTCATCGCACATGAGACTTGCTCCACAGTTGACGTGCAACTCGTATTGCACAAGTGGCTTTGCGGGTGTCTATCTCTTCCATCATAGTATAGATCCAATCTACACTTTGCACTTGATAGCACTTGTATCAATGTTGTGGTTCAGTTTCGTAGGTAAGATCCGTTCTTATTCGAAAGCCCCAAACCACGTAAAACATGCAAAGAAAATTAGAGGCGTCTAACTTGTTTTTGCAGGAGTTTTGTGATGTGATATGGCCATCATGTGATTGTGATTATATTTGATGTATGCAATGATCCTTGTTGTAATATGGCAACCGGCAGGAGCCTAATGGTTGTCTTTAATTCTGTTAAGACCTGCATGTCTATTCATCTTGTAATAGCTTTATTGCAAGTAGTTGTAATAGTTGCTAGTGATGATGGACAACCATGAAGCGGCGCCACTGACCTTGACGCAATGCTGGTGATGATGGAGATCATGTCCGTGCTTTGGAGATGGAGATCAAAGGCATAAGAAGAAAGGGCCATATCATATCACACTAATTATGAATTGCCTGTGATGTTAATCCTTTATGCATCTTGTATTGCTTAGATCGCGACGATAGCATTATAAGATGATCCCTCTCACTAAATATCAAGTAATAAAGTGTTCGTCCTTAGTAGGCACCGTTGCTAAGACTCGTCGTTTCGAAGCATCTCGTGATGATCGGGTGTGATAGATTCTATGTGTGCATACGACGGGTGCAAGCCAGATTTGCACATGCGGATACTAAGGTTAACCTTGACGAGCCTAGCATGTACAGACATGGTCTCGGAACACGGAATACCGAAAGGTAAAGCATGAGTCATATGGATGATATGATGAACATGTTGATTGTTCGCCTTTAAAGCTACATCATCTCACGTGATGATCGGACTTGGTGTAGTGGATTTGGTTCGTGTAATCACTAAAACAACTCGAGGGATGTTGTTTTGAGTGGGAGTTCATTTGTAATTTGGATTAGTCAAACTCAATTTATCATAAACACAATCAAAGTGAATTTGCATAGTTTGTTATAGTCATTGGCATCCGTTCACCATCTTACGCTTGGTTATAGTTGAGATAGTGGAACTATAGAAATTCTAGATATTTTCTTTACGAACTGGTATCGTATTGTTTTGAGTGTCAATCTAAAGTTTAAAAGTCTGTTGCAAACTTTCAGCAAACTCCGTTTACTCTATGAAGTTTAATAAACAGTATTAAATCAAGAGTAACAATTCTAGTGTTAGTATCTAATGTATCATGTTTGCCTCCATGATTCTTGATACTCAAAAGATTGTTTTTAATATCAAGTTTATCTAAGAGCTGAAAGCAATGTTTCAGAAACCATCATATGTGAAAGGTATTGCGATATCTAAAACAATGTGTTGGTTACAACATGATAGAGTATATGTCCTCATATTTGATGAGAATTTGTGAAGGTTGGAGACGCTGGTCGTCCTAATCCTCCAAAAGGTTTTGAAAAAGAAACATTATACTCGCAATTCACCTTTATAAGCTATAACAGCTTGATCATGAAAGTTGTCATGATAAGGATGAATAGAAGATGTAAGTAAAATGTTTACTACACTAAAAGATTACTAAAGAATGGAATTTTGAAAGAATGCCAAACATTTGATGAAGGTGATCCACTTCAAAGTGCAAGTTCAAAGGTATTAGTATTTGACTATACACACTTTGTACTATGTGTCATATGAATGACACCACTATTGATGTTGATAGATTCTTTTAAAAGAAAAGGAATTATTGAAAGAGAATCTATAAAATATTTGGCAGAAAAGAAAAGATTGGAGATATCCAACTTAGGTATATAGAAGATACATGTTATGGCTGTATTCCTTGGTTGTTAAACAATGTGGTTCTGCGGTATTGGATACCGAATTGGTTGGTATGAAGTGTCATACAGGACAACACAATTCATGAACTGCAATGGCCTAAGTAACTAGCAAGAGAATATGTGATGATGTTCATCGAAAACAAACAAAGGGTTGTTGTGTTGCTCGTTAACATCAAAGCTTACCTTCAAGATTTGTTTCAATAATTGTTATTTTGATCAGGTATTATGACGACAAAAGGTTGTTCAAATAATTACCGTATTCCATAATAGATGGATGATATACAAGTCTGGTTGGAGAAATAACGACCATAAAACTAATGCTAAAATGTCGCAAGACAAATGATTGAAAGATCACTTGTGAAGTGACATCACCGTTTAAATTATATTAGGGATACATGAAGAAACTCCATGTTGATGGATTTTTGGAGTCTTTGATTTTGATCAAATGACGCTTGTGATACTTTCCTGGAGATAATTAAAACTCCGTTCGTATGCCAAAAGAGGAACGGACGACTAACTGATTGGAATTTGTACATATTGATGTATATAGTCCATTATGTGTAGTCGTGGGCGATGGATTTCAACTTCATATGTTTTCTCCGAAGATTTGAGTGAGTATATGTATATACTTACTCAATAAGGAAGAAGTATGAAACATTTGAAAATGTTCAAAGACTTTCAAGATGAAGTGGAAAATTATTGTAACAAGAAAATAAAAAAGTTTATGATTGGATCATAAAGATGTTTGAGTTACAAGTTTAGAAAAACACCTAAGGTTTGAGGAATCGTTTCATGGATTTGCATTTCCCCAAACACCATAGGAGTATGGAGTGTTCAAGATATGTAATGAAACCTTGTTTGACATGGTAAGATCAAAGGTGTCATTTATAAAACTGCCATTATATTTTAAAGATTAAAGCTTTAGTGACTACCGCTTTTACACTGAAAAGAGCTCCATCGTGATCCGTTGAAATGACACCATATAAGTCATGGTTTGGGATAAAACCCAGGTTGTCCTTTCTTAAATTTTTGGTATGCTAGGCATAAGTAAAATGTTTACAACGAAAGTCAGATGAGCATGTCTTTGTAGGTTATTTCGAATAACCATTGGGTATTCCTCCATAACACCGAAGACAAAAGTGTTTTTCACTTAGAATGTCGAGTTTCTTGAGAAGGAATTTTTGGTAAAAAGTTAAGTGGGAGGACAATAGAACTTTGACAAGGTTGTTGATCCTTGGCTAATATGTGCTGAGTTGAGCAACGTCGGTAAGTGTCCCGGAGGCAGCAACAATGCTCATGGCTCACGTGCCTCAAAGGATGTGGTCACGGGGATCTAAGTTCCTATTGAACCAAGTAGGTCGGGTAAGTAATCAAATGCCAAGATTTGAGAGTTAAATCATTGTTGTTTGACAATGATGAACCGACTACATGCAAATAATCAATGATGGGCCCGAACTTCGTTAAGTGGCTTGAAGCCATAAAATCCGTGATAATTCCATACACGAGAAATCAAGCTTTGAATTTGAAAGACCCTCTAGAAAGGTGCAAGACCTTACAGTCGTATATGGATCTATAAAGAAATAGACATGGATGTTTCACATCTATGAAATAGTCGACATGTCGGAAAGAGTTTACGACAATGTTCAAGGAATTGACTATGATAAGATTTGATCTTTCATAGCGATATTTAGTCTGGACGGATTAATATAGCAACCACTACATATATTTTTCTATATGGTAGTTGAACAAATAAAACAAGTTCTTCTAATAGAATGGTTACCTAGGATGTGTCCATGGCACAATCCAAAGGGTTTTGTTAATTCAAAGGATGCTAAAAGAGTATGCAAAACTTCAATGGTTGAAGTGAGCATCGCGGAGTTGGAATCTTCACCGTGATGAAACCGTTAAAAGGTTTAATTTCATCAGAGACGATGAAGATGTTTGCATTTTGCAAGAAATTAAGTGGGAGCGCTAAGACATATTTCTAATACATTATGTGAAAGACATATTGTTGATTAGAAATAATGTATCTTTTATTGACACAGGTTAAGAATTTCATTTCGATGAAAGACTTAGGCATAACCAAAGAATTAGGCATCAATGTCTATATGGATAGATTGAGGCGCTAATATGGTTTTGCCAAATGTACATAGATAAGATGTAGAATGAGTTCAATATGGAAACAATAAGAAAGGTTCTTGACGCACGGAAAGGACTGAATCAAGATTCAAGTGTGTTGACACGAGATTCAAGTGTTTTGACACTTGGTGAAATCGCAAGAATATTTTGATCAATCGTTCTTTGAGATGTACACATCCAGATATGTCCTATGCTCTAAATGTTATGAGCATATACCAGAATGACTCATAAGATGATCATTGGACAATAGTAGGGATATTCCTACGATCTTTGGAAGAACTAAGAATATATTACTTATATAGTGGTGACAAATAATTCATTGTAAATTGTTGCATTGATACTAGTTTTGTCACAAATTAAGTTTATCTCAATTTAAACTATGGGTGGCACAATGTAATGGAAAGGAAGTTCCATAACGGATTTGGTTGAGTACCAAAGTTAAAACATTGTGACAGATACTACAACAAAAGGCTAAGTATATGACTGTTATTGTAGCAGCAAATGAGGGCATTTGCGTCAAGTAGTTTGTTATCAAACTAGGTGTGGTTCATAGCAGGATAATACTATGAAGATACATTGTATGACAATTGTATCAACATAATTTAATCCCAAGGAACTAACGGTCTCAACAAAGGACCAAATTTATACAATGCTATCTCATTGGAGAATGAGTGATGCGTAGAGACGCAAGGACATGCAAATACACACGGACCTGAAAGTGTCAGATCCGAAGATTATGTTTACCACTAGCTATAGTGTCTATACAACACCAAAAAGCCATAGGTGTTGAATGCACAAGTTTTTAACTAGATTATTGACTCTAGTGCAAGTGGGAGACTGTTGGAGATATGCCCAAGAGGCAATAATAAAGTGTTTGTTATTATATCTTTATGTTTATGATAAATGTTTACATCCCATGCTATAATTATATTAACAGGAAACATTAATACTTGTGTGTTTTGTAAACATAAAAGAGTCCCTAGTAAGCCTCTTGTTAAACTAGCTTGTTGATTAATGGATGATCATGGTTTCCTGATCATGGACATTGGATGTCGTTAATAACAAGATCATATCATTAGGAGAATGATATGATGGACACACACACCCATAGTAAGCATAGCATAAGATCAAGTCATTAAAGTTCGTTTTGCTACAAGCTTTCAAATGCATAGTAACCTAATCCTTCGACCATGAGGTTATGTTAATCACCATCACCAGATGGATACTTTGATGACATCAAACACCGCTTCGTAACTGGGTGGTTATAAAGGTGTCATCGGGTATTCTGAAAGTATGTGTTGAAGCGCATGGACCAAGATTGAGATTTGTCCATCCATATGACGGATATATATGCTCTGGGCCCTCTCGGTGGAATGTCATCTAGTTAGCTTGCAAGCATGTGACTAGGTCACAAGGGATGACATATCATGGAACGAGTAAAGAGTACTTATCAGTAACGAGGTAGAACTAGGTATGGAGATACCGACGATCAAACCTTGGATAAGTAGAGTATCGCGTGACAAAGGGAATTGGTTTCGTATGTTAAATGGTTCTATCGATCACAAAGTCATCGTTGAGCATGTGGGAGCTGTTATGGATCTCCAGATCCCGCTAATGGTTATTGATCGGAGATGTGTCTCCATCATGTCTACATGTTCATGAACCGTAGGGTGACACACTTAAGGTTCGAAGTTGTTTTAAGTAGATATGGAATGTGCGTTGGAGACCGAATGTTGTTCGGAGTCTCGGATTGGATCCGGGGACATTACGAGGAGATCCGGAATTGTCCGGGGAATAAGATTCATATATTGGGGATCATTTTCTAAGTTAGGAAATGTTTCAGAGTATTTGTATGGGGATTCTAGAAGGTTTCAGAATGTTTCGGAAGGTTCTAGAAGATTTCTTGGAGTTTACTTGAAAACCAAGAAAGGATCAAGGAATCCTTGTGGGGTAAGACAAGGATTCGTGGGGGAGTAGGACTCTCCCCCCACCTCCTTGATCCGCCGGCCAAGGGAGAGGGGAGTCCTACAAGGACTCCACCTCCCTATGGCGCCTCCCTCCTTTAAATAGAGGGGTGGAGGCACAAACCCCCTTGCCCCTTCTATTCTCTAGATCTCAAGTTGCCTCTCTCCTCCTCCTTCCCTCTGCTCTGGCTTAGGCGAAGCCCTGTAGAATTCTCTACTCCACCACCACCACCACGCCGTCGTGCTGCTAGATTCCGTGGAAAGATCTACTACCTCTGCTGCTCGCTGGAACGGGGAGAGGAAGGTCTGCTTCGACTCGGCACGTGTGACCGACTGCGGAAGTGCTGCCGGAACGCGGCGCCGGAAGGATCGTCTACTCGATCTTGAGATCGGCAAGTGATCGACTACATCAACCACGAGATCCGATCTCGTAACGCTTTCGGGTCTACAAGGGTTAGTACAGATCTATCTCGTTGCACATGCCTAATAGATTAGATCTTGGATTTTATCTAGATTAGATCTTGGTTTTGTTCGTTCTTGCGGTAGAATTTTTTTGTTTTCCATGCTACGAACCCATCAGGAGCCTCCAACGGCCCTAGACGGAATTTACCGTGCTCGGCTCCGGCGGCCGTCGCAACCACCAACCCTCCAGTCGTTGGCGCGCCGCCCTTGCGCGCACCCCCACCTTCGAGCACCTGCCGCCCTCATCCCGACATGCACGCCTCTCCTCTCTGCCGGAATCGAACCCACCAACACCTCCAGTCGCTGGCGCAGTGCCTTTGCGCGCACCCCCACCTTCGAGACAACTCTCGCCCTCAACCCGACCTGCATGCATCTCCTCTTTGCCGGAATCGACCCCCCTCCAAACGAGATCTTTATGCATCAGCACGCACATCGAGTCACCGTCGCTGCCATGGCCATGCAGAGCCTCCACCATCGGTGGCGCGGGCGATCGGTTGCCTCCATCGCAGGTTGTTAACCTTTTGCCCCCTGCTAATCGGTCGCTCCCACGTCCCACCTGGACCAACAGATCTCATGTATCCCGAGATATCGGGGGTGCGTTTGGTAGCATGCATGCTTTTTTTGGCCTGGCACGACGGTTTTGTGGCTGGTACTGCCTGCCTCATATAGGCCTTGGGCCATGAATGGCAGCCCGCCATTTGGTAGCCTGCATACCTTTTTTTTGCATCCACGAAAATCAGAACTGTGTACTAGATCACGACCAGAAGCACAAATCATAACTAATTCATCTAGACAGAAGTCACTGCTGCCCCACTATCCTCCTGAAAGTTTCAGGGTGCTCAGGGCTCCTCTTGCAAACCTCGGCTTGAGTGTAGTCATAGATGATCACCTTGTAAACCTTTGGGTAGATCTTCTTGAAGGTCAACAAGTAATTGATCTTTAGGTCATGAGCTACGGCATAAGGTGTCTAACCTTGATCGAAGCAAGCTTTCCCATTGACATCTGAGATCGTGATGTCCCATAGGTAGCCAGTCATTAGCTTTATGGTGATTGTGTGAGGGAAACTGCCCAAATATGGCCTGAATGCCTCTGAGATAGGACGCAATCCTAGTGCAGGTGCTATCATCACATTGCAGAACTGGGTAGGGGTCACTGCCTCAACCCAGGTGCCAACATTGGGAGGCATTCATTTTTTTTGACCTCTTGTTGGAGCCATCGGCAGGCTCCTTTCCCCGGCCCCCGATGTTGATAGCCCACAATGACTAAGGAAGTTAAGCAATGAACACAAAGCAAAGAAGTGTACACGAATCAAAGCAATCAACACAAGGCAAAGCAATAAAAAGAAAGCAAACCAATAAGTCAGAAATTTGCTGCCTCATATTTGCCAATGTTGCACACATAGTATGGCAAATGCATGTCACCTTCAGGGATGGCGTGAGCGAACCAAGTCAGATGCACATATACACGGTTTTTACATACAACAATGTTCAATCAGACATCTCTGAACATTGTGTGACAATTCTAATCATCGGTGTAGCACATATAGCAGGGACATAAGATCAGAAAAATCAAACATGTGTCCAGGAACATGCACAAATTTCGTTTTTGGGCAAAAATATTAGGTACTAAAGCCCATCTATAGAAAGTTGCTGCATGTGAAACTATCTTAATCATTAGTAGTTTGTAAAGGTGGAAACATTGCCTCATATAGGGTCTGACTTGCAGTTATAGTATTATTGCATGTGGCAACAGACGAACACCAGTTTTAGGGACGGGGTGAGTGAACCTAGAGGAATGCACAAACCATTGAACACTCATCCTGGTTCAATCACCTCGTCTTGAAAGTGCCCTTAGCCATTGTAATCATCGGGAAATCTGTGCAGATCGAAAACCCCCAAATCGTAAAAAAAACCTTGAGCAGGGGGATATCTATACAGATCTACAACGCATAGCATCGAGTCCATTGATGTGTCTGTGAGCGTGATATCGAGTCCAACCTTCGAAATTCGAAGGTGCCCGGTGGGTGTGGCCATGCATGTTCTAATTCTGACGGGTCATGTGTTTGACCTGCTTGATCTGTACGTCGTTGACGCTGACGCTCCTGAATTTCTGGTTAGCCAAAGCCCGTTTGACATTCGATGAAAAACAAGATAAATGACTTTTAAATAAAACTCCACTTGGTTTCTTCTTGTGAGCTCTTCAACCTTCAACCGCACCTAATAATACACAAACTACCGGTTTTCAGCTGGAGACGATGAGCAATGAATTATTTCATACTTCTAATTTCGTCCAAAGTTTTGAATAATTTGATTTGATGCAGCGAGGGACAAGTGCCAACTGATCCACATGATACCAGCACGTGTTTAAGTATTGGTGTGATCGGCAACTGATTTCTGGGGAAGAAAACAGAATCGACCGAGTATTGCCTTCCGCAACAAACAAGAAATAAGCAGGTGACGGATGGTCGGCCAGGCTGTGTGCATGCGCCCATCATCATCTTCTTGCGCAAGTTCGAGACTTCGACGGGGGTAATCCCAACCCCTCTGACGTCCTTTGCTCCAGCAGTGAAATACTACTCGTACTTCAGTTCATCCGTAAGATCATCGTGAGAAGAACAATCAGTAATAAGATTATCGTGAGAAGAAAAAACTTCAGTTCATCAGTTTCATCTCGCGGATTTACAGAGATTTTCGTTGGGTTTCTCCCGTGTTTCTAATCAAGTTGCTGTCCTGATCGATCCGTCCGTTTTTGGGAGCACGGGAGCCGCGTGACGCCAGGAAGCGACGACAAGACGCCACTGATCTCTCCACCTGGCGCCGATCGAGCTTATCCAGAACAGAAACAGGGGCGTGACGGCGGCACACTCCATAAACTGAAACCGAAGCAACAAGTTGGTTGTTGCAACAGACATCATCCATGCCGGATAAGGGGCAGATGCATGTATCAACGTGTCTCCATTTCTCACTCATGTTCATGTATATCCAAAAGAACACTGAGGGCCTTTACACACATCGATCCCAGAGGACGACGAACTCTGCTATGTACACAAGGACTGCTTGATGATTTGGGCCGGCTCGATCGACTTGATCCAAAACCACAGTCTCCCGGCCAGATTCCCGCCGGGTAATTATTCGGGGAATTGCTCCCCAATTTCCTCTCTATGTACAGCATGTACTATTATCTCGCTGCTATGGCATGGCATGTCGACGGAGTTGGTTGGTTGGTTCACTGCCGGTTGTCACCGGCGCGTTCTCCAGCGAAGGAGACCGAGGAGAGGCGGCTGGGCCGGGGGCGGAACCCGCCGTCGCGGCGCCTCCGTTGCGGCGGGGACGGCGCAAGCGCCCTACGGGCCCACGTCCTGCTCTCCACGGCACCGCCGACACGCACGAGCTCGCTGCCCGTGCGCTTCGCGTCCAGCAGCCTGCAGGTGCCGGCAAGGCTCGAGACAGAGGACGACGGGGAAGCCAGCTTGCTGTGGCCGACGGGGCCCTCTTGCTTGCGCTCCTTGTGCAGGCTGCAGCGGAACGAGCCGGGGTGGTTCGTCGGCGAGCACATGCAGGAGCTACGGTTCCTGGCGGTGGCGGACGACGCCGACGGCGAGGAGACGCTGACGGACTTGGCCGGCGAGCGAGCGCCGCTGCCGGCTGCAAGCTTGGCACGGGTGGGAGAAGCGGAGCGGTAGCTTGGAATCGACAGGACAGGGCCGCTGGGCCGACTAGCGGATGCCGTCGCCATGGGAGAACTGGAGAGCGCGAGCGAGAAGCAGTTGGATTTGGAATGGATCTTTTCGTGTCAGTTAGTGCCTTGGTGGCGGTTTGTTGGACTCCGAGTAAACTGAGATTGGAGCGGTTGGATGAATTTATAGAGCAATCAGGGGCAGTGTCGTAACTTTACGAGGTGTTGGGCCGCCACCATCATGGAGTTTGGAAGTGCTTTTGCAAGATTTAAAATAGGACGCAACTACCCGACGAACCCATCGAAATAGCGCGATTTTGGCGGGCGTTTTCGACTCGCGATCTCGCGTTCGGACCGCGATCCCGCGTCGCTGCGCCTCATCCTTTCCCATCACGGACGCATGACCAGGTCAAAAAAGGAAAAGCTAGCTTTTCCCCTAAAATTTGGGACCATCTTCCTCTCCAAGCAAAAAATCCAAACCCGAATCAGAAATCCCCCCAGATCTAGCGTTATCCCCCTCCCCCGCACCAGTCCATGTCGTCTTCATCCTCTATCCAAGATCGCTATTGCAGCTCCACCTTAACACCTTGATGCTCAGCGCCCTGCTACTGAAAAGTGAAAAAACGAACACACAGCAAAAACAACAGGTACTTCTTAAAATCAAACCTTCAATTCAGCATGATTTTCGTTGCAACATCTCTATATGGTACTCAAAGATGACAATATACTGCTGCACAACATGAATCTAAACGAAAACAGAGCATCTACAACTAATTTACTCCTCAAATTTTGCATTTGAGATATGTCCAATCTTATTCAAACTATAAGAAATCAATCATCTTAAGCTTCAGTGACAGTATATGTTGTTCCCTGCATTACAAACAACTAATTTAGGACAACTAACAACTAAATAGACATGACATCCTATTTTTGCTTCATCCTAGATCTTTTCGTGTCAGTTGGTGCCTTGGTGGTGGTTTGTTGGACTCCGAGTAAAGTGAGATTGGAGTTGGTTGGATGAATTTATAGACTAGGTAGGGGCAGTTTCGTAAGTTAACAAGGTGGTGGAGGGCCCGGCGGGGGTGGGAGTAGGGGAGAATTGCAGACCGCATTTACTCAAAAGATTTTATTGCCATGTCTTGTATTTCCTTTCAGTTTGACATAGTACGTACTTTCAGAATATTGTGACCTATTTGTATATGTTACTCCCTCCGATCCATATTACTTGACTCAAATTTGTCTAGATTCGGACGTATCTAAACATGTTTTAGTATTAGATACATCCGAATCTAGATAAATCCAAGTCAACTAATAATGACCGGAGGGAGTATATATTTCCCGACGTAATTTGGACACTCTTTTGATTTTGTCGTTGCAAACTCGCGTGTGGAGCGGGCAAGTTTTATCAGCTGTGTCCTTCTAAAATTTCTAAAAATTTATTCACGTATTCCCTCCGATCCTAATTAATATTTTTGGATTTGTTTATATTCAGACGTATCAAACAAAACATGACTAGACACATCTGAATCATATAAATCTGAGAATAATAATTAGAATCGGAGGCGGAACATGACTAGACACATCTGAATCATATAAACTAAACCAAACATGATGGGGACATGCCAGTGCTGCACTGCACACAAGGAGAAGTCAACTGCCAAACGACCCCCGATCTCCCAGCAAGTTCTAATCAGAACGCAACTGGAGCAAATAAGTAGTAGCAGTGGCAATAATAATTCACAGGGAATCGAATCTTCTCCCGTCCCGCTTTATGCGATGCAAGTGGCCAGTCTGACTCCGACAGAAGGCAGGAGCAAGCGAATATCAGCCCAGCATCAAGCGCAGCACGCCGTCTCCACCGTGGGCAGAGGCTCTCTCGCCGGCGGCGCGTTCCGTTCGGCCGGTCAGTTGCCTCCGGCACAGGCCGTTTATTACCTTCTTCCTTGGCCGATAGTTCGCGATCTCGGCCTACATGGAGGCCTGGAGAAACGCAGCTCGTTTCTGTTCCTGGGACATTGGATAAACAAAACGAGGTGGCACTGAACTGCTTCAGCTAGGTTCCGTGCTGGGCAGGCCAGAGCAACTCCGATCCGAGTGTGCACTGACTACTGGGCGTACCTAGTCGACCCTGACGTTCGTTAGCGAAAACCCATTTGACATTTGATGAGTTTTTTAAATTAGAAGTTGTATTAATTACAACTATATCAGAATTTCTACCGAGTTCGTCAAATTACTACTCCTACTATGTTCCACTACAATGAATAATTTTCTTTTTAAAAAAAATCTCCACTCCATATTTTACCTGTGAGGCTCTTCATCCTTCAAGGAACCTAATATTACACAAACAGCCGGTTTTCAACATGAGACGATTAGCAATGAATTATTTGATACTTCTAATTTCGGGAAAAGTTTTAGCAAGAGGAGTTGAATAGTTTGATTTGATGGAGAGACAAGCGCGCCAACTGATCGACATGATACCAACAGGTGTTAGGTATTGGTGTGATAGGCAACTGATTTCTTGGGAAGAAAACATAATCGACCAAGTATCGCCTATCGCCTTTCACTTCGACAGGAGACGAGGAGGTGTCGAGGTGACGGATGGTCGGCCGGCCGACCAGCCAGGCTGTGTGCGCGCGCCCACCGTCCTGCCATCATCATCTTTTTGCGCAAGTTCGAGAGTTGGACGGGGTAATCCCAACCGCTCCGCCGTCCTTTGCTCCAACAGTGAAATATTAGTAGCAGAAACCAGCGGAAATGCAATACCCATAGGAGGGGCGCTGACACCTTCTTTACCCTCTATTTGTTATAGATTCGTGCTAATATTTTTACAGAACCTTCCTATCATACTTTTCTAGTCTATTATTGTTTTGCTTATTAGCTCCTAGTGTTTTCAGGTTTTATACATATTTCGTCGCGGATTGTCTCTCCGCCTGTTACATAGAAAAAAAAATTAATCCAGCAAAACGTGATTCACAGATACATCTCTGTTTTATTTAACATCTTTCTTTTTCTTTTCAGCATATTTGTCCTCATAAATTTTCAGGAATATTCATATATGTCATTCATGTTCATCCTAGATCCATATGAGATTCATACAAGTTTCTTACCGAGATCCATACAAGAAATACATAGTAATCCATAGGAAATTTGAAATCCATAGGAAATAGATACAAGTTTCTCACCGAGATCCATACAAGAAATTCAACAAAACTTCAAAGATTCATACAAGTTTCAGTAGACTATTACACGTTTCATACAAGAAACATAAAGAAAAAGGAAAAATCATACACGTTTCATACACCTGTCAAGATCCAAGCATGAAGAAAAAAATAAAGAAAAAGAAGGCCCCCCCGATCCGTCCACTCCAAGCAAGATCCGGCCAAAAAATTCAACGAACTAGATCCATTCATGAACAAAAAAAATGAAGAAAAGGGGGGACTCCCGGATCCGGCCATTCCTAGCCAAGAACATAGAGGGGGAGACAAATCAGGGCCAGTTCTGCCATGGTTGAGCTCCTCTCTCGCTCCTCGACTGTCGGAGCGCGAGCTCAACGGTCGGAGTCCGAGCGCAAGGAGTTCGAGCTCGTCGGTTGGAGTCCCCGCTCACATCCATGGCGTCGCCGCGTGTGGAGGACGCGCATGGAGGGGGCCCGTGTTGGGAGGGGAGTAGGGCGTGGCGGCTGCTCCATGGCGCCTCCCTCATCGGGGCATGGAGGGGGAGGAGGTGGTGGGCGGTGGGCGACGCGATGGGAGCGCTGGGAGGTTCGGGGGTAGGAGCGCGATGGGTGGTCTACGGCTGGAAGCGCCGGGATTTTATCCTCTCCCGTGGATTGTTGTTCAAATCCAAGATATTTCGAGGGTTAAAATGCAAATGTGCATGAGGCTTTGACTGCCTAGACTTCGCACGAATCTCCAACAAATCTCCGGCTGTGATGGTGCCGGAGGCCCAACCTAGGAGGAGTAAATCCAGTGAAATTGTCGTGAGAAGAGAAATCTTCAATTCATCAGTTTATCCCGCAAATCTATAGAGATTTTCATTGGGTTTCTCCCGTGTTTCTAATCAAGTTGCTGGCCTGATCCGTCCGTCCGTTTTGGGAGCACGGGAGCCGCGTGACGCCAGGAAGCGACGACAAGACGCCACTGATCTCTGCACCTGGCGCCGATCGACCTTATCCAGAATAGAAACAGGGGCGTGACGGCGGCACACTCCAGAAACTGAAACTGAAGCAACAAGTTGGTTGTTGCAACAGACATCATCCATGGCAGATAAGGGGCAGATGCATGTATCAACATGTCTCTATTTCCCACTCATGTTCATGTATATCCAAAAGAACACCGAGGGCCTTTACACACAGTTGATCAAATTGTATTAAGTTTGACTTGATACAAATGTTAGAAGTAAAGTTATTTGTGGTCGAGGGAGTGCATATCAAAACTATGGTAACCTTGCAAATCACCATTGTTATTTAGCACCAAGCAGAGTATTAGCAGAACAGGCTAGCTCAGTCCCACCTCGTCATCGTCAAAGTTGCCTAGAATGATTTAACATGTCGTGGCACTAATTAGCGCATAAATGGCCTATGTTTGAAATGTTGAGAAAAGTATGCTCCTGGCCATCAATGTACTACTCCAGCGGTAGTGGCTAGCGAAGTAGCCCTAAAGGGAACAATCCACGCGGCTTGGCCTGATTTCGAATTTTTCCAGAGTTTTATATGTTGTTTTCATTGTAAAATGACGGGTCTTCTTCCGTAACTTTCCAATTACGAGTACAAGAATTGAAAGACATGAAAATTATCAATTCTCTAAGTACTATTAATCCAGAATTACTAAAATCCTTCTTAGAAAAAGGTGTGTAATCGTAATATAGAAATTATCTTGTTGCGATCCTATGAATCAGTTCAATTAAAACCTTAGATTCATACTAGAGCCACGATGATTGAGTCTCAAGCTAACCAAAAGGCAAGGGTTCTTCGAATAAGAACCACTTGATAATCATTTATGGAATCGGTGTAATGACTCGGCAAAATCCAGAGAAAAAAAGTTGTCTTTTGGGCAAACAAAATAGGAAGGAAGAAAATTTCGCCTGAAAGGCTGACCGGCAATAGGCCATTAAACATGCACGGGAAGAGAGGATAGGCGGCTCTCTCGCTGCAAGGACAGGGCCATAGGAGCCCGAACTATTTCATGTCGGGTTCTGCTTGGGTATGCCGGATGAAAATCGGCCCAATCCGACTTAAAACAGGCTCCTAGCGGGCCGACTTAGAGGTTTCTTCGGTGCCGACGCAGAAAAAGAGTCTCTAGGGCGTTGGAGGGGCATGGAGATGCTCTTAGTCTACCATTCTATCAAACTCCACGATGAAGAGGAGGATTTGTTCTCAAGGTAACGAGATAGGTTATACTCCATCAGTTTCAAAATATAAGTTGTTTTAGCTTTTGTGAAGCGAATGTATCTAGATGCCTTTTGATGTATAGGTTTAAAAGACGTCTAGATACATTCGCTTCATAAAAGTTAAAACATCTTATATTTTGAAACGGAGGGAGTACATATGTAGAGAAATACTGGTGCAAGAAATCCAAATCCAAATCTATATGCTCTAGATCACCATGACCTCGCTCCAGAAGCACACTCATGGTTCTAGCCCCTCACAACATCATCCACCTGCACCATGTGGGTGATAGATTGAGGTGAAAGTTGCAGCAACGAAGCTGATTGGAGCATGAACGAGGTTATTGAGGGAGAAGTTCCAGCCATCCGCACATGGACACCATCCACGATGAACACCACCTAAAGATAGGTTACATCAGAATTCTTGGATCACTCGCACGTAGACGCCAAAGAAGAGCTTCCAAGTGGCAAGAAACCATACGCCACGAGGCAAAATCCCGACCTAAACCTAACCCTAGGACTAGTATTTACAAACCTAGAGCAACCCGGTCTTCTCTCTATTAGAAATGGTGCCCTAGAGGCTCCACTTTCTGACTTGTATGTGTATGATTGTCCTACCTGAACTGGTTGTACTTGGTGTTGTATATTTACAAACCTAGAGGCTCCACTCTCTATTATAAATGGTGCCCTAGAGGCTCCACTTTCTGACTTGTATGTGTATGATTGTCCTACCTGAACTGGTTGTACTTGGTGTTGTATATGATGCACGTGTGGAACCTTGTACTATATTTTCAGTTATGGTTTTATGTCATGCATGGTTGGGATAATGCGTAAGACGAAAGATGACTAAGTCTCGCGAGTCATATGTGTAATGCCCTCGAATCGACACTATGCAGATTTCAGTGATTCCCGCCAAACCCGCATAGAATCGATTCGATGATGCCCACCAAGAACTTGCGTGCAGGTGGAAAACGAAGTAATATCATTACACAATAGTTCACAATGGAACCCACAAGACCATATATATATATAAACAACAATGACTTAGCGAGTCAAGAATAAAAATATACATTACAAAGATCTAAATCACATAGAAATCGATATAGGATCCTAGCACGGATAAAAATGCAAATTGGACTTCCTGAAGAATAATCAATGGCGTCCATAATCCTGCCTAGGCCAAAATGGAAGTGTAACCTTTCTAATGTCATCAATCACATACTTGTCAAATCCAAAGGGGTGCTGACAAAGGGAAAGAAAAGAGAGCGGTCAGTACTGAGGCCAATACATGGCGAGTCTTAGAATTTGGTAGCTCTTGCCTACAAAGGTATGGTGGGCTTAGCGGCAACAAAGCATGCACTAAAACAAACTATAGAGACACGATACAACTATCGGCAATTAGAGGGGGTAAGAGATACCTATTCAGAAGCAATCGAATACTAACACCACACATAATCCATCCTAGGATTTCCCCCTCGAACAAAAAGGAAGTCCTTCCGAGGAATAGTCACACAGTTGGTAGTTTCATTATTTCATTTCATTGGAGTTGCAAACTTACTATTCATGTTAAATCCAAGCCACATTATAACAGTACTTTAGTGTAAGTTGTCTATGATCGAAAACTATGCTCCAAGTCGTCCATAACCGCGGACATGATATTTCAACAAGATTTAATCCACACGCACGTTAACCCAAACGTTTGCTAGATCATTTAACATACACCCATCGGTATGTCGGTGGGATATCAGACAAGACTTTTGCTAGAACCCAAAGAAAGCACATGGGGATCCACCTCACGAAGCTACCCGTTACAAAGACATTTGAGCTCTGAAGACAGACCCAAAGGTTGCGAGATTGGCCAAAACGTCATTGACCATAGTTATAATCCTCAACACAACGACCCACATCCTAAACAGTGCAGTAATAAATGCTCATCGAGAAACAGATAATAAGCATGGCATAAGTACAAAATATAAGGAAAGTCCCAAACTAGTTTGTGGCCCCGAGTACAGTACTTGAAAATCAGGTAATAAGACGGTAGGTGTGCCCATACACCTCACATGTGGTTAGTGCGCGCTTAGTATCGGAACATGTGTCAAGAACTCGGGTCCTAGGTGGACACAAGTGGGTGGGATAAAAGCCAAATCAACTATTTCCCACTGATGCCTCTTTATTACTTATATCTACTTCCAACATTTTAATTAACAAGTTATAAGTAGAACCATGATTATCTCCACCATTAAGCATGTGAAAACCTCCCACCGTTTATGGAACACGACAACTCGAACCAACACCTAAGCAAGCGCGACTCACAAGGCCCCAAGTAACGACAATAGGAAGCGACCAAGACAATATAGGTTGCAAGGAGTACAACTGGTATGGAAAATTAAAGCATCACAACATGGATAACAATAGAGGGAAGTAGTCCATAAAGCAAAAATACCTAGCAGAGGGAGGATACTTCATGAGTCCAAAATTGAAGCATTTTTTCCTCTTGTTTAGAGTAGGGTTTTTGGTATTTTACTGCGTTTGCGTGCACCTTTTATCCTTATTTCAACAGGATCTTGAATTACTAAGTTTTTTCTGAATATATCAATTGGAAATGTCATATTATGCTATAATATAATATTTCTAAGTGTTAAAAGTCATTTAATTAATTTTTCCTCATGCCTAGGAGATTGGCAAGCGTTGAGGAGGCTCTAGCGAGCTTAACGACTACTGGTACGGGAGGAGCCGGCCCGTACTGCCCGCCCATACCATGTGGCAGCATGTCCGCCTCGTCAAATACTTTCACCTCGCGAAGAAGGATCTGAGATCCGACATTCACAGAAACTTCCAGCCACGAAAAATCACACCAGAGAGGGATCTCGATCGGAGGAGGAACTTGGAGAAGGGCAAATCTCTGCTGCTTCACGGATCATTGGAGGACATCGCTTCATACCCTTTAACATCAACCTATACATCTCCATCACCACTACCCCCATCTTCCATACATTAGATCTTGTTGTAATTCCAGATTCAATTGTGGTTTGCACTAGATTCATCCCCATACTTTTAACCATCCATTTGATTATGATGATGTTGTTGATTGCTTCCATGTATGAGTAGTTTTCTTTATTCTTGGGGAGATGGAGAAACCCTAACATTATTATGAAATGAAATAAAGATGCATGGTGTATTACTTGTGTCCATGATCTATTGATTTATGATATTTTGTTTGATCTCTCTTTAGATGGTATGTGTAGTCGGCCACATATCATTTGCCTTCGGGGCTAAAGAGAGGGTGAAATCCTTAGGACATGTTTGGGAGTATGTCTTGTGTTATTCGTGACTACAAGCATTGGCTTATAACCTACACGATCAAAGAAGGAATAAAAAGAGATTCAGTAAGCTAATTATGATATCCACGGGGAGACCCTTAATTGCAGTGGTCTGTATGGGTGACTGATCTCAGACATCGCGGTGGTTTTTTAGAGATGACCTTATTCTTGTCTCAAGAAAGTGACTGCCTACGAGCCTTGCAGTGAACATGTTATTATAAAACTCTCTCCACACATGTCATGACATAAGAAATAGTTTATCATAATTATGATTCATTACAACATGCTAGTGGTGTTTCCTACATCCCCAAGAATGCTTTAGCCTTATTGAGGTTAACCACCATTCCAAACGCTTTCTTTACTTGCTTTCTTTTACTTGTTTTATTTACTTTTCTGCATTCAATCAAAAACTATTCAAACACCCTTTACTTGAAATGGAAGGCATCTTAAAAGTATCCTTTGGTAGACAGTGACGAGGGGCATAAAGACCTTAACTAAATAGCCCTCTATGGATTCAATACTCTTATTTCGAAACTAGCAGTCATCAATGCTCGCCTGAAAAACATTGCTGAAGAAACATCATCTGAAGAACTTATCGAAGATCACATCATCTGATCGTCCAATCTGGGAAGAAGCAAAACACTAGAAAGACACACCAGATGCAATATTTAAGGCTACTACAAAAGATCCGACATGATCATGATATGATGCATGACATGGCAAGTGGCGATGCAACTTAGCAATATTAAGCGGAATCGAAATCCCGACAATTAAATATATGGTTCAAATTATTTAGGTACCCCCAAATTAAATATTGAATTAACATAGCAAGAGCATGTCGTAGGTGAGATACACAATTTAAATGGAGTCATAATAAGGAAAAAAATATCCCGTATAAACACTCTATATTTAATTTAGGTGAATTTCTATTTAACCTGAAACCATAAACTAATATATATGCAAGAATCTAAGATTTAATGCAACAAGTTGTATGACATTGATCGTAATAGGGTATCAGAAAAGGGGTCACACATTCTCATTCAGAGAACTTGGGTCTGACAAGATCGGTCTTCTGATCGGAGAGGAGGAAGACAAAGCCAGGGTTCAGCCTTCGGATTCTGGGATCGGGTCTTTGGTTTTTCCATGAAGGAGAACTCGTCAGCATCGTGGTCGACAGTGAACTTATTCGATGCCATGGTCTTCGGAAGATCTTGGCATTGGTACGGTTCTTGTCAATGGTCCTTGTGGTTTGGCACCGTTTCCTTCAGGTTCGTGTTGGAGAACTTCGGAATCCATCTTCGGTTATCAATGAAAAACTTGGAATGATTCTGGGGTCTTCGAGTGGCACTGTGTTTGACACGGTCATTCGGGTTCCAATTTTGGAGTGTGGATGCAGAACTTGCGTTTGGGTGGCAACGAAGATCTTGTCGAGAGTGCCTTTAGGAGCACATCGTCTATCCTTGGACTTGAGCAACACCGCAATGTACACGTCCATGCCAAAAATGGCACGATTTTGGACAACTTGAAAGCACGACCACGATGATGAACGCGGACAGTATCCACACTATAGGCTCAAACGGAGGGAGCAAACCAGTTCAGTTGTGACAGAAAATTTGGAGGGATGGAACCTAAATTTCCATCAATGGATAGTCCTTGGGCGTCCGTCGAAGAAGGACTCATGTCCAGCAAATAAAGGCAAGGGGAATGTGAGGGGTGACCTCACGGTTGCAGCACCTGCAGGAGGGGCGAGGGCTGCTTGGGTGTGCACACGGGTGGTAGGAAGCTAGCAGCAATGAAGCTGTGACGAGGCCAATGACAGCTGCTGTAGTAAGTGAGCCCACCGGTCGAGGACGGGCATGAGGCGGAGCAGGCTGGCCAGAGCGGGGGCAACACGAGGGTTGGATTTTAGTTTTTTGGTTTTTTCTAGAAGCTTCTCATGTACCTTGTGTAGAAAATATTTGAAACTTCTCACAGGAGTTACATGTACATGGAGTGAGAGATAGACTTAGAGTATAAGATGGTAAAAGATTCTAGTCTATCCTAAGTCATATATCTATTCCAACATCCTCTCGGTCGTAGGGGAGTGAAGCGGACGACTCCGACTAGATGTGAAGTCTTGTGCTTTTATCGTCTTCTTTTCCTTGTCATCATCAATGCCACTATCCAGTGCCTCCATTCCCTCCCACGGTCACAATGGGATTGCCGTGGACGCGGCTAGCGCTGCAAACGCTTTGGCTGGATTTGTCGCCAATGAGTTGTTGTAGATGTTGTTGTTGATGCCATTCTTGAGGTAGCTGATCATGATGTAGCCATTCTTATATGTTGATCCAAATTCTACAAAGTAAAGGCCAACTTCTGACGGAGCGGAGCGAGGCCCGTCGCCGGAGGCTTGGGCCGACGCGGAGCGGAGTCTGACAATGGTATGGAATTCTGTTCTAATGAGTTTGAGGAGTTTTGCAGTAATGATGGTATGATCAGGCACCACACCATCCCTTACACCTCTCTGTAGAATGGCGTGGCTGAGCACATGAACAGACCCATCATCTCGAGGGCTCGTTGTATGTTGTCCAATGCAGGTATGCATAGATGTTTCTGGGCTGAAGCAGCCAACACACCGTGCTAACTCATCAACAGGTCACCTTCTATTCCACTTGAGAAGAAAACTCCTATTGAGGTATGGTCAGGTTTGCCTACTGATTATTCACAGTTGAGATTTTTTGGTTGCACTGTTTATGCTCACGTTGATAATGGAAAGTTAGAGCCTAGAGCTGTTAAGTGCATGTTCCTTGGTTATGGTTCAAGAGTTAAGGCATATAAACTATGGAATCCTGAAACTAAAAAGATTGTGTTGAGTAGGAACATTGTTTTCAATGAATCCGTTATGTATCATGACAGCTTGCCATCAGATCCCTCTCCTGTTGCTATTGGAGAGGAGGGAGTCCGTGTGCAGGCGGAGCACCTGCAGAAAACTGTTGATAATAATGCTGTTGTTGATGATACTCATGAGGAAAATATTCATGATGATGTTGTTCAACACTCACCTACTATTTTGTAGTAGCCACATGAATCTATTGCTGCTGATAAACTGAGGCGTAACATAGTTCCACCTTATCGTTTAATTGAAGAGTGTAATCTTGCTCATTATGCTCTGAGTTGTGCTGAACATGTGGAGCATGATACTGAACTTGCTACATACAATGAGGCTGTTTCATCCGTTGACCGCGAGAAGTGGGTTTCTGCTATGCAAGAACAGATGCAATCACTTGATAAGAATGGCACATGTGAAGTTGTGCGCTTGCCTAAAAAGAAGAAGGTCGTTCGCTGTAAGTGGATATACAAGAGAAAGGAAGGTTTTTTTCCTAATGAGCCTCCAAGGTTTAAGGCAAGGTTAGTAGCAAAAGGTTTCAGCCAGATTCCAGGTAGTGATTATAATGATGTTTTCTCTCCGGTTGTGAAGCATAGTTTTATTCGTGCTTTCTTTGGTATTGTTGCTATGCATGATCTTGAGCTTGAGCAGCTAGATGTAAAGACTGCTTTTCTGCATGGTGAACTGGAGGAGGAGATTTACATGGACCAACCTGAAGGGTTCATAGTTCCTGGAAAAGAGGATTTTGTGTGCAAATTGAAGAGATCGCTTTATGGTTTGAAACAATCTCCAAGATAGTGGTATAAAAGGTTTGATTCATTTATGATCTCACAAGGTTTTAAGAGATCTCAGTTTGATAGTTGTGTTTACATAAAGTTTGTTAATGGATCACCTATTTACTTGTTGTTATATGTTGATGATATGTTAATCCTTGCCAAGAGCATGAAAGAAATCACTACTTTGAAGGCACACCTAAGTAGTGAATTTGAGATGAAAGATCTTGGTGCTGCTAAGAAAATCCTAGGTATGGAAATTAAACGGGACAGAAAATCTAGGTTGTTGTTTCTTAGTCAGCAAAGTTACATTGAGAAAGTTTTTCAACGTTTTAATATGCATGATGCAAAGTCAGTTAGTACTCCGGTTTCTCCTCACTTTAAATTGTCAGCATTGCAATGTCCTAGTTCTGATGAAGATATTGAGTACATGTCTCGAGTTCCTTATTCTAGTGTTGTTGGTTCCTTGATGTATGCCATGGTTTTCTCTCGCCCTTATTTATCATATACTATGAGTTTGGTGAGTCGTTACATGGCTAATCCTGGTAAAGAACATTGGAAAGTTATTCAATGGATTTTCAGGTACCTCTGTGGCACATCAAATGCTTGCTTGAAGTTTGGCAAGACTGGTGACAGGCTCGCAGACTATGTGGATTCAGATTTTGCTGCCGATTTAGATAAGAGGAGGTCCCTCACAGGGTATGTGTTCACGGTAGGTGGATGCGCTGTGAGTTGGAAGACAATGCTGCAACCAGTTGTTGCTTTATCTACAATCGAAGCAGAATATATGGCTGTTACTGAAGCTTGCAAAGAGTCTGTTTGGTTGAAAGGTTTGTATGCTGAGCTTTGTCAGGATGATTCTTGTATTAACCTATTCTTTGACAGTCAAAGTGCTATTTACCTTACTAAGGATCAGATGTTCCATGAGAGAACAAAGCACATTGATATCAAGTACCATTATGTTCATGACATTGTTGCACAAGGTACACTAAAGGTATGCAAGATAAGCACTCATGATAATCCTGCTGATATGATGACAAAGCATGTTCCTGTTGCTAAGTTTGAGCTATGCTCAAGCTTAGTTGGTAGAACTGTTTAGCCCAAGTGGCTGTTGGCGCCGAAAGTGTTTTCTTTGTTTGTTCGGGGAGATGATTACTGTTGATGCTACAAGAAGGAATTTGTCTCAAGGTAGAATTTGTTATATGTTGATCCAAATTCTACAAAATAAAGGCCAACTTCTGACGGAGCGGAGCGAGGTACGGATCGTCGAAGACATAGGTTTCCACCGTTGTGTAAACCTCTTGTAAGCCATCAGCTAGGATAAGTTGCATCTGTGAAATCCTCGGCGTTGTGTAAACACTCCCCATTATAGTGAAGATTCACTGGCTGGCGCCCGTGGTTTTTCCCTCTTTTTGTTTGAGAGGGGTTTCCACGTTAAATCTGTGTCCCCCTTGCTGTGATTTCGTTCTTCGTTATTTGATTGTCACGAAGCTAACAGCTGTGGTTGGTGTCATGGTCGTGGTTGATGTTGCAGTCATCATAGACAATGTAGCCGCTAGCGAGGGAGGAAAAACTTGCGCGAGTTGTATGACGGAGCTACAATCGATGATGTTTGGTACCTTGTGGAGGTCACAGGGTAACGTCGAGGCCGATGTTTTGGACCTTGAGAGGTACCTTCGATGGTGACATTTTGCACCTTGAGGGGTACCGTCGCGGTCTTGCGAATGTCAGAGGGCCAATCGTAGGTGATACCTCCAGTTCTGCCATGACTAGAGGAAACCCACCACACAAAATGGTTTTGAAAGGACCGTGTGTGTGCCGTGTAGAGGCAATCACAATAGTGTTGTTGGTGTTGATGCAGTTGCTCTATGTCGTCGGTGTCATGTCACGTCTTGTAGTAGTATTGTCAGAGGACGCGTGTTCATCATTGTGGATGATGTAGTGGTGGTGTCGTTTTGACGAATTTGTTTTGTTGATGAGTACCACAAATTGATGTAGACCTTAGAGGCTATGTGTTTGGCAATGTCGCAACATGCATGATACAGTGCATCGCTTGAAGGCGTCCCTTGTAGACGACGTTAGTGTCGATGTCGTTCTGCGCGTGAGAAGCCAGCAAAGTCGTGTTCTAGGCCAATCTACTTGTAGTTGATGCCGTTTCTGGTGGATGTGCTCGACAAAGTATTTTGGCCCTTAGCCTGACTTAGTCGTATAGCTTGTTGTCGTGGTTCGACTCGATGTAGTCTGGCTTGTCGTAGTTTGACTCGGTGGAGCCAGAATAGTTGATGAAGAAGAAGGACAACTGCCTTGAATCCCACATATGCGCGTCTAGGGATAATGTTCTATGATTACCTCCCTTAGCCGGTTCTTAGACTGTCTCGCCGGAGTCTAGCCGAAGAATTTTTTGTCTTCCGGCCTCACTCTGCATGTGACCCAACACTCTCCTTTCCCAACTCCAGGTGGCAATGACATAGAAGGTGAGGGAGACAGTAGCCGTAGGTGGAAGGGTTAGTCTCAAACCTCGCAAAGAAGGAGAGGAGCAAAGTATTAGGCTGTCCCCAATGTCGTTAAAGGTCGACCTTAAGATCTAGGTGGATACGTTCATGATCAACCATAATGATTGTGTCAACCTTCCAAGTGTACCCATCCCTCTTCCATTCACACGCTGTTACATGTACGAGCTCGGAACACGGGGAGCTCAAAAGCCTCCTCCTAGCTACCCACAAAAACTAGGGAGAGGTTACCGAATCGGGGGGTCGAAGGCGCGGAAGAGAAGACTAACAAAATTTGGCGTCAAAGATTTGATCTCAGCGAGAAGAAGTCGACGCATTCCGGGTTCCTAAACAAATAAATCGAATGGAATAGAACTCAAAGTATAGCTACTTCAGAGGAAACTCAAACAATTTGGGGGAAATCAAGGCTCCAGGTAGAGCATGGATTAATCTAATTCAGGGAATTTGGTGAGGAGGGCTTATCCTTTGACGAACAAGGAGAAGCATGGATTAAGGAATCCTCCGCTCTGTCGTACCGACCCTGGCCCACACGTAGCGGCAGGACGCCCGGCAAGATGGTCTCAGAGTTCTTGCTTTTGCTCACCCTTAAGGTATCTAGCGTCGATGTGTGGTCGGCCCTTGAAGTGAAGAAATATGTGGTCGGCCCTTGAAGCGAAGAAATATCTAGCGTCGATGGAGGGCGTGTGGATTCGTTTGTCCGGCTGATCTCCTGGGATTCTGTCTATTTTTGTCTTCGTTGGTTTGGTTTCAGGTCAGTCTCTTCCGATCTACGGCTGTCATCATTGGCGATGGTTGCTGTTTTAGTCCGCTGGTCCTTTGTGGCCTTAGCACAGCGACTTCCCGTCTGTCTACTACAACAAGCTCTAGTACGACAAGCTTTGCCTGACTCTGCTGATGGAGAGGCGAGGACGGCGACGCGCCTTCGGCTCACGCTAGTGTTTGTAGTCATTGCTAGGTGGTCCAATGACCTATTTATAATTTTTATTATTTTTAGGCATTTTTGTACTGCTCTTGATGATCATTAATAGATCGGTGTAATTTTAAAAAAAAAGTTCGAGAGAAATTATACATAAATAGAATTTTAGAAAGACACAGGTGAGAGAACGTGCCCGCTCTACGCGCGAGTTTGCAACGGTAAATGAAAAGAGTGTCCAAATTATGTCGGCAAATACTGATTACGTCAAACTGAAAGGGAATACTACCTCCGCCTGGCCCTCCACCACCATGTGAAGTTACGAAACTGCCCCTGACTAGTCTATAAATTCATCGAACCCGCTCCAATCTCAGTTTACTCGGAGTCCAACAAACCACCACCAACTGACACGAAAAGATCCATTCCAAATCCAACAACTTCTCTCCCATGGCGACGGCAGCCGCGAGTCGGCCCAGCGGTCCTGTCCTATCGATTCCAAGCTACCGCTCCGCTTCTCCCACCCGCGTCAAGCTTGCAGCCGGCAGCGGCGGTCGCTCGCCGGCCAAGTCCGTGAGGGTCTCCTCGCCGTCGGCGTCGTCCGCCACCGCAAAGAGCCGTAGCTCCTGCATGTGCTCCCCGACGAACCACCCCGGCTCGTTCCGCTGCAGCCTGCACAAGGAGCGCAAGCAGGAGGCCCCCGTCGGCCACAGCAAGCCGGCTTCCGCATCATCCTCTGTCTCGAGCCTTGGCGACAGCTGCAGGATGCTGGACGCGAAGCGCACGGGCAGCGCTCTGGTTCGGGTCGTCGGCGCCGTGGAGAGCAGGACTTGGGCCCGTAGGGCGCTCGCGCCGTCCCCGCAGTCGCCGCACCGGAGGCGCTCCGCCGCCGGCGGGTCGTTCCGCCCCCGGCCCAGCCGCCTCTCGGCCGTCTCCTTCGCGGGCGACAACCGGCAGTGAACAAAGCAACCAACTCCGTCGACATGCCATGCCATAGCAGCGAGATAATAGTAGAACATGCTGTACATAGGAAGAAACAGGGGAGAAATTCCCCGAATAATCCACCGGGATACTCTAATTAGCTAGCCGGTGGGAATCGGGCCGGGAGACTGGGGTTTTGGATCAAGTCGATCGAGCCGGCCCAGATCACCGAGCAGTCCTTCTGTACATAGTACATACATACATACATAGTAGAGAGTTCATCGTCCTTTCGGATCGATGTGTGTAAAGGCCCTCTGTGTTCTTTTGGTTATACATGAACATGAGTGAGAAATGGAGACATTTGGATACATGCATCTGCCCCTTATCCGCCATGGATGATGTTTGTTGGCACAACCAACTTGCTGCTTCTGTTTCTGTTTCTGGAGTGTGCCGCCGTCCCGCCCCTGTTTCTGGTCTGGATAAGCTCGATCGGCGCCAGGTGCAGAGATCAGTGGCGTCTTGCCGTCGCTTCATGGTGTCACGCGGCTCCCGTGCTCCCAAAACGGACGGATCGATCAGGACAGCAACCTGATTAGAACACGGGAGAAACCCAACGACAGTCTTACTGGTTCTTCTCAAGATGATCTTACTGATGAACTGAGGTACTCGTATTTCACTGTTGCAGCAAAGGACCTCAGAGCGGTTGGGATTACCCCCGCCCAACTCTCGAACTTGCGCAAGAAGATGATGATGGCAGGATGAGACGGTGGGCGCGCGCACACGGCCTGGCTGGTCGGCCGGCGCCGACCAGCCGGCTTTTTTGTTCGATGCGGAAGGCAATACTCGGTCGATTCTGTTTTCTTTCCCAGAAATCAGTTGCCGATCACACCAATACTTAAACACGTGCTGGTATCATGTGGATCAGTTGGCACTTGTCCCTCGCTGCATCAAATCAAATTATTCAAAACTTTGGACGAAATTAGAAGTATGAAATAATTCATTGCTCATCGTCTCCATCGAAATTAGAAGTTTTTTCTTATCACGATAATCTTATTACTGATTGTTCTTCTCACGATGATCTTACGGATGAACTGAAGTACGAGTAGTATTTCACTGCTGGAGCAAAGGACGTCAGAGGGGTTGGGATTACCCCCGTCGAAGTCTCGAACTTGCGCAAGAAGATGATGATGGGCGCACGCACACAGCCTGGCCGACCATCCGTCACCTGCTTATTTCTTGTTTGTTGCGGCAGGCAATACTCGGTCGATTCTGTTTTCTTCCCCAGAAATCAGTTGCCGATCACACCAATACTTAAACACGTGCTGGTATCATGTGGATCAGTTGGCACTTGTCCCTCGCTGCATCAAATCAAATTATTCAAAACTTTGGACGAAATTAGAAGTATGAAATAATTCATTGCTCATCGTCTCCATCGAAATTAGAAGTTTTTTCTTCTCACGATAATCTTATTACTGATTGTTCTTCTCACGATGATCTTACGGATGAACTGAAGTACGAGTAGTATTTCACTGCTGGAGCAAAGGACGTCAGAGGGGTTGGGATTACCCCGTCGAAGTCTCGAACTTGCGCAAGAAGATGATGATGGGCGCACGCACACAGCCTGGCTGACCATCCGTCACCTGCTTATTTCTTGTTTGTTGCGGTAGGCAATACTCGGTCCATTCTGTTTTCTTCCCCAGAAATCAGTTGCCGATCACACCAATACTTAAACACGTGCTGGTATCATGTGGATCAGTTGGCACTTGTCCCTCGCTCTAACAAATCAAATTATTCAAAACTTTGGACGGAATTAGAAGTATGAAATAATTCATTGCTCATCGTCTCCATCGAAATTAGAAGTTTTTTCTTCTCACGATAATCTTATTACTGATTGTTCTTCTCACGATGATCTTACGGATGAACTGAAGTACGAGTAGTATTTCACTGCTGGAGCAAAGGACGTCAGAGGGGTTGGGATTACCCCCGTCGAAGTCTCGAACTTGCGCAAGAAGATGATGATGGGCGCACGCACACAGCTGGCCGACCATCCGTCACCTGCTTATTTCTTGTTTGTTGCGGAAGGCAATACTCGGTCGATTCTGTTTTCTTCCCCAGAAATCAGTTGCCGATCACACCAATACTTAAACACGTGCTGGTATCATGTGGATCAGTTGGCACTTGTCCCTCGCTGCATCAAATCAAATTATTCAAAACTTTGGACGAAATTAGAAGTATGAAATAATTCATTGCTCATCGTCTCCATCGAAATTAGAAGTTTTTTCTTCTCACGATAATCTTATTACTGATTGTTCTTCTCACGATGATCTTACGGATGAACTGAAGTACGAGTAGTATTTCACTGCTGGAGCAAAGGACGTCAGAGGGGTTGGGATTACCCCGTCGAAGTCTCGAACTTGCGCAAGAAGATGATGATGGGCGCACGCACACAGCCTGGCTGACCATCCGTCACCTGCTTATTTCTTGTTTGTTGCGGTAGGCAATACTCGGTCCATTCTGTTTTCTTCCCCAGAAATCAGTTGCCGATCACACCAATACTTAAACACGTGCTGGTATCATGTCGATCAGTTGGCACTTGTCCCTCGCTCTAACAAATCAAATTATTCAAAACTTTGGACGGAATTAGAAGTATGAAATAATTCATTGCTCATCGTCTCCATCGAAATTAGAAGTTTTTTCTTCTCACGATAATCTTATTACTGATTGTTCTTCTCACGATGATCTTACGGATGAACTGAAGTACGAGTAGTATTTCACTGCTGAAGCAAAGGACGTCAGAGTGGTTGGGATTACCCCCGTCGAAGTCTCGAACTTGCGCAAGAAGATGATGATGGGCGCACGCACACAGCCTGGCCGACCATCCGTCACCTGCTTATTTCTTGTTTGTTGCGGAAGGCAATACTCGGTCGATTCTGTTTTCTTCCCCAGAAATCAGTTGCCGATCACACCAATACTTAAACACGTGCTGGTATCATGTCGATCAGTTGGCACTTGTCCCTCGCTCTAACAAATCAAATTATTCAAAACTTTGGACGGAATTAGAAGTATGAAATAATTCATTGCTCATCGTCTCCATCGAAATTAGAAGTTTTTTCTTCTCACGATAATCTTATTACTGATTGTTCTTCTCACGATGATCTTACGGATGAACTGAAGTACGAGTAGTATTTCGCTGCTGGAGCAAAGGACGTCAGAGGGGTTGGGATTACCCCCGTCGAAGTCTCGAACTTGCGCAAGAAGATGATGATGGGCGCACGCACACAGCTGGCCGACCATCCGTCACCTGCTTATTTCTTGTTTGTTGCGGAAGGCAATACTCGGTCGATTCTGTTTTCTTCCCCAGAAATCAGTTGCCGATCACACCAATACTTAAACACGTGCTGGTATCATGTGGATCAGTTGGCACTTGTCCCTCGTTGCATCAAATCAAATTATTCAAAACTTTGGACGAAATTAGAAGTATGAAATAATTCATTGCTCATCGTCTCCATCGAAATTAGAAGTTTTTTCTTCTCACGATAATCTTATTACTGATTGTTCTTCTCACGATGATCTTACGGATGAACTGAAGTACGAGTAGTATTTCACTGCTGGAGCAAAGGACGTCAGAGGGGTTGGGATTACCCCCGTCGAAGTCTCGAACTTGCGCAAGAAGATGATGATAGGCGCACGCACACAGCCTGGCCGACCATCCGTCACCTGCTTATTTCTTGTTTGTTGCGGAAGGCAATACTCGGTCGATTCTGTTTTCTTCCCCAGAAATCAGTTGCCGATCACACCAATACTTAAACACGTGCTGGTATCATGTCGATCAGTTGGCACTTGTCCCTCGCTCCAACAAATCAAATTATTCAAAACTTTGGACGGAATTAGAAGTATGAAATAATTCATTGCTCATCGTCTCCATCGAAATTAGAAGTTTTTTCTTCTCACGATAATCTTATTACTGATTGTTCTTCTCACGATGATCTTACGGATGAACTGAAGTACGAGTAGTATTTCACTGCTGGAGCAAAGGACGTCAGAGGGGTTGGGATTACCCCCGTCGAAGTCTCGAACTTGCGCAAGAAGATGATGATGGGCGCACGCACACAGCCTGGCCGACCATCCGTCACCTGCTTATTTCTTGTTTGTTGCGGAAGGCAATACTCGGTCGATTCTGTTTTCTTCCCCAGAAATCAGTTGCCGATCACACCAATACTTAAACACGTGCTGGTATCATGTGGATCAGTTGGCACTTGTCCCTCGCTGCATCAAATCAAATTATTCAAAACTTTGGACGGAATTAGAAGTATGAAATAATTCATTGCTCATCGTCTCCATCGAAATTAGAAGTTTTTTCTTCTCACGATAATCTTATTACTGATTGTTCTTCTCACGATGATCTTACGGATGAACTGAAGTACGAGTAGTATTTCACTGCTGGAACAAAGGACGTCAGAGGGGTTGGGATTACCCCCGTCGAAGTCTCGAACTTGCGCAAGAAGATGATGATGGGCGCACGCACACAGCCTGGCCGACCATCCGTCACCTGCTTATTTCTTGTTTGTTGCGGAAGGCAATACTCGGTCGATTCTGTTTTCTTCCCCAGAAATCAGTTGCCGATCACACCAATACTTAAACACGTGCTGGTATCATGTCGATCAGTTGGCACTTGTCCCTCGCTCCAACAAATCAAATTATTCAAAACTTTGGACGGAATTAGAAGTATGAAATAATTCATTGCTCATCGTCTCCATCGAAATTAGAAGTTTTTTCTTCTCACGATAATCTTATTACTGATTGTTCTTCTCACGATGATCTTACGGATGAACTGAAGTACGAGTAGTATTTCACTGCTGGAGCAAAGGACGTCAGAGGGGTTGGGATTACCCCCGTCGAAGTCTCGAACTTGCGCAAGAAGATGATGATGGGCGCACGCACACAGCCTGGACGACCATCCGTCACCTGCTTATTTCTTGTTTGTTGCGGAAGGCAATACTCGGTCGATTCTGTTTTCTTCCCCAGAAATCAGTTGCCGATCACACCAATACTTAAACACGTGCTGGTATCATGTCGATCAGTTGGCACTTGTCCCTCGCTCCAACAAATCAAATTATTCAATTCCTCCTGCTGAAACTTTTGATGAAATTACAAGTATCAAATAATTCATTGCTGATCGTCTCCAGCTGAAACACGGTGGGCGTTTGAAGGTTGATGAAGAGTAGAAACCAAGTGGAGTTTTTTTTTTCAAAAAATCATATATCTTCATTTTTTGCGAATTAAAATAAATCATTCATCCTAGTAGTTTGACGAATTCTATGAAAATCTGACGAGTTGGTAGTACTACCACTTCTAATTTTAAAAGCTCGTGAATGTCAAACGGGCTTTCGCTAACCAGAAATTCAAGAATGTAAGAGTCGACAACGTGCACCCGCCCAAGATGGTCAAACACATGACCCGACACCCTTCGGTCTTGGTCAACACTACATCACATGGATCATCGCGATAGAACTTAAATAAAAGGACAATTGAAGTGACTTGTCTTCGAATCTACCGTGGTTGGAGTTCAAAAATGAATAAAAATAAAGTAAATTTAAGGAAGAGCTTTATTTTTTAAGGGGCCCTCAAGGGTGTCGTGGAATGCTTTTCTTCTACTCTTATTCCATATGGAATACAATTAGTTAAAATAGGACACTTAAAATAAGAAGAAATAGTGGAATATTTGACCGTTCACTCCAAAGAGAGGGTCCTATAAAAAAAGAAATAATCCAAAATATAAATTTTGTGGAGGTATGTACGCGGCTGGAGGATACAACACGGAATTTGTTTACCCGATATGGATGACAGCATAATCTTTGGATAGGCCCGCCTTCAACACCTTAGGCATTTTATAATTTCTCATTTTTGATATGTAATCCACCTTCTTTATTATTCCTCTCTGTTTGGATTTGTGGACTTGTGTCGGCTGTGTGCATCCTATCTATGCTGAGGCTAGGTGTAATACTTAAACTTTTTAAGTAATAAAAGGCCCCTTATCGGAAAAAAATTGACCCGTCGGAATAATTAAGTTGATTAGAGCATCTCCAGCAGATACCCTAAAAGCTCATACCGCAAAAGTGGTTTGCAGTTTACCACAAACCACTTTTGCAGTTTCAAAATCATCAGCGCGAGCAGATAACGAATAACATACTGCAAATTCAAAAGAAAAAACAGTTTGGCGCCAGATCGATCACAGGTTCATACATACGGGGATAGTTTGATCTTACAGATCATCATAATTTACACATCAAATCGATACCGCTGCGACATCGATACAAACCCTAGCGTAGACCTAACCCTACCGGCGGTAGCTACTCACTAGAGCTCGTTGTCGTGGCGCCGCGCCTACTCGCTGTTGGACAAGTCAGACTCGTCGGAGTAGTCCACGACGAAGAAGTCGAGCCGTGCATGGTGCTCGCGCATGGAGCGGCGCATCGCACGGCAGACCTCGCGCTGCTTCGTGACACGCTCGCTGTGGGACACAGACGACGGGCGCGGCCGCGCGAGAGCCGCCCGCCTCCGCGTCGTTGTGGCCAGGGCCGAAGAGCCCGAAGCCGGCCCAAGCCGGTGAGGTGGTGCGGCTCCGGGCCAGAGCTCCGCAAGCATGCACGGCCTTCGAGCGGCGGCGGGCTGCCTCCTCCGCGGAGACCGGCGGCGCGCGAGCTACCACCGCGGCGCGGCAAAGCGCCGCCACGGCCGACAACATTGCGGCATGATTGGCTGGCCATGGATGCGGGGAGGGCTGATGTGGTGACGGGCGGCGACGATTTGAGCGGAGGTGACGGGCGGCGCCAGAATCGGTGTCGGCGACGAGACCCCGGGAGGGTTTCTACGCATGGGGATTGGGGAGAAGAAGATGAGGTTTACTGCATCTACGGCCGCTTGTCCCGAATATATGCGGGGCGGACGGGCCGTTTTGCGAGAAACAGCAAAAATATATTCGGTACGAGCCGTTTACGGTATCTCGAAAGGTCACTTTTAGACCACGGTACCGCATATTGATGGAAAATTTTGCGGGACGACCGTTTTGCGGGATCCGGTAGTAAATGCCCTTAGAAGGAACATGCGTAGCCACACCGAGCGGGCACCTTTGAATTTCGAAGGTTGGACTCGATTGCGCCCTCGCGGACGGAGAAGCGGACTCGGCCGTCACTTTGGAAGGAAGGCTTGACTCTGTTGCCACGACCGGGGCAGCACGTAGGAAGGAAGTTGCCCAAGCTCCAGGGCACGATCGAGTCACTGCACAGTCGGATCGAAGTTACTGTGGTCGGCCTCGCACGGAGCAGTTCAATGCCACCTCGCTTCGTTTATCCAATGTCTCGGGACAGATAAAAGATTTGTTGGTCCAGGTAGGACGTGAGGGCGATCGATCTATCAGCCGGGGCAAAAGGTAAACAGCCTGCGATGGAGGCAACCGACCCGCCGTCGCCGGCGACGGAGGCTCTGCGTGCGATGGTGAGTGATGACTCGGACGTGCAATGCAACTGCCGGGCATAAAGATATGATCTTGTTGTGGGATTCGATTCGTCGAGAATTATTACGAGTATTATTTCTGTGTGTGTTCTAATAACTGCGTTCAGAATAGATCTTTCTTGGGCCGGGAACGGGGGGCACCTCTGAAGTTGACGTGTTTGCACCTTTGAACAAAGTACTACTGTACTGCCGGTTCTAGTCTGCGCAGCATGTGTAACCGGTTCGATCTATGCTTGCAACACAAAGTCCATTTCGTTCTCTCTGGTACAGGGTCTCTGACTTTGGTGACCGACTAGGGGAGTTGAAACCTGCAGGGCACGGCAACATGTCGAATAGAGTAACTGAGATGCGGTCTGAACTTGAGACTTGTCATACATTCTGGTTTGTGAAGAAGATCTGTGGAATTCCGTGGCATGTTGAAACGAAACGCTATAACATACTACTCTCTCCGTCTGAAAACAACCGAGAAAAATAATGTTGAGTAAGCATCCGTGGAAAATCGGCTTTTTTTATGCGGGGGGCCAGAACGGATGCATCAGCTAGCTGCAAGTGGAGAGTTGCTAATAATACTGGAATATAATGCATTCGATTAGTGAGCACGTTGAATGTCTGACGAGCCAGTTCCACTTCAACAATTTCGTGCGATATCAAACCAGCTTTTGCTAAACAGAGAAGTTCTGGAACATTAGCGTCGACGATCGATGCGCAGGCAATTTCAGCACTTGCCCCGTGTAAGAATAACCTGATCAAAGACGTGTGCCCAAACAAAATACTCCTCGACGAAACTAAAAAAATGCTTGGACTTGATCAGGGACGCATAAATGGACTCGGCGTTCTACACCTTGCCGCGGCATCAACCTTCTCTGTCGCCACGACACGAGAGCAACAGGAATAAATCACCTGCTTATTGCCTACTCACCAGGGCACGATCACGTCAAGTATACAATTACTAGCCCGACATGAATTATTTCTGATCCAACCCGTACGGAACCCGGGAGTACGTGACAGATTTGGCACTTCAACTGGCAACGGCTACGTTCGCTGTCTAAGGAAATATCCGAGCTACCTTGGTCCAGGTAGGACGCAAGTGCGACAGGGAACAGGCCGCGATTTGCGAGAGTATGTGCCTTGGAAGCGCTCCAGATGACGACGGACAGTGTTGCAGCCGCCCGCCTAAGGACGAGCCGCCAAGCGATAACAGTGAGTACACCTGTTCTACCGTGGCCTACTATGTATGAACTTCATCATATTCAACTCACCTACTATGTATGAACTTCATCGAATTTCGTCCAAATTTTGCGTGTATTCTGAAATTACAAACGTTGGGCTTGGGATGCGCATCCCCACGGAAATAGTAGCATCGGGGGTCCCCTCAAAAGGCACCAGCAAATGTCCCGGGAGACACCAACAGTTGGAGATGCTCTAATGCACTAAGGACGTCTATTGATCGTCAATGATGACTTTCGGCTTTCTTCCTGGTCATACTATTATTTTGGAGGCAGCTCATCCTTAGAAGTACGTCTGTCTCGCCATCTCGTGGTGGCGCCATTGCGAGATCAACATCCCAATTGTTTTTCCCCGGTGATGATGCGTTGGATTCCTCTAACAGTACCACCCTGCTGATGGGATTGAAGCCAAACTTTTCTATTCAACGCCACTGTTAATGGCTTCTTCGTTGCGTGTTAGCCGTCGTTGATGTCGCCTCTTACCTTTCACCTTTCCTGAGCTCGCTGACATTCTCCTTGCATTCCTCGTGAGATCATGCTCCCTCCTGGTACTCCCTATTTGCCCGCTCGAGCAGCATAGTCACTTGTCATCGATCATCATAGTCTGTCGCGCGACCGCATCGTCGACAAGGTTCCGATGACCTTTTGTTTGCACAGTTTTGGTTCTCCTTGAACTCCCGAGTCAAACGTGCCCGCCAGCGTAGCCCTGTAGTGGGCGGTACCAAGAGTTGATGGTGTCAGGAGGTAGCAGGAGGGGATGCTGGCGGCGGTAGGTAGCAGGAGGAGTTTGTCGGCGGCTGATTGTTCTATGAAAGAGAGGAGGTATATGAAGAAGGAGAAGAGATATGAGGGGATAACATGTGGGGCCAGGTCCACGTCATCACATACATATGATCCTAGGTCCACGTCAACGCTTACATGTGGGTGCATCTGTTAGTTTTGCTGTTAAAACACGATTAGCCAAAAAACATGCTATTTGTAATAGCTCGTCCCAAAAGTGGTATGTGTTAGCAAAAAAATACATAAGTGACACTAAGTTGTTACCCTAGCCTCAGTTGTGGTATTAAAGTGTAATTTACTCATCTGTCTCACCATATTTTTTTTTGAATAACACTCTGTATACTCGTACATATAACACCTGTGAGAAGTTTCAATTATTTCCTACACAAGGTACATGAGAAGTTTCTACAAAGAAACCAAAAACTAAAATCCAACACATGAGACAAAAAAAAAGAAACACGGTGTGGGTGCAAACCAATGCTTGCGAAACAAAATTTTCTATTTATGGCTAGTTGTAGCGCAAGTGGAATGTTAATATCAGTTTATCTGTCGACCTGTCGCTAGCTTTGCTAAATTCTGTTCTGCCTCCGACCCACTTGCTGCGATTAATCTACACAGCCTATATCCTGGCGATTAAACATTGGTAAAATTCAGATCTTTCGCTAAAGAAATGAGTCGCTGTTGAGAACCAACCCGTGGTTGGATGGTTAGAAGGGCAGTGGTACCCCTAGCCCATCAGAGTTTAAACCCCAGGTTTGACGCTTTGGTGGCTCATAAAACAGAATATTCTTTCAGTGGGAGGCGATATTCCCGTCGATAGCGAGGCGCATGTGGTGACTTCGTCAATCTCAAGACCCACCAGCTTAGTCTCTCGGAGGTGCTCATAGGGGTAGGGTGTGCGTGTGTGTGTTCATAGGGGTGAGTGTATGTACGCATTGTGAGTGTCTGCGTTTGTACTGTGTTTCTAAAAAAAAAAAAGAGTCGCTGTTCCTAAAAACGTGGACGCCAATGAGAGAGTGTCTAGTTGGCTAGGCCATATCGTCCAGATTATAATCCCATCTCGCCCTCGTGGCATGAATCGGAATAATCTCGCCCTTGTGGCATGATTCGTGGCATGAATCGGAGTACTATATTTTGTGAACTCGATCGTCCTAGTACGTGCAGTGTTTCTGCTGTAGGAAGAGAATACTGCTACGTACTACCTGTGGGCTGAGGCTGGGATTAGTTAGACAGCACAGGGTATATTGACGGTAATTTCGGCGCTATAGCTGTCGTCTGTGTCTGCGGACGACCTGTTATGCAGCTTTCAACAGGCTGATGCCGGCACGAAGGGCAGTAAATTAATCTGTAGGTGAAGTTACAGCTCGTCGATCAGCCAGCTTTGAACAACCCGTCGTCTTCATCATCAACTAACTAAAATACCAAAGATCGATTGATTAACATCTAGTACAAAAATGAAGATCGATTGCCGGCCTGATCTACTAATCTATCTCCACCACGTAATTTTTGCTATACGAGGCAAACAAAGCTTGTTATTTTTTCAATTAAGTAGAAGAGAGTTGGCCAGTTTATTTGTGGAATACTGGTATAAAACACCTGCGTAGATGACGGTCGTGAGAGAACGTACAGTCACCCAACCTACACATAAGATGCATACTTCCTCCGTCCGCAAATAAATGTACATCTAGTACTCAAAATTTGTCCCAAAAAGAGCATCTAGATTATCAATGCCCTTAATAAATGCATTTAGCTACTCGTAATCACTGCACAACTTCATCCTCCAATCTTCTTTATATCATCCACCAATCATCATTCTTCTCTTTCATTTATATTGATGGATGCTCATAAAAAAGGAGAGAACTAATTTGTCTACTCCCTCTATCCCGGTTTAGAGGTCTCGATTTATTTCTCATCACGACCAAGGCATCTATCTGACTCTACTCTTTCCAATCGCATGCGCATGCAGCAGTCCGCATGCAAACTTTTAGTTTCCACCCACCGTGAAAAAGGAGAAAGGAGAGGTGGAGAGTAATTAGGGAGGTTAGTAGCAACTCCTAATTAAATGCATAGAGGCCTTAGAGGGGAGGTATTATGGGACAAATGTTTTTCAGATTAGGCCCAGTAAACCGGGACAGAGGGAGTAGCATTTTCTAGATATACACTTATTTGCGGACGGAGGGAGTACACACAACCGGACTGGTGGTCCTCGACGAGGTTACCCACCAGTGGCATTGTCATCATTCTATATTTGTTATATTGCTATTAGGATCTGCTAGGCTAGATCTATTCGGTAGTCTCTATCTGTGTCGAGTTGCTATGAATCTGTGTGTGTGAGAGAGAGAGACATCAAAGGGTATGTACCTTCGTCGGTGCTCGGCGAGCTTCAGGTGTTGGCCCTGGGGCGACGGCGAGAGCGGGGCTAAGGTGGCTAAGCAGTGGCGGCGGCAGTGCTTCCCGTAGTTCGCGCTAGAATCCTAAATCGGTAGGGATGTAGGTGGGGGGAGCGGCGACGCATTGAATCTCGTAACCTGTGTCCCGGCCCCCACCTTCTCTTTATAGCGCTGCCATAGGGGCCCCACCAACCATGAAATGGTTGAGCGTCCCCGATTAGGGCGCGAGTAAGGGTTTGTTGAACCGTTGGGTTCATACGAGAGGAGAGATCAATCTAACAATATCGTCTCCGACTTTAAAGAAGAACGACCACGAAAGAAGACCCTACCATAGCGGCATGGCAAAAGCCACACGTTGGCCAATGCCAAATGCATGATTCACGCATATAGGCTGGCACCACCGTTTGAGATGAAGAGCTCCAAAGACGAGATGTGGAAAACCCGCACCAATGAAGACGTTCACCATCCGGTATTCCTTGGTGGTCATCATCAAAGCTCAAAGGTAGAAGCTCGAAGAACATAGGAGCTCCAACTTCCCAGCATGGAAAGACCAACACGAAGTCACTCGGACATGCCGATACAACAGGGAGCAGACTAACAAGGTCTTGCTGCGACCAAACAATCAATCATATTAACGCCATCGTCACCATAGTAGCCTCCACACGGAACAACCACATCGCTAGCTAACCAGTTGGAGCCATGATATCGTGTATGTGTAGCCTCGAGAAAGTTTCCAGGGGAACACAATCTTCAAGATGACGTCGTCATCCGTGCCTTCACACCAGGAACTTGATTTCACTTGAAGAAGTGACCCGAGGATACAGGATGACTCCACATAAGGTAAGGCAACATTCACGGACGCCACATCTTCCCGGAACAGACCAACCTCCACACCCCATGTAGACCCTCCCCACCCCCCGCCACCAGCTTGCAAATTCACTGGCCCACGTGCCTCCAGCGTGGCGACGGCGCCGCCACCACGCATGGTCAACCTCTTCATCGACGAGCTGAATCTGGCTGCACCAGATCTGACGCCCCACCATTTCTACGCCATCGAGGAGGACAACAATGGCCGGCTGGCCTACGGAGCACCATGGAGTGCCATTGCAGTGCAAGAAGGGGGGCCTGCCACCCCGCCCCGATATGCCAATCAGGAGATGTTGAGGCGAAGCCGACGCCGCTGCACCGGATGGACGGGGCATCCATCTAGCAGGAGCGCTAAGCGAGAGCCGTCTGACACGTGGTGAAGATGCTAGACCGTTGTTGGACCTGTCGTCGATCATCAGAGGACCGAGCCTCCACACCCTGGGCAGCGTCTCCTGGACACCGAGGGCGAGGAAGAAGACGCTCACGCCGCCGCCGACCGCTGCACGGGCTTAACCTGGCCGCATCTTTCGACGACAACGTGTCCAATCACCGGATGTGTTAACTAGGTTGTAAAAGTAGCACAGTACTTCCTCCGTTCAGAAATATAAGACGTTTTAGCTTTGTGAATTGAATTGTATCTAATGTATTTTACCGTATAGATTCGTTCGTAAATGTTGCAAGTGAACCTATATAATAAAAAATATCTAGATACATTAACTTCATAAAGCGAAAATGTCTTATACCGAGGGGAGTACCATTAAGGGATACATGTCAGACTGGTGTCGCAGCAGCCTCGTCGCGCGCATGCATGCTGGCCGACATGCCATGTGCGTACTGTAGATCAAACTCCACGTACCGGCTGCAAGAAAACAAAAGTCGCTGTTGTTTGACACGGTACGCACGAAGTAACTGGTTAGCTACGTACGTGGCGCACGCTGGCTGCCGGCCATGGCTTGGCGGGGAGGGAGCTGAGTAGGACGGAATAACTGCCTCGCCGACCATCAGTTCCTTCGGACGCGTGCTACTATACGTGCTGCTCCGTCTTCGTCTTGCCGGAACCAGAGGCAATGCAACCGCCAAACACACACTGATTTCACAGCGGATACTTCCACTTCCGTGCCACGTGTACGCGTCCTGGCCGGCCGGTGGCATCGCTGTGCACACATCAGCGTGTGCGTGCTAGTCATGCAAGACCATTCCTCGCCACCAACCTAGCTAGTGGCGATCATCGTCAGCAGATCATGCTACCTCCAAGTCTGGTCGGGCCACGGTTAGCCCAGTCCGACACGTATACCTGCACAACGATCTTGGAGAAAATGAGTAGTAACAAGATCTCCTCCTTTCGTAACATAATAACACAAAGATCTTCTAAACGCCGTAGTGGCCGAAAGGTGCGTGCTAGCTTTCACCCATACCGAATTGCGCATCTTTTGGAGAGAAAAATATTGCTTATCGGATCGATTCTCAGGCCAATGCACAAACCAATCTCGTCTTCCTAAATAGGCGATCTACGAAAGAATATAATAGCCAAAATGCTACTACATGCATAACATCTTTATTACTCCCTCCGATCCAAACTAATTGACTTGGATTTGTCTAGATTCAGATGTATCTAGCACTAAAACATGTCTAGATACATCCGAATTTAGACAAACTGAAGCCAATTAATTTGGACCGGAGGGAGTAGTATTGTTTCTCTATAGAACCGATCACAACCAACCCGAGAATCCACAACCATAGACACGTATAAGTAAGCATGTATACGGCCGGCAAAAGTGCCTTACGCATGATTGGAGATCAACAACAACACGAACAACGTATGTAATAATGCAGGAATGCATGATGCACTAGGCATATTTGGAGATCGATCAGCTGTATATACGGACAAAGTGCAGTATGGTTGGAGAACCGGAGCCTAGTCCACTCTTAACTAGTAGTTAATTATTCATCTACTAGTCTGTGAGGCTCATGGCACGAACAACCGCCATGATGTGGTGCATGAAGCACGATAGCTGTTGCAAATTGAGATGGCAAGGCGTGACCACTGACCACCAGGAAATGGAAACAAAAGGTTGACCCTCGGATCGCCCGCCCCCGATGCGCTGCGCTGTCCTGCCGGCCGGCCGTTGCGCGCTACGCAGCCACATCACGTGCAGCCTGCATCCGCAGCCGGAGCGCGCGGCGTACGGACGTGCACTCGCCTGTCCGAGTAGTGAATAGTACTGTGAACCGTTGGCCGTAGTACCGGAAAACCCGTGGAATCAGCTGTGAGTTCGCCATGACCTGAACATTGCTCGATTTAACACTCCTAGATATGGCCTTTACTGTGGCACTGAGCACGTAGTACTGAGTACGGTGTCGGGCAACAGAGAACCAAAGAGAGCGGCTGCATGCATGCATGTGTACTCCCTCTTTCGGTTTACAAGTTCTGCGTACTTCCTTGTCATCAAATTGAGCAACTTAGTATGAGCTATATATCATAAAAAATATATCACCGGAAACTTTAAACTTTATATTTTGCAATGATATAATTTTTATATTATATAATTTAAATTATATAGGTCAAATTGATAACCTAGATATACGCGCAGGACTAGTGAACCGAAACGGAGGGAATACATTATCTCGCTATAATAACTAATTAAACAGTTTACTGATGCAGGTTCCGAGGACTGGTTCTGTCGATTCAGATCTCGCCCATTCATCCGGACGCGCTCACGGTAAAAAAGAAAAGGAAACTGCTAGGCGTCCCCGGACGATGGGGAGTTCCCATCGTCCTCCTCCCCCGCGCGACACGTTTTCACCTAAATCGCTCCAAATCCCGCTTTTGCTGCAAAACACACATTTTTGCTGCATATGTCCCCGCTTTTGCTTCCAAAGCAAAAAAATGGTTCGTTTCATAAATATAGGCGTCTCGCCGGAGACTTCGCCGTAGACCTCGCCGGAGACCATGCAACAAAAAAAATTGTACTAATGTAGCAAAATCGACTTCGTCGGAAACATCGTCGGAAAAAACTCGCCGGTGACTCTCGCGGGAGACCTTGTAGCAAAACATTGACACTGTTGTAGCAAAAGCACAAGACGGTTGTAGCAACAAAGTTCTTCTAGTGTAGCAAAAAACTGACTTCGCCGGACACCTCACTGGAGAATTTTCTGGGCACCTCGTCGGAGACCTCATTGGGATGTCTTAGCAAAAAATAGGAGAACGATTGTAGCAAAATCCGTACATGTAGCAAGAACTTCAGCCGTTGCTAGCAGCCCCTCGTACCCCTTGCAGCAACCCTGCATGCCGTGGGGAGCAACGCTAGGCACCACAAGGAGCAAAGACGGCTGCCGTCGGTAGCAACGCCGGGCGCTGCAGGAGGAACGTCGGCCATCATCGGGAGCAACCCTGCCTGCCGTCGGGAGCACCACCGGGTGTCTTCGGCAGCAACGCCGGCCACCGTCAGGACCAACTCTGCCGACGAAGGAACGCTGGCCACCACCCCTAAGCAACCACGCGCACCGTCGTGAGCAAGTCTAGGCACCGCACGGAGGAACTCCCGGCCGCTGGGGAGCAGGTGCCATAGAACGGGCGGCATGAGGTCGGCGGCAGCGCCGCGTCGGGTGAATAGAGGAACCAGTGGTGGGCCCTGGTAGAGTCTTGCTCCGGTGTGCGGGAGGCTAGGACGACCGGCGAGGCAGCGGGGACGGTGTCCGGCAAGGCGTCGAAGACGGACGAGCCTAGAGCGGGGCGAGCGGAGACGAACGTGTGGTGGTCCGGTGGAGCAAACGGATAAGGTAGCAGGAGCTCCATGGCGTGGTGGGCCGGCGGAGGCATGGCATCGGGGATCAGCCTCCCATGGCGCATCGGGGACAGCCTACCATGGCGCATCGGGCTGTTGAAAATCGGAAGAGATAAGGAGGAGAGAGAACCGGTAGAGTGAACCCTTTGACACGCGCGGGTGAGACGACCCGGACGATGAAACGATTCCATCGTCCGGGGGACGAGGATCCTTTTTCAAAAGAAAAAAAATCCTGAGAGCGAGCCGGCTGGACACGCATGGGCGGCGAAAGAGATGCCCACGTTCGCCGTTCGGTCGGTCGGTCGACCAGAATCAACTGACGCAAAATGCAGTGCGGCAAGGGCGTCGTGAAGGAACCGGGATCACGGCATGCTCCAAAGCGAGCGCGCCATGCCGCCACCATCGCCGATCCCTTCCTTCACGCGGACACATCGAAGCGGAACATGGGCGCGGATGGATGGATAAGATAACTACGTGAAGCCGTGAAGGTGTTTCGATCAGGGGTCGACCGGGTTTCACGCGACGGATCGGAGTAAAGGATGACACCAACGCCGTGGGCTCGACCATGCACGCCGGCCGGTCTCATCGGTGGGTCGCTGCCGGCTGCTGGGGTGTCACGTCAGGTCCTACTCCTGCCAACTTGAACATGCCTGGCTTTCGAAGTTTGAACGTTCGATGATAACTGGTAACCGGCTAACCGCCTTTCCCCGATGCAGCCTTTCGGTGTGCCGGAACCGGTTTACTGACAGCGACAGAAACATGGGGATGGAGGTCCAGCTGCACAGCGCACACAGGAATCAGACGGACATTGCCAAACTTCAAACGAATCGGCACATGCACGGCGTGCTCAACTTCTCCGCAGCCGAATACTGTTCTCGCTCAGATGCTCGTGCACGCCAGACTTTCCTCATGAGAAATCCATGCATATTCCAATCGACCTAGGCAATACTCCCTCCGTTTTTGACATTATAATAGGTTCGGAACATGAAGAAACCTATACAGTAAAAGATATCTAAAAAAAACTTCGTATATTTTGGAACGAAGGGGTATTTAAGAACGAGCAGCTTCTCCTCCCGCGCCTCTCACGACCAGGGCGAACCCTAACTACCCCCCTCGCCGCCCTACTCCCTCTCCTCCCATCGCGGCCAACATCAGCGTGCGTCGTCGTGCAAAGCCGACAAGGTGTCGATGCGATGAGTTTTGCTTTCCCCAATACAAGGAGAGTTGTGCGGGACGGTTTATTTCCAGCCAACGCTGCGCTAGGGGTTGGATGCTCGCTTGTCGAGGTGGCGGTGGGGCGTGGTGCTTGTGGTTGCTGTGCCCCTTGGCGATCACGGCGGTCCGAGCCCATTCTTACATGAGGCCTTGCTCGACGGCGTGGACCTGACACGATGACAGCTCCCAATAATGGGGGAGATGCGGGGCAGGAAGGCCACGGCTCAGGATGGCACCAGGCGTAGCTGGCCGTCAACGACGGGGCTCCTGCCCTCGGCCCAGGTCTAGACTCTTCTGGATCTGATTCAGGCTAGGTGGTCCCTGCTGTCTACAAGGTTCCAGGGGCTTTCGACAATATCTTAGAGCCCACCCCTCGGCTAGGGAGGTGGTTGCGATGCTGGATCTAGTTACTACCTAGTAGCCCCATTTCAGATGCCACGGGTTTGGTTTGGTCCTGGTCGGTTGGCCCGGCCTCCACGGGTAGTTGTTTACCATGGCTTCTTTCTTTTTTTGAAAATAGCGTATATTAATATCGCGAGATACCAATTACACCTAGACCCTGCAACAATGCATTACTCTATTGGCATTATGCCTTACAATATCTGACCAAACACCATCAAGACAGTACCAGAAATCCATCATCTTCAGAAGCGACACTTCCAAGAAGGGAACAATGCATAAGCGCTATCATCGTGCCTGACCATCGATCATGGGTTTTCACCCCAGAGAAAATCCACGCTCACAAATCAATATGTTATGCTATTGCCAGACAAAACCAATTAAGGTCCCTTGATTACCATGACTTCTTAGTATACAGTTGATTATGGAAGAAGCAAAACATGACTAATTAAAAGGTTTTTTTACTTACAAAGAATGCAGGGTCAGTACTGTTTAGTCGGTACTCGTTTGTAATGCAAGATTTTGACCAGAATATTTACATAAAATTTTCAAACAAAGTGACATGGAACCTAAAATTATCGCGCAGTGGACCTGCCTCGACCCGAATCCAGGACCAATTCCAGTGTGCGGCAGCACAGGCCCACGGCACAGCCGCCCATTCCGCCTACCGCTTCATGCCGGTAAACCCCAGATTAGTTAGTTAACCCCACCTTTCCAAGTTACGGAACTGCCCCTGGCATCTCTATATATCACAGTCCAAACTGCACCCTCACTTTACTCTCAAGCCTCCCAAACCACCAGCCAACTGCCGCAAGCGGGCACAAGAACCTCCGCCCCCAAACCAACTGCTTTCAAGCTCGCGCTCCCAAATCTCATGGCGACGGCGGCTGCCAGTCGGCCCAGCGGCCCGGTCCTATCGATCCCTACCTACGGCTGCGCCTCCCCGAACCGTGTCAAGCTCGCCCCCGCCGTTCGCGCCTGCTCGCCCGGCAAGGCCGTCAGCGTTACCTCGCCGCCGGCCGCCAGGAGCCGGCCGTCCTGCATGTGCTCCCCGACCAACCACCCCGGCTCCTTCCGCTGCAGCAAGCACAAAGAGCGCAACAAGCAGGAGGCTACGGCCTGCCACGGCCACGGCAAGGCGGCTTCCCAGGGAAGCGGCGCCTCCAAGCTGGGGACGAAGCGCACGAGCAGCGTGCTGGTGCGGGTCGGCGGCGCCGTGGACAGTGGGACGTGGGCACGGAGGGCGCTCTCGCCGTCGCCGCACCGGAGACGCGCCGCCGGCGGGTTCCGCCCCCGGCCCAGCCGCCTCTCCGCCGTCTCCTTCGCCGGTGACCGCGCCGGGGACAACCGCCGCTGAACAAACCAGCCAACCAACCCGTCGACAAGCCATAGCAGCAAGATATTAGGAGTACATAGTGTCCATAGGAAGAGAATTGGGGAAATTTTGCCTGAATAATTCCCCGGGACGATCGTCTCTCAGCTGTAAAGTAATTAGCCGGTGGAGACTGGAGTTTTAGATCCAGTGCCGTTGTGTATACGGCCCTTGGTGTTCTTTTTGGATATACACGAGTGAGAAATGGAGACATTTGGAATTTTGGATACATGCATCTGAAATCTTATCCTGTTATCCGCCATGGATGATTGTTGCTAGCTACAACAACTTTCTGTTTCTGGAGTGTGCCGACGTCCCTCCCACCCCGCGCCTGGTTCAGTTTTGGATAAGCAGTTGAGTGACCGGTGGCGTCTCGCCGTCGCTATGTTCCTCCCGTCACGAGACAACCGTGCCCCCACCCTGATCATCAGGCCAGCCAATTGCAAGTTGGAGCACGGGTGGAAATTAAAGCCCCGATTCCGAGCAAATCTCTCTGATTTTTTTATGATGCAACTGAGATGATCTGAGGATTTGTCCTCTTCCGTGCTGTGATATTTCGTATTGTAAAAACCTTCGCGACGCCGGAGGGCCTAGGATTTCCCTCTCCAGGTCTTGAACTTGCGCAAGAAGATGGTGCTACAAACGGCGGGCGCCTCATTCTTGTTTGGTTCTTCTCTGTTGAAAGACGATACTAACCTTTTCTGTTGCTTCCCAAGAAATCAGTTGCAGCACACAGCAACACTTGCGCCGTATCAAGTTATTCCATTTTTTAAACGAATGAAACAGTACTGGTAAGCGTAGTTAGTTTAACGAATTCGTTGAATATATGAGGAGTTGGTACTAGCACTAGTTAGATGCAACAAACTCGATCCCCAAATAATCAAAACGGCTTTCGCTAAGGGCGTGTACAATGATCCAGGTCAGCTGTCTGTAAGGAGGTGGCACGTAGGATTTTTTATGGCATGGATGAAAGAGAAGGAGGAGAGAGAAAAAAGGCGTCTGTAATTCTACCGACGATGGATTGCCGCATAAATCGCTCGCTATAGTCAACTAATTTACCCACTGTACGTGAGAACGTTGGTATGGGTGGCCCCAGGAGAAATCCCATTGGCCAGTTCCCTCTTATCATATTCGTGGATTCTAACCGTTTCACGTTTTTATAGACAGTTTAAAAGACAGATCGTTGTGCAAGACGTCTATACCAACTTCTATAGATGACGTGGAGACTCGTTGTAGACAGCCGGCGTCTCAACTAATGCTCATGCCCTAATGTTCATGCCCTAACAGGAAGAATTCTTGAACCTCAGCATCGACGACGCCTAAGCAGGTCAAACACATGACAATAACTTGACTCGAGCATGCCTTGACGACCCAGCACTTTCTCAAGGTTGGACTTGATCGCGCGCATGCAGAAGTGGACTCGATTGACACTTCGGAAGAAGGAAGGTTGGACTCCGTTGCCACGGCGTAGGAACTTGCCCTCCCAGCAGGGCACCTTCAAGTCACTGCACAGTCGGGCTGTTGGAAATATAGGTTAAATCCTTTGTTCCATCTGATATTTCAGATTTTTCCTAAGTCTTTCTTTTTGATGAACACGCCGGAGATCTGTGTACCTTTATATTAAGCGTACGGGAGAAAAGGATACAACATTCACTGAAAATCATACAGCGTCATCCATCCGCTTTGGGACAGAGGCATTCCCCTACCTCATGCTCTAGCATATGTCTCTCTCATGTCTACCTTTACATACTAGTCATTCTTGCTGTAGAATAATATTTGTCTCTTTATTAATTGCATAGTTTGGAGATTACAAGGGGTTTATATGAGAGGCCGGCGGCTAACCCTAACTTAAATTACAAGCAAACTCTAAAACAAGTCGTAACGGACTCTTACTCTAACATCCCCCCATAGTGTCAACGTGGGGTTCACCAACGTTGAGACTGAAACGAATATCGGTAAACGATGATGTAGGGAGCCCCTTGGTGAAGATGTCTGCAAATTGCGCAATAGTAGGAATATGTAGAACTCGAACTTGTCCAAGAGCCACCTTCTTTCGAACGAAATGTATGTCAATCTCGATATGCTTGGTCTGTCCATGCTGTACAGGATTGCTGGACATATAAACAGCGGAAATGTTATCACAATAAACCACAGTAGCCTGCTGGACAGGACAACAGAGATCCGAGAGAAGCTGACGCAACCAAACCGTTTCGGTGACAGCATGTGCCACTACACGGTACTCGGCCTCTACAGACGAACGCGAAACTCTAACCTGCCGTTTCGAAGACCATAAAATCAAGTTGTTACCAAGAAAAACACAGTATCCGGATGTGGATCGACGAGTATCCGGACAACCAGCCCAGTCGGCATCGGAGTACGCTGTCAAAGTGTGTGGAGATGATGAATAAATGTGCAGACCATGGTCTAAGGTACCTTTGAGATAGCGAAGGACACGTTTGACATGATTATAATGGGGAACTCGAGGATCATGCATATATAGACATGCTTGTTGGACAGCAAAGGAAATTTCTGGGCGAGTAAGAGTAAGATATTGTAAAGCACCAGTTATACTACGATAAAGAGTGGCATCGGAGAAGACATCACCAGAAGAAGAAAGCTTAGTTGTAGTGTCTACAGGAGTTTTAGAAGGTTGACAGTCAAGCATGCCAGATTTAGTGAGGAGATCTAAAATATATTGACGTTGTGAAAGAAAAAAACCATGAGAATCACGAGTGACAGCTATTCCTAAGAAGTGATGGAGAAGTCCAAGATCAGTCATGGAGAACTCAGATCGTAGTAAAGAGATGATGTGATCAATAAATTGTTGAGAAGAAGCTGTTAAAACTATATCATCGACATATAAGAGAACATAGGCAGTTTGAGAGTTGTTGTGATAAACAAAAAGAGAGGAATCTGAGGGTGAAGGATGAAATCCGATAGGGAGAATAAATTTAGAGAAACGTTAAAACCATGCACGAGGAGCTTGTTTAAGACCATATAGAGATTTTTTTAAGGAGGCAAACATGATTTGGATTAATGGAGTCTTCGAATCCTAAAGGTTGCTGGCAATAGACAGTTTTATTGAGTGATCCATGTAAGAAAGCATTTTTAACTTTAAGTTGATGAATAGGCCAAGAGGAAGTGACTGCAAGACTAAGAACTGTTCGAATTGTGCTGGGTTTAACTACAGGAGAAAAGGTTTCATCGTAATCGAGACCGTGTTATTGAGAGAAGCCTCGACAGACCCAATGAGCTTTATAACGAGAGAGAGAACCATCGGAGTGAAATTTTTGACGAAAAACCCATTTACCAGAAACAACATTTGCACCAGGAGGACGAGGGACGAGTTGCCAAGTTTTATTATCTATAAGAGCTTGAAATTCATCTCGCATAGCAGAAGTCCAGTGGGGATCAAGAAGAGCTGATTTATAAGATTTGGGAATGGGAGATATAGATGGAGTAACATTAAGATTTAATTTTTGAGTAGGCAATTTAAATCTGTACGTGTGCGCATGATGTGTTTATTAGTGGGCTTAGTGATAGCAACAGCACGTGCGGGAGGTTGAAGAGGGGACGGGGAAGAATTGCCCGACGCAGCGGAGGATGCGGGCATTGTAGAGGCAGGGTCGGGAGGCGCGGCAGGAAAGTTTGCCGCGGTAGCGTTTTCAGCCAAATCGGCTGCCGCGGCAGAGCCTGATGCCGCGGTGTTATCGCATGCTGCCGCGACAGGATTTGCAGCTATTTCGGCTGCCGCGGCAGGGGTCGGGGAGGAGTGTGGCGGTGTTGGATTTGGTGTGATGTAGAGAGGATTGAAGGTGGGTCGGCGAGGTGAGGAAGTCGTGGTAGAAGTGTCGGTCTCGGATGACGTGTGACGTTGTGAAAAAGGAAAAACATTTTCAACAAAAATGACGTGTCGAGAGATGTGAATACGGTCAGAGAGGAGATCAGGCAACGAAAACCTTTATGTTCATCGGAGTAACCAAAAAACACGCAGGAGATGGATCGGGGGGCTAGTTTATTTGGTGATTGGGCATACATGTTAGGGAAGCAAAGGCAACCAAAAACACGAAGCTCGGAGTAATCGGGATGACATCTAAAAAGATAAAAATAGGGAGTATTATGGAGATTGGATATAGTTGGTCGAATATTGAGAAGATAAGTTGCAGTGCGTAGGGCCTCAGCCCAATATCTAGGAGGCGTAGATGAGTGAATTAAAAGTGTACGAATAATATCATTAATTGTTCGGAGAGCTCGTCCGGCCTTGCCGTTTTGGGGAGAGTATAGGGACAGGAAAAACGAAGGAGGATGCCATGACTAAGGAAGAAATTTCTATTTCGATTATTGTCAAATTCTTTACCATTATCGCATTGAATAAATTTTATAGGCAAAAAGAAGTGAGTTGCTACATATCGTTGAAAATTGAGAAATATTGTGTGGACATCAGATTTGTTGCGCATAGGAAAAGTTCAAATAAAGTGTGTGAAATCATCAAGAATAACATGATAGTATTTGAAACCAGAAAAACTTTCATGTGGAGAGGTCTATAAATCACAATATAGTAATTCAAAGGGAAAAATGCTACAAGATTGGGAGGTACTAAAGGGAAGACGAACATGTTTGCCTAATTGACATGACTTGCAAACTGAAGTATCATGATATTCTTTATTACATAAAATTGAAAATTCACTAAGAAGATTGGATAGTGTGGCAGCTTGAGGCTTGAGGATGTCCGAGTCATTGATGCCATAAATCCATCAAAGCAGCCATGGAGAAGGGCTGAGCGGTGGTGGGTGCGTCGTTGATAGAGTATAGGTCTCCAGAACTATTGAAGCGTACGATCTCCGCCTTGGTCATATAATCCTTCACAGATAAGCCAAAACGATCAAATTCGACGGAGACAGGATTATCACGTGTAAATTGGCGAATGGAAATTAAGTTTTTAATTAGGACAGGGGCAACAAGAATATCACGAAGAAGAAGTGGTTTGGTAGTGGATGGAAGATGGGTTTGACCAACACAATGGATAGGGATCAAAAAACCATCTCCAAGAGTAATAGAGAAAAAAGGTGAATAAGTGCACGATGACAGCATATTACACGAATTAGACATATGACTAGATGCACCAGAATCGAAAATCCAATCCATACCTGAGTTTCCTTGAGCAGCAAAGTTGTTCATGGCCTGGAGGAACGCGGCTTGGTCCCAGCTAGGGGTTGTCGCAGGAAACGAGGTTGGTGCAGTTGGCGGCGCTGAAGCGAGCGGTGGCGGTGAAAGCTGGTACATCGGATAGTTGCCGCCTGTTGAGGTGTTGTAGTTCATTGGTGACGGTGCGCTGTAGGGATAGTAGGATGGAGCAACGACGTAGGCCTGCGATGGAGGGCGCAGACCAAGTAGTCCAGGGGAGCCGGTGTGCGGGCGCATGCCCGGCATCCAGGAGCCGGTGTAAGCGGGTGGAGCGCCGACTGGAGACGGAGCCGCCCAGGGCATGGGCTAGGCCTGCACAAGGCTGGTCCACGGGTCATGGGGTGGGCGGTAGTTCGGCGATGCTGGAGCCGATGGAGGAGCCGGAGCTGGTGGCGCGCCTGAAGGAGCCGATGGTGCCGAGGGTCGTGGAGGACGGTAGATCGGCCGTGTGCCACGGTAGTTGGGGCTGGGACGCCATCCTGGAGGTGGTTGCACCGTTGCAGGAGGAGGCGACGGTGGTGGTGCTGGAGCCAGAGGGCGTTGGATGGCCACAAAAACTTGGGGACGAGCCTCCTTGGTGGTGATGGCGCGATCGGGCCATTGAAGCATGGCGCGGACCTCGGAGAAGGAGGGTCGCGGACGCATCATGGGATGAAGGAGGCTTGCTTCTCAAAACGTTCAACGAGTCCGACGAGAAGAATATTGATGAGTTGGCAGTCGTCGATGGGGTCGCCAAGTTCGCAGAGCTCGTCGGCGAGGGACTTGAGCCGCTGACAATAAACCCCCACGGGGGAGTCAACTTGGACGGTGTTGCGGAGCTCGGTGTGCAGGGTGTTGACGCGGGCGTCGACGTTGTCTTGAAACAGCTGACGGAGGGCCGCCCAAAGCGTGGCGGCGTTGGAGGCGTCACGGAAGACGAGATTGAAGATCTCGGTGGACACCCGTTGGTAGATCCATTGGATGATGGCGAGGTCATCCTTTACCCAGTGAGGATCCGAAGTCTGGGGAACGGAGTTGGCGTCGACGTGGCCGAGGAGATTGCAGCGGCCTAGATGAACTTCGAAGAGGTGGCGCCAATGGTAGTAGTTGTGCTTGGGAAGATCTAAAGTAACAGGGATAAAAGGACTAACATCTTGAATTGTATCGGCATATGGATGGTGGGTGGGGTAGGATTTGGTAGGTTTTGGGTGGGGATAGAGCAGGAGGATTGCGCCATAGCGGCGGCAAGTTTGGAGGCGGCGTGCAAAAAGCACGCCGCTCGAAGTAGCCGGGCGGCGGCGGTGGTGGCGGGGTGGGCGGCGACATGCCCTAGATCGGTTTAGTCTGATACCATGTAGAATAATATTTCTCTCTTTATTGATTGCATAGTTTGGAGATTACAAGGGGTATATATGAGGGGTCGACAGCTAACCCTAACTTAAATTACAAGCAAACTCTAAAACAAGTCGTAACGGACTCTTATTCTAATACTTGCCACTCAACCACGACATCACTCACCACCCTAGCCGCCGTGAGTTCCTTGCGTCGAAGACACTGGATTTGCACTCTATCCACAATGAGTGTAGGGTGAGGAGGGCAAGAGGCTCCCGCTGCTCGTGCCCCACCTGTCCCGCAAAGTGTGGCCACCAGGAGGATATGTGATGCAGCCCAAGTTTTTTAAATCTCAAAGACCATGTGTGTGAAAGCCATATGTGATACAACCCAAATTGGTGCAAACTCAAGTGTGTGTGGCAAAAGGAGCGGGAGCTAAAGGTTAGTCACACGTGGAAAATGGGAGGAGAGTTAGAGCATCTCTAACGAGCCCTGTAAAGTTGTGAACTGAAAAACTTGAATACTGACTCCCGAAAACATGAATACAGGTCACTGACGACATGGCGCAGAATGAAAACCGCAAGTACGAACTGCATATTCGAATATTTGCACTCGCGGCAAAATTCATCGAAGAACGGCGATGGGGATTATTCGTGATTCGATTAATTACACATAGTCGTCGCGATACAAAAGCCGCGCAACTAAATTTAAGCTATATGCGGGGACACCGCCGCAACCTAGACCAAACTCGAGCTCGGGCGACGGTCGGAGCTGCAGGTTGCCGGCGGTGTCGACTTCACTCAGTGTGGTCGATCAGGTCCGCCATCTCTAGCTTCATGACCGGCACGGCGGCGCGCTGCCTCGCGAGGCGCTTCTCCTCCCGTTCCCGAGCCACCTGCGCCTCGACGAGCTTCACAGCTCTGCGAGCGTCGGCGGCCTCCATCTCCTCCTCCACCTGCCGCTCCAGCTCCGAAGCGCGGACGAAAATCTCCAGGGAGGGCGCTCCTCGTCGGAGTCGTGGACATAGTCCATCGCCGAGACGACGTGTCCACGCGGCGGTGAAGGCGAGCTCCACTCGTCTTCGCTGTCAGCGAATGGAGGCGCTAGGCCGCGCGAGGAGGAGTCACCGCGCGAACAACCCTCACCGGCCAGCCGCGCCCTCTTGTAAATGAAGCCCGCCGGCATGTACGCGCGGAGCGACGGTGGCAACGACAGCTCATGGTTGGTCCATTTTAGTGCTGCCCGCTTCTTGGCTCCGACCGAGCAAACGAAGGCACTGTGCTCCTCCTCATCGTTGCCGCCTCCCCCTCATCCGGAATGGCATTTCCCCCAACCAGTTGCTGCCTCTACGCCTCGACATCGCGCGGAACTAGTGGCGGATGCGGTCAGATTCGGCCGACGGAGTTGCGGCTGGAGGCGGCGCTAGGGTGGGAGGGGCGGAGAAGTGAGGGTTTCGCCCCTTACTCGCACTTCGCGGCCGTATATATACCGGCCTCGCGGGGAGTTAAACAGGGCACAGTAAAATCGAGTACGGGTCGGACTGTTATACGGGCCTCGCTAGAGTGTACATAGCGTAGGATTGGCCCTACTAGGCGATGCTTGTTAGGATCTTTCCTGGGACAGTTTGCTGCCCAGTTTTGTCTTTCTTTTGATATCTTTTCACTCCGTGTTGATTTCATGGAAACGGAAGGGACCTCTATTTTTCCAAAAAAAAAATTGAGAAATACAGTCGGTAACACAAAGATCCATTGCTGGCCTGATCTAGTCTATCTGCACCGTCTGAAATTGCGTCGGTACAGTTTAAAAGTGAACGGCCGCCGTCTCCGTGGTGCCGCCGCCGGCTGGAGCGCGTCGATCGGCCGGCGTCGGACGACTTCGCCAGTCACCAGATGGTGTAGTGCGACGTTCGCACGTAGGAGAAAGACTGGTATTGCACTATTGCAGCAGCAGCCCCGCGCGAGCGTCATGCAGGCCGACATACCAACGCGCGTGGCATGCGTACCGACCATACCAGATCAAACTCCACGTACCGCAAGGAAACAAACACAAGTCGCTGTTTGACACGACACGATACGAATTTAACTACCTAAGCTAGGAATATAGCTAAGCTAAGGTACGGTACGCACGTGGCGCTTGCTGGTTGCATGGCCCCGGCAAGAGGGAGATCCCGATCGATCGATGCCGGAAGGTCCATCCCTTTCACAAGACTACGCTAGCACTATGACGGGATAACTGCCACGCCGACCAGGTCCGACGCGTGCTGCGTCTCCCTCTTGCCGGGGCCGGAGGCAATTCAACCGCCAGACATAGACTGATTTCACAGCGGAAACTTTTTCCCATGCTATGCCACACGTACGCGCCATGGCCGGCCGGCCGGTGGCGTCGCCACGCGCACGTACGGCAGGGTGTACACGCCTTCTTCTTCTCATGCAACACCTAATGGTCCAACAAGATCTCCTTCTTTCGAACCATAACAAGAAGATCTTCTAAAATCCGCACAAAGCCAAAAAGGTTAGCCAGCTGATGCTCATTTTCCCACAACAATTGCTTCTGTGGTCGAGATGCCCAAACAGCCGATGCACCGATTGATGCCGTCTGTTTTTTTTTTCCAGAACTCGCAGGAGATCCGCGGGTCATTGTATTAAGCAAAACGAGAGAAAGGAAACATATTACAACGAGACGGCGCGGCACCGTCGGCACCCCACCTTCCCTTGCGCATGAGCAGCAAGAGGGAACCCCACACACGAACACTACCCAATTCCTCTTGTTGCCCTACCACTCCCACTACCTACAACCTACTCCTTCCAATCCGCGCAGATGCGCGCAGATAGCGCCGGGGCCAAGGTCACCTTGTGATTGAACACGCGCGCGTTACGCTCAAGCCAAATAGAGCGCAAATACAATAGGATCAAGGAGTTGACCCGCCTACGCCGCTGGCTAGCGATTTTGCCCGAGGCCGCCGGCCACCAAGTAGGCAGCCGGGCCGCTGGCGACGGCAAAAAGCACTGCAACCCCTCCTTGCGCAACACGCTGAACCAAACCCGACGCGAGAACAGGCATTGCAGCAGAAGGTGGTCGTGCGTCTCGGGGCTAGAGAGGCAAAAGGGGCAGGCTCCGTGGTTCACCATGCCCCGCCTCTGCATCCTGTCGGCAGTCCAGCAGCGACCGCGGATAGCCAACCACCCGAACATCTTGAATTTCGCCGGTGCGAAGGAAGACCAAACCTCTTTAGCCGCCGGTAGGGCAATGCGGCCAGCAAAGCAAGCGGTGTACGTGGATCTAGTCGAGAAAGATCCGTCCACCGAAAGCTTCCATGAGAACTCGTCGTGGGCCCCGACGCGCAGCTGAACCTCCTGCACCCGCCTCCAAAGGTTCAAGAACTGCACAACAGCATCGACGGTGAGTGTACCGACGATGTCCCGCACCCACGAGTGACCAACCAGACCTTGCTGGACCGTTCTGTCGCAGACTCGGCACGGGCAAACCAAAGCGAGCAAGGCAGGGACTACCATGTCTACATTGAGGCGATCAATCCATGGATCTTCCCAAAAAAGGAGCCGGCTCCCATCACCCACAGAGATGCTCACTAAGGCGTTGAAGAGGGCACGAGCATCCCGAGACACAATCAGGTTAAGACCAACCCAAGGCTTGGAGGAGCTGGTCCTCTGGAACCACAACCAACGCGCACGCAACGCGGCGTTTAGCCACCGAAGGTTATGAAAGCCCAGACCTCCAAGCGCTTTCGGTTGGCAAACCGAATGCCAAGCCACCAAGCAACTGCCACCCCGAGCTTCTGTTTGCCCCACCCAGAGGAAGCCTTGGCGCATCTTGTCGATGAGACTGAGGATCCAAGGCTCCACATCTAGAGCAATCAACTGATAAATAACTGACGCCGTCATCACCACCTGGACGTACGCCGCTCGACCCTCCTTATAGAGGAGCCGCGCCTTCCAGTACCCCAGCTTCCTGGCGAGCTTGTCCAGGAGCGGTTGAACATCCCTCTTCTAGAGCTTGGTGATCGACAACGGGAGACCAAGGTAGCGGCACGGGAACTGGCCCACCGAGCAACCAAGCATAGGCACCACGTCGTCCAGCAGCTGCTGAGTGCACCGAATGAGAATGACGATGCTCTTGGCATAGTTGACCACTAGCCCCGAAGCATTGCCGAAGCAGGCGAGGATTCCCTGCACCACCTCCAGGTCGCGCTGGCAGGGTTTGGTAAAGACAACGACGTCGTCTGCATAGAGCGAGACACGGTGTCGAATGCCCACTTCCCGCAGCCCCAAGAGCAGCCCACCCTCTTCGGCGACACGGAACATGGCCGAGACCACATTCATGACGATGATGAAGAGAAGAGGGGATATAGGGTCTCCTTGGCGGAGATCACGGCCGTGCGCGAAGGAGGGGCCGGGGCAACCATTGACGAGAACACTAGTGGAGGCCGTGCTCAACAGGATAATGATCCAACCGATCCACCTTGGGCCAAAGCCACGCTGCCGCAACAAGCTAATGAGGAAAGCCCACGACACGCTATCGAAGGCGCGCGCGACGTCCAGCTTGAGCATTAGCGCGGGCGTCTTTGACCTGTAGAGAGCTCTAGCGGACTGCTGCACAAGGACAAAGTTGTCGTGTATGCAGCGCCCCGGAACAAACACGCTTTGGTTGGCATCCACCAGCTCTGGCATCCTAGGGGCAAGCCGCAGGGCTAGGATTTTGGCAAGCAACTTGGAGAAGCTGTGGACAAGCCTAATAGGCCTGAAGTCCTTAATGTCAACAGCGACGACGATCAACGAAAGAAAAATAGCCCACATGCATATAGATAATTAACAACACTATTGTTATTACTGTATATACTTTCTTTAGAGCCAAAGAAAATCATATGCATCATGATGCATGCGTGCAACTAACCCAGCAATACATATATACAGCTATACGGACAAAAACCAGGACGCATGATTGGAGATCCATAAGTACATGAAGATACATAACTACTATTTGGAGTAGTATAATATATACGGACAGTTCATCAGTAATAGTAATATTTAGATATTCCTTTTGAGTCATGAGCTCTCTAGTGCTCTCTCCTAATTAAAAATAAATAAAAACTACATTTACAAATTTCAAAAGATTATGTAACAAAATTCTGAAACTAGCAAAATGATGTATACCACTGACATGCAAAGTCCCAATTCAAAATGTTATTTATTCTGAGCTACACAAAAATAACAAAGTTTTAATTTCTTAAGATTTAAAATAACTATACCCGTATGTATATTTTTTGTGAGTTTTGTGTAGCTCAAAGTACATACTATTTGTAATTGATATATTACACGTTTTTGATATACAACATCCCGATTTGTTTTAAAAACATAAAACTCAAAATATGATTTTGGATTTTTTATTTTTATTTTTACAAAACGGTTCATTAGTGCCCATGTGGACCAGATCTCCAGTCTCTCGGCCCGCTCTTATTAAATGATTCTAGTCTGTGAGGCTCATGGCATCAACCGCCATGATGCGGGTGCACGGAGCTGGCTAGCGACGGCCGGGCACGATAGCTGTTGCAAGTTGAGATGACAAGGTGTGGCCAGAGGAAATAGAAACAAAAGTTGACCCTCGGATCTCCCGTCCCCGTGCGCTGCGCTGTCCCTGCCGGCCGGCCGGCCGTTGTGCGCGACGCATCCTCCCAAAGTCCGTGCCACGAAGCCACATCATGTGCAGCCTCTGCGTCCGCGTTCGTTCGTGGTATCAGGATGGAACCGTGGAAGTGGAATCAATCGATCAGCTGCATGTTTGGTATACGTATATGTTTGCCACGCCATGATCCGATCGAACACTAGACAAGATGTACTCTTCAGCGTGGCAGTGAGCACGGTGTCGGGGTACAGTGTCCGACAGAGAAGCGAACGAGAGTCCGCTTACGGTACATGCATGTGAGTGTGACCAGGGTCACCGCACTGCTGTCTGTAATTACCAAACCCTGTAATCATCTCGCCAGAATTAGTAAGAATAAGCACTTTACTGACGCAGGTTCCCAGGTCCGGTTTTGTCGGTTTAGATCCTGCCATTCATCTGGACGTTCGCTCACAGTAACGATACACGTTGACAGGGATCGCAATCAGAGAAAGAAGGGAGAACACGCGGGAGACGCGGATGGGCAGCGAAAGAGATGGCCACGCACGCACCTACGCCGTCCGTTAAGTCGACTAGAATGTACGAACGCCGAATGCAGGGATGTAAGGGCATCTCCGTTGGTCCGACAAAAAGACGCGATCGAAATGGTCCGTTTCTATCCATTTGGACCGGCCCACGATCACTTTGGAGCCGCGGTCCGATCTGTCTAGATGAACGTCCAGCGGCGCGATGCAAATGTCTGCGTCCGGTGTTTCTTGGTGCCATCGCTAGCCAACGCTGTCGAACACTCAAATTCATAGGCAATGGCACAAAAAGTGACACTAGTAGAAAAAGGGTCTTTGGTTCAGCGCGCAAATTCCATTGGTCCCGGTTCGTTTCCGTAATCGGGACCAATGCCAGGCACCGGTCCCGGTTTATGGCACGAACCGGGACCAATGACCCCGCGATGCACATGTGGCTCTCTGCGGGGCATTGGTCCTGGTTCATGCCAACAACCGGGACCAAACACTCCGCGACAGTCAGCAGTCCAGGAATTAATGTAAATCAATTCGGCGCAGAAATTGAATTGATCACTATTTTTGAACAAATCTTTCACGAATTAATCGAGACAAAGGTCTAAATTGAGACATTTTACTATTCGACCATAAATTTTTCCATACAAATAAAGATGCGACTTTATAAATTTCTAGTCGACAACACTTTCGCTGCCGCTGTCCTCCGTGCTGCCGGCTTCCTCGTCGTCGTCGGACGAAATCTCCACGATTTCGGTGTTGTTCGGGAGACGGAGCTCGTCTGCGCGCATAGCGACGTCGATGGCGGTGTAGATGGTCCGTCCAGGGACGGACCAGAACAACTCCCGCCCTTCTTGGTTGCGGCGATCCGGGTGCACCAGGCGCCCGTCCACGAAACGGTTGCCAAGCTTGGCCTTCCGCTCCTTCTTGAACAGCCGGGGCCAATACTCGCTGCCCGCCGCGTACCGGGGCAACGCCCTAAAGCACGCGGGCAGTTGACGGTGACGCTCCGCGATGACGTACTCCATCTCGTATCCGCGGGGGTTGAGGAGCGGAGCCACCGGCACACCCCCCTCGCTGATGCGAAATCCGGCGGGAAGGGTCGCGCGCGGCGGCACGAGGATGCCGTAGATCGCAAACTGCACCGCCTCGTAGTGGTTGAGCGTGGGCACCTCCATGACGGCGCGGTGGAGATTGGAGAGGGAGGGGAGGCGAAACGACGGCGCGGTGGAGAGGCAAAGTGGTGGGGTGGAGAGGGACTGCAGAGAGGCAGAGGCGATGGCGAAAGCGAGCGTTGTGGCCTCATATTTATGCACGGGGACGACGAAGCGACGGAGGCATTGGTCCCGATTATTGCCAAGAACCGGGACCAAAGCCCCTCCCGCGCGACACGTGGCGGCCCAGCAGCGCGCCCCCCACCGAAGTCATTGGTCCCGGGTCGTGCCATTAACCGGGACCAATGACCTGGGTGGGGTGCGAGCTGCTGGGCGGCCACGTGTCGTGCGGGAGGGGCTTTGGTCCCGGTTCGTGGCAATAACCGGGACCAAAAACCCTCCCCTGGCTATATATAAGCCCAGCCCTTTACCCACCAAATTTTGCTGGATTGTGTGTGAGGAGTGGGTGCTAGCTTTTTTTTCTTTGATTGCACACAAGGTGTTCGACGAAATGTCCGAGCCACACTTTAGTTCGCACAACACGGTATCCTCGGCTGAGGTTAGCAACCTTATCTTCTTTATCTGTAACTGATACAAAAATATTGCATCTGTCCATGTAGGGTGGTCATTTTACTATTGACGATTTTATTGTAATGGTTAATTATTATGACACATGCACAGATACGATGGATGTATGGCGACCGACGCCGTTCCGATTTTATTGCAGGCCTCCATAAATTTATCGATTTGGCTAAGGCAAACAAAGTGGATAATTTTATGCCTTGTCCCTGCGTCGACTGTCGGAACGTGGCGGAGCACTCTGCCCCGAGAATCCTTCAAAGCCATCTGCTTCGGAGAGGTTTCATGCCCGGATATTATTGTTGGGCCATGCACGGAGAAAGAGGGGTTAGGCTGGAAGAAAATGAAGAAGAGGAGGATGATGACAGTTATCCTATGTCCCCTGAAGAATACGGTGATACTACAATGGAAGACAATGAAAAAGAGGGAGGCGGCAATGAAGAAGAACAACGGGCATCAGATGAGCCCGCTGATGGTCTTGGTCGGGTCATTTCTGATGCAAAGCAACAATGTGATACAGAAAGGGAGAAGCTTAAGTTGGAGGCCATGCAAAAGGATCATAAAAAATTGTTGTACCCAAATTGCGAAGATGGCAGCACAAAGCTCGGTACCACACATGAACTGCTGAAATGGAAGGCAGAGACTGGCTTATCTGACAAGGGATTTGAGAAGTTACTGAAAATAATGAAGCTGAAGCTTTCAAACGATAACGAGCTGCCCGAGACAACGTACGAAGCAAAGAAGACTATCTGCCCTCTAGGATTAGATGTGGAGAAGATACATGCATGCATTAATGACTGCATGCTGTACCGCGGTGAGAAGTACGAGAATATGGATAAATGCCCGGTATGCAATGCATGTCGATACAAGATCAGACAAGATGACCCTGGTGATGTTGAGGGCGATGACGAGCCCTCCAGGAAGAGGGTTCCTGCTAAGGTTATGTGGTATGCTCCTATAATACCACGGTTGAAACGTCTGTTTAGAAATAAAGAGCATGCTAGGTTGTTGCGATGGCACAAAGAAGAGCGTAAGAAAGACGGAAAACTGAGACACCCTGCCGATGGGTCGCAGTGGAGAAACATCGAGAGAAAGTACTCGAACTTTGCAGGTGACGCGAGAAACTTATGGTTTGGTCTAAGTACAGACGGCATGAATCCTTTTGGGGAGCAGAGCTGTAGTCACAGCACTTTTCCAGTGACTCTATGTATCTACAACCTTCCTCCTTGGTTGTGCATGAAGCGGAAGTTCATTATGATGCCAGTGCTCATCCAAGGACCGAAGCAACCTGGCAACGATATTGATGTGTACCTAAGGCCATTAGTCGATGAACTTTTGCAGTTGTGGGCAGAACCAGGTGTAAAGGTGTGGGATGAGCACAAACAGGAGCCATTTGACCTACGAGCGTTGTTGTTCGTAACCATCAATGATTGGCCTGCTCTTAGTAACATTTCAAGACAGTCAAACAAGGGATACAATGCATGCACACACTATTTAGATAATACTAAAGGTACATATTTGGATAAATGTAATAAGGTTGTGTACCTGGGGTGTCGTAAATTTCTTCCGACCAATCATCAAGTATGAAAGAAAGGCAAGAATTTCAACGGTGAGGGAGATTAACGGAAGAAGCCTAAGCTCCCTAAAGGTGCTGATGTATTTGGTATGGTGAAGGACCTAGAAGTAATCTTTGGAAAGGGTCCTGGCGGTCAATCTGTTCCGAAAGACCCCATTACCGGACACACGGCCATGTGGAAAAAGAAATCTATATTTTGGGACCTTGAGTATTGGAAAGACCTAGAGGTCCGTTCTTCAATCGACGTGATGCACGTGACGAAGAATCTTTGCGTGAACCTGCTAGGCTTCCTGGGTGTGTATGGGAAGACAAAAGATACACCAGAAGCACGGGAGGACCAGCAACGTATCAAATACCCACACAACAAGGATATTGATAAAGGACGTAAATACTTAAGTAGCTACGCTCTTGCCAAAGCAGAGAAGGAAATGTTTTTTGAAGTCCTTTACAGTATCAAGGTCCCGACTGGCTTCTCGTCAAATATAAAGGGAATAATAAATATGGCAGAGAAAAAATTTCAAAACCTGAAGTCTCATGATTGCCACGTGATTATGACACAGTTGCTTCCGGTTGCATTGAGAGGGCTTCTACCGGAAAATGTTCGATTAGCCATTGTGAAGCTATGTGCATTCCTCAATGCAATATCTCAGAAGGTAATCGATCGAGAAAGTCTGGAAAGGCTACAGAAGGATGTGGTCCAATGTCTTGTCAGTTTTGAGTTGGTGTTCCCCCCGTCCTTCTTCAATATTATGATGCATCTCTTAGTTCACCTATTCGATGAGATTTACATTCTCGGTCCTGTATTTCTGCACAATATGTTCCCCTTCGAGAGGTTCATGGGAGTCTTAAAGAAATATGTTTGTAACCGTGCTAGGCCAGAAGGAAGCATCTCCAAGGTCTATGGAATAGAGGAGGTCATTGGGTTCTGTGTAGACTTTCTTCCTGACCTTAAGCCGATTGGTGTTCCTGAATCACGGTATGAGGGGAGACTGAGTGGAAAAGGCACGCTATGAAAGAAAGCAATGATATTTAGGGACGGACATTCTTTGAATCAAGCACACTACATAGTTCTCCAAAGTTCTACCTTCGTGGCTCCGTAAATCGAGGAACACATGAATGTTGTACGCTCCAAGTTCCCGAGGAAGGATGACTACTGGATTTAAAAAAATGACATGGAGACTTTCGGCACTTGGTTGCAATTACATCTCATTAATGACACCACTATTGGAGATCAGCTCTACTTGTTGGCCGCAACACCATCTGCGACTGTATTGACTTTCCAAGGGTACGAGATAAATGGGAATACATTTTACATGATTGCCCAAGATAAAAAGAGCACCAACCAAAACAGTGGTGTCCGCTTTGATCCAATATGCGAGAATGGGGAAAAGGACACATACTATGGTTACATAGAGGAGATATGGGAACTTGACTATGGACCTACTTTTAAGGTCCCATTGTTTCGGTGCAGTTGGGTCAACATGAATGGAGAAGCGGTAAAGGTAGACCAGCTGTACGGAATGACAAGAGTGGATCTCAAGAATCTTGGTTACAGATACGAACCATTCGTCCTAGCCAATGATGTGGCTCAGGTTTTTTATGTGAAGGACATGTCCTCTAGACCACAAAAAAGAAAAAATAAGGAAACGAATACATCAGACGATGAGCCCAGGCGTCACATAGTTCTTTCAGGGAAAAGATACATCGCGGGAGTCGAGGACAAGACAGGCATGGCAGCAAATTATGATAAGTTTGATGAAATTCCGCCCTTCACCGTGAAAACTGACCCAAGCATCCCGTTAAGCAAAGAAGATGCTCCATGGTTACGGCCTAAGAAGCGGTCATAGGCAAGGGAACGACATACGCAACGAAGGATTCGTATCCTAAACCCTAAACCCTATGTAAATCTATGTAATGTATGGAAACTTTATGTGATGTATGGAAACTTTATGTGATGTATCGAAACTTTATGTAATGGAGTCTTTCACGGGCTTGCAGGGAAATTTTTCTGAGGCGGAGCTTCCGAAGATGTCGTAGGGCGTGTGCACCAACGACATCTTCGAGAAGCTCCGCCACGAGAGATTTCTCAACCCTTTCCCCAACAATGTTAGAGGAGATGGAGTCTTTCACGGGCTTGCAGGGAAATTTTTCCGAGGTGGAGCTTCCGAAGATGCTGTAGGGCGTGTGCACCAACGACATCTTCGAGAAGCTCCGCCACGGGAGATTTCCCAACCCTCCATCCATGGGGATGAAACTCTCTCTACCTATGTTGGCTTGTTGAGCTACTTGCCATGGCGTATCGATGGTCCTTCTATAGGCACGGCGCCGTTTCTACTTTGTCTTGTTCCTCCGACAGGGCGTCGTGCGCTACATGCTTTATCTCATCGAGCAGTGCATCCACCCACTCGTCCTTATCCCGCCGACAGCTTTAGTCTCGGTTGCACCCACCAGCCGGGACTAAAGGTTACCCACGCGTCCTTATCCCACCGACAGCTTTAGTCTCGGTTGCACCCGCCAACCGGGACTAAAGGTTACCCACGCGTCCGAATCCCACCGACAGCTTTAGTCTCGGTTGCACCCACCAGACGGGACTAAAGGTTACCCACACGTCCTTATCCCACCGGCATCTTTAGTCTCGGTTGCACCCACCAGCCGGGACTAAAGGTTACCCAAGATGGACATGTGTGCACAATATGGGCACATTATCACAAACTATGCCCTGATTCCTCGCTGAACTTGAAGTGGATCTCTGATGAAATAGCATGTTGTGAACCTATAAATGATTTTTTTTAAATTCACAAGCATTATATCATGTACTTGTAGTTCAAATCTTGGCAACCTCCTCCCGATTCGGCAGGAATTTGTCTTTTTCATGAGGGATGGACAGAAAGGTTCCAGATACACCGGTTGGGAAATTGTCCATATAAGGTGGTATAGTATTTTTGAAAAATGGTTTGGTACCAATGCCAAACTTTAATTTGGTGGTTGCTTCACAGAACACCCCGATTTCGGCACCTCAAAAATGGAAATTGGCTTTTTCGTGTGTCGAAAGGGAAAACTTCCTCCTGCAACATCATAAGCCATCCCAAGATGAACATGTGTGCACAATATAGGCACATTATCAGAAACTATGCCCTGATTCTAGCCATAACATTGGTGGTTTGACCTAAATGCCATGAATCCTCGAACATGATAGGTCATTTTATGAAGGATTTTTTATGATGTTTGCAATTTTTCAAGTTCAATATTTTTCCTTGCAACTGTGACACATAATATGACACCACGCGAAGGTTTCACATTGTTCGGATCATTTTTGAATTTCTTATGCCCGTTTCAAACTATATTCAAAACGGCGGGCATGAAGCTTCTTAGCCCGGGGCTGAGCCTCGCTGAACTTGAAGTGGATCTCTGATGAAATAGCATGTTGTGAACCTATAAATGATTTTTTTTTAAAATTCACAAGCATTATCTCATGTACTTGTAGTTCAAATCTTGGAAACCTCCTCCCGATTCGGCAGGAATTTGTCTTTTTCATGAGGGATGGACAGAAAGGTTCCAGATACACCGGTTGGGAAATTGTCCATACAAGGTGGTATAGTATTTTTGAAAAATGGTTTGGTACCAATGCCAAACTTTAATTTGGTGGTTGCTTCACAGAACACCCCGATTTCGGCACCTCAAAAATGGAAATTGGCTTTTTCATGTGTCGAAAGGGAAAACTTCCTCCTGCAACATCATAAGCCATCCCAAGATGCACATGTGTGCACACTATGGGCACATTATCACAAACTATGCCCTGATTCTAGCCATAACATTGGTGGTTTGACCTAAATGCCATGAAACCTCGAACATGATAGGTCATTTTGTGAAGGATTTTTTATGATGTTTGCAATTTTTCAAGTTCAATATTTTTCCTTGCAACTATGACACATAATATGACACCACGCGAAGGTTTCACATTGTTTGGATCATTTTTGAATTTCTTATGCCCGTTTCAAACTATATTCAAAACGGCGGGCATGAAGCTTCTTAGCCCGGGGCGGAGCCTCGCTGAACTTGAAGTGGATCTCTGATGAAATAGCATGTTGTGAACCTATAAATGATTTTTTTTTAAATTCACAAGCATTATATCATGTACTTGTAGTTCAAATCTTGGCAACCTCCTCTCGATTCGGTAGGAATTTGTCTTTTTCATGAGGGATGGACAGAAAGGTTCCAGATACACCGTTTGGGAAATTGTCCATATAAGGTGGTATAGTATTTTGGAAAAATGGTTTGGTACCAATGCCAAACTTTAATTTGGTGGTTGCTTCACAGAACACTCCGATTTCGGCACCTCAAAAATGGAAATTGGCTTTTTGTGTGTCGAAAGGGAAAATTTCCTCCTGCAACATCATAAGCCATCCCAAGATGAACATGTGTGCACAATATGGGCACATTATCACAAACTATGCCCTGATTCTAGCCATAACATTGGTGGTTTGACCTAAATGCCATGAATCCTCGAACATGATAGGTCATTTTGTGAAGGATTTTTTATGATGTTTGCAATTTTTCAAGTTCAATATTTTTCCTTGCAACTGTGACACATAATATGACACCACGTGAAGGTTTCACATTGCTTGGATCATTTTTGAATTTCTTATCCCCGTTTCAAACTATATTCAAAACGGCGGGCATGAAGCTTCTTAGCCCGGGGCTGAGCCTCACTGAACTTGAAGTGGATCTCTGATGAAATAGCATGTTGTGAACCTATAAATGATTTTTTTTTAAATTCACAAGCATTATATCATGTACTTGTAGTTCAAATCTTGGCAACCTCCTCCCTATTCGGCAGGAATTTGTCTTTTTCATGAGGGATGGACAGAAAGGTTCCAGATACGCCGGTTGAGAAATTGTCCATATAAGGTGGTATAGTATTTTTGAAAAATGGTTTGGTACCAATGCCAAACTTTAATTTGGTGGTTGCTTCACAGAACACCCCGATTTCGGCACCTCAAAAATGGAAATTGGCTTTTTCGTGTGTCGAAAGGGAAAACTTCCTCCTGCAACATCATAAGCCATCCCAAGATGCACATGTGTGCACAATATGGGCACATTATCACAAACTATGCCCTGATTCTAGCCATAACATTGGTGGTTTGACCGAAATGCCATGAAACGTCGAACATGATAGGTCATTTTGTGAAGGATTTTTTATGATGTTTGCAATTTTTCAAGTTCAATATTTTTCCTTGCAACTGTGACACATAATATGACACCACGCGAAGGTTTCACATTGTTTGGATCATTTTTGAATTTCTTATGCCCGCTTCAAACTATATTCAAAACGACGGGCATATGGCTTCTTAGCCCGGGGCTGAGCCTCGCTGAACTTGAAGTGGATCTCTGATGAAATAGCATGTTGTGAACCTATAAATGATTTTTTTTTAAAATTCACAAGCATTATATCATGTACTTGTAGTTCAAATCTTGGCAACCTCCTCCCGATTCGGCAGGAATTTGTCTTTTTCATGAGGGATGGACAGAAAGGTTCCAGATACACCGGTTGGAAATTGTCCATATAAGGTGGTATAGTATTTTTGAAAAATGGTTTGGTACCAATGCCAAACTTTAATTTGGTGGTTGCTTCACAGAACACCCCGATTTCGGCACCTCAAAAATGGAAATTGCCTTTTTTTGTGTCGAAAGGGAAAACTTCCTCCTGCAACATCGTAAGCCATCCCAAGATGCACATATGTGCACAATATGGGCACATTATCACAAACTATGCCCTGATTCTAGCCATAACATTGGTGGTTTGACCTAAATGTCACGAAACCTCGAACATGATAGGTCATTTTGTGAAGGATTTTTTATGATGTTTGCAATTTTTCAAGTTCAATATTTTTCCTTGCAAGACACATAATATGACACCACGCGAAGGTTTCACATTGTTTGGATCATTTTTGAATTTCTTATGCCCGCTTCAAACTATATTCAAAACGGCGGGCATGAAGCTTCTTAGCCCGGGGCTGAGCCTCGCTGAACTTGAAGTGGATCTCTGATGAAATAGCCTGTTGTGAACCTATAAATCATTTTTATTAAAATTCACAATCATTATATCATGTACTTGTAGTTCAAATCTTGGCAACCTCCTCCCGATTCGGCAGGAATTTGTCTTTTTCATGAGGGATGGACAGAAAGGTTCCAGATACACCGGTTGGGAAATTGTCCATATAAGGTGGTATAGTATTTTTGAAAAATGGTTTGGTACCAATGCCAAACTTTAATTTGGTGGTTGCTTCACAGAACACCCCGATTTCGGCACCTCAAAAATGGAAATTGGCTTTTTCGTGTGTCGAAAGGGAAAACTTCCTCCTGCAACATCATAAGCCATCCCAAGATGAACATGTGTGCACAATATAGGCACATTATCAGAAACTATGCCCTGATTCTAGCCATAACATTGGTGGTTTGACCTAAATGCCATGAATCCTCGAACATGATAGGTCATTTTATGAAGGATTTTTTATGATGTTTGCAATTTTTCAAGTTCAATATTTTTCCTTGCAACTGTGACACATAATATGACACCACGCGAAGGTTTCACATTGTTCGGATCATTTTTGAATTTCTTATGCCCGTTTCAAACTATATTCAAAACGGCGGGCATGAAGCTTCTTAGCCCGGGGCTGAGCCTCGCTGAACTTGAAGTGGATCTCTGATGAAATAGCATGTTGTGAACCTATAAATGATTTTTTTTTAAAATTCACAAGCATTATCTCATGTACTTGTAGTTCAAATCTTGGAAACCTCCTCCCGATTCGGCAGGAATTTGTCTTTTTCATGAGGGATGGACAGAAAGGTTCCAGATACACCGGTTGGGAAATTGTCCATACAAGGTGGTATAGTATTTTTGAAAAATGGTTTGGTACCAATGCCAAACTTTAATTTGGTGGTTGCTTTACAGAACACCCCGATTTCGGCACCTCAAAAATGGAAATTGGCTTTTTCATGTGTCGAAAGGGAAAACTTCCTCCTGCAACATCATAAGCCATCCCAAGATGCACATGTGTGCACACTATGGGCACATTATCACAAACTATGCCCTGATTCTAGCCATAACATTGGTGGTTTGACCTAAATGCCATGAAACCTCGAACATGATATGTCATTTTGTGAAGGATTTTTTATGATGTTTGCAATTTTTCAAGTTCAATATTTTTCCTTGCAACTATGACACATAATATGACACCACGCGAAGGTTTCACATTGTTTGGATCATTTTTGAATTTCTTATGCCCGTTTCAAACTATATTCAAAACGGCGGGCATGAAGCTTCTTAGCCCGGGGCGGAGCCTCGCTGAACTTGAAGTGGATCTCTGATGAAATAGCATGTTGTGAACCTATAAATGATTTTTTTTTAAATTCACAAGCATTATATCATGTACTTGTAGTTCAAATCTTGGCAACCTCCTCTCGATTCGGTAGGAATTTGTCTTTTTCATGAGGGATGGACAGAAAGGTTCCAGATACACCGTTTGGGAAATTGTCCATATAAGGTGGTATAGTATTTTGGAAAAATGGTTTGGTACCAATGCCAAACTTTAATTTGGTGGTTGCTTCACAGAACACTCCGATTTCGGCACCTCAAAAATGGAAATTGGCTTTTTGTGTGTCGAAAGGGAAAATTTCCTCCTGCAACATCATAAGCCATCCCAAGATGAACATGTGTGCACAATATGGGCACATTATCACAAACTATGCCCTGATTCTAGCCATAACATTGGTGGTTTGACCTAAATGCCATGAATCCTCGAACATGATAGGTCATTTTGTGAAGGATTTTTTATGATGTTTGCAATTTTTCAAGTTCAATATTTTTCCTTGCAACTGTGACACATAATATGACACCACGTGAAGGTTTCACATTGCTTGGATCATTTTTGAATTTCTTATCCCCGTTTCAAACTATATTCAAAACGGCGGGCATGAAGCTTCTTAGCCCGGGGCTGAGCCTCACTGAACTTGAAGTGGATCTCTGATGAAATAGCATGTTGTGAACCTATAAATGATTTTTTTTTAAATTCACAAGCATTATATCATGTACTTGTAGTTCAAATCTTGGCAACCTCCTCCCTATTCGGCAGGAATTTGTCTTTTTCATGAGGGATGGACAGAAAGGTTCCAGATACACCGGTTGAGAAATTGTCCATATAAGGTGGTATAGTATTTTTGAAAAATGGTTTGGTACCAATGCCAAACTTTAAGTTGGTGGTTGCTTCACAGAACACCCCGATTTCGGCACCTCAAAAATGGAAATTGGCTTTTTCGTGTGTCGAAAGGGAAAACTTCCTCCTGCAACATCATAAGCCATCCCAAGATGCACATGTGTGCACAATATGGGCACATTATCACAAACTATGCCCTGATTCTAGCCATAACATTGGTGGTTTGACCTAAATGCCATGAAACGTCGAACATGATAGGTCATTTTGTGAAGGATTTTTTATGATGTTTGCAATTTTTCAAGTTCAATATTTTTCCTTGCAACTGTGACACATAATATGACACCACGCGAAGGTTTCACATTGTTTGGATCATTTTTGAATTTCTTATGCCCGCTTCAAACTATATTCAAAACGACGGGCATATGGCTTCTTAGCCCGGGGCTGAGCCTCGCTGAACTTGAAGTGGATCTCTGATGAAATAGCATGTTTTGAACCTATAAATGATTTTTTTTTTTAAATTCACAAGCATTATATCATGTACTTGTAGTTCAAATCTTGGCAACCTCCTCCCGATTCGGCAGGAATTTGTCTTTTTCATGAGGGATGGACAGAAAGGTTCCAGATACACCGGTTGGAAATTGTCCATATAAGGTGGTATAGTATTTTTGAAAAATGGTTTGGTACCAATGCCAAACTTTAATTTGGTGGTTGCTTCACAGAACACCCCGATTTCGGCACCTCAAAAATGGAAATTGCCTTTTTTTGTGTCGAAAGGGAAAACTTCCTCCTGCAACATCGTAAGCCATCCCAAGATGCAAATATGTGCACAATATGGGCACATTATCACAAACTATGCCCTGATTCTAGCCATAACATTGGTGGTTTGACCTAAATGCCACGAAACCTCGAACATGATAGGTCATTTTGTGAAGGATTTTTTATGATGTTTGCAATTTTTCAAGTTCAATATTTTTCCTTGCAAGACACATAATATGACACCACGCGAAGGTTTCACATTGTTTGGATCAGTTTTGAATTTCTTATGCCCGCTTCAAACTATATTCAAAACGGCGGGCATGAAGCTTCTTAGCCCGGGGCTGAGCCTCGCTGAACTTGAAGTGGATCTCTGATGAAATAGCCTGTTGTGAACCTATAAATGATTTTTATTAAAAATCACAATCATTATATCATGTACTTGTAGTTCAAATCTTGGCAACCTCCTCCCGATTCGGCAGGAATTTGTCTTTTTCATGAGGGATGGACAGAAAGGTTCCAGATACACCGGTTGGGAAATTGTCCATATAAGGTGGTATAGTATTTTTGAAAAATGGTTTGGTACCAATGCCAAACTTTAATTTGGTGGTTGCTTCACAGAACACCCCGATTTCGGCACCTCAAAAATGGAAATTGGCTTTTTCGTGTGTCGAAAGGGAAAACTTCCTCCTGCAACATCATAAGCCATCCCAAGATGCACATGTGTGCACAATATGGGCACATTATCACAAACTATGCCCTGATTCTAGCCATAACATTGGTGGTTTGACCTAAATGCCATGAAACCTCGAACATGATAGGTCATTTTGTGAAGGATTTTTTATGATGTTTGCAATTTTTCAAGTTCAATATTTTTCCTTGCAACTGTGACACATAATATGACACCACGCGAAGTTTCACATTCTTTGGATCATTTTTGAATTTCTTATGCCCGTTTCAAACTATATTCAAAACGGCGGGCATGAACTTCTTAGCCCGGGGCTGAGCCTCGCTGAACTTGAAGTGTATCTCTGATGAAATAGCATGTTGTGAAACTATAAATGATTTTTTTTAAAATTCACAAGCATTATATCATGTACTTGTAGTTCAAAATCTTGGCAACCTCCTCCCGATTCGGCAGGAATTTGTCTTTTTCATGAGGGATGGACAGAAAGGTTCCAGATACACCGGTTGGGAAATTGTCCATATAAGGTGGTATAGTATTTTTGAAAAATGGTTTGGTACCAATGCCAAACTTTAATTTGGTGGTTGCTTCACAGAACACCCCGATTTCGGCACCTCAAAAATGGAAATTGGCTTTTTCGTGTGTCGAAAGGGAAAACTTCCTCCTGCAACATCATAAGCCATCCCAAGATGCACATGTGTGCACAATATGGGCACATTATCACAAACTATGCCCTGATTCTAGCCATAACATTGGTGGTTTGACCTAAATGCCATGAAACGTCGAACATGATAGGTCATTTTGTGAAGGATTTTTTATGATGTTTGCAATTTTTCAAGTTCAATATTTTTCCTTGCAACTGTGACACATAATATGACACCACGCGAAGGTTTCACATTGTTTGGATCATTTTTGAATTTCTTATGCCCGCTTCAAACTATATTCAAAACGACGGGCATATGGCTTCTTAGCCCGGGGCTGAGCCTCGCTGAACTTGAAGTGGATCTCTGATGAAATAGCATGTTTTGAACCTATAAATGATTTTTTTTTAAAATTCACAAGCATTATATCATGTACTTGTAGTTCAAATCTTGGCAACCTCCTCCCGATTCGGCAGGAATTTGTCTTTTTCATGAGGGATGGACAGAAAGGTTCCAGATACACCGGTTGGAAATTTTCCATATAAGGTGGTATAGTATTTTTGAAAAATGGTTTGGTACCAATGCCAAACTTTAATTTGGTGGTTGCTTCACAGAACACCCCGATTTCGGCACCTCAAAAATGGAAATTGCCTTTTTTTGTGTCGAAAGGGAAAACTTCCTCCTGCAACATCGTAAGCCATCCCAAGATGCAAATATGTGCACAATATGGGCACATTATCACAAACTATGCCCTGATTCTAGCCATAACATTGGTGGTTTGACCTAAATGCCACGAAACCTCGAACATGATAGGTCATTTTGTGAAGGATTTTTTATGATGTTTGCAATTTTTCAAGTTCAATATTTTTCCTTGCAAGACACATAATATGACACCACGCGAAGGTTTCACATTGTTTGGATCATTTTTGAATTTCTTATGCCCGCTTCAAACTATATTCAAAACGGCGGGCATGAAGCTTCTTAGCCCGGGGCTGAGCCTCGCTGAACTTGAAGTGGATCTCTGATGAAATAGCCTGTTGTGAACCTATAAATGATTTTTATTAAAAATCACAATCATTATATCATGTACTTGTAGTTCAAATCTTGGCAACCTCCTCCCGATTCGGCAGGAATTTGTCTTTTTCATGAGGGATGGACAGAAAGGTTCCAGATACACCGGTTGGGAAATTGTCCATATAAGGTGGTATAGTATTTTTGAAAAATGGTTTGGTACCAATGCCAAACTTTAATTTGGTGGTTGCTTCACAGAACACCCCGATTTCGGCACCTCAAAAATGGAAATTGGCTTTTTCGTGTGTCGAAAGGGAAAACTTCCTCCTGCAACATCATAAGCCATCCCAAGATGCACATGTGTGCACAATATGGGCACATTATCACAAACTATGCCCTGATTCTAGCCATAACATTGGTGGTTTGACCTAAATGCCATGAATCCTCGAATATGATAGGTCATTTTGTGAAGGATTTTTTATGATGTTTGCAATTTTTCAAGTTCAATATTTTTCCTTGCAACTGTGACACATAATATGACACCACGCGAAGTTTCACATTCTTTGAATCATTTTTGAATTTCTTATGCCCGTTTCAAACTATATTCAAAACGGCGGGCATGAAGCTTCTTAGCCCGGGGCTGAGCCTCGCTGAACTTGAAGTGTATCTCTGATGAAATAGCATGTTCTGAACCTATAAATGATTTTTTGAAAAATTCACAAGCATTATATCATGTACTTGTAGTTCAAAATCTTGGCAACCTCCTACTGATTCGGCAGGAATTTGTCTTTTTCATGAGGGATGGACAGAAAGGTTCCAGATACACCTGTTGGGAAATTGTCCATATAAGGTGGTATAGTATTTTTGAAAAATGGTTTGGTACCAATGCCAAACTTTAATTTGGTGGTTGCTTCACAGAACACCCCGATTTTGGCACCTCAAAAATGGAAATTGGCTTTTTCGTGTGTCGAAAGGGAAAACTTCCTCCTACAACATCATAAGCCATCCCAAGATGCACATGTGTGCATAATATGGGCACATTATCACAAACTATGCCCTGATTCTCGCCATAACATTGGTGGTTTGACCTAAATGCCATGAAACCTCGAACATGATAGGTCATTTTGTGAAGGATTTTTTATGATGTTTGCAATTTTTCAAGTTCAATATTTTTCCTTGCAACTGTGACACATAATATGACACCACGCGAAGGTTTCACATTGCTTGGATCATTTTTGAATTTCTTATGCTCGTTTCAAACTATATTCAAAACGGCGGGCATGAAGCTTCTTAGCCCGGGGCTGAGCCTTACTGAACTTGAAGTGGATCTCTGATGAAATAGCATGTTGTGAACCTATAAATGATTTTTTTTAAAATTCAAAAGCATTATATCATGTACTTGTAGTTCAAATCTTGGCAACCTCCTCCTGATTCGGCAGGAATTTGTCTTTTTCATGAGGGATGGAGAGAAAGGTTCCAGATACACCGGTTGGGAAATTGTCCATATAAGGTGGTATAGTATTTTTGAAAAATGGTTTGGTACCAATGCCAAACTTTAATTTGGTGGTTGCTTCACAGAACACCCCGATTTCGGCACCTCAAAAATGGAAATTGGCTTTTTTGTGTGTCGAAAGGGAAAACTTCCTCCTGCAACATCGTAAGCCATCCCAAGATGCACATGTGTGCACAATATGGTCACATTATCACAAACTATGCCCTGATTCTAGCCATACCATTGGTGGTTTGACCTAAATGCCATGAAACCTCGAACATGATAGGTCATTTTGTGAAGGATTTTTTATGATGTTTGCAATTTTTCAAGTTCAATATTTTTCATGAGGGATGGAGAGAAAGGTTCTAGATACATCGGTTGGGAAATTGTTCATATAAGGTGGTATAGTGTTTTTGAAAAATGGTTTGGTACCAATGCCAAATTTTAATTTGGTGGTTGCTTCACAGAACACCCCGATTTCGGCACCTCAAAAATGGAAATTGGCTTTTTCGTGTGTCGAAAGGGAAAACTTCCTCCTGCAACATCATAAGCCATCCCAAGATGCACATGTGTGCATAATATGGGCACATTATCACAAACTATGCCCTGATTCTAGCCATAACATTGGTGGTTTGACCTAAATGCCATGAAACCTCGAACATGATAGGTCATTTTGTGAAGGATTTTTGATGATGTTTGCAATTTTTCAAGTTCAATATTTTTCCTTGCAACTGTGACACATAATATGACACCACGCAAAGGTTTCACATTGTTTGGATCATTTTTCAATTTCTTATGCCCGCTTCAAACTATATTCAAAATGGCGGGCATGAAGCTTCTTAGCCTAGGGCTGAGCCTCGCTGAACTTGAAGTGGATCTCTGATGAAATAGCATGTTGTGAACCTATAAATGATTTTTTAAAAACATTCACAAGCATTATATAATGTACTTGTAGTTCAAATCTTGGCAACCTCCTCCCGATTCAGCAGGAATTTGTCTTTTTCATGAGGGATGGACAGAAAGGTTCCAGATACACCGGTTGGGAAATTGTCCATATAAGGTGGTATAGTATTTTTGAAAAATGGTTTGGTACCAATGCCAAACTTTAATTTGGTGGTTGCTTCACAGAACACCCCGATTTCGGCACCTCAAAAATGGAAATTGGCTTTTTCGTGTGTCGAAAGGTAAAACTTCCTCCTGCAACATCGTAAGCCATCCAAGATGCACATATGTGCACAAGATGGGCACATTATCACAAACTATGCCCTGATTCTAGCCATAACATTGGTGGTTTGACCTAAATGCCATGAAACCTCGAACATGATAGGTCATTTTGTGAAGGATTTTTTATGATGTTTGCAATTTTTCAAGTTCAATATTTTTCCTTGCAAGACACATAATATGACACCACGTGAAGGTTTCACATTGTTTGGATCATTTTTGAATTTCTTATGCCCGCTTCAAACTATATTCAAAATGGCGGGCATGAAGCTTCTTAGCCCGGGGCTGAGCCTCGCTGAACTTGAAGTGGATCTCTGATGAAATAACCTGTTGTGAACCTATAAATGATTTTTTTTTAAACTCACAAGCATTATATCATGTACTTGTAGTTCAAATCTTGGCAACCTCCTCCCGATTCGGCAGGAATTTGTCTTTTTCATGAGGGATGGACAGAAAGGTTCCAGATACACCGGTTGGGAAATTGTCCATATAAGGTGGTATAGTATTTTTGAAAAATGGTTTGGTACCAATGCCAAACTTTAATTTGGTGGTTGCTTCACAGAACACCCCGATTTCGGCACCTCAAAAATGGAAATTGGCTTTTTCGTGTGTCGAAAGGGAAAACTTCCTCCTGCAACATCATAAGCCATCCCAAGATGCACATGTGTGCACAATATGGGCACATTATCACAAACTATGCCCTGATACTAGCCATAACATTGGTTGTTTGACCTAAATGCCATGAAACCTCGAACATGATAGGTCATTTTCTGAAGGATTTTTTATGATGTTTGCAATTTTTCAAGTTCAATATTTTTCCTTGCAACTGTGACACATAATATGACACCACGCAAAGTTTCACCTTTTTTGGATCATTTTTGAATTTCTTATGCCCGTTTCAAACTATATTCAAAACGGCGGGCATGAAGCTTCTTAGCCCGAGGCTGAGCCTCGCTGAACTTGAAGTGTATCTCTGATGAAATAGCATGTTGTGAACCTATAAATGATTTTTTTTAAAATTCACAAGCATTATATCATGTACTTGTAGTTCAAATCTTGGCAACCTCCTCCCGATTCGGCAGGAATTTGTCTTTTTCATGAGGGATGGACAGAAAGGTTCCAGATACACCGGTTGGGAAATTGTCCATATAAGGTGGTATAGTATTTTTGAAAAATGGTTTGGTACCAATGCCAAACTTTAATTTGGTGGTTGCTTCACAGAACACCCCGGTTTCGGCACCTCAAAAATGGAAATTGGCTTTTTCGTGTGTCGAAAGGGAAAACTTCCTCCTGCAACATCATAAGCCATCCCAAGATGAACATGTGTGCACAATATGGGCACATTATCACAAACTATGCCCTGATTCTAGCCATAACATTGGTGGTTTGACCTAAATGCCATGAATCCTCGAACATGATAGGTCATTTTGTGAAGGATTTTTTATGATGTTTGCAATTTTTCAAGTTCAATATTTTTCCTTGCAACTGTGACACATAATATGACACCACGCGAAGGTTTCACATTGCTTGGATCATTTTTGAATTTCTTATGCCCGTTTCAAACTATATTCAAAACGGCGGGCATGAAGCTTCTTAGCCCGGGGCTGAGCCTTACTGAACTTGAAGTGGATCTCTGATGAAATAGCATGTTGTGAACCTATAAATGATTTTTTTAAAAATTCAAAAGCATTATATCATGTACTTGTAGTTCACATCTTGGCAACCTCCTCCCGATTCGGCAGGAATTTGTCTTTTTCATGAGGGATGGAGAGAAAGGTTCCAGATACACCGGTTGGTAAATTGTCCATATAAGGTGGTATAGTATTTTTGAAAAATGGTTTGGTACCAATGCCAAACTTTAATTTGGTGGTTGCTTCACAGAACATCCTGATTTCGGCACCTCAAAAATGGAAATTGCCTTTTTTGTGGGTCGAAAGGGAAAACTTCCTCCTGCAACATCGTAAGCCATCCCAAGATGCACATGTGTGCACAATATGGGCACATTATCACAAACTATGCCCTGATTCTAGCCATAACATTGGTGGTTTGACCTAAATGCCATGAAACCTCGAACATGATAGGTCATTTTGTGAAGGATTTTTTATGATGTTTGCAATTTTTCAAGTTCAATATTTTTCATGAGGGATGGAGAGAAAGGTTCTAGATACATCGGTGGGGAAATTGTCCATATAAGGTGGTATAGTATTTTTGAAAAATGGTTTGGTACCAATGCCAAATTTTAATTTGGTGGTTGCTTCACAGAACACCCCGATTTCGGCACCTCAAAAATGGAAATTGGCTTTTTCGTGTGTCAAAAGGGAAAACTTCCTCCTGCAACATCATAAGCCATCCCAAGATGCACATGTGTGCACAATATGGGCACATTATCACAAACTATGCCCTGATTCTAGCCATAACATTGGTGGTTTGACCTAAATGCCATGAAAACTCGAACATGATAGGTCATTTTGTGAAGGATTTTTTATGATGTTTGCAATTTTTCAAGTTCAATATTTTTCCTTGCAACTGTGACACATAATATGACACCACGCAAAGGTTTCACATTGTTTGGATTATTTTTCAATTTCTTATGCCCGCTTCAAACTATATTCAAAACGGCGGGCATGAAGCTTCTTAGCCTAGGGCTAAGCCTCGCTGAACTTGAAGTGGATCTCTGATGAAATAGCATGTTGTGAACCTATAAATGATTTTTTAAAAACATTCACAAGCATTATATAATGTACTTGTAGTTCAAATCTTGGCAACCTCCTCCCGATTCAGCAGGAATTTGTCTTTTTCATGAGGGATGGACAGAAAGGTTCCAGATACACCGGTTGGGAAATTGTCCATATAAGGTGGTATAGTATTTTTGAAAAATGGTTTGGTACCAATGCCAAACTTTAATTTGGTGGTTGCTTCACAGAACACCCCGATTTCGGCACCTCAAAAATGGAAATTGGCTTTTTCGTGTGTCGAAAGGGAAAACTTCCTCCTGCAACATCGTAAGCCATCCAAGATGCACATATGTGCACAAGATGGGCACATTATCACAAACTATGCCCTGATTCTAGCCATAACATTGGTGGTTTGACCTAAATGCCATGAAACCTCGAACATGATAGGTCATTTTGTGAAGGATTTTTTATGATGTTTGCAATTTTTCAAGTTCAATATTTTTAATTGCAAGACACATAATATGATACCACGTGAAGGTTTCACATTGTTTGGATCATTTTTGAATTTCTTATGCCCGCTTCAAACTATATTCAAAACGGCGGGCATGAAGCTTCTTAGCCCGGGGCTGAGCCTCGCTGAACTTGAAGTGGATCTCTGATGAAATAGCCTGTTGTGAACCTATAAATGATTTTTTTTAAAATTCACAAGCATTATATCATGTACTTGTAGTTCAAATCTTGGCAACGTCCTCCCGATTCGGCAGGAATTTGTCTTTTTCATGAGGGATGGACAGAAAGTTTCCAGATACACCGGTTGGAAAATTGTCCATATAAGGTGGTATAGTATTTTTGAAAAATGGTTTGGTACCAATGCCAAACTTTAATTTGGTGGTTGCTTCACAGAACACCCCGATTTCGGCACCTCAAAAATGGAAATTGGCTTTTTCGTGTGTCGAAAGGGAAAACTTCCTCCTGCAATATCATAAGCCATCCCAAGATGCACATGTGTGCACAATATGGGCACATTATCACAAACTATGCCCTGATACTAGCCATAACATTGGTTGTTTGACCTAAATGCCATGAAACCTCGAACATGATAGGTTATTTTGTGAAGGATTTTTTATGATGTTTGCAATTTTTCAAGTTCAATATTTTTCCTTGCAACTGTGACACATAATATGACACCATGCAAAGTTTCACCTTCTTTGGATCATTTTTGAATTTCTTATGCCTGTTTCAAACTATATTCAAAACGGCGGGCATGAAGCTTCTTAGCCCGGGGCTGAGCCTCGCTGAACTTGAAGTGTATCTCTGATGAAATAGCATGTTGTGAACCTATAAATGATTTTTTTTAAAATTCACAAGCATTATATCATGTACTTGTAGTTCAAATATTGGCAACCTCCTCCCGATTCGGCAGGAATTTGTCTTTTTCATGAGGGATGGACAGAAAGGTTCCAGATACACCGGTTGGGAAATTGTCCATATAAGGTGGTATAGTATTTTTGAAAAATGGTTTGGTACCAATGCCAAACTTTAATTTGGTGGTTGCTTCACAGAACACCCCGGTTTCGGCTCCTCAAAAATGGAAATTGGCTTTTTCGTGTGTCGAAAGGGAAAACTTCCTCCTGCAACATCATAAGCCATCCCAAGATGAACATGTGTGCACAATATGGGCACATTATCACAAACTATGCTCTGATTCTAGCCATAACATTGGTGGTTTGACCTAAATGCCATGAATCCTCGAACATGATAGGTCATTTTGTGAAGGATTTTTTATGATGTTTGCAATTTTTCAAGTTCAATATTTTTTCTTGCAACTGTGACACATAATATGACACCACGCGAAGGTTTCACATTGTTTGGATCATTTTTGAATTTCTTATGCCCGTTTCAAACTATATTCAAAACGGCGGGCATGAAGCTTCTTAGCCCGGGGCTGAGCCTCGCTGAACTTGAAGTGGATCTCTGATGAAATACCATGTTGTGAACCTATAAATGATTTTTTTAAAAATTCACAAGCATTATCTCATGTACTTGTAGTTCAAATCTTGGAAACCTCCTCCCGATTCGGCAGGAATTTGTCTTTTTCATGAGGGATGGACAGAAAGGTTCCAGATACACCGGTTGGGAAATTGTCCATATAAGGTGGTATAGTATTTTTGAAAAATGGTTTGGTACCAATGCCAAACTTTAATTTGGTGGTTGCTTCACAGAACACCCCGATTTCGGCACCTCAAAAATGGAAATTGGCTTTTTCATTGTCGAAAGGGAAAACTTCCTCCTGCAACATCATAAGCCATCCCAAGATGCACATGTGTGCACAATATGGGCACATTATCACAAACTATGCCCTGATTCTAGCCATAACATTGGTGGTTTGACCTAAATGCCATGAAACCTCGAACATGATAGGTCATTTTGTGAAGGATTTTTTATGATGTTTGTAATTTTTCAAGTTCAATATTTTTCCTTGCAACTATGACACATAATATGACACCACGTGAAGGTTTCACATAGTTTGGATCATTTTTGAATTTCTTATGCCCGTTTCAAACTATATTCAAAACGGCGGGCATGAAGCTTCTTAGCCCGGGGCTGAGCCTCGCTGAACTTGAAGTGGATCTCTAATGAAATAGCATGTTGTGAACCTATAAATGATTTTTAAAAAATTCACAAGCATTATATCATGTACTTGTAGTTCAAATCTTGAAAAGTTTTTTGAAATTCCAAATTATGCAATAAATATTTTGTTAATGCAATTTTATTTGTAAATAGTACAATTGTATAGTTCAAATAAAAATATTTGAAAACAGAAAATGGTTTTTGATTAGTTATTCAAATTGAAGCACTTTTCCTGTTAAAAGTTTTTTAAAATTCCAAATTATGCAATAAATATTTTGTTAATGCAATTTTAATTGTAAATAGTACAATTGTATAGTTCAAATAAAAATATTTGAAAACAGAAAATGGTTTTTGATTAGTTATTTAAATTGAAGCACTTTTCTTGTTAAAAGTTTTTTAAAATTCCAAATAAATAATCATCTTAAATTGAAACATCTTATTAATTAAAGAAGAAGCAAATTTAAAAATAGCGGGAAGTCCAAAAGGTTTGCCAAAATCTGAAAAAACGGGTCAACGATCCCGGTTCGTCCCACGAACCGGGACCGATGATCCTCGATCCACGCACTGCCATTAACACGCCTTTGGTCCCGGTTGATGGCACGAACCAGGACCGTTGATCCTTTGGTTCCGGGTGGTAGGACTAACCGGGACCAACGGCCGTGCATGTGGCAGCACAGCAACGCTCGTGCCCCAGACCTTTGGTCCCGGTTGGTGGCACGAACCAGGACCGTTGGTCCTTTGGTCCCGTTTATTGGGATGACCCGGGACCATTGGTTTGTACAGTTAACAGCCTCGGCCTTTCTCCTCCCCAACTCCCCCAATTCACAGAGCACATCGACGCGCGACTAAGGAAAATTTGCGGCGAAGCAAAATCACTCCGGCAGGCTGCCCAAATCCAGAGCGGCCGCTTCACGCCGTCGACGCCCACCGCCGCCGCGCCACCACCGTCTGAGGAATCAACCGCGCACGCTGGAAATCGGCGCCACGGTCACCGTCTGCTCCGACTCCGGCCGTCACGGTTGCCGCTGCTTCCGAGCTCCTCTGGCCTCGTCGACCCGTCCATCGTCTTCGTGGTGAGCTGCTGGTCCTCCAGGACCTCTCCTTTCTCTCTCCCGCTCCGTTTCCTTCTGTCGTCGAGCGCCACTGTCCGCCGCCGTCGGCCGCCGTCGCAGACGACGCTCCGATGACCAATAAGGGGCAGCGCGACCACCGTTAGCTTTCTCGCGACGCGCTAGTTCGAACCCGACCTTCTGCGCGTTCCAGCAAGCACTCTAGTGCCGCTAAGCACTGCCGGCCGACGTGCCCTCCGGCGAGCCCATGTGGCGCCAAGGTGGCACTCATGTGGCGCCCTGACGTGGGCGTCGAGTAAGCTCTGCCAGCGTGGCAGCGCGACGTGGCCCTGGCCCCACTAGTCAGTCACTGTGGGTAAGCAATGCATCTGTGAGAAAAGGTTCCCGGCCTTAGGTGACGTCAGTCTTTACCTATGCTGACGCAATAAAAGTTTAATAAATGTTTAAATAATTTCAGAAAAGAGTTTAATCTTATAAATTTAATAACTAATTATTTCTAAGTGAGAAAATATGTATAATATATCAAAATGTTCAGAAAAATGATATCTACACAATAGACTCATAATCATGCATTGTTTAACAACTTTAATTACAAGTTTAATAAGAGAATGAAATCAACCCCTCGTACGTGATTTCAGGGTCTCTCCTGTACTAGGGTTTGGACCCTTCGGATCTCACTTAAATTGTCAAGCATGCCTTAGGGTTAAATTTCAACTATGTTTAAATTGTCATATCATTATCGATGCCATGTGTTGATTGTTTAACTTGCAGATACTATGGATCCAACACATCAGGAAAACATCCTCCAAGGGATGATCTGTGAAAATGAAGATATCGATATCAATGTCACGAGTGAGTTTCTGAACGATTCCGGTCAGGGAGATGAGTCTCTCAACCGAGGAGACGGCTTCGGTGAGGTAGAAGCCGAAGCCTAGGATAGGGGAGAAGCCGATAAGGAAGAAGGCGACGGCTCCGACAGGGGAAACACCAGCGAGGTGTATATATGTATTTTTGTAATTAAAATGTCGTTGTCTATATATACATGCATATATTAACACTCTTTCTTCTTTTAGCCCTCCGGATCGAGAACTTCTTCCGTAAGAACGAAACTAGGCCCAACAAAAAAGTTGGATGATACTGTGAGGTATAGGATCGACGGGATCGGTGTAGATGGCGAACCGCAAGCTCCCGTTGATGTCGCAAGAAAATTTGTCAAGCAATGCGGAGTTCTTGTGAGGGACTACATCCCGATCACCGTTCAAGAATGGAATCGGCCAAGTGGCGGTGGAGTCCCGTATGTCGGCGACAACGCCAAAGATAAGCTTTTTGACAAGCTCATGACTAATTTCCTCCTACCGGAACCAGATGTGACTCCAGATGTGGAGGAGAGAGCAAGAAGGGAGCTTGTGCAAAGAGTCAAGAAGTTTGCTCTCAGCAAGATGGCCGATGCATTCAAGAACTGGAAGAAGAAACTGTACCATAACTTTGTCAAGGTAGAGAAGACTCCGAATTTCAATGAAGCCGGCTATGCTAAGTTAAGACACCAGTGGGAGGATTTTGTGAAGTACAAGACATCGGAGAAAGCTAAGAAAAGGTCTAGAATAAATACGGACAACGCTGCTAAGAAACTGTACCATCATAACATGGGGCCTGCTGGCTACGCCGGTTGCATGCCTAAGTGGGATGCACTTGAGGTCAATTACATAGATGCTGGGATCAGACCAGAGCCCGCAACATGGACACCACGGGCGAGAAACTGGTTTTACGGCCATGGGGGCACGTTGGACAAAGAAGGGAGGGCAATATATAATCAGAAACATAAAGATGATCCCCTACTACCCATCAACGGTATTAGAAATGCAGTAGATGATGTTGCAGCGGGATGGTTCGTTCCTGATAGAGAGAACGACGAGCTCACACGGGCCCTTAAAAATCCTGAACACGATGGACGAGCACGAGGCACACCAGGCTCCAAGTCGTGGAAGGTTGCCTTCCCCTCGGAAATGAAGAGATATCCCGATAAAAGTCATCAGAGGAGAAAGGAAAGGGAGGCAGCTGAGAAAGCGGCTGCTGCAAACCGGTTGCGTAATGTAGAAGAAGCATTAAAGCGGCACCAGGATCAACTCGACATACTTAGCCAGCAAGGTACTAGCGGCCAATCTTAGCGGCACGTGGTAGAAGCTGCACTCGAGGGTACCGGTGCCCCATCGAATAAGAAAAGCAGCGTCGCTTCCACGCAGCTCCATGATGTTGATGATGATGCACCGACGACATCTCCTCCTAAACGCTACCCAGTGGATGATATCACGGAGACAACAGCTTGTGAGCTAAAGGTGCAGGTTATGAACTTAAGGGTGACGGCGGCGGTCGGCATGGCGGTACCAATTGGGCCTAACCCAACTTGGCATTGCAAACCGGTTCCAAAAGGGTACGCTGTCGTCACGGGGGATGAGGTGAAGGAAGATTTTGAGGAGCTGAAGCTAGACCACCCTGCAGGGGAAGATATGGAGCCGACTCAACTAGGAGAAGCCAAAGGGGGACTATTCTATGGCTAAAGGAGCGCATCATGCTTCCAAATTATGTGCCGCCAAGGCAACCCACTCCTCAGAGCAGCAATCCACCTTCGCCGCCACCTCACCATTCTCCAGCGCAACTGTCGCCTTCACCGCCTCACCGCTCAGCGCAACCGTCTCCATCACCGCCTCAGCCGTCTCCACCGCTGTGTCAGCCGTCTTCGTCCCCTGAGCCTCAGAGACAAAAGCAGAAGTATACTAAGGGGGGCAGCACCACCAGCAGCAGCAAGAGCACGTTCCGATCACCGAAACGTAAGCAATCGCCCCTCCCAAGAGTACCTCATCAGAATATGAAGATGCTACCTTGCGAGAGGACAAATGAGGAAACTGATGCGGCCGCAGCTGCCCATTATGAAAAGTGGAAGATTGACATGGCTAACAAGAAAAAGCCGATAGAGGCATTTTTCCCGGTCACCGCAGAAGATAAAGCCAAAGCAGCCGCACGTAAGATTCAGCTTCACCAACCCATAGCGCTCATATCAGACTATAATCGCTCTATTAACAATTCGGCTGAGGCAAAAGAGCGGAGAGTCGGGAAGAAGTTGCCCAGCTCGGACAACAGAAAAATCAATCGATTGAACCGCTCAAAGTGTACGATACCAATGAGTGGATGATCCAGGAGCGGCATGATCCGAACATTGATCCGGAGTTTGTTCGACTATACGGAGAAAAAGCCTAATTATATGGATTGTCTATTACTGAGTACATGAGCTGTATGCATGAGTTCGAGGGGTACCAAGAAACAGTATACGTGTACCAGTACGGGGCTCCTCTCGTCAAACCCGAGTTAGTCAAAGATCTACCAACAAAAATGCGAAGATTGCATAAATGGTATATCCAAGCATGTGCTGATTCCAAAAACTGGATCTATGCTGCATATAAACACCACCATTACGGTCATGGAGATGGCTTCATACTGATTAAATTTCCAGAATTATTTCAGTTTTACCAACAAGACGCCCTCGACAAAGCTATCATCAGTGCCTATTGTTTGTAAGTATTATTAATTTCTGTAATTAAGTCTTTCTAGCTCATCTCATTCGTTGCTTGTATAATCTTACTAATCACTATACTAATTATATATGCAGAATGAAGATTCAAAAATGCAACAAAGGATAAATCTATGACCTTGGGTTTGTTGACTGTTATTTCGTTTATGAAGTTACTCTAAAAACAAATCCCAAAGAGACAGAGGATAACTTGTTCCAAGCGTTGAAGTATTTCAGCAACAGAAGAGAAATACTATTTCCTTACAACGATGCGTGAGTGTTACTGTCTTGTACAAATTCTATTTTCAATTACTCGATGTTAAGCGTATAATTGACTCATGTTATATTTTGTTAGTGTGTCAAGCTTCCACTATATTCTCTTAATCATTTCTGTTGACACCGGAGTAGTAAAAGTCCTAGACTCGAAACGCACACCATTAGAAAAGTGGACGGACATGCAGGAATGCCTCCAGAGGGCTTGGAAACGGTTCACCATCAAAACTAGGGTTGTTTGGAAGCCAGAGCTTACATTTCAACCATTGACTGTAAGTACTACTTGCTAGATCCACGCATCTCTTTGATTCTAGTTTCAATACCACCATTATCATGCTTGATTATTATTTTGATTGAACTCCGTTCTCGTAAAGTGCTTGAGGCAGGAAGCCGAGAATAACTTATGTGGATACTATGTCTGCGAGTTCATTCGTCAGACGACCAAAGAGAAAGGGGCAGACCGGAACATCAAAAAAATTGAAGTACGATAAACAATAATCATAACTTTATTTTATTACCACCAATTGTGTTTAGTTTCATTCATATATATTGATCCTCTTCTTTATATTAGATCAAACGGATGCGGGACGGTCTTCTATCACAAGAATGCGTGCAAGCAATTCAAGAGGAAATTGCCGGATTCTTGTTAGAACAAGTCATAGATCCGAAAGGAGAATACTATTACCCACTTCATTTGGAAGGGTAAAGTGTATAAAAGAAGTGTAAATTAGATCAAATTCGTGTGAGAGTATCGTTTGTAATTATAATATGTTTCGACCAAGAAGACGAATGAGACTGTGTATATATTTGTGATCATGCATGATGTGTAATATATATATCGTGGTTTCATTATTGCTATATATATGTAGTACCATTAAATTTATAAAAAAATCCTGCCGTGGCAGAAAAATAGCCCGAAATCCCGCCACGGCACAAAACCCTGTCGCGGCATAGAGACCAACGATCCCGGTTCGTGCCAAGAACCGGGACCAATGATCCACCCCCGCCCGTCTCTGGCACTACCACGTGGGGACCCATTGGTCCCGGTTTTTCCCATGAACCGGGACCAATGATCCACCCCCTCCTAGCTCGCCCGCCCACGTGGAGACCCATTGGTCCCGGTTCGTGCGCGAACCGGGACTAGCATTAGTCCTGAGTGATTGGTCCCGGTTCTGGAACCGGGACCAATGGCCCTTATGAACCGAGACTAGAGGCCATTTTTCCACCAGTGTGACTAGCAGATAAATTAGCATACATGTGCCATCGCCCTTTGGGCATCGCCAACTAGTGGCCAGTGGTTCTGAAATATAAAAAGTGGGCAATATGGTACAATGTTCAATAGAATGGCAGCCTCTATGTCCAAAAGGTTGCATCCGTTGTCGCCATTGCCGTTCAAGCGTCGCGAGCACAGATGACCTGCTGCCTGCGAGCGATCCAGGCAATGCGATCAAGGTCGGTGATGGTGTACAGGTCGGTGAGCATGATGGCAGTCTGCTCGGCCATGATCTTGGATTCGGCTTCCTTGGCCTTGGCCTCTGCCTCCAACACCCTAGACCTGGCCTCGGCCTCCTTGGCCTTGGCATCGGCCTCTCTCACCCTTGCCTTCGCCTCGATCTTGACTAGCCTGGCCTTGGCGCTGGCCTCTTTCTCTTTACGCCGCTGCTCTTCCCTCTTGGCGATGGCCTCTTCCTTCTTCTCCATGATCTTCGTCAGCGTCTCCTGGAATGCCAACGAACCAGTCTAGCGGGCGTTGTCGGCCTTCGTAGCCTTGTGGCCTCCAGGTCGGCGGGCACGGGCGCCTACAGGGTTGGCGAAGCCTTCGTTATTGCCGCTGCCGTCTAGGTCAATGACACCCGCCCGTAGAAATATTGCTCTTGCCCTTCTTCTTGTTGTCGAGTTCTTTCCAAAGGCCTTGTGGCCTATTGGAACTTGCTGCACTCCGCATGGATGGCGCCCCATCGGTTGGAGAGAGAGATCATTTCGATCGCTGTAGAAGGCATCCTTGCCGAATTTCTAGGCCTCATGAAAGAACTTGCCCATCTTTTTCCAATAGGAAAAGCCCTTTTGCTCGGCGCCGCATAATGGATCTTGCGAAACCTCCATCCAAGCCTTGCATAGGACCTTGTCCTCCTCGGTGGTGTAGCTCGCGGTTCGTTGTCTCAACTTCTTGGTGTCGACGAGCGACGTTGCAAGTGAATCGGCCAGCGACGCGACAGTGACCCCCACGACGATGAAAGCGCCATCGTTTCTGAACAATGACTCGTCCGCAATTTTTTAGGCATCTTGCTGCGTCTCCTGCTACTGCATCTCTGCCTGCGTCTCTGCGTTGTCGCCATAGCCGTCGCCATACTCGTGGTCACCCTTGTTGATCATGTCATTCATGGCGTCCTCGACATCGTTGGCCACGAAATCCTGCAACGAATTTGGCCTGGGTGAAGAGACGGGAGCGGTGTGCTGGCAAAGACGAAGAAGATGGCGCGATCATACCGTTCCTTCGTCGGTTGGCAGCGCGTCCGGCATTCCGCCGAACAGGTTGACTGGTGCCAGCATGTCCGCGGCGGAGATGGAGCGCTGTTTCTTCGACGCCTCCAGGGCTGTGTCTGTGGTCGCTGGAGTGCGGTTGAGGTCGATGGCGGGCTCTCCCGCCTCCGACGACGCCGTGCGGGGATGGACGAACCGGGAGAGCGAGGCGACGATCCTAGTGTGGGCTCTGAGCGAAGGTGTGCGCGGGCATGGTGTAATGGGCTGGACGCAAGGGGTGGACGTGACGGAGCTGGTAGAGGATGCACCGGCCATGGAAAAGTCGTCGGCGCCGAAGGCCAGTGTGCCACCGAACGCGGCGATCATTGCCTCCTGCTTTATCATGTGCACGACGTGCTTGGCGGTATCCACTGCCAGCTCCTTTTGGTTGGCCATGTTCTGCGCGGCGAGGATACGCTCGTTCTCCTCCCGGCGCTCCTTCTCGAGCTTGGCTTGGACGAGTCGACCTCACGCCGCAAGCCGCTGGCCGGCCCGCTTATCCGTCTCAATTTTCCGCTCCGCCGGTGTCATGTTGGTCGTTGGCTTCTTCGGCCGGCCGCTCGTCTTGGCGGTAGGGACGCCAGAGGGCGTAGCGTCGACCATGGCGGTGGGATCCATCGCCTTTCCCGTCGCTCCTGCCAGTGGGAATTTTGGGAGAGGTTTTTTGAAGGGAGAAGTGGAGTGGCCTGTGTTCCACTGGCGGGAGGGACCGCCAGCAGATATGGTCGGACACACGCCCAGACGCTGCATGTTCGGGCCGACACAGTGGTCACGCAAATTAGATGCACGGATAGATCGAGTCAAAGGCGTCGGATGGATGGGTCGTGCTACTCCGACGCTGCTCACGTCCATGCTAACGGGTTTGAATGCGCCGGAACAGGTTGGGTCGAAGATGCCCTAGTAACAGCGATCTGAGCATCGTATCCCGAACGAATAGGCATCACGACACGCCAAAAGCGAGCGGACCCTGCCGCCACCATCGGAGATCCCGGTCCCTTCCTTCGCGCGGACTCCACCAATACATCGCAGTGGAACATGGGCGCGGATGGACAAGGCAACGACGTCTCGCCACCATTCTGGCCAATTGAAAAAAAATGATTAGGCCGTTCGGCAGACCGATGGACACGGCCGTCTGCAACTGATGCCGACGCCGTCGACCAGAGGTCGGCCGGGTTTCACGCGACGGACCAGACGATAACTGGCCTTTCCTGGTTGTAGCCTTTCGGTTCCGTGTGCCGCAACCGGTTTACTGAGAGTGACATAAACATGGGGACGGCAGGTCCCAAACCGATGAGCTGCACCTGAGCGGTGCACAGCGCACAGAGGAATCAGATGGACACTGCATCGTTTGAAACAAATCGGCACATGCACGGCATGCTTAGAATTTTCTCGCAGCCAAATGCGGTTCTTTTTTTTTTTTTTTTTTTTTGCGAATCCCGAATGCGGTTCTCTCGCTGAGATGCTCGTGCACGCCACACTTTTCTCTTGACAAATCCATGCATATTCCGATCGAGCAAGGACATACTACTCCTCCGTACTAAATTATACCAGGAGGTCTTAGGTTTTTCGTGAAACATGGGTGTCTAGACATATTTTAACCTGTGGGTTCACTTATTTTATTCCAAACATAAATACTAAAAGATGTCTAGATACTTATATTTTTAAAAAGGCTAAAGGAACTTAAATTTAAGAACGATCATCCCCTCCCTCTTATGGCCAAGGGCAAACCGTAACCGGCTAACCCCCCACCCCCGCGCCCATACTCCCTACCCCTCCACTAGCAGCCGCCGTCGGTCAAATCATGCGCGGTGCCAGCGGTTGCGGGATTTCGTTTCCCGGGCACAATGAGATCATGCATGGCGGTTTATTTCCTAGCGACTGCGCAGAACGACGACGGTCAACATGGCCTAGAGTGGCGGTGGTGAGTGAGTTGATAGGGGTACAGTGTCCGACAGAGAACCGAACGAGAGTCCGCTTACGGTACATGCATGTGAGTGTGACCAGGGTCACCGCACTGCTGTCTGTAATTACCAAACCCTGTAATCATCTCGCCAGAATTGGTAAGAATAAGCACTTTACTGACGCAGGTTCCGAGGTCCGGTTTTGTCGGTTTAGATCCTGCCGTGCCGTGCCATCCATCTGGACGTTCCTTTAGGCCTTTCACAATGGGTGTTTCTTAGCGCAGTATCCTAGGTGCTTTGCTTATGTGGCATGTCATTTAATGAAGAAAGATGGTGTTGTTGTATCTTAGCTAAGCTACACCCCTTGCACGGTATCATAGGCAAAAAACTTGGCTAGACCAATCACATACATGCATGAGACTAAAATCATTAAATACAACACCGCTAAGAAACACCATCTAAGAAACAATGCATTGTCATTGTTATTTCTTAAGTTTTAATTACTTCTATGAAAACGTGCTAAGAAACACCCCATTGTGAAAGGCCTCACAGTACGAACGCCGAATGCAGGGCTGTAATGACGGCGATCTGAGCATCGTAGTATCGCGAACGAATAGGCATCACCACACGCCAAAAGCGAGCGCACCCTGCCGCCACCATCGGCGAATCCTGATCCCTTCCTTCGCGCGGACTCCACCAGCACATCGCAGCGGAACGTACATGGGCGCGGATGGACAAGGAACGACGTCTCGCCAACTGAAAAAAAAACACTGATCCCGACGCCGTCGACCAGAGATCGGCCGGGTTTCACGCCACGGATCAGTCACAAATTAAACCCCATGGGCTCGTCGATCGCGGCGGCCGGTCTTGCTCGCTGCCGGCTGCTGGTGTGTCACGTCAGGTCCTACTCCTGCCAACTTGTCCATCCTCTGCCAGCACGCCGATCTTTCCAAGTCCGAACGCTCGATGATAACTTGTCCATCCTCTGCCAGCACGCCGATAATTCCGCAGCCAAATGCGCGCGGTTCTCTCGCTGGGATGCTCGTGCACGCCACGACATACTACTCTTCCATTCTAAATTAGAGAAAAGTCCAATCAAACCTTAGCTAAATCAAACCTCTGGTCTATTTTGAAGCTTATGTCGTTTGATTTGGAATTTAGGTGACATGGCCGGTCAAACCTAGGATGTTGACTTAGGACCACATGGCAGACTCATATTCATGTCTTTCCCCTGATTCAGCTTTAGGTCACCGCTTGAATTCTTCCCTTCCCCTGGGCAAACACGATGAACAACACGCGGCTGGCAGATTACCAACGACGCCCTCCTACTCTCCTCCTCCAGTTCAACGTACGCGCAGCAAACTGATCGAAGGACAAACTAGCTAGCTGATTGAGTATCTAGAGGATTGAAGCTAACCAGCTATCTACGCATCGGCCAAGCTTGTTCCCAGTCGCTGCGCCGACGTCCGGGAGGGCATTGAGCACGAGTAGTCGCTGCGCCCTCGGACGACAGAGTCAACCCATCCACAGTGCACGTCGTCGAAGCATGCCATCGCGTGCGAAACCTGCCACGACGGTTCGGCTTGGTGATCCATCGACTCCCGGCGCGGCAGACGCTCCCGATGCCGTGCGCTGCGGCCGGCTTGCCGTCTGTGGTGGCTGACATCTTCGTGTTCGGAGATTGGAGAATTTTAGGGAGTCAGCAACAAATGGATGGATATGACGAGTGGGTCAGCATTGTCACTGAGACTATACAATTATCCCGGTCGGGATTAGTGCTTTCCCGGTGTGCCAAACATATCCAAGGTTGAGATTGACCGGGATCCGAAAATTTGGTGTGCTGATTTCAGGGATTGAAACTTTAAGGTTTGATTTAACTAAGATCTACAAGTTTAAGGTTTGATTTGAACTTACCAGGATGTCTTAGGTTTTTTCTGAAACATGGGTATCTAGACATATTTTAATCTGTAGGTTCACTTATTTTGTTCCAAACATAAAATATTAAAAGATATCGAAATATTTATATTTTTTTAAAGGCTAAAAGATCTTATATTTTAGAGCGGAGAGAGTAGTATTTAAGAACGATCATCCCCTCTCCCTCTTGCAACCAAGGGAAAACCGTAACCGGCTAACCCCACCCCCGCGCCCCTACTCCTTACCCCTCCACTAGCGGCCGCCGTCGGGCAAAGCCTGCTGCGGTGCCGGCGGTAGCGGGATTTCCTTCCCCCGTCACAATGAGATCATGCAAGGCGATTTATTTCCTGACGGCTGTGCAGAACGACGACGGTCAACATGGCCTAGATTGGTGCAGGTGAGCGAGTTCATAGCGGTGGCTTCTTGCTTGTGGAGGAGGCGCCAGAGCACGATGCCTGTCACAACTCTGTCCCTTGGCGACCAGGGGCGGAGCTGGAACTCCAGACACCCTGATGCACCACTTGAGTAAAGCATACAATTTTCGAACAACAATCTACTATATAAATATGTGGTTGATATTTTCTAACATAGATAATATGACATAACAAGAGACAACGTATAAATATAAATGAGCAAGCAATAAAAAATGAAAGTGCGTATTATATTTATGAAACAAAGGACAAGTTACTTAAAAAAGATGTCTTGCATTTTTAAAATCCAAAATAAATCATCAAACACCAAGCCTCGGTAGCCTGCAAAATAAACAAATAGATTCAATTTTCAAGTTGAATATAGCAGAATGACAAGAATTGTAGCAATCAAGTAGCTAAAGGTTTCACGTTACCTTTTATTCTTTTAGTACATTCGATTCCTTAAAGCCATGAAATATTTAACCACTTGATCATTGGTAACTTTCTTCATTTCTTCTTTCTCCACATAACAAATGACATCATCACTCAAGCTATTATCATTGAGGCGATTGCGCAAAAATGTTTTCACTAGTTTCATAGCTGAAAAGCACCTCTCAACTGTAGCAGTGGCAACGGGCAACACAATCACTAGTTTCAACAACCGATAAAACAAAGGATACATGATATGCCTCCGTGTCTCCACCATTTTTTTAGAAAGCTCAGTGATTGTTGCTATGTTGGAAAAGCTATCATCTGTGCGTACATCAGCAATATATAGGCGCAGATCTTTATCAAGATCCCTCAATTCCCTAGAATCAAAATCTCGAGGATATAGTTTAGCCAAGTTTATCAAACTCTCCAAATTAAAATCACGAAACGAGTCTCTTGGACTCAAAGCCGCTGACCAAACAAGCAAGTTGGAGGATGTCTCACTGAACCGACCATCAAGCTCTTGAACTAGCCAATCAAAAACATCATTAAAGCAATCAACCTGATAATGATGTTTGTTGGTAATTCCAGTTGCTTGTCTTTTTTTTTTTGGATTAACATAGGCGTCTTCCATGTCTAACTCTTCAATCTCGTATTTCTCACAAAAGCCATGAACTTCAACTAGCAGAGTTTCCCATCCGTGTTCTCTAAGCTCATTCAAAACAGTTCTAGTTGACTTCACACATTTCATGGCATTTACTATGTCTTGATCCTTCCGCTGCAATGCTAATGACAATGTGTTTGTAGTAGTAAGAATTATCAACATGAGATGCAAATAGAAGACAAAATCGAATGACTGAAAGTACACTAGAAGACCATTTGCTTGGTCTCTGTTTGTTCTATCAGTGTCTTCTTCTCCCACAAATTCTAGAACTTTAATTACTCATCGGAACAAGTCAACCAAACTTTTAAGTGTTTTTGCATGAGAACCCCAACGAGTGTCTCCAGGTCTTTGAAGGCATTGTTCTTGATTTAGTCCTGTACCTGTTGTAAGCTGCCTACACCCTAAAGCTTTGCTCATTTCTTCAAGATTGATATCTCTAATCATATCTCTTCTCTTGGAAGATCCACCTACCACATTTAACAAGGTAGTAATCATACTAAAGAAATTACTAACTTCTTTATGCTTTCTGACCACAGCCACAACAACTAACTGAAGCTGGTGAGCAAAGCAGTGGACATAATAAGCCGTGCTATTTTCTCTCATTATCAGTGATTTGAGGCCATTGAACTCACCTCGCATATTACTAGCACCATCGTATCCTTGTCCTCTCACTTGATTGTAACTCAGCTTGTATTTTGCAAATAGAGAATCAATTGCAGTCTTGAGATATGAAGAAGTTGTTTCTTTCACATGAACAAGACCAACAAAACTTTCTTTAGAATCTCCAAAACTATCAACATACCGTAAGGCCACTGCCATCTGTTCTTTGCAAGAAGCATCTCTAGATTCATCAACAAGCAAACAAAACATATTATTTCCAACTTCTTTAAGAATAGATTGGACTATAATATGTGCAAAACCTTCAGCAATATCTTTCTGGACCTCCGGAGACCCCATCGTAGCATTCTTTGCAGCATCTTTTCTCATAGCCTTGCCTACAATTGAATCATGCTCAGCTAAGAAGTCACGAACTTCCAAAAAATTACCTTTATTGTGGGAGTTCTTTGATTCATCATGGCCTCGAAAAGGCAATCCTTGCTTGAGCAACAATCTAGCTGTGTCAATTGAGGCATTTAGTCGAGTAAAATAAGCTCTCTTAGCTGCTTCACTTTGAATGTTAATAGCAACATCAATGTGCTGGTCTCTTCTTAGCAAATCAACACATTTTTTCATTGCTTGATTATGAATACTATCCACATCACCAACATGATCTTTTAACCTCACCTTCATGTGCCAGCTATTCCAACCATTCACAACAAATGCCTCGTACCCAGCTTCCTTCTTGCTGCCACGGTCCCTAAACAAGAAACAACAAAAACAATATGCTTTGTTCTTCTCTTCACTATATTCAAGCCAGCTTCCAAATTCATCAAACCAATCAGGATTGAACCTTCTATTTCTATCTCCAAACAATGAATATGGAAAAGCAATTTCTCTTGGCTGGCAAGGTCCGTTAACCAAGTACTTTCTTCTTACCACTTCTTTCAAATTGGGATGATAATGTTCTATCAATTTTCTCTTGCCTGGATCATATTGAATCTCCTCTTTCCAATTCATTTCTTCCGAGACATCTTGTGATGTGCGTTTTCTCTTGACAACAAACCTGTCCATTATGCACCTGTGGTTTGATAAACAAAAGTTTCAGATGAGCCATTAAAATTTGGCAAATTAATCATACATATACACTGTAAAAATTCTATTATTCTAATTTCTAACCAAGTACAGCTTTATGAAATTTATCTAGTAACCAAAATCCTCTCAAAATATCAGTATAATGGGGAGTTCTCGGTGGAATTAACAATAAAAGTTTGCACTACAGATTTATCAGGGAATGTAGCCGATTGAACCAGGCCTGGATCATGGATCGGACAAACAATGAGAAGAGGAGCTGGAGCGGGGGGTAGCACCTGACGCTGACGGGCTAATGATTGCCGGCTATCGCCTGATCGGAAATTCCAGAGCTGCGCGTCCGCGTGATCGCCGTGCGCCCGAGTCGCCGTCTTCAACTATTCCGCTGTAGGCGTCCCGGTCTTGGCGTCTCGCAGTCAAGGGCGGCGGTTGTTGCGCTATTTTTGTTTTCCTTTGATCGATTGAGCAAAGCATACGGGATAAGACACGACCAGGTACGTACCAGGTATAGTACACAAGGGCGTCTGTCGATATAGACTTGAAAAAAAAAGACGAAGTCACGGACGTGGTCATGCGGCAAGTCTCAAGACAGTTGTCTTGGGTCACCGTGATGCACACTTCCTAGGCCATCCTGATGCACAGGCCCAATTTCGATGGCAGGTACTAGTAAAAATATTTTGGTCCCGTATTCATGTGCATCAGGGTGGGCCTATTGGGCTCCGCCCCTGTTGGCGACAACGCGGTCTGAGCCCGCTCCTGCGGGAGGCCTTGCCTGGCGGTTTGGACATGGCGAAGATATAGGGCAGGACGACCAGGGCTCGAGACAACACCAGGCAGAGCTACCATCGACGGCGGGGCTCATGCCCTCAGCCCAAATCTAGGCCCATCCGGGCCTGATTTAGATTGGACGAGCCCTGCAGTCTACATGGTTTTAGGTGCTTCCAGAAGACCTTAGAGCCCACCCCGCGGCCAGGCAGTGGTTGGGGTGCTGGATCTGGTCAGACCGTCCTTGATCCATTTCAAGTGCCCCGTATTAGGCTGCATGCTGAGTGAGGACAAGCTGATTGGCCCGCCCTCCATCAGTACTTGTTTACCATGACTCCTTATGTATACAATTGATTATACTCCCTCCGATCCAAATTAATTGACTCGAATTTGTCTAGATTGGGATGTATTTAGACATGTTTTAGTGCTAGATACATCCAAATCTATACAAATCCAAGTCAATTAATTTGGATCGGAGGGAGTAAAAGAATCAAAACATGACTACTTAAGGAGTGGAGACTTTTGGCTTCCGAGCACCGGTGCTGATGCTATTTTCAAAAGAATCAAAACTCATATTTGTAAGTTTCTAATATTTTTAAAAATATATTCGGATGTAGCCTTCTGACAAACGTGTAAAATACAAATTTTAAATACTTTGTATTTTAAGCTACCCAAAAATGACAAGAGCGTGCATATGTGTATTCTGGTCAACCTGTTGCATTATGTTTGAAAAAACCAGTACTGCTAAAATTTCTTCGTAAATAAATGACAAAACATGATAAAGTTTTTGCTAGTGTTAGTAGTTATCGTTAGGTGGTCAATTGACCTATTCGTAATTTTTATCAGTTTTAGAACTGTTTGTACTGTTTATCAATAAATCTGTGGAATTTAGCAGAGAAAAAACCACAGATTTGTTTTCAAACAGAGAAAAAACCACAGATTTGTTTTCAAACAAAGTGGCATGGAACGTGAAATTACTGGGGAGTGAACCTGCCTTGACGCGAATCGAGAACCAGTTCCGGTGTGCGGCAGCACGGGCCCACAGGACGGTCGCCCATTCCGCCCACCGCTTCATGCCTGTAAACTCAGGTGTAGTTAGTTAACCCACCTTCCCATGTTACCAAACTGCCCCTGGACGTCTATATATCTCAATCCAAACCGCACCCTCACTTCAGTCTCCCAAGCCTCCCAAACCACCAGACAACTGCCGCAACCGGACACCAGAACCTCCGCTCCGCCCCCCAAACTAACTTCCTTCTCGCTCGCGCTCTCTAATCTCTAGAAATCTCATGGCTACGGCGGCTACCAGTCGGCCCAGCGGCCCGATCCTATCAATTCCGAACTACGGCTGCGCCTCCCCCAACCGCGTCAAGCTCGCCGCCGCCGTCGTCGCCCGCTCGCCCGGCAAGTCCGTGAGCGTCTCCTCGCCGTCGGGCGCCAGGAGCCGGCCGTCCTGCATGTGCTCCCCGACGAACCACCCCGGATCGTTCCGCTGCAGCAAGCACAAGGAGCGCAAGCAGGAGACTACGGCCTGCCACGGCCACGGCCACGGCAAGGTGGCCTCCCCGCCTTCGCCAGCTTCCCTCGGCAGCAGCGGCGCCTCCAAGCTGGGGACGAAGCGCACGGGCAGCGCGCTGGTGCGGGTCGGCGGAGCCGTGGAGAGCGGGACGTGGGCGCGCCGGGCGCTCTCGCCGTCCCCGCAGTCACCGCACCGGAGACGCGCCGCCGGCGGGTTCCGGCCCCGGCCCAGCCGCCTCTCCGCCGTCTCCTTCGCCGGTGAACAAACCAGCCAACCAACCCGTCGACATGCCATGGAAGCAAGATCCTAATAGTACATACAGTCCATAGGAAGGAAATTGGGGAAAATTTTGCCTGAATAATTCACCCACCGGGACGATCTTCCGTCAGCTGTAAGTAATTAGCCGGCGGAGACTGCAGTTTTAGATCCAAGTCAGTCAGTCCGTCCCCGATGTGTATACGGCCGTTGCTGTTCTTTTTGGATATACTGTACTACATGAGTGAGGAATGGATACATGCATCTGAAGGCTTATCCTGTTATCCAGCATGGATGATTATTGTTGCTATTACAACAACTTTCAGTTTTGGATAAGCAGTTGAGTGACCGGTGGCGTCTCGCCGTCGCTATGTTCCTCCCGTCATGCGACAACCGTGCCCCCACCCTGATCATCAGGCCAGCCAAGTTGGAGCGCGGGGAAAGCCTCCTATTCCGACGGAAAAATCTCTATTGAACTTTCCATGATGCAGCTGAAGTGAACCGAGGACTTGTCCTCTTCCCTGTTGCGATGTTTTCTGCTGTAAAATTCTTGGTGATGCTATTGACGATCTGAACCAGAACCGAAGATTTGTTCTGTTCATGGCCGTCGACGACGAGTAATAAGCAGGTCAAACACATGAGAGCATAGCTTGATCATAACATGCCCTGATGCCCACAGTACCCACCGAGCACTTTCTCAAGGTTGGACTCGATCGCGCGCGCGCACGCACAAGTGGACTCGATCGACACTTTGGAAGAAGGACGGTTGGACTCTGGTGCCACGACAGGAACGGTACGTTGGAAGGAAGTTGCCCTCGCAGCAAGGCAGGATGGAGACACTGCACACTCGGACTACTGGAGTTACTCTGAACTTACCCTCGCATGCCCACACGTTTGGGGAAGGCGACACGGACTGGTTATTCGTGCCTGCGTTCTGATGCTGCGTGCCGCCGAAAATCGAACCGCATAAAGCGCGAAAAGGGGAAGCCCGATTCGATGTGCATTATTGCGAATTTCTTTTTTTCCAGTAGAGTTCGATCTGATTAGACTTTTATCCCAGTAGAGTTCGATCTGATTAGATTCTGTTGGAAGCTCGCACCCTCCACCCAGGGTCGCGCCACCAGCCCCATGCCGGGCCGGGCCGGGCCGGGCCGCCCGTCCTGCCTCTGAGCTCTCACCGCGCCGCCCATCTTGCATCGGAGCCCCGCGTCCCCCATATTGCTCCCGTCCCACGCCGGAGAGAGGCGGTGGTGGCCACCATGTGGTCAACACGATGGGTAGATATGGATAAAGAGATTTTTTTTATTTGGACTAACAGGTGGGTCCTAGTCCACATCAGCCTAGAGAGTGGGTCTTGCTCTAACTTCGGGTGTCAATTCCGTTTTAGTGTACATTGTAATAAACTTGCCGCAGAGTTGACATACCATGTTGTATATCCCAGTTTTTTCCCTCGGGACAGCGCTAGGGATAGAACGCTTCCCATCGTCCTGGTTCCTAGGCATGGACATGGTCAACGAGGGCAACCCCGTGTGCACTCTCCTTCTCTCTCTCACGTCTTTCTTCGCCAGTGAGGACGAAGACGAAGTTGGGGGAAGGAGCTACCAGACGTCAAGGAGGAGGATAAGCAGCACATGCCACCAGCCGTGGTCGCGCCATCGGGCTAGGACAAGGACAAGGCCACCTGCACCACCATTGAAGCATCCAAGGCGAAGAAGGATGCCAAGTGGCAGTGGGAGGGGCCGGAGGATGTCATCCAGCTCTCTGCCTACCAGGTGGAGTCCGACATCGATTGTCGCCGTCGCCGCCGCTGTCGGAGGGGTGCCCAGCCCTGCGCCTAGGTATGGTGGCATGCCGTGTGTTAATCGCCACCAATCGCCCCACCCACGCCCATGACGCTGCCGCACTAGCAGCCACCACCACCGCGTGCGTACTATCTGTCGGGGCCATGGTCACCACCGGTGTTCACCGACCTCTCCAACGAGCCCGGTGACTAGGAACCGCCGCCACCATCGCCGTGATGGCCGCTAGATGCCCTAGCCATAGCTTACGGTTTATTTTTAGTTATATATTTTCATTTCATTTTCTAGTATGTAAATTAATACTATTATGTAATATATCTAAGTTTTCATTTTTATCTTGGTATTTTTAGTGTTTTGTATTTCGTGGGAAAAATGGGTCGAGACCGCTGGGGGCACCCCCGACCCATATGGGCAGAGCCCAAAACAGCCCATTTTCGTGTCCGTGGGCCAACTCAAATGGACCGATTCGGACACATACCATATCCGTTATGGATCGACTCAGTGAAGATACCCTTAGAACTCCCGCCAGTCATCGAGATCCAGGTGCGGAGCTCCCCCATCGATTCCGAAGACTGTGCTGCAGGGCTAGCTCTTCTCTTCACAAAGCTGCTCGAAGGCACCTTGTAAGAAGTCTTCCGGCCCACCTCCTGGCTCCCCTATGTAGAAGCCTTTGGCGCTGCTTCCATGTTCTGGTGCAGAGCCCCAAAATCTGGGGCCGACGCAGCCGGCCTAGGATCCGTGCAGAATGTCAATCAGATGCCGACCTTGCCGGCCTAACTCTCCCATTTACCTTGCTAGACATTGCTAGTAGCCACGGAGAGAGAAGGAGAAACGCTAAAACCATCGCCGCCATCTTCATCAGAACAAGAATCAGGGTTAGGGTGTGTAGAGTATAGGAAGGAAATGTGCACTCCAAGAGCAGCTGGTCAACTTATACTACTCCCTCCGTCCGCAAATAAGTATACATCTAGGAATATTAGAAAAAATAGTTCTCTTTCTTCATTTATGAGCCTTCAGCAAACATAAAGGAGGAGAAAGAGGATTGGTGGATGATGTGGACGAGAAGAATGAAGATTGGAGCATGAAGTGAGGAAGAGATTACGAGGAGCTTATTGCATTTATTAATGTAGATGTTCATTTTTTTTGGACAAGTCTTGAGTGCTAGTGTACACTTATTTGTGAACGGAGGGACTACACGATACGCCCGAGGAAATACTACTCCCTCCATTCACAATTACCTCGCATCCTAGGTTTATTCAAAGTCAAATTTTACAAACTTTGATCATATATTTAGGAAAAAATATCAACAAAAAAATATATAATCAATTGTATTAAAATTTTCATATTCTATATTTTTATATTATATCACCGAAAATAATAGATGTCCATATTTTTTCTTATATTTTCGGTAAAACTTTGTAAAGTTTGACTTTGACTAAACCCAGAACGCAAGGTAATTGTAAACCGAGCGAGTACTACCTTAGCCAGGGCTACGTACGTGGCGCTTGCCCGTTGCCAGCCATGGCACGCGCCAAGGTCCCATCTCTATCACTATCAGCATCACTGCTCTAGGTGAGTAGGACGGAATAACTGCCTCGCCGACCATCAGTTCCTTCCGACCGTCCGACGGGTGCTACTATACGTGCTGTGCTCCGTCTTCCTCTTGCCGGAACCAGAGGCAATGCAACCGCCAAACACACACTGATTTCATAGCGGATACTTCCACTTCCGTGCCACGCGTACGTGCCCTGGCCGGCCGGTGGCATCGCGCAACGCGCACGCACGTCAGGGTGCACACGCGTCCTTGTCATGCAATTGCATGGTCCGTTCCTCGTCAGCACCAAACTAGGTAGCTTCTTCGTGGTGATCAAGGAACCCGTGTGTACAGGCGAGGATCATCTGGTCGATCGTCGCTGTTGCTTGTGAGCTGGGTCAGATCGAGTCGCGCTGTGTCGAGGATCATCAGCAGATCGCGCTAGATCTCAAACTTTGGTCGGTCCAGCCTTGGCATTTACCTTGGCTGCGAGGCTGTTGTTACTCGTCCGGCCCAGCGACCTCGGGTGTTGTCAGTATGCTTCAAATTCTATTAAGTAGACCTCGGGTGACCTCGGGTGTCGTCGAAGTATACTTCTGACGGAGCGGAGCGATGCCGTCGCTGGAGGGTTGGGCCGGAGTTACGGATTGTTAATGACGTAGGTTTTCACCGTTATATATATCGGTTGGGATAAGTTGCATCTGTGAAAATCACCGGCGTTGTCTAAACACTCCACCTTATAGTAAAGTTTCACTGGCTGGTGCCCGTAGTTTTTTCCTCTCTTTGATGGTGAGGTTTTCCCATGTTAAATTTGTGTTCCTTTGCTGCGATTTCTTTTCGTTCTTCGTTATTTACTTGTTGCGCGCGAATATAACATGTGCCTCCATCATACATGCCGCATGCCAATGTCTCGGAGAGACGGACAATGATGACTATAAGATCGTAATGGCACGTAGTACGTTGTTGGGCGGTAAAGCTGCGTGGTGGTGCTCTATGGCGTCTGAGTTTTTTTTTGGACAGGGATAGGAGGAAATCCTAGTCGGCTAGTCTGACCCTGAGGTGCCGCTTCGAGTGTCATACCATTCCTTTCTAGAGGGTGTCGCGGGAATCCCGGTCCAATGTACTCTGCGTGTTGGGGGAGATCCTAGGATTTGTCTAGTCCAGACAGCAGCACCATGTTAACGGTGTTTCCCTTCTTAAAAGTGTTGATTGGTACTCGGTGCCTCGTGGTGCTTGGAGTGTCGTGGGAAGAAGCCGGAGGGCGTAGCTGTTGCGGGTCTGTCATCTCTTCATTGATTCACGATTGTCTATATGTTCTCTTTTTGGCATGTCAGTGCCGCTGTCCAACTCTTAAATCAGTGTGGTTGCTATATTGTATAGCGGGACGAAAGTCTGTTTCAAAAAGGAGCCTTAGCGGTCACGGCATGATCCGGGAAAAATGACCAACAAGATCTGCTTCTTTCGAACCCTAACAAGAAGATCTTCTAAATTCCGCACAAAGCCAAAAGGTTAGCTAACTGATGCTCGTTTTTTCCACCCATACGTTGGAATTGCATCTGTGGTCGAGAATCGAGAGATGCCCAAATAGCCGATGCACTAATTGAGGCTGTCTATTTTTATTCGACGACGATCAACTGATAAAGATAATAAATAGCCAACATGCGTAAATACAACCCAGCAAACATTATTATTGTTATCAGTATTATTATCATTTTTATTTCTTTAGAGCCAAGCACAATCATATGCGTGCAACCAACCCAGGAATCCCTACATTAAAAAAACCCGATTCTAGCGCCCGGAGGTGGCCAGCGACGGCCGGGCACGATACGCTGTTGCAAATTCAGATGACAAGATGTGGCCGGAAAATAGAAACAAAAGTTGACCCCCGTGCGCTGCGCTGTCCCTGCCGGTCGGCCGCTCCGTTGCCACATCATGTGCAGCCTGCATCCGTAGCCGTTGCGCGCGCGGCGTACGAACGTGCAAAATGCGCATGTCCGAGCAGTGAATACTACAGTACTACTCCACTGGGGAGACCCGTGGAATCAGCTGAACAGTGGGCATTTTAACAACGGACCTGCCTTTTACTGTGGCACTGACCACGTTGTTGGACAAGGGCAACCGATCTGTCCTGGGTAGTACATGCATGCATGTGGCCAGGGACGGGTTCACTGCAGCACACCGCACTAAGAGCAAGTACAATAAGCCTAGTCAGCAGGCTATAGGAGGTGCCATGTCATTTAAAAGGCTAGGTGGAAGAGAGAGAAAAGAGGAGAGAGAGCAAAGCGGGTGCTTCACGTATAGCCGGCTCTAGCACAGAGGCCGAGAGAAAAAGTCTTTGCATGCAGCCTAAATCCAATAGCATGTGTGCTTTAAAGAAATAAATCTTAATTAAAGTTCACTAATAGCCAACCTAATAGCTAGTCTATTGTATGGATGGGCTTTTATGTTAGCTATAGATGACGTGGCATAGGTATACAGCCGGCAGCGGGCTGTATTATTAACCTTGCTCTAATTGACCCTGTGATTATTTATCTCGCGATAATTAATTAGGCCCTCAACCGGCGCAGATTTCGAGGACGGTTTACGTCGATTCAGATCATGCCATTCATCTGGACGTTCACGGTGGAAAAAAAAAACACTACTAGGTAGACATGGATCCCAATCAAAAGAAAGAAAGCGAGAGAGACGCGGATGGGCACCGAAAGAGATGGCCACGTACGCTCGCCGCTCGGGCCGGTCGACCAGAATCGACGGACGCCAAACGCAGTGCATAACTGCGATGATCGTATCGCCAATGACACGCTCGTGCGTTCCTTCTCGCCGAAAGCGAGCGCCACCACTATCGGCGGCTCCACCTCCCTCCCCCAACACATCGCAGTAGCCTACAACATGCATACAGCGGCACCGATGGGCACGGCCATTTGCGTCTAATGCGCGCGGACGGCGTCGACCAGGGGTCGGCCGGATTTCAGGCGGTTGCTGGCGTGTCACGTCAGGTCCTACTACTCCTGCCAACTTGACCATGGCTGGACTGCCAATCTTTGATGATGATAACAACTGGTAACTGCCTTTCCAGGTTGTAGCCTTTCGGTGTGCCGGAACCGGTTTACTGACACTGACAGTAACATGGGGATGGAGGTCCATAACCAGAACCGGTGGGCTGCACAGCGCACACGGGAACGAGATGGACATTGCCTAAATTCAAACGAATCGGCATGTGTATGCACGGCGAGCTAGAATTTTCCGCAGCCGAATACGGTTCTCGCTCAGATGCTCGTACGTGCGCTAGACTTTTCACATGACAAATCTACGCATAGACGTAAGCCTTAGTAGACAACTACTCCGTTCAAAAAATAATATAGGACCTATTAACATAACTTCTAAAAAATGCAGTAGTTATATACATAAAAAGACATATTCCCTCCCTCTCCAAATAAGTGACTCGGGTTTATCAAGATTCTTTATGTATCTAGACATGTTTTAAGATTGGATACATGTGAAATTAGGCAAACTCAAATAACTTATGTTGGAACGAAGGGAGTAAATAAATAAGCATGAGTTTTCAAAAAAAAATGGCTTACTGACTGAAACATAGTACTCTTTCCTTCTCAAAATAGATATTATCGTAGATTTTTGGCAAGATTTGGATGTATATATATACTAAATTATGTCTAGATTTATTCAAATTTTGATAAAGCTACGACATATATTTTGAGACAGAGGCAGTAGTTGTTTCACATGAATTTTTATGTATATAATTCATTATGGAAGAATCAAAACATGACTAATTAAGAGGTCTGCTTATTTACGAAGAATGCTTAGTCAGTACAAGTTTTTTTTAGCGTCGGTACTGTTCTGTGGTGCAACATAGTGACCAGAATATTCACAGGCAATTTTCAAACAGATTGGCATGGAACAAGTACTGCGGAGTGGACCTGCCTTGATCTGAATCCACGACCGGCAGCACGGGCCCACAGCACAGCCGCCGCCCACCGCTTCATGCCCATAAACCCCGGTTTAGTTAGTTAACCCCCACCACTAAATTTGCCAATCTAACGCTGGCATCTCTATATATCTCACTCCAAACCGCACCCTCAGTTCTTACGCAAGTCTCCCAAAACCACCAGGCAGCTACCGCAAGCGCACACCAGAACCTCCGCCCCCAAACCAACTGCCTTCTTGGTCGCGCTCCCAAATCTCATGGCGACGGCGGCTGCCAGTCGGCCCAGCGGCCTGGTCCTGTCGATTCCGAACTACGGCTGCGCCTCCCCCAACCGCGTCACGCTCGCCGCCGCCGTCGGCGCCCGCTCGCCGGGCAAGTCCGTCAGCGTCGCCAGGAGCCGGCCGTCCTGCATGTGCTCCCCGACCAACCATCCCGGTTCGTTCCGCTGCAGCAAGCACAAGGAGCGCAAGCAGGAGTCTCCGTCTAGCCAAGGCAGCGGCGCCTCCAAGATGGGGACGAAGCGCACGGGCAGCGCGCTTGTGCGGGTCGGCGGCGCCATGGATAGTGGGACGTGGGTGCGGAGGGCGCTCTCGCCGTCGCCGCACCGGAGACGCGCCGCCGGCGGGTTCCGGCCCCGGCCCAGTCGCCTCTCCGCCGTCTCCTTCGCTGGGGACCGCGCCGGCGACAACCGACAGTGAACAAACCAACCAACCAACCCCGTCGACATGCCATAGTTAGTACGGAGTAGTACATACTATCCATAGGAAGGAAGTTGTGAAATTTTTTGCCTGAATAATTCACCGGGACGATCTTCCGTCAGATGTAAGTAATTCGGGGTGGAGACTGGAGTTTTAGATCCAGTGGCTCCGTCCGCTGTAAGTAGGTACAGTAGATATTAGCAGAGCTCGTCATCTTCCCCGGCCCGGATGTGTACAAGGCCCTCGGTGTTGTTTTTGGATATAGTACATGAGTGAGAGATGAGACATTTGGATACATGCATCTGAGGCTTATCCACCATGGATGATTGTTGCTACTACAACAACTTTCTGTTTCTGGAGTGTGGCGACATCCCTCTCCTCCCCTGTTTCGGTTTTGGTTTTGGATAAGCTCGATCGGCACGAGTTCAGTGTGCGGTGGCGTCTCGCCGTCGCTTCCTCCCGTCACACGAAGTTGGAGCACGGGGGAAGGAGCCTCCTATTCCGACGAGTTCTCTGTAAATTTTTCGTGACGCAGCTGAGATGAACCGAGGATTCGTCCTCTTTCCTGTTATGACATTTTTTACCACAACAGAAAGATTTTTTTAATGGTTTCTATTAGATCCGTGATATTTTACTGTTCTAGAACTTGGGCAAGAAGATTGTGCGAGAAACGATGGGCGCACAGATGGGCTGGCCATCGTGTTTTGTTCTGCTCTTTTAAAGGCGATACTAAAGGCGTGTTTGGTCTCCTCGCATGCGAGTTTTTCCCGACGCATGAAACTTGCTCACGCGGGGACCGTAGGATCAGGCTCTCTGGGCAAAAATCTCCCTCTCATTTGGTAGCTTGTATTGGTACTATCCAGGACTTGGGCAGAAATGATATCATGTCGTCTGGTAGGCTGTATTAGGCCTAAGAGAAAGGACCGCCCGTGTTTGGTTTCAGTATTCTCGTTCGGTCTGGTAACCTACTCCCTAGATGGTGAGCTTACCAGACTTGCGAGGGGTGAGAGAGCCCCTCCGTCGTCAGCGCCGCGGCAGCGAGGGGAGGGGGAGAGAACGGCTGGAGGCAGTACAGACCAGCGGCACCGCTAGGGCTCCCGTCCGCTCGCGGGAGCGGGTCGTCTCGAGGAAACAGTGCAGTAGCTCCAACCCGACATGTCCGCAGCGGTGATTATCGTCACATATAAGGTTTCTTTGTACATGGACATCACAAATTCTGGTCAGGGAAGGGTTAGCCCGGCCAGACCTGCATATGTGCACGATCTCTAGAAATATGAGTATTCCCTCTGATTTATATTACTTGTCGCTAAATTGAATGTATCTAGCACTAAAACATGTCTAGATACATCCATTTGAGCGATAAGTAATATGAATCCGAGGGAAGATCTCTTCCTTTTGGAAGCGTAACAAGACGATCTTTCAAATTCGGCCGCGGCCGAAAGCTATATGCTTTCACGCAGCTATACCGAATTGCATATCGGATTGGTTCCCACGCCAAATGCACTAATTATTGATCATATAGTGTGCACCCAACCCGAGAATTTAAAACCATAAACATACTACACCGTATAATTATGCAGGTGTACGGACAAAATGCAGTACGTATGGTTGGATATCCGCAACTATACGAAACATATGTAATGCGGAACGCAACAAGTAGGGTAGGGAGATCCGCAGCACGCGACTATATGGACGAAGTTAAGTATGATTGGAGCAATGGAGCTCATGGCATCAACCGCCATCCGATGCGGTGCATGGAGCTGGGTAGCAAGCTAGCGACGGCTGGGTACGATAGCTGTGTTTTTTTTTTTTTTGGAAAGAAGTGTGTGGCCAGGAAACCAAAACAAAAGTATACTCTGGGATCGCCCGCCCCCGTGAGCTGTGCTGTCCCGACCGGCCGGCCGTTGCGCGCCACGCACCCTCCCAGTCTAGGCCACGCAGCCAGATCATGTGCGCGCGGCGTCCGGACGTGCAATGCACAATGTGTTCTTGCCCGTCTGAGTGGAATCAGCTGTCTGTTTGCCGGAATTTCCTGTTTATCGTGACCTCTACAGTGCCCGTTTAATCCGTAGATCTGGCCTTTACTGTGGCACTGTGCAACAGTCCAAGAGTGTGCAACAGAGAACCAAACACAGCACCAACCACCCTGCATACATGCATCTGGCCAGGGTCACCGCACCGTGCACTAATTAACCCTGTTGTTTTTGTTTCGCGAAATTCTAACTAATTAAACGCTTTACTGACGCAGGTTCTGAGGACCGGTTTTGTCCGTCAGATCTTGCTATTAATCTAGACGTTCGTTCACGGTAAAATAAGATACTACTTGGACATGGATCGCAATTAAAGAAAGAAAGAAAGAAAGAAAGCGGGAGACAGGGATGGGGAGCGAAAGAGATGCCCACGTACGTTCGGCGTTCGGTCGGGTACACCAGAATATCAACGGACGCAAAATGCAGTGCAGGGCATCGTGAATCGGGATCACGACACGCTCATGATGCTGCCACCATTGGCGATACCTTCCTTCGCGCCGACTCCACGAACACATCGCCGTGGGATCGGACAGTACATGCATACATGCATGGGTGCGGATGATGATGGATGAGGCAACGACGTCTCACCACCATTCCGGCTAACCCAAAAGAAGCTTCGCCAGTTTGACGGACCGAGATGTGCACGGCCATTAGCGCGACTGATGCTGACGGCGTCGACCAGAGGCCGGCCGGGTTTCACGCGACGGCGTAAAGGGACGACACCAACACCGTGGGATCGACCATGCCGGCCGGTCTGATCGATCGCTGCCGGCTGCTGGCGTGTCACGTCAGGTCCTACTCGTGCCAACTTTCACCATCCTCTCCCAGCCTGCCTCTCTTCTGAAAGCTCGACGATGACTGGTAACTGCCTTTCCTGGTTGTAGCCGTTCCGTGTGCCGGAACCAGTTTACCGACAGTGACAGTAACGTGGCCACGTCGGGACGGAGGCCGATAACCGGTGGGCTGCACCTGAGCTGCACACAGGAATCAGATGTACGTTGCCTAGTTTCAAACGAACCGGCACATGCACGGCGTGCTTAAAAAAAACCGCAGCGGAATATGGTTCATTGGTTCTCGCTGAGATGCTCGTGCACACCAGCTTTTCTCGTGACATATCAATGCATATTCCGATCGACCTAGGACATATAACCTGCAGTCAGGGACTGAGCCAGCATCTGCCGTTGAGGGTGCTAAATGGACATCCAATCCAAGTGATGTATGAACTTCACGAGGGCAGACTTAACCACTAAGAGATAACAAGTCGAATGGCCCCTACAAAATCTAAACATTACCGGTGGTCTACCTCTCCTCCTCCCTTGTCTCCCTGACTGCTTGCAGTACTATGGACTCCACCAGACCACCGGTACAACCTTCGTTTCAATAGCCTAGTGGATGGATCGTAGTTGGCGCAACCCAGCGACCGAAGTTGATTCTTATCAGAGACGATTTTTCGGAATTCTCACGCCGACCCGCTTCTACTATATCAAAAAATGTGTAATTTCTCCTAGCATTGTTTCATATTTTTTAAATACGACATCCAGCGCACACGGAAAAAAAATCATAATGCATGCCTAGGTTGTAGAAACGTCTTTATTGTCGTCTTCGTTGGCACTTGGCGCGCGCGACTGCAACCTCGGCCTTCCCCGGCCAGCACACGCTGGAACCAGAGGCCGTCGATCAGCGCACCCTGTGGAGATCGGTGGCCGCAAGGGCTACAACCCTCGCCGTCATCGCCGCAGCCCCCGCGGTGAGCCTGCTCCGCCTTGCCCCACCATTCCACAATGTCGTCCGGTGCCAGCGGCACGGGGTCCAAAGAGGCGCGCATGGCCGCTCAATGGGTGGGCAGCCACGGGGTATTACGGAGGCACCTACCACTCTAGCCTCAGATGCACATGACGAAGGTGACCGCATGGAGGCGAGAGGTCCTGGATGGTGACGTCGTCGTGCCCAAAATCGCTAACGTCCTTCTTCTGGCTCTATGATAGCAACTGAAAGTGCGGGTACCATAGGCGGGGTGATCTCCCTCGGTGATGTGGAGCATCACACACGAGAGTCTGGCTCGCCCACCATAGTCGTTGGCCGACCTCGTTGTTGTTAACAGGGGCGAGCTGTCGCCCTCGTACCTGGCGAGCTCCCTCTCACGCCGATTGGCGAAGAAGGCTTTCCAGGTCACGTTGTTGTGAGGGGTCCCATCGGGGATCCATCCGTTGCTTCGTCGTCAGCTCGAGGTAGTAGTGGTTCGTGATGGCCGCCCGACGGGCCACGCCTTGAGGCACGGGAGGGACCAGCACGCCTCCGGCGCTCAGCCTTTAGTCAGGGAAAACCCGGTAGACCGACGGACATGGTTAGTTCGAGGCGTGGAGCGCCTCCGTATCCTCTTGGGTGAGATAGGCCAAGTTAGGAGTGGCCATGGTGAGAGAGAAGTGTGTAGATATGTCGATGGAAATTGCGGGAGCGCCTAGATATAAAAGGAAAGATCGGGAAGACGGCGCAAGAAGAGGTGGAAAGAGCGGCAACCAAAGGGCTCGCCACCGTGTGGCCTGTATCATCTGACCAGCAGGGATCTAGAGACGAGGCTCTTCTCTCTCACTGCCAGGAAGGGCCTGCGGTGTTCTAGTGATTTCCCGTCCATCTAGCGCCCTGCTAACCGCCCCACCTTGGATTGGGTTCAGCCTAGGGGCACCGAGTAACAAAATGGCCCGCGTCGGTGCCAAAATGGAATTGGGGGAGGGGTGGCTAGGCGCGATTTTGGGTGCCTGCACTGCCCGATAGCACATTGGTCTAGCCATCGCCCCCGGTTTTCATCAAGATCGAGGACGACAACGAGGATTATGCCAACACAGCGTGCAGGTCCACCGCCTTCGTCCCCCTGCTAGCCACATGTGATGCACATTGTAATATAGAGGGTGTTTTTCCTTTTCTAGAGGTATTTTGGACATGCAACTTAGTTTGTATAATTATTATTAGTATGTGTCAACTTTTTTTCCTTTTTTACCGGGGACCATTGGGTGCACTAGACCCCGCAAAACGGGCCTGCACCGGAGTGCACGTCTCCCCGCAAATGTACCGAATTGGACCAATTCGATGTCCAAAATGCGGGGCCATTGGAGTTACCCTTAGTTAACCTCACATTACCAAGTTACTAAAGTTCCCCTGGCACCTCTATATAATTCGCACCAAACCGCACCCTCACTTTACTCGTAAGTGTCCCAAACCACCAGGCAACCACCACAAGTGGACACATAAACCTCCTCTTCTTCCCACACCCGATTCCAACCTCCCACTCTCTGACTTCTCATGGCGGTGGCGGCTGTCAGTTGGCCTAGCAGCACGGTCCTGTTGGTTTTGAAGTATGGATGCGCCTCCCCGAACCACGTCAAGCTCGCCACCGCCGTCGTCGCTTGCTCGCCGGTCAAGTCTGTCAGCGTCGCCTCGCCGTAGGCCGCCAGGAGCCGGTCGTCATGAATGTTCTCCTCGATGAACCACTCCGGCTGGTTCCACTGCAGCAAGCACAAGGAGCGCAAGCAGGATGCTCAGTCTAGCCACGACCATAGCAAGCCCGCCTCTTCGCCCTTGCCGGCTTCCCAAGGCAAAAATGTGTCTAAGCTGGGGACAAAACGCATAGGCAGCACACTCATGCGGGTTGGCGGCATCATGGAGAGAGGAACGTGGGAACGCATGGCGCTCTTGCTGTCGCCGCACCGGAGACGCGCCACCGGAGGGTTCGGCCCCGGCCCAGCTGCCTCTCCGCCGTCTCCTTCGCCGGTGACCGCGCCGGGGACAACCACCGGTGAAAAAACCAGCTAACCAACTCATCGACATGCTATAGTTACTACTCCATCTGACATGGGTATGCCCCACGAGAACCCAGGTTTAACCTATACGGTATGGCCCAAGAGAAGCCCATGGTAAAGCCCAAGGAGGTTCGGGTGGCCCAAGTCTCAGGAGATGGACTCCTTGGGAAACACGACAAAGTATAGATATGAAACTTAAAGGAAAACTCTAATCTGTAACCGACTTAACCTGCTATCTCGAGACCTAACCCTCCTATATAAAGGCTAGGAGGGTGGCGTCGAGGAGGACAATCCACAACCTAGCTCACACATCGCTAGATTCATCTGCGCATCCCTATACTTCTCGATTTCATCGATAACAAAGAGCAGACAAGCAGGAATAGGGTCCCCTCCGAGAGGCTAAACCTGGGTAAACCGCGTGTCCTTGATGTGCTTGTTTGCTAGCCGATCGATGCCTCCAACGCTCCCGACTTTCTCAAACCCAAGTCCATCATTTATGGACATTGGAGAGTTAACCCTTCTCACCATCCGTATCAAAATATAAGATGTTTTAGCTTTTATGAAGCGAATGTATCTAGACATATTTTACTATGTAGGTTCACACGCATCTACACACTAAAGATGTATAGATACATTCGCTTCATAGAAGATAAAACATTTTATATTTTGTAACAAGGAAGTAGTACATAGTGTCCATAGGAGGAGAATTGGAGAAATTTTCTGCGAATAATTCACCGCGACGATCTTCCGTCAGCTGTAAGTAATTAGCCGGTGGAGAGTGGAGAGCGGAGTTTTAGGTCCAGCCAGTCCGTCCCTGATGCGGTACATTGGTGTTCTTTTTTATATACTCCCTCCGTTTGGAAATATAAGACATTTTTTGTTTTATAAAATAAATATATTTAATTGTTTTTTAATATATATGTTTACTCCAAACCTCTACGAACCTATACATTAAAGACATCTGGATACATTCGATTCATAAATCTAAAATATTTTATATTTCTGAATGGAGAGAGTACATGACTACATGAGTGAGAATTTGAGACATTTGGATGCATGCATCTGAGGCTTATCCACTATACCTACAACAACTTTCTGTTTCGGGAGTGTGGCGACGTCCCACCCGCCTCTGTTTCGGTTTTGGATAAGCTCGATCGATCGGCGTCAGTTCAGTGTCCGGTGGCGTCTCGCCGTCGCTGTGGCACGCGATAACCGTGCCCCCACCCCGATCGATCATCAGGCCAGCCACTTGGAATTTGGAGCACTAGAGAAAAGCCCCGATACCGACGAAATCTCTGTGAATGTATCACGCTGCAACTGAAGTTTTGTACTCCCTTCGTTTTAAAATATAAGACGTTTTAGCTTTGTAAATAAAGTGTATCTAGACCTCTTTTCGTGTCTAGGTTCATTTAGATTTGGAGTGAACCTAGACATTAAAATGGGTCTAGATACAATAGTTTCACAAAGCTAAAACATCTTATATTTTAAAATGGAGGAAGTACTGTACTACTCATCCCTGTTGTGATATTTTTCTGGAGTAGTACTGTAAAATCCTTCGTGATGCTAATGATGAATTGAACCTGAGCCGAATACTTTTTATGTTCAAGTTCGTGCATGTTTTTTACTGGTTTTTGTTAGATCCGTGATATTTTACTGTGGCACGAATCCGCAAATGACGGAGGAGCGGTTAAGATTTTCCCCCTCTAGGTCTTGTACTTGCGCAAGACGATGTTGCCTTCGCCAGAAATCAGTTGCAGCACACAGCAACACTTATCGCCTGTTGGCGCAGTATCAAATCAGTTGGCGCCGTATCAAGTTATTCAAATACGTATTTTTAAACGAATGAAACAGTACTGGTCATGATACGACAGCTATGCGTTGCTCAGCAGCTAGCTAAGGAAAAAACAATTGGAATCCCTGATGTTGGTGGAACGTAGTTAGCTTAACGAACTCGTTGAATATCTCAGTGTTAGCTTAATGGCAAACCGGCTTTCGCTCACAGGAAGATTTCTTGGGCGTCAGCGTCGACCACGACTAAGCAGGTCAAACACATGAGATTAGCTTGATTATAACATGTCCTGATGCCCACATTGACCACCCAGCACTTTGTCAAGGTTGGGACTCCATCGTGTTTCAAAAAAAAAAAGGCTGGACTCCATCGCGCGAGCGCACGCACAAGTGGACTCGATCGACAGGAGCAGCAGGGCACGATCGAGTCACTGCACAGTCGGACTGGAGTTACTCTGCTCTGCCTACCACGGAACCTCGAGTCCACTGCCACGTCCCAGCGTTTATCCAATTTCTCGGGATAGAGACGAGCTCCGTTGGTCCAGATAGGACTCGAGCACGACCGATCAGCCGGGGCAAAAGGTACACGGCCTGCCCAGGAGGCAACCAGACCGTCGAACGAGCGCCGCCGGTGACTCTGACCCCTGCTTACCCAGGGCGAAGAAGGCGACACGCACTGGTTATTCGCGCGTGCTGCTCCACCAGCATTCCCCAACCAGTGACCGGTAAAGTCACTTCACTACAGGAACTGCATGGTACGCCGCCGTCGGCGTAGCCCGATCCCCGTCGGCGGATCTCTATTTTTTTAATTGTTTAACTCGTTAATCGCATACTTGGAATAATTTTAATATTAATTATATTTAATCTTAGGTCAAATTACAGTCTTGGTCAAACTTCCCAAGTCGGTCACCCATCCTAACACTACTTCTTTGTTCCTTCAGAATCTGTTCCCGCAATGCAGTTTTTATCTTGTTGTCAATACTATGATATCAATCATATTAACTCTTATATCATCATGTCATATGTTTGTATTTTTTGAAATTATAAACAATTATTTAAGTAAACAATAATGAATAAGTAAAAATATTATTGAATTCAAATAAAAATATAATGATTTTATTTATTTTGTATTTTTCTATTTAATATGGAATAATTAATATCTTTAAATCCGTAAATCGGAATTCGATAAATAATATGTCTAAATTGATCAGAAAAATGATAAGAATCCAAATGTGATACCCATATCAACTAATCACAAAAACCCCGTTTTTGAATTAGCTATTTGGTGGTTGCTTCAGAAAATCCTCCTTTTTTGCGCTCGGAAAATGAAAAATGGTTTTTTGATGCGACGAAAGGAAAACTTGCATTGAATATTTGATAAAATAGCATATTATGAACCTAAAAATGATTTTAAAAAAACATGAGCATCGGATCATGTACCTGCAGTTTATATCTGACTCACTTCCTACCGATTCGGCAGGAATTTATCTTTTTCACGAGGGGTGGATGGAAAGGTTTTGGATCCCCCTATTGAGACATTGTATATATAAGATGGTCTAGTATTTTTGTAAAATATGGTGGTACCATTTTGAATTAGCTATTTGGTGGTTACTTCACAAAACCGTCAGTTTTTCGTGCTCAGAAAATGAAAAATGGCTTTTTGGTGCGACGAAAAGGAAAACTTCCTCCTGCAATATTGTTCGTCATCCCATGATGCAGATGTATGAACATTATGGATACATTATCACAAACTATGTCTTGATTCTAGCCATAATATTGGTCATTTGACCCGAAAGCCAAGAAAACTCGAATGAGATAGGTCATTTTATGAAGGTTTTTTTCAGACATAATTAATATACCAGGTTTGATATTTTTCCTTGTAACTATGTCACATAATATGACACCACGCGAAGGTTTCTCATTGTTTTGATCGTTTTTGAATTTTTTATGCCCGTTTTAAACTATCGTCAAACTTTGTCGAACAGCGGGCATAAAGATTCTTAGCTCGGGGCCGAGTCTCACTAAACTTGCATTGGATCTTTGATAAAATAGCATATTTTGAACCTAAAAATGATTTTTGTAAAAAAACATGAGCATCAGATCATGTACCTGCAGTTCATATCTGACCCACTTCCTATCGATTCGGCAGGAATTTATCTTTTTCACTAGGGGTGGACGAAAAGGTTTCCTATCCTCCTGTTAGGATATTGTCCATATAAGATCGTCTATTATTTTTATAAAATGTGGTGGTAGCATTTTGAATTAGCCATTTGGTGGTTGCTTCATAAAGCCGTCCGTCTTTTGTGCTTGGAAAATGAAAAATGGCTTTTTGGTGCGACGAAAAGGAAAACTTCCTCCTGCAACATTGTTCGCCATCTCGTGATGCACATGTATGCACAATAAGGACATATTATCATAAACTATACCTTGATTCTAGCCATAACATTGGTCATTTGACCCGAAAGCCGAGAAACCTCGAATGAGATAGGTCATTTTGTGAAGATGTTTTTTAGACATAATCAATATATCAAGTTTAATATTTTTCCTTGTAACTATGTCATATAATATGACACCACGCGAAGGTTTCGCATTGTTTCGATCGTTTTTAAAAAATTTATGCCCGTTTTAAACTATACATAATGTTTTATGTTTCACTTAATATATTTTTCACAAATATGTAATATTTGAGTGTAGATAAATAGATCTTATTTTTCTGCAAATTTTGATATATTATTTGTATTTTTCCGAATTAGAATGATTTAGTTATAATTTTTCAAAGTTTAATGAGGTAAAAGGAAAAATAGCTACGCCGAGGGCAGCCGTCGGCGTAGGCTACGCTGAGGGCAGCCCTCGGCATAACATAGGATACGTCGAGGGCAGGTGTACGCCGAGGGGAGCTGGCCTGGACGATGTCTACGCCGACGGCCCCGACGTTTGGCCGTCGGCGTAGCTCCCAGCCCTCGGCGAAGCTTCCTATCCTGTAGTGCTGATAGTTGCCAGTGAGTTGGCGAAGCCGTCCCACACCGGCATCCCAACGATCGTGTTTCAAACCAAAATTAAAACATCAAATATAGTTAAATTTACATGGTTTGAATGAAATTTAGCCTAATTACAAATAAATAACAAAGAAACTACTTGGCAGCGGCGACGATGGGATGGTTTGCGCCGCCAGGATCTACTCGTCGTCAGAAGTGATGTCATGCCCACGGCTGCTGGGCTGGACGTGATGTGGCCGCGGAGGGGGTGTTCCTATCGGTGAAGGAGGATTCCCCACGACCATTGTGGAATCGCGCATGGCATCGAACGTGTCCACTCATTGTGCCTCCTCCTCAGACTAGGCGATGGCTAGGGTGAGCGCCTCCTTGCCGTCGAGGCCCGGCGGCAAGACGTGCGCTTCCTGCTCTGACATGCAGACGAGGAGGTCCTCATGGTTTGCGGTGTCGTCCCTCACTTCCTCGTTGGGGATGTCCTCTCCGAGGAAGGTATCCCACGCGCACGACGTGGTGGCCGCGTGCGCGTCGGCGGTTCAAGCGAAGGCGGTGTTGCACGAGACATCATCTAGTGACACAGTGGAGATGGTGCCACTGGTGGGTCGTCGTAGAAGACCTGTTGGCGCTCCTGGGTTCGTCAGGACTAGGGACGATACCCGCACTCGACCAGAACCTCGTGGATGTCGAGGTTGTCCAAGTAGGCGTCGCGGCCATCGCGGGTCCAAGGCTCGTCGTAGGGGACGTCGTGGCGCTTCACCGCGTCCTCGTGCTCTTCATGGAGCAGCGCCCACCATGTACCTCCGTTTCCCCAGGCCAGATCTTCTTGGGCGTATGTCGGCAGCAACAACTTGTGGTACGCGATGTACTCCGCTAGGTTGTCACCGGCGAGAAGAAAGAGGTGGGATTGGGCTGCCGTCGTTGGCGATGTTCTAACTACCAGGAAGCCTGTTGTCTTCCTCGTATAGTACCGTGGCACGAGCAGGATCGCCTCGTACAGTACAGTATTGTGGCCTCGTACGTCTACCGCCGACCTCGTGGTCGTTGCACCCCATGATCTCGTCGGTGGATTTCATTGAGATACAGGAGGAGGTGAATGTGTTTTGCATCGGTAGGGCGCTGCCCTTTCAAAGGGTTTTGTGGGTAGGCCCAACGGCCATCGCGCCATTAACTCTGGATCATCCATGGCGGCGATGCGGAGCTCCTAACGAGCACAACATGGCGGGGCGATGGGGGTGAGGGCTCGGGGTCGGGTGGGGACTAGGGGAGGAAGGGTGGTTTCCTAGCAGGCTAGGCGGATGCGAGGGGAGAGATTCTGGGGCGAGCGGGACTGATTTTTCAGGATGGATGCGACAGCGCTGAGGAGCGAAGTTCGTTTTCAGCTTCGCAACCGGGCACTGCATAGACGCCGTTTTCGTATCAGGTGGGTAGTGCCCAGACCACGAACCGACCTACCAAACCCCCGAATTCGAGCTGGGGTGGGAAATTATGGGTGAAGGCAGGCTATCAAACACACCTTAAGTAGACAGGATCTTACTCGGGCTAGCCTCGGCCCTGGCCGACAGGCTATCAAACACATCCGTGCACCATTTTGGAGAAAATGTGTAGCAAGATTTCTTCATTTTGGAAAATAATAGCATAGTATAGACATAAGGTTACAAGTGGTACATAGGAGGGGGATGGGAAGGAACCAAGATGTTAAGCGTGCTAAGGTTGAAGTAGTGTGATGATGGGTGACCGACCGGGAAGTTTAACCAAATATTAAAATTTGACTAAAAACTAAGTGTGATTGAGAGGCTTCGGGTGAGAGATTAACCAGTCTAAATATTCGAAAAAATAAATTGTCCTACTGCAAGCGCACGCGACGACGGACCACGTGGAGACTCATTGATCCCGGTCGTACCAGAACCGAGACCAGTATTGGTCCCGAGTGATTAGTCTCGTTTAAAAATCAGGACCAATGGCTCCTATGAACCAGGATCGAAGAGGCTTTTCTACTAGTGGGAGATCCGCAGCACGCGGCTATATGGACGAAGTTAAGTATGATCGGAGCTCATGGCATCAACCGCCATGATGCGGTTGCATGGAGCTGGCAAGTTACCTAGCGACGGCCGGGCACGATAGCTGTCTGGAATCCAAATGACAAAGGTGTGTCCAGAAAACCAAAACAAAAAAAGTATACTCTCGGTCTCGGATCGCCCGTCCCCGTGCGCGCTGCGCTGTCCCGGCCAGCCGGCCGGCCGTTGCGCGCCACGTACTGAACATGGCCACGCAGCCAGATCATGTGCAGCGGAACGTGCAATGTGCATGTGTTCTCCCCAGTATGAGTACTCGAGTGGATCGGAGAGTATTATCCTCACAAGTAATTTTGTTTTTATAGAAAATAATATTTGAAGAGGACTGGAGAGTATTATAGCAAATCCACTCACATCCGCAACTTTAGTGGATAAAAATACTAGAGAAGTACTTCCTCCGTTTTAAAATGTAAGATGTTTTAGCTTTGTGAAAGTAGTGTATCTAGACCCCTTTTAGTATCTAGGTTCACTTCAAATGTAAATGAACCTAGACACTAAAAGAGGTCTAGATACACTCCATTCACAAGGCTAAAACATCTTATATTTTGAAACGGAGGAGTATAAACGAGGAACTGAACTGAAAACCGTGGAATCAGCTGCCATGAACTGAACGGTTCTCATTTCAACACTAGATCTGGCATTTACTGTATCACTGAGCACCTTCGGTATCGGGCAACAGTCCAACACAGAACCAAACACAGCACCACCAGCAAACGCCTGCACTGCACACACATGCATGTGGATGTGGCCAGGGTCACCTGCTCACCGCACCGTGCACTAATTAACCATGTGTTTAACTACAGTGATGGCAACATAACTAGTACTAGTGCACGAAATGTACAAAAATACTTAGACATGTTTTCGCAAGAAAAAAATGTACTTAGACAATGGGTCGAAATCAAAGAAAGAAAGAACTGCGAGAGAGGCACGGATGGGCAGCGAAAGAGATGCCCACGAGTTCGCCCGTGCGTTTCAGCCCACCATCGTCGGCCATCCCTTCCTTCGCGCGGACTCCACCGACGTATCGAAACGGGACATGAGCGCGGATGGATATGGCAACGACGTCTCACCACCATTACGGCCCGGCGGTTTGGCAGACCGATGGGCACGGCCATTTGTGATGGATGCCGACGGCGTCGACCAGGGGTCGGCCGGGTTTCACGCGACGGATCGGAGTAAAGGATAGACACCAACACCGTGGGCTGGATCGCGCCGGCCGGTATGATCTCTGCCGGCTGCTGGCGTGTCACGTCAGGTCATACTCCTAGAACGTTCCGTCATAACTCATAACTGCCTTTCCCGAGTCTATGCTGTCGGTGTGCTGGTACCGGTTTACTGACAGCAACATGGGGATGGAGGTCAGTAACCCCGTGATTGACGAATTCCAGTCGACACATGCGTGGTGTGCTAGAAACATTTCGCTGAGATACTCTTGCACGGCAACTTTTCTCATGGGACATCCATATGCTCTTATTCCTAGCTTGGACATAGTTTATGATTGTACTGTACTCGAAAAACAAAGTCCGAAACATGTGAAAATACCCGGTGGATACTGCATTAAAAATAATCAAAAAGTGCTAGTATATTTCAAAATTTCAAAAAAACATGAAACAATCACGCACGTAATTATTACCTTCGTACTTACACGTGCAAATTTTCAAGAAAAAGTACGAGCCATGTTCTACACAAAAACAAGAAAACAGAACTTTTTTTTTTGAGAAACAATACAAACGCAGTCGTTGACAATGCGTACATGCACTCACTCTTATGAACACACGCACACACATTCTACCCATATGAGCACCTTCGAGAGATTGAGCCGCTCGGGTCTTGAGATTGACGAAGTCTCCACAGACGCCTCGCTATCGACGAGAACATCCACTGAAAGAATATTACGCCTTTATAAGACTCCAAAGCGTAAAACCTGGGGTTTGAACTCTGGTAGGCTGGGGGTACCACTGCCCTCCTAACCATCCAACCACGGGTTGATTCTCAGAAAACGGAACTTGATACTTGTTGTGGTATCTATTTAAAGTCCTTACATTATTACATGGATAATTTGTGTCGTGGGAAAAACACTAGTGATGTCGTTCCAGTCATCTCCCCCCTCTTCCCCTACCCCGTTGCCGGAGGGTGCGGCCGGCAAAGCCCACGCAGTGCTGGTGACGGCGAGGCCTCTCCTCCTTGGTAGAGTGGCGTGGGGGGGGGGGGGGTCCTCCATGGTAGAGAAGCGGATTCATTGTGGTCCCCGGCGACGGGGACGAGCGGCTCCATCGGCGGCAATGCCCCAAGAGGCGGTGGCACGTCGCGGCGACAGTGGAGCCGGTGCGACTTCCCGTGTGGCTGGGCCTGGTCGGTGGTGGATGCTGGCGTCTGGCTGGGGTCGGATGTGTGGCATTCTTCTACCTGCTACGTGTTGGTGAGGTATGGACTCTGTCCGCGCGTGGCCTGGTGGCGGTGTCTAAGCGACATGACGACGGGGAGGTGACAGTAGTGGCCCGATGGCCCAGATCTAGACCCTACGGACTCCATCTAGGCCACACCGGCTCCTACTGGTGTTGGTTGTGGTGGTGCGGACGAGAGCAGAAGGGTTGCGGCGGGGACTTCATGAGCCTGTCACGGCCTTGTCCGGTCCTGCTAGGCATGGTATGTCTGGGCTGCCGCATCGGGTCGGCACTCACCGACGACGGTGGAGGATGTCCTCTAGGTGGTGATGATGTTGCCTCTCTATGGTTCCAACCTTCCTACCTTCACTGACTCGCAGGTCACGCTATGGACCTCGCTACACGAGCGTAAGTTCACACATGTTGAGGCGGCGCCCCCGAAAGGTAGGTTGCACGGGTGGCTCAATGGCGGGTGACGCAGCTGTGGTGATGTCCGTCTCCTAGGGCCATGAGGGTGACGAGGAGTACGCGTTGGGGGATCCTGGTGTTGGTGGCGTCTCAACATGGTTTGTGCCTAGGCCACATGTCTGAAGGTAGGCTCGGCAACGTCTGGTAGTGATGTGGCGAGGGTTCTTCTGGGAAAGCCTGTTCAAGAGATACTTTTATACTTTTAAATTTGGCACGCACATACCTGTATATTTACATTTTGTACACACATGGTTTATGCCTTATTTTTTATTTATTTTCAGTAGTTTTCCCATTTTATATTCTTGTAAAAATAGATTCATACGCACCCAAGTTCAAATAATATATGCTCCACGGGTAGTTGTTTACCATGGCACTTTCCTGATTATAGAAGAATTAAAACATGACCAATTAACACATTTTATTATTTACGGAAAATGTATAGTCTGTGCCCGTTTGTGATGCAAGGAATTGACCTGGAGTTCAAACGAAGTTGTCATGGATCCTGGTAGAATACTGGGAAATGGACGTGCCTTGACCCGACGAATCCACGACCTGTTCCGGTGTGCGGCAGCACGGGCCCACAGCACGGCCGCCCACGGCTTCATATGCCCGTAACCGCAATTTAGTTTAGTTAACCCCACCTTCCCAAATTACCAAACTACCCCTGACACATCTATATATCACACTCCAAACCGCACCCACACATTTACTCGCAACTCTCCCGAACCACCGCGCAACCACCACAAGCAGACACCAAACCAACTGCCTCCTCGCTCAAGAGCTCTGATCTCCAGAAATCTCATGGCGACGGCGGCTACCTGTCGGCCCAGCGGCCCGGTCCTGTCGATTCCGAACTACGACTGCGCCTCCCCCAACCGCGTCAAGCTCTCCACCGCCGTCAGCGCCCGCTCGCCGGGCAAGGCCATCAGCGTTGCCTCGCCGCCGGCCGCCAGGAGCAGGCCGTCCTGCATGTGCTCCCCGACGAACCACCCCGGCTCGTTCCGCTGCAGCAAGCACAAGGAGCGCAAGCAGGAGACTCCGGCCTGCCACGGCCACGGCCACAGCAAACGCGCCTCCCCGCCTTCGCCGGCTTCCCTCGGCAGCGGCGCCTCCAAGCTGGTGACGAAGCGCACGGGCAGCGCGCTCGTGGGGGTCGGCGGAACCATGGAGAACGGGACGTGGGCGCGCAGGGCGCTGTCGCCTTCCCCGCAGTCATCGCACCGGAGGCGCGCCGCCGGCGGGTTTCGCCCCCGGCCTAGCTGCCTCTCCGCCGTCTCCTTCGCCGGTGACCGCGCCGGCGATAACCGGCAGTGAACAAACCAACCCCGTCGACATGCCTTAGCTAGTACTGGTACATACTGTCCATAGGAAGGAAATTGGGGAAATTTTGCCTGAATAATTCACCGGGACGATCTTCCGTCAGCTGTAAGTAATTAGCCGGTGGAGACTGGAGTTTTAGATCCAGTGCCGCTGTTCGTCATCCTCTCCGATCCGATGTGTATACGGCCCTCGGTGTTGATTTTGGATATACATGAGTGAGAAATGGAGACATTCGGATACATGCATCTGAGGCTTTATATGATTGTTGCTATAGCTACAACAACTTTCTGTTTCTGAAGTGTGGCGACGTCCCTCCCGCCCATGTTTCAGTTTTGGATAAGCTCGATCTATCGGCGCCAGTTCAGTGTCCGGTGGCGTCTCGCCGTCGCTTCCTCCCGTCACGAGACAACCGTGCCCCCACACCGATCATCAGGCCAACCATGTGTGATTTTTTCATGATATTTGTCCTCTTCCCTGTTGTGATATTTTCGAGTACTGTAAAATCCTTCGTGATGCTACTGATGAACTGAACCTGAACACATGATTTTTTCTGTTCTTGCTCATGATAAAAGGTAAGCGGCCTGCGCCGGAGGCAACCAAATGGCCGAACGGGCTGCGCTGCCGTCAATCGGAGGCTCTGCGTTCTTTCCCGCGGCGGCGCCGGCGACTCGGACTGGATTATTCGCGCGTGCTGCTGCCTTGATCACCGTGTAAAGCGGGTAGTAGAAAGGATGAGATTCTGATTCGATTTGCTGTGTATTATTGCGAATTTCCTTTTGTTCCCGGTAGTGTTCTGATTAGATTCTGCTGGAAGATCTGGGGACGTTGGACGTTGACATCTCGCTGGTGTGCACTGGCAAGTCTGGCAGTGTCTCCAGATTGTCTGTTTTGACCTATAACTAGTTCTCAATGTTTGCGAATACGAAGTCAATGTCCTTCCCTAGGGGCCCGGGGTCAGGGTTTGATCAGGCTTGCAGACCCAACAATTAGCTAGGGAAGTTGGACCTATCATGGCTAGCCTAGCCTCTAGGCAGGGCAATATCGACGAAGCACACTACCAGTGAAACAGAGCAAAGCGGCCGGGGCAAGCGTCACGAGCTCATTCACCTGGTTGGCTTCATCTCAAGGGATCTGACCTCCCGAGATAATGTCTCTCTCTTAACAGAGCTATGATATTTTAGTATTCCTTCCATTTCAAAATAAAAGATGTTTTAGTTTTGTGAAGTGAACGTAGCTAGACCACTTTTAGTGTGTAGGTCCACTCCGAACCTAGTACATTATAAAATTGGTCTAGATACATTAGCTTCACAGAGCTAAAACATCTATATTTTAAAACGGAGCTAGTACAATGTATGATGCAAATACATGTCATCACGAGAGTACTATATCCATTGTTATAATATGTAAGACATATTTCACACACAAAAACAATAGACGCATTCCAGTAGTTTAATTTACTCATCAACATTGTATATAGTCTAAATTTTTATTTATTTTGAGTATACCTAGTCACAAACTAGAAACTCCCGTGAAGATATTATTATAGCATACAATTTACATATCCCTATCAAGATAGGTGAGGATACACATACAAACATATACACTATTAATGGAAGAAACACAATACTAATTCCAAAACATTTGATTTTGTCTTTTCTTACTTTCGAACATTTAAGGGGATTTTGTTGAAATATCATTTTAAGATGTACTATATTGGAAACTAATGCAACTTTAATAAAAAACTAAGGTTTAATTTTACACATCATATTATCTATGACCATGAAGTGACAAAAAGTTGAGTTATACACAAGTATAGAAGTTTAGTATAACTAACTTGTCCCTTGGTCAAACGGTTTGTCCGGCTTGTTTTATGAGCGCCGTCATCCATGACTAAGAGCGGACACCTCCTACGCCTAACCACCGATCACCACCAAAATACTATATACATTGTTATGTAATACACATTTGACACCAAAAAAACTATACCAGCATGTCAATAGTTCTTATATAGGTTTGTGCCGACTATATCATGTAGGACTAGGTAGGGTCCCTAGGTAAGGTCCCCACAACAAATATGTTCTTTACATCCAATGATAGTGCAATTTACAAAACCTGTGTTCTTCCATATGGAACACAAACAAACATAATTCTTTTGATATACTGGTAAACAGGAACGTAAATATCTTCTAGTCACAAGAAAAAAATGTTTTTTAATTCTAAAAACTAGAGAAATTCTAGAAATTAAGAAACGATCTATGTATCCCCCTTAAAATCAGTACAAACACCCCCAAAATGTGCTCAAATGACAAAGTACATATCGCGGACACTTGAAAGAGTAATACTGGCGAGGGGTAACCTTCTTCGATTGCTCCTGTCATTCCTATGGCTAGTACTCCTTCTGCTAGTGCTACTTTTTCTTTGGAGAAAACGGCTTCATAGGCTTTGTTTTGTAGTTTTATTGTGTCTCCTTTGTCGTCACTGTAATGAACCTTTAACTTATCCAGCTACATTTTGCTTCCTTTTTACAAGAAAACAAATGTTGAATATATGCGTATGAGTTTGTTTATGTATGCTGAACGTTTCATACCTTTCGAGTCTTACCAGATTTTGAATGAACCTTCGGATCCTTTTAGGTCCGCGAAATTGTCGGATGCAATTCCGTCCTCATCTGTAGTGGGCGCAACCAATACCGCCATTGTGCGTATGGTGGACCCATCGTTGTACGCTGAGAAAATTGGACAGGTGAAAAAATTTGAAGGAAAACTTTGGGTTGTTCAGTCAATGGCGGATGTTGCCCAATCTAAGACGCGTCAGACCCTCGATCGCGAAGCTTTTTTCTTGGAAGAAATTTCCAGGACAAGTGAGAAGTTGTTGTGTAAGCCCTCTTCCTCTTTTTTCTACTACTCCTCTGGCTTGCAGGAAGTCAATGTTTTCTCCCTGATTTGTAGGCATTCAATTGTGAGAGAGGGAGGAAACCCAACGTCTGCACAACCGAATGCAAGCTCTTGCGTCTGCCTCCCGCAATTCTGAGACAGGTTTTTGGACTGATCATCACCGTGCTTATACTGTGGTGTTGCTTCAGGACCGCCTATCAGAGGTGGAGCAGTTTGTCGAGTGCTGCCGCAGATCGCTGGCCCTTGTTTATAATGCCATGTTTCCTCGGGATCCTCAGTCTTAGACCTTGGCGGATTTGCTTGCGAAGTTTCGACAATATGAAAGGATTCATCATTTCGTGAAGCTTCAACTTGTGGCGGGTGCCAAGCTCGCGCTTTCTTGGATACATGCGCATCATCCAACGCTAGACTTGTATGTTGTATCTTTGGGGCTGCCTCCTCCTTCCGATGGTGGCCTTGTTGACATGGCGCCTCATTACGCCGCTGCTCGTAGACCCGTCATTAAGATTGTTTGAAGATGCTTAGAGGTAGATGAAGATTTTTTTTGTTAATTTTCCAGTTCGACTGCTTGTTTGTGTAGCCTTGTACTTCGTAGAAGAAATACTGTATAGATCTTTCTTATATTTGTTAAAAAGGGCGTATGTTTTATACGAGATTTTGATTGTATGATGTATTCTCTTGTTGAGGACTCGACGAACTAATGTTCGTTTGCATAACTGCTTTCGTGTGCCATAGAAATTTATATCTCGTAAAGTACTTTCTTTATTCATTGATAAGCATAAATCGAAATACATTGCGAGGGCGTGATCGCCTGGCCGTTGGCCTTTATTGAATATAAAGTGCGTCAAAGTGAAGATTTTCTTTAGGAGCTTTGGCTTCTGTTCTTGGGGTTCTTCATCATGCTCCGTGTTGGTATGTGGGGTGCTCTCGTCTTTTCGACGAGTGGGCCTTCCTATGCGGGACCTTGATGTCTATGCACTTCTATTCTTGTAGACAGTTGTTGGGCCTCCAAGTGCAGAGGTTTGTAAAACAACAGCAAGATTTCCCTTAAGTGGATCACCCAAGGTTTATCGAACTCAGGGAGGAAGTGGTCAAAGGTATCCCCTCTCAAGCAACCCTGCAATCAAGATACAAGAAGTCTCTTGTGTCCCCAACACACCTAATACACTTGTCAGGTGTATAGGTGCACTATTTTGGCAAAGAGATAGTGAAATACAAGTGGTATGGATAATTATAAGTGGTAACGGTGCCAGAAAATAGCTTGATGGCGTGGAAGAGACTAAAGACAAACTGAAATAAAGATAGAAGCAAGCAAACATGTAACAACTCTAGTTGCAAAAGGTGTTTCAATGCTTAGAAACAAGGCCTAGGGATCATACTTTCACTAGTGAACACTCTCATATAAATATTATCTCATTATGATACTACGCTAAACTACTCTCCGGTTGGACACTCTAATCCATGGTAGGGCTATAACAGCACACCTCAAAGTAAGCCTTTCCCATCTAGATAACCCCACACTGTCACCTTGAGTACTAGATGGTTCCAACAAACACCACAATTTCATAAAGACATCCAACTCCAAATATAACTCATAACAAGTATTTGTAATCCCAAGCCTAAGTGCCACCATGGTGTGCACACTGTCACTTTCACACACATGGGGAGAGCAGAGATCTATTAAAGCACTTTAGTAGCAAGGTAGATCTACTTGATTACAAAGCTCATGATCACAATATGATCACATAGCTACCGGTAGAACCCTTAGCCTCGAGGAAGAACTACTCCCTCCTCATCATGGGAATCAGCAATGGTGATGGAGATGGTGGTGGAGATCGATGGAGATGGCTCCGGGGGCACTTCCCCGTCCCGGCAGGGTGTCGGAACAGAGACTTTTTGTCCCCCAAATCTCCCCTTCGGTGGCAGTGGTGCTGCGGAACTTTTCGGTGCTAGAGGCTTGTCGATTTAGGGTTTTTGTATCGGGAGGCAACTTATAGGCGAAGAGGCAAGGTCGGTGGGTGGCCAGGGGGCCCACACCACCTGGTGGCGCGGCCAGGGCTAGCCCGCGCCACCACATGGTGTGGCCACCCTGTGGCCCCTCTCCGTCTCGTCTTCTGTCTCCGTGAGTCTTCCGGTAAAATATCGACTTTGGCTTTTGTCTGGTCCAATTCTGAGAATATTGATTTTCCGACTTTCCTGGAACCAAAAACAGCAGAAAACAGGCAACTGGTAGTGTGGCTCTTTGTTAATAGGTTAGTCCAAGAAATCATATGAAAAGTACTCCAAAGTGTGGACAAAACATAAGAAAGTAGATAAAACCAAGCATGGAACATCAAAAATTATGGATACGTTAGCAACTTATCAACATCCCCAAGCTTAACTCCTGCTCGTCCTCGAGTAGGTAAGTGATAAAAAGAAAGAATAATTTTTTAGGTGACATGCACCATCATAAACTTGATCAAAGTATTTGTAAAACATTCAATGCTGGGATCATAGTACTTCAATCATAACATGAAAGACAAAGTTCTAGCAATAAGACAAACAAACTATGTTGCAACATGAAATGGCACAAACAAAACTTCATGAATAACAATGCTTTGCAAGACGTTTGTTTGTTTCACATAAAGAAAACATAGCATAGTAGCATTCAGCTTGTCCCCCATAGAGTAGCAAATATAAATGCATAGGACACCTTTAAAGTTCATAACAGTGACTAGATACAAATAGTTTAAAACAAGCAATATCAAAGTTATGCATCAATCAATAAGTCTTGGGACAATGCACATAGAACTAAGAATGGCCACTATCCTCTCAAAGTAGGTGCATAAAGGTAGAAGGTGGAGACTCAACATAAACGTAAAAGAAAGGCCTTCATAGAAGGAAGCAGAGATTCAAATTTCATAAAGAGCTTCCAAAAATTATGGTACTTATTAGCTTTCATCTCTCATTGCCCCTATCATAAGCATCTTGAAGGTGATTAAGGTTAAAGTGAACAAACTATGGTGTATATGCTTGACGAAGTATAAGTTGGAAATCTCATGTCCCTTGAATACGAGGGCCGCTCCTCATGCTACTCAAGTTTAATCACCGGTAAGTTCTTGTCATCGTAAGTACATGTGTATCATAGAGAACCGTCAACGGGATACCTCTTGCCCGATGATACGGAAGAATCCCCATATCAAAATGACAAGGCAAGCAGACAACGAGCATCTCAACAATCTTTTTATTTACCATGGGAATATGGTGATTTTTCCTCTCTTTCCTCTTTTCATAATCTCTTTTTTCTTTTTCTCTTTTTTCTCAATATCCGACTCTTTTTTTAAGAAGAATGCTTCATAGACAACTCATTATGGTTACGCTACAGGTTTCCACCATGACAGCATGGATTAAACCAGCGGCCCAGACGTTTCTCTAAGACATATACATAACTCCATGGACTTAGAAGTTTCCCTTTCATTTCACACCGAAGACATCCATAGACAAAAGAGCATGATATCAACTAGGTACAAAGTACCCGTGCAATGTTGAAAGCGTTCCCCATGACAACATGGTTCTGCTAATCCCCAACAAATAAGTGCAAGCATATATAACATAGATGACACAATGGTTCAAGTTTATTAAGGGCAAGAAAAGTAAAGTGTGCCATCAAGTTCGTGAGAGCTTTAATCACTACTTTTCTCATAACAAGTTTAATCCGGAAGGTAAACAAAAACAAGAACATACTTGGAATAGCGTATGCTAGTAGGTAGGTATGGTGGATTCTTTGGAATAACTTGGTTTAAGGAGTTGGATGCATGAGTGTAACTCATACTTGGTTACGAAGGCTAGCAAAAGACTGGGAGCGACAAACTAAGAGAGCAATAATGGCCATAATCATGCAGAGCGACAAAACATCATTGATCAAAGCATAAAGTGATACTACAAGTTGAAAACTAAAGGATCATCAAGGCTATGGTGACTTTGGATAGTCATAACATGGTGTGAGCATGTGCCAAGTCAACCCAAATAAAGCATCAAAGGAGAATACCACAATAGTATGCTTTAATATGCTAAAACAACGCATGATTCATCCAAAGCACATTAAGCAATCTCAATTGTTTATAACATGTCATGCTATAGCAAAGAATACTAAGCATGAAGCCAAAACAATATCAAGCATGCCATGACAAAGCATAGGCCACAGTCAAAAACAAGCTCTCTTACCACTTAAGCATGAACTTTCCTACTCTTTTCCAATCCAAACCAAACTATTTGAAAACCAATGTATGAAAGAGGGGGTCCAACCAATTTATTCAGCAAACTAAGAAAACCAAGCAAACTAAAAACCAAAACGAAAATGAAAAAAAAGATGCTCCAAGAAGAACACAACTGTGCATGAAACAAAAAATGAAGCGTTTGGAAGAAACCTGGGGTTTTTATTGATGAAGAGGGGGATGCCTTGGACATCCCCAAGCTTTGACGCTTGTACTTCTTGGATATTTCTTGGGGTGACACGCGTGGCATCCCAAAGCTTGAGCTTTAGTCCATTCTTTATCTCATTACTCATTCTTTCCATATACCTAAAAATTTTCCTTCATACAAAACTTCACACAATCTTTATTAGCAACATTAGTGCACTCAAGATAATAGGTCTTTAGGTTCAGTTCTAACACCAATAAAACTTCCATTAAAATACTAGCTACTGTAGCACTTCCCTCGAAAAGCTCAATTCCCCAAAAGACCTAAAAAAGGAACCAACAAGAAGCAAATGCAGAAAATGGCAGAAATCTGTCAAAACAGAACAGCAGGTAAAGACGAATTTTTTCGAAGACCTTCTGTTGCTCAAATCTAAAAGTGTTGAACTAACGAAAGTTAGATAACAACCTGGGGAAGAAGCACAAAAATTCACGCCTCAAAAGTACATACAGAGATTTTATACGAATTTTTATAGTGAAGCACAAAAATCTGTTTCGGGACAGCAACTTTCTCAATCATTACTTCTCTCTCATTAGAGGTTACTCTTGGCACAAAAAGAAAAAATAAAAAGGATAAAGAGCGGTTATTACCGAGGAAAAATAAAAATTCGTGTAAAATCTCTGAATGTCCTTTTGAAACAGGAATTTTTGTGCTTCTGCCCTAGGTTGTTATCTAACTTTCGTTAGTTCAACACTTTTTGATACTTATTAGCTTTCAGCTCTCATTGCCCCTATCATAAGCATCTTGAAGGTGATTAAGGTTAAAGTGAACAAACTATGGTGTATATGCTTGACGAAGTATAAGTTGGAAATCTCATGTCCCTTAAATACGAGGGCCGCTCCTCATGCTACTCAAGTTTAGTCACCGGTAAGTTCTTGTCATCGTAAGTACATGTGTATCATAGAGAACCGCCAATGGGATACCTCTTGCCCGATGATACGGAAGAATCCCCATATCAAAATGACAAGGCAAGCAGACAACGAGCATCTCAGCAATCTTTTTATTTACCATGGGAATATGGTGCTTTTTCCTCTCTTTCCTCTTTTCATAATCTCTTTTTTCTTTTTCTCTTTTTTCTCAATATCCGACTCTTTTTTTAAGAAGAATGCTTCATAGACAACTCATTATGGTTACGCTACAGGTTTCCACCATGACAACTATGGCTTTATGCTTAGTATTCTTTGTTGTAGCATGACTTGTTATAAACAATTGATATTTCTTAATGTGCCTTGGATGAATCATGTGTTGTTTTAGCATATTAAAGCATAGTATAGTGGTATTCTTCTTTGATGCTTTATTTGGGTTGACTTGGTACATGCTCACACTATGTTATGACTATCCAAAGTCACCATAAGCCTTTATGATCCTTTAGTTTTCAACTTGTATTATCACTTTATGCTTTGATCAATGATGTTTTATCGCTCTACATGATTATGGCCATTATTGCTCTCTTAGTTGGTCGCTCCCAGTCTTTTGCTAGCCTCCACAACCAAGTATGAGTTCCACTCATGCATCCAACTCCCTAAACCAAGTTATTCCAAAGAGTCCACCATACCTACCTACTAGCATATACTATTGCAAGTATAATCATGTTTTTGTTTACCTTCCAAATTAAACTTGTTATGAGAAAACTAGTGATTAAAGCTCTTATGAACTTGATGGCTCACTTTACTTTTTTGCATCTAATAAACTTGAACCATTGGGTCCTTCTTTGTTGCGTATATGCTTGCGCTTTATAAGTTGAAATTAGCAGAACCATGTATCATGGGGAATGCTTTCAACATTGCACTTGTACTTTGTACCCCGTTGATATCATATTCTTTTGATTATGGATCCCGGCGGTGTGAAATAAAAGTGGAACTTGTAAGATCATGGAGTTTGTATGTGTGTTAGAGAAACGCCTAGGCCGCTAGCCTAAGCCATGCCTAATCATGGTGGAAACTTGCAGCATCACCATAATGAGCACTCTATGAAGCATCCTCAATAAAAACCTATGCAAATAGCAAATAAAAAGATCGCTGAGATGCTCATTGTCTGCTTGCCTTGTCATTTTGATTATGGGATAGCTCCTGTATTATGTGCAAGGTGTACCCCGTTGGCGGTTCTTTATGATACATATGTACTTACAATGACAAGAGTTTACTTGTGACTAAAGTTGAGTAGCATGAGGTTCGGTCTTCGTAAGTAAGGGGCATGAGATTTCGGTTTATAACTTGCCAAGCATATCCTCTTAGTTGTGTTACTTTAACCTTAATCACCTTCAAGATGCTTATGATAGGGGAAATGAGAGCTGAAAGCTAACAAGTACCATAATTTTTGGAAGCTCTTTATGAGACTTGAATCCCTACTTCCTTCTATGAAGACTTTCTTGCACCATTACATTGAGTCTCCACCTTCTACCTTTATGCACCTACTTTGAGAGCATAGTGGCCATTCTTAGTTCTATGTGCATTGTCCCAAGACTAGTTGATTGATGCAAAACTTGATATTGCTTGTTTTAAACTATTTGTATCTAGTCACTCTTATGAACTTTGAAGGTGTCCTATGCAATTATATTTGCTACTCTATGAGGGACAAGCTGAATACTATTATCCTATGTTTTCTTTATGTGAAACAAACAAACGTCTTGCAAAGCATTGCTATTCATGAATCTTTTGTTTGTGCCTTTTCATGTTGCATCATAGTTTCTTTGTCTTATTGCTAGAACTTTGTATTTCATGTTATGATTGAAGTACTATGATCGCAGCTTTGAATGTTTTACAAATATTTTGATCAAGTTTATGATGGTGCATGTCACCTCAAAAATTATTCTTTCTTTTCATAACTTACCTACTCGAGGACGAGCAAGAGTTAAGCTTGGGGATGTTGATACATTGCAAATGTATCCATAATTTTTGATGTTCCATGCTTGGTTTTATCTACCTTCTTGTGTTTTATCCACACTTTGGAGTACTTTTCATATGATTTCTTGGACTAACCTATTAACAAGAGCCACAGTGTCAGCTGCCTGTTTTCTGCTGTTTTTGGTTCCAGGAAGTCAGAAAATGAATATTCTCGGAATTGGACGGGAGAAAAGCCAAAGTCGCTATTTTACCGGAAGTCATCTAGAGCCAGAATACGAGACGGAGAAGGGTTGGGGCCTAGCCACACCACCTGGCCCGTGCCAAGGGCGGTTTGGCCGACCCCAGCACCCCCTCGGCCTCTCCTTCCGCCTATATATTGCCTTCGGGACCAAAATCCTAAGTACCCGATCAAACATCCACGAAAGAGTCTGTAGCCGCCGTCATCTCCATCCCTAGATCGGGAGGGATCTGAAGCTCTTCCCGGCACCCTGACGGAGAGGGGAATTCACCCTGGAGGCCTTCTTCATCATCATGCAAGCCTCCGGTGTGATGCGTGAGTAGTTCATCTCTGGACTACGGGTCCATGTAGTAGCTAGATGGCTGATGGCTCAGTGTCGGCGCTAGAAAAATGCTGGTGCGATGTTGATGTAGAGCTTGTTGGGAACCCCGAGAGGAAGGTATGACGAGCACAGCATCAAGTTTCCCTCAGTTATGAAACCAAGGTTTAATCGAACCAGTAGGAGCAAGGAAACACCCCAAAGGTGTTGCTAGCTGAGCCTTGGCAGGGCGCACTACCGGTGCTAGTACCAATGTGGAGACCTGCACAACACAACCACAGAACTTTGTCCCCAACTTGCGATGAGGTTGTCAATCTCACCATGTTTTGTGGAAAACAAAGGATTAAACGTATCGAATGGAAGGAAGTAAAAGTTTGCAGAAAGTAAACACAAAGCAGTAAAAGATTGTAGATTGTATGTAAAGAAAGAGGACCGGGATCCATAGTTCACTAGAGGTGGCTCTCCTTAAGATAGATAACATGATGGGTGAACAAATTACAGCGGGGCAATTGACAAACATCGAGAAAGCAATACATGCATATACTAATCATCTTGACTCCTTTGGAACTTGATTGGGCATTACAACATTATACATAAACCGCCATCCAACTACATCTATGACTAATAATCCACCTTCAGGTTATCATCCGAACCCCCTCCAGTATTAAGTTGCAAGCAACAGATTATTGCTTTACCAATTACGTGTAAAGTAAACAATATGATTGTTCTATGAACAAAGGATTGTTGTTTTCTCCCTAGTAGCAACAGCACATCTATTACCTTAGAGATTTCTGTCACTTCCCAGATTACCAGAGGCATGAACCCACTATCGAGCATAAATACTAACTCTTGGAGTTGCTAGCATCTACTTGTCCAAGATAGCTACTAACAACGGAAAGCATGCAAGATCACAAATAACAAATACATGATAGAATCAATAATCAATCTGAAATAGCATCTCAATATCCATCGGTCCCCACAAACACAACATGCATAATTACAAATAGATGATCTTGATCGTGAACGGAGCTCACAAGATCTAAACATGAAAGCACAAAGGAGGAGAACCAACCATCTAGCTACTACATGGATCCGTAGTCCAAGGATGAACTACTCACACATCACACCGGAGGCTTGCATGGTGATGAAGAAGGCCTCCGGGGTGAATTCCCCTCTCCGGCAGGGTGCCGGGAAGAGCTTCAGATCCCTCCCGATCTAGGGATGGAGATGATGGTGGCTACAGACTCTTTCGTGGATTTTTGATCGGGGCCTTAGGGTTTTCGTCCCGAGGGTAATATATAGGCAGAAGGAGAGGCCGAGGGGGTGATGGGGTCGGCCAAACCACCCCCTGCCGCGGGCCAAGCCTAGCTGCGTGGCTGGCCCCCAGCCCTTCTCCGTCTCGTATTCTGGCATCTGATGACTTCCGGAAAAATAGGCACTTTGGCTTTTGTCCCGTCCAATTCCGAGAATATACATTTTCTGACTTTCCTAGAACCAAAAACAACAGAAAACAGGCAGCTGGCAGTATGGCTCTTGTTAATAGGTTAGTCCAAGAAATCATATGAAAAGTACTCCAAAGTGTGGACAAAACACAAGAAAGTGGATAAAACCAAGCATGGAACATAAAAAATTATAGATACTTTTGCAATGTATCAACATCCCCAAGCTTAACTCCTGCTCGTCCTCGAGTAGGTAAGTGATAAAAAGAAAGAATAATTTATGAGGTGACATGCACCATCAAAGACTTGATCAAAGTATTTGTAAAACATTCAATGCTGGGATCATAGTACTTCAATCATAACATGAAAGACAAAGTTCTAGCAATAAGACAAAGAAACTATGATGCAACATGAAAAGGCACAAACAAAAGATTCATGAATAACAATGCTTTGCAAGACGTTTGTTTGTTTGTTTCACATAAAGAAAACATCGCATAATAGTATTCAGCTTGTCCCTCAATAGAGTAGCAAATATAAAAGCATAGGACACCTTCAAAGTTCATAAGAGTGACTAGATACAAATAGTTTAAAACAAGCAATATCAAGTTATGCATCAATCAACTAGTCTTGGGACAATGCACATAGAACTAAGAATGGCCACTATGCTCTCAAAGTAGGTGCATAAAGGTACAAGGTGGAGACTCAATGTAATGGTGGAAGAAATGCCTTTATAAAAGGAAGTAGGGATTCAAGTCTCATAAAGAGCTTCCAAAAAATTATGGTACTTGTAGCTTTCAGCTGTCATTGCCCATATCATAAGCATCTTGAAGTGATTAAGGTTAAAGTGAACAAACTATGGTGTACATGCTTGACGAAGTATAAGTTAGAAATCTCATGTCCCTTGTATACGAGGGATGCTCCTCATGCTACTCAAGTTTAGTCACCGGTAAGTTCTTGTCATTGTAAGTACATGTGTATCATAGAGAACCGCCAACGGGGTACCCCTTGCCCGATAATACGGAAGAATCCCCATATCAAAATGACAAGGCAAGCAGACAACGAGCATCTCAGCAATCTTCTTATTTACCATGGGAATATGGTGCTTTTTTTTCTCTCTTTCCACTTTTCATAATCTCTTTTTTTATCTTTTCTCTTTTTTTCTCAATATAGGACTCTTTTTTTATAAGAAGAATGCTTCATAGACAGCTCATTATGGTTACGCTGCAGGTTTCCACCATGTCAGCATGGATTAGACCAGCGGCCCAGGCGTTTCTCTAACACATATACATAACTCCATGGACTTACAAGCTCCCCTTTCATTTCACACCGACGACATCCATATACAAAAGAGCATGATATCAACTAGGTACAAGTACCAAGTGCAATGTTGAAAGCGTTCCCCATGAAAGCATGGTTCTGCTAATTCCCAACAAATAAGTGCAAGCATATACAACATAGACGACACAATGGTTCAAGTTTATTAGGGGCAAGAAAAGTAAAGTGTGCCATCAAGTTCGTGAGAGCTTTAATCACTAGTTTTCTCATAACAAGTTTAATTTGGAAGGTAAACAAAAGCATGAGTATACTTGGAATAGCATAAGCTAGTAGGTAGGTATGGTGGACTCTTTGGAATAACTTGGTTTAGGGAGTTGGATGCATGAGTGGAACTCATACTTTGTTGTGGAGGCTAGCAAAAGACTGGGAGCGACAAACTAAGAGAGCAATAATGGCCATAATCATGCAGAGCGACAAAACATCATTGATCAAAGCATAAAGTGATACTACAAGTTGAAAACTAAAGGATCATAAAGGCTATGGTGACTTGAGATAGTCATAACATGGTGTGAGCATGTGCCAAGTCAACTCAAATAAAGCATCAAAGGATAATACCACTATACTATGCTTTAATATGGTAAAACAACACATGATTCATCCAAGGCACATTAAGCAATCTCAATTGTTTATAACAAGTCATGCTACAGTAAAGAATACTAAGCATAAAGCCAAAACAATATCAAGCATGGCATGACAGAGCATAGGCCAGAGTCAGAAATGAGCTCTTTTTACCACATTAGTATGAGCTTTCCTACTCTTTTCCAAACCAAACCAAACTATTTGCAAACCAATGTATGAAAGAGGGGGTCCAACCAATTTATTCAGAAAACTAAGCAAACAAAAGCAAACGAAAAACCAAAACAAAAATGAAAAAGAAGACACTCCAAGAACAACACAACTGTGCATAAAACAATAAAAATGAAGCGTTTGGAAGAAACTTGGGATTTTTATTGATGAAGAAGGGGATGCCTTGGGCATACCCAAGCTTTGATGCTTGTACTTCTTGGATATTTATTGGGGTGACACACGTGGCATCCCCAAGCTTGAGCTTTAGTCCGTCCTTTCATCTCATTACTCATTCTTTCCATACACTTGAAAATTTTCCTTCATACAAAACTTCACACAATCTTTATTAGCAACATTAGTGTACTCAAGATAAATATGATTAAGGTTCAGTTCTAACACCAAATAAACTTCCGTTAGAACACTAGCTACTGTAGCACTTCCCTCAAAAAGCTCAGTTCCCAAAAAGAACTCAAAAAGGAACCAACAAGAAGCAAATGCAGAAAATGGCAGAAATCTGTCAAAACAGACCAGCAGGTAAAGACGATTTTTTTCGAAGATCTTATGTTGCTCAAATCAAAAAGTGTTGAACTAACGGAAGTTAGATAACAACCTTGGGCAGAAGCAAAAAAATTAACGCCTCAAAAAGACGTTCAGAGATTTTAAATGAATTTTTACGGTGAAGCACAGAAATCTGTTTCGGGACAGCAACTTTCCCAATCATTACTTCTCTCTCATTAGAGGTTACTCTTGGCATAAAAAACAAAAAAAAGGATAAGGAGTGGTTATTACAGAGGTAATAACTTCCAAGACTCAACTAAAACTTTTAGGTTATCTCCTAATAAGTACTTTTCTTTAACGCCTTTAAGTTAGGCATAAGAAGCAAGAAAAAGAATCAAGTGTTCTCAAATGAAGAAGCATTAAAACCAAATTTCTTGCCCTTACCTCTCTTACTTTTATTCTAACCTTGGGGAAAATATGATTCTTCGGTGGATAAGAAAGGTGCATGGTCCCCTTTCCTGTAGGGTTTCGTAGCATGGAAAACAAAAAATTTCTACCGCATACAAACAAACAAGCCAAGATCTATCTACTAGATTGTAGAAACGAGTCGATGGAATAACTCACCCTCGAAGATTCCAAAGTGTTTAACGAGAGCAGATTCTCGTGGGTGATGTAGTCGTACACTTGCCGATCTCAAGATCGCGTAGACGATCCTTCCGGTGCTGTGTTCCGGCAGCGCTTCCGCAGTCGGTCACACGTTCGGTACTCGATGAAGACCTTCCTCTCCCTTGTTCCAGCAGGCAGCGGAGGTTGTAGCACTCTCCTCGCGATTCCGGCAGCACGACGGCGTGGTACCAGAAGTAGAGGGGAGATCTCGCAGGGCTTCGCCTTAAGCCGGAGCGAGTATGGTGGACTATGAGAGAGGCCTTGGCGATCTAGGGTTTAGAGGCACCAAGGGGTTTAGAGCAACCAGCAGCTAGGAATTACCTAGACGGCGGTTTAGAAGAGATTTAGAGCAGCCGCATCTAGAAGGGGGGCGGCGGCTGGTCTAGGGTTTAGAGGGGCGCCGGCTATGGGGCAAAAGTGTAGGGAGAGGGGGCGCCCCCTCCCTTTATTTTATAGGTGGGAGGGGCGGATAGGGCTAGCCGAGTCCTCCCCCAACTCCCTTGCTGGCCGGCGGTTTGGAGGACAGAAGGGAAACCTTCTCTTCCCAGGTTTCCTTCTCTCCCTCCACTTCACAAAATAGCCGTTTGACTTTTCAAATTGGCGTTTGACTTTTTCAAACTAGGATTTGATTAAACCCTTTATTTTGTTCAGCGATGACACCTAGTACATGATGCAATCATTCCAACTTGTTATGACACATTCATGTACCCTTCCCCTCCGGAGTGCCGGACATTCCGGAACCTTCTAGAACATTTCCGATGAAAACACCGGAACCATTCTCCAACTCTGAAACAGGACTTTCCTTATATGAATCTTATTCTCCGGACCATTCCGGATCTCCTCGTGATATCCAGGATCCCATCCGAGACTCCGAACAACATTCGGTCTCTTACTCATCATTCCATAACTACTCAACAACATCGAATCCTTAAATGTGTCTCCCTACGGTTCGTGAATTATGCGGACATGATCGAGACACTTCTCCGATCAATAACCAATAGAGGAATCTGGAAATTCATATGGCTCCCACATATTTCTACGATTACTTTGCGATCGAATGAACCACTTACATACGATACCAATTTCTCTTTGTCTCACGATATTTTACTTATCTGAGGTTATGATCGTCAGTATCTCTGCATACCTAGTTCAACCTCGTTACTGATAAGTACTCTTTTCTCGTTCCTGTGGTATGTGATCCCTTGTGAGCCAGTCACATGCTTGCAAGCTAATTGGATGACATTCCACCGAGAGGGCCCAGAGTATATCTATCTGTCATATGGATGGACAAATGCCACTCTTGATCCATGTGTCTCAACCAATACTTTCCGAACACTCAATGCCACCTTTATAGCCACCCTGTTACGGTGTGGTGTTTGATGTCATCAAAGCATCCTTCCGGTAAAGGTGATATGCATGATCTCATGGTCGAAGGAATTAGGTTACTATGTATCAGAAAGCTTATAGCAAATGAACTATATTAAATGACTTGATATTTATGCTACGCTTAACTATAGGAGTATGTCCATCACATCATTCTCCTAATAATATGACCCTGTTGTTAATAACATCTCTATGTTCATGATCAGGAAACCATGATCATATATTAACCAACAAGCTAGTCTAACAAGAGGCTTTACTAGGGACTCTTTTATGTTTACAAATCACACAAGTATTAATGTTTCCGGTTAATACAATTATAGCATGGTATGTAAACATTTATCATAAGTATGAAGATATGATAATAACCACTTTATTATTGCCTCTTGGGCATATCTCCAACAGTCTCCCACTTGCACTAGAGTCAATAATCTAGTTTCAAACCTTTGTGTATCCAACACCTATGGCTTTCCGGTGTTGTATGTACACGATTGCTAGTGGTCAACTGATCTCCGGATCTGACACTTCCAGGTCCGTGTGTAATTGCATGTCTTTGCGTCTCTATGCATCACTCATTCTCTAATGAGATGGCTTTGTATAATTTTGGTCATTTGGTGAGACCTTTAGTTCTTTGGGGTTAAAACATGTTGATAATATTGTCGTACAATATATCTTCATAGTATTATCCCGCTGTGAACTACACCTAGTTTGATAACAAACTACTTGACACAAATGCCCTCTTTAGCTGCTATTATAGCAGTCATATACTTAGCCTTTTGTTGTAGTATCTGTCACAATGTCTTAACTTTGGAACTCATCCAAATCCATTATGGAACTTACTTTCCATTATATTGTGCCACCCTTAGTTTAGATTGAGATAAACTTAATTTGTACTTTGTGACAAAACTAGTATCAATGTAGTACTTTTACAATGAACTAACCATCTATTTGTCACTTCTACAAATAATATACTCTTAGTTCTTCCAAAAGATCATAAGAATATCATTACTATCGTCCAATGATCATCTTATGAATCACTCTGGTATATGCTCATAACATTTAGAGTATAGGACATATCTGGATTTGTACATATCACAGTATGATTGATATAAATACTCTTTGTGATTTCATACATCAAGTATTAATTTATACTTGAATCTTTGTTTCACTTACCCAGTGTCAATACACTTGAATATACCATCAATATTGAACTTATTCAATCCTTTCTGTGTGACAAGAACCTTTCTTGTAGTTTCTATATTGAACTCATTCAATACATCATCTATGTACTTTCGGCATAACCATATTAGCGTCTATTGATGCCAAATATTTGGGTTTTGCCTAAGTCTTTCATCAGGATGAAATTCTTAATATGTGTTAATAAAAGATACATCATTTCTAATCAACAATATGTCCTCCACATAATGTATTAGAAATATGTCTTAGCGCTCCCACTTAATTTCTTGCAAATGCAAGCATCTTCATTGTCTCTGATGAAATTAAACTCTTTTAACAGTTTCATCATAGTGAAGATTCCAACTCCGCTATGCTTACTTCAACTATTGAAGTTTGCATATGCATTTCTCATCCTTTGAATTAACAAAACCCTTTGGACCGTGTCATGCACACGTCCTAGGTAACCCTTGTATTAGAAGAACTTGTTTTGTTTATTCAACTACCACATAACAAAAATTATATGTAGTGGTTGCTACATTAATCCGTCTAGACTAAATATCGCTATGAAAGATCAGATCTTGTCATAGTCAACCTTTGAACATTTTTGTGAACTCTTTCCCAATATGTCGACTATTTCATAGATGTGAAACATCCATGTCTATTTCTTTATAGATCCAAACACAACTGTAAGGTCTTACACCTTTCTCGAGGGTCCTTCAAGTTCAAAACTTGATTTCTCGTGTATGGAACTATCACGGATTTTATGGCTTCAAGCCATTTGACGGAGTCAGGGCCCATCGTCGCTTCTTTGCATGTAGTCAGATCATTATTGTCAAATAATGATTTAACTCTCAAATCTTGGTATTCGATTGTTCATCCGACCTACTTGTTTCAATAGGAACTTAGATCTCAATGACCACAACCTTTGAGGTACGTGAGCCATGAGCATTTTTGCTGCCTCCGGAACACTTTTCGGCGCTGCGCAACTTTGATCATATAGCTAAGGTTCCTTTAACCTTATCAAAGTTCTATTGTCCTCCCACTTATCTTTTCACGAAAAATTCCTTCTCAAAGAAACTTGACGTTCTAAGCGACAAACACTTTTGTCTCCGGTGTTTATGGAGGAATACTTAACAGTAATACAAAGACAGGTTTATCCGACTTTGGTTGCAAACATCTTTCTTATGCATAGCATACCAATGTTTAAGAAAGGACTACTTGGGGTTTATCCCAAACCATAACTTTATATGGTGTCATTTCAGCGGATTATGATGGAGCTCTTTTCAGTGGAAAACGGTAGTCTCTAAAGCTTTTAATCTTTAAAATATAGTGGCAGTTCTATGAATTACACCTTTGATCTTACCATGTCAAACAAGGTTTTAATTACATATCTCGAACTCTCCATACTCTTATGGTGTTTCGGGAAATGCAAATCCACAGAACGATTCCTTAAATCTTAGGTATTATGCTAAACTTGTAACTCAAATATCTTCCTTTATGATCTTTATCATAAACTATTTATATTCTTATTACAATGATTTTGCACTTCATCTTTAAAGACTTTGAACTTTTTCAAATGTTTCATACTTCATCCTTATTAAGTAAATATTCATATATTCACTCAAATTTTCGGAGAAAGCATATCAAGTTTAAATCCATCACTCTTGACTACATATAATGGATTTCATACAACAATATGTACAAGTTCCAATAAGCTAGTCATTCGTTCCCTTTTGGCCTATGAACGAAGTTTTAATTATCCCTAGGAAAGTTTCACAAGCGTCATGTGATCAAAAATCAAAAGACTCCAAAATTCCATCCACATGGAGTTTCTTCATGTTTTCTTTCCAATATAATTTAAATGGCGATGTCACTTCCTAAGTGATCTTTCAATCAATTTGTCTTTCGACATTTTTAGCACTAGTTTTATGGATGTGATTTCTCCAACGAGATTTGTGAATCATCCATCTTTATGGATTACGGTAATTATTTGAACAACCCTTTTGTTCTCATAATACCTGATAAAACAAATCTTGAAGGCAAGCTTTGATGTTTAACGAGCAACACAATAACCCTTTATTTGTTCTCGATGAACATCATCACATATTCTTTTGGTAGTTACTTAGGCCGTTGTAGTTCATGAATTGTGTTGTTTCGTATGACGATTCACGCCAACAAATTCAGTATCAAATACTTAAGAACCACATTGTTTAATAAGCAAAGAATATATCCATAACATGTATATCATCTATATACTTAAACTGAACAATTCTAGTCTTTTCTTTTCTGCCATATACTTATGAGATTCTCTTTCAGTATTTCCTGTTCTGTTTGAAAGAATCCATCAATCATCAATAGTGGAGTCATACATATGACACATAGTCCAAAGCATGTATAGTTAAATACCAATGTCTTTGGACTTGCACTTTGAAGTAGATCACCATCATCAAATGTTTGGTGTTCTTTCAAATTCCTTTCTTTAGTAATCTATTGGTGTAGTAAACATTTTACCTACATAAAATATTCACCCTTTTCATGGAATTATCCATGATCAAGCTACTTTTAGCTTGTAACGGTGAATCGCGAGTATAATGTTGCTCTCCAAAGCCTTTTGGAGGATTAGGACAACTAGTGTCTCCAACCTTTTGCAAATTCTCATCAAATATGAGAACATGACTTTTGCCATATTATACTCTATCATGTTGCAACCAAAACTTTGTTTCAGATATCACAATATCTTCCACACATCATGGTTTCTGAAACAACTCTTTCAGATCCTAGATAACCTTGATATTAAGACAATCCTTTGAATATCAAGAATCATGGAGACAAACATGATATTCATACACTAACACTTGGAATTGTCACTCTTGATTTAATACTAATTATTAAACTTCATGGAGTAACCAGAACTTACTGAAAGTTTGTGCTAGGACTTTTAAACTTTAGATTAACACTTCAAAACAATACGATACCAGTTCGTAAAGTAACTAACCAGAATTCTATAGTTCTATCATCTCAATCAAAACTAAGCGCAAGGTGGTAAACGGATGCCAATGACTACAACAACTATGCAAATTCACTTTGATTTAATTTATGATAAATTGAGTTCTAATTAATAATTAAATTAATCTAGGTGAACTCCCACTCAAAACAACATCCCTCACATTGTTTTAGTGATCACACGAACCAAATCCACCACATCAAAACCGATCATCACGAGAGTTGATGTAGCTTCAATGGCGAACAATCAACATGTTCATCATATCTACTATATGACTCATGCTTTACCTTTCGGTGATCCGTGTTCCTGAGACCATGTCTGTACATGCTAGGCTCGTCAAGATCAAACCTTAGCTTCCGCATAAGCAAATCTGGCTTGCTTACGTTGTATACACTTGCGGAATCTAACACACCCGATCATCACGTGGTGCTTCGAAACAACAAGATTTAGCAACGGTGCATACTAAGGGTGAACACTTTAGAACTTGAAATTTATGTGCATGAGGGATCATCTTATAATGCTACCGTCGTCTACTAAGCAATACAAGATGCATAAAGGATTAACATCACATGCAATTCATAATATGTGATATGATATGGCCTTTCTTCTTTGTGCTTCCGATCTCCATCTTCAAGCACCAACATGATCTCCATCATCACCGGCATAGCATCAAGGTCAATGACGCTTCTTCATGGTTGTCGTCCACCAGCTTCAACTATTACAACTACTTTGAATAGACACGCGGGTCTTAACAGAAATTAAAGACAACCATATGGCTCCTGCCGGTTGCCGACTTACAATAAGGAACATTGCATACATCATATATAATCACAATCATGGCCATATCACATCACTGCACACCCCTGCAAAACAAAGTTAGACGCCTCTACTTTCTTTGCATATTTTACGTGGTTTGGGGATGTTAATAAGTGTCGTTCTAACTTACGAACAAGAACCACAACATTGATACTAGTATTGTTAATCACCCGTTGTAAATTGGATCTTAACTATGCTAGGAGAAACAGGCACCCGCAAAGCCACTTATGCAATACAAGTTGCATGTCAAGCGTGGAGCAAGTCTCATGAACGATGTCATGTAAGGTTAGCCCGGGCCGCTTCATCCCAACATACCGCAAGATGCAAAGTACACAAGAAGCAATCGACAATAAAAGCATCAACGCCCACAATGACCATTGTGTTCTACTCGTGCAACAGATCTACATATAAACCTGGCTCTGATACCACTGTAGGGTTTCGTAGCATGGAAAACAAAAAATTTCTACCGCATACAAACAAACAAGCCAAGATCTATCTACTAGATTGTAGCAACGAGTCGATGGAATAACTCACCCTCGAAGATTCCAAAGTGTTTAACGAGAGCAGATTCTCGTGGGTGATGTAGTCGTACACTTGCCGATCTCAAGATCGCGTAGACGATCCTTCCGGCGCTGCATTCCGGCAGCGCTTCCGCAGCCAGTCACACGTTCGGTACTCGATGAAGACCTTCCTCTCCCTTGTTCCAGCAGGCAGCGGAGGTTGTAGCACTCTCCTCGCGATTCCGGCAGCACGACGGCGTGGTACCAGAAGTAGAGGGGAGATCTCGCAGGGCTTCGCCTTAAGCCGGAGCGAGTATGGTGGACTATGAGAGAGGCCTTGGAGATCTAGGGTTTAGAGGCACCAAGGGGTTTAGAGCAACCAACAGCTAGGAATTAGCTAGACGGCGGTTTAGAAGAGATTTAGAGCAGCCGCATCTAGAAGGGGGGCGGCGGCTGGTCTAGGGTTTAGAGGGGCGCCGGCTATGGGGCAAAAGTGTAGGGAGAGGGGGCGCCCCCTCCCTTTATTTTATAGGTGGGAGGGGCGGATACGGCTAGCCGAGTCCTCCCCCAACTCCCTTGCTGGCCGGCGGTTTGGAGGACAGAAGGGAAACCTTCTCTTCCCAGGTTTCCTTCTCTCCCTCCACTTCACAAAATAGCCGTTTGACTTTTCAAATTGGCGTTTGACTTTTTCAAACTAGGATTTGATTAAACCCTTTATTTTGTTCAGCGATGACACCTAGTACATGATGCAATCATTCCAACTTGTTATGACACATTCATGTACCCTTCCCCTCCGGAGTGCCGGACATTCCGGAACCTTCTAGAACATTTCCGATGAAAACACCGGAACCATTTTCCAACTCCGAAACAGGACTTTCCTTATATGAATCTTATTCTCCGGACCATTCCGGATCTCCTCGTGATATCCAGGATCCCATCCGAGACTCTGAACAACATTCGGTCTCTTACTCATCATTCCATAACTACTCAACAACATCGAATCCTTAAATGTGTCTCCCTACGGTTCGTGAATTATGCGGACATGATCGAGACACTTCTCCGATCAATAACCAATAGAGGAATCTGGAAATTCATATGGCTCCCACATATTTCTACGATTACTTTGCGATCGAATGAACCACTTACATACGATACCAATTTCCCTTTGTCTCACGATATTTTACTTATCCGAGGTTATGATCGTCGGTATCTCTGCATACCTAGTTCAACCTCGTTACTGATAAGTACTCTTTTCTCGTTCCTGTGGTATGTGATCCCTTGTGAGCCAGTCACATGCTTGCAAGCTAATTGGATGACATTCCACCGAGAGGGCCCAGAGTATATCTATCCATCATATGGATGGACAAATCCCACTCTTGATCCATGTGTCTCAACCAATACTTTCCGAACACTCAATGCCACCTTTATAGCCACCCTGTTACGGTGTGGTGTTTGATGTCATCAAAGCATCCTTCCGGTAAAGGTGATATGCATGATCTCATGGTCGAAGGAATTAGGTTACTATGTATCAGAAAGCTTATAGCAAATGAACTATATTAAATGACTTGATCTTTATGCTACGCTTAACTATAGGAGTATGTCCATCACATCATTCTCCTAATGATATGACCCTGTTGTTAATAACATCTCTATGTTCATGATCAGGAAACCATGATCATATATTAACCAACAAGCTAGTTTAACAAGAGGCTTTACTAGGGACTCTTTTATGTTTACAAATCACACAAGTATTAATGTTTCCGGTTAATACAATTATAGCATGGTATGTAAACATTTATCATAAGTATGAAGATATGATAATAACCACTTTATTATTGCCTCTTGGGCATATCTCCAACATTTCCCACATCTATTATTGCTCCAAGGAGTTCTAATAGGGACCTTCCAAGTGTAATTTGTCCTTTTCCTACACATTCAATAACAAGATAATTAGTAGAAATCATTTTCCCAAGGATCTTTGTAAACACTCCTTCAGATATTCCAAGAGGTATTATGGTAGTATTATTAGCAAGAGATATTTATTTTCCTCCTTCAGTAAGCCCCCAAGTATTCAGAGATTCATAAATATCCTTGGGCATAAGACAAAATTCAGACATGATATCACAGTGGGCTTGAAAAGTTTCAGTGTTTATCTCAATCTTTACTGTAGGGAGCCACTTTGATGGTTCAGAATTTATTGGAACATAGTTGTGATGCTCCCTAAGCGTATTACAGTAATCTTGTAAGCTAGCAGTGCCACTCTCAAGAGTGTTCAATCTAGCAAATATTTTTGCGAAAGAAATATCAGTTTGGCTAGGCAAGTTGTAAGTGAGGATCATTTTTTTTACAGCATTGATAGCATCATCCTCATTACATTGGAGGAAATATCCTCCCACAACAGCATCTAAAGCATATCTAAAGCAAAGAGCAATTCCAAGGTAAAAACTGCTAAGAAACAAGCTTTGAGTCATTTTAGGCTCAATTTTTTCATGTAGATCAGAGATTCTAGACCAAGCTTCCTTGAAACTCTCTTCCATTCCTTGTTTAAAAGTGAAAATCATTTCCTCGGGTGACATAGTGATTGGAGCAAGGCTAGAGATAGTGGCAACTTAAAAAAAGGAACTATTTTTGGTGTGTTTTTGATAAAGAAAGCAAACTTGTAAACCTAAATTTTTTTGTGTTTTTGATAACAAAAAACAAGCAAACAAAGCAAAAAGATACTAAGCAAAACAAAAATAACAAAGTAAAGAGATTGGTTATGAGGGACTCCCCTTGTGAAGATGTCCTTGACTCCCCGACAACGGCGCCAGAAAAATGCTTAATGGCTCAGCGTCGGCGCTAGAAAAACGCTGGTGTGATATTGATGTAGAGCTCATTGGGAACCCCAAGAGGAAGGTATGATGAGCACAACAGCAAGTTTCCCTCAGTTATGAAACCAAGGTTTAATCGAACCAGTAGGAGCAAGGAAACACCCCAAAGGTGTTGCTAGCTGAGCCTTGGCAGGGCGCACTACCGGTGCTAGTAGCAACATGGAGACCTGCACAACACAACCACAGAACTTTGTCCCCAACTTGCGATGAGGTTGTCAATCTGACCGTGTTTTGTGGAAAACAAAGGATTAAACGTATCGAATGGAAGGAAGTAAAAGTTTGCAGAAAGTAAACACTAAGCAGTAAAAGATTGTAGATTGTATGTAAAGAAAGAGGACCAGGATCCATAGTTCACTAGAGGTGGCTCTCCTTAAGATAGATAACATACTGGGTGAACAAATTACAGCGGGGCAATTGACAAACATCGAGAAAGCAATACATGCATACACTAATCATCTTGACTCCTTTGGAACTTGATTGGGCATTACAACATTATACATAGACCGCCATCCAACTTCATCTATGACTAATAATCCACCTTCAGGTTATCATCTGAACCCCCTCCAGTATTAAGTTCCAAGCAACAGATTATTGCTTTACGAATTGCGTGTAAAGTAAACAATACAATTGTTCTATGAAAAAAGGATTGTTGTTTTCTCCGTAGTAGCAACAACAAATCTAGTACCTTAGAGATTTCTGTCACTTCCCTAGATTACCAGAGGCATAAACCCACTATCGAGCATAAATACTAACTCTTGGAGTTGCTAGCATCTACTTGGCCAAGATAGCTACTAACAACGGAAAGCATGCAAGATCACAAATAACAAATACATGATAGAATCAATAATCAATCTGAAATAGCATCTCAATATCCATCGGATCCCCGCACACACAACATGCAGAATTACAAATAGATGATTGATACGTCCAAAACATATCTACTTTCCCGAACACTTTTGCTATTGTTTCTCCTCTATACTTGTGTGATTTGGATGCAACTATTGCGAACTGACGCTGTTTTCAGTAGAATTTCCTTGGTGTCTACTTTTTGTGCAGAAAATCAACTATTAGGAAAAATCCTGGAAAATATGCCAAAAATCCTATTTCACCCGAAGACTCCAGGAGTCAGAATACGAGACGGAGAAGAGCCCTGGGGTGGCCACACCACCTTCTGGCGCGGGCCAGGCCAGGCCCCGCCAGGGGGTGGTGTGGGCCCCCCAGGCCCCCCCTCGGTCTCTCTCTTCGCCTATAAGGAGCCTTCTGACCTAAAAACTTCGGGGGGTTCGACTTTTTCCAGAAGGAGTTCCGCTCCGCTGCCACCACCAGATTCCACGAAACAGCACCAGAAACTCCGTTCTGGCACCCTGCTGGGACGGGGAATTGGAGGAGATCATCGACATCATCATCACCATCGCTTCTCCATCGACCATCCATGTTTCCCCCATCTATGAGTGAGTAATCCCCCGCTGTAGGCTATGGGGATGGTAGGGATTGGATGAGATCGTTTATGTAATGGCATCAGATTGTTAGGGCATGGTGCCTAGTATCTTCTATTAGTGCTTTATGACTTTGTTGCGACTTGTTGTGCTTAATGCTTGTCACTAGGGCCCGAGTGCCATGATTTCAGATCTGAACATGTTATTGATTCATTATGATAGTATTGTTTTGGGTCTTATCTGCAAGTTGTATACACACGTTGTTGTCTAGAACCTATGGCCCCGAAGTGACAGAAATCGGGATAACCGGAAGGGAAAGGTTTTGATGTGAGGATCACATGTGTTCACGGAGTGTTAATGCTTTGCTCCGGTGCTCTATTAAAAGGAGCACCTTAATTGGCAGTAGTTCCCTAGAGGCCCCGCTGCAAACGGGCTAGCAGGACAAAAGATGTTGTGCAAGTTCTCATTGCGAGCACGTATGACTATATATGGAACACATGCCTAGGATTGTCTAGTACTTGGATGCTTTATCTTATTTATCTGCAATTGCCTTATGTTCTGATTGCTATGTGAATTGTCTTGTCCATGCAACGTCCGTCCATCCATCCCTATGCCTACCGCACTCGAATCCCACTGTTTACTGCTTTTCTTACTACTGTCTTTGCTTTACTACTCCTGGTACTTTATTATTCCTACTACAAAACTGTTGCTACTGATAAACTGCTATGAGCAAGATTGTTTCCAGGTGCAGCTGAATTGAGAACTCAGTTGTTAAGGCTGATAAATATTCTTTGGCTCCCCTTGTGTCGATTCAATAAATTGGGTTTCACTTCCCTCGAAAATACTGCGATACACCCCCTATACTTGTGGGTCATCAAGACTATATTCTAGTGCCGTTGCCGGGGAGCATAACTTTATTTATCAAGTTCACTTGGATTCTCTATTGTTCGTTGCTATCCATCCATAATGGGTAAGTCTCGTGATGGCAAGGTTCCTATTTTACCATCCACTACAAGAAGAGGTATGGTTCTGAACACCTCTGTTGCTTTTGATTCACCGTCTGTTATGGGTAAGTTCCTTACACCACCACATACACATGCTACACACACTGCTACTACTGCTAAATCTGAAACTTCTGATGCTGCTTCTACTGTGCTTGATAAGAGTGGTTCATTAGGTCCTTTCCTAGATGCTACGATTGCTAGAACTATAGCTGGAAATACCGAAACTCCTAATGAAGACACTACCACACTTGTTAGCTCACCTGAGTCTAGTGAGAGTTATGATATTGAAGAAGATTATGTTGAGATGACCGATGAGTTTATTAAAGAATGTAAGAACACCCATGATAGGAGCACTGCTAAGAGTCTCCTTGAGAGGCGTACTATTAGACCCAAATTATATCTTGCTGCTAAGTTTGCTGCTTCTCCCATAAACATTATAGATGAAGATTATGATTTCTCTCTCGATCTATCTTACATAGCTATTGTCGAGAAAGAACGTTTTTGTGGGACTAAGAATGAAAGTGTGGTAGCACATATGAATGAACTTTCTACCATGAGTGGCTTGTTTTCTGATGATATTAAGATGCGTACTTACTTTGTTGCTAAGATTTTCCCTTTTTCACTTAAAGGAGAAGCTAAAACTTGGTTTAGTAATTTTCCGCCTGGATCTATTGATAGCCCTGAGTGCTTGATTAGTACTTTCCTGCAGAAATATTTTCCTCCTAGTGCTAGACATGCTATTTTGCAGGAACTTTTTGATTTTAAACAGGGAGAAAAAGAGGTATTGCCCAAATCTTGGGCAAGGTTTTGTGCTTTGATTCATGCACAGGCTGGAAGTCCATTACCTAAGAATGAGCTTCTTGATATATTTTATAATGGACTAACAGAGGAATCTAGGACATACCTAGATAGTTGTGCTGATTGTATTTTCAGGAATAGGACTCAGAAGGAAGTTGAGGAATTAATGGCTAAAATAAGCAATAATTATGAAGATTGGACTCCTCCTAAACAAGCTATACCTGAAGTAATTGTACCTGAACCATCTATTCCTGTGCCTATTCCAACATCAAAGAAGAGGGGAGTTATTGAATTAAATGACGAAGTGATGAAGGAAGCTAAGAAATGTCTTAAGGAGAAGGGAATTAAAGCTACATATGTCAAGAATTTACCTCCTATAGAAGAATTATGTAAGACTATTCCCTACTCACCCACTATTGAGGTACACTCTCTCCAACACTTTGATGAAAGTGATATCCCTTACTTGAAACCTCCTGATCAATGCTTAGAAGAATTTGATATCTTTATTGTTAAGCAAGATAACTTTAATAAAAGGGTGCAGAATCATCTAATGGAAAACACTAGAGCTATTGTTGAGTTGAAGGATATTGTGGAAAGAACCTCTAATGATGTTAAAATGATTGTTAAACACTTTCAAATGGTTCAAACTCAAATAGATCAACTCATTAAAGTGCAAAACGACTTGCTAGTTAATGCTGCTAAAGAAAAACATGCTTATGAAATTAGAACTAGAAGTGGTGCTGCTACCCAGGATCCTCTATATCCTGAGGGGCATCCCAAAAGAATTGAGCAGGATTCTCAACAAGCTGAAAATAGTGGTTATACTCGTAAGAAAAGGAAAAAGAAACATAAAACTATTGTAGAACCCTCTGAACCTGCTATAGTTCCTAATAGTATATATATCTCTGATGCTGAAACTGAAAGTGGTAATGAAGAAAATGAAGTTCCTAATGAAGAAAAGGTTGAAGAAGAACCTGAAAACCACAGTAAGACTACTAAATACACCAAAGAAGATTTTATTGCTAAGAAACATGGTAGTGAAAGAGAACATTGGGTCCAAAAACCTATGCCTTTCCCTGATAAGAAACACAAGTCAAAGGAAGATGAACACTATAATAAGTTTTGTGAGTGGATGAAGCCTTTATTCTGGCAAATTCCTTTGACTGATGCTATTAAATTGCCTCCTTACTCAAAGTATATGAAGGACATTGTCTCGAATAAAAGGAAGATCCGTAATGAAGAAATCTCTACTTTGCTTGCTAATTATTCCTTCACTGATAAGGTTCCTAAGAAACTTGGAGACCCAGGGATTCCAACTATCCCTTGCTCTATTAAGAACAGTTATGTTAGAACTGCTTTGTGTGATTTGGGAGCTGGAGTTAGTGTTATGTCTTTCTCTCTCTATAAAAGGCTTCAGCTTGAAAAATTGATACCAACTGATATATCTTTGCAAATTGCTGATAAGTCCACCACTATTCCTGTGGGTATATGTGAGGATGTACCTGTCCAGGTGGATCATAATTGCTTGATATTAACTGATTTTGTTGTGCTTGAAATGCCTGAAGATGATAATATGTCTATTATTCTTGGGAGACCTTTTCTTAATACTGCAGGAGCTGTTATTAATTGTAATCAAGGAAAGGTGACCTTCAATGTTAATGACAAGGAACATACTGTCTATTTCCCCAAGAAGATTGAAAGGACTTATGGTCTAAATTCAATTGAACATGTTGAAGGCATTCAAGTTGGAGAAATATATTGTCCCATACCAAGAGAAAAAATTGAAACTATTATGATTGGGACCATTGCTATCAAGGTTGAGGTAACATAATCATTAGTGGAGTACAAAGTTTTGTCTCATATGCAATTGTTTTGGTAGCAAGACTTGATCAACCTTGCTAACTAAAGGATTCCATTGAACAAAACAATGTTTTCATTATGATTATCTCTGTTTAATTCTATCCTTTGCATTTTAGCTTTTGCTTTCGTTTAGTTTTCTTTGTGTTGTTAGTTGCTTGCATGCTAGAACTTCTGTATTTCTAGCCTTGTTTTGTCCTTGCATCATGTTTCCAAAAGAAAAAAAATCTGTCTGTCAGAAAAATCATTCTTCTATTTCTGAAAAAAGCCCAAAAATAAAGTGTCTCGAAAAATTCCAGAAAATTCATATTAAATTTTTACGTGAAAAAAGGGGCAGAGGAGTACCTGGTAGGTACCAGGGGGCCCACCAGGCAGGCACACCATGTGGTGGCGCGGCCAGCCTTGGGTGGCCCCATGCCCTGGTGTGGGCCACCCTTGGCCTCCCACTTACTCTCTCACCTGCCACTTTCTTCTCTCTCCCGAGTAAGCTCCAGTTCATAGCTCAAAATCGTGTTCTTTCTGTGCTTGCTCTCGATTTCTTCGATCTCCTTGCTTAGCCCATCTTTCTTGCTGAAATTTGGAGCATTTGTTCCTTGGTATGTGACTCCTCCCCTTGTCCAAGTAGATTTGTGTTTAGTGGATTATATGTTGAGTATTTTGCTGCTGTAGGTGACTGGTTATGCGAGCTTGTAAGCTTGTTTGATGCTTAGAGATATAGTTTTGATGCATGTTTAGGCCTCTTGCAAGTCCCTATGAGTAGAATCCTTCCTTATATTTACTTTGCAATCACTTGTTTAATAGGTGTTTAAATTTCAGAATAAAAGATGAGTGAGCACCACCTAAACCAACATGAGCTTTGGGTGCCTGAGGTCATGAAGGTCCATCGGGAGGAGGAAGTTTTTCCCTCCATTTATCCATGCCCTGAGTTCATGAGAGCTGCAGGAATTCTACAAGATTTCCACACTTTGGTTTCTAATGCAGGGTTAGAGCGTTTCTTGGAAGATGAACCTTATCAATTTGTGAAGCTAACCATGTCTGTGGTGCAGGATTTCCAATTTAGTCACTCTTTGCCTAACCCCATGGTCCATTACAAAATTTACAATATTGGTGTCAATCTTTCTCTTGATGATTTTTGTGCAACCATTAAGGTACCTCAATGGGGATCATGTAAGAAGATTAAAGAGAGACCAGAACCACTCATGGATTTATACGCAGAAATTTGTCAAGGGAGTAGCTTCTCAAAGGAGAATGGAAAAATCCATAACATTCATCTTCCCTCCATTCGCTACTTTGCCTACTTTATTGCCAAGTGTGTTCTTGCTAGGAAAACTGCCAATAAGTTATCTTCGTTTGATCTAGCATTTATCTCTGCTGCTCTTAGACGAGATAGGTCTTACAACTTGGGTGCTTTGATAGCTTTCCGTCTTGCTGCTAACCGTGAGAAAGGTGGAATTTGTGGAGGCCTCATTGCTTCTCGTTTGCTAGCATTGCATGGTTTAGTGCCTCATCATCTAGACCTACAGTTTCCCATAGAGAGGCTTGATCTTAATTCTATGATACAGCATAAATTTATTTCCTCGTGGGCTAGTTTGAGTGAGTTATCTTATGAAATAATCTTTCTCAAAGCTGGTTGGAGAAAGAGCAAGTCCAAGTGTGTCGTTCTTTTACCTGCACCTGTTTTGTTTAACCTTGATAACAGGGAAGGATGGTCCCTCACTGAGGAGGATCTTGACACGTACTTGGGAGAGCTCTCCCAACAGGAGCAGGACACTAGAAGGGAGGTCACGGACGATTCGGTCCAGCCCTCGAATGAGGGAGAGTCTTCATATCAACAGCCCGCTTATGATTGGGGAGCTTCCTCTTCTTCTCAAGGGCCCAGCTACGACCATTCTTACCAAGATCCGCCCGCTTGGAACCCCTATTCGTACATGGATTGATACCCACTTAGGCCAAAAGCCTAAGCTTGGGGAGAGGTACGCCGACACCGCACTCGTCTCCATATCATGATGCATCGGTACTTTGTATATTCATGTTTTCGTTCTCTTTTTAGTTTTCGTTCTTCTTTGCTTTTGCTTTCTAAAAACACAAAAACACCAAAAATATTTTTGTTGTTTCTCTTTGGTTTGCTTCTTCTTTTTGCCTTGGTTTGTTTTTCCCTTTTTGCTTTGTTTGAACTATTCGAAAAACCCAAAAAGATTTTGCTTTGCTTGTTTTTCTCTTTTGGTTCTTATTTAAAAATCGAAAACACCAAAAATATTTGTCGTTCTTCTTTGGTTTTTGCAAGTTTGCTACAGGGTTCGGCAGTTCTCAGTGGACTATTGGTTTCATATTATTATTCAAGCCAAACAAGTGAAGAGCAATAATGAGGATCAATGACAACTTGAGGCGTGGTAAGAGGCTGGTAACGAACTCTATTTGTTTTCATTTTTGTACATATACTCATCACTGTGGGCGTGCTTAGTCTGTTCATGTAGAGTGTATGTTTTCTTTGGATGCTTAGTAGTTCTTGCTCCAGCTCGCTAATAGTTTGTAGCATGTCTCATGAATGTTTGCTTGCATTGCTCTATTCATAAATTGGTATGACACTGTGGTATCCTCCTCTGAATGTTTCATTTGAATTGACTTGGCACATGCTCATGCATGCACATGACTATAATAATCAGTTAAGCCTCGATGAATTATTTTGCCTTGAGGATCTTGAATCACTTTCATGCCATGATTAGTCCTGTTTTGTTGCAAGCATGATAATGACAGCTATTGCTCTCTCGTTTGTCGCTCCCTTACTATTGCTAGCCTTCACTTCCACTCAGTGTTTTACTCATTTTTCCAAATCCCTAAACCAAATATTTCCAAAGTGTCCACCATACCTACCTATTAGCATCACTTGCTACTCTCGTGCATATTCAATATGCCTTGTTTTCTTCCGAATAAAATGTTTGCTTGTTATGGGAAAATTAGTTAGTAAAGCTCTCACGAACTTGATGGCACACTTTATTTCCCGCACTTAATAAACCTGAACCATTGTGAACTCTCCATGAAAGTTATATGCTTGCAAATTATAGGCTGGGGATTAGCAGAACCGTGCTGTCACGGGGAACAATTTCAACACTTGTAAATATATACCCAGTTGATACCTTGCTCTTTTGTTTGCGGATGTCGTCGGTGTGAAATAAAAGGGGAGCTTGTAAGTCCATGGAGTTATGTATGTGTGTTAGAGAAACGCCTGGGCCGCTTGTCTAATTCATGCTGACATGGTGGAAACCTGCAGCGTAACCATAATGATATCTATGAAGCATTCTTCTTATAAAAGAAAGAGAGATAGCTATTGCGAAAAAGAAAAAAAGATTTATGAAAAGAGGAAAGAGAGAAAAAAGCACCATTTTCCCATGGTAAATAAGAAGATTGCTGAGATACTCATTGTCTGCTTGCCTTGTCATTTTGATATGGGGATTCTTCCGTATCATCGGGCAAGGGGTACCCCATTGGCGGTTCTCAATGATACGCACATACTTACGATGACAAGAACTTACCGGTAACTAAAGTTGAGTAGCATCAGGAGCGGCCCTCGTACTCAAGGGACTTGGGATTTCCAGTTTATAATCTGTCAAGCATATAACTCAGATTGGACTTCACTTTCACCTTAACCACATTAAAGATGCCTATGATAGGGGCAATGAGAGCTCAAAGCTAACAAGTACCATACTTTCAGCATTTGGAAGCCTTTCAAATTTCTCAAAACCTTTTTCTTCTACTTGTTGAGTCTCCACAGATTCTTTGAGCACCTTCTTGAGAGCATAGTTGTCATTCTTTGTGTTTGTCCCATTACTTGATTATTTGTGTTATGACTTTGATGCTTGTATCTTTGATATCTTTACTTCTAGTCATCACTTGAACTTCACAGGTGCCTTGGCATTCATAATCAAAGGCAAGCGAGATACCACTCTATCATACCTTTCTATGAGCATTGTAATGTTGCTTATGTTTGTGCTTTGTGCTACTTATTATTCTTGAGTTGGAATCTCTTCATAGCTTGCAACGACTATTAAGTAGACTCAGTTGCATACTCTTTATTATGAATTGTCTAAGTAGTTGATCACATTGCTGAGAATATTTACATCATATGAAGCAAATGTGTTCGTGAAAGTTCTTTTATCGCACTCAGTTTTCAACTGAATTGCTTGAGGACAAGCAATAAGCTAAGCTTGGGGGCAGTTGATACGTCCAAAACGTATCTACTTTCCCGAACACTTTTGCTATTGTTTCTCCTCTATACTTCTGTGATTTGGATGTAACTAATGCGAACTGACGCTGTTTTCAGCAGAATTGCCTTGGTGTCTACTTTTTGTGTAGAAATCAACTATCAGGAAAAATCCCGGAAAATATGCCAAAAATCCTATTTCATCCGAAGACTCTAGGAGCCAGAATACGAGACGGAGAAGAGCCCTAGGGTGGCCATACCACCTGCTGGCATGGGCCAGGCCATGCCAGGCCGCGCCAGGGGGTGGTGTGGGCCCCCCAGGCATCCCCTCGGTCTCTCTCTTCGCCTATAAGGAGCCTTCTGACCTAAAAACTTCGGGGGGTTCGACGTTTTTCCAGAAGGAGTTCCGCTCTGCCGCCACCACCAGATTCCACGAAACAGCACCAGAAACTCCGTTCTGGCACCCTGCCGGGACGGGGAATTGGAGGAGATCATCGCCATCATCACCATCGCTTCTCCATCGACCATCCATGTTTCCCCCATATATAAGTGAGTAATCCCCTGCTGTAGGCTATGGGGATGGTAGGGATTGGATGAGATCGTTCATGTAATGGCATCAGATTGTTAGGGCATGGTGCCTAGTATCTTCTATTAGTGCTTTATGACTTTGTTGCGACATGTTGTGCTTAATGCTTGTCACTAGGGCCCGAGTGCCATGATTTCAGATCTGAACATGTTATTGATTCATTATGATAGTATTGTTTTGGGTCTTATCTGCAAGTTGTATACACACGTTGTTGTCCGGAACCTATGGCCCCGAAGTGATAGAAATCGGGATAACCGGAAGGGAAAGGCTTTGATGTGAGGATCACATGTGTTCACAGAGTGTTAATGCTTTGCTCCGGTGCTCTATTAAAAGGAGCACCTTAATTGCCAGTAGTTCCCTAGAGGCCCCTTTGTAAACGAGCTGGCAGGACAAAAGATGTTGTGCAAGTTCTCATTGCGAGTACGTATGACTATATATGGAACACATGCCTAAGATTGTCTAGTACTTGGATGCTTTATCTTATTTATCTGCAATTGCCTTATGTTCTGATTGCTATGTGAATTGTCTTGTCCATGCAACGTCCGTCCATCAATCCCTATGCCTACCGCACTCGAATCCCACTGTTTACTGCTTTTGTTACTACTGTCTTTGCTTTACTACTCCTGCTACTTTATTATTCCTACTACAAAACTGTTGCTACTGATAAACTGCTATGAGCAAGATTGTTTCCAGGTGCAGCTGAATTGACAACTCAGTTGTTAAGGCTGATAAATATTCTTTGGCTCCCCTTGTGTCGATTCAATAAATTGGGTTTCACTTCCCTCGAAAATACTGCGATACACCCCCTATACTTGTGGGTCAACAATGATCTTGATCATGAACGGAGCTCACAAGATCTAAACATGAAAGCACAAAGGAGGAGAACCAGCCATCTAGCTACTACATGGATCAGTAGTCCAAGGATGAAGTACTCACGCATCACACCGGAGGCTTGCATGGTGATGAAGAAAGCCTCCAGGGTGAATTCCCCTCTCCGGCAGGGTGCCCGGAAGAGCTTCAGATCCCTCCCGATCTAGGGATGGAGATGACGGCGGCTACAGACTCTTTCATGGGTTTTTGATCGGGGCCTTAGGGTTTTCGTCCCGAGGGCAATATATAGGCGGAAGGAGAGGCCGAGGGGGTGCTGGGCTCGGCTAGACTACCCCCTGGCACGGGCCCGGCCTGGCCGTGCAGCCAGGTGGTGTGGCCGGCCCCTAGCCCTTCTCCGTCTCGTATTCTGGCATCTGATGACTTCCGGAAAAATAGGCACTTTGGCTTTGTCCCGTCCAATTCCGAGAATATTCATTTTCTGACTTTCCTGGAACCAAAAACAGCAGAAAACAGGCAGCTGGCACTGTGGCTCTTGTTAATAGGTTAGTCCAAGTAATCATATGAAAAGTACTCCAAAGTGTGGACAAAACACAAGAAAGTGGATAAAACCAAGCATGGAACATCAAAAATTATAGATACATTTGCAATGTATCAATGGCTGGTTCTCCTCCTTTGTGCTTTCATGTCTAGATCTTGTGAGCTCTGTTCATGATCAAGATCATCTATTTGTAATTATGCATGTTGTGTTTGCGGGGATCCGATGGATATTGAGATGCTATTTCAGATTGATTATTGATTCTATCATGTCTTTGTTATTTGTGATCTTGCATGCTTTCCGTTGTTAGTAGCTATCTTGGCCAAGTATATGCTAGCAACTCCAAGAGTTAGTATTTATGCTCGATAGTGGGTTCATGCCTCTGGTAATCTAGGGAAGTGACAGAAATCTCTAAGGTACTAGATGTGTTGTTGCTACTAGGGAGAAAACAACAATCCTTTATTCATAGAACAATCGTATTGTTTACTTTACACGCAATTCGTAAAGCAATAATCTGTTGCTTGCAACTTAATACTGGAGGGGGTTCGGATGATAACCTGGAGGTGGATTATTAGTCATAGATGCAGTTGGATGGCGGTCTATGTATACTGTTGTAATGCCCAATCAAGTCTCAAAGGAGTCAAGATGATTAGTATATGTTTATATGCTTTCTCGATGTTTGTCAATTGCCCCGCTGTAATTTGTTCACCCAGCATGTTATCTATCTTAAGGAGAGCCACCTCTAGTGAACTATGGACCCCGGTCCTTTCTTTTACATCAATCTACAATCAACTATTTAGTGCTTTGTGTTTTCTTTCTGCAAACTATTACTTCCTTCCATTCGATACGTATAATCCTTTGTTTTCAGCAAAACCGGTGAGATTGACAACCGCATCGCAAGTTGGGGACATAGTTGCGTGGTTGTGTTGTGTAGGTCTCCACGTTGCTACTAGCACCGGTAGTGCGCCCTGCCAAGGCTCAGCTAGCAACACCTTTGGGGTGTTTCCTTGCTCCTACTAGTTCGATTAAACCTTGGTTTCATAACTGAGAGAAACTTACTATTGTGCTCATCATACCTTTCTCTTGGGGTTCCCAAACGAGCTCGTTAATACACAAGTCAGCAAACCCCTTGCAACATTTCAATATCACATGCAGGACCACTTTCTACAATTTCACCAGAAACAATTCTGGTTTTTATCGAAACAATTCCTATGCTTTGCAATCCTTTCGTCTGAAACATACGTGCTCCAAAATAGTTTCCGGTAACCCTTAAGTGTGTTACCATACGGTTCACGAATAATACAGACATGATTGAGACTCCCCTCAGATCAATAATCAGAAGCGGGACCTGCAGATCCATACTGACTCCTACACATTCAACGATGACTTCTGTGATCGTGAGAACCTTTAACGCTAGTAACTTAATCCCTTTGTCTCATGATATAATACATGTCCGAGATTCGATCATCGGTATCCAAATACCTAGTTTGATCTCGTTACCGACATGCACTCTTTTCTCGTTTCCGTGATATAACATTCTAGTGATCACATCACTTGCTTGCAAGCTATCTTAATGTGATATCACCGAGAAGGCCCAGAGTATATCTATCCGTCATCAGGATTGACAAATTCCACTCTTGATTCATGAGCCTCAACATAACACCTTCGTAGCACTGAATCCACCTTTATAGTCACCCTGTTACGGTGTGACGTTTGATGTTATCAAGATACTCTTCTAGTTTTAGCAATTAACATGATCTCATGGTCTAAGGACTAAGATTACTTCGTATGATGTTATAGCAATGTAAACATAATGGCTTTAATCGTAATGCTATACTTCGAATGAATATTTATCACATCATTTCACAAATATTGTGACCTCGTTATTAATAACATCCAATGTCCATGATCAGGAAACCTTGATCATCTTGTTAATCAACGAGCTAGTCTAGAAGAGAGGCATAACTAGGAACGCTTTTTTGTTTATTAAACACACATGTATTGACGTTTCCTTTCAATACAATTATAGCATGCAAAATAAACATCTATCATATACAAGGAATACATAATAAAAACTTTAGTATTGCCTCTCAGGGCATATTTCCTTCACTTTCGGTGTACCAAGCGGGTGGCCAACACGCCTAGGAGCACGCCGCCGAGAATGCGCGCACGGGGGCTCATGATCGACGAGCCCGGCACGGCGCAGGCACCGCCGACTGGCCGGCTTCGCCTGCGCCAGCCAAAGATGGAGCTCGCCGACATCGACGAGGATGCCTTCGCCATTAGAATGGCGATCGGGCATTCTCTGCACGAGGCCGAGCCGACACCGCTGATGGATGAGCCGAACATCCTCGCCTGGTCCATGGTAGACTGGGAGCAGGAAGAGGCGTTGCGCGTCCAGCGCCATCAGGAGGAGTCCGAACGCCAGGCCAAGGTGCGCCGTGGACCAGCCTATCAAGGCGCGCCTCTCGTCGTCCTCGACGACGACGACGACGCCGAGCCTTCCAGCCAGCCGTGGAGGTACGGCGACGCTGGCCAGGGCAGCTCGCCCCCCAGCCGCCGAGCGACGACGACGACGACGGCACGATGGACCCAGACTACGGGTCTGTTTTGTTCTGATTCTGTAACCTGCTTCTGCTATCAAAAAGCTAAACGCTAACCAAAGGGATATTTTTGGTAGCAGATTCCAAATAAGCAGACTGCCTTAGGTAGTGTTATTCTCAAAGCCGGTATAACCCTGCTTCCGCTGCTTTGGATTTTGGATTTGCATAAAAATTACCCACCAATGCCACTGGTAAGTTGTACCGCTTCACCCGTATATATTTTCTCCACGTACAGATCGGATACCATCTCCCGTAATCCCTTTCTTTCCCTGTTCCATCTCGCGTGGCGGCGCCCACGCAGAGTTAGGGTTGGCTCCGTCTCGCTCTCCACCGGTCGTCGGCGGCACGCCGCCTGTCCTACAACACCTCCTTGACCCTATTCTTTACCCTGCTTCCGTCCTTAATCCTTGTCCTCCAGGTAGAGCTGACCCCAAGATCGCTTCGATCAAAGAGTCCGGTCAGGCACGTAAGCGTCGCCCTTGACAGCTAAAACACTGCCGCCTACCGCCGGCCGAAGTCAGTGTTTCTCCCGTCAAACCAGGTAACCTCCTATTCATCACGCATCTCAGCCGGCCCATCTCCTGTTTTTCATATCTAATCTGTATGCGGCGAGCAGCAACAAACAAATCGTGCCGGCCATGGCAGATAGTTCCATCTATATGCATATTGCTCATGATACTGTTGCCATGTGACAAGATAGTTAGAATAAAATAGGGGTGTTGTCGTATATTACTTCAAACTGGAGTAGACGAGCTAGCTAGATGCGTGTGTACGCGGGCGCGGCCTTATTCCGGCTAGCCGATCCTGAACATGCATTTACAAGGTAGCTTGCACTAGCTTAACTAGATTGGAGATGAACGAAGCTAGCATCCAGACACGTACTACAAGCTAGCTAGCTTGCTAGATTGTCTATATAGATATAGCTAGCACTCACGCATATGTACAAGAAGTTTGCTAGATTGATATAATGAATATATTGGAAAGGTCAGTTCATCTTTGTATCGCTACGAACTGTGTATTTACGATCGTGAATAGAATGCTAATATATCTTATCAATTACTTTTATCTATGTGAACTTATGATTGTGAGTATATTCAAACTTTATTTACTTGATTGAAGTATGAGTGAGAAGGCAGTCTGGGATGCTGTGAATGTCAAGCACTTTATTGACATATGCAAGGAAGAGATTGATGCGGGAAACAGGCCTGTAGGTTGTTTTAATTCACCTGGTTGGAAGAACCTGATAGCTAAGTTTGAAGCAAGATCTGGAAAAAAAACTAACGAAGACACAATTGAAGAATAAATGGGACAATATGAAAAAAGATTATACAATATTCATGGAGTTGAAAATTGCTGCCTCTGGGCTGGGTTGGGATGATGCAAAGCAAACTGTTGATTGCTCAGCCACATGGTGGGATGAACATCTTGAGGTGTGATTAGTAAAAAATTCATGAATTAAGTATTTATTTTTTCACTATTTGTTGTTTACACTAGCTAACTTGTTAATTCATGAACTACAGAGATGCAACAATGCTGAAAGAGGTATCAAGTGCAGCCATCTGAAGTTCAGAAAACATGGGCCAAAGCACATTGATGATCTGCATGCACTTTTTGATAAGGCGCATGTCAATGGTGCTACTGCGGCATGTCCCGGAGATGTATCCTCTGATGAGTCCAGTGATGAGGATGTGGTTGAAGTGGCGAGTACTGATGAAATTAATAAGTTGAAGAAAGCAAAAGGAAACAAGAAGCGCAAGGAATCATCTAATTTCAATGAAGAGAAAACTAACAAGAAGCCCAAGGAATTCTCTAATGGCAATAAAGAGAAAGATGAGAAGAGCCCCTTCTTTCGAGTGTACGCAGGCACATGTGACAAGATAGGAATTGCTGCTGACAAGATTTCAGCTAGTGTTGAAGCATCATCGGCTCCCCCAACAAACCATGTACCTTCCATTGAAGATGTTATGCAGATGGTGAAAGATTGTGGGGTTGAAGAAGGAACCGCTTTGATGCACACAACCACTATGTTAATCGTGAAGCCATGTTTTAGGGAGATATTCAGCTTGCTTCAAACAAAAGAAGGACGGTTTGATTTGTTGGAGAGGGAGCATAAAAAGGAGATGAAGCGCGTGTAGAACATTTTAGTAATATATTTGCTTGCGTTGTGTGTGAACCATTTATATGTTGTAGTGAACCATTTTTATCTTGTCGCATGAACCATTTATATCATGTCGTGTGAACCATTTGTTGCATGAATTTTATGTAAGTGTTTTTGCTGCCATATTTGTGATCTTAACATAATATTGGTGCTGCCATGTTTATTTAAGTTGTGTTATTACCTTTGCTGCCATGAATTTTAACCTCTGCATATTTATATTTGTGTAGATGGATACAAGCATGGCCAAACAAGGACGGGAGAGACTTCAACTTCTAGCCGAACTTGCTGATCTTGCGCATCAGGCTACCATCATTGGGAACATGGGTAAACTCTATACTGAGCGTTATTTGCATAAAGACTCGTATAGAGAAGCTCCTGAAACTGGACTTCAGTGGGTCATGAGATGTTTTGGTCGTCCTAGATATTTTTACAAGATGTTTCACATGACTCCTGAGGTGTTCACGGCACTCCATGATTTGCTTGTCTCTAACTATGGACTAAAATCAACAAACAATGTGTCATCCATTGAGTCACTAGCCCTGTTCTTATGGATTGTTGGAGGCCCGCAAGCATTTGCACAAGCCGAAAACCAATTTACAAGGTCCCTATGGACAGTACACACCAAGTTCAAGGAAGTGTTATATTGTTTGCGCAAGTTAGCAAGAGACAACATCAAACCAAGAGATCTTACTTTCAGTAGAGAGCATGCAAAGGTCAAGGAGGATCGTTTTTGGCCTCACTTCAAAGGCGCTATTGGTGCTATAGATGGATCACATGTACCATGTTCAGTTCCTGCGGACGAGGTAGTTAACCACACATGTCGACATGGGTATACATCACAGAATGTGCTTGCCATATGTGACTTTGACATGAAGTTTACTTTTGCGGTTGCTGATTGGCCGGGCTCTGCACATGACACAAGAATCCTACACCATGCATTAGCAAATTTTCCACCATTTTCTCTAGCTCCTAAAGGTATATCATTATATTATGTATGAAACGCATAACGTCAATTTCGTTGTCTTATTCTCACTTTATGTTTATTTTCAGGAAAGTACTACCTTGTTGACTCTGGTTATCTAAATCGAATTGGATACCTTGCTCCTTTTAAAGGGAGTACGTACCATCTACCCGAGTTTCGTCTTCGTCGTGGGCGTGCACTACAAGTAAAGTATGAGATATTTAATTTCTTGCATTCATCTCTTCGAAATGTCATTGAGCGTGCATTTGGAGTCCTGAAACAAAAGTGGCGTATATTAAAGGCCATGCCAAGTTTTGCACCTCGTACACAGAAACATATCATTCTGGCTTGCATAGCGTTGCACAATTTTATCCGCGATAGCAAATTGCGTGATAAGGAATTTGATAAGTGTGATGAAGATGAGGATTATCTACCTGAAGCAGCACGTGCAACACCACAAACACATGGTGATGATGTCCCAGAAGTCGAGAATGAGGAATCCATGAACGACATTCGGATTAGGATCGCCGATGCTTTGCTTATGGCGAGAGAGGAATAGAATGTCTATGTTTTTATGCAGAACATTATCGTGTGAACATGTATCCATGCGATACATGTCTTTTGTAATAATTCTAGAACATCACTTTCTATTAATATTATATACACTTATACATTACAAAAAATTTAAAATATTGTCCCAGAATAGAGATTCACGTATTAATCAATGAACATATTGATGTTTTCCGATCAATTAGCATACAAACAGTCTTCTCTGAGCTCAGGGGTATTATAGACATTTACAACCAAACCCACAGTTCACAGTTGGTATAACCAAACAACTTTCAGAAAATCCACAGTTTTCAGCTGACAGCAGCTTTTCCACGGTTCACAGCAGATTTTTCAGAATCCACAGTTCAACCAAACACACCCCACCAACTTCTGCTGTAACTTCGGTATGTGAGACGGCGTCCGGCGGCATCGACGAACGGCATCAGCATCGGCCTTTTTCAAGTCCTTTTAGTTTTTCTGTATGCCTAAATGATATAATAGTACGAATCTGCCGTTATTAATGAAATCCGCCAATATTCGCTCAAAGTTCGTCGAGTTTTGTTAAAATTTGTCGAAATCTAGAAACTCGGCCTGGAAACGCGGGTAGGAAATCGACCATTTTTAGACCAAAACCTCCATCCGTCTGACGCTATTAGCTCCGGATTTGGGTCAGGATCGGTCAACGAGTGGAGATCTCTTAGACTGGTATTGCAGCAGCCGCGCGCGCCCATGCAGCAGGCCGACATGCCAACGCGCGTGCCATGCATACCGACCGACTAGTACTAGACTCCACGTACTGCAAGAAAACAAACGTTGCTGTTTGACACGATACGCCCGATTAAATTAACTAGCTACTCGCTAATGAAGCAAGTGAGCTAAGCTAGCTAGGGGATACGTACGTGGCAGCCGCACGCTGGTTGCCACCATGGCCGAGAGGCCGTCGACCGATACGCGAAGGACCCATCTCTTTCGGCGTCGTGTGGGTAGAAGGCTACGTACTCCGCTAGCTATAGGAGCTGACTAGGATAGAATATATAACTGCCTCGCCGACCAGGTCCGACGCGTGCTAGCTCCCTGCCTCGTGTCCCTTTTGCCCGGGCCAGAGGTAATGCAACCGTCAACAATAAAGATGTGTGAAATCGAAAGTAGAAAGCGATGGAAAGAATCAACCAACTTTATTGATCAGGATCGAATCCTTATATAGTATACATTACGGACGCCTCCAAAGGACACGCCGATTACAATGTCGGTTTTGGAGGCGACGCTCCAGGTTGTAACTGTCTAAGGCGGTTCCCACGTACGTGGGATAACAAGTGTGGACTAAGCGGGAATTATTCCTTAATTAATGATTATTAATTATTCATAACACTCCCCCTAATCACCGCTTCACTACATAAGGATCCTTCATCTTGATTTAAGTCTCCTCCAAAAACCCTGTGGGAAAAATGTGAGGAGTATGGTAGGATATGCTGTTAAAACTCCTTCAAAAACCCTGTGGGAAAATAAGGAGAAAATGACACAGCATATAATGATTATCGCCTCTATTAACTCAATATGAAATAAATCCATAGAATCTAGAGGTCAATAAATATGTCGTTTATACCATCTTAAAAACCCCGATGGGGAAAACGGATAGTATGACATATGATCTTATGTTCATATTACCTCATTAAAAACCTTAATGAGAACCTGAATAGTAAACTCATCAAGGGAAAAAGAGTATAATATGATGCTTTGAACAGGCATAATTCAGGAAGACACTCCCCCTGATTCTTGCAAATCTCGAAGCCGTCGCATACCAATTCCATGAATATATTTTTGGAATGTTGAAGTTGGCAGAGACTTCGTGAATAGGTCAGCGAGATTATCACATGACTTTACTTGCAAGATGTTTATTTCCCCGCTCTTTTGGAGCTCATGAGGATAAAACAATTTAGGGGCAATATGGTTAGTGATATTGCTCTTGATGTATCCTGTTTGCATCTGTGCAACACAAGCCGCATTATCCTCATAGATAATGGTAGGTGATTCGATAGAACCAATTCCACATGACTTTTGTATGTGGTTTATCATTCTGCGAAGCCACACACATTCGCGTGATGCCTCATATAATGCAATTATTTCAGAATGATTGGTAGAAGTGGCAACCAGAGTCTGTTTTGAAGACTTCCATGATATAGCAGTTCCACCATGTAGGAACACAAAGCCGGTCTGCGATCTGGCATTATGGGGATCAGATAAGTAGCCAGCATCAGTGTATCCAATCATACCGGAGTCCAGATTTCTCTGAAACTGAAAGTATAGGCCAAGATCCTTTGTGCCTTGGAGATATCGAAAGACATTCTTGACTCCCGACCAATGGCGTTTGGTGGGAGCTGCGCTGTGTCTAGCAAGTAGATTCACTGCAAATGCGAGGTCAGGTCTCGTACAATTTGCAAGATACATGAGCGCACCAATGGCACTGAGATATGGAACCTCGGGTCCCAACATCTCTTCTCCATCATCCCTTGGCCTGAACGGATCTTTCCCTACGTCTAGAGAACGAACCACCATGGGAGTTTTAGATGGATAGGATTTGTCCATATTGAATTTCTCCAATATTTTCTGGATATAGGCAGCTTGGTGTACCATTATTCCTGAGGGAAGGTGCTCGAGTTGAAGACCCAAGCAAAATTTGGTTTGACCCAAATCCTTCATCTCAAATTCTGTCTTTAGATGATTGCGTGCTTCATCAATATCTTGTGCGTTGCCAATGATGTTGAGATCATCGACATACACTGAAATGATGCAAAATCCTGAAGAGGACTTCTTGATGAAGACACATGGACAGTCATCATTGTTGGAGTAACCCTTCTGAAGAAGGAACTCACTAAGTCGGTTGTACCACATCCGTCCCGACTGTTTCAAGCCGTATAAAGACTTGTTCAGATTTACACAGTACATGTTGCGTTTAGCGCTTGCATTCGGGACAGAGACTCCATCAGGAACCTTCATGTATATGTCCGAATCTAGTGACCCGTAAAGATATGCGGTCACGACATCCATCAACTGCATAGATAGACGATTTTGCACTGCCAAAGATATAAGATATCGGAAAGTGATACCACTCATTACTGGAGAATATGTCTCATTGAAATCAATGCCGGGTCTCTGCGTGAAACCCTGTGCTACGAGCCTCGCTTTGTATCTCACCACCACATTGTTCTCATTCCGTTTCCGGAGGAAAACCCATTTGAATCCCACAGGGAAAACATTGGGAGGCGTTGGTATTGCTTCTGTGAATACCTTCCTTTTATTGAGCGAAGCAAGTTCTGCTTGTATTGCTTCCTTCCATTTAGGCCAGTCGGAGCGTTTCTCACACTCAACAATAGTCCTTGGATCATGATCATTGAGAAGGGTATCGGCAATTGTAGCAGAAAAATAAGTGTCGACAATCGTAGACTTACGGTTGAATGATTCTCCAGAATTGATATAGTTGGTGGATATCTCATGCACCCTTGATGACTCTTCGTGATTTCCCAATACGCGTGAGTCTAGGTGTTCCGATGTCCCAGCCAGTGTGTGCAAGCTGGAGCTGGGTTGTGGAGGTTGCCCTTCCACTGGGTGTATACTACCCATAAGGTGTTCGTCAACGTTGAGATGACTTGCATTTACCGATTTGGAGGATTTTCTCCTCTCTCTCCTTTGTTGCTTGCGAGAAGCAGGTTCCGGGTCAGTGGCCGTACTACTCCTCCTCTTTTTAGGATCAGGGAGTTGAGTGGTTTTTGTTGGTACCTCCACTCTTTCGGGCGCATTTCTGGCCGGTTTCCAGGATTTAGTAACACCTTTTAGATCAGTAAATGAATCTGGCAGATTATTTGCAAGATGTTGCAAATTGATGATTTTCCGAACTTGGAGTTCGGTCTCTTGGGTACGTGGATCAGAGGTTGAAATGGCGATAGCATTCCAATCAATTTCCGGGCATTCTTTCTGGTACTTGAAATCTCCCCCTAATGCCGGAAAATGTTTCTCATCAAATATGCAATCAGCGTGACGGGCTGTGAATAGATCCCCAGTAAGGGGTTCCAGGTACTTAATAATCGACGGCGATTTGTACCCCACATAGATCCCAAGTTTTCTGTGTGGGCCCATGGATATCCGCTGTGGTGGTGAGATCGGGATGTATGCAGCACATCCGAACTTACGCAGATGGGAAATGCTGGGAGGATTTCCACGTACCAATTGCAGAGGGGAAGTACTGTGATATGCAGTAGGTCGCAATTGGATTAGGTCAGCAGCGTGTAAAACCGCGTGACCCCAACACGAAGTTGGCAAGCTGCAATTCATTAACAAAGGTCTTGCAATGAGTTTGATCCTCTTTATTAGGGACTCAGCTAAACCATTTTGAGTATGGACATATGGAACAGAGTGTTGAACTTCAATCCCCAAGACCATGCAATAGTCATTGAAGGCGCGTGAAGAGAATTCTGCAGCATTGTCCATGCGAATTGATTTAATTCGACTTTCTGGATAATGGGCCTGTAACTTAATTACTTCCCTCATTATCTTGGCAAATGCATGATTTCGTGTGGAAAGAAGACACACATGTGACCATCGTGTAGATGCGTCTATCAAAACCATGAAATACCTGAATGGTCCAGATAATGGTTGGATAGGACCAGAAATATCACCTTGAATTCGTTCAAGGAACTGAAGTGGTTCAACTTGTATTTTGAGATGCGAAGGTCTCAAAATTAGCTTCCCTGTGGCACATGATGTACACACAAAGTCTGATGACTGGGGGAATTTGGACTCATGCAAATTATGACCAATGGAATTGCTAGTAATCTTCCTCATCATCCCAATACCGGGATGGCCGAGGCGATCATGCCAAGTTTGAAATGCATCAACATTCTGGAAGATTACCTTGTAAGCAACATGTTCTACGGGCTTGATGTACGTATAGTACAGTCCGGACGACAGAGAAGAAATTTTTTCAAGTACTTGCTTGCCATATCCGTTATATTTTGTGAAGAGCAGATACTCTTCTTTGTTGTCTTCATGGGTTTCAATATGAAAACCATTCTTACGGATATCTCGATAACTGATTAAGGTACGTGACGAATCGGGATACAACAAGGCATCCTCAATTGTCACTTGTGTACCGTTTGGGAGGGTAAATATGGCACGCCCAGTGCCAACAATTACCGTATCGCGTCCAGCGATAGTCAAAATATCTCCATTCATCTTTTTCAGAGTCTGAAAATATTTCAACTCCCTCAGTATGGAGTTTGTGGTAGCACTGTCCACAAGGCATAATTCCTCTTCCATCGGATTGTCCCCGTAGAGAGCTATATATAAAAATGAAGAATTTTCAATAAGAAAACCTTATTTAGATACATAGAATACAATCTTTATTATATCAAAGTGCTGATACAATATACATGACAACAACAATACTTATGTTCTTATTACAACATCACAAATGGACATAAAATAAAGTGACCACTAAAGAGATAGTGGGACTAGTCGAAGTCTCCAAACATGTCGTTTGAGGCGTACTCAATCATCATGTTCTCCGTGCTCATAGGGTCCTCGGGCTGCTGGAGAGTCATGGTGTTGCTAGGTCCAGGAGGAGCATCTTGCGAACAACCAGCTCCATTGGTGCCATCTGGATGAAGGTTGAAGTTGGCTTCAAACCTTTTCCCTTGAGGTGCCTTGCGTTCTTGGGATTGCTGGTAGAGGATTGCCAGATGCTTTGGGGTCTTGCACTTGTTAGTAGGATGCGTGTAGCATCCACACTTGTCACAAAGCCTAGTTTTGTCATACTTTGACTTTGCGGTGCCTTTCCCATGGTCCGAGTTTCGAGGCTTCCTGTTCCGGTTGCGCTTACGCTTACCCTTGAAGTTCGATTGGTTGCCGTTGAAGGCGCCACCGAACTTTCTTCCGTTCGCGACATTCATATGAACTTCCGGCAAAGGTTGGGAACCAACCGGGCGCTGAGAGCCATTCTTAGCAAGAAGCTCATCATGCTTTTCAGCCTGAAGTAGGATATGAATAAGGTCTGAATAGACCTGGTAGTCGCGAGCGCGGTATTGCTGCTGGAGGAGCCTTTCAGATGGGAGCATAGTGGATAGAGTTTTTTCTATCTTTTCCGCATCAGTAGGTTCCTTCTCGCAAAAGCGCAACTTGGAACTTATCTTATGAACCTCATGATTGTAATCCCCAACGGACTTGAAGTCCTGGAATCGAAGATGAGTCCAATCATGAAGTGCTTCGGGCAGGACAACTGCCTTCTGCTTTTCATACCTCGTTTTGAGGGCCTGAAACAAAGTAAATGGGGATTCCTCCTCCAAATACTCGGACTTAAGATCCGGGTGAATATGGTGCCTTATAATGTACAAGGCAGCATATTTCTGTTCTTCTCTCAGCGGTGCGGCTCCAGCCGGAAGGGGGTCGCCGGGTTTTCGATGGCACGCACTATCCCACGGGACGCAAGGGCGATCTTGATATCCATGGCCCATGTAGGGTAGTTGTGGCCGTTAAGCTCGAGTGAATCGAATTCTTTTCCAGCCATCGATTACCTACATGGTAAACCAGAGAATATTAATCTACGTTTGGTAAATTAAAATCCATCATGGTCATGTTGTAATGAACTATGCAAAATTAAATGATGACTTTAAGAAGTGGGCTCGAAATCATTAGTGTGAACTTCAAATTGTTAAGTATGACACATTGTAGATAATCTCCGAAGAATATTCGGAGTCCGTCTCACAGCACTAGAGAGTATAATCTGATGAAATCAGTAGATACTCATACTTCTAATGCCTTATGTCATGACTTAATAAAATGTTTGAAAGAGCACATTGTTAAGCAATCATAGTGTCAAATATGACAAAATGTAGGCTTTAAATAGTAGCGGTGATAATCTGCAGTGCAGTAGATCTAGCCACTACCTTGTGTTCCCAAAACATCAATTTAAAGAAATCACTTTGAATTTTGCATACCAATTCATGCTCGTATCGAGTCAAAATGACTCAATTAAGACGATGAATTGATCTATTGCAAGAAATTGAAAATCTCAATTGCAAACGGTGGATGTGGATGTAATAAATCTCATCATGTGTATACACGGAAATATATTACATCATATATTGTCTAGAATACGTATAGTACTCGATAGATAAACAGTACTAAAAGAAAAGTTGTACTGAAATTTAACGGTCTAAGACAGAGAAAAAAACACTGATAGAACTATTGTTAATAGGCTAATTAGCTAACATGCTGAAATTAGCCGATGTAATTAGATGAAGTAAGCCGCACACATGGTGGGTCTGGCCGTCTGGGTTCAACCCAATTTAATATCTCTGTCCCTGTTCTGTACAAGGGGATAAGGAACCAACGATTCCAAATCCTCCATCGAAGCGAACGGGCGTTGTCTTCTTCCTCCAGAAACTTGCCTCACCACACGCACCAGTCGCTGCCGCACGGGCAGGTTTCACCGGCGGCCGGAGCTGCTCCCGCCGCGGGCCTCCTCATCGGAGGAGTTACTGGGAAGGGCGGGCGTTGGCGCGACGCCGTCTGCGCGGCCGTTCGGCGGCTCGAGCGCGGCCGGACTCCAAGTCTCCAAGCGACGCCCGCGGCTGCTTGACAGAGAGGCGGACGCCGGGCTAGACAGAGGTAGGCCAAGAGCCGCCAGGTGACGGCGAACGTCTGCGCGTGCGGAAAACAGAGTGGACACGAGGGTCGGGGACGGCAGCCGCGTCGGAGTGACGGCATCGATGGTTGCGGCGCGGGAGAAGTTGTCCACGCCGGAGCCAAAGACGAAAGAGGAGGCTCCGGTCGGCGCCGAGACGTAGGCGAGCGCGTCGTTCGCGCGGACCTGCACGCGAGGTGCGTCCGGAAGGCGCGACACCGATGACGGCAACCCCAGGGGCGGCGCGTCGGCTCTGATTTGGACGGCCATGGGAGTCGGGAGCGGAACCCTTGACGTGATGCTGTCGGCCTCGAGCAATGGTGCAGCCAGACCAGCACGAAGCCGGTTGGGCACCGCCGGCGTGACCTGCTGGTGGCGGCAAGGGCCGCGGTAGCCACGACGGGTTCCTCCACCGTGGCGGCAACCAATGAACCGGCGGAGGTCACGCAGTATGAAGTGAAGGCGACGGCGACCGCCGGCACCATGGTAGCAGTGGCGGGCAAGACGGCGGCGGCCATCATCCCGAAGCAGACGAAGGTACAGTGCTTGAAATTCACGAGGCATGACTTTTCTCCTACCTTTTTGCCTGTGAACTCCCGTCCGTATCGTCTGTTCTGGTAGAGCCTAGGTGCTGATAATGTGTGAAATCGAAAGTAGAAAGCGATGTAAAGAATCAACCAACTTTATTGATCAGGATCGAATCCTTATATAGTATACATTAGAGACGCCTCCAAAGGACACGCCGATTACAATGTCGGTTTTGGAGGCGACGCTCCATGTTGTAACTGCCTAAGGCGGTTCCACGTACGTGGGATAACAAGTGTGGACTAAGCGGAAATTATTCCTTAATTAATGATTATTAATTATTCATAACAAAAGACACGGAAGTTCACATGAGAAACTTCCCGTTCTTTGCCACGCCACAAGTACGTACACGCCCGGGCCGGCGGGTGGCAACCCGTATAAGGGTGTATGTACGTGCTTGTCATGCAAGGTCAGTCCTCGTCACCAACCTGGATATATAGCTTGTCCGCGGTGGTGATCAAGCAACCCGTGTCTAGAGCTTCTCTCGGAATCATGTACACGTCAGTACTCCGATACTCGATCGTACACCTCTTTGCTTGTAAATCCAGTCAGATCGAGCCGACTGTGGTGGCGGACTGGCGGTGACCGTCAGCAGATCGCGCGAGATCAAGCTATGGCCGGGCCTGCCTTAGCACCCCACCCAACACGTATACGTGCACACACACGACGCGATCTGATAAAAGACGAGTAATAAGTAATAACGGGATCTCCTCCTTTCGAAACATAATAAGAAGATCTTACTCAAATAGTAGTATGTAGTACACCACCAGCCAAAAGCTACTACTAGTAGCTAGCTAGCTATGTGTACTGTTTCCACCCATAATTGTATGCTCAAATTGTATACCGCCCGGGTCGTTTCCAAGAGCAATCCCTAATTAATCTAGGAGCAGTAATTTTTAAATTATAATAATCCGCATGCACAATATAATGTTAGAACAACTTTATTATGCTATCATCACTTCCCTTGTTGCCGGAGCCAAACATAATAAGCATGTGCGTGCAACCAACCGAAGATGTACAACTATGAACACAATATTCAGTTATATCATATGAACATTGGAGTAGGCATGCATGATTGGAGATCCACAAGTATATGAACATATACAATGCGTTATACTTGGAGATGCGCAATAGGCACTGACAACGTTCAGCATGATTGGAGATCCATGGGCTACACAAATTCGGCTGATTTTTAGGGGGCCCTTTTTTAATGAATGAATGGTTGCAGTCTGTCATGAACCTCCATGATGCGGCCGGTGCATGGAGCTGGCTAGCGACGTACGGAAGGGCACGATTAGCTGTTCCAAATACAGATGACAAGGTGTGGCCAGAAAACATAAACGAAAAGTATATATACTCTCGGATCGCCCGTCCCCGTGCGCTGTGCTGTCCCGGCCGGCCGGCCGTTGCGCGCCACGCAGCCAGTTCATGTGCTCAGCATGCATGGCGCAACGCGGATTTTCTGACGGAACCGGTTCCTACCCGGTCAAGAATCTAGCGTCGGTTCATGCTTCGTGATTCGCGATGATATATGACGTACTCGAAGTTTGTTATTCGTATTCCCACCTGGCCGTATGGATATACCTACCAAGTACTACGTACCTATACACACCGAAGCTGATAATATCTGGCCGCTCCACCCGTGACTCGCTCTCTCGTCTCTCTCCAACTCGATCTAGAAAACACGGATGCGTGGCTAAGGACCCCAACCGGCGCTGCGACGACGAGGCGGCGGCCGGAACTGAAGCCCCGTGTTTGGGCACGAGTTCTCCCTTGAGCTCTGGCTCCTCGCCCACCTCCTCTTCCGGTCTTCTTGCACCTGCGCCGCAGCGCCTCGGCCTCCTCGACGAGAGCCATAGGAGGAAACCACCGGAGAAGAAGCGGCGGCGCCGCCGCAGTGTCCAGGTGCTTCGAGTCCCCGCAGCCAGCTCTCTCTCCACTCTATCTCCTTCTCGATCCAGATAAAGTGACGGTGCGGCAGATCTGGAAATTGATTTTTTTCAACTCCTAGATTGAGGAATCCTTCTTTTTCTTTTGGAGGTGGTTAATCCATCTGAACGGTACTTTCTCATTTGCTATTAGTTTTGAAACGAATATGATTCGTCTATTTCTCTGTAAAATTATGAAATATTTGTGGCGCAACGAAATGAATGTGAAATCAATTTGGATTGTTAATGAGATTTGTGAGCAATCTCTGGAAACTGTTTTCTAATTCTAAAAAGGGATATATTTTTAAAACAAAATTGGATTTTGTTGGAATTTGCTCACCATTTGTTGGTATTGGATCTTAACGAGTCATGCATGAAATGTAGGTCGTGAAGTTTGTTGGAATTAGCTCACTGTTTTTTTAATGAACTGAAACTTATTTGAAAACAAAGAATTGTATTTAGAATACATGTGAATGATAAATTGAATTTCAATGAAAATGGGAAATATGTGTTACCCCTAGATATTTCATTCAAGATAAAATGATTTTTTAAACAAACTGAAACTATTTCAAAAACAAGGAAATATAACTGAACAAAGAAATGGATATATTTCACAAAAAATGGGTCTTATTTGGTATGAGCCTATTTTCAGTCATGCATGAAATACGTCGTATCAATTTGGTACAAAAATGTTACTGAACCTATTCATGAAGCTTGTTGGAATTTGCTCACAGTTTATTAAAAGGAATTAAACTCATTTGAAACAAAAATCTGTATTTTGAATATATGTGAATAATAAATTAATTGAATGAAAACAGGAAAAAATGTGTCACCTCCCAGATATTTCATTGAGGATATTTTGTTTTTAACAAACTTAAACTATTTCAAGAATAAATAAATATAACTATAATATGTGTGAATCATATATGGAACTTCTAAAAATTCGATCTGCATTTGATGGTTTTCTATTCTATCTCAAGTCTACCGCATCCAACTCCCTACTCTAGTTTTATTTTTCTGATCCTAGATTGAGAAATCTTTCTGAAAACGCAACAAAAAAAAAATCCTAGATTGAGAAACTATCTTGATGTCGCCATGGGAAAGGTACTTTTTTGTTTTCTTTAAGATTTGAAACGCATTTGATTCCTCTATTTGTCGGTAAAATTGTGAATCGTTTGTCGTGCAACGAAATCATTGTGAAATCATTTTGAATTGATAATGAGATTTGTGAACAGTCCGCCGTAATTGTTTCTACATAAAAAGGGGGAGATTTATGTAACATAGTTGGTATTGTATTTGGGTTCTGATATATTGGATACACCATACGCTTTTCAAACACGAAATCAAATTTGATATGTAGTATGGCACATCATATTGTTATTTGTGATAGAAATTTTGATTTCTAAAATGTAACTGGCTTGTATTTGGTTTGACCAAATTTTCTGCTATCTATGAAATTTATGTCCTATCTCATTTGATACTGAATTTTTGTTACATTGGAATTAGCTCAAAAATATATTGCTATGTGTGATTTTCATAAAAAAATAAACTGAAAACAATAATTTTAAAATCGTGAACCAATTGTGAAACATTTGAATTTTATTTAAAAATAAACTGAAAATAATTTGTAAACAAAATTTAACAAATGTGTTTGTGCTCACGTTACTTTATAATTTCTGAAACGTGAACAAATCGTGTTGATGTCTCATATTTCAATATCATATGCTATTATTTCTTAATAGAACACCGGTATCCATAATTAAAATAACTAAATGTAATTAGATCATACTTGGTATGACACCTATTTGTACATGGAACATGTGCCATATTTCTTTGGTACCAAAATGTTCCTGGACCCATACTTAGGCATTTTATTCGTTTGATTTGAATTGATCACAACATTTTCAAGATATTTTATAAATAGCGTGAATAATATTTGTGTGAAAACATAGGAATATGGGTGAATCATATTTGTGTGGAAAAAAAGTATCTCGAATATGTGTGAAAAAAACTGACCTTCTAGTATTTTTTTCTCTAAAATTATATTACAAAGCATGATTTCAAATCTGTATCGTTTAAATTTTTTTTTAAACAAGTATCGTTTCATTCTCATCTAGGATATGTGACTGTGGTGGAGTCAGCTGAATAACTGATGAGAACCGACGAGAGAGAGTACAAAAGCCTGGGCAGGTGAGCTTGCACTAGTAGCAGACATAGCCACGCGGGTGGGCTCCACGGGATGGCAGTAAATTAAGATACAGTACATAGTTTACAGGAGGAAATACTGGCAGCTGGGTATTCAAGTTGCACGCACGGTAAATAAACGAAGAGCGAAAGAAAGTCATGATTATTCCTAGCCAAATAACGAAAGCGAGCCAGACATGGATGGGCATCGAAAAGGAATGCCCACGTTTGCCGCTGAATCAACGGTCCCTTCCTTCTCGCCGAAAGCGATCGACGCTCTCGACGATCGTCCCTTCCCTTCCTTCCATCACGCGGACTCCACGAAGAACACATCGCAGCTAGCGCGACAACAAGCGAACATGGGCGGCGGCGCCGACGACGGACAGAGCGTCCACGTCGTCTCACCACCATTCCGGCTGTTTTGCGCGCCGACGGGCATGGGGACGGCCATTTGCGACAGATATGCCAACACACCCTGGCCGGGTTTCACGCGACGGGATCGGAGTGGACACCAACACACCCTGGGCTCGATCGCGCCGGCCAGTTTGATCGCTGCCACCGGCAGCTGGCGTGTCACGTCAGCTCCTACTAGGCTACTATATACTCCTGCCAACCTCACCATCCTCTGCATGCCAGCCTGCCTATCTTTGAACGTTCCGAGATGATCGACCTCTCTTTTCAAGGTCTATCCTTCCGGTGTGCCGCAACCGGCCGGTTAAACATGTGGATGGAGTGGGGGTCGAGAACCGGTGGGCTGCACATGGGATTAGGATCAGGTTGGCGTTGCCGAATTTCAGACGAATCGGCACGCAGCCGAATTTGGTTCTTGTTGAGATGCTCGTGCACGCTAGACTTCTCCCATGGGAATCCATGTAAATTCCGATTGAGCTAGCACATGGTTCTTCTCTTCTTTCACAACAATATAATAGAGACGCTGTTTTGACTCACGGTTGCTGATGAATTTATTATAAAAGTTATTTAAAATAAAATTTAAAAATTTAGAAAGAAAATTTTACGTAGACATCCACATACTTTATGTTCGCACATAACTTTTTCGAGAGAAAATAATATTTTATGTGGTTTGTGTAAAAGATTACGTAGAAAAAGTTCTTTGAATAATGATCATGTCGGAGCATCAAAATTTATCATTTTTCATGGGGTAGAATTTTTTTTTCTTACCCGAGGACTTGTGTGTAGACATAGAAATGCGTGCACATTTTTTAATTTTTTTTTTGACATTTCAAAATATCTTTTCAAAAACTGAGTTTATTTGCGGTGCCGAATTAAATTTTCGTGGTTTGCAGTGCAAAATTTTGGCCAAAGTATTCCCCCCCAAAAAATAAAACAAAGTGGCATGGAATTTTAAAAAACAGTCACCCCGTCTCAAAATAAATGTTAATTTTTTTCTAAATTTGGATGTATCTGCTACACTATTAGAAAATTTTAGAATGGGACGAGGAATACTTCGGAGTGGACCTGCCTTGACCTGAATCCACGACCGGTTCCGCCCATTCCGCCCACCTTTTCATGCCTGTAAGGGCATGTACAATAGTCTTACATAAGTTGTCTATGACCCCCTTCTTTTCAGCTTTTGATTGTAGAGAAGCTAGCTTTTGAAAAATTGTGAAGAGAAGCTATGGTGGGGAGAATCTCGTAGAATCCTATTCGTTCTATTTTTTTTTTGCCTTCTAGACATTTGGCTTGTTTGATAGGTTGAGTGGTGAGCTAACGCCCTTGAATTTCATATGTGATCTAAATATGTCGCTAACGATCCAAATTAGTTGACTCAAATTTGACAAGATATGGATGTATCTAATACTAAATTATGTCTAGATACAATTGAATCTAGACAAATCTAAGTCAACTAAATTGGATCGAAGGGAGTATATAATAAACTAAAAATGATTAAAGAAACTGTACTAGCAAAAATTGTTTTGGCTTGTTTTTAGTATATACAAGTTTTTGGGAACTTGTATCAACATTAACATGTACTAGCAGAAACATGGCAGAACAGTTCCACGCGCACAAGCTCGAGCTTCAGCAGAAGCTCCACGCGGCCAAGCGGCCACGCGGGTCACCGTCGCGTCCACTGCGCGTGCTCCCGTGTCTCTGCGCTTCGAGCGGAGCAGTTTTGCTTTTTTTTTTACTCCTCCAACTATTCCATGCAGTGGCATTGTGATGTAAATAGAACCAACAAAAGGGGCAGCTGCAGATACCGTTTCGGCCTAATAGGGAGAAGCCCGGGAATCTGCTCACAAGCAGGTCGAGCCCCGATTCTGATTCTATGTGTTATCTCCGATTCGCGGTGGAAAAAAGCTGGGTAAAATCAGACCTATTCTTTTCGACTTGTGTGATTCTGGGACTAGAATCTGTTCTATAAGCTGAAAACAAGTCAGCCTATAAGGAGTGCCAAGTAGGATATTTGATGAGGTGGAAGAGGAAAAAGAAGGAAAGAGAAAGAGGTTGACGATAATTTTTTAGACGGTCGACTCACGCAAAATTCGCTGGTTAGCGACGGCTCTTTTTCCGTTGTACAGATGTCCGTCGATAGTTGTGGCCCTAAATGAGATCGTGCTCCATATTTTTCACGTCCGTAGAGGAACAGTGGAGCAGCGGCAGCCGGAGGTAGTTAAGATTTAATTTGATCTGGTCAACATAATTAGCTATTTATAGGGTGCTATAGATGGTAGCTACTCTTTGAAAAAATATTTGTCCCACATTAGCTTATTTCTAAGGTCTACATACATTTAATGATCCTCTAATTACTCTACCTCTCCTCCTTTTACAAACATCCTTGTGCATGCGGTTGGAGTAGGAACCGAAATCAAATTTGCATGCCGATTATTTGACCACTGCATGGCTGCATTGCTCGTTCTAGATTGGCCGCATGCAGATTATTTGACCACTGCATGGTAGTTAATTAGGCAGGCGATTGGACGGTTTTATTCCAATAGATTTTTGCCTTGGTCGGGCTGCAAATCCTAGTGAGCCCTTTAGACTGAGACTGAGTAGAAAAATAGTCTATTGTAGAGGGTGTTTTTACCAGTGTCTACAGGTGACGTTGTAATCTACTACAGACAGCCGTTGTCTGAACTACTCCCTCTATTTCATATTACTCTGCGTGTTACTGTTCATCACGTAAAATAAGGCGGCCCATTTCTCTCTTATTTTTTATCAAAAAAATTCTATGATTTTTGGAATTGATAGAGTAAACACCGAACTACACATCCCAAAAAATCGAGGAGCAAAAAAAGTAAAAAATGAGAGAGAAATCGGTCATCTCGTTTTGCATGTACTGTAGCACCGTGCAAAGTAAACTGGAACAGAGGGAGTATTGTTCATGCCCTAACCCGGTGTAGTTAGTTAACCCCACCATCCCAAGTTACCAAACTGCCCCTGGCACCTCTATATAATCCGTCCCAACCGCTCCTCCACAGTTTACTCTCAAACCACCAGGCGACTACCACAAGCGGACACAGAATTCTCCTCTGCTTCCCAACCTGATTCCAACTGCTCCCACTCTCCGACTTCTCATGGCGATGGCGGCAACCAGCCGGCCCAGCGGCCCGGTCCTGTCGATTCCTAACTACGGCTGCGTCTCCCCCAACCGCGTCAAGCTCGCCGCCACAGTCGTCGCCCGCTCGCCGGGCAAGGCCGTCAGCGTCGCCTCGCCGCCGGCCACCAGGAGCCGGCCGTCCTGCATGTGCTCCCCGACCAACCACCCCGGATCGTTCCGCTGCAGCAAGCACAAGGAGCGCAAGCAGGTTCCTTCGGCCTGCCACGGCCACGGCCATGACAAGCCTGCCTCCCCTCCCTCGCCGGCTTCCCAAGGAAGCGGCGCCTCCAAGATGGGCACGAAGCGCACGGGCAGCGCGCTGGTGCGGGTCGGCGGCGCCGCGCAGAGCCGGACGTGGGCGCGCCGGGCGCTCTCGCCGTCCCCGCAATCGCCACACCGATGGCGCGCCGCCGGCGGGTTCCGGCCCCGTCCCAGCCGCCTCTCCGCCGTCTCCTTCGCCGGGGACCGCGCCGGGGACAACCGCCGGTGAACAAATCAGCCAACCAACCCCGTCGACATGCCATAGTTAGTAGTACATAGTGTCCATAGGAAGAGAATTGGGGGAATTTTCCCTGAAAAATTCACCGGGACGATCTTCCGTCAGCTGTAAGTAATTAGCCGGTCCTCTCGGATGTGTATACGGCCATTGGTGTTCTTTTTGGATATAGATGAGTGAGAAATGGAGACATGTAGATACTACATGCATCTGAAGCCTTATCAACCATGGATGATTGTTGCTACTACAACAACTTTTGTTTCTGGAGTGTGTGGCGACGTCCCTCCCGTCACCTGTTTCAGTTTTGGATGGATAAGCTCGATCGATCGGCGCCAGTTCAGTGTCCGGTGGCGTCTCGCCGTCGCCATGTTCAGTGTCCCTCCCGTCACGAGACAACCGTGCCCCCACCCGGATCATCAGGCCAGCCACTTGCAAGTTGGAGCACGGGAGAATAGCCCCAATTCTGGCGAAATCTCTGAATTTTTCATGATGCAACTGAGGATTTGTCCTCTTTCATGTTACTGTAAAAAAAATCTTCCTGGTGCAATTGAGGAGCTGAGCCTGAACAGATTTTTCTCTCTGCATGACGGTGCAATATTTTGTCTGGTTCTTCTTAGATCCGTGATATTTTATTGTTGGGCGAAGCGGTTAAAATTCCCGTCCTCCAGGTCTTGAACTTGCGTAAGAAGATGGTGCGAGGAACTGTGGGCGCACAGGCACAGCTGCCCTGGCCGATCGCCTGGTTCTTGTTTGGTTCAGCTACAGCAACACTTATCGCCTGTTGCCGCCATATCAAATCAGTTGGCTCTGTAATCTGCATCCAGTTATTCAAATACTCCATCCGTTCAGAAATATATAAATCTAGACTATTTTAATGTGTAGATACATCCAAATGTAGACAAATCCAAGTCGAGAGTACAACATATTACCAATTTTTAAACGAATGAACAGTAATGGCCATGATACGGCACCTATGCGTTGCTCAGAAGTTAGCTAAGGAAAAAAAACAATTGGACTCGCTGATGCTTAAAGAACTCGTTGAATATATGAGGAGTTTGTAGGACCAGTTAGATTAAACGAACTCCTCAAATGTCAAACCGGCTCTCGATAACCGTAAAAGTTCTTGGACTAATTAAGCAGGTCAAACACATGAGAAAATCTTGATTCGAACATGCCCTGATGCCCTCAGTGCCCACCTAGCACTTTCTCGAGGTTGGACTCCATCTCGCGCACGCATGCAGAAGTGGACTCGTATCGACAGTTTGGAAGAAGGAAGATTGGACTCTGTTGCCATGGCAGGAGCACGTAGGAAGTTGCCCACGCAGCAGGGCACGATCCAGTCACTGCACAGTCGGACTGGAGTTACTCTGCCCCGCCCGGCAGTTCAGTGCCACCTCGCTGCTGCGTTTATCCAATGTCCCCTGACAGAGACGAGCTCCGTTGGTCCACGTAGGACGCAAGCGCCACTGATCGGGCAGTGCAAAAGGTACACGGCCTGCGCCGGAGGCAACCAAACGGCCGAACGGGCCGCGCCGCCGCCGACGGAGCTGCCCCTGGTGGTGCCGGCGACTACGACTGATTATTCGCGCGTGCTGCCTTGATGCTAAGGGGAGAGCCGCCAGACAATCATCACCACTTAAAACGGGTACAAAGGAGGAGATTCGATTCCTTCTGTATTATTGCGAATTCTTTTTTTGTTCCCGTAGTGTTCTGATTAGATTCTGCTGGAGGATCTGGGGACGTTGGACGCTGACATCCCGGTGGTGTGCACTGGCAGTATCCCCAAATTGTCTGCTTTGACCTATAGGCTATAACTGGTTCTGAATGTTTGCGAATACAAAGTCCATGTCCAGGGTTTCGGGCTTGCAGACCCAACAATTAGCTAGGGGAGTTGGACTTATCATGGCTAGCCCGTAGGCAGGGCAATGTCAAGAAGTCAGATTCAGTCTAAAGTTCAGAATTTTTAAAGCACCTGTTTCAGAACAATTAATGCTGGAACTGCGGAAGTCCCTGGCATCTTGAATAAGAGCATTTTCGGTCGTGCCCTCCAAACTTTCTCCAATGGTCTTGGGACACGCCGGGCAGAAAAACGTGTCCAACCGGGTGCCTCAAAGATTGTTTCCATCCGACACGGTCCAATACACTGGCCCACACGTCGAGGCCATCCCGCTTACACAGGGGACGCTCCGGGCGCGCCAGACACAATTTCCGAGCTACGTGGCGTACGAAAAAGACAGTCAGGTACCACCAGCCAGAGTCATTCTCTCCCACCATCGCCAAATCAACTCTTTCCTGATGCACTTCCTACCCACCGCCCCCATGTCGCCGTGATCATCGCCCGTTTCGACGCCGGTATGCACCTGCGACTCCATCCTAGAAAAGTTAATGCACTACAAGAAATGTGACAATTTATGACCTTTTGATAGTGACCGTGGACAAAATCGTCATAGAGTTATGACGATTTCGTACTAGATTGTCGTAAGCCATTCGGGAGGGGCAAAACCTTATTAAACTATGACGATTTCGCTCAAAAAAGTCGTAATTTTAGTAAGTGATATCGTCATAATAGCTAGGCAGGTCGAATATAAGAGGAGGGCAATACAAACTGTTGGATGTGAAAAGATGGATGAGATTGTGATCCAAAGGAACTTGACATGGATCGATGACGTGGCACAACACCAATCGCGCGCAAACACATCAGATATTTTCACACCTCGCGCGTGCGTGCCAGCCAAACCAAACCGCCGAACGCCACGTCCCCACCCTCCCAGCCCTGCTGACGACCTCCCCCTCTCCCCAACCCTAATCCTATCGCCCGCCCCCCTCACACAAGCCAGAGACGCCTCCTGCCCGCTCGCTCCAGCCGCTCCCTTCCTTCCCCAGCGAGATGGCCAAGGCGGACGGCGACGGCGATGATTTCATCAGCCTCGACGAATTCGCGGGGCTCATCGAGGAGGACCTGTACCTCCCAGACCCTCTTCGACATTCACGCCAACACCATCTTCCTCGAGGCCAGTGAGTGTTCTGTCGGCACCGTGAGGAGAAGGTTGAAGGGCTCCAAGGTCGCCTGGCGGTCGTCCATGGCCATCTTCCTATTCCCCTGGTGCTTCCCAGTTTCGCCGCTAGCTAGCCAGGCCACCCACTCCCTCCTGCCGGCCGGATCCGTCGTCTCTGGAGCTCGTCGACCACACACGCAGGAGCTCCCACTCCCCAGGTGACAGCCAGCTTCGCCTCTGTCCATCTCCCCCTTTTCCCTCAGGTACCATCCACCCTCTCATGTGTCACATCTCTATAGGAATCCGACGATGATGTACTCCTCCTTACGCAGCTGCGACAAAACCGGCGATGCTTCAGGGACCCTCTTCGAGAAGACCAAGTGTGCATCCTCGTCTACGAGCTCCTACTCGCTCGTGAGGTTGGTGTACCATGGCAGGACAGATCCATCGAGATGGCAATTGTTGTGCCATAGCATTGAGAACACACACACATATATATATATATATATGAGGCTATGGATATTGTATGGTGCTCTCTGACTATTCCCTTTCAGTTCTTACTTATGAATACTTCATGCATAATGTTTTGTTTCATCGTGGAGCAGTCCATCATTCTGTGTTGCACTCGAGTTTTACAAACGTTAATGCTCTGGGAGTAGATTATATGAGAACAATATCATTAGGAGTATTACTTTTGGTGATGACTGTTTAATTGGGAGTAGAACTTTTAGAGATGAAGTATTACCATGGGAAGATGGAGTACTTTTAATTTGCTGATGATTGTTGGACATTATAGACTCTAAACATTACTCCTAGTTGAAAACTAACTAAATTTTCTGAATTACTCGGAATGAGCTGTTGTACCCAGACTGCATAGTTAGTAGTTGTTGTGAGATCTCTACTTTAGTATTTAGCTTTCCTTTGTATAGGTAAATTATTTTTTTCTTTATTGATAAACTTATTGATTCATACTCATTTTTGTGTGCCTTGTAGTAGAATCCTATATGTGGATGGCGATTTGCTTGGTCGAGCTATAGCAGCTTCATCTTGATTTGATTGCTAGGCACTGGGATGATCTTCTCTTGGGTAGCAAGTTCGAGGTGAGAACAATAGTATATAACACATGCCAAATTGAGATATATTCTGTCGCATGTGAGTAGTGTGTACTAGAATATATGGGTGCTCTTCTATAGCATTGATGTTTTTTTGTTTTTTTTTTCCGAAATGGGGAGCGGAGCCCCGGCCTCTCCGATGGGGTGCTCTTCTATAGCATTGTTGTTGTAGACTGATGTTTCTTGCATTTTGTAGAAGTTTGTGAATGTAGCTAGTTAATAGCTACTGTTAGTCCACATTTGTTGCCAGATCCTCGTCGCGCTAATACTTTGTGATGTTGGGACACATCTTTATTGGTCATTGACTTGGCACAGAAGTTGCAAGCAGATGAGCTTTCCACCTTGCCATGATTTTTATTGATCGTTGACTTGGCACAGAAGTTGCAGGCAGAAGTTGCTTAATTGCTATATTTAGGAGCTATTGGTACAATGATTTTTAGGAATTATTGGATGTTCTCTATTCATAGCACACTCTTGTACTGCTAGCTTTACCTGAGAATTAATGCTACTGTTAACTTGAAATATTTCTATAACTTAAGGCTGAGCAAAAGTTTTATTTTGTGTCCTGATGCATGTACGCAGTTGAGCAAATACTAAGCCATGCATGTCCTAATGCAAGTACATTTTATCTACTACTATTGTTCTTAGGTTTGTCAGTTGTTTCTGTGGCATACTTGATGCAAATATTGAACAATCTGACTTTTTTGAGTACTCAATATATTTGAATTTGTATGTGGCAGCCATTTTCTGTCTCTTATAACACATAAATACCAATATATACTATTCTGATCTATTCGGGTGTTTACAGTTATAGTCCTATGGTACTGTAATCTATTGATTTGGAGTTCGCTTCGTGTAAATATGTTCTTTATTGTGTTTCTAAGTTTCTTTGTTATTTTTACAAGATATGCTTTCATTCTGACTCGATGGCCATCATTTTCTCTCTTGTATAGGAACTCAAGGCTGAAGTTGGAAGAATGGAAGATTTTATTTCATACTCGGCAAAATGTAGAGTAGAAAGTCATGTATTTTAACTAGTTACATGATTTTTGCTGGTCTAAACACTGAACGATTATAAATATATTGTATAGCCCAACTGTCATGTATTCCTAGTTATGTAATGTGGCTTTTGATTGAAATTATTTCATAATTTTTCATGTTTGAAATTTATTTGATTTGGGCTCTTCGACTGCTTAGACGTCAAAACTGATCCAAATAATGTTTGGGCTTTAAAATGGCCGTGGCCCAAACAATGAACCTAAAAAGGTCAAGGCCCAGTAAGAATTGGGCTCGTAACAGGCCAAAGCCCATATAACATACTAAATGGACCGGGCTGATTTCAGATAATGAGGTTTTTGAAACATCACAATTTTGCCACATCGGATTACCATGTTGGACCTGATGTGGCGTGGCCTGATCGATAGTGACATTTAAAAAACATTGTAAAACCTATGACGGTTCTAGAACGTCGTAAACATCTGTGACGTTCCTGCTTAAAACGTCACTATCGGTCATTACTGACGCTCAGCTTTCGACGTTCTGAAAAACGTCACAAACTGATTATGGTGACGATTCAGTGACGTTTTTGAAGAGTCATGTAATGAAGGATTCCTTATAGTGATGCTGGAATAGTGGAATTCCACTACATTTTTTTTGAGATCCCTTCAAGTTTATAAGACATGGACTGCACATATTTTAGGAGAACTTTGGCTATCAACTGGATCAACAAAAAATCAATTATATAGCCAAAAATGTGTATTATTAGATTCACGTTTTAAAAAGTTCCCAGTGATATTTCTATCGTATATAACTCATATTTTTTCTATAAAAATTGATGGTCGAAAATTCATGAGGGGATCTAAAATTCGACTGATTTGTAGATATGACCAAATACTTCCCTTGGGCCATCAAAAATGACTTCTTCTTTTCTTATACTCCATGTCTCCATTCTTTTGACTTTTTGGACTTTAGATGACTCTCCTTGACCATGTTGACTATGCCATGTAGGACTTGGTAGGGTCCCCAAGTTAGGTTTGACTATCCCCACAACAAATATATGTTCTTTACATACAATCTATGTACGTGTCTATAATACAATGAGCGTGCAATGTACAAAACATGTGTTCTTCCATGCGGGGCACACACAAACCAAATTTTTTATATATAGTCATAAGCATCAACATAAATATCTTCTTGTCACAAGAAATATGATTTTTATTCTAAAAAAACTAGAGGAATTCTAGAATTTAATAAAGGATCTAATATATCCTCCCCCTAAAATCTGTACATACACCAATAAAATAAAATAAAAATGGTTTAAGCTATGTAGCTAATATCTTTGTATCTTGGCCTTTTATACAAGAGGAAAAACTTTCCCCTTTAGACAAAATAGTTGTAATTTGTATAGAAATGAGAATTAAGTAGTGCGACCACGGCCAGGAGAGACGGATTTGTCTCTGTCGCCGTGGTAAATCTTAAACTCGCATGATTATAATAAAAAAGGTACCCACCAGATCTACCACGAAAACGACCACTAAATCTCTTTATTTTTTCTTAGTTTATTTTGAAAAGGAGAACGACCCCAGGTGTCTGCAATAGTTGATGCACATATATATGTCAGTCATAGTATTGCGCGAGCAAGCATTGCACTGCTCGTTCTCCTCGCAATGTCATTTGTGTCGTGTATCATGGAGCTAGGCGTCTGAGTTCGAGCATGCCTATAAATGGGGCTCCTGCTTTCCTTGGGAACAACCGGAATGGTGGGGCTCTCACGAGCGATGTCGTAAAGTCGTCGAAGAAGACTAAGACGTCGCCGTGCCCAACGTCATGTCCAAGCCCGAGCATGCCGGTGAATCCTCTATTGTTTCATCGGAGTTGGAGGCCCAGAGTGAGGAGAAGATCAAGCCACCACTGCTACCCCGTTCTAGTGTGAGAGAAGGACCCCGATACGATGTACAACGACTCCAACTAGGAGGACAAACTTGAATTATCTTTTAAATTATGTGTTTTAATCTATGTTTATTTGAATGCATCAATGTACGAACTATGTTTTGAATGTTTTACAGACCTTTGATTAGACTAAATAGTGCAACGTCTTAGTCGATTGTATACTTGATTAATGTGAAGGTTAGCCAAAACCTTGGAGTCTCAACGTGGGAGCGAACTTTCCATAACCATGATATGTGGCTTACTTATTACTGGCATACTTTATATGATAGTATATTTCTCCAATGTTGTGTAAGGTAGAGAAGAAACTGAATTCAACCGTGCAAGCAAAACTTCTCGTAACATGATAAGATAACCATACGATCAATCTCATCTCCTTCAATGAGCTTAAAGTAGTCCTATTTGGTTCATTGTAGCCGTATAGGTTAGCTAGCATACTTCTATAGGAGCAAGGACAAATACTTTCTGAATGCGACGCACCTGTACACTGTACATTTTCAGAGTAACCAAATCATCTGCCGGGTTAACCTAGGCGATCAGATCGTCTAGCGAGTAAGCTAGTAAACCATATCAATGGGTAACTCCATGTGTATACATTGTACTCCTTAGCGCATAAACTATTCCATTTTTCTAGAGTAACCCATACCAATGGGCTAGCAAAAAGCACCCTTATCAGGGTTTAACTCCATGGATATACTGTATATACACACTAGCTATATGCCACTGTATATACACAGATTAGTTGGCTCGCCATCTGCAACCTTAAACTGGACGTCCACACCAAAACTCTTGGTAGGACTAGTAGCTTTGCTCTCCTTCCACCAGCTTACTCGCAGATAACCATCGATCCATCACGTCCCCCAGAGAGGTTTATCCAAACAACTGTCATTTCCTTGGAAATCCATATCAGAAACAACACCGGAAGAGTATCTTGATAACATCAAACGTCACACCGTAACAGGGTGACTATAAAGATGGGTTCAGTACTACAAAGGTGTTATGTTGAGGCTCATGGATCAAGAGTGGAATTTGTCAATCCCGATGACGGATAGATATACTCTGGGCCCTCTCGGTGATATCACATTAAGATAGCTTGCAAGCAACTGATGTGATCACTAGAATGTTATATCACGGGAACGAGAAAAGAGTGCATGTTGGTAACGAGATCAAACTAGGTATGGAGATACCGATGATCGAATCTCGGACATGTAATATATCGAGAGACAAAGGGATTTAGTTACAAGCGTTAAAGGTTCTCACGATCACAGAAGTCATCGTTGAATGTGTAGGAGTCAGTACGGATCTCCAGGTCCCGCTGCTGATTATTGATCGGAGAAGGGTCTCGATCATGTCTGCATTATTCGCGAACCGTAGGGTGGCACACTTAAGAGTTACCGGACACTATTTTGGAGCACATATGTTTCAGATAAAAGAATTGCAAAGCGTAGGAATTGTTTCAATAGAAACCGGAAATTGTTTCGGGTGAAATTGCAGAAAGTGGTTCTGCATGTGATATTGAAATATTGCAAGGGGCTATATGTGAATGTTTGTTAATTAAAGTAATTAACAAAATTCTGAATAAATTTAATAAAAGAGTTTTATTAAATGAGAGAGCATTAAATTTGGAGAAATTTAATGCATTTAAAGTGGAGACTTTAAAAGGGAATGTGAAGAGACATTTTAATGTGGAGGGGTTACCACCACATGAATGGGGGAGGTGAGGGGTCACCCCCCATGCGCCGGCCATGGAGAGAGGGGGCACCCCCTCCTCCTATAAAAGGCCACCCATTCCCTCCTTCATCCACACACCTCCTTGTGAAGGATCTCTCTCCCTCTCTAGAATTATTCCCCGATGGTCTCGGATTAGCGAGATACATGTTCTCGATGGCATTTCGTCTGGAAGGAGTTGCTGCTTCCGCTGGATCGCTGGAGCGAGGAGGTGGAGGTTGTCCGATGGCTTGAACGTGTGTGCGAGTACGGATGCGCTGCTGAGTTGCGGTGCTCAGACTTCCTCACGATCTTGAGATCGGCAAGTGTACGACTACATCAACCACGAGTTCCTACTCGTTAACAAAACTCGTTGTCTTCGAGGGTAAGTTCTCGTTGGATGTATGTCCACCCGTTGCTTTGTACCTAGTAGATAGATCTTGGCGTGTAGTTCACACCGTAGGAATTTTTTTGTTTTCTATGCTGCGGACCTAACAGAGGACGACAAGAGATATCCAACTAAAAGTAGAAATATTGGATATCACCTAGTGAGAAAGTATCAAGTAGAATAATGTGATATACCTCACTCGGTGAGAATCCGGAAAACGGCCAAGATCAAAATCGCAACAAGGTATAAAAGGGAGATCCGATGTTGATGAACAAGAGCTTGTTATGAAGATTACCATAAGCTCTAAATCCTCACAAGGATAAGACAAATAAACAACCAAATATGATGATGCAAGTATGAAAAGGTTTGAGCTCTCTCCGAACGATATGATCGAGATATTCACTCAAGAGCCTCTCTTGATAGTACGGCTATCTATCCTAAACTCGATCAACACGAGACCGGCAAAAGGGAAAACCTATCAAGAATACCTTTGCCTTGAGCATCCTTTGGCCTTGTCAATCAATATCACTGGTGGAGTTTCCTCTATATAAACCACATGCTAAGCAACACAAAGATGCAAGAGCATGAAAGACAAATGCTTAAAAACCAATTCAAAGCATAAACCAACTTCCCTTAAACCCTCTAAAACTTCTTCCCCATTGGCATCGATTGTCGAAATGGGTGACAAGTTCTAGAAGGCCAATATAGTGATAGTTCCTCCAAAGGTGTGCATTCGGACAAATCCAATGATGAATACTTGGGAGGAAGTAAAACTATATTGAGGACCCAAAGATTGCCAAAGAAATAAAAAATAAGCATCAACAAATGACGCAAGTAACCATAAGATCCAAAAGAACCAAATGAAAACAATACATGATACCAAATGAACAAAACAAGATGTTATGCTAAGATCAAAAGTGTGTTTTAAATAAAAATAGAGAAGCTCCCAAGATTTGTGCACAAAAAGAATAGTTGCATTTGAATACATCATGCACAAATATGGAATCCTTGCTCCCCCATAAGCATTTAAAACACAACAAACGAGAAAGAACAAATGAGCATTCTTAAATGAATTAGAGGAGCTCCCCAAAGGTTATGCACCAATTATAATAATTATATTAAGGAACAAAGTGCATGATCATGGAATCCTCACTCATCCATATTCATTTAACAATACAAGGCATCACTACTAGGAAACAGCTTATCTGTGGCGCATAGAAATGAGACTTTTGTGGCGCATATCATAATCGCCACTATTACCTCGCCACTGATGATTGCTTCCTATGGCGCATATAGATATGCGCCACAGACTTCTGTGACACATTTCTACATATGCGCCACAGGAGCAAGTTCAGTGGCGCATTCCTTAATATGCGCCACAGAAATCATATGCGCCACTGACTATAATTATATATGCGTCACTGACTATATAACGCGTATTCAAAGTAAAATATTACGTATCAATGGTGACTGATTTTCGACGGCGAAGAGATCACCGCCCTCGTTAGAGCAGCAGGCGTCCTAGTCTCTGGCAACAATGTCGCCACCTACGAATCCATTGTCGCGCTAGCCGTCCCGCGCATCGTGTTGCCACCCCCCGCAGACGTACGTGAAGGGGATATGCGATCCGAGCTCTCTACGCCTCCGCTCCATATGTCGTCGCCGCCATCGCCGGGACTGGAGTGGGGAGGGACGGGAACGCTCGCACGGGAGAAACTGTCCGAAATCTAAACGGTTCCCTCCCTTTTCTTCAGGTAAATGATGTAATGTGGTAGGACCCATGCTCTGTTAACGGCTATGTCGGGAGCTGTCTACGGGGTCCCAATTTCACATCTTTTTGTGGGCCTGACCCGTCAGAAGTGATGTCAATTCGAGTTTAGCGCCGAATTGGTGTTTTTTGAGATAACTAACGATTTCGCTCGGTGGTTTTAGTACGCAAAATGTAAAGTGGTACCAATAGGTACATTTGCAATTGTGGTTGTTTTATGCTACTAACTCCACATAAAGAGATGTAGTAAAAGATTTAAGGACCTGGCTTAGTATTTTCCACACTGACACACTATCCTTACCTTAATGTAATCCGGTTGAAGATTTAAGGACCCGGCTTAATATTTTCCACAAGATTTAAGGACCTGGCATAATATTTTCCACATGATACACTATCCTTACCTTGGCTGAAGATTTAAGGACATGGCTTAATATTTTCCACAAGATTTAAGGACCTGTCTTAATAATTTCCACACGATATACATCTAATTCACATGGCTAACAGGCCTTGGAGGACCGAACGCACGTATGTGGCAAAATACGTGGATGACTTGTGGCTAGGGGTGAAAGGCTAACCAAGATCGGACATAGCTAGTTTTCCACGAAATCTATTTCAGTAGAGCGTATGATGTCGATGGCCCGAGGTAGAGCACTCAATGGGCTAGGGTGACCCCCATTTCGCTTTACCAACCCTTAGTCTCAAAGGATGTGACCAGCCGAGATGATGTCTCGTTCTTAGCAGAGCTATGCTATTATAGTACAATGTACGTTATATGTAAGACACATTCACATACAAAAGCAATAGAGGCATGCCAGTAGTTTAATTTACTCTTCAACATCATATACTGTTAGAATTGTTTCCTATTTTGAGTATACCTAGTCATAAACTAGAAACTCCCATGAAGATATTATTATAGCATACAATTTACCTATCCCTATCAATCTAGGTGAGAATACACATACAAACATATACACTATTAATGCAAGTAACACAAAATTAATTCCAAAAACATTTGATTTTGTCTTTTCTTATTTTCCAACATTTAAGGGGATTTGTTTAAATATCATTTTAAGATATACTATATTGGAAAGCTAATGCAACTTTAATCACAAAGTAAGACTTAATTTTTACACATCATATTAGCTATGACCATGAAGTGAAAAAAATTGAGTTATACACAAGTATAAAAGTCTAGTATAAATAACTCTTCCCAAGGCCAAACAGTTTGCCGAGCTTCTTTTATCAACTCCGACATGTCTAATTCAGAGTGATCGACTAGCTGCATGTATTGACTAGCGACGACTAAGAGTAGACGCCTTCCACGTCAAACCCCCGGTCATCACCAAAGTATTATATCCATTGTTATATGTAATACACATTTGACACACAAAAATATAATCATAATGCCTATAGTTCTTTACATGTGTCCATGCTAACTACGCCATGTATGGCTAGGTATGGTCCCTAAGTTGGGTTTTACTAACCACACAACAAATATGTTCTTTACATTCAATGATGGTGCAATATACAGAACATGTGTTCCTCCATGCTGGACAAAAACAAACATAATTCTTTTGATATAGTGGTAAATAGCAACTTAAATATCTTCTAGTCACAATATTTTTTTTAATTATAAAAACTAGAGGAATTATAGAAATTAACAAAGAATCTAAGTATCCCCCCTCCCCTAAAATCAGTACATGCACCCCCAAAATGGGATCATATCACAAATTACATACCGCGAACACTTGAAAGAGTAACACCTAGGGACCTGCATATTTCTTAAAATGGACAACAAAAACATGCAAAACTCCATAACTATATAAAACATATGGTTTATCATTAAGCTGTGTAGCTACTACCTTTGTATACCTAGCATTTTATAAAATAGGAAAACACTTGATGTCGCCAAGAGAATGGATTTGTCTCTGTCGCCGTTGTAAATCCACATTTCACATGATTACAATAAAAGATACCCACTACATCTACCACAAAAACGAGCACTAAATCTCTCTATTTTTTCTTAGTTCATTTTGAAAAGGAGGATGACCCCTGGTTTGTATATCAGTTGATGCACATATATATGTCAGTCGTAGTATTGTTGCCTTTACCAAAGCATCCTCTGGTGCAACTACTACATGTACCTCGTGCATCATTCAAGCGGACAAGCATTGTACTACTCATTCTCCTCGCAATGTCACCTGTGTCGTCGTGTATCTTGGAGCTAGGCATTCGGGTTCGAGCACGCCTATAAAGAGGGCTCTTGCTTTCCACGGGAGCCACCGTAACGGTGGAGCTCTCGCGAGCAATGTCGTAGAGTGTCGAACAAAACAAAGATGCCGCCGGGCCAAACATCATGTCCGAGCCCGAGCATGACGATGAATCCTCCGTTGTTTGGTCGGAGTTGGAGGCCAAGAGCGAGGAGGAGAAGATCAAGAAAACACTGCTACCCTGTTGTGGCATGAGAGGAGGACCCCCGACATGATGTACATCGACCCCCAAAACCTTGGAGTCTCAACGTGAGAGCGCACTTCCACAACCACGACATGTGGCTTACTTATTAGTGGCATACTTTATCTGGTATTTCTCCAATGTTGTGTAAGGTAGAGAAGAAACTGAATTCAACCGTGCAAGCAAAACTTCTCTTAACATGATAAGATGACTATACGATCAATCTCCTCTTCTTAAATGAGCTTAAAGTAGTCCAATTTGGTTCATTGTAGCCGTCAGGTTAGCTAGCATACTTGTATTGGAGCAGGGACAAGTACTTTCTGAATGCGACACACTTGTACACTGCACATTTATTCTATTATATACTAAGAGCAATATAAGGGTGTTTTTCGAGGCACCACGCTAAGCCACATCCTCCAAATTAATTTTAATAGTTAGATCTAAAATATATGGCTAGGATTTAACCAGAGATTAAGAGTTATGTAATACTTTAATCAATCCATTTGTACCCTATATTGTAGCACATTGCCACGTCCAAGAGGTAAACGATGTCTTTAATTTGGAGGTTGGATATTGTATATCCATAGGACTCTAACTGGGACGTTCAAAAAAGGACTAGACAAGAGATATTATAGTTAGAGGTATATACGGTTTTAGTCCCACAACTTGCAACCCGTGAGCAGTTTAGTCCCACAATTTGCGAACTGAGCAAAACTAGTCCCACAACTTGCAACTCAGAAACAGTTTAGTTCAATTTAACCAAAATTCAACAAGTTTAACCGAATTTATCCACGTTTGCGCTGTCTAGACCATATAGCGGTTTAAAAAACCGAACTGGTACTACCAAAAAAAACGTAGACCTCACCGGTTCAACGTTTTAGGCATCAAACAACCTCGACCGTCTCAATCAGCTAAGCGTTGTGCTTCCTTCACGGTGAAGGAAGAGACTATTGTTATTTGTACATACGGTATACAGCAGTATTAGAATTAAAAAGACAGAAAAACTAACGGGCTTGTTGGCATACAGCTAGTACTACATTACATTTTAAAGGCCAATTGCAACTCATTGTCTCAATTATTATGTCGAACAATCATCAAAAGAAATTATTATGTCAACTTGTGATTTTGAAATATTTTGCATAGACAAGTATTTACTTATTACATCACTTATATGAAAATTATAATATTTTATATCTTAAAAAATCAATCCCGGTAAAAATGTATATCAGTCACACAAGGATGACCACACAATCGTATGTGTCGCCACTTTAGGCTTGATCCCGCTAGCAATGCACTACCGCAAGCATGACGAGAACTGTAGCCGTTCTGCAGGCAACGTGCGTCAAGACAGATAGGGTTAGCCAGAGTGGAGGCGAGGGTTATCGAACAGGTTTATGAGGGTTTTTTCTGCAAGTCACGCGTCTATAGCATAGTTTAAAAACCGAACCGGTGAGGCCATCGGGGTTTTTACTGGTTGGATCACAGGTTCATTGTGTGATTTTTTTTAATTTATGAAATATTATATTTTTACTTATAAATGATGCAATAAGTAAATAATTGGCTATGCAAAATATTTAAGAAATACAGTTTGGCATAATATTTTTTTAGATAACGTGCCAGTAGAATTAATACCGCCCAGAACGGCATAAGAGATGCAAGATGATATACGCAGCTTAATTACAAAGTAGAACCACACACTCACACAGAACTAGGGGACACAGGCTAGCCGCCGCACCCAACACTAACGTGAATAGACAAAAGGAAACTCCAATTGCCAGATCGGCCACCTGGAGCCCCCATGGATGTTGAGGCCCTTAGATCTGGAGCAACGGAGGATGAGCTTCAACGGATTCTAGGTCCCTGCCCCGGCTCGAACTCACATCGGCCAGAATTCGAGCCGAGCGCCCATCAACACGCCAGGAACACTCCACATCGGGTTGCATGTGCGCGACACCACCGCCCGTCGAGCAGCTAGTTGCGTCGGGCCACGCCTGCAACCACCACCCGCGCACAAGGACTAAGCTCGCGCTGCCCGCCGCCGAAACCTCCCCTGGGAGCTGCCACCGCCACATGCACGCTCAGAACACGTAGCCACCATACCGAAGTCGGAGCTCCGCGCCACCCAGCGTGACTCCCTCACGGCCGCGGGGGCCCGCGCCACCACCACCGCACGAGGAGGGAAGAGAGGCCCCGCCGCCACCACTGCTCCAGTTGGGTTCCTTGTTAGGAGATTGAACCTCACCTTTGCCAAATAATTTTTTAATAACGTCTAGCTGATTAAGCCGGTCATGGTGGTTCAATGCGTAAAACCAATCTTGGTTCAGCAGGTTTATTCCGAATCAGCCGATTTGTCTAATTCTAATACTATTGTACACTGTATGTACAAATAACAATTGTCTCTTCATTTTGCGCTAAGGAAAGATAGCTATGATGGTCATGGCAATATCGTAGCTAATCTGCTAGTTTTAGGTGCATGGTTCGAACCCTCGCTCTGCCAAATAATTTTTTAACAACTGCTTGCCTGACCGAGACGGTCCTGGTTGTTTGATGCCTAAAACCATGAACCGGTGAGGTCTGCGTTTCTGGGTATTTTAGGTTGTACCAGTTCGATTTTTTAAACTACTATATGGTCTAGACGGCGCAAACGTGGATAAATTCGGTAAAACTTGTTGAAATTTGGTTAAATTGGACTAAACTGTTTCCGAGTTGCAAGTTGTGGGACTGGTTTTGCTCAGTTCGCAAATTGTGAGACAAAACTGCCATTAGTTGCAAGCTGTGGGACTAAAACAGTATATAGCTCTTATAGTTATATAATCGGGTAATGAAGGACCTATATGAATAGAGTCCAAGGGGTATTCAGCCAAGAATTTTTTGTGTTTTCAGGTCACGTACACGGAATAAAAAGATTAGACATGATCGCTCAGGTTTGTCGGCCCGGATGTTCAAGGACAGTAGGACACGGTATATTATATAGTTGTATAATCGGATAATGAAGGACTCCATATAAATACAGTCCATCGGTATTCAGCCAAGAGTTTTTGTGTTTTCAGGTCATTTACGTGCAAGAAAAAGATTAGACATGCTCGCTCCGGTTATCCGTCTGGATGTTGAAGGAAACCCTATAGAAATGAATACTAGAATAGGAAAAACTGATTTATATGCTCAATATTTTTTTCAGTTCACGTGCAATTTTATTTATACAGACCAGATAAGGCTCGATAAAATATTTGTATTCAGTTCACGTGAATTTTATTCGTCAAAACAGTCCAGCTCGCTACATTTTAGGACACGTAAAATATATAGTCTTATTATTTTCGATGTATATAGAAAAAATATTTACGTATATATAAATGAGTACACCCAGACAACCATAAACGTAAAACATATACAATTTCGTAAAGTTCATTTACTTTTGCCCTCAAGTCTATTTGAGGTCAACCAGGTCATATGTCCGGACACGGCATGGAAGAGAATGTTAGGCTCGACAAATATTTTTGGTTAGTTCATGTGCAAATATTTATGGGTTTAACCAGCTAGGTAAGCATCGATAAATATTTGTATTTAGTTCACGTGTAAATTTTTTCGTGCGTCTGACCTACTACATACAAGGACATCGTATGAAAAAGGGATTTAATTATTTTAATCTATATAGAACATGTTTATGTATATCTGAACACCACTACTACTACTTAGAGTGTAAAACATAAGATAGATAATATAATTTTTGTGAAGGACATCACATTTACCTTTTCCCCCCAAGTCTCCATGTGTTAATCTTTGTGGAGGCAAAATAAAAAGTCTTACTAATATTTAGCGGTTTATGTTTAAGAATACCAATATAAATACTAATTTTTCTCATTCAAAATTATGAAATGAGCGACATACTTCCCTTTATAACATAATGGCACATCAATTCTTCATTTCATGTGAACAAATTATAATATGAAATAGTACATAAGATATTTGTTGCATCTATATTCCCTTTACTAAGGAATAGAGCTAAGATATGACACACACAAGACTTGTGAAGGTGGCTCCGGGGAGACGATACAATTTTAAACAATATGGATGATTTAATATTTGTTATGTAACCTTACCCTAATTTTATATGAGTTTAGATTATACCACCCATGTTTCACTCGAGTTCTTTCATTCCCAGAACATCATTAATGTGACATCAGGTTAAACCTTAACTACAAACATACAAATGTGACAAATTATATATAATGTTGGGGTCTAGATCAATAGCATATTGTCCCTAGCTAAGGGTTTTCCCTCTCCACCCTCTCGACCATGACAAGGTAATACATATCCAGCTACCCACTTGGAATTAGAGAAAATCAACTAAAAACAAAAACATAATTTTTCTATGAAACCTAACCTAAGTTTTTATTAGTTATATATAGGTAAATTATATATGAGGTGTCAAATTAGTGGAGCTAGGTATGTTGTTCATATGCGAGTATTCCCCGATGACCATGCCAAAGTAACAAAGAATATGTGATTATGTGTAACTCAATGTAGTTTATTATCCTTAGGATTTAACAGGACGTGCCACCGATATTGTACATATATATTTTGTATTCTAATCATGTGAATCAAATAATTGTCATAAATGTTATAGTGATATGAAGACAGTACTAACTAAGGAGTGTTGATGATCAACCAACACGAAATTTGGTAGTGTCATACGGAGATTGAAAAGATGTCTGATACATTGCAAATGTATCTATAATTTTTGATGTTCCATGCTTGGTTTTATCCACTTTCTTGTGTTTTGTTCCAACTTTAGAGTACTTTTCATATGATTTTTTGGACTAACCTATTAACAAGAGCCACAGTGCCAGCTGCCTGTTTTCTGCTGTTTTTGGTTCCAGGAAAGTCAGAAAATGAATATTCTCGGAATTGGACGGCACAAAAGCCAAAGTGCCTATTTTTCCGGAAGTGATCAAGTGCCAGAATACGAGACGGAGAAGGGCCAGGGAGCCACCACACCACCTGGCCGCTCCCGGCACCCCCTCGGCCTCTCCTTCCGCCTATTTATTTCCCTCGGGACGAAAACCCTAAGCGCCCGATCAAAAATCCACAAAAGAGTCTGTAGTCGCCGTCATCTTCATCCCTAGATAGGGAGGGATCTAAAGCTCTTCCCGGCACCCTGCCGGAGAGGGGAATTCACCCTAGAGGCTTTCTTCATCACCATGCAAGCCTCCGGAGTGATGCGTGAGTAGTTCATCCTTGGACTACGGATCCATGTAGTAGCTAGATGGCTGGTTCTCCTCCTTTGTGCTTTCATGTTTAGATCTTGTGAGCTCCGTTCATGATCAAGATCATCTATTTATAATTCTACATGTTGTGTTTGCGGGGATCCGATGGATATTGAGATGCTATTTCAGATTGATTATTGATTCTATCATGTCTTTGTTATTTGTGATCTTGCATGCTTTCCGTTGTTAGTAGCTATCTTGGCCAAGTAGATGCTAGCAACTCCAAGAGTTAGTATTTATGCTCGATAGTGGGTTCATGCCTCTGGTAATCTGGGGAAGTGACAGAAATCTCTAAGATACTAGATATGCTGTTGCTACTAGGGAGAAAACAACAATCCTTTGTTCATAGAACAATCGTATTGTTTACTTTACACGCAGTTCGTAAAGCAATAATCTGTTGCTTGCAACTTAATACTGGAGGGGGTTCGGATGATAACCTGAAGGTGGATTATTAGTCATAGATGTAGTTGGATGGCGGTCTATGTATAATGTTGTAATGCCCAATCAAGTCTCAAAGGAGTCAAGATGATTAATATATGCATGTATTGCTTTCTCGATGTTTGTCAATTGCCCTGCTGTAATTTGTTCACCCAGCATGTTATTTATCTAAGGAGAGCCATCTCTAGTGAACTATGGATCCCGGTATTTGTCTTTTACATACAATCTATAAACTGTTTACTGCTTTGTGTTTACTTTGTGTAAATTTTTACTTATTTCTATTCGATACGTTTAATCCTTTGTTTTCCGCAAAACACGGTGAGATTGACAACCTCATCGCAAGTTGGGGACAAAGTTCTGTGGTTGTGTTGTGCAGGTCTCCACGTTGCTACTAGCACCGGTAGTGCGCCCTGCCAAAGCTCAGCTAGTAACACCTTTGGGGTGTTTCCTTGCTCCTACTAGTTCGATTAAACCTTGGTTTCATAACTGAGGGAAACTTGCTGCTGTGCTCATCATACCTTCCTCTTGGGGTTCCCAACGAGCTCTACATCAACACCGCACCAGCACTTTTCTGGGCGCCATACACAGAGCCATCAAGCATTTTTCTGGCGCCGTTTCTGGGGAACAAAGGAGTAGAAGAAACTCCCACGTCAACTACACGCCATCAAAAGTACATTTTTCTGGCGCCGTTGCCGGGGAGTCAAGGACATCTTCACAAGGGGAGTCCCTCATAACCAGCCTCTTTACTTTGTTGTTTTTGTTTTGCTTAGTTTCTTTTTGCTTTGTTTGCTTGTTTTGTTCTTTCAAAAACACAAACAAATTAGTTTTACTAGTTTGCTTTCTTATTTGAAAACCCAACAAAAATGACTACTCTTGAAAACACTAAGTTGTGTGACTTCACTAGCACCAACAACAATGATTTTATGAGCACACCTATTGCTCCACCTGTGGCTGAAAATACTTTCTTTGAGATAAAACCTGCTTTGCTCAATCTTGTTATGAGAGAACAATTTTCTGGTATTGGTAATGAAGATGTTGCTTCCCATCTAAATAACTTTGTTGAACTTTGTGAGATGCAAAAGCATAGGGATATAGATGGTGATATTATTAAGCTGAAATTGTTTCCTTTCTCTTTGAGAGGAAAAGCTAAAGAGTGGTTGAATTCCTTAACTAGGAATAGTATTGATTCTTGGACTAAGTGCAAAGATGCTTTTATTGGAAAATACTATCCTCCTGCTAAGATTATATCCATGAGAAGTGAAATAATGAAGTTTAAACAACTTGACAATGAGCATGTTTCTCAAGCTTGGGAACGAATGAAATCTTTGGTAAAGAATTGTCCCACTCATGGACTGACTGCTTGGATGATCATCCAAACTTTTTATGCAGGATTGAACTATTCTTCAAGGAACCTATTGGATTCTGCTGTTGGAGGTACCTTTATGACCATCACTTTGGGTGCTGCAACAAAACTTCTGGACAATATGATGGTTAATTATTCTGAATGGCAGACTGAGAGAGTTCCACAAGGTAAGAAGGTAAATTCTATTGAGGAAACCTCCTCCTTGAGTGATAAGATTGATATTATTATGTCTATGCTTGTTAATGGGTGATGCGCTCGACGATCGACGTAGATCTCGTTGGGAACCCCAAGAGGAAGGTATGATGAGCACAACAACAACTTTTCCCTCAGTTATGAAACCAAGGTTTAATCGAACCAGTAGGAGCAACGAAACACCCCAAAGGTGTTACTAGCTGAGCTTTGGCAGGGCGCACTACCGGTGCTAGTAGCAACGTGGAGACCTGCACAACACAACCACAGAACTTTGTCCCCAACTTGCGATGAGGTTGTCAATCTCACCGTGTTTTGCGGAAAACAAAGGATTAAACGTATCGAATAGAAAGAAGTAAAAGTTTGGAGAAAGTAAACACAAAGCAGTAAACAGTTTATAGATTGTATGTAAAAGACAAGGACCGGGATCCATAGTTCACTAGAGGTGGCTCTCCTTAGATAGATAACATGCTGGGTGAACAAATTACAGCGGGGCAATTGACAAACACCGAGAAAGCAATACATGCATATACTAATCATCTTGACTCCTTTGAGACTTGATTGGGCAATACAACATAATACATAGACCGTCATCCAACTGCATCTATGACTAATAATCCACCTTCAGGTTATCATCCGAACCCCCTCCAGTATTAAGTTGCAAGCAACAGATTATTGCTTTACGAACTGTGTGTAAGGTAAACAATATGATTGTTCTATGAACAAAGGATTGTTGTTTTCTCCCTAGTAGCAACAACACATCTAGTACCTTAGAGATTTCTGTCACTTCTCCAGATTACCAGAGGCATGAACCCACTATCGAGCATAAATACTAACTCTTGGAGTTGCTAGCATCTACTTGGCCAAGATAGCTACTAACAACAGAAAGCATGCAAGATCACAAATAACAAAGACATGATAGAATCAATAATCAATCTGAAATAGCATCTCAATATCCATCGGATCCCTGCAAACACAACATGTATGGATTACAAATAGATGATCTTGATCATGAACGGAGCTCACAAGATCTAAACATAAAAGCACAAAGGAGGAGAACCGGCCATCTAGCTACTACATGGATCCGTAGTCCAAGGATGAACTACTCACGCATCACACCGGAGGCTTGCATGGTGATGAAGAAGGACTCCAAGGTGAATTCCCCTCTCCGGCAGGGTGCCGGGAAGAGCTTCATATCCCTCCCGATCTAGGGATGGAGATGACGGCGGCTACAGACTCTTTCGTGGATTTTTGATCGGGTACTTAGGGTTTTCGTCCCGAGGGCAACTTATAGGCGGAAGGAGAGGCCGAGGGGGTGCCAGGGCTAGCCTCACCAACCCTGGCGCGGGCCAGGCTGGGCCACGTGGCCAGGTGGTGTGGTGGCCCCCTGGTCCCTCTCCGTCTCGTATTCTGGCACTTGATCCCTTCCGGAAAAATAGGCACTTTGGCTTTTGTCCCGTCCAATTCCGAGAATATTCATTTTCTGACTTTCCTGGAACCAAAAACAGCAGAAAACAGGCAGCTGGAACTGTGGCTCTTGTTAATAGGTTAGTCCAAGAAATCATATGAAAAGTACTCCAAAGTTGGAACAAAACACAAGAAAGTGGATAAAACCAAGCATGGAACATCAAAAATTATAGATACATTTGCAATGTATCAATGGGAAAGCCCATATTGATCCAAATAATGTTCCTTTAGCCTCTTTGGTTGCTCAAGAAGAGCAAGTTGATGTGAACTTCATAAGAAATAACAATTTTGCCAATAATGCTTATGGTAATAATGCTTATAGGAACAATTTTGGTAACCACAATTATAAGCCATATCCTCCCAACAATGGTAATGCTTATGGAAATTCTTACAACAATAATAAGAGTGCTCCCTCTGAACTTGAAGTTATGCTTAAAGAGTTTATTAGTAAACAAATTGCTTTCAATAAAACTATTGAGGAAAAACTCTCTAATGTTGAAAGAAATATAACATCTTTGGCTGAAGCTCAATCTTCTTTGAATAAAATGGCTGCTAAACCTGAAACTAATGATAATCCCTTTGCAGCTACTAATGCCATACAAGTAAGAATTGATGAAAATGTTAGAATATTAGCTGAATTACATGCTAAGTGGGAAAGAGAAGATGAAATTACTAGAAACATTAGTGTTTCTACAATCACCACCTCTAGGGTTGAGGCTAGTAATAGTTCTACTACTTTAGATGATAAAGTTGATTTTGATCTTTATGGTTGCAATATCTCTGAAGTTATTAAGTTCCTATAAAAGCTTGCTAAAAGTCCTAATGCTAGTGCTATGAACATGGCCTTTACAAAACACATTACCGATGCTCTCATAAAGGTTAAGGAAGAAAAGATGAAACATAAAGCTTCTATTCCTATAAAACAAGAGGATGGTTGGGAACCCATCATTAATATGAAAGTGAATGACTTTGATTTCAAAGCTTTGTGTGACCTTGATAGTAGTGTTTCTATTATGCCTAGAAGGATTTATGATATGCTTGATTTGCCTCCTCTTGAAGATTGCTATTTGAATGTCCCACTTGATGATAATGCTAAAAAGAAACTCATAGGGAGTCTTAATGATGTTCTTATTATGGTTAATAATTCCTATGTCCCCGTTGATTTCTATGTTTTGGATGTTGAATATAATGCTTCTTGTCCTATTACTTTGGGAAGACCTTTTCTTAGAACTGTTGGTGCCATCATTGATATGAAAGAAGGCACCATTAAATATCAACTCCCACTCAAGAAAGGTATAGAGCACTTCCCTAAAAAGACAGAAAAGAATTCTTTTGTTTCTCCTATGAAAACAAAATTTGGTTTTAATGCTTCTTCATTTGAGAACACTTGATTCTTTATTTGCTTCTTATGCCTAACTTAAAGGCGTTAAAGAAAAGTACTTATTGGGAGATAACCCAAAAGTTTTAGACGAGTCTTGAAAGTTATTATCTCAGTAATAACCTCTTCTTATCCTTTTTATTTGCTTTTTGTGCCAAGAGTAACCTCTAATGAGAGTGAAGTAATGATTGGGAAAGTTGCTGTCCCGAAACAGATTTTTGTGCTTCACCGTAAAAATTCGTGAGAGAGCTCTGTATGTCGTATTGACCTGTAATTTTTTGTGCTTCTGCCCCAGGTTGTTATATAACTTTAGTTAGTTCAACACTTTTTGATTTGAGCAACAGAAGGTCTTCGAAAGAATTCGTATTTACCTGCTGGTCTGTTTGACAGATTTCTGCCATTTTCTGCATTTGCTTCTTGTGGGTTCCTTTTTGAGTTCTTTTGGAGAATTGAGCTTTTTGAAGGAAGTGCTACAGTAGCTAGTGTTCTAATGGAAGTTTATTTTGTGTTAGAACTGAACCTTAAGACTTATTTATCTTAAGTGCACTAATGTTGCTAATGAGATTGTGTGAAGTTTTGTATGAAGGAAAATTTTCAGGTGTATGGAAGGAATGAGTAATGAGATGAAGGATGGACTAAAGCTCAAGCTTGGGGATGCCACGCATGTCACCCCAAGAAATATCCAAGAAGTACAAGCGTCAAAGCTTGGGGATTCCCAAGGCATCCCCTTCTTCATCAATAAAAATCTCAGGTTTCTTCCAAGCGCTTCATTTTTATTGTTTCATGCACAGTTGTGTTGTTTTTGGAGCGTCTTCTTTTTTGTTTTTGTTTTGGTTTTTTGTTTGCTTATTTTTATGAATAAATTGGTTGGACCCCCTCTTTTATACATTGGTTTGCAAATGGTTTGGTTTGGTTTGGAAAAGAGTAGGAAAGTTCATACTTATGTGGTAAAAAGAGCTCGTTTTTCACTGTGGCCTATGCTTTGTCATGCCATGCTTGATATTGTTTTGGCTTTATGCTTAGTATTCTTTGCTGTAGCATGAATTGTTATAAACAATTGAGATTGCTTAATGTGCCTTGGATGAATCATGCGTTGTTTTAGCATATTAAAGCATAGTATAGTGGTATTCTCCTTTGATGCTTTATTTGGGTTGACTTGGCGCATACTCACACTATGTTATGACTATCACAAGTCACCATAGCCTTTATGATCCTTTAGTTTTCAACTTGTAGTATCACTTTATGCTTTGATCAATGATGTTTTGTCGCTCTGCATGATTATGGCCATTATTGCTCTCTTAGTTTGTCGCACCCAGTCTTTTGCTAGCCTCCACAACCAAGTATGAGTTCTACTCATGCATCCAACTCCCTAAACCAAGTTATTCCAAAGAGTCCACCATACCTACCTACTAGCTTATGCTATTCCAAGTATATTCATGCTTTTGTTTACCTTCCAAATTAAACTTGTTATGAGAAAACTAGTGATTAAAGCTCTCACGAACTTGATGGCACACTTTACTTTACTTGTCCTTAATAAACTTGAACCATTGTGTCTTCTATGTTGTCTATGCTTGCACTTATTTGTTGGGAATTAGCAGAACCATGCTTTCATGGGGAACGCTTTCAACATTGCACTTGGTACTTGTACCTAGTTGATATCATGCTCTTTTGTATATGGATGTCGTCGGTGTAAAATGAAAGGGGAGCTTGTAAGTCCATGGATTTATGTATATGTGTTAGAGAAACGCCTGGGCCGCTGGTCTAATCCATGCTGACATGGTGGAAACCTGCAGCGTGACCATAATGAGCTGTCTATGAAGCATTCTTCTTATAAAAAAAAGAGTCCTATATTGAGAAAAAAGAGAAAAAAAAGAGATACTATGACAAGAGGAAAGGGAGAAAAAAGCACCATATTCCCATGGTAAATAAGAAGAATGCTGAGATGCTCGTTGTCTGCTTGCCTTGTCATTTTGATATGGGGATTCTTCCGTATCATCGGGCAAGGGGTACCCCGTTGGCGGTTCTCAATGATACACATGTACTTACAATGACAAGAACTTACCGGTGACTAAACTTGAGTAGCATGAGGAGCATCCCTCGTATACAAGGGACATGATATTTCTAACTTATACTTTGTCGAGCATGTACACCATAGTTTGTTCACTTTAACCTTAATCACTTCAAGATGCTTATGATAGAAGCAATGCGAGCTAAAAGCTATAAGTACCATAATTTTTGGAAACTCTTTATGAGACTTGAATCCCTACTTCCTTTTACAAAGGCCTTTCTTCCACCATTATATTGAGTCTCCACCTTCTATCTTTATGCACCTACTTTGAGAGCATAGTGACCATTCTTAGTTCTATGTGCATTGTCCCAAGACTAGTTGATTGATGCATAACTTGATATTGCATGTTTTAAACTATTGTGACCTCCGTTCATGATCAAGATCATCTATTTGTAATTCTACATGTTGTGTTTACGGGGATTCGATGGATATTGAGATTCTATTTCAGATTGATTATTGATTCTATGATGTCTATGTTATTTGTGATCTTGCATGCTTTCCGTTGTTAGTATCTATCTTGGCCAAGTAGATGCTAGCAACTCCAAGAGTTAGTATTTATGCTCGATAGTGGGTTCATGCCTCTGGTAATCTGGGGAAGTGACAGAAATCTCTATGGTACTAGATGTGCTGTTGCTACTAGGGAGAAAACAACAATTCTTTGTTCATAGAACAATCGTATTGTTACTTTACACGCAGTTCGTAAAGCAATAATCTGTTGCTTGCAACTTAATACTGGAGGGGGTTTGGATGATAACCTGAAGGTGGATTATTAGTCATAGATGTAGTTGGATGGCGGTCTATGTATAATGTTATAATGCCCAATCAAGTCTCAAAGGAGTCAAGATGATTAGTATATGCATGTATTGCTTTCTCGATGTTTGTCAATTGCTCTGCTGTAATTTTTTCACCCAGCATGTTATTTATCTAAGGAGAGCCACCTCTAGTGAACTATGGATCCCGGTCCTTGTCTTTTACATACAATCTATAAACTGTTTACTGCTTTGTGTTTACTTTCTGCAAACTTTTACTTCTTTCCATTCGATACGTTTAATCGTTTGTTTTCCGTAAAACACGGTGATATTGACAACCTCATCGCAAGTTGGGGACAAAGTTCTGTGGTTGTGTTGTGCAGGTCTCCACGTTGCTACTAGCACCGGTAGTGCGTCCTGCCAAAGCTCAGCTAGTAACACCTTTGGGGTGTTTCCTTGCTCCTACTGGTTCGATTAAACCTTGGTTTCATAACTGAGGGAAACTTGCTGCTGTGCTCATCATACCTTCCTCTTGGGGTTCCCAACGAGCTCTACATCAACACCGCACCAACACTTTTCTGGACGCCATACACAGAGCCATCAATGCCATGTATGGAGACCACATAATAAAACCGAGTATTTGTCACATAAAATATCGTCTTATACATGTTAAATGATACAACATAACAAGTAATGAGAAACTATATGAGGTTGAAAGTATCATTAAACTAGAGAACAAAACAAATGTTCAAAATTCGTGGTAGAATAAATTTCCATTATTTTTAATATATTAATCAAAATTTCAAAGTTAAATCTTGGAAATTGTGTCTCTCTCTCTAATACGCGACTATTTGGATTTAATAAACATTGAGTAGAAAAATGAGGTAAGAAATTTAATATGATAAGATAAAATTCAAATTATCAATAAATTGTTTCCCTAGAAGTCAGCAAGTTTTATTTATTCGATTTTCCTACAAAATATTTTGATTTTTCTATTAAAAAGCTAACTGAATTTTAAAATGTTTACACAATCACCACATCAAATTGTGTGTTAAACCAATGTTTCTCCATTAAAATTTAATCCTCGTACATGTTCATAACAAACCATATTTATCCTATGAAGGTTCATATGATGAACCTAAAAATAGCGAATTGGTTAAGAGTATCTCACGGTAGACCAAAGATTCGACCAGCTAATTAAAATCCATAATTTTGTATATGAGCTATGTCTTGAACCTTACAATCAACACAATGAACCAGCATATCTTCTTAATAGTGCATAAGATAATCTTACCATTAATTTAGAGTATCCATATTAAGTACCACATTGTTACTTATCTTGGTAACAATATATCAAGGTTATTGGGTGACAAATTATTATTACACACCACCATCTAGGTTCTGTTGACACAATAAAAAATTGGTAGAGCGTAAGATTTAACCTAACGGCAAAGTCACATAAACTAAATAATACGTCTTAGCTGGCCATATGTAGTAATCTAATATCATTGCGTACAAAACACACATATAATTTTAAAAGTGTCTACATAACCATTTTAATTATAATAGCATAATTTAAATTTCTATGGCTATAACAGGTTTTTAGACATACTTAGGAGTTACCCTCGCAATTGCGAGGGTCACCTTGCTAGTTTTCAGAGTAACAGAATCATCTGCCGGATTAACCTAGACGATCAGATCGTCTGCAGAGTAAACTACTAAACCATATCAAGGGTAACTCCATGTGTATATATTGCACACCTTAGCGTATAAACTATTCCAACTTGCTAGAGTAACCCATACCAATGCGCTAGCAAAAAGCACCCTTATCAAGGTTTAACTCCATGGGTCTGGTTTGGGGAAATTAGGTTAGGTCGCCATATCTGCAACCTTAAATTGGACTTCCACACCAAAACTTTTCGTAGGACGGGTAGCTTTCCTCTCGTTCCAGCAGCTTATTCGCAGATAACCATTCATCGATCACGTCCCTCGGATCGGACAGGCTTATCTAGAAGATTATCATTTCCTGGAAACTATCCAAATCAAAAACGTAAGTGGCGGCGGTTACGTGGGCCATACTGTCAACCGTAGTCTGGAAGGCATCGCCGGCCCCTTGCAGCGGCTTGGGCCAGGTGCATGGCCGGCCAGGCCATGCGAAGCAAAATATTAATGGTGTTGATGGCGATATTAGCCTGAAAGAGGCAGGAAAATAGCTGTGGACGTGGACGCCATTACGCCAACATCTTGCTCGCCAAGATCTTCCTTTGACACACACAGCTGTGGTGAAAAGTACAGAAAGGTAGTTAGCTGGGCTGGGATCTCCTGTGCCAGCAACCAACAGCCGAACATGGAAGCAGATTCAGCATTTTGGTTTTCCTTTTTCCTGTTCTCCTTCTTATACTGGAATGGATTCTAAATAAATAAGTGCAGAAAACAAGAAATGAGAAAGATTTATCTGTTGACGCTGCTATATAATCATTACTAAAAAGTTACCTGAATCTCTGTTTTAAGTATTTTCATGACGACTTGCATGATCAGATTAGGAGCAAACGGATGAACCAATCGTCAAATACTCATAGGCCTCAATAATCAATATTATAGCAGTATGAGCTGTCTGTCAGGTTAGAGGCTTATCGATCATGGCACATCGGATCATTTTCTTAAGAGGTCATATTTATTTACGGAGAGAACAAAGTAACCGTGAAGACGCGTACCTGAGAACGATTTGGACACGCGTCTCAAACATACAGAATCAGTACTGTATGTACTGGCAGCTCGTTTAACCCTCCAAGAGCCACTTTCTAGAACATACAGTACATATATTTGAATTGTCTGATGAGCCACGCTGTATCTAAATCTGTGGCCAGACTTGATTCTGGCTGCTTTGCAGTCCCCGTCGGAGTGTCACACTTCTCAGGGTTTACACCGCGTAAATGCCAAACTAATTAGGTGTTTCTACAGCTAGTGTCCTGGCAATCCAAAACCATCCATAGATTAAGCAAGAGATGAGAGATCCAAAGAATGTAGAGTTCACTGATCACCTCTTGCATCTTTCATGATGAGTAACCCAAAGAGCATAAATCATACTATGCAAGAGTGTTTCTTTGCTTGTTAAATAAAAAATATGAAACAGTACTAGGAGAAGTAGACACTTTTTTGATATAGTAGAAACGGATCGGTGTGAGAATTCCGAAAATTCATCCCGGACGGGGATTAAACTCTGGTCGCCAGAAAGGGCCAACTACGAGCCAATCACTAGACTAGTGCCCCGTTCTCAACTTGGAACAGGCAAATTGAAGTGCTGCTCCTATTTTTCTCTCTTCACCAATCTCTACACTGGGGCCCTCGAAAGAGAGCCAGGATATCTAGCGCATTGCAGTTAAAGTAGCGAGAGGCGCTGCAACTGTTCCCAAAAGATCAGAGAATCTCGATCGCGTGATGAATGCCGTAAGAGCTAATAAGTGTGGTTTCAGAACCTGGTCGGTTCCCCCGCGACAGCGCTGGCGGCCGCCGCCACCGCGTAGCCCCTCCTGCTGGCCCCCCTCCCCTTGCCTCGTCCATGGCCTCCACAGCCTCCGCCGCTTCCCCCGTTGCCGCAGCCGCCCCTCCCCCTCCCACTCCCAGCCCGCCTGGGGATGGAGGCCCCGATCCAGATCCCGACCCAAGCCCCAATCCGGAGGTGGCTCTGCTCGCCCCTGCTGCTCCGGCCCCTATTGCTCTTGCCCCGACCGCTCCGGCCCCTGCTGCTCCGGACTCTGCGCACCTTGTGCCACCTCCTCTGGACAAGTTCCAGGTGGCGCCCGTGGAGCGGGTTTGGGATCTAGCGCCGCCCGAGGCAAGAGAAGGTGGCTGCTCCCCCTCTCGGGAAGGACGTTGGGCTACCTCGCGCTTTCAAGCAGCAGACTTTCGGCCTCTACTTTCGGTGCTTGGCGCCAGACCACTTCGTCGCAGGCTGCCGCAGCGAAGTCCGGTGCTTGGGATGTGGCCAATCTGGCCATCGCGAGCGGGATTGCTTGGAATGGCATCCCGCTGGTTCAGACCCTCGCCCTCACCCACGCGCCTTCCGAGCCTTGCTAGCGACCTTTCCCCTGCAGCGCATCGCCTCCAGCCCCACCTCATCGGCATGGTCGCACTTGGGCATCGGTGGTTGCTCACCAAGCCAGCCCTGCGACTGATGGTGTCACGCCGGCAGCTGATCCCGGCGTGCCTCCCGCTATTTTGGGGTCCTTGCATCCTCTCCTTGCAGATCAGGCAGAGGCGCTCAGCGCTGAGCTGCAGGCCATGTTCGCTGCTCGTCTTGAGGCGCTGTTCAAGCCTCTTCAAGACCTGGTTGCTATTGTGGAGAGTGGACTTCTCAAGTCTCAAGCCTATGGGAACCTATGGAAGATATCGGGGGCAATCAAGACCTTGCCAATGTTGAATCTCCTCCTCCCATTGTGGCCGATGGTGACGATGGTAGTGCACTTGTTGTGGCTGGCTGCTCAGCTGAGTTGAGTGAGATGGCGCAGTCCATCGATGATCCACCTGCCTTGGGCAAGGACATGCTTGAGGTGGTGCTCCCAGGCATGCAGGAGCAAGCCCAGGCTCAACCTGGCAATGGCATGGTGCAGACGGAGGTGGCTTTGCCGTCTTCATCTATAAAGCTTGACGAGTTCTGGAGCAGCTTCAAGTCCACTGCGCCGCACTCGTTGCTCGAAGCATCGATTCAAGTGCAATTTGAAGAGGACTCAAGTTGTGCTGGGAGGCGAAGCGGACGTCTAGAGAAGAAGAGCAAAGTCATCAATATCATGGTCGCCAAGCGTGCTGAATACAGGTTGGCGGAGTCCTTTGGAGATCCTCCAAAGGGATCAGCCCCTAAGAAAGGCTCCGAGGAGGATGTGGAAGAAAAGATGAAGCCTCTTCTGCGGTTGTGCAAGAAGCCTGCCTTGCCGTTGGCGACTCAGGCAATTCGTGAGTTGGTCTTGGTTAATGTTTAGTGGTTGTCTTCCTTTGGCTAGGCGCAACTGCTCTTCTTGTTGTGAAAGTACTCTTGTTATAGTGAAGACTGTCTTGGTTGGGTATGAAGTGTTTCCGATGGTCCTGGGCCTTGGGACACTTCTATCTGGATCAGACGATGTCCCCTAAATTCTGGTCGGGTGCGTGTGGTTTTTGCCGGTTTTTTCTTAATAAACCGTGCTTTGTAAGGTTTTCAGGTCCGGTTTCTCTTATTAACTGGACATTTTTTTCTGCCTATAATGCATTGCGGGAGCTTCCTGCCCTCTGACGAGGTTTCGTCAAAAAAGAACCTGGTTGGTTGATTAAGCTGTGGAGGACTCGAAACGCGCCATCCACTTCCAAAGATTTTTCAGAAGGGAACAGGGCTAGATTTTGTTTCACTCTTCACATTTCGAATAGCCGAGACCGGCGCGCATGAGGTAGATATTTTTTTCAGAAATATCACGAGGTTAATTGATCCGTGCGTGTATGCATGACATCGACGAGTGAAGCCGATGAGACGTGTGTTTGCCACAAAGCAGCGTCGCTGGAGCTGGATTCACAAGCTAGAAGATTTTATTTAATCAAATCAACTATCTAATCGAGCATTAATTTATACCTATTACCTAATTAGTAATAAAGGGACTAATGTTTCTTGTTGGTCTTACTTTTTTTTGGATGATATTGCCCCCGATTGCAGACCTAATTATAGGCACTACCACCGCCAAGTCGAAAATAACGTCTCGTTGTCCGTACGTCCGTCTTCCCACCGTGCACGCCTCCTGCTTCCTCTATTCACACAGCACGCGCGAACAACACCCGAGGGGGCAGAGCCACGATCTCTAGCACGCGGGAGAGGGTGGAAGTAGGGTCGGGGAAGGGACATGGCCGAAAAGAGCGAACACACGCGTGGGCACTGTAGGATTCGGGAGGCGTCGAGGTCGGCGGTCAAGGAGGAGCAGATGGGTGACGACACGGTGCTGCAGGTAGGAGCTTCGGGACGCTTCGAGGTCGGCGGTCAAGGAGGAGAAGAGCGGCGACATCCGAAGATGTGAGAAGGTCGATGACCGCTAGCAGGAGCTCAAGAAGGGGTGGCGTCGAAAGACTCCCATGGATGGTGATGGATGGCGATCTGCACCGGTAGCATGGGCGTGTACATGCAGAGAAGAGGCACAATGGCGGTGAGAGAGAGAGAGAGAGGGCTAGGCGGATGCGGAGATGGGTGTCGGTCCATGGCATGGCGGTGGAGGTCGATGGGGACCGGGCGCCGCGGTGCTGGTCGGGGACCGGGCGCTCGTGTCCGTGTCTGAGTGTGTGTGCTGGCGGGGTAGGGAGAGAGTGGTGTCGAGGGATGCTAGACTGCTAGGGTTTGGGTGCGGGTTCGTGGAGCTGGGTTGGCCGGTTGGTCCAGCAGGTTTTTTTTTCCTTTTGTGCCTTTATTTTCCTTTTTATTTATCTAATAAAATATTTTTAGATGAGAAATTAGGGTTTCTTATATTTTTTAACAGGAGGATAAAGTTGTACTGAACTTTAAAATGATTTTAGCAAACAAAAAGAAAAAAACAATTTTAGTAGGAAGAAGGTTGTATGTAATTTAAAGGAGGATTTCGTAGGAATTGGAATAACCCTTCCATTTTCGCAATAGGAGAGAAGTAAATAATGTCATAGATACGGGTCTAGTTTTTAATTAGTTATCAAACTGTGAATGTGCGTGCCCACTACCTCTTCCAACAAAGACGAACTATGTTGATCTCTCAAAAAAAGACGAACTATGTTGAGATATCCTCAATGCGTGTTGGGAACCGTTCGGCGGGCGACGAAAATATATTCACGGCCTTGGCCAATTCCGATCTTGGGCTTCCTGCTGGTGGCGGAACCGGCGTCCAGGTGCGCTGGTGGCCTAGACCTAGACGGACTCGGCTCGGCGTCGATCCTACCCCCCGCCGTTTCAGTTTCCAAACCGATTGCAGTCTCTAGACCCTCGTGTATCTATAATTAACAATTAAGTAGTCCACGATAGGCCGGGGGCTCTGGACTCGCAAATCATAATCGATCGGATCGAGCAAGGCAATCCTTTGATCTGTTTTCTGTATCGACGACGAACTTCGTTTCGAGGAGGCGCGAGCGAGGTTCCGACGAGGAACGAGAAGGAGATGTGGACATGGGTGGCAAACCTGAAGGCGGCGGCGCGCCAGGGCATTGATCCGTATCCACGTCGGGAGGATGCTATGTTGAGGGCTTTCGTTATGGAAATTGATACTACTCTCCCGGGGGATATCACACGACGCGTCCCCCGGCTCGCGCGAGTGACGCGTGTCTCGTGCCCCACCACGTCCTTATCCATGCGCGACCGCACTTCCTTCCCCGTCTCTGTCCCGCGGAGAAAAGCCATGGCAGTTCCTCAATCCTCCTCCAATTCCCCCGCGGCGACCATCCCCTGTTCCTCCACCGCCCCGCCCTTCCCCGCACGCAGCGTCTCCACGCTGGCATCTCCCATGGAGATCAAACCCACGAGCCTCTCCATGTCCTTGCCCCGCGACGTACCGCGGCGGCAGCACCGCCCTGCCCGACCACCATGCAAGCGCCACCCACCACCTCCGGTCCTCATCGCTCCATGATGCCTTCTGCTGTTCCCCATCTTCTCACTCGCGAGGGAATCAACGGCAATGGCATGGTGGTGCTGTGATTGCTCCCTGCGTACCTACAGCGACCGGCGCTGCTACCACTGGTGGACTGCGTTGCTGCGATTGGCTGGTACCACGGTGCAACGCCCCCTCCTCCCCCCCCCCCCCCCCCGCACGCGCCTCAGCTCCTCTCCGGCGACGAGCCTTCTGTCGCTCCTCTACCTCCATGGCCTAGGGTTCCTCCATAGGTGGTCGCTGCTCCGTTGGCAATTTTTGCTACCCGCGGTAGTCAAATTTGCTACATACGACAGTCGGCGTTGCTACATATGACAGACTATTTTGCTACATAGCATATTTTTGTGACAATTTTTTCGACGAATTCGGGTTTTGCTACATGTTTGTTATTTTTTTGCTACATTTGTTTTCTTTTTTTTGCTATAATATCGTAAATTTTTTGCTACGTGATATCCCGGTGAGGTCTCCGATGAGGTGTCTACAAAAGTCTTCGTCGATGTCTCCGACGAAGTAGGTTTTTTGCTACATTAGAAGAACTTTTTTGCTACAACTGTATTGTGGTTTTGCTACAACAGTGTCAACTTTTTGCTACAAGGTCTCCGGCGAGAGTCACCGGCAAGTTTTTTCCGACGATGTTTCCGGCGAAGTCGGTTTTGCTACATTAGTATAATTTTTTTGCTGCATGGTCTCCGACGAGGTCTCCGGCGAAGTCTCCGGCGAGACGTTCTATTCTGGAACGAACCTTTTTTTTTGCTTCGGAAGCAAAACCGGGAATATTTGTAGCAAAAAGGGATGTTCTGCAACAAAACCGGGATTTTTGAGGTATTTTTGGGACACGTGGCGCGCAGGGGAGGAGGACGATGGGAAACCCCCATCGTCGGGACGCCTAGCGCTGGCCTTTCGTTATTCTAGGGATTGGGGCCATGGTCGCCCTTTTGAGGATGGTTATCGCGCTACATCGGGAGAACGATGGAGCTGTCCCAGGCTACTACACCTTCTACTATGTTTATATCCCTGTCATAACACTTGTCTACTTCATCAAGTCCCGCGCCCCTCGTATCAACTGAGACGTACGTACGCTCTAGCCGCGTTCCATGTGAAAAGGGATGTATGTAGGTGTAGTAAAGTCGTTTTCTCTCACGATCGTGTTCGTGTCTATGTACTCTTCTATTATTGATCGACGAAAATAATGTTACCATTGTGCTTTAGTACATGAGTTCATTCGGATAATCGGATCTGCTCTTTTTTTTTACTCCCTCCGACCCATATTAGTTGACTTGAATTTATCTAAATTTGAATGTATCTAATACTAAAACATGTATAGATACATACGAATCTAGACAAATTGAAGTCAACTAATATGAGTCGGAGGGAGTACAATTTCTATCGATGTATACTCATATATGTCAATACATCCTTACTCGGTTGTCAATTCATCAATGTCTCTTCCTCTAGGGCTTCTTTGGCCGGTGTTTCTTAGGAGCAGACTAGATCCAGTATTACGGGGCTGGTGCTTATTGCGGCTCATTAACGTCTCATGGCTAGAGGTTTATTCAGTAACAAAGTGTGGACCCTGCCGGTGATCTTCTTCTCCGACGACCAGGGGCGAACCTAGGCCCAGCGCAACCAGGGCCATTGCTCGGGTTGCAGCCCAAAATCCCACTTACCATCTTAGAAAAAAAGAATTTGTCCTGGGGCGGAGCACTAGTCTGACACCTTCCTCGCGTCGTAGTCGCCTCCTCGCCTCCAGGGAGTGCTCGCGACTCGCGAGCAGAGTCGCCCTTGACGTAGCTCCTCGCCTCCAGAGGCCAGACCGCCACGGCGCCACCCCACGCCGACGAGCCACACCGGCAGGCAGGCAGGCGGCCCTCCTCCTCCTCTCCCCTGGATTCCATGTTCCGCTCCCTCCCCCTGGCTTCCCGCCTGGCTGCCTCCCCCACCGGCGGACCGCCGCCCCCTCCGGCCTTCCCCCTGGCTGCGCCACGCCACCACGTGCCCGCCTCGCCTGCCTCCGGGAATCTCCTGGCGATGCCCGTCTGCCCAGGCCAGGCACCTAGCTCCTACCCTTCCCCCTTCCCGTCTAGTTCAATCAGTTGGGTATTTTGCATCAGTTCTTCATCCCCTTTGTCTAGTTCAATTGGATGCAGTGATTAAACTAATTTGTTGATTTGGTAAATGTCTGTAACCGATTCAATGTTGCAGGAACACAAGATGAAGAGATTTTATCCGTTGATCTCGAAACCGGAGCAATCCACAAATGCAGATCCTCAAACTGAAGAATCTCCTCAAATCGAAGAAAATCCTCAAGTAGAAGAAGCTATTGCAACTGAATTAACTTCCCAAAGTGGACCTTCGGCTTCAATCTCAAGTGAAGCAAGTGACAACCTTTCATATCGTGTTACTAATGCTAATATCGTCTCGGTATGGATATTATTGTTTCTGATCCCGGTCTTAGGACACCTGTTGAGGAATTGGATCCAAACATTAAAGATATTGCTAGAAGAGAGTATATTAATTTGGGTCCATGCCATCCTTTTGGTCGCAAATATAAAAGGACACCTTTTGGAAAAGTCGGTAGACTTAGAAGCTTTCATTATAGTTGGTTCAAGGATCATGGTGATTGGTTGGAGTATAGTGTTGCTAAAGATACGGCATTTTGTTTCTATTTCTTTCTTTTTAAGCAACCTAAAGCACACAACTTTGGCATTGAATCATTCACAAAGGCGGGATTTAAAAATTGGAAAGATGGACCTAGTGTTCTTGGTGAGCATGTTGGTAAAATCGGTAGTGCTCACATAAAGCTAGACAATGTTATGAGGCTTTTAAAAATCAAAGGAAATATGTGGCACATGTGATGGAACAAATGACAGTAAAGGATCAACAAGAATACAAAGATCGTCTTATCATTATTTTAGGTGTTGTCAGATTTCTTATGTTGCAAGCACTTGCTTTTCGTCGTCATGATGAGACTCCGAGATCAAAGAATAAGGGGAACTCTTTGGAGATGATGAGTTAGTACAAGAAAAAAGATCCAAATGCTAGGAGTTTGCTTGATAGTGCTGGTGGGAACCATTTGATGATTTGGCATAAGATACAAAAGGATATATGTCGGGCTTGTGCGGAAGAGAACACCAAATCCAATATCTCTGATATTGGAGGTAGGAATTTTTCTCTACTTGTTGATGAGTCTAGAGATGGATCTATAAAGGAGCAAATGGCTATGGTCTTGAGGTTAGTAGCTTGTTTGTTGTTTTGTTATTTACATGTTAGTTAATTGATTCTTTACTTATGATTCTTTGTCTTATGTAGGTATGTTGACAAACAAGGTTATGTGATTGAGAGATTTATTGGGATAAATCATGTTCCTGACACGAGAGCCGCTTCACTAAAGGAAGCTTTGGATGGTATGTTTCTTAAGCATGGCTTGTCTGTGTCTAAATTGAGAGGGCAAGGGTATGATGGAGCTTGTAATATGAGGGGGCAGTTTCGTGGGTTGCAAAGGTTGATATTGGATGAAAATCCATATGCATTTTACATCCATTGCTTTGCCCATCAGTTGCAGTTAGTGGTTGTTGTTGTTGCCAAGTGTTGTTCCTCTGTATTGGATTTCGTTAACCACACCACTTTGATTGTCAACACTGTTAATGCTTCTTGTAAAATACATGATGAAGTTCTTCAATATCAACATGACACTATTGTGAGTCAATTGGAGTCTGGGGAAATTTTTTCAGGAAGAGGGAAAAACCAAGCAACCAACCTTGTAAAACCCGGGGATACAAGGTGGGGCACACACCATAAAACATTGTGTAGATTCATTATGATGTCTGAAAACTGTTCTTCATGTATTAGAGAATGTTCACGATGATGGATAAAGTCTTGCACAAAGAACCACAGTGGGTGGTTTGATATCTCAGATGCAGAGCTTTGAATTTGTTCTCATATTGCATCTTATGATCAGACTATTGGGAAAAACTAATGAGTTGTCACATTGTTTGCAAAAACAAGATCAAAACATTGTTCGTGTTGTGAGTTTGATTGGTGTAACATTGGAGAAGCTTCAAGATATTAGAGAAAATGGTTGGGATGAACTCTTCAAAGAGTCAACTGACTTTTGTATCAAATATAATATTGTAGTGCCAAACATGGATAATACAATACCCGCTCGAGGTCGCTCAAGAGGTCGTGGAAGTACAATGGTAACCTACTATCACCACTTTAGATATGAAATATTCAATGTTGTCCATGACCAAATTATTGTCGAGTTGAATAACTGCTTTGCTGAAAAATCTACTCAATTGTTGAGGGGCATTGCTTGTCTTGATCCAAAGAACTCATTTGCTAATTTTGATGAAGACAAACTTGTTGAACTTGCTCAGATGTATGCTGATGACTTCTCCATGTATGAGATTTCTTTTCTCCTTAGAAATCAACTGGAGACATTCATTGCTGATGTTAGAGGTGATTCAGATTTTGTGAGTTGTCATGACCTTGGTAATCTTGCTGTGAAGATGGTTCAGACCGGTAGACACACATTTTTTCCTTTGGTGTATCGCCTCATTGAGTTGGTATTGATTTTATTGGTTGCAACGGCATCAGTGGAGAGATCTTTCTCAGCTATGAACATTATCAAGACCGAGTTGAGGAATAAAATGGGTGATGATTGGATGAATTATAGCATGGTTTGCTATATTGAGCGAGATGTATTTCACTCCATCAATGATGATGATATTCTATATCATTTTCAAGGATACAAGTCAAGTAGAGGAATTTTACCACGTCGTTTTGGTAAGTTCTCATATTTGTATGGATTGACTATTTCACTTGATGTTTGTGTAGTTTCTAATGAAATAATTTTTTCTTTCTTGAAGGTATTGGTTCTTTTACGGTTGATGAAGTCATGGAAGACTCGGACTCAGATTAATAAAACCTTTGATTTGGTAATATGTTGAAGTTTCGGATGAACTAAACCATTGATTGGTACTATCTTTTGTATACATGTACTACTATTTCTTGTTTTTTGCCGTCTCTTATCTGTGTTCTTGGACCGTTAACAAGTGATTTGAATATATATATATGTTCATATTTGAGACCATAGATAAAAATTGTGTCATTACATGAGTTTTTTTAGTAGTTTTTCTGGCTCTTAGTTTTTGGCCCGAGGCTTGCTCCAATCCTGGGTCCGCCACCGCCGGCGATGGCCAAGGATTTGGGCTCTTAACACTTGCGGCGAGAACGATTTGCAGTTGTCCAACCGTTTGTTTTCCCCTTATTTCTATTGCTTGGATGCGGTACCATCTTTGTATTGCTACACTTATAAATACAAGTAATGTATGCCTACAAACGCACATACTAAAAAAGGTCTTTTCCTCTCTCCTCCCTAGCATTTGAGTGACAAGACAAAAACCCAAGGACTACCGATAACTTACACTCTTTCTTCTCTTTGAAATTAAAGAGAACACAAATATCAATTGTATAAAATCACAACTTTGACGAGAGAACATGCACGGGCTCCACGTCGACCCCCGTGGGTGACCGGGGCAGCAGAAACCCTAGGCCTCCTCTCGTCTCTCCTCGACCCCCCCCCCCCTCCGCTGCCGCCGGTGAGGACCGCCGGGCAAAGCTTGGTCGGTGCTGGAGGCAACATCGACCTTTCTTCCCCTGGGCATCAGGAGGGCCACGCAGGGTGGTCGTGTACTAGCGGCGGTGCATGCTCGGCAGATCTGCTGGTGCTCGACGCGGTGTTGACCAGCGTGCCGCGGCTGGGCGGATCTCACAGGTGGAGGCGGCGGTTCTTGGCGGCTAGGGCGGACGTGGCGATGCATCCTGAGGCCAGCAGAGGAGGTCATGGCGCGCGGAGGTCTGGCACGCGCGTGGTGATCTACTGCAGGGATGGTCTCACCTGGCCTGCAGGAGGTGCGGGGAAGGTTGGCCGGTGGGGTGCAAAGACGGTGGAGGATGGAGCTGGCCCATGGCGGCGGGGCCTAGTCCTAGATTTAGGCCATCCGGGCCTGATCCGGCTTCACGGGCCCTACAACCAACACAGGTTTTAGGGGCTTCTGGTACACCTGGGAGCCCACCCCTGTCCATGGTGTGGCAGGGGTACTAGATCAGGGCTAGCGGGCCTAGATTCGGTGTCTACCTAGAAGTCCTGGTCTCGGTTTCTGTAGGTTCGGCTTGTCGATGAGTTGAACCTACACTGTTCGTTCCTCCGTGGGAGGGCCTGACTTGCCCAGCTCATGCCGCTAGACTTGCCCCGAGAAGATTGCCACGTCGTAGGTGTGAGGTCTAGGATGTTAGGGTGGCGGCCCCGAAAGGTGGACTGCATGGATAACTCTACAGCGAGCGATGTGGCGATGGTGGTGGTCTTCTTCTTTGGCCATGAGGATGGCGAGGATAAGACAGCAGGGGTCCCTGGTGTTGGCTGAGCTTTGGCGAAGTTATCTCCTAGATGGCAAGCTAGAGACCTGGTTCGGTGGCAGAGGGCAATCTAAGATACCGGGTGTGGTGCAAAGGTTTTTCGGGCGAAAGCTCAGCGCATCGGTGCCGATGGCGGCGGTGCCTACGGGTGTCATACCCCTCTTGGAGGCGCTGTTGTGGGTACCTGATCCACGCTTGGAACCCGGGTGAAAACCCTTGACCGTCCTGGTCTCGACGACGACGGCGCATTGCGTCATCACCCTCTTGGGGGCATCGTCGTGGAGTCCGGTACCTCGGTCGAGCTCTTCTGGCTTCGGTGGCAAGCTTGGTCTTCCTAGGTTTTGTTTTTCTATCTTTGATCTTCTTTGTAAGAGGTTTCCCTCATCACTATGTATCTGTTCGACTGTTGGGCTTTATTTATAAAATCGCAACTTTTTCCTTGTACAAGAAACCAAACCTCCCGACGACGGGTCTCGCTCCATTCCGTCAGAAGTTAGATTTTATATGAATTTAGATAAGAACTCAACACTTCTCCAGACAAAACAGTTTTTCGGAAACGCGACTGCCCCTTCTTTAAGATAGATAGAAAAGAAAACATTTACAGAGAGGGAAAGCTCGCACCACATGCGGATTACCCCCAATTTTGCATGATGTAACTTTGCCATCTGAGGGAAACCTTGCACCACACCTTTCGGACCCCTCCGATCATCATCGGATATCCCTGAAACACTTTTGGTATCATCCCTGAACTATTCTGGTGTTCTCTCTCTTTTCTCCTACGATATCGAATCAATCCCTAAGCGTCATCTACCCTTAAGCGTGAAATCATATGGTTCAAGAATACATAGACATGATCGAGATACTCTCCGATCACTAACCAACAACCGTGTCTGGAAACTCATGATGGCCCCATACATTCCACGAATAACTTGATCGCTTGAACCTTGAATGTTGAGTCTCATTCCCTTTGCTCTATGATACCTGGTTTTTCCAAGATCTGATATCTGGTATCGACATACCTAGTTCGACTTTGTTACCAACAAATACATTTAATCGTTCATGTGATATTACATCCCCGTACCAAGTCACATGTTTACAAACTTGTAGACATAATCTCACCGAGTGGGACCAGGGTATCTATCCATCACTCAGATGTGCAAATTCCAATCTTGATGCGTACATCTCAACATACCCCTCTATACCAATATACACCATTTATGATCACCCTGTTACGTTGTGATGGTTGATGTAATCAAAGTAGCCTCCAGTGGTAGTGATTAAACATGATCGCATGGTCAAAGGAACAAGTTGCTACGTTATACTAGATATCACAATGTTGAACTTTGTGACTGGATCATATTGAAATGCAACGGTTGGGTGTGTGTCCATCACACCATTTATCTAAATAAGTGTTCTCGCTAATTGACATAAAAAGTACCATGATCGGAAAAAGTCGATCATCGATTTCCCAACGAGCTAGTATTTTAGAGGATACTAGGGACTTGGATTTTTTACATACCACACGTGTACTAATGATTCTGGTTGATACTGCTATAGCATGGTATAAAAGTATTACGAACTAATGAGATATGGCAATAAAAATTAATTGGCATGTAGGCCATATCTCCTTCATAATGGTGGGGCTATGCTTGCTTTTGCCCGTTGATAACCAAAATATAGATCTTCAAAAGCCTTGCATTTGGCTTGATTATAGTTTTTCAAAGTATTTATCTTCTGTCTTCGATGGTGTTGGTCTCTAACTTTGATCTTCAGAGGCAAGGTTTTGGATTTGGTAAAGATGAAGGCAGACGATCGGTGTTTTGCAACAGGCTTGGTAAGCGGGGGCGACCACACAAGGGGACTTAACTTTAGTGGTGTTCTTTGAACACCAAGTTTCAATTTTCAGGGTGAAAACCCTAGGTCTGACCTTCACTGGTTGTACATGGAAATGGTGGATCTCTATCAATTTCCTTGTTAAAGGCATTGCCTGGAGTTTTATTCAGACTTTCTTGAGGATAAAAGCTCATGATCTGACGATCAAGCGACAACAGTGTTTGTGCGCTTGAGGCGTCGTTAATGAAGAACTTTTTTGTAGTCTAGGTCTGGCCATGTAGTTCTTGCTGTTTTGTTGATCAGTTCGTCGGGGATTTTTTCTTTTGGTTGTGTCCATCGTTTTGTCTTTCTTGACATTATGTTGTTGCATAGGTTGTTGCCGAGACCGAGTGCAATTGATATCTGCTTGGTATTAATATATTTTGTTTATCAAAAAACAGTTACGGCATAACGGCATAACCTGCTTCAGGAAACTCGAGTCGATTCTTCCATGGGCTTTTGACACAAGTCCAACTTGTACGCACACAAATCATTCCCCGCATAGGATTCATGTCATGCTGGATGTAGTGGAGACACCCGAAAGCGATGAAAATGTTATATGGGAATAGACGCCCGAAACAGAGCGCGAGACACGCCACGTTCACAAACTGAAAACGAAGGAGAAAATTGCTGCGGCAACAGACAAACCATCATCCATGGTGTATAAGCAGCCTCCCGGGCCAGATCATGCGCATGTATCAGTCAGTATGCATGTCTCCATTTCTCAGTCGTGCGTGTACCATAAGAATTTAGATACATCGGAGCTCTACTACAGATCGGTTTGGCCGGTTTGGTTGCCTCCGGCGCAGGCCGTTTACCTTTTGCTCCGGCTGATCGGTCGCGCTCGGTGTCCTACATAGACCGACCAAACTCGAAATCTATCACAAGAGACATTGAAAAACCCCATCGAGAATTCGAGATGGCACTGAACTGCTCCGGCTCCGTGCGAGGCAGACCAGAATATATAACTTCAGTCCGAGTGTGCACTGACTGGATCATGCCCTGATGCGTGGGTAATATATTTTCTGCTCTGTCTCTACATCTCATGGTCGTGAGTGTGCACTGACTGGATCGTGCCCTGATGCGTGGGTAGTACATGTTCTGCTCTGTCTCTGCATGCATCTCATGTCGTGGCAACAGAGATCACGATCGAGTCCAACCTTCGAAATTGCTCGGTGCGGCCATGTTCTAACTTTCTGGCCAAGTTATTCTGCCGGGTCAAGTGTTGACCTGCTTGCGCATGCGTCGACGTTCCAGAATATCTGATTGGGAGAACCCGTTGCCAACTTGACAATTCCTAGTCCTATGTAGCAGCACGTATACCAACTCGTCAGATATTCAACGGGTTCGTTTAGCAACCACGCTCCACTATCACCAAATGTTCAACGCATCCGTGGTACTACTAGCAGTGGTGTATTCATCTGAATCTGAACAAACAGTATGTTTATAACATAGGACAGTTGGTAGTGAATTATTTGAGACCATTTCCCTGCGACTGCATTACGAGTACTCTCTCCGATCCTAATTAATAATATTCTCAGATTACATCCGAATCTAGACAAATCTGAGAACATTAATTAGGATCATATGGAATAAGCATACTGCTATCCCGTCTGCTAAGAAATCAAATGGAGCACCGTATTTGGTAGAGCAATACTACTCCACTGCAAGTGGCATGCATGGCGCCATTTGGGTGCGAGCGCGGCACCTTATCTGTGGTGAAGAAACGGAATCGATTCAGAACGGAAGCAGGTGATGGGACGACGGCCAGCTGTCCCAACATCATCTTGCGCAAGCAAATCAAAAGTTGGCCGGGGAATCCTAACCGTTCCGCCGTCCCTTGCGCCAGCAGTAAAAAACGCCACGGATCTATAAACAAACAGTAAAATTATGACGGGCAGTACAAGAATCTCAGTTCATCTCGGTTACATCGCGATCTTTTTGACAGGAAATTTCCCCGTGATCAGATCGCGCGCTGGCCACGATCCGTGCGGCCGGGGAAAAGCACGGATGTCGCGTGACGGGCGGAAGCGACGGCGAGACGCCAACGATCTACAGCCTATCCACAGGAGAAACAGGTGAGGGAGGGACGTCGCCACACTCCAGAAACTGAAGCAGAAACCTGTCGTAGCAGTAGCAACAATCATCCATGGTGGATAGGATGATAAGCCTCCCGGCCACGGGCCAGATCATCAGACGCATGTATGTATATGTATGTCTCCATTTAAATACTCATGTATATATCCAAAAACCAAAGGGCCTTATACACATCGGAGAGGACGACGAGCTCTACTATCTATATACACTGGCAGTATGTACGTATGTATGTACACTGGACGGGCTGACGATCTCGGGGCCGGACCGATTGGATCCAAAACTCCAGTCTCCCAGCCTGATCCCCACCGGCTTCGATTACTTACAGAGAATCCCGATGAATTATTAGGGGAATTTCTCCCCAGTTTCTTTCCTATGCACAGTATGTACTAGCAGATCTTGCTGCTATGGCATGCCGACGAGCGTTGGCTGGTTTGTTCACTGGCGGTTGTAGCCTGCGAGGGAGGCGGCGGAGAGGCGGCTGGGCCTGGGGCGGAACGACCCGCCGGCGGTGGAGAACCTCCGCTGCGGTGACTGCCGGGACCGCGCGAGCGCCCTCCGGGCCAATACTCGGCTACCCACGCCGTCACGCGCGCCCGCGCCGGTCGAGACGACGGCGGGCGGCGGCGGAGGAGGCCGGGAGTCGGGCTTGCCGTGGCCATGGCCGCCCGGGGACGGATTGTGCTCCTTGTGGAGACTGCAGCGGAAGGATCCCGGGTGGTTAGTCGGTGAGCACATGCAGGAGCGCCGGTTCTTGGAGGCGACGGGCGACGCCGGCGGCGACGAGTAACTGACGGACTTGGCCGGCGAGCGGGGGGCGGAGAGCTTGACGCGGCTGGGGGAGGCGGAGCCGAAGTTCGGGATCGGCAGCACCGGGCCGCTGGGCCGAGCGGCAGCCGCCGTTGCCATGGGAGATCGGGGAGGAGTTGAAGTCAGGTGTAGGAAGGGGGCGGAGGTTTTGGTGTCGCTCTGGCAGGTTGGAGGAGCTCTTCGAGTGTAAAGTGAGATGGGAGCGGCTTCGAGGGTATATATAGCGGGAAAGCAGGGGAGTTTGCGCGGGTTAACAAACTAAACTCGGGTTATGGGCATAAACAGGTAGGCCCGAACGGCAGCACGCCGGAAAAGGTCCTAGATTCAGGTCAAATTAGGGCTACGTACTCCCTAATATTCTTGGGTCTCATCTAAAATCTTGGGTTCCACATGCCAACTTCTTCTGAAAATTTCCTTGCAAAATTCTAGTAACTTTCTAGCATTACAAACTAGTAAAGACCGACAATATATATTCTAGTGACACATGATAATTGGTTATCTTCTGATTCTTCCACTAGATGTAAGTAAAAGAAACATGTTGAAAATCTATTATGCATACTATTTCCTCTTTTGTAATTTACTATAAGACGTTTTAGCAAGCTGTTGCTTAAATCTCTTATGTTTTGCAACTATACGAAAAATTTATGCATGTTTTCGTAGTGGCAGAGCCCATACCGACATATAATTGTGCCATAAAATACGGTAACAAATAGCGGCAAGCATTTTACCGTCGTACTTTAAAGGAGGCACAAATTACTGCGTCGTGGATTCTCACGGGGATGGTTGTGACGTACTTCACAGTAACTGTTCAATTTGTGTCGCTGACTGGTGGGCCTAGTTCTGGTTCCTTCCACACGAAGTAGAAAGGCTGGTCAAAAAGTTGCGCCCTTGCCCGCTCGTATGCCCGACCATTGCGTCCGCTCCGCCTCGGTAGCCCCGCCGGACTTCATTGCCCCCCCGTTCATCTGCCACCACCGATGTACAAAAGAAGCGTACGCCCCTCTCCTCTCCATCTCTATCATCACTATGCACAACACTTGGTTACTCATCTCCTTTCTCCGATCCTTCGTTCTTCGACATTGATCATCGTCCTCCACTTGAGCAAGTAAGCATGACTCGAGGAATATCAAGCCGTCGTGCCACCCCGCCGTGCGCCACGATGCCCCACCACCGGAATGTCGACGTGGCTAGCGCTTTCTACAACAAACGATCTGCCTCCCCAAGCTGCTCCACCATCGGCTGCGCTAGCGCTTTCACCCAACCACGATGGCCGGCGCCATCACGCAATGCCGCAGGATCCCAACCCCTCCTACTTCGGGGCTTGCTCATCCCGTTTAGAGCGGAGAATCTAATATTTTTCCCTAGTTTATTGTTCCCTCCTGCATTGAACGTTGGATATACTATGTAATACCCAGCTATACTTATGCATATTTTCCAGCAATTTTCCCAACTAACTTGCCATAGATAATATAGTCGATCATACACCCACCTTCGTCTACACCACACCATGAGAGGAGAAATAACGAGGAGAAAGAGAGAGCGGAAATTGGGGTACCATAATGCGGCGGGTCGTGTTCATGCCCGCGATAGTGCATCGCCAGCGGAATCGAGCAGGAAACTACACCATAGGCGACGTCAGTGTCGCCTCCAACAACTCCAGCTTTAGTCATTGTAACTTGCGTACCTCGAAACAGGCATGCGTCCAATACAACCTAGTACACTCATAGGACAACCGGCCGGAGCCAAAGAAAAAGAAAACGGACAACATGCTGCTGGGGCTACATCACAACAACAGCCCAAAGAAAGCAAAAAAAAACAGGGACATAGGCAGCCCTGGAGACGGGAGACTCCTGGATCACGAGGAGGCAGGGGCCGAGAAGGGAAGGGCTGCCGCCCTCAGGCTCCGGAGAGTTTCGTCTAGGTGCTCCTGATCCCGCCGTCTAGCTAGCGGGTACCACTGCTACAAGTAGGCAAGAAAAGAGAAAATAGAGTCAGAGGCACGACTAGGAAAGATCCTCTCAATCACCATCTTGTTCCGCACATTCCATAAAGTCCAAGCTAAGCCTGCAAACACTAGCCAGAAGAGGCGAGGCCTCCTCCCTGCTCAGTTTGCTTTGGTTTGCAGGAATTCCCCGACGCCCTGGGCCTATTATGCGGGGCCCAGCGCTTCCCGGACAGAACTTCACAGAAAACGAGCCGCTGTGCAAGTGAACATAATATGGGCACAAGTCTCTCGAGTCCCACATAATGGACACAAGCCATCTCCAGGGCCTCTACATTTCGCTACTTCAACACCTGAAGGGAAACAGTCGTGGACGACCGCACTAAGATACAAATACTAAGAGGGGTGGGGGCTTTCCAGAGGAGGGGAGGTCCAACCTAGTTTAGGGCCCTGGACAAGGGCCCCATAGGCCGAGCTAACCGAGAACTCGCCCAGCGGTGACAACCTCCAGGTGATAGAGTCTCTCTCACCAGGGAGGGACTTAGGGAGGGAGGACCTCGGTCTCTCGAAGTCCGCGGCCTCCACCACGCTGAAAGTATGGCGAAACAAGATGTTCCACCGGCCCTCTAGGAAGGCGTCAGCCGCTAGTAGTGAGGGGGAGCACAAATAGCAAACAAGGCGGGGAACTCCACGGAAAGGAGGGCTAGAGTCAGCCACAGATCAAGCCAAAACTGGATTCCCTCCCCATCGCCAAGACTAAAGCAACTCCCTGTCGAATGAGATGCTTGATGTCCTGGATGGCTCGCCAAAATTGGGGGCCTTCCCGCCGCTCGCACGCGGACGACCTCGGAGGTATTTGGCTTTGATAAGCTGCAGCCAAAGACCGCCATCATCTCTAAGGACCTGCTTCTATTCTCGGAGGAAACGAGGCTAGGATCGTTTTTGTAAGATGTGCATTGGTCCCACACGTGGGAGAACCCAGAAACGAGTCAAAACTCTTTTCAGGACTAAAACGCAAAAGTGCGCCATTGTGATAGCAAATTCGGTTATAATCGATCAAATTAGCTGAAATTCGATCGAATGGAACTAAATTATTCCTAGGTTGCAAGTGATGGACCTAGTGTTGCTCACATTCAAATTGTGAAACTAAAGTGCTCCTGCGTGCATGCATGTTTTGGGACTAAAAATGTATATATACCTCTCAAAAGAACACATCGGAGTTGTACTATAAGTTGCCCGTTTGGCCAGTTGGTCAGACCTAGGCCGTTTACCTTTTGCCCTGGCTGATCGGTCGGGCGCTCGTGTCCTACCTACCTAGAGCGACCAAGCTCAAAATTATCACAAGACATTGAAAAAACCCATCGAGGTGGCATTGAACTCCTCCGATCAGAATAACTTCAGTCCGAGTGTGCACCGACTGGATCGTGCCTTGAAAGCAACTCCAACTGCTTACCCATAAAAACGTTTGGGTAAGAGGAGAGAGAAGGTATAGATAAGGACATTTTTGTTTGATTTTTTAGCTTACCCATACCAGTCTACCCAAAAATGCACTAGGAAAAATCTACACGTAGGACCCACTTGTCAATGGGTCATTTTTCTCCTCTCGTTCTTCCTTTTCTTTGCTGTCCAACCCACCTACCCCGACCATCCTCGCCACCAGCGTCCCTCATCGGAGAAGCCACGGCCACCGCCGTCCACACCAGAGAGGCCTCGGCTGCCGTCGCCACTCTCCTTCCCGTCCGCCAGCATCCTGCCCCGGAGCAGTGCCGCCCGCGCAGCCCCTATCCTCCCCATCCATGGCCCGCAGGCGCCGCCCTCTCCTCCCCGTACGTGGCCCGTAGGCGCCGCCCCTCTCCTTCTTTCTCCGGAATCGACCTTTCCCAACCGGAATCGAGCCGTTCCCGGGCGAAATCGACCTTCCCAACCGAAATCAAGCTTGGCACCGGCGGGCTTGAGCTTGTCCAGCGCGGCGCTGGGAGTGGCAGGGACGGTCGGTGGGAGAGGCGTGGAGGAAGGGAAGTCCGTCCATGGCGTGGCGACAGCCAGGGGGATGGCCCGAATAGGGCCCGCACCGCCATGAATCGGTTCCGGCGATGAACTGATGGTGGCGGCCGCTGCAACTTGCTCCCGGACAAATTGAGGGCCGCTTGGGCGCGGTGGAGGAAGGAGGGTGGCGGGGAGGATGAGCGGCAGCGCGCAAGGAGGTCGTCGGTGAGCGGAGAGACGACGGTGACCAACGACGGGGTCGGGTATGTCGGGGTGATTTTTCCACCGAGCGGTTGGAGGCCTCCCGCCTGCGATTCTACTGATGCGGCCATATGGGTAAACAACTCTTACCCAAAATTTGTGTCCATCTACCCATATATGGATAGGAGGTGATAAAAAATTGGTGATCACCTAAAATTTTATGACTGGAGACCACTTATGGGTAATCTGTTGGAGCAAGTATTTTTCCTCCTCTTATCCAAAAAAACGGTTATTGTCCCTCTTACCCATATACCCATATACGGGTAAGCTGTTACAGTTGGTAATAACATGTTCTGCTCTCTCCTCTTCCCCAGGTCGTGGCAACAGAGTACTCAAACCTTTGTCAGAAAGCGCGATCGAGTCCAACCTTCGAACTTGCTCGGTGCCGCCATGTTCTAACTTTCTGATCAAGTTATTCTACCGGGTCAAGTGTTGACCTGCTTGCGCATCGTGGGCGCTGACGCCCCAGCTGAGATTCTGATTGGGAGAACCAGCTCGTGAGATATTCAACGAGTTCGGTTAGCCACTGCGCTCCACTATCAGAAAATGTTCAACGCATCCGTGATACTACTAGCGCTAATGCACTCGTATGGAGTATGAACAAACGGTATGGTTTCAACAGAAGGCGGTTGGTCGTGAATCATTTGAGACCATTTCCCAGCGACTGTATAATGAGCAGCATACTCGTGTCCCATCTGCCAAGAAATCGAATGGAGCACCGTACTATTTGGTAGTGCCGATACTACTACTCCACCGCAAGTGGCATGCATGGCGCCATATTGCTGTGAGCGCGCGGCAGCTTATCTCTGGTGACGAAACGGAATCGATTCAGTGTCGTCTTCCACAACTAACAAGCAGCAGGTTGCGCGCCCACCGTCTTCCCAACATCATCTTTGCGCAAGATCAAGAGTTGGACGGGGCCCTGGGAATCCTAACCGCTCAGCCGTCCTTTGCGCCAGTAGTAAAAAACGCCACGGATCTATAAACAAACAGTAAAATTATGACGAGCGGTACAAGAATCTCAGTTCATCTAGGTTACATCGCGATCTTTTTGACAGAAAATTTCCCGGTGATCACATTTCTGGCCTCGCTTGATCCATCCGTGCGGCCGGTGGAAAGCACGGGTGTCGCGTGACGGGCGGAAGCGACGGCGAGACGCCAACGATCTGCAGCTTATCATGCTATCCACACTCCAGAAACTGAAAAAGCAGAAAGCTGTTGTGTCAACAATCATCCATCCATGGTGGATAAGTGTCCCGGCCACGGGACAGATCATCAGACTTCAGGCGCATGTACGATGTATCCAAATGTTTCGATTCGATCACTCATGTGTATATATATATATATATATCCAAAAACCAAAAGGCCATATACACATCGGAGAGGACGACGAGCTCTATACAAGTACCTATATACACTGGCAGTATGTACGTATGGATGTATGTACACTGGACGGGCGGGCCGGGCCGATTGGATCCAAATCTCCAGTCAGTCCCCCAGCCAGCCTCGTTCCATCCCACCGGCTTCGATTACTTACAGAGATCCCGGCGAATTATTAGGGGAATTTCTCCCCAGTTTCTTTCCTATGCACAGTATGTACTAGCAGATCTTGCTGCTATGGCATGTCGACGCAGTTGGTTGTTTGGTCTATTCATTGGCGATTGTCGCCGGCGCGTTCTCTGGAGAAGGAGCCAGCGGAGAGGCGGCTAGGCCTGGGGCGGAACGACCCGCCGGCGGTGGAGAACCTCCGCTGCGGCGACTGCCGGGACCGCGCGAGCGCCCTCCGGGCCAGAACTCGGCTACCCACGCCGTCCCGGGCGCCGGAGCCGGTCGAGACGACGACCGGCGGCGGCGGAGGAGGCGGGGAGTCGGGCTTGCCTTGGCCGTGGCCGTGGCCGCCCGGGGCGGGCGCGGGCTTCTGCTCCTTGTGGAGGCTGCAGCGGAAGGATCCCGGGTGGTTCGTGGGTGAGCACATGCAGGAGCGCCGGTTCTTGGAGGCGACGGGTGACGCCGGCGGCGACGAGTAACTGACGGACTTGGCCGGCGAGCGGGCGGCGGCGAGCTTGATGCGGCTCGGGGAGGCGGAGCCGAAGTTCGGGATCGGCAGGACCGGGCCGCTGGGTCGAGTGGCAGCCGCCGTTGCCATGAGAGAGATCGGGGAGCTGGCAGTTGGAATTAGGTGAGGGAAGGGGAGCGGAGGTTTTGGTGTCGCTCTGGCTGGCAGTCGGCAGAGTGTAAAGTGAGAAGGGGGAGGGGGAGGCTTGGAAGGAAGGAACCTCAAGGTATATATAGCGGAAAACGGGGGAGTTTGCTGGGGTTAACAAAATAAACTGGGGTTATGTGCATAAACAGGTGGGCCCGAACGGTAGCACAGCACACCGGAAAGGGTCCTAGATTCAGGTCAAAGTAGGTCCACGTACTCCCCAATATTCTTGGGTTTCAAGATGCCAACTTGTTTTGAAAATTTCCTTGCAAAATTCTAGTCACTTTCTAGCATTACAAACTAGTAGAGAACGATTATATATCTTCTCGTGCTACGTGTTAATTACTTATGTACTTATTCTTCCACTATATATATAAATAAATAACACAGGTTGAATATCTACTATGCATAGAGCTCCCTCTGTCGCAAAATACTAGTACAAGACGTTTAGCAAGCTGTTGCTAAACTGTTCTATATTTTGCGACAGATGGAGTGTGTACTAACCATTTATGTAGGTTACACTTTCTTCCCAAGACAAGAGTGGTTACTGGTTAGGAATATGCATTTGGCCGAGCGAGGATTTGTGGCTCTCGCGCTCAATTGAGTTCAGTTTCAAAAACTTTTGGAAATGGTAGTTTGAAGTTTCTGTTTAAAAAGTTTTGTTTGAGATTTGGACAAATAACAAATTTGTGGCCGTACAAATTAATAAAATACCTCTATTTTATCCTGAAATATGTCTTTTTGTGTAGCACAAAATAGTTTTTTTTTAAACAAAACTTGTGGTGTACTACGTACTAGGTGTGTATATGTAGATGTTTTTATTCTTTAGTGTTTACTGATACCTAGATATAGAGTTTTCTTTTCTTTTCTTTTTGAAAAACTTGAGCACTTATGGTGATGTGCACTTATGGTCATGCGCAACAAGAACAAAAGAACACACCGCCGGGAATGTGCACTGATTTCCCGTGAGAGAAGCAATCTTTCGTGTACTAGCATCTCAAGGAAAGGAAGGAGAACTATTCGGCTTCGGATAATTTTTTAGCACACCGTCCATGTGCTGATTCGGCAGCAATGCCGGTCGAGTTTCTTTTTTGGGTGCCCACCGATTCTGATTCTGCATGGAACAGAACCCATCCCATGTTACTGTCAGTTAACCGGTTCCGGCACACTGAGAGGAAGGATGGACCCAGAAAATAAATAGGCAGTTAAGTTGGAAGTTTCAAAGGCTGGCCAGGGATGATCAAGTAGGACCTGACGCGACATGCCTTCGACCAGCCGGCGCGAATCAACCCTTTACTCCGTCGCGTGAAGCCCGGCCGACCCCTGATCGACACGACCGCCCATCGGCCTCATATCCGTCGCAAATGGCCGTGTCCACCGGTGGTTCGCTGCCCAAGCATTTTAGTTACTAGCGGAATGGTGTGTGGATGGAGTACGCGTGAAGCAAGGGATCGATCGGCGAGAACGAACGCACGATCGACCGTGTCGTGATCCCGATTCGTTCGCGATACGATGCCCTCATCGGATCGCTGTTACGCCCTGCAGTCGACCGAGCGAACGTGGCCGTCTCTTTCGCTGCCTATCCGTGTCTAGCTCGTTCGCTTTCGCCTCTTCGTTGGGGCCATGTCCTTTTGCTCTTCCTTCTTTTTTTTTTTTACCGTGATGACGAACGTCCCGACGAATGGGGAAAAAGATCTGAATCGACCAAAACCCATCCTCGGAGCCTGCGTCAGTTAAAGACTTAACTAGTGCTCGCGAGTAGTAGTAAATTACAGGGTTTATTACAGCTGTGCGTCCTGCGAGAAGTGACCCTGGCCACATGAATGATGTACGTACGCGGGCTTAATATTCGTGTTTTTTTTTTGTTTATTTGATTGATGATCCTCTGTTGGCCAGCCCAACCCCGTGCTCATCCGTGCCTCACCGGGCACCATGATCTACCACGACACAACTGAAGTCCATGCATGCAGATCTAGAGCTAAAGCAGCACTATTCAGGTCACCACATGCGCAAGCGCACGCACGTCCGGCCGCCTCGCGCAACGGCACCGCCGGCACATCACGTCGCTGCGTGGCGACGAGAACGGGGAAGGGGTGCGCGGCTGCGTGGCACGCTCTGGGACGACGTGCGTGGCGCCCAACGGCCGGCCGGCCGCGACAGCGCATGCATGCAGCGCAGGGCAGGGACGGGGCACACGAGAGATAATTTTTGTTTCTGCTTCTGGCCGCGACTTGTGCCCGGCCCATCGCTAGCTATAGCTGCATGTACCACCATCATGGTGGACGATTAATTAACAGGGCAGGGCGCTCTACAACCATACAAGTGAACCTATATATCCGCTCAGTCCTAAAATTCATGTACACACTGGTGCACACCCCCCCTCTAACACCGGTTTGGAGGGCCCTCTAACAGCGGTTGTAGAACCGCTGTTGAGGGTTTGATGTTAGAGAGGCCCCCCCTTAACACCGGTTCTTATATGAACCGGTGTTAAAGGGTGGCGCATGTGGGGCTGCCGCAGGGCTCAGCCCCCCCTAACAGGTTCTGTGCCGCGGCAGAAAAAGGAGATAAATCTCTGTCGCGGCAGGAAAACAGCCTAAATCTCTGCCGCGGCAGAGTTCTGCCCCTGCCCCGTTCTGGGCGTATTTCTGCGGCGCGACGGGGACAGGGAGGGGAGGGGGGAGGGGGAATTGATCGGGAGCGGTATACACATACATCGTCATCGGTACATACGAGTACATAAATAATTAAGCAACTATTATTATACACAATATCGTCATTGTGTGGTATTCTCCGTAAACGTTGAAGCATCAAGTACAAGACAAACACGTTCAAGCATATATACAACGTTTATTTTGGTGGATATCTAAAGAGTTCTCCGCCAGGCGTGACGACCTCATCAAGTATGAACCCCGTCAATTCCTCTTGAATGGCTCGTATGCGGTCAAATGGTAGGAGTTGGTCCCGCATCCGTTCGATCTGAATATATATGAAGAATGGGTCAATATATATATAAGAATAAAACTCAACACAATTGATGGTAATAAAATAATGTTATGTACTTTGTTTACTTACTCTAAGTTGTTCTAGTGCGGCTTGGCCCGTCGCACATATCGTGTTGCGAATGAACTCGCAAACATAGTACCCACATAAGTTATTGCCGTGTCCCTGATGCGTGCACTTTACGAGAATAGAGAGTTCAATCAAAATAATAATCAATAAAGCATGATATAATGGAATTGGAAGCAAAATCAAAGAGATACGCAGACTTAGCTAGCTAGTATTACTTACATTTTGGTCTACAAATTTTAGTTCTTCTGACCATTCACCCACGGCCCTGCCCGTGAACCTTTTCTAAACCCTGTTCGGCAAAGAAAATGGATAAAGGAGTAATTAATTACTTGTTGTCACGAAAGTTGCCGATCTAGTGCGATAATATGATTGAAATTACCTCTGGAGCATCTCTCTAAAGTCTGCTCATCGCTCTTTTTCTTTTCGTAACGAGTCCATGACAAGGACTTATCCTGAGTCAGGTTGAATGACTAGCAGAATAAGGTGGAACCTACGCACGCATAACTCATCATCAGTTACACTTAACATCGAGTAAGCTGAAACAGAATGTGTACAAGAGAGGGTAACAGTACTCACGAGAAGTTGTAAGGCAATAGTATTTCCCTTTTGGTTTGTTGTCTCAGTAAAGACCTTAGCAATAAATCTTCTGTTTGCCCGGGTTTGGTTCTTACCACATCTTCATGAACTCTATTTGGGTCAACGAACCCAATGTCAAAAGGTCCTCCTTTGATGCATTCCATAACCTTTTTTCTGCATAATAGTATATACATATATGGTGAGCATATATATATACATGCAATTAATGAAGTGAATGAGATGAGATAGAAAATACAGAAATAGTACTTACACACAATAAAGGTTGATGGCAGCTTTGTCGAGTTCCTTCTGATTGAATAGAAAATGCAAGTCTTGAATGTTGAAGGCGATCTCGTCGTCTCCGCACAAGAAAATCTGATCTCTTATATGCGCCGTGATCCATTCTTCCTTTCTCGTCTTGCAGAAATCAAGATACCACTTGTGCAATCTTCGCATCTTTGTTGGTAGATTTTTGAGCTCCTCTTTCTTAACGAGATTCTTCCCATACTTCCATGGCTGTATGGGGTTGACATCGCATTTGGACAAGTTGTCTCCCATGATGTTCAAGTATGCAATATAAGTCATCCCATCTCATTGGCCTTTCTTTGTAGCTCTGCCTCGTAATCATTTACGGGAGGAGCGTCCCGTGTGTCGAACACTTGGAGCGGGGCGCATGATTGGTTTTCCTGCTCTCCGAGCATGGGAACTGTTTTCTGGGGTGCCGCACGACTGCTACTTTCAGTCTCCCTACGGCGCCTTGCATCCGCCTTCAAAATCTGGCGCTCGTAGTCCGGCACAAGTGGGGTTTCAGGTTTCAAAAGATTTTTTTAAAACTTCTCCACCACCGCCGGATCTATTTTCTCCTTTTGCTCGGCCCGTCTAGGTGCAAAGAATTTCTTGACCTCTTCTTCCGAGATCCTATTGGTCTCCTCTTCGCTGCGATTCCACGGTAAAACCGGCAATGGCTTGGCAGAAGGCTGTGGGATGTAGTTTTTTAAACTCTTTCTGGCAGTGCTAGTGATGCTCTTCGTGGCAGTGCTCTTCCGCTTACGCTGAGGAGATGGCTGAAGCGCCGGAGATGGCTGACGGGCAGGAGATGGCTGACGCGCCGGAGATGGCTGCCGCGCAGGAGATGGCTGAAGCGCCGGAGATGGCTGCCGCGCAGGAGATGGCTGAAGCGGCTCAGACTGCTGACGCTGCGGAGACGACGGGGGTGCCAGTGGCCTCCAATTTGGAAGCACGATGTGTTCCTTCTTCCAAAGAATGGTTGTTTTCACTACAAATTTGAGTTGAGTTTCCCCTTCACCTATAGCATGGTCAAGATGTGCTTCCTCATATTCCTTCACAACCTCATCCACCCCGACAATAGCATAGCCATCTGGAATCAGTCGGCAGTGGTAAGTTCCACCAGCTGCAGGAGGTAAAGCATAGACGACAGCCACCTTAATGGATAAGCCCATTAATCTCACATGCAGCTCAGCGTGTTCGCTCTCCGTGATCTCATCCACGGGGTATCGAGGACCCGCCATTTCAAACGTGGGCTGCACGTTCTCCGTGGAACCACGCTACTTTTCTGCGCAGAGTCTGGGCCGCTGGCAGCTTCCAATGTAGGCTCTTCGTGCCGCTGAGATGGGCCGGTAGCTTGATGGCTCTGTTGTGCATTCACTTGTACCTTCAGCGCCACAAGTGCATGTTCTATCTGTGTCATCCGCTATGTACGCTCTTTTTCTTTTCTGCCGCGCCATCTGTAAGAGTCGCTCCACTCGGCAAAGGTCCTGGCGGCTGTTTCCTCGTATGCCGTGATGAGTTCAGTGACGGGTTTGGCAAGGAGGCGGGTTGGGAAGATACACAATCCTGTTTCTGGGTCCAACCTTGCCCCGATTCCGTAGAACCAAGTCTTTGCACGTAGGTCCCACCCATGTGTCTGGGGTGTGATCCCTCTGTCGCGCAGGGCCTTCTCAGCTTCCTCCCACTTAGGCCTCTGAGATATGTAGCCACCTGACTCTGTCCTCTGGTGATATTCCTTCTTCTGGGCATTTAGCGTATTGGTTTCTGACCTCTTTGTAGCTATAGCACTTTCCTTGTATGCCACAAATTCGCGCCAGTGAGGTCTTATCTTCGCATAATATGCGTCTTTGAAATCTGGAGTCTCGCGAGCTTTGACAAATTTGTTCAATTTTGTCTTCCAGTTGCGGAAAGCGTCAGCCATCTTCTTTAGAGTCCACTCTTTGACCTTTTCCTTTATAACCGGTTTGTTTTCATCCTCCTCTGGCGGAAGGGTGAAATTTACCAACAGCGAATTCCAAAGCGTTTCTTTGGATCTTTCATCGACAAAGGTACCGTCGCCCTTCTTTGGCTTATTCCAATATTCAATTATGATTGGGATTTGGTCCCTAACAACAACTCTAGCCTGACGTACAAATTTGTCTGCGGCGTTCTTGGGCTCCATCGGCCTGCCATCAACACGGACTGCTTCGATCGTGAACTTTGCACGATCTTTCAACCGATGGCTCGCGCCTCGCTTGCTCTTTTTTGTAGAAGAAGATGGTTGCTGGCTGGTCGATCCAGAGGGCTAAAAGAAGAAAGAAGCGTTAATTAATACATGTAGAAGAAGATTGTTGGTGGAAGTCAGCAGAGGCTTAATCAATGCATATACCTCGCCGGACTTTGTAATCACTAAATTGCGTTCACCGGAGTCTTCATCTTCTCCATGACTACTTGAGTTGTCATCATGTCCCTCCAAGTCTAGATATTGTGAGGTGTCCTCATCGATAATGTTCTCCATTATTTCTTCTTCTTCAAGGTTTCTACTAAGTGGATCCATAGTTTTTAAAACAATAATATTATCTAGAGTAAGAGAGTAAACATTCAAGTGGACTTGGATTCATACGCGACAACTCGGATACAGTACTTAGTGATTAAGATAAAGTACAATAATATAAGATAAAGTACATTATTAATACATCACCGGAGAATAGTTCGGGTGCATTATAGGATAAAGTATAAGATAAAGTACATTATTAATACATCATCGGAGAATAGCTCGGGTGCATTATAGAATAAAGTATAATATAAAGTACATTATTAATACATCACCAGAGAATAGCTCGGGTGCATTATAGGATAAAGTATAAGATAAAGTACATTATTAAGATAAACTAGCGAACGCGGCTGCCGCATTCTGTGCTGCGGGAGCTCTGCAGCCACAGAAGAGGAACCATCACCGGAGAATAGCTCGGGTGAGATCCGTGAACCTGCCAGATATTGGAGAACCTAGTCTCCAAAAGATACATGTATCGCCGTACATGCTCATCCTCCTCCCTGATACGACGACGTACCACCTCCTCGGGGGCTGGCTCCCTCTGCACCGCTCCTGGACCTTGTGGACGCCACCAAAGAAGCTCCGGGTCGACGATGATACCCGGATTCCTCACCAAGGTACGAGTCCCGACAGGTAGCACCTTCCAGTGCCAACCCGGCGGAGCCCAGACTCGGACATCCCCGACGGAGTCCAGTAGGCTCGGACGAGATGGACGCGGCATAACTAAATAATAGCAATAAACAATCATAAAACATAAACAGTAACTAAATCACTAAGTATATATTGCCCTAATAACAATAACCCTAAACCTATCACTAACTAAACTAAACCTCATTAACTAAGTATTCTAACTAAACCTAATCCCTAATACCAATCCCTAATAAAACCCTAAGCCCTAATAATAAACTAACTAAAATCCCTAACTAAATTACTACTAAAATCCCTAACTAAATCACTAACTAAATCACTACTAAAATCCCTAACTAAAATCCCTAACTAAATCACTAACTAAATCACTACTAAAATCCCTAACTAAAATCCCTAACTAAATCACTACTAAATCCCTAATTAACTAACAAAATCACACTAATTAACTAACAAAATCACACTAATTAACTAACAAAATCACACTAAAATCCCTAACTAAATCACTACTAATCCCTCGCCTCCCTTCTCCTCTTCCGCTTCCTCGTCGTCGCCGGCAAGAAGAAGAACATAATAATAAGGGTCCTGCCAAGCCCGAGGGCCATCCCCTTCTTCGACCATCTCCACCTCCTCGACAAGCCCTTCCACGCCACTCTGTGCCGCCTCGCCGCGCGCCACGGTCCCGTCTTCTCGCTGCGCCTCGGCTCGCGCAACGCCATCCTCGTGTAAACAAAATCCTCGCATTCTGCCGCCGTTCTGACCTCGCCCGCAGCTTACAAAATAGTCTTGTGTAAACAAAATCGAATTAGATTGCCGCTGCATCTCCTCGCATTCTGCCGCCGTTCTGACCTCGCCCGCAGCACGCACAGCTTCGCCTCCCACACGTCCCTCGGGAGCCCATCCGCCCGCGGCCTCGACGCGGTGTAGCGGCAGCCCGCCCTCAGCTTGGCATCGGTACGGGAGAGGGACGGGAGGCTCTCAGCCCGCCCTCAGCCCATCCGCCCGCAGTATATGCACCCTCCTGAATCCAACCGATCGAAGCTGATGGGGAGAGGGACGGGAGGCTCACCTTGCGGAGGTCGGCTGGGGAGGAGCGGCGGAGTCGAGCTCGGCCTAGGAGGGCGTATTCCGGCAAGACGGGGGCGGCGGATGACTGCGGGTGGCGGCGCGGACGAGTAGGGCTAGGGGAAGAATCGATCTGGCTGGGGGAAGAAGGAAGGGGTGGCGCGCGCGTTATAACCCCCCCTTTAACACCGGTTCGTGGCTGGAACCGGTGTTAAAGGGGGGGAATTCGTTTCGCGTGCACCCCCCTTTAACACCGGTTCCAGCCACGAACCGGTGTTAAAGGGGGGGTGTGCACGCACGAAACGAAATAAATGCGCCCCCCTTTAACACCGGTTCGTGGCTGGAACCGGTGTTAAAGGGGGAGGGCATTTATTTCATGCATTAAAGGGGTGGGGGCATTTATAATTCAAAAAATAGGATATGAATTTAGAAAATTCATATCTTATTCATTTTAACTCAGAAAATATGAATAATATATCATAATTTTCAGAAAAATAATATCTATCCATTCATGTAAAAATATTTTATATTTACTTTAGATGAAAATTTTCAAAATGATTAAAACACTTACATATAAATTTTGATTATTCAATTCAAACAAAAATAAATTGTCAAATCCGAAAACTTTGAACATAAGAAATATTAAGCATCTAAAAAGGAATCTAACCCTATTTTATTAGAGCAGATCATATTTTATTTTGTATTAACATTTTTGAATTGATTGGATATTTAAATGCCGCATCTTTTGTATACACTTGAATCTAACAAAGCCTCGCTCAACTTGCATTGGATTTTTGATAAAATAGCATATTATGAACCTAAAAATGATTTTTGTAAAAAATCATGAGCATCGCATCATGTACCTGTAGTTCATATCTGACCCACTTCCTGCCGATTCGGCAGGAATTTGTCCTTTTCACCAGGGGTAGTTCGAGGCGCAAAGCGCCTCCGCCTCCCTGGGGGTTAGTGCTACGGTGGAAGCCATGGGAAAGAGTGATGAGTTTGCAGATATAAGTCTAGAGATGTGCAATGACAATGGAGGCCAACCCTACATATATATAGTGAAGAACTGGCGGGAAGAACTGGAGGGAAGAACTGGCGGAAAGAACTGGCGGGAAAAAATGGCGGGAAGAAAAATGGCGGGAAAAATGGTCTTCCTCCGGTGGTCTTCCTCTGGTGAAACCCTAGACCGGGGGCCTCGGATCGTCTACCCTTGTAGCTTTCTCCGTACGAGGATAGCCCCTTTAGGGTTTAGGGTTGAGGGTTTAGGCTTGGTCGTTGCCATAGCACATCTAGACTTATATCTGCCGCCTCTCTCCACTCTATCCCATGGCTTTCACCATACCTCTAACCCCAGGGAGGCGGAGATGGAGTCTTTCATGGGCTAGCAGGAAAATATTTTTCGAGGCGGAACTTCGGAAGATGCCATAGGGCGTGTGCACCAAGGGCATCTTTGAGAAATTCCGCCACGGGAGATTTCCAAACCCTTTCCTCCATCCATGGGGATGAAACTCTCCATCCATGTTGGCTTGGTCGTTGCCATAGCACATCTACACTCATATATGCCGCCTCTCTCCACTCTATCCCATGGCTTCCACCATACCTCTAACCCCAGGGAGGCGGAGATGTAGTCTTTCACGGGCTAGCAGGAAAATATTTTCCGAGGCGGAACTTCCGAAGATGCCATAGGGCGTGTGCACCAAGGGCATCTTCGAGAAGTTCCGCCACGGGAGATTTCCCAACCCTTTCCTCCATCCATGGGGATGAAACTCTCCATCCATGTTAGCTTGTTGAGTTGCTTGCCATCGGTACTTAGACCAAACCATAAGTTCCTTGAGTCACCAGCAAAGTCCGGGAAGTCTCTCTCGATTTTTCTCCACTGCCGACCATCAGTAGGGTGCCTCAACATCCCGTCTTTCTTACGGTCTTCCATGTGCCATCGCAACAACTTGGCATGCTCTTTATTTCTGAACAAATGTTTCAACTGTGGTATTATAGGAGCATACCACATCACCTTGGCAGGAACCCTCTTCCTGACTCTTAAAGAAAAATGGCGGGAAAAAAATGGCGGGAAAAAATGACGGGAAGAAAAATGGAGGGAAGAAATAGAAGGAAGAAAAATGGCTCATTTAATACATATACTGTTAACAGAAGAAATATGACATTGATTTCCATGTTGAGATACATATGTGTGCCAAGAATGGCTCAATTAATACATATAGTCGATCTTATGATCGCGTCGGCCGTAACCATGGAGTATCAACACCGTTTAACAGGATGGTTGGGTCAGTCTTCACTCTGAAGGGCGAAATTTCATCAAACTTATTATAATCTTCTGACATGTCTGTCTTGTCCTCCACTCCCACGATGTTTCTTTTCCCTGAAAGAACTATGTGACGCTTTGGCTCATCGTGTGATGTATCTGTTTGCTTATTTTTTCTTTTTTCGGTTTGGTAGACATGTCCTTCACATAGAAAACCTGAGCCACATCATTGGCTAAGACGAATGGTTCGTCTAAGTTCTTGTCTACCTTCATAAGATTGTTGAGATCCACCATTGTCATTCCGTACTTCTTGTCTACCTCAACCCCCCCCCTCCTGTTAGCTTGACCCATTTGCATCGAAACAAGGGGACCTTAAAATTAGGTCCATAGTCAAGTTCCCATATCTCCTCTATGAACCCATAATACGTGGTCTTTTGCCCATTGTCTTCTGCTGCATCAAAGCGGACACCACTATTTTGGTTGGTGCTCTTTTTATCTTGGCCTATCGTGTAAAATGTATTCCCATTTATCTCGTACCCTTGAAAAGTATATACAGTCGAAGATGGTGTTCTGGCCAACAAGTACAGCTGATCCCCAACAGTGGTGTTATTCGTGAGAAGTCTTTGCAGCCAGCCGCCAAAACTCGCCATGTGTTCACTTATAATCCATTCATCAGACTGCCCCGGGTGTTTGAGGCGTATTAAATTCTTGTGTTCATTGATATACGGGGCAACCAAGATAGATCTTTGTAAAACCGTGTAGTGTGCTTGATTGAGAGAATGCCCGTCCCTACATATCATTGCTTTACATCCTAGGGTGTCTTTTCCACGCAGTCTCCCCTCATGTCGTGATTCTGGAACACCAATCGCCTTAAGATCAGGAATAAAATCAACACAGAACTCAATGACCTCCTCTATTACATAGCCCTTGGAGATGCTTCCTTCTGGCCTAGCACGGTTATGAACATATTTCTTTAAGAATCCCATGTACCTCTCAAAGGGGAACATATTGTGTAGAAATACAGGACCGAGAATGGCAATCTCTTCTACTAGGTGAACCAGGAGATGCGTCATAATATTGAAGAAGGATGGTGGGAACACCAACTCAAAGCTGACAAGACATTGGGCCACATCTGTCTGTAACCCTGGTAGGCTTTCTGGATCGATTACCTTCTGAGATACTGCATTGAGGAATGCACATAGCTTCACAATGGGTACTCGAACATTTTTAGGTAGAATCCCCCTCAATGAAATCGGAAGCAATTGTGTCATAATCACGTGGCAGTCATGAGACTTCAGGTTTTGGATTTTTTTCTCTGCCATATTTATTATTCCCTTTATATTCGACGAGAAGCCAGACAGGACCTTGATACTGCTCAGGCATTCAAAAAAGATTTCCTTCTCTGCTTTAGTAAGAGCGTAGCTGGCAGGAGTTAAGTGGCATCGTTTACCCTTCTCGTTCTCAGGATGCATAGGCTCTTCAGGGTCTTTCAGACGTTGCTGGTCCTGCCGTGCTTCCGGTGTATCTTTTGTCTTCCCATACACTCCTCGGAAGCCTAGCAGGTTCACGCAAACATTCTTCGTCACGTGCATCACGTCGATTGAAGAGCGGACCTCTAAAACTTTCCAATAGGGTAGGTCCCAAAATATAGATTGCTTCTTCTACATGGGCGCGTGTCCGGCATCGTCATTCGGAATAGATAGAATGCCAGGACCTTTTCCAAAGATTACTTCTAGGTCCTTGACCATACCAAATACCTCCTCACCGGTACGGAGGACAGGCTTCCTCCGGGGTTCTGCCAGACGTTTGAAATGCTTGCCTTTATTTCTTACTAGATGTAGGTTCGGAAGAAATCAACGATACCCTAGGTACACAACCTTCTTACATTTATCCAAATATACACTTTCAGTCTCATCTAAACAGTGTGTGCATGCATTGTATCCCTTGTTTGTCTGCCCTGAAATGTTACTAAGAGCAGGCCAATCATTGATGGTTACGAAAAGCAATGCTCGTAGGTCAAATGGCTCCCCTTTGTGCTCATCCCACATACGTACACCTGGTTTGGCCCACGGCTGTAAAAGTTCTTCAACTAATGGCCTTAGGTACACATCAATGTCGTTGCCGGGTTGCCTCGGGCCTTGGATGAGCACTGGCATCATAATGAACTTCCTCTTCATACACAACCAAGGAGGAAGGTTATAGATACATAGAGTCACAGGCCAGGTGCTGTGACTGCAGCTCTGCTCACCAAAAGGATTCATGCCATCTGTACTTAGACCAAAAACCTTAAGTTCCTTGCGTCACGTGCGAAGTCCGGGTACTCTCGCTCGACTTTTCTCCACTGTGACCCATCAACGGGGTGTCTCAACATCGCGTCTTTCTTACGATCTTCCATGTGCCATCGCAACAACTTGGCATGCTCTTTATTTCTGAAGAGACGTTTTAACCGTGGTATTATAGGAGCATACCACATAACCTTGGCAGGAACCTTCTTCCTAGGGGCCTCGCCCTCAACATCGCCAGGCTCGTCTCGTCTAATCTTATACCGCAGTGCAGTGCATACCGGGCATGCATCCAAATTCTCGTACTTCTCACCGCGGTAGAGGATGCAGTCATTAATGCAGGCATGTATCTTCTGCACGTCTAATCCTAGAGGGCAGACAACCTTCTTTGCTTGGTATGTACTGTCGGGCAACTCATTATTTCTTGGAAGAAGATTCTTCATTTTTACCAACAACTTTGAAAATGCGCTGTCAGTCACACCGTTCTCTGCCTTCCATTGCAGCAAATCCAGTGTGGTACCTAGCTTTTTGTGGCCATCTTCGCAAGTTGGGTACAACAATGTTTTGTGATCCTTTAACATCTGCTCCAGCTTCTCCTTCTCCTTTTCAGTTTCACATTCTTCCTTTGCATCAACAATGGCCCGACCAAGATCGTCATCAGCGGGCCCATCTGCTGCCTCTTGATCTTCATTATCTACCCCCGTTGCAGTATCATCATATTCAGGATACATATTATGATAGTTGTCATCATCCTCTTCTTCTTCGTTGTCTTCCATCACAACCCCTTTTTCTCCGTGCTTGGTCCAACAATTATAGCCGGGCATGAAACCAGATCGAAGCAGGTGGGCGTGAATGGTTCTGGTATTTGAGTAGTCTTTCTTGTTTTGACAGTGAACACACGGACAACATATAAAACCATTGTGACCATGGTTTGCATTAGCCACAACGATGAAATTTTGGAGGCCCGTAATGTACTCGGAAGTGCGGCGGTCACCGTACATCCATTGCCGGTTCATCTGCATTAATATATAGTATATATCAAAAAATAATAGGGAGATGACCATTTATATATATAGTACATCAATGACACATGAAAGGATAGTTGCCGACCTCGACCGAGAAGGAAAGAGCAACGAGAAAACTTATTTTGAGCTCTCGGGCATTTCACCGAACACCTCTTGTGCATACGAAAAAAACACAAACTAGCACACTTCACACCCTCTTGCTAGGCTCCAAAATGAGATAGTGAAAAAATGGAAGAGTGGGATGTGGGCTGCGGTGTCTTATATAGCCCCCCCTTTAACACCGGTTCAAGCCACGAACCAGTGTTAAAGGGGGGGCTGCGTGGGCCACTGGTGCAGGGGCCTTTAACACCGGTTCGTGCCACGAGGTTCGTGCCACGAACCGGTGTTAAAGGGGGGGCTCCTTTTTGCTGCACGGACCACGCTGGTACAGGCCCCCCCTTTAACACCGATTCGTAGAAGAACCAGTGTTAAAGCCCATTTCCAGGCTCAACCAAAGGCCTCGTTTCCACTAGTGACAACATAACTTATGGTCGTATATTTGTGGATCGCCAATCCTTGGCCCAATATACATACTATCATATATTATAGTAACATACTTATAGTTGTACATTCATGGGTTTGTTGCATGCATATAATACCTCCGATTCTAAATATAAAATAATTTGGCAGGCTAAAATAGCCATAATGTTTACATTTTAGAATAGACGTAGTGATATGATATGGATAATATGATTCTTGTCCAGCCTCCCAATATATCAGATCCGGCTGTACATGCTACATGAAGAGACTCATGCGGACTTCGCTAAAAAAGTTGTTTCGGTTATTTTGGGTAGCCAGCGATGGACACCAGAAATACCATATGGCGAAATATATGGAGATTTGCGCCCCCAAGATCCTTGGGGGCATAGGGATTCTTGATTCATGTCGCTTCAACCTGGCTCCAATAGTGAAATGGGTGTGACAGATCCTCAAATATGACGGAGGGTTGTGGCTCCAGCTCATTAAAGCCAAATACCTCCGGGGCCGCCCCCTTCTGGCATGTGAACATCGGGAAGGATCTTAGTTCTGGATAGCCATCCAAGATATCAAGCATGACATCTGGCTAGGTGCCTCTTTCACCTTAGGAAATGGGAGAGAGGTGCTTTTTTGGCTGGACATGTGGCTCTCTGACTCCCCCTTTGCTTTGCTTTTCCCGCCCTCTTCGCCATCTGTGGGACTCCTATGATGTTGATGGCTGAGGCAGCGCAAGAGGGACTCTGGAACATCCCGTTCAGGAGGACCTTTAGCTTCGACGAGGCTCCAGACTTCGATAGAGTACGGGTCTCCCTGCTCAGGTCTTTCTTGCAAGAAGGAGACTCGGTAACCCGGCGACCCACCCCCTCTGGTGGGTTTTCAGTTAGTTCGTCCTACTAGACCCTGTTCCAATGTCCAGAGCTAGAGTGGACTACCCCACTCCGGAAAGCGCCTCTACCTCTTAGCTTTAGGATTTTTTTGTGTGGCAGCTCCTCCGAGACCGTCTACCATAGGGGTGGAGGTGTCCAAATGTAATGGTCCCAGTAATGATATGTGCCATTAAGTGGAACACCAGAAACATGCACCTACATTATGTTCACCTTTCATGCCGCTCAGTTTCTGTGGAGGTTTATCCGAGAAGCTCCAGGGCATGTCTGGCTGGCCCGGGACCTCAGTGAGTTCCTGAAAATGGAGGCAAATCGTACCGGAAGGAGGCACCACCTCTTTTGGTTAGTGTTTGCAGCTTTAACTTGGACTCCGTGAAATGTACATAGTAATATGGTGACCAAGAGTATTTTTCCAAGACGTGCTTCTGAGTCTATTGTTTTTCTTGCCTATTTTTAGCAGTGGTACCCGCTATCTAGGCAGTGGGTCCGGGAGCATTTGGACAACACCCTTCAGCCTCTGAGAGTGATAGGGAATCACTTCTCGGGCCCTGACACCCCATGACCGTCTAGGGCTGGGGGGGGGGGGGCTGTCTCGCGTTCGTCTTTTTTCCCTTTTTCCTCCTTTGGGCTATGTTGTGCTCAGGCTCCAACGGATGTTTTTCCTTTTCTTTTTCTTTGACGAGTGCAGTGTCTGGTCTGTATGTGGAACTCGGTTGTACTTTGATGATGCTTTATTTATAATGCGGAACGAAAGCTAGTTTCTAAGAGGAGGAGTATGGATATGCTCTATTCCTTAGTTGATTCAGGACTGCACATTAATGCATTGATCTAGGAATGGATACATATACGGGTGAAAAACACATACTAGCAAACCTTTTGGCCTCTGCCGCATTTGGACGATTTCCTTGTTACGTAACTCGAAAGAAGATGATCTTGGTAGTCGATTTTTCATAGATCATGCTTGTATGATCTGCAGACAACCATCACCACTGTGGGCTATGATCAACCTGACGTCTATGTAGAGTGTTTGAGAAAAACACTATCTATACGGGTTGCTTCATTCCCACAGAGAAGCTAGGCTAGTGACGGCGACTGATCCTACCTGGTAAGCACATATCTAGGCAGTGGGACCGGGAGCATTTGGACAACGCCCTTCAGCCTCTGAGAGTGACGGGGTATCACTTCTCGGCCCTTGATCCCCCATGAGCGTCTCGGGGGGTGGGGGGGGGGAGGGTATCTCGCGTTCGTCGTTTTTCCCTTTTCCCTCCTTTGGGCTATGTTGTGCTCAGGCCCCAACAAATGTTTTTCTTTGACGAGTGCAGCGTCTGGTTTGTATGTGGAACTCGGTTGTACTTGGATGATGCTTTATTTATAAAGCGGAACGAAAACCAGTTTCGAAGAGGAGGGGTATGCATATGCTCCAATCCTTAGTTGATTCAGGACTGCAAATTAATGCATTGGTCTGGAATGGATACATAATACGGGTGAAAAACACATACTAGCAAACCTTTTGGCCTCTGCGGCATTTGGACGATTTCCTTGTTACGTCACTCGAAAGAAGACGATCTTGGTAGTCGATTTTTCAGAGATCATGCTTGTATGATCTGCAGATGACCATCACCACTGTGGGCTACGATTCACCTGACGTCTATGTAGAGTGTTTGAGAAAAACACTATCTATAGTGGTTGCTTGATCACCACGGAGAAGCTAGGCTAGTGACGGCGACTGATCCTGCTAGTCGACCGAGCGATTGATGATTACGCTGAAGGAAAATGTACACATATATGCCCGTCGTGTTCAGCGACGGTTCCTGCTACTATTACAGTATAGTCTGGCGTGGCTAAAGAAAAGTACTTCCTTCGTCTCAAAATTTTGATGAATGTAGACACTATTTAGAATATAGATTCATCTAAATTTTAACAAACCAGCGACATTTATTTCGAGACGATGAAGTAGTTAAGTAAAAATCCTAGTTTGAGCTAATTAAGTCATTGAGCAAGCAGGCGATCGATCCCAAATAATGTTATTCTTGTGAGGAATTCTGCATTCCCAGTTGAAATAAGCTTCTTTTCTCTACCTTATTTAGCAGCGCGGATATGTATAAGTGAGCCACATGTCGTAGTTCGTGGAAGTGACCTCTAACGTTAGGAGTCATAGGTTTTGGCTAACCACTTAGTAGTGATCGGACTAATCAAGCCGTCGACTGAGACGCAACACTTATCTAGTCTAGTCGAACTAACATTCCCAATATCAAGCATATCTCGCAGCAACAAGTACAAATTGTACTACATGCATGCACCAATTAGAACCGGTCTACAAATTGTGCTAGGTGTATGTGAGCTGTGTCTGAATTAGGCTGCCAGCAAACCCGCCCGCTTGAATGGTACTACTCCTGTATAATAAAAGTTATTGCACATATCGTTGTTAAGATGGAAGAGCACTATAATAAAAGCAAAAGGCCTTTTTGGACAGATGTACAGTATAATAAAAGTTATGGCACATATCGTTGTTAAGATGGAAGAGCACTATACACTAAAATTACAAGTGGTTTACACCTGAGCTTTTGTTTAGCATGTGGTTCACACTCCATACGTCCTTAGTTTTCAGACAACAGTTTACACGTATGAACTTACCCAGCTTGGTCTTGCCACACAGTCTAATGCCGAAAAAAAAACATGCCAACCTGTTCTCTTCTTCATTCTATTTTGATCCGCAATGTTCTTCTTCATAAAATACCACTCCATTCGTCCTGAAACGGATGTCGCAGATTTGTGTAAATTCGAATGTATCTAGACACTATAAAGTATATAGATTCATCTAAATATACTTCCTTTGAAACATACATTCAGTAAATAACTGCATCTTAATTATGGAAGTACATTGGAAGTTTCTAGAAAGAGGCCCAAAAAACTAATATCACGATGTGTACAAAAACAATGCTTGCTTTTGTCTATATATATTTCTAGTTAAGATGCATGCATTTGGAAAGCTAATTCCAGTTTACACTATCGCTAGCTTTGCTGAATCCTGTTCCGCCACGCGCCCACATGCTGCGATTAATCTACGCTCTTAAATTACTCCTCGATCCCGATCAATCTCAATGGCTCGACGATGCTTTCCCGGCGCCATATCGATCGGCCGTGATTAAAAAATGCAGATCTTTCCTTAAGAGCAAGTACAATAAGTTTTAGTCGGCCGGAAAGCTAATTTTTTTATAGATATATGAGATGATGAAAAATAAATAGTTTAAGTATACTTTTAACTATAATATTCATATAAAAATAACAATGTTTATATGATATCTTAAAATTTCCTCCAAAAATTTCTAGAAGCAAAGTCCATGACGACAATCTCGTCCACTAACTTCTTCTCGATGCATAGAGTCGCCAAACCATTTCACCTCTCCTGAGACATTATAATTTCGAATAGTTCTTTAATAATTTCAACTTTTAAAAGCTTTTTTCAGCTGATGCAACAGTCACGGGCACAGTAAATAAGATCCGATAAGCGGTACAAATATTAGGATAACAATCCGCTTCCCTAACAAACTCAAAAAGCTCCATAGCAGACATTGATGTATTTGGCAAAGTGAACTCCATAACACTTAACTCAGAAATAAGTGCATTTAACTCAACATCACATATATCATGTTTACCATTTGTATCAGGCCGAGTAAAAGTTTTTGCAAATGTAGTGCAATGTTCTTTCAGTTGAGAACCATCCAATGCCTTCAAGGATGTCGAACTTATTAAAAACCCAAATATACTTTTGAATGACTGGAGTTCTTCAAATCTGTGCTAAGAATTCTAATTAGAATTAAGATTTAAGAACTACGAATTAGGGTGTAACCAGCAGAAACATGGGCGAGAGCGGACCAGTAGACCAGCAACCAGGCGGTCGATCGTCTCGTCGATGGTCTGGCATTCGCGCCTGGCGTCGATCGTTGAGGGCCTCGAGGATCTTCACTCTCGTATCCCGATCCGATATTCCGATCCAGTGGAGGCGACAGGACTCGTGCAGGAGGCGTACGATCAATTGTTGGTTCCATTTGTCTGGGAGAAAGCGAAGCGACCGACGTCGTCTAGGACTAGGAGTCGAGCGATTGGCCTCCGCCTCGGCCTCGCCCCTATACCCGTATCAATCGTCTCGGCTCAGGGTCTACAACAGCGGAAAAAAGGCCTAATTAATCCACCAGCCCAATAAAAAAATCTTTTTTTACGATGTATACTAGGCCTTTCTATACAACATATTTCTAGAAGGGCGTCTACTTTTTTTGGGCCCGGGGCGGCTGCCCCGCAGGTCCCCCCAAGGGCCGGCCCTGGTGCTCCTAGGCACTTGAGAGAGTGAAAGGTGACCATATAGTGCTAAAATAATATACTTTTATAGTTCACTAGTGTAAATGCTAGTTCTAACTTGGCTATAGATGACATGATACTTAGCTTATAGCTAGCAGCTGATTATACTATTGTCCTGCTCTAAGAAAATTAGTTGTTGATGTCCCAAAGTAGGTGGTTGGGCCGGATATTAATCCCGTCGCGCTCACAGCTGGATCGGAACAGATGAGTTAAAAACAGTATATTTTCTAGCTCGTCCTCGTACGTGTATTCCGCAGGAGTATAATAATACTGTTATTACTAGCTGCATGGACGTGCAGGTTAATTAAAGCGTACAGTACGTGTGTGCTGATCGACACTACCGCCCATCGGCCTCATATCAGTCGAAAATGGCCGTGTCCATCGGTGGTTCGCTGCCCAAGCATTCTAGTTAGCGGAATGGTGTGTGTGGTGTGGAGGAGTCCGCGTGAAAGAATGAAGGTATCCGTGGAGCCGCCGTTGCTCGTCATGGTGCTCGCGCTTTCGGCGTCCTTTGGTACCGGTTGTGGTCGACCTAATTACGAACAGCCTAGGTACGTGGCCGTCTCTTTCGCGGCCTATCCGTGTCGGCTCTCTCGCTTTCTCTCTCTCGTTGCGTTCATGTCCTTTGCTCCTCGCTTTATTACCGCGTGAATGAACATCCGGACGAATGGGAAAATATATATCTGGATCGACAAGAGCCTCCCTCAGAACCTGCGTCAGTTCAAGGTTTAACTAATACTACTCCCTCCGTTTCAGTTTACAAGTCCTGCACGTAGTTCTATGTCGCCAAGTTAAGCAACTTAGTATGATGTATATATTACAAAAAATATATCACCGGAAACTTTAGACTTTGTATTTTCCAATGATATAATTTTTATATTATATAATTCAAATTATATAGGTCAAATTGATAACCTAGATATACGCGTAGGCCTTGTAAACTGAAACGGAGGGAGTACTACTCGCGAGAGTAAATTACGGGCTTAATTACAGCTGTGCGTCCTGCTCCTGGCCACATGCCATGATGTGCGCGGCCTTAATTATTCGTGCTGTCTTTTGATGATCCTCTGCGTCCAACACCATGTAGTACATGTTGAAAATATAAATAGATATTATTTAATCTGGATAAATAATTCATAAAGCATGGTCATACAAATATCAATTAAATAGATCACGCAAACTAACAGAGTAGATGATCAGATTATATCTAAACAAGATAAATCTATTACATCTACACAAAACGTTAGAACTAGCCACTCTAGCATAATCTGAAAGACAAAGATTGAGATCACATACGGTGTGGTGGCGGCAGCAGTGACCGCACCGTTGTCGCCCATGCCGAGGTTGTCGAAGAGGTTGATGACGTCCGGACGGGAAGAAGTCGCCGTCCGAGAACTCGTCGTCGGAAGACTGTGGATGTCAGTAGTCGCGCTTGAGCGCTCCCAAAAAAGATAAATAGATGTTCTGCAGGACAACATCTCTGGTTAAAAAGGCCACCTAGAACACATTAAGAATCTTTATGGAGAATGCAGAATAAGAGAGCATTGCATCTTTATGGAAATGTAAATATTATATGGGCATACTCTCCTCTCAGCTGCTCAACAGCTTGTCTCCCAGCTCTAATTCACGGGATCTTCGATCACATGAAGTGGGTTACCATTGCGAACAACTCATTGTGTGAGTCTCAAACCCATCTCCCTTGATGCATTATCTATTATCACAGTACGTGATAAAACCATTGTGAGGGGATCTACCAAGTTCTTAGATGTTTGGATATAATCCAATGCAATAACTCCGGAGTTTCCCAGTTTCCTAACAGATTTCAATCTCCTTTTTCACATGCCTTGATGACTTTATATTATCTTTAGAACTGTTTCTTTGACGATCACACTTCGATTATCACAGTTCATCGGAATATAGGGTATTGGTTTTTCAACCACGGGTAAGTCCATCAAGAGATCATGAAACCACTCTACTTCAATAGTGTCCGTGTCTAATGCTATGAGTTCTGCTTTCATAATTGACCTCGCTAAGATCGTCTGCTTGCTAGTCTTCCAGGAAACAGTGTCAACAAATAACCCCTTGTGGCCTTAATATCACCAGCATCAGATATCCAATTTGAATCACTATAACCCTCAAGTACCCGTGGATACCTAGTATAGTGAATACCATAATTCGCAGTGTCTTTTAAATAGCGCAAAACTCTTTTAGAGCATGCCAATGATCATCTTCAGGATTTGACACAAATCGACTCAGTTTGCTTACAACAAAGGAGATGTCAGGCCTTGTAGCGCTGGCTAAATACATGAGCGAGCCAATGATTTGAGAATATCTCAATTGATATTTAGCATTCCTTCGATTCTTTCGAAGTAGCACACTCAGATCATAAGACATTGGAGAAGACTTGCAGTCGCTAAACTCGAAGCGACTCAATATCTTTTTCACAAAGTGGGACTAAAGTAGTGTAATCCCACCATTGTCATCCTTCAGTAGCTTGATGTTTAAGATTACATCAGCCACTCCCAAGTCCTTCATCTCAAATCAGCGAGATAGGAACTCTTTGACCTCCTCAATAACAACGAGGTTGGTCCCGAATATCGAGATGCCATCGACATAGAGGCACATAATAACTCCCTCGCCCCACCATGGCGATACTACACACACTTATCAGCTTCATTTAAAACAAAGCCTTCAATGGTTAAAGTTGTTTTAAACTTCTTGTGCCACTACTTAGGAGCTTGCTTAAGACCATACAAAGACTCTACTAACTTACACACCTTTCCTTGTTGACCATCTACTACAAATCAATCAGGCTAATCCATATAAATTTCCTCATCTAGCTCTCCATTTAGAAAAACTGTCTTAACGTCCATTTGATGAACGAGAAGACCATGTGAGGCAGCCAAGGATAGTAGTACTCGAATAGTAGTCAATCTGGCTACATGTGAGTAGGTATCGAAGGATTCTTCACCTTCTTTCTTGGTATAACCCTTGGCCACAAGACGTTCCTTGTACTTTTCAATAGTACCATTAGGCCTAAGCTTTTTCTTGAACACCCACTTACATCCTACAGGTTTGCACACATAAGGATGATCAGTGACCTTCCAAGTTCCATTAACTAAGATGGAATCTATCTCTCTATAGACAACTTCTTTCTAGTAGCCAGCATCTTAAGATGCATAGGCTTCTGAAATAGAAGTGGGAGTATCATCCACAAGGTACACAATGAAATCATCACCAAAGGACTTTGCAGTCCTTTGTCTCTTACTCCTTTTGGGAGCTTCATTGTCATCCTCCACAGGATCATCATAGTGTTCTATCAGCATAGTGGGTTCAGGAATTAGAACAAATTCCTGACTAAATGAACTAGTTATCTCCTGATTTGATGAGCTAGACATACCTTTCATGGGAAAGATATCCTCAAAGAAAGTCGCATGATTCGACTCTATAACCGTACCAACATGCATATCGGATACCTCAGATTTTACTATAAAAAATCTATAGCTAATGCTATGAAAAGCATATCCCAGAAAAACACAATCCACAGTTTTTGGTCCAAGCTTTCGCTTCTTGGGTATTGGAATATTGACTTTCGTCAAACATCCCCAAGTTCGTAAGTAAGAGAATTTAAGCCTTTTCTTCTCTCAGTCCTCAAATGGAGTCATTGTTTAATCCTTTACAGGAACACGGTTCAGGACATGACACACATTCATTAGCGCCTCCCCTCAACATTCCTTGGAAAGACTCGATGTATCTAACATGGCATTAACCAAATCAGTTAGAGTGCGATTCTTTATTTCAGCCAACCCATTTGACTGAGGTGAGTAGGGATGCATCCTCTCATGTATAATATCATGTTCCATACAGAATAAATCAAATTCGTTTGAAAAGTACTCTCTACCATGATCCGACCTTAGTCTCTTGATTTTAAGATCAAGTTGGTTTTCTGCTTCAGCTTTATAGATTTTGAAGTGATTGATACGTCCATTTTGTATTACTATTCTATGTCTTAATTCACTATTATTCATTGATATATTTTGTATTGAGAGGTGATATTTATGTTATTTCATCTATTTTTGCATGGTTGATGACTTTTAGAGCATGGACCGCGGTAGTCAGGATTCTGATGGAAAAGGTGCTGTTTGGAGGCAAAATTCGCGAAGATCAGAAGATCCGGGAAAATATACGGAAAATCCTATTTTTCCAGAAGACTAAGGATGCCAGAAGATGGAGTGGAGGTGGGCCAGAGGGGGCCCACACCACCCCATGGCGCGGGCAGGCCTAGGTCGCCCCTGGAGGTGGTGTGGCCACCCTGGCCCACTCCAGCCTCTCCCCTCTGGCGTATATCATCCTCCCGAAACCCTAAGACACGGGGAGCGACCACAGCAAGATTTCGCCGCCTCTGCGGGGCGGAAAACATCGAGAGAGAAAGATCTCTCCGGCAGAAAAATTTCTGCCGAGGAATTCCTTCCCGGAGAGGGGAGATCGTCGCCATCAACACCACCATCAAGCTGGAATTCATCGGGATCATCATCATCATCATCACCATCATCACCCTCATCAGCATCTCCATATTGCTGTAACAATTGGGTTGAATCTTGCATAGTTCTTAGGGAAAACTTTCCCAGTGTTGATTACTCCTTGTAGTTGATGCTATTGAGTGAACCATTGAATTATTGTCTATGTTCAGATTGTTGCACATCATTATTTCATCTCTGATCATGATCCATATGATATCTTGTGAGTATTTCGTTTAGTTCTTGTGGACATGGGAGAAGTCATGTTGTTAGTAGTGGAATTGTGTTGAGAAAGATTCAATGGTTTGTTAATTAAGTTGTGGTGTACTTCTTCTAGTGGTGTCATGTGAACGCCGACTACATGACACTTCACCTATATGGGCCTAGGGGAATGCATGGTGTATTTGGATACTAATCGTAGGGGTTGCCGGAGTGACAGAAACCTGAAGCCCCGTTAGGAAACCTTTGCACAAGGGACGTCAGGGTCTTAGAGTTTAAAGTTGTGGTTAGGTTTCTACCTTAATTACTTTCTTGTACTTGCGGATGCCTGTAAGGGGTATAATCGCAAGTATGTATTAGTCCTAGGAAGGTCGGTACATTAGCACAGGTTCACCCACACAACACTTAGCAAGCTAAAGAAGATTAATGAACTATATGAAGCAAAAGCACTTGACGATATTCCCATGTGTCCTCGAGAACGTTTGGTCATCTTAAGTAATACAACCGGCTTGTCCTTTGCTGAAGAAAGGATCAGGCCACTTGCTGCATTTATTCTTATTGTCTTTTATTTGCTCGTACTTTATTTACTTGCATTATCAAAAACCCCTAAAAATCCGTTCGCTAAGTATTTACAGAGAATTCCTGCTCTAAGCCACTAGCCAGCACCTTCTGCTCCTTGTTGGGTTCGACACTCTTACTTATCGAAAATACTGCTATACAACCCTATACTTGTGGGTCATCAAGACTATTTTCTGACGTTGTTGTCAGGGAGTGAAGCGCTATTGGAGAGTGGAACTGGTAAAGGAAACTTCTACTGTGATTATTGTTTACTTCAGTTAGTTTCTTTATTTTCATTATGGATAATTCGCTGAGTTTCATATTTCGTAATGCTACTACCGCTCCTAAGGTAGTAGATGAACCACTACCTGCTGAGAATGATACTTTTAAAATACCTACAAGAATTATTGATCGTGTTATGGATAACTATTATGTTGGAGATGGAACTGTCCATCTCGGTGATCATTTGCTCTTTATACACGAATTATGCGGGTTGTTCAAGTGTGCAGGTATTACAACAGATCAAGTCAAGAAGAAGTTATTCTCATTATCAATGAAAGGAAGAGCTGAAGAATGGTACAAGCTGCTAAAGAATGGTCAAGCTCTTGAATGGGAGGAAATAGTGCCTCTCTTTTATTCAAAGTTTTATCCTCCTAGTGAGATTCATAAAGATCGGAATCAAATATACAACTTTTGGCCTCTTGATGGAGAGAGTACAGCTCAAGCTTGGGGGAGATTGAAGTTTAATGCTCAAATGTCCCATTCATGAGCTCCCCAACAATATTATTATCAATAACTCTTATGCAAGGCTTTCTCTTCATGATAAGGATTTATTGGATGCTTCTTGTGCTGGATCATTTACACGCATGGAAGAAGAAGCTAAATGGGATCTTCTAAACCGTATTCAAGACAATCCTGAAGCATGGGAGAATGATAAAGGAAGAAAGTCAGGTATAAATTATTATTATGAATGCATTGAATCTTTTATGGCAACTGATGACTTTCAAAATATTAGTAATGCTTATGGTCTTGATCCTCAAGTTGTTACAAATTGTTTTAAGGATTTTGCTTCCTATATTGAAATTCCGAAAAAGGGACGGAACAAGTACCATGCACCTTATAAAGATATTGTTGATTGTGTTCCTGTTAAGAGTACTGAATTTTGCACTACTGATCATATCCTACCTGAACCTTATATCGAGAAAATACCCTTCCTGGATAAGGTATAGGAACATCCTATGATAACTAGTGTAATCAATAAAATTTCAAAGAGAACTGCAAAACCTGATGAACAAATAAACATTGAACCTGCTGTAGCAATTGTGAAAGACCTTGTTACTAAAAGTGTGGAAGATGGGCACATAGTCTTCTGTGAGGATGCATCTAATATTGTTTCACATCCTAATAGAACTAAAAAGGCTAGTGTCCCTGTGCTTTATGTTAGAATTGGTGATCATTGCTATTATGGTTTATATGATATTGGTGCAAGTTCAAGTGCTATTCCTTATGAGCTTTATAAAGAAGTTATGCATGAAATCAGTCCCTGCAAACTAGAAGAAATTGATGTGGTATTCACCTTGATAATAGAGAGACCATCTCTCCAATTGGTATTGTGCGGGATGTAGAAGTTCTTTGTGGTAAGATTAAATATCCTATTGATTTTCTAGTACTTGGTTCAGCTGCTAGTAAAACCTATCCTATCATTTTTGGTAGACCTTTCTTGAGCACTCGTGGAGCCATTATTTACTGCAAAAGAGAGAAAATTTTAACTAAATTTGATGGGGAATCTTATGAGTTTAATTTTCCAAAATTTACTAAAGAACCTTGTGAAAATGAAACCCATAATGAAGATTTTAGAGTTGAACAATTTGCTTCTATTTCTCTTGCTCCTAACAATGCTTTGCAGCAATTTATGAAAGACCACGAAAGTGAAATCTTCATGGAAGAAAGAAATGAGATTGACGAGAGTCGTCAACCTAAGATGCTTAAGCATAACTTGCCTGTGGAAGATTTGGTCACCACATTGCCACCTAAAAAGGATCCGGTCTTCGATCTAAAACCTTTACCTGACGATCTTAAGTATGCTTACATTGATGATAATAAAATATATCCTGTTATTATTAGTTCTAAACTTTCAGGGAAGGAAGAGGAAACATTATTGGAGGTATTGAAGAAGCACCGAGGGGCTATGGGCTATACTTTGGACGATTTAAAGGGAATTTCTCCAACTATATGTCAGCATGCTATCAATATAGAACCAGATGCAAAGACAGTGGTAGAACACCAATATCGTTTGAATCTTAAGATGAAGGAGGTGGTAAGAAAAGAGGTATTAAAACTCCTTGATGCTGGTATTATTTACCCTATTGCTGATAGTGAATGGATTAGTCCTATTCATTGTGTTCCTAAAAAGGGGAATTACCGTTGTGCCTAATGATAATCATGAGCTTATTCCCCAAAAAATAGTAGTAGGTTATAGGATGTGCATTGATTTCAGGAAAGTTAACAAAGTTACTAAGAAAGATCATTACCCACTTCCTTTTATTGATCAAATGTTAGAAAGGTTGTCTAAAAAGACTCATTTTTGTTTTCTTGATGGATACTCTGGGTTTTCTCAAATTGTTGTTAAACAACAAGATCAAGAAAAAACTACTTTTACATGCCCTTATGGAACCTATGCTTATAGACGTATGCCTTTTGGTTTGTGTAATGCTCCTGCTACTTTTCAAAGATTTATGTCTGCTATCTTTCATGGTTTTTGTGAGGAAATTGTGGAAGTTTTCATGGATGACTTCTCCGTCTATGGAACTTCTTTTGATAATTGTCTGCACAACCTTGATAAAGTTTTGCAGAGATGTGAAGAAACTAATCTTGTTCTTAATTGGGAGAAATGCCACTTCATAGTCAATGAAGGGATTGTCCTTGGACATAAAATTTCTGAGAGAGGAATTAAAGTCGATAGGGCTAAAGTTGAAGCAATTGAGAAAATGCCCTGTCCAAGAGACGTCAAAGGTATTCATAGTATCCCTTGGTCATGCTGGTTTCTATAGAAGATTTATTAAAGATTTCTCTAAGATATCAAAACCCCTCACTAATCTTCTTCAAAAGGATGTACCCTTTGTTTTTGACGATGATTGTAAGGAAGCTTTTGAAATTCTAAAGAAGGCTTTAACTACTGCTCCTATTGTTCAACCACCTGATTGGAGTTTACCCTTTGAAATTATGTGTGATGCTAGTGATTTTGCTATAGTTGCTGTCCTTGGGCAACGAATAGATAAAAATTTAAATGTTATCCATTATGCTAGTAAAACTCTTGACACTGCTCAAAAGAATTATGCTACTACTAAAAAAGAATTCTTAGCTGTTGTTTTTGCTTGTGATAAGTTTAGACCTTATATTGTGGACTCAAAAGTTACCATTCATATTGATCATGCTGCTATTAAGTACCTTATGACGAAAAAAGATGCTAAGCCTAGGCTTATTAGATGGGTGATGCTCTTACAAGAGTTTGATCTACATATTGTAGATAGGAAATGTGCTGAAAATCCAGTTGCTGATAATTTATCTCGATTGGAAAATATCTCTTTTGATCCTATACCTATTAATGATAGTTTCCCAAATGAGCAGTTGGCCGCAGTAGGGTTAAGCTTGCGAGGGAGCCCTTGGTATGCTAATTATGCTAACTTTATTGTCTCCAAGTATTTGCCTCCAACTTTGACAGCTCAGCAAAGAAGAAAGTTTTTTTACGATTTGAGGCATTATTTTTGGGATGACCCACACTTATATAAAGGAGTGGATGATATTATGCGAAGATGTGTTCTAGAATATGAACAAAAGGAGATATTGCGGAAATGTCATGGTAGTGCCTATGGAGGACATCATGCGGGAGATAGAACTGCACAAAAGGTGCTACAATCAGGTTTTACTGGCCTACCCTTTTTAAAGATGCAAGAAATTTGTCTTATCCTGTGATGAGTGTCAGCATGTTGGTAACATTTCTAGACGCAATGAAATGCCTATAAAATACTCTCTAGTTATTGAACCCTTTGACTGTTGGGGATTTAACTTTATGGGTCCCTTTCCTCCCTCAAAAGGTTATACTCATATTCTTGTTGTCGTTGATTATGTTACTAAGTGGGTAGAAGCCATACCTACGAAGAGTGCTGATGGGGAGACCTCTCTAAAAATGCTTAAGGATGTTATCTTTCCTAGGTTTGGAGTGCCTAGGTATCTTATGACTAATGGAGGTTCTCATTTGATTCATGGTGGTTTTAGAAAGACCCTTACTAAATATGATGTTAATCATAGAATTGCTTCCGCCTATCATCCCCAAACTAGTGGACAAGTAGAGCTTTCAAATAGAGAAATTAAATCCATCTTGCAAAAGACTGTTAATAGATCTAGGAAAAATTGGCCTAAAAAGTTGAACGATGCTTTATGGGCTTATAGGACTGCCTATAAAAATCCTATGGGTATGTCTCCTTACAAAATGGTTCATGGGAAGGCTTGCCACCTACCTTTAGAATTAAAACACAAAGCTTATTAGGTAGTGAAGGACCTTAATTGAGACTGCAAACTTGCTGGTGAAAAAAGATTATTTGACTTAAGTTCGTTGGATGAATGGAGGAGTGAAGCATATGAGAATGCTAAACTCTTTAAGGAAAAAGTTAAAAGATGGCATGACAGGAGAATTCTTAAAAGAGAGTTCCATGTTGGTGAAAAAGTTCTATTGTATAGGTCTTGTCTCAGATTTTTTGCAGGGAAGCTAATTTAAAAGTGGGAAGGACCTTTTGTTATTGAAGAAGTGTATCGTTCGGGTGCAATAAAAATCTCCTCTTTAAAGATAACACTACACAAGTGGTGAATGGTCAGTGACTCAAACACTATATTGCTGGAGATTCTTAAAATGAAGATATTGAAGCTATTCAAGTAGTAACTCCGGCAAAGTTTATCAAAGACCAAGTTTAGAGACCCGGAGAGTCTATTTTAGAATAGGTAACAGTTCTGGTAAGAAAAGTTCCATGAAAAATCTGTCCAGTTATATTTTTGTAGTTTTTATCCAACAGGGAAAGCAACGAAGCAAAAGAGGGACGAAAATGGAGCCTGGGTGGCTCACACCACCCTGTGGCGCGGGCCCACCCCTGGCCGCGCCACCAGGTGGTGTGGCCGCCCCGGACTCCGTCTCCCACCCATTTTCTCCTAGTACCTTCCTTTTGTTGTAAAACTTTGTAATATATAATCCCCCGGATCCCCCGAGGTTCGTATATCGTGTTCTCATCGTGTTTTCGTTTCGATCTGTTTCTGCCAGGAACTATTCTTAAGGTTTAGAAGCACAATGGTCTCCGCCAATGATAAGGGCAAGGAGCCTATGGAGGAAGATCCCCAAGACCCCGAGCTGGAGAAGGAGATCAAGAGTGAAGTTGAAGAGGAGGCAAAGGAAGACCAAAACCCGCACACCAGCACCACCATTGCAAGCATTGGAGTGTTGGTGAACCCTGCCAAGGTTAAAAGGACTGCACGGATGTCAACGGGAGGGAAGCCTCCGTGTCACTATTTGGCTCCACAGTCACCTTCTCCACGCACCAAGAATCCCTTCCATACCCTCATCCATGAGCATCAATACCAGAATATGCCCAAGGAGAAACTACCCTCCAATTGGGATTTGCCTCGTTCTAACCATGCAGGAAAAGAAGACTTCAAGGAGGAAGAGTGGGGAAAGAACCGCAAGAGCTGGAATTCGAAACCCGACATGATCATGAGCCGTATTTAGCAAAACTCGGAGTTGATTCGTAATCTCACCTTCAAGATTGAGGACTTGGGGAAATTAATCAAAAGGCTCATCGAGAGAACACCACCACCACCGAAGGAGTAATCCATCATCAGGTTTTGGCATCCCCTTGGTTTGTTCCAAGCTTGGGGGAGTGCCGCGGTATCACATCACTATCTTCTATCGTTTTACCTTTTTAGTAGAGTCATATCATGAATAGAGAAGTTATCATGTAGGATGGTTTGCAATGTGGAAGTGTCCCCTCTCTTGTTAGATATGTATCCCTTGGTGTGAGTTGCCGTTATGGAATATTAATGAAAAGTTCTATCATTTACTCTTTTGCATATCTTATATTAGTTTTCAATTGCTACTATATGATTGATCTTGTTGTTGTTATTGGTATCACTTTGGCATCATTGAGTTAATTTAGTTGGTTTTGGCAAACTTGGCTCGGTCAGTAGCAACACTATTTTTGAGAGTTGAATGAAAAAGATAAAAAGTACTCTTAAAGAAATATAATTTCATCATCTTTCTTTCTTGATTTACTCATAAGCTTACTATTCTCTAGTTAAGATCTTTTGTGCTTCCAAGGAAGATTGCAAGTTTGTTTTTATCATTTGTGTGTTTGTTTGTTTCCTTCAACTCTTATACTTGCTACCCAGCCTTGCTAGCCAAAAACCTGTACTGAGAGGGAATTCTTCTCGTGCATCCAATCCTTAAACCAAAACCTATGCCATTTGTGTCCACCATACCTACCTATTAGCATTATTTCTATTCCAAGTAAATTCATGTTTTTATCTACCTTCCGAATTAAACTTGTTATGTGAAAATTAGTGATTAAAGCTCTCACGAACTTGATGGCACACTTTACTTTCTTGCACTTAATAAACTTGAACCATTGTGTCCATCTTTGTTGCGTATATGGTTGCGCTTTATAAGTTGAAGTTAGCAGAACCATGCTGTCATGGGGAACGCTTTCAACATTGCATTGGTACTTTGTACCTAGTTGATATGATGTTCTTTTGCCTATGTGTGTTAGAGAAATGCCTGGGCCGCTAGCCTAAGCCATGCCTAATCATGGTGGAAACTTGCAGCATAACCATAATGAGCATTCTATGAAACATCCTCAATAAAAACCTATACAAATAGAAAATAAAAAGATCGCTGAGATGCTCATTGTCTGTTTGCCTTGTCATTTTGATTATGGGATAGCTCCTGTATCGTGTGCAAGGGGTACCCCATTGGCGGTTATCTATGATACATATGTACTTACAATGACAAGAGCTTACTCGTGACTGAAGTTGAGTAGCATGAGGTTCGATCTTCGTAAGTAAGGGGCATTAGACTTCAATTTATAACTTGTAAAGCATATCTTCTTAGTTGTGTCACTTTAACCTTAATCACCTAAAGATGCCTACGATAGGGGCAATGAAAGCTGAAAGCTAATAAGTATCATAATTTTTGGAAGCTCTTTATGAAACTTGAAATTCCCGCATCCCTCTGCGAAGGGCCTTTCCTTTACTTTTTAGTTGAGTCAGTAAACCTATTCCCTTCTATCTCATCAAGTATTTTGACTTTTTGTGTTCCATTCATTCATATGATGATTTATTCAATCATGTTTCTTATGTTCCTTATTTTGCACTTTGCTCTTATCTTAGTGAGTATTACTTTGAAAGCTATCTTTGAAAACCAGTTATTTGTGAACTCCTGCAAATTGTCAACTATTCTTCGACCAAGAGCTAAGTTTGCAATTACCAATTATGATTTACTTTATGTATCCTTATTGTGTTTCCTTTACCTATTTCAAGTTAAATTGTATAATAGTGAGTTGTCTTCTATTATGATTTATGTATTGATGAATGTGATGCTTCTTGTCCGTATTGTTTTATCGACCCTTCACTCCATAAACCTGAGGTCATGTTTATTGAGCTCATTTTCGCTTGGGGACAAGCAAAGCCTAAGCTTGGGGGAGTCGATACGTCCATTTTGCATCACTATTCTATATCATAATGTACTGTTATTCATTAATATATTTCATATTAAGAGATGATACTTATGTTATTTCATCTGTTTTTGCATGGTTGATGACTTTTGGAGCATGGACCTCTGCAATCAGGATTCTGATGGAAAAGGTGCTGTTTGGAGGCGAAATTCTCGAAGATCAGAAAATCCGGGAAAATACATGGAAAATCCTATTTTTCCAGAAGATGAAGATTGGTAGAAGGAGGAGTGGAGATGGGCCACAGGGGCCCACACCACCCCCTGGCGCGGACCACCCTAGGCCGTGCCACTAGGTGGTGTGGCCGCCCTGGTCCACTCCTGGCTCTCCCCTATGGCGTATATTATCCCCCCGAAACCCTAAGACTCGGAGAGCGACCACAGAAAGATTCCGCCGCCTCTAAGGGGCGGAAAACACGGAGAGAGAAAGATCTCTCCGGCAGACAGAATTCTGCCGAGGGAATTCCTTCCTAGAGAGGGGAGATCGTTTCCATCAACACCACCATCAAGCTGGACTTCACCGAGATCATCATCATCATCATCATCATCTCCACCAGCATTATCATCACCACTTCGTACAGCTGTAATAATTTGGTTGAATCTTGCATAGCTCTTAGGGGAAACTTTCCCGGTGTTGATTACTCCTTGTAGTTGATGCTTTTGAGTGAACCATTGAATTATTGTCTATGTTTAGATTGTTGCACATTATTATTTAATATCTGATCATGATCCATATGATGTCTTGTGAGTAGTTCGTTTAGTCCTTGAGAACATGGGAGAAGTCATGTTGTTAGTAGTGGAATTGTGTTGAAAAAGATTCAATGGTTTGTTAATTAAGTTGTGGTGTACTTCTTCTAGTGGTGTCATGTGAACATCGACTACATGACACTTCACATATATGGGCCTAGGGGAATGCATTGGTATTTGGCTACTAATCGTAGGGGTTGCCGGAGTGACAGAAACCTGAACCCTCGTTAGGAAACCTTTTCACAAGGGACGTTAGGGTCTTAGATTTTAAAGTTGTGGTTAGGTTTCTACCTTAATTACTTTCTTGTACTTGCGGATGCTTGCAAGGGGTATAATCGCAAGTATGTATTAGTCCTAGGAAGGTCGGTACATTAGCATAGGTTCACCCACACAACACTTAGCAAACTAAAGAAGATTAATGAACTATATGAAGCGAAAGCACTTGATGATATTCCCATGTGTCCTCGAGAACGTTTCGTCATCTTAAGTAATACAACCTGCTTGTCCTTTGCTAAAGAAAGGATTGGACTACTTGCTGCATTTATTCTTATTGTCTTTTATTTACTCGTACTTTATTTACTTGCATTATCAAAAAACCCTAAAAATCCGTTTGCTAAGTATTTACAGAGAATTCATGCTCCAAGCCACTAGCCAGCACCTTCTGCTCCTCGTTGGGTTCGACACTCTTACTTATCGAAAATACTGCGATACCCCCCCTATACTTGTGGGTCATCAGTGCTAAGTTTCTCGGTTCCACAGTCGTGTGAAACTTGCGGGGTTGTTTTGCTTGCACACAAACTCGGCACTTAGAACCTTTGACAGTGGTAAATTTCGGCATTAAACTCATATTGGCTAGCCACATCATGCAACTAAAGCTAATATACAAAGTCGTGAATGCAAAATATTGGACTCATTAGCATTGCAAACATGATTATTAACTTTAGTACATGAGTCTGACAAAGATAAGCAGAATAGACCTCTGCACCCATAATTATTTCCGACAAATTGTACATACTTAGGAATTATAACTTTATTGGATCTAAAAACCAACATAAAACCATCTCGACATAGAAGCGATCCGCTGACGAGATTGTTATTGATGGAGAGGGTACGTGCTGCACATTCTTCAGTTGTACGGTCTTCCCCGAAGTAAACTTCAGATTTATCGTACCAACACTATGAATAGAAGCACATGAGCCATTTTCCATCATCATGGAAGAAGTCTTTGAGACTTGATAAGAAGAAAACATGTAAATATCGGAACATACATGTGAATTAGTACCCTATCTATCCACCATTCGGGATAATAACATACTGAAAGGGTAGTAGGTAAAATACTGTACCCAGCATCCTTCATACTAGTATCGCTAATAACAACATTTGTGATCTTGCCGTTGTTCCCTTGCTGCCGCTTGTCAAAGCGATTACGGCAGCTAGGAGCCCAACGGTTAGACTCACCACAGATGTGGCAAGAGCTTTTCTTCTTATCATTTTTCTTTTTGAAGTTGATTGAGTGTGTGGCCTTGTTCTTGCCATCAAACATCCTTTTGCCTTTAGATTTGTTTTTATTCTTGAACTTGTGGGATTGAAAGTTTTTCTTCTGTACCAGATTAGCACTAGAAGCTCCCTCAAATCCTCGAGCACGTGTGTCCTTTTCTCCCGCCTTCTCTTCCACATGAAGAGACCTAATGAGATCCGTAAAGTAAAACTCTTATCACTTATGTTTCAAAGAAGTAGCAAAATTCCTCCATATGGGGGGAATCTTGGCAATAATGCCTCCAGCCACAAACTTGCATGGTAAGGTACACTTGAACTGTTCAAGTTCTTTGGCAAGTGATTGTATCTTATTAGCTTGCTCAATGACGGAGTGCTCATCAACCATCTTGTAGTCATAGAATTGCTCCATGACATACAACTCAGTGCCAGCATCCAAGACTCCAAACTTGGCCTCGAACGCATCCCACGCGTATTTGCCATTATCAAATGACATGTATGGGTCAACAATATTGTTCCCAATAATACTAAATAGAGCCGCCATAAATATGGTATCAGTTTTCTTAAAGGCCGCTTCTTGCTCAGCAAAAAGATCTCCTTCAGATTTGCCAAGAGTGGCGCTATAGCAGTTTACATTTTCAAACCATAGAATTGCTCTCGTGCACAATCTCTTATAGTGCATACCATCAAAAGAAGGTGGCCTAGTAGCCACAACTACACCAGTGGAATTCAATTGCCTATAGTCAGGTTTTTGGATTGTTGAAAATATAAGCAATAATCCATATGATTTAATCAAAATAAATAATTGATAAAGCATGATCATACAAATAGCAATTAAATAGATCACGCAAACTAACGTAGTAGATGAATAGATTACATCTAAACAAGATAAGTCTATTACATCTACACTAAACGCTAGAACTAGACACTCTAATATAATCTGAAAGAGAGATAGTGAGATCACATACGGTGTAGCAGCGATGGTAGCAACATTGTCGCCCATGTTGAGGTTGTCAAAGAGGTTGGTGACGTTCGGGAAAAAGTCACCGTCCGGGAACTCGTCGTCGAAAGATGTTGTGGATGCCAGTAGTCGCGCTTCCCAAAAACCTGATCACCCCTCACCTGTACAGCTTTACAAGAGGCAGCGTTCCGGAGGCCTACTATCCCGATCTGCGGTGCACGCTGCAAGACCGAATGGGGAAGACGAAGGAGGCGGTGCAATAGACCAGAAGGAGACGCGTGTGACAGGTAGTACCAATTAGGTTTAGCGCAGACGCTTATATAGTGCAAGACAGGGAGATCGTGGGGCTCAGCCCACGTACGAGTCGGTAACAACCCACGTTCCAGAAAGTTTGGAAATGGCTCACTAATTAACGCGTCTGTTAATGACTCATAATTAATCCATGATTAATTTTCCTGAACAGCAAAAATAAAGCTCGGCTTGGCAAGATTCCCGCAACTCATAGCACGCACGTGTCGTGACGAGGCGAGGCAAGCGGTGTCGGAGGAGGAGTGCGCGAGAGATTATATTTTTTTCACACCTTAGTGAGTGGTAGAACAACCTAGTATATAAGAAGGTGTAATTCTCACTCAACTATTAATGTAGGACTAAACTTTAGCACCACTAGCACACACATGTGATGCCACAAATAATGGGCTAAAGATAATTTCTGAATTTGTATTTCTTATGGGCTAAAAGCCCACATGTAAACACTCAAATTCCAATAATCCCCCACAAAGTCTCGTTGGCACATCACATCACTTTTATTTCAGAATATTGTTAAACTTCCACGTTAAACTTCATGCTACACTAGCTAGCAACTTGAATAGTGGACTATGCATTGAACTACAAGTTTTCTGTATACTAGTTTCACAAAAAATCTAGACCGGTACAGGGCTACCGCTGGGTTCCCTGCGGTTTGGAGCTTATGCGTCATACTCTAGGGCCTTTCATGAGTTTATTAGAGAGCACCCAACTCTCATGGACTGCGGCGTTTAACAGTCAAACTCATATAGGTGTGTTGCTCAATAGAAGTTCTGCAGGACAACATCTCTGTTTAGAAAAGTCACTTCGAACACATTAAGATAAATATCAACCTGCCATGAAGACTAAAAGAGTATTATATCTTTATGGAGATGTAAATATTATATGGGCATACTCTCCTCTCAGTTGATCAACAGCTTGTCTCCCAGCTCTAATTCACGGGATCTCCGATCACATGGATTGGGTTACCACTGCGAACAACTCATTGTGTGGGTCTCAAACCCATCTCCCTCGATGCATTATCTATCACATTCATGATAAACCCTTTGCGAAGGGATCTGCCAAGTTCTTAGATATTTGGATATAATCCAATGCAATAACTCCGGAGTTCCTCAGTTTTCTGAGATATTTCAATCTTCTCTTCACATGCCTTGATGACTTCATATTATCCTTAGAACTGTTTACTTTGACGATCATAGTTTGATTATCACAGTTCACCAGAATAGCGGGTATTGGTTTTTCAACCACGGGTAAGTCCATCAAGAGTTCATGAAGCCACTCTGCTTCAACAATGGTTGTGTCTAATGATGTGAGTTCTGCTTCCATAGTTTATCTCGTTAAGATGGTCTCCTTGCAAAACTTATAGGAAACAGTGCCACCACCAAGTGTAAACAAATAACCATTTGTGGCCTTAAATCTCATCAACATCAGATATCCAATTTGAATCACGATAACCCTCAAGTACCTGTGGATACCCAGTATAGTGAATACCATAACTCGCAGTGCCTTTTAAATAGCGCAAAACTCTTTTAAGAGCATGTCAATGATCATCTCCAGGATTTGACACAAATCGACTCAGTTCGCTTACAACAAAGGATATGGCAGGCCTTGTAGCGCTGGCTAAATACATGAGCGAGCCAATGATTTGAGAATATCTCAATTGATATTTAGCACTCCTTTGATTCTTTCGAACTAGCACACTCAGATCATAAGGCGCTGGAGAAGACTTGCGGTGACTAAATCTGAAGCGACTCAATATCTTTTCCACATAGTGGGACTAAAGCAGTGTAATCCCACCATTATCATCATTCTGTAGCTTGATGTTTAAAATTACATCAGCCACTCCCAAGTCCTTCATCTCAAAGCAGCGAGATAGAAACTCTTTGACCTCCTCAATAATAACGAGGTTGGTCCCGAATATTAAAATGTCATCGACATAGAGACACATAATAACTCCGTCACCCTCACCATGACGATAGTACACACACTTATCAGCTTCATTTACAGCAAAGCCTTTAATGAATAAAGTTCTTTCAAACTCCTCGTGCCACTACTTAGAAGCTTGCTTAAGACCATACAAAAACTTTACTAACTTACACACATTTCCTTCTTGACCATCTACTACAAATCTATCAGGCTACTCCATATAAATTTCCTCATGTAGCTCTCCATTTAGAAAAGCCGTCTTAACGTCCATTTGATGAACGAGAACACCATGTGAGGCAGCCAAAGATAGTAGTACTCAAATAGTGGTCAATCTGCCTACAGGTGAGTATGTATCGAAGAAGTCTTCACCTTCTTTCTAGGTATAACACTTGGCCACAAGATGTGCATTGTACTTTTCAATAGTACCATCAGGTCTAATTGATAAAGCATGATCATACCAATAACAATTAAATAGGTCACGCAAACTACAAGAGACTGGAAGGAGACGCGTGTGATATAGTACCGATTAGGTTTAGCGCAACAAAAGTAAAGCTCAGCTCAACGAGATTTCCCGCAACTGCGCGCCGCGTGGCGAGACGGGCGGCGTCGGAGGAGGAGTGCGGGAGAGGTGTTTTTCTTCTCACACCTTAGTGAGTGGTAAAACAGCCTAGTATATATAAGGTGTAATTTTCACTCAACTAGTAATATGAGCTAAACTTTAGCACCACTAGCACACACATGAGCTACCATAAATAATAAGCCAAAGAGAATTTCATAATTTATATTTGTTATGGGTCAAAAGCCCACGTGCAAACATCTCAAATTCAACGGTACATGATCAACAGCCTGACCGGGCAGCATGCATGATCAACCACGACGCAGTGCAGATCCTAGCGTTAAATCAGCAATACTCAGGCCAGGCCAGGCCACGGTTCCAGAGAAACCAGACGCGCATGCACGTCCGGCCGCCGCTCGCGACCGCACCGGCACCGCCGGCACATGACGTCGCTGCGTGAAGCGTGCGGGCTCCATGCGTGGCACACTCGCTCTGGGAGGTTGTGCGTGGCGCCCACGGCCGGCCGGCCGCGACAGCCCATGCATGCAGCGCGCGAGGCAGGGACGGGGCATACGAGAGCTATTCTTTGTTTCTGCTTCTGGCCGCACCTTGTGCCCGGCCATCGCTACCTAGCTAGGTACATGTACCCGCATCATGGTGGATAATTAGTTAAGAGAGCAGGGCGCTGAACCTTGTCTGTATATGTAGCTCATAGCATGTTCAAATATACTACTAGTGCATCACATATATGGACGTATATTTGTGGATCTCCAATCATGCATGACTACTGCATTTTTGTCCATTATACATACTTTCATATGTTATACAGTAACATATTTATAGTTATGTATTCATGGGTTTGTTGCACGCCATATATTACATCTGTTTGTAGACATAACATGTTTTCGTAGGCTAAAATAGCTGGAATGTTTTATAGTATTTATCTAGACAACTTTTAGTGTGTAAATGCATGTAAATTTAGATAAATCTATATGAAATCTATTTCAAGACTGAGGGAGTATAAGGTAATATGTATGATTTCGTTTTGCCTCCGGAGAAATAACGAAGTTCATGCATGTAGCACCAAGTAGCTGATCGAGGACCATTGGTCTAGGAATCAAATACATATGCGGGTGGAAAACACATAGTAGTAGTACTACGTTTGGAGGGCACGTAGTAGTAGCAAGCTTTTGGCCTCTGCCTTATTTGGAAGATCTTTTAGTTGTGTTTCGAAAGAAGGTGATCCTTGGTGGTCGATTTTGTCCAAGATCATACACGTCTACGTGTCGGGATGGGCTAAGCCTGGCCCGACCAAAGTTCAAATAAAGTAGCATGATCTGCTGACGATCAACGACACTGCGATCTTGATCTGACCTATACCTTACAAGGAAGGGCTACGAGCCTACGATATGCACAGTTTGTTGAAGAGAAATCCTATATACGGCCATACGGGTATCTTGATCACCACGGAGAAGCTTGGTTGGTGACGGCGACTGATATTGCACGGTAAGCACATATGCGTGGTGACGCCACCCTGCTACCCAGATGCCTAGGACAAGTCGACCGTGCAATTGACTACTCTCTCAAGGAAATGTCCACGTGTGCTCGTCGAGTTTTGAGGCTGTTTATTTGCTCCTACAACAGTCAACAGTATAGTTTTGCACCCTGAAAGATAACTAATCAAGTAAAGATCCTAGTTTGAGCTAATTAAGTAAAACTGAGCAAGCAGGCGATCGACCGATCCTTAATAATCTTACCCCTGTGAGGAATTCTGCATGCGCAGTTGAAATAAGCTTCTTTCTCTATCTTATTTAGCAGAGCGGATATGCATAAGTGAGCCACACGTCGTAGTCGCAGAAGTGTGTCATCTGACGTCATGAGTCATAGGTTTTGGTCAACTACTACTTAGTAGTGATCGGACTAATCAAGGGATCGACTCGAACGCAGCACTTGTCTAGTCTAAGTCGAATTAGCATTCCCCAAACAAGCATGTCACAGCGACGAGTAACATAACATTTCGGGCACTCCCTGCTTGCCACCAATGTAATAGAGATTAATTGCAATGTTAATGTTGAAGTGTGATTTAAATTCATGGGGCGAACTTCTGACGGGACGAGGGAGGCCCGTCGGAGGGAAGTTTGGGAGGGTATGAATCGTCACCACTGTTTATAAATATCATACCTCTTGTAAGCCACTAGTTAGGGTTTATCTCTAAACCCCATGGTGTTGTGTCCACACTCAACAAGATTTGTTGGATGTCGCCATAGTTTTTTCCATTTTTCACCGGAGAGGTTTTCCACGTTAAAAACATGTGTCCATTGTGTTTGGTTTGTTTGTTCTTTGTTCTTTTGCTTGCCGCATTTATAACAGTTAACCAGTAAACACTTAGCTAGGCTATCGAGAAAATCCATTAGTTCTTCCGAAGAGTCGTGTAGCATCTGTACACACATGATGGCCATTAGTTCTTCCGAAGAGTCGTGTAGCATCTGTACACACATGATGGGAGGGGTGAGATGATATTTGTCTTGTGTAGTATGTGGCCTTATCGAATGGTCTAAACTAATTGGGTCATTTTTATGCTAAAGGTTAATTTGGTAATTTTGCTCAGTTTTACAGCGGTATAATTGGAGTTTTGCTTATAACGAATGCCAAAGGTTAATTCGGTAATTTTTCTCAGTTTTCCAGCTGTATAATTTGTGTTTTGGTTATAACGAATTCCAAAGGTTAATTCAGTAATTTCGCTTAACTCTTACCCTTTGGATTATTTTGGAGGAAACTTGTGCAATTTAAAATAGTGCAACACTGAAAATGCACCTCACCATGAAATATACCACTACGACAAATCTGAGATAGTATATCGAATCTCGACCGTACGATCGCTTCACATGAACGTCCCATATTGTGTTGGTTTACCGCAAAACAAGCCCCTATGAATAATAACCCAATATTGATGGAGTACTCAATATTATCCTAGTACAAGAGCATGTCCTGCTGAGTACAAGAGCCTGTCCTGTTGAGTCGTCACGGCCGATTCGTGCAGTCGATGATTGCTGCCGGTACTTTTTTTTTTGGAAATGAGCATATATTAATATCACACGGATATCAATTACACCCAGCCTCTGCAACAACGCATACCCTAATGGCAATACGGATGCACACAGCCAAAAAAAAGAAGAAGAATTACAAAAAAGAAAAGTCCCGTTGCAGGAATCCGATCCTTAGCAGCAGCGACACTACCACCTCCAAAACAACACCAGAAGTCCAACCCCTCCAAAAGCGACGCCTCCAAGAAGAAAACAGTGCGCAAGCGCTGTCATCGCCCGATCAAAGATCTTAGGTTTTCACCCTAGAGAAAGTCCTCGCTCGCAAAGCAATGCCTTCTGCAAGGTCATTGCCAGGCACAACCAATGAAGGCCAGACCTTGGGTTTTCACCCTGCAAGATAAGACTGTGAACTCCTCCTATGATGTCGCCCTCTCTAACAGACGTTGTTGCGAGTCACAAATATCCAAGCCAGATCCTCATCGCCATAAAGACTCAATCCACCATAGCACGCCCACATGTCTCTGCCTTCATGACGTTCTTCGTATCTGACTTCACCATGTGTATCATCAAAGACATGTCGCATGATGATAACAGGTAGCAGAGCTTCACCGCGCTCCCACTGAAACCAAACGGCCAGCAAAAAACACAGATGCGCGTGACCGAATTCCTTCCGATCCAGCAAGCTCCAGCCATATGCGCCCATGGGAGTTCGCCGACGGAGCCTTCTAGAACCAGACACTCTGGCCAGATCAATGGAGACTCTCATCAAGTAGATCTTCGTCTTGGTGCGAGAGAGATCCGAGGACCACCCCCTTTATTCAAGCCGAGCCGGCAGCCCCCTCGCCACCCGCTGGCCGCCGAGGAGGAGGCTCAACAACCAAAAGCCGAACAACGAACGACTGGCCACCGGACATAGAGCAGATCTAGGCAGCTGCACGATCCGGACCAGCGAGGTCTGAGCGCCGCCTCGAGATCCCGATGCCAGCTCCGCCATGCCGTGGCCAACCTGGAACAGATCCAGATCCATGCCCCATGCAGACGTTGCCGGCTCGATGCCGTGCCTGGCCGCCAGTGTCCGCCATAGCTCCGCCGCCTCGCTCCCTCCTTAGCCACGAGCGCACGCTCAAGGCGTCGCCCCCGCACCCCCAAACCAGCCGCCCTCCGCTCGTAGGGCAGGCTGCCGGGGAAGCGCCTCTCCTCCCGCCCATCTTAGATGGCCGGGCGCCGCCACCACCGCCAGGATCGGCGGCGGCGACGGCCGGGACAGCCGGTACTAGGCAGGTTGGCATCGCTAATAAAACAAGATGTGCATGACAGATCCAATTTTTATGAAAAGAACATGCATAGTAAGTGAGTGGTAAAGCAAGCTGAGTGTTCTGAATAGATGCTTACATCGAAATAATTGACTTCAATTGTCTAAATTTCCATGATATATTAAAACGTGTTTAAACACATGAATTGAATGTAGACAAACTCACGTTACTTATTTTAGAAGGGGACGAACGGGATAAAAGTTATTGCACATGTCGTTGTTCAGATGCAAGAGCACTATTCTACTACTAAAATTGCACTCATGCAAGTACACTGGAAGTTTCTAGAAAGCCCAAAAACTAATATCCAGCACACAAGGTTCAAAAGAGAAACACGGTGTGTACAAAACCAATGCTTTGCTTTTATAACTATATATTTCTACTTGTGATGCACTTGGAAAGCTAATCCCAGTTCACACTCGACCTGTCGCTAGCTTTGCTGAATCCTGTTCCGCCACCTAGCCACTCGCGGTGATTAATCTACATATGATCTTAATAAATTACTCTGTGCCTCTTTCCGATCGACCTTAACGGCCCGACGATGCTTTCAGGGCGCCTCACAACGCAATTGATCGTCGGCCGCGATTAAAAAAATACAGATCTTTCGTTTAGAAAATTAGTTGTTGATGTCCCTAAGTATCTGGTTGGGCCGGATATTAATCCCGTCGCGCTCACAGCTGAATCGGAATAGATGAGTTAACAATAGTATATTTGCTAGCTCGTTCTGGTATGTATTTGTTGATAGATTTTTATCCTTAATTTAGGTTAGGTTAGGTCATACCAATATATATGATAAAACAAGTTTGAGACCAAGATTCCACAAATTTTCCCTCCGATTGACCGCAGTAGGAGTTTTCGGCTACATGGTGTCGGACCTTTTCAAATATCATCGCATGCTTCTGAACAGGCTTACAGCCGGGGTTAGGTATTGCATATCTCAACATCCCACAATACTTGTACACATATGCTATGGTCAGATGTAAATTCTCATGGGATTCCAGCGCTCCTCCGGGGATTAGTTACCACCGAAACCCTAGACCGGGCCCCGCAAATCTACCAAAATACCGAGTGCTCGGTCATATAAAAAAAATATAAAAAAATGATAAATGATAAATGAACAGAAAGTTAAAGTAACATAAAAAAAGTTAATACAAACATAACTAAGTCATATAAAATAAAAATGAAAAAGCTACACCTATTGTCCTGGCCGTCGGCATAGGTCAATTAGGGCTGTCGGCTTAGCGCTGACGCTGTCTGTGCGCCATCAGTCCACGGGCTCGCCAGCGACACGTGGCAAGGTACTATGTCGAAGTCTAAGGTGCGCCGACAGTAGCTATCAGCTTAGCTCTAGGTAGGCTGAGGCTGAGCTACGCCGAAGGTTGCCATCGGCATAGCTCCAGATATGCTGAGGTTTGCTACTGACGATTTTTTTTCAGTTGTGGTCATAGCTTCAGTTACGCAGATGGTAGCCGTCGTCATAGATTCCGGCCTTCGACGTATAACCCCTTTTCCTATAGTGATTACTTCGTTCTATTTTTATCCGAACAATTCTTCTTCGTAAAATAATTCTACGAGACCTGATGTACAAATTCAGCCCCGCGGACCAAGTTCTGCAATTGACACGTGGCACATGCGACAGTTTGGATCTTAACAATATACAACCGGCCGCTGCGAATGGATGGGACACGGCAGGAAGAGGATTCAGAATTACTACTGTAGCTTTCCAAATGCATCGTACCTGGAGTTGGAGTAGATAACAGCAAGCATTGGTTCTGACACACCGTGTTTCTTTATAAACCTTGTGTGTTGGATAGATTAGCTTTTGGGGCTTTCTAGAAACTTTCGGTGTACTTAGAGCAAGAATAATAGTATAGTCAGCAGCGGGCTGTAAACAAAGTGCCATATCATCTATAGTTGTCTTATAGTCATCATGTACAATAGTTAGCTATAAAAATATGTTGAAATATAAGGTGGGCTCTAGGCCCATCTAACAATTTCTGAAAATCCCTAAGGGCCCATTCATGCTTGGCAAGGCAAGTAGGAAGAGTTTAGTCCCACATTGCTAGTGGGGAGAGATGAGCACCAACATATAAGGTGAGCTCTTCTACCATTTGCATGTGGTGTGAGAAGAAGAAGAGGAGCTCCACACGCGCGCTCCTCCTCCGACACGCCACGCCACGCCACGCGCGAGCCGATGTGTTCTGTCTTAAGTGCTGGCGTTACTAGTACTTTATTACAGGCGTTTCAGTCCTTCATTGCGGGCGTTTCTTTCCGTTGAACCGTCCTGGCCACGGTTGACGGGTGAGCAGGCCTCCGAAACCACGCCCTCTCGAGATCCTGTACGGGAGAGGGGCGATTAGGTTTTTGGGGAGCGACTGCTCGCCATCGTTCGACTGCTTCCACTACATCAACGCCTTCTTCATCGCCATGGCTACCACCGCTGAGCAGGCTGCCGCTGAGAAGAGGGCAACCGACGAGGCTGCTGCCACGACCGCTGCTACTTCGGCCAATTGGCCTACTGGAGGATACTACATGCTTATCCCTCTTCTGCTAATTTCGATGTGCATAGTACTAGTGATTTCTGTAGATGTCTCTACGATTTGCCTAGTATTGCATAGTTACATAATCAAGTATCAGCGTGTCCACATCATATTCATGATTTATTCCTGGATTAATATAATCGGAAAATTGCCTAGATTCCTAACAATCCAAAAACCTAATATGTGTAGGCATTTTTTGATTCAAGGTTTTGCTGCTGTACTGAAACCTGCCCCGTTTACGGGGACGTACTTTAAACGTTGGCAGACCAAAACCACCTTATGGCTCACGGCGATGAACGTGTTCTGGGTCGCCGGTGTCACTCCCACTGGAACGATTGCTCCTGATCAGGAGAAGGCGTTTACGGAGGCCACCGTCGTCTTTGTTGGAGCCGTTCTGAGCGTGATTGGAGATAAGTTGGTTGATGCATATTTACATGTGCGGGTCGCCAAGGACTTGTGGGAGGCACTCGAATCCAAATTCGGTGCAACTGATGCTGGGAGCGAGATGTACATTATTGAGCAGTTCCACGATTACAAAATGGTTGAAAACCGTTCTGTATTGGAACAGGCTCATGAAATACAATGCATCGCAAAGGAGCTTGAGCTCCTGAAGTGCGAGTTACCGGGCAAATTTGTTGCGGGATGCATAATCGCTAAGCTCCCAAATTCCTGGAGGAACTTTGCCACCACTCTGAAACATCAGAGGCGTGAATTCTCAGTAGAGGATGTCATCAGCCATCTGAGTGTTGAGCAGAATTCCAGGGCAAAGGACTCGCATGGAAAAGGAGAAGGGATCTCAGTTGCCAATGTGGTACAAAAGAACTTCAACTCCAACAAGTCCAAAGGGAAAATGGGTGTCCAACAGAATACCGACTTCAAGAAGAAGGGTAACAAGAACTTCAAGAAGGATAAGAAGAAGAGTGGCTGTTTCACTTGTGGTTAGGAGGAACACTGGGCTAACAAGTGCCCACACAAGTTCAAGAAGCCAGGGCAGGACTCTAAGACTGCCAACATGATCGTGAGCAACAATGAAAGTGGAGCATCTGGGTACGGTAATCTTTTTACTGTATTTTCAGTTAGCCAGTCTACCGATTGGTGGATTGACACAAGTGCAAATATTCATGTGTGTGCTGACATCTCATTGTTTTCTTCTTATCAGGTCACAGGGAAAAGCTCCGTACTGATGGGGAACAACGCGACTGCTTCTGTTCATGGTGTTGGCACGGTCGATCTGAAGTTTACTTCGGGAAGGATCGTGCAGCTCAAGAATATGCAGCATGTCCCCGCCATCAAGAAGAACCTCGTTAGTGGCTCCCTTCTCTGCAGAGAAGGTTTTAAGTTGGTCTTTGAGTCTAATAAAGTAGTTGTTACGAAATATGGACTGTTTGTTGGAAAAGCTTATGAATGCGGAGGTCTGTTCCGCTTTTCCCTTGCGGATTTTTGTAATAAAGTCGTGAACAATATTCATTCGAACGTTAATGAAACAAAAGTTTGGCATTCACGTCTTTGTCACATTGGTTTCGGTTCTATGATGCGGTTAGCAAAACTGAATTTAATCCCGAGTTTCACTTTAGCCAAAGGTTCTAAGTGCCATTCGTGTGTGCAAGCAAAACAACCTCGCAAGCCCCATAAAGCTGCGGAGGAGAGACACTTGGCACTGTTAGAACTCATATATTCTGATCTGTGTGAGATGAATGGTGTGTTGACTAAAGCTGGAAAAAGATACTTCATGACACTAATAGATGATTCCACTAGATTTTGCTGTGTATATCTGTTAAACACTAAAAGTGAGGCTCTACACTACTTTAAAATCTATCAAGCAGAAGTTGAGAATCAACTTGAAAAGAAGATTAAAAGAATCTGGTCAGATCGTGGTGGAGAGTATTTCTCTAATGAGTTTGATTCTTTTTGTGCGGAACATGGTATTATTCATGAGAGGACGCCTCCCTATTCACCTCAGTCAAATGGGGTTGCCGAACGGAAAAACCGTACTCTAACATATTTGGTTAACGCCATGTTAGATACATCGGGTTTATCCAAGGCATGGTGGGGGGAGGCTATATTGACATCATGTCATATCCTGAATAAAGTTCCGACAAAAGATAATGAGATTACTCCCTATGAGCAATGGGAGAAGAGAAGAACAACACTCTCATACTTACGTACATGGGGTTGTTTGGCGAAAGTCAATGTGCCGATCCCCAAAAAGCGTAAGCTTGGACCAAAGACTGTGGATTGTGTTAATTTGGGTTACGCTAAGAAAAGCGTCGACTATAGATTTTTAGTAGTGAAATCTGAGGTACCTGACGTGGAGGTCGGTACAATTATAGAGTCTAAAGATGCTACATTCTTTGAGGATATTTTTCCTATGAGAGATATGCCAAGCACTTCTAGACAGGAATCAAAAGAGACTCCTGAGCCTGCCATTCCAATGGAATATTATGAAGAAACACCTGATGAAAATCCTAAGGAGGACAATGAGGAAACCCTTGGTAGGGGCAAGAGACAAAGGACTGCAAAGTTCTTTGGTGATGATTTCCTCGTATACCTCGTGGATGATACTCCCACTTCCATTTCGGAAGCCTATGCATCTCCAGATGCTGACTACTGGAAAGAAGCGGTCCGTAGTGAGATGGATTCCATCATGGCTAACGGAACATGGGAAATCACTGATCGTCCCTATGGCTGTAAACCATTGGGATGTAAGTGGGTGTTTAAAAAGAAACTTAGGTCGGATGGTACTATTGAAAAGTATAAGGCTAGACTTGTGGCTAAGGGTTATTCCCAGAAAGAAGAGGAAGATTTCTTCGATACTTATTCGCCTGTGGCCAGACTGACCACCATTCGAGTGTTACTCTCGTTGGCGGCCTCGCATGGTCTTCTTGTCCACCAGATGGATGTTAAGACGGCTTTTCTGAACGGAGAGCTAGACGAGGAAATCTATATGCAACAGCCTGATGGCTTTGTGATAGGTGGTCAGGAAGGGAAAGTGTGTAAGTTACTGAAATCTTTATATGGCCTGAAACAAGCACCTAAGCAATGGCATGAGAAGTTCAACATAACTTTAACATCTGCCGGCTTTGTTGCTAATGAAGCCGACAAATGTGTATACTATCACTATGGTGGGGGCGAAGGAGTTATACTGTGCTTGTATGTCGACGACATACTGATACTTGGGACAAACCTCCAAGTCATCGAGGAGGTTAAGTCATTTCTATCTCAGAATTTTGAGATGAAGGATCTTGGTGTGGCTGATGTTATCTTAAACATTAAGCTACTGAGAGATAATGAGGGTGGGATTACGCTTCTACAATCCCATTATGTTGAAAAAGTTTTGAGTCGTTTTGGATATTTGGACTGCAAAATTTCTCCAGCACCATATGATCCTAGTGTGCGAATCCGAAAGTTTGAAGGCACATGTAAGGATCAACTAAGATATTCTCAGATCATTGGTTCACTCATGTATCTAGCTAGTGCTACAAGGCCTGACATCACGTTTGCTGTGTGCAAACTGAGCCGGTTTGTTTCTAATCCGGTTGATGATCATTGGCGTGCTGTTGAAAGAATTATGCGCTATCTGAAAGGTACTATGAGCTACGGACTTCACTATACCGGGCATCCGTCAGTACTTGAAGGGTATTGTGATGCGAATTGGATCTCTGATGCTGATGAGATGAAAGCCACAACGGGGTATGTGTTTACCCTTGGAGGTGGTGCTGTTTCCTGGAAGTCTTGCAAGCAAACGATCCTAACGAGATTGACAATGGAAGCAGAATTAACAGCATTAGACACATCTGGTGTCGAAGCAGGATGGCTTCGAGATCTTTTGATGGACCTGCCAGTGGTTGAAAAGCCAGTACCAGCTATTCTTATGAACTGTGACAATCAAATTGTAATTGTCAAGGTAAAAAGTTCAAAGAACGACAAGCAGTCCAACAAACACATAAGAATGAGATTAAAAGCTGTCAGAACTTTAAGAAACTCCGGAGTGATAGCATTGGATTATATCCAGTTGGCTAAGAATCTGGCAGATCCCTTTACTAAAGGGCTATCACGTGTTGTGATAGAAAATGCATCGAGGGAGATGGGAATGAGACCCACATGAGTTGCCATGGTAGTAACCCAACCTATGTGATCGGAGATCCCGTGAAGTAGGATCTGGGAAAACAAGCTAGTGGTTAACTGAGGAGAGTAGTTTACTAACTCACTCCGCTGGATATACAATACTCTCAGAAACTGTATGGCAGGTTGACTTTTGTCTTAATGTGTTCCAAAGCTTCTATAAGCAAGATGCTATCCTACAGAGCGATCTTTGGAGGAACACACCTATGTGAGCCCGACTGCTGGTCACAGTCCATGAGATTGAGGTGATCTCTAGTAAGCTCATGAATAGGCCAGGAGTATGACTAATATGCTCCACCCGAGGGGTCATCCTTCGGCAGCCTAGTACTGGTAAGACTTTTAGTGAAACTCCTTTACGCCAAGCTCACAATTCAAGGCATAGTCCATTGCTCAGTTGTAAAGGAGTGTAGCTATTTGTTCTAGGTGGATGTTCAACCCTAACAGGTCTCCACTGAAAATACCGGTATATCAAAACAGTGTTGGGAACAGAGGACAATACCATGGGCCTTAGGGATCTGGTGGGGGATTGTTGAAATATAAGGTGGGCTCTAGGCCCATCTAACAATTTCTGAAAATCCCTAAGGGCCCATTCATGCTTGGCAAGGCAAGTGGGGGAGTTTAGTCCCACATTGCTAGTGGGGAGAGATGAGCACCAACATATAAGGTGAACTCTTCTACCATTTGCATGTGGTGTGAGAAGAAGAAGAGGAGGTCCACACGCGCGCTCCTCCTCCGACGCCCGCCTCGCCACGCCGCGCGCGCCACGGGGTGCGGGATGCGGGAACCTCGCCGAGCCGATGTGTTCTTTTTGTCGCACGGAACCGGGATACAAACGGTTGCAACTGAAATGCTAATGAGACTTAAACGTTTTGTCTTAAGTGCTGGGATTAAGGGGTTAACGTTCTGTCTTAAGTGCTGGCGTTACTAGTACTTTATTACAGGCGTTTCAGTCCTTCATTGCGGGCGTTTCTTTCTGTTGAACCGTCCTGGCCTGTGCCTATATACGGAGGAGGCCGTCCTCTCCGGGAGAAACAGAACAGAACCATCTGCCTCCATCCCTTGTCGTTCCTCTCACTGCTGCAGCCTCCGGTGATCCCACCCCGTTCGCTGCGTACACGACTGACGGGTGAGCAGGCCTCCGAAACCACGCCCGCTCGAGATCCTGTACGGGAGAGGGGCGATTAGGTTTTTGGGGAGCGTCTCCTACGCGACTGCTCGCCATCGTTCGACTGCTTCCACTACATCAACGCCTTCTTCATCGCCATGGCTACCACCGCTGAGCAGACTGCCACTGAGAAGAGGGCAACCGACGAGGCTGCCGCCTCTGCTGCCACGACCGCTGCTACTTCGGCCAATTGGCCTACTGGAGGGTACTACATGCTTATCCCTCTTCTGCTAATTTCGATGTGCATAGTACTAGTGATTTCTATAGATGTCTCTATGATTTGCCTAGTATTGCATAGTTACATAATCAAGTATCAGCGTGTCCACATCATGTTCATGATTTATTCCTGGATTAATATAATCAGAAAATTGCCTAGATTTCTAACAAAATATACTACTTTATCAATGTATGGTCCACCTTCCACTCTCATAAAGTGTCTAGGAACACGTACTAGAGCTGGCTCTTGCATGAGAGCCCACTTATCCTCTCTCTTCTCTTCTCTCTCCTCCAACTAAGCAAAACTATAGTATTTAAACTCTTGTAGCCAGCTGAGTCACCCTTATTGTACTTGCTCTTACCCGCCTACATACCACCATGAGATGCAGTTATTTATTGAACGTATGTTTCGAGGAAAGTATAATGCGGATTTTAACAGAAAATAATTCTACGACACCTAGTCTACATATTTACTCTCGTGGACCAACTCTTACCGACTGACACGTGGCTCTTAAATTACTCCGTCCGATCGACCTTAATGCTTTCCCCGTTCCTCACTCTGTCGCTGTTACGGCGTCATCGATCATCAGCCACGACTAAAAATTCAGATCTTTCGTTAAGAAAATTAGTTGTTTGTGTCCCTAAGTAGCTGCTTGGGCCGGATATTAATCCCGTTCCGCTCACATCTGAATCGGAATAGATGAGTTAAAAACAGTATATTTGCTAGCTCATCATCGTACGTGTAATTCCCGTAGGAGTATAATACTGCTACTAGCTGCATGGACGTGGTTAGTTAATACGTAGAGGTGTACCGTGGTTGTGACTAAATAGGCACAACAGATTGACGGTAATTTCTGCTCTTTAGCTAGTGTCTGTGTCTCTGGAGGACCTGTAAAATGCAGTTTTCAGCAGCCTGATGCCGGCAGAAGTGCGGTAAATTAATCAAGTGCGAGACGCCTTACTACTCCTCGACCAGCTTGGAGCAACCCGCCATCTTCATGAAATGATCAACATGATCATTGGGTTTTCCCCCTTCTTATAATGAAAAAAAGGCAGAGCTCCTGCCGTGTACGTCAAAAAAAAAAAAAGACTACACCTAGCAAGCTCATGAAGAATTTCGTTGATTGAAAATTTTCGAGAGAGGTGTTTTGCCAAGAAATATATACAAGTTAATTAGCCGTCTTCTGGGTCTTCCACTAGATATAAATAAACATCCATGAGAGCTATTTCGTGTCCTGGGTTCTAGCTAGAGATCTTGGTGTTTGGAAAAGTTCAAAGAGAATATTTTTAAGTTAGAAAATCCAAAAAATTGGAATGGGTACGTAGACGTAACTGTAATTTTTTGATACAAAATACATCATATTGTGGGCTAAATAATCCATAGAAACATTGATATGTAAAGGCGAAAGAAAATTATTTTTCCTTCCAACATTTGATTTTTTGTGCAGATCACAGATGAAAATATTCCGATGTAATTTGGTGATACATATATAGTGGAGTAGCGATTATATTTTACTTTTATACTTCCTCCTTTCGGAAATATAACATATCTAGCTTTGTGAAATAAATGTATCTAGACATCTTTTAGTGTATAGGTTCACTCTAAACCTCTACGAACCTATACACTAAAAGATGTTTAGATACATTAGATTTACAAAGCTAAAACGTCTTATATTTCGAAACGGAGGGAGTATATGCTTGATTTCCAGAATTGTACTCCCATGACCGTGCTTGTTTAGTGGTTAGGAATATGCATTCCGTGCAAACAACAAAATGAAAGCACCCATGAGAGAGAAGTCTGGCGTGCAGGAGCATCTCGTTCTCAAGGAAGGATAACCATATTGGGGCTGCGCGCGGCAGGACATATTTAGCACACCGTGGATGCATGTGCGGATTCTGCCGGAATTCGGCAATGGCAATGCGATTCCTGTGTGCAGCGTGCGGGTGCATTCTACTCTACGGGCCGGTTCTGTCAGTTTAGGCTGTGTTTGGTCGGCCCGCACGGCCGTTTCCCGCCCCGGGCTAGAACAAATAAGATCGTTTAGAGAATCGCACGAGGGACCAAACTCGTATTGCACGGGTCTTAAAGCACCTAAAATCTTGGACTACTAGGAATGCTAAAATCGGGCGCATTTGCAGGAACAGGCCCTGGGAAGCCAAGAGAGGGCACACGACTACACGCGGGAAGAAGAGCGGGAGACGGCGCGACGCATCGAGAACACACGCCATAAATTGCCTCACCGCTCGCTCACCACTTCCACTCTCTCCCCATTCACAATCGCTCATCCTCCTGTCTCTGCGTCGACGGTTCCTCTCCCGCCGCAAGATCGAAGACCACCGCGGGGTCAGGAGGGGGAGGCAGATCTAGGCAAGGACTGCACTTCTCCTGCCTATAGCGGATCTTCTACTGCGACCGCGACTGCCTCTTCCCCTTCGTTTGCAAGCCCCAAGATCCAACACCCGCAGCAATGGCAGTAAGTCCTTGAACCACCAACTCTGTTAGCCTTTAGCAGCACCGATCTATTGGTTACCGTGTGATTCTCCTAGTATGATTGACATGCACGGTAGATTTGTACCGATTTGTGCTAGTTTTGGTCGATTTGATGGGTTAGGGTCTTTTCTTCCGTTGTTACGTCTTTGTAAGCACTAGTTCCGCCGTTACATTTGTACCGATTTGTGCTTGTTTGTGGCTAGATGTATGCCCAGTTTTAGTTTTAGGTTTTCGCAGACCGTGAAAATTGGGGATTATTATACTGTTCATGTTCTTCACCATCCATTTTGTCAAGGTCATCTTGGCACCTGGGTTAGACCTGCTGCCTATCCGTGATGGCTTCAGGCCTTTCCTCGGCACTGTGACGAGGACGATCATGCCGAAGACGAACACCGGATGCAGCTAGATGGTGAAACCCTGGGATGTCAGCGGAAGGATTTGCCTTGACCAGCGGTGGGCTGGTTTCGCCATTGCCCACCAGATCAGGATCGGGTATTTCATGACCTTCAAGATGCTGAAGGGTGACCTGTTCAAGGTCACCATCTTCGACTACAGCATGACTGAAGTGATGAAGAAGTGCCCGGAGCATGATCTTGCTCTTGCCATGATTGACCCGTAAACTTTGTTGTGAACTTTGTCTAACCTTGTTGCTATGAACTTTATACGTATGCCGTATGGTTGCATTGCTACAATGTTTATGGCAGCGTCGTTAAATATGTTCTACTGATATATATTTTGCTAGTTTTGAGCATATTAGTATGTGCATGTTGTGGTTTAGCCTTACTTGTGATGTCTGGTAAGCTCATCATCTGGAGAAAAGGTTACCAGACCACACGAAAATGCTGGAACCAAACACGAGCGCAATCCTTTCTCCTAGGCCTAATACATCCTATCAAATAACATAGTCTCATTTATGTCCAAGTCCTGAATAGTATCAATGCGGGCTACCAAATAACTGGGAGATTTTGGCCCAGATACGAATTCGCGCGTGCAGTACTTGTGCGTGCAACTTGCATGGGGAGGGAGAACTCACACCGGAACCATACACGCTCTTACTACTGGTTCTGGCACACTGAAAGTAGGCACCCGGAAAATAGGCTAGAGGCATGGTGACGCGACACGCGAACAAGTGGCTGAGATTGTTCAGACCAGACCGGCCTGCGCGATCAACCCTACTCCATCGCGTGAATCCCGGCCGGCCCCTGGTCAACACCGTTGCCCGTCGCCAGTCGGCATCACGGCCGTGTACATCTGCGGTTCACTGCTGAAGCATTTTGGGTTAGGGGAATGGTGTGTGTGTGATGTTTCTACAAATAAATTATGAACAAAACACACAAAAAATTGAGGAAAAATTCATGAGAGCTTAGCTTCATGTTTTTAGTTCTATACCAACTACATACTAAGCACTCGATGATACCTGGTTGTTGATCCGGGAGCGCGAAATACATAGTTACCATGAGCGAACCGATAAATGAGCAAAGAAACAGTCAATGGAAAGTCCTTGATAGATATTTTGCATATTCAAAGATTTAGTGTTTTGTACATTGATGTATCTCTTCTTCTTAGTTATTCGTAAAATAGATAATTATGCATTCAAGAGACATCTGTTCGAATTAGAGGTCAACTTAGTGATATTTAAGGAAACTAAAATAGATATGAACATGTACTATTATCGGAGTTCATATGATTAGCAAGAATTAATTTGTGAAGAAATACATTTTCCACAATAAAAAATCAAAGAATTTTAAGTTGTGTCTGAAAAAGGAACAACAAACATTAGTTCTTTCATAATATATGCTTCAAATTCATTCCAAGTAAATTTTCAAGGAGAAAGTTAAAATTGCATCAAAAAGTGACGAAATCTTTATATAGTTGTTGACGTTGTTAATTTTGTTAATTACAAAAACACAAAAATACATATAATGATTAAAATCGTATGTCGAGAAAAAATTGTAATTGCAAGTAAGTAAACTTGTTTAGTATAAATTATGAAATCACACATATGGTTACATCTATATGCACAACATGGGAGGGGATACCAAGAATTACTCAAAAACATTAGTAGAAATTGCATAAGCTAGCAACTCATCATTGTTGTATGACTAGCGACTTTAATTTTTCGTTGCATTGACTTAAAGGGTATTTGGTTCCGTGGAGCTCTAGCTAACAGATTATGTAATTAAACAACATACCTTGCCTGGTGGCCAACATAGCCTTTGCACTTGGCAACCACCGTGGACTGTTTTGACTCCAGATTGTTTAGATCTTAATAATACTCCCACATGAGTACATTTGTAGTAACATTCACATATTTGGGTCTTTTCTGAAGGAAATATGCCCTGAGAGGCAATAATAAAGTTGTTATTATGTATTTCTTGTATACGATAGATGTTTATTTTGCATGCTATAATTATATTAATAGGAAACGTCAATACATGTGTGTTTAATAAATAAAAAGGGTTCCTAGTTATGCCTCTGTTCCAGACTAGCTCGTTGATTAACAAGATGATCAATGTTTCCTGATCATGGATATTAGATGTTGTTAATAACGAGGTCACGGCATTTGTGAAATGATGTGATAAACATTCATCCAAAGTATAGCATTACGATCACAGTCATTATGTTTATATTGCTATAACATCATACGAAGTAATTTTAGTCCTTAGACCATGAGATCATGTTAATTGCTAATACCAGAATAGTATCTTGATAACATCAAACGTCACAACGTAACAGGGTGACTATATATAAATGTGGGTTCAGTGCTACGAAGGTGTTATGTTGAGGCTCATGAATCAAGAGTGAAATTTGTCTACTCTGGGCCCTCTCGATGATATCACATTAAGATAGCTTGCAAGCAAGTGATGTGATCACTAGAATGTTATATCACGAGAACGAGAAAAAAGTGCATGTCGGTAACGAGATCAAACTAGGTATTTGGATACCGATGATCGAATTTAGGACATGTATTATATCATGAGACAAAGAGATTAAGTTACTAGCGTTAAAGGTTCTCACGATCATAGAAGTCACCGTTGAATGTGCAGGAGTCAGTATGGATCTCCAGGTCCCACTTCTGATTATTGATCTGAGAGGAGTCTTAATCATGTCTGCATTATTTGCAAACCATAGGGTGACACACTTAAAGGTTGCCGGACACCATTTTGGAGAACATATGTTTCAGACGAAAGAATTACAAAGCGCATAAATTGTTTCGATAAAAACCAGAATTGTTTCGGGTGAAATTGCAGAAAGTGGTTATGCATGTGATATTGAAATGTTGCAAGGGGATTTTATATGAATGTTTGTTAATTAAAGTAATTAACAAAATTCTGAATAAAATAAATAAAAGAGTTTTATTAATTGAGAGTTGCATGAAATTTGATGAAAATTTAATGCATGTGAGTGGAATTTTGGGTGGAGCTTGAATTGATGTGAGTGGAGCTTCCACCACATGAATGAGGAAGAAGTGGGGGCACCTCCCTTGGCCGCCGGCCATGGGAGGGGAGGAGGCCCCCTCTCCTATGAAAGGCCCCCCTCTCCTCTCTCACAAAGCACACTTCCTCGTGAAGGATATCTCATCCCCTCTAGATATTTCCCCATGGTCTCGGATTAGCGAGATACATGTTCCCGGTGGCCTTGCATCTGGAAGGAGTTGCTGTTTCCGCTGATTCGCTGGAGCGAGAAGGTGGAGGTTGTCCGGTGGCTTGAACGTGTGTGCGAGGACGGATGCGTTGCTGATTTGCGGCGCTAGGACTTCCACACGATCTTGAGATCGGCAAGCGTACGACTACATCATCCACGAGTTTCAACTCGTTAACAAAACTCTGTTGTCTTCGAGGGTAAGTTCTCCATGGATGTATATTCACCCGTTGCTCTGTATCTAGTAGATATATCTTGGCGTATAGTTTTCATCGTAGGAATTTTTTTGTTTTCTATGCTGCGAACCAAACATTTCCAACATACACATATTTTATTTCTTTCTAATATACACATATTATGGACAAACACACAACACAATAATCAGAAGACAAACGATAATCTTTAGCAACTCACAGAACCATCTCAATCGACACCTAGTTCTAGCATCTCTATGGCCTTTGCATTAATTGCCCAAGGAACTGAGATTCGAGACGTCAATAGTCCTAGCCGTTTTAGTCTTTCTTTCTTCATATGAGGAGTCTTCATACGAGGACGTCGTTCTCCCACTCCACCGCCGATGTCGCGATTCCTCCGCGACGTGCCGCCCCAAGGCCGTAGGACTTCGTCGGTCCTGCGACACGTGGCGACGTTCTCCACGACGACGACGAGCGCCAGGGCGACCGCTGCTACTTTCGTGTGGCGGAGTGTGACCGACGCTAGCAGGAGGGGGATGGCATCGACCACCATGATGTCTCCCTCCCCAGCGGCTGGCACCTCAACCTAGAGAGGGTTCTGGTGCCACCCGCGTCGAAGAAGGGGAAGGCACTAGAGGCGGAGATGTGTTGCCGCATCGCCAAGCTCCCACATGCCGTTTGGTGGAAGAGCACCTACCAGAGTAAGGACTACTGGAACAACTTCCTGGCGTGGGAGCACAACGCACGACACTCGTCTGCGTTCCGCGGCGAGCTCGAGCCCTGGCAATTCTATGAGGGCGTCCCCAACTACCCCTCCTCCGGCAACGACGATGACCAGGATGATGAGGCGAGGGCGAGGGCAGCGACCACGTCATAAAGTAGGAACCGGGTGCCCAGCCATTGTCCCAGGAGTACTAGGTCCCCATGGCGGCTGACTACGACGAGGATGCCATCCTGAACCAGGTCATGGCTACATTTGTGGAGGAGGAAGACCCCAAATGGGTGGGATACTGCGACGCCGTAAATTATCTATGAATCTACAAAATTCCAGTAAGTTAGTGCTCCTTTATATTTAATTTGAATTTCAAATTATTTTAATGTCTACGGCCAACGGGACAACACGGATAAGTTGGGTCACACTGCCGGATGCACCGAGCAGACAAGCCGGACCATGACCCAAGTTTCTCCACGAACCGATCCACACTTAGTTAGCGGAACGGTGCGTGACGTGTGGAGTCCGTGTGAAGGAAGGGATCCGTGGTCGTGGAGCCACCGATGCGTCGCTGGTGGTGTGGCGCTCGCTTTCGGCGAGACGAAGGAACGCACGCATGCACGAGCGCGTCGTGTTCCCGATTCGTTCGAGATACGACGCTCATCGGCGTCCTTCGGTACTGGTCGACGTAATGAACGGCCTAGGTACGTGGCCGTCTCTTTCGCGGCCTATCCGTCTCTCTCTCCAGGTCGTTGCGTTCATGTCCTTGGCTCGTTTTTTTAACCGCGCGATGAATGAACGTCCAGACGAATGGGAAAAGATCTGGATCCTCAGAACCTACGTCAGTTCAAGGTTTAATTAATATACTAATACTCGCGAGAGTAAAATACAGGGCTTAATTACAGCTGTGCGTGCTGCAAGGAGTGACCCTGGCCGCTGCGCATGATGCACGCAGGGGCAATTAGACAGCCATGCAGCGCGTTGCAGGGACGACGACGGTGGATACGAGAGCTCGTTTTGTTTCTGCTTCTGGCCGCACCTTGTCTGTGCCCGGCCATCGCTAGCTAGCCGGCGAAGAATCATGGTGGAGTAATATATGTCTGTAACATACGTTCAAATATACTACCGCAATGCATGTTATGTTCGTACAGTTTGCTGATCTCGAATTATCATGCGTATACGTAGCGCATTCTGTCCGCCGTATACTTGCATAATGTGCCGTGCTTTGGGCTTACAGTTGTGTACTAGTAGTACTCCCTCCGATTCATATTACTTTTCGCTAAAATGAATGTATCTTAGCGACAAGTAATATGGATCGGAGGGAGTAGTAGATTCTTGGGTTGGTCTGGGATTCGATACATTCGCCAAGGAAAAGTAGCCAACTTTTGGCCTCTCTGCCGCGTTTGGAAGTTCTTCTGGTTACGTTTCGGAAGGAGGCGATCTTGTAGTAGATTTTTCCTGGATCATGCACGTCCGCAGGTCGGGCTGGGCTAAGGCTGGACCGACCAGGGGTTGATCTAGCGAGATCTGCTGACGACCATCGCCACCGCGCGTGCCGGCGGGCTCAACCTGATCCAACTAACAAGCAAGAGCTACGATCGATCTGACGTCTATGTACAGTGTTTGAGAGAAACCCTATATACGGGTTGCTTCATCGCCACGGAGAAGCTTGGCGACCGATCTTGCATGATAAGCACATATGCTACCGGCTACACCCAGATGATGATGATGATCTGATCGCCTAGGGCTGGTCGACCGAGCAATTGATGACGCTGAAGGAAATGCACGCATGTGCCCGTCGCGTTCAGGGACTGTTCCTGCTACTACGACAGTGTACAATTGCACGGTTAAAGACAATTATTTATTATTATTACTTGAAAAAAAGACAATTATCATTAATTAGGTAAAGCACCTAGTTTGATCTAATTAAGTCAAATTGGGCAAGCAGTCGATGGATCGATCCCTAATGATCTTGTCATGTGAGGGAGGAATTCTGCAGGCGCAGTTGGAATAAGCTTCTTTTCTCTATACCTTATTTAGCAGAGCGGATAAGCATAAGTGAGCCACATGTCGTAGTCGCGGAAGTGTGTCCTCTGACGTCAGGAGTCATAGGTTTTGGCCAACTACTTAGTACTCCTCGAACCTATCAAGCCATCGACTGAGACGCAGCACTAGTCAAGTCTAGTCGAATTAACATTCACAATCAAGCATCTCGTAGCAACAAGTACAAAATTGTACTACATGCATGCACCAATTAGAACCGGTCTACAAATTGTACGAGGTGTATGTGATGAGTCTGAATTAGCGGCCCGCAAACCCGGCTGCAACCCTACTGAGTGGTAAAGCAAGTGAGCACTGTAGCGAAAGTTATTGCACATATCGTTTTTCAGATGCAAGGGCACTATTCTAAGAAACTTAAGAAAAGAAAAACACAAGAACGACCATGATTAACTAATACATCTTTGGTTTAGAATACATGAAGGAGTATCGGCTAATCCTAGACGTTCTTGTGTTTTCAGTTTGTTAAGTTTGGGAAGAGGGGGAGGACACCGAAGCAAAACTCCTATTACACGGTGGTTTGTACCTGAACTTTTCTTTATCATGTGGTTTACATTATGTGTGCCTTGTTTTCAGACAAAGTATACGCGTATTGAACTTATCCAACTTGGTGTTGCAATTCAGGCTAATGCAAAAAAATGCCAAATGTTACAAAGAAACAAGGTCGCCCTTTTCAAAAGAAAAAAGGCTTAGGAATTTCCAGAAACTTTGGAACATGAAACGTTTCTTTATTCTTTTTATAAGACATGTTCTTCTTCGTTCTATTTTGACCCGAACCGTTCTTCTTTGTAAAAAATACCTATACTTTCCTTGAAACATACATTCAGTAAATAACTGCATCTTATGGAAGTACACTGGAGTGTTAGCTTTGCGACAATCAAATAACGAGAACGAAAACAAAATCACAGCAAGGGGGACACAGATTTAGTGTGGAAAACCCTCTCAAACAAAGAGAGAGAACCCTCTCAAACAAAGAGAAGGAAAAACCACGGACGTCAGCCAGCGAATCTTCACTATAATGAGGAGTGTTTACATAACGCCGAAGATTTCACAGATGCAACTTATCCCAGCTGGTGGCTTACAAGAGATATATATATAGCGGTGGTAACCTAGATCATCAACGGTCCAAGTCTCCGGCGACAGGTCTGGCTTCGCTCCGTGAGAAGTTGATGTTTACTTTGATCAACATATAACAGAAAGTTTCTAGAAAACCCCAAAACTAGGTTCGATAACGGAACAAGGTGTGTACAAAACCAGTACTTATGATGCATTTGGAAAGCTAATAATCCCAGTTTACATGTCGACCTGTCACTAGCTTAGCTGAATCCTGTTCCGCCACCTACCCACTTGCCGTGATTAGTCTACGTACGCTATTAATAAATTAGTCCTCCTGATCGACCTCAACGGCGCGACGATGCTTTCCCAGCGCCTCACTGTGTCGCTGTTATGTACCGCGATTAAAAAAAATGAGATATTTTGTTAAGAAAATTAATTGGTGTCCCAAATTAGCTGGTTGGGCCGGATATTAATCCCGTCCCTCTCACAGCTGAATCGGAATATACGATTTAAAAACAGTACTTCCTCCGACCTAAATTAATGTTTTCTCAGATTTGTTTAAATTGGATGTATTTAGCACTAAAACATGACTAGATACAACCGAATCTACATAAATCTAAAAATAATAATTTGGATCGGAGGTATAGTAGATTTTCTAGTTCTCGTCGTCCTGGTATGAGTATAATACTGGTAGCTGCATGGACGTGGTTAGTTAAGGCGTAGGTGTGTGTGCTATGGTAGCGACTAACTAGGCAGAACAGAATGACGGTAATTTCAAACCAACCCGAGGTTGGATGGTTAGGAGCGCAGTGGTACCCCCAGCCCACCAGAGTTCAAAATCTAGGTTTGACGCTTTGGTATCTCGTAAAGGCGGAATATTCTTTCAGTGGGAGGCGACGTTGCCGTTGATAGCGAGGCGCCTATGGTGACTTCGTCAATCTCAAGACCCATCGGCGCAGTCTATCGGAGGTGCTCATAGGGGTAGGGTGTGCGTGCGTGTGTTCATATGGGTGAGTGTATGTACGCATTGTGAGCGTCTGCGTTTGTACTGTGTTTCTTAAAAAAAAGAATGACGGTAATTTCCGCGATTTAGCTGGTGCCTTTGTCTGTAGAGGACCTGTAAAAAAATGCAATTTCTGTAGCCTGATGCCGACAGATCTCCCAAGACTAATATAGCAAGGAAATTTTTCCGCGCTGGTCATACTTGACTAGGTCCCGCTTCTACCAACACAAATACGAAGATTGCATAAGTGTTATATGAAAGTCGAAGAGAAAGGGCGAGAGAAGCTCATGGTGGCAGTTAAAAATATCGCGTTACTTCCATGAAGATGCAATATGGATTATGATTGAAAGAACTGTTTCATTTATACAATCAAGACGCTTTTGACAAATCTTTCCTCATTTGCTATTTTCTGTAAGTGATTAATTTATTTCTATAATTAAGTCTCTAGCTCAGTTCGTTCATTGCCTGTAATTATCCTTATTGTATATTATTTTGCATGCTATTATGCAGAATAAAGATTCTCGAATATAAAAAAATTGCAATCTTTGACGTTCGTTGACCCAAATATCTTTAATTTTGTTATGATACGATACTTCGCCAAGCACACAGAGGCTAACTTGATAATGTTTTTAAAATGCCAAAATTATAAAAAGGAAATGCTATTTACTTACAACTTCAGGTGAGTGTTATTGTCTTGTACACATTCACTTTTGTTTACTCGTTGTTTTAAGTATAATTGATGATTTACTAACGTATATAAACGTGTACAGCTTCCATTGGATTCTGCTAATCATCCAAGTTGATGCTGAAAGAGTTGATATTATAAACCCATTAAAAAAGACCCTAAGGAGTACATCAACCTGACTGATATGCTTTAGAAGTAATTTCAATCATTATCGCACTATATCGACGTTCATTCTAGATATCAAGTAATTAATAACTCCTTTATTAATTTTCTTTGTGGGACGGGATTTGGAAACGGTTCACCAAGAAGGTTGTCGGTCAATGGAAAGAGAAACTGCGGTTTTAATCCGATCCCGGTAAGTAGTACTAGCTAGGTCCGCGCATCACTTTAATCCTAGTTTCAATTTCGTTATCATGCTTGATTATTATTTGATTGAATTCTATTCTCGTAAAGTGCTTGAGGCAGCCACAGAGACTAATTTATGTGCATACTACGTTTGCGAGTTCGTTCGCATGTCCGTCACTGAGCAACCCATGGATGACAATTTAAAATATGTAAACAATATATTGACAATTTTATTTTATGACCATCAATTGTGTTGAGTTTTATTCATATTTTTTATGATGATTGATATATTCATATTGATCTTCTTCTTTAAAGATCGAAGGTATGCGGGAGAAGCTCGTACCAAAGAACCGTCTAGTAGCAATTCAAGAGGAATTGACGGGGTTTTTACTTACGAAGGTCATATCTGAAACCGGAGAACACCATTGGCACTAATGCCTCCATGTAATTTAATGATCTTTATGTAATTAAATATATGATATATATGTTTGCTCGTAAGAGAAATTGTATATATATATCATCTCTCGACACGTCACTTTTGATGAGTCCAGCTTCCCAACGCTAAACCTCCGTACTCTACGAATCCACCCACACCAACCCTAGATACCACCTCTTCAATCTGCCACCTTTTCTTGCAGCATATCCTCCTGTCACAGCACAAAATCCGCCCCAAAACGCTGTCGTGGCAGAACCCGCTGCTGCACCACCATCGGGTTCTGCCGTGGCAGCATTTTGAAAACAACAATCCCTTTGGTAGTCTAGGAGTTGGTTGTGCTCCAACGAGGCATCCCAAGGTATTCAAAAAACAACATGGTGTCAATTCTCTCTTAATGTACATTAACCTTCACCATAAGGCCACCATACACGCGCCTACTCATGTTGATTCGTGCTACCGTGAAGCTATTCCCCCATTCTATTGTAGTTTCTTGGGAAAAAATATGAGAGCTTAGCTTAATGATGCTATTATTTCAATACCAATAGTGTAGTAAACCCCGATCAGAGCTGGTTTGTTGAACTAGGAGCATGAAATACATATATACTTGCCCATGAGCGAACCAGTAAATGAGCAACGAACCAGTTAGTGGAAAATTCTTGATAGATATTTTGCATATTCAAACATTTTATGTTTAGTACATTGTTGTATCTCTTCTATCTAGCTATACCTAAAATAGATAATTATACATTCGAGAAACCCCTCTGCTCAAATTAGAGGCCAGTGTAGTGATATTTGAGGAAACTAAAATAGACATGACCATGTACATTAATTGCAATCCATATGATTAGCGGGAATTAACTTCAAAATAAATCAATTTTTCTACAACAAAAAATATAAAGAATTTTAGGTAGTGTCTCAAAAACGAACAACAAACTTTAGTTCTGCCATTATGTATGCTTCAAATTCAATTGCAAGTAAAAATTTCAAGGAGAACGTTAAAATTACATAATAGAAAGGACATAATCTTGACATAGTTGTATTATGACATTGTTATTTTTTCTAACTACAACATAAAAATGTAATGGTTAAGATCATATGTCGAGAAAAGGATTGTAATGAAAAATAAGTAAAATGGTTTAGTATAAATTATGAAATCACACTTAGGGCATGTACATCGCAGGCAGGCGCTTAGGAGCGCCGTTAGGATATTTTTCCTGACGGTTTACGTTGATTGCCGATCTGTCCTAGGATTATTGTTAGTGTCGCCGCATACCTTGCCGTCGGGCGCTTATCTTCTCCCTTGATTTCCGCTGATGAAGTCTTACGCCAGATGGACTCTTTGTTCCCAACAAATATCTCGGTTTCCGTTTTGGACTAACGTTCCGGATAAACGTCTAGCGTTGCAAGCTGGGGAGCTTAAGAGATAAACCCGATTTGTTCTATTTATTAATTTTCACTTAAGCGTTCAAGTTAACGTCTAGCATAGTACATGACCTTATGGTAACATCTATATGCACTATGTGGGAGGGAATATTAGGAATAAATAATTCCCAAATTTGTAAACCAAATTATTCCGCTGTTATGAGGCTAATTTGGTATAAAAAGTAAGCGCCAAAGTCCATTAAGTAGGAAAAGGCTATCATCCTGTTAGGTCATGATCGAGTCGATGACGCTTAACTTTGGCTGATTGGTCATTTTCTCCCATTGATCGCTCTATGTATCGTTGGCTTCTACCCCTATATTAACACATATCCGAACCGAGGATAAGGTACCATTTCTTCTAAATTTAATATGGCATCAGAGCGGTAACTTCCCTAACATTGAGAGAGGAAAGAAAGAAAAAGAAAGAACACCACCGTAACCCCTTCAGTGGCCACCTGCTCCTCCACCATGTCGTGGGTCCTTGTATGGCCTCCCAAGGAGAAGCTAACGAGCGCAAACCACCTTCTATGGAAGTCCCAGATCTTAGTAGCTCTGTGAGGCATGCGGATGCTCATTTTGCTGGATGGAACGGACGATAGCAGTGAAGTCAATAAGGAGGGCAAGACACACTACAAGAGAACTGGCCCGTATAGACACTATTTTGGTCTAATAGAAGACACTTTTATTATTTGTAGAGGAATTTTACACATTGTCTCAAAAGTGTCTTTATAGGCAGTGTCTCTATGTGTTAAGGACACTAGTAATGTCTATACATCTTATAAGACAAAACAAAAGAGGCACCATATTATGTCTCTAGAGTAAAAAATACCATGAAAAACATGTCAAAAGCAATTCTTGAACTCGTGATCTTAATGATAAAGACTTATTTATCTAACCATCTTAACCATACACAAGATCTTGTTTATACTTGGAATGAATTTATTTTGACTATCGCACAACATGACTAAAACATAAACCAATTGTCTCTAGACAACAAGCAAAATGCCTAAAATAGTGTCTTTACAGAAAAATGTAAAGACATTTTACAATGTATCTCAATGATTGCATGTTTATAACTTTTTGTGAAAATTTAGAATGCCTGAAAAGTTGCATGTACAAGCAATGTTGTTGTACAAAACACTAGGCTAGTACATATCACCTCGCCAACAATATAAGTGTCAGATTTTAATCATCAGTAGAAGGTAATAGGAGCAAACAAATTATTGGGGTCTCATATAGCTAACATGGAGCATTTTCAGAGATGGGGCTAGCGAATCAAAGAGCTAACCTCGGCAATATCCATGGTGAAAGACTTAGGGTTTCGCGAAATAGAGAACGCTGGGGATTTTATTGGATGTCAGGAAAACAATAGAGTCAAAGTCGCCGGAATATTGAGTAATCGCACTATTACAAGTTGCCTGGGAGATTTTCTGGGTACCCTCGCTTGGGCTTCTCCCATCGTATATATAATAGGCTGGGTCTCAAAGTTGTATACGGATAGGTTTTACATATGTGTGATTACAATACCAACATATTGTCGATTTAGAAATCTTTCCTAATACAGTTAAAGTCTTTATCGGTTGCTTCCTTGGGCTACCATTTGAAATATTCATGGGCCCTAAGCCTCTTACCCAGCATAGGGCAGTAAATCATAAGCATCTGAGTAATCATACCTACGTCAGTAGCCCCCAAGACTCTACTTGAACCGTAGTTTCATGTTTAGTCTAAAAGTTTCTTTTTCCTTCTTTTCCTTTATTTTTATCTCTTTTTATATTTTATAGGGATTTGGTACAACGAGTCTGATGCTTCCAACGGATCAGGAATCAGTTAATTTCTCCTAGGTAAAAACAAGGTTGTCCTACATCAAATTCAAGTCCCCAAGCCTAAATTCGGAATTTACTACTGGCGTAATTCAGTTCGGGTCGCTGAGGGCTTACCGAATTCTGAATCCCAGTTTTTATTTTATCGGGTACCCAACACATCCGTCGGGATTTATCATTGTATCGTTGATACAGATATTTACTGGCAGAGCGCATTCTTGTGCGATTATCAGGCCACACAGGACGAATCCTGGGGTCTTACCTTCATGTTTTTGAACATGGCATTCAGATTTTTGTCGCGTCGAGTGTGATCCGAGATTTTTTATCTTTTTGGTGGTTGCCTTGCTGAGCCACCAATTTTTCTGACTTTTTGTCAGATAGTTTTAATGCTGTATGCCGGCTCCCGATGGGAGTAATCTTTTTGAGGATACCTTTTAAGGATACATCAATGTAAAACTCATAGGTACTTTCAATCATGAACATTTTTGTTTTAATCATACATAATTGGATTTCTATCAGGTGCCGCCAGCGCTTCCGATGGAAGTAGCCCCCGAGGCTATGTTCGGATGCCTGTATCTGGACATACGTTCATAGTTGCTATTAGCTTGATAAAAAACATAGATCTTGTGAACGTATAAAATCAATAAAGAACTTAAGGTACGAAGAAACTTATCTTTTATACATAAGGCGAAAACCCGATGATACATTATTTTTGACGGATGGTGCCTAGTCGTTGGCCTGGATATTCTGGCTTAAGAAGCTGAACCGTAAATCTTATCGTATTGCAAGTAATCTTATGCGTAAAAGCATCATAACTGTGCTACGTTTTATGGATTGGAGTATTTGACTCCTGTCTTCTTGTCTTGTAGTCGATATGCTCCTCCGGGGATAACTTCTGTGACAATGTATGGTCCTTCGCATGGTGATTCTAACTTTCGGGGTTCATCTTGTTTGAGGCGAAGAACTAGGTCCCCTACTGAAAAGGACCTAGTCCGCAATCGTCGACTGTGGTAATTACGCAAGTTTTGCTGGTATATAGTTGATCTTTATAGGGCTTCATCTCGAGCTTCATCAAGTGCATTCACATCATCTTCGAGTGCTTCTCTTGATTCCTCTTCATCATATGCAGCTACTCTTGGGGATTCATGTGACACCTCAATAGGAAGCACGGCTTCTGCGCCGTGGACCAGAAAGAAATGTGTCTCTTGTGTCGAATTATATGGAGTTGTACATAAACTCCATAAAACAGATTGTAATTCATCAACCCATGCTCCTTTTGCTCTGTCAAGTGGTGCTAGTAGTCTTTTCTTGAGTCCAGCAGTAACTAGTCCATTGCCTTTTTCTACTTGTCCATTTTTTTGTGGGTGAGCTACCGATGTGTAGCTTACTTTGATGCCCATCTCCTGGCAGTACTCCTTGAACTCATTGGAAGTGAAGTTAGTCCCATTGTCTGTGATGATGTTGTTCGGTACGCCAAACCGAAATACTATGGATTTAATGAAATTCATAGCCGAAGTTCCGTCTTGGGTGGTGAAAGGCATTGCTTCTATTCATTTAGTAAATTTGTCAACTACTACTACCAGAAAGACGTGTCCTTATGGCGATGATTTGTGAAGTTTTCCCACCATATCGAGTCCCCACTGAGCAAAAGGCCAAGCCATAGGTATAGGATTTAACTCAGCAGTGGGTGCTCCAGGCTTTGTTGCGAATCGTTGGCATGCTTCACATGTTCTGACGATATCTTTTGCATCTTGAACTGTAGTCAGAAATCGGTGGCACTGATAAGAATAAGGATCCGATGTTTGCTAGATTGTCGGCTTCTTCATTACTTCCTCTTTCAATGTGTGATACTTTGCATCCATCAAATTGAGCTTCCATAACACCATATAGATCACGGTGAGCAATCATATTATCGCTGACGGTGTCGCACTTGTTCATTGCTTGTTGTGCCACAAGATTGGAATCTCCAAAGATTTTGAGGCGAGTTGCACCGCAAGCTTTAGCCATTCGCATGCCCTGCAACAAGGCCTCGTATTCAGCTTCATTATTGGATGCGTTTGCAAAGCTCATCTGAAGTATATAGCGCATTTTGTCGCCTTGTGGTGATACTAGTATGATTCCTGCCCCTGCTCCTTCTGTTCTTTTTGATCCATCAAAGTACATTGTCTAGGCACTAGAAAGGTCACGTGGACCCGCACATTGCAACTCTATCCATTCTGTGATGAAATCCGGCAAAACTTGTGACTTGAATGCTTTGCGCTTCTCATAAGTGATATCTCAAGGGGATAACTCGATGCCCCATAGAGAGACACACCCAGTTGCTTCTGGATTGTTGAGGATGTTTGACAAAGGTGCTTCATTGACCACTATGGTCGGATGTTCCGAAAAATAATGCCATAGTTTCGTGCTGTCATAAATACCCCGTATGCTAGTTTTTGGTAATGTGGATACCTTTGTTTGGATGGCGATAAGACCTCGCTCAGGAAGTAGACTGTCCTCTGTACACCATGGGTTTTCCCTTCTTCAGGTCGCTCCACGACCAAGACCGTGCTGACCAACTGATTTATGGCAGCGATATAAAGCAGTAAATACTCTTTTTTATTTTGGCGACACGATGATAGGAGATTTTGAAAGTGTCCTTTTAATATCTTCAAAGGCGCGTTGAGCTTCTTCCATCTATTAGAACTTCTCTGATTTCCTCACGAGGGCATAAAATGGCAACGCTTTTTCTCCTAATCTTGCGATGAAATGACTGAGTGCCGCTACTCGCCCCGCTAGCTGTTGTACGCCACGTAGATTTGTTGGCTTTTTCATTGTTAAAATTTCTTGTATTTTCTCGGGATTAGCCTCGATTCCTCTTGTTGATACCAAATATCCGAGGAGTTGCCTTGCCTGAACTCTAAAGGAACATTTCTTCGGGTTCAGTTTGATGCTAAACTTGTCGAGATTTTTGAATGTTTCTTCAAGGTCCGTGATGAGTGCAGATCCTTGTCTTGATGTTACTATAACGTCATTGATGTATACTTGTATGTTTATGCCTATTTGGCTTCCCAAACATTTATGCATCATCCGCTGATATGTCGCGCTGGCGTTCTTGAGGCCAAAGGGCATTCTTGTGTAGCAGAATACACCATAGGGCGTGATAAATGTTGTTTTCTCCTGATCTTCTTCCTTCATCCTAATCTGGTGGTATACTGAGTAAGCATCCAAGAAAGAAAGATGTTCACATCCCGCGGTTGCATCGATTATTTGGTCGATTCGCGACAATGGGAAATGATCTTTTGGACAATGTTTGTTCAATGCAGTAAAGTCGATGCACATCAGAAGTTCCGTAGTATTTTTCTTTGGAACGTGATGGCTCAATGCACGGCGCCCAGAAAAGTGCTTGGTGCGTGGTTGATCTAGAGCTCGTTGGGAACCCCAAGAGGAAGGTATGATGAGCATAGCAGCAAGTTTCCCTCAGTTATGAAACCAAGGTTTAATCGAACCAGTAGGAGCAAGTAAACACCTCAAAGGTGTTACTATCTGAGCTTTGGCAGGGCGCACTACCGGTGCTAGTAGCAACATGGAGACCTGCACAACACAACCACATAACTTTTTCCCCAACTTGCGATGAGGTTGTCAATCTCACCGTGTTTTGCGGAAAACAAAGGATTAAACGTATCGAATGGAAAGAAGTAAAGGTTTGCAGAAAGTAAACACAAAGCAGTAAAAGATTGTAGATTGTATGTAAAAGACAATGACCGGGATCCATATTTCACTAGAGGTGGCTCTCCTTAGATAGATAACACGCTGGGTGAACAAATTACAGCGGGACAATTGACAAACACCGAGAAAGTAATACATGCATATACTAATCATCTTGACTCCTTTGAGACTTGATTGGGCATTACAACATAATACATAGACCGCCATCCAACTGCATCTATGACTAATAATCCACCTTCAGGTTATCATCCGAACCCCCTCCAGTATTAAGTTGCAAGCAACAGATTATTGCTTTACAAACTGCGTGTAAAGTAAACAATACGATTGTTCTATGAACAAAGGATTGTTGTTTTCTCCCTAGTAGCAACAACACATCTAGTACCTTAGAGATTTCTGTCACTTCCCCAGATTACCAGAGGCATGAACCCACAATCGAGCATAAATACTAACTCTTGGAGTTGCTAACATCTACTTGGCCAAGATAGCTACTAACAACGGAAAGCATGCAAGATCTCAAATAACAAAGACATGATAGAATCAATAATCAATATGAAATAGCATCTCAATATCCATCGGATCCCCGCGAACACAACATGTATGAATACAAATAGATGATCTTGATCATGAACGGAGCTCACAAGATCTAAACATGAAAGCACAAAGGAGGAGAACCAGCCATCTAGCTACTACATGGATCCGTAGTCCAAGGATGAACTCTCACGCATCACACCGGAGGCTTCCATGGTGATGAAGAAGGCCTCCAGGGTGAATTCCCCTCTCCGACAGGGTGCCGGGAAGAGCTTCAGATCCCTCCCGATCTAGGGATGGAGATTACGGCGGTTACAGACTCTTTCGTGGATTTTTGATCAGGTCCTTAGGGTTTACGTCCCGAGGGCAATATATAGGCGGAAGGAGAGGCCGAGGGGGTGCCGGGAACGGCCACACCACCCCCTGGCGTGGCCCAGGCCTGGCCACGCGGCCAGGTGGTGTGGTGGCTCCCTGGCCCTTCTCCGTCTCGTATTCTGGCACTTGATCACTTCTAGAAAAATAGGCACTTTGGATTTTGTCCCGTCCAATTCCGAGAATATTCATTTTGTGACTTTTCTGGAACCAAAAACAACAGAAAACAGGCAACTGGCACTGTGGCTCTTGTTAATAGGTTAGTCCAAGAAATCATATGAAAAGTACTCCAAAGTTGGAACAAAACACAAGAAAGTGGATAAAACCAAGCATGGAACATCAAAAATTATAGATACATTTGCAATGTATCAGAACGCATACTGGATTTGCGACCCACTCTGCTTTTGTTAGTTCTTTGATAAAGTTGGCGTCAGTAAGGCGATGGAGCTCCTTTTTAATGGCTTTACTCTTTGGTTCTGCGAAGAGACGTAGTGGTTGTTTTACTGGCTTCACCTTTGGATCGAAATTTAATGCATGCTCAGCGAGTTCCCTGAGAATTCCCGGCATGTCAGAAGGTAGCCATGCGAAGATCTCCTAGTGCTCACGGAGGAACTCGATGAGCGCGCATTCCTATGCGGGACCAAGATTGGAAGCCACAATGTTGTTTTTGTCGGGTCGACGGGGTGGATTTGTACTTCTTTTGTGTCCTTTTCCGTGTCAAAAGCCTGATTGAGATTGACACACGCTACTTCTAGTGGTTCTGCAATTGCTGAAGTTTTTAGTTGTTTGAACTCTACTGTCATCCCGAAAGATTTAGAAATTTTGTTGAACTCTCGATCACAATTGTCGGTGTGTGTGAAGCTTCCTTTTACCATGATGATTTCTTTTGGTGCTGACATTTTCATGACTAGGTATGCATAGTGCGGAACTGCCATGAACCGTGCAAAAGCTGGTTGTCCCAGGATCGCATGATATTGTGATGGCCAGTTCATGACTTCGAATTCGAGTTTTTCTCGCCTGAAATTTACATTGGAACCAAAAACAACATCAAGAAATACTTTTCCTAAAATAATTTTGGCTTTACCTGGTACTATTCCATGGAAAGATGTTTCTGTTGGCATGAGATTGTCCAGAGGGTAGCCCATTATCCTTAGTGTTTTTGCGTAGATCAGATTTATGCTGCTTCCTACGTCCATGAAGACCTTGCTCATATCGAACCCGCTAATTTGTGCTTTGACTATCAAGGCTGAGTGACCCGGTCGTGGGAACCGAAGCGGGTGATCAGCTCTGCTGAATGTAATTTCTTGCTCTGACCAATGGAGATATTCGGGTGTGGTTGATGTTGCTGTTTCCGCCATATTGATTTGTCTTGTGATGAGCTTCTGGGTTCTATTGGATGGACGTCCTTTCTGAATCATGGACATTGCACCTTTTGACCTGGGGTATTCATTGCTTTGGTCAGTTGTGTTTTGTTGTTGTACTGCTGATGATGGTGGTGGTGGTGCGCCGATGGCTAATGTGCCATGTGTAGATGTGTATCCTCGGTTTGCCACTTCGGTTGCTTTTGCATTCAATAGCTCCTGCATCTTCCAGAATGTTCGGCAGTCTTTCATAAGGTGGTTAGATTGTCGTCTGCCTACCGAGTCGACGTAAAAATGCATATTACAGGGTCCCTCCAGCATTTGCATCGCGGACATGGGTGGGTCTCGTGCTCTTGGTTGATATCCCTGTGCTGACTAGCTTTCTCCGACATCGTCCCTGTTCTGGCGGTATCCGCCATTGTAGTCGTTGCTTTTGTTGTTACCTTCACCTGATAAACCGGCTGCAACGTAACTTGATACCGTGTTTCCATCGTTGTTCCTTCTTCTTCTATCGTTGCCGCGCTTATCCCTGTCTTCTTCGGGTGATCATGTACGCTTATTATGCAACGCGTTGATGACCCACAAGTACAGGGGGTGTATCACAGTATTTTCGAGGGAAGTGAAATCCAATTTCTTGATTCGACACAAGGGGAGCCAAAGAATATTTATAAGCCTTAACAAATGAGTTGTCAATTCAGCTGCACCTAGAAACAATCTTGCTCACAGCAGTTTATCAGTAGCAACAGTTTTGTAGTAGCAATAGTAAATTAATAGCAGTAGTAAAGTAAGGATAGTAGTATGAATTGCACTAAACAGTAGGATTAAAGCGTGGTAGGCATAGGGATGTATGGCGGGCGTTGCATGAACAAGACAATTCACATGGCAATCAAGACGTAGGGCATTTGCAGATAAATAAGATAAAGCATCCAAGTACTAAATAATCATAGGCATGTGTTCCATATATAGTCATATGTACTCGCAATGAGAACTTGCACAACATCTTTTGTCCTGCTAGCCCGTTTGCAGCGCGGCCTCAAGGGAACTACTGGCAATTAAGGTGCTCCTTTTAATAGAGCACCTGAGCAAAACATTAACACTCCGTGAACACATGTGATCCTCACATCGAAGCCATTCCCTCCGGTTAACCCGATTTCTATCACTTCGGGGCCTTTGGTTCCGGACAACGACGTGTGTATACAACTTGTAGGTAAGACCATAAACAATACTATCATAATGAATCAATAACATGTTCAGATCTGAAATCGTGGCACTCGGGCCCTAGTGACAAGCATTAAGCATAACAAGTTGCAACAAAGTCAAAAAGCACTAATAGTAGATACTAGGCACCATGCCCTAACAATCCGATGCCATTACATGAACGATCTCATCCAATCCCTACCATCCCCATAGCCTACAGCGGGGGATTACTCACTCATAGATGGGGGAAACATGGGTGGTCGATGGAGAAGCGATGGTGATAATGATGGCGATGATCTCCTCCAATTCCCTGTCCCGGCAGGGTGCCAGAACGGAGTTTTTGGTTCTGAATCGCAGAATCTGGTGGTGGCAGCGGAGTGGAACTCTTTCTGGAAAAACATCGAACCCCCCTTGGTTTTTAGGTCAAGAGGCAACTTATAGGCAAAGGCGGAGGCCGAGGGGGTAGCCGAGGCGGCCACACCACCCGCAGGCATGGCCTAGCCTGGCCCGCGCGACCAGGTGGTGTGGGCCCCTCGTGGCCCTACTCCGTCTCGTCTTCTGGCTCCGTGAATCTTCTGGTGAAATAGGATTTTTGGCATATTTTCCGGGATTTTTCCTAATAGTTGATTTTCTGCACAAAAACTAGACACCAAGGTAATTCTGCTGAAAACAGCGTCAGTCCGTGTTAGTTGTATCCAAATCACACAAGTTTAGAGGAAAAACAATTGCAAAAGTGTTCGGGAAAGTAGATATGTTTTGGACGTATCAACGCCCCCAAGCATAGCTTATTTCTTGTCCTCAAGCAATTCAGTTGAAAACTGAGTGCGATAAAAGAAACTTTCACGAACACATTTGCTTCATAAGATGTATATATTCTCAGCATATGATCATCTACTCAGGCAATTCATAAAAAGGAGTATGCAACTAAGTTTACTTAATAGTCAAAGCAAGCTATGAAGAGATCCCAACTCAAAAATAATAAGTAGCATGAAACATAAACATAAGCAACATTACAATGCTTATAACAAGGTATGATAGAGTGGTATCTAGCTTGCCTTTGATTATATAACATAAGTGCCAAGGCACCTCTGAAATTCAAGTGAAGACTAGAAGTAAAGATGTCAAGGATACAAGCATCAAAGTCATAACACAATTAATCAAGTTTTGAGACAAGTGATGACCCACAAGTATAGGGGGTGTATCGCAGTATTTTCGAGGGAAGTGAAACCCAATTTATTGATTCGACACAAGGGGAGCCAAAGAATATTTATCAGCTTTAACAACTGAGTTGTCAATTCAGCTGCACCTGGAAACAATCTTGATCACAACAGTTTATCAGTAGCAACAGTTTTGTAGTAGGAATAGTAAAGTAACAGCAGTACTAAAGCAAAGACAGTAGTAACAAAAGCAGTAAACAGTGGGATTCGAGTGCGGTAGGCATAGGGATGGATGGACGGGCGTTGCATGGACAAGACAATTCACATAGCAACCAGAACATAGGGCAATTGCAGATAAATAAGATAAAGCATCCAAGTACTAGACAATCTTAGGCATGTGTTCCATATATAGTCATACATGCTCGTAATGAGAACTTGCACAACATATTTTGTCCTGCCAGCCCGTTTGCAGCGGGGCCTCTAGGGAACTACTGGCAATTAAGGTGCTCCTTTTAATAGAGCACCGGAGCAAAGCATTAACACTCCATGAACACATGCGATCCTCACATCAAAGCCATTCCCTTCCGGTTATCCCGATTTTTGTCACTTCGGGGCCATAGGTTCCGGACAACACGTGTGTATACAACTTGCAGATAAGACCAAAAAAAATACTATCATAATGAATCAATAACATGTTCAGATCTGAAATCATTGCACTCGGGCCCTAGTGACAAGCATTAAGCACAACAAGTCGCAACAAAGTCATAAAGCACTAATAAAAGATACTAGGCACCATGCCCTAACAATCTGATGCCATTACATGAACGATCTCATCCAATCCCTACCATCCCCATAGCCTACAGTGGGGGATTACTCACTCATAGATGGGGGAAACATGGATGGTCGATGGAGAAGTGATGGTGATGATGATGGCGATGATTTCCCCCAATTCCCTGTCCCGGCAGGGTGCCAGAACAGAGTTTCTGGTGCTGTTTCGTGGAATCTGGTGGTGGTGGCAGAGCGGAACTCCTTCTGGAAAAACGTCGAACCCCCCGAAGTTTTTAGGTCAGAAGGCTTCTTATAGGCGAAGAGAGAGGCCGAGGGGGTGCCTGGGGGGCCCACACCACCCCCTGGCGCGGCCTGGCCTGGCCCGCGCCACCAGGTGGTGTGGCCACCCCTAGCTCTTCTCCGTCTCGTATTCTGGCTCCTGGAGTCTTCGGGTGAAATACGATTTTTGGCATATTTTCCGGGATTTTTCCTGATAGTTGATTTTCTGCACAAAAAGTAGACACCAAGGCAATTCTATTGAAAACAGCGTAAGTCCGCATTAGTTGCATCCAAATCACACAAGTATAGAGGAGAAACAATAGCAAAAGTGTTCGGGAAAGTAGATACGTTTTGGACGTATCAAATCCCCCCAAGCTTAGCTTATTGCTTGTCCTCAAGCAATTCAGTTGAAAACTGAGTGCGATAAAAGAACTTTCACGAACACATTTGCTTCATATGATATAAATATTCTCAGCAATGTGATCAACTACTAAAGAGTATGCAACTGAGTCTACTTAATAGTCATTGCAAGGTATGAAGAGATTCCAACTCAAGAATAATAAGTAGCATGAAGCACAAACATAAGCAACATTACAATGCTCATAAAAAGGTATGATAGAGTGGTATCTCGCTTGCCCTTTGATTATGAATATCAAGGCACCTCTGAAGTTCAAGTGATGACTAGAAGTAAAGATATCAAGGATACAAGCATCAAAGTCATAACACAAATAATCAAGTAATGGAACAAACACAAAAAATAACAACTATGCTCTCAAGAAGGTGCTCATAGAATAAGTGGAGACTCAACAAGTAGAAGAAAAGGTTTTGAATAATTTGAAAGGCTTCCAAATGTTGAAAGTATGGTACTCGTTAGCTTTGAGCTCTCAATGCCCCTATCATAAGCATCTTTAATATGGTTAAGGTGAAAGTGAGGTCCAATCTGAGTTATATGCTTGACAGACTATAAACTGAAAATCCCAAGTCCCTGGAGTACGAGGGCCGCTCCTCATGCTACTCAACTTTAGTTACCGGTAAGTTCTTGTCATCGTAAGTATGTGCGTATCATTGAGAACCGCCAACGAGGTACCCCTTGCCCGATGATACGGAAGAATCCCCATATCAAAATGACAAGGCAAGCAGACAATGAGTATCTCAGCAATCTTCTTATTTACCATGGGAAAATGGTGCTTTTTTCTCTCTTTCCTCTTTTCATAAATCTCTTTTTTTCTTTTTCTCAATAGCTATCTCTCTCTTTTTTTATAAGAAGAATGCTTCATAGATATCATTATGGTTACACTACAGGTTTCCACCATGTCAGCATGGATTAGACCAGCGGCCCAGACGTTTCTCTAACACACATACATAACTCCATGGACTTAAAAGCTCCCTTTTATTTCACACTGACGACATCCGCAAACAAAAGAGCAAGGTATCAACTGGGTATATATTTACAAGTGTTGAAAGCGTTCTCCGTGACAGCACGGTTCTGCTAATCCCCAGCCTATAATTTGTAAGCATATAACTTTCATGGAGAGTTCACAATGGTTCAGGTTTATTAAGTGCAGGAAATAAAGTGTGCCATCAAGTTCGTGAGAGCTTTACTAACTAATTTTCTCATAAGAAGCAAACATTTTATTCGGAAGAAAACAAGGCATATTGAATATGCACGGAAGTAGCAAATGATGCTAATAGGTAGGTATGGTGGACACTTTGGAAATATTTGGTTTAGGGAGTTGGAAACATGAGTAAAACACTCAGTGGAAGTGAAGGCTAGCAATAGTAAGGGAGCGACAAATGGGAGAGCAATAGCTGTCATTATCATGCTTGCAACAAAACAGGACTACCCATGGCATGAAAGTGATTCAAGATCCTCAAGGCAAAATAATTCATCGAGGCTCAACTGATTATTACAGTCATGTGCATGCGTGAGCATGTGCCAAGTCAATTCAAAATGAAACATTCAGAGGAGGATACCATAGTGTCATACCAATTTATGAATAGAGCAATGCAAGCAAACATTCATAAGACATGCTACAAACTATTAGCGAGCTGGAGCTAATCATAAGAAAGCAAGAACTACTAAGCATCCAAAGATAACATACGCCCTACTCGAACGGACTAAACAAGCCCACAGTGATGAGTATATGTACAAAAATGAAAACACATGGAGTTCATTACCAGCCTCTTACCATGCCTCAAGTTGTCATTGATCCTCATTACTGCTCTTCACTTGTGTGGCTTGAATAATAATATGAAACCAATATCAACTGAGGACTGCCGAACCCTGTAGCAAACTCGCAAAAACCAAAGAAGAATGACAAATATTTTTGGTGTTTTCGATTTTTAAACAAGAACCAAAAGAGAAAAACAAGCAAAGCAAAATCTTTTTGGGTTTTTCGAATAGTTCAAACAAAGCAAAAAGGGAAAAGCAAACCAAGGCAAAAAGAAGAAGCAAACCAAAGAGGAACAACAAAAATATTTTTGGTCTTTTTGTGTTTTTAGAAAGCAAAAGCGAAGGAGAACAAAAACTAAAAAGAGAACGAAACCATGAATATACAAAGTACCAACGCATCATGATATGGAGATGAGTGCGGTGTCGGCGTACCTCCCCCCAGGCTTAGGCTTTTGGCCTAAGTGGGTATGAATCCATGTACGAATAGGGGTTCCAAGCGGGCGGATCTTGGTAAGAATGGTCGTAGCTGGGCCCATGAGAAGAAGAAGAAGCTCCCCAATCATAAGCGGGCTGCTGATATGAAAATTCTCCCTCATTCGAGGGCTAGACCGAATCATCCGTGACCTCCCTTCTAGTGTCCTGCTCCTGTTGGGAGAGCTCTCCCAAGTACGTGTCAAGCTCCTCCTCAGTGAGGGATCATCCTTCCCTGTTATCAAGGTTAAACAAAACAGTTTCAGGCAAAAGAACAACATGCTCGAACTTGCTCTTTCTCCAACCAGCTTTGAGAAAGGTTATTTCATAAGATAACTCACTCATACTAGCCCACGAGGAAACAAATTTATGCTGTATCATGGAATTAAGATCAAGCCTTTCTATGGGAAACTGTAGGTCTAGATGATGAGGCACTAAACCATGCAATGCTAGTAAACGAGAAGCAATGATGCCTCCACAAATTCCACCTTTCTCACGGTTAGCAGCAAGACGGAAAGCTATCAAAGCACCCAAGTTGTAAGTCCTATCTCGTCTAAGAGCAACAGAGATAAATGCTAGATAAAACGAAGATAACTTATTGGCAGTTTTCCTAGCAAGAACACACTTGGCAATAAAGTAGGCAAAGTAGCGAATGGAGGGAAGATGAATGTTACGGATTTTTCCACTCTCCTTCGAGAAGCTACTCCCTTAGCAAATTTCTGCGTATAAATCCATGAGTGGTTCAGGTCTCTCCTTAATCTTCCTACATGATACCCATTGAGGTACCTTAATAGCTGCACAAAAATCATCAAGAGAAAGGTTGACAGCAATATTGTAAATTTTGTAAAGGACCATGGGGTTAGGCAAAGAGTGACTAAATTGGAAATCCTGCACCACAGACATGGTTAGCTTCACAAATTGACAAGGTTCATCTTCCAAAAAGTGCTCTAACCCTGCATTAGAAACCAAAGTGTGGAAATCTTGTAAAATTCTTGCAGCTCTCATGAACTCAGAGCATGGATAAATGGAGGGAAAAACTTCTTCCTCCCGGTGGACCTTCATGACCTCAGGTACCCAAAGCTCATGTTGGTTTAGGTGGTGTTCACTCATCTTCTATTCTGAAATTTAAACACCTATCAAACAAGTGATTGCAAAGTAAATATAATGAAGGATTCTACTCATAGGGACTTGCAAGAAGCCTAAACATGCATCCAAACTATATCTCTAAGCATCAAACAAGCTTAGAAGCTCTCATAACTAGTCACCTACAGCAGCAAAATACTCAACATATAATCCACTAAACACAAATCTACTTGGACAAGGGGAGGAGTCACATACCAGGGAACAAATGCTCCAAATTTCAGCAAGAAAGATGGGCTAAGAAAGGAGATCGAAAAAATCGAGAGCAAGCACAACAAGAACGCGATTTTGAGCTATGAACTCGAGCTTACTCAGGAGAGAGAAGAAAGTGACAGGTGAGAGAGTTAGTGGGGGGCCAGGGGTGGCCCACACCAGGGCATGGCGCCACCCAAGGCTGGCCATGCCACCATGTGGTGTGCCTTCCTAGTGGGCCCCCTGGTACCTCCCAGGTACTCCGCTGCCCCTTTTTTCACGTAAAAATTTAATATGAATTTTCTGGAATTTTTCGAGACACTTTATTTTTGGTCATTTTTCAGAAATAGGAGAATGATTTTTCTGACAGACAGATTTTTTTTCTTTTGGAAACATGATGCAAGGACAAAACAAGGCTAGAACTACAGAAGTTCTAACATGCAAGCAACTAACAACAAAAATAAAACTAAACGAAAGCAAAAACTAAAATGCAAAGGATAGAAATAAACGGAGATAATCATAATGAAAACATTGTTTTGTTCAATGGAATCCTTTTGTTAACAAGGTTGATCAAGTCTTGCTACCAAAACAATTGCATATGAGACAAAACTTTGTATTCCACTAATGATTATGTTACCTCAACCTTGATAGCAATGGTCCCAATCATAATAGTTTCAAATTTTTCTCTTGGTATGGGACAATATATTTCTCCAACCTGAATGCCTTCAACATGTTCAATTGAATTCAAACCATAAGTCCTTTCAATCTTCTTGGGGAAATAGACAGTATGTTCCTTGTCATTAACATTGAAGGTCACCTTTCCTTGATTACAATTAATAACAGCTCCTGCAGTATTAAGAAAAGGTCTCCCAACAATAATAGACATATTATCATCTTCGGGCATTTCAAGCACAACAAAATTAGTCAATATCAAGCAATTGTGAGCCACCTGAACAGGTACATCCTCACATATACCCACAGGAATGGTGGTATATTTATCAGCCATTTGCAAAGATATATCAGTTGGTATTAATTTTTCAAGTTGAAGCCTCTTATAGAGAGAGAAAGGCATAACACTAACTCCAGCTCCCAAATCACACAAAGCAGTTCTAACATAACTGTTCTTAATAGAGCAAGGGATAGTTGGAATCCCTGGGTCTCCAAGTTTCTTAGGAACCTTACCATTGAAGGAATAATTAGAAAGCAAAGTAGAAATTTCTTCATTAGGGATCTTCCTTTTATTCGAAACAATGTCCTTCATATACTTTGAGTAAGGAGGCAATTCAATAGCATCAGTCAAAGGAATTTGCAAGAATAAAGGCTTCATCCACTCACAAAACTTATTATAGTGTTCATCTTCCTTTGACTTGTGTTTCTTATCAGGGAAAGGCATAGATTTTTGGACCCAAGGTTCTCTTTCACTACCATGTTTCTTAGCAATAAAATCTTCTTTGGTGTATTTAGTATTCTTAGTGTGGTTTTCAGGTTCTTCAACTTTTTCTTCATTAGGAACAACATTTTCTTCATTACCACTTTCAGTTTCAGCATCAGAGATAGATATACTATTAGGATCTATAGCAGGTTCAGAGGGTTCTACAACATTTTTATGTTTCTTTTTCCTTTTCTTACGAGTAGAAACACTATTTTCAGCTTGTTGAGAATCCTGCTCAATTCTTTTGGGATGCCCCTCAGGATATAGAGGATCCTAGGTAGCAGCACCACTTCTAGTTCTAATTTCATAAGCATGTTTTTCTTTAGCAGCATTAACTAGCAAGTCGTTTTGCACTTTAACGAGTTGATCTATTTGAGTTTGAACCATTTGAAAGTGTTTAACAATCATTTTAACATCATTAGAGGTTCTTTCCACAATATCTTTCAACTCAACAATAGCTCTAGTGTTTTCCATTAGTTGATTTTGCTTCCTTTTATTAAAGTTATCTTGCTTAACAATAAAGATATCAAATTATTCTAAGCATTGATCAGGAGGTTTAGAGTAAGGGATTTCACCTTCATCAAAGTGTTGGAGAGAGTGTACCTCAATAGTGGATGAGTAGGGAATAGGCTTACATAATTCTTCTATAGGAGGTAAATTCTTGACATCTGCAGCTTTAATTCCCTTCTCCTTAAGACATTTCTTAGCTTCCTTCATCACTTCATCATTTAATTCAATAACTCCTCTCTTCTTTGATGTTGGAATAGGCACGGAATAGATGGTTCAGGTACAATTACTTCAGCTATAGCTTGTTTAGGAGGAGTCCAATCTTCATAATTCTTACTTATTTTAGCCATTAATTCCTCAGCTTCCTTAGGAGTCCTATTCCTGAAAACACAATCAGCACAACTATCTAGGTATGTCCTAGATTCTTCGGTTAGTCCATTATAAAATATATCAAGAAGCTCATTCTTAGGTAATGGACTTCCAGCTTGTGCATGAATCAAAGCACAAAACCTTGCCCAAGATTCTGGCAATACCTCTTTTTCTCCCTGTTTAAAATCAAAAAGTTCCTGCAAAATAGCATGTCTAGCACTGGGAGGAAAACATTTCTGCAGGAAAGTACTACTAAAGCACTCAGGGCTATTAATAGATCCAGGAGGTAAATTACTAAACCAAGTTTTAGCTTCTCCTTTCAGTGAAAAGGGAAAAATCTTAGCAAGAAAGTAAGTACGCATCTTAATATCATCAGAAAACAAGCCACTCATGGTAGAAAGTTCATTCATATGTGCTACCGCACTTTCATTCTTAGTCCCACAAAAAGGTTCTTTCTCGATAATAGCTATGTAAGATAGATCGAGAGAGAAATCATAATCTTCATCTATAATGTTTATGGGAGAAGCAACAAACTTAGCAGTAGGAGATAATTTGGGTCTAATAGTGCGCCTCTCAAGGAGACTCTTAGCAGCGCTCCTATCTTGGGTGTTCTTACATTCTTTAATAAATTCATCAGTCATCTCAACATAACCATCTTCAATATCATAACTCTCACTAGACTCAGGTGAGCTAACAGGTGTGGTAGTGTCTTCATTAGGAGTTTCGGTATTTCCAGCTATAGTTCTAGCAATTGTAGCATCTAGGAAAGGACCTAATGAACCACTCTTATCAAGCACAGTAGAAGCAGCATCATAAGCATCAGAAGTTTCACATTGAGCAGTAGTAGCAGTGTGTGTAGCATGTGTATGTGGTGGTGTAAGGAACTTACTCATAACAGACGGTGAATCAAGAGCAGCAGAGGTGTTTAGAACCGTACCTCTTCTTGTTGTGGATGGTAAAATAGGAACCTTGCCATCACGAGACTTACCCATGATGGATGGATAATAGTGAACAATAGAGAATCCAAGTGAGCTTGATAAATAAAGCTATGCTCCCCAGCAACGGCGCTAGAAAATTGTCTTGATGACCGACAAGTATAGGGGGTGTATCGTAGTATTTTCGAGGGAAGTGAAACCCAATTTATTGATTCGACACAAGGGGAGCCAAAGAATATTTATCATCCTTAACAACTGAGTTGTCAATTCAGCTGCACCTGGAAACAATCTTGCTCACAGCAGTTTATCAGTAGCAATAGTTTTTTAGTAGGAATAGTAAAGTAACAGCAGTAGTAAACCAAAGACAGTAGTAACAAAAGCAGTAAACAGTGGGATTTGAGTGCGGTATGCATACAGATGGATGGACGGGCATTGCATGGACAAGACAATTCACATAGCAACCAGAACATAGGGCAATTCCAAATAAATAAGATAAATCATCCAAGTACTAGACAATCCTAGGCATGTGTTCCATATATAGTCATACGTGCTCGAATGAGAACCTGCACAACATCTTTTGTCCTGCCAGCCTGTTGGCAGCGGGGCCTCTAGGGAACTGCTGGCAATTAAGGTGCTCCTTTTAATAGAGCACTGGAGCAAAGCATTAACACTCCGTGAACACATGTGATCCTCACATCAAAGCCATTCCCTTCCGGTTATCCCGATTTCTGTCACTTCGGGGCCATAGGTTCCGGACAACAATGTGTGTATACAACTTGCAGATAAGACCAAAAATAATACTATCATAATGAATCAATAACATGTTCAGATCTGAAATGATGGCACTCAGGCCCTAGTGACAAGCATTAAGCACAACAAGTCGCAACAAAGTCATAAAGCACTAATAAAAGATACTAGGCACCATGCCTTAACAATCTGATGCCATTACATGAACGATCTCATCCAATCCCTACCATCCCCATAGCCTACATCGGGGGATTACTGACTCATAGATGGGGGGAACATGGATGGTCGATGGAGAAGCGATGGTGATGATGATGGCGATGATCTCCTCCACTTCCCCGTCCCGGCAGGGTGCCAGAACGGAGTTTCTGGTGCTGTTTCGTGGAATCTGGTGGTGGCAGCGGAGCGGAACCCCTTCTGGAAAAACATCGAACCCCCCGAAGTTTTTAGGTCAGAAGGCTCCTTATAGGCAAAGAGAGAGGCCGAGGGGGTGCCTGGGGGGGCCCACACCACCCCCTGGCGCGGCCTGGCCTGGCCCGCGCCACCAGGTGGTGTGGCCACCCCCTAGCTCTTCTCCGTCTCGTATTCTGGCTCCTGGAGTCTTTGGGTGAAATAGCATTTTTGGCATATTTTCCGGGATTTTTCCTGATAGTTGATTTTCTGCACAAAAAGTAGACACCAGGGCAATTCTGCTAAAAACAGCGTAAGTCCGCATTAGTTGCATCCAAATCACACAAGTATAGAGGAGAAACAATAGCAAAAGTGTTCGGGAAAGTAGATACGTTTTGGACGTATCAACAAGCACATTACACTAAGAATGACAATTATGCTCTCAAGAAAGTGCTCATAGAATGTGTGGAGACTCAACAAGGAAATGAAAAGGTTTTGAATAGTTTGAAAGGCTTCCAAATGCTGAAAGTATGGTACTCATTAGCTTTGAGCTCTCATTGCCCCTATCATAAGCATCTTTAAATGGTTAAGGTTAAAGTGACACAACTAAGAGGATATGCTTGACAAGTTATAAGCTAAAATCCCATGCCCCTTACTTACGAGTACCGGGTGATCACATACGCTTATTATGCAACGTGTTGATGACCCACAAGTATAGGGGGTGTATCACAGTATTTTTGAGGGAAGTGAAACCCAATTTCTTGATTCGACACAAGGGGAGTCAAAGAATATTTATAAGCCTTAACAAATGAGTTGTCAATTCAGCTGCACCTGGAAACAATCTTGCTCACAGCAGTTTATCAGTAGCAACAGTTTTGTAGTAGCAATAGTAAACTAATAGTAGTAGTAAAGTAAGGATAGTAGTAAGAATTGCAGTAAACAGTAGGATTAAAGCGCGGTAGGCATAGGGATGTATGGCGGGCGTTGCATGGACAAGACAATTCACATGGCAATCAAGACGTAGGGCATTTGCAGATAAATAAGATAAAGCATCCAAGTACTAAATAATCATAGGCATGTGTTGCATATATAGTCATACGTGCCCGCAATGAGAACTTGCACAACATCTTTTGTCCTGCTAGCCCGTTTGCACCGGGGCCTCAAGGGAACTACTGGCAATTAAGGTGCTCCTTTTAACAGAGCACCGGAGCAAAGCATTAACACTCCGTGAACACATGTGATCCTCACATCGAAGCCATTCCCTCCAGTTATCTCGATTTCTGTCACTTCGGGGCCTTTGGTTTCGGACAGCGACGTGTGTATACAACTTGCAGGTAAGACCTAAACAATACTATCATAATGAATCAATAACATGTTCAGATCTGAAATGATGGCACTCGGGCCCTAGTGACAAGCATTAAGCATAACAAGTTGCAACAAAGTCAAAAAGCACTAATAGTAGATACTAGGCACCATGCCCTAACCAGCCGATGCCATTATATGAACGATCTCATCCAATCCCTACCATCCCCATAGCCTACAGCGGGGTATTACTCACTCATAGATGGGGGAAACATGGGTGGTCGATGGAGAAGCGATGGTGATGATGATGGCGATGATCTCCTCCAATTCCCCATCCCGACAGGGTGCCAGAATGGAGTTTCTGGTTCTGAATCGCGGAATCTGGTGGTGGCGGCGGAGCGGAACTCTTTCTGGAAAAATGTCGAACCCCCCTTGGTTTTTATGTCAAGAGGCAACTTATAGGCGAAGAGGGAGGCCGAGGGGGCAGCCGAGTCGGCCACACCACCCCAAGGCTTGGCCTGGCCTGGCCCGCGCGACCAGGTGGTGTGGGCCCCTCGTGGCCCTACTCCGTCTCGTCTTCTGGGCTCCATGAATCTTCTGGTGAAATAGGATTTTTGGCATATTTTCCAGGATTTTTCCTGATAGTTGATTTTCTGCACAAAAACTAGACACCAAGGTAATTCTGCTGAAAACAGCGTCAGTCCGTGTTAGTTGTATCCAAATCACACAAGTTTAGAGGAAAAACAATTGTAAAAGTGTTCGGGAAAGTAGATACGTTTTGGACGTATCAACTCCCCCAAGCTTAGCTTATTGCTTGTCCTCAAGCAATTCAGTTGAAAATTGAGTGCGATAAGAGAAACTTTCACGAACACATTTGCTTCATAAGATGTATATATTCTCAGCATATGATCATCTACTCAGGCAATTCATAAAAAGGATTATGCAACTAAGTTTACTTAATAGTCAATGCAAGGTATGAAGAGATCCCAACTCAAAAATAATAAGTAGCATGAAACATAAACATAAGCAACATTACAATGCTCATAACAAGGTATGATAGAGTGGTATCTCGCTTGCCTTTGATTGTAGAGCATAAGTGCCAAGGCACCTCTGAAATTCAAGTGAAGACTAGAAGTAAAGATGTCAAGGATACAAGCATTAAAGTCATAACACAATTAATCAAGTTTTGAGACAAGCACATTACACTAAGAATGACAATTATGCTCTCAAGAAAGTGCTCATAGAATGTGTGGAGACTCAACAAGGAAATGAAAAGGTTTTGAATAGTTTGAAAGGCTTCCAAATGCTGAAAGTATGGTACTCATTAGCTTCGAGCTCTCATTGCCCTATCATAAGCATCTTTAAATGGTTAAGGTTAAAGTGACACAACTAAGAGGATATGCTTGACAAGTTATAAGCTAAAATCTCATGCCCCTTACTTACGAGTACCGAACCTCATGCTACTCAACTTCAGTCACAAGTAAGCTCTTGTCATTGTAAGTACATATGTATCATAGAGAACCGCCAACGGGGTACCCCTTGCACCTAATACATGAGCTATCCCATGATCAAAATGACAAGGCAAGTAGACAATGAGCATCTCAACGATCTTTTTATTTGCTATTTGCATAGGTTTTTATTGAGGATGCTTCATAGAGTGCTCATTATGGTTATGCTGCAAGTTTCCACCATGATTAGGCATGGCTTAGGCTAGCGGCCCAGGCGTTTCTCTAACACACATACAAACTCCATGATCTTACAAGTTCCCCTTTTATTTCACACCGCCGGGATCCATAAGCAAAAGAATCATGATATCAACGAGGTACAAAGTACCAGTGCAATGTTGAAAGCGATCCCCATGATACATGGTTCTGCTAACTTCAACTTATAAAGCGCAAGCATATACGCAACAAAGATGGACGCAATGGTTCAAGATTATTAAGTGCAAGAAGATAAAGTGTGACATCAAGTTCGTGAGAGCTTTACTAACTAACTTTCTCATAACAAGCAAACAGTTTATTCGGAAGAAAACAAGGCATACTAAATATGCACGGAATAGCAAATAATGCTAATAGGTAGGTATGGTGGACACTTTTGGCAATATTGGTTTTAGGGAGTTGGAAACACGAGTAAAGCATTCTCAGTGCAAGTGAAGGCTAGCAATAGTAAGGGAATGACAAATGAGAGAGCAGTAATTGTCATAATCATGCTTGCAACAAAACAAGACTAATCATGGCATGAAAGCAATTCAAGACCCCTGAGGCCAAATAGTTCATCGAGGCTTAACTGATTATTGATTCAGTCATATGCATGCATGAGCATGTGCCAAGTCGATTCAAGTGAAACATTCAGAGGGAGATACCACAGTGTCATACCAAGTTATGAATAGAGCAATGCAAGCAAACATTCATATGACATGCTACAAACTATTAGCGAGCTGGAGCTAATCACAAGAAAGCAAGAACTACTAAGCATCCATAAATAACATACACCCTACATGAATAGACTAAGCATGCCCACAATGATGAGTATATTTACAAAAATGAAAACAAATAGAGTTCGTTACCAGCCTCTAACCACACCTCAAGTTGTCATTAATCCTCATTATTGCCCTTCACTTGTGTGGCTTGAATAATAACATGAAACCAAATTCCACTGAGGACTGCTGAACCCTGCAACAAACTTCACGAAACCAATGAAGAACAACAAATATTTTTGGTGTTTTTAATTTTCAAAGGCAAGAACCAAAAGGAAAAACAAGCAAAGCAAAATCTTTTTGGGTTTTTCAAATAATTAAGACAAAGCAAAAAGGAAAAGGCAAACCAAGGCAAAAGAAGAATAAGCAAACAAAGAGAAACAACGGAAATATTTTTGGTCTTTTTGTGTTTTAGAAAGCAAAAACAAAGAGAGAACGAAAACTAAAAAGAGAACGAAACATGAATATACGAAGTACCGATGAAACATGATATGGAGATGAGTGTGATGTCGATGTACCTCCCCCCCAAGTTTAGGCTCTTGGCCTAAATGGGTATCAATCAAAATACGAGTAAGGGTTCCAAGCAGGCGGGTCATTGTAAGAATGATCGTAGTTAGGCCCTTGGGAAGAAGAAGAAGCTCCCCAATCATAGGTAGACTGCTGATAGAAGACTCCCCCTCATTCGAGGGCTGGACCAGACCATCTGTGACCTCCCTTCTAGTATCCTTCTCCTGTTGGGAGAGCTCTCCCAAGTACGTATCAAGCTCTTCCTCACTGAGTGACCATCCTACCCTAGTATCAAGGTTAAACAAAACATGTGCAGGCAAGAGAAAAAATCGCTCGGACTTACTCCTTCTCCAACCAACCTTGAGAAAGGTTATTTCATAAGACAATGATGACCCACAAGTATAGGGGGTGTATCGCAGTATTTTCGAGGGAAGTGAAACCCAATTTATTGATTCGACACAAGGGGAGCCAAAGAATATTTATCAGCCTTAACAACTGAGTTGTCAATTCAGCTGCACCTGGAAACAATCTTGCTCACAGCAGTTTATCAATAGCAACAGTTTTGTAGTAGGAATAGTAAAGTAACAGCAGTAGTAAAGCAAAGACAGTAGTAACAAAAGCAGTAAACAGTGGGATTCGAGTGCGATAGGCATACAGATGGATGGACGGGCGTTGCCTGGACAAGACAATTCACATAGCAATTAGAACAAAGGGCAATTGTAGATAAATAAGATAAAGCATCCAAGTACTAGACAATCCTAGGCATGTGTTCCATATATAGTCATACGTGCTCGAATGAGAACTTGCACAACATATTTTGTCCTGCCAGCCCGTTTGCAGCGGGGCCTCTAGGGAACTACTGGCAATTAAGATGCTCCTTTTAATAGAGCACCGGAGCAAAGCATTAACACTCGAACACATGTGATCCTCACATCAAAGCAATTCCCTTCCGGTTATCCTGATTTCTGTCACTTCGGGGCCATAGGTTCCAGACAACAACGTGTGTATACAACTTGCAGATAAGACCAAAACCAATACTATCATAATGAATCAATAACATGTTCAGATCTAAAATCATGGCACTCGGGCCCTAGTGACAAGCATTAAGCACAACAAGTCACAACAAAGTCATAAAGCACTAATAAAAGATACTAGACACCATGTACTAACAATCTGATGCCATTACATGAACGATCTCATCCAATCCCTACCATCCCCATATCCTATAGCGGGGGATTACTCACTCATAGATGGGGAAAACATGGATGGTCGATGGAGAAGCGATGGTGATGATGGCGATGATCTCCTCCAATTTCCCGTCCCGGCAGGGTGCCAGAACGGAGTTTCTGGTGCTGTTTCATGGAATCTAGTGGTGGCGGCGGAGCAGAACTCCTTCTGGAAAAACGTCGAACCCCCCGAAGTTTTTAGGTCAGAAGGCTTCTTATAGGTGAAGAGGGAGACCGAGGGGGTGCTTGGGGCCACCACACTATGCCTTGGCACGACCAGGACCAGCCCGCGCCTGGGGTGGTGTGGCCAGCCCCTAGCCCTCCTCCGTCTCGTATTCTGGCTCCTGGAGTCTTCTGGAAAAATAGGCACTTTGGCTTTTGTCCCGTCCAATTCCGAGAATATTCATTTTCTGACTTTCCTGGAACCAAAAACAGCAGAAAATAGGCAGCTGGCACTGTGGCTCTTGTTAATATGTTAGTCCAAGAAATCATATGAAAAGTACTCCAAAGTGTGGAAAAACACAAGAAAATGGATAAAACCAAGCATGGAACATCAAAAATTATAGATACATTTGCAATGTATCACCATCCCCAAGCTTAACTCCTGCTCGTCCTCGAGTAGGTAAGTGATAAAAAAGAAAGAATAATTTTTGAGGTGACATGCACCATCAAAGGCTTGACCAAAGTATTTGTAAACATTCAAAGCTGGGATCATAGCACTTCAGTCATAACATGAAAGACAAAGTTCTAGCAATAAGACAAAGAAACTATGATGCAACATGAAAAGGAACAAACAAAAGATTCATCAATAACAATGCTTTGCAAGACGTTTGTTTGTTTCACATAAAGAAAACATAGCATAGTGGCATTCAGCTTGTCCCTCATAGAGTAGCAAACATAAATGCATAGGACACCTTCAAAGTTTACAAGAGTGACTAGATACAAATAGTTTAAAACAAGCAATATCAAGGTATGCATCAATCAACAAGTCTTGGGACAATGCATATAGAACTAAGAATGGCCACTATGCTCTCAAGAAAGTGCTCAAAGAATGTGTGGAGACTCAACAAGTAAAAGAAAAGGTTTTGAATAGTTTGAAAGGCTTCCAAATGCTGAAAGTATGGTACTCATTAGCTTTGAGCTATCATTGCCCCTGTCATAAGCATCTTTAATGTGGTTAAGGTGAAAGTGAGGTCCAATCTGAGTTATATGCTTGACAGACTATAAACTGAAAATCCCAAGTCCCTTGAGTACGAGGGCCGCTCCTCATGCTACTCAACTTTAGTTACCGGTAAGTTCTTGTCATCGTAAGTATGTGCGTATCATAGAGAACCGCCAACGGGGTACCCCTTGCCCGATGATACGGAAGAATCCCCATATCAAAATGACAAGGCAAGCAGACAATGAGTATCTCAGCAATCTTCTTATTTACCATGGGAAAATGGTGCGTTTTCTCTCTTTCCTTTTTTCATAAATCTCTTTTTTTCCTTTTCTCAATAGCTATATCTCTCTTTTTTTATAAGAAGAATGCTTCATAGATATCATTATGGTTACGCTGCAGGTTTCCACCATGTCAGCATGGATTAGACTAGCGGCCCAGGCGTTTCTCTAACACACATACATAACTCCATGGACTTACAAGCTCCCCTTTTATATCACACCGACGACATCCGCAAACAAAATAGCAAGGTATCAACTGGGTATATACTTACAAGTGTTGAAAGCGTTCCCCGTGACAGCACGGTTCTGCTAATCCCCAGCCTATAATTAGCAAGCATATAACTTTCATGGAGAGTTCACAATGGTTCAGGTTTATTAAGTGCAGGAAATAAAGTGTGCTATCAAGTTCGTGAGAGCTTTACTAACTAACTTTCTCATAACAAGCAAACATTTTATTCGGAAGAAAACAAGGCATATTGAATATGCACGGAAGTAGCAAATGATGCTAATAGGTAGGTATGGTGGACACTTTGGCAATATTTGGTTTAAGGGAGTTGGATGCATGAGTGGAACTCATACTTGGTTGTGGAGGCTAGCAAAAGACTAGGAGCGACAAACTAAGAGAGCAATAATGGCCATAATCATGCAGAGCGACAAAACACCATTGATCAAAGCATAAAGTGATACTACAAGTTGAAAACTAAAGGATCATAAAGGCTTATGGTGACTTGAGATAGTCATAACATGGTGTGAGCATGCGCCAAGTCAACCCAAATAAAGCATCAAAGGAGAATACCACTCTACTATGCTTTAATATGCCAAAACAACGCATGATTCATCCAAGGCACATTAAGAAATCTCAATTGTTTATAACAAGTCATGCTACAGCAAAGAATACTAAGCATAAAGCCAAAACAATATCAAGCATGGCATGACAAAGCATATGCCACAGTCCAAAACAAGCTCTCTTTACCACTTAAGCATGAGCTTTCCTACTCTTTTCCAAACCAAACCAAACCAAATTATTAAGAAAACTAAGAAATCCAAGCAAACTAAAAACCAAAACAAAAATTAAAAAGAAGACGCTCCAAGAGAAACACAACTGTGCACGAAACAATAAAAATGAAGCGTTTGGAAGAAACCTGGAATTTTTATTGATGAAGAAGGGGATGCCTTGGGCATCCCCAAGCTTTGACGCTTGTACTTCTTGGATATTTCTTGGGGTGACATGCGTGGCATCCCCAAGCTTGAGCTTTAGTCCATCCTTCATCTCATTACTCATTCCTTCCATACACCAGAAATTTTTCTTCATACAAAACTTCACACAATCTTTATTAGCAACATTAGTGCACTCAAGATAAATAAGTCTTAAGGTTCAGTTCTAACACCAAATAAACTTCCATTAAAACACTATCTACTGTATCACTTCCCTCAAAAATCTCAATTCCCCAAAAGAACTCAAAAAGGAACATCCAAGAAGCAAATTCAGAAAATGGCAGAAATCTGTCAAAACAGACCAGCAGGTAAAGACGAATTTTTTCGAAGACCTTCTGTTGCTCAAATAAAAAAGTGTTGAACTAACGAAAGTTAGATAACAACCTGGGGCAGAAGCACAAAAATTCATGCCTCAAAAGGACTTACAGAGATTTTACACGAATGTTTACGGTGAAGCACAAAAATCTGTTTCGGGACAGCAACTTTCCCAATCATTACTTCTCTCTCATTAGAAGTTACTCTTGGCACAAAAAGAAAATAAAAAGGATAAGGAGTGGTTATTACAGAGGTAATAACTTCCAAGACTCATCTAAAACTTTTGGGTTATCTCCCAATAAGTACTTTTCTTTAACGCCTTTAAGTTAGGCATAAGCAAAAACTAAAATGGATAGAATAGAAGTAAGCGGAGATAATCATGGTGAAAACATTGTTTTGTTCAATGAAATCCTTTTGTTAACAAGGTTGATCAGGTCTTGCTACCAAAACAATTCCACATGAGACAAACTTTGTATTCCACTAATAATTATGTTACCTCAACCTTGATAGCAATGGTCCCAATCATAATAGTTTCAAATTTTTCTCTTGGTATGGGACAATATATTTCTCCAACTTGAATGCCTTCAACATGTTCAATTGAATTCAAACCATAAGTCCTTTCAATCTTCTTGGGGAAATAGACAGTATGTTCCTTGTCATTAACATTGAAGGTCACCTTTCCTTGATTACAATTAATAACATCTCCTGCAGTATTAAGAAAAGGGTCTCCCAAGAATAATAGACATATTATCATCTTCGGGCATTTCAAGCACAACAAAATCAGTTAATATCAAGCAATTGTGAGCCACCTGAACAGGTACATCCTCACATATACCCACAGGAATAGTGGTAGATTTATCAGCCATTTGCAAAGATATATCAGTTGGTATTAATTTTTCAAGTTGAAGCCTCTTATAGAGAGAGAAAGTCATAACACTAACTCCAGCTCCCAAATCACACAAAGCAGTTCTAACATAACTGTTCTTAATAGAGCAAGGGATAGTTGGAATCCCTGGGTCTCCAAGTTTCTTAGGAACCTTACCATTGAAGGAATAATTAGCAAGCAAAGTAAAAATTTCTTCATTAGGGATCTTCCTTTTATTCGAGACAATGTCCTTCATATACTTTGAGTAAGGAGGCAATTTAATAGCATCAGTCAAAGGAATTTGCAAGAATAAAGGCTTCATCCACCCACAAAACTTATTATAGTGTTCATCTTCCTTTGACTTGTGTTTCTTATCAGGGAAAGGCATAGGTTTTTGGACCCAAGGTTCTCTTTCACTACCATGTTTCTTAGCAATAAAATCTTCTTTGGTGTATTTAGTATTCTTAGTGTGGTTTTCAGGTTCTTCTTCAACTTTTTCTTCATTAGGAACAACATTTTCTTCATTCCCACTTTCAGTTTCAGCATCAGAGATAGATATACTATTAGGATCTATAGCAGGTTGAGAGGGTTCTACAACATTTTTATGTTTTATTTTCCTTTTCTTACGAGTAGAAACACTATTTTCAGCTTGTTGAGAATCCTGCTCAATTCTTTTGGGATGCCCCTCAGGATATAGAGGATCCTGGGTAGCAGCACCACTTCTAGTTCTAATTTCATAAGCATGTTTTTCTTTAGCAGCATTAACTAGCAAGTCGTTTTGCACTTTAACGAGTTGATCTATTTGAGTTTGAACCATTTGAAAGTGTTTAACAATCATTTTAACATCATTAGAGGTTCTTTCCACAATATCTTTCAACTCAACAATAGCTCTAGTGTTTTCCATTAGATGATTTTGCACCCTTTTATTAAAGTTATCTTGCTTAACAATAAAGATATCAAATTCTTCTAAGCATTGATCAGGAGGTTTAGAGTAAGGGATATCACCTTCATCAAAGTGTTGGAGAGAGTGTACCTCAATAGTGGATGAGTAGGGAATAGGCTTACATAATTCTTCTATAGGAGGTAAATTCTTGACATCTACAGCTTTAATTCCCTTATCCTTAAGACTTTCTTAGCTTCCTTCATCACTTCATCATTTAATTCAATAACTCCCCTCTTCTTTGATGTTGGAATAGGCACATGAATAGATGGTTCAGGTACAATTACTTCAGATATAGCTTGTTTTAGAGGAGTCCAATCTTCATAATTCTTACTTATTTTAGCCATTAATTCCTCAGCTTCCTTAGGAGTCCTATTCCTGAAAACACAATCAGCACAACTATCTAGGTATGTCCTAGATTCTTCGGTTAGTCCATTATAAAATATATCAAGAAGCTCATTCTTAGTTAATGGACTTCCAGCCTGTGCATGAATCAAAGCACAAAACTTTGCCCAAGATTCGGGAAATACCACTTTTTCTCCCTGTTTAAAATCAAAAAGTTCCTTCAAAATAGCATGTCTAGCACTGGGAGGAAAATATTTCTGCAGGAAAGTACTAATCAAGCACTCAGGGCTATCAATAGATCCAGGAGGTAAATTACTAAACCAAGTTTTAGCTTTTCCTTTCAGTAAAAAGGGAAAAATCTTAGCAACAAAGTAAGTACGCATCTTAATATCATCAGAAAACAAGCCACTCATGGTAGAAAGTTCATTCATATGTGCTACCGCACTTTCATTCTTAGTCCCACAAAAAGGTTCTTTCTCGACAATAGCTATGTAAGATAGATCGAGAGAGAAATCATAATCTTCATCTATAATGTTTATGGGAGAAGCAGCAAACTTAGCATCAGGAGACAATTTGGGTCTAATAGTACGCCTCTCAAGAAGACTCTTAGTAGCGCTCCTATCATGGGTGTTTTTACATTCTTTAATAAACTCATCGGTCATCTCAACATAACCATCTTCAATATCATAACTCTCACTAGACTCAGGTGAGCTAACAGGTGTGGTAGTGTCTTCATTAGGAGTTTCGATATTTCCAACTATAGTTCTAGCAATTGTAGCATCTAGGAAAGGACCTAATGAACCACTCTTATCAAGCACAGTAGAAGCAGCATCATAAGCATCAGAAGTTTCAGATTCAGCAGTAGTAGCAGTGTGTGTAGCATGTGTATGTGGTGGTGTAAGGAACTTACTCATAACAGACGGTGAATCAAGAGTAGCAGAGGTGTTTAGAACCGTACCTCTTCTTGTTGTGGATGGTAAAATAGGAACCTTGCCATCACGAGACTTACCCATGATGGATGGATAACAGTGAACAATAGAGAATCCAAGTGAGCTTGATAAATAAAGCTATGCTCCCCAGCAACGGCGCTAGAAAATAGTCTTGATGACCCATAAGTATAGGGGGTGTATCGTAGTATTTTCGAGGGAAGTGAAACCCAATTTATTGATTCGACACAAGGGGAGCCAAAGAATATTTATTAGCCTTAACAACTGAGTTGTCAATTCAGCTGCACCTGGAAACAATCTTGCTCACAGCAGTTTATCAGTAGCAATAGTTTTTTAGTAGGAATAGTAAAGTAACAGCAGTAGTAAACCAAAGACAGTAGTAACAAAAGCAGTAAACAGTGGGATTCGAGTGCGGTATGCATAGGGATGGATGGACGGGCATTGCATGGACAAGACAATTCACATAGCAACCAGAACATAGGGCAATTGCAGATAAATAAGATAAATCATCCAAGTACTAGACAATCCTAGGCATGTGTTCCATATATAGTCATACGTGCTCGAATGAGAACCTGCACAACATCTTTTGTCCTGCCAGCCTGTTTGCAGCGGGGCCTCTAGGGAGCTGCTGGCAATTAAGGTGCTCCTTTTAATAGAGCACCGGAGCAAAGCATTAACACTCCGTGAACACATGTGATCCTCACATCAAAGCCATTCCCTTCCGATTATCCCGATTTCTGTCACTTCGGGGCCATAGGTTCCGGACAACAACGTGTATATACAACTTGCAGATAAGACCAAAAACAATACTATCATAATGAATCAATAACATGTTCAGATCTGAAATCATGGCACTCGGGCCCTAGTGACAAGCATTAAGCACAACAAGTCACAACAAAGTCATAAAGCACTAATAAAAGATACTAGGCACCATGCCCTAACAATCTGATGCCATTACATGAACAATCTCATCCAATCCCTACCATCCCCATAGCCTACAGCGGGGGATTACTCACTCATAGATGGGGGAAACATGGATGGTCGATGGAGAAGCGATGGTGATGATGATGGCGATGATCTCCTCCAATTCCCCGTCCCGGCAGGGTGCCAGAACGGAGTTTCTCGTGCTGTTTCATGGAATCTGGTGGTGGCGGCAGAGCAGAACTCCTTCTGGAAAAACGTCGAACCCCCGAAGTTTTTAGGTCAGAAGGCTTCTTATAGGCGAAGAGGGAGACCGAGGGGGTGCCTGGGGCCACCACACCATGACCTGGCGCGGCCAGGCCCAACCCGCGCCTGGGGGGTGTGGCCAGCCCCTGGCCCTCCTCCGTCTCGTATTCTGGCTCCTGGAGTCTTCTAGAAAAATAGGCACTTTGGCTTTTGTCCCGTCCAATTCCGAGAATATTCATTTTCTGACTTTCCTGGAACCAAAAACAGCAGAAAACAGGCAGCTGGCACTGTGGCTCTTGTTAATATGTTAGTCCAAGAAATCATATGAAAAGTACTCCAAAGTGTGGACAAAACACAAGAAAGTGGATAAAACCAAGCATGGAACATCAAAAATTATAGATACATTTGCAATGTATCATACAACTCACTCAAATTAGCCCAAGAAGAAACAAATTTATGTTGCATCATGGAATTAAGATCAAGCCTTTCTATGGGAAACTGTAGGTCTAGATGATGAGGCACTAAACCATGCAACTCTAATAAACGAGAAGCAATGATGCCTCCACAAATTCCACCTTTCTCACGGTTAGCAGCAAGACGGAAAGCTATCAAGGCACCCAAGTTTATCTCATTTTAAAGCAGCTGAGATGAATGGTAGAACATATGAGGATAGTTTATTAGCAGTTTTCCTAGCGAGAACACACTTGGCAATAAAGTAAGCAAAGTAGCGAATAGATGGGAGATGAATGTTATGGATTTTCCCACTCTCCTTTGAGAAGCTTCTCCCTTGGAAAATCTTCGCATACAAGTCCATGAGTGGTGCAAGCCGCTCTTTAATCCTTCCACACGATCCCCACTGAGGTACCTTAATAGCTGCACAAAACTCATCAAGAGAAAGGTCGACAGCTATATTGTAAATTTTGTAGTGGACCATGGGGTTAGGCAAAGAGTGACTAAATCGAAAGTCCTGCACCATAGACATAGTTAGTTTCACAAATTGACAAGGTTCATCTTCCACAAAGTGCTCCAATCCTGCATTAGCAACTAAGGTGTGGAAGTCCTAGAAAATTCCTGCAGCCCTCATGAATTCGAAGCATGGATAGATGGAAGGGAAAACTTCCTCCTCTCGGTGAACCTTCATAACCTCAGGCACCCTCCGTTCATGTTGGTTGAGTTGATGCTCATTCATCTTCTGTTCTGAAATTTAAACATCCATTACACAAGTGATTGCAAAGTGAAAATATAGTGAAGGGCACTACTCATAGGGACTTGTAGAGGCCTAAACATGCATCAAAACAATATCTCTAAGCATTGAACAAGCTTACAAGCTATCATAACCTATCACCTACAATAGCAAAATACTCAAGATATAAACCACTAAACACAAATCTACTTGGACAAGCGGAGGAGTTACATACCAAAGAACAAATGCTCCAAATTTCAGCAGCAAAGATGGGCTGAGCAAGGAGATCGAAAAATCAAAGGCAAGAACAGCAAGAACGTGATTTCGAGCAATGAACTGGTGTTTTCTCGGGAGAGAGAGAGAGAGCAGTGGCAAGTGAGAGAGTGAGTGGAGGGCCAGGGGTGGCCCACGCCATGGCCAGGCGCGCCCCTGGGCTGGCCGTGCCACCAGGTGGTGTGCCTGCCTGGTGGGCCCCCTGGTACCTTCCAGGCACTTCTCTGCCCCTTTTTTCACGTAAAAATTTAATATGGATTTTCTGGAATTTTTCGAGACACTTTATTTTTTGAGCAATTTTCAGGTATAAATGAATGATTTTCTGACAGAAAAAAGTTTCTGGAATGATGCAATGACAAAACAAGTCTAAAACTTCAGAAGTTCTAAGACACTCTAAAAAGCAAGCAACTAACAACAGAAAAGTAAACTAAACTTAAACAAAAACTAAAAATGGATAAGATGAAAGTAAGCGGAGATAATCATGGTGAAAACATTGTTTTGTTCATTAAAATCCCTTTGTTAACAAGGTTGATTAGGTCTTGTTATCAAAACAATTTTATATGAAACAAAACTTTGTATTCCACTAATGATTATGTTATCTCAACTTTGATAGCAATGGTCCCAATCATAATAGTTTCATATTTTTCTCTTGGTATGGCACAATATATTTCTCCAACTTGAATGCCCTCAACATGTTCAATTGAATTCAAACCATAAGTCCTATCAATCTTCTTGGGGAAATAGACAGTATGCTCCTTGTCATTAACATTAAAAGTCACCTTTCCTTGATTACAATTAATAACAGCTCCTGCAGTATTAAGAAAAGCTCTCCCAAGAATAATAGACATATTATCATCTTCAGGCATTTCAAGCACAACAAAATCAGTTAATATCAAGCAATTATGAGCCACTTGAACAGGTACATCCTCACATATACCAACAAGAATAGTAGTAGATTTATCAGCCATTTAGCAAAGATATATCGGTTGGTATTAATTTTTCAAGTTGAAGCCTCTTATAGAGAGAAAAAGGCATAACACTAACTCCTGCTCCCAAATCACACAGAGCAGTTCTAACATAACTATTTTTAATAGAACACGGGATAGTTGCAATCCCTGGGTCTCCAAGTTTCTTTAGAACCTTACCATTAAAGGAATAATTAGCAAGCAAAGTAGAAATTTCTTCATTAGGGATCTTCCTTTTATTCGAGACAATATCCTTCATATACTTTGAATAAGGGGGCAATTTAATAGCATCAGTCAAAGGAATTTGCAAGAATAAAGGTTTCATCCACTCACAAAACTTATTATAATGTTCATCTTCCTTTGACTTGTGTTTCTTATCAGGGAAAGGCATAGGTTTTTGGACCCAAGGTTCTCTTTCACTACCATGTTTCTTAGCAACAAAATCTTTTTTAGTGTATTTAGTATTCTTAGTGTGCCTTTTAGGTTCTTCTTCAACTTTTTCTTTATCAGGAACATCATTTTCTTCATTACCACTTTCAGTTTCAGCATCAGAGATAGATATACTATTAGGATCTTTAGCAGGTTCAGAGGGTTCTACAATAGTCTTATGTTTCTTTTTATTTTCTTACGAGTAGTACCACTATTTTCAGCTTGTTGAGAATCCTGGTCAATTCTTTTGGGATGCCCCTCAGGATATAGAGGATCCTGGGTAGCAGCACCACTTCTAGTTCTAATTTCATAGGCATGTTTTTCTTTGGCATCGTTAACTAGCAAGTCTTTTTGCACTTTAATAAGTTGATCTATTTGAGTTTGGACCATTTGAAAATGTTTAACAAGCATTTTAACATCATTAGAGGTTCTTTCCACAATATCTTTTAGCTCAACAATGGCTCTAGAGTTTTCCATTAAATGATTTTGCACCCTTTTATTAAAATTATCTTGCTTAACAATAAAAACATCAAATTCTTCTAAGCATTGATCAAGAGGTTTAGAGTAAGGAATATCACCTTCATCAAAATGTTGGAGAGAGTGTACCTCAATAGTGGATGAGTGGGGGATTGGCTTACATAGTTCTTCTATAGGAGGTAAATTCTTGACATCTGCAGCTTTAATTCCCTTCTCCTTAAGACATTTCTTAGCTTCCTTCATCACTTCATCATTTAGTTCAATAACTCCCCTTTTTTTGATGTTAGTGTAGGCACAGGGATAGTTGGTTCAGGTATAATTGTTTCAGGTATAGCTGGTTCAGGAGGATTCCAGTCTTCATAATTCTTGTTTATTTTAGCCATTAATTCCTCAGATTCCTTGGGAGTCCTATTCCTGAAAACACAATCAGCACAACTATCCAGGTATGTCCTAGATTCTTTAGTTAGTCCATTATAAAATATATCAAGAAGCTCATTCTTAGGTAAAGGACATCCAGCCTGTGCATGAGTCAAAGCACAAAAGCTTGCCCATGATTCAGGCAATATCTCTTTTTCTCCCTGTTTAAAATCAAAAAGTTCCTGCAAAATAGCATGTCTAGCACTAGGAGGAAAATATTTCTGCAAGAAAGTACTAATCAAGCGATCAGGGCTATTGATAAATTGCAAATGTATCTATAATTTTTGATGTTCCATGCTTGGTTTTATCCACTTTCTTGTGTTTTGTTCCAACTTTGGAGTACTTTTATTATGATTTCTTGGACTAACCTATTAACAAGAGCCACAGTGCCAGCTGCCTGTTTTCTGTTGTTTTTGGTTCCAGAAAAGTCAGAAAATGAATATTCTCGAAATTGGACGGGACAAAAGCCAAAGTGCCTATTTTTCCGGAAGGGATCAAGTGCCAGAATACGATACGGAGAAGGGCTGGGGGCCGGCCACACCACCTGGCCGCGCGGCCAGGCCTGGCCCGCGCCAGGGGTGGTCTGGCCGCCCCCAGCACCCCCTCGGCCTTCTTCATCACCATGCAAGCCTCCGGTGTGATGCGTGAGTAGTTCATCCTTGGACTACGGATCCATGTAGTAGCTAGATGGCTAGTTTCTCCTCCTTTGTGCTTTCATGTTTAGATCTTGTGAGCTCCGTTCATGATCAAGATCATCTATTTGTAATTTATACATGTTGTGTTTGCGGGGATCCGATGGATATTGAGATGCTATTTCAGATTGATTATTGATTCTATCATGTCTTTGTTATTTGAGATCTTGCATGCTTTCCGTTGTTAGTAGCTATCTTGGCCAAGTAGATGCTAGCAACTCCAAGAGTTAGTATTTATGCTCGATAGTGGGTTCATGCCTCTGGTAATCTGGGGAAGTGACAGAAATCTCTAAGGTACTAGATGTGCTATTGCTACTAGGGAGAAAACAACAATCCTTTGTTCATAGAGCAATCGTATTGTTTACCTTACACGCAGTTCGTAAAGCAATAATCTGTTGCTTGCAACTTAATACTGGAGGGGGTTCGGATGATAACCTGAAGGTGGATTATTAGTCATAGATGCAGTTGGATGGCGGTCTATGTATTATGTTGTATTGCCCAACCAAGTCTCAAAGGAGTCAAGATGATTAGTATATGCATGTATTGCTTTCTCGGTGTTTGTCAATTGCCCCGCTGTAATTTGTTCACCCAGCATGTTATCTATCTTAAGGAGAGCCACCTCTACTGAACTATGGATCCCGGTCCTTTTACTTTACATACAATCTACAAATCTTTTACTGTTTTGTGTTTACTTTTTGCAAACTTTTACTTCTTTCCATTCGATATGTTTAATCCTTTGTTTTCCACAAAACACGGTGAGATTGACAACCTCATCTCAAGTTGGGGACAAATTTCTGTGGTTGTGTTGTGCAGGTCTCCACGTTGCTACTAGCACCGGTAGTGCGCCCTGCCAAAGCTCAGCTAGTAACACCTTTGGTGTGTTTCCTTGCTCCTACTAGTTCGATTAAACCTTGGTTTCATAACTGAGGGAAACTTGCTGCTGTGCTCATCATACCTTCCTCTTGGGGTTCCCAACGAGATCTATATGAACACCGCCATCAAGAATTTTTCTGGGCACCGTGCATTGAGCCATCAAGAATTTTTCTGGCACCGTTGCCAGGGAGTCAAGGACATCTTCACAAGGGGAGTCCCTCATAACCAATCTCTTTACTTTGTTGTTTTTGTTTTGCTTAGTTTCTTTTTGCTTTGTTTGCTTGTTTTGTTCTTCAAAAAAAACACAAAAAAAATTAGTTTTACTTGTTTGCTTTCTTATTTGAAAACCCAAAAAAATGACTACTCTTGAAAACACTAAGTTGTGTGACTTCACTAGCACCAACAACAATGATTTTATGAGCACTCCTATTGCTCCACCTGTGGCTGAAAATACTTTCTTTGAGATAAAACCTGCTTTGCTCAATCTTGTTATGAGAGAGCAATTTTCGGGCATTGGTAATGAAGATGCTGCTTCCCATCGAAATAACTTTGTTGAACTTTGTGAGATGCAAAAGCATAGGGATATAGATGGTGATATTATTAAGCTGAAATTGTTTCCTTTCTCCTTGAGAGGAAAAGCTAAAGAGTGGTTGAATTCCTTAACTAGGAATAGTATTGATTCTTGGACTAAATGCAAATATGCTTTTATTGGAAAATACTATCCTCCTGCTAAGATTATATCCATGAGAAGTGAAATAATGAATTTTAAACAACTTGACAATGAGCATGTTGCTCAAGCTTGGGAAAGAATGAAATATTTGGTAAAGAATTGTCCCACTCATGGACTGACTGCTTGGTTGATTATCCAAACTTTTTATGCAGGATTGAACTATTCTTCAAGGAACCTATTGGATTCAGCTGCTGGAGGTACCTTTATGACCATCACTTTGGGTGCTGCAACAAAACTTTTGGACAATATGATGGTTAATTATTCTGAATGGCATACTGAGAGAGCTCCACAAGGTAAGAAGGTAAATTTTGTTGAAGAAACCTCCTCCTTGAGTGATAAGATTGATATTCTTATGTCTATGCTTGTTAATGGGAAAGCCCATATTGATCCAAATAATGTTCCTTTAGCCTCTTTGGTTGCTCAAGAAGAGCAAGTTGATGTGAACTTCATAAGAAATAACAACTTTGGCAACAATGCTTATGGTAATAATGCTTATAGGAACAATTTTGGTAATAACAATTATAAGCCATACCCTCCCAACAATGGTAATGCTTATGGAAATTCTTACAACAATAATAAGAGTGCTCCCTCTGAACTTGAAGTGATGCTCAAAGAGTTTATTAGTAAACAAACTGCTTTCAATAAAACTATTGAGGAAAAACTCTCTAATGCTGAAAGAAATATAGCATCTTTGGCTGAAGCTCAATATTCTTTGAATAAAATGGCTGCTAAACCTGAAACTAATGAGAATCCCTTTGCAGCTACTAATGCCATACAAGTAAGAATTGATGAAAATGTTAGACTATTAGCTGAATTACATGCTAAGTGGGAAAGAGAAGATGAAATTGCTAGAAACATTAGTGTTTCTACTATTACCACCACTAGTGTTGAGGCTAGTAATAGTTCTACTACTTTAGATGATAAAGTTGATTTTGATCTTGATGGTTGCAACATCTCTGAAGTTATTAAGTTCCTACAAAAGCTTTCTAAAAGTCCTAATGCTAGTGCTATGAACATGGCTTTTACAAAACACATTACTGATGCTCTCATAAAGATTAAAGAAGAAAAGATGAAACATAAAGCTTCTATTCCTATAAAACAAGAAGATGGTTGGGAACCCATCATTAATATGAAAGTGAATGACTTTGATTTCAAAGCTTTGTGTGATCTTGATAGTAGTGTTTCTATTATGCCTAGAAGGATTTATGATATGCTTGATTTTCCTCCTCTTGAAGATTGTTATTTGAATGTCCCACTTGATGCTAATGCTAAAAAGAAACTCATGGGGAGTCTTAATGATGTTATTATTATGGTTAATGATTCCTATGTCCCCGTTGATTTCTATGTTTTGGATGTTGAATACAATGCTTCTTGTCCTATTACTTTGGGAAGACCTTTTCTTAGAACTGTTGGTGCCATCATTGATATGAAAGAAGGCACCATTAAATATCAACTCCCACTCAAGAAAGGTATAGAACACTTCCCTAAAAAGAGAGAAAATATTTCTTTTGCTTCTCCTATGAAAACAAAATTTGGTCTTAATGCTTCTTCATTTGAGAACACTTGATTCTTTCTTTGGTTCTTATGCCTAACTTAAAGGCGTTAAAGAAAAGTACTTGTTGGGAGATAACCCAAGAGTTTTAGTTGAGTATTTGAAGTTATTACCTCTGTAATAACCTCTCCTTATCCTTTTTATTTGCTTTTTGTGCCAAGAGTAACCTCTAATGAGAGTGAAGTAATGATTGGGAAAGTTGCTGTCCCGAAACAGATTTCTGTGCTTCACCGTAAAAATTCCTGAGAGAGTTCTGTATGTCGGATTGAGCTTTAATTTTTTGTGCTTCTGACCCAGGTTGTTATATAACTTTAGTTAGTTCAACACTTTTTTATTCGAGCAACAGAAGGTCTTCGAAAAAATTCGTCTTTACCTGATGGTCTGTTTTGACAGATTTCTGCCATTTTCTGCATTTGCTTCTTGTTAGTTCCTTCTTGAGTTCTTTTGGGGAATTGAGATTTTTGAGGGAAGTGCTACAGTAGCTAGTGTTCTAATGGAAGTTTATTTGGTGTTATAACTGAACCTTGAGACTTATTTATCTTAAGTGCACTAATGTTGCTAATAAGATTGTGTGAAGTTTTTGTATGAAGGAAAATTTTCAGGTGTATGGAAGGAATGAGTAATGAGATGAAGGATGGACTAAAGCTCAAGCTTGGGGATGCCACATGTGTCACCCCAAGAAATATCCAAGAAGTACAAGCGTCAAAGCTTGGGGATGCCCAAGGCATCCCCTTCTTCATCAATAAAAATTCCAGGTTTCTTCCAAACGCTTCATTTTTATTGTTTCGTGCACAGTTGTGTTTCTCTTGGAGCGTCTTCTTTTTAATTTTTGTTTTGGTTTTTAGTTTGCTTGGATTTCTTAGTTTTCTTAATAAGTTGTTTCGACCCCCTCTTTCACACTTTGGTTTACAAATAGTTTGGTTCGGTTTGGAAAAGAGTAGGAAAGTTCATGCTTATGTGGTAAAAAGAGCTCGTTTTTGACTGTGGCTATGCTTTGTCATGCCATGCTTGATATTGTTTTGGCTTTATGCTTAGTATTATTTGATGTAGCATGACTTGTTATAAACAATTGAGATTTCTTAATGTGCCTTGGATGAATCATGCGTTGTTTTAGCATATTAAAGCATAGTATAGTGGTATTCTCCTTTGATGCTTTATTTGGGTTGACTTGGCACATGCTCACAACATGTTATGACTATATCAAGTCACCATAGCCTTTATGATCCTTGAGTTTTCAACTTGTAGTATCACTTTATGCTTTGATCAATGATGTTTTGTCGCTCTGCATGATTATGGCCATTATTGCTCTCTTAGTTTGTCGCTCCTAGTCTTTTGCTAGCCTCCACAACCAAGTATGAGTTCCACTCATGCATCCAACTCCCTAAACCAAGTTATTCCAAAGAGTCCACCATACCTACCTACTAGCTTATGCTATTCCAAGTATATTCATGCTTTTGTCTACCTTTCACTTGTTATGAGAAAACTAGTGATTAAAGCTCTCACGAACTTGATGGCACACTTTAATTTGTTGCCTCTAATAAACTTGAACCATTGGGTCCTTCTTTGTTGCGTATATGCTTGCGCTTTATAAGTTGAAGTTAGCAGAACCATGTTTCATGGGGAACGCTTTCAACATTGCACTTGTACTTTGTACCCCGTTGATATCATGTTCTTTTGCTTACGGATCCCGGCGGTGTGAAATAAACGTGGAACTTGTAAGATCATGGAGTTTGTATGTGTGTTAGAGAAACGCCTGGGCCGCTAGCCTAAGCCATGCCTAATCATGGTGGAAACTTGCAGCATCACCATAATGAGCACTCTATGAAGCATCCTCCATAAAAACCTATGCAAATAGCAAATAAAAAGATCGCTGAGATGCTCATTGTCTGCTTGCCTTGTCATTTTGATTATGGGAAAGCTCCCGTATCATGTGCAAGGGGTACCCCGTTGGCGGTTCTTAATGATACACATATACTTACAATGACAAGAGCTTACTCGTGACTGAAGTTGAGTAGCATGAGGATCGGTCTTCGTAAGTAAGGGGCATGAATTTCGGTTTATAACTTGTCAAGCATATCCTCTTAGTTGTGTCACTTTAACCTTAACCACCTTCAAGATGCTTATGATAGGGGCAATGAGAGCTGAAAGCTATAAGTACCATAATTATTGGAAGCTCTTTATGAGTCTTGAATCCCTACTTCCTTTTTACAAAAGGCCTTTCTTCCCCCATTATATTGAGTCTCCACCTTCTATCTTTATGCACTACTTTGAGAGCATAGTGGCCATTCTTAGTTCTATGTGCATTGTCCCAAGACTAGTTGATTGATGCATAACTTGTTATTGCTTGTTTGAAACTATTGTATCTAGTCACTCTTATGAACTTTGAAGGTGTCCTATGCATTTATATTTGCTACTCTATTGAGGGACAAGCTGAATACTTTTATGCTATGTTTTCTTTATGTGAAACAAACAAACGTCTTGCAAAGCATGTTATTCATGAATCTTTTGTTTGTGCCTTTTCATGTTGTATCATAGTTTCTTTGCTTATTGCTAGAACTTTGTCTTTCATGTTATGATTGAAGTACTTTGATCCCAGCTTTGAGTTTTGCAAATACTTTGATCAAGTTTTTGATGGTGCATGTCACCTCAAAAATTATTTCTTTTTATCCCTTACCTACTCGAGGACGAGCAGGAGTTAAGCTTGGGGATGTTGATACATTGCAAATGTATCTATAATTTTGGATGTTCAATGCTTGGTTTTATCCACTTTCTTGTGTTTTGTTCCAACTTTGGAGTACCTTTATTATGATTTCTTGGACTAACCTATTAACAAGAGCCACAATGCCAGCTGCCTGTATTCTATTGTTTTTGGTTCCAGAAAAGTCAGAAAATGAATATTCTCGGAATTGGACGGGACAAAAGCCAAAGTGCCTATTTTTCCGGAAGGGATCAAGTGCCAGAATACGAGACAGAGAAGGGCTGGGGGCCGGCCACACCACCTGGCCGCGCGGCCAGGCCTGGCCCGCGCCAGGGGGTGGTCTGGCCGCCCCAGCACCCCCTCGGCCTCTCCTTCCGCCTATAAGTTTCCCTCAGGACGAAAACCCTAGGTACCCGATCAAAAATCCAGGAAAGAGTCCGTAGCCGCCGTCATCTCCATCCCTAGATCGGGAGGGATCTAAAGCTCTTCCCGGTGCCCTGCCAGAGAGGCGAATTCACCCTGGAGGCCTTCTTCATCACCATGCAAGCCTCCGGTGTGATGCGTGAGTAGTTCATCCTTGGACTACGGATCCATGTAGTAGCTAGATGGCTAGTTTCTCCTCCTTTGTGCTTTCATGTTTAGATCTTGTGAGCTCCGTTCATGATCAAGATCATCTATTTGTAATTCATACATGTTGTGTTTCGGGGATCCGATGGATATTGAGATGCTATTTCAGATTGATTATTGATTCTATCATGTCTTTGTTATTTGAGATCTTGCATGCTTTCCGTTGTTAGTAGCTATCTTGGCCAAGTAGATGCTAGCAACTCCAAGAGTTAGTATTTATGCTCAATAGTGGGTTCATGCCTCTGGTAATCTGGGGAAGTGACAGAAATCTCTAAGGTACTAGATGTGCTGTTGCTACTAGGGAGAAAACAACAATCCTTTGTTCATAGAGCAATCATATTGTTTACCTTACACGCAGTTCGTAAAGCAATAATATGTTGCTTGCAACTTAATACTGGAGGGGGTTCGGATGATAACCTGAAAGTGGATTATTAGTCATAGATGCAGTTGGATGGCGGTCTATGTATTATGTTGTAATGCCCAATCAAGTCTAAAAGGAGTCAAGATGATTAGTATATGCATGTATTGCTTTCTCGGTGTTTGTCAATTGCCCCGCTGTAATTTGTTCACCCAGCATGTTATCTATCTTAAGGAGAGCCACCTCTAGTGAACTATGGATCCCGGTCCTTTTCTTTACATACAATCTATAAACTATTTACTGCTTTGTGTTTACTTTCTGCAAACTTTTACTTCTTTCCATTCGATAGTTTAATCCTTTATTTTCCACAAAACACGGTGAGATTGACAACCTCATCGCAAGTTGGGGACAAAGTTCTGTGGTTGTGTTGTGTAGGTCTCCACGTTGCTACTAGCACCGGTAGTGCGCCCTGCCAAAGCTCAGCTAGTAACACCTTTGGGGTGTTTCCTTGCTCCTACTGGTTCGATTAAACCTTGGTTTCATAACTGAGGGAAACTTGCTGCTGTGCTCATCATACCTTCCTCTTGGGGTTCCCAACGAGCTCTACATCAACACCGCCATCAAGCATTTTTCTGGGCGCCGTGCATTGAGCCATCAGCTATCAAGAGATCCAGGAGGTAAATTATTAAACCAAGTTTTAGCTTCTCCTTTCAGTGAAAAGGGGAAAAATTTAGCAACAAAGTAGGTGCGCATCTTAATATCATCAGAAAAGAGGCCACTCATGGTAGAAAGCTCAGTCATATGTGCTACCGCACTTTCATTCTTAGTCCCACAAAAAGTTTCTTTCTCAACAATAGCTATGTAGGATAGATCAAGAGAGAAATCATAATCCTTATCTTTAATGTTTATGGGAGATGCAGCAAACTTAGCATTAGAAGACAATTTGGGTATAATAGTACGCCTCTCAAGGAGACTCTTAGCAGCACTCCTATCATGGGTGTTTTGACATTCTTTAATAAATTCTATCGGTCATCTCAATATAACCGTCTTCAATATCATAGCTCTCTCTAAACTCAGGTGAACTAACAGGTGTAGTAGTGTCTTCATTAGGAGTTTCAGTATTTCCAGCTATAGTTCTAGCAATCGTAGCATCTAGGAAAGGACCTAATGAACCACTCTTATCAAGCACAGTAGAAGCAGCATCATAAGTATCAGAAGTTTCAGATTCAGCAGTAGTAGCAGTGTGCGTAGCATGTGTATGTGGTGGTGTAAGGAGCTTACTCATAACAGGAGGTGAATCAAGAGCAACAGAGGTGTTCAGAACCGTACCTCTTCTTGTAGTGGATGGTAAAATAGGAACTTTGCCATCACGAGACTTACCCATGATGGATGGATGGCAGCGAACAATAATGATTCCAAGTGGACTTGATAAATAAAGCTATGCTCCCCGGCAATGGCGCCAGAAAATAGTCTTGATGACCCACAAGTATAGGGGGTGTATCGCAGTATTTTCGAGGAAAGTGAAACGCAATTTATTGATTCGACACAAGGGGAGCCAAAGAATATTTATAAGCCTTAACAACTGAGTTATCAATTCAGCTGCACCTGAAAACAATCTTGCTCATAGCAGTTTATCAGTAGCAACAGTTTTCTAGTAGTAATAGTAAATTAATAGCAGTAGTAAAGTAAAGACAGTAGTAATAATTGCAGTAAACAGTAGGATTAAAGTGCGGTAGGCATAGGGATGGATGGACGGGCGTTGCATGGACAAGATAATTCACATGGCAATCAAGATGTAGGGCATTTGTAGATAAATAAGATAAAGCATCCAAGTACTAAATAATCATAGGCATGTGTTCCATATATAGTCATACGTGCTCGCAATGAGAACTTGAACAACATATTTTGTCCTGCCAGCCCGTTTGCAACGGGGCCTCAAGGGAACAACTAGCAATTAAGGTGCTTCTTTTAATAGAGCACCGGAGCAAAGCATTAACACTCCGTGAACACATGTGATTCTCACATCGAAGCCATTCCCTCTGGTTATTCCGATTTCTCTCACTTCGGAGCCTTTGATCCTAGACAACGACGTGTGTATACAACTTGCAGGTAAGACCATAAACAATACTATCATAATGAATCAATAACATGTTCAGATCTGAAATCATGGCACTCGGGCCCTAGTGACAAGCATTAAACACAACAAGTTGCAACAAAGTCAAAAAGCACTAATAGTAGATAGTAGGCACCATGCCCTAACAATCCGATGCCACTACATGAACGATCTCATCCAATCTCTACCATCCCCATAGCCTACAACGGGAGATTACTCACTCATAGATGGGGGAAACATGGATGGTCAATGGAGAAGCGATGGTGATGATGATGGCGATGATCTCCTCCAATTCCCCGTCCCGGCAGGGTGCCAGAACGGAGTTTCTGGTTCTGAATCGTGGAATCTGGTGGTGGCGGCGGAGTGGAACTCTTTCTGGAAAAACGTCGAACCCCCCTTGGTTTTTAGGTCAAGAGGCAACTTATAGGCGAAGAGGGAGGCCGAGGGGGCAGCCGACGCGGCCACCCCCCCAGGCGTGGCCTGGCTTGGCCCGCGTAGCCAGGTGGTGTGGGCCCCCTCGTGGCCCTACTTTGTCTCGTCTTCTGGCTCCGTGAATCTTCTGGTGAAATAGGATTTTTGGCATATTTTCTGGGATTTTTCCTGATAGTTGATTTTCTGCACAAAAACTAGACACCAAGATAATTCTGCTGAAAACAGCGTCAGACTGTGTTATTTGTATCCAAATAACACAAGTTTAGAGGAAAAACAATAGCAAAAGTATTCAGGAAAGTAGATACGTTTTGGACGTATCACGCGTGTTCTCCATCAGCCTAGTGATATGCTATTTCTATTATTTGTGAGACTATTTTGGGTTTAACCCTTCCCAGTTCTTCTATGAATTCTCTGCGACGAAGGACGTCGTTAAAGGCATCGATATCCCTTTCATCGGATATGGACTCAGGTGAGTTTTTTATGATATTCCATCGTTGGGTAAATGCTCTTATTGATTCCCCGGATTTTTGTTTGCATGCCCGCAACTGCTCCAAGGATGCAGGTCGTTTGAACGTAGATTGGAAGTGTCGGATGAACTTGTCTTCCAGGTCGTTCCAGCTACTGATGGAATCTTTGGGTAACTGTTCATGATCTTGCAGCATCGGTGAGATGTAGTTGTAAGCTTTGCATTGCGGTAGTTGTGGAGTCGCCTTGTAATTTGACAGTGGCCAAATAATCTGCTAACCATGCTTTGGGTTCCTAGAGTCCATCGTACTTGTGGCGGTCGTTCGGACGTTTGAAGTCCTTGGGTACTGAGGTTTTGCGAATCCGCTGCATGAAACAGCTGGCCCTGCATAGCTTGTAATCGTCTTCGTTGTATCCAGCATGGTATCGTGGGGTGCGGTTTTCATCTCTTGATCCATCGCTCCCGTGTTGCGTGTTGTCGTTCCTTGTGTTGCTTCGCGGCTTGGGTCCTACGAGGTGTGCCTGGTGTGGCGATTGAGATCGTCGGGTGGGTCCCACTTGCCGAGGGCTGCTGCAACGGCGTGGGGATCTATCGGGCTGTCGCGTGGTCCCTTGCTCTGCTTCCGCGAGAGAGGATCCTACCATGCCAAAGTTCATCAGGGCGGAGTGGTGGAGGGTCGCACGTGGATCGTCGGGTGCGGGCTGAGTTGTAATCAGATATGTTTGCGCGGCCACAATGGCTGCCTGAGCCGTTTTTGCCTTGATTTTTCCTGCTTGATAAATCGTCATGAACGATAGATCAAGATCTCGGATGAGCCCACTTCTTTCTGCTTCAGGGATATGTTGTAGTCGAGATGTTGCCCTTCTTGGTGGTGCTCCTCCTGTTATGCTCCCTGATCCTCGGGTAGAGCTTAACTCTGCCTGTCGTAAGCTGGATACGTCGACTAATCTCTTCTTTTGTCGAGTTGCTTCTGCATCCTGAGTAGATCTCTCTTCTTGTGATGGAGCAGATATTGGTATGCTAATAGATCCTCATGTGAAGCATCCGCTATCATCGGAACTGCTCCCGAAATTGCTTCCCTTGCTTTTTGCCATGCCGATGCTGGTAGCCGAAGAGTTTGCCTCTCTCCTCCATGCGGTTCTCCGCCTCTTCCTTGGACTATGCGTTTATCTACCGTCTCTCCTGCGTTTGCGTGGTCCCCTTCATTGTCGTGATTTCCTGCATTGTCATCTGATAATATATCCATGGGGTCGAGGATAGGGTTACAGTTAGAATCGCGTAGTGTTGAGGTATTCCCGTTGACCATGCACACTTGGTGACGTGTTATGCGTGGGAGGATGACGTTATTTTCTGCTTCAAAGGATGCACTGATAATGTTCTGAGATTGTAGTTCTAGATAGATCTTCGCCATCTTTTCTTCGAAGTCGACGTTTTCGCTGCTTTTTTCGGGTTCTGAATTTGCCGGGTTTGCTTCGCGTGGTGGAGTTGACCGAGGACTTGATCCGAGGGAGAGATTACCATGAAGGCCATCAAGGTCCCCTTGATCCGTCTTGATTTGCTCACTTTCTTCGCCTGCTTCTATCTGTGTTGTGGCGTCCGTGGAAGATCCAACGGAAGATGCTGGTACTGCCATAGGCGTAATTTTTCCACTGACGGTTCTGATGTGATCAGGGGCGAAGGGTGCAATTCTTGCGGGTCTTCTAATTGGAAGTGGAAACTTCTGATGATTAGATCGGATCCGCCGTTGAAGTCAGTGGGTACCAATACAGGGGTGGGCAGGCGTGGATCTGCTTTCGTCGGGTTGATGCTTGGTGGAGAGCGGTCCACCGAATCCATGGTTCCATCGTTCAGATTTCCCACAGACGGTGCCAATTGACGAGGGCTAACCTCGACAATGTCCATGGCGAAGGACTTAGGGTTTTGCGGAAAAGAGAACGTTGTGGATTTCGTTGGATGTCAGGAAAAACAATAGAGTCAAAGTCGCCTGAATATTGAGTAATCGCACTATTACAAGTTGACTGGGAGATTTTCTGGGTACCCTCGCTTGGGCTTCTCCCGTCCTATATATAATAGGCCGGGTCTCAAAGCTCTATGCGGATAGGTTTTACATATGTGTGATTACAATACCAACATATTGTCGGTTCAAAAACTCTTTTCTAATACAGTAAAAGTCTTTGTCGGTTGCTTCCTTGGGCTACCATCTAAAATCTCCATGGGTCGTAAGTCTCTTACCTAGCATAGGACAGTAAATCATAAGCATCCGAGTAATCATACCTATGTCAGTATATGTGCAAATTTTGGTATGGTCAGAACACTAGGTTCGGTAGCGCCATCCCTCCAATGCCATTTTAATCATTCCCCAAAGGAATAAAAGAGATCACAGTGCCTCATACATTTAGGTAAGAACGAACTTACATAGCAACAAGTAATCTTTGGGATAATCTGGCACTTAATAAATTGCATGCACAACGAACATGGTTGAGCAGAACACATGTTGAATACATATTACCAAATAGAAAGACCAAGTGTCAGATTTTAATCATCGGTAGAGGCAAACACTAAGTGGGGATTCAATGTAAGCATACAGAGTAATGTTCAGAACTAATGGGATGCGATTGCAACCCAAGGTAGTTAAATCAAGCAACTAGATTCAGGAAATCAAGAAACCCTGAAACAATGTCAGATATCGAAGCACATTCGGAACAGTAGTGAATCAAACCCTAACCCTAGTAGATCTACCATGCATGTCATCTAACAACGGTCTAGAGACCATCTACCATCAGACCGGCGGTATAAAAGACTGGGTGAGGGTGTTTGTAGGGATTACCGCCATTGCTGAGCGGCTGAGAATGAGTCAAGGAAGTGCTGCATGGGGACTACAACGATGCGGTCCGATTGAGTTGGCGGTCGAGGTCGCCATCCGGATCTTCCTTGCGCCGTTGTGGTCGAGATGCGATCGAGATCACAATCAAGGAACCGCCGGCGTGATGTGACAGGAAGGTGAGACGAGAGAGAGAGAGAGAGAGAGAGAGAGAGAGAGAGAGAGAGAGAGAGAGAGAGAGAGAGAGAGAGAGAGAGAGAGAGAGAGAGAGAGAGAGAGAAGAGTGAGTGGGTGGCGAGTGGATTTTATGGCGCCCGCGCCCGAACCAACATGTCGTATCTTTCTTCTCCACGAGTGCACGGGAAGACTCCGTCTGTGCTCCATGCGGCGAGGAAATATCTAGTGATACTGGTCACTATATGATACCATGATACCTATCCTCAAAATCAAAATTTTAAGTTTTTTAAAATTTCGAAAAATATCATGAATGTTCACAAAATATGTGTACACAATCCTAAATCTTTCAGCATCAAATTCGAAACACACGCAGAGGAAAAAAATGACAAATCCAACATGAATAGTGCAACAAACGAAACCTTAAAAGTCACTGTTTACATGTCAATTTATCTTTTTCGTTTCTCAATGTGTGTTTTGAATTCGGTTCTGAAAATTTTAGGTATTGTGAAGACAATACATATTATGCATAATTATACATTTTTAAATTTTTGTGGAACTTGAAAATATATTTTTGAGAAATGGTATCCTGGTATCATGTAGTGACCGGTATCACTGGATATCTTCTCGCCATGCGGCTGTGGGGAAATTATGGATTGGTCAGTTAACGCTGGGCCTGACCTGAAGTGCTTTGACGCTGCGATGGGAGGGAGCACGGACAACATATATCTGCTTATTCCTGCACGCATATGCGAGCTACCGATCACGCTCTACACAGCACTTGCGCATCAGCGCATGCAAGTCCGTCCGGCCACCGCGCGCAACGGCAGCGCCGGCACATGATGTCGCTGCGTGGCACGGTTCTGGGAGGGTGTGTGGCCGGCAGGCCGCGACAGCACATGCATGCAGCGCGCTGCAGGGACGACGGGGGATATTACCTAGGTTATTTTATTTTCTCCTGGCAACACCTTGAAGACCAGACATCGCTAGCCAGCTCCATATACCGGCATCAAGGTGGTTGAATTATAACCAGACCACTGAACTTTGTCTGGACATGTAATTGCATGCTCTCTCTGTTCTCCGTCCGAAAAAGATGTCTCAGATTTATTTAATTTAGACAAATTTACGATATCTCTTCAGGATGGAAGGGTACGTCCACTTAAACTGGAATGTTCTTATAGTTGTAGATCTCTAGCTTGCATGTGTGTTGTATCGTTGTACATTCATCGATTGGTTATTGCACGCATACACTTACGTATTTGATTGTGTTCGGCTCTAGAGAAACACAAATATAGCGAGCTTTTGGCCTCTGGCTCACTTGGAAGATCTTCTTGTTAAGTTTCGGAAGAAGGTGATCTTGGTTGTTGATTTTTGTTTCCCCTGATCACGCACGTATGCGTGTAGGGCTGGCCCGACCAAAGTTGGATTTAGCGTGATTTGCTGAAGATCGACCATCCATCACCACGTACTGCGGGCTCGATCTGACACATCACAAGCAACAGCTAGCTACCATCAACGCTAGAAGATCGGTTTGTGACGACGACCGATCTTGTTCTTGTATGACAAGCACGTACGCGTAGCGATCCCACCGTGTCCCTGAAATTTGTTTTTCGCCTGCTCAAACAGCGACTTTTGTTCTGTTGCGGTACGTGGAATTTGCGGTATCGCGTCGGCAAGCGTGGCAACGTGCGGGTGGCGGCATGTGGTAGTCAATTTATCAGGACCAGAATTACACACTTCGGCCCTTTTCAATTCAAAAGATATGACTGATGTATGTCGGCCTGCATGCATGCGCAATGTAAGGTAGACACGCTCGCCTGAATGGATCTCTTTCTCCTGTATTCCCTCCCTTCCGTACACAGGCGGCGCCAGCAGGGGTGCTTGGAGCATGGTGGATCCAAGTCGGAGGACACCGTGGTTATGGGTCATCATCACTTCGTCGATTCGTTATTATCTTCATTTCTTTTTTTTGACATCTCTATGCTGTTGTGCCAGCATTTATTTCGGTTCGAACTCTTGTGTCGGTGTGGTTGCTATATTAATATAGCGGGGCGAAATCCTATTTCGAGAGTAGGCGTCAAGGATGGTCGACCGACTCCACCCGATAATTCCCGTGAAGGGTACACCAACAGAGAACTTGGGCCTTAATAGCATCAGCCCAACTTGTATGTCTTTTATTTTTCAAATCCAACTCGTATCTCTCTCCCTACGGCTCTACACGAGCACGGACGCGAGTCACCCAACAGACACGATACCCAGGAGAAAATTCCCCATCCTTCTCAATCCCTAACCGACAAATTCCTCAGGTTGGCTCCGTCCGTACCCACCACCGTCGTTGCCTCACCCGCGGTCGTGCCGCCACGCCCTGGCCCGCCCCATCATCGCGCCTTCTCCCCTCAACCCCCCCCCCCCCCCCCCCCGCGCGCCCCTCCTCTTAGTTGCCTACCCTACTATGAGCGGCGAACAGAACCAGTGCCACCGTCACACTAATGAAAGCCGATGAGAGGCAGCTTGGATACTGGCCGAGCAAGAAGAAGAGGTGGAGCTGGCCGATGAAGAATAAGATGCAGCACGGGCCTAGGAAGAAGAAGAGGCAACAGTAGATGCAGGTCCATCTCGCAAGAGGGAACGCCAACATGTTATTTTTTCCTGTAGTTTTAGTTATGAATTTCAGTTCTGATGTCAACTAGTGACTACTGACTAGTAGTGTGTAGGATAGAAGAAGATTGCTCACTGTTCAATTTCAATTTTGTAGGACACTCAACAATCAAATGTCCCTGAAATGGCGTTCACAACAAATGGTTTGGTAACTTAAACAAGATTGTCGGTATGGTTAGTTTTTCTTCTACACAATTGCAAACAGTTGTCTTCAACTCTTTGTCTACATATCAATTCTAACTTCTACATGCACATTTTTTGTAGGTGACTGCCTCTTGTAGGAAGGAAGATGCATTGTTGCAATTGTATCATTACCGTTTGGTAGCACATGTAGAGAGTGGGATCTCTCATCGGGAAGAGGCCAATATCAAGAGACGATTTTAACAAGACCAGGTGATACTTGTTGGGCGGTCACACCATAGAACTCTAATTCGGATTCATAAATGTGGGATTCAATCATTGGAGTGCTATGCAGTGTTTGTTATGATGGGATAGATACCAAGGATAAAGGTGTGGCTTTAGGTTATAACATATAACATGGAAACCTTTGAGTTTGTTATTATCTTACATTTGATGCTTCAAGTACTTAGTTCAACAGATGGTTTGTCGCACGCATTGCAATCCAAGGATCAAAACATAGTGAGAGCTATGAATATGATTGTCTCACTAAAAAGTCTATTGTAGAAAGTGAGACATGGTGATGGAAGCCTCTATTGATTTCTACTACTAACTTATGTGGTGGAAGAAATATTATAGTACTAAATATGTATGATAACATTGCAGCAGCTAGGGGTTACCCAAGAAGCTCACGCAAGATGGTTACTAGCTTGCATCATTACAAGGTACAAAACTTTAATGAGGTGCTTGATAGAAACATAGTTGAGATGAATCATAGATTTTCTAAAACTTCTACACGCCTATTGTTGTGCACCACATGCCTTGATCCTACAAACTCATTTAGTAGATTTGGTAATGATAAGTTAGTTGAGCTTGCAACTATGTACTCCATTGATTTCTCTTCACATGATTGTTGTATCTTGGTTGATGAACTGGACATATATATTGATGTGATGAAGAGAAGTATTGAATTCATAGCTTTTGACAGTATCAGTGATCTTACTCTCAAGTTGGTTCAGAAGAGACAACGTTTGATCTTTCCATTGGTCTATCGCCTTATTACACTTGCTTTGACATTACCTGTGACAACAACATTAGTTGAGAGAGTTTTCTCGTCTATGAATATTATGAAGACATATCTTTGAAACAAGATAGCTGATGATTGGCTCAGTGATTTGATGATTTGCTTTACTGAGAAAGAGGTATTTGCAAAAATTAATGACAAGAAGGTTATGCTAACTTTTAATTCCTATAAGGACCGTTGAAGTCATCTTCCTCAACAATTTCGTCTTCCCAACATGGATTCAACTTAATGGTATAATACTATCTTATAAAAATGTAGCACTATTTTGTATGTAGTTTCTTGTTCTTTATAGTTAGTTTATAGTTGTACTTGATGAAATATGAAAACTGAATTTGTTTAAACCATTTTTTGCTAAATGCACTTGCTTTTTTGCCTAATAATATTTTAGAGCTTTGATACATTGCAAATGTATCTATAATTTTTTATGTTCCATGCTTGGTTTTATCTACTTTCTTATGTTTTGTCCACACTTTGGAGTACTTTTCATATGATTTCTTGGACTAACCTATTAACAAGATGCCACAGTGTCAGTTGCCTGTTTTCTGCTATTTTTGGTTCCAGGAAGTCAGAAAATGAATATTCTCGAAATTGGACGGGACAAAAGCCAAAGTTACTATTTTCCCGGAAGACTCACGGAGCCAGAAGGAGAGTCGGAGAGGAGCCACAGGGTGGCCACACCCCCCAGGCGCGGGCAACCCTAGGCCACGCCAGGGCATGGTGTGGGCCCCCTGGCCAGCCACCGACCTTGCCTCCTTCGCCTATAAGAGCCTCCCGATACCAAAACCCTAGAGAGTCAATCAAAAATCCACGAAAAGTTCCGCAGCGCCGCCGCCACCGAAGGGGAGATTCGGGGGACAGAAAGTCTTTGTTCTGGCACCCTGCCAGGACAGGGAAGTGCCCCCAGAGCCATCTCCATCGATCTCCACCACCATCTCCATCACCATTGCTGATTCCCATGATGAGGAGGGAGTAGTTATCTCTCGAGGCTAAGGGTTCTACCGGTAGCTATGTGTTCATCTCTCTCTATGCGTGATCATATTGTGATCATGAGCTTGTAATCTATAGATCTACCTTGCTACTCAAGTGCTTTAATAGATCTCTGCTCTCCCCGTGTGTGTGAAAGTGACAGCGTGCACACCATGGTGGCACTTAGGCTAGAGATTACAAATACTTGTTATGAGTTATATTTGGAGTTGGATGTGTTTATGAAATTGTGGTGTTTGTTGGACTCATCTAGTACTCAAGGTGACAGTGTGGGGTTTCTAGATGGGAAAGATGAACTTTGAGGTGTGCTGTTATAGCCCTACCATCGATTAGAGTGTCCAACCGGAGAGTAGTTCAGCATAGTATCATAAAGAAGAATATATTTATATGAGAGTGTTCACTAGTGAAAGTATGATCCCTAGGCCTTGTTTCCAAGCATTGATACACCGTTTGCAATTAGATATGTTACATGTTTGCCTGCTTCCATCTTTATTTCAGTTTGCTTTTAGTCACTTCCACGCCATCAAGTTATTTTCTATCACCGTTACCACTTATAATTATCCATACCACTTGTATTTCACTATCTCTTCGCCGAACTAGTGCACCTATACACCTGACAAGTGTATTGGGTGTGTTGGGGACACAAGAGACTTATTGTATCTTGATTGCAGGGTTGCTTGAGAGGGAATACCTTTGACCACTTCCTCCCTGAGTTCGATAAACCTTGGGTAATCCACTTAAGAGAAAACTTGCTGCTGTTCTACAAACCTCTGCACTTGGAGGCCCAACAACTGTCTACAAGAATAGAAGTGCGTAGACATCAAGCTTATTTGTTCGATCCGACTCAGTTCAATTCCTGCTCCGCCACTAGAGGGACTATAAAATTGGATTGTATGGGCACCTAGAGGGGGGCTGAATATGCGCTACACCAATTTTTTAATTCTTTTTCAATTGTAGGCTTAACACAAAGGTAAATTCTCTAGATATGCAACTACGAGAAATTTCCTTATATGCAAACCTAACTACTAAGCAAGTAAAGGAGGAGAGAGTGGAACAAGGTAACCGTAGTGAAGCACGTGGAGACACAGGATTTGTTTTACCACAATTCCTTCATTGTTAAGGGAAGTATATCTGCGTGGGAGGGGTGGGCGGTACTAAAACCACCACGCCAGATCTCGCCACCAAAGGCCTGATCCACGTTCCACTATTTGGCACCCTTCTAGGCAGGAACCGGTGCCTTTACAACTCTACCTAGGCACACATCCACAACTAAATTGGAGTCTCCCATGATGACAACAAGCTGCCAGAAGAACAACTTAATCAATAAACGAAATTGAAATCTAGAGATTTGCAAGAAACACTAGATCAAGAATCCTACAAATGAATGGAGGGGAAATGAAGATCTTGATGGATGCCGATGTAGATCAAAGTCTCGTCCTTCGATTCCCCAAAGCCTGGAGCCTTTGAGTGGTTGAAGAAGGAGATTGCGCTTGAATCGATATGAACTGGGAAGAGCTTTTTCGCAAGATCCAAGAGATTTGAAATGGGGATCTGAGGGGCTATTTATATCCCCACTCGAAAAGCTACCATTGGACAATTTGGGGGCAAATACCTTGTCCTAGCACGGACAATCTAGACTAAAAGTCTGGCCCCACACAGCGTGACGCGCCTTGGTTGCCTTTGCCAAAAATCCTGGAGGGGTGGAATATCCAGCTCGGGCGAATGCTCCCGCCCTGGCCGGTTAATCCGGGGAGAAACTCTGCCCCATACAGTGTGAAGCGCCTTGGTGGCGTTGGCAAACTCCTGGGGGTGGATTATCCAGCCCCCTGGAGGGGCCGATTATCCGTCCTGGGCGAATGCTCTGGCCCTGGCTGATTAATCCGGGGAGAAACTCCGCCCCTTACCGCATGACGCGCCTTGTTGGCTTTGGCAAACTTGGTGGGGCGGATAATCTAGCCCTTGGTAGGGGCGGATAATCCGCCCTCCAAAACTCTGGTTTAGCAGTATTGGGGTAGAAACATTGTTCTGCATACTAAACACACAATTAAATAATCCTTGGCATTGTTATCTAACACACAAAATACTAGGGATCATAAAATGTTCTTTCAATCCCCCCCTTTTGGTGTTAGATGACAATACTAGGATTTGCATTATATCCCTACTAACACATCATTCCAAGGATGAAAAAGGACTCCCCCTACATGTGTGCATATATTAAGTTTGCATTTGAATAAAAATGCACACACATAGGCTTAGTACCTTTTCATGAATTGGAAGCTAAGGAAAAAATGATGAGTTAGGGAGAGAGATGTACCATACCACCATATTGAAGTCCTCAATAATATAATAATAGATGCTTTTGAAGAAATCCCATATTGAGACTTCCAAGAATAATGACACAACGATACATCCACATAGATATTTCTAGAATTCCATAGTGATAAATCCATAACAATACATCCATAGTCTCATGACACAATATGGACCAACATAGTCTCACACAAATAAACCAAATAGCAAATAGGAGAGTTAAACGCTAAATGGGCACAAGCAAGAACAAAGAAAAAGATAAAATGCCAAATGTGCTTGTGCCCAACCCATGCAAATCCCCTTGACACCTACTAGAACAACTTCTCCCCCTTTGGCATCGGAACGCAAAAAAGGGAAAAGAGCGATGCTAGCGTCCCTAGAGATCAGTCATCGTCCTTGTTCTCATCCTCTTCCTCCTCATAGGCACCCTCATCATCATCATACTCCTCATCGTCATCCTCATCATTAGCGGCTGGCGGAGTAGGCTCTCTCGGAAACAAGTGACGCTCGAGCTCACCATAGTTGGTGCCTGAAGTGTTCCACTGAGCATATGGAGTAGGATCTCACCATAGTTGCAAAAACCAAGAGAGTGAAAAGCCAATTGTTGGTGTGTTTTCCATAAGAACACAACATGGGCAGATAAAAACCAATGAAAGAACCTCAAATAACCAACTCTTCATAAAGAAGAGGGCGGTGGCCAAAGCCACCATGTAGGAGTAGATGGCATAACACTACGAAGATGTATCTTGGGTTCATAGCCAATACTCACCAGTAAACTCACATATCACACCATAATATTAAGAGAAATGATTTAACTTGCTTTCGGCATTATGGGGGAGGGTTATCCAAATAATTAGGACCACACTCTCCCTATATCCATGCCCACACCTAAACCAAATAAAAGAAGAAATATAGGGTAGTATGCAGGGAAGATCCAGTCAAGCTCCTTGAATCAACGATATTTAGCTCATTCCTCAAATAACAAAACCTTGCTTCATCAAGTGGCTTCATGAAAATATCCGCAAGCTGATTCTTCATGCTCACAAAAGATAAGGCAATATCACCATGAGCAACATAGTCTCGAATAAAATGATTACGGATCTCAATATGTTTAGTCCTTGTGTGCTGCACCAGATTATAAGCAATTTGAATGGCACTTTACTTGTCACATAAAAGAGGCACTTTGTCACAATTAACACTGTATTCCTTTAAAGTTTGCCTCATGCAAAGTAATTGAGTGCACGCACTTGCAATAACAACATATTCCGCTTCGGCGGTGGAGATACATATGCAATTTTGCTTTTTAGAAGACCAACATACCAAAGACCTTTCCAAGAATTGACAAGCTCCAGAAGTTGACTTCCTATCATCCTTGTCACCAGCCCAATCGAAATCCATATAACCACATAAAGAGAAATTAGAGCCCTTGGGATACCATAGACCAAAATTAGGAGAATGAACCAAATATCGGAAGATTCTCTTGACCGCCATCAAGTGGCTTTCTTTAGGAGCCGCTTGATACCTTGCACACACACCTACACTCAACACAATATCGGGTCTACATGCGCAGAGGTAAAGAAGAGAGACGATCATGGACCAGTATACCTTTTGGTTCAGATCTTTACCAGTGGGATTTAATTCAAGGTGACACTTCGTTTGCATTGGGGTAGCAACACCATTAAGATCTGTTGATGGCTTCGATTTTTGCCATGTTACTGCGTTTAAACGTTGTTTTTGGTCAAGCAATTGCCAAATAAACTCTCAACTCTTGCCACTAATGACTAATAATTGCAACGATATGCAAATCCCTTCTTTGATTTATGTTGTGCAGGAAATCACGGCTTTTAAAGCGAAATAAGGAGTCATAATGAAGGATTTTGAGGAAGTACACACGGCCAAGTAATTGGAGAAGCATTCCGGGCGTCAACAAGCTTAACGACCACTAGTACGGGCACGGTCCGCCCGTACCGCCTACCCGTACCAGGTGACGATGGCTTCATCTCATCAAATCCTACAACTTTCGTGAAGATGCCTATATATTTCGAGGCTCCAGCCACCAGCTAGAGAGCCGCCATTCTTAGATTGCATCACAACACCACCAAAGGAGATCCACACCATTATTCATCCATTGTTCATCACTTCCACCATCCATCCATCCACTAGCCATAGCCATTTCTTTGTACTTTAGATCTCCTTGTGATTTGGCAATCATTGTAAGAATATTTGATTTCAATCTAAGTATTTGCATGATGTTTTCTATCTCTGATCTATTTATTATGAGTGAGTAGTCCTCACGGGCTGCGGGTTGGGGAGAAACCTCGCAGCAATTATGTGCATCTAGATCATGGGAGAATTGTATTTTGTTTAAGATTGTGATTTGTATCTTTTGTTTCTTCGTGTCTTGTCTTGATCTGTGGACTTATAGGTACCAGAGATCCCATAGATTGATAAAGGCTTGAGGTGAGATACTTTGCTAGCGGCGATCTCATAGGAACCTCAGTGATAGAAAGGGTACACTACAAGGAATGTGGTATACTATGACCTTTTGAAAGTGACCCCAAAAGAAATCGTCATAAATTTATGACGATCTTGCTGCAGATGGTCATGAGATGTTTGGGAGGGGCAAAGGATAGCAAATGCATGGCGATTTGGCCCAAAAACGTCTTAAATTCATTACACGAAATCATTATAAGCTGGTATGTACTGTTTGGGGCCTACTACGATGATACAAAATCGTCATGATCAGTAACAACGTCGTAGTAAGTTAAGCACTAGGGTGACTGTGCTGCCACCTTACCCATGTGATCCATGTGTCGCTCCTACGTGGTAATTTTAATTTTAACTTGTTTACCCTATTTTTTTAATTTTAATTTTTCTTGTGGGCCGTTTGTGTTACTTGTATACCATTTTGGGCCGTTTGTGTTACTTGTATACCGGGTGGGCCGATTCGCCCATGTCGGGCCCAAATAGGCTCGTTGGCCCAGGTCATATTAAGCAATAGCCTCGTTGGCCCAGGTAGTATTAAGCAAAAAAGGTTGCGCGAGCAGGGACTCGAACCCACAACCTAGCGCTGTGAGAAACTTGTCGTGACCGGTATGCTAGAGTTGTGTTGTTGTATACAACATAGAAAAGATTTTATCTATAATATTACTGGTAGTCTGCTTAACAGACTGACGATGCTCCAACGGAGAAGCACACTTAGCAGAAAACAGAACACGCACACACGGCGGCGGGGCGACGCTGAACGGTGGTGACCGACGGAGGGGAAGGGGGAGGGGGTGGGGATCTGGACCGGTGGTGACCGGAGGAGGGAGAGGGGGCGGGGGCAAGGCGGAGGGGGAGGGGGCAGGGGCAAGGTGGAGGGGGAGGGACCGGTGGTGACTCGCCTCGGCCACGGCACGTAGGGGTCTTGGGCAGTGGCCGGCGGAGGGGCTGCGACGGTCATGACAGGAGGAGAAACTGAGGCGGTGGTGACTGGCGGGGTAGGCAGCCACGACGAGCATTGAAGCTCTGTTACCTCGCCCGAGCCCTAAAGCTGTCACGGTATGCACCCCTCTCCTCTCTCTCCTGTTAATTTCCCTCCTGTTAATTCCATGTAGGTTTTGGTTTATTTCCATGTAGATTGGCAGTGATATGACGTTTAGAATCAATTCAAGCCTGTTAATTTCAAAGGCTGGTTTAATTAGGGTTTCAAAAATCCTGTTAATTCCATGTAGGTTTTGGTTTAATTTCTGCTAGCTACTATTTGTGTGTACACTTCAGTGCAATTCTAACTTGCAACATTTTTCGGTCTTTTGCAGATGGACAGAAGCTGGATAACAAAAGGAGTTAGAAGGCTTTCTTATGAGCATCTAAGGGGAGTGTATGAGTTCATACGATTTGTTCGTAGAAGTGTTCCCGATGATGCTCAAGTTTTATGCCCATGCCCCAGCTGTATGAACCGCGTTCAACAAACTATACCAAATGTAGAGGCTCATCTGCTAATGCGTTGGATGGCATCCACGTATGATAGGTGGATCCATCATGGAGAGCCTTTACATCCAGAACCCGGAGCTGAAGCTGAACCCGGCGGTGATGATGGCGGTGAGTTTGTACAAGATGATGTTTCGCAAGAGGATGTTGGTTTTGAGGCAGAGGATGGCTATGAGGATGATAATCCCTGATCTGTTTAGGGATTTGTACGAGTCTGAACCACAAGGTGCTGGAGAGTATACAATCTATGCCGAGCTGATAGAGGAGGCCAAGCGTGCAGCTAGTGATGGTGGGACATTGTCCATATTTTCTTTTTCCGTGAAGTTACTCCACGTCAAGTCCTTCTATCGAATCAACAATGTTGCCTTCAACGCAATACTCCATATCTTGACCATCCAATACCCTAAACGTGCAATTCCCAAGTCTTGTGAAGAAGCATTGGGTATAATCGGTAGAATGGGCTTGGTTATGATTCAATCCATTTATGCCCGAACAACTGTATCTTGTTTCGGAACATGTATGCCAAGCATGACAGCTGCCCGAAGTGTGATGCCTCTGGGTGGAAAGATGCGGATGGGAGGAAGCAGATACCGGAGAAGGTGTTGAGGTACTTTCCTGTGATTCCAAGGCTACAGAGGATCTTCATTTCGAAGCAACAGTCGGAGGATGTACAATGGCACAAGCTAAAGCGGCAACCCGTGGATAATGAACATAGCCATCCAGCTGACGGAAAGGCATGGAAAGATTTTGACGATAAACATAAAGAGTTTGCCGCCGATGCGAGGAAATGAGACTCGGCCTTGCCACATATGGCTTTAATCCATTTGGAATGAGCTCGAAATATAGCATGTGGCCGGTATTTGTCGTGCCATACAATCTTCCACCATGGGCATGTATGGATCAGTCCAACTTCATGATGGCTTTGTTGATCCCGGGTCCAAAATCTCCAGGAAAGGATTTTGATGTATTTATGGAGCCCTTGGTAGAATATTTGCTCAAGCTCTGGGAGGGTGTCAGTACCTATGATGCCATGAGCCCTGATAAGTTTGATCTCCGTGCTGCGGTCATATGGTGTATCCATGATTTCCCGGCGATGCACACTTTGTTTGGGAGGCTCACGTCTGGTTATCAAGCATGTGTGCATTGTGACAAGGATCTGTGCTCGGAAAGAATAAGGAACAAGATATGTTAGACCGGGGGGCGATGTTTTCTTCCTCACAACCATCCTTGGCGAAAAAGCAAGGATTTCAATGGAAAAACTGAAACCTGCGACCAGCCGACGAAGTTCACTAAAGAAGAGCTCGAGCAACAGCTTCACAATGTGAAAGATGTGAGACCTAGAAAACATCAAAAGAAAAGGAAGCGTGAGGATGGTCAATGCTGGGACTGGAGGGCTATTTTGTGGGACCTCCCTTACTGGGCAGATCTCAAGTTGAGGTACAACCTTGATGTAATGCACATCGAGAAAAACATATGTGATAATCTGCTTGGCACATTTATGAACATCGACGGGAAGTCAAAGGATACAGTTAACTCTAGGCTTGATTTGGAAGACATGGGCATAAGAGAAGATTTGCATTTATAGCCTGTTGAAGGTGGAGAGTCGTTTGAGATGCCACAAGCATGGTATACAATGACTAAAGAAGAAAAGCTTGCATTCTGTGAATTTATAAGAGCGGTGAGATTTCCAGATGGGTATGCCGCTAACTTAGCAAAATGTGTGTCTCCTGATGGATGCAAGCTCCAAGGACTAAAAACTCATGATTGTCACATCCTCCTCCAAAGGATTTTACCGGCTGGACTCCATGGAATTTTGATAAAGAAATATATGAAGCAGTTGCTAAGCTGGGGAATTTCTTCAGAGAGTTGTGCTCCAAAACACTGAAGCTATCTGTTCTTGAAAGACTCGACAAAGAAATTGTAGTTATCCTTTGCAAGCTTGAAAAGATCTTTCCTCCAGCCTTCTTCACGGTGATGGTTCATTTTACTCTACATTTACCCAAAGAGGTAATGCTTAGAGGCCCCGTACAATACGGCTGAATGTACCCTATCGAAAGAAGGATGCTAACATTTAAGCATTATGTGCGAAACACCGCTAGGCCTGAAGGGTCGATTGCCGAGGCATATGTTGTTGATGAGTGCCTTACATTTTGCTCGAGGTACTTCGACGATGTGGAAACAAGATTTAATCGGCCTGGCAGAAATAGAGAGCGGGATGATTCGCACATCGGTGATGTCTCGGTTTTCAACCATGGTGTAAACCTTCTTGGAGGGTCGGAGTACTTAGAGGCTGGTGATGACTATGACAAGATGCATTGGTATGTGCTAAGGAGTTGCCCTGAGGTTCTACCATATATCGAGTATGTCATCTCTTGTGCATGCACCCTTATCTTTTTTCTTGAGTTGGAAGGAACCCATGTGCAAGCCCGATGATTTGATTAACTTTATGTTTTTGTTGGCATTGCGGGTTGTGCAAAGAAGAACTTAATAAGAAAGATAGTTGTATCAATGTTGACAGATGGCTCGCGAAGGGATTTGCTAAATGGTTTAAGAATCATGTGAGTTCTTTAGTCTTGGAATCCATTGCCACATGATTTTTTTGTGTTTTTGTTATTAACCCTGGTTTATCTGTGCAGATTGGAAAATTGCATGAGGACAATAAGGTCAGTGATGATCTTTTTGCTTTGGCATGCGAGCCGGGTAGGCGAGTGAGGCTGTATTCAGCGTGTATTGTTGACGGTGTCCGCTACCACACTGTTGACCGCGAGAAAAATAGAAACACACAGAACAGTGGAATAGTTGCCGAGGCAGACCATGCTGGTGAAGACATGGACTTCTATGGTCAGCTCAAAAGCATCATAAGGCTCCAGTACAACTCCAGCAGAAGCGTCCATCGATCGGTCGTCTTGTTCCGTTGTGATTGGTTTGATCTTGGTGGCACGAAGACAGGGATCCAAGATGACGGACACTTCAAGAGCATTAACACTAGAAGGTGCTAGTATAAGAGTGATCCATTTATTCTAACGACACAAGCAACAAAGGTGTTCTATGTGCCAGACACCTATTTGCATGGAAATTGGCAAGTTGTGCAAAAGTTTCAGCACAGACATTTGTGGAGTGTGAAAGAAACTGAAATGGAGAAGGATCTCAATGGTGGTGGCGGTGGTCCAACATACCACGATGATAACACTGATGAAGTTCCAGTGCAACAGAAAGAACCCGGTGTGCATACCAGATTGCGAAGGAGCCAGGAACGAGTGTTCCTTGATGCTTCATTCGTAGAAAACATTAGGAAAAGAAAGAAGGAGGGCCATGAACGCGAGGATGATGAAAACATGGTGGATGACACATCCCACCAGTACTGTAGCGATGGTGAAGATAATTTCCAGAGGAATTTTGACGATGATGATTAGTAACAACATGCAAGGTAAATTATATCCTCCATTACCTTTTCTTTTTTATTTCATTGCTAGTGGCTCACTGGAAATTGCTAACCTCTGTTGGAGTGGTGAGGAGGAGCAAGACCAGGGAGCAAGATCATGTCATTTTTATCCCGGCTGTAATCTTGACATTTTAGTTCTTTGGAAGATCATGTGCTTATCCCGGCTGTAATCTTGACATTTTAGTTCTTCCATAATACTGAAGTTGTGGGTTGGGTTAGGGCTTTCCCTGCCTATAGATTGTACAAGGAAGAATGGAAGCTTGTCAGACTTCTAAGTCCAGAAGCTTTTAGCATAGTTTCGGAAAAGTAATACTTTTATGGTGTACTGACTGTTATATGATTTCTGATGTTCTTCTGTGACCAACCTGGGCTTCTCTAGATCAGATTGTGTGAGTTCTGAATCTATCAGAGAAAAAAGGAAAAATAGTGAGGGGCCTAGGAATCATGGCATAGTTTGTGATAATGTGCCCATATTGTGCACACATGTGTATCATGGGACAACAAACAATGTGGCAGGAGGAAGTTTTCCTTTTCGTCGCATAAAAAATGCATTTTCCATTTTCCGACTACCAAAACCGGGGCGTTCTGTGAAGCAATCACCGAGTGACAGTTTCAGAATGGAACCAAACCATTTTAAAAAAAATACTGGAGCACCTTACATGGACAATTTCCTAACCGTGGTATCTGAAACCTTTCCGTCCAACCCTCGTGAAAAAGACAAATTCCTGCCGAATTGGCAGGAAGTGGGCCCGGTTTGAACTATAGGTACATGATCTAGTGCTCGTGTTTTGTCCACACTTTGGAGTACTTTTCATATGATTTCTTGGACTAACCTATTAATAAGAGCCACAGTGTCAGCTGCTGTTTTCTGCTGTTTTTGGTTCCAGGAAATTCAGAAAATGAAAATTCTCGGAATTGGACGGGACAAAAGCCAAAGTGCCAAAAAAATTCCGGAAGTCATCAGATGCCAGAATACAAGACGGAGAAGGGCTAGGGGCCGGCCACACCACCTGGCCGCGAGGCTAGGCCTGGCCCGCACCAGGGGGTGGTCTGGCCGACCCCAGCACCCTCTCGGCCTCTCCTTCCACCTATATTACCCTCGGGACGAAAACCCTAAGGACCCGATCAAAAATCCACGAAAGAGTCTGTAGCCGCCGTCATCTCCATCCCTAGATCGGGAGGGATCTGAAGCTCTTCCCGGCACCCTGCCGGAGAGGGGAATTCACCCTGGAGGCCTTCTTCATCATCATGCAAGCCTCCGGTGTGATGCGTGAGTAGTTCATCTTTGGACTACGGGTCCATGTAGTAGCTAGATGGCTGGTTCTCCTCCTTTGTGCTTTCATGTATAGATCTTGTGAGCACCGTTCATGATCAAGATGATCTATTTGTAATTCTGCATGTTGTGTTTGTGGGGATCCGATGGATATTGAGATGCTATTTCAGATTGATTATTGATTATGTCTTTGTTATTTGTGATCTTGCATGCTTTCCGTTGTTAGTAGCTATCTTGGCCAAGTAGATGCTAGCAACTCCAAGAGTTAGTATTTATGCTCGATAGTGGGTTCATGCCTCTGGTAATCTAGGGAAGTGACAGAAATCTCTAAGGTACTAGATGTGCTGTTTCTACTAGGGAGAAAACAACAATCCTTTGTTCATAGAACAATCGTATTGTTTACATTACACGCAATTCGTAAAGCAATAATCTGTTGCTTGCAACTTAATACTGGAGGGGGTTCGGATGATAACCTGAAGGTGGATCATTAGTCATAGATGCAGTTGGATGGCGGTCTATGTATAATGTTGTAATGCCCAATCGAATCTCAAAGGAGTCAAGATGATTAGTATATGCATGTATTGCTTTCTCGATGTTTGTCAATTGCCCTGCTGTAATTTGTTCACCCAGCATGTTATCTATCTTAAGGAGAGCCACCTCTAGTGAACTATGGATCCCGGTCCTTTTCTTTACATAGAATCTACAAACTATTTACTGCTTTGTGTTTACTTTCTTCAAACTATTACTTCCTTCCATTCGATACGTTTAATCCTTTGTTTTCAGCAAAACCGGTGAGATTGACAACCTCATCGCAAGTTGGGGACAGAGTTCTATGGTTGTGTTCTGCAGGTCTCCATGTTGCTACTAGCACCGGTAGTGCGCTCTGCCAAGGCTCAGCTAGCAACACCTTTGGGGTGTTTCCTTGCTCCTACTGGTTCGATTAAACCTTGGTTTCATATCTGAGGGAAAACTTGCTGCTGTGCTCATCATACCATCCTCTTGGGGTTCCCCAACGAGCTTGTTAATACACGAGCCAACAAGCAAACTTTTTCTGGCGCCGTTGCCGGGGAGTCAAGGACATCTTCACAAGGGGAGTCCCTCATAACCAATATTTTTACTTTGTAGTTTTTGTTTTGCTTAGTTTCTTTTTTCTTTGTTTGCTTGTTTCTTATTTGAAAACCCAAAAAAATGACTACTCTTGAAAACACTAAGTTGTGTGACTTCACTAGCACCAACAACAATGATTTTATGAGCACACCTATTGCTCCACCTGTGCCTGAAGATACTTTCTTTGAGATAAAACCTGCTTTACTCAATCTTGTTATGAGAGAACAATTTTCTGGTATTGGTAATGATGATGCTGCTGCCCATCTAAATAACTTTGTTGAACTTTGTGATATGCAAAAGCATAGGGATATAGATGGTGATATTATTAAGCTTAAATTGTTTCTTTTCTCTTTGAGAGGAAAAGCTAAAGAATGGTTGAATTCCTTAACTAGGAATAGTATTGATTCTTGGACTAAATGCAAAGATGCTTTCATTGGAAAATACTATCCTCCTGCTAAGATTATATCTATGAGAAGTGAAATAATGAAGTTTAAACAATCTGATAATGAGCATGTTGCTAAAGCTTGGGAAAGAATGAAATCTTTGGTAAAGAATTGTCCCACTCATGGACTGAGTGCTTGGATGATCATCCAAACTTTTTATGCAGGATTGAACTATTCTTCAAGGAACCTATTGGATTCTGCTGCTAGAGGTACCTTTATGACCATCACCTTGGGTGCTGCAACAAAACTTCTAGACAATATGATGGTTAAGTATTCTGAATGGCATACTGAGAGAGCTCCACAAGGTAGGAAGGTAAATTCTGTTGAGGAAACTTCCTCCTTGAGTGATAAGATTGATATTATTATGTCTATGCTCGTGAATGGGAAAGCCCATATTGATCCAAATAATGTTCCTTTAGCCTCTTTGGTTGCTCAAGAAGAGCAAGTTGATGTGAACTTCATAAGAAATAACAGTTTTGGCAATAATGCTTATAGGAATAATTTTGGTAACAACAATTATAAGCCATATCCTCCCAACAATGGTAATGCTTATGGAAGTTCCTACAACACTAATAGGAGTGCTCCCTCTGAACTTGAAGTCATGCTTAAAGACTTTATTAGTAAACAAACTGCTTTCAATAAAACTATTAAGGAAAAACTCTCTAATGCTGAAAGAAATATAGCATCTTTGGTTGAAGCTCAATCTTCTTTGAATAAAATGGCTGCTAAAGCTGAAACTAATGATAATCCCTTTGCAGCCACTAATGCCATACAAGTAAGAATTGATGAAAATGTTAGACTATTAGCTGAATTACATGCTAAGTGGGAAAAAGAAGATGAAATTGCTAGAAACATTAGTGTTTCTACTATTACCACCACTAGTGCTGAGGCTAGTAATAGTTCTACTACGTTAGATGATAATTTTGATTTTGATCTTGATGGTTGCAATGTCTTTGAAGTTATTAAGTTCCTACAAAAGCTTGCTAAAAGTCCTAATGCTAGTGCTATGAACATGGCCTTTACAAAACACATCACTAATGCTCTCATAAAGATTAAAGAAGAAAAGATGAAACATAAAGCTTCTAATCCTATAAAACAAGAAGATGGTTGGGAACCCATTATTAATATGAAAGTGAATGACTTTGATTTCAAAGCTTTATGTGATCTTGATAGTAGTGTTTCTATTATGCCTAGAAGGATTTATGATATGCTTGATTTGCCTCCACTTGAAGATTGTTATTTGAATGTCCCACTTGATGATAATTCTAAAAAGAAACTCATGGGGAGTCTTAATGATGTTCTTATTATGGTTAACAATGCCTATGTCCCCGTTGATTTCTATGTTTTGGATGTTGAATGCAATGCTTCTTGTCCTATTACTTTGGGAAGACCTTTTCTTAGAACTGTTGGTGCCATTATTGATATGAAAGAAGGCACCATTAAATATCAACTCCCACTCAAGAAAGGTATAGAAAACTTCCCTAAAAAGAGAGAGAAGATTTCTTTTGCCTCTCCTATGAAAACAAAATTTGGTCTTAATGCTTCTTCATTTGAGAACACATGATTCTTTTTCTTGCTTCTTATGCCTAACTTAAAGGCGTTAAAGAAAAGTACTTATTGGGAGATAACCCAAAAGTTTTAGATGAGTCTTGGAAGTTATTACTTCAGTAATAACCGCTCGTTATCCTTTTTATTTGCTTTTTGTGCCAAGAGTAACCTCTAATGAGAGAGAAGTAATGATTGGGAAAGTTGTTGTCCCGAAACAGATTTCTGTGCTTCACCGTAACAATTCGTGTAAAATCTCTGAACATATTTTTGAGGCGTGAATTTTTGTGCTTCTTCCCCAGGTTATTATATAACTTTCGTTAGTTCAACACTTTTTGATTTGATCAACATAAGGTCTTCGGAAAAATTCGTCTTTACCTGCTGGTCTGTTTTGACAGATTTCTGCCATTTTCTGCATTTGCTTCTTGTTGGTTCCTTTTTGAGTTCTTTTGGGGAATTGAGATTTTTGAGGGAAGTGCTTCAGTATCTAGTGTTCTAATGGAAGTTTATTGGTGTTAGAACTGAACCTTAAGACCTATTATCTTGAGTGCACTAATGTTGCTAATAAAGATTGTGTGAAGTTTTGTATGAAGGAAAAATTTCAGGTGTATGGAAGGAATGAGTAATGAGATGAAGGACGAATAAAGCTCAAGCTTGGGGATGCCACGCGTGTCACACCAAGAAATATCCAAGAAGTACAAGCGTAAAATCTTGGGGATGCCCAAGGCATCCCCTTCTTCATCAATAAAAATCTCAGGTTTCTTCCAAACGCTTCATTTTTATTGTTTCATGCACAGTTGTGTTGTTCTTGGAGCATCTTCTTTTTCGTTTTTGTTTTGGTTTTTTCGTTTCCTTGGTTTTCTTAGTTTGATGAATAAATTGGTTGGACCCCCTCTTTCATGCATTGGTTTTCAAATAGTTTGGTTTGGTTTGTAAAAGAGTAGGAAAGTTCATGCTTATGTGGTAAAAAGAGCTCGTTTTTGACTATGGCCTATGCTTTGTCATGCCATGCTTGATATTGTTTTGGCTTTATGCTTAGTATTCTTTGCTGTAGAATGACTTGTTATAAACAATTGAGATTGCTTAATGTGCCTTGGATGAATCGTGCGTTGTTTTAGCATAGTATAGTGGTATTCTCCTTTGATGCTTTATTTGGGTTGACTTGGCGCATGCTCACACCATGTTATGACTATCTCAAGTCACCATAGCCTTTATGATCCTTTAGTTTTCAACTTGTAGTATCACTTTATGCTTTTTTCAATGATGTTTTGTCGCTCTGCATGATTATGGCCATTATTGCTCTCTTAGTTTGTCGCTCCCAGTCTTTTGCTAGCCTCCACAACCAAGTATGAGTTCCACTCATGCATCCAACTCCTTAAACCAAGTTTTTCCAAAGAGTCCACCATACCTACCTACTAGCTTATGCTATTCCAAGTATATTCATGCTTTTGTTTACCTTCCAAATTAAACTTGTTATGAGAAAACTAGTGATTAAATCTCTCACGAACTTGATGGCACACTTTACTTTTCTTGCCCTTAATAAACTTGAACCATTGTGTCGTCTATGTTGTATATGCTTGCGCTTATTTGTTGGGAATTAGCAGAACCATGCTGTCATGGGGAACGCTTTCAACATTGCACTTGGTACTTGTACCTAGTTGATATCATTGCACTTGGCACTTGATACTTGTACGCTTTCTATGGATGTCGTCGGTGTGAAATGAAAGGGGAGCTTGTAACTCCATGGAGTTATGTATATGTGTTAGAGAAACGCCTAGGTCGCTGGTCTAATCCATGCTGACATGGTGGAAACCTGCAGCGTAACCATAATGAGCTGTCTATGAAGCATTCTTCTTATAAAAAAAGAGTCCTATATTGAGAAAAAGAGAAAAAGAAAAGAAAAAAAGAGATTATGAAAAGAGGAAAGAGAGAAAAAAGCACCATATTCCCATGGTAAATAAGAAGATTGTTGAGATGCTCGTTGTCTGCTTGCCTTGTCATTTTGATATGGGGATTCTTCCGTATCATCGGGCAAGGGGTACACCGTTGGCGGTTCTCTATGATACACATGTACTTACAATGAAAATAACTTACCGGTGACTAAACTTGAGTAGTAGGAGGAGCGACCCTCGTATTCAAGGGACATGAGATTTCTAACTTATACTTCGTCAAGCATGTACACCATAGTTTGTTCAATTTAACCTTAATCACTTCAAGATGCTTATGATAGGGGCAATGAGAGCTGAAAGCTATAAGTACCATAATTTTTGGAAGCTCTTTATGAGACTTGAATCCCTACTTCCTTTTATAAAAAGGCCTTTCTTCCTGCTTTATATTGTGTCTCCACCTTCTATCTTTATGCACCTACTTTGAGAGCATAGTGGCCATTCTTAGTTCTATGTGCATTGTCGCAAGACTAGTTGATTGATGCATAACTTGATATTGCTTGTTTTAAACTATTTGTATCTAGTCACTCTTATGAACTTTGAAGGTGTCCTATGCATTTATATTTGCTACTATATTGAGGGACAAGCTGAATACTATTATGCTATGTTTTCTTTATGTGAAACAAACAAACGTCTTGCAAAGCATTGTTATTCATGAATCTTTTGTTTGTGCCTTTTCATGTTGCATCATAGTTTCTTTGTCTTATTGCTAGAACCTTGTCTTTCATGTTATGATTGAAGTACTATGATCCCAGCTTTGAATGTTTTACAAATACTTTGATCAAGTCTTTGATGGTGCATGTCACCTCAAAAAATATTCTTTCTTTTTATCACTTACCTACTCAAGGACAAGCAGGAGTTAAGCTTGGGGATGTTGATACATTGAAAATGTATCAATAATTTTTGATGTTCCATGCTTGGTTTTATCCACTTTCTTGTGTTTTGTCCACACTTTGGAGTACTTTTCATATGATTTCTTAGACTAACCTATTAAAAAGAGCCATAGTGCTAGCTACCTATTTTCTGCTGTTTTTGGTTCCAGGAAAGTCAGAAAATGAATATTCTCGGAATTGGACGGGACAAAAGCCAAAGTGCCTATTTTCCGGAAGTCATCAGATGCCAGAATATGAGACGGAGAAGGGCTAGGGGCCGACCACACCACCTGGCCGCACGACCAGGCCTGGCCCGCGCCAGGGGGTGGTCTGGCCGACCCCAGCACCCGCTCGGCCTCTCCTTCCGCCTATATATTGCCCTCGGGACGAAAACCCTAAGGACCTGATCAAAAATCCACGAAAGAGTCTGTAGCCGCTGTCATCTCCATCCGTAGATCGGGAGGGATCTGAAGCTCTTCCCGGCACCCTGCCGGAGAGGGGAATTCACCCTGGAGGCCTTCTTCACCATCATGCAAGCCTCCGGTGTGATGTGTGAGTAGTTCATCTTTGGACTATGGGTCCATGTAGTAGCCAGATGGCTGGTTCTCCTCCTTTGTGCTTTCATGTCTAGATCTTGTGAGCTCCATTCATGATCAAAATCATCTATTTGTTATTCTGCATGTTGTGTTTGTGGGGATCCAATGGATATTGAGATGCTATTTCAGATTGATTATTGATTCTATCATGTCTTTGTTATTTGTGATCTTGCATGCTTTCCGTTGTTAGTAGCTATCTTGGCCAAGTAGATGCTAGCAACTCCAAGAGTTAGTATTTATGCTCGATAGTGGGTTCATACCTCTGGTAATCTGGGGAAGTGACAGAAATCTCTAAGGTACTAGATGTGTTGTTGCTCCTAGGGAGAAAACAACAATCCTTTGTTCATAAAACAATCGTATTGTTTACATTACACGCAATTCGTAAAGCAATAATCTGTTGCTTGCAACTTAATACTGGAGGGGGTTCGGATGATAACCTGAAGGTGGATTATTAGTCATAGATGCAGTTGGATGGCGGTCTATGTATAATGTTGTAATGCCCAATCGAATCTCAAAGGATTCAAGATGATTAGTATATGCATGTATTGCTTTCTCGATGTTTGTCAACTGCCTCGCTGTAATTTGTTCACCCAGCATGTTATCTATCTTAAGGAGAGCCACCTCTAGTGAACTATGGATCCCGGTCCTTTTCTTTACATACAATCTACAAACTGTTTACTGCTTTGTGTTTACTTTCTGCAAACTATTACTTCCTTACATTCGATACATTTAATCCTTTGTTTTCAGCAAAACCGGTGAGATTGACAACCTCATCGCAAGTTGGGGACAGAGTTTTGTGGTTGTGTTGTGCAGGTCTCCACGTTGCTACTAGCACCGGTAGCGCGCCCTGCCAAGGCTCAGCTAGCAACACCTTTGGGGTGTTTCCTTGCTCCTATTGGTTCGATTAAACCTTGGTTTCATAACTGAGGGAAAACTTGCTGCTGTGCTCATCATACCTTCCTCTTGGGGTTCCCCAACGAGCTTGTTAATACACGAGCCAACAAGCATATATGCAGCGGAATATTGATGTCTTATTCCCACTTCACTCAAGAATTCATCCAGGGTGTAGTTCTTGAACTCTGAGCCATTATCGCTTCTTATTGCCACGATAGGGACATTGTGTTGCCATTGAACCGCATTGGCAAAGTTGATGGCGGTCTGTTGGGTTTCACTTTTCTCCTTGAAGAAATAAAACCATGTGTACCTTGAGTAGTCATCAACAATTACCAGGAAATACTTCTTCCCACCGAGACTGGCATGAGACGGAGGACCAAAGAGATCCACGTGAATAAGCTCTAAGATCCTCTTTGACAATATGATAGTCTTTCTTCGATGGGGAGAGTCGTTCATCTTTCCTTCAACACAAGCTCTGCAAACATGATATTTGGCAAAGGAAACATTATCTTTTAGACCAAGGATGTGGCCACCCTTGTGAAGACTTTGCAAAGTTCTCATGTTGACGTGGGATAGGCGGCGATGCCACAACCAGTCCGCATCAGCATTTCTGAATAAGCACATCGGACCTGTAGTGGTTTTCCCTGAAAAGTCCACCACATATAAGTCATATTTGACATACCCAACGAAAGTGACCTTGGGAGACTTGCTCCATAAGAGTACCACAATATCATCATCAATGAAAACTACAAAACCCATCTTACCAAGGGCACGAACAGAAAGTAAATTGTAACCAAGGGTCTCCACAAGCATGACGTCCATGAGAGAAATATCATGGGCAACCACAACTTTGCCGAGACCCAATACCTTTGATTTGGACTTGTCACCAGGGGAGACGGTTATTTGATCATGATTAGGCCTCATATCTGTGATGATCTCCATGCTTACGGTATGACTTGTGCATCCATTATCAAGCACCCATTTCGACCCTCCGGAAGCATAGCCCTGCAAGAAAATTAATTCTTGGTTTTAGGTACCCATCTTTCAATGGGTCCTCTCATGTTAGTAACAAGGGTCTTTGGAACCCAAATAGACCAAGCAATGTAATTATCATATGGACCTACATAACTAGCATAAACGTCACCATAATAATCACGAAATAACTCATAATGAGGATTATTATACCCTACAAAACCAACATAATTAGTTTTGTCCTTTATGATGTTCTTTTCAATGGTGCTTGTCTTTGCTTGAGTATTCTTGGTCTTCCTTTTCTTGTTCTTCTTATGCTTGGTCTTGGGAACATAACCAAGTCCCTCCTTTCCATTGTTTGACCTTTTCTTTCTCAAGATGTCATCAAGGACTTCCTTACCTTTGGGTTGAGATGACTTGGCAAGCTCAACTTTCAACCTTGCATTTTCTTGAAGAATGTCTTCATGATTGCACATAGCTGTAGAGGTTCTAGGGACATCATACTTGGTTAGTCGAGTTTGGAGCTGGTCATGAGACTCATTGAGAATAGAGTATTCACTCTCCAAATCCTTGTGAGCAATGTCAAGTACCTCATACTTCTCGAAAAGTCTAGCATGAGTAGCCCCAAATTCAACCTTCTCTCTTTTTAGGTTCTTTACCTTAGCAATATCATGATCCCGTTCCTTCACAAGTTGGGCAGTTCGTCATTGGACTCCTCAATTGAATCAAGTCTCTCTTCAAGAGAGGCCCGAATTTCTTCTTCTTCTAGAGCATTTTTCAAAGATGCAATTTCCATTGCAACCTCCCTTTCAATTCTACCCTTTTCTTCAAGGAGTTCTTCTGAGTGAGCAAGTTGACTCATGAGAGCCTCCAAATGCATTTTGCATTCACCTTGCAAGTTAGTTATAAAACAATCCAATGCAATAACTTCTTTCTTAACCTTAAGACTAGTGGCATCATCCATATCGGTATTCATGGTAGTCTTAGGAAAGGAAGCGATGGTAGGTGATACCTCAGAACCTCTTGCCATGAGGCAAGTGACGTTCTTGTTGTAGATATTCTCATTTGGAGAATCAAAGAGTGAAGCGGTTGGTGTAGACGTAGTGGCTATTGTAGCCACCTCTCTTGAACTACCATCACCTTTTTCATCTTCACTTGCGGATGAGTACTCCTCTTGGGCTACCAACACAATCTTTGGTTGTTTCTTATAAGAGCCATTATTCTTGACAAATGGCTTCTTGCGAGGAGCCTTTGACTTTTCTTTGAGAATTAGTCTTCCCCCATGGTCTTCTCTACTTTGATAGGGACATTTGAAGGAAATATGCCCTGAGAGGCAATAATAAAGTTGTTATTATGTATTCCTTGTATATGATAGATGTTTATTTTACATGCTATAATTGTATTGATAGGAAACATCAATACATTGTGTTTAATAAACAAAAAGGGTTCCTAGTAATGCCTCTCTTATAGACTAGCTTGTTGATTAACAAGATGATCAAGGTTTCCTGATCATGGACATTGGATGTTGTTAATAACAAGGTCACACCATTGGTGGAATGATGTGATGAACATTCATCCGAAGTATAGCATTACGATCAAGTCATTGTGTTTATATTGCGATAACATCATACGAAGTAATCTTTATCCTTAGACCATGAGATCATGTTAATTGCTAACACCGAAAGAGTATCTTGATAACATCAAACGTCACACCATAACAGGGTGACTATAAAGATGGGGTCAGTGCTACGAAGGTGTTATGTTGAGGCTCATGGATCAAGAGTGCAATTTGTCAATCCAGATGATGGATAGATATACTCTGGGCCCTCTCGGTGATATCACATTAGGATAGCTTGCAAGCAAGTGATGTGATCACTAGAATGTTATATCACGGGAACGAGAAAAGAGTGCATGTCGGTAACGAGATCAAATGAGGTATGGAGATACCGATGATCGAATCTCGGACATGTAATATATCGAGAGACAAAGGGATTTAGTTACAAGCGTTAAAGGTTCTCACGATCACAGGAGTCATCGTTGAATGTGTAGGAGTCAGTACGGATCTCCAGGTCTCGCTGCTGATTATTGATCGGAGAAGGGTCTCGATCATGTCTGCATTATTCGCGAACCATAGGGTGGCACACTTAGGAGTTACCGGACACCATTTTGGAGCACATATGTTTCAGACGAAAGAATTGCAAAGCGCAGGAATTGTTTCAATAGAAACCGGAAATTGTTTCGGGTGAATTTGCAAAAGGTGGTTATGCATGTGATATTGAAATATTGCAAGGGGCTATATGTGAATGTTTGTTAATTAAAGTAATTAACAAAATTCTGAATAAATTTAATAAAAGAGTTTTATTAAATGAGAGAGCATTAAATTTGGAGAAACTTAATGCATTTAAAGTGGAGACTTTAAAAGGGAATGTGAAGAGGCATTTTAATGTGGAGGAGTTACCACCACATGAATGGGGGAGGTGAGGGGTCACCCCCCCATGCGCCGGCCATGGAGAGAGGGGGCACCCCCCTCCTCCTATAAAAGGCCACCCATTCCCTCCTTCATCCTCACACCTCCTTGTGAAGGATCTCTCTCCCCCTCTAGAATTATTCCCCCATGGTCTCGGATTAGCGAGATACATGTTCCCGGTGGCATTTCGTCTGGAAGGAGTTGCTACTTCCGCTGGATCGCTGGAGCAAGGAGGTGGAGGTTGTCCGGTGGCTTGAACGTGTGTGCGAGTGCGGATGCGCTGCTGAGTTGCGGCACTCGGACTTCCTCACGATCTTGAGATCGGCAAGTGTACGACTACATCAACCACGAGTTCCTACTTGTTAAAAAGCTCGTTGTCTTCGACGGTAAGTTCTCAATGGATGTATGTCCACCCGTTTGCTTTGTACCTAGTAGATAGATCTTGGCGTGTAGTTCACACCGTAGGAAATTTTTTGTTTTCTATGCTATGGACCCAACAGTGGTATCAGAGCCTGATCTATGCGTAGGTGCTTTGCACGGGTAGTACACATATGTTTATATGTGGGCGATGATGATCATGTTATTGCATCTTCTATGTACTTTGGATATTGGTGGCATAGTGGGATGAAGCGGCCCGGACCAACCTTACATGTCATCGTACATGAGACCGGTTCCACGACTGACATGCAACTTGTTTTGCATAAGTGGCTGGCGGGTGTCTGTCTCTCCTACTATAGTCAATATCTGATTTACAATGAGTTGATAATAACTTAGTTATCCTCGTTGTGGTTCATGTTCGTAGGTTAGACAGGTTCTATCTCCGAAAGCCCTAAGCCACGTAAAACTTGCAATTGATAAATTAGAGGCGTCTAGTTTAGATCGTTGCTGGGCTAGTGTTTTGATATGGTATTGTTGTAAGTAGATGTATAATAGATACTCTTACAACTCACCTAACGTGTAAGTTCCATAGACCTTGGCCTTACACACAAAGGAATGATAAAGATCATACCACGATGCAAATGATAGAGATCAAATGCATGGACCATATCATCTCACTTCACACATTAGATGTTAGCATCTTATATTGCTAGTTTGGCGCATTTGGTAGCATTATAAGATGATCCCTCATTTAGATATCAAGATAAAATGTGTTCTTCCTTAAGTATGCACCATTTTGTGGATCGTGTTTTGAGGCATCACGTGATGATCGGGTGTTTTCAACTCTATGCTTTCATACAACGGGTGTAAGACAGTTTTACACACACAAATACTAAGGTTCTTACTTGACGAGCCTAGCATGTACAGACATGGCCTCGGAACACGGACCGAAAGGTTAAGCATGAGTCATATAGTTGATATGATGCCCATATAGATGCTCGCCTTTGAAGCTACACCGACTCATGTGATGATCGGACTTGGTGTAGTGGATTTGGTTCATGTAATCACCAAAAGGACACGAGGGATGTCGTTTTTGAGTGGGAGTTCATTAGTAATTTGGATTAGTCGAACTCAATCTATCATAAACTTAGTCTAAATATACTTTACAAATTCTGTTGTAGATGGCACCACCTGCTTTTAATTTCAATGTGTTCATGGAGAAAGAGAAACTTGCTGCGAATGGTAGCAACTTCACCAACTGGGCTATGAATTTGAGGATTCTCCTCACTGCTGCACAAAAGCAATATGTGCTAGATGCCGCTAGGCCCCCCACCAGCTCCTGATGCCCCTGACGAGGAAAACAACGTCTATATAACTCGTCAGGAGGACCACAACTTAGTTCATTGCGGCATACTGTATGGGCTAGAGGCAGAACTTCGAAAACGTTTTGTAAATGGGAATGCCTTTGATACCATGGGAGAATTGAAAATGATTTTCGATACCCATGCAGCCGTAAAGAGTTATAATGCTACAGAAAAGTTCTTTAGCTGCATGATGGAGGAAAATAGCTCCGTTAGTGAGCACGTACTCAAAATGTCTGGGTACGCCGATAAGCTTGTGTCCTTGGGAATAACGATTCCCATTGACTTAGGCATACATCGTGTTCTCCAATCTCTGCCACCTAGCTACAAGAGCTTCGTGATGAACTATAATATGCAGGGCATGAAGAAGTCTCTTCCCGAGCTTCTATCAATGCTTAAGACTGCACAAGTGGAGATTAGGAAATGACATCAAGTGTTGATGATCAATAGGACCACCGGTTTCAAGAAGGACAAGAAAGGCAAGCACAAGGGAAAGAAGGGTGGCAAGTCAGTTGCCACGCCTAAAAAGAAACCCCTAGCTGGCCCTAAGTCTGACACCGAGTGCTACTATTGCAAGGGGACTGGCCATTGGAAGCGCAACTGCCCCAAGTATTTGGCGGACAAGAAGTCCGGCAAGGAAAACAAAGGTATATGTTATATACATGTTATTGATGTGTACTTGACTAGTACTCGCAGTAACACCTGGGTATTTGATACGGGATCGGTTGCTAATATATGTAACTCGGTTCAGGGGCTGCGGAACAAGCGACAACTAGCAAGGGATGAGGTCTCGATGTGGGTCGGCAATGGATCAAGAGTTGATGTGATTGCCGTCGGAACGCTGCCTCTCCATATGCCATCGGGATTAGTTATAAACCTAAATAATTGTTATTTGGTGCCTGCACTGAGCATGAACATTGTATCCGGATCGTGTTTGATGCAAAGTGGTTATTCATTTAAGTCTGAAAACAATGGTTGTTCAATTTATATGAATAATATCTTTTATGGTCATGCACCTATGTTGAATGGTTTATTTCTGTTGGATCTCGATAGCAGTATTACGCATATTCATAATGTTGATGCTAAAAGGATTAAACTTGATAATGATATATCTACATATATGTGGCACTGCCGTGTAGGTCATATTGGCGTTAAACACATGAAGAAACTCCATTCTGATGGACTTTTGGAATCACTTGATTTTGAATCATTTGATACATGTGAGCCATGCCTTATGGGCAAGATGACTAGAACGCCGTTTTCCGGTTCAATGGAACGGGCGACAGATCTATTGGAAATCATACATACTGATATGTGTGGACCAATGAGTGTGTCGGCACGAGGTGGATATCGTTATTTTGTTACTTTCACGGATGATTTGAGTAGATACGGGTATATCTATTTGATGAAACACAAGTCTGAAACTTTTGAAAAGTTCAAAGAATTTCAGAATGAAGTGGAAAATCATCGTAACAGAAAGATCAAATTTCTGCGGTCCGACCGTGGAGGAGAGTATCTTAGTTACGAGTTTAGCACACATATGAAAGACTGTGGAATAGTTTCACAACTCACGCGTGCCGGAACACCACAATGTAATGGTGTGTCAGAACGTCGTAATCGTACTTTATTGGATATGGTTCGATCTATGATGTCTCTGAATGACTTGCCACTGTCATTTTGGGGTTATGCACTGGAAACAGCTGCATTCACTTTAAATCGGGCACCATCTAAATCCGTTTGTCAGGGGGATGATCCCCGGATACCCCACCCAAATAAGAAACAGGACAGTCGAATCTCGGCCGGCTGAGCAGACGCAGCCGGATAGGGTAGGATGGACCGGCTACCACCCGGTAGCCGGACCATGAAGAGGTAGCCGGATACGACGACATAGCCGGATCCAATCAGAGGGACAGGACGACGTGCGTATCAGTGCACGGTACGCCCTGTACGACGACAAGGCGGGCAACCACCCGCCCATACCGAAGACTTGGCGTGGCTGATGCGGGAACAGTGGCCTGTGCTGACGACGGGCTCGCACGGCGTCCACTGTGCCTACGACAGCCATACCGCTCATACACCGATGTGACATACCATGCCGGGTACTGTAGATGACTAGTCGGCTAGGACCCGCCTGTGGGGCCCGCCAGTCGGACTAGCCAGTGAGACCCTCGCCTCTCTTCCTATATAAGGAGAGGGAGGGCCTCAGTAGAAAGGGTTGGTCTCAGTTCATTTAAGGCAGTAGCTAAAGAATACAACTCGAGGAGCACTTGTAGCTCGTATATTCCACATAGTCAGATCAGGCAGGAGTAGGGGCTTTACCTCACCACGAGGGCCCCGAACCTGGGTACTTCTTGCGTCCCGCTACGCTCGCTCGTATCCAATCTCGCTTGCGGACGCCGTCGATAGCTTTCCTGCTAGTCCCCACACCTCTATCTACCCTTTTTAGGTACTGTCGTTCCCAATACAATGACAGTTGGCGCCCACCGTGGGGCTAATGGCTTCGGCCGGAGTCACGTTCCGCACGGGACCCCGAACTTCAGCTGGTGAGCGCGTGGCCTCCGGCCTGGTGCTCACGCTCGGCAAGTTCGACTACGTCATCGACAACGCCTCCTGCTTCGCCGGAACTTCCTTCCCGGCAAACGACACCGTTCTGCTATTCGGCGATCTCCCCGTCTACATCGCCACCGTCTCGGAGCATTTCCCTAGGGAAATCGTCTCTGTCGCGGGGCCGCCATGATCAAGCGGCGGCACCTCCGCCGCACCTCGCGGCGTGGAGGTCATGATGGTCGGATCCAGCTCGTAGCCCCGCCGGCCGCGGGAGCGAGGCGTGAACGAGGTCGGAACTTTCGCTCCCTCGCAGCCTCGGAACCCGGTCGAGGATGCCATTGATCGGCTCCTGACGCCGGTTACCCTCGGGGACAACCCGGAGGAGGCGGAGGCCAACTTCACCATGGAGAGACAGATCCTCCTCCAGGAGGCCATGGAGCTGGCAGCAGCCCGCAAGCAGCTGGAGATCGCTAGGCGCGAGTATGACCGCGCGCATGGCCTCACCCGGGCTACCGTGGAGCCGAGCCGGCGCGGCAAGGTACTACGTCGGGGCGGTGAGCTAGGCGGCAGGATGGAGAAGGACGGAGAACCGGATCCCGCGCCTGCCCCTACACGGCCCACCTACAGCACGCCCATCAAGAACTTGCGCGCGGCGCGAGCCGCAGCAGAAGAACTACCCAGCCTGGAGGGCGAGGAGCGAGCCCGCCAGCACGCTCGCGTCCAGGAGCTCCTCCGCGTCGCGGACGAGCAGGCCGGCGCCAACCAGCGGACGCAGGAGGACCTTAGCTACTCCAGAGGAAGCAGACTACCCGCCAACAGCAGGGGCGCGCCACGTGACACGCAGCAGGCGTTCTCCCCTCAGCCGGCTAGGGCCCGCAGCAGGCGTCGCAGCTCCGGCAACAGGGGCCAGCCGCGCCAGGAGTAGACGGTCAACAGCAACCCGCCACCCCCCCCCCACCACCACCAGCCGGAGCACCCAGGCCAGCCGGTTCCCGCCTCTCGGGCCGGGTGGGTGCGCCCAACCCGGATTGTCCGGATGCCCGCGACCGCATCGAGCTACTCGCTCAGGCACGCGTCACGGAGGAGGAAGATTCTACCGGACCAGTTTGTTTCAGACCCCGCATCCGGAACGAGCCATTTCCGGATAAATTCTCCCTGCCCAGGGACACCCCCAAGTACGATAGCAGCATGAAGCCGGAAGACTGGTTGACCTACTACGCCATGGCAGTCGGCATCGCCCACAGGAATAAGCGCACAGCCGTGCGTTACATCCCTCTCATGCTAACCGGGTCGGCAAGGACCTGGCTCAATAGCCTCGCGCCCAACAGCATCAACGCCTGGCCTGATTTCGAGAAGGTTTTCGTCCGCAACTTCAACGACACGTACAAGCGCCCAGGGCGCCCGCGCGACCTGGCCTTGTGCGTCCAGGGCGACCGCGAGACCGACCGCGAGTACCTCGCCAAGTGGACGGAGCTCCGCAACACTTGCGAGGGCATCCTGGAGAGCCAAGCCATCGGTTTCTTCATCGAAGGATGCCGAGTGGGCACCATGCTTCGCCACCGGCTACTGTGTGACGAGCCGAAAACCATGGCGGAGCTCATGACGGTTGCCGACCAGTACGCCACTGCGGATGCCGCCATGAAGAAGCCCCTCCGAGTAAACGCGGAAGGTCGTCCGACTCCCACGGAGCCGGCTCGCGACCGTCCGAGCAATCCGACTGGTGAAGCCGGATCCTCCAGACGCCACGGCAACGACAACCGGTTCCACGGGGACCGCCAGGACAGGCAACAGAAGCCTCGCTACCACGCACGGCAGGTCAATGCCGTAGAGGGTGTGCCCGACGCACCGGCTAACAACACAAGAAGGCAGAAGCCCCGGCTCACCTTCGACCAGATGATTGACGGCCCGTGCAAGTGGCATAGCGGTCCCTTCAAACCGGCTACGCACACCACCCGGAACTGCAGCTGGACTCGCCAGCTAAAGGACCAGGGCAACCAACCTCGTCTCCCGCCTCCCCCACCGGGTGGACCCCCACCACCGGCTAGGGGAGCCGGTAATGATGGTAACGGTGGCAATGGCGGCAACAACAACAACGGCTACCCCCAGCCGCACGCCGCCTACCACATCTTCGAGACGGAGCAGGACGACAAGCACAGCCGCAGGCGACGCTCCAAGGAGGTCAACGCCATCGTTTCTCCGGTCCCCCAATACCTAAACTGGTCGGAAACCCGCATCACCTGGAGCCGGGCAGATCAACATGAGCATCTGCCGACTCCCGGGGGCTACGCCATGGTGCTCGACCCCCTCATTGTCTCCAACGCGCGCACCTGCCGATTCTCGTGCGTCCTCATCGACGGAGGCAGCAGCCTCAACCTCCTCTACCAGTCCTTGCTGGAGAAGCTGGGCATTCGCGAAAGCGACCTGCGCCCGACTACCACGACGTTCCACGGCGTACTGCCGGGGCCAGCCTGCGCTCCGCTGGGAAAAATCCAGCTAGACGTCATCTTCGGGACCGAGGAGAACTTCCGCCGCGAACCAATCTGGTTCGAGGTGGTAAATTTGACGAGCTCCTACCACGCTCTCCTCGGGTGCCCCGCCCTCGCCAAGTTCATGGACGTCCCCCACTACGCATACCTCAAGACGAAGATGCCAGGACCCCACGGCGTGATCATCGTTGCCGGCTGCTTCAGGCGATCGATGGAGTGCGCCTCAGCCGGTTCGAAACTAGCAGAGGCCCTCATCATAGCCGAAGAAAAGCGCGCGATCATGCGCAATGTGGCCATGGCCCAGCAGGACATCCCGGCTAGCAACAAACAGGCTGGAGAAGGAGCCTTCCAACCGGCAATGGAGACGAAGAGGATCCTGCTCGACCCCTCCGACCCGACTAAGTTCGTCACCATTGGTGCCGGCTTAGACAGCAAATAGGAAGGCGCGCTCGTCGACTTCCTCCGTGAGAATCGGGACATCTTCGCATGGTCTCCCAAAGACATGCCGGGTGTGCCGAGGGAGTTCGCTGAGCACTCATTTCATGTGCGTCCGGACGCCAAGCCGGTCAAGCAACCTCTGCGTCGGTTCGCAGAAGAGAAGAGAAAGATAATCGGTGACGAGATCACCCGGCTCCTAGCAGCCGGGTTCATCATGGAAGTATACCACCCGGACTGGCTGGCGAACCCAGTCTTGGTGTTGAAAAAGAACAAGACCTGGCGCATGTGTATCGACTACACCAGCCTGAACAAGGCGTGCCCGAAAGACCCCTTCGCCTTGCCCCATATCGATCAAGTCATCGATTCCACGGCCGGCTGTGATTTGTTGTCTTTTCTAGATTGTTATTCCGGATACAATCAGATCCAGCTAAACCCGGCTGATCAGATTAAGACATCATTTATCACCCCCTACGGGGCTTTCTGCTATGTAACCATGCCTTTCGGCCTAAAGAACGCAGGCGCCACCTATCAGCGATGTATGCAGAAATGCTTGCACAGCAGATAGGTCGAAACGTGCACGCTTATGTGGATGACGTGGTCATCAAGACCAAGGAAAAGCGCACCCTCCTCGAGGATCTGCGAGAAACATTTGGCAACCTCCGCCAGTACCAGATGAAGCTGAACCCGGAAAAATGCGTCTTCGGAGTACCATCCGGCCAGCTACTCGGTTTCCTCGTATCTCAGCGAGGCATCGAGGCAAATCCGGAGAAGATCGTGGCCATCGAGAGGATGCAACCGCCCAAGAACCTGCTTGGAGTCCAGAAGTTCACCGGATGCCTGGCTTCCCTCAGTCGTTTCGTCAGCCGGCTGGGGGAGAAGGCACTTCCGTTGTACCAGCTGATGAAAAAGACGGACAAGTTCTCCTGGACTTCGCAGGCCGACACCGCGTTTCACGACCTCAAGCGCATGCTGTCCACAACGCCGGTTCTAGCCACGCCGGCTAGCAAGGAGCCGATGTTGCTCTATATAGCAGCCACCAGCCGGGTCGTCAGCGTCGTCCTGGTGGTGGAGCGCCCCGAGGAAGGCAAGGCTCAGCAGGTTTAGAGACCCGTCTACTACCTCAGCGAGGTTGTCTCCCTCTCCAAGCAGAACTACCCCCACTACCAAAAGATGTGCTACGGCATGTACCTAGCATGCAAGAAGCTCAAGCACTACTTCCAGGAGCACCCGATCAAGGCCGTGTGCACTGCACCCCTTTCGGAAATCATCGGCAACAAGGACGCCACCGGCCGGGTCACCAAATGGGCCATCGAGCTCGCCGCCTACTCCATCCAGTATGAGCCCCGGCTCATGATCAAGTCACAGGCAATGGCGGACTTCCTCGTCGACTGGGCCTAGACCGAGTATCTCCCACCGGTTCCGGATTCGGACCATTGGAGGATGCACTTCGATGGGTCGAAGATGCTCGGGGGCTTGGATGCCGGCATCGTGCTCACCTCACCCAAGGGAGACCGGCTGGAGTACGTGTTGCAGATCCACTTCAAGGCCTCCAACAACGTAGCCGAATACGAGGCCCTGGCGCATGGGCTCCGGCTGGCCAAGGAAATCGGCGTCAACCAGATCCTGTGCTTCGGCGATTCGAACCTAGTGGTGCAACAGGTATCCGGGGAATGGGATGCCAGAGATGCCAACATGGCCCTCTACCGGTTCCACATCCAGAAGCTCAGCTCCTCCTTTGATGGGTGCGAATTTCATCACGTCCCCCGCACCAAAAACGAGGCAGCCAACGCGCTCTCCAAGATAGGGTCCACCAGGCAGGCCATCCCACCAGGGGTCTCCCTGGAGCACCTGCGCAAGCCATCCATTAACCCGTCACCGGAATCAGATTCCATCATCTGGGCGGGGAGCGTCCCGGCAGCCGGGGCTGCGGAAGCGGAGCCGGCGGAGCCACCAAAGAAGAAAACTCATGCCAACTCTGGCCAGGCGGTGCCCTCCGGCTCGTAGGACCCGGGGGCCACCGGCTCGCCCAGTGGCTCAGGGGCTGCCGCCCCGGATATCCCACCCGGACAGCCCACCGACACCCGACAGCCGGAGGACAGGAGCGTCCTCGTCATCCGGGAAGTGCCATCCTGGGCACAACCCTTCATGAACTACATCGCCAACAGCGAACTCCCGGACGACGAGGTGGAGGCCAGACAAATCCGACGCCGCGCGCATACATACACCATCATAAACGGCGAGCTATACAAGCGCAGTGTATCCAGTATCTTCCAAAGATGTGTCGACGTAGACATAGGCTACCGGCTACTCAAGGACATCCACCAGGGTGAGTGTGGGCACCACGCTTCGTCAAGGGCGATAGTCGCCAAGGCGTTTCGCCACGGCTTCTATTGGCCCACCGCCCTCGAGGATGCCGAGCAGCTGGTCCGCGCGTGCAATGGGTGCCAACGCTTCGGGTAGCTCAGGCACATGCCAACCTTGGTACTCAAGACCATACCGATCACCTGGCCCTTCGCGGTTTGGGGCCTCGACATGGTCGGGCCCTTCAAACGAGCTCGCGCGGGAATGACCCACCTGCTGGTAGCGGTGGACAAGTTCACAAAGTGGATCGAGGCCAAGCCTATCCGGAGGCTGGATGGGGCGGCGGTTGTTACCTTCTTCACCGACATCATCAACCACTTCGGCTACCCCAATAGCATCATCACCGACAACGGCACGAACTTCGCCAAGGGGGCCTTCGCCCGGTTCTGCAGCAACAAGGGCATCCGGCTAGACCTCGCCTCCGTTGCACATCCACAGTCCAACGGGCAGGTCGAACGAGCAAACGGCTTGGTGCTAGCCGGCATCAAACCACGTCTCATCGAGCCGTTGGAGCGGTCACCCGGATGCTGGATCAAAGAACTTCCGGCTATGCTATGGAGCCTCCGCACCACACCGAATAGGTCAACCGGCTACACGCCATTCTTCCTGGTCTACGGATCGGAAGTCGTCATCTCTGCCGACATCGAATTCGACTCCCCCGCAAGCTCCTCTACGACGAACAGGCCAACAAGGAGGCGCGGGAGGACGGGGTAGATCTCCTGGAGGAGGCCCGCGAGCTGGCCCTGTCCAGATCTGCCCTGTACCAGCAGCGACTACGCTGCTACCATTCTAGCCGGATTCGCCCAGTCGCATTCCGCGAGGGTGACCTGGTTCTCCGGCTGGTGCAAGACACGAAGGGCATGCACAAGCTATCACCACCCTGGGAGGGCCCCTTCATCATCAGCCGAGCATTTCCCAACGACTCTTACTACCTCATTAACGTACAGCAACCGCGCAAGAACAAGATGGACAAATCGGACGAGGAGACCGAACGTCCTTGGAACGCGGCCCTGCTGCGCCCGTTTTACACCTAGTCGCCAAACCGTGTATGTATCCCGAAAACCTCATAAATGAAAATGCGGACTCCCACGAGAATCTCGGGGGCTCCTTCTGGAAGTGTGCGCGTACCTGTTCTCCGATTAAAATTTTCCGGCTCCGGCTACCCCTACCCGGGGGCTCGCCGGCTGGCCCGGCCTGTTAAGCCAACAAACCGGCTGAGTAGTGTGCGATGATGTCAGAGGCCCACTCTTCGTCTCAGCCACAGACCGCAACCCGGCTATCCGGCTAGCAAGAGCAAAAGCCCGAGGCATCCCACATGAAAAACGGGGAAGAGGCGTGACAGATCGGGCGTCCCGGCCCCGCAACTAGCTCAAACCAATCCAGCTGCTAAGCCGCTAGTACCGTGCGTAATGTACTGTCAACTCCCTTCCATTCCGGCTGCAGACTGCAACCCGGCTGTCCGGCAAGGACGCAGCGAAAACAGCAGTACACACGAGAAAGCGACTAAGTGCCTAGAAAGGAGCAAGCCAGTTTTTGAAAAATAAGCTGTTTCCCGGCTACGATTTGACGGACTAACCTATTAACCTATGAAGATGTATGTGTATGCATATGTGCGTTCTTGTCCGACTACTTCGAGTCGGAATTTAGGAGAAGGAAAGAAGATTCGAAGTCCTTGCCTTCATCAAGCGCTCCGAATCTCGGGGGCTACACCCACTGGGTGCGCTCGCGCGCCCCCAGTGGATTCTTGTAGTTCCTGGACGACTAAGGGCGTTTAGCCCGCAGTTCGGAGCCCAGGTGAGGGCAAGGGCGGGAGCAATAAAAGACAAGAAAGATTCGAAGCACCTGGCTACGCCAGCTACTCCGAATCTCGGGGGCTACACCCAGTGGGTGCGCTCGCGCGCCCCCACTGGAATGTTGGTTCCCCCGACTGAAGGCGTCCAGCCGACGAAAGCAGCCGACTGGGGCGAGGCCAGTCAGATGAAGTTAGAAGAACGGGGAAGAACAAGGAAGATTCGAAGCACCTGGCTACGCCAACTACTCCGAATCTCGGGGGCTACACCCAATGGGTGCGCTGGCGCGCCCCCACTGGAGGTGTAGTTCGTCCGGCTAAAAGTGTGTAGCCGGACTAGGGCAGCAGGGCGAAGCGAGCCGGCAAAGATATCAAAAGAAAATTCAAGACACAAGTTAAGAAAGACTCAAGAATTCAGCATTAACAGGCAAAAGGGAGACGAAGCTCCCGAGAGTTACCCGGCATCAAAGATAGCCGGTACAGACAGACAAGTTTCACGCTAATCTAAAACAAGACAAATACACCCGGCATCCTGGGGCAACAGCTAAACGGCAGGGCCTTTACCGTGGGGGGGTTCCTGGCTGGCAGATGCTGGAGGCAGGGGAGGAGCCGCAGTGCTCGTTCCGGCTCCGGCGCTGGCAGGCGGCGGCACCGAGGACTCCGCATCCGGAGTGTCGGGGGACTCCGAGTCGGTCAGCACCTCATCCGGATCCACGTAGTCGGCGATCTTGATGGCAGACCCGCGAAGCTCCGGATGGGCTTGGAGGATGGCGGCAAGATCGGCTCCGGCGCGGAAGCCCCCGTCATCTTCTCGACGTGAGCATCCTTGTACCAGGAAAGCATCAGCGCCAGGGCCATCTCCGCTCCACCCCGCGCCGCCAGATCCCATAGCCGGTCCACCGCAGCCGGCACCTCTCCCACCTTTGCCGCCAGCTGCGCCATCGTCTCCGAAACCGGAGCCTCCGGCCACATAAAGGAGAAGATGTCTCGCGCCGCCTGATGAAGCTTCGCGGCCTCCTTGCCAAGAAGAACGACGAGCTCCTGAGCCGTCGGCTATGCTCCCGGCCAGTTCTCCTGCAGCCAGTTGTAGGCCAGCAGGTCTATGCCGAGGTAAAAGGCTGTCAGAGAAGAGGAGTCAAATTCGGCTACCGGATCCGGAAAGAGAAGAAGACGGAAGAAAGAACTCACCTTTGGCAGTGTGGCTGACTTGCATCAGCTCCTGCACCAACGCCTTCTCCTTGACCGCTAGCCATTTTATCTCCTTCTCTTGGTCCTTGTTCTGGGCCTCAAGAAGGGAGAAGGCTTCGGCCCGGCTAGAGAGCGAGGCGTCGTGCTCCTTGACGGTAGCCTCCAAGCCATCTACCCGCACGTGCCAGTCCTTGTTCTGCAAGCACAGCGTGGAGTTGGACCTGCTCAGCCGGTCGTTCGCTTTCTTCAAGCGATCGATCTCGCGTTGAGCGCACACGAGGATGGCTGCAACGAAGCCGACTATTAAAAAAAGGGAGATCCAGACGGATGAAGCGAACTTACTCTGGGAGGTCCCGTTGGCAGCAGCAAGCTTCTGCTCCAGGCTGCGGTTTCCACCGGCTGTGGCCTCAAGCAGCCGGATCTCCTTGACCGCCAGCTCGAGCATGGCAGCAAGATCCGACAGCAAAGCAGCAGAGGAGGCGTCATCGTCCACGGCGTTGACGGCCAAGGACTCCTTCGCCGCGAGCACCGCTGTCTGCCACTCCTCCCCGAGCGCCTCATCGGAGTCGTCGTCGCCAACCACGACAAGCTCCTTGCCAGTAGCCCCCCGCGCGCCCGCAGAGGAACCTTCCGGCTGGGAGCGATTCGCTTCCGGCTGGGGACCCTCCGGCTGGGAGGGACAGCCGGCTCGGCTTGATGAGGAGAAGGAGGCTGCGCCTTAGAGGAAGGGGAAGTGCCAGTTGGATCAGTCGGGGCGCGAGGCGGTGACCCGGCTGGCGTCCGAGCCGGGATCGAGGCGCCGAAAGAAACCAGTGCACTAAAGGGAAAGAGGAAAAGACAAGAACAAAACAAGCTAAAGTCAGAAAAACAAGGACAAGTACAAACAAACAGAAAGCACCGAGGGGGGGAGAAAAACGTACCCCGGCACAACCGGGGGCGGCCCTTTCTTCCGGCCAAGATGGCTTAGCGGCAGGGCGCTAGTCTGGCCCCTCTTCGGAGACGGCTCCTCCGCCGCAGGTCGGCGGGAGCCGGAATGACTGGAGCCGCTCCCGCCTGCTTCGCCGTCCGTCGCGGAGCGCGTCACTAGCTCCGTAGTCGGCCCGGCCTCCTCCTCCTCGTGCACCTCCGCGTGCGGGTCGACGACCGGCTTGTCGTTCCGGCTGGGGAAGGCATCGCCATCCCCATCCGATTCCTCGTCGGATCGCCGAGCGCGTGGCTCGGGCAAGTCCGGCACGAACACCTCGAGAGGAGCGTCGCCCTCCTCGCGAAGGATGCAGGCGAAGATCTGGCAAATGCAAAAGGTCAGCCAGACAGAACAAGGAGATAACACAGAGGGAATAAGCAAAAATTCCGGCTACAAGAACTTACCCGGGGCGCGCGGTTCTCCCGGCTGTAGGGTGCCAGGCTGAACTTCGAGTTCTCCGGTAGCCGCTCCATGCTGATCGTCCAAAACCACTCCTTCAAGTTGTGGTAGCGAGGATCGCGGCGCGACAGCCAGGTCGGGTCCAGCCGGCCGGAGTAGAAGCACATCTTGTGCGCCCGCTGCTGGAGCGGCATCATCAGCCGGGACATCCAGCTAAGGGTGATGTCCCGACCGGTTAGCTGGCAGGTGACAAGGGAGCGCATGCGTGCCAGCATCGCATCCGTCTCCGCCTTGTCACCGTAGACTTTCAGGTCCCAGTTTTGCCGGCTGGTCTCGACGTCTTGGAAGGCCGGCAGGTTTATCTGGTCGATGCCGGTGACGTTCTTGACATAAAAATACGACTGCTGCCACAGCCGTACCGTGTCCTGGAGCAAGAACTTCGGGTAGCCGGATTGGGAGCGGGAGTATATGGAGGCGTCGCCGCAGACGACTAGCGGGCCCTTCATGCACTGGACCTGTGGCCGAACTCGGAAGAGCTGGCAGAAGAGCCCGAGATCCGGCTAGATCCCGAGGTAACTCTCGCAGAACGCCATGAAGTGCGCCAGCATTCCGATGGCATTGGCACCGAGGTGGTGGAGGCGAAGGTCGAAGAAGGCCAGGAAAGTCAGAAAGAAGGGGTGAAGCGGCAGCGCAAACCTGCGCGCCAGGTGCGAGAGGAAGATAACACGCTCCCTCTCTACCGGATGCGGCGACACTTCCCCCACCGGCGCCAACCGCACTGCCACCTCCTCCGCCGGCGGGAGGACGCAGGTCGCGCGATACTTCGCGATCTGATCCTCGGTGATGGAGGAGCCGCACCAGGCTCCGCGGTCAGCGGCCATTTCCGGCTGAGGAGAAGAAGCGGCAACGGAGGAGTGACGGTGGCCCGTAACGTCGACGGCGGCGAGCGGGCGGCGCAGAAGGCAAGAGCACAGGAGCAGCAGCACGCGAGAAGGAGAGAAAGATTGCAGCAGGGGAGCGAAGGAAAAGAACTGCCTCCCCCGCAGCATCCCTTTAAAGGATCGGAGGGGCAACCGTCGGCAGGGCCACGTGGCGTGCATCCGGGCGACCCACATCCCAACCGCCGCCTAGATCCCGTGTGCGGGGACGGGATGCATAGAAGATCCTGGGGCGAGAACCGAAGCGCCGGACAGCAGTTCCCCGAGGCGACGTGCAACAGGAGGTTACGCTGGCTGCCACAGAGCAATGATGGCACGTGCGCGCGTGGCCGGCATCAGCACTGACGTCACGGGTAGCGCAACCGCCAGGCTCAGCCGGATCAAAATTCGAAAAGCAAAAGGGAGCGCGCACGCATTTTTCCCAAGGGCGGAATCCACACGCGCTCGAGGGCTAGTGTCAGGGGGATGATCCCCGGATACCCCACCCGAATAAGAAACAGGACAGTCGGATCTCGGCCGGCTAAGCAGACGCAGCCGGACAGGGTAGGATGGACCGGCTACCACCTAGTAGCCGGACCATGAAGAGGTAGCCGGATACGACGACGTAGCCGGATCCAATAAGAGGGACAGGACGACGTGCGTATCAGTGCACGGTACGCCCTGTACGACGACAAGACAGGCAACCACCCGCCCATACCGAAGACTTGGCGTGGCTGATGCGGGAATAGTGGCATGTGCTGACGACGGGCTCGCACGGCGTCCACTGTGCCTACGACAGCCATACCGCTCATACACCGATGTGACATACCATGCCGGGTACTGTAGATGACTAGTCGGCTGGGACCCGCCTGTGGGGCCTGCCAGTCGGACTAGCCAGTGAGACCCTCGCCTCTCTTCCTATATAAGGAGAGGGAGGGCCTCAGTAGAAAGGGTTGGTCTCAGTTCATTTAAGGCAGTAGCTAAAGAATACAGCTCGAGGAGCACTTGTAGCTCGTATATTCCACATAGTCAGATCAGGCAGGAGTAGGGGCTTTACCTCACCACGAGGGCCTCGAACCTGGGTACTTCTTGCGTCCCGCTACGCTCGCTCGTATCCAATCTCGCCTGCGGACGCCGTCGATAGATTTCCTGCTAGTCCCCACACCTCTATCTAACCTTTTTAGGTACTGCCGTTCCCAATACAACGACATTGTTGAAACGACACCGTATGAATTATGGTTTGGAAACAAACCTAAGCTGTCATTTCTTAAAGTTTGGGGATGCGATGTTTATGTGAAGAAACTTCAACCGGATAAACTCGAACCCAAAGCGGAAAAATGCGTCTTCATAGGATACCCTAAGGAAACGATTAGGTATACCTTCTATCACAGATCCGAGGGCAAGGTCTTTGTTGCCAAGAATGGATCCTTTCTTGAGAAGGAGTTTCTCGCGAAAGGTGTGAGTAGTCGGAAGGTAGAACTCGAAGAGGTTATTGAACCTTCTCTTCATGGAATGGCGAGTGGTGCGGCACCGAAAGTTGTTTCGGAGTTGACTTCACCTAATGAAGAGAGAGCTAATGATATTGATCATGAAACTCCGAAAGAGGACACTACCAAACCTCGCAGGTCAAGCAGGACACGTGCAGCTCCTGAACTGTACGGCAATCCTGTTGTGAATTTCATGGTTGATGAAATGGATGACCCTGCGACGTATGAAGAAGCGATGATGAGCCCGGATTCCAACAAATGGTAGAAGCCATCAAATCCGAGATGGAATCCATGTACGAAAACCAGGTTTGGACCTTGGTGGACTTACCTCACGACCGAAAGGCCGTTGAGAATAAATGGATTTTCAAAAGGAAAACTGATGCTGATGGTAATGTGACCATCTATAAGGCTCGACTTTTCGCAAAGGGGTTTCGACAAATTCAAGGAGTTGACTACGATGAGACATTCTCTCCCGTAGCGATGCTTAAGTCGGTTAGGATTATGTTAGCAATTGCTGCATATTTTGATTATGAAATATGGCAGATGGATGTCAAAACTGTGTTCCTCAATGGTAAGATTGAAGAAGAGTTGTATATGATACAACCTAAGGGTTTTGTCGATCCTAAGGATGCTAATAAGGTGCGCAAACTTCAGCGATCCATCTATGGACTGAAGCAAGCATCACGAAGTTGGAATCTCCGCTTTGATGAGGTGATCAAAGAGTTTGGATTTGTCCAAACTTATGGAGAGGCTTGTATTTACAAGAAAGTGAGTGGGAGCAATGTGGCATTTCTGATATTATATGTGGATGACCTATTATTGATTGGAAATGATTTAGGTCTTTTAAATAGTGTTAAAAGTTATCTAAACAGCAAATTTTCGATGAAGGACCTTAGTGAAGCTTCATATATATTAGGCATTAAAATCTATAGAGATAGATCAAGACGCCTAATTGGGCTATCGCAGAGTACATACCTTGATAAGATATTAAAGAAGTTTAATATGGACGGAAGTAAGAAGGGGTTCTTACCTATGTTGCAAGGCAAGTCCGGCTACGGCGGAAGAAAGAGAGATAATGGATAGGATCCCATATGCCTCAGCCATAGGCTCTATAATGTATGCCATGCTATGTACAAGACCGGATGTGGCACATGCTATTAGTTTGACTAGTAGGTACCAATCTGATCCAGGTTCGGAACACTAGATAGCGGTCAAGAATATCCTTAAGTACCAGAGAAGAACTAAGGATATGTTTCTTATATACGGAGGTGAAGAAGAGCTAGTCGCTAAGTGTTATGTTGATGCTAGCTTTGACACTGATCCGGATGACTCTAAGTCTCAATCCGGATACGTATTTCTCTTGAACGGAGCAGCAGTTAGTTGGAGGAGCTCCAAACAATCTGTGGTGGCTGGATCAACAATGGAGGCAGAATATGTTGCTGCTTTAGAAGCAGCGCAGGAAGCGGTTTGGATGAAGGAGTTCATAACGGAACTAGGTGTGGTTCCCAGTGCATTGGACCCGATGGTGATCTATTGTGACAACAATGGAGCCATAGCCAACACAAAGGAACCAAGGTCTCACAAGAATTCCAAGCATATTAAGCGCCGGTTTCACTCCATCCGCGAGCATGTCAAGGATGGAGATATAAAGATTTGTAAAGTGCACACGGACCTGAATGTAGCAGTTCCGTTGACTAAAGTACTCCCTAGGGAAAAACATGATCAACACCAGAACTCCATGGGTGTTAGATTTATCACTATGTGAACTAGATTATTGTCTCTAGTGCAAGTGGGAGACTAAAGGAAATATGCCCTGAGAGGCAATAATAAAGTTGTTATTATGTATTCCTTGTATATGACAGATGTTTATTTTACATGCTATAATTGTATTGATAGGAAACATCAATACATGTGTGTTTAATAAACAAAAAGGGTTCCTAGTCATGCATCTCTTATAGACTAGCTTGTTGATTAACAAGATGATCAAGGTTTCCTGATCATGGACATTGGATGTTGTTAATAACAAGGTCACACCATTGGTGGAACGATGTGATGAACATTCATCCGATGTATAGCATTACGATCAAGTCATTGTGTTTATATTGCTATAACATCATACGAAGTAATCTTTATCCTTAGACCATGAGATCATGTTAATTGCTAACACCGAAAGAGTATCTTGATAACATCAAACGTCACACCGTAACAGGGTGACTATAAAGATGGGTTCAGTGCTACGAAGGTGTTATGTTGAGGCTCATGGATCAAGAGTGGAATTTGTCAATCCAGATGACGGATAGATATACTCTGGGCCCTCTCGGTGATATCACATTAGGATAGCTTGCAAGCAAGTGATGTGATCACTAGAATGTTATATCACGGGAACGAGAAAAGAGTGCATGTCGGTAACGAGATCAAACTAGGTATGGAGATACCGATGATCGAATCTCGGACATGTAATATATCGAGAGACAAAGGGATTTAGTTACAAGCGTTAAAGGTTCTCACGATCACAGGAGTCATCGTTGAATGTGTAGGAGTCAGTACGGATCTCCAGGTCCCGCTGCTGATTATTGATCGGAGAAGGGTCTTGATCATGTCTGCATTATTCGCGAACCGTAGGGTGGCACACTTAAGAGTTACCGGACACCATTTTGGAGCACATATGTTTCAGACGAAAGAATTGCAAAGCGCAGGAATTGTTTCAATAGAAACCGGAAATTGTTTTGGGTGAAATTGCGGAAGGTGGTTCTGCATGTGATATTGAAATATTGCAAGGGGCTATATGTGAATGTTTGTTAATTAAAGTAATTAACAAAATTCTGAATAAATTTAATAAGAGTTCTATTAAATGAGAGAGCATTAAATTTGGAGAAACTTAATGCATTTAAAGTGGAGACTTTAAAAGGGAATGTGAAGAGGCATTTTAATGTGGAGGAGTTACCACCACATGAATGGGGGAGGTGAGGGGTCACCCCCTCCCATGCGCCGGCCATGGAGAGAGGGGGCACCCCCCCTCCTCCTATAAAAGGCCACCCATTCCCTCCTTCATCCTCACACCTCCTTGTGAAGGATCTCTCTCCCACTCTAGAATTATTCCCCCATGGTCTCGGATTAGCGAGATACATGTTCCCGGTGGCATTTCGTCTAGAAGGAGTTGCTGCTTCCACTGGATCGCTGGAGCGAGGAGGTGGAGGCTGTCCGGTGGCTTGAACGTGTGTGCGAGTGCAGATGCGCTGCTGAGTTGCGGCGCTCGGACTTCCTCACGATCTTGAGATTGGCAAGTGTACGACTACATCAACCACGAGTTCCTACTCGTTAACAAAGCTCGTTGTCTTCGAGGGTAAGTTCTCTATGGATGTATGTCCACCCGTTTGCTTTGTACCTAGTAGATAGTTCTTGGCGTGTAGTTCACACCGTAGGAAAATTTTTGTTTTCTATGCTGCGGACCCAACAATATTCGGCTATGAAGTGCATACAGTCACCGCAATTGTAGCAAGACCTAAGTTTTGGACCATTTTCTTTCCTTCCACTTGACCCATTCTTGCGCTCAAGTTCAGATTTTGCTTTGGCTAGGACCTTCCAAAAATTTCTTGCATAGAACACCATGTACTCACCATGAGCATGCTTGACCTCCTCGGGACAGCTCATGGAGACTATGTCAAAGCTTCCATCGTCTTCATCTTGTTCAATGACATTGGCCTTTAATGCAACATTCACACCTTTTTGCATCCCAATTGCTCGGGCACAAGCATCTTCAGCATTCTTTGCCACAACTTTGAATGCAGTCATTTCTTGCATGACTTCGTTGGAATTCATTTGGTGATAGTTGTGTCTACCTTGCAAACTCTTCAAATCTGTGGGCTCAAATGGCATGAGAGCACTCACATATTTCCTCTTGATCCACACATCATCAACATGTGCGGGACCATGCTTTCTAAAGGTTATGGTAATGCCCTTGAGCCTTCTATACATGTCTTTGTGGTCCTCACCATCCAACATATATAACCCTTCAGCTTCATTGCTTAGAGCATCATACCTATTTCTTCTCATGCTCTCATTTTCAATGAATAGTTTGGTGAGGGCATCCCAAGCCTACTTGGAGGTGTTGAAATGTTCAATGTGTGTCATGTCCTTGGGACCCACACCAAGCTGAATCATGTGTAGAGCGGTTGCGTTGAGTTAACTATCAACGACTTCTCTTATTGTCAAGTTGTTGGGATCCCCAACATGGAGACCACCTTCAATGATCCTCCATAGCTCAATGGACGAACTACACACATGAGATTTCATCAAGAATTACCATTGATTAAAGGAAGATGCGGTAAGATTGGGTGGATCACCCCTATTATTTATATGAGGGTGGGGGATTGGTGGATCAGGTGAATATAAGTGAGAGACCTCACTATAGTCCTCCTTACGACCTCCCTTTTTGGAAGAGGAACCATTATTTCTATCTTCACCTTCCAACTCCTTTTCTTTGGAGTTAGCCTTGGCTTTGTCATTAGAAATAGGAGTTAAAGCCTCAGTAGTAGATGGAGAAATAACCGTGGGTGGCGACAGATGCGCTATCATTTTAGGCATCTCTTGCATTTGAGTCTCCATGTTTTTCACCAAGGTTGTTTGCAACGACTTGAGATCATCCATGGTGACCTTGTCCACGGCCTCACTACCATCTCCCTTAGTACCCATACTCTCTTAGGCGGTAAAGCCCGAATAAAGAGTCGAGGCTCTTATACCAATTGAAATGGATCGTATGGGCACCTAGAGGGTGAATAGGTGCTACACCAAATTTTTAATTCTTTTTCAATTTTAGGCTTAACCAAAGGTAAATTCCCTAGATATGCAACTACGAGAAATTTCCCTATATGCAAACCTAACTACTAAGCAAGTAAAGGCGGAGAGAGTGGAACTAGGTAACCGTAGTGAAGCACGCGGAGACACGTGATTTGTTTTAGTACAGTTTCTTCCTTGTTAAGGAAAGTACGTCTACGTTGGAGGGGTGGGAGGTATTAAGACCACCACACCACAATAGGCCTCACCCAGTTTGCCGATGGATCTGGCCACCAAAGGCCTGATCCGCCTTCCACTATTTGGCACCCTTCTAGGTGAGAACAGGTGCCTTTATAACCCTACCAGGGCACGTATCCACAACTGAATTGGAGGCTCCCATGATGATAACAAGCTGCCACAAGAACAAGTTAATCAATAACTGAAACTGAAATCTAGAGGCTTGCAAGAAACACTAGATCAAGTCTCCTCCTTCGATTCCCCAAAGCCCGGAGCCTTTGAGTGGTTAAAGATGGAGATTATGATTGAATCAATATGAACTAGGCATAACTTTTTTGCAACATCCAAGAGATCTGAAATGGGGATCTGAGGGGATATTTATAGCCCCACTCGAAAAGCTGTCGTTGGACGATTTGGGGCTCGGATAATTCGGCCTAAGTGGGGGCCAGATTATCCGACCAAGGCAAACATCCGGCCCTATCACGGACAATCCGGACTAAAAGTCCGACCCCACATAGCGTAACACACCTTGGTTTCCTTCGCCAAAAATCCTGGAGGGGCGGATTATCCGGCCTGGGCGAATGCTCCAGCCCTGGCCGGTTAATCCGGGGAGAAACTCCACCCCCCATATAGTGTGACACGCCTTGGTGGCATTCGCAAACTCCTAGGGGAAGATTATACAGCACCCTAGAGGGGCGGATTATCCGGCCTGGGCGAATGCTCCGGCCCTGGCTGGTTAATCCAGGTAGAAACTCCGCCCCCTTACCACATGACGCGCCTTGTTGGCTTTGGCGAACTTGGTGGCCGGATAATACGGCCGTTGGTAGGGGCGGATAATCTACCCCCCAAAACTCTAGTTTAACAGTATTTGGGTGGAAACATTGTTCTTCACACTAAACACGCAATTAAATAATCCTTGGCATTATTATCAAACACAAAAAATACTAGGAATCATAAAATGTTCTTTCAACTACAATCTATAAAGAGCATTAACACATGTGCTGATGACTTCCCCACGTTGATCGACCGCCGATCTTGGCGCGTGATTTAGTTTGTTCGGTAATCCAGCACAGCAGTCTATAGCAGCCTTTCACTTCTTAGACTATTTGTTCGGTATATTGACGCAATATTGCATGTGTCTTCATTTATTCTTTGCTATTAGTATATCCTTATTTAGACTCTTTGTAGTAGTTGGAGAGAGGAGATTGGAGGCACTCCTAAAACCCCATCTAGGGTTTCATTCCCCCGCCAGTGTCATTGCCGATCCTCTCCGACTCCGATGGCCTTAGGGCATTGGAGACCTCACGGAGCATGTCCCTCGCTGGAAGAAGGTTTTTATTGTTTGTTTAGTCTGTTTTTCATTATCTGCTTCAAGATGGTGAGGTGGCGGATACATCCTGAAGTCAGAATAAGGTTCTTCCCGCTCTATCCTTACTCCGATGGTGCGTCTAGTACTAGCGGATGACGCATGGAGTCTTATGTCCAACGGGTTTTGTGGGATCCGGTAGTTTTTCGTGTTAGTGGGTGTAGTTTCAGGTCAGTTTCTTCAGATCTACAATTGTCATCATTGGCAAGGGTTACTTCTCTAGTGCGTTGGTTCTTTGGGATCTTAGCATGACGACTTACTACCTGTCTAATTCAACATGCTCTATTGCAACAAGATTTGTTCGGCTTAGGTGATGGAGGTGCGAGGACGTTGACGCGTCTTTGGTTCACGCCAGTGTTTGTAGTCTTCGCTAGATAGTTCAAGGGTCTAATTATAATTTTTATTAGCTTTTGGACTATTCGTACCGATGTTGGTGATTATTAATAGATAGGTGGAATTTTTGAAAGAAAAAAAGGCGAAGTCTTCAAGACTTGTCGAGTAGTAACCGCACCTACTTGAGCTAGTGACAGGTCGGCACTAAAATGGGATTAACTTTCCAAATGTAGATATCATAAGTAGACACATATACTCTCTCCGGTCCATATTAATAGTCTCAACTTATCTAGATTCGTATGTATCTCATTCAGTCTTTAGACTAGATGTATTTGTATCTAGACAAAGTTGAGACAACTATTATGGACCATAGAGGTATATAAAAGCTACTGTAGCATTTTTGTCTCTTATGCCGGATTTTTAAATAGTTTCTGGAGTACGATATGCATATACACTCACTTGCTTGGACTCTAATATTAACGCACATGTGATATTTTTAGTCTATAGTGGAGTTTGCAGGTTTACTAAGTGTTGGATACTCTATCGTTGTGGTTGCTATAATACTGTAGCGGGATGAAAGATTATTTCGAGGTAGCTTGGGTACTTTTACATAGTACGGCCAAGTCACTGATGCCAGAGAGTCAAAGAAAAAGAGAAACAAGTCCACTGGGGCAATAGCACAGCAAAGCACACGACACCAAAAAACAAAAAAAGGAGCTAGTGAGGAGCTCACACTATGAAGCTAAGGGGGCGCGAGCAGGAGCTGTGAAGCGCTATGCCGACGCCCTTAGAGCCTGCAAGATGCCGTCCACGCTCTCCTGGTCCCGCTGCCTAGACAATGGATACCACTGCTGAAGGTAGGCAAGCAAAGAAAAAACAGAGCCAGAAGCACGACGAGGAAAATTCTGCTCTATCACCATCTTATTACGAATGTTCCAAAGCATCCACGTAATGGACACAAACACCAACTAGAAGAGGTGACGCCTCCTTCAGCTATGGTTTGCCTAAGTCTGTAGGAACTCGCTGAGATCTTGGGCGTACCAGGCAGGCCCAAGCGCTTCTCACATGAAGTTCCACAGAAACTGAGCAGCATGACACCTTGTCCCTCTCCTCTGAGAGGGACAAGGGTAGATATCCTTGTAGCCTCAGGAATTCAATGGCCTCAACATCATTGAAGGTCCTCCGCGGGATGTTCCAGTGACCTCCTTGACTTTCCTCGTCCGCTAATATCATGGGAGCTGCGCAGATGGTGAACAAATCCTGGAATTCTCGGTAGAGGGGAGCTCCATGTACCTAGGGGTCTAGCCAAAAAAGAGCCTCCTGGCCATTGCCCACCACAAAGAGTGAACCCCTGCAGATGAAGTGTTTAATGTCTTGGATGGCCCACCAGAACTAGGACCCTTTCCTACGCTCACACGCAAATAGGAATAGGCCCGGGAGATACTTGGCCTTAATGAGTTGTAGCCTGATGGCCCAAAATATATCGAGCTCGTTGGGGAACCCCAAGAGGAAGGTATGATGAGCATAGCAGCAAGTTTTCCCTCTGTTATGAAACCAAGGTTATTGAACCAGTAGGAGCAAGGAAACACCTACAAGGTGTTGTTTCTAACTTGGAATCCTGCACAACACAACCAAAGAACTTTGCCCCCAACTTACAGTGAGGTTGTCAATCTCACCGGTTTTGCTGAAAACAAAGGATTAAACGTATCGTGTGGAAGAAAGTAGAAGCTTGCAGAAAGTAAACAGAAAATAGTAAACAGTTGTAGATTGATTGTAAAAGAAAGGACCAGGGTCCATAGTTCACTAGTGGTGATTCTCCTTAAGATAGATAACATGTTGGGTGAATAAATTACAGCGGGGCAATTGACAAAAATCCAGAAAGCATACATGCATATACTAAACATCTTGACTCCTTTGAGATTCGATTGGGCATTACAACATTATACATAGACCGTAATCCAACTGCATCTATGACTAATAATCCACCTTCAGGTTATCATCTGAACCCCCTCCAGTATTAAGTTGCGTGTAAAGTAAACAATACGATTGTTTTATGAACAAAGGATTGTTGTTTTCTCCCTAGTGATACAGTGCAAATGTATCTATAATTTTTGATGTCCCATGCTTAGTTTTATCCACTTTCTTGTGTTTTGTTCCAACTTTGGAGTACTTTTATTATGATTTCCTGGACTAACCTATTAACAAGAGCCATAGTGCCAGCTGCCTGTTTTCTGTTGTTTTTGGTTCCAGAAAAGTCAGAAAATGAATATTCTCGGAATTGGACGGGACAAAAGCCAAAGTGCCTATTTTTCCAGAAGGTATCAAGTGCCAAAATACGAGACGGAGAGGGGCCAGGGGCCGGCCACACCACCTGGCCGCGCGGCCAGGCCTGGCCCGCGCCAGGGGGTGGTCTGGCCGACCCCAGCACCCCCTCGGCCCCTCCTTCCGCCTATAAGTTTCCCTCAGGATGAAAACCCTAAGTACCTGATCAAAAATCCACAAAAGAGTCTGTAGCCGCCGTCATCTCCATCCCTAGATCGGGGGGGATCTGAAGCTCTTCCCGGCACCCTGCCGGAGAGGGGAATTCACCCTGGAGGCCTTCTTCATCACCATGCAAGCCTCTGGTGTGATGTGTGAGTAGTTCATCCTTGGACTACGGATCCATGTAGTAGCTAGATGGCTGGTTTCTCCTCCTTTGTGCTTTCATGTTTAGATCTTGTGAGCTCCGTTCATGATCAGGATCATCTATTTGTAATTCATACATGTTGTGTTTGCGGGGATCCGATGGATATTGAGATGCTATCTCAGATTGATTATTGATTCTATCATGTCTTTGTTATTTGAGATCTTGCATGCTTTCCCTTGTTAGTAGCTATCTTGGATAAGTAGATGCTAGCAACTCCAAGAGTTAGTATTTATGCTCGATAGTGGGTTCATGCCTCTGGTAATCTGGGGAAGTGATAGAAATCTCTAAGGTACTAGATGTGCTGTTGGCGGGATACCCCCGGGTAGGGTCACTCCGGGGTATAAGGGCCGAGTTAGCCGAGGTTCGGCAAGGTCACAGCGGATGTTGGCCGAGTCACCTCAAGGCAGGCCGGATCACAGAGTAACCCGGACCAAGGGGTCGCCTAACATCGTCTCATCCGAATTAAGGAGTAATTCGGAAGTGCTTGTCTAACTTATATGCAAGAACAGGTGTGGCCGGATCTACTATGATCCGGGTCCTCGCTTAGCTTCTAGGAGAAGGAAGGAATCTCTCTGGTCAAAAAGAAGGTCCGGTACGTACTGCATGAGCGGAGAAAGCAAGGGCAGGACCACCGGATCGTGGCCGACAAGGGTGACGACGCTCGTGTCGTCTGACGCGGGCGCCGCAAAGGCTTACGTCGCTAAAGCATGTATGACACGGGGAAAAAGCACCCCGGTCGGGTTACCACTTTGGGAGGGGGCATATTCTTAGGAATATGCCTCCACGTATGCCCTAGGCAGGGACCAAACTTCCTCTATATAAGGGGGGCTAGGTCTCTGGTAGAGGGGGTTGGTTGAGCTCTAGTTGGTTTGGTGATTCCATAGTGCTAGTTGATCTAGAGTTCTAGGGAAAAATAGTAGGCAAGAGTAACAGAGCTCCTTCTTCCTCCTCTCGCCAATACAGCTCAAGGAGCACTTGTAATCTTGGAGATATAGCAATACAAACTTCTGCGTGGAGAATCACTCCACTATCCCACCCTGGATTCCCCTAGCGTGTATTAGTCCCCACCTTTAGCCTATCCATGGCATCTGCCGTGACACCACCACGACAGTTGGCGCCCACCGTGGGGCTAGCGGCGCTAGCAGGGGTGAAGATCCAGACGCGAAACCTCATCGGCACCGGCAAACACATCGTCTCCGAGCTCGTTCAGCGCTTTGGAGCGCTGGATTTCGCCAGCAACAATGTTGGCTGCTTCGGCACGTGCCCACTTCCGCGCAACGGCCTCTTCGTCAAGCTCGGTGCGCACAAGGTCTACGTTGATGTGGACGTCTCATGCGTTCATCCGTGCCGCGTCGTTGATGCGGGAGAACCACCCCTCACTGTGGCTCGCGGGGCACGTATCGCTCGCTCCCCGGACCATGCGGAGGTGATGATGACTGCGCCAGGTGCAGGCGCAAGCAAGGACCCAGCACCAGACCCGGAGATAACACCTAAGGCACCGAGGAAAGGTAGAGGACCTCCACTAGAGAGGCCTGAGAACGTACTGAGAGAAGCTATGGATAGCTTGGCCAACCCGGTAGCAGCAGTGGTGGATCCGGCTCAGGCATAGGCCGAGCTAGAGGAAACTCGGCAAAAGATACTGGAGGGCGCAAAGAAAATAGCCGCGGTTCAGCAGTCACTGAACATGACGCTGCGTGAGTACGCAAAGGCAAACAAAGTTGATGCAATAAAAGTAAAAGGGAGAAATCTCATAAGCGAGATGAACAGAGAAGGTGATGATGGAGCAGAAGGGTCGGAAAACTATCTGTCTGTGGGGTTGCCGAGGTATAGCACCCCGGCGAAGAACCTCAAAGCAGCAGACGCGGCTACATCCGAGTTAGAGGGACTGACGGGTGAGGCCCGTTAAAGACAGCAAGATAGGGTTAACGAACTGGTTCGGATCGCGAACAGACAAAACGAAGAGCTGCTGAGAGCTAACACGGAGAGAGTTGGAGCTTCCAAGATCGTCCATTCGGTGATGGGTAACCCGGAGAAGTCCGCTGGAGCCGCATCATCGCCTCATGGTGGTCCAAGGAGAGAAGAGGTAGTAACCTCGGCCAGACGGAACAAACAGATCGTCCCGTACGACCCGACGCGTGCGGGAAAAGAAAAAGAGATGCGGAAAGGTGATGATCGACGGAGTGTGAGCCGAGGTGAAGTTGGCCGAGGTAATCACGACCAAGGCAATGCCGGTCAAGGGAACGCTGCCAACGGCAATGCCGGACAGCGCAACTCCGCAGGAGCGGGACAACCGCAGCAGCGGAATATACCGAGGCAAGAGCAAAGCGCCGGCCGAGGTATGCAGCAGAAAGGTGCGCAACGAGAGCAAAACCGATACAACGACGGTAATTCGGAGATGGTGAACGCAGGGTACCCCAGACCGGACTATCATGTGATAGGGTCAAGATTGGGAAGTAGGGATTTAATGCCGGATGATGCCAGGTTAAAACTGGATCGCCTGTACAGGTCGGAACAGATCGAATGTCAAGGTCCTCCGGGTCCAGCGTGCTTTGGACCCCGGATCATGAAGGAACCGCCGGTACCAAACTTCCAGTTACCCAGAGGCACGAAGACGTATGACGGCAGCACCAAGCCAGAGGATTGGCTGATAAACTATGCTACGGCGGTGAAAATTGCAACTGGCAACTTGAGATGGGTTGTATGCTACGTACCCCAGATGTTGGAAGGCCTGGCCAGAGTATGGCTGAATAATTTACCACCCGGAAGCATCAACTGCTGGATAGATTTTGAAGAAATGTTTATCAGCAACTTCTCAAGTACGTATCAGAGGCCGAATAGACCGCAGACCCTAGCGATGTGCAAGCAAAGACCTAACGAGACGGATCGTGAATTCTTGACCCAGTGGTGTACCGTGAGAAACTCGTGTGAGGGTGTCATAGAGTCACAGGCCATAGCGTGGTTCGCGCAAGGGTGCAGATATGGCAGCGAGCTGTGGATGAAGCTGCAAAGGAAAATGCCAGTTATGCTGGTAGAGATGATCCGGATTGCTGATTCGTATGCCTTGGGCGATCCGACTCAACCTAGGCTCGCATCAAATGACTCAAACGAGGAATATTATCAGAGGGATGGAGCTGGGTCATCCCGGAGGAACGATTACAGAGGAAAAAGGAGAGATGATAGACCGGACCATCGCTACGGTTCGCAACAAGTTGCAGCTGTGAATCAAGATCAACCCGGAGCAGGGAGTAACCAACGCCATAGAACGGGGGGGCAATGGACTCCAAGAAATGATGGCAAGAAAACATGGACTCCAGAGCAAAAGAAACAGTGGCAGGAAAAGAAACACCGTCCGAGGTATACCTATGAGTCGATGCTGGACCAGCCGTGTAAGTTTCACACGCCAAATCCGAATAGCCCGGCGGGTCACTCGACGAGGCAATGTGAGTGGATGCATAAGATAGAGCAAGGTGGTTCGGGGAATGCTCAGGCACCCCGGAATGAGCAACCTCGGCAGGAGTTACCTCGGCAGCAATTGCTCGCCGAGGTATGACAACAATGAGAGAAGGGATGCAGTGCATCAGGTGGAAAATCAGCAACAACCGTATCAGAGGTACCCTAGAAACGAGGGAAGGAATGAGTACAGGGAACATCACCAGAGTTATTGTGTGTTCACGACTGAGGAAACAGATAGAAAGAGCTTGCAGCGCCGACATATGGAGGTCAATGCGGTCATGCCAGCGGTGACGAGGTACATGCCTTGGTCGGACCAGGAAATCACCTGGAACATCAAAGATCATCCTAAACTTATGCTGAGCCCAGGTTCGTATGCGCTAGTGCTAGATCCGACATTAATTGGACCGAACATCAACGTGAGGTTCTCCAAGGTTTTGATTGATAATGGCAGTAGCATTAACATCATGTATGTGGATACGATGCGCAAGTTGGGCATCTCGGAGAACATGCTCCAGGCTACGAGAACAACTTTCCATGGCATTGTGCCAGGCATTTCTTGTGAGCCCATAGGCAAAGTCCGGGTCGACGTGTTATTCGGCACAAGGGATAACTGCCGAATTGAAAATCTAGAGTTTGAAGTGGTGAACTTGGAAAGTGCATATCATGCGTTACTCGGAAGACCAGCATTGAACAAATTCATGGCAAGCTGTCACATCAGTTATCTGAAGATGAAGTTGCCCGGGCCAAATGGAGTGATTACCATTGCTGGAGATTTTCGACATTCCATGGAGTGTGCTTCAGCCGGGTCTAACCTAGTCGAGTCACTCATGATTGCGCAAGAGAAAAGAAAAATCCAAGAGGTGGCGACATTAGCTCAGTCCGCGCAGCAATATATGTTGGCGTTAAGTAACCCGCATGGCAGCGTTTCATTTCAAGCCGCAAAGGACACCAAGAAGATTCCAGTTGATAACATGTTCCCGGAGCGCACCGTAACAATTGGTGCCGGGTTAACTGACAAATAGGAAAGCGAGCTCGTCAACTTCCTCCGTGAGAATCGGGATATTTTTGCTTGGTCTACAGGACTTGCAAGGTGTTCCGAGGGAGTTGGCCGAGCACTCTTTGAACGTAAGACCCGGAGCAAGGCCGGTGAAGCAACCTCCCCGCCGCTTCGCCGAGGATAGGAGAAAAGTCATTGGAGACGAGATAGCTCGGTTACTAGCAGCAGGATTTATCATGGAGGTACTATATCCGGATTGGCTCTCTAATCCGGTGCTAGTGGAAAAGAAGAAGGACGATCCGAACGTGGCAGTGGTTTGGCGTATGTGTATCGATTACACGAACCTGAACAAGGCGTGTCCAAAAGATCCATTTCCACTGTCGAGGATAGATCAGGTCATAGACTCGACCGTGGGATGCGAACTGTTGTCATTCATTGATGCATATTCTGGCTTCCACCAGATACCTCTGAACCCGGATGATCAAATAAAGACGGCGTTTATTACCCCGTACGGGGCTTACTGCTATCGCACTATGCCATTTGGTTTACGTAATGCAGGTGCAACGTACCAAAGATGTATGCAAAAATGTTTGCACGACCAAATAGGTCAAAACATACAAGTATACATGGACGATGTGGTTATCAAGACCAAGGAAAGCACAACGCTGCTTGACAACATAAGACAAACATTCGCGAACTTGAGAAGGTTCCGGATGAAGCTTAACCCGGAAAAATGTACCTTCGGTGTCCCGGCTGGAAAATTACTCGGATTTCTCGTCTCCAGCCGAGGTATCGAAGTTAATCCAACTAAGATCCGAGCCATCAAACGAATGGAGCTGCCGAAGTGTCTCAATGATGTCCAGAAGTTCACTGGATGCCTGGCATCGTTGAGTCGGTTTGTATGTCGGTTGGGAGAAAAGGCACTGCCTCTCTACCAACTCATGAAAAAGTCGGATAAATTCGTTTGGACGCCATAGGCCGATGAAGCCTTTGCCCACTTGAAAAAGATGTTGGCCACTGCGCCAGTGTTAGCCTCTCCACTATCAAAGGAGCCAATGTTGCTCTACATAGTCGCAACCAACCGAGTTGTAAGTGCAGTAATTGTAGTGGAGCGCAATGAAGAGGGTAAGTCGGTGCAGAGGCCAGTATATTACCTGAGCAAGGTATTGTATTCCTCAAAACAGAACAACCCGCACTTTCAAAAGATGGCATATGGTGTCTATATGGCGGCAAAGAAGTTAAAGCATTACTTTGAGGAGCACCCCATCAAAGTAATATGTGAAGCTCCCATATCCGAGATAATGGGTAACAAGGATGCGAGTGGCAGAATTGCAAAATGGGCAATTGAGTTAGCCCCTTATGCGCCCCAATATGACAGAAGAGAAGCGATCAAATCTCAGGCTGTGGCGGACTTTTTTGTGGATTGGGCCGAGGTACAATACGAACCACCGCCACCGGATCCAAATTACTGGAGGATGCACTTTGACGGGTCGAAAACCAAAACCGTGCTAGGCGCTGGGGTTGTGCTTACCTCGCCAAAGAAGGACCAGCTAAAGTACGTATTGCAGATCCATTTCGCGGCATTGAACAATGTCGCTGAGTATGAGGCTCTTGTGCATGGGCTCAAAGTGGCAAAGGAAATTGGCATACGTCAGATAATATGTTTTGGCGACTCGGATCTGGTGGTGCAGCAGGTGTCCGGAGTGTGGGACGCCCTGGATCCAAACATGGCACTATAAAAATTTCACGTGCAGAAGATATCTGGTTACTTCGAGGGGTGTGAATTTCACCATGTACCCCGGGTGGAAAATGAGGCTGCCGACATGTTGTCAAAGCTCAGATCGACCAGACAGGCAATTCCACCGGGTGTAGCATTGGAACACCTCAGAAAACCATCTATCAGGCCATCCCCAGGAACCGACTCGATTTATGTCCCGGAAAATACGGAATCTGGAGCTGAGCCCATGGACATTGACACGGGAGGTAGTACGCGAGACCCGGGGACTGCATCGGCAAACCCGGGGACTGCCTCGGCAAACCCGAGGACTACCTCGCTAGACTCGGGGACTGCTCAGCGTGATCCGGCTGAAGTTATGCCGGTGGATCAGATGGAAATTGATGAGATGTTCCCTCCACGAGCAATACCAGCTTGGGCACTGCCTATATTCCAATTCCTGAAAGACGGAACGTTACCCGCTGAGGAGGTGTTAGCCAGGCAAACTCAGAGGAGAGCAAAAGCATACACGATCATCAATTCCGAGTTGTACAAACAGAGTGTAACCAATGTCCTCCAATGATGCGTTGACCCGGAAGAAGGGCTTGACATCCTCCGAGATATACACCAAGGAGAATGCGGGCATCATGCCTCATCCCGAGCCTTGGTGGCAAAGGCGTTCCGGCATGGATTCTACTGGCCAAGTGCCTTGGAGCAAGCAGAAGATCTGGTGAGAAAATGCAATGGTTGTCAAAGGTACGCCACCATGACACATATGCCTATGTCGGAACTCAAGACCATACCAATTACGTGGCCATTTGCTGTATGGTGCTTGGATATGGTTGGCCCGTTCAAACTAGCAAGAGGAAACATGACACACATTTTGGTCATGGTGGACAAGTTTACAAAATGGATTGAAGTGAAACCTATAAGAAAATGTGATGGATCTACGGCCGTGACATTTCTCAAAGACATCATCTTGAGATACGGTTATCCACACAGTATTATAACTGATAATGGAACAAATTTTGCGGAAGGAGCATTTGCGCGCTTTTGCCGAGACAAGAAGATCCGACTCGATGTCGCCTCGGTAGCCCACCCCGTATCAAACGGACAAGTGGAAAGATCCAACGGATTAGTATTATCCGGGATAAAGACCCGGCTCATTGAGCCGCTGCAAAGATCAGCGGGGTGCTGGATAGAAGAACTACCAGCGGTACTATGGAGCTTAAGAACAACTCCGAATCGATCAACAGGCTATACGCCATTTTTTCTGGTATATGGGGCAGAAGCTGTATTACCAGCCGACATAGAGCATGATTCGCCTAGGGTCACCCAATACACAGAAGCCGAAGTGCAAGAAGCCCGGCAAAATGATGTTGATCTGCTGGAAGAAGCGAGAGAACTGGCACTGTCCAGATCCGCCATATATCAGCAAAATCTCCAACGCTATCATAGCCGGAAAGTGTGCCCCCGAGTCTTTCGGGAAGGCGATCTGGTGCTCCGGTTGGTACAACGTATTACTGGCATGCATAAATTATCCCCCAATGGGAAGGGCCATTCATTGTGAGCAAAGCATTGCACAATGATTCTTACTATCTCATAGATGCAAAGCCACAGGAAAAGAACAAGGCGGACAGGTCCGGAGAGGAATCCAAGCGACCGTGGAATGTAGCACTACTTCGTCCCTTCTACACTTAGCTAAGACGTGTATGTATCCGAGTCGTCTCATATGTCGGTATGTATGTCGGCAATGAGCTTATCAATGAAATTGCAGCGCCTCGAGCAGTAACTCGGGGACTGCCTTAACAATGTTTGTTGTTATTATTTTTATGCGATAGCTGGAATAAGTCGTTCTACTTAACCCGGATTAGTAATGTGTGAGCACCAAAAACCCAACCCTTCGACTTGCTGCTATCCAACACGAATTGGCTTCATGGCAAGCAAGGGAACAAGTTTGGAATTGCGTAGCACATGAAAAACGACTAAGGAAACGAGTTTATTCGAGCTAGCGTTTGTTTTTCGGACTAACCCTGTATTTATTTTCAAGTTATTACGCTGAATTATTTTGAGCCAAGCCTCAAAGTTTCTAAGTATTGTTAAAACAATTTTTGAAGCTCGGATTCGTAAGTCGTAAAACCGAATCAAGGTAGACACGGACCGAGCCAGAGAATTGGACGAACAAGAAAATGAAACTCGGGGACTGCGCCCAAGTTAATTCAGCATAGAAATGTAGTAGCAAAATATCACATATCCAGCATACAATTGCACCCGGCATACCGGGGATCTGATAAATTTTCAAGTTTTTTGGAACTAAGGAGCAGCAGGAGGAGGAAGTTCAGCGTCATCGTCGATGTCTTCAATATCTGAAGCATCGTCTTCTCCGCCCTCATCCGACCCATCTTCAACATTCTCATTCTGCTCGTCCCTAGCGGATTCCAGGAAGCTCGTTCCTTCAACCCAGTCATGAATAGGAGAATATTCGACGAGGCTGTAGGCGCAAGCCTGGCGCCGAGCTACCCACTCCGGATCATCAGTCCATCTGGATCCGGTGCACCGACGTGTAAGGAGGCTGAGGTCGATCTTCTCGTACCATGTGAGAATATGGTGAAGGATGGTGTCAGCTGCGACACGACCAGTGGACTCTCTCCAGAGATCAAGCTGGGTCTCAACTTACATTAACTTCTCGACGAGAGTCGCGATGGTCTCCGGGCTACTCTCTCCGGGCCAGAACGTATTGAAAATGCGAACTGCAACGTCGAGGATATCCTTGCCATAATTCTTGATGGTCTCCACGTGAGAGGACAAGCTGACCAATAGGTCCTCCATGTCCAAGGGAATGTTCTCACCATCAAGAGCAATGGGAGTACCCCTTTCTCAGCGAAATTTGGCAACAGCAGCGCTTGCAATAGCAGTACCCTCTGGAAAGTGGTCTGGAAGCAAGGAAAAGGAAGAAGGTAAAGAAAAGACATATGAGGTAACCCGGAGAGTTATGTCGGACAAGGGAAAGGAACTTACGAGAAATATGGCTATGGATCCGGGTTAACTCCTTGATGCAGGCATCGCGTCTTTTGCGAAGTTGCTCAAGCTCGGCATTAGCCGACCCAAGCTGGAGGTCAGATTCTCTGAGTAGGTCCTGGTCCTTGGAGATCTGGAGAGTAAGGCGCTCACGCTCTTCTGTGAAGTTCTGGCCAACCTTTTGGAGCTCGGTTCGGTGTTGGGCCTTCATCTTCTCCATCTCAGCCTTGAGCTTGGCAATCTCGTCGTCCTTAGTCCGGAGGAGAGAAAGCTCATCATTCTTTTTCTTCAGCTCAGCTTGATGCTGCCCTGCTTGTTCGAGAAAATGCAGCATCATATCAGGCACGGGCACACTATCCTCAAGCGATGCTGAAATAGTATGTTGACCCGGCAGAGCCGAGGAGTGAATGTTTGCTGAGCCAAGGAGAAGAAGAAATGGAAAACACTACAAGGTCGAACAAAAGAGGACATACCCCGGAATTCCTCCAAGTTCTTCCGCATAATTTTGTTCTCAGCCTCCACCCCAGCTGCAAAAACCGAATGAGGAGATTAGTTCGGCGGAAGAAAGTGAAGAAAAATGGAGAGGTGCTGAGGGAGAAAATTACCCCTCTTTTCATGTTCTGCACCAAGTGCAACATGTTTTGTGCGTAGCATCTTGTGGGTATCAAGCAGGCGTTGGAATTCAGTGCTCCGGTGATTGGTAGTTACCTGAAAAAAGTACAGAAGTGTAAAATTAGCTTGGTGCATATTCGAAGTGTGCAAGATCTGGGCCAAGTGGAACTTAACCCGGCTCTAGGTGTGTGCATATTCGAAGTGTGCAAGATCCGGGCCAAGTGGAACTTAACCCGGCTCTAGGTGTGTGCATATTTGAAGTTTACATGCAGCTACGTTGGTTTTCTAATGAGCATCCGGCCAAGTAACAAGCTACTCCCCCGGAGGCTCGGGGACTAATGGTTATTATCTACAGCATGTAAAGGAGAAACGACATACCTCCATCATTCGCCCCGCGAGGTTAATTGCCTTAGTGGCGGTATTCATCTGGGAAGAAAATTCTGCAGGGCCGAACTTTTCCGGGAGATCGTCGTTGTGGACGAACTCCGCCTTGTTCTAGTTCATGACAAACTCGATAAGGCTCGGAGGGTACCGTTCGCCAGTGGGCATATGGGGTGCCACCAAACCCTTCGCATGAGCTTCTTTCCTCTCAACTAGGGCAAGAGCTAGGCTGGTGTGCAGAACCATCAGCTGCGCATCGGTTGGCTCGGCAGGAACATCCGTCGCTGCTAGTGATTTCTTCGGAAGCATCGATAGGTTCGCTGCCCGCCCTCGATGGACGCAGACTTGGCAGTATCCGGAGCCTTTTTGCCCTTAGCTTGCTGGGAAGAAGTAACCATGGTGGATTTCCCTTTAGAAGCCGCTGGAATAGTTCCTCGCCGAGGCTGGGATGACTCGGACGAGGCAGAAGAACTTGGCACTGGAGCTGTTGTTGGTTTCCTTGGCGCCGGGACAGGTGCTGGCTCGGTCACTGGTACTAGAGCTGCTGCTGGTGCTGGTGTTGTGATGGGCTCGGTGGTTGCCGGTTGCGGCGATGCCGAAGTGGTGGACACCGTCGCCTCGGCTGGACCGACCCCTCCCGCTCCAAGGTCGCGTTCCTCTCGATGAGGTACTGCGGAACCTAGAGCAGCCGCAGAACCCTCCGAAATTGGGCTCAGCGGGCGTGACTCGTCGTCACGAGGAGGAGAAGGGCCGGACCGAAGGGGTGAAGAAATGCTTGATCCGTTCTGAGGGACCTCCACCGGGGGCCTGAAAAAGAGGATACTGTCAGAAGAGAAATTACCGCGATGCAAGGAAAAATGAGATACACAATGAAAAATGACTTACGCATCCGAGGTTTCGGCCTCCTTAGGTTTCCGAGCCCTCCGTGCTGGGGCTTTGCCTACCCGCTTGGAGGTAGTCTTGTCTCCATCCTTCTTTTGCCTTTTTGTGGGTTGGGAAGGTTCGGAGGAAGAACTTGACGCGGCTCCGCGCTTCTTCTTCGACGCCACTGGAACCGGCTCACCCGTAGCGAGTGGAGGATCCTCGTGGATATGCCCACCGGGGTTAGCTGATGCCGGAAAGGCAAAAGAAAGAGGGACAGCCTCAATAGGTTCAATGTCAACATTCGAGTCATCTTCATCATCGGGCCAATCTCTAAGAGAAGAGAATTTACCGCTGGGTCGTTTGGTAGCGTCGGTTATAGGGAGGAACATCTCCTGGTCATGCTCCTCCTCATCCGGGATTTCTCGGTCCGGCGCCCACTTAAGGGTCGGGTCCGTACCATCCTCGAGAGTTTGCTGAAGGAACAGCTGAGAAAAAGCATGAAGAACAGAGTCAAAAATACAACAAAAACTGACACATACTTAATCCAAAATAAGTTTGCCCCGCGAAGCTTACCGCGGGAGGGAGCCTGTCACAATAGTAGTGCTCAATTCCCCACGTCCATTCGGCGGAGAAATCCTTGTGGGTGGTGAAAAGAGCCTTAACCCGGCGAAAGATCTCCGTGTTGCTCAACTCGAAGGAGGAGATTCGGTTGGGGTCGCGGCCGAAACTCATGTGGCACAACTTGTGGGTGCGCTTCTGGAGGGGATAGATTCGGTTGCGCACGAACGTGATCATAGCATCCTCGTTGCGCAATCCGAGCTTCTTCAGCTCCGCGAACCTCTTGTTAACTTGGTTGGCCAGAGCTGTAGGTTTCTTGGGGACCTCCTCCCAGAAATCCGTGTCAGGTAGACCCGGAACGTAGGGCAGCAACTGAATCAAATCCTCAGTACCCTCATTCCAGACGTAGAAGAAGGCCCGGGCCCATCCTTTGCAGGAGTCAAGCCCGGTGACCCGGGGAAAGACCGAAAACCTCCAGGGCGAGATGGAGGCAGCTCTGAATTGGGTGAGCTGCTTATCCTCTGACTCTACGTGGATATTGGGGACGACGTTGCGACGAAGGCCGAAGAACCGGATCCACAGTTCCTTCGTGGGCCATAGTCCGGTGTAGCCTTCGATCGTAGAGGCAAAGGCGGAAAGAGAGGTGATAGCGTTCGCCGGGAGATGGTGCGGCTGCAAGTGATAGGTCCTCACCCAATCCCAGAAGAAATCGCTCACCGGCAGACCAAATCCCCGTTGGAAGTGGGACAGGAATACAACAAACTCACCCGGATTGGGTGAGGGGGCCAATTCGGCAGAGGGGAGACGAGCGGTGACACCGGCAGGAATGCGCCTGGTCCGGTAGAGCCAGTCAATGTCGTCTTGACAGACCCATGAACCGACCCACGCGCCGCGGTCCGCCGCGCCGGCGTCCTCCTCCATCTCCTGCTGGGCGACGACGAGCTCCTCCTCCATCATCTCGTATTCGCTATCCTCGCTGGAACTAGCGGCGGCGGGGATCTGAGGCCTGGATTGGCGAGGACCCGTGGCTAAGCAGTTGCGCAGCGGTCGCTGCGAAGCAGAGGCACGGGGAGAGTGTGGCGGCGGCGCTCCTGCTAGAAGCACCGGCGGCGGCATGGTCGCAGGGAAGACGAAGGAGAAACGCAACAGGCAGAGGGGCGCAGAGGTGGAAAAATGCTAAGGGATGCGCCCCTCCCCTATTTAACCACCCCTAGAGATGGATGAGTGGGATCGCGCTGCGCCGACGAGCCGCACGGTGTGGCCGTGTATCACCTGCATCAGCTAATCAGAGAAAATCCACACAGGAGGCCACAGAGTAGCCGCGATCCCATGACGCGACACGCTGTTGCGGTAAACGAGGAGGCAGGCATGACGTGACCCACGCATAGTGATAACTGACAATTACTGCGGCGGTTACTGTGTAGGCCCTTAAAATAAGACGAGGAAATGATTAGCCTCCACGTGGGTTGGCGTATGAGAGAAGGAAATGGGGCCCGGGTCAAACCATGATAACCATGGGATCCGAGCCAAAGTGGTGACCCGGCCGGCAAGTGAAAACTTGGAACGTGCGAAGGGAACGTAAATCCATAGTCCGAGACAAGGAGCTAGCTCGGAATTAAACGTCCGAGGCTCGAACATAAATGAACCTGATGTGGCCTTAGCGGCCAAGGCAGCTAAGACCGCACCAACTTCGGGGACTAATGTTGGGGGGATACCCCCGGGTAGGGTCACTCCGGGATATAAGGGCCGAGTTAGCCGAGGTTCGGCAAGGTCAAAGCGGATGTTGGCCGAGTCACCTCAAGGCAGGCCGGATCACAGAGTAACCCGGACCAGGGGGGTCGCCTAACATCGTCTCATCCGACTTAAGGAGTAATTCGGAAGTGCTTGTCTAACTTATATGCAGGAACAGGTGTGGCCGGATCTACTATGATCCGGGTCCTCGCTTAGCTTCTAGGAGAAGGAAGGAATCTCTCTGGTCAAAAAGAAGGTCCGGTACGTACTGCATGAGCGAAGAAAGCAAGGGCAGGACCACCGGATCGTGGCCGACAAGGGTGACGACACTCGTGTCGTCTGACGCGGGCGCCATAGAGGCTTACGTCGCTAAAGCATGTATGACGTGGGGAAAAACACCCTGGTCGGGTTACCACTTTGGGAGGGGCATATTCTTAGGAATATGCCTCCACGTATGCCCTAGGCAGGGACCGAACTTCCTCTATATAAGGGGGGCTAGGTCTCTGGTAGAGGGGGTTGGTTGAGCTCTAGTTGGTTTGGTGATTCCATAGTGCTAGTTGATCTAGAGTTCTAGGGAAAAATAGTAGGCAAGAGTAAGAGAGCTCCTTCTTCCTCCTCTCGCCAATACAGCTCAAGGAGCACTTGTAATCTTGGAGATATAGCAATACAAACTTCTGCGTGGAGAATCACTCCACTATCCCTCCCTGGATTCCCCTAGCGTGTATTAGTCCCCACCTTTAGCCTATCCATGGCATCTGCCGTGACACCACCACGACATGTGCTGTTTCTACTAGGGAGAAAACAACGATCTTTTGTTCATAGAACAATTGTATTGTTTACTTTACACGCAGTTCGTAAAGCAATAATCTGTTGCTTGCAACTTAATACTGGAGGGGGTTCGGATGATAACCTGAAGGTTGATTATTAGTCATAGATGCAGTTGGATGGTGGTCTATGTATTATGTTGTAATGCCCAATCAAGTCTCAGAGGAGTCAAGATGATTAGTATATGCATGTATTGCTTTCTCGGTGTTTGTCAATTGCCCCACTGTAATTTGTTCACCCAGCATGTTATCTATCTAAGGAGAGCCACCTCTAGTGAACTATGGATCCCGGTCCTTTACTTTACATACAATCTACAATCTTTTATTGCTTGTGTTTACTTTCTGCAAACTTTTACTTCTTTCCATTCGATACGTTTAATCCTTTGTTTTCCACAAAACACGGTGAGATTGACAACCTCATCGCAAGTTGGGGACAAAGTTCTGTGGTTGTGTTGTGCAGGTCTCCACGTTGCTACTAGCACCGGTAGTGCGCCCTGCCAAAGCTCAGCTAGTAACACATTTGGGGTGTTTCCTTGCTCCTACCGGTTCGATTAAACCTTGGTTTCATAACTGAGGGAAACTTGCTGATGTGCTTATCATACCTTCCTCTTGCGGTTCCCAACGAGCTCTACATCAACACCACGCACCAAGCACTTTTCTGGGCGTCGTGTATTGAGCCATCAAGCGATTTTCTGGGGCCGTTGCCGGGGAGTCAAGGACATCTTCACAAGGGGAGTCCCTCATAACCAATCTCTTTACTTTGTTGTTTTTGTTTTGCTTAGTTTCTTTTTGCTTTGTTTGCTTGTTTTGTTCTTCAAAAATCAAAAAAAAATTAGTTTTACTAGTTTGCTTTATTATTTGAAAACCCAAAAAAAATGACTACTCTTGAAAACACTAAGTTGTGTGACTTCACTAGCACTAACAACAATGATTTTATGAGCACTCCTATTGCTCCACCTGTGGCTGAAAATACTTTCTTTGAGATAAAACCTGCTTTGCTCAATCTTGTTATGAGAGAGCAATTTTCGGGTATTGGTAATGAAGATGTTGCTTCCCATCTAAATAACTTTGTTGAACTTTGTGAGATGCAAAAGCATAGGGATATAGATGGTGATATTATTAAGCTTAAATTGTTTCCTTTCTCTTTGAGAGGAAAAGCTAAAGAATGGTTGAATTCCTTAACTAGGAATAGTATTGATTCTTGGACTAAGTGCAAAGATGCTTTTATTGGGAAATATTATCCTCCTGCTAAGATTATATCCATGAGAAGTGAAATAATGAAGTTTAAACAACTTGATAATGAGCATGTTGCTCAAGCTTGGGAAAGAATGAAATCTTTGGTAAAGAATTGTCCCACTCATGGACTGACTGCTTGGATGATCATCCAAACTTTTTATGCAGGATTGAACTATTCTTCAAGGAACCTATTGGATTCAGCTGCTGGAGGTACATTTATGACCATCACTTTGGGTGCTGCAACAAAACTATTGGATAATATGATGGTTAATTATTCTGAATGGCATATTGAGAGAGCTCCACAAGGTAAGAAGGTAAATTCTGTTGAGGAAACCTCTTCCTTGAGTGATAAGATTGATATTATTATGTCTATGCTTGTTAGTGGGAAAGCCCATATTGATCCAAATAATGTTCCTTTAGCCTCTTTGGTTGCTCAAGAAGAGCAAGTTGATGTGAACTTTATAAGAAATAACAACTTTGGCAACAATGCTTATGGTAATAATGCTTATAGGAACAATTTTGGTAACAGCAATTATAAGCCTTATCCTCCCAACAATGGTAATGCTTATGGAAATTCTTACAACAATAATAAAAGTGCTCCTTCTGAACTTGAAGTTATGCTTAAAGAGTTTATTAGTAAACAAACTGCTTTCAATAAAACTATTGAGGAAAAACTCTCTAATGCTGAAAGAAATATAGCATCTTTGGCTGAAGCTCAATCTACTTTGAATAAAATGGCTGCTAAACCCGAAACTAATGAGAATCCCTTTGCAGCCGCTAATGCTATACAAGTAAGAATCGATGAAAATGTTAGACTATTAGCTAAATTACATGCTAAGTGGGAAAGAGAAGATGAAATTGCTAGAAACATTAGTGTTTCTACTACTACCACCACTAGTGTTGAGGCTAGTAATAGTTCTACTACTTTAGATGATAAAGTTGATTTTGATCTTGATGGTTGCAACATCTCTGAAGTTATTAAGTTCCTACAAAATCTTTCTAAAAGTCCTAATGCTAGTGCTATGAACATGGCTTTTACAAAACACATTACTGATGCTCTCATAAATATTAAAGAAGAAAAGATGAAACATAAAGCTTCTATTCCTATAAAGCAAGAAGATGGTTGGGAACCCATCATTAATATGAAAGTGAATGACTTTGATTTCAAAGCTTTGTGTGATCTTGATAGTAGTGTTTCTATTATGCCTAGAAGGATTTATGATATGCTTGATTTGCCTCCTCTTGAAGATTGTTCTTTAAATGTCCCACTTGATGCTAATGCTAAAAAGAAACTCATGGGGAGTCTTAATGATGTTCTTATTATGGTTAATGATTCCTATGTCCCCGTTGATTTCTATGTTTTGGATGTTGAATACAATGCTTCTTGTCCTATTACTTTGGGAAGACCTTTTCTTAGAACTGTTGGTGCCATCATTGATATGAAAGAAGGCACCATTAAATATCAACTCCCACTCAAGAAAGGTATAGAACACTTCCCTAAAAAGAGAGAAAATATTTATTTTGCTTCTCCTATGAAAACAAAATTTTGTCTTAATACTTCTTCATTTGAGAACACTTGATTCTTTCTTTGATTCTTATGCCCAACTTAAAGGCGTTAAAGAAAAGTACTTGTTGGGAGATAACCCAAGAGTTTTAGTTGAGTCTTGGAAGTTATTAACTCTGTAATAACCTCTCCTTATCCTTTTTATTTGCTTTTTGTGCCAAGAGGAACCTCTAATAAGAGTGAAGTAATGATTGGGAAAGTTGCTGGCCCGAAACAGATTTCTGTGCTTCACCGTAAAAATTCCTGAGAGAGCTCTGTACGTCGGATTGAGCTGTAATTTTTTGTGCTTCTGCACCAGGTTGTTTTATAACTTTCGTTAGTTCAACACTTGTTGATTTGAGCAACAGAAGGTCTTCTAAAAAATTCGTCTTTACCTGCTGGTCTGTTTTGACAGATTTCTGCCATTTTCTGCATTTGCTTCTTGTTAGTTCCTTCTTGAGTTCCTTTGGGGAATTGAGCTTTTTGAGGGAAGTGCTACAGTATCTAGTGTTCTAATGGAAGTTTATTTAATGTTAGAACTGAACATTGAGACTTATTTATCTTAAGTGCACTAATGTTGCTAATGAGATTGTGTGAAGTTTTGTATGAAGGAAAATTTTCAGGTGTATGGAAGGAATGAGTAATGAGATGAAGGATGGACTAAAGCTCAAGCTTGGGGATGCCACGTGTGTCACCCCAAGAAATATCAGAGAAGTACAAGCGTCAAAGCTTGGGGATGCCCAAGGCATCCCCTTCTTCATCAATAAAAATTCCAGGTTTCTTCCAAACGCTTCATTTTTAATGTTTCGTGCACAGTTGTGTTTCTCTTGGAGCGTCTTCTTTTTTGTTTTCGTTTTGGTTTTTAGTTTGCTTGGGTTGTTTAGTTTTCTGAATAAGTTGGTTGGACCCCCTCTTTCACACTTTGGTTTGCAAATAGTTTGGTTTGGTTTGGAAAAGAGTAGGAAAGTTCATGCTTATGTGGTAAAAAGAGCTCGTTTTTTACTGTGGCCATGCTTTGTCATGCCATGCTTGATATTGTTTTGGCTTTATGCTTAGTATTCTTTGCTGTAGCATGACTTGTTATAAACAATTGAGATTGCTTAATGTGCCTTGGATGAATCATGTGTTGTTTTAGCATATTAAAGCATAGTATAGTGGTGTTCTCCTTTGATGCTTTATTTGGGTTGACTTGGCGCATGCTCACACCATGTTATGACTATCACAAGTCACCATAGCCTTTATGATCCTTTAGTGTTCAACTTGTAGTATCACTTTATGCTTTGATCAATGATGTTTTGTCGCTCTGCATGATTATGGCCATTATTGCTCTCTTAGTTTGTAGCTCCCAGTCTTTTGCTAGCCTCCACAACAAAGTATGAGTTCCACTCATGCATCCAACTCCCTAAACCAAGTTTTTCCAAAGAGTCCACCATACCTACCTACTAGCTTATGCTATTCCAAGTATATTCATGCTTTTGTTTACCTTCCACTTGTCATGAGAAAACTAGTGATTAAAGCTCTCACGAACTTGATGGCACACTTTACTTTATTGCCTCTAATAAACTTGAACCATTGTGTATTATATGTTGTATATGCTTGCACTTATTTGTTGGGAATTAGCAGAACCATGCTTTCATGGGGAACGCTTTCAACATTGCACTTGGTACTTGTACCTAGTTGATATCATGCTCTTTTGTATATGGATGTCGTTGGTGTGAAATGAAAGGGGAGCTTGTAAGTCCATGGAGTTATGTATATGTGTTAGAGAAACGCCTGGGCCGCTGGTCTAATCCATGCTGACATGGTGTAAACCTGCAGCGTAACCATAATGAGCTGTCTATGAAGCATTCTTCTTATAAAAAAAGAGTCATATTGAGAAAAAAAGAGAAAAGAAAAAAAGATACTATGAAAAGAGGAAAGAGAGAAAAAAAGCACCATATTCCCATGGTAAATAAGAAGAATGCTGAGATGCTCGTTGTCTGCTTGCCTTGTCATTTTGATATGTGGATTCTTCCGTATCATCGGGCAAGGGGTACCCCGTTGGCGGTTCTCTATGATACACATGTACTTATGATGACAAGAACTTACCGGTTACTAAACTTGAGTAGCATGAGGAGCGGCCCTGGTATACAAGGGACATGAGATTTCTGACTTATACTTCGTCAAGCATGTACACCATAGTTTGTTCACTTTAACCTTAATCACTTCAAGATGCTTATGATAGGGGCAATGAGAGCTGAAAGCTATAAGTATCATAATTTTTGGAAGCTCTTTATGAGACTTGAATCCCTACTTCCTTTTACAAAAGGCCTTTCTTCCACCATTATATTGAGTCTCCACCTTCTAACTTTATACACTTACTTTGAGAGCATAGTGGCCATTCTTAGTTCTATGTGCATTGTCCCAAGACTAGTTGATTGATGCATAACTTGTTATTGCTTGTTTGAAACTATTGTATCTAGTCACTCTTATGAACTTTGAAGGTGTCCTATGCATTTATATTTGCTACTCTATTGAGGGACAAGCTGAATACTTTTATGCTATGTTTTCTTTATGTGAAACAAACAAACGTCTTGCAAAGCATTGTTATTCATGAATCTTTTGTTTGTGCCTTTTCATGTTGCATCATAGTTTCTTTGCTTATTGCTAGAACTTTGTCTTTCATGTTATGATTGAAGTACTATGATCCCATCTTTGAATGTTTTGCGAATACTTTGATCAAGTCTTTGATGGTGCATGTCACCTCAAAAATTCTTTCTTTTTATCACTTACCTACTCGAGGACGAGCAGGAGTTAAGCTTGGGGATGTTGATACATTGCAAATGTATCTATAATTTTTGATGTTCCATGCTTAGTTTTATCCACTTTCTTGTGTTTTTTTCCAACTTTGGAGTACTTTTATTATGATTTCTTGGACTAACCTATTAACAAGAGCCACAGTGCCAGCTGCCTGTTTTCTATTGTTTTTGGTTCCAGAAAAGTCAGAATATGAATATTCTCGGAATTGGATGGGACAAAAGCCAAAGTGCCTATTTTTTAGGAAGGGATCAAGTGCCAGAATACGAGACGGAGAGGGGCCAGGGGCCGGCCACACCACCTGGCCGCGCGGTCAGGCCTGGCCCGTGTCAGGGGTGGTCTGGCCGACCCCAGCACCCCCTCGGCCCCTCCTTCCGCCTATAAGTTACCCTCGGGACGAAAACACTAAGTACCTGTAACATCCCAAAACTTCAATCCAAGTTTATCAAAGATCAAATCATCCAAAATTAGGATTAACAAAAACTTTTCCATATTTAAAATGAAAGCATTCATATATGTGTGCATTTAAAATAGGAGTTGTTTTGAATTGTCATGATTGTGTGATCCTTTGCTTCTAAAATGTTTCTTAGGTGATTTAAACATCATCTACATCATTCCCAAACTTTTCCTAAAGAAAATCAAATCAAAAAGAATTAAAATGAAGGAATGGTCATTTGGACAAATTTAACTCTCATACCTACTTTGGCTATTCCTAGTACTCAATTCTTAACAGAAACAATTCTGGATCTTTACACCCCTTGCTAGTACACATAATGAGGTACCAAGGCCCACCTTTTGATCAACTAAAAACCTTCTGTAATCTATTTTAAATGATAGTTTAAAATTGAATCTAATGCATATGCATAGATCACCCCTATTTCAAAAACCATCTAATTGAGCACCATTTTCAAAACCCTTGCAACCAGGGACTACCTAGCACTAGTGCAGATCACCCAAAAAAATTTAACTCAAAATTCAAAACTTTTTCTCTTGCGGCCATTTCATCAAACACTTGGCAGACAGATTACAAACTAAACAAATTTCACTATTTTAAATAGTGTTCTGTCCAAACTTGTTCCCCAAATTGCCACCAAAAACCTCTCCACTACTCCCCCTAACCCTCTCTAGCCCAGCCCCACATTGTGCCATGACCAAATGGTCATGGCCATTAAGGCTGAACCCCCACTTGGGCACCCCACCGGCGACAGCAAGCCACAGCCGCCGCCAGCGCCATCCACCGTGTCCTGGAGATAGCCAGTGGTCCACCTCCACCATCCAACCAGCCCCAGCCCAAGGACAGCGACCAGAACGACCAGGAACCGCCGTGCCCCGAGCCTGTCGACCATGCCAACGCCGCCCGCAGAGCGTGCACTGTCCCCCACGTGCACAAGCCGCCGCTCGACACCAGCCCACGCCCACCGCTCCGCCTCGACCTGGAGAACACCCCAGACACCTTCGTTCGCCGCCCAAAGCCCCATAGCCACCGCTCGCCATGGACACAGCCGCTTCGGCCGCGCAGAGCGCCACCTCACCCCGACCGCATGCCACCGCCCCTACGGCCGCATTGAAGCACTAGAGCACCGCCAGGGGACCGCCCATCGATCGCCATCCCCAGCCATGCCGCTAGATCGCCGTAGCCATGTCGCCACCGTCGACCGCCCATCCCGCTCGGTCTCAACGTCGAGCCTATAAAAGGAGCCCTCCCCAGCACCAAAGACTCACACCATTCCACTCCCCTCACCTCTCTGAACCTCACCCACCTCTCGCCGGAGCAAGTGGAGCAGCAGCTCGCCGGAATTGGAGCCGGAGCCGCCGCCTCTGGAGAAGAAGGGTGCCGTTGATTCCGGCCACCCCAAGCTCCGCCGCGACCACGCGTCGCCTCGCCATCGTCTTCCACTTCGTTCGCCCGCATTGCTGACCCCGCTAGAGCCCTGGTACGCCCCCAGTAGACCCCCACCGAGCCGCTAGGGTTCGAGCTCGCCGGCGACCCGTCCGTCGTCGATGACGACCCTCAGCCGTTGATCTAGCCTCTAATCGCACGGCCCACAGCGCGCGTACTGTTTCGCGTTTTAAGTGCCGCTGACAAGTGGGACCCCCCTGTCAGCTGAGCCTCGCGCCGCGTAGCGCCACTGGGCCGGCCCATTTCCTTTCCCGCGCAAGCCCGTAGATTCAAATATAGGTTTTTCTTTTTAGTTAGAATATAGTTTATGTCCAGTGTTTCCAAATTCAATTCTGTGAATTTGCCAAATCCAAATTACATGAAACTTATTTTGTCTGAAAGGTATTGAAATGCTTTATCCAAGCCCGTTGGATTTAATTCATTTAGAGTTATAGATTTCTCCTAATAAAAATAAGAAGACAGAAGCTTTTGCAACTTGAAACATTTTTATAAAATCAACCAAGTTAGCTTTTGAGTTGATTCCAACTCTCAAAAATCACATCTCATCATATCTATCCAAATATGTAATAATATTAAGGTTTACAGGTAGTGACTTTGGACTAGTACCAAAATAATGCTATATAGGCATTTCTAGTCACTTTAAATCATTAAATAATGAACTTAAACCAAAGTAATATTGATCCAACCTTTAAATCTCATTCCCACATGTTAGAATATGTGGTGAGGACATGTGTCCACATGATCCCATATTTTGGTGGGAATATTAAATTTTAGTTAATATTTCAATGAGTAGAAATTACTTTTCCAAAATAAAAAGGTTGAAACTATTGAATTAAACTTGTGATGCTTGTGATGATAATAGATCATCAATTGTGTGGTTTAGAATAATACTTAGCCTAGTTAAGGATTGTTTGGTGATTGTGCACTCCCTATGTATTTCTAGACGATAGTACCGACCAAGCCTTCGAGGAGGAGGAGTTCTACCAAGAAGAAGAAGAAGAAGAAGAAGAAAACTTCAACCACTGCACCAACCAAGGCAAGCTATTAGTGGCAAGCTAACCCTTGCAAACATGCTTTAGTAAGCTATTGTTAGCAAGCTAGAATAAAACTAGATGGTTTAGTAAAAATGCCTTAAGCATACTTTGACCACACCCCCTTTAACTATTAGTACTCCAAGTCTTATTAACAAGTTTTACCCCCCCCCCCTTAGTTTACACAAAGTTCTTTAATTAATTTTGAAGGTAGCATAAAGAGTATAAAACTTCACCTACTTAGAAACCTTTAGATGTCATTCTATGGCATGAGATTGATCCCACCTTTCCACCTTAGTGAACACTCTTAACCTAGTGTTTTAGAATAGATCAAAACTTGAGTCACTTTAGATGGGAACACTTGGTGAAAATGAGTTGTGAAAACCTTGGAATGATGAGTCATTCTATTGAGATGTTTTGACATGTGTTGAGAAACACAATTGATTTATGATGATGAAAATGATGAGGCATGAGCCTTAACCCTTTTATAAAACTGATGGTTGGATTCAGATGCGATACCATTCCAAATTTACCATACAACCACATTACCTGAATTGGGTAAGGCTTAGCTGGAAATTTATATGCATTAGTATTAGTTCCCTCACGGGAGAGGTTTGAGCTGAGGCTACCTCTCAATGATGTCCACCTATGTAGTGCCCAAGATGACTGATGGTCATGGTTGGGAGGCCATGCTCATAGGAGAGGTGCTTATACTAGAGTGTGTAAAGGGAAGGTTATGTTTGATTATCTGCATACTAAGTATGATGATTCAGGGTTATCCCTGATAGATGTATCAAATCTTGTGGTGAAAGTGTACCACCTCTGCAGAGTGTCAAACTATTCGAATAGCCGCGTCCGCGGTTATGGACAGTTGGAATGGCCATACTGTTTCGTTGTTAGATGTTTTCTAAATAACTTGAAATGAATGATGACCTTTGACTTGACCACAATAGGGTTGTGTTAATGAAATTAGCTTCCCAACTTAAGTGATTCTAGAACTTTATTTTATCTTTTCTTGCTTCAGAACTGAGCTTAGGTTTCAAACTTAACTTGATAGTTATTCTTTAAAATTCAGCACTTTAACTTAGAATCATAACCCTTGCTAGTAGTAGTTTGCGAGTACTTAAAGAGTACTCATGGCTTTTGTCCCTGGCTATTATCATGGCCAGACTATGAAGGAGATTATCAAGATGTTGGTCAGCAGGACGGCTATGATAACTAGGACTATCTGCCTTCGTCAGCATTGCATGTGCCCCTGAAGATGGACCCCACCGCTACGCTATCGTTTATTTCCACTACTTGTTGTATTAAAGACTGGATCATGAGATTCGTATTTGTGTAAAACCTTATGTATGGTTTGTAATGGATGATGCATTGTGATATCCAATCCGTTATGTCTCGCAAAAATGGTAATCCTGGGATTGGGAGGTATGGCATAACGGGCATCTGGGATTAAAAATCCAGGTGTTGACAGTACCCGATCAAAAATCCACGAAAGAGTCTGTAGCCGCCGTCATCTCCATCCCTAGATCAGGGGGGATCTGAAGCTCTTCCCGGAACCCTGCCGGAGAGGGGAATTCACCCTGGAGGCCTTCTTCATCACCATGCAAGCATCTGGTGTGATGCGTGAGTAGTTCATCCTTGGACTACGGATCCATGTAGTAGCTAGATGGCTGGTTTCTTCTCCTTTGTGCTTTCATGTTTAGATCTTGTGAGCTCTGTTCATGATCAAGATCATCTATTTGTAATTCATACATGTTGTGTTTGCGGGGATCCGATGGATATTGAGATGCTATCTCAGATTGATTATTGATTCTATCATGTCTTTGTTATTTGAGATCTTGCATGCTTTCCGTTATTAGTAGCTATCTTGGCCAAGTAGATGCTAGCAACTCCAAGAGTTAGTATTTATGCTCGATAGTGGGTTCATGCCTCTGGTAATCTGGGGAAGTGACAGAAATCTCTAAGGTACTAGATGTGCTGTTGCTACTAGGGAGAAAACAATGATCTTTTGTTCATAGAACAATTCTATTGTTTACTTTACACGCAGTTCGTAAAGCAATAATCTGTTGCTTGCAACTTAATACTGGAGGGGGTTCGGATGATAACCTGAAGGTGGATTATTAGTCATAGATGCAGTTGGATGGCGGTTTATGTATTATGTTGTAATGCCCAATCAAGTCTTAGAGGAGTCAAGATGATTAGTATATGCATGTATTGCTTTCTCGGTGTTTGTCAATTGCCCCGCTGTAATTTGTTCACCTAGCATGTTATCTATCTAAGGAGAGCCACCTCTAGTGAACTATGGATCCCGATCCTTTACTTTACATACAATCTACAATATTTTACTGCTTGTGTTTACTTTCTGGAAACTTTTACTTCTTTCCATTCGATACGTTTAATCCTTTGTTTTCCGCAAAACACGGTGAGATTGACAACCTCATCGCAAGTTGGGGACAAAGTTCTATGGTTGTGTTGTGCAGGTCTCCACATTGCTACTAGCACCGGTAGTGCGCCCTGCCAAAGCTCAGCTAGTAACACCTTTGGGGTGTTTCCTTGCTCCTACTAGTTCGATTAAACCTTGGTTTCATAACTGAGGGAAACTCGTTGTTGTGCTCATCATACCTTCCTCTTGGGGTTCCCAACGAGCTCTACATCAACACCACGCACCAAGCACTTTTCTAGGCACCGTGTATTGAGCCATCACCTAGTAGCAACAGAACATCTAGTACCTTAGAGATTTCTGTCACTTCCCCAGATTACTAGAGGCATGAACCCACTATCGAGCATAAATACTCCCTCTTGGAGTTGGTAGCATCTACTTGGCCAAGATAGTTACTAACAACGGAAAGCATGCAAGATCACAAATAACAAAGACATGATAGAATCAATAATCAATCTGAAATAGCATCTCAATATACATCGGATCCCCGCAAACACGACATGTAGGATTACAAATAGATGATCTTGATCATGAATGGATCTCACAAGTTCTAAACATGATAGCACAAAGGAGGAGAACCAACCATCTAGCTACTACATGGACCTGTAGTCCAAGGATGAACTACTCACGCATCACACCGGAGGCTTGTATGGTGATGAAGAAGGCCTCCAGGGTGAATTCTCCCCTCTGGTTGGGTGCCGGGAAGAGCTTCAGATCCCTCCCGATCTAGGGATGGAGATGACGACGGCTATAGACTCTTTCATGAAATTTTGATCGGGTACTTAGGGTTTCTGTATCAGAGGCATCTTATAGTCGGAAGGGGAGGCCGAGGGGGTGCCCTAGGCGGCCACACCACCCCCTAGCGTGGGCCAGGCCTGGCCGTGCGGCCAGGTGGTGTGGCGGCCCTCTGGCCACTCTCCGTCTCGTATTCTGACTCCTGCTCGTCCTCGAGTAGGTAAGTGATAAAAAGAAAGAATAATTTTTGAGGTGACATGCACCATCATAAACTTGATCAAAGTATTTGTATAACATTGAAAGCTAGGATCAAAGTACTTCAACATAACATGAAAGATAAAGTTCTAACAATAAGACATAGCAACTATGTCGTAGCATGAAAATGCATAAACAAAATATTCATGAATAACAATGCTTTGCAAGATGTTTGTTTGTTTCACATAAATAAGACATAGCATAGTGGCATTCAGCTTGTCCCTCATAGTGTAGCAAAACATAAATGCATAGGACACCTTCAAAGTTCATAAGGGTGACTAGATACAAATAGTTTAAGAACAAGCAATATCAAAGTTATGCATCAATTAACAAGTCTTGGGACAATGCACATTATACTAAGAATGGCCACTATGCTCTCTCAGTGGGTGCATAAAGATAGAAGATGGAGACTCAACATAAAAGTAAAAGAAAGACCTTCATAGAAGGAAGCACGGATTCAAGTCTCATAAAGAGCTTCCAAAAATTATGGTACTTATTAGCTTTCAGCTCTCATTGCCCCTATCATAAGCATCTTTAGGTGATTAAGGTTAAAGTGACACAACTAAGAGGATATGCTTGACAAGTTATAAGCTCATGCCGCTTACTTACGAAGACCGAACCTCATGCTACTCAACTTTAGTCACACGTAAGCTCTTGACATTGTCAGTACATATGTATCATAGAGAACCGCCAACGGGGTACCTCTTGCACACGATACAAGAGCTATCCCATAATCAAAATGACAAGGCAAGCAGCCAATGAGCATCTCAGCGATCTTTTTATTTGCTATTTGCATAGATTTTTATTGAGGATGCTTCATAGAGTGCTCATTATGGTTATGCTGCAAGTTTCCACCATGATTAGGCATGGCTTAGGCTAGCGGCCCAGGCGTTTCTCTAACACACATACAAACTCCATGATCTTACAAGTTCCACTTTTATTTCACATCGCCGGGATCCATAAGCAAAAGAATCATGATATCAACGAGGTACAATGTACAAGTGCAATGTTGAAACCGTTCCCCATGATACATGGTTCTGCTAACTTCAACTTATAAAGTGCAAGCATATACGCAACAAAGATGGACACAATGGTTCAAGTTTATTAAGTGCGAGAAAAGTAAAGTGTGCCATCAAGTTCGTGAGAGCTTTAATCACTAATTTTCACATAACAAGTTTAATTCGGAAGGTAGATAAAAACATGAATATACTTGGAATATCAAATGCTAATAGTATGTATGGTAGACTCTTTGGAATAACTTGGTTTTATATGGAGTTGGATGCATGAGTAGGACTCATACTTGGTTATGGAGGCTAGCAAAAGACTGCGAGCGACCAACTAAGAGAGCAATAATGGCCATAATCATACAAAGCGACAAAACATCATTGATTAAAGCATAAAGTGATATTACAAGTCGAAAATTAAAGGATCATAAAGGCTATGGTGACTTAGGATAGTCATAACATGGTGTGAGCATGCGCCAGGTCAACCCAAATAAAGCATCAAAGGAGAATACCACAATACTATGCTTTAATATGCTAAAACAACGCATGATTCTTTTAGGGCACATTAAGCAATATCAATTGTTTATAACATGTCATGCTATAGCAATAATCACTAAGCATAAAGCCAAAACAATACCAACCATGACATGACAAAGCATATGCCATAGTCAAAAATAAGCTCCTTTTACCACTTAAGCATAAACTTTTCCTACTATTTTCCAATCCAAACCACACTTATTTGAAAACTAATGTATGAATGAGGGGGTCCAACCAATTTATTCAAGAAAACTAAGCAAACCAAGCAAACAAAAACCAAAACAAAAACAAATACGCTCCAAGAGCAACACAACTATGCATGAAACAATAAAAATGAAGAGTTTGGAAGGAACCTGAGATTTTTATTGATGAAGAAGGGGATGCCTTGGGCATCCCCAAGCTTTGACGCTTGTAATTCTTGGGTATTTCTTGGGGTGACACGCGTGGCATCCCCAAGCTTGAGCTTTAGTCCATTCTTCATCTCATTACGTCATTCTTTCCATACACCTGAAATTTTTCCTTCATACAAAACTTCACACAATCTTTATTAGCAACATTAGTGCACTCAAGATAATAAGTCTTTGGGTTCAGTTTCAACACTAATTAAACTTCCATTAAAACACAAGCTATTGTAGTACTTCCCTCAAAAAGCTTAATTCCCCAAAAGGAATCATCAATAAGCAAATGCAAATAATGGTAGAAATCGGTCAAACAGACCAGCAGTTAAAAACCAATTTGTTCGAACACCTTCTGTTGCTCAAATCGAAAAGTGTTGAACTAATGAAAGTTAGATAACAAACTGGGGCAGAAGCACAAAAAATCACAACTCAAACCGACGTACAGAGATTTTACACAAATTTTTACAGCGAAGCACAAAAATCTGTTTTGGGACAACAACTTTCCCAAGTATTACTTCTCTCTCATTACAGGTTACTCTTGGCACAAAAAGTAATAAAAAGGATAAGGAGAGGTTATTACAGAGGTAATAACTTCCAAGACTCATCTAAAACTTTTGGATTATCTCCCAATAAGTACTTTTCTTTAATGCCTTTAAGTTAGGCATGATAGATTAAGAAGATGCTCACATAAGATATATGAATTGAAGTAAAAGAGAGCATCAAGAAGAAAATTCAAAACACATTTAAGTCTAACCCACTTCCTATGCATAGGAATCTTGTATGCAAATAAATTCACAAAGAACAAAGTGGTAGGCATAGGAAGATAAAACAAGAGTAACTTCAAAACTTTCATCACATAGAGAGGTGTTTCAGTACCATGAAAACTTCTACAACCATATTTTCCTCTGTCATAATAATTTTCAGTAGCCTCATGAATAAACTCAACAATATAACTATCACAAAAAGCATGCTTTTCATGATCTACAAACACATAATTTTTATCAAGCTCAAAAATAATGGGATTAAAACCTTCAAACCCACTTTTAACAATTTTATAACAAGGGGACTGATCATTCTCAAGAGGTATGGCATTCCAAGATAAGGTCAAGACCCCTCCAATCTTATTTTTAATAGTAGTACAATTAATATTATCAACCAATATAGGACCATCATCTAGAGCTTTATCATAAACATTTTCTAAGCAACACTCTTTAGTACCATGCAATTCGAAGTTAGGCACTAATAAAGGATTATCATAGATAAAAGGAGCATAATTATTATAACAAGTTTTACCCATAGTAGATTTTTCAAGAGAATCCACAGGAACATAACATTCATCCTTCTTTTGTAAGCATGGGGACAATTAAATAATGTAAGGGATAAAGAGCTACTCTTATTAGAAGGTAGGCATGGGTAGCTAATCCATTCTTCCTCCTTTTGTCCATCACTCTCCTCCTCTTTTTCATCTAATGAGCTTTCATGTTCAGCAATTTCTTCTTCCATAGGCTCCTGCAAATTGTGGACACATTCTTGTGCATGACTGAGTCTCTCTTTATAATCAATGATATAACAATTATTGCAGAAATTTTCTATGCAATGATGAAGGATAGAAGATACCATATATTTAAGGTCTTTACAAGAAACATAGGTTTCATAGTTTTTAGACATGAAGGATTCTATTTTAGAAGCTCCCATAAACAAAACAAATTGTTCTACTTCTTCAAATCCAAGATGAATATAGTTATTCCAATGATAGTTCATAATTACAAATTCTTTACTAAAGCCACATTGGAATTTAAGATGTTTAGTATCCTGTTCAGAGCAACAATTTATATTATGGCGTTTAAGAAAAATTTTAGCAATTAGATCCAACCTTTTTAACACGGCTCTCATGACTTTTCCCTTATAAGATTCTCTATACCTTATAAAGTCTTCCATGGAGGTTCTAGCAGGCGGTGGTTCATCTACTACCTTAGCAGTGATAGTAGTTTTTCCAAATAGGAAACCGAGTGGGTTATCCATAATGAAATAGTGATTGGAGCAGAACTAGACATAAAAACAACTTGAAATGGGAACTAATTTTTTGTGTGCTTTTGATAAAGAAACAAGCAAACAAAGCAGAAATAAACTAAGAAAAACAAAAATAACAAAGTAAAGAGATTGGTTATGAGGGACTCCCCTTGTGAAGATGTCCTTGACTCCCCGGCAATGGCACCAGAAAAAGAGCTTGATGGCCCAAAATATATCGAGCTCGTTGGGGAACCCCAAGAGGAAAGTATGATGAGCACAGCAGCAAGTTTTCCCTCAGTTATGAAACCAACGTTATCGAACCAGTAGAGGCAAGGAAACACCTCCAAGGTGTTGTTTCCAACTTGGAATCCTGCAAAACACAACTTTGCCCCCAACTTACAGTGAGGTTGTCAATCTCACCGGTTTTGCTGAAAACAAAGGATTAAACATATCGTGTGGAAGAAAGTAGTAGCTTGCAGAAAGTAAATAGAAAACAGTAAACAATTGTAGATTGATTGTAAAAGAAAGGACCAGGGTCCATAGTTCACTAGTGGTGATTCTCCTTAAGATAGATAACATGTTGGGTGAACAAATTACAGCGGGGCAATTGACAAACATAGAGAAAGCATACATGCATATACTAAACATCTTGACTCCTTTGAGATTCGATTGGGCATTACAACATTATACATAGACCGTAATCCAACTGCATCTATGACTAATAATCCACCTTTAGGTTATCATCTGAACCCCCTCTAGTATTAAGTTGCAAGCAACAGATAATTGCATTACGCATTGCATGTAAAGTAAACAATACGATTGTTTTATGAACAAAGGATTGATATTTTCTCCCTAGTAGCAACAGCACATCTAGTACCTTAGAGATTTTTGTCACTTCCCCAGATTACTAGAGGCATGAACCCACTATCGAGCATAAATACTTCCTCTTGGAGTTGCTAGCATCTACTTGGCCAAGATAGTTACTAACAACGGAAAGCATGCAAGACCACAAATAACAAAGACATGATGGAATCAATAATCAATCTGAAATAGCATATCAATATCCATCGGATCCCCGCAAACACAACATGTAGGATTAATAGATGATCTTGATCATGAACGGAGCTCACAAGATCTAAACATGATAGCACAAAGGAGGAGAACCAACCATCTAGCTACTACATGGACCCGTAGTCCAAGGATGAACAACTCACGCATCACACCGGAGGCTTGCATGGTGATGAAGAAGGCCTCCTGGGTGAATTCTCCCCTCCGGCAGGGTGCTGGGAAGAGCTTCAGATCCCTCCCGGTCTAGGGATGGAGATGACAGCGACTACAGACTCTTTCGTGGAATTTTGATCGGGTACTTAGGATTTCTGTATCGGAGGCATCTTATAGTCGGAAGGGGAGGCCGAGGGGGTGTCCTAGGCGGCCACACCACCCCCTGGCACGGGCTAGGCCTGGCTGTGTGGCCAGGTGGTGTGGCGGCCCTCTGGCCCCTTTCCGTCTCGTATTCTGGCTCTGTGTCCCCCTCAGTAAAATATTAAATTTGGCTTTTGCCCCGTCCAATTCCGAGAATATTCATTTTCTGACTTTCCTGGAACCAAAAACAGCAGAAAACAGGCAGCTGGCACTGTGGCATCTTGTTAATAGGTTAGTCCAAGAAAGTCTATAAAAATACTCCAAAGTTGGGGCAAAACATAAGGAAGTAGATAAAAACCAAGCATGGAACATCAAAAATTATAGATACGTTAGCAACGTATCATAGCTAGAGGCCCCCATCATCTTGGAGGATACGCCAAACCCACTTTAGCAAAAGGGCCACGTTGAATCTGGACGAGTCAAGAACTCCTAAACCCCAAAGGATTTTGGGGGTGCAGTTATCTGCCCACTTCACTATATGGTATTTTCGGGTGCCCATCTCTAGCTACCCAGAAAAACCTAGATAGCTCTTTAGCAAAGTCTGCATGGGTCCCCTCAGGCAGTAGATAGAAGGCCCATCTGATACATGGTGAGGCTGGACATGCACGAGTTGATCAGGATAGTCTTGCTCCCCTTGGATATTAGGCGAGCACACCACTGTTCAACCTTAGACCGAACCTTCATAACCATAGGAGCAAGGTCCTTTGTCAGCACCCGAGAATCTCGCATGGGCATCCCTAGGTAGGTAATAGGGAATTCCGCCAATTGATAGTTTAGTTGATCTACAATGCAAAGCTTGTCCTCATCTAAGAATCCTAGGATCATGACCTTGCTCTTATCAAAGTTGATCTTTAGCCCTGACATGGATTCAAAGCACAGGAGCAGGAACTTGAGGTTAATGATGTCAAGGTCTGAGCCCTAGACCATGATCATATTATCATCTATATATTTGACGTGGGTAATCCCACCTCTAGGGATCAGATGCCCTACCACACCCGAGATATGGCCAACTATCTTGGCCTTATCCAGGATCTCAGCCAGGGCATCCACCATAGAGTTAAATATAAGGAGAGAACTCGGGTCCCCTTGTCTTACTTTGTAGGAGGGTCTAAAATACGACCGACTACCCCATTAATATTGATAGCGGTGCTACCACTTATGACGAACTGCATGATCCAACAAATCACCCTGTCGTCTAGCCCTTGTCACTCGAGGACTTGTCTAAGGAAAGCCCAGTCCAGCCTGTCGTAGGAATTCTGAAAGTATAGCTTGAGGAAAACCCCATTCTGATGAAGTACCTTAACCTCATGAATAATTTCATGAAGGGAAAGTATTCCATCATGAATCATGTGTACCTTCAAGAAGGCAAACTGAAGTGGATGGGTTCGGTGTTCCATGAACGGGTGAGTCTAATGGCGTAGACCTTAGCCAGAATGCACTGAATGACATTGATCACCATGATTGGTATAAATTGGAAAATAGCTGTGGCCCCAACTAGCTTGGGGATCAGGGTAATCACGACAAAGTTAATCCTAGACATCATAAGAGTCCCAGTGTAGAACTCCTGAAACATCGGCATAATGACCGGGCACAGCTGCTCCTAGAAGGTCTGGAAGAAGATCACAGGCAACCCATTCAGGCCAGGAGCCAAATTGGCTTTCATGGACTTGATGGCCTCGGCTACCTCAGTATGGATAACAGGGATCATGAGCTTCCTATTCTTCGTCGTGGTCACCTTAGCAGCCTTAGGCCAAAAGTCATACGCCAGCGCTACTCCCGACTTGGGGCAGCCGGGAATAGGTCCCGGTAGAACGCTTAAATATGAGACGAGAGCCCCCTCTGGTCCTCCAAAAGGGACTCTGCATCCCAGAGAAATGGGATCGAGCACTTCCTATGCCTTCCATGTCGATGGCGTGGAAGTAATCCGTGTTCGATTCCCCCTAGAGAGTCCAGTTCTGGCGACTCCTTTGTCTCCATAATGCCTCCTCTCCCTTGTAGATCTCTATAGTAGAGGTCTCCAGGGAGTACCTATGGGACCATGCATCTGTCGAAAGCCCCACCAGATCTGCTTCCTGATCTAGGGCCTGGATTTCCTGCAAACTGGATTCCTTCTGCCCTCTTATCAGGAACCCAGGTTTTCCCCCATCCCCTCATAAGTTGTCGTGACAGCTTAGCACAGTGGTGCTATACATCAATCGCACAGTATACGTGGGGGTAGAGGCGGCTGCCTTCGTCCATCTAAACCGAACTGCCTCCAAAAAACCTCGATGTGAAAGCCATAAGTTCTAAAAGTGGAAGCGGTTTACTCTAGGTGGGAACCCTCCTCCTGAGGACAAAAGGAGGGGAGTATGGTCAGAGCCTACCCTGGTGACCGTGCGGAGCGAGCACAGCGGGAAAGCTACCTCCCATTCAACCGAGATAAAGACTCTATCGAGGACACTATGAATCAGGGCTAGCTGCTTGTTGGTCCAAGTAAACCTGGCTCCAACTCTGGTGATCTCTTTGAGGGCAAGGTCCACGATGTAGTTGTTGAATATGTGAATTCTATGGAGGTCCACGTTCAGCGAGCTCTTGTCTTCAGCGGAGCGAATAAGGTTGAAGTCCCCTACAATAGTGACAGGCGTCTCCATCCGCTCCACCTTAGATTTGAGCTCGAGTAAGAACTCACGGGACCTCCTATGATCCACGGGGCCATAAACAATGATCACCTCCAATTTCAGGTTCGATTGTCTATGGGTGAGAGCCATTCTCACAAAATATTCCCCGTGGTCCATATCCTGTACCTTGAAGGTATCCTCCTTGACGCCGAGGAGGATTCCACCCGAGTGTCCACTAGCCGGGATCCAAGTCCAGACGAATTTGTGGCGGGACATGCGCTCTAACTCCAATATCGAGAAGTCCTAACAGATCGTTGATACGTTGTTAACGTATCTATAATTTTTTATGTTCCATTATTGGTTTATATCTACTTTCTTATGTTTTGCCCCAAATTTGAGTACTTTTTATATACTTTCTTGCACTAACCTATTAACAAGATGCCACAGTGCCAGTTGCCTGTTTTCTGCTGTTTTTGGTTCCAGGAAAGTCAGAAAATGAATATTCTCGGAATTGGACGGGACAAAAGCCAAAGTCAATATTTCACCGAGGGGGACACGGAGCCAGAAGACGATACGGAGAGGGGCCAGAGGGATGCCACACCGCCTGGCCGCGCGGCCAGGCCTGGCCCACGCCAGGGGGTGGTGTGGCCGCCTAGGGCACCCCCTCGGCCTCCCCTTCCAACTATAAGATGCCTCCGATACAGAAACCCTAAGTACCCGATCAAAATTCCACGAAAGAGTCTGTAGCCGCCGTCATATCCATCCCTAGATCGGGAGGGATCTAAAGTTCTTCCCGGCACCCTGCCGAAGGGGAAAATTCACCCTGGAGGCCTTCTTCATCACCATGCAAGCCTCCGGTGTGATGCATGAGTAGTTCATCCTTGGACTATGGGACCATGTAGTAGCTAGATGGTTGGTTCTTCTCCTTTGTGCTATCATGTCTAGATCTTGTGAGCTCCGTTCATGATCAAGATCATCTATTTGTAATCATACATGTTGTGTTTGCGGGGATCCGATGGATATTGAGATGCTATTTCAGATTGATTATTGAGTCTATCGTTTCTTTGTTATTTGTGATCTTGCATGCTCTCTATTGTTAGTAGATATCTTGGCCGGGTAGATGCTAGCAACTCCAAGAGGGAGTATTTATGCTCGATAATGGGTTCATGCCTCTAGTAATCTTGGGAAGTGACAGAAATATCTAAGGTACTAGACGTGTTGTTGCTACCAGGGAGAAAACCACAATCCTTTGTTCATAGAACAATCATATTGTTTACTTTACACGCAATGTGTAATGCAATTATCTATTGCTTGCAACTTAATACTGGAGGGGGTTCGGATTGATAACCTGAAGGTGGATTATTAGTCATAGATGTAGTTGGATTACGGTCTATGTATAATGTTGTAATGCCCAATCAAATCTCGAAGGAGTCAAGATGATTAGTATATGCATGTATGCTTTCTCGATGTTTGTCAATTGTCCCGCTGTAATTTGTTCACCCAACATGTCATCTATCTTCAGGAGAACCACCACTAGTGAACTATGGATCCCAGTCCATTCATTTACCATCAATCTATAACTATTTACTATTTTCTGTTTACTTTCTGCAAGCTATTACTATCTTCCACACAATACGTTTAATCCTTTGTTTTCAGCAAAACTGGTGATATTGACAACCTCAGTGTAAGTTGGGGGCAAATCTCTGTGGTTGTGTTGTGCAGGATTCCAAGTTGGAAACAACACCTTGGAGGTGTTTCCTTGCTCCTACTGGTTCGATAACCTTGGTTTCATAACTGAGGGAAAACTTGCTGTTGTGCTCATCATACCTTCCTCTTGGGATTCCCCAATGAGCTCCATATATTTTGGGCCAACAAGAAACCTTTTTATGGCGTCGTTGCATGGAGTCAAGGACATCTTCACAAGGGGAGTCCCTCATAACCAATCTCTATACTTTGTTATTTTTGTTTTGCTTAGTTTAGTTTCTCCTTTGTTTGCTTGTTTCTTATCAAAAACACAAAAAACTTAGTTGTACTGGTTTGCTTTCTTTATTAAAACACAAATAAAAATAAGTCTTTCTATAGTTGTTACCTCTTTCTTAACCCACCATGTTGATCCCTAAATTCACCCTAAAAGACCTTTCAATAGGTAGTGGCTCTATAATTGGAAAAGGATAATATTGAAGAATTCTTTAATCATGTTAGTAAGCATGAGGATATTGAGGACAGATCCCTTGCAGAACTTGCTCCAAATTATGAAATTGCTGCAGCTTCTTTAGTTCACATGTTGGAAGCTAGGTTTGTTAACCTTAACCCCTTAATGCAAGTAATGTTTCTTAAACTTAAAGAAATTGAGGACCCTGAAAAGAGAGATTTTATTCTGGAAACTTTGCTTAAGGAATTCTATGATGTTGCCAAGGAAGCTAGAAAAGTCTTTGAACATTTTAATATGCTAGGATCATGTGTAGATGTTATTGGTACACAATAAAATATGAACAAAACCGAACCTAATGAGGAGGAAATCAAGATACCAATACCTTTCAAACTTATAGCAATGCATGAAGCCATAGAAAAGAATCTTGATTGGATTGTCCCTGAAAACCCCTTTTATGAAAGTAGTCAACCCAAAAGCATTGAGAAAGGATCCTCTAGAACTTATTTGGATGAGATACCTTGCCTTGTTGAAGATATTTCTGGTATCAATCTTAATACTTCTTCATTTGAGAATACTTGATTCCTTTTCTTGCTTCTTATGCCTAACTTAAAGGCGTTAAAGAAAAGTACTTATTGGGAGATAACCCAAAAGTTTTAGATGAGTCTTGGAAGTTATTACCTCCATAATAACCTCACCTTATCCTTTTTATTTGATTTTTGTGCCAAGAGTAACCTCTAATGAGAGAGAAGTAATGCTTGGGAAAGTTGCTGTCCCGAAACAGATTTGTGTGCTTCACTGTAAAAAATTCATGTAAAATATCTGTACGTCGTTTTGAGGCGTGAATTTTTTTGCTTCTACCCCAAGTTGTTATCTAACTTTCGTTAGATAAACACTTTTCGATTTGAGCAATAGAAGGTCTTTGAAAAAATTGGTTTTTACCTGCTGGTCTGTTTTGACAAATTTCTGCCATTATTTGCATTTGCTTCTTGTTGGTTCCTTTTTTGGGTTCTCTTTGGGGAATTGAGCTTTTCAAGGGAAGTGCTACAGTATCTTGTGTTTTAATGGAAGTTTTATTGGTGTTGAAACTGAACCTAAAGACTTATTATCTTGAGTGCACTAATGTTGCTAATAAATATTGTGTGAAGTTTTGTATGAAGGAAGAATTTCAGGTGTATGGAGAGAATGATGTAATGAGAGGAAGAATGGACTAAAGCTCAAGCTTAGGGATGCCACCCCGTGTCACTCCAAGAAATATCCAAGAATTACGAGCGTCAAAGCTTGGGGATGCCCAAGGCATCCCCTTCTTCATCAATAAAAATCGCAGGTTTCTTCCAAACACTTCATTTTTATCGTTTCATGCATAGCTGTGTTATTCTTGGAGCGTCTTCATTTTCATTTTGGTTTTCATTTGCTTGGTTTGCTTAGTTTGCTTGAATAAATTGGTTGGACCCCCTCTTTCATGCATTAGTTTTCAAATAGTTTGGTTTGGATTGGAAAAGAGTAGGAAAAGTTCATGCTTAAGTGGTAAGAGAGCTTGTTTTTGACTGTGGCCTATGCTTTGTCATGTCATGCTTGGTATTGTTTTGGCTTTATGCTTAGTGATTTTTGCTATAGCATGACATGTTATAAACAATTGAGATTGCTTAATGTGCCTTGGAAGAATCATGCGTTGTTTTAGCATATTAAAGCATAGTATTGTGGTATTCTCCTTTGATGCTTTATTTGGGTTGACTTGGCGCATGCTCACACCATGTTATGACTATCCAAAGTCACCATAGCCTTTATGATCCTTTAGTTTTCGACTTGTAATATCACTTTATGCTTTAATTAATGATGTTTTATCGCTTTTGCATGATTATGGCCATTATTGCTCTCTTGGTTGGTCGCTCCTAGTCTTTTGCTAGCCTCGATAACCAAGTATGAGTTCCACTCATGCATCCAACTCCAAATAAAACCAAGTTGTTCCAAAGAGTCCACCATACCTACCTATTAGCATATGCTATTCCAAGTATATTCTTGTTTTTATCTACATTCCGAATTAAACTTGTTATGTGAAAACTAGTGATTAAAGCTCTCACGAACTTGATGGCACACTTTATGTCGTGGTGGTGTCACGGCAGATGCCATGGATAGGCTAAAGGTGGGGACTAATACACGCTAGAGGAATCCAGGGAGGGATAGTGGAGTGATTCTCCACACTTAAGATTGTATTGCTTTCCTTCCAAGATTACAAGTGCTCCTAGAGTTGTATTGGCGAGAGGAGGAAGAAGGAGCTCTCTTACTCTCACCCACAGGGCACCCTTAGAACCTTAGCCAAATCGGTATAGAAGAAAACCCCAACCCCCTCTACTGAAACCCTAGCCCCCCTTATATAGAGGCGACCTGGTCTCAGCCTTGGGCATACGTGGAGGCATATTCCTAACAATATGCCTCCTCTCAAGTGGTAACCCGACCGGGGTGCTTTTCCCCCGCGTCACACATGCTATAGCTACGGGAGCCTCTGCGGCGCTCGCGTCAGCCGACACGAGCGTCGTCACCCTTGTCGGCCATGACCCGGTGGTCCTGCCCTTGCTTGCTTCGCTCATGCAGTGCGTACTGGGCCTTCTTTTTGACCAGAGAGATTCCTTCCTTCCCCCAGAAGCTAAACGGGACCCGGATCCTGGTAGATCCGGCTATACCTGTTCCCGCATACAAGTTAGACAAGCACTTCCGACTTACTCCTTAAGTCGGCTGATATAATGTTAGGCGACCCCCCCCCCCTCGGTCCGGGTTACTCCGTGATCCGGCCTGCCTGGACGTGACCCGGCCAGCATCCGCTTTGGCCTTGCTGAACCTCGGCTAACTCGGTCTTTATACCCCGGAGTGACCCTACCCGGGGCTATCCCCCCAACATTAGTCCTCGAAGCTGGTGCGGTCTTAGCTGCCTTGGCCGCTAAGGCCACATCAGGTTCATTTATGTTCGAGCCTTGGACGTTATTTCCGATCTAGCTCTTTATCTCGGATTATGTGGATTTACGTTCCCTTCGCACGTTCCAAGTTTTCACTTGTCGGTCGGGTTACCACTTTGACTCGGATTTCATGGATTTACGTTCCCTCTGCACATTCTAAGTTTTTACCTGATGTCCAGGCTACCATGGCTCTATCCGAGCCTTGTTTCCTTCTTTCATACGCCAACCCATTGTGGAGGCTAATCATTACGTCGTCTTATTTTAAGGGCCTGCACAGTAACCGCCGCAGTAATTGTCAGTTATCACTGTGCGAGGGTCACGTCGCGCCTGCCTCCTCGTTTACCGCATCAGTGCGTCACGTCATGGGATCGCCTCTGCCCTGTGGCTCCTCGCTAATTGGTTGAGGCTGGTGATACACGGCCACACCATGTGGCTCATTTGCAGGGCGCGATCCCACTCACCCTCTTAGGGGGTGGTTAAATAGCGAAGGGGCGCACCCCTTAGGATTTTTTCCTCTTCTGCGCCTCTCTGCCCGTTGCTCTTCTTCTTCATCTTCCTCACGACCGCGCCGCCGCCAGTGCTCCTAGCAGCAGCGCCGCCGCCGCACTTTTCCTCGTGCCTTTGCGTCACAGCCACCGCTGCGCAACTCCCTCGCTATGGGTCCTCGCCAATCTAGGCCTCTGATCCCCGCCGCCGCTAGCGCCAACGAGGATAGCGAGTACGAGATGACGGAGGAGGAGCTCGTCGTCGTCGAGCAAGAAATGGAGGAGGACGCCGCTGCGGCGGACCGTGGCGCGTGGGCTGGGTCGTGGGTCTGTCAAGATGACCTTGACTGGCTCTACCAGACCAGACGCATCACTGCCGGTGTCGTCGCTCGTCTCCCCTCCGCCGAACTGGCCCCCTCACCCAATCCGGGTGAGTTTGTCGTGTTCTTGTCCCACTTCCAACAGGGGTTCGGCTTGCCGGTGAGCGACTTCTTCCGGGATTGGCTTAGCACCTACCACTTGCAGCCGCACCACCTTCCAGCCAACGCTATCACCTCTCTCTCTGCTTTTGCTTCTACGATTGAAGGATACACCGGACTGTGGCCCACGAAGGAGCTGTGGATCCGGTTTTTCGGCCTTCGTCGTAACGTCATCCCCAACATCCAAGTTGAGTCGGAGGATAAGCAGCTCACCCAATTCGGAGCTGTGTCCATCTCACCCCGGAGGACTTCCGTTTTCCCCCGGGTCACCGGGCTTGCCTCCTGCAAAGGATGGGCCCGGACCTTCTTCTATGTCCGGAACGCGGGCACTGAAGATTTGATTCGGTTGCTCCCCTATACTCCGGGTCCACCTGACCCGAAATTTTGGGAGGAGGTCTCCAAGAAGCCCACGGCTCTGGCCAACCAGGTTAACAAGAGGTTCGCGGAACTGAAGAAACTCGGATTGCGCAACAAGGATGCTATGATCACGTCCGTGCACAACCGAATCTCTCCCCTCCAGAAGCGCACCCACAAGGTGTGCCACATGAGTTTCGGTCGCGACCCCAACCGAACCTCCTCCTTCGAGCTGAGCAACACGGAGATTTTTCGCCGGGTTAAGGCTCTCTTCACCACCCACAAGGATTTCTCCGCTAAATGGACGTGGGGAATTGAGCACTTCTGTCGTGACAGGCTCCCTCCTGCGGTAAGCTTCGCGGGGCAAACTTACTTCGGATTAAATATGTGTCGGTTTTTGTTGTATTTTTGACTCTGTTCTTCATGCTTTCTCTCAGCTATTCCTTCAGCAAACCCTTGAGGATGGTACGGATCCGACCCTTAAGTGGGCGCCGGACCGAGAAACCCCGGATGAGGAGGAGCCGGACCAGGAGATGTTTCTCCCTATGACCGACGCTACAAAACGACCCAGCAGTAAATTCTCTTATCTTAGAGACTGGCCCGATGATGAGGATGACTCGGATGTCGACGTTATTGAACCTGTTGAGGCTGTCCCTCTTTCTTTTGCCTTTCCGGCATCAGCTAACCCCGTTGGGCATATCCATGAGGATCCTCTGCTTGCTACGGGCGAACCGGTTTCGGTGGCGTCGAAGAAGAGGCACGGAGCCGCACCAAGTTCCTCCTCCAAACCTTCTCAGCCCACAAAAAGGTGAAAGAAAGCCGGAGACAAGACTGCCTCCAAGCCGGCAGGCAAAGCCCCGGCACGAAGGGCTCGGAAACCCAAGGAGGCCCAAACCTCGGATGCGTAAGTCATTTTTCGTTGCGTAACTCACTTCTCCTTTCATCGTTGTAATTTCTCTTCTGAAATTATTCTCTTCTTCAGGGCTCCAGTGGAGGTCCCTCGGAGTGGATCTAGCATCTCTTCACCACTCCGAGCTGGCCCTTCTCCTCCTCGTGACGACGAGTCACGTCCGCTGAGCCCTATTCCAGAGGGTTCTGCGGATACACCGGGTTCCGCACTACCTCTTCGAGAGGAATGCAACCTCGGAGCAGGAGAGGCCGGCCTAGCCGAGGTGACGGTGTCCACAACTTCAGCATCGCCGCAACCAGCAGCCACCGAGACTACCTCGACACCAGCACCGGCCCCAGCAGCAGTTCCAGTACCAGTGACCGAACCAGCACCAGCACCCGTTCCGGCACCAAGAAAATCAACAACCGCCCCAAGTCCAGCTATAAGAGCTCCAGCACCAAGTTCTTCCGCCTCGTCCGAGTCATCTCAACCTCGGCGAGGAACTACTCTAGCAGCTCCTAAGGGGAAATCCGCTGCAGTTACTTCTTCCCAGCAAGCCAAGGGAAAAAAGGCTCCGGATGCTACCAAGTCAGCATTCATCGAGGTTGGGCAGCGAACCCTGTTGTCGATGCTTCCCAAGAAAGCTCCAGCAGCGAAGGATGCTCCTACCGAGCCAACCGATGCGCAGCAAATGGTTCTGCATACCAGCCCAGCCCTTGCCTTGGTTGAGAGGAAAGAAGCGCACGCGAAGGGCTTGGTGGCACCCCATATGCCCACCGGTGAGCGGTACCCTCCGAGCCTGATTGAGTTCGTCATGAACTGGAACAAGGCGGAGTTCGTCCACAACGACGATCTCCCGGAAAAGTTTGGCCCCGCAGAATTTTCCGCCCAAATGAATACAGCCGCTAAGGCAATTAACCTCGTGGGGCGGATGATGGAGGTATGTCGCTTCTCCTTTACATGCTGTAGATAGTAACCATTAGTCCCCGAGCCTCCGGTGGAGTAACTTGTTACTCGGCCGGATGCTCATTAGAAAACCAACGTAGCTCCATGTGAACCTCGAATATGCACACACCTAGAGCCGGGTTGAGTTCCACTTGGCCCGGATTTTGTACACTTCGAATATGCACACACCTAGAGCCGGGTTAAGTTCCACTTGGCCCGGATCTTGCACGCTTCGAATATGCACACACCTAGAGCCGGGTTAAGTTCCACTTGGCCCAGATTTTGTACACTTCGAATATGCACACACCTAGAGCCAGGTTAAGTTCCACTTGGCCCGGATCTTGCACACTTCGAATATGCACACACCTAGAGTCGGGTTAAGTTCCACTTGGCCCGGATCTTGCACACTTCGAATATGCATACACCTAGAGCCGGGTTAAGTTCCACTTGGCCCGGATCTTGCACACTTTGAATATGCACACACCTAGAGCCGGGTTGAGTTCCACTTGGTCCGGATCTTGCACACTTCGAATATGCACACACCTAGAGCCGGGTTAAATTCCACTTAGCCCGGATCTTGTACACTTCGAATACACACCAAGCTAATTTTACGCTTATGTACTTTTCTCAGGTAACCACCAATCGCCGGAGTGCTGAATTCCAACGCCTGCTGGATACCCACAAGATGCTACACGCAAAGCACGTTGCACTTATTGCAGAACATGAAAAAAGGGGTAAGTTTCTCCCTTGGCGCTTTTCCGTTTCTCTTCATCTTCTTCTGCCGAACTAATCTCCTCATTCGGTTTCTGCAGCTGGGGTGGAGGCTGAGAACAAGATCATGCGAAAGAACCTGGAGCAGATCAAGGGTAAGTCCTTTTTGTCCGACCCTGCTTTGCTTTCCATCTTCTTTTCTTCTTGGCTCGGCAAACATTCATTCCTCGGCTCTGCCGGGTCCACATACTATTTCAGCGTCGCTTGAGGATAGTGTGCCCGTGCCTGATATGATGCTGCATTTTCTCGAACAAGCAGGGCAGCATCAAGCCGAGCTGAAGAAAAAAGACGATGAGCTCGCTCTCCTCCGGACCAAGGACAATGAGATTGCCAGGCTCAAGGCTGAGATGGAGAAGACGAAGGCCCAGCACCAAACCGAGCTCCAAAAGGTTGGCCAGAACTTCACAGAAGAGCGCGAGCGCCTTACTCTCCAGATCTCCAAGGACCAGGACCTACTCAAAGAATCTGACATCCAGCTTGGATTGGCAAACGCTGAGCTTGAGCAACTTCGCAAGAGACGCGATAACTGCATCAAGGAGTTGACCCGGATTCACAGCCACATTTCACGTAAGTTCCTTTCCCTTATCCGACATAATTCTCCGGGTTACTTCATATGTCTTTTCTTCAGCTTCTTCCTTTGCCTTGTTTCCAGGCCACTTTCTAGAGGGTACTCCTATTGCGAGCGCTGTTGTTGCCAATTTCCGCCGAGAGAGGGGTACTCCCGTCGCTCTTGATGGTGAGAGCATTCCCTTAGACATGGAGGACCTATTGGTCAGCCTGTCATCTCGTGTGGAAATCATCAAGAACTATGGCAAGGATCTCCTCAACGTTTCAGTCCGAGTTTTCAACACGTTCTGGCCCGTTGAGAGCGCTCCGAAGAGAATCACACTTCTTGCTAAAAAGTTGTCGGATATCGAGACCCAGCTCGACCTCTGGAGGGAGTCCGCTGGGCGTGCCGCAGCTGATACTATCCTTCACCATATACTCACATGGTATGAGAAGATCGACCTCAGCATCCTTACACGCCGGCGCACCGGATCCAGATGGACTGATGACCCAGAGTGGGTAGCTCGGCGTCAGGCTTGCGCCTACAGCCTCATCGAATATTCTCCTATCCATGAATGGGTTGAAGGACCGAGCTTTCTGGAATCCGCTGGGGACGAGAACGCTGAAGACAGGTCGGATGAGGACGAAGAAGGCGATGCCTCAGATATTGAAGACAGCGAAGACGACACCGAACTTCCTCCTCCTGCTGCTCCTTAGGTCAAAAAACTTGAAAATTTATCAGATCCCCGGTATGCCGGATGCAACTGCATGTTGTGTATATGTGATATTTTGCTACTAAGTTCTTATGCCGAGTTAACTTGGGCGTAGTCCCCGAGTTTCTTTTTCTTGTTCGTCCAATCTTTTGGCTCGGATCGTGTCTACCTTGATTCGGTTTTATGACTTACGAATCCGAGCTTCAAAAATTGTCTTAACAATACTAAGAAAATTTCAGACTTAGCTCAAAAAATAAAGCTGCATAATAACTTGAAAATACAGGGGTAGTCCGAAAAACAAACGTTAGCTCGAATAAATTCGTTTCCTTAGTCGCTTTTCATGTGCTATTGAATTCCAAACTTGTTCTCTTGCTTGCCATGAAGCCAATTCTTGTTGGACAGCAGCAAGTCGAAGAGTTGGGTTTTTTTGGTGTTCACACATTACTAATCCGGGTTAAGTAGAAAACTTATTCCAGCTAACGCACAAGAGACAACAACAATAATTATTAAGGCAGTCCCCGAGTTACTGCTCGAGGCGCTACTATTTCATTGATAAGGTCATTGCCGACATACATACCGATATATGAGAAGACTCGGATACATACACTTCTTAGCTAAGTGTAGAAAGGACGAAGTAGTGCTACATTCCACGGTCGCTTAGATTCCTCTCCGGACCTGTCCGCCTTGTTCTTTTCCTGTGGTTTTGCATCTATAAGATAGTAAGAATCATTGTGCAATGCTTTGCTCACAATGAATGCCCCTTCCCATGGGGGGATAATTTATGCACGCCAGTAGTACGTTGTACCAACCGGAGCACCAGATCACCTTCCCGAAAGACTCGGGGACACACTTTCCGGCTATGGTAGCGTCGGAGATTTTGCTGATATATGGCGGATCTGGACAGTGCCAGTTCTCTCGCTTCTTCCAGTAGATCAACATCATTTTGTCGGGCTTCTTGCACTTCGGCTTCTGCGTATTGGGTAACCCTAGGCGAATCATGCTCTATGTCGGCTGGTAGTACAGCTTCTGCCCCGTATACCATAAAAAATGGCGTATAGCCTGTTGATCGATTCGGAGTTATTCTTAAACTCCACAGTACCGCTGGTAGTTCTTCTATCCAGCACCCCGCTAATCTTTGCAGCGGCTCAATGAGCCGAGGTTTTATCCCGGATAATACTAATCTGTTGGATCTTTCCACTTGTCCGTTGATGCGGGGTGAGCTACCGAGGCTACGTCGAGTCGGATCTTCTTCTCCCGGTAGAAGCGCGCAAATGCTCCTTCCGCAAAATTTGTGCCATTGTCAGTTATGATACTATGAGGATAACCGTATCTCAAGATAATGTCTTTGAGAAATGTTACGGCCGTAGATCCATCACATTTTCTTATAGGCTTCACTTCAATCCATTTTGTAAACTTATCCATCATGACCAAAATGTGTGTCATGTTTCCCCTTGCTGGTCTGAACGGGCCAACCATATCCAAGCACCATACGGCAAATGGCCACGTAATTGGTATGGTCTTGAGTTCCGACATTGGCATATGTGTCTTAGTAGCATATCTCTGACAACCATTGCATTTTCTCACCAGATCTTCTGCTTGTGCTAAGGCACTTGGCCAGTAGAACCCGTGCCGGAATGCTTTTGCCACCAAGGCTCTGGATGAAGCATGATGCCCGCATTCTCCTTGGTGTATATCTCGGAGGATGTCAAGCCCTTCTTCCGGGTCAACGCATCGCTGGAGGACATTGGATACACTCCGTTTGTACAGCTCGGAATTGATAATTGTGTATGCTTTTGCTCTCCTCTGAGTTTGCCTGGCTAACACCTCCTCAGTGGGTAACGTTCCATCTTTCAGGAATTGGAATATAGGCAGTGCACAAGCTGGTATTGCTCGTGCAGGGAACACGTCCTCATCAATTTCCATCTGATCTACCGGCATAACTTCAGCCGGATCACGTTGAGCAGTCCCCGGGTCTAGCGAGGTAGTCCCCGGGTTTGCTGAGGCAGTCCCCAGGTTTGCTGATGTAGTCCCCGGGTCTTGCGTACTACCTCCCGAGTCAATGTCCATGGGCTCAGCTCCGGATTCTGTATCTTCCGGGGCATAGATCGAGTCGGTTCCTGGGGACGGCCTGATAGATGGTTTTCTGAGGTGTTCCAATGCTACACCCAGTGGAATTGCCTGTCGGGTTGATTCGAGCTTCGATAGCATGTCGGCAGCCTCGTTTTCCACTCGGGGTACATGGTGAAATTCACATCCCTCAAAGTAACTAGATATCTTCTGCACATGAAACCTGTACAGTGCCATGTTTGGATCCAAGGCGTCCCACACTCCGGACACTTGCTGCACCACCAAATCCGAATCGCCAAAGCATATTATTCGACGTATGCCAATCTATTTTGCCACTTTGAGCCCATGCACAAGAGCCTCGTACTCAGCGACATTGTTTGATGCCGTGAAATGGATCTGTAATACGTATTTTAGCTGGTCCTTCTTTGGCGAGGTAAGCACAACCCCGGCGCCTAATCCGGTTTTGGTTTTCAACCCATCAAAGTGCATCCTCCAGTAGTTCGGATCTGGTGGCGGTGGTTCGTATTGTACCTCGGCCCAATCTACAAAAAAGTCTGCCACAGCCTGAGACTTGATTGCTTCTCTTCTGTCGTACTGGGGTGCATAAGGAGCTAGCTCAATTGCCCATTTTGCAATTATGCCACTCGCATCCTTGTTACCCATTATCTCGGATATGGGAGCTTCACATATCACTTTGATGGGGTGCTCCTCAAAGTAATGCTTTAACTTCTTTGCCGCCATATAGACACCATATGCCACCTTTTGAAAGTGTGGGTAGTTCTGTTTTGAGGCCGATAATACCTCGCTCAAGTAATACACTGGCCTCTGCACCGACTTGCCCTCTTCATTGCGCTCTACTACAATCACTGCACTTACAACTCGGTTGGTTGCGGCTATGTAGAGCAACATTGGCTCCTTTGATAGTGGAGAGGCTAACACTGGTGCAGTCGCCAACATCTTTTTTAAGTGGGCAAAGGCTTCATCAGCCTGTGGTGTCCAAACGAACTTATCCGACTTTTTCATGAGTTGGTAGAGAGACAATGCCTTTTCTCCCAACCGACATACAAACCGACTCAACGATGCCAGGCACCCAGTGAACTTCTGGACATCGTTAAGACACTTTGGCAGCTCCATTCGCTCAATGGCCCTAATCTTAGTTGGATTAACTTCGATACCTCGGCTGGAGACGAAAAATCCGAGTGATTTTCCAGCCGAGACACCGAAGGTACATTTTTCCGGGTTAAGCTTCATCCGGAACCTTCTCAAGTTCGCGAATGTCTGTCTGATGTCGTCAAGGAGCGTTTTGCTTTCCTTGGTCTTGATAACAACATCATCCATGTATACTTGTATGTTTTGACCTATTTGGTCGTGCAAACATTTTTGCATACATCTTTGGTATGTTGCACCTGCATTACGTAAACCAAACGGCATAGTGCGATAGCAATAAGCCCCGTACGGGGTGATAAACGCGGTCTTTATTTGATCATCCGGATTCAGAGGTATCTAGTGGAAACCAGAATATGCATCAATGAATGACAACAGTTCACATCCCGCGGTTGAGTCTATGACGTGATCTATCCTCGGCAGTGGAAATGGATCTTTTGGACACGCCTTATTCAGGTTCGTGTAATCGATACACATACGCCAAACCACTGCCACGTTCAGATCATCCTTCTTCTTTTCTACCAGCACCGGATTAGAGAGCCAATCCGGATATAGTACTTCCATGATGAATCCTGCTGCCAGCAACCGAGCTATCTTGTCTCCAATGACTTTTCTCCTATCCTCGGCGAAGCGGCGGAGAGGTTGCTTCACCGGCCTTGCTCCGGGTCTTACGTTCAAAGAGTGCTCGGCCAACTCCCTCGGAACACCTTGCAAATCCTGTGTGGACCAAGCAAAAATGTCCCGATTCTCACGGAGGAAGTTGACGAGCTCGCTTTCCTATTTATCAGTTAACCCGGCACCAATTGTTACGGTGCGCTCCGGGAACATGTCATCAACTGGAACCTTCTTGGTATCCTTTGCGGCTTGGAATGAAACGCTACCATGCAGGTTACTCAACGCCGGCATATACTGCTGCGCGGACTGAGCTAATGCCGCCACCTCTTGGATTTTTCTTTTCTCTTGCGCGATCACGAGTGACTCGGCTAGGTTAGACCCAGCTGAGGCACACTCAATGGAACGTCGGAAGTCTCCAACAATGGTAATCACTCCATTTGGCCTGGGCAATTTCATCTTCAGATAACTGATGTGGCAGCTTGCCATGAACTTGTTCAATGCTGGTCTTCCGAGTAACGCGTGATACGCACTTTCCAAGTTCACCACCTCAAACTCCAGATTCTCAGTTCGGCAATTATCTCTCGTGCCAAATAGCACGTCAACCCGGACTTTGCCTATGGGCTCACAAGAAATGCCTGGTACAATACCATGGAAAGTTGTCCTTGTAGCCTGGAGCATGTTCTCCGAGATACCAAACTTGCACATTGTATCCGCATACATGATGTTAATGCTACTGCCGTTGTCAATCAGTACCTTGGAGAACCTCACATTGATGTTCGGCCCAATGAACGTCGGGTCCAGCACTAGCGCATACGAACCTGGACTCGGCATAAGCTTGGGATGATCTCTGATGTTCCAGGTGATTTCTTGGTCCGACCAAGGCATGTACCTCGTCACCGCTGGCATTACCGCATTGACCTCCATATGTCGGCGCTGCAAGCTCTTCCTATCTGTTTCCTCAGTTGTGAACACACAATAGCTCTGATGATGTTCTCTGTACTCATTCCTCCCCTTGTTTCCGGGGTACCTCTGATCCGGCCGGTGCTGATTTTCCACCTGATGCACTGCATCCCTTCTCTCATTGTTGTCATACCTCGGCGGAGGGGGAGGCAACATTAGTTGTTGCGTGTTCGCTCCGGAGATCAATTGCTGCCGGGGTAACTCCTGCCGAGGTTGATCATTCCGGGGTGCCTGAGCATTCCCCGAACCACCTTGTTCTATCTTACGCATCCACTCACATTGCCTCGTTGTGTGACCTGCCGGGCTATTCGGATTTGGCCTGTGAAACTTACACGGCTGGTCCAACATCGACTCATAGGTATACCTCGGACGGTCTTTCTTTTCTTGCCATTGTCTCTTCTGCTCCGGTGTCCATGTTTTCTTGCCATCGTTTCTTGGAGTCCATTGCCCTCCAGTTTTCTGGCGCTGGTTGCTCCCTGCTCCGGGTTGATCTTGATTCACAGCTGTAACTTGTTGCGAACCGTAGCGATGATCCGGTCTATCATCTCTTCTTTTTCCTCTGTAGTCATTCCTCCGAGATGACCCGGCTCCATCCCTCTGATAGTATTCCTCGTTTGACTCGTTTGACGCGAGCCTAGGTTGAGTCGGATCACCCAAAGCATACGAATCAGCAATCCGGATCATCTCTGCCAACGTAATTGGCATTTTCCTTTGCAATTTCATCCACAACTCGCTGCCATATCTGCACCCTTGCGCAAACCACGCTATGGCCTGTGACTCTATGACACCCTCACACGAGTTTCTCACGGTACACCACCAGGTCAAGAATTCACGGTCTGTCTCATTAGGTCTTTGCTTGCACATTGCTAGGGTCTGCGGCCTATTCGGCCTCGGATATGTACTTGAGAAGTTGCTGATAAACATTTCTTCAAAATCTATCCAGTAGTTGATGCTTCCGGGTGGCAAATTGTTCAACCATACTCTGGCCGGACCTTCTAACATTTGGGGTACGTATCGTACAGCCCATCTCAAGTTGCCAGTGGCAATTTTCATAGCCGTAGCATAGTTTATCAGCCAATCCTCCGGCTTGGTACTGCCGTCATACGTCTTCGTGCCCCTGGGCAGCTGGAAGTTAGGTATCGGTGGCTCCTTCATGATCCGGGGTCCAAAGCACGCTGGATCCGGTGGACCTTGACACTCGATCTGTTCCGACCTATACAGGCGATCCAGTTTCAATCTTGCATCATCCGGCATCAAATCCCTGCTTCCCAATCTTGACCCTATCACATGATAGTCCGGTCTTGGGTACCCCGCGTTCACCATCTCCGAATCACCGTCGTTGTACCGGTTTTGCTCCTGTGGCACAACTCTCTGTTGCATACCTCGCCCGGCGCTTTGCTCTTGCCTTGGTATATTCCGCTGCTGCGGTTGTCCTGCTCCTGTCGAGTTTCGCTGTCCGGCATTGCCATTGACAACGTTCCCTTGACCGGCATTGCCTTGGTCGTGGTTACCTCGGCCAGCTTCACCTCGGCTCACACTCTGTCGATCATCATTTTTCCGTGCTTCTTTTGCTTTTCCTGCCTGCGTCGGGTCGTATGGGACGATCTGTTTGTTCCGTCTGGCCGAGGTTACTACCTCTTCTCTCCTTGGGCCACCATGAGGAGACGATGCGGCTCCAGCGTATTTCTCCGGGTTACCCATCGCCAAATGGACGATTTTGGAAGCTCCAGCTCTCTCCGGGTTAGCTCTAAGTAGCTCTTCGTTCTGTCTGTTCGCGATCCGAACTAACTCGTTAACCCTATCTTGTTGTCTTTGACGGGCCTCACCCGTCAGACCCTCTAACTCGGATGCAGCCGCATCCGCTGCTCTGAGGTTCTTCGTCGGGGTACTATACTTCGGCAACCCCACGGACAAACAGTTTTTTGATTCCTCGGCTCCAGTATCACCTTCTTTGTTCATCTCGCTCATGAGATTTCTCCCTTTTACCTTTACCGTATCAACTTTGTTTGCTTTAGCATACTCACGCAATGTCATGTTCAACGACTGCTGAGACGCGGCTATTTTCTTTGCGCCTTTTAGTATTTTTTGCCTAGTTTCCTCTAGCTCGGCCTGTGCCTGAGCCGGATCTACCACTGCTACTACCAGGTTTGCCAAGCTATCCATAGCTTCTCTCAATACATTCTCAGGCCTCTCTAGTGGGGGTCCTCTACCTTTCCTCGGTGCCTTAGGTGTTACCTCTGGGTCCGGTGTTGGATCCTTGCTTGCGCCTGCACCCGGCGCAGTCATCATCACTTCAGCATGGTCCGGGGAGCGAGTGATACGCGCCCCGTGAACCACGCTAAGGGGTGGTTCCCCTGCCTCGACGATGCGCCGCGGATGAACGCATGATACGTCCACAGCAACGCAGACCTTGTGCGCACCCAACTTGACGAAGAGGCCGTTGCGCGGAAGTGGGCGCGTGCCGAAGCAGCCAACGTTGTCGCTGACGAAGTCCAGCGCTCCAAAGAGATGAACGAGCCCGGAGACGATGCGTTCGCCGGTGCCGATGAGGTTTCCCGTCCGGATCTTCACCCTGGAGGCCTTCTTCATCACCATGCAAGCCTCCGGTGTGATGCGTGAGTAGTTCATCCTTGGACTACGGGTCCATGTAGTAGCTAGATGGTTGGTTCTTCTCCTTTGTGCTATCATGTCTACATCTTGTCAGCTCCGTTCATGATCGAGATCATCTATTTATAATCATACATGTTGTGTTTGCGGGGATCCGATGAATATTGAGATGTTATTTCAGATTGATTATTGATTCTATCATATCTTTGTTATTTGTGATCTTGCATGCTCTCTATTGTTAGTAGATATCTTGGCCGAATAGATGCTAGCAACTCCAAGAGGGAGTATTTATGCTCGATAGTGGGTTTATGCCTCTAGTAATCTGGGGAAGTGACATAAATCTCTAAGGTACTAGATGTGTTGTTGCTAGTATGGAGAAAACAACAATCCATTGTTCATAGAACAATCGTATTCTTTACTTTACACGCAAAGCATAATGCAATTATCGGTTGCTTGCAACTTAATACTGGAGGGGGTTCGGATTGATATCCTGGAGGTGGATTATTAGTCATAGATGCAGTTGGATTACGGTCTATGTATAATATTTTAATGCCCAATCAAATCTCGAAGGAGTCAAGATGATTAGTATATGCATGTATGCTTTCTCGATATTTGTCAATTGCCCCGCTGTAATTTGTTCACCCAGCATGTTATTTATCTTAAGGAGAGCCACCTCTAGTGAACTATGGACCCCGGTCCATTCTTTTACCATCAATCTACAATTGTTTACTGTTTTCTGTTTACTTTCCGCAAGCTATTGCTATCTTCCACACAATACGTTTAATCCTTTGTTTTTAGCAAAACCGGTGAGATTGACAACCTCACTGTAAGTTAGGGGCAAAGTTTTATGGTTGTGTTGTGCAGGATTCCAAGTTGAAAACAACACCTTGGAGTTGTTTCCTTGCTCCTACTGGTTCGATAACCTTGGTTTCATAACCGAGGGAAAACTTGTTGATGTGCTCATCATACCTTCCTCTTGGGTTCTCCAACGAGGTCGATATATTTTGGGCCAACAAGCAATCGTCTCCTGAAGCCCCACGATATCCACATCTTCTTGGCGTAAGTACTCCTTGATCTGGCTACCAGCATTGCATCCACCACCCATATTTCTTTGAGATTGCTGAGACAATTTGCTTTTTTAAACATAAACCTATTAATGAAACATAACTAAAACATTTATGAAACCAGATTGAAACATGGGTAAAGTTATGAAATATTTGTGAAACTTTTTTGGAACAGAAGGCAATGTTTCACAAATTTCATAAAAATTCATGGGTTTCATTTTGCTTCACAAAAATTTCAATGTTTGGGTAAGCAACGTCATGCCACTCCGATATGTACCAGCGCCTTTAGGTTCGCCGGGTTCCCTTGCCTAGCCAGTTGTCATGCCTCGTGTGTATGATTAGAGAAACTACAGGAACTAAACATAGGGACGACGGCCTATACCTACGCCGACAGTAATAAGTCAGGGTTGTCGGCGTAGGTGACGAGCCAGGCAGCCCACAAAGCTAGCCGTTGGCCTAGAAAAGCCATCGGTGTAGCCCGTCCATTGGCCTAGGTGGCGACACGTGGTCTCGGAAGGCCTGGCCATAACGGCTAAGCGACGCTCTGACACCTACGCCGACAGCAAAGCCGTCGACCCAAGTTTTTTCTCTCCACCCCCCTCCCCGGTGGATCACCTTTTTACACTTAGAAAAAGTAATAGAAAATGATAAAACTTCAAATTTGAAAATCCTTCGAGATGTAGTTATGTTAGGTGATTTAGTAGTTAGGAAAATTCGGAAACATGAATTTTGACCTATTTTGCGAAAAAAAACATCATGTTTCGGTAAAACGACAATAGCTTTTACATACGATGTCGGATGAAAAAGTTTCTTATATGAAAAATGATCTACGCGAAATTTCCATTTCGAATTCAAGTGCTTTCAGTCATTTACCGATTTTTAGAATCGGCACATTCGAAAGCTTTTTTATGACTTTTTGAGGATTTTGACACATTTTATTTGGAAAACTTTGCAGTACACCACTAAAAAGGACATGATGCATGATGGAAAAGATTATATGCATGTCATATTTGGAGTTATCTCATCTTTCTGATCAATTCAGATATATTATTTGTCGAATTCCGATTTACTGATTTAAATATATAAATCATTCCATATTAAATACTCACTCCGATCCAATTGGCTGACTCATATTTTTCTAGATTTGAATATATCTACACTTGTTTTAGTGCTCGATACATCAGAATCTAGATAAAACTAAATCAACTAATTTGGATCGAAGGGAGTGGAAAAGGGCAAAAAATGTAAAATTATTTTATTGTTATTTGAATTCAAGATTATTATTACTGATTTATTGTTGTTTACTTAAATAATTGTTTGGAATTTTAAAAATAAACACGTGTGACATCATGGTCCGATGGTTAATAGGATTGATACGGTAGTATTATCGGCAAAGTCTAATTTCTTTCTCGGAAGCTCATCCGGAAGAAGCGGAAAAGTTAAGCATGCTGGGGTTGGAGTATTGTGAGAATGCTGACGGAGCCTAGTCCGACGCCGTGTTACACCGATGGCTGCCATCGACATAGCCCTAAGCAGAAGACAATCTGTCCTATTCCGACAGCTTTTGTCCGTCCGTCGTATCGTCTGTTTCATGCAGCGCGCATCATGTTGCATATAACGCAGTACAAATAAACTCCCACTTTAGGTAGCAGTAGTTTAGTTTCAGAACGGTTTAGGAGATTAATTATACGGTTAATATCAATCTACTACTCAAAGTGTCGAGCCGGTTGCTGAGTGCCCAAAATATCCTGGTACATGCATGCTGCGACATGCTTGATTTGGAAGTTTAATCAGATTAGATTGGTGCCACGTCCAAGTCGATGGCTTGATTAATCCGATCACTCGTGGTTAGCCAAAACCTAGGACTCTTAAACGTCAAGACTGCCAGAGGACACTCTCCAGGACTACGACATATGGATGTGGTTCACTTAGCAGAGTACTAAGCAATATATACCCGTACTGTTGAGGATGAGATCGATGAATCTTATCTCGACAGCTCATACATATTATCTTCCAAGATTAGGTTAGGGATCAGCCGCCTGCTTCCTAGTTTTGACTTAGTTAGCTCAAAAGTAGTAGCACTTCAATAATTATCGCCGTGCAGGACTATATGCTGATCTAGAGCAAAGAAACGTAAATTTTCTTCAGAATAATCAATCGCCCGGTCGATCAACTTGATCTAGGTCATCAGATCAGCATCAACAACTGGTAAGAAGCTATACCAACCAATGTGGTTAATTAGTTAATATAACTACCGGGGCGAAGACGGCGTTTGTGCATTGTTCCCTTCTTGGAGGCGTTCTTTTGGTGAGAGTGGATTTCTGATGCTATCTTGGTGGTGTTTGGTCCGTTGTTGTAAGATTTAGATCGTTGTAGCCAGACCTTTTTTCTATAATTATTTTTTCTTTTTTTGGCTGTGTGCATCCGTATTGTTAATAGGGTATTACGTTGTTGCAGAGGCTGGGTATAATTGGTATCTCGCGATATTAATATATTCTCTTTTCCAAAAAAATATTAAAATAACTATTTCTAAATATATGTGGATTCTATGCCGTATTATTTTATAAGAAACAACAAGACTCTACTCTGTATAAGGCCTCCTTTGATTCATATGGAAGAAAAACTAAAGGAACAGGAAATATAAAGGAATGGAATGCCCTGACCAGGTGGTTCCTACGTTCTCACAGGAATTTTTCCATGAGGTTGGAGCACATGCTATTTTTTCCGTGAAAACACACTGCCAAGTTCCTATAGGATTGGTTCCTACAGGTTTCAGCCTCGTGAATCAAACGATGTTCAGAAGGAAAAAAACCACGGGGACTGAATCCTACAGAAATCTGAGGAAATCCTTTGAATCAAAGGAGGCCTAATTATTAATTTTGGTTTAATTTACAAGTGTACAAGACACATATACATCAAACAAAAATCAGGAAAGAAGCAAATCCAATCAATCATCCACCCAAATCCAATCAATCTATCCACCCAAGCTGAACAACCCCTTGGTTCTTTTGAACCACACATGCTCAACAAGATCCAAGAATAAATATCTCATTGTTCACAAATTTGCCTTATCATTTTTATCATTTTCTTGTTTGCATCACTAGCTTTCAAAAGATCGCACAACATGCTAGCCTCTCCTCCTCCTTCGGTATTTTCTTTTCTCGTCACATTTATTCTTCTCCTCTAACAGCAGGATCCTCTCTTTCTCCATTTTGCCCAACTCAATCCCAGCTTGGTCCTCACGATTATCCTTCGATTTTTCTATGTTTTGCTCCAGCACACGGCTCTCTGTAGCACCACCCACTTCTTCACATCTTCTAATGAACCGATGTATCCACCTTATTCTTCACTTAAAATAAATTTTTAACCAACTCAGCATTCTAAATTTTCTTTTCAATTCTTACATTGTTGTTGTTCTCATACATGCCCCCACAAAGTAGATAGTGCATGTTGTAGTGGTAAAGGCCACTGAGGATCAGCCCAACACAAAAAATAAGCACCCTATGGGGGTTGGCGATGTGGCTTGTTTTCTGTCCGGCATCCTCATAGCCCATTTGGAAGGACGAGCAGCAAACACCCGTTTCTAAAGGCATCTTAGCAAGATTGTGGTCCGCATGGCTTTGTTGTCGAGCTTTATCAACACTTCTAGGACATCATTAAGGATGACCTCATTGAGCTATTTAGTTTACTACATGATCATGAACTCCTATTTTTTGACTAAGGAAGTAGACACTATTATAAATCGGGCCTCTTAAACCCATACTCACACATGGGGAATAAATTGAGTGTGATGTATGGTACCACAAACCATGTGTGACCGATAGCAATCACATACATTTAACAATTATTAAGAGTGTTCACTTCATGTTCCCTAAATAATGAATCACTTGTGTTAACTAAACCTTGTGCAATACAAATTCTACACCCCATGGTTCGGGCAGTATTAAATGTGTGTAATTATCTTACTTTTGAAAGCTAATTTGTGTGTTTTCTTTAATTATCTAAAATCACTTTAAATAATTGCATACACTTCATTTAAATAAAAGTAAATAGTAAAGCAATTTGTGAAAATTCAAAACTCCCACACAAACTTCCAAATATGGTACGGTGTATTTAGAGAATAGGTGTTATTAACAAGATACTATTGCAATTTACTTTACAAAAGCACATTTGTAGTCATTCAAAATATAAATTAAAATGAGTTTGTGATTACCTTATTAAAAATAATTTGTGTGTGTTCTTTAATTATTCAAAATTACTTTAAATAATTTTGCAGAATTCATAATAATAGTAAATAGTAAAGCAGTTCGAGAAAATTCAGAACTCCTACACAAAATTTCAAATATGGTATGGTGTATTTAGAGAAAATGTGTTATTAACAAAATACTATTGCAATTTACTTTACAAAAGTCCATTTCCATTCATTAAAATTAGTTTAGTAACAATAGAATTTAATTCATATTACTAGTACTAACAAATTAATGTAAAATGAATCCATGGACAAAATTTATAACGATGGATATTGTTATTCTTATGGTTGAATCCGATGAAACTTCCATTTGATAAGTCCATTATGTGAAGCATGTATTTTCAAACTTTGTCCAAATCATCTGTTGTTTCTATGAAGACACTTTTGCACCCAAAATATGACTCCTTACCAAGATTCTGATATTAGAAAAATTTACATATTACTTTAATTTATTCAAATTTAGATGCAAACATCTGTCACACGTTTCTATATCAAATTTTAGAATATTTCATATTTCTCTTGGATCTTTCCTACACTTGGAAATATGTACTTAAATAATTTTCTACGATATTTATGAAACTTATTTCACATACATGTAGTTGAAATTTTAATTACTTTCAGAAATTTTGTAGAAATTCATTTAAACATTGGAAACAGTATAAAAATTGGAAATCAAACTCAAAACTTCTACACAAACTTTTGAACATTGTATATTTAAAAAAAATACTTGTTGATTAAAAAATAGTTTTGGTAGCTCCTTCATAGGAGGCACTTTTTAGCCATTTAAAAATATAAATTCAAAATATTTTTCATCCGGAATAATATGAACTCGTAATAATTCACGAGGGATCAAGTCTCTTCGTCCCACTTTGTTTGTTGCGATTGTTAGATTATTAGGCATAATTTTCACCAGGTTTCATGATGATTTTCAAAGTTTAACTATGTTTCAAAAGTCAATTTTTAAATATGGCTAAAATATATTAAATATTGGTATTGTTTTGAAGCTCTTTTCGGTAGGAACCTAAATATTTCAAACGATTCTCAAATTAGGCATCAAATTTAAATTTTACAGAACTTTCAAATTAGGACTTAAATTCAATAAAGTGAAAGAGAAAAGCTGACAAAAATGATAGGGGAGAGAAGATGAGGCATGCACGCTAGATGCTAAAATCAATGAGAAAATAGCGTATTTGGAAGGTTGACGCTATTTTTCATAGTTTTGCTCGCTATGACGTTTGCCAAATAGCATGCTATACTGCGCTAAAATATCATAGCATTAGCGCAATTTTAAAATATAGCAAGTTATTTTTTGTTGGTGGGTGTGGAGTAAGCGAGCATATGATGCGGGTGTACAATAAGCAAATATAGGATGAAAATCTTGATTGTTAAATATAACTGATCATGCTAAAACATTTATCTGTTTCACTATATTATTTATTCTTGCTAAAATGTTATTTTTAGGCTATTTTCAAAACACTTTTTTGAAATATAGCATGCTATTAGCACGCTATAGCGTGTCTAGCGTATGTAGAAGGGCTGCGCTAAAAGAAATAGCACGTAGTTTGTTTAATGAATGGAGAGATCTGACAAAGTGCACTGTGGGGACTGGTTCAACATTTTATTTTGGAATGATCTATGGTATGAGGTGATGCTATCTGACAAGTTCCCTAGGCTTTACTCATTTGCTAGAGATAAGATGGCCTCTGTCAACGACATATGCAGCCTGAATAGTTTGCATGAACCTTTTCAACTACCTTTATCCGCTGAAGCTTTTCAAGAATATAACCAACTTCAAGATATTCTAGCTGGCCTAACTCTCTTACACGAAATAGATCAATGGAGTTGAATTCTTAATAATGTTGAAGTATGATCCAAATTCAGTTAAGGAGGCTAACTTCTGGCGAGCAGAGCGAGGTCCATCGTCGGTAGCCTTGGCCTGAAGCGGTGGGAGTATGAAGTTAGCCCGTAACCGTGACCAATAATAGGAGCGCTTGGGGAATGCGGGGGACAAACAACCCCGCGGTACGGATCGTTGAAGACCTAGGTTTTCACCGCTATATATACCTCTTGTAAGACGCCGACTAGGATAAGTTGCATCTGTGAAATCCCCGACATTGTGTAAACACTCCCTAATATAGTGAAGTTTCGCTGGCTGGCGCTCATGGTTTTTTCCTCTCTTTTTGGACAGGTTTTCCACATTAAATCTGTGTCCCTTGCTGTGATTTCGTTTTCGTTCTTCGTTATTTGCTTGTCGTGTTTATAAAAAATAATAGGGTCTATAAGCCACAGGCATATTACAAGCATTGGTTTTCGATGGTTGATAATGATATCCTCTCAAAAAAGATATAGGATGCAAGTGCATGTCTAAGCATAAGTTTTTTGCCTGGTTACTCTTACATGATAGGCTTAACACCAAGGACATGTTACTTAGGCGGAATTGGAAAGTGACTGACAGTCATGTATGTGTCCTCTATCCTACTGGTATCAAAGAAGATTGGAAACATCTCTTTTTCCAAATGGAACTTTAGCACTCGAGCATGGAAATACATTCAGGTGGAATGGAAGGACAGGTCAATCTCTAACAGTTTTAACCATGCCTTTAAATCTTTCTCTGGGCCGTGTTTTCGGGAGATTGCAATTCTGGCTTGCTGGAATATTTGAAAGCAAAGGAATGTCTGGATTTTCAAGAATATAAAGCCAACTTCAAGAGGTTGGAGGGCAGGATTCTTCTATGATGTTACCCTGTTGGTACACATGTTGAAGATTAAGCATAAGGTTTAGTGTCATCATGCTTGACAGTTTATCCTAATTTTCTTTGTTTACCCGGCCCTCTTACTAGTTTGGGACTGTGTTGTTTACTTAAGTTTAAATAAAGGGCTGTGGGGGGTCTCCCTGCGGTACAAAGGTTTCAAAATAAAACAGCACTCTATTTATTTCATTGGCTAGAATCGCCTATCTCAGAAAGCGAGGTCGAGACTCGGCCGATCTCTGCGCTTGGCGCTGATCAAGCTTATCCAAAACCGAAACAGGGTGAGACGTCGCCACACTCCATGACCAGAAACAAAAGCAGAAAGTTGTTGTGTGGCAATGGCAAGTGGCAACAAACTGTCATCCATGATCCATGGCGGACAAGGGCAGATGCATGTACCCAGTGTCTCCATTTCTCACTTATGCATATATCCAAAACTAAAATGCGTTATACATATCTGGGACGACGAGTTCTACCGGTATCTATGTAAACGGACGGACTGGATCAAAAACTCCAGCCCCAAGACCTGTCCGCCTCGTCAAATTGATTCATTAGACTGTACTGACATACTCATCTATCATTAACCATCCATTCACTGCACTAATCAGGTGGACTGTCCGCCCCCGTCCGCCGGACTGTCCACTTGCATAATCACTTACAGCGGACGGCGGTGAATTATTCGGGGAATTTGTACTCCTACTGTAGTATCTTGCTGCTATGCCATGTCGACGACGTTGGTTGGTTTGGTGACTTGGTCACTGCCGGTTGTCGCCAGCGCGGTCCCCAGCGTAGGAGACGGCAGAAAGGCGGCTGGGTTGTGGGCGGAACACGCCCGCGCGCCGCCGGTGCGGCGACTGCGGGGACGGAGCAAGCGCCCTCCGCGCCCATGTCCCGCTCTCCACGGGGCCGCCGATCCGCACCAGCGCGCTGCCCATGCGCTTTGCGCCCAGACTGCAGGTGCCGCCGCCGGCCGAGAACGGGGCAGGCGTGGAGGTGGGCTTGCCGTGGCCGTGGCCAGGGGCCTCCTGCTTGCGCTCCTTGTGGAGGCTGCAGCGGAAGGACCCCGGGTGGTTCGTCGGGGAGCACATGCAGGACCGCCGGCTCCTGGCGGCCGACGGAGACGAGACGCTGACGGACTTGCCACGCGAGCGGGCGCCGCTGCCGGCGGCGAGCTTGACCCGGCTGGGCGACGGAGAGCGGTAGTAATTGGGAATTGGCAGGACCGGGCCGCTGGGCCTAGTCGCAGCTGTCGTCGCCATTGGAGCTGAAATCACGAGGCGGAGGCGGAGGCGGTGGCTTTCCCCCGTTTGGTATCAGTTCAGCTCTGTTCGTTTGGGGACCTGTGAGTGAACTGAGAAGCAAGTGACTTGGTGCATACTATTTGTAGAGCAATGGGCCGTGTGTTTTTAAGGGCATTTTGGTAACTTCCGGAGTTGGGGGAAGACTAGACAGTGGGCGGCTGTGCTGTGGGCCTGCAAGGAGCACACAGGAACGTGTCCTGATTCCAGTCAGGACAGGTCCACTCATCTGAATATTTTCTAGAAATTCTAGTACCAACATTTCGGTCATATTTTAGCATTACAAACAAGTACTTTCTGAGCATCTTACTAACTGACTATATATTCTAGTACCTCAATAATCATCTTGATATTTTTGAGGTAAACATGTTAACCGGTCATGTTTGAAATCATCAACCAAAGTATATAGGAGTCTTGTTAAATGTCTACTAGAAGTATATTTTTCTTTCTTGAACAGTGTGTAGTGATTTAGACTACCACATTCTTCTTGAAACGGGGCTTTCTCTCTCTATGCTAATATAGAAATCACACGGTACAAATGCTAGAACACCAGCACAATCAAGCCCAAACAAAATAAAAGAGAAATAACAGAGAAAATAATGTCAACAACATCGGATTGCTAAAAACAATAATGACTCACAACCGTTGCGCAATCTGGAGAATTACCACCACACTCCTAGCACTTAGAATCCCCGCACATAACAACCAACATCTTCAAGAAGAAATGTGATGCCAACGACGCTATTATTGCCCGGACTGGATCTACGGTCTCTCACGGTACGGTACGCTGAGAGGAGTGGAGAAGCGTTACACCCAACGCCCCTTCAAGAAGAAACGGTGGTGCCCACGGGCGTCACGGCGTCGATGTCGGCGAAGTCGGCATGGATTTCTCCTAATCCCCTAAAAACCACGACCCCGAATGATTCATTGCGCTCCACCAAACTCGTCGTCCACCAACACACGTCATCATGATATTTCAATCAACATCGTCTTCTCACAGTGGCTAGCATCGCAAGATCGGCAAGACTAGGAGGAAGCAGCCTGGAACGAGGAGTGGTAGTACAACACTAATGAGGGAGAGAACAGCCTCCACCGCCATTGGCGGTAACCGACCGGACGCAGCGTGAGGAGCAAACTAGGCCCCTCATCAGCCCAACCGAGCCCAAATCAGGCTTGTGGAGCTGCTGTTGTTGCGGTGAAGTAGGCGGTCTATCGTCTCCACCAGCACTAGCCACTCCTCGGTCTGCCAGAGACGACGTAGTCAAGCCCAGACCCAGATGGGGCCGAAAGGACCCAGACCTGGGCCACGAGGGCACCGTCGTGGGACACCACATCACCTAGCAGACAAGGGTTGCGCCATCGCCACCCGGAGTGACGCGTGCGCCGCTATTGATCGAGCCACACCGCCGCGCCGCGTCGCGCCTCCTGCGTGCACGAACTGGAGAAGCCCGCCATAGGCCCGCACAAGCAACGTCTGACGACGGCGGGATGGGAGGGAGACGGGGGGAGAGGTTGCTGGGGACAGAAGGCAAGGGCCACCCCGTCCACCTCGCGGGGCGCGTGGGTTACAAGTATGTCCTACTCACTTTCGCGGAATAGCACTGTTCAATAGTAATACTAGTATGTCCTACTCTTCTAGAAAGCAATTTCCATGGATTTTTCAAGAGAAAAGTTCTGCGTGCAGGACCATCCCAAGAGAACAATAATGTATAGTATTTGGCAGCGGACATTTTAAGCGCACCGTGCATGTGACGATTCCGCTGGAATTGGGCGGCAACGCCAATCCGTTTCTTCCTGTGTGCAGCCCACCGGTTGTAGATCCCATCCCCATGTTACTGTCAGTGTCACTTGACCGATTCCGGCACACCGAAAGATGAAAGAAATGTAGTTTTCCCTTGGAACGTTCAAATGCCGTTAACGTCAAAACGTCACCGAGCAGGACCAGGACCTGATCGACGTGACTCGCCAGCGCAAACGGCAGCGATACATCGGACAAGCCGGCCCGATCGATCAGCCCATGTTAGAATCCTTTACTCCGTCACGTGAAACCCGGCCAACCTCTGATAAGACACCGCGTCGGCATCTGTCGCAAATGGCCGTGTCCATCTCGGTGCGCCGATCGAACAGCCGAAATGGTGGTGAGACGTCGCTGCTTTGTCCATTATGTATGCAATGTTCCGCTGCGATGTGTTCGTGGAGTCAGCAGGAAGGAAGGGATCGTCGATGGTGGCGGCACGGCGCGCTCGCTTTCAGCGGGAAGGAACGCACGAGCCTGTCGTGATCCCGGTTCGCCATATATATATGATGCTCGGATCAGGTCGTTGTTATGCCCTGCATTTGGCTTCCTTTGAATGTTTGATTCTACTAGTCGACCGAACGTGGCTATCTCTTTCTCTGCCTTCTGTCTTTTGTTCTTCCTTTTTTCTTTACTAGTAAAATACCCGTGCGTTGCTACGGGTCGAAATCTATAAGTGTTTTGCACTTCATAAATATAGATGAAGCTGAATTTGGTGCTCATACCCATCATGCCCATTCAAAAACACGAGGAAGGTGCTATTAGGTTCACATCTAATTTTGTTTTACTACGTGATCCATTTAGGCACAACTTTTATTCCGCTCCACAAGACCTCCAAAATATTCTAATACACCGCAAAGATTAATCTAATGAAACAGTTTTAATGGAGTATAAAAATAATTTCGGATTAACAAGGGTCATCAACCAAGGGCATGGTGGTTGTATGGACCCTTTCAAAATGAGTCTTTCGCCCAAATAAGAACATCTCGGTCTTGCTATGTACAAATGAAAGTAGATAAAACATCTCACAATACCTCTATCACTCCCTCCAAAGTTTGATACTTTTGCACCAAATAAAGGTTTGGCAAACATGCAATGCAACGCAGTGCACACAGGTAGAGGCCGCAAGTGTAGTTTTAAGTGGTTTAGAAAGTAGCACTATACTGTCATAAACATAGATTATCGTTTATTTCAGTTTTCTAAGATACCCTTCCCAATTCCCATGTATTTATTATAATATTACAAAGAGTACACCATTCATATTATTTTGTACAAAATTCCATGATATCATTCTAGCATGAAACGTAAATCTAATTCTTGCTCTCGTCGCCAGCATAAATACTCTCCACCTCTTGTGAGTATACATTACTAATTGGCAACAGCTTACTGAATGTTATATATCAGACCTCTCATAAGAAAGCATTTAAAAAAAATCGTATGACATGTGTTGAAACTTCTAATGTCCAAAAAATCAGACACTATTCTCTGTAGCTGTGGTATCCATCCTTCTTCAAGGACCTCTAGTCTAGAAATAAATCATTCTCTACATCAAAGATGGTTGTTTCCTCATTAGGAATCCGTTCCTCATAACTATTTAGTCTTCTTAGCATACTATCGCTGTTCCAGTAGCCCAAATAGAATCATTTTTCTACTGGGAGGAGACAATGCCATCAAATTAGAGAATATCACAAATTATGCAATGCATTAACTTCACTGGGATATAAATATCAATTTTTTGAGCAATTAAGAATCTCACATTATTGCAAGAAAACTGAACGGTTTTGCTCACCCGAAAACAAGCACTCTTTATGTTGATGAAATATACCATGCCTAACTCGAGAAATTACAATAATTGAGCCATTCAAAAAATAATCATTGATGATAGGATGGCATCAGTAGAGCCAACATAAATGGATATTATCCTGCAAAATAACAAGATGAAGAGAAATAAATGCAACACCCTTTTGTGTGCATTCTGGTGCCCACCAAGGGCCCATGAGCTGAAGAACTTCGTCATGCGGTAGTTGCATGAGAACGTTCTTTGAGGGGTGGCTGCAGGTTTGGCTTCTGGAGGCTTAGCTTCTTCACTTGTGAGTTTGTCAAGACCCAACTTTAGCCATGGTGTGGAGGTAGTATCATTGGCATGACCAGCTTCATCAATTTGATTAGCAAACTTATGTTCTTCCGCTTCAGGTGCTCTCTCCATCTATTTCTTTGTTGGAAGTAGCACAATAGAGGATTGCTCAAGGTCTATGATATTGTGGTAGTCCTCTGGTTTGCTATAAAAAAGAGTCAGGAGCCTACAAGTGGCAATAATTCAAGGGAAAAGACAACTTATCAAGAGTTTAAAGTGGATGAGGATATGCTAGTTTGGATACTTATCTATTTCCCTAGTTTTCTTACGTATCAAGTTTCCTGTAGTTGTGGTCAGCATATTATAGATTTTGTTTATTCCATAAGGTGTGGCTTTCATGTATACTGTCTAATAACATGACACTTCAGTTGTTTGTTCCGGGAAGATGACAGCAGTAATGAGATATCTCTTAGACCGTTTAAGACTATCAACCTATAGCATCTTAAAGCATGCCATTGGTACAAAATTAGGACGAAGAGTTCCTTTATCCATTAACTGTTTAGAAATTAAATTCCTACCAATATGAGCTTCAGTAAAAGGACCATGAGACTGTAAGATAACACTTGTGGGAAAACAAATAACCAAGTACAAAAATCAGACTAAAGCATTGCTATATTAGTCTGCCTACATGTATTAAGAGCCCCATTTCAAGCTATTGTCAGGAAAGTCACATGAAAAATGTTAGTTAGAAATACTTAGATCGAGAACTACATATAGACAGAAAGAGGATAGCAACATTTGGATTGGGTTGATCTTTCCTAAACATCCCCATCAGCCAGCGTAGAGAGGATAAATTACACTAAAAAGGACATGGGATCAGATGGTGTGACATGCAGACTATGCAGTACATAGCAATAGAAATTTGTATTACGTTCAAATATAGATCCTGGGTAGAAGGTTCTGCTGATTGTTTTGCGGCATGCTTTCCTAGCTCAAAACACATGTCAACAAGGCTTACAGATTCTAAACACTAAACCTTATCGAACATGTGGCAGAGCTGTCTACATATATTTATATATGCTTTCTTTCAAATCTAAGAATAGAAAAAATAAGTAACTTTTACATGAAACACAATACGACCCAGGAATTCTAAAAGCTAGAATATATCTGCAATCTGCTAAACGAGCGTGCATTGAAAGATAAAATAAGAAAAATCAAATGGCATATTAGTAAATCCTTACACTGTTATACTATCATTTACTGAAGAAACTACAAAAGTTTATGATTGACACATCTTTACTATTGTTTCATGTTCTCTCTTTGTTTTTCCCCAATCGGAACTTCACCGCAAGAACCCACTTTACCTTATTCCATTGGTCTGCACAAAGGCATCATAGTACATATTCTTCTTTTACAATATTCAGAAAACATTAGACTTGCTGGTTCTAGCTGAAACATAGCCTTTTAATTCAAGTATTTAATATGCAAAAGAAGCTCAATTATGTTTCGCAACACATATGAAATACCTCCTATTTCTATTATATGCATAAGCCATAAAAAATACATTCCTTAGTTTGGGACACCTGGTTGTGCTTCATCAGAGATGTTCTCAATAGCATGACAAGCTCAACCGCATAGTCCAGAATTGGCTTCTTCCTAATTAAAAGAAAAGATACATATCTGATTGGCGTGCAAGATTGAGATAAATCACGAACATATATTGGAATAGAGATGGGTGAAGAACTGACTATTGCCCTAGATATGAACATGGAGGAATATTTTTATTGAAACGCAATTAAAGAGTGGTAAAACCTTGCTTCTTCTGGATACAAGTCTATAACCATGCAAGATTTTGAGTTGTTTCGGTGGAAGCCCAGCAGATTGCCGCAGTACTTCCTGCAGAATCCAAATAATAATGGGATAAAAATAATTATTTAAGAGGATGGAAATCAGTTATAAAGAACCATGTACAACATTTACTTTTCTATGATGCAAAGTAGTATGGTATGTTTGCACAGATGCTTCATAGAATAGAATAAAATCCAGGTCAATGAAAATTATTGACGGCATGTTGTCATGGTCTTTGCTGGCCGTGATCAATTTCCAATATAAGCCTGCAAATAGAGAAGAAAGAGTGACGAGGAACACTGGATGGTTAAAAGAATACATCCTCCAAAACAATATATGGAATCCCAGCAGATTGCTTAGGCATTATAAGTTGCTACCCGGTGTCATAAGGCCCGTCTCACGGATTTGGAGGGCTCTGTGTGACTTACAAAATAGGCACTAAATTTTATTCAAACTCAATGGTAGTGTAAATAAATCTAATGCAGATATATCACAGAAAAATTTCTACTCCCTCCAACCCAAATTAGTTGATTCAAGTTTGTCAAGATACGAATGTATATAATACTAAATCATATCTAGATACAATCGAATCTAGACAAATCTAGGTCAACTAATTTGGATCGGAGGAGTAGTATAATCTGCACGATGCCAACTGTATCATTGTACCTTGATCAGCCGAACACAACAGAGAATTTCAGATCGGTATGTCCTTTCCGTGTCCAAGGACTCGCGAAAGTGGCTATGTGGTTCAGTATTCCCAATTTGCAAATCAGGCCCTCAGCGGTCGTGCACCTCGCTCAGGCCCATCGACGGGCCTGGGTATCATAAAAATCAAAGCTGGAATGTAATTTTCATCGTCCTCGTATACACCAACGAATCTGCCATCAGCGTCAATGCGGCTATTGATCTCGACGTGCCTGCATATAGGAGGTTAGGAAGGTGTGGGAATCCGGCATCAGGGAGGTGAAGTTGCGAGGATCTGAGTACCCTCTTTGCCTGGGAGTTCGCTGGCAAGATTGGCGGCGCCAAAGTGCCTGCTCTTGGCCCGGAAAACAGTCCCATGTCCGCCGATGATGACAGAAGAGAAGGAGAGACGGTTGTGGATGGTGTTGGCCTGGAGGTGCACCGTGCACGTAGCTGAACGCATGCAAGTGTTGGCGGCGACACAGAGGCGAGAGCTCCATCTGGTGTCGAGGAAGAGGTAGAGGCGCAGGATGGCAAGGACCGGCAGCTGGTTGTGGGCGAGATTCAGGTAGCAAATCCAAACGAAGGTGAGCGGGTCAATACCTAGCGGAACGCACGGCAAGAGAAAAACCCTGGGCGTGTAGTTATGATCGGTAGTTAATACATTTTTTTTTGTGGGCGGTAGTTAATACGTGAGCGCTCCTCAAGGCGAGAAAAAACCGTCGAGGGACAATGCGGGACGAAGCGAACGACGTATTGTGTCGACGATGGAAGTTGACATTCTTTTTGAGTGTCCTGTGTGTTGCTACGGATCCATATAGTTTTAAAAACCGGACCGGTTAGTAAACCTATGAGACGACTGGTCTACTGGTTTGCTGATCGGACCACCGGTTCATTCGCTTCGATGGCAAGTTATTATTCATCAAAATTTAAGAAAATTTTAGAACAAAATGATGATATAATGTATATTTAAGTATGTAATCACAAAACATGGTGTATCCAAGTAGTATTGGGTTTTTACTTGTTACTATTTATGCCTAGCATAAGGTTCACGAGTTCGATTCCCCTAGTAAATATCTTTTTTTTGGTTTTTTGTTGTTTAGACCAGTGAGTCCATCGATTTAGGTTTTTTCTAGTTAAACCACCGAACCATTCCGGTTTTTAAAACTATGTACGGGTCTTGAGTTTCTTATTTATTGTACATGTATGCATATGAATACTTTTAATAGTGTAGAGGATATGCGAACAAAGACACACTTTTAAGCAATATTTTTCATGGCAACACCTTCCACGAGAGTTTGTAGTTTAGATTACTCAAACTATGTTTCCCTCTCCTCGCCTCTGGTATCTCTCTCATATGACACAAAACTTCGCCTCTTTCACCACTGCTACACCGGCACTGTGCATCTAGTTTTCCTACTCCAACTGTACTTGTACCTATTATAGTCACCCCACTCCAACAATATGTCACTCAGCCAGAGCCACAGATGTTCTCTCCAACAATGGTATATGGCCATAATTGTTACCATAGCCAATAACTTAAAGGGATTGTAGCAATCATCCCATTTTCAACAACAATACTCATTGTGGGATTCCATTTATATAGCAAATTTCCAAAATAACTAATTCCTCCGGTTTTAACAGAGAATCGGTAAGGTTAATTTCAAGATTAGTTTCCTCAATTGGCGAGAGATTGGAACTCGAACTGCTGGTATGAGTACATGGACATGCATATAAACACTACATACAACTTCCATAGCAGTGCAACACAAGGAACCATTCATCTAGCCACCTTATGTGAGTATATATTTTCCTCAGATCACATGATCAAAGAAAAGCAACCCTAGAGGATATACACTGATTTTTAAGCATCTAGCCGCTGCTTGATGGGTCGGCATCCCCTACCAGCTTTGGCCTTGTACACAACATACAAATACTCCAGAAGAAATCCATAAGCGACTTGGATCTTTTTACTTGCATTGACCAATGCATTAAACTCGCATAAAAAATATGATTGACAATCAATTAAGAAGAGTTCGTCATTGGCACAATGGTAACAAACTATTGACCCAAGTATCGATTAAGACCCATTTTAGTTAATAATGGATGGCGGCATCCTTCTGTCTAATCTTCTAGAGAATGATATCACCGCGTTTTCTTGGAGGAGTTTACATGAAGGAAGCAAGAGTCGCCCCAACCTCCTTGTAGATAACAACCTACCAATACACAAAACCATTAAATTAATATCAGCCATACAACCAAAAACTTTACAATGAGCATATGTTTGACAAGGGATCAATCAAATGGGGCGATGGGGCATCAGCAACAGAGAGGTAGAGGAGAGAACCACGACAAGGTGCAGCAGCAAAATCAAGCAGGTTTTTAGTTTGCTCCATAAACCACACTACAATTGCGCAGGAAAAAAGTAGAGCCCATGTATGCATTTTGAAACTACTGTTGCCAATCAATTTAGTTCAAATATCACGTAAATAACCCATATTGTGCATTGAGCAAGGAAAAGGTAGAATGATACAAAACTTATGATCAGAGATGAGTCCATATACATGACCAGCACCAACTACAGGCAGCTAAGGAGTTAGATGCTATACCCTCAAACTATATATTCACATGAAATCCACGGCATCAGAACCAAGAGGGGGGCAAATGAGCTATGTCCTGGAGGAGCTTCACTGCACCTACAAACACGACTTCACTTCTGAACTCTAAAACTAGAATAAACTGTTTGGGACATGATTGGCTTAAGCTTTAGAATATGGATAAGTACCGTGGACCAACAAAAATACCTCACTATCCAGGTTTATGTTTATTTTTCCTTTTCAGTATTATTAAAAGTAGAGCAACAAACCGATGCTGCATCCTGCTGAACAAAGAAATTCTTTCTCAGCCAAAATTTCCTACAACACAACAACAGATCCGAATAAGCTAGAAGATGTAATTTCTACAAGTCATATAAAATGAAATACACGTGCCAGGTCGAGATTGGAATTCATGAGCAACAAATAATACAACATGATTATGAAAAATATAACCCTATCCATGATGTAGGACTCATTCCTTTAAGAAAAAGTATAACACAGCAGGCTAAGCAATCTTAGCCAATAGAGTACATACTGACAAAACTATGCCTCAGTGTTCAGAGGCGAATCTGACAAATGCATAGTCACCATAGTAATTTTGAAGGACAAAAGTGTAATGTATATGAACATATAGACCAGCGTGAATGCGATAACTAAACGGATGTGTCTAGAAAGGGACTCACGCACTACATATCATGAGATAACTAACCACAGCTACATCATGTAAGATGAACCCCGTCAAATATATAGAGCTAAAAATTAATCTAAACTTTCTGGATCAAACTCGAGCTATTTGCAGCTAACTGACACTAAATTATAACTTGTAATCTTAATAGAATAAAATAATACTTGGCAATTACAGAATTTCAGATGTTTTCCTGAAAGTGATGTATGTAACTATATTATTATGAGGGATTAAGTTTCTAAATCTGGTGTACCTTATGCACGTAAATTTTAGTTTCTAAGCACATAGAACTTACACGCCAGGACACATAACTACTTCATTTGGAGATAATTTTATTTACACCGCATTTCATGCTTTTCACTGCATAATAGCATCCCCTAACTTTTCTCAAAATGAACACGTATGACCTGACAACATTTGACAAGCGCACCTGACTTTTAATGGTATAGCAAGGGTTAGTTTCGTTTGTAGGTCCACTCCGCCTCCAGCAAGGACTTCGCATCTACCTTATTAGGGAAAAAAGCATTCAGATCGTAATGAAAAAAATACGAATAAAGTAAATCAGCAACAATTAAAAGGATTTCTTCATACTTCTGGGTTGAATAACACATACACCGTACACTATGTTAGTAATGAGTCAAGCGCAGTAAACAGAAATCAATGTCCAAGAGTGGTACTTGGTGGGAAGGGGAATGTACCACCATTGCCACAACGACCATCACAAGCTCCGATATCAATTTTGTAGAATTTGGTCCTGAATAAATGTCAAAAGAGTTCATTTAGTTACATATCTAAAAATGATTTTTACTAAGGAACCATTAGTGCAGATTTCTAATAACCAATGGGCCGTATTTGCAAAAATAAATCCTATAAATTGACTTCGTAGAGCCAACAGACATTTTAGCTAAGCATTTTCCTAACAATTATCTAGCTAACTACTCTATGTTGCTAGGGAATAATGAGAATATAGAGAATCCACACATATATTGGTCAGAAGTAAAAAATTATACTTCACAAAAGTCGAGTCATATGGCAGCATGTTTAGATACCCCCTCATCCGCAATTAGAAACCCGACAACATTTGACAAGTGCACCTGACTTGCAATGGTTGCGACGGTTGGTTCCGCTTGTAGGTCCACTCCGCCTCTAGCAAGGACTTCACACCTACCTTATTAGGGAAAATAAAAGCATTCAGATCGTAACGCGGTAGCTCCTTTGAAGTTGACTTTACTGAAAACACATTACCTGCAAACAAATTGAATAAAGTAAATCAGCAACGAATAAAAGGATTTCTTCATACTTTCGGCTTGAATAACACATACACCGTACACTGTTAGTAATGAGTCAAGAGTAATAAATAGAAAACAATGTCCAAGAGTGGTACTTGGTGGGAAGGAGAATGTACCACCATCGCAACAACGACCATCACAAGCTCCGATTTCAATTTTATAGAATCTAGTCCTGAAAAAATGTCAGAAAAATAAGTGACTTGATTTTAGTGACCATCACAAGTTCACTTAGTTACTCCCTCCATCTAAAAATAAGTGACTTGATTTTGTCTAGATTCACATGTATCAAGACACGTTTTAGTGTGTACATAAATGTGAATCCATGGTTTTTAAAGCGTCCGAGCGCTTTAAAGCGCCGGGGGGGGGGGGGGGGGGGGGGGGGGGGTACTCGACGTGCGAAGCGAGGCGACACTTTATGGTGATTACTAAAATGGCTAACAGCACCACGGCCACCACAAAATAGCAAGCAGTGCAGCTGAGGCGGGAGAGGAAAGAGACCAAGAGGAGCAGTATCTTGGTGCCCTACTAGGGAATGGTTGTGCCAGGTGGAGGAGAAGCCCTCTAGCTTGGCCGGAGAGGAGGAGGCTGGTGGAGGATGGAGGAATCGACCGGAGCAAGAGCAAATCTAGAGGACGACGAGCTGGCCGCCAGAGAGGGAGAGAGCCCATGTGTCTCTCTCTGAATCGTTTCGGTGAACCCTCTGTATGTGAACCCTCTCTCCCCTCTCTTTTCCCTCCCAGGCAGGCCCAATTTCCCTCCTAGGGCGCCTAGCTCAATAATCTAAAGCGCCATCGATGCTTTGCCATGCCAGGGCGCCTCAACACTGCAGAAGCGACGCTTTAAATCCATGTGTGAATCTAGGTAAAGCTAAGTCATTTATTTCTGGATGGAGCGAGTACATATCTAAATATAATTTTTACTAAGGAACCATTAGTGCAGATTGCTAATAGCCAAGGGGTGGTATTTGCAAAAATAAATCCTAGAAATTGACTTCATAGAGCCAACGGACATTTAAGCTAAGTATTTTCCTAACAATTGTCTAGCTAACTACTCATATGTTGCTAGGGAACAATGAGAATATAGAGAACCCACACATATATTGGCTAGAAGTCACAAATTATACTTCACAAAAGTCGAACACCACACCGCCGTGGTTTTTCTTACAGAAATGTTTAGCTAAGTCCATAAATGGATATAATATAATATTCACATCTTTATCTAAGTAAAAACATATGGAGGTAACACAGTCAGTAGTACCGGTGATCGATACAACTACAATGGGCCCTCTTGGCTACCAAAGACATTGACTTGTAGTTAAGTTTATTTTCAGAAGGTCAAACAGTTATTTCAGAGATTGAAAAAATATTCAGAGTTGTACTATACCGGTACAGGCATCTATCTGACTACAGATGCAAACATACAAACAACTGACGATCAACCATGCTCCCGATCTCCAGAGGTACTACGTAAGTGTCAATGTCTAGTTGTAAGTGATTTCTGAAAATTAGTGTTTTTCTTTATTATGCTCATATCTTTGTGTAGTAAAATCCATTGATTTTACCTTGTGTAAGTCTAAACAGAGTCGCACAAGTGCATAACTATTAATTTAATCAAGTAAGCAAAACAATTATCAGAGTATAAAGGGACATGGCAGAGTGTTTACATGCCATGGAAGCTGTCGGAGTTCTTGGGCTCCTTGCACACCATGCCGAGGACGATGAGCTTGGCATCCTGGGTATAGTGGATCTTGACCCAGTTGCTGCCAGCACCGTACATGCCATGGACGAAGTTGTCTGGGAGGAAGATGTTGTTGACGGGGCCAGAATGGAGCGAGTCCATGAACTGCAGTGCAGGACACCACGTCGTCCACCGGCACAATGAGCGGCGCTGGCCACCGCCTTTTTATTAGGAAGCCAGGAAGTGAGAAGGCTCACCGTAGGATTCAATTTTAGTCGAGGAAGTCGGTCGCCTGGACGGGCGCAGTGGTTGGATCGGCGGCCTCGAGCTGGGCCACGAGCTCCACGACCTCACTCTAGACCTGCGCGGATGCCTGGAGGCGTCGTCCGGAGCCGTACACTGCCGCCCATCGTCGTCCTCCGGAGCCGGCATCGGGGTGGGCGTGGGCTTCCCGCCCACTCGTCCTCATCACGCTGGCATCCGGCCCCGCATCGATGGCTGCAAACGTCGAGGACGCGCCCTCCCCTGCTGCTCCTCGGTTCTGTGAGTTGTAGTCGCCCGCACGCACCAGAGGCCCCAACCGATAGACATACGGAGGCGATGGAACGTGTACGGGGACCGGAGGCGGCGTGGCGGGGCCCGGAGGAAGGCGGCACGGCTCAGCCTGAGGCGGTTGGGTTGTGGAACCCTAGCTCGGGGGCAAGAGGCCTCACTCGGGATTTTGGATCGAGAGGCTGCCTCCTCGCTCAGGATTCGGGAACGAAGAGGTTCAGTCGGGTTTAGTTGGGCCTGGCCCAAGTACGTGGAGGACCAAGCGCTGCGATGACACGGAGCGATGCGCGACCAAGCAACCGACGTAGTGCGGCAGAAAACGGAACCAGCTGGTTCTTTTTAGATAGTACTAGCAGAAGTGCCCGTGCGTTGCACCGGGAAAACGAATCCAATTTACATGAAAAACTTTTTGTCATGCCTCACCGCATTTTTATCTTGGCCGAACATATTCACACAAGTTACAGAGCTGTTCTATAACAAAGGAATTATTTTCACCAACTATATTGACATGTGATCTTTACGCTCGTATCGACCACCGACTATATTGGCATGTGATCTTTACGCTCGTATCGACTTTTTAAAAAAAGACGGAGTTCCACTTTTCAGACACCTACAAGGACCCATATTTGCTATCCTGCTCAGATGAACTGCATGTAGTACCGAATCACTTGTCCTAGTTGTATGACATTTTCTTTAGACGGGTCAAATTATACAATTAACTAAAATTCATGTAAAAAATAAGGATGTCCGCTTTGTCCTTTTTTTCTGCTATTTTTTCCTTTTTCATTTTGTACTCTAATTAGAATATAAATATTTGCACATGAATAAATTCAACAATCTATTCATATTTTTAAGCGATGTAATTTAAATTAAATGCGACTTTCCTTACCGTAAGTAAAATTGACATTACAGATCAATTATTTGCGGTTGTAGCAGGTAACTTATCATCTACACACAAACAGCTAGGAACCAGATAGCAGTAAGATCCATATGTACATATCATCCACGCACACACATAAAGCTTGTGAGTAGAGGCACCAGCTACCAAGCACATGGGCGAGGAGCAGAGGAAGACCGGGACAAACTGATGGCCGGAGGCTGCTCAACGCATGCCTCATGCTAGCCTTGGTCGACGCAGGTGAGCGGCTCGCGACTCACCACCTCCTAAGTCCTAACCTGCTCCTCGACATGCCCTGGCCGACGCAGGCGCTGGCTCATCGTGTCGCGCAGCCCATCTGCTCCCCATACGTGCCTGCTCTCACCGACCTAGAGGCGCCGGCGGGGCTGAATCGGCCGCGGCGGCGCGTCCCTGGCCGGAGCACCGCACCGATCTCGTCATACTTGCGAGGCGCTCCCGTCAGAATCCAGAAGCCCGTTGTCAGTGTATCTTTTTCACGATGCATGTATCTACTTCTTCTCCATTACCAACCCCTTTCTCTGTATCTGTATCCTTTTTTTTGCGAATGTTCTGTATCTGTATCTTTGTATGTACCAAACCCAGCAGCGGGCACTGTGGCAGCTGGCAGTAGCAATTAGAACCAGAAATCGAGCTAGGTAGCAAATTCAAAGAACAAAATCAACTGATGCTAAGAAAATTGGGAGGAAATCCTACCTGTCGTTTTCGTCGTCGTGGATGTGTCCGATGATGCGGGGAGGCACTGGCGACTGGCTATTGTGGTGGGCGGCCACGGATGCCATGGTTGAGGAAGGGAGGCATGGCAGCAGAGAGCCACGACCGATAGCCCTACTTGACCTCGCCGCCTCTCCATGGTCACCTCGGCTCCTGCGCGCTTTCACCAACTACTCCGATCCATCAATCCCGGCCAAACCAAATAAAAGTGCGAACGGTTTTTTAACTTACCGGTAGAATTGGTAGTAATACGTGGTTTGCTCTTTCTAGGTAATATGTGGTTTCGTGGGAGGGCAAAATAGTCCAAAAAAGTGTAGGTACTACAAGAAACACTCCTTCCTTTATTATTAGGTATAGATATATACTAGTTGACTGCCCGTAGCGTTGCTACGGGATACATAATGTTTTTTTCTCCTCTCACATGTTTAATTTAACTTTTTTGGAAAATTAAAGGAATAACATTTTCATGCAAATAAATCAATTTTTGTCTTTGGTAAATTTAATTATTTTCTTCTTATTCTCCTTTTTTGGAGTTTTAGTGAATAAGATAATTTAGTTCTGCGAATTTTGATATCTACTTTTTAGCAGTTTCTTAATGTTCCTTTTCTTGATTATTCTTGCTTGTTCTTGTATCCCTCTCTTATTTTCTGACTAAATATCTAGTGAACTGACCTATACATAGGACCAAAACTACAAGTGTCGATGGATATTGCACTGTTTCGTACCTATTAACGACATGTCTATAAAGACATTTTCCAGAGCAGTGTAACTAACTTTTTCCCTCAAAACTTTAAGTAACACCAAGTGAAGATGTTATTGTTTGAACTTGAATGAAAATGCATAACACTTGCCTTCACTTTATGCAATCTCCTGTTTCCCGATGTGTTTGTGTTTTCAACAGATCACAAGTACAGAAGCCATTCAGACACCAGATCGCATAGAATGCAACGACTTTCAGGAGTAGCTTTTATTCATTATTTTCTCCCAATATGGCAGAACTACGTTGGTATCTCAACTCACAAATGCTATATCATTATTTTGTTTGATTCATGCCAGATGAATTCATTCTTTGTCCCCTCAAGAAAGGTGCACGCATTAGAGATTAGCCTTTCATTTCCAACAATTGCTGCTACCTGGGGAGACTCTAGCGCTTCCCACCTTCACTAGGGAGAGTTCAGAATATTTTTAGGCTTTCACCACTTTGATATTCCCTTTGCTAGAAGCAACTGCATCAACTGTGAGTGAAAGGAGAAAAGAACACAACGCATTCATGAGTAGAAAACAGCGCAGGATGTAAAAAGAAGTCAAAATAGTCTGAAAGATTCAGAACGACGTCAACTAAAAATGAAACTAAACTAAATAAATACTTGTTTACGTGGCTGTGTTAATTGAAGATCAAGCACCCTTATTATCTCATCTCACATGAAAAGAGTAAACCAATTTCACCTTCTAGCATTCCAGCTAGTAGCTTTAATATATATTTTTCAGAAAACTCTAGACCGTAAACGATCAATACTAAGCAGAAGGATTTGTTTGTACGAATATCCAATTCGCTGCAAGTCAAATACCCGGTTAATGATACGCATCCATCGTAAGCACTTCATAGAACACCAATAATTCATCAAACGTCAGGAATAAGTTCTAAGAAGGATCGCATTTTCTCAGAAATCATCAAGCTTAACCCGCAACCGGTACTGATGTTGTTTCTCACCCCGTACCTAAGCACCGAAAAGGGAAAATCTATCACAAAATGCATATATTTCAGTTCAACAAACATCAAGGTCAAATCTGGATATGCTATGAAAGTATTCATTACATTACATTATATTCAACAAACGGCGTTCTGGAAAGAGGAAAGCAGAATGATGTCAATTCTCATATGCTTTTGGAGTATGGACCTATTTACCGAATTCAGAAAACAAAAATCAGCACTTGGCTCACAATTTAGAGAATACTATATGTAATAGCTTACTGTTAAGATGACACTCACAGTAAAAATTGGTAAAAACTGAAATTGTAAACTGGATGAAGATGCTTACTGATGCATCCCATCAGGATTGCTTCCCATCAAGTGGCCATCTTATTCAATTTCTCCAAACATTGACAAAAGATAATTATAAAGTGATATTGTGCTTACATATGCAGTAGTACCCAGATGGATATGTGAATTCCAGATTCAGACCATGTCTTGATTATTTTAATGCAGACGTACTATCAATTGTTCTCACAAAACCATCACATTTTAGCTTGTTAATAGTTACTACATAATATACATATCCGTGTGTAGATTTAGACTGAAAAATGAACTAAAATTAAAGAATCCAGGATTCAATAATAACATAAGATATGCCAACTTTGGAGTAAAGAATTAGATGGAGAAAGTCATGAGTGCATGTGTGGTGCGAGTCGTGTTGTTTGTAGTTACTGGAGACATGTGGAGGTCCAGAAATGCTAGGTACAAACACTGTACACATTTCTGTGAACATAAGTAAAAGGGGACTGACCAAGAAGAAACCTTCCACAAGGCAAGAAACCTTTACAATGAAAACTTTTGGCTCTCCCTGTCAAGATATGTACCATGCATTAATTATGAGATTAGCTCGTACAGTTAGATTCTTATGGATAGATTCCATTTTTAGATGTACAAAAAAGTTTGGCTTTCCCATGTAATTTTTTGGACCGAAATAATCCTTAAAAGTGCAAAATACCTGTGCACAGGGTGCTAGGCCCAAGCAAACCTTCTTAGAAATGAAGTTTGAATCACATAAATAACTCCACAATTGCATTTCCAAAACAGAAAACTAAATAAACCTACCGACAAAACAACTTGAGCACGTGTGGGCTATTCTGGATTTCTTTTCCTACCTCCTTCAGTACTTGCACTTGCCGGTAGGGGGTGAGAAAGCATCTGGAATTATGATATAGTCAGCACATGTACCTTCCAATGAAACTGATTGTGAATAAAAAACATAGCTGGAAGTAAATGCCTTAGAATATCAGCATCTGTGGCGTCACAGTTGCGGAAGGATTTCAAGTACTATCTCTCTCTTTTTTTACGAAAGCAACAACGCTGCATACATTTGATTAAGAGAAAAAACCACAAGGTTAAGGTGTTACAGAATTCTGAAGTTTCAGTCAGCAGTTAATTGTACAGAGAGCAAAAGGTTACAGGTTACAGAGTTCAGTTAGCAAGCAGGCAATGGGCAATCACTCGTCAATCTAGATAGCTCTTTTGAAACCGGCACAGCGCCAAAAGAGTTCGTCAGCGATCTTGTTGCACACCCTGAAGAAGCTGGTGAACATTAGATTGAAGATTCTGTCATTGAGTTCACACCGTCTTGCTTGTAGGCTGTTCTTCTGCACATCCAGCCACCAAGTCTCCAAGCTGGGGGTTTGCAGAGTTAGCATCAGATGGAGGGGAAGTGAACACAATTTTCGTTGACAAAAAACATATATACCGGCGAGCTCCACACTGACAGGGGCGTCCTCCACGTCTGTCGTCGGCGACAAGCAATTTTCGCGGATTTTGTGCCACCGCATTGGGCAACGGCGGAGACGCTCGTCAGCACGAACAAACAACAACAGACAGGCAATAATAACAGCGACAACTTGTGTCCCCCGACCCGCAAAAGAAAAAAACTTGTGTCCCCCGACGCTCGGATACGGCGGCACCGGGCGCGTGCAGAGCAATGGCAGCACATACGTCCCCGTAGGGCGCATCGGTGGGGAGGCGTGGAGGGTTGAGTGCAGGCACATGGAGTGGGACGGGAGCAAGGATGCAGTGTGGCCGACCGGCCCTGTAGGATGTGGCGGGCGGCGAAGCAAGGCAGGCTCGGCGAGTGGCTCATGGCGCAGGGCGTCGATGTGGGAAGTGGAGGACGAGGTAGGCGCGGTGTTGGCCGATCCGCGGAGGAGAGAATCACGCGATGGGGATATTTGGGTTAATGGCGGCGACGTGGTGTGAGAGATTCACGCTTGGGGCCGGCGTGATGTTTGGGCTAAAACGTGATTCGTTATGCGTGGAGGGGGGAGGGAGTGGACGGAGTGCGACGAAGGGATAGACAGGTTGACGACGGAACATAATTTTCGTTTTAGGTAGTAGAGATACATAGAGATATACGGCGAAGGGATGGACAGGATCAGCAATAATATATATTAATGAAAAAAGAAAAATAACACCTAATTTCAAGTCAAATCCTAAAGAAAAACATAACGGTTGCATTAAAAGAACCGTGACCACAACTCAAAGACACAATATTTTAATTTTGTTTCATTGAGTTTCATTGGGTTTTAAAGTCCATCATTATGTTTCGTTGTGTCTTCAAATTTAGGATCTAAATTTTGTCGAAATAAAACTTTTTGAGCTGGCTTAAAAGATACTTTCAAAATAAATACTCATGTTAAACGGATTGCTAATCTGATATTTATTTTGAAACATAATGATTTTTTTAAATCCAACACTATAAAGCAAAAGAGAGTACTAGAAAGTGGCAGGGCCTTTGGATCCAAGAAAATGAACAACTCTTATTCATTTGAGGTGGTAGTGACCTCATCTATACACTACTCCTTTCGTCCAGGAACAAGTGACTTGGATTTGGCTGAATTAGCATGTGCATGTAAATTTAGACAAATGCAAGTCACTTATGTAAAATAAAGATGTTTTAGCTTTGTGAAGCTAATTTATCTAGACCACTTTTATACTGTAGGTTTGAAGAGGTTCCGAATGAACCTACACATTAAAAAGGGTCAGATACATTCACCTCAGAAAGCTAAAACATCTTATATTTTGAAAAGGGGGGAGTAGAAGCTAGTGGTTCTAGCATTTACACTTTGTATAGGTTCAGAAATCTGTTTGAAGCGTGTTTTATTTCGCTAAGTTTAGAAAAAAATGGATTAGCGATCTGGTGCCCCTCGTCCCTCTAGCCAAGAAAACTCTAAGGGAAACCTCAAATCCCGAGGGATCGAGCGATGGCGGTGTTATGTGCATCATTCCCCTCTTGAGGGCATCGCTTTTGGAGTTCTCATCGACTATAGGGATCAGCGGAGGCCCTGGGTTTGGTGGAGGTGGTCATCTTCTCCGTCGAAGGTGGCCGACCTGCGGCTGGTTTGGCAGATCTCGCGATCCGTCTTCCAGTCCCAGCAGCGAGGCGGGGAGACATAGGTGCCGGTGAAAACCGAGCCATTGGCAAGCGATGGCGGCATTACCATGTCGTTACCCTGATGAAGGCATCGCCGTGCACCTTGTGTCGACCTCAATCGTGCTACTCCGAGGGAAACCCTAAGATCTTCAGGTCAGGCGATGGCGGTGCCACGGTGTCGGTATCATGTTCTCTCCTGGTAGCATCGCCCGTGGAGCAGCGCTAGACGGAAGCGGTAGGAGGGTGGAGCGGCTAGCGCGCGGGGGGTGGTGCTTCTTGGCACCGAGGTGGTGTCGGTGGCTGGTGTGGCGAGAGTCAGCGCATTGATCTACATGCTGATGATCGGTTGGCGGAAGATTTTGAAGGCGACGACATTGATACATTGCAAATGTATCTATAATTTTTGATGTTCCATGCTTGGTTTTATCTACTTTCTTGTGTTTTTTCCACACTTTGGAGTACTTTTCATATGATTTCTTGGACTAACCTATTAACAAGAGCCATAGTGCCAGCTGCCTGTTTTCTGTTGTTTTTGGTTTCAGGAAAGTCAGAAAATGAATATTCTCGGAATTGGACGGGACAAAAGCCAAACTCATTATTTTACCGAGGGACACCTGGAGCCAGAATACGATACGGAGAGGGGCTGGGGCCCAGCCACACCACCTGGCCCGTGCGGCCAGGCCTGGCCCGCGCCAGGGGATGGTGTGGCCAGCCCAGGCACCCCCTCGGTCTCTCCTTCCGCCTATATATTGTCTCTGATACGGAAACCCTAAGTACCCGATCAAAATTCCACGAAAGAGTCTGTAGCCGCCGTCATCTCCATCCCTAGATCGGGAGGGATCTGAAGCTCTTCCCGGCATCCTGCCGGAGAGGGGAATTCACCCTAGAGGCCTTCTTCATCATCATGCAAGCCTCCGGTGTGATGCGTGAGTAGTTCATCTTTGGACTACGGGTCCATGTAGTAACTAGATGGCTGGTTCTCCTTCTTTGTGCTTTCATGTTTAGATCTTGTGAGATCCGTTTAGATATTTCTGGTGTTAATCTTAATGCTTCTTCATTTGAGAACACTTGATTCTTTTTCTTGCTTCTTATGCCTAACTTAAAGGCGTTAAAGAAAAATACTTATTGGGAGATAATTCAAAAGTTTTAGATGAGTCTTAGAAGTTATTACCTCAGTAATAACCGCTCCTTATCCTTTTTATTTGCTTTTTGTGCCAAGAGTAACCTCTAATGAGAGAGAAGTAATGATTAGGAAAGTTGCTGTCCCGAAACAGATTTCTGTGCTTCACCATAAAAATTCGTGTAAAATATCTATACGTCCTTTTGAGGCGTGAATTTTTGTGCTTCTGCCCCAGGTTGTTATCTAACTTTCGTTAGTTTAATACTTTTTGATTTGAGCAGTAGAAGGTCTTCAAAAAATTCATATTTACCTGCTGGTCTGTTTTGACAGATTTCTGCCATTTTCTGCATTTGCTTCTTGTTGGTTCCTTTTTGAGTTCCTTTGAGGAATTGAGCTTTTTGAGGGAAGTGCTACATTAGCTTGTGTTTTAATAGAAGTTTTATTGGTGTTAGAACTGAACCTAAATACCTATTATCTTGAGTGCACTAATGTTGCTAATAAAGATTGTGTGAAGTTTTGTATGAAGGAAAATTTTCAGGTGTATGGAAGGAATGAGTAATGAGATGAAGGATGGACTAAAGCTCAATCTTGGGGATGTCACGTATGTCACCCCAAGAAATATCCAAGAAGTACATGCGTCTTCATCAATAAAAATTACAGGTTTCTTCCAAACGCTTCATTTTTATTGTTTCATGCACAGTGATACATCCATTTTGCATCACTATTCTATGTCTTAATTCACTATTATTCATTGATATATTTCATATTGAGAGGTGATACTTCTGTTATTTCATCTGTTTTTGCATGGTTGATGACTTTTGGAGCATGGACCGTTGCAGTCAGAATTCTGATGGAAAAGGTGCTGTTTGGAGGCAAAATTCGCGAAGATCAGAAAATCCGGGAAAATATACGGAAAATACTATTTTTCTAGAAGACTAAGGATGCCAGAAGACGGAGTGGAGATGGGCCACAGGGGGCCCACACCACCCCCTGGCGCGGGCAGCCCTAGGCCATGCCTGGAGGTGCTGTGGCCACCCTGGCCCACTCCAGCCTCTCCCCTCTGGCGTATATCAACCTCCCGAAATCCTAAGACTCGGGGAGCGACCATAGAAAGATTCCGCCGCCTCTGCGGGGCAGAAAACACCAAGAGAGAAATATCTCTCCGGCAGACAGATTTCTGCCGGGAAAATTCCTTCCCGAAGAGGGGAGATCATCGCCATCAACACCACCATCAAGCTGGACTTCATCGGGATCATCATCACCACCATCATCACCATCAGCACCCTCATCACCATCTCCATATTGCTGTAACAATTGTGTTGAATCTTGCATAGTTCATAGGGGAAACTTTCTCGGTGTTGATTACTCTTTGTAGTTGATGCTATTGAGTGAACCATTGAATTATTGTTTATGTTCAGATTGTTATACATCATTATTCCATCTCTGATCATGATCCATATGATGTCTTGTGAGTAGTTCGTTTTGTTCTTGAGGACATGGGAGAAGTCTTGTTGTTAGTAGTGGAGTGGTGTTGAGAAAGATTCAATAGATTGTTATTTAAGTTGTGGTGTACTTTTTCTAGTGGTGTCATGTGAATGTCGACTACATGACACTTCACATATATGGACCTAGGGGAATGCATTGTGTATTTGGCTACTAATCGTAGGGGTTGCCGGAGTGACAGAAACCTGAACCCCCGTTAGGAAACCATTGCACAAGGGACGTAAGGGTCTTAGAGTTTAAAGTTGTGGTTAGGTTTCTACCTTAATTACTTTCTTGTACTTACGGATGTTTGCAAGGGGTATAATCACAAGTATGTATTAGTCTTGGATGGGGCGGTACATTAGCACAGGTTCACCCACACAACACTTAGCAAGCTAAAGAAGATTAATCAACTATATGAAGCGAAAGCACTTAACAGTCTTCCCATGTGTCCTCAAGAACGTTTGTTCATCTTAAGTAATACAACTGGCTTGTCCTTTGCTGCATAAAGGATTGGGCCACTTGCTGCATTTATTCCAACTGTCTTTTATTTACTCGCACTTTGTTTACTTGCTTTATCGAAAACCCCTAAAAATCCGTTTGCTAAGTATTTGCAGAGAATTCCTGATCCATACCACTAGCCAGCACCTTCTGCTCCTCGTTGGGTTCGACACTCTTACTTATCCAAAATACTGCGATACACCCCCTATACTTGTGGGTCATCACATAGTTGTTGTTTTCTTGGAGCGTCTTATTTTTTGTTTTCGTTTTGGTTTTTCGTTTGCTTGGTTTGCTTAGTTTGCTGAATAAATTGGTTGGACCCCCTCTTTCATACATTGGTTTTCAAATAGTTTGGTTCGGATTGGAAAAGAGTAGGAAAGTTCATGCTTAAGTATTGAAGAGAGCTTGTTTTTGACTGTGGCCTATGCTTTATCATGCCATGCTCGATATTGTTTTGGATTTATGCTTACTATTCTTTGTTGTAGCATGACTTGTTATAAACAATTGAGATTGCTTAATGTGCCTTTGAAGAATTATGCGTTGTTTTAGCATATTAAAGCATAGTATTATGGTATTCTCCTTTGATGCTTTATTTGGGTTGACTTGGTGCATGCTCACACCATGTTATGACTATCCCAAGTCACCATAGCCTTGATGATCATTTAGTTTTCGACTTGTAGTATCACTTTATGCTTTGATCAATGATGTTTTGTCGCTCTGCATGATTATGGCCATTATTGCTTCTTAGTTTGTCGCTCCTAGTCTTTTGCTAGCCTCCACAACCAAGTATGAGTTCCACTCATGCATCCAACTCCAAAAACCAAGTTATTCCAAAGAGTCCACCATACCTACCTACTAGCATATGCTATTCCAAGTATATTCATGTTTTTATCTACCTTCCAAATTAAACTTGTTATGAGAAAACTAGTGATTAAAGCTCTCACGAACTTGATGGCACACTTTACTTTTCTTGCCCTTAATAAACTTGAACCATTGTGTCGTCTATGTTGTATATGCTTGCACTTATTTGTTGGGGATTAGCAGAACCATGCTGTCATGGGGAACACTTTTAACATTGCACTTTTACTTTGTACCTAGTTGATATCATGCTCTTTTGTCTATGGATATCGCCGGTGTGAAATGAAAGGGGAGCTTGTAAGTCCATGGAGTTATGTATATGTGTTAGAGAAACGCCTGGGCCGCTGGTCTAATTCATACTGACATGGTGGAAACCTGCAGCGTAACCATAATGAGCTGTCTATGAAGCATTCTTCTTATAGAAAAAGAGTCAGATATTGAGAAAAAGAGAAAAAGAAAAAAATATTATGAAAAGAGGAAAGAGAGAAAAAAGCACCATATTCCCATGGTAAATAAGAAGATTGCTGAGATGCTCGTTGTCTGCTTGCCTTGTCATTTTGATATTGGGATTCTTCCGTATCATCGGGCAAGGGGTACCCCGTTGGAGGTTCTCTATGATACACATGTACTTACGATGACAAGAAATTACCGGTGACTAAACTTGAGTAGCATGAGGAGCGGCCCTCGTATTCAAGGGACATGAGATTTCCAACTTATACTTTGTCAAGCATATACACCATAGCTTGTTCACTTTAACCTTAATCATTTCAAGATGCTTATGATAGGGGCAATGAGAGCTGAAAGCTCTTAAGTACCATAATTTTTGGAAGATCTTTATGAGACTTGAATCCCTACTTTCTTCTATGAAGGCCTTTCTTCCCCTTATATATTGAGTCTCCACCTTCTATCTTTATGCACTTACTTTGAGAGCATAGTGGCCATTCTTAGTTCTATGTGCATTGTCCCAAGACTTGTTGATTTATGCATACCTTGATATTGCGTGTTTTAAACTATTTGTATCTAGTCACTCTTATGAACTTTGAAGGTGTCCTATGCATTTATGTTTGCTACTCTATGAGGGACAAGATGAATAGTACTATGCTATGTTTTCTTTATGTGAAACAAACAAACGTCTTGCAAAGTATTGTTATTCATGAATCTTTTGTTTGTGCCTTTTCATGTTGCAACATAGGTTCTTTGTCTTATAGCTAGAACTTTGTCTTTCATGTTATGATTGAAGTACTATGATCCCAACTTTGAATGTTTTACAAATACTTTGATCAAGTTTATGATGGTGCATGTCACCTCAAAAATCATTTTTTCTTTTTATCACTTACCTACTCGAGGACGAGCAGGAGTTAAGCTTGGGGATGTTGATACATTGCAAATGTATCTATAGTTTTTGATGTTCCATGCTTGGTTTTATCTACTTTCTTGTGTTTTGTCCATACTTTCGAGTACTTTTCATATGATTTCTTGGACTAACCTATTAACAAGAGCCACAGTGCCAGCTGCCTATTTTCTGCTGTTTTTGGTTCGAGGAAAGTCAGAAAATGAATATCTCGGAATTGGACGGGACAAAAGCCAAAGTAATTATTTTACCGAGGGACACCTGGAGCCAGAATATGAGATGGAGAGGGGCTGGGGCCCGGCCACACCACCTGGCCGCGCGGCCAGGCCTGGCCCGTGCCAGGGGGTGGTGTGGCCAGCCCAGGCACCCCCTCGGCCTCTCCTTCCGCCTATATATTGCCTCTGATACGGAAACCCTAAGTTCCCGATCAAAATTCCACGAAAGAGTCTATAGCTGCCATCATCTCCATCCCTAGATCGGGAGGGATCTGAAGATCTTCCTGACACCCTGCCAGAGAGGGGAATTCACCCTGGAGGCCTTCTTCATCATCATGCAAGCCCTCGGTGTGATGCGTGAGTAGTTCATCTCTAGACTATGGGTCCATGTAGTAGCTAGATGGTTGGTTCTCCTCCTTTGTGCTTTCATGTTTAGATCTTGTGAGCTCCGTTCATGATTAAGATCATCTATTTGTAATTCTGCATGTTGTGTTTGCGGTGATCCGATGGATATTGAGATGCTATTTCTGATTGATTATTGATTCTATCATGTCTTTGTTATTTGTGATCTTGCATGCTTTCCGTTGTTAGTAGTTATCTTGGCCAAGTAGATGCTAGCAACTCCAAGAGTTAGTATTTATGCTCGATAGTGGGTTCATGCCTCTGGTAATCTGGGGAAGTGACAGAAATCTCTAAGGTACTAGATGTGTTGTTGCTACTAGGGAGAAAACAACAATCCTTTGTTCATAGAACAATCGTATTGTTTACTTTACACGCAATTCGTAATGCAATTATCCGTTGCTTGCAACTTAATACTGTAGGGGGTTCGGATGATAACCTGAAGGTGGATTATTAGTCATAGATGCAGTTGGATGACGGTCTATGTATAATGTTGTAATGCCCAACCGAATCTCAAAGGAGTCAAGATGATTAGTATATGCTTGTATAATTTCTCGATGTTTGTCAATTGCCCCGCTGTAATTTGTTCACCCAGCATGTTATCTATCTTAAGGGGAGCCACCTCTAGTGAACTATGGACCTCGATCCTTTCTTTTACTTTCAATCTACAAACTGTTTACTGCTTTGTGTTTACTTTCTGCAAACTATTACTTTCTTACATTCGATATGTTTAATCCTTTGTTTTCAGCAAAACCGGTGACATTGACAACCTCATCGCAAGTTGGGGGCAGACTTCTATGGTTGTGTTGTGCAGGTCTCCACGTTGCTGCTGGCACCGGTAGTGCGCCCTACCAATGTTCAGCTAGCAACACCTTTGGGGTGTTTCCTTGCTCCTACTGGTTCAATTAAACCTTGGTTTCATACTGAGGGAAAACTTGTTGCTGTGCTCATCATATCTTCCTCTTGGGGTTCCCAACGAGCTCGATATATTTTGGGCCATCAGACATCCAGAGCATGTGCGTGGGCGCAACTCCGTGGATATGCTCTGCGGTTCTAGGACTCCTTTCACTTGAGTTCGTGCCGCCGTGCCAAGGCACTCCAGCTTCTCTTGGCGAGTGGCAATAGTGTGGGTGACCATGGGGGGTCGAAACAGGTAGATAGGGGTTTGATAGATCTTGTTGGGGAGCTGACGATACAGTTATCGTTTTTTGCTTAGTGTTTAGCTTGGGCGATTCTGCTTTGTATGATCTTTGTAATGACTTTTGCCAAACAATGTGGTTCTAATAATAAATAAAGGCTATGTGCATCGCTTGATGCAGAGGGCGGGGCTCCGCTCCCCATTTCTAAAAAAATGGATTATATCTATTGGTAAATCCTATGTAACTTTATGGAACTTTTTTTCGAAACGAGATAGAAGAGTTACCTTTCATATGGAAAAATCTACTATAAGGCACCGCATCACTCATGCTCCCGTGCGCGTGCGAGAATTCAGATAAACCCACCGCTACCCCCCAACACAACTGCTCAATTCATTAGTTCTGGTTGCCCATTATCCCCTCGCAAGCCCTCTCCACCACATAATCTCTCTCCCTCTCTACCTCTCCCCTGAAACCACAACGGGGAGAAACGAGATAGGGAAGAAAAGAGGAGGCTAGCACCATCGAGCATAGAATAATAGGCCATCGCCACCATTGAGCACAGTGGGAGAAGCCACCTTATTCCATAAGTCTTGGTCAGTTTTCTTCTTAAATACCCATTTGCACTAGATGGATCTTGCCACGGAACTCCACTCTCGGCTTGGATTATATATCCATTTGGTCCGCTATCGGCCATTCCACACGCTGCCTAGCCCATCAAGCAGATCAACCAAGTTGCAAACTTGATTGTCATTCATGGAGTTTAACTCGGATCTCACAGTTCCAATCCATATCTCGGAATCGGTACTTCCCATCATGTCATCATAGGTAGCAGTCTCATCCTGTCTAGCAGAAGTATGTCACCATGTAGCCTGCTAGTCTTCGCGGTTGTGGTGCATTTATAGGCTTAGGCATAACGTCCGACTCAACATTCAAGGTTGTAGGCTTGCCCTTAGGCAACAAATCTCGAATTTCTTTGAGTTGCATCTTTCTCCCACTATCATTCCGGCAAAGAAACTCTTTCTCCGGGCAGACAACATTTCGAGCAACAAACACTTCACACTCTTCAGGGTTGTAGAAGCAACAACCTAAGGTTTCCATAGGGTAACCTATGAATACTACCTTATCCAACTTAAGGTGAGCTTGTCGGACTGGAGTCGCCTTACAAATGCTTCACATCCCAAAATATTCAGACTAGCCAAGATAGGTTTCTTGACCGTCCACATCTCATGTGGTGTCTTTGTTACCGACTTAGATGGTACTTTTTTTAGTGTAAAATTTGTGATCCCTAGACAATAACCCCAAAATGACAACGGTAGATCCGTCTGAATGAATCATCAAACCTCACAATGTCTAACAAGGTTGTATTCCGTCTCTCCCACACACTGTTTCACCGCGGCATTCTTGGCAAAGTGAGGAGTCGAACTATTCCACAAATCTTGAGGTGACTATCAAACTAATGGCTCATATACTTACCTCAACGATATAATTGCAGAAACTTGATATTCTTATCGAGTTGATTTTGTACTCTATTCTCAAATTTCTTAAACTTTTTAAAGTTTTCCGACTTATGCTTCATCAAGTGGATATATCTATACCTATTGAAGTCATCGGTGAACGTGACAAAATAATCGAAGCCTTCTATGTCTATCATGCTCATTGGAAAACATATTATCACTATGTATCGGCTACAGTAGGTCGGACGCTATATCGAACGACTCCAAGCCATGACAAAGTAGACATTGCCATAAATCATTCTCACTAAGATCATTTGGCTTTATCTTTCTGACATTTATGTTATAAACTAATTTACATTCAAGATTTAACAAAAACAGTCAATCGTTGAAATATAATGAACAATCGTTTGTCTTAATATTCGACTCATAACCTTGCTTCATCAAACATGAAACAATATGATGTTTTGACTTAACAGAGGAACACAATAGCAATTATCAAGTTCCAACATGAATTTTTAAGGTAAATGGATGTGTATCATTCCTACGGCTAACGCGACGATTCTTGCTTTGTTCCCAAAATTTGATGTGAATCTCCCATCTTTCCATGCTCCTATCTCTTACTAGTCCTGCATAGCCATCCTTCCGCAAGTGACTTAATTTTTGCGTCCAAGTCGTGCCTAGCATTTCTGTAGCATCCCGAGTCGATGATTTGAATAGTAAAAGGTACTCCCAATGTTTTAAAATATAAGATGCTTTAGCTCTTTTTAAAAATACATGTATCTAGATGCATTTTAGTGTTGGAATTTTTCCTATGAACACAAGTACTCCCACGGAGTATGACACATAAGCTCCACCCGCGTGGAAGTTTTGCGGTTGACTAGTATCCGTCAAGGCTTTATGTCAATCTAGATTCGCAGCAAACTTGTAGTTTAAGGCGTAGTCTACTGTACAAGTTGCGATCTAGTGTAACATGAAGTCTAGGTGGAAGTTCAACTTAAAGTCTTCACTGTAGTGCGCGGCATATAAAATAATGATTTGAAACCATAGACAAATTTTGTGTGCCTCTAGGATCTGATGGAAGATTGTTAGAATTTTGTCTAAAAATAGGCCTACCCCATTTATAATAGGCCAATAGTTTCCGAAATCATAGAGACCCACTTGGCCCATTCATGCAAGGAAAGAGGTGGGAAAAATTTAGTTCAACATTGCTAGTTGAGTGGAAGTTGAACCAGGTTATAAAATGAGATTTTCCACAAATTGTACGAGTTTGAGAAGAGAAGATATATACACGCGCGCTCCTCCTCCTCGCCACGCCACACGTGTTGTGGGAATCTCGCCGAGCCAAGCTTTGTTTTGGCACACATGAATGAAAGATGTACAGTCTGCGTTAGCTTTAATATAAACTTAGTGGAGGATGAGTGGCTCATTAATCCAAATTCAGCGGAGGCTGCTCGGCTTCGGCCGCAACATATTCGTTTTGCCTCTCATCTCTTTTCGTCTCCCTGTGCCACTGTCCACCTCCCGATTCATTGTACCTCAGGCTCTACTAATGACCGCCTGCATGACGCCATCTCGGTGGTTAGTTTCACTCCTCTCTTTCCCCGAGCTCTAGGGTTGAGGGGACTTTCCAATCTCTGTGACGACACATTAAGGTACTACGAGATGGCGGTGGCGGTCACTGCTCTTGCAACTCACATGACTATTGTGTTTGGTTTGGATGTGCCCATAGTGGGACTGATTGAAGTAGGAGGCTGTCCATGACAATGAAAGATTTCCGGCTCAACGATGGGCGTGCGTGCATGATGACTGTGAGTTGTTTTTGTATTTACTCAGTCCATTCTAATATGAATTTTGTTGCGTGAATTTATTTTCCATCTTGTCCATGCATGATTGCCTACGATTAAATGGCAGGCCTATATCTATAAAAAAATTACAGGTGTAAACTGAAGCCTGGCACGAAAGCTGGTGTACACGATTTGATAGAAGATTTGAAAAGCTACTTGTGGATTGAAGAAGATAGGTTGCAAAAATTACGACTAAGCTTCTAGCTAGGAAGTGACAATTAGTCAAATTATCAGATCATTTTCTATGTCATTGTAGTGTGCTTAGCTGTGTAATACTAAAGTGAAAATAGCAAGTAAAATAAAATTTTCTTGTAATGCATGAAAAGTTGTGAATGTATAAGTTAGATCTACTATGTACTATGTATTTCTTTGTGATGGGATAAATAACTTATTAATACATCGGTCTGCTCAGTTGAGTAGTATGCAATGTTTTCCGGTGTAATAATGCAATGTTTTCCGGTGTAATAAATCACTGACTATTGTTATGGATGAGTGTTGCACATAATGATTGGAAGTGTAGAGAAAATATTATATGACTTGTTGAGTTCAGAGCAAAAATTCAAAGACTAATTTTCTTTAATTAGGTAGATCATCGATGGAGAGCTAACAACATTCAACGACAACATTTAGACATATAGCTCTATTTTGCAAAAAAGTTTAGCGTGCCCCGTAGTTAAAGTGCAATGTAGACGGCCTGTGTCAGACATATAGATCTATGTTACTTAGTGATTTCCTCATGTAATTGAACAAGTGATTTTCTGCATGATAACTTTATATCTTAGATATGCATGATGCAAACAAATATTGTAAGGCATATAGGTTTTGTCTTGCTTTTGTGAGTTTTTTAAAATAAAACATGTAAGAGAATTCAAATTTGGGTAAGATCAAATGAGTCATACGAATATTTATTTATACCCGTCACAAAGCATGGTGACTTAACTATGAAAAGAAAAAGAAGCCACCCCAACTATGCTGATCGGTGGATACGGATTCCCTACCACACTTGTGTCATCTGTTTCACGGTTGACTATTTATGAGATGACATGGCATGATGAATATATACTTGGCCGAATTATAGTTTACTGATTGGGAACCTATGGTTAACATGGTAGGGCACCGTGTGGACCCTTGGCAAGGACGCTTATCCTCTTCGGCAACGTGCCTGATCCTAACCAACTCATCCTTAGCTAGCCTACCTATCTTCTCCATGGGATTGTTTTTACTTGCGGAAGGAACACATGGTGGTTTTGACAAACATCTCGCTCGTTTCTTTTGGGAGGGAGTGGGAGAGAAGAAGAAGTATCACCGGATTAACTGGCAAGACGTGTGCCGCCCAAAGGACCAGGGCAGTCTTGGGGTAATCAACACTAGGCTGCTCAATGTGTCACATATGACTAAATGGATCTAGAGGCTCTATGCCGAACCTCAAGACAGGTCGATGTGGGCTAGGATCATTAGAGCAAAGTACCTCAACGCCAACAACATCTTTGCGATGGAAAGCCAGGGTGGCTCTCAGTTTTGGCAAAGTCTGAATAAGATTAAGAACTGCTTCAAAGCAGGAGCCAAATTCTCGTTAGGAAATGGCTCTAGGATTTTCTTCTAGATTGATTGGTGGACGGGGATGCACCTCTAGCTGACAGATTTCCCAGACTTTATGAGATTTGCTCGGACTAGTCTATTTTAGTTTCACAGGCCTTTACTTCTGGTTGAAACCTTGCTTTCAGACGCTCTGGCCTGATGAGCTGGCACTTTGGGTGGTTTTCTGCCATGAGCTGCAATTGCTGGCCCCTTGCGAGGGGGTTGACAAGATTCACTGGACACTGAGCCATCAGGAGTGTTTTCAGTGTCCTCGCTGTATAGAAAACTTTCGCTCCGATAGCCATGGCCTTTTGCAAAAACCATTTGGAAAGATAGAACACTGCTGAAAGTCAAAATCTTCTGTTGGCAGCTGGCCAAAGATAGATTACCTTCGAGACACCAAATCAACTATAGAGGTTCCTCGGACGGCAAGTGTGCCCTCTGTGGAGAGACCGAAACGTCCTCTCACATTTTCTTCTCATGTCATTTGGCAGTTTTTATGTGGAGTGCTTTTCGTGAAATTGTTGGGCTTCAGTGGAATCCCACCTCTTTTAACCATGTTGTCTTCTTGCTTAATTCTGCCTCTAGTAAAGAGGCTAGTTGGCTTTGGATCTTAATTGCCGCCTAGTTGTGGCCCTTTTGGCAAATCCGTAACAAATTCTCAATTGAGAATACTTTCCTGCGTCAGCTGACTGCCTATTCAAAACTCTTCTCACTTTGCAGCAGTGGCGCCCGCTATTCTGGCCTGAAGATCGAGAAGCCCTGGACATGGTGATGGAGAGGATGTGCCAACAATTCAACCATTTGCATGAGTCAGCTGCTGGTCCTTGGAGTTCTTAGTCCTCTGTCGTGTTTAGCCTTTAGCTTCTCTTGTGCGTAGTTTGACAAGTGTTGTATGTGCTACTGGAACTTATGTTGGTGGACTTGTTTTATTTTATCTTGTCTTAGCTCCCAGCTCTGGATGAGTTGATGTGTGTTTGGTATCTTGTAAAGTTGGTGGGCTTTATTAATTTAAAGTCGTGATGACTTTTATCTCAAGAATTATAGTTTATCGTCGCATAAATACAAAAGGCATCCAGAAAATATGAGTTCCATCCTTACGGCCTGCAAAATCATGCAACAAGACGATATAGCCAACAAATCACAAGTATATATCTTGGCCAACTAATGGCTTGAAGGGCACAAAGTTCTTCAAAGTTTTGCACAGAGCTAATGTTAATTAAGAGTCTCCCAGAACCTGCCGCCATGAGGAAAATGTCGATCAGCGCCTTCCCCGGCGCATAGTTGCTTGTAATATAGTTCCAATGCCTCCTCTATTGTCTTGCCCTGCGATAGATGTCGTATTCTTTTCTTACATGAAGGTTGGGAACCGATGTAATCATCCCATGCCGATGTCGAGTCCCGTCGCATCTCCGCTACCTTCTCGTGTATCCTAGCGGCTAAGCGTGGATCGAAACCGGCAGCAGCCAGTAGCATCAGTCCGATAAGATCAGCCTCTATCTCTTCCCTTGTGCAATATATATAAGATAAATAAAACACATATGAGAGATGAGACTAGATAACATCTGGCATGAAATAATTTCATATACATGGAGCAACTAGGACCAGCAAGCTGAGTGTGCATGCACAATAATAGTATTATTTTCACTTCTGGTAAGAGTGCGAAAATGTAATGAATTCTTGTAAGGAGAATTCAACTAATTATTTAATTGGCATACATGAAATGCAACCGTGGATGAACTTACCTTCGTGAGAAGGGTGTTAGAGTATACGGGTACGCGGTAATTGAGGTAGTGTAGGATAGTTAGGACTCTAGCCTAACTTGTCTTGTACTCCAAGATGATCCCTTGTACGTCTATATATACTCGCCCATGAGGCTCAATAATACATCCATCATATTCCGTCAATCTCTCTTCCTCTCTATCCTTTTACATGGTATCAGCCTAACCACGATTCTCCTACCCTAGCCGCTCCCCCTTCCCCTAGGCGCCGCCGGCTCCCTACCACCAAACCCTAGTGCTGCCGCCCACCATGGCGTCGCGCTAGCCGCCGCACAAGCTTCCGCGTAGCGCCACCCCCGGGAAGGTCGATCTCCATGATCTCCGCCGGGGGCCGCACAACCCGTACGCAGGGTTCGTCCGCCGATCCGTGATCGGCTGCCCTGTAAGTCTATTTGTCCGATCTCTTGATCGGTTTTCTTTTTTAGTTTACCGATCTTAGATCGGATTGAGTCGCTCACCGCCGTCGGCATCACCGCGCCTCTACTCTGACCATCGGCATCGACGATCTACCACGCCCGTGCGTCTGCCATCTCCGCCGCTGCGTCTGCTTCGGCCGGCTGCTGCGCCCCGCGGCCGGCTGCTGCGCCCCGCGGCCGGCTGCTGCGGCTTCCTCGGGAGGCTGCCGTGGCCGACCCCCCTCGGATCGTCTTCGTCGTCATCGCCCGGGACTGCACAGACAATGCCGCCATCGACTCCGATCTACGCGTCGTCCACGCCATGGTGCATACGGCGCACCGTCGGTCTGATCAACCGGTCCCGCGCCCGTCTATGCCAAGCACGTCCCCGAGCATGCGCCTGCCACCGATCGAGCTATGGGTTGCCGCTGCGTCGCCCCTTCGGGTCGCAGCACCACCGCCTTGGTCTCCACCTACCGGCTGCCAACGCACCTCACAAGCGCGTACGTGCCGGTGGCCTCCAGCTACTGCCCCGACTCGCGCCCTGCAGCTACGCCGCGCCTTCGGGCCGTGGCATTGCTGCGCGCAGTCTACTTCGCCATGCCCACGCATCGACGCCCTCAGCCTCCACCGTGCCCTCTCCTACGGCACGGATCGCCGCCGTCTGCGCCCGTCTTCGTCGCCTCACCCGGTCCCACGACGCCAAGGCCTGCGACACCGTCCGCGTTGACCTCGTCCGCGTTGACACCGTCCGCGCCTGGCTCTACTTCGAGCACCGCCGCCGAGCTCCACTAGGTAACATGCAGGCTGACTTCTCACCATCGCAGTGAAGGGAATATGTCCGAGAGGCAATAATAAAGTGGTTATTATCTTATTCCATGTTTACGATAAATGTTTATTTTGCATGCTATAATTGTATTAATTGGAAATGTTAATACATGTGTGTTTAATAAACAAAAAGGGTTCCTAGTTATGCCTCTCTTATAGACTAGCTTGTTGATTAACAAGATGATCAAGGTTTCCTGATCATGGACATTGGATGTTGTTAATAACAAGGTCACTGCATTTGTGAAATGATGTGATGAACATTCATCCGAAGTATAGCACTACGATCAAGTCATTATGTTTACATTGCTATAACATCATACGAAGTAATCTTTATCCTTAGACCATGAGATCATGTTAATTGCTAACACCGGAAGAGTATCTTGATAACATCAAACGTCACACCGTAATAGGGTGACTATAAAGATGAGTTCAGTGCTACGAAGGTGTTATGTTGAAGCTCATGGATCAAGAGTGGAATTTGTTAATCCCGATGACGGATAGATATACTCTGGGCCCTCTCGGTGATATCACATTAAGATAGCTTGCAAGCAAGTGATGTGATCACTAGAATGTTATATCACGGAAACAAGAAAAGAGTGCATGTCGGTAACGAGATCAAACTAGGTATTTGGATACCGATGATCGAATCTCGGACATGTATTATATCATGAGACAAAGGAATTAAATTACAAGCGTTAAATGTTCTCACGATCACAGAAGTCATCGTTGAATATGAAGGAGTCAGTATGGATCTCCAGGTCCCGCTTCTGATTATTGATCTGAGAGGAGTCTCAATCATGTATGCATTATTCGCGAACCGTAGGGTGACACACTTAAGAGTTACCGGACACCATTTTGGAGCACATATGTTTCAGATGAAAGAATTGCAAAGCGCAGAAATTGTTTTGATAGAAACCGGAAATTGTTTCGGATGAAATTGCAGAAAGTGGTTATGCATGTGATATTGAAATATTACAAGGGGTTTTATGTGAATGTTTGTTAATTAAAGTAATTAACAAAATTCTGAATAAAAATAATAAAAGAGTTTTATTAAATGAGAGATCATTAAATTTGGAGAAATTTAATGCATTTAAAGTGGAGACTTTAAAAAAGAATGTGAAGGGGCATTTTAATGTGGAGGGGTTACCACCACATGAATGGGGGAGGTGAGGAGTCACCCCCCATGGGGCACCGGCCATGGGGAGGGGTACCCCCTCCTCCTATAAAAGGCCCCCCTCACTTCCCTTCTTTCTCACACCTTCTCGTGAAGGATCTCTCTCCCCCTCTAGTATTATTTCCCCATGGTCTCGGATTAGTAAGATACATGTTCCCGGTGGCATTTCGTCTGGAAGGAGTTGCTGCTTCCGCTGGATCGCTGGAGCGAGGAGGTGGAGGTTGTCCGGTGGCTTGAACGTGTGTGTGAGTATGGATGCGCTGCTGATTTGCGGCGCTTGGACTTCCACACGATCTTGAGATCAGCAAGTGTACGACTACATCAACCACGAGTTCCTACTCGTTAACAAAACTCGTTGTCTTCGAGGGTAAGTTCTCGATGGATGTATGTCCACCCGTTACTCTGTACCTAGTAGATAGATCTTGGCGTGTAGTTCTCGTCGTAGGAAATTTTTTGTTTTCTATGATGCGAACTCCAACAGTGGTATCAGAGCCTGATCTATGCGTAGGTGCTTTGCACGGGTAGTACACATATGTTTATATATGGGCGATGATGATCATGTTATTGCATCTTCTATGTATTTTGGATATTGGTGGCATAGTGGGATGAAGCGGCCCGGACCAACCTTACATGTTATCGTACATGAGACCGGTTTCACGACTGACATGCAACTAGTTTTGCATAAGTGGCTGGCAGATGTCTGTCTCTCCTACTATAGTCAATATCTGATTTACAACGAGTTGCTAATAACTTGGTTATCCTCGTTGTGGTTCCATGTTCGTAGGTAAGAACGGTTCTATCTTCGAAAGCCCTAAGCCACGTAAATTTGCAATTGATAAATTAGAGGCGTCTAGTTTAGATCGTTGCTGGGCTAGTGTCTTGATATGGTATTGTTGTAAGTAGATGTATGATAGATACTCTTAGAACACACTCAACGTGTAAGTTCCATAGACCTTGGCTTTACACACAAAGTAATGATAGAGATCATACCATGATACATATGATATAGATCAAATGCATGGACCATATCATCCCACTTTACACATTAGATATTTGCATATTACATTGCTAGTTTGGCGTTTTAGTAGCATTATAAGATGATCCCTCATTTAAATATCAAGATAAAATGTGTTCTTCCTTAAGTATGCACCATTTTATGAATCGTGTTTCGAGACATCACGTGATGATCGGGTGTACTCGACTCTACGCTTTCATACAAACGGGTGTAAGACAGTTTTACACATGTGAGTACTAAGGTTCTTACTTGGCGAGCCTAGCATGTACAGACATGGCCTCGAAACACGGACCGAAAGGTTAAGCATGAGTCATATAGTTGATATGATGCCCATATTGATGCTCGCCTTTGAAGCTACACTGACTCACGTGATGATCGGACTTGGTGTAGTGGATTTGGTTCATGTAATCACCAAAAAGGCACGAGGGATGTCTTTTTTGAGTGGGAGTTCATTTCTAATTTGGATTAGTCGAACTCAATTTGTCATAAACTAAATCGAAGTGAATTTGCATAATTTGTTGTAGTCATTAGCGTCTATTCACTACCTTATGCTTAGTTTTAATTGAGATAATAGAACTATAGAATTCTGGATATTTACTTTACGAACTGGTATCATATTGTTTTGAATGTCAATTTAAAGTTTATAAGTCCTATTGCAAACTTTCAGCAAACTCTATTTACTCCATGAAGTTTAATAAGTAGTATTAAATCATGCATAAGAATTCTAATGTTAGTATCTAAAGTATCATGTTTGCCTCCATGATTATTGATATTCAAAAGTTGTTTTAATATCAAGATTATATTGGAGCTGAAAATTGTTTCAGAAACCATCATGTGTGAAAGATATTGTGATATCTGAAACAATGTTTTTGGTTGCATTATGATAGAGTATAATTTAGCAAAATACATGTCCTCATATTGTATGAGAATTTGTGAAGGATGGAGATGCTAAGCATCCGGATCTCCCAAAAGGTTTTGGGAACTAAAATTATACTCGTCATTCTTCCTTATAGGATATAGTAGCTTGATCATGAAAGTTGTCATGATAAGGATGAATAGAAGATGTAAGTAAAATGTTTACTACACTAATAGACTACTAAAGAATGGATTTTTAAAAGAATATCAAACATTTGATGATGGTGATCCACTTCAAAGTGTAAGTCCAAAGGTATTAGTATTTGACTATGTACGCTTTGTACTATCTGTCATGTGAATGACACCACTATTGATGTTGATAGATTCTTTTAAAAGAAAAGGAATTGTTGAAAGAGAATCTATAAAATATTTGACAGAAAAGAAAAGGTTGGATATGTCCAACTTAGGTATGTAGAAGATATACATGTTATGGTTGTATTCCTTGCTTGTTAAACAATGTGGTTCTGAGGTATTGGATACCGGTATTGGATACCTAATTGGTTGGTATGAAGTGTCATACAGGACAAAGCAATTCATGAACTTTAATGGCCTAAGTAACTAGCAAGAGAATAAGTGATGGTGTTCATCGAAAACAAATAAAGTGTTATTGTGTTTTTCGTTGTCGTCAAACCTAGCCTTCAAGATTTGTTTTAATAATTGTTATTTTGTTCCGGTATTACGAGAACAATGGTTGTTCAAATAATTACCGTATTCCATAAAGGATGGATGAACTTTTACAAGTCTAGTGGGAGAAATCACATTCATAAACATTATTGCTAAAATGTCGCAAGACAAATGATTGAAAGATCACTTATGAAGTGACATCGTTGTTTAAATTATATTGGTAAGAAAACATGAAGAAACTCCATGTTGATGGAATTTTGGAGTCTTTGATTTTGATCAATGGACGCTTGTGAAAGTTTCCTCGAGATAATTGAAACTATGTCCATAGGCCAAAGAGGAACGGATGACTAACTTATTGGATATTATACATGTTGATGTATATAGTCTATTATATGTAGCCATATGCGATGGATCTTTTTGCTTTATATGCTTTCTCCAGAAATTTGAGTAAATATATCTATATATTTACTTAATAAGGAAAAAGTATGAAACATTTGAAAAAAATTCAAAGCCTTTCAAGATGAAGTGGAAAATAATTGTAACAAGAAAATAAAGAGTTTATGATTCGATTATAAAGGAAGATATTTGAGTTACATGTTTAGCAAAAACACCTAAGACTTGAGGAATTGTTCCATGATTTGTGTTTCCCGATAAACCATAGGAGTATGGCATATTCGAGAGATGAAATCAAACCATGTTTGACAAGGTAAGATCAACTGTGTCATTTATAAAACTGCCATTATGTTTTAAGGATTGAAGCTTTAGAGACTACCGCATTTACACTAAAGAGAGCACCATCGTGATCCATTGAAATGACATCATATAAGTTATGGTTTGGGATAAAACCCGAATTATCTTTTCTTAAATTTTGGTATGCTATGCATAAGTAAAATGTTTACAACCAAAGTCGGATAAGCACATCTTTGTAAGTTATCCCAAAGAATTTGTTGGGAATTTCTCCGTAACACCGAGGACAAAAGAGTTTGTTACTTGGAACCTCAAGTTTCTTGAGAAGGAATTTTTCGTGAAAAGTTAAGTGGGAGGACAATAGAACTTTGATAAGGTTGCTGAACCTTAGCTATATGTGCTAAGTAGCGCAGCGCCGGAAAGTGTCCCGGTGGTGGCCACAATGCTCATGGCTCCCGTGATTACAAAGGGTGTAATCTCGGAGATTAGAGTTCCTATTAAACCGTGTGGGTCGGTAAGAATCAAATAGTGTGGTTTGATAAGCAAGTCGTTATTGTTTTGACAATGATGAACCGACTACATGCAAAGAAGCGATGATGGGCCCTGACTCCATAAAATGACTAGAAGTCATAGAATCCGTGATAGTATCCATACACGAGAAATCAAGTTTTTGAACTTGGAAGACCCTCCGGAAAGGCATGAAGCCTATCGGTCATGTTTGGATCTATAAAGAAATAAGACATGGATGTTTAACATCTATGAAATAGTCGACATGTCGGAAAGAAGTTTACGACAATGTTCAAGGAGTTGACTATGACAAGATTTGATCTTTTCATAGCGATATTTAGTCTTGACGGATTAATCTAGCAACCACTACATATAATTTGATGTATGGTAGTTGAACAAACAAAACAATGTTCTTCTAATAGAATGGTTACCTAGGACGTGTACAAGACACGGTCCGAAGGGTTTTGTTAATTCAAAGGGTGCTAAAAGGGCATGCAAACTTCAATAGTTGAAATAAGCATAACGGAGTTGGAATCTTCACCATGATGAAACTGTTAAAAGAGTTTAAATTCATTGGAGATGATGAAGATGCTTGCATTTGCAAGAAATTAAGTGGGATCACTGGGACATATTTCTAATACATTATGTAGAGGACATATTGTTGATTGGAAATGATGTATCTTGTATTGACACAAGTTAAGAATTTCATTAAAATAAGATTTCGATGAAAGACTTGGGCAAACCCAGAATATTTAGCATCAATATCTATATGGATAGATTAAGGCGCTAATATGGTTGTGCCAGACATAAATATATGAGATATTGAAAGGCTTCAATATGGAAACAACAAGAAAGGTTCTTGCTGCATGGAAAGAATTGTATCATGATTCAAGTGTTTCAACACTTGGTGAGTAAAATCACATGAAGATTTTGATCGATTATACGATGATATGTATATATCCAAAATGTCCTATGCTCTAAATGTTATGAGCACATACCAGACTGATTCATAAGATGATCATTGGACGATAGTAAAGATATTCTTATGAGCTTTGGAAGAACTAATAATATATCATATATAAGTGACAAATAGTTAAAAGTAGTTCATTGTAAAGTGTTACATTGATACTATTTTTGTCACAAGATACAAATTAAATTTATCTCAATTTAGACTATGGGTGGCATAATGTAATGGAAAGGATGTTCCATGATGGATTTGGATGAGTTCCAAAGTTGATACATTGTGACGGATACTACAACAAAAGGCTAAGTATATAACTGCTATAGTAATCGCAAAGGAGGGCATTTGTGTTAAGTAGTTTGTTATCAAACTAGGTGTGGTTCAAAGTGGGCTAATACTATGAAGATATATTGTGTGACAATAATATCAACATAATTTAACCCAAACGAACTAAAGGTCTCACCAAAGGACCAAATTTATACAATGCCATCTCATTTGAGAATGAGTGATGCGTAGAGACGCAAAGACATGCAAATACACACGGACCTGAAACTGTCAGATCCGGAGATTATGTTAACCACTAGCAATCACGTATATGCAACACCAGAAAGCCATATGTGTTCAATACGCAAAGTTTTTCAAACTAGATTATTGACTCTAATGCAAGTGGGAGACTGAAAGGAATATGCCCGAGAGGCAATAATAAAGTGGTTATTATCTTATTCCATGTTTATGATAAATTTTTATTTTGCATGCTATAATTGTATTAATTAGAAACGTTAATACATGTGTGTTTAATAAACAAAAAGGGTTCCTAGTTATGCCTCTCTTATAGACTAGCTTGTTGATTAACAAGATGATCAAGGTTTCCTGATCATGGACATTGGATGTTGTTAATAACAAGGTCACAGCATTTGTGAAATGATGTGATGAACATTCATCCGAAGTATAGCACTACGATCAAGTCATTATGTTTACATTGCTATAACATCATACGAAGTAATCTTTATACTTAGACCATGAGATCATGTTAATTGCTAACACCGAAAGAGTATCTTGATAACATCAAACGTCACACCGTAATAGGGTGACTATAAAGATGAGTTCAGTGCTACGAAGGTGTTATGTTGAGGCTCATGGATCAAGAGTGGAATTTGTTAATCCCGATGACGGATAGATATACTCTGGGCCCTCTCGGTGATATCACATTAAGATAGCTTGCAAGCAAGTGATGTGATCACTAGAATGTTATATCACGGGAACAAGAAAAGAGTGCATGTCGGTAACGAGATCAAACTAGGTATTTGGATACCGATGATCGAATCTCGGACATGTATTATATCATGAGACAAAGGGATTAAATTACAAGCGTTAAATGTTCTCACGATCACAGAAGTCATCGTTGAATATGAAGGAGTCAGTATGGATCTCCAGGTCCCGCTTCTGATTATTGATCTGAGAGGAGTCTCAATCATGTCTGCATTATTCGCGAACCGTAGGGTGACACACTTAAGAGTTACCGGACACCATTTTGGAGCACATATGTTTCAGATGAAAGAATTGCAAAGCGCAGAAATTGTTTTGATAGAAACCGGAAATTTTTTCGGGTGAAATTGCAGAAAGTGGTTATGCATGTGATATTGAAATATTACAAGGGTATTTATGTGAATGTTTGTTAATTAAAGTAATTAAAAAAATTCTGAATAAAAATAATAAAATAGTTTTATAAAATGAGAGAGCATTAAATTTGGAGAAATTTAATGCATTTAAAGTGGAGACTTTAAAAGAGAATGTGAAGGGGCATTTTAATGTGGAGGGGTTACCACCACATGAATGGGGGAGGTGAGGAATCACCCCCCATGGGGTGCCGGCCATGGGGAGGGGTACCCCCCCTCCTCCTATAAAATGCCCCTCACTCCCCTTCTTCCTCACACCTCCTCGTGAAGGATCTCTCTCCCCCTCTAGTATTATTCCCCCATGGTCTCGGATTAGCGAGATACATGTTCCCGGTGGCATTTCGTCTGGAAGGAGCTGCTGCTTCCGCTGGATCGCTGGAGCGAGGAGGTGGAGGTTGTCCGGTGGCTTGAACGTGTGTGCGAGCATGGATGTGCTGCTGATTTGCGGCACTCGGACTTCCACACCATCTTGAGATCGGCAAGTGTACGACTACATCAATCACGAGTTCCTACTCGTTAACAAAACTCGTTGTCTTCGAGGGTAAGTTCTCGATGGATGTATGTCCACCCGTTGCTCTGTACCTAGTAGATAGATCTTGGCGTGTAGTTCTCGTCGTAGGATTTTTTTTGTTTTCTATGCTGCGAACTCCAACACGCAGGTCCCGCCGACTACCCCGCGCCCTCTAGGCATCTAGCATGTGCACTCAGGCCGCCGCTGGTCCGCCGCCTTCTACATCTTCGACTGTCTCGACTTCGTCGCCCGCGTCATCGCCTCGTCCTCGTCTGCACCACCTGCTACTCTACTCCGAGAACCGCGGGCAGGGTTGACATCTTCGTCGATCTGCGACCGCAACGATTCTGGAGGCCTCCTCTGCTAGTCCCTCTGACATGGCGACAAGTTCATGATGGTTCCCACCCCTCGTATGCCCGGTACTGGCAACACCGGAAGTGCTTTCGTCCCCGATGCGTTCCCGAGTCTGGCAAACTCGCGCCGAACGCCTCGTCTTCATCGGCTTCGACAACGCCTTCTACGGCATCGACCCCTCTATGACTGCTTCGATCGCGTCACCGACGAGTTCTTCTTGCGTACTCGGTTCTGGCAAAACCAGAGTATGCCTTTGTCCCCGACATGCGCCTAGTTCTGGCAAAACTATGGCCGCACCTCGTCCTCAACGGCTCGGACTGCATCGGCTACGGCGTTGGCTCCTTCTTCAACGATTGCCTTGACACGTCTCCGTCAACCTCCTCGCGCGCTATGCGCATGCGGCTTCATGTGCGGCTTCCTCGACATCGACCACGACGACCCCTCACACAGCTACCCCGACCACGGCACCGCCCAATGCTCTCGGCTCCCTCGACATCGTCACAAGGGCTTCCACCTCGCTTGAGCTTCACCAGCATCCTCTACAGTCCAAGCTTCGCGCCGCGACACCGTCCACGACACTCCCGCTCGGACTACGGGGGGATGTCAGCCCACTGGATGCTACTTCGGTTTCTCTCCAGTCTGACCGTCCACGACGTTCCAGTTGTTCACGACGCTCCCGCTACGACTGCGGGGGGTGTTAGAGTATACTGATGGCTCAATGCACAGCGCCCAGAAAAATGCTTAATGGCGGTGTTGATGTAGAGCTCGTTGGGAACCCCAAGAGGAAGGTATGATGAGCACAGCAGCAAGTTTCCCTCAGTTATGAAACCAAGGTTGAATCGAACCAGTAGGAGCAAGGAAACACCTCAAAGGTGTTACTAGCTGAGCTTTGGCAGGGCGCACTACCGGTGCTAGTAGCAACGTGGAGACATGCACAACACAGCCACAGAACTTTGTCCCCAACTTGCGATGAGGTTGTCAATCTCACCGTGTTTTGCGGAAAACAAAGGATTAAACATATCGAATGGAAAGAAGTGAAAGTTTGCAGAAAGTAAACACAAAGCAGAAACAGTTTATAGATTGTATGTAAAGAAAAAGGACCGGGATCCATAGTTCACTAGAGGTGGCTCTCCTTAGATAGATAACATACTGGGTGAACAAATTACAGCAGGGCAATTGACAAACACCGAGAAAGCAATACATGCATATACTAATCATCTTGACTCCTTTGAGACTTGATTGGGCATTACAACATAATACATAGACCACCATCCAACTGCATCTATGACTAATAATCCACCTTCAGATTACCAGAGGCATGAACCCACTATCGAGCATAAATACTAACTCTTGGAGTTGCTAGCATCTACTTGGCCAAGATAGCTACTAACAACGGAAAGCATGCAAGATCTCAAATAACAAAGACATGATAGAATCAATAATCAATCTGAAATAGCATCTCAATATCCATCGGATCCCCGCAAACACAACATGTATGAATTACAAATAGATGATCTTGATCATGAACGGAGCTCACAAGATCTAAACATGAAAGCACAAAGGAGGAGAAACCGGCCATCTAGCTACTACATGGATCCGTAGTCCAAGGATGAACTACTCACGCATCACACTAGAGGCTTGCTTGGTGATGAAGAAGGCCTCCAGGGTGAATTCCCCTCTCCGATAGGGTGCCGGGAAGAGCTTCAGATCCCCCCGATCTAGGGACAGAGACGACGGCGGCTACAGACTCTTTCGTGGATTTTTTGATCGGGTACTTAGGGTTTTCGTCCCGAGGGCAACTTATAGGCGGAAGGAGAGGCCGAGGGGGTGCTAGGGGCGGCCAGACCACCCCCTGGCGTGGGCCAGGCCGGGCCGCGTGGCCAGGTGGTGTGGCCGGCTCCCAGCCCTTCTCCGTCTCGTATTCTGGCACTTGATCCCTTCCGGAAAAATAGGCACTTTGGCTTTTGTCCCGTCCAATTCCGAGAATATTCATTTTCTGACTTTTCTGGAACCAAAAACAACAGAAAACAGGCAGCTGGCACCGTGGCTCTTGTTAATAGGTTAGTCCAAGAAATCATAATAAAAGTACTCCAAAGTTGGAACAAAACACAAGAAAGTGGATAAAACTAAGCATGGAACATCAAAAATTATAGATACATTTGCAATGTATCAACATCCCCAAGCTTAACTCATGCTCGTCCTCGAGTAGGTAAGTGATAAAAAGAAAGAATTTTTGAGGTGACATGCACCATCAAAGACTTGATCAAAGTATTTGCAAAACATTCAAGGCTGGGATCATAGTACTTCAATCATAACATGAAAGACAAATTTCTAGCAATAAGCAAACAAACTAAGATGCAACATGAAAAGGCACAAACAAAAGATTCATAAATAACATGCTTTGCAAGACGTTTGTTTGTTTCACATAAAGAAAACATAGCATAATAGTATTCAGCTTGTCCCTCAATAGAGTAGCAAATATAAATGCATAGGACACCTTCAAAGTTCATAAGAGTGACTAGATACAATAGTTTCAAACAAGCAATAACAAGTTATGCATAAATCAACTAGTCTTGGGACAATGCACATAGAACTAAGAATGGACACTATGCTCTCAAAGTAGGTGCATAAAGAATGAAGGTGGAGACTCAATATAATGGTGGAAGAAAGGCCTTTTGTAAAAGGAAGTAGGGATTCAAGTCTCATAAAGAGCTTCCAAAAATTATGGTACTTATAGCTTTCAGCTCTCATTGCCCCTATCATAAGCATCTTGAAGGTGATTAAGGTTAAAGTGACACAACTAAGAGGATATGCTTGACAAGTTATAAACCGAAATCTCATGCCCCTTACTTACGAAGACTGATCCTCATGCTACTCAACTTCAGTCACGAGTAAGCTCTTGTCATTGTAAGTATATGTGTATCATTAAGAACCGCCAACAGGGTACCCCTTGCACATGATATGGGAGCTTTCCCATAATCAAAATGACAAGGCAAGCAGACAATGAGCATCTCAGTGATCTTTTTATTTGCTATTTGCATAGGTTTTTATTGAGGATGCTTCATAGAGTGCTCATTATGGTGATGCTGCAAGTTTCCACCATGATTAGGCATGGCTTAGGCTAGCGGCCCAGGCGTTTCTCTAACACACATATAGACTCCATGATCTTACAAGTTCCACTTTTATTTCACACCGTCGAGATCCGTAAGCAAAAGGACATGATATCAACGGGGTACAAAGTACAAGTGCAATGTTGAAAGCGTTCCCCAAGAAACATGGTTCTGCTAACTTCAACTTATAAAGCGCAAGCATATACGCAACAAAGAAGGACCCAATGGTTCAAGTTTATTAGAGGCAATAAAGTAAAGTGTGCCATCAAGTTCATGGGAGCTTTAATCACTAGTTTTCTCATAACAAGTTTAATTCGGAAGGTAGATAAAAACATGAATATACTTGGAATAGCATATGCTAATAGGTAGGTATGGTGGACTCTTTGGAATAACTTGGTTTTAGGAGTTGGATGCATGAGTGGAACTCATACCTGGTTGTGGAGGCTAGCAAAAGACTGGGAGCGACAAACTAGGAGAGCAATAATGGCCATAATCATGCAGAGCGACAAAACATCATTGATCAAAGCATAAAGTGATGCTACAAGTTGAAAACTAAAGGATCATAAAGGCTTATGGTGACTTGGTATAGTCATAACATGGTGTGAGCATGCGCCAAGTCAACCTAAATAAAGCATCAAAGGAGAATACCACAATATTATGCTTTAATATGCTAAATCAACGCATGATTCATCCAAGGCACATTAAGCAATATCAATTGTTTATAACAAGTCATGCTACAGCAAAGAATACTAAGCATAAAGCCAAAACAAATATCAAGCATGGCATGACAAAGCATAGGCCACAGTCAAAAACAAACTCTCCTTACCACTTAAGCATGAGCTTTCCTACTCTTTTCCAAGCCAAACCAAACCATTTGAAAACCAATGCATGAAAGAGAAGGTCCAACCAATTTATTCAGAAAACTAAGCAAACAAAAAATCAAAACGAAAACAAAAAAGAAGACGCTCCAAGAACAACACAACTGTGCATGAAACAATAAAAATGAAGTGTTTGGAAGAAACCTAGGATTTTTATTGATGAAGAAGGGGATGCCTTGGGCATCCCCAAGCTTTGACGCTTGTACTTCTTGGATATTTCTTGGTGTGACACGCGTGGCATCCCCAAGCTTGAGCTTTAGTCCATCCTTCATCTCATTACTCATTCCTTCCATACACCTGAATTTTTTCTTCATACAAAACTTCACACAATCTTTATTAGCAACATTAGTGCACTCAAGATAAATAAGTCTTAAGGTTCAGTTCTAACACCAAATAAACTTCCATTAGAACACTAGCTACTATAGCACTTCCCTCAAAAAGCTCAATTTCCCAAAAGAACTCAAAAAGGAACCAACAAGAAGCAAATGCAGAAAATGACAGAAATCTGTCAAAACAGACCAGCAGGTAAAGACGATTTTTTCCGAAGACCTTCTGTTGCTCAAATCGAAAAGTGTTGAACTAACTAAAGTTAGATAACAACCTGGGGCAGAAGCAAAAAAATTCACGCCTCAAAAGGACGTACAGAGATTTTATATGAATTTTTACGGTGAAGCACAGAAATCTGTTTCGGGACAGCAACTTTCCCAATCATTACTTCTCTCTCATTAGAGGTTACTCTTGGCACAAAAAGAAAATAAAAAGGATAAGGAGTGGTTATTATAGAAGTAATAACTTCCAAGACTCATCTAAAACTTTTAGGTTGTCTCCCAATAAGTACTTTTCTTTAACGCCTTTAAGTTAGGCATAAGAAGCAAAGAAAGAATCAAGTGTTCTCAAATGAAGAAGCATTAAGACCAAATTTTGTTTTCATAGGAGAAGCAAAAGAAATCTTTTCTCTCTTTTTAGGGAAGTGTTCTATACCTTTCTTGAGTGGGAGTTGATATTTAATGGTGCCTTCTTTCATATCAATGATGGCACCAACAGTTCTAAGAAAAGGTCTTCCCAAAGTAATAGGACAAGAAGCATTGTATTCAACATCCAAAACATAGAAATCAACGGGGACATAGGAATCGTTAACCATAATAAGAACATCATTAAGACTCCCCATGAGTTTCTTTTTAGCATTAGCATCAAGTGGGACATTCAAATAACAATTTTCAAGAGGAGGCAAATCAAGTATATCATAAATCCTTCTAGGCATAATAGAGACACTACTATCAAGATCACACAAAGCTTTGAAATCAAAGTCATTCACTTTCATATTAATGATGGGTTCCCAACCATCTTCTTGTTTTATAGGAATAGAAACTTTATGTTTCATCTTTTCTTCTTTAATCTTTATGAGAGCATTAGTAATGTGTTTTGTAAAAGCCATGTTCATAGCACTAGCATTAGGACTTTTAGCAAGCTTTTGTAGGAACTTAATAACTTCAGAGATGTTGCAACCATCAAGATCAAAATCAACTTTATCATCTAAAGTAGTAGAACTATTACTAGCCTCAACACTAGTGGTGGTAATAGTAGAAACACTAATGTTTCTAGCAATTTCATCTTCTCTTTCCCACTTAGCATGTCATTCAGCTAATAGTCTAAAATTTTCATCAATTCTTACTTGTATGGCATTAGTAGCTGCAAAGGGATTCTCATTATTTTCAGGTTTAGCAGCCATTTTATTCAAAGTAGATTGAGCTTCAGCCAAAGATGTTATATTTCTTTCAGCATTAGAGAGTTTTTCCTCAATAGTTTTATTGAAAGCAGTTTGTTTACTAATAAACTCTTTAAGCATAGCTTCAAGTTTAGAGGGAGCACTCTTATTATTGTTGTAAGGATTTCCATAAGCATTACCATTGTTGGGAGGATATGGCTTATAATTGTTGTTACCAAAATTGTTCCTATAAGCATTATTACCATAAGCATTGTTGCCAAAATTGTTATTTCTTATGAAGTTCACATCAACTTGCTCTTCTTGAGCAACCAAAGAGGCTAAAGGAACATTATTTAGATCAATATGGGCTTTCCCATTAACAAGCATAGACATAATTATATCAATCTTATCACTCAAGGAGGAGGTTTCCTCAACAGAATTTACCTTCTTACCTTGTGGAGCTCTCTCAGTATGCCATTCAGAATAATTAACCATCATATTATCCAATAGTTTTGTTGCAGCTCCCAAAGTGATGGTCATAAATGTACCTCCAACAGCTGAATCCAATAGGTTCCTTGAAGAATAGTTCAATCCTGCATAAAAAGTTTGGATGATCATCCAAGCAGTCAGTCCATGAGTGGGAAAATTCTTTACCAAAGATTTCATTCTTTCCCAAGCTTGAGCAACATGCTCATTAGCAAGTTGTTTAAACTTCATTATTTCACTCCTCTAAGACTTGATTGGGCATTACAACATAATACATAGACCGCCATCCAACTGCATCTATGACTAATAATCCACCTTCAGGTTATCGTCCGAACCCCCTCCAGTATTAAGTTGCAAGCAACCGATTATTGCTTTACGAACTGCGTGTAAAGTAAACAATACGATTGTTCTATGAACAAAAGATCGTTGTTTTCTCCCTAGTAGCAACAACACATCTAGTACCTTAGAGATTTCTGTCACTTCCCCAGATTACCAGAGGCATGAACCCACTATCGAGCATAAATACTAACTCTTGGAGTTGCTAGCATCTACTTGGCCAAGATAGCTACTAACAACGGAAAGCATGCAAGATCTCAAATAACAAAGACATGATAGAATCAATAATCAATCTGAAATAGCATCTCAATATCCATCGGATCCCCGCAAACACAACATGTATGAATTACAAATAGATGATCTTGATCATGAACGGAGCTCACAAGATCTAAACATGAAAGCACAAAGGAGGAGAAACCAGCCATCTAGCTACTACATGGATCCGTAGTCCAAGGATGAACTACTCACGCATCACACTAGAGGCTTGCATGGTGATGAAGAAGGCCTCCAGGGTGAATTCCCCTCTCCGGCAGGGTGCCGGGAAGAGCTTCAGATCCCCCCGATCTAGGGACAGAGACGACGGCGGCTACAGACTCTTTCGTGGATTTTTTGATCGGGTACTTAGGGTTTTCGTCCCCAGGGCAACTTATAGGCGGAAGGAGAGGCCGAGGGGGTGCTAGGGGCGGCCAGACCACCCCCTGGCGTGGGCCAGGCCGGGCCGCGTGGCCAGGTGGTGTGGCCGTCTCCCAGCCCTTCTCCGTCTCGTATTCTGGCACTTGATCCCTTCCGGAAAAATAGGCACTTTGGCTTTTGTCCCGTCCAATTCCGAGAATATTCATTTTCTGACTTTTCTGGAACCAAAAACAACAGAAAACAGGCAGCTGGCACCGTGGCTCTTGTTAATAGGTTAGTCCAAGAAATCATAATAAAAGTACTCCAAAGTTGGAACAAAACACAAGAAAGTGGATAAAACTAAGCATGGAACATCAAAAATTATAGATACATTTGCAATGTATCAACATCCCCAAGCTTAACTCATGCTCGTCCTCGAGTAGGTAAGTGATAAAAAGAAAGAATTTTTGAGGTGACATGCACCATCAAAGACTTGATCAAAGTATTTGCAAAACATTCAAGGCTGGGATCATAGTACTTCAATCATAACATGAAAGACAAATTTCTAGCAATAAGCAAACAAACTAAGATGCAACATGAAAAGGCACAAACAAAAGATTCATAAATAACATGCTTTGCAAGACGTTTGTTTGTTTCACATAAAGAAAACATAGCATAATAGTATTCAGCTTGTCCCTCAATAGAGTAGCAAATATAAATGCATAGGACACCTTCAAAGTTCATAAGAGTGACTAGATACAATAGTTTCAAACAAGCAATAACAAGTTATGCATAAATCAACTAGTCTTGGGACAATGCACATAGAACTAAGAATGGCCACTATGCTCTCAAAGTAGGTGCATAAAGAATGAAGGTGGAGACTCAATATAATGGTGGAAGAAAGGCCTTTTGTAAAAGGAAGTAGGGATTCAAGTCTCATAAAGAGCTTCCAAAAATTATGGTACTTATAGCTTTCAGCTCTCATTGCCCCTATCATAAGCATCTTGAAGGTGATTAAGGTTAAAGTGACACAACTAAGAGGATATGCTTGACAAGTTATAAACCGAAATCTCATGCCCCTTACTTACGAAGACCGATCCTCATGCTACTCAACTTCAGTCACGAGTAAGCTCTTGTCATTGTAAGTATATGTGTATCATTAAGAACCGCCAACAGGGTACCCCTTGCACATGATATGGGAGCTTTCCCATAATCAAAATGACAAGGCAAGCAGACAATGAGCATCTCAGTGATCTTTTTATTTGCTATTTGCATAGGTTTTTATTGAGGATGCTTCATAGAGTGCTCATTATGGTGATGCTGCAAGTTTCCACCATGATTAGGCATGGCTTAGGCTAGCGGCCCAGGCGTTTCTCTAACACACATATAGACTCCATGATCTTACAAGTTCCACTTTTATTTCACACCGTCGAGATCCGTAAGCAAAAGGACATGATATCAACGGGGTACAAAGTACAAGTGCAATGTTGAAAGCGTTCCCCAAGAAACATGGTTCTGCTAACTTCAACTTATAAAGCGCAAGCATATACGCAACAAAGAAGGACCCAATGGTTCAAGTTTATTAGAGGCAATAAAGTAAAGTGTGCCATCAAGTTCATGGGAGCTTTAATCACTAGTTTTCTCATAACAAGTTTAATTCGGAAGGTAGATAAAAACATGAATATACTTGGAATAGCATATGCTAATAGGTAGGTATGGTGGACTCTTTGGAATAACTTGGTTTTAGGAGTTGGATGCATGAGTGGAACTCATACCTGGTTGTGGAGGCTAGCAAAAGACTGGGAGCGACAAACTAGGAGAGCAATAATGGCCATAATCATGCAGAGCGACAAAACATCATTGATCAAAGCATAAAGTGATGCTACAAGTTGAAAACTAAAGGATCATAAAGGCTTATGGTGACTTGGTATAGTCATAACATGGTGTGAGCATGCGCCAAGTCAACCTAAATAAAGCATCAAAGGAGAATACCACAATATTATGCTTTAATATGCTAAATCAACGCATGATTCATCCAAGGCACATTAAGCAATATCAATTGTTTATAACAAGTCATGCTACAGCAAAGAATACTAAGCATAAAGCCAAAACAAATATCAAGCATGGCATGACAAAGCATAGGCCACAGTCAAAAACAAACTCTCCTTACCACTTAAGCATGAGCTTTCCTACTCTTTTCCAAGCCAAACCAAACCATTTGAAAACCAATGCATGAAAGAGAAGGTCCAACCAATTTATTCAGAAAACTAAGCAAACAAAAAATCAAAACGAAAACAAAAAAGAAGACGCTCCAAGAACAACACAACTGTGCATGAAACAATAAAAATGAAGTGTTTGGAAGAAACCTAGGATTTTTATTGATGAAGAAGGGGATGCCTTGGGCATCCCCAAGCTTTGACGCTTGTACTTCTTGGATATTTCTTGGTGTGACACGCGTGGCATCCCCAAGCTTGAGCTTTAGTCCATCCTTCATCTCATTACTCATTCCTTCCATACACCTGAATTTTTTCTTCATACAAAACTTCACACAATCTTTATTAGCAACATTAGTGCACTCAAGATAAATAAGTCTTAAGGTTCAGTTCTAACACCAAATAAACTTCCATTAGAACACTAGCTACTATAGCACTTCCCTCAAAAAGCTCAATTTCCCAAAAGAACTCAAAAAGGAACCAACAAGAAGCAAATGCAGAAAATGACAGAAATCTGTCAAAACAGACCAGCAGGTAAAGACGATTTTTTCCGAAGACCTTCTGTTGCTCAAATCGAAAAGTGTTGAACTAACTAAAGTTAGATAACAACCTGGGGCAGAAGCAAAAAAATTCACGCCTCAAAAGGACGTACAGAGATTTTATATGAATTTTTACGGTGAAGCACAGAAATCTGTTTCGGGACAGCAACTTTCCCAATCATTACTTCTCTCTCATTAGAGGTTACTCTTGGCACAAAAAGAAAATAAAAAGGATAAGGAGTGGTTATTATAGAAGTAATAACTTCCAAGACTCATCTAAAACTTTTAGGTTGTCTCCCAATAAGTACTTTTCTTTAACGCCTTTAAGTTAGGCATAAGAAGCAAAGAAAGAATCAAGTGTTCTCAAATGAAGAAGCATTAAGACCAAATTTTGTTTTCATAGGAGAAGCAAAAGAAATCTTTTCTCTCTTTTTAGGGAAGTGTTCTATACCTTTCTTGAGTGGGAGTTGATATTTAATGGTGCCTTCTTTCATATCAATGATGGCACCAACAGTTCTAAGAAAAGGTCTTCCCAAAGTAATAGGACAAGAAGCATTGTATTCAACATCCAAAACATAGAAATCAACGGGGACATAGGAATCGTTAACCATAATAAGAACATCATTAAGACTCCCCATGAGTTTCTTTTTAGCATTAGCATCAAGTGGGACATTCAAATAACAATTTTCAAGAGGAGGCAAATCAAGTATATCATAAATCCTTCTAGGCATAATAGAGACACTACTATCAAGATCACACAAAGCTTTGAAATCAAAGTCATTCACTTTCATATTAATGATGGGTTCCCAACCATCTTCTTGTTTTATAGGAATAGAAACTTTATGTTTCATCTTTTCTTCTTTAATCTTTATGAGAGCATTAGTAATGTGTTTTGTAAAAGCCATGTTCATAGCACTAGCATTAGGACTTTTAGCAAGCTTTTGTAGGAACTTAATAACTTCAGAGATGTTGCAACCATCAAGATCAAAATCAACTTTATCATCTAAAGTAGTAGAACTATTACTAGCCTCAACACTAGTGGTGGTAATAGTAGAAACACTAATGTTTCTAGCAATTTCATCTTCTCTTTCCCACTTAGCATGTCATTCAGCTAATAGTCTAAAATTTTCATCAATTCTTACTTGTATGGCATTAGTAGCTGCAAAGGGATTCTCATTATTTTCAGGTTTAGCAGCCATTTTATTCAAAGTAGATTGAGCTTCAGCCAAAGATGTTATATTTCTTTCAGCATTAGAGAGTTTTTCCTCAATAGTTTTATTGAAAGCAGTTTGTTTACTAATAAACTCTTTAAGCATAGCTTCAAGTTTAGAGGGAGCACTCTTATTATTGTTGTAAGGATTTCCATAAGCATTACCATTGTTGGGAGGATATGGCTTATAATTGTTGTTACCAAAATTGTTCCTATAAGCATTATTACCATAAGCATTGTTGCCAAAATTGTTATTTCTTATGAAGTTCACATCAACTTGCTCTTCTTGAGCAACCAAAGAGGCTAAAGGAACATTATTTAGATCAATATGGGCTTTCCCATTAACAAGCATAGACATAATTATATCAATCTTATCACTCAAGGAGGAGGTTTCCTCAACAGAATTTACCTTCTTACCTTGTGGAGCTCTCTCAGTATGCCATTCAGAATAATTAACCATCATATTATCCAATAGTTTTGTTGCAGCACCCAAAGTGATGGTCATAAATGTACCTCCAACAGCTGAATCCAATAGGTTCCTTGAAGAATAGTTCAATCCTGCATAAAAAGTTTGGATGATCATCCAAGCAGTCAGTCCATGAGTGGGAAAATTCTTTACCAAAGATTTCATTCTTTCCCAAGCTTGAGCAACATGCTCATTAGCAAGTTGTTTAAACTTCATTATTTCACTCCTCTGAGACTTGATTGGGCATTACAACATAATACATAGACCGCCATCCAACTGCATCTATGACTAATAATCCACCTTCAGGTTATCGTCCGAACCCCCTCCAGTATTAAGTTGCAAGCAACCGATTATTGCTTTACGAACTGCGTGTAAAGTAAACAATACGATTGTTCTATGAACAAAAGATCGTTGTTTTATCCCTAGTAGCAACAACACATCTAGTACCTTAGAGATTTCTGTCACTTCCCCAGATTACCAGAGGCATGAACCCACTATCGAGCATAAATACTAACTCTTGGAGTTGCTAGCATCTACTTGGCCAAGATAGCTACTAACAATGGAAAGCATGCAAGATCTCAAATAACAAAGACATGATAGAATCAATAATCAATCTGAAATAGCATCTCAATATCCATCGGATCCCCGCAAACACAACATGTATGAATTACAAATAGATGATCTTGATCATGAACGGAGCTCACAAGATCTAAACATGAAAGCACAAAGGAGGAGAAACCAGCCATCTAGCTACTACATGGATCCGTAGTCCAAGGATGAACTACTCACGCATCACACTAGAGGCTTGCATGGTGATGAAGAAGGCCTCCAGGGTGAATTCCCCTCTCCGGCAGGGTGCCGGGAAGAGCTTCAGATCCCCCCGATCTAGGGACAGAGACGGCGGCGGCTAAAGACTCTTTCGTGGATTTTTTGATCGGGTACTTAGGGTTTTTGTCCCGAGGGCAACTTATAGGCAGAAGGAGAAGCCGAGGGGGTGCTAGGGGCGGCCAGACCACCCCCTGGCACGGGCCAGGCCTGGCCGCACGGCCAGGTGGTATGGCCGGCTCCCAGCCCTTCTCCGTCTCGTATTCTGGCACTTGATCCCTTCCGGAAAAATAGGCACTTTGGCTTTGGTCCCGTCCAATTCCGAGAATATTCATTTTGTGACTTTTCTGGAACCAAAAACAACAGAAAATAGGCAGCTGGCATTGTGGCTCTTTTTAATAGGTTAGTCCAAGAAATCATAATAAAAGTACTCCAAAGTTGGAACAAAACACAAGAAAGTGGATAAAACTAAGCATGGAACATCAAAAATTATAGATACATTTGCAATGTATCATATACCTGTACGCGGTAATTGAGGTAGTGTAGGATAGTTAGGACTCTAGCCTAACTTGTCTTGTACTCCAAGATGATCCCCTGTACGCCTATATATACTCTCCCATGACGCTCAATAATACATCCATCATATTCCTCCAATCTCTTTTCCTCTCTATCCTTCTACAAAGGGCAACAGATTGTAGAGGGTCAGAGTTAACAACGCTATGATCTGTGTGAGCTGTGTGAAATGCCTTGCAACAACCACTGGTAGAAAGAGGGCCTTTGGTCCAGCGCCCAAATTCCATTGGTCTCGGTTCGTTTCCATAATCGGGACCAATGCCAGGCACCGGTCCCGGTTCATGCCGCTTGGGCATTGGTCCCGGTTCATCTGTAAGCATTGGTCCCGGTTGGTGGCACGAACCGGGACCAATGCCCCCGCGACGCACACGTGGCGCTCTGCGGGCATTGGTCCCGGTTCATGCCACCAACCGGGACCAAAAACCCCGCGACGGTCAGCAGTCCAGGACAATTAATGTAAATTAATTCGGGGCAGAAATTAATTCGAGGCAGAAATTAATTCGAGGTAGAAATTGAATTGATCACTATTGTTGAAAAAATCTTTCACAAATTAATTGAGCAAAGGTCTAAATTGAGACATTTTATTATTCGACCACAAATTTTTCCATACAAAGATGCGACTTTACAAATTCCTAGTCGACAACACTTCTGTTGTCGCTGCCCTCCGAGTCGTTGTCCTCCGAGCCGCTGGCTTCCTCATCGTCGTCGGATGAAATCTCCACGATTTCGGCGTTGTTCGGGAGACGGAGCTCGTCTGCGCGCCTAGCGGTGTAGATGGTCCGTCCAGGGACGGACCAAAACATCTCCCGCCCTTCTTGGTTGCGGCGATCCGGGTGCACCAGGCGCCCGTCCATGAAACGGTTGCCAAGCTTGGCTTTCCGCTCCTTCTTGAACAGCCGGGGCCAGTACTCGCTGGCCGCCGCGTACCGGGGCAACACCCTCATGCACGCGGGCAGTTGGCGGCAACACTCCGCGATGACGTACTCCATCTCGTATCCGCGGGGGTTGAGGAGCGGAGCCACCGGCACACCCGCCTCGCTGATGCGAAATCCGGCGGGCATGGTTGCGCGCGGCGGCATGAGGATGCCGTGGATCGCAAACATCGCTGCCTCGTAGTTGTTGAGCGTGGGCACCTCCATGACAGCGCGGTGGAGATTGGATAGGGAGGGGAGGCGAGACGACGGCGCGGTGGAGAGGCGATGGCTAAAGTGGTGGGGTGGAGAGGGACTGCAGAGAGGCAGAGGCGATGGCGAAAGCGAGCACTGTGGCCTCAAATTTATACACAAGGACGACGAAGCGACGAGGGCATTGGTCCCGGTTATTGCCACGAACTGGGACCAAAGCCCCTCCCGAGTGACACGTGGCGGCCCAGCAGCGCGCCCCCCACCGAGGTCATTGGTCCCGGGTCGTGCCATTAACCGGGACCAATGACCTGGGTGGGGTGCGAGCTGCTGGGCCGCCACGTGTCGCGCGGGAGGGGCTTTGGTCCCGGTTCGTGGCAATAACCAGGACCAAAAACCCTCCCCTGACTATATATAAGCCCAGCCCTTTACCTACCAAATTTTGCTGGATTGTGTGTGAGGTGTGCGTGCTAGCTTTTTTTTTCTTTGATTGCACACAAGGTGTTCGACGAAATGTCCGAGCCACACTTTAGTTCGCACAACATGGTATCCTCGGCTGAGGTTAGCAACCTTATCTTCTTTATCTATAACTGATACAAAAATATTGCATTTGTCCATGTAGGGTGGTCATTTTACTATTCACGATGTTATTGTAATGGTTAATTATTATGACACAGATCGATGCACGGATGCGATGGATGTATGGCGACCGACGCCATTCCGATTTTATTGCAGGTCACCATAAATTTATCGATTTGGCTAAGGCAAACAAAGTGGATAATTTTATGCCTTGTCCCTGCGTCGACTGTCGGAACGTGGCGGAGCACTCTGCCCCGAGAATCCTTCAAAGCCATCTGCTTCGGAGAGGTTTCATGCCCGGATATTATTGTTGGGCCAAGCATGGAGAAAGAGGGGTTAGGCTGGAAGAAAATGAAGAAGAGGAGGATGATGACAGCTATCCTATGTCCCCTGAAGAATACGGTGATACTACAATGGAAGACAATGAAGAAGAGGGAGGCGGCAATGAAGAAGAAGAACGGGCATCGGATGAGCCCGCTGATGGTCTTGGTCGGGTCATTTCTGATGCAAAGCAACAATGTGATACAGAAAGGGAGAAGCTTAAGTTGGAGGCCATGCAAAAGGATCACAAAAAGTGTTGTACCCAAATTGCAAACATGGCAGCACAAAGCTCGGTACCACCCTTGAACTGCTGAAATGGAAAGCAGAGACTGGCTTATCTAACAAGGGATTTGAGAAGTTACTGAAAATAATGAAGCCGAAGCTTCCAAAGGATAACGAGCTGCCTGAGACAATGTACGAAGCAAAGAAGACTATCTGCCCTCTAGGATTAGATGTGGAGAAGATACATGCATGCATTAATGACTGCATCCTGTACCGTGGTGAGAAGTACGAGAATATGGATAAATGCCCGGTATGCAATGCATGTCGATACAAGATCATACAAGATGACCCTGGTGATGTTGAGGGCGATGACGAGCCCTCCAGGAAGAGGGTTCCTGCTAAGGTTATGTGGTATGCTCCTATAATACCACGGTTGAAACGTCTGTTCAGAAATAAAGAGCATGCCAGGTTGTTGCGATGGCACAAAGAAGAGCGTAAGAAAGACGGGAAAATGAGACACCCCGCCGATGGGTCGCAGTGGAGAAACATCGAGAGAAAGTACTCGAACTTTGCAGGTGACACGAGGAACTTATGGTTTGGTCTAAGTATAGACGGCATGAATCCTTTTGGGGAGAAGAGCTGTAGTCACAACACCTGGCCAGTGACTCTATGTATCTACAACCTTCCTCCTTGGTTGTGCATGAAGCGGAAGTTCATTATGATGCCAGTGCTCATCCAGGGACCGAAGCAACCCGACAACGACATTGATGTGTACCTAAGGCCATTAGTCGATGAACTTTTGCAGTTGTGGGCAGAACCAGGTGTAAAGGTGTGGGATGAGCACAAACAGGAGCCATTTGACCTACGAGCGTTGTTGTTCGTAACCATCAATGATTGGCCTGCTCTTAGTAATATTTCAGGACAGTCAAACAAGGGATACAATGCATGCACGCATTGTTTACATAATACTAAAGGTACATATTTGGATAAATGTAAGAAGGCTGTGTACCTGGGGTGTCGTAAATTTCTTCTGACCAATCATCAAGTAAGAAAAAAAGGCAAGAATTTCAACGGTGAGGCAGATTACCGGAAGAAGCCTAAGCTCCCTAAAGGTGTTGATGTATTTGGTATGGTGAAGGACCTAGGAGTAATCTTTGGAAAGGGTCCTGGCGGTCAATCTGTTCCGAAAGACCCCATTACCGGACACACGGCCATGTGGAAAAAGAAATCTATATTTTGGGAGCTTGAGTATTGGAAAGACCTAGAGGTCCGTTCTTCAATCGACGTGATGCACGTGACGAAGAATCTTTGCGTGAACCTGCTAGGCTTCCTGGGCGTGTATGGGAAGACAAAAGATACACCAGAAACACGGGAGGACCAGCAACGTATCAAAGACCCACACAACAAACATACTGATAAAGGATGTAAATACTTAAGTAGTTACGCTCTTACCAAAGCAGAGAAGGAAATCTTTTTTGAAGTCCTTTACAGTATCAAGGTCCCGACTGGCTTCTCGTCAAATATAAAGGGAATAATAAATACGGCAGAGAAAAAATTTCAGAACCTGAAGTCTCATGATTGCCACGTGATTATGACATAGTTGCTTCCGGTTGCATTGAGGGGGCTTCTACCGGAAAATGTTCGATTAGCCATTGTGAAGCTATGTGCATTCCTCAATGCAATATCTCAGAAGGTAATCGATCGAGAAAGTCTGGAAAGGCTACAGAAGGATGTGGTCCAATGTCTTGTCAGTTTTGAGTTGGTGTTCCCCCCGTCCTTCTTCAATATTATGATGCATCTCTTAGTTCACCTAGTCGAAGAGATTTACATTCTTGGTCCTGTATTTTTGCACAATATGTTCCCCTTCGAGAGGTTCATGGGAGTCTTAAAGAAATATGTTCGTAACCATGCTAGGCCAGAAGGAAGCATCTCCAAGGGCTATGGAACAGAGGAGGTCATTGGGTTCTGTGTAGACTTTCTTCCTGACCTTAAGCCGATCTGTGTTCCTGAATCACGGTATGAGGGGAGACTGAGTGGAAAAGGCATGCTAGGAAAGAAAGCAATGATATTTAGGGACGGACATTCTTTGAATCAAGCACACTACATAGTTCTCCAAAGTTCTACCTTCGTGGCTCCGTATATCGAGGAACACATGAATGTTGTACGCTCCAAGTTTCCGGGGAAGGATGACTACTGGATTAAAAAAATCACATGGAGACTTTCGGCACTTGGTTGCAATTGCATCTCATGAATGACACCACTATTGGAGATCAGCTCTACTTGTTGGCCGCGACACCATCTGTGACTGTATTGACTTTCCAAGGGTATGAGATAAATGGGAATACATTTTACACGATTGCCCAAGATAAAAAGAGCACCAACCAAAACAGTGGTGTCCGCTTTGATGCAAAATGCGAGAATGGGAAATAGGACACATACTATGGTTACATAGAGGAGATATGGGAACTTGGCTATGGACCTACTTTTAAGGTCCCATTGTTTCGGTGCAGTTGGGTCAACATGAATGGAGAACGGGTAAAGGTAGACCAGTTGTACGGAATGACAACAGTGGATCTCAAGAATCTTGGTTACAGAGACGAACCATTCGTCCTAGCCAATGATGTGGCTCAGGTTTTTTATGTGAAGGACATGTCCTCTAGACCTAAAAAAAGAAAAAATAAGGAAACGAATACATTAGACGATGAGCCTAGGCGTCACATAGTTCTTTCAGGGAAAAGAAACATCACGGGAGTCGAGGACAAGACAGACATGTCAGCAGATTATGATAAGTTTGATGAAATTCCGCCCTTCACCGTGAAAACTGACCCAAGCATCTCGTTAAGCAAAGAAGATGCTCCATGAGTACGGCCTAAGAAGCGATCATAGGCAAGGGATCGACATACGTGACGAAGGATTCATATCCTAAACCCTAAACCCTATGTAAATCTATGTAATGTATGGAAACTTTATGTGATGTATTGAAACTTTATGTAATGGAGTCTTTCACGGGATTACAGGGAAGTTTTTCCGAGGCGGAGCTTCCGAAGATGCCGTAGGGTGTGTGCACCAACGACATCTTCGATAAGCTCCGCCACGGGAGATTTCTCAACCCTTTCCCCAACACTGTTAGAGTAGATGGAGTCTTTCACGGGCTTGCAGGGAAATTTTTCCGAGGCAGAGCTTCCGAAGATGCCGTAGGGCGTGCGCACCAACGACAGCTTCGAGAAGCTCCGCCACGGGAGATTTCTCAACCCTTTCCCCAACACTGTTAGAGGAGATGGAGTATTTCACGGGCTTGCAGGGAAATTTTTCCGAGGCGGAGCTTCCGAAGATGTCGTAGGGCGTGTGCACCAACGACATCTTCGAGAAGCTCCGCCACGGGAGATTTCCCAACCCTCCATCCACGGGGATGAAACTCTCTCTACCTATGTTGGCTTGTTGAGCTGCTTGCCATGGCGTATCGATGGTCCTTTTATAGGCACGGCGCCGCTTCTACTTTGTCTTGTTCCTCCGACAGGGCGTCGTGCGCTACATGCTTTATCTTATCGAGCAGTGCGTCCACCCACACGTCCTTATCCCGCCGACAGCTTTAGTCTCGGTTGCACCCACCAGCCGGGACTAAAGGTTACCCACCCGTCCTTATCCCACCGACAGCTTTAGTCTCGGTTACACCCACCAGCCGGGACTAAAGGTTACCCACGCGTCCTTATCCCACCAGTAGGGACTAAAGCCATCCCAAGATGCACATGTGTGCACAATATGGGCATATTATCACAAACTATGCCCTGATTCTAGCCATAACATTGGTGGTTTGACCTAAATACCATGAAACCTCGAACATGATAGGTCATTTTGTGAAGGATTTTTTATGATGTTTGCAATTTTTCAAGTTCAATATTTTTCCTTGCAACTGTGACACATAATATGACACCACGCGAAGGTTTCACATTGTTTGGATCATTTTTGAATTTCTTATGCCCGTTTCAAACTATATTCAAAACGACGGGCATGAAGCTTCTTAGCCCGGGGCTGAGCCTCGCTGAACTTGAAGTGGATCTCTGATGAAATAGCATGTTGTGAACCTATAAATGATTTTTTTTAAAATTTACAAGCATTATATCATGTACTTGTAGTTCAAATCTTGGCAACCTCCTACCGATTCGGCAGGAATTTGTCTTTTTCATGAGGGATGGACAGAAAGGTTCCAGATACACCGGTTGGGAAATTGTCCATATAAGGTGGTATAGTATTTTTGAAAAATGGTTTGGTACCAATGCCAAACTTTAATTTGGTGGTTGCTTCACAGAACACCCCGATTTCGGCACCTCAAAAATGGAAATTGGCTTTTTCGTGCGTTGAAAAGGAAAACTTCCTCCTGCAACATCGTAAGCCATCCCAAGATGCACATGTGTGCACAATATGGGCACATTATCACAAACTATGCCTTGATTCTAGCCATAACATTGGTGGTTTGACCTAAATGCCATGAAACCTCGAACATGATAGGTCATTTTGTGAAAGATTTTTTATGATGTTTGCAATTTTTCAAGTTCAATATTTTTCCTTGCAACTGTGACACATAATATGACACCACGCGAAGGTTTCACATTGTTTGGATCATTTTTGAATTTCTTATGCCCGTTTCAAACTATATTCAAAACGGCGGGCATGAAGCTTCTTAGCCTGGGGCTGAGCCTTGATACATTGCAAATGTATATATAATTTTTGATGATCCATGCTTGGTTTTATCCACTTTCTTGTGTTTTGTCCACACTTTGGAGTACTTTTCATATGATTTCTTGGACTAACCTATTAACAAGAGCCACAGTGTCAGCTGCCTGTTTTCTGCTGTTTTTGGTTCCAGGAAAGTCAGAAAATGAATATTCTCGAAATTTGACGGGACAAAAGCCAAAGTGCCTATTTTTCCAGAAGACTCCAGGAGCCAGAATACGAGACGGAGGAGGGCCAGGGCCTGGCCACACCCCCCAGGCGCGGGCTGGGCCTGGCCACGCCAGGGCATGGTGTGGTGGCCCCAGGCACCCCTCGGTCTCCCTCTTCGCCTATAAGAAGCCTTCTGACCTAAAAACTTCGTGGGGTTCGAAGTTTTTCCAGAAGGAGTTCCGCTCCGCCGCCACCACCAGATTCTAGGAAACAGCACCAGAAACTCCGTTCTGGCATCCTGTCGGGACGGGGAATTAGAGGAGATAATCGCCATCATCATCACCATCGCTTCTCCATCGACCATCCATGTTTCCCCCATCTATGAGTGAGTAATCCCCCGCTGTAGGCTATGGGGATGATAGGGATTGGATGAGATCGTTCATGTAATGGCATCAGATTGTTAGGGCATGGTGCCTAGTATCTTTTATTAGTGCTTTATGACTTTGTTGCGACTTGTTGTGCTTAATGCTTGTCACTAGGGCCCAAGTGCCATGATTTCAGATCTGAACGTATTATTGATTCATTATGATAGTATTTTTTTTTGTCTTATCTGCAAGTTGTATACACACGTTGTTGTCCAGAACCTATGGCCCCGAAGTGACAGAAATCGGGATAACTAGAAGGGAATGGATTTGATGTGAGGATCACATGTGTTCATGGAGTGTTAATGCTTTGCTCCGGTGCTCTATTAAAAGGAGCACCTTAATTGCCAGTAGTTCCCTAGAGGCACCGCTGCAAATGGGCTGGCAGGACAAAAGATGTTGTGCAAGTTCTCATTGCGAGCACGTGTGACTATTTATAGAACACATGCCTAGGATTGTCTAGTACTTGGATGCTTTATCTTATTTATCTGCAATTGCCCTATGTTCTGATTGCTATGTGAATTGCCTTGTCCATGCAACGCCCGTCCATCCATCCCTATGCCTACCACACTCGAATCCCACTGTTTACTGCTTTTGTTACTACTGTCTTTGCTTTGCTATTGCTGTTACTTTACTATTCCTACTACAAAACAGTTGCTACTGATAAACTGTTGTGAGCAAGATTATTTCCAGGTGCAGCTGAATTGACAACTCAGTTGTTAAGGCTTATAAATATTCTTTGGCTCCCCTTGTGTCGAATCAATAAATTGGGTTTCACTTTCCTCGAAAATACTGTGATACACCCCCTATACTTGTGGGTCATCAAGACTCGCTGAACTTGAAGTGGATCTCTGATGAAATAGCATGTTGTAAACCTATAAATGATTTTTTTAAAAATTCACAAGCATTATATCATGTACTTGTAGTTCAAATCTTGGCCAGCTCCTACCTATTCGGCAGGAATTTGTCTTTTTTATGAGGGATGGACAGAAAGGTTCCAGATACACCGGTTGGGAAATTGTCCATATAAGGTGGTATAGTATTTTTGAAAAATGGTTTGGTACCAATGCCAAACTTTAATTTGGTGGTTGCTTCACAGAACACCACGATTTCGGCACCTCAAAAATGGAAATTGGCTTTTTCGTGCGTCGAAAAAGAAAACTTCCTCCTGCAACATCGTAAGCCATCCCAAAATGCACATGTGTGCACAATATGGGCACATTATCACAAACTATGCCCTGATTCTAGCCATAACATTGGTGGTTTGACCTAAATGCCATGAAACCTCGAACATGATAGGTCATTTTGTGAAGGATTTTTTATGATGTTTGCAATTTTTCAAGTTCAATATTTTTCCTTGCAATTGTGACACATAATATGACACCACGCGAAGGTTTCACATTGTTTGGATCATTTTTGAATTTCTTATGCCCGTTTCAAACTATATTCAAAACGACGGGCATGAAGCTTCTTAGCCCGGGGCTGAGCCTCGCTGAACTTGAAGTGGATCTCTGATGAAATAGCATGCTGTGATGTACTTGTAGTTCAAATCTTGGCAACCTCTTGCCGATTCGGCAGGAATTTGTGTTTTTCATGTGGGATGGATAGAAAGGTTCTAGATACACCGGTTGGGAAATTGTCCATATAAGGTGGTATAGTATTTTTGAAAAATGGTTTGGTACCAATGCCAAACTTTCATTTGGTGGTTGCTTCACAGAATACCCCGATTTCGGCACCTTAAAAATGGAAATTGGCTTTTTCGTGCGTCGAAAAGGAAAACTTCCTCCTGCAACATCGTAAGCCATCCCAACATGCACATGTGTGCACAATATGGGCATATTATCACAAACTATGCCCTGATTCTAGCCATAACATTGGTGGGCATGAAGCACTTTTCCTGTTAAAAGTTTTTTGAAATTCCAAATTATGTAATAAATATTTGTTAATGCAATTTTAATTGACAATAGTAAAATTGTATAGTTCAAATAAAAATATTTGAAAACACAAAATAGTTTTTGATTAGTTATTTAAATTGAAGCAGTTTTCCTGTTGAAAGTTTTTTCAAATTCCAAATTATGCAATAAATATTTGTTAATGCAATTTTAGTTGAAAATAGTAAAATTGTATAGTTCAAATAAAAATATTTGAAAACAGAAAATGGTTTTTGATTAGTTATGTAAATTGAAGCACTTTTCCTGTTGAAAGTTTTTTGAAATTCCAAATTATGTAATAAATATTTGTTAATGCAATTTTAATTGAAAATAGTAAAATTGTATAGTTCAAAATAAAAATATTTGAAAACAGAAAACGGTTTTTGATTAGTTATGTAAATTGAAGCACTTTTCCTATTGAAAGTTTTTTGAAATTCCAAATAAATAATCATCTTAAATTGAAACATCTTATTAATTAAAGAAGAAAACAAATTTGAAAATGGCGGGAAGACCAAAAGGTTTGCCAAAATCTGAAAAACGGGTCAACGATCCCGGTTCGTCCCACCAACCGGGACCGATGATCCTGGATGCGCGCGCTGCTATTAACATGCCTTTGGTCCCGGTTGTTGGCACGATCCGAGACCGTTGATCCTTTGGGCCCGGTTAGTGGGACGAACCGGGACCAAAGGCCCGCGCACGTGGCAGCACATCAACGCTCCTGCCCCAGACCTTTGGTCCCGATTTGTGGCACCAACCGGGACCGTTGGCCCTTTGGTCCCGGTTATTGGGACGACCCGGGACCAATGGTCTGTACAGTTAACAACCTCGGCCCTTCCTCCTCCAACTCCCCCCAATTCACAGAGCACATCGACGCATGGCTAAGGAAAATTTGCGGCGGAGCAAAATCACGCCGGCAGGCTGCCCAAATCCAGAGCGGCCGCTTCACGCCGTCGACGCTCGCCGCCGCCGCGCCACCACTGTCTGAGGAATCGACTGCGCACGCTGGAAATTGACGCCACGGTCACCGTCTGCTCTGACTCCGGCCGTTGCCATTGCCGCTGCTTCCGAGCTCCTTCGGCCTCGTCGACCCTTCCATCTTCTTCGTGGTGAGCCGCTGGTCCTCCAGGACCTCTCCTTTCTCTCTCTCGCTCTGTTTCCTTCTGTCGCCGAGCGCCACTGTCCGCCGCCGTCAGCCGCCGTCGCAGACGACGCTCTGATGACCAATAAGGGGCGGCGCGACCACCGTTAGTTTCCTCGCGACGCGCTCGTTCGAACCTGACCTTTTGCGCGTTCCAGCAAGCGCTCTAGTGCTGCTAAGCACCGTCGGCCGACGTGCCCTCCGGCGAGCCCATGTGGCGCCAAGGTGGCGCTCATGTGGCGCCCTGACGTGGGCGTCGAGTAAGCTCTGCCAGCGTGGCAGTCCGACGTGGCCCTGGCCCCACTAATCAGTCACTGTGGGTAGGCGATGCATCTGTGAGAAAAGGTTCCTAGCCTTAGGTGACGTCAGCCTTTACCTATGCTGATGCAATAAAAGTTTAATAATTGTTTAAATAATTTTAGAAAAGAGTTTAATCTTATAAATTCAATAACTAATTATTTCTAAGTCAGAAAAATATGTATAATATATCAAAATGTTCAGAAAAATGAGATCTACACAATAGACTCATAATCATGCATTGTTCAACAACTTTAATTACAAGTTTAATAAGAGAATGAAATCAACCCCTCATAGGTGATTTCGGGGTCTCTCTTGTACTAGGGTTTGGACCATTCGGATCCCACTTAAATTGCCAAGCATGCCTTAGGGTTAAATTTCAACTATGTTTAACTTGTCATATCATTATCGATGCCATGTGTTGATTGTTTAACTTGCAGATACTATGGATCCAACACATCAGGAAAACATCCTCCAAGGGATGATCTGCGAAAATGAAGATATCGATATCGATGTCACGAGTGAGTTTCTGAACGATTCCGGTCAGGGAGATGAGTCTCTCAACCGAGGAGACGGCTCCGGTGAGGTAGAAGCCGAAGCCTGGGACATGGGAGAAGCCGATAAGGAAGAAGGCGACGGCTCCGGCGGAACCTTAAATCTCGCAAACACCGGCGAGGTGTATATATGTATTTTTGTAATTAAAATGTTGTTGTCTATATATATACATGCATATATTAACACTCTTTCTTCTTTTAGCCCTCCTGATCGAGAACTTCTTCCGTAAGAACGAAACGAGGCCCAACAAAAAAGTTGGATGACACTGTGAGGTATAGGATTGGCGTGGTCGGTGTAGATGGCGAACCGCAAGCTCCCGTCGATGTCACAAGAAAATTTGTCAAGCAATCCGGAATTCTTGTGAGGGACTACATCCCAATCACCGTTCAAGAATGGAATCGGCCAAGCGGCGGTGGAGCCCCGTATGTCGGCGACAACGCCAAAGATAAGCTTTTTGACAAGCTCATGAATAATTTCCTCCTACCGGTACCAGATGTGAATCCAGATGAGGAGGAGAGAGCAAGAAGGGAGCTTGTGCAAAGAGTCAAGAAGTTTGCTCTCAGCAAGATGGCCGATGCATTCAAGAACTAGAAGAAGAAAATATACAATAACTTTATCAAGGTAGAGAAGACTCCGAATTTCAATGAAGCCGGCTATGCTAAGTTAAGACACCAGTGGGAGGATTTTGTGAAGTATAAGACATCGGAGAAAGCTAAGGAAAAGTCTAGAATAAATACGGAGAACGCTGCTAAGAAACTGTACCATCATAACATGGGGCCTGCTGGCTACGCCGGTTGCATGCCTAAGTGGGATGCACTTGAGGTCAATTACATAGCTGTCGGGATCAGACCAGAGCCCGCAACATGGACACCATGGGCGAGAAACTGGTTTTACGGCCATGGGGGCACGTTGGACAAAGAAGGGAGGGCAATATATAATCAGAAACACAAAGATGATCCCCTACTGCCCATCGACGATATTAGAAATGCAGTAGATGATGTTGCAGCGGGACGGTTCATTCCTGATAGAGAGAACGACGAGCTCACACGAGCCCTTAAAAATCCTGAACACGACGGACGAGCACGAGGCACACCAGGCTCCAAGTCGTGGAAGGTTGCCTTCCCCCCGGAAATAAAGATATATCCCGATAAAAGCCATCAGAGGAGAAAGGAAAGGGAGGCAGCTGAGAAAGCGGCCGCTGCAAACCGGCTGCGTAATGTAGAAGAAGCATTAAAGCGGCATGAGGATCAACTCGACAGACTTAGCCAGCAAGGTACTAGCGGCCAATCTCAGCGGCACGTGGTAGAAGCTGCATTCGAGGGTATCGGTGACCTATCGAATAAGAAAAGCAACGTCGCTTCCACGCAGCTCCATGATGTTGATGATGATGCACCGACGACATCTCCTCCTAAACGCTACCCAGTGGATGATATCACGGAGACAACAACTTGTTGAGCTAAAGGTGCAGGTTATGAACTTAAGGGTGACGGCGGCGGTCGGCATGGCGGTACCAATTGCGCCTAACCCAACTTGGCATTGCAGACTGGTTCCAAAAGGGTACGCTGTCGTCACGGTGGATGAGGTGAAGGAAGATTTTGAGGAGCTGAAGCTAGACCACCCTGCAGGGGAAGATATGGAGCTGACTCAACTAGGAGAAGCCAAAGGGGGGGACTATTCTATGGCTAAAGGAGCGCATCATGCTTCCAAATTATGTGTCGCCAAGGCCACACACTCCTTAGAGCAGCAATCCACCTTCGCCGCCACCTCACCATTCTCCAGCGCAACCGTCGCCTTCACCGCCTCACCACTCAGCGCAACCGTATCCATCATCGCCTTAGCCGTCTCCGCCGCCGCGTCAGCCGTCCCCTGAGCCTCATAGACAAAAGCGGAAGTATACTAAGGGGGGCACCACCAGCAGCAGCAAGAGCACGTTCCGATCACCGAAACGTAAGCTATCGCCCCTCCCAAGAGTACCTCATCAGAATATGAAGAAGCTACCTTGCGAGAAGACAGATGAGGAAACTGATGCGGCCGCAGCTGCCCATTATGAAAAGTGGAAGATTGACATGGCTAACAAGAAAAAGCCGATAGAGGCATTTTTCCCGGTCACCGCAGAAGATAAAGCCAAAGCAGCCGCGCTTAAGATTCAGCTTCACCAACCCATAGCGCTTACATTAGACTATAATCGCTCTATTACCAAGTCGGCTGAGGCAAAAGAGCGGAGAGTCAGGAAAGAAGTTGCCCAGCTCGGACAACAGAAAAATCAATCGATCGAACCGCTCAAAGTGTACGATACCAATGAGTGGATGATCCAGGAACGGCATGATCCGAACATTGATCCGGAGTTTGTTCGACTGTACGGAGAAAAAGCCCAATTATATTGAGTGTCTATTACTGAGTACATGAGCCGTATGCATGAGTTCGAGGGGTACCAAGAAACAGTATACGTGTACCAGTACGAGGCTCCTCTCATCAAACCCGAGTTAGTCAAAGATCTACCAACAAAAATGCGAAGATTGCATAACTGGTATATCCAAGCCTGTGCTGATTCCAAAAACTGGATCTATGCTGCATATAAACACCACCATTACGGTCATAGAGATGGCTTCATACTGATTGAATTTCTAGAATTATTTCAGTTTTACCAACAATACGTCCTCGACAAAGCTATCGTCAGTGCCTATTGTTTGTAAGTATTATTAATTTCTGTAATTAAGTCTTTCTAGCTCAGCTCATTCGTTGCTTGTATAATCTTACTAATCACTATACTAATTATATATGCAGAATAAAGATTCAAGAATGCAACAAAGGACAAATCTATGACATTGGGTTTGTTGACTGTAATTTCGTTCATGAAGTTACTCTAAAAACAAATCTCAAAGAGACAGAGGATAACTTGTTCCAAGCGTTGAAGTATTTCAGCAACAGAAGGGAAATACTATTTCCTTACAACGTTGGGTGAGTGTTACTGTCTTGTACACATTCTATTTTCGCTTACTCGATGTTAAGCGTATAATTGACTCGTGTTATATTTTGTTAGTGTGTTAAGCTTTCACTATATTCTGTTAATCATTGCTGTTGACACCGGAGTAGTAAAAGTCCTGGACTCGAAACACACACCATTAGAAAAGTGGGCGGACATGCAGGAATGCCTCCAGAAGGCTTGGAAACGGTTCACCGCCAAAACTAGGGGTGTTTGGAAGCCAGAGCTTACATTTCAACCATTGACTGTAAGTACTACTTGCTAGATCCATGCATCTCTTTGATTCTAGTTTCAATACCACATTATTTTGATTGAACTCCGTTCTCGTAAAGTGCTTGAGGCAGGAAGCCGGGAATAACTTATGTGGATACTATGTCTGCGAGTTCATTCGCCAGACGACCAAAGAGAAGGGGACAGACCGGAACATCAAAAAAATTGAAGTACGATAAACAATAATCACAACTTTATTTTATTACCACCAATTGTGTTTAGTTTTATTCATATATATTGATCCCCTTCTTTATATTAGATCGAACGGATGTGGGACGGTCTTCTATCACAAGAACGCGTGCAAGCAATTCAAGAGGAAATTGCCGGATTCTTGTTAGAACAAGTCATAGATCCGAAAGGAGAATACTATTACCCGCTTCATTTGGAAGGGTGAAGTGTATAAAAGAAGATGTAAATTAGATCAAATTCGTTTGAGAGTATCGTTTATAATTATAATATATTTCGACCAAGAAGACGGATGAGACGGTGTATATATTTGTGATCATGCATGATGTGTAATATATATATCGTGGTTTCATTATTGCTGTATATATGTAGTAACATTAAATTGATAAAAAAAAATCTGCCGCGGCAGAAAAATAGTCCAAAAATCCTACCGCGGCAGAAAAATAGCCCAAAAATCCTGCCTCGGCACAGAGACCAACGATCCCGGTTCGTGCCAAGAACCGAGACCAATGATCCACCCCCCGCCCGTCTCTGGCCCTGCCACGTGGAGACCCATTGGTCCCGGTTTTTCCCACGAACCGGGACCAATGATCCACCCCTCCTCATCGCGCGCCCGCCCACGTGGAGACCCATTGGTCCCGAGTTATTGGTCCCGGTTGGCCCTTATGAACCGGGACTAGAGGCCATTTTTTACTAGTGAACGTGCCCCACCTACGAAATACGCTTATATAGCATCAATGCTCCACTAAACAAGGCCAACAACAACGTACGATGTGCTCATGTAGTTCCATTAATTAATTAATCCAATAATAATGAAAAACCTACCTCGTGCGCAAGAATGGCGGCAATCTCGTCATCCGTCTTGAAATAGTCGAGACATCCGGTGTGGATTACGATCTTGCCACCGAACATGCTGCAAGCATTGACCCTATCATCCTTGACAGCGATCACTTCCCAGTTGAGGTCAGCGAGTTGTCCTGTTTGTGTCTGCACGGCCGCGTCCCCCTGATTCCGGCTCTCGTTGACCCACATGTCATCTGTTACCGAGCTCGTGTCCTCACCGCCGCCATCCGAACGTCTCCTTGCGGGAAAGGCACGGTGGGCGCCGCGGATGATATCGGCGGCGATAAGACGGACACGGACGGTGCGAGGGTCAGACGGGGCAAGTATCTTGTGGCCGAGCTTCTTCTTGACATCGTCGAAGACTAAGTTGCCGATCTCGCGTTCATTCGACCGGGAGAGTCGAATGACCCGGTGAGCACGGTTGGTGTAGGGCACGGTGTCGCGCTCGCTGATCACGCCCAAGAGGGCGAACGGCGCGGCGCATGGCAAGAGGACCGCCGCGGCGACCTTTCGAGGGTCGTGGTACCACCGGCGTGAAGGGTTCGGCAGCCCGCTGCGTGAGCAGGCGGCCGGTAGAGGCAGCCGGGGGCGAGAGAAGAGCCCTCGGATTGAGTCCCAGACATCGGATGGCCCCGAGCCCCTCGCGGTTGCGTGGACGTGGTGGGTATACCGTGGAGCAAGCGACGGATGCGTCGGCTTGTAGCGGCGGAGGAGGAGCCGCCCGAGCTTGGAGAGAACAGAGCGAGAGTTCGTGAAGTGGTTCATGGTGAACTTTGCCAATGCACCGGCGACGGCGTTTGATCTCGAAATTATAGGCAGCCGCGGCAACCAGGCAATTAGTGCAGCCAACGATGCACAAACGAAGTATAGATACACTCTTATTTTTAGGAAAGATATAAACTTAGGATCCAAGAACGTAACTTGGTGGACAGTGCAAGTATGGTCCAAGAACGTAACTACGTACGATCGACCAGACGCCAATGTACAGTTTTTGGGGTAGACGATTGATCAGCACAGACAAGCACTACAGGAATGGGCAGAGACGCCGACTGCGCGCTACGCCGACGTCCAAATGTCGGGGGCTGTCGGCGTAGACCGCGACCAGGCCAGCCCCCCAAGTAGTCGTCGGCGTAGAATAGCTTACGCCGACGACTGCTCTCGGTGTTTTTTCTTTTACCTCATTAATCTTTGAAAAATCATAACTAAATCATTCTAATTTAGAAAAATACAAATAATATATTAAAATTTGCAGAAAAATAAGATTTATCTATCGACACTCAAATATTATACATTTATAAATAAAAATTAAGTAAAACATAAAACATTACATATAGTTTAAAACGGGCATAAAAAATTTAAAAATGATTCAAACAATGAGAAACCTTCGTTTGGTATCATATTATATGACGTAGTTGAAAAGAAAAATATCAAACTTGGTATATTGATTATGTCTCAAAAAACCCTTCACAAAATGACCTATCTCATTCGAGGTTTCCTGGCTTTCGGGTCAAATGACCAATGTTATGGCTAGAATCATGACATAGTATGTGATAATGTGTCAATATTGTGCATACATGTGCATCATTGGATGACGAACAATATTGCGGGAGAAAATTTTCCTTTTCATCGCACCAAAAAGGCATTTTCCATTTTCCGAGGGCAAAAAAAGGAAGGTTTTGTGAAGCAACCACCAACTGGCTAATTCAAAATGCAACCACCCCAGTTCTCAAAAATACTCGACCATCTTACATGGACAATGTCCCAATAGGGGGATCTCAAACCTTTCAGTCCATCCCTGGTGAAAAAGACAAATTGATGCCGAATCGGTAGGAAGTGGGGTCAGATATGAACTACAGGTACATGCTCATGAATTTTTACAAAAATAATTTTTAGGTTCGCAATATGCTATTTTATCAGAGATCGACTTCAAGTTTAGCGAGACTCAGCTCCGAGCTAAGAATCTTCATACCCGTCGTTCGACAAAGTTTGACTATAGTTTAAAACGGGCATAAGAAATTTAAAAACGATCCAAACAATGCGAATCCTTCACGTGGTGTCATATTATGTGATATAGCTAGAAGAAAAAAATATCAAACTTGGTATATTGATTATGTCTCAAAAACCCTTTACAGAATGACCTATCTTATTCGAGATTTCCTGGCTTTCGGGTCAAATGACCAATGTTATGGCTAGAATCAAGGCATAGTTTGTGATAATGTATTTATATTATGCATACATGTGCATCATGGAATGGCTAACAATATTGCAGGAGGAAGTTTTCCTTTTCATCGAACCAAAAAGATATTTTCTATTTTCCGGGTACAAAAAACGGGGGGTTTTGTGAAGCAACCACCAAATGGATAATTCAAATTTCTACCACCCCATTTTTTAAAAATACTAGACCACCTTACATGGACAATTTCCTAACAGGGGGATCTCAAACCTTTCGGTCCCCTCCTGAGAAAAAGACAAATTTCTGCCGAATCGGCAAGAAGTGGGTCAGATATGAAATACATGTACACGATCTGATGCTAATGATTTTTTATAAAAATCATTTTTAGATTCACAATATGCTATTTCATCAGAGATTCACTTTAATTTTAGTGAGTCTCAACCCCAAGCTAAGAATCTTTATGCCTGCCGTTTTAAACGGGCAAATGAAATTATGACCAGAATCATGAGATTGTTTGTGATAAGTTGATATGGATATCATATTTGGACTTCTCTTCTTTTTTTGATCAATTTTTACATATTATTTGTCAAATTCCGATTTACAGATTTAAAGATATTAATTATTCCATATTAAATAGAAAATACAAAACAAATAAAATCATTATATTTTTATTTGAATTCAATAATATTTTTACTTATTCATTGTTGTTTACTTAAATAACCGTTTGAAATTTCAAAAACTACAAACATGTGATATGATGATATAAGAGTTAATAGGATTGATACCATAATATTGACAACAAGGTATAAATTAATTTGAGGAAACATATTTTGAAGGAACAGAGAAGTTAAGCGTGCTGAGGATAAAGTAGGGAGGATGGGTGACCGATCGAAAAGTTCGACCAAAACTGCAATTTGATCAAAGATTAATTATTATTTAAAATGTTCTAAGTGAGAGATTAACGAGTCAAACAATTCAAAGTTTTAAAAAAGTTGAGAAAAAATTGAAAAAATTAAAGTTTTTTCAAACTATTTTGAATTGGCCGTTAAGCTTTGTCGAGGGCAGCCATCGGCGTAGCCTGGGCCAACGGCTTTTCGATACACCGACGGCCTCCGTGCGCTCCAGCGAGGGAGGTCTTTGCCGAGAAGTCTACGCCGAAGATAGCCATCGGCGTAGTCTACGACGACGGCTATATGGTCTACGCCGGCTTTTGGTCCTCGGCTTACCGATCCATTCCTATAGTGAAGCTAGCTAGGTAGGCAACGCGAATTTTCAAGAGTAGGCATGAATCCGACTGTACTTATCATATACCATTATTAATATGTTACATTGCTTCTTACTCCCTCCGTTTCAAAATATAAGATGTTTTAGCTTTGTGAATAGAGTGTATCTAGACTTTTTTTAGTGTGTAGGTTCTAAAAGAAGTCTAGATACACTCTATTCATAAAGCTAAAATATCTTATATTTTGAAATAGAGAGAGTACTATTTATTTGGAACTTCGGCATTTTTGCCTACGCTACATAGATTCGAGTTACAGAACCTAAAAAGTCACGCACGCCTCTACATGATTATTTTTGAAATTTTTGACTTTATTTAATGGGAGAGCCTAAATATCAGACGTCTGATTTTTAGTTATGTTTAAGTCACTGATATTTAAATCACTGATATCGTCCTACTATTTTATACTAATTCTCAGTTGAAACCTATTTGCAACTTATAAAATTTGTACTAATTTAAGGTTACAAACTAGTTGCAACTCATTAAATTCTCGATTACAACCTAGTTACAACTCATGTGTTGCATGAATCGTGAGGTATATCCAATGGTGAAGGAGGCGACTGAGACATAACTAACAATCAAGTGCCTAATTTGTATCAAAAAAGTTATTTAATATAATTTTCGATTTGGAAAAAAGAAAGGATCAAGAGTACTAAGCACACGCTCCGTCAACGTATTTTCGGCTAGATAGGTTGGTGACGAGTACCAGCCTTCCATGAGCAGCGTATAACCCTGACGTACTCCCTCCGTTTCAAAGTATAAGATGTTTTAGCTTAGTAAAATGAGTGTATGTAGAGCCTTTTTAGTGTGTAGGTTCAATCGTGCATGGTGATGCATCCAGGGAGAGCGCCTGTACATGTGGTATGGAACCTGAAGTTTCCACAGCGAAGCCAAACGGTTGGCAGCTATATTAGGGCATCTCTAACCGATCCCTAATAAATGCTTGGAGAGTAAAATTCTAAGAAACCTACACCTACCGATCCCCAAAACGGTTAGAGGACTAAAAAATTTATGAGTCGGAGGAGTAAATTGACCGCGGAGGAGTAAATTTAGGAGTCTGACGCCACTCTAAAGAAAAACTCATGTCTCCCGCCCACCCGTCCCCCTCCACCATTCTTGCCCGCCCACCTCCCCGCCGGCGCCAACTCTGCCCAAAATTGATGCGTAGCTCGCGACCGCACCCTCGCCGGCCATCACTGGCATTTCCGGCGGCTCGACGCCACTATAATGGACCATCTCCGTTGCACCCGCGAGGAGGAAGAGATTGGGGACAAACAACGTTGTCCGGCTGACCGCCACGGCCGTTAAACCCTCTAGAAATGCCGGTGGTAAGCGCGTAGAGGCTCCGGAGGTGCCACCTCGTCCTCTGCTAGCTCTGGTGGCCGTTCAGCGGAGAGCAAGTCTACTCCAGCAAAAATGGCGCTCGCCGAGACGATAGCTAACAAGAAGAGGAAAAAGGCCGTGACAATGCTTCTGAAGGCAGCACCGACACCTCTGTCTTGCAAGGCCTCGCCGGCGAACCCTCCCCTAGGCCTGCAAGCCCGTCAGACCGTCGTCTCCATTGATGACCACAAGGCGCTTAATGAAATGCCGGCAAGGTAACATTTTCACTTTTTCCCTTGGCCTCTCATTCAGTGATGGTTGTAGACAATGCGGTGATGTTGTTTTGATGATTTGTAGTGCGGTGGAGTCCGAGGTGGCCGACTTCATGACACAATTGGAGGGTAGCCATCCCGTCGAGATTGACGATATCAACTTCGATGAAAAGGTGGAGGAGGAAGATGTTGAGGTCACTGAGCAAGGAGAGGTGGAGGAGGAAGAGGTTGAGGTCACCGAGTAAGGAGGGGTGGAGGAGAATCAAGGGAGCACAAACAAGATAAGATCCTCCAACTATAGCGAAAAAGAAGACGTTGCATTGTGCTATGCTTGGATGAACGTGTCACTCGATGCATCGATTGGCACCAACCAATCAAAGGAGAGGTTTTGGGCTCGGATCGAGGAGTAATACAACAACACGGTCACTGTTCCAATCACTCGCACACAAGGCTCTCTTGGCCACCGGTGGGGCGCCATTCTAGAGCAATGCAACCATTGGTTTGGTTGTGTTGACCAAGTGAACCATAACCCACCTAGTGGGAAGCCCTTTACCGAGTATGGCCCACTTATCCAAGACCTCTACAAGCAACGCAACATGAAGAATGGTGGCAAAGCTTTCAACTTGCACCATTGCTACACCGAGCTTGTTGGCAATGAAAAGTGGGTACGAAGAAATTGGGAGACCACTCCAAAGAGATCAAGGGTGAGAATTTCCGTCAAGGCCAACGATGAGGAAGATGAGGACCCGCATAAGAGGCCCGATGGGGCAAAGATTGCAAAAGAGAAGAAGAAGAGAGCTGCCCAAAGAGGATACAAAGATGAGCTTTCTGTAATGGTTGAGACCAAGAAAGCTTTGGCAGGCGAGAGGAGAAATGAAAAGGCGGCAAGATGGGCTGAGCTCAAGGCCATGTAGGAGGAGAAGTGGAAGAAGAAGATGACCACAGGAGAGAGGAAGACCATGGCCGAGGAGAGGAGGATTGCACTTGAGAAGAAGATGGGTTGTTTCTTCCTTTCCTTTTTCTTTTCTCTTTTCTGTTTTTTAGATTCGAAAAATGTTCGTATTCAAAATATATTCATAATTTTTAGAATTATTTAAATTAAAAATGTTTAGATTTGAAAATGTCCATGTTTGAAGTTCATATTTTAAAAACTGTTCATTTTTTTCAGATTTTAGAAAGTTCAATTTTTTAAAAATGTTCAAATATTTTTTGAAAACCGAAAAAACCCATACTAACGAACAAGAAAAATACAAAAAACCGGACAAAGAAACCAACTCACGCTAAATGGGCCAGGCCCGTGGGGCAGGAGGGTGTGCGGCCAGCCGTATATACCGACCTGTATAGGACCCCCGGACTTCTTGGAACTTCAAACGAAGCAGGACTGGAATTGTCCAGGTAGCCCGAGTGCCCGACCCACTTGCGCACGGACAGCCCATTTTATCTGGGCTCGGAAGTAAGCTACTAGCACGTGCGGTGCGCGTGCGCTACCTTCGGGCCCGAGATACTTCCAGCACGCTCCGAGCGAAGCTCTCACAGACCATTGGTCCGTACCGCGATATCCGCTGCTACGCTTGCCCGCTTCCTCCCTCGCTCGGTCGCACACCACAGCCATGGCGGCGCTCTGCTCCGCCGTCTCACCGGCCATCCTCAGGGTCGCGGCCCTCGGCCTGTCCGCGCGCGGGTCCCCCTCCCACCTCCGCCTCCGCCTCCGCGCCGCCTCGCGCTCCTGCTACGCCGCCAACGCCGCGCCGCGGGCTGCGGCTTCGTGGCGAGCGCCGCGGCGCTTTGCCGCGTCAGCTGCCTCCACTACCGAGGAGGGTGCGGACGTGGATACGATGATCCCGCCCGACAACCGCATCCCCGCCACCATCATCACCGGCTTCCTCGGCTCCGGCAAGGTTAGGGCCCCCAATATTTCTGTCGCTTCTGTCGAAAGGGGCACGCCATGATGCGTTGTATACACGCTCCCCCGCACCAATATCTGGAACTCTATTGTGTAGTTCCAATTCCCCTGCCCGCTTCCAAATTATGCAGTATTATTTTTATGCTAAATGCTTAAATGGATTGCAGTACAGTCTATGTTAGCTAGAACAGGATCGAGCCAGCAGTAGGATTACTGAAACCTTGTACTTCGTTCTGGAAATGCTTTCATCTACAAATGTCAGTAAGACTGATTGTGTAGCTATGCACCTTTGTCACTTTAGCAGGCAATCAAATTTTACAGTGCACCCAAATGTGCCAATCCTTACTAAATTGGAAGGGAGAATTCAGCTCATATAGAACATTCCTTCTTTTTAGAACATTTCTTTTAACATAGCAGCTAGTAACTTCCGGTATGGAGAATATTTAAGCCAACTCTTTGATTGATGGATGACTTAGACCAAAATATTCCTCTTGCCTCTTTGGATGTACGCGGAGGCAGAGCATCATAAAAGAGTTCTACTTATATGTACATGCATCGTGTACATAATGTTATCATTTTTTTGGTATTTGATCACTTGTGTTACCACGTACCCTTGTCTCGGTTCTAATCACGGTTCGCTGTTTGTTTTTGTTCACAGACAACTTTGCTCAATCACATATTGACAGCTCACCATGGAAAGCGGATCGCTGTCATTGAGAATGAGGTATTCTGGCCTGTATGAGTAATCATTTTTGTATGTTTATTCATGAAGTGCCTGAGCAGGCTTAGCTTTTCACTCACATGCCAATCTTCTCAATCTGAAAATTCCATTTTAATTTACTCAATATATCGGTGAGCAACCATTTTATAAGGGCCATGACTTCGGCTAAACTAGGCAACGTGAAGCTTATTTGGTGTCATTGTCTATATTGCAGTATGGTGAAGTTGACATTGATGGTTCTTTAGTTGCCGCACAAACTGCTGGAGCTGAGGACATAATGATGCTGAACAATGGTTGCCTTTGCTGCACTGTGCGTGGTGATTTAGTACGAATGATCGGTGAATTGGTTGATAAGAAGAAGGGAAAGTTTGACCATCTTGTTATTGAAACCACAGGTAAGCAACTCGGTAGGATTTACACTAAAATCAAGGAAACCTATGAGGTATAAAAGTTTCGAGGTTTATAAATCACCTCAAATTCAAAAAAAAAAACTTAGTTATTGTTTGATTGCTTTATCACGTGACGTTCTTTCACCCCATGTCTATCTGTTTTTCAGGTTTAGCAAATCCAGCACCAATTATACAGACATTCTACGCAGAAGATACAGTTTTTAATGATGTCAAGCTGGATGGTGTTGTTACTTTAGTAGATTCAAAGCATGCAAGGTTGCATTTGGATGAAGTAAAGCCCAAGGGTATAGTTAATGAGGCAGTTCAGCAGATTGCTTATGCTGACAGAATTATCATTAACAAGGTAATGGTTTTGTCACAAATACATGCAGGTTACTGTATGTTAGCGTGTGTCTAATTTCTAAGGTTTTATAATTATTATGATCCTTGCTGGTGGAAGAACTAATTTCTTGCTCTCTTGTAGACTGACCTTGTAAGTGAGCCTGAAGTTTCTTCCTTGGTTGAGTGTATAAGGGTCAGTACAGTATATTCATTTTGTTCTTTCTTTTGCCATGTGGGTGTTTCTTACAGCAGGTTTCGTGCATGCAGAGTATCAATCGCATGGCTAATCTGAAAAGAGCTCAGTATGGCAAAGTTGATTTGGATTATGTGCTTGGAATTGGAGGCTTTGATTTGGAGAGGTTCTTTTCTTCCATCTCCTTTTTTTGGACCTTCCGCAGTTATGGACACAGTACCATCTTTCAGATGATTGTATGCCCCTAAAGCAGTTATATACCTTACACACAAATAAAGGAAGTTATCAAGATAACCACATCACATATTGAAATTTATCTACTAAATTATTCAAGCAACATTGGAATGATCCTCTACCTATGATAGACGTAAGCCATGTGGAGCTGCTTGCTAGCACTGGGAGATCTATACTTCTTAGGTGGACAGAGCGGTATGATTTGTTCAACCATAATGAAATGACATGTTATGCTAAATCTATTGGTATAGTAACTAGATATCAGGTATATTGTAACTAGTTATCTACTAGCATTGAGAGATGAAAAGATTTATTGCCACTGTGACTTGATGGGTTACAGTGCGACCTAGGGTATTTGCTATTTAAATGGATGATATCTAGAGTTGATTTAAAATTACTTTGTCAATGAATTATACAGACATTTGAACCTTCAGTTGAGTTTTACATATAGATGGATCAATCCAATATAAATTAGCTATTTGTCAAAAGCGGACATATACATATTTGGATAGCATAAAAGCACTACTACATGCATTAATTCTTATGCTTGACAGATACTTGTAATTTACTCCATTACGGAATATATCATCATCTGGTTTGTTTAGGTTTTTACAATCACCAAGCAGTGCACATATACTACACCTAGAGATTGTTCTCTATTTTCCCTTCAAATTTAGCTCAAGCTACTTAATTTAAGAAACATTGGCCATAAAGGAAACTGTATTTTGTTTATGTTTCAGGATTGAGAGTGCTGTCACTGAAGAGCCACATGATGAACACGAACACGAACATGGACATGACCATGACCATGAACATCACCATGACCACGAGCACGCCCACAATCACCATCATCATGATCATGACCACAAACATGGTGAGCATTGTATTATTTTACACCCTAAATGTGGTTACCATCAAATTATGAAGCGTAAAACTCGTATAAAATAATAGCGACTAGGGAAAGTGAGGAAATAAATGTGCCAAGCCTGCTTCCTGACTCAATATAGATTATTTCGTAGACGCATGGATCCATGCCTTCATCATAACTGGTCTATTATTGCCTGGATGCCAGGACAGCAGTCATTCCAAAAGGAGTATTTTGTGATGCACTCTTCTTTATGCAGTATACAGTTTTACACTAATGGCAACCTACTGTCTATGAAAAAGACTATAATTGCTGATGCTAAATCTCGTGTAAAGTACAATAATTACCTTGTACACAGGGAGATTCCATGTCATGCTTTTGCCAAATAAATAATTACTCCTAGATCTTTGTATATGACTTGGAGTTCATGACTTCAGGAATGTTCATTGTTTATAGGGTGGTACCTAAAAAATTGTGAAGTCCTCATCGTTACTTTATCGTGGAATCAAAACCCTCTGCTTGGGGGCTGTTCAAAAGGAGAACGGAACAGTTTCAATACCTAATTGGAGCAAAATTAATATGTCATATCTAATGTCATTGCAATGATTTCATAGTTGATACACATAACTTCTCACGATAACATCTCTTAATTATGTAGACCTTACTTCTGTGACAATGTGGAAATCTTAAATACCATATAGCTAAGTAATATCAATAAGTGAACTCAATGTTCGCTGTTTCTTGTAGATCATCATGCACATGATCACACCCATGATCCTGGTGTTTCTTCCGTAAGCATCGTGTGTGAAGGGGAGATGGATCTTGAAAAGGTCAGATTTAAAACTGCCACATACATTTATATATTTTCTCAAGATAGTTAAGATGATTTCTAGAACATTTATTTGTGGCACTGCAAATGATGAGGTTATGTATATTGGGACAAGCATTTTACATGCACTTCATGCAGGCTGACATGTGGCTGGGGAACCTACTGCTGGAACGCAGTGATGACATATACCGGATGAAGGGGATACTCTCTGTCAGTGGAATGCCTCAACGCTTTGTCTTCCAGGTTTTTGTTACTCTAGCCTATAGTGTATCCAGTTCAACGCTTTGTCGTTCAGATTTTTGTTACTCTAATCTATCCAGTTCAATTTAGTGTCCTGTTCTGCCATTTTCACTTTTGAATACAAATAATGATTTCTTCTAGTGACATGTTAAAGACATAACGAAAAAAAGTTCATTTGTTGGCAGGTAAGGTGTCTCTTTTATAAAGAAAGCGTCATGTCTTTCCTTTAATGTTCCTATTTGCCATTTCACTCTTGCCATTTTGATATTTGGTGGAACCATTTTGCTACAAAATGACACCCTATTTCTCTCCCTGTTTAGAGTACCTGTCTTTGTGCCCAAGCACCATCTGCTTGATCGTAATAGAAATTTTGTTCTTGATGCTATTGTCACTGGACAGACTTTTGACCTTTTTTTTTAAGAATCTATATGTATAAGCTTCTTCCAAGACATGTTTCAAATTTGCATAAATTAGCTGATAGAATTGCTAGCGTTTGGCTGTTCTTCTGTTTACGCATGGTGTGTGGATTTCGTATGACCTGACCTAACCGCATCCCTGTTTCCCATTGGTAGGGAGTGCACGACATTTTCCAGGGATCCCCTGACAGAACTTGGGAGGCAAATGAGCCACGAATCAACAAGATCGTGTTCATCGGCAGGAACCTCAAGCGTGAAGAGCTGGAGACGGGCTTCAAGGATTGCCTGCTGAAGCAATGAGCAAGAGACCCCCGAGCTTCTCCGTTCCTCCTACGCACGGGATGGATCTCCAGCTTCACGATTTTGAGCTTTGCGGCTGCAGAACTTCCTTGGAATGTCGAAACTAGCGTGTTGTGGAACTGATGTTGTCGAACTGACATGAAACGCGAGATGTGTATATAGATTGGGGGACCAACATCCCTGTCCTACCCGTGTCATTCACAGCTCTCCACTGTACCCCGGATGTTTTGCACGATGACGCACTTTGACTTGCAGAGATCTATGGATTGTCCTGTGATTTGACGAATTGCTTCATGTACTGCTACTGTGCTACCCTTGTTGCTCAATGTCAATTATTGTACGAAATGTATTTACAGTGTGCATTTCATTTACTCCTTCCGATCCAAATTTATATTCTCAGATTTGTCTAGATTGAGAATATTAATATGAATCGGAGGAAGTAGCATTTAGATATACAGCTGAAATTTAAAATCTGTTTAAACTTATTCTGGGCTCAATACATATTGAAGAGCGTTTTTTTCTTCTGAAACGACGACACAGTGCGAGTAGAAGAGTTGGGCCGGCCCAACGAGAAGACAACGGGTCGGACACGGCAAAAAGCCTAGAACACGAGTCCCACCTCGCGAGCATATAACAAGCCCAGAGACCGGCTTTCACCCTTTTCTTCTTCATCTTCTTCACAAAGAAAGAAATTCCGAAGAGAGAGAGAGAGAGAGAGAGAGCTCAGCAGCGACGATGGCGAACGGCGGCTCGATGACGAAGAAGGAGTTCGGCGAGAGCCACGACGTGCTCCGCTTCGGGGTCAACGACAGCGTCAGGGCCGAGCTCGCGCCGCCGCACCCGCTCCAGGTCACCATCCAATCGGTAAACCGACCGCCCCTCTCCCTCTCCGATCTCCCCGCTCGTTCCAAGTGAAACCCTAACGCTGAAAGTCCGTGTTCACGCGCGCGCAGGAGAACAAGTTCTGGGATGACAAGAAGAAGTTCGGTACGGAGGCCATCTACGGATCCGCCTTCAACATCCGCAAGGATCTCGACGCCCAAATCCTCTCCAGGTACCTACTAGTAGTTCGCTCATCGCCCCTCCCGGAAAGTTATTAGGTTCCGACGTCGTTTTCGTCAGTTAATACTCGGTGCCAGCTGATGTGGGAATTAGAGATGTTTCGCGATACAATCGGGTTGCTCGAATTGTTGGCGTCGATCTTGAAATTCGGGCGAATTTGACCAGGCTCTGAGCACTAGATGCGTTGATATGCTTGCGGTGGGTACTGGACTACTGGTAGTGATATACTTGTGCCCCAGTGTGCTGTGTTACACAGGTATCCTGTGCGTCAAGTATTCTACTGATGATAGGTTTTAGTCATGCTGGAACTAGTAGTCATCAATTGAGCGAGTGCTGGGATGCCTGGCTAACCAATATGGGTTTTCACATCATATTGTAAACAAGTTCTTTATGAAAAAAAAGTATGATGTTGATTGGTTGCTTTGATGGCAAATCCAGTGCTCTTATCGCCATATGCATTCTATTGCCGATGGTTTGGTGGTTATCATTAGCTCTGTTTTGCAAATAGTTTGTTTACACTATGTTGTTATTTTCCTTGCAGCATATAAGTACTTATTACTAGACACTCCATTTTGTTCTTGTGCTGGATGGTTCATGGTTGATTGTACCTAAAATTGTATGCTTGGTCATGTCAGTGAATTATTTCAGTCTATGACTGCTGCAGTAAGGTCTTCTGTAGGATAATATTTAAGATACTTTAAGATACCTGGTTGTCTGTATCTAAAATTCAATAGCATGTCCGTAGATCAAATTTAATGGTTGCTACCCTAGGACAGTACTTAAGATTCAGTTCATGTAGAATGGGTCACTTGGAAAGCCTGGATATCTTGCTGTATTTTAGTGCACAACCGTATCTTGAGACATGTGTATCTAGACAGAGTTGAGTCGATTAATTTGGGACGGAGCATGGTTTTAAAGGCGTCTCCTAGGCGACGCTTAGGCGTCCAGGCGCCCCTCCTCTTCTTTGAAAAAATGGCCGCTTTAGGCGCCTGGGCGTCCAAAGCGCCCGCCTAGGCGTCAGAGTGCCCCTAGATCGCCTTAGGTCACCTTAACACTTTAAAAACCTTGGGATGGAGGGAATATACAACAATTCAAACAAAGGAGGGAAGCATAAGGATGCACTTCTTATCTTGTTTTGACCTTTCTTTTGAATACCCTGAGCACTTGTCTCCAATTGGCTTTTTGGAAATTTAAATAGGTGATATGTGTGAAAAATGTTTGTTTAATTGCGACCTCCAAATCGTGGCCAGTAGTGGCGCCGACACAACACTATTGGGGGATCGGCAGTTGTCTAAATATTGGCAGGGCCGTCCCACAGGCCGGCCCAAAATGGCTGGCCCCAAAAAAAAATATGGAGACAATAGCAAGATATTGCACAGTTCAACAATAATTCAAACCACAAATAGAATTATTTATACATAGTTTTAAATAACAAACTAGTTTCACACAATAATCCGAACCATAAAATAGTCATGCTGGAACTAGTCATTAAATTGAGCGAGTGTGGGGATACCTGACTAACCAATATGAGTTTGTTTTCATGGTTTTTTGCATCATATTGTAAACCAGTTCTTTACCCAAAAAGAGGTATGATGTTGATCTGTTGCTTTTACAGCAAATCTAGGTGCTCTTATCGCTAGAGATGGCAGTTTGGAACCTTTAGGGTACCCTCTTTTTTAGTCTAGTACAAACACATGAGCTAGATTTCTCAAAAAGTTATGTTTTGTAAAAATTTAGTTCATTTCTTTGTACTAAAGAGGGTAGAAGGTACCCTAAAAGTTACCCAATTCCATCCTTATCACCATATTTATTCTATTGCTGATGGTTTGGTGGTTATCATTAGCTCTGTTTTGTAAATAGTTTGTTTACACTACATTGTTATTTTCCTTGCAGCATATAAGTACGTATCACTAGACACTCCATTTGTTCTTGTGCTGGATAGTTGATTGTACCAAAAATTGTATGCTTGGCCATGATGCACTTATCTAGTTTTGACCTTTCTTTTGAATACCCCAAGCGCTCGTCTCCAATTGGCTTTTTGGAAATTTAAACAGGTGATATGTGTTAAAAATGTGTCTGACAGAATCATGTATTGCCAGGTTCCAAAGGCCCCCGGGTGCGTTGCCATCATCTATGCTAGGATATGAAGCAATGACAGGTTCCTTGGATGATTTTGGATTTGAAGATTATCTTAACAGTATGGGCCGTTATCCTTTTGTCTCCATCAAATCCTCTTGCTTGCTGTTCCACAATTTTGTGCAAGTGTTTTTTTGCAATAACTTGCTAGTATATGAACTGCTTTGGCCGAGTTAGGGAGGACTGTTATGTCTAAACTCTCTCCAGCTTTATATTGGCAGTAGTTCTTTTGCTCACAGTTGATTTCTGAAGGATCGTTTTAGAAAATTACGAATGTATTAAAATGGGGTTGTTGCTCACCTGTCATACCTCCATCTAGTTACTGCAAGTAGTCTAGAGGTTTTTTCGTTGACAGGCAAGTAATATAGAGTTTGTGCTGTAGGATATATCGAGAGGTTATGATATCTATATTATGAAAAGCAATTGTATCTGCATGGCAAGTAGCTAACCGGACTCAAATGGTATCTAAAGGAATCTATTTTTAACAATAAACAGCAAAGTGTTTCACAATTTTATTGTACTAAGTGGTCTAAGCTTGCGCCCCAAAGTTTAACTACTCCCTCTGATCCAAATTTATGGACACATATTTGTTTAGATTCGGATGTATCTATCTAGCACTAAAATATGTCTAGATTCGGATGTATCTAGCTCTAAAATATGTCTAGATATAACCGAATCTAGAGAAATCTGAGTCCACTAATTTGGATCGGAGGGAGTAACTGACTTAGGCACATCCTGTCATATGTGCTTATACCACTATAAGTAATGCTTTAGCTTTCTGCTTCACTTTTGTCGTTGCAAGTTGCAACTAACCCTTTTCTCTATTGCTAGAAATGTCTTCTCCATTAATATTCTTCATTTCTTGGCTACTTTGCAGTGCCCCAAGACTCCGACAGCCTCCGTATACCGGACATGCACCATGGGATGGAGGTTCGCCTTGGCCTGTCCAAGGGACCTGTCTGCCCTAGTTTCACTTGATTCTACCCATAGTACATGCATGCTCCTTGTCCAGCATCTAAACTGGTCATTAGACCGTATCGTGGATTGGTGAAACGTGAGAACTAATGGGTATTGCATCGGTTTTAATTCTTGACGTCAAATGTAATGTCACTATTTTTTATTTGGACTTCTAATATTACTTGTTGCTTTGTTTCTGGGTACTTTTACGTTGGACTCTTCATGGAATTGGCAGATTTTCGAAATACTCCAACTACCTCCGTCCTGAAAAGGAATGTGGCAAATTTGTTCAAATTTGCATGAATCTAGACACGTTAGTGTACAGATACATCTAAATTTTAACAAATTTGAGACATCTTTGTTAGGATGGAGGGAGTATTTAAATTGTTTGAAGTTCTAGCTTTAGATGTTTAGCTTGGGTGAGATGGAAAACTTCAAATAATTTAAGGCTGATGTTTCATGCTGTTGAGATTCTTTAGACGAGGGCAAACCAAATATCCGTAGTTTCGTCCTAATTTATGTTGATCCAGCTTGCTAAAGACTGGATTTTTCTACTCTCTCTGTCTTGACATAGATGTTAGAGATTTGCTTAGATTCGTACGTATCTATACAATAAAATTTGTTGATACATGTGAATCTTTGATAAATCTTTTACCTCCGTTGTCAAACCCAATTTGCCATATGCTACTTAACCAAAACACTTGTAGATGTTATGAGGCGCCATTACCCTGATGTGGTTTTTTTATCAGAAACCCACCTTGATCGATATCCGGCTGATTGTCTATGTAGACGCAATGGAAGAAAAGGAGGTATCCTTATGATATGGAGAAGAGAGGTAAAGTTGTATCAAATTTATGCATGCCCAAACTATATAGATGTCTGCATTGAAGAAGAGGAAAATAAAATTTGGAGATTCGCTGGTATGTATGATGAGTTCAAGTAGACTGATAAATACAAGACATGGGACAGGGTCCGACACATTCACCAACAAAATAATCTTCCTTGGTTGATTATGGGAGACTTAAACGAGATCCTATATGTCTATGAGAAGGAGGGAATGTTCGGCCCGAACGCTTTCGACAGGCCTTCCATGATGTTTTGGAGGAGTGTGGTCTCGAGGATATTGGCTTTGTAGGTGACATGTTTAGTTGGTACTGAGGATAGATAAGGGAACGATTAGACAGAGGCCTAGCCAATCTTGGTTGGAGCCAAATGCATGAGCAAGCGGCTGTTATTCATTTGGAATATAATCACTCAGACCATCGACCTCTCCTGTTGGATACAAAGTTTTATGCTACTACACTACCGAACCAGCTTAATAAACAAGTAAATTTTGAGGCAAAGTGGTTCAAGGAGGAGGGCTTTTGTAAGGAAGTAGAAGAACCGTGGAAAGCTACGGAGAGTATCAAGAATGCAAATGATGTATTGTCCAGATTAAAAACCATGCACGTCGGTCTACATGCATGGGACATGCGGGTATTAAAGAAGCCTAAGAAATAGTTAAGAAAGTCTCAACGTGAATTGGAGGCTATCATGCGTGGTCCAATTTCAGCCGCTGATGATCGACGCAAGAATGAGCTCGCGCGTCTGATTGAGAAGCTGCTAGAGCAGGAAGAAATAAAATGGAGCCAGCGCTCCCGTGTAAATTGGCTCCAAAACGGTGACAAAAATATAGTTTTTTTCATAGGTTCGCCTCCTCTCGGAAAAAGATAAACTTTATCAAGAAATTAAAAGGGCCGAATGGACATATGGTGGAAGGTACAGACAATCTGAATCCGATTATTTTCCAATATTTCTCAAATTTGTTCACTTTCGATAAAGACGAGGTTGAACCGAATTTTCTTGATAAAATTGTTCCTAAAGTTACTAATGAGATGAATGAAGCCCTAATAGCCCCCTTCACGGCGGAAGATGTTAAGAAAGCAGTTTTTAGTATTGGTGATCTTAAAGCACCAAGGATTGATGGCTTGCATGCAGTGTTCTGGCACCTTGTGGGCAATGACATAACTGTGGCAGTGATGAAGGCGATCAATGAGAGGGTGATACCACCGGGATGGAATGAAACGGTGGTGGTGTTGATTCCTAAAGTTGAAAACCCGGATGAGGTATCACAATTTCGGCCTATTTCCATTAGCAATGTTGTTTACAGAATTATTTCTAAGATGTTTGCAGGAAGATTGAAAGAGATACTCCCAGAAATCATATCACCTACGCAAAGCGCTTTTGTACCTGGGAGACTTATCACTGACAATGTTCTAGTGGCTTATGAGTGTGTTCATAAAATAAAGAATAAAAGGAAGGGAAGTCGGGCCTTTGTGCTGTAATGCTAGATATGCATAAAGCATACGACAGAGTGGAATGGAACTTTATGAGGCAGATGATGATTAAGCTTGGGTTCCATAATCAATGGGTTGAATTGGTGATGGCTTGTGTTACCTCGGTATCCTATTTAGTCAGATTTAATTCTCAGATGACTGATTGCTTTACTCCAACTAGAGGTATCTGTCAGGGGGATCCCCTTTCCCCATATTTGTTTCTAATTTGTGTAGAGGGTTTATCGAGTCTTCTGTTGCACGCGGAGGAGATTGGTGGCATTGAAGGGGTCAAAGTGTGTAGAAATGCACCATCAGTTTCACACCTACTATTTGCTGATGATTCTTTGATTCTCTTGAAGGCAGACATGAGCAATGCAATATCGTTGCAACAAATTCTTGATACTTACTGTGCAAACTCGGAACAACTGGTGAGTGTAGCCAAATCTAGTATTTATTTTAGTCCTAATACTCATGTGGATGTGAAGGTTGACATTTGCAATACACTAAATATCAACACTAAAGTTATCTCAGATAAATATTTGGGCTTACCTGCAATTGTTGGAGCTGATAGGAGTGATTGTTTTTTCCATTTTGTGGAAAGAGTGCTACAAAGAATAAAGGGAAGCAGAGAACAACTTTTATCTATTGGCAGTAAGGAGATTCTTATTAAAGCAATCATATAAGCAATTTCTGTCTATGCTATGTTAGTTTTCCTTCTACCAAAGACTATATGCAAGAAGATTACAGATTTGATTTCTCAATTCTGGTGGGGAGATGATGGAGAAGGAAAGAAGATGCACTAGTATGCATGGTGGAAGATGTACTTCCCAAAAAAAGAAGGTGGAATGGGCTTTAGGGACCTCCACTCTTTTAACCTTGCCATGCTCGTAAAACAAGTTTGGAGACTTATAGATGAACCGAACTCTTTATGTGCCCAAGTTCTCCGAGCTAAGTATTATCCTGATGGTGATGTCCTTAAGGCCGGTGCTAAGCCTGGGAACTCCTTTACTTGGAAAAGCATCGCTGCGGGTATCCAAACTTTTAAGCGGGGCTGTATCTGACGTGTTGGCGATGGGGTTTCGATTCATATATGGAACGACCCCTGGATACCTAGTAGCCCCAATCGAAAAATTATCACACCGAGAGGAGATTGTATCCTAACAAAAGTATGGGAGCTTATAAACCCTGCCACGGGTATGTGGGATCAGAAACTTGTTCAAGATATCTTTCACCCCATTGATGCTGCAAGGACCTAATAGTTTTGATGATTTTTTAGCTTGGCATGGAACTCGCTCTGGTATGTTTTCTATCCGCTCTGCCTATCATGTGGAATGTAAGCACCAATTCAATGGAGTCGCATGTAGGTCACTGATTAGTCCTACTTCCTCGAATACTCCAACCTGAAAAATTCTCTGGAGTTTAAACGTACCGGCGAAAGTCAAGATTTTCTGTTGGAGAATTATGCATGGTATCTTGCCAATGAACGATATCTTATTTAAACGTCATATTGGTAATGATGGTAATTGTCCATTATGCAATGGCTCAAACGAAGACATTTTGCATATGTTATTCTGATGCTAGAGAGCGGAAACTATCTGGAGATCCCTCGACTTGGAGAATATGGTTGCTGATGCAATTGTTCTAGATCGATCCGGAGCAGAAGTATTTGAGTCGCTTCTGCAACTTCCTGTGACTGACGTTCCTGGGTATAGTTCCATCAAGATTCATAATATGATCGCAGTAGCAGCATGGTATATATGGTGGTTACGACGTCGGCAAACTCACGGTGAGCAGATACCGCATATTCAAAATTGTGCTGCCTCTATTCGTGCTATTACATCAAATTCGGTAAAAAATATTATTACCCAACATTATCGTCCAGTAAAGGAGCTGTGGGTTAAACCACGACACAATCAGATCAAATTGAATGTTGACGCAGCTTATATAGCGGAGGAAAGGATTGGCGCAGCTGGTGCAGTTATTCGAAATAGCCAGGGTGCTTTTGTGGCAGCCTCATCGATGTTTATACCGCATGTATCATCTGCCGCTTCAGCGGAAGCTTTGGCAATGTTACATGGCTTGACCTTAGTCAACAATTTGGGATTCCATCAAGGTTATCCAACTTTGCTCAGGTGAGGAACACATTTGGAATGATGCCGCTGCAATTTATGCTGAGATTATGATGCAAGCAGGAGCTATCGAAAATGTTGAGTTCAACCATTGCGGTAGACAATGAAATAAGGTTGCTCATGAAATAGCTAGGGAGTGTTTCATTTCGAGAAATTTTTGTAATTGGGTCGATGAGCCCCCTAGTTTCCTTTCGCAAACTCTCCTAGATGATGTAATAATGGTTTGATGGGCTGCAAGTTTCAGACGCACTCTTTTTTCTTACCAGGGTACCTAAGGAGACCGAAAGGTTTTAATGAGACGGCTTGTATGCTTAATATATGATATTTTACAAAAAAAAAACACTTCTCATCCGAGAAGGGGCGCTGGAATCCTCTTGTTTAAACGGGTTGCTCACGGTGCCGCCAGCCCAACCCAGTTATTTCCCTTAAGTGGGCACCCATGTCCTAGTGATAAAACACCATCGGTACCTATGACGAGTCTGCTACCGTCACCAGGCCGCCACGGGACAACCTCCATGGTGATGGAGGCATGCGCCATGCCCGAAGGAAGCTGTTGTATGCCAGGAACTCTTCCTCCATGTTCCCCCATGGGCCGTGATTGCGCTACACGGTAACCATTGTCTGCTATTTTTACGAGACAAATGAGCTTCTCTTGTCCGTGTGGAGATGTAGGCCAGGGTTCTCCCGGTGCTTAGGTCAGGGCCTTCCTCTAAGAAGAAGCAGAAGAAGGTAAATCCTCTCTCCGTCTTGCTTAAAGTCGATCTTGTCACTGCACGAGCTTCTGAACTTTCTTCTGAAATCAATAGCATGCTCTGTTTTAACATCGCAGTGAACCAAATTGATGTAACACTGAATTCCCATAAAAGATGTGTTTTCTATATCAAGAAAATATGAAGAGGCCCATGAATTAATATTGTGCCTTGGCATGTCCGACATCTGCCTATGGATTAATATTGTTTAACATGTGGAGTACAATCTGTATGCGGCCCATGATTCACTGGAACACTTACACTCAGTTTACAGATGCTGTGCTGAACTGTGGAATTGTGTTAGTTGGGGAATATTTTTTTGTTTAGTGCAAAAATCTGTTGCACATAAAAAAGGTAATCCCAAGAAAACACCATATCCATTACTATGCTTTTGGAGAACCATCACAACGACAAAAGGAGCGTTAGGGAGATGTCAATTGATCTAACCTCAGTAGTTAAAATGCCACCCAATAGCTGCACCGTTATGTTCTTCACCTAGCACTACGTTAGGTATACTCCTAACACTTGCACCCACTATTGAACTAATAAGTACTCAGCTTGTATTTATTGCATAAATGTGTATCATGTGGCATATATGAACTTGTAGTTGTTGCAGGTTCTTTCCGAAGTAAGCACTTCACATGGTGTTTCATAATTTATATGATTGGATCTCGCCAGGTTATCTTTAGGTACCGTTGATGAGTTGAGATTATTAGACATGTATTTGTATTAGACTAGGACTCTATAGCGGTTTCCAAAATCCTAGGCCGACTGGCTCTTGTCCTATATATTCTCTGTAATCTTGATCAAATCAATACAAATTATTATTCTCCCAAACTATCATGGTATCATACGCCTAGGTTTTTCGCACCTAGCATGGCTCCACCACCACAACCTCCGCCGCCGTCCTCGGCTCCCCTCTAGACCGCGGCAGAAGCCCGCGCCGTCGGCGAGCTACCCTCCTCCTCCTCCTCCCCCTCCCTAGTTACCCACCAAAATCCCCTCCAACTAGCCCCAATTTCTCTAGCCGATACAATCTCCGATGTCTCTCCCTTCATACCAATTACATTAGATCTCTCTCTCCACAACTACTACCATTGTCACCATCTATTTCATGTTCATCTAGGTCGATGCCGCCTTCGCGATCACATTGATTCGGCCTCGGTGCCTCGACCGGCCGATTTCCGTTGGGTCAAGGACGATCTCGCGATCATCCAATCGATCTATACCTGCATCTCCACCGAGCTGTTTAATATTGTCTCCATTGACGATGCCACCACCGCAGCTATGGGCTTCTCTTCAGCAGCTCTTCCAAGATAACAGCGACGCTCGCATCAATGCTCTCCATACCGAGCTTCGCACAACCACTCAAGGGGACGCCTATGTTACTATCTTCTGTCAACGGATCAAAGCAATCGGCGACGAGCTTCGGGAGCTCAGCGACCCGGATGAAGACCACACCCTTATCAACGCCCTTCTCGTTGGCCTCAGCGAGCATTTCGAGAAGCAGGTGGCCTTCATACCCATGATGCGACCTCGGCCCATGTTGTCGTATATGAAGCAGTAGTGCCTACGCAGTCTGGATAGAGGATGGGAACAAGCAGGGAAACTACGGTGGCATCCGCATGCGGGATTATCTACAAGCAAACGTGGCGGGACGCGAGAAGTACCCAGGATCGGGGACCTCGTGAAGAGGAAACACCCCACTCCCGCATTGTCTGATGATATCTGGATGAACACCAAGAGCTACAAGGCTCCTCGAGTTGTACGTGAGCTAAGAAACTAACAAAATCCAACCCTCTCTATGGATGCCCCGCTGCCCCTTATATAGGGCCAAGGCAGCGGGGGCGATGGTATGGCCGGCTGGCGGGTCCCACAGGCAGGCCCCGGCCGGATGGTCATCTACATGACGACGCCTCCCTGACATCCGCTACAGTGTCCCGCCTCCCGTCTAGCACGGGCACAGTGGAAGCCGCCCCGGCCGACGCGGGTGGCAACCACTGCTCCCGTCCGACACGGGTACGGGTCGCGCTCCCCGACGTCTGTGCCGCTGCCTTTTGCTTTATGTCTCGTTGGTAGCGGCTAGGGTGCGGTGTATATTGTGTGCACGCCGCCCTAGTTTCCTTGCCTTCATGGGTCATCTAGTCCGGCTGAAATGGTTCATCCGAACTGGAACCTTGGCGATATCTTCTCATCCGGTTGATCGGTCAGCTAGTTCACACTGCATCTGGCCTTCTCTCAGGTTTGTCTTGAGTTTTTACATCCGGCTGCTACCAGCTGGCCAGCAGTTATATTGCTCGTATTCTTATCTGGTTACCCTACCTGGGGCGACCCCCTGATACTAGCCCCCGAGCGCGTTGAGATTTCGCCCTTGGGGAAATGTGCGCGGGCTTCTCCCATAAATTTGAATTTTCATCCGGCTAGGATCTAACGGTTGAGGTATCTGGCATCGTCACTACTGACGCAAGACATGCCCACATGATCATCATCACTACCTTGTGGCGCACAGGGTCACGTCCTGTCGCGCGTCGCCTTGGGAACTGTTGTCTGGCGCTTCAGGGATTACCCCTGGATCTTCTCTATGTGCTACGCCCGCACATGGGATCCCATGCGACGGTTGGGGGTGGGATGCAGCCGGGAAATGCCACGTGGCACGCCGAGCGGTTGCCCTCCCCCGGCGTTAAACCCGCACAGGCCCACTTCTCCCTTCCGTGCTTCCTCTGCCTTCCTCTCTTTCTTGCTCTTTGCTAGCAGACTCGCCGCGCCGCCCATTCTTGACCGCCGGTGGCGACGGCCCCCGCTTCTTGATGCCAGCGATGACGGAGGAGGAGGTGATGGTGGTGAGCCGTGGCGCCTGGTGTGGTTCGTCGGTGACGGACGAACAAATCGCGAAGTACCACGTGTCACGGGTCCTTTCTCTAGAGACAGAAGTGGAGGTTCGCGTCGCGCCGACGACGGAGTAGTCACCGCACCTGCGCGAAGGCGAGCGCGTCATCTTCCTCTCCCACCTCGCACGCGGCCTTGCCCTTCCCATGAATCCATTCCTCCTCACCTTCCTCGGCTTCTTCGATCTCCAACTGCACCACCTCAGTGCAAATGTAGTCTAAATCCTTGCGCACTTTGTATCCTTCTATGAGTTCTACCTCGGGATCTAGCCTGATCTCGAGCTCTTCCTTCGCCTATTTCTTATCTGGCCAGGTTCTGTTCACCAAAGGCCCGCTGGTCCCCTGTGGTGGTGCCTCCATATATTCTCGTTTGCAGACCGGTTACCCAAAGTTCCGGCTGCAGGACACGATCAAGCTCTGGCAGCAGTCGTACTTCTATGTGCGCAATCTAACGGGCGAGGACCGGATCAACCTCCCGACCTTCCAAGACGTGGAGTCCAGCCGGGAGAACTAGGACATGAAGATCCACGGCTCCAAGGCGGAGACGTACGGGATGCTTAGGCGGATGAGGCATCTTGTCATGACTGGCTTGACCGGTCTTGACATCACCCTCAGCTGGATGTCTTGTTCGATGATGCCGCTTCAGCAGCGCGCACACAAGATGTGCTACTACTCGGGCCGACTCGACCCGACCCAGCTCTCCGGCCACGAGCCCCACTTATCCAACCTCTAGGAGTGGGTGTGGATGATCACCAAGGAGAAGCTCGATGAGAACTAGGCCTTCGGGAAGGCTCCTTACATGTGCGACAACCACGCCCCCGGGTAAGCATCTGATCCACCTTGTTTGCCTTGCTTTTGGTCTAATTATGATCTTTCTGACTAATACTTTCTGTCGTTGCAGTAGCTCTTCGCCTGCATCATCCGGGAGGAGGGCAACACCCCCAGGTCTTCCCCCGACTTGCTCGAACCACGCATGCGGCGAGTCGGCGAGGAATCTGATGGCGAGGGTGAGGCCCTCCCTAGCTGGAATGACGAGCCGGTGAATGATCCTCATGCGCCCGAGGTGGAAGAGGGTGATGCTGCTCTGACCCCCGAGACGAGCCGGCGCCGAGCGACGGATGGCGAGTCCAGTCGTTCCGTTGTGGCGGTGGAACCAACTGCCAAGAGGAGTCGTGTCGGTGCTCCGAGGCCAGCCCGAGGTGGCCACAAGAGGGCAGTGATCCCTGTGGTCCAGGGGTAAGCTCTTCCCCCTCCTGCCACTTTCTTGCCACTCTCCTTGTCCCTCTGCCTCCTTTTCTTTCGTTGGTGTTTACCGTTTTACTTTTTCTTTCTTAGTGTTGCTATCTCCTTTAGTGCGGCGAGCTCAACGCGCGCATCCAATGCATCGCCGCCCCATGCCCCGCCTACCCAGCCGAATAAGACCTCTACTGCCGCCCCTTCTCCCTCGTGGGAGGATCTGCCATAGTGGTGCAAGGGTCCGGTTATTGCAACCGGACCCAGCACCGATGCCTAGCGAAGCGCCGCCTCATCTCAGCCGGACACCGCCACGCCAAGCCTAGGCAGCAGTGAGGGCTCCTCCGCGGGGACGAGGGTAGCTAACACTGGTAAGCAGGTGGTGGACATGGTATACGATGGCTCAGATGGGGAGCCAGGCGAGGAGTGGTGCATGATGCTCTGGGATGCCACCGAGTCCTTGACCAATAATGTGGCCGGCCAGCCTTCTCCCTCCACTGCGTCCTTAGTGGATTTGGAAGCCAGCCTCGAGGTGGGGCTGAAGGAGGTCCGGCTCCTTTAGGCCACACTTGGAACCAGCCGTACGCTATAGCAGAAGCTCACCGCGGCGAACAACACCTCCCAGAGTGAGTTTCTGGTGTCCGACTCCTTTTTTTACATCCGGTTGCGTTTGTAGCCATCATGGTCTATGCACAACGGGAAATTGACCGGCTGACCAAGGCCCACAAGCGCCTCACTCGGAGCAATTCACCCTCCGTCTGCAAACAAGGAGTGGCACTCCAAGGTGGATAAGCTGGAGGCCGCCTCCAAGGACCACGAGGGTGTCCTCCCTAGCCGGGCCTCCGCCTTTGATCTCCTGGATAAGCAATGAAAAGAACACGAGAAGGAGGTCAACCGGCTGAAGGAGTGGCAGCAGTTCCTCCTGAAGGAGCTCATGGAAGTCGTCAAGACTGCCAAAGGTAGGTCCCCTGATTCTTTACTACTTCATCTGGATCTATTAGCCGAATTTGGCTTGTTCATTTCTCTAATAGCTTATTATCTGGGAGTAGATGTCCTGGCATTCAACCGACTCTAGGAGGACTGGCTGGGTCAGCAGCCTTTCACCCAGGAGCTCGTCGCCCCAGCTACGGGAAGAGGCCTCCGAGCTTCACAAAGCTGCCTTCTCGCTCTTCGACTTCCTATGTCCGGATGAGGCTGCCCTGGATACCATGGTCCTGCTAGCGGGGAAGATCATGGAGGCGCCAGCAACCATCAACCGGCTACGGGACTTGGCGATGTGCGTCGGAGCTGAGATGGCTCTGACACTAATGCTCTCCTGGTACAAGGATGCCCGAATGGAGAAGCTCGAAGGGGGCTTCCGCGCCGGCACCGATCTTTCGCCATGCATCAGGCCCACCCGAGTCTCCATGCCATCGCCATCAAAATTGCTAGCTACGCCGATGTTGACAAGGTGCTCACTGAGTCGGAGTCGGCGGCGACACCGGAGCCGGGCGTGGAGTCGACTTCGCAGCCGAATGCTAGAGCCGGAACATCAAGCATGCCCCCCCCGACGGAGCGACGGGCCAGGACCAGCCTCACGACAAAGGCCGAGCGGCACAGACTTGTCCCGGGATGCCGGGTGGAATTGTATAAATTTTATTTTGTGGAATTGTGCATGTGAACTCATGAACCTGCGGGAGCTTCGACTCCCCTTATCCTGGATGTGATGTGTTTGACTTTGCTTCTGGATTTGTATTCTCACCTGGTGATATTTTCTCTTCCGCTCGCTGGACATTTCTTGGCCTTGCTGACTCCATCTGCCCAACTGGCCCTGCATAGCCGGGCGGGAACCTATCCTGTCCCAACACCTTATCCTGCCATTTTATCCGGCTAAACTCCCTCAGTGGGGGAAACTACTATTTCCAGTGGGAGCGCGTCAGCGCACCCACTGGGTGTAGCCCCTGAGATTCAGAGTAGTTGACAAAGATAGGTGCTTCAAATCTTTCTCCCTTTCTATCTTTCCTTAATATTTTGTCTTTTCGTTCGACTGAGACTCCTCAGCTGATGGGAACACCTTGGCCCACGGTCCTGTCTGATCTACCCTGACCAGCTAGGTAAGTCCAGTCGGGCAAAAACTACAATCTCCAGTAGGGGCACGTCAGTGCACCCACTTGGTGTAGCCCCCGAAATTCAGAGTAGCTGACAAATACAGGTGCTTCGAATCTTTATTTTCTTGTTCTTGTCCACACCTTGACTCAAAGACCCGGCTGAACTCCTTCAGTCAGGGGGAAGTTACATGATTCCACTGAGAGCGCGCGAGTGCACCCAGTGGGTGTAGCCCCCGAGATTCAGTGTAGTTGACAAAGACAGGTGCTTCGAATCTTACATCTACCTTGCATCTGGCTCGATGCAGATGGGTGGAATAATCATATAAAAAATGAAATGAACTTAGCGTAGAGATATATGTAGTATGCAGGATAGACACTGCTAATCGGATATTGTTTTGATTGCTAATTTCTCGTGCGTTCTATTGTTTACGATGTGTCCTTGCCGGGCAGACGGGGTGTGGTCTGCAGCCGGATACAAAAGGGGAGCTGACAATACATAGCGCACGGTACTGGAGGCTTAGCAGCCGAAAAAATACAAGGTGGACACTTGGCCGGAATGTCCGAAACGTCGTGTCTTTCGCTGTTTTTCGTATTGGGTGCCTCCAGCTTTTGCTCTTGCTAGCCGAACAGCCGGGTTGCGGTCTATAGCTGAGACGAAGAGTGGGCCTTTGACACCATCGCACACTACTAAGCATGTTTACAGAATCGACAGGTTGAGCCAACCAGTGAGCCCTGAATCTGGCTCGAGTGGTAATGGCGCAGATGCTGCTGGTACAGTGCCGACCTAGACAGGTCTAGCTCGCAGGCCTCCTTGAGGAGGTCCACACTATCTTCTCACGTCTCCTGGTTTTCCTTCTCCGTGTAGAGGAGTTTGCGGGCGAGTCGAACTCGATATCCGCCGAGAGGACAGTCTCCGAGCCGTAGATGAGGAAGAACATCATGAAGCCAGTTGAGTAATTCAGGGTGGTGCGTAGGCTCCACATCATGGCTTGAAGCTCCTCGATCCAGCAACCGGGTGACCACTCCAGCGACTTGATTAGCCATGGCTTGATGCCGGCTAGCACCAAGACGTTTGACCTTTCAACCTGCCCATTGGACTACGGATGTGCGAAAAATGCTAGGTCCAGCCGGATCCCCTTGTTGCTATAGAATTGGGTGAAGGCCCCCTGGCGAAGTTCGTGCCGTTGTCTGTGATGATGCTGTGGGGGTACCCGAACCGATTGATGATGTCTATGAAGAAGGTGACGACTGTGGCCTAGTCGAGCTTCCGGATAGTCTTTGCCTCTATCCACTTCATGAATTTGTCCACCGCCACCAGCAGATGGGTCATGCCCGCGCGAGCCCGCTTGAAGGGACCAACCATGTCCAGTCCCTAGACAGAGAAGGGCCACGTGATCGGGATGGTTTTGAGCACCATAGCCGGCATGTGCCATTGCTGGCTGAAGCGCTGGCACCCATTGCACGCGCGGACCAGCTACTCCGCATTGTCGAGTGCAGTGGGCCAGTAGAAACCATGGTGGAATGCCTTAGCGACTATTGTCTGGGATGAAGCATGATGCCTGCACTCGTCTTGATGGATGTCCTTCAGCAGCCGGTAGCCTATGTCCATGTCGACGCACCGCTGGAATATGCCGGAGACGCTGTGCTTGTACAACTCCATGTTGATGATGGTATACGTGTGCGCCCGCCGCCTGATCTTCCTGGCCTCTACTTCATCATCCGAGAGTTCTCCATTGGCGATGAAGTTCATGAAGGGCTATGCCCATGATGGCACTTCCCGGATGGTGAAGACGCTTTCATGCACCGACTGGAGGATGTCTGGCGGCCGGCTGGGATGCCTGAATCAGCAGCCCCTAAGCCACTTGAATCTTTTGGTGATGCTGCACCTGCTGAGTCGGCAGCCCCCGGGTCTTTTGAACCGGGCGGTGCTAGCGCCCCGAAGTCGGTACGTGGCTTCTTGCTCGCGGGGGCGGGAGGGTTCGAGTCTTTAGAGCTAGCAGCCCTCGGCCTAGATGATGGAATAGGATTCCGAGGACGGGATAATGGAAGGCTTGTACAGGTGCTCCAAGGAGACTCCGGGTGGACTCGCTTGCCGGGTGGAGCCAACTCGTGCGAGCGAGTCGAACGCTTCGTTGTTGGCGTGGGGGATGTGATGGAACTCACATCCCTCAAAGAAGTCGCTGAGCTTTTGAACATAGAAACGGCACCGGGCCATGTTGGCATCCCGGGCGCCCCATTCCCCGGATACTTGCTGCACCACCAGGTCCGAATCCCTGAAGTAGAGGATCCGACAAATGTCGATTTCCTTGGCGAGCCGGAGGCCGTGCGCCAATGCTTCGTACTCTGCCACATTTTTCGAGGCTTTGAAGTGGATCTGGAGGATGTACTCCAACCGGTCTCACTTGGGCGAGGTTTAGCACGATGCCGGCTCCCAAGCCCCCGCGCATCTTCGAGCCATCGAAGTACATCTTCCAGTGATCCAAGTCAGGGACCGGCGGCAAATACTTAGTATCGGCCTTGTCGACCAAGAAGTCCGCCAGGGCCTACGACTTGATCATGGTTCTTGGCTCGTACTAGATGGAGTAGGCAGCAAGTTCGATGGCCCATTTGGCCACTCGGCCAGTGGTGTCCTTGTTGCCAATGTTTTCCAAGAGGGGGAGGTGCACACCACCTTAATCGGATGCTCCTGGAAGTAATGTTTGAGTTTCTTGCACACCAGGTATACCCCGTAGCACATCTTCTGGTAGTGTAGGTAGTTCTGCATCGAAAGGGAGAGCACTTTGCTCAGTAGTAGACAAGCCTCTAAACCGGCTAAGCCTTGCCTTCCTCAGGACGCTCCACCACTAGGACGACGCTGACGACCCAGTTGGTGGCTTCTATATAGTGCAACATTGGCTCGTTCTCAGTTGGAGTGGCAAGCACATGTGTTGTGGATAACATGCGCTTGAGGTCGTGGAACATGGCATCTGCCTGCGCGGTCTAGGTGAACTTGTCTGTTTTCTTCATCAGTTGATAGAGCGGAAGCGCTTTCTCGTCCAGCCGACTGATGAATCGGCTGAGGGAGGCTAAACACCCGATAAACTTCTGGATGCCAAGCAAGCCCTTAGGCAGCTACATCCTTTCGATGGTCGTGATCTTCTCTGGATTCACCTCGATTCCTTGTTGCGAAACGAGAAAACCAAGGAGTAGCCGAATGGAATTCCAAAGAAGCACTTTTCTAGGTTCAGCTTCATCTGGTACCGTCGGATGTTCGAACGTCTTTCCTAGGTCATCGAGGAGGGTGCACTTCTCCTTGGTCTTGATCATGACATCATCCACATAGGCATGCACATTCCAGCCGATCTACGTGTGTAGGCATTTCTGCATGCAACGCTGGTAAGTGGCACCTGCATTTTTCAAGCCGAAAGGCATGGTCACATAGCAATAGGCCCCGTAAGGGGTAATGAATGACGTCTTTATTTGATCATCCGGATTTAATCGGATCTGATTGTAACCGGAATAATAGTACAGGAAGGACAACAAGTCACAGCCGGTAGTGGAATCGATGACTTGATCGATACGGGGCAAATCGAAGGGGTCTTTCGGGCACGCCTTGTTCATGCTCGTGTAGTCGATACACATGCGCCAAGTCTTGTTCTTATTCAACACCAGGACCGGGTTGGCCAACCAGTCTGGGTGGTAAACCTCCATGATAAACCCGGCTACAAGGAGCTAGGTGATCTCGTCACCAATGACCTTTCTCTTGTCTTCCGTGAAGCAGCGAAGGGGTTGCTTGACTGGCTTGGTATCCGGCCGCACATGAAGTGAGTGCTCGGTGAACTCCCTCAGAATACCTGACATGTACTTTGGAGACCATGCGAAGATGTCACGATTCTCAAGGAGGAAGTCGAAGAGCTCGCTTTCCTATTTGCTGTCCAAGTCGGCACCGATGGTGATGCACCTGGTCGGGTCGGACAGGTCAAGCAGGATTTGCTTCGTCTCCTTTGCTGGCTGGAAAGCCATGTCTCCAGTCGGCTTCATGCTAGCCAGCACTTCCTGCTGAGCGAACGCAACATTGGGCATGATCTCACGCTTCTCTTCAGCGATGACAAGGGCTTCTGCTATCTTAGAGCCGCCCGCTATGGATTCCATCGATCGCTTGTGGCATCCAGTGATGGTGATCACATCGTTCGGCCTCAACATCTTAATCTTGAGGTATGCATAGTGGGGGATGGCCATGAACTTAGCGAGGGCGGGACGCCCAACGAGAGTGTGGTAGGTGCTCGTCAGGTTCACCACCTCGAACCAAACCGGCTCACGACGGAAGTTCTCCTCGGAGCCGGATATGACATCTAGTCGGATCTTCCCCAGCAGGGAGCATGGAGGTCCCGACGCAATGGAACACCATGGACGTTGGCTGTAGGTCACACTCCCAGATGCCTAACTTCTCCAGGGTGGCTCGGTAGAGTAGGTTGAGGCCACTACCACCATCGATGAGGACGCGCGAGAAGCGGCAGGTGCGCTTGTTGGATATGAGGAGAGGGTCAAGCATCATCGCATAGCCCCCATGATTCGGCATGAGGTCTGGTTGGTCCTCACGGCTCCAGGTGAACCTGACTCAGAGCTTGTCTTCTGGCAGATACTGGGGAACCAGAGGAACGATGGCATTCACCTCCACGATGTGCCACCTACTGCTATGCTTGTCTTCTGGCTCGAAAATGAAGATGTTGTAGTTGGCGTGTTGCTGCGGGTACCCGTTGTTGTTGTTGTCGGCTGCCCTAGCCGGTGGTGGTGGTTTGCCGAGAGGGGGCAGGGGTGGAGGAGGCAAACTGCCTTGCACCTTGATCTAGCGGGTCCATCTGCAGTTCTAGGTGGTATGAGTAGACGACTTGAAAGGTACGCTATGGTACTTGCACGGTTCATCAAACATATACTCGAAGGTGAACCGGGGCTTCTGTCTTCTTTCTTTGCCAGCCTGTGCGCCTTGCGCACCCTCCACAACGTTGGCCTGGCTCGCATGATACGAGGCTCCTGCTCTGCACCTATGCACTTGCCCTGAAAGCGGTTGTCGTTGCTCGGCCACCTAGACGAGCTGGCCTCTTTGCCTAGGTTAGTCGGTCTTTCTTGACCCGGGTCCGTGGGAACTGGTCGACCCTCGGTGTTTACCCGGAGGGGTTTCTTCATGGCTGCGTTGGTAGTGGCGTACTGGTCCGCGACGGTCATGAGCTCTACCATGGTTTTTAGCTCGTCACACAGTAGTCTGTGGTGGAGCATGGTGCCCTCCCGACATCCCTCGCTGAAGAAACCAATTGTTTGGTTATCCACCATGCCTTCGTAGGAATTGTGCAGTTCCGACCAATGAGCGAGGTACTCGTAGTCCGACTCATTGTCCTCCTGGATGCACAAGGCTAGGTCGTGAGGCTGACCCGGACGCTTGTATGTGCCGTTGAAGTTGCAGACGAAAACCTTCTCGAAGTCGGGCCAAGCATTCATGTTGTTGGGCGCGAGGCTATTGAGCCATGTTCTCGCTAAGCCGATCAACATGAGGGGCACATAACGCACCGTCATGCGCTTGTTGCCGTGGGAGATCCCAACTATGGTGGCGTAGTCGGTGAGCAAATCCTCTAGCCTCATGCTGCTGTCGTACTTGGGGGAATCTCGTGGCAATGTGAACTTGTCGAGGAACGACTCATTCCGGATGCGTGGCCTGAAGCAAACCAGCTCTATAGAATCCTCCTTCTTCACGATTCAAGCCTACATCAAGAGTTCGATGCGATATCGTGCATCCGGAATGTCTGGATTGGGAGCTCCTACCCGACCCATGAGGCGATAACCAGCCAGTCTTGCCGCTCTAGCCGGCAGAGGGATGGCCGGAGGATTGCTGGCCACTGCGCCCTGCTCGTAGCACGGATGGCTCTTGTGGCCCGACACACAGCGCTTGCTGCGGGGCTTCCCCCCAAGAGGAGAAGATGCCTGCTGGGTATTGCGAGGTTCACCCCCGCTGCCTCCAAGCAGCTTGGTTCCCCTTGTGCCGCTGCCATCCTTGTGCATCTGCCGGATGGTGTCTGCCTGCTCGTCCGCGATTTAGAGCAGCTCTTGCACCCGCGTGTCTTGCGGGGCTCGAGCTTCACCGCCGCGGCTTGCACCGCACACAAGTTGTTGATGGGTGTGTTGTACGTGGGCTGGAGGACGAGATCCAGCAGAGCCTTCTCGACCTCCCTCTCCATGCGATCCCCCAACTCCTCACCATGGCGCTGGACCTGTCCACTCCAGCTAGGCTTGTTCTTGACCGGCGTGAATCCTTGGGCTCGGTTATATTCGTGTATGGTGCTTTCCGTCTATCGCTGGGTCGAGGCCAGCTCGAAGGCTTTCTCGAGCAGAGACACTCACACGGCGTTGATAGTCTCGACCGCCGCCTTCGAATCATCTCTGGTGATGACGGGGTTCATCAGCCCATAGATGGAGAACCTTAGGGGGTCACTTTCAGGGATGGGCGTGTAAGTTCCAGCTCCTTCCTGCTCACGATCGAGTGCAGGGTGATGCTGGTGGCCGGATGTAGAACCTGCCATCATGACCTCCACACCCTGAGGTGCGGAGAGGGCGAGGCCGGCTGAAGGCGGTGGCTCGGCGAAGGAAATGATCTCCCGAGGGAACTGCTACGGGGCGGTGGCGACGTAGACCGACAGGTCGCCAAACAGCAGCACGGTGCCGCCCGTCGGAAAAGTGGATCCGACGAAGCACGACATGTTATTGATAATGCAAGCGAACTTGCCGAGAGTGAGCACGAGGCCGGAAGCTACGCACTCACCGGCGGAGGTGCAGGGTCCTGTGCAGAACGAGACTCTGGTCATATCCATGTCTTGCCTCATGGTGGGTGCCAACTGTCGTCGTATATGAAACAGCAGTGCCTAAGAAGGCTAGACAGAGAATGAGAACAAATAGGGAAACCACGACGGCGTCCGCAGGCGGGATTGGATACAAGCAAACGTGGAGGGATGCAAGAAGTACCCAGGTTTGGGGCCCTCGTGAGGAGGTAACACCCCTACTCTTGCACTGACTAATGATATCTGGATGAACACCAAGAGCTACAAGGCTCCTCGAGTTGTACATGAGCTAACAAACTAACAGAATCCAACCCTCTCTATGGATGCACTGCTACCCCTTATATAGGGCCAGGGCAGCGGCAGCGACGGTATGGCTGGCTGGCGGGTGGTCCCACAGGCAGGCCCTGGCTAGCTGGTCATCTACAGGGCGACGCCTCCCTGACATCCGCTACAGGTTCCTGCCTCTCATCTAGCATGGCCACAGTGGAAGCCGCCCCGGCCGACATGGGCGGCAACCACTGCTCCCGTCCAACACGGGTACGGGCCACTCTCCCCAGCATCCGTGCCGCTGCCTTTTGCTTTATGCCTCATCGGTAGATGCTAGGGTGCGATGTATACTGTGTGCACGTCGCCCTAGTGCCCTTTCCTTCCTGGGTCGTCTAGTCTGGTTGAGATGGTTCATCCGGACTAGAACCTTGGTGATGTATTCTCATCTGGTCGATCGGTCAGCCGGTTCACACTTTGTCTAGCCTTCTCTCTGTTTTGTCTTGAGTTTTTACATCCGGCTGCTACCTGCCGGCCAGCAGTTACATTGCTCTTATTCTTATCTGGCTACCCTACCTCAGGATGATCCCCCCGATAGCCCAATTTTTCTGAAGTCCGCTCTCTCCTCCAACTCGAAGCCATGACGCAAGCTTGCAAGGCATCTCGACCCCCTTAGGTGTTTCACATCGCGTCTCGACTTCTTGCTTCGACCCCCGTCACCGGACCTATACTAGCTGCACCACAACCTCCTCCAGGATGGCGGCCGAGCCCCAACTACCGCGGGGAAAACCCCCACGTACCGACCTCCACAACCATCCTCCGCGGCTCCTCCATCAACCGTGGCCCCTCCGGTCGCTCCTCCAGCTGCACCAACTTGGCATCCAACACATGATCCTAGACTGGCCTTGTCCAAGCGTGGTCGATTCCATGGTCCTCGCCATCCGCCTACAGCACCCCACCAGCCTACACTGGGACATGGAGTTCTGACCTTCGTCCGTCCGTCGGATCGCCTGGCCTCCTCGGTACCAGGCCTCCGGTGCAGGTCTACAACGCTCAGGTCTCACCGCCCCTCTACATGGCTCGCCCTCGCCGTACATGCCTGTGTCACCCTACATGTATAGCGCCCCTGCAACACTCCCGTACCGCCTGCGCCATCTCCTTCAACCTACATGCCTGCACCATCGACCTCAACTGCTCCACGAAGCTGGGATCAAGCCTACTTCATCGTTGCCATGAACAATTTTACACTCAACAATCATGAAGGTATGGATTGAATTTTTGATTCTGGTGCATCCTCGCACATGTATTTAAATATAATTTTTTTGTCAGCTTGTTCTTCTTTGCCTTTTTCTTCCATAATCATTGGAGACGGCTCTTCAATTCCCCTATCTTGCACCGGCCACTCCTACATCTCTAATCCAAACAACAATTTTGTTGTCTGAAATATTCTAGTTGCTCCTTCTTTAATCAAAAATCTTATTTTTGTTCGACAATTTACTATTGACAACAATGTTTCTTTGGAATTTGACCCTTTTGGTTTATCTGTGAAGGATCTAAAAACGGCGGAGGTTCTCGCTTGCTACAATAGTTGTGGCGAGATCTATCCTCTACATGGTGCTCCATCTTCCACACCCCAAGGCATGCTCGCCTCCATCGATCTCTGGCACCGTCGGCTAGGACACCCCAATAGCATGTTGTCGTCTTTACTTCAAGATTTTTGTATCCCTAGTAGTAATTCAAGTACTTCCCATGATTCTTCTCTTTGTACTGTCTGTCAATGCAGCAAACATGTTAGATTATCCTTCGGCACCACCTCTACCCCCAGTTCTTTTCCGTTTGAATTGTTATATTGTGAGACATCTCCAATACCTAGTGTCTCTGGTTTTAAATATTATCTAGTTATTCTTGATGATTACTCTCATTATATTTGGACCTTTCCTCTTCGTGCCAAATCATATGTTCACACTATTTTTATTAATTTTCGACAATATGTAGAAACCCACTTTGGTCTCCTATTCGCTTCATCCAATGTGACAATGGTAGAGTATTCGATAACACACAAAATAGATCCTTCTTTCTCTCTCAAGGAATTCTTCTCCGTTTTCCCCGTCCCTACATATCTCTCCAAAACGGTAAAGATGAACGTTCTCTTAGATCTATTAATGACATCCTACGTACTCTATTAATACAAGCCTCCCTTCCACCACGTTTTTGGGTTGAAGCCCTACGCATACCTACTTATCTTCTCAAAATTCGACAAACCAAAACTTGTCCTCTTTACACCCCCTTTCAATCCCTTTTTCTTCACCATCCCGATTACTCTGAATTGCGTGTCTTAGGCTGTCTATGCTTTCCAAACACCTCCTCTACCGCTCCTCGCAAACTAGCCCCTCGATCCCTACCCTGTGTTTATCTCGGTCCTTCTCACGATCACAAAGGCTCTCGTTGTTTTGATCCAGCATCTGGCCGCTTATCTCTCGCCATGTTGTTTTTGATGAAACCACTTTTCCCTATGCCACTCGTATCAGCATCTTCAAACCCCCCACCAACACCAAAACACCACACATGCAACACCCCCTACTCTCACCAACTTACTCTGCTGAACCCCCTGCCGTGGCAGAAAAACCATCTGCCGCGAGCCCACGACAGCCTACCACGCCACCTTCCTTTGCCGCCAGCCCTGCCTTATCTCCTGCCACGACAAAGATTTCGCCAGCCACCAGCCCACGGCAGCCTGCCATGGCAAACAACTCTGACTCCTCCTTATCTACTACTAGTTCACACCAAAACTCTCTGCTATCTTCCATCTCTCCCGCACCTACAGTTCCTCCTAATGCTGTTCCTATTCCTATCACTGAAAATGATCATGTCATGTGCACTCGTGGCAAGAAGGGTTTTCATATTCCACGCCGACGTCTCAATCTCACAACTACACCCACTATTTCACATATTCCTACATCTTACAAACGAGCCCTTCTTGATCCTCTCTGGCTTTCCACAATGCATGATGAAATTAATGCTCTTCTTCAAAATAACATGTGGACTCTTGTTCCTAAACCACCGGGTGTCAATGTTGTTTCTGGAAAATGGATATTCCGTCACAAATTCAACTCTGATGGCACTCTAGCATGCTACAAAGTAAGTTGGGCTTGTTGGGGATTTTTCAGCAGCATGACATCGATTTTGATGAGACTTTTTCTCCTGTTGTGAAACCAAGTACCATTCGCATTGTTCTTAGCCTAGCTGTTTCTTCCACTTGGTCAATTCATCAACTTGACGTTAAGAATGGTTTTCTTCATGGCATGCTAAATGAGACCATCTACTATCAACAAACCCCAGGCTTTGAGGATTCCTCTCGCCCTGATCTTGTTTGTCTTCTTCACAAATCCTTGTATGGTCTCAAACAAGCTCCTCGAGCATGGTTTCATCGTTTTGTCACCTTCATTCAAACCATCGGCTTTATTCCCTCAAATCCGGTTCCTTCCTTTTCATACTTTGCTCCACCACTCACACTGCATATTTACTTCTTTATGTTGATGATATCATCCTTACTGCATCCTCTGATTCTTTCTTAAGACACATCATCTCTCTTCTTCATCGTGAATTTTTTATGACTGATTTAGGTCCATTGCATCATTTTCTTGGCATCACTACTTCTCGCACTTCTTCCACTCTTTTTTATCCTAACGTTAATACCTCATTGATCTCTTGTCTCATGATGGAATGCTCGATTGCCAGCACTGCCGTACTCCAGCTGAAGTTGGGACCAAACTATCAGCTGACGGTGATCCCGTTCTCGATCCCACCTTTTATTATAGTCTCACTGGTGCTCTCCAGTATGCCACTCTTACACGCCCCAATATTGCCTATTCCATTCAACAAGCTTGTCTCTTTATGCATGACTCTCGTGCACCTCATCTTTCTCAAGTCAAAAACATTCTTTGATATCTTAAAGGCACTCTTGATCATGGCTTACTACTAAATTCTTCTTCTCCTACAAGCTTGACATTATATTCTGATGCAGACTGGACAGGTTGTCTAGATACTCGACGATCCACATCTGGCTTTTGTGTTTATTTGGGTGATAATCTTGTTTCTTGGTCTTCGAAAAGGAAGGTTTTTTTGAAGGTTGAATAGTGGGAAAATCCACTGCCATTTTTCATTTATATAAATCAAAAGTTACATAAGTTACATCACCAAACATACAAGAAGAGCAAAAATAATTTTGCATAAGTTGCAGATCTAGCCATTCCTTGAATGGTTGGGAATGTTTCTTTTTATTCTGTATGCTAGCCATCTTAGATCCCCAAAGTATATTGCCTTCCAAGTCCGAATGCTAGGGTTTAGGTCTTTGAAAATCTTGTTGTTTCTACATATCCAAATACCCCAGGTAGCAAGAATGATTATCTCTGTTGCAAAAGGGACATTTAGCTTGTGTTTGATATCAGTCAGCATTTCAAAAACCGACAAATTTGCAGTTCTTGAAGGACATATGAAATCCCAGCAGTGTGCAGCAAAAGTGCAGTCAAAAAATAGATGGATCAGAGTTTCTTCATTTGTACAGTTCATACAGCTGTAAGAGGGCAAAGCAAATTGTTTTCTTCTTAGTAAATTCCTTGTATTCAGTTTGTCAAGTAGTAGGAGACAAAAGAAGAACTTGTGTTTTGGTTGGCAAGAGGAATTCCATATCCAAGAGAAATGTGGGGGTGTGGGACTATGACCAATCATGTAGGAGTAGGCCTTTTTAACAGAAAAAGCTTCAGATCCCCAAATGTAACTCCACTTGTCTTTTTGTCCAAGTTGAAGAGCATCTTGACAAATTTCTTCCATCGTTAAAAATTCAGAGTATGCCCATTGGGATAAAGGTAAATGGAAATTTTCTTCCAAGTATTCTGCTTGAATGAAGTCATGTACTATTTTGTTTGTGTTTTTTGTAAATGATAGTAGATGTGGGAATTTATTATGCATACATTCATCATGCCACAAATCTGTCCAGAAGTAAGCAGTTTCTATAGAGCCAATATTGCGTCTTGCCATGGATTTATATATATCAATGAGTTTAATGTGTGCCTTCCACCAAAAGGAACCCTCAAAGCTCCTACCAGGGAGTTTACCATCATTATAATAAGTATTACAATTGAGGTTTACCCAAGGTGTATCATGGTAATTGAAGAATTTATCCAAGTTTTTCAACAACAGAGCATTGTTTTGAATATTGAGGTTAAGTACCCCTAGCCCTCCTTGATTTTTTGGTCTGCAGATTTTAGTCAAAGCAACTAGAGAGCATTTCCCTTTGCCTGAACATCATCTGTATTTTTCCTCCAAAGGCAGTGTCTCATATATTTTATGATTTGTTCTTTTATGGGAATTGGGACATCCAGAGAGCGCATAAAAACATGGGAAGGGAGGACATGATAGATTTGACCAGTTGTAATTTCCCTCCATAATTTAGGAAATCTTCAATGCCACATAGTCTACTTTCCACTCTTTGTACAATTGGGAGGAAGTATTCAAGGGAAGGTTTAGGAATTCCAAGAGGTAGCCCCATGTAGGTAAATGGTAAGCTTCCACTTTGGCAGCAAAGAGTATTAGCAAAATGTGCCAGTCTCTCTTGGTCAAGATTAATTGGCATCATGCTTGATTTCATGTAATTTACTTTCAATCCAGTAGAGATAGCAAAAGTGTGGAGTAGTGCCTTCAAACATAGTAGCTGCCTTGAATCATCTCTTAGGACAACCAGGGTGTCATCAGCATATTGAATTATAGGAAAATCTGGGCAATTTAAAGGGGCAGTTAGATTGCTTTGGGTCATTGCTTTGTTTAAAATTGATTGAAGCAAGTTAGCTACCAGGACAAATATAAGTGGTGATAATGGATCCCCCTGTCTAACTCCTCTTCTGCAGTAGTTTTTTTTCCCAAGAATACCTTTCAAAAGAACAGCAGAAGTGCTAGATTCAAAAATCATCTCCATCCATTTAATCCATTTTGCACCAAAACCTCTGGCTTTGAGGATGCTTATAATGGTAGAGTGCTCAATCTTAACAAAAGCTTTTCCAAAGTCTAGTTTGAGAACAAAAATTTCCTCTTTAGGTTTATGACACTAGAAAAGATACTCAAATGCCCATCCCAAACAATCCTGGATAGATCTCATTTTGAGAAAGCCATACTGATTATTATGCACAAGCCTCAAAATAATTTTTTGCAGTCTATTTGCCAAAATCTTGGTGATAATCTTTAGGACACTATTCAGCAAAGAAATTGGCCTAAAATCAGAAGGTGACTCAGGGTTTTCAATTTTGGGAATGATGGTGATGAAGGAGGAATTAATACTCTAGAGAGATTCTCTCCTCATAAAAATCCAGAATGAGCTGTTTGATATCACTTCCAATAATATTCCAACAATTTTTGATGAACTCATTATTAAACTCATCTGGTCCAGGAGATTTGTCATTAGGAAGGTTTTTCACCACATCCTCAATTTCCTTACACTACTAGGAAACAGCCCATCTGTGGCGCACTGAAATTGGACTTCTGTGGCGCATATCCTAGTCGCCACTGTTACCTCGCCACTGATAACTACTTCCTGTGGCGCATATGGATATGCGCCACAGAAGTCCCAGACTTCTATGGCGCATTTCTTCTTATGCGCCACATGAATAACTTCTGTGGCGCATTTACGTGTATGTGCCACAGAAAGCCCATGCGCCACTGACTATATAATTATATGCGTCACTGATTGCATAACACGTATTCAAAGTAAAATACTTTCCTGGTGTATAATCAGGTATTTATACAATATTTATACATGATTTATATAGTATTTATCCAGATGAGTATAAAATACATTGCGCAAGTAGTAGATGCATAAAAACCGACATATATATAATACAAACACTTAGAGCCCGATCGAGATACATATATAGTGTCAAGTGCCAAATTTTTACACAAGCGCCGAATACAAAGTTCGTATCATCTCACATTACAAATATGAAGTGGCCACTGCCGCCTACACTAGGATCAAATAGAATACAACTGTGATAATGGTGAGCAAGAGCATTACCCCGCCCAATATCTTCATCCGGTTCTTCTTCCACAAGTGGTTCCTCCACTTGGCTATCGCCTCCTCTCTAGTCGTGTATCCTTTGTAGATGTTGCCGCTGAACTTGTTCACTTGTTTGTGACAATCCTCCCACTTCTCGTAGACTCCTGGAACCCTACCCATGTATACCACATACCACCTCGTCGCCGTCTCTATAGACGACAAGGCATATTAGTAAAAATACAACAAAAAGAATGAATAAAGGGTTCACATGCATATATATATATATATGTTCACAGAATATAAAACAAAGGATCCATAAACCTAAAAGATAGATCATCATAGAAGCAATAAGTTCAACGACAACACGACCACAAGGTAGTTTAAGTCTAACAACAATGGCCATTTCTACCACAAGATAGTAAAGTTTATGACACACACACTAATACAGCAGGCGTCCATCAAGAATATACACACACTGGATCATGCTAGAGGCACACATCAATCATGAAGACTTCCTCTTCTCGCTCGGCTTCGGGAATGGTAGATAGCCCTCTTTTGTCATCCACATACTTGTGTCACCCTGCTTACGGAGGCGTTCTTCGATCTCCCTCTTACTCAACCCTCTGCCTTGTTGTAGGGAACCCCCCTTGTGTTGACATCTTCAATGATCAGAAAAGGGGGTTTCCAGGGATGAACTTGTTTCACTATCCATGCCATTTCCATAGAAATCTGCCAGATTGAAGTGCATTTTAACTTTGTGTCAGAAGTACCAAGTCTGTCTTTGAGTGCATTCCATAAGAGTTCAGCTTTATCACCATGTTCATGTATTTCTTGATTGTCTTTATTCTTTAGGACAGAGATATAATTGTGTCTATAGCTGATAGTAGCTTTGGAATGAATTTTGTTTGTATTTTCATCCCCTAACTTCACCCATTTGATTTTTCCTCTTTGTTTCCGGTAGGCATTCTGCTTTTGGAGTAAGGAAATAACACATGATTTAAGTATATCTCTTAGATTCCACTCAGAGACTGTTAAAGTTCTCATTTCTTCAATTATGTCCAAAAAATAAATAGTCTCATTAACCTTTTTAATCAAGATCTTAAGACAGGTAGATTTTTTGGCCAAAGCTTGAGACCCCTTCTCACATTCTTTAGTTTTGCATTATTCTCTTGGCACTATCAGTATAACCCACTGGGATGCTCCAGGAATTTTGAACCATTTACTTGAAATCACTATGCTGTAACCAAAAATTCTCAAATCTAAAGATCTGAGCCTTGAGGATCTTAGTGCCAATAGCAATGACACATGGTAGGTGGTCATAGGTGGGCTTAGTCAGAGGGTAAACAAAGGTAGAAGGATAATTCTGTGTTCAGGATGAGGAAGTGAAGAACCAGTCTAATCTCTCAAGAAGTGGATCCTTCTACATACTACTCCAGGTGAATTTTCTTCCTTTTAGAGGAAGTTCTAAAAGTCTCAAATTACAAATTTCTAAAAGGAAGGTTATGGTTTCCAGTTCTTCGGCTGAAGCAGAATACAAGGCGGTTGCACATGTTGTAGCTGAAGCCGTTTGGATTTGCCAATTGCTTGCTGAACTTCATCAACCCGTCAAGCATGCAACCATTGTCTACCGTGACAACATCTACGCAGTATATATGGCATCCAATCTAGTGCAACATCGTCGTACAAAGCACTCAAGATTTATATTCATTTTGTTCATGAGAAAGTGGCTCTTGGAGAAGTCCGTGTTCTTCACGTTCCAACAAGTGCTCAATTGGCAGATATCTTCACCAAGGGGCTTCATCCATCTTCCTTCATTGACATTCGCTCCAGCCTCAACATCGTGGCACCCGACGTTGACACTGCGCGGGAGGGGGGGGGTATATTAAACATGTATTTGTATTAAACTAGGACTCTATAGTAAGTTTACCAAAACCCTAGGCGTCTCTGTAATCTTGATCAAATTAATACAAGTTATTATTCTCCCAAACTATTTGATATTTTGACAATTCCAAAAAATACTTACGAGAATATTGATTGTTCTTGTATATAGCTAGGAGTTGAGCTTTTGACAATTCTGAAAAAGGTCAAATTATTGGTTTCTCTGATTGCTAATTCCTAGTTGCTTCTGCCAGTTGAGATGAGTCAGAAATGTGATTGGATATATACCTAGGCCTGACTCCCTACTGTGGTATCTGTTTAGGTGTCTTCCAATTAAATTTGCCTGATTTTAATGTGTCGTCTCTAATATTTCTAATGATATCCTAAAGAAATGTCATTTTGCCTATCAATAGTACTGGCAGTAACATGTCCCCCATCTCATTTGGGGCAAAAACAAATCAACATCTCGATGTGATACAACCCTTTCCATTTTCGTTGGGAAAGAACGGCGAAGTCCATCCGAAACCTCCAATGAAGAAATAAGAGGAGAGGAAAGAGCCAATGGCACGCGAAGTGCATGTGGAAGGAGCGGAGAAATAAAGAAGTGTGGAGGTGAAGCAGCTGAGTTCATTCCCTTCGCTTCCTGGGCCCAAAACCATGCTTTGTTTCCTAGCTCATTTTCCCTATCAATAGTACTGGCAGTAACATGGTAGAATGTTAGTTGGTCCCTTGCTAGCTGCGCACATGAGAGCCTTGTTTGCCTATCTGCACACATGAATCATTTAGAAGTGTCACCTTGTTAGCTCATCAGCATAAGATAAAAAAATGAAATTGGATATTTTTTATTACATTTCGATATTGATCTGACAGTGGGCAAGAGATCATCACATGTTTTTTGTTCGAATAGCATGTTTCATGGTTGCATATCTAATAGCATTCTTTTTCTTGCTCTCATGGATGATCACTTGATTTTGATTTTTCAGATTCATCTGGGTTCATATTTGGGTACTCATTTTATGGAGCAATTTTAGACTTCTAATTAAGATCTGCAATGTACTGGATCTATAATACTCCCAATTTCCTAGTGTGGAGCTGACTTTTCCTTCGGGCTGTGTATGATTCATGTGCTTGTGTGCTCCATGTAGTGTTTACTCTGTACTATAATTGTAAGTTATTTCCTGTTCGTTAAGTTGTCGGTGCTCTTCCTTGTACCTCAGACCCTAAGCAGTATCTCCGTGGAGTTGGTTTGCAGGAATTTGTGGGCAAGCTCAATCCTGTAATGAGTTGTATCTCCGTGGAGCTGGCTGATAGGAATAAGAGCATCATTAGAAGACACGGTATCTGCACGCGATCTGAGAAATAACCACCACTTTTCGGTTTTGGGCATTAAAAGTGTCCCGAATAGACACCGAAAATGGGGTCGGACCGGAGAAATTTTCTCAGGCCACCGAGAAAACGCCCTCGCACCCCATATCCACGGGTTGCAAGGCCGACCCGAGGGTGCCTCGTAGACGCGCGTTGGAGTTGGCGCGCTGAACTTTCACCCCGAGCCCTACAACCTTTGCTTCTGTTGTCACCATGTCCTCCCAGTACTAGCCTCACCCCGCCGCAAGCAACCTCGCCTCTGGCCCCAACTTCAATTCTGCACCGATGGGAGGTTAGATCTGGGGATTTGACCCTGTTCCCTCTACCGCCGCGGCTTTTCGACATCGTCGCCATGGAAGCATCGATGCCAGCCTTGTTGGCTGCTCCGTCGACCTTGGTGGCTTGATTCGGCCATGTTCAAACTATTTATTTTTCATCGGAAACATTCGTTATTTGAACATTTTTTGTTATATGATTTGATTGATGGATGATTATTTGTGTTATTTGATGTTAAAACATTCGTTAATTTGATCTATGTAGCCATATTAACTTGATGTGAAGAAAATGTTCAAATTTGATTTGTGATTTGCAGTCCAGGTTTGTGTCACACGGAACAACCGCTAACCCAAGACAAGTATTTGTCTCCTCTGGTAATATTACCCAAAGGAGAAAGTTTAGGGTTTACTTTGTTAGGTACTTGTGGTCACATTCTTTTCCACATAACACTAAGGTTTAAGTTTGAAAGAATATACATGATTCACAAGGGTGTGTGGTATTGATCATCTCATTAAAGATGAAATTGTAAACTTGAGATTTCCCATAAAGTTGCTTCAAGTGTTTATGAGGTGGTTATGTGAGTGATATGGTGCATTTCCTTCCCAGCAATATGATGCATGCTTAGGCATGATCTACTTGTACTACACAATTATAGGTTCTATGCCTAAACCCTTTTAAAGATCCTGATGATCTTCAATTTACTATTTATTTCTACTCTTTACTTATTCTAATTGTTTAGTTATAGACCTTTGAAGGTTCCTAAGTTTGCTTGATGAATATCTATAGATGCTTCTCTTCATTGTTCTTCCTATTTCTTGAGTTGTTTTTCAAGTTCTTGTTTCCTTGCTCCCTCTAGATCTCTCTTCAAAGTGAGTGTGTATGTGCATGTGTTTTTGTTTAATCTAGGATGGTGAGTTGTGAGACTTGGGGTCTTGGATGCATGGCTATTTATAGTTTCCTAGTATGCATGGCAATATGACACCTATGTGGTGAGACTAAGCTACTACGTGTCAATCTCTCATGAGCTACCTTGGTGTCCAAGGTTCCTAAGGTAACTTAGGTTTGAAGCAACTTGGAAGCCAAATATCCTACGTGGCATTATGAAATATTTATTTTTGGATCATGACAAGTGGCATTTGCCACTAGATGGGGTTTGGGGTGAATTCGACATGTGGGCTGATTTGCATATTAAGTGAAAACTTAATTTGCAATTAAAACTGATCATTGTAGGCATTAATCTTAATTAAATGAAAACTTAATTAACAATTTAGATGATTTGATCTCATCAAGTCATTATCTTTTAAGTTGCAAGACACTCATAGTTGATTTTATTCAAATAGTTGGATCTATTTGATGAAATGCAAATGATTTTATTTTTATTATATTTCATATATTTATTAAGGTATGATTTGATTAAAAAGAATAGATTTTGAAGATCAAGATTTAGTCAATAGACTTAGAAGATTTACTTGTTATATGACTCTTGTCTATCACCAGTTGTCTTTTAGAATAAATGAGGTTTAAGATAAGATAGAATAAGATAAATTAAGAATGCATTTGATCTTGTTTTGATAGTGTGATCATATGCTAAGAATTATTCAACACAATTGTGAAATGAGGTTTAGAGAAGATAACTTAAGCATTTATAAGTGTATTTAAGTGTCTTGTATGTTGATTCACTTTTATTTACGAATCTTACATCTACCCTTCTTAACATAAAAGTTTACCAAATGTTATTTTAAATAACACTCAACATGATGAACTAGTCCTAAATCATCAGTTCAAAGTGAAACTTCAATCACTTTGATCAAAAAGTTTTTTAGTTCTCCGGAATTTTATATGTAGCGGTGGCCGCCGGTGGGTACGTATGCAACGTCGTCTCCCTTCTCGCCACCGAAGAGGACACGTGGCGGCGTGCGGGCGCGACCAGTTGGAGACAGCTATCACCTGGATGGAATCCAAATTTTTCCATAAATTCTGAGCAGTTTTGTTGTGCATTCAGTGAAGAAAGTCCAAGCCCAAAATACACCCGCTGCCAGCCAGGCCCATAGTTAATTTTGGTACTTTTCCAGTTTTCCTTGGGGCGACAGAATGCCATTCGTCCCGTGCACTCTCACACGAGGTTGCTCCTGCTAGGTCCTCTCCCCCGCCGCCGTGCTCGCGACCCCACCTCCTGTCGCCGTCTCCAGATCCCTCGCCACCATGGGCGATGGTGATGGCGGGGATGACCTCATCAGCGCCCTCCATGACGACCTCCTGTGTAAGATCATCTCCCGCCTTCCCGTCAAGGACGGCGGCCGCACCGCCGTCCTCGCCTCGCGCTGGCGCCACCTCTGGCGCTGTATCCCGCTCGTCCTAAGCGATGAGCACCTCTCCCTCTCCGAGCCAACGCGCGCCGCTTCCGTTTCCCAAATCCTTGTGGACCACCCGGGCCCTTTCGACAGTGTCATCCTGCACCAGAGCAGGTTCCTCCCCCTCTCCCCTGAGCTCGTTGAGTGGCCACGCCTCCTCGCCGCCAAAGACGTCCAGAGACTTGCCTTCGTCAACCAGAAGCCCGCCGGGGATCAGGCTCTTGCCCCCTACCTGTGCCTCCCCGCCGACATCCTCCGCTGTGCCTCGCTCGAGAGACTCTTCCTGGCCTATTGGACGTTACCTGACCCCCTCTTCCGCAGCCTAGTAGCATTTCCCCACCTCCGAACCCTCGGCATGGTAAATATCACCATGTCCGACCAAGACCTGGACTGCTTGCTCGCTGCCAGCCCCGTTCTGGAGATCATGCTACTCTCTTGCCCCATAAATCGCTTCCATCTCCGCAGCCAAAGCCTCCGGTCTGTGCTAGCTTTTCCGGTGGAGGAGTTCGTGGTGGTGGAGGCGCCGCTCCTGGAACGACTCATCTTCTTGAAGCGGCTTCCTAATGTTAGAGCTGATCCTGTGAGGGTCAAGATTTCCTCCCCATCCAAACTGCGGGTGCTCGGTTTCATGGAGCCAATGATTCACAAGCTGCACATCAATGGCAACATCATCAAAGTACGTCTCCATATATATCTCTGTCAGCATGTCTTTTTCTACAGTATGATAACTGCACACATTATATTCGTATATATTGCAGCATGACACAATGCCAAGTCCAAGCACCGTGGTTCCAGGCATCAAAATATTGGCACTCAGGGTGAACTTTTGTGTCTTGGGGGAGGTTAAGATGGTGCCCAGCTTGCTCAGATGCTTTCCCAACGTGTACACGCTGCATCTCGAGGTTTTCATTTTGTTTGCAATTTTGCAATCATGCCATCAGTTATTAGTATTTAGCTGAACTATTCACTCAATGATGTGAACTTGCATGCAGTCTCTCTTGTGTGATCCATCTGAAACTGCCACTGGGGAGCACCATGGCCAATTCTGGCAGGGGGTCGGTCCAGTTGAATGCTTGAGATTGCGCGTCAAGAGGATGGTCTTCCACAATTTCCAAGGCCATCAAAATGAATTTGAATTCCTCAAATTTGTTGCCAGGGATGCGAAGGTGTTGAAGTCTTTGCTGCTTGTGCCACCCAAGGGGAAAGTTCTTTCGGGGGACGAGGTGACTCAGATGATAGATAAATTGGGATGTCCATGGTTTAGAGCATGGACCTCTAAAGTCTTGCTGGTGTCGCCTAAAGTAGAGAATCACTGGTCCCCCATCACAGCGTGTATGATCACCGGCGTCAATGACCCATTTTGCTGATGAACCCATGGTTGGCTTGGTGTGGTTCTTTTACATGAAACTTTGCATGAGATGAAAATGAGGAAAACTGCAGTTGGTGTATTTAAAGTAGATTTTGAGAAAGCCTATGATAAGATAGACAAATCTTTCCTAGAACAAATTCTTATCTTTAAGGGGTTTCCTCTTTTATTTGTCAATTGGGTTATGGCTACAATGAATGATGGTAAGGTAGCTGTGATGGTCAATGACCAAACAGGACCTTATTTTAGTACTAGAATAGGAGTGAGACAAGGTGATCCTATTTCTCCTATTATGTTTAATACTATTGTTTTATCCATTCTTATTCATAGAGCTCAATAGTAAGGTTTAATTAAAGGTGTGATCATTCATTTAGTTCCTAATGTGTATCTATGCTCCAGTATGCAGATGATACCATATGTTTGTTTGATGACTGTTTAGAAAGTGCAAGGAACCTAAAACTTATTCTTTGCATGTTTGAACATATTTCTGGTTTAAAAAGTTAACTTTCATAAGAGTGCAGTAATTATTGTTTAGGAGGGGCTTTGGAGATAAAGGAAGCTTATACAATTATTTTTACTTGTAAAGCAGGGACCTTGCCTTTTTGGTATTTAGGCGTCCCTGTTCATAACAAAAGACTGAGAAATAGTGATTGGAAACCTGGTGAGGATAATATGGAAAATAAACTCCATGCTTGGCAGGGAAACTTTTTGTCTTATGGTGTAAGATTAGTTTTGTTAAGAGGTTGTCTGGGTAATGTTCCTTTATATATGCTTTCCTTTTATGAATTGCCAAAAGATCCAAATAATAAGATGGATTTCTTCATGAAAAGACTTTTTGGCAAGAAAAATAAGGTGTGAAAAACTATCATCTTATGAATTGGGAAGCTATGTGACACCCACAAGATATGGGTGGTTTGGGGGTAGTAGATTTAGAAATTAAGAACAAATGTTTATTGAATAAATGGCTATGGAAACTATAAAATTCAGAAGGATTTTGGCAGGATTTGGTTAGGAAAAAATACTTAATAAATTGTTCCCTCTCCCAATGTTCTAGAAAATCTAGCAAATCTCATTTTTAGCAAGGCCTAATGAATATTTCTAATTACTTCTACATAAAAGTTGTTGGTCATGGTGAAAGAATCCTTTTTTGGTAAGATGTCTGGTTAGGAGATAAGCCTATTAGAAAAGTTTTCCCTAGACCATATCTTCTTACTTTTAGTGTTGGTTTTACTATGGCCAAAGTTTTTGTTGTAGGCTGGGGATGTATTAGATTTCGCAGAAACTTGTATGGAGAAACTGCAACTATGTGGGATGAGCTAAAAAATATGTGTGCCTATGTTTCTCTTAATAATGAAAAAGATAGTTGTAGATGGTTGTTGTAAAAAATGGTGTTTTCTGCTAAATCTATGTATATAGCCCTGAAGAATCTCAGGTTAATGTTCCTTATAAGAAACTTTGGCTCTCTAGGGTCCTTGTTAGAGTCAAAGTTTTTGCTGGCTATATTTTACAAGAAGTATTCTTACTAAAAAGAACTTGGTTAAGAATTGCTAGCAAATGGTCACTATAGATTTTTTTTCATTGTAAAGAGACTATAGACCATCTTTTGTTTGAGTGCGCCTTGGACAAATATATTTGGGATGTGATTATTTGTGCTTTTAATTTGCAGAATATACCTAGTAATATAGATGATATGTGTAGATGGATACTTTCTTTTTGAAAAAAGAGAACCCAAGCTTTAATGGCTGTTGGGACGGCTGATGTGCTTTGGAATATTTGGGAAATTATAAATGGGGCTTGTTTTAGAAATTTAGTTCATGTGGACCTAGTTGTAGCTATTTCTCACATCTCACATGATGTCAATGCCTAGGCTTGTTTACATAGTACACAGGTTTCATAATGATCAACAAGAAGGAGCAAGTAGACTTTTGAGAGTGGCGAATGAAATCTTTCATCGAAGTAAAGGCTGGGCGTTGGGTGTTAAACGACTTGATTTGTGATGTGGAGCTCCTGTATCTTTTTCTTTTGATGCGAGCTGGTTTGGTTCTTGATCATGTAACTTTCAAGGGTTTTTTAGATGTTGCTCCCTGTTAGGATGGTCGTAAAGTCTCAGGATTCGATGTGCAATAAACCCGTACTTGTGACGTTTGTGGCTCCGTTGCATCTTTTTTAATAAAAAGCTGGAGCGTGAGCCCTATATTCGAGAAAATGTATCTATGCACTAAAACAATCCAGATACAGCCGAATCTTGATAAATATGCGACATCTTTTTTAGACAGAGGGAGTATTATGCATTGCGGTGACGGTGGGATTTCACTAGGTCCAACTCGCCCTTTAATTGTTTGCGGATCTGCTTCCAATCAAGATGCTCAGACCATTAATCAGGTATTAATCTCATGAGCGTTGTTTTTGAATTACTAGCTGACGAGGGTTTAACTCATCAATGCCCATTGTTATGGACTTGGGTTTTGGAGAAGGAGGGAGCGCTGGAGACATCTATCGGCTAGCAAACAAGCACACAGGGGACTCGAAGATTTACCCAGGTTCAGGCCTCGTAGAGGTCCCTACTCCTGCTTGTCTGCTCGTGGAATTATTGAAGGAATCGAGGATTACAATGGTGCGTAGATGCAATCTGGCGAGGGTTGTGGAAACTAGGGTTGCGTGTGTCCTCCTCGCCGTCCCCTCTTGGCCTTTATATAGATAGGCCAGGTCTCGGGTAGCAAGTCGAGTCGGTTATAGGTTAGGGTTTTTCCCTTTAAACTTTCTATCTTTAGCTTCTTCTTGGTCTTCAAGTAATCAAGAGTCTGTAGGCTACTCGAGTTCTCTATTTGGACCTTGGCGACACCGTGGGCTTCCGCTGTATTCAGGCTATATATACCAAGCTCGAGTACCTGTAGGGTATAAGTAACATCCCAAATTTTTTTCTCTGAAAACAATCATCATTGCACTCATATCATCATGGCATGTACTACTTTGCATTTAGTTTGTCCTCCAAAAATTTGGTGGAATTTTGAGGCAATTTGGAGCCCTTTTGCTAAATTCAAAACCAAGGAAAAGAAAATCTAAAAGGAAAAAGAAAAGGAGAGAAAAAAATAACAGCACCAGCAATTCTGGCCATTTCGGCCCAAACCAGCCCAGCAAGCCACCCGGGCCACTCCTCCCCCTCTCTTTCTTTTCTCACGCCCCCACTGCACACTCCCACCCACTTACCTCCTGGCCCCACTCCCACGTCATTGCCACCTCGTCGTCTTCAACCCAGGCGACGAACAACCCCACTCCCCTCTGTCGTTTCCAAAACCTGGTCGAATTCAGGCGTTTCTCGCATTAATCCCCCACGGCGACCACCCCTTCTTAATCCCCTCTCATTCCCCTTCCGTTTCCCCCCAGCCACTACCCCCGGAGAGCCCCCAGGCTCCCCAATTGCTAGCTCGAACCGCCGTCGTCCGAAGCAACTCCGGCGATGATTCCGGTGAGCTCCGGCCACCTTGTGCCCTCCTCTCTGCCCTATTTACCTTGCCGTGTCCTAGCGCGTCTTTTAACCCCGGCCGCGTGCCCTCTCTTGCCCCAGGTCGACGACACGATCTTCTCCGGCGAACTCCCTCTGCCGCCGCCGTCCGTCGAGCTTTCCGGTAAGGTTAGGGTTTCCGCCGCCCCTTTTTAGCTCTCTGCTAGATCGTGCTGACCCGGGCGCCCCTCACTGACCCCTCTCCTTGTTTGTTCGAGCCCCAGATCGTCGTCTCCGACGCAGAGACACAAGCTCCGCCGACAACCGAACTCCGACGAGGAATGGATATCGAGGCAGAGCACCCCCCCACTCCACCTTGACCTCCATCGAGACCGCCACGACCGCCTGGTAAGAGTCCACGGACCTCCTACCCCTGTAGAACCGCCGGAACACCGCTGGTCGACGCTCCGCCGCCGCGCGCAGCAGGTCAGCGCCGCCTGTTCTTGGCCAGGCCCTAGGAGCCGTTAGATCTATCGCCAGCGGCTCAGATTAGACCTCTAATCGAAAGGGTATGGGCTGATTAGATCCGTCTGTTTGTCACTTAAAATCTAACGGTCTGCAGCAGTCGATCCGACCAAACCGGTACGGACCAATAGGGTTGCGCCACGTCGGCTAGGTTATCTGTTTAAATAGAAAAATAGACATATTATGTATTAAACTTAGAAATTCAATAACTTTTGATCCACAATTCAAAAAATGCAAATTTGGTGTCTATGGATTCAGAAAAATGAGACCTTTATTATAGAGGCCTTGTTTCACACTTTTGCTTCTGAAAAATTGGAATTATAGGCATAACCTTTTTAGGAGTATTTTGCTCATAAAAATTATTCCATAAATTGTTTTTGGGTATTCCTTATGCCTTTAGATAGAGTATTATAACCTCTGTACTATAGAGTCTGTAAGTTTTAGAGTTGTGATCATATCATTGCATTTTGCATGCATTCATATTTTGTGATGCTATATTGATTGAATTATTGTTATTGTATTGTTCTTTGTGTAGATTGTGTGGATTGTGAAGTTTGTTGCTGTGAGGATTGTACCTATTCCCCTAGCTACCAAGGCAAGTGATATTTCATCTCATGTCCTATTATTTTCACTATTGCACTAGTGTTATTTTGGTAGATCTTAGCATGGTAGGATTATTTATATGTTACTATAGTATGCTATGCTACCCTAAAGATTATATCTTGGTAGTATTTCCTAGTTGAAAGACTCCGTATGTTAGAGTGCTTAGCCATGCTATTAGAGTTTGTGGGTGGAAATTCATATCAAGATAGTATGGAAGCATATTATTTTATTTGACTAAGAAAACAACTATTATTAATGAAACACCTGGGTGGAATGGGACTTGCTTGGATTATGTTGAGTGGTTACTCAGGGGCCATGTCTATGGTCAGCTGGTGTATCGCACTTGTGGACAGCCACCCAGGAACAAAGAGATTGGAGACATTCTTGTCATGAAGCTTATAGTGCAGCCACATGGCATATGGGCTCTGCCTTGACCAACTAAGTTGCAAGAACTCAGCTAGACGGACAGAAGGTGGTAGTTATGATAGGATGGAACGCGTCTGTGGTGGTCTGAGGGATTGCTTCTGAAAAGTCTCGTCTTGATGCATGTCGAGTCTTGTGGGGAAAGTGCACCACCTCTCGAGAGGGTAAAACTAAGTACTTAACCGTGTCCCCGGTTATGGACAATTTCTGAGCCTCAAGACAGTGAAGCAGTTCAATAATCTCCTCATCCAAATTTCTCTAAGTTAAAACTTGTGGGTGAACAAGGGTAGAGGTTCAGTGATGTCTATCATTGGTACCTTAGTGTTTGAAAGAGGAAACTTACTCTTCAAAAACTATGAGATAAAACTTGCTTTTAGCAAAGTCAGCCAAAGCCACACTTAGCCATCAATTCATATAGTTGTTGAATTATACTAAGTATCTATGGTATCACTTGCCAATACAATTCCAAATGTATTAACCCTTTGTGGATGTAACTTATTATGTTGCAGAATACTCTGATGATGAGTAGGGTTGCGGGTCTACACTCGACATGCTTGCCTATGGCGCATGAAGACAAAGACTCTATTATTATACTATGTAATGTGAACCTTGAGTATCATTAGCCTTGGGCTAAGTGAGTTGTAAGAACCATTATATTCCTAGATATGCGATGTAATAATGACCTTTGTTTCCGTGTACTTCATCTTAAACTGTGGGTGCTAGCAATTCGATCCAGGGACTAGCACTGCAATCACAAGGATCTTACCTTATTATGGTGAGATCTTACAGATGGTATCAGAGCACTATGTTGCCTATAGGTTCGTGACCCTAGATTGGATTAGACTAAGGAAAACCCTTAGGAAAAATAACTTTATATTCAAACTTTACACTTGTCTTTCATCTCGTAAAACTTTCCCTAATCATCCTTTCTCATCTGTTTTTGTAGATGTCCACCATCAATGAATATGTCAAGAAGGGACCACTGATGACTATGACCCTTGAGTGTGAGATAGAATTTCCCAAGGCACTCAAGAACCTCATGATCGGCTTGGTAATGGATGGTGAAGCCGTGTACAAGGGATTTCCTGTGATAGACGAGGGACAAGAGTGTTGGTGGGTGCAACTCCATTTGTATAAGAACAAGGAAGATGATCCCAAGAGTACGGGATTCTGCATGTTCACCAACTCTAAAATGCACACGTCATTCTTTGACTCTGCAAGGAATGCTGCGTGGAAAGCCATTGAGGAACTTGGGGAAAGACTCAAGTATAGAATGCTCAATACTCAGGAGGATCTCAAGGAGGAGAAACGTCTTGTCCAAGATTCAAAGGTCACTGTAAAAGGACTAAGTAAGGATATCATAGGCTTGGCTTTGGAGCTATGCGACCAAGACAAGTAGATTGCTGCCAAGGATGCCCAGATTGCTACCTTGGTTAAGGAGTGAGATACTAGTTGGACCACCACCCTTGGCGTGTTATCACGTTAGTATTTTGATCATACCGACCTATGTGGTATGGCAAAAATAAGTTATGTCTGGAACCTTGACTGCTTGAGTTGAATAATGTATTGCTACTTGGTATGAGGAATGTTTTGTTGGTTGATTTCATTTTATCTTTGCATATTTTGTGACTTGTGTTTTCTTTCTCTAGACTTGTGTTATTACTAATTTTCTCCATGCTATGCAAAAGATGTCGAACTTTGTCTACAGCACGGCCGAGGATTTCAAGGGAACTCGCTTTGGGACTCGTATGTTGGAACTCGTCCATGTGCTCGCTCTTCCAATCCCTACCATTCAGGGACTTCAGCTGAGGAAGTTTCAGAGGAAGGACTTATGGGGATTCAGAGTTACCTAGCCAGGACGTGAGACAGAGCCCCAAACTGGGGAGATTGCCTTCAAGATACTCCATGATGACATGGAGAGGGGCCTCGATGTTGCCATGCAGGAGCTGTTGGGACGCCTATGTGGACGTCACTCTTCTGAGATCAGGAGCCACTACTTCCACTTCTTTGGGAGGCGCGACGAGGACGGAGAGCCTATTGCGTTGGACGAGGCCACTAAGGAGTCTATCAAGCCCGTGCGTCACCACCTCCAGGACTTAGAGAGCCTTATCAGACACCTTGATACTGATAGGACTAATGTGATGCTTAGCAACGATGAACTACGAGTCCAACTTAAGGAGAAGGACAAGGCCTTCCAGGAACAGGAAAATCGAATCAAGGAAATGGAGAATAAGTTTGAAGACCAGGAGAAGAAATTCAAGAGCCAAGAGAAGAGGGTTCAGGAGAAGAACAAGAAGATCAGAGACTTGGAGACCGAGTTAGAGCTTGAGGACATTGAGCTAGAAGCGGATCACGAGGTGATAGAGAGGCCACACACACAGAAGAGAGAATTGCAGGTGAAGATCGATGCTTTGTCTACAAGCTTGGAGGAATACAAGGCAGGATTCGCCGTAGCAGGACTTGCACTAGTGGAGGAGGAAGTTGACATGGAGGAGTAGTGATACTTATCCATCTATCTATCGTTTTATTATCGAGTTGCATAGATCATACCGACTTGTGGGTGACTATGCTAGTATGTTTATTTTCGCAAACTCTATTATTGTCATGATGTTGAACCTGCATGTGCTTGTTTGACTGATTGTTGTTATTTTATTTGGGTTATCTATCATTACTTACCCTTATTAAACCCACAGATGCCTCCCCGATGCAACAACGAGGATAATAATGACAATGGCAATGGAATGCAGAAAATGATGGCTGCATAGACACAATTGATGCAAATGATGACTCAATTCATGGCAAACCAGAATCAAAACAACAATAATAACAATAACAACTACCAGAACAATCCACCACCTCTAGATATGCTTACAAGATTTCTAAGGCTGAGACCTGCTAAGTTCTCTGGTACTACTGACCCTATGGTAGCAAATGATTGGCTATGCTCTGTGAATAAGGACCTAGTCACAGTTGGATGTACGGATGCAGAAAAGGTCAGATTCGCAGCACACTTATTGGAAGGTCATGCAGCTACTTGGTGGGACAATTTCCAAGTTACTCACCCTATTGAGGAAGTAACTTGGGCAATATTTGAGGATGGATTTTGTACCACTCACATCTCTTCTGGAATAATGGGTTGAAGAAAAAGGAGTTTCACAACCTCAAGCAACGCCACCGCAGTATTTCTGAGTACATCGAAGAGTTCAACAATCTGTCATGTTATGCACCAGATGATGTTGACACTGACGCGAAGAGAAAGGAGAAGTTCCTTGATGGGTTGAATGATGAAATATCTATGCAACTATCTGTTGCTTATGTTCCAACCTATCAATCTTTGTGTGATAAAGCTACCATCCTAGAAAACAAGATGAAGCAAGTGGAAGGTAGAAAGAGGAAGCACCATTTTGATAAGTTTGGATCAGGATCACCTCACAAGCGTTCTCATGGTGAAGGAAGCGGGAGTTCAGGATTCCACAAGAATGGGAATTATAACAACCATCGTAACAATAACCACCACCATGATGGAAACAATCATCGTGGACATAACAAAGGTGGATTCAGGAACAACCACAATGGTCATGGCCATGGGAATCAAAATAGTCAGAATCGTCACAATCAGCCAGCAAAGAAAGACATCAGTCAGGTGGAATGTTTCAAGTGCAAGAAGACATGGCAATATGATAATGAGTGCCCAGAGAATAAGACTGATGGGGCTAAGCCGAACCCATTTCAAAAAGGTCATGTGAATCACATCAATGTGGAGGAAATCAAGAAGGATCTGATGCCGTGATCGGTAAGTTCAAGATTAACTCCTTTCCTGCACTTATCCTTTTCGATATCGGCGCATCGCATTCATTCATTCAAGAGCATTTGTAGTCAAAAATGAACTCTCCACTGAAACCATTGGATGTCCCATTAAGGTAATCTCCCTGGGTGGAGAAATGATAGTAAATTCTGGGTGCCGACAGATAACCTTGGAAATTGGAAAGAACAAGTTTCCAGTTAATTTAATAATCCTAGAGTCCCAAGGATTAGATGTAATATTAGGGATGGACTGGTTGACCCGTTATGAAGGAGTGATTGATTGTGCCAAACGAACTGTTATGCTCACCACCCCAGAAAAGAAAAGGATCAGGTTCAAGTCTAACTTTGAACCCAAGGGGAGCAAGGTTAATTCTCTTAAGGGGGTTAGCCTAGACAGTGTGCCAATAGTGAAGGAGTACCCAGATGTGTTCCCCGAAGAATTACCTGGCATGCCACCAGATAGGGATGTGGAGTTTCTGATAGACCTACTACCAGGAACTGGACCTATAGCAAAGAGACCTTACAAAATGTCGGTGGATGAGTTAAAAGAACTCAAGAAACAACTGGGAGAACAGTTGAAAAAGGGATTTATCCAACCAAGTTCTTCGTCTTGGGGAGCACCAGTTTTATTTGTTGAGAAGAAGGACCGAAGTCAAAGTCTATGCATAGATTATCGTTCACTTAATGAAGTGACCATAAAGAATAAATATCCCCTACCTAGAATAAATGATCTCTTTGATCAGCTAGAGGGAGCATGTGTGTTCTCAAAGATTGATCTTTGATCAGGATACTTCCAACTAAAGATTAGAGAACATGATATACCCAAGACTGCATTTACCACTAGATATGGGTTGTATGAATATACAGTGATGCCGTTTGGGTTGACCAATGCACCGGCCTATTTCATGAACATGATGAATAAGGTATTCATGGAATTTCTTGACAAGTTCGTAGTGGTATTCATCGACTACATATTGGTATATTCCAAGAGCAACAAAGAACATGAAGAACACCTACGCCTCATTCTAGAGAAACTCAGGGAACACAAACTATATGCCAAGTTCAGTAAATGTGAATTTTGGCTGAATGAAGTGGGTTTTCTTGGGCACATAGTATCTAGAAATGGTATAGACGTTGACCCAGCAAAAGTGGCAGCTGTGATAGAATGGGAATCTCCTAAATCGGTTAAAGAAATCCGTAGTTTCCTAGGCCTAGCAGGATACTATCGGAGGTTCATTGAAATTTTTTCAAAGATAGCAAAGCCTATGACTGGTCTGCTAAAGAAAGAGAAGAAGTTTAACTGGACAGAAGCATGTGAAACCATTTTTCAGGAGTTGAAGAAGAGACTAGTGTCAGCACCAGTGTTATGTTTGCCAGGTCTTGAGAAAGACTTTCAAGTCTATTGTGATGCATCTCACCAAGGACTAGGAGGTGTACTAATGCAGGAAGGTAGAGTTGTAGCTTATGCATCAAGGCAACTCAAAAATCACGAAGTGAACTATCCTACTCATGACCTAGAGTTGGCATCAGTTGTGCATGCCTTAAAAACATGGAGGAATTATCTTATGGGAAAGCGTTGTGAAATGTTCACCGATCACAAGAGTTTGAAATACATTTTTACACAGAAGGAACTCAACATGAGACAAAGAAGATGGCTAGAACTTATCAAGGACTACGACTTAAGTTTGCAATACCATCCTGGAAAGGCAAATGTCATAGCCGATGCATTAAGCCGCAAGGTTTATGTAAACGGCCTCAATAAAGGAGAATTGTTGGAGGAGTTATGTGCCCAATTTAGGGAGTTGAGATTAGAGCTAGTGCCTGAAGGATACCTTGCATCCTTGGAAGTGCAACCCACACTGATGAACAGAATTCAAGAAGCTCAAAAGATGGACAAAGAAATAGAAGAAATCAAAAGTAAGATTAGTAAAGGCAAGGCAAAAGGATTTCATGTAGATGAACAAGGAACCTTATGGTATGAAAAACATATCTGTATTCCGCAGGATCTTGAGCTTAAGAAGTTGATCTTACAAGAAGCACACAACTCACCATATTCAATTCATCCTGGAAACACCAAGATGTATATGGATGTTAAGGAAAGGTTCTGGTGGAATAATTTAAAGAAGGATATAGCAGAGCACATTGCCTTGTGCGACGTGTGTAGTCGTGTAAAGGCAGAACATCAGAAACCGGCAGGATTATTACAACCACTGCCAATACCTGATTATAAATGGGATAAAATCGGTATGGATTTTATCACCGGACTACCAAGGACTAAATCTGGATATGATTCTATATGGGTTATCGTTGATCGCTTGACAAAAGTGGCTCATTTTATACCGGTGAAGACCACTTACACAAGTGCCAAGCTAGCCAAGATATACATGGATAGTGTTGGGGGGATACCCCCGGGTAGGGTCACTCCGGGGTATAAGGGCCGAGTTAGCCGAGGTTCGGCAGGGTCAAAGCGGATGCTGGCCGGGTCACCTCAAGGCAGGCCGGATCACGGAGTAACCCGGACCAGGGGGGTCGCCTAACATTGTCTCATCCGACTTAAGGAGTAAGTCAGATGTGCTTGTCTAACTTATATGCAGGAACAAGTGTGGCCGGATCTACTATGATCTAGGTCCCTGCTTGGCTTCTGGGAGAAGGAAGGAATCTCTCTGGTTAAAAAGAAGGTCCGGTACGCACTGCATGAGCGAAGCAAGCAAGGGCAGGACCACTGGGTCATGGCCGACAAGGGTGACGACGCCCATGTCGGCTGACGCAGGCGCCGCAGAGGCTCACGTAGCTAAAGCATGTATGACGCGGGGGAAAAGCACCCCGGTCGGGTTACCACTTTGGGAGGAGGCATATTCTTAGGAATATGCCTCCACGTATGCCCTAGGCAGGGACCGAGCCTCCTCTATATAAGGGGGGCTAGGTTTCTGCTAGAGGGGGTTGAGCTCTAGTTGGTTTTATGATTCCATAGTGACTAGTTGAGCTGAGGTTCTAGGGAAAAACCGTAGGCAAGAGTAAGAGAGCTCCTTCTTCCTCCTCTCGCCAATATATCTCTAGGAGCACTTGTAATCTTCAAAGGAAAGCAATACAAACTTCTGTGTGGAGAATCACTCAACTATCCCTCCCTGGATTCCCCTAGCGTGTATTAGTCCCCACCTTTAGCCTATCCATGGCATCTGCCGTGACACCACCATGACAGTTGGCGCCCACCGTGGGGCTAGTGGCGCTAGCAGGGGTGAAGATCCGGACGGGAAACCTCATCGGCACCGGTGAACGCATCGTCTCCGGGCTCGTTCAGCGCTTTGGAGTGCTAGACTTCGTCAGTGACAACGCTGGTTGCTTCGGCACGCGCCCACTTCCGTGCAACGGCCTCTTCGTCAAGCTCGGTGCGCACAAGGTCTACGTTGCGGTGGACGTATCATGCGTTCATCCGCGCCGCGTCGTCGATGCGGGGGAACCACCCCTCACTGTGGCTCGCGGGGCGCGTATCGCTCGCTCCCCGGACCATGCGGAGGTGATGATGACTGCACCAGGTGCAGGCGCAAGCAAGGATCCAGCACCGGACCCGGAGGTAACACCTAAGGCACCAAGGAAAGGTAGAGGACCTCCACTAGAGAGGCCTGAGAACGTACTGAGAGAAGCTATGGATAGCTTGGCTAACCCGGTAGCAGCAGTGGTAGATCCGGTTCAGGCACAGGCCGAGCTAGAGGAAACTAGGCAAAAGATACTAGAGGGCGCAAAGAAAATAGCCGCGGCTCAGCAGTCGCTGAACATGACACTCCGTGAGTATGCAAAGGCAAACAAAGTTGATACGGTAAAAGTAAAAGGGAGAAATCTCATGAGCGAGATGAACAGAGAAGGTGATGATGGAGCCGAGGGGTCGGAGAACTATTTGTCTGTGGGGTTGCCGAGGTATAGTACCCCGGCGAAGAACCTCAGAGCAGCGGATGCGGCTGCGTCCGAGTTAGAGGGTCTGACAGGTGAGGCCCGTCAAAGACAGCAAGATAGGGTTAACGAGCTGGTTCGGATCGCGAACAGACAGAATGAAGAGCTACTGAGAGCTAACCCGGAGAGAGCTGGAGCTTCAAAAATCGTACATTCGGTGATGGGTAACCTGGAGAAATCCGCTGGAGCCGAATCGTCACCTCATGGTGGTCCAAGGAGAGAAGAGGTAGTAACCTCAGCCAGACGGAACAAACAGATCATCCCGTACGACCCGACGCGTGCGGGAAAAGAAGAAGAAACGCGGAAAAATGATGATCGACGGAGTGTGAGCCGAGGTGAAGTTGGCCGAGGTAACCACGACCAAGGCAATGCCGGTCAAGGGAACGCTGCCAACGGCAATGCCGGACAGTGAAACTCCGCAGGAGCAGGACAACCGCAGCAGTGGAATATACCAAGGCAAGAGCAAAGCGCCGGCCGAGGTATGCAACAGAAAGGTGCGCATCGAGAGCAAAACCGATACAACGACGGCGATTCGGAGATAGTGAACGGAGGGTACCCCAGACCGGACTATCATGTGATAGGGTCAAGGTTGGGAAGCAGGGACTTGATGCCGGATGACGCCAGGTTAAAGCTGGATCGCCTGTATAGGTCGGAACAGATCGAATGTCAAGGTCCCCCGGGTCCAGCGTGCTTTGGACCCCGGATCATGAAGGAGCCACCGGTACCCAACTTCCAGCTGCCCAGAGGCACGAAGACGTATGATGGCAGTACCAAGCCGGAGGATTGGCTGATAAACTATGCTACGGCTGTGAAAATTGCCACTGGCAACTTGAGATGGGCTGTACGATACGTACCCCAGATGTTGGAAGGTCCGGCTAGAGTATGGCTGAATAATTTACCACCCAGAAGCATCAACTGCTGGATAGTTTTTGAAGAAATGTTTATCAGCAACTTCTCAAGTACATATCAGAGGCCGAATAGGCCGCAGACCCTAGCAATGTGCAAGGAAAGACCTAATGAGACGGACCGTGAATTCTTGACCCGGTGGTGTACCGTGAGAAACTCATGTGAGGGTGTCATAGAGTCATAGGCCATAGCATGGTTTGCACAAGTGTGCAGATATGGCAGCGAGTTGTGGATGAAATTGCAAAGGAAAATGCCAATTATGTTGGCAGAGATGATCCAGATTGCTGATTCGTATGCTCTGGGTGATCCAACTCAACCTAGGGTCGCGTCAAATGAGTCAAACGAGGAGTACTATCAGAGGGACGGAGCCGGGTCATCTCGGAGGAACGATTACAGAGGAAAAAGAAGAGATGATAGACCGGATCATCGCTACGGTTCGCAACAAGTTGCAGCTGTGAATCAAGATCAACCCGGAGCAGGGAGCAACCAACGCCAGAGAAGGGGAGGGCAATGGACTCCAAGAAACGATGGCAAGAAAACATGGACTCCGGAGCAAAAGAAACAGTGGCAAGAAAAGAAAGATCGTCCGAGGTATACCTATGAGTCGATGTTGGACCAGCCGTGTAAGTTTCACACGCCAAATCCGAATAGCCCGGCGGGTCACACAACGAGGCAATGTGAGTGGATGCGTAAGATAGAACAAGGTGGTTCAGGGAATGCTCAGGCACCCCGAAATGATCAACCTCGGCAGGAGTTACCTTAGCAGCAATTGCTCTCCGGGGCGAACACGCAACAGCTAATGTTGCCTCCCCCTCCGCCGAGGTATGACAATAATGAGAGAAGGGATGCAGTGCATCAGGTGGAAAATCAGCAATAGCCGGATCAGAGGTACCCCGGAAACGAGGGAAGGAATGAGTACAGGGAGCATCATCAGAGTTACTGTGTGTTTACCACTGAGGAAACAGATAGGAAGAGCTTGTAGCGCCGACATATGGAGGTCAATGCGGTAATGCCCGTAGTGACGAGGTATATGCCTTGGTCGGACCAGGAAATCACCTGGAACATCAAAGATCATCCTAAGCTTATGCCGAGTCCAGGCTCGTATGCGCTAGTGCTAGATCCGACATTCATTGGACCAAACATCAATGTGAGGTTCTCCAAGGTACTGATTGACAATGGCAGTAGCATCAACATCATGTATGCGGATACGATGCACAAGTTGGGCATCTCGGAGAACATGCTCCAGGCTACGAGAACAACTTTCCATGGCATTGTACCAGGCATTTCTTGTGAGCCCATAGGCAAAGTCCGGGTCGACGTGCTATTCGGCACAAGGGATAACTGCCGAACTGAGAATCTGGAGTTTGAGGTGGTGAACCTAGAAAGTGCTTATCACGCGTTACTCGGAAGACCAGCATTGAACAAGTTCATGGCAAGCTGCCACATCAGTTATCTGAAGATGAAGTTGCCCGGGCAAAACGGAGTGATTACCATTGCGGGAGACTTCAGACGTTCCATTGAGTGTGCCTCAGCCGGGTCTAACCTAGCCGAGTTACTCGTGATTGCGCAAGAAAAAATAAAAATCCAAGAGGTGGCGGCTTTAGCTCAGTCCGCGCAGTAGTATATGCCGACATTGAGTAACCCGCATGGCAACGTTTCATTTCAAGCCGCAAAGGACACCAAGAAGGTTCCAGTTGATGACATGTTCCCGGAGCGCACCGTAACAATTGGTGCCGGGTTAACTGACAAATAGGAAAGCAAGTTCGTCAACTTCCTCCGTGAGAATCGGGACATTTTTGCTTGGTCCACACAGGATTTGCAAGGTGTTCCGAGGGAGTTGGCCGAGCACTCTTTGAACGTAAGACCCGGAGCAAGGCCGGTGAAGCAACCTCTCCACCGCTTCGCCGAGGATAGGAGAAAAGTCATTGGAGACGAGATAGCTCGGTTACTAGCAGCAGGATTTATCATGGAAGTGTTGTATTCGGATTGGCTCTCTAATCCGGTGCTGGTAGAAAAGAAGAAGGATGATCCGAACGTAGTAGTGGTTTGGCGTATGTGTATCGATTACACGAACCTGAACAAGGCGTGTCCAAAAGATCCATTTCCACTGCCGAGGATAGATCAGGTCATAGACTCAACCGCGGGATGTGAACTGTTGTCATTCATTGATGCATATTCTGGTTTTCACCAGATACCTCTGAACCCGGATGATCAAATAAAGACTGCGTTTATTACCCCGTACGGGGCTTATTGCTATCGCACTATGCCATTTGGTTTGCGTAATGCAGGTGCAATGTACCAAAGATGTATGCAAAAATGTTTGCACGACCAAATAGGTCAAACGTACAAGTATACGTGGATGATGTGGTTATCAAGACCAAGGAAAGCAAAACGCTCCTTGACGACATCAGGCAGACATTCGCGAACTTGAGAAGGTTCTGGATGAAGCTTAACCCGGAAAAATGTACCTTCGGTGTCCCAGCTGGAAAATTACTCGGATTTCTCGTCTCCAGCCGAGGTATCGAGGTTAATCCAACTAAGATTCGGGCCATTGAGCGAATGGAGCTGCCGGAGTGTCTTAACGATGTCCAGAAGTTCACTGGGTGCCTGACATCGTTGAGTCGGTTGGGAGAAAAGGCACTGCCTCTCTACCAACTCATGAAAAAGTCGGATAAATTCGTTTGGACACCACAGGCCGATGAAGCCTTTGCCCACTTAAAAAAGATGTTGGCCACTGCACCAGTGTTAGCCTCTCCACTATCAAAGGAGCCAATGTTACTCTACATAGCCGCAACCAACCGAGTTGTAAGTGCAGTGATTGTAGTGGAGCGCAATGAACAGGGTAAGTCGGTGCAGAGGCCAGTATATTACTTGAGCAAGGTATTGTCTGCCTCAAAATAGAACTACCCGCACTTTCAAAAGGTGGCATATGGTGTCTATATGGCGGCTAAGAAGTTAAAGCATTACTTTGAGGAGCACCCCATCAAAGTAATATGTGAAGCTCCCATATCCGAGATAATGGGTAACAAGGATGCGAGTGGTAGAATTGCAAAATGGGCAATTGAGTTAGCCCCTTATGCGCCCCAATACGACAGAAGAGAAGCGATCAAGTCTCAGGCTGTGTCGGACTTTTTTGTAGATTGGGCCAAGGTACAATACGAACCACCGCCACCAGATCCGAACTACTGGAGGATGCACTTTGACGGGTCGAAAACCAAAACCGGATTAGGCGCCGGGGTTGTGCTTACCTTGCCAAAGAAGGACCAGCTAAAATATGTATTGCAGATCCATTTCGCGGCATCGAACAATGTCGCTGAGCACGAGGCTCTTGTGCATGGGCTCAAAGTGGCAAAGGAGATTGGCATACGTCGGATAATATGCTTTGGTGACTCGGATCTGGTGGTGCAGCAAGTGTCCGGAGTGTGGGACGCCCTGGATCCAAACATGGCACTATACAAATTTCACGTGCAGAAAATATCTGGTTACTTCGAGGGATGTGAATTTCACCATGTACCCCGAGTGGAAAACGAAGCTACCGACATGCCGTCGAAGCTCCGATCGACCCGACAGGCAATTCCACCGGGTGTAGCATTGGAACACCTCAAAAAACCATCTATCAGGCCGTCCCTAGGAACTGACTCGATCTATGTTCCGGAAAATACAGAATCCGGAGCTGAGCCCATGGACGTTGACACGGGAGGTAGTACGCGAGACCCGGGGACTGCATCAGCCAACCCGAGGACTACCTCGCTAGACCCGGGGACTGCTCAGCGTGATCCGGCTGAAGTTATGCCGGTGGATCAGATGGAAATTGATGAGGAGATGTTCCCTCCACGAGCGAAACCAGCTTGGGCACTGCCTATATTCCAATTCCTGAAAGACAGAACGTTACCTGCTGAGGAGGTGTTAGCCAGGCAAACTCAGAGGAGAGCAAAAGCATACACGATTATCAATTCCGAGCTGTACACCAAGGATGCGTTGACCCGGAAGAAGGACTTGACATCCTCCGAGATATACACCAAGGAGAATGCGGGCATCATGCCTCATCCCGAGCCCTGGTGGCAAAGGCGTTCCGACATGGATTCTACTGGCCAAGTGCCTTAGAACAAGCAGAAGATCTGGTGAGAAAATGCAATGGTTGTCAAAGGTACGCCACCAAGACACATATGCCTATGTCGGAACTCAAGACCATACCAATTACGTGGCCATTTGCGGTATGGTGCTTGGATGTGGTTGGTCCGTTCAAACCATCAAGAGGAAACATGACACACATTTTGGTCATGGTGGACAAGTTTACAAAATGGATTGAAGTGAAACCTATAAGAAAATGTGATGGAGGTACGGCCGTGACATTTCTCAAAGACATCATCTTAAGATACGGTTATCCACACAGTATTATAACTGATAATGGAACAAATTTTGTGGAAGGAGCATTCGCGCGCTTTTGCCGAGACAAGAAGATCCGACTCGATGTCGCCTCGGTAGCCCACCCCGCATCGAACGAACAAGTGGAAAGATCCAACGGATTAGTATTATCCGGGATAAAACCTCGGCTCATTAAGCCGCTGCAAAGATCAGCGGGGTGCTGGATAGAAGAACTACCAGCGGTACTGTGGAGTTTAAGAACAACTCCGAATCGATCAACAGGCTATACGCCATTTTTTCTGGTATATGGGGCAGAAGCTGTATTACCAGCCGACATAGAGCATGATTCGCCTAGGGTCACCCAATACGCAGAAGCCGAAATGCAGGAAGCCCGGCAAAATGATGTTGATCTGCTGGAAGAAGCGAGAGAACTGACACTGTCCAGATCCGCCATATATCAGCAAAATCTCCGACGTTATCATTGCCGGAAAGTGTGCCCCGAGTCTTTCGAGAAGGCGATCTGGTGCTCCGGTTGGTACAACGTACTACGGGCATGCATAAATTATCCCTCCCATAGGAAGGGCCATTCATTGTGAGCAAAGCATTGCACAACGATTCTTACTATCTTATAGATGCAAAGCCACAGGAAAAGAACAAGGCGGATAGGTCCGGAGAGGAATCTAAGCGACCGTGGAATGTAGCACTACTTCGTCCCTTCTACACTTAGCTAAGAAGTGTATGTATCCGAGTCGTCTCATATGTCGGTATGTATGTCGGCAATGAGCTTATCAATGAAATAGCAACACCTCGAGGAGTAACTCGGGGACTGCCTTAATAATTATTGTTGTTGTCTCTCGTACGTTAGCTGGAATAAGTTGTTCTACTTAACCCGGATTAGTAATGTGTGAGCACCAAAAACCCAACTCTTCGACTTGCTGCTGTCCAACAAGAATTGGCTTCATGGCAAGCAAGAGAACAAGTTTGGAATTGCGTAGCACATGAAAAACGACTAAGGAAACGAATTTATTCGAGCTAACGTTTGTTTTTCGGACTAACCCTGTATTTATTTTCAAGTTATTATGCTGAATTATTTTGAGCTAAGCCTAAAAGTTTCCAAGTATTGTTAAAATAATTTTTGAAGCTCGGATTCGTAAGTCATAAAACCGAATCAAGGTAGACACGGACCGAGCCAGAAGATTAGACGAACAAGAAAATGAAACTCGGGGACTACTCCCAAGTTAATCCGGCATAGAAACATAGTAGCAAAATATCACATATACAGTATACAGTTGCACCCGGCATACCGGGGATCTGATAAATTTTCAAGTTTTTTGAACTAAGGAGCAGCAGGAGGAGTAAGTTCGGCGTCGTCGTCGCTGTCTTCAATATCTGAGGCATCATCTTCTCCGCCCTCATCCAACCCATCTTCAACGTTCTCAACGTGCTCGTCCCCAGCGGATTCCAGGAAGCTCGGTCCTTCAACCCAGTCATGGATAGGAGAATATTCGACGAGGCTGTAGGCGCAAGCCTGGCGCCGAGCTACCCACTCCGGATCATCGGTCCATCTGGATCCAGTGCGCCGGCGTGTAAGGAGGCTGAGGTCGATCTTCTCGTACCATGTGAGAATATGGTGAAGGATAGTATCAGCTGCGACGCGCCCAGCGGACTCCCTCCAGAGATCGAGCTGGGTCTCAGTCTCCATTAGCTTCTCGACGAGAATCGCGGTGGTCTCCAGGCTACTCTCTCTGGGCCAGAACGTGTTGAAAATGCGAACTGCAACGTCGAGGATATCCTTGCCGTAATTCTTGATGATCTCCACACGAGATGACAAGCTGACCAACAGGTCCTCCATGTTGTAAGGAACCTCCTCACCGGCAGGAGCGACAGGAGTACCCCTCGCTTGGCGAAAATCTGCAACTGATGTGCTTGCAATAGTGATGCTCTCAGGAAATTTGCCTGGAAGCCACACAAGGGAAGAAGGTAAAGAGAAGACATATGGAACAACCCGGAAAAGTAGGTCGGAAGGAACTTACGTGATATGTGGCTAAGGATCCGGGTTAACTCCTTGATGCAGTCATCGCGTCTCTTGCGAAGCTGCTCAAGCTCAGCGTTTGCCGACCCAAGCTGGATGTCGGATTCTTTAAGTAGGTCCTGGTCCTTGGAGATCTGGAGAGTAAGGCGCTCAACTCTTCTGTGAAGTTCTGGCCAATCTTTTGGAGCTTGGTTTAGTGTTGGGCCTTCATCTTCTCCATCTCAGCCTTGAGCTTGGCAATCTCGTTGTCCTTAGTCCGGAGGAGAGCGAGCTCATCATCCTTTTTCTTCAGCTCGGCTTGATGTTGTCCTGCTTGTTCGAGAAAATGCAGCATCATTTCAGGCACGGGCACACTATCCTCAAGCGATGCTGAAATAGTATGTTGACCCGGCAGAGCCGAGGAGTGAATGTTTGCCGAGCCAAGGAGAAGAGGAAATGGATAACACTACGAGGTCGGACAAAAGAGGACATACCCCGGATTTCCTCCAAGTTCTTCCGCATGATCTTGTTCTCAGCCCCCACCCGAGCTGCAGAAACCGAATGAGGAGATTAGTTCGGCAGAAGAAGGTGAAGAAAAACGGAGAAGTGCCGAGGGAAAAAATTACCCCTCTTTTCATGTTCTGCAATAAGTGTAACATGTTTTGCACGTAGCATCTTGTGGGTATCCAGCAGGCGTTGGAATTCAGCGCTCCAGCGATTGGTGGTTACCTGAAAAAAGTACAGAAGTGTAAAATTAGCTTGGTACATATTCGAAGTGTACAAGATCCGGGCCAAGTGGAACTTAACCCGGCTCTAGGTGTGTGCATATTCGAAGTGTACAAGATCCGGGCCAAGTGGAACTTAACCCCCCTCTAGGTGTGTGCATATTCGAAGTGTATAAGATCCGGGCCAAGTGGAACTTAACCCGCCTCTAGGTGTGTGCATATTCGAAGTGTACAAGATCCGGGCCAAGTGGAACTTAACCCGGCTCTAGGTGTGTGCATATTCGAAGTGTACAAGATCCGGGCCAAGTGGAACTTAACCCGGCTCTAGGTGTGTGCATATTCGAAGTGCAAGATCCGAGCCAAGTGGAACTTAACCCGGCTCTAGGTGTGTGCATATTCGAAGTGTACAAGATCCGGGCCAAGTGGAACTTAACCCAGCTCTAGGTGTGTGCATATTCGAAGTGTAAAAGATCCGGGCCAAGTGGAACTTAACCCGGCTCTAGGTGTGTGCATATTCGAAGTTCACATGGAGCTACGTTAGTTTTCTAATGAGCATCCGGCCGAGTAACAAGATACTCCACTGGAGGCTCGGGGACTAATGGTTATTATCTACAGCATGTAAAGGAGAAACGGCATACCTCCATCATTCGCCCCGCGAGGTTAATTGCCTTAGCGACGGTATTCATCTGGGCGGAAAATTCTGCGGGGCCGAACTTTTCCGGGAGATCGTCGTTGTAGACGAACTCCGCCTTATTCCAGTTCATGACGAACTCAATAAGACTCAGAGGGTACCGCTCACTGTAGGCATATGGGGTGCCACCAAGCCCTTCGCGTGCGCTTCTTTCCTCTCAACCAAGGCAAGAGCTGGGCTGGTATGCAAAACCATCTGCTGCGCATCAGTTGGCTCGGCAGGAACATCCTTCGCTGCTGGAGCTTTCTTGGGAAGCATCGACGCTAGGGTTCGCTGCCCAGCATCGACAGATGCAGACTTGGTGGCATCCGGAGCCTTTTTTCCCTTAGCTTGCTGGGAAGAAGTAGCTGCAGTGGATTTCCCCTTAGAAACTGTTGGAGTAGATCCTCGCCGAGGTTGAGATGACTCGGATGAGGCGGAAGAACTTGGCACTAGAGCTCTTGTAGTTGGACTTGGAGCTGTTGTTGGTTTACTTGGTGCCGGAACAGGTGCTGGTGCTGGTGCTGGTGTTGAGACAGGCTCGGTCGCTGGTACTGGAACTGCTGCTGGTGCCGGTGTTGAGACAGACTCGGTGGCTGCTGGTTGCGGCGATACCGAAGTGGTGGACGCCGTCGCCTCGACTGGACCGACCCCTCCTGCTCCAAGGTCATGTTCCTCTCGACGAGGTAGTGCGGGACCCGGAGCAGCCACAGAACCCTCCGGAATAGGGCTCAGCGGACGTGACTCATCGTCACGAGGAGGAGAAGGGCCGGATCGAAGTGGTGAAGAGATGCTTGATCCGCTCTGAGGGACCTCCACCGGAGGTCTGAAGAAGAGAATAATGTCAGAAGAGAAATTACCACGATGCAAGGAAAAGTGAGTTGCGCAACAAAAAATGACTTACGCATCCGAGGTTTCGGCCTCCTTGGGTTCTCGAGCCCTTTGTGCCGGGGCTTTGCCTGCCGGCTTGGAGGCAGTCTTGTCTCCGGTCTTCCTTCGCCTTTTTGTGGGCTGAGAAGGTTTGGAGGAAGAACTTGATGCGGCTCCGCGCTTCTTCTTCGACACCACCGGAACCAGCTCGCCCGTAGCAAGTGGAGGATCCTCGTGGATATGCCCACCGGGGTTAGCTAATGCCGGAAAGGCAAAAGAAAGAGGGACAGCCTCAACAGGTTCAATCACGTCGACATCCGAGTCATCCTCATCATCAGGCCAATCTCTAAGAGAAGAGAATTTATCGCTAGGTCGTTTGGTAGCGTCGGTCATCGGGAGAAACATCTCCTGGTCCGGCTCCTCCTCATCCGGGATTTCTCGGTCCGGCGCTCACTTAAGGGTCGGATCCGTACCATCCTCGAGAGTTTGCTGAAGGAACAGCTAAGAAAAAGCATGAAGAACAGAGTCAAAAACACAACAAAAATCGACACATATTTGATCAGAAATAAGTTTGCCCCGCGAAGCTTACCGCGGGAGGGAGCCTGTCACGACAGAAGTGCTCAATTCCCCAAGTCCATTCGGCGGAGAAATCCCTGTGGGTGGTGAAAATAGCCTTAACCCGGCGAAAAATCTCTGTGTTGCTCAACTCGAAGGAAGAGGTCCGGTTGGGGTCGCGACCGAAACTCATGTGGCACAACTTGTGGGTGCGCTTCTGGAGGGGAGAGATTCGGTTGCGCACGAATGTGATCATAGCATCCTCGTTGCGCAATCCGAGTTTCTTCAGCTCCGCGAACCTCTTGTTAACTTGGTTGGCCAGAGCTGTGGGCTTCTTGGAGACCTCCTCCCAGAATTCCGGGTCAGGTGGACCCGCAGCGTAGGGCAGCAACCGAATCAAATTTTCAGTGCCTGCATTCCGGACATAGAAGAAGGTCCGGGCCCATCCTTTGCAGGAGTCAAGCCCGGTGACCCGGGGGAAAACGGAAAGTCTCCGGGGTGAGATGGAGGCAGCTCCGAATTGGGTGAGCTGCTTATCCTCCGACTCTACTTGGATGTTGGGGATGACGTTGCGACGAAGGCCAAAAAACCGGATCCACAACTCCTTCGTGGGCCATAGTCCGGTGTAGCCTTTGATCGTAGAGGCAAAGGCAGAGAGAGAGGTGCTAGCGTTGGCTGGGAGATGGTGTGGCTGCAAGTGGTAGGCGCTAAGCCAATCCCGGAAGAAATCGCTCACCAGCAGACCAAATCCCCGTTGGAAGTGGGACAGGAACACGACGAACTCACCCGGATTAGGTGAGGTCCCAGTTCGGCGGAGGGGAGACGAGCGGCGACGCCGATAGGAATGCGTCTGGTCCAGTAGAGCCAGTCAAGGTTACCTTGACAGACCCATGATCCGGCCCACGTGTCGCGGTCCGCCACGGCGGCATCGTCCTCCATTTCCTGCTCGGCGACGACGAGCTCCTCCTCCGTCATCTCGTATTCACTACCCTCGCTGGCGCTAGCGTGGCAGGGATCTGAGGCCTGGATTGGCGAGGACCCGTGGCTAGGAAGTCACGCAGCGGTGGCTGCGACGCAGAGGCACGGGGAAAAGCACAGCGGCGGCGCTGCTGCTAGAAGCACTGGCGGCGGTGCGGTCGCTAGGAAGACGAAGGAGAAGGGCAATGAGCAGAGGGGCGCAGAAGTGGGAAAAATGCTAAGGGGTGCGCCCCTCCGCTACTTAACCACCCCCTGAGAGGATGAGTGGGATCGCGCTGCGCCAACGAGCCACATGGTGTGGCTGTGTATCGCACGCCTCAGCCAATCGTAGAGGAGCCACACAGAGGGCCACAGAGCAGAAGCAATCCCGTGACGTGATGCACTAATGCGGTAAACGAGGAGGCAAGCGTGACGTGACCCTCGCACAGTGATAACTGACAATTACTGCGGCGGTTACTGTGCAGGCCCTTAAAATAAGACAATGTGATGATTAGCCTCCGCGTGGGTTGGCGTATGAGAGAAGGAAGCAAGGCCCAGATCAAACCATGGTAACCCGGACCGCAAGTAAAAACTTAGAATGTGCAGAGGGAAAGTAAAACCATGAGATCCGAGTCATAGTGGTAACCCGGCCGGCAAGTGAAAACTTGGAACGTGCGAAGGGAACGTAAATCCATATAATCCGAGATAAAGAGCTAACCCGGAATTAAACGTCTAAGGCTCGAACATAAATGAACCTGATGTGGCCTTAGCGGCCAAGGCCGCTAAGACCGCACCAGCTTCGGGGACTAATGTTGGGGGGATACCCCCGGGTAGGGTCACTCCGGGGTATAAGGGCCGAGTTAGCCGAGGTTCGGCAGGGTCAAAGCGGATGCTGGCCGGGTCACCTCAAGGCAGGCCGGATCACGGAGTAACCCGGACCGGGGGGGGGGGGGGGTCGCCTAACATTGTCTCATCCGACTTAAAGAGTAAGTCGGAAGTGCTTGTCTAACTTATATGCAGGAACAGGTGTGGCCGGATCTACTATGATCTGAGTCCCTGCTTGGCTTCTGGGAGAAGGAAGGAATCTCTCTGGTCAAAAAGAAGGTCCGGTACGCACTGCATGAGCAAAGCAAGCAAGGGCAGGACCACCGGGTCATGGCTGACAAGGGTGACGACGCCCATGTCGGCTGACGCAGGCGCCGCAGAGGCTCACGTAGCTAAAGCATGTATGGCGCGGGGGAAAAGCACCCCGGTCGGGTTACCACTTTGGGAGGAGGCATATTCTTAGGAATATGCCTCCACGTATGCCCTAGGCAGGGACCGAGCCTCCTCTATATAAGGGGGGCTAGGTTTCTGCTAGAGGGGGTTGAGCTCTAGTTGGTTTTATGATTCCATAGTGACTAGTTGAGCTGAGGTTCTAGGGAAAAACTGTAGGCAAGAGTAAGAGAGCTCCTTCTTCCTCCTCTCGCCAATACAGCTCTAGGAGCACTTGCAATCTTCAAAGGAAAGCAATACAAACTTCTGTGTGGAGAATCACTCCACTATCCCTCCCTAGATTCCCCTAGCGTGTATTAGTCCCCACCTTTAGCCTATCCATGGCATCTGCCGTGACACCACCACGACAAATAGAATTGTATGTTTACATGGGGTGCCTAAGAGTATCGTGTCTGATAGAGGGACTCAATTCACTTTGCACTTTTGGCAACAACTTCACGAGTCATTGGGAACTCGACTAGAATTCAGCACTGCGTTTCATCCACAGACTGATGGGCAGACTGAACGGACCAATCAAATATTGGAAGATATGCTAAGAGCTTGTGCGTTAGATTATGGATCTAGTTGGGACGAAAGTCTACCATACGCAGAGTTTTCCTACAATAACAACTATCAATCGAGCATAGAAATGGCTCCGTTTGAATTCCTTTATGGAAGGAAGTGTACTACACCGTTGCTGTGGAATGGAGTGGGAGAAAGAAATTTGTTTGGGCCAGACCTAATCAAGGAGGCTGAAGAGAAAGTCAAGATGGTGAGGGATAGGCTAAAGGTAGCCCAATCTCGGCAAAAGAGCTATGCAGATCCAAAATGTAGAGAGGTCACCTATGAGGTTGGTGATAGAGCTTATCTTAGAGTATCACCACTTCGTGGTGTGAAGAGATTTGGAATCAAAGGAAAATTAGCGCCATGATATGTGGGACCCTTCAAGATTTTGAGCCGCAAAGGAGAAGTGGCATATGAGATAGAATTACCAGAAACTCTGTCAGCAGTTCATAATGTATTTCATGTCAGTCAGCTGAAAAAGTGTCACCTAGAGATGGAAGAAACTTCGTTGAAAGACACTATACCGTTAGAAGAAGTTCAGCTAGAGAATGATCTCACTTATGAAGAGAAACCTATTAAGATTCTGGAGACAGCAGAAAGAATTACCCGTACCAAGACAATCAAATTCTGCAAAGTGCAGTGGAACCATCACACTGAATCAGAAGCAACATGGGAGCGAGAGGATGAACTTCGGAGAGATCACCCTCACCTATTTGCTATCCAACCGAATCTCGAGGGCGAGATTCATCTTAAGGGGGTTAGATTTGTAACATCCCAAAAAAAAATTCTCTGAAAACAATCATCATTGCACTCATATCATCATGGCATGTACTACTTTGCATTTAGTTTGTCCTCCAAAAATTTGGTGGAATTTTGAGGCAATTTGGAGCCCTTTTGCTAAATCCAAAACCTAGGAAAAGAAAATCTAAAAGGAAAAAGAAAAGGGGAGAAAAAAATAACAGCAGCAGCAATTCTGGCCATTTCGGCCCAAACCAGCCCAGCAAGCCACCCGGGCCACTCCTCCCCCTCTCTTTCTTTTCTCACGCCCCCACTGCACACCCGCACCCACTTACCTCTTGGCCCCACTCCCACGTCATCGCCACCTCGTCGTCTTCAACCCAGGCACGAACAGCCCCACTCCCCTCTGCCATTTCCAAAACCCGGCCGAATTTAGGCGTTTCTCGCATTAATCCCCCACGGCGACCACCCCTTCTTAATCCCCTCTCATTCCCCTTCCGTTTCCCCCCAGCCACTACCCCTGGAGATCCCCCAGGCTCCCCAATTGCTAGCTCGAACCGCCGCCGTCCGAAGCAACTCCGGCGACGATTTCGGTGAGCTCTGGCCACCTTGCGCCCTCCTATCTGCTCTATTTACCTTGTTGTGTCCTGGCACGTCTTTTAACCCCGGCCGCGTGCCCTCTCATGCCCCAGGTCGACGACACGGTCTTCTCCGGCGAACTCCCTCTGTCGCCGCTGTCCGTCGAGCTTTCTGGTAAGGTTAGGGTTTCCGCCGCCCCTTTTTAGCCTCTACTAGATCGTGCTGACCCGAGCGCCCCTCGTTGACCCCTCTCCATGTTTGTTCGAGCCCCAGATCGTCGTCTCCGACGCAGAGACACGAGCTCCGTCGACAACCGAACTCCAGCGAAGAATCGATATCGAGGTAGAGCACCCCCCACTCCACCTTGACCTCCATCGAGACCGCCACGACCGCCTTGACCCCTAGCAAGAGTCCATGGACCTCCTACCCCTGTAGAACCGCCGGAACACCGCTGTCCGATGCTCCGCCGCCGCGCGCAGCAGGTCAGTGCCGCCCGTTCCTGGCCAGGCCCTAGGAGCCGTTAGATCTATCGCCAGTGGCTCAGATTAGACCTTTAATCGAAAGGGTACGGGCTGATCAGATCCATCTGTTTATCACTTAAAATCTAACGGTCTGCAGCAGTCAATCCGACCGAACTGGTACGGACCAATAGGGTTGCGCCACGTCGGCTAGGTTATCAGTTTAAATAGAAAAATAGACAGATTATGTATTAAACTTACAAATTCAATAACTTTTGATCCACAATTTAGAAAAATACAAATTTGGTGTCTATGGATTCAGAAAAATGAGACCTTTATTATAGAGGCCTTGTTTCACACTCTTGCTTCTGAAAAATTGGAATTATAGGCAGAACCTTTTTAGGAGTATTTTGCTCATAAAAATTATTCCATAAATTGTTTTCAGGTATTCCTTATGCCTTTAGATAGAGTATTATAACCTCTGTACTGTAGACTCTGTAAGTTTTAGAGTTGTGATCATATCATTGCATTTTGCATGCATTCATATTTTGTGATGCTATATTGATTGGATTATTGTTATTGTATTGTTCTTTGTGTAGATTGTGAAGTTTGTTGCTGTGAGGATTGTACCTATTCCCCTAGCTACCAAGGCAAGTGATAGTTCATCTCATGTCCTATTATTTTCACTATTGCACTAGTGTTATTTTGGTAGATCTTAGCATGGTAGGATTATTTATATGTTACTATACTATGTTACCCTATAGATTATATCTTGGTAGTATTTCCTAGTTGAAAGACTCCGTATGTTAGAGTGCTTAGCCATGCTATTAGATTTCATGGGTGGAAATTCATATCAAGATAGTATGGAAGGATATTATTTTATTTGACTAAGAAAACAACTATTATTAATGAAACACCTGGGTGGAATGGGACTTGCTTGGATTATGTTGAGTGGTTACTCAGGGGCCATGTCTATGGTCAGCTGGTGTATCGCACTTGTGTACGGCCACCCAGGAACAAAGAGATTGGAGACGTTCTTGTCATGAAGCTTCCAGTGCAGCCACATGGCATATGGGTTCTACCTTAACCAACTAAGTTGCAAGAACTCAGCTAGATGGACAGAAGGTGGTAGTTATGATAGGATGGAACACGTTCGTGGTGGTCTGGGGGATTGCTTCTGAAAAGTCTCGTCTCGATGCATGTCGAGTCTTGTGGGGAAAGTGCACCACCTCTCGAGAGGGTAAAACTAAGTACTTAGCCGTGTCCCCGGTTATGGACAATTTCTGAGCCTCAAGACAGTGAAGCAGTTCAATAATCTCCTCATCCAAATTTCTCTAAGTTAAAACTTGTGGGTGAACAATGGTAGAGGTTCAGTGATGTCTATCATTGGTACCTTAGTGTTTGAAAGAGGAAACTTACTCTTCAAAAACTATGAGATAAAACTTGCTTTTAGCAAAGTCATCCAAAGCCACACTTAGCCATATATTCATATAGTTGTTGAATTATACTAAGTATCTATGATATCACTTGCCAATACAATTCCAAATGTATTGACCCTTTGTGGCTATAACTTATTATGTTGCAGGATACTCTGATGATGAGTAGGGTTGCGGATCTACACTCAACATGCTTGCCTGTGGCGCATGAAGACAAAGACTCTATTATTATACTATATAATGTGAACCTTGAGTATCATTAGCCTTGGGCTAAGTGAGTTATAAGAACCATTATATTCCTAGATATGCGATGTAATAATGACCTTTGTTTCTGTGTACTTCATCTTAAACTGTGGGTGCTAGCAATTCGATCCAGGGACTAGCACTGCAATCACAGGGATCTTACCTTATTATGGTGAGATCTTACAGTATACCCATGTCAGTAGCCCCCGAGTGTCCAGTGGAATCGCAGATTCGACTGGGGACTTTATGAAGCCTTTCGAGTGCATGAATGAGTATATTTTCGACTGCTTTGTTTATGTCATAGGGATTGTTGATATGCGTGCCTGCTTTGACTGATGTATCGGTATCAGTTAATTGCCTTAGGGCAAAACAACTCAATCTACTCAAACTCGAGTCCTCAGACTCGAGTCCAGAAAAGTGCTGGTGTAATTCGACTCAAGCCGTGGAGGTCTTACAGGAGTCGAATTCTAGTATATGGGTGTGAGCAGTCGACGCGTCTGTCAAGGCATGTTCATCGTACCTGTAGGCACGGATATATTTCTGGTAGTGCGCAGCAAATGCGTTGCCAGGCCTTATTCAGGTCTTATCTTCACGCTGCAAGCGCGGCATCCGAATTTTTTGTCATCGCGGAGATGATTCGGGTGACCCAGGAGATGCAGTATCTTTGTAGGGAAAAATATGAGGCGGTGTCACCATAAACTTCGAGTGTGGATGTTATCAACACGCACTACGATGTACCAATAATCATAGGGTGCGCGACCAGCGCTCCCTATGGGAGTAGCCCCCGAGTGCCTGGTTGAGTCGAAGACTCGGGCAGGGACTAAATAACTTTTTGCGACTGCTGTCGTCTTTTGTTGCATGTTTCAGTCAAATTTGCTTCCGACGCTCCCTATGGGAGTAACCCATGTCCATAGGCGAATTGCGGATTCGAGTGGTTGGGTTTGCTTTGATTGTCCATGTTCCTATAGAAAAGAAAAAGAAAAATCATAGGGTGCGCGACCAGCGCTCCCTATGTGAGTAGCCCCCGAGTGCTTGGTGGAGTCGAAGACTCGAGTAAGTACTAAAGTAGTTGAAGTCTTCTACTGCATAATTTTGGATGATGTCAATGCCGACAATGTGATGACCTCAGTTGCCCGCGTGAGCGAGTTTGACGGGACGTGACGAGCAGTGAGTCCCATTTTCTGACTCTGACTTGACCAGGCGTGCGTAATCTCTGTTTTAACTGTGCCTCCTCGATTTCCACGCGTGATGGGGGTAGTGGGGGACGATTCACGCTTCAGGTCCTCCACGTGTAGATCACGATGAACGCCACGTGTCTGATAGGGTCTTTCCTGGCCGTTAGATTGCATCTTCCAAGGGGTTAAGTAGCGATGTTGCGATGGTAATTTTTCACATATGTTTCTTTTCTCTGCCTTTGCCTCCATCGCCATTGCTGCTGCTCCTCTGCTTATTTGTGTTCATCTTTCTCACGGCGCTGGACCAGCTCCGCATATTCCCTAGTTACTTTCTCCGGTCACACCACCACCGTAGAATGGGAAAGAAGAAGGGAGGTGCCGCGGCCGATTCTGCCACCGCCACTGTTGCTGCGAAGAAGAAGGGCGGCTCCGCCGCTGCGGGCACCAGCACCGCCACCGCTGGGAAAAAGAAGGGCACGGGCACTCGTGTCACCAATGGCGCGTGGGGCGCATCCGTGATCAAGTCGTCTGAGCTCCGTCTCCTACGCCAAGATGGAGTTCTATCTTCCGCAGTTGCTGACGTGCGTGTCCCCGGCAGCAAGGTAATCCCTTCTCCTCCTGTCGGTTTTCAGGTGATGTTCCTAGCGTTCATCATCTGCGGTCTCTCATTGCCCCTGCATCCTTTCTTCAGAGGCCTTCTCTGCTTCTATGGGCTCCAGCCGCATCAGCTATCCCCCAACTCCATCCTCCATGTAGCTTGCTACATTACTCTTTGCGAGTGCTGGCTCAAAATCGAGCCGCACTTTGGTCTCTTTAAGCGTCTCTTCAAGCTAAAGCGCCAGTCGGCGTCTGGCTCCGTAGTCTACAATGTAGGAGGCTGTGGTATCTGGGTCGTCTCCTCCGCCACATACTTCGACATCAAACTCACGGTGTCCGTCCAAGGGTGGAGGGACAAGTGGTTCTACATCCGTGACCTGAAGGCCGACGGAGACCACTACAGACTTGCGCCCTTCGATCCTGCGACGCCGTGCAAGAGGAGGCGCTCCTAGAAGAACGTAGTGATGCCCGGCGAATCCGCAGAGACAGATGTGTTGTACGAGCGTGTCTGCGACCTTGAGAGTCGCATGGGGAAAGAGGAGGGAGGATGCGCCCTCATTCGCATGTGGCTGTGCCGTCGCGTCCAGCCCCTGTAGGCCAGATTCCACCCCATGGGCTGGCGCGGATGATGTCACTCGCGTATCTGCCGATGGCATTTCCGCGAGTGAAGTAGATAAGGGGGTGCGACTGGTCACCAAGTACACCGCCAAGGATGTGCTCCCCAATGATCCAGTCGTACCTCCATTCGAAGCTGCTAATCCTCCTCCTGAGGTACAGTTGTGCTACGTAGTAGCTTTGTTTGCCGACTGCTTCTTTTCTATTTTTCTTGACTTTGTGCTAAATTGTGTTCTGTATGCAGGATTGGGGGGTGTCGCCATGTATGCCCCATCTTCCTGAGGGGGTTATTGATGTCTACGCACTTCTATTCTTGTAGAAAGTTGTTGGGCCTCCAAGTGCAGAGGTTTGTAGAATAGCAGCAAGTTTCCCTTAAGTGGATCACCCAAGGTTTATCGAACTCAGGGAGGAAGTGGTCAAAGGTATTCCTCTCAAGCAACCCTGCAATCAAGATACAAGAAGTCTCTTGTGTCCCCAACACACCCAATACACTTGTCAGGTGTATAGGTGCACTAGTTTGGCGAAGAGATAGTAAAATACAAGTGGTATGAATATAAGACAATGGTGCTAGAAAATACTTTGATGGCGTGGAAGAGACTAAAAGCAATCTAAAATAAAGATGGAAGCAAGTAAACATGTAACAGATCTAATTGAAAATGGTGTATCAATGCTTAGAAACAAGGCCTAGGGATCATACTTTCACTAGTGAACACTCTCATATAAATATATCATCTTCATGATACTACGCTGAACTACTCTCCGGTTGGATACTGAGAACTCTAGCCTAAGTGCCACCAGGGTGTGCATGCTGTCACTTTCACACACATGGGGAGAGCAGAGATCTATTAAAGCACTTGAGTAGCAAGGTAGATCTACTTGATTACAAAGCTCATGATCACAATATGATCATGCATAGAGAGAGAGATGAACACATAGCTACCGGTAGAGCCCTTAGCCTCGAGAAAGAACTACTCCCTCCTCATCATGGGAATCAACATTGGTGATGGAGATGGTGGTGGAGATCAATGGAGATGGCTTCGGGGGCACTTCCCCGTCCCGGCAGGGTGCCAGAACAGAGACTTTCTATCCCCTGAATCTCCCCTTCGGTGGTGGTGGCTCTGCGGAACTTTTCGTGGATTTCTAATTGACGATCTAGGGTTTTTGCCTCGGGAGGAATATATAGGCAAAGGAGGCAAGGTCGGTGGCCAACCAGGAGGCCCACACCATGCCCTGGCGCGGCCTAGGGGTACCCGCGCCTGGGGGGTGGCCACCCTGTGGCCCCTCTCCGACTCTCCTTCTGGCTCCGTGAGTCTTCCAGGAAAATAGGAACTTTGGCTTTTGTCCCGTCCAATTCCGAGAATATTCATTTTCTAAGTTTCCTGGAACCAAAAACAGCAGAAAACAGGCAACTGCCACTGTGGCACTTGTTAATAGGTTAGTCCAATAAAGTGTATAGAAAGTACTCCAAAGTTGGAACAAAACACAAGAAAGTAGATAAAACCAAGCTTGGAACATCAAAAATTATAGATACATTTGCAATGTATCAGTTATCCCTCGTGAAGCCCTGGAAGAGGACGAGTCGGAGTCGACCGTCCCATCTGATGTGGAGGAGGAAGCCCCCGAGTCGAGTGGTCCAGATACTCACAAGCGTTCATGCAACGAGTATTCGGATGCGTCGTCTCCTTCGACTCCGGAAGGTGCAGCTGTTGGTGCTGAGTCACCGATACCTGCCATTCCTGTGAGTGCCATGGCGCCATCTTCCCACAAGAAGATGCGACTACTGAAGGAGTCATCGTCAGAGTCAGGGGATCAAACCTTCGATTTTGACAAGTTTGATTGGTAAGTATATGAATCTTCCTTTTGATTCTTCTTTTGGAGTTGCATTTCTTTGATGCTGGTTTTTGTTCTACAGTAAGTCGGCGTCGTCATCTTCTGGCGACGTCCAATTTTTGAAGGAATCTAGAGTCACAACCTCCAAAGCCAAGAAAGTGGATGAGCGTGCCCCTTCTCCTCCATTGGCGGCGCGCTCCGGACATAATTCATCAAGTTCTCCACACAATGTGGAGCACCAGATGGTTATCCGGATGTCTGCGCATCCATCGACTTCGGAGTCATTGGAGGATCATGTATGTGTAGTATCTTCTCTTCTGATATTGCAGTCGAACTTTCATCTATGCCATCTATTGACCCTTTACTATGTCTTCTTTCGCAGCTCATTGTGAAGGAAGGCGCTCACCTGGCGGAGCAGGTGCTTGCGATGGGTCGTCAACATGCAATGCTGGACAATCGTCATCACGCGGTTGAAAGTGAGTGTTCTTTAATTTTTCTTCTGCATCCTTGTGATATATTCGACTGACGGTTTATCTTTGTTTGTGTCACAGCTGAACATAATGCACTCCTTCGTGGCACCGCTTCCCTCGAGAAAACGCTCGCCGCGGCGGTGAAGAGTCGTGATGAGGCAATCGCGGCGCAGGACGAATTGCGGAAACGCAAAGAGGATCTGCGCGCCTCCATCGCATCTAGGGAGAAGTTGTTCGAAGAATAGCTTTTCTCGATTGCCAAGGCTCTCTTAGGTATGTCCTTGTCTAGATTTTTGTCGTGTCCCTTCTTTCGAATTTGCTGCCATGCTGACTTTTGTGCCGATGCTTGATTCGTGTGTAGATGCCAGTGGTCTGAGCTTCGACCCCCAGGCACTCCGTCGTGATGATGCCCTGGCGGGTGCCATTTTGGTAGTCGAAGATCGCAGTGCGGCCGTTCAGGGGACGCTCACCAAAGCCAAGGGCATGCTCAGTCGCCTCCGGGAGGAGCTGGCGCCCAAGGCTGAGCTGATCGAGAATATGGATGAGCTGGTGGAGTCCCTTGCTGGGGGCATTCCTACGAGCTTCAAGAACTTGCTCCGTGCGGCTGGCGCTTCAATGTCACTCGCAATGGTTCAAGCCCATGGAGTTGAAGTTGATCCTACAATGGTCTCCAAGGCAATGCCTGTCAGCACGGATGGCCAGCAGGTAGTCTTTGCTCCTTTCGCAACTGCTTGTGACAAGTACGGGCCGCAGCTGATCAATACAGTTGCGAAGTACTCTGAGGAGCTACAGCGAGCCGAGAAGGCGGCAAAGGCTGCGACGTCAGGGGCCGGCGGGAAGTCTGTGGCGTCTGATACTGCCACAGACTCGATGAGGCCCCCAAAACCAAAGTCTAAGTCGAAGAAGCCAGTTGCTCCTTAGTAGTCGTGTCTTGTAATAGTTAAATAACTTATTTCTTTTGTCGAAAACATGCCTTTTGGTGAGTGTATCTGCTGATACCTTGATAATCTTGAATGCACTCAAGTCTTTTGTCTATGCCTCGCCTTAGTTTTCTTATTGTCTCTTGCTTGACTTGTGATAGGGCACATCGAGTGAGCCTTTGAGGGAACCTCGGGATTCGCCACCCCCTGATGACACCTTGGCATCGCCGCGCTCAAGGGTGGATGAGTTGTCTCTGCTCTCACGACTCCATGACCGCGTGAAGCAGTTGCAACATGAATTGCCCGTACTCCATGGTAACGCGGATGTATGGAAATCGAGGGCAGAGAAGGACGGCGCCCGAGAACAATATCTGCTGGGGGAGGTGACACAGCTAGGTGACCAATTCAAATGTTAGTTTTCTTCTTACTTATCTTTTCCCTGTAGTCCCTCGCAGTAGTTCGTTGTATTCATACTTCTGCCTTTGCTTGGTATAGTTGTCAGTGCGCGCCATCCGCAGGATGAGAAGGATAGGATTGCCATTCGCATGAATGACCTTGTTGGAAATATGCCCTAGAGACAAATAGTAGTAAGGACTATTATCATATTTCATATAGTTTATGATTAAATTATATATCATGCTATAACTGTATTGAGTGGAAACATCAATACACGTGTGATATACAAACAACCAGGGGTTCCTAGTGAAACTCTAGTCACTGGTTCATTGGTCAACAGATGATCAAGTTTCCTGATCATGTGGCATTTATGCCAATTGGAAATGAGGTCATCTCATTCAGAGAATGAGATGATGAACCAATACCCAACCTAAACATCATGATACGATCATGTCATGAAGTTCAAGTTACGATGATTAGAAATGGATCCTCGTAGACTATTCCTTAGACCGTGAGGCTATATCAATCACTATCTCCCGAGAGGGCTTAGATAACATCAAACGCCATCTGGTAAAACGGTGGTTATAAAGGTGTGTTTAGGTATTCAGAGGAAAACGTAGAGGCAATATATGTCAAGAGCGGGATTTGTCTGTCCATGTGACGGGAAGATACTCAAGGGCCCACTCGGAGAAGTTATATCCAATAGCTGCGCAGCGTGTGATTTGATCACGGGGATATCACTTGTCAGAACGAGTCAAGTAGCATTGTTCAGTAACGAGATTGAACACGACATGGTGATGTCATTGATCAGATCTCGGGCAATGCAAGTATCGAGTGACAAAGGGAATAAGACATGACTGTCCCAGTTCAAACGACGAAAGATCTTCGTGGAACGCACAGGGGTCACATGGCCATCCAGGTCCCTCTGTCAATCATTGGTGCGGGAGTGTCCCGACCATGTCTGGAGTGTTCCTGAACCATGGGGTATCATGCTTAAGGGCTTGATGCTGCTTAGAGAGTGTTTATAGGATCGGTAGAATCGCCGAAGAAAAGAAGGGAGAAAACCGGAAGGGTTTCGGTAAGTCCGGAGGATGTTCGGAGTGGAGGTGGAAGGTGTTCCATTGCCACGGAGATTGAATAACATGTGAATGAATGTTAAATGTTGATTTAATCATTTATTCATAATTATTTAATAAAGATAAAATCAATTAAAGGTCAAAAAGGCTTAATTGGCCAATTCCGGAGGGAGAGGGCCTATTAGGGGAAAGGAGAGAGGGAGAAGGGGCAAGGAGGCTAGCCGGCTGGGCCTAGTCCCCCCGCGGGGCCCACTAGGTGGCCGGCGGCCACCTCCTCGCCCTCCTCTCCTTTAGTCCCACACCGGGACTTTGAGGGAGGGTGTACCCCCTCCTCCCCTATATAAAGTGGGGTATTTGACCTAGAAAAATACGCCAATAATCAATAAAGGTCTCCCCACTTCTGGGAGGACCTCTAATTGATATTTTCTCTCTCCCCCTCTCTCTCTCATGACCGTGGTCCAAAGTCTGGACTGCGCGAATGAGAGACATCTTAACCGTGGAGCGCCGTCGCGCTGCGGGATTCGGATCTGGGGGCTCTACTTCCGCAACTGCTGCTAGATCGGGGAAGCGGGAGTCATCTTCAGGCACCGGACATGTGTAACTCCCCGCGAGGTGTCGCACTTGAGGCACTCAAGTCGTTTGAGCCAGAAGGAGCACAAGGACTTCATCACGACCTTGAGGTCGGCTTCGGCTCGTCTACATCAACCACGCTCTCCTGAGCGTTGACAACGCTTTTCGGTCTTCAAACGTAAGTTCGTGAAAAGCCCCTCATGTTACTGTATTACTAATAGATAGGTCCTGGCAGCTTCAGGGGTTCAGGGGCGTAGAGTAAAATTTATTGTTTTTATGCGCGGAACCCCTACAGTGGTATCAGAGCCAGATCTATGCGTAGTAATGCTAGTACGGGTAGAACACACGAGATGTAGCATGTGGGCGTTGATCTTTTAGTTGTTACCCTCCCACGTGTACTTGTGTATACCGCAGTAATGCTTGATGAAGCGGCCCCCAACCGACTTTACGCGTTCATTCGTGAGACTAGTCCACGCTTGATATACGGCTTGTAGTTGGTATGCCATTTGCAACGGAGGGCCCCGAAAGGGGTGTAGTAGAGACAACTGCTTGAACAACGTTGTGCTGAAAGTTCGTAGGTAAGAACGGTTCTTGTGCGAAAGCCCATTCAGCCACGTAAAACATGCAAAGATAAAGTAGAGGCGTCTAACTTTGTTTTGCAGGGGGCCGTTGCTTTGTGATATGGTTGTGGCAAAGGTAAAGTAATTACCTTTTGTTGCATAGTAGTAGATAGTCACGGTAATGACAAACTACCACGCCGGAATGACACCGGTACCCTGGTGTCTACGGCGCCGGAACCCGGTGACGACGGATGGAGATCACGACATAAAGGACCATATCACATAGCATTTACATTCAATGTTATTGTTTGTATGTCTTATTGTGTGCTAGTATTAGATACTCGACGGTAGCCTAATAAGATGATCCCTGTTAAAATTACCAACAATTGTCTTCCCTCTTAGTGTGCACCACCAAGAAAGTTCTTCGATATGAGGCGATCCAGGGTTACAAGCCTAGATGTCATACATATCTACGTTTGCATACAGTGGGTGTAAGCCATGTTGCACAACAAATACATTAAGGTTGAGTTAGCGAGCCTAGCATGTACAGACATGGCCTCGGAACGCGGATGGTCGAAAGATCGAGCACGAGTCGCATGAATGATGTGACCGACATTTAGCATCCACCCTTGAACCCACATTGATGGTCGTGATGACCGGGGGAGATGTGGCTGATAGGGGTCGTGTTATCACTAGGAACCCTTTTGGGGATAGGTGTTTCTGAGTGGAGTTATTATTAACTCATTTAATTATAAACTTAGTCTAAATTCCTTTTGCAATTATAAATGTAGATGGCACAACGTGAAGCTTACTTTGCCATTGAGGATTGGGTAAAGGGTGAGAAACTTAGACTTGATGGATCCAACTTCTCTAGTTGGCTTGTGCGCCTAGATGATCTCCTTACTAGGAATCATGTGGTAGACTACATACGCCGCACGATGGATTTGACTGAGCCAGACTACTATGATACCCCACAAGAGCTGGCAGACCGCTACTATCGTCAAGAGATGTCCACCTACATTCAGATAATAATGCGTTACGGGATGGTAGATGAACTACATCCGCTCATGGGTGATCTTGCCCATATTCGATGGTGGATCAGCTGAGAGCATAGTTCATAGGCCATGTGCGCATGTGGAAGCACGAGTTGCTTGGAGAGTTCCTTTCCATACAGATGGAGGAGCATACATGTATGAAGAGTCACTTGGAGCGCATGCTTGATGCACACACGAGACTGGTTCACTTCGTGGATTACTGGATGGCTGATCCATTTTCGATAGACGTACTGCTTCGATCATTGCCTCCCAGCTACAAAGGACATGTCCGGAGTAGCATCATGAGTGGTGATACGGAAACATTGGATTTCCATGAGTTCATATTATGTTTCCGGAACATAAAGGTTGAACCAATCGCCGAAGAGGTCATCGATGACCAAGGTATATATTTGATATACAATTTTATAAATGTTATAATCTTGTAAACACATTGCAGTGTTAAGTATATCTGATACCTGTTCTATTTTACTGAAAACAGGTCCTTCTGCATGAGAGGTGCTTGCTGGAGAGGAGGTGACGTTGCGTGTTGATGGCGAGCATGATGATGATGGCCGATGACACACTCCCTCGACATTTATCATTTAGTTTGTGTTTTAGGATGATTAATGTAATTGAGAGATTTGAACTTCTTTAGTGTGTCTCACACTTCGTGAGACGGTTATTCATATGAGTTTGTAACAAACAGTTGTTCTGCTTTTATGAATGATTTCTATTCGTGTTCATATCTTGTTCGATTATGTGTGAATTATCCTTGTTGTTTGAAACTAATTGATAATGCATGAACATTTGTAAAACATTAAAAATGCCTTGTTTAAAATACCCAACTTAATGATATTTCATTAATGAATGAAACCATTGTTTGAATTCAAAGTTATGTGATAATATGTGAAAGTCATTCAATTTCTTGTCACACATAAATCATGCCTAAGTTCGGCAAAATAACTTGAACACCGTGTATTACTTGAATACAAAGTGTTTGATGAATTGTTAAAAGTAAATACATATTCGATGTATTGTGTTTTAATGAAAATGGTAATTATCATTAAATGACTATTTAAAAATGTGTAAAATAAGTTTACCAAAGGAAACATGAATATGAAACTATTTGGTCTGATCAAAGTGTTTCATCAACAAAGGGTATGAATATAAAAGAGAATCCAATTACTATGATTTGATCAATAGTAATGAAATTCAACTTTATTATAATGGCATAAAAGAAATTGTGGAATGCAAAGTGTTTTTGAAACATCAAAATACAAAGCATCACAATGTGATATTAGATATCAAAGGGGTTGAATAGAAGGCACCAAATAAATCGTTGTATTGTAGATGTAGAGACCATTAGCTTAGAAATAGTTAGCACTCATTTAGAATGTAGTGAACCATTTGAATTCGTGAAAGTTTTGGTGCTATTCTATATAACCAAAACAATAGCGAATAAGTCCTTGAAGAGTATTCATTGGAAACTTTGAATACAAAACCCATAGCTCAAACCAAAAGGAAAGCAAGGTTCGTATTGCTTGGATTTTGGTGCATTCTTGAGAAAGCTCACCTCTAGTGAAGTTTCTCAATTATGGAGCAAATGGAAAATAGTGTAAAACACGATGAGGATTCAAAACCCTGCATCAGAGTGTTGAGAAGCGCAACAGACAGCGTTCCTGAACGATTCTCTTCACGGAAGAAAAGAATCAATGATTTTGATTATTGTGTTTTTCCCTCCACTATTGTTTTTCACTATATGAAGTAGGATTCAAAATGTAAATCCATATCTTTTATGGAAACATTTGTGAATCACTTATCATGATTTTTGGAATATGGCATACCTACGAACTACAAAGGAAATAATGGTAAACTAGAATTGTGAGAAATCCTAAAAGCAAACTTCCCTTGAGATTAGAAAGCAATTCATTGCTGAATCTCACAAGTAAAAGGAGTTACTTGGAATTTTCCCAAATGACTGCAAAGCCATAGTAGGAAAAAGGGGTGAATGACAAAAGCACAATTTGTCAAGTATTGGATGAATTCAAATGAATTTGATTCATGTGTGCTAAATGTTTAGTGGATTTAAAACTAGTAAAGTACTAGTATCTCATAGTAAATCTCCAAGTTTGATATTTGATCAAAGGATTTTGAAGTTATTCAAAATAGTAAAGAAGATATGCAATTTGCATAAAATTGAGTGGGATCTATGAAAGTCTTCCTAAAACAATATGTGATTAACATATTTTTAAGTGGGAGCAATATGATTCTCAAACTCAAATATGTAGGAACATATTTTGAGTGGGAGCTTATAGGAGTAATTCTTAAATATGTTAAGGATGAAAGTGCAAATACTTATAAATAATGATTTATAAGATGCATAAGTTGATAATAGGTGTATTATGATATTATGTAGTATTCCTTAAGGGATTCTGAAAAGGGTTTCAGAATAGAAGTTAATTAAGGAACTAGTCCTTAATGACTCAAAATAGGATAGCGTTAAGTTTAACATCAATGGTTAAAAGAAAGAAAGGATGGTCATCATCCACTATGTTTAGCCATAGGTTCGATCTTAGAAAACCATGATGATAACTTAACATAATATGTGATCCAACAAAGAACGTTTAAAAGTGATTAAGTTCGAATCACAGAATGTTGAGCTAAGTTTGTCCACATTGTCTAATAGAGAACTGTAGACATGTTTTCCAAATCCATAAAGGATGACATATCTTAAAGCATAAAGAGTTATGTTATAAGGGAATATGTTGGAAACTCCTGTAGATACCAATCAATGTCAAGTAGGAAGCGAGGTGAACAAAACATCGAAAGTTGCACCGAGTGCTCTAGTGTTTCGATAAATACATTTATAATAATAGATAAGGGTACCATCTAAAGTGTTGTATAATGTTATGGCAGGGCTAGTTCGCTTTTAACGTAGAATGATCTGTCCCAGGGGACAGTGCCCATGAGAAAGCCCTCGAGGTTGATCTAACGTCACTATAGGCTCCTGGAATCAGGCCTCATTCTGCTGCCATAGCGACGATACATACACAGAGATGCTATCATGTGATGATAAAGTATTAATGTCAATCAAGGTGACATTAGTAAGTTGCAAAGGATTTGGGACTGTAAAGTACAGACCCCAAGACTCAACCTCTTCCATGAATAAGCATGTTCAGGGTACCGGTAACATGGTGCCAATGATTGAGAACAAATGCAGCTAGTGTATTTGTACTCTAGTGCAAGTGGGAGACTGTTGGAAATATGCCTAGAGACAAATAGTAGTAAGGACTATTATCATATTTCATATAGTTTATGATTAAGTTTTATATCATGCTATAACTGTACTGAGTGGAAACATCAATACACGTGTGATATACAAACAACCAGGGGTTCCTAGTGAAACTCTAGTCAACTGGTTCATTGGTCAACAGATGATCAAGTTTCCTGATCATGTGGCATTTATGCCAGTTGGAAATGAGGTCATCTCATTTGGAGAATGAGATGATGAACCAATACCCAACCTAAACATCATGACACGATCATGTCATGAAGTTCAAGTTGCGATGATTAGAAATGGATCCTCGTAGACTATTCCTTAGACCGTGAGGCTATATCAATTACTGTCTCCCATGAGTGCTTAGATAGCATCAAACGCCATCTGGTAAAACGGTGGTTATAAAGGTGTGTTCAGGTATTCGGAGGAAACCGTAGAGGCAATATATGTCAAGAGCGGGATTTGTCCGTCCATGTGACGGGAAGATACTTAAGGGCCCACTCGGAGAAGTTATATCCAATAGTTGCGCAGCGTGTGATTTGATCACGGGGATATCACTTATCGAAACGAGTCAAGTAGCATTGTTGAGTAACGAGATTGAACACGACATGGTGATGTCATTGATCAGATCTTGGGCAATGCAAGTATCGAGTGACAAAGGGAATAAGACACGATTGTCCTAGTTCAAACGACGAAAGATCTTCGTGGAACGCACAGGGGTCATATGGCCATCCAGGTCCCTCTGTCGATCATTGGTGCGGGAGTGTCCCGACCATGTCTGGAGTGTTCCCGAACCGTGGGGTATCACGCTTAAGGGCTTGATGAGGCTTAGAGAGTGTTTATAGGATCGGTAGAATCACCGAAGAAAAGAAGGGAGAAAACCGGAAGGGTTTTGGTAAGTCCGGAGGATGTCCGGAGTGGAGGTGGAAGGTGTTCCATGGCCACGGAGATTGAATAACATGTGAATGAATGTTAAATGTTGATTTAATCATTTATTCATAATTATTTAATAAAGAGAAAACCAATTAAAGGTAAAAAAGGCTTAATGGGCCAATTCCGGAGGGAGAGGGCCCATTAGGGGAAAGGAGAGAGGGAGAAGGGGCAAGGGGGCTAGCCGTCTGGGCCTAGCCCTCCCCCCGCGGGGCCCACTAGGTGGCCGGCGGCCACCTCCTCCCCCCTCCTCTCCTTTAGTCCCACCCCGGGACTTTGAGGGAGGGTGTACCCCCTCCTCCCCCTATATAAAGTGGGGTATTTGGCCTAGAAAAATACACCAATAATCAATAAAGGTCTCCCCACTTTTGGGAGGACCTCTAATTGATATTTTCTCTCTCCCCCCTTTCTCTCGTGGCTGTGGTCCCAAGTCTGGACTGCGCACGAGAGACATCTTCACCGCGGAGCGCCATCGCGCTACTGGATTCGGATCCGGGAGCTCTTCTTCCACAACTGCTGCTAGATCGGAGAAGCATGAGTCATCGTCAGGCACCGGACATGTGTAACTCCCCGCGAGGTGTCGCACTTGAGGCACTCAAGTCGTTGGAGCCAGAAGGAGCGCAAGGACTTCATCACGACCTTGAGGTCGGCTTCGGCTCGTCTACATCAACCACGCTCTCCTGAGCGTTGACAATGCTTTTCGGTCTTCAAAGGTAAGTTCGTGAAAAGACCCTCCCATTACTGTATTACTAATAGATAGGTCCTGGCAGCTTCAGGGGTTCAGGGGCGTAGAGTAAAATTTATTGTTTTTATGCGCGGAACCCCTACAGACCTGACCCAAGAGCAGCTTCAGGCGAGTGGATACTTATGGGTGGATCATGATCACGCAATCGCACTAGCGACCCTGCAGGATCGTGCGTCGTGAGTGCTTCACTTCTTGAAGAAGTTGCAATCGTGCTTGAAGAATATTTACCAGACGATGTTCCCGCTAGACGTCGTTCCATCAAGCCTGCTGGCCCTTCTTGCTAAATTCCAGGACTTGAGTGAGGTCCGCGAGTGTGTACGGCAAAAGTTAGTGGCTGGTGCCAAGGCTGCTCTGTCGCTGGTGCGACTGCACAGGCCTGATGTGGACGTTGCAGCAATTGCGGCCGGACCGTCAGCGTCGCCAGCGGGTTCAACTTGGAACATGGTTCCGCACTACCAGGCAGTGGATCACCCAGCGGAGGAAATCGTCGACTTCTTCGAGGAGCAGACCAACGTTCCTTTGCTGCAATAGTAGTTTAGTTTGTATCCTGCACATAGTTGTACCAGTGTTGTAAAGTTCATATATATGATGTGTATAATTGATTAACATTGATGTATATAAAGAGCTTGTTAGCGTGTATGTTTTGCGAGTGCGTTGCACTATGTGATTCCTTTTCGTTGGCCTGACTTGTGTTTATCTCAGCGCCTTGCCAACCTGTCAGGTGCGTTGCAACTGGGTTGGTGTTTGTCAAGGGTTTCGATTGGTGTGCCAGCTACTCAGGATATCGCGTTAGTTCGTAGAACAGATGTGTATAGGGTGGCGCAGCCCCTGAGTGGATAATTTGCGAAAAATAAAAGGAAACACGGAGTTTTGGGGCACTTAGCTTTATTTATTCGCGGGATAGTATGAGGTACAATGTGTGGCTAAGTAGCCTTATTTGCAATGTAAAAACAAAAAACGACTAAGGGTAGAAGTGCCACAGCTGCGCGACGTTCCAAGCGTTGGAGTATGCAACTCCTGTCTCTAAATCTTTAAGGCGATAGGCGCCACCTGGGATTACTTTTCTAATCATGTATTGTCCCACCCAGGGGGACTCGAGCTTGAGATGCCCTTGCTGTTTCAGTCGCAGGACCAGGTCGCCTTCGATGAAGGACCTAGGGCGTAGCCTTCTGCTGTGGTAGTTGCGCAGGTTCTGCTGGTAGATCGTTGATCTTTCTGCGGTGATTTCCCTCGCCTTGTCAAGGAGGTCGACGGATTCTTCGAGTGCAAGAGTTGACTCCTGCTCGCTGTAAGCGACCACACACGGTGCTTTGTATCGTACTTCGGTGGGTAGCATCGCTTCAGCCCCGTGCACCATGAAGAACGGGGTGTACCCTATGGTACTGTTTGGAGTTGTGCGTAGGCTCCAGAGTACCGATTGCAGCTCGTATGGCCAGCAGCCCGCGGCCTGTTCGAGTGGCCTGAGGAGTCGTTTCTTGATACCGCCGCAGACGAGCCCGTTAGCTTTTTCGACCTGTCCGTTGGTCTGTGGGTGCGCTACGGAGGCATAGCTGACGTTGATTCCCAGATTCTCGCAGAATTCTTGGAACTCCTTGGATGTGAAATTCGTCCCGTTGTTCGTGATGATGCTGTGTGGCACTCCGAAGCGATAGACTATGGACTCGAAGAACTTGACTACATTGTATCCTGATACATTAGTTACTGGCATGGCCTCTATCCACTTGGTGAATTTGTCGACTGCGACTAGGAGGAAGACGTAACCTCCTCGTGAGGACTTTGGGAGCTTGCTGACCATGTCGAGTCCCCATTGCGCGAAGGGCCAGGCCAATGGAATTGGCTGGAGTTCTGCGCCAGGTGCGTGTGGCTTGTCCACGAATTGCTGGCAAGCGTTGCATTTTTGGACGATGTCCTTGGCATCACGCATGGCCGTAGGCTAGTAGAATCCAGCTCGTAGAGCTTTGGCGACGAGGGTGCGACTGCCGGCGTGGTGCCCGCAAGTCCCCTCATGGATGTCGAGGAGAACAGCTCTTCCATCGGCCGTGGAGACACATCGTTGGAGTACTCCTGTGATGCTGTGCTTGTATAGTTCGCCGTTGATAACAGCGAATGCCTTGGATCGCCGTGCGATGTGCCGGGCGTCCGTCGGATCGTCCGATAGCCTCTTGCTGAGAAGGTACGTGATGTATGGTTGAGTCCAGGATGGCTCAATCATCATGATGCTCATTGGTCCTTCGAGTCCTGTGTCCAGCTCCAGGTCGTCGAGTGCCATTGGCTCATTGGGCGACGTAGCCCCCAAGTCCGTTGTTGCGCTTGTTTTCTTCTCTGCGGCCTTTGGCTTGATGGAGCGTTCGCAGATGCGCTCGAGAAATACCCCGGGTGGTATGGGGGCGCAGGTAGAGCCTATGTCGGCGAGTGTGTCCGCCTCTTCATTGCTTTCGCGGCCTATGTGCCGCAGTTCGCAACCGTCAAAGTCCCCTTCGAGTGTGTCGTAGAGGTCGCGGTAGGCGATCATGTTGTCATTCAGTGCGTCGCACTCGTGCATTGTCTGATTGACGACCAGCTTGGAGTCGCCATACATTGTGAGCCTCTTGGCGCCGTAGGCTTTTGCCATCCTCATCCCGTGCAGTAGGGCCTCGTATTCAGCTTCATTGTTGGAGGCAGTGAACTGCATCCACAGGATATATTTCAGCTTGTCTCCCTGGGGCGATGTCAGTATAACACCTGCGCCGGCCCCATCCTTTCGCTTTGAACCGTCGAAGTGCATTGTCGAGAGGTAGGACATATCTGGTTTTTCGGGGAGCTGATTCTCCATCCAGTGCACGAGGAAGTCAGGGAGAACTTGCGACTTGATTGTATCGCGTTTTTCATATGTGATGTCTCGTGGAGACAGTTTGATTCCCCAAAGCACGACCCGTCCGGTGGCATCGGGGTTGTTGAGGATATGCCCAAGCGGGGCGTCGTTGACTGCCATGATTGGGTGTTCCTAGAAGTAGTGGCGCAGTCGCTGGGCTATCATGAAGATGTCATACGCCAGTTTCTGGTAGTGCGGGTACCGCTGTTTTGTTGGCGTAAGTACCTCGCTAAGGTAGTAACTGGGCGTTGTACCCTGTGGACCTTGTTTTCCTCGGCTCGTTCTACTACGAGCACTGTGCTGACAACCTGGTTGGTGGCAGAGATGTACAGCAACAATGGTTCCCTTTCGCGTGGTGTCACCAGTACTGGCGAGGTGGACAGTGGGCGCTTGAGGTCTTCGAATGCTTCCTGTGCCTCGTTGGTCCACTCAAACTTGTCAGCTTTGCGGAGGAGTTGGTAGAAAGGAAGTACCTTTTCTCCCATTCGCCTGATGAATTGACTGAGCACCTTGATTCGCCTAGCCATCTGCTGGACACCTCTTATGTTTTTCGGCTTCTCCATGGCCAGTATGGCTTTTATTTTCTTCGAGTTCGCCTCGATCCCTCTCGCGGAGATAAGATACCCGTAGTTGCCTAGATGGTACGCCAAAGGCACATTTGTCCGGATTGAGCTTGATCCGGTAGCGGTCGAGGTTGGCGAAGGTTTCGCGCAAATCGTCGATTAGTGAGGCTTCCTCTTTGGTCTTGATTACTGTGTCGTCAACATAGACTTGGATGTTGCGACCAAGTTGATTCTTGAGGCAAGCCTGGATGGACCGCTGGTAGGTGGCTCCTGCGTTCTTCATCCCGAAGGGCATTGTGTTGTAGCAGAACACACCAAAAGGCGTTGTAAACGCCGTTTTTTCTTGATCTTCCTCCTTCATTCGAATCTGGTTGTAGCCTGAGTAGGCGTCGAGGAAGCAAAGGCGCTCACATCCCGCGGTGGAGTCGATGATCTGGTCGATTCGCGGTAGCGGGAAGTGGTCCTTTGGGCAGTGCTTATTCAGAGAGGTGAAGTCCACGCACATCCGCATGATATCCGTGTTCTTCTTTGGTACTAGCACCGTGTTGGCGAGCCAAGTGCTTTCCTTGATCTCGCGTATGAATTTGGCGTCGAGGAGTCTATTGATCTCCATTCCGACTGCCTTTGCTCTTGGTTCAGACATTCGCCGAATTGTTTGTTTGACTGGCCTTGCGTCTGGGTTGACATTGAGTGCGTGCTCGGCGAATTCCCTGGGAACTCCTGGCATGTCCGCTGGACACCAGGCGAAGATTTCCTAGTGCTCAGGGAGGAATTCGACGAGCGCGAGTTCCTATGTGGGACTCAAGTTGTTGGCGATGAGGGCCGTCTTGGCGGGATCCGATGGGTGGACCTGAACTTTCTTCGTGTGCACCGATGAGTCGAAGGATAGGTCGGGTGAACTTGGCCGTCTCAGGGGAGGCAGACTGTTGTCTGCCGACTCCTTTAATCTTGCGAGTTCTTCCTGCATGCCGAAGGACTGGGAAATTTTGTTGAACTCCCTGTCGTAGCTGTCGGACCTCTCGAAGCTCCCGTTGATTGTGATGATGCCATTAGGGCCTGGCATTTTCATCTGCAGATAGGCGTAGTGCGGCACTACCATGAACCTAGCGAACATGACACATCCGAGGATGCAGTGGTACTGTGAGGGCCAGTCGACGACATCGAAGTCGATGCGCTCGTGCCGAAAGTTTTTCGGCATGCCGAAGATGACGTCGAGGTTGATTTTGCCAAGGGGATATACACCCTTGCCTGGGATGATGCCATGGAATGTTGTGTCTAAGGCCTCTAAGCAGGTCAGAAGGATCCTCATTGCTCGCAAGGTACTCGCTAACATAAGGTTGATGCCGCTTCCTCCGTCCATGAAGACGCGGCTCATGTCGAAGCCTCCAATTTGTGCCTCGAGTACGAGGGGACAGTGGCCTGGACGAGGTACGTGGCACGGATGGTCGCGCTTGTCGAAGGTGATGCAAGACTCACTTCCACTGAGGTACTCAGTGGTTGATGGTGGCGAGTTTGTCGCCAGATTGACTTGGCGAGTGATGGCCTTTTGCACCCGGTTGGAGGGGCGACCCTTTTGGATCATCATGGTGCCCATGGCCCGCGGGTACGGCTCGCCTCCGTGATGCTGGTCGGGTGCAGCTGCGTTTGGTGGTGGTCCAGGTGGTGGTGGAGGAGCTCCATGTGCCACAGCGCCCTGGGTGGCTCCGTAGCCCCTGTTGACCGTGTCACGATTCATCCGAGCCAGGCCTTCATGGAGTTTGAGGAACTCGCGGCAGTCTTTGAGGAGGTGGCTGGATTTCTTTTTGCCATCATGATTGTCGATGTAGAAGTGCACGGTGCATGGCTCGGACAGCTTGTCTTCAACAGACGCGGCAGGCGCTTCATCGCGAGTGCGGCGCTGCCATACTTGCGTGGTTTTCCAGGAGTCGCGGTATCCACCGTTGCGGTAGCCGCTGTTGCGGTTGTCGTCGTGCCTCTCAGCGTAGCCAGCTACGACCATGTTGACGTCGTCGCGGTCGTCGTAGATGCGCATTCGTCGTTTGCTTCAGCGGTCGCGTTTGCGCTCGAGTTCTGCTTCCTCGTCGGAGTGAACGCGATTCTTCATCGAATCTTCTCCATCTGCCCATCGATTCGCAATTTCCATCAGGTGATCGATGGTCTTGGGCTTCGAGCGGACCAGCTCCTCCCTGAGCTCTATGCGGCGAACGCCTCCATTGAATGCGTCGATTGCGCGGCCCTCCGAGATATTTTCTGCGGAGTTCTTGATGATGGACCACCTCTGGATGTACGAGCGTAGTGATTTGCCCGATCTTTGCTGGTAGCACCTCAGCTCTTCGATTGACGCGGGCCTTTTGTAGGTGCCCTTGAAGTTGCGCACGTAGCTGTAGACTAGCTCTTCCCAACTGCGAATGGATCTGCGTGGGAGGTTGTTGAGCCATGCCCGGGCGGCGCCCTATAGCTGTAGCTGCAGGCATTGCATAGCCGTGCTTCAACTCCCGCCGTGGAGCCTGTCGGAGGAGATGTGGACCTCCAACTAGAGTTTCGGGTCCTGCAGACCGTCAAACTTTGGGTTCTCTGATGGGAGCTTAAACCCCTTGGGCATTCGCTTTTGCCTGATGGCCCTGCTAAAGCATCTAGCGCCACAGAGCTCCACATCTTTGTCTTCTGAGTCAGTCGATCGGGCACGTCACGCCCATGACTTGTCGATCTTGCGTTGTGTGATGTCGTCACGCGCGTCATAGTCGTGGGCGTGTCGCCATGAGCGGCGGCGTCGAGACAGATCATGACTATCATTGCTGGAGGAGTGCGAGGAATAGCGTTTTGCTAGAGCCTTGCCTTTCTTTGGCTCCGGTGTTGGCTCCTTGTCAAGGGCGGCCTCGATTGATCCCAAGCCTGCGATCGTAGATCGGTGCATGGCGGCCCGAGGATCTCCAGCCGGCGATTGGTTGTTGAGGAGGTACATGGTGGCCGCCGTTACCGCAGCTTGCGGCGTTTTTGGTAGCATGTTGCCACGCGTATCCACCGTCATGGAGCCGAAGTCGAGGACCTTTGCGGCTTCTACACGCTCTTGCTCAGTGAGGTGGGCCAGTCGAGATCGCCTCTTGTTAGCGATGTACTTGTTGCACTTGGAGGAGGATCCTTCATGGGAGGAGAGCCCAGCTCATCGGAGGCTCGACTCGTCTGCCGCCTTTTTGCGTGCCTCGAGTTGCGCGATTGTTTGCAGTTGGCGCTTGAATTCCTCCTTCAGGAGCCAATGGTAGCCCATCAGCAGTTCTTGCAGGGAGCCGAAGGGTAGAGGGTTGCCCCGTAAGGCCTCACGACAGCGAGACCACTCGAGGTCATTGAGCCTGATCACGACGCGTTCGCCAGTCTGCTCGTTTATTATAGTTGGAGGTTCGACTGCCCCTCCGTTGTTGATAAGGGCGTCGTTGGTGGGGCCGCCATTTGGCGGGTCGGCTCCGTGGCCACCGTTGCCCGTGTTGTCACGATTGGCAGAGGAGTCGCCCGCGTTAATGACAGAGCACATGAAGTGGTTGGGGAAGCTGCTTCTCCCACAACTTTCAGATCCGGAACCATAGGCTCCATCTTCAGTTGCCAGATCTCCCAGATCGGATTCACGACTGCTGTCACTATTCGTATTCTCAACTGTTGTCGAGGCAATTAGCTCACTAAGGGTGCCAATCGGCGGAGGGAACCATGATGCTGGAGCAATCGATGGTGTCGTCGGTTGGTCAGGCATGTGAAGCGTGCCCATCTGACCAACTTGGAAGCGGAAGCTCCCGATCACCAAGATGATCCCATCGCCCATGGACTCGAAAGCCGGGCGAGTGGCCGGCGTGTGGACGGTGAAGTCAAACGCGCTGAAGAGCCGACGAATCTCCGCTATTGCAGAGTTGTAGATCGCAGTTGATGGGGCCGAAGAAGCCGCAACATCAACACTCCCAATTCCCACAGACGGCGCCAATTGACGAGGGTTTAACTCATCAATGCCCATTGTTATGGACTTGGGTTTTGGAGAAGGAGGGAGCGCTGGAGACATCTATCGGCTAGCAAACAAGCACACAAGGGACTCGAAGATTTACCCAGGTTCAGGCCTCATAGAGGTCCCTACTCCTTCTTGTCTGCTCGTGGAATTATTGAAGGAATCGAGGATTACAATGGTGCGCAGATGCAATCTGGCGAGGGTTGTGGAAACTAGGGTTGCGTGTGTCCTCCTCGCCACCCCCTCTTAGCCTTTATATAGATAGGCCAGGTCTCTGGTAGCAGGTCGAGTCGGTTACAGGTTAGGGTTTTTTCCTTTGAACTTTCTATCTTTAGCTTCTTCTTGTTCTTCAAGCAATCAAGAGTCCGTAGGCTACTCGAGTTCTCTATTTGGGCCTTGACGATACCGTGGGCTTCCACTATATTCAGGCCGTATATACCAAGCTCGAGTACCTGTAGGGTATACACATGTCACTAGCTAATAAAGAATTCGTGCATTTATAGGATCATAATTAATCAACTTTTATGTGCTTTCCTTTGGATGAAATTAATTTTAGGTTAATCTGATAAAGTGACATGCCCCAGGAATTATATCTCTCTACGCCACAAGGGCGTCAGCATTCCGCCCTATTGGGGCAGAGTAACAACGCCCCGTGCATGCACGCATCTTTTTGCAATCCGGAAATTTAAAATAAATTATCTGCTAAACCTTTAGTCCGACTAATGATCCATTTTCACCATTGGGTTCATCTCAACGAGTATTTTGAAACAATATCTCAACTTAATATGTTTTAATGATGTGTTTTTTTGTTGTCATTTGCCATATCACTATTGTGTACCTATTAGATTAATAGTTAATAGTTACTAGCCAAATAATGCACTGTCACCAGATAAATTTTATATGTATTTTTTTATGATAACAATGATCTATATGTCCAAAATGTGAGTATTATATGCACTCTAAACACATAATATACGATATTACCATTGTACAAGGATTATGTTGGTGATAAACAAAGTTCGGAAACCCGGTAACCATTTGATTTTAACATGGTAACCAAGTTCACTTTATCCAGTGACTTTGTTGAAGGGGTTCCATGGCAGAAACCAAAAAAAATCCTACGTGGGAACACACCTAGCCAAGATCTATCTAAGTAGTAATGAAGTAATAGAGAGATACATTGGTAACATATCCTTTTAGACCGTAAGCGTATAATGCTCATGCAGAAACATGGATGATGTAGTCGTACTTGTCTGACCTCAAGGTCATAAAACTCCTCGCAAGTCACCTCTTGTCCAGGTCCCCATACGATGGTCCGGTACCACAAGTGCTAGCACCCCCAGGTATCGCACACGTGTGGTGCAAGACAACGACTCTCTGTCTCTGATCTCTGCCGAGATTGCAGAAGTAGATCTCCTAGCCGGAATCCCTATAGCACAACGGTGTGCCGCAATGGTGTTGTCCTTGCTTGTATAGCTCTTCCAGGGACCGTGCCACCGCAAAGGCAATGAGAGAGAGATATTTCTTCTCAAAGGAAATTGCCTTAGAAAATTATTGGCATTAGCCGGTGTGTTTATTCTCACCCATGTGCATCCCTTTATACAGACGAAAAGTGTGTACTATTTCCAACAACTCTCCCATGTGGGACTAAACAATACGCAAAGGAAATAGAGGAAGGGGGCAGCCGGCTGGGCCACCTGGGAAGCTGGGTGGTCCACCCCGTGGCCAGCTCAGCAGCAACCGCCAGTAGCAGCAGCTCGGGTGGGCCAGCCACCCTCGCACGCAGCCCAACACGGCGCTTAGCGGCCCGTGGTGGCAAGGCGATGGGGAGGCAGCGGCCGGGTGGGCGTCGGTGCGGCCCATCGCGCGCCAGCTCACCAGCTCCTGCCTGCGCACACCCGGTGCCCGGGTGGGCCGGCTGGCCCTGGCTCGCGAGTGGTGGCAGGCTTCCTGCCGCCGGTTGATGTATGTAAAATGCATCCATGAACGTTGTAGTTTATTGTGCCAAAATCCCTATTATCTTCCAATTTTATATTTATTATAACTTTCAAGTTATTGTTTCACACTTTTTTGTGTAATAAATACGTTAATTTGGAAGGAAACCGATCATTATGATGAAATTCAGAGTTTTCTAAAATTTGTCCCTACCGAACAATTTTTGAATATTGCCACAGAATGGTGTCAAATAAAAAAAGGTCAAAGCATGAAAGTTGTGGAGAATTTTATGTTGATGATCCTAAACATATAATGTGCCTTAAACAGAGTCTGGCGTGACTTTTACCCCTAGATTATTGAAGGATACAGAAGCAGTTTCGGGATTCCGGGAGTTTATGACGTGATTGACTCCAACTCTTTCCATACTTGATGGATTCGGCCAAGTCATGACCCAATGAGCTTCCAAGGACATAGGTGATACCTTCGATCCGGATTACGGATGTAGTATAGATCTTTTTCCCTAGTTGACCTAGGTTTATCGAATCCTCAGGAAGCAGAAGCGTAGTGAAGTTACTTTAATGGACCTTCAGGAGTTTTAGAATTCTTTTTGTGTTTTTTACCGGACCAAGAGTTTGCGTATTTTTGTTGTTGTCGATGATGGAGAGAGAGGGCCTAGGGCATTCAGTTTCACCTATAGCTGTGCAAAACATCTGATGGAAATAAAAGATAAAAATAAAGTATGCATGTAATTGTTAGAGCAAGATAAATTATATGTGGGCAGTGCATCCATAATTGCTATTTCCTCTGCAACCACTTATAGCAATAACCTACTAGTCTCATCCATAGAAAAAAGAGAAGTAATGATATGCATAGTGATGTCACCGTTGATCGAAAGTAAATCCCTCACATATAGCCATACTACCATTTCTGTCACTGGGGTTCCCAACCTGCAGATTACTCATTACTCATACTCCCTATACCTGGCTCAATCCTCGGGGTCTGGGGTACCTGACAAGTCCTTAGATTGAGGCAAGAGAGGATACAATAATCATCATGTCATACAAACTAATACATGATCCCATCTATGATAAATAATATGCACAAAAAGCTACATGGCTAGGCCGAAACCCTTAGCCCAAGGAGAATTACTCACACATAGAGATGAGATCAAAGATCATAAACATTGTAGTGGAAATTATGAGATGCAAATAGTATTACAATGTCTCCAATCAAAAAAGAGATCTACTATTACAAGTGGTGGAATATGGCTATGGTGGTGGACAGATTAGATCAAAGTATATTCCTCCGGCGGCACGTCGGTGTTGTGGATACAGATCTGGGGGTGGTTGATGGTTTTCCGCGAGCCCTCATTCCTCGTCGCCCGAGGCCTCTTTATATAGGGGTCCCTTCACGAAAGTTGTTCTGTTTGACCTAGCAGCGTCGATGGCAACTATATGGCCGGAATTTTATTCCGGTCGTATAGTCGGTCGTTAAAGCGTCTGCCTCCAACCCACGACTCCTGGTTTCTTCTGATTGTTGAAAATCTCGTATCTTAGACTTTAATGTAGTGATTCCCATCATCAAACGTCATTATTTGTGTAGTGAAAAATAGAAAGAAAGGATTGCATACCCCTTTGATTATTAGGCATTAGTGGCAGGGTTTAGAGAAATATTTCATCAAAAATATGAATAATATCCTATTTAAATGTGGACGTGGATGGCTATATTTTAGAGCCATCAACCTCCCCAAGCTTAAACTTGATCGTCCTCGAGCAAGAAAACCAAAATCAAAAAGGAAGTCAGCATTTAAACTGAAATAATGAGATGATGATCTTACTCATGATTGGTAGTCTCATATTTCCTGCACTTCATAAATTTGAAAAACTTTAGCATAGATAGAGTAATGGCAAGTATATCATACGGGTTTTATGCATCCTTATAGCGCAACAAAATTATTGTTAACATGGATGATTCAAATGAGTAAACTTTATTCCATGCCATGTAATCAACTCATAGGCTTGCCTTTGAATAATAAAGTATAATCATGTAAATTGAGAGTGTGAGAGTTGTCATGAAAAGCATATACACTAGAGTATCTCAATTCTCCCACATCAATAAATCAAGACGTTTCAAGCACTACTTTTCTATTCATTGTCCTTCAAGAATTTCAGTTCTTGAGTAATTGAGAGCATGCCAAAAGTTTTGTTTTAGTTTATCGGGCTGTGATGGACACTCGTGGCATTACCAAGGTTTTTGTTCTTTTTGCATAATGATTACTCATAATAGCCAGAGGAGTGATTCCACCATGAACACAGCTACCCAGGAGTGCCAAGAATCTTACCCACTATAGCATTGCTGCTACATGTGTTTAATCAACTCATAGACAAAATCTAGGAGTTTCCTCCATGAAGATAGTTCGTAGGCCAGCGGAGTTGTTGGCATCCCATAAAGTTTGACACGCGTAAAGCTATATTATTCTTATGATTAACAAGTCAAACTTTGGCATGCCCACAAAAACTGCTAAACATTAATTCAATCGAACAAATCCTTTTAAAGGGAGCTATCAAGTCAATCAACATTTTCAGTGGTGTTGAGTGTCCCTAGAAATAAGCCTTCAAGACTAAACACTACAACACCCAAGCCTTCAATTGTGAGACTTTTTCTTATTACAATTATTTAGCAAATTTTTAGGCAAGACTTGGTTAATTACGAGAGCTAGAACAAAATGTACCCAACTAAATACCCATGCAAACGAAAATCTTCCTACAAAAAAGACTCGCTCCACCAATATAACATCTCAACATTTACTACTAACTAGCATGGGTCTCTCAAACTTCAAAAGTGGGGAGTCATAAGACATACCTCTCATGTTTGGTTCCACTTCTCTCTTCGTTTTTTATTTGTTTCTTGGAAACTCGAAGTTGATCACTCTCCTGCAAACACATGAGAACCTCGAGGCGGAAAGAAAAGAAAGAGGGAAAATAAAGAAAAATGGAGAAATATTTTTGTTGTTTTTAAGAGAGGGAATTTAAAGAATAGAAAATTGGTGGCAAAGCTCGGCTAGAAAATCTCAAAAGCAAATAGAAAGAACTAAAAATAAAGTGTTGGGGAAACCAATACGAGTTCTTATAAAATCAAATTAAAAACATAACCTCAAAATAAATAAAAGAAAATGAACGCCAAATAAAGATACATGAGGAAACTTCCCTAAGCTTAGGCTTTTGCAAGCCCTTCAAATCATTGTGGTGGCATGAAAAGTCGGAACTACAGTTTGCGAATTGAGTTGAGAGGTTACTAGTTGATTCTCGGAGGTTCAAAGAGAGGCTATGCATCCTCTCCATAGTCCCTCCAAGTTCTTGGAAGTCTTGGTATGTAGCGAACCGGGTTGATGGCTGCTCCTCTTGATGAGGGACTTCTTGCTCCTCTTCTTGGTCCTCATCCTCATCCAGAATCTCCTCCTCGGGTTGGTGTTGCTCAACCTGCAAGTCATGTAGAAAACGTCCTTCCTCGATAGAGAAAAGACCATTAGGCATAGGAGCGGGGTAGATACGCTCAGCTCCAGCAATATGAAGATAATAAACACCACCTCTCCTAGTCAGCATTCCACAAGCTTTTAAAGTAGAGAAACCAACACGTCTCTCACCTAGCACATGTTGAAACTCACCTAGGTCGATGCCTAGGGCAGTGGCAAGCACGGTGATGATGCATCCTCCTGTGATTGGTCCTTGGCTTTGGAAGGATTGGTGCTCTAGGTAGCGCACAAGGATTGTGCCCAAGTTGAGTGAGAAGTTGCAGTTGTTGTAAGCAGCCTTTGCGAGGACTAAGATGTCCTCCTCATTGAGTCTTGTGAACTTGTTTTTGCCTGCAAGGTGTTAGCAATAACATAGAACAAATAGCGAATTGCAGGATGTTGAATATTCTTCCCCTTTCTTACTCTAGTAGTGAAACTCATTCCATTATAATATTGTTCTGGGCAAGGATTTAAGCCAGTAAAGGATGCGCGTTGATACGTTGCTAACGTATCCATAATTTTTGATGTTCCATGCTTGGTTTTTATCTACTTTCTTATGTTTTGTTCCAACTTTGGAGTATTTTCATACACTTTCTTGGACTAACCTATTAACAAGATGCCACAGTGCCAGCTGCCTGTTTTCTGCTATTTTTGGTTCCAGGAAAGTCAGAAAATGAATATTCTCGGAATTGGACGGGACAAAAGCCAAAGTCAGTTTTTCATCGAGGGGGACACGAAGCCAGAATACGAGACGGAGAGGGGACAGGGGGGCTCCACACCACCTGGTCGCGCGGCCAAGCCTGGCCCGTGCCAGGGGGTGGTCTGGCCGCCCCAGGCACCCCCTCGGCCTCCCCTTTTGCCTATAAGATGCCTTCGATACAGAAACCCTAAGTACCCGATCAAAATTCCACGAAAGAGTCTGTAGCCACCGTCGTCTCTGTCCCTAGATCGGAAGGGATCTGAAGCTCTTCCTGGCACCCTGCCAGAGAGGAGAATTCACCCTGGAGGCCTTCTTCATCACCATTCAAACCTCTGGTGTGATGCATGAGTAGTTCATCCTTGGACTATGAGTCCATGTAGTAGCTAGATGGCTGGTTCTTCTCCTTTGTGCTATCATGTTTAGATCTTGTGAGCTCCGTTCATGATCAAGATCATCTATTTGTAATCCTACATGTTGTGTTTACGGGGATCCGATGGGTATTGAGATGCTATTTCAAATTGATTATTGATTCTATCATGTCTTTGTTATTTGTGATCTTGCATGATTTCCGTTGTTAGTAGCTATCTTGGCTAAGTAGATGCTAACAACTCCAAGAGTTAGTATTTATGCTCGATAGTGGGTTCATGCCTCTAGTAATCCGGGTAAGTGACAGATATCTCTAAGGTACTAGATGTGTTGTTGCTACTAGGGAGAAAACAACAATCCTTTGTTCATAGAACAATCGTATTGTTTACTTTATGTGCAATGCGTAATGCAATTATCTGTTGCTTGCAACTTAATACTGGAGGGGGTTCGGATGATAACCTGAAGGTGGATTATTAGTCATAGATGTAGTTGGATTATGGTATATGTAAATGTTGTAATGCCCAATCGAATCTTAAAGGAGTCAAGATGATTAGTATATGCATGTATGCTTTCTCGATGTTTGTCAATTGCCCCGCTGTAATTTGTCCACCCAACATGTTATCTATCTTAAGGAGAGCCACCACTAGTGAACTATGGACCCCGGTCCTTTCTTTTACAATCAATCTACAATTGTTTACTGTTTTCTGTTTACTTTCTGCAAGCTTTTACTTTCTTCCACTCGATACGTTTAATCCTTTGTTTTTAGCAAAACCGGTGAGATTGACAACCTCATCACAAGTTGGTGGCAAAGTTCTGTGGTTGTGTTGTGCAGGTTTCCACATTGCTGCTGGCACCGGTAGTGCGCCCTGCCAAATTCCAGCTAGCAACACCTTGGAGGTGTTTCCTTGCTCCTACTGGTTCTGTAACCTTGGTTTCATAACTGAGGGAAAACTTGCTGCTGTGCTCATCATACCTTCCTCTTGGGGTTCCCCAACGAGCTCGATATATTTTGGGCCATCAAGCATATTTTCTGGCGCCGTTGCCGAGGAGAGAAGGACATCTTCACAAGGGGAGTCCCTCATAACCAATCTCTTTACTTTGTTGTTTTTGTTTTTCTTAGTTTATTTTCTTGCTTTGTTTGCTTGTTTCTTTACCAAAAACACAAAAAAAATTAGTTTTACTAGTTTTGCTTTCTTTATTAAAAACACAAAGAAAAATTAGTTCCTATCTTAAGTTGCCATTATGTCTAGCATTGCTCCAAACACTATGTCACCTGAGGAAATGATATTCACTTTTAAACAAGGAATTTAAGAGAGTTTCAAAGAAGCTTGGTCTAGAATCTCTGATCTACATGAAAAAACTGAACCTAAAATGACTCAAAGCTTGTTCCTTAGCAATTTTTACCTTGGAATTGATCTATGCTATAGATATGCTTTGGATGCTGTTGTGGGAGGAGATTTCATCCAATGCAATCAGGATGTTGTTGTTAATGCCATAAAGAAGTTGGTCTTTACTTACAACTTGCCTAGCAAATCTGATTCTTCCTTTATAAACATATTTGCTAGATTGAACACTCTTGAGACCCGCACTACTAGTTTAAAGGATTGCTATAACACGCTTAGAGAGCATCATGATTATGTTCCTATAAATTCTGAACCCTCAAAGTGGCTCCCCACAGTAAAGATTGTTATAAATAATGAAACTTTTCATGCTCGTTGTGATATCATGTCTGAGTTTTGTCTTATGCCCAAAGATATCTATGAATCTTTGAATCTTTGGGGGCTTTCTGAAGTAGGAGAAGAAATATTTCTTGCTAATAATGCCACAATATTACCCATTGGAATAGCTGAAGGAGTGTTTATAAAGATCCTAGGGAAAATGGTTTCTACTGATTATCTTGTTATTGAATGTGCAAGAAAAGGACAAATTACACTTGGAAGATCCCTATTAAAGCTCCTTGGAGCAATAATAGATGTGGGAAAGGGCACCATGCACTTTGTTCCCCACCAAACAATCATATGTTCCCCAAGGTTAAGAATAAAACTAAGAGAGGTAAGGGCAAGAAATTTGGTTTTAATGCTTCTTCGTTGGAGAATACTTGATTCTTTTTCTTGCTTCTTATGCCTAATTTAAAGGCGTTAAAGAAAAGAACTTATTGGGAGATAATCCAAAAGTTTTAGATGAGTCTTGGAAGTTATTACCTCTGTAATAACCACTCCTTATCCTTTTTATTTGCTTTTTGTGCCAAGAGTAACCTCTAATGACAGAGAAGTAATGCTTGGGAAAGTTGATGTCCCGAAATAGATTTTTGTTCTTCACTGTAAAAATTCGTGTAAAATCTCTGTACCTCTTTTTGAGGCGTGAACTTTTGTGCTTCTGCCCCAGGTTGTTATCTAACTTTCATTAGTTCAACACTTTTTTATTTGAGCAACAGAAGATCTTCGAAAAAAATCGTCTTTACCTGCTGGTCTGTTTTGACTGATTTCTGCCATTATTTGCATTTGCTTCTTGTTGGTTCCTTTTTGAGTTCTTTTGGGGATTTGAGCTTTTTGAGGGAAGTGCTACAGTAGTTTGTGTTTTAATGGAAGTTTTATTGTTGTTGAAACTGAACCGAAAGACTTATTATCTTGAGTGCACTAATGTTGCTAATAAAGATTGTGTGAAGTTTTTTGTATGAAGGAAACATTTCAGGTGTATGGAAGGAATGAGTAATGAGATGAAGAATGGACTAAATCTCAAGCTTGGGGATGCCACCCGTGTCACTCCAAGAAATATCCAAGAAGTATAAGCATCAAAGCTTGGGGATGCCCAAGGCATCCCCTTCTCCATCAATAAAAATCTCAGGTTTCTTCCAAACACTTCATTTTTATTGTTTCATCCACAGTTGTGTTGTTCTTGGAGCGTCTTATTTTTGATTTCGTTTTGGTTTTTTGTTTGCTTGGTTTTCTTAGTTTGCTGAATAAATTGGTTGTACCCCCTCTTTCATACATTAGTTTTCAAATAGTTTGGTTTGGATTGGAAAAGAGTAGGAAAGTTCATGCTTAACTGGTAAAGAGAGCTTGTTTTTTACTGTGACCTATGCTTTGCCAGGCCATGCTTGATATTGTTTTGGCTTTATGCTTAGTATTCTTTGCTGTAGCATGACATGTTATAAACAATTGAGATTGCTTAATGTGCCTTGGAAGAATCATGCGTTGTTTTAGCATATTAAAGCATAGTATTGTGGTATTGTCCTTCGATGTTGTATTTGGGTTGACTTGGCGCATGCTCACACCATGTTATGACTATCCAAAGTCACCATAGCCTTTATGATCCTTTAGTTTTCGACTTGTAATATCACTTTATGCTTTAATCAAATGTTGTTTTGTCGCTCTACATGATTATGGCCATTATTGCTCTCTTAGTTGGTCGCTCCTAGTCTTTTGCTAGCCTCTGTAATCAAGTATGAGTCCCACTCATGCATCCAACTCCTAAAACCAAGTTATTCCAAAGATTCCACCATACCTACCTATTATCAATTGCTATTCCAAGTATATTCATGTTTTTATCTACCTTCCAAATTAAACTTGTTATGTGAAAATTAGTGATAAAAGCTCTCACGAACTTGATGGCACACTATGCTATGTTTTCTTTATGTGAAACAAACAAACGTCTTGCAAAGCATTGTTATTCATGAATCTTTTGTTTATGCCTTTTCATGTTGCAACATAGTTGCTATGTTTTATTGCTAGAACTTTATCTTTCATGCTATGTTGAAGTACTATGATCCCAACTATCAATGTTTTACAAATACTTTGATCAAGTTTATGATGGTGCATGTCACCTCAAAAATTATTCTTTCTTTTTATCACTTACCTACTCGAGGACGAGCATGAGTTAAGCTTGGGGATGTTGATACGTTGCTAACGTATCCATAATTTTTGATGTTCCATGCTTGGTTTTTATCTACTTTCTTATGTTTTATTCCAACTTTGGAGTATTTTCATACACTTTCTTGGACTAACCTATTAACAAGATGCCACGGTGCCAGCTGCCTGTTTTCTGCTGTTTTTGGTTCCAGGAAAGTCAGAAAATGAATATTCTCGGAATTCGACGGGACAAAAGCCAAAGTCAGTTTTTCACCAAGGGGGACACGGAGCGAGAATACGAGACGGAGAGGGGCCAGGGGGCCGCCACACCACCTGGCCGCGCGGCCAAGCCTGGCCCACGCCAGGGGGTGATCTGGCCGCCCCAGGCACCCCCTTGGCCTCCCCTTTCGCCTATAAGATGCCTCCGATACAAAAACCCTAAGTACCCGATCAAAATTCCACGAAAGAGTCTATAGCCGCCGTCGTCTCTGTCCCTAGATTGGGAGGGATCTAAAGCTCTTCCCAACACCCCGTCGGAGAGGAGAATTCACCCTGGAGGCCTTCTTCATCACCATGCAAGCCTCCGGTGTGATGCATGAGTAGTTCATCCTTGGACTACGGGTCCATGTAGTAGCTAGATGGCTGGTTCTTCTCCTTTGTGATATCATATTTAGATCTTGTGAGCTTCGTTCATGATCAAGGAAATCTATTTGTAATCCTACATGTTGTGTTTGCGGGGATCCGATGGATATTGAGATGCTATTTCAGATTGATTATTGATTCTATCATGTCTTTGTTATTTGTGATCTTGCATGCTTTCCATTGTTAGTAGCTATCTTGGCCAAGTAGATGCTAGCAACTCCAAGAGTTAGTATTTATGCTCGATAGTGGGTTCATGCCTCTAGTAATCTATGGAAGTGACAGAAATCTCTAAGGTACTAGATGTGTTGTTGCTACTAGGGTGAAAACAATAATCATTTGTTCATAGAACAATCGTATTGTTTACTTTATACGCAATGCGTAATGCAATTATCTGTTGCTTGCAACTTAATACTGGAGGGGGGTCGGATGATAACCTGAAGGTGGATTATTAGTCATAGATACAGTTGGATTACGGTCTATGTATAATGTTGTAATGTCCAATCGAATCTCAAAGGAGTCAAGATGATTAGTATATGCATGTATGCTTTCTTGATGTTGGTCAATTGCCCCGCTGTAATTTGTTCACCCAACATGTTATCTATCTTAAGGAGAGCCACCACTAGTGAACTATGGACCCCGGTCCTTTCTTTTACAATCAATCTACAACTGTTTATTGTTTTCTGTTTACTTTCTGTAAGCTTTTACTTTCTTCCACTCGATATGTTTAATCCTTTGTTTTCAGCAAAACCGGTGACATTGACAACCTCATCGCAAGTTGGGGGCAAAGTTCTATGGTTGTGTTGTGCAGGTTTCCACGTCATTGTTGGCACCGGTAGTGCGCCCTGCCAAAGTATAGCTAGCAACACATTGGATGTGTTTCCTTTCTCCTACTGGTTCGATAACCTTGGTTTCATAACTGATGGAAAACTTGATGATGTGCTCATCATACCTTCCTCTTGGGGTTCCCCAACGAGCTCGATATATTTTGGGCCATCACGCGTAAGGCATTAACATCATTGTTTGGGAAATTAAAACATGCACACCATTCATCTAGTGTTAAAGTGTAGTTGTTGTTCATAAGTTGGAAAGAAATCGTGTCCTCTCCTTGCCATAGTTTAACAGTGCTTTGCAACAAACTTAGGAATTCAATGGTTAACCGGTGATAAGTAGGCATATCATTGTACACAAAGTTTTGCAGGCCAGCTCTATTGCAAAGTAAATTGAGGTCATCAGAAATACCGAGTTGGTTCAATATAATGGGGCAAGCCCACTTGGTGGCCTTCACTTCGCAGTTCTTGATCTTGTTGAAGCGATCGCGTTGGAGCTCATTCTTGAACCGTATCCCCATGCGTTCTTGAGTGACAACCCAAGAAGCGCTAGCGGCGGCACCATCACGAGTTTGCCTCCTTGTGTTCATCATCTAAAACAATAGAGGAAGACAAAATAAAACTTTTTGATCCAACAATAATAAGTATAACATATTCCTCATCATAGCACACTAAAGAATCCTCTCAAAAATAATAATCTAGGAAAGAGAATCATGGCAATTAGTTCATAGTAGGTCTCACCCTAGATTTATAATGACAATAGATCGAAAATGAATTTGCAAAAAGTAATTGGAGGATCGGAGGAGAAACATACCGTAGATCACTTATTGATGGCTCAGTGTTGATGTAGAGCTCGTTGGGGAACCCCAAGAGGAAGGTATGATGAGCACAGCAGCAAGTTTCCCTCAGTTATGAAACCAAGGTTTAATCGAACCAGTAGGAGCAACGAAACACCCCAAAGGTGTTACTAGCTGAGCTTTGGCAGGGCGCACTACCGGTGCTAGTAGCAACGTGGAGACCTGCACAACACAACCACAGAAATTTGTCCCCAACTTGCGATGAGGTTGTCAATCTAACCGATTTTGCTGAAAACAAAGGATTAAACGTATCGAATGGAAGAAAGTAATAGTTTGTAGAAAGTAAACACAAAGCAGTAAACAGTTTGTAGATTGAATGTAAAAGAAAGGACCGGGGTCCATAGTTCACTAGAGGTGGCTCTCCTTAAGATAAATAACATGCTGGGTGAACAAATTACAGCGGGGCAATTGACAAACACCGAGAAAGCAATACATGCATATACTAATCATCTTGACTCCTTTGGAACTTGATTGGGCATTACAACATTATACATAGACCGCCATCCAACTGCATCTATGACTAATAATCCACCTTCAGGTTACCATCCGAATCCCCTCCAGTATTAAGTTGCAAGCAATAGATTATTGCTTTACGAATTGCATGTAATGTAAACAATACGATTGTTCTATGAACAAAGGATTGTTGTTTTCTCCCTAGTAGCAACAACACATCTAGTACCTTAGAGATTTCTGTCACTTCCCCAGATTACCAGAGGCATGAACTCACTATCGAGCATAAATACTAACTCTTGGAGTTGCTAGCATCTACATGGCCAAGATAGCTACTAACAACGGAAAGCATGCAAGATCACAAATAACAAAGACATGATAGAATCAATAATCAATCTGAAATAGCATCTCAATATCCATCGGATCCCCGCAAACACAACATGCAGAATTACAAATAGATGATCTTGATCATGAACGGAGCTCACAAGATCTAGACATGAAAGCACAAAGGAGGAGAACTAGCCATCTAGCTACTACATGGACCCGTAGTCCAGAGATGAACTACTCACGCATCACACCGGAGGCTTGCATGATGATGAAGAAGGCCTCCAGAGTGAATTCCCCTCTCCGGCAGGGTGCCGGGAAGAGCTTCAAATCCCTTCCGATCTAGGGACAGAGACGACGGCGGCTATAGACTCTTTCGTGGATTTTTGATCGGGTACTTAGGGTTTTCGTCCCGAGGGTAATATATAGGCAGAAGGAGAGGCCGAGGGGGTGCTGAGGTCGGCCAGACCACCCCCTGGCGCGAGCCAGGCCTGGCCGTGCGGGCCAGGTGGTGTGGCCGGCCCCCAGCCCTTCTCCGTCTCGTATTCTGGCATCTGATGTCTTCCGGAAAAATAGGCACTTTGGCTTTTGTCCCGTCCAATTCCGAGAATATTCATTTTCTGACTTTCTTGGAACCAAAAACTGCAGAAAACAAGCAGCTGGCACTATGGCTCTTGTTAATAGGTTATCCCAACAAATCATATGAAAAGTACTCCAAAGTGTGGACAAAACACAAGAAAGTAGATAAAACCAAGCATGGAACATAAAAAATTATAGATATATTTGTAATGTATCACTTATGTGCGAGAAAATCGAATGAAATTGAGTAGGTGAAGATCTCTTGAGGTTTTGAGATAGTTTGGAGGTAGAAGAGAGAAAAAGGATTGAAGTTTTGGGGTTGGAGGTACCTCCCCGTGCGATTTTGTGGTCGGACGCAACTATACGCGCGGAACTATACGGGCGGAACATTATGTTCCTGCTGTATAGTTGACCTTCTGTCAAAATTTTAGGGTTTCCACCTGGCGGCGCAGCTATACGGCCGGAACTATACGGCCGGAACAATATGTTCCCGTCATATAGTTGGTCGTCAAACCGTCTGTACCTAGGAAAGAATTTGTACGAAAGTATCGATATCTATACGACCGGAGCTATACAGCCGGAATTTTTATTCCCGCCGTATAGTTAGTCGTTAAACCTTCAGTACTTTTGAAAGAAACATTGTCGATGGCACAAATATCTATACGACCGGAACTATATGGCCGGAATTTTTATTCCCGCCGTATAGTTGGTCGTTCAACTCTCGGTGGCCATAAAAAAATTTCCGTTTCTGCAAGAATTACTTCTTATACTGAAACTTAGCGAAATACCTTGTTTTTGAAAAAAAGTTGACAGCTAAAATTATCGACCAACAACAATATATATATAACAGGATTTTTATTAGTACCGAACTTATTCCTCTCAACTGGAGTTTTCTAGCACTCTTTATTAAACATAAAGTTGAACTAAGACTTAAAACTTAACTCAAACCTTTATTTCACATGGGTTGCCTCCCATGAAGCGCTCCTTTATGGTCAATAGCTTGATCTTGATGTTGCTCACTTAGGCCAGATGAGTGGAACACCCACTCCAAAGTAGTTGGCTTTCAAAGTGATGCCCTCCTTTTCATCATGTGGCTTTCTTCTTCCTGGAGAAATGAATAACAAAAGGATCCCGCGAAGGCAATTGAAGCTTCACGGTCCCTTCATGGAGATTAATTAAAGCCTTAATAGTTCTTAAAGAAGGACGACCTAATATAATAGGAGCAGTAGCATCTCTAGGCATGTCAACAATAATGAAATCAATTAGAGCAGGACTCCTTTTAATGCAAACTAAAGTATTCTCCTTAATTCCTACAGCTTGTTTATAGGTAGAATCTGCAAGATGTAGTTTTAACTCGGTGATTTCAAAAGAGCCAAGATTTAACTTGTTAAAATGACACTTTGGAATCATTGAGACGCTTGCACCTAGATCACAAAGTGCAGCTATCTCATTGGTCCCAATCTTAATCTTAATAGTAGGCTCAAATATATCATCAAGTTTAACAGGTAATATTTCCGCAATTTTCTTATACTTCTCTTCAAACGCGCGTACCTTTATCGCTACTTGATCAACAAAGTGTTGATACATGGCTTCATGATTTCCTCCACTCACAAGAATCTTAATGTTGATCCTTTTTATAAGATCTTCAACGGTGTAGCTTGGTGAAGAAGCATTACTATAGTTAAGCTCTTCAAGCTCCTCCCTTTGGATTCTCATCATTTTCTGGTCATTAACTGGATTGGACTCAGCTTTACCTGCAAATTTAGCTAGAATGTGAGTTTGACTCTCGGTTATCTTATATCGACCTCGACCCCTAGATTGACGAGGCGGCGTCGGCGGTGAAAATTAGTAGTTAGGGCTTATTTAAATTTTGTTTCTAATTTTTTAAATGTAAATTACATATGAATATATATGAACTTTGCTAGTTTTAGCACGTTATTGTCTCTGTTTGAATTTAGAAAAAAATGTTGACCAAGCGCGGATGGATGGATCGCGCCGCTGGTTGCGGTTGTCCGAATATACCGAACCACGACCCAAATCCTGCCGTGGCCTTCAAACGGACAAAACGGACGTTTTGGATCGATTGGCGAAGGTGCCCTTAGTCGCCGATCAGTTACATCCGTGTCTCCGCGTGATCAGGGAAACAGGGGACGTGAGGTACTACTTACCGTGTATCAAACTGACAAGGCATACAAAACGGACGCGCACTAGGCGGGAGCCAAATCATTGCCACGCCAGCGAATACGGTGTCAAACGTACTTCGGACCGTACATGGACATGTAGGGCAAGATCCAGGATAGTGCTGGTACGTTTTGTGAGTTTAGGGACCATTGTGGACATCATCAACAAGTTTAGGGACATCGTCAAAAAGGTTTCGAGTTAGAGAGCGAACACGAATGGTGCATCACACGGGGGCTGACAAAGGCCGAAAGCTTATTTGGGCTTGCTGAAATGCTTGCAGGAAAGAAAGCCCAAGCCCACACAAACAATCCCTGTCGGGACACTGTCAGACCTAGTCGATTTTAAAGGTATCTACAGTTTTAGTCCCACAACTTGTAACCTATGAGCAATTCCTCTGCGTCTCCTCTGTGCATGCCCCAGAGTGGTCGCCTTCCTCTGCGCCCCGACCCATCGTGAAACAGTCAGAAGAAATTGCAGAGCCGAGTATCTTGTCGCGTTTCAGTGTAAGAACAGGTGAGAGACCTTTGCTTTGTACCCAGACTGCGAGCCCTTTGGTGAGCTATCACCTGCAACCAAGGGTGAAAACATGAAACCCAAATATTCACTTTTAAGAAAACCACTAGATAAAAAAGGTCAGGTCAACTCGGACTTGAGGCATATAGATTGCTAACAATCGAATGCTAAGAAGAACAAGTAGATAAAATAAATATAGCAAAGTCAATTACTCAGCCCAAGAATAAACAAAGTCACGAGTTAGAACAGTTGGTAAATATTTCAAAAATAGAGCAAAATTATTTGGTATCGGAACAAGCGTATGCAACCACAAAACAGTCTGAGCTTCTGATCACAACTATTTATACATTAATGCAAAAACAGGAAGAAGCCAGCAGGCTCACGTTTGATCCATTTTATAGCAGACTCGTGAGGATCGAGGACATGAGACCTAGGTTGTTGAGAAGAACTACCTCACTCAACAGCCACCAGAGGAAAAGGCGAAGCGTTCACATCGTAACCTTATAGCGCCATGAAGAAGGTATGTTTTTTTTTGCGGGTAATGAAGAAGGTATCTTGAAAGAGTTTGTTTCAGCTGAAGTTTACAAGCGTATGAACATTGGCTATCATGATGGACGTTACCAACCAGTTTACCATCAATGTCAACGTAAAACATGCACCTACAATGATTGAACTGTTAGAGAGATATCTGTATATTGTATGTTTTCCTACTAGATTAGGCGTCTTCCTACATATTTATACCTGTATATGTACTATATATTGTAGCCTTTGGCCCCTTTAAAATACAAGTCGTTTATTTCTCTAACATGGTATCAGAGACCAGATTAGGTTTTTTTTGGGACGCACGATTCGTCCAATAAAACTCGTCGCCGCCGCCGCCCTCAATCTGGTCCAGCCGCTGCGACTCTCTCCGGCTGGCTGCCTGACGAAGGTGCTCCTGGCCGCCGCTCGTCCACATCCGGCTGCGCGGCTACCGTTTCCCGTCCGGCCGCCTCCAGTTCTCGTCGCTTGGCCGCCGCTGTTGCCCGTCCGGCCGCCTCCAATCCGCCCGGCCGCGCCAGTTCTCCGTCGCCCGGCCGCCTCCAGGCTGCAGCTGCTTCTCTAGTCTCTGTCGCCCGGCTGCCTAGCAGGTCACGGCTGCTCCTCCAATCCCCGTTCGTCTTCATCTGCTCTGCCTTGCGTGCTTGGTCTGCCTCGCATGTGCGGCTCTAATTGGAATCCCAAGCTCGAGTTGACCCAGCTGGAAAAAAAAATTCTCTTCTTCTGGGTACGTTGCGATTCCTCGCTGTCCGGTGATTTTTGATGGCACAAATTATCCTGATTTTGCTGCCTTCATTCGCATCTATATGCGTGGTCTCCGTTTGTGGGGTGTGCTTTCCGGCGAGGTCTCCTGTCTGCCGTGCCCCATTATTCCCGTGGTCCCTACTCTGCCGACTCTACTAGTGGTTGCTGCAGATGCTCCTCAAACTGTCAAGAACGCTGCTAAGAAGGCGGAGGATGATGTTGTTGCCACATATGCCCGGCAGACTCAGGAGTACTCTGATGCTCTTGCAGTCTACCGCCTGGAGCTGACTGCTTACACTCAGTGGGTAGATGATGATGCTCGTGCTGCAGCTGTTCTCACTACTAGTGTTCTCCCGCAGTTTGCATCCGAGTTCATGAGCCTTGGTACTGTTGCCACCATGTGGTCTCATCTTCGCCAGCGTTATCAGCCGTCAGGGGATGTTCTCTATCTGTCTGTGGTTCGCCAGGAACATGAGCTCAAGCAGGGTGACTCTACTATTGACCAGTTTTACACTCAGAGTGCTGCTATATGGCGTCAACTGGATTCTCTTCGCACGGTTGTTTGTGGTACATGCCCGTGTTGTGAGACGGTGCGTTCTGACTTGGAGTTTCATCGCGCCTTTGAGTTCTTATCTCGGCTCCGCAAGGAGTTTGAGCCCCGGCGGGCTAACCTCCTTGCTTGTGGTTGTATCCCTATCTCTGAGGTGTTGTCTGAGCTTCGTGCTGAGGAGACTCGCCTACGTGCTGCTGGTTTGCTTGAGGTTCATTCTGTACTTGCTGCTCGTGGTTCTCCGCCGTCACCTGCTCCCCCGCCGCCCTCGCGGTCCACTACTCCACTACTACCCACTCCCCAGAGTTAGGGCCAGAGTCGTGGCCAGGGTCGTGGACAGGGTCGTCCACGCTATGACTGCACCTACTGTGACGCGGATGGTCACTCTGAGTCTCGCTGCTATACGAAGGAGCGAGATCTACGTCAGCCGAAGCCGTCTGCTTCTCCCAGACCTCGTGCTCCTTCTTGCTCCTCTACGGTTGAGTTCACTGACCAGGACATTCTGCGGCTCAAGAGGCTGCTCGCTGCTACAGGATCTTCTTCGACAGGTACTGTTGTCTCTATGACTGATTCTTCTGGTACTACGAGACCACCACCATCCACGCAGTCAGGTACGTCGCGGTGGAGTTTAGATTCTGGAGCTTCTTTTCATATGACTTATGATTCTTCCACTCTGTCTTCTATTCGACCTCTTGACTCCCCTCTTAGGGTTCTCACCGCTGATGGTACTCCTCTTTCTGTCTCTAGTCGGGGCACTCCTTCCACTTCTTCCTTTTTTGTTCCTGATATTTCTCATGTTCCTCGTCTTACCATGAACCTGTTTTCAACTAGCCAGCTTACTGACTCTGGTTGTCGTGTCATTCTTGACGCCGATTCTTGTTCTGTTCAGGATCATCGCACACAAGCTCTGGTTGGGGCTGGCCCTCGCCGCCGTGATTCTCAGGGGCTTTGGGAGTTAGATTGGCTTCGTGTTCCTTCCGTTGCTACCTCGTCTGCCAGTTCTCCTGCTGTTGTCGCCTCTGCTACCAGATCTTTTCAATAGTGGCATCATCGTCTTGGTCACATTTGTGGCTCTCAGCTATCATCATTAGTTCATCATGGTCTTCTAGGGTCTATCTCAAGAGATGTTTCGTTACAGTGTCAGGGTTGTAGGCTAGGTAAACAGGTTAAGTTACCTTACCCTACTAGTGAGTCTGTATCTCAGCGACCTTTCGATTTAGTACACTCTGATGTTTGGGGTCCGGCTCCTTTCGCTTCGAAAGAGGGCCATCGATATTATATCATTTTTATTGATGATTTCTTTCGCTATACTTGGTTGTATTTTATGTCTAATCGTAGTGAGGTTCTCTCCATATATAAGAGCTTTGCATCGATGGTTCTTACTCAGTTCTCTACACCGATTCACGTGTTTCGTGCTGACTCTGCTCGTGAGTATATCTCCAAGTGCTTGCGTGGTATTCTGGCTAAGCAAGGCACCATTGCTCAGTTCTCTTGTCCAGGTGCACATGCTCAGAACGGCGTGGCTGAGCGTAAGCATCGTCATCTTCTTGAGACTGCTCGTGCAATGATGATCGTTCCTTCCCTTCCCCCCCATTTTTGGGATGAGTCTGTTTCTACATCGGCATATCTTATCAATATTCAACCCTCTGCCGCTTTGCAGGGTGGTATTCCTCTCGAGCGTCTCTCTGGTCATTCGCCTGATTACTCGGTGCTTCGGTTGTTTGGTTGCGTTTTCTATGTTCTTCTTGCCCCTCGCGATCGCACCAAACTGACCGCTCAGTCTGTTGAGTGTGTGTTTCTTGGATACAATGATGATCATAAGGGCTATCGGTGTTTGTTGGCCGCCGGATGCGTATTTCTCGTGATGCCACTTTTGATGAGTCGCGTCCATTCTACCCACGCCCCTCATCCTCATCTTTCTCGGTGGAGGACATATCTTTTCTATTGTTCCCTGACACACCACCCTCTATTCATATTGATCCTCCTCCACACCCCATTCTTACTGATGCTTCTTCTTCCCCATCGCCACCCTCCTCGCCACCTAGTTCCCCTCCACCAACATCCTCGTTGTCTCCATTTCCCTTCTATTATACTCGTCGCTCTCATGCTCCGGATGCTTCCTCCGATGTTTTTTCTTCTGATGTGACTTCTTCCCCTACTGAGGAGACTCCTCCTCTTGCTGCTCGCCATCGTCGTCCACCTGATCGCTACTCTCCTAGTCACTATGGTCTTTTTGTTTCCCTTGAGCCGACCTCTTATCGGCATGCTATGCACCATCCTGAGTGGCAGCTTGCCATGGCCGAGGAGATTGTTGCGCTTGAGCGCACTGGCACCTGGGATCTTGTCTCTCCTCCTCCCGGTGTTTTCCCCATCACATGCAAGTGGGTCTACAAGATTAAGACTCGCTCTAATGGATCTCTTGAGCGCTATAAGGCGCGTCTTGTGGCTCGTGGCTTCCAGCAGGAGCAGGGCCGTGATTATGATGAGACGTTTGCTCTAGTGGCTCATATGACCACTGTGCGTACTCTTCTTGCTGTGGCCTCTGTTCGCCACTGGTCTGTGTCTCAGCTTGATGTTCAGAACGCATTTCTCAATGGTGAGTTACGTGAGGAGGTTTACATGCAGTCCCCTCCAGGGTACTCCGTCCCTGATGGCATGGTTTGTCGTCTTCAGCGCTCTCTTTATGGCCCGAAACAGGCTCCTCGTACCTGGTTTGAGCGCTTCGCCTCTGTGGTGACTGCTGCTGGTTTCTCCCCTAGTGCTCATGATCCTGCCCTATTTGTTCACACTTCTCCTCGTGGACGCACACTTCTACTCCTCTATGTTGACGACATGATCATCACCGGTGATGATTCTGAGTATATTGCCTTTGTTAAAGCCCGTCTTCGTGAGCATTTTCTTATGACTGATCTTGGTCCTCTTCGCTACTTTCTTGGGATTGAGGTTTCCTCCACTTTCGATGGATTTTATATCTCCCAGGAAAAATATATCCAGGATCTCCTTGCTCGTGCTGCTCTTGGTGATGAGCGCACTATTGAGACTCCTATGGAGCTCAATGTCCAGCTCCGTGCTTCTGATGGTGATCCTCTCTCTGATCCGACACGCTATCGTCATCTTGTTGGGAGTCTTGTTTATCTTGCAGTCACTCGCCTAGATATCTCTTATCCTGTTCATATTCTGAGTCAGTTTGTATCTGCTCCTACTTCGGTTCATTATAGTCACCTCCTTCGTGTTCTTCGCTATCTTCGTGGTACAAACACACGTCGTCTATTCTTCCCTCATTCCAGCTCCTTACAGCTCCAGGCCTACTATGATGCTACGTGGGCTAGTGATCCTTCGGATCGCAGCTCACTTTATGCCTAGTGTGTGTTTCTTGGTGGTTCTCTTGTTGCTTGGAAGACGAAGAAACCGACAGCAGTTTCCCGTTCGAGTGCAGAGGCTGAATTGCGCGCTATGGCTCTTTTGACTACTTAGGTGACTTGGTTGCGGTGGTTACTTGCTGATTTTGGTGTCTCTATTACGACACCGACTACTCTCTTGTCTAACAGTACAGGTGCTATCAGTATTGCACGTGATCCGGTAAAGCATGAGCTTACCAAGCATATTTGTGTTGATGCTTCTTTTGTTCTTGCAAGCGTGCATGATCAGGTTATTGCGCCCCAGTATGTGCCTTTAGAGCTACAGTTGGCATATTTCTTTACGAAGGCCTAGACTAGAGCACAACATAATTTGTCTCTCTCCAAACTCAGTGTTGTGGATCCCCCATGAGTTTGAGGGGGGGTGTTAGAGAGATATTTGTATATTGTATGTTTCCCTACTAGATTAGGGGGCTTCCTGCATATTTATACCTGTACATGTACTATATATTGTGGCCTTTGGCCCCTCTGGAATACAAGTCGTTTATTCCTCTAACATGGTATCAGAGACCACATTAGGTCTTTTTTCGGACGCACGACTCATCCAATAAAACTCGTCGCCATCGCCGCCCTCAATCTGGTTCGGCCGCTGCGACTCTCTCTGGCTGGCTGCTTGACCAAGGTGCTCCTGGCCGCTGCTCGTCCACATCCGGCTGCGCGGCTACCGTTTCCTGTCCGGCCACCTCCAATTCTCGTCGCCTGGCCGCCGCTGTTGCCCGTCCGACCGCCTCTAATCCGCCCGGCCGCGCCAGTTCTCCGTTGCCCGGCCGCCTCCAGGCTGCAGCTGCTTCTCTAGTCTCTGTTGCCCGGCTGCCTAGCAGGTAACAGCTGCTCCTCCAATTCCCGTTCGTCTTCATCTGCTCTGCCTTGCGTGCTTGGTCTGCCTCGCGTGTGCGGCTCTAATTGGAATCCCAAGCTCGAGTTGACCCAGCTGTAAAAAAAATGTCCTCTTCTTCCGGGTACGTTGCGATTCCTCGCTGCCCGGTGATTTTTGATGGCACAAATTATCCTGATTTTGCTGCCTTCATGCGCATCCATATGCGTGGTCTCCGTTTGTGGGGTGTGCTTTCCGGCGAGGTCTCCTGTCCGCCGTGCCCCATAGTTCCCGTGGTCCCTACTCTGCCGACTCTACCAGTGGTTGCTGCAGATGCTCCTCAAGCTGTCAAGGACGCCGCCAAGAAGGCGAAGGATGATGTTGTTGCCACATATGCCCGGCGGACTCAGGAGTACTCTGATGCTCTTGCAGTCTACCGCCTGGATCTGACTGCTTACACTCAGTGGGTAGATGATGATGCTCGTGTTGCAGCTGTTCTCACTGCTAGTGTTCTCCCGCAGTTTGCATCCGAGTTTATGAGCCTTGGTACTGTTGCCACCATGTGGTCTCATCTTCGCAGCGTTATCAGCCGTCAAGGGATGTTCTCTATCTGTCTGTGGTTCGCCAGGAACATGAGCTCAAGCAGGGTGACTCTATTATTGACCAGTTTTACACTCAGAGTGTTGCTATATGGCGTCAACTGGATTCTCTTCGCACGGTTGTTTGTGGTACATGCCCGTGTTGTGAGACGGTGCGTTCTGACTTGGAGTTTCATCGCGCCTTTGAGTTCTTATCTCGGCTCTGCAAGGAGTTTTTGCCCCGGCGGGTTAACCTCCTTGGCTATGGTCGTATCCTATCTCTGAGGTGTTGTCTGAGCTTCGTGCTAAGGAGACTCGCCTACGTGCTGCTGGTTTGCTTGAGGTTCCTTCTGTACTTGCTGCTCGTGGTTCTCCGCCGTCACTTGCTCCCCCGCCGCCCTCGCGGTCCACTGCTCCACTACTACCCACTCCCGAGAGTCAGGGCTAGAGTCGTGGCCAGGGTCGTGGAAGGGTCATCCACGCTATGACTGCACCTACTGTGACGCAGATGATCACTCTATGTCTCGCTGCTATACGAAGGAGCGAGATCTATGTCAGCCGAAGCCGTCTACTTCTCCCAGACCTCGTGCTCCTTCTTGCTCCTCTACGGTTGAGTTCACTGACCAGGACATTCTGCGGCTCAAGAGGCTGCTCGCTGCTACAGGATCTTCTTCGACAGGTACTGCTGGCTCTATGACTGATTCTTCTGGCACTACAAGACCACCACCATCCACGCAGTCAGGTACGTCGCCGTGGGTTTTAGATTCTGGAGCTTCTTTTCATATGACTTCTGATTCTTCCACTCTGTATTCTATTCGACCTCTTGACTCCCCTCTTAGTGTTCTCACCGCTGATGGTACTCCTCTTTCTGTCTCTATTCGGGGCACTCTTTCCACTTCTTCCTTTTTTGTTCCTGATATTTCTCATGTTCCTCGCCTTACCATGAACCTGTTTTCAGCAAGCCAGCTTACTGACTCTGGTTGCCGTGTCATTCTTGACGCCGATTCTTGTTCTGTTCAGGATCATCGCACACAAGCTCTGGTTGGGGCTGGCCCTCGCCGCCATGATTCTCAGGGGCTTTGGGAGTTAGATTGGCTTCGTGTTCCTTCCGCTGCTACCTCATCTGCCAGTTCTCCTGATGTTGTCACCTCTGCTACCGGATCTTTTCAACAGTGGCATCATCGTCTTGGTCACCTTTGTGGCTCTCGGCTATCATCATTAGTTCATCGTGGTCTTCTAGGGTATGTCTCAGGAGATGTTTCGTTACAGTGTCAGGGTTGTAGGCTAGGTAAACAGGTTCAGTTACCTTACCCTACTAGTGAGTCTGTATCTCAGCGAACTTTCGATTTAGTACACTCTGATGTTTGGGGTCCGGCTCCTTTCGCTTCGAAAGGGGGCCATCGATATTATATCATTTTTATTGATGATTTATTTCCCTATACTTGGTTGTATTTTATGTCTAATCGTAGTGAGGTTCTCTCCATATATAAGCGCTTTGCATCGATGGTTCTTACTCAGTTCTCTACACCGATTCGCGTGTTTCGTGCTGACTCTGCTGGTGAGTATATCTCCAAGTGCTTGCGTGGTATTCTAGCTGAGCAAGGCACCCTTGCTTAGTTCTCTTGTCCAGGTGCACATGCTCAGAACGGCGTGGCTGAGCATAAGCATCGTCATCTTCTTGAGACTGCTCGTGCAATGATGATCGCTGCTTCCCTTCCCCCCATGTATGGGTTGAGGCTGTTTCTACATCGGCATATCTTATCAATATTCAACTCTCTGCCGCTTTGCAGGGTGGTATTCCTCTCGAGCGTCTCTCTGGTCATTCGCCTGATTACTCGGTGCTTCGATTGTTTGGTTGCATTTTCTATGTTCTTCTTACCCCTCACGATCGCACCAAACTGACCGCTCAGTCTTTTGAGTGTGTTTTTCTTGGATACAGTGATGAGCATAAGGGATATTGGTGTTGGGACCCTGTTGGCCGTCGGATGCGTATTTCTCGTGATGTCACTTTTGATGAGTCGCGTCCATTCTACCCACGCCCCTCATCCTCATCTTTCTCGGTGGTGACATATCTTTTCTATTGTTCCCTGACACACCACCCTCTATTCATATTGATCCTCCTCCACACCCCATTCTTATCGATGCTTCTTCTTCCCCATCGCCACCCTCCTTGCCACCCAGTTCCCCTCCACCAACCTCCTCGTTGTCTCCCTTTCCCTTCTATTATACTCGTCGCTCTCATGCTCCGGATGCTTCCTCCGATGTTTTTTCTTCTGATGTGACTTCTTCCCCTACTGAGGAGACTCCTCCTCTTCCTGCTCGCCATTGTCGTCCACCTGATCGCTACTCTCCTAGTCACTTTGGTCTTTTTGTTTCCCTTGAGCCGACCTCTTATCGGCATGCTATGCACCATCCTGAGTGGCAGCTTGCCATGGCCGAGGAGATTGTTGCGCTTGAGCGCACTGGCACCTGGGATCTTGTCTCTCCTCCTCCCGGTGTTCGCCCCATCACATGCAAGTTGGTCTACAAGATTAAGACTCGCTTTGATGGATCTCTTGAGCGCTATAAGGCGCGTCTTGTGGCTCGTGGCTTCCAGCAGGAGCAGGGCCGTGATTATGATGAGACGTTTGCTCCAGTGGCTCATATGACCACTGTGTGTACTCTTCTTGCTGTGGCCTCTGTTTGCCACTGGTCTGTGTCTCAACTTGATGTTCAGAACGCATTTCTCAATGGTGAGTTATGTGAGGAGGTTTACATGCAGCCCCCTCCAGGGTACTCCGTCCCTGATGGCATGGTTTGTCGTCTTCGGCGCTCTCTTTATGGCCTGAAACAGGCTTCTCGTGCCTGGTTTGAGCGCTTTGCCTCTGTGGTGACTGCTGCTGGTTTCTCCCCTAGTGCTCATGATCCTGCCCTATTTGTTCACACTTCTCCTCGTGGACGCACACTTCTACTCCTCTATGTTGACGACATGATCATCACCGGTGATGATTTTGAGTATATTGCCTTTGTTAAAGCCCGTCTTCGTGAACAGTTTCTTATGACCGATCTTGGTCCTCTTCGCTATTTTCTTGGGATTGAGGTTTCCTTCACTTCCGATGGATTTTATATCTCACATGACCAAAGGAGTCGTCAAGCCGAGCGACAGGTTGGAGACGGGCATCGGTGGCCCAGTCATCGAAGGCAAGAATGTTTTCGTGGAGAGTGACGTGGTATTCAGTGCTGGCAACGACCAGAAGGCATGGTTAGCTGGCGTGATGGACCTGAAAGAAGGGGCAGGTTCAGATGGCATGGCGCCAGGCGCGGCGGCAGACAGCTCGGCAGCGGAGGAGGGATTTGGGGGAGAGCCGGATGAGGATCTCCCATACGACTATCTCCTCCGAGAGGTCGCGGCAGGCCTCGAGGCCCTGGTCATGGTCTCCAGCTCAGCTTCCATCCCAAAGAACGGTGGTGTGGATTCAATCGCCGGTCTGCACAATGGTCGCCGGCTCAAACAAACGGACCCTAAAACTCAAGAACGAGTGGAATTCTTTATTCTTCGAGCAAAGCAACGTGGAGTTGTGGTGGCAAAATGCTAATTACCGTCCGCTGCGGCGCAGACGGCTAGCACCGGACAGGGGCTCTCCCCTGTTGGGCCAGGCCATTTCCATGGTCTGATTTTTTGTTTTTTGTTTTTTCTGTTTTTGTTTTTTTTCTTCTTTCTTTTTATTTTTTTGGGAAAATGTTCATTATATTTTGGAAAAAATCGCTTAAAAGAATTGGTTTGCGGTTTATAGATTTGGTTCATGATTTTTTTGAAATTGGTTTATGAATTTTGAAAATTTGTTCAAGTTTTTGAATTTTGGTTTATGATTTTTTGAAATTGGTATATGATTTTTTAATTTGGTTCATGAATTTTTAAAATTGGTTCATGATTTTTGGAAATTTTGTTCATGGTTTTTTAAATAATGTTCATGATCTAAAAATTGTTCAGATCTAAAATTCTTTCAAATCTGAAAAAAAGAGAAAAAAGGAGAAAGGAAGAAGCACGTGTTTCCAGAAGCTAATGGGCTGGCCCATCTACCGCCCTCTTCAGAGCATCTCCACTCATTGGCCGTTCCCAGGCCAAAATCCGGAGCTAAATAGCGTCGAATGGAGGAAGTTTTCAGCCTGGGAATGGCCGATTCCCACTCACGTTCCTAGGCCGAGTTCCCAGGTTTAGGAAAATTTTAAGAAAACTCGGCGAACTTTGGGCGAATACAGGCGGATTTCACTAATAGATGGCCGATATAGAATTCGGGCGGGCACGCGAATTCCGACTTCATTTAGGCTAAAAAACTAAAAAAGGGGGGGGTGTGGATGTGCTCGGGAATGGCGTCGAACGTCCGGCCAGGCGCACTCCACCAGCCCACCGCGTTGTTGCGCATCGGCGGCGAGCCTGGAGGTCCTTGGTGGACGGCGCGTTCGGCGAGCCGGCGTTGGGCGAAGAACTGTTCCCAATGCGCGAGGTTGCCGGTGTCTTCGGCGAGCTCGGGATCCGGCATCGCCGCTATGGCGGCCTGGATCGCTTCGACCAATTCGTCGCCTTCAAGGACCGTCGACACAGGCATGCCACCGGCGTTGAGGTTTCACCCGCGCGGGCAGCGGATGTCCGGCGACGCCATGTAGCCGACGTCGCGGAGCATCCGCGCCTCCCAGGGCTGGAGCGTCCGCCGGCCGAAGGTGCCGCTTTCGGCCATCGTCTTCGCTGAGTGGTCCTTTTCACCGGAGTTCGTGGTGGAGTGGGGTGGCCGGGGGCAATGTGCTGTGGACCGGCGACGGAGCCGTGCTTTATAGGACGAGCACTGGCGACGAAGGAGGGAGGGGCGGAAAAGGGCGGGAACTCGGCCTCCACTCATTGACAAGGCTAACCCACCCTTGTTTTCGCTCCATCCGGCGTTCCCAATCCGTTCCCGGCACCGCTGGATCAACCTGAGAACGCCGAATGTATTTTGGACCAAATCGAATCGTCGTTCAGACGAAAAAATAGTCCTAAAAACGGCGTCCTAGGAACCCGAGTAGCGATGCTCTCGGGCGGCGCTAGCTGCTGGTTAGCTGCTGGTGGCGCAGCGGGCGGCAATTAGCAGCTCCCGTTGTACTGGATCTTCCGGAAAACAACGCAATAGACTTGGGCTGGGTTATTATTGGATTGGAGGGTGAACTACCTAAACACTAAAGGTCCCAGCAGGCCACAGATAGTACTAACTGATTACGGGTCCGCAGGGGCGGAGCTAGGTACAGTTAGTGGGGTCAATTGACACCAATGATTAAATCAAAATCTTTACTAAATCAGTGATAAATATTTTTCATTACTAGAAAATGACCCAGCGAAATGGAGATGACTCCAATAACGTTGTAGGCTGGCTTCGCCCCTGCGGGTCCGTAGTTTCTCTGGATCAAGCTGGATTTGGAGAACGCCCTGACACACACACAAGCCCACACACACGCGGCCACAGATAGTCTTGCACTGGATTTTTAGGCCAGATCGATTGTCCCAGTCGGTCTGGCCTAAAAAACGTTAGATTTGTAAATTCAAAAAAACGTGCAGTAAATCTGAAAAAGATTAAAAAAAGTGTATTATTTTGAACATAACTCGCAAAAACTGGACCTGGAGAAACCTCAAAGAAGGAAAAAAGCTGGACCTAGAAGAAATTTTGCTCAAAAGAAATTTTTAGAAGAGAGTCTTATTTTAGGCTTCGTAGAAATTTATTTCATACGTGCCGCGATTATTTCTGTACTATTTCTGACTCCAATAACATTGAACTATTTCTGTACTTTTTCTGACAGGGGTTGAATTCGAAATTATTTCTTGCAAACAGAAAATTCCAGGAACAAGTCAGTTGTTTTATTTAAAAAATCCTGATCCCACTTGTGAGAAGGGTCTATCGAGTTCAAGGCTGATGGATTTTTCAGTTAGTCGTCATCGTCAAACCAAAATTGCCATCTCGAGCCGTCGCAGCGTCCCTTCTGCTGGCAGTGCCTGTGGAATGTTGGACGGCCGTCTTCTGGTAGCCGCGTTGATCCTTTTTTGGGTTGAACTCGATCGTCAGGCAAACCAATGAATCTCCACGTATCGGGTACAGACGAAGCACGGAAGCAGGGCACACATGCTGCATAAAGTTACAAACTGAAGCTTTCGAGATGGTACATCCACAACGGAAGCAGACAACAGCGTCATGTCCAGCTAGCTAAGCCACGTCAGGCTACAGTAGAGTTGGCAGTAACCGACGCTAACCATGTTTTTACCTCTTTCGATTAAGGCTAGCCATCTAGGTTAGCATCGCCCCTTAGATGCTAACCTGAAATTTGCAGAATAATTGCCTCTTTCCAGCGTATTTTAGCAAGAAGATAACAATGCCAGATGATTTTGCAGATACCACCATAAAGGTTCACATAACAAGCACAAGACAAGGGCCCTCGGTTCCTGCCTCTGGATTGGCCAAGTGGTTAACTAAAAAGGTTAGTATTACTAAAGAATTATCGTGCCTTTGGACTTGCTTGCCTAACCAAAAGGTTGTGAATTTATGGTGCTTTCATCTGAAAGAGGGACTATCTCCAGGTGTAGTGACTTCATGATGAAGAGGTTGTCAACTTCTCACCAAAATATTTGTAGCCATGTAGCTCGACAACTCGGTGTTACATGGCTACAACACATTGTAGTACTTTCACACTAGGTGTCCCTTGTCACCTAACGTGACAAACTATAGCCACATTCACGGTTCTCTTCCATGCCAATGACACATCCTTTCCTTTACCACGAGAGTGTGCTCCCGGAACCTTGCCTAGCGGCCCGTCGACAACCACCTATGCTACCTTGATGTCTCTCTTGTGGCGTCTTCCCTCTAGGGGTGGAGCTTGATAAAATTGTGAGAGGGGAGATTATTTTTCCATAAAAATCCGTTCCCAAAAATATTCTTCACAACATGGTCCAAAATTGGGGGTTGTCACCCCCTGCTTCAATCTGTATGACATTAATTATGTCACCTATGTTTAACGTTTTGTTTCATGTCCTAGTTCCACAGAACTAGATCAGATCAGTTCAAACTCAAAAAGAAGGATTTATTAATTAGGTGGAAACTCTCAAGTAGTGATATTATTTAACCGGAGTGCAATTATTTATTATGTTTAGTGTTAAATTATGATCTAATATTTAATGAGATAATTAAAATTTGATTAGTTAGCAAAGGAAACCGATGTTACAAATGCATCATAGTCATCACTCAAATCAGAGCAATAGAGATTCATTCGTCTTCGTCCATTGTGTTTAACTCGGCAATGTAGATTGTTATCATGATCCTTATTATTGCCAAGCTATTCAATTTGCGCACTGCTCTTTCTGATTGGGAAAGGTCTCGGTGTACTAGCAATAATATGTTTATGCGCTTGCAATAGGCCGCCTACAATTTATATTAAATTTTTGTACTTTCCAAATATTTTTATCATTGTACATTATAACAATTATATTCTTAAGTTGCGTAGATGACATAGATAAGTACATAAAAAACACGACTAAACATTATTATAGTGTTTTTGTACTATATATCACACAAAAATGAACATTATTATAGTGTTTTTGTAATATATATCATCCCAAAACTGGTCTGTGTTAATTTAAAATGTATGGTGTAAATTTTCTCCTTGAGTTATTTTTACTGCATACATATGTATTTGTTTGGCTATGTGTTTTTACGATATTTAATACCTTTAATTATTATTGTAGATATCTCTAACGAAACAATCCAACAAAGAGAGGCGATTTGCTACTGTGGTGGTGTGTGAGCACCCCACTACAAAGCAATGAGCCCAGACGTATAAACCCATTTCGACTTGTTTTCCTAGGAATTTAGTGTTCTACTAGGAAAACAAGACAAAATAGTTTTATATCGCTTTGAATATCCTTTCCTACGGGGATGATCACGCACCCCCTTGGGCACCCAAGCATTTTTGATCCAACAAATATCTTAGTAGAGCTGTCTAGTCTATTTTTACGTAAAAAACAGAAACTTGTAGTGTATAATTTGAACCGTTGTATCCTGCAAGTTGGGTTAAGTAATAGGTAGACCACATGTGCATACTATGTACTTGGTATTGATATAACATCGCATGAGACACCCCAGATACCACTAATCGAGCCAATCATTGGTACTTGGAAATAAGAAAAGCATCTATGCTCTATGTTATTACCTTGACAGTAGCAAACACAAGTGGTGGTTTTAAGCTAACAGCTCCAAAGTATAGAGGAATTGTGGTGATCTACTCGGAATACGACGTCAATGGACTTGGGCTGGGCTGTTAGTGGAATCGACGGTGCTCCCCCTAAACCCTACAGGGCCCAGCAGACCCACGGATCGTCCTATCCGGTTACTGGTTCGTATATTTCTAGATCAATCTGGAAGAAAAAAATCTAAGACAAAAGAGGTGGAATAAAGTTTCTTAGGCTGCTATTCTTCACAGGAATTTATTTCATGCCTGCCGCAAAAGGGACTGAACTGTTTACTGCCGAAAATAATTTGAAATTATGATTTCCTGCCAAACAAAAACATCCTGTATGAAATTCCAGGAAGCAAGTCAGTTTTTTTATTGAAAAAAATGTTGACACGTTTCTTTTTAAGGTTCTTCCAAGTTTTCTTGGTCCCAAGAACTGCCCACAAGGCCGATGGATTTCCCGATTTCTCTTCATCACCAAACCAGATTTGCCAGCTCGAATCGTCGTCGCCTCTGTCAGCAGTACCTCTCGAGTATGACGGACGTCTTCCGTAGACGCGTTGATCCTTGTTCCATTTCTGTTGAACCAATCAAGCAACCCAACCTATCTCCACGTGTGGTACACTCTCCTTTGTCCTCTCGGCGACCAAGCAAACACGACGCTGCACAATGTTACAAGCTGAAGCTTTCCAGATGGTACTGGTGTTTGTCTTGTGTTCTTGGGTGTGTCCTCGGCCAGTTACATTTCTACTACATTCGCAGCGGAAGCAAACGAGAGTGTGACGCTTCAAAGTAGCTAAGCCATGTGACGCTTCAAGTAGAGTTGGCAGCAATTGACGCTAACCATGCGTTTACCACATCCGGAATAAGCTATAGGCTAACCAATTAGATTAGCACGCATCACCCTTAGATGCTGAGTTCTATTTTTAGCTCTAGGGTTTGGAGTAACTAGCTAGCTAGCAACGCTGCAGGCCTGTATTTAACTTCTAGCGAAAAGCCTTGCCTGCATGAGACGCCCCAGATACCACTAATTGAGCCCATCATTGTCACTTGAAAAGCAAGGCTCTAGGCTCTGTCCCATATTACCTCTACACTAGCAAAAACAAGCTAGCTATTGAAAGAAAGAGAAAAAAAAACTAGCTCCTTACATAGTCTGGAAATTAGCATGATAATTGTCTCTTTTCCAGCACATTTTAGCGACAAGATAACTAAGGCCACATGGGAGACCCATGATTTGCTAGTTGCCACTGACAAGGCAAACGTGCATGTGACAAAACAAGGCCCCTCATTCCCTGCCTCCGGATTATCCAAGTGCCTAACCAAAAGGGTTAGTAGAATTGGTAGTATTAGTTTCAAATTATGGTGCTTTTGGCTTTGCCTGTCTAACCTAAAAAGGTTGTGGATAATTATAGTGCTTTTCTCGAACCATGTGAATTATGATGCTTTCATATGAAAGAGGGACCGGCTCGAGGTGTAGCAGTTCCATGATGAAGAGACAGTCAACTTCTCACCAACTAGTCATTATTAAACAATTCTTTAGCTCTCGTGGTTATCCTAAACAAGAATGGTCAGGTAGATTCTACGGGACCTAGTCTTCTCCTATTGGCAGAATTAGTTAGTTAATTAAACAGAGTAGTAGTCGCACCAACTAAGATTTGGTCTAACTGTTATGATTGCTTATGGTTTATTCAGACAGTGGATCGAGACTGAAGTTGCGGGTTGCGTGCACATCTCGGTCGGGTCCCTCCGCACGAACAGGAGGCACGTACGAACAGGAGCCTCCGGCTCTAGGCAAGATGTTACCTGATGTGATGGGAGCCATAAGGCCATGATGGAGCTGAGTTTTGGGTTAGGTGCCTCGTCAACTTCCTCCATGGCGTCTGCCGGGCAAACAAACCAACCAACCAACTAGCCAACCAAACCCCATCTAGCTATCCAGCAGCACACTAGCGATAGTTCTGTTATGGGGCTATGCACTTGTGTCTCTCCCCCACAAGCGAAGCAACGCAAATCAGAGGCCAGGACCTGCAGGAAGAAAGGCAGGGGAGACGCATCCTCTGGGTCGCGGTAGGCGATGAGCATTGTTAGTACATGGCAATTATATGTGGATCTACAAGTACTCAAAGACTGAGATTGCTGTTGAAGGCACGTTCATTTAAAGATTTTCATGCGTAATGACTACAAAAGAGTAGGGATCGACATGAGTTTGTGTATTTCTTTGCAAAAAGGAAGAAAAAAAAAGGATACATGTATGAATGTACAACGTACTCCCTCCGGTTCATTTTAATAGCCTCAAGTTTATTAAGATTCGTAGTTAAATATTTAGACTAGATGCATTCATATGTAAATAAAGTTAAGATCATTAATATGGACCGAAGAGAGTACTTCCTCCGTTTCAATTTACTCTGCGTTCTGGGTTTAGTCAAAATCAAACTTTATAAACTTTGATTGTGTATATCATAAAAAATATCAACATCTAAAATATGTAATAAATATAATTAAACTCACCATAAAACATACTTTTATATTGTATGCAATTGATTTTATAAATGTTAGTATTTTATAGAATATGCTTAGACAAGTTTTAATATGTTTGTATTTAACCAAACGTAGAACGCAGAGTAATTTTGGACAGAGGGAGCAGTAGTATTGCATAATCCCAAAATGAGGCATGCACGTCAACACATGCATAAAGGAAAGCATCACGTGCTATTATTGCAGACACATAGCGATGCATTCCATCACCTGAGCTGAGGTCAGTTGCATCAATGATGATACCGCTGAATTAGTGGTCGCAACAAGATGACAGCAACTAGCAGGCGTGACAGTAGACATATCCCGCTCTTCACTGGAAGTATTAGAGCAAGTTTAATAATATAGCCTATTGTTCACTAGGCTAACAACGAGTTTAAGAAAAAAATTGACCATAAAACTTGTCAATAAAACATGAAGTATATAAAATTATACCATTGGATTCATATTTAAAAGATCTTTCCAATGATATAGTTTTTGAGACATATGATTCATATTTCGTTGATGTATTTTAAGTTGTGACTCAAATTAGTTGTGAGTTTTTCTTCAGCTCATTTAGCCTAATGCTACTCATCATCACTAAGCACCAAACTTGTTGTATATACCGCATACAACACCTGAACGGTCTTTTAGCGGAACTGATCAAATAGTTGTAGTCGCACCAGCTAGACATGGTCTAGCAGTCATATGATTGCTCATGTTCTTATTCCGACAGAGGTCCAATGGTTCTTTCCATTTTCATGGTTATCTTGTAATACTAGTTTATGTATTTTAAGTTGTGACTCAAATTAGTACATTTGTCGTCCTCTTTTGCAATCAGTACGTAGACATGTCAGAGCCATCACCCATTACATGCTGGGTTGGAAGCATGGAGTTAGTGTGCAATGGAATGTTTTTCGAAGCGGAGGCAAATGTAACCGGAATATTATAAGTACAGTACTATGTGAACACATACTATGATTCCACTGTGGTTCAAATAAGTCAATTGTTCTGTAATGACCCTGTCAAACTGTGCGCCTGTAAATAGTAGATCGAATAGTTAGCCCCTTAACTAGTTTGTCATCAATCATCCAAAACACACGAGGGTACTAGATGTACTTTCATACAAGCTAAGCCTCCACTTTCTCGGATAAATTATGCCCGAACAAGTATAGGAGTGAAGACTCTTGATTTGGAATTCACTAGTTGGATTCAACAACTTGGCTACACCGTTTCTGCAAGTGGAAACTCTATAAAGGTATTTATTAAACGATACACTTTGGAAAATTTTCCAAGATATTTAAGGACACTAAAATATGTGTGGATACACATATAAAAATATAACAATGAAATTGTAAAAAATTAATCTCCATGCCGGTTTCACATTTTCATGATTTAAATCACATTCAAGGTGGTTAAATGTAAAGATACAATGTCCAATTATAAAAAAATAAGATTCTTTTTACAAAACTCGTCTAAATTATCACTAAGCTAGTGTTTTTTCAACGAATTACATTAGAATTGTATGACATGGGACATATAATTCATATTATAACTATTATTATGTACTATATTATGATAACTATGTATGAAATAACATAAAACCAAAATAAATTATCAATAAGTCTAAAAGTTCAGTATAAATACTACTTATTTTAGTCAGGATTGGATTAGTTAATGCAATAGTCCTAACTAGGAAAAAATATGATGTAAACATTAATGATCAACAAAACTAACTTTTTCTGAAATTCTCAGTAGGAGAGCTGCTGGTTTCAATTATAGATATAGAAAAAACAGTACAAAAACAGAACTGCTAGCACAAGCCAGCACACACGGGAGCATCACACACTACTGTAGAAAGGCTTATAGCCTCCACGTGGTTAGTGACGGGCAAAACTATGCCCGTCACTAGTAAATATTACTAGTGACAGGCAATGACAAGCATGTCACTAGGACAAATCACTTGTGACGGGCGTATAAAACTGACTATCACTAGTATTTTTTTAGAGATCAGCTGAATGAAAAAACTACTTAGTGACATGCATATATAAAAGTCTGCCACTAGTAACTCTATGATTAGTAACGTCCTCAAAATGTACCCATCATTAGTATTTTTTATGGAGCCAGGTAGAAGATTTTTTTTGCGGTCATCTCTAACCTGGGTCGGGCTCAAGCGTTCGGTAGCTCTCACTCTAGTTCAGTCGAGTGAGATCGACACTGAGTAGCAGGCTGTGTTCTGTTGAGATTCCATAGCCAAACCTAGTAGAATCCCAACCAAACAAGTATACCAATCCGACACAGGTTCTAATTCGCAAAAAAAAGGCTACACAGGTTCTGTAAGCGAACCAGATTTTGGTACTAGTTCAAAGTCAAACTGCTCAAACCCAAATTTCAGTGCGTTCCGTTGAAACAAAAATGCACGATTGGGTTCCATTTTTCTTCTCCAGCCCGACGACTCCCTTCCCCTGTGCTCGTCTTTTCCCCCCGACCTGTACCAGGCAGAGAAGAGGCGAGCTAGGGTTATGCTTCGGCACCATCTTCCGGTGGCCTCCGACAGCTCGCCGGCCGGAAAGAGACCCTTCCAGCCCGCCGCCTCTATCCCCTCCTTCACCAGACCGACACCTGACCCGGTCCGCCCGTTGCTCGAGCCCTCACGCTGCCGCCACCTCCAACGCCCGCGCCCTCGCGCTGCCACCTGAAGGAACTCCGTCCGCCGCCGAAAATCAACCTGAGCCGCCTGCTGGTATGGTTCACTCCTCCTCTCTTCCCTTCCTGACATCTCCTCCCATGTCCATCCCATCCCTCAGATTTCTTTATTATTTATGATTTTGGCTATGCACGATTTCAGACTCGTTCGGTTCCCCATTTCATCCCAAGCCGCCACCTTCCCTGCTACCGGCAGATCGATTTTGTCCTATTCAATATTTGTACCTCTCAATATTAGTGCACACTGCAGAGCCTAATATACTTTCAGTTTCTTGACACAAGGAGGAATATACCAGCGAGTATAAGTGATTCTAGAGGTATAATCTCTTATGCACGGTAAGGTACAACATAAGTTATACACATTCTATTTCAATAAATATGTATTTAGACTTTAATTTGAATTGTCTTTGAAGCAACTTGACTATTCAGAATATGTCGAGGTAGTGTCAAGCTCAAAATAACTTTAGTAATGTAGATACAAATTGTTAGCTTTTCAATTGATTGTCACCTACAAATAGGAAACTAGAATCGAGTGTGTAGAAATTTTTTTTGACTCCTTTACTTCAACTGCATTTTCAATTGCTTAATCCCAGGATGTTTTGTCTATGTAGGAATGATATTCTAAGATGATCCAAGATTTATTCTTCCGTGCACCATGTTTATCTTTTCCTCTATTCCCATAATGGATGATTAATCTGTGTACTCTAAAGGACCATGGATATTAGATTTGGCGGTGATCTCATTTGTATTTGTTTGGTATACTACTGACCGTTTTTGGATTGGTGTTTCTCAGTTTGAACTTGACAAGATCCATCAAGAGCTCGACAAGGAAATAAACGATCTCAGTCATGTATATTTCCGAGTCATTTGCTGTGATTTTCTTATGATTCCTTACTCTGGGTATCTTTGATACAGAGCCCATAGATGATCATGAAAGGAACATAGTTACAGTTAGTGATGAGTAACCTCATGAAGATTGGCAACCCCAGATTTTCTTTTGGTAGGTTTGACCATTGTTTTTATTTCTTTACATTAGTGAAATTTCCTGTTTTGTAATATACTCACACAAGCAGCACACACCTGCTGAAAGTTCGTTGTTTAAAAAAATCTCATGTTAATTGTGACTTGAAAGTTGAAGCTTCAAATCTTCCTTGGATAATAATATTGACCGCCTTTTTCCCTAGATAAATGACATTGAACTTGTGTTTCTTCTTTGAACCTCCGTAATAGGAAAAGTGATGGTTGACTAGGGTTAGGAATTAAAATACAATGTAGTTAGAAATATTTTTTCTTAACATTTTTGTCTAGAATCTATCCAGTGGTATTTTTTCTCACACTGGAACCCACCAGTGTAAACTAATTAGTTTCAACATAGAATATATCTGGTGATATTCAGGGCACGTCCACACCCTGCCACCAGGTTAGCTTTCATATATACATATATACATTCGTATGTGCATGATTTATAGTGAAATTCATTCAAGCTTGGTGTTCCAGATGACCATACCAGCATGCTATTTTGTGATAACTGAACTAACACAAAGCAGTACATGGATAAACAGGAGACTTAGCTAGAATATTTATCGAGTGCACAATTTTGCATATATTTTTTGACGACGAGATCAATGCTCCTGCTGTTTCTTTAAAGGTATAATGCAGTTGATTGTGAAGTGAGATTGATGCCACACACGCCGCTGGAGAAACAAGGTTATGAATTATATTTTACTTTCCTATTAAAAATCAGATCATGTATATAATGACAATGTGATAGATTAGCCTCATGCTGAGGTAGAAGTTCACTGCAAACAATCTTTTGATATCCCATTATAATCATGGAGCTATAGTGGCAAAATAATCGATGGTGATTCTTTTTATTTTACTACATATGTAGATATCCGTTCTATTTTGTCTTCACCTGGACATACTCCCTAGGTAGCTATCTATCTACACAGACTTGGTAACTAGCTACATGTCTACCATATGCCTACTTGATAATCTGAGCTATAAGAGTGAAATTTTGATATTTTTGCTTGTTGTTGGTTGCGCCCTATCCGACATATATACAATTGCGTCTAGAATTCCTGAGTGATAGATGGGTTCATGGCATCATGCATGTGTCTTTAATGTCTCTGATCCATAATAACTATCTCAACTTTGTCTAGATACGTATGTATCTGGACTGTTTAATTCTGTAGGTACATACAAATCTAGATAAAGGACACTTATTATGGATCGGAGTTAGTATAAATAATGGCCAAGTATGACTTGTTGTTTCTGAATGTATACTACTATATGCACATTTGTGCAACTGCATATGTGCCCCTACACCATAAGTAGTATCCTTGAGATCAAAGTGTGTGTTAATGTGCAATTTTCTTAATAATTCACTTTTGTTGTTGAATGTTTATTAACATGTAGAGTATATTTACATGTTGACATCTTCTGCATGTTTTTCATCCTTGCAATGATTCTCACAGCTTATGAATACATGTAGCAAGTGAAGAATAAACAAAAGTGAGCTTGGTTTAACGATCGGGACAGATCGAAGAGTTAGATGACAATGTATACCTCATGTTTTTCTTGTATAAAATGAGAAGATGTCACAGGCAAATGTGATGCATTGAAGATTGTGGAGATACGGAGAGAAACTACTCATCTGATGGAACTGTGAATAGTATCTATTTAGCCTAGTTGTATTCATTTTTCTAGTTTATTTTCACTAGTGATCTTCTGTATAAACAGATGTTGCATTTAGTGCATTTTGTATCAACTTTGGCTGGCACTATGGTCTTCCAAATTACTTTTTTTATGCCTTGTAAGAGCGTTCCGGTCAGTACAATCCAAATCATGCAGTGGTGTAAATTAAGGATATATACCTGGTACTATAGTTTGTGTACTTGGTCAGAAAACGTGTTTAATTATAACATTTTATTGTGCTATCTGGATATTTGTGGAAAAGACATTTATTTTTTTATTTCTGAGATTCAAACTAGTGACGTGCGGGATAATAGGCCTGTCACTACAAAACCCCACACGGTGACAGGCATGTGTAAATGCATGTCACTAGTAACACATACTAGTGATAGACACTTGTCTATCACTAATAACCTCATAGCAGTGACTAGTTATCAGTGGTAGACACTTTGCCTATCACTAATGAGCCTTTTGAGCCTGTCACTAATGGCATATTCTGCAGTAGTGATAGCTTCCCCAAGGTTCGAAGCCTACTCTCATCAAACCAGTTGTCGTGCACCGGCGAGCACCCAACTAGAAGCCTCATCCAAAATAAGGTGGATAGGGCCAAGAACACTGATCTCTTTATTACAAAAAACCCGCCTATTGTGCTCTCGCCAATCTCCCAGGCCACAAGGACGAGCAGCGATGCAGCTCTCCGGTCTCCGGCAACCAAGATAGAGATCGCCCAGCTTAAGGCAAGGTCATTTGTGGCGGGCACATCAATGGCCTAAAAGCGAAAGGCTTGTGCGACGCCCGCCCAAACCTGCCTGGACCAGGGACACTCCGCTAGTGCGCTGATGTCTCAAGATTTCTACAGCAGAGCGGGTAGAAGTATTGGTTTTCCATCTCAAAACGGATCAGCCGATCGGCGGTGAAGAACAAAACTAACTTATGAGAGTAAACAATTATGTTTGCATTAATTTCTGACTAGTTTTGCTTCTGAGTGTGGTGCAAACTAAAACCAACCAATAAACCAAGAAGACGGTGGTTCATATTCTTGGTTTTATAGGTGGTCATGTATTTAACTAGTGATTTTTCAACGCATCTAATAAACAGAAATGAATAAAGAGAAATGAGTATTACTAAAAAAATGGTGGTTTTGTAATTACTTGATGGGTTTTCCCATTTGTGACCACCTTAATTTGAATGAAGCCGCATGACTATACTTTCAATTATGTATGAAATTCACTTCATATATGAGCTATGTGTTTCCATGAATCAGTTTTTTGCAACAACATTGTTTCCACTTGCTATTATGTCGACACTCCCAATTTAGATAATCACAACAAACAAACAAAGACAACTGCATATTCATACAAGTTGATACATTGACATGAGTTGTATATTAATGCATGGCTTTGCTCCTCGATCAATGTAAGCAACTAGCAAATGTGGTAAAGTGTCAGGTTGAGGATAGATCAAAGAATATCAAATGATCACTCGATCCACGAAGGATATCTAAGAATTGTTTTAACATGTGTAGTAGAAACGTGCTCGTCCATTCCAAGTTTTTATCAAAAATAATGCTACATTTATACTCTCATCTTCTTTACTATGTGTGTGCGACAACCCGAGAGAAGAAGAGAGTCCTTGCACTTGGAATCTAGAATTGAGAAGACATGCTTATTGCCAGAATTTCCCCCTCCCACGCTACATTTCTACGACCATATTTTTTACTTCTTCCTAAACTAGCACAGTGGCCCACGCTAATGCGAGATAATCATCTCTACTATGTTTTAAATGTAAACTATGGTTTCAAAGAAATTTAAATTATGCGACTAGAAATAATATGATTGCATAGCTATCCCACATGTTATGATAAGTAGAATATCACCTCGATGGAAAACTTCTGAAATAATCTTTAATTCTTAAGTGATAGATTTTGTTTGAAAATAACTATCATGTCATTCATGAAAATATCATTAGTGATCATGTTTTTATGTGATACTAAATCAATGTATAGAGCTAGTTGATAACATGTGTGATAGTAATTATAAACATGCAAGTAGTTAAAATATAGATTGTTAGTTCCTTGTGCCTATGAGTACCTATATTTTTGGCCTTTAATGTTTATGGCTCACTAGAGAAATGACCAAAATGATGATGTTTAGGTCCATCTATTAACAACATATTTGAGTTACATCGAATCAATCACTTAATTTTGTTTATGTAAAATTGTGGACATATGAGATGTGATCCACTAACAATAAGCTCCAAATGATTAATGCCAAAACATTTGTAGGTACAGTCATGCGGATCTTTTGATGGCACTGTGCACTTGTCCCTCGCAAATGTGAGGGCAACACCTTGACTATGTTCTAAAATAAATTATGGTTTCAAAACAATTTAAATTATGTGTCCGGAAATAATATTATTACATATATATCCCACATGTTATGGCAATTAGAATAACACATAAATGGAGCACTTGGTTGATCATCTCTAATTCTTAGGTGCTAGATTATAAGTTTTTTTGAACAAACGGAGTATAATCAGATAGCACCACGGTTATGTGTTCTACCCATATGTGGTTTTCAGGTTTTGTCCTCCCACCCCAAAGAACTCATCATTTCAGAAAAAAGATCTATCTAGCAAGCATATATATAGTTTGTCTGAAATAAGAGAGAAAAGACATTACCGTCTATTATAATGACAAATCTAGACCCACTGGCTGTATCGAACTTAATTAAGATGGTGGGATTCATTACGATGCTCATACTAACAGAAAAAACACCAATGGAAAATACCAAACAACTTTAAGATAGTCTATTTCTAACTTATTTGGAATTTTCTTGCATATAGTTTTGCAAAAGGATTTTCTTATATAGATGTGATCTGTCTAAGCTTCAAGATCAGTATCCAACCATTAGTTTTCATCTCAAGTAATCCTTCTGAAATTTACCCACACACTGTAAAACACAACAATATTTTTACTAAAACAATCGATACAAAATAACAGGAAGCAAGTCGATCTTCTTATTTGGAAAATCTCGATCCATTTACGTGAAGGTTCTTCCGGGTTTTCTTGGTCCCCAGAACAACACACAAGGCAGATGGATTTATCATATACTGTTCATTGTCAAACCAAATTTGCCAGCTTGAAATCGCCGATGGATTTCTCGTTGGCGGTGCCTCTGGACTAAAATCTTCCGGTAGCCGCGCTAATCCTTTTTCCATTTCAGTTGAACTGATCAAGCAGTAACCCAAGTGTCTACATGTGTCGGGTGTAGTCTCCTCTGTCCCCTGGGCACGACCAAACCTGAAGCAGGGCAAGCACGCTGCACAAAGTTACAAACTGAAGCTTTTCAGATTGTCCTGAATTTTGTCATCTGTCCTGGGGCTTGTACCCGGTTACATTTGCAATCCACAGCGGAAGCAGACGAGAGCGTCCACGTCCAGCGGCAGGCAGTGAAGTAGCTAAGCCATGTGAGGCTACAGTAGAGTTGGCAGCGAGCAACTGACGCTAACCATGCTTTTACGTCTTCCGGGACAAGGCTAATAATCCAGATTAGCATCACACCCTTAGATGCTGATTTTTTTATTTATTTTTAGGGTTTGGATGCTAAGATTGGAGTAACTAGCAACAGGGGCGAAGCCAGCCTACAACGTTATTGGAGTCATCTCCATTTCGCTGGGTCATTTTCTAGTAATGAAAAATATTTATCACTGATTTAGTAAAGATTTTGATTTAATCATTGGTGTCAATTGACCCCACTAACTGTACCTAGCTCCGCCCCTGACTAGCAAGTAGCAACGCGGCGGGCCTGTATTTAACTTCTAGCGGAAAGTAGGATGCTAAGATTAGAGTAACTAAGTAGCAACGAGACACCCCAGATACCACTAATTGAGCCCATCATTGTCACTTGAAAAGCCTTTAGGGCTCTATCCCATTACCTTTACACTAGCAACCACAAGCTAGCTTCTCTCATAAACTAAAAATTGCAGAATAACCTGCATCTTTTCCAGCACATTTAGCAATAAGATAACTAAGGCCTGATGATTTTATTTTCAGTTGCCACCGAAAAGGCCAGCATGGAGATAGGAAGACAAGGGTCCTCAGTTCCTGCATCTGCATTGGCCAAGTGTCTAACAAAAAGGTTAGTAAAATTGGCATCGTTTTCAGATTATGGTGCTTTGTGCCTTGCTGTTGTCTAACCAAAAGGTTGTGAATTATGGTGCCTTTTTCGAACCATGTGATTCATGGCGCTTTCATCTGAAAGAGGGACTGTATCGAGGTGTAGCAGTTCGATGATGAGGAGGCAGTCAACTTCTCACCAACTAGTAATTATTAAACAATTCGGTAGTTCTCGTGTTTATCCTAAACAAGCATGGTCAGGTGGATTCTATGGGACCTAGTCTTCTCCTTTTGGCAGAATTAGTTAGTTAATTAAATAGAGTAGTAGTGGCACTAACTAGATTTGGTCTAACCGTCATGGTTGCTCATGTTTTAAGGGGCATGAGCATTAGTTTAGACAGGTGGTGTCTATAATACAATTTTTAGACAATATTATAGACAACTTATACAACGGTCTATCTGTAAGATTATCTATTTTCAGCCATAGCTATGTGTGAGTACAAGTTACAGACACCACTGATACAACAACAAAATTATTATCTGTAAGCTGTCTGTAAGATTCTTATAGACTGTCTAGAACTTTACAGACAGCATCACTCTCTCTCCTCTCCACATCAGCAAAATTATCTATAACTTTCCATTGCAGACAACTGACTCAGCACTATTGTACATGCCATTATTGTTCTGTCCATTCGCTCGTGATATTGTATGCATATCTCTAAAGAGCTCTAAGCTCTCTAGCTTTGAGCAGCTCGTTTGGTTGACTTGGAGGTCACTTTCATTGGCCCACACGCTGGTGTATTAGCACTTATAAAAACTACGATTGTTTTTGGAGCAAAAAAATCAAACTGGACTGCATCTTTCGCTTTAAGACGTGCACCAGTTAATCATTTTCTAAGTTTAATTGGTCTGGCCAGATTCAATTTCCTTAGCCTCACACCAAGTGAATAATTGGATATTGATATTTTTTTATACTCCCTCCGACCCATATTAGTTGACTTGGATTTGTCTAGATACGAATGTATCTAATAGTAAAATGTGTCTAGATACATTCATATCTAGACAAATCTGAGTCAACTAATATGGGTCAAAGGGAGTATTAAAAATTCATGCCGTGTACATATTTTAATTGTTAAAGATGGGCAAATCGATTTTATATTTGGATTAGGATTTGTATTGGTCAGATTTTTTGACTAAATTTCTGTCATAGTGATATTTCACATGCTAAATACCACTCAGACAATCAGTTCTTTGTTTGTATTAGAATCCCAATCAGAAACAAATTGTATATTTCGACCACGTACATTAACTTTTGCTTTACATCTCAAATCTTTACAGAGCTCTAAGCTCCCTGGTTTTTTCAGAGCCTCCGGTTGCTCGGGTCGAGCTCTAAGTTACTGGTTCACTGCTGGTGGAACTGAGAACTCTGTGGTTGCTCAGGCCGTGTCTTGCTGGATGGCTCCACTTTGTACAATACGGGTGGAATTGGGGCACTATGTTGCTCAGCTATGCACCGCTAGAAGGGGTCCACTTGCTTGTGTGTTGCTGCTTCACTGCTCGCGAAAATGAGATCACGTGGTTGCTTTGCCTGTGGGCCTTAGTTTCAACTTACATGGCAACGTTTTATTGTTTTCCTTGTGGGTTTACCTGTCTATGTGGCTTAAGAGTCCGCGGCGTTGCGGTGGGTCGCTTGTGGCCACATGTGTTCTACATGGAAGGGAGATGTAGACGGCAGGATCGTTACACTGCTGCTTTTATCGGGTCGGGTCGTCTTTCCCCTGTTCTGCACATGGCAACTTGTGTTCTTCGGAGTTGTCTATTCCTCGCTCTGGTCCGTTTCCTCTTTTCTCTCATATGAATTTTTCTTTCGCCATGTTGTGGTCATTGGCTATGGTGCTATTCGTTGTTGTGGTAGTTGGCACGGGATATGTGACGATATATGCTTTGGCCAGCCATCACACGTGTGTAATGTGACCAAGCCCAGGCCACAGCGAGACAAAAACAAAAATCAAACATGCATCCCTAGCAAAGAATTTAAACGCCAATAGCAGAGGACAGCGCAGCAGAGCGCGCTAGGCCCATCTAGTAGAGAGCTAATTGACGTATTTTTAGTATTAACTAATATCAGTACACTTTGGATCCTCTTTTGCCAAAATGAATTAAGAGGTCAGAGCCAATGGCTATCCTGCAGGGTTGGATGCGTGGCATTTGTATGGACAGGAAGTTAAACAGGTATGTTTTGTTTGCCATTTGAGATGAGTGGAGTAGTCTATAAATTTGTGTACCTATCCTTGGGATAGGTTGACAGATCTATAGATTTCTCCACTTATCCTAGGATAGTTGAGCATCGTTAGTGCACAGACATCAGCGGTAGGAAGTGAAACATGTATGTTTTGTTTGTCAATCATTGGCCGCTTCTTCTCTTTGTTTTTGACTGCTAATCGATGCCTTTTTCCCAACACGAATGTTGTGCTAAGAGATGTTGACGCATGCATATATGCCATGTAGATCATGCATGGAGTGGCGACAAGATGCGTCAATTGGTAGAGCGGCGTCTCGGCCTTGCCCTGTCATAGTTGGCGATGTAGACCTCAAGCAGGAGCAATCTTCTCTTGCAAATGTTTCAGTTAGAGATGCATAAAAAGAATTACGGAAACGACCTATAACTTTTCGATGCTTGCACGAAAGTGGTATGTGTTTTGTGCCATATGTATCGCTTAGGCAGTCAAAGTTGTATGTTCTTCTTATTATAAAATGTCAAAATTTACCCAATATGTACACGCACGCACCTCTCTGATGATCCCTATCGATGCATGCCCTGAATATTTTGTTAAACATTATACCTAATACACTGAGCATGTATATAAACGTTATGCTAAATGGACATGTTCCTGCTCCTTTGTCAGAAAACTATCGATGTCATCTTATTGCTAGGTCGCGATACAACTTTGCAGTTCATCAAACAATTTAGTCATCAACTAATATTTCATCAAACGAATTGCCTTCCAACGTGCCCCGGGGTGCAGAGAGATCTTATGATAGGGGAGTAGAGTATTGCATGTTTGTTTAAAAGGATGAAAACAGGTGTAAATGTCTGTCTGTCAAAACATTTGCGTTTCTAGGTGCGCTTGTACCGTTTTAGTCTCTGCTCGCGTGTACGTGTAATGACACATATAAGCTATTTTGGGAAAATCTGAGTCCATGAGTAGCGCGTGAATTAGGTTATTTCCTTCACACGCGAATGCAGTATGACTGTTCTGCAGGTGCACATTTAGAGCTACACGGTATATAACCCCGAGTGCTTACTTCTTATCAGACGAAATTTCTTTGTATGCGAGGTTTCATGGAACTGTGACAAAAACGGTTTTGTTCGTGTTCGGGCCTATGACGTCAATAAGCAAGTTGTCTAACCCGCCAAAAAATTATAATTGTTACGTTTCCTCTAACTCACACTACTCTCAAGTCGTTAGGTCTATAACGAGTTTTCTCATCAAAAGTTTTCCTGTTAGCCGCGCCTAGGGGGCCCAGAGAGTGTGTACGACTTAACGGTGCGAGAGCATTTTCAAGGCGCTTTCGGGCCCCGTGATGTCATCGGACGATTTAGTTATCAGTGAATTATTTCATCAAACGTTTTGTATGACAACCGCGTCCCGGGGTGCGTTGAGAGAAGTCTAGTACTCTCTAATAGGAAGATCTGTGCAGATTAAGAAATCACTTGTATATGACATCTCTTTGCGTACTTGACATTTTTGTAGCCAAAACAATTGTTGCACGGCCGTATTTCACCGGTGAAGTTCTTGCATTGTACCAAGTAAGTTGAAATTATATATGCTTTATTCTGTTCATATATATTATCATATGTTCTAATTTTGTTCTCATAAATTATTTGCAATTAATTTACACATCAACGAATGCGGGGTATCATCTAGTTTTATAGTCAGCACACCATATGAAGCAATAATTTAATGTGCTGCCAATAGATAAACTACTGCTACAAGGCATCAAATTAATGACAGTGAAAGATATCCTTGAATAGATAAGCAAAATACCATGAATTAATTATCTCCCACATTTGTTTCATGTATCCACCTCCATATAAGCGTGGCCAAGGAAGCATCACATCCAAACCAAGTCATTGAGCAGAATATACAGTTAAAAACAAGGTCTCTCATCTGATGGTGCTTCTCAAAACCAGGGACACAATGGCGTTGTTCGTGGTTGCCACGAGCATCATGGCATTGGTCATGTCGCCCTGCTTTGGTCAAGGAGGCGGCAACATATCAACGTGTTGATTGTTGGCTCCAGACTTGTGGGCAAACACGTATACGTGGCCTTGGATTCACGTTAAATGGCAGGAACGAGTCCCTTTCATGCACGAGTGCAATTTTCTAATTCACATGCACACACAACTCCTCAACTCTGTCGTGACTTCTAAAGAAAAATCTCTCTTATCTCAGCCGTACGGAAAAAATCTTCCACCTTTTGTGCCGCCGGCCACCATACGCCATGATCCAGGCAAGTCCTCCACTTATTGATAATCCTACATCTCTAAACCTCCTCGGCACAAGGGCGCCTAAGCATTCTCGGACTGTCACCACTCTCACCCTGGGTGGCCATCATTGGTCCCCATCTTCGTTTACGTTAATACTCAAGCTCAGGTTGTCTAGGAACCATAATTCGTGTAGCTTAATTAATACTGAAGTTTGCCTAGCTAGGTCTCCTGATCTTAGTCTACGAGTTTGTTCAGCCTGTCTCAAATTTGGGCACACTTTCATGAATAAGCAGCTTCAGATTATAAAACAAAAACACATCAATCAAGGTATTATGTTATTGAGCTAATAAACTATCAAAAATCACCGGCATATCCTTGTAGGTCTTGATCAGCTACAAAACCAGGGATCGGAACAAAAGGATTCTACAACTTTTAATATTTAATAATAAAGGTTTAGCAAAAAACCGTGAGTTCTAAAACATTAAACTATTTTGTTCAGTCATGCAGTTCTCTATATTTCAAAGACCCACATGGCAGAAAGAGAGAAGAAACAAAGGAAAAAAACAATCTTCTAAAAAACATGGAGATAACGGCAAGGTAAAAGTATATCATTGTCATGCATGTTAGCTTTGCAGGGTAGGTCTTCACTTTGAGGTAATCACGGATGCTGTGCTCCTTCCATAGATAATTTTGTAATACCAAGCTCCCATTTTACACAAAGAAGTTGTTAGTTAAATTTTCGCAGAACACAAATTTTATCCTTTTTCCATTCCAAGTTGTTATGTTAGTTCTTTTCCTGTAGTGATTTAAAACTAGATGCTGATGACATGTTAGTTTGGTCCCCTCATGTATCATGTCACTGAGAAAATTTACCATTGAAAATCACTATTATATCCTTGGATTCCTTTGCCACCTTAAGGACTAGAGGGGAGCTAAATTAAATGGTTTTTCAATTCTATAATGAAGGTTTACCTAAGGCCCATGTGTTTAAAAACATGTAATTAATTGGTTCATTTATGCAGTTCTGTGTATTTCAAAACCCAACATGCCAAAAAGACAAGGATGGTGAAGGAAAAACAATCTTCCAAGAACATGAATATTAACGCACGGTTACAAATACATCATCATTGCACATCTTACCTTCATAGAGTAGGCATTAATGTTAAGAAAGCAAGGATTATGTGTTCCTTTCCTATTTTTTGTGTACCGTGATCCCATTTTGTGTAGATAAGTTGTCTGTTAGATTTTATTGAAACCATTTTTTATCTCCATGTGATTCAAAATAAATACATAAAATCGCTTGTATTTGTTTTTATACATAAATAGTATGAGATCAACTCTAGCTAGGACATGCCCTGAAGATTATACATTGGTTTATATGTATGTGTCTATGTTAGTTAGTGAATATAAAAGGTCAAAAAAATTAATTTCTAATTAACCTGTAAAACGTAAAAAAGGTGAAATTTCCCCCTCAAGTCTGCATGGTGTCTCATCAAACTAAAATATCAAACAATTTATCTCTATTGAATTCAATGTATGCAAATTCTCCTTCCACATCTTAAAATTCGGTCATGTCTCGAGTGAAGAAATGGCTAAAGACCAACCCCACAAAATTTGGGCTAACCTCACGAGTTCTAAAGAGTTGCATGATCTGCACATCTAAAAAATTGGAAATCTAACACCGTTGAATGGATTATGGCCATATACACAATACCTGCAATGTGGACTACCAACTATTGCTCCATTAGAAAAATATGAGAGAAAATAAACAAAAGATTAACGAGTATTGTGGTTATAAGTGGCCTAGGAAGAATTTCATGCTACCGAGATAGAGTGAAAATGTTTTAGGGTCTGTTGGGGGAGACATAATAAAATGGATAACTAATTGAACATTTTTGTCCAAGCCTAATGGGAACTGACACAACTTATATATATGATATGTGAGAGAGTAACACAAGATAGATAAACACCCAATCTTTTCTACTTTGGCTATCATGATATAAATATATTAGTAAGATCAATATAAAAAATATAAATTTATAAAAAATTCAACACTCAATAAAAAACTTAATTGCTTTGTAATGTAAGCATATGCAACCTATTATCTGGGAGATTATATCTATGTCTAAAATGTCATGTGTTTTCGAATAAAGAGCGTAATAATAAGATTTTGATAAGGAAAAAACTACTTTCATTGTTAACATGTTCACATCAATATTTTTTATTTGTTGAGAGCACATATGATCAAACAAGAAAAACAAACCAGGGTAGAAAATCTAGAGATGAAGCAAAACACAAAGACGTTAACTTGGTAGACACTTCAACAAACAAATATTTATCATATGCACACATAATGTCACTTACAAACTATCATTCCTAAGTGAATTATTAATGATCTAACATCACATACAAGCTATCTGTGATTTGTACCTTAACTAATTGCGTTAATCTCAAAACCTAAATTCACAAATTTATTTTTCAAAAACCGTCAACACACTAAAGATGACGCCCTCGCATTTGCGAGGGCCGCTGTGCTAGTTTTAATAGAAAACAAAATCGAAGAACCACAGAACACGAGCCTGGGTCATTTCTTATTCTTTCCACCTACAGGCTTCTTGTTAGCGTATTCATCAAAAGAAAGACGTTTCCTCTCGATAGAGGAAGAGTTCTTCATTTTAGTATTAAACCTATGAGGGAGCATAATAGACGTTTGTAGAAAGACGATTGACCAAAAGACATAAAAGATTGTCGTTCTTACTTTTCGTGTTTCTACAGGTTTGAGGGAGTCGTAACAATTTCCTCAGATCGCTGCAACATAATGACTGCTAAGCAGACATAGAAGAGCCACATGGCGTCGGTATAGATGTTGTACATGGTAGAGGTTTTATCTTATATAACCTCGACTTCTTCACGTGTGGTGGCCGAAGAATCCGTGACCTAGGAGTTCGCGGTGATAATTCGAAATGGAGAAGACGCCAAAGTCATAACGGGCGACGCTGCAGGTATCATGGGATAACGACCAAGGGAGACGTCGATGCTCTCCAACTGGAAGCTTTTGATCTCATTATTTAAGAAGCTCATCTTTGTCAACCTGGCGTTCCAAGTGTATTTCTTCTGCACATCAGGAGGGAACTCTGCGTCCTGACCATGTGTCCACAGCACCACCCCAACCGGCTTACCAACCACCGCCTCGCCTTGTATTTATAAATTTTATCCCCCCTAAGAGTCATTTAATGTTTACAAGCTGAATTTTGGTGCAGCCACATCACCCAATTGTTGATATCCGTCAGATTTCAAATCGATGGTGTTCAGTTTACACATGCAGCAATGACACATCATCCTCTTTTGTGATTATATTTTAGCAACAAATAATCAGTGTCCACTACCTTAGTTCAGGCCGGAAGCATGCTCGGTTTATTTCCTTGGGTATACAAGGAGATCAGTCGTTGTTTAATGATAATTATTCCCTGCTCCAACCCCTCTCTTCCACTACGCCAAATTATCACCTCTCCATCCTTTCATATGCTAGGCTGGTCATAGTGGGAGTATGATAATAGTAGTATCATGCATATGATACTAGTGTATGATACTATCTCAATAGCGCATCTAGTACTATCATATTCTTATTGTATTTAACTATTTGTAGAATCCCAATGCAAACGTGTGTACAAGTTGTATTTATTATTAAAATTTGTAATTTTATATGCTATGATACAGTATCATATTATGATATCACTATCACATCTCTCTTCATTAAACGGTGTGCCACATCCGCTACCTATGATACTTCCACTACGGCCAACCTTATATCCTCTTATCCCCATGGTCGGTGTATCACTTGCATCACGCTCAGACCTCCTACTACGTGCAAGGCACACTGTTGGCCGACCACGGATTGATATTTGGAAAATGGCTTAGTGAGATCCTACCAAAGCTGAATCATGAATAGATCGTGCTTGGTTGCAGGTAGCCAGGTGCTTGCAGCTGCAGACATCAAGCAAACAGTCCTTTTGGCATAGCTCAACGTCAAGCCCGCCTCACACTAACTTGTCTCCTTACAACGAGGATACTAGACCCATTGGACATCAATTTCGCTGAGGAAGGTGCTGCCACAGATGGCTAGGTCGACAGCATCAGTGAGATTTCTCAAGCGCGGCCAAGTATTCATTAGTTGGTCTAATCTGGTGGGTTTGCTATTTTTGATAGGATTCTTCTTATTATTGGATAGTTTTTTCAATCCAATAGTGTTCTATCTGCAGAGATGATGGTTTGGCTCTTTGATATAAATATTTGTGTATACAATACTTAATTTTGGTTTCTAGCGGTCAATTAATTTTTGGTTAGAATTTTTTTGTATGGCATGTTTGAGCCCCACTCCTCGCTTACTTACTAGATCGCTGGATTTGAATCTCTCCAGGAGACATCTACCATGGAGCTTACTCATTTTTGCATGTCGAGGATCGAAACAATTGTGTAATTCTCATCAACTAACTATTCATTGAGTATGATATTCAGATTCGGAATTTGTTTTCTCACTAAAACACAAGTATGTTATTATAATGTACACATTTCAAATATATTCTGTAGGCGTTCATCAAAACATACAATTTTCAAAAATATAACCATTCTGATGCTCCTCTCGTAGACTGAAAATTGCAGAATAATTTCCTATTTTCCAACACATTCAAGCAATAAGATAACTAAGCCCCGATGATTTTGTAGCTGCCACAAAAAAGCAAGCATGGAGATAAGAAGATAATGGCCCTCAATTCCTACCTCTGGATTGGCCAAGTATCTAAGTAAAAATATTAATATTACTAAACAATTATGGTGCTTTTGGCCTTGCTTGCCTAACCAAAGGTTGTGAATTATGGTGTTTTTTTTTGAACCATGTGAGGTATGGGGCTTTCATCTGAAAGAGGGACTCGAGGTGCAGATGATGAGGAGGCAGTCAACTTCTCACCAACTAATTATTAAACAATTCTTTATCCCTCATATTTATCCTAAACAAGCATGGTCAGGTGGATTCTACGAGATCAAGTCTCTTCTCCTTTTGGCAGAATTCGTTAATTAAATAGAGTAGTAGTCGCACCAACTAGATTTGGTATAACTGGCATGGTTGCTTATGTTTTATTCGGACCGATGTCCAATGTTATTTCCATTCTCATGGTATTGTATATATATAGAGAGCTAGTTGATGTATTTTTAGTGTTGACTCAAATCAGTACACTCTTCTCCCATAATGAATAAGGAGGTCAGAACCAACCGCTATTCCTACAGGGTTGGACGCGTGGAATTTGGTTTGGACAGGAATGCAAGACTTGAGTTGGACGCGTCAAAACGATGCATACGGCCCTTTATTGCATATACTATTGAAATAGAAACACAAATTATTAAATCTCATGGATCACTCAAAGTTTCAATGTGGATCAGCCAAATGAAAGTAACTAAAGTTGGACGGTGCAGTAACTTCTTCATGTCAAATGTTTGTCAGACCGCCAGCCGCACCGGCTGTAAAAATCCCATGCTACCGTCCCCAAACAGCTGCATCCAATATCCATGGCCTGCCACTCGTCCACCAGTTCTAGATAGGACCACATATGGATCCAATGAGTAGCCATAGGTATAACCTACATGAAAGATGAAAAAAAATCTTTTTTTAAAGATAAAGTCGTTGCGTACAGTTCATATGGCCCATAATAAAGCACACACACTAGCTCATTTATCCTAATACTGCTTATCATTACTATTAGGACTAGGAGTAGTACTTACATAATTGCATAGAGCACTAAAACACTTCTTTCGAGAGAGGGACACCATACTTAGCTCCACACTTGTTGTATATACCGCATACAACACCAAACTGTCCACGAAAACATGTGTAACTGTCTTCCCCTTTGGGCGGTAGTTATCATATAGTAGTAGTCACTCCAACTAGATATGGTCTATTGTTCATATGATTGCGCATGTTCTTATTCAGACAGAGATCCAATGTTCTTTCTATTTTCATGGTAATATTTTAGAACTAGTTGATGTGTTTTTATCTTTGACTCAGATTAGTACATTTGTGGTCCTATTTGCCATAATAAGTACGTAAACATGTTAGAGTCATCACCCATTACTTGTTGGGTTGGAAGCATGGAATTAGTGTGCAATTGAATTTTTTTGAAACAAAGAAAAATGTGACTAAAATATATAAGTACCGTATGAGAGTACTTATTATGGTTCAAATGTGCTGCGGTGTTTGTGGTACAAATAACACCGCGGTTCTATAACACGTTCCTATCGATCTCATTGCATTGTGGTCCGAATGTAATTCATACATTTTTTTAGTCCACTGAGTGGTGTTGTTCTCATGGTATATCAATCATTCTTAAACTATATGTATATAAAGAATATATTCAATAGTTAGCCCTTTAATTAGTGTTGTCATTAATCATCCGAAACCAACAAGAGGACACTATATGCATTTCCATACAATCTAAGCCTCAGATTTCTCGGATAAATTATGTCGGGACATGTATAGGAGTAAAGATTCTAGATTTGGAATTCAATAGTTGCATTAGACAACTTGGCAACACCATTTCTACTAGCGGAAACTCTATAAAGATATTCGTTAGACAATACATTTTGAAAATCTCTAGCATGATATTTAAGGACACTGAAATATGTGTGGATACGCATAGGAAAATATAACAATCAAATTGTAACTAATTAATATGCATGCTATTTTGGCATTTTCATTATTTAAATCACATTCAAGATCATTCAAATCTAAATATATATTTGGTAATGCTCAAAACATATTAAGATTATTTGTACAAAAAAAGTTTAAATTATCACGATGTTATTGTCTTTTCAATGGATTACATTAGAATTGTATAACATGGAACATATAATTAATATACTAGAACTATTATTATGTGTTTAATCACTATAACTAAGCATGAAAGAAAATACTAATTAAAGTTGTACTTTACAAAATAAATTATCAGCAAGTCAAAAAGTTTAGTGTAAATACTACTTATTTTAAGAAGCATTGGATTAGTGCTTGAATAATTTAAATAGCTCTAGCTAGGCAGATATTGTTAGCAAATAAACTGGTGTGTCCGTCGTGTGCGTGTGTGCGTGCGTCATGTGTGTGTGTGCGCGTTCCGAGAGTAGAGGGAGCTCATTGTGGTGGCTGTTGGGCACCGGCCATGTCATGCGTGTGAGCGCGTCGTGCGGGTGCACCGGACGAAGCAGATCGCGAGCTGGGCAGGCGTGCGTGCGTGCGCATGTGGTTTAGCCCAGTATAAATTCTGAGTACTATTCATTAATTAGTGCCATGAGCCAGCTAAAAGGGAAAGAAAGTAGGGCGTTCGTGCGCCCGTGGCGGCGTTCGTCGCCGAGAAATATCTGTTGTCTCCATTGCTTCCGTCTTCCACATCTGTCCGTCCGTTTGAGAGAGCGATCTAGCTAGGCTAGCGCCAATATATAGATGATATAAACATTAATAATCAACAACTATGACCTACGAGATAAAATAACAATTATATTTTCATTAATTTCTAACTACTTTTACTTCTTAGTGAGGTGCTAACTAAGACCAACCAATGCGTGCATCAAGAAGATATTGATTAATATATGTGTCCTTGCATTTAAACTAGTGATTTTTCAATGCACCTAATAAACAGAAATGAGTATTACTAGAAGAAATGGTAACTTCTATAATTAGTTGATGTGTTTTCCCATTTGTAATGACCATATTAATTTTAATAAGCCACACGATGATATTTTCAATTATGTATGAAATTCAGTACATATATGAGCTAAGTTTCCATAATTTTTTGCAACAACATTCTTTCGACTTGCTATTGTTTCTAAAGGGGATCCGCGACAGAAAACAAAAAAAAATCTACATTGAAACCCCAAAAACTGCCTAGGATCTATCTATGTACTAATGCGGTAACGGCCAATGCGTAGAGAATACATACCCTTGTAGACCGTACGCGGTTAACGTTCTAGTTCATGTAGTCGTACTCGTGTCGACCTCAAGGTCGCGAAGCTCCTCGCAGGTCACCCCTTGCTCCTTCTTCATCGTGCAGCAGCTCCGGCTCACGATATTCAAGCGCCCCAAGTGTTGCGCCTCATGTCTTCGTACACATCCGGTGCACGATGAGACCTCCGGCTCCCCGATCACGCCGGGAGTGCGGAAGTTGATATCTAGCCAGGAATCCCTGCAGCGCAACGGTGTGCTGCAGGTGTGCCTTGTTTGCACAACCCAAACTTGGGGTCATGGTCACAAGGGCTAGAGAGAGAGGGAAGGAGGAAGTCAACCAAAGTACTTCTCCAAATATTGGTGTGTCTAATCCCACCCATGAGCACCCCGTTATATAGGCTAAGGGGGCGTGCCTTTCTCAAAGGCTAAGCATTGTGGGACTAATTGTTAAAGGAAAAAAGGGGAAAAAGGAGCTCCCAGCCGGGTGGGCCTAGACGGCCAGCCCAACAACCAATAGCAGCACTGAGCTGCCAGCCGGGTGGGCCGGCGGCGCCCACCGCGGCCCAGCTCGCCTAGTTGAGCAGTAGTAGTGGCCAGGAGGCGCAACGGCCAGGTGGGCCGGCCACGCCCCCGCGGCCCAGCAACTCCCGTCTGGCGTGCCCCCGGCGGCCCAGCTCGCCAAGCTGTGGCGGTGGATGGTGCCCGCCCCGGGTGGGCCTCTAGGCCTGGCGCGGCCCGGCCAGCTCGCCCGCCTGCGCTCGCCCTTAGTAGGCCGCCTGGCCCACAGCGGCAGCAACTGTTTTTTTTTCCTTTTTCCAGCAGTATTTCTTCTAGGCCTTTTCCCTCCGGGATTTGGCCTAATATGAAAGTTGGTTTTATAAATCTTAATTTAAATATTATTTAGAATATATTAATTCATAATTAACATATAATAAATATATATTCAAATTCCCATTTACCCGAAAACACTTTTCCGGTCTTTTTCCTTTATTCTTTCTCCGAACAACTTCGGATCTCTCCGCGGAACATTTTCGACTTTTTCTTTCTCTACTGTGATTCCGTCTTACGAATGATTGCTCTCATCGAACCCTTAAGTGTATCCTTTCACAGCTCGGGAATGCTCTAGACATGATCTATATCAATGATCAACAGAGGGACCAGGAATATCCATGTGATCCCTATGCATTCCTGATGACAATGTCGTTTGAACCGCTAAATGTAGCATCCAATTCCTTTTGTTTCTTCATACAACTTGTGCGAGACTCAGTCATTAGTATCACATACCTTGTTCAATCTCGTTCACAAGAAGTTCTGTTTTCTTGTTACCATGATATTACATCCCCGTGACCGAGTCACATGTTGCAACATTTATGGATGTAATCTCACTAAGCCGACCGTATGTATCTTTACTCGTCATGTGGGTGAACAAATCCCGGTCTTGCAGTCACATGTCATCTACTGTTCGTTTGGAATATCCAACGTACACCTTTATGGCCACCGTATTTCCAGATGACGGTTGATGCAGTCTAAGCAGCCTCGGGAAACAGTGAGTAATATGAGCTCATGGTCTAAGAAAAAGGAGTCTAGGTATAGCTGTTGCAACAATGAACTATATGATTTTATCGTGTTGCAATCCTTCGAGGAATGTCCATCACATTATTCTCCAATGATATGACCATGTTGTCAATTAGCATAAATGCCCATGATCTTGAAACCCAGATCATCCTCATGACCAACGAACTAGTATGAATAGAGACTACTAGGGACTTGGTTGTTTCATACCACACCTGTACCAATGTTTCTGCTTGGCACAGTTATAGCACAATATTAAACTATTATAAACTAATTGAGATATGACAATAAAAACCTATTTATTATTTGCCTCTAGGGCATATCTCCTTCAGTCTCCCACTTGCACTAGAGTACAAATAATCTAGCTCGCATTTTACTCATATAAACCATATACCATATGCGTTTACAGATCATGCATGCTCATGGGAAACGTCATGTCCATGTTCTGTTTTACCAGATCATTATGTCTTTTGCAAAGCGTTAATGTCTTCCTAATTTTGCAATTCGCTCCATTATCTTATAATGGGTCGAAGCATTTGTTTGGCAACAAAGTGAGACTTTGTTTTTAGTGTTTATAATCATGGTCGTTTTCACTGTTGTCATCTAAACTTCGAAACACACTTTTCTATCCTTTGTGTATATACTGTAGTCATGGCAGTGGAACGAGGTCGGATTCCAGGAGCTTACAGTGACTTTAGATCAACCTCGAGGGCTTTCTCATGGGCACTGGGCCCCGGGACACATCATTCTATGTTAAAAGTGAACTAGCCCCGCCATAACATTATACATCACATCAGATGGAGCCTTTATACTTCTATATCTATGTAGATCCTAGTGCATGAAATGCAACTATGCCACTTACTTTGCTTCTTGCCATTTAAGTACAAACTTAATTTTCGTTCAGTGATCAACTCAGGAATCACTTAAAGACACGTTCTTACAGTTAAGACTTTGTCCTACCAACCAAACCTTCGGGTCACATTACGTCGAGTATACAACATGGTTATAGGGAAGAACCTATGACTGGGGCATAGGAGATGCAACGCATCTCTTTCTTTCAACCATAGTTGCAATACTAACTCAATGCTTCATATAGTAAGAACTACTTTCTCACCTTGTTCCATTCTGAGCTTCTTCAGAATCTTGCTTAGGACATTCTGAACATCTTTCAGAGTCAAGTCCAGGAAGCATTCGACATTCAGTGTTTATTAAACTCACCAATCTATCTCGATAGATCTTATTGTTTAATAACTTCAACTTCATCCTCATTTATCTAACTTAAATATAATTAACACCAATCACATCATTCACATATGTCATCCACATATCCTAGAATGATTTCACACTCCCACTCAAATATGACATTCATGTTTGAGATCCAGGGATTTCACTTAGATCCCACTCAAAATATTTCAGCTACATATTATGAATTAGCCAAGCTGATTTGCTCCCACTTAAATCTAGGTCCTCTCGATAATCTTGGACGTTCCAAAATTCTTTGATCATCATCAAATCAAGAATTCCACTAACGAGATTTCAATGACCATTCATTTCTCGTACTTAGGTCAATCACGCTTCTTTATAATTCGTAGGTATGTCTCGTTCAAAACATGACAAGTGAATCAACAATATAATTTCCACAAACTTGTTAGAATATATAGTTGAATCCTACTTTCTTTTAGTAAAAGTATTCGCTTGAAACTTTATGATCATTATCATTAGTTTCTCCTCTATTTGTAGAGTTTGGATTCACGAAACAAATTCCGCTGCGCCACTCAACAATCTAGAGGTAAGGTAAAATACCTTGTTTTGATCTTTTACTTTCTTCCACATGTATCTTCATCAAGACATGTCAACTTTGGACAACAACAGGTTTGGGCCTTTTGTGTAAGATGCATTCATAGCTTCCTAAGAATGCTCTACAAAGACTTATTTATTCGCCACGATTTCGACTTATCGAAATCTCCAGAAACTCGAACTTGCCATAACACTTATGGTGTTGTTTCCATGAATCTTTTATATGTTCCTTTGTATTTCAAACGAGTGCTTTGCTTATTTTGATCTCTAACTCTAAATGACAACTATAACCCCTATCAGAGATGATATTATACCATATGTATCTTAATACATAATGATTATGCTATTTAGATATTTCAACATAGTTTGAATTCATCCAATTAACATAATGTGTGAAACATCTTTCACAAGTCCCCTTTTTAATGTTAAACTTAACTCGAATACTTTAGTCGTGTCGATCAAATCGAAGAGACTTGTTAATTCAATATCCTCCTTTGTTGCGAACTCATTTGAATAATTCAAATCATTTCAAACTTCATGTTTCATTAAGTAAATACGCTTATTCACTTAAGTCCACAATAAATGATTTCCGCTACTTGTTGAAAATATGGTACATCACTATGTATAAGATTCAACATTTCTTCGCATATTACCGTTTTACCAGAATGCAGAGTTTTAGTCATTCTGCCTAAGAGGCATGGTTTTGCAAAGTCTCTAGATGAAGCATCTAGGACCCCGATCTTCATAAAGAACATGCAATAACCAAAATGACTTAAACTATAGTGTCATCTCATTATTAAACTTTGGAAATCTTTTAGCATTCTAATCCTCTTATAAATGTTTAAACCATTATCATTAACATAGTGATGAGAATAACTTATTTATAATCATAATGTGACCATAAGGTATTGTTCATAAGAATAGTACAAATTGGCTTGTAACTTGTTCATATGAATAATCGTCTCACCAAAAGCAAGACACACAAACACATATTACAAATTTATATTCAAGTGCACTAATCCAAATGAAAAAATTTGAGGGAAGAGGTGATGTCGGCCATCAACTGTTTTGCTTGCCGTCGTCAAGTCACGCTGCCTCAAAACTAGCAATTCTCAAGCAGATCCTCCTATTTTCACAAAACGGGACAAGTATTAAATACTTTGCAAACTACAACGAGTTTTTGCAAGAACCACATTTATAATTTTGTATATCTAACATATACCTTTTTTTCATCCATGACCTCCATTTGCAATAAAGCCCTTCTAAGAGTTCTCAACTCTAATGCAAGATCACTAAGTGTTTTTCCAAACATCCTCTTTTCATCCATGATGGAGGAAAACCCATCCAACGGCTCATACTTTATGTGCCAGATTTTGCATAATACAAAGTTGCAGTCCAACTCTCCATCGAATGGCGAATGGATTATTGGATGATTATGGAGAAAACACAAACATTTCAGAGTCATTGAATTATCTCCTAATGGTTATTGTATCAAGAAGAGAAGATCACCTTTTACGAGGATATCCCTTAGGCGTGGGTATTAAACTATGAAGTTGGACCCTTTTGCTAAGTTCCAAATTAAGCAATATATTCCCATGGTCGCAAAGGACCTCAATAGGATAGGCTATGATCTACTAAGATATTTGCAAACAGACATCTAGACTAAGTTCATAATAAGAGATCAATTTATAATTGGTCTCCACTAAAAATTGTCATCCCCTGGACGATTTTAGTGATCACATGATCTCTATCCTCTGTTGTGGCGCCCCGTAAAACCACTACTAGAAAATTGCGGTGTTTTTGTGTATTGCATCATCATGACCGCATGCTCATGTCATCCTGCCACATTGCATTTGAGCATCGTCATCATCATGCATGGTTTGTTTAAAAACTATTTCGAAAGTCTGGTTTTATTTTCTAGATGCCCCGTCTTTATTTCAAATCCAAAACCCGGGTCTCCGGATTATTTTGTTTCGTCTACCAACGGATTTCAAAAGCCCCGTTTTAAATAAACACAATTTATATTATTTTATAGAAGGCAGCCAGCCAGGCCCGAAAGCCTAGCCAGCCACCTCCAAATTAAAACCCTAATCTGTCTAAATCCCAAACCCTTTCTACCAAATAACCTACCCAGCCCTATCCTACCCAGCCCCTCCACGTCACCCCACTCAATCAGTGCACGCCAGCTCACCTTTATCTTCCCTCACTCCCGCCACCTCATCGGTGGACACACCCACCTCACCCACCCCCACAACACACACACGCACACAGATACAACAACGCACGCACGCATCCCCACACCACCTGGCCACCTGCGCGCCCCCACTCCCGTTTTCCCGCTCCTGCTCCCGCCTGCCCAGCCCCACGCGCGGACACTCCCGCCTGGGCGCCCAACCAACACGCCACCTGCCGCCGATCGCGTCCACCCGCACGCAAACCAACCCACCTGGCCTCGATCCCCTCCCCTCGCTCTCCCCCTGGATCCACCACCACCCCCGTCCCCGGGCTCCTCTCTCCCCACGCCTCTCCTCCTCGGCCACCGCGCGCCTACCGCCGCCATCCCCGCCCCTCTGCTTCCCTCCGTCCGCTGCCGCCCTCGTCCAGTAGTGCCGCTACTGGGGCCACCCTTCTTTCCGCCGACCGAGCTCCGCCTCGTGTCCTCGGGCCACCGCGCGCCTCCGCCTCGGGCGTCCTCTGCTCCACCCGGCCCACGCTCCCTCGCCGCCGGTCGTCGTCCGCGCCTCCGAGCTCCCCGTCACCAACCTCCTCCGTCGTCGCCCCCGCCGCGCCTCTCCGGCCGCCTTCCTCGCGGTTCCTCGCCGGCCGCATCCCCAGGCCGAGCTATCTCCGCGTCATCCTTCTGCCAGCGCCGCGCGCCCCCGTCTGCCCCGGCCGCGCTGCCGTCTCCTCGCGCCTCGCGCTGGCCGCCCTAGCCTCGGCCGTCTCCCCTTCCCCAACCACGCCGAGGCCGCCCTTCGCCGCCTTGCTCGCCAAGCGCCTCCGCCCTGGGCCCGCCTCGCTTCTCTGTCGCCGCCAGCCCCGTGGCTCCGCGTCCTACCCAGAACGCCGCCGCTCGACCTCCTCGACGGCCGCGTCCGCGCAGGCCTCGCCTTCGACCCACCTCGCCCCACGGCCGCCCACGAAGCCGCCGTCTCGTCTCCCTTCGTGGCCGCGGTCGACCTCGCTCCTGCCTAAGCGCTCCGACACCCACAGCGGAGGTTCCCCATCGACTCCACCGCGTGTTCCCACCCTCTCCGCAGCTTAGGAGGAAGCCAGCGCCCTCCTCCATGCTTCTCCATGTCCGACCCGCCGTTGTGACCCCGCGGTTCTCGCTGCTAGGTGATGTTCGTGAGCAGTTTTGGTAGGGCCGGTTGCTGTGCTCCATCGACGGGTTTTCCTATGCGCGCTCCTCGGGCGAACGTTGAGGCCTTTTTCTTTTGTCCTATGCTCAGGACTGTAGCTGTCGATGTTAGAGGGCCGCATGCTTGTGAACCTCTAGCTCGTCGTCGATCGATGCCGAGTACCGTATTGCCAAGATCTGCAACATGTACATGGACGGAAGAGGATCTGCAACATGCCTGTGCACACACATGAACACCTCTGCCTTGGACAAGATCTGCGACACGGACCCGAGGCCGAACCCTAAAGACCCCGATCCCGAAGCCTGAGGACCGAACCCGAGCCCCATCGAAGCCTCGGTGAACTCCAAGATCTTCGCAACCCTAATGCGTGTTGGGTCCGCAGCATAGAAAACAAAAAATTTCCTACGGTGTGAACTACACGCCAAGATCTATCTACTAGGTACAAAGCAACGGGTGGAAACGAGAACTTACCCTCGTAGACAACGAGCTTTGTTAACGAGTAGGAACTCGTGGTTGATGTAGTCGTACACTTGCCGATCTCAAGATCGTGATGAAGTCTAGCAGGTCCGGCTCCAGCACGTCCATCAGATCCAGCTCCAGCACCACCAAGTCCTGCACCGCAAAGCAGCGGTGCATCCGTGATCGCACACACGAACGGTACCCCGACAACCTCCGTCCCTCGCTCCAGCAAAGCAGCGGAAGCAGGAACTCCTTTCCAGATAAAGCCACCGGGAACATGTATCTCGCTAATCCGAGACCATGGGGAATAATACTAGAGGGGGAGAGAGATCCTTCACAAGGAGGTGTGTGTGAGAAGTGAGGAGAGGGGGGCCTTTTATAGGAGGAGGGGTGGGTACCCCTCCTTCATGGCCGGCCCATGGGGGAGGTGACCCTTCACCTCCTCCATTCATGCGGTGGTAACCCCTCCACATTAAAATGCCCCTTCACATTCTCTTTTAAAGTCTCCACTTTAAATGCATTAAATTTCTCCAAATTTAATGCTCTCTCATTTAATAAAAATCTTTTATTATTTTTATTCAGAATTTTGTTAATTACTTTAATTAACAAACATTCACATAAAACCCCCTGCAACATTTCAATATTACATGCAGAACCAATTTCAGCATTTTCACCCGAAACAGTTTTGGTGTCTATTGAAATAATTCCAGCGCTTTCCTAAATCTTTATCTGAAACATATTTGCTCCAAATGGTGTCGGTATCCCTTAAGTGTGTCACCCTACGGTTCGCGAATAATGCAGACATGATTGAGACCCCTCTCCGATCAATAATCAGCAGCGGGACCTGGAGATCCATACTAACTCCTACACATTCAACGATGACTTCTGTGATCGTGAGAACCTTTAACGCTAGTAACTAAATCCCTTTGTCCCGCGATATATTACATGTACGAGATTCGATCATCGGTATCTCCATACCTAGTTTGATCTTGTTACCGACATGCACTCTTTTCTCGTTCCCGTGATATAACATTCTAGTGATCACATCACTTGCTTGCAAGCTATTTCAATGTGATATCACCGAGAGGGCCCAGAGTATATCTACCCGTCATCGGGATGGACAAATCCCACTCTTGATCCATGAGCCTCGACATAACACCTTCGTAGCACTGAATCCACCTTTATAGTCACCCTGTTACGGTGTGACGTTTGATGTTATCAAGATACTCCTTCGGTGTTAGCAATTAACATGATCTCATGGTCTAAGGATAAAGATTACTTCGTATGATATTATAGCAATATAAACATAATGACATTGATCGTAATGCTATACTTCGGATGAATGTTCATCACATCATTCCACCAATGGTGTGACCTTGTTATTAACAACATCCAATGTCCATGATCAGGAAACCTTGATCATCTTGTTAATCAACAAGCTAGTCTATAAGAGAGGCATAACTAGGAACCCTTTTTGTTTATTAAACACACATGTATTGATGTTTCCGATCAATACAATTCTAGCATGTAAAATAAACATTTATCATAAACATGGAATAAGATAATAACCACTTTATTATTGCCTCTCGGGCATATTCCCTTCAATGTGATCCCCTACCCGAGACCATTATTTTCTATAACATCCAACTTGTCGCATGGAAATTATTCATGTCGCATACATATTGCGTGGTTTGGGGGCATTATGTTGTTTCACCTAAATTAAATATGGAGACTATATGAGAGTTTTTCTAGTCTTATATTGTCTTCATTTATATTTGTGTAGCGAACCGGCGCCATGTTTTGCCTTGTTAAGCCAACATTTAAATTGCGGGGTACCTAAATAACTTGAACCGTTTAATTAATTGTCGGGACCCCGGTTCCGCTTAATACTGCCTAATTGCACCGCATCTGCATCATATCATAAGCATGCCGAATCTCTTGCTGTAGTATTAAATATTGCATCCGGTGTTTCTTTTAGTGCTTTGCTTCTTCGCATATTAGGCCGATGAGTTGATGCGAGTATCGAGAAGTTCTCCGGATATGAACCTTCGGCAGTGTTTCCCAGGCGAGCATTTCTCCCCCTTCTACCTATTTTGCATTTATAGTCTTTACTTCCTCTTGTTGATCTATTGCTATCCGTGTCGCGATGCTTTAGTTCCGTACCCGATTTATTCCGTGCAGCCGATATATTGCCTTGGACACCTCCTATTACCTGTTGTTTGGTAGATAGCTGGCCTTGCGAGTCGTAGTTGCTTGCTCAGGTGCGATCTCGTGTTGTCAAGTACCACAGTTGTTGGAAGGTTGGCAGGTGCTTAATGATGGAGATGCTTAATGGTGGAGATGATCATGACTTTAAATACAACTATTAAAATGCTAGATATAACTAATGCAGAGGCATCAGTGGGCAATAGATGTTATTTGGTTCTTCCATGCTCACTTGTGTCCCGTAGGACCCCGAGTACTTGATACATGTTCCTTGATTTTTTGCACTATCCACATCCGGGAGGCCTTATGGACCCCCCCTGAGCCAGAGATTGATTCATTTCTATTTCTTGGGGCCACAAAGTAGTTTGGGGCTTTATTATTATCCTGTACCTATGCCATGCTTTACTGCTTTATTTAAGATTGTGCGTGGAGCACCTGTACTGTTTTGGATCGTGGAATGTTTTTGCGGTATCGACAAGCCCAGTCACACTTTTGGGTTCCCAGTCGTTTACAGCCATTGACACAAACCCTGGGTCCATTCCGGAGCCGGCCAACTTTGTTGTGGGTAGCTTAGTGGGGTGGCCCCCTGAAATATTTCTGAATCCTGTGATCGCTTTGTCGTGAATGCCTCGTTGGGTTTTGAGTTGGTTTTTCCGAGGTTGATCGAGTGTGTGTTGCTATTTGTGCACCCCTGCAGGGTAAAACTTTCTGAAAGCCGTGTCCACGATTATGGACGACTTGGAGCACAGTATCTCGATCATAGACAAGCATAACTAAAGTAGTGCTATAAATTATACTTAATATATGTGACTAGTAATTCAGCTTCACTACAATGGAATGGATAATAAAAATGCCAACAACTGGTGGATCTGTGGTGATCTATGTCATACTATACCTGCCTAGTAAGTATTGCAACTCCAAGGGAATGTGATAAAAGTGCCAACAACTGCTGGGTTTTGGGTTTCCTCAGGACAATTATATCTGACTAGTAAATGTTCCAACTACAACGGAATGTTAACTGAAACTGCCCACTACTTATGCTATCAGGAGGACTCATGCTACCTATATCTGATTAGTAATTGCTGCAATTATAACGGAATGAGTAAAATTGCCAACTGTGTGAGTTCCTTGGTCTGACTTCCTCATTTGGTCTCGAGGGGGAAATACCAGGATGGGTTTGTTTGGTGTTAGCTTCAGGGTGGATCCGAATAGGTCTTTCTTATCCCTCTCTGATCACCGCCAATTGTATCGAGTCTCTATAGGTTGTTTAGTGCCGTTGCGCTGCGCTTCAGCCCACCATACCTATGTAGGCGAGAGCCGCCGAATTCTAGCCTCGCTGTGTACTGGCCTCAGTACTGACGCTCCTCTTTTTCCTTTGCCCTTTGTCGGCACCCCTTTTGTTTTAGCAGGTTCCGACATTGTTAGCAAGGTTACCCTTCCGGCTTGGCCTGGGCAGGGTTATGGACGCCATTGGTTATTCTTCAGGGCTCTTAGCCCAATTTGCATCTTGTCCGTAGTCAGACGCTGTATCGTTTTCCAGGTGATTTGGATCTTTGTATGGTATATCTGTACTCTTGACTCTTGGAGTCGTGTTGTATATATATATCTGTTCTGTGGGTCCCATCGAGGACTGTTGTGTAATGGTATTACTTTGTTTTCCACCCGCACGAAAGTGCTTGGTGGGCGTCCTTGAATCGTTTCTATGCGGGTTTGGCGGAAAGAGCTAAAACTTGCATAGGGTCGATTTGAGGGTGTTACAGAGTGGTATCAGAGCTCAGCAGTTGCGATACCCCACAAGTCCAACCTGTAGGATAACCTAGCTAACGGCCGAAGTAGAGTGTCCAAACTATTTTGCAAAATCGGTTGGATAGCTCTGATTAGGTCTGTTTTACTCCTTACCCCTCTGCTAACCTCCTCTTACCTCTGCGTGTTTTGAATCTGCTCTCTTCCCTTTCTTCGAGTCCAGGAATTCTCGTGGTTGGATTTCCGTCGTACCTTCAGGGTTTTGCTTCCTCCTTTGGTAACGGTGCTTCTACATCCGGTCTTCATGCTATCTAAGGAATCCTTCACCTGTTGGACTTCTCTCTGTTCCTTGTTGTGTTTTTCGGTGTTTTCCGACGCGACAACCTCATCTACGCCAAAACCGATGCAGAGCCTGCATCATTCCTTTGTTCCGAACCTCACTTGTCGAGATCTTCAGTCTGAATTCCGAGAGTTGGTTGCATAATTCTCCTATTCATGTGCAAAGTAATGCTTTAAGTGCGGGATGGAGTAGCTACCATACCACTACTTTTATCATTCGCTTTGTACATTGAATCAGTGGATCCAGCAATTTTACTCTGTTCACGGAAGTTAGAGGTGGCTTTATTTGTGGATACCTTTACCTTCGTCCTTTGATTCCTGGAGTGTTCTCTCTCGACGACCACGGACAACGACCTTTGTTAGTGTTGTCGCGAGCATCTACACGAAGCGAGAAGATTTAGATCGCCGACCTTCTTCCCGGTACCATGAGGCGGATCTCGAGGGCGAGATCCATTGTTAGTGGTGTCGAATTGTGGCGCCCCGCAAAAACACTACTAGAAAATCGCGGTGTTTTTGTGCATTGCATCATCATGACCGCATGCTCATGTCATCATGCCACATTGCATTTGAGCATCGTCATCATCATGCATGGTTTGTTTAAAAACTATTTCGAAAGTCTGGTTTTATTTTCTAGACGCCGTGTCTTTATTTCAAATCCAAAACCCGGGTCTCCGGATTATTTTGTTTCGTCTACCAACGGATTTCAAAAGCCGCGTTTTAAATAAACACAATTTATATTATTTTATTGGAGGCAGCCAGCCAGGCCCGAAAGCCTAGCCAGGCACCTCCAAATTAAAACCCTAATCTGTCTAAATCCCAAACCCTTTCTACCAAATAACCTACCCAGCCCTATCCTACCAAGCCCCTCTACCTCACCCCACCCAATCAGTGCACGCCACCTCACCCTTCTCTTCCCTCACACCCGCCACGTCATCGGTGGACACACACACCTCACCCACCCCCACAACACACACACGCACACAGACACAGCAACGCACGCACGCATCCCCACACCACCTGGCCACCTGCGCGCCCCCACTCCCGTTTTCCCGCTCCTGCTCCCGCCTGCCCAGCCCCACGCGCGGACACTCCCGCATGGGCGCCCAACCAACACGCCACCTGCCGCCGACCGCGTTCACCCGCACGCAAACCAACCCACCTGGCCTCGATCCCCTCCCCTCGCTCTCCCCCTGGACCCACCACCACCCCCGTCCCCGGGCTCCTCTCTCCCCGCGCCTCTCCTCCTCGGCCACCATGCGCCTGCCACCGCCATCCCCGCCCCTCTGCTTCCCTCCGTCCGCTGCCTCCCTCGTCCTGCAGCGCCGCTGCCGGGGCCGCCCTTCCCTCCGCCGACCGAGCTCCGCCTCGCGTCCTCGGGCCATCGCGCGCCTCCGCCTCGGGCGTCCTCTGCTCTGCCCTGCCCGCGCTCCCTTGCCGCCAGTCGTCGTCCGCGCCTCCGAGCTCCCCGTCACCAACCTCCTCCGCCGTCGCCCCCGCCGTGCCTCTCTGGTCGCCTTCCTCGCGGTTCCTCGCCGACCGCATCCCCAGGCCGAGCTGCCTCCGCATCGTCCTTCTGCCAGCGCCGCACGCCCCCGTCTGCCTCGGCCGCGCTGCCATCTCCTCGCGCCTCGCGCCGGCCTCCCTAGCCTCGGTCGTCTCCCCTTCCCCAACCATGCCGAGGCCGCCCTTCGCCGCCTTGCTCGCCAAGCGCCTCCGCCATGGGCCCGCCTTGCTACTCTGTCTCCGCCAGCCCCGCGGCTCCGCGTCCTCCCCAGAATGCCGCCGCTCCACCTCCTCGCCGGCCATGTCCGCGCCGGCCTCGCCTCCGACCCACCTCGCCCCGCGGCTGCCCACGAAGCCGCCGTCTCGTCTCCCTCCGTTGTCGCGGTCGACCTTGCCCCTGCCCAAGCGCTCCGTCACCCACAGCGGAGCTTCCCCATCGGCTCCACCGCGTGTTCCCACCCTCTTCGCAGCTCAGGCGGAAGCTAGCGCCCTCCTCCATGCTTCTCCATGTCCGACCCGCCGTTGTGACCCCGCGGTTCTCGCTGCTAGGTGATGTTCGTGAGCAGTTTTGGTAGGGCCGGTTGCTGTGATCCATCGACAGGCTTTCCTATGCACGCTCCTCGGGGGAACGTTGAGGCCTTTTTGTTTTGTCCTATGCTCAGGTATTGTAGCTGTCGATGTTAGAGGGCCGCATGCTTGTGAACCTCTAGCTCGTCGTCGATCGATGCCGAGTACCGTATTGCCAAGATCTGCAGCATGTACATGGACGAAAGAGGATCTTGTGCACACACATGAACACCTCTGTCTTAGACAAGATCTGCCACACGGACCCGAGACCGAACCCTGAAGACCCTGATCCAGAAGGCCAAGGACCGAACCCGAACCCCATCGAAGCCCCGGTGAACTCCAAGATCTTCGGAACCCTAATGTGATCCCCTACCCGAGACCATTATTTTCTATAACATATAACATCCAACTTGTCGCATGGCAATTATTCATGTCGCATACATATTGCGTGGTTTGGGGGCATTATGTTGTTTCACCTAAATTAAATATGGAGACTATATGAGAGTTTTTCTAGTCTTATATTGTCTTCATTTAAATTTGTGTAGCGAACCGGCGCCATGTTTTTCCTTGTTAAGCCAACATTTAAATTGCGGGGTACCTAAATAACTTGAATCGTTTAATTAATTGTCGGGACCCCGGTTTCGCTTAATACTGCCTAATTGCACCGCATCTGCATCATATCATAAGCATGCCGGATCTCTTGCCGTAGTATTAAATATTGCATCCGATGTTTCTTTTAGTGCTTTGCTTCTTCGCGGATTAGGCCGATGAGTTGATGCGAGTATCGATAAGTTCTCCGGATATGAACCTTCGGCAGTGTTTCCCAGGCGAGCATTTCTCCCCCTTCTACCTATTTTGCATTTATAGTCTTTACTTCCTCTTGTTGATCTATTGCTATCCGTGTCGTGATGCTTTAGTTCCGTACCCGATTTATTCCGTGCAGCCGATATATTGCCTTGGACACCTCCTATTACCTGTTGTTTGGTAGATAGCTGGCCTTGCGAGTCGTAGTTGCTTGCTCAGGTGCGATCTCGTGTTGTCAAGTACCACACTTGTTGGAAGGTTGGTAGGTGCTTAATGATGGAGATGCTTAATGGTGGAGATGATCATGACTTTAAATACAACTATTAAAATGCTAGATATAAATAATGTAGAGGCATCGGTGGGCAATAGATGTTATTTGGTTCTTCCACGCTCACTTGTGTCCCGTAGGACCCCGAGTACTTGATACATGTTCCTTGATTTTTCGCACTATCCACATCCGGGAGGCCTTATGGACCCCCCCTGAGCCAGAGCTTGATTCATTTCTATTTCTTGGGGCCACAAAGTAGTTTGGGGCTTTATTACTATCCTGTACCTATGCCATGCTTTACTGCTTTATTTAAGATTGTGCGTGGAGCACCTGTACTGTTTTGGATCGTGGAATGTTTTCGCGGTATCGACAAGCCTAGTCACACTTTCGGGTTCCCAGTCGTTTACAGCCGTTGACACAAACCCTAGGTCCATTCCGGAGCCGGCCAACTTCGTTGCGGGTAGCTTAGTGGGGTGGCCCCCTGAAATATTTCTAAATCCTGTGATCGCTTTGTCGTGAATGCCTCATTGGGTTTTGAGTTGGTTTTTCCGAGGTTGATCGAGTGTGTGTTGCTATTTGTGCACCCCTGCAGGGTAAAACTTTCTGAAAGCCGTGTCCGCGGTTATGGACGACTTGGAGCACAGTATCTCGATCATAGACAAGCATAACTAAAGTAGTGCTATAAATTTGACTTAATATATGTGACTAGTAATTCAGCTTCACTACAATGGAATGGATAATAAAAATGCCAACAACTGGTGGACCTGTGGTGATCTGTGTCATACTATACCTGCCTAGTAAGTATTGCAACTCCAAGGGAATGTGATAAAAGTGCCAACAACTGCTGGGTTTTGGGTTTCCTCGGGACAACTATATCTGACTAGTAAATGTTCCAACTACAACGGAATGTTAACTAAAACTGCCCACTACTTATGCTATCAGGAGGACTCATGCTACCTATATCTGATTAGTAATTGCTGCAACTATAACGGAATGAGTAAAATTGCAACTGTGTGAGTTCCTTGGTCTGACTTCCTCGTTTGGTCTCGAGGGGGAAATACCAGGATGGGTTTGTTTGGTGTTAGCTTCAGGGTGGATTCGAATAGGTCTTTCTTATCCCTCTCCGATCACCGCCAATTGTATCGAGTCTCTATAGGTTGTTTAGTGCCGCTGCGCTGCCGCTTCAGCCCACCATACCTATGTAGGCGAGAGCCACCGAATTCTAGCCTCGCCGTGTACTGGCCTCAGTACTGACGCTCCTCTTTTTCCTTTGCCCTTTGTCGGCACCCCTTTTGTTTTAGCAGGTTCCGACGTCGTTAGCAGGGTTACCCTTCCGGCTTGGCCTGGGCAGGGTTATGGACGCCATTGGTTATTCTTCAGGGCTCTTAAGCCAATTTGCATCTTGTCCGTAGTCGGAGGCTGTATCGTTTTCCAGGTGATTTGGATCTTTGTATGGTATATCTGTACTCTTGACTCTTGGAGTCGTGTTGTATATATATATCTGTTCTGTGGGTCCCATCGAGGACTGTTGTGTAATGGTATTACTTTGTTTTCCACCCGCACGAAAGTGCCTGGTGGGCGTCCTTGAATCGTTTCTATGCGGGTTTGGCGGAAAGAGATAAAACTTGCATAGGACCGATTTGAGGGTGTTACAGAGTGGTATCAGAGCTCAGCAGTTGCGATACCCCACAAGTCCAGCCTGTAGGATAACCTAGCTAATGGGCGAAGTAGAGTGTCCAAACTATTTTGCAAAATTGGTTGGATAGCTCTGATTAGGTCTGTTTTACTCCTTACCCCTCTGGTAACCTCCTCTTACCTCTGCGTGTTTTGAATCTGCTCTCTTCCCTTTCTTCGAGTCCAGGAATTCTCGTGGTTGGGTTTCCGTCGTACCTTCACGGTTTTGCTTCCTCCTTTGGTAACGGTGCTTCTACATCCGGTCTTGATGCTATCTAAGGAATCCTTCACCTGTTGGACTTCTCTCTGTTCCTACGTTGGAACCCCAAAAACTGCCTAGGATCTATCTATGTGGTAATGCAGAAACGGCCAATGTGTAGAGAATACCCCATACCCTTGTAGACCGTACGCGGTTAACATTCCGAGAGGAACGTGGTTGATGTAGTCGTACTCGTAGCCGACCTCAAGGTCGCGAAGCTCCTCGCAGGTCACCCTTTGCTCCTTCTTCATCGTGCAGCAGCTTCGGCTCACGACATTCAAGCGCCACCAAGTGTTGCGCCTCGTGTCTTCATACACATCCGGTGCACGATGAGACCTCCGGCTCCCCGATCCCACCGGGAGTGCGGAAGTTGATATCCGGCTAGGAATCCCTGCAGCGCAATGGTGTATTGTAGGTGTGCCTTGTTCGCACAGCCCAAACTTGGGGGCATGGTCACAAGGGCTAGAGAGATAGGTAAGGAGGAAGTCAACCAAATGACTTCTCCAAATATTGGTCGTTACGAAAGTAAAGTAGTTTACTTTTCTGTTACTAAGTAGTATAGTAATAGTCATCGTTCAGATGGACGACCTGGTGGAGGCGTCGTGGACTTGGCGTCAAACCAAGGGCAAGATGGAGATCATGCTGGAGCGCTCGATGGATATCAAGGCGCAAGAAGGACCATATCATATCACAATATACATATGATGTTGATATCTGTTTTACATCTTATTGTGTGCTAGTATTTAGATACTCAATGTCAGCAAATAAGATAATCCCTATTTAATTCCAATGTTCTGTGTTCCCCTTGTGTGTGCACCACCAAGAAAGTTCTGTGTTATGAGGCGCCCTGCGGTGAGTAGGGGTCAGACATATCTACGTTCACATACAGTGGGTGTAAGCCATGTTGCATAGCGAATACACACAAGTTAGATTTGGCGAGCCTAGAATGTGCATACATGGCCTCGGAACACAAGAGATCGAAAGATCGAGCATGAGTCACATTGATGATGTGATTGACATTAGTGGATGTCTACCTTTGATACTGCACTGATAGCCATGACGACCGGGGGAGGTGCAGAGGATAGGGACCATGTGATCACTAAAATTGTCCAGGGGATGACAATTTTTAGTGGAGTCCAATTATAAATTGATCTCTTATTATGAACTTAGTCTAGATGTCTGTTTGCAAATATCTTAGTAGATCATGGCCTATTCCATTGAGGTCCTTTGCGACCATGGGAATATATTGCTTAATTTAGAACTTAGCAAAAGGGTCCAACTTCATAGATTGATACCCACTCCTGAGGGATATCCTCGTAAAATGTGATATTCTCTTCTTGATACAATAACCATTAGGAGATAATTCGATGACTCCAGAATGTTTGTGTTTTCTCCATAATCATCCAATAATCCATTCTCCATTTGATGGAGAGTTGGACTACATTTTGTATTCTACAGAATAAGGCACATAGAGTATGAGCCGTTGGATGGGTTTTCGTCCATCATGGATGGAAAAGAGAATGTTTGGAAAAACACTTAGCAATCTTGCAAGAGAGTTGGGAACTGTTAGAAGGGCTTGATTACAATAGGAGGTCATGAATGAAAAGGGTATATGTAAGATATACAAAATTATAAATGTGGTTCTTGCAAAAACTCGTTGCAGTTTGCAAAGTATTTGATACTTGTCCTGTTTTGTGAAAACAGGAGGATCTGCTTGAGAATTGGTGTTTTTGAGGCAACATGACTTGATGATGGCAAGGAAAAAAGTTGATGGCCGACATTACCTCTTCCCTCAAATTTTTTCATTTGGATTAGTGGACTTGAATATAAATTTGTAATCCCTGTTTGTGTGTCTTGCTTTTGGCGAGACGATTATTCATATGAACAAGTTACAAGCCAGTTTGTACTATTCTTATGAACAATACCTTATGGTCACATTATGATTATAAATAAGTTATTCTCATCACTATGTTAATGATAATGGTTTAAACATTTATAAAGGATTAGAATGCTAAAAGATATCCAAAGTTTAATAATGAGATGACACTATAGTTTAAGTCATTTTGGTTATGACATGTCCTTAATGAAGATCGGGGTCCTAGATGCTTAATCTAGAGACTTTGGAAAACCATGCCTTGTTGGGTAGAATGACTAAAACTCCGCATTCTGGTAAAACAGTGATATGTAAAGAAATGTTGAAACTTATACATAGTGATGTATCATATTTTCAACAAGTAGTGGAAATCATTTGTTAATTGTGGACTTAAGTGAATAAGCGTATTTTCTTAATGAAACAAAAGATTGAAATGATTTGAATTGTTCAAATGAGTTCACAACAAAAGGAGGATATTGAAATTAACAAGAATATGAAGTCTCTTTGATTTGATCGACACGACTAAAGTATTCAAGTTAATTTTAGCATAAAATGGATTTGTGAAAGATGTTTCACAAATTATGATAATTGGACGAATTCAATGTGTGTTGAAATGTCTAAACATCATAATCATTTTGTATTAGATACATATTATCTCTTATCGGGGTTATAGTTATCATTTAGAATTAGAGATCAAAATAAGCAAACACTCATTTGAAATACAAAGGAACATCTAAAGATTCGTGGAAACAACACCATACGTGTTATGGCAAGTTCGAGTTTCTGGAGATTTCAAGAAGTCGAAGTCGTGGCGAATAAACAAGACTTTGTAAAGCATTCTTAGGAAGCTATGAATGCATCTTTCACAAAAGGGCAAACCTTCTGTAGTCCAAAATTGACGTGTCTTGATGAAGATACAAGTGGAAGAAAGTAAAAGATCAAAACAAGGTATTTGACCTTACCTCCGAATTGTTGAGTGGCGCAGCGGAATTTGTTTCGTGAATCCAAACTCTACACATAGAGGAGAAACTTTTGATTATGATCATAAAGTTTCAAGGGAATACTTTTACTGAAGAAGGTATGATTCAACTATATATTCTACAAGTTTGTGGAATTATATTGTTGATTCACTTGTCATTTTTTGAACAAGACATACCTACAAATTACAAAGAAGCGTGATGGACCTGAGTGCGAGAAATGACTAGGAGTCATAAAATCCTATATTAAGTTACATTGCAAAGTAATATGTTACTGGATCTTATTAAAGTAAAGAAGTTTACTTGATATTTCTGAATGACTGCAAAGTCATAAGATGGAAATGAAACTTAATGAATGACAAAAAGCTCGATTTGTCACAAGATTGGACAAATTCAAGGAGTTGACTACAACAGTAGTGATGCTTAAGTCTTTTGGATTTACACTAGAAATATATGGATATTGAAGTCTCAAAATTGGAATTCTCAAATTGATGATGATCAAAGTTTTTTGGAATGTCCAAGATTATCGAGAGGGCCTAGATTTGAGTGGGAGCAAATCAGCTTGGCTAAATCATAATATGTAGCTGACATATTTTGAGTGGGAGCTAAGTGAAATCCCTAGATCTCAAACATGAATGTCATATTTGAGTGGGAGCATGAAATCATTCTGGGATATGTGGACGACATATATGAATGATGTGAGTGGTGTTAAAAATATTCAAATAGGTAAATAAGGATGAAGTTGAAGTTATTAAACAAGAAAATCTATCAAGATAGATTAGTGAGTTTAATAAACACTGAATGTCGAATGCTTCCTAGACTTGATTCTGAAAGATGTTCAGAATGTCCTAAGACAAGATTCTGAAGAAGCTCATAATGGAACAAGGTAAGAAAGAAGTTCTTGCTGTATGAAGCATTGAGTTAGTATTGCAACTATGGTTGAAAGAAAGAGATGCATTGCATCTCCTATGCCTCAGTCGTAGGTTCTTCCATACAACCATGTTGTATACTCGACGTAATGTGACCCGAAGTTCTGGTTGGTAGAACAAAGTCTTAACTGTAAGAACGTGTCTTTAAGTGATTCCTAAGTTGATCACTAAACCAGAATTAAGTTTATACTTAAATGGCAAGAAACAAAGTAAGTGGCATAGTTGCATTTCATGCACTAGGATCTACATAGATATATAAGTATAAAAGCTCCATCTGATGTGATGTATAATGTTATGGCCGGGTGATACGTCCATTTTGCATAACTATTCTATGTCATAATTCACTATTATCCATTAATATATTTCATATTAAGAGGTGATACTTATGTTATTTCATCTGTTTTTGCATGGTTGATGACTTTTGGAGCATGGACTGCTGCAGTCAGGATTCTGATGGAAAAGGTGTTGTTTGGAGGCAAAATTCGCGAAGATCAGAAAATCCGGGAAAATATACGGAAAGTCCTATTTTCCCAGAAAACGAAGCCAGAAGGAGGAGTGGAGATGGGCCACAGGGGGCCCACACCACCCCTTGGTGCGGGCCAGCCTAGGCCGTGCCACCAGGTGGTGTGGCCTCCCTGGTCCACCCCTGGCTCTCCCCTCTAGCGTATATAATCCTCCCAAAACCCCAATACTCGCAGAGCGACCACAGAAAGATTCTGCCGCCTCTGTGGGGCGGAAAACACCTAGAGAGAAAGATCTCTCCGGCAGACAGATTTCTGCCGGGGGAATTCCTTCCCGGAGAGGGGAGATCGTCGCCATCAACACCACCATCAAGCTGGGCTTCATGGGACCATCATCACCATCTACATATTGCTGTAACAATTGGGTTAAATCTTGCATAGTTCTTAGGGAAAACTTTCCCGGTGTTGATTACTCTTCGTAGTTGATGCTATTGACTGAACCGTTGAATTATTGTTTATGTTCAGATTGTTTGTAGGGTTTCGTAGCATGGAAAACAAAAAATTTCTACCGCATACAAACAAACAAGCCAAGATCTATCTACTAGATTGTATCAACGAGTCGATGGAATAACTCACCCTCGAAGATTCCAAAGTGTTTAACGAGAGCAGATTCTCGTGGGTGATGTAGTCGTACTCTTTCCGATCTCAAGATCGCGTAGAGGATCCTTCCGGCACTGCGTTCTGGCAGCGCTCCCGCAGTCGGTCACACGTTCGGTACTCGACGAAGACCTTCCTCTCCCTTGTTCCAGCAGGCAGCGGAGGTTGTAGCACTCTCCTCGCGATTCCAGCAGCACAACGGCGTGGTACCGGAAGTAGAGGGGAGATCTCGCAGGGCTTCGCCTTAAGCCGGAGCGAGTATGGTGGAGTATGAGAGAGATCCTCGGCGATCTAGGTTTTAGACACACCAAGGAGGAGGTGCTAGAGCCGGCGGCTAGGGTTTGGGGCACCCCAAGTCGGCGGCTAGGGCAACCCTGGGAGGTGGCGGCAGCAGCAGGAGGTGGTGGCGCCAATCTAGGGTTTTGGAGGAGAGGTACTTGTGTGTTAGGAGGGGCAGCCCTGCCCCTCCCTTTATAGGTGGGAGGCGCGGCCAAGGGGAGGGGAGTCCCTCCCCAACTCGGCTTGGAGGTGGGCCGGCGGTTGGAGGAGGGAATCCCTCCCCAACTCGGTTTCCCACTCCTCCTCCTCTTTCCAAAACTTGCCGTTTGACTTTCAAACTAGCCGTTTGACTTTTCAATTTAGGATTTAAATAAACCCTTTATTTTGGACAGCAATGACACCTAGTACATGATGCAATCATTCCAACTTACAATGACACATTCATGTACCCTTCCCCCCCCCCCCGGAGTGCCGGACATTCCGGAACCTTCTAGAATGTTCCCGATGAAAACACCAGAACCATTCCCCAACTCCGAAACGGGACTTTCCTTATATGAATCTTATTCTCCGGACCATTCCGGATCTCCTCGTGATATCCCGGATCCCATCCGAGACTCCGAACAACATTCGGTCTCTTTCTCATCATTCCATAACTACTCAAACAACGTCGAATCCTTAAGTGTGTCTCCCTATGGTTCGTGAATTATGCGGACATGATCGAGACACTTCTCCGAACAATAACCAATAGAGAAATCTGGAAATTCATATGGCTCCCACATATTTCTATGATTACTTTGTGATCGAATGAACCACTTACATACGATATCAATTTCCCTTTGTCTCACGATAGTTTACTTATCCGAGGTTATGATCGTCGGTATCTCTGCATACCTAGTTCAACCTCGTTACTGATAAGTACTCTTTTCTCGTTCCCGTGATATGTGATCCCTTGTGAGTCCAGTCACATGCTTGCAAGCTAATTGGCTGACATTTCACCGAGAGGGCCCAGAGTATATCTATCCGTCATATGGATGGACAAATCCCACTCTTGATCCATGTGTTTCAACCAATACTTTCTGAACACTCAATGCCACCTTTATAGCCACCCAGTTATGGTGTGGTGTTTGATGTCATCAAAGCATCCATCCGGCAAAGGTGATATGCATGATCTCATGGTCGAAGGAATCAGATAACTATGTATCAGAAAGCATATAGCAATTGAACTATTAAAATGACTTGATCTTTATGCTACGCTTATCTATAGGAGTATGTCCACCATATCATTCTCCTAACGATATGATCTTGTTGTTAATAACATCTCAATGTTCATGATAGGAAACCACAATCATCTATTAACCAACAAGCTAGTATTATATAGAGGCTTTACTAGGGACTTCAAATTAAGTTTACAAATCACACAAGTATTAATGTTTCCTTGTTAATACTATTATAGCATGAATATAAACATTCATCATAAACACAAAGATATAATAATAACTACATTTATTATTGCCTCTAGGGCATATCTCCAACATTGTTATACATCATTATTCCATCCTGATCATGATCCATATGATGTCTTGTGAGTAGTTCGTTTTGTTCTTGAGGACATGGGAGAAGTCATGTTGTTAGTAGTGGAGTGATGGCTCTGTGTATGGCTCCAGAAAAATGCTGGAGCGGTGTTGATGTAGATGTCGTTGGGAACCCCAAGAGGAAGGTATGATGAGCACAACAACAAATTTCCCTCAGTATGAAACCAAGGTTTAATCGAACCAGTAGGAGCAAGGAAACACCCCAACGGTGTTACTAGCTGAGCTTTGGTAGGGCGCACTACCGGTGCTAGTAGCAACGTGGAGACCTGCACAATACAACCACAGAACTTTGTCCCCAACTTGCGATGAGGTTGTCAATCTCACCGTGTTTTGCGGAAAACAAAGGATTAAACGTATCGAATGGAAAGAAGTAATAGTTTGCAGAAAGTAAACACAAAGCAGTAACAGTTTATAGATTGTATGTAAAGAAAAGGACCGGGATCCATAGTTCACTAGAGGTGGCTCTCCTTAAGATAGATAACATGCTGGGTGAACAAATTACAGTGGGGCAGTTGACAACCATCGAGAAAGCAATACATTCATATACTAATCATCTTAACTCCTTTGAGATTCGATTGGGCATTACAACATTATACATAGACCGCCATCCAACTGCATCTATGACTAATAATCCACCTTCAGGTTATCATCCGAACCCCCTCCATTATTAAGTTGCAAGCAACAGATTATTGCTTTATGAACTGCGTGTAAAGTAAACAATACGATTGTTCTATGAACAAAGGTTTGTTGTTTTCTCCCTAGTAGCAACAACACATCTAGTACCTTAGAGATTTCTGTCACTTCCCCAGATTACCAGAGGCATGAACCCACTATCGAGCATAAATACTAACTCTTGGAGTTGCTAGCATCTACTTGGCCAAGATAACTACTAACAACGGAAAGCATGCAAGATCACAAATAACAAAGACATGATAGAATCAATAATCAATATGAAATAGCATCTCAATATCCATCGGATCCTCGCAAACACAACATGTATGATTACAAATAGATGATCTTGATCATGAACGGAGCTCACAAGATCTAGACATGAAAGCACAAAGGAGGAGAACTAGCCATCTAGCTACTACATGGATCCGTAGTCCAAGGATGAACTACTCACGCATCACACCGGAGGCTTCTATGGTGATGAAGAATGCCTCTAGGGTGAATTCCCCTCTCCGGCAGGGTGCCGGGAAGAGCTTCAGATCCCTCCCGATCTAGGGATGGAGATGATGGCGGCTACAGACTCTTTCGTGGATTTTTGATCGGGCACTTAGGGTTTTTGTCCCGAGGGCAATATATAGGCAGAAGGGGAGGCCGAGGGGGTGCCAGGGGCCACCACACCACCCCTTGGCGTGTGCCAAGCCTGGCCGCGCGGCCAGGTGGTGTGGACGGCCTCTGGCCCCTCTCCGTCTCATATTCTGGCATCTGATGACTTCCGGAAAAATAGGCACTTTGGCTTTTGTCCTGTCCAATTCCGAGAATATTCATTTTCTGACTTTCCTGGAACCAAAAATAGCAGAAAACAGGCAGCTGGCACTGTGTCTCTTGTTAATAGGTTAGTCCAAGAAATCATATGAAAAGTACTCCAAAGTGTGGACAAAACACAAGAAAGTGGATAAAACCAAGCATGGATCATCAAAAATTATAGATACATTTGCAATGTATCAACATCCCCAAGCTTAACTCCTGCTCGTCCTCGAGTAGGTAAGTGATAAAAAGAAAGAATAAATTTTAACGTGACATGCACCATCAAAGACTTGATCAAAGTATTTGTAAAACATTCAAAGCTGGGATCATAGTACTTCAATCATAACATGAAAGACAAAGTTCTAGCAATAAGCAAAGAAACTATGATGCAACATGAAAAGGCACAAACAAAAGATTCATGAATAACAATGCTTTGCAAGACGTTTGTTTGTTTCACATAAAGAAAACATAGCATAATAGTATTTAGCTTTTCCCCCAATAGAGTAGCAAATATAAATGCATAGGACACCTTCAAAGTTCATAAGAGTGACTAGATACAAATAGTTTAAAACAAGCAATATCAAGTTATGCATCAATCAACTAGTCTTGGGACAATGCACATAGAACTAAGAATGACCACTATGCTCTCAAAGTAGGTGCATAAAGGTAGAAGATGGAGACTCAATATAATGGTGGAAGAAAGGCCTTTTTATAAAAGGAAGTAGGGATTCAAGTCTCATAAAGAGCTTCCAAAAATTATGGTACTTATAGCTTTCAGCTCTCATTGCCCCTATCATAAGCATCTTGAAGTGATTAAGGTTAAAGTGAACAAACTATGGTGTACATGCTTGACGAAGTATAAGTTAGAAATCTCATGTCCCTTGTATACGAGGGCCGCTCCTCATGCTACTCAAGTTTAGTCACCGGTAAGTTCTTGTCATCGTAAGTACATGTGTATCATAGAGAACCGCCAACGGGGTACCCCTTGTCCGATGATACGGAAGAATCCCCATATCAAAATGACAAGGCAAGCAGACAACGAGCATCTCAGCATTCTTCTTATTTACCATGGGAATATGGTGCTTTTTTCTCTCTTTCCTCTTTTCATAATATCTCATTTTTTCTTTTTCTCTTTTTTCTCAATATAGGACTCTTTTTTATAAGAAGAATGCTTCATAGACAGCTCATTATGGTTACGCTGCAGGTTTCCACCATGTCAGCATGGATTAGACCAGCGGCCCAGGCGTTTCTCTAACACATATACCTAACTCCATGGACTTACAAGCTCCCCTTTCATTTCACACCAACGACATCCATATACAAAAGAGCATGATATCAACTAGGTACAAGTACCAAGCGCAATGTTGAAAGCGTTCCCCATGAAAGCATGGTTCTGCTAATTCCCAACAAATAAGTGCAAGCATATACACCATAGACGACACAATGGTTCAAGTTTATTAAGGGCAAGAAAAGTAAAGTGTGCCATCAAGTTCGTCAGAGCTTTAATCACTACTTTTCTCATAACAAGTTTAATTTGGAAGGTAAACAAAAGCATGAATATACTTGGAATAGCATAAGCTAGTAGGTAGGTATGGTGGACTCTTTGGAATAACTAGGTTTAAGGAGTTGGATGCATGAGTGGAACTCATACTTGGTTGTGGAGGCTAGCAAAAGACTAGGAGCGACAAACTAAGATAGCAATAATGGCCATAATCATGCAGAGCGACAAAGCATCATTGATCAAAGCATAAAGTGATACTACAAGTTGAAAACTAGAGTATCATAAAGTCTATGGTGACTTGAGATAGTCATAACATGGTGTGAGCATGCGCCAAGTCAACCCAAATAAAACATCAAAGGAGAATACCATTATACTATGCTTTAATATGCTAAAACAACGCATGATTCATCCAAGGCACATTAAGAAATCTCAATTGTTTATAACAAGTCATGCTATATCAAAAAATACTAAGCATAAAGCCAAAAAAATATCAAGCATGGCATGATAGAGCATAGGCCACAGTAAAAAACGAGCTCTTTTTACCACATAAGCATGAACTTTCCTACTCTTTTCCAAACCAAACCAAACTATTTGCAAACCAATGTATGAAAGAGGGGGTCCAACCAATTTATTCAGCAAACTAAGCAAACCAAGGCAAACAAAAAACCAAAACAAAAACGAAAAAGAAGACGCTCCAAGAACAACACAACTGTGCATGAAACAATAAAAATGAAGCGTTTGGAAGAAACCTGTGATTTTTATTGATGAAGAGGGGGATGCCTTGGGCATCCCCAACCTTGACGCTTGTACTTCTTGGATATTTCTTGGGGTGACACGCGTGGCATCCCCAAGCTTGAGATTTAGTCTATCCTTCATCTCATTACTCATTCCTTCCATACACCTGAAAATTTTCCGTCATACAAAACTTCACACAATCTTTATTAGCAACATTAGTTCACTCAAGATAAATAAGTCTTAAGGTTCAGTTCTAACACCAAATAAACTTGCATTAGAACACTAGCTACTGTAGCACTTCCCTCAAAAAGCTCAATTCCCCAAAAGAACTCAAAAAGGAACCAACAAGAAGCAAATGCAGAAAATGGCCAAAATCTGTCAAAACAGACCAGCAGGTAAATACGATTTTTTTCGAAGACCTTCTGTTGCTCAAATCAAAAAGTGTTGAACTAACGAAAGTTAGATAACAACCTGGGGCAGAATCACAAAAATTTACGTCTCAAAAATACGTTCAGAGATTTTACACGAATTTTTACGGTGAAGCACAGAAATCTGTTTTGGGACAGCAACTTTCCCAATCATTACTTCTCTCTCATTAGAGGTTACTCTTGGCACAAAAAGCAAATAAAAAGGATAAGGAGCGGTTATTACTGAAGTAATAACTTCCAAGACTCATCTAAAACTTTTGGGTTATCTCCCAATAAGTACTTTTCTTTAACGCCTTTAAGTTAGGCATAAGAAGCAAGAAAGAATCAAGTGTTCTCAAATGAAGAAGCATTAAAACCAAATTTCTTGCCCTTACCTCTCTTACTTTTATTCTTAACCTTGGGGAAAATATGATTGTTTGGTGGAGAAGAAAGGTGCATGGTCCCCTTTCCCATATCTAATATTGCTCCAAGGAGTTCTAATAGGGACCTTCCAAGTGTAATTTGTCCTTTTCCTGCACATTCAATAACAAGATAATCAATAGAAATCATTTTCCTAAGGATCTTTGTAAACACTCCTTCAGCTATTCCAAGAGATAATATGGTAGTATTATTAGCAAGAGATATTTCTTTTCCTCCTTCGGTAAGTCCCCAAGTATTCAAAGATTCATAAATATCTTTGGGCATAAGACAAAATTCAGACATGATATCACAGCGGGCTTGAAAAGTTTCAGTGTTTATCTCAATCTTTACTGTAGGGAGCCACTTTGATGGTTCAGAATTTATTGGGACATAATTGTGATGCTCCCTAAGCACATTATAGCAATCTTTTAAGCTAGTAGTGCTAGTCTCAAGAGTGTCCAATCTAGCAAATATTTTTGCGAAAGAAATATCAGTTTGGCTAGGCATGTTGTAAGTGAGGATCAATTTCTTTATAGCATTTATAGCATCATCCTCATTACATTGGAGGAAATCTCCTCCCACAACATCATCTAAAGCATATCTATAGCAAAGAGCAATTCCAAGGTAAAAACTACTAAGGAACAAGCTTTGAGTCATTTTAGGCTCAGTTTTTTCATGTAGATCAGAGATTCTAGACCAAGCTTCCTTAAAACTTTCCTCAATTCCTTGTTTAAAAGTGAAAATCATTTCCTCGGGTGGCATAGTGATTGGAGCAAGGCTAGACATAGTGGCAACTTAAGAAATGAACTAATTTGTTTTGTGTTTTCAAATAAGAAAGCAAACTAGTAAAACTAATTTTTTTGTGTTTTTGATAAGAAAACAAGCAAAGAAAGCAAAAACAAACTAAGCAAAACAAAAATAACAAAGTAAAGAGATTGGTTATGAGGGACTCCCCTTGTGAAGATGTCCTTGACTCCCCGGCAATGGCGCCAGAAAAATGCTTGACGGCTCTGTGTATGGCGCCAGAAAAATGCTGGAGCGGTCTTGATGTAGAGCTCGTTGGGAACCCAAAGAGGAAGGTATGATGAGCACATCAGCAAGTTTCCCTCAGAATGAAACCAAGGTTTAATCGAACCAGTAGGAGCAAGGAAACACCCCAAAGGTGTTACTAGCTGAGCTTTGGCAGGGCGCACTACCGGTGCTAGTAGCAACATGGAGACCTGCACAACACAACCACAGAACTTTGTCCCCAACTTGCGATGAGGTTGTCAATCTCACCGTGTTTTGCGGAAAACAAAGGATTAAACGTATCGAATGGAAAGAAGTAATAGTTTGCAGAAAGTAAACACAAAGCAGTAACAGTTTATAGATTGTATGTAAAGAAAAGGACCGGGATCCATAGTTCACTAGAGGTGGCTCTCCTTAAGATAGATAACATGCTGGGTGAACAAATTACAGCGGGGCAATTGACAAACATTGATAAAGCAATACATGCATATACTAATCATCTTGACTCCTTTGAGATTCGATTGGGCATTACAACATTATACATAGACCGCCATCCAACTGCATCTATGACTAATAATCCACCTTAAGGTTATCATCCGAACCCCCTCTAGTATTAAGTTGCAAGCAACAGATTATTGCTTTACGAACTGCGTGTAAAGTAAACAATACGATTGTTCTATGAACAAAGGTTTGTTGTTTTCTCCCTAGTAGCAACAGCACATCTAGTACCTTAGAGATTTCTATCACTTCCCCAGATTACCAGAGGCATGAACCCACTATCGAGCATAAATACTAACTCTTGGAGTTGCTAGCATATACTTGGACAAGATAGCTACTAACAACGGAAAGCATGCAAGATCACAAATAACAAAGACATGATAGAATCAATAATCAATCTGAAATAGCATCTCAATATCCATCGGATCCCCGCAAACACAACATGTATGATTACAAATAGATGATCTTGATCATGAACGGAGCTCACAAGATCTCGACATGAAAGCACAAAGGAGGAGAACCAGCCATCTAGCTACTACATGGATCCGTAGTCCAAGGATGAACTACTCACGCATCACACTGGAGGCTTGCATGGTGATGAAGACGGCCTCTAGGGTGAATTCCCCTCTCCGACAGGGTGCCGGGAAGAGCTTCAGATCCCTCCCGATCTAGGGATGGAGATGACGGCAGCTACAGACTCTTTCGTGGATTTTTGATCGGGCACTTAGGGTTTTCGTCCCGAGGGCAATGTATAGGCGGAAGGGGAGGCCGAGTGGGTGCCAGGGGCCACCACACCACCCCCTGGCGCGGGCCAAGCCTGGCCGCGTGGCCAGGTGGTGTGGCCGGCCTCTGGCCCCTCTCCGTCTCATATTCTGGCATCTGATGACTTCTGGAAAAATAGGAACTTTGGCTTTTGTCCCGTCCAATTCCGAGAATATTCATTTTCTGACTTTCCTAGAACCAAAAACAGCAGAAAACAGGCAGCTGGCACTGTGGCTCTTGTTAATAGGTTAGTCCAAGAAATCATATGAAAATTACTCCAAAGTGTGTACAAAACACAAGAAAGTGGATAAAACCAAGCATGGATCATCAAAAATTATAGATACATTTGCAATGTATCATGGAGTTGTGTTGAGAAAGATTCAATAGTTTGATATTTATGTTGTGGTGTACTTCTTCTAGTGGTGTCATGTGAATGTCGACTACATGACACTTCACCTATATGGGCCTAGGGGAATGCATTGTGTATTTGGCTACTAATCGTAGGGGTTTCCGGAGTGACATAAACCTGAACCCCCGTTAGGAAACCATTGCACAAGGGACGTGAGGGTCTTAGAGTTTAAAGCTGTGGTTAAGTTTCTACATTAATTACTTTCTTGTAGTTATGGATGTTTGCAAGGGGTATAATCACAAGTATGTATTAGTCCTAGGAAGGTCAGTACATTAGCACAGGTTCACCCACACAACACTTAGCAAACTAAAGAAGATTGATCAACTATATGAAGCGAAAGCACTTGACGGTATTCCCATGTGTCCTCGAGAACGTTTGGTCATCTTAAGTAATACAACCGGCTTGTCCTTTGCTGAACAAAGGATTGGGACACTTGCTGCATTTATTCTTATTGTCTTTTATTTACTCGTACTTTATTTACTTCCATTATCAAAAAAACCTAAAAATCCGTTTGCTAAGTATTTGCAGAGAATTCCTGATCCATACCACTAGCCAGCACCTTCTGCTCCTCATTGGTTTCGACACTCTTACTTATCAAAAATACTGCGATACACCCCCTATACTTGTGGGTCATCAAGACTATTTTCTGGCGCCGTTGCCGGGGAGTGAAGCGCTATTGGAGAGTCGAACTGGTAAAGGAAACTTCTATTGTGAGTATTGTTTACTTCTGTTAGTTGCTTTATTTTCGTTATGGATAATTCGCTGAGTTTCTTATTTGGTAATGCTACTACCACTACTAAGGTAGTAGATGAACCACCACCTGCTGAGAATGATGCTTGTAAAATACCTACAAGAATTATTGATCGTGTTATGGATAACTACTATGTTGGGGATGGAACTGTCCATCCCGGTGATCATTTGCTCTTTATACACGAATTATGCGGGTTGTTTAAGTGTGCAGGTATTACTATAGATCAAGTTAAGAAGAAGTTATTCTCATTATCACTAAAAGGAAGAGCTAACGAATGGTATAAGTTGTTGAAGAATGGTCAAGCTCTTGAATGGGAGGAAATAGTACCTCTCTTTTATTCAAAGTTTTATCCTCCTAGTGAAATTCATAAAGATCAGAATCAAATATACAAATTTTGGCCTCTTGATGGAGAGAGTACAGCTCAAGCTTGGGGGAGATTGAAGTTACTTATGCTTAAATGCCCCATTCATGAGCTCCCCAACAATATTATTATCAATAACTTTTATGCAAGGCTTTCTCTTCATGATAAGGATTTATTGGATGCTTCTTGTGCTGGATCATTCACTGGCATGGAAGAAGAAGCTAAATGGGATCTTCTGGACCGTATTCAAGATAATGCTGAAGCATGGGAAAATGACAAAGGTAGAAAGTCAGGTATAAAATATGATTATGAATGCATTGAATCTTTTATGGGAACTGATGACTTTCAAAATATTAATAATACTTATGGTCTTGATTTAAAAGTTATTACAAATTTCTTTAAGGCTTTTGCTTCTTATATTGAAATCCCAAAAGGGGGATGGAGCAAGTACCATGCGCCTTATAAATATATTGTTGACTGTGTTCCTGTTGGGAGTACTGAGTTTTACACTATTGATCACATCTTACCTGAACTTTATATCGAGAAACCCTTCTCGGATAAGGTAAAGGACCATCCTATGATAACTATTCTAATCACTAAAAGTGCGAAGAGAACTGTAAAACCTGATGAACAAATAAACATTGAACCTGTTGTAGCAATTGTGAAAGACCTTGTCACTAAAAGCGTAGAAGATGGACACATAGTCTTTTGCGAGGATGCTTCTAATATTGTTTCGCATCCTAATAGAACTAAAAAAGCTAGTGTCCCTGTGCTTTCTGTTAGAATTGGTGATCATTGCTATTATGGTTTATGTGATATTGGCGCAAGTTCTAGTGCTATTCCTTATGAGCTTTACAAAGAAATTATGCATGAAATCATCCCCTGTGAATTGGAAGAGATTGATGTGGTTATTCATCTTGCTAATAGAGAGACCATCTCTCCAATTGGTATTGTACGGGATGTGGAAGTTCTTTGTGGTAAGATTAAGTATCCTGCTGATTTTCTAGTACTTGGTTTAGCTGCTAGTAAAACTTATCCTATCATTTTGGTAGACCTTTCTTGAGTACTTGTGGAGCTATTATAGATTGCAAAAGGGAGAAAATCTTGACTAAGTTTGATGGGGAATCTTATGAGTTTAATTTTTCGAAATTTACTAAAGAACCTTGTGAAGAGGAAACCCATAATGAGGATTTTAGAGTTGAACAACTTGCTTCTATTTCTCTTGATCCTAACAATGCTTTGCATCAATTTATGGAAGATCATGAAAGTGAAATCTTCATGGAAGAAAGGAATGAGATTGACGAGATTCTCCGTAATCATCCTAAGATGCTTAAGCATAACTTGCCTGTGGAAGATTTGGGTACCACATTGCCACCTAAAAAGGATCCAGTCTTCGATCTAAAGCCCTTACCCGATGATCTTAAATATGCTTACATTGATGATAATAAGATATATCCTGTTATTATTAGTTCTAAACTTTCAGGGAAGGAAGAAGAAAGGTTATTGGAGATACTGAAGAAACACCGAGGGGCTATGGGCTATACCCTGGATGATTTAAAAGGGATTTCTCCTACTATATGTCAGCATGCTATCAATATAGAACCAGATGCGAAGCCAGTAGTAGAGCACCAACGATGTTTAAATCCTAAGATGAAGGAAGTTGTAAGAAATGAGGTATTGAAAATCCTTCATGCTGGTATTATTTACCCTATTGTTGATAGTGAATGGGTTAGTCATGTTCATTGTGTCCCTAAAAAGGGAGGTATTACTATTGTGCCTAATGATAATGATGAGCTTATTCCCCAAAGAATAATAGTATGCTATAGGATGTGTATCGATTTCAGAAAGGTTAACAAAGTTACTAAGAAAGATCATTACCCACTTCCTTTTATTGATCAAATGTTAGAAAGATTGTCTAAAAAGACTCATTTTTGTTTCCTTGATGGATACTCTAGGTTTTCTCAAATTGCTGTTAAACAACAAGATCAAGAAAAAACTACCTTTACATGCCCTTACGGAACCTATGCTTATAGACGTATGCCTTTTGGTTTATGTAATGCCCCTGCTACTTTCCAAAGATGCATGTCTGCTATCTTTCATGGTTTTTGTGAGGAAATTGTGGAAGTGTTCATGGATGATTTCTCTATCTATGGAACTTCTTTTGATAATTGTCTGCACAACCTTGATAAAGTTTTGCAGAGGTGTGAAGAAACTAATCTTGTTCTTAATTGGGAGAAATGCCACTTCATGGTTAATGAAGGGATTTTCCTTGGGCATAAGGTTTCCGATAGAGGCATAGAAGTGGATAGGGCTAAAGTCGAGGCAATTGAGAAAATGCCCTGCCCAAGAGACATAAAAGGTATTCGTAGTATCCTTGGTCATGCTGGTTTCTATAGAAGGTTTATTAAAGATTTCTCTAAGATATCAAAACCCCTCACTAATCTTCTTCAAAAAGATGTACCCTTTGTTTTTGATGATGATTGTAAGGAATCTTTTGAAACTCTTAAGAAGGCTTTAACTATAGCTCCTATCGTTCAACCACCTGATTGGAGCTTACCCTTTGAAATAATGTGTGATGCTAGTGATTTTGCTGTAGGTGCTGTCCTTGGGCAACGTATTGATAAAAAGTTGAACGTTATTCATTATGCTAGTAAGCCTCTTGATGCTTCTCAAAGGAATTATGCAACTACTGAAAAAGAATTCCTAGCTATCGTTTTTGCTTGTGATAAGTTTATACCTTATATTGTGGACTCAAAAGTCACCATTCATACTGATCATGCTGCTATTAAGTACCTTATGACGAAGAAGGATGCTAAGCCTAGGCTTATTAGATGGGTGCTGCTTTTACAAGAGTTTGATCTACATATTGTAGATAGAAAAGGTGCTGAAAACCCTATAGCTAATAATTTATCTCGATTGGAAAATATATCCTTTGACCCTATGCCTGTTAATGATAGTTTCCCAAATGAACAATTGGCTGTGGTAGGGGTAAGCTTGCGAGGGAGCCCTTGGTACGCTGATTATGCTAACTTTATCGTCTCCAAGTATTTGCCTCCAACTTTTACAGCTCAGCAAAGAAGAAAGTTCTTTTATGATTTGAGGCATTATTTTTGGGATGACCCACACTTATATAAAGAAGGAGTGGATGGTATTATGCGAAGATGTGTTCCAGAATATGAACAAAAGGAGATATTGCGTAAATGTCATGGTAGTGCTTATGGAGGACATCATGCAGGAGATAGAACTGCTCAAAAGGTGCTACAATCAGGTTTCTATTGGCCTACCCTTTTTAAAGATGCAAGAAAATTTGTTTTATCTTGTGATGAATGTCAGCGTGTTGGTAATATTTCTAGACGCAATGAAATGCCTATGAACTACTCTCTAGTTATTGAACCCTTTGATTGTTGGGGATTTGACTTTATGGGTCCTTTTCCTCCCTCGAAAGGTTATACTCATATTCTTGTTGCCGTTGATTATGTTACTAAGTGGGTAGAAGCCATTCCTACGAAGAGTGCTGACGGGGAGACTTCTCTAAAAATGCTTAAGGATGTTATCTTTCCTAGGTTTGGAATGCCTAGGTATCTCATGACTGATGGAGGTCCTCATTTCATTCATGGTGGTTTTAGAAAGACCCTTGTTAAATATGATGTTAATCATAGAATTGCTTCATCTTATCACCCCCAAACTAGTGGGCAAGTAGAATTGTCAAATAGAGAAATTAAATCCATCTTGCAAAAGACTGTTAATAGATCTAGAAAAAACTAGGCTAAAAAGTTGAATGACGTTTTATGGGCTTATAGGACTGCCTAGAAAAACCCTATGGGAATGTCTCCTTATAAAATGGTTTATGGGAAAGCTTGTCACCTACCTTTAGAATTAGAACACAAAGCTTATTGGGCAGTTAAACAACTCAATAGAGATTGTAAGCTTGCTGGTGAAAAGAGATTATTTGCTTTAAGTTCTTTAGATGAATGGAGGAGTGAAGCATATGAGAATGCTAGGCTCTTTAAGGAAAAGGTTAAAAGATGGCATGACAAGCGAATACTTAAGAGAGAATTCCATGTTTGTGAGAAGGTTCTATTGTATAGGTCTCGTCTCAGATTTTTTGTAGGGGAACTACTGTCAAAATGGGAAGGACCTTTCGTTATTGAAGAAGTGTACCGCTCATGAGCAATAAAGATTTCTTCTTTAAAAGATAACACTACACAAGTAGTGAATGGGCAGCGACTTAAGCACTATATTACTGGAGATTCTTACAATGAAGATGTTGATGCCTTTCAAGTTATAACTCCAGAAAAATTTATCAAGGACCAAATTCAGAGACCTGCAGAGTCCGTTTTCAAATAGGTAACAGTTCTGGTAAGAAAAGTTCCACAAAAATACTATACAATTATATTTTTGCAGTTTTTAGTCAATAAGGGAAGCTACAAAGTGAAAGAGGGATGGAAACGGAGCTAGGGTGGCTCACACCACCCTGAGGCGCGGGCCCACCCCTAGCCGCGCCACCAGGTGGTGTGGCCACTCCGGACTCCGTCTCCGACCCGTTTTCTCCTAGTACCTTCCTTTTGTTGTGAAACTTCGTAATATATAATCCCCCGGATCCCCCGAGGTTCGTATATGGTGTTTTCGTCGTGTTTTCGTTTCGATCTGTTTCTTCCAGGAACTATCTTTGAAGCTTAGAAGCATAATGGTGTCTGCCAAGGATAAAGGGAAGGAGCCTATGGAGGAAGCTCTCCAAGACCCTAAGCAGGGGCTTGTACCTTTAGTCTCTTGCCCTACATCAACGGAAGCTCTACAAGTCACTAATGAGTTCTGTGATAAGTACCGAGACTTAACGAGGAAGGTGGACATGCTCCAATGGGAGAATAATAGGCTTCACAAGATGCTGGAAGATTTCCTCATGTCAACTAAGAAAATATTACCACCACCACCAAAGGAGTAATTCGTCATCAGGTTTGGCATCCCCTTGGTTTGTTCCAAGCTTGGGGGAGTGCCGTGGTATCACATCACTATCTTCTATCTTTTTACCTTTTTAGTAGAGTCATATCATGAATAGAGAAGTTATCGTATAGGATGGTTTGCATTATGGAAGTGTCCCCTCTCTCGTTAGATATGTATCCCTTGGTGTGAGTTGCCGTTATGGAATATTAGTGAGAAGTTCTATCATTTAATCTTTTTCATATCTCATATTAGTTTTCAATTCATGGTTATATGATTGATCTTGTTGTTAGTATTGGTATCATTTTGGGATCATTAAGTTAATTTAGTTGGTTTTGGCAAACCTAGCTTGGTCAGTAGCAACACTATTTTTGAGATTTGATTGGAAAAGATAAAAGTACTCTAAAGAAATATAATTTCATCATCTTTCTTTCTTGATTTGCTCATAAGTTTAGTATTCTCTAGTTAAGATCTTTTGTGCTTCCAAGGAAGATTTCATGTTTGTTTTTATCACTTGTATGTTTGTTTGTTTCCTTCAACTCTTATACTTGCTACCCAGCCTTGCTAGCCAAAAACCTGTACTGAGAGGGAATTCTTCTCGTGCATCCGATCCTCAAAACCAAAACCTTTGCCATTTGTGTCCACCATACCTACATATTAGCATTATTGCTATTCCAAGTAAATTCTTGTTTTTATCTACCTTCCAAATTAAACTTGTTGTGTGAAAATTAGTGATTAAAGCTCTCACGAACTTGATGGCACACTTTACTTTCTTGCGCTTAATAAACTTGAACCATTGTGCTCACCTATGTTGCATATATGCTTGCGCTTTGTGAGTTGTGAATTAGCAGAACCATGCTGTCATGGGGAACGCTTTCAACATTGCACTGGTACTTTGTACCTAGTTGATATCATGTTCTTTTGTCTATGGATGTCGTCGGTGTGAAATGAAAGGGTAGCTTGTAAGTCCATGGAGTTATGCATGTGTGTTAGAGAAACGCCTGGGCCGCTGGTCTAATCCATGCTGACATGGTGGAAACCTGCAGCATAACCATAACAAGCATCTACGAAGCATTCTTCTTATAAAAAAAGAGTCCGTTATTGAGAAAAAAAAAGAGAAAAAGAAAAAAAGATATGAGAAAAGAGGAAAGAGAGAAAAAAGCACCATATTCCCATGGTAAATAAGAAGATTGCTGAGATGCTTGTTGTCTGCTTGCCTTGTCATTTTGATATGGGGATTCTTCCGTATCATCGGGCAAGGGGTACCCCGTTGGCGGTTCTCTATGATACACATGTGCTTACGATGACAAGAAGTTACCGGTGACTAAACTTGAGTAGCATGAGGAGCGGCCCTCGTATTCAAGGGACATGAGATTCTCAATTTACAACTTGGCAAGCATATCCTCATATTTGATCACTTTAACCTTAATGACCTAAAGATGCCTATGATAGGGGTGATACATTGCAAATGTATCTATAATTTTTGATGCTCCATGCTTGGTTTTATCCACTTTCTTGTGTTTTGTCCACACTTTGGAGTACTTTTCATATGATTTCTTGGACTAACCTATTAACAAGAGACACAGTGCCAGCTGCCTGTTTTCTGCTGTTTTTGGTTCCAGGAAAGTCAGAAAATGAATATTCTTAGAATTGGACGGGACAAAAGCAAAAGTGCCTATTTTTCCAGAAGACTCGAGGATCCAGAATACGAGACGGAGGAGGGATAGGGGCTGGCCACACCCCCCAGGCGCGGGTTGGGCCTGGCCGCGCCAGGGCATGGTGTGGTGGCCCCTAGCACCCCCTCGGTCTCCCTCTTCGCCTATAAGAAGCCTTCTAACCTAAAAACTCCGGGGGGTTCGACGTTTTTCCAGAAGGAGTTCCGCTTCGCCGCCACCACCAGATTCCACGAAACAGTACCAGAAACTCCGTTCTGGCACCCTGCCGAGACGAGGAATTGGAGGAGATCATCGCCATCATCATCACCATCGCTACTCCATCGACCATCCATGTTTCCCCCATCTATGAGTGAGTAATCCCCTGCTGTAGGCTATGGGGATGGTAGGGATTGGATGAGATCGTTCATGTAATGGCATCAGATTGTTAGGGCATGGTGCCTAGTATCTTTTATTAGTGCTTTATGACTTTGTTGCGACTTGTTGTGCTTAATGCTTGTCACTAGGGCCCGAGTGCCATGATTTCAGATCTGAACATATTATTGATTCATTATGATAGTATTGTTTTTGGTCTTATCTACAAGTTGTATACACACGTTGATGTCCGGAACCTATGGCCCCGAAGTGACAGAAATCGGGATAACCGGAAGGGAATGGCTTTGATGTGAGGATCACATGTGTTCACGAAGTGTTAATGCTTTGCTCCGGTGCTCTATTAAAAGGAGCACCTTAATTGTCAGTAGTTCCCTAGAGGCCCCACTGCAAACGGGCTGGCAGGACAAAAGATGTTGTGCAAGTTCTCATTGCGAGCACGTATGACTATATATGGAAAACATGCCTAGGATTATCTAGTACTTGGATGCTTGATCTTATTTATCTGCAATTGCCCTATGTTCTGATTTCTATGTGGATTGTCTTGTCCATGTAACACCCGTCCATCCATCCATATGCCTACCGCACTCGAATCCCACTATTTACTACTTTTGTTACTACTGTCTTTGCTTTACTACTGCTGTTACTTTGCTATTCCTACTACAAAACTATTGCTATTGATAAACTGATGTGAGCAAGATTGTTTCCAGGTGCAGCTGAATTGACAACTCAGTTCTTAAGGCTGATAAATATTCTTTGGCTCCCCTTGTGTCGAATCAATAAATTGGGTTTCACTTCCCTTGAAAATACTGCGATACACCCCCTATACTTGTGGGTCATCAAGGGGCAATGAGAGCTGAAAGCTAATAAGTATCATAATTTTTGGGAGCTCTTTATGAAACTTGAAATCCCTGCTTCCCTCTGCGAAGGGCCTTTCTTTTACTTTTTAGTTGAGTCAGTAAACCTATTCCCTTCTATCTCAGCAAGTATTTTGAGTTGTTGTGTTTCATTCATTCATATGATGATTTATTCAATCATGTTTCTTATGTTCCTTGTTTTGCACATTGCTCTTATCTTGGTGTCTACTACTTTGAAAGCTATCATTGAAAATCAGTTATTTGGGAACTCCAGCAATTTATCAACTATTCTTCGACCAAGAGCTAAGTTTGCCATTACCAATTATGATTTACTTTATGTATCTCTATTGTGTTTCCTTTACTTATTGCAAGATAAGTTATATAATAGTGAGTTGTCTTCTATTATGATCTATGTATTGATGAATGTGATGCTTCTTGTCTGTATTCTTTTATCGACTCTTCACTCCATAAACCTGAGGCCATGTTTATTGAGCTCAGTTTCGCTTGGGGACAAGCGAAGTCTAAGCTTGGAGGAGTTGATACGTCCATTTTGCATCACTATTCTATGTCATAATTCACTATTATTCATTGATATATTTCATATTAAGAGGTGATACTTATGTTATTTCATCTGTTTTTGCATGGTTGATGACTTTTGGAGCATGGACCGCTACAGTCAGGATTCTGATGGAAAAGGTGTTGTTTGCAGGCAAAATTCGCGAAGATCAGAAAATTCAGGAAAATATACGGAGAATCCTATTTTTCCATAAGACGAAGGAAGCTAGAAGGAGGAGTGGAGATGGGCCATAGGGGGCCCACACCACCCCCTGGCGCGAGCCAGCCTAGGCCGCGCCACCAGGTGGTGTGGCCGCCCTGGTCCACCCCTGGCTCTCCCCTTCGGCGTATATAATCCTCCTGAAACCCTAATACTCGGGGAGCGACCATAGAAAGATTCTGCTGCCTCTGCGGGGCGGAAAACACCGAGAGAGAAAGATCTCTCCGACAGACAGATTTCTGCCAGGGGAATTCCTTCTCGGAGAGGGGAGATCGTCGCTATCAACACCACCATCAAGCTGGGCTTCATCAAGATCATCATCACCATCATCATCACCATCAACACCATCAGAACCATCATCACCATCTCCATATTGCTGTAACAATTGGGTTGAATCTTGCATAGTTCTTAGGGGAAACTTTCCCGGTGTTGATTACTCTTCGTAGTTAATGCTATTGAGTGAACCGTTGAATTATTGTTTATCTTCAGATTGTTATACATCAGTATTCCATCTCTGATCATGATCCATATGATGTCTTGTGAGTAGTTCGTTTTGTTCTTGAGGACATGGGAGAAGTCATGTTGTTAGTAGTGGAGTTGTGTTGAGAAAGATTCAATAGTTTGATATTTAAGTTGTGGTGTACTTCTTCTAGTGGTGTCACGTAAACATAGACTACATGACACTTCACCTATATGGGACTAGGGGAATGCATTGTGTATTTGGCTACTAATAGTAGGGGTTGCCGGAGTGACAGAAACCTGAACCCCCGTTAGGAAACCATTGCACAAGGAACGTTAGGGTCTTAGAGTTTAAAGTTGTGGTTAGGTTTCTACCTTAATTACTTTATTGTACTTACGGATGTTTGCAAGGGGTATAATCACAAGTATGTATTAGTCCTAGGAAGGTTTGTACGTTAGCACAGTTTCACCCACACAACACTTAGCAAACTAAAGAAGATTGATCAACTATATGAAGCGAAAGCACTTGACGGTATTCCCATGTGTCCTCGAGAACGTTTGGTCATCTTAAGTAATACAACCGGCTTGTCCTTTGCTGAATAAAGGATTGGGCCACTTGCTGCATTTATCCTTATTGTCTTTTATTTACTCATACTTTATTTACTTGCATTATCAAAAAACCCTAAAATTCCGTTTGCTAAGTATTTGCAGAGAATTCCTGATCCATACCACTAGACAGCACCTTCTGCTCCTCGTTGGGTTCGAAACTCTTACTTATCGAAAATACTGCGATACACCCCCTATACTTGTGGGTCATCATGGGGCTAGTTCGCTTTTAACGTAGAACGATGTGTCCCAGGGCCTAGTGCCCATGAGAAAGCCCTCGAGATTGATCTAAAGTCACTGTAAGCTCTTGGAATCCAGCCTCGTTCTGCTGCCATGACTACAGTATATACACAAAGGATAACAAAGTGTGTTTCGAAGTTTAGATGACAACAGTGAAAACAACCGTCATTATAAATACTAGAAACAAAGTCTCACTTTGTCGCCAAACAAATACTTCGACCCATTATACGATAATGGTGTGAATGTCAAAATTAGGAAGACATTAACAATTTGCAAAATACATAATGATCTGGTAAAACAGAACATGGACATGACCTTTCCCATGAGCATACATGATCTATAAACGCATATATTATATGGTTTATATGAGTAAAATGCGAGCTGGATTATTTGTACTCTAGTTCAAGTGAGAGACTGAAGGAGATATGCCCTAGAGGCAAATAATAAATAGGTTTTTATTGTCATATCTCAATTAGTTTATAATAGTTTCATATTGTGCTATAACTGTGCCAAGTAGAAACATTGGTACATGTGTGGTATGAAACAACCAAGTCCCTAGTAGCCTCTATTCATACTAGTTCGTTGGTCATGAGGATGATCTGGGTTTCAAGATCATGGGCATTTATGCTAATTGACAACGGGGTCATATCATTGGAAAATGATGTGATGGACATTCCTCGAAGGATTGCGACATGATCAAGTCATATAGTTCATTATTGCAACAGCTATACCTAGACTCCTTTTCCTTACACCATGAGCTCATATTACTCACTGTTTCCCGAGGCTGCTTAGACTGCATCAACCGTCATCTGGTAATACGGTGGTCATAAAGGTGTATGTTGGGTATTTCGAAGGAATAGTAGATGACATGTGACAGCAAGACCGGGATTTGTTCACCCACATGACGGGTAAAAAGATACATACGGCCGGCTTGGTGAGATGACATCCATAAATGTTGCAACATGTGACTCAGTCACGGGGATGTAATATCACGGTAACAAGAAAACAGAACTTGTTGTGAACGAGATTGAACAAGGTATGTGATACCAATGATCGGATCTCGGACAAGTCGTATCAAGAAACAAAAGGAATTGGATGCTACATTTAGCGGTTCAAACGACATTGTCATCAGGAATGCATAGGGGTCACATGGATATCTCTGGTTCCTTTGTTGATCATTGATACAAATCATGTCTAGAGCATTCCCGATCCGTGAGAGGATACACTTAAGGGTACGATGAGAGCGATCATTCGTAAGACGGAATCATAGTAGAGAAAGAGAAAGCTGGAATCGTTCCGCAGAGAGATCTGAAGTTGTTCGGAGAAAGAATAAGGACCGGAATCATTATGGGAAAGATCTGAAGTCGTTCGGAGGAAATCGAAAAGGAACCGAAAGGTGTTTCGGATCAAGACGGATTTTGTAATATGTATTTACATATTAATTAATATAATTAATATTAAATATAATATTAAAATCTAATTTGAAGGGGTATTCCACTAATGGGCCAAACTTCCTAGGGAAAAAGGGCCCATGAGGGAAAATCGAAGGAGGGAAGGGCCAAGGGCCAAAGGGCCAAGGACTAGGCACCTCAAGGGGGCCCACCCGGCCATCCTAGGGTTGTGCGTAGGGTGGGGCCCACCCCTGGCCGGCTGGCCCATGGTGCCTTAAGGGCCCATGCGCCTCCCCCTCTCCCTTGAATAGTCCCACATAGAAAACCCAGAGGGGAGGGCACACCCCCTCCTCCTATATAAAGGGGTGCCCATGGGTGGGATGAGACAACCAATATTTGGAGAAGTCCTTTGGTTGACTTCCTCCTTCCCTCTCTCTCTAGCCCTTGTGACCATGGCCCCAAGTTTGGGATGTGCGAACAAGGCACACCTGCAGTACGCCGTTGCGCTGCAGGGATTCCTAGCCGGATATCAACTTCCGCACTCCCGGCGGGATCGGGGAGCCAGAGGTCTCATCGTGCACCGGATGTGTACGAAGACACGAGGCGCAACACTTGGGGCGCTTAAATGTCATGATCCGGAGCTGCTGCATGATGAAGAAGGAGCAAGGGGTGACCTGCGAGGAGCTTCGCGACCTTGAGGTCGGCTACGAGTACGACTACATCAACCACGCTCCTCTCGGAACGTTAACCGCGTACGGTCTACAAGGGTATGTATTCTCTACGCATTAGCCATTACCGCATTACTACATAGATAGATCCTAGGCAGTTTTGGGGTTCCAACGTAGGAATTTTTTTGTTTTCTGCTGCGGATCCCCTTCATCATTGGTATCACATACCTTGTTCAATCTCGTTCACAACAAGTTCTATTTTCTTGTTACCGTGATATTACATCCCCGTGATCGAGTCACATGTTGCAACATTTATGGATGTAATCTCACCAAGCCGGTCGTATGTGTCTTTACCCATCATGTGGGTGAACAAATCCTGGTCTTGCAGTCACATGTCATCTACTGTTCCTTTGGAATACCCAACATACACCTTTATGGCCACCGTATTATCAGATGACGGTTGATGCAGTCTAAACAGCCTCGGGAAACAGTGAGTGATATATGCTCACGGTCTAAGAAAATGGAGTCTAGGTATAACTGTTGTAACAATGAACTATATGACTTGATCGTGTTGCAATCCTTCGAGAAATGTCCATCACATCATTCTCCAATGATATGACCCTGTTGTCAATTGGCATAAATACCGATGATCTTGAAACCCAGATCATCCTCGTGACCAACGAACTAGTATGAATAGAGGCTACTAGGGATTTGGTTGTTTCATACCACACCTGTACCAATGTTTCTGCTTGGCACAGTTATAGCACAATATGAAACTATTATAAACTAACTGAGATATGACAATAAAAATCTATTTATTATTTGCCTCTAGGGCATATCTCCTTCAGTTTCGACCCACCAAAATCCATATAATCACAACAAACAAACAAACAAACAAAAACACAGCTACATATTTGTACAAGTTTACGCATTGACATGAGTTGTATACTGATGCATGACTTTGGTCGTCGAGCAACCTAAACACTGGCAAATGTGGTAAAGTATTGGGTTGATGATGGGTAAGAGAATATCAAATGATCCCCGAATCCACTAAGGATCTCTATCGAATTGTTTTAACACATGTGTAGTAGCAACGCGTCAGTCTGTTCCGATGGGATGATAAAGTTTATATCACACAAAAGCGATGAGGATAGATTTGCCATAGCTTGAGGTGTTTTTTATATTTCATAGCATGTTTTGTAATGCTGGTACTTTTTCTTTGATCACTTGGTGTGTGGTTGATCGGTTGTGTGCATCCTAGATATGTAGAGGCTGGGTGTAAACGTTACTTAAGTAATAAAGCGCCCATTTTCAAAACAAAAAAAATCTTTTTTACTACGTGTGTGCGATGGCCCGGGAGAAGAGAGTCCTTTTACTTGGAATCTAGAATTGAGCGTGCATGCTTATTACACAATTTTCCCCTGCAATATTTCTAATACCATCACTTTTTACTTCTTCCGAAATAGCAGCATTAGCGGTCCAACTTACAAATATTTTACTATTCAGTACTGCCAGCTCCTTTAGCATGCGAGCTATGTGATGCTATATTTGTGCAAGCCTTAATTTAACCTTTAGTGAAAAGCCTTCTTGCATGAGACTCCTAGATAATAACACTAATGAGTCACCACGCAAAAAGAAAGCCTCTATGCTCATGATCTATCCCATATTACCTTTATACTAGAACCGAAGCTAGTCTGAAATTCCAAAATAATTGCCTCTTTTCCAGCACATTTTAGCAATACATTAACCAAGGCCACAGTGGAGGTCATTAATTTGCTAGTTACCACTGAAAAGGCCACCATGGAGATAACAAGACAAGGCCCTCGGTTCCTGCCTCTTATATGGACTTGTCTAACCAGAAAGGTTGTGAATTATGATGCTTCGAATTGAAAGGACTCGAGGTGTAGCAGTTGCATGATGAGGAGGCAGTCAACTTCTCACCAAATAATTCTTTAACAATTCATCGGCTCTTGCTTTTATCCTAATTAAACAAGCATGTTCAGGTGGATGCTACAATCCGGCGTTCTCCTTTGGGCAAAATTAATTAATTAAATAGAGTAGTAGTAGTCGCACCAACTAGATTTGGTTTATCTGTCATGCATGATTGCTCATGTTTCATTCAGACCGAGGTCCAATGTTCTTTCCATTCTCATGCATGTTGTGATATTATATGCATAGTACTACTAGTCCATATATTTTAGCTATGACTCAAATCAGTGCACTAGTGATCCTCTTTGCCATAAGCAGATTGTCACAGTCAGAACCAGCAGCAATTACCTGATGTCTGGACGCGGTGATAAATGGATCCCTCAGGAATATAACCAGAATACAAGAGTAGGCGTGCTTGTATGTCTCAACGGTAGTGCCCACGTTTTTAAAAGTCAAATTGGTTTGCCAAAACATATTATATTTTGGAACAATGCAATGCTACTTCTCTATCTTACTGACTTATGTATGTGATGTGTTGTTGTTGTACTCATGCATCTTGCTAATCGTGTGGCTGCAGTACACAAAGCCGGCTTAAGGCATGATGTTTGTCTTCTGTCCTATGGTTTTTCCCATGCTACATTTCTACTACAATATTGTTTCTTCTTCCGATATAGTAGCGTGTTAATGGTTCAGCTTAAGAAAATTGTATTGCCATCTGCTTTTGCATCACTAGGTGATGCTATGGGTGTGCAGGCCTAAATTTAACCTTTAGTGAAAACTCTTTTTGCATGAGACGTCTAGATAATAACACTAATTGAGCCCATCATTGCGACTCTAAAAATAAGCCTCTAGGCTCTATCCCATATTGCCTTTACACTAGCAAACAGAAGCTACCATCTCTCCTAGACTGGAATCTTTTCCAGCACATAAGATAACTAAGGCAACAAAGGAGATCAACGATTTGCTAGTTGCCACTAAAAAGGGCAGCATGGAGATAGGAAGACAGGGTCCCTCACTTCCTGCGCGCCTCTTATATGGACTTGAATGACCTGAAAAGTTTTGAATTAATTATGGTGCTTTCATTTAAAAATTCGCTTGAAAGAGGGACTCGAGGTGTGTAGCAGGTACATGATGAGGGAAGTCAACTTGTCACCAATAATTCTTAGACATTCTTTTGCTCTCGTGTTTATCCTAAACAAGCATGGTCTGATGGATGCGACAATCCATAGTCTTCTCCTCAGGACAAAATTGATTAATTAATTAATTATATAGAGTAGTAGTCGCACCAACTAGATTTGGTTTAACTGTCATGATTGCTTATGTCTTATTCAGGGCCACAACCCTCCACACCTAAACTCGTACAAATACGTCCGTGTATATATTTTAACCCGTATCTAAATCGTGTATTATCTATGTATAGGAACGGATCGGACGTGTAGGTATACCCTCGTCCCCGTCTTTGCCTACCACTGCCGCGACCGTCCCTGGACGCCGCAGCCGCCGCCCATCACCGCCGGCGATCATCGCCGTCGACGCCAGCATCTGAACAACCGCCGCGGCGGCCGGCTGACAACCGCCTCCAACGCCGGCGCGTCCTCGTCGTCGAGGTAAGTTTCCCCGGATTCTCGATCTCGCCTTGGCAAATCGCGATCCACCGGACAGTCCGGTTCCCATTTAGCCGGCCAGTCCGGCAACGTCGGACGGTTCTGGCCGGCCTGTCCGAAGCAGCCATACTGTCCGGCAATACTTTAACGGTATGTCCCGCAATTAATCTTTTTCTGTTTTTCTTCCGTATTCTTTTGTGATGTTTCAGTGTATTTTTCGGAGTGATGGAGGACTCTGGCTCAACTTCAAATGACAATGATAACGGTTACATGGACGATGAGGATTCTAGTTCGGAGAATGGATCTAACAACAGCGAGTTTGGTGGTCATAATAATGGGCAAAAGGTGGTCATAATAATGGGCAAAACTATCCCGAGTCATCGACATACTTAGAAAACATGAGTGAAGTATGTTGAATATTCTGTAATGCCAGTCCATGCTAATAAGTGAATTGACATCTTACTTTCTCTGTTTTTGTTACATAGGTGGTAGCCGGTGGTCACGACGAGGACGAATATTCAGACTTGGAAATTCGTTTCGGTGAATATAGCGTTGAAGCACTATATCAAGATGAATCTAGCTTAGGAAAGAGTAGCGAGGTTTGTAGATATTTTAACGGTGGCAAGCAATGAAGGTTAACAATGAAACAACATCTTATAGGGCTATCTGTGTTTATCTATGTAGGTGATATCTGGTGCAGATGATGGGCATGAACATCACGGGAAACCAGACATGGAATTTATGAGTAATGAAGATAAGAACTTCCGAGTTGATAATCATTGGAAAATATTGGACATGACTTTTGATTCTGAACCGGCGGCTTTCGTTTGGTACAACAGCTATGCGAGAGATCATGGCTTCAGTATCAAAAAGGACATTTTGAGGCGAGGAAAAGGCTCTAAGAAACAAATACGGTTAAGACGGTATCTTTGTTCTAGGGCAGGCAAACGTCTGGAAAAACTCTTAACAGAGGAAGGCCACACCCAAAAGCTGAGACCCGAGACTCGCTGTAATTGCAATGCCCATCTCAGCGTGAAGCATGATAGATCCCGTGGAGTCTGGGTTGTCAAAAGATTCGACAGCAATCACAGTCATGTATTGGCTAGTCCGGACGAAGTACCGTTTCTACGGTCGCATAGAAAGATTAAACCGCACCAGAGAGATGAGATACTATCGTTGGGAGCCGTTGGGTTGAGAAAAAGTATGATCATGAGACACTTCCTCAAGAGACACGGCTACGGCGGTGTAGGCTTTATTCCTAGAGATCTGTACAACATGTGTGGTAGGGAGAAGAGAAAGCTTATTGCGGATGGTGATTCTGCAACAGCCCTCGGTATCATGGCCGCTAGGAAATAGAATGATCCTGATTTTTTTTTATTACGATGTAGACGATGAAGGACGGTTGAAGACCTTGTTCTGGTGCGATTCTCAGTCACGTCGGGACTATCAGTACTTCGGCGACGTGGTGGTGTTTGACAGCACCTACAAGACGAACCGGTATGGTATGCCGTTCATTCCGTTCGTAGGTCTGAACAATCACCATAAGACTACGGTGTTCGCGTGTGCCATCGTGTCAAACGAGAAGGAAGATACATATGCTTGGCTGCTTCGGACGTTTTTGAAAGCAATGTGTCAGAAAAGGCCAAAAGGTATTATCACAGATAGCGATGCCGCAATGATAAAAGCTATTCAGAATGTCCTTCCAGACGCGTGGCACCGTATATGTACATGGCACGTAGAGAATAACATGAAGAAACATCTTGGTCATAAGTCACTTAAGGAGTTTCGTCCATTCTTATACTACGTCACTTCAGAAGCCGTCTTTGAGCAAAGATGGAGCGCGTTTGTTCGCAAGTGGTAGACAGAATCTACCGAGGAATGGCTTAAAAGGATGTACAACAAGAAAAGAATTTGGGTCGCCGTGTATCTAGCCGGTGGATATTTCCTTGGTATGAAAAGCAATCAGAGGAGTGAGAGTTTGAACTCATGCCTTCACCTTCACCTGGATTTTGGTATGACCCTTGTCGACATGATTATGCATTACGAGAAGGCAATTACTTGCATCCGTGTGAGCGAGCCGGAAGATGACTGTATTTCTTCCCAGAGTTTTCCGGTGGCAGTAACTGAATCCAAGGAGATTGAGGTTGCACTTGCCCATGTCTTTACTCCGGCCAACTTCTACATCTTGCAGCGAGATGTCAAGAAGATTGGTGACCTCGAGGTTTACGATGAAATTGTGGGAACGGAGGGCTTCAAACAGATTCTGGTGAAATGGAAGAATAACAGCAATTACATGTTTGAAGTTGACTATACCCCTAATAACTCGCAGGAAACAATACGGTGCAGCTGTCGAAGAATGGATCGTAAGGGACTTCCATGCAAGCATATACTGTTTGCAGTGAAGCACCTCAAATTGTCTGGAATACCAGAGTGTTGTGTTCTTCAACGATTCTCCAAAATGGCAAGAAATGGATTGCCAGCGAGGCGCAGGAGTGATCTGTTCGCATTAGGTTGGTTAGGGGCAGAGAAGCAAAAAAGATATGTCGAGCTTGATACGGTAGCAGCAGAACTTATGGATGTTGCATCCGCTGATCCAGATATGTACAATGAAGTTATGGAGTATATGAAGGGCCAACTAGCGAAGAAGCGTGCCAAAAATGATGAACCAGGTGATCACAGAGCCTTCGTGGAGAAAGGCGCATTTGGTTTTCAAGTAAACCCATTTCTAGTCGGTGACCCCGGTAAGGTTAGCATGAAAGGCGCACCTAAGCTAAACGCAAAAGGTAAAGAAGGAGAGAATCACCCAGTAACGAAAAATGGTAGACCTCTAGCCTTCGACGAGCGAAAAAAACAGAAAAAACGGAAACAGGGGTGTGGCACTTGTGGTGAGATGGATCATGCAAACTACATCCTGAGTAAGTTTATTCGCATGTTTACACTACTTGTTAGTTTGATTCATTAAATCTATATTTTTGGCATGCGTTTAACTATTCTGTTTTGTAATGCAGGTATGTGGCAAAAGAAAACAAGTAGTAGAAGTATACCTTCACTCGTCGATGCCAGAAATAAAATGTCGCACTTTTCTACGTTAGAGAATTGTAATCGGACAAAACCAGTTGAAATTATTATTAATGATATGTTCGAATTTTGGTATTATTTGTTTGTAACGATGAAATGATCAAAATAGCTACAGAATTATGAACGCTGCTTTTGTTCACGCGTCAGTCCGTCCGGGTTCTACCTACGGTCTGTCCGGCGCTTTACTGGCACAACTGATAGTACGCCGGACTGTCCGGGTTCAGCCGACGGTCTGTCCGGCTCTGTAGTGGCACAACTGACAGAACGCAAGACTGTCTGGCATTTACTGCCGGCATGTCCGGCTAAGGACATCAAAACTTCCAGAGGCTAAATTTTAATGTCGGACTGTCTGGCGGTTACTGCCGCCATGTCCGGCTAAGGACATCAAAACTTCCAGAGGCTGGATTTTAACGCCGGACAAGTACCTGGACATGTACCCGGACATGTACCGAAGTTTGTCCGGGTACACTTTCGTCTTGCCGGCCTGACCGGTGGTAGTAGCCGGCCTGTCCAGTGCTGTCGCTGCATAGCAGCATACATGGCGCGCCGGCCTGTCCGGTCGATACTGCCGGCATGTCCGGTGCTGATGAAATGGCAGATCTAGGTGACAAAAGAACACCCGAATAATCGAACAATTTTCAACTTCACAACAACAAAGGAAACATCCAACACAGAATTTAACCAACCATCCAACATGGGAATTGATAACGAACACGATAACCATAATCCGATAAAGGGCGCCGACATGAAATTCAACAAACATAGTCTTACACATAGATAATGTATATATAAAAGTTTCACATGCCAATAAAAATCAAAGATTAAGCAAGGCATGCAACATTAAAATCATTTGGAGATGCCCTAATTTGCCGCACCACCATCTTCATCACTTGAATCGTTGTCAAAGAACTCCTCATATCCTTTTTTAGGGAACTCATAATTGGGACGAGGGGTGCTCGATGATGCAATCACTTCATCTTCACTAGCCTCACCACCAAGTTGACGAACTTGAGCTTTGTACTTGTTAATTTTTGCACGATCACCCGACTTGATGTTGGCTATCTCCTCAACATTGGATTTGCACATCCCAAAGATAATGCGTTGAGTTTTTGCCATGAATTTCTCAAACTTGGAAAGCATGTGAGAAGGACCATGAGCAGCGGACTTTTTCTTGGAGGTTCGAGTGATGGCTGCGGACGGAGTGGCAACACCAATTATTTGGGGAGTCCATTCTTTGTGCTTGGAATCCTTGAAAATCTTATGAGGATACTTTGCATCAATGAGCACTTGGACATATGGTGCATATGGGAAGCTTCTATCTTGTAGATAAGAGGCAAGGCGAATTTGTTTGTAAAGAAAATCCGCCAAATCAAACGGCTGAGTACCATGAGTGTGCATTCGAACCAATAGGTCAATGTTAAAGTTCCTCACCATATGACTATCACCAATTTTGGGAACAAGAGTCTTGGTGATGATCTTGTGCATGAAAGAGTACCTTGGCTCAAATAGAGACGCACTATGTGCATTCTCATAAGTAACCATAACACCCGGACGACGAAGAGGGCCAAGAGCATCACCGCTCATCGATTCACCTGTGCTAGATCTGGCATGGATCTTATAGAGATTAGCATCATTAGGAATGTTGAGGAGATTGGCAAACTCTTCGAATGTCATACTCAACTGCGACCCTTCGGTACTCCATACAAGTGTCCTCTCTTCATCCGTGAGAAACCTACAAGTGGCAAATAATTGAATCACCGCTTCTTCACTCTAGTCGCATCGAAGAGTAATAATGCCACGCAGCCTCATAGCATCAATTATCTCCACACAGCCCGGGAGGTGTGCACTATTCTTATCAATGAACTTCATGTTGACTGTTTGTTGAGGAACAAGAGTGTGTGGTTGCTCCAAAATGATGTTTTCATAAATGTCTTGATGCACACGAGACCAAAACCTTGGATCCGAAGCATTTCTACGTTCTGAAAAATGATCCATTCTCCTCTCAGCAATGTAGTCTTTCCTTGCTGCTTTCTTCCAGTTAGTCACTTTGTAGTTTCTGGGATGCTTTGGCCTTCTTTTCTCAAGGACTAGACCATCACGAATGGGCATGCCACGAGACTTAACAGAACGAGGAGGATCACTTGCACGAGGAGGAGCAGTAGCACGAGGAGGAGCACTAGCGGGCTTCTTACTTGATGTGATTGAACGGGTTTGACGACGTTTCTGAACAGCCTCAAGTACATAGGCGTCCTTCTCATCATCCTCAGATTCTATCTCAGCCTCCTTATTACCATCCTTGTCACTGCCGCTACCATCCTCCTCGTCACTGCCGCTACCATACTTATTCTCACTGTCGCTGCCATCCTCATTCTCATTGCCGCTGCCATCACTGCCATAGACGTCATTGTAAATGGTTGTCAAGTCAACAGGCGTACTGCCACCTTCCTCATCATCAGGTACATTTGCGCGCTTTAATACTCATCTAGTTTCCTCGCTATCCATGGATCATTGACAACGAGGAGGACCTACAGATAGTAAGTGTTCATTGTTAGGGATTTGAGTAACACATATTAAGGAAATATGATGATTAAACAACTCAAACCGTTGTGCGTAAACGGTGCAAAGCATATAGAGTTATATAGCCTCAATTTAAAGTGTACTAACAATCCACAACCATTGTAGCATAACATAGAGCAAGCCTCAATTTAGAATGTAGTAACAATCCACATCCTTTGACCCATAATATAAAACAAGCCTCAATTTAGAGTCTACTAACAATCCACATCCATTGTAGCATAATATGGAGCAATCATCTTAATAAATAAGTTCTAACAACAAATGGTACTTGTATGGAGCAAGCCTCAATTTTGAGTGTACAAGTATATGGGACAAGCCTAAATTCGATCCACTAGCAATAAATATTGAAAAGTGCAGACCAAGTGTGTGTTACTAGCAGCAGCAATCATCTTAATTTGCAAGTAGAAAGGACATACCGACATTCTTGGTGCATGCCATGGTATACACCCCGTGTTGGGTGCCGCCAGCGTCGATTCAATCGATTGAAGAACTTATGGAGAAAATGGGTTGGTGAAGGAGTAGATCGGGGGTGTAGGGTTGATTTGAGTGGAGGGAAACGGCCAGGGAGGGGGAGAATCGGTCCGGCGAGTTTGGGCGGAGAGCGGCGGCGGCTAGGGCAACCGCCAGGGAGTAGGGAATAATGAGGCTGGTACTCGTCGCGAGTACCTATTTAGCCTTGTGAACCGTCCACCAGACAGTCCGGCGGAATACGACAGATAGTCCGGCGCAGAGAGGAAATTTGAAAGCGAGCCGGACAATTTGGGGAAAGGCCGGATAGTCCGGCGCATGATGCAAAAAAATCCCCTGGAGCTAACTAGATCGTCGGTCTGTCTGACGCGAGGGGATCTTGTCCGGCGTTTGGCCGGCAGGTTAAGAAAATAGCCCGCCTGTTGCCAACGGACAGTCCGGCGCGAGGAGATCTTGTCCGGCGTTTGTCCAGCACGTAAAAAAATATGCCCGCCTGGGGCCACCGTTTCATGGGTCCCACGTGCCGACCAGTAGGACCGCGGTTCAGAGTGGGCCGAACCGGGCGAACGGTACAAGGCCAGGTACAGCATACGGGGAACCAGGCCCACATGGCAGATATGGGGTTGGTTCTCAAAAGGAGATCGAGATCGGAGGAAGTGGACGATGGGGGTATATAAGCTGGTCGGCATGACACTGAGTTAGCGAGGTGGGACTAATAGACTACTCGCGCCGCAGCTACGTTGCGTCGTCCGATAAATGGGCTGCAAAAGTCCATGCGGGCCGGATTTAACGGGCTTAGAGTATAGCTGGACTGACCGGCGCCGAACGTACCAGACAGTCCGGCCATTAGTTCGTGGGCTTGGACAGTTTCGGCGGACTGACCGGCGCGGAAAGGACCAGCCAGTACGGATACCACTGTGTGGGCTTGGACAGTGCCATCGGACTGTCCGGTCTTTGAATGACAGACAGTCCGGCCGATTATTTTTCTTCAAATTTAAATATATCCTTACAATGGCTTAATATTGTTAAAAATCAAATCTATTTCGTATTTACAACTAACTCTTAGATTCCAAATTAGAGGAAAAAATTAGAGGTCATCTCTCGAAAGTCGAATAAATCACAATGCTTACAAAATGCTGAAAGAAGTAGGCCTAATGGGTCTATTTGTAATCATGTCATTTTTTCGACTTTAGAAAAATGATCCCATATTTTTTCCACAAATTCACATACATAAAAAAATGATGGATAAGGAAGGTTTTTTTATTTTTTAAATTTTTTTGAATTAGTAGTGCCCTAGTCTAGGTTTCGTCGGAAACGGGGGATCGGAGCATCGGAACCCGCCGAAAACATGCACGAGGAATCAACGTACTTATACAAGCGCGGCGTGATGATGAAATATCCACAACCGATAACCTAGGCATGCTTCCCTTCAGGAACATGCGATGACACCCGGAAAGGTGATGCAGCTATAGCGTCGGAACTCCCGCGCCGGCTCAAATAGAGGGAACCCTGTCGTCAATGAAGGGAATATGCCCGAGAGGCAATAATAAAGTGGTTATTATCTTATTCCATGTTTATGATAAATGTTTATTTTGCATGCTATAATTGTATTGATCGGAAACATCAATACATGTGTGTTTAATAAACAAAAAGGGTTCCTAGTTATGCCTCTCTTATAGACTAGCTCGTTGATTAACAAGATGATCAAGGTTTCCTGATCATGGACATTGGATGTTGTTAATAACAAGGTCACAACATTGGTGGAATGATGTGATGGACATTCATCTAAAGTATAGCATTACGATCAAGTCATTATGTTTATATTGCTATAACATCATACGAAGTAATCTTTATCCTTAGACCATGAGATCATGTTAATTGCTAACACCGGAAGAGTATCTTGATAACATCAAACGTCACACCGTAACAGGGTGACTATTAAGATGGGTTCAGTGCTACGAAGGTGTTATGTTGAGGCTCATGGATGAAGAGTGGAATTTTTCAATCCCGATGACGGATAGATATACTCTGGGCCCTCTCGGTGATATCACATTAAGATAGCTTGCAAGCAAGTGATGTGATCACTAGAATGTTATATCACGGGAACGAGAAAAGAGTGCATGTCGGCAACCAGATCAAACTAGGTATGGAGATACCAATGATCAAATCTCGGACATGTAATATATCGCGAGACAAAGGGATTTAGTTACAAGCGTTAAAGGTTCTCACGATCACAGAAGTCATCGTTGAATATGCAGGAGTCAGTATGGATCTCCAGGTCCCGCTTCTGATTATTGATCTGAGAGGAGTCTCAATCATGTCTACATTATTCGCGAACCGTAGGGTGACATACTTAATAGTTACCGGACACCATTTTGGAGCACATATGTTTCAGACGAAAGAATTGCAAAGCGCAGGGATTGTTTCGATAGAAACCGGAAATTGTTTCGGGTGAAATTGCAGAAAGTGGTTATGCATGTGATATTGAAATATTGCAAGGGGTTATATGTGAATATTTGTTAATTAAAGTAATTAACAAAATTTTGAATAAATTTAATAAAAGAGTTTTATTAAATGAGAGCATTAAACTTGGAGAATTTTAATGCATTTAAAGTAGGGACTTTAAAGGGGAATGTGAAGAGGCATTTTAATGTGGAGGGGTTACCACCACATGAATGGGGGAGGTGAGGAGTCACCCCCCCCCATGCGCCGGCCATGAAGGATGGGCACCCCCCCTCCTCCTATAAAAGGCCACCCTCTTCATCCTTCTTCCACACACACCTCCTTGTGAAGGATCTCTCTCCCCCTCTAGAATTATTCCCCCATGGTCTCGGATTAGCGAGATACATGTTCCCGGTGGCATTTCGTCTGGAAGGAGTTGCTGCTTCCGCTGGATCGCTGGAGCGAGGAGGTGGAGGTTGTCCGGTGGCTTGAACGTGTGTGCGAGTACGGATGCACTGTTGAGTTGTGGCGCTCGGACTTCCTCACGATCTTGAGATCGGCAAGTGTACAACTACATCAACCACGAGTTCCTACTCGTTAACAAAACTCATTGTCTTTGAGCGTAAGTTATCGTTGGATGTATGTCCACCCGTTGCTTTGTACCTAGTAGATAGATCTTGGCGTGTAGTTCTCATTGTAGGAAATTTTTTTGTTTTCTATGTTGCGGACCCAACAGTGGTATCAGAGCCTGATCTATGCGTAGGTGCTTTGCATGGGTAGTACACATATGTTTATATGTGGGCGATGATGATCATGTTATTGCATCTTCTATGTATTTTGGATATTGGTGTCATAGTGGGATGAAGCGGCTGATACATTGCAAATGTATCTATAATTTTTGATGTTCCATGCTTGGTTTTATCCACTTTCTTGTGTTTTCTTCCAACTTTGGAGTCCTTTTCATATGATTTCTTGGACTAACCTATTAACAAGAGCCACAGTGCTAGCTGCCTGTTTTCTGCTGTTTTTGGTTCCAGGAAAGTAAGAATTGGATAGGATAAAAGCCAAAGTGCCTATTTTTTCGGAAGGGATCAAGTGCCAGAATACGAGACGGAGAAGGGCCAGGGAGCCACCACACCACCTGGCCGCGCGGCCAGGCCTGGACCGCGCCAGGGGGTGGTGTGGCCGCTCCCGGCACCCCCTCGGCCTCTCCTTCCGCCTATATATTTCCCTCGGGACAAAAACCCTAAGTACCCGATCAAAAATCCACGAAAGAGTCTGTAGTCGCCGTCATCTCCATGCCTAGATCAAAAGGGATCTGAAGCTCTTCCCGGCACCCTGCCGGAGAGGGGAATTCACCCTGGAGGCCTTCTTCATCACCATGCAAGCCTCCGGTGTGATGCGTGAGTAGTTCATCCTTGGACTACGGATCCACGTAGTAGCTAGATGGCTGGTTCTCCTCCTTTGTGCTTTCATGTTTAGATCTTGTGAGCTCCGTTCATGATCAAGATCATCTATTTGTAATTCATACATGTTGTGTTCGCGGGGATCCGATGGATATTGAGATGCTATTTCAGATTGATTATTGATTCTATCATGTATTTGTTATTTGTGATCTTGCATGCTTTCCGTTGTTAGTAGCTATCTTGGCCAAGTAGATGCTAGCAACTCCAAGAGTTAGTATTTATGCTTGATAGTGGGTTCATGCCTCTGGTAATCTGGGGAAGTGACAGAAATCTCTAAGGTACTAGATGTGCTATTGCTACTAGGGAGAAAACAACAATCCTTTGTTCATAGAACAATCGTATTGTTTACTTTACACGCAGTTCGTAAAGCAATAATCTGTTGCTTGCAACTTAATACTGGAGGGGGTTCAGATGATAACCTGAAGGTGGATTATTAGTCATAGATGCAGTTGGATGGCGGTCTATGTATTATGTTGTAATGCCCAATCAAGTCTCAAAGCAGTCAAGATGATTAGTATATGCATGTATTGCTTTCTCGGTGTTTGTCAATTGCCCCGCTGTAATTTGTTCACCCAGGATGTTTTCTATCTAAGGAGAGCCACCTCTAGTGAACTATGGATCCCGGTCCTTTTTCTTTACATACAATCTACAACTGTTTACTTCTTTGTGTTTACTTTCTGAAAACTTTTACTTCTTTCCATTCGATACGTTTAATCCTTTGTTTTCTGCAAAACACGGTGAGATTGACAACCTCATCGCAAGTTGGGGACAAAGTTCTGTGGTTGTGTTGTGCAGGTCTCCACGTTGCTACTAGCACCGGTAGTGTGCCCTGCCAAAGCTCAGCTAGTAACACCTTTGGGGTGTTTCCTTGCTCCTACTGGTTCGATTAAACCTTGATTTCATAACTGAGGGAAAACTTGTTGTTGTGCTCATCATACCTTCCTCTTGGGGTTCCCAACGAGTTCTACGTCGAACGACGAGCACATCAAGATATTTTCTGGCACCGTTGTCGAGGAGTCAAGGACATCTTCACAAGGGGAGTCCTTCATAACCAATCTCTTTACTTTGTTGTTTTTGTTTTGCTTAGTTTCTTTTTGCTTTGTTTGCTTGTTTCGTTCTTCAAAAAAACACAAAAAAATTAGTTTACTTGTTTGCTTTCTTATTTCAAAAACAAAAAAAAATTAAGTCTCCTTTAGTTGTCACCTCTTATTTAGCTCACCATGTTGATCCCTACATTCACGCTGAAAGACCTTCTAGTTGGTAGTGGTTCTATAATTGGGAAAGATAACATTGAAGAATTCTTTAATCATGTTAGTAAGCATGAAGATAGTGAGGATAGATCCCTTATAGAACTTGCTCCAAACTATGAGATTGCTACAGCTTCTTTAATTCACATGTTAGAAGCTAGGTTTGTTAACCTCAACCCCTTAATGCAAGTAATGTTTCTTAAGCTTAAAGAAATTGAGGATCCTGAAAAGAGGGATTTCATTTTAGAAACTTTGTTTAAGGAGTTCTATGATGTTGCCAAGGAAGCTAGGAAAGTCTTTGAACGTTTCAATATGCTAGGCTCATGTGTAGATGTTTTTGGTACACGAGAAAAGATGAACAAAACCGAACCTAATGGGGAGGAACCTAAGATGCCAACACCCTTTAAACTAATAGCAATACATGGTGCCATAGAAAAGAATCTTGATTGGATTGTTCCTGCAAACCCTTTTGATGAGAATAGTGAACCTAAGAGCATTGAGAGAGGATCCTCTAGAAATTATTTGGACGATATACCTTGCCTTGTTGGAAATATTTCTGGTATTGATCTTAATGCTTCTTCATTTGAGAACACTTGATTCTTTCTTTGCTTCTTATGCCTAACTTAAAGGCGTTAAAGAAAAGTACTTATTGGGAGATAACCCAAATGTTTTAGATGAGTCTTGGAAGTTATTACCTCAGTAATAACCTCTCCTTATCCTTTTTATTTGCTTTTTGTGCCAAGAGTAACCTCTAATGAGAGTGAAGTAATGATTGGGAAAGTTGCTGTCCCGAAACATATTTTTGTGTTTCACCGTAAAATTTCGTGAGAGAGCTCTGTATGTCGGATTGAGCTGTAAGTTTTTGTACTTCTGCCTCAGGTTGTTATATAACTTTCGTTAGTTCAACACTTTTTGAGTTGACCAACATAAGGTCTTCGAAAAAATTCGTCTTTACCTGCTGGTCTGTTTTGACAGATTTCTGCCATTTTCTGCATTTGCTTCTTGTGGGTTCCTTTTTGAGTTTTTTTGGGGAATTGAGCTCTTTGAAGGAAGTGCTACAGTAGCTAGTGTTCTAATGGAAGTTTATTTGGTGTTAGAACTGAACCTTAAGACTTATTTATCTTGAGTGCACTAATGTTGCTAATAAAGATTGTGTGAAGTTTTGTATGAAGAAAAAATTCAGGTGTATGGAAGGAATGAGTAATGAGATGAAGGATGGACTAAAGCTCAAGCTTGGGGATGCCACGCGTGTCACCCCAAGAAATATCCAAGAAGTACAAGCGTCAAAGCTTGGGGATGCCCAAGGCATCCTCTTCTTCATCAATAAAAATCCCAGGTTTCTTCCAAACACTTCATTTTTATTGTTTCATGCACAGTTGTGTTGTTCTTGGAGCGTCTTCTTTTTCGTTTTCATTTTGGTTTTTTGTTTGCTTTTGTTTGCTTAGTTTTCTGAATAAATTGGTTGGACCTTCTCTTTCATGCATTGGTTTCCAAATAGTTTGGTTTGGCTTGGAAAAGAGTAGGAAAGCTCATGCTTAAGTGGTAAAGAGAGCTTGTTTTTGACTGTGGCCTATGCTTTGTCATGCCATGCTTGATATTGTTTTGTCTTTATGCTTAGTATTATTTGTTGTAGCATGACTTGTTAGAAACAATTGAGATTGCTTAATGTGCCTTGGATGAATCATGCCTTGTTTTAGCATATTAAAGCATAGTATAGTGGTATTCTCCTTTGATGCTTTATTTGGGTTGACTTGGCACATGCTCACACCATGTTATGACTGTCTCAAGTCACCATAGCCTTTATGATCCTTTAGTTTTCAACTTGTAGTATCACTTTATGCTTTGATCAATGATGTTTTGTCGCTCTGCATGATTATGGCCATTATTGCTCTCTTAGTTTGTTGCTCCCAGTCTTTTGCTAGCCTCCACAACCAAGTATGAGTTCCACTCATGCATCAAACTCCCTAAACCAAGTTATTCCAAAGAGTCCATACCTACCTACTAGCTTATGCTATTCCAAGTATATTCATGCTTTTGTTTACCTTCCAAATTAAACTTATTATGAGAAAACTAGTGATTAAAGCTCTCACGAACTTGATGGCACACTTTACTTTACTTGCCCTTAATAAACTTGAACCATTGTGTCGTCTATGTTGTATATGCTTGCACTTATTTGTTGGGAATTAGCAGAACCATCCTTTCATGGGGAACGCTTTCAACATTGCACTTGGTACTTGTACCTAGTTGATATCATGCTCTTTTGTATATGGATGTCGTCGGTGTGAAATGAAAGGGGAGCTTGTAAGTCCATGGAGTTATGTATATGTGTTAGAGAAACGCCTGGGCCGCTGGTCTAATCCATGCTGACATGGTGGAAACCTGCAGCGTAACTATAATGAGCTGTCTATGAAGCATTCTTCTTATAAAAAAAGAGTCCTATATTGAGAAAAAGAGAAAAGAAAAAAAAAGATACTATGAAAAGAGGAAAGAGAGAAAAAAGCACCATATTCCCATGGTAAATAAGAAGAATGCGGAGATGCTCGTTGTCTGCTTGCCTTGTCATTTTCATATGGGGATTCTTCCATATCATCGGGCAAGGGGTACCCCATTGGCGGTTCTCAATGATACACATGTACTTACAATCACAAGAACTTACCGGTGACTAAACTTGAGTAGCATGAGGAGCGGCCCTCGTGTACAAGGGACATGAGATTTCTGACTTATACTTCGTCAAGCATGTACACCATAGTTTATTCACTTCAACCTTAATCACTTCAAGATGCTTATGATAGGGGCAATGAGAGCTGAAAGCTATAAGTACCATAATTTTTGGAAGCTCTTTATGAGACTTGAATCCCTACTTCCTTTTACAAAGGCCTTTCTTCCACCATTATATTGAGTCTCCACCTTCTACCTTTATGCACCTACTTTGAGAGCATAGTGGCCATTCTTAGTTCTATGTGCATTGTCCCAAGACTAGTTGATTGATGCATAACTTGATATTGCTTGTTTTAAACTATTGTATCTAGTCACTCTTATGAACTTTGAAGGTGTCCTATGCATTTATATTTGCTACTCTATTGAGGGACAAGTTGAATACTATTATGCCATGTTTTCTTTATGTGAAACAAACAAATGTCTTGCAAAGCATTTTATTCATGAATGTTTGTGCCTTTTCATGTTGCATCATAGTTTCTTTGCTTATTGCTAGAACTTTGTCTTTCATGTTATGATTGAAGTACTATGATCCCAGCTTTGAATGTTTTACAAATACTTTGATCAAGTCTTTGATGGTGCATGTCACCTCAAAAATTATTCTTTCTTCTTTATCACTTACCTACTCGAGGACGAGCAGGAGTTAAGCTTGGAGATGTTGATACATTGCAAATGTATCTATAATTTTGGATGTTCCATGCTTGGTTTTATCCACTTTCTTGTGTTTTGTTCCAACTTTGGAGTACTTTTCATATGATTTCTTGGACTAACCTATTAATAAGAGCCACAGTGCCAACTACCTTTTTTCTGCTATTTTTGGTTCCAGGAAAGTCAGAAAATGAATATTCTCGGAATTGGACGGGACAAAAGCCAAAGTGCCTATTTTTCCGGAAGGGATCAAGTGCCAGAATACGAGACGGAGAAGGGCCAGGGAGCCACCACACCACCTGGCCGCGCGGCCAGGCCTGGCCCGCGCCAGGGGGTGGTGTGGCCGCTCCCGGCACCCCCTCGGCCTCTCCTTCCGCCTATATATTTCCCTCGGGACGAAAACCCTAAGTACCCAATCAAAAATCCATGAAAGAGTCTGTAGCCGCCGTCATCTCCATCCCTAGATCGGGAGGGATCTAAAGCTCTTCCCGGCACCCTGCCGGAGAGGGGAATTCACCCTGGAGGCCTTCTTCATCACCATGCAAGCCTCCGGTGTGATGCGTGAGTAGTTCATCCTTGGACTACGGATCCATGTAGTAGCTAGATGGCTGGTTCTCCTCCTTTGTGCTTTCATGTTTAGATCTTGTGAGCTCCGTTCATGATCAAGATCATCTATTTGTAATTCATACATGTTGTGTTTGTGGGGATCCGATGGATATTGAGATGCTATTTCAGATTGATTATTGATTCTATCATGTCTTTGTTATTTGTGATCTTGCATGATTTCCGTTGTTAGTAGCTATCTTGGCCAAGTAGATGCTAGCAACTTCAAGAGTTAGTATTTATGCTCGATAGTGGGTTCATGCCTCTGGTAATCTGGAGAAGTGACAGAAATCTCTAAGGTACTAGATGTGTTGTTGCTACTAGGGAGAAAACAACAATCCTTTGTTCATAGAACAATCATATTGTTTACTTTACACGCAGTTCGTAAAGCAATAATCTGTTGCTTGCAACTTAATACTGGAGGGGGTTCGGATGATAACCTGAAGGTGGATTATTAGTCATAGATGCAGTTGGATGGCGGTCTATGTATTATGTTGTAATGCTCAATCAAGTCTCAAAGCAGTCAAGATGATTAGTATATGCATGTATTGCTTTCTCGGTGTTTGTCAATTGCCCCGCTATAATTTGTTCACCCAGCATGTTTTCTATCTAAGGAGAGCCACCTCTAGTGAACTATGGATCCTGGTCCTTTTTCTTTATATACAATCTACAACTGTTTACTTCTTTGTGTTTACTTTCTGCAAACTTTTACTTCTTTCCATTCGATACGTTTAATCCTTTGTTTTCCGCAAAACACGGTGAGATTGACAACCTCATCGCAAGTTGGGGACAAAGTTCTGTGGTTGTGTTGTGCAGGTCTCCACGTTTCTACTAGCACCGGTAGTGCGCCCTGCCAAAGCTCAGCTAGTAACACCTTTGGGGTGTTTCCTTGCTCCTACTGGTTCGATTAAACCTTGGTTTCATAACTGAGGGAAAACTTGTTGCTGTGCTCATCATACCTTCCTCTTGGGGTTCCCAACGAGCTCTACGTCGAACGACGAGCACATCAGCGGCCCGGACCAGCCTTACATGTCATCGTACATGAGACCGGTTCCACGACTAGCATGCAACTTGTTTTGCATAAGTGGCTGGCGGGTGTCTGTCTCTCCTACTATAGTCAATATCTGATTTACAACGAGTTGCTAATAACTTGGTTATCCTCGTTGTGGTTCATGTTCGTAGGTAAGAACGGTTCTATCTCCGAAAGCCCTAAGCCACATAAAACTTGCAATTGATAAATTAGAGGCGTCTAGTTTAGATCATTGCTGGGCTAGCGTCTTGATATGGTATTGTTGTAAGTATATGTATGATAGATACTCTTACAACACACTCAACGTGTAAGCTCCATAGACCTTCGCCTTACACACAAAGGAATGATAGAGATCATACCACGATGCAAATCATAGAGATCAAATGCATGGACCATATCATCTCACTTTACACATTAGATGTTAGCATCTTATACTGCTAGTTTGGCGCTTTTAGTAGCATTTTAAGATGATCCCTCACTTAGATATCAAGATAAAAATGTGTTCTTCCTTAAGTATGCACCGTTCTATGGATCGTGTTTCTAGACATCACGTGATGATCGGGTGTACTCGACTCTACGCTTTCATACAACGGGTGTAAGACAGTTTTACACACGCGAGTACTAAGGTTCCTACTTGGCGAGCCTAGCATGTACAGACATGGCATCGGAACACGGACCGAAAGGTTAAGCATGAGTCATATAGTTGATGTGATGCCCATATTTATGCTCGCCTTTAAAGCTACACCGACTCACGTGATGATCGGACTTGGTGTAGTGGATTTGGTTCATGTAATGACCAAAAAGGCATGAGGGATGTCATTTTTGAGTGGGAGTTCATTTCTAATTTGGATTAGTCGAACTTAATTTGTCATAAACTAAATCGAAGTGAATTTGCATAATTTGTTGTAGTCATTGGCGTATGTTCACTACCTTATGCTTAGTTTTAATCGAGATAATTGAAACTCCGTTCATAGGCCAAAGAGGAACGGATGACTAGCTTATTGGAAATTGTACATACTGATGTGCATAGTCCATTATGTGTAGACATATGCGATGGATCTTTTTGCTTCATATGCTTTCTCCAGAAATTTAAGTGAATATATCTATATATTTACTTAATAAGGAAGAAGTATGAAACATTTCAAAATTGTTCAAAGACCTTCAAGATGAAGTGGAAAATCATTGTAACAAGAAAATAAAGAGTTTATGATTCGATCATAAAGGAAGATATTTGAGTTACATGTTTAGCAAAACACTTAAGATTTGAGGAATTGTTCCATGATTTGTGTTTCCCGATAAACCATAGGAGTATGGCATATTCGAGAGATGAAATCAAACCATGTTTGACATGGTAAGATCAAAGGTGTCATTTATAAAACTGCCATTATGTTTTAAGGATTAAAGCTTTAGAGACTACCGCTTTTACACTAAAAAGAGCACCATCGTGATCCGTTGAAATGACACCATATAAGTTATGGTTTGGGATAAAACCTGAATTGTCTTTTCTTAAATTTTGGTATGCTATGCATAAGTAAAATGTTTACAACCAAAGTCGGTTAAGCACGTCTCTGTAGGTTATCCCAAAGAATTTGTTGGGAATTTCTCCATAACACCGAGGACAAAAGAGTTTGTTACTTGGAACGTCAAGTTTCTTGAGAAGGAATTTTTCACAAAAAGTTAAGTGGGAGGACAATAGAACTTGGATAAGGTTGTTGAACCTTAGCTATATGTGCTAAGTAGCACAGCGCCAGAAAGTGTTCCGGTGGCGGCCGCAATGCTCATGGCTCCCGTGATTACAAAGGTTGTGATCTCGGAGATTAGAGTTCCTATTGAACCGTGTGGGTCGGTAAGAATCAAATGGTGTGATTTGATAACCAAGTCGTTGTTGTTTTGATAATGATGAACCGACTACATGCAAAGAAGCGATGATGGTCCCTGACTCCATAAAATGACTAGAAGTCATAGAATCCGTGATAGTATCCATACACGAGAAATCAAGTTTCTGAACTTGGAAGACCCTCCGGAATGGCGTGAAGCCTATTGGTCGTGTTTGGATCTATAAAGAAATAGACATGGATGTTTAACATCTATGAAATAGTCGACATGTCAGAAAGAAGTTTATGACAATGTTCAAGGAGTTGACTATGACAAGATTTGATCTTTCATAGAGATATTTAGTCTTGACGGATTAATGTAGCAACCACTACATATAATTTGATGTATGGTAGTTGAACAAACAAAACAATGTTCTTCTAATAGAATGGTTACCTAGGACGTGTACAAGACATGGTTCGAAGGGTTTTGTTAATTCAAAAGGTACTAAAAGGGCATGCAAACTTCAATAGTTGAAGTAAGCATAGCGGAGTTGGAATCTTCACCATGATGAAACTGTTAAAAGAGTTTAAATTCATCGGAGATGATGAAGATGCTTGCATTTGCAAGAAATTAAGTGGGAGCGCTGAGACATATTTCTAATACATTATGTAGAGGACATATTGTTGATTGGAAAGGATGTATCTTGTATTGACACAAGTTAAGAATTTCATTAAAATAAGATTTCGATGAAAGACTTGGACAAAACCAGAATATTAGGCATCAATATCTATATGGATAGATTGAGGCGCTAATATGGTTGTGCCAGACATACATATATGAGATATTGAAAGGGTTCAATATGGAAACAACAATAAAGGTTCTTGCTGCATGGAAAGGATTGTATCAAGATTCAAGTGTTCCAACACTTGGTGAGTAAAATCACATGAAGATTTTGATCGATTAAACCGTGATATGTATATATCCAGAATGTCCTATGCTCTAAATGTTATGAGCACATACCTGAATGATCCATAAGATGATCATTGGACAATAGTAAAGATATTCTTATGAGCTTTGGAAGAACTAAGAATATATCATGTATAAGTGACAAATAGTTAAAGGTAGTTCATTGTAAAGTGTTACATTGATACTAGTTTTGTCACAAGATACAAATTAAAATTATCTCAATTTAGACTATGGGAGGCACAATATAATGGAAAGGATGTTCCATGATGGATTTGGATGAGTTCCAAAGTTGAGACATTGTGACGGATACTACAACAAAAAGGCTAAGTATATGACTGCTATAGTAGCAGCATAGGAGGGCATTTGTGTTAAGTAGTTTGTTATCAAACTAGGTGTGGTTCAAAGTGGGCTAATACTATGAAGATATATTGTGTCACAATAATATCAACATATTTTAACCGGAACGAACTAAAGGTCTCACCAAAGGACCAAATTTAAACAATGCCATCTCATTTGAGAATGAGTGATGCGTAGAGACGCAAAGACATGCAAATACACACGGACCTGAAACTGTCAGATCCGGAGATTATGTTAACCACTAGCAATAGCGTATATGCAACACCAGAAAGCCATAGGTGTTCAATACGCAAAGTTTTTCAAACTAGATTATTGACTCTAGTGCAAGTGGGAGACTAAAGGGAATATGCCCGAGAGGCAATAATAAAGTGGTTATTATCTTATTCCATGTTTATGATAAATGTTTATTTTGCATGCTATAATTGTATTGATCGGAAACATCAATACATGTGTGTTTAATAAACAAAAAGGGTTCCTAGTTATGCCTCTCTTATAGACTAGCTCGTTGATTAACAAGATGATCAAGGTTTCCTGATCATGGACATTGGATGTTGTTAATAACGAGGTCACAACATTGGTGGAATGATGTGATGAACATTCATCCGAAGTATAGCATTACGATCAAGTCGTTATGTTGATATTGCTATAACATCATACGAAGTATTCTTTATCCTTAGACCATGAGATCATGTTAATTGCTAACACCGGAAGAGTATCTTGATAACATCAAACGTCACACCGTAACAGGGTGACTATTAAGATGGGTTCAGTGCTACGAAGGTGTTATGTTGAGGCTCATGGATCAAGAGTGGAATTTGTCAATACCGATGACGGATAGATATACTCTAGGCCCTCTCGGTGATATCACATTAAGATAGCTTGCAAGCAAGTGATGTGATCACTAGAATGTTATATCACGGGAACGAGAAAAGAGTGCATGTCGGCAACCAGATCAAACTAGGTATGGAGATACCAATGATCGAATCTCGGACATGTAATATATCGCGAGACAAAGGGATTTAGTTGCAAGCGTTAAAGGTTCTCACGATCATAGAAGTCATCATTGAATATGCAGGAGTCAGTATGGATCTCTAGGTCCCGCTTCTGATTATTGATCTGAGAGGAGTCTCAATCATGTCTGCATTATTCGCGAACCGTAGGGTGACACACTTAAGAGTTACCGGACACCATTTTGGAGCACATATGTTTCAGACGAAAGAATTGCAAAGCGCAGGAATTGTTTCGATAGAAACCGGAAATTGTTTCGGGTGAAATTGCAGAAAGTGGTTCTGCATGTGATATTGAAATATTGCAAGGGGTTATATGTGAATGTTTGTTAATTAAAGTAATTAACAAAATTCTGAATAAATTTAATAAAAGAATTTTATTAAATGAGAGAGCATTAAACTTGGAGAATTTGAATGCATTTAAAGTAGGGACTTTAAAGGGGAATGTGAAGAGGCATTTTAATGTGGAGGGGTTACCACCACATGAATGGGGGAGGTGAGGAGTCACCTCCCCCCATGCGCCGGCCATGAAGGAGGGGCACCCCCTCCTCCTATAAAAGGTCACCCTCTTCCTCCTTCGTCCACACACCTCCTTGTGAAGGATCTCTCTCCCCCTCTAGAATCATTCCCCCATGGTCTCGGATTAGCGAGATACATGTTCCCGGTGGCATTTCGTTTGGACGGAGTTGCTGCTTCCGCTGGATCGCTGGAGCGAAGAGGTGAACGTTGTCCGGTGGATTGAACGTGTGTGCGAGTACGGATGCGCTGCTGAGTTGCGGCGCTCGAACTTCCTCACGATCTTGAGATCGGCAAGTGTACGACTACATCAACCACGAGTTCCTACTCGTTAACAAAACTCGTTGTCTTCGAGGGTAAGTTATTGTTGGATGTATGTCCACCCGTTGCTTTGTACCTAGTAGATAGATCTTGGCGTGTAGTTCTTATCGTAGGAATTTTTTGTTTTCTATGCTACGGACCCAACAGTCAAGACGGTCTTGGACTTGGTTTCCCATGCTGGTACGACCTAAGCAAACCAGAATACACGTACAAGTCCATTGGTCAACCTTCGATGGAAGTCGGTCGAAGGGGGGTAGACCTACGGTAGACACGGTTTAGGGTTCCGCCGAAAATGGGGGATCGGAGCGTCGGAACCCGCCGAATACGTGCACGGGGAATCAACATACTTATACAAGCGCGGCATGATGATGAAATATCCACAAACGATAACCTAGGCATGCTTCCCTTCAAGAACATGTGATGACACCCGGAAAGGTGATGCAGCTATAGTATCGGAACTCCCGTGCCAGCTCAAACGGAGGGAACCCTGTCGTCAAGACGGTCTCGGACTTGGTTTCTCGTGCTGCTACGACCTAAGCAAACCAGAATACACGTACAAGTCCATTGGTCAACCTTCGATGGAAGTCTGTCGAAGGGGTAAACCTACGGTAGACACGGTCTAGGATTCCGCCAAAAACGGGGGATCGGAGCGTCGGAACCCGCCGAAAATATGCACGCAGAATCAACATACTTATACAAGCGCGGCGTGATGATGAAATATCCACAAACGATAACCGAGGCATGCTTCCCTTCAGGAACATGCGATGACACCCGGAAAGGTGATGCAGCTATAGCGTCGGAACTCCCGCGCCGGCTCAAACGGAGGGAACCCTGTCGTCAAGACGGTCTCAGACTTGGTTTCTCGTGCTGCTACGACCTAAGAAAACCAGAATACACGTACAAGTCCATTGGTCAACCTTCGATGGAAGTTGGTCGAAGGGGTAGACCTACGGTAGACACGGTCTAGGGTTCCGCCGGAAACGGGGGATCGGAGCGTCGGAACCTGCCGAAAACATGCACGGGGAATCAACGTACTTATACAAGCACGGCGTGATGATGAAATATCTACAACCAATAACTTAGGCATGCTTCCCTTCAGGAACATGCGATGACACCCGGAAAGGTGATGCAGCTATAGCGTCGAAACTCCCATGCCAGCTCAAACGGAGGGAACCCTGTCGTCATGACGGTCTCAGACTTGGTTTCCCGTGCTGCTACGACCTAAGCAAACCAGAATACACGTACAAGTCCATTGGTCAACCTTCGATGGAAGTCGGTCGAAGGGTTAGACCTACGATAGACACGGTCTAGGGTTCCGCCTAAAACGGGTGATCAGAGCGTCAGAACCCGCCGAAAACATGCATGGGGAATCAACGTACTTATACAAGCGCGGCGTGATGATGAAATATCCACAACCGATAACCTAGGCATGCTTCCCTTCAGGAACATGCGATGACACCCGGAAAGGTGATGCAGCTATAGCGTCGGAACTCCCGCGCCAGCTCAAACGGAGGGAACCCTGTCGTCAAGACGGTCTCAGACTTGGTTTCCCGTGCTGCTACAACCTAAGCAAACCAGAATACACGTACAAGTCCATTGGTCAACCTTCGATGGAAGTCGGTTGAAGGGGTAAACCTATGGTAGACACGGTCTAGGGTTCCGCCGGAAACAAGGGATCGGAGCATCGGAACCCGCCGAAAACATGCACGAGGAATCAACGTACTTATGCAAGCACGGCGTGATGATGAAATATCCACAACCGATAACCTAGGCATGCTTCCCTTCAGGAACATGCGATGACACCCGGAAAGGTGATGCAGCTATAGCATCGGAACTCCCACGCCAGCTCAAATGGAGGGATCCCTGTCGTCAAGACGGTCTCGGACTTGGTTTCGCATGCTGCTACAACCTAAGCAAACAAGAATACACGTACAACTCCATTGGTCAACCTTCGATGGAAGTCGGTCGAAGGGGTAGACCTACGGTAGACACGGTCTAGGGTTCCACTGGAAACTGGGGATCGAAGCGTCGGAACCCGCCGAAAACATGCACGGGGAATCAACGTACTTATACAAGCACGGTGTGATGATGAAATATCCACAAACAATAACCTAGGCATGCTTCCCTTCAGGAACATGCGATGACACCCGGAAAAGTGATGCAGCTATAGCATCAGAACTCCCGTGTCGGCTCAAACGGAGGGAACCCTATCGTCAAGACGGTCTCAGACTTGGTTTCCCGTGCTGCTACGACCTAAGCAAACCAGAATACACGTACAAGTCCATTGGTCAACCTTCGATGGAAGTTGGTCGAAGGGGTAGACCTACGGTAGACACGGTCTAGGGTTCCGCAGGAAACAGGGGATCGGAGCGTCAGAACCCACCGAAAATATGCACGGGGAATCAACATACTTATACATGCGCGGCGTGATGATGAAATATCCACAAACGATAACCTAGGCATGCTTTCCTTCAAGAACATGCGATGACACCCGGAAAGGTGATGCAACTATAGCGTCGGAACTCCCGCGCCGGCTCAAATAGAGGGAACCATGTCGTCAAGACGGTCTTGGACTTGGTTTCCTATGCTGCTATGACTTAAGAAAACCAGAATACACGTACAAGTCCATTGGTCAACCTTCGATGGAAGTCGGTCGAAGGGGTAAACCTACGGTAGACACGGTCTAGGGTTCCGCCGGAAACTAGGGATTAGAGCGTCGGAACCCGCTGAAAACATGCACGGGGAATCAACGTACTTATACAAGCGCGGCGTGATGATGAAATATCCACAACCGATAACCTAGGCATGATTCCCTTCAGGAACATGCGATGACACCCGGAAAGGTGATGCAGCTATAGCGTCAGAACTCCCGCGCCGGCTCAAACGGAGGGAACCCTGTCGTCAAGACGGTCTCGGACTTGGTTTCCCGTGCTGCTACGACCTAAGAAAACCAGAATACACGTACAAGTCCATTGGTCAACCTTCGATTGAAGTCGGTCGAAGGGGTAGACCTACGGTAGACACGGTCTAGGGTTTCGCCAGAAACGGGGGATCGGAGCGTCGGAACCCGCCGAAAACATGCACGGGGAATCAACGTACTTATACAAGCGCGGCGTGATGATGAAATATCCACAACCGATAACCTAGGCATGCTTCCCTTCAGGAACATGCGATAACACCCGGAAAGGTGATGCAGCTATAATGTCGGAACTCCCGCGCCAGCTCAAACGGAGGGAACCCTGTCGTCAAGACGGTCTCGGACTTGGTTTCCCATGCTGCTACGACCTAAGCAAACCAGAATACATGTACAAGTCCATTGGTCAACCTTTGATGGAAGTCAGTCGAAGGGGTAGACCTACGGTAGACACGGTCTAGGGTTCTGCCGGAAACGGGGTATCGGAGCGTCGGAACCCGTAGAAAACATGCACGGGGAATCAACGTACTTATACAAGTGCGGCGTGATGATGAAATATCCACAAACGATAACCTAGGCATTCTTCCCTTCAGGAACATGCGATGACACCTGGAAAGGTGATGCAAGCTATAGCATTGGAACTCCCACGCCGGCTCAAACGGAAGGAACCCTGTCATCAAGACGGTCTCGGACTTGGTTTCCCGTGTTGCTACGACCTAAGCAAACCAGAATACATGTACAAGTCCATCGGTCAACCTTCGATGGAAGTCGGTCGAAGGGGTAGACCTACGGTAGACACGGTCTAGGGTTCCACCAGAAACGGGGGATCGGAGCGTCGGAACCCGTCAAAAACATGCACGGGGAATCAACGTACTTATACAAGCGCGGCGTGATGATGAAATATCCACAACCGATGTGTTTGAATTTCATTATTTTTTTGTATGTGTCATAAAAATAAGTATAGAATTGAATATGTAGGGAAATTTTTAAAAGATAAATCATGTGGCAGTTGCGGTCTGTCCGGCCGAGAACCTGGACAGTCCGGCGCGGGATGTGAGCGGTAAGGGCGGTGGGGCCGGACAGTCCGGCTTGGTTTTACCGGACAGTCCGGTAACGGCTACGCGTTCAGTCCGTCGCCTACTGTGATATAAATTCCTTGACTCACGCCGCCTACCTCTAAACCCTAGCTCAGGCTAGTCGCGGCCTCTTTGGTTTCTCATCCCCTACTCTCCTCATCTTCTACGGTAGGCGTGCATCGGTTTGCTGGTCACAACCCACCTAGTCGACGCAAGACGCTGCATCGAGCAGCTACTCTCCCTGAAAACCGGGCTCCTAAGAAATCATCTACACACTCGCACCATCCTATCAGGTATGTATTCTACATCAATTCTATTATTAATCAATGCTACGATCTATCTAGCAATTCTAGAGTTCATCGATCGTAAGGTTTATGTTCATCAATCGGATTTATCAATGCTAGAGTTCACCATCGGTAGGGTTCATCATTGTTAGGGTTTTGTCCAGGCCGGTCTGTCCGGCTATATCCACGACGAATTGTCCGGCACGCGCCCGGACGATCTGCCTTGCCACGGCGCAATTTGAGCCGGCCAGTCCGGCTCGGTACATGCCGGTCTGTCCGGTTATATACATGCCGGCATGTCTGGCTAAATACATGTCGTCCAGCCTACCTCTTTATTATTTGAATTTAAGTATAATATTTTTGGTACTAGCGTCTGAAAATATTTATTTACTGTACTGATTACAGGATGGAAGATTACTACGATGTAATCCCTTGCTCCGTTGAAAAGTGGTGTAGTCTTGTAGAACAAATGACAAAGCGACAACGAAGTGCACTTGTAGGAACGGGACTCCATTGTATGCTGGATATTCCATCGATAAGGATGCGTGTTGGTCTGCTGCAATATCTAATTAGCGGATTTAATCCAATAAAAGAAACATTCTTGGTAAATGATAACAAGAATGAAATTTATCTTACTAATGGGGATATATATACCTTATTTGGTTTAGAAGATGAGGGTTTGGATCCTACTGCCATAATCGCTCAAGAAGGGATGGAAACAAGATTAAACATACCAGCTCACTGGCTAAATCCAAAGACGTAATAAATGATATCGTGGATCGTGGAGCCCACGATAATGAGTTTGTCCAAAAGGCCATACTGGTACTCAACGACACAGTCATTGCACTGCTCAAATTATTCCAAAGTCCATGTATGCACTGATACAAGGTCTTGGACGAGTTCCAAAAATAAACTGGAACAACTTTACACTTCGATAGACTATAGAGACACTAAATGACTGTAAAGATGGAAAAACAATAAAGCACTGGCCAAAGGGAAATATGGCGGCACTACACGTACACTGCTATTTCTTAACCAGATTTTATATAATTTCTCCTGCGGTACATGTATTTCGAGAAGATAAAACACGCTTATGATTCGGTTTTTGACCCATTGCTTTGTATGGCCCCACTCATGAGGAATTGAACTGAGAAACAAGCGAACAAAAGAGATACGGATGACATGAAATATGACCATGGCAAGGACAATGTAAGAGATTTATTATTGTTGCTATTTGTTTTAATAACTGGTGTTCAATAATAATAAATTGCTTTTTGTACATACAGGTTGACAACGATATTACTTTTGAGCATAAACGCTCGAAAGTAAACAAAACGAATGGTTTCAAGAGAGAAACACCTAGTTCAAAAAAATTCCCTTCAATACAAAAGAAACCTACGGCAACCAACCCCGCGGTTGTGGAACGACTTGTCGAAGAAGTTAATCGCCTAGCTAATGAGACTACATTTATTCGTAAGCAGTTGGCTATTATGCCAGATTTATGCGCCGAGGTAAAACGCACGGCGACCTAAATTTTGCATGTATCATTCGTTTTGCACGTTTCCTGACATGTCTACCTTTTTTATTGCAGAGTCTTATAAAAATGCTCCATAAGGAGGGTGTCATTTATAAACCTCTCGCTAGAAACATGTCCGAAGGGGACAACGGGAACATCAGAAAGAGAGCTTATTCACCAAAAAAATTCACGTCTGTTAACGAAGAGGGTACTGACGATAATGTTTTTAAGGAGAAGGATGTTGGCGAGGATATTGTCAATAAGGACAAGCTGGATGGTACAAATGGCAACAAGGGTGACAAAGATGATCTTATTCTGATTTCAAATAACAATCCTTCTTCTGCTAGACCATCGTCGTCTGCGATTGAGACTGCAAGGTCAAAATTTGCTCCAAAGCGGAGGCGTTTTGCCAGAAAGCAGGTGCGGTCCCCTTTCTTGTCTGAAAAGGCTAACAAGCGTCAAATCCGTGGGGGGGAAGCGACAAAGTAGAAGTTTATATGTTACAATGTTTCACTTGTAAAAATTTTAACGATGTTTGCATACTAAATTCAACTTGTTACGCATTGCATGCAGGTCTATTCGATGTGAAGGATGCGCTGCTAAAGGCAAATGATTTTACAGAAGAACATGTAGAAGTAGTTGTGGCGTTTATAGCAGAATTATCACAGTGTCCAGGATAGTGTGCCAAAAAAATTCAGATTTGAAGGAAACGTGGTAACCCTAGAACAAGTTGCAATAATCATAATCGAGAACTGGCTACTAGGCGATGTACGCATAATCCTTGATCATTTTAAAATACGTTTGCATTAGAAAACAACTATCTCGATTACATGCTTAATTAACATTGCGTATATTTTCTTTTACATGTCATCAATGCGTATATTCAACACTTGTCTTTTCGGCTTCCAGATGATCGTTTCTTGGCCAGCACATGAAGAGTCGAGGGGTAAAGATCATCATCCACCGGGTCACCCCCAGGTGGAAATAGAGAAGAACAATGCAGTTGGAAGATGCACTCTTGAGTATTTTAATAGACCGAAGGTAAGTGCAACCACATGCAATGATACGTATAATTCATTCCATATAATTTTAAACATACTTATATTTTATTATTGCAGCTCTACTTTGCCGTACATGTTGGTGGGAATCATTGGATCACCGTCGTGATGCATATGCCAAAAGAAGAATTTCAAGTCTTAGATTCACTTAAACTAGATAACTTCAGGCATACAGTTGAAGCTTTGGTATGTTCTCATCGCACTTTTCAGTATTACATAAGGTGTCCTCGCTACTAAGTATATATTTTTTTTTTCAGAGATCCGAAATTGCTTATGACGTAGCAAAGGCAAGATCGGACGATCATGTTTTTCCTGATCCTTCCAACTGGCCTATAAAACAATACACCATGCCAAACAACGGGATGGGTGAGTAAAAGTTGCAACTTAATCTCATTGTGGTATTTTTCTCGTGTGGACTTTGGGTCCTCAAGTGTATGGAGGAATGGGACGATGATAAATTCAGAAACACTCTTACACAGGTACGTCAAGATGATTCGTAGATATCGAATAACGAGGTTATTTATAACATCTACATTCACTTGTGCATTTCTTTCACAGACTGACGTTGACTCGACCAGGGAAGTTGTGCTCACGGAAATAATCTTATCACTTACGAATGAGTTGGACAACGTCAAAGATAATCTTCTTAATCTCAAACGTCACGCAGATGATTCTTAGAACCAAGGCCTTTGGATATGGTCGGGTTTTTGTCCCGAAGAAGGTTTCCAGGCTGTGTTCAACATTTGGTTCTTTTCATTTTCTATGTAAACAAAATACCTTATGCATACAGTAACTTTTCGGTATCCTATGTAATGAGTGAGAGAACATACTTTATTTGCTTTCATATAATCGTTGTTCCAGCTGAATTCATCTGTATTGTGCTCTATCTACATTTGTCGTTGTTTTCGCGAAATTAACCACGCCAGTATTATGCTTTTGATGTGTTATCGAATTACGATGAGATCGATTCGTTTGATATAATATGATACAAATGTGATACAAGAAGTAGAGAAGTATGGCCAATGTCGTTGTGTCCAGCAAGTTTGTATGTTTTGAACTTTTACCAGACAGACCGGAAGGAACGGACAGACAAACCGTGTACGTGAATAGTTAACGCAAAAAATCTGCGCAGCACCTTTTTGGCCACCGGACTGTCCGGCATATTGTCCGGTAACATGTCCGGCCAAACTATTTAGCTTCTGTAGAAATTTCATAGTTATAAACAACTAGATCGGACTGTCCATATAGCCGGACAAGCCGGCTTTAATTTCCTGGCATGGCCAGACAAGTATTAGTTTGACGCGGACAAGTCTGGCGTATTGACGCCGGACTAGTGAGCCGGACTGTCCGGTGCCCTACCGGACACCGCGCCGGACTGTCTGGTATGCCGCCGCGGCGAAGTTCTGGCGCCGCCGCCGCCGCGCCGCAAACTGCACGTCGCCGCCTCCGCGCTTGCCTGCCGGCAAACATTAAAAGGCCAAGGTGTGCCTTCGGCATGTACGAGCTAAACCACACCACCATCACGCGTGAGGACACGGCTCGCCGGCGGACACGGCCGTCACCGGCGATGATCCGTACAACGGCGGCTTTTTATTTTTTTTAGCGTATAGGTTGTACTAGTACACGTACGGCTAGAAAAAGTATCCTATTTGATTTAGGTATACACTATTTTGTATAGAATTAGGTATATGTGTATATATTAAAAACGAAGGGGTATCGAGTGATCTGAGCCGTCCTTGTGTTTGAGGTTAGACGTATTTGTACGAGTTTAGGCGAGAGGGGTTGTACCGAATTAAGGCCCATTATTCAGATAGAAGTCCAACGTTCTTTCCAATCTCATGGTATTATATATGCTAGTACTAGTTGATGTATTTTTTTACTTTTCCTCTTTGCCATAATAAGCAACTACAATGTCAGATCCAACAGCCATTATCCGTTGGGATTGGAGGCCATGGATCAGTTTGTTGTGGACACTGAACATGAATGTAACCGGACTATATAAGTACAGCACGCGTGCTTATTATTGGAGGCCGTGGATCGATTTCTTGTGGACACTGAACATGAATGTAACTGGACTATATATATATAAGTACAGCACGCGTGCTTATTATTGGCCAACTGTAGTCTGATGTTTGTGGTCTTAATATTGAGTCCACTGTTACGAAACGTTGCAATCCAACGCACGTTTTATATCGTGGTCCAAATGCAAAGTCCATTCTCTCGTAACAGTTCTAACCTTTTCTGCGCTTCCATGATTGGCATTTGACACAGCGCGCAGCACAACACAATGTATACGCCCGCGATGATAGTTCTCTATCTTTATGTTGGTAAGATAGTGCTCATGTTCGTATGTGCTGCTAGCTTGTACTGTAGGGTAGCACGTCTAGCTTGTGGTGATTCCGGTGGGGGCAACATCCCACGCCCTGTTTGGTCCTTCATCCGGTACAGCAAACGGCCGGCGTGCCAAGCAACTAGCAGGTCAAATGCACGCAAGAGCTCCAACGATAGGCCTTGCCTCCCTGCGCGTCCACAATTCTTTTTACGTAACAGCATACCATATTCTTATATTACTCCCTCTGGCCTGAAATTGTCTAAATTCGCATGTCTCTAGATACATTTCAGTGTGTAGATACATGTCAAATTCAAGTCACCATTATCGGACCGAGGAAGTATAAACTACCTTTTACTATGAACGGCTTAAGTGTAGTTTTGCGACACACGCACCCGAGCTAATCTGAAGATTAACCTCCACACTCGTTGCGACAACGCAAAGGACGACCTGCACGCTATGTAGTATAGTACGTACGTACTCTCCCTCCCACCTCGTTGGATCAAGACAGGTGCGGTCGCGTACACATCTCGATCGACCGGCCGGGTTCTTCCAATACTGCCCGATATACGTGTGCAAGTGATACTTGTTCACGTACCTCCGCGGACGGCGGGCGCTCGCTCTGGCCGTAGGTAACACGGGATCATGATGGACTGATGGCGAGCCGCCATGAGTTTATTTCAGTTTTGTTATTAGGTGCCGCGTCCATTTCGCCATGGCCGGCAGGCGAGCTGACCAACCAAACCCTATCTAGTCTAGCTATATGTCTTGCTATAATCAGGCCATCGCTTCACCTGACCGTTCGGTTATGGCCGTATGGGGGCTAAGCCTGTCTATCTCGCCCACGAGCGAAGCAAAAGAAAGCAGGAGGAAAGGATGCAAAAGGACGTCTCCTGGATCGCAAAATTAAAGGCTGATGCTCATTGTTACGTGTCCATGTGTGCCAATTTACACGGAAATAACCTAAAAATAAAAGAAATTCACAGAACTAAACTCTGGCCGAAACTATTTCACGGGACTATAACCCCTTTTTGCAACGTCATCACCAGTGGCGCCGTATCCTGAAACGCAACGCCGTTACTCGTGGCGCCGCACAAGCTGCCACGAGAACTCGTGATACCTAAGTCGAAGGGGTAGAAGCTCCTGCAAACATACAATGCCCAAAATTAGATTTCCATCTCAACATACCGAAACAATATGTACTAGAATGTGGGTTTTTAGTACCTCTTTTTTCTCGGACAACTTATAGACACAATGTTGAACATCGTAGTTAGAATTGAGAAGTTCCATCCTACATATTCAAAGCAATAGAAACAATAAGCCCAATTATTCTCACATGAACATATATTCTGCCTTACTCTAACTATACTAATACCATTACAAATAGCCCATCATACTCTATCTATAGTATGAAAATGAACAATTATTATAACATGAATGATTGCAAAATATCATCTAACATAATTATAGAGAAATTGCTAATATGGACAACACATACTAACATATATATTGGGTTTCTATGCTAAAATAACACATGCTAACATAATTATAGAGAAATTGCTAATATGCTGTCACCTGGTGTGGCGCACTGCTGGTGGCGTTGCAAAAAGGGTTAGTCCCTTGATTTTTTTTTGTGAAAGTTCATTTCGTGAAATTATTTTAAAAAAGGGTTATTTTTGTCCGAATTGCCTCCACGTGTATATCCCTGTTGATGAGCTCTTCTACGTGCAGAAAGGTTTGTATTCTCTGTCTTTAATAAATAGCTATCATGTGGGTTTCTATCTTTAATTAAAGAGAGCTGCAATGCACACAATGTATTCTTGGCCGACGTCTGTACGACGCTAGTTCAGGTCCCTTTGTTGGCATGAGAGCATCACGGTGAGCCGCACGATTCCACCATCCTACATGCATCGTGCAGAAAACGTCGTGTGCAAAGTAGATTCGTTAATAAAAAGCTGCCAGGTGCTAGTGCCTGAGATGGTCTATTTTCTTGCAGATGGTGATATCGTCCTTTCATCTGTGAAGAGTATTAAGGGCTAGAGATCGACCAACCAAGTTTATTTTTATTGTTTGGAAAAAATAACAACGCACCGTGTGGTAAGCTTATTTTCAAAAATTCTCCCAAAAAAAAAACTTCAAATTCTATACTAGTTATTTTTGCGTAGCTCAGAATTTAAAATATATAGCTTTATAATTTTGCATGCTCATAGGATACACTACATCTGGAATTATTTTTCAGAATTTTATAAAACTTGCAAAATTGGTTTTCGTAATTTTTAAGTAAAAGGGCACTAGATCTGGGAGACAAAACAGACTTTTTACCAGCGAGTCCAATAATACACATGTGCAGCATGGGTGACATCCCCATGTCCCCTAGGATCTCATCTCTAATTATATGGCGCACCAAGTTGCATACATCAAAACAGCACGTGACATTATTGCTGACACACACACACTCTCATGTTTCTGCCCACGCTAGCTCCAAAAAAGACAGGCCGCCGACGATGCACCAGTTGTATGCATCTGTGTATTGCAAGTTTGCGGCATCACTTTTTGGGTTGTTTTGGGGGGCATGTTCAGTAGAAGCAGCCGTTAGGTCACTTTGTTTGGTTGGTTGTGCGGCTTGTTTTTTGACTTACAATGTTGCGTTCCATCACCCGAGTTCAACTGATGAGGTAGTTCAATCTAGCTCCAATAAGTCCTGACGATAGCCACCACCAAATGATTGTTTGCAACAAGATTCACAGCAGCTAACGTGGGCCGGGACAATCCACTCTCCACGGTAAATTAAAGTTCCATGAATAATTGTCACGTGCGTTTCTGTCCTGTCGGCTCTCATTTCCTTTTAACTCTTACAACTACCTACAAGCTACCTCATCCTGCAGGCGATTCTTTCATTAAAACATACTGTATAACTCTACTAGTATGTCACTTTCCGATAAGGAATTGAAAGATTTCTTGTCATGGTCACGTAGAGCAGCTAGCCTGTGGCAAGCCGTACCAATCCCGGCCATCATTATAGTAAAATTTTGGCAGCATCAGCTAATCTTCACCTTCTTCATTTCTACTCTATCCCTTCCTTCAGGGAGTAAAAATTAAATAAACTACTACTGAAGGAACTTGACACGCTGACGAGAGGTCATACAACTGATTATTCTACGGCAGTTTTAGTGACCCGGCGCCGCAAATTATGAGTTTTTATGAAGAGATCGACGACGAATGCAGGTGCACCAACGCTTGTCTGTTGGACGGAGCAGGTGTCCTGTTGTGGCGCTGGCTCATGCATTGGTCGATGGTAGTGGATAGACAAGAATCTGTCCGCGTACCCATCGGCCAACCCCACCGGACTCGCGATGCAGGTTTGGTAGTTGGCAATCCTTAGAGCATCTCCACTCAGGTCCCTCATGTCGGCGTAGAAAATCACGTCTAGTATGTCTTTCAAATCTTTTTTAGCGTCGGTGCAGCTGTTTTTTATCCGGTGCCCCATGCCGAATCCAACTCACATGGAATCTAACGGAGGCACCGGATGAAGCTGAAAACACCGCGGGCCAATACTGGCAGTGGGAAAATTGCTTCGTTTTCAGAGCTGACGCACCCCGTCGACTGGCCACGCGGCGGGCGCGCCCTTTCCAACGCTTCCCGCCCAGTTTTCCCGCTATATCTAGGGGGGCCGCCATTTTCACCCACTGATCTACACCGCCATCCTTTTCATGCCACCGCAGCTTCCTTCCACGCCCATTCCAGCTATATCTACGCCGGCCGGAGGTGCTATTTTCTCCAGTAGGAGCGCCGTCATGCATGGGCGCCGTCTTCCACCAACTCACCCACCCGACCCAAATGGCCCCATCCACACCGACTCTAAAGATGAGGAATGGGTCGCCTCCGTCGATTCCAGCAACGCCAACAGCGAGGAGTTGGTCGAGGTCACCTCCTCTTGCTCCGAGCCGTTGGATCCGCGGCCGCCAATACCATGAGGGCCAGCTTACCGAACCAACGACGAGCCTTTGCCCATGTTTTCCTGTCGAAGTACATCTTGTTGGAATTTTTGCCTAAATAGTCCAGCCTATATTTCCATTTTAATAATTCCTGAAAATCCTAGAGGCCCATGTGACCCATTCATGCATGGCAAGAGGTCGGACAAATGTTTAGTCTCACATTGCTAGTTTAAGGAAGATTTCACCACCTTATAAGGAGGCTCTTCCACCTTGGTAAAAGGATGAGAAGGAGAGAAACATACACGCGCGCTCCTCCGCCGCCGCCGTCCGCCTCGCCACGCTGGTCGGACTCCTTCACGGATAGCGACTGCGCCGACGTCTTCCCCAACGAGGACTTCTTTCCCGACATCAGCAACCTCTTCCTCGACGACATGGATGACAACGGTGCCAACACCGACACCGGCAGTTCCTCACGGTTCCTCTGCTGTGATGTACATCCTCTTTCTCAATCTTGTTTATCATAGTCAGATAATATGTCATTCATTTTGGTTTGCTATAGATCTTGCTCTGGTCTTATCTCAAGTTGTATACTTTCCAATCCTCTTGGATATCTGTCTTATTTATATCCGCTAATGCATATAATTAGTTTAATTTTTATTATTCTATTTCATGTTTTATAAGAGAAAAGGCAGACCTTCTCGACTCTCTCTTCTCTAATCAAGAGAAAATCCTACGTAATAGTTATAAGAGAAGACTGACGTCATCCTGTTCTACATGCCATAAAAAATACGGGACTTTATTAAACCCGGGACATGTAATGCCTTTCTTATCTAAAAACAATACAGAAGAAACTGACGCTGTGTTCTTGTAAAGAGAAGATGATGGCATATAGAACACGGTTCACCTCACTCTGTGGCCGGTGGGCGGTGGCGGACGGATCATTTTCACCGATCAGGATTTGATTCCTTTCTGGACGGCCGGCATGGCGAAGATCATAGCAGTGTTTTTTACCGGATAAACTATGGTTGAGCAGCACAGGTCGCAGGTGCATGCATGCATGCATGCGGCTAGCTGTAGAGCACGGTGGATTGGATTCCTAGAAAACCTTTCTGCTGTGGCCCGCTAGCTTTGTCCTGTCCGATGCATCCTCACGGCCGCCGGCCAGAGAAGACGAGCCCTTTCCAGCTCTACTATCTCCTCGAGAGGCGGCTTCGTCAAAAAGAGGTGCATGGACCATGATATGCCACTTGCATGCAGACAAGAAAAAGAAGAAGAAGAAATACTGCATGTGATCTCCCTCCAGCTCATTTAACCACTGCTTATCATTACTTAGTAGAGTTAAGAACCGTGTTTGCCGTGATTAGCCTCAAGGCTGGCCTCATCTTTCTATATTCAGAAAAATGTACAACAAAAAGTACAGGATCAAAACGATCTCCTATACAAAGTAACCACTTAGGACATAGGATGCGCGTCTCAGCGCACGAGCGACAGTGCCCTCTTTATCCCTCTCCTCCAATTCAATTCGGACCGATTTTGGGCTTCTCAAAAAAGCTTTAAAAAATTACGAAATAAATATCGATATGTAGCCAATCGTTCCGCACTACACATGTGCAAAGTTTCAAATAAAACGCCACTGTATTTTCGGCGCAGAAAAAAAGACAAATTTTTCAAATTTCGTATGTGTACTATTCACATCTCAGATCTGAAATTTTTACTTTTTTGCTGAGACCGAAATACAATGTATTTCTACCCAATGTTTTTGCACGCACGTAGTGTATAACATTACCTACATGCCAATATTTTTCCGCTATTTTTCTGAATCTTCAAATTTGAATTTGTGTTAAGTTTGAATTACCGAGCTCCATGGAGCTCGGCCTCCATTACGCCGCTCTACTTAGGACATGTACTATAATGGAGTGACGTTATCCTTTTTCTTGGGGCGTGTTTGGTAGGGTGCAGCCCAGTTTCTCGCATGGGACAGGAAGAGTGTGTTTGGTTGCACACGCGATAGACAATCTTTGCACCATACGAGTTCTAAAGCAGCTCTCAGCCTGTCCTAGACGGAACGCTGAAATCGTGTGTTTCCATGGAGCCAACTTCTTCTCGAGCTCGCGGGAGAATAAGATGCACGCACCCGTGCAAGGAAGGTATGTTGGGAGGTTGCCTGCTTGCGGGGAATTCCGGCTGAGAAATTGGGGTCACCGCCTATTTAGACCGCTCTGCCTCGCCTCCAATTTCCATGCCACCACCCCCCCCCCCCCATTTCGATCTATCCCTCCAAATCTCTTCTTCACCGACGAGCAGGTAAGCGGCGCCTCCTACTCTGGTGGATCTAGCTCATCTCTGGCAAGCCTTCGTCCTCGGCTATCTTCGACATGTCGTCCTCGTCGGCCGATGTTGAGATCGTGGTGAGACACACCTAACCCTAGCTTTCGCAGCTTAGATTTGTTACCATGTTCTCGCTCATAGTTCATTTGTTCGCATGTGCTCGCTCTTAGTAGATCTAGACGTTTTGTGGTACATTTTGGCAGTCATTATTCATGTTGTACTGTGAGGATTCTCATGTGGTGTAGGTAGGATTGGTGTTACAAATATAGTTCTTCCCCTAGAACTGAACATATTGTGTATCTCTGGTGCTATAGAAGTTGGTTGCGTCCCCTGATCTGTAGGCAACCTCTGTGTTGACTCTGCGTTATGTGCCGATGCCTGATGCGGTGTGCAAGAATAAGTTGACCATGTCATGACCAGCTTCTCTATCCACCTTCGTCCTGAATTGGGTATGCCAGTTGATCTAGAAAGGGGGTTCAGTTATTCCAGGATTCATAGAGGCAGACATGCGCTTGATTGAAGATGACGTCTTGAAGTTCTGTGGTCGGATAGTCTCTGCGAACCAAGTGTACAACCACATGAGAAACTGGAGAGTTAGGTGGATTCAGGTGTTGGGGATCAAGAGGCTTGAGAACGTGCTGGGTTGAGGCGACCTCTGCTATCATGATGGATGACAATGATTACTATGCGCGCATCAAGGTTTGATATATTTGCACTTGCATCAGTATGTTGAGTGTTTGTAAAACTCACATATGAACTATACGTCTTAAACTAACTGTGATTCTCATGTAGACTCAGTCGAAGGACACTGAGTTGATCAACAAGCCCATTGAGAACTATGCTCAGATGAAGATGATCTACGGTCCTCGCATTCCCGCTGCACCTATCTCTCCGACCGCGATAAAACGTGCTCTTAGCCACCTGATGCAGCACAGTGGACAGGCGACCATGTATCTTGCCATGACCCCTGAGCGCAGGATGAGTTGGTTCACGGCCTTCCTGAACAAGCACTACCTCTGAGCATCGTATTGAGCTATTCAAGGAGGTGTTGGTAGCGCTACTGATGATGATGACTGTGATGTGTATTTTAGAGTAGCTAGGGCCCATTAACTTTGGTTGTGGTGACCCCTGAACTATGGTATGTATATTTTGGGAGGTGGTATTTAGTTATAACCCCTCCGTTTGTGATAATCTTGTGCTGCATCACGGGAAGTTGTTCGTCAACTCATGGTGCATCACACACGTCCTGCTGATTATGTAGATTCAGTCTTAATCTAGGTGTTCTCTGAATTGCAATTATGTGAACTTTGTAGTATGTTGTGTTGTTGTCATGGGTAAGCTCACCCATACGAGCAAGGAGATAAGGATATCAGGAAGAATGCAACAAGCCAAACGAGTTCCAATTTGCTGAAAACCAAGAAAACATGCAAGCAAAAAACTGGGGTATTGCTTTGCAAACCACAGAGAAAAGAAAATGCATTAAACCAAACGAAGTACCCTTTAGGCACCAGAGGTTGCATTGCCGCGCACGGCTTCCGTGGAGCCATGGTCTCTAGGTGGGACTGAAGAGCACAAGCAAGCAAACACGCCTTTAGAGTTGTTACCTTGGAATTTTTTTTTACTTAGAGGATAGTATAGAGAAAGAGAAGTTTACCTTCTCTTAGCTAAGAAATAATCACTTAAAAATAAGGAAATATCATTTTCTCCATTGTAACATATATGCCTTTTGTTATTAATTTACATTCTTTATAAAAGTTAGTTAATTCTCATTAATTGCTAAGGAAGACAATAAGATATAATGAATTATACGACTTACTTTTATTGTCTTTCTTATATGACGCGGATGGCTAAGAGAAGACTCACCTTCTCTACCATTATACATGCTCTTATTCAATGTGATATGATACGATCCTAAATGATCGGGATATGCCATGATCCTAATTAATCATATATTTAATATCCCCCTCAATCTAAATATGTGTTACATAGATTCAGATTGGTAAAAAATGTTGCAGTATCTATCGGGTGACATGCTTCTTGAATGCATCAGCTAGTTGTTTGACAGATGACGTGGACCTCACATCGAGTGCTCATAGTGCAACTTCTTCAAGTACAAATATAAAAATTGATACCGATATGTTTCATAATTGCAAGGAAACTGATTTGGCTATCAAGTATGTTACGCTAAGATTGTCGGAAACAACGCCTATCTCCTTCAGTACTGACTGGATCTAGATCACTTCTGTTATACCATTCGCTAATGCTTTGTACTCTACTGAGTGTGAGACAGTTGCCTGCTTCTTCGAGCTTCAGGATATATGACGTGGTCACACTTGTAGCCTTTATGCCGTCAAAACACTTGTAGCCTTTATGCAGGGCTGTAGCCGAGAATATACACAACTTAGAACAAAATTCTAGTTTTTGGGAATTGTATTTGTAAAGGCTAGGCCAAATGCGCACCCAAATGTGCGAAGAAAAGAGTAACTAGGTGTGACTTGAATAAGGCGCGTAATAGGGGATGAGCTTTGTAAGACTGAGCTAGGCATGCGATTAATGAGATAACATATGGTAAGGAGAGCTTCATCCCAAAAATAAAGAGGGAGAGATGCATGGGCAAGAAGAGCAAGACCCATCTCCACAAGATGTCGGTCTTTGCTCTGGGCTATTCCATTCTATTGGGAGTTGTGAGGGCACGAGATACGATGACAGATGCCAACACGCTGAAAGTACTTGTGTAGGTGATGGTACTCTCCTCCTAATCGGGTTGTGCACCCCTGATAGCATTGAAAAGTCAGTCTACATGATTTTGGAAGACATAGAAGATAGATTCGACATGGGATTTCTGTTTGACTAAATAGAGACAACAAAAGTAGTCATAGTCATCGATGAAACTTACAAAGTATTTAAAGCCTCTAGAAGAGATTAGAGCAAGACCCACACATCGGTTTGAATCAACTCAACTGCATAGATGAAACACGCCTAGATTCATAATAGGGTAATTTGTGACTTTTAACACGTTTACACACATCACAAACCAAAGGTTCAAATTAGTCTCAAATGAAATATTATTATGCCTAAGAATTGTTTTGACAACTTTATTCGAGGGATGACCTAAACGTTCACACCACCGATATGGTGAAACCTTGTCTCTGGATAAAGCTTGACGTGGTGCGTCCAAATGGGATAAGGTAGATCCCTCCACGGCTCCTACCACGAAGGATAACCCTCTTCATGACCTTGTCTTTAACAAAGAAGAAATTAGGGTGAAACTCGATAAAGAATTAAAGACGAGATTATCGGTAACAAGTTTGTGCATTGAAAGTAAGTGTTTACTTACATGAGGGACGTTGAGAATATTGCTCAAAACTAGGGAATTTGAGTTGGCTAATTTTGAGTGAACAATGTGAGAAATTGATAGACCTGAACCATTGGCCACCTGAACGCGATCCTAGCCTCCATAGCTCTCATGTACGGAGAGACGCTCTCAGTCCCTAGTGAGGTGAGAGCTAGCACCAATGTCCATGTATCACCTGGGTCACCCTGCCCATGTCTAGCTGATGTAGCGTTGTCTGCACGGTAGAAGATATTGTTGTTGTCACAGTAGTCTTCCGGCTGGTACACTGGATTGAACAGATTGCGACAGTTCAACGCCTCATGGCCCCAGATCTTGCATATCTGACAGCAAGGCGTTGCCGACCGTTTCCTCCATTGGGGCCTCCATCGTGGTTGCAGTTTTGTTGGTTTTGTTGCCTCCACTAGGATGCCCACCCACACGGTTGTTGTTTCGTGGAAGGTGGGGTTGTAGGCATCGCTGATGACCCACAAGTATAGGGGGTGTATCGCAGTATTTTCGATAAGTAAGAGTGTCGAACCCAACGAGGAGCAGAAGGTGCTGGCTAGTGGTATGGATCAGGAATTCTCTGCAAATACTTAGCAAACGGATTTTAGGGGTTTTTGATAAAGCAAGTAAACAAAGTACGAGTAAACAAAAGACAGTAGGAATAAATGCAGCAAGTGGTCCAATCCTTTATACAGCAAAGGACAAGCCGGTTGTATTACTTAAGATGACCAAACGTTCTCGAGGACACATGGGAAGACTATCAAGTGCTTTCGCTTCATATAGTTGATTAATCTTCTTTAGCTTGCTAAGTGTTGTGTGGGTGAACCTGTGCAAATGTACCGACCTTCCTAGGACTAATACATACTTGTGATTATATCCCTTGCAAACATCCTTAAGTACAAGAAAGTAATTAAGGTAGAAACCTAACCACAGCTTTAAACTCTAAGACCCTTACGTCCCTTGTGCAATGGTTTCCTAACGGGGGTTCAGGTTTCTGTCACTCCGGCAACCTCTACGATTAGTAGCCAAATACACAATGCATTCCCCTAGGGCCATATAGGTGAAGAGTCATGTAGTCGACGTTCACATGACACCACTAGAAGAAGTACACCACAACTTAAATATCAAACCATTGGATCTTTCTCAACACAACTCCACTACTAACAACATGACTTCTCCCATGTCCTCAAGAACAAAACGAACTACTCACAAGACATCATATGGATCATGATAAGAGATGGAATAATGATGTATAACAATCTGAACATAAACAATAATTCAATGGTTCACTCAATAGCATCAACTACAAAGAGTAATCAACACCGGGAAAGTTTCCCCTAAGAACTATGCAAGATTCAACCCAATTGTTACAGCAATATGGAGATGGTAATGATGGTGATGATGATGATGATGATGATCCCGATGAAGTCCAGCTTGATGGTGGTGTTGATGGCGACGATCTCCCCTCTCTGGGAAGGAATTCCCCCGGCAGAAATCTGTCTGCCGAAGAGATCTTTCTCTCTCGGTGTTTTCCGCCCCACAGAGGCGGAGGAATCTTTCTATGGTCGCTCCTCGAGTCTTAGGGTTTCGGGAGGATAATATACACCAGAGAGGAGTGCCAAGGGTGGACCAGGGTGTCCACACCACCTGGTGGCGCGGCCTAGGCTGGCCCGCGCCAGGGGGTGGTGTGGGCCCCCTCTGGCCCATCTCCAGCCCCCCTTCTGGCTTCCTTCGTCTTCTGGAAAAATAGGATTTTCCGTATATTTTCCCGGATTTTCTGAACATCGCGAATTTTGCCTCCAAACAGCACCTTTTCCATCAGAATCCTGACTACAGCGGTCCATGCTCCAAAAGTCATCAACCATGCAAAAACATATGAAATAGCATAAGTATCACCTCTCAATACGAAATATATCAATGAATAACAGTGAATTATGACATAGAATAGTGATGCAAAATGGACGTATCAACTCCCCCCAAGCTTAGACTTCGCTTGTCCCCAAGCGAAACTGAGCTCAATAAACATGACCTCAGGTTTATGGAGTGAAGAGTCCATAAAATAATATGGACAAGAAGCATCACATTCATCAATACATAGATCATAATAGAAGACAACTCACTATTATATAACTTAACTTGCAATGAGTAAAGGAAACACAATAAAGATACATAAAGTAAATCATAATTGGTAATGGCAAACTTAGCTCTTGGTCGAAGATAGTTGATAATTTGCTGGAGTTCACAAATAACTGGTTTTCAATGATAGCTTTCAAAGTAGTAAACATCAAGATAAGAGCAATGTGCAAAACAAGGAACATAAGAAACATGATTGAATAAATCATCATATGAATGAATGAAACACAAAAACTCAAAATACTTGCTGAGATAGAGAGGAATAGGTTTACTGACTCAACTACAAAGTAAAAGAAAGGCCCTTCGCAGAGGGAAGCAGGGATTACAAGTCTCATAAAGATCTCCCAAAAATTATGATACTTACTAGCTTTCAGCTCTCATTGCCCCTATCATAGGCATCTTTAGGTGATTAAGGTTAAAGTGATCAAATATGAGGATATGCATTGACAAGTTGTAAATTGAGAATCTCATGTCCCTTGAATACGAGGGCCGCTCCTCATGCTACTCAAGTTTAGTCACCGGTAAGTTCTTATCATCGTAAGCATATGTGTATCATAGAGAACCGCCAACGGGGTACCCCTTGCCCGATGATACGAAAGAATCTCCATATCAAAATGACAAGGCAAGCAGACAACAAGCATCTCAGCAATCTTCTTATTTACCATGGGAATATGGTGCTTTTTTTCTCTCTTTCCTCTTTTCATAATCTCTTTTTTTCTTTTTCTCTTTTTCTCAATATCGGACTCTTTTTTTATAAGGAGAATGCTTCATAGATGCTCGTTATGGTTACGCTGCAGGTTTCCACCATGTCAGCATGGATTAGACCAGCGGCCCAGGCGTTTCTCTAACACATATACATAACTCCATGGACTTACAAGCTCCCCTTTCATTTCACACCGACAACATCCATAGACAAAAGAACATGATATCAACTAGGTACAAAGTACCAGTGCAATGTTGAAAGCGGTCCCCATGACAGCATGGTTCTGCTAATTCACAACTTACAAAGCGCAAGCATATACGCAACATAGGTGAGCACAATGGTTAAAGTTTATTAAGTGCAAGAAATTAAAGTGTGCCATCAAGATCATGAGATCTTTAATCACTAATTTTCACATAACAAGTTTAATTTGGGAGGTAGATAAAACAAGAATTTACTTGGAATAGCAATAATGCTAATAGGTAGGTATGGTGGACACAAATGGCGTAGGTTTTGGTTTAAAGGAGTGGATGCACGAGAAGAATTCCCTCTCAGTACAGGTTTTTGGCTAGCAAGGCTGGGTAGCAAGTATAAAAGTTGAAGGAAACAAGCAAACATACAAGTGATAAAAACAAACATGCAATCTTCCTTGGAAGCACAAAAGATCTTAACTAGAGAATATTAAACTTATGAGCAAATCAAGAAAGAAAGATGATGAAACCATTTTTTGTTTATAGTACTTTTATCTTTTCATTCAACTCTCAAAAATAGTGTTGCTACTGACCGAGCCAGGTTTGCCAAAACCAACTAAATTAACTCAATGGTCCCAAAGTGATACCAATACTAACAACAAGATCAATCATATAACCATGAATTGAAAACTAATATAAGCTATGCAAAAGAGTAAATGATAGAACTTCTCATTAATATTCCATAACAGCAACTCACACCAAGGGATACATATCTAACGAGAGAGGGGACACTTCCATAATATAAACCATCCTACATAATAACTTCTCTATTCATGATAAGACTCTACTAATAAGGTAAAAAGATAGAAGATAGTGATGTGATACCGCGGCACTCCCCTAAGCTTGGAACAAACCAAGGGGATGCCAAACCTGATGACGAATTACTCCTTCGGTGGTGGTGGTAATATTTTCTTAGTTGACGTGAGGAAATCTTCCAGCATCTTGTGAAGCCTATTATTCTCCCATTGAAGCATGTCCACCTTCCTCTGCAGGTCTCGATACTTATCGCAGAACTCCTTAGTGACTCGTAGGTCTTCCGTTGATGCAGGGCAAGAGACTAAAGGTACTAGCCCCTGCTTGGGGTCCTGAAGATCCTCCTCCATAGGCTCCTTGCCTTTATCCTTAGCGGACACCATTGTGCTTCTAAACCTTCAAAGAATATGTCCTGGCAGAAACAGATCGAAACAAAAACACGACGAAAACACGATATACGAACCACGGGAGATCCGGAGGATTATATATTACGAAGTTTCATGACAAAAGGAAGGTACTGGGAGAAAACGAGTCGGAGGCAGAGTCCGGGGTGGACTCACCACCTGGTGGCGCGGCCAGGGGTGGGTCCGCGCCATAGGGTGGTGTGAGCCACCCTGGCTCTGTTTCCGTCCCTCTTTCGCTTCATAACTTTCCTTATTGGCTAAAAACTGTAAAAAATATAATTGGATTGTATTTTCGCAGAACTTTTCTTACCAGAGTTGTTACCTATTTGAAAACGGACTCTGTAGGTCTCTGAATTTGGTATCAAGTAGATTCTTCCGGAGTCATTACTTGAATAACATCAATATCTTCATCTTCATACTCTTATTACTTGAGTCATAAAACCTTTCTCTTCCTTATTACACCATTATCTCCACTACCTGGAAATTTCTTTCACACAAACTCCACACAGTTCTCATTAGCAACATTAGTATAAGTGAAGTGGTAAAACCTTTTGAGTCCAACTTCAAATGAAAACCATCAAAACATAAGCTACTGTAGCAACTCCTTCTGAAAACCCAAAAAGAATTCAAAAAGGAAATCGATTAAAGAAGCAAATGCAAGGTGGCAAAATCTGTCAAAACAGACCAGCAGGTAAAGATCAATTTTTTAGAAAATCTTCTGTTGCTCAAATCAAAAAGTGCAAAACTAACGAAAGTTAAATAACAACCTGGGGAAGAAGCACAAATAATTACAGCTCAAACCGACATACAGAGATCTCTCACGAATTTTTACGGTGGAGCACAAAAATCTGTTTTGGGACAACAACTTTCCTAAATCTTACTTCTCTCTCATTAGAGGTTGATCTTGACATAAAAACCAAAAAAAACGTATAAGGAGCGGTTATTACTGAAGTAATAACTTCCGAGAATCAAAGAAACAAAAACAAACTGAAAGCAAAAATAAACTGGGTTGTCTCCCAAAAAGCTCTTTCTTTATAGCCATTAAGATGGGCATGATAATTTTGAAGATGCTCACTCAGGAATATGAATTGAAGTGAAAGAGAGCATTAAGAAGCGAAAATACACATATTTAAGTCTAACCACTTCCTATGCAAGGGAATTTTATAAACAAACAAGTTGTTGAAACCAGAGGCTACTTGCATAAGAAGGCAAAAGAAGTGCAACATAAAAACTTTCAGCATAAAACAAGGAAACTTGATATTATTGAGATGCATACGAACACTTTTCCCTCTCTCATAGTAACTTTCAATATCATGCATAAACTTAACAATATAACTATCACAAGAACCATCATAGCAATGATCACTTATTCTAACAGAAAACATAGGAATACTAGCTCTCATAACACTACTTTGTGAAATAATATTAGAGGTATCCTTACAAAGGATAGTGTGTCCCTCTTCTTCATATTTAGTAACAAAGTCTTTCACATTTGCTATAATAGGTTCATCAACCATTTGTTTATTAGGTTCAACCGCTTTATTTGTACTTTTATTAAACATACTAGCTATCATAGAGTGTTCCTTTATCTTAACTAGGAAAGGCATTTTCTCAATGTAAGGTTCGGGTAACACATGATTAGCAGTATAAACTTCAGTATTTCTTGCAGGAACACTCTTAGCAACATCTTTATAAGGTTCATGATACTTATTCCACTTCTTTTTAGGCACTTCAATATAGGAAGCAAAAGCCTTAAAATAAGAAGCAATAGCTTGAGAGTCTAGACCATAAGCATTTTTAATATTTTGAAAGCCATCAGTTCCCATAAAAGATTCAATGCATTCATAATCATAATTTATACCTGACTTTCTACCTTTGTCATTCTCCCAAGCTTCAGCATTGTCTTGAATACGGTCCAGAAGATCCCATTTAGCTTCTTCTTCCATGCGAGTGAATGATCCAGCACAAGAAGCATCCAATAAATCCTTATCATGAAGAGGAAGCCTTGCATAAAAGTTATTGATAATAATATTGTTGGGGAGCTCATGAATGGGACATTTGAGCATTAGTAACTTCAATCTCCCCCAAGCTTGAGCTGTACTCTCTCCATCAAGAGGCCAAAAGTTGTATATTTGATTCTGATCTTTATGAATCTCACTAGGAGGATAAAACTTTGAATAAAAGAGAGGTACTATTTCCTCCCATTCTAGAGCTTGACCATTCTTTAGCAGCTTATACCATTCCTCAGCTCTTCCTTTCAGTGATAGTGAGAATAACTTCTTCTTAACTTGATCTGTAGTAATACCTGCACACTTGAATAACCCGCATAATTCGTGTATAAAGAGTAAATGATCACCGGGATGGACAGTTCCATCCCCAACATAGTAATATCCATAACACGACCAATAATTCTTGTAGGTATTTTGAAAGCATCATTCTCGGCAGGTGGTGGCCTATCTACTACCTTAGCAGTGGTAGTAGCATTACCAAATAAGAAACTCAGCAAATTATCCATAACAAAAATAAAGCAACTAGCAGAAGTAAACAATACTCACAGTAGAAGTTTCCTTTACCAGTTCCACTCTTCAATAGCGTTTTTTAGTCCCCGGCAACGGCGCCAGAAAATAGTCTTGATGACCCACAAGTATAGGGGGTGTATCGCAGTATTTTCGATAAGTAAGAGTGTTGAACCCAACGAGGAGCAGAAGGTACTGGCTAGTGGTACGGATCAGGAATTCTCTGCAAATACTTAGCAAACGGATTTTTAGGTTTTTTTGATAAAGCAAGTAAACAAAGTACGAGTAAACAAAAGACAGTAGGAATAAATGCAGCAAGTGGCCCAATCCTTTATGCAGCAAAGGACAAGTCGGTTGTATTACTTAAGATGACCAAACGTTCTCGAGGACACATGTGAAGACTGTCAAGTGTTTTCGCTTCATATAGTTGATTAATCTTCTTTAGCTTGCTAAGTGTTGTGTGGGTGAACCTGTGCTAATGTACCGACCTTCCTAGGACTAATATATACTTGTGATTATACCCCTTGCAAACATCGGTAAGTACAAGAAAGTAATTAAGGTAGAAACCTAACCACAGCTTTAAACTCTAAGACCCTTACGTCCCTTGTGCAATGGTTTCCTAATGGGGGTTCATGTTTCTGTCACTCCGGCAACCCCTACGATTAGTAGCCAAATATACAATGCATTCCCCTAGGGCCATATAGGTGAAGTGTCATGTAGTCGATGTTCACATGACACCACTAGAAGAAGTACACCACAACTTAAATATCAAACCATTGAATCTTTCTCAACACAACTCCACTACTAACAACATGACTTCTCCCATGTTCTCAAGAACAAAACGAACTACTCACAAGACATCATATGGATCATGATCAGAGATGGAATAATGATGTATAACAATCTGAACATAAACAATAATTCAATGGTTCACTCAATAGCATCAACTACAAAGAGTAATCAACACCGGAAAAGTTTCCTCTAAGAACTATGCAAGATTCAACCCAATTGTTACAGCAATATGGAGATGGTGATGAGGGTGCTGATGGTGATGATGATGATGATGATCCCGATGAAGTCCAGCTTGATGGTGGTGTTGATGGCGACGATCTCCCCTCTCCGGGAAGGAATTCCCCCGGCAGAAATCTGTCTGCTAGAGAGATCTTTCTATCTCGGTATTTTCCGCCCTGTAGAGGCGGCGGAATCTTTCTGTGGTCGCTCCCCGAGTCTTAGGGTTTTGGGAGGATAATATACGCCAGAGGGGAGTGCCAGGGGTGGACCAGGGTGGCCACACCACCTGGTGGCGCGGCCTAGGCTGGCTTGCGCCAGGGGGTGGTGTGGGCCCCCTGTGGCCCATCTCCAGCCCTCCTTCTGGCTTCCTTCGTCTTCTGGAAAAATAGGATTTTTCGTATATTTTCCTGGATTTTCTGAACATCGCGAATTTTGCCTCCAAACAGCACCTTTTCCATCAGAATCCTGACTGCAGCGGTCCATGCTCCAAAAGTCATCAACCATGCAAAAACAGATGAAATAGCATAAGTATCACCTCGCAATATGAAATATATAAATGAATAACAGTGAATTATGACATAGAATAGTGATGCAAAATGGACGTATCAATCGCCTTGCTGAGAAGTCGTGTTGGCCGATGAGGAAAATTTCGACTGATCGGTGTGCTACGCCACCATTGACTCAAAGGAGAGCACATAAGCTTAGAAGTCAGTGAGGGATAAAGGCATGTTGATGACGATGATCAACACGGTGAGTGCATTGAGCTGGCACCCGAGTCCACCGAGGATGTAGTCGATGATCTCATCGTCGCGTCGGGGGATTATCGATGGTGGCCATGGCATCCGCGAGCCCTTCATCTTGTGAAAGTACTCTGACATCGACATGTCCCGCATCTTTAGTGATTGCAGCTGGTTGTGCACATTCTGAAGACTAGTGTGACTCTACTCCGAGAACATGGAGTGGACCACTGTCCAAACCTTAGCGGTTGTTGTGTTCCCGATCATATGGGTCGCGATGTCCTCCATCATGGATGAGAGCAGCGTGCTCAGGACGCCCTGATCTTGTACGTCATCGTTGGTGCCCTTGGTGATCTTATCTACTGGCTTTGCAATGGAGCTATCGAGGTAGCCATGGAGGTTCCCGCTCGAGATGTCGGGCATGATCAACACCTTCCATAACAAAAAATTGGTACAGTCGAGGCGAGTGGTAGGAATAGGCATGGTAGAAACAACCGTGGTGGTGGATGAGGATGTGGATAGGGTGGTGGTGATGGGATTGGATATGATGGCCGAGGATGTGGCGGAGTTCTAGGGAGACTCGGTCACCTAGAGATTGGATTAAGGAAGGGCTCTCCGCCCAATAAGTATGTGTAATGTAATTTATAAAATTATGTCAAAGATGTTAGCACTATAGTTTAAAGGAGTCTTACCTGATGTTATTTCTCCAATGCAAAGTGGTCTTGTCCCTGTCCGCCTCATTACAAATAATGTGTTGGTTTCTTATGAGAGTGTTCATGCAATAAAAAATAAGAGGAAAAGAGTTGTGCGTGCATGTGCTGTAAAGCTTGATGTGCGTGATCGAGTGGAGTGGATTTTTCGAGAGAGTATGATGAGGAGGTTCGGTTTTGATGACATATGGATATCACTAATGATGGCATGCGTTTCATCAATGAGATTCAATTCTGAGGAGACTGATGTGTTTATACCTACTAGAGGTATCCGGCAAGGGGACCCCCTTTCTCCTTATTTGTTTCTTTTATTTGTAGAAGGCCTTTCTAGATTATGGTTGCACTAAGAAGAAGTTGGTGGCATTAGGGTAAGGGTGTGCAGAAATGCACTGTCAGTTTCACATATTTTATTTGTTGATGATTCTTTGATTATCATGAGAGCTAATATGAACAATGCAACTTCATTGCAATGAGTGTTAGATTCCTATTGTGCAAATTCGGGACAATTGGTGAGTTTAGCTAAATCAAGCATATTTTTATCTCCTAATACACATGTATTAACAAGAGGAGAAGGCTCTTCATATTGATACTAAGGCTTTGTGTGATAAGTATCTTGGTCTCCTGGCAATTGTGGGAGCGGATACAAGCGATTCGTTTGAAACTTTTGTTAAGAGGATAATTCGGAGGATAAATGGCTGGAAGGAGAAACATCTATCTATTGGAGGAAAATAAATTATGATAAAAGTAGCGGTGCAAGCTATTATGATATATGATATATATTAGTATTTCAAATTCCTATATGTGTGGAAAAGGATGATGGGTGCCATTTCAAAATTCTAGTGGGGTGATGATGATAATAGTAACAAGATACACTGGTGTGCGTGGTGGAAACTGTGTTTTCCAAATAATGAATAAGGGATGGACTTTAGAGATTTTCACTCTTTCAATTTGGCTATGTTGGCAAAACAAGCATGGAGATTAATCACTGAGCTCGAGTCTTTGTGTGCACGTGTTCTAAATGCTAAATATTTCCCAAGTGGTGATATTCTTAATGCAAGACTAAAGGATGGTTCTTCATTTGCATGGCAAAGAATCTTGGCTAGGCTTAATACTTTCAAAAGAGGCTAAAGGAGAGTTTGGTAATGGAGATAATATTAATATTTGGAGGGATCCATGGATTGCAAGCAGCCCCAATAGGATGATTCTATCTCCTAGGAGGGGAGCGGTCTACACAAGGGTCAATGAACTAATAGACCTAATCACAGGCCAATGGGATGAAGTTCTGATCTGAAGCATGTTCTTACAAGTGAATGTTAATTGTATTTTGCAAATACCCTAAACAACCAAGGCTTTGAGGATCTTATAGCATGGAATTGTACCAAGCATGGCAAGTATATGGTGAGATCAGGATATCACCTACAATGGCAGCACAAATATGGACCTGTGGCGAGCAAATTGGCCTTACTAGGCTCCTCGACTTCGAATCCGGACTGGAAGGTTGTGTGGAAACTGAAAGTACCTTGTAAAATCAAAAAATTATCTAGCGTTCTCTGCATGGGATCTTACCACTAAAGAGTATTCGAGTCAATCGACATGTTGGATCATCTGGGGAATGCCCAATTTGTGGTCAAGGACCTGAAGACATCAGCCATCTCCTATTTCAATGTCATTCAGCCAAAGATCTATGGTCTGCCCTAGGCCTATCAGATTTAATTGATAAAGCTTCAATTGGAGGATTACAACACTGCTCGAGGGATGAACAAGGCAGCACACGAGGTAGCTAGAATGAGCTTTATCGATAAAATTTCTTGTATCTGGGACGATGAGCCCCTAGCTATTTGATAGATCCCCACATAAACGATTGTAAACATTTTTTATGATTCCTTCAAAAAAAAAGTTAAGAACCATCTTCGCCGTGATTAGCCTCAAGGGCTGGCCTCATCTATTCATATTCAAAAAATCGTGTACAACAAGAAATACAGGATCTACATGATCTCTTTGATATTGTTTTCGGTACTCCCTCCGCATCAAATTGGATGTACGGGATTTGTTTAGATTCGCAAATATCTATCGCAAATCTACACAAATCTCTCACATTTAGTTCGGCATGGTGAGACATATGCCATGTGATTTAGATTCACAGGTATCTATTACGAATCTAAACAAATCTCTGACATTTAATTTGACACACGGCGAGAGTAGACTGCTCACCATATATGCCATGCGATGGATCTACACGATCTCCTATGCAAGGTAACTACTACTGATAATTCAGAGCGATATGATACGATCCAAGATGATCTCGGGATATGCCACAATATTAACTTACCGTATCTTTAACAAGTATAGTACCTGGAAGTAGTACTGTACTTTTTTTGTCTGAACTACAGGAAGTAGTACCAAACTACCTACACAATTGCACTAAGCACCAACCTTTTTTCTTCTGAAGACCATGCTGCTAAGCACCAAATAAGCTTGCCGCTTATACATACGACACCTGAACGGTGCAAGAGAACAAATGTAATCGTACAAGGGGTACTGTGCATATACTAAAATACAGTACATGGTGAATATTTGAGTATAATATACTCTATCTCTACCTCCGCAATGGCCAATGCTTGCTTTCTCTGTCTCTGTTGCCAACCTGCTCTGCCCTCTCCCTGCCTGAGCTCCCTCCTTCCCCATATAAAGATTCCAGCTTCCCCCCTACCAAACAAGCAAACCCATTAATTTCTTCCATCTTCCCCCCAAGAAACCACCACGCCAGGCCACCACCCAGCAGCTACTCTCGTGAGCTTTCCCTCCCCACCGAGCTTCCTCCCGATGCTCTCCATGGCGTAGACTCCCTCCCCTCCCCCCAAAGGGACATTGCGTTTTCTTTGCTCTGGTTTTAGCGGCTCTTGGTTCGTCGGCATGGCGGCGGGGTTGTTGCTGCGGTTGGTCGGGCTCTGCTTCTGGCTCGCCTTCTCGGTCGGCGGCTCCTCGGCCGCGGTGAGCACGGCCGCTGTCGCCCCCGCCCCGGCCGCTGGGGGAGTCTGCGAGGCGGTGACGGTGGACGCGCGGTCGGCCGTGGCGGAGACGGACGAGGCGTTCGTGTGCGCGACATTGGACTGGTGGCCGCCGGAGAAGTGCGACTACGGCACCTGCGCCTGGGGCCACGCAGGCCTCCTCAACCTGGTATCGCACCCTGACGTCACCCTCTCACCCTCTCTGTTCAGAATTTGTTTTCAAGAAGGTTATTCAGAAAAATAATTCTGGCAAATTTGAGTATTTTTAAAATCGAGTTTTCAAACTCCGGCGTAATTCTCTGTACTGTAGAATATGTAGAGCACGGCAGAGTTGCCGAGGATGTTTGGTTGGCTGTTTTTTGAGTGTCGGCAACGGCACGGATCTTCTGGGTTGGGGGCTGCGTTGGAACGGATAGGAATTCTGTCGGCCAATTTCCCGTTTTGGCCGTACCAATCATGCGCAAATGCAAAAGCCTAGTGCCTAATGGCCATTAATAAACTACTATACACAAACCTAACCACCATTAAAAAAATGTTCAGATTTTATAATACTAAAAGGATAACATGTTCTACAGCAGTAATAATAATTCAATTACTTTTGGCGCGCGCTACTTTTCCCCCCAATTCCGCGGGAATTGGACTGTTTCGTGTGAAATTTTCATTCAGAGCTTTGGTGAAATTTCTGCTAGTCTCCCACAAATGGCCATATGATTTTGACACATGCCATGAATGCTTTCCTCCCTGCAGGATCTCTCCAGCAAAATCCTGCTGAATGCCGTGAAAGGTAAGCCACGGCTCATCACTTTCGCTTTCATGAATGCTGGTGGTACCAGAACCAAAATGGAAGATCATGCCGGCTTCTCTTTTGAGTGGATTCCACGGTACCAACCAATTCCGGCGATTTTTGTTTTGTTTTCTTTTGCAGCCTTCTCCCCTATCAAGCTCCGGCTCGGCGGCTCCTTGCAGGACTTCCTGGTCTACGGCACCGGCAACACCGGGGAGCCGTGCCTCCCGTTCACCAAGAACACGTCGGCGATGTTCGGTTTCACGCAGGGTTGCCTGCCGATGCACAGATGGGACGAGCTCAGTGCGTTCTTCCATAAATCTGGGTATTGTTTCCTGTACTTGAAAACCTGAAATCAGTTCCAAAACAAAGATAAGATTCAACAAATACTCTAGATAAGAAAATAATTGGACTTTATGGGCCCTCTGTCTTTGTGGTGATTGCAGTGCACAGATTATCTTTGGGTTGAATGCTCTGAATGGCCGGGTTCCAATGCCTGATGGCTCTTTGGGAGGGCCATGGGACTACACCAATGCAGATTCTTTCATTCGCTATACTGTCGACAAGGGATATGCTATACATGGCTGGGAGCTTGGTATGTTCATCAACATAATCTTTATGCAAACGGATAGTCACGAAATTAACCTTTTCCTTTCCTTATAATAATTGTTCCGAAGTTACTCTGCGGTAGGAAAGAAATCGTGCTAAGTATGACTAAAACAAATCCCGATAGGTTTGAACTAACGAAAACCCAGAAAGAATGTCGGCATCGGTTAGGTACTGCTGAGCTATCAGTATGGGAATGATCACAAATGATGCTTACCTTTGGCTTTTTTCACGCGTCAATGTACAGAAGGGACACTTTTAGGAAATACCCTGCACTTCACTTTTCAAAGTTTTTCCCAAAAAGCAATCTTTCTAAGCAGTACCTTTTGTACAGCAGTTTTGGGAACTTACTGTGTTTCCACTGCAGGAAACGAACTCAGTGGCACTGGAGTTGGAGCTCGAATTGATGCAGACCAATATGCCGCGGATGTGATCACTCTGAACCAAATTGTTCACAAAGCCTACGAAGGATCAAAACCGCTGGTACTCGCGCCGGGAGGCTTCTTTGACGCCGGTTGGTTCACCGAGCTCGTCGCCAAAACAAAGCCAAACCAAATGGATGTCATCACTCACCATATCTACAATTTAGGCCCTGGTATGCTCAATGCCTGACCATCAGTTCAGCACATGAATTGAAATTTTGGAATCTGCCTAAACTGACACAATTTGGGATGTATCAGGTGTTGACACGCATCTGATTGACAAAATTCTCAACCCGTCTTACCTTGATAACGAGGCTAGCACGTTCAGTAGTCTTCAGGGGATACTGAAGTCCTCAGGGTCATCCACCGTCGCGTGGGTTGGCGAAGCTGGAGGGGCATACAACAGTGGCCATCACCTTGTAACTGATGCATTTGTGTTCAGTTTCTGGTAAGCCAAGACCGATCAGCAGTTGACGTTACCATCTGAATTCTGAAGCAGTATTTATCAACTAGGGCATGGTGATGTTTCAGGTACCTGGATCAACTCGGGATGTCAGCAAAGTATGACACAAAGAGCTATTGCAGGCAAACCTTGGTGGGTGGGAACTACGGCCTGCTTAACACAACAACATTTGAACCAAATCCTGATTATTACAGGTATACTGAGTACTGACAGGACAATTTCTGAAAGTTTGGGCAACAAGAGATATTACTGCTTTTATTCCAACAAGGCCATACCTTACGTGCAGAATTGTTCCAATTATTAGAATCTTGCAGCACATACTTAGTGTCCAAGCTAAGGATTAGATCCACACACTGAATGCAGCCTTGTAGGGCGATGAAACATGGTGCCAAACTTGCATTCTTCATGCAACTTATTCCTGCCTTTTTCTGCAGTGCTTTGCTGTGGCATCGCCTCATGGGAACCAAGGTTCTGTCGACGACATTCAACGGCACAAACAAGATCCGTGCCTATACACATTGCGCCAGAGATTCGGTAACGGTCCCCTTCCATTTTGGCACCACCATTGCATTAACTAACCGATCCATACTTAATTTGCCCCCTTTGAATTTTCCAGGAAGGGATCACCCTACTCCTGATCAACCTCAGCGGCAACAGCACAAACCATATCTATGTGACGAGCGAGGGTGTGCAAGAGGGCATGCATCCCTACAGCGCAAAGAAGGAGCACAGAAGGTTCAGATACTTTCCAAAGCTCAGTGAAGCTGCTGAGCTCTCAAGAGAGGAATACCACCTCACCCCCAAAGATGGGAACCTACAGAGCCAGCATATGCTGCTCAATGGCAATGTGTTGGCTACTGATGCCAACGGAGGCATCCCCAACCTGGAGCCTGTGCAGGTGGAGGGAACACAGCCCATAACCGTGGGCCCTTACTCCATTGTGTTTGCCCACATCCCTAGCTTCTATGCTCCTGCCTGTAGGTAGGTTGTTTGATTGGTTTTGGTGAGAAATGATTCTGTTATCATAGGTTAGAGCAAGTGTCGGTGAGAAGCAAAGCATGCTCACCTGCAAATGAAGTAAGTTGTAAGGCTGAAAATATCTGTGATTCATCATTGTTCCAGGAAACAAAAGGTTATGAGAAGTTTGTGTGCACCCAAAAGGAAATGAAAAGGAAAAAAATGATTTCTAATTTTTCTTCACCCCACTGTCATTTTGGATAGGGACATAGCACAACAAAGACAGGTTGGCAGGAATCATCATCTTCAAGTTAAAAGAAACAATAGAACTGTACATCAGTAGCCAGAATCTCCCATGCATTCTGTCATATGAACTGAGAGCGAATCAGGCAAATCCATGCTATAGAAAAAAAAATTGGCTTACTGCTGGACACTGAATATCAACTTACAGTTCCAAAGGCAGCCTTGACCACAAGCAGAACAAGAAAATAAAGCTGGATGTTTTAATTATCTGAACTGAGATAGCATCCCATGACTCCCATGCAAACCCCTTGTATAGCGGTTGCCCTTTATCAGCCTGGCACCTCTACTGGAAACCGAAGAGGAATGTAAACAGGTAATTTAACACATATCCTTGATGCAGACTGATTTTCATGATTTGACAGCAAATTTTCATGATGCCCCTGTTCCCAAGTCACCACATCCTCAGGTATGTTTATTAATTATTATACCATACCCTGCATAATTCGTTGGTAACAAGATCTCTTTACTTTAGTTCCAACTAGTGTCAACCTTGAGCTTTGACACTCGATCAAAAGGGAGAAATTTACAGGACTAGTGTATATGCAATGATCAAGCTATCTGATACAAAGTACTTGTTCATCAACAGGCAGAATGGATGACAGATTACTATATATTTTGCAAAATAGAAAGCACAAAGTATTTTGCATTACTATATATGGAAGAAAGATAATATAAGCAGATAACTGACAGTAACATGCCCAGTGGAGGTTTAATCAGAAATCTACCAGAAAAATCGCTTTCCATGATAATTTGGGAAGGATGCCCTTGCTGAAACAATGTGAGACTACTTTGCATCTCCTTACCAAGTTAAAGCAGAAGAAATCATGTACCACAAGAACTAGGTGATAACAACAGATGTCAATAAGGTTTAAAAACCATAAAACAAGAGCAACATCTCATGACAAAGATCTACAAGACATGGGCTAGCATTGCCCAAAACCTGAGCAACCTATGCCCTCCCATTCCAGTGTACTTTCTGGTAAACTGAAACATTTCAAGAGATGCAATGAACTGACAAACACATAGGCCAAATGTGCTAAATAAATACTCTAACACAATTTCAATAACATTCAGTATTGATCACTCAACTTTTGCGCAGGACATGGTGATCACCTCAATCATAAGAGAAGGGCAACTCTTGGTCAGATGCTGGAAGCCGTCGGTGGCCAGGACCGCCCTCAGATTCGCCGGAGCGGCGAGAAAACCGAAGCACGCCTTCTTCAGCCCCACACAGTGGTGCTGCTCGGCTAGCGCCAAGATGATCGCCGCGGAGCCCACATTTATGTACTGGCACAGCTTCTCCTCGCAGATCAGCTTCAGCCGCTCCATGCCGTACCTGTCCGCTGCGACGAGCAGATGCTGGTAGGTGATGTCCTCATCTTCCTTGCGCATCTCCGGCAATGAGCCCGTGTACACGAAATGGAGCAGCGCCTTGAACATCTCGGCATTCATGTCTTCTATGCGCACGACGATGCCGGCAGCATTGCCCTCCTTCATCGGTCCGAAGAGCTCAGCACTGAAGACAGAGGAGCGGGCAGCGAGCACGCACCGGTGTGCGGCGACGGTCTCGCCGCCGACCTCGAACACCACATCGGCGCCCTTCTCGGTCCTGAGAAGCTCGCCGAGGTGCTGGCGCAGGTCACACGGGGGCACGGAGACGAAGGCCGTGGCGTCGTGCAACGCCCGGTAGTGGTGGACGACGACGATGTCGCACCGGATGGTGAACGAGTCGTCCATCAGATGCGTGGACCCCTCCAGGCGCTCCCTTTTGACGAACATCGAGTACATCGAGACGCCCCGGGAAGGGAATCTCTCCACCGACGCCGACGCCAGCGCTGCCACATTCTCCGGCTCCTCCGCCTCGCCGGCGAGGCAGAAATCGTACTGCGCCTTCACCGCCTCCCCGACATCTTCGTCGAGGTTCAGGGAGAGGGACACGTAGCCCGCGACCGCCGAGCGCATGCCGTTGGGGTAGTAGTCGATGCTCCAGCGGTGGCCGCAGATGGTGAAGGGGCTGGACCTGACGCACTCGCCGGTGGGAATGCCCTTGGTGCGGGAGTACCCGTGGATCGTGAGAAGGTGGTACCCGCTCGCTGTGTCGGCGACGATGGATGACGAGGACATCGCCGGCTTTCCAAATGCGCCGGCGGGCGACATTGCCGACCAGCTCCGCGGAATTGGGCTAGGGTTTAGCGCAGCCGGCGAAAGGGGAAGAACAGAGGAGAGGAAGGAAATGAAGCAGAGCTGCAGAGGACCTCCCGGCGGAAGATTTGTCAAAATTTCATAGCACTGGGTCCCACCTGTCATTGTCTGTAAATCTACTGGCTGAATCAAATTTTCCTTTTTATAATAGTGAAATATCTGAGGGCATTTTAGACCTGATTTCATGTTAATGAAGCAATTAAGTTTGTATTGAAAAGAAAACAATTAAGATAGGGAGCAATCAAAGGGTTCACCCCAAAAATAAGGACACCAATAGAGCACGGTAGTAAACAGAGTGTTGCCACATGGCAAAGCGATTTGACTGTGGTTAGGGCATATACCCAACCCAACGGCTGACCCAAACGGATCAGAGGCCCTAGAACGACGCATTTCTGCCCAAATTTGGTCCCGGCTTGCGTCTGCCTGGGGCACGCCGCGGATAGCCTATGACGAAAGGGCGCGGTAGTGGTCCGTCTCTTCCTCTTGCTTTGCCTGACGTTGCGTCGCCTTGGCGGCTCCTGCTCTCAGCGCCGCGCTGCCATGGCCGCTTCCATCTCCATCCCATCAGCTATGAGCTGCCGTCTTTTCTCCTCATGCACCGTGTTGTGGATAGAGATCACGATGACGTTTCCTTCGATGGTCGCGCATGTGTAGCGAATGTCAGCGGCGCACCGCTCGTCCCGCGTGGTCGGTAAAGACGCGTACATGGCCCCCTGATCCATCGGCCCATACACGTCCGGGTCGTCATCGAAGTCGAAGGCCAACTCGTCCATCTCCTTCACTTCCATAGGCTCTGGCGGTGCCTCCACTTCCACAGACTCAACCTCCGTCGGTGGAGCCTCGCCTTCGGCTGGGTAGCGTGCACGAGTGGCCGCGGGCAACATGGCCTAGGTGGTGGGGAGGCAACAAGGCATGTTGTGGCGGTGTGGCCTTTTTATCACCGCGAGGGCTATTTGTCGCCCCAATCGGGACAGGAAGGGGCGGCACGTGTGGGAAAGGAAAAGCTTAGGCGGGAAGGCGCACGGAAAGTGGAAAGTGCAAAGGAGGGAAGGCGCATGCGCAGGAAGTTTGACACGACGACCTGCCACGGTAGAGCCACCTCACGGGGAACACGAAGCCTCCCCTCCCCCAAATGCATCGTGGACGTTGGGTGCGGGCACTTCTATGTCCTACATGCAACCCAAACGGACCATTTTGGTGTCTGATTTGGGTCGCCCCATTGGGTATGCCCTTGGGGCAACTCCAGCGAGGCCCCACATTTTAGGATAGCGATTATGTCTGAATCGGTCCGTTTTTGGTGGCTAGTCCACTTAGCCTCCTCCTCCAGCCAAGAGAGCTGGATGGCGGACTGGACTACCTCCTCCTTCGTCATCTCATGGTCCTCCGGTGGGTCCTTCGGCAAGTCATCCACCGGCTTCGCCTTGACGACATAGCGAACATCGGGCGGCAGCAGTGGTGGCTCCGGGATATGCCAACAAAAATGCGACATTTGCATGTATGGTACATGGAAGAAGCAAAAAAAGAGCGACATTAGATCATAGCGAAAGTTCGAGAAGAGCATTACTTCACTGAAGATGAGGTCCCTATTGAATTTCCAGAACTCTTTCAGTTATTCAATCTAAGACAACTCGACAAATCTATCCTCAGTTACTATTGTCTGTAAGTGATTACTTTATTTATGTAATTAAGTCTGTAGCTCAGCTTGTTTAATTTATTGCCGGTAAGTATACTCACTATATTCTTTTGTACGCTATAATAATGCAGAATGAAGATTCTCAAATATATAAAAAAAGACAATTCATGGATTTGGGTCCGTTGACCCACATCGAGCTAATGGAGCTATGCTAAAGGATAAGCCAGTGGAGACCAAGCGTAACTTGTTCCGGTGTTTCACGAGGCAGCATTTTTGTAATGAAATACGATTTCCCTACCACTACGGGTGAGATTGTCGTGTACACATTAACTTTTGCTTACTCGATGTTCAGTATAAATGATGAGTTACTGACGTATGTAAACCTTGCGTAGCTACCACTGGATTCTTCTAAGCATTTCTGTTGACTTAGGAAGAGTTGAAATCATGGACTCATACAAAAAGACATGGAAGAGTACCGCAGCACGATCGATATGCTCCAGAAGTAATTTCAACTATTATCGCACTATATCGGTTTCTTTCGTTCATTTTTTGAGATATCAAGTAGTTATTAACTCATTCATTCATTGTCTTTGTCGGGTAGTGTTTGGACACGGTTCAAGAACAAGGTCTGCGGTTAATGGAGTGAGCAACTGAGTTTCAAACGGATCCCGGTAAGTAGTACGAGCTAGGTCCGCGCATCTCTTTAATTCTAGTTTCTGTATATTTATCATGCTAGAGTTATTATTTGATTGGATTCTATTCTTGTAAAGTGCGTGAGGCAGCCACGGGGGACTAATCTATGTGGATTCTACGTTTGCGAGTTCATTCGCATCACTACTGAGAAGCCCTTGAAAACTCTTCGAGTAAGTAAACAATATATTCACTATTTATTTTTATTACAATAAGTTGTGTTGAGTCTAATTCATATGATTTCCTTCTTTATAATTGGACGTGATGCGGGACAAGCTTCTACCACAGGAGTGCCTACTAGCAATCCAAGAGGAATTGACTGGATTTTGGATCGACGAGGTCGTAAACCCATGCGGAGAATACTCTTTAGATAGACCGTAAAGCATCGATGTAATGATCTCCATATAATCAAATAGACAGGCTCTGGATCCGGTTGGGACTCCATGTAATGACCTCCATGTATGCTTGTAAGAGAAATTATATTATATATATGCATCAGCGTGTACAAGTACTATGTAATAGCGTTGTGTATGTATACGAAAACTTGTTTATAATGAAAACACAGAATGAAAAATAATTAAACATAAAACACAAAATGAAAAGAAAAACACTAAAACCCCATCTCCTACAGCGGCAGCCAAATGCCTCGAAACGCTACCGCGACACTAAATATCCTCCAGCCTAACACGGCTCCGGGACCCACGTGGTGGACCTCTAATCCCGGTTCGTAACAGAACCGGGACTGAAGGTCGGACCTTTAGTCCCGATCTGTCAGTCCCATCCAGAACTAAAGGTCCTTACGAACCGAACCGGGTCTAAAGGACTGGTTTAGTGTATGAACAAGAGGTAGCTAGTAGTTCGCTATTGTGAAGGCCACGAACCATGTAGAGAAGTACACCTTGAAAAACTCATTTTCGACCAACAGGAAGAGAACTTTCAACGTACGCATGACATGATTCAGCATTGATATATCACTCAGCATCGATCACTCAGCTAATGCGGCAAGGACATGCCATGAGATCGACCACGACAGAAGGGCAGCTCCGGCTGAGATGCTGGAAGCCGTTGGTGGCCATGACCAGCCTCAGAGTTGCCGGCGCGGCGAGAAAACTGAAGCACGCCTTCTTCAGCCCCTCACAATGGTGCTGCTCTGCTAACGCCAAGATGGTCGCCGCCGAGCCGACATCAAGGTACTCGCACAGCTTCTCCTCGCATATCAGCTTCAGCCGCTCCATGCCGTATCTGTCCGCCGCGACGAGCAGGTGCTGGCACATCACGTCTTCATCCTCCTTTCTCGTCTCCGGCAACGAGCCAGTGTACGCAAAACGGATCAGCGCCTTGAACGCCTCCGCATTGATGTCTTCTATGCGCACGACGACGCCGTCGGCATTGCCCTCCTTCATCGGTCCGAAGAGCTCGGCAGCGAAGACCGACGAGCGGGCGGCGAGAAGGCAGCGGTGTGCGGCGATTGTCTCGCCGCCGACCTCGAACACCACGTCGGCGCCCTTCTCGGTCTCGAGGAGCTCGCCCAGATGCCGGCCCAGGTCGCACGGGGGCACCGAGACGAAGGTCGGGGTCGGGGCCGCCTCCTGCTCCTGTGCGCGGCAACCGAGGAAGAGGAACACGACGATGTCGCAGCGGATGGTGAAGGAATCGTTCCTGAGATGCCCGGAGCTCTCCAGGTCCGTCCTTTTGATGAAGGTCCTGTACGACCGGCCACTCTTGGAGTTGAAGTCGTGCACCGGTCTCGAGGCCAGCAGCGCCTCCTGATTATTCGCCTCCACCTCCTCCCTAGCGAGGCACATGTCAAACTGCGCCTTCACCGTCTCCGCCGCCACACCTTCGTCGAGGTGCAGGGAGAGGGATACATAATCCGCGAACTCGGAGCTTCTGCCGTTGGGAAAGTAGTCGATGCGCCAGCGATGGCCGGCGATCGTGAAGGGGCAGGACGCGACGCACTCTCCGGTGGGAATGCTCTTGGTGCGGGAGTACCCGTAGATCGTAAGAAGGTGGTGACCGCTCTCCGTGTCAGCCACGATGGCGGACCTCGACCGCTTGCGGGAGGCGATGGCGGACCACATCGCCGACCTGCTCCGCGGAATTAGGAGCTCGCGACTCTCTAGATCGGGAATTCGGGACGTTGCTGGCTGCTGCTTTTTTTTTTTTTTTGAGCATGTGCTGGCTGCTGCTGTGGGCGAGGGTTTTGGGAGATAATATATGGGCAGGCGCGTACCTCCATGTACCCAGTATCCTGATCGTCCACTTGGATTTCCGGATATGGGCCAGGGTCAGGGCCAGAACGTTTCCGGTAGTTTCACTGATTATAGCACAAATTCTAGGGCCCACAACTTATTCCCATGGACTTGTGTTGGGAAAACAAAATCTGAGGATTAGAACCGTGAGAAAATTTCGGGGCCCAGATACACTTGTTTTCAAGACAGACAACGAGGATGAGAAACAAAATTGATCACGTTGAAGCCCAATATCTGTATAGGATGAGAGACCATTGGATATTTAGGGCGCGTTTGGCAGCCTGCAGCAGCCTGCAGCCGATTCTCGGCCCGGCCCGACAGTGCTGGCGGTGGCCCTGCGTACAGGACTTGGACCAACTTGATCTTCAGCGCAAATTCCTGCTAGCCCTTCACAAAGTACATTTTGTCATCGAACATCTGCAGTTGGACACCATACTCACAGAAGTCGGAGGTCTTGAGGGGCACAGTGCAAACATGCTGCCTTATCTGCAGCTGCTTGAGCACCACCGACTTCATGCAGTCCGGGATCTGAAGTGCAGACATATCGGTCGCCTTGATCTAGACGGAGAACCGATGAGGAAGGTCCTCTTTGTTCCTGTGCCCAATACGAGGAGGACGACCCTACCGTTCATTTCTTCTTGGCCTTCACTTTCGCCAGTAAGCAGTTCAGATCAGGCCTAGCTGTTGAGTGAGGGAGGTCTCGGATGTGAAGTCGTCGTACCCTGGTACAGAAGGAACTGTGTTCCTGTACGAGGTGTCCTAGTCCTGCTTGGGTACCTTGACAACCACAGTAGATAACATACAACTAGCAATGTGCATAAGCTAATTGAAATGTCAATGTGCACAAAAAAGCTAGTATCAAAGGCATTGTGCAAAAACAATGTAGCAATGGAAGTATGTCAATCTACATCCCTATCTAACAAGAACAACCACAATGTCGCAAGGAATCCTACCAATCTAAAAAGCACAAGCACAAACACAAACAACTAGTACCAATGAGAATATGCACCACCAACTATCTATGTTCACAATTGAACCAGACAAAATTGGTGAAAATCAACAATGTGCAAAGTATGGAAACTAATGCACAATCAAGCAAGCACAAGCACAATTTACCAAAGAATCCTGCCAATTTTACTCCAGCACCAACAAAAATCGGAAAACAAAACCCTTACCTACGGCGGAGCGGTCGACGGCCTGATCAACGTAGCGGTTGCTGAAGCAGAGGTGGTCAGGGCGTCGCGGCGGTGGCTGGAGCGGTCGTCGTGGCTACTATCTGGCCCGAGAAGATGCCGCCCACCGCTGTAGCCCCTGATCCGGCCGACGATAGGGTTGGAAACCCTACCGGAGTAGAATCGAACCCCGATAGGAATGGCAGGTCCCGCCTCAGCGGGCCTGACGACCGATAGCCCCGCCATCTCTCGGCTGGACCCAGGTGCCCCCGCAGCATGGACGCCGCCCTAAATGAATGGATGGCCGGGTTAGGGCTGAAGCGGGTGGGAATGGGAAAAAAACCAACGCAGTCCCCGTGGATTGCATCGCCCCGACCGCTACCGCCCTAATGGATGTGTCGTGTGGCCTACTCGAAATCAGCAACGGCCACCTCAGAGATGGAACGACGGCGGGGTCGACTTGCGGGGTCGTGCTCCTCAATCTCCCCGCCTCATACTCACTGACGGCACGGTCGACGACGCGCCCGATCTGCTTACGGGTGTGGTCTTGATGCGGGGCACCACCTTGCCGGCAGGGAGGGGTCTGGAGGCAGCGGCGAAGGAGGCCATCGATCTCTCCGATGGGACGTAGAGAGTGGCAGAGTGAGGGGCGGTGACAATAGAGTGGGAGAGTGGGGACGAAGTTATTCGACGTCTCCCGTGCTTCCCCATGCGTGCAACGGTTGCGCGCCAGCAGCCATTTTGCGCCATTTTGCACCCGCATGAGGCTGGCTCCACGGAAACGGCCGACTCAGCCGTTGTCCTAGGCCTAGCTCCAGGCTGCTTTGAGAAGAGCGCTGGCGCAGCCCAAACTCGCATGCGGGCATCCAAACACCCCTTTTTCGTCTCCACAGGGGCTGGCTGACCCTCATACAGCCTTCCAAACGCGCCATTGCTCATGTGGTATCTGGCCGTCCACTTGGGTCTACGGATATGGGCCTGGCCGTCCACTTGGATAGGCTAGGCCACATTTTACATTTTTGTAATCCAATTATAAATCGATGTTTAAAATGTTTAATTAACTCTGGAAATTGTAACAAAGGTTCAGCGCATTCCCTCAAAACAGAAAGAAAAAAAGACTATACTGATTGCATTGCAGCAAACTAGGATTTAGGCATGTGGACAAGTACACAGGAAAGCTAAGAGTGAGTGCCCACTCTCTTCTGTTTACGCTCCATTGACTATGGACAGTTGTTTTCAGGAGACAAAGCCACAATCAGCTTGTATCCAGTCCTCAAATCTGCTGAAACCTAACAGCGTCGTTCGTCGAGTCGTCGATCGGTACTTCCACCTCAGTCTTCTGGCCAGGGTGGTCGATGATCTGAAAGCACACCACAAAATAACAGTTCATAAATCGGTCCGAAGAATAATAACAGAGGGTAATAATGCATAACAAGTCCAGCAGTACATAACCCAAACAATATATAGTTCAGGAATGCCCAAAACAACACTGTTTCTTTTCAAAGATTTGTCTCGTTGTACTGAAGAGGGAAAAGGAACAGATGTTTACCAAACAGGGTACAGCACGTAACTCCCAAACATCCGGGAGTTACACACAAAGATAGAAAAAGATAGAAAAAGATCAGTGTAACTCCCAAACATCCGGGAGTTACAACACGTAACCAACCACATCCGCACGAGCCACGTCTCGTGCTTCAGTTTTGGTCAACAGCAGCAACGACGACATGCTCGGCTGCGTCCTGTTGAAGATATAATATAGCCATTCCGGTGATTTCAAAGCATCCACACAATCAGGAGCACCATGCTAGCAACGACCCTCCCATGTCGCTTTTGCCGTCTGCCCCTTGACCCACCAATCCAGGAACATGCCACCAACCTCAGGAGTAGCACGGATCCAGCAGAGGACTTCATGCCGGACCTCACACTCAAAGATGCAGTCGACCAGCAAGTGACGCATGGTCTCGAAAGCCTGATTACACAGGACGCACGCCAGCACATGATCAAGGCCACGGCGAGACAACCTCTCAGCAGTCCAGCAATGATCAACACTAGCCATCCAGTAAATATAATTTATAAATGATTGGAGGACAAATTGGTGTATTTGGGTTTGTTTATGCTCCAGAAACTGCCAGTGCTGTATATATGATACACACGTTAAGCAAGTATTAGTTGTGTACCTTCATAGCTTCATAGGATCTTCTGATGACAGCGTGGAATCCCTTGCATACACGGCTTCTTCCAATACCTTTGTTAATACTTCCTGAAAGGCATCAACTAAAATCGTATTTTGGGATCCTACTTCTGTTCATAACTTGAAGTGAAGGCATAATGCGGAAAGGGGTGAAAATGACAGTATAACCTTCTTATCAAAAATGGTTAAAGATAACAAAGGCCCAAGGATAAACATGCGGTATATCAACCGGATACTGAACTCTTAACTAGTCACGGACGAGTTCCCAATAGTTATATATTTCAAACTAATAGCAAAAGGATGTGTTAAACTGTGTATTATATGTGTACATCATATGCATTTACACTGCAAACAATGCTACTTCGAACATTCGTAGCTCTGAAGAAACCTCGCCTTCAGAAATGAAATGCTGCCCACTTGATGTGTTCATGACTTAAGGATGTCAATTATTTTGAAGGAAAAAAGAGGAAATTGCCACTTTTTTGCTTTAGTAAGTTACTTGCAAGTTGATGTACTACGCAGTGAAATAAAGGATTTGCATGACATTAGAACCTCTATTTATTGCTGTGACATGGATGGCCCTGGCTACGTAAAGGCCCCAACAAGGTCCTTGAAGGTGACTTCTCCCTTGGAATCAATGTCATTCACCTTAAATATCACTGTTCAATAAAACAAACAACAAAATCAATACCTGCAAATAAATATTGAAGATGAACAAGAGGGGAATAGTGAAATGGAAACATATGCATTACCTTCAATCTTTTGCTGAAGGCTGGACCATGCGCTAAAAGTAGAGAGGAACAGAACATAGCTTTGACATTCAAACTTTCAGGCTATTCTGGTATTTAAAGGACAAATTGTTGTGTTTTTCTTGACACTGTCTATCACCAACACCAAACATGTGCTCCTTTTTCTTTCCGAACACAGGACTTCCACTGCTTTCAATATAAGATATGAAATTTTTTTTGCACAGTATCCTGAATCTAACATTCTGTCATATGAAACCGAGGGCAAATCAGGCTAATCCACTACTATAAATTAAAAATTAATTGGCTTACTGCTGTCCACTGAAGATTGACTTACAATTCCTCGGGCAGCCTTGTCCCATGCAGAACATGAAAATTAATTTGCAATGTTGGATGATTTTAATTTTCTAATCTGAGATAACATCCAATGATCACCGTGCAAATTCTTTGTAAAATGATTGCGCTTAACAAACATGGCAACTGCTGCAACTCTACTGGTAAACAGAAGCAAACTGTTTACCTTAACAGGTAATCGTGACATCCCATGTTCCCAAATCACCACATCCCCGAAGTTAAGAGTATTGATTGTTTGCAACTAGCTAGTATCAAACCTGGGTTTTTAAGCGCAAGGAGAAAGCAAAAGCGAAATTTTTGCAGGACCAGTGTAGATGCTATGATCAAGCTAATAAAGTACTTGTTGCTCGACACATTGTTGCTCGACACACAGGAGTACATAAGAGACTGTTTTGACATTTCCTTGCAAAAGAGAAAGCACGAGTGCTTTGCGTTACTATATATGATGGGAAATAATAGAACTAGATAACTAACCGTTGAAGTTCAATTAGCACATCTAGCTAGGGTGACATTGCTGAAACAATGCAATGATAACATAAGTCAATAATGTTCCAAACCATGGAGTACCCATTGCTAAAACAGGAGCAATATATCATGACAAATACCTAGAAGTCATGGGTTACCATTTCCCAGAACCTGGGCAATATATGCTGTCTGATTTCAGTGCACTTCCTGGTTAACTGCCACAATTGTGGAGATGCGATGAACTGACAAAGCAGGGTCAAAATGAGGCAATTTTTGCATCTGAATGGCTAATTAGGGTAGATGCAGCCATATACTACTAAGACAGATACCTGATTACATTAGTATAGAAACCATGATTCACCATTGATATATCACTCAACATCGATCACTCAGCTAATGTGGCAAGGACATGGCTATGAGCTCGACCACGACAGAAGGGCAGCTCCGGTTCAGATGCTGGAAGTCATTGGTGGCCATGAACGCCCTCAGAGTCGCCGGCGTGGCAAGAAAACGGAGGCACGCCTTCTTCAACCCCTCACAATGGTGCTGCTCAGCTAACGCCAAGATGGTTGCCGCCGAGCCCACATCAAGGTATTCACACAGCTTCTCCTCGTAGATCAGCTTCAGCCGCTCCATGCCATACCTGTCCGCCGCGACGAGCAGATGCTGGCATGTCACGTCTTCATCCTCCTTTCTCATCTCTGGCAACAAGCCCGTGTACGCGAAACAGAGCAGCGCCTTGAACAGCTCTGCATTCATGTCTTCTATGCGCACAACGACACTGGCGGCATTGCCCTCCTTCATCGGTCCGAAGAGCTCGGCGACGAAGACCGGCGAGCGGGCGGCGAGAATGCACCGGTGCGCGGCGATGGTCTCGCCGCCGACCTCGAACACTACGTCTGCGCCCTTCTCAGTCTTGAGGAGCTCGCCCAGATGCTGGCGCAGGTCACAGGGGGGCACGGAGATGAAGGCCGCCTCCTGCTCCTGTGCGCGGCAACAATGGACGACGACGATGTCGCAGCGAACGGTGAACGAATCGTTCCGGAGATGCTTGGAGCTCTCCAGCTCCTCCCTTGTGGTGAACCTCGTGCACGACGAGACGCTCCGGGAGGGGAAGTTATACACCGATCTAGATGCCAGAGACGCCACTTCCTTCTCCTCCTCCTCCTCGCCGGCGAGGCAGATGTCCCGCTTCGCCTTCACCGCCGCCGCGACATCTTCGTCGAGGATTAAATCGAGGGATATGTATTCCGCGACCTCGGATTTTACGCCGTTGGGGTAGTAGTCCATGCGCCAGAGATGTCCGCCGATGGTGAAGGGGCTGGACTTGACGCACTCTCCGGTGGGAATGCTCTTGGTGCCGGAGTACCCGTGGATCGTGAGAAGGTGGTGCCCGCTCGCCATGTCGGCCACGATGGCGGACCTCGATGGCTTGGCGCCGGCGCCAATTGACGACATTGCCGACCTTCTACGCGGAATTGGGAGCTTGGAGGCGTTGCTTGCGGTTGCTTGGACTAGGGTTTAGCGCAGCCGGCGAAAGGGGAAGAACAGAGGACTAGGGTTTATCTCCCTCCCTCCCTAAATCAGCGACTTAGATTTGTCTAGATTTAGATATATTTTATATAAGTATCTAGATAAATTCAAGTTTAATCTAGATAAATTTAAATAATTTATTTCTAGTGGAAAGAGTACTTATATCCGGGTTTTATTTAATTAAATGTCCAAAGGCATTTTAGATTTGATTTTATGTCAAGAGATCACTTAAGGTTGAGAGCAACCAACACTCTAGGAACACATATATTATTCCAAAGCTAAGAGCATTTCTAGTGTGGCCTGCTACTGCACGACTCCGTGGAGAACTCTTAGTCGCCGCCTCCTGACCTAACCCGCTGCCTCTTCTTCACCTTCTCCATAGATCGGTTCCCCCTCCTTCGGCCGGCCTTGCCGGCGTAAAGAGGGACCTAACCCGCTGCCTCTTCTTCACCTTCTCCATAGATCGGTTCCCCCTCCTTCGGCCGGCCTTGCCGGCGTAAAGAGGGATGGGGAACCCGGTCTATGGGTGGAGTTTTCAGTAAAAGTAGTGTTGCGAGAGATTAGGTTAGAATTTTGATAGTTATCTTTTTTTGGCCTCTACATAAATGAAGATGACATCGTCTACAATAAGTGATCTCCGTTCTTTCGTTCAATGATGAGATCTTCTTTTCGGCGTCAATGGTCGTGTGTAAGGGTACATTTCTATAGGTACGGTTTTTTAGAATTTACTTCGCCAAGTCGATTTTGGAGTTTTTTTGGTGGTTGCCGTGAGGATTGTCCTCGTAATGTTGTATCGGCTGTTACGTCCTCGACAATGTAATGGAAAGGATGTTCCATGATGGATTTGGATGAGTTCCAAAGTTGAGACATTGTGACGGATACTACAACAAAAGGCTAAGTATATGACTGCTATAGTAGCAGCATAGGAGGGCATTTGTGTTAAGCAGTTTGTTATCAAACTAAGTGTGGTTCAAAGTGGGCTAATACTATGAAGATATATTGTGTGACAATAATATCAACATATTTTGAGCCGAACGAACTAAAGGTCTCACCAAAGGACCAAATTTATACAATGTCATCTTATTTGAGAATGAGTGATGCGTAGCGACGCAAAGACATGCAAATACACACGGACCTGAAACTGTCAGATCCAGAGATTATATTAACCACTAGCAATAACGTATATTCAACACCAGAAAGTCATAGGTGTTCAATACGCAAAGTTTTTCAAACTAGATTATTAACTCTAGTGCAAGTGGGAGACTGAAGGTAATATACCCGAGAGGCAATAATAAAGTGGTTATTATCTTATTCCATGTTTATGATAAATGTTTATTTTACATGCTAGAATTATATTGATCAGAAACATCAATACATGTGTGTTTAATAAACAGAAAGGGTTCCTAGTTATGCCTCTCTTATAGACTAGCTTGTTGATTAACAAGATGATCAAGGTTTCCTGATCATGGACATTGGATGTTGTTAATAACAAGGTCACACCATTGGTGGAATGATGTGATGAACATTCATCCGAAGTATAACATTACGCTCAAAGTCATTATGTTTATATTGCTATAACATCATACGCAGTAATCTTTATCCTTAGACCATGAGATCATGTTAATTGCTAACACTGGAAGAGTATCTTGATAACATCAAACGTCACACCGTAACAGGGTGACTATAAAGGTGGGTTTAGTGCTACGAAGGTGTTATGTTGAGGCTCATGGATCAAGAGTGGAATTTGTCATTCCCGATGACGGATAGATATACTCTGGGCCCTCTCGGTGATATCACATTAAAATAGCTTGCAAGCAAGTGATGTGATCACTAGAATGTTATATCATGGGAACGAGAAAAGAGTGCATGTCGGTAACGAGATCAAACTAGGTTTTTGGATGCCAATGATCGAATCTCGGACATGTAATATATCGCGAGACAAAGGGATTTAGTAACGACGTTAAAGGTTCTCACGATCACAGAATTCATCGTTGAATGTGTAGGAGTCAGTATGGATCTCCAGGTCCCGCTGCTGATTATTGATCGGAGAGGAGTCTCGATCATGTCTGCATTATTTGTGAACCGTAGGGTGACACACTTAAGGGATACCGACACCATTTGGAGCAAATATATTTTAGATAAAGATTTAAGAAAGCGCTGGAATTATTTCAATAGACACCAAAACTGTTTCGGGTGAAATTTTCTGAAATTGGTTCTGCATGTAATATTGTAATGTTGCAGGGGGGTTTATGTGAATGTTTGTTAATTAAAGTAATTAACAAAATTCTGAATAAAAATAATAAAAGAGTTTTATTAAATGAGAGAGCATTAAATTTGGAGAAATTGAATGCATTTAAAGTGGAGACTTTAAAAGAGAATGTGAAGGAGCAATTTTATGTGGAGGGAGTTACCACCACATGAATGGAGGAGGTGAAGAGTCACCTATGAAGGGAATATGCCCGAGAGGCAATAATAAAGTGGTTATTATCTTATTCCATATTTATGATAAATGTTTATTTTGCATAATTGTATTGATCGAAAACATCAATACATGTGTGTTTAATAAACAAAAAGGGTTCCTAGTTATGCCTCTCTTATAGACTAGCTTGTTGATTAACAAGATGATCAAGGTTTCCTGATCATAGACATTGGATGTTGTTAATAACAAGGTCACACCATTGGTGGAATGATGTGATGAACATTCATCCGAAGTATAGCATTACGATCAAGTCATTATGTTTATATTACTATAACATCATACGAAGTAATCTTAGTCCTTAGACCATGAGATCATGTTAATTGCTAACACCGGAAGAGTATCTTGATAACATCAAACGTCACACTGTAACAGGGTGACTATAAAGGTGGGTTCAGTGCTACGAAGGTGTTATGTTGAGGCTCATGGATCAAGAGTGGGATTTGTCCAACCCGATGACGGATAGATATACTCTAGGCCCTCTCGGTGATATCACATTGAAATAGCTTGTAAGCAAGTGATGTGATCACTAGAATGTTATATCACGGGAACGAGAAAAGAGTGCATGTCGGTAACGAGATCAAACTAGGTATGGAGATATCGATTATCGAATCTCGGACATGTAATATATCGCGGGACAAAGGGATTTATTTACTAGCGTTAAAGGTTCTCATGATCACAGAAGTCATCGTTGAATGTGTAGGAGTCAGTATGGATCTCCAGGTCCCGCTGCTGATTATTGATCGGAGAGGAGTCTCGATCATGTCTGCATTATTCGCGAAACCGTAGGGTGACACACTTAAGGGATACCGACACCATTTGGAGCAAATATGTTTTAGATAAAGATTTAAGAAAGCGCTGGAATTATTTCAATAGACACCGAAACTGTTTCGGGTGAAATTGCTGAAATTGGTTCTCGGCCATGAAGGAGGGGCACCCCCCTCCTCCTATAAAAGGCCACCCCCCTCACTTCTCACACACACCTCCTTGTGAAGGATCTCTCTCCCCCTATAGTATTATTCCCCGATGGTCTCGGATTAGCGAGATACATGTTCCCGGTGGCTTTATTTGGAAAGGAGTTGCTGCTTCCGCTGCTTTGCTAGAGCGAGGTACGGAGGTTGTCGGGGTACCGGACGTGTGTGCGATCACGGATGCACCGCTGCTTTGCGGTGCTGGACTTGGTGCTGCTGGAGCTGGATCTGATGGACGTGCTGGAGCCGGACCTGCTGGACTTCATCACGATCTTGAGATCGGCAAGTGTATGACTACATCAACCACGAGTTCCTACTCGTTAACAAACCTCGTTGTCTACGAGGGTAAGTTCTCGTTGGATGTATGTCCACCTGTTGCTTTGTACCTAGTAGATAGATCTTGGCGTGTAGTTCACACCGTAGGAAATTTTTTGTTTTCTATGCTGCGGACCCAACAGTGGTATCAGAGCCTGATCTATGCGTAGGTGCTTTGCACGGGTAGTACACATATGTTTATATGTGGGCGATGATGACTATGTTATTGCATCTTCTATGTATTTTGGATATTGGTGGCATAGTGGGATGAAGCGGCCCGGACCAACCTTACATGTCATCGTACATGAGACCGGTTCCACGACTGACATGCAACTTGTTTTGCATAAGTGGCTGGCGGGTGTCTGTCTCTCCTACTATAGTCAATATCTGATTTACAACGAGTTGCTAATAACTTAGTTATCCTCGTTGTGCTTCATGTTCGTAGGTAAGAACGGTTCTATCTCTGAAAGCCCTAAGCCACGTAAAACTTGCAATTGATAAATTAGAGGTGTCTAGTTTAGATCGTTGCGGGGCTAGTGTCTTGATATGGTATTGTTGTAAGTAGATGTATGATAGATACTCTTACAACTCACTTAACGTGTAAGTTCCATAGACCTTGGCCTTACACACAAAGGAATGATAGAGATCATACCACGATGCAAGTGATGGAGATCAAATGCATGGACCATATCATCTCACTTTACACATTAGATGTTAGCATCTTTTACTGCTAGTTTGGCGCTTTCTGTAGCATTGTAAGATGATCCCTCATTTAAATATCAAGATAAAATGTGTTCTTCCTTAAGTATGCACCATTCTATGGATCGTGTTTTCGAGACATCACGTGATGATCGGGTGTTCTCAACTCTACGCTTTCATGCAACGGGTGTAAGACAATTTTACACACGCGAATACTAAGGTTCTTACTTGGCGAGCCTATCATGTGCAAACATGGCCTTGGAACACGGACCGAAAGGTTAAGCATGAGTCATATAGTTGATGTGATGACCATATTGATGCTCGCCTTTGAAGCTACACCGACTCACGTGATGATCGGACTTGGTGTAGTGGATTTGGTTCATGTAATCACCAAAAAGGCACGAGGGATGTCGTTTTTGAGTGGGAGTTCATTTCTAATTTGGATTAGTCGAACTCAATTTGTCATAAACTAAATCAAAGTGAATTTGCATAGTTTGTTGTAGTCATTGGCATTCGTTTTCTACCTTATGCTTAGTTTTTAATTGAGATAATAGAACTATAGAATTCTGAATATTTACTTTACAAACTGGTATCGTATTGTTTTGAATGTCAATTTAAAGTTTATAAGTCCTATTGCAAACTTTCAGCAAACTCTATTTACTCCATGAAGTTTAATAAGTAGTATTAAATCAAGAGTAAGAATTCCAATGTTAGTATCTAAAGTATCATGTTTACCTCCATGATTATTGATATTCAAAAAGTTGTTGTAATATCAAGATTATATTGGAGCTGGAAATTGTTTCAGAAACCATCATGTGTGAAAGATATTGTGATATCTGAAACAATATTTTTTGGTTGCATTATGATAGAGTATAATTTAGCAAAATACATGTTCTCATATTGTATGAGAATTTGTGAAGGATGGAGATGCTAGGCATCCGAATCTACCAAAAAGGTTTTGGGAACTGATATTATACTCGCGATTCTTCCTTATAGGCTATAGTAGCTTGATCATGAAAGTTGTCATGATAAGGATGAATAGAAGATGTAAGTAAAATGTTTACTACACTAATAGATTACTAAAGAATGGATTTTTGAAAGAACACCAAACATTTGATGATGGTGATCCACTTCAAAGTGCAAGTCCAAAGGTATTAGTATTTGACTATATACGCTTTGTACCATGTGTCATGTTGATGACACCACTATTGATGTTGATAGATTCTTTTAAAAGAAAAGGAATTGCTGAAAGAGAATCTATAAAATATTTGGCAAAAAATAAAAGGTTGGAGATGTCCAACTTAGGTATATAGAAGATATACATGTTATGGCTATATTCCTTGCTTGTTAAACAATGTGGTTCTTAGGTATTGGATACCGAATTGGTTGGTATGAAGTGTCATACAGGACAACGCAATTCATGAACTACAATGGCCTAAGTAACCAGCAAGAGAATGAGTGATGATGTTCATTGAAAACAAATAAAGTGTTATTGTGTTTTTCCTTGTCATCAAACCAAGCCTTCAAGATTTGTTTAAATAATTGTTATTTTGTTCTGGTATCATGAGAACAATGGCTGTTCAAATAATTACCGTATTCCATAAAGGATGGATGAACTTTTACAAGTCTAGTTGGAGAAATCACATCCATAAACACTATTGCTAAAATGTCGCAAGACAAATGATTGAAAGATCACTTATGAAGTGACATCGCTATTTAAATTATATTTGAAAGAAAACATGAAGAAACTCCATGTTGATGGATTTTTGGAGTCTTTGATTTTGATCAATTGACGCATGTGAGACTTTCCTCGAGATAATTGAAACTCCGTCCATAGGCCAGAGAGGAACGGATGACTAGCTTATTGGAAATTGTGGATGCTGATGTGCATAGTCCATTATGTGTAGCCATATGCGATGGATCTTTTTGCTTCATATGCTTTCTCCGAAAATTTGAGTGAATATATCTGTATATTTACTTAATAAGGAAGAAGTATGAAACATTTGACAACTGTTCAAAGACTTTCAAGATGAAGTGGAAAATCATTGTAACAAGAAAATAAAGAGTTTATGATTTGATCATAAAGGAAGATATTTGAGTTACATGTTTAGCAAAAACACCTAAGACTTGAGGAATTGTTCCATGATTTGTGTTTCCCGATAAACCATAGGAGTATGGCATATTCGAGAGATAAAATCAAACCATGTTTGACATGATAAGATCATGGGTGTCATTTATAAAACTGCCATTATGTTTTAAGGATTGAAGCTTTAGAGACTACCGCTTTTACACTGAAAAGAGCACCATCGTGATCCATTGAAATGACACCATATGAGTTATGGTTTGGGATAAAACCCGAATTGTCTTTTCTTAAATTTTGGTATGCTATGCATAAGTAAAATGTTTACAACCAAAGTCGGATAAGCACGTCTTTGTAGGTTATCCCAAAGAATTTGTTGGGAATTTCTCCATAACACCGAGGACAAAAGAGTTTGTTACTTGGAACGTCAAGTTTCTTGAGAAGGAATTTTTCGTGAAAAGTTAAGTGGGAGGACAATAGAACTTTGATAAGGTTGTTGAACCTTAGCTATATGTGCTAAGTAGCGTAGCGCCGGAAAGTGTCCCGGTGGCGGCCACAATGCTCATGGCTCTCGTGATTACAAAAGGTGTGATCTCGGAGATTAGAGTTCCTATAGAACCGTGTGGGTCGGTAAGAATCAAATAGTAAGATTTGATAAGCAAGTCGTTATTGTTTTGACAATGATGAACCGACTACATGCAAAGAAGCGATGATGGGCCCTGACTCCATAAAATGACTAGAAGTCATAGAATCCGTGATAGTATCCATACACGAGAAAACAAGTTTCTGAACTTGGAAGACCCTCCGGAAAGGCGTGAAGCCTATCGGTCGTGTTTGGATCTATAAAGAAATAAGACATGGATGTTTAACATCTATGAAATAGTTGACATGTCGAAAAGAAGTTTACGACAATGTTCAAGGAGTTGACTATGACAAGATTTGATCTTTCATAGCGATATATAGTCTTGACGGATTAATGTAGCAACCACTACATATAATTTGGTATATGGTAGTTGAATAAACAAAACAAGGTTCTTCTAATAGAACGGTAACCTAGGACATGTACATGACATGGTCCGAAGGGTTTTGTTAATTCAAAGGGTGCTAAAAGGGCATGTAAACTTCAATAGTTGAAGCAAGCATAGCGGAGTTGGAATCTTCACCATGATGAAACTGTTAAAAGAGTTTAAATTCATCAGAGATGATGAAGATGCTTGCATTTGCAAGAAATTAAGTGGGAGCGCTGAGACATATTTCTAATACATTATGTAGAGGACATATTGTTGATTGGAAATGATGTATCTTGTATTGACACAAGTTAAGAATTTCATTAAAATAAGATTTCAATGAAAGACTTGGGCAAACCCAGAATATTAGGCTTTAATATCTATATGGATAGATTAAGGCACTAATATGGTTATGCCAGACATACATATATGAGATATTGAAAGGGTTCAATATGGAAACAAGAAGAAAGGTTCTTGCTGCATGGAAAGGATTGTATCAAAATTCAAGTGTTTCAACACTTGGTGAGTAAAATCACATGAAGATTTTGATCGATTATACCATGATATGTATATATCCAGAATGTCCTATGCTCTAAATGTTATGATCATATACCATAATGATTCATAAGATGATCATTGGACAATAGTAAAGATATTCTTATGAGCTTTGGAAGAACTAAGAATATATAATGTATAAGTGACAAATAGTTAAAGGTAGTTCATTGTAAAGTGTTACATTGATACTAGTTTTGTCACAAGATACAAATTAAATTTTTCTCAATTTAAACTATGGGTGGCACAATGTAATGGAAAGGATGTTCCATGATGGATTTGGATGAGTTCCAAAGTTGAGACATTATGACGGATACTACAACAAAAGGCTAAGTATATGACTGCTATAGTAGCAGCATAGTGAAGGAAATATGCCCTGAGAGGCAATAATAAAGTTGTTATTATGTATTCCTTGTATATGATAGATGTTTATTTTGCATGCTATAATTGTATTGATAGGAAACATCAATACATGTGTGTTTAATAAACAAAAAGGGTTCCTAGTTATGCCTCTCTTATAGACTAGCTTGTTGATTAACAAGATGATCAAGGTTTCCTGATCATGGACATTGGATGTTGTTAATAACAAGGTCACAACATTTGTGAAATGATGTGATGAACATTCATCCGAAGTATAGCATTACGATCAAGTCATTATGTTTATATTGCTATAACATCATACAAAGTAGTCTTAGTCCTTAGACCATGAGATCATGTTAATTACTAACACCGGAAGAGCATCTTGATAACATCAAACGTCACACCGTAACAGGGTGACTATAAAGGTGGGTTCAGTGCTATGAAGGTGTTATGTTGAGGCTCATGGATCAAGAGTGGAATTTGTCAATCCCAATGACGGATAGATATACTCTGGGCCCTCTCGGTGATATCACATTAAGATAGCTTGCAAGCAAGTGATGTGATCACTAGAATGTTATATCACGGGAACGAGAAAAGAGTGCATGTCGGTAATGAGATCAAACTAGGTATTTGGATACCGATGATCGAATCTCGGACATGTATTATATCATGAGACAAAGGGATTAAATTGCTGACGTTAAAGGTTCTCACGATCACAGAAGTCATCGTTGAATATGCAGGAGTCAGTATGGATCTCCAGGTCCCGCTTCTGATTATTGATATGAGAGGAGTCTCAATCATGTCTACATTATTTGCGAAACGTAGGGTGACACACTTAAGGGTTGCCGGACACCATTTAGGGGCACATATGTTCCAAACAAAAGGTTTGCAAAGCGCAGGAAATGTTTCGATAGAAACAGGAATTGTTTCGATAGAATCCGGAATTGTTTCGGGTGAAATTGCAGAAAGTGGTTCTGCATGTGATATTGAAATGTTGCAAGGGGTTTTATGTGAATGTTTGTTAATTAAAGTAATTAACAAAATTCTGAATAAAATAAATAAAAGAGTTTTATTAATTGAGAGTTGCATTTAATTTGGTGGAAATTAAATACATGTGAGTGGGATTTTGGGTGGAGGCCATGTTTATGTGAGTGGAGGTTCACCACATGAATGAAGGAGGGGAGGAGTCCCACCCTCATGCATCGGCTATGGGAGGGGAGGGGTCTCCCTCCCTCCTATATAAAGCCCCCCTCTCCCCTCTCACAAAACACACCTCCTCGTGAAGGATCTCTCTCCCCCTCTAGATATTCCCCCATGGTCTCGGATTAGCGAGATACATGTTCCTGGTGGCCTTGCGTCTGGAAGGAGTTGCTGCTTCCGCTGATTCGCTGGAGCGAGGAGGTGGAGGTTGTCCGGTGGCTTGAACGTGTGTGCGAGTACGGATGCGCTGCTGATTTGCAGCGCTCGGACTTCCACACGATCTTGAGATCGGCAAGCGTACGACTACATCAACCACTAGTTCCTACTCGTTAACAAAACTCGTTGTCTTCGAGGGTAAATTCTCCATGGATGTATGTCCACTCATTGCTCTTTATCTAGTAGATAGATCTTGGCATATAGTTCTCATCGTAGGAATTTTTTTGTTTTCTATGCTACGGACCCAACAGTGGTATCAGAGCCTGATCTATGCGTAGATGCTTTGCATGGGTAGTACACATATGTTTATATGTGGGCGATGATGATCATGTTATTGCATCTTCTATGTACTTTGGATATTGGTGGCATAGTGGGATGAAGCGGCCCGGACCAACCTTACATGTCATCGTACATGAGACCGGTTCCACGACTGACATGCAACTAGTTTTGCATAAGTGGCTAGCGGGTGTCTGTCTCTCCTACTATAGTCAATATCTGATTTACAACGAGTTGCTAATAACTTGGTTATCCTCGTTGTGGTTCATGTTCGTAGGTAAGACCGGTTCTATCTCCGAAAGCCCTAAGCCACGTAAAACTTGCAATTGAAAAATTAGAGGCGTCTAGTTTAGATCGTTGCTGGGCTAGTGTCTTGATATGGTATTGTTGTAAGTAGATGTATGATAGATACTCTTACAACTCACTTAACGTGTAAGTTCCATAGACCTTGGCCTTACACACAAAGGAATAATAGAGATCATACCACGATGCAAATGATAGAGATCAAATGCATGGACCATATCATCTCACTTCACACATTAGATGTTAGCATCTTATATTGCTAGTTTGGCGCTTTTGATAGCATTATAAGATGATCCCTCATTTAGATATCAAGATAAAATGTGTTCTTCCTTAAGTATGCAGCGTTTTGTGGATCGTGTTTTGAGGCATCAGGTGATGATCGGGTGTTCTCGACTCTACGCTTTCATACAATGGGTGTAAGACAGTTTTACACTAGGGAATACTAAGGTTCTTACTTGACGAGCCTAGCATGTACAGACATGGCCTCGGAACACGGACCGAAAGGTTAAGCATGAGTCATATAGTTGATATGATGCCCATATAGATGCTCGCCTTTGAAGCTACACCGACTCACGTGATGATCGAACTTGGTGTAGTGGATTTGGTTCATGTAATCACCAAAAGGACACGAGGGATGTCATTTTTGAGTGGGAGTTCATTAGTAATTTGGATTAGTTGAACTCAATCTATCATAAACTTAGTCTAAATAAACTTTACAAATTCTGTTGTAGATGGCACCACCTGCTTTTAATTTCAATGTGTTCATGGAGAAAGAGAAACTTGCTGCGAATGGTAGCAACTTCACCAACTGGGCTATGAATTTGAGGATTCTCCTCACTGCTGCACAAAAGCAATATGTGCTAGAGGCGCCGCTAGGCCCCCCACCATCTCCTGATGCCCCTGAAGAGGAAAAGAACGTCTATATAACTCGTCATGAGGACCACAACTTAGTTCATTGCGGCATACTGTATGGGCTAGAGCCAGAACTTCGAAAGCGTTTTAAAATGGCAATGCTTTTGATACCGTGGGAGAATGATTTTTGATACCCATGCTGCCGTAGAGAGTTATAATGCTACAGAAAAGTTCTTTAGCTGCATGATGGAGGAAAACAGCTTCGTTAGTGAGCACGTACTCAAAATGTCTGGGTACGCCGATAAGCTTGTGTCCTTGGGAATAACGATTCCCATTGACTTAGGCATACATCGTGTTCTCCAATCTCTGCCACCTAGCTACAAGAGCTTCGTGATGAACTATAATATACAGGGCATGAAGAAGTCTCTTCCCGAGCTTTTGTCAATGCTTAAGACTGCAGAAGTGGAGATTAGGAAAGAACATCAAGTGTTGATGATCAATAGGACCACCGGTTTCAAGAAGGACAAGAAAGGCAAGCACAAGGGAAAGAAGGGTGGCAAGTCTGTTGCCGCGCCTGAAAAGAAACCCCGAGCTGGCCCTAAGTCTGACACCGAGTGCTACTATTGCAAAGGGACTGGCCATTGGAAGCGCAACTGCCCCAAGTATTTGGCAGACAAGAAGGCCGGCAAGGCAAACAAAGGTATATGTGATATACATGTTATTGATGTGTACTTGACTAGTACTCGCAGTAGCACCTGGGTATTTGATACGGGATCGGTTGATAATATATGTAACTCGGTTCAGGGGCTGCGGAACAAGCGACAGCTAGCAAGGGATGAGGTCACGATGCGGGTCGGCAATGGATCAAGAGTTGATGTGATCGTCGTCGGAACGCTGCCTCTCCATATGCCGCCGAGATTAGTTATAAACCTGAATAATTGTTATTTGGTGCCTGCACTGAGCATAAACATTGTATCCGGATCGTGTTTGATGCAAAGTGGTTATTCGTTTAAGTCTGAAAACAATGGTTGTTCGATTTATATGAATAATATCTTTTATGGTCATGCACTGTGTTGAATGGTTTGTTTCTGTTGGATCTCGATAGTAGTATTACGCATATTCATAATGTTGATGCTAAAAGGATTAAACTTGATAATGATATATCTGCATATATGTGGCACTGCCGTCTAGGTCATATTGGCGTTAAACGCATGTAGAAACTCCATTCTGATGGACTTTTGGAATCACTTGATTTTGAATCATTTGATACATATGAGCCATGCCTTATGGGCAAGATGACTAGAACGTCGTTTTCCGGTTCAATGGAACGGGCGACCGATTTATTAGAAATCATACATACCGATGTGTGGACCAATGAGTGTGTCGGCGCGAGGTGGATATCGTTATTTTGTTACTTTCACGGATGATTTGAGTAGATACGGGTATATATATTTGATGAAACATAAGTCTAAAACCTTTGAAAAGTTCAAAGAATTTCAGAATGAAGTGGAAAATCATCGTAACAGAAAGATCAAATTTCTGCGGTCCGACCGTGGAGGAGAGTATCTTAGTTACGAGTTTAGCAGACATATGAAAGACTGTGGAATAGTTTCACAACTCACGCCTGCCGGAACACCACAACGTAATGGTGTGTCAGAATGTCGTAATCGTACTTTATTGGATATGGTTCGATCTATGATGTCTCTGACTGACTTGCCAGTGTCATTTTGGGGTTATGCACTGGAAACCGCTGCATTCACTTTAAATAGGGCACCATCTAAATCCGTTGAAAAGACACCGTATGAATTATGGTTTGGAAACAAGCCTAAGCTGTTATTTCTTAAAGTTTGGGGATGCGATGTTTATGTGAAGAAACTTCAACCGGATAAACTCGAACCCAAAGAGGAAAATGCGTCTTCATAGGATACCCCAAGGAAACAATTGGGTATACCTTCTATCACAGATCCGAGGGCAAGGTCTTTGTTGCCAAGAATGGATCATTTCTTGAGAAGGAGTTTCTCGCGAAAGGTGTGAGTAGTCGGAAGGTAGAACTCGAAGAGGTTATTGAACCTTCTCTTCATGAAATGGCGAGTAGCGCAGCACCGGAAGTTGTTTCGGAGTTGACTTCACCTAATGAAGAGAGAGCTAATGATATTGATCATGAAACTCCGAAAGAGGACACTACCGAACCTCGCAGGTCAAGCAGGACACGTGCAGCTCCTGAACTGTACGGCAATCCTGTTATGAATTTCATGATTGATGAAATAGATGACCCTGCGACATATGAAGAAGCGATGATGAGCCCTGATTCCAACAAATGGCTAGAAGCCATGAAATCCGAGATGGAATCCATGTACGAAAACCAGGTTTGGACCTTGGTGGACTTACCTCACGATCGAAAGGCCGTTGAGAATAAATGGATTTTCAAAAGAAAAACTGATGCTGATGGTAATGTAACCATCTATAAGGCTTGACTTGTCGCAAAGGGGTTTCAACAAATTCAAGGAGTTGACTACGATGAGACATTCTCTCCCGTAGCGATGCTTAAGTCGGTTAGGATTATGTTAGCAATTGCTGCATATTTCGATTATGAAATATGGCAGATGGATGTCAAAACTGCGTTCCTCAATGGTAATATTGAAGAAGAGTTGTATATGATACAACCTAAGGGTTTTGTCGATCCTAAGGATGCTGATAAGGTGTGCAAACTTCAGCGATCCATCTATGGACTGAAGCAAGCATCCCGGAGTTGGAATCTCCGCTTTGATGAGGTGATCAAAGAGTTTGGATTTGTCCAAACTTATGGAGAGGCTTGTATTTACAAGAAAGTGAGTGGGAGCAATGTGGCATTTCTGATATTATATGTGGATGACATATTATTGATTGGAAATGATATAGATCTTTTAAACAGTGTTAAAAGTTATCTAAACAGCAAATTTTCGATGAAGGACCTTGGTGAAGCTTCATATATATTAGGCATTAAAATCTATAGAGATAGATCAAGACGCCTAATTGGGCTATCGTAGAGTACATACCTTGATAAGATATTAAAGAAGTTTAATATGGACGGAAGTAAGAAGGGGTTCTTACCTATGTTGCAAGGCAAGACATTGAGTAAGACTCAAAGTCCGGCTACGACAAAAGAAAGAGAGATAATGGATAAGATCCCCAATGCCTCAGCCATAGGCTCTATAATGTATGCCATGCTATGTACAAGACCGGATGTGGCACATGCTATTAGTTTGACTAGTAGGTACCAATCTGATCCAGGATTGGAACACTGGATAGTGGTCAAGAATATCCTTAAGTACTTGAGAAGAACTAAGGATATGTTTCTTGTATACGGAGGTGAAGAAGAGCTAGTCGCTAAGTGTTATGTCGATGCTAGCTTTGACACTGATCCGGATGACTCTAAGTCCCAATCCGGATACGTATTTCTCTTAAACGGAGCAGCAGTTAGTTGGAGGAGTTCCAAACAACCTGTGGTGGCTGGATCAACAACGGAGGCGGAATATGTTGCTGCTTCAGAAGCAGCACAAGAAGCAGTTTGGATGAAAGAGTTCATTACGGAACTGGGTGTGGTTCCCAGTGCGTTGGACCCAATGGTGATCTATTGTGACAATAATGGAGCCATAGCCAACGCCAAGGAACCAAGGTCTCACAAGAATTCCAAGCATATTAAGCGCCGGTTTCACTCCATCCGCGAGCATGTCAAGGATGGAGATATAAAGATTTGTAAAGTGCACACGGACCTAAATGTAGCAGATCCGTTGACTAAAGTACTCCCTAGGGCAAAACATGATCAACACCAGAACTCCATGGGTGTTAGATTTATCACTATATAAACTAGATTATTGTCTCTAGTGCAAGTGGGAGACTGAAGGAAATATGCCTTGAGAGGCAATAATAAAGTTGTTATTATGTATTCCTTGTATATGATAGATGTTTATTGTGCATGCTATAATTGTATTGATAGGAAACATCAATACATGTGTGTTTAATAAACAAAAAGGGTTCCTAGTTATGCCTCTCTTATAATTGTATCAATACATGTGATGAACATTCATCCGAAGTATAGCATTACGATCAAGTCATTATGTTTATATTGCTATAACATCATACAAAGTAGTCTTAGTCCTTAGACCATGAGATCATGTTAATTGCTAACACCGGAAGAGTATCTTGATAACATCAAACGTCACACCGTAACAGGGTGACTATAAAGGTGGGTTCAGTGCTATGAAGGTGTTATGTTGAGGCTCATGGATCAAGAGTGGAATTTGTCAATCCCGATGATGGATAGATATACTCTAGGCCCTCTCGGTGATATCACATTAAGATAGCTTGCAAGCAAGTGATGTGATCACTAGAATGTTATATCACGGGAACGAGAAAAGAGTGCATGTCGGTAACGAGATCAAACTAGGTATTTGGATACCGATGATCGAATCTCGGACATGTATTATATCATGAGGCAAAGGGATTAAATTGCTGACGTTAAAGGTTCTCACGATCACAGAAGTCATCTTTGAATATGCAAGAGTCAGTATGGATCTCTAGGTCCCGCTTCTGATTATTGATCTGAGAGGAGTCTCAATCATGTCTGCATTATTCGCGAACCGTAGGGTGACACACTTAAGGGTTGCCGGACACCATTTAGGAGCACATATGTTCCAAACAAAAGGTTTGCAAAGCGCAGGAAATGTTTCGATAGAAACAGGAATTGTTTCGATAGAATCCGGAATTGCTTCGGGTGAAATTGCAGAAAGTGGTTCTGCAGGTGATATTGAAATGTTGCAAGGGGTTTTATGTGAATGTTTGTTAATTAAAGTAATTAACAAAATTCTGAATAAAATAAATAAAAGAGTTTTATTAATTGAGAGTTGCATTTAATTTGGTGGAAATTAAATACATGTGAGTGGGATTTTGGGTGGAGGCCATGTTTATGTGAGTGGAGGTTCACCACATGAATGAAGGAGGGGAGGAGTCCCCCCCCCCCTCATGCGCCGGCTATGGGAGGGGAGGGGTCTCCCTCCCTCCTATATAAAGCCCCCCTCTCCCCTCTCACAAAACACACCTCCTCGTGAAGGATCTCTCTCCCCCTCTAGATATTCCCCCATGGTCTCGGATTAGTGAGATACATGTTCCTGGTGGCCTTGCATCTGGAAGGAGTTGCTGCTTCCGCTGATTCGCTGGAGCGAGGAGGTGGAGGTTGTCCGGTGGCTTGAACGTGTGTGCGAGTACGGATGCGCTGCTGATTTGCGGCGCTCGGATTTCCACACGATCTTGAGATCGGCAAGCGTACGACTACATCAACCACGAGTTCCTACTCGTTAACAAAACGCGTTGTCTTCGAGGGTAAGTTCTCCATGGATGTATGTCCACCCGTTGCTCTGTATCTAGTAGATAGATCTTGGCGTATAGTTCTCATCGTAGGAAATTTTTTGTTTTCTATGCTGCGGACCCAACACATAGGAGGGCATTTGTGTTAAGTAGTTCGTTATCAAACTAAGTGTGGTTCAAAGTGGGCTAATACTATGAAGATATATTGTGTGACAATAATATCAACATATTTTGAGCCGAACAAACTAAAGGTCTCACCAAAGGACTAAATTTATACAACGTCATCTCATTTGAGAATGAGTGATGCGCAGCGACGCAAAGACATGCAAATACACACGGACCTGAAACTGTCAGATCTAGAGATTATGTTAACCACTAGCAATAGCGTATATGCAACACCAGAAAGCCATAGGTGTTCAATACGCAAAGTTTTTCAAACTAGATTATTGACTCTAGTGCAAGTGGGAGACTGAAGGGAATATGCCCGAGAGGCAATAATAAAGTGGTTATTATCTTATTCCATGTTTATCATAAATGTTTATTTTACATGCTAGAATTGTATTGATCGGAAACATCAATACATGTGTGTTTAATAAACAAAAAGGGTTCCAAGTTATGCCTCTCTTATAGACTAGCTTGTTGATTAACAAGATGATCAAGGTTTCCTGATCATGGACATTGGATGTTGTTAATAACAAGGTCACACCATTGGTGGAATGATGTGATGAACATTCATCCGAAGTATAGCATTACGATCAAATTCATTATGTTTATATTGCTATAACATTATACGAAGTAATCTTTATCCTTAGACCATGAGATCATGTTAATTGCTAACACCGGAAGAGTATCTTGATAACATCAAATGTCACACCGTAACAGGGTGACTATAAAGGTGGGTTCAGTGCTACGAAGGTGTTATGTTGAGGCTCATGGATCAAGAGTGGAATTTGTCAATCCCGATGACGGATAGATATACTCTGGGCCCTCTCGGTGATATCACATTAAAATAGCTTGCAAGCAAGTGATGTGATCACTAGAATGTTATATCACGGGAACGAGAAAAGAGTGCATGTCGGTAACGAGATCAAACTAGGTATTTGGATGCCAATGATCGAATCTCGGACATGTAATATATCGCGAGACAAAGGGATTTAGTTACGACGTTAAAGGTTCTCACGATCACAGAAGTCATCGTTGAATGTGTAGGAGTCTGTATGGATCTCCAGGTCCCGCTGCTGATTATTGATCGGAGAGGAGTCTCGATCATGTCTGCATTATTCGCGAACCGTAGGGTGACACACTTAAGGGATACCGACACCATTTGGAGCAAATATGTTTTAGATAAAGATTTAAGAAAGCGCTGGAATTATTTCAATAGACACCGAAACTGTTTCAGGTGAAATTGCTGAAATTGGTTCTGCATGTAATATTGAAATGTTGCAGGGGGTTTTATGTGAATGTTTGTTAATTAAAGTAATTAACAAAATTCTGAATAAAAATAATAAAAGAGTTTTATTAAATGAGAGAGCATTAAATTTGGAGAAATTTAATGCATTTAAAGTGGAGACTTTAAAAGAGAATGTGGAGGGGCAAATTTATGTGGAGGGAGTTACCACCACATGAATGGAGGAGGTGAAGAGTCACCTCCTCCATGCGCCAGCCATGAAGGAGGGGCACCCCCCTCCTCCTATAAAAGGCCACCCCCCCTCACTTCTCACACACACGTCCTTGTGAAGGATCTCTCTCCCTCTCTAGTATTATTCCCCCATGGTCTCGGATTAGCGAGATACATGTTCTCGGTGGCTTTATCTGGAAAGGAGTTACTGCTTCCACTGCTTTGCTGGAGCGAGGGACGGAGGTTGTCGGGGTACCGAACGTGTGTGCGATCACTGATGCACCGCTGCTTTGCGGTGCTGGACTTGGTGATGCTGGAGCTGGATCTGATGGACGTGCTGAAGCCGGACCTGCTGGACTTCATCACGATCTTGAGATCGGCAAGTGTACGACTACATCAACCATGAGTTCCTACTCGTTAACAAAGCTCGTTGTCTACGAGGGTAAGTTCTCGTTGGATGTATGTCCACCCGTTGCTTTGTACCTAGTAGATAGATCTTGGCGTGTAGTTCACACCGTAGGAAAATTTTTGTTTTCTATGCTGTAGACCCAACAGGTACTATATGCTTCTATGAATATATCTTGGTATTTTTTGTCAAAAAAACACTCCAAAAACACAATAAACATATAGTAATAATTTGAGACATCTCAGTGACTTTTGATGACCATACTAAAACCCACTGATACATTGCAAATGTATCTATAATTTTTGATGTTCCATGCTTGGTTTTATTTACTTTCTTATGTTTTGTCCATACTTTGGAGTACTTTTCATATGATTTTTTAGACTAACCTATTAACAAGAGCCACAGTGCCAGCTGCCTGTTTTCTGCTGTTTTTGGTTCCAGGAAAGTCAAAAAATGAATATTCTCGGAATTGGACAAGACAAAAGCCAAAAATCCTATTTCACCAGAAGACTCCCGGAGCCAGAATATGAGACGGAGTGAGGTTGGGGCCCAGCCACACCACCTGGCTGCACGGGCTGGGCCTGGCCGCGCAAGGGGGTGGTCTGGCCGCCCTAGACACCCCCTCGGTCTCCCTCTTCGCCTATAAGATGCCTTCTGACCTAAAAACTCAGGGGGTTTCGACATTTTTTCAGGAGTTCCGCTCCGCCGTCACCACCAGATTCCATGAAACAGCACCAGAAACTCTGTTCTGGCACCCTGCCGGGACGGGAAATGGGAGGAGATCATCGCCATCATCATCACCATTGCTTTTCCATCGACCATCCATGTTTCCCCCTGAAGGAAATATGCCCTGAGAGGCAATAATAAAGTTGTTATTATATATTCCTTATATATGATAGATGTTTATTTTACATGCTAGAAATGTATTGATTCGGAAACATCAATACATGTGTGTTTAATAAACAAAAAGGGTTCCTAGTCATGCCTCTCTTATAGACTAGCTTGTTGATTAACATGATGATCAAGGTTTCCTGATCATGGACATTGGATGTTGTTAATAACAAGGTCACACCATTGGTGGAATGATGTGATAAACATTCATCCGAAGTATAGCAGTACGATCAAGTCATTATGTTTATATTGCTATAACATCATACGAAGTAATCTTTATCCTTAGACCATGAGATCATGTTAATTGCTAACACCGGAAGAGTATCTTGATAACATCAAACGTCACACCGTAACAGGGTGACTATAAAGATGGGTTCAGTACTACGAAGGTGTTATGTTGAGGATCATGGATCAAGAGTGGAATTTGTCAATCCAGATGACGGATAGATATACTCTGGGCCCTCTCGGTGATATCACATTAGGATAGCTTGCAAGCAAGTGATGTGATCACTAGAATGTTATATCACGGGAACAAGAAAAGAGTGCATGTCGGTAACGAGATCAAACTAGGTATGGAGATACCGATGATCGAATCTCGGACATGTAATATATCGAGAGACAAAGGGATTTAGTTACAAGCGTTAAAGGTTCTCACGATCACAGGAGTCATCGTTGAATGTGTAGGAGTCAGTACGGATCTCCAGGTCCCACTGCTGATTATTGATCGGAGAAGGGTCTCGATCATGTCTGCATTATTCGTGAACCGTAGGGTGGCACACTTAAGAGTTACCGGACACCATTTTGGAGCACATATGTTTCAGATGAAAGAATTGCAAAGCGCAGGAATTGTTTCAATAGAAACCGGAAATTGTTTCGGGTGAAATTGCAGAAGGTGGTTCTGCATGTGATATTGAAATATTGCAAGGGGCTATATGTGAATGTTTGTTAATTAAAGTAATTAACAAAATTCTGAATAAATTTAATAAAAAGAGTTTTATTAAATGAGAGAGCATGAAATTTGGAGAAATTTAATGCATTTAAAGTGGAGACTTTAAAAGGGAATGTGAAGAGGCATTTTAATGTGGAGGGGTTACCACCACATGAATGGGGAGGTGAGGGGTCACCCCCCATGCGCCGTCCATGGAGAGAGGGGGCACACCCCTCCTCCTATAAAAGGCCACCCATTCCCTCCTTCATCCACACACCTCCTTGTGAAGGATCTCTCTCCCCCTCTAGAATTATTCCCCCATGGTCTCGGATTAGCGAGATACATGTTCCCGGTGGCATTTCGTCTGGAAGGAGTTGCTGCTTCCACTGGATCGCTGGAGCAAGGAGGTGGAGGTTGTCCGGTGGCTTGAACGTGTGTGCGAGTGCGGATGCGCTGCTGAGTTGCGGCGCTCGGACTTCCTCACGATCTTGAGATCGGCAAGTGTACGACTACATCAACCACGAGTTCCTACTCGTTAACAAAGATCGTTGTCTACGAGGGTAAGTTCTCGTTGGATGTATGTCCACCCGTTGCTTTGTACCTAGTAGATAGATCTTGGCGTGTAGTTCACATCGTAGGAATTTTTTTGTTTTCTATGCTGCGGACCCAACTGTGGTATCAGAGCCTGATCTATGCGTAGGTGCTTAGCATGGTTAGTACACCTATGGTTGATATGTGGGCGATGATGATCATGTTATTGCATCTTCTATGTATTTTGGATATTGGTGGCATAGTGGGATGAAGCGGCCCGGACCAACCTTACATGTCATCGTACATGAGACCGGTTCCACGACTGACATGCAACTTGTTTTGCATAAGTGGCTGGCGGGTGTCTGTCTCTCCTAATATAGTCAATATATTATTTACAACGAGTTGCTAATAACTTAGTTATCCTTGTTGTGGTTCATGTTCGTAGGTAAGAACAGTTCTATCTCTGAAAGCCCTAAGCCACGTAAAACTTGCAATTGATAAATTAGAGGCGTCTAGTTTAGATCGTTGCTGGGCTAGTGTGTTGATATGGTATTGTTGTAAGTAGATGTATCGTGGATACTCTTACAACACACTCAACGTGTAAGTTCCATAGACCTTGGCCTTACACACAAAGGAATGATAGAGATCATACCATGATGCAAGTGATAGAGATCAAATGCAAGGACCATATCATCTCACTTTACACATTAGATGTTAGCATCTTATACTGCTAGTTTGGCGCGTTTGATCCCTCTTTTAGATATCAAGATAAAAATGTGTTCTTCCTTGAGTATGCACCGTTCTATAGATCGTGTTTCGAGACATCACGTGATGATCGGGTGTACTCGAATTTACGCTTTCATGGGAACGGGTGTAAGACAGTTTTACACACGCGAATACTAAGGTTCTTACTTGGCGAGCCTAGCATGTACAGACATGGCCTCGGAACACGGACCGAAAGGTTAAGCATGAGTCATATGGTTGATATGATGCCCATATAGATGCTCGTCTTTGAAGCTATATCAACTCACGTGATGATCGTACTTGGTATAGTGGATTTGGTTCATGTAATCACCAAAAGGACACGAGGCATGTCGTTTTTGAGTGGGAATTCATTAGTAATTTGGATTAGTTGAACTCAATCTATCATAAACTTAGTCTAAATAAACTTTACGAATTCTGTTGTAGATGGCACCACCTGCTTTTAATTTCAATGTGTTCATGGAGAAAGAGAAACTTGCTGCGAATGGTAGCAACTTCACCAACTGGGCTATGAATTTGAGGATTCTCCTCACTGCTGCACAAAAAAGCAATATGTGTTAGATGCACCACTAGGCCTCCCACCAGCTCCTGATGCCCATGACGAAGAAAAGAATGTCTATGTGACTCGTCAGGAGGACCACAACTTAGTTCATTACGGCATACTATATGGGCTAGAGCCAGAACTTCGAAAGTGTTTCGAAAATGGCAATGCCTTTGATACCATGGGAGAATTGAAAATGATTTTCGATACCCATGCTGCCGTAGAGAGTTATAATGCTACAGAAAAGTTCTTTAGCTGCATGATGGAGGAAAACAGCTCCGTTAGTGAGCATGTACTCAAAATGTCTGGGTACGCCGATAAGCTTGTGTCCTTGGGAATAACGATTCCCATTGACTTAGGCATACATCGTGTTCTCCAATCTCTGCCACCTAGCTACAAGAGCTTCGTGGTGAACTATAATATACAGGGCATGAAGAAGTCTCTTCCCAAGCTTTTGTCCATGCTTAAGACTGCAGAAGTGGAGATTAGGAAAGAACATCAAGTGTTGATGATCAATAGGACCACCGGTTTCAAGAAGGACAAGAAAGGCAAGCATAAGGGAAAGAAGGGTGGCAAGTCTGTTGCCACGCCTAAAAAGAAACCCCGGGCTGGCCCTAAGTCTGACACCGAGTGCTACTATTCCAAAGGGACTGGCCATTGGAAGCGCAACTGCCCCAAGTATTTGGCGGACAAGAAGTCTAGCAAGGCAAACAAAGGTATATGTGATATACATGTTATTGATGTGTACTTGACTAGTACTCGCAGTAACACCTGGGTATTTGATACCGGATCGGTTGCTAATACATGTAACTCGGTTCAGGGGCTACGGAACAAGCGACAACTAGCAAGGGATGAGGTCAGGATGCGGGTCGGCAATGGATCAAGAGTTGATGTGATCGCCGTCGGGACGCTACCTCTCCATTTGCCATCGGGATTACTTATAAACCTAAATAATTGTTATTTGGTGCCTGCACTGAGCATGAACATTGTATCTGGATCGTGTTTGATGCAAAGTGGTCATTCCTTTAAATCTGAGAACAATGGTTGTTCGATTTATAAGAATGATATCTTTTATGGTCATGCACCTATGTTGAATGGTTTATCTATTGGATCTCGATAGTAATATTACGCACATTCATAATGTTAATGCTAAAAAGATTAAACTTGATGATGATATGTCTACATATATGTGGCACTGCCGTCTAGGTCATATTGGCGTTAAACGCATGAAGAAACTCCATTCTGATGGACTTTTGGAATCGCTTGATTTTGAATCATTTGATACATGTGAGCGATGCCTTATGGGCAAGATGACTAGAACGCCGTTTTCCGGTTCAATGGAACGGGCGACAGATCTATTGGAAATCATACATACTGATGTGTGTGGACCAATGAGTGTGTCGGCACGAGGTGGATATCGTTATTTTGTTACTTTCACGGATGATTTGAGTAGATATGGGTATATCTATTTGATGAAACACAAGTCTGAAACTTTTGAAAAGTTCAAGGAATTTCAGAATGAAGTGGAAAATCATCATAATAAAAAGATCGAGTTTCTACGATCTGATCGTGGAGGAGAGTATCTAAGTTACGAGTTTAGCACACACATGAAAGAGTGTGGAATAGTTTCACAACTCACGCCTGCCAGAACACCACAACGTAATGGTGTGTCGGAACGTCGTAATCGTACCTTATTGGATATTGGTTTGATCTATGATGTCTCTGACTGACTTACCTCTGTCATTTTGGGGTTATGCACTGGAAACAGCTGCATTCACTTTAAATCAGGCACCATCTAAATCCGTTGAAACGACACCGTATGAATTATGGTTTGGAAACAAACCTAAGCTGTCATTTCTTAAGGTTTGGGGATGCAATGTTTATGTGAAGAAACTTCAACCGGATAAACTCAAACCCAAAGCAGAAAAATGCATCTTCATAGGATACCCTAAGGAAACAATTGGGTATACCTTCTATCACAGATCCGAGGGCAAGGTCTTTGTTGCCAAGAATGGATCCTTTCTTGAGAAGGAGTTTCTCGCGAAAGATGTGAGTAGTCGGAAGGTAGAACTCGAAGAGGTTATTGAACCTTCTCTTCATGGAATGGCGAGTGGCGCAGCACCGGAAGTTGTTTCGGAGTTGACTTCACCTGATGAAGAGAGAGCTAATGATAATGATCATGAAACTCCGAAAGAGGACACTACCGAACCTCGCAGGTCAAGCAGGACACGTGCAGCTCCTGAACTGTACGACAATCCTGTTATGAATTTCATGATTGATGAAATAGATGACCCTGCGACGTATGAAGAAGCGATGATGAGCCCGGATTCCAACAAATGGATAGAAGCCATGAAATCCGAGATGGAATCCATGTACGAGAACCAAATTTGGAACTTGGTGGACTTACCTCACGACCGAAAGGCCGTTGAGAATAAATGGATTTTCAAAAGGAAAACTGATGATGATGGTAATGTGACCATCTATAAGGCTCGACTTGTCGCAAAGGGGTTTCGACAAATTCAAGGAGTTGACTACGATGAGACATTCTCTCCCGTAGCGATGCTTAAATCGGTTAGAATTATGTTAGCAATTGCTGCATATTTCGATTATGAAATATGGCAGATGGATGTCAAAACTAAGTTCCTCAATGGTAAGATTGAAGAAGAGTTGTATATGATACAACCTAAGGGTTTTGTCGATCCTAAGGATGCTAATAAGGTGTGCAAACTTCAGCGATCCATCTATGGACTGAAGCAAGCATCATGAAGTTGGAATCTCCGCTTTGATGAGGTGATCAAAGAGTTTGGATTTGTCCAAACTTATGGAGAGGCTTGTATTTACAAGAAAGTGAGTGGGAGCAATGTGGCATTTCTGATATTATATGTGGATGACATATTATTGATTGGAAATGATATAGATCTTTTAAACATTTTTAAAAGTTATCTAAACAGCAAATTTTTTGATGAAAGACCTTGGTGAAGCGTCATATATATTAGGCATTAAAATCTATAGAGATAGATCAAGGCGCCTAATTGGGCTATCGCAGAGTACATACCTTGATAAGATATTAAAGAAGTTTAATATGGACGAAAGTAAGAAGGGGTTCTTACCTATGTTGCAAGGCAAGACATTGAGTAAGACTCAAAGTCCGGCTACGGCGGAAGAAAGAGAGATGATGGATAAGATCCCCTATGCCTCGGCCATAGGCTCTATTATGTATGCCATGCTATGTACAAGACCGGATGTGGCACATGCTATTAGTTTGACTAGTAGGTACCAATCTGATCCAGGTTCGGAACACTGGATAGCGGTAAAGAACATCCTCAAGTACTTGAGAAGAACTAAGGATATGTTTCTCATATACGGAGGTGAAGAAGAGATAGTCGCTAAGTGTTATGTCGATGCTAGCTTTGACACCGATCCGGATGACTCTAAGTCTCAATCCGGATACGTATTTCTCTTGAACGGAGCAGCAGTTAGTTGGAGGAGTTCCAAACAACATGTGGTGGCTGGATCAACAACGGAGGCGGAATATGTTGCTGCTTCAGAAGCGGCGCAGGAAGCAGTTTGGATGAAAGTGTTCATTACAGAACTGGGTGTAGTTCCCAGTGCGTTGGACCCGATGGTGATCTATTGTGACAACAATGGAGCCATAGCCAACGGAAAGGAACCAAGGTCTCACAAGAATTCCAAACATATTAAGCGCCGGTTTCACTCCATCCGCGAGCATGTCAGGGATGGAGATATAAAGATTTGTAAAGTACACACGGACCTGAATGTAGAAGATCCGTTGAATAAAGTTCTCCCTAGGGCAAAACATGATCAACACCAGAACTCCATGGGTGTTATATTTATCACTATGTGAACTAGATTATTGTCTCTAGTGCAAGTGGGAGGCTGAAGGAAATATGCCCTGAGAGGCAATAATAAAGTTGTTATTATCTATTCCTTATATATGATAGATGTTTATTTTACATGCTAGAAATGTATTGATTCGGAAACATCAATACATGTGTATTTAATAAACAAAAAGGGTTCCTAGTCATGCCTCTCTTATAGACTAGCTTGTTGATTAACATGATGATCAAGGTTTCCTGATCATGGACATTGGATGTTGTTAATAACAAGGTCACACCATTGGTGGAATGATGTGATAAACATTCATCCGAAGTATAGCAGTACGATCAAGTCATTATGTTTATATTGCTATAACATCATACGAAGTAATCTTTATCCTTAGACCATGAGATCATGTTAATTGCTAACACCGGAAGAGTATCTTGATAACATCAAACGTCACACCGTAACAGGGTGACTATAAAGATGGGTTCAGTACTACGAAGGTGTTATGTTGAGGATCATGGATCAAGAGTGGAATTTGTCAATCCAGATGACGGATAGATATACTCTGGGCCCTCTCGGTGATATCACATTAGGATAGCTTGCAAGCAAGTGATGTGATCACTAGAATGTTATATCACGGGAACGAGAAAAGAGTGCATGTCGGTAACGAGATCAAACTAGGTATGGAGATACCGATGATCGAATCTCGGACATGTAATATATCGAGAGACAAAGGGATTTAGTTACAAGCGTTAAAGGTTCTCACGATCACAGGAGTCATCGTTGAATGTGTAGGAGTCAGTACGGATCTCCAGGTCCCGCTGCTGATTATTGATCGGAGAAGGGTCTCAATCATGTCTGCATTATTCGCGAACCGTAGGGTGGCACACTTAAGAGTTACCGGACACCATTTTGGAGCACATATGTTTTAGACGAAAGAATTGCAAAGCGCAGGAATTGTTTCAATAGAAACCGGAAATTGTTTCGGGTGAAATTGCAGAAGGTGGTTCTGCATGTGATATTGAAATATTGCAAGGGGCTATATGTGAATGTTTGTTAATTAAAGTAATTAACAAAATTCTGAATAAATTTAATAAAAAGAGTTTTATTAAATGAGAGAGCATGAAATTTGGAGAAATTTAATGCATTTAAAGTGGAGACTTTAAAAGGGAATGTGAAGAGGCATTTTAATGTGGAGGGGTTACCACCACATGAATGGGGAGGTGAGGGGTCACCCCCCCATGCACCGGCCATGGAGAGAGGGGGCACCCCCCTCCTCCTATGAAAGGCCACCCATTCCCTCCTTCATCCACACACCTCCTTATGAAGGATCTCTCTCCCCCTCTAGAATTATTCCCCCATGGTCTCGGATTAGCGAGATACATGTTCCCGGTGGCATTTCGTCTGGAAGGAGTTGCTGCTTCCACTGAATCGCTGGAGCAAGGAGGTGGAGGTTGTCCGGTGGCTTGAACGTGTGTGCGAGTGCGGATACGCTGCTGAGTTGCGGCGCTCGGACTTCCTCACGATCTTGAGATCGGCAAGTGTACGACTACATCAACCACAAGTTCCTACTCGTTAACAAAGCTCGTTGTCTACGAGGGTAAGTTCTCGTTGGATGTATGTCCACCCGTTGCTTTGTACCTAGTAGATAGATTTTGGCGTGTAGTTCACACCATAGGAAATTTTTTGTTTTCTATGCTGCGAACCCAACACCCCCATCTATGAGTGAGTAATCCCCCGATGTAGGCTATGGGGATGGTAGGGATTGGATGCGATCGTTCATGTAATGGCATCAGATTGTTAGGGCATGGTGCCTAGTATCTTCTATTAGTGCTTTATGACTTTGTTGCGACTTGTTGTGCTTAATGCTTGTCACTAGGGCCCGAGTGCCATGATTTCAGATCTGAACATGTTATTGATTCATTATGATAGTATTGTTTTTGGTCTTACCTGCAAGTTGTATACACACGTTATTGTCCGAAACCAATGGCCCCGAAGTGACAGAAATCAGGATAACCGGAGAGAATGGCTTTGATGTGAGGATCACATGTGTTCATGGAGTGTTAATGCTTTGCTCCGATGCTCTATTAAAAGGAGCACCTTAATTGCCAGTAGTTTCCTTGAGGCCCCGCTGCAAACGGGCTGGCAGGACAAAAGATGTTGTGCAAGTTCTCATTGCGAGCACGTATGACTATATATGGAACACATGCCTAGGATTATCTAATACTTGGATGCTTTATCTTATTTATCTGCAATTTCCCTAAGTTCTGATTGCTATATGAATTGTCTTGTCCATGCAACGCCCGTCCATCCATCCCTATGCCTACCGCACTCGAATCTCACTGTTCACTGCTATTGTTATTGTTGTCTTTACTTTACTGCGGCTGCTACTTTACTATTCCTACTACAAAACTGTTGCTACTGATAAACTACTGTGAGCAAGATTGTTTTCAGGTGCAGCTGAATTGACAACTCAGTTGTTAATGCTTATAAATATTCTTTGGCTCCCCTTGTGTCGAATCAATAAATTGGGTTTCACTTCCCTCGAAAATACTGCGATACACCCCCTATACTTGTGGGTCATCACCAACCCCTAGGGACTAGACAAAAACAAAATTTATCGAACATTGGGATTGTGCTCCAATTTATCGAACATTGGGATCGTGACTTTGGTTGACCATACTGGAACATCTCGACACCATCACTCTGAGGAGTGGACAATGTCATCAAGCCAACCACCTTGCACGCCAACACAAGTAATGTTTATCCATGTCCTCGGCGAGATCCGATGAAGTGTTGCATATCCTTTCAGCGCCTCTACTTTTTAAAGGAACATCTCTAACATGATAAAGCTACAAAAAGGTTATTCGAACTACCACCGCTATTTCCTTTTAGAGAGAGTTGATCTAGCTGCCCAGATCCATAGGGGAATGGGGTCATGCCCTCATTAGCGTACCATACTAGGTCACTAGAAGAGCACCTACATGAAATGGGAAGGCTCAAGGGACTTATTCTATATCCATGATGCGTCCACCACCAACATCTATGCTAGGACACTAGAACATGACTTACATGAAGTGGGAAAACATATCAGACAAATAATTGAGTTCCCCTCCGCAACCCCACGCCTGGATGACGAAGTGAAGGCATATGGGAACAATTGCCTCACTAAAGAAGAGGAGGAAACCCTAGATTTTTGGCCTCGGTAATGTTAGTATAGATCGGAACACTACTAGGAAAAAGCTCATTAGTGGTGTTCTAGAAAAAAGGTTAGTGTGTCCTCCCCCTCCACGCCACCAATGTCGTGCCACTAGTACATGCTAGTGGTGGCATGTAGGGGGGACGCCACCATTAACAGTTATAGGGGTGGTGTTCAGCTAGCATGAAACACCAATTAAAAAATCTACAACAGATATTGAACATAGCAACAATATCAAATAACAAAACACAACAGGATACAACATAATAGTAACCTGCATTAGCTAGCTAAAACATTGCCTATGCCAAAGCATTAATTGAATTAACTACATAGCTAGCTAGCTAGTTTTACCATCTCTAATTAAGGGATGGTCTTCAATGTCAAAAGATTCTGAGTTGTCACAAATCTCGTATGAGAAATAGATGACGCCATGAGGATTATCGAGATAGATCATGAACCTCACCTCGGCATCCATCCCGAACCTTTCTACAAGTTCTGTCCAATGAGGGCCACCAAAATATGTTCAGTTGGCCTTGTTGATGACTTGAGCCTCGTAGGTCTTGGTGGGCTTTGTCTCGTGGACCAACATGATCTCAAATTGTCCCTCTTAATTGATGTGTTTGTTGACATAGGTCCAAAAAGTCCAGTTTCCATAGCAAAGGATGATCTTAGTAAAATTATAAGAAAGCAATGATTAGCTTTTAATAACGTTATAGTTTCAATCAAGATGCAAGCACGGTTGGAAAAATACTTAGGTCGGTCTCAAAGTTCTCGGAAAACACTATGGTATTTTTTATCCTGACAACTTTCGTGGCCACATTTGGCGCATGGATGCATTTTCCGCATGATTATTTGCATATAATAACATAGTAAACTAGGCACGATGCCATATCTTCTACACGAAAACAGAAATGTAGTTAGACCGATCATTATTCAGTCGAATAAAGACAACACTGTTACCTTGTGATTTCATTTTTTTATACAGTTTGGCTTATTTATACTATTGTCTTATTCTTTATACTTTTGGCTTTTTATTATCCACTCTCTGCTTATAAACAAAGGGGAATGAGGTCTCTCTCAGGTAAGATCATGGCATTCGCACGTTAAGAGAGTAGAGGAGGTCCACTGGTTCAGGTGAGATAGTGTACATAAGAAGGAATGAGCAGGTGAGGGAGGAGGAATTTGAGCGTGCAACACCTAGGGGTCTTGAGCAGCTAGGAGAATGAGTGATATATTCATTTTTTAGGGTTGTGCCTGCACCAAATGCTCCACCCATCCATTGAGCTATGCTATTATTGATGAGCTGCCTAGCATGGTGGATGGATTGCATCCTAGAGTTGCAGCAGAGCAAACTATGCATCAAGGCTTGTTTACCTGCCATGCAGAATATGTTTTGCGTAACATGGTGCCTCCAAGATTGGTTCCTTAGTTGAAGACAACTAGTGTTTTGTATACAAGATAAAGAAGGTTGGGAAGGAGTTTCTTATAACTGAATACCCGAATCTCTGTTAATGTGTACATTTTGCATTTCAGTTATTTGGTGTAAGACTTCCAACATTCGGTGTATTAATTAGCACTGATATACTACACATTTCAAATCCTTTCTAAACATATTAAACTAAAATCACCTATAAACTCTATATTAAAATCACCAAAAAACTCTAAACTAAATTCAAAACAAACTAATTCTTATCAAGAAGACGACGTTAAGGTCTACTTACGGTTGTAGCGGCTTGCCGAGGAGGTGGTGCACTGAGGAATAGGAGAGGATGGCGGAGCTGTGTCGAGGAGGATGGGATGGCGGCAGCACACCGAGGGGGAGACTACAACGACATCAAGCTAGGACGGTGGCAGCCACGCGATTCAAATCAGGGCAGGACAACGATGGCGGTGGAGCTAGCGGAGCGAGTGGGAGTGGATTGGTATTGAGTGGGTCAAGTGGGGAGTGTGGAGAGAGAGATCGAGTGGGTGTGGGCCGTGGGGTTGGTGGGAGTGGCGCCGTGTCCTGTCAGTGTGTGAGGTCCAGATAGTGCTGGTGTGTGATGAACCCAGAACGCCTCCCGTGCTTTACCTACTGCTAGTGTCCAATTAGCTAGCACGAGTTATAATATTAGTGGTGTAAGACAATCTGGAGACGTTGCTCATGTATGTAGTAATGGTGGCGTGTCTACTAACTTTCTTCCGGTAAGATATGTGGGTCTCATGTACTGATGGCGTCCATGTATCATCGAAAGCCACCAATAGCAGGATAGTGATAGCGTTCGACCATATCAACACGACACTGATGTTTAGGACATACCAGTGGTGTCGCCACTAACACCTATGTATACCATAAGGGTTTTCCTACTAGTGGAACGAAAAAGATGAAGAGTTGAGATAGGAAAAGGAAAACGATGCAAGCACACAACGACTAGGTGAATCAAATTTTCTGGAAGAAAAAACAAATGAACGTTTTTCTCAAGAAATAGCGAGTCTAATGTAAAGGTGCACATGGATGGCTCGCTGTCAAGAACGTTGAAGATCCAGATGTCAAACCTGCTCCGTTTTAAAATACAAGATGTTTTAGGTTTATGAAGAAAATATATCTAGACTTCTTTTAGTATGTATAAGTTTGGAGTGAATCTATGCACTAAAAGAAGTCTAGATACATTTACTTCACGAAACTAAAACATCTTATATTTTGAAATGGAGGGAGTACATGTGAAATTAGCCAACAAATATGATCATTTTTTAGCTGACAAAGGCTAACTAGTTCTCATGTACTATGATTTTTTTTCATATTTTTCTTTACTTCTTTGACACCATTTTTCGTGAAGTATATCTAGTTCATACGATTATGGTTTTTTGATGTATTAGCCTCCTGTTGTGAACGACCAGTCTATGGTTAGGCCACATCTGGGATCCCATTACAAGTCGAAGTTTACAATGTTTCATTCAGTCCGGCGATTCTAGGAAAGGTTTACTGCATAGACACTGCATTCTTCGACGTATAGAAAGAAAAAAGACTACAATGACACTGCGATTGCAACAAACTACTAGGATTTAGTCACATGTACAAATACACAAGAAAGCAACAGTCAGTGCCCACTCTCTTATGTTCACGCTCCATTAGCTATTGACAATTGTTTCGAGACAAAAGGCACAAAGCCAGAATGAGCATGCATCCCCATCTGCTGAAATAAGCATCCGTCGTTCATTAGTCGATTTATCCGTACTTCGACCTCCATCTTCAGGCCATGGTGAACGATGATCTGAAAGCACATCACAGAGCAATAATAGTTCATAAATGAGTCGAAAGAATGACAGAGGGCAATGCATAACAAGTACAACAGTACAAACAGAAGCCAAGGTACAGTTAAGGAATGCTAAACATAGAAAACACCGAAGATTTGTCTTGTCATGTCGAAAAGGAAGAAGGAACAGAGGTTACCCTAGGCAGGGTATAGACAAACTTAACACTCCCGTAAAAAAAACTCCACACAAAAATTGAAAGAGATCAGTGCCCCCCTTATCCGGGAGTACAACGTGTGAACCAAACGCAACAGCATGAGCCTAGTCTCATGCTTCGGTTTTGATCAACAGAAGCAGCAAAGACACGCCTGGCTGCACCCTATTAAAGATGTAGTCATTCAGGTGATCTCAAAGAATCCGCAGAGTTAGGAGCAGCGTGGCCTTTGCCGTCTGCTGCTTGGCCCTGAACCACCAATCCAGGAACATGTCGTAGACGTCGCGTTTGCCGTCTGCCGCTTGGTCCTGAACTACCAATACAGAAACATGTCGCCAACCTCGGGAGGGTTGCAAGTACTAGCACGGATCCAGCAGAGGATTTCATGCCAGACCTGACGGGCGAAGGGTCAGTCAACAAGCAATTCAGCAACTGACACACGGTCTCAAAAGCCTGACCACACAGGACGCGCCGGCAAATGATCAAGGCCATGGCGAGCCAACGTCTCAGTGCAACGATCAAGACTTCTCAGCCAGTGAATCTAATTTATGAATGAGTGGAGGACAAATTGGTGTATTTGGCTTTGTTTATGCTCCAGAAACTGCCATTGTTGTATCTATGATACGAACATTAAGCAAGCATCAGTTGTGTACCGTCATAGCCTCATCTTCTAATGATAGCGTGGAATCCCTTGCATGCACGGCTTCTTCCAATACCTTTGTTAATACTTCCTGAAAGGAATCAACTATAAGGGCCTGTTTGGCAACATGGTTTTTTCTCTGTATTTCAGAGATACCAGAGTATTTTAAAATACTACAGTTTGCAATACTTTGAGTTGTTTGGCTACAATGAAATACCAAAGTATTGAAACCGTAGTATTCCAAAAACTGAGTTATTTTCACACTAAAATAGAAAGAGGTCTGGACCTCTTTTTCCAAAAACCGTGGTTCTATGAATACCGAAGTATCCCATGCCCAGGCACTGAAATACCATGTTTTCTGAATACTTTGGTTTTACAAAAACTAAGCTGCCAAACAGAGCCTAATCGTTTTTTGAGATCCTACTTCTGTTCATAACTTGAAGGCATAATGCAAAAAGGGGCGGAAATGATAGTATAACTGTCTTACAGAGAAACGGTTAAGGATAACAAAGGCTCAAGGAGAGGAAGACAGATGGTCGTGGTCGTGGGAATCTAACGGTCGCTTCTACACGAAATCAGTAATACCAAGCACATTTTAAAACAAAAATCGCCTGCGATGTTGCTGCTGATATTTGGAATGCCTGGGCTCCCCTACGATGTAAAATGGCCATGTGGCTCTTTGTCCGAGGAAGAGTTTGGACTGCAGACCGCTTAGCAGAACGGGATCTTCCTCACAACGATAAGTGTGTTCTTTGCAACGCTGCTGAGGAAAATGGACACCATCTCTTTACAGACGGTGCTATTGTGAACATTATCTGGGGTATTGTTCTTAATTGGGCAAACCTACAGCAGATTACCCCAGTCATGGATCTTTCTCTACGGGCCTGGTGGACACAGGCTACATCCAGACTACCTAAAGACATCAGCGCAAAATTCAGTTCTGGTCTGTGTGGCGTGAAAAAAAATGCTAGAGTTTGACAAGTGCTTCAAGCGAATTAATGTCCTCATAGAGCAGATCAAGGCTGAAGCAAGATGTTGGTAGCTAGAAAGCATGGGTTGTTTGACGCTCCCTGGTTCCTAGTCTTTCCCTTCATTTGAGTGAACCATCTATTCTTCTGCTCTTTTTTTTTCTTTCTTCTCCAGGTCGGACCCTTCTGTAAAACTTCAGCCATTTCTATGGCTTTCCCTCTTCTATTATAATACATGTAAAGCTTTTGCATGGTTCAAAAAAAAAGGCCCAAGGATAAACACATGGCATATCATCTGGTACTGAACTATTCACTACTGACGGATGATTTCTCAATAGTTCTATATTTCAGACTAGTAGTAAAAATATGTGTTAAACTGTGTATTATATTTGTACAGCATAAGCATTTACACTGCAAAGAATGATACTTCGAGCATTTGTAGCTCTGAATAAACCTACAATTCAGTTTCAGGGTACCCTTCAGAAAAGGAGTTATGCTCACTTGATGTGTTTATGATTTAGGGATACCAATTATTTGGAGAGGAAATAAGGAAACTGCCACATACTTGCAAGTTGATGTAAAAAGTAATGAAATATAGGATTTGCATGAAACTTGAACCTCTATTTGTTGCTCTGACATGGATGGCACTGTTAGGTCCTGTCAAACCTCAACCATGTCCCTGAAGACTACTTTCCCCATGACATCAGTGTCATACACCTTAAATGTCACTGCTCAATAAAAAAAACCAAATCAATACCAAGAAATGAGTTATCATTAGAACCAAGGAGTCCATAACCAACTATAATAGTATTGAAGATAGAAGGAAATACTGAAATTCACACATAAGAATTACACTCAATCTTTTGCTGAAGGCTCGCCCTTGCACTGAAGGTAGAGAGAAACGAAACATAGATTTGACATTCAAACATTCAGGATTTAATTAAAGGACTAACTGTAGTTTTTTTTTCTTCGCACTGACTAATGACCAGCACAGAACACATGCTCCTTTTTTTAATGAATGCAGCACTTGTGCTGTTCTCAATATGATATAGAAAAAGGTAAGGTGTACAGCTGTAGACATTTTCTGTCATACGAAACTGGGAGCAAATCAGGCTTATACATTGCTATTAACAGATAAAATTGGCTTACAGCTAGCCCCAGAAGATGACTTACAATTCCTCAGGCGCCACATGCAGAACATGAAAAGAAAGTCTGGGATGATTTTAATTTTCTAAACTAAGATAACATCCAATGACCCCCATGCAAATTCCTTGTAATATGATTGCGCTTAATCTGAAAGCACATCACAAACAATAGTTCATAACGAGTCCAAAGAATAACAGAGGGCAATGCATAACAAGTACAACAGTACAAACAGAAGGCAAGATACAGTTAAGGAATGCTAAACATAATTCTGTTTCTTTATTCGAGAAAACAGTGAAGGTATGTGTCTTGTTATATCGAAAAGGAAGAAAGAACAGAGGCTACCCTAGGCAGGGTATAGAAACACTCAACACTTGCGTACAAAAAAAACTGAACACAAAAATAGAAAGAGATCAGTGCCACGACCCAATCATCCAGGAGTACAACACGCAAACCAAATGCACCAGCACGAGCCCAGTCTCATGCCTCGGTTTTGATCAACAGAAGCAACAAAAACACACCTGGCTGCAGCCTATTAAAGATGTACTAGTCATTCTGGTGATCTCAAAGAATCCACACAATCAGGAGCACCATGGTAGAAAGACCCTTCGGCGTCACCTGTCGTCTGCCGCTTGGCCCTGAACCACCAATCCAGCCATCCAGGAACATGTTGCCGACCTCGGGAGGGTTGCAAGTTGCACGGACCCAACAGAGGACTTCACGCCAGACCTGACGCGCGAAGGGGCAGTTGACCAGCAATTCAGCAAGTGATGCACGGTCTCAAAAGCCTGACCACACAGGACGCACGACGGCACATGATCAAGGCCATGGCGAGCCAACATCCCAGCGGTCCAGCAACGATCAAGACTTGTCAGCCAGTAAATATAATTTATGAATCAGTGGAGGACAAATTGGTGTATTTTGGTTTGTTTCTGCTCCAGAAAGTACCAGTGTTGTATCTATGATACCAGCAATAAGCAAGCATTAGTTCTGTACTGTCATAGCCTCATCTTCTAATGATTGCGTGGAACCCCTTGCATACATGGTTTCTTCCAATACCTTTGTTAATACTTCCTGAAAGGCATTAACTAAAATTGTATTTTGAGATCCTACTTCTGTTCATAACTTGAAGTAAAGGCATAATGCAGAAAGGGGTGGAAATGACAGTATAACCTTATATAAAATGGTTAACGATAACAAAGGCCCAAGGATAAACGCACGGCCTATCATCTGGATACTGAATTATTCACTACTGACGGATGAATTCTCAATAGTTCTATATTTCAGACTAATAGTAAAAAGATGTATTTTTTTTTGAACGGCACAACGGGGGGCGAACTGCCCACCTGCATATTTTCATTGAGAAAGGGCAAAAACGCCAAAAACTATTACAAAACAGGGGGGAGGAGCATCAGCTCAAGGATTACAACAGCGCGGCGCACCACTGCTCTACACTCTCAAAGCTAACACGGGAAGGGACCCGAGCGGCCGAGCCCGCCATAGCCGCAGATGTTCAATGACTTGCTCGAGGATCGCCGGAAGGGGGAGACGGACAGCGTCGAAAACCATCCGGTTCCTGGTTTTCCAAATCACCCAGAGGAGGCATGAGGTGACGGTGCTCCACAGCGGCACGCCCGAGGAGGGGTTGCTTGCTTGGAGCGAGACCCAGGCCGCTTCGGCAGAGGTGAGGAGGGCGCATCGACGAGGCCCGAGTGTGCGCCGCCAGAACAGCCGCAGGCGGTAGCAGGTGAAGAATAGGTGGGCGAGAGTCTCTAGTTGACGCGGGCAGAAGGGACACACGTCGGGTAAAAAAGATGTATTAAACTGCAAAGAATAGTACTTCGAGCATTTGTAGCTCTGAATAAACCTACAATTCAGTTTCAGGGTGTCATTCAGAAAAGGAGTTGTGCTCACTTGATGTGTTTATGATTTAGGGACACCAATTATTTGAAGAGGAAATAAGGAAACTGCCACATACTTGCAAGTTGATGTAAAAAGTAATGAAATATAGGATTTGCATGAAACTAGAACCTCTCTGTGTTGCTCTTGACATGGATGACACTGTTAGGTCCCGTCAAACCTCAACCATGTCCCTGAAGATCACTTTCCCCATGCCATCAGTGTTATACACCTTAACTATCACTGCTCAGTAAAACAAACAAGCAAATCAATATCAACAAATGAGTTATCATAAGGACCAAGGAGTACATAACCAACTGTAATAGTATTGAAGATAGAAGGAAATGTGAAATTCACACATAAGGATTACACTCAAGTTTTTGCTGAAGGCTGGCCCTTGCGGTGAAGGTAGAGAGAAACGAAACATAGCTTTGACATTCAAACATCAGTATTTAATTAAAAGACTAACTGTTATGTTCTTCTTGGCACTGACTAATCGCCAGCACTTAACACATGCTCCTTTTTTTAACGAACGCAGCACTTCCACTGCTCTCAATATGATATAGGAAAAAGTAAGTTGTACAGCAATAACCAGAATCTCATATATTTTCTATCATACGAAAGTGAGAGCAAATCAGGCTTACACATTTCTATTAACAAAAACTAATTGGCTGACAGCTGGCCACAGAAGATTGACTTAAAATTCCTCAGGCACCACATGCAAAACATGAAAAGAAAGTCTTGGAGGATTTTAATTTTCTAAAATGAGCACATTTACCTGAAAATTAGCGATCCATGAAACAATGGAAAGGGTGACATTGCTGAAACAGTGTGATGATAAGTTGATAACGTAAGTAAATAAGGTTCAGAAACCATGGAGCAATATCTTATGACAGAGATCTACAAACCCTGGGCTACCATTGCCCAAAACCTGAGCATTATATGCCCTCTAATTCAAAAGCGCCTCCTGCTTAATTGGCACATTTGAAGAGATGCAATGAACTGACAAGACAGGGGGAAATGAGGCTAATTTTTTCATCTCAATGGCTAATAAGGATAGATGCAGCCATATACTACTAAAATAGCTACCTGATTACATTACTCTACAAACCATGATTCACCATTGCCATATCTTTGGCACCCATCTCTTGGCTAATGTGCCAAGGACATGGCCATGAGCTCGACCATGAGAGAAGGGCAGCTCTGGCTCAGATGCTGGAAGCCGTCGGTGGCCATGACCTCTCTCAGAGTCACCGGTGCGGCGAGAAAATTGAAGCACGCCTTCTTCAGCCCCTTACAATGGTGCTGCTCTGCTAGGGCCAAGATGGTCGCCACCGAGCCTACGTTTATGTACTCGCACAGCTTCTCCTCACAGATCAACTTCAGCCGCTCCAAGCCATACCTGTCTGCCGCGACGAGCAGATGCTGGCACGTCACATCTTCATCTTCCTTCCCTGTCTCTGGCAATGAGCCCGTGTATGCGAAATGGAGTAACGCCTTGAACACCCCTGCATCCATGTCTTCTATGCGTACGACCACGCCGGTGGCACTGCCCTCCTTCATCGGTCCTAAGAGCTCAGCACTGAAGACTGACGAGCGGGCAGCAAGCACGCATCGGTGGGCTGTGACAGTCTGACCGCCAACCTCAAACACCACGTCGGCGCCCTTCTCGGTCTCGAGGAGCTCGCCCAGATGCCGGCGTAGGTCGCACGGGGGCACGGAGACGAAGGCCACCGCGTTCTCCTGTGCGCGGCAACCATTGATGACGACGATGTCGCAGCGTAGGGTGAACGAATCGTTCGTGAGATGCTTGGACCTCTCCAGTTCCGCCCTTTTGGCGAAGGTCCTGTACCACCAGCCGCTCCGGGAGGCGAATTCGTCCACCGATTTCGATGGAAGCAACGCCACCTGCTTCACCTCCTCCTCCTCGCCGGTGAGGCAGATGTCCCACTGCGCCTTCACCGCCGCCGCGACATCTTCGTCGAGGATTAAGACGAGGGATATGTATTGCGCGACCTCAGAGCTTACGCCGTTGGGATAGTAGTAGATGCACCAGCGATGGCCGCCGATGATGAAAGAGCTTGACCTCACGCGCTCCCCGGTAGGAACGCTCTTGGTGCGGGAGTACCCGTGGATCGTGAGCAGGTGGTGCCCGCTCGCCGTGTCGGCCACGATGGCGGACCTTGAAGGCTCGCCGCCGGTGCCGGAGGACGACATTTCCGACCTGCACAGCGGAATTGGGAGCTCGGAGGCGTTGGTTGCTGCTGCTTTGACTAGGGTTTGGCGCAGCTGGCGAAAAGGGGAAGAACAGAGGAAGCAGATGAACCAGATGACTTAGTTTGGAAGATTCGCCAAAATCCCCAGCTCCGGGTCCCACAAGTCAGAGTCTTTGTGTCTAGTGGCTGAATCGATTTTTCTTCTTTAAATGAAATATCAATATCAATGGCATTTCAAATCCGATTCAGGTTAAGAAGACAATTGTTGTTAGAGGACGTTTTAATTGATACTACCTCACTTCCGCGCAGAATTTTTCGAGACGGATTTTTTAGCGAAAGTTTGATCAACTATATCTTGACGTTGTTACGGAACGACAAAAGAATAAACGTGGGTCTAATTTATGCCATGATTGTCTAACAGCCATATCGTCGCATGACAAACATCCGTATTTTTTTTGCATGCCCCATACCTAAGGTTAACTCGGAATAATGCAAACACGCTTAAGAAAACATGTGAACCTTTTATAAATAATAATGTGAGTGGTGCAAATTCATAGGAGAGTTGATTTTTTTCCAGACATTTTGGTACCATATACATGAGGCCACGACAGGAAGCACCTATGTAACTCTCGTCGTCTTCCGCTCCCGTTCCTATTCACGGCCACCGGCAAATGAAGTTGACCCCCTCCACAAGATCTTGCATGATGGCGCCTCCCACGTGCCTACTCCACCGCGCGATCATCTTTGTCAGAGTTCGTCAAAACTTAAATAAAATCTACAAATTTATGATTTTTTTATTTATTGGAAATGGTTTCCTATTAGAAATACTTGAGGTAAAATGAGGAAACAACAACGTGTATGCATTTGGGATTGTTCTATTTTCCTGGAACGTGAAAAGCCCAAGAAACATAAGAAACAGGTCCCACACGTCATTGAAATGTGTGAGAGAAAATGTAAAAGAGACTTGGGTGTTTCTAACACAAGTACATGGGCCCCACATGTCTTCTCTTCTCTACTACTCCCCCGGTTTCCCCCGGTCGCCGCATTTGGTCCAATATTTTTTAAGACTATTAGTAAAATGCCCGTGCGTTGCTACAGGAACAGATTAAATTGTTAGCAAAATTAATCGGCCCATCACTTATTTGATCCAACGCGCGTTAGCAAGAAGTTGTACCTATATCAACTGCTAAATTATAAGTTACACCAGGAACTTCACGTAGACAAATATACATCAACCAGTGACATATCTAAAACAGTCCGCATATTATAGTTTACAGTCCAATATTTGAAGCAAATGTGTGCATGTTGCAAGTTTGTGACACCAAGAAAATGAAATAGAATATATTCTGAATACCCATTCCTTTCCTGGTCCAAATATAACATACGTCTAGTTCAGAAAAATTAACGACAAACATTAATTCAATCTATAATTTACAATGAGACATAGTGATTTAAGTCAGTGTGCACATGAACGCACTCAAATTTTTAAATAAAATAATACTCTATAGATTCTTCCCATGTATAGGATCGAATGCGCATTGGAGTAAGAATAAGAGCTAATGGTTAGCACACTTGTTTACCTTGTGCATCCAGATCTACTTCATGGTACTATCCTTTTATTTCTACTATACTCCATTCTCCTCCGTCCCTTTTCTCCACTAAAACCCCCTCTATCTAAAATAAGCACGAGAGTTCAGCACATGGAAAAACATTAGCTTTAGAGAAATTACAGTAATAATAATAGCAGATTTAGTAGCTTTAGAAAAACTTCCTTTGCAGTTACACAGCGCAATCGTTGTCGCTTTCCCTGTGGCCATATGATCGCTCCAAGGCTACCTCGTCGCTCTTGACCTCATGCTCGACCTTATCTGCTCCGGGATGGTCGCTCGAAGCCGCAACCACATTCCCTCGGAGCCACACGTCACCATGCCTTGCTCCATGCTCCGGCCACTGCCATCGATGACCAATGAAGCAAATGAATCAAATCCAACTCATAGTCTGTTTAAGAACACTTGATTCCTTCATGGGTAACTAATGTCGTGGTAATGATAAACTTAACAGAAAAACTTGAGAAGATTGGACATAACTTTCAAGAGCAATCATGCAGGAGCCCAGGACGAGGTATCAGAAACCATAATTGTCACTGAAGCATTGAAAACATACATATCATTTCATTATAGAACACCTGCCATATCATAATTTGGCTAGTTAATTCACTTGACATAGCTTATTAGAAATTTCAGGTAATAGAAGGACATACTAAATCACGCATGCTGCATTACTCTCTTCTAGAGCCTCTCAAATAATAGAAACAGTTAGAACAATTTTTTCTCCGCTATTTATTTCCATCTCACAACCGAATATACTTGGGCATGTGCCTCCATGTTACTCATCTTGAATGTTATGTAAAGCTAAAACCATCACACTGGCAGGCAGCAACTAAATATCATTACTTGCAAGAATTATGCATTTAACAGTTTACACTTCTCGATATATCTAGGCAGATGCGCAAAATAGGAGGAAATTACTACATGCAATTCCATATTGATGTATATTGTTGCAAACAGAGTAAACTAATCTGAGATAGAATAAAAATGATCACACATCTGAATAGGAAACTGTCACCACCCCGATATTGACATAAAAAGGTACATGTTTCGTACTATAACAACCTAGATGTGTAGTTGTGCACCACTAACAAGCCATTTGGGCTGGCTTAAAATCACCAAAGCTTTTTAAAAGTGTATTTTCTGGAATAATGTGAAAGCTTCATACATGGTTTGAGCAACAAATAAAAAGGTTAACTTTTGAGTTTTCACTCACGGAAATACATCAACATGGAAGAATTCAAATTTTGCAGTCAGCACACCAATTTAACAAACAATAATGTGAGGTTCAAACATTAATAATATCGGCAATCGATTACATGCATCGTGCCACAAAATATATGTTTATTTTCATATAAAGTTGGTAGGGTCACAAACACCGGAGTGAAATTCTCTATTAATTTCTCCCATCAGTATACTCTACAGGACAAGCATATTGATCTAATTTTGAAAAAAAATACTATCACATAACACTTCAAATTGCATATAGGCCTCGACCTAAGAAGAATATTAAAGCAGGAGTGGTAGCGAGCAGTGATGACTGATGACGGTAAGATCAGCCAAGCTAGCTTAGGGCTGATGGAATAGGGATTTGAGAGAATTTGAGAGATGGGATGGGGATCATACACCAATCGGTGGAGAATTAGTTTCTGCAAGAAAGGCATCAAATATTGAAAAGCGAAATATAATCTATCCTACAAATAGAACATAAGAATTTAATTTGTTAAATTGTATGTCAATTGACTTTATAAAATTTTCATATATGACATTTAACCTCAAGTATCTAAGTAACCCTGCAGTAGAATATTACAACATGGGGCTACCTTCTAAAACACAGAAGAATGACGATCAAGGTAACTTGAAAAGCAAGTAGATAACATGCATCCAGCAATTGGTATGCCGATTGTTTTGCAACATTGTTTAATATGACATCCCTCTACAAGCTATGTTTTGACTCTCAGATAGCATATCCAAATAAAAAGGCAACTTGCAGGGGAAATGGCTAGAAAGCCACTCCTATGCTAGTAAAAATTGACCAAAAGTAAAAAAATTACACAATAGAGTTTGCACGCTAAATATTCTCATGTGATATTTGCCAACTAAACAACTTCCGTTCCACCCGATTAATGTAGTCTGCTGCAGTTAACCTGCTAACCTAGGAGACAAAAAATTGCACCAGTTTTTTGTAACTATTGTCCTGGAGAAAATTTTGAATTGAATTATCCAAAACAGAGTTCTCTGTTTTTAACTTCAAAATGACGGCTCGGGTTCTCTGTTTGTTTAATCATGGGTATTTCAAACAGTTTTCTACAACATAATGAATAGGATATAAGCAAATCTGTAGGTCTAGCCATGCAACGATGCACAATTAGCATATCAGAGTAGGGGGAGCAGATGGATACAGATGTTATAACAAATGTTTTTTGATGTCCAGGGAACAGTTGATTACACATTTATTTGCTGAACACATATAAACAGAGGAATATAACAACAACTAATCTATTTAGATTTACACTAACACACCATGAAACTAATATCCAGTGTCCATTCTCCAGAAAAGAAAAGAAATATGGTCTATAAGGTCCTATTTCTTGGATAATAAACTTCTTACCAAGTACATAATCATCCATGGGACTACACGTGATCACGAGAGAACATGGCAAGACAAACAGGCTAAGGCCCAAAAACAAGCATGTTGCAATAGGGAAAATTGGAGTCGCTCAAGGGTTATGCCTAATAATTTCTATGTTATCTGAAAATGAGTACATATATTGTTTTTAAGCATTCTTTATTAAATATTAAGGTTTAAGAGCAAAAGGTCAGTTTATGTATTATGGAAGTATAGCAAGGAAACAAGCAAGCACAATTAGTTAAGGATGGTTAAAAAAGATGAGAATCATAAATATGTTCTACCTCGATTCATGAAGAAGGACCTTGGCACACGACGTATTTCAGCGTGATCGGTTAGGGAGGATTTGAGTGAAGGACCCCAACCCAGTTCGTAGAGTGTTATCCATACTGAAATTAGGTGGCGACATCCAGTACGACACATCCACGTGAGGAGTGTTAGATCCCGCAGTCGAGGCGGTGTCAGAGAATCCTAGTAAATAGTAGACAGTCATAAAACCCCTAGTAATTAAGGTAGAAAAGACATAACAGTACAATAGCATCTAGGTTATAAAAAGTCCACCCTTTCCCGCCAGAAATCCTTGACTTAATGGTTACTATATTGCCTCGTATATAGGTCATGAAAACCGGTTTAAGTGCTATTTATAAAAAGTGCAGTAAATGTTACACTTTTTTCATAACTAAATCACTTTCCAAGACAGGGACATATTATACTCAGATTTGTTAATGTAGTATCGAAAAGTACTGATTATTTCTCAGATTTTTGTAACAAACCTTTTTTTCCTCTAGTTTGTAGGAAAATAACTTGAAGATCTCGTGATGAGGGGAAACCATATTGTTGTATATAGCATATGATTTTGAGCAGGAAATCATACTAAGCTTCCTTCCTCTTGCTATATCATGATATGTATCTTAGTCTCAGTCCGACAAGAAATGTTATTTTTTCAGCTAAGAGGCATCAAGTGAATCCTTGGTTCATTGAAATTACATGCATCAGTTTTAAAGCATTACTGCAGTGAAGTCCTAGAGCTGCAAAGAATTACTTTTCGACACAAGAGGATATATAAATAAATATTCAAATCAAAATGCTGAAACATTCAAAAATGCAATTAGGACTTATCTTAACCCCCTATCTGCTCATCATATTTGTGATTGAAATAATCGATGTTGTCTTGTTGCTCCATTTCCATGTCAAACCAAAGATATTCCTGTGAAAGTATAAATCAGTTATACATAGGAGATATCTTCAAACCTTGGTCGTCCATAAAAAAATTGGGATGAAAGTGGCATGCACTTTAAAAAAAATGTCATCTTCACCTCCAAATAGAACTCTTACAGAGGTAATGCTTGTATAGCCATTCACCTGAATTTCAAGTCACCAAAATAACTACAACATAAATCTCTATATTGTACTTGTACAGAATAAGTTTCTATCATACATACTTTGAAAATTCTATATTGTGAAGCACTCCGTAATGAAAATATACTAACATTCTAAATAATGACTCTTCAAAACATACAACAATAGTTATACATCGTGGCAATTTTACTCTCGTATAGTTATTTCCAGGTCAAACTAAAGACAGTCTTGTGAAAGCATAAATCAGTTATACTAAGGACATATCTTCCTTGGTTATCCAAAAAAAAATCTAATAGAAGTGGCATGAACTTCGCGCTAAATGTAAAATTATGTTTGCCTCGAGCCTTCATCTTGCCCATATTTAATATCCAGAAGTGTTCGCAAGAGATACAATTTTACCTAAAAAAAGAAAAATTTCAAGCATTTCAAGGGCTGACCATTTAAGCCGCCTGAGCGTGCGTACTCAGTCCACTCATCATTCTGGTCCGCCCTCGACCTCATGCTGAAACGATTGCGTTTCTCATCTTCGAACTGCTGCTTGGGGATTATTAGATTTGCATAATGATTTAATACAAAAAAGACCAAAATCTAACTAATTCATTATCTACGAACTCGAGAACTTAATTTCTGAAGTACGTGTCAGATCATATAGAGTTGTAAAGGTTCCGAACCAAGTGATTATGTTGCCATCCATGTGAACATTGTGAAGGACTTTTACTAAATCAACACCAGTGTTTCTACCATTTGCATTGTTGTCATCGCAGTAATTCATGTTGTTTCTCTGCAGTTAAACCATTATTTTAGTAGAGAGTCCGTATGAATATGTTATGATGGTATGCTCATGATAATTACATAGTTTAGAATTTGAGATAGCCAATTCAGCCGAAGTGTATTTTGCTTTGCAGTGGAACAATATATTGTCTCTTAGGTGCTTCACGGTATGTATCTTAGTGCTAGCAAATTTTGGAAATAAGCAATCATCTAAAGAACAAGCAAACTTTGTAGCTATGTCTTGTCCAACGTAGTATTTCTATCCATAGGTGGGTATCACCTGCTTATCCCAAGGCCAGCATAGCTTCAAGATTTGTGTTTACCTATTTACATTTTTTTTTGCGATCTGTTTACCTATTTACATCTGCAATCTGTACATCGTACAGCTTCTCACCCCTATAGGAACCGAAGTGCACAGGTACACTTTGTATTCCCCATCGTGGTCTGTCTCTCTCCTCATCCACTTCCTCCCCAACTGCGCTGCCTACGCCGGCTCTTCCTCCTCCACCCCCTCCTCAACTGCATCGCCACCGCGTTGGTCGGGCGTCGAGTCACCAACGCCGCACTCGCTCGAGCACATCACCTCCCTGGCGTCCCCAACAGCGACGACCTTCGTCCTGTCAGATAAGAGCATTTCCATCTCAATTTCCATCCCCAGGTCGCCGGACGGGAACGGGTACTTCGATGGCAGGTGCTGTGGAGGAGGGTTAGTACAGGGAGGAGAGGGGCGACAGTATGGAGGGAGGCTGATTTGATCATCATTTTTCGATTCTGATTCTCTGCCTTTTTTTCCTTATATCTTGATTTAGTTCCATTCTTTCCATGTACAATAATTATGGAGCTGGTATCTTCCCTATTTTGAATTGCCTCAATTTCAGTCACCACTTGCACTACTTCCTGATTTTGCTAACTGCATGGGTTTTCTGTATGTAAATACTGAAGATTTCTAATCCTTCTTCTATACTTGAACCGAAGATATAATTGTATGGAAATGATTTGTTCTTCAACAGAACGCATTTCTGATTTGTCAAAAACGAAGTTAATCACAACCATATAAAATATAGAAGTGATTCCTTCTTCCATATGTCAGATTTGTCAAAAACGTAACTAATCACAACCTAATCTGTTGTACAAACAAAAGAAAAGAATTATGTACTATTGATTTATTGAAAGGTAGTACAGAACGAGTAGCAGAACAGGATCTCATTGTAAATAGTTCATAGAATAGATCTCTGGTCAGGTTTGACTTTCCCGTGCGATGTGGCATACACGATCTTCCACTATTGATCGTGCGGGAGGAATGCTTAACGATGGCATCGTGCGCGAGGGGCATCATGTAGTCAGCGGCAGCTATTAACAAATCATGTTTGATATGGTTTAGTACCTGGCGTCACAGGATACTGGTCGCGCGGGGAGCTTACTGCTGGTGCTGTTCTTGTCGTCGCCGTCCCGCTGCGTGCTACTTCGCTGGTCTGTGAGGTTAGCGGCGGCTGGTTGTCGGTGGGATTGGGGAGGGGATGGGTAAGCGGGGCAGGAGATGGTCGATGGGCTCCGAAGGCCCATCTGAGCGGGCTGGCTGATGTAGGACGCTGACAAGGGCGACGGATGTACTATCGGTGGTGTCGAGCTCGAGGTAGAGCTGCTCGTCGATAGAGGTGAGGGAGTAGGAGGAGGGGATTGCGTCGCTGTAGAAGGGAAGGAGTCGTCTCAGGTGCGGGGTGAGCGGCGGCGGGCGAGACATCGATGGGCGACTATGCAAGAGGAGGAGCCTGGACTGCGGCAGCTGTTCCGGACGGCCCCACCAGTCGGCGCGCAAATTTCACGAGGTGCGACGAAGCGACGAAGCGAAACGCGGGGTGGCTGAACACGGAACACTACGTCTTTTTTAAGCAGTAGAGATAGAGATTTTGCCCTCCCACCAATCTAATCTCTTCTCTACTAGGTTGCTCTGTTCGTATACCTCAAAAAAAAAAAAAGGTTGCTCTGTTCGTAGCTTCGTCGATCTCCCATGATCGCTGCGTAACACCGAGATGGGCCACATGGGTTGTACCTCAACCATCTACCGAAACGTTCTACAGCCAAACAAAAAAGACAACGCTCTCCGCTACCCGAAACCCTAGACTGAGCATAGCGTCGTCGCTCCGTCCCCTTCTTCCGTTCTGCCGCCCCCGCCCTCACCCCCACCGCCGCCACGTCTCCCCGCCATTCCGCTTCCCCGGCAGGCCGGAACGCTGACCCCTGCGTCGATTGCGCACCGTACAGTCCTGCCTCCTTCCTGGAACCGCCGACCACCACGTCCTCCTTCGCCTCCCAAATGGCGCCCCGTGAGTCCACCGCGCCGCCACCAGGAGTCCACTCTGTGCGCAGTCTCCAGGACGGCGACCCTGTAGTTGAATCGGTCTCTAATAATCTTCTTACCGGTGCGCCACCACCATCGCCATGTTCTCCAAGTCCAAGGACCACGACCACATCCACGCGCTCTAGCTCTGCTACGCCACCACCTCGCACAGATCCCAGGAACTTAGTGTGCGAGAAAGGACGGAGCCAACCCTGCCACGGTGAACATCTTTCAATGTATTATATCAAGATCGAGTAACTGTATTGGTCCCAAGTTTTATATGATGATGGATTGTTGAAGATGATCTCATGAATGAAGAATGTACGCCCCCTCTACTTTTTATAGTGTTCAGTTCCGTGGCCTTATTTTTTTGTGACGATTTCGGCTATGTCGCTAATGGTAGTTGCTGCTTTTGCTGGTTCAGGGGAAGCTGTTTTGTCTACAGTTGCTATGGCCTGTGACGCTCCACCTGGCCTACACGTGAGCGCCACCTCCGCTGTGGCCGCTGTTGTTATGTCCTCAGCTCGATGACAAGGTCTAATCCCTGCCTCCTTGCACACAAACCCAGCACCAGAACTGAAGGTGAAATGCTGATACTATTGTTTCATAAATTTTGTGTGTACACGTGATGAAAAGAACCAATTTTATGTTAACTGCACAATACAAGCATGTATTGTTCAGGTAGCCAATAGATCTCTGAACGTACGTAATAGTATTAGGAATAGATAAATAATTATGGCATCGGTGATCACCTGGGAAGCTAATTCGAGTTCGTGTCTTCGTGTTAGCCTGCTTTGTATTCCTACTCTCGCAGCTCCTCTACAGATTTTGCCCCTGCAGTAGGAAGCATTGGTATGCTCACTAAGTTTTGCTTCAGGTGACATGTATCTGGATAAAATAGCTAACACAAATTTAATCTTTCTGGAGACTGGAGATGAAGTTAATCAATGCTTACTTCTTAATTAATCAATAATGTGCTTGGTGTTGATTTACTCACTGGAGAGGATATGTCTCACATTTTTGTTCTTGGAAATATTCGGCAGATCTTAAGCAGTTGTTTGGTTTTTCTTTGTGTGCCTCACAATTTCAGGATGTTGGAGGAAACAATTTAGGCGTAGTTGTCGGCAACAAGGAAAACTGGGTGCCACTGACATATCAAAGAGGAATGTATCAGGTTATTTTCCTTTCCCAGGAACGCATCCAAGAGTTTATTCAATAGAGCACGGCCCTTTTGAAAATATCATTTTTCTTTTGTTGGATGTAAATTCGTGGAGGTTTTTATTTGTTCATAACTGCTCCAGAGCATTTTGGTTACTATTTTCCAGAGGTTGTTGCCCAGGCATCTAGCTCCGCCATCGACCTCCTTCACCAGTCGCCGCCGTCCCCTCCCTCTTGTTGGTTCTGCATAATCTGTGATTAAGTGATTCCCAACACCAGGCATCAGGGCTTACCCAATGAAAAAGTAATCTGCCCCAACTTAATTTTAAGGTAAGAAAGAAATTGGTACATCTTTTTGTTAGATGTGCGCTGTGAATCTGTAGGCTGTTGGTGAATGTTGACTTCGTAAATTTCTTTGTAGTTGTTATGCACAGTTTCTTTTATGAATGCATATTTTCATTGATATCCAATTATTACGTATTCTTTCATGAGGATGTTTTCTAATGTTCAGGCATGGTGTGTCTTCAACCGTTGGATCAATTGCTTTCTGTTTCTTTTTTTCCTTTGCATTAAAAAATCTCACATTAATGTCTTTGTTCGTTACCTTCTAAAGGTATTGTAGATTCTTATGCCTCCGGAGCCAAGATTTATGCTGGCTGTTGAGCCTCATGGCGACAAGCACAAAGACCAGACGTTGTAAATCTTAAGGATGCATAATTACTAAGTATATTATCGCATGAATTGAATCTCTCATGACTAATGATGTTATTGCATTATATGAAAAAAATACAATGATTCTCTTGCATTTTATGAAAACAGTGGAACAGGGGCGGTTGGCCTATTGATATAAAAAATAATAATTTTGCAGCCTTTTAGTTTTTTTAAAGGGCAGCCTTTTAGTTTCTGTAAATTTGAGGACAACTCATATTTTACGGCAACATTCCCCACCAACAACAATGAGATTTGGACATTTCATGGAACGTGTATGTGCACGTGCTCGATTACTAGCAAGAGCTTTTCCTTTCTCTTGCTCGTTCCTTTGTTGTTACGGTCTCACCATTTTGAAGATGTTAGCAGGTGAGCCGATTCGTTGAAACAATGGGGCTGGGGTGTAAGGTTTATGCACAGAAATTCAGTTCTCTTTGTGGAATTTAGAATTGTTTTGGGGCTCTTGGTTTGCATACGATTGCCGGTGAAGACATGTAATTTTTTGTCACGCTTATCCATTGCCAATGTATGTGACCTGATTCAATTTTCTTAAAACTGATCAAAATTTATGTTCGTTCTAGGAAAGAAATGTGAGTCAATACTTCAAATGCTAAATTGAGGCGTATGCCATTTGCTCAATGGACTGGACCGCCAGTGACAAGTCGAGGTACATCATGCTTGCAAATTAACAAGATATCTCGCACTATTTTTTGAAGCCAAATGTTGCAAAAGTTCCGGAATAGCTGGAGAAAACGGCAGCTGAAGTTGTACTACTACAAAGTTACATTCCATCACTCTGAACGGTGGGGTTAAATTTGAATAGAAGCAGATCTTGTGACATGCAAGTGTGTGTAGTTTATACAGTTCTGGTATCACTACAAAGTAAGTTATTTCTATTACTATGCAACAATTGATTTTTCAAGTTCATCTTTCATTCAATGAATTCTGCAACTTCAGTTTAAGAGTTCTGTACCCGTACCTTTATTTTTTTACTTTCTGCTCTCATCTTTTAGTGTTGACATTCAATATGCTCTGATTTAAGATAGATGATTGCAAATGCAGGGCGGCTATCTCCTGATCCTTAATTAGTTTCATCAGTAAGTTATATTGACTATCAATAAGATTCCTTGGATTGCATGAGGAGGTTTGAGCAGAAAATTCAGTGAATGCAAGAAGGTTGATAAAGCTAAAACTGAACTTGAGGATTGTCACATCCCAAATTCTAGATTTGGCACTGCATTCATACATGTCATTGCATTCCTGATCATATTTGCAAAAATTCAGTTTTAAAGGCTTTTGGCCAATGCGCTACCTATTTGTCTTTCCATCTCTTATATGAGATTACTAGGGTTTTTGCCTTGCATCTTTAAGAATGACTCCTTTTGGACATTCCAGATGCATGATTGCGTAGAGCTCGTCTCTACGAATCCGTAGAGCTTTGTTTCGCCCAAATCTGAGTCCTGGATCAAAAGTTATGGCCAAATTTTAGAAGTGCATGAAAAATTCAGAGTTTTCAGACTGTCTGTCAGTTCGGTTCAGTTAAAAAAAAAGAGAAAACGCATCGGCCAGCCGCCCGCCAGCCCACCGTGGCCCAGCAGCCCACCCGGGAGCCGCCTGCCAGTGAGCGGCAGATAGTGGCCGCCGCCCGGGCCCACCTGCCAGCGGGAGCCCATCGAGCAGACCGTGCTCGACACGAGCACGGACGCCGAGGCCATCGACCTCGTCGGAACCCCGATTTCCGTGGGAGTTCGTTTCGCCTCGTGTTTTTCTTCTCACCCCCCTTAAAGCCCTCGCCAACCCGATCCTTTTCCCCTCTTCGTTTCCGTCTACGCCGCCGCCAGCTCCGTGGAATCTCTCGCCGGAGCTCGCCGCCGCCGCCGCGGCCATTACGTCGGTGAGCTCGCGCCGCTGCCACAGAGCCCCTCCCTCCTCGCCTTTCCGCCTTGCCGTCACCCGCCTCACCTTTTCCCCCGCCCGCAGGACACCGGGGAGCTGCCACCGCCGCCGGAGCGCCGCCGACGAACTGCCCCGCCGCCGGTCGAAGGTGAGCAGCCGAGCCACGTCGGTCGTTGGATCGAGCGCGGACGGCCAGATCGGCCGCTGACCGCGGGCGCTGACCGCTGACCGGTCAACCGCTGCGTCAGTCGGACCCGCTTGTCAGCGGGAATATTCCCAGGAATATTCCCTGTCGATTTTTCAGGGATTATTATTTTCCAGAAAATAGATCCAACTTCAAAAATTCGTAGGAAAAGATTTACTGGGCCAAATTTTGCAAATAATATGTCGTTGGATTCACAAAATTGTGTAGAATTTGCTTTTAAAATAATATTGCAGGTTTACTGTATGTTTTTCCTTGAGACTTTAAAAAGGCTTAAAACACTATAAAAATTATAGGAAAAGTTCTGTAGCGTCTTTTTGTGTGATTCCAATTGCCCCTGGTCCTAAATCACGTTACCTACACAGTAGTATTTTTGCCCAGGTCTTACAACCCTATTTACCGCAGAAGTTTAGTGTTTTGCCTAAAAGCTTATTAATTGGGTTCACAAATTGCATAGCCTTGTTTTTATTGTATTAAAGATTTTCCATGCATGCAGTAGTAGTAAACATCAGAGAACACTGAAAGGTTACTGAAAACCATGTTGGGCTATCATGCATGCATTTGTACTCTTGCTTATGACTGTGTTTTGTTGTTTATGTGTTGTTTGTATCGTGTAGATTGTGACGAGTGCAACGCTTGTTTCTGCGAGGATTGTACCCTCGACTCTTACCGTCAAGGCAAGTAGATGCTATTTTGTTCATACCATTGTCCTACTATTTTCTCTTATGCATGTGTAGTGTATTTCTGTAGTTAATGTGTAAGAACTACTATGCTATGCTATATCCTATTTATTGTGGTAGGAATTTCCTTGTAGATGATCCCCGCTCAGTAGATGTGCTTAGACTTGCTGTGAAGACGGGGAAAAGGGATCACACTATGGTGGAGTTGTGTTTGCTTCAAACTAAAACAACTTAATGTTAATAAACTAACTGGACGGAATGGTTGGATGGTCAACGGAGTGTGGTTAATGGTGGGGAATGCCGCCCAGGGTACTGAGAAGGATTGATTCTCCTTGTTATGGTAGCTTACGTGTGCAATCATGTGCCAGTAAGAATGGGTGGCTGGTTGGATTTAGTAGGTCATGGTGATCTGAACCCAGCGTAGCCAGAGATGTAGTGAATGATAGGTTGGGACCGGTGCGCAGTGGGGTTTGGTGATCTACTTCCAGAAAGGTCCCATCTTGGACTTCTCCCTACCATCACACAATATGAGTGTGGTGGGTGTGAAAACTAAGTACTTAGCCGTGTCTCCGGTTACGGACGATTGAGCTGCTTGATCATGAGACTATGACATATTCTCACTCATCCTTATTTCCTAATTACTAAAACTTGATGGGTGAACTTAATGGGTTGCTGTGAATTAAATGGTTTACGAAAGTAGGATCAATATGTTTGAAAAGTGCAAGCTAGCCAAAGCTCCACTAGCCAAATAAGCATGTAGATGCTAGGTGCATTGTCTCTTTTACCTTAGCGCTACTTGCCATACTTTTCATGTATTGACCCTCCGGGGCTGCTACGTTTCATGTTGCAGGTTATACCGATTCCGAGTGATTCGATATAGGTCGCGGTACTCCACTCGACACTTGTTTCCTCGTGGGCAATTTGAAGATGGAGTAGTATCTTTATTTGTGTTGCTACCTGATTTATGTGTGAGCTAGCCTTCGAGCTAAGCGACTTTTGTAATAAATGAATCTTCTGGATCTTCGTTATTTATGATACACGGATTATTACTTTGTTATTTCATCTATGTTCTATGTAAGCTAATGAACTGATCTAGGAATTGGCATGTTGCATAGAAGCTACAGTCTTTTCAGTACTGTAGTGTTATAGATGGTATCAGAGCCGTGTGTTGACTGTAGGATCGTGACCTAGGATTGGAATAGGAAGCCTTATGTTTACTTAAGCCTATTTTAAATTCTGTCTTTATTCTTATGCCATTCACTCTAGTAAATTCTTTTCTTTTGCTGTTCTCACTCTTGCCTCTTTACAATTGATAGATGGGAGATGCCACCAGAGTTGAGTATGTTGAGCTCCAATCACCAAGACCCTTCGCAAGACAGTTGGCGGAGCTTTGCCAGACACCGGGCATGCTAATGCCGATGTTCAAAGGGAGAAGGATGAACACCTATGTGCCTGGAGATCGCGTGTGGGAGATCACCGCGATTGTTCTTGCAGATCCCATTGTGTCTGGTATTGAGAACCTGAACCTCACCAAGAAGTACCTTACCTGGGAGCAAGGAGTGGAGTCGGCCATGCATGAGACCATGTCACGCCTGTGCTATCTCCACCGACACCGACTACCAGCACGTTCACATTTCCTTACATTTGGAGGTCGGAATGAGCAAGGGCTTGTGATGGTTACCACAGGTAATCGGAACAACATGCCACTCCAAGAGAAGCAGTTGGAAGACATGGAGATCAAAGCCTGGGAGAGGGAAGAGAAGTTGATGCAGCAAAAGGATGAGCTGGATTATTTTTAGGGCACTGTGCATCTACAAGGGTATGAGATGGAGACCTTGCACACTGCTGTGAATACAATGGAGCAAGCCCTCGTTGGAAGAGATGCCATGATTGCAGCGCTGAATCAAACCATTGTGCAAAGGAATCAAGTTGTGGCTGATCGTGATCAAACCATTGTGGACATGGCTGCCCAGATTGCTGCCCTTCAAGCACAGCAGAATCCTCCACCAAACAATGGCAACGATGATGATGTGAACAATGATGACGATGATAGTGATGATGATGATGCGGATAATGGTGATGGAGGTAACAATGGTGGAGGAGGCGACAATGATGATGATGGAGGCAGTGATGATGGAGGAAGCGATAACGATGATGGAGGAGATGCAGCGGGCGCTTTTGTTGAAGGAAGTGATGAGAAGGACCCCGAAGAGGTGGAATTCGAGGACTCAAGTGAAGACGACTCGGGAGAGGTGTACACACCACCACCGTGGCATGCACGAGGATCGAAGCGTCAGCGCATGGACTCCAGAACCTATTGCAACCTATTCATCAAATAGCTAGAGATGGTCCTCCAAAACTAGTCTTCGTTAGGGATATTCGTTAGTCTTAGACATCGATCAATGTAAACTTCTGCAATATTAGCTTATTGTGTTTAGGTCGCTCAGTTAAGTACCTTGAAGTTCCAGGAATTTTCGTGATATTTATTAAATGATTTTTGAACAAGTTTGGGTAAATTCGTGTTTTTACTGCTGCAGTTTTCTGCCTGACCAGTTGTACCACGCGATTTTTAATTCCTTACTGGTAACTCGGATTTCGCTCATATTTTGGGATCTGGTACGAAATTACCTGTAGTATCTGCACAAAAATTGGCTAAAATTTCTGATGAGTTTAAGGTGCCCATAAAAATTCGTGAACATGACAGAACTATTCTGCCAGATTTTCTGGTTTTGCTTATTTTGCTGTTTTGTTTTGTCAAATGTTGTTACCAGCGTTTCTAAATTATTTTGTAGTTATATACTGTTAAGGAAAACTTGAAACAATGTTTGTGTATGTAATTGCTCATGTGGTGATTGATTATGGTTATTGTGGATGCTTTGTTGTGGCTTTGAGCATGTTGCATGGGTAGCGGGCTGTTACTTATCGGTAGTTGCTTCTTTCTAATCTTACCTGTGCTGAACCGCAGATGTCTCGCCGCCGACCTGATGAGATGGTTCAGCTCATGGCCGCTCAAGCTCAGTTGACCCAGGTGATGACGCAGTTGATGGCAACTCAGAACAACAACAACAACAACAACAACGGGAACAATCAGCCGCAGGGGAATGCTCTCACCAGGTTCTTGAGGCTGAAGCTGATACGTCCAAAACGTATCTACTTTCTCGAACACTTTTGCTATTGTTTCTCCTCTATACTTGTGTGATTTGGATGCAACTAATGCGAATTGACGCTGTTTTCAGCAGAATTGCCTTGGTGTCTACTTTTTGTGCAGAAAATCAACTACCAGGAAAAATCCCGAAAAATATGCCAAAAATCCTATTTTACCCGAAGACTCCAGGAGGCAGAATACGAGACGGAGAAGAGCCCTGGGGTGGCCACACCACCTGCTAGCACGGGCCAGGCCAGGCCGCGCCAGGGGGTGATGTGGGCCCCCCAGGCACCCCCTCGACATCTCTCTTCGCCTATAAGGAGCCTTCTGACCTAAAAACTTAGGGGGGTCGACGTTTTTCCAGAAGGAGTTCTGCTTCGCCGCCACCACCAGATTCCACGAAACAGCACCAGAAACTCCGTTCTGGCACCCTGCCGGGACGGGGAATTGGAGGAGATCATCGCCATCATCATCACCATCGCTTCTCCATCGACCATCCATGTTTCCCCTATCTATGAGTGAGTAATCCCCCGATGTAGGCTATGGTGATGGTAGGGATTGGATGAGATCGTTCATGTAATGGCATCAGATTGTTAGGGCATAGTGCCTAGTATCTCTATTAGTGCTTTATGACTTTGTTGCAACCTTGTTGTGCTTAATGCTTGTCACTAGGCCCGAGTGCCATGATTTCAGATCTGAACTTATTATTGATTCATCATGATAGTATTGTTTTGGGTCTTATCTACAAGTTGTTTACACACGTCGTTGTCCGGAACCTATGGTCCCGAAGTGACAGAAATCGGGGTAGCCGGAAGGAAAAGGCTTTGATGTGAGGATCACGTGTGTTCACGGAGTGTTAATGCTTTGCTCCGGTGCTCTATTAAAAGAAGCACCTTAATTGCTAGTAGTTCCCTTGAGGCCCCGCTGCAAATGGGCTGGCAGGACAAAAGATGTGTAAGTTCTCATTGCGAGCACGTATGACTATATATGGAACACATGCCTAGGATTATATAGTCCTTGGATGCTTTATCTTATTTATCTGCAATTGCCCTATGTTCTGATTGCTATGTGAATTGTCTTGTCCATGCAACGCCCATCCATCCATCCCTATGCCCACCGCACTCGAATCCTATTGTTTACTGTTATTGTTACTACTGTCTTTACTTTACTACTGCTGCTACTTTACTATTTCTACTACAAAACTATTGCTACTGATAAACTGTTGTGAGCAAGATTGTTTCTAGGTGCAGCTGAATTGACAACTCAGTTGTTAAGGCTTATAAATATTCTTTGGCTACCCTTGTGTCGAATCAATAAATTGGGTTTCACTTCCCTCGAAAATACTGCGATACACCCCCTATACTTGTGGGTCATCAAGACTATTTTCTGGCGCCGTTGCCGGGGAGAAGAGCTTTATTTATCAAGTTCACTTGGATTCTCTATTGTTCACTGTTATCCATCCATCATGGGTAAGTCTCGTGATGGCAAGGTTCCTATTTTACCATCCACTACAAGAAGAGGTACGGTTCTGAACACCTCTGTTGCTCTTGATTCACCATCTGTTATGAGTAAGCTCGTTACACCACCACATACACATGCTACACACACTGCTACTACTGCTGAATCTGAAACTTCTGATACTTATGATGCTGCTTCTACTTTGCTTGATAAGAGTGGTTCATTAGGTCATTTCTTAGATGCTACGATTGCTAGAACTATAGCTGGAAATACTGACTCTTAATGAAGACACTACTACACCTGTTAGTTCACCTGAGTCTAGTGAGAGTTATGATATTGAAGATGGTTATGTTGAGATGACCGATGAATTTATTAAAGAATGTAAAAACACCCATGATAGGAGCGCTGCTAAGAGTCTCCTTGAGAGGCGTACTATTAGACCCAAATTGTCTCCTGTTGCTAAGTTTGCTGCTTCTCCCATAAATATTAAAGATAAAGATTATGATTTCTCTCTCGATCTATCTTACATAGCTATTGTTGAGAAAGAACCTTTTTGTGGGACTAAGAATGAGAGTGCGGTAGCACATATGAATGAACTTTCTACCATGAGTGGCTTGTTTTTTGATGATATTAAGATGCGTACTTACTTTGTTGCTAAGATTTTCCCCTTTTCATTGAAAGGAGAAGCTAAGACTTGGTTTAGTAATTTACCTCCTAGATCTATTGATAGCCCTGATTGCTTGATTAGTACTTTCCTGCAGAAATATTTTCCTCCTAGTACTAGACATGTTGTTTTGCAGGAACTTTTTGATTTTAAACAGGGATAAAAAGAGGTATTGCCTGAATCTTGGGCAAGGTTTTGTGCTTTGATTCATGCACAGGCTGGAAGTCCATTACCTAAGAATGAACTACTTGATATATTTTATAATGGACTAACCAAAGAATCTAGGACATACCTAGATAGTTGTGCTGATTGTGTTTTCAGGAATAGGACTCCCAAGGAAGCTGAGGAATTAATGGCTAAAATAAGCAAGAATTATGAAGATTGGACTCCTCCTAAACAAGCTATGCCTGAAGTAATTGTACCTGAACCATCTATTCCGGTGCCTATTCCAACATCAAAGAAGAGGGGAGTTATTGAATTAAATGATGAAGTGATGAAGGAAGCTAAGAAATGTCTTAAGGAGAAGGGAATTAAAACTACAGATGTCAACAATTTACTTCCTATAGAAGAATTATGTAAGCCTATTCCCTATTCACCCACTATTGAGGTACACTCTCTCCAACACTTTGATGAAGGTGATATCCCTTACTCTAAACCTGAATGCTTAGAAGAATTCGATATCTTTATTGTTAAGCAAGATAACTTTAATAAAAGGGTGCAAAATCATCTAATGGAAAACACTAGAGCTATTGTTGAGTTGAAAGATATTGTGGAAAGAACTTCTAATGATGTTAAAATGATTGTTAAACACTTTCAAATGGTTCAAACTCAAATAGATCAACTCGTTAAAGTGCAAAATGACTTGCTATTTAATGCTGCTAAAGAAAAACATGCTTATGAAATCAGAACTAGAAGTGGTGCTGCTACCCAGGATCCTCTATATCCTGAGGGGCATCCCAAAAGAATTGAGCAAGATTCTCAACAAGCTGAAAATAGTGGTTATACTCGTAAGAAAAGGAAAAAGAAACATAAAACTATTGTAGAACCCTCTGAACCTGCTATAGATCCTAATAGTATATATATCTCTGATGCTGAAACTGAAAGTGGTAATGAAGAAAATGAAGTTCCTAATGAAGAAAAGGTTGAAGAAGAACCTGAAAACCACACTAAGACTACTAAATACACCAAAGAAGATTGTATTTCTAAGAAACATGGTAGTGAAAGAGAACATTGGGTCCAAAAACCTATGCCTTTCCCTGATAAGAAACACAAGTCAAAGGAAGATGAACACTATAATAAGTTTTTTGAGTGGATGAAGCCTTTATTCTTGCAAATTCCTTTGACTGATGCTATTAAATTGCCTCCTTACTCAAAGTATATGAAGGACATTGTCTCGAATAAAAGGAAGATCCCTAATGAAGAAATCTCTACTTTGCTTGCTAATTATTCCTTCACTAGTAAGGTTCCTAAGAAACTTGGAGACCCAGGGATTCCAACTATCCCTTGCTCTATTAAGAACAGTTATGTTAGAACTGCTTTGTGCGATTTGGGAGCTGGAGTTAGTGTTATGTCTTTCTCTCTCTATAAAAAGCTTCAGCTTGAAAAATTGATACCAACTGATATATCTTTGCAAATGGCTGATAAGTCCACCACTATTCCTGTGGGTATATGTGAGGATGTACCTGTCCAGGTGGCTCATAATTGCTTGATATTAACTAATTTTGTTGTGCTTGAAATGCCTGAAGATGATAATATGTCTATTATTCTTGGGAGACCTTTTCTTAATACTGCAGGAGCTGTTATTAATTGTAATCAAGGAAAGGTGACCTTCAATGTTAATGACAAGGAACATACTGTCTATTTCCCCAAGAAGATTGAAAGGACTTATGGTCTAAATTCAATTGAACATGTTGAAGGCATTCAAGTTGGAGAAATATATTGTCCCATACCAAGAGAAAAATTTGAAACTATTATGATTGGGACCATTGCTATCAAGGTTGAGGTAACATAATCATTAGTGGAATACAAAGTTTTGTCTCATATGCAATTGTTTTGGTAGCAAGACTTGATCAACCTTGCTAACAAAAGGATTCCATTGAACCAAACAATGTTTTCATTATGATTATCCCCGTTATTTCTATCCTTTGCATTTTAGTTTTTGCTTTCATTTAGTTTTCTTTGTGTTGTTAGTTTGCTTGCATGCTAGAACTTCTGTAGTTCTAGCCTTGTTTTTGTCTTTGCATCATGTTTCCAAAAAGAAAAAAAATCTGCCTGTCAGAAAAATCATTCTTCTATTTCTGAAAAATGCCCAAAAATAAAGTGTCTCGAAAAATTCCAGAAAATTCATATTAAATTTTTACGTGAAAAAACGGGCAGAGGAGTACCTAGTAGGTACCAGGGGGCCCACCAGGCAGGCACACCACATGGTGGCGCGGCCAGACCTGGGTGGCGCCATGCCCTGGTGTGGGCCACCCCTGGCCCCCCACTACCTCTCTCTCCTGCCACTTTCTTCTCTCTCCCGAGTAAGCTCCAGTTCATAGCTCAAAATCGCGTTCTTTCTGTGCTTGCTCTCGATTTCTTCGATCTCTTTGCTCAGCCCGTCTTTCTTGCTGAAATTTGGAGCAATTGTTCCTTGGTATGTGACTCCTCCCCTTGTCCAAGTAGATTTGTGTTTAGTGGATTATATGTTGAGTATTTTGCTGCTGTAGGGGACTGGTTATGAGAGCTTGTAAGCTTGTTTGATGCCTAGAGATATAGTTTTGATGCATGTTTAGGCCTCTTGCAAGTCCATATGAGTAGAATCCTTTATTATATTTACTTTGCAATCACTTGTTTAATAGGTGTTTAAATTTCAGAATACCAAGCATGAACAACCACACTTTTGGAGAGATATTTGAGAGTGCTGCACCTAGGAGGTCAAGTCCCTCAAGAACAGCCTCTCAAGCTAGGCCATCATACAATGAAGACCTCATTGCATCACGTATTGGCAGTGAAAGAGATGATGGAGATGCTCACCCATCCTCTTTCCCTTGTTTTACTTTCTTGCAAGCTGCAGGTATTCTTGATGATTTCTTGCTACTGATTGAGAGGGTTGGTTTGACCTCTTATATGCAAGATGAGAGTGCACAATACGCTATGCTCACCAAAACTTTTGTTGAGAGCTTCTCATTTACTAACACATCCTATCATTCTACTGTCTCATTTAAGATCTATGATATGCCCTTCACCATGCCTTTGGAGAGATTTTGCAGTATTGTAGGTGTGCGTATGACAGGGACCGTGAAGAAAATTCAAGGGCGCCCCGCTGATTTGTTAGAGCTTTACCGAGGGGTGACCAATGATGATGACCGCGTGGCGCATCGCGGAAAGATAAGAAATATCCAGCTCCCTGCTCTTAGATACTTTGCATACTACCTTGCCACTAGTGTTTTGGGTAGGTTGAACACTAGTAATATCTCCAACTATCACTTGGCTTTCCTTGCTGCTGCGCTCAACAATGATACTCGGTACAATCTTGGCTCTCTTATTGCTCGCTGCCTAGCTGCTAGGGGGCCTATCTATGGGGGCATCATTGCTTCGCGTGTAGTTGACGCATTAGATCTTTCTGTGGCTCCTGATGATGTTATGCTAGCACCACAGAGGCTCGACCTTGTTGCCATGAAAACTCATCACTTTGTCACTGCTACCTCTGATTTGAACAATCTAGTATATAGGATGCTTTTCACTGATGGGGATGAAAGGGAGATCCTTTTGCCCCAGCCTGCTTTGTTCAGTGTTGACAGGAGACCGTGGTCGCGCTCCAAGGAGGAGGTGGACGAGCAGCTTCGCTTGTTGGGTTTCCACGAGCAGCACCAGGAGGATGTGCCCTCCTATGATTATTCCGCACAATACGGAGGGATGTACTCTGGCTCGCACCAGGACGAGGGTACCTCCTCGTCGTACCCCGGTGACACTTCATCTTGGCCAGCCTGGGACTGATACCCAGTTAGGCCAAAAGCCTAAGCTTGGGGGAGGTACACCGACACCGCACTCATCTCCATATCATGATGCGTCGGTTCTTTGTATATTCATGCTTTCGTTCTCTTTTTAGTTTTCGTTCTTCTTTGCTTTTGCTTTCTAAAACACAAAAAGACCAAAAATATTTTTGGTTGTTTCTCTTTGGTTTGCTTCTTCTTTTTGCTTTGGTTTGCGTGTTCCTTTTTGCTTTGTTTGAACTATTCGAAAAACCCAAAAAGTTTTTGCTTTGCTTGTTTTTCTCTTTTAGTTTTTGTTTGAAAATCAAAAACACCAAAAATATTTGTCGTTCTTATTTGGTTTTTGTGAGTTGGCTACAGGGTTCGGCAGTTCTCAGTGGATTATTGGTTTCATATTATTATTCAAGCCACACAAGTGGAGAGCAATAATGAGGATCAATGACAACTTGAGGCGTGGTAAGAGGCTGGTAACGAACTCTATTTGTCTTCATTTTTGTACATATACTCATCATTGTGAGCTTGCTTAGTCCGTTCATGTAGAGTGTATGTTTTCTTTGGATGCTTAGTAGTTCTTGTTTTCTTGTGATTAGCTCCAGCTCGCTAATAGTTTGTAGCATGTCTCATGACTGTTTGCTTGCATTACTCTATTCATAAATTGGTATGACACTGTGGTATCCTCCTCTGAATGTTTCATTTGATCGACTGGGCACATGCTCACGCATACACATGACTGTAATAATCAGTTAAGCCTTGACGAATTATTTTGCCTTGAAGATCTTAAATCATTTTCGTGCCATGAGTAGTCCTGTTTTGTTGCAAGCATGATAATGACAACTATTGCTCTCTCGTTTGTCGCTCCCTTACTATTGTTAGCCTTCACTTCCACTGAGTGTTTTACTCACATTTCCAACTCCCTAAACCAAATATTTCCGAAGTGTCCACCATACCTACCTATTAGCATCGTTTTCTATCTCCGTGCATATTCAATATGCCTTGTTTCTTCCGAATAAAATGTTTGCTTGTTATGGGAAAGTTAGTTAGTAAAGCTCTCACGAACTTGATGGCACACTTTATTTTCTTGCACTTAATAAACCTGAACCATTGCGTCCTTCTTTGTTGCGCATATGCTTGCGCTTTATGAGTTGAAGTTAGCAGAACCATGTATCATGGGGACCGCTTTCAGCGCTTCATAGGTACTTTGTACTTAGTTGATATCATGTTCTTTTGCTTACGGATCCCGGCGGTGTGAAATAAAAGTGGAACTTGTAAGATCATGGAGTTTGTATGTATGTTAGAGAAACGCCTGGACCGCAAGCCTAAGCCATACCTAATCATGGTGGAAACTTGCAGCATAACCGTAATGAGCATTCTATGAAGCATCCTCAATAAAAATCTATGCACATAGTAAATAAAAAGATCACTGAGATTGCTCATTGTCTGCTCGCCTTGTCATTTTGATTATGGGATAGCTCCTGTATCATATGCAAGGGGTACCCCGTTGGCGGTTCTCTATGATATGTATGTACTTACAAAGACAAGAGCTTACTTGTGACTGAAGTTGAGTAGCATGAGGATCGGTCTTCATAAGTAAGAGGCATGAGACTTCAATTTATAACTTGTCAAGCATATCCTCTTAGTTATGTCACTTTCACCTTAACCACATTAAAGATGTTTATGATAGGGGCAATGAGAGCTCAAAGCTAACAAGTACCATACTTTCAGCATTTGGAAGCCTTTCAAAATTATTCAAAACCTTTTTCTTCTACTTGTTGAGTCTCCACATATTCTTTGAGCACCTTCTTGAGAGCATTAGTTGTCATTTTTTGTGTTTGTTCCACTACTTGATTACTTGTGTTATGACTTTGATGCTTGTATCTTTGATATCTTTACTTCTAGTCATCACTTAAACTTCAGAGGTGCCTTGACATTCATAATCAAAGGCAAGCGAGATACTACTCTATCATACCTTTCTATGAGCATTGTAATGTTGCTTATGTTTGTGCTTCGTGCTACTTATTATTCTTGAGTTGGAATCTCTTCATAGCTTGCAATGACTATTAAGTAGACTCAGTTGCATACTCTTTATTATGAATTGTCTAAGTAGTTGATCACATTGCTGAGAATATTTACATCATATGAAGCAAATGTGTTCGTGAAAGTTCTTTTATCGCACTCAGTTTTCGACTGAATTGCTTGAGGACAAGCAATAAGCTAAGCTTGGGGGGAGTTGATACGTCCAAAACGTATCTACTTTCTCGAACACTTTTGCTATTGTTTCTCCTCTATACTTGTGTGATTTGGATGCAACTAATGCGAATTGACGCTGTTTTCAGCAGAATTGCCTTGGTGTCTACTTTTTGTGCAGAAAATCAACTATCAGGAAAAATCCCGGAAAATATGCCAAAAATCCTATTTTACCTGAAGACTCCAGGAGCCAGAATACGAGACGGAGAAGAGACCTGGGGTGGCCACACCACCTGCTGGCGCGGGCCAAGCCAGGCCGTGCCAGGGGGTGGTGTGGGCCCCCCAGGCACCCCCTCGACCTCTCTCTTCGCCTATAAGGAGCCTTCTGACCTAAAAACTTAGGGGGGTTCGACGTTTTTCCAGAAGGAGTTCCGCTCCGCCGCCACCACCAGATTCCACGAAACAGCACCAGAAACTCCGTTCTGGCACCCTGCCGGGACGGGGAATTGGAGGAGATCATCGCCGTCATCATCACCATCGCTTCTCCATCGACGATCCATGTTTCCCCCATCTATGAGTGAGTAATCCCCCTGTAGGCTATGGGGATGGTAGGGATTGGATGAGATCGTTCATGTAATGGCATCAGATTGTTAGGGCATAGTGCCTAGTATCTCTATTAGTTCTTTATGACTTTGTTGCAACCTTGTTGTGCTTAATGCTTGTCAGTAGGGCCCGAGTGCCATGATTTCAGATCTGAACTTATTATTGATTCATCATGATAGTATTGTTTTTGGTCTTATCTACAAGTTGTTTACACACGTCGTTGTCCGGAACCTATGGTCCCGAAGTGACAGAAATCGTGGTAGCCGGAAGGGAAAGGCTTTGATGTGAGGATCACGTGTGTTCACAGAGTGTTAATGTTTTGCTCCGGTGCTTTATTAAAAGGAGCACCTTAATTACCAGTAGTTCCCTAGAGGCCCCGCTGCAAACGAGCTGGCAGGACAAAAGATGTTGTGCAAGTTCTCATTGCGAGCACGTATGACTATATATGGAACACATGCCTAGGATTATCTAGTACTTGGATGCTTTATCTTATTTATCTGCAATTGGCCTATGTTCTGATTGCTATGTGAATTGTCTTGTCCATGCAACACCCGTCCATCCATCCCTATGCCTACCGCACTCAAATCCCACTGTTTACTGCTTTTGTTACTATTGTCTTTACTTTACTACTGCTGTTACTTTACTATTCCTACTACAAAACTGTTGCTACTGATAAACTGCTGTGAGCAAGATTGTTTCTAGGTGCAGCTGAATTGACAACTCAGTTGTTAAGACTGATAAGTATTCTTTGGCTCCCCTTGTGTCGAATCAATAAATTGGGTTTCACTTCCCTCGAAAATACTGCGATACACCCCCTATACTTGTGGGTCATCAGAGGCCAGCTAAGTTCTCCTCTGCACCTGAGCCCATGGTTGCTCTCGACTGGCTTCGTTCAGTGAACAAGGACTTGGTGACCATTGGTTCCACTGATGCTGAGAAGGTGAGGTTTGCTGCTCACTTACTGGAGGGATCAACTGTTTCATGGTGGGATGCTTTCCAGATCACCCACCCGCTGGATACAGTCACCTGGGCTATGTTCGAGGAAGGATTCAGGACGAACCACGTATCCACCGGGACCATGAGCCTGAAGAGGAAGGAATTCCACAACCTGCGCCAAACAAACCGCACTGTGGCGGATTACATAGAGGAGTTCAACAATCTCTCTCGCTATGCCCCTGAGGATGTGGACACTGATGCCAAGAGGAGGGAGAGGTTCCTGGATGGTCTCAGTGATGAGCTCTCACTTCAGCTATCCGTGGTTTATTGCCCGACGTTTCAGGAGTGGATGGATAAGGCCAGGATTCTGGAAGGGAAGCAACAACAGGTGGAGCGACACAAGAGGAAGAACAACCATCACTCCTCAGGATCACACCACCGCGCACGCATCTCTTATGATGGACACTCTGGACATTCTAGGCATGGCGGAGATGACCGCAGTCACCGTGGAAGCAATGGACATCGCCACGATGGTCACAGGAGTGACAATCACCACCGTGGAGGAAATGACCGCCACCATAATGGTCACAGGAGCCACCACGGCAACTCTAGGAGGAACAATGGACATGACTATGTGAGCAAGAAGGACCTCAGCAATGTGGAGTGCTACAAATGCAAGAAGCTGGGTCACTATGCAAGTACCTGCCTGGAGAAGAACACGGGAGTGCGACCCAAGCTTGGACCCAACCAGAAGGCGAATGTGAACCATGTGAATGTGGAGGAAATCCGTGATGAGCCAGATCTCGTGATTGGTAAGTTTCCAATCGATTCCCATATTGCACTTGTTCTATTTGATACTGGCGCATCGCATCCATTCATATCACGGGCATTTGTGGATAAACATAAGTTAGCCACTAAGTCACTAAAAGGGACTATTAGAGTGAGCTCAGCAGGAGGAGAGATGCTAGCTAGTAAGGGATGTCGTGATCTTACCATAGGAATTGGAGCACACAGCTTCCCAGCACATTTGGTAGTTTTGGAGTCGCAAGGACTAGATGTAATACTGGGCATGGATTGGTTGTCCGAGCATGATAGCCAGATAGATTGTGGACAACGTGACATCTCTCTTAGGACACCACGAGGCATAAAGATTAAGTTCAAGTCAGCAGCACGTCTTGACGGTACTAAGGTGAACTCTCTTAAGGGGGTTAGCATGGACACCGTACCCATAGTGAAGGAATACCCCGATGTGTTTCCGGAAGAACTACCAGGGATGCCACCTGACAGGGACGTGGAGTTTCTTATTGACTTGATGCCGGGAACAGGACCGATAGCCAAGAGTTCGTACAAGATGGATGTGGATGAGCTAAAGGAATTAAAGAAGCAACTTAGGGAACAGTTGGACAAGGGATTCATTCAACCAAGTTCTTTATCTTGGGGTGCGCCTGTTCTATTCGTGGAGAAGAAGGATAGTAGTAAGAGGCTGGTGGTAGACTATCGCTCGCTTAATGAGGTTACCATCAAGAATAAATATCCTCTACCCAGTATAAATGACTTATTCAATCAGTTGAAGGGAGCAAAGGTATTTTCCAAGATCAATCTAAGATCAAGGTATTTCCAATTGAAGATCCGTGAGCAGGACATACCAAAGACCGCCTTCACCACTAGGTATGGTCTATATGAATATACGGTTATGTCTTTTGGACTAACAAATGCTTCGGCATATTTTATGACCATGATGAACAAGGTATTCATGGAGTACTTGGATAAATTTGTCGTGGTGTTCATCGATGACATATTGATATATTCTAAAGATGACAATGAGCATGAGAAGCATTTGCGCCTAATTATGGAGAAGCTGAGAGAGCATAAACTGTATGCTAAGTTCAGCAAGTGCGAGTTTTGGTTGAACACTGTGGGATTCCTAGGACACATAGTGTCAGGTGAAGGAGTTGCAGTTGATCCAAACAAGGTGGCGTCAGTTACATAATGGGACTCACCAAAGAATGTGGGAGATATTAGGAGCTTCTTGGGACTTGCCGGATATTACAGGAGGTTTATAGAAAACTTCTCCAAGGTTGCGAAGCCAATGACTGAGTTATTAAAGAAAGAGAAAAGGTTTGAGTGGACGGAAGAGTGCGAAGCTAGTTTCCAGGAGCTGAAGCAACGCCTAGTGACCGCACCTATCCTGTGTTTGCCAGATATACAGAAGGATTTCCAAGTGTATTGTGATGCCTCTCGTCAAGGACTAGGTAGTGTACTGATGCAGGATGGGAGAGTGGTATCCTATGCCTCGCGCCAACTCAAACACCACGAGAGGAACTACCCCACACATGACTTGGAATTATCGTCAGTTGTGCCCGCGCTCAAGGTATGGAGGCACTACCTGATGGGTAAGCATTGTGATGTGTTTACAGATCACAAGAGCTTGAAATACATATTCACACAGAAGGAGCTGAATATGAGGCAAAGAAGATGGTTGGAGCTCATAAAGGACTATGACATGAGTCTGCAATATCATCCCGGAAAGGCTAATGTTGTAGCAGATGCGCTAAGCCGCAAGGTGTATGCTAATGGTTTGACCGTGGGAGAGTTACCCAAGAATTTGTGTGAGCAATTCAAGGATCTTAGATTGGAGATAGTATCTGAGGGATATTTAGCAACAATGGAAATCAAGCCAACACTTCAGGATAAAATTTGTGAAGCTCAGAAGGAGGATACTGAACTGAGGAGAGTGAAGGAAAACATAACCAAGGGAAAGGCGGAAGGATTTCGCGAAGATAAACAAGGAGCACTATGGTATGGAGATCGTTTGTGCGTGCCCAACGATCAGGAGATTAGGAAGTTGATTCTCCAGGAAGCCCATGACTCGCCATACTCCATACATCCTGGTAACACAAAGATGTACATGGATTTGAAGGAAAGGTATTGGTGGGTTAATATGAAGGGAGATATCGCAGAGTATATTACCTTATGTGATGTGTGTAGTAGAGTAAAGGCTGAGCACCAAAAGCCAGCGGGGTTGCTACAGCCATTGCCGATACCTGATTGGAAGTGGGATAGAGTTGGAATGGATTTTATCACAGGACTGCCTAGGATGAGGTCAGGATACGACTCTATTTGGGTAGTGGTTGATCACTTAACCAAGGTAGCCCTCTTTATACCCGTGAAGACCACTTACACTAGTGCAAAGTTAGCCAAGATCTACATGAACAGAATTGTGTGCCTGCATGGAGTTCCTAAGAGCATCGTGTCGGATAGAGGCACCCAATTCACCTCTCACTTTTGGCGCCAGCTACATGAGTCGTTGGGAACGAGGTTGGAATTTAGCACGACGTTCCACCCCTAGATAGATGGACAAACCGAGAGGGTGAATCAGATTTTGGAGGATATGTTGAGAGCTTGCGCTCTAGCTCATGGCTCTAGTTGGGATGAGAATTTGCCTTATGCTGAGTTTTCATACAACAACAGCTACCAGACTAGCATCAAGACGTCGCCGTTCGATGTACCATATGGTAAGAGGTGCAGGACACCATTGTTGTGGGATCGTGTAGGTGAGCGTCAGTTGTTTGGACCTGACTTGATTAAGGATGTTGAGGAGAAGGTCACTTTGATTCGAGATAGGCTGAAGGTAGCACAGTCAAGGCAGAAGAGCTATACTGATGCTAAGCGCAAGGAGGTGGTGTACGAGATTGGAGATCGAGCCTACCTCAGAGTTTCGCCTCTGCGTGGAATTAAGCGATTTGGGATTAAGGGCAAGCTGGCTCCTCGGTTTATAGGGCCCTACAAGATCCTAGCACGCAAAGGAGAGGTTGCGTACCAGCTGGAGATGCCAGAGGTTCTATCCGCTGTTCACGACGTGTTCCATGTGTCTCAGCTGAAGAAGTGCCATCCGGAGATGATGGATACACCATTGAGAGACACCGTGTCGCTTGAAGAGGTCCAGCTGGAGAACGACTTGACCTATGAGGAGAAACCGGTCAAGATCTTGGAAACAGCGGAGAGACTTACACGCAGCAAGACGATTAGGTTTTGCAAGGTACAATGGAGCCATCACACCGAAGAGGAAGCTACCTAGGAGCGAAAGGATGACCTCCGAGAGGACCACCCGCACTTATTTGCTAGCCACGTCGAATCTCGAGGACGAGATTCATCTTAAGAGGGTTAGTCTTGTCACATCCCAAATTCTAGATTTGGCACTGCATTCATACATGTCATTGCATTCATGATCATATTTGCAAAAAAACAGTTTTAAAGGCTTTTGGCCAAAGCGCTACCTATTTGTCTTTCCATCTCTTATATGAGATTACTAGGGTTTTTGCCTTGCATCTTTAAGAATGAACCCTTTTGGACATTCCATATGCATGATTTCGTAGAGCTCGTCTCTACGAATCCGTAGAGCTTTGTTTCGCCCAAATCGGAGTTCTGAATCAAAAGTTATGGCCAAATTTCAGAAGTGCAGGAAAAATTCAGAGTTTTCAGACTATCAGACTGTCTGTCAGTTCGGTTCAGTTCAAAAAAAAGAAAAAAAAGGGAAAACGCGTCGGCCAGCCGCCCGCCAGCCCACCGCGGCCCAGCTGCCCACCTGGGAGCCGCCTGCCAGCGAGCGGCGGATAGTGGCCGCCGCGCGCGCAACGCCTAGACCGCCGCCGCTCGGGCCCACCTGCCAGCGGGAGCCCATCGAGCAGACCGGGCTCGACACGAGCACGGACGCCGAGGCCACCGACCTCACCGGAACCCCGATTTCCGCGGGAGTTCGTTCCGCCTCGTGTTTTTCTTCTCACCCCCTTAAAGCCCTCGCCAACCCGATCCTTTTTCCCTCTTTGTTTCCGTCTACGCCGCCGCCAGCTCCGTGGAATCTCTCGTCGGAGTTCGCCGCCGCCGCCGCCATTACGCCGGTGAGCTCGCGCCGCTGCCACAGAGCCCCTCCCCCCACGCCTTTCCACCTTACTGTCACCCGCCTCACCTTTTCCCCCGCCTGCAGGACACCGGGGAGCTGCCACCGCCGCCGACGAACTGCCCCGCCGCCGGTCGAAGGTGAGCAGCCGAGCCACGTCGGCCGTTGGATCGAGCGCGGACGGCCAGATCGGCCGCTGACCGCGGGCGCTGACCGCTGACCGGTCAACCGCCGCGTGAGCCGAACCCGCTTGTCAGCGGGAATATTCCCCGGAATATTCCCTGTCGATTTTTCAGGGATTATTATTTTCCAGAAAATAGATCCAACTTCAAAAATTCGTAGGAAAAGATTTACTGGGCCAAATTTTGCAAATAATATGTCGTTGGATTCACAAAATTGTGTAGAATTTGTTTATAAAATAATATTGAAGGTTTACTGTATGTTTTTATCTGAGACTTTAAAAGGCTTAAAACACTATAAAAATTATAGGAAAAGTTCTATAGTGCCTTTTTGTGTGATTCCAATTGCCCCTGGTCCTAAATCACGTTACCTACACAGTAGTATTTTTGCCCAGGTCTTACAACCCTGTTTACCGCAGAAGTTTAGTGTTTTGCCTAAAAGCTTATTAATTGGATTCACAAATTGCATAGCCTTGTTTTCATTGCATTAAAGATTTTCCATGCATCATGCAGTAGTAGTAAACATCAGAGAACACCGAAAGGTTACTGCAAACCTTGTTGGGCTATCATGCATGCATTTGTAGTCTTGCTTATGACTGTGTTTTGTTGTTTATGTGTTGTTTGTATCGTGTAGATTATGACGAGTGCAACGCTTGTTTCTGCGAGGATTGTACCCTCGACTCCTACCGCCAAGGCAAGTAGATGCTATTTTGTTCATACCATTGTCCTACTATTTTCTCTTATGCATGTGTAGTGTATTTCTGTAGTTAATGTGTAGGAACTACTATGCTATGCTATATCCTATTTATTGTGGTAGGAATTTCCTTGTAGATGAGCCCCGCTCAGTAGATGTGCTTAGACTTGCTGTGAAGACGGGGAAAGGGGATCACACTATGGTGGAGTTGTGTTTGCTTCAAACTAAAACAACTTAATGTTAATAAACTACCTGGGCGGAATGGTTGGATAGTCAACGGAGTGTGGTTAATGATGGGGAATGCCGCCCAGGATACCGAGAAGGATTGGTTCTCTTTGTTATGGTAGCTTACGTGTGCAACCATGTGCCAGTAAGAATGGGTGGCTGGTTGGACTTAGTAGGTCATGGTGATCCGAACCCAACGTAGCCAGAGATGTAGTGAATGATAGGTTGGGACCGGTGCGCAGTGGGGTTTGGTGATCTACTTCCCGAAAGGTCACATCTTAGACTTCTCCCTACCATCACACAATATAAGTGTGGTGGTACGAGCTGGATTGGCCAGGTCACATGGGTAAAGTGTACAAACCCTGCAGGGTGTGAAAACTAAGTACTTAGCCGTGTCCCCGGTTACGGACGATTGAGCTGCTTGATCATGAGACTATGACATATTCTCACTCATTCTTATTTCCTAATTACTAAAACTTGATGGGTGAACTTAATAGGTTGCTATGAATTAAATGGTTTACGAAAGTAGGATCAATGTGTTTGAAAAGTGCAAGCTAGCCAAAGCTCCACTAGCCAAATAAGCATGTAGATGCTAGGTGCATTGTCTCCTTTACCTTAGCGCTACTTGCCATATTTTCCATGTATTGACCCTCCGGGGTTGCTACGTTTCATGTTGCAGGTTATACCGATTCCGAGTGATTCGATATAGGTCGCGGTACTCCACTCGACACTTGTTTCCTCGTGGGTAATTTGAAGATGGAGTAGTATCTTTATTTGTGTTGCTACCTGATTTATGTGTGAGCTAGCCTTCGAGCTAAGCGACTTTTGTAATAAATGAATCTTCTGGATCTTCGTTATTTATGATACACGGATTATTACTTTGTTATTTCATCTATGTTCTATGTAAGCCAATGAACCGATCCAGGGATTGGCATGTTGCATAGAAGCTATAGTCTTTTCAGTACTATAGTGTTACAAGGATAAAGTTTTGTCAATTATATCCAAACTTCATCTAGATATCCCAAGGTGAAGTTTTGTCAATTATCTTCAAACTCCATCTAGAGATCCCAAGGTGAAGTTTTGTCAATTAGCTTCAAACTCCATCTGGAGATACCTACACTCTGTAGTTGTTACTTAGCTATGCGGAATGATTACTAACAGAATAACTCGTCGGATTAGTGTTGTTTTGGGATGATTTTCCATGTATATATTGTGAGGGCTATGAATAGAGTAAACCAAGTAGAAGCTTATGATCGTATGCACTCCCTTTAATACCAGATGATATGTTTTTTTCAGAGCTAAAAGAAGCTAGCATAAATTTATCTGACATATTTTTATGGCATATGTCTTGTTTTTACTTTTTTTGTATGGTCTGCAAAGAGAAATAAGTTTCATAAACTGATATGTGCACGTGATACAATTTGTTCAACTTGATGTCCCTCTTTTAATCTTAAGTAGCATGTGTGGTCAACTAGCTTGAAGTAACAATGTTCAGTAATCTGTTGAACAAATACAAGAACCATTTTGCCTTTGTTCAGCTAGCCGAGGCAAGAAGCCTTAACATGGAAAGGACTCCCGGCAATCTCATGGATGGTTCATCCATCAGGCCGCATGTATGTACTAATTCCCGCATGTATGTACCAGAGTGTTGTCGTCTCACTTTTCTTCCCTGCCTCTTCTCCAGGCTCGTCCCAGGCACTGATGGCGCTGACCTGAACCTTCGGCGTAGTAGCACGAGTGAACTGCCGCTGGCGAATGGGTGGAATCCCTGTCGAAGACCATACACGCACTTCATCTGCAATCTAGGGGAATCCATGGATGTCTCGGTGGAGAATTGAGCTAGGATGCATGAGTAGATGGTAGCAGAGACCGTGTTCTGGAGTGGTTCCATGTAGGTTCTTGGGCGGTTCTTTGTCTTCCACCTCTTGACAACCACCATATACTGACAAATAATAAACACTGACGCAAGCATTATACATGATGACCTATGCACCTTGTCATGCATTTGGACCGAGAGCACGATATGCTGTTTGAGTAATCCAAATTACTAGCGTTATATGCTCTCTGTGACCAATGAAACAGTTCTGAACGCGCTCCTCTGGCTCGTCCCCCGCGGGAGACCAGGGGCGACCCGCGCCGCCGTTCCTCTCTCCACCCCTTCCCTCCCCCTCCCTCGCCGTCACCGGCGCACGCCGCCAGGCAAAGCCCGTGCGGGGCCGGTGGCGGTGGGCTCTTCCCTACTCGCGTGCTTGGGGGGGTGGCGGGGGGCCACCTCGGCCGGCGGCGGTGCGATCTGGAGGTTGTTGCTCGGCCCGACGGCATCGGCACGGCTGCAGCGAATCCCGGCGGGGGTGACGAACGGCGCGGCGTGGCTCTGCATCCTGGGCGGCGGTAGTGGGCGGTTGTTGGCAGCGCGGCCAGATCTTGGGGCCAGGTGGGCCCCGATCTAGGCCGGCAGGCTTCACCCTGGGACAGGCTGGCTTGGGGAAGGTCAACTCCGGCGACCCCCGACTGGCGGTTGTGGCCTGGAGTTCGCCAAGTCACACCGTCGTGGTCGTCGATCTGGGCCAGGTGGGCCCAGATCAGGCGGCCCTGGCAGCAGGCTATGGCGTTGCCTTTGAAGCCCCGGTCCGGGTCGTTGTGTGCCCGCTGTTGGTTGTCATGGGAGAGATGGCTCTGTCCGACAACGGTTTGATGTCGGTGGCGCGGCATCCGCGAGCGTCGGTTAGCCGTTCTCTGCCCTATGACGGGTATGAGAGCCTGGATGCCGGGGTGGCAGCCCTAGAAGGTGGTCTGCATGAGTGACCCTTTGGTGGAGGCGGCTCCGGGAGGTGGCTTGCGATGGTGCGTCTCGGTCCGGCGGCGGTCCGGCTGGCCCGGGTGAGCACGATGGAGATGATGCCGCTGCTTGGCGACGGGGGTCTGTAGTGGCGGCGGATCCTCCGGTGGACGGGGAGTAGGGGCTAGAGCTAAGGTTGGTGTTGTCAGCGGTGTTGGAATTATGCCCTAGAGGCAATAATAAAGATGTTATTATTATAATTCTTGTCCATGATAAAGTTTATATTCCATGCTAGAATTGTATTAAGCGGAAACTTTAATACTTGTGTGGTTTGTGAACAACACCGTGTCCCTAGTACGCCTCTATGGACTAGCTCATTGATCGATGATGGTTAAGGTTTCCTAACCATAGACATGAGTTGTCAATTGATAATGAGATCATATCATTGGAGAATGATATGGTGGATAGACCCAAACTAAGCGAAGCAATTAGATCGTGTCATCGTGTTCGTCTTTGCGAAGCTTTTCTTATGTCAAATATTGTATTCCTTAGACCATGAGATAATACAACTCCCTGGTATCGGAAGAAAGCTTTGAGGTCATCAAACGTCATCCTATGAGAGGGTGATCATAAAGGTGTCTCTCAGGTGATCGGAAAGTATCTGTTGGGTTGTATGTATCGAGATGGGATTTGTCCCTCCCAAGTCGGAGAGATATACTTCGGGCCCACTCGGCAATCAATATCAACACCGCTTGCAAGCATATGGTTAAGGAGTTAATCACAAAGTGATATCGGATTACGGAACGAGTAAAGTACTTGCTGTGAACGAGATTGAACTAGGTATGACGATACCGACGATCGAATCTCGGGCAAGTAAAATATCGCGAGACGAAGGGAATATATATATGGGATTGATTGAATCCTGGCATCGTGGTTCATCCGATATGATCATCGATGAATGTGTGAGAGTCAATATGGGTGCCCAGACCCCGCTGTTGATTATTGATAGAAGATCATGTCTGCATATTCTCGAACCCGCAGGTCACACACTTAACGTGTCTCGACGCTAGGATAGATTGGATAATTGGTTTATGAGTTTTTGATTCGGAGTCTCGGATGGGATCCGGGATATCACGAGAGGTTCCGGAATGGTCCGGAGAATAAGATTCATATAAGGCAGTGCAGTTTTTGGAGTTCGGAATTGTTCCGGATTAATCGGTATTGTACCGGAAGCTTCTAGAACCTTCCGGAAGGGGACCAACGTGGCCCCACCTTCCGGGAGGGGGCATGGGCCTATGAGGGAGTGTCCTGGCCGCATTGGGCTAGGGGCACAAGGCCCCATAGCGCCCAGCCGATCCTAGAGAGTTTAAATCGTTTAAACTAGAGATAAGATAAGATAGGATTTCTAGATAAGGGAGAGTTTAAATTGTTTAAACTAGAGATAGGCTTGGAGGAGAGGCTAGGGCTGGCCGCCCCCCCTCTATAAATAGAGGGCTGGTGCGCCCCCTTCCCATAACACACCTTCCTCCAACCCTAGTTGCCCTGCTGCCCTTCCTCTCTCCCTCCCGACTGTTTGTAGGCGAAGCCCTGCGGCAGAAATTCTCCACCATATACACCACGCCGTCGTGCTGTAGATCCAATCCATCTCTCCACCATACTTGCTGGTCCGAGGAAGGAGGAGACGTCGAGGTGCTGCACGTGTGCATCTCACGGAGGCACCGCCACTTGTGGTGCTAGATCGGATCGGATCGCGAGGAGGAGAAGCGAGTACGACTACATCACCCACGTTCCGATGAACGTTCCGCTGTGCGAATCTTCAAGGGTATGAAGATCTAATCCTATCTCTCTCGTTGTTTGCATCTCCTAGATTAGATCTTGGCTTTCCCTCTGTTCGCTTCCGTAGAAAATTTTGATTTACTATGCTGCGAAACCCTTCAGTGGTATCAGAGCTAGATCTATGCGTAGATGTGATTCACGAGTAGAACGCAACATGGTTGTTGCGGGCGTTGATGTTTTCTGTTGCAAGCCTCTTGTTTGTGTTCTTCTTATGACGCGGGATAGTGAGATTGAAGCGGTCCAGGCCAACCTTACGCGACGTCGTTCGCGAGACCGGCTCCGCACTTGACGTGTGGCTTGTACCACACATGCGGCTGGTGGATGTCAGTTTCTCTCACTATAGTTGTCATGGGATTAACACCGGAGTTTGGCAACCATAATATCACCGTTGTGGCTTTCCGTAGGTAAGAATCGTTCTTAGCATCTACTCCCATAAGCCACGTAAAACATGCAACAACAAAGTAGAGGCGTCTAACTTGTTTTTGCAGGGAGTGTTTTCTGTGATATGGTATGGCCCAAGATGTGATGTGTATAATGTATGCGATGATCATGTTTTGTAATGTTTCACGACTTGCATGTCGATGAGTACACAACCGGCAGGAGCCATATGGTTGTCTTTATAATTGTGTATGACCTGCGAGTCAACTTCTTATACGCCATGTAATAGCTTTACTTTATCGCTAAGTAGTTAGCAATAGTTGTAGTTGCTATTCGTGGTGGAGGCAATCATGGTGGAGTGATGGAGATCATGCCGGAACGCACAAGATGGAGATCATTGCGCGAAGATTGGCTATACCATGTCACATAAAGTTATATGCATGTGATGTTTATCCTTTTATGTATCTTATTGTGCTTAGATCGCGACGGTAGCATTATAAGATGATTCCTCACTTAAAGATCAAGATAAAAACTGTGTTCTCCCCAAGTATGCACCGTTGCGAAAGTTCGTCGTGTCCAAGCATCACGTGATGATCGGGTGCTATAGACTCTACGCTCACATACAACGGGTGCAAGCCAGTTTTGCACACGCGGAAATACTTGGGTCTAACTTGACGAGCCTAGCATGTACAGACATGGCCTCGGAACACAAGAACCGAAAGGTTAAGCATGAGTCATATGAATGATATGATCGACACTTCGTTGTCCACCATTGAAACCACATCTCTTCTCGTGAAGATCGGATTAGGTGTGGTGAATTTGGATCGTGTTCACTAAACAACTTGAGGGATGTTGAATTTAGTGGGAGTTCATCTAGTAATTTGATTAAGTTGAACTATGTATCATGAACATAGTCTAAATTGTACTTGCAAATACTGTAGATCACATGGCCAAGTCCAACTTCAACTTCAACGTTTTTGCTGAGAAAGAAAAGCTTAGAAACAATGGGTCTAACTTCACCAACTGGTTCCGCAATCTAAGAATCATTCTGTCTGGCGGACAAAAGGACTATGTCCTTGAGAAAGCGTTAGGTAACCCCCCTGCTGCAACTGCGCCGGCTGATGAGAAAGCTGTCTATCAGTCGCGCAAAGATGATTATGGTGTGATTAAGAGCACCATGTTGTTTGCTATGGAACCGGAACTTCAAAATCGTTTTGAAAACTATCCCGGGCCCTTTGAGATTCTCGAAGAGTTGAAAACCATGTTTCAGACTCAGGCCCGTTCTGAGAGATATGAGATCTCTGAGAAGTTCTTTAACTGCAAGATGGAGGAAGGGAGTTCCGTTAGTGAGCACGCCATTAAGATGTCGGGCTACACTCAACGCCTTGAGCAACTGGACTGCAAGATTCCAGAGGAGCTCAAGATTGACAGGGTTCTGCAATCACTCCCTCCCAGCTACAAAAGTTTTGTAGTGACTCATAATCAGATTGGTTCCACTGATATGATCACCGAGCTCTTCGCAAAGCTGAAGGCTGCGGAGGTGGACATCAAGAAGGATAATCATGTGTTGATGGTCAACAAGCCCTCCTTTAAGAAAGGTAAAGGTGCAAAGAAGCCCTTCAAGAAAGGCGGCGGCAAGCGTGTTGCCCCTGCTGAGAAGAAGCTCAAGTCTGGTCCCAAGCCGGACACTGAGTGCTTCTATTGCAAGGACAAGGGTCACTGGAAGCGCAACTGTCCGAAGTACTTAGCGGACAAGAAGGCTGGCACCATCAAAGGTATATTTGATATACATGTTATTGATGTTTTCCTTACTAGCCCTCGTTGTAGTGCCTGAGTATTTGATACCGGTTCAGTTGCTAATATTTGTAACTCGAAACAGGAGCTACGGAATAGACGGCGGCTTGCGAGGGATGAGGTGACGATGCGCGTTGGCAACGGATCAAGAGTTGATGTGATGGCCGTCGGCACGCTCTCCTTAGTTTTACCTTCGGGATTAGTTTTAAACCTTAATAAATGTTATTATGTGCCTGCGTTGAGCATGAACATTATTTCTGGATCGTGTTTATTGCAAGACGGTTATTCATTTAAATCGGAGAATAATGGTTGTTCTATTTATATGAGTAACATCTTTTATGGTCATGCACCTCTTGTGAGTGGTTTATTTCTTCTAAATCTCGAAAGGGATGAAACACACATCCATAACATTGAGGCTAAGACACTCAAAGTAGATAGTGATAATACTACTTATTTGTGGCACTGTCGTCTAGGTCATATTGGTGTAAAGCGCATGAAGAAACTCCATTCTGATGGACTTTTGGAGTCTCTTGATTTTGAATCATTTGACACATGCGAACCATGCCTCATGGGCAAGATGATCAAAACCCCGTTCTCCGGTATGATGGAGCGAGCAACGGACTTGTTGGAAATCATACATACCGATGTATGCGGACCGATGAGTGTTTCGACGCGCGGTGGATATCGCTATTTTCTCACTTTTACCGATGACTTAAGTAGATATGGGTATATCTATTTAATGAAACATAAATCTGAAACGTTTGAAAAGTTCAAAGAATTTCAGAATGAAGTGGAGAACCATCGTAACAGAAAGATTAAGTTTCTACGATCCGATCGTGGGGGCGAATATTTGAGTTATGATTTTCTCACGCATCTCAAAGCAAGTGGAATCGTTTCACAACTCACGCCACCCGGAACACCACAGCGCAATGGTGTGTCTGAATGCCGGAATCGAACCCTATTAGATATGGTCCGATCGATGATGTCTCTTACTGATTTGCCGTTATCATTTTGGGGTTATGCATTAGAAACCGCTGCATTCACTTTATATAGGGCTCCATCTAAATCCGTTGAGACGACACCGTATGAACTGTGGTTTGGTGCTAAACCTAAGTTGTCGTTTCTTAAAGTTTGGGGATGCGAAGCTTACGTCAAGAAGTTGATGCCGGACAAGCTCAAACCCAAAGCGGAGAAATGCGTCTTCATAGGATACCCTAATGAAACTATTGGGTATACCTTCTATCACAGAACCGAAGGCAAAGTGTTTGTCGCAAAGAACGGTTCCTTTCTTGAGAAGGAGTTTCTCTCGAAAGAAGTGAGTGGGAGGAAAGTAGAGCTAGACGAGGTTATTGAACCTTCTCTTGAATTGGAGAGTAGCGCAGCACCTGAAATTGTTCCAGTGCCGCCTGCACCAACAATAGAGGAAGCTAATGACAAGGATCATGAAGCTTCGGACGATGCTGCTATTGAACGTCGCAGGTCGACAAGGTCACGTGCCCCTCCTGAGTGGTACGGCAACCCTATCTTGACTGTCTTGTTAGTAGAAGACAGTGAACCTACGAACTATGAGGAAGCGATGATGAGCCCATACTCTGATAAATGGCTAGAAGCCATGAAATCCGAATTGGGATCCATGAGCGAAAACCAAGTATGGACTTTGGTGGACCCTCCTAGCGACCGAAAGGCCGTTGAGTGCAAATGGATCTTCAAGAAGAAAACGGACGCGGATGGTAATGTTACCGTCTATAAAGCACAGCTTGTTGCGAAAGGTTTTCGACAAGTTCAAGGTGTTGACTACGATGAGACTTTCTCTCCCGTAGCAATGTTTAAGTCCATTCGGATTTTATTAGCAATTGCTGCGTTTCATGATTATGAAATATGACAAATGGATGTCAAGACTGCGTTCCTCAATGGCAACATTGATGAAGAGTTGTATATGATGCAACCCGAAGGTTTTGTCGATCCTAAGGATGCTGATAAAGTATGCAAACTTCAGCGTTCCATTTATGGACTGAAGCAAGCGTCTCGGAGTTGGAACCTTCGTTTTGATCAAGTGATCAAGAGCTTTGGATTTGTTCCAAATTGCTACGAAGCTTGCATCTACAAGAAAGTGAGTGGGAGCTCGGTGAGGTTTCTGGTACTATATGTGGATGACATATTGATTATTGGAAATGACATCAACATGCTTAACGATGTGAAGAGTTATTTGAACAAGTGTTTTTCAATGAAAGACCTAGGTGAAGCTGCTTATATATTGGGCATCAAGATCTATAGAGATAGACAAAGACGCCGGATAGCTTTAAGCCAGAGTACATACCTAGACAAAGTTCTGAAAAGGTTCAGAATGGATAAAGCATTCAAAGGTTCAGTGCCTATGTTGTCAGGTAAGATATTGAGCAAGGCTCAGTGTCCAGCTACGGTAAATGATAGGGAAGCTATGAGCAAAGTGCCTTATGCCTCGGCCATAGGTTCCATCATGTATGCCATGCTGTGTACTAGACCGGATGTGTCCAATGCTCTTAGTTTGACGAGCAGATATCAAAGTGATCCAGGAGTGGAACACTAGACAGCCGTGAAGAACATCCTAAGGTACCTAAATAGGACTAAAGAAATGTTCTTAGTCTATGGGGGTGATGAACAGCTCGTCGTAAAAGGTTACGTCGATGCTAGTTTCGACACCGACAAGGATGATTCTAAATCTCAGACAGGATACGTGTATATTTTGAATGGAGGAGCTGTGAGCTGGAGAAGCTGCAAGCAAAGCGTGATCGCGGGATCTACAGTAGAAGCGGAATACATGGCTGCTGCAGAAGCGTCAAGTGAAGGAGTTTGGATCAGAAACTTCATCACTGAGCTTGGCGTGGTTCCAAGTGCATTGGACCCACTGGAGATATTGTGTGACAACACTGGTGCCATAGCACTCGCTAAGGAACCAAGATATCATCCAAAGACCAAGCATATCAACCGCAAGTTTCATATAATCCAAGATTATATAGCAGATGGAGATCTGAAGATCAGCAAAGTACATACAGATCTGAATGTCGCAGATCCATTGACTAAACCTCTTCCACGTGTAAAACATGATCAACACCTCAGTGCCATGGGTGTGAGATTGTTGCCAAATGTAAACTAGATTATTGACTCTAGTGCAAGTGGGAGACTGTTAGAATTATGCCCTAGAGACAATAATAAAGATGTTATTATTATAATTCTTGTCCATGATAAAGTTTATATTCCATGCTAGAATTGTATTAAGCGGAAACTTTAATACTTGTGTGGTTTGTGAACAACACCGTGTCCCTAGTACGCCTCTATGGACTAGCTCATTGATCAATGATGGTTAAGGTTTCCTAACCATAGACATGAGTTGTCAATTGATAATGAGATCATATCATTGGAGAATGATATGGTGGATAGACCCAAACTAAGCGAAGCAATTAGATCGTGTCATAGTGTTCGTCTTTGCGAAGCTTTTCTTATGTCAAATATTGTATTCCTTAGACCATGAGATAATACAACTCCCTGGTATCGGAAGAAAGCTTTGAGGTCATCAAACGTCATCCTATGAGAGGGTGATCATAAAGGTGTCTCTCAGGTGATCGGAAAGTATCTGTTGGGTTGTATGTATCGAGATGGGATTTGTCCCTCCCAAGTCGGAGAGATATACTTCGGGCCCACTCGGTAATCAATATCAACACCGCTTGCAAGCATATGGTTAAGGAGTTAATCACAAAGTGATATCGGATTACGGAACGAGTAAAGTACTTGCTGTGAACGAGATTGAACTAGGTATGACGATACCGACGATCGAATCTCGGGCAAGTAAAATATCGCGAGACGAAGGGAATATATATATGGGATTGATTGAATCCTGGCATCGTGGTTCATCCGATATGATCATCGATGAATGTGTGGGAGTTAATATGGGTGCCCAGACCCCGCTATTGATTATTGATAGAAGATCATGTCTGCATATTCTCGAACCCGCAGGGTCACACACTTAACGTGTCTTGACGCTAGGATAGATTGGATAATTGGTTTATGAGTTTTTGATTCGGAGTCTCGGATGGGATCCGGGATATCACGAGAGGTTCCGGAATGGTCCGGAGAATAAGATTCATATAAGGCAGTGCAGTTTTTGGAGTTCGGAATTGTTCCGGATTAATCGGTATTGTACCGGAAGCTTCTAGAACCTTCCGGAAGGGGACCAACGTGGCCCCACCTTCCGGGAGGGGGCATGGGCCTATGAGGGAGTGTCCTGGCCACATTGGGCTAGGGGCACAAGGCCCCATAGGGCCCAGCCGATCCTAGAGAGTTTAAATCGTTTAAACTAGAGATAAGATAAGATAGGATTTCTAGATAAGGGAGAGTTTAAATTGTTTAAACTAGAGATAGGCTTGGAGGAGAGGCTAGGTCTGGCCGCCCCCCCTCTATAAATAGAGGGCTGGTGCGCCCCCTTCCCATAACACACCTTCCTCCAACCCTAGTTGCCCTGCTGCCCTTCCTCTCTCCCTCCCGACTGTTTGTAGGCGAAGCCCTGCGGCAGAAATTCTCCACCATATACACCACGCCGTCGTGCTGTAGATCCAATCCATCTCTCCACCATACTTGCTGGTCCGAGGAAGGAGGAGACGTCGAGGTGCTGCACGTGTGCATCTCACGGAGGCACCGCCACTTGTGGTGCTAGATCGGATCGGATCGCGAGGAGGAGAAGCGAGTACGACTACATCACCCACGTTCCGACGAACGTTCCGCTGTGCGAATCTTCAAGGGTATGAAGATCTAATCCTATCTCTCTCGTTGTTTGCATCTCCTAGATTAGATCTTGGCTTTCCCTCTGTTCGCTTCCGTAGAAAATTTTGATTTACTATGCTGCGAAACCCTTCAAGCGGCACCCTTGATGTAGTGCGGCGGCGGGGCTTCACGGGTCCATTCGGGCTCGGCCAGGACAGCGAGGGCCTGGTTTTCCCATGTTGTTGCATCCGGTCAGTTACCGTCTTCCGACGGTGGAGGCAGTTCCCTCCCGCGTGCTTTTGTAGCATCGACCCTCGCCAAATCCCTCTCCTTTTTGTCTGTCCGGTCTCACAACGTGGGTCACGGTGAGATGACGGTGGTGGCTGCAAGACCGTGGTAGCGCGTGCTGGTGGGCGACGAGAGTGGTGGAGCAATCCGAAGCGTCTGGGAGGGTGTTTTTTGAGGGGTCGGGAGAAATCCTTGTCGTTTCGACACCGACGCGGTAGCGCCTGCGGGTGTTGCCGACCTTTCTGAAGGGCGTCGGGTGTACCTCTTCCCTACCTCTCGCCGCATATCAGGGGAAACCCTAGGATCATTCCGGGCAGCAGCGTCGTTGTTGTCGCTCTCCTTCTTGAAGGTGTTGCTTCGTACGCGACGCTTTGGAGCGCTAGGATAGTGGTGGTCATACTCCAGAGGGCGCAGCGGTGCCGGGCCACCCTTGTTTTTGTCGAGCCATTGTTATCGGCCTTGTTTTCTCTTTCTTTCCTTTTTCGTTTTCTCTTCTTTCCCTCTTTGTTTTTGCTTTTGGGTGTTGTGTTGTCTGGCCCAGCAGCGGTCTCATGGTTGGTTGCTATATAGCTGGGCGAAATGCCTGTTTCGAGCGTTATATGCTCTCTCTCTGACTGGTTAGCGTTACATTGAGATGTTAATTTAAAAATATGTCTTCTCTCTTATCATATCTTCTACATTAGTAGGACGGTTCACCTTTGTTGTGTTTATATTTGTGGTTGGAAAAGAAATTTTACTTCTCGTGGCAACACACGGGCATTTAACTAGTTATAAAGAAAATGATACGGGATTGCCGTTTCCTCCTTGCAACGCAATGATGAAGTGATGAAAGGGGATCGATGCCCAGATTTGTTCCAGCGCGTCCACGAGCGGATGCGCCACTGCAGCCGCCCCTCCACCATAGCGCGTCACTCCGGCCACCCCTCCGCTATAGCGTGCTAACCCGGTCTGTCCTAGTCCGTCTCCCGTCTTCATTGTTCTCCTTGCACTCAGGCGTCGCCTGTAGTTCACTTTTGATTTCCAACATCGTGCCACACATGAAGGAGAGCCACGGGCTGCAGAAGCGATCATGGGTCGTGCCCATACATGGTGCGCGCGACCTGGACCCCCCGATGCAGCGCCCGCGGGATGAACTATGGTGGGAGCGGACGTAGCCGGGAGGAGCTGCCACCCGATGCCGCCGCCTCTACTCCACCTGGGCGTCCGCTATGCCAAGACAGCCTCCTCTGCTCTGGCCACACGAGCTCAGGTCGGCGCAGCGATGGCGGCTCCATACATCGCCAGACGACGAGGGAGGCGGCGCAGCAATTGCCGACCTTGCGACCACGCCAGACCGACCATCCTCGACATCACCAGGGCAGCCCGGCGTCTCTCCCTCTCCCTGCTCGCCCTCCTCCTGCTCTGCCCATCAGCGACGCATCTCTATTTCTCTGTTTTTGCAAGTCGACAATTTTCATTAGCAGAAGCCAGCCGTTGTCGCTCCACCTCTGACCTGTCCTTCCCCGTTGCCAGAGCTGCAGACTTGCAGCTGCTTCTCGTGGTCCGGAATCAAAGAACATACAAAAAGCGGAAATTGGATGAAGGAAATGAAGTTTCTAGGATGAGGATGTTGTCATCTCCAAGGCAAGATCTGGAGCTAGGGTGCTCGGATTCGGCACTCCACAACACGAATCGGGCTCGCCATGGCCAGATGGAATGACGCCACCGCCTCCCTTCCCACCACAGACGACCAGATCGAACGATACCGCCACCGACGTAGCCGCCGACCCTCCCACATATGCCTCGGGAACAGAGTGGTTTGGGGTCGTCGCGGCCCTCCAATCCCTCGTCGGCCATGCGTCTACGTCCGCTCGCGCGAGCTCGCCCGTCGGGCGGAGGTATCCCGAACAGACGGTTCACTTTTACTTGGCGGTGGTAGTGGTTGTAATACCTCCAAAAGTGCAAGGGCAAAATCATCTTTTGGCGGCAGACGGATTTCCACCTGTCGACGAACGTCCTCAATCTTTTTATCTTTTTAATAGTATAGATTATGTTCTACAAAATTAATTTAGTTGGATTCATATTTTAAAACAATTTTTAATGATACCAATTTTTCATCAAATAGTCCTCATATGTTTGACTAATTCTTGGTCAAAGTAGATCTTAGGGCAACTCTTTTATTCATTAGAATCGAGAGAGTAAAAAACGAGACCCATGGGCACTAGCACCCAGGGCATATTCATATCGAAGAAAGGAAGATGCGGAGCGGAAACGGACGGGACGAGACGAGACTAGAACCCATGTTTCCGGGCTAGCGAGCAAGTCCTTTGGCTAGTCTCTTATTAGAATCGAGAGAGTCACTATTATGGTTGAAACTTATTAGAAGTAACCAACAGTCAAAAAAATAACTGACATTAAAAAGCATAAAAAAGAACTCCAAATGTTTCATGGCTTTTGACGACATCAATGGGAACTCGCACATAGGAACATGACAAAAACAACATAGATCGAACATTGGTAGGGACGTAAAAGTGGACAAGCGGGATAAGTAGGATTCTAAAATAAGCGACTCAACTTTGTCTACACAACGTTTGTATATGAACATGTTTTATTACTAGACTCATACGTCCAGACAAAGTGAAGTCATTTATTTCGGACAGATAAGAAAAAAAGTAAGATTTGTCAAACATCACTTATCCTACTTAGTTTAGAGTTAAACTAGAGGTGTAAAATCAGAATCCGTTTATATTTCACCTGTGCTACTTCTGCATCCCTAAACATTGGCCGGGTGTTCCAAACTTGTCAAGCTCGTCTCCACCACTTTTGAATAGCCTAGATAACAATTCCATACAAAAAAAAGCCTAGACGACGACGCCGAGCAAACCACTTTGCACGTGAGGCGAAACAAAGATCCATGGAAAAGTTGCACAAAAAGTTGCACGTGAGCCAATCACTTCTTTTGCTTTCTTTTGAATAAAGTACAAAAGGTCCATGGAAAAGTTGCACCACGATAATTTCAAAGAAAGTATAACTAGTGGGAAATTCCAAAATATGACAATTTGCTTGGCTTGTAGCTAAATTTGGTTTTATTTTGTAGTTTCTCCAAATATAGGAAAAGTGACTCAAATTTGAACCATATGTGTGCTAATTATAAGTCCTGACAACTTCAAAAAATTATTTTAAGGTAGGATTATATGTTTATATGCACTATAAAGAAATAATCTTCAAAACTTTAGACCATTTATATGAATGCCCATGCTGACAGTTTTGATTGAATTTTGAATTCAGCCAAAGGAAACTATAAGCAAATCAAAAAGATGGAAACTTGTGCATGGAGTCTTTTCTGGGTGACTAGTTCCCATGAAAAATACAAACTTGAAATATGCTAATTCGAGAAAAAAAACATCACAAAATATGCTACCATGTATATATGATTTAACTTGGCTTTCTTCCCAGATGCCATGTTCAATATAAAATTTATGTCATATTTCATTATAATTTGTGAAAATGGGCACAAAGCTCTATACAGTCACGGCAACATTGCCAGCTAAAGTTTTCAACTTTTTTGTTCGTAGAAATTTGATTTCCCAGTTTATTAGCCCTCAAAATGGTTTTTTAGTGAACGAAGTACAAAAAGTCCATGGTGAAATTGCACCACGATAATTTTCAAAAGAACTATAAGTAGTGGGATGGCCAATTTTGAGAGTTGACCATTTGAGCTCAAATTTGAGTTACTTTCTATAAAATCGACATGAAGTCGTTTAAATGGGGAAAAGTAGCTAGAGTGTATAGAAATTCATAAAAATTGTAAATTATACATATAATAAGGTCTGGTTTAAGTGAAAATTCTAGTGATTCCATTTTGCATTTTGCACCATATTCATGGTAGCTGATTCACAAAAAGCCTAATTTTGTCATTTTTAGCACTTAGAAAATAGAAAAAAGATTATTGTGAAAAAATGAACCTCCTTTGGCAACTTTGTTTACCATGGCATGATCATTTGGCTTGAAAATTAGATGATAGTATGTTTTGTGAAGGATTTTTTACAACTTGGTCGAAATCCATGCTTATCATTTTTTTCTTGGATCACACAAGTTTTACCTTTTCTTGATTTTCGTCTTAGTTTCCAAAATATGGTCAAAACGTTTGCTGAGTGTTTTTTATAGGAAACTAGGCAAAGCCATTTAATCCTCTAAGATCTAACGGGATGCATTCCGGAGGTGGTTATTCTGCATTTGCTCCCATTATAAAAAAATATATTTCGAAAATGTCAAAAAAAATGTCTATATATAAATTCGAATATTTTATGTTTGTTCGCAAGTTTTCGCGATGACAGAATATTCTACGTGTCCGTGCAAAAAAGACAAAAAATATCCTGTAAATAGTCCTATTTACGTAACATTTTTTGTCTTTTTTATACATGACACATGAAGTTTCTTTCATCATGAAAACTTGTGAACGAACATAAAATAGAAACTTGTGAACGAATATAAAATATTTGAATATACGTGTAGATGTTTTTTCGATTTTTTTACATTTCAAAATGTATTTTCTCACAATAGATTCAAAAAGGGATTTCTCGTGCATCCCTATCTTTGTCCCATCCCCCTTTCTCTCTTGTGCCTTTCCTTTTATATCTGTCTTAAGAGCATCTACAACACATGCCCTTAAATAGGACATCACTTTTACTTTTTTTTTGCGAAAAATCCACCGATCCATTAATAATCATCAACAGTAGTACAAAGAGGCCTAAAAGTAATAAAAATTACAAATAGGTCGATGAACCACCTAGCGAAGACTACGAACATTAGCACGAGCCGAAGGCGCGCCGCTGTCCTCACCCCTCCATCACCGGAGCCGGACAAAGCTTGTCGTAGTAGAGCTTGTTGTAGTAGACAGACGGGAAGTCGTCGTGCTAAGGTCCCAAAGAACCAGCGCACTAAAGCAGCAACCATCGCCAATGATGACATCAATAGATTGGAAGAGACTGACCTGAAATTAACACGAAAAACGACTAGATCCCAGGAGATCAGCCGGACACACGACTCCACGTGCCCTCCGCAGCGCTAGACGCACCACCGGAGCGAGGATAGAGCGGGGAGGACTTTATTCTGACTTCAGGATGTAGCCATCGCCTCAACATCCCGAAAAAGACATGAGAAAATAGCCTAAACTAAGAACAAAAACCTCCCGCCGGCGAGAGGCCGTGGTCCGCCACACCTCCAAGGCCCTAAGGCCATCGGAGACGGAGCGGACCGATGGCGTCACCGGCGGAGGGAAGGAACCCTAGATGGGGATTTTTCGCCGCCGCCTCTCGCCTCCTGGGAACAAGCACGTACCGATTTTTCGCAGCATTCACTTTTACTTTTAGGGCACCAATTATTACGTTTTAGGACATAAATTTAGGGCAGTACCAAAATTTTAGATGCTGTAGAATAGAGCATCGGGAATGACATCCGACGGTGGGGAGAGAGAGAGGCGGATCTGATGATCGCAGCTGAACTGAACATATAGTAGCATGTACTGAAGGGAGGTTTGTGGAAATTGTATTCGTGGACAGTCCAAAACTACCGTTCCCCAATGGAACAAATTAAATTTTCATCTCACACATTCCATATGACTTAACTGGTGATCAACCCCTCACATAACATCTGGGCCGAGCGGGCGCTGCCGCCAGCCTCCGCAGGGGTCGCCACCAACAGCCGCGCCCCGCGCCGTCGAGCTCCCAGCCGGCGTCGAGCTGCCCCGCCGCCGTGCCGAACCACCGCCGCTGAGGAACACCGCCGCCGGCCGACCCTCCCGAGCCGAGTCCCGTGCATGCAGGGAGAGGAGCACCCGCCGCTGCTGGCACCGCGCGGGCAACGCCCGGCGGCGTCCGCCGGCGACGGTGGGGATGGAGAGGTTGGGGAGGCGCCTGGGAAGGGAGGTGGACGTGCGCCGCTCCGGTCACCCGAGCGGGGAGCGACGCGGAGCGGAAGTCGTTTTCCTGGGGTCGGGGAGCGACGCGTAACTGTCACATCAGTCAATTCTCACTAGTGATCAACCTACCCGGATATCGACCACATCATGAACTATTGGTACTGCATATCAATCGAATTTACCGGCGACATGATGTTATGGCCGACCTGTACGACGGCATGGCGTTGAGGAACACGAAAAGGCCATCGTCGATGGCTGGCGTGAAATTGGCGGCGGCGTACATGTCGGCCTCGAACAACGCTAGCCGCTCGGTCGACGCGCCGCCGGGACCGGTCGCCACAACAGCAGCCCCGCTTTCCCCTCGTCCCTTGCTCGAGCCACCAAACGGATGAGCAAGATCATTGCACCCGTGGGTGCTCTTCTCCGCCTACTGAGATCGCAAGCGGAAATCTGGGCCAGAAATCGCCGGCAGAAAACTGCCTCGTACTGATTCGTAGCCAGAAATCACCGGGGCCCGCGCCAATCACCTGAGGAGGGAGCACAAGTAGGAGTGGACACGAAGCTCGAGGCTTGGCTCGGGCTTGACAAGGCTCGAAGCTTGGACAAGCTAGCTCGGTGAAGCTCGCAAGCCGGTTCGAAGGCTCGGTGCATGAAACAATATTGACACACCCTTTGCAAAAAAATGTAAGAGTTCACAAATTTAATCAACAATTAGTTGCCCATGCACTCAAAACTATCATTATCTATACAAATATACATGTTAATACACGTACAATAATATTTAACTGCAATCTTTGTAGGGAGTATAACATACATGCATATAATATGGTGCAGAAACTAGTTTGCTACTCCACAGTGCATAATATGGTGCAAAAACTAGTAGGGAGTATAATATTTTTACCGACACAATGCACCACGGTGAACCGATACTTAATAGATATTACACAGTGGAAGATAGTGCAGATGCCAACATAGTATAAGGACACAATTTGAGGCAACAAAAGTTGCATCAGATTGATTTTCAAGCTGTCTCTATTAATCTTTCTTACATTTACATATCACGTCAGTCAATAGCACAACCTGATTCCAGTGGCTTCCTAGGAAAACCGCTTGACATTGTGAAGTAAATTACTCTAGCGATAGAGTTCGGGAATTTTACAACTGAAAAGCTGAATATTTTGTCAGCAATTATTAACCCACCAGTTCTCCGTTCTAAAGAACTGAATAATTTTCTCAAGCTTCCAACACATGCCATCAGTCCAAACTCCAGAATAAACTGCTCGCTTGTAGATCCATGAGCAACGGGGTAGGAGTAGGAGGAGCGGGCTTGGAGAAGATCAAAAGAGGAGCAGGCGAGCACCTGGTCGCTGCTGCACCATCTTCACAAGAACTGAACTAACCTTCACTGCAGCCGTGGGTGCTGGTCTGTTGTAGGAGAGAGAAGCCTAAGGTTGTGGCGGACATAGGAGGAGAGAAGCAGGCGAGCTTCCGGACAAGGGCGGCGGAGGGCCGGCGGGCAGCGGCCTCCACTAACCCTAGACGAGCGGCGTCGTGCGCGTCCGCGGGGAACTAATTCAGGAGCAGGGGGTAGGGGGCCATGGAGGAGGACGACGAGATGGCCAGATGAGGCGGCCGGCGACAGTGGCGGTGGTCGCTCGGCTAGATTCCACCCCCTAAGCACGAGGCTCGGCCCGGTCTCCGGAGGAAGGGGTGAGGTCGACGTCTGACGCTCACGGACGGCTCTGGGATTTCAGAGGCTCAAGGGCGAACTCCATCAATGGACCCTAAAGAAAGAAAAAGTCGATCCCATACATGAATAGACCAAACTATTGTGAAGCCGATAAATTCTCGAATCTAATAAATTTATTCATAGTTCCCTTCTGAAATTCAATCAACTTCACTACTAGTTTCCTGTCACACAACTAGATAAATCCTTTATATGCAAAATGTTTACGAGAAAAGGAGAGAGGACACCTGAATGTTGCAGTAGAGTAAGGCCATCTCCACCGGCGAGACGCAACCAGTCCGAACGTGTCCTAATAGGTCCGCACGGACGCGCGGGACGTGCGCGGCGTCCCAGTGGAACGACCCATCCGGCCTAACTCAAGCCGGATCGACCCATCCGTGATCCAAATATGATGTCTGGATGGGTCTGTCCGGACATACGCGGATGCCGGCCTATAGCAGACTGGCCCAGTTGCATCCACACAATAGACCTTCTTCTCTCTCCTCTCTTTTGGGTTGGCCTGTCCGATTTTATCCGTTTGGATCACATTGCTGGACGCGGCTGGCCGGACAGATCGGACCATGATTTCAAAGTATGATTTCAAAGTAACGATGGTTCAATCCAAACAGATAAAATAGGACATTTTGTGAGGCCCATTTGGGTCTCCCGATGGAGATGCCGTAACAAAACCCATAGCCTGCAAGACCAGACCACGTGAATGACTGATGTCACCGATACAAGTGTTTTAGAAAATAAAGAGAGATCCGCAGAGAATTATAGAGTGAGGACATAAAAATTTAGAGCGGCTGCTGGGTCTAATCGAGATTTTGATCCGGGGATTAGCTGTTGATTCTAACTCTTTCCTAAGTTCTGGTTGTAGACCAGGCGGTAAGGACATCTTCACCGGGTCGATCCAAACGCGTGACCGAAACAGTCCGTTTTCGTCCGTTTGGGTCGGCCCACGGTCACTTTGAGGTCACGGTCCGGCCTGTCTGGCAAGACACGCCCAGCGGCGCCTGGCCATGAGCCACGTTGTTTTTTTCTAAATTCAAATCGATACGATTCGCGCGTCAAATAAACTGGCAAAGTTCATGCAAAATATATTACATTCAAAAATATAAAAAGGAAAAAAAACTGGTCCTAGCCCTAGCTACTGATGATCTCCCCGCCGTCGCCGCTGACGCCCTGTCCATCTATGGATCGAGGTCGATGTACTTCAGCGGCGTCCAGAGGTGTGGTGGTGGCAGACCGGAGCTGGTGTCGATGTGGGTGCGGGAGGTGCTGGGTGGTCGATGACCTGGCCTAGCCATGCCGACCACACATCTGTTTCTGCCGGCGCGGGCGAAGCGTACCACCCCGACGCGGGTGGGGCAGACCACTCCGACGCGGGCGGAACAACCCACCCCCGCAGCTGCTGTGGTGGGGGCGGTGGCGGTGGCAGCGGCTGCCCGACGTTGACCTGCGCCACCAGGTCGGTGAGTTGGATGGCCTCCTGGTAGCCGTCCCACATCCGGTCCTCCTTCCTCACGCTGGCCGCGATGGCCTGCTCGAGGAAGGCGTCCTCATCGTAGCCCTGCGCCAGGACCTCCTGGTACTCCAGGGGCAAGTGCGCGGCGACGGATGCAAAGGACGACCCCTCCTCCTCCTCCTCCTCCTTGACGACGATGTCGTCATCGTTGTCGCCGAGGTCGGTATTGGAGTGGTTGACGACGCTGTCGGAGGTGGCCTCGATGGCGGGGAGGTCACGGGGGCCCCACGGGCCGAAGTCGTCGTGGTAGGTGCTGAGGCGGCGTGTCGTGTGCTCCCAGTCAAGGAACTCCTTCCAGAACACCGGGTTGTGGTACGCGCGGTCGTACCGGAAGGCCTGCAGGAGCTTGCGGATGCGGCGGGCCATCTCCGCCTCCAGCGACTTGTCGTCCTTCGGGGTGGGCGGCACCGGCACTCGCTCCTGGTTGAGGTGCCAGCCCGTGGGGAGGGAGACATCATGGTGGGCGATGCCTCTCCCCTCCCTCCACCGTCGCTCGCACTCCGCCGCGCGGAAGTAGCGACGGCCGCGGGATGGCTCCGCATCCTCCCCGCGCGTGGCTCGGACGCCGATGAAGTCCTGCGCTCGGGGCGGCGGTGGCAGGATCCCCCGATGGAAGGCCGGCATGCCGCTCCCCTGACGGCGCCGACCGCTCGAGCCGGATCCGCCGGCTTCGTGGTCGTTCTTCAACTTCTTGAACCACCTCGACTTCTTCATCACGGCGGTGGTGGTGCTGGTGGCGGTGCCTACGGCGGTTAGTTTCTCAGTGGATACGGTGATGGTGATGGCGAGAGGAGGTGTCGGGAGGATAACCCCTAGGTAGGCCAAGGCGGGACCAACCGGCCGGCTCCAAGGAGCTCACGCCGTCTGGGTCCAGACCAAGGAACCACAGCCGGGTGGAATCCCCCACCCGGTCCACATCCAAGTTTCCCCAGCTGGCCCGTCTAGCCGGGTAGCCAAAAGAACTAGCTGGGAGGTCGCTCCTAGCCGGCCGCCTCAGATCCGCTGGCGGTAGTACGGTGGGAATGACGCTCCCCGCTATAGCAGCCACCTCTCGAGAAGTGATGAGGGAGTAGATGTGGTGGCTATAGTAGCCACCTCTCGAGAACTATCTTCATCCTCTTCGTCTTCACTTGCAGAGGAATATTCTTCTTGTGCCACCAAGACAATCTTGGGTTGCTTCTTGTAGGGACCATTCTTTTTGATAAATGGCTTCTTCCGAGGTGCCTTGGACTTTTCTTTGAGGATGAGCTTTCCCCCATTGTCTTCTCTACTTTGGTATGGACATTCAGCCACAAAGTGCAGCCTATCTCCACAATTGTAGCATGTTCTCAGGTTTGGGCCATTCTCTCTTCTTCCACTTGACCCATTCTTGAGCTCGAGTTCGGACTTGGCCTTGGCTGGATCCTTCCAAAAATTCCTTGCATAGAAAGCCATGTACTCACCATGAGAACGCTTGACTTCCTCGGAACAGCCCATGGAGACAACATCGTATCCTCTTTCATCCTCATCTTGCTCAACAACATTTGCTTTTAGAGCCACATTGACTCCTTTTTGCATTCCAATATCCCGAGCACGGGCATCTTCGGCGGTTTTGGCGACAACTTTGAAGGCCGCCATTTCTTGCATGACTTCATTGGAAGTCATTTGGTGGTAGTTGTGTCTACCTTGCAAACTATTCAAGTCCGTTGGCTCAAATGGCATGAGGGCACTCACATATTTTATTTTAATCCAGGCATCGTCAATGTGAGTGGCTCCATGCTTTCGAAATGTTGTTGCAATGCTCTTGAGCCTTCTATACATGTCTTCATGGTCCTCGCCATCCAACATGTAGAATCCTTCAGCTTCATTACTAAGAGCATCATACCTATTCCTTCTCATGCTTTCATTTCCAATGAATAGATCGGTGAGAGCATCCCAAGCTTCTTTGGCGGTGTTGAAGTGCTCAATGTGAGGCATGTCCTGGGACCCACTTCGAGCTGAATCATGTGGAGAACCGTTGCATTCAATTGACTATCCACAACTTCCCTTCTAGTCAAGTTGGTGGGGTCTCCAATATGAAGACCATCTTTGATAATTCTCCAAAGTTCAATTGACGAACTGCATACATGAAATTTCATTAAGAATTTCCATTGATTAAATGTAGATGCAGTAAGCTTGGGTGGATCACCCCTATTGTTTATATGAGGATGAGGGATATGTGGGCCGGGAGAATATAGGTGAGGGACCTCACTATAGTCCTCCTTACCACTTCCCTTCTTGGAGGCAGAACCATTATGTTTTTCACCTACCACTTCATCTTCCTTGGATCTGGCGTGAGCCTTATCCTTAGATAGAGGAGTGGTGGCCTTAGAGGAAGATGGGGATGGGGTTGTAGATGATGTGAGGCGAGCAATCATTTGCTGCATCTCCTCCATCTTGGTCTCAAAGGATTTCAACAAGGTTGTTTCCAACGTCTTGAGGTCATCCATTGTGACCTTGTCCACAACCTCATTCCCATTTTCCTTAGTACCCATACTTCTGTTAGGCGGTTAAGCCCGAATAAATAACCTGGCTCTCATACCAATTGAAATGGATCATATGGGAACCTAGAGGGGGGGGGTGAATAGGTGCTACTTCAAATTTTAATGCTTTTTCAATTTTAGGCTTGACACAAAAAGTAAATTGTCTAGATATACTACTATGTAGAATTTCCCTATATGCAAACCTAACTACTAGCGAGTAAAGGCGATTAAGATAGAGGAACGAGGAAACCATAGTGGAGCACGCGGAGACACAAGATTATTTTACCGAAGTTCCTTCCTTGTTAAGGGAAGTACATATGCGTTGGAGGGGTGGGCGGTACTAAGACCACCACGCCACAATAGGCCTCATCCTGTTCTCCGATGGATATTGCCACCAAAGGCCTGATCCACCTTTCCACTATAGGATCCCTTTGAGGCGGGAACCAGCGCCTTTACACAACTAGCGGGGCCCAACTCCACAACCGAATTGGAGGCTCCCGTAATGACAACAAGCTGCCACAAGAACAATAGATATCAATAACAAAACACAAGATCTAGATATCAATGAGAATACTAGATCGAGGATTCTCCAAGTGAATGGAGAGGAGTTGAAGCACTTGATTCGTGATGACGATGAATGATGTCTCCTCCTTAAATTCCCCCAAAGATCGAAGCCTTTAGGTGGTTGAAGTGGGAGATCTCGGGAGAGAGCTTTTGCAACAGGTCTGTTCTTTTTCGAATGAATCAAGAGATCTGACAGGAGGAGAACACGTGACTTTTATACCCCCTGTCCAAATGGAGCCGTTGGAGCTTTTTGTGGTCGGATTATCCAGCCTAAGTGAGGGCCAGATTATCCGCCCCGGGGAAAATCCACCCCAGCCACCGTCTATCCGGGGGATAATCCGCCCCCAGACTGAGCGACGCGACGAGCCAGCCTTTCCTTGTATCCTGGGGGCAGGATTATCCGACCCAAGGTGAGGGCCGGATTATCCGGTCGGGGGAAGAAAATATGCCCCACTTCGGATTATCTGGGGGAAAATCTGCCCCCAATCAAAGCGTCGCGCCATGACAGCCCTTGCTTGTCTCCTGGGGGCCAGATTATCCAGCCCAAGGTGAGGGCCGGATTATCCGGTTAGGGGAAGAAAATCCGCCCTACTTCGGATTGTCCGGGGAAAAAATCCGCCCCCAGTCTGAGACTCGCGCCATGCCAGCCTTTGCCAAGAGGGTCAGGCCGGATTATCCGGCCCTTGATGGGGGCGGATAATCCGGCCCCAAAACACAACAAACACTTCCCTACACACTTAGCACACATGAGAAAACTCCGCGGTATTGTTATCTAACACACAAAACACAGGGAACCATGAAATGTTCTTTCAGCATCGACGGCCGACGCATGCACACTTGGACATGGCCGAGGCCAACTACTCCTCCTCCATCGACCACCACACGGGCGCGCACACCCCGTCGCTGGCCGCCTTCCACCAACAGCTCGGCTTGCTGCCCGCTACCACCTGCTACCAACAGCCTTGGCCTGCCGCTGCTGCTCGCTCGCCGCCCGCTGCGGTGGCCTACTCCAGTGTTGTCTAGAGCCTACCACCGCACCTAGGTGTGGGAGGCTGAGGCCAGCCCAAGCGAGGAGGAGGCGGGCGTTGTCGGTGGTGGCGGTGGCCGGTTCTGGTGGTCGGTGAGGCGTGCGGGCTCGAGTGGCGGAGGAAGCTCTGGTGAGCGGCGGCGACCGCTGGCTGTAGTGGAGGGGAGGCGTGCGGGCGTTGTTAGGGCATCGGCGGCCGGCGGCAGTGGAGGAAAGGGGTTCGGGGCAGCGTGCGTGTTGGAGTGGGCTCGGGAGGGGTGGGTGGTTGGGAGAGGTGGATGGATTAGGTGAGAGAGGTGGACAAGGAGAAAGGTGGGCCATTGGATCGGTAGGAAATGGATGACCCAGATTTGTTTCAGTGGGGTGATCAGTGGGCTATTGTTTCCTATCCTGTGATTGGCTTGATGTGTGTTTCTTCGGCGTAGTTTTGACCACATTTTAACATAGCCATAGAAACACCGCAACTTTGTCATACAAATTAGGAATCATATGAAACCAATTTTATTGGAAATATAACGACAAGTAGTGTCCAACAAAAATACCAAGTAGTGTCCAACAAAAATTACCTAACTCATTCGAGGTTTCCTGGCCTTCGGGTCAAATGACCAATATTATGGCCAGAATCGCGACATAGTTTGTGATAATGTGTCCATATTGTGCACTGATACGTCCAAAACGTATCTACTTTCTCGAACACTTTTGCTATTGTTTCTTCTCTAAACTTGTGTGATTTGGATGCAACTAACACGGACTGGCGCTGTTTTCAGCAGAATTGCCTTGGTGTCTACTTTTTGTGCAGAAAATGACCTATCAAGAAAAATCCCGGAAAATATGCCAAAAATCCTATTTCACCAGAAGACTCCCGGAGCCAGAATACGAGACGGAGGGGGGCTGGGCCTAGGCCACACCACCTGGCCACGCGAGCAAGCCCAGGCCACACTAGGGGGTGGTCTGGCCGCCCCAGACTCCCCCTCGGTCTCACTCTTCGCCTATAAGTTGCCTTCTGACCTAAAAACTCAAGAGGGGGTCGACGTTTTTCCAGAAGGAGTTCTGCTCTTCCGCCACCACGAGATTCCACGAAACAGCACCAGAAACTTCGTTTTGGCACCCTGCCGGGTCGGGGAATTGGAGGAGATAATCACCATCATCATCACCATCGCTTCTCCATCGACCATCCATGTTTCCCCCATCCATGAGTGAGTAATCCCCCGCTGTAGGCTATGGGGATGGTAGGGATTGGATGAGATCATTCATGTAATGGCATCAGATTGTTAGGGCATGGTGCCTAGTATCTTCTATTAGTGCTTTATGACTTTGTTGTGACTTGTTGTGCTTAATGCTTGTCACTAGGGCCCGGGTGCCATGATTTTAGATCTGAACATGTCATTGATTCATTATGATAGTATTGTTTTTGGTCTTATCTGCAAGTTGTATACACACGTTGTTGTCCAGAACCAATGCCCCGAAGTGACAGAAATCGGGATAACCGGAGGGAATGGCTTTGATGTGCGGATCACATGTGTTCACGGAGTGTTAATGCTTTGCTCGGTGCTCTATTAAAAGGAGCACATTAATTGCAGTAGTTCCCTTGAGGCCCCGCTGCAAACGGGCTGGCAGGACAAAAGATGTTGTGCAAGTTCTCAGTGCGAGCACGTATGACTATATATGGAACACATGCCTAGGATTATCTAGTACTTGGATGCTTTATCTTATTTATCTGCAATTGCCCTAAGTTCTGATTGCTATGTGAATTGTCTTGTCCATGCAACACCCGTCCATCCATCCCTATGCCTACCGCACTCGAATCCCACTGTTTACTGCTATTGTTACTGCTGTCTTTACTACTGCTGTTACTTTACTTTTCCTACTACAAAACTGTTGCTACTGATAAACTGTTGTGAGCAAGATTGTTTCCAGGTGCAGCTGAATTGACAACTCAGTTGTTAAGACTTATAAATATTCTTTGGCTCCCCTTGTGTCAAATCAATAAATTGGGTTTCACTTTCCTCGAAAATACTGCGATACACCCCCTATACTTGTGGGTCATCAAGACTATTTTCTGGCGCTGTTGCCGGGGAACATAGCTTTATTTATCAAGTTCACTTGGATTCTCTATTGTTTGCTACTATCCATCCATCATGGGTAAGTCTCGTGATGGCAAGTTTCCTATTTTACCATCCACTACAAGAAGAGGTACAATTCTGAACACCTCTGCTGCTCTTGATTCACCATCTGTTATAAGTAAGCTCGTTACACCACCACATACACACGCTACACACACTGCTACTACTACTGAATCTGAAACTTCTGATGCTTATGATGCTGCTTCTACTGTGCTTGATAAGAGTGGTTCATTAGGTCCTTTCCTAGATGCTATGATTGCTAGAATTATAGCTGGAAATACTGAAACTCTAATGAAGACACTACCACACCTGTTAGTTCACCTGAGTCTAGTGAGAGTTATGATATTGAAGACGGTTATGTTGAGATGTCCGATGAATTTATTAAAGATTGTAAAAACACCCATGATAGGAGCGCCGCTAAGAGTCTCCTTGAGAGGCGTACTATTAGACCCAAATTGTCTCCTATTGCTAAGTTTGCTGCTTCTCCCATAAATATTATAGATAAAGATTATGATTTCTCTCTCGATCTATCTTACATAGCTATTGTTGAGAAAGAACCTTTTTGTGGGACTAAGAATGAAAGTGCGGTAGCACATATGAATGAACTTTATACCATGAGTGGCTTGTTTTCTGATGATATTAAGATGCGTACTTACTTTATTACTAAGATTTTCCTTTTTTCACTGAAAGGAGAAGCTAAAACTTGGTTTAGTAATTTACCTCCTGGATCTATTGATAGCCATGAGTGCTTGATTAGTACTTTCCTGCAGAAATATTTTCCTCCTAGTGCTAGACATGCTATTTTGCAGGAACTTTTTGATTTTAAACAGGGAGAAAAGGAGATATTGCCTGAATCTTGGGCAAGGTTTTGTGCTTTGATTCATGCACAAGCTGGAAGTCCATTACCTAAGAATGGGCTTCTTGATATATTTTATAATGGACTAACTGAAGAATCTAGGACATACCTAGATAGTTGTGGTAATTGTGTTTTTAGGAATAGGACTCCTAAGGAAGCTGAGGAATTAATGGCTAAAATTAGTAAGAACTATGAAGATTGGACTCCTCCTAAACAAGCTATACCTGAAGTAATTGTACCTGAACCTACTATACCAGTGCCTATTCCAACATCAAAGAAGAGGGGAGTTATTGAATTAAATGATGAAGTGATGAAGGAAGCTAAGAAATGTCTTAAGGAGACGGGAATTAAAGTTGAAGATGTCAAGAGTTTACCTCCTATAGAAGAATAATGTAAGCCTATTCCCTATGAAGGAAATATGCCCTGAGAGGCAATAATAAAGTTGTTATTATATATTCCTTGTATATGATAGATGTTTATTTTGCATGCTATAATTGTATTGATAGGAAACATCAATACATGTGTGTTTAATAAACAAAAGGGTTCCTAGTTATGCCTCTCTTATAGACTAGCTTGTTGATTAACAAGATGATCAAAGTTTCCTGATCATGGACATTGGATGTTGTTAATAACAAGGTCACAACATTTGTGAAATGATGTGATGAACATTCATCCGAAGTATAGCATTACGATCAAGTCATTATGTTTATATTGCTATAACATCATACAAAGTAGTCTTAGTACTTAGACCATGAGATCATGTTAATTGCTAACACCGGAAGAGTATCTTGATAACATCAAACGTCACACCGTAACAGGGTGACCATAAAGGTGGGTTCAGTGCTATGAAGGTGTTATGTTGAGGATCATGGATCAAGAGTGGAATTTGTCAATCCCGATGAAGGATAGATATACTCTGGGCCCTCTCGGTAATATCACATTAAGATAGCTTGCAAGCAAGTGATGTGATCACTAGAATGTTATATCACGGAAACGAGAAAAGAGTGCATGTCGGTAATGAGATCAAACTAGGTATTTGGATACCGATGATCGAATCTCGGACATGTATTATATCATGAGAAAAAGGGATTAAATTGCTGACGTTAAAGGTTCTCATGATCACAGAAGTCATCGTTGAATATGCAGGAGTCAGTATGGATCTCCAGGTCCCGCTTTTGATTATTGATCTGAGAGGAGTCTCAATCATGTCTGCATTATTCGCGAACCGTAGGGTGACACACTTAAGGGTTGCCGGACATCATTTAGGAGCACATATGTTCCAGACAAAAGATTTGCAAAGCGCAGGAAATGTTTCGATAGAAACCGGAATTGTTTCGGGTGAAATTGCAGAAAGTGGTTCTGCATGTGATATTGAAATGTTGCAAGGGGTTTTATGTGAATGTTTGTTAATTAAAGTAATTAACAAAATTCTGAATAAAATAAATAAAAGAGTTTTATTAATTGAGAGTTGCATTTAATTTGGTGGAAATTAAATACATGTGAGTGGGATTTTGGGTGGAGGCCATGTTTATGTGAGTGGAGGTTCACCACATGAATGAAGGAGGGGAGGAGTCCCCCCTCATGCGCCGGATTTGGGAGGGGAGGGGTCTCCCTCCCTCCTATATAAAGCCCCCCTCTCCCCTCTCACAAACCACACCTCCTCGTGAAGGATCTCTCTCCCCCTCTAGATATTCCCCCATGGTCTCGGATTAGCGAGATACATGTTCCCGGTGGCCTTGCGTCTGGAAGGAGTTGCTGCTTCCGCTGATTCGCTGGAGCAAGGAGGTGGAGGTTGTCCGGTGACTTGAACGTGTGTGCGAGGACGGATGCGCTACTGATTTGTGGCGCTCGGACTTCCACACGATCTTGAGATCGGCAAGCGTACGACTACATCAACCACGAGTTCCTACTCGTTAACAAAACTCGTTGTCTTCGAGTGTAAGTTCTCCATGGATGTATGTCCACCCGTTGCTCTGTATCTAGTAGATAGATCTTGGCGTATAGTTCTCATCGTAGGAATTTTTTTTGTTTTCTATGCTGCGGACCCAATAGTGGTATCAGAGCCTGATCTATGCGTAGGTGCTTTGCACGGGTAGTACACATATGTTTATATGTGGGCGATGATGATCATGTTATTGCATCTTCTATGTACTTTGGATATTGGTGGCATAGTGGGATGAAGCGGCCCGGACCAACCTTACATGTCATCGTACATGAGACCGGTTCCACGACTGACATGCAACTAGTTTTGCATAAGTGGCTAGCGGGTGTCTGTCTCTCCTACTATAGTCAATATCTGATTTACAACGAGTTGCTAATAACTTGGTTATCCTTGTTGTGGTTCATGTTCGTAGGTAAGACCGGTTCTATCTCCGAAAGCCCTAAGCCACGTAAAACTTGCAATTGATAAATTAGAGGCGTCTAGTTTAGATCGTTGCTGGGCTAGTGTCTTGATATGGTATTGTTGTAAGTAGATGTATGATAGATACTCTTACAACTCACTTAACGTGTAAGTTCCATAGACCTTGGCCTTACACACAAAGGAATGCTAGAGATCATACCACGATGCAAATGATAGAGATCAAATGCATGGACCATATCACCTCACTTCACACATTAGATGTTAGCATCTTATATTGCTAGTTTGGCGCTTTTGGTAGCATTATAAGATGATCCCTCATTTAGATATCAAGATAAAATGTGTTCTTCCTTAAGTATGTACCGTTTTGGATCGTGTTTTGAGGCATCACGTGATGATCGGGTGTTCTCGACTCTACGGTTTCATACAACGGGTGTAAGACAGTTTTACACACGCGAATACTAAGGTTCTTACTTGACGAGCCTAGCATGTATAGACATGGCCTCGGAACACGGACCGAAAGGTTAAGCATGAGTCATATAGTTGATATGATGCCCATATAGATGCTCGCCTTTGAAGCTACACCGACTCACGTGATGATCGGACTTGGTGTAGTGGATTTGGTTCATGTAATCACCAAAAGGACACGAGGGATGTCGTTTTTGAGTGGGAGTTCATTAGTAATTTGGATTAGTTGAGCTCAATCTATCATAAACTTAGTCTAAATATATTTTACAAATTGTGTTGTAGATGGCACCACCTGCTTTTAATTGCAATGTGTTCATGGAGAAAGAGAAGCTTGCTGCGAATGGTAGCAACTTCACCAACTGGGCTATGAATTTGAGGATTCTCCTCACTGCTGCACAAAAGCAATATGTGCTAGAGGCGCCGCTAGGCCCCCCACCAGCTCCTAATGCCCCTGACGAGGAAAAGAAAACGTCTATATAACTCGTCAGGAGGACCACAACTTAGTTCATTGTGGCATACTGTATGGGCTAGAGCCAGAACTTCGAAAACGTTTCGAAAATGGCAATGCCTTTGATACCATGGGAGAATTGAAAATGATTTTCGATACCCATGCTGTCGTAGAGAGTTATAATGCTTCTGAAAAGTTCTTTAGCTGCATGATGGAAGAGAACAGCTCCGTTAGTGGGCACGTACTCAAAATGTCTGGGTACGCCGATAAGCTTGTGTCCTTGGGAATAACGATTCCCATTGACTTAGGCATACATCGTGTTCTCCAATCTCTGCCACCTAGCTATAAGAGCTTCGTGATGAACTATAATATGCAGGGCAGGAAGAAGTCTCTTCCCGAGCTTCTGTCAATGCTTAAGACTGCAGAAGTGGAGATTAGGAAAGAACATCAAGTGTTGATGATCAATAAGACCACCGGTTTCAAGAAGGACAATAAAGGCAAGTAGAAGGGAAAGAAGGGCGGCAAAACTATTGTCGCGCCTAAAAAGAAACCCCGAGCTGGCCCTAAGTCTGACACCGAGTGCTACTATTGCAAGGGGACTGGCCATTAGAAGCGCAACTGCCCCAAGTATTTGGCGGACAAGAAGGCCGGCAAGGCAAACAAAGGTATATGTGATATACATGTTATTGATGTGTACTTGACTAGTACTCACAGTAGCACCTGGGTATTTGATACGGGATCGGTTGCTAATATATGTAACTCGGTTCAGGGGCTGTAGAACAAGCGACAACTAGCAAGGGATGAGGTCACGATGCGGGTCGGCAATGGATCAAGAGTTGATGTGATCGCCGTCGGAACGCTGCCTCTCCATATGCCGTCGGGATTAGTTATAAACCTGAATAATTGTTATTTGGTGCCTGCACTGAGCATGAACATTGTATCCGGATCGTGTTTGATGCAAAGTGGTTATTCGTTTAAGTCTGAAAACAATGGTTGTTCGATTTATATGAATAATATCTTTTATGGTCATGCACCTGTGTTGAATGGTTTATTTCTGTTGGATCTCGATAGTAGTATTACGCATATTCATAATGTTGATGCTAAAAGGATTAAACTTGATAATGATATATCTGCATATATGTGGCACTGCCATCTAGGTCATATTGGCGTTAAACGCATGAAGAAACTCCATTCTGATGGACTTTTGGAATCACTTGATTTTGAATCATTTGATACATGTGAGCCATGCCTTATGGGCAAGATGACTAGAACGCCCTTTTCTCGTTCAATGGAACGGGCGACAGATTTATTGGAAATCATACATACTGATGTGTGTGGACCAATGAGTGTGTCGGCGCGAGGTGGATATCGTTATTTTGTTACTTTCATGGACGATTTGAGTAGATACAGGTATATCTATTTGATGAAACATAAGTCTGAAACCTTTGAAAAGTTCAAAGAATTTCAGAATGAAGTGGAAAATCATCGTAACAGAAAGATCAAATTTCTGCGGTCCGACCGTGGAGGAGAGTATCTTAGTTACGAGTTTAGCACACATATGAAAGACTGTGGAATAGTTTCACAACTTACGCCTGCCGGAACACCACAACGTAATGGTGTGTCAGAACGTCGTAATCGTACTTTATTGGATATGGTTCGGTCTATGATGTCTCTGACTGACTTGCCACTGTCATTTTGGGGTTATGCACTGGAAACCGCTGCATTCACTTTAAATAGGGCACCATCTAAATCCGTTGAAAATATACCGTATGAATTATGGTTTGGAAACAAACCTAAGCTGTCATTTCTTAAAGTTTGGGGATGCGATGTTTATGTGAAGAAACTTCAACCAGATAAACTCAAACCCAAAGCAGAAAAATGCGTCTTCATAGGATACCCTAAGGAAACGATTGGGTATACCTTCTATCACAGATCCAAGGGAAAGGTCTTTGTTGCCAAGAATGGATCCTTTCTTGAGAAGGAGTTTCTCGCGAAAGGTGTGAGTAGTCGGAAGGTAGAACTCGAAGAGGTTATTGAACCTTCTCTTCATGAAATGGCGATTAGCGCAGCACCGGAAGTTGTTTCGGAGTTGACTTCACCTGATGAAGAGAGAGCTAATGATATTGATCATGAAACTCCGAAAGAGGACACTACCGAACCTCGCAGGTCAAGCAGGACACGTGCAGCTCCTGAACTGTACGGCAATCCTGTTATGAATTTCATGATTGATGAAATAGATGACCCTGTGACGTATGAAGAAGCGATGATGAGCCCTGATTCCAACAAATGGCTAGAAGCCATGAAATCCGAGATGGAATCCATGTACGAAAACCAGGTTTGGACCTTGGTGGACTTACCTCACGATCGAAAGGCCGTTGAGAATAAATGGATTTTCAAAAGAAAAACTGATGCTGATGGTAATGTAACCATCTATAAGGCTCGACTTGTCGCAAAGGGGTTTCGATAAATTCAAGGAGTTGACTACGATGAGACATTCTCTCCCGTAGCGATGCTTAAGTCGGTTAGGATTATGTTAGCAATTGTTGCATATTTCGATTATGAAATATGGCAGATGGATGTCAAAACTGCGTTCCTCAATGGTAATATTGAAGAAGAGTTGTATATGATACAACCTAAGGGTTTTGTCGATCCTAAGGATGCTGATAAGGTGTGCAAACTTCATCGATCCATCTATGGACTGAAGCAAGCATCCCGGAGTTGGAATCTCCGCTTTGATGAGGTGATCAAAGAGTTTGGATTTTTCCAAACTTATGGAGAGGCTTGTATTTACAAGAAAGTGAGTGGGAGCAATGTGGCATTTCTGATATTATCTGTAGATGACATATTATTGATTGGAAATGATATAGATCTTTTAAACAGTGTTAAAAGTTATCTAAACAGCAAATTTTCGATGAAGGACCTTGGTGAAGCTTCATATATATTAGGCATTAAAATCTATAGAGATAGATCAAGATGCCTAATTGGGCTATCGCAGAGTATATACCTTGATAAGATATTAAAGAAGTTTAATATGGACGGAAGTAAGAAGGGGTACTTACCTATGTTGCAAGGCAAGCCATTGAGTAAGACTCAAAGTCCGGCTACGGCGGAAGAAAGAGAGATAATGGATAAGATCCCCTATGCCTCAGCCATAGGCTCTATAATGTATGCCATGCTATGCACAAGACCGGACGTGGCACATGCTATTAGTTTGACTAGTAGGTACCAATCTGATCTAGGTTCGAAACACTTGATAGCGGTCAAGAATATCCTTAAGTACTTGAGAAGAACTAAGGATATGTTTCTTGTATATGGAGGTGAAGAAGAGCTAGTCGCTAAGTGTTATGTCGATGCTAGCTTTGACACTGATCCGGATGACTCTAAGTCTCAATCCGGATACATATTTCTCTTGAACGGAGCAGCAATTAGTTGGAGGAGCTCCAAACAACCTGTGGTGGCTGGATCAACGACGGAGGCGGAATATGTTGCTGCTTCAGAAGCAGCGCAGGAAGCGGTTTGGATGAAGGAGTTCATAACGGAACTAGGTGTGGTTCCTAGTGCGTTGGACCCAATGGTGATCTATTATGACAATAATGGAGCCATAGCCAACGCCAAGGAACCAAGGTCTCACAAGAATTCCAAGCATATTAAGCGCCGGTTTCACTCCATCCACGAGCATGTCAAGGATGGAGATATAAAGATTTGTAAAGTGCACACGGACCTAAATGTAGAAGATCCGTTGACTAAAGTACTCCCTAGGGAAAAACATGATCAACACCAGAACTCCATGGGTGTTAGATTTATCACTATATAAACTAGATTATTGTCTCTAGTGCAAGTGGGAGACTGAAGGAAATATGCCCTGAGAGGCAATAATAAAGTTGTTATTATGTATTCCTTGTATATGATAGATGTTTATTTTGCATGCTATAATTGTATTGATAGGAAACATCAATACATGTGTGTTTAATAAACAAAAGGGTTCCTAGTTATGCCTCTCTTATAGACTAGCTTGTTGATTAACAAGATGATCAAAGTTTCCTGATCATGGACATTGGATGTTGTTAATAACAAGGTCACAACATTTGTGAAATGATGTGATGAACATTCATCTGAAGTATAGCATTACGATCAAGTCATTATGTTTATATTGCTATAACATCATACAAAGTAGTCTTAGTCCTTAGACCATGAGATCATGTTAATTGCTAACACCGGAAGAGTATCTTGATAACATCAAACGTCACACCGTAACAGGGTGACCATAAAGGTGTGTTCAGTGCTATGAAGGTGTTATGTCGAGGCTCATGGATCAAGAGTGGAATTTGTCAATCCCGATGACGGATAGATATACTCTGGGCCCTCTCGGTGATATCACATTAAGATAGCTTGCAAGCAAGTGATGTGATCACTAGAATGTTATATCACGAGAACAAGAAAAGAGTGCATGTCGGTAACAAGATCAAACTAGGTATTTGGATACCGATGATCGAATCTCGGACATGTATTATATCATGAGACAAAGGGATTAAATTGCTGACGTTAAAGGTTCTCACGATCACAGAAGTCATCGTTGAATATGCAGGAGTCAGTATGGATCTCCAGGTCCCGCTTCTGATTATTGATCTGGGAGGAGTCTCAATCATGTCTGCATTATTCGCGAACCGTAGGGTGACACAATTAAGGGTTGCCGGACACCATTTAGGAGCACATATGTTCCAGACAAAAGGTTTGCAAAGCGTAGGAAATGTTTCGATAGAAACAGGAATTGTTTCGATAGAAACCGGAATTGTTTCAGGTGAAATTGCAGAAAGTGGTTCTGCATGTGATATTGAAATGTTGCAAGGGGTTTTATGTGAATGTTTGTTAATTAAAGTAATTAACAAAATTCTGAATAAAATAAATAAAAGAGTTTTATTAATTGAGAGTTGCATTTAATTTGGTAGAAATTAAATACATGTGAGTGGGATTTTGGGTGGAGGCCATGTTTATGTGAGTGGAGGTTCACCACATGAATGAAGGAGGGGAGGAGTCCCCCCCCTCATGCGCTGGCTATGGGAGGGGAAGGGTCTCCCTCCCTCCTATATAAAGCCCCCCTCTCCCCTCTCACAAACCACACCTCCTCGTGAAGGATCTCTCTCCCCCTCTAGATATTCCCCCATGGTCTCGGATTAGCGAGATACATGTTCCTGGTGGCCTTGCGTCTAGAAGGAGTTGCTGCTTCCGCTGATTCGCTGGAGCGAGGAGGTGGAGGTTGTCCGGTGACTTGAACGTGTGTGCGAGGACGGATGCGCTGCTGATTTGCGGCGCTCGGACTTCCACACGATCTTGAGATCGGCAAGCTTACGACTACATCAACCACGAGTTCCTACTCGTTAACAAAACTCGTTGTCTTCGAGGGTAAGTTCTCCATGGATGTATGTCCACCCGTTGCTCTGTATCTAGTAGATAGATCTTGGCGTATAGTTCTCATCGTAGGAATTTTTTTTGTTTTCTATGCTACGGACCCAACACCCTACTCACCCACTATTGAGGTACACTCTCTCCAACACTTTGATGAAGGTGATATCCCTTACTCTAAACCTCCTGATCAATGCTTAGAAGAATTTGATATCTTTATTGTTAAGCAAGATAATTTTAATAAAAGGGTGCAAAATCATCTAATGGAAAAAACTAGAGCTATTATAGAGTTGAAAGATATTGTGGACAGAACCTCTAATGATGTTAAAATGATTGTTAAACACTTTCAAATGGTTCAAACTCAAATAGATCAACTCGTTAAAGTGCAAAAAGACTTGCTGGTTAATGCTGCTAAAGAAAAACATGCTTATGAAATTAGAACTAGAAGTGGTGCTGCTACCCAGGATCCTATTTATCCTGAGGGGCATCCCAAAAGAATTGAGCAGGATTCTCAACAAGCTGAAAATAGTGGTTCTACTCGTAAGAAAAGGAAAAAGAAACATAAAACTATTGTAGAACCCTCTTAACCTGATATAGATCCTAATAGTATATCTATCTCTGATGCTGAAATTGAAAGTGGTAATGAAGAAAATGAAGTTCCTAATGAAGAAAAAGTTGAAGAAGAATCTGAAAACCACACTAAGAATACTAAATACACTAAAGAAGATTTTATTGCTAAGAAACATGGTAGTGAAAGAGAACCTTGGGTCCAAAAACCTATGCCATTCCCTGATAAGAAACATAAGTCAAAAGAAGATGATCACTATAATAAGTTTTGTGAGTGGATGAAACCTTTATTCCTGCAAATTCCTTTGACTGATGCTATTAAATTGCCTCCTTACTCAAAGTATATGAAGGATATTGTCTCGAATAAAAGGAAGATCCCTAATGAAGAAATTTCTACTTTGCTAGCTAATTATTCCTTCAATGGTAAGGTTCCTAAGAAACTTGGAGACCCTAGGATTCCAACTATCCCTTGCTCTATTAAGAATAGTTATGTTAGAACTACTTTGTGTGATTTGGGAGCTGGAGTTAGTGTTATGCCTTTCTCTCTCTATAAGAGGCTTCAACTAGAAAAATTAATACCAACTAATATATCTTTGCAAATGGCTGATAAATCTACCACTATTCCAGTTGGTATATGTGAGGATGTACCTGTTCAAGTGGCTCATAATTGCCTGATATTAACTGATTTTGTTGTGCTTGAAATGCCTGAAGATGATAATATGTCTATTATTCTTGGGAGACCTTTTCTTAATACTGCAGGAGTTGTTATTAATTGTAATCAAGGAAAGGTGACTTTCAATGTTAATGACAAGGAACATACTATCTATTTCCCCAAGAAGATTGAAAGGACTTATGGTTTGAATTCAATTGAACATGTTGAGGGCATTCAAGTTGGAGAAATATATTGTCCCATGCCAAGAGAAAAATTTGGAACTATTATGATTGGGACCATTGCTATCAAGGTTGAGGTAACATAATCATTAGTGGAATACAAAGTTTTGTCTCATATGAAATTGTTTTGGTAACAAGACCTAATCAACCTTGTTAACAAAAGGATTTCATTGAACAAAACAATGTTTTCATTATGATTATCTCCGTGTACTTCTATTTTATCCATTTTAGTTTTTCTTTTGTTTAGTTTTCTTTTTTGTTGTTAGTTGGTTGCATGTTAGAGTGTCTTAGAACTTCTGTAGTTCTAGCTTTTTTTTGTCCTTGCATCATTTTCCAAAAAAATCTGTCTGTCAGAAAATCATTCTTCTATTCCTGAAAAATTCCCAAAAATGAAGTGTCTCGAAAAATTCCAGAAAATTCATATTAATTTTTTACGTGAAAAAAGGGGCAGAGGAGTGCCTGGGAGGTACCAGGGGGACCCACCAGGAAGGCTCTCCACCTGGTGGCATGGCTTGCCCTGGGTGGCGCCATGCCCTGGTGTGGGCCACCCCTGGCCCCCACTAACTCTCTCACCTGCCACTTTCTTCTCTCTCCCAAGCAAGCTCCAGTTCATTGCTCAAAATCGCGTTCTTGCTGTGCTTGCTCTCGATTTTTTCGATCTCCTTGCTCATCCCATCTTTCTTGCTGAAATTTGGAGCATTTGTTCCTTGGTATGTGACTCCTCCCCTTGTCCAAGTAGATTTGTGTTTAGTGGATTATATATTGAGTATTTTGCTGCTGTAGGTGACAGGTTATGAGAGCTTGTAAGCTTGTTTGATGCTTAGAGATATAGTTTTGATGCATGTTTAGCCCTCTTACAAGTCCCTATGAGTAGAATCCTTCATTATATTTACTTTGCAATCACTTGTTTAATAGGTGTTTAAATTTCAGAATAGAAGATGAGTGAGCACCACCTAAACCAACATGAACTATGGGTGCCTGAGATCATGAAGGTCCACCGGGAGGAGGAAGTTTTTCCTTCCATTTATCCTTGTTCCAAGTTCATGAGAGCTGCGGGAATTCTCCAAGATTTCCACACTTTGGTTTCTAATGCAGGGTTGGAGCACTTTTTGGAAGATGAACCTTGTCAATTTGTGAAGCTAACAGTGTCTGTGGTGCAGGACTTTCAATTTAGTCACTCTTTGCCTAACCCTATGGTCCACTACAAAATTTACAATATTGTTGTCGACCTTTCTCTCGATGACTTTTGTGCAGTGATACATTGCAAATGTATCTATAATTTTTGAAGTTCCATGCTTAGTTTTATCCACTTTCTTGTGTTTTGTTCCAACTTTGGAGTACTTTTATTATGATTTCTTGGACTAACCTATTAACAAGAGCCATAGTGCCAGCTGCCTATTTTCTGTTGTTTTTGGTTCCAGAAAAGTCAGAAAATGAATATTCTCGGAATTGGACGGGACAAAAGCCAAAGTGCTTATTTTTCCGGAAGGGATCAAGTGCCAGAATACGAGACAGAGAAGGGCTGGGGACCGGCCACACCACCTGGGCACGCGGCCAGGCCTGGCCCGCGCCCGGGGGTGGTCTAGCCGCCCCCAGCACCCCCTCGGCCTCTCCTTCCGCCTATAAGTTGCCCTCAGGACGAAAACCCTAGGTACCCGATCAAAAACATCCACGAAAGATTCTGTAGCCGCCATCATCTCCATCCCTAGATCAGGAGGGATCTAAAGCTCTTCCCGGCACCCTGCCGGAGAGGGGAATTCACCCTGGAGGCCTTCTTCATCACGATGCAAGCCTCCGGTGTGATGCGTGAGTAGTTCATCCTTGGACTACGGATCCATGTAGTAGCTAGATGGCTGGTTTCTCCTCCTTTGTGCTTTCATGTTTAGATCTTGTGAGCTCCGTTCTTGATCAAGATCATCTATTTGTAATTCATACATGTTGTGTTTGCGGGGATCCGATGGATACTGAGATGCTATTTTAGATTGATTATTGATTCTATCATGTCTTTGTTATTTGAGATCTTGCATGCTTTCCGTTGTTAGTAGCTATCTTGGCCAAGTAGATGCTAGTAACTCCAAGAGTTAGTATTTATGCTCGATAGTGGATTCATGCCTCTGGTAATCTGGGGAAGTGACAGAAATCTCTAAGGTACTAGATGTGCTGTTGCTACTAGGGAGAAAACAACAATCCTTTGTTCATAGAACAATCGTATTGTTTACCTTACACGCAGTTCGTAAAGCAATAATCTGTTGCTTGCAACTTAATACTAGAGGGGGTTCGGATGATAACCTGAAGGTGGATTATTAATCATAGATGCAGTTGGATGGCGGTCTATGTATTATGTTGTATTGCCGAATCAAGTCTCAAAGGAGTCAAGATGATTAGTATATGCATGTATTGCTTTCTCGTTGTTTGTCAATTGCCCCGCTGTAATTTGTTCACCCAGCATGTTATCTATCTAAGGAGAGCCACCTCTAGTTTACTATGGATCCCGGTCCTTTTACTTTACATACAATCTACAATCTTTTACTGCTTCGTGTTTACTTTCTGCAAACTATTACTTCTTTCCATTTGATACGTTTAATCCTTTGTTTTCCACAAAACACGGTGAGATTGACAACCTCATCGCAAGTTGGGGACAAAGTTCTGTGGTTGTGTTGTGCAGGTCTCCACGTTGCTACTAGCACTGGTAGTGCGCCCTGCCAAAGCTCAGCTAGTAACACCTTTGAGGTGTTTCCTTGCTCCTACTGGTTCGATTAAACATTGGTTTCATAACTTAGGGAAACTTGCTGCTGTGCTCATCATACCTTCCTCTTGGGGTTCCCAACGAGCTCTACATCAACACCACGCACCAAGCACTTTTCTGGGCGCCGTGTATTGAGCCATCAAGCATTTTTCTGGCGCCGTTGCCGGGGATCCGTAGAAGAAGAAACTCCCACGTCAACCACGCGCCATTTTTCTGGCGCCGTTGCCGGGGAGTCAAGGACATCTTCACAAGGGGAGTCCCTCATAACCAATCTCTTTACTTTGTTGTTTTTGTTTTGCTTAGTTTCCTTTTTGCTTTGTTTGCTTGTTTTGTCCTTAAAAAAACACAAAAAAAATAGTTTTACTTGTTTTGCTTTCTTTATCAAAAACACACAAAAATTAAGTTTCCTTTAGTTGTCACCTTTTCCTTAGCTCACCATGTTGATCCCCAAGTTCACCCTGAAAGACCTTCCAATTGGTAGTGGTTCTATAATTGGGAAAGATAACATTGAAGAATTCTTTAATCATGTTAGCAAACATGAAGATACTGAGGATAGGTCCCTTGTAGAACTTGCTCCAAATTATGAGATTGCTGCTGCTTATTTAATTCACATGTTAGAAGCTAGGTTTGTTAACCTCAACCCATTAATGCAAGTAATGTTTCTTAAGCTTAAAGAAATTGAGGATCCTGAAAAGAGGGCTTTTATTCTAGAAACTTTGTTTAAGGAGTTCTATGATCTTGCTAAGGAAGCTAGAAAAGTTTTTGAATGTTTCAATATGCTAGGCTCATGTGTATATGTTGTTGGTACACGAGAAAAGATGAACAAAACCAAATCTAATGGGGAGGAACCTAAGATACCAATACCCTTTAAACTAGTAGCAATACATGATGCCATAGAAAAGAATCTTGATTGGATTGTTCCTGCAAACCCTTTTGATGAGAATAGTGAACCTAAGAGAATTGAGAGAGGATCCTCTAGAACTTATTTGGATGAAATACCTTGCCTTGTTGAAAATATTTCTGGTATTGATCTTAATGCTTCTTCATTTGAGAACACTTGATTCTTTCTTTGCTTCTTATGCCTAACTTAAAGGTGTTAAAGAAAAGTACTTGTTGGGAGATAACCCAAGAGTTTTAGATGAGCCTTGGAAGTTATTACCTCTGTAATAACCTCTCCTTATCCTTTTTATTTGCTTTTTGTGCCAAGAGTAACATCTAATGAGAGTGAAGTAATGATTGGGAAAGTTGCTGTCCCGAAACAGATTTCTGTGCTTCACCGTAAAAATTCCTGAGAGAGCTCTGTATGTCGTTTTGAGATGTAAGTTTTTGTGCTTCTGACCCAGTTTGTTATCTAACTTTCGTTAGTTCAACACTTTTTGATTTGAGCAACAGAAGGTCTTCGAAAAAATTCGTCTTTACCTGCTGGTCTGTTTTAACAGATTTCTGCTATTTTCTGCATTTGCTTCTTGTGGGTTCCTTTTTGAGTTCTTTTGGGGAATTGAGCTTTTTGAGGAAGTGCTACAGTAGCTAGTGTTCTAATGGAAGTTTATTTGGTGCTAGAACTGAATCTTGAGACTTATTTATCTTAAGTGCACTAATGTTGCTAATGAGATTGTGTGAAGTTTTGTATGAAGGAAAATTTTCAGGTGTATGGAAGGAATGAGTAATGAGTTGAAGGATGGACTAAAGGTCAAGCTTGGGTATGCCACGCGTGTCACACCAAGAAATATCCAAAAAGTGCAAGCGTCAAAGCTTGGGGATGCCCAAGGCATCCCCTTCTTCATCAATAAAAATTCCAGGTTTATTCCAAACGCTTCATTTTTATTGTTTCATGCATAGTTGTGTTTTTCTTGGAGCGTCTTCTTTTTCGTTTTTGTTTTGGTTTTTAGTTTGCTTAGTTTTCTTAATAAGTTGGTTGGACCCCCTCTTTCACACTTTGGTTTGCAAATAGTTTGGTTTGGTTTGGAAAAGAGTAGGAAAGTTCATGCTTTTGTGGTAAAAAGAGCTCGTTTTTGACTGTGGCTATGCTTTGTCATGCCATGCTTGATATTGTTTTGGCTTTATGCTTAGTATTCTTTGTTGTAGCATGGCTTCTTATAAACAATTGAGATTGCTTAATGTGCCTTGGATGAATCATGCGTTGTTTTAGCATATTAAAGCATAGTATAGTGGTATTCTCCTTTGATGCTTTATTTGGGTTGACTTGGCGCATGCTCACACCATGTTATGACTATCTCAAGTCACCATAGCCTTTATGATCCTTTAGTTTTCAACTTGTAGTATCACTTTATGCTTTGATCAATGATGTTTTGTCGCTCTGCATGATTATGGCCATTACTGCTCTCTTAGTTTGTCGCTCCCGGTCTTTTGCTAGCCTCCACAACAAAGTATGAGTTCCACTCATGCATCCAACTCCATAAACCAAGTTATTCCAAAGAGTACACCATACCTACCTACTAGCTTATGCTATTCCAAGTATATTCATGCTTTTGTCTACGTTTCACTTGTTATGAGAAAACTAGTGATTAAAGCTCTCACGAACTTGATGGCACACTTTACTTTATTGCTTCTAATAAACTTGAACCATTGGGTCCTTCTTTGTTGCGTATATGCTTGCGCTTTATAAGTTGAAGTTAGCAGAACCATGTTTCATGGGGAACGCTTTCAACATTGCACTTGTACTTTGTACTCCGTTGATATCATGTTCTTTTGCTTACGGATCCCAGCAGTGTGAAATAAAAGTGGAACTTGTAAGATCATGGAGTCTGTATGTGTGTTAGAGAAACGCCTGGGACGCTAGCCTAAGCCATGCCTAATCATGGTGGAAACTTACAACATCACCATAATGAGCACTCTATGAAGCATCCTCAATAAAAACTATGCAAATAGCAAATAAAAAGATCACTGAGATGCTCACTGTCAGCTTGCCTTGTCATTTTGATTATGGGAAAGCTCCCATATCATGTGCAAGGGGTACCCCGTTGGCGGTTCTTAATGATACACATATACTTACAATGACAAGAGCTTACTCATGACTGAAGTTGAGTAGCACGAGGATCGGTCTTCGTAAGTAAGGGGCATGAGATTTCGGTTTATAACTTGTCAAGCATATCCTCTTAGTTGTGTCACTTTAACCTTAATCACCTTCAAGATGCTTATGATAGGGGCAATGAGAGCTGAAAGCTATAAGTACCATAATTTTTGGAAGCTCTTTATGAGACTTGAATCCCTACTTCCTTTTACAAAAGGCCTTTCTTCCACCATTATATTGAGTCTCCACCTTCTATCTTTATGCACCTACTTTGAGAGCATAGTGGCCATTCTTAGTTCTATGTGCATTGTCGCAAGACTAGTTGATTGATGCATAACTTGTTATTGCTTGTTTGAAACTATTGTATCTAGTCACTCTTATGAACTTTGAAGGTGTCCTATGCATTTATATTTGCTACTCTATTGAGGGACAAGCTGAATAATTTTATGCTATGTTTTCTTTATGTGAAACAAACAAACAAACGTCTTGCGAAGCATGTTATTCATGAATCTTTTGTTTGTGCCTTTTCATGTTGCATCATAATTTCTTTGCTTATTGCTAGAACTTTGTCTTTCATGTTATGATTGAAGTACTATGATCCTAGCCTTGAATGTTTTGCAAATACTTTGATCAAGACTTTGATGGTGCATGTCACCTCAAAAATGATTTCTTTTTATCACTTACCTACTCGAGGACGAGCAGGAGTTAAGCTTGGGGATGTTGATACATTGCAAATGTATCTATAATTTTTGATGTTCCATGCTTAGTTTTATCCACTTTCTTGTGTTTTGTTCCAACTTTGGAGTACTTTTATTATGATTTCTTGGACTAACCTATTAACAAGAGCCATAGTGCCAGCTGCCTGTTTTCTGTTGTTTTTGGTTCCAGAAAAGTCAGAAAATGAATATTCTCGGAATTGGACGGGACAAAAGCCAAAGTGCTTATTTTTCCGGAAGGGATCAAGTGCCAAAATACAAGATGGAGAATGGCTGGGGGCCGGCCACACCACCTGGCCGCACGGCCAGGCCTGGCCCGCGCCAGGGGGTGGTCTGGCCGCCCCCAGCACCCCCTCGGCCTCTCCTTCTGCCTATAAGTTGCCCTCGGGACGAAAACCCTAGGTACCCGATCAAAAAAATCCACGAAAGAGTCTGTAGCCGCCATCATCTCCATCCCTAGATTGGGAGGGATCTGAAGCTCTTCCCGGCACCCTGCCAGAGAGGGGAATTCACCCTGGAGGCCTTCTTCATCACGATGCAAGCCTCCGGTGTGATGCATGAGTAGTTCATCCTTGGACTACGGATCCATGTAGTAGCTAGATGGCTGGTTTCTCCTCCTTTGTGCTTTCATGTTTAGATCTTGTGATCTCCGTTCTTGATCAAGATCATCTATTTGTAATTCATACATGTTGTGTTTGCGGGGATCCGATGGATATTGAGATGCTATTTCAGATTGATTATTGATTCTATCATGTCTTTGTTATTTGAGATCTTGCATGCTTTCCATTGTTAGTAGCTATCTTGGCCAAGTAGATGCTAGCAACTCCAAGAGTTAGTATTTATGATCGATAGTGGATTCATGCCTCTGGTAATCTGGGGAAGTGACAGAAATCTCTAAGGTACTAGATGTGTTGTTTCTACTAGGGAGAAAACAACAATCCTTTGTTCATAGAACAATCGTATCGTTTACCTTACACGCAGTTCATAAAGCAATAATCTGTTGCTTGCAACTTAATACTGGAGGGGGTTCGGATGATAACCTGAAGGTGGATTATTAGTCATATATGCAGTTGGATGGCGGTCTATGTATTATGTTGTAATGCCCAATCAAGTCTCAAAAGAGTCAAGATGATTAGTATATGCATGTATTGCTTTCTCGGTGTTTGTCAATTGCCCCGCTGTAATTTGTTCACCCAGCATGTTATCTATCTAAGGAGAGCCACCTCTAGTGAACTATGGATCCCGGTCCTTTTACTTTACATACAATCTGCAATCTTTTACTGCTTTGTGTTTACTTTCTGCAAACTATTACTTCTTTCCATTCGATACGTTTAATCCTTTGTTTTTCGCAAAACACGGTGAGATTGACAACCTCATCGCGAGTTGGGGACAAAGTTCTGTGGTTGTGTTGTGCAGGTCTCCACGTTGCTACTAGCACCGGTAGTGCGCCCTGCCAAAGCTCAGCTAGTAACACCTTTGGGGTGTTTCCTTGCTCCTACTGGTTTGATTAAACCTTGGTTTCATAACTGAGGGAAACCTGCTGCTGTGCTCATCATACCTTCCTCTTGGGGGTCCCATCGAGCTCTACATCAACACCGCCATTAAGAATTTTTATGGGCGTCGTGCATTGAGCCATCATGCAGCTATTAAGGTACCTCAATGGGGATCATGTAGAAGGATTAAGGAGTGACCTGAACCACTCATGGATTTATACGCAGAAATTTGCCAAGGGAGCAGCTTCTTGAAGGAGAATGGAAAAATCTGTAACATTCATCTTCCCTCCATTCGTTACTCTGCCTACTTTGTTGCCAAGAGTGTTCTTGCTAGGAAAACTGCCAATAAGTTATCTTCATATGATCTAGCATTTATCTCTGCTGCTCTTAAACGAGATAGGTCTTACAACTTAGGTGCTTTGATAGCTTTCCGTCTTGCTGCTAACCGTGAGAAAGGTGGAATTTGTGGAGGCCTCATTGCTTCTCGTTTACTAGCATTGCATGGTTTAGTGCCTCAGCATCTAAGACCTATAGTCCCATAGAAAGACTTGATCTTAATTCCATGATACAACATAAATTTGTTTCCTCGTGGGTTAGTGTGAATGAGTTGTCTTATGAAATAACCTTTCTCAAAGCTGGTTGGAGAAAGAGCAAGTCCGAGCATGTTGTTCTTTTGCCTGCACCTGTTTTGTTTAACCTTGATAACAGGGAAGGATGGTCCCTCACTGAGGAGGAGCTTGACACATACTTGGGGGAGCTCTCCCAACAGGAGCAGGACACTAGAAGGAAGGTCACGGATGATTCGGTCCCGCCCTCGAATGAGGGGGAGTCTTCATATCAGCAACCTGCTTATGATTGGGGAGCTTCTTCTTCTTCCCACGGGCCCAACTAAGACCATTCCTATCATGATGCTCCTTCTTGGAACCCTTACCAGTATCTGGATTGATACCCACTTAGGCCAAAAGCCTAAGCTTGGGGGGAGGTACGTCGACACCGCACTCATCTCCATATCATTTTGCGTCGGTACTTTGTATATTCATGTTTCGTTCTCTTTTTAGTTTTCGTTCTTTCTTTGCTTTTGCTTTCTAAAACACAAAAAGACCAAAAATATTTTTGTTGTTTCTCTTTGGTTTGCTTCTTCTTCTTTTTGCCTTGGTTTGTTTTTCCCTTTTTGCTTTGTTTGAACTATTCAAAAACCCAAAAAGATTTTGCTTTGCTTGTTTTCCCCTTTGGTTCTTGTTTTAAAAATCAAAAACAACAAAAATATTTGTCGTTCTTCTTTGGCTTTGTGAGTTTGTTGCAGGGTTCATCAGTCCTCAGTGGATATTGGTTTCATATTATTATTCAGGCCACACAAGTGAAGAGAAATAATGAGGATTAATGACATCTGAGGCGTGGTAAGAGGCTGGTAACGAACTCTATTTGTTTTCATTTTTGTACATATACTCATCAGTGTGGGCAAACTTAGTCCGTTCGTGTAAGGTGTATGTTATCTTTGGATGCTTATTAGTTCTTGCTTTCATATGATTAGCTCCAGCTTGCTAATAGTTTGTAGCATGTCTTATGAATGTTTGCTTGCATTATTCTATTCATAACTTGGTATGACACTGTGGTATCCTCCTCTGAATGTTTCATTTGAATTGACTTGGCACATGCTCACGCATGCACATGACTGAAATAATCAGTTAAGCCTCGATGAATTATTTTTCCTTGAGGATCTTGAATCACTTTCATGCCATGAGTAGTCTTGTTTTGTTGCAAGCATGATTATGACAGCTATTGCTCTCTCGTTTGTCGCTCCCTTACTATTGCTAGCCTTCACTTTCACTGAGTATTTTACTCATGTTTTCAACTCCCTTAAACCAAATATTGCCAAAGTGTCCACCATACCTACCTATTAGCATCATTTGCTACTCCCGTGCATATTCATTATGCCTTGTTTTCTTACGATTAAAATGTTTGCTTGTTATGAGAAAGTTAGTTAGTAAAGCTCTCACGAACTTGATGGCACACTTTATTTTCTGCACTTAATAAACCTGAACCATTGTGACTGTCCATGAAAGTTATATGCTTGCAAATTATAGGTTGGGGATTAGCAGAACCGTGCTGTCACGGGGAACGCTTTCAACACTTGTAAATATATACCCAGTTGATACCATGCTCTTTTGTTTGCGGATGTCGTCAGTGTGAAATAAAAGGGGAGCTTGTAAGTCCATGGAGTTATGTATGTGTGTTAGAGAAACGCCTGCCGCTGGTCTAATCCATGCTGACATGGTGGAAACCTACAGCGTAACCATAATGATATCTATGAAGCATTCTTCTTATAAAAAAAGAGAGATAACTATTGATAAAAGAAAAAAAGAGATTTATGAAAAGAGGAAAGAGAGAAAAAGCACCATTCTCCCATGGTAAATAAGAAGATTGCTGAGATACTCATTGTCTGCTTGCCTTGTCATTTTGATATGGGGATTCTTCCGTATCATTGGGCAAGGGGTACCCCATTGGCGGTTCTCTATGATACGCACATATTTACGATGAAAAGAACTTACCGGTAACTAAAGTTGAGTAGCATGAGGAGCGGCCCTCGTACTCAAGGGACATGGGATTTTCAGTTTATAGTCTGTCAAGCATATAACTTAGATTGGACCTCACTTTCACCTTAACCACATTAAAGATGTTTATGATAGGGGAAATGAGAGCTCAAAGCTAATGAGTACAATACTTTCAGCATTTGGAAGGCTTTCAAATTATTCAAAACCTTTTCCTTTACTTGTTGAGTCTCCATATATTCCTTGAGCACCTTCTTGAGAGCATAGTTGTCATTCTTTGTGCTTGTCTCATTACTTGATTATTTGTGTTATGACTTTGATGCTTGTATCTTTGATATCTTTACTTCAAGTCATCACTTGAACTTCAGAGGTGCCTTGACATTCATAATCAAAGGCAAGCGAGATACCACTCTATCATACCTTTTTATGAGCATTGTAATGTTGCTTATGTTTATGCTTTGTGCTACTTATTATTTTTGAGTTGGAATCTCTTCATAGCTTGCAATGACTATTAAGTAGACTCAGTAGCATACTCTTTATTATGAATTGCCTATGTAGTTGATCACATTGCTGAGAATATATACATCATATGAAGCAAATGTGTTCGTGAAAGTTCTTTTATCGCACTCAGTTTTTGACATGGGTATACCCTACACGTACTCGAGCTTGGTATATACGGTCTAAATACGTACAGGCCCATGGTGTCGCCAAGGCCCAAACGAAGGATTCGAGTAACCTGCGGACTCTCGATTGCTTGAAGAACAAGAAGAAGCTAAAGATAGAAAGTTCAAAGGGGAAAACCCTAACTTGTAACCGACTCGGCCTGCTACCCGAGACCTAGCCTATCTATATAAGGGCTAGGAGGGGGCGGCGAGGAGGACACACGCAACCCTAGTTTCCACCACCCTCGCCAAATTGCATCTGCGCACCATTGTAACCTTCGGTTCCTTTGATAATTCCACGAACAGACAAGCAGGAGTAGGGACCTCTACGAGGCCTGAACCTGGGTAAATCTTTGTCCCCTGTGTGCTTGTTTGCTAGCTGATAGATGTCTCCAGCGCTCCCTCCTTCTCCAAAACCCAAGTCCATAACAATGGGCATTGATGAGTTAAATCCTCGTCAATTGGCGCCGTCTGTGGGAATTGAGAGTGCTGATGTTGCGGCTTCTTCGGCCCCATCAACCGCGATCTACAACTCCACAACAGCGGAGATTCGCTAGCTCTTCGGTGAGTTCGACTTCACCGTCCACACGCCAGCCACTCGCCCGGCCTTCGAGTCCGTGGGCGACGGAATCAGCCTGGTGATCGGGAGCTTTCGCTTCCAAGTTGGTCAGATGGGCACGCTTTGCATGCCTGATCAGCCGACAACACCGGCGATTGCCCCAGCATCATGGTTCCCTCCATCGATCGGCACCCTCAGCGAGCTCAATGCCCCGACAGTAGTCAAGAACACGGTCAGCGACAGCAGTCGCGACTCTGATCTGAGCGATCTGGCCACTGAAGGTGGAACCTACGGTTCCGGATCTGAAAGTTGTGGAAGCAATAGCTTCCCCAATCACTTCATGTGCGCCGTCATCAACGCAGGTGACACCTCTGTTAACCGTGACAACAGCGGCAATCGCGGCAACGGAACGGACCCGCCTAACGGCGGCAACGGCGGTAACGGTGGCAATCGCACCTCCGTTGACAACGGCGGAGCAGTCGAGCCTCCAGCCATAGTAAATGAGCAAACCAGCAAACACGTCGTGATCAAGCTCAACAAGCAAGAATGGGCTCGCTGCCACGAGGCCCTGCGAGGCACCCCTCTACCCTTCGGATCCCCGCAAGAGCTTCTGATGGGATATCACTGGCTCCTGAAGGAAGAATTCAAGCGCCAATTACAAACAATCGCGCAACTCGAGGCGCGCAAAAAGGCAGCAGATGAGTCGAGCCTTCGTCGTCCTGGACTCTCCTCCTACGGAGGATCCTCCTCAAAGGGAACGAGCACCTCGCCAAGAAGAGGCAATCTCGGATGGCCCATCTCACCGAGCAGGAACGCATATAGGCCGCAAAGGTCCTCGACTTCGGATCTATGATAGTCGACACCAGGGGCAATGTGGTCCCCAAGACGCTGTAGGCTGTGGTGACAGCGGCCACCATGTACCTCCTGAACAACCAACCACCGTCTAGGGACTCCCGAGCCACCATGCACCGATCTACGATCGTGGGCTTCAGATTAATCGAGGCCGCCCTCGACAAGGAGCCGATACCAGAACCAAAGAAGGGCAAAGTGTTAGCAAAACGTTACTCCTCGCCCTCATCCAGCAATGACAGCCACGACTTGTCTCGACGTCGCCGCTCACGACGACACGACCACGACTACGACGCACATGATGACATCACGCAGCGCAAGATCGACAAATCAAGAGCGCGACGTGCTCGGTCGATTGACTCAGAAGAGGAGGACGTGGAGCTCTGCGGCGCCAGATGCTTCAGCAGATCCATTAGGCAGAAGCGAATGCCTAAAGGGTTTAAACTCCCGTCGGAGAACACGAAGTTTGACGGCCTACAGGACCCGAAAATCTGGCTGGAGGACCACATCTCCTCCGTCAGGCTCCACGGAGGCAGCCGAAGCACAACCATGCAATGCTTGCAGCTACAGCTGCAGGGCGCCGCCCGAGCATGGCTCAACAACCTCCCACGCGGATCCATTCGCAGTTGGGATGAGCTGGTTTACAGCTTCGTGCGCAACTTTAAAGGCACATACAAGCGGCCCACATCAATCGAAGAGTTGAGATGCTGCCAGCAAAGATCTGGCGAATCGCTGCACTCCTACATCCAAAGGTGGTCCATCATCAAGAACTCCGCGGAAAACATCTCGGAGGATCGCGCGATTGACGCATTCAATAGTGGCATCCGCCGCTTAGAACTCAGAGAGGAACTGGGCCGCTCAAAGCCCAAGACCATCGACCACCTGATGGAGATCGCGAATCGGTGGGTTGATGGAGAAGACTCAGTGAAGAATCGCGTTCACTTCGACGAGGAGGCGGAGCTCGAGCGCAGACGCGATCGCCAAGGCAAGCATCGCATGCACATTTACGATGACCGCGACGACGTCAACATGGTCGTGGCTGGCTACGCCGAAAGATGCGACGACAACCGCAACAGCGGATACCGTAGCGGCGGATACCGCGACTCTGGGAAAACCACGCAAGTGTGGCAACGCCGCACTCGCGACGAGGCACCCGCGAGCTCCATTGAGGACAAACTGTCCGGGCCATGTATGGTGCACTTCTACATCGACAAGCATGATGGCAAGAAGAAGTCCAGCCACCTCCTCAAAGATTGCCGCGAGTTCCTCAAGCTACATGAGGGACTGGTTCGGATGAACCGCAATGCAGTCGAAAGAGGCTACGGAGCCGCTCCAGGCGCCGTGGAACATGGCGCTCCGCCACCTCCACCTGGGCCACCCCCGAATGCAGCCGCACCAGACCAGCACCATGGAGGCGAACCGTACCCACGAGCCATGGGCACCATGATGATCCAAAAGGGACGCCCCTCCAATAGGGTGCAGAAGGCCATCACTCGCCAAGTCAACTTGGCCACACACTCGCCACCATCCACCACTGAGTACCTCAGTGGAAGCGAGTCCTGCATCACCTTCGACAAACGCGACCATCCGCCTCAGGTACCCCGTCCAGGCCATTGCCCCCTCGTACTCGAGGCGCAAATCGGAGGCTTCGACATGAGCCGTGTCTTCATGGATGGCGGAAGTGGCATCAACCTTATATTCGCGAGTACCTTGCGAGCAATGAGGATCCCCCTAACTTGCCTGGAGGCCTCAGACACAACGTTCCATGGCATCGTCCCAGGGAAAGGCGTATACCCCCTAGGAAAAATCAACCTCGACATCATCTTTGGCACGCCTAAGAACTTCTGGTGCGAGCGTATCAACTTTGAGGTCGTCGACTGGCCCTCACAGTACCACTGCATCCTCGGGCGCGTCGCGTTCTCTAGGTTCATGGCAGTGCCTCACTACGCCTACCTGCAGATAAAAATGCCAGGTCCCCATGGCGTCATCACGATCAACGGGAGCTTCAAGCGGTCTGACAGTTGCGACAGGGAATTCAACAGAATCTCCCATTCCTTCGGCATGCAGGAGGAACTCGCGAGACTAAAGGAGACGACAGACAATAGTCTTCCTCCATTGAGCCGGCCAAGCTCACCTGATCTCTCCTTCGACTCATCGGTGCACACGAAGAAAGTGTAGGTCCACCCATCGTATCCCGCTAAGACAACCCTCATCGCCAACAACTTGAGTCCCGCATAGGAACTCGCGCTCGTCGAATTCCTCCGTGAGCATTGGGAAATCTTCGCCTGGTGTCCTGCGTACATGCCAGGAGTTCCCAGGGAATTCGTCAAGCACACACTCAACGTCAACCCCGACGCAAGGCCAGTCAAGCAAACAATTTGGCGATTGTCTGAGCCAAGAGCGCAGGCAGTTGGAATGGAGATCAACATACTCCTCGAGGCCAAGTTCATACGCGAGATCAAGGAAAGCACCAAGCACTCGGGGGCTACTCCCATAGGGAGCGCTGGTCACGCACCCTACGATTTTTCTTTTCTTTTTGCAGGAACATGGACAAGAAAAGGCAAACCCAGCCACTCGAAATACGGTTCGACTATGGACATGGGTTACTCCCATAGGGAGCGCCAGAAACAAATTTGACTAAAACAAGCAAGCAAAAGACGACAACACTCGCAAAAGTTCTTTAGTCCCTGCCTGAGTCTTCGACTCAACCAGGCACTCGGGGGCTACTCCCATAGGGAGCGCTGGTCGCGCACCCTATGATTATTTGTACAAAAAACTGTGTGTTGATAACATCCACACTCGAAGATCATGGCGACACCGCCTCATAATTTTTCCCTACAAAGAGACTGCGTCTCCTGGGTCACCCGAATCGTCTCCGCGATGATAAAATTCGGATGACGCGCTTACAGCGTGAAGGTAAGACCTGAATAAGGCCTGGCAACGCATTAGCTGCGCACTACCAGAAATGTATCCGTGCTTACAGGTACGATGAAGATGCCTTGACGGACGCGTCGAGTGCTCACACCCATATAACTGGAATTCGACTCTTGTAAGACCTCCGTGGCTTAAATCGAATTACACCAGCACTTTTCCGGATTCGAGTCCGGGGACTCGAGTTCGAGTAGATTGCGTTGTTTCACCCTAAGGTGGATAACTGATACCGATACTTCGGTTATATCAAACACGTATATCAACAATCCCTATGACACAATTAAAAGCAGTCGAAATATATACTCATTCAGGCACTCGAAAGACTTCAAAAGTCCCCAGTCGACTGCGATTCCACTGGACACTCGGGGGCTACTGACATGGGTATACCCTACAGGTACTCGAGCTTGGTATATACGGTCTAAATACGTACATGCCCACGGTGTCTCCAAGGCCCAAACAAAGGATTCAAGTAACCTGCAGACTCTCGATTGCTTGAAGAACAAGAAGAAGCTAAAGATAGAAAGTTCAAAGGGGAAAACCCTAACTTGTAACCGACTCGACCTGCTACCCGAGACCTAGCCTATCTATATAAGGGCTAGGAGGGGGCGGCGAGGAGGACACACACAACCCTAGTTTCCACCACCCTCGCCAAATTGCATCTGCGCACCATTGTAACCTTCGGTTCCTTTGATAATTCCACGAGCAGACAAGCAGGAGTAGGGACCTCTACGAGGCCTGAACTTGGGTAAATCTTTGTCCCCTGTGTGCTTGTTTGCTAGCCGATAGATGTCTCCAGCGCTCCCTCCTTCTCCAAAACCCAAGTCCATAACAATGAGCATTGATAAGTTAAACCCTCATCAGTTTTCAACTAAATTGCTTGAGGACAAGCAATAAGCTAAGCTTGGGGGGAGTTGATACGTCCAAAACGTATCTACTTTCCCGAACACTTTTGCTATTGTTTCTTCTCTAAACTTGTGTGATTTGGATGCAACTAACGCGGGCTGATGCTGTTTTCAGCAGAATTGCTTTGGTGTCTACTTTTTATGCAGAAAATCAACTATCAGGAAAAATCCCGGAAAATATGCCAAAAATACTATTTCACCAGAAGAATCCCGGAGCCAGAATACAAGACGGAGGGGGGTTGGGCCTAGGCCACACCACCTGGCCGCGCGGGCAAGCCCAGGCTGCGCTAGGGGGTGGTCTGGCCGCCCCAGACTCCCCCTCGGTCTCACTCTTTGCCTATAAGTTGTCTTCTGACCTAAAAACTCAGGGGGGTCGACGTTTTTCCAGAAGGAGTTCTGATCCGCCGCCACCACGAGATTCCACGAAACAACACCAGAAACTTTGTTCTGGCACCCTGTCGGGACGGGGAATTGGAGGAGATAATCGCCATCATCATCACCATCGCTTTTCCATCGACCATCCATGTTTCCCCCATCCACGAGTGAGTAATCCCCCGTTGTAGGCTATGGGGATGGTAGGGATTGGATGAGATCGTTCATGTAATGATATCAGATTGTTAGGGCATGGTGCCTAGTATCTTCTATTAGTGCTTTATGCCTTTGTTGCGACTTGTTGTGCTTAATGCTTGTCACTAGAGCCTGAGTGCCATGATTTCAGATCTAAACATGTTATTGATTCATTATGATAGTATTGTTTTTGGTCTTATCTGCAAGTTGTATACACATGTTGTTGTCCGGAACCAATGGCCCCGAAGTGATAGAAATCGGGATAACCGGAGGGAATGGCTTTGATGTGAGGATCACATGTGTTCACGGAGTGTTAATGCTTTGCTCCGGTGCTCTATTAAAAGGAGCACCTTAATTGCCAGTAGTTCCCTTGAGGCCCCGCTGCAAACAGGCTGGCAGGACAAAATATGTTGTGCAAGTTCTCATTGCGATCACGTATGACTATATATGGAACACACGCCTAGGATTATCTAGTACTTGGATGCTTTATCTTATTTATCTGCAATTGCCCTATGTTCTGATTGCTATGTGAATTGTCTTGTCCATGCAACGCCCGTCCATCCATCCCTATGCCTACCGCACTCGAATCCCACTGTTTACTGCTATTGTTACTGCTGTCTTTACTTTACTACTTCTGTTACTTTACTTTTCCTACTACAAAACTATTGCTACTGATAAACTGCTGTGAGCAAGATTGTTTCCAGGTGCAGCTGAATTGATAACTTAGTTGTTAAAACTTATAAATATTCTTTGGCTCATCTTGTGTCGAATCAATAAATTGGGTTTCACTTCCGTCGAAAATACTGCGATACACCCCCTATACTTGTGGGTCATCATGCACGCATGTGCATATTGGGATGGCGAACAATGTTGTAAGAGAAATTTTTCCTTTTTGTTGCACAGAAAAACCATTTTCTATTTTCCGAGTGCCAAAATCGGGGCATTTTGTGAAGCAACACCAAACGATGAATACAAAAATGCTACCACCCCATTTTTAAAAAATACTAGACCACCTTACATGAACAATGTCACAACCGGGGATTCGAAAACCTTTTCATCCACCCCTAGTGAAAAAGACAAATGTTTGCTGAATCGGTAGGAAGTGGGTCTGGTTCGAACTACAGGTACATGATCTAATGCTCATGATTTTTTGCAAAATTTATTTTTAGACACAAATTATGATGTTTTTTCAGAGATCCAATGCAAGTTTAGCGAGGCTCAGCTCCAAGCTAAGAATCTTCATGCCCGCCGTTCGAGAAAGTTTGACGATAGTTTGAAACAGGCATAAAAAATTCAAAAACGATCCAAACAATGTGAAACCTTCACGTGATGTCATATTATGTGACATAGTTGGAAGGAAAAATATCAAACTTGGTATATTGATTATGTCTCAAAAAACCTTCACAAAATAATCTATCTCGTTCGAGATTTCTTGGCTTTCGGGTCAAACGACCAATGTTATGGCCAAAATCATGACATAGTTTGTGATAATGTGTTCATAGTATGCATGCATGTGCATATTGGGATGGTGAACAATGTTGCAGGAGGAAGTTTTCCTTTTCGTCGCACAGAAAAGCCATTTTCTATTTTCCGAGTGCCAAAATCGGGGCGTTTTGTGAAGCAACACCAAACGGTGAATACAAAAATGCTACCACCCCATTTTTCAAAAATACTAGACCACCTTATATGAACAATGTCCCAACCGGTTTACGAAAACCTTTCTGTCCACCGCTGGTGAAAAAGACAAATGTCTGCCGAATCGGTAGGAAGTGGGTCCAGTTTGAAATACAGGTACATGATCTAATGCTCATGATTTTTTGAAAAATCATTTTTAGACTCACAATATGATGTTTCTTCAGATATCCAATGCAAGTTTAGTGAGGCTCAACCCCGAGCTAAGAATCTTCATGCCCACCGTTCGAGAAAGTTTGACGATAGTTTGAAACGAGCATAAAAAATTCAAAAATGATCCAAACAATGCGAAACCTTCGCGTTGTGCCATATTATGTGATATAGTTGGAAGGAAGAATATCAAACTTGGTATATTGATTATGTCTCAAGAAAACTTCACAAAATGACCTATCTCATTCGAGGTTTCCTAGGTTTCAGGCCAACGACCAATGTTATGGCTAGGATCGCGACATAATTTGTGATAATGTGCCCATATTGTATAGGCATATGCATATTGGGATGGCGAACAATGTTTCAGGGGGAAGTTTTCCTTTTCATCAAACGGAAAAGCCATTTTCCATTTCCAAGTACCAAAATCGGGGCGTTTTGTGAAGTAACACCAAACGGTGAATACAAAAATGCTACCACTCCATTTTTCAAAAATACTAGACCACCTTAAATGAACAATGTCCCAACCGGGGATTCAAAAACCTTTATGTCCACCCTTAGTGAAAAAGAAAAATTTCTACCGAATCGGTAGGAAGAGGCCCAAAGACTAGGGTTTCGATGGAAGACGGCCGCCGAAGCGCCGAAATGCCACCAAAAATTGCATGTGGCCATGCCATGTGTACACAAGTGTGATAGATGGTCCATTTATGCAATGGCTAGCTCACACGTGTCACCGTCTTCATGCGCATGCGATGATAACACTTAGAGAAGTGCTGGACGTATCGCTGGGAAACTCCCGCGACGGGTACAACAGGGGCAACCGGTGGAACATTGGGTCCAACCTTATTTTTCTATATAGATATGGCCTAAATATGCCTAAACAAACAAAAAATTATATTGGTGGAACCTTGTACGGAGATAGCTAGGGGGTAGATCCCCCGGGCCCGCCGACTAGGGTTTCGATGGGAGACGGCCGCCGGAGCGCCGGAATCCCATTAAAACACATAATTATAGTGTTCTAGCCAAACCACATAATTAAAGTGTCCACAGATGCAATATGAGTGATATTTAAGATAAAATACGTGCTAGAGGAAAATGGAAGGCAAAAAAGAGGGAAATGGGAAAAACAGGGCTTTGCCGTGAGTGGTGCACAGCAAAGTCTCCTTTGCCGTGTAGGGTACACGACAAAGACCCTCCCTCGCTGAATAAAACGAGCGCGAATATTTCGCTAGTTGAATAAAATAAATGGTGGGAATATTTTGCGCGGAAAAATTGCAATTCAAAACTTTGCCGTGTCTGACGGTGAGGCACACGGCAAAGCCCTGCCGTCAACAGCGTCGGAAATGGTGGGCCCCACGAGATGGTGTGCCGTGCGATTTTTCTTTGCCGTGGGTCTTTTTTGGCTTTTGCCGTGATTGTTTTCTTTGTCTTATGTTATTTCTGACTTTTGTCGTGAGTGTTTTCTCTACCGTGTATCCTCTATCATACTACGGGTGTCCTTTTATTACAGTGCGTCGTGGTCTTTGTCGTGCATCGGCGCACACCAAAGCCCTAGTGCAAGGCAGCACCGAATTTTTCCGTAGCGATTCCTCAAAAGATGTTTTCCCCTATCTACAATAATTTTAACTTCTGGTTTAGCGAATTAATAATCATTAATTCCTCATCTTTCCGGATAAGACATAATACAAAAAGACAAGTCTATAGGAAAGTACATCAATATTTAGAACATCATTTTAAAAACATGGTTCATATTTACGCTAAATTTGACTTACGGCAAATAAATCTATATTACTTTGAAAGAGAGGGTAGATCTGACGTGCCTTTGGGTATTTCAGCTAAGAAAAAGGAAATTTGTTTCAGCCAGTTTAACATGTGGGACCTGGTGCTAGGGTTTTGGCCAACCTTCCAGAGGAAGCGCATCTGCTTCATCTCGCTCCTTTCCTCTCCCCTTCCGCCGCTGCACAAATCTCTCGCTCAAAGCAGCAGCACCAGGCAACGCCCCATCTAGGAGAGCTGCGATCTCCAACCCGGCGGAGCAGACAGACACACGATGTCGTCCGCTGGCGCCGGCGACAAGCCGTCGAGATCCTCCATCGTTGCTGACACGGTGAGCGGGCACCACTATCTCACGATCCACGGGTACTCCCACACCAAGGACATTCCAACCGGAGAGAGCGTCAGGTCCAGCCCCTTCAACATATGCGGCCATCGCTGGCGCATCAACTACTACCCCAATGGCGGAAGCTCCGACTTCGCCGATTGGGTAGGTGTCTGCCTGATACTCGACGAAGACGTCACGGAGGCAGTGAAGGCGAAGTGGAACATCTGCCTCGCCGGCGAGGAACTGGAGGCGAAGCAAGTGGCGTCGCTGGCAACGACACCGACGGACAGATTTACCTCCAGGAGAGGCTGGTGCAAGAGGACCTTCGTCAAAAGGGATGAGCTGGAGAGCTCCGAGCATCTCACGAACGATTCGTTCACCGTCCGCTGCGACATCGTCATCGTCCAAGGTTTCCACCCGGTGGAGGAGCACGCGGTGGCCTTCGTCTCTGTGCCCCCGTGCGACTTGGGCCGGCATCTGGGCGAGCTCCTCGAGAGCGGGAAGGGCGCCGACGTGGTCTTCGAGGTGGGCGGCGAGACCGTCGCCGCGCACCGGTGCGTGCTTGCCGCACGCTCCTCCGTCTTCAGCGCCGAACTCTTCGGACCGATGAAGGAGGGCAATGGCAATGCCATAGGTGTCGGTGCCGTGCGCATAGACGACATGGATGCAGAGGTGTTCAAGGCGTTGGTCCACTTCGCGTACACGGGCGCATTGCCTGAGCTGCGGAAGGAAGACGAGAATGTGGCGTGCCAGCACCTGCTCGTCGCGGCGGACAGGTACGACATGGGCCGGCTGAAGACGATCTGCGAGGAGAAACTGTGTGAGTACATCAATGTGGGCACCGTGGCGATCGTCTTGGCGCTAGCCGAGCAGCACCACTGTGAGGGGCTGAAGAAGGCCTGCTTTGATTTTCTAAGCTCTCCAGGGAATCTGAAGGCGATCATCAGCACTGACGGATTCCAGCATCTGAGTAGGAGCTGCCCTTCCCTTATGATCGAGATCGTCGCCATGTCGCTGGGCGCCTTAGCTGCGACATAGGTGTCATGGTTTCTAGACACTTATGTATTGTCTTGTCGTAGACTTTAGTATTATCCGCTACACCTATCTTCATTCTTCACAATCGAGATGCAAAATTATCGCCTTATTTCGTCCCTGTTCTGTCAGTTCATTCATCTCTGCAAACTGTGCCTATTGACCAGGGAGTGCGTTGGAATCAGAGAGCAGATTGCTCACGTTCTGGTCAACGGTAGCTCATGATATATATGTAGGCCCTCTTCATGAGATATATTGCTCCTAATTTAGCAATGGGTACTTGATGGTTTATACTCCCTCCCTCCACAAATAGCTCCACAAATAAGTGTACTTCTAGGTTTGTTCAAAGTCAAATATTTGTAAGTTTAACCAATTTTCTTAACAAACATAATAATATTTGGCAACTTCTATGGCACTAATATTTGTGATATAAAATTACACTATTTGGAAACTACATTTTAAATATAATATAATTATATTAATTTGGTGTCATAAATGTTGGCACAATTTTCTATAAAATAGGTCAAACTTAACAAATTTTGACTTTGGATAAACCTATAAGTACACTTATTTGCGGATAGGGTGAGTAAACCTTATTGACTTATGTTAATATCACCTAGTTTTTGTGGTATAGTATGCAATGCTACGTTTTGAAAGACTTCGCTTTCACCTGAGCCGCATATTTCTTGCGGTGGATATTTTGAAAGACTACGTTTAAAATTTTAGCCTCAACTGAAGCTGAGCAAAAGCAAGTTCGTCGAGCATTTCTGAGTGAAGAGATCAGTAGGTAGTCGGAGAATCTAGAGAACTTCTTAGGCCTTTCACAATAGGTGTATCTTAGCTCTATATCCTAGGCAATTTGCTTATGTGGCACTATAATTAATGATGAAAGAGAGTGGTGTTGTATCTTAGAGCAAGGGCAATAGTATAGCCAGCTGTTGGCTATAAGCCATGTCCATGTCATCTAGAGTCAATCTAATAGCTAACATGTATAATAGTTAGAGATCAAAATATACTATTTTATTAATGTATGGCCCATTTTTTACTCTCACATAGTGCCTAGGAGCACGTGCTGCAGCTGGCTCTTAACTAAGCACTCACTCCTTTTCTCTCTCCTCTTCTCTCTCATCCAACTAAGCACAAATATACTATTTTAAGTCCTATAGTCTGCTGACTGGACTTTATTGTACTTGCTCTTAGCTAAGCTACACCTCCTGCACGTAACCATAGGCAGAAAAATTGGCTAGCTCAATCCTATGCATGCATAAGCCTCAAATCATTAAATGCATAAACTCATAAGATACACCCTTAAGAAACAGCCCATTATAGTGACCGTTTTTTAGAATATGTCACTGTCTATGATAACGCGCTAAGAAACAGTCCATTGTGAAAGGCCTAGCTTGTACGCACAACTCAATAGTATTGAAACTATGCAAAGTCAGCCATCCGGCCGGTAAGTCGAAGCAAGAAGGTCATGCCTCTAATGTCAAAACTAACCAAATGCCAGATCTCCGAACACTATAAAGGTTGCCACGGTCTGCTAGTGTTGGAGGAAACACCGTCAGGCTAGCCAGTAGGGAGGAAGGATAGAGGGACTTATTCTAATGTGAAGATGATGTCACCACCTTAAAATTATACTCTGTCCATTCCAATAGATACATTCGTATCTAGACAAAGCTGTGACACTTAATTTGGAACATATGTAATAGCTACGAACTGAATCATACTCTCTCCATTCCAATAGATACATCCATATCTAGACAGCGGGAATAGGAAGATTTTTTATTCCTTTTGTTACTCTATTTTTTTTATAAGCAAAGGACACCCGAGGCACTTAATTTGGAACAGATATAATATTTACGAACCGAATCATACACGAATCGACAATGCACATCAGACGAATAATGGGTCCCCTGCATCTCCTCACATGTGAGGTGATCGGGGAAGAAGTAAAATTGGGGCCGTGCTCCCTCAAAAAAAAATTGGGGCCTTGCTAGCAGTAAACCCTAGCATGTCCGGCCTCAGTAGTGGATTTTTCGATCAGACAGAAATGGTGTGGAGGAAAAAAAAGACGCAAGTGACCTACTAGTTGAATCATATTTTCTGAAAAAGAGTACATCTGAGTGGTGTTTTATGAAGAAATTCGCATTTTTTCCAAGAAAAAATGAGTTTATTGTAAACATACACATGGGTGCCTCGTTGTCGAGAAGATATGAAGACCCACAAGATGTCAAACCTGCAGTTTGATTCCTGCTAGACTTGGATACAGCCATCCTCCTACGTACTCTCCGTTACAAATTAGTCTAAGTTTGGTCACATTAGAAATGTATATCTCAAAATCCAGAACACCAAATTGGTTTCATTAGAGCCATCAGAAATATTTTGCGCACTATCTATATTTGAGGTTGTAGATATTAACACCTTTTTGTATAGACTAGATAAAATATAGAGAAATTTGAATTATGATAAATGTAATTTAGAATATATGCTGTATCAAACAAATGGTTCATATCAGCTAGGTGCAATAAATTGTCAGCACAATCATGAATGTTGAGAAAAGAAAGAAGCACTTGTATGTGAAATTTGGCCAACGAACCATTTTTTAGCTGATAAAAGCCTGGTAGGAGTTGCATAACTTGTCATGACAACACTAGTAGAAAGTTACTGTACATACTAAGTACTGACAGCAAAGGATCATGAATTTTTGCTAACTTCAAACGTGCGTGTTCTCATGAATAATATTTCACATTTTCTCAAGAGATTAGTTTATGACTCTCGTGTACTGGCCTCCTGTTAACACGATCATTTGGTGGTAAGCCCACATTTGTGATCCAATTACAAGTCGAAGTTTAGAATGTTTAATTAAGTCTGGAAATTTTAACAAAGGTTCACTACTGCATTCCCTTATAACAGAAAGATAAATTAAAAACTACAGAGACACTGCATGTCTGCATTGCAGGAAACATGAATTTAGGCGCAATTGGCCATTGACAATTGTTTTCAGCAGACAAACCCTGACAGAGCTTGCATCCCCATCTGCTGAAATATGCATCCTCGCTCATTTGTTGATCGATCGGTACTCTGACTTCCATATTCAGGCCAGGGTGTTCGATGATCAGAAAGAACATCACAAAATAACAGTTCATAAATGAGCCCAGAGAATAACAGAGGGCAATAGATAATACATTCAGGAAATATAGCAAATACAGAATAAAAGGGAATATACAGTTCACGAGTGCTAACGTGCATTCTAGCAAATTATACAAGAGTACTCCCTCCGTCTAGTTATATAAGACGTTTTAGCTTTGTAAAACGAATGTAACTAGACGATCTTTGTGTATAGATTTGGAGTGAAGCTATACACTAAAAGACATCTAGATATATTCTATTGACAAAACTAAAATGTCTTATATTTCTGAATGGAGGGGATATAAATGAGGGGTGGTAGACACATTGGTTAACAGTATAACAAACGTAAGCTGATTCAGTTTGTTTTTGATGGAAAACTATCAGTCTGTATCTAGGTAAGAACGTTCAGTAGGGACTAGTTGTGTACCAGCAGGGGAATTATCAATAGTTCTATATTAAAAAGTAGTCTTAAAAGGATGTGGTAAATTGGATTTTTTTTTGTACAACATATGAATTTGCACTACAGAGAATGCTTCTTCGAACATCTGTACAGGTTATGGTCACGTGATGTGTTTATGATTTCAGGATACCAGTTATTTGAAGAGGAAATAAGGAAAGTGCCACATACTTGCAAGATGATGCTATCTCATGTGAAGACGGCGGCGCTCCGGTCTATTCCCGGAACGCGGTGGCTCGTGGTGGCGTCGGCCGGAGCGGCCAGGCGGGGAAGCACCTAAGACAATCTTCCGCTTGGACGGCGGCCTTCTCCCCACATGCCACATGGGAGCCGGGACGGCACTTCCGGGCATGGTGGCGGTGGCCTCCTCGCCGGAGGTGCGGACGTGATGGGGCTGGTGTGACGGATCTTGGGATCCCACACAGATCCTCACGGTGACGTGTGTGTGGCCATGGCGCCGGCCATGCAGCGATGCGGCCTCCTCTAACTTTGGCTGCTTGTCGGTCCAAAGATCTGGTCGGGTGGGTGCTGCCTCGCGGCGACTTCTCGGCGGCGGACCAAGTTGAGGAGGGGATGGTGAACGGACTGCTAAAGCGGGTGAGGATGCCAACATCAATGGCGGCGCCTGAGGGTGTCATTTTCCTCATTGGAGGCGAAGGTGGGGGCGTCCCTCGCTCCATTGTTTTCGGGGGAAACCTCAGATTTGGGGAGGCTACCATTGACGGTGCCGCCTGTGGGCGTCGTAGCCCTCGTTGGAGGCGTTGTGGGGGCCTCTGGATCAGATGATGGCGACATCTTCATCGTCACCCCAGTGGGGGCATCATCTTTGGAGATATTCAGCGGTTGGACGAGCATGTGGGCGGCTTGGTGGCTGGGCATCGGTCTCCGCGTATTTCTTGCGTGGGGACCAAGTGGAGTGGCTTTGTGTTGCACGGAGCTTCGGTGGCGAAGTCAACTCATGCCTGACCGACAGGTGCTACGCTGAGTCATGCATGTTCGGCGGGTGCTAAGCACGACAGATCCTCCAGAGACTTCAAGCTATGTTGGATGGTGGTACTTGGTGACATGGTGCTATGGGGTACCGGTGGCGACCACGACGTGCTTAGGATATAGTGTGCAGGGAGGTGGTGCTACTTGGCACCGCGATGGTGTCGGTGGCTGGTGAGGTAAGAGTCAGCGCATCGATCTACATGATGAAGATGGTTTTGCGGAAGATAGTGGAGGCAGCGAGATCCGGGCGAGTGCGTGGGCGCCGTTTCGTGGATATGCTGGGCGGATCTGGGCTCCTGGCTTGCATGATGCAGTTGGGTGTTTGCTAGGTCTTGTCGGGAAGCTGGCGATATGGTTATCGTTATGCTCGGTGTTTTGTTTTGGTGGTCTTTGTTGTATGATCTTTGTAATGATTTTTGCCAGACTTCTATAGTTTGAATAATGAATAAATACTGTGTGCATCGCTTGCAGAGCCCGGGGGTTCGCTCACCGTTTTGAAAAAACAAGAAGTAATGAAATGTAGGATTTGCATGAAACTAGAACCTCTCTTTGTTAGTCTAACACGGATGACCCTGTTAGGTACTGTAGAACCTCAACCAGGTCCTTGAAGATTCTTTCCCCTTGCTACCACCAATGTCATACATCTTAAATATAACTTCTCAATAAAACAAACAACAAAATCAATACCAAAAAATGAGTTAATATGAGGACAAATAAGTCCATAACAAACTATAAAAGTATTCAAGATAGAAGGGGATATAGTGAAATTTGAACAAAAGCATTACACTCAATATTTTGCTGAAGGTGGGCCGCCCTTGGGATGAAAGTAGAAAGAAATGAAACACAGCTTTGACATTCAAATTTCGGAGGATCCAGTAAACTAAGGACTAATTACTGCATTTTTCATGATGCTGTTTATCACCTGCTATTTTTTTTTACAAACACAAGCATGCATCACTTTTGCTGATTTCAGTATTAGATAGCAAAACAGAAATTGTACAGCAGCAGCCACAATCTCGTGTATTTTCTGTCATATGAAACTGAGAGTAATCAGGCTAATGCATTTGCTATAAACATAATGAATTGGCGTACTTCTGGCTATTGAATATTGACTTGGAATTCCTCATACACCAGATGCAGAACATGAAAATAAAATCTTGGATGTATTTAAATTTCTAAACTGAGATAACACCCAATGATCCACATGAACATTCCTTGCAATAGGTTGCCCTTAATCAACTTTGGTAACTTTGGCAACAACAATCCTACAAGTGAACTTATTTCATGATTTCACATTTCATGCCGCCCCCTGTTCCCAAATCACCACATTACCAAAGTTATGGGCATTGATTTTTATACCATGTCCTGCAGAATTCCTGGGTAACGACATCTTCTTTTTGTTCATTTCCAAGTTCCAACTAGTATCAATCCTGAGTTTTGACGCGCCAGAAGAAAGCAAAAGTGAGAAATTTACGGGGTAGATGGTATGATCGAGCTATCTTTTTTTTAGACAACAACTGATGGAATTTCAACAATGCCGAAACAGATTACAAACGACTCCACAAATAAAATAAAATACAATATGGTCCCAGAATTTTGCAAGAATGACCTCACACCGTACTTCCAAAACGCAATCAAGCTCATCGTCCTCATCGTCACCAACCAAGTACAGGGACCGGATCAAGAAGCAGCACGTCTTCAGACATCGTCGAATCACCACCGCCGCCGCCGTCGCCACATTGGGATTTGAACACCGTAGGAGTGCCCACCCCAAGGGGTGGAGAGCTAAGAACCTTTCCAGACCATCGGGCAGGAAGGAGATGGGGAAGAACAAGTAGTACCTCCATCCGAGGATCCCCGAGCAGTAGATCCAAATCACTAGCAGAACGCTCCACCATCTGGCAGATATAGGCGTCGACACGTCGAGCCGCCTCCTCCCCTCGCCACCAAGGCCGGCCGGAAGAAGCTTCAAGACGCGATAGCCACACACCACCAGAAGAACACAAACAACCCAAAAAGGAAGGCGGTGGTGCCATCCCCTTCCTCTCCCTCGCCACCATGGCCGGCCGAGGGAAAGACAACAACATCAGCACCCCTCCGACTCCACAAACTCCAAGGTGAGGTCGAAAGTCGACCACGCCCGGAGAAACCACCCTCCCCAGATCCACAGATCTGAGAGGATACCAGGCCAGCAGCTCGCCGGCGCCTCCACACATGGCCTCGCCGAGATGGGGATCGAGATCCAGCACCCTTATTCCGATGCGACGCTGCATCCACCATCTCGACGCGTCCCCTGAAGCCCTAGCAAAACGAAACAAGCCGAGCCGCTACCCGATGCAGCTAGAGAAGATCCCCCGCCGCCGCCACACCACCCGGGCTTTGCCCGGCGGCGCCACCGCCGGCGGCGAGAGGAGAGGGGTGGTAGGGGCTAGGGTTACTTGGTGGAGGTGGGAGGAGAACTAGAGGTAGTTGTCGGTCGGGTTTAGTCCTCAGTCGGTATGATCGAGCTATCTGATAACGAAGTACTTGTTAATTAACATACAGAGGTAGATGAGGGAATATTTTAATATCTCCTTGGGAATGAGAAAGCACAATTGTTTTCCATTACTCATTCACAACATTCTACATATGTATGGGAAATAATATAAGCACATAACCAACGGTCACTACAAGAACACAGCAGGCGCCGATGGCCGACACCCGTCGGCGCTTAGCTCCCGATTGCCGTTGGCGTAGGCTACGCCGACGGCTGCTGTCAGCGTATGCTCGCCGGCGTACTGCCCCGTAGGCGTAGCCCTTCTGGCCGTCAGCGTAGGCAAGTTGCCGGCGTATATAGCTACGCTGACGGATGGGGCCCACCTAGATGGTTAACGGCCTTTGGCTACGCCGATGACAAAGACGTCGACCTAATTTATTTCAAAATAATTCAAAAAAAACTCATTTTTTTGAATTGTTTTACTCGTTAATCTCATATGGACATTTTTAACTCTAATTACACTTAATCTCAAGTCAAATTGCACTCATAGTTAACTTTCCAATTTGTTACCCATCCTAACACTACTCCAGCCCAGCACGCTTACCTTCTCAGTTCCTTCCGGATGAGTCCCTCAGAAAGAAATTAGACCTTATTGTTAATACTATCATATCAATCATATTAACCATTAGATCATAGAAGTATTTATTTATTTTACATTCCAAACAATTATTTAAGTAAACAACAATAAATAAGTAATAATAATCTTGAATTCAAATAAAAAACTATTTATTTTTATCTATTTCCATTTAATATTAAATAATTCATGTCTATAAATCTGTAATTCGTAATTCGATAAATAATATATCCAAATCGGTCAAACAAAATGAGAGGAATTCAAATATGATATCCCTATCATCTTTTTAATCACGTATCATATATTTTTAACACTGGACTAACCGAAACTATGTCAGGATTCATGAAACACACCGTTTTTTCACTTGAAAAATAGTAAATGGTTTTTTGGGGCGATCAAAAGGAAAATTTAAAGTGGATCACTAATGAAATAGAATATTGTGAACTTAAAAATTATTTTTCTAAAAAATCATGAGCATTAGGTAATGTACGTGTAGTTTAAATATGATCCACTTCCTATCGGTTCGACATGAATTTGTCTTTTGTATGAGGGGTGGTCTAAAAGGTTTAAGATAGCCCGTTGGGACATTACCATGTAAGGTGGTCTAGTATTTTTGAAAAATAAGATAGTACCATTTTAAAATTTTCATTTGGTGACTGCTTCACAAAACACCCCGTTTTTGCCACTCGGTAAATAGAAAATCTCTTTTAGTGTGACAAAAAAGAAAACTTCCTCCTATACCATTCTTAGCCATCCCAAGATGCACAATACATGCACAATATCATAAACTATGCAACGAATCTAGCCCTAACATTGTGCCAGAAAGTGATGAAACTTTGAACGTGATATCTCATTTCTGAGAAAGTTTTTTGAGATATTAAAATATTTTAAGTTTGATATTTTTTCCTTGCAAATATGTCACATAATATGACACCACGCGAAGATTTTACATTTTTTGGATCGATTTTGAATTTCTTATACCGTTTCAAACTATGGTCAAAACGGAGGGCATTAAGATTCTTAGCTCAGGGCTGAGTCTCGCTAAACTTGCAGTGCATCTATGATGAAATAAAATATTGTGAATCTAAAAATAATTTTTAAAAAAATTTATATGCATCAGATCATGTACCTGTAGTTCAAAACCGACCCACTTCCTACCGATTAGGCAGAAATTAGTGTTTTTCATGAGGGGTGGACAGAAAGGTTTAAGATAGCCCGGTTGGGATATTGTCCATGCAAGGTGTCCTAGTATTTTTGAAAAATCGGGTGGTACCATTTTAAAACTTTCATTTGGTGGTTTCTTCACAAGACACCCCGTTTTTGATACTTGGAAAATGAAAAAGGCTTTTTGGTGCGATGAAAAGGAAAACTTCCTCATACAATATTGTTCTCCGTCCCATGATGCACATGTGTGTATAAAATGGGTACATTATCACAAACTATACCGCAATTCTAGCCATAATATTGGTTATTTGGCCTGAAAGCCACAAAACCTTGAACATGATAGCTCATTTCTGTGAAAGTTTTTTTAGATGCAACCAATATACCAAGTTTTATATTTTTCTTATAAATATGTCACATAATATGACGTCATGCGAAGATTTTACATTGTTTGAATCGTTTTTAAATTTCTTATGCTCGTTTCAAACTATGATCAAAACGACGGGCATGAAGATTCTTAGCTCGGGGCAGAGCTCGCTAAACTTGCAGTGCGTCTCTGATGAAATAGCATATTGTGAACCTAGAAATTATTTTTCCAAAAATCACAAGCATCAGATCATGTACCTATAGTTTAAATCTGACTCACTTCCTACCGATTCAGCAGGAATTTGTCTTTTCACAAGGGATGGACGGAAAGGTTTAAGATAGCCTGGTTAGGACATTGTCCATACAAGGTGGCCTAGTATTTTTGAAAAATGGGCGGTACCATTTTGAAACTTTCATTTGGTCGTTGCTTCACAAAACACCCCGTTTTATCACTTGGAAAATGAAAAATGACGTTTTGTTGCGATGAAAAGGAAAACTTCCTCCTATAACATTGTTCGCATCCCATAATACACATATGTGCACAATATGAGCATATTATCACAAACTATGCCGTTATTTTAGCCATAACATTGGTTGTTTCGCCTGAAAGCCATAAAACCTCGAACATGATAGGTTATTTCTGTGAAGGTTTTTTAGATGCAATCAATATACCAAGTTTGATATTTTTTCTTGTAAATATGTCACATAATATGACACCACGTGAAGATTTTACATTGTTTGGATCGTTTTTGAATTTTTATGCCTGTTTTAAACTATGATCAAAACGGTGGTCATGAAGATTCTTAGTTCGGGGTTGAGCCTCGCTAAACTTGTAGTGCATATCTGGTGAAATACCATATTGTGAACCTAAAAATATTTTTTCCAAAAAATCATAAGCATCAGATAATGTACCTGTAGTTCAAATCTGACCCACTTCCTAGCGATTCAGTAGGAATTTGTCTTTTTCACGAGGGATGGATGAAAAGGTTTAAGATAACCCGGTTAGGGCATTGTCCATGCAAGGTGGTCTAGCATTTTTGAAAAATGGGGTGGTACCATTTTGAATCTTTCATTTGATGGTTGTTTGATGTCTACGCACTTCTATTCTTGTAGACAGTTGTTGGGCCTTCAAGTGTAGAGGTTTGTAGAACAACATCAAGTTTTCCCTTAAGTGGATCACCCAAGGTTTATCGAACTCAGGAAGGAAGTGGTCAAAGGTATCCCCTCTCAAGCAATCCTGCAATCAAGATACAAGAAGTCTCTTGTGTCCCCAACACACCCAATACACTTGTCAGGTGTATAGGTTCACTAGTTCAGCGAAGAGATAGTGAAATACAAGTGGTATGGATAAAAGATAACGGTGCCAAAAAATAGCTTGATGGCGTGGAAGAGACTAAAGACAAACTAAAATAAAGATGGAAGCAAGCAAACATGTAACAGATCTAGTTGTAAACGGTGTTTCAATGTTTAGAAACAAGGCCTAGGGATCATACTTTCACTAGTGAATACTCTCATATAAATATCTTCTCTTTATGATACTACTCTTAACTACTCTCCGGTTGGACACTCTAATCCATGGTAGGGCTATAACAACACTCCTCAAAGTTCGCTTTCCCCATCTAGGTAACCCCACACTGTCACCTTGAGCTCTAGATGGTTCCAACAAACACCACAATTTCATAAAAACATCCAACTCCAAATATAACTCATAATAAGTATTTGTAATCTCTAGCCTAAGTGCCACCATGGTTTGCACGCTGTCACTTTTACACACATGGGGAGAGCCAAAGATTAAAGCACTTGAGTAGCAAGGTAGATCTACTTGATTACAAATCTCATGATCACAATATGATCATGCATAGAGAGAGAGATAAACATATATCTACCGGTAGAACCCTTAGCCTTGAGGAAGAACTACTCCCTCATCATCATGAGAATCAGCAACGGCGATGGAGATGGTGGTGGAGCTCGATGGAGATGGCTCGGGGGCACTTCCCCATCCCGGCAGGGTGCCAGAACAGAGACTTTCTGTCCCCCGACTCTCCCCTTCGGTGGTGGCGGCGCCATGGAACTTTTTTGTGGCTGGAGGCTGTTCGATTTAGGGTTTATGCATCGGGAGGCTTCTTATAGGCGAAGAGGTAAGGTCGGTGGGCGGCCAGGGGGCCCACACCATGCCCTGGCACGGCCTAGGGCTGCCCGCGCTAAGGGGGGTGTGGCCGCCCTGTGGCCCCTCTCCGTCTCGTCTTCTGGCTCCGTGAGTCTTCAGGTAAAATATCGACCTTGGCTTTTGTCCGGTCCAATTTCGAGAATATTCATTTTCTGACTTTCCTAAAACCAAAAACAGCAGAAAACAGGCAACTGACACTGCGGCATCTTGTTAATAGGTTAGTCCAAAAAAGTGTATAAAAAAGACTCCAAAGTGTAGACAAAACATAAGAAAGTAGATAAAAACCAAGCATGAAACATCAAAAATTATAGATACGTTTGCAACATATCATTGTTTTATAAAACACCCATTTTTTACACTTGGAAAATGAAAAATATGTTTTACAAAACTATATGTAATATTTTTATATGTTATTCCACAAAAATATTTAATATTTTTATATGTTATTCAACAAAAATATTTAATATTTGAGTTTCTGCAAATTTAGATATATTATATGTATATTTCTGAATTAGAATGATTTAGTTATGATTTTTCTAAGATTAATATTATAAAAAAGAAAAATAGCTAAGTCTGTGTAGGTATTGAAACCTACCGATGGCTTTGGCGTCGGTGTAGGTTAGAAGCCGACGTACCACCGTCACGTCTAATCCCTACCCAACGGTTGTCGTCGGTCTATCCCGCCCTACACCAACGACAAATCTGGACCAACGGCAAGTTTGCTCGGCTATCCATCTCGAGGTCTACGCTGACAGCTCAGACAAATAGCCTTTGGCCGTGGGCGTCTATCCCTTCACCCGTAGTGAGTTTCCAGCGAAGGTTTCAATCATCACAGCTACCCACAATTGGCAAGGGTGTGTCATTGTTGAAACGACGCAAAATATATGGGGCAGATGAAATCATCCACTCCGTACCAAAAGAATGTACTAAGTGTATATTAACAGGAGCAGTATCTCATGACAAACACCTACAAATCATTGCCCAGAATCTGAGCAATTTATATATATTCTCTTATTACTATGCACTTCCTGGTCAATCGCAGAGATGAATGAACTAAAAAAACATGGGCAAAATAAGACGATATTTTGCATCTCCATTGTTAGGTGCAGCCATATATATTAGGGAAACGATACTAGTCCCTCGGGGGATCGAACGAAACGATCCCCCGGGTTCTTCATCCCGCACAACCGCACGTGGTAGGCCCGAGAAAACTGCGCACCTCACATCTCTCTATATTTATCCTCTCTCTCTTCGAACACGCCACGCGAGCCGCCGCCCAAGCTCCTTTGCCATGCGCCTCTCTGCTACGCCGCCTCGCCGCAGCAGCCCCACGTCGACGCCCCTCTCCGCCTCGCCGCTACAGCCCGCGCTGCCGCTGTACCTCGTCGGAGCGCCGCGCCTCCCTGCACTTCGCCGGAGCGACGCCCCCAGGACACGTCGATGCGTAGCTCCCTGCAGGTCCTCCAAGGCATCGCCAGATCTCCGCTGCCGCCAACTCCCTTGCACGTCGCCGGCCCTTACATCTCCGGCGAGGTCTTATCATGGCCTTGAGTTCTGCTACATGTGACCAGTGGCGTTGCTACGTGTGGTGTCGATGTTTGCTACATGCAGCCAGCGGTGTTGCTACCGTGACTGGACGGCGGTGCTACAAACGTCCTCGTGTTTTGCTACATGAGGCGGGTGGGGGTGCTACAAACGGCCACGGGTTTTGCTACAAGGTCTCCGGCGAGATCTCCGGTGAAGTCTCCAACGAGATCGAATTTGCTACAATAGGATATTTTCTTTTGTTATATATGTTTTATTGTTTTGCTACAATAGCATAACGTTTTTGCTACACGGTCTCCGATGAAAGTCTCCGGTGAGGTCGGATCTGGTACATTAGTTAATTTTTTTTGCTACATGGTCTCCAGCGAGGCATCCGGCGAACTCTTCGGCGAGATCTAGTCTGTCTATTCTTTTTTTAGACCGAACCGTTTTCTGCTACATGTACTATTTGTAGTAAAAGTGGGTCGGTTGGATCAAAAGCGGGATTACAAGCTGGTTTTGGAAACACCGGGGACCCAGGGATCGGGGCAATTATCCCCGGAGCCCTATATATTACCGCTCCGGTCAAAATTAAGTGACTTGATATGCATGTACAGACATCGTTATCTAGAAGAAAACTAAGTCACTATATTTGGGGACAGGGGAGTACTAAAATTCTAAGAACCACCTCATTACATAAGCCTAGAAACCATGAACCACCATTGCTATAACACTCAACATCGAGCGCACGCTCAGCTAACGCCGCAAGGACATGGCCCGCAAGGACATGGCCGAGAGCTCGACTACGACAGAAGGGCAGCTTCGTCTTAGATGGCAGAAGCCGTCGGTGGCCATGACCGCCCTCAGAATCGCCGGCGGGGCGAGAAAACTGAAGCAGGCCTTCTTCAGCCCCTCACAGTGGTGCTGCTCGGCTAGCGCCAAGATAGTCGCCGCCGAGCCCACGTCGATGTACTTGCACAGCTTCTTCTCGCAAACCAGCTTCAGCCGCTCCATGCCGTACCTGTCCGCCGCGACGAGCAGGTGCTGGCATGTCGCGTTCGCGTCTTCGTCCTCCCTTCTCATCTGTGGCAACGAGCCGGTGTACGCGAAACGGAGCAGCATCTTGAACACCTCCACCTCCATGTCTTCCACGCGCACGACGACGCCGGAGGCGGAGTTGTCCTCCTTCATCGGTCCGAGGAACTCAGCGGCAAAGACCGACGAGCGGGCCGCCAGAACAGACCGGTGCGCGGCGACGGTCTCGCCGCCGACCTCGAACACCACGTCGGCGCCCTTCTCGGTCTCGAAGAGCTCGCCCAGATGCCGGCGTAAGTCGCATGGGGGCACGGAGACGAAGTCCGCCGCGCGGCAGCCATGCACGACGACGATGTCGCAGCGGACGGTGAACGAATCGTTCCTCAGATGCCCGGAGCTCTCCAGTACCTCCTTTTTGGCGAAGGTTTCGTGGTACCATCCGTACTCAGAGGTGAATTCGTCAACCGAATTCGATGGCAGCCCCAACACTTGCTCCCGCTCCTCCTCCTCGTCGGCGAAGCAGAAGTCCCACTGCGCCTTCACCACCGTCGTCTCGACATCTTCGTCGAGGAATAAGACGAGGTTTATGTATTCCGCGACCTCGGAGCTTATGCCGTTGGGGTAGTACCAGATGCGCCACCGATGGCCGCCGATGGTGAACGGGCCGGACCTGACGTACTCTCCCGTGGGAAGGCCCTTGGTGCGCGAGTACCCGCGGATCGTGAGTAGGTGGTGTCCGCTCGACGCGTCGGCCACGATGGTGGACCCCGACCACGACATTGCCGACCTTCCCCGCGGAATTTGAAGCTGGCAACTCTCCTAGATTGGGGTTTTGCGCAGCCAACCAATCTGCGTCATCTAAAGGCGGCGGGTTTGAAAGCGGAACCACAAGGGACTCTCCGAAATCGAAAAACGAATACGGAAAGAGATCAACCGAGATAGTAGTACTCCCCCTCTGTACGGGTTTATTAGGCTAACACACTTTTTAAGAAAAATATTTGACTATAAATTTGATCAACAAAATATAAACCATATATCACAAAAACTATATCACTACATAGGTCTTTCAAATATGAATCCAAAGGTATAAGTTTTGCAATATATAGTTTATGTTCTATTGATCAATTTTATGGTCAATTTTTTCTTGAACTTGGTGTTAGCCTAATAAACCAGTACGAGAGACTACATACTCCCTCCGGTTCATATTAATGGCCTCAACTTTGTCTAAATTCGTATCTAGACAAACTAGAGACTATTAATATGGACCCGGGAGTAGTAAAACGAATATCCCATTTATCAGGACACACTAGCACTAGCAGTGGGCATGTCCAACGCGGGGCTCTTACATGGGCGCTTAAATAGAGCAAAAGAAATGTTACGGATAAGGGCTCAAGTTTCGAACTAGAAACACTAATTTCAAGCGCTAAAACAGAGGAGATTGAGTTGGTTTTGTAGGCAAAACAAATCGAGCGCCCGATGTCTGTTTTAGTAGCGACGCTAGCCAAGTTCCCGGGATCGGCTAGGAATAAGGAGACCAGGAAATTCATCTTAGCGCCTGCCATGTACATACCCTAATACTCCCCACTGGGTCCATAATGTCATAGTAGCCTACAAGTTTAGGGAGTGCCTAGATCTGAGTCGTCTGAGAACTTACGTCTAAGTCGGCAGGCGTCATCCTACTATTTGTGCTAATTCTCTGTTGCATAGTTATAACTTATAAAAATTTGTACTAGTTTTCAGTTGTAACTTATTATATTATTACTTAAAACCTAGTTATAACTCATGTGTAACTCTCACATTGTACAAATTACGAGATAAATCTAATGGTAAGAAGATGACCGAGACATAAGAAGTTCTTGTGCGTCTGAGAACTATCAAATCCGTTAAGTTTATTGGCTGGAGCAAATTTCTCTGAACACCCGTACATGTATATCCTACATGGAAATTAGTGAAAGTTTGCACCAGCAAGTTTCAAAAAAATATTAAAATAGTCAAGGAAAATGCAAAAACATGTAAAAACAGACAACTATAAGCATTTATTTCATCTTTGGAATTTATGTACTCTCTCTCATCCAAATTAATGGACTGAGATTTGTCCATTAATTTGGATCGGAGTGAGTATATGATTTTTCGCCAAGTTATAAATTTCTATTTCACATGAGGCTAATAACGTATTACGATTTTCTATATACGTTTGATGTTCACGCTCTCTGCTCCATTCTGCCTCCCAGCTTCCCAAATGCTCCATTTTTCCTCTACGAGATCGATTTGTTGGTCAGAAAAGAGGGAAGAGGACACCGCGATCCGCCCCGAATATCCACCCTTATAGTTGTTATCATGTCTGATGGCTATATATATGATGTGCATAGGGCTTCTCATCGAGTAGTAGAGCTATCTTTGGAGACTGTTGTCTTCCTTTTGTTGTTAGCACCCTCATTGTTGGCCTCGGTGTTGATGGATCTAAACACATATGTGTCAATAATCACGTGGTTCATGTCGTAGTGCTGCCCGGGAGCTTATCTCTTTCCTTTTTAATTAATATGTGCCTATATGCTCTGATATAGCCGGATTTGGTCCAAATCTTGTTGCCCTCGTTGTTCCCTATTAAATTATATGTTTCCCTCTTTGACCCGGGGAAGTTTTTTGAGCAGTTGATCTAGCCAAGTTGTTCTAGTGTAGGGCTACATGCATATCATTTCCTCTTCATGCTCTTAAACTTGTTCACAAGATCACTTAACTGGATATCCCACTTGCTCGGAGGTCTCATCCATCCTCATGGGGAAGGTATAAACTTCATCCTTACCTTCTCAAAGTTGGATCCTTTGAGATGCTTTCATCTCCCTCGTGAATATTTTTAAGGGAATCACATGTTTCCTTGGCGGCCGTGCAAAGTTTTGTGCGGATGTAGAGATCATTTGACATGTTCTTGCAAAGAATGGACTTCGCTTACATATTGAGTTGATGTGTGATAATCTCACGAGGCATTTGATTGGGACACTAGAGCCAAAAAAAAAAACCTCCGGTGGCTAACCTCACAGAAATAAGGACGGAATTGCGGTGCTCATGCTAAAGGAAACATGAACATGATCCTTCTGAGTCGATGCCACCGCTAGAAAATAAGAGTCGATGCCACCGCTAGAAGGCGATGGCACTCTTACGAGACCGTATTTACCGCACGTACGTTGCCCCCCCCCCCCCCCCCCCCCCCCCCCGCATCATATGTGTCTCACGATTGCACTTAAGCCCTCTCAGAAAGTTGGAAACAATCTGAGCTCCGACTGACAGTAAAACTTGTATATTTCTTGACTAGATATGATGAAATTTGTATGTATTTTCAAATTTTTGTTAATTTTTCTACTATTAATTTGGTTGTTGTCATATTTCTTCTACGGTTGCTATTGAATCGTGTATGAGTTTTCGAGATTCAAAGCAGTTTTAGATTTCTAATACAATCTATGAATCTAGACTAAGGTGGAATGGTCCTCCTATAAAATAGTTTGCACGGACCTCTAACAAATCAATGGTAATGATGATGCTGGGGGCCCAACGTACGTGTGGTGTTGTATTTCCGCACTCTTACAACTACTCCCTCTGTACCTAAATATAAGATGTTGGCGTGTCGACATATAAATTTTTTCATGTACAAAAAATCACGCATCTTTATTTTGCCCCGCACAGTTCGGTCGTGTGTTGGCGTGTCACTCTCTTCCCCTCCCGTATCACTCTCTCTCCCTCCCGTACTGCACCGCATGCTCTCCATGGAGTCGTCACCCATGTGATCGCTCCTCCACACGGCCCGTGTCACCACTGCCCCTTCCCTCCCCACTACCGACACCTTAGTGTCGCTCCCCACCACCGTCCCTCCCCTCCATGAACTTAACCAAGACACAATCACACAACCAAGATCTGCACAGGGGAGCTCAATCCGGCGACCATGGCTGTGGAACTGATGGGATGCTATACCCCCACCGCGCAGACGACTAGCTCACCATCCAGGAGGTTGTCGCTGTCCTCCCCACCACCGCCTTGCTTCCCCCCACCCCGATTCCTCCCGCACCCACCCACACCAGATAGTTGGAGGTCAAAGAATACAGTTTGATGCGCCGGTGCTGGATTCTTGTGCGGCGGTGCTGCATCCATGTGCATGGGCGCTGATCTGCGATCCCGAGCCCCTATATCGCCATCTTCTCCAACCCAATATCCTCTGCCTCTGCACCATGTGCCTGCAACCATTTCCTATACAATGCACTATCTCTTATCGCCATTTTTTGTGGCAGTTGTAGTCTCAGAATATGAATGGTGGGTGCAGGGGTGGTCTTCGTGGACATGGACGGGAAGCATTTCAGGAACATCCAAAATTGGCTAAGGGACGGTTCCATCCCCGCGCTCTCCGAGTCCGATGGGACACAAACCAATCTGTTGCTAGGCGTCGCTAGGGGGAAGACAATGGTGCACCTGCATGTTTCTTCTCGTGGATGTTTTACTCCAAGACATGAGGTGCGTTCCTATTTCCACATATCCATTCATGTACTCTTAGACTGAATCTGGTCATCTAATCTAGGGCTGCATTCTAATCAGTAGGACATTTCTTTCTTAGACCGATTTTTTCTTAGACTAAAACTTAAGTGATTTTCTGATGCACTGATATGTTTTATTAAACCAAATTTTTCATTCATTGAGTTAAATTGCATGCACTGAAGTTGTAGTACTCCATACATTTTTAGAATGTTGATGTTCCTACATGTCGACATGTCAAATGATAATATCGACGTGTCAATATTTTTACTATATATTCAATTCGTGGATTCAGGTACCAATTCAAGTGCCTAATCAAATGGAACCCTTATGGATTTGCTAGTTGATAAGGTAAATATCCAGCCCACTAAATGCTAGGCAGAATGAGGATAAGGGCCTCCAAAAAATTTCTTCTCGTTCTATGAACTTTAAGGTGTATGAAGTCTCATAGTTAACTCTTGCAGTGCAACGATAGAGACTCCATTTTACTTAGCTTGATTTAATTTAGGCCAGAGGCAAACCTAAGTCAAGGTAATCCTCCTTTGAAACACTTTGGTATTGCTCCTAGATAGATCATAATACAAATAATCAATCAGAGCACAGGGAGCCATCTTTTTCGAGAATGCCGCCACTCGGATTCGAACTGAGATGCTTGAGCACTACTTCCTAAGAGCAGCATGTCTACCAATTTCACCATGGCGGAGAAATTGGATTGTACATCTTTCATCTTTTTGATTTTGATATCGATTTTGACTCAAACACTATAGTGGAAGTGTGTTGAATCAAGAGTAGATAGTAAGTGTCTTTATTATGGTCGTTTCATTCTGTCCCCACTTAAAAAAGGTCAAGCGGACACCATCGGTAATGCTATTTTTTCCACATTGTTAGTAGTTGTGCATCCATATATGCAACAACAAATATGTTCATACCAATCTTTAAAGCTTGATGTTATCAGTGACCATAGTTTGATGGTGGACCTTTCTCTGAACAGATTGTGCTCTTTGTAATTATCAACTCTAGAAAGGAGTATTGGCCATGTTAATGCTATTTGGATCCCATGACAAACCTCCTTGTTAGAGTTGTATTGCCATTTCGACTAGTGCAGGTTAATTATGACTAGGTTATAGTAGTTGCATTACTTTTTTATTAGGAAAATAGTAGGTAAATTTTGGTGATGTATGCCATGCTATAGAAAATATCACAGATAACATCCTGCAATTATTACTTGATTCTCATTTTGGAAGAATAGTAGCATCATAATTTGAATGTTTCATGCTACTCCATTGTTTTTTCTGTATGTACAAAAATTTGATCTCTGATTTGTTCTTTAGAAAGCATGTTTAAGAATATTTGAGAATTTTAGATAAGTGGAGTTTGAGAAAACTCAGCCATGATGGAAATGCTGAGAAGCGGTTATTTTACTCCACATTATGGATGATTTGTTCATCGGTAGGCTAGAATTTTTTTTTCTTCCTCACAATAATATGAATTTGCTTGCTTTTGCGCTTGCATATTTTTCGCTTGCTTCCACTTTCTTTGCCTCTTTTTCACTTGTTGCTTGTTCGCTTGCATCATTTTTTCTTGACGCTTGTTCACTTGCATCTTGCACTTGCTACTTCTCCATTTACCTCTTATTCCTCTTGATTCAGGTCACTTGCCGCTTCTTTGCTTGCATATTTTTTACTTGTCGCTTGTTCACTTTCATCTTGCACTTGCTTCTTCTTCCTTTACCTCCTGTTCTCTTGCTTCATGTAACTTTCTGCTTTTTTGTTTGCATATTTTTTACTTGCCAGTTGTTCACTTGCATCTTGCATCTGCTTCTTCTTCCTTTGCCTCTTGTTCCCTTACTTCGTGTCACTTGCCGCTTCTTTGTTTTCATCTTTTTCACTTGCCACTTGTTCACTTGCATCTTGCACTTGCTTCTTCTTCATTTGCCTCTTATTCCCTTGCTTTTTGTCACTTGTCGCTTCTTTGCTTGCATCTTTTTCACTTGCCGCTTGTTGATACATTGCAAATGTATCTATAATTTTTGATGTTCCATGCTTGGTTTTACCCACTTTCTTGTGTTTTGTTCCAACTTTGGAGTACTTTTCATATGATTCCTTGGACTAACCTACTAACAAGAGCCACAGTGTCAGCTGCCTGTTTTCTGCTGTTTTTGGTTCCAGGAAAGTCAGAAAATGAATATTCTCGGAATTGGACGGGACAAAAGCCAAAGTGCCTATTTTTCCGGAAGGGATCAAGTGCCAGAATACGAGACGGAGAAGGGCCAGGGGCCGGCCACACCACCTGGCCGCGTGGCCTGGATGGGCCCGCGCCAGGGGGTGGTGTGGTGGCTCCCAGCACCCCCTCGACCTCTCCTTCCGCCTATAAGTTGCCCTCGGGACAAAAACCGTAAGTACCCGATCAAAAATCCACGAAAGAGTCTGTACCCGCCGTCATCTCCATCCCTAGATCGGGAGGGATCTGAAGCTCTTCTCGGCACCCTGCCGGAGAGGGGAATTCACCCTGGAGGCCTTCTTCATCACCATGCAAGCCTCCGGTGTGATGCGTGAGTAGTTCATCCTTGGACTACGGATCCATGTAGTAGCTAGATGGCTGGTTTCTCCTCCTTTGTGCTTTCATGTTTAGATCTTGTGAGCTCCGTTCATGATCAAGATCATCTATTTGTAATTCATACATGTTGTGTTTGCGGGGATCCGATGGATATTGAGATGCTATTTCAGATTGATTATTGATTCTATCATGTCTTTGTTATTTGAGATCTTGCATGCTTTCCGTTGTTAGTAGCTATCTTGGCCAAGTAGATGCTAGCAACTCCAAGAGTTAGTATTTATGCTCGATAGTGGGTTCATGCCTCTGGTAATCTGGGGAAGTGATAGAAATCTCTAAGGTACTAGATGTGTTGTTGCTACTAGGGAGAAAACAACAATCCTTTGTTCATAGAACAATCGTATTGTTTACTTTACACGCAGTTCGTAAAGCAATAATCTGTTGCTTGCAACTTAATACTGGAGGGGGTTCGGATAATAACCTGAAGGTGGATTATTATTCATAGATGCAGTTGGATGGCGGTCTATGTATTATGTTGTAATGCCCAATCAAGTCTCAAAGGAGTCAAGATGATTAGTATATGCATGTATTGCTTTCTCGGTGTTTGCCAATTGCCCCGCTCTGTAATTTGTTCACCCAGCATGTTATCTATCTTAGGGAGAGCCACCTCTAGTGAACTATGGTTCTCGGTCCTTTTTCTTTACATACAATCTATAAATTGTTTCTGCTTTGTGTTTACTTTCTGCAAACTTTTACTTATTTCCATTCGATACGTTTAATTCTTTGTTTCCTGCAAAACACGGTGAGATTGACAACCTCATCGCAAGTTGGGGACAAAGTTCCGTGGTTATGTTGTGTAGGTCTCCACGTTGCTACTAGCACCGGTAGTGCGCCCTGCCAAAGCTCAGCTAGTAACACCTTTGGGTGTTTCCTTGCTCCTACTAGTTCGATTAAACCTTGGTTTCATAACTGAGGGAAAACTTACTGTTGTGCTCATCGTGTTGGAATTATGCCCTAGAGGCAATAATAAAGATGTTATTATTATAATTCTTGTTCATGATAATGTTTGTATTCCATGATAGAATTGTATTAAGCGGAAACTTTAATACTTGTGTGGTTTGTGAACAACACCGTGTCCCTAGTACGCCTCTATGGACTAGCTCATTGATCAATGATGGTTAAGGTTTCCTAACCATAGACATGAGTTGTCAATTGATAATGAGATCATATCATTGGGAGAATGATATGGTGGACAGACCCAAACTAAGCGAAGCAATTAGATCGTGTCATTGTGTTCATCTTTGCGAAGCTTTTCCTATGTCAAATATTGTATTCCTTAGACCATGAGATAATACAACTCCCTGGTATCGGAAGAAAGCTTTGAGGTCATCAAACGTCATCCTATGAGAGGGTGATCATAAAGGTGTCTCTCAGGTGGTCGGAAAGTATCTGTTGGGTTGTATGTATCGAGATGGGATTTGTCCCTCCCAAGTTGGAGAGATATACTTCGGGCCCACTCGGTAATCGATATCAACACCGCTTGCAAGCATGTGGTTAAGGAGTTAATCACAAAGTGATATCGGATTACGGAACGAGTAAAGTACTTGTTGTGAACGAGATTGAACTAGGTATGACGATACCGACGATCGAATCTCGGGCAAGTAAAATATCGCGAGACGAAGGGAATATATATATGGGATTGATTGAATCCTGGCATCGTGGTTCATCCGATATGATCATCGATGAATGTGTGGGAGTCAATATGGGTGCCCAGACCCCGCTGTTGATTATTGATAGAAGATCATGTCTGCATATTCTCGAACCCGCAGGGTCACACACTTAACGTGTCTCGACGCTAGGATAGATTGGATAATTGGTTTATGAATTTTTGTTCAGAGTGTCGGATGGGATCCGGGACATCACGAGAGGTTCCGAAATGGTCGGGAGAATAAGATTCATATAAGGCAGTGCAGTTTTTGGAGTTCGGAATTGTTCCGGATTAATCGGTATTGTACCGGAAGCTTCTAGAACCTTCCGGAAGGGGGCCAACGTGGTCCCACCTTCTGGGAGGGGGCATGGGCCTATGAGGGATTGTCCTGGCCGCATTGGGCCAGGGGCACAAGGCCCCATAGGGCCCAGCCGATTCTAGATAGATTTAACTCGTTTAAATCTAGGGATAGAATTTCTAGATAAGGGGAGAGTTTAAATCGTTTAAACTAGAGATAGGCTTGGAGGAGGGGCTAGGGCTGGCCGCCGCCACCCCCTCTATATATAGAGGGCTGGTGCTCCCCCTCCCCCCCAACACACATCTCCCTCCAAGCCCTAGTAGCCCTGCTGCCTTCCTCTCTCCCTCCCGACTGTTTGTAGGCGAAGCCCTGCAGCAGAAATTCTCCACCATATACACCACGCCGTCGTGCTGTAGATCCAATCCATCTCTCCACCATACTTGCTGGTCCGAGGAAGGAGGAGACGTCGAGGTGCCGCACGTGTGCATCTCACGGAGGCACCGCCACTTGTGGTGCTAGATCGGATCGGATCGCGAGGAGGAGAAGCGAGTACGACTACATCACCCACGTTCCGACGAACGTTCCGCTGTGCGAATCTTCAAGGGTATGAAGATCTAATCCAATCTCTCTCGTTGTTTGCATCTCCTAGATTAGATCTTGGCTTTCCCTCTGTTCGCTTCCGTAGAAAATTTTGATTTACTATGCTGCGAAACCCTTCAGTGGTATCAGAGCTAGATCTATGCGTAGATGTGATTCACGAGTAGAACGCAACATGGTTGTTGCGGGCGTTGATGTTTTCTGTTGCAAGCCTCTTGTTTGTGTTCTTCTTATGATGCGGGATAGTGAGATTGAAGCGGTCCAGGCCAACCTTACGCGACGTCGTTCGCGAGACCGGCTCCGCACTTGACGTGTGGCTTGTACCACACATGCGGCTGGTGGATGTCAGTTTCTCTCACTATAGTTGTCATGGTATTAACACCGGAGTTTGGCAACCATAATATCACCGTTGTGGCTTTCCGTAGGTAAGAATCGTTCTTAGCATCTACTCCCATAAGCCACGTAAAACATGCAACAACAAAGTAGAGGCGTCTAACTTGTTTTTGCAGGGAGTGTTTTCAGTGATATGGTATGGCCCAAGATGTGATGTGTATAATGTATGCGATGATCATGTTTTGTAATGTTTCACGACTTGCATGTCGATGAGTACACAACCGGCAGGAGCCATATGGTTGTCTTTATAATTGTGTATGACCTGCGAGTCAACTTCTTATAAGCCATGTAATAGCTTTACTTTATCGCTAAGTAGTTAGCAATAGTTGTAGTTGCTATTCGTGGTGGAGGCAATCATGGTGGAGTGATGGAGATCATGCCGGAACGCACAAGATGGAGATCATTGCGCGAAGATTGGCTATACCATGTCACATAAAGTTATATGCATGTGATGTTTATCCTTTTATGTATCTTATTATGCTTAGGTAACCCCCCTGCTGCAACTGCGTCGGCTGATGAGAAAGCTGTCTATCAGTCGCGCAAAGATGATTATGGTGTGATTAAGAGCACCATGTTGTTTGCTATGGAACCGGAACTTCAAAATCGTTTTGAAAACTATCCCGGGCCCTTTGAGATTCTCGAAGAGTTGAAAACCATGTTTCAGACTCAGGCCCGTTCTGAGAGATATGAGATCTCCGAGAAGTTCTTTAACTGCAAGATGGAGGAAGGGAGTTCCGTTAGTGAGCACGCCATTAAGATGTCGGGCTACACTCAACGCCTTGAGCAACTGGACTGCAAGATTCCAGAGGAGCTCAAGATTGACAGGGTTCTGCAATCACTCCCTCCCAGCTACAAAAGTTTTGTAGTGACTCATAATCAGATTGGTTCCACTGATACGATCACCGAGCTCTTCGCAAAGCTGAAGGCTGCGGAGGTGGACATCAAGAAGGATAATCATGTGTTGATGGTCAACAAGCCCTCCTTTAAGAAAGGTAAAGGTGCAAAGAAGCCCTTCAAGAAAGGAGGCGGCAAACGCGTTGCCCCTGCTGAGAAGAAGCTCAAGTCTGGACCCAAGCCGGAAACTGAGTGCTTCTATTGCAAGGACAAGGGTCACTGGAAGCGCAACTGTCCGAAGTACTTAGCGGACAAGAAGGCTGGCACCATCAAAGGTATATTTGATATACATGTTATTGATGTTTTCCTTACTAGCCCTCGTTGTAGTGCCTGGGTATTTGGTACCGGTTCAGTTGCTAATATTTGTAACTCGAAACAGGAGCTACGGAATAGACGGCGGCTTGCGAGGGATGAGGTGACGATGCGCGTTGGCAACGGATCAAGAGTTGATGTGATGGCCGTCGGCACGCTCTCCTTAGTTTTACCTTCGGGATTAGTTTTAAACCTTAATAAATGTTATTATGTGCCTGCGTTGAGCATGAACATTATTTCTGGATCGTGTTTATTGCAAGACGGTTATTCATTTAAATCGGAGAATAATGGTTGTTCTATTTATATGAGTAACATCTTTTATGGTCATGCACCTATTGTGAATGGTTTATTTCTTCTAAATCTCGAAAGGGATGAAACACACATCCATAACATTGAGGCTAAGAGATGCAAAGTAGATAGTGATAATACTACTTATTTGTGGCACTGTCGTCTAGGTCATATTGGTGTAAAGCGCATGAAGAAACTCCATTCTGATGGACTTTTGGAGTCTCTTGGTTTTAAATCATTTGACACATGCGAACCATGCCTCATGGGCAAGATGATCAAAACCCCGTTCTCCGGTATGATGGAGCGAGCAACGGACTTGTTGGAAATCATACATACCGATGTATGCGGACCGATGAGTGTTTCGACGCGCGGTGGATATCGCTATTTTCTCACTTTTACCGATGACTTAGGCAGATATGGGTATATCTATTTAATGAAACATAAATCTGAAACGTTTGAAAAGTTCAAAGAATTTCAGAATGAAGTGGAGAACCATCGTAACAGAAAGATTAAGTTTCTACGATCCGATCGTGGGGGCGAATATTTGAGTTATGGTTTTCTCACGCATCTCAAGGCAAGTGGAATCGTTTCACAACTCACGCCACCCGGAACACCACAGCGCAATGGTGTGTCTGAACGCCGGAATCGAACCCTATTAGATATGGTCCGATCGATGATGTCTCTTACTGATTTGCCGTTATCATTTTGGGGTTATGCATTAGAAACCGCTGCATTCACTTTAAATAGGGCTCCATCTAAATCCGTTGAGACGACACCGTATGAACTGTGGTTTGGTGCTAAACCTAAGTTGTCGTTTCTTAAAGTTTGGGGATGCGAAGCTTACGTCAAGAAGTTGATGCCGGACAAGCTCGAACCCAAAGCGGAGAAATGCGTCTTCATAGGATACCCTAAGGAAACTATTGGGAATACCTTCTATCACAGAACCGAAGGCAAAGTGTTTGTCGCAAAGAACGGTTCCTTTCTTGAGAAGGAGTTTCTCTCGAAAGAAGTGAGTGGGAGGAAAGTAGAGCTAGACGAGGTTATTGAACCTTCTCTTGAATTGGAGAGTAGCACAGCACCTGAAATTGTTCCAGTGCCGCCTGCACCAACAATAGAGGAAGCTAATGACAAGGATCATGAAGCTTCGGACGATGCCGCTACTGAACGTCGCAGGTCGACAAGGTCGCGTGCCCCTCCTGAGTGGTACGGCAACCCTGTCTTGACAGTCTTGTTAGTAGAAGACAGTGAACCTACGAACTATGAGGAAGCGATGATGAGCCCAGACTCTGAGAAATGGCTAGAAGCCATGAAATCCGAATTGGGATCCATGAGCGAAAACCAAGTATGGACTTTGGTGGACCCTCCTAGCGACCGAAAGGCCGTTGAGTGCAAATGGATCTTCAAGAAGAAAACGGACGCGGATGGTAATGTTACCGTCTATAAAGCACGGCTTGTTGCGAAAGGTTTTCGACAAGTTCAAGGTGTTGACTACGATGAGACTTTCTCTCCCGTAGCGATGTTTAAGTCCATTCGGATTTTATTAGCAATTGCTGCGTTTCATGATTATGAAATATGGCAAATGGATGTCAAGACTGCTTTCCTCAATGGCAACATTGATGAAGAGTTGTATATGATGCAACCCGAAGGTTTTGTCGATCCTAAGGATGCTGATAAAGTATGCAAACTTCAGCGTTCCATTTATGGACTGAAGCAAGCATCTCGGAGTTGGAACCTTCGTTTTGATCAAGTGATCAAGAGCTTTGGATTTGTTCCAAATTGCTACGAAGCTTGCATCTACAAGAAAGTGAGTGGGAGCTCGGTGACGTTTCTGGTACTATATGTGGATGACATATTGATTATTGGAAATGACATCAACATGCTTAACGATGTGAAGAGTTATTTGAACAAGTGTTTTTCAATGAAAGACCTAGGTGAAGCTGCTTATATATTGGGCATCAAAATCTATAGAGATAGACAAAGACGCCTGATAGCTTTAAGCCAGAGTACATACCTAGACAAAGTTCTGAAAAGGTTCAGAATGGATAAGGCATTGAAAGGTTCAGTGCCTATGTTGTCAGGTAAGATATTGAGCAAGGCTCAGTGTCCAGCTACGGTAAATGATAGGGAAGCTATGAGCAAAGTGCCTTATGCCTCGGCCATAGGTTCCATCATGTATGCCATGCTGTGTACTAGACCGGATGTGTCCAATGCTCTTAGTTTGACGAGCAGATATCAAAGTGATCCAGGAGTGGAACACTGGACAGCCGTGAAGAACATCCTAAGGTACCTAAATAGGACTAAAGAAATGTTCTTAGTCTATGGGGGTGATGAACAACTCGTCGTAAAAGGTTACGTCGATGCTAGTTTCGACACCGACAAGGATGATTATAAATCTCAGACAGGATACGTGTATATTTTGAATGGAGGAGCTGTGAGCTGGAGAAGCTGCAAGCAAAGCGTGATCGCGGGATCTACAGTAGAAGCGGAATACATGGTTGCTGCAGAAGCATCAAGTGAAGGAGTTTGGATCAGAAACTTCATCACTGAGCTTGGCGTGATTCCAAGTGCATTGGACCCACTGGAGATATTGTGTGACAACACTGGCGCCATAGCACTCGCTAAGGAACCAAGATATCATCCGAAGACCAAGCATATCAACCGCAAGTTTCATATAATCCGAGATTATATAGCAGATGGAGATCTGAAGATCAGCAAAGTACATAGAGATCTGAATGTCGCAGATCCATTGACTAAACCTCTTCCACGTGTAAAACATGATCAGCACCTCAGTGCCATGGGTGTGAGATTGTTGCCAAATGTAAACTAGATTATTGACTCTAGTGCAAGTGGGAGACTGTTGGAATTATGCCCTAGAGGCAATAATAAAGATGTTATTATTATAATTCTTGTTCATGATAATGTTTGTATTCCATGCTAGAATTGTATTAAGCAGAAACTTTAATACTTGTGTGGTTTGTGAACAACACCGTGTCCCTAGTATGCCTCTATGGACTAGCTCATTGATCAATGATGGTTAAGGTTTCCTAACCATAGACATGAGTTGTCAATTGATAATGAGATCATATCATTGGGAGAATGATATGGTGGACAGACCCAAACTAAGCGAAGCAATTAGATCGTGTCATTGTGTTCATCTTTGCGAAGCTTTTCCTATGTCAAATATTGTATTCCTTAGACCATGAGATAATACAACTCCCTGGTATCGGAAGAAAGCTTTGAGGTCATCAAACGTCATCCTATGAGAGGGTGATCATAAAGGTGTCTCTCAGGTGATCGGAAAGTATCTGTTGGGTTGTATGTATCGAGATGGGATTTGTCCCTCCCAAGTCGGAGAGATATACTTCGGGCCCACTCGGTAATCGATATCAACACCGCTTGCAAGCATGTGGTTAAGGAGTTAATCACAAAGTGATATCGGATTACGGAACGAGTAAAGTACTTGCTGTGAACGAGATTGAACTAGGTATGACGATACCGACGATCGAATCTCGGGCAAGTAAAATATCGCGAGACGAAGGGAATATATATATGGGATTGATTGAATCCTGGCATCGTGGTTCATCCAATATGATCATCGATGAACGTGTGGGAGTCAATATGGGTGCCCAGACCCCGCTGTTGATTATTGATAGAAGATCATGTCTGCATATTCTCGAACCCGCAGGGTCACACACTTAACGTGTCTCGACGCTAGGATAGATTGGATAATTGGTTTATGAATTTTTGTTTGGAGTCTCGGATGGGATCCGGGACATCACGAGAGGTTCCGGAATGGTCCGGAGAATAAGATTCATATAAGGCAGTGCAGTTTTTGGAGTTCGGAATTGTTCCGGATTAATCGGTATTATACCGGAAGCTTCTAGAACCTTCCGGAAGGGGGCCAACGTGGTCCCACCTTCCGGGAGGGGGCATGGGCCTATGAGGGAGTGTCCTGGCCGCATTGGGCCAGGGGCACAAGGCCCCATAGGGCCCAGCCGATTCTAGATAGATTTAACTCGTTTAAATCTAGGGATAGAATTTCTAGATAAGGGGAGAGTTTAAATCGTTTAAACTAGAGATAGGCTTGGAGGAGGGGCTAGGGCTGGCCGCCGCCACCCCCTCTATATATAGAGGGCTGGTGCGCCCCCTCCCCCCCAACACACATCTCCCTCCAAGCCCTAGTAGCCCTGCTGCCTTCCTCTCTCCCTCCCGACTGTTTGTAGGCGAAGCCCTGCAGCAGAAATTCTCCACCATATACACCACGCCGTCGTGCTGTAGATACAATCCATCTCTCCACAATACTTGCTGGTCCGAGGAAGGAGGAGACGTCGAGGTGCCGCACGTGTGCATCTCACGGAGGCACCGCCACTTGTGGTGCTAGATCGGATCGGATCGCGAGGAGGAGAAGCGAGTACGACTACATCACCCACGTTCCGACGAACGTTCCGCTGTGCGAATCTTCAAGGGTATGAAGATCTATTCCAATCTCTCTCGTTGTTTGCATCTCCTAGATTAGATCTTGGCTTTCCCTCTGTTCGCTTCCGTAGAAATATTTGATTTACTATGCTGCGAAACCCTTCACATTGTACCTTCCTCTTGGGGTTCCCAACGAGCTCTATGATTGAAAGTCGAGCGCATCAAGATTTTCTGGCGCCGTTGCCGGGGAGTCAAGGACATCTTCACAAGGGGAGTCCCTCATAACCAGTCTATTTACTTTGTTGTTTTTGTTTTGCTTAGTTTCTTTTTTGCTTTGTTTGCTTGTTTTTTTCTTCAAAAAGCCAAAAAAAATAGTTTTACTAGTTTGCTTTCTTATTTGAAAACCCAAAAAAATGACTACTCTTGAAAACACTAAGTTGTGTGACTTCACTAGCACCAACAACAATGATTTTATGAGCACACCTATTGCTCCACCTGTGGCTGAAAATACTTTCTTTGAGATAAAACCTGCTTTGCTCAATCTTGTTATGAGAGAGCAATTTTCTAGTATTGGTAATGAAGATGCTTCTTCCCATCTAAATAACTTTGTTGAACTTTGTGAGATGCAAAAGCATAGGGATATAGATGGTGATATTATTAAGCTGAAATTGTTTCCTTTCTCTTTGAGAGGAAAAGCTAAAGAATGGTTGAATTCCTTAACTAGGAATAGTATTGATTCTTGGACTAAGTGCAAAGATGCTTTTATTGGAAAATACTATCCTCCTGCTAAGATTATATCCATGAGAAGTGAAATAATGAAGTTTAAACAACTTGATAATGAGCATGTTACTCAAGCTTGGGAAAGAATGAAATCTTTGGTAAAGAATTGTCCCACTCATGGACTGACTGCTTGGATGATCATCCAAACTTTTTATGCAGGATTGAACTATTCTTCAAGGAACCTATTGGATTCAGCTGCTGGAGGTACCTTTATGACCATCACTTTGGGTGCTGCAACAAAACATTTGAACAATATGATGGTTAATTATTCTGAATGGCATACTGAGAGAGCTCCACAAGGTAAGAAGGTAAATTCTATTGAGGAAACCTCCTCCTTAAGTGATAAGATTGATATAATTATGTCTATGCTTGTTAATGGGAAAGCCCATATTGATCCAAATAATGTTCCTTTAGCCTCTTTGGTTGCTCAAGAAGAGCAAGTTGATGTGAACTTCATAAGAAATAACAACTTTGGCAACAATGCTTATGGTAATAATGCTTATAGGAACAATTTTGGCAACAACAATTATAAGCCATATCCTCCCAACAATGGTAATGCTTATGGAAATTCTTACAACAATAATAAGAGTGCTCCCTCTCAACTTGAAGTTATGCTTAAAGAGTTTATTAGTAAACAAGCTGCTTTCAATAAAACTATTGAGGAAAAACTCTCTAATGCTGAAAGAAATATAGCATCTTTGGCTGAAGCTCAATCTACTTTGAATAAAATGGCTGCTAAACCTAAAACTAATGAGAATCCCTTTGCAGCTACTAATGCTATACAAGTAAGAATTGATGAAAATGTTAGACTATTAGCTGAATTACATGCTAAGTGGGAAAGAAAAGATGAAATTGCTAGAAACATTAGTGTTTCTACTATCACCACCACTAGTGTTGAGGCTAGCAATAGTTTTACTACTTTAGATGATGAAGTTGATTTTGATCTTGATGGTTGCAATATCTCTGAAGTTATTAAGTTCCTACAAAAGCTTGCTAAAAGTCCTAATGCTAGTTCTATGAACATGGCTTTTACAAAACACATTACCGATGCTCTCATAAAGATTAAAGAAGAAAATATGAAACATAAAGCTTCTATTCCTATAAAGCAAGAAGATGGTTGGGAACCCATCATTAATATGAAAGTGAATGACTTTGATTTCAAAGCTTTGTGTGATCTTGATAGTAGTGTTTCTATTATGCCTAGAAGGATTTATGATATGCTTGATTTGCCTCCTCTTGAAGATTGCTATTTGAATGTCCCACTTGATGATAATGTTAAAAAGAAACTCATGGGGAGTCTTAATGATGTTCTTATTATGGTTAACGATTCCTATGTCCTCGTTGATTTCTATGTTTTGGATGTTGAATACAATGCTTCTTGTCCTATTACTTTGGGAAGACCTTTTCTTATAACTGTTGGTGCCATCATTGATATGAAAGAAGGCACCATTAAATATCAACTCCCAATCAAGAAAGGTATAGAACACTTCCCTAAAAAGAGATAAAAGATTTCTTTTGCTTCTCCTATGAAAACAAAATTTGGTCTTAATGCTTCTTCATTTGAGAACACTTGATTCTTTCTTTGCTTCTTGTGCCTAACTTAAAGGCGTTAAAGAAAAGTACTTGTTGGGAGATAACCAAGAGTTTTAGATGAGTCTTGGAAGTTATTACCTCTGTAATAACCTCTCCTTATCCTTTTTATTTGCTTTTTGTGCCAAGAGTAACCTCTAATGAGAGTGAAGTAATGATTGGGAAAGTTGTTGTCCCGAAACAGATTTTTGTGCTTCACCGTAAAAATTCTTGAGAGAGCTCTATACGCAGGATTGAGCTGTAATTGTTTGTTCTTCTGCCCCAGGTTGTTATCTAACTTTCGTTAGTTCAACGCTTTTTTATTTGAGCAACAGAAGATCTTCGAAAAAATTCGTCTTTACCTGCTGGTCTGTTTTGACAGATTTCTGCCATTTTCTGCATTTGCTTCTTGTTAGTTCCTTCTTGAGTTCCTTTGGGGAATTGAGCTTTTTGAGGGAAGTGATACAGTAGCTAGTGTTCTAATGGAAGTTTATTTGGTGTTAGAACTGAACCTTGAGACTTATTTATCTTAAGTGCACTAATGTTGCTAATGAGATTGTGTGAAGTTTTGTATGAAGGAAAAATTTCAGGTGTATGGAAGGAATGAGTAATGAGATGAAGTATGGACTAAAGCTCAAGCTTGGGGATGCCACGCGTGTCACCCCAAGAAATATCCAAGAAGTACAAGCGTCAAAGCTTGGGGATGCCCAAGGCATCCCCTTCTTCATCAATAAAAATTCCAGGTTTCTTCCAAACGCTTCATTTTTATTGTTTCATGCACAGTTGTGTTTTTCTTGGAGCGTCTTCCTTTTCGTTTTCGTTTTGGTTTTTAGTTTCCTTGGTTTGCTTAGTTTTCTGAATAAGTTTGTTGGACCCCCTCTTTCATACATTGGTTTGGTCTGCAAAAGAGTAGGAAAGTTCATACTTATGTGGTAAAAAGAGCTTGTTTTGACTGTGGCATGTGCTTTGTCATGCCATGCTTGACATTCTTTTGGCTTTATGCTTAGTATTATTTGCTGTAGCATGACTTGTTATAAACAATTGAGATTGCTTAATGTGCCTTGGATGAATCATGCGTTGTTTTAGCATATTAAAGCATAGTATAGAGGTATTCTCCTTTGATGCTTTATTTGGGTTGACTTGGCACATGCTCACACCATGTTATGACTGTCACAAGTCACCATAGCCTTTAAGATCCTTTAGTTTTCAACTTCTAGTATCACTTTATGCTTTGATCAATGATAGTTTGTCGCTCTGCATGATTATGGCCATTATTGCTCTCTTAGTTTGTCGCTCCCAGTCTTTTGCTAGCCTCCACAACAAAGTATGAGTTCCACTCATGCATCCAACTCCCTAAACCAAGTTATTCCAAAGAGTCCACCATACCTACCTACTAGCTTATGCTATTCCAAGTATATTCATGCTTTTGTTTACCTTCCACTTGTTATGAGAAAACTAGTGATTAAAGCTCTCACGAACTTGATGGCACACTTTAATTTATTGCCTCTAATAAACTTGAACCATTGGGTCCTTCTTTGTTGCGTATATGCTTGCGCTTTATAAGTTGAAATTAGCAGAACCATGTTTCATGGGGAACACTTTCAACATTGCACTTGTACTTTGTACCCCGTTGATATCATGTTCTTTTGCTTACGGATCCCGGCGGTGTGAAATAAAAGTGGAACTTGTAAGATCATGGAGTTTGTATGTATGTTAGAGAAACGCCTGGGCCGCTAGCCTAAGCCATGCCTAATCATGGTGGAAACTTGCAGCATCACCATAATGAGCACTCTATGAAGCATCCTCAATAAAAGCCTATGCAAATAGCAAATAAAAAGATCGCTGAGATGCTCATTGTCTGCTTGCCTTGTCATTTTGATTATGGGAAAGCTCCCGTATCATGTGCAAGGGGTACCCCGTTGGCGGTTCTTAATGATACACATATACTTACAATGACAAGAGCTTACTCGTGACTGAAGTTGAGTAGCATGAGGATCGGTCTTCGTAAGTAAGGGGCATGATATTTCGGTTTATAACTTGTCAAGCATATCCTCTTAGTTGTGTCACTTTAACCTTAATCACCATTAGAGAGGCTTATGATAGGGGCAATGAGAGCTGAAAGCTATAAGTACCATAATTTTTGGAAGCTCTTTATGAGACTTGAATCCCTACTTCCTTTTACAAAAGGCCCTTCTTCCACCATTACATTGAGTCTCCACCTTCTATCTTTATGCACCTACTTTGAGAGCATAGTGGCCATTCTTAGTTCTATGTGCATTGTCCCAAGACTAGTTGATTGATGCATAACTTGATATTGCTTGTTTTAAACTATTGTATCTAGTCACTCTTATGAACTTTGAAGGTGTCCTATGCATTTATATTTGCTCCTCTATTGAGGGACAAGCTGAATACTATTATGCTATGTTTTCTTTATGTGAAACAAACAAACGTCTTGCAAAGCATTGTTATTCATGAATCTTTTGTTTGTGCCTTTTCATGTTGCATCATAGTTTCTTTGCTTATTGCTAGAACTTTGTCTTTCATGTTATGATTGAAGTACTATGATCCCAGCTTTGAGTGTTTTGCAAATACTTTGATCAAGTCTTTGATGGTGCATGTTGAAGGGAATATGCCCGAGAGGCAATAATAAAGTGGTTATTATCTTATTCCATGTTTATGATAAATGTTTATTTTACATGCTAGAATTGTATTGATCGGAAACATCAATACATGTGTGTTTAATAAACAAAAAGGGTTCCTAGTTATGCCTCTCTTATAGACTAGCTTGTTGATTAACAAGATGATCAAGGTTTCCTGATCATGGACATTGGATGTTGTTAATAACAAGGTCACACCATTGGTGGAATGATGTGATGAACATTCATCCGAAGTATAGCATTATGATCAAAGTCATTATGTTTATATTGCTATAACATCATACGAAGTAATCTTTATCCTTAGACCATGAGATCATGTTAATTGCTAACACCGGAAGAGTATCTTGATAACATCAAACGTCACACCGTAACAGGGTGACTATAAAGGTGGGTTTAGTGCTACGAAGGTGTTATGTTGAGGCTCATGGATCAAGAGTGGGATTTGTCCATCCCGATGACGGATAGATATACTCTGGGCCCTCTCGGTGATATCACATTGAAATAGCTTGCAAGCAAGTGATGTGATCACTAGAATGTTATATCACGGGAACGAGAAAAGAGTGCATGTCGGTAACGAGATCAAACTAGGTATGGAGATACCGATGATCGAATCTCGGACATGTAATGTATCGCAGGACAAAGGTATTTAGTTACTAGCGTTAAAGGTTCTCACGATCATAGAAGTCATCATTGAATGTGTAGGAGTCAGTATGGATCTCCAGGTCCCGCTGCTGATTATTGATAGGAGAGGGGTCTCGATCATGTCTGCATTATTCGCGAACCGTAGGGTGACACACTTAAGGGATACCGACACCATTTGGAGCAAATATGTTTCAGATAAAGATTTAAGAAAGCGCTGGAATTATTTCAATAGACATCGAAACTATTTCGGGTGAAATTGCTGAAATTGGTTCTGCATGTAATATTGAAATGTTGCAGGGGGGTTTTATGTGAATGTTTGTTAATTAAAGTAATTAACAAAATTCTGAATAAAAATAATAAAAGTGTTTTATTAAATGAGAGAGCATTAAATTTGGAGAAATTTAATGCATTTAAAGTGGAGACTTTAAAAGAGAATGTGAAGGGGCATTTTAATGTGGAGGGGTTACCACCACATGAAAGGAGGAGGTGAAGGGTCACCCCCTCCATGCGCCGGCCATGAAGGAGGGGCACCCCCCTCCTCCTATAAAAGTCCACCCCCACCTCACTTCTCACTCACACCTCCTTGTGAAGGATCTCTCTCCCCCTCTAGTATTATTCCCCCATGGTCTCGGATTAGCGAGATACATGTTCTCGTTGGCTTTATCTGGAAAGGAGTTGCTGCTTCCGCTGCTTTGCTGGAGCGAGGGACGGAGGTTGTCGGGGTACCGGACGTGTGTGCGATCACGAATGCGCCGCTGCTTTGCGGTGCTGGACTTGGTGGTGCTGGAGCTGGATCTAATGGACGTGTTGGAGCCGGACCTGTTGGACTTCATCACGATCTTGAGATCGGCAAGTGTACGACTACATCAACCACGAGTTCCTACTCGTTAACAAAGCTCGTTGTCTACGAGGGTAAGTTCTCGTTGGATGTATGTCCACCCGTTGCTTTGTACCTAGTAGATAGATCTTGGCGTGTAGTTCACACCGTAGGAAAAATTTTGTTTTCTATGCTGCGGACACAACACATGTCACCTAAAAAATTATTCTTTCTTTTTATCACTTACCTACTCGAGGACGAGCAGGAGTTAAGCTTGGGGATGTTGATACATTGCAAATGTATCTATAATTTTTGATGTTCCATGCTTGGTTTTATCCACTTTCTTGTGTTTTGTTCCAACTTTGGAGTACTTTTCATATGATTTCTTGGACTAACCTATTAACAAGAGCCACAGTGCCAGCTGCCTGTTTTCTACTGTTTTTGGTTCCAGGAAAGTCAGAAAATGAATATTCTCGGAATTGGATGGGACAAAAGCCAAAGTGCCAGAATACGTGACGGAGAAGGGCCAAGGGCCGGCCACACCACCTGGCCGTGTGGCCAAGCTGGGCCCGCGCCAGGGGGTGGTGTGGTGGCTCCCAGCACCCCCTCGGCCTCTCCTTCCGTCTATAAGTTGCCCTCGGGATGAAAACCCTAAGTACCCGATCAAAAATCCACAAAAGAGTCTGTACTCGCCGTCATCTCCATCCCTAGATCGGGAGGGATCTGAAGCTCTTCCCGGCACCCTGCCGGAGAGGGGAATTCACCCTGGAGGCCTTCTTCATCACCATGCAAGCCTCCGGTGTGATGCGTGAGTAGTTCATCCTTGGACTATAGATCCATGTAGTAGCTAGATGGTTGGTTTCTCCTCCTTTGTGATTTCATGTTTAGATCTTGTGAGCTCCGTTCATGATCAAGATCATCTATTTGTAATTCATACATGTTGTGTTTGCGGGGATCCGATGGATATTGAGATGCTATTTCAGATTGATTATTGATTCTATCATGTCTTTGTTATTTGAGATCTTGCATGCTTTCCGTTGTTAGTAGCTATCTTGGCCAAGTAGATGCTAGCAACTCCAAGAGTTAGTATTTATGCTCGATAGTGGGTTCATGCCTCTGGTAATCTGGGGAAGTGACAGAAATCTCTAAGGTACTAGATGTGTTGTTGCTACTAGGGAGAAAACAACAATCCTTTGTTCATAGAACAATCGTATTGTTTACTTTACACGTAGTTCGTAAAGCAATAATCTGTTGCTTGCAACTTAATACTGGAGGGGGTTCGGATGATAACCTGAAGGTGGATTATTAGTCATAGATGCAGTTGGATGGCGGTCTATGTATTATGTTGTAATGCCCAATCAAGTCTCAAAGGAGTCAAGATGATTAGTATATGCATGTATTGCTTTCTCGGTGTTTGTCAATTGCCCCGCTGTAATTTGTTCACCCAGCATGTTATCTATCTTAAGGAGAGCCACCTCTAGTGAACTATGGATCCCGGTCCTTTTTCTTTACATACAATCTATAAACTGTTTCTGCTTTGTGTTTACTTTCTGTAAACTTTTACTTCTTTCCATTCGATATGTTTAATCATTTGTGTTTACTTTCTTTACATACAAGCTAGTAACACCTTTGGGGTGTTTCCTTGCTCCTACTGGTTCGATTAAACCTTGGTTTTATAACTGAGGGAAAACTTACTGTTGTGCTCATCGTACCTTCCTCTTGGGGTTCCCAACGAGCTCTACAATTGAAAGTCGAGCGCATCACTTGTTCACTTTCATCTTGCACTTGTTTCTTCTTCCTTTGCCTCTTGATCCCTTTCTTTATTTGCAACTTTTCACTTGCTGCTTGTTCACTTGCATCTTGCATATGCTTCTTCTTCCTTTGCCTCTTGTTCCCTTACTTTGTGTCACTTGTTGCTTCTTTGCTTACATGTTTTTCACTTGCCTCTTATTCACTTGCTTCTCGCACTTTCTTCTTCTTCCTTTGCCTCTTGTCCCTTGCTTCTTGTCACTTGATGCTTCTTCTCTTGCATATTTCTCACTTGTTGCTTGTTCACTTGCTTCTTGCACTTGCTTTTTCTTCCTTTGCCTCTTATTCCCTTGCTTCTTGTCACTTGTTGCTTCTTCACTTACATCTTTTTCACTTGTCGTTTGTTCAATTGCTTCTTGCACTTATTTATTATTTCTTTACCTCTTGTTTCCTTGCTTCTTGTCACTTGTTGCTTGTTCACCAGCTTCTTGTTCTATTGTTGCTTGTACACATGCTTATTGTTCAATTGCTACTTGTATGATTAGTTTGACATTTGCATAAATTTATGCTAGAATTTTCAGCCTTTTTGGTAGTAGAACCAACCTCTCTAATATTTTTTGTTCACATGAGGAGGATCGTACCCATTTCTTCTTCACATGGTTCATGACTTCATGTAGGTCTACAGACTTACAAAAATCTTATTTATCTTATAAACCTCGTAATCGTCAAACTCATGTTGCACACCTTGAGTAAAATCTTGTAGAGTTTTATGGCTTCTGGTATCAGTTAGAGACTATATAGACCTAAAAACCCAAGATTAAGAACATTCAAATCTAGGATGTTTGCTAGCTTTTGAATCAACTTCATGGTTAGTCCAGTTTTGGCCGCAGTTTCTCCCACAACTTCTTTGAATGCTTGTTCAATAGGGAGAATTTGAGGCATTGCATTGTCTTATTGTATCAAAATTGTCCACCCAACATCATCCATAGGCCACGAATCTACGATAATAGGCAATACCTTCTCAATTATGAACTCTCTCATCACTTCCATGTTGACTTTGATTGATTTTATCTCCTAGGTCCCTTTTGGTCTATTGTTACTTCTTTCTACTGGTATTTCCTTTACGAATGGACATATACCTATTTTCCTTGAAAATGTGACATTGTTGTCATTGTTGAACCTTGGTCGAGCAACAGCAGTTAGGAACATCACTTTGTCGATGCAATTCATGTTGTGAATAGCTTTTATAGGGACATCTTCTTCTAGGAGCAGATAATAATTTCTATCTTTCTTGGGCATGTAGAACCATTTTTCATAAATATGCACCATATTATTCATATTGGTGAATTTTGGAGCTACATCTTCTCTAGTTCTTCTGTCAATCATTGATATCCAAAATTCTAACCTCTCCTTATTTTTTTTCTTTTAGAGCGAGATTCAAAGAATTTGATTGCCTTTTAAAGTGCTCCATGGTGGACCTTTTGAACAATGTAGTAGGTCTTACTACCAATTGCCAATCAAGGGATCTAATTGTTGATCTCTGGTTTAGTGGGATAGTGTAGACAATGGATAAATCAATATTTATCGATTTTCTTCCACATATTCCTTCCCCCTTGATAGAAACATCCACCTCCAAACCCTCGGCAATCTCTCATATCAATCTTACATATACATTGGATGATTTGGATACCTACATTGAAAAATGGTGTTATATCCTTCTTGTCATTTGTTTCAAACTTGCCACCATTCTTCATACACTAGAAATGCATTGCTACATAAGTAGCAAATATGTACTTGTCACTTAGTGATTTTCTGTGCCTAACTGCTTGTTGACCACCTTGTTCTTTTTGGACATCCATTTGTACATATTGTTCCTCTTGGTCATCCATATGTACATCTTGTTCTTCTTGTATAGTCCCTCCTGCATCAAAGTAGAGTAGAGTACACCTAAAATTGCTTATGAAACTTTCTTATGGTTACAAGCATGGAGTACAACTGAACATTTCAAATATGAAGTGTAGTTGTGCTACTGAATCTATTTGGATTTGAAGAAACTTAGAGTATTATTAAGAATCTTAAGCTACTTGAGTATGTTTATATTGTACTATTAGTACTTTCCACTGAGCAATGTTTTTGACCTATGCATGGTCTACTTTACAGTGAAGAATTAAACTGCATGCTTGGTGGCATGTCAGATTGTCTCCTAGATGGTGGCACCAGCGCATGTGAAGGTGGAGCTAGCGCCGCAAGAACCCAATAGCTCCATGGCCTAGACGATAACTTGAGACGACTGATGCTACTGTAGCCTTTCTTCTTCGACATGGTTCTGCCATAGGGATTAGGTCTATTTCTAACTTTCTACTTCTACTACTTTGTGTCATGTGTCTATTGGTTCCTCTCTGAATTACAAGATCCAGTTGTGTGGACAAGCAAATTCACACCAACAAGATATGAGAAAGAAAGAAATGCAGTATGTTTCTTAGAGTTTCTTATTTACCTAAAGGTAATGTAATCCACTTGTGTGTTCTGCCATTGGAGTATATCTATGCAAACTTGTTAGTATAACTACTTTGCACTTGGAGTAATTCTACCATTAGTAAAACTATCATCACTTATGTGTTCAAACTATGCAGTCTGAGTTGCCTAAGATAGTTAACTAGATGACGAAAAGCTAAAAGCAATCTGAGTGGAGTCATCCTTTTGTACATATGTTCCTTAAAGGAGAGAATCTTAGGGTAGAGCTTTGAACTATGGTGGAATTTTGATTGTTTGAACCGTGGTGAAGTTTTGGAATCTTGCTCTTACTTTTATTATGTATCCCATATCTTCTGAGCATGGTTCAAAGCATATTTTTTCCTGGCACTGCTAGAAGTATTCTCTGTTTAACTCATTATTTGACACTTTTACAATATTTAATATATAAGGCTCGAGTCATTAGAACCTAGACTGAATATTCAGTGAAAATTAATTGTTTGACACTTTGACAATCTTGAATGTACAAGTTTTGCTTGATTGTAAATGTTCAAGATTTGATGACAAGTTTAGTGAAACTATATTCACTTAACAAAAATTCAATGAAACAATTTTCACTTAACAGAAAAAATGTTCTCCTTATGGATTTAGAACCATTACTCCAACTTGCCTGTACTCTAAACATTACTTATACTCTGATCATGGATTACAGCTTGCTTATACTTTGAACATTGCTTGTACTCTAATCATGGAGTAGTATCTTGGGGTAAATTAGATGTCATGATTACAATTGTTCATTAGATTTAGATTACCATTATTTAGTCTTAGCATTGCATGGCAGTTCCTAGTAGTTCTGTGATTAACTAAATTTGAACCAAAACTAGAGAAAAATTCAGAGAAAGAATGCCATATTCATTATCTAAATGAATTTTTTGTAAGAGAAAACACTGCAAGGTGCAAAAATCCCACTAAACAATTAGTTACAACAGTAGTACTCCTGTAACTATAGTTTGCTATGCCATGCTAGAATTTCATGGAGTATAACTAATCTCTGTAGTTATTCCTTTCATGATGGAGTATGTTTATTCATGATGGAGTAGAACACTAAAAGGTGCCATGCTAGAACCGATCTCTGTAAATGATGGAGTATCTATGTAGCTATTCCTAATCCCTGTAGCTATTTCTGCCAATTTCAAACCGATCTGTGTAATTTGAAACATGCAGGAAATACAATGGTCGATTTTACCTGCATTTTGATCTTCTTCAAGTATGATTCCTTCTAAAGGTGGACTGAAATTTAGGTTGAGATAACCATGCTTTTGTGGACCCAAGGAGAAGCAGCCGATGAGAAGGAGAAGGGCGTGGATGGTGTTGGTCGAGGCTAGTCGTCGATGGTGATGGCAAGTTGGGGCGGAGCTAGTAAGTTGGGGTGTGGATGGTGGTTGGCGGCACTGGCCTAGACGAACAGGTCCTAGGTAGCACTGGCCTGGGCGGGCAAGTCCTAGGCGACAGGGGGCTAGGCAAGGCTGGTCCTAGGCAATGCAGGAAAGGGAGACTTAGCCGGCTTGTAGCCAATCCGGGAGATGCTCATTGGCATGCTCTTGAGATAATAATACACTATCTAAAGGGAACAATGAGCTATGGGATTCATTATATTGGGTATTCAAGAGTACTTGAATGGTATAGTGATTCAAATTGGATATCAGATGCTGATGAGATAAAGGCCACAAGTGGATATATATCCACTCTTGGTAGTGGCGTTGTTTCATGGAAGTCTCGCAAGCATACGCTCTTAATGAGGTTAACTATGAAAGTAGAACTCACAATATTAGATACTATGACTGTTGAAGCAGAATGGCTTCGTGAACTTTTAACAGATTTGCCCATGGTTGAAAAAACAGTACCAACAAACCTTATGAACTGTGACAACCAAACTGTGATTATCAAAGTAAATAGTTCTAACGATAATATAAAGAGTTCAAGACATGTCAAGAGAACACTGAAGTTTGTCAAAAAGCTGTAAAACTTCAAAGCTATAGCATAGGATTATGTCCAAATGGCTAAGAATCTGGTAGATACTTTTATAAAAGGACTATAAAGAAATTTGATAAAAAATGCATTGAGGGAGATGAGCTTGAGATCCACGTGAGTTGCCGAGGGAGTAACCTAATCTATGTGATCAGAGATCCTATAAATTAGGACCTGGGAAGCAAACCAAAACAAGTGAGTTGAGAGAAAATTTCAATACTCTTAGTCCACTACAGATGCAGTTTACTCATAGCCTACTGTTAGGAAGGTTGATTATATCTTAGTGTGTTTTGTCTATCTTCTTGGGAGCAAAGACGTTGTCCTACAGAGCGATCTTGAAAGAACACACATATATGAGCTACATCGTTGGTCACGTGTATGAGATTTATGTGAATCTCTAGGAAGCTCAGGAAAGACAGAGAAGTATGACTTATAAGCTCCACCAGAGGGGTAGCATATGGCAACCAAGTACCAGTAACATCATTGAGTGAAACATTCTGCACAAGGCTAGCAATTCAAGGCATAGCCTATTATTCGGTTGTACTCGAGCGTATCTCTTTATCTAAGTGGAAGTTCAACTTAACAGTCTCCACGAAGTGGAGGTATATTGAATAGTGATTGGAACTAATGATCCATATGATGTGCCTCTGAGATCTGGTGGAGGATCGTTAGATTTATATGGGTTACGGCCATATATGCAACTCATGTAGGCTAATAAATCTTGAAATCTCAAGACACATCTACTATGACAGATTGGGAATTGTGCGGGAGACAAAGGTTAGTCCCGCATTGCTAGTTAGGAGAGAGTTGGAGCAACTTGTAAGGTGAATTGTTCCACTCGCACTCCTCCTCTGTCATCGTCGTCCTCGTGTTTCATGAATCGAATTCGAGTTAAAAACTCATTTCGTGGAAGAATAAATTATCCACCGCGTGACGGCTCGGTCGGCTCACCTCACAAGCTATAGAGGGAAACATAACGAATCTAGACGTTACCGATTCTTCCTATGTCTCTCTTGCCTTGTTCCTTTTGTTGTGCTGCTCTCTAGTCTTCCTCATCCTGTCGACTGCGTGCACGGTCGTCCGAGAGAGCGGGGATCTGAAGCCCATTACATCAAGCCTACACCACGAGACATGCGATAAAAATTTTGGGGAGCATCTCGGCGCGAATGCTCGCCTTCGTTCGTATTCTTCCTCTACGGATTCAACAGCGACGACCTCAACAGCACTATGGGCGACATCACCAATGACCAGGCTGCTGCTGAAGCAATAACCTTCCTAGTCAATATGTATGTGTTATTCTTCTCTTTATTTGCACTAGTTCTTGCAAGAGTTATAGATCTACTAGATGTGCTTGTTTGGCTATTTAGATCTGCTAGTGCTCACATGACGTTGATTTCAATAATTAATTTCATACGGAAAATGCTTAATAATCCAACACTAGACACATTGGTCATATCTATCGTAAGAACAGTAGCAAACGGCAAGTGGATGTACTATTCAAATGCAATGAAATACACGTTTGGAAATTAACAAGTGTACTTGCAAGTTTAGTGGTACTACTATTATTGGGCCGGTGCTAGCCAGTCTCACAACAGACCTGTCATTGGTGCTCTGCTGCCCTGCTGGTCGGCCTTCTCGTGTCGCATACTACCACGTAGTAGTAGTCCCTCCGTTTCAAATTACTCCGGACACACGTTTATCAAGATAGGCTAGTACTCTTTTATATTTTATCCAAAAAATTCTTAGATTTTCGATATACGTAGATACATTTTATACTATCTATTTCAAAAATCTAAAAAAAATTAAATAAAAAATGAGGAAGTACTAGCCCACCTACATAAGCGTGCCGGCAGAGTAATTTGAAACAAAAGGAGTAGTAGCTAGCAGAGCACTGGTGACTGGTAGTACTAGATTTATTTCAGGAAGCCACGGATCATCCGGTTAAGACATCTACATTCCGCCTCTTTATCAGATTATCCCTGGTGAGCATCTCAAAAAAAAAAAGATTATCTCTGGTGAGAATTCTATTATGAGCTAAAAGGCACGGAAAGAAGTGAATTTTTTGGAGCACTTTAATCCCCCACACTGATTGACAGTAAGACCCCTTTCAAATTCATGACAGCATAAAGGAATTTAACAACCATTGGGCTCTAGTTTCCACATAAGGCAGTCAACCTCAGCACTAAGGTGCAAAGATTGAGCAATTTATATTATCTCATACCATTGAAAAAGAAGCTTCTGAAAGTAAAGTTGAGGGTTTCACCATCCCACACATCAGCAATACAAGATTTTTGTTCATTCAAAATTATATAGACCTCTCAATACTGATTACTAGATGTGTTTGTTTGGCTGCACGTGTTTAGATCTATCAGTGCTTACGTACAGTTGATTTCAATAATTAATCTCATATAAAAATGATTAATAATCCAACACGTCATACTGTTGTATCTACCGTAAGAACAGTAGGAAAATGCAAGTGGTTGTACTATTCAAATGCAATGAAATACTCAATCCGATCCAGAGTATTATTTGGATCTGAGTAGCTAGCAAAGCACTGGTGACTGCCAGACTGGTACTAGATTTATTTCAGGAAGCCACAGATCATCCGGTTCTTACCACTCATCATCGGCCACCGATGTCGACGCCGGTACCGCTCCAGCTCCAGCAGCAGCACGTGACCGTCCTGGACCGGTGCCAGGTCTCGCCGTCGCAGGCACTGGCGGCCGGGCAGCAACGATCTCTTCCGCTCACGTTCTTCGACCTCGCCTTCTGGGGCTTCCCGCCCGTGCAGCGCCTCTTCTTCTACGACCATCACCACAGTGCCGAGCACGAGTTCCTCGACGTCCCGAGCTTCCTGCGCCGCGAGCTGCCTCTGTTCAAGGCGTCCCTGGCTGCCGCGCTGCACCTCTTCTACCCGTTGGCCGGGAGGCTCGACTGCGAGCTGCAGGATGGCCCCGAGGTCGTCTGCTCGGACAGCGACTCTGTTCAGCTGACCGTGGCAGCGAGCGGGGATGACTTCGGCGACCTCGCCAGCGACCACTCGCGCGACACCGCGAGGCTCCGGCCGCTGCTTCCCCCGCTGCCCAAGCACTACATCTTCGCCGTTCAGGTCACGGTGTTCCCAGGCGCCGGCATCTGCGTCGGCACGACGCTGCACCACGCCGTGGCCGACGGCTCCAGCTACGCGCACTTCATCAAGACCTGGGCGGCCATCCACCGCCACGAGGTGGAGGTGCCGCCGCCGCTGTTCGACCGCAGCGTCGTGCGCGACGACGCCGGGCTCCGTGAGGCGTTCGTCCGTGACCACCGAGCCCTCGCGGCAGCCGGCGACGGTCGGCTCGGCGAGTGGGACCTCAGCAGCAGGGGCGACACCGTTCTGCTCGCGACGTTCCGGTTCACGCACGAGGTGCTCCGAGGGCTGGGACGGCGCGCGGAGTCGGAGACCTCAGCGAGGCGGTGCTCGCCGTACGCGCTGGCGTGCGGCGCCGCGTGGGCCGGCATCGTGCACGCGCGCGGTGACGGCAACGGCAAGGACGGCCAGGCGCGCCGGTTCGGGTTCGTGACAGGGTGCAGGGCCAGGTCGAGCCTGCCGGTGCCGGGGAACTACTTCGGCAACTGCCTGGGTCTCTGCGGCGTGGAGGTGGACGCGACCACCGAGCTCACGGCGGCGTCAGCGTCAGCGGCGATCTGGAAGGTGATCGAGGGGCTCGCGGAGGAAGGGCGAGCCCTGCGTGACGCGCGCGCGTGGGTGCGGCTCGCGCGGGAGAGCGCGGCGGCGCGGGCGGTGACGGTGGCCGGGTCGCCGAAGCTGGAAATCTACGCGGCGGCGGACATGGGCGCGCCGTGGGGCCGGCCAAGGAAGGTGGAGATCGTCTCCGTGGAGCGGACAGGCGCGCTGGCGCTGGCGGAGGACGGCGCCGGCGGCATCGAGGTCGGAGTGGCGCTACCGCGCGCCGAGATGGAGGCGTTCCGCGTGTTCTACAGCGACCTCGTCGCAGGCCTCACGTGAACACCAGCCAGTCACAACTCCACGAGCCTGGACGGACGCCGGGCTTTTTAACCACCGGCGGCCACCACCCTGCATCTCCACATAAGCGAAGCAAGCTTTTCCCCGTACATCTCAGATGTAAGGATTAAGCTGTATGGACATGCGCGCTGTCGTAATTTATTCAGCGACTGAAAAGCATACATCTCCCGTAGCTGAATCACCAAATTTCAGTTTACATTTTGGGCCGATGACTGAATTCTGACATGAATTAGATCAGGCCCAACCAGATATTTCAAAATTTTGAAAAGAACTTTCAGATTTATTGAATTATGTGTGTAGTATATACTACAGTAATGCCTGAAATGTGCTAACCAAAACACAATATAAGACGTTTTGGAAAACTAAAATCCAAAACATCGTATATTGGGAAACAAAGGGAGTATTTCAGTATGTACCAAAATAACTGAAATTTTCGGAAAAAATACAATAAAAGGAGAACCATATTGTCGAATATTTCCGCTTTCAGTAGGTAAAACGGGTAGGCAACGGAAACGCAACCTTGTTGGACAAACCATATGTCGTTCTAAAGAGATAATCTGGAAGAAAAAGAAAGCGTTGTGAATAATCTGAGTAAAGCTCCGGAATTATAACAAGGTTCACTACATAGGCACTGCATCATTTACCTCAAAAGAGATAGAAAAAAAAGACTACACTGACACTGCATTTTAACAGAGTACTAGTACGCATGTGGACAAATACACAAGAAAGCAACAGTGAGCGCCCACTCTCTTCTGTTTAACGCTCTACTGACTATGGCCAATTTGTTCTCAGGACACAGAGCCAGACACAGCATGCATCCTTATCTGCTGAAATCTGCTTGCACTGTTCATTAGTCGATCGGTACCTCCACCTCCATCTTCGGGCCAGGGTGCTCGATGATCTGAAACCACATCACCAGAGTAATTTACAGAATAAGTCCAGAGTATAACAACAGAGCAGACAGCAATGCGGAACAACAAGTCAAGCAGTACGAAACAGAGGGCAAGATACAGGTCATAAACGCCAATTCTGGTGGATCCTAGCTAATATAAAATTTTAAACTTAATTTGGCAACCCAGTCGTACTAGACACATTGGTTAATATAGTATATGTGTACCGTCACAACATCTTCTAATGATAGCGTGCAATCCCTTGCATACCCGGCTTCTTCCAATACCTTTGTTAGTACTTGCTGCAAGGTATCAATTAAAATAGTGTTAGTTTCAGATCCTATACTTCTGTTCATAACTCGAAAAAAAAAGGAAAATGCAGAAAGAGGTAGACGATGACAGTAAAAACTCTTCACTAAAAATTGTCGAAGAGAACAGTCCTTGTTGGTTAAGGCCTAAGGATGTACATGCAGCATATCATCTAGTCGGATGAGTTCCCAAATAAGAATATTTTTTCGAACGAATCGTAAACAGACTTTTAAACTGTGTACTGTATTTGAACAACATAAACATTTGTACCTCTGAACAAACCTACAATTTAGTGACATGGCCTCATTCGGAAAAGTTACGCTCACTTAATGTGTTCAATTATGATGGAAGGATGCCAACTAATTTAAGAGGAAATAAGGAAATGCATTTGTTATTGTTGTTTTACAAATGTACTTGTCGAATGAATGTACTATGTAAAGAAATACAAGTTGTGCGAAATGAGAACCTCTCTTTGTTGCTCGGACATAGATGATCCTGTTAGGTCCCGTAAAACCTCTACCAGGTCCTTGAAGGTAACTTTCCCCTTGCCATCAATATCATATACCTTAAAGATCACTGTTCCATGAAACATAAAACAAAAACAATACCAGCAAATGAGTTGCCTTGAGGACCAAAGAGTCCATAACCAGGATATATACTCCTATTGGAAAAGGAGGAGACATCTGAATTCAAACATGATTAAGCATTACACTCAATCTTTTGCTGAAGGCTGGCCCTTGCGCTGAAGGTAGAGAGAAAGGAAACAAACTCCTTAAAGTTCAATCCATCAACCATGCGCAGCAACCTCTGCACGAAATGAGACAAATAGTTTGAGCCTTCATCATGGCTATAACGGACACTGCTGAATATCCAAAACATAGATTTGACAGTTCAAACTTGGAGCAAGGAAATTCGACGGTGCAGTTAGTCTATTATTGTTTTGGTAAAATAAAACTGCTTGAGATGGGACAATTACGAAACACCGAGCATTATATCATATGAGTCACTGAACTTCCACGGGCTGCTGAAATTACTTCTTTCTGCGCGAGAAGTGCTGCAGGTTTAGGCCCTATATTGCTGAAATTACTTCTTTCTGCGCGAGAAGTGCTGCAGGTTTAGGCCATATACTGCTGAAATTACTTTTTTCTGCGATGCGAAGTGCTGCTGATTTAGGCCCTATAACTGAAAACTATGATGCCTCTCGTACCTACTGAAGCTAATCTAAGCAAGAGCATTTACGTACATAGTGATGTTCAGAAAAAGAACACATGGCGATGTTCAGGAGATGGTGGTTTCAAGTACCACGTGTCATGAGCACACAGATGAAACATGATTACTACTGAGACATACTACTACGCTGATGCCACCGTAAAGGGTCAAATTGACTGGTGCTGAGATAGACCCTGATCATCATCAACACAGACGGTATTCAGCAAATAATTTGCATGGATGGCACAATCACTGAACTGAATCTGATTCAGCAGCTTGCTACCACTACTGCGCACTACAGTACTAGTACTAGCGGCCACTCGATGTCTCGGTGACACACATCTGACATGTCTGACAGCTGGGTTGGGTGTTTGGGGCTACATGAACGCGAGAAAAATAGTGTTAAATCCTCAAATATGGTTCTACTATTTTCAGAAAGATAGTACAGTAGTACTATGTAGTAAATCAGTACAGGAAACCTATGGAATCAGTACAGGCAAGTACTGCAGCAGCAAACAGCACAGTCCAAGGACGGTACGAGATCGCTTCATGAGCAGCACGTGCAGTCAATCTGTCCGGACTAACGGACAACAAGCACCAATAAAAAAAATCCCCTGGAAAGAAAAGATGAAGAGACGGGGAGAGGTACCTGCGAGAGCGGGTTTGTGGAGAACTCGGGGATGGAGAGGAACTCGTCCTCGGAGACGAAGCCCTTGGCGCTGCGGTCGAGCTGGCAGAAGCGCTCGTAGAGCGAGACGATCTCCTGCTGCGAGACTTTCCGACCGACGAGAGGAGAGGAGAAACCAGCAACAACGTCAGACTAAGAACTCGGATCGATCAGGACGGGCGAGATTGGCAGGGCGGGGATTGACGTACATAGGTAGCCGCAGTGCTCCTGCACCTCCTCGATGTCGTACTGCGTGAGCATCGACGACGCGTTCCCCATGGATCGATCCGCCGGGTCTTAGAAAGAAAGAAAGAAACGTGTTCTGGAGGGCGGAAGGGGGTTGCGGGGATTATCTAGTAGGAAAGTGGAGGCGATGTCAGCGTCGGTCTGGCTTGGGAGGAGACGAGCGGAGGGGATTGCGAGAGTTTTATCTGTGAATCGGAGGTGGTGTCAGGATCGGCCTGGGTTGGAAGGGACGAGCGGAGAGGGGATTGGATTGGAGCATATATCGGCCGGGTAATAATATAGAACCGAGACTGAGCCGATCGGTGGCGTCGACGGTGTGATCTCGTCGAGATCGCCAGGCAAGGCCGCCGTATACTCCCGAGGCGACCGCCCATTTACGAGCCACGGTGCCAAGCGGGAGGGGGACCCGGGACCCGGCCGCGCGCCATCGATCGCGGCTGTTAATTTCGGCGCTGGTGTTGTGGGTGGGACTGGGTGTGACCGGTGCGGGTTCCGATCCCCATCGGATCGGATCGGGTGGCCACCGCGATGCGATGCGGTGCACGGCACTTGAGAGTTGAGACCCGGTGGGTGGTGGTCAGGTGGGCAGAGATGCAGGCAAAGTGGGTGGGCGCTGGGCGGTTCCTGGTCGCGCGTCACGCAACGGATCCCTTCTTCTGTGGTCCTCGATCGGCCCGCGACCGCGACTTCTTCGTTTCCTTCTGCTCTGCTCCCTCGCTCGGATCAGCCTAGCAACGCGACGAGAACCGGCCGGCACGGCAAGCGGCGGTGGCGCCGCCGCTGGAGAATGGGGCCACGACGACCTGCGAGGCTTTAGAACATCTCCCAATAGCTCAAGAGATATAATCCCTCCGTTTACAAATATAAGACGTTTTACCTTTGTGAATCGAAGGTATCTAAACGTATTCTAGTGTATAGATTCGTAGAGGTTCGGAGTGAACTCCTATACACTAAAAAGCGTATACATGCATTCATTTCACAATGCTAAAATGTCTTATATTTTTAAACGGATGAAGCATGTAAGAGCTAAAAATGTCTTTTATTTGTGGTGTCGTTCTATGCACCGATGAAACTTCTTATTTTGTTGATGCACTTTGCTTCGTATTATCTTGCACTTCTATTATGGATTTGTGATTGATATTTTTATTTTGCTGACCATGGGGTTAACCCTTAATTGCTAGTGGATCAATGTGATTGGTCTATGATCACTGTTATGGTTATGAGGGATTAAATAGAAGATGGTTACTGTGATCATATTATTTATAACTCCTCTCATACATATACATAAAGAAAGACATGGATATATCCTAATAATGATTAATCCAATTGCTAGCGGTGGATCTAACACTTTCTGAGAATGCTTTAGCCCTATTGTAGTTTCATATTAGTTACATCGCAACTCTCTCTCTCTCTCCGTTTGCATTATCTTGCTTGGAATCAAAGACATCTTACAAGCACTCTTTGGTGAATAGTAACGAGAGACATTGAGACCTTTACCAGTAGCTCTCTGTGTTTCTATACTCTTAATTTGAAACTAGCTACATACAACATGTCCTATTGCAGTTATCAGTATGATGAGACGGCAACCCTGGATGAAGAGGATCACGACGCTTGGGCGGGGGATCATGGCTTAGCGCTAGCAGGTGGTTACGGCCGTGTGGACAGTATGATAACCTGCGAGTGTGTAGCATCCCAATTGTCTAACAATGGTAATGATACTTGGTTTAATAATATAATTGCTACTTCCTACATATAATTGTTGCATCATAATTATATCATCTCATGTCATCATGCCACCTTGCATTTGAGCATCATATAAAATCTTTTCCTTTTTGGTTCTTCTCTCATATGCATTATTAATTGTATTTGGCTCTTGATATATTGTATTTGGTTTTTGATAAATGCTTGATGCCCAAGTTGAGTTGGGGGCATATCTTTTATTCCACTCCACCCCTTCCTTTGTCACCACCTTATAATTCCACCATCCTATTTATCCATGAGCTTTTATTTTTTTTTGCCTTTTAATCTAGCTCATGTGAGTTGGGATGGATCCAATTCTAATTTCTTTTGCTTGGTCTTTATTCCATATTTTGGTAATGCATGGGAATCATGCCATGTTATATTATTATTGTTTTTACAAGATAAAACATGGCATTTAACACGTTGCATGGGCCATGCAACCACCATCACCACTTCTTTTCTTTTGGTTTGTCCTTGGTTTTGGAGTGGATCTTTTCCTTGTGAGTTTGTTCTCTCTTCCTCTCACCATCTCCACCTCATCACCCTCAACATCCATGCCACGCATGATCATGTGAGATATCATCCACACCCTTTTCTCCTTTACACTTGATCATGCCACATTAAAGAAAACCCTACACCACCTTTTCTCCTCACTTCCCTCTCCACCTCACTTTTTCCCTTTCTCTTGGTCTTGATCTTGGTGGATCTTTTCCCCAAAACCCTAAACCCATGCCCTTACCTCTCTTTTTTTCCCTCTTAAAACCCTAACTAATCTAGCTCCAACCACCACCCTTCCATGCCGAGTTACACCCCTCTCTCCCTGCCAAGCTACCCCACCTAGTCTCTCTCTACCATGCGAGCTACCCCACCCCTCTAACCTAACCTAGCCGAGGCTAACCCTAGCTAAAACCCGAGCCTCTCTCTCTCTCTTTCTCTCTCTCTACCAGGCTGGTCCCACCCGAGCTACTCTCTCTCTCCGACCCACCGGCAGCCTCAACCTGCCCCTGCCCTGCCCTGAGCGGCCACACCGTGCACGTGAGGAGGAGGAAAAAGGTGGCCGAAGCCACCTTTATCTCTACCCGCTCCCACACGTCACCCCATCCCCTTCCCTAGCTACTCCCTCGCCTCACGCGCCCTAGCATCGCCAGATCCACCCCGGAGCCCTGCCTTTCCCCTTTTTCTCCACGACGCCACCCTCCCTCTCACCTCGCCGGCATCCACCGCCAGTACCACGCCGATCCTTCGAGCCGACCGGCGAGCATGACGTGGAGGTGATCAAGGAGGCCGAGGAGGTTCTCCTACATCACCCGGAGCACGCCAGCAAGGAGGAGGAGCCCCACTTCTGCCGTAGTATGTCGACGTCCCCCGAAACCCTAGCGTCGTCGTTTGACAGCTTCGTCGACGTTCTATTGCGTCCCGCCCTGATCCGCCGCCGTCAACCACCCCGCGGTGAGTTCCTCTCCCGCCTAGACACCCTCTGCCTCGCCGTAGAACCCTAGCCGCGACATGCGTTTCGCCGAGCACTCTCAGCACGCCGTGGCCGCGAGCGTCTGCACGTCGCCGCGTCGCGTAGCGACCTATCTAGCGCTCGTTCGCCTTTCTGTCACCACCCCAGACCCTACCACAGCGGCTCCGTTCCTCCGCGCAAACGCCCAGGTCGCGGTATCGAGTCCCCGTGCCGCGCTCGGCCGCGCCGCGAATTTCCCCGTCAGTTCCGTCAGACCGTGGAGAAGATCCACAGTGCTGCTGTGTGCTTTGCATTCCCCCCCCCCCCAAACTTTTTACCGCTCAACCCGCGCTCCTCGAGACCCCACCTGTCCGTGCCTGTGGAAATTTTGCAAAAACGCACCCGTAGTTTTGTACCCTCAACCCGCGCTCCAGCACGACCCCGCCTGTCAGCCCCTGCGGGTTTCAGCTACTGGCACGTGGGTCCTTAACCACCGGCCCCACCTGTCATTCGCTGTGGCTAGGTAAAGCCGCGGTGAGAAAAACCTTTTCGGCGCGCGTGTGTCCCGGTCAGCAGCGGCCCACCCGTCAGTGGCTTGGGTCGAATTCATCTGGGTGTAAAAAGGTTTCCCTGGTTATCTGTTTTAACAAAAAAAATTCAAAATTGTTTAAATTCAAATTCAAATCTGTTTTAAAATAACTTTTAAATTATAAATCCAAATAATACAAATGATATATGTTTTGGAATCAGAAAAATGTGAGGAATTCAATTATGCCAGTCAAAATATTATTTGAGCACTTTAAATTTTCGAGCTGATTAAAAATGCAATAAAAAGGCCTTTTCTTAATTAATTAATAACTTTAATTCTACAACTCCAAATTTGACAAAAAATATGTCTAAATCGATCAGCGCGACGAGCCCGTTCTATCTATGTATTTCATGTTCTGAATTGCAGCATGGATCATATAAATATAAAGTATACAACAACTTATATGAGAGCAAACCGGGCTAAAAACTTAATCAAATGCTTTAATCTTGTACCCCACACCTCACTCATGCCATGCTATATTATTGCCATGCAAATTGTGCATCATTCATCATGGCATGATTGTTTGCTTGTCGCATTTTAATTCATATGCTTGTGCACTCTATTTATGTTGGCCTTTGTTTGTTTGGTTCCTTTTCGAATAGACGCTGAGCAAGGGATATATTAGGAATCCCAGGAGCACTACCCAGATCCTTCTCTCGCTTGAACTGAGCTGCCAGGCAAGCACTACCACATGCTTGCATACATATAGTACCTATTGCCTCTATCTTATTCTTGCATCATTGAGTCGCGATTGCATTAAATTGAATCCCAAGTACTGCATAGCCTTTACTTTTAAACCCCACCGAAGCTTGTTCCTCCATCCCATGAGCCATTACTACAGGAGTTGTTTGAGCCATGCGGGTCGTAGAACAGCATGTGTAGGGTATGTGAGTGTCTGATGGATAACGAGGTACCTAAACAACTTAACCTGAGTAGTAATGGGATAACTAATGAAAGTGGCACCGGTGAGCAATATCTGCTATTTGGTTCTTCATGCTCACTTGTGTCCCGTAGGACCCCGAGTACTTGATTCCTGTTCCTTGACTATTTGCACTATCCACATCCGGGAGGCCTTATGGACCCTCCTGAGCCAGAGCTTGATTCATTCTTATTTCTTGGGGCCACAAAGTAGTTTGGGGCTTTATTACTATCATGTACTTATGCCATGCTTTACTGCTTTATTTAAGATTGTGCGTGGAGCACCTGTACTGTTTAGGGTTGCGGAGTGTTTTCGCGGTATCGACAAGCTCAGTCACACTTTCGGGTTACCAGTAATTTATAGCCATTGGCGCAAACCTTGGGTCTGTCTCGAAGCCGGCCAACTTCGTTGCGGGTAGCTTAATGGGGTGGCCCCCTGAAACATTTCTGAATCCTGTGATCGTTTTGTCGTGAATGCCTCGTTGGGTTTTGAGTTGGTTTTTCTGAGGTTGATCGAGTGTGTGTTGCTATTTGTGCACCCCTGCAGGGTAAATCTTTCTGAAAGCCGTGTCCGCGGTTATGGACAACTTGGAGCACAGTTTCTCGATCATAGACAAGTATAACTAAAGTACCGCTTTTAATTTGACCAAGTACCTGACTAGTAAATAGTGCAACACTCATGGAATGGTTAATAAAACTGCCAACGGATGGGGCGTTGTTCATCCGCTTTCTCGTTGGTAAGCGAGAAGGAGGATGGATCTGTTAATTATACTGTTATAACTGTTGTTCTTAATTAACGAACATCCGTCTATCTTTGGTTAGGCAGATGGTTAGCGAGTATCTATAGACTTGTTAGTTATTATCTTTTGCTGCAATTGCGTCACCCCAGGTTATGTCCCCTTTAGAGGCATAAAGACTTGCTGAGTACCCCTAGGGTCTCACACGAGAAATTGTTTGATTCGGATGAACGGGTGTATTCGCAAGATGGATATTGGGTGGAGGAGACGGACGATATTGGCAACGATCACTCGGTGTAGAGATTCCGGAAACAGGGATCCGTGAGATCTGTGGGCGGAATGTGTTTATTTATGTGGCATCTTATGCCGATTTGCTTCTTATCCGTACTCGGATCTTGTTTTCTGCTTCCGCATGATACTCTGATGTTTGATGTATGAGGAGATAACCTAAACTATTATATCTATCTAGGATATTTGGATCTTGCCGTATGGTGTTGCAATATTTCTATTTCTTTTAGATGGAATGGCTCTGAGGACTGTTGTATGTGGCTTGCATACATACTCACTTGTGTATGTAGTTGATCCCTTCGCCTGCCGATTACGCCGCTCGTTCTTGTCCCGATGTTCTGAAAATGGTTAGGACGGCCGAAAGGTCTACCTGTGAGTGGTCCTTGGCCCCACCGTACTATTTAACCATTTTCGCTCATCCAGACATGTAACTAAGAGCGTAATTCACCGAGGTAGTTACAGAGTGGCATGCGGTGGAGGTGGTACAGTTGGCCACATTCGAATATGGAAGGGAGGTCCTTTTAGCTGTTAGAAATATGCCATAGAGACAATAATAAATTTTTATTATTATATTTCCTTTTTTAGAAAGAAAGGCAGTAGGGAAAACCCGTATAGCGAGTTTTCTAAAATAATAAGAACACAAATCTGTGTTCATGATAGGTTAAACCTAGTTGGTTACGTTGTACATGTACTTCCCTAACGAAGTGAGCTAGGCTTACTTCTTTCATATAATATTTTCTTGTTCATGATGCTATAATTGTATTAAAGTTTCATTTGTGGATAATATAAACAACATAATGTCCCTAGTGAGCCTCTTCTGACTAGTTCGTTAGTCAAGTGATGGTTTCCTAATCATGGACATGTAATGTCACTTGATAACGGGGTCATATCATTACGAGAATGATGTGATCGACAAGCCCAGTAATAAGCATAGGCATTGATCATGTCACTTAGTTTGATTGCTATTGCTTTTGTATATGTCAAGTATCATTTTCTTATGGTAAGACTAGATCTTTTGTAGCGATGTTTAGTCTGTATGAATTATTGTAGCAACCACTATATATATTTTAACTTTGGGATATGATACTTGAAAAAAAAAATATTTTTTAAATAGAATTGTTACATAGGATGTGTACATGACACAATCCAAAGGATTTTTTTTAATTCGAAGGGTGCTAAAAGGCATGCGAACTTCAATGGTTGATGTAATTCTCGTTAAACGCTTTGGATCTTTAAGGGTATGTAGATCTGATCTAATTCGTATTACTAGCATCTCATAAATCGGATCTTGTTGGGTTTCATCTACTCTTTTGTAGGAATTTTTTGTTTTCCATGCCATGAATCCCATCATTGGCCAGGGTGAAAACTTACCTAGCATGTCCGTGGTCGGCGGCAGCGAGTTGTTTCCTTTTTTAAGGTGCCACTGGGCTTTTCCGTTGTTCTCCCTGGAGCTCCGGGTGAAAACCCTTATCCCTCTGAATCATGCAGCTACGAAACTTTGGCGTCGGATCCCTTGAAGGCGTTGTCTTGGAGTCCACATAGTTTCTTTTTGCGGGTATGGAGTCCACGTAGTTTGATTCTCTTTGGATCATAGTTTGTTGGCGGCAGCGATGGTGTTTGATGGAGACAAAGTCGGTCTTATGCACTCCTCGGCGGTTTGCGGCATTCGTTGGTCCATTGTCTGATTTCTTATATTAGGAGAGTGTCCGACATGCTTGGTCAGCCAGGGATTGTGGTCCCTTTTGGCGGTTTGAGTGTGTGCTTTGCTGTAGGGTGTAGGTAAATTAGTGGACAAAATTGATAGATTTGAAAGTTTGTCTACAAAACTGAACATCGCTGGTAAGTTCATATGTATCAACCGCATTTGTCCTACTCAAAGTAAAATACACCCTCCATCTCAAAATAGATGTCTCAGATTTTTCAAAATTTGAATGAACTTATGTCTAGATTCATTTAAATTTTAACAAATCTGAAACATCTATTTTGAAGACGGAGAGAGTACATTATATATAAGACTAGCTGAATGCCCGTGCGTTGCTACGGATGATAAGTAAATCTTGTCTTATTTCATGATATATTTAGCTTTTAGGCCATCTCCTTTTCTTCCGCCTTACAACAAGAGAACACCATGTCTTCCTCCTTTACCCTGCTCAACCATCACATGTTTTCCTAAACAAAACATTCTTCAAATATATTTGAGTCACTCAATTGGTTTTGACTAGAGACTAAAATAAAACATCTTAAAAACGATAGCAGATTTGGTACCATTGCTGAGGCGAATGCTCGCAGACATGATAAAAAAAATGAACCATTCAACACAGATGTGACAGTTCAAACAAGGTCACTTGATGCGGTTCCCATGTATCCGCGATCCGACGCTCTGCCTCATGCTACTTCAGAATTTATTATACTCCTTCCGTTCCAAAAATAGATGTCTCAAATTTTAAAAAACTAAGACATCTATTATGGGACGGAGGGAGTAGATGGTGGACCTTGTGAAACCTTGTTTTGATGTAAAAAATCCAGCAAAGAACCTAAATGATCACGTCATGACATCAATAATTTAATGAAAAATATAAGACAATATTTAGATAGAAAGCAATTTTGTCTTTCGTATATACTTATGTATAGAAATTCCTCATAAAAAATATACAGTACAATCGTGTGCAGCTTAACAAAAACTATTAGTATGGAAACATGCGCCAAATCTAAAGCTTGTGTTTTGAACAACTATTGCGATTGTGTTGGACAGAACAAAACTACTACCCAAATGGGAGCTTCGTTGGGTACCCACTAACTATAATGTGAATTCAGAAAATACTACATGTGGTCATAGTTAGCAACAATGATGTAGACAGAATAAACTCCCAACGATGCTGGTAGAAAATATGACGGTCCAAAGACAAAGGATGGATGCAATACTTGTAACACCACTGACCATCGGGAGAACTGATTAAGGAGCACACACGTCAGCCCACCATATTCCAGATTCGAGAAATTTCTGAACAAAATCAGGGATAAATTCAGGTGGAGAAGATACAAGAGATGGACAACCTGAACGAGATTGCAGAAATTTGGGGCATCGAGTTGATTCAGCGAGGCTGTACCGCAGTGCAACTCCTCCATCATCCGGATTCCAAGCGTCGTTCGGTACCTGCGGCGTCTCAAATTAATTGGCACTCAAGCTTTGTGGACAAATCACTTGATTAACAAGATACAACGAAATCACGCCATTGCTTGCTATTGCCCCGGTGACCGCCACGACAGGAGGACGAGGGAGGGGAAGCTTCTCCGCATCGCGCACGAGTTCCAGGAGATCTCCATGTCAAAATCGATTGAATCGATTGAGGATGTCGGGCGCCGATTGAATCGATCAAGGACACGTATGGCCAAATCTCGATGAGGATGCGGCGGCTGGGGTGCTCATCGGCGTCTGGAGGGGGAGCAGGGGTCTCGGCGGCTGGGGCGGAGATGGGGATGCGGCGGTTGGGAGCGGAGACGGGGGTGCACTGGCGATGGAGGAGCTCGACGGAGGTGGGAGGGGAGGAGGGAGCTTCCTGGCGATGGAGAGCGGTGGAGGAGCTCGCCGGCGGCTCTAATACGCGAGGATGGCCTTGGCTTCGCTCGTTCTCGGAACCGAACCGCCCAGTTTCAGTACGTGGCGGCAGCGACCCAGTTTCAGTACGCGGTGGCAGGGATTGTAAAATCGCCGAACAGTTAGGGGCAAAACCGGAAAAAAAAGGTGAACGGAAATTTCTCAAAACTTACCTACCTCAGCTTAAATTAGTAGATAGATACCGGAGTGAATTAAAGAATCCATTATTCAGATGGCTGCATTAAAATATGGATCCATATGGAGCAATCCTGATCGAACCGAACATTTCATACAACACACATGAACAGCTCGGCAGATTTCTTCGAGTGGGGCCAATCCCCCACATCCATATATAGCGGCAGTTCCTACCCACCACTGATACAAAGTGCAAATATCCGATGAAGGATTGCTAAATGGAGGCCATCCGTGCCATGTGTAGGCTGGTAGGTAGTCAATCTCCTTGTGGAATCAGGAGGATTGATTGCGTCGCGTGACACGGGCAGAAAGCGGTGTCTTCATCTCCTTGAAGAACCCATCCAGCTCCGTCAAGTCAACCCCAGTTGCAGCTGACGGCGCCCACTCGAACTCGCGCACTAGGGCGGCCAGGAAGCACTTCATGTTCACCATTGCCATGCCCACGCCCGGGCAGAACCTATGCCCCGCGCCGAACGGCATCATCCTTATCTCCTTGGGTCCCGGCAGAGGGCCCACGCCGGCCGCCTCGCCGCCGGCCAGGAACCGCTCGGGCTGGAACTCGTCGGGATTCGTCCATGTCTTGCTGTCCCTGCCCATGTCCGCCACGGCGAAATTCACGTACAAGTCGCCGGGCGGCACGCCTGTTCCTCCGAGCACCCCGGCGGCGGTGTCGGCCTGGACATGGCGCGGGATGACCGGCAGCGGTGGGTGCATGCGGAGGGTCTCGAGCACAACGGCCTGCAGGTAAGGCATGGCTGCGCCTCCGCGAGGCAGGGAGACCGCGGCCTCGGCGTCGACCTCGCGACGGAGCTTTTCCTGGACCTCTGGCTTGTCGACAAGGTGGGCCAGTGCCCACTCGAGGCTCGCCGCGACCGTCCCCGTGCCGGCACCAAGAAACTCTTGGATCAGGCTCACCGTCTCGTCATCCCTGAGAGCGCGGCGCCCACCGTCGTCCGTGTTGCCTGCTGCTGCTGTGTCCTCGTCGTCGTCGTTGGGGACGCGGAGGTCGACGAGCGAGTCGACATATGGACGACGGCCACCGTCGTCGCACGTTCTAGGAGGAGACCCCCGTGCCGCGATGAGAGGAAGGAACATCTCCTTAAGCCGGACATCGATGGCGAACAGCCGGCGCAGCCGCCTCCGCTCCACGAGCTTATCCATCACGGAGCCTGCACGCGAGAAGGGCCGGACGACTCCAATGGCTAGCTGGAAATCCAGTGTCGCCCGACACAAGGCCCGGACATGGCGCCCGTCGACGCCGGCGCCGAAGCACATGCGCGCAACAACCGAGAACACGGCGCCGTACAAATGCGTCCGTAAGTCCTTGACGGCGCCCTTGGACTTGGAGGACAAGGTGGCGACGAGATCCCGGACGGCCTCCCGCTGCAGTGGCGCGAGACACCCGAGGCGCCACGGGTGGAGGGTCTCGGCGGTGAGGTTGCACCGGAGAGCGCGCCAGTGCGCGCCGTGCGGCACAGAGTTCAGGTTCTCGTTCCGCTGCCCGCGGCGCCTGCTGGCCAGGGCCACGTGCAAACGCATCGGCGGGCGGTTCGAGAAGGCGTTGGCGTTCTCTACCAGTGCACGGTGGACCACGGCGGGGTCGCCGATCTTATTATGGACGAGGACCGCCGGAGCTGGAGGAGCACCGCCATGCCGACTAGTATTGTTGCTACGTAGCCGAATCAAGACGGATAAGCCCAAGAGAATTAGGGCGAGGAGCGCAAGGAGCTCCATTTGCTGATGGTTTAGGGCATTGTTTGTTTACATCTCTCTCTTATTATTACGTCGTCTTTATATAGAGACGGCCTAGCTAGCTAGCAAAGTGTTACTCAGAGTTAGCGAGTTCTGACGCACATATCGCTATGATATAACAAATCGATCCACCATGATCATGCTAAACGATTAGGGTATACTATAACATTCCAATGACCACTGCCACTAATTAGCAATCTATTGACAGACGTTTATGGCCGACAATCTGCGGAAGTGAAGAAACTCGTCACGACAAACGACATCTTGTCCTCTATATTTATGCCATCAGATTCAGGGGGTTGTAATGTCCATATTAGGGAACTGGAGCGAAAAGTTTCCGACTATTCCACGAAAAAACAAAAACGGAATAAAAATATAGAAACAGAAACGGAATTTTACAAAACATAAATAGAACACTGTTTTCGAGCGAAACAGACACGGAAATGGAATTTCCGTTTCCATCTAATATGGAATTTCTGTTTAGGGTTGATATGTATGGCCAAATCCAACCGACACAAAACATGACCTTGTCAAGCCAAACTTGCAAAGTTGTTCATCCTAGTACTGGAGACTATGTATTCCCTTGATTCATTCGAGGAGACTTTCGTGAAATGATCATTCCATTATTCCCTTGTAAACCTAGCACCGTGCTATATATAATCAGGGAACAATTTATTGGTTTTCTAGAATGCTTGAAATTTCTTGCATGATTCTAGGGTTCTCTTTGTTCCGGTTAAAATCTGCACAGTTCCGTGTCCGCACTGTATTCGGTCTGTATTTTCTTCCGACAATATTTGTTTATGTTTTGTTTCTGGGTTTCTCTATTCGTTTCTGCTTCCGCAAAAAATATGAAAACAAATATGGCACCATATAGTTTTGTCCGTTTCCGCTCTGTTTTTATCCCTAGTCCGTATACCCGCTCTTTCATGGACCTGCGCTCGTTGGAAAGTATCCGTTCCTCCGAAATTACACGTCTTTATGTGGAGTAATGAACTTCTTGCAAGGGAAAGTTTGAGCAACGGGCAAAACTTACCTTAAAATAGGCTTTCGTCCTGCTATATTAATATAGTAAATAAATGATACAACGAAACAATTGCTGGGGTCTCAGCACAAGCAAACCCAAACAAAAAAGAAACAAAAAAAAGAAAACAATGTCGACAGAGGCAGATCGACTAAACGAAGATGGCTCGCAACCGCTGTGCCCTCCGAAGATGACCCACCACGCACCTAGAGCTACGGATCGTCACGTAACAAGCAACACCTTCAGGAAGGCAAGCGACGATGACAACGCTGTCGCCTGGATTGACCTATGGTTTCCCCCGTACGCCGACGTAAGTGGGAAAGGGGTACACCCGATGCCTTTCAAGAAGGAATGGCGATACCCGCAGACGCGGTGTCGGAAGACCGACAGGAATTTCTCCTTCCCCCCAAAGAACCACTACCCTGAACGCTCTATAGTCTTCCACCCATCGACGTCGCCCACCAATACGCGCCACCACGGTCTTGACGCCACCTTCCTTGTCTCACTATGAACCGAAGCGAGGCCCAAGAGCAACTCCAACATCTTACGTATAAATGGGTAAGAGGCTAAAAAACTGCTTTTTTGGGTAAGAGGGGCAAAATAACAGCTCCAACAGCTTACCCATAAGTGGTTCCCCACTGATTTTTTTTGGATGATCACCCATCTTTTGTCATCTCTTACCCATATATGGGTAGAGGGAGGCAGCTTTTGGGTAAGAGGCAACCCTACCAAAACACACGCGGGAACAGAGGAACTGCCCCGCGCGGAAATTCCAGGCCCTCCCGCCCGACCCGTTCGTCGCCACCGGCGCTCGCCGCGGCTCCTCCAGCCGTCGCACCGCCATGGAGCATGTCGCCGACCTCCCCCGAGGCCCCGTCGTGCCTCCACCCGCCCGTCCCGTGCTCCCAGTTGGCGCGAGGACCAAGCCCAACGCCACGTGGCGCTTGGTCTGTTCGCGCCGCCGCGGGCACCCGCCGCCGCAGGAAGCTCCTCCATGGACCCTGCGAGCGTTGAGGGCTTCCTGGCCACGCCTCCACTTGCCCCTGCGAAGAACCCAGCGCGGAAGAGGGCACCGAAGGACCACGAAGCTGCTGCCGCGTGCGCAGGGAAGAAGTCGATGACATCGGCCGTCGTCGCGCCTCCCCGGCCTTCTCCAGCCATGGAAACCCCACCTCCACCACCCCCTACAGGCCCTGTAGCACCGACGCTCCCGCCGGTGCAGATTGTAGCTCCGCAGCTCGCCAGCGGTGACGACGTACTCACAGTGTTCGATCAAATGGCCCCAAGGTCCGATTTTCACACTTAATTTTCTTTGCTGCATTTTTTTGTCAATTTTGAATGTGTATCCAAGTTTAGGCAAAGGCACACTATTTTGCAATAGTTTTGGTTGTATGCTATGGATTGCACAATATGTTATGTTGTTATAATTGATTTGCAAAGTCTAGTTTGCACAATATGCTTAAATTCTATCTAATTGAGAATGTTTATTTGCATGTAGTATGGATGATGAGTCCTTTCTCAATTATACTTGTGGTCAACAATTTGCTCAAAATGGACCATCTCAAGAATTTCCACAAGATGATACATCTCAAGAATTTGCACAAGATGATATTATGGGAGATGATGGTTTTGTTGGTGAGGGAGATGGTGAGGGTTTTGTTGTTGAGGCATATGGTGAGGGTTTTGTCAATGATCCAACTCCTAGAAAGGCTAGCCGAGGAGCTAATTTCACTAAAAAGGAACATGAGACCTTGTGCCATGCGTGGATTTTTATTGGTGTCAATCCCATCACCGGGAATGAACAACAAAGCAACACATATTGGGAGCCTATACATGAGTATTACCGGCAACACTCTAAGAAAGCTAGGACTATCATTTCCCTACAACACCGTTGGTCAACCATCAACTCCAAGTGTTTCAAATGGTCCAATTGCTTAGCCCAACTTGATCGTCTCAATCCAAGTGGGACTAGTCCCGTAGACAAGGTATGCAAAAATAAACGTGTTCTCTTGTTCTTACTTGTAGCAAATAAACTAGTTCTCTTGTTCTTCTTTGTAGCAAATAAATTGATTATCTTGTTCTTATTTGTAGCTCAATATTACTCAAAAATTGTTCATGGGAAAACCGAAAAAGAAAGGTGGCAAACCGAGGAAAGCTTTCACTTTGTTCCATTGTTTTACCATTCTTGAGAAGGAAGAGAAATGGAGAATCGCCCTTCCAACGAGATCCCAAACAAAAGGAAGACACCAACTACCCCGGTTGGAGACGATTTGGTTTTTGACACTGATGATGAAGGCTCAAGTAGCCCCACTCCCCTCTCTTCGGTCAATAGGAAGAGGCCAGTCGAAGGTAGAAAGAAAGCTAAAGAAGCAAGGTCAAAAGGAGGTGAGAACATGTAGAAGGACTCTTTGGACAACATGATGGCGGTGAGGAAGGAGCTCTCCAACAAAAGGAGGGAGATGATGCACAAAGAGATTGAAGAGAGGAAGTTGATTGAGGAGAGGAAGGTGGCCACCGAGGAGAGGAGGACGGCGACCGAGGAGAAATGTCTTGAGCTCGAATAAAGGAAGGTGGCAAATGAAGAAATCCTCAAGAGGATGGAGAAAGAGCAAAAGCTCATGTTCATGGACCCAAGTAGTCTAGATGAGAATGGCCGAGCTTATTGGGAGCTTTGCCGTGACCAAATATTGATGTCAAGAGGTTATGGTGGTGATGGTAATGGTGGGGGTGGGGGCATTTGAGAGTGATGGTCTAGTATGCATCGATGAAATATCTATTTTGTGGTGGTGTTCTGTGCGCCAATGAACTATCTATTTTGTGGTATTGTTCTATGCACCAATGAACTATCTATTATGTGGTGTTGTTCTTTGCACCGATGGACTACTTTTCTAGAACTTTTATGATTGATGATGCACTTTTATTATGTTGGACTTATAATATTTCTACTTGTGATGAATAGTTTCAATTACCTTGTGTTAATTCAATTGATATATGTCATATGTGTGAGAGTGGTATAGAGAAGAAAATCTTGCAAACCAGTTTTGGATAAGCTGATATGGGTAAGCTGGAAAAGCAAGACATGTTTTATTTACCTATACCTTCTCTCTCCTCTTACCCAAATGATTTTTGCTTACCATAAATGGGTAACCTGTTGGAGTTGCTCTAAATGACGGAAAAAGGAAACAACCGGATCAAGCAACAACAATGTTGTACTTGCGTGGGAGAGAACTGCCTTCACCGCTAGCGCGGTAGCCGACCGGACGCGATGGCAGGAGCACACCAGGTGACCATTGGCTCCGGAAGGTGACTGCAACAGAACCACCTAGAGGGTGTCCTCCACCACCAAAGGTTGGTACCGACCGGACGTGGCGGCAGTGATAAACCAGGCCACGCAGGCCCGGGCGGACCAAGGATGGGTCTATAAAGTCTCCGCCGCCATGCTGCAGCACGTCGGCCATCACCGCTACCCTCATCTTCGGCGCCATAGGTCCAGCCGGGCCAAGAACGGACCCGTGAAACTTCCACTGTCGTGTTGTAGCACATAAGCGCCAACTCCACCACCTAGAGAGGGTCACCTCCATTGCCACACTCTAGGAAGAGAGCCTACCTCGCGAGCTGGCCGGCTCGCCCGGACCCAGATCGAGCACCTAGGGCCTAGATCTGGGCCGAGCCGCTGCCGGCACCATCCCACGCACGCAGCCTCTCCCCGCAAGCCAAGTAGCTGCATCATTGTAGAGCTGGTAGTAGGGAACGTTGCGCCATCATCGGAACCTCCGTCAGCCTAGGGACACTGTGCCAACCACCACCTCCTGAGCAGGGCGCTGCGCGCGGGGAATCGCTGAACCACCGTCGCCGACACCACACGGGCAACGCCCGGTGGCACACGCCGGCAGCGGCAGGAGGGTGCACGGGAGAGAGGAGGGGGGATCCCCTGGTCGCCTCGCTCGGGAAGGCAACTCGGGGGGCACGAGCCTCGCTTGGGGAGGCACTTCTTCTGTAAACTTGGGCCACTCGGCTGCCACGGGCAAAACTTAGTAGACGTTACATGACCTCGAAGACCTCGAAGTGATGGATCCCTAGAAGACGAACTCGTAACAGGACTCAGTGAAGTACTAGGAATCCGATGTCCACCGCCAGAGCAAAGAGTCTGGCTCGGCAGTCAGCCCGAATTCACGAGTCCATATCCAAAGCTGCACATACTGCTATAGGGCAAGCTGACTCAGGTGCCCTACATGTCAGTGATCCACCTGTGCTCCAGTAGCGCCTCTCAGACTATCATGCGCTTCCTAGCGTGCTTGGGTATATGTGTGAAAAGTATCAGCGCCATCTCCTCGATGGTCTGCATGTCTAGCCACCAATCGAGCCAGGACAACGGCGTGTCCCTGTCACCGACTCTCATCATGGTGGAGGCATCGAACACCTACAACTCCTTCTCCGAGAAGTGCATGTCCAGGTCGCGCCAAGGTCACAGCTGGTCCATCCTCATCCTCCAAATCCAAAGCTTGCGAAGGATGATCGTAGTTCGGGCAAGGTCGGGGACCCCTAAGACTCCCAGGTGCTTCGGTCTGCTCACTCTCTCCCAATTGACATGACAATGGCTACCCTTGGCCTCTCCCCTCCCAGCCCATAGGAAGCTCTGTGATATTTTCTAGATCTTCTTGAGAGTTTGCTTGTTAAGCCCCAACACGATGATCTAGTGTAGAGGGATCGCCATGAGAACCGACTTAACAAGCGTAAGGTGCCTAGCCTTTGCCATCATGGCAGCTTTCCAAGTCGACAGCCTCTTCGCGATGCTATCCACCAGAGGTTGAGCACCACCATAGAAACCCTTCGTAGAGATAGGGGATCCCCAGGTACTTGACCGGGAAAGGCGATAGCCATCATCCTATTGGTATCAACCAACGTTGTTGTTATTTCTTTATCACATTTGCAGCTGATTTAAAATATATGAAAATTAATGAAAAGAGGAATATAAAGAATGACAGTGTATATTTTCTAGAATGTGGTCCAAGCTACTTATTCTCATATAATGGCATGAAATTTATTGCTACCCTTTTGCTCTATTTTTTTAGCTCTATATACTGGCCCTAGATTAGACGTACCCGGGAGTAAGAAGTATTTTTCATATATAGGACATATTCATACTACACCCGGGTGTAGTTACACCCGCGTGTATTTCACGTTATTTAGGCAGTATCTATCATACTGGAGACTATATATGGGTAGTATGAAGTATATAAGAATATTTGGGCAGTATATATACTAATTTTTTGGTAGTATGTAATTTTTATTCACATACTCTTTTTATACGTACAAATATGACTGTATTTTACATATATATAGTGCAAACTATGAGTGTATTTTCAATTTTTTCACCTAACTTGTTTAGAAGTATTTTAGATATAGTATCTGAACATACTCAAACAGTTAAAGTATTATAAATACATCCGTAAGGTAGTATATGAGACATGGGTGTAGTTACGCCCGGAAGTAAGAAGTATTTTTCATATATATATATATATATATATATATATATATATATATATGACATATTCATACTACGGGTATTACTACATCCACACGTGTTTCACACTATATAGGCAGTATCTACCATACCAAAAGGTATGTACGCGTAGTATGAAGTATATAAAAATATTTGAGCAGTATATATACTATTTTTTTGGTAGTATGTAATTTTTATTCACATACTCCTTTTGTACGTACAAATATGACGGTATTTTACATATATAGTTTAAACTATGGGTGCACTTACAATTTTTTCACCTAACTTGCTTGTAAGTATCTTAGATATAGTATATGAACATACTCAAATAGATAAAGTATTACAAATATTTCCGTAAGGTAGTATATGAGAGGTGGGTGTAGTTACACCCGGGAGTAAGAAGTATTTTTCATATATATATATATATATATATATATATATATATATATATATATATATATATATATATATATATATATATATATATACTTATCTCTATATTACATGATAGAATAAATATTTTTTGCAGCAACCAGCGATGCTGGTCTTCAGACGACCATAGCATCATGTGCAGGCTCAGAAAGCTATGAAAGAAATCGAAATTCAGCGGTCTGTAAATAGGAGGATTTCTTGTGGTATTTAGATCACAGTTAATTTATTAATATCACCCAGACTTGCTCCTAGAGTCCTTGCCCAGTGATGAATAAAAATGGTGAGGTGCTCCTCCTACAATTCATGCTCCTTTTAATGAAAAGTTTAATAGTACTTTTATTGGTAAGCTTAAGATAAAGTATAGTACTCCTATTTGCACTTTTACCTTCTGATCAGATTAAGTCTACAACAAAACAAAGAGGAAGAGCTGCCTCGGAATAAGAGGGCATATATAGTAGGAGGCAAGCCACTTTAGATACAAACTAAGAACCAAGCTCCGAAAACAGCGTGAACGCAGAATCAACAGAAGGAGGAGCAACTGACGAACCACCGCCTCCACCGAGCTCAACATCACCTGTAAAACATGTCGAAGTACCTCTGCCGCACGCCGGATAAGTGAGACATCAAGGGGTGGCTTCACGACGCATAGTTGGCATAGCTCGCCATCAACATGGAGCCACTAAACCTGTAAGCCACTTTTCCCCAAAACTGAAAACTGAAACATATCTGCATTACGTATCGGACCATCATGTGGATGAGTTGGCTAACGCACTGGTGTATGTTGCATGTTGCAGAAGTAGTACCTGGTGGTGTCGTGGGACTTGGACCCGAACTCAATAGGCTCATTCTCGTGCAACCTGGCGGGGAAACCAGCGAACGTGTGCGAGAGGTTCTTGGCGCCGAGGGAAGATGCTAGTGCTACTGTACTTGGCCGGGGAGGTGGCCAACCTGGATCAGCTGAGCACGGTATAGGGACAGGGACAGGGACAGGGACGGGGACGGGGGCGGTGGCAGGCGCGCCGTGCCTATGACATGAGGGTCGGGCTTCTGTCCGTGCGCTGCTCCAGCAGCAGGGCAGTCACCTTCAAATATGTGAGTCATATGGATGGTGCCAAGGGGATTCTTTTTCTGATCATCATATAGTGGAGAAGCAGCTTACCGCATCGTTGCTGGGGGGACAGGGCTTGCCCCGAGGTGAGCAACTACGTCGGAAAATCAGAGCTCGCTGTCGGCAACCACAACCCTGCAGGACCTGATACACTGGCCATATTATAAGATAACCCCAAACCAGCGAAGCAAATCCATACACACATAAGGAGCACAATAAGGAGGTATATGGAATAAACAGACGGTACGCTGCTCCACCTGCATGGCGGTCACGATGCAAGCACTGATGCGGTGCAACGGATCTTCGCACCCGGCTTCTCCGACTGCATCGTGTCGTCCTGGTCAGCGTCCGTGTGGTGGCGAGGCACTTCCACCCGACGCCGCGCTGCCAATTCTAGAGCAGGTGGTCTCCGTCAGTGAGGAAGCCTGACGGTGAAGCCCCCACAAAGTGGTGATGGAAGAGCTCAGAAGGTCGTGGGAGAGGAGAACTCGGGCGGGGACGAAGTTGGAGCAGGCGGAGTCTAGACAGGAGGAAGAGTCGGTGGTGACGACGCCTCCTCCTCAATACCCATCTCCTCCATCTGCAACACATGCTCCTACAGGTTCGTCACCTCTTCCCCGACAGTCACCAACACGAGGTAATGGAGGCAAACGCTGTCGGGTCTTTCGCCGTCTGTAGGGGCGCTCTGGGCCATGGCGCAGCTGGCATGGGCTTCCGTCGAGCTGCCCAATGGCTGCACGAAGGGGGCAGTGGGGCAGTGGGCGGCGGCCATTTGGAGGAAGAGAGAAGATGGGAGAAAGGAGAGATAAGGTGCGGCAAGGGAGGGCTGGGCAAAACGGATCCGCTTTCTGGATGGGCACCGCTTTGACCGAAGCCACCGGTAGCAGAACATGGAAAGAGGGGTTGTGCTTCTTTAATCATGTATTTCAACCGTTGATATTAGATCTAAGAGATCTGCGTAATAAAGGTATCGTAGATGTGAACATCTACAGTGCGTAGGGTGACGTGGATAGCTTCATAGGGAGTTGTAAGGCTCCACTTTCATATATGTAGTTATTGGCAAGACCACTCACACTTAAATCGACCATGGGTTCTTTTCTCGTCTAGTGTACAAGTTAGGATCTGTTTTGTCGAGTGTGCTGTATTATTTGCACTTTATCAAGTGGGATCGGGTGTGCTAAAATTTTGTTGGAGGAGCGTGTGGCGAGTGGGTGTATACACTATTAGGAAACAGCCTATCTGTGGCGCATGAAAAGGGGACTTTTATGGTGTATATCTTTGTCGCCACTGTTACCTCGTCACTGATAACTATTTCCTGTGGCGCATATGAAGGAATGCGCCACAGAAGTCTGATTCCTTCATATGCGCCACGGGAAGAACTTCTGTGGCGCATTTACGTGTATGCGCCACAGATATGCCATGCGCCACTAACTATATAATTATATGCGCCACTGATTGTGTAACATGTATTCGAAGTAAAATACTTTCTTGGTGTATAATCAGGTATTTATACAGGATTTATCCAGATGAGTATAAAATACATTGCACAAGTGGTAGATGCATGAAAACCGACATATATATAATACAAACACTTAGAGCCCGATCGAGATACATATATAGTGTCAAGTGCCAAATTTTTACACAAGCGCCGAATACAAAGTTTATATCATCTCACATTACAAATATGAAGTGGCCACCGCCGCCTACACTAGGATCAAATAGAATATAACTGTGATAATGGTGAGCAAGAGCATTAGCCCGACCAATATCTTCATCCGGTTCTTCTTCCACAAGTGGTTCCTCCACTTGGCTATCGCCTCCTCTCTAGTCACGTATCTTTTGTAGATGTTACCGCTGAACTTGTTCACTTGTTTGTGGCAATCCTCTCACTCCTCGTAGACTCCTGGAACCCTACCCATGTAGACCACATACCACCTCGTCGCCATCTCTATAGACGACAAGGCATATTAGTAAAAATACAACGAAACGAATGAATAAAGGGTTCACATCCATATATATATATGTGTTCATATATTATAAAACAAAGGATCCATAAACCTAAAAGTTAGATCATCATAGAAGCAATAAGTTCAACGACAGCACGACCACAAGGTAGTTTAAGTCTAACAACAATGACCATTTCGACCACGAGATAGTAAAGTTTATGACACACACACACTAATACAGCAGGCGTCCATCAAGAATATACACACACTGGATCATGCTAGAGGCACACATCGATCACGATGAAGACTTCCTCTTCTGGCACGGCTTCGGGAACGGTAGATAGCCCTCTTTCGTCATCCACGTCCGTGTGTCACCCTGCTTACGGAGGCGTTCTTCGATCTCCCTCTTACTCAACCCTCTGGCTTGTTGTAGGGCACCGCCCCTTGTGTTGACATCTTCAATGATGATTTGCGACAACTTCATCTGAATGCGATGGAAGTCTTCTCTAAGATCAGCATCGTCGATTTTCGCCAAAGTTTCGGCCCATCCTCGGAGACTAGATGGCAGCGTTAGGTTATGGCAATCCCGAACATAGCCTTTAAGGTGATGGAGGACGTAGAAGGCCTCCTTGGCACCAGCAGTCGACTGCTTGACGCAGGGGAAGTCGAGCACGTGCTTGAATACGTGTTTGCCATCCTTGATACATTCCCCCTATGTACGAAGGTGCATCCCTTCTTGGTGTAGCCCTCGAGAGCCTCATTGAGAACACCCCTTATTCTAGTGTAGTCTTTCTTCTTCGTCAAACTCCCCGAGTCGAAATACGTGGCTAGCGAATACCTCGGGGCAAGGACGATGAGCGTGCAGTATTTGTCTCTGCGCAACACAATTGGAACGGAATGTTGGAAAAAGAGGAAAGGAAAGAAATCTATAAGAAATGCATAAGTTACGGTGACGGTGAGCGAGTGTGTGTACTTACTCGGGAAAGAAAGGCAAAAGAAGTGTGCCCTTCCTCTTGTTATCCACCATGAACTTCTCGAGGTACGCCGTCGCCTTGGTCCGTGTCTCTGATCCTTCGACCAACTGGCTGTCCCACATGTAGTAGGGATCCACTATCGCGATTTCCGGGGTACTTTCTCTCTTGATCGTGAGCGCCAGATTGAGCGCGTATAGGCGGACCAAGTTATAGTCCAGCCGTTTCGTGAGAAACATCTTGAATATGTCCTCGAACGCTATGAAGAATATATCCGCGGGGGGTTCATCGACGAAGCCCACATCCAATGGCACCTTGGTCGTGAAAACCGGGTAATTTGGATCGTCCTCTTTAAGGAGGGCCTCTAGTGTCTTGACACCCTCGTGCAAAGTTAACATGGCTCCAACCGCAATGTGGATCTTATCCGGAGTCAATATCGGATCACCAGCTACATGCACTCGGGGCAAGCCAAATTGTGTGGATGGTACGACGACGGCGTCCTGACCCCGGATCCTCTTCAGAAGAGGCTGGCTCGCACCCTTCTTATTATTATTACCTCTCTTCCTGTAGTGCTTCTTCTTCACAACAGTGTCAGCCACTGCCATCTGCTCATCAGTCGCCTTTCGGAGTGTGTTGGGGCTGAAAACCAATCCTGGTTTCTCTTGTGGTGGATCGGCGGCCGGAGTGTGGCATCCCGCAAAAAACCACTACTAGAAAATCGCGTTGTTTTTGTGCTATTGCATCATCATGACCGGATGCTCATGTCCTAATGCCACATTGCATTTGAGCATCGTCATCATCATGCATCTGTTTGTCTGAAACTATTTTTCGAAAACCTATTTTTGTTTTTCTAATTAAGCCCCGTCTTTATTCAAATACAAAACCCGGGTCTCCGAAATATTTTGTTCCGTCTACCAACGGTTTACAAACGCCTCGTTTTAAATAATAAAATGTTTCTTTTATTTTTAGGAGGCAGCCAGCCAGACCCGAAAGCCTAGCCGGCCACCTCCAAATTAAAACCCTTTCTGTCTAACACCCAACCTTATTCTACTAAATAACCCACCCAGCCTATTCTACCCAGCCCCTCCACCTCACCCCGCCCAATAGCCGCGCGACACCTCAGCAACCCCCTCCCTTTTCCCTCCACCTCACCCAACACACACCACCCACACGCCTCATGCCACACAACACACACACACGCAAGTACCGCGTGGCAGCAGCGCGCAGCACCCCGCGCCTGCCCTTTTTCCCGCTCACCAACCGCCCGTCCCACGCGTAGACGCGTCTCTCCCGCCTCCTGCCGACCACGCCACCACCTGGACACCAATCCCAGCGCCATCTGCCTTCCACCCAACCGCCTAGCCCCACCCTATCGCCCACGCCCGTCCCACTCGCTCTCCTCCTCTAGTCTCTCTCCTCTCCCCCACCTACCCCCGTCGCCAACCACCGCCGCCTCCCTCGCTTCCTCCCGCGGCCGCCCACGCGAGCCCGCGCCGCCGCCTGGCCCTCTCCTCTCCTCTGGCCGTCCGGGGCCCTCGCCGGATTCCCATCGCCGCCCTTCGCCGGAGCCGGTCCCGCCACCATCTCCTCCTCGCCTCGCCGCCTCGTGTTGACCGAGCGCCACGGCCACCTCGACCCCGACGGGCTCCCGGCCACCTCCCGCCGCGTCCGACCGCCGCTCCCAGGGTCTGCCCTCCTCCTGGGTCCCCTCTCCCGCCAGCTCCGTCCTCTGCTCCAACCGCCGGCTAGTGCCCCCGTCCGCAGCACCGAGCCGCCACGGGAGGCCCTCGACCCAACCTCGCCGCCAGCAGCGCGCCTCCGCCCCGCGTCAGCGTCGTCGCTGTCGGCTCCGTCTCCTCTGCGGACCGCCCCGCGCCCTTCTCTGGCCGCCGCCGTGACGCCTCGTCCGCCACCGTCGAGCCGTCCTGGACCTCCTCTCCCCGCGCCTGCAACTCGCTGCCCCGCGAGCCCCGCTCCCCACGGCCGCCCTCCTTGTCGCTCTGCAAGCCGCCGTTCCTGCATTCGCCCCAGCACCGTCGCGTGCTTCCTCGGAGGTTCGTCAGGTGGAGACCTCCTGGCACACAGAGCCCAAGGCACAAGGGCCCCTGTAGCGTACTAGTACATCGTTGGATGAAATAAGTTTTGGGTGTCTCTCGGTAGATGGCAAGATCATGTCCACGTGTGGAGATGTACACGATGTTGCACATGTGGTGGCCAAGTCGACTCGTGCGAAGCCACCGGAAGATGATCGGAGCTGGACGATAAGGTCCGGGATTGTGCTGCCAAGACCAGCGCCGACAATCGAAGCTCTAAACCCCAAGATCTCCATCGTATGTGTCGTGTCCAAGACCAAAGCGATGACAAGATCTACCGATGACCGAGAACCCGGACGCCAAAATCCACGACTCGGAGATGCCAGAACACCAAGTTCGTCGAGACCCTGAAGACCCGTTCCCGGAGGCGAAGTCCGGACCCGATGACCGCCAAGATCACCACCGGAACGCCAAGTCCTTCTTCCCGGATGCAATAAGATCGTCTCTCGAACGCCAAGTCCTTCAACCCCAGGAAAACCAACGACCCGACCAAGATCCGAAGACCGAACCCTGGCGCGCCAAGTTCTTCATCCCGGATGCCATGACCGTCTACACGGACCCGAAGACCACCGGTACCCGATCCATTCAGGTTCGCCATCGATGACAAGATCGACCGCTTGTAACCCAAGATCTCCATCACGTCACGACAAGTTCTCCATCTTGGATCCGAACCTCGCCGTCCCCGTCGGACCCTGAGACCGGACCCCGAACCCCCGGCAACCAAGATCGTCGAACCCTGATGTGTGAACCTTTCTCGATCCCCTATTTTTGTAAATGCTATATATAAAACCTATCGCATATTAAATTGTTCATGCATGCATGCTTGTCTGTGGTTTGGGGGCATTATGCCGATTCACCTCATAATTAAATATGGAGTCCATCTGTGGGATACCTTTGTCTTATTCCGGACTCCATTTAAATTGGTGTAGCGAACCGATGCCATGTTTCGCCCTGTTAATATAACATTTAAATTGCGGGGTAGTTAAATAACTTGAACCGTGTAATTAATTATGGGACCCCGGTTCCGCTTAATATTGCCTAATTGCACCGCATCTGCAGCATATCATAATCATGCCGGATCTTTTGCGTAGTATTAAATATTGCATCCGTTGTTTGTTCTAGTGTTTGTTTTTTCGCGGATTAGTCTGATGAGTTGAGGCGAGTACCGACAAGTTCTCTGGATATGATCCTTCAGCAGTGTTTCCCAGGCGAGCATCTCTCGCCCTTCTACCTATTTTGCATTTATAGTCTTATTTCCTCCTGTTGATCTATTGCTATCCGTGTCGTGATGCTTTAGTTTCCGTACCCCAGTTATATCTCGTGCAGCCTCTATATTGCCTTGGACACCTCCTATTACCTGTTGTTTGGTAGATAGCTGGCCTTGCGAGTCGTAGTTGCTTGCTCAGGTGCGATCTTGTGTTGGCTAGTACCACAGTTGTTGGAATGCTGGCAGACGTTTTTGGTGGAGAGGCTTATTGGTGAAGTTGTTCATGACTTTAAATACAACTATTAAAATGCTAGATATAACTAATGCAGAGGCATCGGTGGGCAATAGATGTTATTTGGTTTTTCCACGCTCACTTGTGTCCCGTAGGACCCCGAGTACTTGATACCTGTTCCTTGATTTTTTGCACTATCCACATCCGGGAGGCCTTATGGACCCCCCTGAGCCAGAGCTTGATTCATTTCTATTTCTTGGGGCCACAAAGTAGTTTGGGGCTTTATTACTATCCTGTACTTATGCCATGCTTTACTGCTTTATTTAAGATTGTGCGTGGAGCACCTGTACTGTTTTGGATCGTGGAATGTTTTCGCGGTATCGACAAGCCCAGTCACACTTTCGGGTTCCCAATCGTTTACAGCCATTGTCACAAACCCTGGGTCCGTTCCGGAGCCGGTCAACTTTGTTGTGGGTAGCTTAGTGGGGTGGCCCCCTGAAATATTTCTGAATCCTGTGATCGCTTTGTCGTGAAATCCTCGTTGGGTTTTGAGTTGGTTTTTCCGAGGTTGATCGAGTGTGTGTTGCTATTTGGGCACCCCTGCAGGGTAAAACTTTCTGAAAGCCGTGTCCGTGGTTATGGATGACTTGGAGCACAGTATCTCGATCATAGACAAGCATAACTAAAGTAGTGCTATAAATTTGACTTAATATGTGACTAGTAATCAGCATCAACTATAACGGAATGGATATTAAAAATGCCAACAACTGCTGGATCTGAGTTGTTTGTTATATATGCCTAGTAAGTATTGCAACTCCAATGGAATGCGATAAAAGTGCCAACAACTGCTGGGTTTTGGGATTCCTCAGGACAATGATATCTGACTAGTAAATGCTCCACCTACCACGGAATGGTTAATTAAAACTGACCACCACTTATGCTATCAGGATGACTCATGCTATCTATATCTGATTAGTAAGAGCTTCAACTATAAGGGAATGAATAAAACTGTCAACCGTGTGAGTTCCTCGGTTTGACTTCCTCGTTTGGTCTCGAGGGGGAAATACCAGGATGGGTTTGTTTGGTGTTAGCTTCAGGTTGGATCCGAATAGGTCTTTCTTATCCCTCTCTGATAACCGCCAGTTGTATCGAGTCTCTATAGGTTGTTTTGTGCCGCTGCGCTGCCGCTTCAGCCCACCATACCTATGTAGGCGAGAGCCGCCGAATTCTAGCCTCGCCGTGTACTGGCCTCAGTACTGACGCTCCTCTTTTTTCCTTTGCCCTTTGTCGACACCCCTTTTGTTTTAGCAGGTTTGAGATCGACGTTGTTAGCAGGGTTACCCTTCCGGCTTGGCCTGGGCAGGGTTATGGACGCCATTGGTTATTTTTCAGGGCTCTTAGCCCCATTTGCACCTTGCCCGTAGTCGGACGCTCTATCATTTCAAGGTGATTTGGATCTTTGTATTGTATATCTGTATTCTTGACTCTTTGAGTCGCTATTGTATATATATATATGTTCTGTGGGTCCCATCGAGGACTGTTGTGTAATGTTATTACTTCGTTTTCCACCCGCACGAAAGTGCCTGGTGGGCGTCCTTGAATCGTTTCTATGCAGGTTTGGCGGAAAGGGCTAAAACTTGCATAGGGCCGATTGGAGGGTGTTACACGGAGGCGTCTCTTGAGAAAGACCATGGAAGACCAGGCGTTGCGTGCATGTATTGGGCCGATCAGCTTGATGGTCGTCGCGAGCTGCGAAGGGTTCTTCATCCACAGAAGGCATATACAATCCTTTGGCGGCGGCGGTGTTGATGAAGTCGTCAACGTTGACCAATTCATCATCATCTTCATGGGTGCCATCATGTGGTGGTGGTAGCGGGGGCGACGGCGGTTGCGGCACAACGTCTTTGCCATGTGGCGGTGCACACGCTGCCAAGAGTTGATGGTGACGGCTGGTGGTGGCGACAACGGCGGCTACTGGCTTCCGAGGTGGTGGCCGAGCGATGATCAGTCGAGAGGTGGCGCCGGTGCTCCCCCCCTCCCGCAAGACGAATCTAGGTCTTCGGCCATGTCAAGGGCCAGTTGTAGCATTCCCCAAGGGTCTTGTGTTCATCAGCTCCCTGAGGTTGAATGGGGGGGTCCATGTCATCGCACCCTGGCAACACCCGAGCGAACCTGACCTTCATCACATCATCATCCATTGGATTGTTGTGCATCGTGCAGCTCGCCGGTTATATAAGAGTTCCATTGGCAACATCCTTCAACTCACCGCCGACATCTTTAAACAGGAGTACGCAAGAAGTGTCCTGATGCAAAAACATGTTGTTGGGCCTCATGAGATGGCAACAGTCATGCATCAAAGGCATAAAGGAGATGACGTGCACTAACTAATTAGTTACCTTGGTGATGGCGTGGATCTCGGCTATAGAGACACGGCGGATGCCGGTGGCCGGCCTATCATCATCTGCAATCTCCCGCTCGGGTGCCTCATGAAGCGTCGCCGCCGTCGGCTGCGCCTTATTGGTATCTTTGGCGGGAGGGGCGTCGGTGTGACCAAAACGAGGGGCTGCATCCCGACGTTGATGGCCGGCGGGGTCACCAGGTCCGGCGACACGGTAACATTGATGCCCGAGTTGCTGCCGCTTAAGTTGGGCAGATGTATCGGCCCCTGTCGACCTCCCGCATTCCAAGCAGTAAGCCCCTCAAAAAACTCAGGGGGGATCATCGAGCGGAGCTTCTCTTCCACTAACTTGTCCACCGTTTTCTGGTCCACCGCCTTCTCCTCCAGTGTCTGCACCTTCATCTTCAGCTCTTCAACAGCGGCTTTATCCTTGGTTCTTCCTGTCCCTTCTTTTCCTGGCGTCCTCTTTGTAGAACTCCTTGAACTTCATGCTCGTACCAAAGCCGGACACACGGCCAGCTGAGGACGGCGGCAACCCCTTGTCCCTCTTCTTGTAAGCATTGGTCGCCCTGTTGAAAACCGTGTCCCACGGCTCCGTCGAATCCTGGGACGACTCTGTGGTAGTAGCGTTCAGTTCCTCCTCCTGCAGAGACAAGGAAAGGTGAACCCATTTAGATTCTTGGCTTCATTATCTTAATTAGAACGCAATAGACTTGAGATCGGCGATAAATTTCTTACCAGATTCTTCTCGAATTCCTTCACCTCCGGATCGTCGGTGATGAACTCCTCTGTTTCCTTGTCCAGGTAGTAGCGGGCCCGAACAAATTGCCTAAGCTGCAAGTCCGTGATTTTAAGCCAAGGGTTGTCTTTACCAAGGCGTTCAAGCTCGGCGTCCTCCTTGTCCCAAATGGCCTGTTTCTCCCTGTAACCGCCGCTTCCAAGGTGGTGGTTACCTATGTTCTGTTCCCGCATACTCCTTCCCCATTGAGTCCATTTTATAGCGTCAGCGGTAGCTATATCCGCCTTGAATATCCTAAACTCCTCTTCGTCGAGCATCGGATTTTTCTTACTAATAACCTCCCAGCTTTCACCTTTGTCAATGCTATTCTTCACCCGGATTTTCCAGCTGCTCAAGGCGTTGCTCATCTTCGTGAGGGCTAGTCTGTTCACCGGGTTCTTATTTCTCTCGAGGTTTCTAAACTGCTCTGGGAATCTGTATCGCTTGTGAAGCTTCTTAAGGAGGTTATCGACCAAAGCTGCATGGTCAGCATGTCTGATGTACTTCGTGTTGATCGACATGCTTTCCCGGACGATGGACCCGAGTTGCAGGCCGTACCCTTTAGCAATCGCCTCTGGCGCAATGGGTTGGCCACTTTCTGTGACCTCAATGAACTCATCACAGACAGTGGCGAGCACTGGCACCTTCCGCTCCTTCTGTTCCTTCTTCTTCTTCTTCTGAGAAGCGGCCGGGTTGCCGCTACCGCCATCCGTGCGCTCGCCGCCATCGGTACGGGCGCCGCCATCGGTAGTGTCATCCTCTTCACCGCCGCCTTCACTAGTTCCATCGTAGTCGTCTTCGTCCCCCTCGTAATTAGGATCTCCGCCCTCATTGGCCCCAGCAGCTCTAGCGACGGTCGCCTCCTCCTCTGGTGGTGGTGTCATCCTCATCGCCTCCTCCTCCTCCTCCTCCTGTTGAGACCCCTGCCAGAATGACTGGTTGGCCTATCTAGCTTGTTCTTCGACGCTGATCATGTGCTTAGAAGGGCCAGACTCCTTGTTGCCCGACATGTTTGCACTACTCTATTTAAAAGAGGCAAAAAGTTAGCACAAATCTCGGCCGAAAAATTCGGTATGACCTTTGCTAATTTTTTGACCCAGGAGTGCCCATTTGTCAACCGAAACGGAAGTGAATAAACACTTCGGGAGAAATGGGCAACTCAAATGAAATCCCTGCAAGAAAAAACACCCATCCCCATATTGACAGCCCCATGCATTGACCCCAGCATCATCATCCATGCAGCCCCATCCATCATTCACGCAACAGTATAACAGATACATGTATAAGAAGAACTTAAAAACTTAAAAGGGTACAGCAAATAATATATAAGCAGTATATATACCAGACATGTGCTTCTACTGAATGAAAACTGAGTAGCAGTTATAGTACACGGAGACACACACATTCTCTCTTCTTCTTGCACACACACAGGCTATCAAGTTATAGTACACACACTTTACCTTGCACAGTTCAGTAAAGGGGAATTTTTTTATCTAGCGGCAGTACACATACACAATCATGATGCTCCCGATGGATTTCACCAAAGCAAAGTTGGGTTGTAATCCATTCATTCATATTTGGGTCAAAAAGAAAGAAAGACAGAGAATAGTATAACAGTTGCTAAATAACACATACCAAATTCACACAATATATGGAACAGTAAAAAATAACATAATATATGGACCAGTTTCACACAATATAAGGTTACCCACTTGCATACTTAGTTGCAGTCCTAGTGTACTAGAACTGATTTAGAACTACAAGTAACCCAGGCCCTTGATAATTCAATCATCAAATTTAGAACCTGATTTACATGAATGCACTGAATTTAGCATGCCTAGTACAGTGTTATTCAGTACTCTAAGTTCAGTATGTACAATACAGTGTTATTTAGTACTCTAAGTTCTTGCAACTTCCTAGTATTTCAGCTCATGATTTGTTCAGAGGGAAGACAATCAGACAAATGCCTGAAACATCTTTCTAAAGCATCCTTATAAAAAGGAAAGAAAGCTTTGGTGGAATTATGTGTTTGGCATTGAGATGCACTAGATCAACATGTTTGGCATTGAAATTAACACCACTGAAAGAAAGTTCACACCTCATGGCAGTACTAGCATTTCGTGGATCTTTATTCTCTCAAAAAAACACAGAGAAGGCTGAATCTAACCTCATGGATCTTCAGGTTCTAATAGTAAATAAATCCTAAGTCCTCAACTTACAGTAACCAAGTACTCTCCAAGAAGAAAAGCTAAAAACCATGTACACGGCTCATTACCCACCACCACGGACTAATTGCGCAGTTGATTGATTGCATCTACCAAAATACAACTGCAACACAGAGGCGAATATGTTGTTTCAGACTTTCAGTCAGTCAAATGGTGATTTGGCCTTGGATGATGAGTAGACGGCTGAGAAGCTGCTGCTGTTGCTGCCACCCAGGCCCTGTCGGCACGGTGGCGTGCTCGACGTCGACGTGATCATCGTCGGCATCACAGTGTTGCAGTTGGCCTTGGTCGGCGAAAATTGAGTAGAGCATTCTTCTAGAGAGGGGGAAAAGAAGAGAGCGGGAAGTGTACCTGTGGATGGGGAGGTGGTCGTCGACGAGGGTGGTGGCGGTGCTCCTCCTAGGTCGTAGGCGAGGCGGGGCAGGCCTCCTCCTCCACGGGCTCCGGAGCGGCGGTGGCGGGCCTCCTCCTAGGTCGCAGGCGGGGCAGGGCGGGCCTGCTCCTCCACGGGCTCCGGCGCGGCGGTGATGGGGCTCTCCTCCACGACGACTCTCCTCCTCCACGGGCTCTCCTCCACGGCGGCTTCGGCAGCGAGGGCGAATAGCTAGGGTTTGCGCGCGGGCAAGATGAGGGAAAGAAATGGAAGAAGGTAGCAGGGGAGGCCGAACCGTTTATTTTGGCTAAGTGTGAAAGTTCTGTGGCGCATTCCTCTAAAATGCGCCACTGAATTTACAACTTCTATGGCGCATTACTATGTTATGCGCCACAAAACTTTTGGGCATAGTCCAAAACAAAGTGGCATCGTAGTTTGACAAGATCAGCTACATGCCCTAGTGGTCCATGATCGCCAGCTTTCAACCTGGGCAGCTAGGTTCGAATCCTGGCTGTCTCAGACTTTTTTTCCTTTTAAAAAAAATATTTTATTTATTCAAAAAAATCAAGAACCTATACACACATATGCATATTTATTCAAAAAAGCAAGAACATATACACATGCATACTTATCAAAAAAAAACTCCTGAATCATATATATATATGTGTGTGCTTGTCACACATAAATGTGAATTTGTCGAATATCACATTATATGTTTTTGTCTCTAACTAATACCCCCACACTAATAATATCACATTATACCCACACGAATTAATACACCAAAAAGTCACACAATTGCTAGTGTCTCTTCACAATCTTCTTGCCCTTTTTCGTCGCGGTTGAATACTTTAGCCCGTGCACTTTGAGATTTCTTCTTGTGAATGGACAACCTTTAGTAGGCAGTGTGGTCTTCCTTCTTACTTTAGTAGTAGTAGGCATGTCGAAGTACTTGTCGAATTCCTCTTCGATCTTCGGGTCGCCGTTTTTGTCGAAGTTTTGCTCATTGGCGGCTCCTTCCATTCTGATGATGCTCCTCTTGCCCCTCCTAACTACAACACGGTTGGGCTTTGACGGGTCGGTAATAAAAAAGCATTGATCAACTTGGCTAGCGAGTACCTAAGGCTCATTTTTTGCGGAGGTGTTCTTTGTTGATTTGGCATCTGGTATAACCATTGTGGTGAAATAGCGGCCTTCTTTTTCCACGTTCTTGGCCCTTCTAACACGGAACATCGGTACGATCTCTCCACAGTAGTCGAGCTCCCATATCTCCTCGATCCTTCCGTAGAATCTTTCCATCACAGTAGTCTCGTCATCAGCAAAGGATAACATAGTTACTCCTGAGTTTTGATATTCACTATTCTTGTCCTTTTCCTCGGTGTAGAATCTGTAACCGTTTATGTCGTATGATTGATAGGTCCTTAGGTTGTGCTCTGGGCCCTGCGACAAGGAGAATATGAGTTTTTGATCTTCCGTAGAAGGCGTCTGTGGGGGATTATCCAGTTGCCTTTTCTTGAACCAACCCGTGAAGCTGGAGTTGTGCTCTCTGGTTATGTCTCCCTTCTTCCTCGGCCGGCCCTGGTCGACGTACTCCTGCTCGATTAAGCTTCTGTGATCTTCGACCCAAGGGCCGACCACTTCAATGTGTTGTAGCGCGACTCGGTGTGCCCTTTCAAAATCAGTGCGTCGACCATCAATGCCGACATGTAGTGAGCGGCAGCCCTCACGGTGACCATATCCACCGAGCCTGCCGAGGTGCTTATTTGTGGGTATTCCAACATCCTCGTTCTCGGTGGTTAGATAATTCTGGCAGAAGAAGATGCACTCGTAGATCAGAAAGCCCTTGGCTATGCTTCCATCTGGACGAGACCTGTTGCGAACGAATCCTTTGATGACACCGTTTAGCCTTTCAAACGGCATCATGTTGTGCAGGAATGTCGGCCCGAGCTGGATGATGTTGTCCACGACATGTACAAGCAGATGCACCATGATGTCGAAGAATGCGGGCGGGAAGTAAATCTCAAGCTCGCATAGTATCATCACGATCTCTTCCTGTAGCCTGTCGAGCTGCTTCACACCGATCGAATTCCTAGATATGACGTCGAGAAAGTTACAGAGGCCAAACAACGTCTCACGGACATGCTCGTCCATTATCCCACGGATCGCAACAGGGAGTATCTGCGTCATCAGCACGTGACAGTCGTGAGACTTCATACCACTGAACCTCTTCTTCGCCATGTCCAGATATCTGCTTATCTTCCCCGAGTAACCGTGAGGAACTTTCACTCCTAAGAGGCACCTGAAAAACTGCTCGAGCTCCTCCAGACTCAGAGTGAAGCAGGCAGCGCGAAGCACCACCTCATTCTTTTTAACTCTTTTGCGGCAACCTTGAGTTCCTTCCTGATGATGATGATGATCATCATCATCACTATCAGGGTACTGAAGATCTTTCTTTATGCCAAGCAATTTAAGGTCCTTTCTTGCTTTCGGCCCATCCTTGGTCCTCTCCGGCATGTTCAGTAGAGTGCCAAGCAGACTCTCGGTAACGTTCTTTGTGATGTGCATTACATCGAGGCTATGGGGAGTGTGAAGGACCTTCCAATACGGTAGGTCCCAGAAAACAGACTTTGCTTTCCATACACCCAGCAGCGGCTTTGTCCTCGGTCGTTTTTTTCCAGGCGCAGGGCAATCTACCCAATTATTCAAAAGCTCCTCGATTTCTTTGCCGCTCCTCGGACGTGGGGCTCTTTTGAGCTCGTCCTTACCATTGAACAGGTCACCATGTTTTCTCCACGGGTGATCCATGCGGAGCCACTTTCGAGTACCTTGGAACACGGTTTTCAAAGACCCGGGATCCCTTGGTAGCTGGAGATGCGGTGTCTCATCCATGCACTTGACGCATGCATTGTGTCCATGGTTCACCTGGGCCGATACATATGCGTAACCAGGATAGTCCTGCACGGTCGTGAGCAACACGGCTCTCAGATGGAAATATTCTTTAGTGTAGGCGTCCCACGTACGGGCCGGTGTCTCCCACAAGCTGGCTAACTCCTCTCTCAATAGCCCGAGATACAGATGCATATCGATACCTGGTTGTTTCGGTCCCTGAATAAGAATGCTCATGTGTACATACCTTTGCTTCGCGCATAGCCACAGGGGGAGGTTGTATGGCCATACAAACACGGGCCAGGTACTATGCGTGCTACTCTGGTTTCCAAAAGGATTGAGTCCATCGGTGCTCATACTCAGCCTGACGTTCCTTGCATCGCCCCTGAACTCTTCGAACTCGATGTCTAATGCGTTCCACTGGCTAGCGTCTGAAGGGTGTGTCAGGATCTTGCCCTTCTCTGGATCATCTTCGGGTTTCTCTCTTTCCGCGTGCCATTGCATGAGCTTTGCTTCCTTAGGATCTACGAAATATTGTTGTAGACGAGGGGTGATAGGAAAGTACCATACCACTTTTTGAGGAACTTTCTTGTTCCCTCTCTTGTACCGTCCTTGGCCACACACCGGACAAGTGGTTCTATCCGTGTACTCGTTCCGATAAAGTGCGCAATCATTGATGCATGCGTGGTATTTAATGTGTGGTAGGTCGAGAGGGCACATGATTTTCTTGGCCTCCTCGATACTTGTTGGCAATGTGTTCCCCTTAGGAAGTCGGTCGTGCCAGTATTCCATGTTCGCGTTGAAGCTCACATCGGTCCATTTGTGTTCGGCCTTCATCTCTAGAGCCTTGAGCGTTACACTCAAACGTGTATCCTCAGGGCGACACCCAGGATACAATGGAGTCATCCCGTCTACCTCCATTTGGGCCAGCTTGACTTTCTCTCTGGCTACAGCTTTGTCGTTGCTCGTCTCCTTGAGGAGCAGTTCTTGAACATGAGGGTCCTGCAAGATCGAAGTTAGCAGCGTCTCTGTGTTCGCGTCTTCTCCTTCTTCATGATCATGCCCGTGGTCATCTCCTTCTCCATGCTGATCATGCCCGCCGGCATCTCCTTCGTCATGATGATCATGCCCGCTAGCATCTCCTTCGTCATGATGATCATGCCCGGTAGACTCTTCGTCTTCTCGCCCGCCCACTTCTTCGTGACCACCACCATGTCCTGCCGGCGCCTCATTGAGGTCGCGCATGAAACCGCGCCTAAGCAGGTGACCCTCCAATTGTCCAGATTCAGGGTCGATCCAGCGCTGCAGTTTGCATGTTCAACATGGACATCTTATCATGGTCTTGTTGTTCAGAATCATGTCCTCCTTCGTGCCTTTCTTGTACCTAGCAATTCGACCTTCGCTCATCGTGAGGACCATGGTTGCCTGAGCGGTCAAAACAGAGAATATAGGTGAGAACCACACCATATGAACACACACATGCATGAATGCTAGCCGGAAAAAATTCGGCATGACCTTTCCTAAAATTAGGACATATGGGTAGTGCAAAAATTTGCCGAAATAGAAATGAATCAACATTTCGGCAAACATCGATGCAACCACACCGGCCGGGCCCGACAACAACAAGCAAACAACAAAAAACTTCCTCCCATTGCAAACATTCATGCACCACACACAAGCATCGTCTCGCCATGGATCGCACACACACACCGCCCGCGTGACAAGCTTCACCTACATGTTCATGATGGCCAAGTACTCACCTAGCTATAGTAGACACAATAATAGCGAGACGAGACCGCGCGATGAGAGAGTATGGACAAATAGATCTACAATGCATGTTGTGGAGAGGAAACTAGTAAACAAATAGAGAGATGTGAGAGGGAAAAGTAAGGAACTTTTAGATCTAGAAGTTGGAGCGAAGCTTCTACTTACCAATCTATGGATTAAAGTAGGTTTAGATATAAGAAAATGGAGAAACTATGGGCAAGATGGGGTGTGAGGGAGGAGGAAGACGAGTTGGGAGGAGGTAGAGATATGAAATGGGTGGTGGTGGGATAGATAGATAAGAAAGCTAGCTCATGTCACCTTTTTAACATATGTATCTGGACGCCCTCATCTGTGGCGCATATGGAGGAAATGCGCCATAGATGCTGAAACTTTTGTGGCGCATTTCTACCATGTGCGCCACAGAAGTGGGTGAATAAGATTCCCTCTGTGGGGCCCACCCCCAAGTTCTGTGGCGTATATGTCAACGTGCGCCACAGAACTTGGGTGAATTAGATTCCGTGGTGGGGCCCTCCTCCATGTTCTGTGGCGCATATTACAGAATGCGCCATAGAACTTGGATCATCCCCCCCTCGCTGGCGGGTCCCACCAATCTTTTGTGGCGCATGCTCTAGAAAATGCGCCACAAAACTTCCAAACTTCTGTGGCGCATTCTTTCCAGTGCGCCACTGATGTCTTCCTCTGGCGCACAAATTGGCCTATGCGCCACTGAACATCTTGTCTATCTATAGGTTGTTTCCTAGTAGTGATAATCTAAATGTCAGTGGAACCTCTATGCTAAACTAAATTGTTGTCATCGTGGAAACGTGGTGGGAAGCCGTCTGCATGCAAGTGAAACCATTCTATATGAAGCATGCAACCCGGTTCAACATTAACAGTTTTAGTTTTTTTTATAGATCTTTAACAGTTTTAGTTACTAACCTAAGTCCTTTGACGTTACCTTAACATTGTTGTGATTTCTATGAAGTCGAGTTGCACTTTCTACAAAACTAAAGTTGCACTTGTTCTAATTCACTAAAGTATAACCCCTCCCCCATATCCATTAGGGGTATCTAATTAATTCATTAATTTGTCAAATTATAGTTGGTCCGCGTTCGTAGATGTTAGGGTGGTGTCCGTGGAAGGAGAAGCTACATGTGTGCCTTCAGAGGCACCATCACAAGCGGTAGTAGCCCTCCCTTTGGCCACGTGGGTGGCAGGGGTTTGGCATCGAGTGGTCCTGCTGTCGATGTTTCAACGGCGACTCGCTGGTCAAGAACTAAAGGCCTCGTGTCAGCAAGGCAATCCTTCCCCCGGGTTGGGTTGGGTCGGTCCTTGGTATCTTAGATGACAGAGGTGATGATCCGAGCAAAAGCTCCGCGCTTTCGCTACGGCAAGGTGATACCAACTGGTGTCACTAGACTGTTGGGAGCATCGTTGTGGGTATCCTCTCTATGGCTGGGTTCCAGATGAAAACCCTAGCCTGTCATTGGGGACTGAGTGGCGACTGCGCGTTGCATCGCTAACCTCTTGTTGCCGTCGTTGGGGAAATCAGATTTCATCCGGGTGCAACACGTTGGAGTCATCATCATCATTCGGTGTGAAGCTTCTTGGACTTCGGGCTAGAGTGGAATTTTTGGACTCCTATCTCTTGTGTGTGCCCTTGGTGCCACCTTTCTCGGTACTCAAGATCATGCTCCACGGCTCGGAGCAAGAGTGTAGGCGGCCTTCTTTGGCATTGTTTGCTATGCTCGGTGCATCGGAGCCATGTGGTCTTCCAAGGCGACGAGTTTCCTATATTGTTCGGTAGTCTAGCTAGCCTCTTGTTAGGTGTGGTGTGTGATGTTTTCATGTTCGGCTTTGAGTTGGTAGCTCGGCTTCGTCTCGGTTGTCTCCTTTTTCTTTTTGACCTGCTTGTATACCACCTTGAATCGGTTTGACCGGTTGGGATTTATTCATAGTGGGCGAGTCTGTTGGAGAGGAGGGAGCAGGGGATGATTCACATGCGTGTCCGCGAACCACGTCATGATCTTTTTTTTTGCGAAATTCCACCGATCGATTAATAATCATCAACAGCAGTACAAAGAGTCCTAAAAGTAATAAAAATTACAAATAGGTCAATGGACCACCTAGCGACAACTACAAACACTGGCACGAGCCGAAGGCGCGCCGCCGTCCTCGCCCCTCCATCACCGGAGCCGGGCAAAGCTTGTCGTTGTAGAGCTTGTTGTAGTAGACGAATGGAAAGTCGTCGTGCTAAGGTCCCAAAGGACCAGCATACCAGAGCAGCAATCATCGCCGAAGACGACAAACGTAGATCGGAAGAGACTGACCTCAATCCATACCAACGGATACGAAAAACGACCGAATCCCAAGGAATCCGTCGGACACATGACTCCACGCGCCCTCCGCCGATGCTAGATACACCAACAGAGCGAGGATAGGACAGGGAGAACTTTATTCTGACTTCAGGACGTAGCCGCCGCTTTAGCATCCTGAAAAAGACACTGAAAATAGTCTAGACGAAACACTGAGACCTCCCGCCGACGAGAGGTCGTGGTCCGCCACGTCTCCAAGGCCCTAAGGCCGCCGCAGACGGGACGAACCGGTGGCGTCGCCAGCGGAGGGGAAGAAACCCTAGATGGGTTGTAGCCGCCGCCTTCTCTCCTCTGTACGGCTGTACCGGTTCGTGTGGAAATACAACTTGAACCACGTCATGATCAGCCACAGAAGAAAACGATGAAAGCAACACAACCAACAACGTCGACGCCTGATGCTTGCATGGTTTTTTCGGCGAGTGTGTCAAGTGCGTACATGTCAAATTTCAAGTTCAAAGTTCAAAACTCAAATCGATTTGAAAGGTGCAAAAAAAAAATACAGTACTGAATAGAGACACAATAAGCAGATTCACGATTGAATTTGTTCTTTACATACCTCCCAAATAAATGGAATCTGAACTTCTAACATACTGAATTTGCTCTAATAATAATTTGCTATTGAGTGTCACTTTGTAGTTAAATTTGCCAATACCAAAAAACGAGATTAGAAAATATTGTTAACATTATTTCAACGAGAGAAATTGTGAATATTTATGCCTGCGGTCCCGAGCCGCTGGGTGAGTTCTCATAATGATTGTCTGACAACAAGTTGGAACTATGTATTATTGGGATCAAGGGAACTCCTTTGGCTGGACAAGCTTCTTGTCTGAACTCTGAAGGAGACGGTTTGCTGCAACAAACTTTTTGCCAACAGGGGGCATTCTCGTCTCGTCAGAAAACTCATCTCCATGATGTTTGTTCAGCCCATTTGGATCGTCTTCCCGCAGACATGTTGATCAGCCCAGCCATCCACGGAAAGGCGGCTGCACCTGCTTCTTCTTCTCCTTCCTATCCTGAGCCCCTTTCATCGCTGTTCCCCGTGTCAAGGTCCATGCAAAGTCTCCCTATCTCAATCCATACTTTCACGTGCTGGTTACATTTTTTGAATACACGCCCCTTCTTCGATGCGTCCAACTCCAACCTACTTCCAACTTTCAAGTATCTATGAATATGAAAAACAGAGACTGAATTAGTGATCAGGGGTACATGTTTTGTACTTTTATTACAAAACGCATATTCAATTGATGAAGTTGAAACAACAGAAACTGCATCTCGTTTAAACTCAGCCAACACTAGGCGATACGAAAAAAAAGGATACTTCAGCCATGTACATTAGAGTTTATCTTCATTATAGTATCGATATCATCTTTCCATCACCATTTTAAACTTTGCACTAAATTCAAGTATTCCGCATATGATCTTTACAGTAATATATGCAAAACTGCAATGTAACATAATAATTTTAGAAAGTTATGCATTTATACATAAGTGCTTCGATAAAATTAATCTTACACTTGGTATGTTTGAGTAGTTTCTTCTATTTTGTCCAGTTACTGTCTGCATAAGTAGAACCCGCAAACTGTATATGTCTGACTAAGTGTAATTTCTCCACCAGCTAAGTATTCCCGCGCTACCATGTATGCCCTGCATGAATAAATAATGATATCAAGCACAATTGCACAAAGGTATTCTAGCTCTATTATTAACTAAACAAATGGAGTTCTCAACATAGACTTGGCTTACCTTGGCCCATCGATTTTTTCAAGGACAGGTTGTCTCATTTCTTCTCTGAAGATTCTTGAAAAACAATAGTCCAATATTTTTGGCGCGCCATGTTCTCATCAAATAGTATATTTACAGGTTTGAGATCTAGATGACAAATCTTTGTGAAGATAATGTAAGCCATCTCTACATCTCACAAGTACCTCTGTAATTATAACACCCAAACTAAATACATCTGCCTTGATGGACACAATGCCTTGGATTAAGTATTCTGGTGCCATATATCCCGTGCAGTACAGTTTGAAAGTTTGAGGACTCTCAAGAAGTAACAGAAGATGCTTTAAAAGAAGCACAGCTTACTGCGTTCCCAGTCGATTTTGAGTGATGATTCAGGATTGCTTGCCACCAAAGATCATTGCCTGTATCTCGATAATTATAACACCCAAGCTGTATGTGTCTACCATGATGGAGACTACACCTTGGATTATGTTTTCTGGTGCAATATATCCCTGCAGTACAATTTGAAAGGTTGAGTCATCGCAAGAAGCAACAAAATATGCTATAAAAGAAGGCATAGCTTACAACGTTCCTAGACGATTTTGAGTGATGATCCGAAATTGTTTGCCACCAAGGATCCTTGAATGTATCTCGATGATTATAACACCCAAGCTATATATGTCTGACTTGATGGAGACTACGCCTTAGATTATATTCGGGTGCCATATATCCCCTGCAGTACAGTTTGAAAGTTTGAGGCATCGCAAGAAGTAACAGAAGGGATGCTATAAAAGAAGACATAGCTTACTGCATTCCTAGATGATTTTGAGTGATGATTCGGGATTGCTTGCCACCAAAGATCCTTTATTGTATCTCGATAATTATAACACCCAAGCTGTATATGTCTGACTTGATGGAGATTATGCCTTGGATTATATTCGGGTGCCATATATCCCCTGCAGTACAGTTTGAAAGTTTTAGGCATCGCAAGAAGTTAATAAAAGTTGCTATAAAAGGAGGCATGGCTTACTGCGTTCCCATACGGTTTTAGTGATGATTCGGGATTGCTTGCCACCATAGATCCTTAACTGCGTCTTTGTAATTACAACACCCAAACTGAATATGTCCGTCCTGATGGATATGTATTCTGGTGGCATGTATCCACTGCAACACAGTTTGAAAGTGTGAGGCACCGCAAGAAGGAACAGAAGATGCTACAAAAGAAGCCATAGATTACCATATCCAGAGACAATTTTGAGTGATGATTCATGGTTGGTTGTCACTAAAGATCCTTGACGAGCCAAAGTCAGCAATTTTTGGCTCCATAGTAGCATCCATCAATATATTTTCAGGTTTCAGGTCCAAATGAACGATATGGCAATCCTTGTGAATGTAACTTAAACCCCCGCAATTTCCCTTGATTATTTCATATCCCACGTTCCACTCCTCGAGGCCCGAAGATTCGTCTGCTAAATTGACATAAAGAGAAGAAAATATCTAAACCTGTTTAATGATTATACCCGTGGTGCCGTAACTGAGCCACCTCCTGTGAGAGTGGTTGAAGCGGTGTTCTAATAAAGTCAACTTCAGAGGACAGTAACGATAAGAGGAAATAAACAGCGTAGATTTTTTGGTAATCTTACCGGAGATGAACTTGTCAAGGCTTCTATCACATACATGCTCAAAGTAGAGGAATCTTGCTGGTATTCCAGAAAAAACATAATTCCCACTTCCTTGCAGGTCCATCGCTGCCCAACTTGATTTGGCACAGTAACCTACAAACTGCACGAACGCGGCGATAATAAAATCATAATACGCAAAGAAGCAAGATCGACCAGCGACATATGGCACGGCGAGATCTTGTTGAAGCACACCTGAAAGCTGGCTAGAGAAGCAAAGAAATTACCCAGAACGTAGCCCAAACCTGGGTTAGCTGAAGCTTGGAGGCCTTCGTGGTCTTCTACCCAAGAGGATAGATCCAGGAGGGTGGATCGAGCTTAATAGTGCAGTGGGGAGATGTGGTTCGGTGTGAAGATGAGGGAGGAGCTTGGTAAACGCCTTGGGAGCACCAATTCTGCCCCTCCAATAAACAAACATTGCATCCTGCTAGTAGATCGGACCTTGGGAGCAACAATGTTCAGACGTGGACCGAGCACTGAGTAGCAGCACATTGGCCAAGTTTTTTTTTGTTTGGATGGATGAGCCTTTTTTTTTTTTTTGTTCCTGACGCCAGCCTCCAGCATGCGCACGAACATCTACACGGCATCACTGGACGCCCTGTCTACCAGACAGAGTGTTCCAGGAAACAACGTTGCTTTTAGGCATTGCGTCGAACAGCCTGAGGACGACGTCGACGGCCACCATGGCGATACTGCGTGCCATAGGTTGAGCAGCGAGTTACTGTTAGATCCCGCTAGGAATCGACAAGGAGTTGCTCTCGATTTGGAGACCCATCTATGAATTTGGGGATTTTGTATCTAAGAATCTAAGAACGATAAAGTAGAATAGGGTTTGAGCCCAGAAATATATTCTCGATAGCTCGGTCTTGCCCTTACATGGGGACTTTATAGTGGCTTACACTTAACAGCAATACAATAATAATAAACAGGTTAAAAGATAGACAGAGTCTCTAGGCTTAAGGTAACGTCTCTCGGATGGACAAGAGTGACGTCAGCTTCAATCTTGGCCGTCCACTTCTCTTCATCCTTAGTAGCCCTTGGATCTTTACTCTCCAGATATCTGATTCTTCCTCTGTACTACTTCAGGTGTTGACATTCCTTTCCCCTTGAGAGTGCACTTGTCCTCAAGTGTATTTTTTTGGAAACCAGGACTTAATTGTATCTGCAAAGAACTGTGGGAAAACCTTCTTAATAAAATCTGCATCTTCCCAGGATGCTTCTTCTGATGTTAAGTTCTCCCACTCAATTAACCATTGTGTTACGAGCGCTCCCTGTCATGGTGGTAAGGACCTTGTTTCTTTCACAGTTAATGGTGTTGTTCTGATTGTGCCATCCGGGCCAACTAGTGGTAAGTTAGGCATTGGGATAACTGACTTTCCATGATGTTTTTTCAGCTGACTGACATGGAATACAGGATGTATCGCACATCATCAGGTAGTAGCAGCTTGTAAGCCACATAACCAAACTTCTCCAGTATTTTGAAGGGGCCATAGTATTTGGTTGTTAGTTTGATGGCTTGTCTGAGACCAAAAGCTGCCATGCGATATGATTGCATTTTTAAGTAGACCATATCACCAATGGAGAATTCCCTTTTTATCCTTTTCTGATCAGCATACTTCTTCATTTTATTCTCAGCCTGCTGTAGGTTGTTCTTAAGCTGGGTGAGCATCCGTTGCTTCGTGGTGAGGAAATCCACTGCATCAATGTCAAAGGGACCAGAGATTGCTACTTCACTGATTAAATGAGGTGCAAACCCATAGAGAGCTTGCAATGGTGGAACCTTGATGGCAGTGTGGAATGTAGTGTTGTACCACCACTGTGCTAGAGACAACCATTGCGCCCATTTCTTTGGGTTTTGGAAAACCATGCATCTCAAGTAGCTTTCAAGGCACTGGTTCACACGTTCAGTTTGCCCATCGCTTTGTGGATGGTATGATGTGCTGAGTTTTAGTTTGATGTTCATTGCCTTGAAAATATCCTGCCACATGTTGCTTGTAAATATTATGTCCCTGTCTGTGACTATGTAGAGGGGAGGACCATGGTGAATGAACACATTGTCCATAAATGCTTGTGCTACTGTATGCACTGTATATGGGTGAGCAAGTGGGATGAAGTGGGCATATTTAGTGAATCTGTCCACAACAACCATAATTACCTCCTTCCCATTTGATTTTGGTAATCCTCAATGAAGGCCATATCAGTTTTTTCAAGAGGTTGTAGCAGTCTAGGATAGTGGCAATGTTCTCCTTTTGCTCTTTGGCAGATAGCACATTCAGTAATGAACTGTGTGATGTCCCTTTTCATGCCAATCCAATGGAAGATTCTTTTTATTCTTTGGTAGCTGGCAGCTATTCCAGAGTGACCCCCAATAGGAGAAGCATGGAGAGATTCCATGATTTGCTGTCTGAGGATGTTGTCAGCTCCAATATGTATCTTCCCTTTATATCTGAGAATTCCAGCTTGAAAGGAGTAGTGTTGTTCAGCATTTGCATCTAGAACAAGCTTTTGTATTAGGTTCTGGCAATGTTGGTCTGTGGCATAGCTTTTCTCAACAGAATCGACCCAAGCTGGAATGACAATGGAAGTAGACATTAATGTGTCTTCTCTTCTACTCAAGGCATCTGCTGCTCTATTTTCACTCCCCTTTTTGTATTCAATCTTGTAGTCGAATTCCAAGAGTTTCAACAGCAGTTTGTGTTGTATTCCATCAGACACTTTCTGGTCAGTGATGAACTTTAGGCTTTTTTGGTCTGTTTTGATCAAAAGTTCAGTTCCCAAGAAATAATGCTGCCACCTTTTTAATGCTTCCAGTATGGCTAGTGCTTCTTTGTCACAAGTGGACATGGTTGCTGCTTTTGCTCCAATTGTTCTACTGAAGTAAGCAATTGGTCTGCCCTTTTGCATTAGTACTGCTCCTATGCCATGGCCACTTGCATCTGTTTCCAAAGTGAAAGGGATGGTGAAATTTGGTAGAGACATAACAGGGGCTGCTATCAGGCTTTGTTTCAGTTGTTGGAAAGCTTGTGTCTGAATTTCTGTCCACTGGAAAGAATTTTTCTTGAGCATATCATGGAGTGGTCTGCAAATAATGCTGTAATTTTTCACAAATCTCATGTAATACCCAGTCAACCCTAAGAAGCTTCTTAACTGAGTGATGTTCTTTGGTTGTGGCTAACTCTGGACAGCAGAAATTTTCTAAGGGTCTGTAGAAACTCCCTGTCCTGAAATGACATGCCCTAGATATTCCACTTGTGGAGTGGCAAACACACATTTGGATTTTCTTGCAAATAGCTTATTAGCTCTGAGTGTTTCCAACACTATCTGTATGAGTTGGAGATGTTCCACATAGGTTTTGCTATATATAAATATATCATCAAAGAAGACTAGGATGAATTTCCTGAGAAAGTTAGCAAAAACCTTGTTCATCAATGCTTGGAATGTAGCAGGAGCATTAGTGATCCCAAATGGCATCACTAGGTACTCATAGTGTCCAAAATAGGTCCTGAAAGCTGTTTTTTGAATGACTTCAGCTTTCATCCTTATTTGGTGGTACCCTGATCTGAGATCAAGCTTAGTGAAATATTTGGCTCCGTGTAATTCATCTAGGAGGTCTTCAATAATTGATATTGGGAATTTGTTTTTGACTGTTTAGGAGTTGAGTTTCCTATAGTCAATGCAGAGCCTCTAGGTTCCTCCTTTCTTTTTAACCAAGATTGCAGGAGAAGTATATGGGCTTTCACTATGCCTGATAATGCAAGCTTCCAATAGTTGTTTAATTTGTTCCTCCATCTCATTCTTTTGTTTGTGTGGGACTCTATAGGGCCTGACTGTAGGTGGGATGGCTCCTTCCTTTAGGGGAATAGAGTGATCACAATTTCTTTCAGGTGTAAGTTCTGTAGGTTCCTCAAACACATCTTGGAATTCTATCAAGAGTTCCTCTACTTCCTGTGTACTAGCTGTTGTTCTGGAGTTTCATGGGACAATGACAGAGGGAACATGTAGTATCCCACTGCCCCAACCTGCTTCCCTTTGTGCAGCATAGACACACTGATTGATTCTACCCCTTGTTTGAAGGTTGTATCCAACAGTGTTACTTCTGTTTTGCCTTCCATCAAGATGGTGAGTTTTCTTTGCTTTAAGTCCATTTTGAATGGACTATGTGTGTAAAGCCAGTCATAGCCAAAGACTATATCATACCCTTGCAGTGGGAGGACTTTGAATTGGTTGATGAATTTATGCCCCTAGATTGTATAAGCAATGTCAGGCACATGGGAACCAGACTGTAATTCTCCTCCTGCTGCTACTTTGACAATTTCCATAGGGTTCATTGCAGTTGGGCAAGAGGTTTTGGTGACAAATGTCATATCTATGAAAGTGTGGGTGCTACCAGAATCTACTAGAGCAATAGCTACCTTGCCTCCAATATTTACTTTCAGTGTGAAAGCTGAAATAGTTGTTTTGCCTTTAACTGCTTGGAGTGATATCTGCATCATGTGTTGTTCTTTTGTTGGACTGGTAGCTGGAGTGTCAATTTGTTCCATCTCCTATGTCTCCTGTCCTTGTTCTGCATCCGTTTCCTCATGATTGTCTGCTGTCATTAGGTTTAGCCGTTTGTATTGTGGACAACGATGGCCAAAGAACCATTTGGCCCCATAGTGCTTGCAAACCCTAGGTTCTGTGAACTTTGTTTCTGGCATGGTTACAGGTTTTACCTCACCATCCTTCTTCTGCAGAATCTATTCTGGCTGCTTTTGTTTACTGAAATTCGAACTGTAAGAGTTGCTCTTGGGGTAATTAGGTGTAAAAGACTGTTTCTTACTGGTTTGCTGTGCTTGTACACCTTTTTCCATGTCACGAGCATATTCCACAGCTTGATACAGTGTAGTTGGCTTCAGTGGCTTGAGGTAGTGTTTAATTTCTCCTCTCAAGCCGTTTATGTAACACTTGATGTAATAGCTTTCAGTAACCCCAGGATTTTCCTTCCTGTAGGATGACATTTTTTCTTCGAATTTATCAGTGTAATCAGCAACAGAACTAAGGCGTTGCTTAATGGAATTGAAGTTCTCAACCACATCATAAGAACTATCGCCTGAGAATCTCTGTATAATCACCTCACAGAATTGTGCCCAGGTCAGATTTTCTTCGAGTACTCCTGAATTCCTGAGCCAAACATCTGCTTTTCCAGTCAGGTACATTTGTGCATAATAAAATTTAGCTTCTTCCGGTATATAGACCATGGCAAAGTACTTCTCAATGGTTCTGAGCCATTCAAATGGGTTGTTGCCATCGAATCTAGGAAAGTCTAGTTTTGGTGATTTTGCTATGGATCTGTAAAACTAGACATCCCTGTCCTGACCATTGTTTCTGTCATTCCTGTGGTACCTGGTGTTTTGTTGTGGTTGGCTAGGAGGATAATAATGGGTGTGCTCATAAGGGTTTTGCATGTTATATTGGTAGTGTTGGGGAGGTGGTTGGTAAGAGGAGTGAGCTTGGGGTGGGTATAGTTGGTGTTGCTGGAACTGATGGGGCTGTGGGGGTAAAGGCATAGGTTGCTCATAGCCTTGGTGGTAATGGTTGTGTGGTGGGAAATGGCCCCCATAGTTACCTTGTGGGAATTGCATCTGGTATGGCATCTGGTGATAATATTGTTCTTGCTGGTAGTAGGTGGATCACTCTGATCATACGCATAACCAGTAGCTTCATAGTGAGTCTGCTGATAGTTGGGGTGTTGACCTTGCTCAGTATTAGTGGTGTAATCATAATACTGTTGTTGCTCCATCTGTTGTTCTTGCCTCCCAAGTTTGCGCCAGACTGGTGCTCCTCTGTCCAAGGATGCACACAGTTGGTTGATTTTGTCTTGTGTCGCTGCGCTTGATTCAGGTAGTTGAGATTTCTGAACCGTGCCCTTAGTTGGTCCTTCAGGTGCCGCTGTTGCTTGTATTGGTCCTCTAAGCATCAACATCTCCATGCGTGCCATGAATTTTTCAATGCGTGAGAGTTGAGATTTCACCTCAGTGACCTCTATTTGGAGACCAGTAAACTTTCCGCCCATTGATTCGACGTCAAGAGGCACCGCTTCCAGATCGGCAGCGTCTGCTTTAGACTTCGGCATCTGGATCGAACGAATTGACTCTGGAATTTTACCAAAGGAGGACCCTTTGAACCCTTGTCAATGTTCGATTCCCTACCGCCACCAGCACTCCTCGCCTACCAAAAGGCACACGAACTGAGATCGCCCACGAAATTTTACCACCGGAGGAGATGTTTTCCAGCAACCGCGACTTTCCCTAGTTTATGCCCGAATTTTGCCACCGCCGCCGTCGACCACGTCGTGAGGGACGTCACTACACCAGCGCCGCCGTCGACCATACCCCGCCACCGCGACAAGGGTGAGGAGGGTGGGATTTTATGGACGAGCCCAACCAACCTCTCAAGCTCGCCGATTCGCCTCCGATCTGAAGCTTGATTCGTTTCAGAAAAAATTCAGCCGAGAAACGACTGCTCTGATACCAATTTGTTAGATCCCGCTAGGAATCGACAAGGAGTTGCTCCCGATTTGGAGACCCATCAATGAATTTGGGGATTTTGTATCTAAGAACCTAAGAACGATAAAGTAGAATAGGGTTTGAGCCCAAAAATATATTCTCGATAGCTCGGTCTTGCCCTTACATGGGGACTTTATAGTGGCTTACACTTAACAGCAGTACAGTAATAATAAACAGGTTAAAAGATAGATAGAGTCTCTAGGCTTAAGGTAACGTCTCTGAGATGGACAAGAGTGACGTCAGCTTCAATCTTGGTCGTCCACTTCTCTTCATCCTTAGTAGCCCTTGGATCTTTACTCTCCAGATATCTGATTCTTCCTCTTTACTACTTCAGGTGTTGACAGTTACGGAGGATGGCGGTATTAGGGAGCGAACTGACGGGCGCGGCGAAGGAGGTGCACATGGACCGACGACCTCTCGGGGCGCAGGCCTCCGCGACGTGGCTGAGGGGGCCGGTAAAGGGGAGGTGTAATAACAGTTTCACTATAAGAGCTAAACTACTGTATTGCCTATAAAAACTGTTGCAAGTGTTTTTCTTCTCAAACTTCAGACTTCACGTCGAGCCCAAGTTAAATTCCCTTCAAATTATGGTACTCCCTTCTCAAACCTCAAGGCAATGCCGCTGGACAAGGTACCTGGGCTCGACGGCTTTATGGGTATTCATTTAATGTTGGCATTTGATCAAGGGTGATATCATGTGAGCGCTGGAGACATTCTCGGTGGAAGACATGAGTGGGCTCGCTTCCATCAGCAAAGCCCTAATAACCCTTCTTCCTAAGAGCACCTCCACTCCTTGGGCGTTCCCAGGCCGAAATCCGGCGCTATTTAGCATCAGATGGACGTAACTTTTGGTCTGGGAACGTCCATTTTCCCACTCGCGTTTTTAGGCGACGCAAAATCAGCGAGTTTTTGCTTAAATTCGGCTCAAATTCAAATAGAGTTGGGCATTGGTCGGCATAAATATGAATACAGAGCAATGTTCGGCATAGTTCGGCATAAAATTAAACACAGTTTGACTGGAAATACGGCCTAGTTCGGCCAGATCATGCTCGGCATCTACATGTTTCCCTTGCGTATCCATATGTTCTCAACCATATCATCCTGCGGTTATTGATGCACTACCGGGTCTCGGATCTCCTAACGCATGGCGATGAATGCAGCCCATGATGGTGGCACCTGGTGATTAGGCTCTGCAAGGGGTCACTGTCTGTAGTATAGCTTGTTCTGCTCCACCAAATCCACTAGGTCCTTTCTCTCATCCACAATGATCATGTTGTGCAAGGTCACACATTCCCACATCTGATCTTTTGACCAAGTCATAGCAGGGAACCGAACAACTACAAACCTATGTTGAAGCACACCAAATGCCTGCTCCACGTTCTTCCTACAAGCTTCATGTTCCTTAGCAAACTGAGAATGCTTGGGGAGCATCGGGCTTGAGATAGTCTTCACAAATGTTGGCCATCTTGGATAAATAACATCTGCAAGATAGTATCCCTTGTTGTAGTGGTGTCCATTGATCTCAAAGTACATAGGGGGAGCATGACCCTTAACAAGCTTGGCAAAGACATTTAAGGACTGGAGGACATTGATGTCGTTGTTCGATCCTGCCATGCCAAAGGAGTGCCCAATCCAAAGATCTTGTATAGCAACTGCCTCGAGTATCACAGTGTAACCTCCTTTGTGGTCTTTGTACATTCCTTGCCAAGCAAATGGACAGTTCTTCTAGTGTTAATACATGCAGTCAATGCTTCCAAGCATTTTAGGACATCCTTGATGACCCACAAGTATAGGGGGTGTATCGCAGTATTTTCGATAAGTAGGAGTGTCGAACCCAACGAGGAGAAGAAGGTGCTGGCTAGTGGTATGGATCAGGAATTCTCTGCAAATACTTAGCAAACGGATTTTTAGGGGGTTTCGATAAAGCAAGTAAACAAAGTACAAGTAAATAAAAGACAGTGGGAATAAATGCAGCAAGTGGCCCAATCCTTTATGCAGCAAAGGACAAGCCGGTTGTATTACTTAAGATGACCAAACGTTCTCGAGGACACATGGGAAGACTGTCAAGTGCTTTCGCTTCATATAGTTGATTAATCTTCTTTAGCTTGCTAAGTGTTGTGTGGGTGAACCTATGCTAATGTACCGACCTTCCTAGGACTAATACATACTTGTGATTATACCCCTTGCAAACATCCGTAAGTACAAGAAAGTAATTAAGGTAGAAACCTAACCACAGCTTTAAACTCTAAGACCCTTACGTCCCTTGTGCAATGGTTTCCTAACGGGGGTTCAGGTTTCTGTCACTCCGGCAACCCCTACGATTAGTATCCAAATACACAATGCATTCCCCTAGGCCCATAAAGGTGAAGTGTCATGTAGTCGACGTTCACATGACACCACTAGAAGAAGTACACCACAACTTAAATATCAAACCATTGAATCTTTCTCAACACAACTCCACTACTAACAACATGACTTCTCCCATGTCCTCAAGAACAAAATGAACTACTCACAAGACATCATATGAATCATGATCAGAGATGGAATAATGATGTATAACAATCTGAACATAAACAATAATTCAATGGTTCACTCAATAGCATCAACTACAAAGAGTAATCAACACCGGGAAAGTTTCCCCTATGAATTAATGCAAGATTCAACTCAATTGTTACAGCAATATGGAGATGGTGATGTGGGTGCTGATGGTGATGATGGTGGTGATGATGATGATGATCCCGATGAAGTCCAGCTTGATGGTGGTGTTGATGGCGACAATCTCCCCTCTCAAGAAAGGAATTTCCCCGGCAGAAATCTGTCTGCCGGAGAGATCTTTCTCTCTCGGTGTTTTCTGCTTCGCAGAGGCGGCGGAATCTTTCTGTGGTCGCTCCCCGAGTCTTAGGGTTTTGGGAGGATGATATACGCCAGAGGGAGAGCCAGAGGTGGGCCAGGGCGGCAACACCACCTGCTGGCGCGGCCTAGGGCTGCCAGGGGGTGGTGTGGGCCCCTGTGGCCCATCTCCACTCCCTCTTCTAGCATCCTTCGTCTTCTGGAAAAATAAGATTTTCCGTATATTTTCCCGGATTTTCCGATCTTCGCAAATTTTGCCTCCAAACAACACCTTTTCCATCAGAACCCTGACTGCAGCGGTCCATGCTCCAAAAGTCATCAACCATGCAAAAACAGATGAAATAACATAAGTATCACCTCTCAATATGAAATATATCAATGAATAATAGTGAATTAAGACATAGAATAGTGATGCAAAATGGACGTATCAACTCCCCCCAAGCTTAGACTTCGCTTGTCCCCAAGCGAAACTGAGCTCAATAAACATGGCCTCTGGTTTATGGAGTGAAGAGTCGATAAAAGAATAAGGACAAGAAGCATCACATTCATCAAATACATAGATCATAATAGAAGACAACCCACTATTATATAACTCAACTTGCAATGAGTAAAGGAAACACAATAAAGATTCATAAAGTAAATCATAATTGGTAATGGCAAACTTAGCTCTTGGTCGAAGAATAGTTGATAATTTGCTGGAGTTCACAAATAGCTGGTTTTCAATGAAAGCTTTCAAAGTAGTAAACATCAAGATAAGAGCAATGTGCAAAACAAGGAACATAAGAAACATGATTTGAATAAATCATCATATGAATGAATGAAAACACAACAACTCAAAATACTTGCTGAGATAGAAGGGAATAGGTTTACTGACTCAACTACAGAGTAAAGAAAGGCCCTTCGCAGAGGGAAGCAGGGATTGCAAGTCTCATAAAGAGCTCCCAAAAATTATGATACTTACTAGCTTTCAGCTCTCATTGCCCCTATCATAGGCATCTTTTGGTGGTTAAGGTTAAAGTGACACAACTAAGAGGATATGTTTGACAAGTTATAAGTTGAAGTCCCATGCCCCTTACTTATGAGTATCGAACCTCATGCTACTCAACTTCAGTCATGAGTAAGATCTTGTCATTGTAAATACACGTGTATCATTGAGAACCGCCAACGGGGTACCCCTTGCACATGACACAAGAGCTATCCCATAATCAAAATGACAAGGCAAGCAGACAGTGAGCATCTCAGCGATCTTTTTATTTGCTATTTGCATAGATTTTTATTGAGGATGCTTCATAGAATGCTCACTATAGTTATGCTGCAAGTTTCCACCATGATTAGGCATGGCTTAGGCTAGCGGCCCAGGCGTTTCTCTAACACACATATAAACTCCATGATCTTACAAGTTCCACTTTTATTTCACACCGCCGGGATCCATAAGCAAAAGAACATGATATCAACTAGGTACAAAGTACCAATAAAGTGTTGAAAGAGGTCCCCATGATACATGGTTTTGCTAACTTCAACTCATAAAGCGCAAGCATATACGCAACAAAGAAGGACCCAATGATTCAAGTTTATTAAATGCAAGAAAGTAAAGTGTGCCATCAAGTTCGTGAGAGATTTAATCACTAACTTTCACATAACAAGTTTAATTTGGGAGGTAGATAAAACAAGAATTTACTTGGAATAGCAATAGTGCTAATAGGTAGGTATGGTGGACACAAATGGCATGGGTTTGGTTTAAAGGAGGTGGATGCACGAGAAGAATTCCCTCTCAGTACAGGTTTTTGGCTAGCAAGGCTGGGTAGCAAGTATAAGAGTTGAAGGAAACACGCAAACATACAAGTGATAAAGACAAACATGCAATCTTCCTTGGAAGCACAAAAGATCTTAACTAGAGAATAGTAGACTTATGAGCAAATCAAGAAAGAAAGATGATGAAATTATTTGTCTTTAGAGTACTTCTATCTTTTCATTCAACTCTCAAAAATAGTGTTGCTACTGACCGAGCCAGGTTTGCCAAAACCAACTAAATTAACTCAATGATCCCAAAGGTGATACCAATACTAACAACAAGATCAATCATACAACCACGAATTGAAAACTAATATAAGCTATGCAAAAGAGTGAATGATAGAACTTCCCATTAATATTCCATAATGGCAACTCACACCAAGGAATACATATCTAACGAGAGAGGGGACACTTCCATAATGCAAACCATACTACATAATAACTCCTCTATTCATGATATGACTCTACTAATAAGGTAAAAAGATAGAAGATAGTGATGTGATACCGTGGCACTCCCCCAAGCTTGGAACAAACCAAGGGGATGCCAAACCTGATGACGAATTACTCCTTTGGTGGTGGTGGTATCCTCTCAATGAGCTCTTTGATCAGTTTCCCCAAGTCCTCAATCTTGAAGGTGAGATTACGAATTAGCTGTGAGTTGTGCTCAATACGGCTCATAATCATTTCAGTTTGTGGATCCCAACTCTTGTGATTCTTTTTCCGTTCTTCCCTCTTGGAGTCTTTTTTTCCTGCATGGTTATGGATATAGGTATGGAAGGGATTCTTGGTGTGTGGAGGAAGTGACCGTGGAGCCAAACTATGACGAGGAGCTTTTCCCCCAGTCTGCATCCGTGCAGCCCTTCTAACCCTGGCAGGTTTCGTCACCACTCTAATGCTTGCAATGGTAGTGCCGGTGTGCATATGTTGTCCTTTCTCCTCTTCACCTTCACTCTTGATCTCCTTCTTCTTCCTGGGGTCTTGGAGGTCTTCCTCCATAGGCTCCTTCCCTTTATCCTTGGCGGAGACCATTGTGCTTCTAATCTTTCAAAAAGTATGTCCTGGAAGAAACAGATCGAAACAAAAACACTACAAAAACACAATATACAAACCTCAGGGGATCCGGGGGTTATATATTACGAAGTTTCATAACAAAAGGAAGGTAACGGGAGAAAACGAGTCGGAGGCGGAGTCCGGGATGGACTCACCACCTGGTGGCGCGGCCAGGGGTGGGCCCGCGCCACAGGGTGGTGCGAGCCACCCTGGCTCCGTTTCCGTCCCTTTTTCGCTTCGTAGCTTTCCTTATTGACTAAAAACTGTAAAAATATAGTTGGATAATATTTTCGCGGAACTTTTCTTACCAGAACTGCTACCTATTTGAAAACAGACTCTGCAGGTCTCTGAATTTGGTATCTAGTGGATTCTTCCGGAGTCATTACTTGAATAACATCAATATCTTCATCTTCATACACTTATTACTTGAGTCCTAAAACCCTCATCTTCCTTATTACACCATTATCTCCACTTTCTGGAAATTTCTTTCACACAAAACTTCACACAGTTCTCATTAGCAACATTAGTATAAGTGAAGTGATAAAACCATTTGAGTCCAACTTCAACTGAAAACCATCAAAACATAAGCTACTGTAGCAACTCCTTCCGAAAACCCAAAAAGAATTCAAAAAGGAAATCGAATAAAGAAGCAAATGCAAGAGTGGCAAAATCTGTCAAAACAGACCATAAGGTAAAGATCAAATTTTTCGAAAATCTTATGTTGCTCAAATCAAAAAGTGCAAAACTAACGAAAGTTAAATAACATCCTGGGGCAGAATTACAAAACATTACAGCTCAATCCGACATACAGAGATCTCTCACGAATTTTTACGGTGAAGCACAAAAATCTGTTTCGGGACAGCAACTTCCCCAAATCTTACTTCTCTCTCATTAGAGGTTGATCTTGACACAAAAACCAAACAAAACGGATAAGGAGCGGTTATTACCGAAATAATAACTTCCAAGACTCAAAGAAACAAAAACAAACTGAAAGCAAAAACAAATTGGGTTGTCTCCCAAAAAGCTCTTTCTTTATAGCCATTAAGATGGGCATGATAATTTCGAAGATGCTCACATAGGAATATGAATTGAAGTGAAAGAGAGCATTAAGAAGCAAAAATACACATGTTTAAGTCTAACCCACTTCCTATACAAGGGAATTTTGTTGAAACCAGAGGCTACTTGCATAAGAAGGCAAAAGAAGTGCAACATAAAAACTTTCAACATAAAACGAGGAAACTTGATATTATTGAGATAAATAAGAACACTTTTCCCTCTCTCATAATAACTTTCAGTATCATGCATAAACTTAACAATATAACTATCACAAGGACCATCATAGCAATGATCACTTATTCTAACAGAAAACACAGGAATACTAGCTCTCATAGCACTACTATGTGAAACAATATTAGAGGTATCCTTACAAAGGATAGTGTGTCCCTCTTCTTGATATTTAGTGACAAAGTCTTTCACATTTGCTATTATAGGTTCATCATTTATTTGTTTATCAGGTTCAACAGCTTCAATCGTACTTTCATTAACCATACTAGCTATCATAGAGTGTTCCCTCATCTTACATGGGAAAGGGATTTTCTCAATGTAAGGTTTAGGTAAAACATCATTAGTAGTATAAACTTCAGTATTTCTTGCAGGAACACACTTAGCAACATCTTTATAAGGTTCATGATACTTATTCCACTTCTTTTTAGGCACTTCAATGTAGGAAGCAAAAGCCTTAAAGTAAGAAGCAATAGCTTGAGAGTCTAGACCATAAGCATTTTTAATATTTTGAAAGTCATCAGTTCCCATAAAAGATTCAATGCATTCATAATCATAATTTATACCTGACTTTCTACCTTTGTCATCCTCCCAAGATTCAGCATTGTCTTGAATATGGTCCAGAAGATTCCATTTAGCTTCTTCTTCCATGCGAGTGAATGATCCTGCATAAGAAGCGTCCAATAAATCCTTGTCATGTAGAGGGAGTCTTGCATAAAAGTTCTTGATAATAATATTGTTGGGGAGCTCATGAATGGGGCATTTGAGCATTAGTATCTTCAATCTCCCCCAAGCTTGAGTTGTACTCTCTCCATCAAGAGGCTAAAAGTTGTATATTTGATTCCGATCTTTATGGATCTCACTAGGAGGATAAAACTTTGAATAAAAGAGAGGCACTATTTCCTCCCATTCCAGAGCTTGACCATTCTTCAGCAACTTATACCATTCCTCAGCTCTTCCTTTCAGCGATAATGAAAATAACTTCTTCTTAACTTGATTTGTAGTAATACCTGCACACCTGAACAACCCGCATAATTCGTGTATAAAGAGTAAATGATCACCGGGATGGATAGTTCCATCCCCAACATAATAGTTATCCATACCACGATCAATAATTCTTGTAGGTATTTTGAAAACATCATTCTCAGCAGGTGGTGGCTTATCTACTACCTTAGCAGTGGTAATAGCATTACCAAATAAGAAACTCAGCGAATTATCCATAACGAAAATAAAGCAACTAGCAGAAGTAAACAATACTCATAGTAGAAGTTTCCTTTACCAGTTCCACTCTCCAATAGCGCTTCACTCCCCGGAAATGGTGCCAGAAAATAGTCTTCATGACCCACAAGTATAGGGGGTGTATCGCAGTATTTTCGATAAGTAAGAGTGTCGAACCCAACGAGGAGAAGAAGGTGCTGGCTAGTGGTATGGATTAGGAATTCTCTTCAAATACTTAGCAAACGGATTTTTAGGGGGTTTCGATAAAGCAAGTAAACAAAGTACGAGTAAATAAAAGATAGTAGGAATAAATGCAGCAAGTGGCCCAATCCTTTATGCAGCAAAGGACAAGCCGGTTGTATTACTTAAGATGACCAAACATTCTCGAGGACACATGGGAAGACTGTCAAGTGCTTTCGCTTCATATAGTTGATTAATCTTCTTTAGCTTGCTAAGTGTTGTGTGGGTGAACCTGTGCTAATGTACCGACCTTCCTAGGACTAATACATACTTGTGATTATACCCCTTGCAAATATCCGTCAGTACAAGAAAGTAATTAAGGTAGAAACCTAACCACAACTTTAAACTCTAAGACCCTTACGTCCCTTGTGCAATGGTTTCCTAACGGGGGTTCAGGTTTCTGTCACTCCGGCAACCCCTACGATTAGTAGCCAAATACACAATGCATTCCCCTAGGCCCATAAGGTGAAGTGTCATGTAGTCGACGTTCACATGACACCACTAGAAGAAGTACACCACAACTTAAATATCAAACCATTGAATCTTTCTCAACACAACTCCACTACTAACAACATGACTTCTCCCATGTCCTCAAGAACAAAACGAATACTCACAAGACATCATATGGATCATGATCAGAGATGGAATAATGATGTATAACAATCTGAATATAAACAATAATTCAATGGTTCGCTCAATAGCATCAACTACAAAGAGTAATCAACACCAGGAAAGTTTCCCCTATGAACTAATGCAAGATTCAACTCAATTGTTACAACAATATGGAGATGGTGATGAGGGTGCTGATGGTGATGATGATGATGATGATGATCCCGATGAAGTCCAGCTTGATGGTGGTGTTGATGGCGACGATCTCCCCTCTCCGGGAAGGAATTTCCCCGGCAGAAATCTGTCTGTCGGAGAGATCTTTCTCTCTCGGTGTTTTCCGCCCCGCAGAGGCGGCGGAATCTTTCTGTGGTCACTCCCCGAGTCTTGGGGTTTCGGGAGGATGATATACGCCAGAGGGGAGAACCAGAGGTGGGCCAGGGCAGCCACACCACCTGCTGGCGCGGCCTAGGGCTGCCCGCGCCAGGGGGTGGTGTGGGCCCCCTGTGGCCCATCTCCACTCCCTCTTCTAGCATCCTTCGTCTTCTGGAAAAATAGGATTTTCCGTATATTTTCCCGGATTTTCTGATCTTCGCGAATTTTGCCTCCAAACAACACCTTTTCCATCAGAATCCTGACTACAGTGGTCCATGCTCCAAAAGTCATCAACCATGCAAAAACAGATGAAATAACATAAGTATCACCTCTCAATACAAAATATATCAATGAATAATAGTGAATTAAGAGATAGAATAGTGATGCAAAATGGACGTATCAATCCTCTACTTTCATTGACTACGAGGACCCGAGCAGTGTCTTCAGCATTGGGTGTTCTCAAGTACTATGGCCCAAACACTACAATCGCTGCCCTACAGAACCTATACAAGCAATCAATGGCGGTAGACTCGGGCATGCGGAGATAGTCATCGACACTGTCACTCGGAGCTCCGTATGCAAGCAACCTCATCGCCACTGCGCACTTCTACAGTGAGGAAAACCCTATCATGCCGGTGTAGTCCTTCTTGCATACGAAATAGGGGTCAAACTCCTGGATGGCATGCACGATGTTGAGGAAGAGTTTCTGGCTGATGACCCACAAATATAGGGGGTGTATCGTAGTATTTTTGAGGCAAGTGAAACCCAATTTATTGATTCGACACAAGGGGAGCCAAAGAATATTTATAAGCCTTAACAACTGAGTTGTCAATTCAGCTGCACCTGGAAACAATCTTGCTCACAACAGTTTATCAGTAGCAATAGTTTTGTAGTAGGAATAGCAAAGTAGCAGCAGCAGTAAAGTAAAGACAACAGTAACAATAGCAGTAAATAGTAGGATTCGAGTGCGATAGGCATAGGGATGGATGGACGGGCGTTGCATGGACAAGACAATTCACATAGCAATCAGAACATAGGGCAATTGCAAATAAATAAGATTAAGCATCCAAGTACTAGATAATCCTAGGCATGTGTTCCATATATAGTCATACGTGCTCGCAATGAGAACTTGCACAACATCTTTTGTCCTGCCTGCCCGTTTGTAGCGGGGCCTCAAGGGAACTACTGGCAATTAAGGTGCTCCTTTTAATAGAGCACCGGAGCAAAGCATTAACACTCCGTGAACACACGTGATCCTCACATCAAAGCCATTCCCTCCGGTTATCCCGATTTCTGTCACTTCGGGGCCATTGGTTCCGGACAACAACGTGTGTATACAACTTGCAGATAAGACCATAAACAATACTATCATAATGAATCAATAACATGTTCAGATCTGAAATCATGGCACTCGGGCCCTAGTGACAAGCATTAAGCATAACAAGTCGCAACAAAGTCATAAAGCACTAATAGAAGATACTAGGCACCATGCCCTAACAATCTGATGTCATTACATGAATGATCTCATCCAATCCCTACCATCCCCATAACCTACAACGGGGGATTACTTACTCATAGATGGGGAAAACATGGATGGTCGATGGAGAAGCGATGGTGATGATGATGGCGATGATCTCCTCCAATTCCCCGTCCCGGCAGGGTGCCAGAACGGAGTTTCTGGTGTTGTTTTGTGGAATCTGGTGGTGGCGGTGGAGCGGAACTCCTTCTGGAAAAACGTCGAACCCCCCAGAGTTTTTAGGTTAGAAGGCTTCTTATAGGCGAAGAGGGAGACCAAGGGGGTGCCTAGGGCGGCCAGACCACCCCCTAGCGCGGTCAGGCCCAGCCCGCGCGGCCAGGTGGTGTGGCTAGGCCCCGGCCCCACTCCGTCTCATATTCTAGCTCCGGGAGTCTTCTGGTGAAATAGGATTTTTGGCTTTTGTCCCGTCCAATTCCGAGAATATTCATTTTCTGACTTTCCTGAAACCAAAAACAGCAGAAAACAGGCAGCTGGCACTATGGCTCTTGTTAATAGGTTAGTCCAAGAAATCATATAAAAATTATTCCAAAGTGTGGACAAAACACAAGAAAATAGAGAAAACTAAGCATGGAACATCAAAAATTATAGATACATTTGCAATGTATCACCGGCTCATCCTGAAACAGCGCCGAAACACGGCCTCTTCGTGCAGCGGCTCGTCGGCAAAGTAGTCGGCATACAACATGCAATAGCATCCACTCGCTGCCTTGCTTTGCACTTCCGGCGACCCTTCGTTGAGCCTCCACGCTTCGGCGCTACAGTCTGCTTGTACAGGCAAGCCAAGGAGGGGAGGATCTGCATGTGCTCTTCATCCTCAGTGGTTGTGGCGGTCTCTTCCTCTAACAATAGGGCGAACATCTCCTCATCGTCAAATTCCATGGCCAAACGGGCAAAACTTCGAACACTCCACGGGCGAGGTGGTGGGAGCTCAGGACGAAGCCGAGCTGCGTTGAAGTTGGGACGGCAAAACGAGGCCTAAGCTAAGGGGATAGGATGTGGCGGATGCGGCAGGCATATCTACATGCGTGGTTTTGGCTTGGCGTGGTGGGAGCTTGCCGGCGACGACATGGCAACAACGAAAGCTCTCTACCGCGGGAGAGCTGAGTCGGGGTGGGGAATGGGGTTGTCTCGCTGATAGGGTTGGCCCATCTGTTTTTAGTTGTGTCCGGTGTTCCCAGGCGGTTCCCAGTGCCCTGGGAACGCCGGATGAAAGTTGGGCCAAATCCGGACGTATTCGGCATCCTGGGAACGCGACTAGGCGAAATTTCGCCGTCCGGACAAAAAATCGGCATGAGAACACCTTTCTGGGAACCCGAGTGGAGATGCTCTAAGAAGGACGGAGTGGTGGAATTGAGGGATTTCTGGTCGGTGAGCCTCATCGACGGGGTGGTCAAGATCATAGCCAAAGTTATTGCAACAAGACTTGCTCCGGTTCTGCCTAAACCAGTTGATGCACATCAGAGCACTTTCGTGAAGGGGAGATGTCTTCGTGACAATTTCATGCTGGTGCAAGGTACATCTCGACACCTACATGCCCTTAAACCTCCAGCGGTAATGTTGAAACTGGATATAGCGAAGGATTTTGATATTATGGACTGGTCATTCCTTGTCGAGGTGATGAGAAAAATGGGCTTCGGGTCGCGGATGGCAATTGGATATGTGGCAAGCTAGCAACATCCTCCACATCAGTGTTGTTGAATGGGCTGCCAAGAAATTCGTTCTGGAATGGGCGTGGTGTAGCATCCCAATTGTCTAACACTTGTAATGCTACATGTTTCAATCAATATAATGATACCACTAATAAATAAATGTGATACCACCATAATATCATGCTCATGTCGCCATGCCATTTAAGTATCATATTAAAACCTTCTTTTGGTTTCTTCTCCTCATATTGCATTTGTCTTATTGATATTTTTATTCTTGATATAATGTATTTGCTACGGTAAGGTGATACCTGGGTAGCTGATAACCCACAAGTATAGGGGATCGTGTGTAGCCTTTTCGATAAGTAAGAGTGTCAAACCCAATGAGGAGCTAAAGGTAGGATAAATATTCTCTCAAGTTCTACCAACCACTAATACAACTCTACGCACACTAAACGTTTGTATTATCTAGGAAATAAAACTAGAGCAACAATACGAGTACTAGAGATAGATTTGCATGATAATAAATAACAAGAAAGTAAAGCTAGTTGATGTAGCAATAAAATACACTAAACTAACAGAACCATGAGTGTGGAATAGTGGTGGTAGTTGTGGTGGCTTTGTCCAAGTTTAAATAGCGAATAGATCGGGTTCATTGTCTTCGATGCAGTTTTCTATGTGGGAGAGGCTAAATATACATGCGCTTCACTACTTGGAATTACATGTACTATTTTGATTGGATTGTTAGCAAACATCCGTAAGTACTAATCAATGCATTAAGGTTTCCGCAACCATAGCCTTAAGTTTAATGGTCCTCTTACTCTTATACGTGCAACGTTCCGGTTCGCGTCCTCAGGTTTCTGTCACTCCGGCAGAACTTCCCCCTTTCTCTTACACATACTACAAACCCTATGATGTTTAATCCATGCGCGCACAAATATAATGGACATCAAAAGACTGTACCATATCAACATACAACTCTAATGAACCAAAGACGTTCAACCATTCAATCTAAGAACAAAGAAACTACGCAAATATGACATAGATCATAGGATTATAACTTATAGCATCAAACACCATGTTTACATAGGACGGTACAGAGATGTGTGGGAGGATGAACCACTGCATACTAGGAGGATTAGGTGATGGAGATGGCGGTGAAGATGGTGAAGAGCGCGGCGGCGGCACCGGCGGCGGCGCGGGGGATTCCTTCCCCGCCGCCGGTATCATCGGGGAGCACCGCCCCTTCCTTAATGGCTTCTTGGAAGCCCTCCCCCATGGAGATAGGATCCATGGGGGAGGAAAAACGTGGCTTTGGTGGCTGCAAAATCGTGGGTGGAGATGCCCTGGGCGAATTAGGTTTCCTCCCTTTATATAGCTTCTCGGATTCCCGTCACCCCATCTTGGGCTGCAGTAAATCGGGCCTAAAAGGTTCGTTCGGACTCGGAATCAGATAAATTTTATGTCTAGAACGTTTGTCGCACAATTCCAACAACTTTGTAGTTGAAGAGTTTTCCGTTTGACGCCGTATTCGACCCGAAACATGACCATCTTCAAAAAGAGTTCTGAGAGAGATTTCTGGAAAAATCCCAATTTGACTCCAACAAGGTTTCCACTTGTATTCTTGGTAATTCCTACACATCAAAGTGTAAAACAAGAACATTGTGCACTTTTGCAACTATTAGTAGGTTAGTCCAAATAAATCATAAACTTTATACAAAAAGGAGTGTCAAAAGCATATTATTAGCATAAAACAATCAAAAATTATAGATACGTTATGGACGTATCAGTAGCCTCTATGTGGACGGGTTCCAGATGAAAACCCTAGCCTGTCATTGGGGGCTGACGGCCACTACGCGTTGCAGCGCTACCCTCTTGTTGCTGTCATTGGGGAAATCAAATTTTATCCAGGTGCAACATGTTGGAGTCATGATCTTCATCTGGTGTGAAGCTTCTTGCACTTCGGGCTAGAGTGGAATTTTGGTCTCCTATCTCTCGTGTGTGCCCTCGGTGCCACCTTTATCGGTACTCAAGATCATGATCCACGGCTCGGAGCGAGAGTGTAGGCGGCCTTCTTCAGCGATTGTTTGCGATTCGGATTGACCCGTATTGAGATACAACAAATAAGTCGTCATTTATATGTCGCAATCGATGTAATCCTTAGACCCGAGGTTGTTGCACAATCCGAGTTGTGGATCACTGACTTAGGTTTTGTCAAACGTTGTTTCATCACATGGCAGTTATAAAGGCAAAGTTCGGGTCGACTGAGAATCAAGCTGCGTGATGTGGATAGCCAAGATGAGATTTTCCCCCTCTGTTTGGAGAGATATTCTCTAGGCCCTATCGGATGATATAATTTAGAAAGTATGGTCATGCATGACTCATTTACGTGTTAACCGAGGAGATCGATTAAGAGTTAGTCGGATGAATCACTTATCTCGGATCGAGAAGAGAGTCAAACTATTTAAGGAATACCGATTATTCGCCTATAGCTCGACAAGGTATATATCATGGGAAAAAAGGGACTTGGACGTAAGTCGCATTGGAAAGGCATGTCATCATGACTCTTTGGTACTTGAGAGTCGGCACGTTCTGCTAGGAGCCGCTACCGATTGATCGATTGCGAGTCGGACTCCAATCGTGTCCAAGTTGCCATGAGCATGCGGGGTCATACACTTAAGAGCGGGAGCAAGTCATTTGGGTTGGACCCAAACCGGATATGGACTGAGTCAGTGAGTTGGACTTATAGTGACTAAATCAGTGGCTATTACACCATGCACTTCCATTGTAGTTTCCTTTAAATTACTACATAGTGTTCTCTTTAAATTACTTCCATTGCAGTTCCCTTTTAATTGATTCCATTACAATTCCCTTTAAATTGCTACATTATTTTCAAGAATGCAAGATAAGTAAGGGTGTTATATTTTCTATCCAATTAACCAGTGTATGTGCCTGGAATATAGACAATTGATGCGGAGGAGCCAGCAAGCAAGCGCAACACTGCAATTATCAATAAGGGACAAATCTTGTTTTCAAAGGCTGAGAGGACCCAGATTCATGCTGACGTAGAAGAGGCCAATATGACTAGTGGCACTGAACAAACTAATTTATTGGCTATTCCAGATGAATAAAACATGTATTGGGCTTACGCACTGGCGAAGCTATGTGTATGTAGGGGGGCCACCCCCCCCCCCCCCCCCGACTTTCAAGAATTAGTGAAGAAATTTTCGAGCAGGGACTTGGATGTGAATAAATAGAGTAATCTAGCCCCCCCCCCCCCCCCCCTCTCCCTCCCTCCGAATTCTGGGCTAGCTCCGCCAGTGGGCTTACGGAATGGGTTCCATTGATTGTATATATGTTTTCATATATCTTTAGTAGAGTAGCAAATTGTACATAGAAACCTCACATTGTGCTATCTTTTTTGTTAATAGGTTATCACCGGTTGAGTTGATGAAGCAGGAGCAGCATTCATGTTCCGAACAAAGAGGTCATGCTCTTCGTGTGAGTTCTCCCTCCATCCTCTACGTTTTTTCCCTCACTTTGCCAAGACGATGATGACGCTCTGTCTGAACAATTGTATTCAGCTACTGCCCATTGGAGTATATTTATCTATGTGAAGTTCAAATTCTGAACAATTATAGTCGGCTACGTAAAATACATAGGCAGCTATGGTACTATTTATGTATGTGAAGTTCAGATTCTGAACAATTGTACCAGCTAATAATTCGGCTACTGCTGTACTGCCTATTTGGAGTATGTACACTGAAGTATAAACTCTATGAATCATTTTGTGTATATATAAGATAGAGTATGCGCCGCAGGGCTGGTGTTAAGCTAGCTACTGTAACAAGCTGTTTTTCAAAGCTACTGTACTAATTAAGCTAGCTAGTGTGCAGTCGCCTTGTCCGTGTTGTCCAGCAGTGTCCGCGGGCAGCTGAACGAGGTTGCGCGGACTCCAGGGCAGGGCCGAATTTACCAGCCATGCTTTGTTAGGCTCGAGCCTACCCTCCGTTTGTAGCAAGAAACTATCAAATATGAATGCCTCAACCATGGTTGATGATAAAAGGTTAAAATTTTATTAGTGAAGGCAGCAAAAAGATGTTAAAATGAAGCTAAACTGCATACACTTACAATGTAAGCCTTGTGTTGTAGGTAGATGGCTAACTGGACTTCTTAGTTTCCAAAATCCATTGTAGGTTGTTCTCGGCATCTTGAGCCCACACTACATTTTTTATCTTGGATTCGCCACTGCTCCACGGACAGCTTAATTTGCTTTCACGGCTCAGTCAGGACACACAACGGATTCCACGGACGCGTTCATCTGCATCCCGAGCTGCAGCGTGTAAATTGGAGGCCTATTTGAGCTAAAACAAGGATAATTACCGTCCCAAATAAGAGGCTAGCACTGCAAGGGCTGAGCGCTTAGCTCATATTTTATTTTGTGCTATTTTCTTATATTACATAAGCGCCTCAGTAATCGTTATGTATTATGGATGCTGCAATTTAATCTTACCCACTGGAATGAAATGCTGAACAAATAATTCGTAATTACTCATCGGCTATGCAAAGAAACTAAAATGAAGAAAGGAAACAAAAACTAGGACATGAGATCTCCTATGTAGCCTCCTCTGCCCAAGCAGCATAACTCGTAACGGGCTATCTAAAGAAACTCGAGCATTAAGAAGAATTATGTGATAAAAGAATGTTTACAATGAACCAAAATCCCGAAAAAATACTATACTATGATATGATCTCCTACTCTCTTGTAGCCACCTATGCAAAAAAAAATCATTTATCTTGGGTTTTTTAGAACATTTCCGTTTGGGCTGCCTGTCTTCCTTGTACCCTGCATGCTCCACAACCCGTGCATGTAAATTGGACCTCTCTTTTTTCAGGGAATGTAAAGTGGACCTGATACACTTATGTTGACGGAACTCTCCACATGGGCTTCGGCTTGTCGAAATAGTAGTTACTCACATATAGTTAGGGCCTGAAGTCTTCTTTTATGTGCACATATAATGGGCCTTACTGTTTGGTCCAGTCAAAGATTGCCCGAACGCCAAAGGCCTTAAACCATAGTGATTGCAACAGAAAATGAAACGCTCAGAAGATCGTCCGAAGAAAGAAAGGAAAAAAAGAGAAAGAGTGGGAACAATTTGGGCGTGATGCGAGGAACGTTGAACCGCTGTGGCCGGTGCACGTACCTGATGTGAGGGACGGGATCAAAATTCCGACCCTCGAGCATTTTAGTACCATGCTGCACGGAGGATACGTATACCGACTGATGATACATCGACACGCTGCGTACGCGTCGGTCACAAGGGCACACCCACCCTCAGGCCACAGCTTCGCTGCCAACTGGTTTTTTCTATTATCTGATCTGGCTCAGCAAGTGTCAATCCGTCGTCGGAGAAAATCCGGCGTTCAGACATAACTATATACGAGTGACACGAGGCGACCGCGATGGTCGCGGGCCGCTCCACCAAGCACCACCGCTCGTGTGTCACGCTGGGCTCGACGTACGCGTTGTCCCATGGGCCCATATACCTCGTCCCGCCTGTACCTGTACAGGACATCACGAAACTGGCAGCGTATCACGGAACCGGATTAAGATTCGTGCCGCACAGCGCGCGGCATGGAATCAGTAGTCGGCAGCGTCGTTCCGGTGGGATTTCCGGCGACATGAGATGCGTACTGCAGCAGCTGGACTCCGGAGACGGCAAACTGGTCGGCACCTCCACCTCCAAGAGGCTACACGAAGCCTTGCACGCTACCCACCAAATCCACTGATCCATCCATCCATCCTGGGAAACACTTGACGCCGACTCCAATCATAACCCGCATAAAACGACCGCCGGCGACCGGGTCCAGACGTACGTACTCCAGCAGAAAACCGGCGCACGCTACACAGATGCCCGTGCACGGGGGCGCCGCTCTCGCCCCGGCGACCGGTCCACAGAGTAATCCCGGTGCCGTACGTATACGTGCCCTTTGCATGCCACGACCACGAGCGGCTCGGGGCTCGGGGTGGAATAATCCGCCGGATTCCTGGGATAATTCCCCGATCCGGCCGCCGAGACAGCGCAGCCTTTCCTATATGGAGTATATCATGGCCCGCCACGTTCCAATACGCATCTTTTCCCCCGGGATCCGCGCTGCTTTTGCACGACCACCCTCGCCGATACTCCTATTTCTGCTCTAGCGCTCTCCCCGCTGGCGGATGCTTCCGTGGTGGGAGAAGCTAATCCATAACGCTAATCTATCCAGATTTTCCGGTGGTAGGGACGTTTCGGAAAAGTGTAACGATCTAGTGATGTCGCGCGGGGACGGGTAGTGTTGCGTGCATCGCATAGTTAAGATTTCTTTTCCTTTTCTTCTCGTACGCACGGTGATCACATCGATCTGCGTTACTGTTGCCTTGAGGGTAACCGTGCACCTGATTTAGCACAGAGTTATACTAAATCAGCGACACTTATTCTGAATAGGAGGTAATAATATGGTTCAGGCCATCAACGCCATGTCTACATGGGGCACCAAAATACTTTGAAAAAAAAGGTGCACTGGATAGGCTGGGAGAGAATGTGCGAGGCAAAAAGAAGAGGGAGGTATGGGGTTCCGCAATTTTGAAGATTTCAACCAGTCGCTGCTCGCTAAGCAGGCATGGAGGATGGTCTCTAGCCCTAACTCGCTTTGTGCGCGTGTTTTAAAAGCGAGGTATTTCAAGGATGAGGAGTTCCTGTCGGCTAGTTGCCCAAAGCGAGCTTCTTATACGTGGCACAATATTCTTCACGGGAGGGATCTGTTTAAGCATGGGTTGGTTTGGCGTGTGGGTGATGGTAGCTCGATTGATGTGTGGAAGGAACGCTGGATTCCTCGAGATTCTTTGCAATGGCCTTATGGCCACAAGCGGGATCAAGTGGTCACAAAAGTAAGTGAGCTCCTCCTCCCGGATGGCGCTGGTTGGAACCTCAGTAAGCTAAATGACGTGTTTCATGAAGTTGATGTGGAGGATATTGCAAACATAGCCGGAGGTAGAGCTGGATCTGCTGACTATTTGGGATGGAATTACACCAAAAAGGCATCTTTAGTGTTCGCTCCGCTTACCACCTGAAACAGCAAATTAAGAGATCTGAACTGGGGGCCTGAGATCGTCTTCTAACACGGTGGAGCACCAAGGATGGCTGGCCCTCTGGTCGGCAAATGTGCCTAGCAAAGTTAAAGTGCATGCATGTCGGCTTGCGAGGAATGGACTAGCCGTGGGTAAAGAGTTGCGAAGGAGAAGGATCAAGGAGGGTGTCAGTTGTATTGTGTGCAACAGACCCGAGACACTTCTTCATCGGTTTTGGGAGTGTGCTTTTTCGCGGGAGGTCTGGCGGGTAATCAATGACAGTACATGTCTGAAACTCAAAACCCCACCGGAAGGTCTCATCTCCCACGACAGGTTTCAAATGTGGGTTCTTGATTGGTATGGGTCAATGAAGGAGGACGAGCTAAGTGTGAGCTTGCTGACGCTGTATCATCTCTGGATGGCCCGGAATGATGCTCGGGACCTCCCCTCGATCGAAAACCCCGATCAGACGGCAAGGAGGATCATGTTCCTATGGCATGAATGGCAGGAAAGTAGGGTTGAGCCACAAAGGAACTCGGTCCAACGAGCTACGCACTAGCAAGCTCCAACGGATGGGTGGCTAAACATTAATTGTGACGGTTCCTTTGTCAAGGAGTTGGGTGCTCGAGGAGGGGGTGCACTTCTGCGCAACAATCACGACGAGTTCCTGCGTGAAATGTGTCGTTTTTCCCCTGCGGTCTCTGACCCCGAGCGCAGCGAACTACTTGCTTGTAGGGAGGCTATAATTCTGGCCAAGGAGGAGGGTGTCGAGCGTTTGGTGGTGGAGATGGACTGTCTGAGCGCAGTTCGGCGTATCAATGCTATCGAGGTGGACAAGTCGGTTCATGGGCCTCTCGTGGAAGATATCAAGGGGTTGCTACGTGAGTTTGGTGACTTCTCGGTTATGTTCGGGCATCGGTATGTTAATGATGCTGCTCATCGCTTTAGCGAAATTAGGCTCCTGTAATAAGTTAAATGAGAACAAGGTTGCTTCCGCACCTGATTGTATTCTGAACACTCTGGCTATGGATGCTACCATAGAGTAATAAAATGCAGCCGTATTGATCTCAAAGAAATAATACTTGAAAAGCAACATTAATGACGTGACACGAGTAATGCGAGAGCAGATGATTAGAGGCGGCACAATCGTGTCTCGCGATAGGCCTGAACGCAACGGGAAACCGAAGTCCACCAACCACGATCTCCGGCGTACCTAGTACTCCTTCCACAAACTGCAAAAACGTTCCGGTGCCGAGTAGGAACGACGTTGTCCAGACTTGCAAGGCTACTGCACGCACATCCATCCTGTCTCCCGTCCGTCCAGGCCCCCGGGCAAGATTGGACGCCGACTCCAGCCCCTACGCGCGACCAAGTCCGACCAGCGCATGCACCCGAGGCTCGGTGTGGGAATAATCCGCCTGATTCCGCGCATCATTCCCGGAGATCCGACCGCAGAGACAGCGCAGCCCTTTCGACCCAACACGTTCTTCTCTGCCCCAGGCATCTTTCTTCCCCAGGATCCGGACGCTTTTGCACGACCACCCTCCACGATGCTCCTATTTCCGCTCGCGCCCCCCAAGTCTCTCCTTGGCCGATACGGATGCTTCCCGTTCCGTGGTGGGAGACGCTAATCTACCCGGCTTATCCGTTGCTACCGTCGTTTCTAAGCGGAAATGATCGGGTGACGCGGTACCGTTGCGTGTATTGCATATAGTTATTAAGATTCCGCTTTCCTGTCTTTTTTCCCTCCTCGTGCATGCACACGATTGGATAGATTCTGCAGCATCAGTGTTGCTCCGCTCGATCGTTGCGTTCCGGCCGGCGCACCGAACGAACGCGGGGATACAAAAGCTAGCGCAGGAAGTCGGCGGACGGCATCGACCCGACCAACTTTCTGGGGTACACTAGCTCCGCAGTGTGACTAGCATCTTCATATCATGTTTGATGAGATGCATATATTAGCCGCGCCTACTTGCGATCCAAACCGAGACTGTCATTGATAAGCTGTGGTGGTTCAGACCACCTGTGGCACTTCTTATAGAAAAGAAAAAACGTGGACTATATGGTTCAAGCAAATAAAGACCAAAAAATACATTTTGGGCAATTAAAACGCACATCACTTTGGAAAAATAAAGGAAGATTGTAGCTTTTACATAATATAAACACTGCATGTGCCTCTACACCCTCTAACTTTTATATGGCTAATATAAAAGATTATCCCAACGAACATTAATTAGTGGCCTAAGCTAAAGATCGTCATAAACCGCGTGCCTGTGTCTCCGGTGTATATGACTTCTCCATGAAACCAGACATGAGCACTAGCATCGTGTAATTCTTTATTTTAGCATCACGTATTCATTTATAATGGTAGCATCGTGTAATTTCACGATAGTAATAATAACCTTCTTCTCTTTCTTGTTGGAACAAATACCACAAAGAAACAACTATTGGGATTAAGGCTTCACATATCATAGCCGGCATTATAAGAACACGCAACCTTTTGGAACCAAATCACACGATTTAGTTAGTTTAAAACAATTTATAACAACCTCCTTTTTTCGATTGAACCCATATATAATGTGATAGCTAGTTTGCGATTGTTTTTGACAATGTGAACCCACAAGGTCAAATGTCATGTGGTAGTGGACGCAATTTACTCCTTTTTTTCATAAAGACCGGACCAAACTTGAACTAATATTTTGGATGTTTTATATTTTTTTTAACTTGTAGTCAAAAGTTGTTGAATAATTCAAACCTCTTTGAGAAGATGAAAATGGTAGGTAAAACTCAAGGTACTGAGTAAACTAAATAGAATCCAACTCATTTTGCCTAGTCATCTGGAAGTTCTTGTTGTTTTTGTAACTGTCAACTAAAATTTGTCAACAAAAATCAAACATCCAAGAAAAACTGAAGAAAAATCTTGTAGGTCAATCCATGTTCGCTAATTGAAAAACCACTATTGTTATTTTTCAGTTTTCTTAGAGTTTGAACTTTTGAACAATAGTTGGCAAAAAATATGAAATATGTGAAAAAACTTACAAGCAAGCCAATTTAACTCTGGTCCAGTCTCTCTCTCGAAAAAAAGGAGAGGGTTATCGCCTCCGTCGCATGGCACCGATGGGTCAAAGTTGTCAAAAAGGGTGTGAAAATGACTCAATTGCTTCCGGTGATGTTCAATGTGTCATTTAGTCATTTACCCACGTTACTGTTTTTTGCATATTTTAAGGTTGTAACTTCGACAAAGACACCTTGGATCAAATGGAGTATATGAGTTTGGTAAGGCAAGCTTACCGTCTAAGTCTAAGTTTCTGAATTTGTTCCACATATAGAAGTAACTTACTTTTACATCACAAGCATATTCCACCCAAATACCACTACACTAGTGGTATAGGTTTCTCCTGCAAGATTTGACCTAATCATTGTCCCTCTCTTATTCCCCGAAACCCCCTCAAACTCTTGCAGCCGTGACACAATGGAGCCCCTCCAATTCCCCAATTCCAAACCCACACAAACCACCAAAAGAGGACACGCATAAAACACGCGACAACAACCAGCACCGCCGTCCCGTCCCTAACCTCCAAATTCCAGCTCTGTCTTCCGGCCGCGGCCGTGTGCCAGCTCGGACCCCTCTCTCTCTCCCCCCCCCCCCCCTCCGTCCCTCCATTCCATCTCCCCTTGGCCCTTGCCAATTTTAAACACACGCCCCCTGCCCACTCGCCTCCCCCACCGCGAGGACAGCGGAAGCCGCCGCCCCACCGCTCCTCGCCTGCGCGGGGGGATCCGCGGCCGCGATGGCGGCGTCGACGGCGTCGCCGCGGGCGCGGTCGATCCGGGAGACGGTGCTGGAGAGCGTGGCGGCGTACCACCACCAGCAGCGGATGCGCCGCAGGTTCCGCAAGAGCCTCTCCTACGCCGGGGAGCTCTCCTCCGCCGGCCGCGGGGTCTCCTCCTCGCCCTCCGCCCTCTCGCTCTCCGCCGGGCCCGAGGACGACGACGAGCCCTTCTGGGAGGAGGAGGAGGGCACCGTCGAGCTCGTCCAGCTCGGCGCCAACCGCGCCAAAAACGTCCTCATCCTCATGAGCGACACGGGCGGCGGGCACCGCGCCTCCGCCGAGGCCATCAAGGACGCCTTCCGCATCGAGTTCGGCGACGACTACCGGGTATATTCCCCTCCCCAATTCTCCTCCTCTCCGTGAACCCGGGATGGATGGATTGCTAAATAAATCGCTGGAATTAATTTCCAATCTGTCGATTCGAGCGGCCGGCCGCGCTAACAATGGGTTTCGGTTTCGATTGATTTGGGGGCGGCATGGCAGGTCTTCGTCAAGGATCTGTGCAAGGACCACGCCGGCTGGCCGCTCAACAACATGGAGAATTCCTACAAGTTCATGGTCAAGCACGTGCAGCTATGGAAGGTGGCCTTCCACGGCACATCGCCCAGATGGGTCCACAACTTCTACCTCGCCGCACTCGCATCATTCTACGCCAAGTAAGAAGAATGCTTATCTTCCACTCACGGTTCAACCACTGTTTTTTATTTTACCATGTCGATTAGTTCCTGGAAACGTTTCTCTCGCTTCGGGATTACAACAATTCGATGCAATCTGTGTTTTCGTTGTCACGCCATATTACGTTGCTGTTATTGGTCGGGGCCCTGGATTGCAAGTTGCTCACCTAATCAAAGATTTTCTAAAGGGTCAGCAGTTTTGTCAGCATCGTTCACACTAATACTATTTTATAATGCCGGATCTTACAGGCTGATATCGCAACGATAGTTTTATAAGGCCCAGTCCTGTCTTGATTATAGATGCTAAAATATCTGCGCTAAGTTCGCTGTCATGTAATGTATGTCATTTTGCTGTTAAAATCAAGTTTCTGAATAGACTTTGAGCCAGGGTCTGATATTCAGACATGTGGACTCGTTCAGGCTGGGCATATGGGTTTGTCGAACTGGACATGATAGCATTTCAAGAAATTCAGTTTGTGAGCATCAGCCAATCAAAAACCCCACTCTGTGCTGGTGTCACCCTCTAGCCTGTTGGCGTGGTGTTCTAGGAGGTCACTAAAATGATTGCATTGCGTTGCTGCCATCTAGTGGGCATCACAAGTGGTTGGAACCAGCATATACTCCTAGTTTCACAATTGCCAGTCTGTCCTTGCTTCCAGATCATGACCACATATTATAGACCGCTATGACACTATGGAATATGCGAACTGCTTATTTCTTGGAGTATTACTGTTTTCCATACTTCAGACCACTAACCTTGCGTACCAGTTAGCAGTTTAGAAATCACTCTCATTGCTAATAACTGTTGACAGTGATGTATAGTACTATCATCTGATTACATTAACAAGGCCAAGCTATCGAGAAACCACTACATATAATGCTGGTATCGTTTAGAAGTTGGCCTACAATCTACTGTCAATGGTCCTTATGTTAGACTTTGTCTCTACATGAAGAGGCTACGTGGAGTTGTTTTTTCTGAATGTTTTCTTGTTTATGGGTGAAGGAAGGTTGAGGCTGGATTGAAGAAGTACAAGCCAGACATAATAATCAGTGTCCACCCCCTCATGCAACACATTCCTCTATGGGTACTCAAATGGCAAGGTCTGCAGAACAGAGTAGTCTTCACCACAGTCATCACCGACCTCAATACTTGCCACCCTACATGGTAGGTTCATCTATCAATAAGGGGAAAACCTGGATACTGCTTTTTTTTCATTTTCAGGAAAATAACTGCTTTTGACACACTTTAATCATAGAGTTAAAATCTTGTAACAAAATATGCACAGGTTCCATCCTAATGTGAATAGATGTTACTGCCCATCAGAAGAAGTAGCCAAGAGGGCAGCACTGGATGACCTACAACCCTCTCAGATCCGTGTGTTTGGTCTTCCCATTCGACCATCGTTCTGCCGCGCTGTTCTTGTTAAGGTATATATCTCTTAGTTAACCTTAGGACTGCCTTTTCTGTGCCCAATTGGTTTAAATTTTGTGTCCGATCTTTCAAAACACAGTGGTTCACCAGCAGTATTTATTTTTTATTATCTTGTCTACTCGTTAACCGCCAAGTACCACGTAACCAAAAATGTAAAGCATTTTGTCTGTCTTAATGCAAATGCTTAATACTCTCTTTCTAGCTAACACATTATTTTAAACCAATTACTCACCAGGATGATTTGCGGAAGGAACTTGAATTGGATCCCGAGCTACCTGCAGTGTTGCTGATGGGAGGTGGAGAGGGCATGGGTCCTGTAAAGAAGACCGCAAAAGCACTTGGAGATGTATTGTTTGACAAAGAGCTTGGAAAACCTATTGGGCAGCTTGTTGTCATCTGTGGTCGGAACAAAACACTGAGCTCCTCGTTGCAGGACCTTGAATGGAAAATGCCAATAAAGGTATAGATAAATGTTACATTGTCGTTTCTTTAAAAATTCAACTTGTTGCTTATGTACCCCATACAAGGAGGATATTTGTATTGACTTTTCCTTTTGAACAAAAGATTAGGGGATTTGAGACCCAAATGGAGAAATGGATGGGTGCTTGTGAGTGCATTATAACAAAGGTATATATATTCTTGATCCTTCTCGATTGTTGGCGTGCTGCTTCCTTTGAAGGTCTTGTGGTACTCATACTTTCGTTTTTGTGTTGTTATTTTGGTTCAATAGGCTGGACCAGGTACCATTGCTGAAGCGTTGATTAGAGGGCTTCCTATCATCCTCAATGACTTCATACCTGGACAGGTCTGTGTCTACTAACTCATCATGGTTCATATTTTCGCAATAAGAAATCAAATATATGTACTTATAACACGGTTCATATTTTCGCAATAAGCATTCAAATATACTCCCTCCGTTTCAAAATATAAGATGTTTTAGCTTTTTTCTGAAACAAATGTATCTAGACACCTTTTAGTGTGTAGGTTTGTAGCAAAATGAGTGAACCTACACACTAAAAAGTGTCTAGATACATGTGTTTTAGAAAAAGGCTAAAACATCTTATATTTTGAAACGGAGGGAGTATGTACTTATAAGATGCTCTTAATAAGAACATGAACAACATAAACTTGTTCGGGTTAATATTACAGTATAAGTTGGCCATGGGTGCAATGCCATGCTTGTTATGGTTATTGTCTTGTGAACTTCTTTCTATGCACCATATTTACAGATCCGAGGAAAGGATAATTCTCATTAACTTTATTCTGATGAACAGATGATAGTTTTATACAGTACAAATATGTAGGTTGTTATAGAATTTGTTCAAACTCTGGTTTAGACTGTAGAAATAAAAAATTGGTCGGGCATTGAATATGTGCAACCTACAGCTTGCAAGAGTTGCGCGCTTCTCTTTGGCTAGCCGGTAGTCCACATCAAACAATGTCATCTAACATATGTTTGCTTTCTTTCATCTCAGGAAGTTGGTAACGTCCCATATGTCGTGGACAACGGCGCAGGCGTGTTCTCGAAAAGTCCCAAGGAGACCGCTGCACTTGTTGCCCATTGGTTCGGTCCAGGCAAGGAGGAGCACAAGAGAATGTCAGAAAACGCATTGAAACTGGCCCAACCGGAAGCCGTGTTTGACATTGTCAGAGATATCCACGAGCTATCGCAGTTGCAAGGGGTGAAGGCGCAGATCTCAAGCTCCTTGACATCGTCCTTCTTCATATCATCTCCCGACATAAACCCCAGCGACATCCTTCTGTGAAGCCTTCAAAGCCATGTACATAGCTGGAACTGCAACATCTCTTGCACGTCGCATGCGCCCTACAGGGTTATCCTCGAAAGGAGAAAGGAAAGGGAAAATCTGGCAAGTGACTCGGCAGCCTGTTTTGTTTCGTCTGGCGGTACTTTCTATGGGCTTGTTTGACTGAATTGCTCCTGTGTTCATGTAAATTTGTGAGAAAAAATCATTCGTTGAACACCATTCTTTGCGCTTCCCTCCGTGCGCAGGTGGGGTCACTGGTTGGCTTGTAAAAATACACTTCAGTTTTGTGGATTGAATTTTTTTTGTTGTCATGTAGATTATGTCAGTGTCGCTGGGCCAGTGTGAGAACTGAGAAGTGTACATAGATATGATGGTAAATTCGTGAGTGGAAGTTTTTGGGTTTGGTGGAGATAATGAGTGATGTGCATATATGTTCCGTTGATTGGAAGTTCTTAGTCCTCAAGAACCAGTACAAGCTATCTTACTAGATGTTGGAAAGTACTGTAGATTATGTCTTGAGTTCTCCCAGCCAAAGTTGTCTGCTTGCTTGAAGGTTGTCATCACATAAAAGGGAGACACCCGTGTTACAAAAATATACTACTACAGGAGCTGGTGTGGTCTATAGAAGGTAGCCAGTTGCCCATGCGTTCTCACAGATGTCCATAGCAAACAACAGTACCTCTCGGTCTCGCTGTTTTCATCTTGTTTGAACTACAGGCTGCTGCTGGAGTTGTATATATCAGATTGGATCTTGACAATGCTAAAGCTGTGACTTCTGTAATTAGTACGAGCACTTATTGAAAGCCTACATCGAGTTTACTGTGACTGTGAACTCGATGTGGAATCTTAATTATAGCTGTTGTATAGTATGTTGATGCTCAGTGGATCCTGATGCTGCTGCTACCTGCTCTGTCCGCCTTTTGGCATGTCGCGGCCGCGGCAAGTGCGACGAGGGGCCGAGACTTTGTCTGGACATGATGGAAAGGGGTCAGCACCACTCGACCGACCGGGTCATTTATTTACAAGACAAAAAGGCTCCGATGCATCACGATGTCGATGATGTCTGAAGAATGAACTTCTTTTTCAGGTACTAGTATATATCCGCCGCATTGTTCTGGTGGTGATGCGCTACCACTCGAGATTCAGATCTCTCCCTTTCACCGGAGGATGTGGAGTCCGAATTCTTGTGGCGAGACGTGGATCCACGAACGCTTTCACTGGCTGCAGAATGTAGCGCCAGGTCGACAGGTTCCAACATGTCGTGCTCTCGTGGAGCCGTGGCGCAATCTGGAAACTGCCAGCTCGACGTCGCCACGTGGTAGCCAGCCCGGTTTTTGTACTACCCGAGATCAAGCGCACGTCTTACTCACGCTTGCAGCTGCTGCCGACGATTCTTGTGGCCCAATCAGATGTCCCCGTGGTTGATCGCTGTGGACACTGTTCCTACAAGCTCTCACTGTCACTGCATTTTCGCTGCATTTCCTACCGAATTGTTTACACGCTAAAAGTAATGTTTACAGACTTGACTCTCTGGTGCAATCGTCCACGCAGGGCACGGATTTTTGGAGTCCTCTACGCCTACACCTCAGCTATCTACTGGTCTATCTATCTACACGGCGGCCTACGCTATTCATTCACAGAGCGACTTGAGGAACAGTTGACGTGAAGAGGAAGCGAAAACGGCCACACCAACCGACCAGTCAACCGCGCTTACGGGATGCTGGACGTCAAGGTGACGCTGACGCGCCTTGTCAGGGAGTGGCGCCCCAGAGCACCTCGGCCAGCACGGCGGCCTCCTCGGCCGGGGACACGGCCGCCTCGCGCACGCGCCGGAGGATGTCCAGCTTCGCCGCGCGCTTCTCCCGCGGGCCCAGCCCCTGCCCGACCTCCACCTGCACCGCGAACCGCGCCACCGCGCTCACGAACGGCCGCCGCGACGCCGACGCCGACACCGCCTCCTCGCCTTGGGCGCCGAGGTCGGAGCGCTGGAGGCAGAGGAGGCGCTTGACGAGGCCCTCGGCGAGGAGCGCGTCCAGGACCTCGCCGCGGCCGTAGTAGGCGACGCGGAGGACGAGCTCCAGCGCGAGCGCACGCACGCGCGTGTCGGCGGCGAAGAGCAGGGCCATGAGCCGCGGCAGCTCGCCCCGGCCGTGCAGCTCGTCCACCAGCGGCGTCCGGATCGCGTCCACCAGCCCGTTCAGCGCGCGCAGCGGCGCCGGCGACGACGACGCGGAAGAGGAGGCTGCGGACACCAGCCTGCCCACGGCGGGGCCCATCAGCACCGGCCCCACGAACACGTCCCTGTTGAACCGCACCAGCGCCAGCACCAGCGCCGCGCACCCGTCGCTGACCGTGGCGGGGTCGCCGGCCCCGAGCCGCGCCTCGGCTGCGGCGAACACGCCGTGCCGGAGCACCGCGTCCTGCAGCCGCGCGTCGAACCGCCCCGATGTCGCCAGTCCCGTCAGCCGCGCCTCGAGCTCCGCGAGCAGGGCGCACGCGCGGGTGTCCGCGTCGTCCCCTTCCCGCCTGAGCGCGGCCACGAGGCGCTTGGCGAGCTCGCGGTCTATCCACGCCTGGATCTCCCTCGCCACGTCCCCGGCCGCGCGCGCGACCCCTCTCCTCACCTTGCACCAGCGGCACCGCGCGCGCAATTCACCGACCAGCCCGCCTCCCTCCGTCTCCCCGGCGCGCAATTCAAGCGACCACGAGAGGGCTCTGACCCTGGCCAGCACGCGGCAGAGCGCGTGCAGCTCGGGGTCGCCCGCTAGCAGGTCGTCCTTGCTGGCCTCGAGCGCGAGGAGCGCGTGCAGGGCGCAAGCGCTGTCGTCGGAGCCGGAGCCGGACTCGACGCTGCGGGCGGCGTCGCGCAGCGCTCGCAGGACCTTGAGGAACTCGTCCCGCTCCTCCTCCTCCATCGTGGAGGAGTGGAGGAGAAGGGGGCAGCGGGATCGCGAGGCTTCGTTTTATCCCCTGCTGCTATGCTGCTACGTGTCCACCAGCGTCTCCTTCCGCCGTGGCGGCCTGGCGGGCACGGTAAAAACCCAAGCAAGGAAGGAGGAGCCGTGGAGATTGACTAGTAGTAGTACTAGACGGGGAGCTATTTTTACCGGGGGAGCCGGGGACGATCCAACCACCAGTACTCACGAACCCAACCGCTTGACTCGAGTAGACCAATGCTACTACTCAGCTCGTGCCTTGTGCTGCCTGGCTGATGAGTGGCCAGACCAGTACTCACCCGGCTGATCACGTGATGATATGCTAGTAGCACCTGAAGCTGAAATCGATGTGGCCGTAGCTCTCTCTAGACGGAACATTTGGGCTAGAGCCGCCCAACGTCCACGATCGATCCAGAGAGGCGAGGGCGAGCTGGATGGAACTCTGTTCCTCCGCTATTCCAGCGTGGTATATGCGGATCCAGGTGGAGGGGATAGAATATGTCACGAGTTTGTTCGGTTTTGGACAATGTCGTCGCACTGGATGTGGATGCTGCTTCCCCCTGTTGGAGAGGGACATGGCCAATCAGTTCCGTTTTCTGGTTCTGTGTCTCGGAATAACAGATGATGAGCTTCTTAAGATGTCTCCTGTGCGGTGTGCTGTAACCGCGTCGCTGTCATAGCGTAAATCACTCGTGGTCTCACATAGCGTCTCTTTGCTTGCTTGTGTTCTCACCCCAAGAGTATCTTCACTCGGGCCCCCTAAAGCCCCCTAAAACCTCGTTTGGTATGAGTGTATATGTAAGTATTTGAGAGTAATTTTCTGAGTGTATTGGGTGAAAACATCCTTGTCACCCAAAACACTAGAGCCGCCGGAGCCGCCCGACTAGTTGACGAGAAAGAAAAACGCAAGGTGCCTGGAGCGTTTCGGTTCCGCTTCTACCAAACGTGTCTTTTTTAGGTTTTTTGGGTTTTAGCCCAACTAAAACTGGGTTGCCAAACAACCTGCTGAGTGTTTCTGAGTGTATTTTACTAGGCTGGTAAAAAACACCGACATCCACTTAAAAACTGGCCTGCCAAACAAGGCCTAAAGGGATAAGGGTGCCGGCAATCGAATTCATGCTCAGTCCACCCCCAAATTTATTTTGGCGCAGGCGCGGTCCGATTGTTATCCGGTGCTCCTAGGCCTCCCAACCCACGGGGGGCTAGCGGGGGCGCCGGATGCGCGTTTCTGGTGGGTTGGCACGGAGAAGCTGGCGCGCGAAACGGCTGGTTGTCGTGGGCTACCCCTGTCAGCGTCAGCGGCCGACGCGTTCGGTCCGTCTTTCTCCTTGCCTGCAGCGCCCCAATAATGGCACTGCTGCCCGCCGATCAGCCTTTTGTAGGCGAGCAGCCGATGCGTCCCGTCCGCCACGCCTCCCACCTCGTGTCGCGCCACCGCCCTCATTCAATGGCCGCGCCACCGCCCGCGCATAAAACCCCCCTCCTTCCCCGTGGCTCCTTCTACCCATTCCATCCTCGCAACCCACTCTCCCGTGTTTTCCCAACCACTCAATCGTCGGCCATGGAGAGATACCCCGAAGATGGTGCTGCCGCGAACGGGTTCGGGCGGCGCTCTCTGTGTGTCCAAGAGGCACGGGCACTGTGGGAGGCGGGGTACCTAGTGCCGCCGGACATGCAGTGCCCGCACAACTGGATCCTCGGTGCCGGTGGCTGGCCGGTCCCGCCGGACCCCCGTGGGCAAGCGTGGCAGACGAAGATCTACCGCCATTACCGGGAAGCCCTCTCGCCAGAGGAGCGGAACGATCCCGCCTAGGATGCCGACAATGCACCGGTGTGGAACGTGTTCTTCGTGGACCAGCACCAGGCACACCTCGAAGCCTATGACGGCAACGACCCCCCACCGGAGGACAGCAACCTTGAAGGGCGGATCCAGTGGTGGAGCGCCCCAGGCCATACGCTCGCCTGGGTCCTCTCCTACATCGTCGCCGGCAACAATCCGCCGCTAACGATGCCTCCTCAGCAGAGGCCACGCAACCCGGACCAGCGGTGGGCAGCATGGCAGCCGCTCGCTCTTCCTCAACGTCTTCCTCAAAGAGGTCTTTGGCGCCTTCAGCCCACTACTCCCTGTACTCCATGTTGTCGCCGCGCTTCTCTGCTATCCTCGCTCTGGTGAAGGACGAGTACGAGGAGGCCCCTTCGTTGCAGTAGTCGAGCAGGCGCCCGGCGGCCTCGCAATTACGGCCGACGCGAGCCATCACCTTCCCATGGCCGCATGCACCTCGCCGGCCCCAGTGTCAGGTGAAGAAGGAGTGGCCGCTACTGCCGGAGTACAAGGCGACCGCCCTCCAGCTGAAGATCGAGGAAGACCCAAAGGAGTTTCTGGGCCAGCGCGTCGCCGAGCGCGCCTCCTTCGAGTCTGTGCCGCCAGCGACGGACGCTTTCGCAAAAGCTTGGTCCACGGAGGAGTACCGGCGCGAGAAGGCCGAGCGAGCGTGCCGCCTCGGTCTGTTTATCGACCTTGAGGGCGACGATGATGGGCCCGGCTGCTCGATATGGGGCGGCGATCCGGTCCAAGGCTGCAACACCATGTCGCCGCGGCCGAAGCAGGAACCCAACAATGACGACTACGCGGCGCCGATGTACCATCGCCTTGGACTGGGCGGCCGTGGCCGGGGCCACTCATACCTTCGATCCGGATTACAGATGTAGTATAGCTATTTTTCCCTAGTAGACCTAGGTTTATCGAATCCTTGGGAATTAGATGCGTAGTGAAGTTACTTTAATGGACCTTCGAGACTTTTAGAATTCCTTTTGTGTTTTTACCGGACCAAGAGTTTGCGTCTTTCTTTTGTTGTCGATGATGGAGAGATAGGGCCTAGGGCGTTCGGTTTCACCTGTAGCTGTGCAAAACATCTGATGAGAATAAAAGATAAAGATAAAGTATGCATGTAATTGTTAGAGCAAGATAAATTATATGTGGACAGTGCATCCATAAATTGCCTCTGCAACCGCTTATAGCGAAAACCTACTAGTCTCATCCATAGAAGAAAGATAACTAATGATATGCATAGTGATGTCACCATTAATCCCAAGTAAATCCCTCACATACAGTCGTACTACCCCTTCTGTCACTGGGTTCCCAACCTGTAGATTAGTCATTACCCATACTCTCTATACCTGGCTCAATCCTCGTGGTCTTGGGTACCTGACAAGTCCTTAGATTGAGGCAAGAGAGGATACAATAATCATCATGTCATACAAACTAATACATAATCCCATCTATGATAATAAACATGCACAAAAGTTACATGGCTAGGCCGAAGCCATTAGTGAAGGAGATATGCCCTAGAGGCAAATAATAAATAGGTTTTTATTATCATATCTCAATTAGTTTATAATAGTTTTATATTGTGCTATAACTGTGCCAAGTAGAAACATTGGTACACGTGTGGTATGAAACAACCAAGTCCCTAGTAGTCTCTGTTCATACTAGTTCGTTGGTCATGAGGATGATCTGGGTTTCAAGATCATGGGCATTTATGCCAATGGACAACAGGGTCATATCATTGGAGAATGATGTGATGGACATTCCTTGAAGGATTGCAACACGATCAAGTCATATAAGTTCATTGTTGCAACAGCTAAATCTAGACTCCTAATTCCTTAAACCGTGAGGTTATATCAATCACTGTCTCCCGAGAGTACTTAGATAGCATCAAGCGCCACTTGATAATCCAGTGGTTATAAAGGTGTGTTCAGGTACTCGAAGGAACCGTAAAGGCAATATACGTCAAGATCGGGATTTGTTCGCCCACATGACGGGTAAAGATACATACGGCCGGCTTGGTGAGATTACATCCATAAATGTTGCAACATGTGATGCGGTCACGGGAATGTAATATCACGGTAACAAGAAAACAGAACTTGTTGTGAACGAGATTGAACAAGGTATGTGATACCAATGATCAGATCTCGGACAAGTCGTATCAAGAAACAAAAGGAATATGGATGCTACATTTACCCGTTCAAACGACATTGTCATCAGAAATGCATAGGGGTCACATGGATATCCCTGGTCCCTCTGTTGATCATTGATACAAATCATGTCTAGAGCATTCCCGAGCCGTGAGAGGATACACTTAAGGGTACGATGAGAGCTATCATTCATAAGACGGAATCACAGTAGAGAAAGAGAAGCCGGAATCATTCCGCAGAGAGATCCGAAGTTGTTCGGAGAAAGAATAAAGGATCGGAATCATTCCGGGAAAGATCCGAAGTCGTTCGGAGGAAATCAAAAGGGAACCGAAAGGTGTTTCGGGTCAACACGGATTTTGTAATATGTATTTACATATTAATTAGTGTAATTAATATTAAATATAATATTAAAATCTAATTTGAAGCGGTATTCCACTAATGGGCCAAACTTTCTAGGGAAAAAGGGCCCATGAGGGAAAACCGAAGGAGGGAAGGGCCAAGGCCCAGGCGCCTCAAGGGAGCCCACCCGGCTAGCCTAGGGCTGTGGGCAGGGTGGGGCCCACCTCTGGCCGGCTGGCCCATGACGCCCATGTGCCACCCCCTCTCCCTTGAATAGTCCCACATGGGAAACCCAAAGGGGAGGGCACACCCCCTCCCCCTATATAAAGGGGTGCCCATGGGTGGGATTAGAGACACCAATATTTGGAGAAGTCCTTTGGTTGACTTCCTCCTTCCCCCTCTTTCTAGCCCTTGTGACCATGGCCCCAAGTTTGGGCTGTGCGAACAAGGCACACCTGCAGTACGCCGTTGCGCTGCAGGGATTCCTAGCCGGATATCAACTTTCGCACTCCCGGCGGGATCGGGGAGCCGAAGGTCTCATCATGCACCGGATGTGTATGAAGATACAAGGTGCAATAATTGGGGCGCTTAAATATCATGAGCCACAGCTGCTGCATGATGAAGATGAAGAAGGAGCAAGGGGTGACCTGCGAGGAGCTTCGCGACCTTGAGGTCGGCTACGAGTACGACTACATCAACCATGTTCCCCGCGGAACGTTAACCGCGTACGGCCTACAAGGGTATGTATTCTATACGCATTGGCCGTTACCGCATTACTACATAGATAGATCCTAGGTAGTTTTTGGGGTTCCCACGTAGGAAATTTTTTTGTTTTCTGTTGCGGTTCCCCTTCAATTAGCCTAGGGAGAATTACTCACACATAGAGATGAGATCAATAATCACAAACACTGTAATGGAAATCATGAGATTGATAGTAAATAGTCTTACAATGTCTCCAATCGAAGATGAGATCTACTATTACAAGTGGTGGAATATGGCTATGGTGGTGAAGGATTTGTATATTAGATCTATGTCTATTCCTCCGGCGGCTCTTCGGTGTGGTGGATGGAGATCTGGAGGCGGCTGATGATCTGGGGTAGGGACTCGAGAGGTCATTTTCTCGTCGCCTGAGGCACCTTTATATAGTGGTCCCTTCACGAAAGTTATTCTGTTTGACCTAGCGGTGTCGATGGCAACTATACGATCGGAACTATACAGCCAGAATTTTATTCCGGTCATATAGTTGGTCATTAAAGTGTATGCCTCCGCTTCACGACTCCTGGTTTCTTCTGGTCGTTGGAAATCCCGTATCTTTGACTTTAAGGTAGTGATTCTCATCATCAAAATCTGTGCAGGGAAAATGGAAAGAAAGGATTGCGTACCCCTTTGATCATTAGGCATTAGTGGCAGGGTTTAGAGATATATTTTATCAAAAATATGAATAATATCTAGTTTAAATGTGGACGTATATGGCTATATTTCAGAGCCATCAACCTCCCCAAGCTTAAACTTGATCGTCCTCGAGAAACAAAACCAAAATCAAAAAGGAACTCAGTATTTAAACTAAGATAACGAGATGATGATCTTACTCATGATTGGTAGTCTCATGTTTCCTCCACTTCATAAATCTGAAAAACTTCAGCATAGATAGAGTAATGGCAAGCATATCATACGGGTTTTTATGCATCTTTATAGCGTAGCAAAATTATTGTTAACATGGATGATTCAAATGAGTAAACTTTGTTCCATGTCATGTAATCAACTCATAGGCTTGCCTTTGAATAATAAAGTATAATCATGTAAATTGAGAGTGTGAGAGTTGTCATGAAAAGCATATACACTAGAGTATCTCAATTCTCCCACATCAATAAATCAAGACTTTCAAGCACTACTTTTCTATTCATTGACCTTTAAGAATTTCAGTTCTTGAGTAATTGAGATCATGCCAAAAAAAATAGTTTATCGGGTTGTGATGGACACTCGTGGCATCACTAAGGTTTTTGTTCCTTTTGCATAATGATTACACATATCAGCCAGTGGAGTGATTCCATCATGAACATAGCTACCCGAGAGTGCCAAGAATCTTACCCACTATAGCATTGCTGCTACATGTGTTTAATCAACCCATAGCCGAAATCTAGGAGTTTCCTCCATGAAGATCATTCGTAGGCCAGCGGAGTTGTTGGCATTCCATGAAGTTTGACACACATAAAGCTGTATCATTCTTATGATTAACTAGTCAAACTTTGGCATGCTCACAAAAACCGCTAAACATTAATTCAATTGAACAAATCCTTTTAAAGAGAGCTATCAAGTCAATCAACATTTTCAGTGGTGTTGAGTGTCTCTAGAAATAAGCCTTCAAGACTAAACACTACAACATCCAAGCCTTCAATTATGAGACTTTTTCTTATTACAATTTGTTTAGCAAATTTTTAGGTAAGACTTGGTTAACTACAAGAGCTGGAACAAAACGTACCCAACTAAATACCCATGCAAACAAAATCTTACTACAATACAAAGACTCACTCCACCAATATAACATCTCAACATTTACTACTAACTAGCATGGGTTTCTCAAACTTCAAAAGTGGGGAGTCATAAGACATACCTCTCATGTTTGGTTCCACTTCTCTCTTCCTTTTTATTTGCTTCTTGGAAACACGAAGTTGATCACTCTCCTGCAAATACATGAGAACCTCGAGGCGGAAAGAAAATAAAGAAAAATGGAGAAATCTTTTTGTTGTTTTTAAGAGAGGGAATTTAAAGAATAGAAAATTGGTGGCAAAGCTCGGCTACAAAATCTCGAAAGCAAATAGAAATAACTAAAGATGAAGGGTTGGGGAAACCAACACGTGTGCTTATAAACTCGAATTAAACAAACACAACCTCGAAATAAATAAAAGCAAATGAACGCCAAATAAAGATACATGAGGAAACTTCCCCAAGTTTAGGCTTTTGCAAGCCCTTCAAATCATTGCGGTGGTGGGAAAAAGTCATTACTCCAGTTCACAAGTTGAGTTGATAAATTACTAGGTGTTCCTCGGAGGTTCAAGGAGAGTCCATGCATCCTCTCCACATTCCCTCCAAGTTCTTGGAAGTCTTGGTATGTGGTGAACCAGGTTTATGGCTGCTCCTCTTGATAAGGAACTTCTTGCTCCTCTTCTTGGTCCTCATCCTCATCCGGAATCTCCTCCTCGGGTTGGTGTTGCTCAACCTACAAGTCATATAGCAAACGTCCTTCCTCGATAGAGAAAAGACCATTATGCATAGGAGTGGGGTAGAGATGCCCAGCTCACACAATATGCAGATAATAAACACCACCTCTCCTAGTGAGCATTCCACAAGCCTTTAAAGTAGAGAAACCAACATTTCGCTCACCTAACACAGGTTGTAACTCACCTTGGTCGATGCCTAGGGCAATGGCAAGCACGGTGATGACGCCTCCACCTGTGATTGGTCCTTGGCTTTGGGAGGATTGGTGCTCCAGGTAACGCATAAGGATTGCGCCCAAGTTGAGTGACAATTCGCAGTTGGTGTAAGCAGCTGTTGCGAGAACTAAGATGTCCTCCTCGTTGAGTCTTGTGAACTCATTTCTTGCCTGTAAGGTGTTAGCAATAACGTAGAACAAATATCGAATTGCAAGATGTTGAATATTATTCCCTTGCTTACTCTAGTAGTGAAACTCATTCCATTATAATATTGTGTAGGGAAAGGGTCTAAGCCAGTAAAAGATGCATGTAAGGCATTAACATCATTGTTTGGGAAATTAAAACATGCACACCATTCATCTAGTGTTAAAGTGTAGTTGTTGTTCATAATTCGAAAAGAAATCGTGTCCTCTCTTTGCCATAGTTTAATGGTGCTTTGCAAAGAACTTATAAATTCAATAGTTAACCGGCGATAAGTAGGCACATCATTGTATACAAAGTTTTGCAGACCAACTCTATTGCAAAGTAAATTGAAGTCACCAGAAATACCGAGTTGGTTCAATATAATGGGGCAAGCCTACTTGGTTGCCTTCACTTCTCGGTTCTTGATCCTATCGAAGCGATCACATCGGAGCTCATTCCTGAACCATATCCCCATGCGTTCTTGAGTGACAGCCCGAGAAGCGCTAGTGGTGCCACGAGCATGCGTTTGGCTCCTTGTGTTCATCATCTAAAATAATAAAGAAAGACAAAAATAAAACTTTTTGATCCAACAATAATAAGTATAACATATTCCTCATCATAGCACACTAAGGAATCCCCTCAAAATAGTAATCTAGGCAAGAGAATAATGGCAATTAGTTCATAGTAGGTATCACCCTAGATTGATAATGATGATAGATCGAAGATGAATTTGCAAAAAGTAATTGGAGGATCGGAGGAGGAACATACCATAGATCACTTGTGTGCGAGGAAATCGAATGAAATTGAGTAGAGATGAAATTCTCTTGAGGTTTTGAGAGAGTTTGGAGGTAGAGAGAAAAAATATTGAAGTTTTGGGGTTGGAGGAACCTGATAACCCACAAGTATAGGGGATCGTGTGTAGCCTTTTCGATAAGTAAGAGTGTCGAACCCAACGAGGAGCTAAAGGTAGGATAAATATTCTCTTAAGTTCTATCAACCACTGATACAACTCTACGCACACTAAACGTTTGCATTATCTAGGAAATAAAACTAGAGCAACAATACAAGTACTAGAAATAGCTTTGCATGATAATAAATAACAAGAAAGTAAATCTAGTTGCTGCAGCAATAAAATACACTAAACTAACAGAACCATGAGTGTGGAATAGTGGTGGATTTGTTCAAGTTTAAATAGCGAATAGATCAGGTTCATTGTCTTCGATGCAGTTTTCTATGTGGGAGAGGCTAAATATACATGCGCTTCACTACTTGGAATTACATGTACTATATGATTGGATTGTTAGCAAACATCCGTAAGTACTAACAATGCATTAAGGTTTTCCTAACCATAGCCTTAAGTTTAATGGTCCTCTTACTCCCATACGTGCACCGCTCCGGTTCGCGTCCTCAGGTTTCTGTCACTCTGGCAGAACTCCCCCTTCCTTTTACACATACTACAAACCCTATGATGTTTAATCCATGTACTCACAAATATAATGGACACCAAAGGACTGTACCATATCAACATACAACTCTAATGAACCAAAGACATTCAACCATTCAATCTAAGAACAAAGAAACTACACAAATGATATAGATCATAGGATTATAACTTATAGCATCAAACACCATGTTTACATAGGACGGTACAGAGGTGTGTGGGAGGATGAACCACTTTATACTAGGAGGATTAGGTGATGGAGATGGCGGTGAAGATGGTGAAGAGGGCGGCAGTGGCGCCGGCGGTGGCGCTGGGGACTCCTTCCCCGCCGCCGATATCATGGGGGAGCACCGCCCCTTAGCCCCCTTCCTTCATGGCTTCTTGGGAGCCCTCCCCATAGAGATGGGATCCATGGGGGAGGCAAAAATGTGGCTTTGGTGGCTACAAATTCGTGGGTGGAGGTGTCTTGGGCGAATTAGGTTTCCTCCCTTTATATAGCTTCTCGGATTCCCGTCACCCCATTTTGGGCTGCAGTAAATCGGGCCTAGCGTGTCCGTTTGGACTCGGCATCAGCTAAATTTTATGTCCAGAACGTTTGTCGTAAAATTTTCAACAACTTTGTAGTTGAAAAGTTTTCCGTTTGACGCCGTCTTCGACCCGAAACGTGACCAACTTCAAAAAAAATTTGAGACAGATTTCTGGAAAAATCCCAAATTGACTGCAACAAGGTTTCCACTTGTATTCTTGGTAATTCCTACACATCAAAGTGTAAACAAGAACATTGTGCACTTTTGCATCTATTAGTAGGTTAGTCCAAATAAATCATAAACTTTATACAAAAAGGAGTGTCAAAAGCATATTATTAGCATAAAACCATCAAAAATTATAGATACGTTATGAACGTATCAGTACCTCCCGTGGTGTTTTTGCGGTCAGACGCAACTATACGGGCGGAACTATACGGCCGGAACAATGTGTTCCCGCCATATAGTTGGTCTGCTGTCAAAATTTTAGGGTTTTCACCTGGCGGCGCAGCTCGAACGGACATGCCGCTGGAGGAAGACGAAGACAAGGAAGCGAATGCGGGTAAAAAGAAAATAAACTGACCGTGGTGAAAATATATAGACCCCGCGTCAAGATTTATGCTAAGGGATCTAATGGATGGAGCGTTGCTGACGTGGAGACGAACGTGCGCGGAAATTTCACCACGTCCTCCATCTTTGCCGCTTTGCCGTTTTGGATTTTGCGCGCGTGAAAATAGCTGATGATTAATTCTCTGTTTTCTGTGAGTTTCGAGGTAGCGTAGGCTGCACCCTACGTCATCCCTCCTGACAGTTGAAGTGAAGTGTCACGTCTGAAATTCCATCGAAGGCAGAGATTGTTCGGCTTTGGAAGCAAAGACTCAAGGAATCTCCGGCTACATTGCTAAGCTAGAGAGGATTACAGGATCCTTTGGGAACCTTTGAGATATTGCTTGACGAATTGCCGGCATCACCTAGACGGAGTATTCAAAGATCAATGGGCAAGACGGTGCAAGATTTCAAAGTCCTCCGAGACTACTATTAGGGATATGCTAAATGGGTATCCTCATAGCATGTCACCAATTCGGCTAACCCGGATGGTCCATAGTTGGTAGCAAGTCATATGGACTGCTGGGTGGCCTAGTTAGATGGATCCAGAAGAGAGGCCCATGTCGAATAAAGAAAGGCTACGCAGGAGTTACCGACATACTCGGAGCCTTAGAGTACAAGACACGAAAGACTAGTTCGTATTAGTGTAGGACTCTTTACCTTGTTCAGCAAGGACCTTTCCTTGTAAACCCTAGGTTCTGGTGCCTTTATAAGCCGGACCCGTGGGAGCTTTTAAGGAAACAACATAAGACAACCTAGATTGCTATGTACAACATGCAACACCTCGCACAACGAACCTATCTCTGTAACTCGGCGTATTGCAATTTTAGTGATTTATAGCAGAAGTAGACTTCCGCCACCGTTGTGGGACTTGAACCTGGGTAAGCTGTGTTACCTCGTACCCGCCAACTCTCAGCCTTACCCCATGTCTCTAAACACGTACTGTGAGGACCCCTCCATGGCGTACTCGTTGGCAATACCACGACAAACTCGTTCCGACAAGTGATCTCCCCGTGATCAAATCACACGTTGCACAACTATTGGATATAACTTCTCCGAGTGGGCCCTCAAGTATCTTTTTGTCACGCGGATGGACAAATCCCGCTCTTGACGCATAATGCCTCTATATGTTCCTCTGAATACCTGAACACACCTTTATGACCATCGCTCCCGCAAATGACGTTTGATGTTATCTAAGTATTCTTGGGTGACAGTGATTGATATGTCCTCACGGTCTAAGAAATAGGACACTAGGTATTTTCTAATCATCGTAACTTGAACTTCGTGATATGATCGGGTCACGATGCTTAGGTTAGGTATATCTCATCATCTCATTCTCGTAATGAGGTAACTCCATTGTGAACTGGTATAAATACCACATGATCAGGAATCCTTGATCATCTATTGACCAATGAACCAGTGACTAGAGATTCACCGGGAACTCCTGATTGTTTATATATCACACGTGTATTGACGTTTCCTTTCAATACGGTTATAGCATAATATAAAATTTAACCATAAATTTTATAAAATATGATAACAATCCATATTATTATTTGTATCTAGGGCATATTTTCAACACATTACATAGCAGAAGAGCCCTTGCATTGGTACCTCCTCAGGTTAACTAGAAATATGCATTGAAGGTATATCCTTGCATTGGTGCATGTTAGATGTGCTGGTAATGTGTATTGGGAGGACTTCCGTGGCAACACTTCATCTTATCATCGATCTGCTAGTACTCCATTTGGTGTGAGACTGTGTTATGTGGGTAAAGTGTACAACTTCTGCAGATGATCTTAATCTAAGTACTTAGCCGTGTCCCTAGTTATTGACAATATTGAGCAACAAAGGGCTGCAACTAATGGAAGATCTTGACATTTCAATTTCTCAAAGTAAAACTTGATGGTATCAACAAGAGAGTAGGAGAACTTTGAGTTTTCCAAGGAGTTCAGAGAGTTATGTTGAAAGATCAAAACTATTTTGCAAAGTTAGAATAAAAACTCATCTCTTTTTGCAAATAAGCATGGAACTCCATTTAGCCAAATATGCATGTAATTGATAGATTCCGTGCTAGCAGTCTCACGTATAGTACTCTCCATCTCATCTTCCAGCACCTTATCCGATGTTCCATCATATTCCTCCCCTTCCAGATTCATGTCAAGCTTGCGTCTCGCACCATTCAGTGCATCACTTGAGTCCTCCCATGCTCACCATTTTGTTTTAGTGGGCTCTCAGCTGTAGCCTCGAGATCACCATCCAAGTCCAGTGCAACATCGCATGACGGCCGTTTTCGTGAGGGATTGAATTGTCCTCCACCATGTCCTGTTCTTCCCCCCCTAGCGAATCTTCTAGGCTCTTGGATAGGTTGGACTGCCCTTCTCTTAGCCAGCATCCGCACACCATACTGAAGCTGCTTCTCTTCCCATACCCCATCACCACATTTCTCATGATTATGGCCCAACAAACCACAATGCTTGCAAAAGTAAGGAATTTTTCATACTTCACTGGTAACATCTTACGTCCATCTAGTGTGGATAGTGACATGACTCGCATTAGAGCTTTAGTCACCAGAATTCTCACCCTCAAACACACATAATTGCACTCATAAAAAAGTTTAGGCTTTAGCTGGACTTCCTTCACTCTGCCAATCCATCTCACCAGATCATCCACTACCTCCGTCTTCCTATAAAGCTCGGGTAAACCATGAATCCGAGCCCACACCACCAATCCATAAAAAACGACCTTCTCAGGATCGAGCGACTCATCATAATCCTCCAGCATAACTGCCCACCCCCTAAAAGTCCACGGACCTTGATGAACCACCTTCTTCCAATCTCCTAAACAATGCATCTGAAATATAAACAGGTTTTCACCCACTTCCCTGCAGATTGGATCCCTCGCTAGATTCCAGATGCTCTTCATGTTCTCAAAGAGAGCAGTTGCACTGAAGGAGCGATCCGTGAGAACCTTACCAATTGCCAGCCACCGAGCATCCTTTTTGTACTCGTTGAACTTCTCCTCTGTGAGAATGACTTCATCCAACTCATCCTCATTAAGTTGCAGCTATTGCAGCATATCATCAATCCCCAACTCATCCTTACTCATCAAACCAGAAGCGTGATCTCCACTATCCTCCATGATCGTCGCCGCCTCTAGAAACTAGGGGTTTAACCTCTCCGCCGCTAACCCCAATGACACACAAGTACCAAGGTCGGGAAGACGGGCGAGCCGTCCCCTTGGTCAGCTCGAATACCTGCGGAAGAAGGGAGAGCGATCGACCGGATGAAACTAAAAAAATCTCATGATGGCGTGAGATTGCCGTCGAAGCACTCAAACCCTAACACACAGGGTTGTCTTACCTACGACGTATTGACTAGGAGGTGCCTAATATCGAAATATAAAGTATTTTTGATTAAAATTTTGCAAACATGTATTTCGTGTTGACTTCTACACATAGGTATTTTTTTCAAAAATATTTGATGATTTATAAAAAATTCAAAAACGAGCCCCTCTATTTTTTTTGAGAGGAACGAGCCCGTCCACTAAGTTGATTTTCCGAGAGTTCACCCTCATTCTTTAGCTTTTTTTTTGAGGGAAACTTCCTCGCTTTATTAATCAATGGCCAAATATACAGGGATTAATATAGTATCATGGGAATTTAAGAGCCACAGATGGCGCCCCGGGCCTAAACTAAGAGCATATCGAGCCAAGTTATGAGTTTCTGTGTTCGAGGTTCTTCCCTCGTGGATGAAAGAAATACTCTCAAAATCTAAACTATAACTGATAATCTCCTTGACAACAGAAGCATAGCATCCGCCAGTATCTTCCGCAATATCCTTCACAACTTGCATGCAATCGCTTGCTACCATAATTTTCTTGAGATTAAGGTCTTCTGCAAGCGCAAGTGATTCTCGGCAAGCAAGTGCTTCCAGGGTCGGAGGGTTAGTCACACCTGGGAACACCACAGCCGAAGAGCCAAGATACAGACTGGTTCAACATAGTTGGGCTTACAGACCCACAAACTTGCAAGCTGTTCTGGCCCACCGATGGAAAGCTCTTCCGCCATATTGGGCCAGTCTCAGGCTCTCAGCCCACGAAACGTGCAGTCGCAGGTCGCGGTTGATCGCTGGAGCACTGCACTCATTCTCCTTCCCTTTCTCTTCGCCAAAACCCTATACTCCGTCCAGCGAGGAGGGGGAAGCCGTGAAACCCACCCCCGCCGCCGCCATGGCGCTCCGCCGGATCAATCCGACGAACAAGCCCCTCCTCCACCTTCCACGCCCCTTCTCCTCGTCGTCCTCCTCTAATCCTCCCTTCCCACCTCCACCACCGCCGCCTCCCTCCGACGACCCCGACGCCTCCTCCCGCTTCCCACCCCCTCCGCCCCCGAACCACGGTGAGTCCCCCCAGAGACCTGCGGCCTCCTCGCTCTTCAGCGACCTCCGCGAGCGGCTGCGGTCGTCCCCCGCGCCGCCCGCGCCGCGCCGGATCCCGATCAACCCGCCCCGTCCCACCGGGCAGGCCGAGGGCACTCCCATCTCCATCGACGACATCAAGCGCAACCTCGAGGCCTTCCGCGCCGTCTCCCAGAGCGCGTCGACGCCGCCCCCCTTCTCCGGCGGCGGAGGCGGCGGTGGGGGCCCCACTCCGTCGTTCCAGGACCTGCTCAAGAAGAGCGGCGCCCAGGCGGCTCGGCCACAGGGCGGCGCCAACGCGGGTGGCGCCAAGCCGTTCAGCTTCGACATCAACACTCTCCGCGAGGGCATCCGGAAGATCGACCCGCAGCAGCAGAGGCCGGGCCAGCCGTCTCCGTCCTTCTTGAACCCGCTGTCAGAGAAGGTCTTCGGGAAGGAGCTACGGGAGAGAGCCGGGAAGGCCCAGCCCGGGTCGGAGAAGGAAGAGGCGGACGCTGACATTATGCTCCCCAAGGAATACACCTACGCAGACCTTGGGAAGAGGCTCGAGGAGCTGCGGCCGCCGGGCGCAGGGAAGGACGGCAAGGAGTGGTTCTCTCTCGAGGAGCTGCAGGGACGGATAGGGAAGCTGGCCGAGCTGGAGATGGACCCGCGGTTTGGCGGGCAGTATAATTTTCTTAAGACTAGCATCAGGAAGATCCATCAGAATGATGAGAAGAACAAGGCCGTCAGAAACAGTAATCTCATCTGGCCTAGCACTGCTTGTTTTTCTTTTTTCACATATTCTGAACTGAGCTTGTGCTGTATTGTGCTTGATCGGGAGCAGTGAGTGGAATGTTTGCGTTGGCAAACCTTACTGGGACGGCAGTACCGGAGTACCTGCGTCATCCACCGCAGGAAGAGTTGCTAGAGAGGGTGAGGTTTTCATTTCCTTTTTCATCTATCTCTTGGTGATGGGAGGACTTCTCTCCTTTTGTCTCTGTTCCAAGGGAGCGATTGCCTGATTATTGGTGCCCACTGTCTCTAGTATTTCCATCCTGACCACATGTCAGGCGAAGAGAAGATGAAATTGGAGCTTCAGAAGGTGAGGGACGAGTTCAAGATGTCCGAGAATGATTGCGGTTCTGCACGAGTTCAAAGTAAATATCTTACCCCTCACTTGAAATAATATCGAAAGCGACCATGATTTAATGACTCGAAGACCAAATTTGCTTGAGTAGCTGACATAGCCTATGCTAGATATCGCAGTAAAGAGTATTCAGAATCTTCACTTCAAAACCTAGGAGTAGTAGTTTTGTCAACTGTAATACAACTGAAACATGGTTCAGTTAAATTCAACTGTAGACATGGTTCAAATGAACTTCAACATTAAATTCAACTGTAGACATGGTTCAAATGAACTTTGAATATTCGTTTGTGCCTAGTAATTGATTAGTCAGAACAGAAGTCTTGCTGTTGGAACATATTATTTTGAAATTCTGATTCTTCTAGACATGGTTCACTTAGTACCTACCTAGTATTTTTGTCATCTGTATGTAATACAGTGGAGACATTGTTCAGTTAACTTCAACTGGATACATGGGTTAACTTCAATTGTAGTCATGGTTCAGTTAACCACAACATTACCTTTTTGGATGGTAACTAGTTGTTTCGTTTCATATTCTTCTATGGCTAGTAATTGATTAGTCAGAAAAGAAGCCTGGCTGATAGAATATATTATCTGAGACACTCCTAAGTTTCTTCACTTTTCTATGGCTACTGGGCAATCTTCTGTTATGCCCAGAGCTGTAGGAAGCAGCTTGTACATGTACTTGTGTAGCTGAAATACCTTGGAGTTTTCATGTATTTTCACCCTCTACTTGAGGTCGTAAGCAGTTCTGATGTATTTTTGTGTGTTGAGCATTTTATGCCGTTTTCGCTTTGCTTGCATCTTCGCGGGGCACATAGTGCATGCTACTGATTATATACACCTCCTTATTTTTTCAGTAGCCCAACTGACACTAAAAATCAAGCATCTGTCATCTGTTCTACACAAAAAGGTACGTGCAGCGTTGAATTCCCTGGTTTGTATTTATTCTTTTACCTTGGTACCAGTTCCGGAATCACACATGCAGTCAAGTGACCTGTCAAGTTTCTTATGGGTGATGCAGGACAAGCATTCTAGAAAGGGGCTCCTGGACATGGTCCAGAGGAGGAAGAAATACCTCAAGTACCTGCGGCGAACCGACTGGGACTCGTACTGCATGGTCCTCTCGAAGCTGGGCCTCCGCGACATTCCCGAGTACAAAGCGCCTGACTACAAGAAGACCCAGCCGACCAAGGCCCAGTCGAAGAAGAGCAAGAGCAAGAGCAAGAGTAAGAGGAGGAGACAGATGAAGGCGTAGAGCCCCAGCTTCGGGACGAAGATGATTGGTTTTTTCCGCACTTCCCTTTTGGCTGTCAAACTGCATGGCCGTAGAATTCATCAGATATTCAGATAGACAGACGCCCAGGCCTCGAGATTTCTCGGTCCGGTCTTTTGCAGTGTTGTATTGTTTTTTGATCCTTTTTTGGGTGTAATAACCAGGTGTTTGGATAGCTCTGCATTTTTCTTGTCCTGTAAACAGCAGATTGTTCATTGCAACGAGGTCTCACCTCTCCCCTCCTCCTGTAAACAGCAGATTGTTATTTTGGCCAAGGGATTGATGAACAACAAACGGGATACAAGTTGCTCATTTGATCATAATACGTTGTTTGTTGCTCATTTGATCTCCAGTCTGTAACAGCCAAGGCAAATAAATTGCTAAATTTGCTTTTCTGGTTGATTATTTTTAATCACAGTGGTTAAATTTTGCTAGCGTGGACATCAGCAATGAATAAAGTTGCTTCAGATAAATGAATGGATCAATGAATAAATAAATAGACTGACTGCAGAGTGAATCTCGGGGAAAAAGAGGTTTTCACTGCGGCAGAAGAACGAAATCTAACAACTGTGCCGACAGATTCTACGCTGCACCTCGCGGCACAAAGCCTCGCCGAAACCCCTTTCCTTCTGCCCGCGTCGCCGCCAGAGCCGCCTCCCACTCTCCCTCGCCGGGGCCATCTGCCCATCTTTGCCCCCCTCCCCCTTCCGTCGGCTGGGCTGAAGCGGAGCGGAGATCCCCGCGGACGCCGGCGATTCATTCCTTCCGTCCTCTGCTGGTAAGGGACCCCTAGCTCTGCCCCGATTGCTGCCCGTTCGCCTCAGGTGTTTACTGGTTGTTTCCATTGCCAGATCCGATGGAGACGAGCTCCTCGTCCGCGGGCCCTGCGCCACCGCCGCCGTCGATACGTCCGTCCAGCGACCAGAGCGTCTGGGCCGACGCCTCGCAGCTCGTCGCCGCCGCGTGCGCTGGTAAGCTCGATGCGCGCGCGTATCCCGCCTCTCTCTCCGCTTGCGCTAGGCCGTGTGAACCATGCCAAGTTATCTTGGAGAGGGTGCGAGTATGAGCAGCAGGTCTATGTACCGCGGTTGGGTCATGCGTGTTGGATGCCCGCCTGTTCTATGTTCAGCAATGTGAGATGCGTGCTTGCATTGCTTTAGGGCTGCACGAACTGAGTAGACCCGTACTCCTCTTGTTACTGTTTTTTTGTGGATAAATCAATGAATCGGCGTGTCGAATTGTACAATGGAACGACCTTGCTGTACAAGCAAGTGACGATGGGTTTCTCTGTTCCTCTTAGAATCGATTGTCAAGGGCCTAGCAGGTATACTCTTGATGGATTAGTGTCGTGATAATTCGAAAGAGAGAACCCGAATGATAAGAAACTAAAGGGCCGGTTAGGGTCTAGTATGTAACTTCCCAGTAGATTATAGAAACCGACCAAATATAACTTACTATATGGATAGAATTGTGGACTCCTGGGCTAGATTAGCCCTGTACCTGATGGCACCAGTTTGTCATGGGACTTTCCGAAAGAAGTCCTCAATAATGTATATGTATCTAAGCTGTCGTGTTATGCCTGATAATCGAGTCGATGCTGAGATATGGTGGTTAATTTGTCTTCCATCGACTGATGTCTTTCTAACTCTTCCATGCTTGTAGATCTCCAAGATGGGGAACTTGTGCATGGGGAGAACTTCAGTTTGTTTGCCGCAATGTCTGCATTGGAAGTAAGGACCACACTGTTTTCCCTGCTCTTTTGTGGTGTTCCAACTGTCTTCTTTCTGTCGTGCACAATGCAGAGTGAGTGCGAAAATGATACTCCCTCCGGTCCATATTATTGTTCTCAACTTTATCTAGATTCGGATGTATCTAGTTAAGTATTTAGACTACATGCATCAGAATCTAGACAAAGTTGAGAACAATAATATGGACTGGAGGGAGTATGCTTTTGTGCACATGAAATTATTCTACGCAATTAATTCTTACTATTCAGTTGACATATAGACGTAATAGTTTAGATGTTGCTGTTAGATGCTTTTAATGTTAGCTACATGAAACTTGAGCTTTAGTTGCTTTGTTGAATTCTGGATATGCAAGTGTGTTACGTGAGACTTGCACTTAAGCTGCTTTGATCTGGATTTTGGATATACATCTTTGTCTTGGAAATACTCGTAATGCTGACTCTCAAGTCAACTGTTCACAGGTCTGTAAACTTTCAAGTTCATAATGACCAAGAAAAATCTCAATTGGCACTGTATATTTGTATTACAGGACATCATGGTCTTATATGCCTGCTGACTTACTGAATGGAGCATTTACCATTTAATTCGTTGGGCGGCAATTTGATTACTTAGACCTATTGCTTGATGTAGTTCTCGCTTCTCAGTGTCTACTCCTTAATACAGATAATGGATCCTAAAATGGATTCCGGGATGGAGAGAAGCGGCTATTATTCCATCGAGGAAGCCATAGAAGATGGCATTGCCCCAGTTCCTCTTAGTTTGGATAAAACAGTTGACATTCAACGCACCCTTGATGTCATTGATCATCTTTTCTCATGTGAGGTACTTCACTGCAATCTTGCCTCTAATGTATTTAGGTGTTCAGTTTAGCTAAACTACTTTATCGGAATGCTTTGTTTTTCAGGCAACATGGCACAAGGGTCACACTCTAGCGCAAACTGTCTTTACATGTATCTACCTTATGAAAATCGAGAGGATTTCATCGCATGCTGTCCTAAATAGCTTCTGCAGGATTTTGCGTGCTACTTGTAATGCTGTCATTTCGGTCGTTTCGACTGCCCGAACTCATGAGGTATTTTTCAGTTGGAAAATCTATATCGCCGTTTTCCCCTCATCTCATTTGTCTGTCTGGAACTCTGAATCTTGACATAAATTAGCTGGGCATGTGGGTTTATGCTATTATGTTTCAGATACGAGTTGACACATATTGTTTCTATTGAGTTGCAGAGAATACTATGCAACACACACATTATCTCATGGCAGACTACCTTTTTATGAGTTAAATATGTAATGCATATTTTCTCCTCTTTTTGTCTGTATAAATATTTCTGGAGAAATGCATTTGTGCTCTTTTCATCTACTATACCTAAAATGGAGATTGCAATCTAATATTTGCGGTCTTTCCTTAAAGAAATCTGTATTTTCATTGACTATCTATACCAGATTCTTTCTTGACATTCCAGAGATCTATCATGGTGAAATTCACTTGGAATGAATACACACACCTTTATTAGGCTGTGAATGTGGTAGTTCGGTTGGTTCAGCGAATTAGGTTTCTGAAAGCCTATAAAAGCAAATTTCACCGAACTTGAATTCAGTCTTCATCAACTGCCAACTGAAATGAAAAACAGACTCGAAATTAACTAGCAAATTGGCATGCTTGGTTCGGTTTCCTGTTCTAGTTTCGGTTTTCCTGTGCTTTTGCCCAACCGCTAGGGGTAGCTCTGTTTGCTCCTTAGGGTTCTGTGTTAATCGGGATATGCTTACATAACTCATTGGATGGCATGCACATTAAATTTCAATACTGTTTGGTCTTGTTATTATGAGACAGTTAAATATTTTAAATCTGATTCCCAATACTTCCACTTATCACGTAAGATATAATCTTCATCTACTTTTGTAGGAAGAGGACCTCTTTACAATGTCTTTTGGACTAGCTTTGAAAGATGAAGGTGATGATAAGTGCTTGTCAGTTCTGAACTCGGTTGAAGAGACAATATCTCGTCAATTGCGTGCATGTAAATCCCAAGCATTGTCCAAGAAAAAGACACTAGAAGGTACTTGCATTTGGCATAGCATATCATTTGATACAATTAAATGTTCCATATTTCATATTGTGTAAAATGTGTTCCTTGTTCTACCAGTTTACTGAGGGCTCCTCAGTCCAGATTCAGCAGTACTGTTGAGGTTGATACATTAAGTTTGCTAATAACAGGACAAATTGTAGCCTTTTACTGAAGATTCACCAAGCATATATGCCTTTTTTTATTACAAGTTTTCACTCAGTTTGAAAATTATGCAAACTGCTGATTAGTCTGCATCAAATTATTTTGTATATGAAGTTTCTGAAGCTAATTAGGTGCCTCATCTTAAAATGCATCTAGTTTAGGCTTTATATTGGAATACATAATAATTAAAGAAAATTGGATGCTGAACATTGTAGGTTTTGTGTTATTAACTAGGTTTTTTTTACTGCAGGTCTTGAATCCCTGCAGGATAATCCTGCTCTGGAAGAGGATTACTGCAAAGCATTGTTATGCAGATTACGTTTTCGTAAGGTCTTAACCCATGTTTCCTTTTCAATTCTTTACTAAATTGTTCGGTCAATTTCCTCAATGCAGATACTTGATGTGTTTATCATGATGTTGGTCATGTATGTTTATGCTCTGTCATTGTGATAACACAGTGATTTAAAATTAAGCAATGACAAGTCAAGCTAGAACCGTGGCTATCTAAATAGGACAATTTTCAGCGAGACAATGAGGTGGAACTGAAATGGCAATGAATTGAGTGGCAATCCTCAGTTTTCTCTTTAAAATTTCAGTGAGGGAGGGGCAGAGAGTTTGTTGTGCATATACACCAGTTTACCCATTATTGCATTGATTGTCGTATTGTTACTTAAACCAGATGTTACGTTGTATTTAATAGAGAACTGTGCAAATAAAGACCACAATAGATGATTGCATAAATGAAGGCTAAGATTAATCCTGGGTGGCCATTTCTGAAATTGATGCATACAAGGGGTTTTCATCGATTCCTAAATGTCGTCACACTTCTGTATGGTTGTGTTATTGTGTAGCATTTTTTACCATGTCATGTGAATGAGGAAACTGGAAACCTCATGCATGAGTGCACGAGGAAACCTCATACAAGAGGATCGTCATTTCTGCCATTTCTGTCATTTCTGAACCTGATCACAAGAGTTTTTTCATTGTTTTCTGACTGTCTTCATAATTTCGTGGTTATAAAGCATTTCCACCATGTTGTTACGTGTATGAGGAGATCACATGGAAGAGGACTGGATTTGGCTCGCAAGCATATTACATCATGTTTGACTGAGCTTAGTTTGATGCTGAAGTCTCAAGAGTTCCTTAAGTCTCAGTATGACATTACATTGCAACAAGATGATGCAAGCTGCACCACTGCATCAGGTTGCCGCCCTATTGGCTTTGATGTCAGCTTAAACAGCAGACTTCTGAGTCCAGCACCACCACGTGCTGTTGAAATACTTGCCTGGGGCGATGTAAGTTCACAGTGACCTGAATTATGATTTAAACTTTTATATTACGGTATTATTTCTGTATACTCCTCAACTTCATAATCATTATGGTAACTACATTGTGACAGGCAATTAGGTACTTTGAGAAGCTTCTGCATGATCTAGATATCATTTGTGCTTTATCGCTTGATCCTGTGTTTGAGAATGTGCTTCACTTCATTGCACAGTTCCAAAAATCCTTACCCGATTTGGTTCCTAGGGCATTTCTTCAGGTGGGTTACACTTAATATTCTTCATTCCATCTGTATCATACAAGTGTGAGTATGACTCCTCTGCCATTAGCGTCCTAGTAGCTGTTTGCACTTTTGTACAGTAAACATGTCTAATGTCTCTGCTATGTGGAATTGTGGATATTGAGAAGGTTTTGTAGCTTCTGTCATCTACGTGTGCCATTGTCCCCCATTGTATATGTATATGAACTGTTCATCAAATGGCTGCACAATTTTGGTTTTAAGCCATTACTTTCTGTGGTTGTGTTGCATGTGAAATGTTGTAGTTATGCAGCTAAAAATACTCTTGATTTGGTGTCTCATTCAGTATGATTTGTTAAGTTCAACTTTCTGTGTGTCATGAGTCTAAACATTTCTAGCAGTTATCATAGCAATTGTCAGGATCCAACTATTTTATTATGATAAAAAAGACAGATCAGTGTTTTGGCTCCTGGGAGCATATGCCCGGATGAACTGTGAAGTCATTAATTTTTTTTAAACAAATCGAGAATTTTGACAATATACATGTCCGGTTCTCTCATCTGAGTGCAAAGTTTCATGTAGAAAGGACATGTTGTGCCCTCAGCGAAAAAAAAGCAGGTGCTCTGAAAATGCAATCTTGGAAGCATCGATTGTTTTTTTGCACAGGCCACAAAACTTATCTTTTTCCCATGGAAATTTACATGTACCCATAGGACATGTACATGTGTATTTTTGTCAATTTTTTTTAATATTAAGCACGTAATTTGTTTCATCTTGGGAGCGTATGCTCTTGGGTGCTGATTTTAATATCCACCAGCTACTTTTGCTTATCATTAACAGACATGTCCCTTAGGATAATCTGTGCCGATTTGAATATCAACCAGCTACTTTTGCTTATCATTGGTTGTACCATATTTTGTATTCCCTCCGTCCCAAATTAGTTGTCTGAACTTTGTCTAGATTCGCATGTATCTAGACGTGTTTCAGTTTGTAGATACATACAAATCTTGACAAAGTTCAGACAACTAATTTGGGACGGAGGAAGTAGTAGATTGCTACTTCAGTAAGGCTTTCGTTTATTGCCGATAGCTGGCTCTTCTTTTGTTCCAGTAGGTTCACTTTTGTAAAAATATATGAAGTTCCTCATCTTAAATTGCATCCTGTCCAATATATATTCATCGAGTTACTTATGTTATAATTCATTCATCGTTCTCCTCTTACATTAACAATGATGCAACAATGCATCGAAGCAGACATTATTGATTCAAGATGGCAAGCTTTATGGACGAGACTTGATTTGCGATGTGATTTCAAGGGCTTTATCATTACCCAATATTATAGGAGATAAGGAATTCCAGACGAATGAATTTGTAGTGCAGCTAGGTCAGGTCAGCAACCAGGATTATTCCTTTTTTAACCTTCACTTAATAATCACACTTCATGGTTATTCCTCATGCAGTCATATAAAAATATATATGTGGAGTTCCTTACCTATCTGTGATCAAGCGTGTTAATGCCTTGTAGTTGGTTATCAACCTGCTCAAAATTCTCTGTACAAACACTGCATGGCAACGGCGCAAACTTGGGAAGAGCTTGCAGGATTGGAGTACTATTTCCATACAGGTTTGTTATGCAAATATATTTTACTTGATCTCTTTTGGTGTTTGCATTGGTACACATTAATTCTGTGTTTGTGCTTCTCTTTCTAGCATGACCTTGGATGAAATACACTTAGCTGGTGAAATTATGGATGCAACTTCATGCTAACTTGCACTTCTTGCTCTAAAATTTGTTATTACTCTGTCAGCTACATTGAATGACATTATAACTTTCATAGTCAAGCTGAGAAAAAAACTTAATTTACCGAATTAACCTTTCGTTACTAGGTTGAGTTAACTTGTTCACTTCATTATGGTACTTAACCCTCTCCTGTCAGCCTGTCACTGTTTGCTATATTGAGTAATGAATAATGATAAAGGAGGTGCCCTGCTAGGCCCATCATTTCATGACAAGGTGAAAATGAAGTGTCCATAATTGAAGTTCAAGGCATGGACCCCTTTTCTGTAGTATTTGTTCATGTTTTGAATTCGAAAATGATTTTTTTAATCACAAATTGGAAAGCAGTAATTTAGGTAGTGTCAAATGTGCTCTACTTTTACTTCTACTGTTATTTAGCCACTGTTAAGTGTTAAGGGCTTATGATGATCACTGAGCATTCTATGATTACCCTTGGTCATATCTAGATTTGACACTATAATGCTTTGTGCCTGTACATATTGCAGTTGGAGCTTGCATTGAAAAGAGAGTTTGGTGAAACTAGAAATGTCTTGGCCCATGAGGTATCTCTGACTTAAGTATGTGCTGTAATAATAATCTGTTGTGATACAATCTGCATGCTTAAAATTGTTTTGTTTGTGGCACAGAGCATCTGCATGAGAGTATCAAAGCAATTACTTGCTTGGTCTCAAGAACAGACGTATTGGATTGCTTCTCGGTTTCTCATATTAGGTTTTGAGCTTGATCTGTATTCTCCGAGTGAATACTGTATGGTGTACTGGTACATGCATGTTGCGTTTATAAAGCTGATAGAGAAGATGCAGTTAAGAATCCTTGCTAGCAACGAAAACGGTTAGTTACTAGTCTATTCACTATTATCTTAATACTCCCTCCGACCCATATTAGTTGACTTGGATTTGTCTAGATTCGGATGTATCTAGTACTAAAACATGTCTAGATACATCCGAATTTAGACAAATCCAAGTCAACTAATATGGGCCGGAGGGAGTATTAGATTTGGAAATTAGATGATGTGCCTGTAGATTTCTAAAATCTAACAGGGTTATTAAAAATGACACTGCAGCATTCTGTATGCCTTATCAGATACATCAACACTTTGATGGTTTTTGTTACATCTTACTATTTCATGTTATCTGCCGTTTAGAATCCATTTGGAAAACAACTGAGAATCAAGTAAAGTAACAAAACTACAGGAAAATAAATTGCAGAATTTGAATGGGAGACAGCTTAGCTAAATAATCATGCATTGCCATTCAAAAGCTGGAAATAAAACAAAACAGAATGACATATGCAAGTACATAAAATCAAAAGATATTGTTTTGGGGGTATATTTGGTGATAGTATTCATATAATTATTACCGGTAACATCAATGCGAAGAAAATTTGATGTTATCTCTTGCTCCATTTTTTAAAAACACCATGTCACTTTTATCGATATGTCTTCAATAGTAGATTGTTGTCTAATTTGTACTTGTGGTTCTTTTCTATGGGGATTTTTTTTCCATTTCTGGTTTAAGCTTCAGCGCGAAGAAAAGGGAAAAAGAAGAAGGGGGACTCCATACGAGATGCAGCATTTCCAGCTCCATGTTTATTACTTCAGTGCTATGTTTTACTATCAGAAGGACTTTCAATGGTACATATGGCTACTACAAAACCTACCCCATAAAAGTCAGATCATATATTGTAGTACTACTATTCCTCTTTGCAATTAAGCAATAGTTTCTTTTTGGTAATGCAGTTGCTGGCTGCCCTGAGAAACGAAAGCAAGTCATTCCAGTTACCAAGTATCTTTAATAGTGAACAAGAGGTGGGTCAAATTTAGTTTTGTGAATTTTGATGCCCTTCCAAATATGGCTTAGACGTCTGACAAATCTTGAACCTCTCTTCCCAGAGATTCATCCAGCATTTTGATCTTCTCCAAAAAGCACGAATCCCTGAGGGCATTACCTACTACAGTTTTAAGGAAGCGGCTGCCCAGGCACACATGGCAGTCAGTACTCTGCCCTGAAATTCCCTTCTCACTAGTTTCTCCCTCTGCTTATTTTAACCTGACCATGCAATATTCTTTTCACAGGACGTAATGAAGTACAATTTTTTCAAGGAGATCCAGAAGATAATCCCTTCCTTGAAAGGCAGTTTCGCAGGTGACCCAGAAAAGCTTGCGGAAATCCGCCAGATAGAACAGGTTGCGGAGCACAACAGGATAGCCCTGAACATCATCAACCACGTCGGTGCTGGCGATCCATCACTGAGGGTTTCGTTTGAGTTCACGTACCACCCCCACTTCGCGGTCGCAGTTGTAAAGAGATCGTAGTTTCTTCTCAAGGCAGGGTCGAAATTTTCCAACTCTGTTTTGGGTGATGGCACACTTCAGGTCCTTGTCATTCTCTATTGCTCATTGGTTGGTGCAAAGCCCTATTAGGTTGTGCGTTGTAACAATTTTGTAGACAACAGGAGGGAAGAATATATAGCAAATGCCGGGAGAAAGCTCGTGTCCCTGGCTTTATTCTGTCAAGCAAATTTTGATATTATTTATTCTGCAATAGAAACTACACAATTTTTTTTCTGTAATTCCAGTGCTTACTTTCTGTAATTCCAGTATTTTGTCATTCTATTTTTTGTGTTGAGCCATGCAAAGGTAAGGAGACACATTATATTCTGCAGTAATCAAGTACAGATCTCCATGTACTTTGTTTCTTCCTGTCACAGCTTCAACAAAGGCCGGGCAAAACCTTTTTGCATAGACGGATTGGTGAAGTGGCGATGTCAGTTTCCTCTCTGATATATTGACGCTGACATTGCCAGGGTTACCACTACAATCTGAGAACCAATGAGATCCAGATATTGTAGACAGACACCATTCTACTCCCTCCGAGTCTCAAAATAGTTGTCGCATTTTTTCTAAATTTGGATGTATCTTACTAAATATGTAGATATATCCAAATTAGAAGAAGAAAATGATATCTATTTTGAGATGGAAGGAGAACATGATATTCCTGCAAGTATTTGTAGCCTTATGGCCATTGGAATCTACATGAAGTAGCATAGTGCTCCGTGCGTTGCTACGAAACTTAGAAGAATAGATGATGAATGGATGATTTTTTCTCATTGTCTCTTTGTCTTGACTATACACCTACCATGTCATAGATACATTGTAATGAGTGATGAGTTGGTTTGAATCTGAAATACAAGTCACGATACGTAGAGCTTAGTCGCTATGTTATTATAGAGATTAAATTGGTATTGCACAATCATTGGAACACAAACTACCACCCTTGTCCATACCTTCCCTCGTCATTTTTACCTCAACTCATGTTGGCACGTTGGTGGACATTTATGTGCCTAGGTGTTTTAACGAGGCCAAAAATGGTATTGTTGATGTTCATGTGGTACAAGCAAACTTGGATCAACGTTTATATCTTATAGTCAACACGTCTGTAAAAACAAGCTGAAGGCCGGTCAGCCACCGCAACCCTCAGAGCAGCAGCAGAGGTTTAGGGTGTGTTTGGATTGTGGTCAAAGTGTATCCTACCAATATTTTGGTCATGACCAAAAGGTTGGTTCTTGTTTAGATTATTGCCAACTTTTTGGCATCCTAATGCTCCACTACCAACTCTAGTTCAATTTTTTTAGCTAATATTGGCCAACTTGTGGGCAAGCAAAGGCTCAACCAAAATTTTGGCTAGCCAAATATTTGGTGGGGCAATCTTGGGCACAAACTAAACACACTCTTAGACCATGCACATACCTTCGTAAAAGTCCTCCCTGCTGATGAGAACCAATCCCTCAACAAGCACGGGGAACATGCACCTCCCAACTGGAAGCTGGTGGCCACCACCTTGTCCTGCCCGTCGACAACGTTTGCGTGGTGCTTCTTCAGCACGCAGATCACGCTATCGGTGCCACCTCCCTGAAGAACAAAGAGTAATTCTAGTGGGCACCATGGCGTTTTTTTTCACGGCAACTCTCAACCGATAGTCTACTTGGCGGTGGCAACTAGGCGGTGGCAATTGATATAATTCTTCTGAACTATCAAGGTCAAAAAGGTCTAAACTGGGCAGACAGAAAATCTTCCCGAACGACGAACCTACGAGAGTGTAAATAATAGTATAGATACACCACGGATTCATTTTCTGCAAATCGTGTTCAAACGATAAAGGCACCGTAAAGTGGGATGAATATCTATACCGGAGAAATGATATAAAAGTTGTTGATTATTGATCATATACTACGTTAATTTTACTTAGTGCCTCTGTCTGGTGGCCATAGGATTTTGATAGCAACACGACACAGTGAAAAAGTACCCAAATATATATCGAATTAGTGCAGAAGTAACAACCAAATAGGCCAACAATATATTTCTGCTTCTAACAAGAGGTAGGGCCATTTGCATCTATACACCCAATATCATATTACCGTGTATATTACGACAAAGGTAAGGTAATTATAAATTAAATTGAATATATATACCTTAATATTATACGCATCCATAATAATAAAAAGGTTAGGACATGGGTTGGTTTCAATCTAATTAGAACCAAATCATGAATCCTAGACCCTAAACCTTTCTTTTATATTTACTATGTTGGGTATTTTAGGATTGTTGGGCAAATTGAAATCTCCTACTAAGCAAATTACCCTCTACCAATAGTAACATACTACAAAATGTCATGTGGTAGGTGTATCAATAGCACATAAATAAACAATACAATAACATACTAAATAAAACACTATTAAATTATCTAACAATCTATGGATGTAAGCCTACAAGTGTTGGATCAACCAATAATATATAATTATATACTCCCTGTGTCCTAGAGGAAGTGACACCTCGTTTTCTGTGATTTTTCTTTGACCAACTAGTTAACTAATAATAGAAAACATACTCGTTATAAAGTTATATCATTCAAAACTATGTTTGAATATGAATTCAATGATATAAATTTATATCATGAAACAAATATTTTGGTGGTCAAATATGGTCAAAGTTGGACACTGGAATGTGTGTACTCCACTTCATTTGGGACGGAGAGAGTATACAAGATCAGAATGCATCTTATTGTATAGATTCATAGAACAACGTTATGCATCCATGCAATATATTTCCACATTCGAAAAAATCATGTAACACTATTTATCAATACTTTGTGTTTAAGTAGGTGTTAACATTGTACCTTGAAGGCCGTTAAGAGGTCCTAATCATGGATACAAGATCGTGGGTGTGGCGATGGCTGGAGGTAGCACGGACCTCCTCTCCTTGGACGCGGCGGCTCACCCGTGGACAATGTATGTCTCCTCTTATTGTCTTAGGGTGTCCGCCTTCTAATCTTCTTGTCCTCGGTCCGGTTGTGGTAGCTGGTCTGGTGGTGCTAGCGCCACCCGTTGGATGAATCTTTTTTGGAACGAAGACAAAAATCACATTGTAGCGTAGTTAGTAGTGAACTAACATAGCTAACAAGAGGTCATGTGTTCAAATCCCCTAAAGTTCTTATCTCGGTTCCACTGTGGTAGATGGTCTGGTGATGCTAGCGCCACCCGTTTCTATCGACATTCTTTGAAATGAAAACAATCACATTGTAGTGTAATCGGTAGTGAACTAACATATTACCTCCATTTTAAGGAATAAGGCGCACACACATTCCAAAGCAAAGTTTGACCGAATAAATAGAGCAACTAAAACTTGATTATATTGTGTAATATTAGTATTTGGATTCGTATTGGAACACACTTTCCAATTATGCTAAGTTTGTACCAACATTCTTTATATATTTAGAGTAAATATTGGTCAAAGAAAAAACACGCAAAACGAGGACGCCTTATTCCTTGGGACGGAGGTAGTGTGTAACAAGAGGTCATGTGGTCAAACCCCCTATAGTGCAATATTCCGTATGGGACATTTTGTATTTATAAGAGTTTTGGTTTTTTAACTATATACATTTTATTGTGTTTTATTTATTAGGCACTTTCTCATCTTAAAATTGTGCAACTTCGCGGTAAGACATGCGCAGTTGGATATTTGTATTTTCTCAAGCCTATACTTGCACATTTTTTGTAGTTACGGGTTTAAAAATGTGAACTGGAGAAGTTTGCATGTGTTTTAAGACCATACTTGCACATAATGTTTTTGGTGTAAATTTATATGTAAATCAAGAGTTTGGCTAACGATGTTGTTATGTTGTCAAGGTCAAGCCTCCATATATGACACCAAACAAATGAAGTATCATGCCTCGACTCCAGCTATAAACCTCATCCCACTGTTTTTCAAACAGTTCTAAATTTAGAAATGCACAACTTTTAAACAGAGTTTCCAAGTTAAATTTGGTTTTCACTGTAGTATTCCTCGCGGCAAGATCTTCGAAACTAGATCCCACATGGACAAGTCCTGATAATCATTTTTGAAAGGCAACTCTCTATCATGATAAAGCTTTGCTAATTAAGAAAAAGGAGAGGCGTGGTATACCCAACATGTGGTCCTGAATCCTAATGTTTGGTTGAACGACAAGTAGGGGGGGGGGGGGTATGGCCAACATGTGGTCACATCACATCTTTTATCAATTTTGTTTGCAACCTTTTTATGTCTAGAACGAAATGGACAACGTTAAAATCATTGGTGCAAGTTGGAGCACCACCAAGTGGGGTGGTTCATTGGACTAATCCCATGTTCACCATGATGCTAGGATTTTTTGATGATCTTGTGGCTAGTGATGCTAGAACTTCAAGTGGATTCAAGAGTTTTCATCATAAAAATATGTTAAGGTTTTGAATAAACATTTCAAGTGGTCCTTAAATGCATATCATTTTTTTTGAGGAATTAAATGCATATCATTGTAGCAACCATCTTAATAAGTGAAGTAAGATTTGGGGCAGGCTAATCCAGTCGAAAAGTTTGAGTGGAGCTCTACGAGAGGAGGATACTTGCACGATTATGCTCGGTGATGAACACTATGCATGCCATTGAAACGTAAGTTTATTACGCGAACATATATGTACTTTATGCTAATCACTTGCACTTTTTGTGTCTACTTTATGCTACTCGCTTATGAATTTTCTGTAGAATAACAAATCTGATGTCCCCTTGTTGAATGCCCTAATTGAACACTATTGCACTACAGCAGATTATGTTTTCCCAAACATGCGAAAACTGTTGGCAAAGTTAGGGAAACTGTTGGGTAAGGTATCTAGCAACAACCACAGATTAACTGTTGGGAGTACTTTGTCGGGCATGACCGCCAAACACTGAGAGCCATGTTGGATTTTAGCTTTCGTGATAGTTTTACACTGTCGCCAACCACTAGTGTTAGATGGGATACCCAACATCCCGGCGCCCACCAACCACCCACAGCCTTGTTGACATTACAAGCACCAACAACGTTGTTGTTTATATGTAAGTGGATCGGCAACTGTACTGACAGAACATTTGGAGCTGAATCACGAGAAGGCTCTCACAAAATTGTGATGTTTACCCAACATCCACGCCATTGATTTGTTTATCTCGGTCAACAAGCGTCCATGAGTATATGATAGCATTGTCGCTAAACTAAAAACAGTTTTATTGTGCTAAATTCATCTAAATTTGGAATTAAATTTACCTCAAGATCTTGTACCTCAAATGAAATAAATTCGTATGTAAATATATTTAAACATCAAATCAGTAGCAAGTACGATGGAAAATACACACGTGTCTTCAAACTATACTAAAGCATCGATACAAGTTGAACATAAGTGAACTACAAGTCTAGCTTGATGTTCATGGCCAGCATAAAAATTAAACTACTAATCCAAAACAGGATAGTAGTTCATGCATCTCAAATTCTTGAAATGCATGGTCCAAACTACCTCTCAAGCTCGGTTTTCTCATAATAATTGCTCCGGTCACCATCATTCACATACGAAGAACTATTTGGATCATTTTGAGGAGAGTTATTTCCACTTTGCCGCTGTGCTCCCCCATTTGTAGAGTTGTTCATGCCATCCTAAAATAAAAAAAGAAGAGCAGAACATGATTATATAAGGTATCCTATATTGAGAACCAAAGAGGAACATTCGAGAAAGACAATTAAATAGCCTAGAAGATTCAGATTCAAGCAACTCATGTATATACGCCTATTAGAATTTTCTAAGGATATATTGGATATAACAACATGAAGATTAAGTGTATTCTTTGATAGTAGTGGTAGGATGGCTAGCTAGGTACCAATATAGATGAATTACATTGTGCCATTATTGCCAATCCATTCATTAGCTATGTTACTTCAAGAATTTAACAATATCTAGTTATCAATATTTTTGGGAAACAAAGTCATTGACTACATTAAGAAAATGATTGTCAATTTTTGGTCCACCAAAAGTTTCACGAGAGGTCATAATAATTCAATATCAAAGGAAATCTTGGCCAGATCTTCATTGTCAAGGAAGCACTTAAAAAATGGACATAATATAAAGTTACCAATTTACTCTTTGTATATAAAATAGCATATGTATTCCAATTTCTCTTCAGAAAATGAAATTAGTACTAAGTGCATGAAAAGAGCAAATAATCACTTCAGTTTATAGAACATGATTTAGCGTGTATTATATATTTGATAATTCACATTAAGATAACTAATATTATTTAAGACAATTACCTGTTCAACATTGGGGATCCATGGGTAGGGAAAATAGAGGCCAGATTGAGTTGAGGTGGGGGTAAGTGTGTCTGTCCCTAACATCAATACTATTGAAAACATCAAAATTAGGTATGCGATGGTGAATATTTGACTATGTATGATATATTCATGTAAGTAAAAACGTAAGTGATTGTAGTGTCAAAAAAACAGAAGTGATTTGATTTTTTTAAAACTGCAAGGAGGAATTTACGTACATGCTAATTTGTGGTAATGAAAAAAGGAAACTATAGTTGCAGCATCAAAAAACTTCATGATGTCCCTATCAATTCGATTGAACATTAATAGCTGGAGGACCAGCAGTAAAGCAAACGTTTCATTGTTGTGATGAAACTTCATTTTAGTCAATCAACTTCTTGCACTACAAAGATGTACATTTGGTGTTGATCAATAAAGTTGTGCCCTTCTAATTTGTTGAAATAATATACATAGTCCCAATGATTTTTATCATATATACCTCAGGAGTACTGAAATTTATATTAGTATTGTTGTAGTTCTTTTTGGGAAAACGCAAAGGTCCTTTGTGTTTCTTTTCGTTGAACGGGTAGAAGAGTTGGCACAATCCTCCTAAGAGGAACAATCATCAGAAAAATGAAAAGAAGTACAATCAATGCACATCCCAGGTGGTTGGCAGGAGCACGCGTAGGCCTTTAGCGCCCACTCTTGCCTATTGTTGTAGTTCTTGCTGAGGCTTTGCAGAAATTAGTTAGAATGTGTTGTTGGCATATCTCTAGGTACCGAATTGAACATCGGCAACAAATTAGATGTGAGCAATTGGGTTTCCTGCGGGGTTATTGAACATAAGTCTAGGTAATCATCTAGCTGTACGCTTTGAGATGGAATTCGAGAAAAACATAAGCTAAGCTATGGAATTATTGTTTGCTCCATGGGTCCACAAGACTAATCTCCAGGTTCATAATCTCATTTGCAAGATTGGTATTACTTGTACTAGCGCTAATCACTAAGAACAGAGGCTGCAAGGACCACGAATAAACAAAAGAACGACGAGCAAGATAATTGCTTGACAAATGTCTGAGAAGAATTCCTATATGTTGGATCAAGTATGCGTGGCTAATATGCCATATCAACTATCACCTGTGCGGCTGCCCCTGCTCGTTCTATGGAGGTGGCGCTCCTGCTCGCTCCTCTAGTGGTGCCGCCGCTGCATGTGCCATGTTACGACTGAAATCTGTGGCAAGCAACGGGCGTGCGTGCAACTTCAGGGCTTGAGAATGGCGAAGGCCATTAGAGATTCAGATTAATTGGTATTATGGAGGTGTAGATGCGGCAATGGAATAATGGAGGTGAAAGTGGAGGCGGAGCCGTGGAGATATAGCTAGGTTTGCAGCGGTTATGATTCCTAGAGGGGAAAAAATAGGAGATGTAGTGCAAAACGATACTCACAGGGGAGGGGAACAAACCCGCAAAATCTGTGATAGTGGCACGAATAGTGGATTCATGGTTGTGTGGAGGCTGTCGGATCTGGGATAGGTTGGTTTCCGCTATTCTTCGTGCGCGAGCTGAGGGATATAATATTAATTCTCTTTTCTTTATATGATGGAATTCTAAAGTTTGAGGAATAAATCCTGGAAACGGTGGGGACTTGGTCCCATTCATCCACATGCTTGTCACACATTAAATAGCAATTTGCAAGAGTACAATCACAATTAACGTTCACAATGGTATGCAGACACCTAGGCTAATAGGGCTATTGGCAATGTGTTCATAAGTAGCGATGGCAGTATGGCACCGTCGGCTTTCTTAAACACAACATGGTTGTTGAAAATAAGAAAAATGTTCCGTGTCATGGCTCTTGGAAGTCCTTTTGGCTGTTGCCAGATATTGCATCTAGGTGTAGTGTTGTGCAATGGAAACAATGTTTAGGCCAACCTTTAGCTACGCGGAAATATGCCAACTTTGGGAATGAACCCACGTCTATTGATGTTGAAGATGGAAGTGAGGTGAGCATGTCCTAAATGTAGGCGAATCTGCTACCAAAGCATCACCAAAAAAGAAAGCTAAGGTTATGAACATTGAAGATGATGCATTAGTCACCACTCTCAACGTCGTGTTCAAAATGGTGACCGATGCTTTTGTGAAGTCCGGTGGAGAGAATGATGCTATACTAAGTGAACTGTGGGATGCTTTGCTTGCCATTAAGAGATTTAGTGAGGGACACATAGTTCACTACTATGATCATCTTGTTGAGAATCCTAAGACTACAAATGCATTCATGATGCTTAGAATTAACAATAAGTTGGTTTGGATGAGTAGGTATGTGGATAAGACCTTTGGAGTTCTCTATAATTTGAAGTGATTGCATGAACTTTGGTTAGGTGCAATTAGATAGCTAGTATACTATATGAACTTGATTGTGGTTCAATGGATTGCAATAGATTTTATCTAGTGCTTTTGGATGCAACTATGCCATGAAGTAGACATGGTATAGTGTACTGTACTGATTTTGGACTATTTCGGTTACTTGTTTGGTCCTACAGATTGAAATGTGTGTTATGTTTGATGTCATATGTTTATTGTGCTTATTGCTGAAAATACAAACACAATAGGGTAAAATATATGGTTGCCCTCAGTTGTGTCCATGTACTCAGTTATGCCCCTAGTTGCGAATGGTGCTCAGTTTTGCCCTTACTTCAGGCGCAACTACCATGGCGAGGCCAAACGACCAGTTTGGAGTCCATTCCATCTGGTGGCGTTAGTGGAAGTGGGTCCGGAGCTTACAGGTGGGACCACACAAAGTGGGTCTGGAGCTTACAGGGTCCAGAGCTTACAAGTGGGACCGTGCAAAGTGGGTCCGGAGCTTACAGGTGGAACCGCGCCATGACGCCAAACTAGCCCACCCTAATCCTACCCCCAATCTCTCTGTACGCCGCCACGAGCTCCCAAACGGCCGTCGTGCGGAGCCGCCACCACCTGCGCCGCCGCAGCTGTCCCGCGTGGCCACCTGCTCCACCACCACCTTCTCCACCGCTACCTGCTCCACAACCACCATCCTGCGACACCACGGGTGGGGTGCTCGTTTCGCCACTGCGCCCGCCACCTGCTCGACCCCTGGCGGGGGCTCCTTCCGTGCGCCCGGCCGGAGTGCTTATAGGTAGGAGGCTAGTACACAAATATGAAGTAGGAGGGTGAACCCTAGGGCGAAATGGCGAGCGACAGCGACCCGGGAGTAGTTGGAGAGCCAGGCGTCAGGCCGGAGACCCATCGCATCCACGACTGGGTTCCCATGGGGTAAGTCTTGTTCCGGTTGAGCTTGACATGGGATGCCATTGGTTTGCGATTGATTTTTCTATTGGTGCACTGATTGCATCTCTGTTTTTCATGGGTTAGGATGGAGTTGCGATTTGCTTTCTTAGTGAACATTAGAAGGGACCATTACATCATGGATGCAAAGAAGAAGAAGAAATTCTATGGAGGGTTCGATTATCTATTGCCAATGGATTGTAATTGGAGTTTAAGACAATTTGGGGAGGTAATATGGAGCCCATATCCTTGGGGTTTGCATGATGAAGTGGAATTCAAATACTATGATGGAGAAGTAAATGGGTGAAAGTCAGTAATGATGCAGAGCTCGCTACCATGTTTGCTAAGCATAAGGAGAAAATGATGTGGTTGTGCTGACACTTAGACCTAGGATGGAGGATGCAGCATCTTCGGCAGAACCATGTCGTCCTAATGGCAGCTCTAGACAGAATAGTTCTTGAGTTAGTGAATGGCGACGTGGTGGTTCGACAAGCGTGGGCACCGGCAGAAGGCCCCCCCTTGAAGTGGAGCATGATTCCTACAATTTTGGGGACGATGAAGAGAGGCTATATTTTGATGTTGTTCAGAATTTACCAAGGACATCTTGGGCAGAAAACCAAGATGAGGCTGACAATGACATCCATGTGTTGGATGACGAGGTGGGTGAGGAGGAAGACCTTGCATCTGTTGAATGGGACCGTGAGAACCCTCAGATCGAAGAAGGTTCCATTTTTGCATCCATGAGTGAGTGTATAAATGCACTTGTCACTTACCGCATCAAGGAAGAACGTACTTTCATAGTTGACAAGAGCGATCAAGTATGTTACATAGTGCACTGTCCAGCTGAGAATTTTCCATGGAGGATGCTCGCATAAAAAATGCGAAATAGCACGAATGTTCAGGTTAGTAAAATGTGGCATTGAGTTATTTATATCTCATATAAGTACTCAAGTTTTCAATGTTCCTTTTGTAATGCTTTTTATTCATACAATTACAGGTCAAAGTGAACCCTTTTAGGCACACATGCGAGGAATCAACCCTTAGGAAGGAAACAATCAGTAGAGCCAAGTGAAGATGGGTGGCGGAAGAAGTAAAGTGATGGGTGTCAGAAAACCATCAAGTGGGTGCAAAGGAATTGCATAAGAACATCAAATACAAGTTCAAGATAGAGTTACCATACATGAGGGTGTTCAATGGTAAACAACAAGCTATGGATTCTATTTATGGTAACTAGTAGGAAAGTTTTGAATTGTTGTATTCATTCAAAGCAGAAGTGTAGAGGACCAGCCCTAGTGGTATTGTAGATATTGACCACCACTTCATGGAGTACACATTGAAGGGAGTGACATGGACCAAGGAATGCTTTAGGAGGGTTTTTGTCTGCTTTGAGGCTTGTCGCCAAGGTTTTTTGGCAGGCTGCAGGCCTTATTTGGCTGTTGATGCTACTTTTCACATAGAGAGGTTTGAAGGACAGTTAGTAGCAGCTTGTGCAGGTGATGAACACAATTTCACACTTCTAGTTGCGTATGGTGTGCTGGAGACAGAGTCTGAGGAGAGTTGGACTTGGTTTTTGCAGAATCTGCACTGGGCTATTGCAGATCCCAATGGGTTGGTAATTAATACAAATGTATGCAAGGTTTTAGAAGTGGTCGTGGACAATGTGTTCCCTGGAGTAGAGCATATGGAATGCATGTGTCACCTTGCTGCAAATTTTGGGAAGAAATTCAGAGGAAAGTTGTATACCGACAATTTATGTCCAGCATCTTTGACTTGCAGTGTGACGAAGCACAACTACCACTTGAGGTAGTTATACACAAATGACAAAGAGAAGGAATACTTGGAAACACATCACTCCAAGTTATGGGCCAGAAGCCAATTCAGTGAACTGAGAAAAGTTGACTATGTGCATAATAATCTTGTAGAGTCTTTCAACTCAATGATCAGGAAACTAAATGGTATTTATTTGGTGGATTTGCTTGACAACATAAGGATACAATACATGCACAAGTTTCATGTTCGTGCACGACTAGCCTCGGCAAAATTCATGGGCAACATTATCATCCCTTCCGTGATGAATGAATTGAAGCAGAAAACAAGAGACTTGGAAATGCACATGACTCTTTGCTCGGCTACCATAGAAGAGATATCATTTTTGGATAAAGAGAAGAGAGAATAGAGATATCCAGTGGATTTAGAAGCTAGAACTGTTGGAATTTGGTGAGTTTGGGGCTATTGGCCCATTAGACAAATTCTGAAATTCTCTTTGGCCCATTTGTGCATGGCAGCATATGGCTGTGCTAGTGGTGCCAAAGTTTAGTCTCACATTGCTAGTTGAGTGAGAGTTGCACCTCCTTATATACTAGGTTGTTCCACCACACACTAAGGTGTGAGAAGAAGAGTAGCTCTCGCGCACTCCTCCTCTGACGCCGCCCGCCTCGCCACGCCTCACCTCGCCTCGCCTCGTCACGACGTGCGTGCCGCGGGTTGCGGGAATCTCGCCAAGCCGAGCTTTATTTTTGCTAGTCGAGAAAATTAATTGTGGATTAATTATGAGTCATTAACGGACGCGTTTCCAGTCTTTATGGGATGTGCGCTGTTACCGACTCGGACGTGGGCTGAGTCCCACGATCTCCCTGACCTGCAATATATAAGCCTCCACGCTTAACCTAATCGACACGACCTACACACGCGTCTCCTTCCAGTCTATTGCGCCACCGCCTTCGTCTTCCCCATCCCGGCTTGCGGCGTGCACGCAGATCGGGATAGTAGGCCTCCGGAACCCCGCCTTCTTGTGAACCTGTACGGGTGAGGGGCGATCAGGTTTTTGGGGAGCGCTTCCGCGCGACTACTGATGCCATCACAGACGACTCCTTCCCGGACGAGGACTTCTTTCCGGATATCAGCAGCATCTACATCAACGACATGACCGACGATGCTGCTGCCATAGCTACTGCTGCTACCGCCACGGCTGCTGCTGCCGCTGCTCTACCGTACGTAATACTGAACTGTCTATTTCAGATTCTGCTAGAGTTCCTTATTCTAGCGTTTGGTGTAAAGGTGTTAGGTTTATCTTATTTAGATGTAATCTGTTTATCTACTTTGTTAATCTGCATGATTAGTTTTGGTGCTGTTTGTATAATCATGCTTACCGGTTTATTATTCGGATTAAATCATATGGATTATTGCTTATATTTTCAACAATCTAAAAACCTGATTATAGGCAACTAAATTCCACTGGTGTAGCCGCGGCTACTAGACCTCCTTCTTTTGATGGTATTCATTATAAGAGATGTCGCACGAGAGCAATTCTATGGTTTAAAAACCTAAACTTCTATAGCGCCACTCTTGGCAAACCTGAAGGAGATCTTTCTGCTGAGCAGGAAGCAGCCTTTAAGAAAGCTGATACTATGTTTATGGCGGCTCTGTTCAGTATTCTTGGGGACAACATTGTTGACCCATGTATGTCATTTGATAATGGTAAAGACGCATGGGATGCGCTCGAGGCTAAGTTTGGGGTCTCGGACGCTGGCACTGAGTTGTATGTCATGGAGCAATTCTATGACTACAAGATGGTTGATGGGCACTCCATCGTTGAGCAAGCTCATGAGATACAATCACTTGCCAAAGAACTCGAGCGGTTCAAGTGTACCTTACCGGACAAGTTTGTGGCTGGAGGCATTATTGCCAAGCTTCCTCCCATGTGGAGGAGTTTTGCTACTTCTATGAAACATAAGAGACAAGAGTTTTCCGTTACGGATCTCATTGGGTCTATTCATGTGGAAGAGAAGGCGAGAGCAAAGGACACACGTGCTCGAGGTTTTAAGGGAGCTTCTAGTGCCAATTTGGTACAGAAGAAAAACTTCCAATCCCACAAGTTCAAGAATAAGAACAAATCTGATGGCAAATGGAAGTTTGATGGCAAGAACAAGGCCACTCACTCCACCAACTTTAAGAGGAAAAATGATAAGAAGAAAGGCTCTTGCTACGTCTATGGTGATCCTGATCACTGGGCTCCTAGCTGCCCTAATCGCTTTGACAAGTGGCAACATGGAAACATCGGCAAGACCGCTAATGTTGTTATTAGCGATACTGAGATGAAGGACGATTGATATAGTATTTTACCTACTATCCTTTCAGTATGCCATTCTCCTGATTGGTGGATTGACACATGTGCTAATACACATGTATGTTCTGGTATATCCATGTTCTCTTCTTATCAGGTCGCAAGGACTTCCTCCATGCTGATGGGAAACGGCGCATGTGCCTCTGTTCATGGTGTTGGTACGGTAAATCTGAAGTTTACTTCGGGGAAGACCGTACAGCTGAAGAATGTGCAGCACGTTCCCTCCATCAATAAGAATCTCGTCAGCAGATCGCTTCTATGTCAAGATGGTTTTAAGTTGGTGTTTGAGTCCAATAAAGTTGTAATTTCTAAGTATATACAATTTGTTGGAAAGGGTTATGAGTGTGGAGGTCTATTCCGCTTATCTTTGTCAGACTCATGTACTAAAGTTATTAATCATGTTTGTAATGATAATGTGTCCAATATTTGGCATTCATGACTTTGTCATATTAACTTTGGTTGCATGCAGGGATAGCCAATATGAGTTTAATTCCGAAATTTACCACTGTCAAAGGTTCTAAGTGCCAAGTTTGTGTGCAGCAAAGCAACCCCGCAAGTCTCATATGGCTGCGGAACCGAGAAACTTAGCACCTCTAGAACTTATACATTCAGATCTTTGTGAGATGAATGGTGTGTTAACATGAAGTGGAAAAAGATACTTTATGACGTTGATTGATGACTCCACTAGATACTATTATGTTTATCTTCTAAAATCTAAATATGAAGCTTTGAGTTACTTAAAAAACTATAAAGCTGAATCAGAAAACCAACTTGATCTTAAAATCAAGCGATTAAGGTCGGATCGTGGTGGAGAGTACTTTTCAAATGAATTTGATATATTCTGTAGGGAACATGATATTATCTATGAGAGGACGCCTCCCTACTCACCTCAGTCAAATGGTGTGGCCAAAGAAAGAACTGCACTATAACTGATTTGGTTAACGTCATGTTAGATACATCGGGTCTTTCTAAGGAATGGTGGGGGTAGGCGCTAATGACTGCGTGTCATGTCCTAAATCGTGTTCCCGTAAAGGATAAAACCATGACTCCATTTGAAGAATGGGAGAATAAAAGACTTAAACTCTCTTACGAACTTAGGGATGTTTGGCGAAAGTCAATATTCCAATACCCAAGAAGCGAAAGCTTGGACCAAAAACCATGGATTGTGTTTTTCTGGGATATGCTTTTCATAGCATTGACTATAGATTTTTGATAGTAAAATCTGAGGTATCCGACATGCATGTTGGTACGATTATGGAGTCGAATGATGCGACTTTCCTTGAGGACATCTTTCCCATGAAAGGTATGTCTAGCTCATCAAATCAGGAGATGACTAGTCCATCTAGTCAGGAATTTGTTATAATTCCTGAACCCACTATGCCGATAGAACACTATGATGATCCTATGGAGGACGACAATTAAGCTCCTAAAAGGAGCAAGAGACAAAGGACTGCAAAGTCATTTGGTGATGATTTCATTACCTTGTGGATGATACTCCCATCTCTATTTCAGAAGCCTATGCATCTCAAGATGCTGACCTCTAGAAAGAAGCTGTCCGTAGTGAGCTGGATTCCATCTTAGCTAATGGAACTTGGGAGGTCACTGATCGTCCTGATGGGTGCAAACCTGTAGGATGTAAGTGGGTGTTCAAGAAAAAGCTAAGACCTGATGGTACTATTGAAAAGTACAAGGCACATCTTGTGGCTAAGGGTTATACCCAGAAAGAAGGTGAAGACTTCTTCGATACCTACTCACCTGTTGCCAGATTGACCACTATTCGAGTACTACTATCCTTGGCTGCCTCACATGGTCTTCTCGTTCATCAAATGGATGTTAAGACAACTTTTCTAAATGGATCTAGATGAGAAAATCTATATGGAGCAGCCTGATGGATTTGTAGTAGATGGTCAAGAAGGAAAGGTGTGTAAGTTAGTGAAGTCTTTATATGGTCTTAAGCAAGCTCCTAAGCGGTGGCACGAGAAGTTTGAAAGAACTTCAACCGCTGGTAAACGGAGCTGATAAGTGTGTGTACTATCACCATGGTGGGGCGAGGGAGTTATTATGTGTCTCTATGTTGATGACATATTGATATTCAGGACCAATCTCACTGTTATTGAGGAGGTCAAAGAGTTCCTATCTTGCTGCTTTGAGACGAAGGACTTGGGAGTGGCTGATGTAATCTTAAACATCAAGCTACTGAAGGATGACAATGGTGGGATTACACTGCTTCAGTTCCACTATGTGGAAAAAATATTGAGTCGTTTTGGGTATAGCGACTGCAAGTCTTCTTCAACACCTTATGATCCGAGTGTGCTACTTCAAAAGAATCGAAGGAATGCTAAAGATCAATTGAGATATTCTCAAATTATTGGCTCACTCATGTACTTAGACAACTTACAAGGCCTGACATCTCCTTTGCTGTAAGAAAACTGAGTCGATTTGTGTCAAATCCTGGAGATGATCATTGACATGCTCTTGAGAGAGTTTTGCGCTATTTCAAATGCACTGCGAGTTATGTATTCACTATACTGGGTATCCTCGAGTACTTGAGGGTTATAGTGATTCAAACTGGATATCTGATGCTGATGAGATTAAGGCCACAAGTGGTTATTTGTTTACACTTGGTGGTGGCGCTGTTTCCTGGAAGTCTTGTAAGCATACCATCTTAACAAGGTCAACTATGGAAGCAGAACTCACATCATTAGACACAACCACTGTTGAAGAAGAGTGGCTTCGTGAGCTTTTGATGGACTTACCTGTGGTTGAAAAACCAATACTCGCCATCTCGATGAACTGTGATAATCAAACTGTGATCATCAAAGTAAATAGTTCTAAGGATAATATGAAGTCATCAAGGCATGTGAATAGGAGATTGAAATCTATCAGGAAACTGAGAAACTCCAGAGTTATTGCGTTGGATCATATCCAAACATTTAAGAACTTGGCAGATCCCTCCACAAAGGGTTTATCACGTAATGTGATAGATAATGCATCGAGGGAGATGAGTTTGAGACCCACACAATGAGTTATTCAGAGTGGTAACCCACTCTATATGATCGGAGATCCCGTGAATTAGAGTTGGGAGACAAGCTGTTGATCAACTGAGAGGAGAGTATGCCCATATTATATTTACATCTCCATAAAGATGCAATACTCTCTTATTCTGCATGGCAGGTTGATATTTATCTTAATTTATTCTAAGTGGCTTTTCTAAGCAGAGATATTGTCCTGCAGAACATCTATTGAGGAACACACCTATATGAGTCTGATTGTTAAACGTCGCAGTCCGTGAGAGTTGGGTGCTCTCTAATAAACTCATGAAAGGCCCTGGAGTATGACGCATAAGCTCCAAACCGCGGGAAAGCCCTGCGACAGCCCTGTACCGGTCTAGATTTTGTGTGAAACTAGTGTGCAGAAAACTTGTAGTTCAAGGCATAGTCCAGTATTCAAGTTGCTAGCTAGTGTAGCATGAAATTTAACGTGGAAGTTCAACTTAACAGTCTCCACTACACACCGGTATATAAAACAATATTATGGAATGGAAATGAGGTGATGTGCCAATGAAACTTTGTGGGGGATTGTTTGAATTTGGTGAGTTTTGGGCTAGTGGCCCATTAGATAAATTCTGAAATTCTCTTTGGCCCATTTGTTAATGGCAGCATATGGCTGTGCTAGTGGTGCCAAAGTTTAGTCCCATATTGCTAGTTGAGTGAGAGTTACACCTCCTTATATACTAGGCTGTTCCACCACTCACAAAGGTGTGAGAAGAAGAACAACTCTCGCGTACTCCTCCTCCGACGCCGCCCGCCTCGCCTCGCCACGCCTCACCTCATCACGACGCGTGCGCGCCGCGGGTTGCGGGAATCTCGCCGAGCCGAGCTTTATTTTTGCTAGTCGGGAAAATTAATCGTGGATTAATTATGAGTCATTAACGGACGCGTTAATTAGTCAGCCGTTATCGACTGGGACGTGGGCCGAGTCCCACGATCTCCCTGACCTACACTATATAATCCTCCACATTTAACCTAATCGGCACGACCTACACACGCGTCTCCTTCCAGTCTATTGCGCCACCGCCTTCGTCTTCCCCATCCCGGCTTGCAGCGTGCACCGCAGATAGGGATAGTAGGCCTCCATAACCCCGCATTCTTATGAACCTATACGGGTGAGGGGCGATCAGGTTTTTGGGGAGCGCTTCCGTGCGACTACTGACACCAACGAGGACTTCTTCTCGGACATCAGCAGCCTCTACATCAATGACATGGCCGACGACGCTGCTGCCACAACTGCTGCCACAACTGCTGCTGCTACCGCCGTGGCTGCTGCTGCTGCTCTACCATACGTAATACTGAACTGTATATTTCAAATTCTACTAGAGTTCCTTATTCTAGCGTTTGGTGTAGATGTGATAGGTTTATCTTATTTAGATGTAATCTGTTCATCTACTTTGTTAATCTGTATGATTAGTTTCGGTGATGTTTGTATAATCATGCTTTACCAGTTTATTATTCAGATTAAATCATATGGATTATTGCTTATATTTTCAACAAGAACTTGTAGTTTTAGGCCATGGCAGATAACTTGGTTGCCATGCATTCATGCCTTGTTTTTCAGCACTACTCTCTCAGGTCCAACAGGAAACATATAGCAGTATGTGCATGATTACTATTATGTTGCAAGGTTCAAAGCCACATATGCACATGTCTTACCTACTTTGGAGGGAAAACTACAATGGGACAAAGTGGACCCTGGATTCAAGCTTTGCACTCCAATTCTAAAGAGAGCAACAGGTAGACCGAGGAAGAGTCGAATAAGACCTCGTAGCGAAGGAGATGGACTTGGAGCGAGGAGGCGTAAGTGCACGAGGTGTGGTGGTTCTGGACATTTTGCTAAGTATTGTGATAATGCAGTAGATCCAGCATTCAGAGAGAGTTTTGATGAAAATGTTGGTCCAAATGAGGATCAAAATGTGGATCCAAATGAGGATCAAAACATGGATCCAAATGAGGATGAAATTGTGGATCCAAATGAGGCTCCAAATGATGATCCAAATGAGGCTCCAAATGATGGTGGCCAACCATCTGTGGTTGCGAGTTCAGCTAGGTATGTAACTCTTGCCAATACTAGTGTGGATCACTTGACATGATCTAACTACCCTTTATTTATGTTTTGTATAGCTCCGTGGTAATTTTGAAGAACAAGGTTAAGGTACCGACAACGTAACCAAGAGGAGAAGAGAAGAAACATTGAGCATAAGAATCACAAGGATCAAAGTGGAGGCAAGAAGCACAAGGATCACACGGAGCAAAGTGGAGGCAAGAAGCACAAGGATAACAAGGAGCAAAGTGGATGCAAGAAGCACAAGGATCACAAGGAGCAAAGTGGAGGCAATAAGCACAAGGATCAAAATGAAGCCCCGATGCTTTGTAGAACTATGATGTTGGACCTATGAAACTAGAAGTAATGATGTTGTATTTCTATTGAATGATGTTGGACTTATGCATGTTAGAACTATGTTTGAATGATGTTGGACCTATGTTAGAACTATGGTTGAATGCTCTCCAAATGTGTACGGAAATTAAAATTTAACCCAAAAATCAAATTTAAACCTTAACTTCAAATTTGGCATGCTATTTGGATGTTGTAGTACTTTCCAAATGATGGTAAACTTGTTTGTTCTAACTTGGTCTTCAATCCAATCCCTTTTGCGAAGTAAACTCACATTCATGAAAAATGTGCTAAAAAGAGCTCCAAAGGTAGGGTAAACGGTCTTATTTCTAAGCAAGGTTTTTTTCGACCTTGTCTAAATCAACCAAATAACTTTCCTACACATCTATTCTACATATATAGACTATGTGTGCAGTTTTTTTTGAATTTGTTATGCTCATTTGAATTTTGGCCAAACCCTAAATTTTACCAACATTTAAACAAGTTTGTCAAATGAAAATAAAAACTAAGCCTGGATCCTTCTTAGTCAATCCAAAATGAAGCTTTTCAAAGCATTGAAACTTTGTCAAACTCCAAACACTAAACCACTTTATCTTCACCCTTAACTTCATACGAGAGAGTTTGAGATATCACATTATATACATGATTTTTTCGTTTAAATGTATATATACCTTATTTAACAACTTGAATAATTAGTATATGACATAAGAAGACTATGTGCGCATATTTTTCATTTTTTGATTTTTTTGAATTTGTTATGCTCATTTGAATTTTGGTGAAACCCTAACTTTGAACAACATTTAAACAAGTTTGTCAGATGAAAATGAAAAACTAAGCCTGGATTCTTCTTAGTCACTCCAAAATGAAGCTTTTCAAAGCATTGAAACTTTATCAAACTTCAAACCCTAAATCGCTTCTCTTCATCCTTGACTTCATACGGCAGAGTTTGAGATATCACATTATGTACATGAATTTTTTGTTTAAATGAATTTAGACCTTATTTATCAACTTGAATAGTTAGTATATGATATAAGAAGACTATGTGTGCAGGTTTTTCATTTTTTGGCAAATTTGGCATGCTATTTGGATGTTGCAATACTTTCCAAACTATGGAGAACTTGTTTGTTCTAACTTGGTCATCATTCCAAGCCCTTTTGCAAAGTAATCTCACATTCATGAAAAATGTGCTAAAAAAGAGCTTCAATGGTAGGGTAAACGACCTCATTTCTAAGCAAGTTTTTTTGACCTTGTCTAAATCAGCCAAATAACTTTCCTACACATCTATTCTATATATAGACTATGTGCGCATGTTTTTCATTTTTTTGAATTTGTTATGCTCATTTAAATTTTGGTCAAATCCTAACTTTGACCAACATTTAAACAAGTTTGTCAAATGAAAATGAAAAACTAAGCCTGGATCCTTCTTAGTCACTCCAAAATGAAGCGTTTCAAAGCTTTAAAACTTTATCAAACTCCAAACCCTAAACCACTTCTATTCACTCTTGACTTCATACGATAGAGTTTGGGATATCACATCATATACATGAATTTTTTGTTTAAATGTATGTAGACCATGTTTATCAACTTGAATAGTCAGTATATGATATAAGAAGACTAAGTGCGTAGATTTTGATTTTTTGATTTTTTTGAATTTGTTATGCTCATTTGTATTTTGGTCAAACCCTAACTTTGACCAACATTTAAACAAGTTTGTCAAATGAAAAACTAAGCATGGGTCCTTCTTAGTCACTCCAAAATGAAGCTTTTCAAAGCTTTGAAACTTTGTCAAACTCTAAACCCTAAACCACTTCTCTTCACCATTGACTTCATATGCCAGAGTTTGAGATATCACATTATATACATGAATTTTCATTTAAATGTATGTAGACCTTGTTTATCAACTTGAGTAGTTAGTATATGACATAAAAAGAGTATCTGCGTAGGTTTTTTTTTGATTTTTTGATTTTTTATACTCATTTGAATTTTGGTCAAACCCTAATTTTGACCAACATTTAAAAAGTTTGTCAAATAAAAATGAAAAACTAATCCCGAATCCGTCTTAGTCACTCCAAAATGAATCTTTTCAAATCTTTGAAACTTTGTCAAACTCCAAAACCTAAACCACTTCTCTTCACCCTTGACTTTATACGACAGAGTTCGAGATATCACATTATATACATGAATGTTTCGTTAAATGTATGTAGACCTTGTTTATCAACTTGAATAGTTAGTATATGACATAAGAAGACTATGTGTGTAGGTTTTTCATTTTTTTTTGATTTTTTGAATTTTTATGCTCATTTGAATTTTGGTCAAACCCTAACTTTAACCAACATTTAAACAAGTTTGTCAAATAAAAATGAAAAACTAAGCCTGAATCCTTCTCAGTCACTCCAAAATGAAGCTTTTCAAATCTTTGAAACTTTGTCGAACTCCAAAACCTAAACCACTTCTCTTCACCCTTGACTTTATACGACAGAGTTTGAGATATCACATTATATACATGAATGTTTCATTTAAATGTATGTAGACCTTGTTTATCAACTTGAATAATTAGTATATGACATAAGAAGACTATGTGCGTAGGTTTTTCATTTTTCTTAATTTTTTCAATTTTTATGCTCATTTGAATTTGGGTGAAACCCTAACTTTGACGAACATTTTAACAAGTTTGTCAAATAAAAATGAAAAACTAAGCCTGAATCCTTCGTAGTCACTCCAAAATGAAGCTTTTCAAATCTTTGAAACTTTGTCAAACTCCAAAACCTAAACCACTTCTCTTCTCCTTGACTTTATACGACAGAGTTTGAGATATCACATTATATACATGAATGTTTCGTTTAAATGTATGTAGACCTTGTTTATCAACTTGAATAGTATATGACATAAGAAGACTATGTGCGCAAGTTTTTCATTTTTTGATTTTTTTTGAATTTGTTATGCTCATTTGAATTTTGGTCAAACCCTAACTTTGACCAATATTTAAACAAGTTTGTCAAATGAAAATGAAAAACTAAGCCTAGATCCTTCTTAGTCACTCCAAAATAAAGCTTTTCAAAGCTTTGAAACTTTGTCAAACTCCAAACCCTAAACCACTTGTCTTCACCCTTGACTTCATATGGAAGAGTTTGAGATATCACATAATGATACATGAATTTTTGGTTTAAATGTATGTAGACCGTGTTTATCAAATTGAAACGTTAGTATATGACATAGAAGACTATGTGCGCATGTTTTTCATTTTTTAATTTTTTCTGAATTTTCTATGCTTATTTCAGTATTGGTCAAACCCTAGTCAACTTCACTTCCAAACCCTAAACGATCTAACCCTAGCACTACAAATGACCATTGGTGTAACCCTAGCACTGAATTATAGTCGTCCGATCATTCTTCTAGAAGGAATCTGTGGGTAGGCTCTGAGCGATCCGCGAGAAGCTCATTCGGCGATCTGATTGGCTGGACTTGTTTTTTTTCAGCATGAACGGGGGTTCCGAGAAGGCACGCTAGGTGGACCGACGATCCATGTCATAGTCCGGGATCGTGTCCGTTGTGCAATGCGCCCGTCTCAGCCTTTCCAAGGCATGCGCGAGAAATGACGACATCACCATGCATGCGCTCCTCGCCGCAGTGATTCGTCGCACCAGAGACATTATGCTCGATTCAGATGCACGCGAAGCGACGACGTTCGCATCCATGCGTGCCTCGCTGCAGTGACACATTGATTCAGATGGGCTCCTCGCCATAGTGAATCAGGTACACATGCTTCGCCTCCTTGTTTCATATGCACGCCACGCATACACACTCGCCCCCTCGTTTCATTGGCAACCCTACCCCTAACCCCTTGTTTCTAGCCTACTTATACGCCTCTCTTCCTCTCCCACACACCACCCAAGCCAGATCAAAAGTGTCCACTTCAAACACCAAGCGAGCCCTCCATCCTCTCCGAGAACCCCAAGATGCAGTATTACGGATCGACCTTCCGCCGGCCGCCTACCATGCCGGAGCTATGCTACCCGGCGGGTGTCATCGTGGAGAGCATGCTTCGTGTGTTGGCGCAGTCTAGGTGGAGGAGGTGTATCAAGCTCGCCCGCGCCTTCCTGACCACCGACTTTGCCCACCTCCCACCAGGCTCACCGGTGATGTTTCGCCTCGACGAAGTTCATGATGGCGTCGCCCTCAAGTTTCTCACGGTCACCTTCACCAACCCATTCGATGCGTACACACTCCTCGACCAAGTATTTTGGTGCGGCTGCGAGTCAATATCCTTCACGACGTACAACATCTTCACAAATTACGAGTCCATCTTCCCTACCGCAACCGAGATGCACTGCCTCCCCTACGAGGAGTGAAGTTGAAGACGGCGGTGGTGAAGGGGCGCGACCAAGGTGGAATAAATTTCAAGATGAAGATGTTTGTGAAGCAATCCCGTAGTGAAATTGTTCGTCAAGCTTGTCATGTTTCTTTAGGTTTATCGTGTTTATTTTGTTTCCCGTGTTTTTCTATGTCGTTCCGTGTCGTGTCCCTAGACTTATCTATGTAACTACGGTGATACTCGTTTGCATCCTTATTTATCTAATCTAAGTCATTATGTGTGTTCAAAAGTGTTTGTGTCCAAATGACTTTAGTGTTTCGTGTACCACATTGTTTTAAGAAACCAAGAAAAGTTAAATAAAAAAGCAAATTCAATATAGAAAGCTAATTTTTTTACTTTGTAAATTTCATACTTCCTCGCTCCACTAAGGCAAGACTTTTAGGTCTTTAAAAAAGTATTGTTATCTAATATAATTTTAGTGTTTAGATTCGTTCATTTTTATCCATATCTAGTCCATTTTAAAATATCTAGCATATACATAGGGCCAAAAATACAAGTGGGGCTGAATATTGAATTGTTTTCTATCTACAACCCGGTTTTCAAAACAAGGAAATGTTATATAGACGAGCACATGTTTTTTATTTTCCGGAGTGTGTTGAACTTCATTCCCAAAGATCATTAATGTGTGTTGGAAAATGTTCGTACCTAAAGATCATTTATGTGTGTTGAAAAATGTTCGTGCCCAAATATCAATTATGTGTGCCCAAAGTACAAACATGCATTTTTAAACTCTAAACCAAGTCATGCAGTAACTATAGATAGCTTTATTCCCTTTCCTTCTCAATATCTTCCCATCCGTCCCACTGGTTACCCGCGTAGCCCTTCATGCCACCAACCCACGCGGTCTTTAGTTCGAGTCCCATCCATACCCCACCATTTTTGTTCATTTTCCATCCTTCTCATTTTCCCATAAAAACTAACAAAATGGGCCTAATTGGATGGATTTGGACCATTACTCAAGACGACACTAGGCTCTCAGCTCTGAGGTAGCACACGGCGAAACCTTTTTTATGGAAAGGCAGAGAACAACTGCATTTCATTGATCAAAGTTTCTGAATTTCTCATTTCTTTCAACTTTTTTCATACAATTTCAAGCTTACAAATTCCTCCCATATTCATGCCTTTCCATACAATTTCAACATTACACCTAGTGTGATTAGCATACCTACAAGAAATGCCCAAATGTAATTGCACATTTGTGATTTATCTTCAAGCTTCCTAATCTTCTAGTTTAACTTCTTTAGCTCAACAACTACCTCTCTATCAATGCGTGCTCCGCCCTCCATCTCTTCTACCGGAGCTCACGGTGCAACCGCTGCCTTCTGTGGCGGGATATGCAACCATTCTTCGTGATCTTCTAGTAGTTCATTCATCAGCTTATGGGCCATATCATCGAGACAAAGGAAGAAATATTTTAACTACATGAACGAAAATAGATCAACCGTATTGCTTAAGGATCCCGACCATGAAAATAATGAAATTGCCCCGATCATGCGGTGACCCAGCATATCACTTCATATGTAGTACACTATAGTCGTTGACATGACACCCACAGAACACTGTTCCGTAAATATCACATCCCTTAGAGTGGTACAACAGAAACATTGCGGGTCCAAATTAGAAACATACACACTTCATTATTATTACAATACCAGAAGTTCGAGACTTCAAAAGGTTCAAACTTACAAACCAAATAACTTATCTCATAAGTTCAGCGGAAGAATGAAAAACACAATGGTAAATAAGACGTGAGCTCAACAGCTTATTCTATAGAGTTCGGGCTGCTCGGCTCAACCTAGGTAACTAGAGTACGGCCTGACAACTACTCTGACTCATTGTCTTTAGATCCATATTGTATCCTGTAGTCCACTCCTTCCATTCCACCGGATAGGTCCGGCCCTTCATAGTAGACGTCGTTCTGGACCTCCGTAGCATACACCTAGTCATCCTTCTGGCCCTCAAAGTCTAGCAAGGGGTTCAAAGGAAAGGGTGAGTAACAACGTTACCCAGCAAATTCACTATATGCAAGGTGGGAATTTTGATGCTCTATCTACCACCTCGGACGATACGTCCTTGGTACTATGCAGTTTTGGTAAACATTTCTTCAAAGATTGATTTTAATTATCAAAACTATGCCCATCAGCCTTCACAGGTTGACCAGAACTTTATGGAGTTCCTTTCCTGCCGTGTTCATAGCACCTTCCCGAAACAGGGAGTAACATGTCACAATTCTTACACTATGCAGAGGTGCATTGCTTTACCCTTAAGAGACCAACTCCTTGTTGCACAACCGGGCGTACTTTCCCGTCCACATTTCCATGAAGTGGGGCCCAGTAGATGATCCAAGCCAATCATTGCCCCCTTCGCGACCCCGCATGTCCCCTTGGTGTACGCCATGCCCACATCTTGAATTACGGCAATGGTTAGTACAGACCGTCAGATGCCAGAACTATCGTGGGACGTTGAGGGCTCCCACCCATATGTTGCATATCCTCTATGAATTACCAATAAATGCACGATATGAGGATAACAACCACGACCTGGCCATCCGGATTCATGCGAGAGGAAGAATATACAGCTGACTTCTCCGTCCCATTCCAAATCTTATGGTTAACGCGTAAAATACGATGCTAGAATCACTGATGTCATGGGTTATTAAGTCCTAGTTGTTTTGCAATTGAAATCTTAGATTCCCCTGCAATTCTTAGTATTTATCATCACTTAGGATGATAATAGCATTTCATTTGTTTGAGAAAATACTTATTTTCTATCTCCTTTAGAACATAGGTGATAACACACAATTTTCAAATACTTTCATAAAGACTCTTCGAAGGACATGAGCAAGTGATGAACTTGCCTTGTGACTGCAAGGTAGTGAAGTCGGATGCTTCCACCTGACCTTGAGCTCCGGTTTCTACAGAGAACCATTATTGCTCGGTAAGGACAATATTTAAAGAAGGAATATGCAATGCATAGTAATGTCATGCAATGGTTTATTATTTGCCTATTTGGGTGTTTTACCCTCTTAGTAAAAGTTTGCTATTTTCTTTAATTAAAAGAAAAGTATTACTTAAAATCTTTGAAATCTTCATAAATATTATATTTAGTTTTTTATAATGACTAGTATTATTTTAAGAGTTTAAAATTGAATTTATTTATTTTTTAACTCTTTTAAACATTTAACTAAAATTCCTTTAAGGAAATAAGACATTATTTTTTATCACACTTAATTTACTTTTCAAAAATACAAACTAGCATTTTTCTATAATAGCACTCCCTTTTAGAATTGTAAAAGTGAGTTTTATTCAATTTTATGTGTTTGGTATATTTTTATAAAATTCCAAAGGAATATATACCTTAGTAATAATAATTTTAAATTTAATTACCTAAAATTCCATTTGTTATTTTTCTTGAATAGAGGACATTTCTATGAGTCCATTGATATTTTATTTATATTTTTAGGATTTTTATTTTATTTCTTAGAACCATTTAAGTCCTAGGGGTATTTTGGTCATTTGACAATTTAATTAGGCTTTTCCTTTTAAACTGGACCTAGCCCATTGGGCTGGCCCTGCCCTGACTCGGCCCATCTAGGCTGGTCAAACCCCTCTACCTCGAGCGACCCAGTATCACTCGATTTCTCCCATTCTCTCTCTTGTTCACCTTTTGTTTCGTCCCGTAGAGCCACCACGATGTCGACGCTATCGCCGCTCAATTCCTGCCTCCCTGGGCTACTCCGGCCGCCGCCGTGGTGTGTGGAGAGGTAGCCGATGCTGCTCCGCCATCTAGTCCTGTTCGATTCGTCTGTAGGCCCCTCTTCCATCTAGGCTGACTCCACCTCGAACCCTAGGGTTTGGGGGTTGCTAGCGATGTGGAGTTTCGTCGCCCCGGTGGTGTTGTGCTGGGCTTCTAGAGGTCTTGTGGTGCCGCCGCTGCTTCCCGTGTGGCTGTGGCCACCGTGCCATGGCTTGGCGCGGGTTGCAGCGCCCTCGGGTGCTCCCCATGCCTCCGTGTGCGCTCGCCGGTTATTCTGCTTCCTCTTCTAAGTTCAGCAAGGACCACAGGTGAGTTCCTCTCCTCTCCCTGTCTTATTCTCTGGCTTACCTTGCTGCTGAGTGCTTGCAATGTAGGAACCCTAATTATGTCTGTCCACGGCACTAGGGTTCATCCCTTTGTGCTAGGGTTCATCCCTTGATACCATGTTCATCTAAGGTGGTTTCCTACTAAATTTAGTTGTGTAGGGTTCACTACTATACTGTGGTTCTTGGTGTTAACAGAAATTTCTCTCTGTAAGCTTTTAACTGAACTTTTATTCATTGTCCTGTCTCGGATTGGTGACATCATGGCTATGATCTAGATTGAGATTAATTCTCTGGTTCTTGTTGATATGCCTTGGTATGAAAGAATTGGAGTTGGATGTCTAATCCAATTGCCCTCTGATAATTGCATATGATAGAATACATAGGTGTCAAATATGATTCCTAATTGTTATGTTAGGAAAACTATTAAGTGTTCTTTTGAAAACATTGGATTATAGAATCCCTGGTAGAACTGCTTGGTTAGGATGGCCCTTGTGACACCTTCATTTGAATGGTACACATGTTTCATCCAAATACTGGACTGTTTTCTATTTGTGTTCTATTGTGCCTGAGAGTTGCAGAACATTCTATTGGATACATTAGCCTGTGATACTCTAGAATTTCAGAAATCCTATGATGTTGGTCTGAGGCAAAGCTATGGAAAAATAGCTATTTTCACCTACTGCTTCCTATCTCACATATCCTATGATGGATAATCCCTAAGTATGATTCCTATAGTGTTTAGGAAAATGATTTGATAGGTTGTTGTAAGAATAGTAGAGTGGATCCTTACTGTTTAAGATGAAGTTTAAAGATATATCATTTCTGAGGTGCTACCATCCATAGGATGTGCCCAGAAATGTTTATTCAAGGTTGCCTGTGTATATAGTTAGGAAACTAGAGATTTCTATCCAAGATCAGTGATGCAAAGGCTGAGATCTTGGTAGTAACTTGTAAAGATTTATTACTGCCTTTTTATCTTTCTTCTAGGATGGATATACACCTCACTTGGGTGTTTTTCTGAGAAGATCATATAAAACAACACATGCTCTATTTAATCTATGATTATTTGATCATGTGATGGTTTTATGTGTACTCACCACACTACTTGATGGCTGGTGAGGTTGTGGTGTTGCTTGCTGGCTTGATCTTATTAACCTGTGCTTGCTGGCTTGATCTGGCTCTGCACCTCATGGTGCTGCTCCTGTGATCTTGTACTTGGCCTTGCTATCCACCTGCTCTACCCCCTCCTTATGTTACCATCTTGTGGTGAACTGGTGGTTGATTTGGTAAACTGGCTGGTGGATTTGTTAAGGTTTTGGCAAGCTCAATGAGCTCTGAGTGTGTGCTTGAGAAGGCAAAGTGATTCCCTGTAACTATGCTTCGAATGGGTGCTCTGTTTGAGTGCTTGTACTGCTGCTGCTGTGTTGACAGCACGCTCCATGCATTTTGGTGACTAAGCTGTCTAGCTATGTAGTCTGGTTGTGTGGCCTGGCTGTGGATCAGATCAAGTGAAATAATCTTCACATGTTACCCTTTTACTAGTTACTATCCTGGTGAAACTTGCCCCTCTTTTCATTACTCTGTGATGTAATATGAACAGTGCACTTCACTGTTCACCAATGAGAGTAAAACTAACTAACTAACCTTTTATTTTTCTTTTAGTTGTTTTATCTTATTTGCAGGAACAAGATCTAGATACTCAAGACTTAGTATAGGAATAGATAAGTAGTATAGATTGTAGCTGTAACCTTCTTTTTATTCTTTTTGTAAAGGATCTTGTAAAGATATTATTATAAGTTTATGAAGTTTTATTTCTTTAGCTTCCATTCTCTGTAATATTCTGTTTTTGATGTATTTATCACCCTTTGTAATATTAGTATGGAATAAAGAAATAAGAATTCATTTCTTATTTATTTTTCCTTGTCTTTAATCCTTATTGCTATTTCATATATCTATAATATAATCAAACAATGTTAATAAAGTATTTTGGAAAATAATTTAATATCACTAACTTCTAATTTTTAAATTGATTTAAATTTCAAACTTGAATTCAAAATAACTTCCCCGAGGACTCAAAAAATCCTAAAGATCATGTCAAAATTCATAGCAGTCACTATAAAGAGCTATTCCTACCTCTAGTTAGTGAAAGGAACTCTGATCTCTTTAGGTTTTTGTTTGGCAAAAAATTTACCCTGTTTTCTACAAATGCATGCATGCACAAACTTAGATTCCTATTTTTACCCTTCGTTGGATCCTAATGCTGGGGTGTTACAGACTTCCCCCCTTAAATTAAACTTTGTCCCGAAGTTTGTGGATGAGTACCTGAATAGTTCTGGATATGCTTCTCTTAAGTCATCCCGTTTCTCCCATGTGGCTTCTCGCTCTGGGTGATGTTCCCATTGTACCTTGCAGTACTTGATTGCCCTGTTTCTCAATCTTTTTCAGCTCTCCTCTAGAATTTTACAGGGTTTCTCTACATAAGTAAAATTTGATTGTAGCTTGATCTCTTGATGCGTGATAGCATCATCTAGAACTTTAAGACATTTCCAGAGTTGTGATACATGGAAAACATTGTGAATCTGGGCTAGCCTTTTTGGTAACTCAAGAGCATAAGCTATTGTTCTATTCTGACTTAGTATCTTGAATGTTCCAATATATCTTGGGCTTAGTTTTCCTTTGACTCCGAATCTCTTCACTCCCTTCATCAGACTTACTTTGAAATATACCATATCCCCCACTTCTAGAAGCCATGATCTTTGACTTTGATCAGCATAACTCTTCTATCGACTCTGAGCTATCTTCAATCAATCTCTGATAATATTGATGATATCTTCCTTTTCCTTGATATAGTCTGGTGCAAATTCCTTGCTACTACCAGGTTCATACCAACATATAGGTGATCTACACTTTCTCCCGTATAATACTTGGTATGGTGCTGCCTTCAGACTACTTTGATAGATATTGTTGTAGGAAAATTCTGCCAACGATAGATGATCTTCCCACGAACCTCCAAAATCTAATGCACAAGCTCTAAGCATGTCTTCCAAGATTTGATTGGTTCTTTCTGTCTGGCCTCTAGTTTCTGGATGATAGGCTGTGCTAAAATCCAACTTTGAGCCAAGTGCTTCATGTAATTGTTTCCAAAATGCTGACGTTAATACAGATCCTCGGTCTGATATAATTTTCTTGGGTACCCTGTGCTTACTCACAATATCTTTGATATAGATTTCCACTAATTTTTCGGCATTAGCCTTTTGGTTTACTGGAATAAAATGCGCACTTTTTGTGAATCTATCCACAATCACCCATATCATATCCTTCCGCTTCGGTGTCATGGGTAACCCTGTGATAAAATCCATACCAATTTCTTCCCACTTCCATTCTGGAATTTCCAGAGGTTGTAATGGTCCTACTGGACTTTGATGTTCTGCTTTTACCCTTTGGCAGGTATGGCATTCAGATACATACTTTGCAATATCTCTTTTCATATTTTTCCACCAAAATAATTCTTTTAAATCCATGTACATCTTTGTACTTCCAGGATGTATATAATATGGTGTTTCATGGGCTTCCCGAAGTATCACCTCTCGAATTTCTGGCACATCTGGTACACAAAGACGGTTTTGAAACCATAAAGACCCATAATCTCCTAGGTGAAAAGTTGGTGTTTGACCTTGAGAGATTCTTCGAACTTCTTCAGCAATGAAAGGGTCTTCACATTGATGTCTAAAAATTTCATTCCGAAGATCACTACTCCGCTCTTCAACTACTCTCATGGGAGCTAGTCTTCCAAGAACTGATGTACTTATAAATTGTATTTCCAACGTTTCCAAATCCATCTACAGTTCTTTTGCAAGTTCTCTATTAATAGGTTGCGTATCTCTGCTTTTCCGACTTAAAGCATCTGCCACAAAATTTTCTTTTCCAGGGATATAATTGATTGCTAGATCTTAATCCTTAATTAACTCCAACCAACACTTCTGTTTCATTCAATTACTTTTGAGTGAAGAAATATTTGAGACTTTTGTGGTCAGTGTATAACTCACACCTTACCCCATAGAGAAAATGCCTCCATCCTTTTAAAGCAAAGACTACTGCTGCTAACTCTAAATCATGAGTTGGATAATTCACTTCATGTGGTTTTAGTTGTCTAGATCCATAAGCAATTACCTTACGATCTTGCATAAGCACACAACCTAATCCTTCCTTAGATGCATCACAATATACTGTGTAATCTTTTCCTGTTTCTGGAACTGCTAGGATTGGTGCGGTGGTTAATCTAGTTTTCAACTCCTGAAAACTCGCTTTGCACTTCTCATCCCATATGAATGGTGTATTCTTTCTTAACAATTTGGTCATTGGTCCAGCTATCTTGGAAAAACCAATCTCCGATAATAACTGGCCATGCCTAAGAAACCTCGGATTTGCTTCACATTGGTTGGTGCCTTCCATTCCAGCACTGATTGAACTTTGGACGGATTTACGACAATTCCATCCTTACTGATCACATGACCAAGAAACTCTACTTCATCCAACCAGAATTCACACTTGCTGAACTTAGCATAAAGCTTATGTTCTCTTAGGGTTTGCAATGCTATTCTCAAATGCTCTACATGCTCTTCTTTATCCTTAGAGTATATCAAAATATCGTCAATGAATACTATGACAAACTTGTCCAGGTACGGCATGAAGATTTTGTTCATCAAATTCATGAATATTGCTGGTGCATTGGTCAAACCAAAAGGTACGACGAGATACTCATGATGTCCATACCTTGACACAAATGCTGTTTTAGGAACATCTTCATGTTTAATTTTTATCTTATGGTATCCTGATCTTAGATCAATCTTGGAAAATACTCCAGCTCCCTTGACTTGGTCAAATAGATCTGGAATTCTTGGTAATGGGTACTTGTTCTTGATGGTAACATTGTATAGATTTATGTAATCACCACACATTCTTCCTCCTCCATCTCTTTTATCCACAAAAATTACCGGAGTTCCCCACGAGGATATACTTTCCTGAATAAATCCTTTTTTGGCTAACTCATCAATTTGCTCCTTAAGCTCTTTTAATTCTTTTGGTCCCATCTTATACGATCCTTGGGCTATTGGTGTTGTACCAGGTATCAGGTCAATGGTGAACTCTATTTCACGATCAGGTGGCATTCCTGGTAACTCTGCTGGAAACATCTTGAAATTCCTTCACTACAGGAATATCTTCCAATTTGACCTCCTTCATTGAGTTCAACTGCAGATCCACCATGATATGGCTATGTTTATCTGCCTGATAGACTATCCTTCCTCCACTTGGATACTTGATTGAAATGGTTTTCTCCTCACAGTTGATCTGAGCTCCATAGTCCGTCATCCAATCCATTCCCAACACTACTGCTATTCCCCTTAATGGAATCACATAAAGATCCGCATAATAGGTTTGACCATAGATTGAGATAACTTGGTTTAATTTAATGTTTCAAACTACCATGATCCCTCCGGCGGTAACTACGGTCATAGGTTTTTCTAATGGTGCCCTTCTAATCCCGAACTTATCACAAAATTGCTCAGATATAAATGAAGTAGTTGCACCGGTATCAAATAGAACTTTTACAGGATTTGTGAGAATATTGAGCGTGCCTATCACCGCCTGATCCGAGTTATCCACCTCCTCCAAGGTTGCGCAATTCAGCTTTCCAGTAGGCCTACCTCTCTTGCCATTGTCATTTTTGCCATAACTTCCACCTCTGTTAGGATGTCCACCTCCGCCTCTTGCTTGACCATCGCCTATTGTAGGCCAACCACCTGGTGGTTTGCTTGGGTAATCAGGCTTAATGTGCCCCTTCTGACCACAACCATAACATATGATTACTGGCTTCTTACATTCCCTTTGGAAATGCCTTGGAATACCACAATTGTTGCATATAATATTCCTCCTGGGGTTGGACTGACTTCCACTACTATTCTTGTTAGTATTGTTGTTGTTGTTGAAGGGTCAATTCCTGGGTTTGAACTCCAAATTGGGTTTAGGCTTACTTCCTTGAATCCTCTTAGTTTCCTTCTTGGCTCTCTTCCTTCGGTCCTCTTGGACATTCTTATAATCATCCTCAAATGTGATTGCTGCATCCAGTAACTATTGAGAAGTTGCTTTATTGGCCAGACTCAGTTGCATATTCACAAATGGATTTAAACCACATAGGAGTGAATCCGCTGTAACTGATAGAATCTTGTACGAGAGACCGGCAAATAAATAAGGAAACCCACTTAAAACGCTTTTTAAGTAGAAGCTGAGCCATTACCTGCTAGCATATCTCCCCACCAGGACTCCCCCCAAAGCAAAGCGAAACCCGTTCTTTAATTCAATACCTAGAGACGCTCCAGTCCAAGTTGAGGCGAACTCTCATACGAGCTCCCGGCGGTTCATTCATTTGGCCATAGACTAGAGCTACCTTTGATTCCTCAATATTTTTTCATTAATTACTCCGAATTCCTTCATTTCCATATAAAGATCATTTCGTTCAGCCTTTTCCACAGCTTGGGATGTTAGGCTATCCAATCCTTGGCTGACCTTGATAATTTCTTTCTCCGTGGTCCGCAGGAGCTGCTTAAAATCTGCGATTTTTTCGCTCTGTCTATATTAAGTATGACGGTTCTGCCGCTACTAATGTGCTTTAGACTTTGGTTTGGCGATATCGAATAGAGCAGTCTCGGGTCAAATCTACCAATTAGCTCAGGTCAAATCTACCAATTAAGTAGCCGGCCGAGGAAGCGGGAGCAATAAAACCAAGAATCTCTTTCTTTTCTTTCCAAATACTTTATTAAGTTAAGGGGCAAAGAGAAGCGCTTTAGCTACTGAGAAAGCGAATGGTCAGGTAACTTGCCTGGGGGGAAAGTGACATCCAGCACGGGTCCAATAATTTGATTGATACGACCTGCACTTTTTTCGTCAATTGTGGAAACCCCGGGACGAGAAGTAGTCAACAGGCATCTATCTCTTCCCAGCTTCTATCACTGGATGAACTTGATACGAGTTCGCTCTAGGGCAGAGCTCCTCTATACTTGATTTTATTGATTCTTTGCCGATTCAAATCCATAAGTTCCGCCCTAAGGTGACCGATCTTTTTGATTCTTTCTCAACTGCCTAGTATGTTGTTTCAAGAACACTGGACTGTAACTCTCTTGGCGAGAGAAGAGGAGGACTTATAAGCAGCTTTCCTCCCCAACCACCTAGGGTTGCTCTGAGGTAACCGCTCGTCTTGATGCTGGCAGTCCAGAAGGCAAAGAGTTAGGGCGTTAGCGGGTAGTATTTTGGAATGCTGATGTATTTGATTGATAAACCATTGAGTCGTAAATGACCTATTTAGTGAGGCTGCCACTTTAGCTCCCTCAACACCAGGCGGGACAAGCAGCCCTATACCACGCGTAGCCCGTCTGTCCTTTTCTACTTAGTTGAACAGATCACTTCAGATAATCGTATAAAAATCAAGCAAGAAAACGGATGCGCTAACGCGCAACGGAGCTCTCGAAACCAATTCACTTGAGTGAGACAGAGGAGAGTGGAATTTCGTGTGGACTTTTGTCAAAGTATTTCGACAATATGAAACATTCAATCAATAAGACCTCCCATAATATGGAATAAGATCAAACATTTGGTTTGTCGTGTAGTGATCTATCATAGATCACAAGGCCACCGACTCCTCTTTTTATTCAATTATGAAATAACTCATTTTAATGGAGATTTATAGCATCATTCAAGTAAATGCAAATTGAGATCGTAGTTTCTTCCTCTTCTCCTCGGTGCTCACTTCATCCTCAGCATAACGAGATAGTTGACTAAACTCCCGGATGTACTTCATGACATTGGCATATCCCTATTGAAGCTCTTCAAACTCCCTACGCTTCAACTCCATCTCACTTTCTGGAACATGATACTCATGGAATCTTTGCTTAAACTCCTCCCAGGTATACTCCCTACCTGGAGGTTGCATTGCTAGGTGATTCTCCCACCAAGATGTTGCAGGTCCAGTTAAGAGATGTGTTGCATATCTCAACTTTTCCTCATCATTGCATCCTACAGTCTTCAACTTTTTCTCTATATCTGCTAGCCAATCCTCTGCATCCATTGGCTCAGGGGCTGATGCAAAAGGTAACGGCCTTGCATTTTGAAAGTCAGAAAGACTCACACCCTGTCCTTCAGGTTCCCTCTGATGTCCCACTCGATCCACTAATCCTTCCATGAACTTGTTCTGGGACTCTTGCATCATTTGCATGTATTGCATAAAGTTATGTTCCATCAACGGCCTCCTTGGTGGTGGTGGTAAATTTGCCTGCATTCTGGCGTCTTCATCCGCCTTTTCCTTAGTTTCGTGCTCCATGCGCTGCTGTCCAGTCTCGTCCTCTACACCCGTTTCCATAACCCCCCTAGTCCTGTAACATAAAGTGAACACTCATAATTACATTATGCATATGTGTTTTGAGCTCAACTTCATGCACAGAACTAGTCACACAATGGAAAAAATCCAAATAAGAACCAAATATGCATTTCACATATTATACATTAAAAACAAATAGTTTAGTACGACGTCATTACAAGCCCATACCATTTAGGTATTACAACTCATGTCGATACTATCCCACTTATTTATTTACATCCAGTGCTCAGACTCTAACTCCCGTATCACCATTGGGATACTCCTCCTCAAGGTCACGCTCTCTAGAAGCTGCGACGTTCATCATACACACCCGGAGTACAACGGTGCTGACGTGTAGTATGACGCACCGTCTGTGGAATGACTTGCCTCTTCGATGGACAATACTTAGTATCAGAAGTCTCTGGACTTGACACATCATCCAGCTGAAGTGCGTCCATACCTTCCAACTCATCTAAAGTATCCTTAGAATCATCCTCAGCACTATCTTCATCAATCATCTCCTGCATCCCAACTCTAGAGGAATCAACAGAATATTCCCCTTCCGGTGCTCCCCAAGTACTCTATTGGGTACGATAGTCCTCAGCTATGATTGGATAGTGCACATTATCTGGAGTAGGATAATGTTTTGGTTACTCAAACACCCTTTCTTGAGGATCTTCAGTTTAGATGCTAACTTCTCCCTTCGTTCAGGATTAGTTAAATCCTCTAACATGTCAATCTGATCTTCTAAAATAACCTCATGTGTCTTGTACAAAGACCCAACCATCAGTTGATACAGATCCATAAACTTAGAAGCTAGTTTTGGATGCTTCTTTACTAAAGTAAGATGATCTGGTTCTGGTTCCTCGTCTATAGAGTCACGAGGAATCACAGAATATGTGTTTCCAACTAACTCTTCTGCTTTGTGCTCCCAAACATTGGCTATCGCCTCCACAATAGCAACATGGTATGCTACTAGGTGACTTCTACCTTCACCCTGTAGGGGTTCCGCGCATGAAAACAATAATTTTTTACCCTATGCCCCTGAACCCCTGATGTTGCCAGGAACTATCTATTAGTAATACAGTAATGGGAGGGGCTTTTCACGAACTTACCCTTGAAGACAAAAAAGCATTGTCAATGCTCAGGAGAGCGTGGTTAATGTAGACGAGCCGAAGCCGACCTCAAGGTCGTGATGAAATCCTTGCGCTCCCTTGGCTCCAACGACTTGAGTGCCTCAAGTGCGAAACCTCGCGGGGAGTTACACATGTCCGATGCGTGACGATGACTCCCACTTCCCCGATCCAGCAGCAGTTGTGGAAGTAGAGCTCCTGGATCCGAATCCCGCAGCACGACGACACTCCGTGGTGAAGATGTCTCTCGTTCGCGCAGTCCGAACTTGGGACCACGGTCACGAGAGTGAGTGAGAGAGAGAGAATATCAATTGGAGGTCTTCCCAAAAGTGAGAAGACCTTTATTGAATATTGTGTGTATTTATCTGGCCAAATACCCCCACTATATATAAGGGAAAAGGAGGTACTACCTCCCTCAAAGTCCCGAGGTGGGACTAAAGGAGAGGAGGGGGAGGGGCAGCCGCCGGCTGACCCTAGTGGGCCCCGCACAGGGGGGGGGGGGTTGGCCCAGCCGGCCACCCCCTTGTCCCTTCTCCCTCTCTCCTTTCCCTAATGGGCCCTCTTCCTCCGGGAATTGGCCCATTAAGCCTTTTGACCTTTTAAATTGATTTTATCTTTATTAAATAATTATGAATAAATGATTAAATCATTATTTAACATTCATTCACATATTATTTCAATCTCCGTGGCTATGGAACACTTCCACCTCCACTCTGGACATCCTCCGGACATACCGAAACCCTTCCGGTTTTCTCTCTACTATTCTTCGACGATTCTACCGATCCTATAAACACTCTCTAAGCATCATCAAGCCCTTAAGCGTGATACCCCATGGTTTGGGAACACTCCAGACATGGTCGGGACACTCCCGCACCAATGATCGACAAAGGGACCTGGATGGCCATGTGACCCCTGTGCGTCCCATGAAGATCTTTCGTCGTTTGAACCGGGATAGTTGTGTATTATTCCCTTTGTCTCTTGATACTTGCATTGCTCGAGATCTGATAAATGACATGACCATGTCGTGTTCAATCTTGTTACCGAACAATGCTACTTGACTCGTTCCGACAAGTGATATCCCTATGATCAAATCACACGCTGCACAACTATTGGATATTACTTCTCTGAGTGGGCCCTTGAGTATCTTCCCGTCACATGGACGGACAAATCCCGCTCTTGACATATATTGCCTCTACGGTTTCCTCCGAGTACCTGAACATACCTTTATAACCACTGTATTACCAAGTGGCGCTTGATGCTATCTAAGCACCCTCGGGAGACAGTGATTGATATAGCCTCACGGTCTAAGGAATAGTCTACGAGGATCCATTTCTAATCATTGTACCTTGAACTTTGTGATATGATCAGGTCATGATGTTTAGGTTGGGTATTAGTTCATCATCTCATTCTCAGAAAGAGTTGACTCCATTTCCAACTAGCATAAATGCCACATGATCAAGAAACATGATCATCTGTTGACCAATGAACCAGTGACTAGAGTTTCACTAGGAACCCCTGGTTGTTTGTATATCACACGTGTAATGATGTTTCCACTCAATACAGTTATAGCATGATATAAAACTTAATCATAAACTATATGAAATATGATAATAGTCCTTATTACTATTTGTCTCTAGGGCATATTCCCAACAGTCTCCCACTTGCACTAGAGTACAAATACACTAGCTGCATTTGTTCTTAATCATTGGCACCATATATCCGGTACCCTGAACATGCTTGCTCATGGAAGAGGTTGAGTCTTGGGTCTGTACTTTACAGTCCCAAATCCTTTGCAACTTACTAATGTCACCTTGATTGACATTAATACTTTATCATCACATGATAACATCTGTGTGTATGCATTGTCGCTATGGCAGCAGAATGAGGCCTGATTCCAGGAGCCTACAGTGACTTTAGATCAACCTCGAGGGCTTTCTCATGGGCATTGTGCCCTAGGATACATCATTCTACGTTAAAAGCGAACTAGCCCCGCCATAACATTATACAACACTTTAGATGGTACCCTTATCTATTATTATAAATGTATTCATCGAAACACTAGTGCACTATGTGCAACTTTTGATGTTTTGTTCACCTCGCTTCCTACTTGACTTTAATCGGTATTTACAGGAGATTCCAACATATTCCCTTATAACATAACCCTTTATATTTTAAGATATGTCATCCTTTATGGACTTGGAAAATATGTCTACAGTTCTCTATTAGACACTGCGGACAAACTTAGCTCAACGTTCTGTGATTCGAACTTAATCACTTTTAAACGTTCCTTATTGGATCATATATTATGTTAAGTTATCATCATGGTTTTCTAAGATAGAACCTATGTCTCAACATAGTGGATGATGATCATCCTATTCTTTCTATCAACCATTGATGTTAAACTTAATACTATTCCTAACTTGAGTTATTAAGGACTACTTCCTTAATTAACTTCTATTCTGAAACCCTTTTCAGAATCCCTTAAGGAATACTACATAATATCATAATACACCTATTATCAACTTCTACACCTTATAAATAATTATTTATTGGTACTTGTGCTTTTATTCTTAACACACTTAAGAATCACTCCTATAAGCTCCCACTCAAAATATGTTCCTACCATATTTGGGTATGAGTTAGTACTCTTACTCAAATTATGTTCCTACATATTTGAATTTGAGACTTATATTGCTCCCACTCAAAAATATGTCATTCACATATTGTTTTAGGAAGACTTTCATAGCTCCCACTCAATTTCATGCAAATTGCATATCCACTCACTATTTTGAACAACTTCAAAATCCTCTGATCAAATATCAAAACTAGAGTTTTACTATGAGATACTAGTACTTTTACTAGTTTTAAATCCACTAGACATTCAGCACACTTGAATCAAATTCATTTGAATTCGTCCAATACTTGACAAATTGTGCTTTTATCATTCACCCCCTTTTCCACTATGGCTTTGCAGTCATTTGGGAAAATTCCAAGTAACCCCTTTTACTTGTGAGATTCAGCAACGAATTGCTTTCTAATCTCAAGGGAATTTTGCTTCTAGGATTTCTCATAATTCTAGTTTACCATTATTTCCTTAGTAGTTCGTAGGTATGTATATTCCAAGAATTATGACAAATGATTCACAAATGTCTCCATACAAGATATGGGTTACATTTTGAATCCTACTTCATGAAGTGAAAACACCAGTGGGGAAAACACAATGATCATTATCATTGATTATTTCCTTTGTGAAGAGAATCGTTTTGTCCGTAGTGCTTCTCAACACTCTGATGCAGGGATACGAATCCTCATCGTGTTTTTCACTATCTTCCATTTGCTTCATAATCGAGAAATATCACTAAAAGTGAGGTTTGTCAGGAATGCACCAAAATCCAAGCAATACAAGTTTTGCTTCTCTTTTGGTTTCAGCTATGGATTTTGTATTCAAAGTTTCCAATGAATACTCTATAAGGACTTATTCGCTATTGTTTTGGTTATATCGAATAACCCCAAAACTTTTACGAATTCAAGTGGTTCACTATATATTCTAATTGAGTGCTAACTATTTCTAACTAATGGTCTCTACATCTACACTACAATGATTTATTTGGTGCCATCTATTTACCCACTTTGATATCTAATATCATATTATGATGCTTTGCATTTTGACATTTCAAAACACTTTGCATCTCACAATTTATTTTATGCCATTCTTATAAAGTTGAATTTCATTACTATTGATCAAATCATAGTAATTAGATTCTTTTTTTCTTTATACCCTTTTTATTGATGAAACACTTTGATCATATCAAATAGTTTCATACTTATGTTTCATTTGGTAAACTTCTTTACACATTTAAACAATCATACAATGATAATTACCATTTTTCAAAACACAATACATCGAATATGTATTTACTTTTAACAATTCATTAAACACTTTGTATTCAAGTAATACACGGTGTTCAAGTTATTTTGCCAAACTTAGGCATGATTTATATGTGACAAGAAAACAAGTGTCTTTCACATATTATCAAATAACTTTGAATTTGAACAATGGTTTCATTCATTAATGAAATATCATTAAGTTGGGTATTTTAAGGCATTTCAATATTTTACAAATGTTCATGTATTATCAATTAGTTTCAAACAACAAGGATAATTCACATATAATCAAACACGATATGAACACGAATAGAAATAATTCACAAAAGTGGAACAACTGTTTGTTACAAACTAATATGAATAACCGTCTCACAAAGTGCGAGACACACCAAAGAAGTTCACAATCTTTTGATTACAATAATCATCCTTAAACATAAACTAAGTGATAAATGTTGAGGGAGAGTGTCGTTGGCCATCATCATTATGCTCGCCATCAACACGCAACGTCACCTCCTCTCCAGCAAGCACCTCTATGCAGAAGGACCTGTTTTCAGTAAAACAACACAAGTATCAAATATACTTAACACATCAAATGTGTTTGCAAGATTATAACATTTATAAAATTGTATATCAAATATATACCTTTGTCATTGATGACCTCAGCGACATCGGGTTCAACCATCACATTCCTGAGATGTGATACGAACCTGTGGAATTCCATTGATTCTGTGTCGCCTCTCATAATGCAAGTCCTGACTTGTGCTTGGTAGCTTGGTGGCAGTGACCGTAGCACAACGCCATTTGCAAAAGAGCCCGTCATCCAGCTATCCAGGAAGTATGCAGGCCTCATGTACGCATCATGCATGTGCTCCAAGTGGTCGTCAAGTGATGAGTTCTCCTCCATCTTAATGGAGAGGAAGTCTCCCATCAGCTCATGCTCCCATATGTGTGCTTGTTCCACGAAATGTGTCCTAAGCTGTACCATAGTTGCCCGAGGGTCAAGATTGCCCATGACTAGCCACAACTCATCCACAATCCCATAACACATCGTAACTGATATGAAGGTGGACATATCATGACGATAATAGCGGTCTTCCCGCTGCTCTGGGGTCTCTAGGTCAATGGGCTGATCCAAATCCATCTCGTCGAGTATGTAGTCGACCATGTCATTCTTGCTAAGGAGAACGTGGAGACGCACAACCCATATAGAGAAGTTTGATCCGTCTAACTTGAGCTTTTCTCCTTCTAATCAATTGTTAATAGGGAAGGTAATCTCGGGGAGAACCATTTTCTACATTTATAATTGCAAATAGAATTTAGACTAAGTTTATAATTAAATGAGTTAATAATAACTCCACTCAGAAACACTTATCCCCATAAGGGTTCCTAGTGATAACATGACACCTATCAGCCACATCTCCCCCGATCATCATGGCCATCAATGTGGGTTCAAGGGTGGACGCTAAACGTCGGTCACATCATTCATGCGACTCGTGCTCGATCTTTTGACCATCCGTGTTCCGAGGCCACGCTTCTATGGCGTGCTAGGCTCGCCAACTCAACCTTAGTGTATTCGCTATGCAACATGGCTTACACCCACTGTATGCGTACGTAGATATGTCTGACACCCACGCCTGTACCATGGATCGCCTCATACCGAAGAACTTTCTTGGTGGTGCACACTAAGGGGGAACACAATCATTGGTAATTTTAACAAGGATCATCTTATTAGGCTACCATCGAGTATCTAATACTAGCACACAATAAGATATACAAACAATAACATTGAATGTAAATGCGATGTGATATGGTCCTTCACGTTGTGATCTCCATCCGTCGTCACCGGATTCTGGCGCCAGGGTTCTGGCGCCGTAGACACCAGGGTACCGGTGTCTTTCCGGCGTGGTAGTTCATCACCTCTGTGACTATCTACTACTCTGTAACATAAGGTAATCACTTTACCTTTGCCACAACCATGTCACAAAGCAACGCCCCTTGCAAAACAAAGTTAGACGCCTCTACTTTATCTTTGCATGTTTTACGTGGCTGAATGGGCTTTCGCACAAGAACCGTTCTTACCTACGAACTTTCAGCACAACGCTGATCAAGTAGTTGTCTCTACTACACCCCTTTCGGGGCCCTCCGTTGCAAATGGCATACCAACTAATGCTAGAGAGACAGACACCCTCCTAAGCCACTTTATACGGTACAAGCCGTATGTCAAGCATGGACCAGTCTCGCAAATGAACGCGTAAAGTCGGTTGGGGGCCGCTTCATCAAGCATTACTGCGGTATGCACAAGTACACGTGGGAGGGTAACAACTAAAAGATCAACGCCCACACGCTACATCTCGTGTGTTCTACCCGTACTAGCATTACTACACATAGATCTAGCTCTGATACCACTGTAGGGGTTCCACACATGAAAACAATAATTTTTTACCCTACGCCCCTGAACCCCTGATGTTGCCAGGACCTATCTATTAGTAATACAGTAACATGAGGGGCTTTTCGTGAACTTACCCTTGAAGACCGAAAAGCATTGTCAACGCTCAGGAGAGCGTGGTTGATGTAGACGAGCCGAAGCCAACCTCAAGGTCGTGATGAAATCCTTGTGCTCCCTTGGCTCCAATGACTTGAGTGCCTCAAGTGCGACACCTCTCGGGGAGTTACACACGTCCGATGCCTGATGATGACTCCCGCTTCCCCAATCCAGCAGCAGTTGCTGAAGTAGAGCTCCTAGATCTGAATCTCGCAGCGCGACGGCGCTCCGCGGTGAAGATGTCTCTCGTTCGCGCAGTCCAAACTTGGGACCACGGTCACGAGAGAGAGAGAGAATATCAATTGGAGGTCTTCCCAAAAGTGAGAAGACCTTTATTGAATATTGTGTGTATTTATCTAGCCAAATACCCCCACTATATATAGGGGAAAAGGAGGTACTACCTCCCTCAAAGTCTCGGGGTGGGACTAAAGGAGAGGAGGGGGAGGGGCAGCCGCCTGCCGGCCCTAGTGGGCCCCACGCGAGGGGGCTTGGCCTAGCCGGCCACCCCCTTGTCCCTTGTCCCTTCTCCCTCTCTCCTTTCCCTAATGGGCCCTCTCCCCTCTTGGAATTGGCCCATTAAGCCTTTTGACCTTTTAAATTGATTTTCTCTTTATTAAATAATTACTAATAAATTATTAAATCATTATTTAACATTCATTCACATATTATTTCAATCTCCGTGGCTATGGAACACTTCCACCTCCACTTCGGACATCCTCTGGACTTACCGAAACCCTTTCGGTTTTCTCTCTACTATTCTTCGGTGATTCTACCGATCCTATAAACACTCTCCAAGCATCATCAAGCCCTTAAGCGTGATACTCCACGGTTCGGGAACACTCCAGACATGGTCGGGACACTCCCGCACTAATGATCGACAGAGGGACCTAGATGGCCATGTGACCCCTGTGCGTTCCACGAAGATCTTTTGTCGTTTGAACCGGGATAGTCATGTATTATTCCCTTTGTCTCTCAATACTTGCATTGACCGAGATCTGATCAATGACATCACCATGTCGTGTTCAATCTCGTTACCAAACAATGCTACTTGACTCGTTTCGACAAGTGATATCCCTGTGATCAAATCACACGCTGCGCAGCTATTGGATATTACTTCTTCGAGTGGGCCCTTGAGTATCTTCCCATCACATGGACGGACAAATCCCGCTCTTGACATATATTTCCTCTACGGTTTCCTCCGAGTACCTGAACACACCTTTATAACCACTATATTACCAAGTGGCGGTTGATGCTATCTAAGCACCCTCGGGAGATAGTGATTGATATAAGCCAATTCCACAATTCCATGATGTGGGGCCCAGTAGATGATCCAAGCCAATCACTGCCCCCTTCGCGACCCCGCATGTCCCCTTGGTGTACACCATGCCCACATCTTGAATTACGAAAATGGTTAGTACAGACCGTCAGATGCCAGAACTATTGTGGGACATTGAGGGCTCCCACCCATATGCTACATATCCTCTACGAATTACCAATAAATGCACTCTACGAGAATAACAGCCACGACCTGGCCATCCGGATGCATGCGAGAGAAAGAAGATACAACAGACTTCTTCGTCCCATTCCAAATCTTATGGTTAACGCGTAATATACGGCCCTAGAATCACCGATGTCATGGGTTATTAAGTCCTAGTTGTTTTGCAATTGGAATCTTAGATTCCCCTGCAATTCTTAGTATTTATCATCACTTAGGATGATAATAGCATTTCATTTGTTTGAAAAAATACTTATTTTATGTCTCCTTTAGAACATAGGTGATAACACACAATTTTCAAATACTTTCATAAAGACTCTTCAAAGGACATGAGCAAGTGATGAACTTGCCTTGTGACTGCAAGGTAGTGAAGTCGGATGCTTCCACCAGACCTTGAGCTCCGGTTTCTACAGAGAACCATTATTGCCCGGTAAGGACAGTATTTAAAGAAGCAATATGCAATGCATAGTAATGTCATGCAATGGTTTATTATTTGCCTATTTGGGTGTTTTACCCTCTTAGTAAAAGTTTGCTATTTTCTTTAATTAAAAGAAAAGTATTACTGAAAATCTTTGAAATCTTCATAAATATTATATTTAGTATTTTTATAATGACTAGTATTATTTTAAGAGTTTAAAATTGAATTTATTTAGTTTTTAACTCTTTTAAACATTTAACTAAAATTCCTTTAAGGAAATAAGACCTTATTTTTATCACACTTAATTTACTTTTCAAAAACACAAACTAGCATTTTTCAATAATAGCACCCCCTTTTAGAATTGTAAAAATGAGTTTTATTCAATTTTATGTGTTTGATATATTTTTATAAAATTCCAAAGGAATATATACCTTAGTAATAATAATTTTAAATTTAATTACCTAAAATTCCATTTGTTATTTTTCTTGAATAGAGGACATTTCTATGAGACCATTGATATTTTATATATATTTTTAGGATTTTTATTTTATTCCTTAGAATCATTTAAGTCCTAGGGGTATTTTGGTCATTTGACAATTTAATTAGGCTTTTTCCTTTTAAACTGGACCTAGCCCATTGGGCTGGCTCAGCCCTGACTTGGCCCATCTAGGCTGGTCAAACCCCTCTACCTCGAGCGGCCTAGTACCACTCGATTTCTCCCCTTCTCTCTCTCTCGTTCACCTTTTGTTTCGTCCCCGCAGAGCCGCCACGATGTCGATGCTATCGTCGCTTGATTCCTGCCTCCCCGGGCTACTCCGACCGCCGCCGTGGTGTGTGGCGAGGTAGCCGACGCCGCTCCGCCATCTAGTCCTGTTCGATTTGTCTGTAGGCCGCTCTTCCATCTAGGCTGACTCCACCTCGAACCCTAGGGTTTGGGGGTTGCCGGTGATGTGGAGTTTCGCCGCCACGGTGGTGCTATGCTGGGCTTCTGGCGGTCTTGTGGTGCTGCCGCTGCTGCCCGTGTGGCTGTGGCCACCGTGCCATGGCTTGGCACGGGTTGTAGCGCCCTCGGGTGCTCCCCGTGCCTCCGTGTGCGCTCACCAGTGATTTTGCTTCCTCTTCCAACTTCAGCGAGGACCACGGGTGAGTTCATCTCCACTCCCTCTCTTATTCTCTGGCTTACCTTGCTGTTCTCTGAGTGCTTGCAATTTAGGAACCCTAATTATGTCTGTCCACGGCACTAGGGTTCATCCCTTGATACCATGTTCATCTGAGGTGGTTTCCTACTAAATTTAATTGTGTAGGGTTCACTTCTATATTGTGGTTCTTGGTGTTGACAGAAATTTCTCTCAGTAAGCTGTTAACTAAACTTTTATTCACTGTCCTATCTTGGATTGGTGACATCATGGCTATGATCTTGATTGAGATTAATTCTCTGGTTCTTGTTGATATGCCTTGGTATGAAAGAATTGGAGTTGGATGTCTAATCCAATTGCTCTCTGATAATTGCATATGATAGAATACAGATGTGTCTAATATGATTCCTAATTGTTATGTTAGGAAAATTATTAAGTGTTCTTTTGAAAACATTGGATTATAGAATCCCTAGTAGAACTGCTTGGTTAGGATGGCCCTTGTGACACCTTCATTTGAATGGTACACAGGTTTCATCCAAATACTGGACTGTTTTCTATTTGTGTTCTATTGTGCCCGAGAGTTGCAGAACATTCTATTGGATAAATTAGCCTGTGATACTCTAGAATTTCAGAAATCCTATGATGTTGGTCTGAGGCAAAGCTATGGAAAAATAGCTATTTTCACCTGCTGCTTCCTATCTCACATATCCTATGATGGATAATCCCTAAGTATGATTCCTACAGTGTTTAGGAAAATGATTTGATAGGTTGTTGTAAGAATAGTAGAGTGGATCCTTACTATTTAAGATGAAGTTTAAAGATATATCATTTCTGAGGTGCTACCATCCATAGGATGTGCCCAGAAATGTTTATTCAAGGTTGCCTGTGTATATAGTTAGGAAACTAGAGATTTCTATCCAAGATCAGTGATGCAAAGGCTGAGATCTTGGTAGTAACTTGTAAAGATTTATTACTGCCTTTTTATCTTTCTTCTAGGATGGATATACACCTCACTTGGGTGTTTTTCTGAGAAGATCATATAAAACAACACATGCTCTATTTAATCTATGATTATTTGATCATGTGATGGTTTTATGTGTACTCACCACACTACTTGATGGATGGTGAGGTCGTGGTGTTGCTTGCTGGCTTGAATTTGTTAACTTGTGCTTCCTGGCTTGATCTGGCTCTGCACCTCCTGGTGCTGCTCCTGTGATCTTGTACTTGGCCTTGCTATCCACCTGCTCCACCCCCTCCTTATGTTACCATCGTGTGGTGAACTGGTGGTTGATTTGGTAAACTGCCTGGTGGATTTGTTAAGGTTTTGGCAAGCTCAATGAGCTCTGAGTGTGTGCTTGAGAAGGAAAAGTGATTCCCTGTAACTATGCTTCGACTAGGTGCTCTGTTTGAGTGCTTGTACTGTTGCTGTGTTGACAGCACGCTCCATGCATTTTGGTGACTAAGCTATCTAGCTGTGTGGTCTGGTTGTGTGGCCTGGCTGTGGATCAGATCAAGTGAAATAATCTTCACATGTTACCCTTTTACTAGTTACTGTCCTGGTGAAACTTGCCCCTCTTTTTATTACTCTGTGATGTAATATGAACAGTGCACTTCACTATTCACCACTGAGAGTAAAACTAACTAACTAAACCTTTATTTTTCTTTTAGTTGTTTTATCTTATTTGCAGGAACAAGATCTGGATACTCAAGACTTAGTATAGGAATAGATAAGTAGTATAGATTGTAGTTGTAACATTCTTTTTATTCTTTTTGTAAAGGGTCTTGTAAAGATATTATTATAAGTTTATAAAGTTTATTTCTTTGGCTTCCATTCTCTGTAATATTCTGTTTTTGATGTATTTATCACCATTTGTAATATTAGTATGGAATAAAGAAATAAGAATTCATTTCTTATTTATTTTTCCTTGTCTTTAATCCTTATTGTTGTTTCATATGTCTATAATATAATCAAACAATGTTAATAAAGTATTTTTGTTGGGGATATACTTTCCGAGTATCCTCACAGTTCCTCACTGACCAGGGTGGCCCACTTCGGGTTACAACTTTGCTTCACGGGCGGCCCAGTCAGGGAGAAAGACGGAGTCCAATCCGGCTATGGGAAGGCCCAGAAGACTTACTGACTTAGGCCGATAATGTTACTTGTAGTTCAAGATGTACTCTGTAACTGACTCTTAGTCGTAGCCGGATAGATCTCTCCTGTAAACCCTAGGCCAGATACCTATATAAGTCGTCCTAGGGAGAGCCTTTGTGGCACACCCAACACTTTAGATCCTCAACTCGCACAGGCGAACCCTTGTAACCCATATACCGGCTCTGCCGTATTACTGGATTGCTAGCAGGAGTAGGATCCGTCCAAAGCCGGCGGATTCGAACCTGGGTAAACTTGTGTGCTCACCGTCCCGGAACACCATACGTCTCACACCCCTCTCTTCCGCGCGCCTCGAGGATCCCCTCATGGCGTACTTGTCATCAATCCAACGACAGTTGGCACCCACCATGGGGTAAGCGAGCTTCGGATCTGCGTTCCGAGCGGAATCTGCAAGAATCGGAATCGGTGAGACTATCACTGTCGGTCGCATCCTCTACGCCAGTGACGTCCCTCTCATCGTTCTTGACGAGACTTGGATTCCGGCTAGGGAGACTGTGACTGCCTACACAATCATGTCCTTTGGCGAGATCGATGTTTACATTGGTTTCGCTGAACCTGTCCCACCCACCCCAGCGGTGATGATAGAGGCAGAAGAATCTTCTGGGTCCCCTTTGTCCATGGAGGCGGCAGAGTTCCGGATCTCAGAAAACCCTAATCCCACCCAGCCCGCACCAGTTGCGGAGATAGTGGAGAAATCCGAGCCTGAAGAAGACCTAGCGGTCCAAGTCGAATCTGGAGTGGATCTCCCTAGAGGAGCCGGATCCCAGATCGACCCACCCATGGAAGTCGAAATTCAGGAGGAGCTAGTCAACGACACTGATTCCGGCTCTGATGACGCCGGGACTGACATGCCTTTCCTCAGGTACACACTGCGACGTATGATACTGCAAGATGCAAGCGCAGATGCAATCCTCGAGACCATCAAAAGTTTCGACATGGCTGACCGCGAAAGCCGTAGGTACCTCAGGAAGCACGCGTCGCACTTTGTCGGATACGTAGGATCTGGATCTGGCTCTGCCGACGCTGGAGAAAACACCGACTCTATGCTGGAGGCAATTGGAACAAACGCCGACATACCCGCATCCTCGGATGAATCGATGACGTCGGTAGATTTCCGAAAGTTCTCCGCGGAGTATGAAGAGGAGTATAACTCCAAAGCTGCAGAAGAAGGAGAGGCCATGGATGAAGGATCCGGGGAACACTCTCCCAAAGCGCAGGATGACATGGACGTCGGAGATAATCCCGAAGTCCAGATGTCCGAAAGTACCGATCAAAGCTTGACTCCGGGAAACAGACCCAAAGCCGTCTTTGCTACCGACGCTGCCAAGAAGGCAAAGAAGAAGAATAAGAAGAACAAGACCCCGACAAAAGACCCTCTGGCTGAGGAAGTGATTGCAAAGGAATACGAAGAAGACTCGGATGGAGCACTTATCCCAGAAGAGCCGAAAAAGAAGAATCGATGGATGGACACGTGATCACCGAAGGTGCGCGTAAACTCATCGATGCTGCACTAACCACACCTATCCCTACAGCTACAGAACTTACTACTGAAGAACTGGATGAAAGGGCTCAAGCCCTAGAAGCGCATCATCAACAACTCCTGGATGAAGCCAAAAACATCGAGGAGGAGAAGAAACGCATGGCAACCAAGGATTACATGTCTCAGTTGCATCAAAAGACACGGAAGCGTCACACCAATGATGACCATTCCCACATATCCGTGCCATCCTTTTCGGAGATGAGATGGGGAAGCCACGGAAAGATAGCAAAGGAGATTGGGTATATCCAACCCCAGTACAGAATACCATGGCGGCCCGAGAAATTCTATCGGCTAATCCAGGACCGGAGGAAATCCAGTTGGGAATCAAACTACTCAACAAGGGACTGGAGCGGCAAAAGGTCGCCATGTCCGGAAGTTGAAAATTGGTCTCAGATTCCGACCAATGTCGCACAGATCCGGTATGGGCAGACGTAAGACCCCAGCGCGTCCCGGAGCAGTATCATCGCCCCGAGCACCAGGAAGACAATTACTCAAGAACCGGATCGTCAGGACAGCACCGCAGGACTACGAGTGGCTGGAGCAACGTTGCCCCAGCAGCCGAGAAAGAGGCCATCGCTGCTCTGAATCCGAGGAATCCTCCCTGACGAGAGTCTAACGATCGAAGGGGAGAAGATAAAGAGAAGCGTCGAGAGGAGGATCATCAAAAAATGCCACCTCCTAGACATGCAAGCCGTCCGGCTGAGCCTCACCTTAGTGGGAATGACGGACGAAGGAACGTCAGAAACCATGCCGGGACAAGCCGGCAGGGGGCTCGTCGTAGTCAAGACCCTCCCCCGAACCGGAATAATGACGCTCCGGACAGAGGCCGGCGATCAGCCGGAAATAATCCAGCTGCCCCACCCTCTCCACCAAGCATTCATCACAACGGCTCTCAAGGGGGTCATGGAGGACGACATGGCGGAGGAGGTGGTGGCAGAAGCCGAAGTCCGGCTCCAAGGCACCGCAGCCACAACCGGCATTTGGGACGATCTTTATCCCCGAAGGACACAAGACACAGGATCAACTCCAACATAGAGGCGCGGCGCTATGAAAACAATGATATCTATGTGGCCCCAAAGTGCTTCGGACCACGCATCAGAGCTACAAGATTCCCGAAAGGATTTGCTATCTCAAGGCATATCCAAGCCTATGACGGCATTGCTCGGCCAGATACTTGGCTACAGGATTTTTTCCAAGCTTGCTGCATCGCCAAAGGCGGAAACAGCCTGGTCGCAACCCGATATCTCCCACTTATATTGCGGAAGACGACACGATCATGGCTTAATGAACTTGCGGAGAACACCATCCACAACTGGTATGACATGCAAAGTGCGTTCTTTTGGAATTTCGAAGGCACATATCAGAGGCCCTGTACGGTCGGAGACCTACAGCGTTGCTCCCGGAAGGCCGGAGAAACTTGTCGAGATTACCTCGGATGATGGATCGACACCAAAAACACCTGCGAAGGAGTAAACGATCAAACCACGATTGAAGCTTTCATCGCAGGACTCCCAATTGGTCTACTACGTCATCCTTGAAGTGTGACAAGGTCACTAACTTAGGGGAGATGATAGAAACAGCGAGCAACTATGCAGATGCTGACGACAATGCAGAGGGATTACTCAATGCCCCGGCTGTACCTCAATCGGCAAAACAACCAAAGCAACAAGCTCAGAAGCGCAAAAATACCTCGGAAGAGAAACCCAACGCGGAAACGGCAGTGGTCACTGCTACTTTTGGGTCTGGAGGATGAGGAGGACGCGGTGGAGGCCGCGGGCGTGGCCGCGGGACTTCAAGGGTCCAAGGTAGAGGAGAACAGCAACCAGGCAAAACCTACTCTTGGGCCGACATTGCTAATAACCCATGTGTGCATCACCTAGACCCCAATGGGGGCTCGTCCCACACCAACGCTGAATGTCGTTTCAATGACGACATCAAAAGAGATGACACCACGGGCTACAAAGCTAAGCGAAAGAAGGGAAAGAAGAATCCCGAAAAAGAAAAAGAGACCAAGGAAGATTCCGACATGGAGGAAGCCGATGCTTCAAATCCCAAGCCGGAAGGGAAGAAAACTTTCCCCACCAAGAAGGATACTTATGTCACTTTCCTCGGATCTCAACCAGCAAAGGTCAAGAAAGCAGTTCTGCATGAACTCAATGCAATAGTTCCGTCTGTCCCCCAATATCTGGACTGGTCGGAAGTGGGAATCACATTTGACCCCGCTGATCATCCGCCTAAGTTGCATAGGCGAGGAAAATATGCCTTAATCGTCAATCCACTAATTGACGGTTATGGTTTCTCCAAGACCCTCATGGACGATGGTAGTAGTATCAATATTCTCTATGTCGAAACACTATGCCGGATGAGGATCTCGGAAACTCGGTTGAACCATAGCTCTGTGATCTTTCACGGAGTCGTCCCAGGAAGACAAGCTAATTCCTTGGGAGAGATTACTTTGGATGTCACCTTTGGAACTCCAAAGAACTATCTAACGGAGGCACTTTCCTTCGAAGTGGTCCCGTTCAAGAGCGCGTACCACGCTATATTCGGACGTCCGGCATACTGGGCTTTTATGGCTCGTCCGTGTTACATTTACAATATGATGAAAATTCTAGGTCCCAACGGCGTGATCACCATCAGGGGACACCTGAAGAAAGCACGAGAGTGCGAGGATGGAAATGCCGCCTTTGCTGAAGCCGTGCTGCACGCCTAGGAGATCAAGAAGAGCATAGATCCATCCGAGATGCCCGCAACGAAGAAGGAGGTGACAAAGCCAAATCCGGAGTTCAAGGCATCAGAAGAGACAAAGAATACGCCGTTGAAGGATGATGACCCCTCCAAGGTGACCCAGATAGGCGTAGGCCTAGGTAGCGCATAGGAAAGCGCGCTCGTCAAGTTCCTCCAAGCAAATCAAGATATCTTCGCATGGCAGCCATTTGACATGACCGGAGTACCTAGGGAACTTGCCGAGCACTCTCTAAATGTAAACCCGAACGCTAAACCCGTCAAACAGTCCCTACGACGATTTGGCGATGAAAAGCGTAAGGCAATAGCTAAGGAATTAACACGGCTCGAGTTAGCTGGATTCATAGAAGAAGTCATCCACACTGAGTGGTCGGCCAATCCTGTAATGGTCCCTAAAAAGGACACCACTGATTTAAGGATGTGTGTTGATTATACTGCCTTGAACAAGGCTTGTCCAAAAGATGCGTTCACTCTGCCTAGAATTGATCAAGTCATCGATTCTACGGCAGGCTCGGAACTCCTTTGTTTTCTCGATGCATATTCCGGTTATCACCAAATCCGGATGAAGGAATCTGACAAAGTCAAAACTTCATTCATAACCCCCTTCGGAACCTTCTGTTTTGTTACGATGCCCTTTGGGATGAAGAACGCAGGAGCTACGTACCAACGCACGATGCAGCGTTGCCTCCATGACCAACTCGGACGCAATGTACATGCATACGTGGATGATATTGCAGTAATGTCCAAAAAGAAGGAAACGCTGATTTCTGACTTGGAGGAAACATTTGCCAACCTACGAAAATACAACATCATGCTTAACCCGAAGAAGTGCTTCTTTGGAATACCAGCCGGAAAATTGTTAGGTTTCATCGTGTCTCAAAGAGGCATAGAGGTGAACCGGGACAAAATCAAGGCTATACTCAATATTTCCAGGCCAACTCGCCTGAAGGACGTACAAAGATTAGCTGGTTGCATCGCTGTGGTCAGTCGATTTGTAAGCCGGCTTGGTGAAAGAGCCACACCGTTATATAAACTTCTAAAAAAGACTAAGGATTTTGTTTGGACCGATGAAGCTGAAGCTGCGCTACAAGACCTGAAGAAAGTACTCTCATCTGCTCCTATCCTTGCAGCACCGGAACCTCAGGAACCGATGTTGCTTTATCTTGCTACGACAAATAAGGTCGTTAGTATCGTCATGGTGGCGGAGAGACTAGAGGAAAATCAGGAACACCTGGTGCAGCGACCGACTTACTTTGTCAGTGAGGTCCTGACCGAATCGAAACAGCGGTATCCGCATTATCAAAAGTTGGCTTACGGTGTTTTTCTAGCATGTCGTAAGTTACGACACTATTTTCAGGAGCATCCAATTACCGTGGTGAGCACAACTCCCATGAGAGACATAATCAACAACAGTGACGCCACAGGACGCGTCGCCAAATGGGGCATAGAGCTTTCAGCTTTTGATATTGAGTATAAACCTCGGACAACAATCAAATCCCAAATCCTTGCTGACTTTGTCGCTGATTGGACAGAGACGAAGGAGAACATGATCCTCCCTGAGTCGGAATATTGGACCCTATTGTTCGATGGGTCTAAGGCTCGAGGGGGCTCGGGGGCTGGCGTGGTGCTCAAATCACCCCAAGGAGATAAACTTTTATACCTGTTGTAGATCCACTTCACAGCGACAAACAATATTGCCGAGTATGAAGCACTGCTGCATGGAATCAGGATTGCTAAGGATATTGGCATCCGACATTTGATGTGTTATGGAGATTCGGATCTTGTTTCTCAACAAGTGTCGGATATTTGTAATGCAAATAAACACATGGCAGCATATAAAGCTGTCGTGGATGATCTATCTAAACCGTTCGAAGGGTTTGAGGTTCAACACATCCCTCGAGCAGAAAATGAGGAAGCAGATGCGCTATCTCGGATAGGCTCTGTGCGGAAAGAAGTCCCAGATGGCGCTTTTTTAGAGCACCTCAAAGTTCCCCCAATAAAGGGAGTAGATGAGGAATATCCGACCAAATCCGACTCACCTTTGATAGCAGTTCTGGCTGTAATTCCCAGCTGGACTCAACCCTACCTCAATTATTTGGTAGATGGCAAATTACCCGAAGACGAGGTTCTGAGCTGGCAGATTATCCGACGAGCAAAATCCTATACCATTGTTCAAGGTGATCTCTATAAGCGGAGTGTTTCTGGGTGTTTTCAGCGCTGTGTATCTCCGGAAGAAGGAGTGGAAATCTTAAGAGAAATCCATGAAGGCGAGTGTGGTCACCACGCTACAGCCAAATCTTTAGTGGCAAAAGCTTTTAGACACGGATTTTTCTGGCTTACAGCTCAGGCAGATGCCGAACGATTAGTCAAGACGTGCAAAGGCTGCCAAAAGTACGCCAAACAAGCTCATGTTCTGGCTGATCAGTTGCGAACAATACCTATAACATGGCCCTTTGCGGTCTGGGGGCTTGATATGGTAGGACCTTTTAAGCGAGCTCCAAGTGGATTTACTCACCTCTTAGTAATGGTGGATAAATTCACCAAATGGATTGAGGCTAAACCTGTCACTAGTTGTGATGGAGCAACAACCAAAAGATTTGTCGAGGATGTTATAATCCGGTATGGTTATCCACATAGCATTATCACGGACAACGGGAGTAACTTTTCTATGGGAGAATTGGCTAAATTCTGCAACGAGCAAAATATCCGGCTTGACACTGCGTCAGTCTCACATCCACAGGCTAACGAACAAGTCGAAAGAGCAAATGGTTTAATCCTACAAGGCCTAAAACCGAGACTCGAAGCACCACTACGACGTGCTGCGAGGGCTTGGGCAGAGGAGTTACCCTCTGTAATATGGAGTTTACGAACAACTCCGAATAGGTCAACCGGATACACACCTTTCTTCTTAGTCTATGGCGCAGAAGCAGTTCTTCCTAGTGATTTGATTCACACCTCTCCTAGAGTGGCCGCGTATATTGAGGAGGATGCCGAGATTTCTCGACAAAATGATCTCGACTTAGTCGAAGAAGTTCACGTCGTTGCTGAAATGAGATCTACAGCCTATCAGTAGAAGTTACGCAAGTATCATAGCCAGAGAGTCCGAAATAGATCTTTCAATAAAGGTGATTTCGTTCTTAGGCTTGTGCAACAAAGAAAGCACAAACTTTCCCCAGTATGGGAAGGGCCCTTTTTAGTTAGTCGAGTATTGCACAATGGATCATACTACTTAACTGACATGAGGCCAGTCAAAGAAAGACCTGCTACTAAGAAGAGAAAGAGAGCTGGAGGCAGTACAAATCCGGATGAGTTAGGCAGACCATGGAATATTGCTCAGCTACGTCCCTTTTATTCTTAGTTTATCCTTCTTTGTAAACATATATATGTACATGTTCTGTGAGAAATAAAAGTTTTGGTTGCCTCAAGTTTTTTCTGAGAAGTTCTTACCATCTTATTTCCGAATGATCATGTCATAGTCGAAAATCCCAGAATGCTTGAAAGTACTTTATGCTCATGCTCGTTCTGGTTTAGATTTCTGATTCTAAAATTGCTACCCTCGGGTATAACTCTAAAAATTTGTAGTCTTTACTTTGGTTATTTGTCTGATTGCTGGATGCGGGCATTTTCCGAGTAGTGAATTGTTGGTATTAGAAGCCGGTTTTGTTTCCGAGTTTAAACTGGCTTAGCAATTGAGCTCCGTTGCTCGGCAAAGTTTCCGGCAGAAGGTTTAGCCGGCTCACGAAAGGGACGAGGCGGAAAGCCAGATAAATGATAAGTATAGACGAAAAAATACAAGTGCTTATGTAAACATTTCAGGCACACACAAAATTAAAGCCAAAAGTGTTGAATAGATCAAAAGCTTAGCACTAGCAAAATCATAGTACTTTACATTTACAGACGCATCATGTTTTTTCAGGATAACATAAATATTTCTGGCAATTTATGATGCAGGAGGAGATGAAGGAGCTCCCGGCTCGCTGGATATGCCGCCTTGATATCGTTCCGAGATGTCCGCATCCGAGGTGGTGCATTCGTCGTCGGAAACTTCTGCTGATTCTTTTGGAGGAGGAGGCGGAGTGTCCACGCAGGTGAAGAAAGGGATCTCGTAGCTGGTCAGGTCAGCCACGTGACACCCATATCCGGCACAGGAATGCATGATGGCTTGAAGGTCCTGCTCCTGGCCGTCTTCATCTACTTTGCAGTACCCTCTGGTCACTTGCCATATTTCCATGTTTCCATGGTGGCTCATGACCATGGTGAGAGCGTTCTGTGCCACAGTTCGCGCGTAGGACATGTTCCAATCCTGAACAAGCTGCGGCATATCCTTTGCCTTGTCCCGCACCTGAAAATCCGACATGCTGTGCATGTCCGGAATCTTGAGAGCTTCGCCGATGTCCTCAAGGGATTGGCGGAAGTCATGAAACAGGTCACCGACTTGGGTAAGCCGGTGGGTGCGGGGCTCGGTGGAAGAAGAGTCTGTCAAGTTCAGAGGACCTATACACAAAACAAGTTAAGAAAAATCTGACATTGGTAGAAGTCAAAGAAAAAGACAAATCAGACAGATGGAACGTACCAAAAATGACGTCGTCAATTTTGGTCCTCTCCTCCCGGAGACTCTGGAGTTCAGCCCGGAGCGCCTGGGACAGGTCCCTCTCTCTCCTAAGTTCATTCTTGAGGTCCGAGATTGTTTTATCTTGAGCAGCGATCTTGCAATCACGCTCTTCAGTAGCCATGGAGGAGGACTCAAGGACTTGAGCAATGCTCTTTTCATGATTTGCCTTGAGCTGGTCCAGCTCTTGGCGAAGCTCCTTGTTCTCCACCACCAAGGTCTTGAGGTTCTCGGCCTCTTCAATCATGGCGCAGGATTGTTTTACCAGCGATGTAAGTCAAAAAGAATAATAGTTCAGGAAAAATTCGACACTAAAAATACAAAGACAAGGTTTGAGTCTCGGAATGTTTACCTTCGGCCTCATCCTTGGCAACTCTAAGTTCAGCATTTTTAAGTCAGAGAGCCTTGATCTCTCTCTGCTTATCACAAACATTCCTCAATAAATCCTGGTTATAGGAACATACTTTCTGTAAGTCAGAAAGCTACTAAAGACTCGGGCTAATATTTTTGCTAATATCAACACGAGCCTTGGGGGCTACACTAGTTCATTCTTTGGCATCCTAATGAAGCATAAACCCGGATTGTTTATCCTACTTCATGCTTGGGGGCTAGAGGATATGATATGAAATAAAGAAAAAACAGGAGTTGAAATTCTGACTTACATATTGTTCGCGAGTGAGTTTATCCAAACTCGCGTTCACTTCAACGGCAACCTTCTTGGCGAGAGTTAGAGGAATCACTAGGGCTGTTGGAAGCTCACCAGTCCTAATCCTCTCATCGCGAAGGCGCACCTGGGCGAGAAGGTCGGAGAACTTGACGTCCTCTGCTTCTTGCGCTTCTTCTTCGGCAGATAAGTTTCTTTTCTCCAGGCATTGCCTGGCTAGCCGTTGGATTTCTTCAGCAGATTTCCGGGACAGGCCAAACTTGGCAAGTCCCGGATTGCTGATAAGGTTTTCGGCGAAGGTTTCTGCCGAGGGATCATTACCCAAAGAGGGTTCACCCTTATCTAGATCTGACTCACCCATGGTGACGTCAGTTCGCGATTCAAGGATCGCATGATCCGTCGAAGGAGTCGGATCTTCTGCGACGACCGAAGAAGGAATGGTCACCGGTGTTGCAGAAGGTTGAGGGGCAGGAGTCAGAGGAGCCATGGCAGGGGAAGCAATGGTAAGCTTCGTCTGTCGCAGGGGCTTCGAAGAAGTTCCCTTCCCCTTGCCCTTGATGAGCGGTTTTGCTCTGAGAATGTAGTAAAGTCAGAAACATTACATCTCGGAAAGAAATTCGAGTAAAGTACAAAGGCGGAAGTTGTGATTGAAAGTTACCTTTTCACAACAGGCACCTCCTTTGTGCCGATAGCCACTGTCAGAGCTTTGCGCTTCTTGAGCGCAAGGTCCGGCAATGGGACCACCTCTACCTCCTGAGAGAACTCCGGAGGATATCCTTCGAGCGGAGCAAGTTCCGACTCGGGAGGTCAGCAAGCTGAAAATAAGAAAACATATCAGCATTGCAGTGTAACTCAAAGATTGAAACACATAAAAAGCTGTACTGATGGAAGCTTACCAGCACTACGGGGTTTTCTGCCGTGTGCATATCTAGAGAAACCTCCAGGATTCTCCTCTCGATCCGCTCCCTAATCAGCCACTTGACCTGGCTTATGTAGCCCTGTGTGGTGTAGGCTTTGGGGCTGATGCGAAGGGAGTCTTTCTTGGATGACGTGATGGAGTGCATCAGTCGATCCCCGTGGTACTGAAGGGGCTGGATCCGGCGTGAGACCCAACATTGGACCAAGTTGGATCCCTTCAGTCCTTTATGTTTGATCAAGTATTCGATCCGCCTCTTAGCGAGGATCAGATCGTCGGTGAGAGCCGGAGCAGCCTCGTCCCAGGATGGTTGGGCCGTGGCAGCTCCGTCGATGAAAGCCGGCAAAGCAGTGGCTTTGCCGGGAGACGGAATATCCCTATGATAGAAGAACGTGGCTGGCCATTGTTTGACCGAGTCACTAGCTAAAATTTTGGGATACGCGCGCTCGCGTCTAAGCGAAAAACTAATAGTACCGGTGATGTAAGGAACACCGGCGGTAATGGAGTTTCTCCGGACATGAAAATAGTACCGGAATAGAGTCAAACTCGGCCTAATGCCGAGAAAGCCCTCACACAAAGAAGCGTAGGCGCTCATCTCTAAGAGAGTGTTGGGAGGAAGATGATGGAGTTGAACTCTGTAATGATCAATGACCTTGGAGAAGAACTCCGAGGGAGGAAACGACAAACCTCTGTCGAGGTGGGTGCCGAAATGGACCCACTCGCTGGCGCGCGGGTTGGGGACGGTTTCCTCGAAGCCGCTCTGCCAGTCGCCGGCGCGGAGGAGCCCTTCTTTCTCCATGTTCTTACCCTCGTCATTGAGCGCGCAGGGAATCCAGAGCCCGCGAAAGCTCTCTTTCTCCGCCACCGCTTCCGTCGCCGCTGCCGCTGCCGCCAATCCAGAAGAGGAAGATGAAGCCATTTCTCCGGCGAGAAGTTGACCTAGGATGGGCGGCGTTGGGAGTTCTTTGGGGAGGAACGGGGGAGCTCTGTGCGTGCAGAGAGATTGGAAGGAGAGGAAAAGGAAAAGGACTGGTAAAAGGAGAAGGAGAAAATCCTAACCCCTTATATCCACCTAACTGCACTAAGATTCGTGCAAACGCTACAGTGTAACCGCCACGCGTCGTGGAAGGAACTGGGAAGGACCCACGCGATGATTACATCACCTCGATCTCCGCGCACGCATTGAAACGGCGCCTCGGTTCCGCAGACCACGGACTCACCAATGGTCGTGCTGACGGAATGCCTATCAGATGATGTGACTTGACCATGACTTGTGTCAGGTGGCGTTAGAGACCAAGTTCCGGGTTAGTTTGAAATCAAGCAGGAAAATCCGAGTAACCTGTTGATAGGTCTGACTTATTTTTTAAGACCCGGATCGTATTTTTTGTTGTGAAGTTTCACGAACCCTTCAAGATTTTGCAAGCCGAAGATCAAGCTAGACGATGATAAATCCGACTTTGGATCTTGGAGGCCTCCGGGGGCTGCTGTTGGGGATATACTTTCCGGGTATCCTCATAGTTCCTCACTGACCAGGGTGGCCCACTTCGGGTTAGAGCTTTGCTTCACTTGTGGCCCAGTCAGGGAGAAAGACGGAGTCCAATCCGGCTACGGGAAGGCCCAGAAGACTTACCGACTTAGGCCCATAATGTTACTTGTAGTTCAAGATGTACTCTGTAACCGACTCTTAGTCATAGCCGGATAGATCTCTCTTGTAAACCCTAGGCCGGATATCTATATAAGCCGTCACAGGGAGAGCCTTTAGGGCACATCCAACACTTTAGATTCTCAACTCGCACAGGCGAACCCTTGTAACCCATATTCTGGCTCTGCCGTATTACTGGATTGCTAGCAGGAGTAGGATCCGTCCAAAGCCAGCGGATTCGAACCTGGGTAAACTTGTGTGCTCACCGTCTCGGAACACCGTACGTCTCACACCCCTCTCTTCCGCACGCCCCGAGGACCCCCTCATGGCGTACTTGTCATCAATCCGACGACAATTTTGGAAAATAATTTAATATCACTAACTTCAAATTGATTTAAATTTCAAACTTGAATTCAAAATAACTTCCCCGAAGACAAAATTCCTAAAGATCGTGTCAAAATTCATAGCAGTCACTATACAGAGCTATTCCTACCTCTAGTTAGTGAAAGGAACTCTGATCTCTTTAGGTTTTTGTTTGGCGAAAAATTTACCCTATTTTTTTACAAATGCATGCATGCACAAACTTAGATTCCTCTTTCTACCCTTCGTTGGATCCTAATGCTGGGGTGTTACAGATTCTTAGCCCCTTCTCGCTGCACATGTAGAACGAGCGATTATGGTTCTTAGGTGTGCGCGAAATCCTCCGAACAACGTCTGTCGGGCACCGTGGAAAGAGGAAGATCAGCATCTCGATTCGAGATAGAGGAAGATCTACATCTCGATTCCTGGTGGCGCAGGAGCTAGAGGAATACATGGAGCTCGATTCGCGACCGCCCAGAGCCGAAGGGGATCTCAACGCCTCCGCGCACGGCCCCTGTAGCTGCAGCAGACAGTCGCACCCTCCACATCAATCTTCCCACCATCGACGAAGCTCCCTATCGATGCCGCCCTCTCGGTCGCCCGCGCCCGGCTCCTAGCTACCAACAGGGGTCGTCGGCCACCTCTGCGCGTGGCTGCCTCCAACCCCGTCCCCTGCTCGGTTGATTCCTGCGCACCGCTGCGAGCTTCGGCGACGCATTCCGCCGCTTTTATCGCACACAACCAATAGTTCACTACTGGGTCCCACAAGCCGCGGCCCAACGGTTCGCTACTGGGTCCCACAAGCAACAGTCTCCTCCTGCTTCCTGGTCGGACCTAAAAGGGCCGGGTCAAATACGTTGACCTGGCGGAGATGACAAGACTCACGGAACGAGTTCTTGCACACAGACTAGGGCAAAACTGAGTACTCTGAGGCCTCTTTGACCCAACATAATTTTGGTGATTTTTTTATTAATATGGTGTTACATGTGGGAGGTGAGCTCACTATTGAGCTGAACCTAATTCTAGACATTGTACTTACCGAACCAAACATAAAACCAACTTATGCCATTTCACATTTAGGATGTTACCTTACACTATAATAGAACCATAAAACCGTTCCATTTTACATTAAAATAGAACAATTCGGTTCGAAAAGTGTCTTTGGCTCCGGAGCTCCGGCGATCCATCTATATTAAAAAATATAAAAAATCATATTTATAAGTTAAAAAATAGATCTAGACTTGTCATTGATATATAGACCAGCATGCAAAATCGCAATACGAAATTACTTTTATTCTGTGCTACACAAAAAGATAAAACTATGGATCTTAGTATCACATTTTCAAATCTCCAAAAAAATGCTTTGTCAGTTTTGCATAGCTCAAAATACATATTATTTCTAATTGATGGTTTGCATGTTTGTGGTATGCATCCCCCAAAACAATAGTTTTTTTCATTATTTTCAGATTTTTTACATTTGTTTTTAGAAAAACGGTGTCCATATGCACGAAATCTCCACTATGTCCCGTTCCATTCCACTCTCAGAACCAAACACACCGACCCAAGCCAAACTGAGCCGAGTCTTTAATGAACCCAGTATAAATTAGGGACTGTCTATTAGACAAATAGCTGTTTTATGATTCAGAAACAAACACGTCTTTTAGTTCAATAAATTATTGACAGCTTTCAAAATAAAACTCAATAACAAAAAAGGGGAGACTAAAAAAGTGTTTGTTTCAGTTTGTCCCGAACAGGCACATTTACTAGCCTCTCATTTCCGTACTCTCATTGATTGAGTCCTCGTTTAGTCTTGTTTTTGTTTGCGTCCATTTCTCTCTAGCCAATGTACAAAAAAGGACCAGCAAAAAAAAGCCCCCAGGCAAACCCTCTCTAGCTAACACCGACCAACACAACTATCCCCAACAAAAAAAGCCTAGTGTAGAGAGCATATCTTCTCATCCAGCAAGAATAGAACGGCGCACGTCATTGACCACGAGACTAGCTCGACCACAAGAAAGCTGCCACCCCACTTCAGCCTTGGCGATCTCTTAGATCCCCATAAGAAGAACATTCAAAAAATAGCAGAGAGGGGAATCAGACCCTATGACATAACAAGAGAAAAGGAGAGACAAATATGCCTTGGTCAGTCACATACATGGCACTGAAGATGTGATGGGGTCCTAGCTAATTCCATTCTACCTTTCCCTCATATTATTTACACTTTATAGACCGGAAAGGGTGACATGTTAGCTAATACAAGAATCAGATAAAAAGCAGATAAAAAGAGTAAATTAAGAGGAAGATGTGTTTAGTAAAAACCTTTAGGCCTCCATGGTTTTGGAGTTTTAAAGAATTACGTACTGGATGCTACAAATAAATAGTAGACACAATAATAAAAACAAGGACATAAATTGAATCAATCACAACACATGCTTGGATTTTTTAACACTCCATCTTAGTTCAAAACATTACATAAATCCACATATGTTACCACTGAATCACAATCAATACACTAGGCCAGGGTGTGTGTGGGCTATCACTGAATCTTGCTAAAAAAGTTAATAGATTTTAAATCATATTGATGCAGGAGCTATCATGGTATTGATATTAATATTGATTAACTGATTAAGACTCATAACAAAGTTTATTTTTGTTGTAGGTGCTTAATGATGGAGCCACAATGGCAAGGAATGATGCAGGAGAGAACGAGGACTTATTATTGCATGTAGCTATCTCAGAAAGAAACACAAAAGACAATATTTATTTGACAAAAAATTGTCAAATTCTTACTATGCGAAGATGAATGTGTAACACATTTGTAAAACACATATGCAAAACAAAACTTTTCATACACGGTGCTGCTCCGAGGCGATCTCAACAATACTCATATGATCTATAGGTGAAAAAGATAAATGATACACATATAATCTATGTTTTGCCCGTCACCATGGATGGAGGCAACTCCTACTCTGCCACCCTGTTGTTTTTGCTCCCCTTTCTTAACCCACTAATATATTTCGCTAATAACAAATACTGAATAGAATGAATCACAAAAAGTTGAGGGACTATACAAAAGGAGACCATTTGAGGGACTGACAAAAGAGAGACTAAGAGATACTGACAGACTGACAAAATAAAGACTGGAAGAAAGAGTGTGAAAAACAATGAATGATCATACTAAAGAAATGACCGATTGAAAACCAACAAAAGAGAGACTGCATGACTAAATAGTTACCAAGAGTTATTAAAGAGTCACCAAAGACTGAGATTGAATAAAGTGAGGCCTAGAACAGAAGCAACGAAGAATGGATGAAGATAAGTTAAAAACAAAACTCTAAATAATGACTAAATGGGAAATCAAGAAACTAAGATGGAGAGTGAGTTAATGAAAGACTGCATATATGATCAATTATAAGTTCAATATAATGAACAACTACAAACTAAACTAAATTAATCAACAAATATTATGATAGAACATATAAGGTCATAGAATTAGGAACTAAAGAACTAAAATAATCAAGAAAACAAAGAAATACTAAGAGAAACCGAAAAAATAAACAACAAGAGACTGATGTATAGTGAAACAAGAGACCGAGAATAAATGATTGGAATGATCAAAATAGTAAGTGACGAAAAGAGTTAAACAAGAACTAACATACATGAATGAAAAATGGTCCCTCCTCCTTTTCCCGGATTAAGAATGCATATGCAGAGTTACCTAGATTAACCCCTTCCCACAATAAAGAAACAAAGAACAAGGAAATAAACATTGAAACTGAATAAAAGAAATATTAAGAAACTTAGAAAAGTAAACAAAATAATAATAAGATGAGACAATGAAGAAAGATAATAAACAAAGAGAGAATGAGAAATATATATAGACTGATAAGCTGATATACAAATAAATAAAGGCTGATGAGCTGATAAACGAAATAATAACAAAAAATAGAACTAAGAGAACAAAGAAACAAACAATAAATAGAATTAAAGGACACAATAAAGAAGCTGACACAGTGATGGAAAGAACGAGAACTCGTATTCAGAAGCATTGCCACTACAAAAATACACATAACTCATATGGCATAGCTAAGCAACCAACGTCATCATCAATGACTACATATTGAGAAGCAATGCCACTACAAAAATACACATGGAATTCATATGACATAGCTAATCAACCTCCCTAGCATAAAAAAAGCAGCACACTGAGCACACTCATATGACATTGTATAGTCAGTAAAACATCTAGCACAACTTAAGCCCTAGCTTACTGCGACCCTGTACCCCTGGCATGAATCTGCACAAAAATCATCTCGGGAAGACTGTCCCCCAAACTCTGAAATAACATACCAAAAAGCTCAAGAATCATATATAGTACAAAAATGCATGAACTGCTCTACATAGCATCAAGCACCACCATGGGCACGCATCATCAGCCTGGCAAAAGGATTTCCACCAAGAAATACTTCAACACGAATTAACATGTACATTGCCTAACAGAAAAGGATGAGCCTAGCTTACTGCAACATCTACCTAGGAATGAATCTGCACATCGTCATTATTATTTGAGATCACCATCTGACCTGAAAAAATTGGACTATGAGTGCATCCCAGTGATACTGACACCCAATTTTAGAGACAATTAACAAAATCCCCCAAAAACATAGCAGTCCGACTACGAACTACTGTACATCTCTGATAAACATGAGCTTCCACTGCTCGGAATACTTAGATTTGCCACCGACAAAAGCTCTGCAGTGACACATACATCACGTGCCAGCAAAAACAAGCACCACCATAACAGCCAGGGGGAGAAAAGGCAAGAGGCAAATACCCATGTCGCCGGCGGCGGACGTGCCTTCCGGGCTTGTGAATCGGCAGTCTCGAGCCCCAGCTCTCTCCATCCCAGATATCACCAGCTGTGGTGCCCCTTCTCTATCCAACGGCAGTATCCCTGGCTCGCGACACTCCGCCCCCTCCTGTGTTGGCCAAGGCTACGGCTACGCCGTGGCCATCTCTGACATAGCTTCCACCTTTCCCTCTCCCGGGGAAGACGTGACAGAGCGGTGGTCTCCGGAATAGAGTAGACTGAGAATTCAAAATAAAAGAACTCAAAATAAGACCGGACGTGACGAGCCGACGACTGAGCGTGCGCTGAGATTCAGGACAAGCATCCAACGGCCCAAAAAGTATTTGTTTCCCAATTACAAAACAACTAGCTGTTTATTAGGAAAAGTGTAAAATTATCTACAGAAAGATCCTACTAGCTTTGATTATTTCACCCTTAAAGTCTCACCATTCCTTTCTTTTATTTCCAATTCGTCCAGTTTATCGGCATATGGTATTCAGAATGGTGCCCCATATTTTACAAACTAAAGTCTTTGTTACTCAATGAGTGTCTTATGTATTTTGACATAGTTTGCATTCTCAAACACACTCCCATCCTTGAGGTGCTCACTCTTCAGCTTGATAACACTGAGGTATATCCATTATATATAAAGATCTTGCTTCATTAAAGAAATTAGTATTCTATTGATCTCACTGAATGTTTTATATCATAGACATCGGTTGGAGCAATAGGGTCCCAAGAAACGATAGAAGAGTCATTTCTGTGCGCACACTTTGAGGTTGTCAACATTGAATGTAGAAAGGTTGATGAGGGAATTCGCTATATATTGAAAATCTTGCGTACATGTGGCATACCTCGTGGGAAAATTAGCATGAAGGACCTACTACGTTCCCACTCAGCTTGTAAGTTATCTTTTCATGATTTGTATGCTTCTGCAATCTTCCTACTTGTTCTATCATGTCTGCTGTAGTTACACAACAATTAGAGTGTATGGCACTATGTCACCATTTGAAAATCCTTCTATATTCAATTTACACTATCCTTAAGTAAAATTGATTGCATGCTGGTGGACTTCAGAATGGCTGTTAAGTTTCACCTGAGTTAATTACTAAGTACTTATACAATAGACACCACACATTGCTATTGTGCCTGTTCCATCCATGCAAAATCATTTTGGGCTTGTTCCTGTGCTTTTTTATTGTTTAATTACTGATGGAAATACCAACTCTTCTTGTCTTAAAATTCTATTTATCTTTGGTCCCATTTAGTTTCTGTTTTACTAAGAATCTTCAACTAATGGAGGATAGTCTGGTGCCTTTTCCCTGTTCTTCCTAGCCTGTTGCCAGTTTGATGAAAATATAGATTGATGGCCAAATTGCATGTATGCCATAATACTGTATGATGTAGAATCCCTCTAGCCTTGAGACGTCTGGATGGTCGTGTATATTGCTATCACTAGGATAAACTCGTGTTAACACAGAAATTTGGTCGAGGCCACTTTGAGGGAATAAAAGGGAAATTTGGTCAAGTTGAATGATAGTTCCTCTATGTCAAACTACTACCAAATCTATTCTCCTATCTATATATTACTATCTATATTAGTTGAGGACTACTCAGAAATCAGAACCAAACTAATTTCATTATCATGTTTTGTTCAGGCATCAGTTTCTAGAAGCCTCCTCAGGCGCTGCTTGCGTCTACCGCGGCACCAGTTGCTGCAGTTTCTACCACCGATGGTATACCTGAGATGCGTGCTCCCTTGTGATATATTGATCTAAAGCCTTATCTTTTCTCCGAATAAGTCCGCAAGCGTGGTCATAGGGGTGGATTTGGTCTTTTGGAGGTGCTCACAGGGGTGTAGGACTGGATTTTGCAAAAAGAAAAAATATAACAAAACAAACAGAAACAGAGTATAAAAAATGGACACAAATAGTAAGAAATTTATAACTAAAAAAAATGTAAACAGGAACCATAAAAAAAAAGTTGAAAGACAGTCAGCTTCTCCCCACTTGTAAATTGGGCAAGGGGGCCAACACGACCGGGCCCAGCAGTGACCATCGCCCCCTCATCATCTGGGTTACAAGTTCGCGCCACTGAACTCGGCGAACGACCAGCGAAATTTCGATATGTAAATTGCTCGCGATGCTTGCAATGTTCCGATGTGGGACTATTCCAGCGTCCAAGGCTTGAGAGAGCACATTAATTTTCCAGTGCTACCGGGCCTGAACATGGGCCGTCGTCGAAAGATCCTTCCCTGACCTCTCCTCCCCTCCATCTTCTCCGCCGCTGCTCCCGCCCCCTTCCGGCGATGTGCAGCTCGACGGCGACCCCTCACCTTCCCCTGCGGCATTGAGCACACCCATGGTACCCTATCTTCAGACGTCAGGTGCTAGGTGGCCGACACGTGGTACCGATCCTCCTCCTCTGCTGCGTGGAGGCCACGGGTCTAGGCGCGCCGTCGATCCCCATCCCCCGTGCCTCCGACCGGGCACCAGCCACCTCCCCTTCTTCATCTGCGTCGGCGAAGAGCTACGGCTCGCGGGAGCACGGGAGCTACGGGTCCACGAGTCGAGTTCAGGTGATGCTGCATTCCTTCTTTTAGAGACTACTAGAAAGAGTGAATGGATCAAGGGGTCGCTGCGACGGATTGCCCTCTTTTATGGTGTTTATGACGATGTCGTGTTATTTCCACTCCCGCAGCGCACGCCACCTGTTCGACGGAAAGCTCGAGATGGCTGCTATCACCTGTGAGGATCCGTTCCGCCTCCTCCCGGATGACCTCCTCCGCCATGTGATGCCCTTTCTTATGGATGATGACGCCCCACAGACTTGCGTGCTCGACACCCGGTGGCGTGACCTCTGGAGGCGAGTGACCAGCCTCGACTTTGACTCTTACCACTATGGGTCAAAGATCGACAAGTGCAAGCGTTTCAAACAGATTGTTAACCTCATAATCCAGCTCCGGGGAAACTCGCCTCTCTCAAAGTGCGACATCACTTACTATCCTGATGGCGCTATTATGTGCCTTTCGTCTCCCAGCACTTGAACATCCTAGAATTTTTTAGTGCTGACTTCGAAGGCTCCTCACTGAATTTCTCCAACTGCCCGGTGTTAGAGTATGTAAAGATGGATCTCTATAAGACTATGGCATCCAACATATCGTCTAAATCACTAAAGCGTATGTGCATCACTCGTTGTGCCATCCCTCTGGAGTTCCACATTCACATTGTTGCCCTGGGTCTTATCTCTCTGCAGCTTGATGATTTTGATGGCCCCACCCCATCTCTTGGGTACATACCATTTCTAGTAACAGCCTATGTTGGGCTTGGCCTTTTCTGCCACGACTTCTGTATGGGGAATGGGCAGGGATGTGGTGAACTTGATTGTAGTTGCCATGCTTATCCTTTGGACAAGGGTGTGCTTCTAAAGGACTGTGCAACTGCAATGCTGTCAGTTTGGAGTTGACAGCCGGAAGTGAAAGGGTACCCTTGCGCTTACTGCCTTTTTTACTCTTATTGTTATATGCCACTTGCAGTTACCTTTGTGATTTTTCATGCTTCGTATGTTTATGCAAACTACATGTTCTGTCATGTCTACTGTAATTACACATCAAGTTAGAGACTTAGTGCATGTGATGCCCTTTATGAATACATTTGTATTAAGTATCAATTATTCTTTAGTAATAATAGGATTGCATGCTAGTGGAGTTCAAAATGGCTCTTATGTTTTATCAAAATTAATTACTCTATAGTTACTGGTGACAATACAAATATACAATAGTGTCCACAGATTTCTACCGTGACTATAAATCGGTACCATCCATGCAAAATAATTTGCTTGTACTGCTTTTTTCTTCTGTTTGCTGCTGATGAAAATAGCAGTTGTCCTCATCTTGAAATGGATTTTTTCTTCCAGTTGTTAGATTCCATTTCACTAAGAATATTTAACCGATGGGGAATAGAGTATAATTCCTTGCATCTATCCAGCAAGGGGAAACTGCCTTTACCTATTTTTTTCACTGTTTCCCGACATATTGTCAATTTGATCAGTGGAGATTTCTGGCCAAATTGCATGCATGCCACACTACTGAGCTGAAGTCTGAAACCCTATTGAGTCTTGTGATGTCTGAATGGTCATATATATGCTGCTTGCACAAGGCTAAACTCAGTGTTAACAAAGAAATTTGGTCAAGGCCAGTTTGAGAAACTTCAAAGAATTTTGGTCAAGTTGCATGTTACTTCCTCCACGTCAAGCTTCTAGCGAAGCTATTCTCCCGTCTATGTCAGTTGAGAATATCTTGGAACCGAACTTATTGTGCGTCGTCATGTTTTCTGCAGGTTTCAGTTTCGAGAAACCTCCGTATTCCAACGACTATGGCCCCAGTTGCTGCAGCTCCCATCATTGATGAGTCCTGAGATATTGGTCTAAACGCGTTTGCGTTTCTTCGAACAAGTCTATAATGGTGGTCCTGTGTTGGCTTTATCCTTGCGCTAGTTTATCGCGTTCTTTCTTTTGGTCCTCATTGGAAATTCCCTTTGTTGGTTGCTCGGTGCAACTCAGGAAACAGTTTCCAGTTAGTTGAACTCCTATTATGTCATGGTTGGTCGTAACAGTGCTATGCTTACGTAATCAGAAAAGATTGCTCCATAAAATTGCTATGTCTCCCTAATCGGTATTGGAAATCGGGTCTGTGTGCCCTGTTTGACTGCATGAGTTCCTCCTGCAGATAGCGGAAACTGTTTAGATGTTGACCTTGTATTTGTCCGACTTATTGTACCATCCAGAAATCCTGGGATGTCCATGTAAGCAGGGGAGGGGAACAGTTTGTTCGAGAAAGTAACAACCATTATAGAACTAAAGGCTGGGCAAGACCTTGGGTGTAATTGTGTGGTGAGCTAGCAACGTCTGTTTGACCAAAGGTCCGTGAATGCAGCTCAGAGTGATTTGTTGTTGAAATTTGGCGAGAGGCATTTGTGTCCATCCCATTCGTTCTGTCATGTCATTCATATTTGTTGGCTACATATGTTTGCTAAAAGATAGTTCTACTAATTGCTCTTAGCCTCTTACCATGGATGTAATAAATAGGTGCTGAGATCATAGGTTTAATAAGTTCTAAGTACACACAGTACTTACTTTTACATATAAGTTTTACAGTAGCTTGTTAAGTCCCCTTTTGAGATCATGTTCACCATATGTGCTTTGCTGATGTACATTGGGCAGACATGCAATCAGGTGTATCCAAGGATGTACTTCGTCAAGGTGTGGGCAAGTTTCTGAATCAAGCAACGACGGTGATGAATGTTCAGTTTTGGCTTGCTGTGTGGTCTCTGTCACTCTGCAGGTGAGTTGTTTTCAGCTCGCGCCAAAATTCTGACCATCTAGTGCTCTGTGATATCTTACTGTATGCATAAAAAAAAGGAGCTGCCCTGTTTTGGAAAAAAGTCACTATGAACAATACAATGAACTGCATATTAGAGAAAAATAATTTACGCCTTCAAGAAAACAACAATCCGGTCTCTTCTAATGTTATGTATACAAAACACTTCCTAGTATATATATATGAATTGTGTGGAGGTGATATGGCTTCAAATTACAGGGGAGGTTTTGCCCAATTTTTGAATTTAAATGTAACCAAGTTATTGAATTAAAATCGGTTCCATGACCAAATGTCCGGAGTTCTCATTTGGTCATTTAACCATGACCAGATATATCATGGTACTGCTGGTGCTTTTGTCCTGTAAAAAAATTTGGTCACATAATGCACCAGGGGCAAAAGTGTTATCTTAGGTCCCCAGTTAACACCGTTAGTGTTCAAAACGTACTGAAGTGTCATATAAGGAAATAAATTTACACCTAGTGTCAAATAGGGATTTTTTTTCAGGATCAAATAGGGAATTGAAATTTTAAGCAGTGTTAAATAAGGAATTCTCTCTATGGAAGGGTGAGACGAGTCTTTGTGCCCTCCCTGTTCTTCCCCGCCGCTGTCCGCGGCTGGGGTTTCGCCCTGTCTACAAGTCGATCTCAGGTGATGTCACGTTCTTCTTTTTCTTTACAACACGTCCTGGTGTTGCTACGTCCGGTGACAGATTTCCCCTCTTGATCTGATGCTTCTGCTGAATTATTATCCCCTCTCTGGCAGGACCCGCCACCTGCTCGACGGAATGCCGAAGAAGGCTGTGGCGAGCGACAAGGATCGCTTCAACGACCTCCTCTGTCGTATCCTGTACTTTCTGCCAGGGGATGATGCCCTGCAGACTTGTGTCCTCGCCACCAGGTGGCGCGAGATCTGGAGGCGCACAACCCGCCTGAGCTTCGTCTATGACGGATGGAGTTTCCCTACCTGTGAGCGTTTCCACCAGTTGGTAAAGCTCATAATCCAACTCCGTGGGAACTCACCTCTGACCTACTGCCAGATCAATCCCTTTACGGATGATGTGGAGAATTGTATTGGATTCGCACGCACCAGATTCACATGCACCGAGCAGTTGATGGAGTATGTTCTGGAGTGCCGAGTTGAGCGGCTCGTAGGATCGTCTCATCTCCCGGTACTTGAGGACCATAAAATTTGAATAAGTTGACTTCGAAGGCTCGTCGTTGGATTTCTCGGACTGCCCAGTATTAGAGGAGCTAACAATGAGATTTTGCAACATTTACGTATGCAGGATAGTTTCTGAATCACTCAAGCATCTGCGGCTCATTGTGTTCTGCTCCTTCCCTGAGGATTCGCGCATTCAAATTTATGCCCCACGTCTTATCTCACTGCGACTAGGTTCATTTGGTTTTCGTGGCTTGACTCCTTTGCTTGAAAAGATGCCATTTCTAGAAAGAGCATTTGTTATGATTGCCGGTATGTGCAGCGGTTCCTGTGAAAGTAAGCGGGAGGATTTTAATGATCCTTTCTGTACATGTTGTGATGATGAGAGTGTGCTTCTCAACGAGTTGTCCAATGCTGTTCATCTGAAATTGACTGCTGAACCTGAAATGGTATGCTTTTCACTCTTTCTTAGTAGTCGTTGCATCTTTATCCATCATTAGAGCTACTACATATGGTCGATTTGCTTATTTTCACTACCACAGTTTGCTAACTTTATCTTCACCTAATGGGTATCAAGTCAATTAATAACATAGTGGCTTGATCGGATAGAATGTGGTATTTCAGGCGCTATGGTGTAGGTTTTTCTTTTCTCAGTTTTGAAATCAAAGTATCTAACTGAAGCTCGAAGTAGTATTTTTGTTCATTTGTATTCTGTTCAGTTTATCTACAGATGGGATTTTGCATGGTGCCCCATATTTGGTAAATTAAAGACTCTGATACTCAATGAGTGGTTAACGGCTACTGACCTAGTTTGCATTCTGCAACACTCCAGTTCTTGAGAAGCTCACTCTTAGGCTTGATAACACTGAGGTATATCTATTTTATACAAAGATGTTGCTGAATTAGTACATGTATTATGTTGTATGCTTTTCTGTATCTTACTAAATGTTATTATGATGCAGAACTTCGTAGGAGCAACAATATCCCAACAAACAATAGAACAACCAATTGTGTGTGCGTGCCTTTTGGTTGTCGAGATTGAATGTGGAGAAGTTGATCAGGGTGTTTGCAAAATTTTGAAGATCTTGAGTATATGTGGTATACTTGAGAAGCAAATTAGCATCAAGAACCGACAGTTGCACTGGGATTGTAAGCTGCCTTTCTCATGTCTAGTATGCATAATCAATTACATTGTATTGCATGACACCCCTTCCTATCTGTTCTAACATGTCTGCTTTAATTATGCAAGCACGCTGCATCCAAATCCATCCATATTTTGTACCCATTATCCTTCAGTATAAATTGGATTTCCATGTTGTGGCGGTTTAGAATGCCCGTTAAGTTTCTACTGTAATTTATGGTGACACTGCAATAGTTAGCACACATTTCTGATATGCCTACAAATCTGTACCATCCATGCAAAATCATTTCTTTTTGATTCTCTTTTCTTTTATTTTCTCAGTTCAAAAATTGTTTCTTATCCTTTAACTGTTTAGTTATTGATGGAAATAGTAGTTCATCTTGAAGTTCAGTTTAGCTCTGCCCTCTTATTCATTTTGTAGAATAGATTTTACTAAGAATTGATAGGGGTAGATGTAGTTTTCTGCATCCTTCCAGCAAGGACTGCCTTTGCCTCACTCTATTTACTGTTCTCTGATCATATTTGAATGGTCATATTTGTGTTGGTGTTACCCTCACAGAGCTAAACTTTTTTGTTAACAACTAAAGAAATTTGGTAACCCTTGCAGGAGTATTAGAAATTCTTGTCTATGTCAACTGAGGACATCTTTAAACCAAACTTACTATGGCTTCTCCTGTTCTTGCAGCTTCATGCGCTGATAGCGACTAAGATGTTCCTCTGAAGGGTGCTGTTTCTCTAAAGAGTATGTGATGGTGGTTCATGTGTTCCATGAAGTTTAGTTTCTCGCTTCTGGTCTTTGGTCTTGTTGGAAATCTGCCTTTTGGGGTTGTTTGGTGCAACTCAGCAAATTGGTTTCCACTTTGTTGAATTGGGAATGGTCAGAACATCGCTATGTTTTTATTATTGGAAACTGGGAAGTGCATTGATATGTCTGTGTTACTGGTCATGAAAATTGTGTTCGCGTCTTATACAGATATTCTCTAGATCATCTGTAAGAAGACAAAAAATATCAGTTGATTAAATCTGCATGCAAGAAATCAGTCTCCCCGCAACACAGAGAGGTAAAATAGAGCAATTAAACTCCGGCGAAGCAGATTTACCGATTCGAATCGGCCTTGAAATCGAGTAAGACACTGGAACTCAAGATGTGAGATTCTAGAGTAGAGACTGATGTGAAATTATGCAACATGCTTTGCGTGCCTCAGTTGTATTTACGCAGGTGATATCACCAGAGCTGCACACTGGTCGGTGCACAAGCGCATTCATCCAGAATTCACCGATGCTTTTCGATCATCATCGGCACGCAAAATCAGTCACATATTACCATCAGATCGAGAAAGATGAACCATGAAATCAAGGAAGAAAAAGGATGTATCAATTGAGCAGAGGAAGGAAATTACAGGTGCGTCGGATCATAGAGATCGAACACAGCAGCTAAGGAACTCATGGAGATGGTGAAGTCCAAAATAATCCATAACTTGACAACCAAAACAAAATAAAACCACAGATCCGTAGAGCAGGGTATGCAACTTCCTTTTTCTAGCGGAACAAAGGCTGCGAGCTGGAGGTATCGAGTTGAGGAGAAAGCAGCGGATGGACGTAGGCCGTCATGTGGATGTGTGTGGTCCAGAAATATGCTTGGTTGCGGAGCGGTCACGACGAGCGGCTGCGATTGGTTCCGCCGTGATTGAGGATATTTTTTTTTTTGCACGGATAAGATCTCGAAACGCCTGGAAGCTGCATTAGTCAAACGGCAGGTACAAGATTACAGTGAGGCTCACACAAACCTGTTCAAGAAAATCAGTACTCCCTCCTATCCATATATATTAACTGTCGCTGATGTATTTATGCACAATGAACTAGTTGACTAGAGGCTACTAGGGACTCCTGGTTTGTTTATATACTACACATGTATCAATGTTTTCTCTTGATACAGTTATAGCATGATATAAAACTATTATAAACTAATGAGATATGATAATAAATACTTTTATTATTTGGCTCTAGGGCATATCTCCTTCACCCCTACCTTCCTATTGCCTTTTAGCTCAAGGTTTGGTGAAAATCTAGGCAAGAACGAGCTGAAACTAGGGCTGAAAATGGAGCTCTCGAGCTAGCTGAGAAAGAATAGGATGGAGGAAGAGAGAAGAAAGGAGAGAGAAGCGGGGCGCCGTGCACAGGATAAGGTCAAACCCTGTCGGCGCCTGCTGAGCGTGTTTTGCCGACAGGGTGCTGTCGGCCGTCAGTCGCAGTGGCGGGGCCCATGCCGTATGCATGTCTGTCCCGACAAGGGCCTTTTGGCCGGTGTTGGGACAACAACTCCTTTTCGGCGTGCGTTGTGATGATGCCGCGCTACTTTAGGAAAATTCTTTTTTTATGTATTATTTTTGGAATTGAATAAAAAATGAATTATTTAAAAAAATTAGGCTCAACTCAATGCCCTCAGTCTTTCTCATCTCCTTCTCGTTGCCATGTAATGAACTTTGTATTTATGGTAAGCAACTAATGGAAAAGTGGCTAGCCCGGTTGGAAAAAACAATCAAATGGTGGCATCTCTTCGTGAACTACTGCCTTGAGAGTATTTCGGCCTCTCAAGAGGTGTAGCTGTACTGCATTGCATAGCATATATCAGAAGGTTAGAGTTAAGTTAGGGCCGAGTTCAGCCTAGGTTTCAGGTGGCCGCGAATGCTGAAAACCCGAACTTATGTTCCTTCGCAGCATTGCTATATGCATTGCAACAATATCAGAATTAGTATTGTTATTGAAGTAAGTAGTGTCGAGCTCATGTAGAGACATCAAGCTGGTAAAATCTACCACCAACAGCCTATCGAACACATTTATGAATGCAAATTTCGATAACACTTTGATTTCAAACCATCACTTCAGAAACTATGGTAACTGTCTAAAAATATAAAGAGACACAGAAGTAACTAATATCGCGTGTTCTTTGTCAAATCTAGAAATAAATAACATATTGGACTATTAGTTAGCACATTTGCGCTTATAAAACTAGGAAAATAAAGAAAAATTTTGCTTGTACAAATCGGTTAATCACTGTACTCTCAAGGAATATTTAGCTATATTAAATGCACCAAATCATTGTGTAGACATAAACCCGAGACAAAATACATCCATTTCTTTATTAGGCACTTCCCGAAATCTACAAGATGTACCATATATCTTGGTTCATATGTTTGCCTGAATAGCCAGTCACAAATTATAGCAACTGGTGCAGTCCACCTTAAAGAGGAAAACAAGCTATTTGGACAACAACAGTCAATAGCTACATCTGTTCTTCATACATGGTTCACGAAGGCACACGGCAACTAGAAGGATTACAAGTTTTAAAGTCCTCAAGAGTCCTTCGGATTTGAGTCTGGTTTATTTGTCTCTAAGCCTAACCATGAGCTTAGCTTGGGGCGACGCCTTTTGGCACATTGCTAACTGTCTACATGCATCCAGATAAGCTTTGCTTATTTGTCGATATCCGAAAGCGACAAAAAATGATTGAAGCAATCTTGTTTTGGATAGCACAAACTTCATAAACCATATGTCATTTGGTAAGCACTTGATACCATTCAGTGTGACATGTTTGAGATTAGCAAACAAGTCATCACTTATCTCTGCATTGAGAATGTCTTGATCAATGTAATCGTCAGATTCAAAATCATCGTCTATCTCAAAGTCCTCATCATTTTCATCATCCCTTTTAGTTATTGCTACCTACATAATAAGGAAGTAAAAAATATTGCAGTGACACTAATTGAGCAAATCAACTACTCCCTCCGATCCAAATTAATTGACTCAAGTTTTTCTAGATTCGGATGTATCTAATAGTAAAACATGTCTAGATACATCCGAATGTAGACAAATCTGAGTCAATTAATTTGGATCGAAGGGAGTAATAAATTGGTTGTCAGTTAATCGAGCGAGACATGCATGCAAGTTCAAGGGGTGCACATAACATTACCTCGATACGGAGTTGTTCAATGCCAGGGGCAAATCTCAGTAAAGAAAATATAGACATAATGCTTGGGAGCTTGCCGAAATTTACACTCAGGTGTGCTATCCTCAAGTTTTGAAACTTGCACGAAATTCGTCCCAGGGGATTTTCAATAACCTGGAAAGCATAAGAACACAGTCAGACCGACCCGATGCAACTTTACACTGGGCTAGATGATCTGCAACTCTAATTTCGTTGTGTATAGTACTAAATAGTTGAAGCTGAGATGCTAAGGGTGATTTCATTAGAACGTTTATTATTTGCCATCCCGTATTTTAGTCTAGAGTAGATTTCGTGCAAAAACTGCATTATTGATCAGTCATAGGTACATGTCCATTTCTGTAAGATACTAACAATTCTTAGAACAAATAATGCAAAGTTTCCTAATTCCTACAACGGGCCGGGGTGAATACAGCATTCTCTAAGGACTGTAGGTTTTGGCAACATGGTGCTTGCCAGCTTCTATACAGGCTGGGCCCAACCCATGGCAACAAGATTTTTTGAGCCAGACAAACAAACATCAATGCTCCTTCTAATTAAGGTGGAAAATTAAACTACACACTACGAAGTAGTAGTAACTGAAATAATGCAAAATTTGTTCCACGAAAATTAGAGGCATGTAGAGGTGTACCTGATTTGAGTCAGATTCGATGAAAAGGCCATGGACATTAGAAATCCGTCGGAAAGTGTCGATGTAGTCCGGGGTCTCGAACAGGTCATCAATGGAGATGACCGCCTCCTCCAGCAAGGGGAAGTCCTCCGTAAGCCGGCATCCGTTGTCGAAGAACATGATGAGCCTGAGGACGCGTAGGTTGGGCGCCCGGATGGCACACGTTTCCGGAACATCATCGTCGTCGAAGTGGCTGGTCTTGACGTCACTCAAGGAGAGGTCCGTGAGGTCCGGCGCGGAGGAGATGAGGTGTTGTAGCTGCGCCTCGCCGCCTCCGGAAGGGAGGGCCACATGGCTGAGGAGCAGGGTGTGGAGGTTGGGGAAGCCTCCGAAGCCATGGGGAGCGCGCGGCAAGTGGCAGTAGCCATGGAGCTCGAGGTGGGCGAGCGCGCGGCAGGAGAAGAGGGCGGGGCCGAGGATCCCGGCCGAGCGGGAAAACCAGGGGTTCTCGAACTTGAGGACCAGCTTCTCGACACGCTTGCGGGCTAGCGCGAGGAGCCAGCGGGCGGCGCGGTGGAAGTGGGGCATGCGGACGCGGGCGGTGAAGCTGCGGACGGGGGCGGCGCACCGCCACAGGACGCGGGCGTCGGGCACCGCGGTGGACCTCTTGCTGAACCAGATGTGGAGGTTGGGGACGGACTCCCAGCGGCGATGCCAGGCATGGGACAGGCAGCAGGTGCGGACCAACTCCTCGAAGGGGAGACGAGCCAGGATGTTGTCGAGCATGTCCGGTGGTAGCGACATCAGGATGTCCCACCCGCCTCCTCCTGCCTCCTCGGAGGAGGAGCTCCCGCTTTCCATTTTCTCCGTTGCTGATCTGTGGCTGGGGTGGGAAGTGGGGCTGCCATTCTCAGGGGTTCCGCCCTTTGCATAAGTACTACTCGAGTTTCTCTCTCAAAAAAAAAAAGTACTACTCGAGTGGACAGATGATGCAATTAAGGCAGTTGCCAAATTTAGGCTTCATGTGACCTACTCCCTCGGGTTCTAGGTTTGTGAAGCAATGTATCTAGTTTATTTTAGTGTATAGATTCACTCTAAATCCAAGAGAACATATATATTAAAAGAAGTCTAGATACATATTTAAAAAAAAAGTCTAGATTTACTCTAAAGCTAAAACATCTTATATTTTAAAACGAAGGGAGTAGATTTTATGGGCCAGGCTCACCTAACCCTCCATATTGACGTAAATAGATAGTACTCTCTCCATTTCAAAATAAATATAAGATATTTTAATTTTTATAAAACGGATATATTATGAAACAGAGGGAGTAGTAGTTAGTCATCTATCTCCAAGTGACAACCCTCAAAAAAATCTATCTCCAAATGACAAGGTCATTCGGACAACACCAGGCGTCCCCCGCCTCACGCGTTCCCACGTGTTCCCAACCGCTCCTAGAAAGGAAAATAATTTAGATCACCGGTGGATAGCTTGCGACGTGTCCCCCCCGGCTCACACGATCAACACTTGTCTACGGACCCCACACCCACCGCTCCCTTATCTGTCGTTTTCCCATGGTGGTCCCCTTCCTCGCGATGCTCTCCCACCAGAAAAGGAAAATGATAAGGCATCTCCACCGTGACTCCCCTCCATCCATATGAGCTCACTCCGTTGTCGGCTTTCACTTGGTGAGCACGTCAGCGTCTCCCTACTGGGGGACCTCTCCCTTCACCCACTGCTACGCTCCACCATGCTCCACTAGGGGACCTCTTGGAACGGTCCTCTCCCACTAGCATGCCCGTAGTTTGATTCACCATGCGCCTCTCTGCCTAGACCTCTCCCTTGGATCCCTCGGTCATGAGGAGCGCCTTCTCCTCCTCTCACAACATGAGCTTGTTCCGCCATCGGCCCCACCTCTACGAGCAAACGGGGGACCTCTCCCGCTGCCTTTTGCCCTCTACTTGGCGCTACCAATCGTGGATGTCGCAGTTGCGAAATTGCTACCGACGGTGGAATTGCATCCAAGCTGGGGCGGTGTTGCTACCACGGATCCACCTCATTGCTACCACGGGTATACCATGTTGCTACTAATGGCGGCGAAAATTGCTATAGACCACTGGTCAATTTTCTACTAGCGGCCGACGGTGTTGCTACCTAGGCCCAGCGAAATTGCTATCGGTGACGGGAGGCTTTGCAACCAACAGCAGACAGTGTTGCTACGACTATCTCGGGAAAATTGCTATAGACGGCCGGCAAAATTTCTACCAACGACGGGTGAAATTGCTACTGACGACGGCCGAATTTGCTACCGAAGCCTGGCAAAATTTCTACTGACGGCAAGAGGCATCGCTACGGACGATCGGCGGTGACGCTACCATGGGGGTATGGTGGTGCTATGACCGACCCTCCCCCGAGATGGATAACAGACATGGGCACGGCCGTCGCCGGAGCGGGACGGGAAATAGGTATGTGGATGCGTCCATCGATCATCAGAGCAAGACATCACAAGGGAATGTGGATGCGGCCATTGGACGACGGTTAGGACATGACGACGGGCTCGGACATGTGTGTCTACGGTTTGTCCATGAGACGGGGTTAGGTATGTGTGTCTAGCGAGGACGGTAGGGGTGATACTTGCTTTTTCTCTGGGACCGTAGGTTTTCCCTATACGTGGGGTGGCCTGGATGACACGTGTCGACTAGAGGAGGCGGGGGATCGGGGCTTCCGATCCTCCGGGGGACGCTCAACATTCGCCTCCCAGAAAAGGAAACTGCTAACCCTCATGTCCTCGCTCAGGTTGTCCCTAGCCACCATCACCATGGGGACCCTGAATGTCTTCCAGCTCCGGCGAGGGCCGGTCACAACCCCACCATCTAGCTCTGGCGAGGGCCAACAGTAGAAATTCCCTACCACCATGGTAGCAGTGCCACCCGCCGTGTGTAGGAAGGGAACACACCCATAGTAGCAAGTGTCGCTGCTGCTTGTAGCAAAGAACTGTCACCATTGTAGCAAGTGTCGCCCGCTGTTTGTAGCAAAGTGTCGTCGCTATTGTATCAAGTGCCTCTGCATGCCACCACATAGCACCATTGCGGGACAGACGTAGCACCACTGCCGGAATGTGGTAGTAAATCATCGACGCTAATATAGCAAATCCCTAGTGTTGTTGCAGCAAGCACCGCCGCCGCCGTGCGTGGTAGAAAATCCTCGACGCCGACGTAGCAAATACACGATTCCGTTGTAGCAAGCTCCACCGCCACCAACTATGGTAGCAAATCGTCGATGCTAGTGTTGCAAATACCCGACTCCATTGTAGCAAACATCGCCGCCGGCCGTTGTAGAAAATCCCTGATGCCAATGTATCAAATCCCAGACACTATTGTAGCAAGGGCCGCTACAACTTGTAGCAAAGCATCGCCGCCACCACTTGTAGAAAGTGCCTGCTGAAAGGACACATATGCCGCCTAGAGATGGGCTTAACAAAGTCGGAATAAAACTAGTGTTTACTTTGTCAAGCACAAAACCTATATAAACTATGGTTCACCTATTTGCACCAACAATGTATGCTAAGCAAGGCAAGCAACTATGGTGATGGCAAGATATATAACTTCAAGAATGAAGGCTATTACAAAGTAAAGTGCATAAGTAAATAGCTCGGGTATAGAGATAACCGAGGAACAAAGAGACGACGATGTATTACCGAGTTCCCCCTTTGGAGGTGTACGTCTCGTTGGAGGGGCGGTACTAAGACCACCAGTGCCACAATGTCCGCACCCTATTCTCCGGTGAACCTCGCCACAAGGGCCTGATTCACTTTTCCACTATCATTACCCTTCGTGACGGGAACCGACGCCTTTACAACAAGCTTAGGGAACACATGCACAACTGAATTGGAGGTTCCCAAGATCACCACAAACCTGCAAAACAATTAAACCATCTAGGGTTCCAAGAACCCAAGAGTAAAAAGCTTCTCATCTTTCACCCAATCTAATCCTCGCTGAGAACTCAAACCGATGCACAAAATGCAATGGCAAGAACACAAGAAGTGCTCAAATCCTTCACTCCCAAATTCCAGCAAAGCTAAAAAATCTTATGGGGGAATAAGAGAGGAGAAAAATGAAGGAAATCCATCAAAGACTCCAAGATCTAGATTCCAAGATGTTTCTCTCACTTAGAGGAGAGGTTGATTGGTGGAGTTGTAGATCCAGATCCCCTCTTTCAAATCCCCCAACGAGATTTAAAAAGTATGGGAGGGATGGACAGGAAGTGCAAGCTCTTGAAGGTAAAAACAATGGAGGAGAGAGAATGCAACAAACTAGCCCAAGGAGGAAGAAGGGGTCTTTTTATAGTCGCCCCCAACGAAATATGACTGTCGTGGACTTCCAAGGTCGGATAATCCACCCCTCGAATATTTTGGATTCGCCCAAGCCAAAATATGGCTAAGGATTTTTTTGCGTGAGCCTCAGTACATGGGCAGATCATATCTGGGCCGGATAATCCACCCCTCTGAAAACTAGCAGAAACAGCAAAACTGAAACGATCATAACTTGTTGTAGACTTGCTTGATTGTGCTAGCTTGGTAAAGACCTGCAAATTGCTCCCCCACACTCCACTATGGGAGAGCCTTTATTATATGCATATCTTCACATATCCATGATCATCATAAGGATGGAAAGCTTCAATCATATGATCTCTTAGAGATGGCACATCTTGAACTTGCACTTCATTTTTTTATTATGTTGGTGTCTCGAAGGTACACTTGAGATATCACTCCATCTTATTATTCAAGACACACTTGCCATAGGCTCTACTCTCATGGCCAATCTTTGGATCACTCCTTCAACATATTGGTCATCACTTGATCTTCTTCATTTCTTCTTCTTTCAACCTTCAAATCCCCATTTGGCTCAAGCATTGCCTATCGATATATCCTTAAATACAACTCAATGCAAACATTAGTCCATAGGCATTGTCATTAATTACCAAAATCACACATGGGGCACACATGCCCTTTCACCTACTCTCCATGGCAGCAACTTGAGTTGGATCCAGAGTGGCTTGCCCGAGGGAGCCAGCTGCGACACGTGGCCAAAAGCCAACCGCGGATTGTGGCCTAAGATAGTGCCCTTCGACAGCCCTTCTCCATGGCCATGGCGGAGGCACGGATCACGTAGCATGGAGATGGGAAGGTCTGGTCGGGTCTGTCGGGTGGACCTAGACCGCCTTGGTGTGCACCAACGAGTCGAAGGACTGGTCGGGTGCGTTTGCCTTACTCGGAGGAGGAAGACTATTGTTTGTCGACTCCTTCAGCCTCGCCAGCTCCTCCTGCATACCGAAGGACTGGGAGATTCTCTTGAATTCCCTGTCATAGCTGTCTGACTTCTCGAAGCTTCCGCTGACGGTAATAATGTCGTTAAGTACCGGCATTTTCATCTGCAGGTAGGCGTAGTTTGGGACCTCCATGAACCTCGTGAACGTGACACATCCGAGGATTGTGTGATACTGTGAGGGCCAGTCAACCACTTCGAACTCAAGGCGCTTGATACGTCGTAAACGTATCTATAATTTTTGATGTTCCATGCTTGTTTTGTATCTACTTTCTTATGTTTTGTTCACACTTTGAGGTATTTTTATATATTTTCTGGAACTAACCTATTAACAAGATGCCATAGTGCCAGTTGCCTGTTTTCTGTTGTTTTTGGTTTTAGAAAAGCTAGTAAAGAAATATTATCGGAATTGGACAGGAAAAAAAGCCAAACTCAATATTTTACCCGAAGCAATACGGAGACCGAAGGGGACACGAAGTGGCGCACCACGGCGGCCACACCTAGTGGATGCGCGGCCAGGGGGCGCGCCACCAGGGGTATGGGCCCCCTGGTGCTCCACCAACCTTGCCCCTTCGCCTATAAAAGCATCCCGAGACGAAAATCCTAAGGACCCGATCACAAATCCATGGAAGAGTCTATAGCCGCCGCCATCTCCATCCCTAGATCGGGGGGATCCGAAGTTCTTCCCGGCACATTGCCGGAGGGGAGAGATCACCCCGGAGGCCTTCTTCATCACCATGCAAGCCTCTGGAGTGATACGTGAGTGGTTCACCCTTGGACTATGGGTCCATGTAGTAACTAGATGGTTGGTTCTCCTCCTTTGTGCTATCATGTTTAGATCTTGTGAGCTCCGTTCATGATCAAGATCATCTATTTGTAATCTTACATGTTGTGTTTGCGGGGATTCGATGGATATCGAGATACTATTTCAGATTGATTATTGATTCCATATGTCTATGTTATTTGTGATCTTGCATGCTCTCCGTTGTTAGTAGCTATCTTGGCCAAGTAGATGCTTGCAACTCCAAGAGGGAGTATTTAGGCTCGATAGTGGGTTCATGCCTCTAGTAATCTGGGGAAGTGACAGGAATCTCTAAGGTTGTAGATGTGTTGTTGCTACTAGGGAGAAAACAAAAATCCTTTGTCCATGGGGAAATCATATTGTTTACTTTACACACTTTGCTTAATGCAATTATTTGTTGCTTGCAACTTAATACTGGAAGGGGTTCGTATGATAACCTGAAGGTGGATTATTAGTCATAGATGCAGTTGGATTATGGTCTATGTATAATGTTGTAATGCCCAATCAAATCTCATAGGAATCAAGATGTCTAGTATATGCATTGTTATGCTTTCTCAAATCTATCAATTGCCCCGCTGTAATTTGTTCACCCAACATGCTATTTATCTTAAGGAGAAACACCTCTAGTGAACTATGGACCCCAGTCCATTCCTTTACCATTGATATACCATCTACTGTTTACTGTTTACTTTTTGCAAGCAATTACTATCTTCCACACTATATGTTTAATCCTTTGTTTTAAGCAAAACCAGTGAGATTGACAACCTCACTATAAGTTGGGGAAAAGTTTTGTGGTTGTGTTGTGCAGGATTCCAAGTTGCTAGCAACACCTTTGAGTTGTTTCCTTACTCCTACTGGTTCGATAACCTTGGTTTCATAATTGAGGGAAAACTTGCTGTTGTGCTCATCATACCTTCCTCTTGGGGTTCCCAATGAGCTCGACATATTTTGAGCCATCAAGCCTTTTTTTCTGGCGCCGTTGCCGGGGAGTTAAGGACAACTTCAATCTCTTCCTCCTTGTCAATCACTTTTCAGGGAGAAAGAAGATTCTTGCAAGGGGAGTCTCTCACAACCAATCTTTTTTACTTTGTTATTGTTTTGTTTAGTTTCTCTACTTTATTTTGTTTGCTTCTTTTTATCAAAAATACAAAAAAAATAGTTCCTACTATAGTTGTTATTTTTGTTGGTCTGTTATTGTCTTGCTTTATCATGCTTTCTATCAATGGCTGGTTTCTTTGAAACTAGATCTTATTGGCAAGGTGGGGTTCACGAAAGAACAAAAATATTATGAGGAACACCGCTTGTCACAAAAAGGGAAATACTTATGGGAACAAATTAATAAATTGTATACCATTGCTAGAAATGTGTGCTCTACTTATAATGTTACTTATTTCTTTGATAAATCTTGTTGTTGTAGGAGGTATAAACACCTCCCTTTTTAATGTGAGTATAATGATAATGTTACCATATCTTCTTATGTTAAGGGAAATTATGACTTTTATGATGTGGAACAAATTGAAGAATTTATTGCTTGGAAGGGTGCATTTGAACTTGCTTATTTTCTTGAAAATACTGATGATGCAACTTATAAATATGAGGTTTATGATATACTTAAATTTTGCTTTGATAATTACAACGAATAAAATGGCTATATTCTTAAATATCTTAATAGATGCTCTCCACCAACGGAAGAGATTAATGCCTTGCAGGAGCCTATGGAAAAAAGAAATTGCTGAACCTGGAAGCTCATTGGATGAAAAAGAGGAGGAGAGTGATGATCAATAGGAGGAAGAATGGAGCAGCTACCCATGTCTACCTCCCAATAAGAGTAACTCTTTAACTAATACCTTATTTGATCGCCCTCCATGCTTACCAAAGGAGGATGAGTGTGATATTTATATTGTTGAGTTCGTTCATGATGCTACTGAAAATCATTATGAGATAGGAAAATATGGTTGTTGGAATTCTCATGTTACTAAAACACCTCTCTTTATATTAAAAGTTCCAAAGTTGCTCTTGTTTTATCTACCCATACTTGTTAGTATGTGCTTCTTTGATTTATTTTCTTACAAGATTCCTATGCATAGAAAGTGGGTTAGACTTAAATGTGTATCATATTTGCTCCTTGATGCTCTCTTTTGCTTCAATTCATATTTCTTATGTGAGCATCTTCTCAAATTACTGAGCCTAGCTCAAAGGCGTTAAAGAAAAGCACTATTGGGAGATAACCCAAATTAGTTTTACTTTTAGTAAGTTTTTATTTTGTTGAGTCTTGGAAGTTATTGCCTCAGTAATAACCTCTCCTTATACTTTTTGTGTGGTTTTTGTGCCAAGAATAACCTCTAATGAGAGAGAAGTAAGACTTGGGAAAGTTGCTGTCCCGAAATAGATTTTTGTGCTTCACTGTAAACAATCGTGAAAAATCCCTGTACGTCGGATTGAGCTGTAATTTTTTGTACCTATGCCCCAGGTTATTATCTAACGTTCGTTAGCTTATCACTTTTCGATTTGAGCAACAGAAGGACTTCGAAAAAATCGGTTTTTATCTGCTGGTCTGTTTTGACAGATTTCTGCCATTATTTGCATTTTCCTCTTAATCTCTTTCTCTTTGAGTTCTCTTTGATCACTCGAGCTTTTATAAGGACTTGCTACAGTAGCTTGTGTTTAAATGGAAGTTTTACTTGTGTTGAAACTGAACTTAAAGACTTATTATCTTGAATACACTAATGTTGCTAATGAAGATTATGTGAAGTTTTGTATGAAGGAAATTTTCAAGTGTAGGGAAAAATAATGTGATGAGATGAAGAATGGACAAAATCTCAAGATTGGGGATGCCACCCGTGTCACCCCAAGAAATATTCAAGAAGTACAAGCGTCAAAGCTTGGGGATGCCCAAGGAATCCCCTTCTTCATCAATAAAAATCTCAGGTTTTCTTCCAAACACTTCATTTTTATTGTTTCATGCACAATTGTATTGTTCTTGGAGCGTCTTTGTTTTCGTTTTTAGTTTTCATTTGTTTGGTTTGCTTAAATAAATTGGTTGGACCCCCGCATTCATATGTGGTTTCAAATAAGTTGATTGGTGATTGGAAAAGAGTAGGAAGTTTCATGCTTATAAGTGGTACAAAAGGAGCTTGTTTAGACTGTGGCTTAGACTTTATCATGTCATGTTTAGTATTGCTTTGGCTTTATGCTTAGTGATTATTGTTGTAGCATGACTTGTTCCAAACAATTGAGATTGCTTAATGTGCCTTAAAAGAATCATGCATTGTTTTAGCATTCAAAATCATAATATTGTGGTATTCTCCTTTGATGCTTTATTTGGGTTGACTTGGCACACGCTTAAACCATGTTAAGACTATAAACAAGTCATCTTAGCCTCTATGATCATTTAGTTTATGACTTGTAATATCAGTTTATGCTTTAATTAATAATGTTTTGTCGCTTTTCATGATTATGGCCATTATTGCTCTCTTAGTTGGTCACTCCCAGTCTTTTTTGCTAGCCTCCACATGTACCAAGTATGAGTTCCACTCATGCATTCAACTCCCAATGAAACCAAGTTATTCCAAAGAGTCCACTATAAATTCCTATGCATGGTGTGTTACACCATTCCAAGTATATTCATGCTTTTATCTACCTTCCGAATTAAACTTGTTATGTGAAATTAGTGATTAAAGCTCTCACAAACTTGATGGCACACTTTACTTTCTTGCACTTAATAAACTTGAACCATTGTGTCCATCTATGTTGCGTATATGCTTGCGCTTTATAAGTTGTGAATTAGCAGAACCATGCTGTCATGGGGAATGCTTTCAACATTGCACTTATTATTCAGTTGATATCATGATCTTTTGCTTATGGATCCCGGCGGTGTGAAATAAAATTGGAGCTTGTAAGCTCATGGAGTTTGTATGTGTGTTAGAGAAACGCCTGGGCGGCTAGCCTAAGCCATGCCTAATCATGGTGGAAACTTGTAGCATAACCATAGTGAGCATTCTATGAAGCATCCTCAATAAAAACCTATGCAAATAGTAAATAAAAAGATCGCTGATATGCTCATTGTCTTTTGCCTTGTCATTTTGATATGAGATAGCTCCTGTATCATGGGACAAGGGGTACCCCGTTGGCGGTTCTCTATGATACACATGTACTTACAATGACAAGAACTTACTTGTGACTGAAGTTGAGTAGCATGAGGTTTGGTACTCGTAAGCATGGGGCATGAGATTTTCAACTTATAACTTGTCAAGCATATCTTCATATTTGTGTCACTTTAACCTTAATCACCTCAAGATGCTTATGATAGGGGCAATGAGAGCTAAAAGCTAATAAGTACCATAATTTTTGGAAGCTCTTTATGAAACTTGAATCTCTGATTCCCTTTGTGAAGGGCCTTTATTTTTTTACTTTTATGTTGAGTCTCCATCTTATATCTTTATGCACCAATTGAGAGAGCATAGTGGTCATTCTTAGTTTAATGTGCATTATCCCAAAACTTGTTGATTGATTCATAACTTTGATATTACTTGCTCTTAAATTATTTGTATCTAGTCACCTTTATGAACTTTGAAGGTGTCCTATGCATTTATGTTTTGCTATACCATGAGGGACAAGCTAAATACCACTTTTATTATGTTTTCTATATGTGAAACAAACAAACATCTTTCAATGCATTGTTATTCATGATCTTTTGTTTGTACCTTTTCATGTTACAACATAGTTGCTATGTCTTATTGTTAGAACTCTATCTTTCATGCTTATGTTTATAGTACTTTGATCCCAGCTATCAATGCTTTGCAATGTAATGAGGATAATTGATGTGCTCGTCGTTTGACGTAGAGCTGGTTGGGAACCCCAAGAGGAAGGTATGATGAGCACAGCAGCAAGTTTCCCTCAGTTATGAAACCAAGGTTTAATCGAACCAGTAGGAGCAAGGAAACACCTCAAAGGTGTTACTAGCTGAGCTTTGGCAGGGCGCACTACCGGTGCTAGTAGCAACGTGGATACCTGCACAACACAACCACAGAACTTTGTCCCCAACTTGCGACGAGGTTGTCAATCTCACCGTGTTTTGCGAAAAACAAAGGATTAAACGTATCGAATGGAAAGAAGTAAAAGTTTGCAGAAAGTAAACACAAAGCAGTAAAAAGTTTATAGATTGTATGTAAAGAAAAGGACCGGGATCCATAGTTCACTAGAGGTGGCTCTCCTTAAGATAGATAACATGCTGGGTGAACAGATTACAACGGGGCAATTGACAAACATTGAGAAAACAATACATGCATATACTAATCATCTTGACTCCTTTGGAACTTGATTGGGCATTACAACATTATACATAGACCGCCATCCAACTGCATCTATGACTAATAATCCACCTTCAGGTTACGCAATTCGTAAAGCAATAATATGTCGCTTGCAACTTAATACTAGAGGTCGGTTCGGATGATAACCTGAAGGTGGATTATTAGTCATAGATGCAGTTGGATGGCGGTCTATGTATAATGTTGTAATGCCCAATCAAGTCTCAAAGGAGTCAAGATGATTAGTATATGTGTGTATGCTTTCTCGATGTTTGTCAATTGCCCCGCTGTAATTTGTTCACCCAGCATGTTATCTATCTTAAGGAGAGCCACCTCTAGTGAACTATGGACCCCGGTCCTTTCTTTTACATACAATCTACAAACTGTTTACTGCTTTGTGTTTACTTTCTGCAAACTATTACTTCCTTCCATTCGATACGTTTAATCCTTTGTTTTTCAGCAAAACCGGTGAGATTGACAACCTCATCGCAAGTTGGGGGCAAGTTCTGTGGTTGTGTTGTGCAGGTTTCCACGTTGCTGCTGGCACCGGTAGTGCGCCCTGCCAACGTTCAGCTAGCTACACCTTTGGGGTGTTTCCTTGCTCCTACTAGATTGATAACCTTGGTTTCATACTGAGGGAAAACTTGTTGCTGTGCTCATCATACCTTCCTCTTGGGGTTCCCCAACGAGCTCGATATATTTTGGGCCATCAACAACTTTTTCTGGCGTCGTTGCCGGGGAGTCAAGGACATCTTCACAAGGGGAGTCCCTCATAACCAATCTATTTACTTTGTTATTTTTGTTTTGCTTAGTTTACTTTTGCTTTGTTTGCTTGTTTCTTTATCAAAAACACAAAAAAATTAGTTTTTACAAGTTTGCTTTCTTTATTGAAAACACAAAAAAATTAGTTCCTATATTAAGTTGCCTTTATGTCTAGCCTTGCTCCAATCACTATGTCACCCGAGGAAATGATTTTCACTTTTAAACAAGGAATTGAGGAAAGCTTCAAGGAAGCTTGGTCTAGAATCTCTGATCTACATGAAAAAACTGAGCCTAAAATGACTCAAAGCTTGTTCCTTAGCAGTTTTTACCTTGGAATTGCTCTTTGCTATAGATATGCTTTAGATGCTGTTGTGGGAGGAGATTTCCTCCAATGTAATGAGGATAATTGATGTGCTCGTCGTTTGACGTAGAGCTTGTTGGGAACCCCAAGAGGAAGGTATGATGAGCACAACAGCAAGTTTTCCCTCAGTTATGAAACCAAGGTTTAATCGAACCAGTAGGAGCAAGGAAACACCCCAAAGGTGTTACTAGATAAGCTTTCGCAGGGCGCACTACCGGTGCTAGTAGCAACGTGGAGACCTGCACAACACAACCACAGAACTTTGTCCCCAACTTGCGATGAGGTTGTCAATCTCACTGTGTTTTGCGGAAAACAAAGGATTAAACGTATCGAATGGAAAGAAGTAAAAGTTTGCAAAAAGTAAACACAAAGCAGTAAAAGATTGTAGATTGTATGTAAAGAGAAAGGACCGGGATCCATAGTTCACTAGAGGTGGCTCTCCTTAGATAGATAACATGCTGGGTGAACAAATTATAGCGGGGCAATTGACAAACACCAAGAAAGCAATACATGCATATACTAATCATCTTGACTCCTTTGAGACTTGATTGGGCATTACAACATAATACATAGACCGCCATCCAACTGCATCTATGACTAATAATCCACCTTCAGGTTATCATCCGAACCCCCTCCAGTATTAAGTTGCAAGCAACAGATTACTACTTCACGAACTACGTGTAAAGTAAACAATACAATTGTTCTATGAACAAAGGATTGTTGTTTTCTCCCTAGTAGCCACATCACATCTAGTACCTTAGAGATTTCTGTCACTTCCCAGATTACCAGAGGCATGAATCCACTATCGAGCATAAATACTAACTCTTGGAGTTGCTAGCATCTACTTGGCCAAGATAGCTACTAACAACAGAAAGCATGCAAGATCACAAATAACAAAGACATGATAGAATCAATAATCAGTCTGAAATAGCATCTCAATATCCATCGGATCCCCGCAAACACAACATGTATGGATTACAAATAGATGATCTTGATCATGAACGGAGCTCACAAGATCTATACATGAAAGCACAAAGGAGGAGAACCAGCCATCTAGCAACTACATGCATCCGTAGTCCAAGGATGAACTACTCATGCATCACACCGGAGGCTTGCATGGTGATGAAGAAGGCCTCCAGGGTGAATTCCCCTCTCCGGCAGGTTGCCGGGAAGAGCTTCAGATCCCTCCCGATCTAGGGATGGAGATGATGGCGGCTACAGACTCTTTCGTGGATTTTTGATCGCGCCCTTAGGGTTTTCGTCCCGAGGGCAATATATAGGCGGAAGGAGAGGCCGAGGGGGTGCCGGGAGCGGCCACACCATCCCCTGGCGCGAGCCAGGCCTGGCCGCACGGCCAGGTGGTGTGGTGGCTCCCTGGCCCTTCTCCGTCTCGTATTCTGGCACTTGATCCCTTCCGGAAAAATAGGCACTTTGGCTTTTGTCCCGTCCAATTCCGAGAATATTCATTTTCTGACTTTCCTGGAACCAAAAACAGCAGAAAACAGGCAGCTGGCACTGTGGCTCTTGTTAATAGGTTAGTCCAGGAAATCATATGAAAAGTACTCCCAAGTTGGAACAAAACACAAGAAAGTGGATAAAACCAAGCATGGAACATCAAAAATTATAGATACATTTGCAATGTATCAACGTCCCCAAGCTTAACTCCTGCTCGTCCTCGAGTAGGTAAGTGATAAAAAGAAAGAATAATTTTTGAGGTGACATGCACCATCAAAGACTTGATCAAAGTATTTGCAAAACATTCAAAGTTGGGATCATAGTACTTCAATCATAACATGAAAGACAAAGTTCTAGCAATAAGCAAAGAAACTATGATGCAACATGAAAAGGCACAAACAAAAGATTCATGAATAACAATGCTTTGCAAGACGTTTGTTTGTTTCACAAAAAGAAAACATAGCATAATAGTATTCAGCTTGTCCCTCAAATAGAGTAGCAAATATAAATGCATAGGACACCTTCAAAATTCATAAGAGTGACTAGATACAATAGTTTTAAACAAGCAATATCAAGTTATGCATCAATCAACTAGTCTTGGGACAATGCACATAGAACTAAGAATGGCCACTATGCTCTCAAAGTAGGTGCATAAAGATAGAAGGTGGAGACTCAATATAATGGTGGAAGAAAAGCTTTTGTAAAAGGAAGTAGGGATTCAAGTGTCATAAAGAGCTTCCAAAAATTATGGTACTTATAGCTTTCAGCTCTCATTGCCCCTATCATAAGCATCTTGAAGGTGATTAAGGTTAAAGTGACAGAACTAAGAGGATATGCTTGACAAGTTATAAACCGAAATCTCATGCCCCTTACTTACGAAGACCGATCCTCATGCTACTCAACTTCAGTCACGAGTAAGCTCTTGTCATTGTAAGTATATGTGTATCATTAAGAACCGCCAACGGGGTACCCCTTGCACATGATACAGGAGCTTTCCCATATTCAAAATGACAAGGCAAGCAGACAATGAGCATCTCAGCGATCTTTTTATTTGCTATTTGCGTAGGTTTTTATTGAGGATGCTTTATAGAGTGCTCATTATGGTGATGCTGCAAGTTTCCACCATGATTAGACATGGCTTAGGCTAGCGGCCCAGGCGTTTCTCTAACACACATACAAACTCCATGATCTTACAAGTTCCACTTTTATTTTACACCGCCGGGATCCGTAAGCAAAAGAACATGATATCAACGGGGTACAAAGTACAAGTGCAATGTTGAAAGCGTTCCCCATGAAACATGGTTCTACTAATTTCAACTTATAAAGCGCAAGCATATACGCAACAAAAAAGGACCCAATGGTTCAAGTTTATTAGAGGCAAAAAGTAAAGTGTGCCATCAAGTTCGTGAGAGCTTTAATCACTAGTTTTCTCATAACAAGTTTAATTTGGAAGGTAAACAAAAGCATGAATATACTTGGAATAGCATAAGCTAGTAGGTAGGTATGGTGGACCCTTTGGAATAGCTTGGTTTAGGGAGTTGGATGCATGAGTGGAACTCATACTTGGTTGTGGAGGCTAGCAAAAGACTGGGAGCAGAAAACTAAGAGAGCAATAATGGCCATAATCATGCAGAGCGACAAAACATCATTGATCAAAGCATAAAGTGATACTACAAGTTGAAAACTAAAGGATCATAAAGGCTATGGTGACTTGAGATAGTCATAACATGGTGTGAGCATGCGCCAAGTCAACCCAAATAAAGCATCAAAGGAGAATACTACTATACTATGCTTTAATATGCTCAAACAACACATGGTTCATCCAAGGCACATTAAGCAATCTCAATTGTTTATAACAAGTCATGGTACATCAAATAATACTAAGCATAAAGCCAAAACAATATCAAGCATGGCATGACAAAGCATAGGCCACAGTCAAAAATGAGCTCTTTTTACTACATAAGCATGAACTTTCCTACTCTTTTCCAAACCAAACCAAACTATTTGCAAACCAATGTATGAAAGAGGGGGTCCAACCAATTTATTCAAAAAAACTAAGCAAACTAAAAACCAAAACAAAAATGAAAAAGAAGACGCTCCAAGAACAACACAACTGTGCATGAAACAATAAAAAATAAAGCGTTAGAAGAAACCTGGGATTTTTATTGATGAAGAAGGGGATGCCTTGGGCATCCCCAAGCTTTGACGCTTGTACTTCTTGGATATTTCTTGGGGTGAAATGCGTGGCATCCCCAAGCTTGAGCTTTAGTCCATCCTTTATCTCATTACTCATTCCTTCCATACACCTGAAAATTTTCCTTCATACAAAACTTCACACAATATTTATTAGCAACATTAGTGCACTCAAGATAAATAAGTCGCAAGGTTCAGTTCTAACACCAAATAAACTTCCATTAGAATACTAGCTACTGTAGCACTTCCCTCAAAAAGCTCAATTTCCCAAAAGAACTCAAAAAGGAACCAACAAGAAGCAAATGCAGAAAATGGCAGAAATCTGTCAAAACAGACCAAAGACGAATTTTTTCAAAGACCTTCCTGTTCGTGCAGCTTCATGCGCTGATACGACTAAGATGTGTGCTTGGCCATGGTGTTCCTCTGAAGGGTGCTGTTTCTCTAAAGAGTATGTGATGGTGGTTCATGTGTTCCATGAAGTTTAGTTTCTCGCTTCTGGTCTTTGGTCTTGTTGGAAATCTGCCTTTTGGGGTTGTTTGGTGCAACTCAGCAAATTGGTTTCCACTTTGTTGAATTGGGAATGGTCAGAACATCGCTATGTTTTTATTATTGGAAACTGGGAAGTGCATTGATATGTCTGTGTTACTGGTCATGAAAATTGTGTTCGCGTCTTATACAGATATTCTCTAGATCATCTGTAAGAAGACAAAAAATATCAGTTGATTAAATCTGCATGCAAGAAATCAGTCTCCCCGCAACACAGAGAGGTAAAATAGAGCAATTAAACTCCGGCGAAGCAGATTTACCGATTCGAATCGGCCTTGAAATCGAGTAAGACACTGGAACTCAAGATGTGAGATTCTAGAGTAGAGACTGATGTGAAATTATGCAACATGCTTTGCGTGCCTCAGTTGTATTTACGCAGGTGATATCACCAGAGCTGCACACTGGTCGGTGCACAAGCACATTCATCCAGAATTCACCGATGCTTTTCGATCATCATCGGCACGCAAAATCAGTCACATATTACCATCAGATCGAGAAAGATGAACCATGAAATCAAGGAAGAAAAAGGATGTATCAATTGAGCAGAGGAAGGAAATTACAGGTGCGTCGGATCATAGAGATCGAACACAGCAGCTAAGGAACTCATGGAGATGGTGAAGTCCAAAATAATCCATAACTTGACAACCAAAACAAAATAAAACCACAGATCCGTAGAGCAGGGTATGCAACTTCCTTTTTCTAGCGGAACAAAGGCTGCGAGCTGGAGGTATCGAGTTGAGGAGAAAGCAGCGGATGGACGTAGGCCGTCATGTGGATGTGTGTGGTCCAGAAATATGCTTGGTTGCGGAGCGGTCACGACGAGCGGCTGCGATTGGTTCCGCCGTGATTGAGGATATTTTTTTTTTTGCACGGATAAGATCTCGAAACGCCTGGAAGCTGCATTAGTCAAACGGCAGGTACAAGATTACAGTGAGGCTCACACAAACCTGTTCAAGAAAATCAGTACTCCCTCCGATGCAATATTAACTGTCGCTGAATCAGATGTATCACTAAAACATGTTTATGTACATCCAATTTAAAGACAATTAATATGAATCGGAGGAAATACCAGTTTAAACGGCCGAGGCTGTGTGTAGATCTAGCTTCTGCCTATTAAAGGAATGTGTGTTTCTGTCATTCGTCCGTATAAAAAAAGACTATTTTGCTCCCAAAGTTTGGAGGTATTACAGCACCGCCACCGCTTAGTCAAACCGAACGGTTGATTTGGAAAAAAATGTCCCCACCTGCTGCTCCTTCCCCATTGCCAGATTGCTCCACATCCCCTACAGCCACCGGCCAAAGCTTGGACGCAGCGGAGCTCTCCCGGTCAGGTTGGAGGCTGCGGCGCTCCCATCTGAGTCTAGAGAGAAAAGGATGTGTCGTCCCTCTTCAATCCCAAGTGAGGATTCAACCACTAAATATCTGTTGGATCTGCCGACATCATCCCTGCGAGACCTTGTTGTGGATGCCGCCACCAAATTCGCAGTTTAGCCCATCATCGCGGGCCGAGCTCAAGAGAGAGTAAAAACATCATGCCCCAAGGCTAGTCACACGCTACTTGCCATCCCCTCAGCACCTTGCAGCTTCAAAAATTTCACAACCACAACGCCACACCGCCACAAGAGAAACAATGACCACCGGACGATGATCGTCATTGGCTCTCCCTGCATCTCAATGAGGCAGAGAGGCGTCGACGAACACTAGAACCCGACCATCGAGTGAAAACAGGCACCCGAAGACGGGGCACATTGTCTAGTGGCTCGCCGTGAAGCCAAGAGACTTTTCTCCTGGAAGAAAAAATAGCGAAGAAGCAACGAACGCAAGGGGGAAAATGAAGGGGAGGCATCGCTCTGCAGACAACGATGACGGATTCCGCACCAACCACCATCGAGGAAGAGGAACCCGCCACGATTTGGCAAACGACCTTGCGTGCATGGTGCTAGACTTGATGTCATTCCTCTTCATTATTCTCCTCCCGAGTAGCTGGGCGAGCGGCGGATGAGAAAACACTTACTGCGTCGTATCGAATCGGCTATGTTGAAATATGATCCAAATTCATTAAGGAGACTAAATTCTGACGAGCGGAGCGAGGCCCGTCGCCGACCGTGCGTGCATGGTACTAGACTTGACGTCGTTCCTCTTCATTATTCTCCTCCCGAGTGGATGGGAGGGCGGCGGATGAGCAAACCTGTAACATCCCAAAACTTCAATCCAAGCTTATCAAGATCAAATCATCCAAAAATAGGGTTAATAAAAACTTTTCCAAATTTAAAATGAAAGCCAGTTTACCTCAAAATTTTGGTAGAAAGTTCAGGAAGGGTTAGGAACCAAGTTGAACTTCAGCACCGCGTATCACCCGCAAACAGATGGACAGACCGAGAGAGTCAACCAGATCCTAGAGGATATGCTTAGAGCTTGTGTTTTGGAATACGGATCAAAATGGGAAGACTGCGCCTTTCGCAGAATTCTCATATAACAACAGTTATCAAGCTAGTTTGCAGATGGCATCATTTGAATTCCTATACGAAAGAAAGCGTCGTACCCCTTTGAATTGGTCGCAAGTAGGAGAGAGTCAGATCTTTGGACCCGACATTCTCCGAGAAGCAGAAGAGAAAGTTCACAAAGTCCGTGAACAGCTCAAGACCGCCTAATCCAGACAGAAGAGTTATGCTGACAAAAGAAGGAGAGACCTGACTTTCAATATCGGAGATTTTGTATATCTCAAGGTTTCACCATTGAAGGAAACTCAACGCTTTAGTCTGAAGGGAAAGTTATCCCCTAGATACATCGGACCTTTCAAAATCCTGAACCGTCGAGGAGAAGTATCGTATCAACTGGAACTGCCTGAACAGATGTCAGTCATCCACAATGTGTTCCATATCTCGTTACTTCACAAATGTCTGGAAGTGCCCGAGAAGACTGAAGTTTTCAAGAACATCGATCACAGAGCTGTGAAAATCAACAATGACTTGACCTACAGGGAAGTACTCATCCGTATCTTAGAAGAAGCTTACAGAACCACCAGGACCAGAAGTATCAAGTTTCTCAAGATTCAGTGGAGCAACCATACCGAAGAGGAAGCTACTTGGGAGCGCGAAGATTACATTAGGACAGAGTTCCCAGATCTCTTTAGTTCCTAGTTTTCTTTGTAAATCTCGGGACGAGATTTTGTTTAAGGGGGGAAGGTTTGTAACATCCCAAAACTTCAATCCAAGCTTATCAAAATCAAATCATCCAAAAATAGGGTTAACAAAAACTTTTCCAAATTTAAAATGAAAGCATTCATATATGTGTGCATTTAAAATAGGAGTTGTTTGAATTGCCATGATTAAGTGATCCAATGCTTGTAAAATGTTTTTTAGGTGATTTAAACATCATCTACATCATTCCCAAACTTTTCCTAAAGAAAATCAAATAAAAAAGAATTAAAAAGGAGGAATGGTCATTTTGGCCATTTTAACCCACTACACTACTTTGAGTGTTCCTAGCACTCATTTCTTAACAGAAACAATTCTTGATCTTTGTACCCCTTGCTAGTACACATAATGAGGTACCAAGGCCCACCCTTTGATCTGCTAAAAACATTCTTTTACTTATTTTAATTGGCATGTGAAAATTGAATCTAATGCATATGCATAGATCACCCCTATTTCAAAACCCATCTTTTTGAGCTCCACTTTCAAAATCCTTGCAACCAGAGACTACCTAGCACTAGTGGAGATCACTCAAAAAAATTTGAAACCAAAATTCAAAACTTTTTCTCTTGCGGCCATTTCCACAAACACTTGGCATGCCTAATTTCCACCCTAATCCTAGCTCACTATTCTGCAGAGGGTTTTGCCCACAAATGATCTACATTGATCTCCTCTATCCCCTCTTAGTCTAACCAGGCCCTTAACACCCCTCTCCCTTGTCCCTAGCCCCCATGCCATGCTAACCCGAGGGCATGGTCGCCGGCCAAACCTTGCCCCGCCGCAGCAAACCCGAGGGCATGAGCACGCTCTATCCCCGCTCGCAAAGACCGCCCCTTGGCCATAGCCCGCGCCCACCGCTCCACCATGACCTGGAGAACACCCTAGAGACCCCCGCTGGCCGCCCAACGCCTCATAGCCACCGCTCGCTGTGGACACCGCCGCCTCTGCCGCTTAGAGCGCCACCTGGCCCAGACCGCGTGCCACCGCCCCTACGGCCGCATTCAATGCCTAGAGCACCGCCAGGGAACCACACATCGATCGCCACCCGCAGCCATGCCTCTACCCTGCCGTAGCCATGTCGCCACCGTCGACTGCCCATCCCGCTCGGTCTCACTGTCGGGCCTATAAAAGGAGGCCTCCCCAGCCTCTTCTCTTCACACCATTCCACTCCCCTCACCTCTCTGAACCTCACCCACCTCTAGCAGGAGCAAGGCGAGCTCTGCCTTGCCGGAGCAGCCGTAGCAGGAGGAGAAGGGCGCCGCTGATTGCGACCACCCCAAGCTCCGCCGCAACCACGCCTCGCCTCGCCGTCGTCTTCCACTTCATTTGCCCGCCTCGCCGACCCTGCTGGAGCCCTGGTACGTCCCCAGCAGACCCCCACCGAGCCGCTAGGGTTCAAGCTCGCCCGCGACCTGTTCGTCGTCGACGACGACCCTCAGCCGTAGATTCCTATTCTAATCCTACGGCCCACAGCGCGCGTACCGTTTCGCGTGTTAAGTGTCGCTGACAAGCGGGACCCCCCTGTCAGCTGAGCCTCGCGCCGCGGAGCACCACTGGGCCGGCCCAATTTCTTTTCCGCGCTAGCCCACCCGTTCAAATCTGGAATTTTCTTTTTAGTTAAATCTAGTTTATGTCCTCTATTTCAAAATTCAATTCTGTGAGTTTTACAAATCCAATTTGCATGAAACCAATTTTGTTTGAAAGGTATTGAGATTATCTATCCAAGCCCGTTGGATTTAATTCAATTAGAGTTATCGATCTCTCCTAATAAAAATAAGAAAACAGAAGCATTTGCAACTTGCAACATTTTTATAAAATCAACCAAGTTAGCTTTTGAGTTGATTCCAACTCTCAAAAATCGCATTTCAGCATATCTATCCAAATATGTAATAATATTAATGTTTACATGCAGTGACTTTGGACTAGTACCAAAATAATGCTATATAGGCATTTCTAGTCACTTTAAATCATTGAATAATGAACTTAAACCAAAGTAATATTGATCCAACCTTTGAATCTCATTCCCACATGTTAGAATATGTGGTGAGGACATGTGTCCATATGATACCATGTTTTAAGTGGTGAATATTAAATCTTAGTTAATTTTTTAATGAGTAGAAATTACTTTTCTAAAATAAAAAGGTTGAAACTATTGAATTAAACTTGTGATGCTTGTGATGATAATAGATCATCAAATGTGTGCTTTAGAATGCTACCTATCCTAGTTAAGTATTATTTGGTGATTGTGTACTCCGTATGTCTTTATAGACGATAGTACCGACCAAGTCTACGACGAGGAGGAGTTCTACCAAGAAGAAGAAGAAGAAAACTTCAACCACTGCACCAACCAAGGCAAGCTAGCACTATCCAAGATGAACCCTTGTAAGTTATACTTGCAAGCCACCATTAACAATGCAAGCTAACCCTTGCAAGTTTAGTACTTAGCACACCAGAATCAAACAAGAGGGTTTAGCAAAGATGCCTTAAGCATGCTTTGATCACACCCCCTTTGACTAGTAATACCCTAACTCTTAGTTACAAGTTCTACTTCCCTTAGTTTACACAAAGTTCTTTACTTATTTTGAAGGTAGCATAAAAAGTATAAAACTTGACCTATTTAGAACCCTTTTAGATGTCATTCTATGGCATGAGATTGAACCCATCTTTTCCATTTTAGTGAACACTCTTAACTTAGTATTTTAGAGTAGACCAAAAACTTGAGTCACTTTAGATGGGAACACTTGATGAAAATGAATTATGAAAACCTTGGAATGATGAGTCATTCTATTGAGATGTTTTGACATGTGTTGAGAAACACCAATGATTGATGATGATGAAAATGTTGAGGCATGAGCCTTAACCCTTTTATAAAACTGATGGTTGGATTCGGATGCGATACCATTCCAAATTTACCGTACAACCACATTACCTGAATTGGGTAAGGCTTAGCTGGAAATTTATATGCATTAGTATTAGTTCCCTCGCGGGAGAGGTCTGAGCTGAGGCTACCTCTCAATGTTGTCCACCTATGCAGTGCCCAAGATGACTGATGGTCATGGTTGGGAGGCCATGCTCATAGGAGAGGTGCTTATACTAGGGTGTGTAAAGGGAAGGTTATGTTTGATTGTCTTCATACTAAGTATGATGATTCAGGGTTATCCCTGACAAATGTATCGAATCTTGTGGTGAAAGTGTACCACCTCTGTAGAGTGTCAAACTATTCGAATAGCCGTGTCCGCGGTTATGGACAGTTGGAATGGCCATACTGTTTCGTTGTCAAATGTTTTCTAAATAACTTGATATGAATTATGAATCTTGACTTGACCACAACAGGATTGTGTTTATGACAATAGCTTCCCAACTTACGTGATTTTAGAATTTTACTTTATCTTTCTTTGCTTCTGAACTCAGCTTAGGTTTCAAACTTAACTTTATAGTTAAACTTAGCGTTATCACTTTAACTTAGAATTATATACTTGTTAGTGGTAGTTTGCGAGTACTTAAAGAGTACTCATGGCTTTTGTCCCTGGCTATTATCGTGGCCAGACTATGAAGGAGATTATCAAGATGATGGCCAACAGGACGGCTACGATAACTAGGACTATCTGCCTTCATCAGCATTGCCTGTGCCCCCTGAAGATGGACCCCACCGCTATGCTTATCTTTTATTTCCGCTGCTTGTTGTATTAAAGACTAGATCATGAGATCCTTATTTGTGTAAGACCTTATGTATGGTTTGTAATGGATGATGTACTGTGATATCCAATCTGTTATGTCTCGCAAAAATGGTAATCCTGGGATTGCGAGGTATGGCATAACGGGCATCTGGGATTAAAAATCCGGGTGTTGACAAGTTGGTATCAGAGCCATCCTGACCATAGGTGACCCTAGTTAGAATGGACGTTCAAACAAAAACTTAGTTTCAAAACCAAAGTGAGTATTTATGAAAAACTATCTCCTCTCTTACCCTTGTGGATTCTTTCTCAAAAAAAAATCATGTTTCTCAAAATTCTTACATTACTACTTAAAACTTGACACACTTGATCACTTCCCTAACTTCCTCATCCTTAATTCTTGTAGATGGAGAGTCAGTTCATCAAGTTTTACCAGTTGGGAAATGGAGGTCAGCTGATCTTCGAGAGGGATTTGGACTCATTGTCAGAGTTACTGGGACGCCCACATCTGGAGTTTCTTGGAGCTCAACTTCTAGGACCCCCAGGAGGAGACCTACAATGGCTTGTCACCGCAGATCTTAGAGGAAGCATTGAAGCACCAACTTCTGGAAGAATTCAGTTCTCTGTGAGAGAGAACAACTGGCTAGATGGATTAGCCAGGGCAATGCATGAAGCTCTCGCACGTCTATGTGCCCTCAGCGTCAACAAGATCCAAGGAACCCGTTTTGCTCACTATGCAAGACGTGATTTCATGGGAATGCCGATGGAGATCCTAAGTCACCCAGAATTGAGGCGTCAAGTGGAGAACCTTGACTTCTTGCTTCATGACAGACAGCAGGAACTGGACAATGCCAGGGAGTTAGCCAACCAGAACCGTGCCATTGCTGACCAGAAGGCCCAAACTTTCGCACTGCTAGTCCAGGATCGTCAGTCTCTTTGCCGCCAGCGTGCCAAGAAGGATCGCACCATCGCCCGTCTTTGCAAGAAGGTGGCCGACCTCGAGAAGACCGTCAAGGAGCAGGAAGCCCAGCTTGCAGCCAAGGAAGAAGAATATGAGGGTGAAGACATCCAGGGAGACATGGATTCTTACCTCAGCAACGATGATGACTTTCTGGAGTAAGATGCCGTAGACTTCTACACTGATGATGAGGACTCCGACTTCATTGACGATGAGTAGATGCACTAGAGCAGTATCGTAGCCTGAGATGTATCATCTCATTGTATCGTAGCTTGCAGAATGGTTCTTCAAACCATATGTTTTCCCTTGATTTATTGTGGTGTGTGTTGTATCGTGTGCTTCCTTGCATGAATGAAAATGAAGTTAGTGGAAAAACCTGAGTCTAACTCAAAGTTTTAGCTTTGAAAACCCAAAACCATGAACCTTAGAATTTCCCTCTTACCCCTATATCTATCTCAATCTTTAGATGACTCGTGGAAACGAAGGAGGGAGCAGCTCGTCGCAAGACCCAATGTTGCAGATCTTGCAGAATCTCATCGCAGACCGTGAAGCAAGCAGGGCAGAATGCCAAGCCAACTTAGCAACACTTCAGCAGATCGCCCAAATGGCTCTCAACAACCAAGGGCATGGAAATCAGGATCACCAGGGATCCAAGCTCAAAAATTTTCAGAACACCAATCCCCCAATCTTCAACCAATCTGAGAACCCATTAGATGCTGATGACTGGTTGTAGACCATGGAAAACAACTTAGAAGTTGCCAGAGTTGATGAGAATGAGAAAGTTCTCTTTGCCACCCACTATCTGGCAGGAGATGCAAGAGCTTGGTGGAATATCATCCGCAATATGAACCATGGTCAAGTGATGACATGGGAAGCATTCAAAGTCAAGTTCAGCCGCACCCACGTGCCGCAAGGTCTAGTCAACAGAATGAGAGATGAGTTCCACGAATTGAAGCAAGGGAGAATGACTGTGGTGGAGTACCGTGACAGATTCCTGTCACTGGCCAGATATGCACCGGATGAGATCAACACGGAGGCCAAGAAGGAGAGATTCTTGAACGGACTGCATGATGAGATCCAGACTGTCCTCGTCAACATCCGTTTCCAGGATCTCGAAGAGCTAGTCGACTCTGCCATTCAGATGGAAGGGAAGATTAACCAGGCAAATGACAACTGCAAGCATCGTATGATGTAGCAGTCTGGATCCAACAGTCACCAGAAGTACCGTCCCAACCCTTCACCAGGATATGCACCCAGGAACAACCGACCCCCAACGTCTCGCCCAAGCTACCCCAACCGTAGCAGAGGCAATGTGAAGTCCGGAGGAAACAATCACAACTCCGGTAATGCCAACAATTTCAACCGTGCCCCTCCTAAGAACCACAACAACACTGCACCCAGAACTGGCAGCAATGTTGTGCCTGTCGCAGTCAAGGACAAGTCCCAGATCACCTGTTTCGAGTGTGGAGTGAAAGGTCACTACTCCAATGAGTGTCCCAAGAAGACTGCAGCCAATGCCAATGTGAATGCCCCAGCTCAGCAGCAGCGTCGTGTTCAACCAGGAAGGAGATTTGCCCCAGGAACCCTCACAACCGCAATGGCCATCTCTTCCACATGAACACAGAAGAAGCCTAGGAAGCGCCAGATGTAGTGTTGGGTATGTTTTCTGTCAACTCAGTTTTAGCAAGAGTATTGTTTGATTCGGGAGCATCGCATTCATTTGTCACCGAAGAATTTGCATGCACTAGTAAGATTCACCCAACCAACCTGAAGCATGTCATGATAGTTCAAATCCCCGGTTCAACAACCAAAGCTAGAAAAATTTGCAAAGTTGTACCTATCAGAATACATGGAATAGATTTTTATACCAACCTAATTGTACTTGGAACCAAAGGATTGGAAGTAGTACTAGGTATGGACTGGATGTCAAGGCATAAAGGACTGATAGACTGTGCTAAGAAAGCCATCACCATGACTAGTAGTTCTGGAGTCACAGTAGAGCATATCTCTGAAACCTTACCTCGTCAATTCAAGTGCAATAAGAGTGTAGCCTTGCCCACCATAGACCAAGTCAGAGTAGTCTGTGAATACCCCGACGTATTCCCAGATGAATTGCTAGGTATGCCCTCGGATAGGGATATGGAGTTCATTATTGAACTAATCCCCAGAACCGGACCTATAGCCCAGAGACCCTATAGCATGAACCCCTCAGAGTTAGTGGAACTGAAGAAGCAGTTGGATGCCATGCTAGAGAAAGGCTTGATTCAACCAAGTGCATCACCATGGAGATCACCAGTGTTATTCGTCGACAAGAAATATGGCGGCAATCGTCTGTGCACAGATTACAGAAAGTTGAATGACGTCACCATCAAGAACAAGTACCCTTTGCCAAAGATAGAGGATCTATTTGATCAGTTGACTGGAGCCCAGGTATTCTCAAAGATTGATCTTAGGACTGGTTATCACCAACTTAAGATTCGTGCAACGGATATTCCAAAGACCACCTTTACTACTCGCTATGGTTTATACGAGTATACGATTATGTCTTTTGGATTAACCAATGCCCCTGCTTATTTCATGAATCTCATGAATAAGATCTTTATGAATTTCCTAGATAAGTTTGTAGTTGTGTTCATCGACGACATCCTTATCTACTCCAAGTCAAAAGAAGAGCATGAGCAACATCTGAGAGTTATCCTAGAAACCCTGAGAGAGCATCAGTTATATGCCAAGTTCAGCAAGTGTGAGTTCTGGCTGAAAGAAGTAGGATTCCTAGGACATATTGTGTCTGCCGGAGGAGTCTCTGTTGATCCCGCCAAGATCAAAGATGTCGAAGAATGGGAAGCCCCAACCACTCAAACCCAAATCCGTGCATTTCTCGGATTAGCGGGATATTACCGCAAGTTCGTAGAAGGATTCTCGAGCATAGCCCGACCAATGACCCAATTGTTGAAGAAGGACAAGAAGTTTGAATGGACAGACAAATGTGAAGCCAGCTTCCAGGAGCTGAAAAAGAGATTGATATCAGCCCCAATTTTGGTCATGCCAGACATCAAGAAGCTGTTTGATGTGTATTGTGACGCATCCAAGATTGGTCTAGGATGTGTATTGATGCAAGAAGGCAAAGTTATTGCGTATCTGTCTCGACAACTGAAGCAGCATGAGCAGAACTATCTGACCCATGATCTTGAGCTAGCAGCTGTGGTTCTAGCACTAAAGACATGGCGTCATTATTTGATGGGTAATCGCTGTGAGATTTACTCAGATCATAAGAGCTTGAAGTATATCTTCACCTAGAAGGAGCTGAATATGAGACAATGAAGATGGATAGAGTTAATCAAGGATTATGACCTTGACATTCACTACCACCCCGGCAAAGCCAATGTGGTAGCGGACGCTCTTAGCAGATTGCCGTGTAGGCTAAATACCATGAACAAGGAGAAGCAACCTAGTTTGTATGAGGAATTGGAACAGTTCAGGACTGAGTTAGTTAGCAAAAGATTCCTAGCTAGCATTGAACTTCAACCCACTTTGATTAGCCAAATCAAGGAAGCCCAGAAGGGAAATGAAAGTATTGACGGAATCAAACGTCGTATTGGTACAGGAAAGGTACCTAGATTTACTGAAGATGAAGGAGTACTGTGGTACAAAGGACGTATCTGTGTTCCAGCAGATTCAGAGCTGAAGGAAGTTATCATGAAGGAAGCTCATGATACTCTTTACTCTATCCACCCCGGAGGAACAAAGATGTATCAGGATTTGAAGGAGCAATTTTGGTGGCACAAGATGAAGAGAGAGATCGGAAGCTACATCGCCAAATGTGACATCTGTCAAAGAGTCAAAGCAGAGCATCAGAGACCTGCAGGACTGTTGCAACCATTACAGATTCCGGAATGGAAATGGGATTCCGTCGGAATGGACTTTATCACCGGTTTACCTACTTCTAGTAGGGGGAATGACTCAATCTGGGTCATAGTTGATAGACTATCCAAGGTAGCCCATTTCATACCTGTCAAGACAACTTACCAGACTGCAAAGTTAGCAGAGCTGTACATTGCTAGGATTGTTAGTCTGCATGGAACCCCCAAGACCATCGTATCAGATCGAGGAACCCAGTTTACCTCAAGATTTTGGCAGAAAGTTCAGGAAGGGTTAGGACCCAAGTTGAACTTCAGCACCGCGTATCACCCGCAAACAGATGGACAGACCGAGAGAGTCAACCAGATCCTAGAGGATATGCTTAGAGCTTGTGTTTTGGAATACGGATCAAGATGGGAAGACTGCCTGCCTTTCGCAGAATTCTCATATAACAACAGTTATCAAGCTAGTTTGCAGATGGCACCATTTGAATTCCTATACGGAAGAAAGTGTCATACCCCTTTGAATTGGTCGCAAGTAGGAGAGAGTCAGATCTTTGGACCTGACATTCTCCGAGAAGCAGAAGAGAAAGTTCACAAAGTCCGTGAACACCTCAAGACCGCCCAATCCAGACAGAAGAGTTATGCTGATAAAAGAAGGAGAGACCTGACTTTCAATGTCGGAGATTTTGTATATCTCAAGGTTTCACCATTGAAGGGAACTCAACGCTTTAGTCTGAAGGGAAAGTTATCCCCCAGATACATCGGACCTTTCAAAATCCTGAACCGTCGAGGAGAAGTATCGTATCAACTAGAACTGCCTGAAGAGATGTCAGCCATCCACAATGTATTCCATATCTCGTTACTTCGCAAATGTCTGGAAGTGCCCGAGAAGACTGAAGTTTTCAAGAACATCGATCACAGAGCTGTGGAAATCAAGAATGACTTGACCTACAGGGAAGTACCCATCCGTATCTTAGAAGAAGCTTACAGAACCACCAGGAACAAAAGCATCAAGTTTCTCAAGATTCAGTGGATTGGGCGCCAGCCGTGTCCTCTTCCTGAGCCCAGCCGTGCAGTGGACCACCCCCTGTCCTCTGCCTGAGCCCAGCCGTGCAGTGGACCACCGAGGATAACACGCGCTCAGTGCCACCGCACCATGCCGGTGCCGCCCCAGAGCGCGCTCTGGCCCCGCTCGCACAGACTGCCCCTTGGCCACAGCCCGCGCCCGCCGCTCCGCCATGACCTGGAGAACACCCCAGACACCCCCGCTGGCCGCCCAATGCCTCACAGTCACCGCTCGCCGTGGACACCGCCGCCTCTGCCGCTCAAAGCGCCACCTCGCCCAAACCGCGTGCCACCGCTCCTACGGCTGCATCAATGCCTAGAGCACCGCCAAGGAACCGCACGTCGATCGCCACCCACAGCCATGCCTCTACCCCGTCGTAGCCATGTCGCCACCATCGACTGCCCATCCCGCTCGGTCTCACCATCGGGCCTATAAAAGGAGGCCTCCCCAACCTCTTCTCTTCACACCATTCCACTCTCCTCTCCTCTCTGAACCTCACCCACCTCTAGCCGGATCAAGGCGAGCTCTGCCTCGCCGGAATTGGAGCCGGAGCAGGCGCAGTAGGAGGAGAAGGGTGCCGCTGATTGCGACCACCCCAAGCTCCGCCGCAACCACGCCTCGCCTTGCCGTCGTCTTCCACTTCGTTTGCCTGCCTCGCCGACCCCGCTGGAGCCCTGGTACGTCCCCAGCAGACCCCCACCGAGCCGCTAGGGTTCGAGCTCGCCGGCGACCTGTTCGTCGTCGACGACGACCCTCAGCCGTAGATTCCTATTCTAATCCTACGGCCCACAACGCGCGTACCATTTCGCGTGTTAAGTGCCGCTGACAAGCGGGACCCCCCTGTCAGCGGAGCCCCACGCCGCAGAGCGCCACTGGGCCGGCCCAATTTCTTTCCCGTGCTAGCCCACCCGTTCAAATCTGGATTTTTCTTTTTAGTTAAATCTAGTTTCTGTCCTCTATTTCAAAATTCAATTCTGTGTGTTTTACAAATCCATTTTGCATGAAACCAATTTTGTCTGAAAGGTATTGGGATGATCTATCCAAGCCAGTTGGATTTAATTCAATTAGAGTTATAGATCTCTCCTAATGAAAATAAGAAAACAGAAGCATTTGCAACTTGCAACATTTTTATAAAATCAACCAAGTTAGCTTTTGAGTTGATTCCAACTCTCAAAAATCACATTTCAGCATATCTATCCAAATATGTAATAATATTAATGTTTACATGCAGTGGCTTTGGACTAGTACTAAAATAATGCTATATAGGCATTTCTAGTCACTTTAAATCATTGAATAATGAACTTAAACCAAAGTAATATTGATCCAACCTTTAAATCTCATTCCCACATGTTAGAATATGTGGTGAGGACATGTGTCCATATGATCCCATGTTTTAAGTGGTGAATATTAAATCTTAGTTAATTTTTCAATGAGTAGAAATTACTTTTCTAAAATAAAAAGGTTGAAACTATTGAATTAAACTTGTGATGCTTGTGATGATAATAGATCATCAAATGTGTGCTTTAGAATGCTACCTAGCCTAGTTAAGTATTGTTTGGTGATTGTGTACTCCGTATGTCTTTATAGACGATAGTACCGACCAAGTCTACGACAAGGAGGAGTTCTACCAAGAAGAAGAAGAAGAAAACTTCAACCACTGCACCAACCAAGGCAAGCTAGCACTATCCAAGATGAACCCTTGTAAGTTATACTTGCAAGCCACCATTAACAATGCAAGCTAACCCTTGCAAGTTTAGTACTTAGCACACTAGAATCAAACAAGAGGGTTTAGCAAAGATGCCTTAAGCATGCTTTGATCACACCCCCTTTGACTAGTAATACACCAACTCTTAGTTACAAGTTCTACTTCCCTTAGTTTACACAAAGTTCTTTACTTATTTTGAAGGTAGCATAAAAAGTATAAAACTTGACCTATTTAGAACCCTTTTAGATGTCATTCTATGGCATGAGATTGAACCCATCTTTTCCATTTTAGTGAACACTCTTAACTTAGTATTTTAGAGTAGACCAAAAACTTGAGTCACTTTAGATGGGAACACTTGATGAAAATGAATTATGAAAACCTTGGAATGATGAGTCATTCTATTGAGATGTTTTGACATGTGTTGAGAAACACCAATGATTGATGATGATGAAAATGTTGAGGCATGAGCCTTAACCCTTTTATAAAACTAATGGTTGGATTCGGATGCGATACCATTCCAAATTTACCATACAACCACAGTACCTGAATTGGGTAAGGCTTAGCTGGAAATTTATATGCTTTAGTATTAGTTCCCTCGCGGGAGAGGTCTGAGCTGAGGCTACCTCTCAATGTTGTCCACCTATGCAGTGCCCAAGATGACTGATGGTCATGGTTGGGAGGCCATGCTCATAGGAGATGTGCTTATACTAGGGTGTGTAAAGGGAAGGTTATGTTTGATTATCTGCATACTAAGTATGATGATTCAGGGTTATCCCTGACAGATGTATCAAATGTTGTGGTGAAAGTGTACCACCTCTATAGAGTGTCAAACTATTCGAATAGCCGCGTCCGCGGTTATGGACAGTTGGAATGGCCATACTATTTCGTTGTCAGATGTTTTCTAAATAACTTGATATGAATTATGAATCTTGACTTGACCACAACAGGGTTGTGTTTATGACAATAGCTTCCCAACTTAAGTGATTTTAGAATTTTACTTTATCTTTCTTTGCTTTTGAACTCAGCTTAGGTTTCAAACTTAACTTTATAGTTAAACTTAGCGTTAGCACTTTAACTTAGAATTATATACTTGTTAGTGGTAGTTTGCGAGTACTTAAAGAGTACTCATGGCTTTTGTCCCTGGCTATTATCGTGGCCATACTATGAAGGAGATTATCAAGATGATGGCCAACAGGACGGCTACGATAACTAGGACTATCTGCCTTCGTCAGCATTGCTTGTGCCCCCTGAAGATGGATCCCACCGCTACGCTTATCTTTTATTTCTGCTGCTTGTTGTATTAAAGACTGGATCATGAGATCCTTATTTGTGTAAGACCTTATGTATGGTTTGTAATGGATGATGTACTGTGATATCCAATCCGTTATGTCTCGCAAAAATAGTAATCCTGGGATTGCGAGGTATGGCATAACGGGCATCTGGGATTAAAAATCCGGGTGTTGACAAAACCCTCACCGCGTCGTCTTGAATTGGCTATGTTGAAATATGATCCAAATTCATTAAGGAGGCTAAATTCTGATGAGCGGAGCGAGGCCCGTCGCCGGAGGCTTAGGCCGAAGCATAGTGGAGTTTGAAGACCTAGGTTTCCACCGCTATATATACCTCTTATAAGTCGCCGGCTAGAATAAGATGCGTCTTTGAAATCCCTAGCATTATGTAAACACTCCCGTTATAGTAAAGTTTTGCTCGCTGGCGCCCGTGTTTTTTTTCTCTTTGTTTGAGAGGTTTTTCCACGTTAAATATGTGTCCCCTTGCTGTGATTTTATTTTCGTTCTTTGTTATCTTTTTATCGCACTTATAACAAGCTCGCCAGTCAATCCACTTGGGGAGATGAGAGGTGGAGGTATCAAGTCCTATCCTTCTCATCCACCTCTACCTTGAATGAAGATGCCCGCATGCATCGCCACCGACATGAATCATTTGGGATTTTCTATGAAGTGTCATGAAGGGGTGAGTGGATGAAGCGGTCGAGGGAAAAAATGATAAGCAGGCTCGGCCTTCCGGCCTAGGTAATCCTAGCTAAACATTGGATGTTGGTCGCACTAAGAGCGTCTCCACCCACGCCCCAAGGAAGGCTCTCATAGACCACTTTTCCATCCGGACGATGAAAATCGGCTTAGTCATGTCCCCAACTCCTCGATTTCATCCGGATTTGGCGCAAATCCATCTAGCGAACACAGGTCGAACCTAGCGCACTGGGTTCGCCTGAGGGCATCGGATGAAGCGAAAAATGGGGGAAAACTGCCCTGTCCACGCGGACTCGAGAGGACCCGAGCTATTGGCGAGAGGTCGTCTTCGCCTCATCCCCTCGGCTCCCACGCGTGTTAAGACGGTAGTTAACAGCCTTTGCAAAGCCGACTGGCCCGTCGAGTCCCATCGCCATGCGGCAGGATTACGGCGCGCGACCACACCTCAGCTTCTCACGCGCGAATGTCGGCTTCTCGCGCTTCCCGCCCGTGTCCTACACCCCTCCTGCCCACCTCGCCGCTATAAAATCAGCATTTCCCCTTCGTTGTTCACATTCCTCCTCGCACCGGCGAACTCCGCCCCTTCGCCACAGATCTTTTTTCTCAGCGGCAATGGCAGAATGGTACCTAGGCAATGACGCGGCGGCGAACGGCTTCGTTCGGTGCTCGCTAGGGCTGGCTCATCTATGAGGCCGGTACCCCGCTCCGCCGGATGTACGCGTGCCGCCAACATGGAGGCTAAGCGTGGGAGGTGTGCCAGTCCATCCCCCACCATCCGGCGTTCGGATGGTCAATGAGATCCAATTCATCCTCGCCGGAATGGACTACGAGGATAGGATGGACCCGCGCTAGCATCCCGATAACAACGCGGGGTGGCGCCAGTACTTCGCCGAGCGAAACACGAGTTGCATCATACGAGGGTTCGGTGTTGTCTAGGTATAGCACGGCAGGTCGACGCCTCTGGTAGGGATGCTTCTAATTTATATTTGTATTCTTTACATGGCTTAGGACTTTCAAACATAGAACCTTTATTACCTACAAACATGGTACCACAATGATAATCATCAAATTATTAGCAACCCATTGTAAATCAGATATTAACTATGGTGGGAGAGACAGACACCCGCTAGTCACTTATGCAAAACTAGTTACATGTCAAGAATGGAACCCGTCTCATGTGCGAGGACACGTAAAGTTAGTCCGGGCCATTTCATCACACTATGCTACTAATATCCAAAATACACAAGAGGATGTAATAACATGATCATCAGCATCCACATACTCTTATGTGTTCTACTCGTATAAGACATCTACGCATAGATCCGACTCTGATCCCACCATAGGGTTCACAGCATAGAAAACAAAAAAAAATCCTATGATATGAACAACTAAGAACCAATATTTATCTACTAGATGCAACCAACGGGTGAATATACATCCATAGAGAACTTATCCTCGAAGACCGAAAAGCGTTACGAGAGTTATTCTTGTGGATGAAGTAGATGATCTCTAGCCGATCTCAAAATCGAGTAGTCCAACACCGCAAAGAAGCAACGCATCCATGATCGCACACACGTTCAGTACCCCGACAACCTCCGAGTCCTCGCTCCAGCAAAGCAATGGAAGCAGCAGATCTTTCTAAAGAAACTACCGTGAACATGTAATTCGCTAATCTGAAGCCATGGGGAATTTTTTAGAAGGAGAGAGATCCTTCGCGAGGAGGTGTGATAGGAGAGGAGGCCACCACCTCCTTTTATAGGGGAGGGGCAGCCCCATGCCATGGTCGGTGGCCAAGGTGGGTGCCCCCAGCTGGCCCTCGTTCATGTGGGTGGAGCTTCCACTAAGCCCTTCCACATAAATTCCAACTTCACTCAACCTTGCATTAATTTTCCACCAAAATAAAGGCAAGCTCTCATTAATAAAACAATTTTTCTTATTCAGAATTTTTTAATTACTTAAATTAACAAATATTTGCATAAACTGAAGGGAATATGCCCAGAGGCAATAATAAAGTTGTTATTATATTATTCCATATTTATGATAAAAGTTTATTTTACATGTTATAATTGTATTAATTGGAAATGTTAATACATGTGTGTTTAATAAACAAAATACAAGGTTCCTAGTAATGCCTCTCTATAAAGATTAACAGGATGATCAAGGTTTCCTGATCATGGACATTGGATGTTGTTAATAACAAGGTCACACCATTGGTGGAATGATGTGATGAACATTCATCCGAAGTATAGCATTACGATCAAGTCATTGTGTTTATATTGCTATAACATCATATGAAGTAATCTTTATCCTTAGACCATGAGATCATGTTAATTGCTAAAACTGTAAGAATACTTTGATAACATCAAACGTCACACCGTAATAGGGTGACTATAAAGATGGGTTTGGGTATTCCGAAGGTGTTATGTTGAGGCTCATGGATCAAAAGTGGAATTTGTCAATCCCGGTGATGGATAGATATGCTCTGGGCCCTCTCGGTGATATCGCATTGGTTAGCTTGCAAGCAAGTGATAAGATCACTAGAATGTTATATCACGGGAACGAGAAAAGAGTGCATGTCAGCGACAAGTTCAAACTAGGTACGGAGATACCGATGATCGAATCTCGGACATGTAATATATCGCGAGACAAAGGGATTTAGTTACTAGCGTTAAAGGTTCTCATGATCACACAAGTCATCGTTGAATGTGTGGGAGTTAGTACGGATCTCCAGGTCCCGCTTCTGATTATTGATCTGAGAGGGGTCTCGATCATGTCTGTATTATTCGTGAACCGTAGGGTGACACACTTAAGGGTTTCCAAACACCATTTGGAGAAAATATGTTCTAGACGAAAGAATTACAAAGTGCTAGAATTATTTCAATAGACACCAAAATTGTTTTGGGTGAAATTGTTGAAATTGGTTCTGCATATAATATTGAAATGTTGCAAGGGGTTTTATGTGAATGTTTGTTAATTAAAGTAATTAACAAAATTATGAATATAATAAATAAGAGTTTTATTAAATGAGAGAGTATTAAATTTGGAGAAATTTAATGCATTTAAGTGGAGACTTAAGTGGAGAATGTGAAGGGGCATATTTATGTGGAGGGAGTTACCACCACTTGAATGAGGGAGGTGAAGGGGCACCCCATGGCGCGCTAGACATGGGGAGGGGCACTCCCCTCCTCCTATAAAAGGACCCCCTCTCCTCACTTCTCACTCACACCTCCTCGTGAAGGATCTCTCTCCCCCTCTAGTATTATTTCCCCATGGTCTCAGATTAGCGAGATACATGTTCCCGATGGCATTTCGTCTGGAAGGAGTTGCTGCTTCTGCTGCATCGCTGGAGCGAGGAGGTGGAGGTTGTTCGGTGGCCTGAGCGTGTGTGCGAGGATGGATGCGCTGCTGATTTGTGGCGCTAGGACTTCCACACGATCTTGAGATCACGATGTCTGCAAGTGCACTGATCGTTTGTACCTAGTTTCAAAGTATAGATATCGATCCCACAGGGAGCCCAAAGGTAAGTGTTTATGGGTGAAGTCTCTGTCACACCCGAAGTTATTACACGTCTTCAAGTGAATTGACTACAAGTGTTGAAATAAGAATGGTGTTTTGATTAAATGAGATGTATTAAAATAGAACTAAAATGTAAACTTTAGAAATATAAAGCATGAAAGTAAAGAACGACTTGGTTGTTTGTTGTTTCTTGAAGATGGCAAAAGAAGGCGCGGGGAAATTCAGTTCTTGGTGATAGTGACTATACCAGGTGGACAAATGATAAATATAACAATTATAATCTTATAAGTGTAGGCGAGCAACTCATAATTAGCCGGAACTCCTCTTGGTAGATTTTATCCCAACTTCAATAATCCTACTAGCCTGTTACCAAAACCATGGTCAGACACTAGACGATTAAGACCCTTCAGGTCACTTAGCGATTAAGCTCCTTGGATCAGACTAATGCAATAAGCACAGTGATTCCTCGTTATCCTCGAGTCTACTAGTTTTCCATTGATATCCATGTGTCACCTGGGGGTCACCAGTCTGCTAGCAAACAAGATCCTATATATGTAGAACAAAGCATCATGTTGTCTAGGCCCTTAATTGGACAACAAGCATTAGGCATCCCACAGATAGTCAAACACACATAATATAGTAATTAGAATAAATCACAAACTAATGGAAAATATATGACGGCACATCACATCTCCCATGCCCAAGGAAATTACTGACACATGAGAGAAGAACGGATCATCAATATAATTAAATAAAGGGAAATCTTCTTGATATTACTGTGGAGATCCACAATAAGAATAGAAAAATATCCAACACAATTCAAGATGGGAAGAAACAATCTCAAACCCTAATCTTGCAAGGTGAAGATCCCTCTCTCTCTCACGTACAAGTAGTGGCTATGGGGGTGTATTGGCTAGGAGGTCGAAGATCATGGAGCAAGATGAAGAACATCTTCCCCTTTTTCTCCGGATCTCTTCTTTCTCCCTTCTAGATGGTATGGCGGCTGCTGCGTTGTGTTTTTGTTCATGGTCCCTTCACAGAAGTTGTCCCTTTTGACAAGACAGAGGCAGTGACAGCTATATGACGGGAACTATACTGCCAGAAAAATATTCCCGCCGTATAGTTGCTCGTTAAAGCTTTTATATGCTCCCCTCGAGTGCTTCCAAAGAGAAACTTGCTTGTTTTCTTCAGAATATTGTGTTTCTCTAGTTAAAATCTTCCGTTGACATTCAGAACCTGAAACACACATTAAAAACCAAGTTTTCTTTGCTACCAAAATATTAGTGTTAGGTAAAGCTAGAAAACGATCAAATCCAGGAGAAAACCATCAATAAAAGCCATAAAAATGTGTCGAGTCTCACAGCTATCAACTCCCCCAATCTTAGATGTTGCTCGCCCTCGAGTGACAAGGAAATAAGGAAGAATCGCAAAGATTTGAAACTGAAAATAAAAGAACTCACAAGTTTGAATTGGTGTCAAATTATTTTCTTCACAATTCCTATAATCTTAAATATGATCATACAAGTATTCACAAGATTGCACCGAGTCCACTTCCTAACCACGTATATCTTGTTAGCAAATAAATCAGATGCCTAAGCAAGTGTCAAAAGTTTAGCTAGGAAAGTGAGACAAATTCTTTTGGTGTCTCTCATCGTTGAGAGATGAAAACTTTTTGTTCTTGTTTGTTTAATCAATTAAGAGTACTCAAGTTGGCACCGAAACATTTAATTTAAGAACAACTCATCTACTCCCATGTCAAAATTTCAAGACTCTCAAAGCACCTTTTTCTTTCTTTTGCCTTTCAAAAACTTCAGCTCTTTCATAGAGAAATCATGTCACTATTTGTAACATGTTAATTGGGACTGTGTTGTGCACTCGTGACCATGCCAATAAATAATTGTTGAGCAATAAATGGGTCAGAGGAGTACTACAACTTCACTTGGAACGTGAAACCATGGGGAGACTAAATTTTTTACCTATCATAGCATTGCTGCTATAGACGTTTACAAAACTCAATAGCCGAAATCAAGTGGTTTCCCACATTTAGATCGTTCGTTGGCCAGCGGAGTTAATGTTCCCCATGGAGGACGACAGTGTTGTAATGACACGTGTAAAGTAATATCTTACGGTAATTATTAGAAAAAGTAGTGGCATAATCTCTACTACTTCAAGACATCCATTTTATCAAACAATTTCAATCAAAGGTACTATCGAGTCTATTTATATTAAGCTCAAATGGGATGGAGTAGTTCTAAATTAAATCCTTTGGGCTAAACATGGACTCAAGTCATCTTTCAGACGCTTTTTCTTGTTGTAAAAATGTAGGAAGTATTTTTAACCAAGTTCATTGCTCATTGTTTCAAAGCTAAAAAGAAGACACTAGCAAAGGAATAGAATTTATAGGATAACAAGCTAAGAGGGGAGTGACTCCAGTGCAAGAGAGTAAATAATTGTAGGATCAATTTAAGGTTGCAGAAAGGAATGTGATACCTCCTCTTGCTTGCTTCATTCTCGTATTTGAGTCAAACTCTCTATATATTTCCATATTGCCAAGTCACCTGGAATTGAGCAATCTACGAGAGAAACAAAGAAACGAACTTGCAAATAAAGTACAGCTAATTTTTTTGTGTTTTTGGTTTAGGAATGCAAATTTTAAGAAATAAAATAAATCAAAAGAAGAAATAAAAACATGAATGCAAAGTTTTGAGGTTTTCAAACCTCCCCAAGCTTAGGCTATTGCAAGGCTCAGTTGTTGCCGTCATTCGATGGCTGGTGCAGATACTGTTGGTAGTAGTCGGGGAAGTGGGTCATGAAGTGACTGAAGTTGTGAGTCAAAGCACTCACATCTTCATTCACTCCTTGAAGAGTGTGGTCGATCTTCCCAACAGGCTGGTTGAGCTGCTGGAATTCCTGATAGGGGACATAGCCATACCCCTGTTGTGGCTGGTTGGGCCATGGGTCCCAAGCTCCCCCTTGTTGCTGCTACTGCTGTTGTCCCTCCCAAGTAGGGTTGTGCCCCTGCTCGTCCTCATGCTTCTTCTCATCCTCATCCTGCTACCCTCCTTCATCATCTTCCTCCTCGTCAGGCCAAAGTTTATCCATGATCTGCATCACTTGGTCCTTGGTGAGGATCCAAGTGGCCTTCTCCACAATCGAGAAGGCTTGGGGACATGGCAATGGAACCTTCTCACCCTGTGCATCATCAAGATAACTAAACTGATAGGCTCGGAGCCTCCGGTTAGCTTGGTAAACATCAAGGAAACCACAAGCAGTTAAATATTTGACGTCCATAAGCTTGGAACCGTCAACAGATTGCATAACAGTTAATGTAATATTTAATGCATGTGCAAAGTGGGTTACCAATCCACCAATGCGAGTATCACCTTTGGCCTTGTTGCTTTGGTGGCGAAATTGTTGGATGAGTAGAGATGCATGATTGGGGCTTTGCGACGCAGTGGGGAAGAGAGCCTTGGCGATCATTTCCATGTCTGCATTGGCCATGGAACCGGTATCACCTCTCCCCAATAAAGTGTTGGCGAGGAACAAGGCGTAGTAACGAATGGTTGGGTTCTGAATGGTGGACATCTTCTTCTGGTAGAAGTTGGTGCCACCATTGACATAAATAACCTCCCAAGTTTCTCTGCTCGTGACACTATAGAGGTTAGTAACAGTATGTTCCCCAACACGAGGGAAACTGAAAACATCACAAAATTGATCGAAAGTTATCTCATAGTGTTGTCAGTTCATGGTGAAGCTTACCATGCATATATTACCTTTGTTCTTGTGGTCATCGTAGAAGGAGGCAAGGAACTCGTAGGTAAGCTTGGTGTAGGTGTTGGGTCTGCAGCATAGAAAACAAAAAATTTCCTACGATGAGAACTATACGCCAAGATCTATCTACTAGATACAGAGCAACGGGTGGACATACATCCATGGAGAACTTACCCTCGAAGACAACGAGTTTTGTTAACGAGTAGGAACTCGTGGTTGATGTAGTCATACGCTTGCCGATCTCAAGATCGTGTGGAAGTTCGAGCGCCGCAAATCAGCAGCACATCCGTCCTCGCACACACGTTCAAGCCACCGGACAACCTCCACCTCTTCGCTCTAGTGAATCAGCGGAAGCAGCAACTCCTTCCAGACGCAAGGCCACCGGGAACATGTATCTCGCTAATCCGAGACCATGGGGAATATCTAGAGGGGGAGAGAGATCCTTCACGAGAAGGTGTGTTTTGTGAGAGGGGAGAGGGGGGTTTATATAGGAGGGAGGGAGACCCCTCCCCTCCCATAGGCGGCGCATGAGGGGGGGACTCCTCCCCTCCTTCATTCATGTGGTGAACCTCCAGTCACATAAACATGGCCTCCACCCAAAATCCCACTCACATGTATTTAATTTCCACCAAATTAAATGCAACTCTCAATTAATAAAACTCTTTTATTTATTTTATTCAGAATTTTGTTAATTACTTTAATTAACAAACATTCACATAAAACCCCTTGCAACATTTCAATATCACATGCAGAACCACTTTCTGAAATTTCACCCAAAACAATTCCGGTTTCTATCAAAACAATTCCTGTTTCTATCGAAACATTTCCTGCGCTTTGCAAACCTTTTGTCTGGAACATATGTGCTCCTAAATGGTGTCCGGCAACCCTTAAGTGTGTCACCCTATGGTTCGCGAGTAATGCAGACATGATTGAGACTCATCTCAGATCAACAATCAGAAGCGGGACCTAGAGATCCATACTGACTCCTGCATATTCAACGATGACTTCTGTGATCGTGAGAACCTTTAACGTCAGCAATTTAATCCTTTTGTCTCATGATATAATACATGTCCGATATTCGATCATCGGTATCCAAATACCTAGTTTGATCTCGTTACCGACATGCACTCTTTTCTCGTTCCCGTGATATAACATTCTAGTGATCACATCACTTGCTTGCAAGCTATCTTAATGTGATATCACCGAGAGGGCCCAGAGTATATCTATCCATCATCGGGATTGACAAATTCCACTCTTGATCCATGAGCCTCAACATAACACCTTCATAGCACTGAACCCACCTTTATGGTCACCCTGTTATGGTGTGACATTTGATGTTATCAAGATACTCTTCCGGTGTTAGCAATTAACATGATCTCATGGTCTAAGGACTAAGACTACTTTATATGATGTTATAGCAATATAAACATAATGACTTGATCGTAATGCTATACTTCGGATGAATGTTCATCACATCATTTCACAAATGTTGTGACCTTGTTATTAACAACATCCAATGTCCATGATCAGGAAACCTTGATCATCTTGTTAATCAACAAGCTAGTCTATAAGAGAGGCATAACTAGGAACCCTTTTGTTTATTAAACACACATGTATTGATGCTTCCTATCAATACAATTATAGCATGCAAAATAAACATCTATCATATACAAGGAATACATAATAACAACTTTATTATTGCCTCTCAGGGCATATTTCCTTCAGTCTCCCACTTGCACTAGAGACAATAATCTAGTTTATATAGTGATAAATCTAACACCCATGGAGTTCTGGTGTTGATCATGTTTTGCCCTAGGGAGTACTTTAGTCAACGAATCTGCTACATTCAGGTCCGTGTCCACTTTACAAATCTTTATATCTCCATCCTTGACATGCTCGCGGATGGAGTGAAACCGGCGCTTAATATGCTTGGAATTCTTGTGAGACCTTGGTTCCTTTGCGTTGGCTATGGCTCCATTGTTGTCACAATAGATCACCATCGGGTCCAACGCACTGGGAACCACACCCAGTTCCGTAATGAACTTTTTCATCCAAACTGCCTCTGGCGCCGCTTCTGAAACAGCAACATATTCCGCCTCCGTTGTTGATCCAGCCACCACAGGTTGTTTGGAACTCCTCCAACTAACTGCTGCTCCGTTCAAGAGAAATACGTATCCGGATTGAGACTTAGAGTCATCCGGATCAGTGTCAAAGCTAGCATCGACATAACACTTAGCGACTAGCTCTTCTTCACCTCCGTATACAAGAAACATATCCTTAGTTCTTCTCAAGTACTTAAGGATATTCTTGACCGCTATCCAGTGTTCCGAACCTGGATCAGATTGGTACCTACTAGTCGAACTAATAGCATGTGCCACATCCGGTCTTGTACATAGCATGGCATACATTATAGAGCCTATGGCTGAGGCATAGGGGATCTTATCCATTATCTCTCTTCCTTCCGCCGTAGCCGGACTTTGAGTCTTACTCATGTCTTGCCTTGCAACATAGGTAAGTACCCCTTCTTACTTCCTTCCATATTAAACTTCTTTAATATCTTATCAAGGTATGTACTCTGTGATAGCCCAATTAGGCGTCTTGATCTATCTCTATAGATTTTAATGCCTAATATATATGAAGCTTCACCAAGGTCCTTCATCGAAAATGTGCTGTTTAGATAACTTTTAACACTGTTTAAAAGATCTATATCATTTCCAATCAATAATATGTCATCCACATATAATATCAGAAATGCCACATTGCTCCCACTCACTTTCTTGTAAATACAAGCCTCTCCATAAGTTTGGACAAATCCAAACTCTTTGATCACCTCATCAAAGCGGAGATTCCAACTCCGGGATGCTTGCTTCAGTCCATAGATGGATCGCTGAAGTTTGCACACCTTATCAGCATCCTTAGGATTGATAAAACCCTTAGGTTGTATCATATACAACTCTTCTTCAATATTACCATTGAGGAACGCAGTTTTGACATCCATCTGCCATATTTCATAATCAAATATGCAGCAATTGCTAACATAATCCTAACCGACTTAAGCATCACTACGGGAGAGAATGTCTCATCGTAGTCAACTCCTTGAATTTGTCGAAACCCCTTTGCGACAAGTCGAGCCTTATTGATGGTTACATTACCATCAGCATCAGTTTTTCTTTTGAAAATCCATTTATTCTCAACGGCCTTTCGATCGTGAGGTAAGTCCACCAAGGTCCAAACCTGGTTTTCGTACATGGATTCCATCTCGGATTTCATGGCTTCTAGCCATTTGTTGGAATCAGGGCTCATCATCGCTTCTTCATACGTCGCAGGGTCATCTATTTCATCAATCATGAAATTCATAACAGGATTGCCGTACAGTTCAGGAGCTGCACGTGTCCTGCTTGACCTGCGAGGTTCGGTAGTGTCCTCTTTCGAAGTTTCATGATCAATATCATTAGCTCTCTCTTCATCAGGTGAAGTCAACTCTAAAACAACTTCCGGTGCTGCGCTACTCGCCATTTCATGAAGAGAAGGTTCAATAACCTCTTCGAGTTCTACCTTCCGACCACTCACACCTTTGTTGAGAAACTCCTTCTCAAGAAAGGATCCATTCTTGGCAACAAAGACCTTGCCCTCGGATCTGTGATAGAAGGTATACAAATCGTTTCCTTAGGGTATCCTATGAAGACGCATTTTTCCGCTTTGGGTTCGAGTTTATCCGGTTGAAATTTCTTCACATAAACATCACATCCCCAAACTTTAAGAAATGACAACTTAGGTTTGTTTCCAAACCATAATTCATACGGTGTCTTTTCAACGGATTTAGATGGTGCCCTATTTAAAGTGAATGCAGCGGTTTCTAGTGCATAACCCCAAAATGACAGTGGCAAGTCAGTCAGAGACATCATAGATCGAACCATATCCAATAAAGTACGATTACGACGTTCTGACACACCATTACGTTGTGGTGTTCCGGAAGGCGTGAGTTGTGAAACTATTCCACTGTCTTTCATATGTGTGCTAAACTCGTAACTAAGATACTCTCCTCCACGGTCGGACCACAGGAATTTGATCTTTCTATTACAATGAATTTCCACTTCATTCTGAAATTCTTTGAACCTTTCAAAGGTTTCAGACTTATGTTTCATCAAATAGATATACCCGTATCTACTCAAATCATCCGTGAAAGTAACAAGATAAAGATATCCACCTCGCGCCGACACACTCATTGGTCCACACACATCAGTATGTATGATTTCCAATAAATCTGTCGCCCGTTCCATTGAACCGGAAAACGGCGTTCTAGTCATCTTGCCCATAAGGCATGGCTCACATGTATCAAATGATTCAAAATCAAGTGATTCCAAAAGTCCATCAGAATAGAGTTTCTTCATGCGTTTAACGCCAATATGACCTAGACGGCAGTGCCATATATATGCATATATATCATTATCAAGTTTAATCCTTTTAGCATCAACATTATGAATATGCGTAATACTACTATCGAGATCCAACAGAAATAAACCATTCAACACAGGTGCATGACCATAAAAGATATTATTCATATAAATCGAACAACCATTGTTTTCAGACTTAAATGAATAACCACTTCGCATCAAACACGATCCGGATACAATGTTCATGCTCAGTGCATGCACCAAATAACAATTATTCAGGTTTATAACTAATCCCGACGGCATATGGAGAGGCAGCGTTCCGACGGCGATCACATCAACTCTTGATCCATTGCCGACCCGCATCGTGACCTCATCCCTTGCTAGTTGTCGCTTGTTCCACAGCCCCTGAACCGAGTTACATATATTAGCAACCGATCCCGTATCAAATACCCAGGTACTACTGCGAGTACTAGTCAAGTACACATCAATAACATGTATATCACATATACCTTTGTTTGCCTTGCCGGCCTTCTTGTCCGCCAAATACTTGGGGCAGTTGCGCTTCCAATGGCCAGTCCCCTTGCAATAGTAGCACTCGGTGTCAGACTTAGGGCCAGCTCGGGGTTTCTTTTCAGGCGCGGCAACAGTTTTGCCGCCCTTCTTTCCCTTCTGCTTGCCTTTCTTGTCCTTCTTGAAACCGGTGGTCTTATTGATCATCAACACTTGATGTTCTTTCCTAATCTCCACTTCTGCAGTCTTAAGCATTGACAGAAGCTCGGGAAGAGACTTCTTCATGCCCTGCATATTATAGTTCATCACGAAGCTCTTGTAGCTAGGTGGCTGAGATTGGAGAACACGATGTATGCCTAAGTCAATGGGAATCGTTATTCCCAAGGACACAAGCTTATCGGCGTACCCAGACATTTTGAGTACGTGCTCACTAACGGAGTTGTTCTCTTCCATCATGCAGCTACAGAACTTTCCAGAAGCATTATAACTCTCTACGGTAGCATGGGTATCGAAAATCATTTTCAATTCTCCCATGGTATCAAAGGCATTGCCATTTTCGAAACGTTTTCGAAGTTCTGGCTCTAGCCCATACAGTATGCCTCAATGAACTAAGTTGTGGTCCTCCTGACGAGTTATATAGACGTTCTTTTCCTCGTCAGGGGCATCAGGAGCTGGTGGGGGGCCTAGCGGCGCCTCTAGCACATATTGCTTTTGTGCAGCAGTGAGGAGAATCCTCAAATTCATAGCCCAGTTGGTGAAGTTGGTACCATTCGCAGCAAGCTTCTCTTTCTCCATGAACACATTGAAATTAAAAGCAGGTGGTGCCATCTACAACAGAATTTGTAAAATATATTTAGACTAAGTTTATGATAGATTGAGTTCAACTAATCCAAATTACTAATGAACTCCCACTCAAAAACGACATCCCTCGTGTCCTTTTGGTGATTACATGAACCAAATCCACTACACCAAGCCCGATCATCACGTGAGTCGGTGTAGCTTCAAAGGCGAGCATCTATATGGGCATCATATCAACTATATGACTCATGCTTAACCTTTCGGTCCGTGTTCCGAGGCCATGTCTGTACATGCTAGGCTCGTCAAGTAAGACCTTAGTATTCGCGTGTGTAAAACTGTCTTACACCCGTTGTATGAAAGCGTAGAGTCGAGAACACCCGATCATCACGTGATGCCTCAAAACACGATCCACAAAATGGTGCATACTTAAGGAAGAACACATTTTATCTTGATATCTAAATGAGGGATCATCTTATAATGCTACCAAAAGCGCCAAACTAGCAATATAAGATGCTAACATCTAATGTGTGAAGTGAGGTGATATGGTCCATGCATTTGATCTCTATCATTTGCATCGTGGTATGATCTCTATCATTCCTTTGTGTGTAAGTCCAAGGTCTATGGAACTTACACGTTAAGTGAGTTGTAAGAGTATCTATCATACATCTACTTACAACAATACCATATCAAGACACTAGCCCAGCAACGATCTAAACTAGACGCCTCTAATTTATCAATTTGGAGATAGAACCGGTCTTACCTACGAACATGAACCACAATGAGGATAACCAAGTTATTAGCAACTCATTGTAAATCAGATATTGACTATAGTAGGAGAGACAGACACCCGCTATCCACTTATGCAAAACTAGTTGCATGTCAGTCGTGGAACTGGTCACATGTACGATGACATGTAAGGTTGGTCCGGGCCGCTTCATCCCACTATGCCACCAATATCCAAAGTACATAGAAGATGCAATAACATGATCATCATCGCCCACATATAAACATATGTGTACTACCCGTGCAAAGCACCTACGCATAGATCTGGCTCTGATACCACTGTTGGGTCCGCAGCATAGAAAACAAAAAAATTCCTACGATGAGAACTATACGCCAAGATCTATCTACTAGATACAGAGCAACGGGTGGACATACATCCATGGAGAACTTACCCTCGAAGACAACGAGTTTTGTTAATGAGTAGGAACTCGTGGTTGATGTAGTCATACGCTTGCCGAACTCAAGATCGTGTGGAAGTCCGAGCGCCGCAAATCAGCAGCGCATCCGTCCTCGCACACACGTTCAAGCCACCGGACAACCTCCACCTCCTCGCTCCAGCGAATCAGCAGAAGCAGCAACTCCTTCCAGACGCAAGGCCACCGGGAACATGTATCTCGCTAATCCGAGACCATGGGGAATATCTAGAGGGGAGAGAGATCCTTCACGAGGAGGTGTGTTTTGTGAGAGGGGAGAGGGGGGCTTTATATAGGAGGGAGGGAGACCCCTCCCCTCCCATAGCCGGCGCATGAGGGGGGGGGACTCCTCTGTGGTGAACCTCCACTCACATAAACATGGCCTCCACCCAAAATCCCACTCACATGTATTTAATTTCCACCAAATTAAATGCAACTCTCAATTAATAAAACTCTTTTATTTATTTTATTCAGAATTTTGTTAATTACTTTAATTAACAAACATTCACATAAAACCCCTTGCAACATTTCAATATCACATGCAGAACCACTTTCTGCAATTTCACCCGAAACAATTCCGGTTTCTATCAAAACAATTCCTGTTTCTATCGAAACATTTCCTGCGCTTTGCAAACCTTTTGTCTGGAACATATGTGCTCCTAAATGGTGTCCGGCAACCCTTAAGTGTGTCACCCTATGGTTCGTGAATAATGCAGACTTGATTGAGACTCCTCTCAGATCAATAATCAGAAGCGGGACCTAGAGATCCATACTGACTCCTGCATATTCAATGATGACTTCTGTGATCGTGAGAACCTTTAACGTCAGCAATTTAATCCCTTTGTCTCATGATATAATACATGTCCGAGATTTGATCATCGGTATCCAAATACCTAGTTTGATCTCGTTACCGACATGCACTCTTTTCTTGTTCCCGTGATATAACATTCTAGTGATCACATCACTTGCTTGCAAGCTATCTTAATGTGATATCACCGAGAGGGCCCAGAGTATATCTATCCGTCATCTGGATTGACAAATTCCACTCTTGATCCATGAGCCTCAACATAACACCTTCATAGCACTGAACCCACCTTTATGGTCACCTTGTTACGGTGTGACGTTTGATGTTATCAAGATACTCTTCTGGTGTTAGCAATTAACATGATCTCATGGTCTAAGGACTAAGACTACTTTGTATGATGTTATAGCAATGTAAACATAATGACTTGATCGTAATGCTATACTTCGGATGAATGTTCATCACATCATTTCACAAATGTTGTGACCTTGTTATTAACAACATCCAATGTCCATGATCAGGAAACCTTGATCATCTTGTTAATCAACAAGTTAGTCTATAAGAGAGGCATAACTAGGAACCCTTTTGTTTATTAAGCACACATGTATTGATGTTTACTATCAATACAATTATAGCATGCAAAATAAACATCTATCATATACAAGAATACATAATAACAACTTTATTATTGCCTCTCAGGGCATATTTCCTTCATTAGGTGTCGTGGCTTACGAAGCCAAGTACCGTTAGCCCGGACTTGTTACACATGAGGTTGAAGTCCACCTTCAACCCCGCCACGGTGAGAAAGCTATGGTCGGCCTAACGTGTGGGCAGAATCCTCCTCGATGAGACCATGGCCAACTTGGGATTGCGCTCGGCTCGGGACCCCGAGCCCGAGCCCTCACCACGTTGGCGCTTGCTCTTGCGAAAGATGTTTCCGATTTTGTTCATCGTGATGCACTGAAAATTTTCACCATAAAACCTTAGGCATATAGTTTCTACATGATATATGAACGATCCTACGTGGAAAAATTCAATCCTAACGTGAGAAATCAATAGGAAAAACAAAATAATCTTGAGTTCATCTTCTAGATCAATGTGAGAGTTTCAACCATGGAAATCTGAAAATAAAGCATGGATAGGGAGAGAAACATACCGATCTGTTGATTCCCCACTCAAACGAACGAAATCTGCGAAGAATCAAGAGTTCTAGGTAGATTTTGAGAGGTTTGGAGAGAGAATATGAGAGAAATAATGAGGAGGGGTGAAAGACCTAGCCGCCCCGGTGAGATTTTGTGGTAGCACCAAACTATACGACCGGAACTATACGGGCAGGTGATTTTGTTCCGCCCGTATAGTTGTGGCGGCACCGCCAACTAGGGTTTCTTTACATGGAAAACAGCTATACAGATGCAACTACATGGCCGGATCGTAATGATCCCACCGTATAGTTGGTTGTTAAACTGTCTGTCCCTCGAGAAAAATTTCTAAAACTAGCATCGATATCTATACGACCGGAACTATACGGACAGAATTTTTATTCCCGCCATATAGTTGGTCGTTAAACTCTTAGTACCTTTGGGATAAATTTCTAAGAGAGGCATCAATATCTATACGACCACAGCTATATGGCCAGAATTTTTATTCATGCCGTATAGTTGGTCGTTAAACTCTCAGTACTTTTCAGAAAATTTTGTACGAAGGCATCAATATCTATACGACCAGAGCTATACGGCCGGAATTTTCAGTCCCGCCGTATAGTTGGTTGTTAAATTCTCTGTGTCTTCGAAGAAAATTTGTTGATGGAAAAGATATCTATACAACCAGAACTATACGGGCCGGAATTTTTATTCTCGCCGTATAGTTGGTCGTTAAACCATCATTAGTCATCAAAATTTTTCTATTTCTTCGATAATACCTTCTTATCCCAAAACCTAGCGAAATACCTTATTTTTGACAGAAAATTGATAGTAGAAACTGTCGACCAACATTAGCGTATTAAGAGCAAAATTTTAGCTTCAGTAGATGAAAAACTCAAACTTTTTTATCTTTATTCTATACTCCTTCAATCGATATTTTTACTACTTTTTGACAGCTACATTTTCACGGGCGCACTTCCGCAAGAATGTCTGTGAAAAAGTTGTAGGAGTGTGATGAATTTTTTATTCTCTAATCTATTTTATTGACGAGATGGGTTGACTCCCATTAAGCATTTTATTAAGAATGGTTGAGTAACTCAACCTCTTTTCTATTCTCGAATTCTTACCTTAGGTTGCCCCTTATCAAAGGCACTTAACACATGGACTCGTTTTGCTAGTGGAATATATATTTCTCCTGCTTCTAGCTTTTTTGGAAAATATCGGATGATTTCAACATCATAAACATTGAAAATTATCTTTCCTTTAGCACAATCAACTGATGCCCCTGCAGTACTAAGGAAAGGTCTTCCAAGTATTATGGATAATTTTTCATCTTCTGGCATTTCAAGTATAATAAAATCAGTCGGAATAACATGCTCATCTATTCTAAGTAGAACATCCTCAATCATACCAATGGGTTGTATTGTGGATTTATCATAGTAGTAGGAGAATACTCCCCTAATCATAACCTTTTATAGAGGGAGTATGGCATTACACTAACTCCTACACCTAGATCACACAAAGCATTGTGAATATCAGTTTTACCTATTGAGCATGAAATAGTTGGTATTCCGGGATCTCCAGACTTAGACAACAACTTCCCATTAGTAGGATAACTAGTTACCATGGCAACAGTTTTAGTTATTTCTTTCTTTCTACTAAGAATATCACGGAGGAATTTAGAATAGGTAGGAACTTTGATTGCATCCGCAAACGGAATTTCCAAACGAAGGTCACTAAGTGCCTTTGTAAAAGAATTATAAATTACCTGATCTGGTGCTTTCTTTTTTCGATCTGGATAAGGAAGCTTTTTCTCACCTGACTTATTCTTGTCTTTTACCCTTTGTGGGGGGGGGGGGGGGGGTTAGGCTCTTTTGTTGCTTTCTTTTTTTGTTGCTTATTTTTCTTTTCTTCTTTTCTACTACAACAACTTCATCTTCCTTGCTTATCTCTTTTTCTTCTCTTGGATCAACCGTATCTGCATCAGAGTCATAACGGTCATCTAGTGCATCATTTTGGCCCTCCTTGGTTTGATCTTGTGTTTCAGTTTCATCTTGAGGATCCACCAATGTATCATCTTCTTGGCTTGCTTCGAGCAAGGATTTTTCCTTTCGCTCTTTTTCAGCTTCATATTCCGGTGGTCCTAATGGTCCTGTAACAACTGCACCTCTTATTGTGACAACATTAGTATAAACAGAAATATCTTTATCATCTCGAAGAAAATTTTGATAACCAAATGCTATTTGTTCACACTGGGTTTCAATCATACTAAGATACTTGTGATATTGTTTTATTTCTTGGCCATCTCATCATAATTTTCTATGAGTTCCGCCAAAATATTTTTATGTTTTTGAAAGTGCTTATGCAGGTTATTATGAGATTTTTCTTGTCGATGTTTTAATTCTTGAAAAACTTTTCTAGTTTCATCTTCCTCAGTTAAAACTTGTACCAAATCTACTTTGTTTTCCTTAACAAGTTCAGAAGGTATACCTTTCTATTTCATTGTTTTGCATACTTTAGGCATAAGATCAGGAGTTATCCGAAGTATCCCTTTTTCCAGCTTAGTGCCAAAATCAGGATTATATAAAGAATCATTCTTAGCCCTAGTAGACATCAATTCCAAACATTCTTTCATAGTTAAAGTATTTATCGATCCTCCTGCTGTGAGAAGTCAAGCAATTCTCTACATTGAGTATTAAGACCGTGGTAAAATAAATGGCAAATAGTTGATTCAGAATAGCCATGATTAGGAATACTATTGACCATTCCAAAGAATCTTTCCCAGACTTGTGGGTAGTTTTCTCCCACGTTCTGACTAAAGTTTCCTATATTCTTTCTTAGTTCAGTTACCTTTTTAAAAGGATTAAACCTATTTTTGAATTTAACAATGCAATTTTCCCAACATTTAATGTAATGGCGAGGGAGAGAATATAACCAGTCTAGAGCTTTACCTTTAAGAGACCAACGAAATAATTTTAAACGAGAGAACTCTCTTGGAAAACCTTTTGGTCCAAGCAATGTTATCACATCATCAAACTCTCTAATATGTCTTCCTGGATCTTCATCTTCCCTTCCATTGAAAGCTTTTTCCTACAAAATTTTAATTAATTCCACAATCAAATCGATATTCTCTAACTCTAGGATTAGGGAATTCTATTGGTTGTTTAAGAAATTCAAAACTTGGAGCACTGTATTCTGAGAGTTTTCTCAGGTTTCATGGGAGTTGTCCTGTAAGACATGATTTCCATAATATCACTTAGGTTTTCAACTTCAACTTTATTTGGTCTTAAAAGTTTTTCAATAATCATTCTGCGCCTTTGAGCAGGAACGCGCTCAATATAATCCGGTAGATAGGTCCTACCAGAGCGTGTAGACCATTTGTCTCCTAGGGAGAACATTTTGTAGTAGCAACACCTGAAATGTCAAAAGAAAAACACTTAGCGCTTAGCTCCCCGGCAACAGCGCCAGAAAATAGCTTGATGTCTGCAAGTGCACAGATCGTTTGTAGCTAGTTCCGAAGTATAGATATCGATCCCATAGGGAGCCCAAAGGTAAGTGTTTATGGGTGAAGTCTCTGTCACACCCGAAGTTGTCACAGGTCTTCGAGTGAATTGACTGCAAGTGTTGAAATAAGAATGAGGTTTTGATTAAATGAGATGTATCAAAAATGTGTCGTGTCTCACAGCTATCAGATTGGCAAGCGTTCGACTACATCATCCACGAGTTCCATCTTGTTAACAAAGCTTTGTCGGTCTATGATGGCTCAATGCACGGCGCCCAGAAAAGTGCTGGTGCGTGGTTGATCTAGAGCTTGTTGGGAACCCCAAGAGGAAGGTATGATGAGCACAGCAGCAAGTTTCCCTCAGTTATGAAACCAAGGTTTAATCGAACCAGTAGGAGCAAGGAAACACCCCAAAGGTGTTGCTAGCTAAGCCTTGGCAGGGCGCACTACCGGTGCTAGTAGCAACGTGGAGACCTGCACAACACAACCACAAAACTTTGTCCCCAACTTGCGATGAGGTTGTCAATCTCACCGTGTTTTGCGGAAATCAAAGGATTAAACGTTTCGAATGGAAATAAGTAAAAGTTTGCAGAAAGTAAACACAAAGCAGTAAACAGTTTATAGATTGTATGTAAAGAAAAGGACCGGGATCCATAGTTCACTAGAGGTGGCTCTCCTTAAGATAGATAACCTGCTGGGTGAACAAATTACAGCGGGGCAATTGACAAACATCGAGAAAGCAATACATGCATCTACTAATCATCTTGACTCCTTTGGAACTTGATTGGGCATTACAACATTATACATAGACCGCCATCCAACTGCATCTATGACTAATAATCCACCTTCTGGTTATCATCCGAACCCCCTCCAGTATTAAGTTGCAAGCAACAGATTATTGCTTTGCGAATTGCATGTAAAGTAAACAATACGATTGTTCTATGAACAAAGGATTGTTGTTTTCTCCCTAGTAGCAACAGCACATCTAGTACCTTACAGATTTCTGTCACTTCCCCAGATTACCAGAGGCATGAACCCACTATCGAGCATAAATACTAACTCTTGGAGTTGCTAGCATCTACTTGGCCAAGATAGCTACTAACAACGGAAAGCGTGCAAGATCACAAATAACAAAGACATGATAGAATCAATAATCAATCTGAAATAGCATCTCAATATCCATCAGATCCTCGCAAACACAACATGCAGAATTACAAATAGATGATCTTGATCATGAACGGAGCTCACAAGATCTAGACATGAAAGCACAAAGGAGGAGAACCAGCCATTTAGCTACTACATGGATCCGTAGTCCAAGGATGAACTACTCACGCATCACACCGGAGGCTTGCATGGTGATGAAGAAGGCCTCCAGGGTGAATTCCCCTCTCCGGCAGGGTGCCAGGAAGAGCTTCATATCCCTCCCGATGTAGGGATGGAGATGACAACGGCTACAGACTCTTTCGTGGATTTTTGATTGGGCCCTTAGGGTTTTCGTCACGAGGGCATCTTATAGTCGGAAGGGGAGGCCGAGGGGGTGCCGGGAGCGGCCACACCACTCCCTGGCGCGGGCCAGGCCTGGCCGCATGGCCAGGTGGTGTGGTGGCCCCTGGCCCCTCTCCGTCTCGTATTCTGGCATCTGATGACCTCCGGAAAAATAGGCACTTTGGCTTTTGTCCCGTCCAATTCCGAGAATATTCATTTTCTGACTTTCCTGGAACCAAAAACAGCAGAAAACAGGCAGCTAGCACTATGGCTCTTGTTAATAGGTTAGTCCAAGAAATCATATGAAAAGTACTCCAAAGTGTGGACAAAACACAAGAAAGTGGATAAAACCAAGCATGGAGCATCAAAAATTAGAGATACATTTGCAATGTATCAACATCCCCAAGCTTAACTCCCGCTCGTTCACGAGTAGTTAAGTGATAAAAAGAAAGAATAATTTTTGAGGTTACATGCACCATCAAAGACTTGATCAAAGTATTTGTAAAACATTCGAAGCTGGGATCATAGTACTTCAATCATAACAAGAAAGACAAAGTTCTAGTAATAAGCAAAGAAACTATGTTGCAACATGAAAAGGCATAAACAAAAGATTCATGAATAACAATGCTTTGCAAGACGTTTGTTTGTTTCACATAAAGATAACATAGCATAAGAGTATTCAGCTTGTCCCTCAATAGAGTAGCAAATATAAATGCATAGGACACCTTCAAAGTTCATAAGAGTGACTAGATACAATAGTTTAAAACAAGCAATATCAAGTTATGCATCAATCAACTAGTCTTGGAACAATGCACCTAGAACTAAGAATGGCAAATATGCTCTCAAAGTAGGTGCATAAAGGTAGAAGATGGAGACTCAATATAATGGTGCAAGAAAGGCCTTTATAAAAGGAAGTAGGGATTCAAGTCTCATAAAGAGCTTCCAAAAATTATGGTACTTATAGCTTTCAGCTCTCATTGCCCCTATCATAAGCATCTTGAAGTGATTAAGGTTAAAGTGAACAAACTATGGTGTACATGCTTGACGAAGTATAAGTCAGAAATCTCATGTCCCTTGTATACGAGGGCCGCTCCTCATGCTACTCAAGTTTAGTCACCGGTAAGTTCTTGTCATCTTAAGTATATGTGTATCATTGAGAACCGCCAACGGGATACCCCTTGCCCGATGATACGGAAGAATCCCCATATCAAAATGACAAGGCAAGCAGACAACGAGCATCTCAACATTCTTCTTATTTCCCATGGGAATATGGTGCTTTTTTTCTCTCTTTCCTCTTTTCATAATCTCTTTTTCTCTCTTTTCTCTTTTTTTCTCAATATAGGGCTCTTTTTTTATAAGAAGAATGCTTCATAGACAGCTCATTATGGTTACGCTGCAGGTTTCCACCATGTCAGCATGGATTAGACCAGCGGCCCAGGCGTTTCTCTAACACATATACATAACTCCATGGACTTACAATCTCCCCTTTCATTTCACACCGACGACATCCATATACAAAAGAGCATGATATCAAATAGGTACAAGTACCAAGTGCAATGTTGAAAGCGTTCCCCATGAAAGCATGGTTCTGCTAATTCCCAACAAATAAGTGCAATCATATACAACATAGAAGACACAATGGTTCAAGTTTATTAAGGGCAAGAAAAGTAAAGTGTGCCATCAAGTTCGTGAGAGATTTAATCACTAGTTTTCTCATAACAAGTTTAATTTGGAAGGTAAACAAAAGCATGAATATACTTGGAATAACATAAGCTAGTAGGTAGGTATGGTGGACTCTTTGGAATAACTTGGTTTAAGGAGTTGGATGCATGAGTGGAACTCATACTTTGTTATGGAGGCTAGCAAAACACTGGGAGCGACAATCTAAGAGAGCAATAATGGCCATAATCATGCAGAGCGACAAAACATCATTGGTCAAAGCATAAAGTGATACTACAAGTTGAAAACTAAAGGATCATAAAGGCTATGGTGACTTGAGATAGTCATAACATGGTGTGAGCATGTGCCAAGTAAACCCAAATAAAGCATCAAAGGATAATACCACTATACTATGCTTTAATATGCTAAAACAACGCATGATTCATCCAAGACACATTAAGCAATCTCAATTGTTTATAAAAAGTCATGCTATAGCAAAGAATACTAAGCATAAAGCCAAAACAATATCAAGCATGGCATGACAAAGCATAGGCCACCGTCAAAAACAAGCTCTTTTTACCACATAAGCATGAACTTTCCTACTCTTTTCTAAACCAAACCAAACTATTTGCAAACCAATGTATGAAAGAGGGGGTCCAACCAATTTATTCAGAAAACTAAGAAAACCAAGCAAAAAAAAACCAAAACGAAAACGAAAAAGAAGACGCTCCAAGAAAAACACAACTATGCATGAAACAATAAAAATGAAGCGTTTGGAAGAAACCTGAGATTTTTATTGATGAAGAAGGGGAATGCCTTGGGCATCCCCAAGCTTTGACGCTTGTACTTCTTGGATATTTCTTGGGGTGACACGCGTGGAATCCCCAAGCTTGAGATTTAGTCCATCCTTCATCTCATTATTCATTCCTTCCATACACCTGAAATTTTTCCTTCATACAAAACTTCACACAATCTTTATTAACAACATTAGTGCACTCAAGATAAATAAGTCTTAAGGTTCAGTTCTAACACCAAATAAACTTCCATTAGAACACTAGCTACTGTAGCACTTCCCTCAAAAAGCTAAATTCCCCAAAAGAACTCAAAAAGGAACCAACAAGAAGCAAATGCAGAGAATGGCAGAAATCTATTAAAACAAACCAGCAGGTAAAGACGAATTTTTTCGAAGACCTTCTATTGCTCAAATCAAAAAGTGTTGAACTAACGAAAGTTAGATAACAACCTGGGGTAGAAGCACAAAAATTCATGCCTCAAAAAGACGTTCAGAGATTTTACACGAATGTTTACGGTGAAGCAAAGAAATCTGTTTCGGGACAGCAACTTTCCCAATCATTACTTCTCTCTCATTAGAGGTTACTCTTGGCACAAAAAGCAAATAAAAAGGATAAGGAGAGGTTATTATAGAGGTAATAACTTCCAAGACTCATCTAAAACTTTTGGGTTATCTCCCAATAAGTACTTTTCTTTAACGCCTTTAAGTTAGGCATAAGAAGCAAGAAAAAGAATCAAGTGTTCTCAAATGAAGAAGCATTAAGATCAATACCAGAAATATTTTCAACAAGGCAAGGTATATCATCCAAATAAGTACTAGAGGATCCTCTCTCAATGCTCTTAGGTTCACTATTCTCATCAAAAGGGTTTGCAGGAACAATCCAATCAAGATTATTTTCTATGGCATCATTTATTGATACTAGTTTAAAGGGTGTTGGAATCTTAGGTTCCTCCCCATTAGGTTCGGTTTTGTTCATATTTTCTCGTGTACCAACAACATCTACACATGAGCCTAGCATATTTAAACGTTCAAAGACTTTCCTAGCTTCCTTGGGAACATCATAGAACTCCTTAAACAAAGTTTCTAGCATAAAGTCCCTCTTTTAAGGGTCTTCAATTTCTTTAAGCTTAAGAAACATTACTTGCATTAAGGGGTTGAGGTTAACAAACCTAGCTTCTAACATGTGAATTAAAGAAGCTGCAGCAATCTCATAGTTTGGAGCAAGTTCTACAAGGGATCTATCCTCAGTATCCTCATTTTTCTAACATGATTAAAGAATTCTTCAATATTATCTTTACCAATTATAGAACCACTACCAATTGAAAGGTCTTTTAGAGTGAATTTGGGGATCAACATGGTGAGCTAAGGAAGAGGTGACAACTAAAGGAGACTTATTTTTTTTGTGTTTTTGAAAAGAAAGCAAACTTGTAAAACTAATTTTTTGTGTTTTTCATAACAAAACAGGCAAACAAAGCAAAAAGAAACTAAGAAAAACAAAAATAACAAAGTAAAGAGATTGGTTATGAGGGACTCCCCTTGTGCAGATGTCCTTGACTCCTCGGCAACGGTGCCAGAAAAATGCTTGATGGCTCAATGCACGGCGCGCAGAAAAGTGCTGGTGCGTGGTTAATGTAGAGCTCGTTGGGAACCCCAAGAGGAAGGTATGATGAGCACAGCAGCAAGTTTCCCTCAGTTATGAAACCAAGGTTTAATCGAACCAGTAGGAGCAAGGAAACACCCCAAAGGTGTTGCTAGCTAAGCCTTGGCAGGGCGCACTACCGGTGCTAGTAGCAACGTGGAGACCTGCACAACACAACCACAGAACTTTGTCCCCAACTTGCGATGAGGTTGTCAATCTCACCATGTTTTGCGGAAAACAAAGGATTAAACGTATCGAATGGAAAGAAGTAAAAGTTTGCAGAAAGTAAACACAAAGCAGTAAACAATTTATAGATTGTATGTAAAGAAAAGTACCGGGATCCATAGTTCACTAGAGGTGGCTCTCCTTAAGATAGATAACATGCTGGGTGAACAGATTACAGCGGGGCAATTGACAAACATCGAGAAAACAATACATGCATATACTAATCATCTTGACTCCTTTGGAACTTGATTGGGCATTACAACATTATACATAGACCGCCATCCAACTGCATCTATGACTAATAATCCACCTTCATGTTATCATCCGAACCCCCTCCAGTATTAAGTTGCAAGCAACAGATTATTGCTTTACGAACTGCGTGTAAAGTAAACAATACGATTGTTCTATGAACAAATGATTGTTGTTTTCTCCCTAATAGCAACAACACATCTAGTACCTTAGAGATTTCTGTCACTTCCCCATATTACCAGAGGCATGAACCCACTATCGAGCATAAATACTAACTCTTGGAGTTGCTAGCATCTACTTGGCCAAGATAGCTACTAACAACGAAAAGCATGCAAGATCACAAATAACAAAGACATGATAGAATCAATAATCAATCTGAAATAGCATCTCAATATCCATCGGATCCCCGCAAACACAACATGCAGAATTACAAATAGATGATCTTGATCATGAACGGAGCTCACAAGATCTAGACATGAAAGAACAAAGGAGGAGAACCAGCCATCTAGCTACTACATGGATCTGTAGTCCAAGGATGAACTACTCACACATCACACCGGAGGCTTGCATGGTGATGAAGAAGGCCTCTAGGGTGAATTCCCCTCTCCGGCAAGGTGCCGGGAAGAGCTTCAGATCCCTCCCGATCTAGGGATGGAGATGACGGCGGCTACAGACTCTTTCGTGGATTTTTGATCGGGCCCTTAGGGTTTTCATCCCGAGGGCATCTTATAGTCAGAAGGGGAGGCCGAGGGGGTGCCGGGAGAGGCCACACCACCCCCTGGTGCGGGCCAGGCCTGGCCACGCGGCCAGGTGGTGTGGTGGCCCCTGGCCCCTCTCCGTCTCGTATTCTGGCATCTGATGACTTCCGGAAAAATAGGCACTTTGGCTTTTGTCCCGTCCAATTCCAAGAATATATTTATTTTCTGACTTTCTAGAACCAAAAACAGCAGAAAACAGGCAGCTGGCACTGTGCCTCTTGTTAATAGGTTAGTCCAAGAAATCATATGAAAAGTACTCCATAGTGTGGACAAAACACAAGAAAGTGGATAAAACCAAGCATGGAACATCAAAAATTATAGATACATTTGCAATGTATCAGTCTACGAGGGTATGTTCTCTCTAGATGTATATCCACCCGTTGCTTGTATCTAGTAGATAGATCTTGGCGTATAACAGTTCCCATCGTAGGAATTTTTTTCTTTTCTACGCTACGAACCCAACTATGGTATCAGATCCTGATCTGTGCGTAGGTGCTTTGCACGGGTAGAACACATAAGAGTATGTGGGCGGTGATGATCATGTTATTGCATCTTCTATGTATTTTGGATATTGGTGGCATAGTGGGATGAAGCGACCCGAACTAACTTTACATGTCCTCGCACATGAGACCTGTTCCATGCTTGACATGCAACTAGTTTTGCATAAGTGGCTAGCGGGTGTTTGTCTCTCCTACTATAGTCAATATCTGATTTAGAACGAGCTGCTAATAATTTGGTTATCATCGTTGTGGTTCCATGTTCGTAGGTAAGAACGGTTCTATCTTCGAAAGCCCTCAGCCACATAAAACTTGCAATTGATAAATTAGAAGCGTCTAGTTTAGATCGTTGTTGGGCTAGTGTCATGATATGGTAATGTTATAATTTGTAGTATAGTTGATACTCTTGGAAATTATAGCATACCTAAACGTGTAAGTTCCATAGACTTTGGCCTTACACACAAAGGAATGATAAAGATCATACCACGATGCACATTATAGTGATCAAGTGCAAGAACCATATCATTTCACTTTACACATATGATGTTTGTTTGCATATTGTATTGCTTGTTTGGCGTTTTAGTAGCATTACAAGATGATCCCTCATTTAGATATCAATATAAAAATGTGTTCTTCCTTAAGTACGCACTGTTTTATGTTTCTTCGCTTCAAGACATCACATGATGATCGGGTGTACTTGAATCCATGTTTGCATAACAGGTGTAAGACAATTTTACACACGTGAGTACTAAGGTTCTTACTTGGCAAGCCTAGCATGTACAGACATGGCCTCGGAACACGGACTGAAAGGTTAAGCATGAGTCATATAGTTGATATGATGCCCATATAGATGCTCGCCTTTGAAACTACACCGACTCACGTGATGATCAGACTTGGTGTAGTGGATTTGGTTCATGTAATCATCAAAAGGACACAATGGATGTTGTTTTTGAGTGGGAGTTCATGTAGTAATATGATTAGAGTTGAACTCAATTTTATCATAAACTGAATCAAAGTGAATTTGCATAGTTTGTTGTAGTCATTGTCATCCGTTTACTACCTTACACTTAGTTATAATTGAGATAATAGAACTATAGAATCCTGGATATTTACTTTACGAACTGGTATCGTATTGTTTTGAGTGTCATTCTAAAGTTTAGAAGTCCTATTGCAAACTTTCAGCAAACTCAATTTACTCCATGAAGTTTAAAAGGTAGTATTAAACCAAGAGTAACAATTCCAGTGTTAGTATCTAAGTATCATACTTGCCTCCGTGATTCTTGATATTCAAAAGTTGTTTTAATATCAAGGTTATCTAGGAGCTGAAAGAAATGTTTCAGAAACCATCATGTGTGGAAGATATTGCGATATCTGAAAGTATGTTTTTGGTCGCAATATGATAGAGTATAATTTAGCAAAATACATGTTCTCATATTGTATGAGAATTTGTGAAGGATGGAGATGCTAGGCATCTAGATCTCCCAAAAAGGTTTTGGGAACTAACATTATACTCGCGATTCTTCCTTATATGCTATAGTAGCTTGATCGTGAAAGTTTTCATGATAAGGATGAATAGAATATGTAAGTAAAATGTTTACTACACTAAAAGATTACTGAAGAATGGATTTTAAAAAGAATGCCAAACATTTGATGATGGTGATCCACTTCAAAGTGCAAGTCCAAAGGTATTAGTATTTTACTATATACACTTTGTACTGTGTCATGTGAATGACACCACTATTGGTGTTGGTAGATTCTTTTAAAAGGAAAAGGAATTGCTGAAAGAGAATATATAAAATATTTGGCAGAAAAGAAAAGTTGGAGATGTCCAACTTAGGTATATAGAATATATACATGTTATGGCTATATTCTTTGCTTGGTAAACAATGTGGTTCTTAGGTATTGGATACCAGTATTGGATACTAAATTGGTTTGTGTGAATTGTCATATAGAACAACACAATTCATGAACTTCAACGGCCTAAGTAACTAGCAAGAGAATATTTGATGATGTTCATCGAAAACAAATAAAGTGTTATTGTGTTTCTCGTTGTCATCAAACCTAGCCTTCAATATTTGTTTTAATAATTGTTTTTTAGTTCTGGTATTACGAGAACAATGGTTGTTCAAATAATTGTCGTATTCCATAAAGGATGGATGAACTTTTAAAAGTCTAGTTGGATAAATCACATCCATAAACACTATTGCTAAAATGTCGCAAGACAAATGATTGAAAGATCACTTATGAAGTGACATCGCCATTTAAATTATATTGGAAAGAAAACATGAAGAAACTCCATGTTGATGGATTTTTGGAGTCTTTGATTTTGATCAATTGACGATTGTGAGACTTTCCTTGAGATAATTGAAACTCCGTTCATTGGCCAAAGAGGAACGGATGACTAACTTATTGTACATCATACATGTTGATGTATATGGGCCACTATGTGTAGCCATGTGTGGTGGATCTTTTGACTTCATATGCTTTCTCCGAAAATTTGAGTGAATATATATGTATATTTACTCAATAAGGAAGAAGTATGAAACATTTGAAAATTGTTCAAATTATTTCAAGATGAAGTAGAAAATCAGTGTAACAAGAAAATAAAGAGTTTATGATTGGATCATAACGAGAGATATTTGTGTTACAAGTTTAGCAAAAACACCTAAGATTTGAGGAACAATTCCATGGATTTTTATTTCCCGATAAACCATAGGAGTATGGCATATTCGAGAGATGAAATCAAGCCTTGTATGATGATGGCTCAAAATATATTCGAGCTCGTTGGGGACCCCAAGAGGAAGGTATGATAAGCACATCAGCAAGTTTTGCCTCACTTATGAAACCAAGGTTATCGAACCAGTAGGAGCAAGGAAACAACTGCAAGGTGTTGCTGGCAACTTGGAATCCTGCACAACACAACCACAGAACTTTGCCCCAACTTACAGTGAGGTTGTCAATCTCACCGGTTTTGCTAAACACAAAGGATTAAACGTATAGTGTGGAAGATAGTAATTGCTTGTAGATAGTAAACAATAAACGGTAAATAGTAGATGGTATATGAATGGTAAAAGCATGGACCGGGGTCCATAGTTCACTAGAGGTGTTTCTCCTTAAGATAGATAACATGCTGGGTGAACAAATTACATCGGGGCAATTGACAGATTCGGGAAAGCATAACAATGCATATACTAGACATCTTGACTCCTATGAGATTTTATTGGGCATTACAACATTATACATATATCGTAATACAACTCCATCTATGACTAATAATCCACCTTCAGGTTATCATCCGAACCGCTTCCAGTATTAAGTTGCAAGCAACAAATAATCTCATTAAGCAAAGTGTGTAAAGTAAACAATACGATTGCCCCATGGACCAAGGATTGCTATTTTCTCCCTAGTAGCAACAGCACATCTACAACCTTAGAGATTTCTGTCACTTCCCAAGATTACTAGAGGCATGAACCCACTATCGAGCATAAATACTCCCTCTTGGAGTTGCTAGCATCTACTTGGCCAAGATAGCTACTAACGACGGAGAGCATGCAAGATCACAAATAACATAGACATGATAGAATCAATAATAAATCTGAAATAGCATCTCAATATCCATCGGATCCTTGCAAACACAACATGTAAGATTACAAATAGATGATCTTGATCATGAACGGAGCTCACAAGATCTAAACATGATAGCACAAAGGAGGAGAACCAACCATCTAGCTACTACATGGACCCGTAGTCCAAGGGTGAACTACTCACGCATCACACCAGAGGCTTGCATGGTGATGAAGAAGGCCTCCAGGGTGATCTCTCCCCTCCGGCAGGGTGCCGGGAAGAGCTTCAGACCCCCCTGATCTAGGCATGGAGATGGCAGCGGCTACAGACTCTTTCGTGGAATTTTGATCGGGTGTTTAGGGTTTTCGTCCCGGGAGGCTCTTATAGGCGAAGGGGCGAGGTCGGTGGAGCACCAGGGGGCCCACACCCCCTGGTGGCGCCCCCAGGCCATGTCGCCACCAGGTGTGGCCACCCTGGTGCGCTACTTCGTCTCTCCTTCGGACTCCGTGTTGCTTCGGGTAAAATATTGACTTTGGCTTTTGTCCCGTCCAATTCCGAGAATATTTCGTTACTAGCTTTTCTAAAACCAAAAACAGCAGAAAACAGGCAATTGGCATTGTGGCATCTTGTTAATAGGTTAGTTCCAGAAAATGTATAAAAATACCTCAAAGTGTGAACAAAACATAAGAAAGTAGATACTAAACAATCATGGAACATCAAAAATTATAGATACGTTTACGACGTATCAACATCCAAAAGCTTAACTCCTGCTCGTCCTCGAGTAGGTAAGTGATAAAAAGAATATTTTTTTAAGTGACATGCATCATCATATTTGTAAAGCATTGATAGCTGGGATCAAAGTACTCTAAACATAAGCATGAAAGATAGAGTTCTAACAATAAGACATAGCAACTATGTTGTAACATAAAAAGGTACAAACAAAGGATCATGAAAATAATGCATTGAAAGATGTTTGTTTGTTTCACATACAGAAAACATAATGAAAGTGGTATTCAGCTTGTCCCTCATAGTATAGCAAAACATAAATGCATAGGACACCTTCAAAGTTCATAAGGGTGACTAGATACAAATAATTTAAGAGCAAGCAATATCAAAGTTATGAATTAATCAACAAGTTTTGGGACAATGCACATTAAGCTAAGAATGACCACTATGCTCTCTCAACTGGCGCATAAAGATAGAAGATGGAGACTCAACATAAAAGTAAAAAAGAAAGGCCCTTCACAAAGGGAAGAAGGGATTCAAGTTTCATAAAGAACTTCCAAAAATTATGGTACTTATTAGCTTTCAGCTCTCATTGCCCCTATCATAAGCATCTTGAAGTGATTAAGGTTAAAGTGACACAAATATCAGGATATGCTTGACAAGTTATAAGTTGAAAATCTCATGCCCCATGCTTACGAGTACCAAACCTCATGCTACTCAACTTTAGCCACAAGTAAGTTATTGTCATTGTAAGTACATGTGTATCATAGAGAACCGCCAATGGGGTACCCCTTGCCCCATGATACAGGAGCTATCCCATATCAAAATGGCAAGGCAACAGACAATGAGCATCTCAGCAATCTTTTTATTTGCTATTTGCATAGGTTTTTATTGAGGATGCTTCATAGAATGCTCACTATGGTTATGCTACAAGTTTCCACCATGATTAGGCATGGCTTAGGCTAGCCGCCCAGGCGTTTCTCTAACACACATACAAACTCCATGAGCTTACAAGCTCCACATTTATTTCACACCCTCGGGATCCATAAGCAAAAGATCATGATATCAACTGAATAATAAGTGCAATGTTGAAAGCGTTCCCCATGAAAGCATGGTTCTACTAATTCACAACTTATAAAGCGCAAGCATATACGCAAAATAGATGGACACAATGGTTCAAGTTTATTAAGTGTAAGAAAGTAAAGTGTTCCATCTAGTTTGTGAGAGCTTTAATCACTAAATTTCACATAACAAGTTTAATTTGGAAGGTAGATAAAAGCATGAATATACTTGGAATGGTGTAACACACCATGCATAGGAATTTATAGTGGACTCTTTGGAATAACTTGGTTTCATTGGGAGTTGGATGAATGAGTGGAACTCATACTTGGTACATGTGGAGGCTAGCAAAAGACTGGGAGCGACCAACTAAGAGAGCAACAATGGCCATAATCATGCAAAGCGATAAAACATTATTAATTAAAGCATAAAGTGATATTACAAGTCATAAATTAATGATCATAGAGGCTAAGGTGACTCGTTCATAGTCTTAACATGGTGTAAGCATGTGCCATGTCAACCCAAATAAAGCATCAAAGGAGAATACCACAATATTATACTTTTGAATGCTAAAACAACGCATGATACTTTCAAGGCACATTAAGCAATCTGAATTGTTTGGAACATGTCATGCTACAGAAATAATCACTAAGCATAAAGCCAAAGCAATACCAAACATGACATGATAAAGTCTAAGCCACAGTCTAAACAAGCTCCTTTTGTACCACTTATAAGCATGAAACTTCCTACTCTTTTCCAATCACCAATCAACTTATTTGAAACCACATATGAATGTGGGGGTCCAGGCAATTTATTTAACCAAACTAAACGAAAGAAAACTAAAAACGAACATGAAGACGCTCCAATAACAACACAATTGTGCATGAAACAAAAAATGAAGTGTTTGGAAGAAAACCTGAGGTTTTTATTGATGAAGAAGGGGATTCCTTGGGCATCCCCAAGCTTTGACGCTTTGATGGGGATATGCCGAATGGGGTATGCCCAGCAGGACGTTCCGATTGGGCCGAAGGGTCTGCGAGTGGGCCTGCAGGACGACGACTGGAATGCGACTGAGGAGAAGGCTTGGCGACTGGTGACTGATGGCCCAGAAGCATACTTGAAGCCCAGTCGGATTAGGTCAAAAGCCTCTGAATCCATATCTTGTTCGGTGCTAAACTGTAAACCCTAGCGAGGTGCCTCATATATAAACCTCCATAGGGTACCTTGAGGACTTACGTTCTATCATACACCCCCTCAAGCGACTCGCTGCTTAGACGCCGAGCTCGCTGCCCCTGTAACTCGCTCTCCATTAATTCAATCCAGCAAGAGTAGGTCTTTACCCTCCGGGGGGCGAACCTGGGTAAACCATGTGCATCCGCCCCCATCTCGCACCGCAGATGGCCGCAAAATCTTCCTCACGTTACAATTAATCGCTACCAGTAGCAGCGACTGTCGTGGACATTTCCACGATAGTGGCGCCCACCATGGGGCATAGCAGGACTGGCCTGAGTTCTGCGGCGAGACCTTATTCACCGATCGATCGGCCGCTCGCCACCGGCCGCATGATCGCCATCGGCGGGATCTTACAAATCCTGCCCAGCAGCTACATCCCGGTGTCATGCCCGGTCACTCACGACGCAGTGATGCCGGTCGGCTCCATCAACCTCTTCGTCGGCTTCACCGGCGCGGTCGACCCAGCTGCGACGATGATCGTTGGCGGATCGCCGCCACACTGCGATCTGCTCTCGGAGGAGCAGGTCCGCTCCATCAGGAGCCTCGTCACCGAGTACGATTTGGCCGCCAGCGACGCGGCCGACACCAACGCCGCCACAAACGATGAGGCCCTAAACAATGACGCCGACTTCGCGACCCCTGCCTCGGTCGACGGATCTATCACTGCGGCATCACGAGAGGACTCCATCACGCGAGTCTCCAACCCGAAGGATTTCGAGGACTCCTCCATCCTCGGGATCTTCGACTCTGATTCCGTCTCGGAGTCGTCTGAAGACTTCCGTGCCAGATCCAATCGCTTTAACGCGATCTACATGGCGAGCAGCACAGCCGCCCTGCCAGATCCGTTCTTCATGCCGATCCCGCCGACTGCCACGGCCACAGAGGTGGAGGAAGCTCACCTGTGAATCACGGAGGAGCAACGCAATGAGCTCGCCGAGCGCGAGAAATACCGCCTCGAGCGAGAAACGACGCGGGAGCTATCGCTCTATCACCAGCGCCGCATCAGGACCCGCCTAAACTCCAACGTCCAGGGCCGCGTCCTGAACTTCAACGACGAAAGTGACCCCGCACGTGCGGCCGAGCGCGAATACTGCGAGAACGCGCCGCCAGGCGGAAGCAACCCTGCGAGACCACCACCCAGCGCATCGGCGACTGGAGCCCCTCCACCACCCATTGGCCGTGCGCCCCTGCCGGATTAGCCGCGGATCATCATCTCGCCACAAGCCCGTGACGCCAACAGACTCCCACTCTACTCTACCCTGATGGACAACGTCGTTGCGGCCGACACCGCGGTCGCCAACCTCGACGTCCAAGGAGACGGCGCACTGCAGATCCAGTACGCCAAGGCCCTACTCGCCAGGGGCGTCGAGCAACAAGCTGCCGGAGTCGACCCACGGGGACGGATGTACTCCCGCTCCTCGGTAAGCAGAGCGGCATCAAGCGGCATCGAAGGAAGGCAGAAAGAATGAATGTGGGAGAATGAAGAATGTGGGGAAGGATCTGCAGAGCTGATTCGCCACTCCCCTTATAGAGGAACGCTACCCGCCAGCATCATAACGGACAACAGCACCAACTTCGCCAAGGGGGCCATGGCGGAATTCTGTGAAGAACATGGCATACGACTCGACCTCACTTCAGTCGCCCACCCGGAGTCGAACGGCCAAGCAGAACGCGCTAACCAGAGCATCCTCCATGGGTTCAAGCCGCGACTCCAGGTTCCCCTCGAGCGCACCCTAGGATGCTGGGTCGACAAGCTCCCCTCTGTAATATGGGGGATCCGCACGTCCGCCAACCGCTCCACCAGGTTCACACCTTCTTCATGGTGTATGGCGCCGAAGCCGTAATGCCAACTGACCTGGAGCAGGATTCACCTCGAGTCGCCAATTACATCGAGGCGACCAACGAGGTCACCCGCCAAGACAGTGTCGACCAACTCGACAAGGCACGCGACCTGGCCCGCTCCCGCACCGCTATCTACCAGCAAGGACTCCACCGCTACCATAGCCGCTGAGTCCGGACTCGCACCTTCCAGGAGGGTGACCTGGTCCTATGACTGGCCCAGGACAAGAAGAGCATGCACAAACTCTCCTCCCATGGGAGGGACCATTCGCCATAGGTCGAGTCCTCGGCAATGATGCCTACTACCTCATTGACATACGGGGTAACGGCCAGCTCGAGGTCGGAAGGCCATGGAATGTAAACCTTCTCTGAAAGTTCTATCCATAGAACCCCAACTTGTACTCGGATAGCATATATAATGAAATTCATTCGGATCACACAAATTGTGTCTACTCGCCATATTCTTGTGCCACTCGCACTCGTACAAATTAGCAATACGCTACCCACGAAAGTCAACCCTTGGTCGAGCGACCAGCACGGCTAAGTAGTGCGGCCTAAGGGCACTGAAAATATTCGGGCCCTAGGGCGTCCACAAATACGCCAATCCGGAGCCACCATCGGATTCGCCTAGCTCGACTGGCCCACCAGGCCAAGACCACCAGTATACGCTCCTCACAGCGACCTGTCCTTCCCATCCTCGCCCAAAGCGACTCGAACGGTTAAGTACCACGCACGGGGACTCCGCAAGAATGGAATCCTCACGCGGCTCGGGAACACACCAAGTAAGAGAGCTGCCTTGGACTCGCCCAGCGACTGGATTTCCGAGCCAGGGGAAGAGTCGCGTTACAAACAACGCATTAAAACAACCTACAACAGGAATGCGCCCAATACGGGTGAGCACCACGCTCGGGGACTCGCCTACAAAACAATCCCACTCGCGCTCAGGTACTCGCCCCTCAGAAGATGCAAGGGACAAAACAGTGCACAACCAAAATAAAACACATAAGTATACAATCGAGTTATACCCTATTAAAGGGTGGACGCGCTCGGGGACTCGCTCAAACAAAAATAAACAAACCACACGATTATGGTTGCAATACGAGTCGATTGACTCCCCTTACTCAAAATATTGTTCACATTACAGTAGTCGCCACTTGGCATATATTACAAATTGCCCAACGATATTATCTATTCCGCAGGTCCTGACGAAGAAGCACCACCACCTCCCTTGACACGAACGAAATCGTCGGGGAAGTGGGCGAGACCCAGGCTCAATGCCGTGGTGGCCCCACGCCTGAAAGCCGAGCGCGCCATCCACTCCACAATGAAAAGCGCATCCTCCAGATAGCGCCACACTTTCGTAAGCCCCCCAGGAATAACCTCGGTAGGGGACATGCCTTAAAGGACCGCTTGGACACATAACGCTGAAGCCGTGGCCGTGTTCACCACAGCAGTCACGCACTGCGAGGCGTTGAAGGTCTGAACCACCGGGTCGCTTTGCCTTATCATAGCTGCAAAATCAGACGTCAGTGAAACTACAGACTTCCCCAATCATGGATTCTCCAAACGAGTTAAGCAAAAGACGGAGACTCACCGAGAAGTTTGCGGCAGTTCTCCGTGGCATGCTTCTTCAAGGTGGCATGATCATTCTGTAGCCCCACGATGACCGAGTCCGTGGCCTTGCGTTCCTCCTCAACCGCAGCGACAGCAGCCTTCGCTCGGTCCTCAGACGAAACTAAGGCCGCTTTCGCCTCCTCCAAGTCACGGATCAGCGAGGCAATTCGCTCATTCGCCGCGTCCATCTCGGCGACTGGAACATACCCTTCACGGGCCTTGGAAATTATAGCCGGAAGACCATCTGAAAAGGAAAGGGACAAATCATCAACGCGCCACACAACAACAGTTCACAGCTGAAAGAGAAAAAGGAAAAGAAGCAAGTACATACCAACAGTTTCCTAGAGTCGTCGGTTTGCCTCCTGCGCCACGTGCAGATCCCGCTCCAAACGCTCCCTGGCTGCTTGTCGATCACTCGACTCCCTCTGCAAACCCTGCAAAAACAACAAAGTTCAGTACTTACAAAGAGCAATATCAAGATCCTAGCCACTGAAATTCAGCGACTAAGAACTCGGGGACTGGAGAGTAGAAAGAAATTCAGTTCCTAGCCGCTGAAGTTCAGCAACTAGGAACTCGGGGACTGGAGAGTAGAAGCAACTCAGTGCCTAGCCGCTGAAATTCAGCAGCTACACACTCGGGGACTAGACGTACCTGTATGGTGGCGCCAAGCATTTTGTGAAGCTCGCCGGCGTCAGTCGACGGGACTATGAAGGAGGTGCGCCCACGACGAGACCCAACATCTTCATCGACGATCTCCGGGCTCTGTGGAGACTGGTTGTCCGCCCCGCCTGGGAACCCCTTCGCCATGAAGCGCGGGAACATTGCTGACGCTCTAGCCGGGGCACTGGTCGCCGAAGCCGGCGCTTTCGTCATAGGGGCGACCGTGACTAGCTCCGACCGCGCAGCCGCCACCTCTTCGACGACTGCGGCAGGATCGCTCCCCTTGGCGCTAGCCATCACCACGAAGTCATCGGTGCCGCCTTTCTGCCTCTTCGCGTCCTCCGCAGTCGCGGCGTCATCAGCAGACTTCCTCTTCTTAGGACGGTCGCCCTCTCCGGCAGTGGTGATCGGTGGAATCTTCGCCACTGAAGGGCGACCGATCTTCCTGACTCTAGACCTGCCAAAACCCCAAAATCAACACAGAGACAACACAAAAACGGAATCACGACTTGGAATGGAGAATTCGAGGCTTACTTGGCGACTGGGAGAACGCGCAGCTCGGTGCTGATGTGGGCGGGCTTGTCCAATTCCGGCCCCAGCTTGCACGTGAGCCCCCTTTCGAAGACGTCTGAAGCCCATGACACCGCGGGCTTCCTCGACGACGAAGCCACGGTCGCCAGAATTTCCGGCTCCAAAGACGCGGCCGCTCTTGAAGGAAATATGCCCTGAGAGGCAATAATAAAGTTGTTATTATGTATTCCTTGTATATGATAGATGTTTATTTTGCATGCTATAATTGTATTGATAGGAAACATCAATACATGTGTGTTTAATAAACAAAAAGGGTTCCTAGTTATGCCTCTCTTATAGACTAGCTTGTTGATTAACAAGATGATCAAGGTTTCCTTATCATGGACATTGGATGTTGTTAATAACAAGGTCACAGCATTTGTGAAATGATGTGATGAACATTCATCTGAAGTATAGCATTACGATCAAGTCATTATGTTTATATTGCTATAACATCATACGAAGTAATCTTTATCCTTAGACCATGAGATCATGTTAATTGCTAACACCGGAAGAGTATCTTGATAACATCAAACGTCACACCGTAACTGGGTGACTATAAAGATGGGTTCAGTACTACGAAGGTGTTATGTTGAGGCTCATCGATCAAGAGTGGAATTTGTCAATCCAGATGACGGATAGATATACTCTAGGCCCTCTCGGTGATATCACATTAGGATAGCTTGCAAGCAAGTGATGTGATCACTAGAATGTTATATCACGGGAACGAGAAAAGAGTGCATGTCGGTAACGAGATCAAACTAGGTATGGAGATACCGATGATCGAATCTCGGACATGTAATATATCGAGAGACAAAGGGATTTAGTTGCAAGCGTTAAAGGTTCTCACGATCACAGGAGTCATCATTGAATGTGTAGGAGTCAGTACGGATCTCCAGGTCCCGCTGCTGATTATTGATCGGAGAAGGGTCTCGATCATGTCTGCATTATTCGTGAACCGTAGGGTGACACACTTAAGAGTTACCGGACACCATTTTGGAGCACATATGTTTCAGAATAAAGAATTGCAAAGCGCAGGAATTGTTTCAGTAGAAACCGGAAATTGTTTCGGGTGAAATTGCAGAAGGTGGTTCTGCATGTGATATTGAGATATTGCAAGGGGCTATATGTGAATGTTTGTTAATTAAAGTAATTAACAAAATTCTGAATAAATTTAATAAAAATAATTTTATTAAATGATATAGCATTAAATTTGGAGAAATTTAATGCATTTAAAGTGGAGACTTTAAAAGGGAATGTGAAGAGGCATTTTAATGTGGAGGGGTTACCACCACATGAATGGGGGAGGTGAGGGGTCACCCCCCCATGCGCCGTCCATGGAGAGAGGGGGCACCCCCCTCCTCCTATAAAAGGCCACCCATTCCCTCCTTCATCCTCACACCTCCTTGTGAAGGATCTCTCTCCCCCTCTAGAATTATTCCCCCATGGTCTCGGATTAGCGAGATACATGTTCCCGGTGGCATTTCGTCTGGAAGGAGTTGCTGCTTCCGCTGGATCGCTGGAGCGAGGAGGTGGAGGTTGTCCGGTGGCTTGAACATGTGTGCGAGTGCGGATGCGCTGCTGAGTTGCGGCGCTCGGACTTTCTCACGATCTTGAGATCGGCAAGTGTACGACTACATCAACCACGAGTTCCTACTCGTTAACAAAACTCGTTGTCTTCGAGGGTAAGTTATCCATGGATGTATGTCCACTCGTTGATCTGTATCTAGTAGATAAATCTTGGCGTATAGTTCTCATTGTAGGAAATTTTTTGTTTTCTATGCCGCGGACCCAACAGTGGTATTAGAGCCTGATCTATGCGTAGGTGCTTTGCACGGGTAGTACACATATGTTTATATGTGGGCGATGATGATCATGTTATTGCATCTTCTATGTACTTTGGATATTGGTGGCATAGTGGGATGAAGCGGCCCGGACCAACCTTACATGTCATCGTACATGAGACCGGTTCCACGACTGACATGCAACTAGTTTTGCATAAGTGGCTAGAAGGTGTCTGTCTCTCCTACTATAGTCAATATCTGATTTACAATGAGTTGCTAATAACTTGGTTATCCTCGTTGTGGTTCATGTTCGTAGGTAAGACCGGTTCTATCTCCGAAAGCCCTAAGACACGTAAAACTTGCAATTGATAAATTAGAGGCATCTAGTTTAGATCGTTGCTGGGCTAGTGTATTGATATGGTATTGTTGTAAGTAGATGTATGATAGATACTCTTACAACTCACTTAACGTGTAAGTTCCATAGACCTTGGCCTTACACACAAAGGAATGATAGAGATCATACCACGATGCAAATGATAGAGATCAAATGCATGGACCATATCACCTCACTTCACACATTAGCATCTTATATTGCTAGTTTGGCGCTTTTGGTAGTATTATAAGATGATCCCTCATTTAGATATCAAGATAAAATGTGTTCTTCCTTAAGTATGCACCGTTTTGTGGATCGTGTTTTGAGGCATCACGTGATGATCGGGTGTTCTCGACTCTACGCTTTCATACAACGGGTGTAAGACAGTTTTACACACGCAAATACTAAGGTTCTTACTTGACGAGCCTAGCATGTACAGACATGGCCTCGGAACACGGACCGAAAGGTTAAGCATGAGTCATATAGTTGATATGATGCCCATATAGATGCTCGCCTTTGAAGCTACACCAACTCACGTGATGATCGGACTTGGTGTAGTGGATTTGGTTCATGTAATCACCAAAAGGACACGAGGGATGTCGTTTTTGAGTGGGAGTTCATTAGTAATTTGGATTAGTTGAACTCAATCTATCATAAACTTAGTCTAAATATATTTTACAAATTGTGTTGTAGATGGCACCACCTGCTTTTAATTTCAGTGTGTTCATGGAGAAAGAGAAGCTTGCTGCGAATGGTAGCAACTTCACCAACTGGGCTATGAATTTGAGGATTCTCCTCACTGCTGCACAAAAGCAATATGTGCTAGAGGCGCCGCTAGACCTCCCACCAGCTCCTGATGCCCCTGACGAGGAAAAGAACGTCTATATAACTCGTCAGGAGGACCACAACTTAGTTCATTGAGGCATACTGTATGGGCTAGAGCCAGAACTTCGAAAACGTTTCGAAAATGGCAATGCCTTTGATACCATGGGAGAATTGAAAATAATTTTCGATACCCATGCTGCCGTAGAGAGTTATAATGCTTCTGAAAAGTTCTTTAGCTGCATGATGTAAGAGAACAGCTCCGTTAGTGAGCACGTACTCAAAATGTCTGGATACGCCGATAAGCTTGTGTCCTTGGGAATAACGATTCCCATTGAATTAGGCATAGATCGTGTTCTCCAATCTCTGCCACCTAGCTACAAGAGCTTCGTGATGAACTATAATATGCAGGGCATGAAGAAGTCTCTTCCCGAGCTTCTATCAATGCTTAAGACTGCAGAAGTGGAGATTAGGAAAGAACATCAAGTGTTGATGATCAATAAGACCATCGGTTTCAAGAAGGACAAGAAAGGCAAGTAGAAGGGAAAGAAGGGCGGCAAATCCATTGCCGCGCCTGAAAAGAAACCCCGAGCTGGCCCTAAATCTGACACCGAGTGCTACTATTGCAAGGGGACTGGCCATTGGAAGCGCAACTGCCCCAAGTATTTGGCGGACAAGAAGGCCGGCAAGGCAAACAAAGTTATATGTGATATACATGTTATTGATGTGTACTTGACTAGTACTTGCAGTAGCACCTGGGTATTTGATACGGGATCGGTTGCTAATATATGTAACTCGGTTCAGGGGCTGCGAAACAAGCGACAACTAGCAAGGGATGAGGTCACGATACGGGTCGGCAATGGATCAAGAGTTGATGTGATCACCGTCGGAATGCTGCCTCTCCATATGCCGTCGGGATTAGTTATAAACCTGAATAATTGTTATTTGGTGCCTGCACTGAGCATGAACATTGTATCCAGATCGTGTTTGATGCAAACTGGTTATTCGTTTAAGTTTGAAAACAATGGTTGTTCGGTTTATATGAATAATATCTTTTATGGTCATGCACCTGTGTTGAATGGTTTATTTCTGTTGGATCTCGATAGTAGTATTACGCATATTCATAATGTTGATGCTAAAAGGATTAAACTTGATAATGATATATCTACATATATGTGGCACTTCCGTCTAGGTCATATTGGCGTTAAACGCATGAATAAACTCCATTCTGATGGACTTTTGGAATCACTTGATTTTGAATCATTTGATACATGTGAGCCATGCCTTATGGGCAAGATGACTAGAACGCCGTTTTCCGGTTCAATGGAACGGGCGACAGATTTATTGGAAATCATACATACTGATGTGTGTGGACCAATGAGTTTGTCGGCGCGAGGTGGATATCGTTATTTTGTTACTTTCACGGATGATTTGAGTAGATACGAGTATATCTATTTGATGAAACATAAGTCTGAAACCTTTGAAAGGTTCAAAGAATTTCAGAATGAAGTGGAAAATCATCGTAACAGAAAGATCAAATTTCTGCGGTCCGACCGTGCAGGAGAGTATCTTAGTTACGAGTTTAGCACACATATGAAAGACTGTGGAATAGTTTCACAACTCACGCCTGCCGGAACACCACAACGTAATGGTGTGTCAGAACGTCGTAATCATACTTTATTGGATATGGTTCGATCTATGATGTCTCTGACTGACTTGCCACTGTCATTTTGGGGTTATGCACTAGAAACAATTGCATTCACTTTAAATAGGGCACCATCTAAATCCGTTGAAAAGACACTGTATGAATTATGGTTTGGAAACAAACCTAAGCTGTCATTTCTTAAAGTTTGGGGATGCGATGTTTATGTGAAGAAACTTCAACCGGATAAACTCGAACCCAAAGCGGAAAAATGCGTCTTCATAGGATACCCTAAAGAAACGATTGGGTATACCTTCTATCACAGATCCGAGGGCAAGGTCTTTGTTGCCAAGAATGGATCCTTTCTTGAGAAGGAGTTTCTCGCGAAAGGTGTGAGTAGTCGGAAGGTAGAACTCGAAGAGGTTATTGAACCTTCTCTTCATGAAATGGCGAGTAGCGCAGCTCCAGAAGTTGTTTCGGAGTTGACTTCACCTAATGAAGAGAGAGCTAATGATATTGATCATGAAACTTCGAAAGAGGACACTACCGAACCTCGCAGGTCAAGCAGGACACGTGCAGCTCCTGAACTGTACGGCAATCCTGTTATGAATTTCATGATTGATGAAATAGATGACCCTGCGACGTATGAAGAAGCGATGATGAGCCCTGATTCCAACAAATGGCTAGAAGCCATGAAATCCGAGATGGAATCCATGTACGAAAACCAGGTTTGGACCTTGGTGGACTTACCTCACGATCGAAAGGCCGTTGAGAATAAATGGATTTTCAACAGAAAAACTGATGCTGATGGTAATGTAACCATCCATAAGGCTCGACTTGTCGCAAAGGGGTTTCGACAAATTCAAGGAGTTGACTACGATGAGACATTCTCTCCCGTAGAGATGCTTAAGTCGGTTAGGATTATGTTAGCAATTGCTGCATATTTCGATTATGAAATATGGCAGATGGATGTCAAAACTGCGTTCCTCAATGGTAATATTGAAGAAGAGTTGTATATGATACAACCTAAGGGTTTTGTCGATCCTAAGGATGTTGATAAGGTGTGCAAACTTCAGCGATCCATCTATGGACTGAAGCAAGCATCCCGGAGTTGGAATCTCCGCTTTGATGAGGTGATCAAAGAGTTTGGATTTGTCCAAACTTATGGAGAGGCTTGTATTTACAAGAAAGTGAGTGGGAGCAATGTGGCATTTCTGATATTATATGTGGATGACATATTATTGATTGGAAATGATATAGATCTTTTAAACAGTGTTAAAAGTTATCTAAACAGCAAATTTTCGATGAAGGACCTTGGTTGAGCTTCATATATATTAGGCATTAAAATCTATAGAGATAGATCAAGACGCCTAATTAGGCTATCGCAGAGTACATACCTTGATAAGATATTAAAGAAGTTTAATATGGACGGAAGTAAGAAGGGGTACTTACCTATGTTGCAAGGCAAGACATGAGTAAGACTCAAAGTCCGGCTATGGCGGAAGAAAGAGAGATAATGGATAAGATCCCCTATGCCTCAGCCATAGGCTCTATAATGTATGCCATGCTATGTACAAGACCGGATGTGGCACATGCTATTAGTTCGACTAGTAGGTACCAATCTGATCCAGGTTCAGAACACTGGATAGCGGTCAAGAATATCCTTAAGTACTTGAGAAGAACTAAGGATATGTTTCTTGTATACGGAGGTGAAGAAGAGCTAGTCGCTAAGTGTTATGTCGATGCTAGCTTTGACACTGATCCGGATGACTCTAAGTCTCAATCCGGATACGTATTTCTCTTGAACGGAGCAGCAGTTAGTTGGAGGAGTTCCAAACAACCTGTGGTGGCTGGATCAACAACGGAGGCGGAATATGTTGCTGTTTCAGAAGCGGCGCCAAAGGCAGTTTGGATGAAAAAGTTCATTACGGAACTGGGTGTGGTTCCCAGTGCGTTGGACCCGATGGTGATCTATTGTGACAACAATGGAGCCATAGCCAACGCAAAGGAACCAAGGTCTCACAAGAATTCCAAGCATATTAAACACCGGTTTCACTCCATCCGCGAGCATGTCAAGGATGGAGATATAAAGATTTGTAAAGTGCACACGGACCTGAATGTAGCAGATCCGTTGACTAAAGTACTCCCTAGGGCAAAACATGATCAACACCAGAACTCCATGGGTGTTAGATTTATCACTATATAAACTAGATTATTGTCTCTAGTGCAAGTGGGAGACTGAAGGAAATATGCCCTGAGAGGCAATAATAAAGTTGTTATTATGTATTCCTTGTATATGATAGATGTTTATTTTGCATGCTATAATTGTATTGATAGGAAACATCAATACATGTGTGTTTAATAAACAAAAAGGGTTCCTAGTTATGCCTCTCTTATAGACTAGCTTGTTGATTAACAAGATGATCAAGGTTTCCTGATCATGGACATTGGATGTTGTTAATAACAAGGTCACAACATTTGTGAAATGATGTGATGAACATTCATCCGAAGTATAGCATTACAATCAAGTCATTATGTTTATATTGCTATAACATCATACGAAGTAATCTTTATCCTTAGACCATGAGATCATGTTAATTGCTAACACCGGAAGAGTATCTTGATAACATCAAACGTCACATCATAACAGGGTGACTATAAAGATGGGTTCAGTACTACGAAGGTGTTACGTTGAGGCTCATGGATCAAGAGTGGAATTTGTCAATCCAGATGACGGATAGATATACTCTGGGCCCTCTCGGTGAGATCACATTAGGATAGCTTGCAAGCAAGTGATGTGATCACTAGGATGTTATATCACGGGAACGAGAAAAGAGTGCATGTCGGTAACGAGATCAAACTAGGTATGGAGATACCGATGATCGAATCTCAGACATGTAATATGTCGAGAGACAAAGGGATTTAGTTACAAGCGTTAAAGGTTCTCACGATCACAGGAGTCATCGTTGAATGTGTAGGAGTCAGTACGGATCTCCAGGTCCCGCTGCTGATTATTGATCGGAGAAGGGTCTCGATCATGTCTGCATTATTCGTGAACCGTAGGGTGACATACTTAAGAGTTACCGGACACCATTTTGGAGCACATATGTTTCAGACGAAAGAATTGCAAAGTGCAGGAATTGTTTCAATAGAAACCGGAAATTGTTTCGGGTGAAATTGCATAAGGTGGTTCTGCATGTGATATTGAAATATTGCAAGGGGCTATATGTGAATGTTTGTTAATTAAAGTAATTAACAAAATTCTGAATAAATTTAATAAAAAGAATTTTATTAAATGAGATAGCATTAAATTTGGAGAAATTTAATGCATTTAAAGTGGAGACTTTAAAAGGGAATGTGAAGAGGCATTTTAATGTGGAGGGTTTACCACCACATGAATGGGGGAGGTGAGGGGTCACCCCTCCATGCGCCGGCCATGGAGAGAGGGGGCACCCCCCTCCTCCTATAAAAGGCCACCCATTCCCTCCTTTATCCTCACACCTCCTTGTGAAGGATCTCTCTCCCCCTCTAGAATTATTCCCCCATGGTCTCGGATTAGCGAGATACATGTTCCCGGTGGCATTTCGTCTAGAAGGAGTTGCTGCTTCCGCTGGATCGCTGGAGCGAGGAGGTGGAGGTTGTCCGGTGGCTTGAACGTGTGTGCGAGTGCGGATGCGCTACTGAGTTGTGGCGCTCGGACTTCCTCACGATCTTGAGATCGGCAAGTGTACGACTACATCAACCACGAGTTACTACTCGTTAACAAAGCTCGTTGTCTTCGAGGGTAAGTTCTCCATGGATGTATGTCCACCCATTGCTCTATATCTAGTAGATAAATCTTGGCGTATAGTTCTCATCGTAGGAATTTTTTTGTTTTCTATGCTACGGACCCAACAGCTCTTGACGGCTGTGGCGACTTTGATGCTGCTGCCCCAGCCGCCTCCTGGCTTGGTACCTTCGAGACCGTTGGCGCAAGCACCGCCAGAGGAACCTCTACTGCCGCCTCGGTGTCCTCACCCTCCAACCCCTTCATCAGAATCGCATCCTCCGGGACTTTGTGCGACGTTCCGGGGGTGTCTTCATCGTCAGAGTCATCGTCTGACTCAACATCACCTACGACCTGGGTGGCGATGCTGGCGACTTCAGTTTGCGCGCGGGCTTCGACGGTGTGGCCGTGCACCGGGATGTGTGCTCTTGCACGATCTCGTCGCCTCCTTCGTGCTCATCGAGGCTATGGCTCGCTTCGAACTCGTGCTACTTCTGCATGCGAGTCTTGCGAGCCGTAGGCGCTGGGGGGAACCTCCTCCTCTTTCTCGTCGCTTTCGGAGGAGCTTCCTTCGGAGGCCTCTTCGAGCTCCCGGGGACCTCTTTGTCAAGCGGAGGGAGCCAGCCCTGCAACACCTGGAATAGCTGAGAACAACCACGAGTAAATACCAAATGATGCGACTGCAAATTACATTGCGGAAATGGCGACTAGAGGGAAAACTTACAGTGGGGGCTTCATTCTTCACGGGAGTATACGGGGCGAGCCCGACCGATACGGTGGTGAATTCCGCATCTGTGATGTTCTTCAGGGCAGCCTTGTAATCCTCGGCCTCCCATGAATCTTTGTTGGTTCGGGAGGGGTCGTGCTTCCCGCTATACTCATACATCCAATGCGGTCGAGCCGCTAGCGGAACCAGACGCCACCCGAGCCAGCAGTTGTAAATGTTGATCGAAGTCAACCCCTGGTCCTTCAACCTCTGGATCTGTTCCATCATCTCCACGACGGCCATCTTCTGGTCTTCAGGGAGCTTCTTTGGTGCCAGACGATGAGGCTCGCTCCTTTCGGCGACGAACTCGGGAAGCGCCACCTCGTCAGAGGGAGTGGATTCCTTCACATAGAACCAGCTCTTTTTCCACTCGCTGGCGGCTTTCTTCGGCAGAAGGAGCTTGATGAAGTTCGCCTCTGGCGTCAATTGAAACGTGACGCCGCCGGCCGCCAGTATCAAGCCGCTGGACGCCTCGTGCCCGATGCGGCCATGGAAGAGCTCCAGTCATAGCGGGAAATACGGCCTGCAGTCGAGGTAGCACTCGCAGAAGGCGACAAAGATCGCCAGTTGCTCGATGCTGTGTGGGCCAAGATCCGATGGTTTGATTGCGTAATACACACAGAAGCGCCGAAAGAAGAGCGAGGTGGGAAACCCCAAACCTCTCTCTAGATGGCTGGGGAAACAAATGAATTCGCCGGCTCGCGTCTTTGGCTCGGTCTCGGAGGGAGGGGAACCCGCCAGTTCCCCTTACGGAGGACTCCGGCGTCCTCGAAGGACTTGAGCTGGGTCATGGTGCACTTGGATTTCCCCCATGAGCCTTTGGGAGGCGCCATCGGGAAGGATGTGGAGTCGCTCGGTGCAGAAGGATCAAATCAAAGGAAGGCAGAAAGAATGAATGTGGGAGAATGAAGAATGCGGGGAAGGATCTACAGAGCTGATTTGCCACTCCCCTTATAGAGGAACGCTACCCGCCAAAATCGGGGTAGCCGTTACCTGCGATAATTACACCAAAGTTACCGTTGGAACATCCAACAGATAGTTTGACCAGGTCGACGGTCCAACTCCTCCATTCCACTCGCTACCAGCTAGCCCTGTCCACTCGCCGAAGCAGTGACTTGGCAGCCGTGACATTTGCCGGAGCAGCGACTGGGAGCCTGGGGAAAATTTCCTCAGTTTTACTGGAGTCCATCACCGATTTGGCTGGGCGTCCAAATTGGGCTCACCTACTCCGACCGCCAAAAGGACACCTGCGCCTAAATCAACAATGGCCTCGGGGACTACTGATAGGGATATGCCGAATGGGGTATGCCCAGCAGGACGTTCCGATTGGGCCGAAGGGTCGTCGAGTGGGCCTGCAGGACGGCGACTGGAATGCGACTGAGGAGAAGGCTTGGCGACTGGTGACTGAAGGCCCAGAAGCATACTTGAAGCCTAGTCGGATTAGGTCAAAAGCCTCCGAATCCATATCTTGTTCGGTGCTAAACTGTAAACCCTAGTGAGGTGCCTCATATATAAACCTCCCTAGGGTACCTTGAGGACTTACGTTCTATCATACACCCCCTCAAGCGACTCGCTGCTTAGACGCCGAGATCGCCACCCCTGTAACTCGCTCTCCATTAATCCAATCTAGCAGGAGCAGGTCTTTACCCTCCGGGGGGTCGAACCTTGGTAAACCATGTGCATCCGCCCCCATCTCGCACCGCAGATGGCTGCCGGCCCTTCCTCACGTTACAATCAATCGCTGCCAGTAGCAGCGACTGCCGTGGACATTTCCACGACACGCTTGTACTTCTTGAATATTTCTTGGGCTGACACGTGTGGCATCCCCAATCTTGAGATTTTGTCCATACTTCATCTCATCACATTGTTCTTCCCTGCACTTTAAAATTCCCTTCATACAAAACTTCACACGATCTTCATTAGCAACATTAGTGTATTCAAGATAATAAGTATTTAGGTTTAGTTTAACACAACTAAAACTTTCATTAAAACACAAGCTACTATAGCAATTCATTCTAAAAGCTCAAGTGATCAAAGAGAACTCAAAGAGAAAGAGATTAAGAGGCAAATGCAAATAGTGGCAGAAATCTGTCGAAACAGACTAGCAGGTAAAAACGATTTTTTGAAGACCTTCTGTTGCTCAAATCGAAAAGTGATAAACTAACGAAATTTAGATAATAACCTGGGGCATAAGAAAAAACAATTATAGCTCAATCCGACGTACAGGGATTTTTCATGATTTTTTACAATGAAGCACAAAAAATCTGTTTCAGGACAGCAACTTTCCCAAGTCTTACTTCTCTCTCATTAGAGGTTATTCTTGGCACAAAAACCACACAAAAAGAATAAGAAGAGGTTATTACTGAAGCAATAACTTCCAAGACTCAACAAAAGAAAAACATACTGAATAAAAATTTGGGTTATCTCCCAATAGTGCTTTTCTTTAACGCCTTTGAGCTAGGCATAGGAAGCAAGATTCAAGTATTTTCAAATGAAGAAGCATTAGGATCAAGACCAAAAATATCTTAAACAAGGCAAGGTATCTCATCCAAATATGTTCTAGAGGATCCTCTCTCAATACTCTTGGATCCACTAGTTTTATCAAACGGGTTTTCAGGAATGATCCAATCAAAATTCTTTTCTAAGGCTTCATGCATTCCTACAAGTTTAAAAGGTATTGGTATTTTAATTTCCTCTCCATTTTTGGGTTTGGTTTTGTCCATCTTTTCTTGTGTACCAATAACATCTACACACGAGCCTAGCATATTAAAACGATCTAAGACCTTTCTAGCTTCCTTAACAACATCATAGAATTCTTTAAGCGAAGTTTTTAGAATAAAATCTCTCTTTTCAGTATCCTCAATGTCTTTAAGTTTAAGAAACATTACTTGCATTTAGGCCCGAGCCCATTGGAGTGTGGCCCGTGCGGCCGCACAGGGCCTAGAAATTTTTGGGGCCCAAAATTTTAAATTCCTATTAGACAGATTATACTTCATTAGGGAACAATTAATCTACTTAGCCTAGTTGGTAGTCAGGCATAGGCTTCGTGTAAGAGGTTTTAAGTTCGATTCCTAGTTAGTTAGCTTGGAATACTCTTTTTCTTTATTTTCCCAAAATCTATAAGTGCTGAGAGTAATTGTTCCGTTGGATAAGTAATATTGGTATTACTTTGTTCTTCATTTTCTCAGAATGTTTTCTTTATTTTCTCAGAATCTGCATGTGTTGATTGTCTAAAAAAATCCACATGTGCTAGGAGTAATTGATTTGTTGGATTTTCTCAAAATCTACCATCTGCTAAGAGTAATTGTTCCCTAGGAAAAATTATCTTGGCATACTCTATTACTTTGTTTTCTCAGAATCTACATGTCTACATGTGAGAGTAATTGGTCTGTTGGAAAATCCATCCAAGAAAAATGTATAACGCACTTGTTTTCTTTATTTTCTCCTGCATTTTTCTATTCCAATGGCTGCCTCTTAAAAAACTAACATAATACTACTTTATGTTTTCTATGGTATCGTTGTCTCTTAAAAACAAAAATAATCTCTAGTTTAGGTTTATTATGGTTGGTCATGTCTATTTTTTCAACTCCGTGTTTCCCTTAAAATGGTTTTCTAAGACGGTTTTACCACGAGTTTGGAATCTACAGACTGTAGTCGTTGAGAGTAGTTCTTCTTAGAAAGTCCATCTAACTGAGGCTAGTGCATAACCAATCATGATCTATATCTCAGTTATTAGTTATATGTTTTAGTAAAATAGGGGCCTATTTCGGAGTTTTGCACATGGCCCCGGATTTTGCCGGCTCGACCCTGCTTGCATTATGGGGTTAAGGTTAACAAACCTAGCCTCCAACATGTGAACTAAAGAAGTTGTAGCAATTACATAATTTGGAGCAAGTTCTGCTAAGGATCTATCCTCAATATCCTCATGCTTACTAACATGATTAAAGAATTCTTAAATATTCTCTTTCCCAATTATAGAGCCGCTATCTATTGAAAGGTCTTTCAGGGTGAGCTTAGGGATCAACATGGTGAGCTAAGAACGAGGTGACAACTATAGAAAGAACTATTTTTTGTGTTTTTTTATAAAGGAAGCAAACCAGTACAACTAATTTCTTTGTGTTTTTGATAAAAGAAACAAGAAAACAAAGCAGAAATAAACTAAACTAAACAAAAAAACAAAGTAAAGAGATTGGTTGTGAGGGACTCCCCTTGTGACGCTGTCCTTAACTCCTCGACAACGGCGCCAGAAAAAAGGCTTGATGGCTCAAAATATATTCGAGCTTATTGGGAACCCCAAGAGGAAGGTATGATGAGCACAACAACAAGTTTTCCCTCAGTTATGAAACCAAGGTTATCGAACCAGTAGGAGCAAGGAAACAACTACAAGGTGTTGCTGGCAACTTGGAATCCTGCACAACACAACCATAAAACTTTGCCCCAACTTACAGTGAGATTGTCAATCTCACCAGTTTTGCTGAACACAAAGGATTAAACATATAGTGTGGAAGATAGTAATTGCTTGTAGAAAGTAAATAGTAAACGGTAAACATTAGATGGTATATGAATGGTAAAAGCATGGACCGGGGTCCATAGTTCACTAGAGGTGTTTCTCCTTAAGATAGATAACATGCTGGGTGAACAAATTACAGCGGGGCAATTGACAGATTCGAGAAAGCATAACAATGCATATACTAGACATCTTGACTCCTATGAGATTTGATTGGGCATTACAACATTATACATATACCGTAATCCAACTGCATCTATGACTAATAATCCACCTTCAGGTTATCATCCGAGCCCCTTCCAGTATAAGTTGCAAGCAACAGATAATTGCATTAAGCAAAGTGTGTAGAGTAAACAATACGATTGCCCCATGGACAAAGGATTGGTGTTTTGTCCCTAGTAGGAACAACACATCTACAACCTTAGAGATTTCTGTCACTTCCCAAGATTACTAGAGGCATGAACCCACTATCGAGCATAAATACTCCCTCTTGGAGTTGCTAGCATCTACTTGACCAAGATAGCTGCTAACGACGCAGAGCATGCAAGATCACAAATAACATAGACATGATAGAATCAATAATCAATCTGAAATAGCATCTCAATATCCATCGGATCCCCACAAACACAACATGTAAGATTACAAATAGATGATCTTGATCATGAACGGAGCTCACAAGATCTAAACATGATAGCACACAAGAGGAGAGCCAACCATCTAGCTACTACATGGACCCGTAGTCCAAGGGTGAACTACTCACGCATCACATCGGAGGCTTGCATAATGATGAAGAAGGCCTCCAGGGTGATCTCTCCCCTCCGACAGGGTGCCGGGAAGAGCTTCAGACCCCCCTGATCTAGGGATTAAGATGGCGGCGGCTACAGACTCTTTCGTGGAATTTTGATCGGGTGTTTAGGGTGTTCCTCCCGGGAGGCTCTTATAGACGAAGGGGCGAGGTCGGTGGAGCACCAGGGGGCCCACACCCCCTGGTGGCGCGCCCCCAGGCCGCGCCGCCACCAGGTGTGGCTGCCCTGGTGCGCCACTTCAACTCTCCTTCGGACTCCATGTTGCTTCGGGTAAAATATTGACTTGGGCTTTTGTCCTGTCCAATTCCGAGAATATTTCCTCACTAGCTTTTCTGAAACCAAAAACAGCAGAAAACAGGCAACTGGTACTGTGGCATCTTGTTAATAGGTTAGTTCCAGAAAATGTATAAAAATACCTCAAAGTGTGAACAAAATATAAGAAACTAGATACTAAACAAGCATGGAACATCAAAAATTATAGATATGTTTATGACGTATCCTATGACATGGTAAGATTAAAGGTGTCATTTATAGAACTTCCATTTGTTTTAAAGATTAAAGCTTTAGAGACTACCTCTTTTACACTGAAAAGAGCACCATCGTGATCCGTTGAAATGACACCATATGATTTATGGTTTGGGATGAAACCCAAGTTGTCTTTTCTTAAATTTTGCTATGCTAGGCATAAGTAAAAAAATGTTTACAACCAAAGTTGGATAAGCACATCTTTGTAGGTTATCCCAAAGCAACAGTTGGGTATTCCTCCATAACACTGAAGACAAAAGAGTTTGTTGCCTTGAATGTCAATTTTCTTGAGAAGGATTTTATCGCAAAAATTAAGTGGGAGGACAATAGAACTTTGATTAGGTTGATGAACCTAAGCAACATGTGCTAAGTAGTGCAGCGCCGGAAAATGTCCCGGAGGTGGCCACAATGCTCATGTCTCTCGTGACTACAAAGGTTGTAGTCTTAGAGATTAGAGTTCCTATTTGATCCATATGGGTCGGGTAACAATCAAATAGTTAGATTTGATAAACCAGTCATTATTGTTTTTACAATGATAACCCGAATTCATGCAAAGAAGCGATGATGGGCCTTGACTCCATAAAATGACTAGAAGTCATAAAATCCTTGATAGTATCCATACAAGAGAAATCAAGTTTCTGAACTTGAAAGACCCTCTAGAAAGGCATGAAGTCTATCGGTCGTATTTGGATCTATAAAAGGGATGGACATGGATGTTTCACATCTATGAAATATTCAACATGTCGAAAAAGAGTTTACGACAATGTTCAAGGAGTTGACTACGATAAGATTTGATTTTTGTAGCGATATCTATTCTGAATAGATTGTTGTAGCAACCACTACATATGTCAATTTTGATATATGGTAGTTGAACAAACAAAACAAGATACTTCTAATAGAATGGTTACATAGGATGTGTATATGACATAGTCCGAAGGGTTTTGTTAAATCAAAGGATGCTAAAATGGATGCAAACTTCAATGGTTGAAGTGAGCATAGTGGAGTTGGAATCTTCACCATGATGAAATTGTTAAAAGAGTTTAATTTCATCGGAGACGATGAAGATGCTTGCATTTGCAAGAAATTAAGTAGGAGCGCTGAGACCTATTTCTAATACATTATGTAGAAGACATGGTGTTGATTGGAAATGATGTATCTTTTATTGACATAGGCTAAGAATTTCATTAAAATTAGATTTTGATGAAAGACTTAGGCAAAATCAGAATATTAGGCATCAATGACTATATGGATAGATTGAGGCGCTAATATGGTTGTGCCAGACGTACATATATGAGATATTGAATGAGTTCAATATGGAAACAACAAGAAAGGTTCTTGCCGCATGGAAATGGTTAAATCAAGATTCAAGTGTATCGACACTTGGTGAGTGAAATCACATGAATATTTTGATCAATAAAGTATACCATGATATGTACATATCCATATATGTTCTATGCTCTAAATGTTATCAGCACATACCAGAATGATTCATAAGATGATCATTGGATGATAGTAAATATATTCTTATGAGATTTGGAAGAACTAAGAATATATCATGTATAAGTGACAAATAGTTAAAAGTAGTTCATTGTAAAGTGTTACATTGATACTAGTTTTGTCACAAGATACAAATTAAATTTATCACAATTTAGACTATGGGTGGCACAATATAATGGAAAGGATGTTACATGATGGATTTGGATAAGTTCTAAAGTTGAGACATTGTGACGGATACTACAAAAAAAGGCTAAGTATATGACTGCTATAGTAGTAGCAAAGGAGGGTATTTGTGTTAAGTAGTTTGTTATCAAACTAGGTGTGGTTCAAAGTGGGCTAATACTATAAAGATATATTGTATGACAATAATATCAACGTATTTTAAACCTGAATAAACTAAAGGTCTCACCAAAGGACCAAATTTATACAATGTCATCTCATTTGAGAATGAGTGATGCGTAGAGACGCAAAGACATGCAAATACACACGAACCTGAAAGTGTCAGATCCGGAGATTATGTTCACCACTAGCAAACACGTATATACAACACTAGAAAGACATAAGCGTTGAATGCGCAAGTTTACAAACTAGATTATTGACTCTAGTACAAGTGGGAGACTGAAGGGAATATGCCCGCGAGGCAATAATAAAGTTGTTATTATCTTATACCATGTTTATGATAAAAGTTTATTTTACACGCTATAATTGTATTAATTGGAAACATTAATACACGTGTGTTTAATAAACAAAATACAAGGTTCCTAGTAATGCCTCTCTATAAACTAGCTCGTTGATTAATAGGATGATCAAGGTTTCCTGATCATGGACATTGGATGTTATTAATAACGAGGTCACAACATTGGTGAATGCTGTGATGAACATTCATCCGAAGTATAGCATTACAATCAAAGTTATTATGTTTATATTGCTATAGCATCATACAAATGAGATCATGTTAATTGCTAATACTAGAAGAATACTTTGATAACATCAAACATCACACCGTAACATGGTGACTATAAAGATGGATTCGGGTATTCTGAAGGTGTTATGTTGAGGCTCATGGATCAAGAGTGAAATTTGTCAATCCCGATGACGGATAAATATACTCTAGGCCCTCTCTGTGATATCACATTGGTTAGCTTGCAAGCAAGTGATAAAATCACTAGAATGTTATATCATGGGAACAAGAAAAGAGTGCATGCCGACAATGAGATCAAACTAGGTATGGAGATACCGATGATCGAATCTCGGACATGTAATATATCGCGAGATAAAGAGATTTAGTTACTATCGTTAAAGGGTCTCACGATCACAGAAGTCATCGTTGAATGTGTGGGAGTCAGTATGTATCTCCAGGTCCCGCTTCTGATTATTGATCTGAGAGGGGTCTCGATCATGTCTGCATTATTTGCGAACCGTAGGGTGACACACTTAAGGATTGTCAAACACCATTTGGAGCAAATATGTTCTAGACGAAAGAATTGCAAATCGCTAGAATTATTTCAATAGACACCAAAATTATTTCAGGTGAAATTGCTGAAATTGGTTCTGCATGCAATATTGAAATGTTGTAAGGGGTTTTATGTCAATGTTTGTTAATTAAAGTAATTAAAAAATATGAATAAAATAAATAAAAGAGTTTTATTAAATGAAAGAGTATTAAATTTGGAGAAATTTAATGCATTTAAGTGGAGACTTAAGTGGAGAATGTGAAGGGGCATATTTATGTGGAGGGAGTTACCACCACGTGAATGAGGGAGGTGAAGGGGCACCCCCATGGGGCACTGTACATGGGGAGGGGCACCCCGCCTCCTATAAAAGGACCCCCTCTTCTCACTTCTGACTCACACCTCCTCGTGAAGGATCTCTCTTCTCCTCTAGTATTATTTCCCATGGTCTCGGATTAGCGAGATACATGTTTCCGGTGGCATTTCGTCTGAAAGGAGTTGCTGCTTCCGCTGCATCGCTGGAGCGAGGAGGTGGAGGTTGTTCGGTGGCCTGAACGTGTGTACGAGGACGGATGCGCTGCTGATTTGCGGTGCTAGGACTTCCACACGATCTTGAGATCGGCAAGTGTTCGACTACATCATCTACGAGTTCCATCTCGTTAACAAAGATTTGTCGGTCTACGAGGATATGTTCTCTATGGATGTATATCCACCCATTGCTTGTATCTAGTAGATAGATTTGGCGTATAATAGTTTTCATCGTGGGAATTTTTTTGTTTTCTATGCTGCGAACCCAACATAAACCCCTTGCATGACTTCGATATTACATCTGAAACCAATTTCAGCAATTGCTCAGAAACAATTCCGGTGCTTATCGAAATAATTCTAGCACTTTCAAATCCCTTCTCTGGTATAATATATTTGCTCATTTAGTGTTTGTATACCTTAAGTGTGTCACCCTACGGTTCGCGAATAATACAGACATGATCGAGACTCCGGAGTTCAAGACCATGGGAAAATAATTGGTAGCGGGACTTAGAGATCCGTACTGACTCCCACACATTCAATAATGACTCTTCTAATCGTGAGAACCTTTGATGCCGTAACTAAATCCCTTTGTCCGGCGATATAATACTTGTCCGAGATCCGATAATATTGATCAAGTATGCTCTGGGGTGCCAAGTCAAGGAGCTCCAAGTCAGAGCTTTTCAAATCGAGGACTACGCACTGATATTTGATGGGCCTCTCATTTCCCAACACGTGAACACCATCGAGCTTGAAGGAGTTAACCTGGAATGTCCCGCTTTGAATTTCTCTGGCTGCCCGGTCTTAGAAAATCTAACAATGATTCACTGTTGGACTTACGCACGCAAGATATCGTCAGAATCACTCAAGCGTCTGTGCATCACCGGTTCTTGTTCCTTCCTTGACGATTTCCATATTCGGATTTGTGCCCCGGTTCTGATCTCCCTTCAACTTGATAATTTTCATGATTCGACACCTTTCCTTGAAACATGAACGTCCTATATTCGGCTTGGCAAGGGATGCTGTGATTTCACATTTTGTAACATAAACGTGGAGTATTGTGATATTCCTTGCTATGGTTGTCATTCTTATCGTTTTGACGAGGGCATGCTTCTCAATGGTTTAACCCATGCTGTCAATCTGGAGTTGATAGCTGAACCTGAAAAAGTACGCTGAACTTACTGCCATTTTTTTTCCACCAACAGTATCTCTTGTATGCAATGTATCTGTACATTTTCATAGGCGCATGGTAGCATATAAGAAATATGATTATATCACTGTTGGGCACGTCTATGCTTCATTTATTTATTTCTTCTCATTTCCTCCCTTGCATCCTGCTATAATCTGTGATGTAGTTTGCTCACGTGCTTTTAAACAAAATTTAGGTAGGGGCCTCCCCTTCCATGCTCCGCAACAAAGGTCTCTAGTCAATGAATAAATAGCATAGTGGTTAATTCCGAAAAATGTCAATTTGTATTTTATGCCTAATTTCTTCCCAAAGTTTCCAACAACTTAATTATTTCATATTCTACTGTCTAAGACACCTATTTCTTCATCTGCAATTTGTCCACTTTATCTACAGATGGGATTTAGAACAACGCCCTGTATTTGGCAACATAAAGACTCTGCTCCTCAATGGGTGGTTTACTGCTGTTGACCTAGTATGCATTCTCCAATTCTCCCCAGTTCTTGAGATGCTCACTCTTCAGCTTGGTAACACTGAGTTATATCATTCATATATAAAGATGTAGTTGTATTATTAAAGAATTGTCAAGTACATTTTATTATCTTACTGAATGTTGTGTATCATATAGAAATTTGTTGGAGCAATAGGAGCCGAAGAAACAATAGAACAACCATTTGTGTGCACCCACCTTAAGGTTGTGAACATTGAATGTACAAAGAAAGATGAGGGAATTCGCAAGATTTCGAGGATCCTCAGTATATGTGGCATACCTTGGTACCACATTAGCATCAATGACCCATGTTGTCGCTCAGACTGTAAGTTCCTTTGCATTCTCCATTCTTTTTCCTATTCCTGCAATCTATCCGCTTCTTCTTTCATGTCTTCTGTAGTTACACCCTAATTTTAGTGTTTCACCCTTTACAAAGACATTTATATTCAATACAGTTATGGTTGGGCGTTCGGTCTGTTCGGTCCTGTCTTTTCGGTCATTGAAAATTTCGGTCATTCAAAAATGCTACCCGAATTACCTTCGGTCTTTTCGTTCTTTCTGTATTTGGTTTTCGGTCTTTTCGGCCCGGTCTTCGGTCATGACCATATTACCCAAATAGAAAAAATATGGCAGCATTTTCATAGTTGATAGTTCAAAGCAAATGAGAACTTACAGATAACAACTTGCTGGACGTGCACATGCGGCAGATCCAACTGAACCAAATAACAATTTGACAAAGAACAAGCACACAAGTCTAGCCAGACACACAAGTGCACAACTACAGAGTCCCATTCTTGATGTACTTCACAACACCACGCACACGCTTGAATGAAATATCCATTTCTTTTATTCCATCTTGTACAATATGGTTAACAATATGTGTCGTTGTCAATCGTTTGCAATGGTCCTCATCGTCGTCAATTTGAATCACCCCTGCATCTTCCCTTTTCACCGTGGTTTTCAGTTCCACTCCTGCAGCTATTGCTTCATCTACTTCTGCATCGGCAAGGGCAAGTACATATGTGTTCAACTCATCCTCAAGAACATGCTGTTCCCGCCCATCCTCAAATTCTGATGCCATCTACAGAAACAACTAAAAAAAATCTTATTTAATAGTCATTCATCACTGGACAAGTATATCTCATATCTAGAAACAAAATCTAGCAAAACAACACATTACAACACCCATATCACCCTTATTTACAACCTAGTAGATCAAACATTTACCCCAAATCACCTTTATTTACCATTACCAGTTACAACTAACATATCCAAATATAAGTATAGCAGATCAAACATTTGCCCCAAATCACCCGTATTTACAAGTTACAACTATCAGATCAAACATTTGCCCCAAATCACCCGTATTTACAAGTTACAACTATCAGATCAAACATTTGCCCCAAATCCCCAGTCTACTAGTGTTCTACGATGCTCCAAAAAATTCTCTCCAGGGAATACATGTATAAGAGTCTAGAAATAAAATAGGGAGTTGCAGATTTATTACCTTGGCCTTGGGGGTCAGAGACGTGGCAGCGGGCGGCGCCCGGGGGTTGGAGAAGCGCGGGAACAAGATTGGAGGCCGTTGTCTTTGTCGAAGATGTGACGGGGAAGTTGGGGACATCGGAGGTGCGCTTGGGCTTGGGGTAGGTCTCCAGGCAGCAAGGCGACAGGGGTAGCTCCTGGCTGGCTCGCTCCTCACTGGTCGCTGCTGTGGCCTCTGTGGCGATGTCGGTGGAGATGTGGTGGGGACGGCGGAGATGCGGCGATGCACCGTGGTGGGAGATGCGGTGGGGACGGCGGAGATAGGGCGATGCCAGCGGAGATGTGTGGGGTCGGTGTTCGGAGATGCGGTGGGGAGCAGGCCGCAGCGCCTGTCGCTGGGTCGTTGTTGTGTGGCAGCGGGCGGCAGCCCCAGGTCGGGACTCGGGAGGGATTACGGTCTAGGTCTGCGCTGAACGAGGTCACGAGATAAATGGGGAAGCAAGAGGGCCGGGCCTGGGGCCTCTATGGGCTAAGCTGGACATATTCTACTCGACGCGTAAGTGGAAATTCTGGTCTCTTCGGTCGAATCGGTCTCCAGCTACCGAAGACCAAACAACCCGTAATTAAATCGGTCATCTGATTCCCTGGACCGAACAACTAACTGAAGACCGAATTACCTGAAAATTTGGTTTTTTTGGTCCCGGTTTTCTTCGGCTCGGTGTCCGGTTTCGGTTTTTTGTGCCGCCGTAGTGTGCACCACCGATTGCAGCTGAGATGTGTGCTCGGTCGTGACGTTGGTCTAAAGACTTTTATGTTTCTCCAAAAGGTGGCAGTGTGTTGGCCTTTATCACTACGTATAGTTTTTCGTGTTCCAGTGCTGGAATTTGGCTTTGTTAGCTGTTTGGCGCAACTCAGTAAAATGGTATCCGGTTCGTTGAGCTTGTAATGTAATGGTTGGTCAGAACATTGCTACGTTTCCCTTATCCTTGATGGTCACAACGGTTCTTATGTGATGTTGGAGCTGGAGCCAACGCGTAGCTTTTGTGCATGTATCTTCTTTTTTCTGTTGCGGTGTTGAACCTTGTGTTTTCCCGTATCGTCGCACCATCGAAAGGTTCCACGGGAGGGGAAGTTTACTGGAGAGATCATCAGCCATATCAGAATCAAACGCTGTGCAAACCTTCTGTCTAGATGATCTGCTGAACTAGCAGTGTAAGGTTGCTCTTGTTAGACTGATATTGGCATTGACATGGTTTTCATCAGAATTGAGAAACGTTCATGTCCAGGTATTGTTGCTCCCAGGATGCTCAGATCTCGTTGAGTGTTGCCTGGTAGACTTTATGGCCTGAAAATTGCAACTCATTTTGTGGAGGAATGAAGGACAAGAATGAAGTTTGAGACGACAGTCTGCTCCATGGAGGTGATGGGACGGACATGGCACGGCGTCGACCACCATCCCCGTGCATGCGACGTGCCCCAACCGTCCCCTCCGGTCTCACGGCGTCAAGATGGTCTTGTATATATCCTGGTCTCACAAGGCTAAACTCCGTGGTAACAAAAAAATTATCCAAGGCAGAAAAACAAAATACTCCCTCCGTCCAGAAATAACTCACGCGGGTAAAAAACGATTCAACACAAATCCATTTTACAAAGACACCCTCCCTAATTCAAAATCTAACCAGCAGCTACCGTCACCTACCTCCCGATCTGTCCGGCCAGCACGAGCTCCGCGTCTTTGGCCAGCAGCAATCCTCTCCCGATCTGGCCGGCCAGCACTTAGTTACCCCTACTTCTCTACTACAACCGCCAGCTCTACAAGCTCCACAACATGCAGCGACACCTGATCGATCAACCACCAGCTCCACAACATGCACGCATCTAGCCGCGTTTGTTGCCTTGCTGCTCTAGTTTCTGCTCCGGGACAGATCGCCACCAGTGCACGCATATAGCCGGGGCACTCCACCTGCATCTAGCGGGCCGTCGTCTGTTGCCTTGCTGCTCTAGTTTCTGCTCTGGGACAGATCGCCACCAGTGCACGCATCTAGCCGGGGCACTCCACCTGATCGATCACCTCCAGTGCCGCATCCATCCGGGCCACTCCGGCTGCGCAGATTGATGAGAAGAGCCGGAGCTCAGCTCAACAGTACTGCCGGCAGCGCCGGCAGCTCATCCCCAACACCCCGACTGCACCGAACGCAATGCCGATAAGCTCCGGTAGCTCGCCCCCAACATCCCTGCTGCACAGGTCGATGAGGAGAGCTCCGATAGCTCGTCCCCAATCTCCTGGCTGCGCAGCTTCTCGCCAGAAGCTCCGCCTCATCTCGCCGGCAATGCCACCTCTCGCCGACAGCTCCGTCTTCCTACAGTCGAGGTTGTGCTCCACCTCCGTCTCAGCCGCCATATGGAGAAAGTGGATCACCTTGGCGAAGTCCCCGAGTTAGAGTGAAGAGGTCCAACATCACGTAAGCCATCACCTACCGAATCCATTTACTATGAAAGCCCAGCTTAGAATAGGCACATTATTGCCTAGCGTTAGCAGCCTTTTTATATCCCGGCATGCAGTAGGTTTGAAAAGTTGCAGCTGATTTCCGGTAGAGCGATTTTGACCTGGAATTCAGTATGCATTTCTGGAAATCTTACAAAAAATTTGGTGACATGAGCTCTACTTTTGTTAATCATCGAGGAGAAACCGACTGCCCAACTGATCGTTACGTATATCTGTATATCAATATCGACGCACGATCGATCTCTCCCACGTGATTTTGCCCTTTTATGCGAGGAAGGAAGGAAGGAGCCAGCCGCGTGATTCTGACGCGACCGAACTTTTTGATCGATGTAGCACGTACGTAAAGGAGCGCCACCACGCGTGCAGATTCAGCCAGAGACAAGGACGTACGAAGAGCTTGAGGCTGCAGCAGCATGTTCAGCCTCACCGCCCTCACTTGCGTTGCCCATGAGCTAAGGAACCGACCACTGTTCCGTTGACATTGTCGAAAATCACGTCGATACTGGTGAGGGATAAATAGAGAGGTTGGAAACCATAAATTTGTGTCCAGAAGTATTTTTTCTACAACAACTGTTCAGTGAGTATGTTACAATAGAAAATGGGGCTATTTTTTTTTAAATAATACTCATTTCACAAAGCTAAAATGTCTTATATTTCTAAACGGAAGGAGTATATTTTATTTAAGAAATTTCACAAATAATACACGAATTTGAGAAATTGTGAATCCAACACGGCGTCGGTGTTTGAAATTCCGACCAGTACCTATCGGTATTTGAACAGCCGACTACGTATGGTCGCTGGCAGACTACGTACGGAGGAGGCATGACCTATCAACATTTCAAACACCGATAGGTACTAGTCGGCATTTCAAATGCCGATAGGTACTGGTCGGTATTTCAAACATAAACGCCGCGCTAGAATCGTAATTTCTTAAATTCATGTATTATTCGTGAAATTTGTTAAATAAATCGTATTATTTAATTTTTTTTACGAAAATAGGGGTCAAAATTGTGTTTGATAGTGCGTCTAGACTACGAGTTGTACAATCCGAACGGGGCATATTCCTCTGCACTTTGTGTTCGAGGTGGATGCGGTATTTGCATTGCAAGTGGGTAGTCCCCCAAATCATGGCGCCTATTGCTCAAGTTGAAAACAGCTGCAATGGCCACTAGTTGGATTTCGGAAAACCTAGCCTTTACTTTCCTCCTGTCACCGAATCAAAAGCATGGAAAACTATTTATGATTTTTTTTTAATAAAAAACATATATTAATATCGTGAAGATACCAATTATATTCAATCTATGCAACAACGCATTGCCCTAACAACTTTACATATGCAAAAATTATAAAAAAGAAAAGTTCCGCTACAGCGATCAATTCTTTGTAGCAGCAACACTAACACCAACAAAACAATACCTAAAGTCTAACCTCTCCAATAACGACGCCTTCAAAAAGAAAATAGTGCACACCTCTGAGTCTAGTCAAAGTTAAACTTTATAAAGTTTTGACCAAATATTCAGGAAACATTATCTACATCAACAATGTAAAATGTACTGTATTATGGATGTTGATATTTATTCTTATATTTTTGGTCAAATTTTGATTTTTTTTATATCTTTGACTAAACCTAAAATGCGAGGTAAATAAAAAAAAGAGGGAGTAGTGATAGTGAAATGCAAACAACATGTAATGTAACGTTAGAGCACATTAATTATAGTGTTTAGATATATCCATATTTAGACGAATTTACGACATCTATTTTGATACGGATGGAATATTTTTTTTCTCTGTTTCGTATATAGGTTCTCACACAAGCATTTGGGGGGGATTGATTCTTGCACAGTAGATTTTCCAAAAATGCCCAGTGACTCTCGGTGTGATGGCGGCTTCAAGACCGGAATGGCGCGTGCTCGTGGGTGACATGATTGGTGGAGCTTTACAAAGCGCTCGGAAGGGTGGTTCTGGAGGGGTCGGGAGAAATCATTGTCTGTTGACACTGGCACGGTAACGCCCGAGGGTGCCACCTTCCTTCTTGAAGGGTGTCGGGGGCATCCCTCCCTCCGCCCCCCCCCCCCCCCCCCCCCCGCTGCGTACCAGGAGGAAACCCTAGGTCTCGACCGGACAACAGTGTCGTCGTCGTCGTCACTCTCCTTCTTGGAGGTGTTGTTTTGGTACGCAAGCGCTTTGGACTGCGGGATGTGTGGTGGTACTTCTCTGGAGGATGCACTGGTCGCAAGCTGTTTCCGTTTTCAGCACTCCGCCGTTATCAGCTTCTTCTTTTATTTTTTCTTGCTTTTCGTGTTGGGCTTGGTCTCACCAACGCCTTGTATCCTATGGTGTATGTTCTTTTGGGTGGGCCCAGCAGCGATCTCACATGTGTGCTTTATTTATACAGCGCAACGAAAGCCTAATTTAAGAAGGATTTTTCAAAAACGGTTAAAACTCATGGTCACATTTGAAAAGCGCGTACCACCGTTTTCGGCAAGGAGAAGACGGAGCTGCCGACAGAGAGCAGCCAGCTTAGGCAGCCAGCCACCGGACTTGTCTTGGAGAAACGATAAAAAAAACGCAACAGTTGATCTAGCTAGCGCCGATCCAGAGAAAGAAAAAGGGGAAGGAGCGAAGAAGAAGCAGAGTCAACAAAGCCCACGCGGGGGGCGCCAAGGCGCGCCCGCGAAGCTGGGTCTGGTCAGCGAGGGGAAGGCAAGGGCAACGCCGCGAATGTGGAGATCGTAGGTGGTCTGGTCAGCCGTCAGCGGGAGGAATGGCAGGGCATGGCACGCCGCGGAACACGTGTGCCAATGCCACAGCCCACGCGGCAAGGCAACCCCAAAAAGAAATCAACAACGACTTGCGTTGCATAGCCTTCCCTCCTCTGCTCCTCCCCCCTTGGCCCTCCCTGCTCACACACACCTTGCCGACCTGCTCCTTCTTCTTTTCTCCATTCTCCATCAGAGAGAAGCGAGCGAGCAAGCAAGCAAGAGGAACCCAACTGCCTCCCGCTCCCGTCCTTGCTCTACTCGCCCCACGCAGGCCGCGTGAGCGCTGAGGCGGTTCCATCCCCTCCCGTACCCTCCTTCCCTCCCGCCGCCGCCGGTGCGCGCCGGCAAGAGTCGGCACCGTGCTTCTGTCTTCCTCAGGTAATCCCATTTCTTCATGTGCCGCGAGCCGCTCAGTCGCTGTGCGCGGTTCAGTTCTTCAGAAGGCGAAAGGCTCGACCCGTGTCCGCGCGCGGTCGATCTCTGCAGCCGATGGCTGCGGACTCTTTCTTTAGCTTTTTTCCGGCGTGTTTGTTTGTCCGTTTCTTCCAAACAAACCATCCTCGGTCGGTGATCTCCTAACGTCGTTTTGAACCGCTTTACCGTTTCTGAATTCCCTGCCCGTTTCTAGGAATTGTTTGTTGTTGGAGTTGGTCCGGATATCTCGGTGGGGATTATTCGTTCCCTGCTCTCTTCTTCTTCTCCAGTTTGCTTGTTTGTCTGTTTACCTGTTTCTAGCTCATCTCCTTCATCCCCATTTTGTTCTCCTTCTCCGCCATTCCTGTCCTGACATTCCACCCCTCGGAGATTTCAGTTTCAACTTTGAACGCCGCTTTTTGTTTTGGTAAGCTTTGCTTTCATCTTTCTCTCTCTTTTTTTCCTCAGCCCATTCTTTCGCCTTCTGCACACTTTCTCTGTTCTGAATCTGCGTTCGATCGAGCACTGCAGACACCTTGTTCTGAATGAAAGTTCATTTCACGTCTGCTCTACAATTCATGGCACGTATAACCATGAGAATCGGCAGTTTACCACCGGCTCACTCTGTTTCACCTTTTTTTTTGAATCTGTCCCGCAGATCAGTCGGGTGAGCTAGGTGCCCCTGCCCTCTGTTTTTGCCGAGGATGGCCAGCGGCGGCACCAGCATCAGGAGGTACGTCGGCGCCCTCAAGGACTCCACCACCGTCGGAATCGCCAAAGTGAACAGCGATTACAAGGTAACAACAACAGCAACTAATCACCATCTCCGTTTTATCTTAACACTGTCGTCCATGTTAAGTTTTGCTGCTTCTAGCAGGTTGTTTCTAACCATGCTGTTATCGATATCTGTAACAGCGGCTGGATATCGCCATTGTGAAGGCCACAAACCACGTAGAGAGGCCTTCCAAGGAGAAGTACATCAGAGGTACCCCTTGTAAAATTCATTTTCGAGCAACAGGAAGGAAGAACACTTTCTGTTGGTCAAGGATAACAAGATCGAATATTTCCCCCCACCACGGTTCTGAATTCTGATCATGTGTACTTCCTGTTTTCAGATATTTTCCAGCACCTTTCTGCCGGGAGGGCTCGGGCAGACGTGGCCTACTGCATCCGCGCCCTCGCTAGACGTCTGTCCAAGACGCGCAACTGGGCGGTATGTCTATTTAGCATATATTTTCCTGATGTTCATGGTATCTGTAAATGATGCTTGTTTTACTTGTTATTAATTATCAGGGTGATGTTAATACCTAATAAAGTGAAATAGTGTTTCTGGCTGATGAGCTTTTTTATTTCCATATACTGATCTGTCAGGTCGCGCTCAAGACGTTGATTGTCATACACCGTGCCCTTCGCGAGGCTGATCCTTCGTTCCGCGAGGAGCTCATAAGCTATGGAAAATCTAGCGGCCATATGCTTCATATGTCCTGTTTCAAAGATGGCTCTAGCTCTGAAGGTACTAGTTGCTTGCTAACTTTTCATGCCGGTCCCCCGGATCTAGCATTGGTGTTACTCCTGACATGTCATTATCTTTTGCAGCTTGGGATCATTCTGCTTGGGTGCGCAATTATGCTCTATTCTTAGAAGAGAGACTCGAGTCTTACCGCGTACTGAATTATGATGTCGAAGTGGATCCTTTGGTGCGTAACCTGATGCAAGCTTCATTCGATTTTCTCTACTCTAGTGTTTTTTTTTTGCCATGTTTACTCGTGAAAATAGGGTAGCAATGTGTGTGTAGTTTTTACTTTCAGTTTACTTTTCGAAAAAAAGTTGATAGGTGTCGGTGGGCCACTTTAGCATCTTATTTACAAACAATACTATTACTGCAGAGAACTCGAGATCTTGATACGACTGGTTTGCTCGAACAACTTCCAGCATTGGAGCAGCTTCTTTTTCGCCTACTCGGTTGCCAGGTGATCCATTGCTTTGTTATTCTGCACAAAGATGAATCAGGTTTAATATTTTTGAGGTGTCATAAATATTTTTTATGCCGTGCCCTACATTTGAATGTGTATTTCTTACTTTTTATTTACATTTTCAGCCACATGGGTCATCGTCTTCTAACACCATAATCCAGCATGCCCTTTCAATGGTGAGGATTTAGAGCATCTGCGAGCTGTATACTACGTTAGTAGTGATTTCAGCATTTGTTGACTTTGTTTTTGCGTGTAAATGGAAGGTTGCTCTGGAGAGTGTTAGGATCCATACAGCTATCAACGATGGTATACTCAATCTGGTTGACAAGGTATGGTCACTAGCTTATTTTTAAAAAATAAATCTTGTAAGAATGTTTTTTGTATCTCTGTGTCAATTGACATCTTCTGCACAAATGCAGTTCTTTGAGATGCAAAGGGATGATGCTATTAGGGCCCTTGACATATTCAAAAGAGCAATCAATCAGGTAAATTAATTTTTTCTATTGTTGGTCGATTAATTACTTTATTAATCTGATTGTTTTGTATAACACCTGAAATTGCAGGCTAGGTGTGTTTCTCTGTACTTATCGTCCTTTTTGGTTGTGCAGGCAGGGCAACTTTCAGAATTTTATGAGGTGTGTAAAACCATGCATATTGGGCGTGGTGAGAAGATCTTAAAAATTGAGCAGGTTTGGTTCTCATCCTGTTATTATTCATATATTTTTCAATGTTTTTCTTAGGTGAGTAAGCTTGCTGATATCCTATTGGCAACACATGCAGCCTCCTACTTCATTCTTACACACTATGGAAGAGTATGTGAAAGATGCGCCCCTTGCTTCCAAAAATCAGGTTTGGAACTATTAGAAGTCAATAATGGGTGGTACTTCTCTCAGTTCAGTCCGTATCCATGTATTTGCAAAATCGAAGGGCCACATATTCTTCAGAAGACTTAAAATTAAGAACCAATTATGTCGCAGCACGAAGCTTTCGATTATTCATTTGACCTTGTGATCTATTCCTTGGCGATGTTTTCAGAATTTTTCTGTTTCTTTGTAGGCTGTACTGGCAATAGAGTACAAAAAACCAGAAGCATCAACTTCACCTCCTCCCTCAGTATCAACTTCAGACCGTGAACCCGAACCAGAGCCGGTTAAAGAAGTCGCACCCAAACCCGAGCCGATGGATTTGATGGTAATTTTCCAGCAAGCAAACATTATGTTATTTTCTTAATCAGAAAACATTATGTTATTCTCAGTCAGCCTGACATTTCCAACTTTTTACTTGTTAGAGCATGGATGAACCAATCCCTGACACTTCTGAGCTAGATCAAAAGAATGCTTTGGCCCTGGCAATTGTTCAACCAGGTAACTTATACTTTGCATTGTTCACCATCTGAGATTAAAAACAAGAAGAAAACCCAGCAACTGCTGAAGTGCCTGTGCTGATTTGTCGATCTTTGTTGCAGATATAGCACCCAAGGCTAGTTCCGAAAACGCCTCCACTAGTTGGGAGCTGGCACTCATCACCACACCCAGTTCAAATAACAATGCCACTACTTCAAGCAAAATGGTAAATATTTTGACATATCTATCTCATATTGGTGAATGTTACACTTACCAAGGATCCCAAATTCTTTATCCGGCAATCTCTCTGAAAAACTAACATGTTATCTTGCTACAGGCTGGTGGACTGGACTTGCTCACCCTCGACAGCCTATACAATGACGCGCACCGACACATGCAGCAGAATGCGAGCTATAACCCCTGGGAACAGCCGGCCCCGGCATCATCGGCTCCGATGGCGATGATTCACCAGCCGCAGCCGATGCACAACCCGTTCTACGCCTCGGCGCAGGAGCAGCAGGCGTTCCTGCTCCAGCAGCAACAGGCTTTCATGCTCCAGCAGCAACACCAGTACCAGCAGCAGTATCAGCAGATGATGATGATGGCAGGGCCGTCGGCTCATCACCAGGCGCCCTCCAACCCGTTTGCCGGCTCGTATATGCCTGCATCCGGCACCGGTGGTGGCTACCCTTATGGTCCGACGATGCAGCTCCATGCTGGAAACGCGTACTCCAGAACTGGGATGATGTAGAGCTCTGCATCTTTGGCAATTTTTTCTGCCGTTGAATTTTTTTATCAGAATTAGAAGGAGCCCTGTGTATAGGCAAGATGGGTATAGGCGTTGAAGTTTTTACCCCGAGTATCTTGTGATCAGAACATCGCGCCCCTGTCCATTATTGTCCATGGAAATTGAATTCGAGAAACATGGTAAAATTCTGTGGAACAGGTGCAGAGATTCTTGTGAAATAGTTGCAATTGAGCAACTGTTTATGTTACTTTTGACATAGGAGAAGGCAGGACTAGACTTTTTTCTTTTGATGTAGGAGAAATAACAGAATTGATTTGTCAGATCAATGCCCTCTTTGATTCAAAAGAATTTTTATAAAAAATATGGAGGGTTGAAATATGTAGGAAATTTCCCTACGTTGTTTGATCTGAAGGATTGAAATTCTTAGGGTTTATCTGCATTGCATTTCTTAGGAAATTTTGTATCCACTGACTGGAAAGAATCCTTTGCTTTTACTTGTGACAGCAATCACACAAACCAAAATTGTGTAGAATTTCAATGTACATTGCATTATAATATTTTGTATTTTCTAATCTTGTGTTTGAAAAATTCTGTGAACCAAAGGCCATTAAAGCATAGATTGTTTCTTTTTGAGAACTAGCCATTAAAGCATAGATGCATTGTGAGATTAACGGAAGGCCGATTATACAGTGGCGGGCCAGCCATTGTGAGAGGAAACGGCAAAAGGATGCAGTACTCTAAAAAACTACAGCCAACTGATGCATGGCGGATCCTCAAATGAAAACAAAATCCCTCACAAAATACCATGTAAACATGCAACAGAACAGGCTCACTTCACTGATATAAACAAGGTCAGACACCAATGCTAATGCTCCAAATCGTACTGTAGATATATTCACAATTTGACAAACACCTTTCTCACAGTGACATGGTTCAGTAAAGGATTGCGCCGGAGATTACTAGATCAGAAGGCGAGGCTGTACTCATCCTCGCCGTTCATCTGGATGAACCACAGGATGGCCAGCCCAAAGACCCCGAAGGAGGACAGCTCCATCGTCAGCGCTCCCCATCCGATGACGCCGGCGTGCTTCAGGATCGATGGGATGGCAATGCTACCCACGACCGACGCCCCAGTCAGGAACTTCGTGAAGTTCACCCATCTACAGTAGTGAAATCGTGTCAGCAAAAAATTACAAGAATTAACTTTGCCATATAGGAAGAAGTATTTGAGCAATGCAATAAGGCATGGATTTTTGTTCATCAAAGATGTTCCACAATAGATTAACCATCTTTTGAAGTCTAAATATGGTACTTATCAGAAACGATACAAGTACGATTTGTGCACTAAGGTAAGGCATAAATCTTTTAAAAGCTGTTCTGAAATATTAGTTTTGGCTAATGTGATTCATAATGAAGAAACAGTACTGGCTACCAGGTGACGTATGGAAGGGTGACCACTTACGCATCTCCCTCGTTAGACATCATCGATGGAGAATCAGAGCCCAGGAAAAATATGAGTGGCATGGGTAGTACAAGGTACATCAGAACTGCACAAAATGCAATGGATTATTATAATTTATTAATGAAAGCAATTATCACATAAAGACTTGGCAACGTAAGCAAAGTTCTCCAACCTGTTAACATTGGCCACCAGTTGTTGTATAGAGCGCAGGCCTGAGGAAGCAAGAGTTGCAGAGATTCAGTTTTTTTTAAAGGATAATAGACTGGCGCTGGTATGTTAAACCTTGATGATGCTTACCAGAATCTGCAATACAATTCCACCAGATACCAATATTGCAAGTGCTGCAAGTCTTCCACTGTGCAAACAAGTCCTCATACTACGTGACAGCGCCATCGTTTCCTTTGGCTGTTCTTCAGATACAGGTGCTGGAATCAGAGAAAAAGCGGAGTAAGCAAATCCATTACAGATTTACAGCCATAGTGTGCAATCTTGAAGTAGTGAATTTTTATAGGTCCATACGATTGGTCATGGTGTTAAGAGAATAACGACTGAATCAGAACCATAAAGTTTGTTACTGAAGTAGGCAGCATAACTAAAATTCCAGGTTAAGGATAAGCTCTCAATCTGTCTGAATATATACAGTCCATGTTTTCTGTGTGGTTTCAATTAATGAGTTGCTGGTTCTATCAAATTAACACTTGATGCAGTCTACTGGGGGAATAATGGCTGTGATCTGCAATTAGAAATCATCCGGAGCTAGTCTACAGTGTCGAATATCATGATAAGCATATAATCAGGGTCAGATGATGAGAAGAAGAGCTGCTTGTGAATAAAGGGATTCACATCGTAATTCGCACGCAACTCAGAGCAGATATTCGCCTAGAGGGGAACAGAAAATCGCCCTCGGCTACCATAAGTCTGATACTGGAGTATCTAACAATTCGATGATAATTCCAACGCAACCCGAAGTAAATTTTCCAATTCAGAGGCCCGGAGGGCGATTCGGATCGGACAGGTGCGAACAGAGAGTATGCCTTCACCGATTCGTGGAAGGCGGGGGCAGGAAGGGGGAGGAGACGGATGCGTACCGACCGACCGGAAAGCGCGTGCGGCAGAACCGGCCGCCGCCGTCGCCGCGTTGGTGAGGAGGAGGCGACGTCGTCAGCTGCGAGGGCGAGGCGGGGAGGGGATCTCCGCTCCGGTGAAGATAATCGGTGGATTCCGGAGCGCGATTGAAGGGCTGGTGATGATGCGGACGGTGCCGTAGGTTGATTAGCTGGCCGATTTGATTACTCCCATAGGCCGGGTAATAATCAATAAATCCCTAATCCCGAGGGTTCCTTCACCGGCTCCACCACCTGTTCACCCGCTGATGTTGTTTGCGAGTAGATAGCTCTTGGAGAACCAGGAGGGCTCGCAGTAACACGTGTAGCCGATTTTTATGGTATCCACGTATCCAGAGGTTCACGGGAGCAGGTACCTCTACTCCAACAAGTCCAAATTATATAAAAGGAAAAGTATCAACTTCATCAAAGGTAAAAAAAACTGTTATTTTTAATGAAGGAAGAAGAATCTTCAAAAAACCAAACATTCAAATCATGTCTTTTAAAAGGTTTGGATCTTTAGGAGGACCCAAGCAAAAAATTAAATCATTAAAATTGAGTTGATATTACTATCAATTATTCGAGGATGCAGGACCTACATCCCAATTAAAAAAAGAAAGAATAAGAAAATAAATAAAAATATTATTAAAAATACTACTAATAATAGTAATAGTAAATGCAACCATCATCGGTGGGTATTGTAGCTCAAGTCATGATACTCTTGGTATGCATGCAAAGGAAGGCAAAGTTCAAAGAATAGAATCATGAAGTAAGAGAAAATTGTTAAAAGTGAAGATAAGGATGAAGACAAATTTATGTCCAGCCAAGGCAACGTGGAGGCTACACAAAACCCTCCATCTCTTTCAATCAGGTTCTATGCAATGCATAGGAAACCTACAAGATAGGTGCATTATGTGTCCAAGAAGAATAGTGAAACTATGAGATAGGTGTATCATGTGCCTACAAAGAATAGTGAAGTTAATAATGGAGGAGAAGGCCGCTCTCGTGCCTATAAAACGAGGCATTCGCTGCGGAGGAAACCACGAATACCAGTACCAGCAACCAGCAGGGCAAAGAGCCTGTGTGACTTAACTAGCAATCTCCTGGTTCAATAGTAGTAGTTGTAAACCCTCTCCCTGAATAAACGCCTCTATACAGGCACTTGTATCATAAGCTTGGAGAGGTTGTTAGGTAATTCCTTTTATCTTTGTGTATACCCTTCGGGGGTTTCCCGAAAGTGAAAACCATATGTAAGCTATATTGTGGAAATGAAGTAGTTATGTTTTTCTCTCGATCTTTTTAGCATGTTTATATGGGATAGGTTCTTATGCTAGGGATCCTATAGGAGAAACCTCTGCGTGTATTCCTCTGTTAAGCCTTGTGTATGGCGTCAGGACGAGAACCGTAGTCGTAGAGAAGTGTTCTCTTCGGGTGGAACTGTCTGGGAAGACGATAAGAGAACAACCCACATCAATTTGACTAAAAACCCCAAGGAAAAGAAACTTAGCTACTCCTGAAGCAATGTAGTGAGAAATATATTGAGTACCAAGTAGGACGCCGTAGCCGATGGCGGCAGCGGGTCGCGCGGGGGAGTCAGGGTAGCCCCCGAGTGAAGATTTAACGCGGTTGGACGAAGTCGACGTAGCATTCATGTGGTCCACATTGATGGAGTCGCGAGACAGACGTAGTCGATGTGGCAAGCCAGAGTCGACGCAGCCCTCGGGTGTAGAGTAGATATAGCGGATGAAGTCGACGGAGCGGAGGGGAGTCGACGTAGTAGCGGATCATCGCGGCCGAAGACCATAGCGGGTCACCGCAGCCGAAGATTGCAGCGGGTCACTACAGTCGAAGACCGCAAAGGATCCCGCGACAGAGTTGGCATAGCCCCTGGGCGTAGTGTCAATCCGGCAGACAAATAGTCGACGTGGCGAGCGGAGTTGCACGGATGAAGTCGTATGGCGGAGCCGTCGAACGTGGCAGTAGCCGAAATACTCAATGTCTATGTATCCACGGACTGCACATTGCATCATGATTTTAGCTGTACTTCTCAAGCAGTCGATTAGTAGACAAGATAAAATACAATAATTACAAATAAAAAGATTTAGCGCACGTTGCATGTCAATTTGATATATGTATATCCCATAGCTGTATAGAAAGGCTTGCCTCGGGACTTGATGCAGTAACGTGCCCGGTTGGATTTTTTCTTCTTTTTTTCTTCATGTAGCCGCATACACATTCGTCTGGTAGCCCGATTCAGCCTCTGCGCGACGTTGATCGTTGATAGGGCGATACAAGTCGAATTCAGCTCCTGCTAGGTGGATCGGTTTTTAGATTCTCCTGTTAATTTCGCCGGTACACAATTGGATCACGTGGCGGTGACGGGATTGATCTGCTACTTGCGTGAATTGACATCGCGGCCAACTTGAAGAGCTTCTGCTTCTTTTTTGGACTTCGTTCACGAACTTAATCAGCTTCTCTACAACATGGTCATGCCGGTCCCGATTGCCAGGTCACACACTCGATGTTGAGTTTATGTGCCATGCACCCGATTTGCTGAGCCGGAAGGCGAAGGTGATCCTGAGCCCCCGTGCACGTATTGGTGTCAATAAAATTGTCCGATGCGGAGATGTTGAAGTCGAAGGAGTCAAAACGGATATGTCCGCTCCCGATCATCGAGTTGTTGCTTGGTGAAGAGGAAGCCGCCAAACTCATTACTCTAGAGCTCATATTTCTCACAGACGGCGCCAATTAACGAGGGTGACCTCGACAATGCCCATTGTTATGGACTTGGGTTTCAGAAAAAAAAGAGCACTGGTGATTTCGTCGGCTTAACAGAAAAACAAGGAAGACAATTTACACTTCAAGTCCTCGTAGAGGAAACCCTACTTCCTACTTGTCTGTTCATATTGTCAGTGGAGAATACAAACTCGTTTAGTTGACTAGATGCGATCTTGCTGAGAGAGAGGGGTGTGTGTATCTGATATCTCGTGTCTAGATCTATTGTGGGGTGTCCTCCTCGTTAGACCTCCTAGCCTTTATATATAGGGATGCTAGGTCTCGAATACCAATATGAGTAGGTTACAAGTTAGAGTTTGTGTGTAATCTAGTATTATCGTTTCCTTGTCTTATGCGCTTGGAGTCGGCATAGTCTTTATGTATCTTGGCATATCTTCGAGTGAGCCTTCCGTTGGTCCACACCATATATACCAATAGTGGGCACCCGAAAGGTTATGGCCATGTCAATTACTAAACATGGTCCCTTAGAAAACTTATTGCTGCTTCGATTGAAGCCCAGGAAATGTCAATTGGCTGGCGGGACAAAAATGACTTACCCTTTTTTGTCCCAAACCTGGCAAAAAAAAATTGGAGCCTCTGATAATGATCTTGGACCCTCTTGGTAAAAAAATAGCTAGGTGATGTCGTTTACTTTGGCAGGACTCGAACGCCTTAGAATTTTTCAGGATTCAGAGGTTTGATATTGCTAGCCCAACTGACATCTGACGGGCTTCAGTCACGCCAGCCAAAATGGTGTGAGTACAAAGGGCCAGAAGCAGGAAAAACTTTTCTTAGATGCCATGTCTTCCATTAAGTTCGCTAAAGGGCCATTTAGGGAAAATTACTCCATGTCTCTACCGATCTGACATGTTCATAGCCCTTAGAGCAGGCAATGGCATCACCGAGGACATCACCACGCCCTCCCCTGTTGCCAAATCCCGTCCACCGCCATCACTTTCCTCTCACTTTGTGTCCTCCTCGATGCCTCGTCCCGCTCCTTCTTCGATCTCCACCGACACACTTCTTTGACTTCCGGTCTCGAGCTTGTTGACCTCCGTATGTACACCTTGAACTCCGTATCCATCGCCTTCATCATCCTCTAGCCTAGAAACCACTGTTGGAGGTCCTGGTGGATGCTCATGGCCAATGATGTGAGTCGTAGATGCAAGAAGAGATGTATGTTTGGGCGGTGGCGGTCGTCGTGATCCCTTTGAGGCCACCATGCCCTATGCTTCCCGTCAAGCCACGGGCCCCACGAGCTAAAGGAATAGAACGGGGTGCTCTCACACCCTCTTACTCGGGTCGAGAGAACCGTGGTGACCCACACATGGAGGGTAGAGATTCTGCCATGAGAGGCGCAAGAGTGCTCGAAACTTATCGAGGCCATTGATTTCCCTGAGCTCCTTGGTCGTTACGGTGTCCTGTGGTTGAGCAACAAAATTAAACAATCGGACAAAGCGTTATATAATACGACTCATTCTCTAGAGCGTCACCCTGGATATTTTGGAAAATGATCATTTTTGTTGCAGGTTATTCGTGTGGTCCGCTCGATGTGGCTGGTGAAGTTTAGCAAGTATTATTTGCATTGCATTGGGCCCTGATACAACAGTTGTGCCTCTTAGAGAATCTCCACTCAGCATCCCTAAAGCCCCCCCAAAGGTCCTATAGGGTGTGTCGGCGCCCAAAATGATGCCCAGCCGTGGCCCCAAACATTTTTTGGCGCCGGCGCGACCCGTTTAGTTATCCGGCGCCCCCAGGCCGAACCTAGTCCACGAGGGGGCAAGCGGGGGCGCCGGGTGGAGCTGAGAACAACGCGGGACAGCCCTGTCGGCGACACACACCTGTGAAAGCCGCCCACATACCGCGTTCCCACCCACACACCCTTCCTTCCCCCAGCGACCACCACTCGACGCCGCTACCACCCCTCGCAGTCATCTGTCGTTCAGCCTGCTAGAGCTATCGCAGCCGTCGAGAATACTCCCCCAACCCTCCCGAGCCACCCACACTCACTCCCTGTCCGGCCCCACGCTTATCGGTAGCCCCAAGCCCGCCGCAAAACCCCCTGCCCACGAGGTGTTCGGCGGTTTGCCGAAGGCATGGATTCGGACGAGGAAGAGATGTTGGCCGCTCTAATGGACGATGAAGTCATCGTTGCTGCTGGCGTCCGAAACAGCATCAGTGACGATGATCATCTCCTGATCATCACATCCCTCCTGGACATGATCGCCGGTGCCGATGAGAAGCCGCCTGCTGGAGGGTCGAAGCCTAGGCGGCGCAAGAGCAAACCGAGGCAGAGGATGGAAGGCAACTGCATGCTCTACGCCGACGGCCCATTGCACGGCGACGTCATATTTCACCGCTATTTCAGAATATGCCGGAAGCTTTTTCTAAAGATTGTCGAGGAATTAAGAGAGTTCAATGACTACTTCAAATTAAAGAGAGATGTCGTCAGCACGCTTGGTTTCTCCGCAATCCAAAAATGCACAGTTGCTCTCTGGATGCTTGCATATGGATTTGCTCGAGACACATAGGACGACTACCTATGCATGGCGGAGTCCACATCCATCGACTGCATGTACAGATTTTGCAGAGCTATTGTGCTAGTGTATGGGATAAAATACCTGAGAACATCCAATGCAAAAGACAAAGCTCGGATCTTGGAACAGAATGCTGCAAGGGGTTTTTCAGGAATGCTTGGAAGCATTGACTGTATACGCTGGGCTTGGAAGAACTGTCCATTCACGCATCAGGACATGTACAAAGGTCAAAAAGAATCATGCAGTGTGGTGCTTAAGGCTGTGCAGATCAGGATCTATGGATTTGGCATGCTTTCTTCGGTATGGCAGGATCACACAATGACATCAATATGCTGCAGTGTTCAAATGTGTTTGCCAAGCTTGTTGAAGAAAGAGCTCCTCCAGTGCAGTTTGAGATCAATGACCACCAGTATGACAGGGACTACTACTTGGCAGATGGCATCTACCCAAGATGGTTAATATTTGTGAAGACAATCTCAAACCCTGTGTCTGAAAGAAAGAAAACTTGGTTTTCCCAACAGAAGGAGTCTTGCAGGAAGGATGTGGAGAGGACATTCAGTGTACTGCAAGCTCGATTTGCCATTATCAGATACCCTACCCTTACCTTGTCGAAAGATCAGATGTGGGAGGTCATGACTGCTTGTGTGATCTTGCACAACATGATCTTCACGAGCGAGCGAGAGACTATAGTGTTTGACACTGAACCGTATTTTTGCCAAGGTTCTCTTGCAGATATTGACCACCAAGTGCCACCTGCGTTGCTATTTTTCTTGCTGGGCGCAGGAAGTTCGAGACACAAATACTCATAGCCAACTGCAGGATGATCTGGTGGAGCATCTATGGAGGCTCAAATAGCCAACTAGTTTGTTTATTTGTTTGCCACAATAAACATTTTAAATTGTTTATTTAATTTCATAGACTTGTAATAAATCTGAATGTTCAATTATTTATTTGCTATGTTGAACTTGTTTAAATTACTTGTTAATTTAATAGATTTTTTTTGTATGAGGGGCACGGCTGGAAGCTAGCGCCCCCAAAATCGTGAACTTATCCGGCGTCCCCATACGGCCCAAAATCGGATCGTGTCGGACGCCGTATGTAGGAGGGGGCGGGGGGAGGGCGAGCGGAGATGCTCTTAAGCGGTATCTATGCTAGCTCTTGGCTAGTGTGATCTCTCAACTGGATTCCGACGACAAGTAACCCATTTATTCTTGGTAGAATGTGATGGGGTGGTGCTATGAGAGGTTGGATCTTTTTAAGATGGACACGGCTGGAGATGTGATTTAGCCTGTTGAGAGCATCGGCAACCATGGGAACTTTCTAGGTAATGTCACTTCTGTGGCGGTTGATGCTGATAAGTTTCCGTACGTCGAAGCCAATAATATATATATCTGATTTTTCAGTAAGGTCTATAGGTATCACCATAACTCAATTGGAGGCTCCCAAAAATCATCACTAAAGCCTCTAGTTTGAGAAATCTCCACAACTCAATTAGAGGCCCAAGAAAATCATACACCACCACCACACAACCGTCACGTGCCGAATCCTAAGAAATCCACGGGAAACAAACCACCATGTGTCTCCCCTCCCGCCAGCGCTAGACGCACCGCTGAAACATGGTAGGGTGGAGGGGACTTTATTCTTACTTCAGGGTGTCAACACCACCCCACTATCCCAAGCAAGATCCTCAAGCTACCTAGAAGAGAATGAAATTCCTCCCACCGACAAGGGATCAGGATCCGCCACACTTCCAGAGCCCATGGCGCCATCAGAGGCAGGGCAGACTGACAGTGTCACGGACAAGAGGGAGAAATGCCTAAATCGCCTTTTGTAGGTTTTCCGTGGGGAGTGCTCATGTCTAATCCGTTGCATCAACTAATTACACCACATCTAGCATATCCCTTTTGAGAATAAAATTTATCATACTCACATATTCGCTCTAAAAAAGGTGCACACATTTTTTGAGATGAAAATCAACTACTCCTCCATCCTAAAATAAGTGACCTCAATTTGTCTAGATACGAGCGCATTTTAGTGTATAGATACATGTAAATCTAAAAAAAAAACTAACCAGTTTAGGACAGAGGGAGTAGAATATTTGAGCAATAATATCAAGATTATTTTGTACTAGCGTCTGCTCCTTAATATAAGACGTTTTCTGAGTTTAAATTGAACTCCCAAAACATCCTATATTGAGGAACAGAGGGAGCACTACAAAATTGATAGTGTTAGATTTGTAGAAAAACACTTTCAAATTGTATTAAAAACACTTTCGAATGATATGAATCATTTGCCAAATAACCCTCAGTCCACTTATATTAAACTTTATGTCTTGAATAAAGTGGGGGATGATGCTCAAAAAAGGAATAGCAAGTTAAGAAAGAGAGCTAGACAATCGGAGGCTATAGATATTAGCAGGATTTGAAACAAGACTAGACATGCCCCTGAAACATTTTAACAAAATAAAAGCCTTCAGCAGGCAAACAAGTTTAGACGATGCAGAAGTGCACTAGGATAAGTGTGACATTTCAACGCGCTCCGGCCTCAGGCACTAGATGGTACTACATCCAGGGACATGAGTTTGAATAACCAGGGACGAAGTAGAGTAGCTCCACTGAACACCTCCAGCTCGAAATGGAAGCCTGCATAAAAAAACAAAGGACACTGTGAGCACATGAGACTATCAGAATTGGAAGAAATGCAGGGAACACAGTGAGAAATTCACTTGGATGATCTAGCTATCAGAATGCTGCAAGGATGTACTGTTAACATGAATCTGAGCACAGTTTTAACTAATGTATGGTACGCAGTCTTTTGGGTTGATCATCAAACAGCCATAGAACAAAATTGTCAAACAACAAGGGAAACATGTACTCATACAGAAGTAAGCTAGCACAGACTAGCTAGGTTTGCTAATCCAGCATAAAGTACAGGAACTCAATGCTTTTTGTTGTAGTGCTATGCTCCTTGCCCTTTCTTGCTGTTGCCATGGGCATGCTGCTGTAGCTATCAAGCACCTGTTGCAGCTCAAGTTGGCTAGTTGTTTCACCAGTTTTGATGATGGTTACCATCTGCATCTATGGTGATGCCCGCCATTTAAGGGACAACAATCAGGTGTCATGTATTGTACAGTGTCATGGTGGGCTAAAAGGACGTAACAGTGGTGCACAAAGATACATTATGTAATTCTTTTTGGGTCTAACTTTAAATTTTTACCAAAGAATGTTACGTATAGGCTGACTACTGAAAAAAGATCATGAAAAAAGATCGTGAAGAGTGATAATGGTTACTTACAGGCAAACATAATATCTATTGGATGTCAATTTGCTCAGAAGGTACTCCATGGGTGCAGAGGATCTTTAAAATATGCTGAACTTTTACATCTTCCTTCTTGCCACATATAATTTTGACTACCTTTAGATGATTCGATAGTAATGATTGATCCCTTGAATTATAGCCTTGTTCCCTTGAGTTACAGCTTTCAATGATTTTGATCAAATGATATTCCTGTAGCAAACAAAACATTTTGTCGAAGTCAGCAAGAGGTAGATGGTAACTTCAAAGAGGCTATCTTAATTGGGTATATGTACCTCATATTTTGGAATATCAAGCTGAAGCGTAAGCATCTCCAGAATTGGTGAGTGCTGGAGAAAGTAAACCAGTCCAGTGAAGTTACTGGCCATACACCACTCATTGAGCAACAATGTTTTTAGCTTGCTAAACATAGGGCACCATTTCAAATCCATTTTGAACACAGAATTCTGGACAACATGAAGAGGGTTACACAATAATTCAAGGTGAAGCGCATGCTGCTTTCTGAGATACAGAAGTAAATGCATTGAAAAATTCCGCTGTTTCTTATTTTTTACAATAATTAAGGGTTACTGGTCAGATACCAAGATTTATATCCCAGTAGTTTGCAAGTTTATGCTCTACACATAAACATGGCTCACAAACTAATCTCGGTCCTACATGTTACTATGATACATGACTAAAATATCAAGTAGCATATGCATAATATACTGCCATTCTCGCAAAACAATCTTTAGCAGACGCGTCCATTGAAACAATGGGATTCAAACATGTGAAATGGCGAAAACATGCTGTGCACATAATGAGCTTGTTCAGTATGTTTGTACTGATAGATAGATAACAGGATACAAAAACATGCACGAGATCTAGCAGATAACAAACAGCAACAGGAGTTTACCAAAAAGGGGAAAATACCTGATAATAAGGCGTTATTAACTCTAAATTCGTAGCACTGGACACACCTTCAAAAACCACAGAAAAGCTCTCTTCACCATTCTGCTGCTTATACTCAACAGACTCACCGATAGATGCTGTTACCAGCAATGGCATGCTATCCAGCAAAGGAGGCAAACCAGTGTCTTGATCTAGTTTCAAGCTAATGAGATTTGGGGCAGAAATTCGACAGCGTATATCATAGTTAAAACTCCCGTCTTGGATGTTGAGATGCCGTAATGACTGGGACAAGATATTCCCATAGATGGTACAACTTGACAGCTCTAACACATCTAGCACCGGGCAGCTCGAAAAATCCAAAGTGCATTCAAACTGCATCCATGTAAGCTCTACCCTCTGCAGGTGGGAAGAGACGAGAAACTGGTTGGTTGTCGATGAAGCAGCATCAACTCGTAGCACCCGGACCTCATGCGACAAAGCATACTCGATCCACGGCTCAATGCGTCGGAATGCCTCCATGTAGTCACAACGGATAGATATGTTGATATCCTCGTCATCGTCATCGTTAAACTTATAATTCGCATCCACGTAGCTCGAAAAGATCTCACATACATTTAGAGGCGTTGGATCACGGTGGCGCAGCAGCTCGTCAGCGAAGATGCTCGTGTCCGGCAAGCCATCGTCATCCTCACTGTCGCCCTCCGATTCGGAGGGGTCCTCGCAGCCACGCCAGCTTTGTGGGTCGTCCTTGATGCGCAGGTCAGGCACGGACTTCCAGAGCGTGCACCAGCGTTTGGCGAGCACGCAGGTCCGCACGGAGTTGCGTGAAGGCAGGAAGGACAGCACGTGCCTTAGGACGTCATCCGGGAGGGCGCTGATGCGGTCCTCGCTGTCGGCCACGGCCGTTTTCGCGTTCCCCTTGTCGTCAGCCCTCTCGGACATTCCGTCAAACAGGTTGGCCGCGCCGAAGCTGCATGGTTGTTGGACATATACTAGTAGTGAGCTATGCGAGCCTGCGAGGGTATCCAGCCAGACGAAGATGAGAATGCGGACATGAATACACTGTTAGCACCAGCTCACCTCTAGGCGCCAGCAGATGGCCTGCGTGCTCCGCCTCCTTCTCTTGCTCGACGGTGCTCACTTTTCAGAGAAAAGCAAGATGGAAGCCCTCCCTCAAACCATCTCATCTCTCAGTTTTTTGAAGAGGAAGCGAGATCCCAAGGAATTTAACTCCCAAGGCCCCCAATTGTGGCCTGTGCATGTCTATCCTCGCCCTCCCTCGACTAGCTAGAAAGAGAGGGATATGGAAAGACGAGACGGCGGCTCGAATCAGAGAGAGCATGACAGCAAGTACAATAGCAGACTATAGGACTTAATACTATATTTGTGCTTAGTTGGATGAGAGAGAAGAGAAGAGAAAAGAGAAAAGAGAAGTGGGTGCTTAGAGCAAGGGTAATAGTAGAGCCAACTGTTGACTATAAGTCATGTTCATGTCATCTAGAATCAATCTAATAGCCAACATGTACAATAGTTAGAGGTATAAATATACTACTTTATTAATGTATGACCCACTTTTCACTGTCATATAGTGTCTAGGAACACATGCTGCAGCTGGCTCTTAACTAAGCACCCACTCATCTTCTCTCTCCTCTTCTCTCTCATCTAACTAAGTATAAATATATTATTTTAAGTCCTATAATCTGCTGACTGGACCTTATTGTACTTGCTCTTAGTTAAGAGCCAGCTGCAGCACGTGCTTCTAGGCACTATGTAAAAGTGAAAAGTGGGTCATACATTAATAAAGTACTATATTTTGATCTCCACTATTGTACATGTTAGCTATTAAATTGATTCTAGATGACATGGACATAGCTTATAGCTAACAGCTGATTCTACTATTGCCATTGCTCTTAATAAAGGGAAGAGTCGCTTGGGGTTTAAAGAGTGAACGCCATCTCGGACGAAGACAGTAGTGTGTTTGTTGCAAAATGTGTGGTTTATGTTGAAAATAAAATAACTCTCGCAGTTATTTCCCTGTATATATTAATAGGGGCGCGCTATTCAGGGATAGGGATGGCAATGGAGTCCCGATACCCGCTAACCCTACGGATACCCGCCTTAAATGGGACGGGTCTGGTAAAACATTAGACCCGCCAAATTATACGTGACGGTATGGAGGAGCCGAGCCCGTACCCACAGATCCGCAGACCCACCATCAACCCAACAAATTGCCTCGATTCATACAAATATCCTTAATGACCGGTCCACCAACAGCCACCACCGGCCTACGCACGCGTCACAGGCTCTCAGCCCACCAAATAGCCTATGCACTCCCGACTCGCATCTCTCTGCCGCTGTCTCTCGCGCCTCTGCGACACTATGCCGCCTTGCACCATCGTCGCTGTCACCTCGCAGGACCTGGATGCGGGTATCCATCGGATCCCGGGTACCCGGCGGGTGGCGGGTCTGGAGAAATTTTTGACCCGAAAAAATAAGTGGGGCGGGTATGGGGGGCGGACCCGGCCCCGAACCCGGCGGGTGCCATCCCTATTCAAGGATAACTCTCGCAAGAGTGAACGCCATCTCGCACGTACACATTCCCACGATACCAGAACGTCGCCAACGTCTTTGCGAACCGACTCCAAGAACCAGCATACCTTTTTTCTTTTCGAAAAATAATATATATTAATAGTGGCTCGCTAGGCGTCCCTAGGATTATTTTCCCCGATCCTCCGGGTCCTAGGCTGCCATGTGTCCCCAAAACAGGGTTTAATCCCGCGTTTGCTATAAGCGGTTCAAATTTTCTTACAATATGTTCCACTTTTGCTACATGTAGCAAAAAACAGACTAAAAAAATAAAAAAAACATACTAGACCTCGCCGGAGATTTCGCCGGCGACTGTGTAGCAAAAAAAAAGTACTAATGTCGCAAATCCGACTTCACTGGAGATATCGCCGGGGACTCTCGCCAGGAAAAACCTCGTCGGAGACCTCATAGCAAAAGTTTTACGCTGTTGTAGCAAAATCAGAGAACGGTGGTAGCAGAAAAAATATGCTAATGTAGCAAAAATCCGACGTCGTCTGAGACTTTCGCCGGGAGAGCTCGCCAGATACCTCGTAGCAAAAAAATTGCGCTATTGTAGCAAAATCAAAAGAAGGTTGTAGCAAAATCAAAAAACAAATATAGTGAAAATTTTGTATTAGAATAGCGAAAACCAACTTCACCGGAAACAACGCCCTTTGTAGCATCCTCGTTCTGCCTGTGTAGCAACCATGCCATCTTTCTAGGTAACGTCACTTCTGTCGCGGTTGGTGCTCATAAGTTCCCCTACATCCAAGCCAACGGCATATACTTACGGTGTTCCGAGGAGGTCTACAGGTATGACCTCAAGGACCGTAAATGTGAGCTGATCCGCAAAGTCCAAGATTGTGACTTCCGTCCTCTCTCGCTCCCACTCTTTGATCTCCTCCGCGACTACAACACCAAGGATGACAATGGCATGCAGCGTGGCTAGCAACGTACGAGCCTTGAGAGAAACAAAGGTGTGGTTTGGATTGGATGGATGACTACTTCAATGGAATTTGGTTGTTAGGATGGATGACTACTTCAATGGATTTATCAAAAGTAAGTGTTATAATTGGCTTTAAAAGTCTTTTTCTTAAAATAAAAGAGATATATTTTCTCTCATTTATAAATCCATATTAAATTTAATTGACTATTTAGGATTTATTGAAACTTACAATATAATTCTTTAAGACTAAAACATGTAGGACTTATATAAAACAATTTATTTAAACAATAGAATTAACTCTTAAGTTTGTATAAATACTTCAAACTCTAATAAATTACTGAAATCATCTAATTATGCTTCCATCAATGAGTTACATATTATTTTTAGGATTATAATAGCAAACCAAATATTGAGCTCATCATTCACTTAAATTGAAAGTGAATGATCCCACATTCTTAATCATACTTATCAAAACCCTAAAGCTTGGTAATATTTTAGACACATTACACCTTAAGTCCATTTTTATTATTATAGTTAACTTTGGTCTAACACTACAAGAAAAGTGTCCATCCAAAACAACCTGGCCCACCAGTCGTCGTAGAAGGTGTGTCTTCCGCGATGAATTTTTTGGCTCGACTGTGGCTAACGGAATTTTTTTCCGGTTTCACGGCCCTCTACTATGACAAAACCGCTAAAAACATTGAGGAAACTCGGTCAGCGTGTGGAAGAAGTAAGATTTTCAGTTTCTCGCGCGATGTTGACTCACCGAACACTAAAAAATATCCCCATACCCGGTGGATTTTTGGGGCGGCATAAGCGAAAAAAACTGGCAAAAGTCAGATAGCCAGTGGTTGGGCATTCATGGCACCATTTTGTCGTGGTGGCCAGTTTTATGCCATGACAGAGCCTATACCGGCATATAATTGTGCCGTGAAATACAGTAATGAATAGCGGCGCATGTTACCGTCATCGTACTTCAACGGAGGCACAAATTACTACGTCGTTGATTCCCACGCGGAGTGGTTGTGACGTAATTCATTATAATTGTTCAAATTTCTGTCGCTGATTGGTGGGTCCAGTTTCGGTTCCTTCCACATGAAGTAGAAATACTGGTAAAAAATATGCGCCCTTGTCCGCTCGTCTTCCCGGTTGTCGCGTCCGCTCTGCTTCGGCAGCCCCGCCGGACTTCATTGCGTGCCTCGTTCATCTGCCACCACCGGTGTATAAAAGATGCGTACACTCCTCTCCTCCCCATCTCCATCACTTGGCTCCTCCTCTCCCGATCTCATCTTCATTCATCAACATCGATCATCGTCATCCTCTTCATCAAGCGATCATGTATCGAGGAGGATCAGGCTGTTGTGCCCCCTGTCGTGCACCACGACACCCCACCACTGGAATGTCGAGGTGGCTAGTGCTCTCTCCGATGGACATGCCTCCTCCCCAAGCCGCTCCACTCTTGACTCTACTAGCGCCTTTGCCCAACCACGATGGCTGGGGCATCGCGCAGTGCCACAGTATCCTGACCCCTCCTCCTCCTGGGCCTGCTCCTCCCGTGGCATCTCCTCCTCTAATCCCCTTCACCCAACTGCAGAGATGACGGAGCGCGAGGGCGAGGATGATGATCCGCGAGAAGCGTAGCTCCTTGCAGCGGTGGAGCAGTTATTGAAGATGGAAGCTGAGGCGAAGAAAGCCTAGGAGGATGCGCAGTTCGAGATGGAGATGGAGTTAGCCATTAACCGTTCCCTGTAGAAGCATTAGTGTGTAGGCGCGCATGGCCGATCACCATCGGATGGTCGATCACTCCGGCGTTTGCGGCTAGCATACAAGAAGAAGGGGCCACCGTTGCCTGCTATGTAGTTTTATATTAGTAATATTTTGTAATGTTTATTCTATCTTTTGTTATCAATGTGTATAAAAGGGACGTTTAAGTGTAATTATGTTATGTTTTTATGGAAAACATCTGTATTATACCTTGCACGGCGGTATAATGTGTCGCAGTGTAGTGTAGACAAGGCTAGATTTCAGTTCACTAAGTCGCGGCACGTGTTTCGCTGACTAGTGGGCCCCATCTTGACTAGCGGTTAGAATAAGAGTATCCGTCCCCCATCTTCTTGATCTCTTCTTCTTCCCCAAACTCTGTTTGTTCTAATAGCGAGCATGAGCACAGAGCGGTCGATGGAGGCGCGCATGCCTCCTAGGCCTGGCCCACTGCGGGGAACTACCAGCTGCCTAGACGGCCAACCAGTCAAGGTATGGCTGAAAGAACATTTCATGATTTCCCAAGTTTTGTGTGTTAGATAACAATACCATGGATTATTATAATGTGCACTAAGTGTTACAGGAAAGTTTTGAGAGTTTGGGGGCCGGATTATCCACCCCCATCATGGGCCGGATAATCCGGCCAGACCACTTTGGCCAGGGTTGGCTCTGTGCAAGTCTCTGTCTGGGGGCGGATTTCCCCCCGGAAAATTTTGGCTCTAGGGCGAATTTTCTCCCTTGACCGGATAATCCGGCCCTCATGTTGGGGCGGATAATCCGGCCCCAAGGGAATCGCCCAAGTGAGCTCCTGCGCAAGCTTCTGTCTGGGGGCGGAATTTCCCCCGGATATTCCGTGTCTGGGGCGGATTTTTCCCCCAGCCGGATAATCCGGCCCTCCCCTAGGGCCGGATAATCCGGTCCCCAGGAGAAAGTGTGAAGGGCAAGTCTGCGTGAGCTTCTGTTCGTAGCCGGTTTTTCTGCCGGATAATCCGAGTCTGGGGCGGAGTTTTTCCCAGGCCGGATAATCCGGCCCCCACTTGGGCCGGATAATCCGGCCCCCAAAGGCTCCAACGGCTTAGATTTGTAAGGGGTATAAATACCCCTTCTTCCCCAACGAGCAGATCTCTTGATTCACTCGAAATTGTTCAGACCCTTTGAAAGAGCTCCCATTCTAGATCTCCCACTTCAACCACCCGAAGGCTTCGATCTTTGGGGGAATTAAAGGAGGAGAGAATCGTTGTCGTCATCACGAATAAAGCACATCAACTCCTCTCCATTCATTTGGAGAAATCCCTGATCTAGTATTCTTGTCAATATCTAGATCTTGTTCTTTGTTATTGATAACTTGTTCTTGTGGCAGCTTGTTGTCATTATGGTAGTCTCCAAGTTGATTGTGGAGTTGTGCCTTGCTAGTTGTGTAAAGGCACCGGTACCCGCCTCGATGGGTTCCTATAGTGAAAAGGTGGATCAGGCCTTTGGTGGCGGGATCCATCAGAGAACAGGGTGAGGCCTATTGTGGCGTGGTGGTCTTAGTACCGCCCACCCCTCCAACGCAGACGTACTTCTCCTAACAAGGAAGGAACTGTGGTAAAACAAATCCCGTGTCTCCGCGTGCTTCACTATGGTTCACCCGTTCCTCTTCCACTCGCTCTTTACTCGCTAGTAGATAGGTTTGCATATCGGGAAATTCCACCTAATAGTTTATCTAGAGAATTTACCCTTTGTGTTAAGCCTAAAATTGAAAAAGCATTAAAATTTGAAGTAGCACCTATTCACCCCCCTCTAGGTGCCCATACGATCCATTTCAATTGGTATCAGAGCCCCGACTCTTTATTCGGGCTTAACCGCCCAAGAGAAGTATGGGTACCAAGGGAGATCGGGATGAGGCTGTGGATAAGGTCACAATGGATGACCTCAAGACGTTGGACACAACCTTGTTGAAATCCTTTGAGGCCAAGATGGAGGAGATGAATCAAATGATTGCTCTTCTCACATCATCCATAGCCCCATCTCCATCCTCCTCTAAGGCCGCCACACCATCATCCAAGGAAAAGGCTAACACCGGATCCAAGGATGATGAAGTGGTAGGTGAAAAACATAATGGCTCCACCTCCAAGAAGGGAAGTGGTAAGGAGGAATATAGTGAAGTTCGTCACGTATATTCCCCCGACCCACCTATCCCTCATCCTCATATAAACAATAGGGGTGATCCACCCAAGCTTACTTCATCCTCTTTTAATAAATGGCAATTCTTAATGAAGTCTCATATTTGCAGCTCCTCTATTGAACTTTGGAGGATTATTGAAGAGGGTCTTCATATTGGAGATCATACCAACCTGACAAGAATAGAAGTTGTGGACAGCCAATTGAATGCTATGGCTCTCCATATGATACAGCTCGGTGTGGGTCCCAAGGACATGTCTCACATTGAACATCTCAACACAGCTAAAGAAGCTTGGGATGCACTCACCGATCTCTTTATTGGGAATGAAAGCATGAGAAGGAATAGGTATGATGCCCTCAGTAATGAAGCTGAAGGATTCTACATGTTGGATGGTGAAAACCATGAAGACATGTATAGAAGACCCAAGGGCATTGCAACAACGTTTAGAAAGCATGGATCCACTCACATTGATGATGCGTGGATAAAAAGAAAATATGTGAGTGTCTTAATGCCTTTCGAGCCAACGGACTTGAAGAGCTTGCAAGGTAGACACACCTACCATCAAATGACATCCAATGAAGTCATGCAAGAAATGGCGTCATTCAAAGTTGCTGCAAAGAACGTTGAAGATGCCCGTGCCCATGCCATTGGAATGCAAAAGAGGGTCAATGTTGCTCTAAAGGTTATTGTTGTTGACCAGGAGGAGGATGAAAGAGCTTTTGAGGGGGCCTCCATGGACTGCCCCGATGAAGTAAAACGTGCTCATGGTGAGTACATGGCGTTTTACGCAAGGAACTTTTGGAAGGATCCTGCCAAGGCCAAGTCAGAACTCGAGCGCAAGAATGAGTCAAGTGGAAGAAGAGAAAGTGGCCCAAAACTGAGAACATGCTACAATTGTGGAGATAGGCTCCACTTCGTAGCCGAGTGTCCATATCAAAATAGAGAAGACAATGGTGGCAGGCTCATTCTTAAAGAAAAATCCAAGGCAACTAAGAAGAAGCCATTTATCAAAAAGAATGGTCCCTACAAGAAGCAACCCAAGATTGTCTTGGTGGCACAAGAAGAATACTCCTCTGCAAGTGAAGATGAAGAGGATGAAGATAGTTCTCGCGAGGTGGCTGCTATAGCCACCACATCGACTCCATCATCTCTCTTCAACTCACCAAACAAGAACGTCATCAACAACAACGCCACTTTCCTTATGGCAAGAGGGTCCGAGGGCTATGCTTTCGGTGGGTCTAAATGGGTACTCGATAGCGGTTGCACGAGTCACATGACCGGAAGCAAGGAGATCATCACGGAGATGAGGCCAAATCATGATCATATAACCGTCTCCTATGGTGACAAGTCAAAATCTGAGGTATTGGGTCTCGGCAAAGTCGTGGTGGCCCACGATATCTCTCTCGTGGACGTCATGCTTGTTGAGACCCTAGGGTACAATTTACTTTCAGTTCACGCCCTTGGTAAGATGGGCTTTGCAGTTTATATTGATGCTGATTTGGTGGTACTCTTGTGGAGCAAGTCTCTAAAAGTCGCTTTTGTGGGATATGTCAAAAATGACCTGTACGTGGTGGACTTTTCGGGGAAAACCACTACAGGCCCGATGTGTCTTTTCGGAAAGGCTAACGCGGGTTGGTTATGGCATCATCGACTAGCCCACGTCAATATGAGAACTTTGCAAAGTCTCCACAAGGGTGGCCACATCCTTGGACTAAAAGAAAATGTCTCCTTTGCCAAAGATCTTGTTTGCAGGGCTTGTGTTGAAGGAAAAATGCATGACTCTCCTCATCGAAGGAAGACTATTATCTCGTCAAAAAGGATCTTAGAGCTCCTTCATGTGGACCTCTTCAGACCTCCATCTCATGCAAGCCTCGGTGGGAAGAAGTACTATTGTGATCATTGATGATTACTCAAGATACACTTGGGTTTATTTCTTCAAGTTGAAGAGTGAAACTCAACAAACGGTCATCGACTTCGCCAACGAGGTTCAACGTCAACACAACGTCCCTATTCTGGCTATAAGAAGTGATAACGGCTCCGAGTTCAAGAACTATACCTTACATGAGTTCCTAAGTGAAGAGGGGATAAGCCATCAATATTTTGCGTACACCCCTCAACAAAATGGTGTAGTCGAGAGGAAGAATTGGACTCTAATGGATATGGCAAGGTCAATGCTAGCCGAATTCAAGTCTCCATATAACTTTTGGGCTGAAGCAATCTCAACCGCTTGTCATTCATCCAACCGGTTATACCTCCGTAAAATCTTGGACAAGACTCCATATGAAATACTTATCGGTAACAAGCCAAACATCTCATACTTTCGGGTATTCGGGTGTAAGTGTTTCTTTCTCATCAAGGGAGTTTGTTTATCTAAGTTTGAATCTAAGGCTCTAGAAGGTATTTTTGTTGGTTATGGTGCCGAATCCCACACTTATAGAGTCTACAATAAGCTCTCCGGAACTGTTGTAGAATCTTGTAGTGTGGTGTTCGAAGAAAATGACGGCTCCCGTGCGGGGCAAGTTGATGTTTGTGATGTAGATGTTGAAATACCCCAAGATGCCATAAGAAGAATGGGCGTGGGATTTTTCTGCCCTATTGAGGAACCCCTTGTGGCAGATCGGGAAGGACAATGCTCTACTCATGAAGAGCCCTCATCTACACATACTCAACATGTTCCAACCACGGGAGTAACTTCTACACCATCTCCATTAATTACTGAAGGTCAAGATGTTCTAGAAAGCTCCAGGATGGATTATCCGGTGGACACCGGATTATCCGACCACCCCTCTCCTGACGACCAAACTGCTCCTAGTGTTGAAGAAATTGCTGCAAGCTCCAGGCCGGATTTTCCGGCTAACCCCGGATTGTTCGGCTCCTTGCAAGCTCAAGCAAATCCCAGGTAGCCTGATGAAATTGCAACAAGTTCTCCCAGGCCGGATTATCCGGCCTCACCATCGGCCGGATTATCCGGCCCTGAATCACCAGTTGTTCAGCAACCTCCTGTTACGGCTACTGACCCTCCTCAAGGACATGCTTCATCACCTCCTACTTCTGTTAATCCGGATTCTAATCAAGGTCGAGCAAATGATTCCAATGAAGATTCAAGTGATGAAACTATTCCACCAAGAGACAACAAGCTTATTGAACTTCGTCGCAAGGCTCGTGCTGATCGGAACCTTGAGTTAAGGGGTCACACTCTCGACAAGGTTGTAGGTGACCTTCGACGAAGGGTCTCTACAAGAAGGGAATTGGCAAGTTTTGGTGAGCATCAAGCTCACATCTCAATGGTGGAACCTAAGAAAGTATTTGAAGCTCTTGAAGATACGGACTGGGTTGTTGCTATGCATGAAGAATTGAATAATTTCAAGCGCAACAAGGTCTGGAAACTCGTGGAGAAGCCCAAAGATTGCCGTAATGTTATTGACACTAAATAGATATTTAAAAACGAGCAAGATGAGAATGGCATTGTTGTGAGGAACAAGGCGAGACTTGTGGCACAAGGCTATTCTCAAGTTGAGGGCATTTACTTCGGCGAGACCTTTGCTCCTGTGGCTCGGCTTGAGTCCATCTGTATCCTTCTTGCTTATGCTTCCCATAACAATTTTAAATTGCAGCAAATGGACGTCAAGAGTGCTTTCCTTAATGGTCCTCTACATGAGTTGGTATATGTAAAGCAACCCCCAGGATTTGAGGATCCTAACTTCCCGAACCATGTCTACAAACTCGATAAGGCACTCTATGGCCTTAAATAAGCCCCACGTGCGTGGTATGAGCACCTTAAAGAGCTTTTGCTAGACCGTGGCTTTGAAGTTGGGCAAATCGATCCCACTCTTTTTACTAAGAAGGTTAAGGGGGAGCTCTTCGTATGCCAACTATATGTAGATGATATCATCTTTGGTTCTACTAATAAAGCTTTTAATGATGAATTTTCAAAGCTTATGACTGATAGGTTTGAGATGTCTATGATGGAGGAATTACGGTTCTTTCTTGGATTCGAGATCAAGCAACTTAGAGAAGGAACCTTCATCAATCAAGCTAAGTACATCCAAGACATGCTCAAGAGATTCAAGATGACGGATCTTAATGGTGTCACCACTCCGATGCAAACAAAATGTCACCTTGAACTTAACCCCCATGGTAAAGATGTGGACCAAAAGGTATACCGGTCCATGATCAGCTCTCTTCTTTACCTCTGCGCATCTAGACCCGATATTGTGTTGAGTGTGGGTGTGTGTGCAAGGTATCAGGCAGCTCCTAAAGAAAGTCACTTAGTGGTGGTTAAGAGGATCTTTCGATATTTGGTTCATTCCCCTAACTTTGGTCTATGGTATCCCAAGGGCTCCAATTTCTCTCTATGTGGCTATACTAATTCAGATTGGGCTGGTGATAAGGATGATTGGAAATCCACTTCTGGAGCTTGTCAATTCTTGGGAAGATCTCTAGTGTGTTGGTCATCTAAAAAGCAGAACTGTATCTCTCTCTCCACCGCCGAAGCTAAATATGTTGTTGTTGCTAGTGCTTGCACTCAGTTATTGTGGATGAGGCAAACTTTAAAGGAATACGGTGTCAATTGTGACAAAGTGCCTATTTTATGTGATAATGAAAGTGCAATCAAAATTGCGTACAATCCGGTACAACACACAAGGACAAAGCATATTGAGATTCAGAATCATTTTATTCGAGACCATGTTGCTCGAGGAAATATTGATCTATCTTTTGTGAGCACGAAGAACCAACTTGCTGATATTTTCACGAAGCCACTTGATGAAGCAAGGTTCTGCTACTTGAGGAATGAGCTAAATATCATGGATTCCAGGAGTTTGTCTTGATTACCCATGCACTCACTCGCACATCTCAGTCTTATTTGGTCTAGATGTGGGCATGGAAATAGGGGGAGTGTGGTCCTAATTAATTTGGCTAACCCTCCCCCCATAATGCCGAAAGCAAGTTAAGTCATTTCTCTTAATATCATTTTGTGATATGTGAGCTTATTGATGAGTATTGGTCATGAACCCAAGATATATCTTTGCGGTGTCATACCATACACTCCAACAAGGTGGCTTCCGCCACTGCCCTCTTCCATGAGAAGAGTTGGATTTTTGGTGGATCTTTTTTGTTGTTTTCGCTCATCTCATGTTCTTATGGGAATCACAGTCAATTTTGGCTCTTATTTGATTTGGTTCTTGCAATTTTGAGTGTGTAGTACCATCTCAGTTTGTCTCTCCTAATCCTAAGCCTTTACCTACCTCTAAGCCATCTATTCTTGCACACAAGTCCCTTGTACACCTTATGGGGGTGTTGTTTGGGGACGCGCGGGCCTGAATCTGTGTACAACAGAAATTCAGATTTGAGGCCGGATAATCCGGCCCAAGTGTAGGCCGGATAATTCGGCCCTGGCGGATTTCGTCTTTAAGGGTAGGGATCGGGGAGAAGGGCTCATAACGAGCAGCACTTCTCCCCCAACCCTCTCCTCCTCCTGAGCCACCGCCTGCCGTCCCCCACCCTCCCCGGAGCCTCTCCGGCCACCGGATTTTCCGGGCCTCCCCGGATCTTCTTCTTCACGCCTTCGGTACCTTCTCCTCCGCGTTCTTCCTCCAATGAGTGAGGGTAACTCCCTCCCTCCCCTTCTTTGGATAGACGTGTCATTTGTTGGGTGGAACATTGTCTAGAAGGATGTAGTTTCGCGTAGAACTCGCAGTCTTGAAGTTTCTAGGCCCGATCTACTTCTTTGCGCTCAATCTAGGCAAGTTGAAAATTTTCAGCTGGGGCTGGATTATTCGGCCTGATATAATCGAATCTGGTTCAATTTCGCCATAGTTTGTGCACTGAGTAGAATTGTCCTATGAACTGTTTGACTACCTTTTCAACGCTCTCTCTTGGACTTGTGTGTATGCTTATCCCCATGCTATCGACCTTGTTCTCTTCACAGGTGGTTCTAGTGCTCCCAAGACTTACAAGTGTCATTCTCGTTCTATCTATTTCTGGGTAGACAGTGAGGGTAATACTGTGGACAAAGTTGAGCTGAGGAGAAGAGAAAAAGAGGCTGAACGGATGGCGGAACAAGAGAAGCGGGAGAGATCCAGGAGGGGTGTGTCCAAGAGGAAGGGCAAAGATCCCAAGATCAACTACAAGGCTATGGATCCTGTCACTTATTCCTCTATCCGTCACCGTGTTTTGTTTGTAGAGCTGCCCTGTGATTCTGAGCTAGGGGATTCTCGCTTTTGGTGTGCTGAACAGAAAGGGATATATGAAGATGTGTATGCCAGGCTGAACATTAGGCCTATGCACCCGCTGATTCTTGCTGAGGCTTTGGAGAAGCCCCACCTTGTTGATGCCATGTACGTGGCTGAGCGGATGGGGCTGCACCATCTCATGGCTCTCCAATGCTCATATGATTCTGAGGTGGTGAAGCAGTTCTTTTCCACTTTGATTATTTGTGGAGATGAGCATCGTACTATGAAGTGGATGACTCGTGACAGGCCTATGACTGCTGATTTCTGTGTGTTTGCTGAGGTACTTGGATACTCTTTCCGCGGTAGAGATAGGGCCAGTGGCCACCGCATCATCACCCAGCTGAAGCCCAATAAAGATGCAGTTCTCTCTCCTTGCACGATGGACAATGGCATTGTGGGCACTCTTGCTGGTCTTGCTCCTATCTATGCTACCTTGGTGGGCCTCTTCCATGACTCCATCACTCCGAGTGGAGGCAACAATGATAGCATTCGTGGTCACCTTGTCCAGCTCCTAGCATTCTCTCATGAGGTTGCCTCGTGCGAGGATGAGTCTGTGCAGTACAAGTTGGATGTGATGGACTTCATCTACCATGAACTGACTGATGCTATGTTCAACCGGCTGTCCATTCCTTATGCTCCCTACATTATGATGCTCATGAGGCACCTGCTTCCCTCTGAAGATTTCAACATTGATGTTGTGCATAAGGCAAAGAAGATCTACAACAAGGTTTGGAAGACCTCTCACCGCTCTTCTGCTCCTGAGGGTCTCATGAGGGATGCTCGCAGGCCTCCAGTGCCTCTCGTTGCTCGTGAGATCAAGCAGTTGAACTCGTTCCAGCATCACATTCTTTGCATGGGCGTGGACACACGCAAGGGCCAGTATGAGGCCTACAAGCAGCGGCATGAGTTGGCTCACTCTCAGCAGCTCATCCTTCACCATGTGACTGGTGCTTCTGGTGATCCCCCGGCTCCTACTCCTCCCACACCATATGCCTGGTGGAACTCTTCTTCTGGGCTGAACTATGGAGAGCTGGAGCATCACTTGTTCGCCTCTACCGCCACTGCTGATGATGAGGACGATGACACCGAGGAGCTTGAGGATGAGGATGATGATGGGAACGAGGACGAGGATGAGGATGAGGACTACGAGTGATACCTTGGGGCGCTAGCATCGCTCTTCTTCCTTTTTGGCGTCTTGATGCCAAAGGGGGAGAAGTAGTTCTATTAGGTCTTTGAGGATTTGCATGGGTCGGGCACAAGCATTTGCACCTTTTCATTTGTCGTTTTCTTGCTTGTGTCCATTTAGCATTGAACTTTATTTGTGGTTTGTGATGTGTTTGAGACTGTGTGTCAATGGTCGTCTGGATTTATCTCATGGAGTATGCCTATGGATTCATTTACTCATATCCTATTATGCTGGGAATCTATCTCAAGGATGGCGCGTATATTGGTTATCACGTTGATAATTGTGGCTATTTCAAGGACGCCTCTCTCATTATCTCGGTGGTATGATTATGTTGTTTATATTTCAATGGAATAGACTCTCACCTACTTGTGTGCATTTGTATTCAAATGTAAATTTCTAATATGCACACATTAAGGGGGAGTCTCTTCCATGTTTTGTTGGTGGTCTGTTGATCCTTCTTGCAAATCCTAGTATTGTCATCTAATACCAAAAAGGGGGAGACTGAAAGAACATTTCAAGATTTCCCAAGTTTCGTGTGTTAGATAACAATACCATGGATTATTCTAATGTGCACTAAGTGTTGCAGGAAAGTTTTGAGAGTTTGGGGGCTGGATTATCCGCCCCCATCATGGGCCGGATAATCCGGCCAGACCACTTTGGCCAGGGTTGGCTCTGCGCAAGTCTCTGTCTGGGGGCGGATTTTCCACCAGAAAATTCCGGCTCTAGGGCGGATTTTCTCCCTAGACCGGATAATCCGGCCCCAAGGGAATCGCCCAAGTGAGCTCCTACGCAAGCTTCTATCTAGGGGAGGAATTTCCCCCGGATATTCCGTGGCTGGGGTGGAATTTTCCCCCAGCCGGATAATCTGGCCCTCCCCTAGGGCCGGATAATCCGGTCCCCAGGAGAAAGTGTGAAGGACAAGTCTGCGTGAGCTTCTGTCCGTAGCCGGTTTTTCTGCCGGATAATCCGAGTCTAGGGCGGAGTTTTCCCTAGGCCGGATAATCCGTTCCTCACTTGGGCCGGATAATCCGGCCCCCAAAGGCTCCAACGGTTTGGTTTTGGAAGGGGTATAAATATCCCTTCTTCCCCAACGAGCAGATCTCTTGATTCACTCGAAATTGTTCAGACCCTTTGAAAGAGCTCCCATTCTAGATCTCCCACTTCAACCACCCGAAGGCTTCGATCTTTGGGGGAATTGAAGGAGGAGAGAATCGTCATCGTCATCACGAATCTAGCACATCAACTCCTCTCCATTCATTTGGAGAAATCCCTGATCTAGTATTCTTGTCAATATCTAGATCTTGTTCTTTGTTATTGATAACTTGTTCTTGTGGCAGCTTGTTGTCATTACGGGAGCCTCCAAGTTGATTGTGGAGTTGTGCCCCGCTAGTTGTGTAAAGGCACCGGTACCCGCCTCTAAGGGTTCCTATAGTGGAAAGGTGGATCGGGCCTTTAGTGGCGGGATCCATCGGAGAACAGGGTGAGGCCTATTGTGGCGTGGTGGTCTTAGTACCGCCCACCCCTCCAACACAGACGTACTTCCCCTAATAAGGAAGGAACTGCGGTAAAACAAATCATGTGTCTCCGCGTGCTTCACTACGGTTCACCCGTTCCTCTTCCACTCGCTCTTTACTCGCTAGTAGATAGGTTTGCATATAGGGAAATTCCACCTAATAGTTTATCTAGAAAATTTGAAGTAGAACCTATTCACCCCCCTCTAGGTGCCCATACGATCCATTTCAACAGCAAGACCAGACAGGTTAATTTTCTATCTCGCATTTTAGCCAAATTTCTACTTTTCCTCATTTGGACGCTCTCGTGATTCGATGACGATGTTTGCTTTGTATGTATCAGATTCTGTCTTGGAGGTCGGACCCGACTTGGTGTGGCATCTACACACATATGAAGACACTGTGCTAGTGTGGCATGACTCTGTGCTACCGCTTGGCGTTCGAGGGAACGGACCTCAAACATAGGTTCTTGGGTTGCAATTTCGAACGCGCAAAGTGCTCGTTCGTCTAGTGATATGACAAGTCGCACACACTCTTGCTGTAGAGCTTTATAATGGTGCGGTGGTGGGAGCACAAACTCCACAATGAGCTACATGATCACGAGTACTTCGACAGCCTGGAGGAAGCAAAGCATGAGATCGAAGGGGAAAACCATGAGCTCCAGCGGATGCATGCCGAGGAGATGGATGCAATGAGGACCAGTTTAACTGATATCTCTGAAATGCTGCTCTCAGTTATGTCCATGCTAGATTCCCTTCAATTAACATGATTGGTAGTTAATATTGTATTATGTACTATGTAAATTACCCAGTTTGTAGGGGTTGACAGTGTGGTTTGTTTTACCCATGTGTTTATACATATGTATTATTTTCGAGAAAAATTTCAAATTTTCATACCTAGCTCACCGCTCCCACACTTCGCAAAATATCCAGACTAGTTGCCGCACTTGTCTCGTTGTCTCACTCGAAAATATCCCCACCGTGCTGCTTCCACTATCGCCGTGCAGATTCCTGTCCCCCCGCGCTGCTTCCACCATCACCTTGCAGATCCATGCCCCGACCCGCTACTTCCACCATCGTCGTGCAGATCAATGTCCCCCTGTGCTGCTTCCACCGATGTCGTGCAGATCCCTATCTCACCACGCTGCTTGCACCATCGCTGTGTAGATCCTTGTTTTGCCGCCTCCTTCCACCATCGTCATACAGATTCCAGTCACCCCGTCGCATTCGCTGGTACATCCCCCTACCAAAGGACAATGTTTTACTAGGTACTTGGATTGGTATATACTAGATTTGTAGGGCACGCCATGGGGATCGCTAAATAATGTTATTTAGGACAACTTGTATATTGGGCCAATGTATTCAGTTGTTCTTGCAAATTACGAGGTTAAGCGTCAAGCAAGAATTGTTAGGAACAATGAAATCCTCATTGATATGGTATTTGCAAATCATTTCCGCATCCAACTGGCTGTTCCTTTAAAGATGAAGAATGCAAAGGTAATTTGATGCATTTAAGTTAGCCAATTTGATGAAATTGAAGTTGTGCTATGCATAATAAGCTGATTTTGTTGCATTTTATTTATTATCAGGCTCAGGTCATATCTGAAGAGGCATCCAATGTGCTGAAGCCTTGCAATGATGTACATAGCTAAATTCACCTTTGTTTATGTTGTGCTAATTGCTAATATATGCTTACCAATTTAATGTTCTACATTGCATTTACAGTATCTATCTCAGTCAGATCCGTCCACACTTACATAGTTTGGGAACGCATAGGAATCATCCCAATTGCTCAACACTTGCGCTAATGTATGCAACTGGGTTTTACAATATCTAGTTATATGTATTGTTTGTTGAACTATGCTTGCCGACTTGTTGGAAATATGCCCTAGAGACAAATAGTAGTAAGGACTATTATCATATTTCATATAGTTTATAATTAAGTTTTATAGCATGCTATAACTGTATTGAGTGGAAACATCAATACACGTATGATATACAAATAACCAGGGATTCCTAGTGAAACTCTAGTCACTGGTTCATTGGTCAACAGATGATCGTGTTTCCTAATCATGTGGCATTTATGCCAGTTGGAAATGAGGTCATCTCATTCGGAGAATGAGATGATGAACTAGTACCCAACCTAAACATCGTGACCCGATCATGTCACGAAGTTCAAGTTACGATGATTAGAAATGGATCCTCGTAGACTATTCCTTAGACCGTGAGGCTATATCAATCACTATCTCCCGAGAGTGCTTAGATAGCATCAAACGCCATCTGGTAAAACGGTGGTTATAAAGGTGTGTTCAGGTATTCGGAGGAAACCGTAGAGGCAATATATGTCAAGAGCGGGATTTGTCCGTCCATGTGACGAGAAGATACTCAAGGGCCCACTCGGAGAAGTTATATCCAATAGCTGCGCAGCGTGTGATTAGATCACGGGGATATCACTTGTCGGAACAAGTTAAGTAGCATTATTCAGTAACGAGATTGAACCTGACATGGTGATGTCATTGATCAGATCTCGGACAATGCAAGTATCGAATGACAAAGGGAATAAGACACGTCTGTCCCGGTTCAAACGACGAAAGATCTTCGTGGAACGCACAGGGGTCACATGGCCATCCAGGTCCATCTATCGATCATTGGTGCGGGAGTGTCCCGACCATGTCTGGAGTGTTCCCGAACCATAGGGTATCATGCTTAAGGGCTTGTTGATGCTTAGAGAGTGTTTATAGGATTGGTAGAATCACCGAAGAAAAGAAGGGAGAAAACTGGAAGGGTTTCGGTAAGTCCGAAGGATGTCCAGAGTGGAGGTGGAAGGTGTTCCATAGCCACGGAGATTAGATAATGAGTGAATGAATGTTAAATATTGATTTACTCATTTATTCATAATTATTTAATAAAGAGAAAATCAATTATAGGTCAAAAGGGCTTAATGGGCCAATTTCGGAGGGAGAGGGCACATTAGGGAAAAGGAGAAAGGGGGGAAGGGGCAAGGGGGAGGCCGACTAGGCCTAGCCCCCCGCGTGGGGCCCACTAGGTGGCCGGTGGCCACCTCCTCCCCCCTCCTCTCCTTTAGTCCCACCCCGGGACTTGAGGGGAGGTAGTACCTCCCCTCCCCCTATATAAAGTGGGGTATTTGGCCTAGAAAAATACACCCAATAATCAATAAAGGTCTCCCCACTTTTGGGAGGACCTCCAATTGATATTTTCTCTCTCCCCCTCTCTCTCGTGACCGTGGTCCCAAGTCTGGACTGCGCGAGTGAGAGACATCTTCACCGCGGAGCACCGTCGCGTTGCGGGATTCGGATCCGGGAGCTCTACTTCCGCAACTACTGCTGGATCGGGGAAGCAGGAGTCATCGTCAGGCACCGGACGTGTGTAACTCCCACGAGGTGTCACACTTGAGGCACTGAAGTCGTTGGAGCCAAAAGGAGCGCAAGGACTTCATCACGACCTTGAGGTCGGCTTCGGCTCGTCTACATCAACCACACTCTCCTGAGCGTTGACAACGCTTTTCGGTCTTCAAGGGTAAGTTCGCGAAAAGCCTCTCCCGTTACTGTATTACTAATAGATAGGTCCTGGTAGCTTCAGGGGTTCAGGGGCGTAGAGTAAAATTTATTGTTTTTATGCGCGGAAACCCTACAGTGGTATCAGAGCTAGATCTATGCATAGTAATGCTAGTACGGGTAGAACACACGAGATGTAGCGTGTGGGCGTTGATCTTTTAGTTGTTACCCTCCCACGTGTACTTGTGTATACCGCAGTAATGCTTGATGAAGCGGCCCCCAACCGACTTTACGCGTTCATTCGCGAGACTGGTCCACGCTTGACATACGGCTTGTATCGTATAAAGTGGCTTAAGGGGGTGTCTGTCACTCTCGCATTAGTTGCTATACCATTTGCAACGGAGGGCCCCGAAAGGGGTGTAGTATAGACAACTACTTGATCAGCGTTGTGCTGAAAGTTCGTCGGTAAGAACGGTTCTTGTGCGAAAGCCCATTCAGCCACGTAAAACATGCAAAGATAAAGTAGAGGCGTCTAACTTTGTTTTGCAGGAGGGCGTTGCTTTGTGATATGGTTGTGGAAAAGGTAAAGTAATTGCCTTTTGTTACGTAGTAGTAGATAGTCACGGAGGTGACGAACTACCACGCCGGAATGACATCGGTACCCTGGTGTCTACGGCGCCGGAACCCGGTGACGATGGATGGAGATCACGACATGAAGGACCATATCACATAGCATTTACATTCAATGTTATTGATTGTATGTCTTATTGTGTGCTAGTATTAGATACTCGACGGTAGCCTAATAAGATGATCCCTGTTAAAATAACCAACGATTATGTTCCCCCTTAGTGTGCACCACCAAGAAAGTTCTTCGGTATGAGGCAGGCCGTGATGATCGGGTGTCAGACATATCTACGTTCGCATACAGTGGGTGCAAGCCATGTTGCACAGCGAAAACACTAAGGTTGAGTTGGCGAGCCTAGCATGTACAGACATGGCCTCGAAACGCGGATGGTCGAAAGATCGAGCACAAGTCGCATGAATGATGTGACCGACGTTTAGCGTCCACCCTTGAACCCACATTGATGGCCGTGATGATCGGGGGAGATGTGGATGATAGGGGTCGTGTTATCACTAGGAAACCTTTTGGGGATAGGTGTTTCTGAGTGGAGTTATTATTAACTCATTTAATTATAAACTTAGTCTAAATTCCTTTTGCAATTATAAATGTAGAAAATGGTTCTTCCCAAGATTACATTTCCTATCGACGATTGGTTAAAAGGAGAAAAGCTCAAGTTAGATGGATCCAACTTTTCTGCATGGGTCGTACGCCTGTTTGATCTCCTTGGGGATAACAATGTAGCTGACTACATGACCTGCGAGATGTATCTGGAGCCACCCTATTCTCATGAGACTCAGGAGCAGCGGGATCTGCGTTATCGTCGTCGTGTGATGGCCACGTTTATATCAGTGACCATGCTCCTCGGAATGGAGGATAGGCTATGGCCAATGGTGGGGAGTCTCAAGCCCCAAATGGTCATGGCACATCTGAGAGCACATTTCGTGGAACAAGTGTGCATGTGGGAGTATGAGCTGATGGGGGACTTCCTCTCCATAAAGATGGAGGAGGGCTCCTCACTGGATGAGCACTTATTGCGCCTCTACGATGCGTATATGAGTCTGGCATACTACCTGGACAACTGGTACTCAAGCTCATTTGCGATGGGAGTTGTGCTGCGGTCGCTTTCTCCAAGCTTCCAAGCACAAGTCAGGATCTGCGTTATGAGAGGCGACACGGAAACACTGGATTTCCTCGAGTTCATATCACATTTTAGAAATGTGATAGATGAACCCAACGTCGCTGGAGTCATCAACGACAAAGGTATATATTTGATATATAGTTTTATAAATGTTATAATCTTGCAAACACATTGCAGTGTTAAGTATATCTGATACTTGTTCTGTTTTGGTGAAAACAGGTCCTTCTGCATAGAGGTGCTTGCTGGAGAGGAGGTGACGTTGCGTGTTGATGGCGAGCATGATGATGGCCAACGACACTCTCCCTCGACATTTATTACTTAGTTTGTGTTTTAGGATGATTAATGTAATCAAGAGATTTGAACTTCTTTAGTGTGTCTCACACTTCGCGAGACGATTATTCATATCAGTTTGTAACAAACAGTTGTTCCACTTTTATGAATGATTTCTATTCGTGTTCATATCTTGTTTGATTATGTGTGAATTGTCCTTATTGTTTGAAACTAATTGATAATGCATGAACATTTGTAAAACATTAAAAATGCCTTGTTTAAAATACCCAATTTAATGATATGTTCATTAATGAATGAAACCATTGTTTAAATTCAAAGTTATGTGATAATATGTGAAAGTAATTCGATTTCTTATCACATATAAATCATGCCTAAGTTTGGCAAAATAACTTGAACACCGTGTATTACTTGAATACAAAGTGTTTAAAGAATTGTTAAAAGTAAATACATATTCGATGTATTGTGTTTTAACGAAAATGGTAGTTATCATTAAATGATTGTTTAAATGTGTAAAGTAAGTTTACCAAAGGAAACATGAATATGAAACTATTTGATTTGATCAAAGTGTTTCATCAATAAAAGGGTATAAATATAAAAGGGAATCTAATTACTATGATTTGATCAATAGTAATAAAATTCAACTTTATAAGAATGGCATGAAAGAAATTGTGGAATGCAAAGTGTTTTGAAACGTCAAAATACAAAGCATCACAATGTGATATTAGATATCACAGGGGGTTTAATAGAAGGCACCAAATAAATCGTTGTAGTATAGATGTAGAGACCATTAGTTAGAAATAGTTAGCACTCAATTTGAATTAGTAAACCATTAGAATTCGTGAAAGTTTTAGGGTTATTTGATATAACCAAAACAATAGCGAATAAATCCTTGTAGAGTATTCATTGGAAACTTTGAATACGAAATCCATAGCTGAAACCAAAAGGTAACCAAGATTTGTATTACTGGGATTTTGGTGCATTCTTGAGAAGGCTCACCTTTAGTGAAGTTTCTCAATTATGGAGCAAATGGAAAATAGTGTAAAACACGATGAGGATTCAAAACCCTACATCAGAGTGTTGAGAAGCGCAACAGACAATGTTCCTGAACGATTCTCTTCATAGAAGGAAAGAATCAATGATTTTGATCATTGTGTTTTCCCTCCACTATTGTTTTCCCTATATGAAGAAGGATTCAAAATATAAATCCATATCTTGTATGGAGACATTTATGAATCACTTGTCATGATTCTTGAAATATGACATACCTACAAACTACAAAGGAAATAATGGTAAACTAAATTATGAGAAATCTTAGAAGCAAACTTCCCTTGAGATTAGAAAAGCAATTCGTTGTTGAATCTCACAAGTAAAGGGGTTACTTGAATTTTCCCAAATGACTGCAAAGCCGTGGTAGGAAAAAGGGGGTAAATGACTAAAGCACAATTTATCAAGTATTGGACAAATTTAAATGAATTTGATTCATGTGTGCTAAATGTCTAGTGGATTTAAAACTAGTAAAGTACTAGTATCTCATAGTAAATCTCCAAGTTTGATACTTGATCAAAGGATTTTGAAGTTATTCAAAATAGTAAAGGAGATATGCAATTTTCATAAAATGGAGTGGGAGCTATTATGCAATGATTTGTAAGATGTAGAAGTTGATAATAGGTGTATTATGATATTATGTAGTATTCCTTAAGGGATTTTGAAAAGGGTTTCAGAATAGAAGTTAATTAAGGAACTGGTCCTTAATGACTCAAATTAGGAATAGTATTAAGTTGAACATCAATGGTTAAAAGAAAGAAAAGGATGATAGTCATCCACCATGTTGAGACATAGGTTCTATCTTAGAAACCATGATGATAACTTAGCATAATATGTGATCCAATAAGGAATGTTTGAAAGTGATTAAGTCCGAATCACAGAACGTTGAGCTAAGTTTGTCCGCAGTGTCTAGTAGAGAACTGTGGATATATTTTCCAAATCCATAAAGGATAACATATCTTAAAGCATAAAGAGTTATGTTATAAGGGAATATGTTAGAAACTCCTGTTGATACCACTTTGAGTCAAGTAGGAAGCGAGGTGAACAAAACATCGAAAGTTGCACAGAGTGCACGGGAGTTTCGATGAATACATTTATAATAATAGATAAGGGTACCATCTAAAGTGTTGTATAATGTTATGGCGGGGCTAGTTCGCTTTTAACGTAGAATGATGTGTCCTAGGGCACAGTGCCCATGAGAAAGCCCTCGAGGTTGATCTAACGTCACTGTAGGCTCCTGGAATCAGGCCTCGTTCTGCTGCCATAGCGATGATACATACACACAGATGCTATCATGTGATGATAGAGTATTGATGTTAATCAAGGTGACATTAGTAAGTTGCAAAGGATTTGGGACTGTAAAGTACAGACCCAAGACTCAACCTCTTCCATAAGCAAGCATGTTCAGGGTACTAGATATATAGTGCCAATGATTGAGAACAAATGCAGCTAGTGTATTTGTACTCTAGTGCAAGTGGGAGACTGTTGGAAATATGCCCTAGAGAAAATAGTAGTAAGGACTATTATCATATTTCATATAGTTTATGATTAAGTTTTATATCATGCTATAACTATATTGAGTGGAAACATCAATACACGTGTGATATACAAACAACCAGGGGTTCCCAGTGAAACTCTAGTCACTGGTTCATTGGTCAACAGATAATCGTGTTTCCTGATCATGTGGCATTTATGCTAGTTGGAAATGAGGTCATCTCATTCGGAGAATGAGATGATGAACCAATACCCAACCTAAACATCGTGACCCGATCATGTCACGAAGTTCAAGTTATGATGATTAGAAATGGATCCTCATAGACTATTCCTTAGACGTGAGGCTATATCAATCACTGTCTCCCGAGAGTGCTTAGATAGCATCAAATGCCATCTGGTAAAACGGTGGTTATAAAGGTGTGTTCAGGTATTCGTAGGAAACCGTAGAGGCAATATATGTCAAGAGCGGGATTTGTCCGTCCATGTGACGGGAAGATACTCAAGGGCCCACTCGGAGAAGTTATATCCAATAGCTGCGCAGCGTGTGATTAGATCACGGGGATATCACTTGTCAGAACGAGTTAAGTAGCATTGTTCAGTAACGAGATTGAACCCGACATGGTGATGTCATTGATCAGATCTCAGGCAATGCAAGTATCGAATGACAAAGGGAATAAGACACGACTGTCCCGGTTCAAACGACGAAAGATCTTTGTGGAACGCACAGGGGTCACATGGCCATCCAGGTCCCTCTGTCGATCATTGGTGCGGGAGTGTCCCGACCATGTCTGGAGTGTTCCCGAACCATAGGGTATCACGCTTGAGGGCTTGTTGATGCTTAGAGAGTGTTTATAGGATCGGTAGAATCACTGAAGAAAAGAAGGGAGAAAACCGGAATGGTTTTGGTAAGTCCGGAGGATGTCTGGAGTGGAGGTGGAAGGTGTTCCATAGCCACGGAGATTAGATAATGTGTGAATGAATGTTAAATATTGATTTAATCATTTATTCATAATTATTTAATAAAGAGAAAATCAATTAAAGGTCAAAAAGGCTTAATGGGCCAATTCCAGAGGGAGAGGGCCCATTAGGGAAAAGGAGAAAGGGGAGAAGGGGCAAGGGGGAGGCCGGATGGGCCTAGCCCCCCTGTGTGGGGCCCACTAGGTGGCCGGCAGCCACCTCCTCCCCCTCCTCTCCTTTAGTCCCACCCCGGGACTTGAGGGGAGGTAGTACCTCCCCTCCCCCTATATAAAGTGGGGTATTTGGCCTAGAAAAATACACCCAATAATCAATAAAGGTCTCCCCACTTTTGGGAGGACCTCCAATTGATATTTTCTCTCTCCCTCTCTCTCTCGTGACCGTGGTCCCAAGTCTGGACGGCGCGAGCGAGAGACATCTTCACCGCGGAGCGCCGTCGCGCTACGGGATTCGGATCCGGGAGCTCTACTTCCGCAACTGCCGCTGGATCGGGGAAGCGGGAGTCATCGTCAGGCACCGGACGTGTGTAACTCCCACGAGGTGTCACACTTGAGGCACTCAAGTCGTTGGAGCCAGAAGGAGCGAAAGGACTTCATCACGACCTTAAGGTCGGCTTCGGCTCGTCTACATCAACCACGCTCTCCTGAGCGTTGACAACGCTTTTTGGTCTTCAAGCGTAAGTTCGCGAAAAGCCTCTCCTGTTACTGTATTACTAATAGATAGGTCCTGGCAGCTTCAGGGGTTCAGGGGCGTAGAGTAAAATGTATTGTTTTTATGCGCGGAACCCCTACACGACTAACTTAGCCGCAACACAATTTGCAGTATCCAAGTCTTTCTGATATCTCAAGAAGGAAGAGGCATCTTCCTGGCCATGTTGGCTGCTGTATGCATCTCCAAGACAAAGAGAAATTTCAGGACAAGACTATAAGGCATCTTTGGGACACAATGAAACGTCAAGAGGGGGAGATTAGGCAACTCAAATAGAGAGTGACCACGTCCACTTTGTATATTAGTCAGTTGACTACAGGATGGAATACAATAATTTCATCGGCCTTTGGTGCTGCTAGTGAACTCCAAAAGTTTGTGTGTGGGAACTTCATCCCAGAGGCAGCTGATGTTGATGGCAGGGAGATCAACATGATGTTGTCACAGCTAGACGCACAAGCTGAAGAACTTCTATAGTCGGCCATACAAGCATATGAGAGCCTTACTGGAATGCAAGATCGTCACGCATGCTCCTACAAGACTAATCCTGCAGAAGATGACTCTGACCTTGATCCATACGATTATGAAGACAAGGACAGCCATTACTAGCACGAAGGTTCTACTTTCTTATGGAAAGAATTTGGGATCTCTTCAGAGGATGATGTTTGTTAACTCATGTTCTATTATGTTCAGGTTTATGTAGTACTGTGGAACTGATTGCTACCTATGTCATATTTGTACATGTTGTGAACTTGTGATGATATTTAAAGCATCATGTGTGATTTCTGTTAATTAAGCTAATGTAAACCTAAATATATTAAACACTAGCTAATTATTGCGCCAAGAAGCATCATTGAGGGAACTAAATGTTATGTCGTGCACCGGTATGTAGGACGACACCGAATTGTCCCGTCATCTCACAGCTGCCACGACATGTACGCAGTGCCTCCCTACATGGGCTGCGGCGTAAACACTTTGCTGCTGTGGAAGTGCTAGCTCGGCGGCTCACATTGTGCCGCGCCAAAGAATCCACCGCCATTGCAGAATCCCCGACGCAGTTATCTGTGACGGATTTTTTTGTCGCGTCAGCGCGAGCGCGACGACTAAGACTGCGTCTCGGCGTCTATAAGCGCCAGCTCCCGAGCTCCATGTTGTAGTGGAAGTCTTTTGAGGCGCGTGGGTCCCAAATGTTAGTGTCTCTAGCGGACCATACTTTTTGGTTGCGCCTCCCTGATTTGAACTCGATAATGTTATTCGATGTGGCTGTCGTTTAGTCAGGCTGGTGGGTCCCACATGTCAGCATCTCATTAGAAGAATCATGTGTATGATGGAATTTTTTTCCTTTGCTCGTGCTATCCTATTCCGAACTTGATAACGTTGCTCGATGCATCTGCCATTTAATCAAGTTGCTGGGTCCCACATGTCATCCTCTTATTAGAAGAAACACGTGCATGATGTGCCTCCCTAATTTCAATTCGATAGCATTGCTCGATCTATCTGCCATTTAGTCATGCTGCTGGGTCCCCCATGTCAGCCTCTCATTAGAAGAATCGTGTGTCTGATGAATTTTTTCTTCGCTCGTGCTACCCTGTTCCGAACTTGATAGAGCTGCTCGATGCATCTACCGTTTAATCATGCTCTTGAGCCCCACATGTCATCCTCTCATTAGAAGAAAAGTGTGTATGATGGAATTTTTGCCCTCAGTTGCGCCTCCGTGTTCCGAACTTGATAGCGTTGCTCGCTGCATCTACCGTTTAATCACGCTGTTGGGCCCCACATGTCATCCTCTCATTAGAATAAACATGTGTATGATGGAATTTTTTCCCTCGGTCGCACCTCCGTGTTTCGAACTTGATAGCGTTGCTCGCTACATCAGCCGTTTATACAGGCTGGTGGGTCCCACATGTCAGCCTCCTCTGTGTAGGAAACATGTGCATGCTGGACTTTTTTTCATCGCTCCCGCCTCCCCATTTCGAACTTGGCAATATTCGTCGATGCAACACATGTATAAGGTCTCGCTGATGGGTCCACATGTCATCCTCCTCTGTAGAGAAAACGTGTGTATGTTGGACATTTTTTTCGGTCGCGTCCGCCGGTTTGACCTTGGTAACATTGCTCAATGTGGCATCCGTGTATGGTCTTGCTGCTAGGGCCCTCATGTTAGCCTCTCTGGACAAGAACATGTCTATCTTGATCTTCTTTTTTCCAGTCGTGACTGCTGTACAAGTACTTTTTAAACCCGCTCGTCAAACTTGATCTCTTGTATGGTAAGGTTGATGGGCGCTATCTGTAGGCAGGTGGGTTGGCCATGTCAGCAGGTGGTCGGCCATGTCAGCCTCTCAGTACAGAAATATTGCTAAAAATAAAAAGGTAAGCTATATAGCAATATAAGCCTAGGTTTCGAACTTCAAACTCGAGACTTCAGCACAGGTAAACTGCATGCCTTGCCAATACACAAGAAAAATGTTATGCTTTTATAAAACATAAAAAATGTATACTAACATCGTATATAACTTATTTATTTGTGTTTTTAAAAATTGCTTGTCCATCTGCTACGCGTGATTGCTAGCAGCTCAACTAAAAAACGATATACATAATATAGTAGGTAGTAGTTTTTACTTAAAAAACATGGATAGACGGAGTTTGTTAGGAGTGGGTGGACATTGCCCAAAAAGGCCGAATTGAAGAAAAATGGGTCAGCTAGGGATTGATGGGCTATTATCCATGGTATATTTTTCATGGGCTCTCACCCAAACTAATTGGGTTGTTTGCGGCGACCGAATGGCCCAAAACAAGGCCGAATTAGAAAGTCTTGGGTTATAATAAGGCTGGATGGGCTAATTTCTTGGGCTCGATAGTTAAAATCTCAATGTACGTGCTAGGTCTCGGCCGGATTTGAAACAAAGATGTCAACTAGAAAAAAGGTATAAAATATGGGAGTGCCTTGATCTCAGGCGCCTGAGAACTTTTTATGTTAAGTCGCTGACGTCACCCTACTAACTCTGCTAATTCTCAGTTGCAACCTAGTTGTAATTTATAAAATTTGTACTAATTACTAGTTGCAACTCATTAAATTCCTACTTGCAACTCATGTGTAACCCTCATGTTGCACGAATCGCGAGGTAAATCCAATGGCGAGAGAGGTGACTGAGAACTAAGAAGTTCTCAGGTGCCGGAGAACTTGCAAATCCTATAAAATATTCATAGATATTTCTGTGAAAATTGTTGATAAACAGGGACAAACACTCCGAGCCCGCCAAAACTTTCCGCCGAGATCCCAAACTTTCCTAAGCGTGCCTTCAATCGAGCAACCAACCCCCTTCTCTTCAAATTTTACGTCGTTCTTATGGGATATGCACCGGATTAGAACCAGGTCACGAACTTCAACACGCCTTAAAAAAACTTCTTGACGCATTTCTATCAATAGTGCTGGCCTACCACAATTGGTCGCGCTGTTCTTCACGAGACGCACGGCCGATAGTCAGCTAGGCGATCCCCACGCTTCGCCTGCTAGATTCAGGCACTGTACATTCTTCTTTGCTTTAGTTTGTTCTCCACCACTCCTAGAAATAGTTAAAGCTTGTGACCATGTAGATTTACAAGGTGCTTGCAGATTTGGGTAGGTACGTTCTTTAGGTAAATCTATAGTAAAGCTCTAGACAGAAGAGTTGGAAAACATTTTAAAAAGGACTTGACAGAGATCCCGTGCAAGCTTTTGACCTGATATATTCTCCTTCTTTATTTGATACTGATAGCTCCAAATTTCAACATTTTATATCATTGTTTTTCCTCTTGTTTATTGCTAGTTTTCACTGAAGATTACCCTTTCTACTAACATTAACATCGCAATTAGCGAATCCTTCGTTTCTTGTGATGGTTTTCAGGCAATGAACATTTATGGAAGATCTAATAGCATTTATAGGCTAATTACACCTAAAGAAGAAAATCCCCAATTGGAGCCCCTTTCATTGGAGGCGTTCAAAGTGCATAATGAGCACTAGTACGGTTGGGGTGCACCTGTACCGTCCGCCCGTACTACCTGCCACTGGCTCCATTATATCAATAAAGCAACTTTTGTGAAGGAGAGACGATGAAAAACAGAACACAACTGCCACAAACTCATCTAGAAGGGGAGAGATCAGATCAGGAGAAGAACACCGTCTCATTCCTCGATGATCTCTATCCTCTACACCATCCACTCCACCATCATCTCCATTGTTACTTAGAGAGAGAGATTGACACTTGTAAGATTAGGGTTTGATACTTTGATCTAGCTTTGGTTTGAATTTGATTCGATCTTCAACTGGTATTGTGGCTTGCTATGATAACTCTGAAATGATTTCTATTTGCAATATAATTATGCCTTTGATTTATCTTCCTCTCATGTTTGAGTAAATCCCTATAGGTGGGGGAGATGTAGGGGATTGGTGAGATGTGTTGTGCCTTCTTTAATTCCGTCCATTCGTGATTGTTGTAGTGTTTATTAAATTGTGAGAATGATTATCTATGTTCGCCTAATGCTTGTTATCTAATTTAAGGGCCCAGGTAACATGATCCAGAGATCTCATAGGTATGAACTTGTATGCTAGCGAATTGGCCTCCTATCATCGGCCCCGTCCAGGATGAGCAGCCTCCTAACCCTGAGGGCGAACACGCCAGCAGGCGGTAGGAGATTCAAGTAAACGCCGAGTGGGCGTGATGCAGGGAGTCCCTATAGGGCAACCCCCTGCTGGCAAACTCATCACAACAGATGTTGATGGGTTATCATTGGCTACTCATCCAGGAGTTCAAGCGCCAGCAGGCAGTGAGCGCTTGACTCGACGAGCACAAAAGGGCGGCGGATGAGTCGAGCCTTCGGTGATCCCAGCTCTCTTCCATTGGAGGATCCTCCTCCAAGGGCAATGACCATTCAGCTGCCAAAAGGCGCTCTCGACTAGCCCAACTCAATGATAAGGAGCAAGATGAGGCCACTCGACCCTCGGCTTCTCATTCATGATGTTGGACTCACGGGGAAAAGTGCTCCCGAAAACATCACAAGCAGCGGTGACAGCAGCCACCATGTACCTGCTCAACAATCAAACGATAGCTGGGGATCCACGATCCGCATGCACCGATCTACAATCGCTAGCCTTGGACTAGTCGAAGCTGCACTCACCAAAGATCCAACATCGGAGCCGAAGAAAAGCAAGGCTCCAGCCAGGTACTACTCGCTCTTCTCAACGATGACAAGACGACATGTCGCGGTGACGCCGCTCACGTTGATATGATCACGACTACGACACACGTGATGAAATCACACGACACAAAGTCGACAAATTGTGCGCAAGGCGCGCCTGCTCAACGGACTCGGAGGACGAAGGAACATAGCTCTATGGTGCTAGCTGCTTCATTAGGGCTATATGGCAAACACGAATGCCGAAAGGGTTCAAACTCCCATGAGAGAACCCAAAGTTCGACGGCCTCCAGGACCCGAAGATCTGGCTAGAAGATCACATATCCTCCATCAAGCCGCATGGCGGGAACAAGAGAACAACCATGTAGTGTCTCCAGCTACAGCTGCAGGGTGCTGCCCGCGTGTGTCTCAACAACCTCCCCCACAGATCGATCCGTAGCTGGGAAGAGCTGGTCTATAGTTTCATGCGAAACTTCAAGGGCACTTACAAAATGCCCGCGTCAATCGAAGAGCTAAATGCCTGCTATCAAAAGCCCACCAAATCACTGCGCTCCTACATCTTGAGATTGTCCATCATAAAAAACTCCACAGAGGACATCTCTGAAGACCGCGCAATCGATGCGTTCAACAGCGGTGTACGCCGCAAAGAGCTTAGGGAGGAGCTGGGCCGCACAAAGCCCAAAACAATTGACCACCTGATGGAGATCGGAAATAGGTGGGCAGATGGAGAGGACTCAGTGAAAAATAACCGTGTCCATTCAGACGATGACGACGACCTCGGCTGCAGACGCGATCGTCGAGGAAAATGTCGGATGCGCGGCTATGAATACCACGAAGAAGTCGACATGGTCGCGGCTGGCTACACCGACAAACGTGATGACGGCAACCGCAGCAGTGTGTACCGCAGTGGTGGCTACGGAGACAGTGGGAAAACTATGCAGGTATGGCAATCCCGTACCTACGACGAAGCTCCTGGAACATCGATCCAGGATAAATTATCTAGACCTTGCAACATCCACTTCTACATCGACAAACACGACGGCAAGAAGAAGTCCAGCCATCTCCTAAAGGACTGGCACGAGTTCCTCAAGCTCCATGAAGGCCTCGCCTAGATGAATCACGACACGATAAATTAGGGTTACGGAGCTGCCCCGGGTGCTGTAGCTCATGGAGAACCACCACCACAGCCTGGACCACCACCACCTGCGGTTGCACCAGCCTAGAACAATGGAGGCGATTGGTACCCACGACCGCTAGGGAACATCGGCATGATCCAAAAAGGACGCCCATCCAATTTAGTGCAAAAGTAAATCACTCGCCAAATAAATTTGGCGGTCAACTCTCCATCCTCAACCACTAAGTACCTCGGCGGGTGCAAGTCCTGCATCACCTTCGACAAGCGCGATCATCCGCACCAGGTTCCTCGCCCAGGCCATTCTCGCCTGGTGCTTGAGGCGCATATCGGTGGATTCGAGATGAGTCGCGTCTTCATGGACGGCGACAACAACATCAACCTCATGTTTTCCAGTACCCTGCGTGTCATGCGGATCCCCCTCTTGTGCCTAGAGACCTCAGACACAACATTCCACGTCATCGTCCTAGGGAAAGGCGTATACCCCTTGGGCAAAATCAACCTGGACATCATCTTCGGCACACCGGCAAACTTCCGACGAGAGCGCCTCGAGTTCGAAGTGGTCGACTGGCCCTCGCAATATCACACAATCCTCAGATATGTCACGTTCTCGAGGTTCATGGTGGTCCCACACTACGCCTACCTGCAAATGAAGATGCCGGTACCTAACGACATTATTACCGTTAGTGGAAGCTTCGAAAAGTCAGACAGCTGTGACAGGGAATTCAACAGAATCTCCTAGTCTTTCGGCATGCAGGAGGAGCTGGTGAGGCTGAAGGACTCGACAGACAACCGTCTTCCTCCTCCGAGTAAGCCAAACGCACCCGACCAGTCCTTCGACTCGTTGGTGCATGATACCTTCGATCCGGATTACGGATGTAGTATAGCTTCTTTTTCTTAGTAGACCTAGGTTATCGAATCCTCAGGAAGCGAATGCATAGTAAAGTTACTTTAACGGATCTTTGGGAGTTTTACAATTCCTTTTGTGTTTTTATCGGACAATAGCTTGCATCTTTTTGTTGTTGTCGATGATGGAGAGAGAGGGCCTAGGGCGTTCGGTTTCACCTATAGCTATGCAAAACATCTGATGGGAATAAAAGATAGAAATAAAGTATGCATGTACTTGTTAGAGCAAGATAAATTATATGTGGGCAATGCATCCATAATTGCTATTGCCTCTGCAACCGCTGATAGCAATAACCTACTAGTCTCATCCATAGAAGCAAGAGAACTAATGATATTCATAGTGATACACCGTTAACCCCAAGCAAATCCCTCACATACAGCTGTCCTACCCCTTCTGTCACTGGGGTTCCCAACCTGTAGATCAGTCATTACTCATACTCCCTATACATGGCTCAACCCTCAGGGTCTTGGGTACCTGACAAGTCCTTGGATTGAGGCAAGAGAGGATACAATAATCATCATGTCATACAAACTAATACACGATCCCATCTATGATAAATAACATGCACAATTGCTACATGGCTAGGCCGAAGCCCTTAGCCCAAGGAGAATTACTCACACATAGAGATGAGATCAACAATCACAAACATTGTAATGAAAATCATAAGATTGATAGCAATAGTCTTACAATGTCGGCAATCGAAGAAGAGATCTACTATTACAAGTGGTGGAATATGTCTATGGAGATGGAGAAGGGTTTGGAGATCTGGAGGCGGCTGGTGATCTGTGGCAGAGACTTTTTGGCGAGGTCTGGCCTGTTTTCTCGTCGCCCGAGGCTTCTTTATATAGGGGTCCCTTCATGAAAGTTGTTCTGTTTGACCTAACGGTGGTGGCGCCAACTATACAACCGGAGCTATACAACCAGAATTTCTACTCCGGTCGTATAGTTGGTCGTTAAAGTGTCTGCCTCCGCTTTACGGCTCCTAGTTTCTTCTGGTTGTTGGAAATCTTGTATCTTTGACTTTAATGTAGTGATTCCCTCCTTTAAACAACATTATCTATGCAGGAAAAATATAAAAGAAAGGATTGCATACCCCTCTGAATATTAGCATTAGTGGCAGGGTTTAGAGAGATATTTCATCAAAAATATGAGTAATATCTAGTTTAAATGTGGACGTAGATGGCTATATTTCAGAGCCATCAACCTCCCCAAGCTTAAACTTGATCGTTCCCGAGCAAGAAAACCAAAATCAAAAAGGAACTCAGCATTTAAACTGAAATAACGAGATGGTGATCTTACTCATGATTAGTAGTTTCATGTTTCCTCCACTTCATAAATCTGAAAAACTTCAGCATAGATAGAGTAATGGCAAGCATATCATACAGGTTTCATGCATCCTTATAGTGCAACAAATTTATTATCAACATGGATGATTTAAATGGGTAAACTCTACTCCATGTCAAGTAATCAACTCATAGGCTTGCCTTTGAACAGTAAAGTATAATCATGTAAATTAAGAGTGTGAGAGTTGTCATGAAAAGCATATACACTAGAGTATCTCAATTCTCCCACATCAATAAATCAAGACTTTTCAAGCACTACTTTTCTATTCATTGTCCTTCAAGAATTTCAGTTTTTAAGTAATTGAGAGCATGCCAAAAAAAATATTAGTTTATCGGGTTGTGATGGACACTCGTGGCATCACTAAGGTTTTGTTCCTTTTGCATAATGATTTCTCATAACGGCCAGAGGAGTGATTCCATCATGATTATAGCTACCCGGGAGTGCCAAGAATCTTACCCACTATAGCATTGCTGCTACAAGTGTTTAATCAACTCATAGCCGAAACTTAGGAGTTTCCTCCATGAAGATTGTTCGTAGGCCAGCGGAGTTGTTGGCATCCCATGAAGTTTGACACGCATAAAGCTATATCATTCTTATGATTAACAAGTCAAACTTTGGCATGCTCACAAAACCCGCTAAACATTAATTCAATCGAACAAATCCTTTCAAACAGAGCTATTAAGTCAATCAAAATTTTTAGTGGTGTTGAGTGTCTCTAGAAATAAACCTTCAAGACTAAGCACTACAACACCCAAGCCTTCAATTGTGAGACCTTTTCTTATTAAAGTTGTTTAGCAATTTTTAGGCAAGACTTGGTTAATTATGAGAGCTAGAACAAAACGTACCCAATTAAATACCCATGCAAACAAAAATCTTACTACAATACAAAGACTCACTCCACCAATATAATATCTCAACATTTACTACTAACTAGCATGGGTTTCTCAAACTTCAAAAGCGGGGAGTCATAAGGCATACCTCTCATGTTTGGTTCCACTTCTCTCTTCCTTTTTTATTTGTTTCTTGGAAACTCGAAGCCGATCACTCTCCTGCAAATACATGAAGACCTTGAGGCGGAAAGAAAAGAAAGAGGGAAATAAGGAAAAATGGAGAAATCTTTTGGTGGTTTTTAAGAGAGGGACTTTAAAGAATAGAAAATTGGCAGCAAAGCTCGGCTAGAATTTTTCTGAAAGAAAATAGAAAGAACTAAAAATAATGTGTTGGGGAAACCAACACGAGTGCTTATAAACTCAAATAAAAACACAACCTCTAAAAAAGCAAATAAACGCCAAATAAATATACATGAGGAAACTTTCCCACGCTTAGGCTTTTGCAAGCCCTTCAAATCATTGTGGTGGAGGGAAAAAGTCCTTACTCCAGTTCGCAAATTGAGTTGAGAGGTTACTAGTTGATTCTCGGAGGTTCAAAGAGAGTCTATACATCCTCTCCATAGTCCCTCCAAGTCCTTGGAAATCTTGGTATGTGGCGAACCGGGTTTGTGGCTGCTCCTCTTGATAAGGAACTTCTTGCTCCTCCTCTTGGTCCTCATCCTCTTCTAGAATCTCCTACTCAGGCTGGTGCTGCTCATCCTGCAAGTTATATAGCAAACATCCTTCATCGATAGAGAAAAGACCATTAGGCATAGGAGCGGGGCTGAGACGCCCAACTCCAGCAATATGTAGATAATAAACACCACCTCTCCTAGTAAGCATTCCACATGCTCTCAAAGTGGAGAAACCAACACGTATCTCACCTAGCACGGGTTGCAACTCACCTAGGTTGATGCCTAGGGCAATGGCAAGCATGGTGATGACGCCTCCACATGTGATTGGTCCTTGGCTTTGGGAGGCTTGGTGCTCCAAGTAGCGCACAAGGATGGTGCCCAAGTTGAGTGACAATCCGTAGTTGATGTAAGCAGCCTTTGCGAGGACTAGGGTGTCCTCCTTGTTGAGTCTCGTGAACTCATTACGTGCCTGCAAGGTGTTAGCAATAACATAGAACAAGTAGCGAATTGCAGGATGTTGAATATTCTTCCCCTTGTTCACTCTACTAGTGAAACTCATTCCATTATAGTATTGTTCAGGGGTAGGTTCTAAGCCAGTAAAGGATGCGCGTAAGGCATGAATATCATTGTTTGGCAAATTAAAACATGTGCACCATTCATCTAATATTAAGGTGTAGTTGTTGTTCATCAGACGGAAAAAAATAGTGTCCTCTCCTTGCCATTGTTTAACGGTGCTTTGCAACGAACTTAGAAATTCAAAGGTTAAGCGGCGATAAGTAGGCACATCATTGTACACAAAGTTTTGCAGGCCAACTCTACTGCAAAGTAAATTGAAGTTATCAGAAATACCAAGTTGGTTCAATATAATGGGGCAAGCCCACTTGGTGGCCTTCACTTTGCGGCTCTTGATCCTGTTGAAGCGATCATGATGGGCCTCATCCCTGAACCGTATCCCCATGCATTCCTGAGCGGCAACCCGAGAAGCGCTAGTGGTGGCACGAGCAGGAGTTTGGCTCCTTGTGTTCATCATCTAAAACATTGAAGAAAGGCAAAAAATAAAACTTTTTGATCCAACAACAGTAAGTGCATCCTATTCCTCATCATAGCACACTAAAAATCTCCTCAAGACAATAATCTAGGCAAGAAAATCATGGCAATTGGTTCATAGTAGGTCTCACCCTAGATTGATAATGACAATAGATTATAGATAAATTTGCAAAAAGGTAATTGCAGGATCAGAGGAGAAACATACCGTAGATCACTCGTGTGCGAGGAAATCGAACGAAATTAAGCAGAGATGAAGATCTCTTGAGGTTTTGAGAGAGTTTGGAGGTAGAAGAAAGAAAAAGGATTGAAGTTTTGGAGTTGGAGGTACCTTCCCGTGCGATTTTGTGGTCGGACGCAACTATACGGGCGCAGCTATACGGCCGGAACAATGCGTTCCCTCCGTATAGTTGGCCTTTTGTCAAAATTCTAGGGTTTCCTCCTAGCGGTGCAGCTATACGGGCACAACTATACGGCTGGAACAAAATGTTCCTGCCGTATAGTTGGTCATTAAACTGTCTGTCCCTGCGAAAGAAAATATACAAAGGCATCGATATCTATACGACCGGAACTATACGGCCGAAATTTTTATTCCCGCCGTATAGTTGGTCGTTAAACTCTCAGTACATTAGAAAATAAATTGTACAGAGGCACTGATATCTATACGACCGGAGCTATATGGTCGGAATTTTTCATTTCCGCCGTATAGTTGGTCGTTAAACTCTCAGTACATATTAAAGGAAAATTGTCGATGACAAAGATATCTATACGACCGGTACTATACGGCCAGAATTTTCATTCCTGCTGTATAGCTGGTTGTTAAACTCTCTGTTCATATTAAAGAAACATTGTCGATGGCAAAGATATCTATACGACTGAAACTATACGGTCGGAATTTTTATTCCCATCGTATAGTTGGTCGCTAAACTCTCTGTCTGCATTAAAAAAATTATGTTTCTTCGAAAACTATTTCTTTTCCTGTAACTTAGTGATATACCTTGTTTTTGACAGAAAATTGACAATAAAATATTTTCGACCAACAATAGCATGAATAAAGCAGAATTACAAGTACTAGCAAACTTCTTCTCCTCAGCTGGAGTTTTCTAGCACTCCTTATTAAACATAAACTTATACTAAAACTTAAAAACTTTACTCAAACCTTTATTTCACATGGGTTTGCTCCCATGAAGCGCTCTTTTATGGTCAATAGCTTGACCTTGACGATACTCACTTGGGTCAGATGAGTGGAACACCCACTCCAAAGTAATTGGCCTTCAGAGGTAATTGGCCTTCAGAGTGATGACCTCCTTTTCATCATGCTTGGCTTTCTTCTTCTTGGGGAAATGAATAGCAAAAGGATCCTGCGAAGGCAATTACAACTTCACGTTCCCTTCATGCAGATTAATCAAAGTCTTAATAGTTCTAAAGAAAGGATGGCCTAAAATAATAGGAGCAGTAACATCTTCAGGCATGTCAACAATAACAAAATCAATGAGAGCGGGACAATCTTTAATGTATACTAAAGTGTTCTCCTTAATTCCTACATCTTGTTTGTAGGTAGAATCTGCTAGATGCAATTTTAACTCAGTGATTTCAAAGGATCCAAGATTTAACTTGTTAAAAAGACTCTTTGGAATTGTTGAGACGCTTGCACCTAGATCATAAAGTGCAGCTATCTCATTGGTTCCGATTTTAATCTTAATAGTAGGCTCAAATATGTCATCTAACTTTACAAGTAATTTTTCAGCAATTTGCTTGTATTTCTTCCTCAAGATCGCGTACCTTTATTGCTACCTGATTAACGAAGTGCTGGTACATAGCTTCCTCACTACCTTCACTTACCGGAATCTTGACGTTGATCCTTTTTACGAAATCTTCAACGGTGTAGCTTGGTGAAGGAGCATTATTATAGTCAAGTTCTTCAGGCTCCTCCCTTTGGATCATCATCATTTTGAGTTCTTCAACAGGATTGGGCTCAGCTTTACCTACAAATTTAGCTAGAATGAGAGTTTGACTCTCAGTTATCTTACCTAACTGTGCCTCAATGATCCTAGTTCTTTCTTGAAGGGCCTACAAATCATTTTTCAAACTAACAGCTTGGTTAGATAATTTACCAAGCATAGAATCATGGTTCTCTGTTATTTTAACAAGGATATTGTTTTGTTCATTTTGTGAGTCTATGAAGGACTTAAGTGTTTCTTGGAGACTACCATTATTACTAGTTCCCATATTATTAGAGTTACCTGCAGGAGTAGAATAATGTTTCTAAAAGTTAGGATTGTAACTCTTCTTCCAAGTAGGGTTATAATCATTACGAGCTACGAAGTCTATTTCTTCAATATTTGTTTCAGGGGTGGCTCTTACCTGGGTTTCCTTACCTTTTACGGCTAGTATGAGCTCATCCATCTTGGAATTGAGTTCTTCGTTTTCTTGTGGTGAAATAGAATTCACCTTCTTCGCGTTTGATCTTTCCACATGCCATTGGGCATGGTTGTCTTGCATATTGTCTAGCAGCTGCTTTGCTTCGGTAATATGTTTACCCATAAACGTTCCTCTAGCTGCAATATCAAGCATAAACTTAGACACAGGATTAAGAGCATTATAAGATAAATGGAGGATTAACCAATCTTCCATCCCATGACTAGGGCAGTTTCTTAAGCATTCTTTCATCCTCTCCCATGCAAGCGCTAGTGGCTCATGCTCTTCCTGTCTAAAGCCTGGAATATTAGATCTGAGTTGCATAGTCTTTGCAGGTGGAAAAAATTTAGTCATAAATAAAGAAGTACATCCCACCCATGATGTAATAGTATTTCTAGGCAAAGATAGCAACCATTCTTTTGCTCTCCCTCTTAGAGAGAAAGGAAATAAACGCAATTTTACCGCATCGGGGTCAATGTCTTTTATACGCATCATATAACATATTTCAGTGAAAGTATTCAAGTGCATACCTGCGTCTTCCAACAGAGCCTCCAAATTGATTCTGTTGAACCAAACTTAAGTAATGGGGCTTAATTGCATAGTCATCAACAGCGATTGTTGGCTGAGTAATAGGAGTATAAAAATAATCATTGTTGGGAGTAGCAAACTCCCCAAGCTTCTTTTCGGCCATATTTCCTATGTTTTGGGGTTTTCTTAAACAAAGAATTATAATAGTAAAAGCAAGAATTTAAAGGCTAACTCATTTTTTTGGTTTATCAAATAAAGACTGAAAGCAAACTAACAAAATTAAAAACAAGAATTAAAACTAGCAAGGTTCCTAATAACCTCACCAGGGTAGCTATTGCTTCCCGCCAACGGCACCAGAAAAAGGGTTGATACCTTCGATCCGGATTAGGAATGTAGTATAACTTCTTTTTTCCTAGTAGACCTAGGTTATCGAATCCTCAAGAAGTGAATGCGTAGTGAAGTTACTTTAACGGACCTTCGGGAGTTTTATAATTCCATTTGTGTTTTTACTGGACCAATAGCTTGCGTCTTTTTGTTGTTGTCGATGATGGAGAGAGAGGGTCTAGGGCGTTTGGTTTCACCTGTAGTTGTGCAAAACATCTGATGGGAATAAAAGATAGAAATAAAGTATGCATGGACTTTTTAGAGCAAGATAAATTATATGTGGGCGGTGCATCCATAATTTCTATTGCCTCCGCAACCTCTTATAGTAATAACCTACTAGTATCATCCATGTAAGAAAGAGAACTAATGATATGCATAATGATGTTACAGTTAATCCCAAGCTAATCCCTCTCATACAGCTGTACTACCCCTTCTGTCACTGGGGTTCCCAACCTGTAGATCAGTCATTACTCATACTCCCTATACCTGGCTCAACCCTCGGGGTCTTGGGTACCTTATAAGTCCTTGGATTGAGGCAAGAGAGGATACAATAATCATCATGTCATACAAACTAATACATGATCCCATATATGATAAATAACATGCACAATTGCTACATGGCTAGGCCGAAGCCCTTAGCCCAAGGAGAATTACTCACACATAGATATGAGATCAACAATCACAAACATTGTAATGAAAATCATAAGATTTATAGCAATAGTCTTACAATGTCGCCAATCAAAGAAGAGATCTACTATTACAAGTGGTCGAATATGGCTATGGAGATGGAGAAGGATTTGGAGATCTGGAGGTGGCTGGTGATCTGTGGCAGAGACTTTTTGGCAAGGTCTGGCCTGTTTTATCGTCGCCCAAGGCTTCTTTATATAGGGGTCCCTTCAGGAAATTTGTTCTATTTGACCTAACGGTGGCGGCGCCAACTATACGATCGGAGGTATACAGCCGGAATTTATGCTCCAGTCGTATAGTTGGTCGTTAAAGCGTATGCCTCCACTTTACGGCTCCTGGTTTCTTCTGTTTGTTGGAAATCTTGTATGTTTGACTTTAATGTAGTGATTCCCTCCTTTAAACAATATTATCTGCGTAGGAAAAATATAAAAGAAAGGATCGCCTACTCCTCTGGATATTAGCATTAGTGGCAGGGTTTAGAGAGATATTTCATCAAAAATATGAGTAAGATCTAGTTTAAATGTGGACGTGGATGGCTATATTTCAGAGCCATTAGTGCACACCAAGGCGGTCTAGGTCCACTCGACGGACCTGACCAGTCCTTCCCATTTCCATGCTACGTTATCCACGCCTCCTCCATGGCCATGGAGAAGGGTTGTCAAGGGGCACTATCTTAGGCCACAATCCGCGGTTGGATTTTGGCCACGTGTCGCAGTTGGCTCCCTCGGGCAAGACACTCTGTATCCAACTCAAGTTGCTGCCATGGAGAGTAGGTGACAGGGCATGTGTGCCCCATGTGTGGTTTTGGTAATTAATGACAATTCCTATGGACTAATATTTGCATTGAGTTGCATTTAAGGATATATCGATAGGCAATGCTTGAGCCATATGGGGATTTCAAGGTTGAAAGAAGAAGAAAATGAAGAAGATCAAGTGATGACCAATATGTTGAAGGAGTGATCCAAAGATTGGCCATGAGAGAGTAGAGCCTATGGCAAGTGTGTCTTGAAGAATAAGATGGAGTGATATCTCAAGTGTACCTTCAAGGCACCATCATAATAAAAAAAGAAATGAAGTGCAAGTTCAAGATGTGCCATCTCTAAGAGATCATATGATTGTAGCTTTCCATCCTTATGGTGATCATGGATATGTGAAGATATGCATAAAAGAAAGGCTCTCCCATAGTGGAGTGTGGGGAGCAATTTGCAAGTCTTCACCAAGCTAGCGCAATCAAGCAAGTCTACAACAAGTTATGATTGTTTCAATTTTTCGGTTTCTGCTATTTTTCAGAGGGGCGGATTATCTGGCCCAGATATGATCCGCCCCTGTACTGAGGCTCACGCATAAAACTCCTTAACCATATTTTGGCTTGGGAGAATCCAAAATATTCGAGGGGCGGATTATCCGACCTTGGAAGTCCACGACGGTCATATTTCGTTAGGGACGACTATAAAAAGACCCCTTCTTCCTCCTTGGGCTAGTTTGTTGCATTCTCTCTCTCCTCCATTGTTTTGACCTTCAAGAGCTTGCACTTCCTCTCCATCCCTCCCATACTTTTTAAATCTCGTTGGGGGATTTGAAAGAGGAGATCTAGATCTACAACTCCACCAATCAACCTCTCCTGTAAGTGAGGGAAACATCTTGGAATCTAGATCTTGGAGTCTTTTGTGGATTTCCTTCATTGTTCTCCTCTCTTATTCCCCCCATAAGCTTTTTTAGCTTTGCTAGAATTTGGGAGTGAAGGATTTGAGCACTTCTTGTGTTCTTGCCATTGCATTTTGTGCATCGGTTTGAGTTCTCAGCGAGGATTGGATTGGGTGAAAGATGAGAAGCTTTTTACTCTTGGGTTCTTGGAACCGTAGATGGTTTAATTGTTTTGCAGGTTTGTGGTGATCTTGGGAGCCTCCAATTCAGTTGTGCATGTGTTCCCTAAGCTTGTTGTAAAGGCGTCAGTTCCCGCCACGAAGGGTAATGATAGTGGAAAAGAGAATCAGGCCCTTGTGGCGAGGTTCACCAGAGAATAGGGTGAGGGCATTGTGGCATTGGTGGTCTTAGTACCTCCCCTCCAACGAGACGTACACCTTCAAAGGGGGAACTCGGTAATACATCGTCGTCTTTGTGTTCCTCATTTATGTCTATACCCGGGTTATTTACTTATGCACTTTACTTTGTAATAGCCTTCATTCTTAAAGTTATATATCTTGCCATCACATAGTTGCTTGTCTTGCTTAGCATACGTTGTTGGTGTAACTAGGTGAACCATAGCTTATATAGGTTTTGTGCTTGACAAAGTAAACACTAGTTTTATTCCGCCTTTGTTAAGCCCATCTCATAAAAGTTTTAAATCGCCTATTCACCCCCTCTAGGCAGCATATGTGTCCTTTCAGCAGGCACTTTCTACAAGTGGTGGCGGCGGCGCTTTGCTACAAGTTGTAGCGACCCTTGCTACAATAGTGTCTGGGATTTGATACATTGGCATCAGGGATTTTCTACAACGGTCGGCGGCGACGTTTGCTACAATGGAGCTGGGTATTCGCAACACCAGCATCGACGATTTGCTACCATAGTCGGTGGCGGTGGAGCTTGCTACAACGGAATCATGTATTTGCTACATCGGCGTCGAGGATTTTCTACCACGCACGGCGGCGGCGGTGCTTGCTGGAACAACACTAGGGATTTTCTATATCGGCGTCGGTGATTTACTACCACATTCCGGTAGCGGTGCTACGTGTGTCCTGCAATGGTGCTACATGGTGGCATGCGGAGGCACTTGATACAATTGCGACGACACTTTTCTACAAACGGCAGGCGACACTTGCTACAATAGTGACAGTTCTTTGCTACAAGCAGCAGCGACACTTGCTACTATGGGCGTGTTCCCTTCCTACACATGGCGGGTGGCACTGCTACCATGGTTGTAGGGCATTGCTACTGTTGGCCCTCGCCGGAGCTAGATGGTGGGGTTGTGACCGGCCCTCGCCGGAGCTGGACGACATTCAGGGTCCCCATGGTGATGGTGGCTAGGGACAACCTAAGCAAGGACGTGAGGGTTAGCAATTTCCTTTTCTGGGAGGCGAACGTTGAGCGTCCCCCGGAGGATCGGAAGCCCTGATCCCCCGCCTCCCCTAGTCGACATGTGTCATCCAGGCCACCCCACGTATAGGGAAAACCTACAGTCCTGGTGAAAGCAAGTACGACCCCTGCCTTCCTCGCTAGACACACATACCTAACCACGTCGTCATGGACTAACCGTAGACACACATGTCCGACCCCGCCGTCATGGCCTAACCGTCATCCATCTCTGGCAATGGACGCATCCACATTCCCTTGTCATGTCTCGCTCTGATGATGGACGCATCCACATACCTATTTCCCGTCCCGCTCCGGCGGCGGCCGCGCCCATGTCTGTTATCCATCTCGGGGGAGGGTTGGTCATAGCACCACCATACCCACATGGTAGCGACGCCGCCGACCGTCCGTAGCGATGCCTCTTGCCGTCAGTAGAAATTTTGCCAAGCTTCGGTAGCAAATTCGCCCATCGTCAGTAGCAATTTCGCCCGCCATCGGTAGAAATTTTGCCGGCCGTCTGTTGGAATTTCCCCGAGGTAGTCGTAGCAACACTGTCTGATGTTGGTTGCAAAGCCTCCCGTCATCGGTAGCAATTTCGCTAGGCCTAGGTAGCAACACCGTCGGCCGCTGGTAGAAAATTCACCAGTGGTCTATAGCAATTTTCAACGCCATCAGTAGCAATACGGTATACCCGTGGTAGCAATGAGGCGGATCCGTGGTAGCAACACCGCCCCAGCTTGGAAGCAATGCCACCGTCGGTATCAATTTCGCAACTGCGACATCCACGATTGGCAACACTAGGTGGAGGGCAGAAGGCGGCAGGAGAGGTCCCCCGTGTGCTCGTAGAGGTGGGCCCGGTGGCGGGACAAGCTCACGTTGTGAGAGGAGTAGCAGGCGCTCCTCATGACCGAGGGATCCAAGGGAGAGGTCTAGGCAGAGAGGCGCACGGTGAATCAAACTGCGGGCATGCTAATGGGAGAGGACCGCTCCTAGAGGTCCCCTAGTGGAGCATGGCGGAGCGGAGCAGTGGGTGAAGGGAGAGGTCCCGCAGTAGGGAGACGCTGACGTGCTCACCAAGTGAAAGCCGACAACAGAGTGAGCTCATACGGATGGAGGGGAGTCATGATGGAGATGCCTTATCATTTTCCTTTTCTGTTGGGAGAGCATCGCGAGGAAGGGGACCACCATGGGAAAACGACAGATAAGGGAGCGGTGGGTGTGGGGTCCGTAGACAAGTGTTGATCGTGTGAGTCGGGGGACACGTCGCAAGCTATTCACCGGGTGATCTAAATTATTTTCCTTTCTAGGAGCGGTTGGGAACACGTGGAAACGCGTGAGGCGGGGACGCCCAGTGTTATCCGAATGGCCTTGTCATTTGGAGATAGATTTTTTTTAGGGTTGTCATTTGAAGATAGATGACTAGCTAATACTCCCTCTGTTTCATAATATATCCGTTTTATAAAAATTAAAACATCGAGAAAGTACTACTCTCTCCGTTTTAAAATATAAGAAATATCTTATATTTTAAAACGAAGGAAGTATCTGTTTACGTCGAATATGGAGGGTCACATGAAGCCCAAATTTGACAACCGTCTTAATTGCCTTATCTTTCCACTAGAGTAGTACTTATGGAAGGGCGGAACCCCTGAGAATGGCAGCCCCACTCCCGAGCCAGAAATCAGCAACGGAGAAAATGGAAAGCGGGAGCTCCTCCTCCGAGGAGGCAGGAGGAGGCGGGTGGGACGTCCTGATGTCGCTACCACCGGACATGCTCGACAACATCCTGGCTCGTCTCCCCTTCGAGGAGTTGGTCCGCACCTGCTGCCTGTCCCATGCCTGGCATCGCCGCTGGGAGTCCGTCCCCAACCTCCACATCTGGTTCAGCAAGAGGTCCACCGCGGTGCCCGACGCCCGCGTCCTGTGGCGGTGCGCCGCCCCCGTCCGCAGCTTCACCGCCCGCGTCCGCATGCCCCACTTCCACCGCGCCGCCCGCTGGCTCCTCGCGCTAGCCCGCAAGCGTGTCGAGAAGCTGGTCCTCAAGTTCGAGAACCCCTGGTTTTCCCGCTCGGCCGGGATCCTCGGCCCCGCCCTCTTCTCCTGCCACGCGCTCGCCCACCTCGAGCTCCATGGCTACTGCCACTTGCCGCGCGCTCCCCATGGCTTCGGAGGCTTCCCCAACCTCCACACCCTGCTCCTCAGCCATGTGGCCCTCCCTTCCGGAGGCGGCGAGGCGCAGCTACAACACCTCATCTCCTCCGCGCCGGACCTCACGGACCTCTCCTTGAGTGACGTCAAGACCAGCCACTTCGACGACGATGATGTTCCGGAAACGTGTGCCATCCGGGCGCCCAACCTACGCGTCCTCAGGCTCATCATGTTCTTCGACAACGGATGCCGGCTTACGGAGGACTTCCCCTTGCTGGAGGAGGCGGTCATCTCCATTGATGACCTGTTCGAGACCCCGGACTACATCGACACTTTCCGACGGATTTCTAATGTCCATGGCCTTTTCATCGAATCTGACTCAAATCAGGTACACCTCTACATGCCTCTAATTTTCATGGAACAGTAAGTCGAATTTTGCATTTCAGTTACTACTTACTACTGTACTTAATTGGAAGGAGCATTGATGTTTGTTTGTCTGGCTCCAAAAATCTGGTTGCCATGGGTGGGTCCAGCCTGTATAGAAGCTGGCAAGCACCATGTTGCCAAAACCTACAGTCCTTAGAGAATGCTGTATTAACCTCGTTGTAGGAATTAGGAAGCTTTGCATTATTTGTTCTAAGAATTGTTAGTATCTTACAGAAATTAAAATACTGGACGGCAAATAATAAACGTTCTAATGAAATCACCCTTAGCATCTCAGCTTAAACTATTTAGTATACACAACAAAATTAGAGTTGCAGATCATCTAGCCCAGTGTAAAGTTGCATCGGGTCGGTCTGACTGTGTTCTTATGCTTTCTAGGTTATTGAAAATCCCCTGGGACGAATTTCGTGCAAGTTTCAAAACTTGAGGATAGCACACCTGACTGTAAATTTCGGCAAGCTCCCAAGCATTATGTCTATATTTTCTTTACTGAGATTTGCCCCTCGCATTGAAGAACTCCATATCGAGGTAATTAATGTTATGTGCACCCCTTGAACTTGCATGTCTCGCTCGATTAACTGACAACCAATTTATTAGTTGATTTGCTCAATTATTGTCACTGCAGTATTTTTTACTTCCTTATTATGTAGGTAGCAATAACTAAAAGGGATGATGAAAATGATGAGGACTTTGAGATAGACGATGATTTTGAATCTGACGATTACATTGATCAAGACACTCTCAATGCAAAGATAAGTGATGACTTGTTTGCCAATCTCAAACACGTCTCACTGCATGGTATGAAGTGCTTACCAAATGACATATGGTTTATGAAGTTTGTGCTGTCCAAAACAAGATTGCTTCAATCATTTTTTGTCGCTTTCGGCTATCGACAAATTAGCAAAGCTTATCTGGATGGGTGCAGACAGTTAGCAATGTGCCCAAAGGCGTCGCCCCAAGCTAAGCTCATGGTCAGGCTTAGAGACAAATAAACCAGACTCAAATCCGAAGGACTCTTGAGGACTTTAAAACTTGTAATCCTTCTAGTTGCCGTGTGCCTTCGTGAACCATGCATGAATAACAAATGTAGCTATTGACTGTTGTTGCCCAAACAGCTTGTTTTTCTCTTTAAGGTGGACTGCACCAGTTGCTATAATTTGTGACTGGCTATTCAGAAGAACATATGAACCAAGATGCATCCTGTAGATTTCGGGAAGTGCCTAATAAAGAAATGGATGTATTTTGTCTCGGATTTATGTCTACACAATGATTTCGCGCATTTAGTATTGCATATATTCCTTGAGAGTACAGTGATTAACCGATTTGTACAAGCAAAATTTTGCTTTATTTTCCTAGTTTTATAAGCGCAGATGTGCTAACCAATAGTCCAATATGTTATTTATTTCTAGATTTGACAGAAACACCCGATATTAGTTACTTCTGTATCTCTTTATATTTATAGACAGTTACCATAGTTTCTGAAGTGATGGTTTGAAATCAAAGTTGTATTGAAATTTGCATTCATAAATGTGTTCGATAGGCTGATGGTAGATTTTACCAGCTTGATGTCTCTACATGAGCTCGACACTACTTATGTCAGTGAAATAGCAATGCAATGAAATACCCCCGATCTACTGCGGGTCCGCGGGTTGTTGAAGGATCTTTTGCAGAGTGGTGGACGCAGGTGGTGTGCTCCAACCCACGTCTCTTGCGCAAAGGAACCTCGCCGCTGATCATGCTCACGGCCGATAATCTTCAACAACGAGGTGCCTTCGGTGCCCTCCCTAGTCAACACGATCAAAGCTGAGGCGAGGTCTTGGGCGACAGCGGGAGCACGCGGGCTACGCCAGCTTCTCCCTTAGGTTTCTTGAGTCGCGTTGTATGGCGTGGGTGTCGGTCCACTTTGGACCTTGTACATGTAACTTGCTTTTTCTATCAATACATCGAAACGCAAAGCTTTTTGCGTTTTCGCGAAAAAATAGCAATGCTGTGATGGAAGATAAGTTCAGGTTTTCAGCATTCGCGACCACCTGACACCTAGGCTGAACTCAGCCCTAACTTAACTCTAACCTTCTGATGTATGCTATGCAATGCAGTACAGCTACACCTCTTGAGAGGCCGAAATACTCTCAAGACAGTAGTTCACGAAGAGTTGCCACCATTTGATTGTTTTTTCCAACCGGCCTAGCCACTTTTCCATTAGTTGCTTAACATAAATACAAAGTTCATTACATGGCAACGAGAAGGAGATGGGAAAACCTGAGGACATTGAGTTGAGCCTAATATTTTTTTAAATAGTACATTTTTATTCAATTCTAAAATAATACGCAAAAAAAGAATTTTCCGAAAGTAGGGCGGCGTCAGCACAACGCCCGCCAAAAAGGAGCTGTCAGCCCAGCGCCAGACGAAAGGCCCTTGTCGGCTCACGCGGGACAGCCATGCGTACGGCACGGACTCCGCCGCTACGAATGACAACCGATAGCACCCTGCCGGCACAGCACGTGTGGACAACACCGTTCGGCTCAGCAGGCGCCGACAGGGTTCGGCCTTATCCCGTGTGCGGCGCCCCGCTCCTCTCTCCCCTTCTTTCTTCTTTCTTCCTCCCTCCTCTTCTTCCTTAGCTAGCTCGACAGCTCCATTTCCAACCCTAGTTTCAGCTCGTTTTTGCCCCGATTTTCACCAAATCTTGAGCTAAAAGGCAATAGGAAGATAGGGGAACCCGATCTACTGATGGGATAGCCTAGGGAAGTGTTTTGGGGTGTTTTGTGGTGGAAAGTGGTGGTGTTCTTGGAGAAAAATGGCAATGGTGGAGGCTTGTGTTTGAGGTAGACTGAGCTGCGTGGTGGTGGTGTTGGTCCGGTTATTGGAGGCTGCTACACGGCCAAGCTTGGCACACTTCAAGGGTACATCCTAATTTCTCACTAATTACAGCTTATTGTGTATGCTTACAAGCGCAGTTGAATGTGGTATGTTAGCTATAAAAATATTGTCACGGAGGATTAGAAGTATATTTATAGGTTGTATTGTGTCGTGGTGCTTAGTATCTAACAATTGACGGGTTTTTTAGGTCGGCAAATATGTCAGATTTAGTAAAGTTCTGGTTTTACTATGGTAATGGTGTTGTCAAAATAAATCATCAGGGAGTTGATCTGAGTGAGTTTCACTGGATTGATATAGAGTTGTCAGCCCCTGAAACATGGACATTTAGTCAGTTGAAGGAATGACTGTCTGGTTCTTTAGAGCTTCCTCAGACACATATCGTTGGTGTGCATGCATTGTGTTCAAAGTCTAGAACAAACCCTTCGTTTTATTTGAGACCGGTAGAAGATGACTCTAAATTGTTATGTTGGTTGAAAGCTTGTGAAACCAAGAGAGTTAACCCCGTGGCATTAGTGCTTCACGTGACTGGGGGTGGTTATGATCATGGCCAGAGCATTCAAGCCCAAGATGAAGGTGGTGGTTATGATCATGGCTAGAGCAGTCAAGCACAAGCTGGAGGTGGTGGTTTCACTCCTGGTTAGAGCAGTAGTGCACACACTGGAGGTGGTGGTTATGATACTGGTCATAGCAGTTATGCACACTCTGTAGGTGTTGGGTTTGAATCAGGGGAGAGTAGTCAGGCAACAAGATAAGATATTTTTAGTGGACAGGAAGATGAGGACGAGATATACGAAGGTATTTTGGAAAATCAGATGGAAGCGGAAGATTCAGATGGCGAAAGTGATACCGCTAATGAGTCTGATGAAGAAGAGGAGGCACCAATCCCTACATCATGGACTAATGACTTCGCAACAATAATAAATATGAATGGTGGGCACGATTCTACCTGGAGGTATCACGAGAACAACATCGCCAAGGATGCCATGTATCCTAGAAAGAGACATCTGTAGGAAGCAGTCATTGTGTGGGAAATGGCCACACAACGGGTCTTCAAAACCAAGGCATCATCTAAAAAATATCTGACAATGGTTTGCACGAAAGACGGTTGTCCCGCAAGGGTTCATGGCTACCACCCTTTGTATGACACCAACTGGAAGGTGAGCGACGTAGAGTTGCACACATGTCTGCTTCCCAGTGCTCGACTGTTGTACATAGAGATAGTGAAGAGCAAAACGATGGAGGTGAATGCTATCAACAATAAAGTTGATGTCAGATTTCGTTGAAAGATTTCTTATGGCAAGGCTTGGAGGAATAAGCAAAGGGCACTGGAGGAAAATTTTGGTTCGTTCCTGGACGGATACAACTGTGTTATTCGGATGCTCCAGACACTGCAGACTATGAATCCAGGCACCTACGTTGACATACAACACTTTACTTTGCCACATTAACCGAATTTGAGGGTGTTGCATCGATGTTCTTCTTGTTTGCTATATGCATAGAAGCTTTCAATAACTGTTGACCAGTGATATGTGTAGATGGGACATTTATCAAAAGCAAGTACAGGGTTCAGATCCTATCGCCATTGGTCAAGATAGGAACAATCAAATCGTTCCACACGCATTTTATTTTGTGGAGAGCAAGAACACCGAGAACTGGGTATGGTTCTTCAGGCAGCCGAAGATAGTTGTTGTTAAGGACAAGCCGAATATGTGCATCCTTCATGATAGGCATCTGGGTATACTTAGCGCGATAAAGAAGATGATGTAGCCTGCTCTTGAAGAACTAACATCATGGAAGGACATGTAGAGCCATTGGTGCATGCGGCATCTGGGAGCCAATTTTTACTCACGGTTCAGGAACAAAGCTCTTATGAACCTATTCAAGAAACTCTACAAGCAGAACCAAGAGTGCAAGTATATCAAAGTGCGCCGCTATCCTGGTGAGTTCACTAAAAAACATGTTAGATCGAGGAAAGTGGCACGAGCAGTAGCTGTTTAGCTCATGCACAAGCAGTAGCTGCACAGATAATAACAAGATCAGCACCAGTGGAGGAAGAACCCATTGCTCTGTGTGACCTTCCAGGATTTGACCAACCCGGTACCAGGAGAAGGCCTGGGAGACAAATAAAAAAATTCAGGAATTGATATAGCACGAGCCTCTGGATAGGTGGTCTTTGTTGCACGACACTCATGGAGCTAGGTATGGCATCATGACTACAAATCTCGCTGAAACATATAACTTCGTCCTAAGAGGAAGCAGTGATTTTCTACTTACATCCATTGTGGAGTGTATTTTCACCGGAACTTTGAAATATTTCAGAGAAAGATGCCAGATGGCTCATATGCATATCATTAACAACCCATACACAAGGTACTATGACGTACATGAATGAAAGTTGGAAAAATCTAGGCGTATGATTGTCATCACCACGGTAATCAAGAAAGGAGGTTTGAGGTGCGCTTACCTTCCAATAGGATCGGAACTTGAGAGGAGGTAAAGACACAGGCGATGAAGATAGGTAATGAATAATGGCCAACGTGTGAGTACACTTGCAACAAACTAAAGTTACTTCACATGCCTTTCTCCCATGTACTTGATGCGTGCGGCCAGCTAGGAATGGATGCAATCTCGTTTGTGTCTCCCTATTTTCTTAAGGAGTCGGTGATCAATACATGAACTGGTGAGATGATGGGATTTCACGGAGTGGGCAATTTTAACAAATTAAACCTAGGTGAAAGGCTATACATCCCTGATCTAGGACTAATGCGGATAGGGAGAGGCAGACGCTAGTGTGTCCACATCTGTAATGATATGGATGAATCTGGAGCCAGAGGCCCTACCTGGCAATGTTTCCTCTGTAATCGCTTTGGTCATAGGGATACCAATTGTGACATCTTTGGGACAGGAGGAGCGGCTCCCCATGGAAGGGTCTCCTGAGGAAGGAGATGCAAATGAAGAAACCAGATCTTAAATCTGTAACATTTGTGTAACTATGTCTTAAATCTAGAACATGTGTGGAACTATGTCTTAAATCTATAACATTTGTGGAACTATGTCTTAAATATGTACATTTGTGGAACTATGTCTTAAATTTGTAATATGTGTAGAACTATGACTTAAATCTGTAACATTTGTGGAACTAAGTTTCAAAATTGTGATATGTATGGCACTATGTCTAAAATATGTAATATGTGTCTAATATTTGTCTAACTATGTTATAAATTCTTGATGTGTGAGATGATGGGTACATGATCTCTTCTTAATGCTAACATTGATGAAAGCATCATTATGTGATATTGGATGCCAGCACGGGATCCCTACCCCTTCTTAACACTCACACTCCTCAAGTGAATTGGATGATACACCCTAGTTAGGTTCAGAGGTATATGTTATATTTATTTATTCTTGGATTTTATATATTTATAAGATAGACTAACTGAATTGGTATGCTTTCTTGCCATGCAGGTTGAAGTGGGCTAGCCTTGTACCTTTCGCATGTCTGGTTGAGGCCACACGTGTGCAATTGGTAGATGACTTTCCGCATGGCTTTTAGACTACTCGATTTAGCTACGACCACTGTTTTCTCACCTACTTAGTGGATCGATGGAGGCCTTAGACACACACGTTCCACTTTTGCTGGGGAGATACGGCTCCTACTTCAGGATGTGCCATACTTGTTGGGACTACTATTGGCTAGCGAGCCAATAGGACCGTTGGAGGCACCAGCAAATTGGGCCTAGGTCATGGCATAGTGTTTCTAAGGCATCCGTGAGGGAGTTGTGCCCTTTGCGTACGACAACCATGGCCCAACATTTAATTGGTTGCTCAACCTTCAGGTTAGTTTTGTTTATTGTATCATAATCTGTACCTACCATTGATCCTATCGCACGCTGAAAATGTTCTATTACCAATACAGATCTAGGATTTTGGGTACCCAAATGGTCAGATGACTGAGCCAGAGATCACACAAAGCCTGGATGCATACATATTGTGGCTTCTCAGGAAGGTGATGTTCACTGAGAACCTTGTCACAACCATTAGCACGTGCTATATCTACATTGCTAGGGAGAATGCTGATGCAACGTGCCGAGACAACATCACACAGAGGAGCTAGGGTTCTGATGTTTTAGTGGCTACGTACAGAGGTATGTGCAATGCTTGCCAGGTCACCGCATTTTACGTGGAAGGGAACTAACAGGAGCATGGCGCAATGGCTGAACCAGGTTCAAACTTATGTTATGGAGTGGGAGACTACGACGGATGAAATGTGGCAAGAGGATGCCCCGTTTGATGTGGAGCTATTCAACGCATACTTATAGAGGTACGTGACCATGACACGACTGCGGCCCATCTATCATGCACACGAGGAGGAGACGTACCCGATATAGTCGACTTTCTAGTCCAGAGAGTATGCGGTAACTACTCCATCCTTTCCTAATCAATGTGTTTTCCTGAAAGCTTAATTATCTTCGATACAAAATGCAGGCGATGGTGACATGTCAGTTAGAGGCTGAAGTGGATCAGTACGAACGATCGCTTTTGTCTGCACCTCTTATAGGACGTCAACTGCAGCATCAGTTCTTTTTCTGGCGCATTGAGGAAAAGCTACGAGGTATCTACACGGCTATCACGTACACCGAAGTTTCAGACGTTGCTCACCACCGAGCAGCACAGCGCCCCCTCATCCCTCTACGCAGTAGGCCCCCCGCGTCGCTCTACGGGCTAGCAGCCCTCGCGTACACAAGTACCCCTGCCACGTCGACACGAGCCTCGTCAACGTTGGGCACAACAAGCGAAGCCTAGAGCACCACCTCCAGATCAGGCTAGAGGTTCAGCGTGGCAGCAGCAGTAGGATTCTTTCGACCAGTGGTAGTAGCATCACACTCTGTTGATGAACTTTGGCTATCAACCACAATCCTACGCAGAGGGTAAGAATTTTCCTATCTATTTTGTTCCATATAGTATTGAATCCCTCATTACTTAATTTTTTTAGTGTAGGAACCCACAGATATTCGAGCATGTCCTTAGGCTCGTGGGCGACTGAGGAGGAAGACGTTCAGCAGACACAACAGAATCATGCTGACTGGTTCGGTATGTAACAGACTCCACCGCCGTGGCCTATACAGGATACACAGTACCACGATGATAGGTCACGGCTTCACCCTTGTAACGTGGGGGCACCCCATAGGTTTGGCAGGAGTACACCGCCCTCTCCGCCACCTCGCCATGGCCGATGGCAGTGATACCTCTATGTATGAGACATGTATCTATCTACGTATGAGACATATATCTATCTATGTATGAGACATCTATTTATCTATGTATGTGAGAGATGAATTACTGTTATTATTTGATGTCGTGCAAGAGACCATTAAGATACAACAACAACCTGACTTAAAGTAAAACAACCTACATATGATCTTGCTAATAAACAACTACAACAAAGAATTAAGATACAACCATGACTTGAATTAAACACAGATAACCGAATTACTGTGATGTCTCGCCCTTCCCCTTGCTAGTAAACGATGAAGCGCCCTTGTCCTTCTTTTCTCTTGCCTTCTCTACTCTTGCCTTCTCCCAGGGAGCTCTTGCCTTCTTGCTGCTCGGCAGCATGAAGATATCATCTTCATCTTCTTACTCGTCATTGCTCTTTATATCCACATCCAAATGTTATATTCCCAATACCCCATTGGCTTGGTGGTCCGAAGCTTTAATGCTTCCCACAATGCATTCAGCCTGAGAAGTTCTGTGTGAATTTCCTCATGAGCCCTCTTAGGGAGGCAACTAGACCTAAATAATCTCTCAGCTAGCTCATTAAGGAGGATGACACTACTAATGAGGTCCTCCCATGTAACTAGAGTGTGGTCTATCCTAAACTCTCTGGCCAAACACAAAAGCTTCCCGGACATCCACTTTTGAAACCTAAGATCGGAAGGAAAACTCTTGTGTGGTGATAGAAGTAAGTGAGGAAGGGGTTTTATAGAATGGAAAGAGAAAAAATGGCGGGAAGAAGTTGTTGGGAGAATCTGGCAGGAGCTCACTAGCGGGAACTAATTGGCAGGAATAATTTGGTGGGAACTCATTTGCCGGGAGAATTTGTCGGGAAAAACTTGGAGGGCACTCATCACCAGGAAGAAAAAGGGCGGGAAGACTTTGGTAACACCACTTTTTATCACATAACCTGAAATTAAGATACATCGCAACACACGTGCTGAAATTAAGATATACCACGACACTAAAACTAAAGAATAAGATACATCGCTTCTGGGACATATATCTAATTGTCCTGAGTCCAGCGGGGGTATTTTCTAGTCTTATCCCCACGTTCTTATGTTGTCCGCACCTCAAAAACCCTTTCTATTAATCTCTGCCTTTTGGTCGCACGAGCCTCCTTGCGCACCACTTCCATGTGCTCCTCTTCCTCCTGTTAATCTCACGGTTTCGAGCTTTGTTCCACTCTTAATTCTTTTAATTCTCTCTCTCGATCCTTATTCTCCCGCACAGTAATCCTTTCAGCATGTTCCTCAACATGAAAGCTAGCCCATGCATGCCAACTCCTATATCCAATCTCCTGTCGGGCCCAAGCTGGTTGCTCTGTGCCAATCCAATGGTACCACTTGCAGACAAGCGGAGGCGACTGCAACCACATTAATGGCATGAATAAAATAATAGACGTAAAATAGGCATATTCATCATGCTTTCAGAACATATAGGAGGCCTCTAGAATGAAGAACTAGCTTGTCGGGGTGAGCTTTGGTCATAGTTGGCACACGTGAAAAACTTCATGCCCATCTTATCAGAGAAATCCTCGCTCTCCTTCACCTTGGCAAGATAGCCACACCAACACCGCTCCTCTCTCACCCACGGTGGCAACCTTGCATCTTTCATCTTCCTAGGGCTGTAGTTAGGGTCCAAAAAAGGCACACTCATGGTGGAATCAAGGGGGAGAGAAAGAGGAGGAATGGATGAGTTGGTGAATGAAAACATATTGGTGCCAGGATTTTTATAGAAGAACTCAGAAGAATTGGTGGGAGAAAATGACGGGAACCGGTGGTGGGAGGAAAAGGCGGGAGAAATTGGTAGGCGAAAATGGCGAGAACTGGTGGCAGGAGAAATTGGCGAGAGAGAAGAGGGCGGGAGGTTAGGCCAAACTATTTTAGGTTTCAACGCAATTAGATAAGCTTAAACACGCGTGTAACAGCGAGCGTGCATGACCAATGCAGGCATCGGCGGGAGCAGTAGCTTATTTGCACAAGGAGTGCCGACAGGTCTAAGTCAGCCCGTGTTGTGCTGATGGGTACTTGTTGGCCCACGTTGTGTCGACAGGTGCTCTGCCATGATGTAGCCTGCACCCAGATGGCCTATCGACCTGCGTTGTGCCGACATCCTCCATTCGGCTCCGGCTGTGCCGACGACGTGCTAGATCCTGAAATTGCTAAATTTGTGTATTATTTTTGGAACTGAATAAAAAATGTATTATTTAAAGAAATTAGCTTGAGTTGAGGCACTAGTAGGAAGTAGGAAACCTGCTATGAGCATTCGATCTCGAACATCCCTATGGGGCAAAAACCTACTAGTATGCTCTTATCCGTGTTTGATCTGGCATGAAGTCCTTGATGGACCGGGGCGCCCCAATCTCACTCCAATGGTGCATGATGTCCTGGAAGATTGGTGGGTGGATCTCTCAGAGCTGGCCTCCAAAGCCCACAATCAAAGTGCGCTCAATTGTTCTGCTGGTCTTCTGCTTGATCTGGTTGGAGCGTAATACCATGACCTTTAGAGGTAAACCAAAGCCGATGGCTAGGGTTTTAGAGGACATAGTCAGCAAGGCTGAGAGGTGGAAGCTTGTTGTTTTTTTGTGATATTATCTCCCTACTTTATTTTTCCTTAGGGCCCAATGTTGTGGACTTTGTAATGTTGTGTTCTCCTCCTATCTATCAATGAAAAAGGCATGCTCCTTGCGCGTTCTTGAAAAAAATACAGACCAACAGAAAAGGAAACAGTTCCGGGAAACGACACAAAAGGCAAAACCACTACAAACAGTTCCTTCTGATATATTTTTCAAAAAGTTATGGCCTTTCAAACACAAGCATATATTCTGAAAATAATAAAACAAATTTCATTTATAAAACCTTTTGGAAAATATTAAAACCCTAACTAGTCTTATTCCTTCTTTCTCACTGGATCGGTGGTGGTGGGGCTCTAGCGAGCTTCCCAACGGCGCTCCAGCAAGATAGGGAGGATAGGAAAGGGACAAGTGGCTCGGAGAGATTCTAGGGCTGGGTCAGATGTGGTGATGGGGTGCTCGAAAGGTGGAGATCAAAGAGCACGGTGGCATCCTGTAGTCGAGGATGACCCCGATGTCTTCATACACCACTAAGCCCGGCGAGAGTGGCTATGACCTAGTGGGGTTCTAGGGAGTGTGGTGGTTGGGTTGATTTGGGGAATTGGGGCTAGGGAGGGAGAATCACTTGGACACCATGTAAGAGGGTTCGATCTCATCGACGGTGAGGTGGTGCTCGCCTCGACCAGATATTGGGTTGGAGGATGATTGGGAGGGAGAGAGGGGAGGTGCAGGGGTGGGCTGGCACTAGGGGCTGCATAAATAGGCGGGAGAGGGGGTGCTAAGCGTGGCCGACATAGATGGGCATGTTGACGCGGCCACGGATAAGTCCGGCGATAGTGGCGATGGCGTGGCGGCTGGAGAGCATGCGAGGGAGGGTGGATGGCAGAGCCGAGCAGCGTTAGTGGCGTTGTTGTGCCCTGACGGGTCGTTGTCACGGCGATGCAAGCGGTGGGGACATGTGGTGCCAGGGGCAATGCAGGGATGATCAGTGAGCAAGCTGAGCCAGAAGGGGGGCGAGGGGCGCGATGGAGGATGGTCGGTGATGACCACAGTTGGGTGGCTGGTAGTTAACTGAACTTTGACACTTGGTGACATAAATTCAGAGAAGGAATGTGGGGGATGTGGTGATCAGAAAGGATTGAGGTTTCATTTCCTGGATGTGGAACTCAGAGAGGTACACTTTTGATGCTTGGATATTTTCAAGATTCCCAACTTGCTGCATATAGAAATTTGAAAATTCAAAACATCATGAATGAAAACATCTAACAATGGTTGGGTTTTAGGGATCCAAAAGAGATGGGGTTTCTTTTGTTGGATGGAGCGAGCAATGGCCTCCAACCTTCATGTTCAATGTTTTGCAAAAGCCCAAACTTTGTCTATGTAGAAATTCGAAAATATCAAATCTTCTAAAATTCAAATTTGAAAATTGAGCAAGCAAATGTGAAGTTTTTGAACCCATCTTTTTATATGTTGTTGGAATGGACCTAGAGCATCCATTTTGGGTAGTGGCAAATTTTAGAAAAAAAATTTGGATAGCTTTTATATTTAAAAAGGATTTTGGACATAAACTTCACTAGGGTATTAGGGACTTTCGTACATGGTACCTAGAAAATATTTTTGCATATTTGAGCTAATTATGCCCTATAGATCATCCCCTATTTTTGTTGGATTTTTCAAAAGCATGTAGATGGTACTTCTTTTGGAAAGCTTGGGGTTTTTTCTTTTATAAGGAAAAGGGAAATATAAAAGGTAGATTTTCTTTTGGGAAAATAATCTTGGGTAAAACTAGCCTGCATTTGTCAAGTCTAATGTTCAATTTCAAGTTTCAACTTGGGCCATGGCTTGAGAACTTGAGAAGTGGCAAAGCAAATGGGAAAACTCCAAATAGAGGCCAAAATATTTAGGGTTTTAGGGAAAAGTTAAGAAGGCAAAAAATTGGGTTGTTACAAGCTTTATTATGTGTCAGGATCTATATCTACATATATTTATACCTAATATGTATGACACTTCACCCAATTTTTTTATCGAAAAGCTTTTCTAGCGCATAACCAAGATTATATGTGAGGAGAGAGACAACAGATTATACCCTCAAACTAGCATAACCTTTGTCAATGACTAGGTTGATGTAGACATGAGTTGATCCCTGCAAATAGACTTGTATGGTAGCAAGGAGATGTGTTATCCCTCGAACTTCTCCCTCGATCAAGTGTCAGTAGTGCAACACCTCCATGGTATCAACATGTAAATATCTGACAGTGCTTCCATGATCATCAACTAGATTAGATCTAGCTAGAGAGTAGAGAACCACATCGATGATGAAGTAGATCTCCATGTCGATCTCCCAGCATCGTCGGTACATCGTCATCGCGAGGAGAAGGAGGCGATAGCGCGACATCTATGGGTGGTGTCGTCGGCATGATGACGGTGGCTTGGGGTGGCGAGCAACCTAGGGTTAGGCTTGGCCGCCCTGCCTCTCTTCTTTATATAGGGGGCAAGTCGGTCCCTTTTCCTATCCACCAAGCCATCGGGAGGTAGGGCTAGGGTTAACCTATGATGACCTGATAGCAAATTACACGTAGGGGAGCCGACAACATGTGTCAGCATCTGGGACGACTGGTGTTTGATGACTGCAAGTGCACAGATCGTTTGTAGCTAGTTTCGAAATAAAAATATTGATCCCACATGGAGCAGTAGGCGAAAGACTAAAATGCTTTTAATTAAATCTAAACGAAATACTTAAGGAATAAATTTAAGATGCAAGAAAAGTAGAGTTGTTTTGGGTTTTTGATTGAACGAAGCAATTTAAAGTTAAGTAAAACTTAATGAAGAAAGTAAGAATTGCGTATGTAAAAGAACTTGGAACTGCAATAGGAAAGAGGCATTCTCAGGGAGTGGTGGATACACCACTAGCAATTTAGACTAACCATTCAAGATTATTATAACGAATATTTTCATGATATGTATGGTTGTCGGAGGAGCTCCATATATGGATAAATAGGTAGCAACCACTGCTCACATCATCCTTCATAACCACAGGTGACAAATAAACGATATCAATTGTATTATCCCGCTATTAAGTGATTTCTCCCATGGCATGGACATGGCTTTATGAGTTCTCCTTGATTCCCCAAGTTAGTACGTAAAGAATGACAACAACTTTATAGTCACAGTAAGTGTTATCATACTTCCGTCCACCAACAAGTAATCCCCTTCATCAAGTCCCCATAAGAGGCAAATATTAAGGAGGTGCACAACTCCCAACATCAAGATAAAGACAATTAACTTATACACATAATGATATATAACATAATAATCTCTATCTTATATCAATCATATGCTAGGGTTTCTCCATCTCCCCAAGAACTAATGATCTACTCAGACATGGAGGCAATCAACATCATAGCAATGGTAATAGAATCAATTGCAAATGAATAGTTCTTGTATAAATCCACAACGAGTACGGAAATTACAACAAGATCTATATGGGTGAAGATGGGATGGATGGAGATGATGGTGGTGCCGCGGTTGATGAAGATGAAGATTGATGCTTTGGCCTCCCAGATCTACGTATGGCGAAGATGGATCCCATGGGAAAGTTCCCCCTCCAGATTCCTTCCGGAGGTGAGGTATTCGGTGATTTCAGGGTGTTCGGTATGTCGTCTCCCCGATCCAGTTGCATGGGGTGAAACTATTTGAGGAGGCGGTGGCGGCTCCAACTATACGACCACAACTATACGGACAAAAAAGTATTCCGGTCATATAGTTGGTCGTTAAACTCTTTGGAGGCCTTGGTCGCTTCAGGTTTTCTTCTGGTGTTATTGATATTTCCCAAATAAGAGATTTATGTTGTTTTTTACTCCTTTTCTCCCTAGTACGGCTGCTCCAAGAATTGTGTCCATTGGATCCATCATCTGTCCTGATCCTGGTGAAAACAGACATAAAATATGCGCGCAAACACCGTAAAATACCAAGATCCTACATCTACAATGCAAAATAATAATATAAAACATGATGAAAATATGCACTCATCAATTTCCCCAAGCTTAGACTCTTGATTATCTCGAGCAAGTTTGGCTTAATGGATGTGATCCTCATATTCATGAAGCTGAGTCGATAAAATAAATGAGGCAGTTGCAACATGTGTTTATCATATATGATACATAAGAATAAGTTCATGAATAGTACCTTACTCGAACCATCCGAGTAATATTAGAAGGCTTCCACACCTTAGTGATCAATAGTTCACAAAAGATGAATCTAAACATGATGTAAAAGTATTCGGTTCAACCAAATGAGTTGGCGAGGTAGTCCCAAGTGTTTTAGGATTAACATATTAACTTGGGATTCAAAATCTCAAAACGCTTCTTTGTCATACCACAATATAGTGGTGTATGCCTATTTGCTCTTTGCACATTCGCTCTTTTTCTTCTTCTTCTTCTTTTTTATATATATGCTCACACTTTTGTTTAAGTGTTGTGCAAAGAAGCTAGCCATACATTCCACTTCATGTAGGAATCCAAAGTTTAACGATCTCAATTATCAAATTATAATTGTATATGAAGCATCTTTATGACTTGAAGATTCTACATTTACTTGTCCTCACTCTATTTTGATAGTACTTTTAATTTTCTTTTGTTCAAGATTTCTTTTTCAATTTGACTAATCATATTATTTTTAATTTTGTAAATCAAACCATGAACTTACAACATATCGATTAAATTATCTTTATTTGTTCCATTAATAACAATGGTGTGGAATACTCCTATTGATATCATCAAGTGCAAGTAAAATTATACTCAAGCCATTCATATATCCAATAGGACAAACACAAACTCAATATTGCTCCATATATGATAATAAACTCGGAATTTATAAAAGGGATTGACTATTCCTGAGGGGAATTCAAATGATGCAAACTTTATTTCTAAACTCGAACTAATGCAAAACTAAGATAGTAATATAAAATTTATAAGATAGAGTACAAGGTTTTAAAGATCTCCCCAAGCTTGGAATCAAGCCAGGCGGGATCAAATAACTCCTTGTTGGTACCTATTTCTCCTCCTGGGTAGGAAGAGTATTGCCCTCTTCTTTTGTGTTGCCATCTTTAACTATGCTTGCAAAGCGGATGCTGAGCGCGGCCACGTCGTATTGAAGCTTCAACATTTTCTTCTTGAGGAATTTCTTCTCATCTGTCAACTCAAAAATAGTTTTAATCAAGAAACCAACTCTACCACTGATGTCATCGACCTTTTTCTCAAGGTCTTTGCTCATAATCCAGTAGGAGTCAATCCCTTCTCCAATTGTTTCAACACATGCCTTCAAAGATTTTTCCAACTCATATATCTTATCATGAATCTCGTCTTGCCGCACCTTCTTAGTTTTAAGAGGTGATGGACCAAGAGGAGGTTTATAATAGGATCATATGATGTAGAGATAGGGATTAGGGTGATACTCATCCTTACTCTTTCCTCGCTCAGATTGCCCCATCATATCCATCCTTTGCGGGAACATATCCTCCCACATTGGGAGAGGCTTGATCTTCGGGTTGGACGATGATGATCATTTTGGTTCTACTTCTTCGATCATCTTCACGGGTTTCTCTTCTTTATTCCTCCAGATCTTGTTGACTTGGAAGGGCTGCGTGGCTTCGCTGCACGGATGTTGTTAGAGGGTCTTGTATAGGGATGGCGAGGATTTTTTGAGGCTGGAGGCTAGAGCTATTCGAAAACTTAATGAAAATAGTTAGATGCGATTGGCTTTAAAAGGGGAGGTCGAAAACCCTAGCCGCCTTTCATAACGAGCAACTATACGGGAGCGTCCCGTATAGGTCCCACCATATAGTTACGAACTGATTATAGAATTTCTTCTACGGTGGAAACAACTATACGGCCGGAACTATACGAGCGGGAATTTTTACTCCCGCTGTATAGTTGGTCGTTAAACCGTCTGTACTTCGAATAATTTTTTTGGAGATGGTTTGATATCTATACGACCACAACTATACGGGTGGAATTTTTACTCCCGTCATATAGTTGGTCGTTAAACTATTAGTGTCCAGAAAGGAGCTTTTGTCAAAGGCATCGATATCTATACGAGGCCAACTATACGGACGGAATTTTTATTCCTGTCATATAGTTGGTCGTTAAACTATTAGTACCTTTTGTGGACGAAAGGGGTGATGTCGAAACATCTATACGACCGCAACTATACTGCCGGATTTTTTATTTCCGTCGTATAGTTGGTTTTTAAACCTTCTGGATCCACCAAAAATTACCTGCTTCCCCGAGAATTCTTTATTTATCTGAAACTTAACGAAATATCAAGTTTTGACAGAAAAATGACAACTTAATTTTTCGACCAATATTGGCATCATCAATCTTCCTTTTTCTTCACTAGAACTTCAAATGTTCCTTATTTAACACAACCTCAATTAAAACTTAAATAAAATTAAAAACTTACTCAAACCTTTACTTCGCATGGGTTGCCTCTCATGAAGCGCTCTTTTATGGTTAATAGCTTGACCGTAGTGTTGCTCATTTCGTCTCAAGTCCATTTTTATTGCAGTTGTCATTCCTTGTATATCTTTTCTTAATCACCTCTTCTAGGGTGATCACTTGTATGGTGACTGCACTTATATCTTCTTTTACTCGATAATGCTTCAAGCGTTGTCCATTTACCACCCATGAAAGAGAGGGTGTTTTTCCTTGGAGCTTCACTGATCCCGATGAATAAGCTTCTTCAACTATATAAGGGCCTTCACACTTTGATCTGAGCTTTCCTGAAAACAACTTAAGTTGAGAATTATGGAGCAACACTTTGTCTCCACTTTTAAAGGTCTTATTTTCTATTTTTCTATCATGCCATGTTTTCACTTTTTCTTTAAACAAGCTAGCATTCTCATAAGCCTTACCACTAAACTCATCTAAAGCATGAATATCTAATAAATGTTTTTCTCCTACTGCTTTAAGATCATAGTTTAGGTTCTTAATCACCCAGAAAGCTTTGTGTTCCAATTCTAAAGGTAAATGGCATGCCTTACTGTATACCATCTTATAAGGTGTCATACCCATTGGATTTTTAAACGCAGTACGGTATGCCCATAAAGTGTCATTTAACTTGTATGGCTAATCTTTTCTTGATTTGTCCACCATCATCTCAAGTATGGTCTTTAATTCTCTATTTGAGAGTTCCACTTGACCACTGGTTTGAGGATGATATGGTGAAGCAACACGGTGAGTTACTCCATATTTGCTGAGGATTTTCCTGAAAGTTCCTTTCATAAAATGAGAACCACCATCAGTGATTAAAAATCTAGAAACTCCAAACCTGGGGAATATAACATCCTTGATCATCTTCACTGAGGCAGCTGCATCTGCATGGCTTGTTGTAATAGCTTCAACCCATTTAGTAACATAATCGACAACAACAAGAATATGAGTGTGACCATTTGATTCTATAAAAGGTTCCATGTAATCCATTCCCCATACATCAAAGGTTTTGATTATAATACTATAATTTGTTGCCATTTCTTGTCTCCTACCTATATTACCTCTTCTTAGGCAAGCATCACAGTGTTCTACATACCTATGTGCGTCCTTGAGCAAGGTGGGCCAATAGAATCCGGATTGAAGTACCTTTGTTGCAGTTCGCTTGTCTGCGTGATGTCCTCCATACGGGCTGTCATGACAAGCTTGCAAAATTGCATTCATTTCATGGTTAGGAACACACTTCTGGATCATTCTATCAGGTCCATGACGATATAGATACGGATCATCCCAAAAGTAATATTTAAGATCATTAAAGAATTTCATCCTTTGATTTCTTATCATTCCAGGAGGTATAAATTTTACTGCGAGATAATTAGCATAATCCGCATACCAAGGATCAGCAATTTCAACACTTGCTATATTCTCTCAGAAATGACTCATTTATAGGTACGGGGTCAGTAATTATTCCCTCCATCCTAGAGAGATGATCTGCTACCGGATTATCCTTACCCCTCCTATCTACTATTTGCAGATCATATTCTTGTAGTAATAGAACCCACCTAATCAATTAGGGGTTCGCATCCTTTTTCACAAGGAGGTTACGCAAAGCTTGGTGATCCATATGAACTATTACCTTAGAATTAATGATGTAAGATCTGAATTTGTCGCAAGGAAAAATTATAGTTAGGAACTCTTTTTCTGTAGTAGCATAATTTTTCTGAATTTTATTAAGAGGTCTACTAGCGTAATAAATAACATGTAAATTCTTTCTGTCTTGCTGTCCTAACACAGCCCCTAAAGCATAGTCACTAGCATCACACATGATTTCGAAAGGTTCATCCCATTTTGGATATTGCATGATGGGTGTTGAAACTAATTTGTTTTTAAGGTTCTCAAAAGCTGCAATGCAATTATGGTCTAAGTAGAAGGGAGTTTTTTTCTCAAGAAGGTTGGTGAGAGACATAGCTATTTTAGCAAAATGTTTTATAAAACGCTTATAAAAACCTGCATGTCCCAGAAACATTTTTAAGTTTTTTATTTCCTGAGGTATTGGAAGATTTTCTATAGCATTTATATTGGTTTTATCTATTTCTATCCCCTTCTCCGAAACCTTATGCCCAAAAACTTTACCTTCTCTCTCCATAAAATGGCATTGTTCCCAATTCAAAACCAAATTTGATTGCCTGCACCTCTGCAAAACTTTGGTTAGATTGTAGAGGCAATTATCAAAGGTTGTTTCACAAACAACAAAATCATTTGTTAGAACTTCCATAGTTATCTCAACAAAATCATCAAAGAGTTTTAAAACACATTCTTGAAAAGTCGCTGCTGCGTTACATAAGCCAAACAAAATTAATCTATAAGCATATGTGCCATAAGGGCAAGTGAAAGTTGTTTTCTCTTGATCTTCCAGTTGTATGGCAATTTGAGAATATCCAAAATAACCTTCAAGAAAACATAAAGAAGAATTATTGCTAAGTCTTTCTAAAATTTTATTCATAAATGGTATTGGTTTATGATTTTTCTATGTCTCGTGGTTTAGTTTCCTAAAATTAATGCACATACGATATCCAATAATAGGTCTTACAGGAACTATCTCACCATCCTCATTCATAGCAGCATCAAGACCACCTTGTCTTGGTATGCAATGAGCTGTGCTAACCCACTTACTGTCACAAATATGATATATTGTGCCTGCATCTAATAAGGATATAACCTCTTTTCTTACTACTTCTTTCATGTTCGGATTAAGCCATCTTTGTGTATCAACTACAGGTTCAGCATCATCAAGCATGGTAATCTTATATGTTATAGTAGATGGATCTATTCCTTTAATATCACTTAGAGTATATCCAAAGGCTTCACGATGCTTAATCAAGACCGAAATGATTTTATTTGTTTCATTTTCTGATAGATTTTTGCTAATAATAACAGGACATTTATTTTCATTATCTAAAAACTCATACCTCATATCATCTGGAAGTTATTTCAATTCAATTGGCGGAGGTTCTTCATCTCCTTTTCTTACCAGTTCTTCATAGTCATGTGGATTTTGTGCTTCCGGAACTAAATCAAGGTAATCATCCATGTCTTCTCTCTCCTCATCATCTGGTGCTTCCTCCCAATTAATTAGGCTCCTCTCTAATTCATCTTGTGGAGTACTGAAATGAATTGCAGCTAGCTCGGCAATTGTTTTCTCTTCCTTGATATCTTCCACTTCATATGGCCTCTTCTTTAGTTTGGCAAAGTGGAAAGTCATTTCCTCTTCTCCAAACATTAGTGAAATAGTCTCCTTCTTATTACCAACTCGAGCTTTGGTTATGGAAATAAAAGGCCTGCCTAAAAGAATAGGACAAAAAGAATCTTGAGGCATGTCAACAATGTGAAAATCAAGGGGGTACATGAGTGATCCAATAAATACATAGATGTTTCTGATAACTCCCTCCAGTTTTATATTAGTTCTATTAAAAAATTTAATAGTAGTATCTACCGGTTCCATATCTGGATTATTTAAATTGTAGCGAAGTTCCTCATAAAGTGATGAAGGCATAATATTTATAGTGGAAATTGGCTCGCAAATTCCGTATAAGAAAGTTTCTCCATAATATACAGGAGTCATAGGTTTAGAAGTTTCGTTACCTCGTACATTACCTTCGATGAATTCTGAGGTTTCAAAGTCTAGCATAACCACTTCATTATCCACTGTTCGTGCTTCATAAGATCCTTTAATATAACATTATTTATATTGGTAGCTTCCGGGTATTTTTCTAGTTTCTTTAATCTTCTCTTTATTTGTTCTTCCTCTTTTTGCTTTTTCTTGATATTCTCTTGAATAGGTGCAGAGGAGAATTCTTCCATTAGCGCTCTTGCACGCTTCTTTTCTTCGAGGGGTTTATGGGGTTCCCATTCTGTAGGTACCTGCAAATGCCCTACATAATTCTCAATAATTTTCTTTATTGAGTAAGAATCAATACCAAGGGTTTTAATCATTACACAAGTCCTTTCATCTGCAAGGAAATCATTGACACAAGCATATTCATAAAAACGATTTGTAATGTTCTCGTCATTTTTAAGATTTTCCATTTCCTCCCTCATTTTCATTATTAATTTCCAAGTTTCATCATAGGTATAAGATAGAAAACTACCATTAGAAGCAGTGTCTAAATTCATTCTATTCTCATTATTAAGCCCTCCATAAAAAGTGTGAGTGATTAACCAATCAGGCAAACGATGATGGGGGCAATTATCTAGATAGCTCTTGTACCTTAGATACCCTTCATACAAACCCTCATTAGGATTGTTTTTGAAACTGGTAATAATAACTCTCATCCTTTGAGCTTTGCTTTCTGAGTAATATTTTGATAGGAAATTGGTTGTCAATTCTGTCCAAGTCCTTGGTGCTTCTGCACAAAAAGATATATACCAGTCGTAAACATTATTAGATAGAGTTTGTCTAAACAACTAGGTTTTAACCATATCAAGATCACGGTCGTCGAATATAAAGGAACTGAGAACGTCTTAAAAGAATTGTAAGTGTCCATATGGACTCTCTTCATTGGTTCCTGCAAATTTATTAGAGTGCAGTAGTTCAAATAATAAAGGGTGGATCTCGATTCCATTCGGATTTATGCTTTTATTGACAGTTATAAAAGTGTCCATTGGTGAACCTATTTTCCTTACTGCCTCAAGCTGGATTAAATGTTGAGTGTTGTCCATTGTTGTGGTCCTGCAACTTAAATTAAAAATTAGTATAACAAAAGTAAATAACTAAAAGTAAAGTGACTTATAGCGCTAAGCTCCCCAGTAACTGCGCACAGATCCTTTGTAGCTAGTTTCGAAATAAAGATATCGATCCCACAGGGAGCAGTAGGTGAAAGACTAAAATGCTTTTAATTAAAATTAAATGAAATACTTAAGGAATAAATTTAAGATGCAAGAAAAATAGAGTTGTTTTTGGGTTTTTGATTGAACGAAGCAATTTAAAGTTAAGTAAAACTTAATGCAGAAAGTAAGAATCGTGTATGTAAAAGAACTTGGACCTGCAATAGGGAAAAAGGCGTTCTCGGACAGTGGTAGATACACCACTAGCAATTTAGACTAAGCAGTCAAGATTATTATAACGAATATTCTCATGATATGTATGTTTGTGGGAGGAGCTCCATATATGGACAAATAGACAGCAACCACTACTCACATCATCCTTCATAACCACAACAGACAAATAAACGATATTAATCGTAATATCCCTCTATTAAGGGATTTCTCCCGTGGCATGGACATGGCTTTACGAGTTCTCCTTGATTTCCCAGGTTAGTACGTAAAGAATGAAAACAGTTTTATAGTCACAGTAAGTGCTATCATTCCTCTGTCTACCAACAAGTAATCCCCTTCATCAAGTCCCTATAAGAGGCAAATATTAAAGAGGTGCACAACTCTCAACATCACGATGAAGACAATTAACCCATACACATAATGATGTATAACATAACAATCTCTATCTTATATCAATTATATGATAGGGTTTCTCCATCTCCCCAAGAACTAATGATCTACTCAGATATGAAGGCAATCAACATCATAGCAACGGTAAGGGAATCAATTGAAAATGAATAGTTCTTGTATAAATCCACAACGAGTATGAAAATTACAACAAGATCTAGATGGGTGAAGATGGGATGGATGGAGATGATGGTGGTGCAATGGTTGATGAAGATGAAGATTGATGCCTTGGCCTCCCAGATCTGCGTATGGCGAAGATGGATCCCTTGGGCAAGTTCCCCCTCCAGATTCCTTCCGGAGGTGAGGTTTTCGGCGATTTCTGGGTGTTCTGTATGTCATCTCCTCGATCCAGTTGCACGGGGTGAAACTATTTGAGGAGGCGGTGGCGGCACCAACTATACGACCACAACTATACGGCTGGAAAAAGTATTTTGGTCGTATAGTTGGTCGTTAAACTCTTTGGAGGCCTTGGTCGCTTTGGGTTTTCTTCTGGTGTTATTGATATTTCCTAAATAAACAATTTACGTTGTTTTTAACTCCTTTTCTTCCCAGTACAACTGCTCCAAGAATTTTGTCCATTGGATCCATCATTTGTCCCGATCCTGGTGAAAACAGTCATAAAATATGCACACGAACGCCGTAAAATACCAAGATCCTACATCTATAATGCAAAATAATAATATAAAACATGATGTAAATATGCACTCATTAGTGTTGCGGTATCAATGGGGATGAGTGCCCGTGATCTGTCCTGTAGAGTACATGAGTCAGGCAAACTACGTTAACAAATGTCGATGTCATCATCGTGATGTGATTGATCAATTGTGTGCCAACGAGGGTACCACAATGCTACAACGAGTTGTTACTCAAGCTCTTGTGTGGGAGTGAGTCGAGACAGAAGATATGAGAAGCAGCAGGGAACTCCATCGTGCAAGAGAGAAGGATGGTGGTGACACATGCTTGGGATGGCGGTGGTGCGTGGGTGGAACGATTGCAGGGCTGTGGCGACAATGTGGTTTGGGATGAGGGGGAAATCTGTGGACATTAGAGATGACTAGCACACATGCCCGTGCATTGCAACGGGAACTAAAAAACAACGAATTTTAGTTGAACATAATCCAGGAGCATAGAAAGAAATAGACACATGTCTAAAATTTGGCCTAGCCCATATGCCTTATATAAAAGTAAAGATAAAATATAAAAGAACTGTCCAAGTTAGGTATGTCCCACCCTAACAAAATGATACAAACAGAGAACAAACTTAAGCACTCTTGCAATATGGTGCAAACTTTAGATTTCTTCACTATTTTTAAAAGATAAGTTGTTTGGTCCTAGCAAATTTATGAAATTTACCCTGCACAAATCAGAATTCATGCTCACCTAGAACTGATAGTGTAATCTCTATAACTAACACTGATTAGTTCTCTGCTGGTACCACCACTTATGTGCTTCGCTAACAATGTAGATGTGTGGACTCCTCGCAAGAAAGGAATGCTTTGTGAAATAGCTTCGGACACATCGTGGAGATCCTACATGCAGACCGACAAAACGCCGTCGCAGTGCCAAAGTGTTGTGCAAAGCTTGGTAACACACATAGCCGATAAGCTTCGTTGGTCGGCAAGGACCAGTTATTACAACTAGATTTAGGGGTGCGCCTTGGCGCACGATCCCGTTGAGTTTAAACTAATTTTTATTTTATATAGTGTGTTAATTATCAGGCACAAAAATGAGAGTATATATCTAAGATTTCAAAGAAACTCAAGCATGGGTGAAAAGTGGGAGTATATATCTCAGTTTTCAAAGAATCTAAAGTAGAACGGTTCTAACTTTAAGTTTTATTTAATCTGCAATAAGACAAAATAACATAAATTTGAAGAATTGTTTTATTTTACCAGAGACTATAGTACACTATGCAGTGACAGAGTGCTTGAACTGGAATTAAAAGGAGTAAAAGCAGGGAAATATATTACATTATTTTCAAATAGGCTGTTTCGAAATAACAGTAGTTCAGCAGGTAGCGAAACCTGTTATGAATAATAGGAGAGTTCGTTACCATTTTTACATATAGCCTAAGAAGAAATACGAAATAGAAAGTTCAGTGCCCATAATGAAGTAGGAGAAGTTGTAATCAGTCTGTCATTGGTAGAACCATCTGAATTGAAGCCGTACACATTGCTTGTTCTGTAAACTTCACTCGAGTCATAGGATCCAGAAGACTGGCCATCATGAGAAGCAGCCTTGAGCAAGACAAGTGTTTTAGCGGTAAGAGACGAATAGAAATGGCCTAAATGTCTAGGAGTCCAGCTTGTTGGTTTCCATACAGAACAGCAGGATTTGGAGCTAAGTTGTCCAAGACTATGTTTTTTGATGCGACGTGCATAGTTAGATACATCTTGAATATGGATATCAAGGGCCAGCGTGGATTTTATCAGCGGTGGACTTTCTGATAGCCTCTTCATTTCTGTTGTCCAGTCGGCATCAAAGAAACTCAATAGAAATAATTTGACTTACATCGCCTTTTGCAAGACAAAGTAAAAAAACTACAACTGAATATGCATATGTTTTGAAACAGATTGGAAATAATAGCAAGACTTTACGTGCTGAAAAGTCACTTTCGCATGTTAAGACTAATCATCTACTGCCAAAAAACATAGCAAGATCACCTGAATTTTTTTCTCTCCTAGGTTTTCAGAAGCATTACAGATATCAGAAGAATGTTGGAATCTCATACAAAAGTTCAGAACATACGTCCCAATTGCTGGTGCATCTCATATTCAAGATAGTTTCTGCTAGACAGTTCAATATATCATTGGAAAGGAAGAAAAAGACTAACGAAGTGATACCTTAGCCTTATCTTTCAATTATAGTTGAATCTGTATCCATATTCCATGGAATGATATTGTGCTTTTATGAGAAACGACCATTGAGCTTACAGTAAAATCTCACTTCAACAAATAACTGAATGCTTACTCCATCATGAAACCCTGTAATATATCATTTTATGAGCACTGCCCCTTCTCTCAACAACTATAGAGAATTTTCGTGAGCAAAAACGGGTAAGAAATGAAGTACATACAGGAAAAGCAAGGAATTAAGAAAAATGACCAGAAACTGATGATGTTTTGTCACTATATCATATTGGTACCTGAGAAAAGATGCCGTGCATGAAAAAGATGTCTGGAGCATAATTGGATCGCTTGATTTCTTAATCGTTATCTACAGGAACACAGGAGACAAATTTCTTACCTCATGGACTAAGTAATTAGACATCTAAAATTATAGTTTAAGCATATAAATAGTCTGTGCATACAGAAATATAAAATATATCAGGTCGCGTAGTCAAAAGTGAAAAATCACATGTGATTCTAAATAAAAGAAAAAAAATTACCACTTCAAAATCATATGTCCGAGATCTTGTGCCATTCTGAGTATAAGAATTGGTTATCACATCATCGATATTTTTAGGTGAAAGACAAGCAACAAAGTTAGGGAGACCATCATGTGTAACTGGAGCCCTACTGATTCTAAGTTGGACTCAGCTGCTAGTGCTCCAAAACCTATCCAGACAAAGAATCGGACTTACTCCAGCTGATGGATGAATCAAGATAAACGTTGACGCTTATGTTGAGGTGAACCTAGGTATGTGCTCTATCGCCTGTGCCACCCGTAACCAATCTAGAAAGGTTCTATTGGCTCACAGTACTGTCGGGATTCAGTGCCAGGATGTAAAGCCAGGGTGTGCCTTCTTGGTCTTCAGAGCGTCCATGCTGTTGAAACTGCCTCAATAATCTTGGAGTCCAATAATTCTTGTATCGTTGAAGCAATCAAGCAGAAGAAATAGGGCCTCTCATTTATGTGAAAGCATTAAGATGAGATTAAAAATCCAAGAAAGTTGTCATCATTTGAAGTAGTGAAAATTGGAAAAGAGAGTAACAAAGCTGTCCATATGCGGGCTGCTCTAGCTAGACATTCAGGTCAAGCCCTTTATTTTGGAATCCTTATTTGTAGTTAGCTAGGAGATTATCAAATCTCAATATCTAAATTCTTGGTTTGTACGTCCTCACACCGGATGATCCATGCCCTGAAGAGATACAATTCAAGTGTCGAGGGTCAGTGTAAGTTAACGAAAGTCACACATGCCCAAATTCAGCCCAAGCTCTCGTAAGCAAACTGACATGATAGGCCTGCACATGGAATACCTCCTGCCGTTTCATTGGATCAGAATGAGCACCAACTACAAAATAGTAATAAAACAAGTAGAATACCTCCTGCAAGATTAAGAGAATATTTTTATCAAATAGCAGAAGAAAAAAATAGTTTCACATCCATAAACAAGCAGAATACTTGTTCCATACTCATGAGGTAAGCTTGGAACTGTCAACTAAACGAAGAAATGCCAATGAGGACAAAGAAAAGTAAATACCTTGAGAAGCATCTTTATGCTAGTTACAGATAGTTGTGGCCAAACCACTCTTGGCTTGTCATATTTTGATAATGAACTGAACATCCTGCAGTTAAAATATGTCATAACAAATTACCCGATGAGATAAAAACAAAGGAGGAGGAAATTATTCCATTTCCACACATAAGAGGAACCAATATTTCATTAAAATGCGCTCAAAGAGGATACCAACATTTTTTACAACCTATACATTCAGAAACCAGAACATGAATGGCTTTGTCTCATTAGGAAAATCATAGTATATATTTCTTAAATTTGCTCAAGATTTTAGGCTAAATAATAAGGTACTATATACCATGAAGAAGAACTACTCTAGTCGGTTTTAAGACCATTGTCCCATGACTGCCGCTAGCGACTCCCATCCCTGCTCTTATAACCTGAAATAAAGACCACGAACTACACCCATTTCATTATGAAATTCATTAAACACATGACATTCACAAAGGAGGGCACATAGAGAGGAGGTTGGTTAATTTATATACTACTATTTTTACTGTTACTCACTATGCTCAAACAATTTGTTGAGCTGTCTTCTGCTATATAAAATGCATGTTAGCACAAATGAAAGAGCATATGGGCTGCTTACTTTTGGAGGCTTATATTCGAGGGGGTGAAGTGTAGCAGCCAATGTAGTTGTTCAGTCCATGTCTCCATGATGCCAAACCTCATCTTCAACACTGCCCACTGTTGGAGGGGGTGGAGTCTAGAACCTGCAAAATATTCTGCCTAAGCTTCTTTCTTCTAATGTTTGAGTACAGAGAATGCTGAAATAACTGCTAATCCTGCCTTATAGAGGCTAAATTTGACGAAGACATTTTAAACAACTAAACTGGAGATTCAAGCACCTAAAGAGCTTCTTGATGTATATCTGGTTGCCTCCCAACAAGAAACTTCTTTCTTCTAATGTTTGAGTACAGAGAATGCTGAAACAACTGTTAATCCTGCCTTGTAGAGGCTAAATTTGACCAATACATTTTAAACAACTAAACTGGAGATTTAAGCACCTAAAGAGCTTCTTGATGTACATATGATTGCCTCCCAACAAGAAACATAACCAAATGGTGGAGATCAGCACAAGCAGCAAATATGTTCACCACCCTGAAATCTTCTTACTAACTTTGTCGCTTTGGCCTTGCTGGCATGGTCGGCTAGCTAGTCACTTTTACTGGAATCTACACATACCAGAGCACGGTAATTCATAGAAAAAACCCTCTATATTATATGAATGTCAAGAATAATTACCTAAAAGAGTTCTATATGTATTATACTGACTAAACTACAGACATGGCAAACTAATTATTGTAGGATCTTAGTATCCTCTTACTTGAGCTATTATCAATGATGTCTATTGAGCATATCCATTCTCTTACTTGGGCTGTTATTGGTTTCTCATGAGCAGGATATTGAGTATCCTCTACAAATATACAAGGTTAGAACATAGCAAATAAATTGACATAGCCTGATTCTGTATGAAAATTGTACATATGCATGCGTAAATAAAGCTCTTTTGAACAAAATCAACCGACCTTCTGAAACTGAACCACTTTGACCATTGTAATTTCTATCTGTTTTAGTAAGTTGTCAATGAACAAGTTATCAATGAACTTTGGCACGTAGAAAAAAATCAAGGACAATGAGCATCAAAGGGAGAGAGAGAGAGAGAGAGAGAGGGAGAGAGGGAGAGGGGCAAACCAAAATCCCTTGAGTTGAGGCCATGTAGCGTCTGCTGGCCGCCAACCATTCTGCTTGGATACTCATCTTTTCGCTGGCTTCGGACTCCATGTCTAGAAGATCGCAGACGACTGCACCCACGACGGTCAAGAGAGGCGCGGAGGTGCTGCACCACTGCCACTCCTCCTTGCCCACTTCACCACCGTCTCCAGCAGTAGCAGGCTAGCAGCCTCGTGGAGGGATTCCTCCTCCGCATCCTCCCCCCGATTCGGCCTAGAAGACCATGAGCGAAACCTTGGGGCTGGGGAGGTGGCTAGGAGAGGGAGCGATAGGTGGGGGAGAGGGAGCGCATGGGGGTGGGGCGGCGGCCAGGGAGGGAGTGCGTGGGGATGGGGCAGCGGCCAAGGGAGGAGAAGGGAACTCGCGTGGGGCAGCCGCCTCAGCACGAGAGAAAGAGGGGAAAGGGGAGAGACGCGAGCGTGGGGGCTGGGAGGCGGCTAGGGTTTCACTGTGGGTCAGGTCTTTTATAAGATGCGGTCAAAAATGAACCAATGGTTGTGATTCGTTCCAGGGCTCGATCCAACGGCTGGGCAACGTGGTTCGCTGTGAGAGCCCCTTGACCCCTCACCAATTACATCTTTAGATATAAATAGCATAGGAGTTGTACTCTAATCCGACCAGGACGTAGGATTTGTAATCTACTCTTACCGGGCTTGACATCCAAATCACACGATATATGAAGGCGGATCAACGACTAGACGAAAACGTAAATAGGTGGACGAAGAGAGAAACCTTATTGCTTTTATTATTAGGTATAGATAGCGATAATGAGGTAAGGAGCAAGCGAACATGATGGGTCCATCCATGGGATCTCCTTAGGAGTCAATGTGGATGCATGGCGCGTTCTAGACCAGGCTAAACGATCTTCTGAGTAGGGATGCAAGTGGGATCCCGTGAAAATTCTGCTTCTAATTTACTTGGAGATTTCTAGTTCAATGTTGTGTCTTAAAAAAATTATACTCCGTACTGGAAATTAGTACAAGCAGAATTTTTTGGGATCCACTTGTGTCCCTGGATGAGGAGCAGCATTTTCCCAAGAGAAAACCGCACCGGCGGTCCTAATTCTTTTCTCGCACCTTCAGTTTGGTCTTAGTACTTTGAAATCGCACGTTTAGGTCCTAAATCTTTTATAAGTGATTCACGCGCGGTCTTAAACGGGTCTGACTGGCGTTGACTGGTGCCACATCGACACTGGGACCTAGAAAACAAGACAGTCTGGCACACATATTTGCAAATAGCCCCTTGAAGTTGTATTTGTTCCAAAACACAATCCTCGAAAGCAGATGCTCGTAGCAGCTTGCAGCTAAGCAAGCTCATGCATTAGCTAAGCAAGTGCAAGCATCAGCTAGCACACAGCGTTGAGACCGCATAGTGGCAACCGAAGGACACGGCCATCACCATCGGCGCCACGGTGTCGACGTCTCGCGCGACTGCGGTGGTAGTCGCTATCTCGTGGGTAGTGAGCACAGCGAGCGTCACGCCGAGGCTGTGGTCGGTGACTGTGATACTCAGTTGCGGCATGTCCTTGCCCCCGTCATACTCACGGACGATCCTCTGCAGCTCGCCGTGCACATGGTGCTACAAGCTGCGTGCGCCTGGCCAAGGGTGATGAAGAGCCTCCAGAATCTGCTCTCCACCAGCAGGTCCTCCTCGTCGGCGACATCACTCGATCTCGGCGCCGTGGTGGTTAGGAGACAAGTGAGAGTGGAGTGGAAGTTTTCCAGCCACTCGCCGCATGTCGCCTGTGCCATGGTAACACGATGACGACCTCGCGGCGCCCGAGCCGCTCTATCTCACCCTCGTCAATGCACATCGCCACGTAGCCGATGTAGCTCGATCTGCATGTGCACGACGATGACAGCCATCTCGCGCCGAGGTAGACGCCCAGTGGAGCAGGCCGGTGACCGCGTAGCCGGTCTCTGGGATGCCGAACCGGCGCAGCAGGGACCTGGATGGGAACCGGCAGGACCCATGGTACGCCGTGGCACCGCGGCCTTGGAAGTCAAAGCTTGCGTACGTGGCGTAAACGAACTCCCCGTACGAGCACGCCATCGATCTCGCCACGGAGCACGCCATTGAGTGGTTGAGTGTGACGCTAGGATAGCAAGCGCGTACTCCTGAAATGGAAGCGCCATAGTCTGCCAAGTCTCGCACTCACTGTTAAACTACAATTAGTCTTGTGATTAGACTAGGACCAAGTTTGTATATATTCATGCATTGCATGGCTGGTGCGTTACGTGCGCCACTTCTGCTGCCGATAGTTTGGCCACTAGCGCTGCCACCGCCACCTCCCGAAGATCATCGTACCATGCACAGTGGGTGTTCATCAGCAGGCCTCCAGCATGCTTCCAGGGATCGTGTTTTGGAACAAATACACTTTTAAGAGGCTATTTGCAAATATGTGTGTCAAACTGTCCGTTTCCTGGACCTCATTGTTGACATGGCATCAGTCAACGCCGGTCAGACTGATTTAGGACCTCGTGTGAATCACTTATAAAAGATTTAGGATCTAGACGTACGATTTCAAAGAATTAGGACCAAACTGAAGGTACGATAAAATATAGTTGTACGTTTCTTTTTTACACGCGAACGCTGGCGTTTGTATATTTGTTTAAAAAAATAAACACGCACCTGGCTGTAATCCAATCGTACACGAACAACTCAACCAAAACAAAATATTTATGGCGCCTGCTAGGGCGTCCCTGGACGATGGGAAGCTCCCATGGTTCTCCTTCCCATGCTGCCATATGTCCATGAAAAGGATCCAAATCCTGGTTTTGCTGCAAAACATCTATTTTTGCTAAAATACCCGCTTTTGCTTTTGAAGCAAAAAAAGGTTCGTTTCAGAAAATAGAATGGGCCGCCGGAGATCTCGCTGGAGACCTCGTCGGAGGCCCTGCAGCAAAAAATATATACTAATGTAGCAAAACCGACTTCGCCGGAAACATTGTCAGAAAAAATTCGCTGCTGACTCTCGCCGGAGACCTTGTAGCAAAAAATTGACACTGTTGTAGCAAAACCATAAGACGTTTGTAACAACAAAGTTCTTCTAATGTAGCAAAAAACTAACTTCGCCGGAGACTCTCGTCCGCAAAATATTGCTAGACACCTTGTAGCAAAAGGTTTACTGTATTGTAGCAAAACAAATAAGCGGAGATAGCAAAAAAATGTATCAATGTAGCAAAATCGGAGGCAGCATTTGTAGCATCGGTCGTGAGGACTTGCAGGAGCGGCGGCCATGGCATCCAAGCTCGCAGCAGATCTGGCCGTCTCCTGTAGCAGTGTTGGCCCGCCTCTGTAGCAAAGGAAGGCACCCGTTTGTAGTAGCGGCGACGACATCGAGAGCTTGCAATAGCGGGGCGGTGTGGACAGTGGCCAGAGCAGAGGACGACGGCTACGGCGCTAGCAGCGACAAGGTCGAGGAGGGCAGTGACCTGCGCAGGGAGAGGGCGAGACCGGCGAAGACAAGCTGAAGGTGGCGGTCACGCAGCCCTTGGCGGCGACGGTCGGCGAGGACGCAAGGCGGCGCCCGGCGAGGCGCATGGAGCGAGGGAAGGCGGCGATAGGGAGCGAGGATGGAGGCAGGACTTCGGGTCGCGACGGGAGGGGCGACGCGAGCCATGAGCGTGGCGGCGCGGTTGTGCAGGATGGCGGCGGCGCTCGCTGGAGGGTGGCGGACAAGCAGAGGGAGGGAGGGACGGTGGCGGACACGCAGCGCGAACGACCCGGACGATGAAACGCTCTTATCGTGCGGGGAACACCATCATTTTCCAATATTTATACACCTGATACGGCAAAAAAAAAAACCGTGTCATCCCCGGGCCACCGAAAGTAAAGCGAGAGGAGGCGCGCATGTGCATCGATCGATCGATCGATCATGGCGCACCATTACTACTACTACTCCTACTCCTACGCACCGCGGCGAGGTGAGACGATCGTGTTGGTGCCCCGTCAAACAGACCAAGCCAGGTCCCCCCTCTCCCCTCTCTCCTCTTCTCGATTCTCTCCCCCTCGCTCGGGAGGAAGGAGAGGGACGGCGGAGGGATCGTCCCGTTCGTCCGTCCGCCCGTACGTACGTCGATGGGGAAGATCCAGTACGCGATGGTGGCGCGGGGCGCGACGGTGCTGGCGGAGCACGGCGGCGCGGGGGGCACGGCCAGCAACGCGGGGCCCATCGCGCGGCAGATCCTCGAGCGCCTCAACGCCACTGCCGGCGCCGACGACTGCCACGTCTCCTACACCCAGGGCCTCTACGTCTTCCACGTCAGGCGCGCCGACGGCCTCACCGCGCTATGCATGACCGACGACGCCGCCGGACGTAAGTACGCCGTACACCGCACATTACACGATCGCCACGCTAAATCTATTAAGCCCCCCGTCCCTTCCTCGATCGATTGGATTCAATGGGGTGTGTGTGAGGCGACCGGTTCAACTACAATGCCGTGCGGGTGATGTTCTTTGAAAAGTGAAAGTTGGGGCGGCCGGATGTTGCGGGTAGGATAAGAACAGATCCACACGCCATGTGAACCATCATGTGCACATGGAGTGCCAAAGCGGAATTGACCCGGCGGGTTGGCCACTTGTATTTGACAGGGTATTTTGGATATCGTGGAGGCAACTCACGATGAATTCGACTCTCCAATTCCGCACCAATTCTACATTGCCGTCCAGCATCGGGGCTCAGAACTCTTCACAGTTGACAAACTATTACTAATGTATCACACTTACTGTCTGTCACTACGATTTATCATTGAACAGACGGTCCAAAAGGATTAGTTAGCCCCTCTGTTCTTCATGAGTCCTTAATCCTCACTTGGCAATGCTAACATGGAATAGCAATGTTACGATGTAATAACTTTTCAGCATTGCTACAATTTCTTCTTATAATAACCCTGCCATCTCCCATGTTGCAGGACGGATCCCTTTCTTGTTTCTAGAAGATATCCACGGAAAATTCGTCAAGACCTACGGTCGTGCAGCACTCACCGCTCTTGCTTACGCGATGAACGACGAGTTCTCCAGGGTTTTGAGCAAGCAAATGGATTACTTCTCAAATGACCCCAACGCCGATAGCATAAATCGCATGAAGGGTGAAATGGACCAGGTATTTGCCCCACGTTCTTCTCTCAGCCCATGCTTTCAGTAAACTAGTTCTCAACCCACTTGGTATTTAGTTATGTGATCCTCGTCTAGTTTATTTAGGCTAATCTTTTGCATTAATTACACATGTGTTAAGAGATTCCATGTTCTGTCATAATGAGAAATATGTGGAATATGGCACCTTGTTAGATTCCTTATTCTTGCCAAGTTCTGCATCTGTACTTCATTAAGCCTTAAACACTTCTCTCATAATTCAGAGTTTGATTGGTAAATTGCTATTTTCCTTGCAGGTTCGGAGTGTCATGATTGATAACATTGACAAAGTACTCGAGAGAGGTGATCGTTTGGAATTGTTGGTTGACAAGACCGCAACTATGCAAGGGAACACGATGCGGTTCAAACGGCAAGCTCGCCGTTTCAGAAATACTGTCTGGTGGAGAAATGTCAAGCTCACGTAAGCAAGCAAACACCCCCCCTAAAGTAGTTTTCACCTGTGCTCTAGAAAAAGAAACCAGTTCTCAGTCTCGCGCTCTGAATCATAATTTTTCAGTTTCATGCTGAATTTTTTAGTAAGTTACTATACTAATTATAAATGGCATAAATTAATGTACTATCATTGTCTAATAATTTATGTCAACTCTAAAGAGTTACTATACCAACTAATCTTAGCCTTTCTTGCAAACCTTCATTGCAGAGTCGTGTTGATATTCATCCTCCTGGCAATAATATACCTTGTGCTCGCGTTTATGTGCCATGGCTTCACCCTACCCTCATGCGTCCGGTAAACCGTGTCCTGCCGTCCGGCGGCGGCAAGCTCCAGCTCTTTTCTCTGTGTCCATAAGTGTCCATACAAGGCTACGTTCGGATTTCCTTTCCTGAAATTCCAGGTTCCCCTGTAAGAGCAGCTCCATTGTTACAGTTTATTCTTGTATAAAATGGAAGTGATTTGCATTGGGTGATTGTTTTACATGGAGACTCGTGAGTCATGACCATTGTTTGGATTCATAAAAAATATTCTTGAAACAGAGTATGCCGTGCATTTTAAGCACGCAAAGGCGGTGGTTTGCTAGTGCATTGGGAGCTAACACGCCCATCGTTCAATAAGACTAGATTGCTCTCATCCAGATGATTCAATGTGTGAAAAAAATGTCATGCCATTTATAAGGTGTCTGTATCAGGAACCATTGCTGTTAACGTTATGGATAAAACCGAAAACTGTTTGGTTACTAAAGAATGATGTAACGTTAATCAATACCTGACTTATTGACAGACAGAAGCGAAAACACAAGAAACACAGAATCACTAGTTGCTGAAATAAACTCACCAGATCTCTTACTGTAATTTTCTATCCAAGAAAGAAGCACTAGGCGGCTCGCAGTCCATAACGGAATCACATTTGAATAGGCTGGGCCTGATACCAGAGTTATCAAATTGCAGATTGCAGAGCAATCTAAACGAAGGTAGTACTCCCTCCGATCCAAATTAATTGACTCTAATTTGTCTAGATTTAGATATATCTAGACATGTTTTAGTGCTAGATACATCCAAATCTAGATAAATCCAAGTCAATTAATTTGGATCGGAGGGAATATTTGATTTGTGTTCTCGGGAGACGTTACAAGACCACAAACAAAACAATTATCGTTTAGCTGGATCTTTTTAGAACCTAACATCGTTCTGAACAGAGGTCTAAGTAGTGATTGTTTCCTCAAATATGCAGAAGTACAATGAACAGAGGTGGCAGTTGCATTCGCTTCGTCGGATAAACATGTCACTTGTGTACACATCATTAATGTAGCATTAAGAAGACACAGAAAGGCAGTGTGGAGAATCAGCCTGGCAGGAGCTACCTAGATTCATCTATGGCATTACCAGCGCTCTGGTCCAGCATTCCGATTTCTGTTTCAACAGACATGCACACGTAAAAGAGGAAACCTAATGGGCCATCGGCATTAGATTTTCGGGGCACTTATTGAGTATGATCAAGGCAAGACGTGCTTCACACAATCATGAGAATCGGAGACGCAAACTAGATTCCAAAATACAAATGTTAGTGTTACAAACAGCCAAACAAATTCAGCAGACCAACTGTTCCATTAAGCGTATTCACTATTTTAACTGGAATTAAGCATAATAATTCAGGCTGGACTTCTTCTTTGCTTGCACTTGGATAATGCCTTCGTTGAAATCTTCATGGATCACCTGCACGAGTAGTTGGATAGGTTCAGGCTCAACAATACATCAATGACTGTCTCCAAATACACTTACATGCTTTACATTTCAGAAGCAGTCATGTCACCAACTTAGTGCTGTGAACTATTCAGAGACAAAGTTTGCTTTGGATTGTCAGAGGGGCATATGAAGATGAATCGGTGCCACTATTGTTTTCTATTGTATATTATACATCAGGATATTCAGTTTATGCTCAATATACTACTCCCTCCGTCCACAAATAACTGACTTCGATTTGTCTAGATTCACATGAATCTATACACTAATGCATGTCTAGATACATGCGAATCTAGACAAATGCAAGTCACTTATTTCTAGACGGAGGGAGTATAAATCTTAATGTTCAGTAGTTAGGATTTATTTACTGATGTATTAGTAGTTGACATCTTCCACTATCTACCAATCAATTAATACCCTCAAGGTATGGAAGAACAAGAGTCAGCACAAACCTCTGTAGCATCTCTGCGTAGAGCAAGCATGCCAGCTTCTACACAAACAGCCTTCAGCTGTGCACCGTTGAAATCATCAGTTGAACGAGCCAACTCTTCGAAGTTGACATCAGGATTCACGTTCATCTTTCTTGAGTGGATCTACAAAATACAACAAAGAACAAACTTGTCTCAGTTCACAAAACTAAAATGGTGAGCAATCTTTGCAACAAGAGCTATATGCCTTTCACAATTTCAGGACACCGTACCTGCAAAATCCTAGCTCTTGCTTCTTCCTTTGGGTGAGGGAACTCAATCTTTCGGTCCAGGCGACCAGAACGGAGTAGAGCAGGATCAAGAATATCCGCACGATTTGTTGCAGCAATCACCTGCACATCACACAACCACCTTGGCGTTAAGAAGATGGGACTAGTAAAACATTGATCACCTAATAGTCATCTCTCAGATTATGATCACCAGAAGGCTACTTGCAGGTACTCATTTTGTAATCAACTACAGTTCCCTATTTTATCAAAGTAAAGTGTTGAAAACAACTAGATAGGCCAAACCATCAGGACAAAGCAATTATCTATACAGGTTGAGCTTGCACGTATTCAGATTACCAAGACAAGATATTAGGATATCTTTACCTTTATCCTCTCATCACTGCTGAATCCATCTAGCTGATTCAGCAACTCCAACATTGTCCGTTGCACTTCTCTGTCCCCGCTAACTTCACTGCAGTCAAATAGAACAAAGGAAAAACAATGTGAATACATTATCAAATCTAGTTGCATCTTGCATGTAGTCAATATGTTTATACTGCATTAATACATTAACAACACCACATACGATATGTGCAGCCAGAATTGTTTGAAGGAATTAAGGTGTATATATCACTCAAGTACAAAACCATGAACCGTTTGTCCTATTTCACATATGATGTAGAAGGTTAAAGGAGTATTGGACTTGCAGGGACACCACTAATCTTCATACAAAGCTCATAGCATAGTGTTCATGACATGAATCGGCCATACAACCTAGAGTAACAACATCATGATACATACTTCAACCACAAATGGTAAACAGAGTACAAAAGAGACATTACACACTTACGCTGGAATATTAACTGAAATAATTCACTATGCTTGGCATAGGAAGCAATGGGTGCAAAGAAGTATATGCAATATTTACCTGTCAAAACGTTTTGTTCCAATTGCATCGATCTCATCAATAAAAATAATGCAGGGTGCCTTCTCCTTTGCTAGCTCAAAGGCATCTCGGACAAGCTTTGCTCCATCACCAATGAACATCTGAACAAATTCACGAAGATGTTACTATTTGCCTGAACTATACTCGGAAGAACCCTAGTACATTAAAATGAACAATAACAGGATACTGCACATTCTTCTTTCAGTAACTTTAACATCAAAAGTAGTTACCTGGACTAGCTGCGGACCAGCTAATTTAAGAAAAGTTGCATTAGTTTGTGCAGCACACGCACGAGCCATCAATGTTTTTCCTGTCCCAGGTGGTCCATATAAAAGAACTCCTTTCGGAGGGCGGATTCCCAACTTCTGAAATTGCTCCTTATGTGTCATTGGCAACACAATAGCTTCAACGAGCTCTTGAATCTGCATTTGATATTTGGACAATACAAAAATCAGAACATGAGGGAGCAGCAGATAAAGCAAACAATTACCAATTAACAAATATTCCGAGATAAGACACTTAACAGTGTGCTACCTACAGAGATAAATCAGCCATAAGTCTATTCTTTTCATTTGTAATAAGTTATGTAAAGTAAATACCTCTTTCTCAAGGCCACCGATGTCATTATAATCTTCTGTAGGTTTTTCATCTACCTCCATTGCTTTTACTCGAGAGTCATACTCTGAAGGTAGTGTATCTAATATCAAGTAGCTGTCTTTGTTGACTCCAACCAAATCACCAGGCTTGAGATTGTCGGGGTCAACTAGCCCAATCACAGGAAGGAATATAGTCTGCAATCAAGAACACAAAATGAACAGAGAAACCTTGAACAGCACATCCAGCCATTTAAAAAAAAACACAAGGAGTTTGACTCTACAGCACATAAGATTGCCCGAGTAATGAGGTTTCACCAAATGGTATGTGGAAATAAACCTTGTCAGGGTCCATAACTCAATGGAAGTAGTCCATAAACTCATGATATGGATACAGAGAAACTGAATAAGAAATAAAATGTTGAATGCAGACATGATGCCGTAAAGTCCTAAAATGTGATTCATACTTGATACATTCTGCAACTTGTCATTGACATTATCATGGTATTGATTAACTCCCAGGAGAGCTTTATACGGAAAACATGCCAGACTAGAGTGTAATAAAAATTGATGGTGTTCGCACGAGGGTTCTCAAAATTAGAATCTACTTAAAATTCACTGCTTGTTTAGAAATTATGGAAAAGTTTCCTGATGTCAACTTTGATTGACATGGCAATCCTGCTACTCCTTCCAAATTCGTATATTAGTAGGATGTCCCAAACTCCTGATCAGTCAATGATGGCTGGATGGCATGGCCTAAAGGAGATATATTTCTTATCGCTTGATCTGAAGAACTCAACACCAGCTCCTTCACAGAGCTACCTAACAAGCCCCCTGAGACTCAAGACTTGTACTAACATGGAAACAAAATCAAACTGTATTCCTATCTCTTTCATAATTAAACCATCTGAACTATGCTGAGCTACATAACAACTACTTTTGAAAACTTGTATTGTACTCCTCTGCTCTCCTAAATATGGACAAGATAAGTGAACTCTGAGTTGACTTGAAAACAACTTCTGCCTCCTCGACAATCCTGCTGGTAGTTGGCATTGACCCCTTAATCTACATTTGGTAATAACATTAGTTTACGTGGTACCAACCAGCAGCATGGCAGGTCTACATCCACAACAGCTCGTGCATATACAGTTGGAATAGATGTTGTAAGAGATACTAGAGATTCAAGCACCACAGTAAGTTAGAGCTAGTTTATTTACTTGTCTTGTGGATGTCTTCAGAACAACACATTTTCCTTTCCTTTGTGAGTCCAGATCAATGTTAGCACCATCCTCTTCAGCTTCATCTTCAGGGTTCATTTCCAAAATCTGGATCAATTACAAAAATGCATAAGTAGATTTCTGAGTAAATATGCATCTGAAGTCAGGACGTTTATTAGCAGCCTGGCAAACTATAACATGATGAAAACAGCAGTTCTGAGTCATGAGATTCTCAAGGACTTGAAAAGTCCAAAGAATAACAGGCGTTTATCCTTGCCAAATGAATAATCAGAAGCTAATGAAAAGAAGTACCAATATAAACCAACTGAAACCAATAAAGGATGGTAGCATTTCAGATAGCTACCACATACCATATAGCCAGCATTACTGTTGTAATTGGTTTAATGCCTCCTAGGTAATTTACAATATCGATCAAAAGAGGGTAACAGGCGTTCTCAGTATCTAGGTACCAACTATTTGTGTCTACTGTCAGGTCAGTGCTCATTATCTAGTTAACAACTATTTGTGTCTTTTGTGAGGTAAGTATTTGCAGCCGCTAGAATAGTGCATCACAGTCATTGGCCGGTCTGGCCCCTCATCAATCAGCACGCAGTGAACCTCAAGGTTTATGGCATCTGATGATCTGAAGTCAGATGCGACCTGAAGCTACTAATCTGGCCTGCAGGAACTAATACCCAATCGGGGAATCGTGAATTCGGCACATATATAAACCAGGTAAAGTCCCTAGTCAGGCGAGGCACGAACCTCGACGATGTTTCCGACGAGGTACGGCAGCTGCTTGTTGAGCTTGATCTTCTCCTGGTTTTCCTTGATCTTGTCCTTGAAGTTCTCCAGCTCCAGGTTGTTCCGCTGCAGCTCGTCCTAAACCACCGCGGAAACACAGATCAGACGACGGAAATCGAGATGGGGGCGCAGGCCTAGGTATTAGGGTTCGGCGGAGGGGGGACGTACCTTGAGGACGCGGACCTCGTTGTCGAGGAGGCGGGAGGCCCGGACGATGTCGTCCGTGGACATGGAGGCGAGCTGGTCGTTCTCCGGGTCGTCGACCGACATCGCGGCGGCGCCGGCGGCCGGCACGGGAGAGGGGGTGGGCGAGGACGCCATGCTGCTGGCCGACTGGGAGGGAGGAGGAGCCGGAGATGTATCTGGGCTGGGGGAGAGGTTGAGGAGGACTTGGGGAAGGAGTTGATGGAGATTCCTCTCGGCTTGGACTGCAATATGTTCTCAGCCCTGGGCCTTTGGCTGCGATTGTAGCCTATTTTTCTGTTTCGGCCCGGCTCGTGGACGATGCTACAGGCCGACCGTGCCGCGAAATGTAACGATGGGCCCATCTCTACGCATCACAGCACCTCCACTCGTTAGGCTTTCTCAGATCAAAATTCGGCTGTAGTTAACGCCGGACGGATATAACTTTCGGACTGAGAATGGTCTATTTTCTACTGAGGCCGAGTTCTCAGGTCGGGCCGAATTTCGATGAAACTCGGCGAAAACTGGCCGAATATAGGCGATTTTAATTAAACAGAAACGAGTTCGTACATACTAAGCCAAATTCGGACATATACCCAAATTTTGCTGCATTAAGCTAAAAGGAAAATGGAAAAAACATAAAACAACTACTAGGCGAGGAGATGCCGATGCCGATGCCGACCCCGACGCCGCTCACATGCCGAAGTTACGGTAGAACACCGTGTAGTTGGGGTCGGCCTTACTGTCGTCGTCGTCGCTCGACGGCCACGGGGGTGCGAGCTGCCCTGGCCGGCATCGTTGCACCGCCACGGGTGGGACGAGGGGCCGTCATCGTCCTCGTCGTCGTCGAGGACGATGAGCGGTGCGCCCTAGTAGGCGCGCTGGCGGCAAGACCTACGGGCGGTCGCGCGCTCGGCCTCCTCCTGGTGGTGCCGAATTCGGGCGGCCTCCTCCTGCTCCCAGTCAGCCCGGGACCAGGCGAGGGCGTCCAGCTCCGGCATTGGCGGCACGTCCTGGAGAGATTGCTCCATCGCCATCCTCATGGTGAAGGCGTCCTCGTCTACCGGGACTGCCCATTCCGACGGCTCCGGCTTCGGCTGTCGCAGGCGAAGACGGCCGGTCGGCAGCGACGGCGCGCGGGGTTCGTTGATGACGATTCCTCGTGACCTTGTCCTCGGCGGCTCACGCCCAGGCGTCTCGTCCTCCCGCTTCACGGACCGCGGTGACTCGCCACTGTGTCGCGGCGATTACGCCGGCGCCGAGCCAGATGATCGTGAGGCCGAGGCGGCGGAGGATGATGAACTGAAGCTGCCCATTCTTCTAGGCATCCAGTTCGCCGGAGGTGCGCGCCTTGCCCTCGCCGCGGGCAGCGGCGAGCGAGGGAAGCCCAGCCTCGGGTTGTTGCCGACGTGGATGTGCTCCAGGACTGCGGCGAGGGTCCTTCCTGGCGCACTCCACCAGCGACGACGCCCCGCCGCGTTGTTGCGCTTCGGCGGTGTGCCGGGAGGTCCTTCGTGGGCGGCGAGCTCGGCGTTTTGGCGCTCGACGAAGAAGTTTTCCCAGTAAACCAGGTTACCAGAATCTTCGGCAAGCTCTGTATCTGGCATTGTCGTCTTCAGGAATCGGCGGCACCAAAACGCCTCCAGCACTGAGCCTCCAGTTGGGTGGGCAGCGGAAGTCGAGCGACGCCATGTACCCGACGTCGTGCAGCATTCGGGCCTCCCACGGCTGGAGGGTGTGCCGGCCGAAGCCGTTCGCCGCCGCAGGATCGCCGGGTAGCGCTTCGCCATTGCTTCCGCCGAGTGCTGCTTGTTTTCGTCGGAGTTTGGTGTTCGTGGTTGGGGGAGAGGAGAGGCTAAGAGTGTGTGACTGCAAAGCGGCGTGGGCACCAGCATTTATAGCCGAACGCGATGGCGAAGGCGGGAGCGATGTAGCGGAGCGCGCGGGAAAACGCTACACGATGGGAAGTCAGGTCGGCGGTGGCACGCCATTAAGGTGACGCGTGGTCGACGAGACGGGCAGTCAATGCCCAGCGGTCCATCGCGGGAGCCGAGGAGAGAGGATGAGGACGATTCGTCTTGGCCCGCTGACAGGGCGGGGCCACATGCGGGCGAGTTTTTTTTGGAGTTTTCGCTGTGTCTGGCGTTCCCAGGCGGTTCCCAGCGTCCTGGGTTTGGCCTGGGATCGCAGGATGAAAGTTAGGCCAAATCCGGATGATTTCGATGTCCTGGGAACACGACTGGCCTGTTTTTCGCCGTCCGGACGAAAATTTCGCACTAGGAACGTGTCCTGGGAAGCCGAGTGGAGATGCTCTTAGTCGATCCCCTTTCTCAGTTTCCAACTCCATCAGCCCCACGAAAATCACTCTTCTCGCCGCCGGCACCGTCGCGTGCGGCCATGCTCCGCCTCCAAAGCTGCATCCTCACACGTCTCCTCTCTCCTCCGTCCACCAGCTACCCCACCTCCCCTCTCCACCGACTGCTCTCAGCGGCTGCGGCCGAACCAAGCACCGAGTTCGCCATCGAGCAGTACCTTGTCGACACATGTGGCCTCACCCAGCCCCAAGCCCTCAAGGCCTCCGTGAAGCTCTCCCACCTCAAGTCCCCCTCTAAGCCTGATGTCGTGCTTGCCTTCCTCGCGGGCCTCGGACTCTCTAGCACCGACGTTGCCGCCGCCGTGGCAGGGGACCCAAGTTACTCTGCACCGACGTGGACAAGACGCTTGCCCCCGTTGTTGCCGGGCTCACTGGCCATGGCCTCTCGCAAACTAAGGTTGCGCGCCTCATCTTTCTCGGCCGCTGCATCTTCCGCAATAGATCCATTGTCACCAACTTACCATACCACCTATCTTTATTCGGCTCCTACAAAAACCTATTCTGGTTACTCAAGTTGGATCCTACTTTCTTTGGATGTAGCCTCGAGAAAGTGGTCAAGCCCAATGTCGCGTTTCTGCGGGAGTGCGGGCTAGGTGATTACATGTTTTCCAAGGTATACCTCTCTACTCCACGAATACTTTGCACCAAAGCAGAGCGCCTCCCTAGAATGGTGGCATGCACCGAACGTCTCGGTGTACCCCGTGGATCTCAAAGGTTCAGACATATGTTGCATGTTGTTGCATTTGTCGGCGAGGAGAAGATCGCCGCCAAATTGGAGTACCTGAAGAAAACTTTCAGGTGGTCCGATGCCGAGGTGACTACTGTTGCTTGTATGGATCCAACAGTTTTGAAGAGGTCTAAGGACATGCTGCAGCCCTTGTCCAAGTTTCTTATCTCCAAGGTGGTGTTGGAACCGGCATACATTGCTAATCATTCCATAAGGATGCTCACTTTTAGTCTGGAGAGCCGGCTTAGGCCCCGCTACTATGTTGTAAGTTTCTCAAGAAAAAATGGGTTGCTCAAGAGCAATCCGAGCTACAGATGAAAAGGTAATCGTGGAGAGGTACATATGCCCTCACAAGGAAGTTGCTCCACACCTCACTCAAGACTATGATGCCGCTTGCAAAGGGGTGAAAGAAAATTTCATGATCTCTAGTGTTTTGTGTGTTAGATAACAATACCATGGATTATCTCATGTGTGCTAAGTGCTGCAGATTTCTGTTCATACGAAAAGCAGTCAATTTTAGTTGTTGGGGACGGATTATCCGCCCCTGCCAAGGGCCGGATAATCTAGCCTGACCATTTCGACAAAGGTGGACAAGGCGCGTCACCCTGTATGGGGGGCGGAATATTTCTCGAATTGTCCGACCAGGGCCGGAGGTTGTGCCCGGCTGGATAATCCGCCCCTACATGGGCGGATAATCTACCCCCAGGGAATTTTGCAAAGGGTGCCAAGGCACGTCATGCTGTATGGGGGCAGATTTTCCCCTGGAAAACTCGAAGCTAGGGTGGTGCTCTGCCCCAGCCGGATAATCTGGCCATCACTTGGGCCGGATAATCCGGCCCCCAATTTCACCAACGGCCAAGTTTGGACAGGGGGTATAAAATCCCCAATCACCCCTTGATGAGTGTATATTTGCATCATGTTTTATATTATTATTTTGCACTGTAGATTTAGGATCTTGGTATTTTACGGCGTTCGCACGCACATTTTATGTCTATTTTCACCAGGATCAGGACAGATGATGGATACAATGGACACAATTTTTGGAGTAGTTGTATTAGGGAGAAAAGGAGCCAAAAACAACATAAATCTCTTATTTGGGAAATATCAATAACACTAGAAGAAAACCCGAAGCGGTCAAAGGAGACAGACGGTTTAACGACCAACTATACAGTGGGAATAAATTTTCCAGCCGTAAGTTCCCGCCGTATAGTTGGAGCCGCCACTTCCTCCTCAAATAGTTTCACCCTGTACAACTGGATCGGGGAGACGACATACAGAACAACCAGAAATCGCCGAAACCTCACCTCCGAAAGGCATCTGGAGGGGGAACTCATCCACCAGGGATCCATGTTCACCCTGCGTAGATCTGGGAGGCTAAGTGTCGTCGGATTGATGACAAGTACGCCATGAGAGAGTCCTCGAGGCGTGCGGAAGAGAGGGGTGTGAGACGTACGGTATTCCGGGACGGTGAGCATACAAGTTTACCCAGGTTCGAATCCGTCGGCTTTGGACAGATCCTACTCCTGTTAGCAATCCAGTAATACGGCAAAGCCGGAATATGGGTTACAAGGGTTTCGCCTGTGCGAGTTGAGATTGTAGACTATTATCAGGGTATTCCCTAAAGGCTCTCCCTAGGACGGCTTATATAAATATCCGTCCTACGGTTTAGAGGAGAAACCTATCCGGCTACGACTAAGAGTCGGTTACTGAGTACATCTTGAACTACAAGTAACACTACAGGCCTATGTCGGTAAGTCTTTGATACGTCCAAAACGTATCTACTTTCCCGAACACTTTTGTTGTTATTTTTCCTCTAAACTTGTGTGATTTGGATACAACTAACACGGACTGACGCTGTTTTCAGCAGAATTACCTTGGTGTCTAGTTTTTGTGCAAAAAATCAACTATCAGGAAAAATTTCAGAAAATATGCCAACAATCATATTTCACCAGAAGACTCACGGAGCCAGAATACGAGACGGAGTGGGGCTGGATACAACTAACACGGACGGACGCTGTTTTCAGCAGAATTACCTTGGTGTCTGGTTTTTGTGCAAAAAATCAACTATCAGGAAAAATTCCGGAAAATATGCCAACAATCATATTTCACCAGAAGACTCACGGAGCCAGAATACGAGACGGAGTGACAGAAATTGGGATAACTGGAGGGAATGGCTTTGATGTGAGGATCACATGTGTTCATGGAGTGTTAATGCTTTGCTCTGGTGCTCTATTAAAAGGAGCATCTTAATTGCCAGTAGTTCCCTTGAGGCCCCGCTGCAAACGGGCTGGCAGGAAAAAAGGTGTTGTGAAAGTTCTCATTACGAGCACGTATGACTATATATGGAACACATGCCTATGATTATTTAGTACTTGGATGCTTTATCTTATTTATCTGCAATTGCCCTATGTCTTGATTGCCATGTGAATTGTATTGTCCATGCAACGCCCGTCCATCCATCCCTATGCCTACCGCGCTTTAATCCTACTGTTTACTGCAATTGTTACTACTGCCTTTGCCTTTACTATTGCTGTTACTTTACTATTCCTACTACAAAACTATTGCTACTGATAAACTGCTGTGAGCAAGATTGTTTCCAGGTGCATCTGAATTGACAACTCAGTTGTTAAGGCTTATAAATATTCTTTGGCTCCCCTTGTGTCGAATCAATAAATTGGGTTTCACTTCCCTCGAAAACACTGCGATACACCCCCTATACTTGTGGGTCATCATGACTATTTTCTGGCGCCGTTGCCGGAGAGCATTGCTTTATTTATCAAGTCCACTTGGAATCATTATTGCTCGCTGCTATCCATCCATCATGGGTAAGTCTCGTGATGGCAATGTTCCTATTTTACCATCCACTACAAGAAGAGGTACGGTTCTGAACCTCTGTTGCTCTTGATTCACCGTCTATTATGAGTAAGTTCCTTACACCACCACATACACATGCTACACACACTGCTACTACTGCTGAATCTGAAACTTCTGATACTTATGATGCTGCTTCCACTGTGCTTGATAAGAGTGGTTCATTAGGTCCTTTCCTAGATGCTACGATTGCTAGAACTATAGCTGGAAATACTGAAACTCCTAATGAAAACACTACTACACCTTTTAGTTCACCTGAGTCTAGAGAGAGTTATGATATTGAAGACGGTTATATTGAGATGACCGATGAATTTATTGAAGAATGTCAAAACACCCATAATAGGAGTGCTGCTAAGAGTCTCATTGAGAGGCGTACTATTAAACCCAAATTGTCTCCTAATGCTAAGTTTGCTGCGTCTCCCATAAACATTAAAGATAAAGATTATGATTTCTCTCTTGATCTATCTTATATAGCTATTGTTGAGAAAGAACCTTTTTGTGGGACTAAGAATGAAAGTGCGGTAGCACATATGAATGAGCTTTCTACCATGAGTGGTTTATTTTCTGATGATATTAAGATGCGTACCTACTTTGTTGCTAAGATTTTCTCCTTTTCACTGAAAGGAGAAGCTAAAACTTGGTTTAATAATTTACCTCCTGGATATATTGATAGTCCTGATTACTTGATTAGTACTTTCCTACAGAAATATTTTCCTCATAGTGCTAGACATGCTATTTTGCAGGAACTTTTTGATTTTAAACAGGGAGAAAAAGAGATATTTCCTGAATCATGGGCAAGGTTTTGTGCTTTGATTCATGCACAAGCTGGATGTCCATTACCTAAGAATGAGCTTCTTGATATATTTTATAATGGACTAACTGAAGAATCTAGGACATACCTGGATAGTTGTGCGGATTGTGTTTTCAGGAATAGTACTCCCAAGGAAGCTGAGGAATTAATGGGTGAAATAAGCAAGAATTATGAAGATTGGACTCCTCCTGAACTAGCTATACCTGAAACAATTATACCTGAACCAGCTATACCGGCGCCTATACCATCATCTAAGAAGAGGGGAGTTATTGAATTGAATAATGAAGTGATGAAGGAAGCTAAGAAATGTCTTAAGGATAAGGGAATTAAAGCTGTAGATGTCAAGAATTTACCTCCTATAGAAGAATTATGTAAGCCAATTCCCCATTCATCCACTATTGAGGTACACTCTCTCCAACACTTCGATGAAGGTGATATTCCTTACCTTAAACCTCTTGATCAATGCTTAGAAGAATTCGATATTTTTATTGTTAAGCAAGATAATTTTAATAAAAGGGTGCAAAATCATTTAATGGAAAACACTAGAGCTATTGTTGAGTTAAAAGATATTGTGGAAAGAACTTCTAATGATGTTAAAATGATTGTTAAACATTTTCAAATGGTTCAAACTTCAATAGATCAACTTATTAAAGTGCAAAAAGACTTTCTAGTTAATGCTGCCAAGGAAAAACATGCTTATGAAATTAGGACTAGAAGTGGTGCTGCTAACCAAGATCCTCTATATCCTGAGGGGCATCCCAAAAGAATTGAGCAGGATTCTCAACAAGCTGAAAATAGTGGTACTACTCGTAAGAAAAGAAAAAAGAAACATAAAACTATTGTAGAACCCTCTGAACCTGCTAAAGATCCTAATAGTATATTTGTCTTTGATGCTGAAACTGAAAGTGGTAATGAAGAAAATGATGTTCCTGATAAAGAAAAAGCTGAAGAAGAACCTGAAAAGCACATTAAGAATACAAAATACACTAAAGAAGATTTTGTTCCTAAGAAATATGGTAGTGAAAGAGAGCCTTGGGTCCAAAACCCTATGCCTTTCCCTGATAAGAAACACAAGTCAAAGGAAGATGAACACTATAATAAGTTTTGTGAGTGGATGAAACCTTTATTCTTGCAAATTCCTTTGACTGATGCTATTAAGTTGCCTCCTTATTCAAAGTATATGAAGGATATTGTCTCGAATAAAAGGAAGATCCCTAATGAAGAAATTTCTACTTTACTTGCTAATTATTCCTTTAATGGTAAAGTTCCAAAAAAACTTGGAGACCCAGGGATTCCAACTATCCCGTGCTCTATTAAAAATAGTTATGTTAGAACTGCTTTGTGTGATTTGGGAGCAGGAGTTAGTGTTATGCCTTTTTCTCTCTATAAGAGACTTCAACTGGAAAAACTAATACCAACTGATATATCTTTGCAAATGGATGATAAATCTACTACTATTCCTGTTGGTATATGTGAGGATGTACCTGTTAAAGTGGCTCATAATTGCTTGATATTAACTGATTTTGTTGTGCTTCAAATGCCTGAAGATGATAATATGTCTATTATTCTTGGGAGACCTTTTCTTAACACTGCAGGAGCTGTTATTAATTGTAATCAAGGAAAGGTGACCTTTAATGTTAATGACAAGAAGCATACAGTCTATTTCCCCAAGAAGATTGATAGGACTTATGGTTTAAATTCAATTGAACATGTTGAGGGCATTCAAGTTGGAGAAATATATTGTCCCATACCAAGAGAAAAAATTGAAACTATTATGATTGGGACCATTGCTATCAAGGTTGAGGTAACATAATCATTAGTGGAATACAAAGTTTTGTTTCATATGAAATTGTTTTGGTAACAAGACTTGATCAACCTTGTTAACAAAAGGATTTCATTGAACAAAACAATGTTTTCACCATGATTATCTTTGTTTACTTCTATTCTATCCATTTTAGTTTTTGCTTTCATTTAGTTACTTTTCTGTTGTTAGTTGCTTGCATGTTAGAGTGTCTTAGAATTTCTGAAGTTCTATCCTTGTCTTGTCATTGCATCATTCCAAAAAAAATCTTTCTGTGAGAAAATCATTCTTTTATACCTGAAAATTGCTCAAAATGAAGTGTCTCGAAAAATTCTAGAAAATTCATATTAAATTTTTATGTGAAAAAATGGGCAGAGGAGTGCCTGGAAGGTACCAGGGGGGCCACCAGGCAGGAACACCACCTGATGGCGCGGCCAGCCTAGGGGCGCTCCTGCCCATGGTGTGGGCCACCCCTGGCCCTCCACTCACTCTCTCACTTCCCACTTTCTTCTCTCTCCCGAGAAAACACCAGTTCATTGCTCAAAATCGCGTTCTTGCTGTTCTTGCCCTTGATTTTTCGATCTCCTTGCTCAGCCCATCTTTGCTGCTGAAATTTGGAGCATTTGTTCTCCGGTATGTGACTCCTCCGCTTGTCCAAGTAGATTTGTGTTTAGTGGAGTATATCTTGAGTATTTTGCTACTGTAGGTGACATGTTTTGAGAGCTTGTAAGCTTGTTCAATGCTTAGAGATATAGTTTTGATGCATGTTTAGGCCTCTACAAGTCCCTATGAGTAGTGTCCTTCATTATATATTCACTTTGCAATCACTTGTTTAATACTAGATGTTTAAATTTCGGAATATCAAAGATGAACAACCATACCTTTGGAGAAATTTTTGAGAGGGATGCACCTAGGAGGTCAAGGCCCTCAAGATCAGCCTCTCAGGTTAGGCCATCATACAACGAAGATCTCATTGCACCTCGCATTGGTAATGAAGGAGATGATGGGGATGCTCACCCATCTACTTTTCCTTGTTTTACCTTCTTACAAGCTGCAGGGATTCTTGATGATTTCTTACTATTGATTCAGATGGTTGGTTTGACCTCATATATGCAAGATGAGAGTGAGCAATACGCTATGCTCACCAAAACTTTTGTTGAGAGTTTCGTTTTTACTAACACCCCCTATCAGTCAACTGTCTCTTTCAGAATTTATAATCTGCCTTTTACCATGCCATTGGAAAGATTTTGCAGCATTATAGGTATAGGCATGGCAACAACCGTGAAAAAGATTCAAGGGCGACCCGCTGATTTGCTGGAGCTCTATCGAGGTGTGACCAATGACGATGACCGCGTAGCTCAGCGCGGGAAGATAAGAAACATCCAACTCCCTGCTCTTAGATACTTTGCCTATTATCTTACTACTAGCATTCTTGGTAGGGAGAATACGAGTAATATTTCCAATTATCATTTAGCCTTCCTCGCTGCTGCGCTTAACAATGATACTCGGTACAATCTTGGATCTCTTATTGCTCGCCACCTAGCTGCTAGGGGACCTATTTATGGGGGCATCATCGCTTCACGAATGGTCAATGCATTAGAGATTTCAGTGGATCCAAATGATACTATATTGGCACCACAAAGGCTTGACCTTGCTGCCATGAAAACACATCACTTCATCACTTCTAACTCTGATATGGACAATCTAGTATACATGATGTTGTTTACTGACGGGGATGAAAGGGAGATTCCTTGGCCGCAATCTACTTTGTTCAGTGTTCACAGGAGGTCGTGGTCGCGCTCCAAGGAGGAGGTGGACGAGCAGCTCCGCTTGCTGGGTTTCCACAGGCAGCACCAGGAGGATGTGCCCTCCTACGATTACTCTGCGCACTACGGTGGGGCGTCCTCGAGCTCGCACCAGGACGAGGGTACCTCCTCACCGTACTACGGAGGCGCTCCATCCTGGCCAGCTTGGGATTGATACCCACTTAGGCCAAAAGCCTAAGCTTGGGGGAAGGTACACCGACATCGCACTCATCTCCATATCATTTTGCGTCGGTACTTCGTATATTCATGTTTTGTTCTCTTTTTAGTTTTCGTTCTTTCTTTGCTTTTGCTTTCTAAAACACAAAAAGACCAAAACTATTTCTGTTGTTTCTCTTTGTTTGCTTCTTCTTCTTTTTGCCTTGGTTTGCTTTTTCCCTTTTTGCTTTGTTCAAACTATTCAAAAAACCCCAAAAGATTTTTGTTTTGCTTGTTCTTCCTTTTTGGTTCTTGTTTAAAAAAATCAAAAACAGCAAAAATATTTGTTGTTCTTCTTTGGTTTTGTGAGTTTGTTGCAGGGTTCAGCAGTCCTCAGTGGAATTTGGTTTCATGTTATTATTCAAGCCACACAAGTGAAGAGCAATAATGAGGATTAATGACAACTTGAGGTGTGGTAAGAGGCTGGTAACAAACTATATTTGTTTTCATTTTTGTACATATACTCATCATTGTGGGCATGCTTAGTCTGTTCATGTAGGGTGTATGGTATTTATGGATGCTTAGTAGTTCTTGCTTTCATATGATTAGTTCCAGCTTGCTAATAGTTTGTAGCATGTCATATGAATGTTTGCTTGCATTACTCTATTCATAACTTGGTATGACACAGTGGTATCCTCCTCTGAATGTTTTACTTGAATTGACTTGGCACATGCTCACACATGCATATGACTGGAATAATCAGTTAGGGCTCGATGAATTATTTTGCCTCAGGGGTCTTGAATCACTTTCATGCCATGATTAGTCCAGTTTTGTTGCAAGCATGATTATGACAGTTATTGCTCTCTCGTTTGTCGCTCTCTTACTATTGCTAGCCTTCACTTACACTGAGTATAAGTTTTACTCATGTTTCCAACTCCCTAAAACCAATATTGCCAAAAGTGTCCACCATACCTACCTATTAGCATTATTTGCTGTTCCATGCATACTTAGTGTGCCTTGTTTTCTTCCGAATAAAATGTTTGCTTGTATGAGAAAGTTAGTTAGTAAAGCTCTCACGAACTTGATGGCACACTTTACTTCCCTGCACTTAATAATCTTGAACCATTGTGTCCATCTTTGTTGCGTATATGCTTGCGGTTTATAAGTTGAAGTTAGTATAACCATGTATCATGGGGAACGTTTTCAACATTTCACGGGTACTTTGTACCCCGTTGATATCATGATTCTTTTGCTTATGGATCCCGGCGGTGTGAAATAAATGGGGAACTTGTAAGATCATGGAGTTTGTATATGTGTTAGAGAAACGCCTGGGCCGCTAGCCTAAGCCATGCCTAATCATGGTGGAAACTTGCAGCATAACCATAATGAGCATTCTATGAAGCATCCTCAATAAAAACCTATGCAAATAGCAAATAAAAAGATCGCTGAGATGCTCATTGTCTGCTTGCCTTGTCATTTTGATTATGGGATAGCTCCTGTATCATGTGCAAGGGGTACCCCGTTGGCGGTTCTCTATGATACACATGTACTTATAATGACAAGAGCTTACTTGTGACTGAAGTTGAGTAGCATGAGGTCCGGTACTCGTAAGTAAGGGGCATGAGATTTCAGCTTATAACTTGTCAAGCATATCCTCTTAGTTGTGTCACTTTAACCTTAACCATTTAAAGATGCTTATGATAGGGGCAATGAGAGCTCAAAGCTAATGAGTACCATACTTTCAGCATTTGGAAGCCTTTCAAACTATTCAAAACCTTTTTCATCCCCTTGTTGAGTCACCACCTATTCTATGAGCACTTTCTTGAGAGCATAGTTATCATTCTTAGTATAATGTGCTTGTCTCAAAACTTGATTATTTGTGTTATGACTTTGATGCTTATATCTTTGATATCTTTACTTCTAGTCTTCACCTGAACTTCAGAGGTGCCTTGGCATTCACAATAGAAGGCAAGCGAGATACCACTCTATCATACCTTGTTATGAGCATTGTAATGTTGCTTATGTTTATGTTCCATGCTACTTATTATTTTTGAGTTGGAATCTCTTCATAGCTTGCAATTCCTATGAAGTAAACTTAGTTGCATACTCCTTATTATGAATTGTCTAAGTAGTTGATCACATGCTGAGAATATATACATCATATGAAGCAAATGTGTTCGTGAAATTTTCTTTTATCGCACTCAGTTTTCAACTGAATTGCTTGAGGACAAGCAATAAGCTAAGCTTGGGGGTCTTTGATACGTCCAAAACGTATCTACTTTTCCGAACACTTTTGCTGTTGTTTTTCCTCTAAACTTGTGTGATTTGGATACAACTAACATGGACTGACGCTGTTTTTAGCAGAATTACCTTGGTGTCTAGTTTTTGTGCAGAACAACAACTATCAGGAAAAATCCCGGAAAATATGCCAAAAATCCTATTTCACAAGAAGACTCACGGAGCCAGAATACGAGACGGAGTGGGGCTGGGGCCCAGCCACACCACCTGGCCGCGCGGGCTAGTCCTGGCTGCGCCAGGGGGTGGTCTGGCCACCCCCAGACACCCCCTCGATCTCCCTCTTCGCCTATAAGTTGCCTTCTGACCTAAAAACTCAGGGGGGCTCGACATTTTTCCAGAAAGAGTTCCGCTCCGCTGCCACCACCAGATTTCGTGATTCGGAACCAGAAACTCCGTTCTGGCACCCTGCCAGGATGGGGAATTGGAGGAGATCATCGCCATCATCATCACCATCGCTTCTCTATCGACCATCCATGTTTCCCCCATCTATGAGTGAGTAATCCCCCGCTGTAGGCTATGGGGATTGGATGAGGTCGTTCATGTAATGGCATCGGATTGTTAGGGCATGGTGCCTAGTATCTTCTATTTGTGCTTTTTGACTTTGTTGCGACTTGTTATGCTTAATGCTTGTCACTAGGGCCTGAGTGCCATGATTTCAGATCTGAACATGTTATTGATTCATTATGATAGTATTGTTTATGGTCTTACCTGCAAGTTGTATACACACGTTGTTTTCCGGAACCAAAGGCCCCGGAGTGACAGAAATCGGGATAACCGGAGGGAATGGCTTTGATGTGAGGATCACATGTGTTCACGGAGTGTTAATGCTTTGCTCTGGTGCTCTATTAAAAGGAGCATCTTAATTGCCAGTAGTTCCCTTGAGGCCCCGTTGCAAACGGGCTGGCAGGACAAAATGTGTTGTGCAAGTTCTCATTACGAGCACGTATGACTATATATGGAACACATGCCTATGATTATTTAGTACTTGGGCCTCCCTAGTCAGAGAGGCACATTGAGGATACCCGAAAAGTATATCCCCAATAGCAGCCCCCGAAAGCCTCCAAGATCCAGAGTCGGATTTCATCATCGTCTAACTTGATCTTCGGCTTGCAAAATCTTGAAGGGTTTCTGAAACTTCCAAAAGAAATGATAGGATTCGAGTCTCAAAGTAAGTCGGACCTATGAATACATTATTCGGGTTTCCATCTTGAAAATCAAACTTAAGCCGGAACTTGGTCTCTGACATAACCTGACACCAGTCAAGGTCAAGTCACGTCACTTCCAAACATTCCTGACAACACGACCGTTGGTGGGTCCGCTTTGCACGGAACCGAGGCGTCATTTTAATGCGTACATGGAGATCGAGGCGGCGTAATCTTCGTGAGGAGGTTACCCAGCTCCTTCCACGACGCGTGGCATGGTTACTGTTTTGTTCACACGAATCTTGGCGCAATTGAAGGATATAAGGGGTTGAGATTTCTCCCTTTCTTCTTCACCTGCACTTGCGCCTCCTCCTTCCCCTTGATGCTTCCCATGAACAGAGCTCCTCTGCCTCCCCAACTCCCATCACGCCGCCCATCCCAGGTCACCGGAGCCCAAAAAAGGCTGAAGCCTCATCTTCTGCTACGGCGGCGACAGCAGCGCCGACGGCGACAACGGAGAAAGAAAGTTTTCACGGGGTCTGGATCCCCTGCGTCCTTTATGACGCCAAGCTTCACATCGTCGAGAATGAAGGGATCCTCCGCTCCGGCGACTAGAGGAGCGGCTATGGACAAATCGTCCCCACCCCCAACACCAACGAGCGAGTGCATTTTGGCACTCACCTTGACAAAGGTTTGAGCTTTCCTCCCTTAGATTTCTTTTCTGAGGTGATAGATCATTATGGACTTTAACTCCACCATCTCCCCCGAACTCTATTTTAGAGATGAGCTATTTTGCCTCCTTGTGCGAGGGGTATCTCAGCATTAGGCCGAGCCTTCTTCTTTTCCGATTTTACTTCCATACCCAGAGAAATTCCATTATTTTCGGTAATCCCTACATTACCGGTATGCTCAGCTTTTCTGTTAGGAGAGAATGAGTCTATCCTAGGATTAAGGCTAGCGAGTCGGTTAAAAGGTGGCCATCCATGTTCTTTTACCATAAGGACAAACCGGTGATGGCTCAATGCACGACGCCCAGAAAATTGCTTGATGGCGGTGTTGATGTAGAGCTCGTTGGGAACCCCAAGAGGAAGGTATGATGAGCACAACAAGTTTCCCTCAGTTATGAAACCAAGGTTTAATCGAACCAGTAGGAGCAAGGAAACACCCCAAAGGTGTTACTAGCTGAGCCTTGGCAGGGCACACTACCGGTGCTAGTAGCAACGTGGAGACCTGCACAACACAACCACAGAACTTTGTCCCCAACTTGCGATGAGGTTGTCAATCTCACCGTGTTTTGCGGAAAACAAAGGATTAAACGTATTGAATGGAAAGAAGTAAAAGTTTGCAGAAAGTAAACACAGAGCAGTAAAAGATTGTAGATTGTATGTAAAAGACAAGGACCGGGATCCATAGTTCACTAGAGGTGTCTCTCCTTAGATAGATAACATGCTGGGTGAACAAATTATAGCGAGGCAATTGACAAACACCGAGAAAGCAATACATGCATATACTAATCATCTTGACTCCTTTGAGACTTGATTGGGCATTACAACATTATACATAGACCGCCATCCAACTGCATCTATGACTAATAATCCACCTTCAGGTTATCATCCGAACCCCCTCCAGTATTAAGTTGCAAGCAATAGATTATTGCTTTACGAACTGCGTGTAAAGTAAACAATACGATTGTTCTATGAACAAAGGATTGTTGTTTTCTCCCTAGTAGCAATAGCACATCTAGTACCTTAGAGATTTCTGTCACTTCCCCAGATTACCAGAGGCATGAACCCACTATCGAGCATAAATACTAACTCTTGGAGTTGCTAGCATCTACTTGGCCAAGATAGCTACTAACAACGGGAAGCATGCAAGATCACAAATAACAAAGACATGATAGAATCAATAATCAATCTGAAATAGCATCTCAATATCCATCGGATCCCCGCAAACACAACATGCAGAATTACAAATAGATGATCTTGATCATGAACGGAGCTCACAAGATCTAGACATGAAAGCACAAAGGAGGATAACCAGCCATCTAGCTACTACATGGATCCGTAGTCCAAGAATGAACTACTCACGCATCACACCGGAAGCTTGCATGGTGATGAAGAAGGCCTCCAGGGTGAATTCCCCTCTCCGGCAGGGTGCCCGGAAGAGCTTCAGATCCCTCCCGATCTAGGGATGGAGATGACGGCGGCTACAGACTCTTTCATGGATTTTTGATCGAGCCCTTAGGGTTTTCGTCCCGAGGGCATCTTATAGTCGAAAGGGGAGGCCGAGGGGGTGCCGGGAGCGGCCACACCACCCCCTGGCGCGGGCCAGGCCTGGCCGCGCGGCCAGGTGGTGTGGTGGCTCCCTGGCCCTTCTCCGTCTCGTATTCTGGCACTTGATCACTTCCGGAAAAATAGACACTTTGGCTTTTGTCCCGTCCAATTCCGAGAATATTCATTTTCTGACTTTCCTGGAACCAAAAACAACATTAAACAGGCAGCTGGCACTGTGGCTCTTGTTAATAGGTTAGTCCAAGAAATCATATGAAAGGTACTCCAAAGTTGGAACAAAACACAAGAAAGTGGATAGAACCAAGCATGGAACATCAAAAATTATAGATACATTTGCAATGTATCAACCGGCTCCCAACAAAGCTACTGCTTTACCAGCTTTCGTTGACGGCGCTGCCATGCCCCAAGAGTCCTAGGATGCAGATGCACCGGCTCTCACCGATGATCTGCTTCTTGCAAAGAGGCAGATAGAATATTTGATGAAGCACAAGGATCTGACTTGGTCCACTGCTGGCTGGCGCGCCGGATCCAGCCTCTCCAACACCATGGTGATAGGCTGATGCATTCCATCACCAAGAGTAGGTTGGATTCTCCCCGGATCTACTCCACGCCATATTCAGACAAGGACTATGAGTCCCAAATTAAATGGCTGACCAAGGAGCGGGTCGAGATGAAGATTCCAGATTTGTCCTTGGACATGCATACGGCTGACGATCCTGTGACACTAGTAAGTTTTCCAACAGTAACTCGAATTATGTGTTCACCTATACATTGTTGTGTCCTTTTGCAATACTGAGATACTTTATTTTTTTTCAGCTTGCTGACCTCCCTGAGTTGGAGCTTGCTCCTCTCGAAGGATATCCTCCTGAGTTCTCTCAGGACGATGCAGAGTTGATCCCACTGTCGGAGGCGCTTACTCGAAAGCGTAAAACTCTGGCAGTGCTCTCAAAGTAGGTGCATAAAGATAGAAGATGGAGACTCAATGTAATGGTGGAAGAAAGGCCTTTTGTAAAAGGAAGTAGGGATTCAAGTCTCATAAAGAGCTTCCAAAAATTATGGTACTTATAGCTTTCAGCTCTCATTGCCCCTATCATAAGCATCTTGAAGTGATTAAGGTTAAAGTGAACAAACTATGGTGTACATGCTTGACGAAGTATAAGTCAGAAATCCCATGTCCCTTGTATACGAGGGCCGCTCCTCATGCTACTCAAGTTTAGTCACCGGTAAGTTCTTGTCATTGTAAGTATATGTGTATCATAGAGAACCGCCAACGGGGTACCCCTTGCCCGATGATACAGAAGAATCCCCATATCAAAATGACAAGGCAAGTAGACAACGAGCATCTCAGCATTCTTCTTATTTACCATGGAAATATGGTGCTTTTTTCTCTCTTTCCTCGTTTCATAGTATCTCTTTTTTTTCTTTTCTCTTTTTTCTCAATATAGGACTCTTTTTTATAAGAAGAATGCTTCATAGACAACTCATTATGGTTACGCTGCAGGTTTCCACCATGTCAGCATGGATTAGACCAGTGGCCCAAGCGTTTCTCTAACACATATACATAACTCCATGGACTTACAAGCTCCCCTTTCATTTCACACCGACGACATCCATATACAAAAGAGCATGATATCAACTAGGTACAAGTACCAAGTGCAATGTTGAAAGCGTTCCCCATGAAAGCATGGTTCTGCTAATTCCCAACAAATAAGTGCAAGCATATACAACATAGAAGACACAATGGTTCAAGTTTATTAAGGGAAAGTAAAATAAAGTGTGCCATCAAGTTCGTGAGAGCTTTAATCACTAGTTTTCTCATAACAAGTTTAATTTGGAAGGTAAACAAAAGCATGAATATACTTGGAATAGCATAAGCTAGTAGGTAGTTATGGTGGACTCTTTGGAATAACTTGGTTTAGGGAGTTGGATGCATGAGTGGAACTCATACTTTGTTGTGGAGGCTAGCAAAAGACTGGGAGCGATAAACTAAGAGAGCAATAATGGCCATAATCATGCAGAGCGACAAAACATCATTGATCAAAGCATAAAGTGATACTACAAGTTGAAAACTAAAGGATCATAAAGGCTATGGTGACTTTGGATAGTCATAACATGGTGTGAGCATCCTCCAAGTCAACCCAAAAAAAGCATCAACGGAGAATACCACTATACTATGCTTTAATATGCTAAAACAACGCATGATTCATCCAAGGCACATTAAGCAATCTCAATTTTTTATAACAAGTCATGCTACAGCAAATAATACTAAGCATAAAGCCAAACCAATATCAAGCATGGCATGACAAAGCATAGGCCACAGTCAAAACAAGCTCTTTTTACCACATAAGCATGAACTTTCCTACTCTTTTCCAAACCAAACCAAACTATTTGCAAACCAATGTATGAAAGAGGGGGTCCAACCAATTTATTCAGAAAACTAAGCAAACAAAAGCAAACAAAAAACCAAAACAAAAATGTAAAAGAAGACGCTCCAAGAACAACATAAGTGTGCATGAAACAATAAAAATGAAGCGTTTGGAAGAAACCTGGAATTTTTATTGATGAAGAAGGGGATACCTTGGGCATCCCAAAGCTTTGACGCTTGTACTTCTTGGATATTTCTTGGGGTGACACGCGTGGCATCCCCAAGCTTGAGCTTTAGTCCATCCTTCATCTCATTACTCATTCCTTCCATACACCTGAAAATTTTCCTTCATACAAAACTTCACACAATCTTTATTTGCAACATTAGTGCACTTAAGATAAATAAGTCCTAAGGTTCAGTTATAACACCAAAAAAACTTCCATTAGAACATTAGCTACTGTAGTACTTCCCTCAAAAAGCTCAATTCCCCAAAAGAACTCAAGAAGGAACCAACAAGAAGCAAATGCAGAAAATGGCAGAAATCTGTCAAAACAGACCAGCAGGTAAAGATGAATTTTTTCGAAGACCTTCTGTTGCTCAAATCAAAAAGTGTTGAACTAACGAAAGTTATATAACAACCTGGGGCAGAAGCACAAAAAATTACAGATCAATCTGACATGCAGAGCTCTCTCACGAATTTTTACGGTGAAGCACAGAAATCTGTTTCAGGACAACAACTTTCCCAATCATTACTTCACTCTCATTAGAGGTTACTCTTGGCACAAAAAGCAAATAAAAAGGATAAGGAGCGGTTATTACAGAGGTAATAACTTCCAAGACTCATCTAAAACTTTTGGGTTATCTCCCAATAAGTACTTTTCTTTAACGCCTTTAAGTTAGGCATAAGAAGCAAAGAAAGAATCAAGTGTTCTCAAATGAAGAAGCATTAAGACCAAATTCTGTTTTCCTAGGAGAAGCAAAAGAAATCTTTTCTCTCTTTTTAGGGAAGTTTTCTATACCTTTCTTGAGTGGGAGTTGATATTTAATGGTGCCTTCTTTCATATCAATGATGGCACCAACAGTTCTAAGAAAAGGTCTTCCCAAAGTAATAGGACAAGAAGCATTGTATTCAACATCCAAAACATAGAAATCAACGGGGACATAAGCATTGTTAACCATAATAAGAACATCATTAAGACTCCCCATGAGTTTCTTTTTAGCATTATCATCAAGTGGGACATTCAAATAACAATCTTCAATAGGAGTCAAATTAAGCATATCATAAATCCTTCTAGGCATAATGGAAACACTACTATCAAGATCACATAAAGCTTTGAAATCAAAGTCATTCACTTTCATATTATTGATGGGTTCCCAACCATCTTCTTGTTTTATAGGAATAGAAGCTTTATGTTTCATCTTTTCTTCTTTAATCTTTATGAGAGCATCGGTAATGTGTTTTGTAAAGGCCATGTTCATAGCACTAGCATTAGGACTTTTAGCAAGCTTTTGTAGGAACTTAATAACTTCAGAGATGTTACAACCATCAAGATCAAAATCAAATTTATCATCTAAAGTAGTAGAACTATTATTAGCCTCAACACTAGTAGTGGTAATAGTAGAAACACTAATGTTTCTAGCAATTTCATCTTCTCTTTCCCACTTAGCATGTAATTCAGCTAATAGTCTAACATTTTCATCAATTCTTACTTGTATAGCATTAGTAGCTGCAAAGGGATTATCATTAGTTTCAGGTTTAGCAGCCATTTTATTAATCAATGAAGATTGAGCTTCAGACAAAGATGATATATTCTTTCAGCATTAGAGAGTTTCAATTGTAAACTAGGAATTTCCCTATTTAGACTCTCAAGTTGATGGCTAATGTCCTTCAAAATGGTAGATTGTTCCTCCATAGTTTTAGTAAATAGTTTATTTTGCTCATATTGCATTTGCATGAAGTTTTTAGTGGCTCTTTCAACTTCTAAAATTCTTCCTTCACCAGGTGATCCAAGTTTACCATTATAGCCATAAGTATTATTAGGAGGGTAGGGCCTATAATTGTTATTACCATAAGCATTGTTGCCAAAATTATTATTTCTTATGAAGTTCACATCAACTTGCTCTTTTTGAGCAACCAAAGAGGCTAAAGGAACATTATTTGGATCAATATGGGCTTTCCCATTAACAAGCATAGACATAATAATATCAATTTTATCACTCAAGGAGGAGGTTTCCTCAACAGAATTTACCTTCTTACCATGTGGAGCTCTCTCAGTATGCCATTCAGAATAATTAACCATCATATTGTCCAGAAGTTTCGTTGCAGCACCCAAAGTAATAGTCATAAAAGTACCTCCAGCAGCAGAATCCAATAGGTTCCTTGAAGAATAGTTCAATCCTGCATAAAAAGTTTGGATGATCATCCAAGCAGTCAGTCCATGAGTGGGAGAATTCTTTACCTAAGATTTCATTCTTTCCCAAGCTTGAGCAACATGCTCATTATCAAGTTGTTTAAACTTCATTATTTCACTTCTCATGGATATAATCTTAGCAGGAGGATAGTATTTTCCAATAAAAGCATCTTTGCACTTAGTCCAAGAATCAATACTATTCCTAGTTAAGGAATTCAACCATTCTTTAGCTTTTCCTCTCAAAGAGAAAGGAAACAATTTCAGCTTAATAATATCACCATCTATATCCCTATGCTTTTGCATCTCACAAAGTTCAACAAAGTTATTTAGATGGGAAGAAGCATCTTCATTACCAATACCAGAAAATTGCTCTCTTATAACAAGATTGAGTAAAGCAGGTTTTATCTCAAAGAAAGTATTTTCAGGCATAAGTGGAGCAATAGGTGTGCTCATAAAATCATTGTTGTTGGTGCTAGTGAAGTCACACAACTTAGTGTTTTCAAGAGTAGTCATTTTTTTTGGGTTTTCAAATAAGAAAGCAAACTAGTAAAACTAATTTTTGTTTTTTTGTTTTTGATAACAAAACAAGCAAACAAAGCAAAAAGAAACCAAGCAAAACAAAAACAACAAAGTAAAGAGATTAGTTATGAGGGACTCCCCTTGTGAAGATGTCCTTGACTCCCCGGCAACGGCGCCAGAAAATCGCTTGATGGCTCAATGCATGGCGCCTAGAAAATTGCTTGATGGCGGTGTTGATGTAGAGCTCGTTGGGAACCCCAAGAGGAAGGTATGATAAGCACAGCAGCAAGTTTCCCTCAGTTATGAAACCAAGGTTTAATCGAACCAGTAGGAGCAAGGAAACACCCCAAAGGTGTTACTAGCTGAGCCTTGGTAGGGCACACTACCGGTGCTAGTAGCAACGTGGAGACCTGCACAACACAACCACAGAACTTTGTCCCAAACTTGCGATGAGGTTGTCAATCTCACCGTGTTTTGGGGAAAACAAAGGATTAAATGTATTGAATGGAAAGAAGTAAAAGTTTGCAGAAAGTAAACACAGAGCAGTAAAAGATTGTAGATTGTATGTAAAAGACAAGGACCGGGATCCATAGTTCACTAGAGGTGGCTCTCCTTAGATAGATAACATGCTGGGTGAACAAATTACAGCGGGGCAATTGACAAACACCGAGAAAGCAATACATGCATATACTAATCATCTTGACTCCTTTGAGACTTGATTGGGCATTACAACATTATACATAGACCGCCATCCAACTGCATCTATGACTAATAATCCACCTTTAGGTTATCATCCGAACCCCCTCCAGTATTAAGTTGCACGCAACAGATTATTGCTTTACGAACTGCGTGTAAAGCAAACAATATGATTGTTCTATGAACAAAGAATTGTTGTTTTCTCCCTAGTAGCAACAACACATCTAGTACCTTAGAGATTTCTGTCACTTCCCTAGATTACCAGAGGCATGAACCCACTATAGAGCATAAATACTAACTCTTGGAGTTGCTAGCACCTACTTGGCCAAGATAGCTACTAACAACGGAAAGCATGCAAGATCACAAATAACAAAGACATGATAGAATCAATAATCAATCTGAAATAGCATCTCAATATCCATCGGATCCCCGCAAACACAACATGCAGAATTACAAATAGATGATCTTGATCATGAATGGAGCTCACAAGATCTAGAGATGAAAGCACAATGGAGGAGAACCATCCATCTAGCTACTACATGGATCCGTAGTCCAAGAATGAACTACTCACGCATCACACCGGAGGCTTGCATGGTGATGAAGAAGGCCTCCAGGGTGAATTCCCCTCTTCGGCAGGGTGCCGGGAAGAGCTTTAGATCCCTCCCGATCTAGGGATGGAGATGACGCCAGCTATAGACTCTTTCGTGGATTTTTGATCGGGCCCTTAGGGTTTTCGTCCCGAGGGCATCTTATAGTCGGAAGGGGAGGCCGAGGGGGTGCCGGGAGCAGCCACACCACCCCCTGGCGCGGGCTAGGCCTGGCCGCACAGCCAGGTGGTGTGGTGGCTCCCTGGCCCTTCTCCGTCTTGTATTCTGGCACTTGATCACTTCCGGAAAAATAGGCACTTTGGCTTTTGTCCCGTCCAATTCCGAGAATATTCATTTTCTGACTTTCCTGGAACCAAAAACAGCAGAAAACAGGCAGCTGGCACTGTGGCTCTTGTTAATATGTTAGTCCAAGAAATCATATGAAATGTACTCCAAAGTTGGAACAAAACACAAGAAAGTGGATAAAACCAAGCATGGAACATCAAAAATTATAGATACATTTGTAATGTATCAACCGGCTCCTGACAAAGCTACTGCTTTACCAGCTTTCGTTGACGGCGCTGCCACACCCCAAGAGTCCTAGAATGCAGATGCACCGACTCTCACCGATGATCTGCTTCTTACAAAGATGCGGATAGAATATTTGATGAAGCAACAGGATCTGAAAGGATCTGACTTGGTCCACTGCTGGCTGGCGCGCTGGATCCAGCCTCTCCAACACCATGGTGATAGGCTAATGCATTCCATCACCAAGAGCAGGTCGGATTCTCCCCGGATCTGCTCCACGCCATATTCAGACAAGGACTATGAATCCCAAATTAAATGGCTGACCAAGGAGCGGGTCGAGATGAAGATTCCAGATCTGTCCTTGGACATGCATACGGCTGACGATCCTGTGACACCAGTAAGTTTTCCAACAGTAACTCGAATTATGTGTTCACCTATACATTGTTGTGTCCTTTTGCAATACTGAGATACTTTATTTTTTTCTAGCTTGCTGACCTCCCTGAGTCGGAGCTTGCTCCTCCTGAAGGATATCCTCCTGAGTTCTCTCAGGACGATGCAGAGTTGATCCCACTGTCGGAGGCACTTACTCGAAAGCGTAAAACTCCGACAGTGTCTATCGGCACAAAAGAAGTGCCTGATGTGAAGTGGCAACTTTCTTCACAATGTCTTTGTTTCTTATTCTTTATGAAGTGTAACGATTTTCGTTCTATTACCTCTTTAGAGCTAGACAGCTCACCAAGGGCAAGGGGAAAGGTGGTTCATCAAAGCCTCTACGCCAGTCAAAGCTGAATTTGACTTCTCCTGCCGCAGTGCCTCCGACTCCTGCCCCACAGTCTGCCACAGTGCCGGAGATTACTCCATCTCCGCTAGTTGCGGAAGTTCCGACTCAACAAGCAAAGCCAGCGATCCTCGGCTCGCACACTGACGTCACCATGGGTGACTCAGAACTTGATAAGCCTGAACCCTCTAAGGGTAATGATCCCTCGGCAGAGGTCTTCACAAAAAACCTCCTCAGCAATCCGGGTCATGCCAAACTTGGTATTACTCGGAAATCTATGGAGGAGATCCAACGGCTAGCCCAGCAATGCTTAGAAAGATGGAATATCACCGCCGAGGAAGAGGCTCAAGAAGAAGAAGACGTAAAACTCTCTGAGCTTCTTGATCAAGTTTGTCTTCACGACGAGAAGCTGAAGGCCGATGTGGCTCCGCCACCACCAGTGATGCCGCTGACTCTCGCCGGGAAGGTTTCCTCCTAGGTGAACAAGAGTCTAAATAAGCTGACCCATGGACACCTTGTAAGTCGGAATTCCAACTCACTTTTGTTTTATCTTATACCATATCCTCTATCCCCCAAGCATGAAGTTGGATAGACAATCCGGATGTATGCTTTCATAGGATGCCAAAGAATGAACTAGTGTATCCCCCAAGGCTCGTGCTGATATGAGTTAAAATATTAGCACGATTTTTTAGTATACTTCTGACTCTAGGTATTCTGACTTATAGAAAGTTAATGCTTATAATCAGGAATTGTTGAATAATATCTGCAATAAATGAAGAGAGATCAAAGCTCTTCGTTTAGAGAATGCTCAACTTAAGATTTCCAAGGATGAAGCTGAAGGTAATCATTTCATACCTTAACCTTGCTATTTGTCTTTCATAGTCAAAATTCATATTCAACCGTTGTCTTTTGTTTACAGCACTGGTTAAACAATCATGTGCAATGATTGAAGAAGCCGAGAATCTTAAGACCCTGGAGGTGGAGAATGCCGAATTGCACCAAGAGCTGAATAAGCTCAAGGCGGATTACAATCACAATATTGCACAAGTCCTTGAATCCTCCTCCATGGCCACCGAAAAACGTGATCGAAAGATCACGACCCAGGATCAAAGAATCTTGGATATCAACAATGAATTATTCAGAGAAAAGGACATCACCGAGGCACTCCGGGCTGAATTCCAGAGCCTTAGGGCAGAGAAGACCAAATTTGACGATGCCATCCTCGGTATATTTCCTATTTTCTGATTTTCTGTTTTTCTGACTCTAAGAGTTCGGATATATTTACTAACCTTTGCTTTATATGCACATGTCCTCTGAACTTACTGGATTCCTCCTCCACCCAGTCTCGCACCAGCCGACTACAGAAGTTGGTGATTTGCTTCACGATTTCCGCCAATCTTTGGAGGATATTGGCGAAGTACTCAAAGTTCCGGACATGGATAAAATGTCTGGCTTTGAGGTGCGAGACAAGGCCAAGGAGATGCCCCAGCTCATCTAGGACTGGAACATGTCCTATGCGCGGACCATAGCATAGAACGCTCTCACCATGGTTATGAGCCACCATGGAAGCATGGGAATCTGGCAAGTAACCAGAGGGTATTCAACTGTGGATGAAGACGGACAGGAGCAAGATATCAAGGCCATCATGGACTCCTGTGCCGGATACGGATGTCATGTAGCTGATCTGACCAGCTACAACACTCCCTTCTTCACTCGCGTGGAAACGCCTCCTCCGCCTCCTGAAGAAACTAGTGAAGCTTCCGACGACGAACAAACCGTATCGGATTTGAACGTCTCGGAAAGATATCAAGGCGAGGGTGATGTCTCTAGTGAGCCGACAGCTCCTACCTCATCTTCTACATCATAGAGTGCCAGAAAAACAATGTGTTATTCTGAAAACAATTTGGGTTGTAAATAAGTAGTATAATACTTTTGTAGTGCTAAGATTTAATGATTTTATCTAGCACTTTTGGCTTTATATTTTGTTGTGCCTGAAATGTTTACATAAGCACTTTTTTGTTTTGTCTGCACTGATCGTTTATCTGGCTTTCCGCCTCATACCTTTCATGAGCCAGCCAACCTTTCACACGGAATCTCTGCCGAGCAACGGAGCTCAATTGCTAAACTAGTTTAAACTCGGAAACAGAGCCGGCTTTCAGTACCAACAATTCACTACTCGGAAAATGCTCGCATCCGGCAATCAGATAAATAACCAAAGTACAAACTAGAAAATTTAGAGTTATACCCAAAGGTAACATTTTTAGAATCGGAAATCATAACTAGAACAAACATGATCATAAAGTACTTTCAAGTATTCTGGGATTTTCGACTTGTGACATGATCATTCGAAAATAAGATGGTAATATAAAACTTCTCAGAAAAATTTGAGGCAACCAATACTTTTATTTCTCATTGAACATGTACACATATATGATTACAAAGAAAGATAATTTGAAGAATAAAAGGGACGTAGCTGAGCAATATTCCACGGCCTGTCTAATTCTTCTAGGTCTGTACTGCCTCAAGCTCTCTTTCTCATCTTAGTAGCAGGTCTTTCTTTGATTGGCCGCATATCAGTTAGATAGTAAGAACCATTGTGCAATACTCGGCTAACTAAAAAGGGCCCTTCCCATACTGGGGGAAAGTTTGTGCTTTATTTTCTGCATAAGCTGGAGAATCGCCCTTGTTGAAAGACCGGTTTCTGACTTTCTGGCTATGATACTTGCACAACTTCTACTGATAGGCTGTTGATCTCATCTCAGCAACGACGCGAACTTCTTCAATTAAATCGAGATCATTTTGTCGAGAAATTTTGGCATCCTCTTCAATATATGCAGCAACACAGGGGAAGTGTGAATCAAATTGCTAGGAAGAACTGCTTCTGTGCCATAAACCAAGAAGAAAGGTGTGTATCTGGTTGACCTGTTTGGAGTTGTTCTCAAGCTCCATATCACAGAAGGTAATTCCTCTGCCCAAGCCCCCACAACACGACATAGTGGTGCTTCGAGTCTTGGTTTTAGGCCTTGTAGGATTAAACTGTTTGCTCTTTCAACTTGTCCATTAGCCTACGGATGTGCGACTGACGCAATGTCAAGCCAAATATTTTGTTCATCACAGAATTCGGCAAGCTCTCCCATAGAAAAATTACTCCCGTTATCCGTAATAATGCTATGTGGATAACCGTATCGGATTATGACATCCTCGACAAATATTTTGGCTGTTGCTCTATCACAACTTGTGACAGGTTTAGCCTCAATCCATTTCGTGAATTTATCCACCGTAACTAAGAGGTGAGTAAATCCACTTGGAGCTCGTTTAAATGGTCCTACCATGTCAAGGCCCCAGACCGTGAAGGGCCATGTTATAGGTATTGTCCGCAGCTGATCAGCCGAAACATGAGCTTGTTTGGCATACTTTTGGCAGCCTTTACACATCTTGACCAGCCATTCGTCATCTGCCTTAGCTATAAGCCAGAAAAATCCGTGTCTAAAAGCTTTTGCCACTAAGGATTTGGCTGCAGCATGATGACCGCATTCACCTTCGTGGATTTCCCTTAGGATTTCCACTCATTCTTCCGGAGATACACAGCGCTGAAAACCCCCAGACACACTCCGCTTATAGAGTTCACCACTTATGATAGTATAGGTTTTTGCTCGTCGGACGATCTTCCGGCTCAGAACCTCGTCTTCGGGTAATTTGCCATCTACCAAGTAATCAAGGTAAGGCTGAGTCCAGCTGGGAATCACAGCTAGAACTGCTACTAAAAGTGAGTCGGATTTGGTCGGATATTCCTCGTCTACTCCTTTTATAGAGGGAACTTTAAGGTGCTCCAAAAAAGCACCATCCGAGACCTTTTTCCGTGCAGAGCCTATTCGAGATAATGCATCTGCTTCCTCATTTTCTACTTGAGGGATGTGTTGAATCTCAAACCCTTCGAACGATTTCGATAATTCATCCACGACAGCTCTATATGCTGCCCTATGCTTGTTTGCATTACAAATATCGGACACTTGTTGAGCAAGAAGATCCGAATCTCCATAACACATTAATCATCGGATGCCGATATCCTTAGCAATCCACATTACATGCAGTAATGCTTCATATTCTGTAATCTTATTTGTTGCAGTGAAGTGGATCTGTAGTACATAGAAAATTTTATCTCCTTGGGGTGATTTGATTACCACGCCAGCCCCCGAGCACTTTAGACCCGTCAAAATGCAAGGTCTAGTACTCTGAATCTAGGAGGGTCATATTTTCCGTTGTCTCTGTCCAATCAGCGACAAAGTCAGCCAGAATTTGGGATTTAATTGCCGTACAAGGTTTGTACTCAATGTCAAAAGCTGAAAGCTCTATGCCCCATTTTGCGACACGTCCTGTAGCATCGATGTTGTTGATGATATCTCTCATGGGAGCTGTGCTCATCACGGTAATTGGATGTTCCTGAAAATAATGCCGTAACTTCCGGGATGCAAAGAACACACCGTAAGCCAGGTTTTGATAGTGTGTATATTGCTGCTTTGATTCAGTTAGGACCTTGCTGAGGTAGTAAGTCGGACGCTGCACCAGGTGTTCCTGTTTTTCCTCTGGTCTCTCCACCACCATGACGACACTAACGACCCTATTGAAATGAATCGTATAGCACCTAGAGGGGGGGGGTGAATAGGTGCTACTTCAAATTTTAATGCCTTTTCAATTTTAGGCTTAACACAAAGGGTAAATTCTCCAGATAAACTATTAGGTCGAATTTCCCTATATGCAAACCTATCTACTAGCGAGTAAAGAGCGAGTGGAAGAGGAACGGGTGAACCGTAGTGAAGCACACGGAGACACATGATTTTTTTGACCGCAATTCCTTCCTTGTTAAGGGAAGTACGTCTGCGTTGGAGGGGTGGGCGGTACTGAGACCACCATGCGACAATAGGCCTCACCATGTTCTCCGATGGATTTCGCCACCAAAGGCCTGATCCACCTTTCCACTATAGGAACCCTTCGAGGCGGGTACCGGTGCCTTTACACAACTAGCGGGGCACAACTCCACAATCAACTTGGAGGCTCCCGTAATGACAACAAGCTGCCACAAGAACAAGTTATCAATAACAAAGAACAAGATCTAGATATTGACAAGAATACTAGATCAGGGATTTCTCCAAATGAATGGAGAGGAGTTGATGCGCTTGATTCGTGATGATGATGATTCTCTCCTCCTTCAATTCCCCCAAAGATCGAAGCCTTCGGGTGGTTGAAGTGGGAGATCTAGAATGGGAGCTCTTTCAAAGGGTCTGAACAATTTCGAGTGAATCAAGAAGTCTGCTCGTTGGGGAAGAAGGGATATTTATACCCCTTCCAAAACCAAGCCGTTGGAGCCTTCGGGGGGCGGATTATCCGGCCCAAGTGAGGGCCGGATTATCCGGCCTCGGGAAAACTCTGCCCCAGACTCGGATTATCCAGCAGAAAAATCGGCCACGGACAGAAGCTCACATAGACTTGCCCTTCACACTTTCTCCTGGGGACCGGAATATCCGACCAAGGGGAGGGCCGGATTATCCGGCTGGGTGAAAAATCCGCCCCAGCCACGGAATATACGGGGGGAAATTTCGCCCCCAGACAGAAGCTAGCGCAGGAGCTCACTTGGGCGATTCCCTTGGGGTCGGATTATCCGCCCCAACAAGAGGGCCGGATTATCCGGTCTAGGGAGAAAATCTGCCCCAGAGCCAGAATTTTCTGGGGGGAAATCCGACCCCAGACAAAGACTTGCGCAGAGCCATCCTTGCCCAAGGTGGTCTGGCCGGATTATCCAGCCATGATGGGGGCGGATAATCCGGCCCCCAAAGCTCTCAAAACTTCCCGCAACACTTAGTGCACATTAGAATAATCCATGGTATTGTTATCTAACACACAAAACCTGGGAAATCATGAAATGTTCTTTCAATCTCCCCCTTTTTGGTGTTAGATGACAATACTAGGATTTGCAAGAAGGATCAAAAGACCACCAACAAAACATGGAAGAGACTCCCCCTTAATGTGTGCATATTAGAGATTTGCATTTGAATACAAATGCACACAAGTAGGTGAAAGTCTATTCCATTGAAATATAAACAACATAATCATACCACCGAGATAATGAGAGAGGCGTCCTTTAAATATCCACAATTATCAACGTGATAACCAATATACGCGCCCTCCTTGAGATAGATTCCCAGCATAATAGGATATGAGTAAAGAATCCATAGGCATAATCCATGAGATAAATCCAGACGTGCACCGACACAAAGTCTCAAACACACCACAAACCACAAATAAAGTTCAACGCTAAATGGACACAAGCAAGAAAACGACGAATGAAAAGATGCAAATGCTTGTGCCCGACCCATGCAAATCCTCGAAGACCTAATAGAACTACTTATCCCCCTTTGGCATCGAGACACCAAAAAGGAAGAAGAGCGATGCTAGCGCCCCAAGGTATCACTCGTAGTCCTTGTCCTCGTTCCCATCATCGTCCTCATCCTCAAGCTCCTCGGTATCATCGTCCTCATCAGCAGTGGTCGTAGAGGGGAACAAGTGACGCTCCAACTCTCCATAGTTTAGTCAAGAAGAAAAGTTCCATCGGGCATATGGTGTGGGAGGAGTAAGAGCCGGGGGGTCACCAGAGCCACCAGTCACATGGTGAAGGATGAGCTTCTGAGAGTGCGCCAACTCATGGCGCTGCTTGTAGGCCTCATACTGGCCCTTGCGTGTGTCCATGCCCATGCAAAGAATGTGACACTGGAACCAGTTCAGCTGCTTGATCTCACAAGCAACAGGAGGCACTGGAGGCATGCGAGCATCCCTCATGAGAGACTTAGGAGCAGAAGAGGGGTGAGAGGTCTTCCGAACCTTGTTGTATATCTTCTTTGCCTTATGCACAACATCAATGTTGAAATCTTCAGAGGGAAGCATGTGCCTGATGAGCAGCATAATATAGGGTGCATAGGGAATGGACAGTCGGTTGAACATAGCATCAGTCAATTCATGGTAGATGAAGTCCATCACATCCAGCTTATACTGCACGGACTCATCCTCGCATGAGGCAACCTCATGAGAGAAGGCTAGTAGCTGGACAAGGTGACCACGGATGCTGTCATTGTTGCCTCCACTCGGAGTGATGAGTCACGGAAGAGGCCCACCAAGGCAGCATAGATAGGAGCAAGACCAACAAGGGTGCCCACAATGCCATTGTCCATCGTGCAAGGAGAGATAATTGCATCTTTGTTGGGCTTCAGCTGAGTGATGATGCGGTGGCCACTGGCCCTATCCCTACCGCGGAAAGAGTATCCAAGTACCTCAACAAACACACGGAAATCGGCAGACATAGGCCTGTCACGAGTCATCCACTTCATAGTACGATGCTCATCTCCACAAATAACCAAAGTTGAAAAGAATTACTTCACCACCTCAGAATCATATGAGCACTAGAGAGCCATGAGATGGTGCAGCCCCATCTACTCAGCCACGTACATGGCATCAACAAGGTGGGGCTTCTCCAAAGCCTCAGCAAGAATCAGCGGGTGCATATGCCTAATGTTTAGCCTGGCATACACATCTTCATATATCTCTTTCTGTTCAGCACACCAAAAGCGAGAATCCCCCAGCACAGAATCATGGGGCAGCTCTGCAAACAAATCACGGTGACGGATAGAGGAATAAGTGACAGGATCCATAGCCTTGTAGTTGATCTTGGGCTCTTTGCCCTTCCTCTTGGACACACCCCTCCTGGATCTCTCCCGCTTCTCTTGTTTCGCAATGCGTTCAGCCTCTTTTTCTCTTCTCCTCAGCTCAACTTTGTCCACAGTATTACCCTCACTGTCTACCCCGAAGTAGATAGTACGAGGACGACGCTTGTAAGTCTTGGAAGCACTGGAACCACCTGTGAAGAGAATAAGGTTGATAGCATGGGGATAAGCATACACACAAGTCCAAGAGAGAGCGTTGAAAAGGTAGTCAAAAAGTTCATAGGACAATTCTACTCAATGCACAAACTATGGCGAAATTGAACCAGATTCGATTCTGTCAGGCCTGATTATCCGGCCTGGCCAGGGGCGGATAATCCGACCCTGGAAGAAATTTTTCAACATGCCTAGATTGAGTGCAAATAAGTAGGTCGGGCCTAGAAACTTCAAGACTACGAGTTCTACGCGAAACAACATCCTTCTAGACAACGTTCCACCCAACAAATGACACATCTAGCCAAAGATGGGGAGGGAGGGAGTTACCCTCACTCATTGGAGGAAGAACGTGGAGGAGAAGGTACCCGGAGGTGCGGAGAAGAAAATCCGGGGAGGCCTAGAAAATCCGGTGTCCGGAGAGGCTCCGGGGAGGGTGGGGGACGGCAGGCGGCGGCTGAGGAGGAGGAGAGGGTTGGGGGAGAAGTGCTGCTCGTTATGAGCCCTTCCCCTGATCCCTGTCCTTAAAGACGAAATCCACTAGGGCCGGATTATCCGGCCTACACTTGGGCCGGATTATCCGGCCTCAAATCTGAATTTCTATTGTACACAGATTCAGGCCCGCGCGTCTCCAAACAACACCCCCACAAGGTGTACAAGGGACTTGTGTGCAAGAATAGATGGCTTAGGGGTAGGGAAAGGCTTAGGATTAAGAGAGCCAAACTGAGATGGTACTATACACTAAAAATTGCAAGAACCAAATCAAATAAGAGTCAAAATTGAGTGTGATTCCCATAAGAACATGAGATGAGCGAAAACAACCAAAAATATCCATCAAAAATCCAACTCTCCTCATGGAAGAGGGCGGTGGCCGAAGCCACCTTGTTGGAGTGTATGGTATGACACCACGAAGATATATCTTGGGCTCATGACCAATACTCATTAATAAGCTCACATATCACAAAATGATATTAAGAGAAATGACGTAACTTGCTTTCGGCATTATGGGGGAGGGTTAGCCCAATTAATTAGGACCACACTTGTCAAAACCCAAACCTGGCTTGGTTTGAATCCCTGTGATTACAGTGCTAGTCCCTGGATCGAATAGCTAGCACCCACAGTTTAAGATGTAATATCAAGATACAAAGGTCATATTACATCGCATGATCCAGAATATAAATACTTTATTATAAACCTATAGCCATAGGCTATCTTATTACAAAGCAGCAGAATACAAGTAAAGCATGGAGTCCTTCATCTTCATGTGCCACAGGCAAACATGTTGGGTGCAGACTCATAACCTCTATCATCAATCCATACTCATCAATAGAATAACCTGCAACATGATAGGTTGCAGCCACAAAGGGTCAATACTTTGAATGTATTGGCAAGTGTCACAAGTTTGTGAATATAAGTTGGACTATCACTACATGCACATTTGGCTAAGTAGATCTTAGGCTCATTTGCAGAAAGCAATATGGTTTTATCCTATGTTTGTAAAAATAGTTTTGATCTTTCAATAACTTTCTGAACTCCTTGGCAAACTCCAAGTTCTTCTAATCTCTTGTTGTCACCATTAAGTTTTACTTTGAGAAATTAGAATGTCGAGATCTTCCATAGCTTCAGGCCTTAGTTGCTCAGAGTTGTCCATAACTGGGGACACGGCTAAGTACTTAGAATTTAATCTTCTGCAGAAGTTGTACACTTTACCCACAAGACACAATCTCGTCTTGATGCCACTAGTGGCCGCTGGATTAGTACTCACCAAGATGGAGTACCGGTAGATCGAGAATGTGACAAAGTCTTTCCATAGAAGTCCTCCCAATACATAATGCCAGCACATCTACCAGGCACCATTGCAAAGATAAACCTCCAATGCATAATTCCAATTAACTGAAGAGGTACCAATGCATGGGTCTTCCACTATGTAATTGACTAGGCCAGAGCCCATTTGGCATGTGGCTGTACACGAAAGCCACTGTACGAGAAACATGTTCAATCTCTAAGTTCCTGGGTGGTGTTCTCCTAGTGCACACACGAAAGAGATAGCCGTAGACATGGTTCCCTTTGTTGCCACCTTATTCTCAACTGAGTATCCACACTCCACCCAGGTGATTCATTGAGTCCTTGTTTTATTATATAAAACATATATTTTTTCCAACACTTCATATAATCACAATATGGTATATTCCACCCCGAATCTATAGCAGGGCTAAGCATACTACAACTACAGTATTTCCACTAAGGGATATATAAAGGATATCCTAATACGATATAGCTTAGCATAGTATCATAGTAGTCCTATCATGCATACTACAAAAATCCACTAAGTGTAATGAAAAATAGTAGGACATGGATGATAGTGCCACTTGCCTTAGTAGTTGGTGGTGTTAGTACACTCTTTGCAGTAACACACTTGACAATCCACACAATCTATCAAACAAAACAAACAAGACAAAACATGCACAAAGTCAACACTAATGGCAATACAAAAATCATGCAAAATATGCAAGCATGCAAGATGGCAATTTTATTGCACAAAATGTTATAACAAAGGTTTTGAACACTACTAAGTGTTTTCTGAACATTTTACAATTGCAAGATTACAAATGCAACCATTTGTGCAATTGTAACAATTAGCAATAATTTCTAGCATTTGGAAAGGCTAGACTCACTAAATAATTCCCATGCTATTAGGCATAGCCAACCAAATCTATATTTTGGTCTCACTGGACAGAGGGTTCAATTTGCAATCCATAGCAAACAGATTCACCCAAAAATAATTTACAAAACATTTTTATGGGTAAAATACTCCTAAAAAGGTTCTGCCTAAAACTTCTATTTTACAGAAGCTAAAGGGTGAAATAAGGCCTCAGCAGTGAAGCTCTCATTTTTCTGAATCCATAGACACCAAATTTGTATTTTTCTGATTTGTGGATCAAAAGTTATTGAATTTCTAAGTTTAATACAAATCTGTCTATTTTTCTATTTAAACAAAATAGTCTGGCGACGTGGCGTGTTCTTATTGGCCGGTACCGGTTCGGGCGGATCGGCTGCTACGGGCCGTTGGATTTTAAGTGGCAACGGGCGATCCAGATTAGCCCGTACCGTTTCGATAAGTGATCTATCTAAGCCGCTGGATTAAGATCAGACGGTGCTCAGCGTGTCGACCACAGACTGGCGGCGCTGGCGACGGTGCGCGGCGGCGACGCGTCGGACGGGTGGTGCTCCGGTGGTTCTAGAGGGGCAGGGAGACCGTGGACTATTACCAGCGATCGCCGCGGTCGAGGTGGTCTCAGGGATGCTCGCGGTCGATGAAGGGGCGCTCAGATTCGCCGGGAATTCCTCGCCGGACTACTTGCCGACAGCGGAGGTCACGGCCACGAGATGGCGGAATCGATCTAGTACTCGAGCAAACACGTAAAAGGGTTAGGGGAATGCGCCTAGTTTTGCACTGTCTAGCAGTGGCCAAAAAGAAGCGGCGGGAACTAAGCCCTTACCGGAAAAACCGTTGGACGGTGGCGGCAGAGGGAGTTCGCCGGATTTGGTCCGTGTCGTCGACCTGGAGCACGAGAAGGCACATAGCCAGGGTTAAAACACGTGCCAGGACATGGAGAAGCTAACATGACAAATAGGAAGGTGCGGGGCAGTGAGTTCTTGCCGGAATCCTCGCCGGAGCTTGTCGGTGGCCGCGGCAGTTCGAGCTCGTAATTGGAGAGCCTGGGGGATCTCTAGGGGTGGTGTCTGAGGGGAAAATGGAGAGGAGGGGGTGAGGATTAAGAGGGCATCGTCGGAGTGGAGAATCATCCGCAGAAACGCTCGAATTTAATTGAACCGAATCGACACAGAAACGGCCGGGGAGGGAGAGGGTTGTTCGTCGTTCGGTGGAAGAAGGTGAGCTGGCGAGTGACGTGGAGGTGGGGTCGAGCCATCAGCGAGGGGGGTGAAGAGGGGGACGGTGAGAAACAGAGGGGGAAAGGGGAGTGCCGGGTGGGATTAGTGGGCTAGGGTTTGGGCCGAGTTGTTGCTTCTGTTTTTTTTCTACAGTTTTCTTTTTCTTTTTCTGTTTTCTTAAATATCTTTTGATTTAATGATCCAATTTGAATCAAACAAATTTCTAAAAATTTGTAAAACTCAAATTAGGTTTTTAGGGCATTATAGAACACATTTACTTTCTAACTCAATTTTTTCTAACCAAATTTATTCACTTTGGTTTTAATAGCTAATATTGCCTTTATTAAATATATTCTCAAAATAATTCATATCTTTTTATCCATGGCTCCAAATTGGATGAAACCAATTTCTATTGTTTTATTATTTTGTCCTTTATCTTTTTAACCCTCATAGGAGTTATTTTGTTTAATATAAATATGGAGTATATCCATAGTATTGTGTTGTTCTTAGTGTTAACAAATACTTAAAGTTTTAGGGTTTGAGATATTTTTCACTTCTCTTGGGTTTTTAAAATGCAACCAAGTCAAGATGCTCATGCATGCTTCATGATTTGGGATTTTAAAACATGCACACCAATTCACAAACAAAATCATTTTGTTTGGCTTGGGTTTGGAGGCATTATATTTAAATGTTCCAAAAGTTTTTGTTCCTTCTGAATTTCAAAGAACTTGGTTCTTCATTTTGTTTAAAAATTTTCACATTCCAAAATTTGGAAAATTTTGGGATGTGACAGACTACCACCCTTAAAAGGAATCTCGTCCCGAGATTCGAGAAGGCTAGAAAGAATAGGTTGGGTTTTAGGATACTTGGGTGCTACCACCCTTAAAAGGAAACTTTGTTGGGTTGCATTTGATGATTCACTTGGCTAAGGGTCCAATGATTGTCATCCAAAGGTTGTTAACATTTCTCCATCTTATACCACTGAATTAAGTTAGTTAAAGCTTACCTTCCACACCATCTAGTTCTTCAAGGGTTCCATACATGTTGATGTGGTTCACATGTCCTTTCTGGGTCACATTGGAATTGCTCCCATTAGAGTCTCCAACATTCTCATTCTTCTTCTTCTTCTCAGGACAGTTTGCTACAAAGTGTCCAAGTTGCTTACAATTGTAACACTACAACTGGCTAATGTCTTTCTTTGGATCATTATGTTCATTCTGACCAAGGTTATCTCCATTGTTAGTACCATTCACATTGTTACTACCACTTCCATTATTGATGTGATGATTCTGGTGATGGTGATTATGTCCATTTCCTTCATGCTGATGTGATCCAGAATTTCCATTGTCCTTTCTGAATGAACGCATCTTATGTGATGATCCTGAGTGATATTTTTCAAAGCTATGCTTCCTCTTCCTATTCTCAACTTTGTCCTTCTTACTCTCTAAAATTCTAGCTTTGTCACACAGTGATCGATAAGTTGGAACATAAGCGACCGATAATTGCATGGAAAGTTCATCATTCAGTCCATCTAGGAACTTTTCCTTCCTCTTAGCATCAGTATCAGTATCATCTGGAGCATAACGTGATAGATTGTTGAATTCCTCAATATATTCAGCAATGCTGCGGTGACGCTGTTTAAGGTTGTGAAACTCCTTCTTTTTCAGACTCATCACGCCTGAAGAGATATGATTAGTGCGAAAACCATCTTCAAATATTTCCCAAGTCACTTCTTCAATGGGGTGAGTAACTTGAAAGTTGTCCCACCACGTAGCTGCAGGGCCTTCAAGCAAGTGCGCTGCAAATCTCACTTTCTCAGCATCAGAGCATCCAACAGTCACTAGGTCTTTGTTCACTAAACGTAACCAGTCATCAGCTGATCAGAAGTACCAGAGAACTTTGCAGGTCTCAACCTCAGAAATCTAGTGAGCATATCCAGAGGTGGTGGATTGTTGTTGTTATTGTTGTTGTTCTGATTCTGATTGTTGATGGTTGCCATGAATTGTGTCATCATCTACATTAGCTGAGTCTATGTAGTCATCATCTGTTGCATCTCATTTTCATTGGTGTTGTTGTCTCCATTGTTATCATGGTCGTTGGCGCGTCTTGGAGGCATCTGTTGGTTTAATAGGGATAAGTAAGGATAGATAGACAGATAGATAGATAGGTTTAAGGGAGTTCTAACACACTCAACCCAAAACAAACCAGTTTAATCAAAACATTCATCAAGCAACCAATCACTTAGCAACTTCTGACTTTAACATATTATAGAAGAAAACAACAAGTTTTCTTGAAACAAGCAACCTAGTATGGTCATACCACATAGGTCGGCATGATCCATATGCTAACACGATATCGATAACTCGAACATGATAATTGGTAGGGAACCAAATGTCTCATGGTTCGCACTATGATAACATCGGTGGGAGCTCTCTTTCGAGTTCGGCAATCATCGGTGAAGTGTCCTATCTTCCGGCAGCGATGGCAAAACACTTTTGTCATGTCTCGAGTACTTTTTCTTGAAGTGTTGTTGTGGTTTTCTTGCACTTCCTTCTCTGGGCATTCATTGATATTGTGTCCTTCTTTCTTGCATTTGGAGCAGGTGATATGGCTAAGGTTTTCTTCTTTCTTCCCAAGAGCTTGATACATTCCATCCTTCACTTGTTCTTTCACTTGTTGCACTATGAAGTCGAGATGGCACTTGGCAGGAATGTGGTTGGTTCCTTCACATAGGTAACAAGTAACTTGAGATGTGGGGCATTCTCCAACTGGATGGTTGTGATCACAAAAGGGACATTGATCTTGATGTTCCTTAGAGGTGTGGCCTACTTCTCCACATATTTTGCAAGCTCGAGGACTTGTCCCAACTTGTATCTTGATCTCCTTGTTGGAATGATCCATCCTCAAGGTCCTTGGAGAAAGCAAAGGCTGGTCCTCTACATGTTTGAAGGAGAAGAGATTCAGTAAAGAATGATCAAGGTATACGAGAAAACCTACTAAGTATAAAATTAGTTCATTCCTAACAAGGGCTTTGTCCAATTCCTAGGGTTACGAACCTACATGCAACACAATGCTCTGATACCATCTGTCAAAACCCAAACCTGGCTTGGTTTGAATCCCTGTGATTACAGTGCTAGTCCCTGGATCGAATAGCTAGCACCCACAGTTTAAGATGTAATATCAAGATACAAAGGTCATATTACATCGCATGATCCAGAATATAAATACTTTATTATAAACCTATAGCCATAGGCTATCTTATTACAAAGCAGCAGAATACAAGTAAAGCATGGAGTCCTTCATCTTCATGTGCCACAGGCAAACATGTTGGGTGCAGACTCATAACCTCTATCATCAATCCATACTCATCAATAGAATAACCTACAACATGATAGGTTGCAACCACAAAGGGTCAATACCTTGAATGTATTGGCAAGTGTCACAAGTTTGTGAATATAAGTTGGACTATCACTACATGCACATTTGGCTAAATAGATCTTAGGCTCATTTGCAGAAAGCAATATGGTTTTATCCTATGTTTGTAAAAATAATTTTGATCTTTCAATAACTTTCTGAACTCCTTGGCAAACTCCAAGTTCTTATAATCTCTTGTTGTCACCATTAAGTTTTACTTTGAGAAATTAGAATGTCGAGATCTTCCATAGCTTCAGGCCTTAGTTGCTCAGAGTTGTCCATAACCGGGGACACGACTAAGTACTTAGAATTTAATCTTCTGCAGAAGTTGTACATTTTACCCACAAGACACAATCTCGTCTTGACGCCACTAGTGGCTGCTGGATTAGTACTCACCAAGATGGAGTACCGGCAGATCGAGAATGTGACAAAGTCTTTCCATATAAGTCCTCCCAATACAAAATGCCAGCACACCTACCAGGCACCAATGCAAGGATAAACCTCCAATGCATGATTCCAGTTAACCTGAAGAGGTACCAATGCATGGGTCTTCCACTATGTAATTGACTAGGCCAGAGCCCATTTGGCATGTGGCTGTACACGAAAGCCACTATACGAGAAACATGTTCAATCTCTAAGTTCCTGGGTGGTGTTATCCTAGTGCACACACGAAAGAGATAGCCATAGACATGGTTCCCTTTGTTGCCACCTTATTCTCAACTGAGTATCCACACTCCACCCAGGTGATTCATTGAGTCCTTGTTTTATTATATAAAACATATATTTTTTTCCAACACTTCATATAATCACAATATGGTATATTCCACCCCGAATCTATAGCAGGGCTAAGCATACTACAACTACAGTATTTCCACTAAGGGATATATAAAGGATATCCTAATAGGATATAGCTTAGCATAGTATCATAGTAGTCCTATCATGCATACTACAAAAATCAACTAAGTGTAATGAAAAATAGTAGGACATGGATGATAGTGCCACTTGCCTTAGTAGTTGGTGGTGTTAGTACACTCTTTGCAGTAACACACTTGACAATCCACACAATCTATCAAACAAAACAAACAAGACAAAACATGCACAAAGTCAACACTAATGGCAATACAAAAATCATGCAAAATATGCAAGCATGCAAGATGGCAATTTTATTGCACAAATTGTTATAACAAAGGTTTTGAACACTACTAAGTGTTTTCTGAACATTTTACAATTGCAAGATTACAAATGCAACCATTTGTGCAATTGTAACAATGAGCAATAATTTCTAGCATTTGGAAAGGCTAGACTCACTAAATAATTCCCATGCTATTAGGCATAGCCAACCAAATCTATATTTTGGTCTCACTAGACAGAGGGTTCAATTTGCAATCCATAGCAAACAGATTCACCCAAAAATAATTTACAAAACAATTTTTATGGGTAAAATACTCCTAAAAAGGTTCTGCCTAAAACATCTATTTTACAGAAGCTAAAGGGTGAAATAAGGCATAGTGAAGCTCTCATTTTTCTGAATCCATAGACACCAAATTTGTATTTTTCTGATTTGTGGATCAAAAGTTATTGAATTTCTAAGTTTAATACAAATCTGTCTATTTTTCTATTTAAACAAAATAGTCTGGCGACGTGGCGTGTTCTTATTGGCCGGTACCGGTTCGGGCGGATCGGCTGCTGCGGGCCATTGGATTTTAAGTGGCAACGGGTGATCCAAATTAGCCCGTACCGTTTCGCTAAGTGATCTATCTAAGCCGCTGGATTAAGATCAGACGGTGCTCAGCGTGTCGACCACAGACTGGCGGCGCTGGCGACGGTGCGCGGTGGCGACGCGTCGGATGGGTGGTGCTCCGGTGGTTCTAGAGGGGCAGGGAGACCGTGGACTATTACCAGCGATCGCCGCGGTCGAGGTGGTCTCGGGGATGCTCGCGGTCGATGAAGGGGCGCTCAGATTCGCCGGGAATTCCTCGCCCGAGTACTTGCCGACAGCGGAGGTCACGGCCGCGAGATGGTGGCGTCGATCTGGTACTCGAGCAGACACGTAAAAGGGTTAGGGGAATGCGCATGGTTTTGCACTGTCTCGCAGTGGCCAAAAAGAAGCGGCGGGAACTAAGCCCTTACCAAAAAAAACCGTTGGACGGTGGCGGCAGAGGGAGTTCGCCGGATTTGGTCCGTGTCGTCGACCTGGAGCACGAGAAGGCACATAGCCAGGGTTAAGACACGCGCCAGGACATGGAGAAGCTAACATGACAGAGGGGAAGGTGCGAGGCAGTGAGTTCTTGCCGGAATCCTCGCCGAAGCTTGTCGGTGGCCGCGGCGGTTCGAGCTCGTAATTGGAGAGCCTGGGGGATCTCTGGGGGTGGTGTCTGAGGGGAAAACGGAGAGGAGGGGGTGAGGATTAAGAGGGCATCGTCGGAGTGGAGAATCATCCGCAGAAATGCTCGAATTTAATCGAACCGAATCGACACAGAAACGGCCGGGGAGGGAGAGGGTTGTTCGTCGTTCGGTGGAAGAAGGTGAGCTGTCAAGTGACGTGGAGGTGGGGTCGAGCCGTCAGCGAGGGGGGTGAAGAGGGGGACGGTGAGAAACAGAGGGGGAAAGGGGAGTGCCGGGTGGGCTTAGTGGGCTAGGGTTTGGGCCGAGCTGTTGCTTCTGTTTTTTTTCTACAGTTTTTCTTTTTCTTTTTCTGTTTTCTTAAATATCTTTTGATTTAATGATCCAATTTGAATCAAACAAATTTCTAAAAATTTGTAAAACTCAAATTAGGTTTTTAGGGCATTATAGAACACATTTACTTTCTAACTCAAAATTTTCTAACCAAATTTATTCACTTTGGTTTTAATAGCTAATATTGCCTTTATTAAATATATTCTCAAAATAATTCATATCTTTTTATCCATGGCTCCAAATTGGATGAAACCAATTTCTATTTTTTTATTATTTTGTCCTTTATCTTTTTAACCCTCATAGGAGTTATTTTGTTTAATATAAATATGGAGTATATCCATAGTATTGTGTTGTTCTTAGTGTTAACAAATACTTAAAGTTTTAGGGTTTGAGATATTTTTCACTTCTCTTGGGTTTTTAAAATGCAACCAAGTCAAGATGCTCATGCATTCTTCATGATTTGGGATTTTAAAACATGCACACCAATTCACAAACAAAATCATTTTGTTTGGCTTGGGTTTGGAGGCATTATATTTAAATGTTCCAAAAGTTTTTGTTCCTTCTGAATTTCAAAGAACTTGGTTCTTCATTTTGTTTAAAATTTTTCACATTCCAAAATTTGGAAAATTTTGGGATGTGACAGACTACCACCCTTAAAAGGAATCTCGTCCCGAGATTCGAGAAGGCTAGAAAGAATAGGTTGGGTTTTAGGATACTTGGGTGCTACCACCCTTAAAAGGAAACTTTGTTGGGTTGCATTTGATGATTCACTTGGCTAAGGGTCCAATGATTGTCATCCAAAGGTTGTTAACATTTCTCCATCTTATACCACTGAATTAAGTTAGTTAAAGCTTACCTTCCACACCATCTAGTTCTTCAAGGGTTCCATACATGTTGATGTGGTTCACATGTCCTTTCTGGGTCACATTGGAATTGCTCCCATTAGAGTCTCCAACATTCTCATTCTTCTTCTTCTTCTCAGGACAGTTTGCTACAAAGTGTCCAAGTTGCTTACAATTGTAACACTGCAACTGGCTAATGTCTTTCTTGGGATCATTATGTTGATTCTGACCAAGGTTATCTCCATTGTTAGTACCATTCACATTGTTACTACCACTTGCATTATTGATGTGATGATTCTGGTGATGGTGATTATGTCCATTTCCTTCATGCTGATGTGATCCAGAATTTCCATTGTCCTTTCTGAATGAACGCATCTTATGTGATGATCCTGAGTGATATTTGTCAAAGCTATGCTTCCTCTTCCTATTCTCAACTTTGTCCTTCTTACTCTCTAAAATTCTAGCTTTGTCACACAGTGATCGATAAGTTGGAACATAAGCGACCGATAATTGCATGGAAAGTTCATCATTCAGTCCATCTAGGAACTTTTCCTTCCTCTTAGCATCAGTATCAGTATCATCTGGAGCATAACGTGATAGATTGTTGAATTCCTCAATATATTCAGCAATGCTGCGGTGACGCTGTTTAAGGTTGTGAAACTCCTTCTTCTTCAGACTCATCACGCCTGAAGAGATATGATTAGTGCGAAAACCATCTTCAAATATTTCCCAAGTCACTTCTTCAATGGGGTGAGTGACTTGAAAGTTGTCCCACCACGTAGCTGCAGGGCCTTCAAGCAAGTGCGCTGCAAATCTCACTTTCTCAGCATCAGAGCATCCAACAGTCACTAGGTCTTTGTTCACTGAACGTAACCAGTCATCAGCTGATCAGAAGTACCAGAGAACTTTGCAGGTCTCAACCTCAGAAATCTAGTGAGCATATCCAGAGGTGGTGTATTGTTGTTGTTATTGTTGTTGTTCTGATTCTGATTGTTGATGGTTGCCATGAATTGTGTCATCATCTGCATTAGCTGAGTCTGTGTAGTCATCATCTGTTGCATCTCATTTTCATTGTTGTTGTTGTCTCCATTGTTATCATGGTCGTTGGCGCGTCTTGGAGGCATCTGTTGGTTTAATAGGGATAAGTAAGGATAGGTAGACAAATAGATAGATAGATAGGTTTAAGGGAGTTCTAACACACTCAACCCAAAACAAACCAGTTTAATCAAAACATTCATCAAGCAACCAATCACTTAGCAACTTCTGACTTTAACTCAGTATAGAAGAAAACAACAAGTTTTCTTGAAACAAGCAACCTAGTATGGTCATACCACATAGGTCGGCATGATCCATATGCTAACACGATATCGATAACTCGAACATGATAATTGGTAGGGAACCTAATGTCTCATGGTTTGCACTATGATAACATCAGTGGGAGCTCTCTTTCGAGTTCGGCAATCATCGGTGAGGTGTCCTATCTTCCGGCAGGGATGGCAAAACACTTTTGTCATGTCTCGAGTACTTTTTCTTGAAGTGTTGTTGTGGTTTTCTTGCACTTCCTTCTCTGGGCATTCATTGATATTGTGTCCTTCTTTCTTGCATTTGGAGCAGGTGATATGGCTAAGGTTTTCTTCTTTCTTCCTAAGAGCTTGATACATTACATCCTTCACTTGTTCTTTCACTTGTTGCACTATGAAGTCGAGATGGCACTTGGCAGGAATGTGGTTGGTTCCTTCACATAGGTAACAAGTAACTTGAGATGTGGGGCATTCTCCAACTGGATGGTTGTGATCACAAAAGGGACATTGATCTTGATGTTCCTTAGAGGTGTGGCCTACTTCTCCACATATTTTGCAAGCTCGAGGACTTGTCCCAACTTGTATCTTGATCTCCTTGTTGGCATGATCCATCCTCAAGGTCCTTGGAGAAAGCAAAGGCTGGTCCTCTACATGTTTGAAGGAGAAGAGATTCAGTAAAGAATGATCAAGGTATACGAGAAAACCTACTAAGTATAAAATTAGTTCATTCCTAACAAGGGCTTTGTCCAATTCCTAGGGTTACGAACCTACAGGCAACACAATGCTCTGATACGATCTGTCAAAACCCAAACCTGGCTTGGTTTGAATCCCTGTGATTACAGTGCTAGTCCCTGGATCGAATAGCTAGCACCCACAGTTTAAGATGTAATATCAAGATACAAAGGTCATATTACATCGCATGATCCAAAATATAAATACTTTATTATAAACCTATAGCCATAGGCTATCTTATTACAAAGCAGCAGAATACAAGTAAAGCATGGAGTCCTTCATCTTCATGTGCCACAGGCAAACATGTTGGGTTCAGACTCATAACCTCTATCATCAATCCATACTCATCAATAGAATAACCTGCAACATGATAGGTTGCAGCCACAAAGGATCAATACTTTGAATGTATTGGCAAGTGTCACAAGTTTGTGAATATAAGTTGGACTATCACTACATGCACATTTGGCTAAGTAGATCTTAGGCTCATTTGCAGAAAGCATATGGTTTTATCCTATGTTTGTAAAAATAGTTTTGATCTTTCAATAACTTTCTAAACTCCTTGGCAAACTCCAAGTTCTTCTAATCTCTTGTTGTCACCATTAAGTTTTACTTTGAGAAATTAGAATGTCGAGATCTTCCATAGCTTCAGGCCTTAGTTGCTCAGAGTTGTCCATAACCGGGGACACAGCTAAGTACTTAGAATTTAAACTTCTGCAGAAGTTGTACACTTTACCCACAAGACACAATCTCGTCTTGACGCCACTAGTGGCCGCTGGATTAGTACTCACCAAGATGGAGTACCGGCAGATTGAGAATGTGACAAAGTCTTTCCATAGAAGTCCTCCCAATACATAATGCCAGCACATCTACCAGGCACCAATGCAAGGATAAACCTCCAATGCATAATTCCAGTTAACCTGAAGAGGTACCAATGCATGGGTCTTCCACTATGTAATTGACTAGGCCAGAGCCCATTTGGCATGTGGCTGTACACGAAAGCCACTGTACGAGAAACATGTTCAATCTCTAAGTTCCTGGGTGGTGTTCTCCTAGTGCACACACGAAAGAGATAGCCATAGACATGGTTCCCTTTGTTGCCACCTTATTCTCAACTGAGTATCCACACTCCACCCAGGTGATTCATTGAGTCCTTGTTTTATTATATAAAACATATATTTTTTCTAACACTTCATATAATCACAATATGGTATATTCCACCCCAAATCTATAGCAGGGCTAAGCATACTACAACTACAGTATTTCCACTAAGGGATATATAAAGGATATCTTAATAAGATATAGCTTAGCATAATATCATAGTAGTCCTATCATGCATACTACAAAAATCCACTAAGTGTAATGAAAAATAGTAGGACATGGATGATAGTGCCACTTGCCTTAGTAGTTGGTGGTGTTAGTACACTCTTTGCAGTAACACACTTGACAATCCACACAATCTATCAAACAAAACAAACAAGACAAAACATGCACAAAGTCAACACTAATGGCAATACAAAAATCATGCAAAATATGCAAGCATGCAAGATGGCAATTTTATTGCACAAATTGTTATAACAAAGGTTTTGAACACTACTAAGTGTTTTCTGAACATTTTACAATTGCAAGATTACAAATGCAACCATTTGTGCAATTGTAACAATTAGCAATAATTTCTAGCATTTGGAAAGGCTAGACTCACTAAATAATTCCCATGCTATTAGGCATAGCCAACCAAATCTATATTTTGGTCTCACTAGACAGAGGGTTCAATTTGCAATCCATAGCAAACAGATTCACCCAAAAATAATTTACAAAACAATTTTTATGGGTAAAATACTCCTAAAAAGGTTCTGCCTAAAACATCTATTTTACAGAAGCTAAAGGGTGAAATAAGGCATCAGCAGTGAAGCTCTCATTTTTCTGAATCCATAGACACCAAATTTGTATTTTTCTGATTTGTGGATCAAAAGTTATTGAATTTCTAAGTTTAATACAAATATGTCTATTTTTCTATTTAAACAAAATAGTCTGGCGACGTGGCGTGTTCTTATTGGCCGGTACCGGTTCGGGCGGATCGGCTGCTGCGGGCCATTGGATTTTAAGTGGCAACGGGCGATCCAAATTAGCCCGTACCGTTTCGCTAAGTGATCTATCTAAGCCGCTGGATTAAGATCAGACGGTGCTCAGCGTGTCGACCACAGACTGGCGGCGCTGGCGACGGTGCGCGGCGACGACGCGTCGGACGGGTGGTGCTCCGGTGGTTCTAGAGGGGCAGGGAGACCGTGGACTATTACCAGCGATCGCCGCTGTCGAGGTGGTCTCGGGGATGCTCGCGGTCGATGAAGGGCGCTCAGATTTGCCGGGAATTCCTCGCCGGAGTACTTGCCGACAGCGGAGGTCACGGCCACGAGATTACAGTGCTAGTCCCTGTGATTACAGTCCTAGTCCATGGATCGAATAGCTAGCACCCACAGTTTAAGATGTAATATCAAGATACAAAGGTCATATTACATCGCATGATCCAGAATATAAATACTTTATTACAAACCTATAGCCATAGGCTATCTTATTACAAAGCAGCAGAATACAAGTAAAGCATGGAGTCCTTCATCTTCATGTGCCACAGGCAAACATGTTGGGTGCAGACTCATAACCTCTATCATCAATCCATACTCATCAATAGAATAACCTGCAACATGATAGGTTGCAGCCACAAAGGGTCAATACTTTGAATGTATTGGCAAGTGTCACAAGTTTGTGAATATAAGTTGGACTATCACTACATGCACATTTGGCGAAGTAGATCTTAGGCTCATTTGCAGAAAGCAATATGGTTTTATCCTATGTTTGTAAAAATAGTTTTGATATTTCAATAACTTTCTGAACTCCTTGGCAAACTCCAAGTTCTTCTAATCTCTTGTTGTCACCATTAAGTTTTACTTTGAGAAATTAGAATGTCGAGATCTTCCATAGCTTCAGGCATTAGTTGCTCAGAGTTGTCCATAACCGGGGACACGGCTAAGTACTTAGAATTTAATCTTCTGCAGAAGTTGTACACTTTACCCACAAGACACAATCTCGTCTTGACGCCACCAGTGGCCGCTGGATTAGTACTCACCAAGATGGAGTACCGGCAGATCAAGAATGTGACAAAGTCTTTCCATAGAAGTCCTCCCAATACATAATGCCAGCACATCTACCAGGCACCAATGCAAGGATAAACCTCCAATGCATAATTCCAGTTAACCTGAAGAGGTACCAATGCATGGGTCTTCCACTATGTAATTGACTAAGCCAGAGCCCATTTGGCATGTGGCTGTACACGAAAGCCACTGTACGAGAAACATGTTCAATCTCTAAGTTCCTGGGTGGTGTTCTCCTATTGCACACACGAAAGAGATTGCCATAGACAGGGTTTGGGCCGAGCTGTTGCTTCTGTTTTTTTTCTACAGTTTTCTTTTTCTTTTTCTGTTTTCTTAAATATCTTTTTATTTAATGATCCAATTTGAATCAAACAAATTTCTAAAAATTTGTAAAACTCAAATTAGGTTTTTAGGGCATTATAGAACACATTTACTTTCTAACTCAAATTTTTCTAACCAAATTTATTCACTTTGGTTTTAATAGCTAATATTGCCTTTATTAAATATATTCTCAAAATAATTCATATCTTTTTATCCATGGCTCCAAATTGGATGAAACCAATTTCTATTGTTTTATTATTTTGTCCTTTATCTTTTTAGCCCTCATAGGAGTTATTTTGTTTAATATAAATATGGAGTATATCCATAGTATTGTGTTGTTCTTAGTGTTAACAAATACTTAAAGTTTTAGGGTTTGAGATATTTTCACTTCTCTTAGGTTTTTAAAATGCAACCAAGTCAAGATGCTCATGCATGCTTCATGATTTGGGATTTTAAAACATGCACACCAATTCACAAACAAAATCATTTTGTTTGGCTTGGGTTTGGAGGCATTATATTTAAATGTTCCAAAAGTTTTTGTTCCTTCTGAATTTCAAAGAACTTGGTTCTTCATTTTGTTTAAAGTTTTTCACATTCCAAAATTTGGAAAATTTTGGGATGTGACAACACTCCCCTATTTCCATGCCCACATCTAGACCAAATAAGACTGAGATGTATGAGTGAGTGCATGGGTACTCAAGACAAACTCCTGGAATCAATGATATTTAGCGCATTCCTCAAGTAGCAGAATCTTGCTTCATCAAGTGGCTTCGTGAAAATATCAGCAAGTTGGTTCTTTGTGCTCACAAAAGATAGATCAATATCGCCTCGAGCAACATGGTCTCGAATAAAATGATTCCGAATCTCAATATGCTTTGTCCTTGTGTGCTGTACCGGATTATACGCAATTTTGATTGCACTTTCATTATCACATAAAAGAGGCACTTTGTCACAATTGACACCGTATTCCTTTAAAGTTTGGCTCATCCACAATAACTGAGTGCAAGCACTGGCAGCAGCAACATATTCAGCTTCGGCGGTGGAGAGAGAGATACAATTCTGATTTTTAGATGACCAACACACTAGAGATCTTCCCAAGAATTGACAAGCTCTAGAAGTGGATTTCTGATCATCCTTATCACCTGCCCAATTTGAATCAGTATAACCACATAGAAATAAATTTGAGCCCTTGGGATACCATAGACCAAAGTTAGGGGAATGAACCAAATATCGAAAGATCCTCTTGATCGCCACTAAGTGGCTTTCTTTAGGAGCTGCTTGATACCTTGCACACACCCCCACACTCAACACAATATCGGGTCTAGATGCGCAGAGGTAAAGAAGAGACCGATCATGGACCGGTATACCTTTTGGTCCACATCTTTACCATGGGGGTTAAGTTCAAGGTGACATTTTGTTTGCATCGGAGTGGCGACACCATTAAGATCCGTCATCTTGAATCTCTTGAGCATGTCTTGGATGTACTTTGCTTGATTGATGAAGGTTCCTTCTCGAAGTTGCTTGATCTCGAATCCAAGAAAGAACCGTAATTCCCCCATCATAGACATCTCAAACCTGTCAGTCATAAGCTTTGAAAGTTCATCATTAAAAGCTTTATTAGTAGAACCAAAGATGATATCGTCTACATATAGTTGGCATACAAAGAGCTCCCCCTTAACCTTCTTAGTAAAAAGAGTGGGATCGATTTGCCCAACTTCAAAGCCACGGTCTAGCAAAACCTCTTTAAGGTGCTCATACCACGCACGTGGGGCTTGTTTAAGGCCATAGAGTGCCTTATCGAGTTTGTAGACATGGTTTGGGAAGTTAGGGTCCTCAAATCCCGAGGGTTGCTTTACATATACCAACTCATGTAGAGGACCATTAAGGAAAGCACTCTTGACGTCCATTTGCTGCAATTTAAAATTGTTATGGGCGGCATAAGCAAGAAGGATACAGATGGACTCAAGCCGAGCCACAGGAGCATAGGTCTCGCCGAAGTCAATACCCTCAACTTGAGAATATCTTGTGCCACAAGTCTCGCCTTGTTCCTCACAACAATGCCATTCTCATCTTGCTTGTTTTTAAATATCCATTTAGTGCCAATAACATTGCGGCAATCTTTGGGCTTCTCCATGAGTTTCGAGACCTTGTTGCGCTCAAAATTATTCAAATCTTCATGCATGGCAACAACCCAGTCCAGATCTTCAAGAGCTTCAAATACTTTCTTGGGTTCCACCATTGAGATGTGAGCTTGATGCTCACCAAAACTTGCCAATTCCCTTCTTGTAGAAACCCTTCGTTGAAGGTCACCTACAACCTTGTCGAGAGTGTGACCCCTTAACTCAAGGTTCCGATCAGCACGAGCCTTGCGACGAAGTTCAATAAGCTTGTTGTCTCTTGGTGGAATAGTTTCATCACTTGAATCTTCATTGGAATCATTTGCTCGACCTTCATTAGAATCCGGATTAACAGAAGTAGGAGGTGATGAAGCATGTCCTTGAGGAGGGTCAGCAGTCGTAACAGGAGACTGCTAGACAACTGGTGATTCAGGACCGGATAATCCAGCCGATGGTGAGGCCAGATAATCCGGCCTGGGAGAACTTGTTGCAACTTCATTAGGCTGCCTGGGATTTTCTTGAGCTAGCGAGGGGCCGGATAATCCGGGGTCAGCCAGAAAATCCAGCCTGGAGCTTGCAGCAATTTCTTCAATACCAGGAGTAGTTTGGTCGTCAGGGGAGGGGTGGCCGGATAATCCGGTGTCCACCGGATAATCTGGCCTAGAGCTCTCTGGAGCATCTTGACCTTCAGCGGTTGATGGAGATGGTGTAGAAGTTACTCCCGTGGTTGGAACATGTTGAGTATGTGTAGATGAGGGCTCTTCATGAGTAGAGCATTGTCCTACCCGATCCGCCACAAGGGGTTCCTCAATGGGGCGGAAAAATCCCACGCCCATTCTTCTTATGGCATCTTGGGGTATTTCAACATCTGCATCGCAAACATCAACTTGCCTCGCATGGGAGCCGTCATTTTCTTCGAACACCACACTACAAGATTCTACAACAGTTCCGGAGAGCTTATTGTAGACTCTATAAGTGTGGGATTCGGCACCATAACCAACAAAAATACCTTCTAGAGCCTTAGATTCAAACTTAGATAAACGAACTCCCTTGATGAGAAAGAAACACTTACACCCGAATACCCGAAAGTATGAGATGTTTGGTTTGTTACCGGTCAGTATTTCATATAGAGTCTTGTCCAAGATTTTACGAAGGTATAGTCGGTTGGATGAATGACAAGCGGTTGAGATTGCTTCAGCCCAAAAGTTATATGGAGACTTGAATTCGGCTAGCATTGACCTTGCCATATCCATTAGAGTCTGATTCTTCCTCTCGTCTACACCATTTTGTTGAGGGGTGTACGCAGCGGAATATTGATGTCTTATCCCCTCTTCACTTAGGAACTCATTTAAGGTGCAGTTCTTGAACTCGGAGCCATTATCACTTCTTATAGCTAGAATAGGGACGTTGTGTTGACGTTGAACCTCGTTGGCAAAGTTGATGACCGTTTGTTGAGTTTCACTCTTCAACTTGAAGAAATAAACCCAAGTGTATCTTGAGTAATCATCAACGATCACAAGATAGTACTTCTTCCCACCGAGTCTTGCATGAGAAGGAGGTCCGAAGAGGTCCACATGAAGGAGCTCTAAGATCCGTTTTGACGAGATAATAGTCTTCCTTCGATGAGGAGAGTCATGCATTTTCCCTTCAACACAAGCCCTGCAAACACGATCTTTGGCAAAAGAGACATTTTCTTTTAGTCCAAGGATGTGGCCACCCTTGTGGAGACTTTGCAAAGTTCTCATATTAACATGGGATAGTCGGCGATGCCATAACCAACCCGCGTCAGCCTTTCCGAAAAGACACATCGGGCCTGTAGTGGTTTTCCCCGAAAAGTCCACCACGTACAGGTCATTTTCGACATATCCCACGAAAGCGACTTTTAGAGACTTGCTCCACAAGAGTACCACCAAATCAGCATCAATATAAACTGCAAAGACCATCTCACCAAGGGCACGAACTGAAAGTAAATCGTACCCTAGGGTCTAAACAAGCATGACGTCCACGAGAGATATATCGTGGGCCAACTTGACTTTGTTGAGACCCAATACCTCAAATTTTGACTTGTCACCATAGGAGACGGTTATATGATCATGATTTGGCCGCATCTTCGTGATGATCTCCTTGCTTCTAGTCATGTGACTCGTGCATCCGCTATCGAGTACCCATTTAGACCAACCGGAAGCATAACCCTGCAAGAAAGTTACTTCTTGGTTTTAGGTACCCATTTTTCAATGGGTCCTCTCATGTTAGTGACAAGGGTCTTGGGGACCCAAATAGACCAAGGAATGTAACAATCATAAGGACCTACATAACTAGCAACAATATCACCATAATGATCACAATATAACTCAAAGTTAGGATTGTTAGCCCCTGCAAAACCATCATAATTAGACTTGTCATTGGTGGTGTTACTAGTCATTGGTTGAGCAGTCTTGCTCTTCTTCTTCTTGTTGTTTTTCTTGTTCTTTGTCTTGGGAATATAACCAAGACCTTCTTTTCTGTTGTTTGTCCTTTGCTTGCTCAGTATCTCTTTGAGAACTTCTTTACCTTTGTGTTGAGAACCTCTTGCAAGATCTATTTTTTCATAAGATGATGTGGAGGTACTTGGCACATCATACAGCTTCAGTTGAGTTTGGAGCTGATCATGAGACTCATTTAGAGTAGCGTGATCACTCTCCAATGCCTTGTGAGCACTGTCAAGTTTATCAAACTTCTCCGAGAGTCTAGCATGAGCAGCCCCAAATTCAATCTTTTCTTTCTTTAGTTTCTTTACCTTGGCAAGAGCATTGTCACGCTCTTTGATGAGCTGAGCCACAACTTCTTCATGTGACTCCTCAATGGATTCGAGTCTCTCTTCCAAAGATACTCGAGCTTCCTCTTCTTCTTCCAAAGCATTCTACAAAGAAGCTATCTCCAAGGCATCTTCTCTTTCAATTCTGCCCTTTTCTTTAAGAAGATCTTCGGCTTGAGCAAGTTGGCTCATAAGAGTATCAAAATTAAGTTTGTGCTCACCTTGCAGGTTAGTGAAAAAGTTGTCCAAAGCAATAACTTCTTCTTTCATTTTAAGACTAGTATGATCATCCATATCCAAGTTTATGTTAGTCTTAGGAAATGAAGAGCTAGAACTTGATACCTCGGACCCTCTTGCCATAAGGCAAGTGGCATTGTTGTTGATGATGTTCTCGTTTCGTGAGTCGAAGAGAGATGATGGAGTCGATGTGCTGGCTATAGCAGCCACCTCGCGAGAACTATCTTCATCCTCTTCATCTTCACTTGCGGAGGAGTATTCTTCTTGTGCCACCAAGACAATCTTGGGTTGCTTCTTGTAGGGACCATTCTTTTTGATAAATGGCTTCTTCTTAGGTGCCTTGGATTTTTCTTTAAGGATGAGCCTTCCACCATTGTCTTCTCTATTTTGATATGGACACTCGGCTACGAAGTGCAGCCTATCTCCACAATTGTAGCATGTCCTCTGTTTTGGGCAACTTTCTCTTCTTCCACTTGACCCATTCTTACGCTCGAGTTCTGACTTGGCCTTGGCAGGATCCTTCCAAAAGTTCCTTGCGTAAAACGCCATGTACTCACCATGAGCACGTTTGACTTCATCGGGGCAGTCCATGGAGGCCCCCTCAAAAGCTCTTTCATCCTCCTCTTGCTCAACAACATTAGCCTTTAGAGCAACATTGACCTCCTTTTGCATTCCAATGGCACGGGCACGGGCATCTTCAACGTTCTTTGCAGCAACTTTGGATGATGACATTTCTTGCATGACTTCATTGGATGTCATTTGATGGTAGTTGTGTCTACCTTGCAAGCTCTTCAAGTCCGTTGGCTCGAAAGGCATTAAGGCACTCACATATTTTCTCTTTATCCACGCATCATCAATGTGAGTGGCTCCATGCTTTCTAAATGTTGTTGCAATGCCCTTGCGTCTTCTATACATGTCTTCATGGTTTTCACCATCCAACATGTAGAATCCTTTAGCTTCATTACTAAGTGCATCATACCTATTCCTTCTCATGCTTTCATTCCCAATAAAGAGATCGGTGAGGGCATCCCAAGCTTCTTTAGTTGTGTTGAGATGTTCAATGTGGGGCATGTCCTTGGGACCCACACCAAGCTGTATCATGTGGAGAGCCGTAGCATTCAATTGGCTGTCCACAACTTCTCTTCTTGTCAGGTTGGTATGATCGCCAATATCAAGACCCTCTTCAATAATCCTCCAAAGTTCAATAGAGGAGCTGCAAACATGAGACTTCATTAAGAATTGCCATTGATTAAAAGAGGATGCAGTAAGCTTGGGTGGATCACCCCTATTGTTTATATGAGGATGAGGGATAGGTGGGTCGGGGGAATATATGTGACGAACCTCACTATATTCCTCCTTACCACTTCCCTTCTTGGAGGTGGAACAATTATATTTTTCACCTACCCCTTCATCATCCTTGGATCCAGTGTTAGCCTTATCCTTGGATGATGGTGTGGCGGCCTTAGAGGAGGATGGAGATGGGGCTATGGATGATGTGAGTCGAGCAATCATTTGATTCATCTCCTCCATCTTGGCCTCAAAGGATTTCAACAAGGTTGTTTCCAACGTCTTGAGATCATCCATTGTGACCTTATCCACAACCTCATCCCCATCTCCCTTGGTACCCATACTTCTCTTAGGCGGTTAAGCCCGAATAAAGAGCCGGGGCTCTGATACCAATTGAAATGGATCATATGGGCACCTAGAGGGGGGGGGGGTGAATAGGTGCTAATTCAAATTTTAATGCTTTTCCAATTTTAGGCTTAACACAAAGGGTAGATTCTCTATATAAACTATTAGGTGGAATTTCCCTATATGCAAACCTATCTACTAGCGAGTAAAGAGAGAGTGGAAGAGGAACGGGGGAACCATAGTGAAGCACGCAGAGACACAGGATTTGTTTGACCGCAGTTCCTTCCTTGTTAAGGGAAGTACGTCTATGTTGGAGGGGTGGGCGGTACTAAGACCACCACGCCACAATAGGCCTCACCCTGTTCTCCGATGGATCCCACCACCAAAGGCCCGATCCACCTTTCCACTATAGGAACCCTTCGAGGCGGGTACCGGTGCCTTTACACAACTAGCAGGGCACAACTCCATAATCAACTTGGAGGCTCCCGTAATGACAACAAGCTGCCACAAGAACAAGTTATCAATAACAAAGAACAAGATCTAGATATTGACAAGAATACTAGATCAGGGATTTCTCCAAATGAATGGAGAGGAGTTGATGCGCTTGATTCGTGATGATGATGATTCTCTCCTCCTTCAATTCCCCCAAAGATCGAAGCCTTTGGGTGGTTGAAGTGGGAGATCTAAAATGGGAGCTCTTTCAAAGGGTCTGAACAATTTCGAGTGAATCAAGAAGTCTGCTCATTGGGGAAGAACGGATATTTATACCCCTTCCAAAACCAAGCCGTTGGAGCCTTCGGGGGCCGGATTATCCGGCCTAGGGAAAACTCCGCCCTAGACTCGGATTATCCGGCAGAAAAACCGGCCACGGACATAAGCTCACGCAGACTTGCCCTTCACACTTTCTCCTGGGGACCGGATTATCCGGCCAAGGGGAGGGCCGGATTATCCGACTGGGTGAAAAATCTGCCCTAGCCACGAAATATCCGGGGGGAAATTCTGCCCCCAGACAGAAGCTAGCGCAGGAGCTCACTTGGGCGATTCCCTTGGGGCCGGATTATCCGCCCCAACAAGAGGGCCGGATTATCCGTTCCCGAGAGAAAATCCGCCCGAGAGCCAGAATTTTCCGGGGGAAAATCCGCCCCTAAACAGAGACTTGCGCAGAGCCATCCTTGCCCAAGGTGGTCTGGCCGGATAATCTGGCCCATGATGGGGGCGGATAATCCGGCCCCCAAAAGTCTCAAAACTTCCTACAACACTTAGTGCACATTTGAATAATCCATGGTATTGTTATCTAACACACAAAACCTGGGAAATCATGAAATGTGCTTTCACCTGTTTTTCGCAGCGAGATAGAGCAACATCGGCTCATGAGGTTCTAGTGCTGCAAGGATAGGAGCGGACGAGAGTACTGCCTTCAGGTCTTGAAGTGCAGCTTCAGCTTCATCAGTCCAAACGAACTTTTTGGTCTTTTTCAGGAGCTTGTAAAGTGGTGTGGCTCTTTCACCGAGCCAGCTTACAAACCAACTAACTACAACAATGCAACCAGTTAGTCTTTGAACGTACTTCAAGTGAGTTGGCCTAGAAATATTGAGTATAGCCTTGATTTTGTCGCGGTTCACCTCTATGCCTCTTTGTGACACGATGAAACCGAGCAATTTTCTGGCTGGTATTCCAAAGAAGAATTTCTTCGGATTTAGCATTATGTTATATTTGCGTAGAATGGCGAATGTTTCCTCCAAGTCGGAAATTAGGGTTTCCTTCTTTTTGGACATCATCGCAATGTCGTCCACGTATGCATGTATGTTGCATTCGATTTGGTCATGGAGGCAACATTGCATAGTGTGCTGATAGGTAGCTCCTGCGTTCTTGAGCCCGAAGGGCATTGTAACAAAACAGAAGGTTCCAAAAGTGGTTATGAATGCAGTTTTGACTTTGTCTCATTCCTTCATCCGGATTTGGCGATAACCGGAATATGCGTCGAGAAAACATAGGAGTTCCGAGCCTGCCGTAGAATCGATAACTTGATCAATCCTAGGTAGAGCAAACAGATCTTTGGGACAAGCCTTATTCAAGGCGGTATAATCAACACACATCCTTAAATCAGTGGTGTCCTTTTTAGGGACCATTACAGGATTGGCTAACCACTCAGTGTGGATGACCTCTACTATGAATCCAGCTAACTCGAGCTAGGCTAGTTCCTTAGCTATTCCTTTTCGCTTTTCTTCAACGAAACATCGTAAGGACTGTTTGACGGGTTTAGCGTTTCAGTGTACATTTAGAGAGTGCTCGGCAAGTTCCCTAGGTACTCCAGTCATGTCAGATGGCTGCCATACAAAGATATCTTGATTTGCTTAGAGGAACTTGACGAGCGTGCTTTCTATGCGCGGTCTAAACCTACACCTATCTGGGTCACCTTGGAGGGATCATCATCCTTCAATGGCATCATATTCATCTCTTTCGATGCCTTGAACTCCGGAGTTGGCTTTGTTACCTCCTTCTTCATCGCGGGCATCTCGGACGGGTCGATGGTCTTCTTGATCTCCTGGTACTCTTGGGCGTGCAACACGGCTTCAGCAAAGGCGGCATTTCCGTCCTCGCACTCTCGCGCCTTCTTCGGGTCTCCCCTGATGGTGATCACACCTTTGGGACCTGGAATTTTCATCATGTTGTAAATGTAACACGAACGAGCCATAAAAGCCCAGTAAGCCGGCCATCCAAATATAGCATGGTAGGCGCTCTTGAACAAGACCACTTCGAAGGAAAGTGCTTCCGTCCGGTAGTTCTTTGGAGTTCCAAAGGTAACATCCAAAGTGATCTCTCCCAGGGAATTTGCTTGTCTTCCTGGGACAAATCCATGAAAGATCACAGAGCTGTGATTCAACTGTGTCTCCGAGATCCGCATCTGGCATAGCGCTTTGACATACAGAATATTGATGCTGCTGCCGCCATCCATGAGAGTCTTGGAAAAACCATAGCCGTCCATAAGTGGATTAATGACTAAGGCATATTTTCCTCGCATGTGCAACTTAGGCGGATGATCGGTGCGGTCAAAGGTGATTGCCACTTCCGACCAGTCCAAGTATTGTGGGATAGCCGGAACAGTCGCATTGAGTTCATGCAGCACTGCTTTCTTGACCTTAGCTGGTTGAGACCCAAGGAAAGTGACGTAGGTCCCTTTCTTCGTTGGGAAGTTCTTCTTTCCATCCGACTTGGGATTTGAAGTATCAGCTTCCTCCTTGTCAGAATCTTCCTTGGTCTCTTTCTCTTTTTTGGGATTCTTTTTTCCCTTCTTCCGCTTAGCCTTATAGCCAGCGATATCGTCTTTCTTGATGTTGTCATTGAAACGACACTCGGCATTTGTATGGGACGAGCCGTCATTGGCATCCAAGTGATGCACGCATGGGTTGTTGGCAATGTCGTCCCAAGAGTAGGTTTTGCTAGGTTACTGGTCTCGTCTACCTTGGACCCTTGATGTCCCACGACCACGTCCGCAGCCTCCGCCACGCCCTCCTCGTGGTCCAGACCTGAAAGTAGCGGTGACCACCGCCATTTCCGCATTGGGTTTCTCTTCTGAGGTATTCTTGCGCTTTTGAGATTATTGCTTTGGTTGTTTTGCCGACTGTGGCACGGCCAGGACGTTCAGTAGTCCTTCCGCGTTGTCGTTGGCATCTGCATACTTGCTCGCTGTTTCTATCATCTCTCCCAAATTAGTGACCTTGTCGCACTTCAAGCGGTGATGTAGTAAGCCAACTGGGAGTCCTGCGATGAAAGCTTCAATCGCACTTTGGTCATTTACTCCTTAATAGGAGTTCTTGGTGTCGATCCATCATTCGAGGTAATCTCGGCAAGTTTCTCCGGCTTTCTGGGTGCAATGCTGTAGGTCTCCTACCGTACAGGGCCTCCGGTATGTGCCTTCGAAATTCCGAAAGAACGCGCTTTGAATGTCATACTAGTTGTTGATAGTATTCTCCGGAAGTTCATTAAGCCAAGATCGTGCCGTCTTCCGTAGCATAAGTGGGAGATATCGGGTTGCGACCAAGCTATTTCCGCCTTTGGCGATGCAGCAAGCCTGGAAAAAATCCTGTAGCCAAGTATCTGGCCGAGCTACACCGTCGTAGGGCTGAATGTGTCTTGAGATGGCGAATCCTTCCGGGAACCTTGTTTCTCGAATGCGCGGTCCGAAGCATTTTGGACCCACGTAGACGTTATCCGACTCGTAGCATCGCGCCTCTATGTTAGAGTTGATCCGGTGTCTCGCGTCACTTGGTGACAGGGAACACCGTCTTGGTTGTTCACTGTGGCTGCTGTGCCTTGGAGCCGGACTTCTGCTTCTGCCACCACCTCCTCCGCCACGACGCCCTCCTTGAGAGCCATTGTGGTGGCTGCTTGGAGGAGAAGGTGGTTCAGGTGCATTGTTTCTGGCTGATTGATACGTTGCTAACGTATCCATAATTTTTGATGTTCCATGCTTGGTTTTATCTACTTTCTTGTGTTTTGTTCCAACTTTGGAGTACTTTCTATACACTTTCTTGGACTAACCTATTAACAAGTGCCATAGTGCCAGCTGCCTGTTTTCTGCTGTTTTTGGTTCCAGGAAAGTCAGAAAATCAATATTCTTGGAATTGGACCGGACAAAAGCCAAAGTCAATATTTTCCCGGAAGATTCACGGAGCCAGAAGGAGAGCCGGAGAGGGGCCACAGGGTGGCCAGACCACCCCTAGGCGTGGGTCCCCCCAGGCCGCGCCAGGGCATGGTGTTGAAGGGAATATGCCCGAGAGGCAATAATAAAGTGGTTATGATCTTATTCCATGTTTATGATAAATGTTTATTTTGCATGCTATAATTGTATTGATCGGAAACGTCAATACATGTGTGTTTAATAAACAAAAAGGGTTCCTAGTTATGCCTCTCTTATAGACTAGCATGTTGATTAACAAGATGATCAAGGTTTCCTGATCATGGACATTGGATGTTGTTAATAACAAGGTCACACCATTGGTGGAATGATGTGATGAACATTCATCCGAAGTATAGCATTACGATCAAGTCATTATGTTTATATTGCTATAACATCATACGAAGTAATCTTAGTCCTTAGACCATGATATCATGTTAATTGCTAACACCGGAAGAGTATCTTGATAACATCAAACGTCACACCGTAACAGGGTGACTATAAAGGTGGGTTCAGTGCTACGAAGGTGTTAGGTTGAGACTCATGGATCAAGAGTGGGATTTTTCCATCCCGATGACAGATAGATATACTCTAGGCCCTCTCGGTGATATCACATTGAAATAGCTTGCAAGCAAGTGATGTGATCACTAGAATGTTATATCATGGGAACGAGAAAAGAGTGCATGTCGGCAACAAGATCAAACTAGGTATGGAGATACCGATGATCGAATCTCGAACATGTAATATATCGCGAGACAAAGTGATTTAGTTACTAGCATTAAAGGTTCACACGATCACAAGAGTCATCGTTGAATATGTGGGAGTCAGTACGGATCTCTAGGTCCCGCTGCTGATTATTGATCTGAGAAGGGTCTCGATCATGTCTGCATTATTCACGAACCGTAGGGTGACACACTTAAGGGATACCGACATCATTTGGAGAAAATATGTTATAGATAAAGATTTAAGAAAGTGCTGGAATTATTTCAATAGACACCGAAACTGTTTCGGGTGAAATTGCTGAAATTGGTTCTGCATGTAATATTGAAATGTTGTAGGGGGTTTTATGTGAATGTTTGTTAATTAAAGTAATTAACAAAATTCTGAATAAAAAATAATAAAAGAGTTTTATTAAATGAGAGAGCATTAAATTTGGAGAAATTTAATGCATTTAACGTGGAGACTTTAAAAGAGAATGTGAAGGGGCAAATTTATGTGGACTGAGTTACCACCACATGAATGAAGAGGTGAAGGGTCACCCCTTGAGGCGCCGGCCATGGGGAGGGTTACCCTCCCCTCCTCCTATAAAAGTCCCCCCTCACTCCCCTTCTTCCTCACACCTCCTTGTGAAGGATCTCTCTCCCCCTCTAGTATTATTTCCCCATGGTCTCGGATTAGCGAGATACATGTTCCCGGTGGCTTTATCTGGAAAGGAGTTGCTGCTTCCGCTGCTTTGCTGGAGCAAGGGACGGAGGTTGTCGGGGTACCGGACGTGTGTGCGATCACGGATGCACCGCTGCTTTGCGGTGCTGGACTTGGTGGTGCTGGAGCTGGATCTGAAGGACGTGCTGGAGCCGGACCTGCTCGGACTTCCTCACGATCTTGAGATCGACAAGTGTACGACTACATCAACCACGAGTTCCTACTTGTTAACAAAACTCGTTGTCTTCGAGGGTAAGTTCTCGATGGATGTATGTCCACCGGTTGCTTTGTACCTAGTAGATAGATCTTGGCGTATAGTTCTCATCGTAGGAAATTTTTTGTTTTCTATGCTGCGGACCCAACAGTGGTATCAGAGCCTGATCTATGTGTAGGTGTTTTGCACGGGTAGTACACATATGTTTATATGTGGGCGATGATGATCATGTTATTGCATCTTCTATGTATTTTGGATATTGGTGGCATAGTGGGATGAAGCGGCCCGGACCAACCTTACATGTCATCGTACATGAGACCGGTTCCACGACTGACATGCAACTTGTTTTGCATAAGTGGCTGGCGGGTGTCTGTCTCTCCTACTATAGTCAATATCTGATTTACAATGAGTTGCTAATAACTTGGTTATCCTCGTTGTGGTTCATGTTTGTAGGTGAGAACGGTTCTATCTCCGAAAGCCCTAAGCCACGTAAAACTTGCAATTGATAAATTAGAGGCATCTAGTTTAGATCGTTGCTGGGCTAGTGTATTGATATGGTATTGTTGTAAGTAGATGTATGATAGATACACTTACAACACATTCAACGTGTAAGTTCCATATACCTTGGCCTTACACACAAAGGAATGATAGAGATCATACCGCGATGCAAATGATAGAGATCAAATGCATGGACCATATCATCTCACTTTACACATTAGATGTTAGCATCTTATACTACTAGTTTGGCGCTTTCTGTAGCATTGTAAGATGATCCCTCATTTAGATATCAAGATAAAAATGTGTTCTTCCTTATGTATGCACCGTTTTATGGATTGTGTTTTGAGACATCACGTGATGATCGGGTGTACTCGACTCTACGCTTTCATATAAACGGGTGTAAGATAGTTTTACACATGCGAGTACTAAGGTTCTTACTTGGCGAGCCTAGAATGTACAGACATGGCCTCGGAACACGGACCAAAAGGTTAAGCATGAGTCATATAGTTGATATGATGCCCATATTGATGCTCGCCTTTGAAGCTACATCAACTCACGTGATGATCGGACTTGGTGTAGTGGATTTGGTTCATGTAATCACCAAAAAGGCACGAGGGATGTCATTTTTGAGTGGGAGTTCATTTCTAATTTGGATTAGATGAACTAAATTTGTCATAAACTAAATCAAAGTGAATTTGCATAATTTGTTGTAGTCATTGGCGTCTGTTCACTACCTTATGCTTAGTTTTAATTGAGATAATAGAACTATAGAATTCTGGATATTTACTTTACAAAATGGTATCGTATTGTTTTGAATGTCAATTTAAAGTTTATAAGTCCTATTGCAAACTTTCAGCAAACTCTATTTGCTCCATGAAGTTTAATAAGTAGTATTAAATCAAGGGTAAGAATTCCAATGTTAGTATCTAAAGTATCATGTTTGCCTCCATGATTATTGATATTCAAAAGTTGTTTTAATATCAAGATTATATTGGAGCTAAAAATTGTTTCAGAAACCATCATGTGTAAAAGATATTGTGATATCTGAAACAATGTTTTTGGTTGCATTATGATAGAGCATAATTTAGCAAAATACATGTTCTCATATTGTATGAGAATTTGTGAAGGTTGGAGATGCTAGGCGTCCTAATCTAACAAAAAGGTTTTTGGAACTGATATTATACTTGCGATTCTTCCTTATAGGTTATAGTAGCTTGATCATGAAAGTTGTCATGATAAGGATGAATAGAAGATGTAATAAAATGTTTACTACACTAATAGATTACTAAAGAATGGATTTTTTGAAAGAATGCCAAACATTTGATGATGGTGATCCACTTCAAAGTGGAAGTCCAAAGGTATTAGTATTTGACTATATACAAGCTTTATACCATGTGTCATGTTGATGACACCACTATTGATGTTGATAGATTCTTTTAAAAGAAAAGGAATTACTGAAAGAGAATCTATAAAATATTTGGCAGAAAATAAAAGGTTGGAGATGTCCAACTTAGGTATATAGAAGATATACATGTTATGGCTATATTCCTTGATTGTTAAACAATGTGGTTCTTAGGTATTGGATACCGGTATTGGATACCAAATTGGTTGGTATGAAGTGTCATACAGGACAACACAATTCATGAACTACAATGGCCTAAGTAACTAGCAAGAGAATGAGTGATGATGTTCATCGAAAACAAATAAAGTATTATTGTGTTTTTCGTTGTCATCAAACCTAGCCTTCAAGATTTGTTTAAATAATTGTTATTTTGTTCCGGTATTATGAGACAATGGCTGTTCAAATAATTACCATATTCCATAAAGGATGGATGAACTTTTACATGTCTAGTTGGAGAAATCACATCCATAAACACTATTGCTAAAATGTCGCAAGACAAATGATTGAAAAATCACTTATGAAGTGACATCGCTGTTTAAATTATATTTGAAAGAATGAAGAAACTCCATGTTGATGGATTTTTGGAGTCTTTGATTTTGATCAATTGACGCATGTGAGACTTTCCTCGAGATAATTGAAACTCCGTCCATAGGCCAGAGAGGAATGGATGACTAGCTTATTGGAAATTGTGCATGCTGATGTGCATAGTCCATTATGTGTAGCCATATGCGATGGATCTTTTTGCTTCATATGCTTTCTTCGAAAATTTGAGTGAATATATCTGTATATTTACTTAATAAGGAAGAAGTATGAAACATTTGAAAGTTGTTCAAAGACTTTCAAGATGAAGTGAAAAATCATTGTAACAAGAAAATAAAAGAGTTTATGATTTGATCGTAAAGGAAGATATTTGAGTTACATGTTTACCAAAACACCTAAGATTTGAGGAATTGTTCCATGAATTTGTGTTTCCCGATAAACCATAGGAGTATGGCATATTCGAGAGATGAAATCAAACCATGTTTGACAAGGTAAGATCAAGGGTGTCATTTATAAAACTGCCATTATGTTTTAAGGATTGAAGCTTTAGAGACTACCGCTTTTACACTAAAAAGAGCACCATCGTGATCCGTTGAAATGACACCATATAAGTTATGGTTTGGGATAAAACCCGAATAGTCTTTTCTTAAATTTTGGTATGCTATGCATAAGTAAAATGTTTACAACCAAAGTTGGATAAGTACGTCTTTGTAGGTTATCCCAAAGAATTTGTTGGGAATTTCTCCATAACACCGAGGATAAAAGAGTTTGTCGCTTGGAACGTCAAGTTTCTTGAGAAGGAATTTTTCATGAAAAGTTAAGTGGGAGGACAATAGAACTTTGATAAGGTTGTTGAACCTTAGCTATAAGTGCTAAGTAGCGCATCGCCGGAAAGTGTCCCGGTGGCTGCCACAATGCTCATGGCTCACGTGATTACAAAGGGTGTGATCTCGGAGATTAGAGTTCCTATTGAACCGTGTGGGTGGGTAAGAATCAAATAGTGTGATTTGATAAGCAAGTCGTTATTGTTTTGATAATGATGAACCGACTACATGCAAAGAAGTGATGATGGGCCCTGACTCCATAAAAATGACTAGAAGTCATAGAATCCGTGATAGTATCCATACATGAGAAATCAAGTTTCTGAACTTGGAAGACCCTCCGGAAAGGCGTGAAGCCTATCGGTCGTGTTTGGATCTATAAAGAAATAGACATGGATGTTTAACATCTATGGAATAGTCGACATGTCGGAAAGAAGTTTACGACAATGTTCAAGGAGTTGACTATGACAAGATTTGACCTTTCATAGCGATATATAGTCTTGACGGATTAATGTAGCAACCACTACATATAATTTGGTATATGGTAGTTGAATAAACAAAACAAGGTTCTTATAATAGAACGGTTACCTAGGACGTGTACATGACATGGTCCGAAGGGTTTTGTTAATTCAAAGGGTGCTAAAAGTGCATGCAAACTTCAATAGTTGAAGTAAGCATAGCGGAGTTGGAATCTTCACCATGATGAAACTGTTAAAAGAGTTTAAATTCATCGGAGATGATGAAGATGCTTGCATTTGCAAGAAATTAAGTGGGAGCGCTGAGACATATTTCTAATACATTATGTAGAGGACATATTGTTGATTGGAAAGGATGTATCTTGTATTGACACAAGTTAAGAATTTCATTAAAATAAGATTTTGATGAAAGACTTGGGCAAAACCAGAATATTAGGCATCAATATCTATATGGATAGATTGAGGCGCTAATATGGTTGTGCCAGACATACATATATGAGATATTGAAAGGGTTCAATATGGAAACAACAAGAAAGGTTCTTGCTGCATGGAAAGAATTGTATCAAGATTCAAGTGTTTCAACACTTGGTGAGTAAACTCACATGAAGATTTTGATCGATTATACCATGATATGTATATATCCAAAATGTCCTATGCTCTAAATGTTATGAGCACATACCAGAATAATTCATAAGATGATCATTGGACGATAGTAAAGATATTCTTATGAGCTTTGGAAGAACTAAGAATATATCATGTATAAGTGACAAATAGTTAAAGGTAGTTTATTGTAAAGTGTTACATTGATACTATTTTTTGTCACAAGATATAAATTAAATTTATCTCAATTTAGACTATGGGTGGCACAATGTAATGGAAAGGATGTTCCATGATGGATTTGGATGAGTTCCAAAGTTGAGACATTATGACGGATACTACAACAAAAGGCTAAGTATATGACTGCTATAGTAGCAGCAAAGGAGGGCATTCGTGTTAAGTAGTTTGTTATCAAACTAGGTGTGGTTCAAAGTGGGCTAATACTATGAAGATATATTGTGTGACAATAATATCAACATATTTTAACCGGAACAAACTAAAGGTCTCACCAAAGGACCAAATTTATACAATGCCATCTCATTTGAGAATGAGTCATGCATAGAGACGCAAAGACATGCAAATACACACGGACCTGAAACTGTCAGATCCGGTGATTATGTTAACCACTAGCAATAGCGTATATGCAACACCAGAAAGCCATAGGTGTTCAATACGCAAAGTTTTTCAAACTAGATTATTGACTCTAGTGCAAGTGGGAGACTGAAGGGAATATGCCCGAGAGGCAATAATAAAGTGGTTATTATCTTATTCCATGTTTATGATAAATGTTTATTTTGCATGCTATAATTGTATTGATCAGAAACATTAATACATGTGTGTTTAATAAACAAAAAGGGTTCCTAGTTATGCCTCTCTTATATACTAGCTTGTTGATTAACAAGATGATCAAGGTTTCCTGATCATGGACATTGAATGTTGTTAATAACAAGGTCACACCATTGGTGGAATGATGTGATGAACATTCATCCGAAGTATAGCATTACGATCAAGTCATTATGTTTATATTGCTATAACATCATACGAAGTAATCTTAGTCCTTAGACCATGAGATCATGTTAATTGCTAACACCGGAAGAGTATCTTGATAACATCAAACGTCACACCGTAACAGGGTGACTATAAAGGTGGGTTCAGTGCTACGAAGGTGTTATGTTGAGGCTCATGGATCAAGAGTGGGATTTGTCCATCGCGATGACGGATAGATATACTCTGGGCCCTCTCAGTGATATCACATTGAAATAGCTTGCAAGCAAGTGATGTGATCACTAGAATGTTATATCACGGGAACGAGAAAAGAGAGCATGTCGGCAACGAGTCAAACTAGGTATGGAGATACCGATGATCGAATCTCGGACATGTAATATATCGCGAGACAAAGGGATTTAGTTACTGGCGTTAAAGGTTCACACGATCACAAGAGTCATCGTTGAATATGTGGGAGTCAGTACGGATCTCCAGGTCCCGCTGCTGATTATTGATCCGAGAAGGGTCTCGATCATGTCTGCATTATTCGTGAACCATAGGGTGACACACTTAAGGGATACCGACACCATTTGGAGAAAATATGTTTCAGATAAAGATTTAAGAAAGTGCTGGAATTATTTCAATAGACACCGAAACTGTTTCGGGTGAAATTGCTGAAATTGGTTCTGCATGTAATATTGAAATGTTGCAGGGGGTTTTATGTGAATGTTTGTTAATTAAAGTAATTAACAAAATTCTGAATAAAAAATAATAAAAGAGTTTTATTAAATGAGAGAGCATTAAATTTGGAGAAATTTAATGCATTTAAAGTGGAGACTTTAAAAGAGAATGTGAAGGGGCAAATTTATGTGGAGGGAGTTACCACCACATGAATGAGGAGGTGAAGGGTCACCCCTTGAGGTGCCGGACATGGGGAGGGGTACCCTCCCCTCCTCCTATAAAAGGCCCCCCTCACTCCCCTTCTTCCTCACACCTTCTTGTGAAGGATCTCTCTCCCCCTCTAGTATTATTTCCCCATGGTCTCGGATTAGCGAGATACATGTTCCTGGTGGCTTTATCTGGAAAGGAGTTGCTGCTTCCGCTGCTTTGCTGGAGCGAGGGACGGAGGTTGTCGGGGTACCGGACGTGTGTGCGATCACGGATGCACCGCTGCTTTGCGGTGCTGGACTTGGTGGTGCTGGAGCTGGATCTGAAGGACGTGCTAGAGCCGGACCTGCTCGGACTTCCTCAAGATCTTGAGATCGGCAAGTGTACGACTACATGAACCACGAGTTCCTACTCGTTAACAAAACTCGTTGTCTTTGAGGGTAAGTTCTCGATGGATGTATGTTCACCCGTTGCTTTGTACCTAGTAGATAAATCTTGGCGTGAAGTTCTCATCATAGGAATTTTTTTGTTTTCTATGCTGTGGACCCAACAGGTGTGGCCCCCCTGGCCGGCCACCGACCTTGCCTCCTTCGCCTATATATTCCTCCCGAGGCAGAAACCCTAGATCATCTAGCCTCCAGCCACGAAAAGTTCCGCAGCGCTGGCGCCACCAAAGGGGAGATTCGGGGGACAGAAAGTCTCTGTTCCGGCACCCTGCCGGGACGGGGAAGTGCCCCCGGAGCCATCTCTATTGATCTCCACCACCATCTCTATCACCATTGCTGATTCCCATGATGAGGAGGGAGTAGTTCTCTCTCGAGGCTAAGGGTTCTACCGGTAGCTATGTGTTCATATCTCTCTCTATGCATGATCTTATTGAGATCATGAGCTTGTAATCTATAGATCTACCTTGATACTCAAGTGCTTTAATAGATCTCTGCTCTCCCCATGTGTGTGAAAGTGACAGCGTGCACACCATGGTGTCACTTAGGCTAGAGATTACAAATACTTGTTATGAGTTATATTTGGAGTTGGATGTCTCTATCAAATTGTGGTGTTTGTTGGAACCATCTAGTGCTCAAGGTGACAGTGTGGGGTTATCTAGATGGGAAAGGCTTACTTCAAGGTGTGTTGTTATAGCCCTACCAATGATTAGAGTGTCCAACCGAGGAGTAGTTAAGAGTAGTATCATGAAGAGAATATATTTATATGAGAGTGTTCACTAGTGAAAGTATGATCCCTAGGCCTTGTTTCTAAGCATTGAAACACCGTTTGCTACTAGAACTGTTACATGTTTCCTTGCTTCCATCTTTATTTCAGTTTGCCTTTAGTCTTTTCCCACGTCAACCACACGCCACCAAGCTGTTTTCTATCACCGTTACCACTTATAATTATCCATACCACTTGTATTTCACTATCTCTTCGCCGAACTAGTGCACCTATACACCTGACAAGTGTATTGGGTGTGTTGGGGACACAAGAGACTTCTTGTATCTTGATTACAGGGTTGCTTGAGAGGGATACCTTTGACCACTTCCTCCCCGAGTTCGATAAACCTTGGGTGATCCACTTAAGGGAAAACTTGATGCTGTTCTACAAACCTCTGCACTTGGAGGCCCAACAACTGTCTACAAGAATAGAAGTGCATAGACATCAAGCTATTTTCTGGCGCTGTTGTCGGGGAGGTAAGGTAAAAGGTATTCACACTAGAGGATTAAAGAAGAAGAACCTCCCACGGCAAATGCCTATTTTCTGGCGCCGTTGCCGGGGAGGTAAGGTAAAAGGTACTCACATCCTCCAGTGTGAGTGCTCGAAGTTATTTCCTTTAGCTTCTGCAATTTTGTCTTTTTCTTTCTTGTTTTCACTAGTTAGGCTTAATGGAAAAAAATAGAGAGCTTTATAGTATTTATCTTGAGCTAGGACATGAAGTGTTTGAAGAGAAAATTAAAAAACCTATGGAACTTTATTTGCATGCTAATAGCAATGTTGTTAGTATGAATTCTTTGGATACCATTATTGCTAATGCTATGGAAAAGTCTAAGCTTGGGGAAGCTAGTTCTTATGAAAATGATCTTTTTAGTTCCCCAACTTTGGAAGATAGCTATTCTATTGCTTATGATGATACCAAACCTCCAATATATGATGATTACAGTGATGAATATGATATTTTCAGTCCACCTACTATTGAGGAGAAAATTAATTATGATTACAATATGCCTCCTATATTTGATGATTATGGTGATGAGAATAATAATGATAGCCATTTTGTTGAATTTGCTCCCACCATAATTAATAAGAATGACTATGCTTATGTGCAGAGTAATAATCATTTTATGCATGTGTCTCATGATAAGAATGTTTTATGTGATAGTTATATTGTTAATTTTATTCATGATGCTACTGAAAGTTATTATGAGAGAGGGAAACATGGTTTTATGTATCTCAACAATATTAAGTTTCCCCTCTTTATGTTGAAAGTCTTGAAGTTACACTTGTTTTGCTTTACTATGCTTGTTGCTTTGTGCTTTCATGACTTGTTTCTTTACAAGATTTCTATGCATAGGAAGTGGGTTAGACTTAAATGTGCTTTGAATTTGCTTCTTGATGCTCTCTTTTACTTCAATTCATATTTGTTATGTGAGCATCTTCTCAAACTATCATGCCTAACTTAAAGGCGTTAAAGAAAAGTACTTATTGGGAGATAACCCAAAAGATTTAGATGAGTCTTGGAAGTTATTACTTCAGTAATAACCGCTCCTTATCCTTTTTATTTGCTTTTTGTGCCAAGAGTAACCTCTAATGAGAGAGAAGTAATGATTGGGAGGCGTGTAAAATCTGCTGGTCTCTGTACGTCCTTTTGAGGCGTGAATTTTTGTGCTTCTGCCCCAGGTTGTTATCTAACTTTCATTAGTTCAACACTTTTTGATTTGAGCAACAGAAGGTCTTCGAAAAATTTCGTATTTACCTGCTAGTCTGTTTTGACAGATTTCTGCCATTATTTGCATTTGCTTCTTGTTGGTTCCTTTTTGAGTTCTCTTTGGGGAATTGAGCTTTTTGAGGGAAGTGCTACAGTAGCTAGTGTTTTAATGGAAGTTTTATTGGTGTTGAAACTGAACCTAAAGACTTACTATCTTGAGTGCACTAATGTTGCTAATAAAGATTGTGTGAAGTTTTGTATGAAGGAAAAATTTCAGGTGTATGGAAGGAATGAGTAATGAGATGAAGAATGGACTAAAGCTCAAGCTTGGGGATGCCACGCGTGTCACCCCAAGAAATATCTAAGAAGTACAAGCGTCAAATATTGGGGATGCCCAAGGCATCCCCTTCTTCATCAATAAAAATCCCAGGTTTCTTCCAAACGCTTCATTTTTATTGTTTCATGCACAGTTGTGTTGTTCTTGGAGCGTCTTCTTTTTCGTTTTCGTTTTGGTTTTTCGTTTGCTTGGTTTGCTTAGTTTGCTGAATAAATTGGTTGGACCCCCTCTTTCATACATTGGTTTTCAAATAGTTTGGTTTGGTTTGGAAAAGAGTAGGAAAGTTCATGCTTAAGTGGTAAAGAGAGCTTGTTTTTGACTATGGCCTATGCTTTGTCATGCCATGCTTGATATTGTTTTGGCTTTATGCTTAGTATTCTTTGCTGTAGCATGACTTGTTATAAACAATTGATATTTCTTAATGTGCCTTGGATGAATCATGCGTTGTTTTAGCATATTAAAGCATAGTATAGTGGTATTCTCCTTTGATGCTTTATTTGGGTTGACTTGGCGCATGCTCACACCATGTTCTGACTATCTCAAGTCACCATAGACTTTATGATCCTTTAGTTTTCAACTAGTAGTATCACTTTATGCTTTGATCAATGATGTTTTGTCGCTCTGCATGATTATGGCCATTATTGCTCTCTTAGTTTGTCGCTCCCAGTCTTTTGCTAGCCTCCACAACCAAGTATGAGTTCCACTCATGCATCCAACTCCCTAAACCAAGTTATTCCAAAGAGTCCACCATACCTACCTACTAGCTTATGCTATTCCAAGTATATTCATGTTTTTGTTTACCTTCCAAATTAAACTTGTTATGAGAAAACTAGTGATTAAAGCTCTCACGAACTTGATGACACACTTTACTTTTCTTGCCCTTAATAAACTTGAACCATTGTGTCGTCTATGTTGTATATGCTTGCACTTATTTGTTGGGAATTAGCAGAACCATGCTGTCATGGGGAACGCTTTCAACATTGCACTTGGTACTTGTACCTAGTTGATATCATGCTCTTTTGTATATGGATGTTGTCGGTGTGAAATGAAAGGGGAGCTTATAAGTCCATGGAGTTATGTATATGTGTTAGAGAAACGCCTGGGCCGCTGGTCTAATCCATGTTGACATGGTGGAAACCTGCAGCGTAACCATAATGATCTGTCTATGAAGCATTCTTCTTATAAAAAAAGAGTCCTATATTGAGAAAAAAGAGAAAAAGAAAAAAAAGAGATTATGAAAAGAGGAAAGAGAGAAAAAAGCACCATATTCCCACGGTAAATAAGAAGATTGCTGAGATGCTCGTTGTCTGCTTGCCTTGTCATTTTGATATGGGGATTCTTCCGTATCATCGTGCAAGGGGTACCCTATTGGTGGTTCTCTAAGATACACATGTACTTACAATGACAAGAACTTACCGGTGACTAAACTTGAGTAGCATGAGGAGGGGCCCTCGTATACAAGGGACATGAGATTTCTAACTTATACTTCGTCAAGCATGTACACCATAGTTTGTTCACTTCAACCTTAATCACTTCAAGATGCTTATGATAGGGGCAATGAGATCTGAAAGCTATAAGTACCACAATTTTTGGAAGCTCTTTATGAGACTTGAATCCCTGCTTCCTTTTATGAAGGCCGTTCTTCCACCATTATATTGAGTCTCCACCTTCTATCTTTATGCACCTACTTTGAGAGCATAGTGGCCATTCTTAGTTCTATGTGCATTGTCCCAAGACTAGTTGATTGATGCATACCTTGATATTGCTTGTTTTAAACTATTTGTATCTAGTCACTCTTATGAACTTTGAAGGTGTCCTATGCATTTATATTTGCTACTCTATGAGGGACAAGCTGAATACTATTATGCTATGTTTTCTTTATGTGAAACAAATAAACGTCTTGCAAAGCATTGTTATTCATGAATCTTTTGTTTGTGCCTTTTCATGTTACATCATAGTCTCTTTGTCTTATTACTAGAACTTTGTCTTTCATGCTATGTTAAAGTACTATGATCCCAGCTATCCATGTTTTAAAATACTTTGATCAAGTTTATGATGGTGCATGTCACCTCAAAAATTATTCTTTCTTTTTATCACTTACCTACTCGAGGACGAGCAGGAGTTAAGCTTGGGGATGTTGATACGTTGCTAACGTATCCATAATTTTTGATGTTCCATGCTTGGTTTTATCTACTTTCTTGTGTTTTGTTCCAACTTTGGAGTACTTTCTATACACTTTCTTGGACTAACCTATTAACAAGTGCCATAGTGCCAGTTGCCTGTTTTCTGCTGTTTTTGGTTCCAGGAAAGTCAGAAAATCAATATTCTCGGAATTGGACCGGACAAAAGCCAAAGTCGATATTTTCCTAGAAGATTCACGGAGCCAGAAGGAGAGCCGGAGAGGGGCCACAGGGTGGCTAGACCACCCCTAGGCGCGGGTCCTCCCCAGGACGCGCCAGGGCATGGTGTGGGCCCCCTGGTCGGCCACCGACCTTGCCTCCTTCGCCTATATATTCCTCCCGAGGCAGAAACCCTAGATCATCCAGCCTCCAGCCACGAAAAGTTCCACAGCGCCGCCGCCACCGAAGGGGAGATTCGGGGGACAGAAAGTCTCTGTTCCGGTACCCTACCGGGACAGGGAAGTGCCCCCGGAGCCATCTCCATCGATCTCCACCACCATCTCCATCACCATTGCTGATTCCCATGATGAGGAGGGAGTAGTTCTCTCTCGAGGCTAAGGGTTCTACCGGTAGCTATGTGTTCATCTCTCTCTATGCATGATCTTATTGAGATCATGAGCTTGTAATCTATAGATCTACCTTGCTACTCAAGTGCTTTAATAGATCTCTGCTCTCCCCATGTGTGTGAAAGTGACAATGTGCACACCATGGTGGCACTTAGGCTAGAGATTACAAATACTTGTTATGAGTTATATTTGGAGTTGGATGTCTCTATGAAATTGTGGTGTTTGTTGGAACTGTCTAGTGCTCAAGGTGACAGTGTGGGGTTATCTAGATGGGAAAGGCTTACTTCAAGGTGTGCTGTTATATCCCTACCAATGATTAGAGTGTCCAACCGGAGAGTAGTTAGGAGTAGTAACATGAAGAGAATATATTTATATGAGAGTGTTCACTAGTGAAAGTATGATCCCTAGGCCTTGTTTCTAAGCATTGAAACACCGTTTGCTACTAGATATGTTACATGTTTGCTTGCTTCCATCTTTATTTCAGTTTGCCTTTAGTCTTTTCCCACGTCAACCACACGCCACCAAGCTATTTTCTATCACCATTACCACTTATAATTATCCATACCACTTGTATTTCACTATCTCTTCGCTGAACTAGTGCACCTATACACCTGACAAGTGTATTGGGTGTGTTGGGGACACAAGAGACTTCTTGTATCTTGATTGCAGGGTTGCTTGAGAGGGATACCTTTGACCACTTCCTCCTTGAGTTCGATAAACCTTGGGTGATCCACTTAAGGGAAAACTTGTTGCTGTTCTACAAACCTCTGCACTTGGAGGCCCAACAACTGTCTACAAGAATAGAAGTGCATAGACATCACTGATCGCCGGCCTCCATCCGGAGCGTCATTATTCCAGCTCCGGGGAGGGTCTTCATTGCGACGAGCCCCTTGCCGGCTTGACTTGGCACGGTGTCCGTTGTTACTTCATCCGTCACTCCCACCACGATGGGGTTCAGCCGGACGGCTTGCATGCCTAGGAGGTGGCATCCTTTTACGGACCTCCTCCTGACGTTTCTCTTTATCATCTTCCCTGCGATTGTTCGACTCTCGTCGGGGAGGGTGTCTCGGATACTGTGCTGCAAGTGCGTCTCGCTCTGCGGCTGGGGCAACATTGCCCTAGTTATGTGCAGTTCTATGCCGTTGTCCTGAAGATCCAGTTCTTGAGTGGTTATCTTCCCGACAATCGGAAAGATGATCCTGTTTCGGAACCCGTTGGGGTCTAATATCATCCCAGGCCGGATCTGTGCAACATTGGTTGGATTGAGAGACCAGTTTTTCGCCCCTGATTTCGCAACCTTTTGTTGCTCCAGACCCTTGGTGAGCAGTTTTATGCCCAAACGAACCTCTTCTGGGCTTGGGTTATTTGTAGGATATCTCGAGCCACAGCGGTGTTCTGTACCGGTGTTGGGTACACCAGATCTCCACTGCTATCGAACCGAGGCATCCCCGGGTCTCCCTCAAAGAGAACCTTGCAGACTTCCGGAAATTTGTCGGCCCGTACGTGGCTTTTCCAGGTCTTCTAATGTTGCAGAGAGATAAGATTCTCCGCCGTAGCCATGCGCTTCTTCTCTTCCTCGATGTTTTTGGCTTCATCCAGGAGTACTTCACGACGCACTTCTAGGGTCTAAGCCATTTCTTCCAATTCCGCAGCAGTAAGTTCTGCCGTTGTAGGGATAGGTGTAATCAACACATATCGATGAGTTTATGGGCACTAGCGGTAACCACGTGTCCATCCACCGAAGCTTCTTTGGGCTCGTCTGGGATCAAAGCTCCATCCGAGTCTTCTTGGTAATCCTCGGCAACCACTTCCTCTGCTGGAGGGTCTTTTGCCAGGGTCTTGTTCTTCTTGTTCCTCTTCTTTGCCTTCTTGGCAGCGCCAGTAGCAAATACAACTTTGGGTTCGTTTCCCGGAGTCAAGCTCTGATCGGTACCTTCGGACATCTGGATATCAGGATTGTCTTCGAGATCCATGTCATCCTACACTTTGGGAGAGTTTTCTCCGGATCCTTCGTCCATAGCTTCTCCTTCTTCTGCAGCTTTGGAGTTGTACTCCGCTTCATATTCTTCGAAGAACTTTCAGAAATCTGCCGACGTCATGGAATCATTCGAGGATGCCGGTAAGTCGGCGTTTGTTCCGATCGCCTCCAGCACTAAATCTTCGTTGTCTCCAACATCGGCAGAGCCAGATCCGGATCCAACATATCCGACAAAGTGTGATGCGTGCGTCCTGAGGTAGTTGCGGCTTTCCTCATGGGCTTCCTCGAAAATTTTGATGGTTTCGAGAACCTCATCCATGCTTGCATCTTTCATCATCATGCGCCTCAATGTATGCCTCAGGAAAGGTTGATCCGTTCCAGTGTTAGAAGAGCCGGAACCAGCGTTGTTAACTTTCTCTTCCTGGATTTCAACCTCGGTGGGAGGATCGATCTGGGATTCGGCCTCTCCCGGGAGATCCACTCCAGATTCGACTTGTACCGCAAGATCTGCTTTAGGCTCAGCTTTCTCCACTATCTCCACAACAGGTGCGAGCTGGGTGGGATTAGGGTTTTCTGGAATCCGGAACTCTGCTGCCTCCGCGGACAGAGGGGAGCCAGAAATTTCTTCAGCCTCTATCATCACCACCGGGGTGGGTGGGGCAGGTTCAGCAAAACTGATGTAAACATCAATCTCGCCAAAAGACATGATGGTGTAGGTAGTCACAGCCTCCCTAGCCGGAATCCAAGTCTTGTCGAGAACGATGAGAGGGACATCACTGGCGTAGAGGATGCGACCGATGGCGATGGTCTCGCCGATTATGATTCTTGTAGATTCCGCTCGAAATGCAGATTCGAAGCTCACTTGCCCCACGGTGGGCGCCAACTATCGTCGGATTGATGACAAGTATGCCATGAGGGGGTCCTCTAGGCGTGCGGAAGAGAGGGATGTGAGACGTACGGTATTCCAGGATGGTGAGCACACAAGTTTACCTAGGTTCGAATCCGCCGGCTTTGGACGGATCCTACCCCTGCTAGCAGTCTAGTAATACGGCAGAGCCGGAATATGGGTTACAAGGGTTTCGCCTGTGCGAGTTGAGATTGTAGACTATTATCAGGGTATGCCCTAAAGGCTCTCCCTAGGACGGCTTATATATATATCCGGCCTAGGGTTTATAGGAGAGACCTATCCGGCTACGACTAAGAGTCGGTTACAGAGTACATCTTGAACTACAAGTAACACTACATGCCTATGTCGGTAAGTCTTCTGGGCCTTCTCGTAGCCGGACTAGACTCCGTCTCTTCTCCCTGATTGGGCCACCCATGAAGCAATGCTCTAACCCGAAGTGGGCCACCCTGGTCAGTGCGACACAATGAGGATACCCGGAAAGTATATCCCCAACACTAAGGCATCGATCTTCATCATCAACTGCTGCATCACCACCATCTCCATCCATCCCATCTATATCTTGTCTAGATCTTGTTGTAATTCCCATACTCATTATGGATTTATACAAGTACTATTCATCTATATTAGATTCCATTATTATTTCCATGATGTTGATTGCCTCCATATCCGAATAGATCATTAGTTCTTGGGGATATGGAGAAACCCTAGTATGAGATTGAAATAAGATAAAGTTTATTATGACATTCATCGATGTGACCATGTGTTAGATTGTCTTCATCTTGATGTTGAGAGAAGTCGCCCTCTCAATATTTGCCTCTTATGGGGACTTGATGGAGGGAACTACTTGTTGGTAGACGGTTATGTGTTAGCACTTATAGTGACTATAAAGCTTTTGGCACCCCTTACGTATCAACTTGGGAACCGAGGAAACTCATGGAACACTGTCCATGCCATGGGATACGTCCTACGGGATTAAGTCTCTTAATAGTGCAGTAATTCGATTGATGTCGATTGCTGACTGTTGTGGTTATGAGGATGATGTGAGCAGTGGTTGCTTCCTATTTGTCCAAATACGGAGTTCCTCCCACACATACATAGTTGAGAATGTTCATGATAATAATTTTTACTTTAGCTCTTTAGAATGCTAGTGGTGTATCCGCTACTCCCTGATAACACCTTTTCCCTATTATAGTTCCAAATCTCTTTTACATACGTGATACTTACTTTCTGTGTTTAGTTACTTTACTTTACTTATTGTTCTCTTATACCAAAACCCCAAAACACCTTTTTATACAATACTCGCATTTTATCTTGTTATTTAGAACTTTATTTAGCATTTCTATTGTAGTATTTAATTCAAGAGTATTAGACTTCAGACTCCTGCTCCCTGTGGGATTGATATCTTTATTTTGAAACTAGCTACAAACAATCCGTGTACTTGCAGTCATCACCCCTCCTGTCAGATTCCTTGATTCATTCGAAAAAGTTTCAGCCTATTGAAAAAGCTCTCAATCAAGATCTCTCACTTCAACCACCTGAAGGCTCCGATCTTTGGGGAATCGAAGGAGTTGACTTCTATCATCAACATCACGAATCAAGCGCATCACTTCCCTCCATTCATTTGGAGATTTCTCGATCTAGTATTCTTGTTAATATTTAGATCTTGTGTTTCGGTTTTGATAATATTTGTTCTTGTGGCAGCTTGTTGTCATTATGGGAGCCTCTAATTCGGTTGTGGAGTTGTGCCCCTCTAGTAGTGTAAAGGCTCCGGTTCTCGCCTCGAAGGGTACCAATAGTGGAAAGGTGGATCATGCCTTTGGTGGCGAGATACATCGGAGAACACGGTGAGACCTATTGTGGCGTGGTGGTCTTAGTACCGCCCACCCCTCCAATGCAAATGTACTTCCCTTAACAAGGAAGGAACCGCGGTAAAATAAATCTTGTGTCTCCGCGTGCTCCACTACGGTTTCCTCGTTCCTCACTCTTACTCGCCTTTACTTGCTAGTAGTTAGGTTTACATATAGGGAAATTCTTCGTAGTTGCATATCTAGAGAATTTACCTTTGTGTCAAGCCTAAAATTGAAAAAGTACTAAAATTTGGTGTAGCACCTATTCACCCCCTCCCTCTAGGTGCCCATACGACCCATTTCAAGGGGAAGTACCCACCAGATTCGTATCTTCTTGAACCAAGAGCCTAATAACATGGAAATGTGAAACTGTTATGTGGTGCACAAAGCTTTCACTCCATGCAGTAAGCTCGTTAGTTTTGTATCAGTGTTGCTCTTGTGGCCCAACAGAGTTTGTTTTAGTGTTGCTCGCCTAGGTTTTCCTCTATTGTATGTTGTGGATTGCATGCTGGTTTGTTCATTTCTAAGTGCTATGTTTGATGAAACTGATAATTTATTACTAAAACCTGACATGTTGTCATTTAGTAGAGAACAAAAATCATCACCTGCACCTCTCGAAGTGAGAAATCCATGAATATATATTTTGTATTTCCCACTTCCATTGAAGATCATGGAGATAACATGTGTGGGTAGAACGACTTCTCTGTCAAAACCAGGATGCACCGAGCAGAAAGCGTAAGAACTACGTCATTTTCCATTAAAGATATCGGTATGGTCTGCTTTCATACCCATTTTTATTTTAGCGGTTCCATTTTTATTCCAGTCATCTTTTTCCTATATCCATTAGTCTGTAGCTGGCCATACTTATGCCAGGAAAATTTTCAGATTTGTTAAAGTAACCTATTAAAGCATGATTAACAATAGAGTCTAAATCACACACATACCATTAATCGTGAGAACTAAGACAAGGGAGATGGAATGAATTAGTCCTATCATATATCTACTATTAATTGCTTGCATCTATTGTATATGTTCATCATGATATGTGATAGGAATAATTCATCTACTAAAGCAATTAACCTACTAAAGCATGATAAACAATAGAGTCTAAATCACAGACATGTCTGGTCATGAAAACTAAGACAAGGGAGATGTTATTCTCGCATGCTAGGCTTGTGTGAAGTACCACATTTCGATCCCTTTACTGAAAATTATGTTCTTATTTGTGTTTTGATTTCAGTGGTACATGTTAATGGTTAAAGCATGACCACTGGTGTTGGTGGTGTGTCTCAACGCGCCATATAAAGTGACCAAATTCAGGTTCGAAATAGACTGGTGTTGACAAATTGTGCAACATGTTTCTTATTTAGGACAAAAATTAACACAAAATAGCATTTGTTCTAACCAGATGCGTAGAATTCTTCTGGCATATGCAAATAAAATTCCATTTTGAGGTTGTCATGAATTTTCTTGTGAGTTCTCTTAAGTACAAAACAACACATGTAGTAGTATTTTAGTATTACCACGAGTGCAGCTATAATATCCTTTCATTTTGGTTACTCGCTTGTATTTTTAATGTTTATCTGTATCTAATCTGAAATTTAAACCTCGATAACGTTGCATCTTTGGTTATTTTGAATCAGGGATAGTTCTTCAGTTATAGCTTCAATTGGCCTCTCTTAGTTTCGTAAGCAGCTTGCTTTATATGCCATTATTTGATCAATTTGTAAAATTGAATGTAGACCAACATTGCTCTATGCTAATATTTCGGATTTTTTTTGGTGAGCAACGGCGTCATTTATGTTTTTTTGTAATAGTGTTATGTTGTTTGTCTCAGATCTACATTCAGTCTGTCGATGATCCATTGGCATTCTTTGCAGTGACTCAGCCTGGCAAAAGAGACTTGATGGAAACTATTCATGTGCCTCCTGGTGCTGTCTTGCATAATTTGGTTCTGAATGTTCTTGACAAAACACCGTCACGCCAACACCAGATTGCATTGGTTTGCGGTGAATCTGCTGAAGTTCCAGAATGCAATCGTCCGTCGTTGGTTGTAGACTCTGGTTTGGTATTACTTGCACCATTCAATGAAACATGGCCAGGCCTGCCCCCATCGGAAAAGAAGCCAATGTCAGATATTACGTCTGCTACACGTTTATCAGTGAATTTTTCCATGTTTTATAATGTCTGCTGAGGTCTTCTTGTACTAATATTTAGTTTAGCATATACATCACCTGTTTTGTCCGACAGTCACTAGTTAATGGAATTCATTCATGTTCCACTAAAAAAAGTAGTAACAAACTGATGCTGCCTCCACTTGCCTCATTGAACTAGTAGTATGAACCTTTGTTGGGAAACGACATTGATGCAAGTGCAGTAACATTCATTTTGCCACTGCCCACATGGGTAAAAAAATCTTATTGTTTATCCTTAAAGAGCAGAAAGAAACTCATATGGACAATTATGTACGTCGAGTTTAGATGCAAAGTTTTGCTTAGACGCATTACATAGATAGAGTATAAATGTACTCAATATGTTCAAAGTGCTTGATGATATGGAGGTGATATGGTCGTTGAGTCGTTCCCGCGGTCCGTCGACATCCACCGCATCTTGTTGGCATCTTAAAGAGCAGAAGATGGGAATTCATACTGACGACGCATAACATGGATAGAGTATGATATATTGTTCAAAGTGCTTGGTCGCGGCCGCCAGGGTGGGCGACAACAACATGCTGGGACTAGGAGGGAAGCTTGGGAAGGAGTTGATGGATTGGCTTGCGCTGCAATATGCTGTTGGCCCCGGGCCGTTGGCTGCCACGGTGGGTGCTTCGGCCCGGCTCGTTGACGATTTTTGAGGCCGATCGTGCCGTGAGATTTCACGATAGCGGCCCATCTCAACGCCTCTCTGAACACAGAATGCGGTTCCCATCGATCCCCTTTCTCAACAGAAATCACTCCGCTCATCGCGGGTGGCACCGCGTCGTCGCCTGCCGCCCATGCTCCGCCTGCGAAACTACATCCTCTCCCGTCTCCTCTCTTCTTCCACCGCGACCTAAAATATCGGTATGATCTGTGTTCATGCTAAAATTTATTTGGCTGTTCCATTTTCATTTCGTAATCCTTTTTTGCTCCATCATATGTCAACAATAAATGGCTTCAATAATTACATTTTGCTTTTGTGTATATTTTTTTTCCTTTTGGTATCTTTCCCCTGATTCTTAATGAAGGATTATCTTTGTCCTTGTATCCAGCTAGCTTAACTGGCCTTCTGCCAGCAAATATTTAAATTTGATAAAGTACCCTACTCAAGCATGATCTACAAACGAGTCTAAATCAGTAACACTTGTCATTAATCGTGAGAGCTGAGCCAATGGAGATGGAATGAATTAGTCTTATCATATCTCTACTATTCATTGCTTGCATATGGGATATTGTATCTGTTCAACAAACCTACAAGTATATTTTGGCAACACAACTATGGAGAAACTCTAGGTTCAAAAATAAATTTTGCGAAGCTTCAAAGATATCTCCCTTAACTCAAATCGAAGTTGTTCGATACTTCAATGACATGAAATAGGCAACATTCGTTTTGTCAAATCATTTTTTAATTTTCAGTTTGTGAACTAGATTTTTGTTCTGCTATTTACTTATGATCTAGCTTTTAAAACTTCATTAGGACTTTTTTTGTGGGCAAAACATCAATAAGGTTCAGGGACCAATTTTGGCCATTTTTATGTGCTTCCATTCAGAGAGTTTAGATCAAGATCTATTTCGTCAACATTTTCCTTTATCACATCCCATCTATATGATATTATCTATTATGTTTTTAGAACATTGGGTGTGGTCTAAACTAATTTTGTTGACAAATCACTTGTCTTAAAATAATTGGTGATTACTGGAGTTTGAGAGAAAAGTTCTTTTATTGTTTCCAGATGATCAAGATATGGCAAAATCCTTCATGGGATCAAGGGGAAACATGCAACACGTGTGGTGCCTTCTATATGTTGAGCTGGATTGCTAAAGTAACCGTTCTTTAGGTATTCCTCTACATTTTGATGTAGCCGTGATGACTCCTATGTATTGTTGGTCTTCTTGTAACAAATTTCCTTTGGCTAAAAAAATAGTAGACACGTGTGTTGATTTTGTAAACATTTATTCCTGGGTAGCTTCTCAATAGTGGTTTAGCTTTATTTGTGCCTAAATGCCCGTTGACTGCAGCAACCATCATGTTCTGCAAATTATGTCTATCCAATGCTTATTTCCTTGTCCCTCATTTTTGGAGTAATCAGCTGATTGGTATGATACCCTTAATAAAGTTGGCTAGTGCGACGTGATTCCATTTCAAAGGTGTCATTAATTTCCAATTTTTTTCTTAATAACTAAACAAAACACATAGTAGTATTTGGGTCTTACCACGAGGTGCAACTATAATATCCATTCATTTTGGTTACTTGATATTTTTGAATGGTTAGCTATATCTAATTTGGATTTTGAACCTAAAATTGTTATGCCTTTGCAGTTTTGGTTATTTTTATTCGAATAGGCGTAATTCTTCTTCTATTGCTTCCATTGGCCTCTCTTAGAATTATAAGCAGCTTGTGATGTATCATTGTATATGCTGAAGTGCCCGAATGTCATTGGTTGTAGCCTCCGGTTCAGTATTACTTGCACCATTCGATGAAACTGTGCTAGGCTTGCTCATTCAGAAAATAAAAACCAATGTCAAATATAATGCACATCACGGTAGGACATATAGGTGAGGAGATAAATAATCTACTGTACCATTTCCCCCCTATTTGAAACAGCCAGATAGCTACACAGCTGGTTCAATTGGAAGGAAGGTTACACTACTGGCTATTGTGTTGTTACATTGTTGGACTGTTTCACTGTTGTAGCTTTGCCCCAAGCCGAAGGAACTTGTACATGTTGTTTTTAACTTTTTATTGTTTAGTTCTTGCCGCTAAGGCTTACGAGCGATCTATTCTAACCATTCCTTGGTGGTGGTTAATTCTGTGGTGGGAATATCTTTTTTGCTTTACTTATTTAGGTGCTAGCGAATGTGTGATTGGGTGGGCATGATGGACGCCAAACAGAGAAAACATTTGAAAAAAATATATGTGTTTTCTTGATGGATGCCAACGCTCCATACCAATTTCGCAGTAAATTGTTCCACACAGAGGGTAAGAAGGAGATAGTAATGTCAGCACACGACTTGTCGAAGAAAGCGGAAACAGTTTGGCCCTGTAACAACGGATTTTCCTAGGAATTCTGACAGGAAACATTTTTATGATTGTCCATTGGATTGTTTGATTGATATTGATGATTCCTCTAGTAATCCTCTGTTTCCTGTATTTTTTGGAGAAATCATCGTGTTTGAGACCAGGGCCTAATAAGAGACCGGAACACACAAGTTCCAAGACTACTTACATTTTTTTACATCTTATACGTCTCTAAAGGAAGCTTAAAATTACTGAAAAAATCACAACATTAATACCGCATGTTTCTTTTTTTTCAGAAAATTTCGCATGTCTATTATATCATAATATTTAAAATCCAATCTCGATTTGTAGCTCGTGAAATAGAAAAGACAAATCCAACGCTGATACTGTTAGTGAGTTGAATTCCACCCGGAACTGAATAAGCAACCATTCGTAGCTAGATTTATGATTTTGTTTCTAGATATGTGCTCCATATTTGGATTGAATCTTTCTGACATGATTAATATATCTTTGGCCATGTCAGCAACGTTTTTGCTTGATCTTTTGGCCGAGGCTGAATTCTACCATCCAAGGACTAGAGAAAAAGGGGCTAACTCCAAACTAAAGCCTGACTATTAGCAAAAAAACTGAAGCCCGACTAGGAACAAAGCTGGATCCGTTCATGGTATAAAAATTTGATGCACGTCTATTATGGTCGTCGCAATTTCCACCGTCGAGGAAGACCAAAGCCATGGACATCGACCCGCTGGATTATAGGTTCAAAATCAGAGGAGGAGTCCTAGTCAACCCTTCAGATCTGAAGGGCGGGATCGATGGGCGTTGACCTCCGCACACTCCCTGACAGGGGCTTATTCCGATGAGAGAGCATCGCCGCCTCTACCAGCCCATGTTTATCTGATGTAGTGTAAAATGCCTGAAATATGTGTTTGTATGTGCCATCATTCATCAGATAACATAATCCTTCAAAACACACGAAGAAAAGTCGTAAGGTAATGCTGAAAGAAAACAGAGTGTTGCTCATCGATGGTTATAAAATACCAGAGAAATGAAGGAATAGAATTAGCACCTCCATATATAGTATATACAGGCTTCATTCAAGGTTGATTCCATCTTCTTCCTCCGTCTCCCACCGCTGAAATTGATAAAGAAAGAAAGAAGAGTAACTAAATGTACACTATCTATGCAGCGCGGGTCGTGTGGCCAGCAGAAACAGGAATAATGTGTTATTACCTCTTCCTCTTGGTCCGACAGTGTCGAGTCCACCTCGTCTTCCTCTATGTCAGACAACTTATAATCCCATCTCTCGAAATCAAGGATGGGACAGTTGGGATGGGCGTCTGCCGCAAGCCTCAGCGCATGCTCAACTTCCTTCACTTCCTCGGGGCTTGCGTTGGATCGAAAAAGTATGACCTTGACATGCTCAAGGGAAGGGAGGTGCCCCATTCCTAGGTCCACCCTACCACCGGCGAGCGAGCCCACAAGGGAACTGAACTCAAAGCTCTGAACCTTTGACATGGAACCCCTTGGGAACATGGATGGCACCATCCAAAAATCTAAGAAGCTGCACTCCGTCGCGCACGGAAATGCGTCAGAGGTAACAACCAAGCTTTCCAAGCGCCCCTTTTGCATGTCGTGCCCTCCTCCAAAGAAGAGCGAACGAAGAGCCGGTAGCGTGCCAAGGATCTGGATGTCCTCTTGTCGCACTTCATCAACCCATATCTCCAAACTTGATAGCAGGGGAAGCGACGAAGGATTAATCCATGCCGGCAGCGTCGAAAACCCGGTTCTTCCCTTCGATTTGAATCTACGTAGCTGTGGAGATGGCACGAAGCCTTCCAGCGTGCTATCAACCCCAGGAGCATCAAAGAAAATGTCTAGACTCTGCAGTTTCTGCAAATTTCCCAAGGACTCAACCAAAGCTTTCTCAAGTTCCATGCTCGATTTTTCCCAGCTGAACTGCAGCACCCTAAGCTCTGTCAAATGGATCAATTCTTTCATCATGTCTTGATTTAAGGTGCCCATCCGAAACATTTTTAGCTCTTCTAGGGACGTCAACTTCCCCATCCCATCAGGGAGCTTTGCATCCCAGGAAACATTTAGGAACATCAAGCGTGTTAGACGAACGATACTCGATGGCAGTTCATGTGTGGTTCCCAATATATCCAATGTTTCCAAATATTTTAGCTTTCCTATGTCCGTGGGAAGTCCATTAGTAAATACTTGTCTTAGCCTTAGGTACCTCAGGTGTAATAAGTTGCTGAGGCACTTTAGATCAATTTTACCACATTTAAAACTGAAATCTTCTATATCCAGTACACGTAGAACTTCAAAGCTTCCAAGAGATGGGATCTGATTAATGGCAGGTGTAAAAATTGTTAAAGACCTCACCTGTACTGGCATCATCTTCGGGTCCAGTTGCAGCCTGCTGATCTCCTCCGTGCTCTTTTGGATGGACCATCTGCGAACCTTTGACTGTGAACTATGTCCCCATCTCTCCATACCATCCATTATAGTGACAAAGTTTTCTTGACTTGACAGAGAACACAAGAAGTCAAGCACCATATCATGTACACGACAAGCATTCACCAGCCCCCAATCCTCAATGATCGGCTGGATCATGCTTCTATTAATTAGCTCGTTGAAGTAACTCTCTCCGAGCTCGTATAGGCTTGTTTTTGGTTGTTTACGTTGGACGAATCCTTCGGCTATCCATCTCATTATCAAAAGTTCCTTTTCAATAGTATGATCTTCAGGAAACATACTTAAATATAGTAAACAAGGCATTAGGTGAGGAGGCAGATCGTAGTAGCTCAATGCTAATATGTCCTGCATCTTTTCCACAGTATCACCATGCATATCCTCCATATTGTCACCTCTTGCAAGTCCACGACCAATAGATTTGAGCAAATTGCACCATTGGTCTTTTGTCTTAGTTTGCTGACTAGCCAAAAGACTTGCCGTAGTAATTATCGCTAATGGTACCCCATCACATTTCTTCAAGATCTCTATTGAAACTTGTTCCAGTTCACGAGGACAAGCACTCCCTTGGGGAAATATTCTTTTATTGAAGAGTGTTTTGGAGTCACCGGGAGAAAGAGGTTTCATATTGTAAATCATATCATTATCTGATGAGCAACATGCCTTGGAGACACTGACTTTGCGGGTCGTTGTGATTATACGGCTCCCAGAAGTATTTCTAGGGAAAGAACACCTAATAAGTTCCCACGATTTTTCATCCCATAAGTCATCAATAATGATGAGGTACCTATATGAATTTTTATAGAACGCTAATAGGCAAGCCAATCAAGCAGATATGTTCATTTTAAATTTATTTAGGGAAACCACGTTGAAATCTAGAGGTGTCTTAATGAAATAGGAGTGCTGCCAGGTCTAGGAATGTATATCAGCAACGACAATACAAAAGTGAACTACGAGAATGCAGTTGTACGCCAGCTCTAGAGACCTTCAGGCGAAATATAGCTGATACATACCTCTTGTTATCAAGAAACCTTCTGAGTTCATTGATGAGTTGTGACTCATCCCTAACAACTTCGTTGGTGTTTGCATACTTGTGAGGATCTTCGTCAAGCTCATACAATATTTTTTTTAAGATCTTCGGCATGTGAGGATTCCGGGACACTGAAACAAAAGCTCCACAGTCAAATTGCCCCTTCATCTTGTTATAGATTGATTGGGCAAGAGTTGTCTTGCCCAATCCGCCAGATCCAACAATGGATATTGTCTTGTGTTGCTGCACGGACTCCTCATCCCCATCAGTAAGCTTCTTGATGATCTCATCCCTCCTATGGTCTACCCCAACGAGCTCTGTCACATGTCTGTACATAGACATCAAGCGGGGGTCGATGGCATCATCACTACCACAGCTTTGCACGACGAAATCATATCTTCCACGCAGTTCGGCCAACTCCTTGGCACGGTCCTGTGCTTCCCGGATGGCTTTTGATATCTGGTGGAGAGCCTTACCCTTCCCAAATAGTTTGGCGGTGCGCCTGAGGAACTTCTTGACTTTGTTCTTCATGTTCCCCGGGGAGCCATCGCCACGGCCCTCCCCCACGCGCACCATGAAGGCATCTACCGCATCCTCCATGTCATAGGACAGATCCCTGACCTTCCCCGCCCAGATCCGGACATGCTCATCGAGCTTGTCCGGCGGCAACTTGCCCACCTTCCGGAGGGCGGCATGCATCAAGTCCAGCTCTGTTTCGAGAGACCTGATGCGCCCCATCACGCGCTTCTCTAGGTGGTATTCACCCACTAGCAGCTTGCCTAGCTTGAGGAGAAGGGTCCTCATTGCCACGGCGGTAATCTCCATAGCTCGAACTTGATCTCTTTCTGCTCTCTACTGTTTCTTGTAATATCCCGATTCCCATGTATGAGTATTCCCAGGGAAAGAACACTTGATAAGTTCCCACGTTTTATCATTATTTGATGAGCAACATGATTCCCATTGTATAAGGGTACCTGCACTTTGACACACACGTACATCATTTGGCCCCTTGTGAATACCAAGTTGTTTATATTCTAACAAGGCGTTAGAGTCGAGGCTACAGCTTGCTTTTGCTAATCTAAATTAAATGTGGATCTGGACAGATCGAGACTGTGAACCACCTACGACAAGACAAAGAAGATGCAGACGAATTCGGACCAGCATCGGATCATACAAGCCAGAAGAGAGAGAGAGAGAGAGAGAGAGAGAGAGAGAGAGAGAGAGAGAGAGAGAGAGAGAGAGAGAGAGAGAGAGAGAGAGAGAGAGCGATAGGGTAGCTGATGACTTTGCAAAGCTTGTTACATACGCTAGCTGGAAGCTGCATCCGGACGAACACACTCCCCGACCGTGTGTGGGATCACAAGACTTGTAGTACTCATCTGTTACATCGATAATATAAGCTCTTTTCTGCTAATTTAATTTTACTTGTCGCAGGTTCATTAAACCTAGATATATTTTAAGTAACTAGCAAGTGGCCCTCCCAAATGCGTGGGCATTGTTTTTTATACATTCGAACGAATTGAAATAAATTTATATTTGCATGATATTAACATTATACTATTAGGGAAAAATATGGTCCAAGGCCACCATAAATTAATTTATGCACACTTGATGATCTACTTTTTTTTAAACAAAAAAAAGGATAAATTAATATGCATGTATTTTACTTTTTCAACCATTGGGGTTGTAGCCCCCTTCACCATATTATGCCTTTATTATAATTTATCGGACAAAGTTGTACAGACTATGGTAGATTAATGTCGATAATATTAACTATTTTTATGAGAATAAGAAAATTAATGTAGAGAGGATGTAGCCGTATGGCTAGAGCCTTATAATCTAAAAAATGATAATCGGAGATATCTTGTGAAACTATCGTTCTTCTCTTTTATAAATCAAATTATGTTGTATATATAGTCAATCAATGTTCAATTGTTGGTTATGTCATCTTAAGGGAATCAAGATCGAACCTTTGATAATTTAGACATCTAATTTATTGGGTTTGTATCTTCTTCTTACGACATACATCCCTAGGGGTTCAGATGGTATTGAACAAAATATCGTGCCGTATCCTTCATCATTGTCATTCGTATCAGTTGTCACCCTCTCCGTAAACACATGTCCTTTTGAACGGTTCTCCAACACACTAATCTGATAATTTATTTTAATATCTTTATGAAAATAGAAATAATATAATAATGATAAGATAAATTATTTAAATAGATTTCTAGGAAATTAAAAGTATATATTATTTTCATTTTATAAGTGACAATACTATTAAATAATATAAATGCCAATGTAATACTCCCTCTGTCTCAAAATAGATGTCTAATATTTTTCTAAATTTAGATGTATCTAGTACTAAATATTGTCTAGATACATCTAAATTAAGATAGATGTTCTACATCTATTTTGAGACGAAGGGAGTAGAAGTTTGATTGTATGATTTTTAGGAAGATGTATACTGGCAAACAATGAAAGGTCTCCCACCGACTCAAATTACTTGTCGCGGATTTAGGCAAAATGTTGCCTACAATCTATCTTGTTTTAGTGAACACAGATAATTTGGGTCAAATGTACAATTTTTTTTAGCTGTAAAGCCAGAAAATAATAAGAAGTACAACAATATTTAAAATCCTATAAGAATGCCAAATCCAGAAAAAAAAATATTTGGATGTTGTATGTCGTGTCACGTCTAGTGCAGTTTCCTAGGAATACATGTTCTCACACATCGTATCAAGTATTACGTTCATTTCTCAAAAAAAAGTAGAGTATTATACCTTCAAAACTAGTTCCTCCCGCATGCATGCAGGTACCATCTTTTTTTTATACTCGCAAAAAAAAAGTACGTACCATCTTTTTTTTACGGGATCAGCTATTGGATTTGTTTTCCCGGTCAAATTCGTAGACGGTCGTATAAGTCCTGGACTTAAGGTGTAGTTTCGTCATTAACGCCCATGTTTGACACGATGATACTACTCCAGCTAAAATCCTACCACACCGATTACAGACCCAACAATTACGGAGCCCACGTTACACGTATTTGTTTTCAACACATCTCTTGTCAAAAATGTTACGTGACAAATAACCTTTTTGATGTTACGTAACAAATAATCATTTGTTAAATCCTAGCCACAAACAATAGATCTAACCATCACCATAATTTAGATGATGTGAATTAACGTGGTGCATCGAAACAACCTCTTATATTGCTTTTAGTATATAGTAATAGATAGTTTTCTTAAATTTGCGACAATTAATTAGGATCAGATGGAGTAATATTTTATGTTGTATAAAATAAATTAACAAAAGAATTAGGAATTGTTCTTGAGATACCCTCAAAGAATTAGTAACGCTGGCCTCAGTACGTGATCAAAACGGAGAGCATACTACATTTCGAAACGGAGTAGCGTTTTCTAAAAACATGCATGCTACATTTCGGAATGGAGAGAATACTTTACTACTCCTTCCATTTCAAAATATAAAATATTTTAGTTTTATAAAAGGAGTGTATCTAGATTTTTTTAATATATAGGTTAATCTTAGTTTGAAGTAAACCTACACACTAAAAGTGGTCTAGATATATTATTCTCATAAAACCAAAACATCTTATATTTTAAAACATGGAGTAGTTATTATCTCGTGTACATCTGTAAGTCAGCACAAGCATGCTGCATCATTAGGTCTCATGGAATCGAATCGATGGATGCACCGGCCGGCCGGCCGGTTTGGCCTCGTAAGTCATGATCGATGTCGTACTTGACTTGGTCAAAACCGAGACAAGACGACAGGTGCCTAACTACGGACCACGCAGGCAGGCGGCAGGCGGCAGGACTCATCAGTCATCATGCATGTCCAGCACCAATATTCATGCATGAATGCTCACTAAGGGCATTTTCACCGACGAGACCTAAACGGTCCGTTTTCGTTCATATGGGTCAGAATCATCGGTACTTTGGGTCATAGTCCGATATGTCCGACTAGCCGCGTCCAGCAGGATAATCCAAACGGATAAAATCGGACAGACCAGTCTAAAAGAGAGAAGAGAGAAGAAGACCCATTGCGTGACTGCAACTGGGCCAGTCTGCTACAAACCATCGTCCGCGTCTGTCCAGACAGACCCATCCAGGCATCGATTTTGGTCACCGATGGGTCGGTCCGGTCTGAGTTAGTTCGAATGGGTCCTCCCGCTGGAACGTCACGCACGTTTCGTACGTCCGTACGAACCGATTAAGACACGCTCGAACGGGTTACATCTCGCCGGTGGAGATGACCTAAATATAGATCGATCGATCGATCGGTCGGTCCACGGGTGGCGGCGGACAAAGATTCGTCGCAGCAGCTGCCAGTTGCTAGTTGTAGTGTCGAACCAACCGCATACATATGCTATAATATGTCGGTAGCTGCACATCGCCTCACCTCACCTCTGCAGAGAGAGATTCGATCGAGGCACTCGATCGTTAGGTATGAATGCAGAAATGCTTGCTGGCCTACCGATACTGTATCAACTTGATCAGCGGTGATCCGACGGCGCCAGCTGGGTTGACCCGTCACTAGCTCCCTACTCGATCGATCCCCTATAGCGACCGGCTACATGGTTGACTCCTCATTGTGTCGGTATGTACAAGCAAATTAGCGAGTACTTCCTCCGTTTGAAAATATAAGACGTGTTAACTTTGTGAATCAAATTGTATCTAGACATCTTTTAGTGTATAAATTCGTAGAGGTTTGAAGTAAATCCATACGCTAAAAAATGTCTAAATACATTCATTCACAAAACTAAAATGTCTTATATTTCTGAACGGAGGGAGTAGGATATAACGAAGTAGGTGACTAAACAGGAGTAGAAAAAAATAGTGATAGCCCAGCACAAGTGCATAACCCCCTCTATAAGAGGAGTTGAAATTTATGCGTCTAAATAGATAAAATCTTCTTGCATTGGAGGAGTTGAAATTTATATATACGTTTTTAACTAGGTGATAATGTGCTATCTCTTTAAGCACCCACACATAAACACCTTGCGTTACATTTGCACATGCCCTAACATTCCGACACCAGCAACAACAGAGCGCAATGATGTGGTAATACTCTATCTCCTTAACAACCTACAGATGTGTAGACGTCACTGTGATCCACCAAGGCGATTTTTCTTTAAATAATACACTTTTTAAATTATTTTGAGAAGTATTGCACAAATTTAAAAATTTACAATTCTAGCACATACTCGGCTTCGGCCTAGCCGAATGGGCCACTCGGTTTGGACCTGACCGACTCAACTCCATTTGGCGTGGAGCTAGCCGATTGCATGTGGCCGCGTAGGGCCGCGGGGCCACGCTGGCCGAATGCCCCAATCGGTCACGGCCTCGCCGAATCAACCATTCGGTCTCGGCCTCCCCGAGTGAAAGCGAGGCCGTCGTGACCGCGCGCCGCCCGCCCGCTCCTCTCCTTCTTCCTCCCATGCCCAACTTCTTTCTTCTCTCTCCCAGCGCGAGACCTCTTATTTCCTGCACCTATTTTGCCATGATTTTCCCTAGTTTTTCAGCAAATCTTCATTCTAAACCCATTAGAGGTAGAGGCAGCCCGATCTACTAATGGGTTAGCTCGGGACTCGATTTGGTGGTGGTTCTTTGGAGGAATGGTGGTGGTATGCCATTGGAGCAATGGCAATGATGGTGCTGCGGTGGAGCTTGGTGTTGGGGGTAGTATGAGCTGCGCTGTGCTGCTGGTTGATACATTGCAAATATATCTATAATTTTTGATATTCCATGCTTGGTTTTATCCACTTTCTTGTGTCTTGTCCACACTTTGGAGTACTTTTCATATGATTTCTTGGACTAACCTATTAACAAGAGCCACAGTGCCAGCTGCCTGTTTTCTGCTGTTTTTGGTTCCAGGAAAGTCAGAAAATGAATATTTTCGGAATTGGACGGGACAAAAGCCAAAGTGCCTATTTTTCCGGAAGACTCACGGAGCCAGAATACGAGACGGAGGAGGGCCAGGGGCTGGCCACACCCCCCTAGGCGCGGGCCCCCCAGGCCGCGCCAGGGGGTGGTGTGGGACCCCCAGGCACCCCCTCGGTCTCCCTCTTCGCCTATAAGAAGCCTTCTGACCTAAAAACTCCGGGGGGTTCGACGTTTTTCCAGAAGGAGTTTCGCTCCGCCGCCACCACCAGATTCTATGAAACAGCACCAGAAACTCCGTTCTGGCACCCTGCCGGGACGGGGAATTGGAGGAGATCATTGCCATCATCATCACCATCGCTTCTCCATCGACCATCCATGTTTCCCCCATCTATGAGTGAGTAATCCCCCGCTGTAGGCTATGGGGATGGTAGGGATTGGATGAGATTGTTCATGTAATGGCATCAGATTGTTAGGGAATCGTGCCTAGTATCTTTTATTAGTGCTTTATGACTTTGTTGCAACTTGTTATGCTTAATGCTTGTCACTAGGGCCTGAGTGCCATGATTTCAGATCTGAACATGTTATTGATTCATTATGATAGTATTGTTTTTGGTCTTATCTACAAGTTGTATACACACGTTGTTGTCCGGAACCAATGGCCCCGAAGTGACAGAAATCAGGATAACCAGAGGGAATGGCTTTGATGTGAGGATCACATGTGTTCACGGAGTGTTAATGCTTTGCTCCGGTGCTCTATTAAAAGGAGCACCTTAATTGCCAGTAGTTCCCTTAGGCCCCGCTGCAAACGGGCTGGCAGGACAAAAGATGTTGTGCAAGTTCTCATTGCGAGCACGTATGACTATATATGAAACACATGCCTAGGATTATCTAGTACTTGGATGCTTTATCTTATTTATCTGCAATTGCCCTATGTTCTGATTGCTATGTGAATTGTCTTGTCCATGCAACACCCGTCCATCCATCCCTATGCCTACCGCACTCGAATCCTACTGTTTACTGCTATTGTTACTGCTGTCTTTACTTTACTACTGCTGTTACTTTACTATTCCTACTACAAAACTATTGCTACTGATAAACTGCTGTGAGCAAGATTGTTTCCAGGTGCAGCTGAATTGACAACTCAGTTGTTAAGGCTTATAAATATTCTTTGGATCCCCTTGTGTCGAATCAATAAATTGGGTTTCACTTCCCTCGAAAATACTGCGATACACCCCCTATACTTGTGGGTCATCAAGACTATTTTCTGGCGCCGTTGCCGGGGAGCATAGCTTTATTTATCAAGTTCACTTGGATTCTCTATTGTTCGCTGCTATCCATCCATCATGGGTAAGTCTCGTGATGGCAAGTTTCCTATTTTACCACCCACTACAAGAAGAGGTACGGTTCTGAATACCTCTGCTGCTCTTGATTCACCATCTGTTATAAGTAAGCTCGTTACACCACCACATACACATGCTACACACTGCTACTACTGCTGAATTTGAAACTTCTGATGCTTATGATGCTGCTTATACTGTGCTTGATAAGAGTGGTTCATTAGGTCCTTTCCTAGATGCTACAATTGCTAGAACTATAGGTGGAAATACCGAAACTCCTAATGAAGACACTACCATATCTGTTAGTTCACCTGAGTCTAGTGAAAGTTATGATATTGAAGATGGTTATGTTGAGATGACCGATGAATTTATTAAAGAATGTAAAAACACCCATGATAGGAGCGCTGCTAAGAGTCTCCTTGAGAGGCATACTATTAGACCCAAATTGTCTCCTATTGCTAAGTTTGCTGCTTCTCCCATAAACATTATAGATAAAGATTATGATTTCTCTCTCGATCTATCTTACATAGCTATTGTTGAGAAAGAACCTTTTTGTGGGACTAAGAATGAAAGTGCGGTAGCACATATGAATGAACTTTCTACCATGAGTGGCTTGTTTTTTGATGATATTAATGTTGGGTCCGCAGCATAGAAAACAAAAAAATTCCTACGATGAGAACTACACGCCAAGATCTATCTACTAGGTACAGAGCAACGGGTGGACATACATCCATCTAGAACTTACCCTCGAAGACAACGAGTTTTGTTAACGAGTAGGAACTCGTGGTTGATATAGTCGTACACTTGCCGATCTCAAGATCGTGAGGAAGTCCGAGCGCCGCAACTCAGCAGCGTATCCGTACTCGCACACACATTCAAGCCACCGGACAACCTCCACCTCCTCGCTCCAGCGATCCAGCGGAAGCAGCAACTCCTTCCAGACGAAATGCCACCGGGAACATGTATCTCGCTAATCCGAGACCATGGGGGAATAATTCTAGAGGGGGAGAGAGATCCTTCACAAGGAGGTGTGAGGAAGAAGGAGGGAGAGGGTGGCCTTTTATAGGAGGAGGGGGGGGGTACCCCCTTCCCCATGGCCGGCGCATGGGGGGTGACCCCTCACCTCCCCATTCATGTGGTGGTAACCCCTCCACATTAAAATGCCTCTTCACATTCCCTTTTAAGGTCCCCACTTTAAATGCATAAAAATTCTCCCAAGTTTAATGCTCTCTCATTTAATAAAACTCTTTTATTAAATTTATTCAGAATTTTGTTAATTACTTTAATTAACAAACATTCACATATAACCCCTTGCAATATTTCAATATTACATGCAGAACCACTTTCTGCAATTTCACCCGAAACAATTTCCGGTTTCTATCGAAACAATTCCTGCGCTTTGTAATTCTTTCGTCTGAAACATATGTGCTCCAAAATGGTGTCCGGTAACTCTTAAGTGTGTCACCCTACGGTTCACGAATAATGCAGACATGATTGAGACTCCTCTCAGATCAATAGTCAGAAGAGGGACCTGGAGATCCATACTGACTCCTGCATATTCAACAATGACTTCTGTGGTCGTGAGAACCTTTAACGCTTGTAATTTAATCCCTTTGTCTCATGATATAATACATGTCCGAGATTCGATCATCGGTATCCAAATACCTAGTTTAATCTCGTTACCGACATGCACTCTTTTCTTGTTCCCGTGATATAACATTCTAGTGATCACATCACTTTCTTGCAAGCTATCTCAATGTGATATCACCGAGAGGGCCCAGAGTATATCTATCCGTCATCGGGATTGAAAAATTGCACTCTTGATCCATTAGCCTCAACATAACACCTTCGTAGCACTGAACCCATCTTTATAGTCACCCTGTTACGGTGTGACGTTTGATGTTATCAAGATACTCTTCCGGTGTTAGCAATTAACATGATCTCATGATATAAGGATAAAGATTACTTCGTATGATGTTATAGCAATATAAACATAATGACTTGATCGTAATGCTATACTTTGGATGAATGTTCATCACATCATTTCACAAATGCTATGACCTTGTTATTAACAACATCCAATGTCCATGATCAGGAAACCTTGATCATCTTGTTAATCAACAAGCTAGTCAATAAGAGAGGCATAACTAGGAACCCTTTTTTTTATTAAACACACATGTATTGATGTTTCCGATCAATACAATTCTAGCATGCAAAATAAACAACTATCATATATAAGGAATACATAATAACAACTTTATTATTGCCTCTCAGGGCATATTTCCTTCAGTCTCCCACTTGCACTAGAGACAATAATCTAGTTCACATAGTGATAAATCTAACACCCATGGAGTTCTGGTGTTGATCATGTTTTTCCCTAGGAAGAGCTTTAGTCAACAGATCTGCTACATTTAGGTCCGTGTGTACTTTACAAATCTTTATATCTCCATCCTTGACATGTTCGTGGATGGAGTGAAACCGGCGCTTAATATGGCTGGAATTCTTGTGAGACCTCGGTTCCTTGGCGTTGGCTATGGCTCCATTGTTGTCTCAATAGATCACCGTCGGGTCCAATGCACTAGGAACCACACCTAGTTCCGTAATGAACTCTTTCATCCAAACCGCTTCCTGCGTCGAATCTGAAGCAGCAACATATTCCGCCTCCATCGTTGATCCAGCCACCACTGGTTTTTTGGAACTCCTCCAACTAACTGCTGCTCCGTTCAAGAGAAATACTTATCCGGATTGAGACTTAGAGTCATCCGGATCGGTGTCAAAACTAGCATCGACATAACACTTAGCGACTAGCTCTTCTTCACCTCTGTATATAAGAAACATACCCCTAGTTCTTATCAAGTACTTGAGGATGTTCTTTACCGCTTTTTTGTGTTCCGAACCTGGATCAGATTGGTACCTACTAGTCAAACTAATATCATGTGCCACATCCGGTCTTGTACATAGTATGGCATACATTATAGAGCCTATGGCCGAGGCATAGGGGATCTTATCCATTATCTCTCTTTCTTCTGACGTAGCCGGACTTTGAGTCTTACTCAATGTCTTGGCTTGCAACATAGGTAAGAACCCCTTCTTACTTCCGTCCATATTAAACTTCTTTAATATCTTATCAAGGTATGTACTCTACGATAGCCCAATTAGGCGCCTTGATCTATCTCTATAGATTTTAATGCCTAATATATATGACGCTTCACCAAGGTCTTTCATCGAAAATTTGTTGTTTAGATAACTTTTAACACTGTTTAAAAGATCTATATCATTTCCAATCAACAATATGTCATCCACATATAATATCAGAAATGTCACATTGCTCCCACTCACTTTCTTGTAAATACAAGCCTCTCCATAAGTTTGGACAAATCCAAACTCTTTGATCACGTCATCAAAGTGGAGATTCCAACTCCGGGATGCTTGCTTTAGTCCATAGATGGATCGCTGAAGTTTGCATACCTTATTAGCATCCTTAGGATCGACAAAACCCTTAGGTTGTATCATATACAACTCTTCTTCAATATTACCATTGAGGAACGCAGTTTTGACATCCATCTACCATATTTCATAATCGAAATATGCAGCAATTACTAACATAATCCTAACCGACTTAAGCATCGCTACGGGAGAGAATGTCTCATCTTAGTCAACTCCTTGAATTTGTCGAAACCCCTTTCTGACAAGTCGAGCCTTATAGATGGTGATACATTGCAAATGTATCTATAATTTTTGATGTTCCATGCTTGGTTTTATCCACTTTCTTGTGTTTTGTTCCAACTTTGGAGTACTTTTCATATGATTTCTTGGACTAACCTATTAACAAGAGCCATAGTGCCAGCTGCCTGTTTTCTGCTGTTTTTGGTTCTAGGAAAGTCAGAAAATGAATATTCTCGGAATTGTACGGGACAAAAGCCAAAGTGCCTATTTTTCCGGAAGGGATCAAGTGCCAGAATACGAGACGGAGAGGAGCCAGGGGCCGGCCACACCACCTGGCCGTGCGGCCAGTCCTAGCCCGCGCCAGGGGGTGGTGTGGTGGCTCCCTGCACCCCCTCGGCCTCTCCTTCCGCCTATATATTGCCCTCGGGACGAAAACCCTAAGTACCCGATCAAAAATCCACAAAAGAGGCTGTAGCTGCCGTCATATCCATCCCTAGATCGGGAGGGATCTGAAGCTCTTCCCGGCACTCTGCCGGAGAGGGGAATTCACCCTGGAGGCCTTCTTCATCACCATGCAAGCCTCCGGTGTGATGCGTGAGTAGTTCATCCTTGGACTACGGATCCATGTAGTAGCTAGATGGCTGGTTTCTCCTCCTTTGTGCTTTCATGTTTAGATCTTGTGAGATCCTTTCATGATCAAGATCATCTATTTGTAATTCATACATGTTGTGTTTGCGGGGATCCGATGGATATTGAGATGCTATTTCAGATTGATTATTGATTCTATCATGTCTTTGTTATTTGAGATCTTGCATGCTTTCCGTTGTTAGTAGCTATCTTGGCCAAGTAGATGCTAGCAACTCCAAGAGTTAGTATTTATGCTCGATAGTGGGTTCATGCCTCTGGTAATCTGGAGAAGTGACAAAAATCTCTAAGGTACTAGATGTGTTGTTGCTACTAGGGAGAAAACAACAATCCTTTGTTCATAGAACAATCATATTGTTTACTTTACACGCAGTTCGTAAAGCAATAATCTGTTGCTTGCAACTTAATACTGGAGGGGGTTCGGATGATAACCTGAAGGTGGATTATTAGTCATAGATGCAGTTGGATGGCGGTCTATGTATTATGTTGTAATGCCTAATCAAGTCTCAGAGGAGTCAAGATGATTAGTATATGCATGTATTGCTTTCTCGGTGTTTGTCAATTGCCCCGCTGTAATTTGTTCACCCAGCATGTTATCTATCTAAGGAGAGCCACCTCTAGTGAACTATGGATCCCGGTCCTTTTTCTTTACATACAATCTATAAACTGTTTCTGCTTTGTGTTTACTTTCTGCAAACTTTTACTTCTTTCCATTCGATACGTTTAATCCTTTGTTTTCCGCAAAACACGGTGAGATTGACAACCTCATCGCAAGTTGGGGACAAAGTTCTGTGGTTGTGTTGTGCAGGTCTCCATGTTGCTACTAGCACCGGTAGTGCGCCCTGCCAAAGCTCAGCTAGTAACACCTTTGGGGGTGTTTCCTTGCTCCTACTGGTTCGATTAAACCTTGGTTTCATAACTGAGGGAAAACTTTCTGCTGTGCTCATCATACCTTCCTCTTGGGGTTCCCAACGAGCTCTACGTCGATCGTCGAGTGCATCAAGACATTTTTTGGCGCCGTTGCCGGGGAACAAAGTAGAAGAAACTCCCACGTCAACTACATGCCATTAAACATTTTCTGGCGCCGTTGCCGAGGAGTCAAGGACATCTTCACAAGGGGAGTCCCTCATAACCAATCTCTTTACTTTGTTGTTTTTGTTTTGCTTAGTTTCTTTTTTCTTTGTTTGCTTGTTTTGTTCTTAAAAAAAACACAAAAAAATTAGTTTTACTTGTTTGCTTTCTTATTTGAAAACCCAAAAAAAATGACTACTCTTGAAAACACTAAGTTGTGTGACTTCACTAGCACCAACAACAATTATTTTATGATCACACCTATTGCTCCACATGTGTCTAAAAATACTTTCTTTGAGATAAAACCTACTTTGCTCAATCTTGTTATGAGAGAACAATTTTCTGGTATTGGTAATGAAGATGCTGCTTCCCATCTAAATAACTTTGTTGAACTTTGTGAGATGCAAAAGCATAGGGATATAGATGGTGATATTATTAAGCTGAAATTGTTTCCTTTCTCTTTGAGAGGAAAAGCTAAAGAATGGTTGAATTCCTTAACTAGGAATAGTATTGATTCTTGGACTAATTGCAAAGATGCTTTTATTGGAAAATACTATCCTCCTGCTAAGATTATATCCATGATAAGTGAAATAATGAAGTTTAAACAACTTGATAATGAGCATGTTGCTCAAGCTTGGGAAAGAATGAAATCTTTGGTAAAAAAGTGTCCCACTCATGGACTGACTGCTTGGATGATCATCCAAACTTTTTATGCAGGATTGAACTATTCTTCAAAGAACCTATTGGATTCTGCTGCTGGAGGTACCTTTATGACCATCACTTTGGGTGCTGCAACAAAACTTTTGGACAATATGATGGTTAATTATTCTGAATGGCATACTGAGAGAGCTCCACAAGGTAAGAAGGTAAATTCTGTTGAGGAAACCTCCTCCTTGAGTGATAAGATTGATATTATTATGTCTATGCTTGTTAATGGGAAAGCCCATATTGATCCAAATAATGTTCCTCTAGCCTCTTTGGTTGCTCAAGAAGAGCAAGTTGATGTGAACTTCATAAGAAATAACAACTTGGGCAACAATGCTTATGGTAATAATGCTTATAGGAACAACTTTGGTAACAACAATTATAAGCCATATCCTCCCAACAATGGTAATGCTTATGGAAATTCTTACAACAATAATAAGAGTGCTCCCTCTAAACTTGAAGTTATGCTTAAAGAGTTTATTAGTAAACAAACTGCTTTCAATAAAACTATTGACGAAAAACTCTCTAATGCTGAAAGAAATATAGCATCTTTTGCTGAAGCTAAATCTTCTTTGAATAACATGGCTGCTAAACCTGAAACTAATGAGAATCCCTTTGCAGCTACTAATGCTATACAAGTAAGAATTGATGAAAATGTTAGACTATTAGCTGAATTACATGCTAAGTGGGAAAGAGAAGATGAAATTGCTAGAAACATTAGTGTTTCTACTATCACCACCACTAGTGTTGAGGCTACTAATAGTTCTACTACTTTAGATGATAAAGTTGATTTTGATCTTGATGGTTGCAACATCTCTGAAGTTATTAAGTTCCTACAAAAGCTTGCTAAAAGTCCTAATGCTAGTGCTATGAACATGGCTTTTACAAAATACATTACTGATGCTCTAATAAAGATTAAAGAAGAAAAGATGAAACATAAAGCTTCTATTCCTATAAAACAAGAAGATGGTTGGGAACCCATCATTAATATGAAAGTGAATGACTTTGATTTCAAAGCTTTGTGTGATCTTGATAGTAGTGTTTCTATTATGCCTAGAAGGATTTATGATATGCTTGATTTGCCTCCTCTTGAAGATTGTTATTTGAATGTTCCACTTGATGCTAATGCTAAAAAGAAACTCATGGTGAGTCTTAGTGATGTTCTTATTATGGTTAACGATTCCTATGTCCCTGTTGATTTCTATGTTTTGGGTGTTGAATACAATGCTTCTTGTCCTATTACTTTGGGAAGACCTTTTCTTAGAACTGTTGGTGCCATCATTGATATGAAAGAAGGCACCATTAAATATCAACTCCCACTCAAGAAAGGTATAGAACACTTACCTAAAAAGAGTGAAAATATTTCTTTTGCTTCTCCTATGAAAACAAAATTTGGTCTTAATGCTTCTTCATTTGAGAACACTTGATTCTTTCTTTGCTTCTTATGCCTAACTTAAAGGCGTTAAAGAAAAGTACTTGTTGGGAGATAAACCAAGAGTTTTAGATGAGTCTTGGAAGTTATTACCTCTGTAATAGATGCTCCTTATCCTTTTTATTTGCTTTTTGTGCCAAGAGTAACCTCTAATGAGAGTGAAGTAATGATTGGGAAAGTTGCTGTCCCGAAACAGATTTCTATGCTTCACCGTAAAAATTCCTGAGAGAGCTCTGTACATCGGATTGAGCTGTAATGTTTTGTGCTTCTGACCCAGGTTGTTATCTAACTTTCTTTAGTTCAACACTTTTTGATTTGAGTAACAGAAGGTCTTCGAAAAAATTCGTCTTTATCTGCTGGTCTGTTTTGACAGATTTCTCCCATTTTCTGCATTTGCTTCTTGTTGGTTCCTTCTTGAGTTCTTTTGGGGAATTGAGCTTTCTGAGGGAAGTGCTACAGTAGCTAGTGTTCTAATGGAATTTTATTTGGTATTAGAACTGAACCTTAAGACTTATTTATCTTGAGTGCACTAATGTTGGTAATAAAGATTGTGTGAAGTTTTGTATGAAGGAAAATTTTCACGTGTATGGAAGAAATGAGTAATGAGAAGAAGGATGGACTAAAGCTCAAGCTTGGGGATGCCACGCATGTCACCCCAAGAAATATCCAAGAAGTAAAAGCGTCAAAGCTTAGGGATGCCCAAGGCATCCTCTTCTTCATCAATAAAAATTCCAGGTTTCTTCCAAACGCTTCATTTTTATTGTTTCATGCACAGTTGTGTTTTTCTTGGAGCGTCTTATTTTTCGTTTTCATTTTGGTTTTAGTTTGCTTGGTTTGCTTAGTTTTCTGAATAAGTTAATTGGCCCCCCTCTTCCATACATTGGTTTGCAAATAGTTTGGTTTGGTTTGGAAAAGAGTAAGAAAGTTCATGCTTATGTGGTAAAAAGAGCTTGTTTTTGACTGTGGCCTATGCTTCGTCATGCCATGCTTGATATCGTTTTGGCGTTATGCTTAGTATTCTTTGCTGTAGCATGACTTGTTATAAACAATTGAGATTGCTTAATGTGCCTTGGATGAATCATGCGTTGTTTTAGCATATTAAAGCATAGTATAGTGGTATTCTCCTTTGATGCTTTATTTGGGTTGACTTGGCGCATGCTCACACCATGTTATGACTATCAAAAGTCACCATAAGCCTTTATGATCCTTTAGTTTTCAACTTGTAGTATCACTTTATGCTTTGATCAATGATGTTTTGTCGCTCTGCATGATTATGGCCATTATTGCTCTCTTAGTTTGTCGCTCCCAGTCTTTTGCTAGCCTCCACAACAAAGTATGAGTTCCACTCATGCATCCAACTCCCTAAACCAAGTTTTTCCAAAGAGTCCACCATACCTACCTACTAGCTTATGCTATTCCAAGTATATTCATGCTTTTGTCTACCTTTCACTTGTTATGAGAAAACTAGTGATTAAAGCTCTCACGAACTTGATGGCACACTTTACTTTATTGCCTCTAATAAACTTGAACCATTGGGTCCTTCTTTGTTGCGTATATGCTTGCGCTTTATAAGTTGAAATTAGCAGAACCATGTTTCATGGGGAACGCTTTCAACATTGCACTTGTACTTTGTACCCCGTTGATATTATGTTCTTTTGCTTACGGATCCCGGCGGTGTGAAATAAAAGTGGAACTTGTAAGATCATGGATTTTGTATGTGTGTTAGAGAAACGCCTGGGCCGCTAGCCTAAGCCATGCCTAATCATGGTGGAAACTTGCAGCATCACCATAATGAGCACTCTATGAAGCATCCTCAATAAAACCTATGCAAATAGCAAATAAAAAGATCGCTGAGATGCTCATTGTCTGCTTGCCTTGTCATTTTGATTATGGGAAAGCTCCCGTATCATGTGCAAGGCGTACCCCGTTGGCGGTTCTAAATGATACACATATACTTACAATGACAAGAGCTTACTCGTGACTGAAGTTGAGTAGCATGAGGATCGGTCTTCGTAAGTAAGGGGCATGAGATTTCGGTTTATAACTTATCAAGCATATCCTCTTAGTTGTGTCACTTTAACCTTAATCACCTTAAAGATGCTTATGATAGGGGAAATGAGAGCTGAAAGGTATAAGTACCATAATTTTTGGAAGCTCTTTATGAGACTTGAATCCCTACTTCCTTTTACAAAAGGCCTTTCTTCCACCATTATATTGAGTCTCCACCTTCTATCTTTATGCACTACTTTGAGAGCATAGTGGCCATTCTTAGTTCTATGTGCATTGTCCCAAGACTAGTTGATTGATGCATAACTTGTTATTGCTTGTTTTAAACTATTGTATCTAGTCACTCGTATGAACTTTGAAGGTTTCCTATGCATTTATATTTTCTACTCTATTGAGGGACAAGCTGAATACTTTTATGCTATGTTTTCTTTATGTGAAACAAACAAACGTTTTGCAAAGCATGGTTATTCATGAATCTTTTGTTTGTGCCTTTTCATGTTGCATCATAGTCTCTTTTCTTATTGCTAGAACTTTGTCTTTCATGTTATGATTGAAGTACTATGATCCCAGCTTCGAATGTTTTGCAAATACTTTGATCAAGTCTTTGATGGTGCATGTCACCTCAAAAATTATTTCTTTTTATCACTTACCTACTCGAGGACGAGCAGGAGTTAAGCTTGGGGATGTTGATACATTCCAAATGTATCTATAATTTTTTATGTTCCATCCTTGGTTTTATCTACTTTCTTGTGTTTTGTTCCAACTTTGGAGTACTTTTCATATGATTTCTTGGACTAACCTATTAACAAGAGCCACAGTGCCAGCTGCTTGTTTTCTGCTGTTTTTGGTTCCAGGAAAGTCAGAAAATGAATATTCTCGGAATTGAACGGGACAAAAGCCAAAGTGCCTATTTTTTCGGAAGGGAACAAGTGCCAGAATAGGAGACGGAGAGGGGTCAGGGGCCGGCCACACCACCTGGCCACGCGGCCAGGCCTGGCCCACGCCAGGGGGTGGTGTGGTGGCTCCCGGCACCCCCTCGGCCTCTCCTTCCGCCTATATATTACCCTCGGGACGAAAACCCTAAGTACCCGATCAAAAATCCACGAAAGAGTCTGTAGCCGCCGTCATCTCCATCCCTAGATCGGGAGGGATCTGAAGCTCTTCCCGGCACCCTGCCGGAGAGGGGAATTCACCCTGGAGGCCTTCTTCATCACCATGCAAGCCTCCGGTGTGATGCGTGAGTAGTTCATCCTTGGACTACGGATCCATGTAGTAGCTAGATGGCTGGTTTTTCCTCCTTTGTGCTTTCATGTTTAGATCTCGTGAGCTCCGTTCATGATCAAGATCATCTATTTGTAATTCATACATGTTGTGTTTGCGGGGATCCGATGGATATTGAGATGCTATTTCAGATTGATTATTGATTCTATCATGTCTTTGTTATTTGAGATTTTGCATGCTTTCCGTTGTTAGTAGCTATCTTGGCCAAGTAGATGCTAGCAACTCCAAGAGTTAGTATTTATGCTCGATAGTGGGTTCATGCCTCTGGTAATCTAGGGAAGTGACAGAAATCTCTAAGGTACTAGATGTGTTGTTGCTACTAGGGAGAAAACAACAATCCTTTGTTCATAGAACAATCGTATTGTTTACTTTACACGCAGTTCGTAAAGCAATAATCTGTTGCTTGCAACTTAATACTGGAGGGGGTTCGGATGATAACCTGAAGGTGGATTATTAGTCATAGATGCAGTTGGATGGCGGTCTATGTATTATGTTGTAATGCCCAATCAAGTCTCAGAGGAGTCAAGATGATTAGTATATGCATGTATTGCTTTCTCGGTGTTTGTCAATTGCCCCGCTGTAATTTGTTCACCCAGCATGTTATCTATCTAAGGAGAGCCACCTCTAGCGAACTATGGATCCCAGTCCTTTTTCTTTACATACAATCTATAAACTGTTTCTGCTTTGTGTTTACTTTCTGCAAACTTTTACTCTTTTCCATTCGATACGTTTAATCCTTTGTTTTCCGCAAAACACGGTGAGATTGACAACCTCATCGCAAGTTGGGGACAAAGTTCTGTGGTTGTGTTGTGCAGGCCTCCATGTTGCTACTAGCACCGGTAGTGCGCCCTGCCAAAGCTCAGCTAGTAACACCTTTGGGGTGTTTCCTTGCTCCTACTGGTTCAATTAAACCTTGGTTTCATAACTGAGGGAAAACTTTCTGCTGTGCTCATCATACCTTCCTCATGGGGTTCCCAACGATCTCTACGTCGATCATTGAGTGCATCAGATGGTCACATTACCATCAGCATCATTTTTTCTTTTGAAAATCCATTTATTCTCAACGGCCTTTCGATTGTGAGGTAAGTCCACCAAGGTCCAAACTTGGTTCTGGTATATGGATTCCATCTCGGATTTCGTGGCTTCTAGCCATTTGTTGGAATCCGGGCTCATCATCGCTTCTTCATACGTCGCAGGGTCATCCATTTCATCAACCATGAAATTCACAACAGGATTGCCGTACAGTTCAGGAGCTGCACGTATCCTACTTGACCTACGAGGTTCAGTAGTGTCCTCTTTCGGAGTTTCATGATCAATATCATTAACTCTCTCTTCATTTGGTGAAGTTAACTCCGAAACAATTTCCGGTGCTGCGCTACTCGCCATTTCATGAAGAGAAGGTTCAACAACCTCTTCGAGTTCTACCTTCTGACTACTCACACCTTTCGCGAGAAACTCCTTCTCAAGAAAGGATCCATTCTTGGCAACAAAAACCTTGCCCTCGGATCTGTGATAGAAGGTATACCCAATCGTTTCTTTAGGGTATCCTATGAAGACGCATTTTTCCGCTTTGGGTTCGAGTTTATCTAGCTGAAGTTTCTCCACATAAACATCGCATGCCCAAACTTTAAGAAATGACAACTTAGGTTTGTTTCCAAACCATAATTCATACGGTGTCGTTTCAACTGATTTAGATGGTGCCTGATTTAAAGTGAATGCAGCTGTTTCTAGTGCATAACCCCAAAATGACAGTGGCAAGTCAGTCAGAGACATCATAGATCGAACCATATCCAATAAAGTACGATTACGACATTCCGACACACCCATTATGTTGTGGTGTTCCGGCAGGCATTAGTTGTGAAACTATTCCACACTCTTTCATGTGTGTGTGCTAAACTCGTAACTTAGATACTCACCTCGGTCAGACCGAAGAAATTTGATCTTTCTATTACGATGATTTTCCACTTCATTCTGAAATTCTTTGAACTTTTCAAAAGTTTCAGACTTGTGTTTCATCAAATAGATATACCCGTATCTACTTAAATCATCCATGAAAGTAACAAAATAACGATATCCACCTCGCGCCGACACACTCATTGGTCCACATACATCAATATGTATGATTTCCAATAAATCTGTCGCCCGTTCCATTGAACCGGAAAATGACGTTCTAGTCATCTTGCCCATAAGGCATGGCTCACATGTATCAAATGATTCAAAATCAAGTGATTCCAAAAGTCCATCAGAATGGAGTTTCTTCATGCGTTTAACGCCAATATGACCTAGACGACAGTGCCACATATACGCAGATATATCATTATCAAGTTTAATCTTTTCAGCTTTAACATTATGAATATGCGTAATATTACTATCGAGATCCAACAGAAATAAACCATTCAACATAGGTGCATGACCATAAAAGATATCATTCTTATAAATCGAACAACCATTGTTTTCAGATTTAAAGGAATAACCACTTTGCATAAAACACGATCCGGATACAATGTTCATGCTCAGTGCAGGCACCAAATAACAATTATTTAGGTTTAAAACTAATCCCGATGGCATATGGAGAGGTAGCGTCCCGACGACGATGACATCAACTCTTGATCCATTGCCGACCCGCATCCTGACCTCATCCCTTGCTAGTTGTCGCTTGTTCCGCAGCCCCTGAACCGAGTTACATATATTAGCAACCGATCCCGTATCAAATACCCAGGTGCTACTGCGAGTACTAGTCAAGTACACATCAATAACATGTAGATCACATATACCTTTGTTTGCCTTGCCGGACTTCTTGTCTGCCAAATACTTGGGGCAATTGCGCTTCCAATGGCCAGTCCCCTTGCAATAGTAACACTCGGTGTCAGACTTAGGGCCAGCTCGGGGTTTCTTTTCAGGTGCGGCAATAGATTTGCCACCCTTCTTTCCCTTGTGCTTGCCTTTGTTGTCCTTCTTGAAACCGGTGGTCCTATTGATCATCAACACTTGATGTTCTTTCCTAATATCCACTTCTGCAGTCTTAAGCATTGACAGAAGCTCGAGAAGAGACATCTTCATGCCCTGCATATTATAGTTCATCACGAAGCTCTTGTAGCTAGGTGGCAGAGATTGGAGAACACAATGTATGCCTAAGTAAATGGGAATCGTTATTCCCAAGGACACAAGCTTATCGGTGTACCCAGACATTTTGAGTACGTGCTCACTAACGGAGCTGTTTTCCTCCATCATGCAGCTAAAGAACTTTTTAGAAGCATTATAACTCTCTACGGTAGCATGGGTATCAAAAATCATTTTCAATTCTCCCATGGTATCAAAGGCATTGCCGTTTTCGAAATGCTTTCGAAGTTCTGGTTCTAGCCCATACAGTATGCCGCAATGAACTAAGTTGTGGTCCTCCTGACGAGTCACATAGACATTCTTTTCCTCGTCAGGGGCATCAGGAGCTGGTGGGTGGCCTAGCGGCACATCTAGCACATATTGCTTTTGTGCAGCAGTGAGGAGAATCCTCAAATTCATAGCCCAGTTGGTGAAGTTGCTACCATTCGCAGCAAGTTTCTGTTTCTCCATGAACACATTGAAATTAAAAGCAGGTGGTGCCATCTACAACAGAACTTGTAAATTTTATTTAGACTAATTTTATGATAGAGTGAGTTCAATTAATCCAAATTACTAATGAAATCCCACTCAAAAACGACAGCCCTCGTGTCCTTTTGGTGATTACATGAACCAAATCCACTACACCAAGTCTGATCATCACGTGAGTTGATGTAGCTTCAAAGGCGAGTATCTATATGGGCATCATATCAACTATATGACTCATTCTTAACCTTTCGGTCCATGTTCTGAGGCCATGTCTGTACATGCTAGGCTCGCCAAGTAAGAACCTTAGTATTCGCGTGTGTAAAACTGTCTTACACCCGTTCTAATGAAAGCGTAGATTCGAGTACACCCGATCATCACGTGATGTCTCGAAATACGATCCACAGAACGGTGCATACTTAAGGAAGAACACTTTTTTATCTTGATATCTAAATGAGGGATCATCTTACAATGCTACAAAAAGCGCCAAACTAGCAGTATAAGATGCTAACATCTAATGTGTAAAGTGAGATGATATGATCCATGCATTTGATCTCTATCATTTGCATCGTGGTATGATCTCTATTATTCCTTTGTGTGTAAGTCCAAGGTCTATGGAACTTACATGTTGAATGTGTTGTAAGAGTATCTATCATACATCTACTTACAACAATACCATATCAATACACTAGCCCAGCAACGATCTAAACTAGATGCCTCTAATTTATCAATTGCAAGTTTTGCGTGGCTTAGGGCTTTCGGAGATAGAACCGTTCTTACCTACGAACATGAACCACAACGAGGATAACCAAGTTATTAGCAACTCATTGTAAATCAGATATTGACTATAGTAGGAGAGACAAACACCGGCCAGCCACTTATGCAAAACTAGTTGCATGTCAGTCGTGGAACCGGTCTCATGTACGATGACATGTAAGGTTGGTCCGGGCCGCTTCATCCCACTATCCCACCAATATCCAAAATACATAGTAGATGCAATAACATGATCATCATCGCCCACATATAAACATATGTGTACGACCCGTGCAAAGCACCTACACATAGATCAGGCTCTGATACCACTGTTGGGTCCGCAGCATAGAAAACAAAAAATTTCCTATGATGAGAACTACACGCCAAGATCTATCTACTAGGTACAGAGCAACGGGTGGACATACATCCATCTAGAACTTACCCTCGAAGACAACGAGTTTTGTTAACGAGTAGGAACTCGTGGTTGATGTAGTCGTACACTTGTCAATCTCAAGATCGTGAGGAAGTCTGAGTGCCGCAACTCAGCAGCGCATCCGTACTCGCACACACCTTCAAGCCACCGGACAACCTCCACCTCCTCGCTCCAGCGATCCAGCAGAAGCAACAACTCCTTCCAGACGAAATGCCACCGGGAACATTTATCTCGCTAATCCGAGACCATGGGGGAATAATTCTAGAGGGGGAGAGAGATCCTTCACAAGGAGGTGTGAGGAAGAAGGAGGGAGAGGGTGGCCTTTTATAGGAGGAGGGGGGTACCCCCTTCCCCATGGCCGGTGCATGGGGGGTGACCCCTCACCTCCCCATTCATGTGGTGGTAACCCCTCCACATTAAAATGCCTCTTCACATTCCCTTTTAAAGTCCCCACTTTAAATGCATTAAAATTCTCCAAGTTTAATGCTCTCTCATTTAATAAAACTCTTTTATTAAATTTATTCAGAATTTTGTTTATTACTTTAATTAACAAACATTCACATATAACCCCTTGCAATATTTCAATATCACATGCAGAACCACTTTCTGCAATTTCACCCGAAACAATTTCCGGTTTCTATCGAAACAATTCCTGTGCTTTGCAATTCTTTTGTCTGAAACATATGTGCTCCAAAATGGTGTCCGGTAACTCTTAAGTGTGTCACCCTACGGTTCGCGAATAATCCAGACATGATTGAGACTCCTCTCAGATCAATAGTCAGAAGCGGGACCTAGAGATCCATACTGACTCCTGCATATTCAACGATGACTTCTGTGATCGTGAGAACCTTTAACGCTTGTAATTTAATCCCTTTGTCTCATGATATAATACATGTCGGAGATTCGATCATCGGTATCCAAATAGCTAGTTTGATCTCGTTACCGACATGCACTCTTTTCTCGTTCCCATGATATAACATTCTAGTGATCACATCACTTGCTTGCCAGCTATCTCATGTGATATCACCAAGAGGACCCAGAGTATATCTATCCATCATCGGGATTGACAAATTCCACTCTTGATCCATGAGCCTCAACATAACACCTTCGTAGCACTGAACCCATCTTTATAGTCACCCTGTTACGATGTGACATTTGATGTTATCAAGATACTCTTCCGGTGTTAGCAATTAACATGATCTCATGGTCTAAGGATAAAGATTACTTCGTATGATGTTATAGCAATATAAACATAATGACTTGATCGTAATGCTATACTTTGGATGAATGTTCATCACATCATTTCACAAATGCTATGACCTTGTTATTAACAACATCCAATGTCCATGATTAGGAAACCTTGATCATCTTGTTAATCAACAAGCTAGTCTATAAGAGAGGCATAACTAGGAACCCTTTTTGTTTATTAAACACACATGTATTGATGTTTCCGATCAATACAATTCTAGCATGCAAAATAAACATCTATCATATATAAGGAATACATAATAACAACTTTATTATTGCCTCTCAGGGCATATTTCCTTCAATTAAGATGCGTACTTACTTTGTTGCTAAGATTTTCCCCTTTTCACTGAAAGGAGAAGCTAAAACTTGGTTTAGTAATTTACCTCCTGGATCTATTGATAGCCCTGAGTGCTTGATTAGTACTTTCCTGCAGAAATATTTTCCTCCTAGTGCTAGACATGCTATTTTGCAGGAACTTTTTGATTTTAAACAGGGAGAAAAAGAGGTATTGCATGAATCTTGGGCAAGGTTTTGTGCTTTGATTCATGCACAAGCTAGAAGTCCATTACCTAAGAATGAGCTTCTTGATATATTTTATAATGGACTAATCTAGGAATCTAGGACATACCTAGATAGTTGTGCTGATTGTGTTTTCAGGAATAGGACTCCAAAGGAAGCTGAGGAATTAATGGTAAAATAAGTAAGAATTATGAAGATTGGGCTCCCCCTAAACAAGCTATACCTGAAGTAATTGTACCTGAACCAACTATTCCTGTCCCATTCCAACATCAAAGAAGAGGGGAGTTATTGAATTGAATGATGAAGTGATGAAGGAAGCTAAGAAATGTCTTAAGGAGAAGGGAATTAAAGCTGCAGATGTCAAGAATTTACCTCCTATAGAAGAATTATGTAAGCCTATTCCCTACTCACCCACTATTGAGGTACACTCTCTCCAACACTTTGATGAAGGTGATATACCTTACTCTAAACCTCCTGATCAATGCTTAGAAGAATTCAACATCTTTATTGTTAAGCAAGATAATTTTAATAAAAGGGTGCAAAATCATCTAATGGAAAACACTAGAGCTATTATTGAGTTGAAAGATATTGTGGAAAGAACCTATAATGATGTTAAAATGATTGTTAAACACTTTCAAATGGTTCAAACTCAAATAGATCAACTTGTTAAAGTGCAAAACGACTTGCTAGTTAATGCTGCTAAAGAAAAACATGCTTATGAAATTGGAACTAGCAGTGGGGCTGCTACCTAGGATCCTCTATATCCTGAAGGGCATCCCAAAAGAATTGAGTAGGATTCTCAACAAGCTGAAAATAGTGGTTCTACTCATAAGAAAAGGAAAAATAAACATAAAACTGTTGTAGAACCCTCTGAACCTGCTATAGATCCTAATAGTATATCTATTTCTGATGCTGAAACTGAAAGTGGTAATGAAGAAAATGAAGTTCCTAATGAAGAAAAAGTTGAGGAAGAACCTGAAAACCACACTAAGAATACTAAATACACCAAACAAGATTTTATTGCTAAGAAACATGGTAGTGAGGGAGAGCCTTAGGTCCAAAAATCTATGCCTTTCCCTGATAAGAAACACAAGTCAAAGGAGGATGAACATTATAATAAGTTTTGTGAGTGGATGAAACCTTTATTCTTGCAAATTCCTTTGACTGATGCTATTAAATTGCCTCCTTACTCAAAGTATATGAAGGATATTGTCTCAAATAAAAGGAAGATCCCTAATGAAGAAATTTCTACTTTACTTGCTAATTATTCCTTCAATGGTAAGGTTCCTAAGAAACTTGGAGACCCAGGGATTCCAACTATCCCTTTCTCTATTAAGAACATTTATGTTAGAACTGCTTTGTGTGATTTGGGAGCTGGAGTTAGTGTTATGCCTTTCTCTCTCTATAAGAGGCTTCAACTAGAAAAATTAATACGAACTGATATATCTTTGCAAATGGATGATAAATCTACCACTATTCCTGTGGGTATATGTGAGGATGTACCTATTCAAGTGGCTCATAATTTCTTGATATTAACTGATTTTGTTGTGCTTGAAATGCCTGAAGATGATAATATGTCTATTATTCTTGGGAGACCTTTTCTTAATACTGCAGGAGCTGTTATTAATTGTAATCAAGGAAAGGTGACTTTCAAGTTGAATGACAAGGAACATACTGTCTATTTCCCCAAGAAGATTGAAAGTACTTATGGTTTGAATTCAATTGAACATGTTGAGGGCATTCATGTTGGAGAAATATATTGTCCCATACCAAGAGAAAAATTTGAAACTATTACGATTGGGACCATTGCTATCAAGGTTGAGGTAACATAATCATTAGTGGAATACAAAGTTTTGTCTCATATGAAATTGTTTTGGTAACAAGCCTTATCAACCTTGTTAACAAAAGGATTTCATTGAACAAAACAATGTTTTCACTATGATTATCTCCGCTTACTTCTATTCTATCCATTTTAGTTTTTGCTTATGCCTAACTTAAAGGCGTTAAAGAAAAGTACTTATTGGGAGATAACCCAAAAGTTTTAGATGAGTCTTGGAAGTTATTACCTCAGTAATAACCGCTCCTTATCCTTTTTATTTGCCTTTTGTGCCAAGAGTAACCTCTAATGAGAGAGAAGTAATGGTTGGGAAAGTAGCTGTCCCGAAACAGATTTCTGTGCTTCACCGTAAAAATTCGTGTAAAATCTTTGTACGTCCTTTTGAGGCATGAATTTTTGTGCTTCTGCCCCAGGTTGTTATATAACTTTAGTTAGTTCGACACTTTTTGATTTGAGCAACAGAAGGTCTTAGAAAAAATTCGTCTTTACCTGCTGGTCTGTTTTGACAAATATCTGCCATTTTCTGCATTTGCTTCTTGTTGGTTCCTTTTTTGAGTTCTTTTGGGGAATTGAGCTTTTTGAGGGAAGTGCTACAGTAGCTAGTGTTCTAATGGAAGTTTATTTGGTGTTATAATTGAATCTTAAGACCTATTATCTTGAGTGCACTAATGTTGCTAATAAAGATTGTGTGAAGTTTTGTATGAAGGAAAAATTTCAGGTGTATGGAAGGAATGAGTAATGAGATGAAGGATGGACTAAAGCTCAAGCTTGGGGATGCCACGCATGTAACCCCAAGAAATATCCAAGAAGTACAAGCGTCAAAGCTTGGGGATGCCCAAGGCATCCCCTTCTTCATCAATAAAAATCCCAGGTTTCTTCCAAACACTTCATTTTTATTGTTTCATGCACAGTTGTGTTGTTCTTGGAGCGTATTCTTTTCTGTTTTTGTTTTGGTTTTTTGTTTTCTTTGTTTGCTTAGTTTGCTGAATAAATTGGTTGGACCTCCTCTTTCATACATTGGTGTTCAAATAGTTTGGTTTGGTTTGGAAAAGAGTAGGAAAGCTCATGCTTAAGTGGTAAAGAGAGCTTGTTTTTGACTGTGGCCTATGCTTTGTCATGCCATGCTCGATATTGTTTTGGATTTATGCTTAGTATTCTTTGTTGTAGCATGACTTGTTATAAACAATTGATATTGCTTAATGTGCCTTGGAAGAATCATGTATTTTTTTAGCATATTAAAGCATAGTATTGTGGTATTCTCCTTTGATGCTTTATTTAGGTTGACTTGGCATATGCTCACACCATGTTATGACTATCCCAAGTCACCATAAGCCTTTATGATCCTTTAGTTTTCAACTTGTAGTGTCACTTTATGCTTTGATCAATGATGTTTTGTCACTCTGCATGATTATGGCCATTATTGCTCTCTCGTTTGTCGCTCCCTTACTACTGCTAGCCTTCACTTACACTGAGTATGTTTTACTCAAGTTTCCAACTCCCTAAACCAAATATTTCCAAAGTGTCCACGATACCTACCTATTAGCATCATTTGCTACTTCCGTGCATATTTAATATGCCTTGTTTTCTTCCGAATAAAATGTTTGCTTGTTATGAGAAAGTTAGTTAGTAAAGCTCTCACGAACTTGATGGCACACTTTATTTTCTTGCATTTAATAAACCTGAACCATTGCGTCCTTCTTTGTTGCGTATATGCTTGCGCTTTATAAGTTGAAGTTATCAGAACCATGTATCATGGGGAACGCTTTCAACATTACATTGGTACTTAGTACCTTGGTGATATCATGTTCTTTTGCTTATGGATCCCGGCGGTGTGAAATAAAAGTGGAACTTGTAAGATCATGGAGTTTGTATGTATGTTAGAGAAACGCCTGTGCCACTAGCCTAAGCCATGCCTAATCATGGTGAAAACTTGCAGCATAACCATAATGAGCATTCTACGAAGCATCCTCAATAAAAATCTATGCACATAGTAAATAAAAAGATCGCTGAGATGCTCACTGTCTGCTTGCCTTGTCATTTTGATTATGGGATAGCTCATGTATCATGTGCAAGGGGTACCCCATTGGCGGTTCTCTATGATACGTATATACTTACAATGACAAGAGCTTACTCGTGACTGAAGTTGAGTAGCATGAGGATCGGTCTTCGTAAGTAAGGGGCATGAGACTTTGATTTATAACTTGTCAAGCATATCCTCTTAGTTGTGTCACTTTAACCGTAGCCATTTAAAGATGCTTATGATAGGGGAAATGAGAGCTTAAAGCTAATGAGTACCATACTTTCAGCATTTAGAAGCCTTTCAAACTTTTCAAAACCTGTTCATTTCCTTGTTGAGTCTCCACACATTCTATGAGCACTTTCTTGAGAGCATAGTGGCCATTCTTAGTTCTATGTGCATTGTCCCAAGACTTGTTTATTGATGCATACCTTGATATTGCTTGTTTTAAACTATTTGTATCTAGTCACTCTTGTAAACTTTGAAGGTGTCCTATGCATTTATATTTGCTACTCTATGAGGGACAAGCTGAATACAACTATGCTATGTTTTCTTTATGTGAAACAAACAAACGTCTTGCAAAGCATTGTTATTCATGAATCTTTTGTTTGTGCCTTTTCATGTTGCAACATAGTTTCTTTGTCTTATCGCTAGAACTTTGTCTTTCATGTTATGTTGAAAAGTACTATAATCCCAGCTATCAATGTTTACAAATACTTTGATCAAGTTTATGATGGTGCATGTCACCTCAAAAATTATTCTTTCTTTTTATCACTTACCTACTCGAGGACGAGCAGGAGTTAAGCTTGGGGATGTTGATACATTGCAAATGTATCTTTAATTTTTGATGTTCCATAGTTGGTTTTATCCACTTTCTTGTGTCTTATCCACACTTTGGAGTACTTTTCATATGATTTCTTGGACTAACCTATTAACAAGAACCATAGTGACAGCTGCCTTTTTCTGCTATTTTTGGTTCCAGGAAAGTCAGAAAATGAATATTCTCGGAATTGGACGGGACAAAAGCCAAAGTGCCTATTTTTCCGGAAGACTCACGGAGCCAGAATACGAGACGGATGAGGGCCAGGGGCTGGCCACCCCCTAGACGCGGGTCCCCCCAGGCCGCGCCAGGGGGTGGTGTGGGACCCTAGGCACCCCCTCGGTCTCTTCGCCTATAAGAAGCCTTCTGACCTAAAAACTCCGGGGGGGTCGATGTTTTTCCAGAAGGAGTTCCGCTCCGCCGCCACCACCAGATTCCACGAAACAGCACTAGAAACTCCGTTCTGGCACCCTGCCAGGACGGGGAATTGGAGGAGATCATCGCCATCATCATCACCATCGCTTCTCCATCGACCATCCATGTTTCCCCCATCTATGAGTGAGTAATCCCACGCTGTAGGCTATGGGGATGGTAGGGATTGGATGAGATTGTTCATGTAATGGCATCAGATTGTTAGGGAATGGTGCCTAGTATCTTTTATTAGTGCTTTATGACTTTGTTGCAACTTGTTATGCTTAATGCTTGTCACTAGGGCCCGAGTGCCTTGATTTCAGATCTGAACATGTTATTGAATCATTATGATAGTATTGTTTTTGGTCTTATCTACAAGTTGTATACACACGTTGTTGTCCAGAACCAATGGCCCCGAAGTGACAGAAATCGGGATAACCGGAGGGAATAGCTTTGATGTGAGGATCACATGTGTTCACAGAGTGTTAATGCTTTGCTCCGGTGCTCTATTAAAAGGAGCACCTTAATTGCCAGTAGTTCCCTTGAGGCCCCGCTGCAAACGGGCTGGCAGGACAAAAGATGTTGTGCAAGTTCTCATTGCGAGCACGTATGACTATATATGGAACACATGCCTAGGATTATCTAGTACTTGGATGCTTTATCTTATTTATCTGCAATTGCCCTATGTTCTGATTGCTATGTGAATTGTCTTGTCCATGCAACGCCCGTCCATCCATCCCTATGCCTACCGCACTCGAATCCTACTGTTTACTGCTATTGTTACTGCTGTCTTTACTTTACTACCGCTGTTACTTTACTATTCCTACTACAAAACTGTTGCTACTGATAAACTGCTGTGAGCAAGATTGTTTCCAGGTACAGCTGAATTAACAACTCAGTTGTTAAGGCTTATAAATATTCTTTGGCTCCCCTTGTGTCGAATCAATAAATTGGGTTTCACTTCCCTCGAAAATACTACGATACACCCCCTATACTTGTGGGTCATCACTGGTCTGGTGAATTGAGTCTGCTGTACCGAGTTACTTCTCACTCTTTAAGGGTAAGCTCAAATTCCTCGATAATCATAGTTATTGTATATGGTTATGTGGCTACTCGGCTGGGGTTAGGAGGCTATTAGAATATTTGGCAGGTGGATTAGTGGGAAAATTTGTCTGGTAGTTTAGTTAGTATTTCTGGCCGTTTGTCAGTACATTTTATTAGAACATTTGTATTGCTCATAAGTGGTGAAATTTGGCTAGTGGTTTAGTGAGTATTTTTGGCAGTTGGTCAGTATATTTTATTAGAACATTTGTATTGCGCATAAGTGGGAATATTTGTCTGGTGGTTTAGTGAGTATTTCCAGCCGTTAGCCAGTATATTTTATTTATATAGAGAGATTGTTTCACATGGTTATATGCATAGTTGCTAATTTATTGATTAGTTAAAAATGTTTTTATGTGAGCAGAGATGTCCGATTTAGTGAAGTTTGTATTTTACTACGATTCTGGTACTATCCGAGCAAATGCGTATGAAGATGATTTGAGTGAGTTTGAGTATACGGTGTTGGATTTGACTATTCCTGAAACATGAAGTGTTAGTCAGTTGAAGTAATGGTTGACAAGCTGTTTAGGGTATAACCTTGAAACATACACCGTTAGTGGACATCCATTATGGACAAAGTCAATGAAGAACCTTTTCTGGATTTTGAGGCATGTAGATCATAACAAAGACTTGTTGAAGCGGCTAAAAGGTTGCGAGGACAAGCACGTAAACCCTATCGCTCTAGTGCTTCACGTCTGAAAGGAGATCGATCCGTCTAGAGACGATGGTGGATAGGGTCCTAGCCATAGTGCTGAATCCAGTTACATGATGTACTCTATGTCAAATGCTGGAGGTGGTGGTTATGAATCGGAGCAGAGCAGTCAGGTAGGAGGAGGTGGTTATGAACCAGGGCAGAGTAGTGATGACCCACAAGTATAGGGGGTGTATCGTATTTTCGAGGGAAGTGAAACCCAATTTATTGATTTGACACAAGAGGAGCCAAAGAATATTTATAAGCCTTAACAACTGAGTTGTCAATTCAGCTGCACCTGGAAACAATCTTGCTCACAGCAGTTTATCAGTAGCAACAGTTTTGTAGTAGGAATAGTAAAGTAACAGCAGTAGCCTTGCATGGACAAGACAATTCACATAGCAATCAGAACATAGGGCAATTGCAGATAAATAAGATAAAGCATCCAAGTACTAGATAATCCTAGGCATGTGTTCCATATATAGTCATACGTGCTCGCAATGAGAACTTGCACAACATCTTTTGTCCTGCCAGCCCGTTTGCAGCGGGGCCTCAAGGGAACTACTGGCAATTAAGGTGCTCCTTTTAATAGAGCACCGGAGCAAAGCATTAACACTCCGTGAACACATGTAATCCTCACATCAAAGCCATTCCCTCCGGTTATCCCGATTTCTGTCACTTTGGGGCCATTGGTTCCGGACAACAACGTGTGTATACAACTTGCAGGTAAGACCATAAACAATACTATCACAATGAATCAATAACATGTTCAGATCTGAAATCATGGCACTCGGGCCCTAGTAACAAGCATTAAGCATAACAAGTTGCAATAAAGTCATAAAACACTAATAGAAGATACTAGGCACCATGCCCTAACAATCTGATGCCATTACATGAAAGATCTCATCCAATCCCTACCATCCCCATAGCCTACAGCGGGGGATTACTCACTCATAGATGGGGGAAACATGGATGGTCGATGAAGAAGCGATGGTGATGATGATGGTGATGATCTCCTCCAATTCCCCGTCCCGGCAGGGTGCCAGAACAGAGTTTCTGGTGCTGTTTCGTGGAATCTGGTGGTGGCGGCGGAGAGGAACTCCTTCTGGAAAAACGTCGACCCCCCCTAGGTTTTTAGGTCAGAAGGCATCTTATAGGCGAAGAGGGAGACCGAGGGGGGTGCCTAAGGCGGCCAGACCACCCCCTGGCGCGGCCAGGCCCAGCCCGCGCGGCCAGGTGGTGTGGCTGGGCCCCAGCCCCACTCCGTCTCATATTCTGGCTCCGGGAGACTTCTGGTGAAATAGGATTTTTGGCTTTTGTCCCGTCCAATTCCGAGAATATTCATTTTCTGACTTTCCTGGAACCAAAAACAGGCAGCTGGCACTGTGACTCTTATTAATAGGTTAGTCCAAGAAATCATATGAAAAATACTCCAAAGTATGGACAAAACACAAGAAAGTACATAAAACCAAGCATGGAACATCAAAAATCATAGATACATTTGCAATGTATCAAGCAGTCAGGAAGGAGGTGGAGGAGATGATAGTGGAGAGGCAGATGCGGACGAGGAAGGTGGACACATGCAGGACTTGATGGAAGAGGAGGATTACATGGATGGTGAAAGTGGCGATTCAAATGATTTAGACGGTTCTGATGGAGAAGACAGCGGACAAGACGTGTCGATTCCTGCATCATGGAACCAGCACATCTCGGATGGAATGACTATTAACGACGGTCATGATTCTGCGTGGGAATATCACAAGAATAAAATTGCCCATGGTGCCAGATATCCAGACAAGAAACATTTGTAAGATGCGTTCATTGCTTGGGCATTGTCCACATAGAGGGTTTTTAGTACAACGGTGTCCTCTAAAAAATACTTGACAATGGAATGCGTGGATATAAATTGTCTAGCTAGGGTGCATGGATATCTCCTAAGTACGACACAAATTGGTTGGTGAGCGCTATAAATTGTCACGCTATTTGGATATGCAGGTTGAAGTGGGCTGGACTTTTACCTTTCGCTCATATGGTTGAGGACACTAGAGACTCTACACGCCTATTATATGACCAGTCGTTGCTCACCTGCTTGGTTGACCGCTGGAGGTCCGAGACCCACACTTTTCACTTTCGATGGGGAGAGATGACTCCTACTCTTCAGGATGTGTCGTGCTTGTTTGGACTTCCTTTGGCAGGCTAGCCCATTGGGCCGCTGCAGGCACCAAAAAATTGGGAACACGATATGGCACAATGTTTTCGGGGTATTAGTACCTTATCTAGTCCCTTTGAGCACGATGATCACGGACCCAAGTTCAACTGGTTACTCAGATTTTAGGTGTGTTCGCTAACTTGTCTTTATTCTGCTAGACAATGCCTTGTATCATCATATGGCTTTACTTATAGACAATGCCTCATATCAATGCAGATCCAAATGTTAGACTATCCAGAGACCTAGTTGACTGAGTCACAGATCACTTGGTGCTTGGAGGCATACATACTTTGTCTTCTCAGGAAGGTGATGTTCACCGAGAACCATGTGACCGCTATCACCACTCGCTACATCCCTATTGCATTGGAGATTGCTAATGCAACTAGCGTCGACATGATTACACAAAGGAGTTTGGGTTCTGCGGTCTTAGCGGCTACTTACGGAGGTATGTGCAGCGGTTTCCAGCGTAAGGCACCTAACTCAGGCTTGCTTGGATGCCCTCGGGCGCCTAAGTCAGCGTATCGAGAAGTTCTTTGTGCATTTTCGCAAGAGTCCTCTTAGGACGGGTAAACCTAAATAATCTCTCATTCAACTCATTAAGGACGACATCACTACTAATGAGAGTGTCTCATGTAACTGGAGTTTCGTCTATCGAAAACTCTTTGGCCAAACGTAAAAGCTTGCGGGACTCATAGTTCTCAAACCCAGATCATAAGGAGAACTAGACATTTGTAGGAGAGGAAAAAGCTTGTATGCTTACAAATCTAAGGAAGGGGAGGGTTTTATAGAGTAAAAATAGAAGAAACGACGGGAAGAAGTTGGCGGGGGAAAATGGCGGGAAGAAGTTGGCAAGAAAATTTTGGCGGGAACTCTTTTGCGGGAGAATTTGGGGAAATTATGGTACATCATGACACTTATGCTGAAATTAAGATAGATCACGAGATTACAACTGAAATAAAGATATATCGCTCTTGGGACCTATATCTAGTAGTCCTGAGTCCAGCGCCGGTTCTTTCTTCTGTTGCCTGCGCCTCAGCAGCCCTTTCCCTTAATCTTTGTCTTTCGGCCGCACGAGTCTCCTTGCGCACCTCTTCCATGCGCTCCTCTTCCTGTTCAGCTCACGGTTTCAAGCGTGTTCTGCTCTTAATTATTTCAGTTCTCTATCTCGATCTTTCTTCTCTTGCGCGACAATCCTTTGAGCAAGTTCCTCAGCGTGAAAGCTAGCACATGCATGCCAGCTCCTGTCTGCAATCTCCTGTAGGGCCCAGGCTGTCTGCTCCATGTCAATCAAATGGTACCACTTGCAGAGAGGCGGAGGAGACTACAACCACATTAATGGTATGAATAAAAGAAAAAAGAAATGACGTAAAAAGGAATATTCATCATCCTTTCAGAATATACCGGAGGCCTCTCGTGCGATGAACTAGCTTGACGGGGCGGGCTCTGGTCATAGTTGGGACACATGAAAAACTTCATGCCCATCTTGCTAGAGAAATCCTCGTTCTCCTTCACCTTGGCAAGATGGCTGCACCAACACCTCTCCGCTCTCACCCGCGGTGGCAACCTTGCATCTTTCATCTTCCTCGACATGTAGTCAGGGTCCGAACAAGGCACACTCATGGTGGAATCAAGAGGAGAGATAAAAAGGATGAACTAATGAAATGGTGAATGAAATATATCGGAGGCCGATGTTTTATAGTAGCACTCAAAAGATTCGGCGGGAGAAAATGGCGGGAACAGGTGGAGGGAGGAAATGGCGGGAGAAATCAGTAGGAGAAAATGTTGGGAACCAGTGGCGGGAGAAAACGGCGAGAACCGGTGGCGGGAGAAAATAGCAGGCTACAACTGTCTAGGTTTAGGTTAATCACGTGGCATTGCATTGATCATGCAGGATTTGGCCAGGGCTAAGACGATTAGAGCAATCGGCCAGGGCCTGACTAAAGCAATCGGACCTGGACCTGACCGAATAAGCATTCGAACAGGGCCTGACCGAATGAAGACATTGGCCAGGGCCTATCTGATTGCATGCTGGTTGCCAGCCGACGGCCCATTCAGTCAGGCCCAGACCGACTGAAACCCATTCGGCCAGGCCGGAGCCGAGTATGTGCTAGAATTGTAAATTGTCAAATTCGTGCAATACTTCTAAAATGATTGAATAAAGTGTATTATTTGAAAAAAAATCGCTCTACCAAGCCCCTACCATGCATATGTTACCCTTTAGTTTCATGCATCTTCATCGCCATTCCAGTTTCTACTTTGGCCAGTTCCTGGAGGTTGGTATGTTCAGCTACGCACCTTAAGGCAGCCCTTTGTTTGTGTGCCTGTTGTATTTTTGCTCGGTCTTTGAGCCAAATTTGTTTGTGTTCGTCTATCGGTACTGATGTATATGTGTTCAGACTTGTCACAACATCTACCTCTTCATCCTACAAGAGATCCTTCTGTCAAGAAATAACTAACTTGGATTTGTATAGATTCGAATATATTTATACACTGACTTGGATTTGTATAGATTCATATGTATCTATACACTAAAATGCGTCTAGACACATTCGAATCTAAACAAACCCAAGTCAGTTATTTCTGGACGGAGGGAGTATTATTCATCCTACTAGAGATGTCTTCGTTTAATCCATGTCACAAAATGATGTCAAAATTCTCTACCTGAATGGCCGTGTCATGAACTCAACGGTGCATTGTGATGCCATTCATGATTCTGCCCGCGCTCTCAGGCCACTATCATTTGTATCCAAGGGACCAAGCTCTCGGCCTTATCCGGTCAAATTGTGTCAAAATCCCTTAGACCTCAGGAAGTTGGATTTGCTCTTCGACCGGCCCTCGTAGAGTCGAGTCGTGTTGAGCCTGGCCGATAGTAAGTAGGTGGAGTGCTTCTGTGCTTTTCGTCTGTTTTTTGGCACGCTTTCTAAAGCAGCCTGACGGCTGAGATTAAGGAAACTGACATCAGATCCTGACGCGCATGATCCAAACCCAAACCAGGTGTGATTAGCACCCTTAATCTCAGCCGTCAGGCTGCTTTGGAAAGCGTGCCAAAAAAAAGACGGAAAACACAGGAGCACTCCTCAGTAGTAGTTAGTAGTTATGGGTGAATGTCAAAATTCACTGAATTGGATGTGGATGAGAAAATTGTAGAGCGAATTGGATGATCAGGCAGAGGGATGCCCCTAAAGATGACGGTAAGGAGTGTAAACCACGTACAAGCAAGCGTAGAAAAGCGAAATGTTTTGTAGTGAGTCAAGCGTAATACGATTCACAACTAATTATGTGACCCTTCCTGCGATGGGAGGTAATACGATTCACAACTAATTATGTGACCCTTCCTGCGATGGGAGCAAGCGGCGGGATCATCCTTGTGGTCTCAGATGCCTTCTTGACCATGTCAAGCATCTCAACCACGACTCACACTCTCTCGGCTAGAATAACCATGATGAATGACGGTGTCTAGTGGTCTATTTCGGTGGTCTATGAACCTCAATGGGGCGTGGAAAAGATTGAGTTCATTGAGGAACTAAAGACACTTCGTCATATCATGAGAAGCCAATGGGCATTATTGAGAGATTTTAATCTCATTACAAAGGCAGTAGACAAAAACATTTAGAACATCACCGTCGTCTTATTGGGAAATTCCAGAACTTGCTACAACTTAGGGAGCTACCTCTTGCAGGCAGAAAATTCGCTTGGACAAATGGTCAAGCCAACCCAACCATGTCCAAGATTGACCACTTTTTTGTCTTGGATGATTGGGACATGCTCTTCCCGGACGTTCCCCTACATGCTTTCCTTTCCACATGATTCGATCATTGTCTGCTGCTCGTGCAAGGAACATCTAATGACAAGATAAAGCCTTCATTTCAAGTTCGAGCAGTTTTGACTAAAAATATCGGGTTTGCATGAGAACATGGTTGGGTGCATGGTTAAGTGTGTGACCCTACGGGTTCGAGAACACGTGGACATGATCGGGACGACCTCTCCGATCAATAACTAATAGTGAGATCATGGATGTCAATAATGGTTCCCACATATTCAACATAGATATTTCATCGGTTGAACCATGTCGAGGATTCAATTAATATGGTATCCAATTCACTTTGTCTCGCGATATATTACTTTCCCGAGATTTGATCGTCGGTATCACGTACCTAGTTCAATCTCGTTCCCGGCAAGTTCTCTTTACTCGTTCTATAATATAATATTCTCGCGACTAAACATATTAGTCACATGCTTGCAAGCTACTTAGGATGTTAGATTACCAAGAGGGCCTAGAGATATATCTCCGTCACGTGGAGGGACAAATCCCAGTCTTGATTCATACAACCCAACAAGCATCATTACAGATACCTGAAAGCAACCTTTATAGTCACCCAATGACGAAGTGACATTTGATGTCCACAAGGTATTCTTCTAGTACCAGGGAGTAACATAATCTCACGGTCTAAGAAAATGACACTTGACATTAAGAAAGCTACAAGAATTAAACTTAATGACATGATCAAATTGCTATGCTTAGGTTGGGTCAGTCCATCGAATCATTCTCATGATATGGCCCCGTTATCAAATGACATTACATGTCTATGGTTAGGAAACCTTAACCATCATTTAATCAACGAGCTAGTCTAGTAGAGGCTTACTAGAGCCATGTGTTGGGGATATACTTTCCGGGTATCCTCACAGTTCCTCACTGACCAGGGTGGCCCACTTCGGGTTAGAGCATTGCTTCACGGGTGGCCCAGTCAGGAAGAAAGACGGAGTCCAATCCGGCTACGGGAAGGCCCATAAGACAAGTCCACTTAGGCCCATAATGTTACTTATAGTTCAAGATGTACTCTGTAACCGACTCTTAGTCGTAGCCGGATAGATCTCTCCTGTAAACCCTAGGCCGGATATCTATATCAGCCGTCCTAGGGAGAGCCTTTAGGACACACCTCAATAGTCTATAATCTCAACTCGCACAGGCGAAACCCTTGTAACCCATATTCCGGCTCTGCCGTATTACTGGATTGCTAGCAGGAGTAGGATCCGTCCAAAGCCGGCGGATTCGAACCTGGGTAAACTTGTGTGCTCACCGTCCCGGAACACCGTACGTCTCACACCCCTCTCTTTCGCACGCCTCGAGGACCCCCTCATGGCGTACTTGTAATCAATCCGACGACAGTTGGCACCCACCGTGGGGCAAGTGAGCTTTGGATCTGCGTTCCGAGCGGAATCTGCAAGAATCGGAATCGGCGAGACTATCGCCGTCGGTCGCATCCTCTACACCAGCGACGTCCCTCTTATCGTTCTCGACGAGACCTGGATTCCGGCCAAGGAGGCTGCGACTGCCTACACAATCATGTCTTTTGGCGAGATCGATGTTTACATCGGTTTCGCTGAACCTGCCCAACCCACCCCAACGGTGATGATAGAGGCAGAAGAATCTTCTGGTTCCCCTTTGTCTGCGGAGGCGGCAGACTTCCAGATCTCAGCAAACCCTAAACCCACCCAACCCGCACCAGTTGCAGAGATAGTGGCGAAATCCGAGCCTGAAGAAGACCTAGCGGTCCAAGTCGAATCTGGAGTGGATCTCCCTGGAGAAGCCGGATCCCAGATCGACCCACCCGTGGAAGTCGAAATCCAGGAGGAGCATAACAACGACACTAATTCCGGCTCCGATGACGCCGGGACAAACATGCCTTTCCTGAGGTATACACTCAGACGCATGATACTGCAAGGCGAAAGCGCAGATGCAATCCTCGAGACCATCAAAAGTTTTGACATGGCTGATCGCGAAAGCCGCAGGTACCTCAGGAAGCACGCGTCGCACTTTGTCGGATACGTGGGATCCGGATCCGGCTCTGCCGATGCTGGAGAAAACACCGACTCTGTGCTAGAGGCAATTGGAACAAACGCCGACGTACCCGCATCCTCGGATGAATCGATGACGTCAGCGGATTTCCGAAAGTTCTTCGCGGAATATGAAGAGGAGTACAACTCCAAAGCTGCAGAAGAAGGAGAAGCCATGGATGAAGGATCCGGGGAACACTCTCCCAAAATGCTGGATGACATGGACGTCGGAGATAATCCCGAGGTCCAGATGTCCGAAAGTACCGATCAAAGCTTGACTCCGGGAAACGGACCCAAAGCCGTCTTTGCTACCGGCGCTACCAAGAAGGCAAAGAAGACGAACAAGAAGAACAAGACCCCGGCAAAAGACCCTCTCACAGAGGAGGTGATTGTCGAGGAATACGAAGAAGACTCGGATGGAGCACTTATCCTAGAAGAGCCGAAAAAAGAAGAATCGGTGGATGGACACGTGATCACCGAAGGTGCGCGTAAACTCATCGATGTTGCATTAACCACTCCTATCCCTACAGCTGTAGAACTTACTGCTGAAGAACTGGACGAAAGGGCCCAAGCCCTAGAAGCACGTCGTCAACAACTCCTCGATGAAGCCAAAAACATCGAGGTGGAGAAGAAACGCATGGCAACTAAGGACTACATGTCTCGGTTGCATCAGAAGACACGGAAGCGTCACACCGATGACGACCAATTCCCACATGTCCGTGCCGTCCTTTTTGGAGATGAGATGGGGAAGCCACGGAAAGATAGCAAAGGAGATTGGGTATACCCAACCCCTGTACAGAATACCGTGGCGGCCCGAGAAATTCTATCGGCTAATCTAGGACCGGAGGAGATCCGTTTGGGTATCAAACTACTCAACAAGGGACTGGAGCAGCAAAAGGTCGCCCTGTCCGGAAGTCAAAAACTAGGATCGGATTCTGACCAATGTCGCACAGATCCGGCATGGGTTGACGTAAGACCCCATCACGTCCGGGAGCAGTATCATCGCCCCGAACACCGGGAAGACAATTATTCAAGAACCGGATCGTCAGGACAGCATTATAGAACTACGCGTAACTGGAGCAGCGTCGCTCCAGCGGCCGAAAAATATGCCATTGCTGCACTGAATCCGAAGAACCCTCCTCGACGAGAGTCTAACGATCGAATGGGAGAAGATAAAGAGAAACGTTGGGAGGAGGATCGCCAAAGAATGGCACCTCCTAGACATGCAAGCCATCCGGTTGAGCCTCACCGTGGTGGGAACGATGGACGAAGGAACGACAGAAACCATGTTGGGACAAGCCGGCAGGGGACTCGTCGTAGTCAAGATCCTCCCCGGAACCGGAATAATGACGCTCCAGATGGAGGCCGGCGATCAGCTGGAAACAATTCAGCTGCCCCACCCTCTCCACTAAGCAGTCATCACAACGGCTCCCAAGGAGGGCAAGGAGGACGACGAGGCGGAGGAGGTGGCGGCAGAAGCCGAAGTCTGGCTCCAGGGCACCGCAGCCATAGCCGGCATTCGGGACGATCTCTATCCCCGAACGACGCAAGGCACAGGATCAATTCCAACATAGAGGCGCGACGCTATGAAAATGATGATATCTACGTGGGCCCGAAGTGCTTCGGACCACGCATCAGAGCTACAAGATTCCCGGAAGGATTTGCTATCTCAAGGCATATCCAAGCCTACGACGGCATTGCTCGGCCAGATACCTGGCTTCAGGATTTTTTCCAAGCTTGCTGCATCGCCAAAGGCGGAAACAACCTGGTCGCAACCCGATATCTCCCACTCATGTTGAGAAAGACGGCGCGATCATGGCTCAATGAACTTCCGGAAAACACCATCCATAACTGGTATGACATGCAAAGTGCGTTCTTTCGGAATTTTGAAGGCACATATCGGAGGCCCTGTTCAGTCGGAGACCTACAGCGTTGCACCCAGAAAGCCGGAGAAACTTGCTGGGATTACCTCGGACGATGGATCGACACCAAGAACTCCTGTGAAGGAGTAAACGATCAAACTGCGATTGAAGCTTTCATTGCAAGGCTCCCAATTGGTCTACTACGTCACCGCTTGAAGTGTGACAAGGTCACTGATTTGGGAGAAATGATAGAAACAGCGAGCAAGTATGCAGATGCTGATGACGATGCAGAGGAATTGCTCAACGTCCTAGCTGTGCCTCAGTCGGCAAGACAACCAAAGCAACAAGCTTAGAAGCGCAAAAATACCTCGGAAGAAATACCCAACACGGAAACAGCGGTGGTTACTACTGTTTCCGGGTCTGGAGGACGAGGAGGACGTGGCGGAGGCCGCAGGCGTGGCCATGGGACTTCAAGGGTCCAAGGTAGAGGAGAACAGCAACCAGGAAAAACCTAGTCTTGGTCCGACATTGCTAATAACCCATGTGTGCATCACCTAGACGCCAATGGGGGCTCGTCCCACACCAACGCTGAATCTCGTTTCAATGACGACATCAAAAGAGATGACACCGCGGGCTACAAAGCTAAGCGGAAGAAGGGAAAGAAAAATCCCGAAAAGGACAAGGAGACCAAGGAAGATTCCAACATGGAGGAAGCTGATGCTTCAAATCCCAAGCCAAAAGGGAAGAAAACTTTTCCCACCAAGAAGGACACTTATGTCACTTTCCTCGGATCTCAACCAGCAAAGGTCAAGAAAGCAGTTCTACATGAGCTCAATGCAACAGTTCCAGTTGTCCCCTAGTATCTGGACTAGTCGGAAGTGGCAATCACATTTGACCATGATGATCATCCGCCTAAGTTGCACAGGCAAGGAAAATACGCCTTAATCGTCAACCCACTTATTGACGGTTATGGTTTCTCCAAGACTCTCATGGACGATGGTAGCAGCATCAATATTCTCTATGTCGAAACGCTACGCCGGATGAAGATCTCGGAAACCCAGCTGAACCATAGCTCTGTGATCTTTCACGGAGTTGTCCCAGGAAGACAAGCTAATTCCCTAGAAGAGATTACTTTGGATGTTACCTTTGGAAATCCAAAGAACTACCGGACGGAGGCACTTTCCTTCGAAGTGGTCCCGTTCAAGAGCGCATACCACGCTATATTCGGGCGTCCGGCTTACTGGGCTTTTATGGCTCGTCCGTGTTACATTTACAATATGATGAAAATTCCAGGTCCCAACGGTGTGATCACCATCAGGGGAGACCCGAAGAAAGTGCGAGGATGGAAATGCCGCATTTTCCGAAGCCGGGTTGCACGCCCAGGAGTACCAGGAAATCAAGAAGAGCATAGATCCGTCCGAGATGCCCGCAACGAAGAAGGAGGTGACAAAGCCAAACCCGGAGTTTAAGGCATCAGAAGAGACGAAGAAAGCACCGTTAAAGGATGATGACCCCTCCAAGGTGACACAGATAGGCGTAGGCCTAGGTAGCACATAGGAAAACGTGCTCGTCAAGTTCCTCCAAGCAAATCAAGATATCTTCGCATGGGAGCCATCTGACATGACCGGAGTACCTAGGGAACTTGTCGAGCACTCTCTAAATGTAAACCCGTCAAACAGTCCTTACGATGGTTTGGCGACGAAAAGCATAAGGCAATAGCTAAGGAACTAGCGTGGCTCGAGTTAGCCAGATTCATAGAAGAGGTCATCCACACTGAGTGGTCGACCAATCCTGTAATGGTCCCTAAAAAGGACACCACTGATTTAAGGATGTGTGTTGATTATACTGCCTTGAACAAGGCTTGTCCAAAAGATCCGTTCGCTCTGCCTATAATTGATCAAGTTATCGATTCTACGGCAGGCTTGGAACTCCTCTGTTTTCTCGACGCATATTCCGGTTATCACCAAATTCGGATGAAGGAATCTGACAAAGTCAAAACTTCATTCATAACCCCTTTCGGAACCTTCTGTTTTGTTACGATGCCTTTTGGGCTGAAGAACGCAGGAGCTACGTACCAGCGCACGATGCAGCGTTGCCTCCATGACCAACTCGGACGCAATGTACATACAAACATGGATGATATCGCGGTAATGTCCAAAAATAAGGAAACACTGATTTCTGACTTGGAGGAAACATTTGCTAATCTACGAAAATACAACATCATGCTTAACCCGAAGAAATGCTTCTTTGGAATACCAGCCGGAAAATTGTTAGGTTTTATCGTGTCTTAAAGAGGCATAGAGGTGAACTGAGACAAAATCAAGGCTATACTCAATATTTCCAGGCCAACTCGCATGAAGGACATATAAAGATTAACTGGTTGCATCGCTGCGGTCAGTCGATTTGTAAGCCAGCTTGGTGAAAGAGTCGCACTATTATACAAACTCCTGAAAAAGACCAAGGATTTTGTTTGGACTAATGAAGCTGAAGCTGCACTACAAGATCTGAAGAAAGTACTCTCATCTGCTCCTATCCTTGCAGCGCCGGAACCTAAGGAACTGATGTTGCTCTATCTTGCTGCGACAAATAAGGTCGTTAGTATCGTCATGGTGGTGGAGAGACCAGAGGAAAATCAGGAACACCTGGTGCAGCATTCGACTTACTTTGTGAATGAGGTCCTGACAGAATCAAAGCAGCGGTATCCACACTATCAAAAGTTGGCTTACGATGTTTTTCTAGCATCTCGTAAGTTACGACACTACTTTCAGGAGCATCCAATTACCGTGGTGAGCACATCTCCCATGAGAGATATAATCAACAACAGTGACGCCACAGGACGAGTCGCCAAATGGGGCATAGAGCTTTCAGCTTTCGATATTGAGTACAAACCTCGGACAGCAATCAAATCCTAGATCCTTGCTGACTTTGTCGCAGATTGGACAGAGACGAAGGAGAACATGATCCTCCCTGAGTCGGAATATTGGACCCTCTTTTTCGATGGGTCTAAGGCCCGAGGGTGCTCGGGGGATGGCGTGGTGCTCAAATCACCCCAAGGAGATAAACTTTTATACGTGTTGCAGATACACTTCATAGCGACAAACAATATTGCCGAGTATGAAGCACTGCTGCATAGAATCCGGATTGCCAAGGATATTGGCATCCGACGTTTGATGTTTTACGGAGATTCGGATCTTGTTGCTCAACAAGTGTCGGATATTTGTAATGCAAATAAACACATGGCAGCATATAAAGCTGTCGTGGATGATCTATCTAAATCGTTCGAAGGGTTTCAAGTTCAACACATCCCTCGAGCAGAAAATGAGGAAGCAGACGCACTATCTCGGATAGGTTCTACGCGGAAAGAGGTCCCGGATGGCGCTTTTTTAGAGCACCTCAAAGTTCCCTCAATAAAGGGAGTAGATGAGGAATATCTGACCAAATCCGACTCACCTTTGATAGCAGTTCTGGCTGTAATTCCCAGCTGGACTCAACCCTACCTCGATTATTTGGTAGATGGCAAATTACCCGAAGACGAGGTGTTGAGCCGGCAGATTATCCGACGAGCAAAAGCCTATACTATTGTTAAAGGCGAGCTCCATAAATAGAGTGTTTCTGGGGGTTTTCAGCGCTGTGTATCTCCGGAAGAAGGAGTGGAAATCTTAAGAGAAATCCATGAAGGCGAGTGTGGTCACCACGCTGCAGCCAAATCTTTAGTGGCAAAAGCTTTTAGACACGGATTTTTCTGGCTTACAGCTCAGGCAGATGCCGAACGATTAGTCAAGACGTGCAAAGGCTGCCAAAAGTACGCCAAGAAAGCTCATGTTCTGGCTGATCAGCTGCGAACAATACCTATAACATGGCCCTTTGCGGTCTAGGGGCTTGATATGGTAGGACCATTTAAACGAGCTCCAACTGGATTTACTCACCTCTTAGTGATGGTGGATAAATTCACCAAATAGATTGAGGCTAAACCTATCACTAGTTGTGATGGAGCAACAGCCAAAAGATTTGTCGAGGATGTTATCCACATAGCATTATCACGGACAACAGGAGTAACTTTTCTATGAGAGAATTGGCTGAATTCTGCAACGAGCAAAATATCCGTCTTGACATTGCGTCAGTCGCACATCCACAGGCTAACGGACAAGTCGAAAGAGCAAATGGTTTAATTCTACAAGGCCTAAAACCGAGACTCGAAGCACCACTACGACGTGCTGCGGGGGCTTGGGCAGAGGAATTACCCTCTGTAATTTGGAGTTTACGAACAACTCCAAACAGGTCAACAGGATACACACCTTTATTCTTGGTCTATGGCGCAGAAGCAGTTCTTCCTAGTGATTTGATTCATACTTCTCCTAGAGTGACCGCGTATATCGAAGAGGATGCCGAGATTTCTCGACAAAATGATCTCGACTTAGTCAAAGAAGTTCGCGTCGTTGCTGAAATGAGATCTACAGCCTAATCAGCAGAAGTTACGCAAGTATCATAACTAGAGAGTCCAAAATAGATCTTTCAATAAAGGTAATTTGGTTCTCCGGCTTGTACAACAAAGAAAGCACAAACTTTCCCCAGTATGGGAAGGGCCCTTTTTAGTTAGTCGAGTATTACACAATGGATCGTACTACTTAACTGACATGAGGCCAGTCAAAGAAAGACCTGCTACTAAGAAGAGAAAGAGAGCTGGAGACAGTACAAATCCGGATGAGTTAGACAGACCATGGAATATTGCTCAGCTACGTCCCTTTTATTTTTAGTTTATCCTTCTTTGTAATCATATATATATACATGTTCTGAGAGAAATAAAAGTTTTGGTTGCCTCAAGTTTTTCTGAGAAGTTTTTACCATCTTATTTCCGAATGATCATGTCATAGTCAAAAATCTCAGAATGCTTGAAAGTACTTTATGCTCATGTTCGTTCTGGTTTAGATTTCCGATTCTAAAATTGCTACCCTCGGGTATAACTCTAAAGTTTCTAGTCTTTACTTTGGTTATTTGTCTGATTGCTGGATGCGGGCATTTTCCGAGTAGTGGATTGTTGGTACTGGAAGCCGGCTTTGTTTCCGAGTTTAAACTGGTTTAGCAATTGAGCTCCGTTGCTCGGCAAAGTTTTCGGCAGAAGGTTTAGCCGGCTCACGAAAGGGACGAGGCGGAAAGCCAGATAAACGATAAGTAGAGACGAAAAAATACAAGTGCTTATGTAAATATTTCAGGCACAAAAAATTTAAGGCCAAAAGTGCTGAATAGATTAAAATCTTAGCACTAGCAAAATTAAAGTACTGCATATTTACAGATGCATCATGTTTTTCCGGAATAATACAAAAATTTCTGATCTATGATACAGGAGGAGATGAAGGAGATGCCGGCTCGCTGGTTACGCCGCCTTGATATCGTTCCGAGATGTCCGCATCCGAGGTGGTGCATTCATCGTTGGAAACTTCTGCTGATTCTTCTGGAGGAGGAGGCGGAGTAGCCACGCGGGTAAAGAAGGGGATCTCGTAGCTGGTCAGGTCAGCCACGTGACACCCATATCCGGCGCAGGAGTGCATGATGGCTTGAAGGTCCTGCTCCTGGCCGTCTTCATCTATTTTGCAGTACCCTCTGGTCACTTGCCATATTTCCATGTTTCCATGGTGGCTCATGACCATGGTGAGAGCGTTCTGCGCCACAGTCCGCGTGTAGGACATGTTCCAATCCTGAACAAGCTGCGGCATCTCCTTTGCCTTGTCCCGCACTTGAAAATCCGACATGCTTAGCATGTCCGGAATCTTGAGAGCTTCGCCGATGTCCTCAAGGGACTAGCAGAAGTCATGAAGCAGGTCACCGACTTGGGTAAGCCGGTGGGTGCGGGGCTCGGAGGAGGAAGAGTCCATCAAGTTCAGAGGACTTATACACAAAACAAGTTAAGAAAAAACCGACATTGATAAAAGTCGAAGAAAGAGACAAGTCAGATAGATGGAACGTACCGAAAATGACGTCGTCAATTTTGGTCTTCTCTTCCCGGAGACTCTGGAGTTCAGCCCGGAGTGCCTGGGACATGTCCTTCTCTATGCCAAGCTCATTTTTGAGGTCCGAGATTGCTTTATCTTGAGCGGCGATCTTGCGATCACGCTCTTCAGTAGCCATGGAGGAGGATTCAAGGACTTGAGCTATGCTCTTTTCATGATTCGCCTTGAGCTGGTCCAGCTCTTGGCGAAGCTCCTTGTTCTCCACCACCAAGGTCTTGAGGTTCTCGGCCTCTTCAATCATGGCGACGGATTGTTTCACCAGCGCTGTAAGTCAAAGAGAACAACGGTTCAGAAAAAATTCGACATTGAAAAAAATAAAAGACAAGGTTTGAGTCTTGAAATGTTTACCTTCAGCCTCATCCTTGGCAACTTTAAGTTCAACATTTTTAAGCCGGAGAGCTTTGATCTCTCTCCGCTTATCACAGACATTCTTCAATAAATCCTGATTATAGGAACACACTTTCTGTAAGTCAGAATACACAAAGTCAGAAAGCTACTTAAGACTCGGGCTAATATTTTGCTAAATATCAGCACGAGCCTTGGAGGCTACACTAGTTCGTTCTTTGGCATCCTAATAAAGCATAAACCCGGATTATATATCCTACTTCATGCTTGGGGCTAGACGATATGATATAAAACAATGGAAAAACTGGAGTTGGAATTCCGACTTACATGTTGTTCGCGGGTGAGTTTATCCAAACCTGCGTTCACTTCAGCGGCCACCTTTTCGGCGAGAGTCAGAGGAATTACTGGGGATGTTGGGAGCTCACCAGTCCTAATCCTCTCGTCGCGAAGGCGCACTTGGGCGAGAAGATCGGAGAACTTGACGTCCTCTGCTTCTTGCGCTTCTTCTTCGGTAGATAAGTTTCTTTTCTCTAGGCATTGCCTGGCTAGCCGCTGGATTTCTTTGGCAGATTTCCGGGACAAGCCAAACTTGGCAAGACCCGGATTGCTCATGAGGTTTTCGGCGAAAGTTTCTGCCGAGGGATCATTAGCCAAAGAGGGTTCACCCTTATCTAGATCTGACGCACCCATGGTGACATCAGTTTGCGACCCAAGGTTCGCAGGCTCCATTGAAGGAGCCGGATCTTCTGCAACAACCGGGGAAGGAATGGTCACTGGCGTTGCAGAAGGTTGAGGGGCAGGAGTCGGAGGAGCCACGTCAGGAGAAGCTATGGTAAGCTTCGTCTGCTGCAGCGGCTTCGAAGGAATCCCTTTCCCCTTGCCCTTGACGAGCAGTTTTGCTCTGAGAATGTAGTAAAGTCGGACACGTTACATCTCGGAAAGAAATTTGAGTAAAGTACAAAGGTGGAAGTTGTGACTGAAAGTTACCTCTTCACGACAGACACCTCCTTTGTGCCAACAACCACCGTTGGAGCTTTGCGCTTCTTGAGTGCAAGATCCGGCAATGGGACCACCTCTACCTCCTAAGAAAACTCCGGAGGATATCCTTCGAGCGGAGCAAGTTCCGACTCGAGGAGGTCAGCAAGCTGAAAAGAAGAAAACATATCAGTATTGCCATATAACTCAAAGATTGAAACACATAAAAAGGTGTACTGTTAGAAGCTTACCGGCACTACGGGGTTATCTGTCGTATGCATATCCAGAGAAACCTCCAGGATTCTCCTCTCGATCCGCTCCCAGATCAGCCACTTAACTTGGCTTATGTAGCCCTGTGTGGTGTAGGCTTTGGGACTGATGCAGAGGGAGTCTTTTTTGGACGACATGATGGAGTGCATCAGTCGGGTCCCGTGGTACTGAAGGGGCTGGATCCGACATGAGACCCAGCACTGGACCAAGTCGGATCCCTTCAGACCCTTGTGTTTGATCAAGTATTCGATCCGCCTCTTGGCGAGGATCAGATCGTCGGTGAGAGCCGGAGCAGCCTCGTCCCAGGAAGGTTGGGCTGTGGTGGCTCCGTCGATGAAAGCCGGCAAAGCAGTGGCTTTGCCGAGAGCCGGAATATCCCTATGATAGAAAAATGTGGCTGGCCATTGTTTGACCGAGTCACTAGCTAAAATTTTGGGATACGCGCGCTCACGTCTAAGCGAAAAGCTAATAGTGTCGGTGATGTAAGGAACACCAGCGGTAATGGAGTTTCTCCGGACATGAAAATAATACCGGAAAAGAGTCAAAGTCGGCCTAATGCCGAGAAAGCCCTCGCACAATGAAGCGTATGCGCTCATATCTAAGAGAGAGTTGGGAGGAAGATGATGGAGTTGAACTCCGTAATGATCAATCACCTCGAAGAAGAACTCTGAGGGAGGAAACGACAAACCTCTGTCGAGGTAGGTGCCGAAGTGGACCCGCTCGCCATCGCGCGGGTTGGGGACGGTTTCCTCGAAGCCGCTCCGCCAGTCGTCGGCGGCAAGAAGCCCCTCCTTCTCCACGTTCTTGAGGCCCTCCTCGTTGAGAGTGCAGGGAATCCAGAGCCCGCGAAAGCTCTCTTTCTCCGCCACCGCTTCCGCCGTCGCCGCCGCCGCCGCTGCCGCCAAGCCGGAGGAAGAAGATGAAGCCATTTCTCCGACGAGTAGTTGACCTAAAAGGGGCGGCGTTGGGAGTTCTGTGGGGGAGGAACGGGGGAGCTCTGTGCGCGCAGGGAGATTGGGAGGAGAGGAAAAGGCAAAGGACTGGTGGAAGGAGAAGGAGAAAATCCTAACCCCTTATATCCACCTAACTGCGCCAAGATTCGTGCAAATGCTAAAGTATAACCGCCACGCGTCGTGGAAGGAGCTGGGAAGGACCCGCGCGATGATTGCGTCGCCTCGATCTCCATGCATGCATTGAAACGGCGCCTCGGTTCCGCGAACCGTGGACCCACCAACGGTCGTGCTGACGGAATGCCTGTCAGATGACGTGACTTGACCATGACTTGTGTCAGGTGGCGTTGGGAACCAAGTTCCGGCTTAGTTTGAAATCGAGCTGGAAAATCCGAGTAACCTACTGATAGGTCCGACTTGTTTTTAAGACCCGGATCGTATTTTTTCTTTGTGAAGTTTCAGGAACCCTTCAAGATTCTACAAGCCGAAGATCAAGCTAGACGATGATAAATCCGACTTTGGATCTTGGAGGCCTCCGGGGGCTGCTTTTGGGGATATACTTTCCAGGTATCCTCACAGTTCCTCACTGACCAGGGTGGCCCACTTCGGGTTAGAGCATTGCTTCACGGGCGGCCCAGTCAGGGAGAAAGATGGAGTCCAATCCGGCTACTGGAAGGCCCAGAAGACTTACCGACTTAGGCCCATAATGTTACTTGTAGTTCAAGATGTACTCTGTAACCGACTCTTAGTCGTAGCCGGATAGATCTCTCCTGTAAACCCTAGGCCGGATATCTATATAAGCCGTCCTAGGGAGAGCCTTTAGTACACACCTCAATAGTCTACAATCTCAACTCGCACGGGCGAAACCCTTGTAACCCATATTCCGGCTCTGCTGTATTACTGGATTGCTAGCAGGAGTAGGATCCGTCCAAAGCCGGCGGATTCGAACCTGGGTAAACTTGTGTGCTCATCGTCCCGGAACACCGTACGTCTCACACCCCTCTCTTCCGCACGCCTCGAGGACCCCCTCATGGCGTACTTGTCATCAATCCGACGACACCATGGTGTTTCGTTTATATATACACACATGTATTTAGTTTCTGATTAATACAATTAAAGCATGGGAATAAACAATTATCATGAACAAGGAAATATGATAATAACAAATTTATTATTGCCTCTAGGGCATATTTCCCACAGCCATGTGATGCATCTGACCTGGTTCTATTCCGCACATCCACCAAGATCACACTAGGTGATTTTTTTTTCGAAATGGGGGAAGTCCCCGGCCTCTGCATCTAGAGGATGCACACAGCCATTTATTAAAACAACCATCCAGAGTTGAGTACAAAAAGTCTTACAAATCATGCATCAGATAAGGTTGATACAAACACCAACCATCTGAACCAGGCAAGAGGTCTCACAAGAGAAACCAAACAACAGCTAGACATCTGTCAATCTACCAGAATGACGCCACGAAGCCTGGCTGAAAAAATCTGAAGTAACCGTCACAAGACGGATGCACCCAGAAACCATGGGTTCCCTCTGATGCTCTGGGAGAAGGAAAACGCAGAGCTAAATCCAATGCGCCGCCATAAGGATAACCTACAAAAAAATAGAACTCTTGTTTTGTTAAAAATAAAGTTATTTCGACATTTCCAAATGGACCAACATATGGCCAAAATACCAATACGAATTATGTCTTTATTCGCCTTATCCGCTCCATTCAGCCAATTCCTAAATATATTAGTGATATTGGTAGGAGAAGGTAAATTGTAGGTGCAAAAAATCATACACCAAATGATTTTAGCAAAAGGACATGCAATAAATAAATGCTCGATTGTTTCGTCTTCGTCATAATAGCAACATTTTTTATAGCCATTCCAGTTCCTCTTAGCAAGATTATCTTTAGTTAATAACACTTTATTATTGATAACCACATGAAGATTTTAATTTTCTTAGGTATTTTAATCTTCCAAATATATCTTGTGGGGAAGCGCAGATGCCCATTCATAAGGTCCTCATAATAGACTTAATTGTGAATACTTTATTCTCAGTTAAACTCCACAAAAACTGTCATGTTCATGTGTCAGAGTTACTGCCATCAGTCGCTCACATAGGTGCAGCCATGCATCCCAAGAATTTCCAGATAAATTCCTCCTAAAACTGATGTTTAGAGGATTGTGAGACAAAACTGAATGAACAGAAACATGTTTCCTATGAACAAAATTATATAAGAAAGGGTATTGTTGGGTGAGAGGCATCTCTCCTAACCAAGCATCCTCCTAGAATCTGTTACCTTTCCCATCACCAATTTTGAAAGTACCTCTAGAAAAGAACTCATCTTTTACTCCTATTAGTCTCTTTTAAAAAGGTGAATCAGTTGGTTTGGCCTCAACCTGTGCTAGTTTTGTTTGTCAAATATTTATTGTGAAACAGCCCTTGCCAAACTCCTTGTTCTGACAACAATTTATGTACCCATTTTCTTAGTAAACATTTGTTCTTAAGTTCAAGCACTTCGATACCTAAACCACCTTGATCTTTGGATCGGCAAATAATATTCCACCGAGCTAATCTATATTTCTTCTTATGTTCATCACTTTGCCAAAAGAATTGTGAACGATAGAAATCTAATCTTTTCCTTACAGCCTTTGGTATTTCAAGAAAAGATAGCATAAACATGAGCAAGATCGATAGAACAGAATTAATTAGGACAAGGCTATCCCCATAATATAATAATTTCCCTTGCCAGCATCTCGGCTTACCCTCAAATCTATTTTCAACCAGGTTCCATTCATAATTTCTAAGTCTTCTGTGATGAATAGGTACTCCAAGGTATCTAAACGGCAAAGACCCCGCCTCACTCCCGAAAATTTCCTTATAAATATGCTCATGCTCCACCGCATTACCAAAACAATAAATCTCGCTCTTATGAAAATTAATTTTTAGACCATACAATAGTTCGAAGATATGATAATGTGCTTCATGTTTACTGCTTTCTGAAAATCATGTTCCACGATCAACATTGTGTCATCAGCATATTGTAGAATGGACACTCCCACCTCGACTAGATGAGGTATCAGTCCAGCTACTTGGCCATTCTGTTTTGTGCACGCTATAAGAATAGCAAGCGTATCCACAATAATATTAAAAAGCATAGGAGAAAGGGGATCACCTTACCGGAGACCTTTTTTAGTCTGGAAATAGTGTCCTATGTCATCATTGACACAAATAGCAACGCTTCCATCCTGCACAAAATTATCAATCCATTTGCACCAGACTGGATCAAACCCTTTCATGCGAAGAACTTTTTGTAAAAATGGCCACTTTACCTTATCATATGTTTTATAAAAGTCAATTTTAAATAAGACACTATCCATTTTCTTCCTATGGATCTCATGAATGGTCTCATGCAGAATGACCACTCCTTCGAGTATATGTCGTCCAAGCATAAAAGCTGCCTAAGTTGGTCTAGTTATCTTGTGAGCAATCACAGTGATACAATTTGTTGCAACCTTAGTAAAAAAATTGAAACTTACATTGTGAAGACAAATGGGTCTGTACTATTGTATTTGGATTGCATTCTCCTTTTTGGGCAACAAAGTAACAACTCCAAAGTTGAGTTTACAGAGTGGCAGATCGGCTGTTTGCAACTATGCAAAAAGAGCCATTAGATCATGTTTAATTACCGCCTAGAAAGTTTGATAGAATTCCGCAAGGAAATCATCAGGTCGAGGTGCTTTGTTATGCTCCATCGAGGAAATGGCATTGAAAACTTCTTGTTCAGTAAAACCAGAAGTTAAAATCTCGTTCTCTTCTAGTGAGACCTGAGGAATATCATTATTCCTATCCTCCGAAAGAGTAAAACTATTGGGAGTCGGCTCCTCCAACAGTTTCTTTTAGTAGTCAGAGATATAAACTCTTAAATTCTCCTCACCCACAATGGTCCCTTCATCTTGTTCTAGTTGGAAGATTTTCTTTTTTCTATGTTTGCCATTAGCAATCAGGTGAAAATACATAGTATTGTTACCTCCCTCTTGAATGTGTTTAACCTTAGCCCGTTGCGCTCATTTGGATTCATAATCACGTCTCAATTTTTCCACTTGAGCATTCACACTTCTCGGAACCATTCTTTCTTCCTCCAAAAGAGGAATATTTTTAGCTTTTATATCCAGTTCATCAATGAAGGATAAAAGCCTCTCCTTCTCTTTTTTATATTTTCCACTAAGGTTTTTTGCCCAACCACGCAAGAAACACCATAGGTGTCTGATTTTGTTTTGCCAAATTTCAATAGGTGTATCCCCATGTGTTACCAAAGCCCATTCGGTAGCCACCAAGTCAAAGAAACCATCCTATTTTAATCATGAGAGTTCGAACGAGAATCTCGGATTATTGCCCTTGTGAGTTTGGACCCCTGAATCTATCAGTAGGGGTGTATGGCCTAACCCCGAGCGCGTAAGGGCTTGCACCAAAACTAGTGGAATTTTTTGTTCCCAATCAATTGTGGAAAGAACATGATCTAGCTTTTTGTAAGTTGGTGGTTCGCGATGGTTGGCCCAAGTAAATTGTCTACCCGAAAGAACATGATCCCATAAGTTTAGACTTTCAATGATTGTGTTAAAAATAAAAGGCCAACGAGTGTTAAAGTTATCGTTATTTTTATCTTCTCTTTTTCTTAAAATATTAAAATCGTCCCCAAAAAGTAACAATAGTGTCTCGTTTTCACAAGCTTGCACTAACTCAGCAAGAAACTCATGTTTTAAGTTGTCCTGGACCGCCCCATAAACTAGAATAAGGATCCATTGAAATCCATCATTAGAACATTTCAAATGGATTTTAACACAGAAATCACCCGAATCAACCTTGTTGACATGTAACGTTTCTGTGCTAACACCTACCAAAATACCACCTAAGCGTCCATGAGGAGGTAAGCAGAACCATGCGAAATCCATCCTCGGAGTCAAGTGTTTAAGGAAAGAAATCGTAAAATTAGACCGCCATGTTTCCAACAAAGCAACAAAGTCTAATTTTCGTTCCCTAATAGTCTCAGAAATAAAATGGTGTTTAGCTGTATCTCGAAAACCCTCACTATTCCATATCATTCCTCGTAAGCATTGCATGTTAGAAAGTCTTCTTTATTCTAACTCTAGTACCTCTTCTAACAGTAGAAGGGTCATATTGTTTTTTTGCGCCCATGCGCCCGTGTAGTTTGTACAGCTAAAAGTTCTTCAGTATCATCTAGTCCGGTAATCTCCTCCTCCACTAAATCGTAACAGAGATTAGAAACCTTGGACACAATCAAACTTTCCTCCCCGAGAATATTCGTGTCTTTCTTTGAGGCGTTATGTTCAAGTAAGGTCCAAGTTCTTTTTAATTCATTATCTTTAATTAAGTTAGCCGCAACATCCCTTTATTTTGAAGAATCACCCAGAGATAACCCAACCGATTTAGCTCTCTCAATAATATCTATATTTGAAAAGGACATGATTGAAAAGGTTGAGTTTAAGTTTTTACCTTTGAATTCGTCATGTCGCTGAACTAAATCATGCGCACGCTCCAGTTGTGTGGCGTCCACATTTGGTTGGCTTCTAACTCGATCACTTGACCGAATTTCGGTGGCCATCTTCGGTATACCTTCAAAGGAAATTACTTCAGCCAAACAAGTTTTTTACTAGCAAGGAAAGCACCAGTTGATGCAGCAATGGGCCTCCCAATTTCAGCATCAGTCGCCACCTTGGAGATGGGAGTATAGGGTGTTCCCATTTTTACACTAGGCCCCATCAACTTATCCATCACAGCCTTGTTGCCAGTTGCTGCCACGGTAGAAAACTCGTCCACGACAGCCTGCCGAGGCGCAGCGGCAGCCTGCCGGAGCTCCACGGCAGTCCTAGACTGTGCCGCGGCAGACGACTTGGCAGCGTCCTTCGAATCTATGGAAGTACCCACGAACGGCACGTTCTCCAGAGTATCTCCCGTCACCAACGGAGGAACCGAAAACCGAGGAGAAATGATTCCCAGATCCTTGGTCAGCTCACTAGAAGTTGCCGCGGCAGGAGAAGTGACCACGGTAGCCTGCCGAGGCTCCTCGGCAACCCGGATCTGTGCCTCGGCAGCCACCTCGGCAGAAGTCCTCGCCTTCACAAAATTTCCAGTAGATAAAGAATGGTCATATTCATGCATGACAACTAGTCGCCAATAGATCCGTTTTGTGAGAGGGCTCTTGAGCTGTTCAATATTTCCATGCAAAATAACAAAACGGTCAGTGCAGAGATTCTAAACGACGTTTGGATCCACTTTGTTGCAAGAATTTCCAACCCAACGTAGTTTGATGAGTTCATCAACCTTGCCATCCTCTATTCGGTTTATCTTATCGCAAACCAGACAGATTCTATCCGCTGGCTGTGGATGGAGAATAGTGTATACTCTGCCGCCTCATCTTATCATATCTAGATCAGAGGCTCCTTCCCCAAGTTTGATTCGGTGAAGATATGGCAAGCTTATGTTGAGCCCAAGTGCAAACTTTTTTGCTTAGCTTGTTCTCCATCGGCGTATCCTCACTGCTGATCTGCCCATCATAAGCAGATCCAACTTGTCATCTTTGCCTATCCCACTGGGAATATTCCCAACACCTTTGCAAATATTACCCCTATACCATGGCCGTTTGGAGCAAAATTGATGCTTGGTCAGACAACCATATTGGACCCAGCGCCCATAATCTCGACTACATTGACTCATGGTGGATTTCCCTCACTCAAAGCTCCACCAAGGAAAAGGCATGATCATGTGGTGGTCGGATCATCTACGTCGCGTGGAATGTCTAGAAAGAGAGAAACCACCGTATTTTTCGATGTGAGATGCCTCACTTATGTTGAGGTGGCTTCTTTAGCTCTTCAAGAGATAGGCCAGGACCATGGTGTGTTGAGTCCTCTTCACTTGGTAGGCATGGTTCCTAGTTGTGAGTAGTCCACATGCGGCAACGAGTGTTTGGTTTCGTTTGCAAAATGTTTTTCCTCTACTCCTCTTAATGAATAGGTATCGCTCTTGCCGCATTTCATGAAAAAAATATGCATGCCCTAGCAAACAAACACTAGCAACAATAGCGCCAAAGTTGGTAACATAATAAACAACAAAAAAAAACAAGCTACTAAAGCATCTGAAAAGCTAGGGACTTCAGCGTCTTAGCATGTGGACTTTCTTCTTCATCGTTTCAATCAACCGATAAATTTCAGAGTCAAATTATCCCATAGCGTCATACACTATTAGAAAAGAAACACAACCTGTAACATGACATCGGTAGAATGCCGTAAGATTTACTTCTAAAACGGTACATTGTGACGCACATTTCATAGCATCCACAAAATCGCACCCAATCCAATCCAAAACCACACAAAGCATGTCATATTTTGTATTCCTAAAAACCGCACCCAATCCAAAACCCCAAGAAAATAACTGGGAAACCATTTCATAGACTCAACGGGGCATTGAAAAACAAGTGATCAACTAATTCAATTTCATCACATAGAGGACATATACCATCAATAGTGTGTCTCTGGTCACAAAATATGCTCCATGGTTGGTAACCTGTCATGGAGCACTTGTTGTACAAAAATGCAACCATGATTAATCTATTCCACCTCGTACCTCCTCGAAGTGACTTGCCTACCTCATATCCTATGGCCTAAAAGTGCAACCATGGTTGGCCAAGGAGGTTAATGGTAAGCCTCGTGGCCCTTCCATAGTAAACAAACACTCTGCATGTCGCCCCAAGGAGCTAGGGGACTGGGCATCACCGGCCTCGAGCATTTTGGTCTTGCACTCCGCCTTTGTTGTCCATGGTACCACGGGACGGACCCTTGCATCCGTGGTATGGTTTGATCTCCCCCAAATGCGGGAAATCGAACATGAAACTTTTTCGAGCCTCAAACCTTGGGAAACAGGGTGCAATGCCTCTTTTGGCACCACCACTAGCTTTGATGTGGGTACCCTTCTCAAGCTACCCTTCATATCTCTCTCTGTGTGCGCGCGTGTGCGCGCGTGTGCACGCCTGCGTGTCTTAATTCTAACAATTGGATTTGAGCCCTCCAAAACATTGGCACCATCATTTAATTTGTCGATCTTTCGAAATCCTTGCACCACTTTGTCCTCGACTAAAACTCAAAAAACTCCATCAACTAGAAACCTGGTCGCCACTAGGTCATATCATGTTCTTACTTCGCTGCACATGATAGATTAGCAACATGAGCATATGTGTGCCATTGCTGGACCTAGAGATGAGAGTAGAAGAGAGAAATCAGACGTTCAGTATGAAGTGTGAGTTCTTCTGACATATCGGTGTCACACTAAACAAGCAACATTGGTTTGGCTTCATAAGGACCAAGCAATTTTAATATTTTTAAGTAAGCTAATTTTAGAAAGTATTGTCAGGAATATATTGCTCACCCATGGCCATCCAAGAATAAAATGAAATTCCATGGTAACAAATCACGAACTTGTTTTTATTGTGTCGCCAACATATAGTACATAACTGGTTTTGTGAAACCTATATACTACATTTTAATTACTAGTTAATTGTCCGTGCATTGCAATGGGTGCATCCATATTTTAGTGGTTCAACGTGAATATTCTAATGCACATCATGTGGTCATGGCCGTGTTTTCTGCTTCCCTTCTGGTCATCCATCTCATCCTCATTGAGTAGATTGTCCTTCATAGCTTTGATGAAGGATACTGTAATTGTCTGATTAAAATTTTCTCTCTAATATTTTGAATGTCATCATAAAGTTAAGAATAACTTTATTATAAAATAACTGAGATCCATATATGGAGTGAACTTATATGAACTTTCAATCTTAACAAATATGATTGTACTGATTTTCGTAGCTTAACATTACTAAGTTCAGACCCAATAGCATATGAAAAAAACTTTGGCAAATGTCAATGCTTTATGAACGCATATTATCACACTAGATGAAAAGTTTAGCAAATTCTTTCAGAAATATAGCAGGAATACCATCAAAATCAAGAAATAACACATAGCATCACATGTTGGGACATCTTTTGCACATAACCACATGGAGACATTTTTTTGTGCATAAAACACCATATTTTGCTGAAATCATCGTGCAAAACACACAAATCATCATTAACAACCTTCATAGCCCATTAGTGAAGTTGATCCTACTATTTAGAGGTCTAGTGTGGCACATTGTGCACCATAATCAGCCGAATTGATCTGCTCGCAATAGAAGGGATGGGAGCATAATGGGCTAGCTCAGCGACCGCGCGCTTGCACGTCTGTGACGCCAAGGAGACTGGCTACGCGGCATGAGCTGTATACCTGGCACGCACTATGTCTTAGGTGTCGAGGGTACATGTTCCGAGGTGGTGTGTGGAATGTCGGCTGGCAGTTGCGTCACACTCGCGGGCGGTAGCTAGGTGGAGTCCTTGTGGAGGGCAGCATGCTAGTGAGGGACAAGGCGAGGGCGCCGACGGCGAGATGGACAAGATGCACCACCAGGCTAGAGGGGATACCGGAGGAGGAGGTGTCGTGGAGACTCTGCAAAGGCCCATATGGCCACGTTCGTGGACAACACCGGCGTTGTCAACATGCAGCTTCTGGAGGCAAAGGTGGGGCAGGGCGACGACGGCCATGAGTAGGGGGTGCTGGCGATAATGCAGAGGGAGCTGCCACACTGGACCGCCTATCAATGTGCCCTTTTGTCTATTTTTTTAAATAAAAAAGGCTAATGACTATTTATGTGCTGTGTGCAACAATTACAGGGAAATATGGTGTTTTATGCAAAAGCAAAGTGCAACATGTGGTTTCGTGCAAACAAGTCACCAACATGTGGTGATAGGAATAGCATATCAAAATCGTTTAGCAACTTTGGCCAAACTAAAATAAATATAAATAGGTGGACATGCACAATAGAGAAGTGGCTCCTACCAACTCAAGACCCAATATACGCTCTCCTCTTTCTCAATAGATAACTACATAATATATCCTCTCTCTTTTGAACTGGAAAAGCTTCCATGTGACCCCACGCACAAACTCATTAGTAGGTTTGATTCATTGGATGCATATTTTCCATGCATTGCTAAGTGCATACATCATTTATCATTTTACATGAGCACCTGAAAATTAAATAAATGGTTATTAGTTTACTAACCATGAAGATATTCAGGTGAGACCTGACCATCTAAACTCCCAGCAACCTTTGGAGAGAATGAGTTCTTGGAGAACTAAGGAGAGGTTGTCACCGGACTACTTGATTCCTCAGCTTGACACCTTGGAGAGGAATTAGATGTTGCCTTTGCCCTCTTCATGTCAACGGCGCTGCAGCCATACTTGTCTTTGTTGGTCTTGATTGCAAAGTTGAACTGTAACTCGACAACATCAATATTGCACTATTATTTGAAAGGAATCACCAAGCTTGCACTTGTTGCATGTCTGTTGTGATAAGAAACTCATTTCGGAGCGTCTTTCTTACAGAATTAATAAGCTATTTGCTTAATGCAGCTTATTATTATAGAAGATGCCATTGCCGTAAGAGAAATCTACTTGTGAAGCCTCATGGTGTACCAACTCATAAAATCCTGAAAAGTAAGGAAAATAATGTTCACAATAACAATCTTACATACATTAGATTTACTCGACAAAAAATAGTGGTAACCAAAAATAAGGGCCTACCAATGAGTTAATAGCAGTCTCATGTGCTCAGCAAAAATAGATAACAAAGAATAGATTAACCTACCAGTCTCAACCTCCATGATTTGTTCCTAAACTGCACAACATTCTACATGCACTGGAGCATTATTTAGAGGCATTGCACTGAATCTTACAGTAATAATTATACCAAGTTGTAGAGTGTGGATTATTATGCCTCGGGTTGACTTCTTTACCAAATCTTATAGGTTATATGGGTACTACTCTCTGAGCACATTGATTTTTTCCATCTAATGGGTTACATAGCTATCCAAACCACTAGAATAGTTATATTTCATACTTATTGGCAGTTGGCACTCATGTATAGCAGTAAACTTTCTCATCATTAAGCCCACCTTCATTATTTGTAAAACATCCCATATGAGAAAATTATAGCAAACAAATGGCATATATACCAATGAGTTATTAGCATCAACTAGATGAGAGGGCCTTTTTTGTAATCCTAACCCACATTCACAAAGAATAAACAACCGATATGTTAAAGCTCCCATGATCCCATGGGTATGCTAAAACTTGAATCAATTTTGTAAACTTGAATCGGTTTGGCTTCATAAGGACCAATTTTTAAAAATATTTTTAAGTAAGCTAATTTTAGAAAGTATTGTCAGAAATATCTTGCTCACCCATGGCCATCTAAGAATAAAATGAAATGCCATGGTAAAAAAATCCCGAACTTGTTTTTATTATCTCACCAACATGGTACATAACTGGTTTTTTGAAATCTATATACTACATTTTAATTTCATATTTTAATTACTAGCCTTGAAAACTAGTGGGCCAAGGAAAATTAATGTAAACAATCAATATTTATTCATAATAAACTATTTTATCTTTATATGATTTAATATCTAGACATTTGATATTAATCGGTATGTCTATTACGCTTAGAAAACACAATCACACACAACATTTAAGTAGGAAGATATGCCCCATTATACAACTGTACCTTCTACCATTGGACGCACACATGCATTAAGTTTAATCCATATTTTACAAGAAAGGTGACGCTACTTGTTATTTTTGAAAAAGTAACCCTTACCTTTGTCTAAACTAAATGCTTTTACAGTATAGAAAAATAAAAATGATAATGGCATGTGTCCATAAATTATTTTGTATCACTTAGATTAATAAGGCGTATGGATGAGTTCCCATCAATTTTAGCATCCATAAATATCTTGTAGGAGAGATCAAGTTTATGATTTAGGAAATATCTTAAAAACATATTAGGGCTTTCGGGAAGTTTCTGCATGAATTTTCATTTTGTTTTAAAGTGTCACAAAAATCATCAAAATACGACAATGATTACCTAAAATAGGAGGCCTTTTTTAAATGAAAGATAACAGTTGCAAGAGGCAAATGAGTTAATAATTATAATTTGTGACCACATGAAAAAACATTTAAAGGATTATATGTACACATAAATGATCTTCGTTGTAAGGCCGCAGTTCTAAATCTACTATCTTTACTGTTAGAATGATCCAAGCAGGTGGCTCTCACCTCGTGCGGTTACCTCTTATTAAGTTGCTAAGAAGAAAGTTTGCAAAAAAAGGTTGCTAAGAAGAGAATTGCGGCAATGATTATGTATTTGGTGATAGATCGTATGTATCATGATCTTTTGATTGATTCTAAGATTGATGTATATGTTTTAAATATATACTTTTTGCACTATAAAGTTACGGACTGTGACGAACACAAGTGTCTAAACAACTGGGTGAATGAAAAAAAAATCGAAATCGTCCTGGTAAGTGTTTCAACTTGCAAGAACATTTGATATTATTAACTGAAAGGAAGTAATTAGTTACATAGACGGGATCCGTGACTTGGGCTACAATGTTGAGAATACTTAGTTTGTCGTTTCCATGGTGTGCCAACCGTGCACGCTCGATTACCGAAACACAAGTTCGGCCATCATTGGCCACAACTTTTGCTTATGTGTCCCCCTCCAAATTGAAAATATAAGAGCATCTCCAGCTAATCCTCAAAAGATCCACACAAACTCTTTTTTTGCGTCTGTGATGCAAAAAAGGCGAAAACCTGCGCAGCCACACTAGTTTTAGGTAATGTCCCCAGCGAGGCCATGCCCCCAGAGGCCTCTTTTCCTACTGGCAATGTCGTCCATGCCTCCTAGAGGCTTCTTTTTATACAACGTTTCCTCTTGGGGCTCCAATGGCTGGAGATGCTCTAATAAGGACGTTCATGATTGGCCTATATTATACCTCTTCACCCCGTTCGAACCGAAGGGGTATGGGCCAAGCCTGGCTATCTTTGTGTTCTCAGTTTCATAAGTTTGTAAGAGAGAGGGACCACGAAGCACACCTCATTGGCCACATAAAAGTCATGCATTTGGTTTATTATCATTTGCCAGATCGAACAAGTGTGACTTGGCGGAGTACATCTCGAAAAAGAAGTAATTGCATGCGGTGTGAAGCGGTGTTGTTCCAAGTTCCAACCCTTGCAATGGATGAAATTTGACCGCAGAGGTAAGAAAAAATTAACGCACGAGCTATAATAATTAGCTACTAACAGAAACAGCGTGGACAGGTAATGTAGTATGTGCATACCTCAATGATCAATCCGGCCGTCCACACGCTAACGACAGAAAAAGTTAAATCCAATTAGTACCAATGATTAACCGATCGATCTGCTAAATTAGCTAGCGTCGGCTCGCGATCGATCGCACCCCGGCCGGCGGGCACCGCATCCGCTGGCGCTGGGGACGATCGAGCCTGCGCTGTTCTGCACGGCACTGCACCTGCATGTGCTCTCCCTGCGCGCGCGGATGCACCGCTGCATTTGCACGCGATGAATGCATGCCCCCGTTCCGATCGATCGATCCATCGCTACGACGACAAATCAGCAGCGGCAGCGGCAGCGCGCGATCGATGGAGAGATGGCAATAAGGACGATCGGTCAGATTCAGATCTGCTGTGCGAGGAGAGGAGAGGACCAGTTACGCCTGTCGTCCATGCATGGTCGGTCGATCGATCCGTCCGTCCGGAGATCTCTGGCGCAATGCATGCAAGCTGGCGGGTTACGGCAGATCTTGGCCGTTGCGTACGTACGTACAGCGTCGTACGGCGTACGCTACGTACGTGTGTCTGTAGTAGTAGTAGGATCCATGATCGACCGATCTACAGGCTGGACGTGGTGCAGGCAATGCACATGTCTACTGGTATCGACCGATCTCCAGCTCATGCAAAACCACACGATCCACGGAACCATCTAGACACATGCGAATCTAGACAAATCCAGATCATTCATTCCGAACGGAGAGAGTAGTAGCTAGCAAAGCTTAATGCATACACACGTACGTACCTACAGTGTATATATCTACAGCAACAATAATAATGCTCATACGCGTACCTCGAATTTACCCTGCTGCCTGCTCATGGCGGTACGTGCGTGCTCTTCATCTACCTGCAGATCAGCGTTCAGACTTGCTGTCTGAGCCGATCATGGGTAGGTAAGTTAGTGCAAGTAGCTTGAAGGCACCGCAAAGAATCGCCAAGGGCGCGCCTTCTAGAATTGAACAGACAGCAATAGGATGTGGTCCATTCCATGCATGGAGGGGGCTGGCTGGCTAGCTAGCTGTGGATGCACGATAAGAAGGATCTGCAGCAGCATGCCCTTTTTAACATGCGTGCGTGCATGGCCTACCTTGTTACCGGCTGTAAACCTCATTTGGATCCATCTCATTCATGCATGATAGCTTTGGATTCGGGAAATTAATCTATACTTGAATTGCCCTCACTCCAAGTCCACGACAGTCATAATGTTTCCTTTCTATCTCCCTCGCTGTACGTACAGTAGGCAGCAAGCACGTACGTAGGCCTAGCCAGGAGCCAGCTAGTGGTGTCGGGTTATATAAGCAGGACGAAGGAAGGATGGTTGGAGAGAGGGGGGAAATGGCATGGAGAGACCGGCGCATGGATTGCAGGCAGATTAAGTATAGTTAGTCCATGCCATGCCTTTCCACAGCTTTCTTGAACTTCTGATCTTGCGCCTCTCTCCCTAGCCTTCCACACTCACCCAGTCTCTCAAGATCTCCTGTCCCGCCGTGTGGTCGGCAAGCAGGCGGACGGATCGAGAGAGATGAATGGGAGGAGGAGGAGGAAGAAGAGGGTCAAGAAAGCTGTGGGAAGAAATGGCATAACACAAGGACTTTGAGTTCCAGCTAATTCGCATGTTTCTGTCAAAGACAACCTCAGAGAGAAGGAGAGGGATTTGATATTAATCTCCATGCAAGCGTAAGTTAACTCTTCGTACGCCATCATGCATGCATTAAGTTATTGGATTCAATGAGGTATTAGCTAGCTCTTCAACTGCTAGATCGCATCAGGCTTCTTTCTCTTACCCTTTAATTTCTGCCTTTTTTTTTTTGCAAGAGATCTATGTTCTTTTCAGCTACTCTTGCATAGATACCTACTAGTTGGTTCACTTTATATGGAAGTGAAGAAGTCTGTGAAGACCTCACACATGCTTGCGGAAATTCTACTCACTCCATTCCAAATTAATTAAATTTTTACGGATTTGTTCTAAGTCAAGTAAAATTTAAGTTTGACCAAATCTATATAAAAATATGCTAATACCTAAATCAACAAAATATATATAGTATGAAAACATATTTTATGTCATGAATCTGATGAAACTATTTTGGTATTATAGATGTTGGTATGATTTACTAAAGGCTTAGTCAAACATAACTTTTTTTACTTAATTATAAAAAGTTAGAACTTCGGTTAATTTCCTTAGAAATTTAGCTTGTGATTTTTACACGGGGCCAAAATGGTCATTGTATTTTAAGAAAGCATGCAAGGATAACGACAACCCAATTCGGCTGTGTTCACGTTCTAAGGGCCTGATTTTTTTCATGATTCTTTCTAAGTTTGAAAACAGTGGGTTCATACCTATACTTGAGTTCTCGAAAATTCGTGTACACATTTGTGTTGCTTTACACTTTTATATATTCGTGTACACATTTGTGTTCCCTGATCCAGATTTCCTTGTAGGATGCACGGCCTGCACGGCCTATGACACTAACTGCCCCCCGAGATAGTCATGATTTAGAACACAACCACTCTTGCTCATACTTCTCCGTTATTGAAAAGAAGGCGTATAAATTTTGCTAAAAGTCAAACAATGGAAAGTTTGAAAAAAATTCAGAAAAACTACCAACATTCGCAATGTCAAATTAGTGTCATTAGATACATCGTGGCATATTTTTTCTTATACTATATCTATATAGTATTATAGTTCTAGTCAGATTTCTCTGTAAAGTTGATCAATATTACATTGTTTTTTACTTCAGAATAAACGTATACGCCTTCTTTTAAGGAACATGTAGAAAGACATGTTACCTTTTCTCCCAGTTTTTTCCTTGTACTAGGTGGAATGAAGTTCTACCTTTTCCATTCAGACAAGAAAACATGCAGGAATGCATCGACTCTGTTGGAAATGCCCTGGTGATTGCTTACGTGCCAAATCAATTTTGGAAGACCCTACGTTTGTTTGATTGGCTGCCTATACAGCATCCCAATTAATGTGGCAAAAGCATAATTCAGAAGTTAGCAACATATAAATTGGATTCCACTACGGAGACAAGCACGGAAATAAAAAGCTGTGTGCATTACTTGATACAGTGCTCGAGGTCTCATTTCCCATTAGAAAGAAGTTTCAAATCCAAATTCCGTAGCTAAAATGAAAAAATTGGACAAAACCGGTGTACAAATAGGGAGGATCGGAAAAGGGAAATGGTAAAAAGAAGTCTTTTGTGCTGACATTCTGAAAGGCTGGATGGCTGGAGCAGGGGATGTTCCATATCCTGTCAAGCTAAGCTTTCGCTTTATGAGCCAACAGTTCAAGGCAGCAACACAGGGAAGCTTTCCGTAGAAATTTAGCTTGTGATTTTTACACGGAGCCAAAATGGTCATTGTATTTTAAGAAAGCATGCAAGGATAACGACAACCCAATTCGGCTGTGTTCGTCTTCTAAGGGCCTGATTTTTTTCATGATTCTTTCTATGTTTGAAACGGTGGGTTCATACCTATACTTGAGTTCTCAAAAATTCGTGTACACATTTGTGTTGCTTTACTTTTTTATATATATGCATGGTTGAGGTTTACCCGATTAAAAATATATTATCTCGTGACACTTCAAAGATTCGGGGACGACTAATACCCCCCTTGAGATAGTCATGATTTAGAACACGACCACTCTTGCTCATACTTCTCCATACTTCTCCGTTAAATTTTGCTAAAAGTCAAACAATGAAAAGTTTGAAAAAAATTCATAAAAAACTATCAACATTCACAATGTCAATTAATGTCACTAGATACATCATGACATATTTTTTCTTATATTATATCTATCACTATGTCTATATAGTACTATTATAGTTATAGTCAGATTTCTCTATAAATTGATCAATATTACATTGTTTTTTTACTTCAGAATAAACGTATACCGCTTCTTTTAAGGAACATGTAGAAAGACATGTTACCTTTTCTCCCAGTTTTTTCCTTGTACTAGGTGGAATGAAGTTCTACCTTTTCCATTCAGACAACAAGAAAACATGCAGGCATGCATGCATCGACTCTGTTGGAAATGCCCTGCTTAATTTGGTGATTGCTAAACTGCAGTACGTACGTGCCAAATCAATTTTGGAAGACCCTACGTTTGTTTGATTGGCTGCCTATACAGCATCCCAATTAATGTGGCCAAAGCAGATCAGAATTCAGAAGTTAGCAACATATAAATTGGATTCCACTACAGAGACAGGCATGGAAATAAAAAAAGCTGTGTGCATTACTTGATACAGTGCTCGAGGTCTCATTTCCCATTAGAAAGAAGTTTCAAATCCAAATTCCGTAGCTAAAATGAAATTTTTTGGACAAAACCTGTGTACAAATAGAGAGGATTGGAAAAGGAAATGGTAAAAAGAAGTCTTTTGTGCTGACATTCTGAAAGGCTGGATGGCTGGAGCAGGGGATGTTCCATATCCTGTCAAGCTAAGCTTTCGCTTTATGAGCCAACAGTTCAAGGCAGCGACACGGGGAAGCTTTCCCCTCTGCTCACTCCACCTCCTCACCTCACCATCCATCTCCATGACACCAACACTCCAGCGAGGACACCGCGTACATGCCAGCCAAGGCAAGGACATCTGATCTGACACGTGGGACCCACATGGAGTGACCGTGGCCCGTGCTGTGTCAGCTGGTAGGTAGGCTGCTCAGTGTCATTGTGGATGGCCGAACAATTTACGACCATTCGTCAGTAGATAGATCTGGTGTCAGCATCACTGCCAGCAGGAATGGAAGAATGATCAGTGGGTTTCACTGCATGCCAAGCAAAGCTGCAGAGGGGATTCCATGACCGCGCCAGGAAGGAAGGAATAACTCGGTAAAAATTCTCTCCGGTAGGTAACCTGCCTAGGAAGCATAGCTAGCACGAGGGACACGAAGAACAATTCTGCCAAATCTTCTAGACTAAAAAAAGAGAGAGGTTCAAGATAGAATAAAAAATAAAGCCCGCTCTCGGGTGCTCGTGTCGCGGAGAAGTTGAGTGAAATAATGCCGAGAGAGTAGATTCATGCACTAGCAACCTCAATAGAAAGTCCGAGTTTTGATTTAAAAAAAGCTAGATAATATATTTTAACACTTTCCTCATATCTATGTTATTTTAGCACTTAGACGTGGGTTCAGTGTAGGCTGTAATCCTTTTTAATACAGTCTGATGCCGATAGCATGTTATATTCACGTGCTTAAAAAATCATCACAACTAGTACTGACCCTAACCACTGCCGTCGCCCCCACAGCCTTCTCCCCTGCTGACGTCAGAAAACGCCAGCAGGCAAAGGCCGCCTGGTCGACGGCGATGGCGGGGTTGTCTTCTTGTGCGGCGCTCATGCGGGGAGCCCTCCGGTTGTGGCGGCGCATCATCCCGGATGGCGTGGCGATGACAACGGAGTTAGGGATCTGAGGCAGCGGACTCGGGCGCTGGTCGGGTGCTTGCCACGGTGGCAGCATGGGAGGTGCCGAGACAAATGCTGGTGAACTGCAGCAGCGATGGGATCCATGTGCTTCGCGCACCACTCCTGCCATTCTTGTGGCTCGAATAAAGAAGTTTGATGGTGATCCTAGTGGTTTTCATCCAACCAATTCTTATGATCCGTGGGAAGAAATGGCACAGCACAAGGACATTGAATTCCAGTTAATTCGCATGTTTCTTAGAGAGATTTGTTCTTAGTCTCCATGCAAGTGTAAGTTAAGAGCATCTCCACTCGCCCCCATACGGGATCCGGCGTTTGGCCTTATGGGGGGGGGGGGGGCTGGCCCAGGGAACCTCCTATCGGGGTCACCGCCTCCCAGCCGCCGCCCCTAAACATCCCCCCAAATCGCAATTTTAAATTCAAACATTCAAAAGGTCGCCGGAAATTAAATATAGTTTTGCCGCCATCGGGCACAACATAGTTAAGGCGATGCAATCGTCGCAAATCACCGGAATACAAGTCTATCGGTGATCAAAATAAACATACGAGGAACACGAAAATAAAATGGGGAGGGGATCATCCGCCGCGGTAGGAGGCACCTCCGGGTTCGCCGGCGGCGTAACGATGGTGCTGGTCTGGGTGCAAATCAGGGTCAGGGTCGCAGTCACCAGTGTCAGGATGCTTTTCTGGTTGGCGGTTGCTCGGTTCTCGGAGAGGATCAGGCGCGCTGATCAACACACAACGCCCTCACCTCGGCGTCCATGTCCTTCGTGTCGACCATCAAGATTGACAAGTCCTTCCTCCTCTTCTTTGTCACCATGTTGGCCTTGATGAGGCCGAGCTTGATGTCCTGTCGCTCGATGACCGATGCAAAGACGTGGATGAACTTAAACTTGTTGTCGTCGTTGTCCTTGCGGTAGGTCGAGATCATGGCGCGCATCTACGAAAAAACACAAGTCGGACACAAGTCTAAAATGGGCGGGAGCGGGCTGCGATGGGGGTTGTTTACCTGATCGTCATAGTTGGTGCCGCTGACATGATCGAGGCGCACCTCCTCCACGACGCCGTGCCACTTGTTACAGGTGTGCTGGATCATGGACCAACGGTGAGACATACTAGAGTCGTTGATGTCGTGGTGCAAGGCCTTGAAGTAGGGATCCAACAACGGCCACTCATCGTACGCCGCCTTCACCCTCTTCCAATAATAGTCTGAGTTCTGGTAGGCGCCGGTGAAGAGGTCTATATTGACGGTCTTCCAAGCCTCGGCGAGGCACTCATCCTCCCTTGAGCTCCATTTGGGGCCGTGTCCGCCTCCTCCTTTCTTCTTTTTCTCCCCCTCCACCTCCATGGCTTTTTCTTCCCTTTCAAGTCGACCGCGATGGCCACCAGTGCCTCCACCACCTCATCCTCATCCTCGGCTTCCTCTGCGTCCTCGTAGACCTCATCCTCCAATGCGTTGTTGTCGTCCTCCTCGTATGCAGCGGCTTCCTCTTGCATGAAATCCTGGGCGAAGCTGCCGTATGGAGATTTACTCACTCATGAGAGGAGAATAGATCAAAGGAATAATCATGCAAATGGAAATAATCTCAACTTTACCGTAGCAAACCACAATGAAGTTGTAGATCAAATCAAATACAAACCAAAGTAGAAATAGAGCTTACAATCCCTAATCTTATAAGTACGAATCTCTCTCTCAGTACAAGTGGGTAATTATGGTGGAGTTGATGATCAAGAGGATAGAGATCTTCGAAGAATGAGATTGAGTTCTTCTTCTTCAGATCTGATATCCTCTCTTCTAGGATGGTGTGTGGCGGTTGTGTACGTCTTCTGCCCTCTATTCCTTTACACAATATGTTTGTATTGATATAACATAGGCGATGGCGTGCCGTATGGGTAGACGGTACGGGCGGCCTCCACTCATACTTGTGATCGTTAAACCCTCTGTAGCCCTCAGATGAAAAAGTCTTCAACTGGATATTTGGTCATTTAGGTGTGCTCAGCCCATAAATGCTCTTAGATCTACCAAAAGTGTCCAGTATATGAAAGTCATCACAAATTAACAAGGTTTCGCTAACTTGCGATATTAGTGTTAGTTGAAAGATCAAAATCAACGAAACCAAATGAAAACCAATAGAAAATACTTGATAAAAGTGTCAAATTTTAGAGCTATCACGGGCCGCCTACTTCGGTGGCCACGTGCTGCTGGGGGTCACTAGAGAGGTAGGAGGCACCGGGAGCGCATGCGGCGCTAGAGCGAGGGCCATCTGAGCCTATGCGGCCACCCAGGAGTCGCGCGGGGCCTACCCCATGTCGTCCCATTTCCTCTCCTCCTCCACCTGCGAGGCAAGGATGATCGCTATCTCCTCCTCCATTGTAATTGTCCGGGGTTGTTGTGGTGGCTTCGGCTCCTCCACCTTGATGGCCAACTGGTCGGGCCACTGCGGCTAGTGAGGGAGGCCGAGTTGCAGCAGGCCGAAGAAGTCGAGGTCGAAGCCGTCCTTGTCCTCCATGATACATTGCAAATGTATCTATAATTTTTGATGTTCCATGCTTGGTTTTATCTACTTTCTTGTGTTTTGTTCTAACTTTGGAGTACTTCTCATATGATTTCTTGGACTAACATATTAACAAGATGCCACAGTGCCAGTTGCCTGTTTTCTGTTGTTTTTGGTTCCAGGAAAGTCAGAAAATGAATATTCTCGGAATTGGACGGGACAAAAGCCAAAGTTGATATTTTCCCGAAAGACTCACGGAGCCAGATGGAGATCCAGAGAGGGGCCACAGGGTGGCCAGACCACCCCTAGGCGCGGGTCCACCTAGGCTGCGCCAGGGCATGGTGTGGGCCCCCTGGCCGCCCACCGACCTTGCCCTTTGGCCTATAAGAAGCCTCCCAAGGCATAAACCCTGGATAATCAATCAGAAATCCACAAAAAGTTCCGCAGCGCCGCCACCACCAAAGGGGAGATTCGGGGGGACAGAAAGTCTCTGTTCCGGCACCCTGCCGGGACGAGGACGTGCCCCCGGAGCCATCTCCATCGATCTCCACCGCCATCTCTATCACCGTTGCTGATTCCCATGATGAGGAGGGAGTAGTTCTCTCTCGAGGCTAAGGGTTCTACCGGTAGCTATGTGTTCATCTCTCTCTATGCATGATCTTATTGAGATCATGAGCTTGTAATCTATAGATCTACCTTGCTACTCAAGTGCTTTAATAGATCTCTGCTCTCCCCATGTGTGTGAAAGTGACAGCGTGCGCACCATGGTGGCACTTAGGCTAGAGATTTCAAATACTTGTTATGAGTTATATTTGGAGTTGGATGTCTTTATGAAATTGTGGTGTTTGTTGGACTCATCTAGTGCTCAAGGTGATAGTGTAGGATTTTCTAGATGGGAAAGACTTACTTGAGGTGTGCTGTTATAGCCCTACCATTGATTAGAGTGTTCAACCGGAGAGTAGTTCAGCATAGTATCATAAAGAGAAGATATTTATATGAGAGTGTTCACTAGTGAAAGTATGATCCCTAGGCCTTGTTTCTAAGCATTGATACACCATTTTCTATTAGATCTATTACATGTTTGCTTGTTTCCATCTTTATTTCAGTTTGTCTTTAGTCTCTTCCACGCCATCAAGCTATTCTCTATCACCGTTACCACTTATAATTATCTGTACCACTTGTATTTCACTATCTCTTCGTCAAACTAGTGCACCTATACACCTGAAAAGTGTATTGGGTGTGTTGGGGACACAAGAGACTTCTTGTATCTTGATTGCAGGGTTGCTTGAGAGGGGATACCTTTGACCACTTCCTCCCTGAGTTCGATAAACCTTGGGTGATCCACTTAAGGGAAAACTTGCTGTTGTTCTACAAACCTCTGCACTTGGAGGCCCAGCAACTGTCTACAAGAATAGAAGTGCGTAGACATCAAGCTATTTTCTGGCGCCGTTGCCGAGGACTAAAGAAGAAGAAGCTCCCACGTCAACCATGTGTCAGCAAGCTATTTTCTAGCGTCGTTGCCGGGGAGGTAAGGTAAAAGGTGTATGGAAGGAATGAGTAATGAGATGAAGGATGGACTAAAGCTCAAGCTTGGGGACGCCACGCGTGTCACCCCAAGAAATATCCAAGAAGTACAAGCGTCAAAGCTTGGGGATGCCCAAGGCATCCCCTTCTTCATCAATAAAAATTCCAGGTTTCTTCCAAACACTTCATTTTTATTGTTTCATGCACAGTTGTGTTGTTCTTGGAGCGTCTTCTTTTTCATTTTCGTTTTGGCTTTTCGGTTGCTTTGTTTGCTGAATAAATTGGTGGGACCCCCTCTTTCATACATTGGTTTTCAAATAGTTTGGTTTGAATTAGAAAAGAGTAGGAAAGTTCATGCTTAAGCGGTAAAGAGAGCTCGTTTTTGACTGTGGCATATGCTTTGTCATGCCATGCTTGATATTGTTTTGGCTTTATGCTTAGTAATCTTTGTTGTAGCATGACATGTTATAAACAATTGAGATTGCTTAATGTGCCTTAGATGAATCATGCGATGTTTTAGCATATTAAAGCATAGTATAGTGGTATTCTCCTTTGATGCTTTATTTGGGTTGACTTGGCACATGCTCACACCATGTTATGACTATCCCAAGTCACCATAGCCTTTATGATCCTTTTAGTTTTCAACTTGTAGTATCACTTTATGCTTTGATCAATGATGTTTTGTCGCTCTGCATGATTATGGCCATTATTGCTCTCTTAGTTTGTCGCTCCCAGTATTTTGCTAGCCTCCACAACCAAGTATGAGTTCCACTCATGCATCCAACTCCCTAAACCAAGTTATTCCAAAGAGTCCACCATACCTACCTATTAGCTTATGTTATTCCAAGTATATTCATGCTTTTGTTTACCTTCCAAATTAAACTTGTTATGAGAAAACTAGTGATTAAAGATCTCACGAACTTGATGGCACACTTTACTTTACTTGCCCTTAATAAACTTGAACCATTGTGTCGTCTATGTTGTATATGCTTGCAGTTATTTGTTGGGGATTAGCAGAACCATGCTTTCATGGGGAACGCTTTCAACATTGCACTTGGTACTTGTACCTAGTTGATATCATGCTCTTTTGTATATGGATGTCGTTGGTGTGAAATGAAAGGGGAGCTTGTAAGTCCATGGAGTTATGTATATGTGTTAGAGAAACGCCTGGGCCGCTGGTCTAATCCATGCTCACATGGTAGAAACCTGCAGGGTAACCATAACGAGCTGTCTATGAAGCATTCTTCTTATAAAAAAGAGTCACATATTGAGAAAAAAGAGAAAAAAAGAAAAAGTGATATGAGAAAAGAGGAAAGAGAGAAAAAACACCATATTCCCATGGTAAATAAGAAGATTGCTGAGATGCTAGTTGTCTGCTTGCCTTGTCATTTTGATATGGGGATTCTTCCGTATCATCGGGCAAGGGGTACCCCGTTGACGGTTCTCTATGATACACATATACTTACGATAACAAGAACTTACCGGTGACTAAACTTGAGTAGCATGAGGAGCGACCCTCGTATACAAGGGACATGAGATTTCTGACTTATACTTTGTCAAGCATGTACACCATAGTTTGTTCACTTTAACCTTAATCACTTTAAGATGCTTATGTGTAACATCCCAAAACTTTAATCCAAGCTTATCAAGATCAAATCATCCAAAAATAGGGTTAACAAAAACTTTTCCAAATTAAAAATGAAAGCATTCATATGTGTGTGCATTTAAAATAGGAGTTGAATTGAAGTGCCTTGTTTAAGTGATCCAATGCTTGTAAAATGTTTCCTAGGTGATTTAAACATCATCTACATCAGTCCCAAACTTTTACCAAAGAAAATCAAATCAAAAAGAATTAAAAAGGAGGAATGGTCATTTTGGCCATTTTAATCCACTACACTACTTTGAGTGTTCCTAGCACTCATGTCTTAACAGAAACAATTCATGATCTTTGCACCCCTTGCTAGTACACATAATGAGGTACCAAGGCCCAACTTGTGATCTGCAAAAATCTTTCAAATGCTAATTTTAAATGATAGTTCAAAATTGAATCTAGTTCATATGGGAAGATCCCACTTTTTCAAAAACCATTCAAACAAGCTCCACTTTCAAAACCCTTGCAACCAGAGACTACCTAGCACTAGTGGATAACACCCAAAAATTTTGAAATCAAAATTCAAAAGTTTTTCTCTTTCGGCCATTTTGTCAAACACCTTGCTGGCAAGATCAAAGTGGCCTAACTATTACTGTTTTAGGGTTGATCTTGTCTAGCAAATTGAAGTGCTTTGATCATCTTTGTCTCCCTCAAGCCCAACCAGACCCACACCAGCACATCCCCTACCTCCTAGCTGCACTGCATTGCCATGCCGAGCCACTCCTCGCCGGCCGACCGTGCATTCGCAGCAGTAGACCTCTCCAGCCTCTCTCGCCTTGTCTAGCACGTTGCCAGTGGTCCACCGCCACCGTCCAACCAGCCCCAGGCCAGAGACAGAGAGCAGAGCGGCCAGGAACCGCTGCGCCCGGAGCTGGTCGACCATGCCGACACTGCCCGCAGAGCACGCACTGTCCCCGCGTGCACAGACTGCCCCTTGGCCTCAGCCCGCGCCCACTGCTCCGCCATGACCTGGGGAACACCCCAGACACCCCCGCTGGCTGCCCAACTCACCCCAGCCACCGCTCGCTGTGGACACCGCCGCCTCTGCCGCTCAGAGCGCCAGCTCGCCCAGACCGCATGCCACCGCCCCTACGCACGCATTCACTTCCTAGAGCACCGCCAGGAGACCACCTATCGATCGCCATCCTCCGCCATGCCGCTAGCCGCCCGTAGCCGTGTCGCCGGAGTCGCCTGCCCATACCCTTCGGTCACACCGTCGGGCCTATGTAAACCAGCCTCCACCGCATCATTTCTCCACATCCACTCACTTCCCACCTCTCACTGATCCTTTCACCCCTCTCGCCGGAGCCAAGCGAGCTCTGCCTCGCCGGAATTGGAGCCGGAGCTGCCGCAGCAGGAAGAGAAGGGCGCCTGCGATTTAGGGCACCCCAAGCTCCGCCGCAACCGTGCCTCGCCTCGCCGTCGTCTTTCAGTTCGTTTGTCCGCCTCGCCTACCCCGCTGGAGCCCTGGTACGTCCCCAGCAGACCCCCACCAAGCCGCTAGGGTTCGAGCTCGCCGGCGACCTGTTCGTCGTTGACGACGACCCTCAGTCGTAGATCCCCTTTCTAATCCTACGGCCCACAGCGCGCGTACCGTTTCGCGTGTTAAGACCCACTGACAAGCGGGACCCCCTGTCAGCTGAGCCCCGCGCCGCGAAGCGCCACTGGGCCGGCCCAAGTTCTTTCCCGCGCTAGCCCAACCGCTCAAATCTGGATTTTTCTTTTTAAGTTGAATCTAGTTTCTGTCCACTAGTTTAAAATTCAATTCAGAGAGTTCTATAAATCCAAATTGCATGAAACCAATTTTTTCTGAAAGGTATTGAGATGATCTATCCAAGCCCATTGGATTTAATTCAATTAGAGTTATAGATCTCTCCTAATAAAAATAACAAAACTGAAGCATTTGCACCTTACAACATTTTTATAAAATCAACCAAGTTAGCTTTTGAGTTGATTCCAACTCTCAAAAATCACATTTCATCATATCTATCTAAATATGTAATAATATTAAGGTTTACATGCAGTGACTTTGGACTAGTACCAAATTGATGCTATATAGGCATTTCTAGTCACTTTAAATCATTAAATAATGAACTTAAACCAAAGTGATTATGATCCAACCTTTAAATCTCATTCCCACATATTAGAGTATGTGGTGATGACATGTGTCAACATGATCCCATATTTTAAGTGGTGAATATTAAATCTTAGTTAAGTTTTCAATGAGTAGAAATTACTTTTCTAAAATAAAAAGAATAAAACTATTGAATTAAACTTGTGATGCTTGTGATGATAATAGATCATCAATTGTGTGTCTTAGAATGCTATCTAGCCTAGTTAAGTATTGTTTGGTGATTGTGTACTCTGTATGTATTTATAGAAGATAGTACCGACCAAGCTTACGAGGAGGAGGAGTTCTACCAAGAAGAAGAAGAAGAAGAAGAAAACTTCAACCACTGCACCAACCAAGGCAAGCCACCATTAACAGTGCAAGCTAACACTTGCAAGTTTAGTGCTTAGCAAGCTAGGATCAAAATAGATGGTTTAGCAAAGATGCCTTAAGCATGCTTTGATCACACCCCCTTTTAACTAGTAGTTACCTCAAGTCTTTGTTTACAAGTTTTACCTCACTTAGTTTACACCAAGTTCTTTACTTGTTCTGAAGGTAGCATAAAAAGTATAAAACTTGACCTATTTAGAAACCTTTAGATGTCATTCTATGGCATGAGATTGAACCCATCACTTCCACCTTAGTGAACACTCTTAACTTAGTAATTTAGAGTAGATCAAAAACTTGAGTCACTTTAGATGGGAACACTTGGTGAAAATGAATTATAAAAACCTTGGAATGATGAGTCATTCTATTGAGATGTTTTGACGTGTGTTGAGAAACACAAATGGTTGATGATGATGATGAAAATGTTGAGGCATGAGCCTTAACCCTTTTATAAAACTGATGATTGGATTCGGATGCGATACCATTCCAAATTTACCGTACAACCACATTACCTGAATTGGGTAAGGCTTAGCTGGAAATTTATATGCATTAGTATTAGTTCCCTCGCGGGAGAGGTTTGAGCTGAGGCTACCTCTCATGATGTCCACCTATGCAGTGCCCAAGATGACTGATGGTCATGGTTGGGAGGCCATGCTCATAGGAGAGGTGCTTATACTAGGGTGTGTAAAGGAAAGGTTATGTTTGATTATCTGCATACTAAGTATGATGATTCAGGGTTATCCCTGACAGATGTATCGAATCTTGTGGTGAAAGTGTACCACCTCTGCAGAGTGTCAAACTATTCGAATAGCCGCGTCTGCGGTTATGGACAGTTGGAATGGCCATACTATTTTGTTGTCAGATGTTTTCCAAATAACTTGAAATGAATGATAAATCTTGACTTGACCACAATAGGGTTGTGTTTATGACATTAGCTTCCCAACTTAAGTGATTCTAGAACTTTACTTTATCTTTCTTTGCTTCTAAACTCAGCTTAGGTTTCAAACTTAACTTTATAATTAAACTTAGATTTAGCATTTTTTTAACTTAGAATTATAATACTGGTTAGTGGTAGTTTGCGAGTACTTAAAGAGTACTCATGGCTTTTGTCCCTGGCTATTCTCATGGCCAGACGATGAAGGAGACTATCAAGATGATGGTCAGCAGGACGACTATGATAACTAGGACTATCTGCCTTCGTCAGCATTGCCTGTGCCCCTGAAGATGGACCCCACTGCTACGCTTATCTTTTATTTCCGCTGCTTGTTGTATTAAAGACTGGATCATGAGATCCTTATTTGTGTAAGACCTTATGTATGGTTTGTAATGGATGATGTATTGTGATATCCAATCCGTTATGTCTCGCAAAAATGGTAATCCTGGGATTGCGAGGTATGTCATAACGGGCATGTGGGATTAAAAATCCGGGTGTTGACATTATGATAGGGGCAATGAGAGCTGAAAGCTATAAGTACCATAATTTTTGGAAGCTCTTTATGAAACTTGAATCTCTGCTTCCTTTTATAAAAAGGCCTTTCTTCCACCATTATATTGAGTCTCCACCTTCTACCTTTATGCACCTACTTTGAGAGCATAGTGGCCATTCTTAGTTCTATGTGCATTGTCCCAAGACTAGTTAATTGATGCATAACTTTGATATTGCTTGTTTTAAACTATTTGTATCTAGTCACTCTTATGAACTTTGAAGGTGTCCTATGCATTTATATTTGCTACTCTATGAGGGACAAGCTGAGTGCTATTATGCTATGTTTTCTTTATGTGAAACAAACAAACGTCTTGCAAAGCATTGTTATTCATGAATCTTTTGTTTGTGCATTTTCATGTTGCATCATAGTTTCTTTGCTTATTGCTAGAACTTTGTCTTCCATGTTATGATTGAAGTACTATGATCCCAGCTTTGAATGTCTTACAAATACTTTGATCAAGTTTATGATGGTGCATGTCACCTCAAAAATTATTCTTTCTTTTTATCACTTACCTACTCGAGGACGAGCAGGAGTTAAGCTTAGGGATGTTGATACATTGCAAATGTATCTATAATTTTTGATGTTCCATGCTTGGTTTTATCTACTTTCTTGTGTTTTGTTCCAACTTTAGAGTACTTTTCATATGATTTCTTGGACTAACCTATTAACAAGATGCCACAGTGCTAGTTGCCTGTTTTCTATTATTTTTGGTTCCAGGAAAGTCAGAAAATAAATATTCTCGGAATTGGACGGGACAAAAGCCAAAGTCGATATTTTCTCGGAAGACTCACGGAGCCAGAAGGAGAGCCGGAGAGGGGCCACAGGGTGGCCAGACCACCCCTAGGCGCGGGTCCACCTAGGCCGTGCCAGGGCATGGTGTGGGCCCCCTGGCCGCCCACCGGCCTTGCCCTCTGGCCTATAAGAAGCCTCCCGAGGCATAAACCCTGGATAATCAATCAGAAATCCACAAAAGGTTCCGCAGCTCCGCCGCCACCGAAGGGGAGATTCGGGGGACAGAAAATCTCTGTTCCGGCACCCTGCCGGGACGGGGAAGTGCCCCCGGAGCCATCTCCATAGATCTCCACCGCCATCTCCATCACCGTTGCTGATTCCCATGATGAGGAGGGAGTAGTTCTCTCTCGAGGCTAAGGGTTCTACCGATAGCTATGTGTTCATCTCTCTCTCTATGCATGATCTTATTGAGATCATGAGCTTGTAATCTATAGATCTACCTTGCTACTCAAGTGCTTTAATAGATCTCTCCTCTCCCCATGTGTGTGAAAGTGACAGCGTGCGCACCATGGTGGCACTTAGGCTAGAGATTTCAAATACTTGTTATGAGTTATATTTGGAGTTGGATGTCTTTATGAAATTGTGGTGTTTGTTGGACTCATCTAGTGCTCAAGGTGATAGTGTAGGGTTTTCTAGATGGAAAAGACTTACTTTGAGGTGTGCTGTTATAGCCCTACCATCGATTAGAGTGTTCAACCAGAGAGTAGTTCAGCGTAGTATCATAAAGAGAAGATATTTATATGAGAGTGTTCACTAGTGAAAGTATGATCCCTAGGCCTTGTTTCTAAGCATTGATACACGATTTGCTATTAGATCTGTTACATGTTTGCTTGTTTCCATCTTTATTTCAGTTTGCCTTTAGTCTCTTCCACGCCATCAAGCTATTCTCTATCACCATTACCACTTATAATTATTTGTACCACTTGTATTTCACTATCTCTTCGTCAAACTAGTGCACCTATACACCTGACAAGTGTATTGGGTGTGTTGGGGACACAAGAGACTTCTTGTATCTTGATTGCAGGGTTGCTTGAGAGGGGATACCTTTGACCACTTCCTCCCTGAGTTCGATAAACCTTGGGAGATCCACTTAAGAGAAAACTTGCTGCTGTTCTACAAACCTCTGCACTTGGAGGCCCAACAACTGTCTACAAGAATAGAAGTGCGTAGACATCACTCCACGCTAGAGTCTATGCCAGACTCCTCCCAGTATTCCTCGTCAGCATCATCGAGGTTCTTTAGGTGGGCCTCGATGGACTCACGGCACGCCTCGTGCTCCTCTCGAACCACCGGTCCCAGAGATCAGAGTGGATGGAGTAGGCCGGGTCCCACCATAGATCTGGCAGCAGGAAGGCCTAGTAGCAATACATCTCGCGCTGGCGAGCGGGCCCCAACACGGGGATGGCCTACACAGTCACGCGGGCCTAGTTTGAGGTGCCACCCTGCTAACAGATGGACGTCCAGCCAGGGGCACGACATGCCTGCCTCGGCTAGCCTGCGTGTGGCCTCGAGGCTGATGTTGACGCGCCACTCGGAGCGCGGACGCGGTGGCGCGCGCGACGGTGTGGAGCGGGAGAAGGAAGGGTGCGTTGGCAGAGACCTCAAAACGGAGTGTCGATGGTGGTGGTGGCCGCCGCCGAACGAGGACCCGGCCTCATGGTCGTTGCGGCCAGGACGGAACCACCCCTTCTAGCCCTTCATCATCATGGCAGGCCGACGACTGAGTTGTTGTCGGTAGGGAGGGAGTAGCTAGGGTTTTGGGGAGCTAGGTCTTTGACCGCCATTGGACTGGGAGTGAGTTGGATAGGGATGACGCAGTCCCCATTATAAAGGACGTGTGGCTCTAGTTCCCCTCCGATGAGACATTGTCAGGTGGGCCCTGTCGAAGCCTCGGGAGGACACGTTCCCGATGCGGGAGCTGTCCGTCCATGGCATTCCAGCCTCAGTTTTAGGCCCGGTTTGCGTCGAAACGGACCGCTCCAGGGTACTCTCGCCATTTGCGGGGTGCCATTGGGCCGTGGGTTGTGTCTGGACGGACAAGATGGACGGTCCTTTTGTGGGCCGCTGTTGGTGCTGCCCTTAGAGCTCCGCAGGGGCATGGAGAGAACTGAAAACTCTTATCCAGTCCTAGTACATAGTAAGCCCTTTGTCAACGGAGAGAGATTGGATCAAGCTCATTACCAATGGCACGTAGCTAGGGAATTCTCTGTTCTTGTAATGCCACAATCCATGATCTAAAATATGACATACCAACAAACTACCCTGACTTCTCATAGATTTCCTGTTGTACTTGGAAGAGGGAGCATGATAAGATGCATCGATCTACAGGCAGCACATCCTCCCCCGTCAAGACCGGTCGTGCACTGTGCAGAGGTACAAAAGGAAACCAAGACATGCCAGTGCACGCTTGCCCAACACCACACTCAACGTAGACGCAGGCTAGCTAGCTAGATGCAGCAGCAACAACAATGGCAAACGCAAGCAAGCAGTGAACAACTGTTCAGTCCCATGGATCCATCCATCACACCTTGACCTATCTTGCCTAGTACTATATGTTCTACCCAGCCTACTACTAGCTGGACACTGGTGCAAGTGTAAGTGAGTGATGATGAGATGGGAGCAATTCATATCTGTGTCCAGGAATAATGGTCAGACCATGCAGTAGCTTGGGCAATCTGGTACGAACGAAGGCGTAAGAAGTCAGAGGAGTATAATTGTTGGGGTCTCGATGGCAGGCAGCAAAGGGTGAACAATTACTGGGTTTGATTTGAGGTTTCATGTATTGTCAGTGTGGAGTATGTTTTCCTTTGCAGGGAACCGTCTTTTCCACCCTTTTCACGCCCAAAAGATCTCCTGGTCGTGTGCACAGCAACACGTCAAATCAGGTTCATGTACTTCGTGTTTATATCCATTGAACGCAATTAAATTTACATGAATGGACTAATAATACTCCCACTATTCACTGATGTAAGACCTTCTAGATAAGGTGTCAAGTGGAATCATAGGCGGACCCAACCGCCCCTAAGCCTGTGCAATCCCTCTATTCACTGAGGTAAGACATTCTAGATAAGGTGTCAAGTGAGATCATAGTCGGACCCAACCGTCCCTAAGCCTAGGCAAATGCCTAGGCTTCCGACCGGCCGACCGACATGCCTAATTTAATAACAATTTAATAAAAAGTGTTGCTAGCATTGAAATACATTGTTGTCCAGTCTTTGAATAATTATTGGATCAGCCACCGAGGAGGGTCACATCGAAGTCTCAGCTTTAGTTTATTTGCCGAAATTTAGTTTAAATTTTAAGCAAAATTTTAAACTAGAATTTGACAAATGAACTAAAAGTGAAAATTTTGATGGGGTCCCACTTGACACCTTACTTCTAGATATTTTAAAATAGACTAGATTCGCATTAAAATGGATGAACCTTAATCAATAAAACATGTCTAGATACATCTATTACTTAAAAAAAAAGCTAAAAGGTCTTATATATTATTTAACGAAGGAGTGGAGTACTGTATATTTGGTTCGATCTGACGGTGATATATCATGGTATGCATTCTGTAGTGTTGAACTATGAAGCCCAAATATATATAAAATAAGTAAACATTTTTTTAGACAATAGAGACAGTGGCAATTGAATTTCATATCAACGTGTATTTCATTATTTTATTTTGAGATATATACCAACATGTATTCTCAAGCTGAAGGATGGCAGTGAAACATAAAATGATTTTCAAATGGGTGAAGAGGCAAAACTGAAACCTGATAACTTTAGCACTTGATGCTGTAAAGATGATGAGAAATATACCTGAAACTTGAGAAACTACGCAACAATTGGTAACTGAAAGACTTGGCGAGAAACATAACTGAAAGCTGAGAAACTACATCAATTCATGTGCAATTAGTAAAGCATGACAAGAGACGACGCCATAATTCTGGTCTTCCTAAGAAAATGCATCTACACCTGCATACCGGCCCCAACGCATCTCTCTGCCCGGAACATACCTTTGGTATTCACGCAGAATTCGCTCTCAAGAGTAAAGACGAGGATCAATTGGCCTCTCTCTGAGATTTCCCACAGCTTTATTGAACTGCCATCTCATGCAAACTGGAGCGATCTAATTAACGAAGCAGATCGGTGCAGTTCAAGAAAGCTGTGGAAGATCACAGAGAGGGCCATGAGACTCCGGCGATGGTTAGCCACCGTCGATCAATCGGAGGAAAGAAAGAAGCGGAGGGAGGGATTCGGGGAGGGGAGAAGAGAACAAGGACGAGGGTGCTTCTTTATAGCGCCGAGATGATGGAGAGGAGGGCGGCGTGGGGTTGGTGGAGAGGTTGAGGACCCCAATGACCAATCCCAAGGAGAATATTTATAGGGAAACCTAGAAGAAAAACCTTCTCCCTTTTTTGAGAATTCTCCCTTTCATTCCTGCTTCTTTTGGCACATCAATCAAAGAACTTTATGATTGGGAAACGATCAGAAAGAAAATCACTTTTGCTGTAGAAACTCCATGAGAACCACGTGTAGAAGCTTCAAAGTTTTCTAAAAACACGGTAAATTGAAATACAATAAGGAGGTGATGTCTATAATCATGTAAGTTTGAATATTAAGCTCGATCGCAATCATGGATGTAATGAAATAAGCTAAGAAGTGGAGGGTGCGAATATTAAATCATGACTATTCATGCTGATTTGTTTTCTCCAAGCTTCCAAACGCACTCGAGTTTGAGCTAAGAATTCTAAATGTTTTATAGAACAATAAACACAACTTTAACGGATAATTTCAGATTTTACAGTAAGGATGGTTTTCGCAATCGTTCCTAGTTGTGATGAGAGAGCTGTGGCGCCGTTGATTATGGGATAATCCCTGCTCTAACTATGAACCTTGGAGCGTCGCCTCGTGGGTCGCAGTTGGCGCATCCCAGCGACCGAAGTTCGATTCCTGTCAGGGATGAATTTTCGAAATTCTCACGCCGACCCGCTTCTACTATATCAAAAAAGTGTCTAGTTCCTCCTAGCACTGTTTCATCTTGCTTCCTTTGGAGGCATAAGTGTGCATCAAAGTCAGTAAAGGACACCAACTGAATCTATTGTCATTTGTCCCTCTCGTTTATGATTCTAGTTCAAACATAAGGCACAAATGGCAAGTGCGAAGATGTGATGCCATGATGTCTTGATTTTATCGGTCGATTTGCAACATGAGCAGCCAAAGTTGAGCAATGACTACAACTAAACTATGTGTATGTAGGAATGGAAATGGGGGCCCAAACTCGCTAGACCCACGGGGATTTCATCTATTAGAGGACTAGATGGGTGAAAACATCCCCCACGGAGATAGTTGCCGAACAAAATTTATACCCCATAGGGTATAGTGGGGATGGGGATGGTACACTATACCCCGTACCCGATACCCACTAGGGGGCCGACTTTCACATATGACATGTACGGTCATGTATATTTCTCTATAACAGCTCCAAAAAACCTACATAATTCACCAAAGATCCTACGAATATCACCAAAGCCCAAAAACCCTAAGGTTCCACCTCAAACACCACGAAGTCATCTGCACGACATGGTGGCGGGAAGAACACAGTAGTGAAATGTCATCTCCATATATTATACCATGTGTTTTTGTTACGCGGAATGGAGAACCCAACGGGCCCGTTTCCCATTAGGGGGTGGGTTGGGAAATTTTTGTCCCCGATCAACTATATGGGTATGGGGATGAAAAAATTAGAAATTAACGAGGATGGGGATGTTTAGGGGTCCCCGTAGGGTATTGTCCACATTGCCATCCCTCCGTGTATGATTCTTTTGTTGAATTTACATATTTAAAGTGAAAACCGTTTCTCCTCTAGACTTTTTCCCTAGTTTATAAATAAAGCAACCACACCAACGAAACCGTTAGACATAGATATGTTGCAGATCCGTATTTACCATACGACTTATACCATATGAAAACAAATTTTGTTACCGTTAGACTTCTGTTAAAAGCCCCTTCTTTTTCTTCTTTGAGGGAGTTAAAAACATCTTCTTAAACATGCTTAACTAGAACAGTCTTAACACAGACTGTTTCCCTTGGAGATGTATGTCAATCTATGAATCTGAACTCAGTTCCAGAAATTGAGAAAAACATCGGATGATGTGGGAACGCGCGGACGGCTGTACCGATCGAGCGAAGGGTTTCTCCTGGCGCACTCCATTTCGTTCCAGGCGTGCGGCAGTCTCCAACGGCTGGCACGCACGAAGGTATACTCATGGTGGTGGTGGTCGTCGTCGTCGCCGCCTCCGTGGCGGCTAGCCGAGCATGCGTGCGCGCTCGGGGATGCGGTGGCAGAACGCTGTCAGTGCATCGGGAAGAAGCAAAGGAGCTGGACAGTCCCGATCAGACGCTGCGCCTGACCTCGCCTGACCTGACACTGACCGATCGAGCTGCTTCGGGAGCACTCCTCTCTGACATCCAAAATCCATCGCGTATTCACACGGCCCACATTTTATTTCCAGCTTTTGTACTAACTTTGTTTCCACGGAAAATCTGACAGGCAGGTCCCAAGTTCCGACGCAGTAACACACACTCGACTGCCAGGAAACCGAGATTTGTTTTTTAAAACTGAGGCAGAAGATTTTCAAGAATCTATCAATCAAGAAAAAGAGTTTTGACAAGAAAATATAAAAAGATAATTAAGAGATTACTCTTGCCGTATTTAAGCATCTCTAGCAGATACCGCATATCTAATCAAACCCCTAAAATTTATTGTATTGATTAAAAAGCCAAAACCGGGCCCGAACAGATCCCGCAAAAGTGGTCAAACCCATAAAAAATTACAGCTCCCCCATATTAGTTCTCTTGTATCGCATATATTCAGTTTTGGAGGCTGCTTTTACAGTAAACTGCAAAGCGGTCAACACTTTCAACCACCAAAAATACACCACCAACTGCTCCCATCCACCTCCGACAGCGCCACCGCCGTCGCCCTCCAAGCTCGATTCCCCGCGCCAATCTACAATTACGGACGAGGAGATCCGATTTCCTATATCTATTGTTAATTTCCGAGCCGTAAATCATTGCTTCTTTAGTCGCCATTGTTCGAGCCCGAGCCACACCTACCCCTGTCCACTAATCGGAACCATTTTGCCGCATGTAGCAGTAGCTCGCTGGCCGGCCGCATGCATGTGTGCACGCAAGGGCTGGGTAGGGGCGGGGACTGGGAAGCGGCGGGGGCCATGAAGGGGGCGTGCGCCAGGGATCTGCACGCTGCGAGGAAGACGATTGTGAAGAAGACGATAGAATTTTCTGGAATATTCTGTTTTGCGGTCTAAATATGCGAGATTTGTTCTGCCGAGACACAAATTTTACCGCAAAACGGGTTTACGGTTTATCGCAAACTACTTTTGCGGCTCCGAGTTTTGCGATATCTCCTAGAGATGCTCTTATAAAACTCAAGCAGCCTAACCTCCCTCTTAATGATCTCTAAGGCGTGTTTGGTAGCCTGCATTCCCTCCAAGCAGGCCAGACACGACGAAATCGGCTCGTTTGGTATCCCGCACGACTGCTGTGTTGCCAGCGTGCTCTGTAAAGCACTCCAGGGCCAGCCCAACTAGAACGCTCGAATCGAGCGTTTTTGTGGAGCCATGCCCTGGAGCTGCAAAAATGGGGCGGTGGCGTGCGCGTGCCATCTGCGCGGGCGCAGGCAGGAAAGGGAAGTTTCTCGGCCCTGCTTCGCGCCAAGAGTACCCTCACCTGCTGGGATGGCTCACCCAACGCGTTGGCCCTCCCCAAAATCCCTCTCCTCTTGATTCCAGCGGAGGCGGTGGCGGCGCAGATCCCCCGCGGTTCCTCCAACTCCGAGTGGTTGAGCGTCGGTCAGCAGTATCGGGGTGCATATCCCTCCTTCTCCCCGGCCGCGCATCGCCATGGCTGAGGTAAGCACCATGAATCTCTCTCCACTATTGTTTCTAGTAGGTATGAAGCACCGATTTAGGAAGAACTCACCATAGCTCCAGTTTGTTAGCCCGATGGGATGGCGTTTCTCTATCAGGCAGCTGTGCTTGTAGCAGTGATTCGAGCCTAGAACATGTTGTTGCACAAGAGAGATATTAGGCAGGCTGCATTTCCTAGACTGATGTACGGTCCTATATTAGCCCGAGATCAAGAGAGGATGGCCAACCTGAACTACATCTACAACTACAATGATGTAGAGTCTCTGAACATGCTCAGCATGGGAAGAGCCCCTTCTTTGCACTTGTCACAAGATTAAGGACAGGTGGACTTTTGGTAGATAGCATCCACACCTCAATGGAAGAACAAGCCGCCATGTTCCTTCATGTGGTTGGCCATAACCAGAGGTTTAGGGTCATCCACAATACTTTCAGAAGAAGCATGGAGACAATATCGCGCTATTACAATCGAGTGTTGTATGTAATCGGTGAGCTGGGAGAGGAGATGATCAAGTATCATACGGGTCAAACAATAGAAAAGATACGCAATAGCGCGAGGTGGATGCCATTTTTCAAGGTGAGCATGTGTTCCCTCGTTTTATCATTGCATCCTTTGATTGAGTCCCATGTGTCCCCCTTTTCTCATTTCATCATTTTGTACCTGTAACAGGATTGTATCGGTGCAATCGATGGTACTCATGTTACTGCTAGAGTTCCAAGATCAGAATCTGCAGCTTACAGGGGAAGGAAGCACTACACCGGCCAAAATGTACTAGATGATGTTGATTTCGACATGATGTTCACATATGTGCTAGCTGGTTGAGAAGGATCAGCCCATGATGCAACCATCCTTGCTGACAGCATGTCCATGCTAGATGGGATCAATATCCTTGATGGCAAGTTCTATCTAGGATATGCGGGATACGGTTGTCGCCCTGGGATTCTTCCACCCTTCAGGTCTACCAGGTACCATCTCAACAAGTTCACTGGAAGGAACAGGCCACAGAATGCCAAAGAGCTCTTCAATCTTAGGCACTCTAGCCTTAGGGTTACCATTGAGATGGCATTGGCTGCTTTGAAGAACAGGTTCAAGATCCTTGATCAGAATCCATTCCACACCTTCCCCACCCAGGTAAAGCTAGTGCTTGCATGTTGCATACTCCACAACTAGATCTTGGGGTGTGGTCTTGATTCGTATGTGCCGGATGAGGAGAGTGTGATTCCTGGTGAGAATGACACTGGCCATGGTTTGGAAGCATCTGACAATGAAGCTTGGAAGAAGAAGAGGAAGGAGTGGGCAGCGGCAATGTGGAATGGCAGAGGCCCCACCATCTGACAACAAGAAGAAGGAGGTGAAGAAGAAGAAGGAGAAGATGATGATGAAGAGAAGAAGGTTGTAGTACCCCTCCTTCCCCTAGTTTCTGAACAATAATCATGATTGACTGTGCTGTGAACTGCCATTCGTATTAGCTAGGGTTGTGTTATGATGAACTGATGAACTGCATATTCGTAGTAGCTAGATTTTTTCTGTCGATGAACTTCCTACTTAGACTATGATTTCTACCTTCAGTTGTGTGATAGAAGGGTAAGAGAACCCATTGGAGAGAAGAGGTGACCACATTTTAGGCCTGGAGGCAACCAAACACACACATTTTCTTCATGTTTGCGCTCTGGGCTTGCAAGCAGTCTACCAAACTTTGTGCAATTCATGGCCCTAAGCTTGTATGAGGCTGGCACTGCCAGACACAACACTGTCGAGATGGGCCAAAAATTGGATGCAGGTTACCAAACACGCCCTAGGAAAATGATGCAATGCTCGCATGCATCCCACACTCCGTTGGTTGTCACTCGCGTGGGTTTACTATTGAAGAACCTCATGTCCCGCTCCTTCCAAATCATCCAACTAACTAGCATGGTGATGTATGCTATGACCTTGCAGTATGGTGCACCCTTACATGGCATATGCGTCCACTGATACGTCCAAAACGTATCTACTTTCCTGAAAACTTTTGCTATTATTTCTCCTCTAAACTTGTGTGATTTGGATACAACTCACACGGACTGACGTTGTTTTTAGCAGAATTACCTTGGTGTCTAGTTTTTGTGTAGAAAATCAACTATGAGGAAAAATCCCGGAAAATATGCCAAAAATCCTATTTCACCAGAAGACTCACGGAGCCAGAAGACGAGACGGAGGAGGGTCACGAGGGGCCCACACCCCTGGTCGCGCGGGCCAGCCCAGGCCGCGCCTGGGAGGGGTGTGGCCGCCTCGGGCACCCCCTCGGTCTCCCTCTTCGCCTATAAGATGCCCCTTGACCTAAAAACCCAAGGGGCTTCGACGTTTTTCCAGATAGAGTTCCACTGCGCCGCCACCACCAGATACCACGATTCGGAACCAGAAACTCCGTTCTGGCACCCTGCTAGGACAGGGAATTGGAGGAGATCATCGCCATCATCATCACCATCACTTCTCCATCAACCATCCATGATTCCCCCATCCATGAGTGAGTAATCCCCCGCTATAGGCTATGGGGATGGTAGGGATTGGATGAGATCGTTCATGTAATGGCATCGGATTGTTAGGGCATAGTGCCTAGTATCTATTATTAGTGCTTTTTGACTTTGTTGCAACTTGGTATGCTTAATGCTTGTCACTAGGGCCCGAGTGCCATGATTTCAGATCTGAACATGTTATTGATTCATGATGATAGTATTGTTTATGATCCTACCTGCAAGTTGTATACACATATTATTGTCTGGAACCAAAGGCCCCGAAGTGACAATAATCAGGAAAACCGGAGGGAATGGCTGTGATATGAGGATTACGTGTGTTCATGGAGTATTAATGCTTTGCTCCGGTGCTCTATTAAAAGAAGCACCTTAATTGCCAGTAGTTCCCTTGAGGCCCTGCTGCAAACGGGCTGGCAGGACAAAAGATGTTGTGCAAGTTCTCATTACGAGCACATATGACTGTTGGGAATATGCCCTAGAGGCAATCATGTATGATATTATTTCCAATATATTCATAAAGTTGTTGTCCATGTATGAACTACTGATATATATCATTGAATATGTGATTCGATTGTGGAACTATATATTCATGTTGTTTATACTGATTGTCCTTGGTCGTTGAGGTTGTGCTGGACACACAACTTAGACTAATGTGAAAGTCGGTTGATGTGAGATCCGGCACATGGCTTAATAGGATTGATAGGATACTCATATCAACAAGTTGCAACTTCTTTTCCGGAAGCTCATTCGAAAAGAACTCTAAGGTTAAGCGTGCTTGGCCTAGAGCAGTTCTAGGATGGGTGACCAACCGGGAAGTGGGTACCGGGTGCGCACGAGTGAGGACAAAGTGCGCAGAAAAGACTAGTGTTGGTCTGTGGGCCAGTCTAGATATCATATTAAGCTGCCAGGAGTGACACCCCCGGGCCCAGGAGTGGACGGGGTGTTACAAGTGGTATCAGAGTCGACCTCGCGGTTAAACGGGTGTGTGCTGGTCAGTGGCGGGACATGTGGAGCATGGCGCGTGTGGCCCGGAGTGGACACGGCATGGCACATGTGCCGGCACTAGACGCACAGACGCGTGCCAAGAGGGAACGTTCCTGGGATGTGCTTGATCGATGAGGGCATCGATCTTCTAAAAGGTGGGTGTATGTGAGATCCGGCACATGGCTTAATAGGATTGATAGGATACTCATATCAACAAGTTGCAACTTCTTTTCCGGAAGCTCATTTGAAAAGAACTCTAAGGTTAAGCGTGCTTGGCCTAGAGCAATTTTAGGATGGGTGACCAACCAGGAAGTGGGTACCGGGTGCGCACGAGTGAGGACAAAGTGCGCAGAAAAGACTAGTGTTGGTCTGTGGGGTCAGTCTAGATATCATATTAAGCTGCCAGGAGTGACACCCCCCCGGGCCCAGGAGTGGACGGGGTGTTACAGTTGATGACTCGGTTCCACTTGTCATGGGCATAGAGATGCTATTCCGACTTACACAGATTTGGCTAAAGCGTTTAGCGAGTCGGACTGGCCCACATTGAGATGCAACGATCAAGTCGTCATTTGCATGTCTCAATCAATGTAATCCTTAGACCTGAGGTTATTGCACAGTCTGAGTTGAGGATCACCGGCTTAGGTTCTGTCAAACGTTGTTTCGTCACTGGGCAGTTATAAAGGCGGAGTTCGGGTCGACTGAGAATCAAGCTACGTGATGTGAATAACCGAGATAGGATTTTGCCCCTTCGTTTGGAGAGATATTCTCTGGGCCCTCTCGGAAGATATGATTCGGAAAGCATGGCCATGCATGACTCGGTTAAGTGTTAACCGAGACGACCAACTAAGAGTTAGTCGGATGAATCATTTATCTCGGATCGAGAAAGAGAGTCGAACTATTTAAGGGATGACGATTATTCGCCTATAGTTCGACAAGGTATATCGTGCGGCAAAAGGGACTCAGAAGAAAGTCGCATTGGAAGGTATGTCGTCATGACTCTTTGGTACTTGGGAGTTGGCACGTTCTGCTAGGAGCCGCTACCAACTGATCGGTCACGAGTGAGACTCGGATCGTGTCCGGGTCACTATGAGCCTGTCGGGTCACACACTTAAGAGCAGGAGCATATTTGGGTTGGACCCAAAAAGGAAACGGACAGAGTTAGTGAGTTGGACTCGCAGTGACTAATATAGGCCTTTTAGTGAATGGGCCACAAGTGAGTGGAGCCCACTTTCACTCCCTATATAAGCTGGGGCGCAGGTGCTTAGAGCACACGGTTAGGTCACTCCATGTGTTGGAAACCCTAGCTCCAGTCCAGTCCTGTCGCCGCCGTACCGGACCTAGCAGTCCATCACTGGCGCTCCTCCTCGTACGTGTGGATACTGGCAGAGGTGTTGTACGTTCAGCACTTCGACGATCGTGGATCGGAACGGATCGTGAGGACTGCACTGCATCAAGCGACGTGCTTCATCGATTCCGCAACCGCGCGTCTAGTGGTAATTCTCGTGGCCTACTACCTCAGCTAGATCTTGGGATCACCGCGTAGGAAAAGTTTTGTTTTTCTCTGTGTGGCCCAACAGTGGTATCAGAGCGTTAGCTTCTGGTTTTAGGCTCGAGATCGTGCATATGTGATATGCGGTTGGCGTTAGATTGGATCTAATTGCTGTTTTGGTGGTCGATCTATGAGATAGATCGGTTTTGTACAAAGTTGATTGGATCAACTGTACTCGGGGGAATGGATGATCTGGTTTCCATGATCTAACTGCTAAGGTCGTGGAACGACATACCCCTGCCGGTCGGCTTCCGCCATCGGGGTAGACTGTGACACGTAAACCCGGATGTGGTGATCGAAGATCAAAGATTTTGGTCGAATCGGAGTCCGGATCGGATTTGGGTAAAATTGTTTTATCCGATGATGAAATCCATGTCCAGAATGTAGATGAGATTTGCGTTTTTCGGAAAAATCATCGGGCGTTGCCCGCACCCGCGAGGGACCGCCGGCTTCCCCTGTCGTAGCGCCTTAGATGTCGTTGCGAGTTTCACAACGCCGGTAGATATCGTATCTATGCATAACTTGTTTTTGCAGGATGATGTTGTCAATGGTATGGTTTATGTGCATGTGATGTTTGTAATCCATACGTGATCTGCGTATCACGGTTTTTGTCAGCCGGTTGGAGCCTAGGTGCTGTCATTTTATTGTATAATTTCCCATAAACATTAAAGATAAAGATTATGATTTCTCTCTTGATTTATCTTACATAACCATTGTTGAGAAATAACCTTTTTGTGGGACTAAAAATGGAAGTGTTGTAGCACATATGACTGAGCTTTCTACCATGAGTGGCCTATTTTCTGATGATATTAAGATGCGCACCTACTTTGTTGCTAAAATTTTCCCTTTTTCACTAAAAGGAGAAGCTAAAGCTTGGTTTAATAATTTACCTCCTGGATCTATTAATAGCCATGATTGCTTGATTAGTACTTTTCTTCAGAAATATTTTCCTCCTAGTGCTAGACATGCCATTTTGTAGGAACTTTTTGATTTTAAACAGGGAGAAAAGGAGATATTGCATGAATCATGGGCAAGGTTTTGTGCTTTGATTCATGCACAGCCTGGATGTCCATTACCTAAAAATGAGCTCCTTGATATATATTATAATGGACCAACTGAAGAATCTAGGACATACTTGGATAGTTGTGCTGATTATGTTTTCAGGAATAGAACTCCCAAAGAAGCTGAGGAATTAATGGCTATAATAAGCAAGAATTATGATGACTGGACTTCACCTGAGTCAACTACACCTGAGTTAACTCTGCCTAAGCCAACACCTACACCAAAGAAGAGGGGAGTTATTGAATTAAATGATGAAGTGATGAAGGAAGCTAAGAAATGTCTTAAGGAGAAGGTATTAAAGCTGAAGAAGTGAAAAAACTACCTCCTATAGAAGAATTATGCAAGCCAATCTCCCACTCATCCACTATTGAGGTACACGCTCTCCAACATTTTGACGAAGGTGATATTCCTTATTCTAAACCTCCTGATCAATGCTTAGAAGAATTTGATATTTTTATTGTTAAGCAAGATAATTTTAATAAAAGAGTGCAGAATCATTTGATGGAAAACTCTAGGGCTATTATTGAGTTAAAGGATATTGTAGAAAGAACCTCTAATGATGTTAAAATGCTTGTCAAACATTTCCAAATGGTTCAAACTCAAATTGATCAGCTTATTAAGGTACAAAAAGATTTGCTAGTTAATGCTTCTAAGGAAAAACAAGCTTATGAAATTAGAACTAGAAGTGGTGCTACCACCCAGGATCCTCTATATCCTGAGGGTCATCCTAAAAGAATTGAGCAGGATTCTCCACAAATTGAAAATAGAGGTACTTCTTCTAAGAGAAAGAAAAAGAAACATAAAACAGTTATAGAATCTTCTGAACCTGCTAAAGATCCTAATAGTATATCTGTCTCTAATGCTGAAACTGAGAGTGCTAATGAGAAAAATGATGCTCCTGATAAAGAATAAATTGAAGAAGAACCTGAAAGGAACACTAAGAATGCTAAGTACACTAAGGAAGATTTTGTTGCTAATAAACACGGTAGTGAAAGAGAGCCCTGGGTTCAAAAACCAATAATGTCTTTCCCTGATAAGAAACACAACTCAAAGGAAGACAAAAACTATAACAAGTTTTGTGAGTGGATGAAACCTTTATTTTTGCAAATTCCTTTAACTGATGCTATTAAATTGTCTCCTTATTCAAAGTATATGAAGGATATTGTCTCTAATAAAAAAAAGATCCCTAATGAGGAAATTTCCACTTTACTTACTAATTATTCCTTTAGTGGTAAGGTTCCAAAGAAACTTGGAGACCCAGGGATTCCAACTATTCCATGCTGTATTAAAAATAATTATGTTAGAACTGCCTTGTGTGATTTGGGAGCAGGAGTTAGTGTTATGCTTTTTTCTCTCTAGAAAAGACTTCAATTGGAGAAATTAATACCAACTGATATATCTTTGCAAATGGCTGATAAATCTACCACTATTCATGTTGGTATATGTGAGGATGTACCTGTTCAAGTGGCTCATAATTGCTTGATATTAACTGACTTTGTTGTGCTTGAAATGCCTGAAGATGACAACATGTCTATTATTCTTGGGAGACCTTTTCTTAATACTGCAGGAGCTATTATTAATTGCAATCAAGGAAAAGTAACTTTTAGTGTCAATGACAAGGAGCATACTGTCTATTTCTCCAAGAAGATTGATAGGAATTATGGCTTAAATTCAATTGCTAATATTGAGGGCATCCAAGTTAGAGAAATATATTGTCCCATACCACGAGAAAAACATGAAACTATTATGATTGGGACCATTGCTATCAAGGTTGAGGTAACATAATCATTTAGTGGAATACGAAGTTTTGTTTCATATAAGATTGTTTTGGTAACAAGACCTGATCAACCTTGTTAACAAAGGGATTTTAATGAAGAAAACAATGTTTTCACCATGATTATCTTTGCTTACTTTTATTTTACCCATTTTAATTTTTGCTTTCACTTAGTTTACTTTTCTATTGCTAGTTGCTTGCATATTAGAGTGTCCTAGAACTTCTGAAGTTTTAGTTTTGTTTTGTTATTGCATCATTCCAAAATTATCTTTCTTCCAGAAAATTAATCATCAATACCTGAAAATTGCTAAAAAAGATAAAGTGTCTAGAAAAATTCCAGAAATTTCATATTAATTTTTATGTTAAAAAAGGGGCAGAGAAGTACCTGGAGTGACCCAGGGGGCCCACCAGGCAGGCACACCACCTGGTGGCGCGGCCACCCTAGGGGCACGCCTGGCCATGGTGTGGGACACCCCTGGCCCTCCACTTATCCTCTCACCTGCCACTCCTCTCTCTCTCTCTCCCGAGAAAACACCAGTTCATTGCTCAAACTCGCGTTCCTGCTATTCTTGCTTGCAATTTTTCGATCTCCTCGCTCAGCTCATCTTTGCTGCTGAAATTTGGAGCATTTGTTCTCCGGTATATGACTCCTCCACTTGTCCAAGTAGATTTGTGATTAGTGGATTATATCTTGAGTATTTTGCTACTGTAGGTGACATGTTATGTGAGCTTGTAATCTTGTTCAATGCTTAGAAAAATTGTTTTGATGCATGTTTAGGCCTCTTACAAGTCCCTATAAGTAGTTCCTTTCATTATGTATTCACTTTGCAATCACTTGTATGATGGTTGTCTAAAATTTTAGAAAAGGAGATGAATGAACACCAACTCAACCAACATGAATTAAGAGTGCCTGTGGTTATGAAGGTTCACTGTGAGAAGGAAGTATTTCCTTCTATCTATCCATGCCCCGAATTCATGAGGGCTGCAAGGATTTCTCAAGATTTCCATACTTTAATTGTTAATGCAGGATTGGAGCATTTTGTGGGAGATAAACCTTACCAATATGTGAAACTAACTATGTCTGTGGTGCAGGATTTTTGATTTAGTTGCTCCTTGCCTAACCCCATGGTTCATTACAAAATTTACAATATAGCTATCGATCTCCCTTTTGATGATTTTTGTGCAACTATTAAAGTACCACAGTGGGGTTCGTGTGAAAGGATTAGAGAACGACCTACACCACTCATGGACTTGTACGCAGAGATTTGCCAAGGGAGCAGCTTCTCAAAGGAGAGTGGTAAAATTCGTAATATTCATCTCTCGTCTATTCGATACTTTGCCTACTTTATTGCCAAGTGTGTTCTCGCTAGGAAAACTGCTAGTAAATTATCCTCATATGATCTAGCCTTCATCTCAGCTGCCTTAAAACGAGATAGGACTTATAATTTGGGTGCCTTGATAGCTTTCCGTCTTGCTGCTAATCGCGAGAAAGGTGGAATTTGTGGAGGCCTCATCGCTTCTCGTTTATTAGCTTTGCATGGTGTAGCACCTCATCATTTAGACCTACAGTTTCCCATAGAGAGGCTTGACCCTAATTCCATGATACAACATAAATTCGTTTCTTCTTGGGGTAATTTGAGTGATTTATCTTATGAAATAACCTTTCCCAAGGCTGGTTTGGAGAAGGGGTAAGTTCGAGCGTGTTGTTCTTTTGCCTACGTCTGTTTTGTTTAACCTTGATACCAGGGTAGGATGGTCACTCACGGAGGAAGAGTTCGATACAAATCTGGGGGAGCTCTCGCAGCAAGAGCAGGATACTGGAAGGGAGGTTACCGACGATTCGGTCCAGCCCTCAAATGAGGGGGAGTCTTCATACCAGCAGCCCGCCTATGATTGGGGAATTTCTTGTTCTTCACAAGGGCCTAACTACGATCATTCTTATGATGACCCGTCGGCTTGGAGTTCCTACCCATGTTGGGGGTGATACCCACTTAGGTCAAAAGCCTAAGCTTGGGGGGAGGTACACCGACATCACACTCATCTACATATCATGATCAGTCGGTACCTTGTATATCCATGTTTCGTTTTATTTTTAGTCTTTGTTCTTGCTTTATTGCTGCTTTCCAAAACACAAAAAGACCAAAAATATTTTCGTTATTTATCTTTGCTTGCTTCTTTATCTTTTTAGCCTTCATTTGCTTCTTCTTTTTAGCTTTGTCTTAATTATTTGAAAAACCCAAAAAGATTTCGATTTGCTTGATCTTCCTTTTGGTTCTTGCTTTAAAAATCGAAAACACCAAAAATATTTGTTCTTCTTCTTTGGTTTTGTGAAGTTCGTTGAAGGGTTCAGCAGCCCTCAGTGGAGTATGGTTTCATGTTATTATTCAATCCACACAAGTGAAGGGCAATAATGAAGATTAATGACAACTTGAGTTGTGGTAAGAGGCTGGTAATGAACTCTATTTGTTTTTATTTTTGTACATATACTGATCATTGTGGGCATGCTTAATCTATTCATGTAAGGTATATGTTATTTATGGATGCTTAGTAGTTCTTGCTTTCTTATGATTAGCTCCAGCTTGCTAATGGTTTGTAGCATGTCATATGAATGTTTGCTTGCATTGTTCTATTCATAACTTGGTATGATATTGTGGTATCCTCCTCTGAATGTTTCAGTTGAATCGACTTGGCACATGCTCGCACATGCATATGACTGAAACAATAATCAGTTAAGCCTCGATGAATTATTTTGCCTTAGGGTTCTTAAATCACTTTCATGCCATAATTAGTCATGTTTTGTTGCAAGCATGACTATAATAGTTATTACTCTCTTGTTTGTCACTCCCTTTCTATTGATGGCCTTCACTTGCACTAAGTATGAGTTCTACTCATGTTTCCAACTCCCCAAAACCAATATTGCCAAAAGTGTCCATCATACCTACCTATTAGCATCATTTGCTATTCCGTGCATATTCAGTATGCATTGTTTTCTTTCGAATAAAATGTTTACTTGTTATGAGAAAGTTAGTTAGTTAGTAAAGCTCTCACGAACTTGATGGCACACTTTATTTCTTGCACTTAATAAACTTGAACTATTGTGACTGTCCATGAAAGTTATATGCTTGCAAATTATAGGCTAGGAGTTAGTAGAACCGTGCTGTCACGGAGAACACTTTCAACACCTGCAAATATATACCCAGTTGATATCATGCTCTTTTGTTTACGGATGCCGTCGGTGTTAAATAAAATGGGAGCTTGTAAGTCCATGGAGTTATGTATGTGTGTTAGAGAAACGCCTGGGCCGCTAGCCTAAGCCATGCCTAATCATGGTGGAAACTTGCAGTATCACCATAGTGAGCAAATCTATGAAGCATTCTTCTTATAAAAAAAAGAGATAGAGATTGAGAAAAAAAAGAAAAAAAGAGATGAGAAAAGAGGAAAGAGAGAAAAAAGCACCATTTTCCCATGGTAAATAAGAAGATTGATGAGATGTTCATTGTCTGCTTGTCTTGTCATTTTGATTATGAGATAGCTCATATATCATAGATAAATCTAAGTCAATTAATTTGGATCAGAGGGAGTATTATATTTTAACAATATCGTAAAATCATCTACAAACTAAAATCAACTAAACAAAATCCATATATATAAAAGAAACATGACTTTTGGCATATTAGGACATATTGAGTGCCCGAAATTTGCCAAAACATAGGCAACTCATGTAAATTCCATGCAAAAAATCCCCACAATTATCACCATTTAGAATTTACGGTAGCTAAATAGAAAATAAGTTAAAAATTACATCAAGACCTGGATGACAACACATGAGCATGTTTATGCAAGTTAAGTTGCATCATTTGCGCTTCAAACAACTAAAACTAAACCTAAAATTACTTAATTGGATCAACTAAACCTAGAATCCAGGGTGAAATCTACCTCGATGGATGAACTAAAACTAAACATACAATTCTTTTTTTATTCCAACAACTAAAACTAAACCTAAAATTACTTTTTTGCGAAATTCCACCAATTTATTAATAATCATCCATAACAAAATAAAGAGTTTCAAAAGTAATAAACTCTAAAACTTATCAGAGTTGTGGCTTACCGCGGGGCGACGACAAGGAGACGAGGCGGACACATGAGGCTTCACCGACAATCGGGACAGCAGGCTTGAGGTCAGGTACGGCCGTGCAAGGTCATGGATGGAACAACGCGAGGTCGGGAACAATATGCGTGGGCCAGGGACGACGATGCGGTGTGTCTCGATTGCGATCTGCCTGTTCATCTCGGCTAGATGAAAACCTACCCAGCTTACAGGCAGTGGCGGACCTAGGATTTTACCAATGGGTATGCCATTCTAAAAAATTATGGCTATTTTGATAATATATATACCTACTTAATACATAATTATAAATTTTCCATTGTAATATGGTATTGAAGCAACAAATAATAATATGCAAGTGAAATATAAAGTTCGCATAAATTACCATACAATGGTTCAAACCCTATACTAATAGTGAAGTATATGCATAAAAGAAAAGAAACTATCCTCCCATGTGATATATGTGATTTCTAGAATTAAAAATAAAACAGCTATCTAGATAATTAGATACGTATATCTAATTGTTTATGTATTTTAAACTTCCAATTCCAGAGTTAATTCATGTCTAGTTTAGTTATCGTGTTAACCTTTTTCATTGTCAGTTATATTCCATGTCCATGTACTATTTTAGAATTATTTTCGAGCCAGGTCTTCATGAAGATGGTGTTCATCATATAACGAATTTGACGCAGAAGAATTTTTTGCACAATTATTTAGTGTACCACAATAACAAGCAATTCCTCATGGATGTTTATCTACTCCAAATGAACTTGGATTTGTCTAGATTAAGATGTAGAACTTGGATTTGTCTAGATTAAGATGTAGATCCATTAATTTGGATTGGAGGGAGTATAAACTTTTATTCTCTCGAGAACCAATCCGTGGTTGGATGGTTAGGAGGGCAGTGGTACCCCAGCTCACCGGAGTTTAAACCTCAGATTTAACAGTTTGGTGGTATTTGATAGTACCTATATGTAGCACGTACAGCTCAACCCTACCCTATGGATCTGCCACTACAAGTAAGTAGTTACTATTAGCATTGGCCTTAACCTGCACGCTTGGCGTCAAGACACGTACATAGGCTCAACTTACCGATGGCGTGCATCTTTTGGTCTAACCCTACCAGTAAATTTTACTACTCCCTTCAACTCAAAATAGATATTGCAGATTTGTTAAGAATTAGATGAATCTATATGCTAAATGCTAAATAGTGTCTATATTAATCAAAATTTTAACAATTTGCGGCATCTGTTTTGAGATGGAGGGAGTACTACTATTCCTGTTATTCGCACACCACAACTATTACTGGTAGCCTGTACCTTTTGATCGGACACCGTCAGTAATTTTTACTACTCCCTCATCTAAAAATAACTGACTTGAGTTTGTCCATATTCGAATGTATATCGATATACATTTAAATCTAAATAAATCAAAGCCAGTTATTCTTAGACAGAAGTAGTACTCCCTCCGTCCCAAAAGTGACGTGAATTTATCTAGATTCGCATGTATCTAGACGCATTTTAATATATAGATACACCATAATCTAGACAAACTCATGTCACCTTTTTAGAAACGGAGGGAGTAGTAAAAATTAGACATGGCGAGCACCTTTTGTTAGGTACTAATGTATAGTGTTTTCCACTATTCACACACCAATATTATTATCAGTGGCGTGGTAACCCAACCAATCCTTTTGAAAAAAAAACTAATCATAATACGCCTTATGGGCACCTAACTAATGGTCATACGCCTGTAGCCATTGTACTACAAGTGGGTGCACAAAACTATTTGTCAAGGAACTGAAATATAAGACTAGTCACAATAAGAAGTATCATATAGTACTATCATATGATACCCTCTACAATACATAGTACTACCTTTGTTCGGGGTTATAGGTTCGAAGAAGTTTTTTTATATTGTTTGAAATTATAAGAGATATCTCATTTATTAGTCTCTCGTTTGTTTTTTTCTCTCACTTCTCTCTTGCATGTAAAATATTAGTGCATGTGTAGATTAATGAGAGAGAGTTATAAAGTGTCTTGGTTTTTGCAACTTGGCCCTTAAAACTAGTATCATTAGTAGTATCATAGCCTTAGTATATATGTATTGTTTTGTAATCTCAATGCAAAATTGTGTAAAAGGTTTATTTGGGATTAATTTTTTTAGTTCTACGTGCTATGATACTGTACCTACCAATAATACCAACACAACCTTTTTCATTTAATTAGCATGCCACATTAAAATTTTGCCAATACTACTCCCTCCGGGTGAAGGCGCAAAGACATTAACTAGCAATTTAATTAGACGTTTTGCCCGCTTTCTCATCTCCTTCTGTTTCCACTCCGCAGTGTGAATGGGTAGTTGAATAATCTGCATGCAAGCGTGGACACAAACCCCACCAATTGGGCGCTGGTTGTTTAATGGGCAAACATAATTTAAGCCAATCACCATATACCTTGGTCCTAGAGAATCATCATGCGTGTCCTCTAAACCGACCCGGAGGGAGTACCTACGATACCCCAATTAAGGCTAGTCTAAGTGAACGAAATACTAAGGATAGTATATTATCGAGCTCGACCTGACACTCAACCGCCTGTCAACGAGGCAACCAACTCCACCCTATTCCCTATTGAGCTAACACCACTCTCCGTAATACGGCCCAGGCTCCGACCTTATCCTACTAGAACATGAGGGCAACATCATCGGATTCAAAGATTCAAGCTTGAAAATCAACAATAGGAGAGAATAACAGCCTACTCATCATGGATTGAGCTAGAGAGACAGCTGCAACCCAACGGCAAAAAGGCATTTAGTGGTAGAATCACCGTCCTACCAGCCTTTGCCTGTTAGGAACATAGGTAGGCAGTGCAGAAATTATTCAGAAATTTACAAAACCCAGAAAAGGTAATTTTACGTTCTGCCCTTCTAGCAGGATCTGCAAGATACGTTTTGCCCTTTCTAAGAGATATGATAGATAATGAAATATTGATCTCACCTCACAGCTGCACTCACTTATGCAATAGGGTGGAATGGATCATGACTCTCTTTTTTTTTTCAAGGATGCCTGTGGCACTTGAGCAGAGAAGATAGTTACATTATGTACTAAGCTACTTGTCACATGTATCTACACACTTCAGGCAAAACGAAGCTACGAGTATCACCATTCCAGAACAAAATACTTTGCAAACTACATGAACTCTTCACTTATGGTGGTCTACCTGATTTGCATCCTACAAAAACATTCTGCCATAATCCCAGAGAATGGACTCCTAACTTAGATAACACAATTACAGGACTGAATAAGTTCAAGCGAACGAGTGGAAAATTACAGGCATGCACCACAGCTGCAAGGAAACTCAAGGATCTCAAGATTTACCAGGCTAGGGAAAAGCTCCTAAACGTACAGAATATGACATTCCGGTCAAATATGGCAACTTCTGATATATTAACACCCAGGATACAGGACAAAAGGAACAGTAGCTGTACAATTTTGTACAACCTTGCGTACAAAGATGACTCGGTTGGCAGCAGCTAAGGAACAAACATAAGTTCTGAAGAATTTGTATAAACATGAAGTCAGAATCAGATCGTTGAGCAAACAACCCATTTCCAACCAGTACCCGTAAATGGTGTTTATTGTTGTGTTTCTCTTCATGTCCAAGAAGAAACAGACCAAGAACAGAGAAAGAACAGGGTCTTCAGCTAGTTGGTACAAAAACCAGATAAAAGGAAAAACAAATCAACAGAAACAAAAAAACAGTGAATTGTAAAATTGTCAGATATGATATCAAGACCTCAGTATTGTGGATGTGACAGCATGGCTCGGTAAGCCAATCAGTCCCGAAAGATGGTTGTTTTTCATATAGGTTATCATCACAGATCTTGTTCACTCCAAAAGATGCTACACAATCGCCTGACTGAAGGAAAATAGGTAATGAAAGGTAATATTTTAAGAAACACTCAATACATGTTAAATTTGGCCTCAGAATTGCAGAATGGCAGCATAGCCGCATTGCGACTGATCAGTCCCGAAAGATGGTATGATATACTGTTTTTCATCACTGACAATAATGAACAAAGAATACTGAATCAGAACTTTCATCCATGCAGAAACACAAACCTTACTTTGGCAGAAAACAAGAGGGACTGGAGATCAGAATTGCAGAATGACAGCATGGCCACATAGTGACCAATCAGTCCCGAAAGATGGTATGATAGTAGGTTTTTCATCATCAGACAAAATGAACAATTAGGGGTATGCAAAGCTATGGTAACAAATAAGTCAATGAAAATGAAAAAGCAGTAAGCACAAATATGCCCTCAGACATCCAAGGAAGGATCTAACAGCATTAGCTCTCAAGCCTGGCTGGGCGAAAGCTCTTAGGCGGCAACTGCGAATGTTTTGAGAAACAAGCCTAAAATGTATCATCACTGGACATATATATAACCACCAACTGAACTAGGGACCAAATGAAAAAAAAGCAACATAGGTATACATAGCATTGCATCAGACATCCAAGGAAGGATCTAGCAGCATTAGCTCTCAAGCCTGGCTGGGCGAAAGCTCTTAGGCGGAAACTGCGAATGTTTTGAGAAACAAGCCTTGATTTCATCATCATTTGCAATGTAAGAGGAGATTGAAAATCCTATAGTATGTCAAATTTATTTAAACCAGAAAATATTAACTGGAAAAATAATAAGGCTCAGACATCCAAGGAAGGAATTAGCAGCATTAACTCTCTAGCCTGGCAAGGCGAAAGCTCTTAGGTGGCAACTGCGAATGTTTTGAGAAACAAGCCTTAGATTTATCATCATAGCAAAACTTCACCAATTAGCAAATCAACTACAACTAAACTAGGTTGGGAAGAAGATATCTTATCACAATAATCGGCTCTGTGGACCAATTAAAATGAAGTCCAAGGTTCCTATCGATTTGTGAAAGCTGATTCTTGGCCCAATCATAGATCCTATGGCAATGCTTGTAGCTACCAGAGAAGGACTATCAGGCCAAACTTAAATGCATACAGCTAGTATAGGATACTAATAAATACCAGAACAAGCAGTCACAAAGAATATACATAAAAATATCCCAGCTGATAGAACAAGATCTAATGTAGGATATACTCTACAATTACATATGGCAGTGGCAGGAATGAACCTCAGAAAGCCGCATAAATTTTCGTCATTCAAGAATCTGACGGTAATCCCAACATGTAGCTAATCATCATAGGCGCAAACAGTTAGATGATTGAGGAAGAAATCAATAGATAGCACAACGAGAAAATTATTCAGATAAGCAAATATAAGCAATAACAAGCGTTTAGTAGTATCATCAGAAAATAAATAACTTCTCATTCACAGGATAACAGCACTGTGTCAGAAGGTGTCCTAAGATTGTTTCAAGGTTTCATCACCTGATACTAGCAAAAATACATTTAAAAAAAGTGAACTAAGTTCAAAGTTCAGATGCAATGACTATTGAAAATACTGATGTTTTACTTATCCAAACAGATATAAAACGTTTAAAATGAAGAAAAGGAAAAGGATCAATAAGACAGATAGTAGGGAGGATCAATAGTTACTCAGTGATGGCAACAAGTTATTAGGTTCGATTCTGCCAGCAATGTCCTCAATGTTTTCAGAAGAGGGAGCTTCTTTGTCCTCATCACAACAGCCTCCGTAACAAAATATGCAAAACCAGAAACAGACTTAAACAAAAAGAAGGGAACCAAACGAAAAAAATTGAGTGATGGCTCGGTTCAGCGGGATAATCGGCATACAGATCAACCTCAGAAGAGAAGACCTGTGATTTGGTCTGTTGAGCTTGAATATTAAGAAATCGTCACAGCCATCGCCAGAAAAACCAGTCGGAATGTAAAGTTTCAAATCACTAAAAACTATAAGCAACACGAGAAAATCATCTGGGTTATAAGAGCTGCTATGGTTTATTGTTCAGTTCTATGAGCTATCTTGCTAAATCACAGAAATAATTGTCCGATGGCCACAAGGATGAGATTCCATTACCAAGATCACAATCATACAGATCTCTAATTAGGTCTTAAATTAAGATGCGTCATAAGTACTGGAAAACATGCATATTGACTAGGGAACAAAAAAAAAGGCGGGCGGGGCCTTAGATCTACTTCTCCGAGGAGTTGGGGCCGCGCTTCTTGCCGAAGCCGACGACGGCGGTGACAAAGCGGCGGTTGTACTGGATGCGCTTGTGGGCGCGGCCGCGCGGCTGCTTCTTCTTGTCCTGCTTCGCCACCTTGGGCGTCTGGCCCCTCACCTTCCCGGCGCGAGCCAACGATCCGTGAACCTTACCTGAAACATCGCCACAGCGGCGCGTCAGAACAGAGATGCTACAGCGGGTACAGACTGGGGAGAGGAGGAGGGATGTCAGCACTCGAACGGGTGGCACGGTTGGGAACGGTCCGGTGGAGGCTACACGAAATTTAGTCCCACCTCGCCTACGGAAGGAGGCCACACCCACCTTATAAGGGAGAGATTCCTTCCTCCTTTCAGTCTGGGCTTTTGGGATGGAGTGAGCTCTCTTCTTATAGTTGGGCCATGAGCGCATGAACGTCCAGAACGTAGGCTGAGTGCTGGGCTGGGCCAAGTGGACGCTGGCATCTGGTATCAGAGCCAGCGTGCGCACCGCTATTAGGTGTGTGACGATCTGCACCGCTCCTGTTTAGGAGGATGGGATGTCAGCACTCGAACGGGTGACACGGTTGGGGACGGTCCGGTGGAGGCTACACGAAATTTAGTCCCATCTCGCCTACGGAAGGAGGCCACACCCACCTTATAAGGAAGAGATTCCTTCCTCCTTTCAGTCCGGGCTTTTGGGATGGAGTGAGCTCTCTTCTTATAGTTGGGCCGTGAGCGCATGAACGTCCAGAACGTAGGCTGAGTGCTGGGCTGGGCCAAGTGGACGCTGACAAGGGAAGAGATGGTTACCCATGGCGGCGGCGGCGGCGGCGTGGAGCTGTGGCGCTCGTACGATGCGGCGACGAGGGGGCGGAGAGCTCTCGTGCGGCGGCGGCGGCTGCTTCTGCTGATGGGTGATGGATCTCTCTCTAGACTTGTCGGAGCTTTTATAGAGGCTAGGATTTCCTTCTTTTGGGCCGTGGGCTTAGAGCCCAGGGGAATGTTTTAATATTAGGCTTAGAGTCCATGGCCCATAGAGACGTGTAGCGTCGCGTGGCGTGGGAACTGGAATCCTCCTGACCCCGAAAAAACCCTTGCAGAAGCTCGGCGGCGGCGGAGCACGAGAACACACACTGAGCTCAGCGGCGGCGACGCGTAATCCGAGAAGAGCGGAGGCGAGATGCCGCGGCCGGAGTTGCAGGCGCCGCCGGAGATATTCTACAACGAGTCGGAGGCGCGCAAGTACACGACCTCCTCCCGTATCATCGAAATCCAGGCAAGCAAGTGAACGACTCTCATCGTGTCTGTCGCCGTGTGTGTGCGACCTCAGCCGGTTCGCGTTGAAGCTGACCTGAATTTCCATCTCCCCAGGCGAGGATTTCCGAGAGGGCGCTGGAGCTGCTCGCCCTCCCCAACGATGGCGTCCCCAGGATGCTTCTCGACATCGGTCAGCTACTTCCTACTATGCACACCTACAAATCCCTTTCAGCGTCCGTTGTGAATACTCCATGGCACCTATCATGATCATAGTTTACATTGCTCGATTCTATGCTGCTTTGGCTAAATTTATTTGTCCATTGGAGAGTTTTTGTGGACGAATTTTGGTCTGTGACGATGTGAATGGCAGGGTGCGGGTCTGGACTTAGCGGCGAGACATTGACTGAGCATGGACACCACTGGATTGGCTGTGATATTTCAGAGTCCATGCTTGGTGAGGAACTTCACTCAACCTTGTTTCTTGCTCTTATGAGCATGTTGATGTATTGCTTAAGTTTCTGCTTGGGAGCTTCAATTTCTTTTCCCCTTGCAGATGTTGCTCTAGAGCGGGAAACAGACGGTGACCTCCTACTTGCAGACATGGGCGAGGTAAAATATGCATTGCATCATTGGATTGGTCAACAATTTTTAGTTCCAGTATGTTTATGTCAAAGCTCGTAAACTCAGGTGGGAATCTTATGTAATTCTTATTCTTACAAATTTAGTTGTATGTGTTAAGTGTTAGAAGGCATTCTCTTTTAGGTAATGGGCAGCACCCTTTTGTTCATTCATGTACTTGTTCTTTAATCTTTACAGATAATGGTCCTGATTAGTGATTACATCAGGGGACTCGTTAAACCAGCAGTATGTTAGGTATCCTTAGTAATGGTAATAATGCATCTGACTTGTGTTGACATGATCTCAAAATCAAACCTGATTGACACCACAAAAGTAAATGGGCCTTCAAACCTGTGTGTAGGGGCAATTTAGGAGAATAAATCGAAAGAACCTGAACATTGCAGTACTGCCTTTTCTCCATAATAATCATATGGTTACCACTTACCAAGTGTTACTGCGCATACTGAACCGAAATTTTATGGGAATTAAGAGTTTACCATGATTCTCCTGTATGTGCTTGATACAACTACATTGGGGTCTTTACCTTTGTGTAACCACCAGTTGTGCTACTTTGAGCTACTATGTTTATAATAACTCATCTTCCAGGGTCTAGGCCTGCGCCCAGGAGTTATTGATGGTGCGATTAGTATTTCAGCAGTTCAGGTGATCCTTAAAAGTTTTTGTTCTGTTTCTGCAACCAATTGTCGTGTTATTTCATTTCTAATTGGTTCACAACTGCTCTTTCTTGATTTTGTCTGCAGTGGTTATGCAATGCTGACAAGTCTTCTCACGAACCAAGATTGCGGTTAAAGTATGTGAAGTTATTTGTACCATATCTCTTGGGTTATCTGCAACCAGTTCTTAACCTTGATGCTTGCATAATTTCCAGGGCTTTCTTTGGATCACTATATAGATGCTTAGCAAGGGGAGCAAGAGCCGTTCTGCAATTTTATGCTGATAATGTGAAGCAAACCGAAATGCTCGTGTCTTTTGCCATGAATGCTGGATTTGCTGGCGGAGTGGTTGTTGACTGGCCTCATAGGTAAGAATTTTGTTGCCTCAGAGCCATGGTGTATGAACAGTTTTATGAATTTCATGTCTGCTGTTGACCTATGCTGATGCCTTTCTTCTGACAGTTCGAAAGCAAAGAAATCCTACCTTGTTCTCACTTGTGGTTCACCTTCTGTTCATACGTCTCTTCCAAAGGCGAAAGGTCAAAATGGTGAGATGTGCAGCAGTGATGATGACGACGATGAGAGCAATGATGACCAAACAGTAAGCTCGCTCTTAACAAGACAATTTTCCAGTTTATATTTTGAACTTATTTACTGCTCTTAATCCTTGCCTGCTGCTTTATTCACCATGATGTTTTACTAGTCATAAGCTTCTTTACAAGGAAGGTTTTAAATAGCCTAAAATCTAACCTAAGGCATGTTGTATCGCTGTCCTAGCTACGACCGCTGTCAAGTTTCTTTTTTTCATGATGAAGTTTTATCAAGTTCAACTCTATACTGGAACAAGAGAAAAGGAACAAAACGGAGACCCTGTTGTCATACCATTTGTTGATGTTATTGAGGGTGATGATAATGATCGGCTTTGCAAAACTGCAAGAGACGAACCGATCTAGGCCCAAGGAGAACCTGAGCATCACGGATCCGCACATGGTAGAAGCAAGAGAAGGAGGGTTACCAGGAGTAAGCAACCCAAAAGGACCAAGCTCATTCCAGATGAAGAGGAAGAAGTGATTTCATCTTCCTCGTCAGATGAGGACATGCAATTACCTAGTGATTATTGAGAGCCCGATAACTCTAATCTCTACCTACTGCAGAAGAATAAGTGCCAGTTTTCAAGTCATCGTTATTAGCTAGTTACTTGTTAAGACTTGAGATTTAAGTATTTCATGCCCTTTCACTCTTTGGACATGTTCTTTATGCTACTATGGCTGACTTGGTGGCTCGAGATCTGAAAATGGTTCTTTAGACATGTATTAGACTATTAGTACTTCTAAATTATTAGGGTCTTCTAATGTTTCTTTATTGTGATTTTTTGTTAGGCATGTATTTACTATTTTTATTTATTTTATTTGAAAACTCTTAGCACAAATAGCTTCAGCGATAGCTGACATAGCTATAGCTCGGACCTTGCCGGGAAGCCGAAAGAAACAAGATTTAAAACCTTGTTTACCAGTATCATAATGTATGCCCTCTTATTCAAGTCAGATTCATGTAATCCACTTGATGTACACAAATCCGCTGAGCAAGAAATTGTTAGATGACAAAATAGTCCGTTACTCTCTTATGGTCATGAAATATTGTGGTGCAAACTTCTAGCTTCTTCATTTCTACCCAATAATTCCTATATGTTCAATTACTCAATTGAAACTGATGCTATCTTGGACGCTGTGAAGCTAACTGGCAGTGCTTGATCAAGAATCACTTAGATCATCCTTTTGTTCTGTTCCCTAATTTGTAGGCCTTGGTCATATGATTGTGCTACCATGCTATGAAGCCTTGGTGTGCTACTGACTACATGAAAAATGTATTTTCTCCAATGCAGGTTGGCACATATGGACGAGACCGGCGGTCGAACAAGAGGCGTAAGGTGAACAAGAGCAACGGTAGGGGCAAGGATTGGCTTCTGAGGAAAAAGGAGCAGATGAGAAAGAGAGGACGTGAAGTGCCTGCTGACACGAAATACACGGGGCGGAAGCGCAAGACCCGCTTCTAATTCGGTAGCGGGTGGAGTGCCTATGCACCCTTTGATTGCTGTTTGCCGGTCTTCTAGTTGTACCTCGTCATAAGCCTTTGTATAACGTAGGGTGATGTTCTCAAGTTGTGGCAATTTTGACAATGCTATCATGTTTGTTGTACCTTTTAAGGATAATTGCTTGTTTCATGTTTGCATGGATTTGTGCTGAGTTTGCTCAATCTGTATTCAGACTCAGGCAGTATTCAGTTCATCGTGGTGCTGGGGGAGAAACAAGAGGTTACGATAGCATGCAAGCTTAGATTTACAAATATTTATCACTGTTCAGGGTCCATGGAGTAGCACAAGTGATAGAAGTAGACAAAAAAATGAAAACTTCTTGGTGAACCTGACATTGTGCTTGATTACAAAAAAAACTGAAAAAAAATTATGCATTGCGTGATTTGGTCAGTGAGAGGCAGATCATCATCTTGTTTTCTCAGGGTTTGTTGGTTGGTTCCTGGTCTGTGTCCCCCTTTGTATATAACCTGACATTGTGCTTGATTACAAAAAAAAACTGAAAAAAATTATACGTTGTGTGATTTGGTCAGCGAGAGGCAGATGCTCGTCTTGCTATCTCAGGTTTTTTTTTTTTTTGAACTAGGAGAGGCGCCGAAGGCGCCAATTTCATTTCAACTCATATGCAAGTTACATCATGTAGTACAAAGCCCTGTAAGTTTACGTTCTGAATCCCTAGAGCTACAGGGCATGGACCATTTAAGTGAGCTGAAGAGATGCAACTGAAGATAGGCCCAGAAGAAAAGTTTATGATAGCCTGTTGAGAGCCAATTTCATTTCAACTCATATGCAAGTTACATCATGTAGTACAAAGCCCTGTAAGTTTACGTTCTGAATCCCTAGAGCTACAGGGCATGGACCATTTAAGTGAGCTGAAGAGATGCAACTGAAGATAGGCCCAGAAGAAAAGTTTATGATAGCCTGTTGAGAGCCAATTTCATTTCAACTCATATGCAAGTTACATCATGTAGTACAAAGCCCTGTAAGTTTACGTTCTGAATCCCTAGAGCTACAGGGCATGGACCATTTAAGTGAGCTGAAGAGATGCAACTGAAGATAGGCCCAGAAGAAAAGTTTATGATAGCCTGTTGAGAGCCAATTTCATTTCAACTCATATGCAAGTTACATCATGTAGTACAAAGCCCTGTAAGTTTACGTTCTGAATCCCTAGAGCTACAGGGCATGGACCATTTAAGTGAGCTGAAGAGATGCAACTGAAGATAGGCCCAGAAGAAAAGTTTATGATAGCCTGTTGAGAGCCAATTTCATTTCAACTCATATGCAAGTTACATCATGTAGTACAAAGCCCTGTAAGTTTACGTTCTGAATCCCTAGAGCTACAGGGCATGGACCATTTAAGTGAGCTGAAGAGATGCAACTGAAGATAGGCCCAGAAGAAAAGTTTATGATAGCCTGTTGAGAGCAGTTATGTGCTACCCCGTTCAAATCTCTTTTGACATGATAGATCATCGGGTGAAGTGCCTGGGTATCCTGTTTAAATTCGGAGATAAGGCTTTGAATCTCCCACAGTACCTGCGGTTCAATTAGAAAAGTTGGTTGGTCAAGCTGGAGGGCAGCAACAATTTTCCCCGCAAGAATCAAAGTCGAAGCTTCTGCCTGTAGAGAAGAAGGCAACATAGTTGTGGAAGCTTGAATGAGGACTTTCGTCGTGTGTTGGCCCTCCTGAAAGTCACAGAAAACTCCAATTCCTGTTGTTGCATTTCTAGCCACTCTCGTCGCTTTTCTTCCCTTCCACACTGCATCCGAGTAAATCTTGGGCCCCATAATTATTAGGTCTGTGTGTAGAGTACTTCCAGATTCCAGAGGAGCACCAGCAGTTGTTTGAAGCCTGTAGTGCGCGAGAGAAGGTGCCTGCAAAGAAGGAGAAAGAGACCGATCTTCTTGGGCGTTTTCCAAGTCCCGCAAGGAATAAGAATTGAGGGCATCAACCATTTCAAGATTTTGCATTATTGCCTTGGCCATCTGTTGGATTTGGTGAGGTGCTCCGGGTTTCCCGCCAAATCGATTGTCGTTCCTCGATTTCCAAATACACCACATAAAAGTTAAGACATTTGGCAGGGTTGCATGATGATGGTTCATGTTTAAAAGGTTCAGAATTATTTGCGTAAGAGAATTGCAATTAGCTACAATAAATTCTGAACGAATAAACCAGGGACTGTTGAACCAAGCAATTCTAGCGAAATTACAAGTATAGAAAAGGTGGATATCATTTTCTTCCATTCCACATCTAGTAGGGGTGGCGGATCCGGACCAGATCTGGGTCTGTTGGACCTAGATTGGCCATGGAATCTACTCAGCTGCTATTGCCCGTCGATGATGTGGATGGATCCCTAGGCTACTTTCGCATGACTGAGGTGTCCTGGGCAGCAGCTCCGGGCATGGTGGCGGCAGTCGTCTTCTTCGCCGGAGATGGTCGGCCAGTTTGTGGCTGGGTGTGGTGCATACCACATCTCAGCCCCGGAAGCGAGTTGGGGCGGCGTAGTTGCCAGTGAAAACCGGGCTGCGACTCCGGTCAAGGCGGGCGATGGCGGCGCTCTCGCGTCATATCTTGTTGAGGGCATTGTCCTACAACTATCGTCTACCCACTCATGCCGCTCCGGGGGAAACCTAAGATCTTCGGATCGGACAATGGCGGCGCTGCGGTGTCACGATCCCTCTTGGGGGCATCGTTTGTGGAGCGGCGCCGGATGGCAGAGGTGGGAGGTGGAGCAGCTTCATCTTGCACGGAGTCTTCAGTGGAGATGTCAAGTCATGCCTAGCCGCCAGGTGCTACGCTATGCCATGCCTGGTTCAGTAGGTGCTACGCACAACGGATCTTCCGGGGGTTTCTAGCTGCGTCCCTTGACGGGACTCAGTGGCATGGTGACGAGGGGTCTCGGCGGCGACCGCGCGTGTATCTGATGGACACGTGCAGGGTGGTGGCGCTGTTTGGCGTCTTGGTGGCGTTGGCGGCAGGCCTGATAAGGGAATTATTTTGATCCCTCTGAAGACGGGTTGGCGGAAGATGGTGGCAGCAGAAGATTGAGCGTGCACGATGGTGTGCGTTTTGGATCAGCTGGACCGGTTTGTGCTCCTAACCCGCCGTGGGCCGGCTTTGGGACCTCTGGTATGTTGATGATGTGCGTTGGTGTGCGGTAAGAGTGTTCTGACATGGCCACCCCCTTCATCAAGTTGGTTTAGAGAGGTGGTTTCAATTGATCTTTGTATTCTCTTTGTAAGGTTTCGTTGAATAATAAATAAAGCTGGTTGTGTGCATCTTTTTGATGCAGAGGCCAGGGGTAACACCTCCATTTCAAAAAATATCTAGAACAAAGTTTACTGATATGATTAGAGTACTTACCTGCTCGAGCTCCTGTCAGTATTGCTTTCCTAATAAATCTCCATCCAAATGTCTGAACTCTCAGTGGCACTTGCTTATTCTTCCAAATTTGGTTCAGGAGGTGAACCGTAGCTGGATGCACCTGTCTTGGCGTCGGCTCGCCTAGATCCTGCAAATTTTGGAGGCGAGCACGGTACGCACTTTTGGTGCTACATACCTGATGGAGTTAGCTTCCAACATAGAATATCTTTGTCCTACGAGTGGATTATGATTGTGTTCTTGATGGTACTTGTCATTGGTTGCTGGAAAAGACCGTCAATAAGCTGATCATTCCAAACTTGCTGACCTGGAAGCCATATGTCTTTCACTTGAGCTGGATAGGTGTAGCCATCATGTTGAATAATGAGTGAATCATAGATATGGAACCAATCTTGGCACCAAGGTGTGCTCCAAAAAGAGATCCGACCTTGAGTGATCTGGTAGAAGGAGTGGGTTTTGAGAATAGGAAGCACTTTGATGATGGAAGCCCAAAAGACAGATTTAGGGACATTGGGATTTGGGCGCCAAATGGACGAGTCTGGAAAGTACTTGGATTTTAAGATAGCATGGAGGAGATCATTTGGCTGTTCAGCTATTCTCCAAGCTGCCATAAGAATCAGAGCTTGGTTCGTCGCTTGGATGTTTCGAATGCCTAGTCCTCCTTCTCTTTTTGGTATGCAGATGTCTTTCCAAGCTCTTAGACAAAGAGATTTTGAATTTATTTCTTCTCGAACTCCAGTCCACCAGAAGTTCCAGATGATGGCAGTGAGCTTGGCAATGAACTTTTTGGTGAAAAGGATATTTGACATGTAGTAGACAGGAATAGAGGCAAAAACAGATTGTATAAGCTCGAGTCTTGCGGCATGAGAGAGTTTATCAGCTTTATAGGTGCTGAGCTTGGATTTAAATTTGTCAAAAACGAAGTTGTAGGCTGATGTTCTGTCTTTGCTAGGAAGGATAAGAGGGTGTCCTAGATGGATAAAATTGTTGTCAATATCTGGCACTTGAAATATTTGTTTGATGGCGTGGCTAATGGTAGGAGAAACATGCTTGCTGAAAGTTATTCCAGATTTGCTCCAATTTGGAGTCTGACCTGAATGTAAGAAGAATTATTGCAAAATATCCTTCATCCGAGAAGCTTCCTGTAATGTAGCTTGCCCACAGATTAACAAATCATCTGCAAATAACATAGAATGGATCGGAGGGCAATTCGGCCCTAAAGTTATACCTGCAAGACCGTTAATTGCCATAGCTTCTTGAAGAGCGACAGATAATTCATTAATTGCGAGAACAAATAAATAAGGGGACAAGGGACATCCTTGTCTAATACCTCTCTCACCACGAAATCTCGCAAAAGGTTGTCCATTAATAATGACCGAAAAGGTTGGTGATGATACACATGAGTGGATCAAACTTATGAAATGACTGTGCAGACCTATACGAGAAAGAGCCGCGACAATGAAATTCCATTCGAGCCTATCAAATGCTTTAGCAAGATCTATCTTTAGCAAGAAAACCTTATTCTTCCAGGAGCTAAGGGCAAAAGAGTGAGTGATTTCCTAGGCTATAATGATGTTGTTGCTTATACGTCTACCTTCAATAAAAGCTTGTTGAGAAGGATGAATATAGTCCAGCAAGTGGGGTTTCAGTCTATTTGCAATGCTTTCTGCAATAATTTTATAAATGACATTGCAAAGACTAATAGGCCTATAGTTCGCAGGAACTAAAGGAACAAGCTTCTTAAGGATTAAGGCAATATGAGTGTTATTGATATGTCTTGGCATGATACCTGTTTGGAAGGAATTTCTTATCAGCTGCATCATATCTTGTCCAATCCACGCCCAAGTTACAATGTAGAATTCTATGTTGAAACCATCCGGTCCTGGTGACGCATTTCTTTTCATGTCTTCGAGGGTCCCTAATATCTCTTGCTCATCTGGTATGGTGTAGGTGTATTCCTGCGTTTCTTGGAGAGGTTGTGTTCCAATAAAAGGCCTGCCATGGTTAGCATTTGAAGAGGCAAAAATGGATCTAAAATAATTGACAAAGATGATACTAATTCTGTCAGGCATAAACTGTAAAACATCATTTTCATCCATAATAGAAACAATGGTATTTCTTCTCCCTCTTTTGGCAATGGCACGGTGAAAAAGAAGTATTTCTGTCTCCATCTTTCACCCATTGCTTCTTCGCTTGCTGCATGTAAGAGTCTGTTAGCTTAGTCAATGTTTGTTCATACTTTTCAACTAGAGATGCTTCTGGTGTGTGTGGTCTTGGTCGACTAATGGCTGGATCTGAATTTGCTTAATTCGTTCTTCTAGGTTGTTGAGTTATGGCTGAAAAGGTTTTTTATTCTTGCACCAAATCTTGAGTGTGCGTGCAAGATGGTTAGTCCTTGCCGGATTTATTTCTAGTGGAGAGCCACACAGCTTTTGCATGATTATGAAAGTCTTGTTCTTTGAGCCACCAATTTTCAAATTGAAAGGAGCGCTTGATTCTACGACTATGACCTTCAGTTGAGAGTAAAGTAGCAGCATGATCACTTAGCTTATGAATAAGTGGTGAAATGGGTCGTATGGCACATAGAGGGGGTGAATAGGTGATACTTCAAATTTTAATGATTTTTCAATTTTAGGCTTGACACAAGAAGTAAATTCTCTAGATATTCAACTACGTAGAGTTTCCCTATATGCAAACCTAACTACTAGCGAGTAAAGGTGAGTAAGAGTGAGGAACAAGGAAACCATAGAGGAGCACGTGGAGACATAGGATTTGTTTTACCGCAGTTCCTTCCTTGTTAAGGGAAGTACATCTGCGTTGGAGGGGTGGGCGATACTAAGACCACCACGCCACAATTAGCCTCACCCTGTTCTCTGATGGATCTCGCCACCAAAGGCCTGATCCACCTTTCCACTATTGGTACCCTTCGAGGTGGGAACCAATGCCTTTACACAACTAGCGGGGAACAACACCACAACCGAATTGGAGGCTCCCGTAATGACAACAAGCTACCACAAGAACAATTGTTATCAATAACAAAATACTAGATCTAGATATTAACAAGAATAATAGATCGAGAAATCTCCAGGTGAATGGAGAGAAAGTGAAGCGCTTGATTCGTGATGTCGATGAATGAAGTCTTCTCTTTCAATTCGCCCAAATATCGAAGCCTTCGGGTGGTTAAAGTGGGAGATCTTGAATGAGAGCTTTTGCAACAGGCCAAAACTTTTTCGAATGAATCAAGAGATCTGACAGGAGGGGTGATTGGCGCTTTTATACCCCCTGTCCAAACAGAGCCGTTGGAGAAGTCTGGGGCCGGATAATCCGGCCCAAGTGAGGATCGGATTATCCGGCCTGGGGAAAACTCTGCCCCAGACTCGGATTATCCGGGGAATAGTCCGCCCCCAGACAGACGGTCGCATTGAGCCATCCTTGGCAACTTCTCCCGGGGGCGAATTATCTGGCCCAAGGGAAAGGCCGGATTATCTGGCCAGGGGAAAACTCCGCCCCCAGCCACGGATTGTCCAGGAGATAATCCGCCCCCAAATAGAATGTCGCGCCGAGCCACCCTTGGCAACTTCTCCTGGGGGCGAATTATCTGGCCCAAGAGAAGGGCCGAATTATCCGGCCTGGGGAAAAACCACCCCAACCACGGTCCGAGGAATAATCCGCCCCTAGACAGAAGCTCACACCGCGACCCACTCTGGCCAAGAGGGTCAGGCCGGATTATCTGGCCCTTGATAGGGCCGGATTATCCGGCCCCCAACAACATGTTTTCTTACCTGCAACACTTGGCACACATGAGATACTCCATGGTATTGTTATCTAACACGCAAAACACTAGAGATCATGAATATTCTTTTAAGTGGCATGTTATAAACGTTGGAAACAGGATAAGCAGCACACCAATCAGTGTTTACCAAGCATCTGTCCAGTCTTTGATAGGTCGGTTTTGAAGTAAATCTTTTGTTTGTCCAAGTATAAGCCGGACCACTAAAACCCAAATCAAAGAGACCACATTGTTTGACAAGAGAGCGAAAAGCATACATGCGAGAACAATTAATATTAGAGGAATTTTTGTCCAAGTCATACAAAAGCTCATTCATATCCCCTATACATAACATAGGCAAGTTACAATTATCATACACAAAAGAGGCAACCTGATCCCATATCTGATTAGTTTGACGATGGTAGGGGTCCCCATAGATGCAAACAAGGCCAAACTTTTTATTAGCAATACTATGCATAACCGTAGCTAAGATAACATGGAAATTAGCACTATGTACATCAAATTGAAGGTCATCCATCCACATTAGCCACAAACCACCAGAGCGTCCCCGAGAAGGAACCACAATACTAGCGGACATATTAAACCTAGTAGTCAGGTCAGATGGTTTTACCTTAGAAGATTTAATCTTGGAAACGAAGATTATTTGAGCTTTTGTGGAGTGGATCATTCTGGAAAGGTGACACATTTTTGTACTGCCAAGGCCCTTGTCCATGCCTTGACAGTTCCAACCCATGGCTTTCATGGCGCCCGTGGCGCCTTATAGGCTGGCACCGCTGCCTCATGATCCAGGTACATGTTCTTCCCTCAAAAATCGATGTGCACAACCAGTGTATCAGTGATGCCAGTGACTCCAATCTGTGCTTGAGCTTGAGCATCCCTCATCTCTTCAGGAGTAGCATCCATATTTACTATAACATCAGATGAAGACATCTCTTTATTGAAGTCAAGTTCCACCTCCCATCGAATCAACATCGGAATGATGCTCTCCTCTGTCCCCAGATTTTTCTTCACTTTCCATGGCTCCTGTAGATTCGTCGACAGGGATGACATCGAGACAGATGCCTCCCACGACGGCGTCCAGGATACCAGCTGGAACACCGCATACTCCTTCAGCAGGAGCTCCGGCAGGGACATTGGGCTGCACTTAAATCATTGCTAGGCTGGCTCACACATGGATTTAAGCGGGGATGGGGATACCGGCGAAGGATACCCGAAGGGGGAAAATTTTGGGGTAAAACCTAGATGTGGAATTGTGTCACTTGCATGGGTGGAAGTTGTAGGATTTGGGGATTGGATTGAAGATGGGGAAGGGGTGGGAGCTGGACAACGAATGGAGTGGTGTTGAGGTGGAGGATGAAGGGTTCCGTAGCAGAAAACAAAAAAAATCTATCTACTCGAACACTAATACCAGGATCTATACTATGTAGACATAAGTAACGGAGAAGGAATACAGTATTCATACCTTTGTAGAGAGAGGCATGCCTTACGCAGGAAGACGTATATTGATGAAGACGAGTAGCACCCCAAGTGTGGTGCCTCCGAAGTTCGTCACACGTCAGGTGTAGGGGACGTCAACCGGGCTTCGATCCAGCCGAGCAGCGAAAGAAGTAGATGCCGGATCGCCGATCACACGATGGTAGTGCGAAGGTGGAGAACTCAACTACGAGGTCCTCCCCAATATTATGGGGAAGTCCTCAGCAGATGAGAGAGAGAGAATGAGAGGAATGGGTGTCTTCCAAGGGGAAGAGGGGACCCCTTTATATAGTGGGAGGGGGGGCGCACCACCCAGGGGCCAGGCAGGGTGGGACTAATCCCCACACCCGCCGACCATCTTGGGGCAGCCTCCGGCCCTAGGTGGGCCCCACTGGGGCGGCCCACTAGCCCTAGGCGCCTTGCCCACTTGGGCCTCCCTTCGGGTAAGGCCCATTAGCAATATAGTGCCTTCAAAAATAAAATAAAATATATATTTAATATTAATTCTCCAATTAACATTCAAATACACATATTATATTATTCCTTCACTCCGGAACACCTTTCGAACCCCTTCCGATCTCCATCGGATGTTACTGAAACTATTCCGGTTTCTCTCTCTCTATTTCTCATACGATACCTCATCTACCCTAAGCGTCCCTACCCTTAAGCGTGACATCCTTCGGTTCGGAAACACTCCGGACATGATAGAGACCACTCTCATATCAATGATCAATAGAGGGACCTAGATGGCCATGTGACCCCCGTGCATTTCACCAATACAATCGCTCGAACCGTGAGATAGTCGTTCCCCATTCCCTTTGTCATTCGATGCCTAATTCATCCGAGACTTGATCTTTAGTATCTCCATACCTTAGTTCCATCTCGTTACTGATGAACTTGTTTTCTCATTCTCATGTCGTTGCATTCCGTGACCTAGTCACATGCTTGCAAGCTTCATTAATGCAACGTCACCGAGATGGCCACATGTATCTGTCCGTTACATGGACTAGACAAATCCTGGTCTTGATATGTACTCCTCTATGCATTCCTTCAAAAAACCTGAGTGGCACCTTTTTGATCACCCTCTTACGAGATGATTCTTGATAACCATCTAAGCTTCTTCCAGAATGGTGATTTGTATTACCTCACAGTCAAAGGATCAGGTTGCCAGGTTCATTGTGTTTTATCATCAATGGTGAACTTTGTAACTAGATCTTATTAAGATATAACGGTCGGATGTTTGTCTATCATGTTATTCAACTAATAACATGACCTTATTGTCAGTTGGCATAAATGCCCATGATCTTGAAACACAGACCATCCTCATGAACAATGAACTAGTTCACTAGAGGTAACTAGAGACACGGTTTGTTTACATACCACACGTGTATTAATGTTTCGTATTAACACAGTTATAGCATAGTATGAAACGTATTATGAACATACAGGAGATATATCAAATAATACACTTTATTATTTGCCTCTAGGGCATAACTCCTTCAGTCTCCCACTTGCACTAGAGTATACAGAACTAGTTTACAATAGGCAGGAACCTAACACCAATGGAATCTCAGTGTTGTTCGTCCTTGTCATGTTGGAGAGCTTTAGTCAAAGGATCTGCTACATTCAGTTCCGTATCTACTTTGCAAATCTTGACTTCACCTTCGTCAACAATCTGCCGGATGACGTGAAATCTAAGCTTGATGTGTTTGGCTGTGGAATGAGTTCTTGGTTCCCTTGCATTTGCAATAGCTCCCGTGTTATCGCAATAGATCGTCACGGGGTCTTGTGCATTGGGAAAAACTCCTAGTTCGATGACGAAATTCCTTAGCCAAACAGCTTCATTTGCTGCATCAGCTGCAGCAATGTATTCTTACTCCATTGAAGATTGTGCCACCACCGGCTGCTTCTTGCTTTTCCAGCTTACCGCCCCACCATTCACCAAGAAAACAAATCCTGTTTGAGACTTTGAGTCATCATGATCTGAATTCCAGCTCGCATCTACGTAACATGTTACGTTTAGAGCTTCATCATTTCCTCCATAGATCAGGAACATATCCTTTGTTCTTCTTAGATACTTTAGGATATTTTTCATAGCTGTCCAGTGATCTGGTCTTGGATTACTCTAATATCGGCTCGTCAAACTAAGAGCCAATGCCACATCAGGTCGGGTACTAAGCATTGCATACATGATAGATCCTATTGCTGAAGCATAGGGGATGTAAGACATCTTCTCTCTATCATCGTCTGTTACAGGACATTGAGTCATACTCAAGTTGCAATTCTTCATCATAGGTGTAAAACCCCTCTTGGTGTTTTCCATTTTGAACCTCTTCAAAATCTTATCTATGTAAGTACTCTAACTCAATGCTATTAGGTGCCTTGATCTATCTCTATAGATCTTGATTCCCAATATGTATGCAGCTTCACCTAGATCCTTCATGAAAAATTGGTTGCTCAAATACGCTTTCACGCTATTCATAAGATCCACATCGTTTCCCATGAGTAATATGTCATCCACATATACTACTAAGAAAACAACCGAGCTCCCACTCACTTTCTTGTAAACACAGAACTCTTGTTGGTTTTGGACAAATCCAAAACTCTTGATCACTTGATCAGAACGTTGGTTCCAGCTCCAAGATTCTTGCTTCAATCCATAAATGGACCATTGAAGTTTGCATACCTTTCCAGCATCTTTAGGATTGACAAAACCTTCTGGTTGCATCATATACAACTCTTCATCAATGTGACCTTTGAGGAATGCGGTCTTGACATCCATCTGCCAAATTTCATAGTCGAAATGTGCAGCAATTGCTATTAAAATCCTGACAGCTTTAAGCATCACTACGGGAGAGTAAGTATCGTCGTAGTCAACTCCTTGAATTTGTCGAAACCCCTTTGTGACAAGTCGAGCTTTGTGAATGGTTACATTACCATTCGCATCTGTCTTTTTCTTAAAGATCCATTTATTTTCCACGGCCTTGCGACCCTCTGGAAGATCCACCAAGGTCCAAACTTGGTTTTCATGCATGGATCCTATTTCGGATTTCATGGCTTCTAGCCATTTCTCGGAGTCAGCACTATCCATAGCTTCTTTGTAGTTTGCAGGTTCTTCCTGGTCATCTAAGATGACAGACATTACAAGGCTACTGTACCAATCTGGAGTGGCACGAACCCTTGTAGACCTACGAACCTCAGGAGTCTCGATGTCATTGTTTTGATCAGCATCAACAGGCTCTTCCTCCATGTTGGAGAGCGGTTTCGGAACAGCTTCCGTTGCGCTACTCAGAATATGGAGAGAAGGGTCAACAATTTCATCTAACTCAATTTTCCTTCCACTCACCCCCTTTGCAAGAAACTCTTTCTCGAGAAAGGTGTCGGTTTTTGCGACAAGCGTTTTGCCTTCGGCTTGATTGTAGAAGGTATATCCAATAGTTTCCCTTGGATATCCGACAAAGATACATTTTTCCGATTTGGGTTCGAGTTTGTCAGGCTGCAGTTTCTTAACATACGCCTCACATCCCCAAACTTTCAGAAAAGACAACTTTGGCTTCTGCCCATACCATATCTCATATGGGTTGTCTCCACGGATTTGGACGGTGCTTGGTTTAAAATAAAAGCGGTGGTTTCTAACGCATATCCCCAAAAAGACACAAACAAATCCGTTAAAGACATCATGGACCATACACTATCCAATAGGGTTCGGTTACGGCGTTCCGACACACCATTACGCTGTGGTGTTCCGGCTGGCGTAAGCTGTGGGATAATCCCACAGTCCTTCAAGTGCATGTTAAACTCATAACTCAAATACTCGCCTCCTCGATCTGATCGAAGGTGCTTGATTTTCTTGTTAAGTTGATTCTCTACCTCTTTCTGAAATTCCTTGAACTTTTCAAAGGTTTCAGACTTGTGCTTCATCAAGTAGATATATCCATATCCGCTCAAGTCGTCAGTAAAGGTAACAAAGTAACGATAACCATTGCGTGTCGAGACACTCATTGGTCCACATACATCCGTATGTATGATCCCAAGTAGGTCTACAGCTCTCTCTACTATACACTAGAATGGTGTCCTGGTCATCTTGCCCATGAGGCATGGCTCACATGTATCAAGGGATTCGAAATCCAATGATCCAAGAAGCCCTTCTAAATGAAGCTTCTTCATGCGCTTTATGCCAATATGACCAAGACGGCAATGCCATATGTACATGGAATTATTGTCACTGTGCTTACAACGTTTAGCATCAACACTATGGATGTGTGTATCACAATCAAGATTAAGTAAGAATAAACCATCACATACAGGAGCATGAACATAGAAAACATCATTCATATAAATTGAACAACCACTTGTTCCTGATTTAAACGAATAACGGTCTTGCAACAAGCAAGACCCACTCACAATATTCATACTCAGTGCGGGTACATAATAGCATTTATTCAAAACCAATAATAATCCTAATGGTAGACGAAGATGCAGGGTGCCGATGGACATCACTTCGACTCTCGAACCATTGCCGACGCGCATCGTCACCTCTTCCTTCCTCAGGCGCCTCCTACTCTGCAGATCCTGCTGAGAGTTACAAATGTGAGCAACAGATCTGGTATCAAATACCCAGGTGTTTCTCCTGGCGCTCGTAAGGAATACATCAATAACATGTATATCATATATACCTTTGTCTGGGATGGCTATCTTGCCAGCTCGCTTGTCTGCAAGGTACTTAGGGCAGTTGTGTTTCCAGTGCCCATCCCCTTTGCAGTAGAAGCATGAAGTGTCGGGCTTAGGGCCAGGCTTCGTAGTCTTTGAGGTGCTAGGAACAAACCTGCCATCCCTCTTAGACTTCTTACCCTTGCCTTTTCCCTTTTGCCCCGGTTTCTTAAATTTGGTGGTCTTGTTGACCATCAACACCGTGTGCTCCTTCTTGATTTCAACCTCAACAGTTTTGAGCATGGCGAACACCTCATCAAGGGTCTTGGTCATCCCTTGCATGTTGTAGTTCATCACAAAATTCTTATAGCTAGGGGGCAGGGAGTGCAACACCCTATCTATAGCGAGCTCCTCCGGGGTTTTGCAATCCAATGCGTTTAGGCGCTTAACGTAGCCAGACATTTTGACCACGTGCTCACTAATACTATTGTGCTCTTCAATTTTAGCAGAGAAGAAGAGCTCGGAAGCATCATACCTCTCTGCACGAGCCTGTGGAGCAAAGACGGCTTTGAGATCCTCAGTGATCTCAAAAGCATTTATCTTCTCAAAACGCTTTTGAAGCTCCGGCTCTATGGCATAGAGCATTCCACTCTGGATGAGGGACAAATCATCCGCCTTGGACTGCCAGGCATTCTTTTCGTCCTGGGAGGCGGAATCTGCAGGCTTAACTGGAAGCTCAGCCTCGATGACATAAGTCAACTTGTAGGGGACCAGGAGGATCCTAAGATTGCGGAACCATGCGGTGAAGTTGGTTCCATCAGTTTTCAGCTTGTCCTTCTCGAGGAAAGTGCTAAGGTTGAAGGTGGGTGGGCGAGACATCTACAAAGGATTTGCAAAGTGTTTAGACTATGTTCATAATAATGATTTCAAATTTTAATAAAGGAACTCCCACTTAAACAAACATCCCTCTACTCGTTTAGTGATCACATGATCCCTATCCCCTACACCTCCCCCGATCATCAGGGCCATCAGTGCAGTATCAAAGGTGGACATTCCCTAATGTCGATCACATCAACTATGTGATTCATGCTCGACTTTTCAGTCTCTTGTATTCCGAGGCCATGTATGTACATGCTAGGCTTGCCAGTTCTAACTCGTGTGTATTCGTAGTGCAACATGGCTTGCACCCACTATATGCGAACGTAGATATGTCTAACCCCCGATCATCACGGCCGGCCTCATACCGAAGAACTTTTTTGGTGGTGCACATACAAGGGGAATACGATAACTGGAATACTACGAGGGATTATCTTATCATGCTACCGTCTAGTAAGTATACTAGCATAATAAGTAATGCTTCAAAAGTAAAGTGTTATAACATGGTTGTAGCTTTATGATCATCATCAACAACCTTAAAGTTTCACAAACTTGTCAATGCCATGTTATAATACTTGCCCCTATGCAATAAGGAAGATAGACGCCTCTATATTAACTATTGCATGTTTTACGCGGCTTTAGGGCTTTCGCAGTAGAACCCCTTTCCACCTACGAACGTCGAGCCACAACATGGATTCAATGATTGCCGTTCTTCTTCCCTTTTCAGGGCCCTCCAGTGTCAATGCCATATCAACTACTGTAGAGAGACAGACACCCCCTAAGCCACTTTGATTTGTGGACCAGTCTCGTGAATCACCACGTGAGGTCGGTTGGGGGCCGCTTCATCAAATAGTGCCGCGTGTCGTCGGATTGATGACAAGTACGCCATGAGGGGGTCCTCGAGGCGTGCGGAAGAGAGGGGTGCGAGTCGTACGGTGTTCCGGGACGGTGAGCACACAAGTTTACCCTGGTTCGAATCCGCCGGCTTTGGACGGATCCTACTCCTGCTAGCAATCTAGTAATACAGTAGAGCCGGAATATGGGTTACAAGGGTTTCGCCTGTGCGAGTTGAGATAGTAGACTATTGAGGTGTTGCCCTAAAGGCCCTCCCTAGGACGACTTATATAGATATCCGGCCTAGGGTTTACAGGAGAGATCTATCCGGCTACGACTAAGAGTCGGTCACAGAGTACATCTTGAACTACAAGTAACATTATGGGCCTAAGTCGGTAAGTCTTCTGGGCCTTCCCGTAGCCGGATTGGACTCCGTCTTTCTCCCTGACTGGGCCGCCCATGAAGCAAAGCTCTAATCCGAAGTGGGCCACCCTGGTCAGTGAGGAACTGTGAGGATACCCGGAAAGTATATCCCCAATAGCAGCCCCTGGAGGCCTCCAAGATCCAAAGTCGGATTTATCATTGTCTAGCTTGATCTTCGGCTTGCAGAATCTTGAAGGGTTCCTGAAACTTCACAACAAAAAATACGATCCGGGTCTTAAAAAATAAGTTGGACCTATCAGTAGGTTACTCGGATTTTCTAGCTCGGTTTCAAACTAAGCCGGAATTGGGTTCCCAACGTCACCTGACACAAGTCATGGTCTAGTCATGTCATCTGACAGGCATTCCATCAGCACGACTGTTGGTGGGTCCACGGTTCGTGGAACCGAGGCGCCGTTTCAATGCGTGCGTGGAGATCGAAGCGACACAATCATCGCGTGGGTCCTTCCCAGTTCCTTCCACGACACGTGGCGGTTACACTGTAGCATTTGCACGAATCTTGGCGCAGGTAGGTGGATATAAGGGGTTTGGATTTTTCCTTCTCCTTTCCACCAGTCCTTTGCCGTTTCCTTTCCTCCCAATCCTCCTGCACGCACAGAGTTTCCTCGTTCTTCCCTCACAGAGCTCCCAGCGCTGCCCCTTTTAGGTCATCTTCTCACCGGAGCAATGGCTTCATCTTCTTCCTCCAGCTTGGCGGTAGCGGCGGCAGCGACGGCGGAAGCAGTAGCGGAGAAAGAGAGCTTCCGCGGGATCTGGATTCCCTGCGCTCTCAACAAGGAGGGCCTCAAGAACGTGGAGAAGGAGGGGCTTCTCGTCGCCGGCGACTGGCGGAGCAGCTTCGAGGAAACCGTCCCCAACCCGCGCGACGGCGAGCGGGTCCACTTCGGCACCCACCTTGATAGAGGTCTGTCCTTTCCTCCCTTGGAGTTCTTCTCCGAGGTGATAGATCATTTCGTAGTTCAACTCCACAATCTTCCTCCCAACTCTCTCTTAGATATGAGTGCGTATGCTTCGCTTTGTGAGGGCTTTCTCGGCATTAGGCCGAGTTTGACTCTCTTCCGGTACTATTTCCATGTCCGAAGAAATTCCATTACTGCCGGTGTTCCTTACATCACTAGCACTATCAGCTTTTCACTTAGACGCGATCGGGCCTATCCCAAAATTCTAGCCAGTGACTCAGTCAAACAATGGCCGGCCACTTTTTTCTATCATAGGGATATTCCGGCTCCCGACAAAGCTACTGCTTTGCTGGCTTTTGTCGACGAAGCCGCCACGGCCCAACCTTCCTGGGACGAGGCTGCTCCGGCTCTCACCGACGATCTGATCCTCGCCAAGAGGCGGATCGAATACTTGATCAAACACAAGGATCTGAAGGGATCCGACTTGGTTTAGTGCTGGGTCTCACGTCGGATCCAGCCTCTCCAGTACCACGGAACCCGACTGATGCACTCCATCACGTCGTCCCTGAAAGATTTCCTCCGCATCAGCTCCAAAGCCTTCACCACACAGGGCTACATAAGCCAGATTAAGTGGCTGATCAAGGAGCGAATCGAGAGGAGAATCCTGGAGGTTTCTCTGGACATGCACACGGCGGATAACCCCGTAGTGCCGGTAAGCTTCCATCAGTATACTTTTTATGTGTTTCTTTCTTTGAGTTATACTTCAATACTGATATGTTTTCTACTTTTTAGCTTGCTGACCTCCCTGAGTCGGAACTTGCTCCGCTCGAAGGATATCCTCCGGATTTCTCTCAGGAGGTGGAGGTAGTTCCATTGCCAGATCTTGCGCTCAAGAAGCGCAAAGCTCCGACAGTGGTTGTTGGCACAAAGGAGGTGCCTGTCGTGAAGAGGTAACATTCAATCACAACTTCCGCCTTTGTACCTTATTCAAATTTATTTCCGAGATGTAATGTTTCCGACTTTACTACATTCTCAGAGCAAAACCGCTCGTCAAGGCCAAGGGGAAAGGGATTTCTTCGAAGCCGCTAAGGTAGACGAAGCTTACCATAGCTTCCCCTGCCGTGGCTCCTCCGACTCCTGCCCCTCAACCTTCTGCAACGCCGGTTATCTCGCCGGATGCTGCAGAAGATCCGGCTCCTTCAACGGGGCTTGCGAACCTTGGATCGCAAACTGGCGTCACCACGAGTGCGTCAGATCTAAATAAGGGTGAACCCTCTTCGGGTAATGATCCCTCGGCTGAAACCTTCGCCGAAAACCTCCTGAGCAACCCGGGACTTGCCAAGTTCGGCCTGTCTCGGAAATCTGTCGAAGAAATCCAGCGGCTTGCCAAGCAATGCTTGGATAAAAGTACTTTATCTCCCGAAGAAGAAGCGCAAGAAGCAGAGGACGTCAAGTTCTCTGACCTTCTTGCCCAGGTCCGCCTTTGCATTGAGAGGATCAGGACCGGTGAGCTTCCAACAGCTCCGATAATTCCTCTGACTCTTGCTGAAAAGGTGGCTGCCGAAGTGAACGCGGGTTTAGATAAACTCACCCGCGAACAATATGTAAGTCGGAATTCCAACTCCTGTTTTTCCTTTATTGTATTTTATATCATATCCTCTAGCCCCCAAGCATGAAGTAGGATAAACAATCAGGGTTTATGCTTTATTAGGACGCCAAAGAACGAACTAGTGTAGCCCCCAAGGCTCGTGCTGATATTTTAGCAAAAATATTAGCCCGAGTCTTAATTAGCTTTCTGACTTTGGGTATTCTGACTTACAGAAAGTATGTTCCTATAACCAGGAATTACTGACCAATGTCTGCATAAGCGGAGAGAGATCAAAGCTCTCCGGCTTAAAAATGCTGAACTCAAAGTTGCCAAGGATGAGGCCGAAGGTAAACTTTATGAGACTCAAACCTTGTTTTTGTTATTTTCAATGTCAAATTTTTCTAAACTTTTGTTATTTTTGACTGACAGCGCTGGTGAAACAATCTGTCGCCATGATTGAAGAGGCCGAGAACCTCAAGACCCTGGTGGTGGAGAACAAGGAGCTTCGACAAGAGCTGGACCAGCTCAAGGCAAATCACGAAAAGAGCATAGCTCAAGTCCTTGAATCCTCCTCCATGGCCACTGAAGAGCGTGATCGCAAGATTGCTGCTCAAGATAAAATAATCTCGGACCTCAAGAATGAACTTGACAGAGAGAAGGATATGTCCTAGGCGCTCTGGGCTGAACTCCAGAGTCTCCGGGAGGAGAAGACCAAAATTGACGACGTCATTTTTGGTATGTTCCATCTATCTGACTTGTCTCTTTCTTCGACTTTTATCAATGTTGGATTTTTCTTAACTTGTTTTGTGCATAGGTCCTCTGAACTTGACGGACTCTTCTTCTTCCGAGCCCCGCACCCACCGGCTTACCCAAGTCGGTGACCTGCTTCATGACTTCCGCCAGTCCCTTGAGGACGTCGGCGAAGCTCTCAAGATTCCGGACATGCCAAGCATGTCGGATTTTCATGTACGGGACAAGGCGAAGGAGATGCCGCAGCTTGTTCGGGACTGGAACATGTCCTACACGCGGACTGCTGCGCAGAACGCTCTCACCATGGTCATGAGCCACCATGGAAACATAGAAATATGGCAAGTGACCAGAGGGTACTGCAAGGTAGACGAAGACGGCCAGGAGCAGGACCTTCAAGCCATCATGCACTCCTGCGCCGGATATGGGTGTCACGTAGCTGACCTGACTAGCTACGAGATCCCTTTCTTCACCCGCGTGGATACTCCGCCTCCTCCTCCGGAAGAACCAATAGAAGTTTTCGACGATGAACGCACCACCTCGGATGCGGACATCTCGAAACGATATCAAGGCGGAGTAACCAGCGAGCCGGCAGCTCCTTCATCTCCTCCTGTATCATAGACCAGAAACTTATGTATTATCCTGAAAGATCATGATGCGTTTTGTAAATGTAAAGTACTATGACTTTGCTAGTGCTAAGCTTTTGATCTATTCAGCACTTTTGGCTTTAATTTTTTGTGTGCCTGAAATGTTTACATAAGCACTTGTATTTTTTCGTCTCTACTTATCGTTTATCTGGCTTTCTGCCTCGTCCCTTTCGTGAGCCAACTAAACCTTATGCCGAAAACTTTGCCGAGCAACGGAGCTCAATTGCTAAACCAGTTTAAACTCGGAAACAAAGCCGGCTTCGAGTACCAACAATTCACTACTCGGAAAATGCCCGCATCCAGCAATCAGACAAATAACCAAAGTAAAGACTAGAAACTTTAGAGTTATACCCGAGGGTAGCAATTTAGAATCGGAAATCTAAACCAGAACGAACATGAGCATAAAGTACTTTCAAGCATTCTGGGATTTTCGACTATGACATGATCATTCGGAAATAAGATGGTAACAAATTCTCAGAAAAATTTGAGGCAACCAAAACTTTTATTTCTCACAGAACATGTACATATGTATGATTACAAAGAAAGGTAAACTAAGAATAAAAGGGGCGTAGCTGAGCAATATTCCATGGTCTGTCTAACTCATCCGGATTTGTACTGCCTCTAGCTCTCTTTCTCTTCTTAGTAGCAGGTCTTTCTTTGACTAGCCTCATGTCAGTTAAGTAGTACGATCCATTGTGCAATACTCGACTAACTAAAAAGGGCCCTTCCCATACTAGGGAAAGTTTGTGCTTTCTTTGTTGCACAAGCCGGATAACCAAATCACCTTTATTGAAAGATCTATTTCGGACTCTCTAGCTATGATACTTGCGTAACTTCTGCTAATAGGTTGTAGATCTATTTTCAGCAACGACGTGAACTTCTTCGACTAAGTCGAGATCATTTTGTCGAGAAATCTCGGCATCCTCTTCGATATACGCAGCCACTCTAGGACAAGTATGAATTAAATCACTAGGAAGAACTGCTTCTGCGCCATAGACCAAGAAGAAAGGTGTGTATCCTGTTGACCTGTTTGGAGTTGTTCGTAAACTCCAAATTACAGAGGGTAGTTCCTCTGCCCAAGCCCCCACAGCACATCGTAGTGGTGATTCGAGTCTCGGTTTTAGACCTTGTAGGATTAAACCATTTGCTCTTTCGACTTGTCCGTTAGCCTGTAGATGTGCGACTGATGCAATGTCAAGCCGGATATTTTGCTCGTTGCAGAATTCAGCCAATTCTCCCATAGAAAAGTTACTCCCGTTGTCCGTGATAATGCTGTGCGGATAACCATACCGGATTATAACATCCTCGACAAATCTTTTGGCTGTTGCTCCATCACAACTAGTGACAGGTTTAGCCACAATCCATTTTGTGAATTTATCCACCATCACTAAGAGGTGAGTAAATCCACTTGGAGCTCGTTTAAAAGGTCCTACCATGTCAAGCCCCCAGACCACAAAGGGCCACGTTATAGGTATTGTTCGAAGCTGATCAGCCGGAACATGAGCTTGCTTGGCGTACTTTTGGCAGCCTTTGCACGTCTTGACTAATCGTTCGGCATCTGCTTGAGCTGTAAGCCAGAAAAATCCGTGTCTAAAAGCTTTTGCCACTAAAGATTTGGCTGCAGCGTGGTAACCACACTCGCCTTCGTGGATTTCTCTTAAGATTTCCACTCCTTCTTCCGGAGATACACAGCGCTGAAAAACCCCAGAAACACTCCGTTTATGGAGCTCACCTTTAACAATAGTATAGGCTTTTGCTCGTCAGATAATCTGCCGGCTCAGCACCTCGTCTTCGGGTAATTTGCCATCTACCAAATAACCGAGGTAGGGTTGAGTCCAGCTGGGGATTACAGCCAGAACTGCTATCAAGGGTGAATCGGATTTGGTCGGATATTCCTCATCTACTCCCTTTATTGAGGGAACTTTGAGGTGCTCTAAAAAAGCGCCATCCGGGACTTCTTTCCGTGCAGAACCTATCCGAGATAGTGCATCTGCTTTCTCATTTTCTGCTCGAGGGATGTGTTGGACTTCAAACCCTTCGAATGATTTAGATAGATCATCCACGACATCTTTATATGCTGCCATGTGTTTATTTGCATTACAAATATCCGACACTTGCTGAGCAACAAGATCCGAATCTCCGTAACACATCAAACGTCGGATGCCAATATCCTTAGCAATCTGGATTCCATGCAGCAGTGCTTCATACTCGGCAATATTGTTTGTCGCTGTGAAGTGTATCTGCAACACGTATAAAAGTTTATCTCCTTGGGGTGATTTGAGCACCACGCCAGCCCCCGAGCCCCCTCGAGCCTTAGAACCATCGAAAAATAGGGTCCAATATTCCGACTCAGGGAGGATCATGTTCTCCTTCGTCTCTGTCCAATCAGCGACAAAGTCAGCAAGGATCTGGGATTTAATTGCCGTCCGAGGTTTGTACTCAATATCGAAAGCTGAAAGCTCTATGCCCCATTTGGCGACGCGTCCTGTGGCGTCGCTGTTGTTGATTATATCTCTCATGGGAGCTATGCTCACCACGGTAATTGGATGCTCCTGAAAGTAGTGTCGTAGCTTACGAGATGCTAGAAAAACATCGTAATCCAACTTTTGATAGTGCGGATACCGCTGTTTTGATTCTGTCAGAACCTCGCTGACAAAGTAAGTCGGATGCTACACCAGGTGTTCCTGATTTTCCTCTGGTCTCTCCACCACCATGACAATACTAACGACCTTATTTGTCGCAGCAAGATAGAGCAACATTGGTTCCTTAGGTTCCGGCGCTGCAAGGATAGGAGCAGATGAGAGTACTCTCTTCAGATCTTGTAGTTCAGCTTCAGCTTCGTCAGTCCAAACAAAATCCTTGGTCTTTTTCAGGAGTTTGTATAAGGGTGCGGCTCTTTCACCAAGCCGGCTTACAAATCGACTGACCGCAGCGATGCAGCCAGTTAATCTTTGTACGTCCTTCAGGCGAGTTGGCCTGGAAATATTGAGTATAGCTTTGATTTTGTCTCGGTTCACCTCTATGCCTCTTTGAGACACGATGAATCCTAACAATTTTCCGGCTGGTATTCCAAAGAAGCATTTCTTCGGGTTAAGCATGATGTTGTATTTTCGTAGATTGGCGAACGTCTCTTCCAAGTCAGAAATCAGTGTTTCCTTCTTTTTGGACATTACCGCGATATCATCCATGTATGCATGTACATTGCGTCCGAGTTGGTCGTGGAGGCAATGCTGCATCGTGCACTGGTACGTAGCTCCTGCGTTTTTCAGCCCAAAGGGCATCGTACCAAAACAGAAGGTTCCGAAGGGGGTTATGAATGAAGTTTTGACTTTGTTAGATTCCTTAATCCAGATTTGGTGATAACCGGAATATGCGTCGAGAAAACAGAGGAGTTCCGAGCCTGCCGTAGAATCGATAACTTGATCAATTCTAGGCAGAGCGAACGGATCTTTTGGACAAGCCTTGTTCAAGGAAGTATAATCAACACACATCCTTAAATCAGTGGTGTCCTTTTTAGGGACCATTACAGGATTGGCCGACCACTCAGTGTGGATGACCTCTTCTTTGAATCCGGCTAACTCGAGCCGCGCTAGTTCCTTAGCTATTGCCTTACGCTTTTCGTCGCCAAACCGTCGTAAGGACTGTTTGACGGGTTTAGCATTCGGGTTTACATTTAGAGAGTGCTCGACAAGTTCCCTAGGTACTCCGGTTATGTCAGATGGCTGCCATATGAAGATGTCTTGATTTGCTTGGAGGAACTTGACGATCGCGCTTTCCTATGAACTATCTAGGCCTACGCCTATCTGGGTCACCTTGGAGGGGTCATCATCCTTCAACGACACTTTCTTCGTCTCTTCTGATGCCTTGAACTTCGGATTTGGCTTTGTCACCTCCTTCTTCGTTGCGGGCATCTCGGACGGATCTATGCTCTTCTTGATCTCCTGGTACTCCTGGGCGTGCAGCACGGCTTCGGCAAAGGCGGCATTTCCATCCTCGCACTCTCGCGCTTTCTTCGGGTCTCCCTTGATGGTGATCACGCTGTTGGGACCTGGAATTTTCATCATATTGTAAATGTAACACGAACGAGCCATAAAAGCCTAGTAAGCCAGACGTCCGAATATAGCGTGGTATGCGCTCTTGAACGGGACCACTTCAAAGGAAAGTGCTTCCGTCCGATAGTTCTTTGGAGTTCCAAAGGTAACATCCAAAGTAATATCTCCCAGGGAATTAGCTTGTCTTCCTGGGACAACTCCGTGAAAAATCACAGAACTATGGTTCAGCTGGGTTTCCGAGATCTTCATCCGGCGTAGCGTTTCGACGTAAAGAATATTGATGCTGCTACCACCGTCCATGAGGGTCTTGGAGAAACCATAACCGTCAATAAGTGGGTTGACGATTAAGGCGTATTTTCCTCGCCTGTGTAACTTAGGCGGATGATCATCGCGGTCAAACGTGATGGCCACTTCCGACTAGTCCAGATACTGGGGGACAGCCGGAACTGTTGCATTAAGCTCGTGTAGAACTGCTTTCTTGACCTTTGCTGGTTGAGATCCGAGGAAGGTGACATAAGTGTCCTTCTTGGTGGGAAAAGTTTTCTTCCCTTCCGGCTTGGGATTTGAAGCATCAGCTTCCTCCATGTCGGATTCCTTGGTCTCCTTGTCCTTTTCGGGATCTTTCTTTCCCTTCTTCCGCTTAGCTTTGTAGCCCGCGGTGTCATCTCTTTTGATGTCGTCATTGAAACGACATTCAGCATTGGTGTGGGACGAGCCCCCATTGGCGTCTAGGTGATGCACACATGGGTTATTGGCAATGTCGGCCCAAGAGTAGGTTTTGCCCGGTTGCTGTTCTCCTCTACCTTGGACCCTTGAAGTCCCCCGGCCACGCCCGCGACCTCCGCCACGTCCTCCTCGTCCTCCAGACCCGGAAACAGTAGTAACCACCGCTGTATCCATGTTGGGTTTTCCTCTGAGGTGTTCTTGCGCTTCTGAGCTTGTTGCTTTGTTTTTGCTGACTGAGGTATAACCAGGATGTTGAGTAATCCTTCTGCATCGTCGTCAGCATCTGCATACTTGCTCGCTGTTTCTATCATCTCTCCCAGATCAGTGACCTTGTCACACTTCAAGCGATGACACAGTAGACCAATTGGGAGACCTGCAATGAAAGCTTCAATCGCAGTTTGATCATTTACTCCTTCACAGGAGTTTTTAGTGTCGATCCATCACCCGAGATAATCTCGGCAAGTTTCTCCGGCTTTCTGGGTGCAACGCTTTAGGTCTCCGACCGAACAGGGCCTCCGATATGTGCCTTCGAAATTACGAAAGAACACAGTTTGCATGTCATACCAATTATGAATGGTGTTCTCCGGAAGTTCATTGAGCCATGTTTGCGCCATCTTCCGCAACATAAGTGGGAGATATCGGGTTGCGACCAGGCTGTTTCCACCTTTGGCGATGCAGCAAGCTTGGAAGAAGTCCTGTAGCCAAGTATCTGGCCGAGCAATGCCATCATAGGCTTGGATATGTCTTGAGATAGCAAGTCCTTCCGGGAATTTTGTAGCTCTGATGCATGGTCCGAAGCACTTTGGGCCCATGTAGAAATCATCGTTGTCGTAGCGCCGAGCCTCTATGTTGGAATTGATCATGTGCCTTGTGTCGTTCAGGGATAGAGATCGTCCCGAATGCCGGCTGTGGCTACGGTACCGTGGAGCTAGACTTTGGCTTATGCCACCACCTCCTCCGCCACGTCGTCCTCCTTGCCCTCCTTGGGAGCCGTTGTGATGAATGTGTGGTGGAGAGGGTGGGGCAGCTGGATAGTTTTCGGCTGATCGCCGGCCTCCGTCTGGAACGTCATTATTACGATTCCGGGGAGGGTCTTGACTATGACGAGCCCCCTGCCTACTTGTTCCGGCGTGGTTTCCGTCGTTTCTTCGTCCGTCGTTCGCACCATGGTGGGGCTCAGCCGGACGGCTTGCATGTCTAGGAGGTGCCATTTTTTGACGATCCTCCTCCCGTCGTTTCTCTTTATCTTCTCCCCTTTGATCGTTAGATTCTCGTCAGGGAGGGTTCTTCGGATTTAGTGCAGCGATGGCATCTTTCTCGGCCGCTGGAGCTACATTGCTCCAGTTACACGAAGTTCTGTGATGTTGTCCTGAAGATCCGGTTCTTATAATAATTGTCTTCCCGGCGTTCGGGGTGATGATACTGTGCCTGGACGTAATGGGATCTTACGCCAGCCCATGCCAGATCTGTGCGACACTGGTCAGAATCTGAGACCAGCTTTTGACTTCTGGACAGGGCGACCTTTTGCTGCTCCAGTCCCTTGTTGAGTAGCTTGATACCCAAACGGATCTCCTCTAGTCCTGGATTAGGCGATAGAATTTCTCGGGCCGCCACGGTATTCTGTATTGGGGTTGGGTATACCCAATCTCCTTTGCTATCTTTCCGTGGCTTCCCCATCTCATCTCCAAAAAGGACGGCACGGACAGTTGGAAACTGGTTGTCATCTGTGTGACGCTTCTGTGTCTTCTGATGCAACTGAGACATGTAGTCCTTGGTTGCCATGCGTTTCTTCTCCACCTCGATGTTTTTGGCTTCATCGAGGAGTTGTTGACGACGCGCTTCTAGGGCTTGGTCCCTTTCGTCTAGCTCTTCGGCAGTAAGTTCTGCAGGTGTAGGGATAGGTGTGGTTAGTGCAGCATCGATGAGTTTACGCGCACCTTCGGTGATCACGTGTCCACCCACCGATTCTTCTTTTTTCTGCTCGTATGGGATAAGTGCTCCATCCGAGTCTTCTTTGTATTCCTCGGCAATCACCTCCTCAGCCAGAGGGTCTTTTGCCAGGGTCTTGTTCTTCTTGTTCTTCTTCTTTGCCCTCTTGGCAGCGCCGGTAGCAAAGACGGTTTTGGGTCCGTTTCCCGGAGTCAAGCTCTGATCGGTACTTTCGGACATCTGGACTTTGGGGTTATCTCCGACGTCCATGTCATCCTGCGCTTTGGGAGAGTGTTCCCCGGATCCTTCATCCATGGCTTCTCCTTCTTCTGTAGCTTTGGAGTTATACTCCTCTTCATATTCCGCGAAGAACTTTCGGAAATCTGCTGACATCATCGATTCATCCGAGGATGCGGGTACGTTGGCGTTTGTTCCAATTTCCTCCAGCATCGGCAGAGCCGGATCCGGATCCCACGTATCCGACGAAGTGCGATGCGTGCTTTCTTGAGGTACCTTAGGAAAGGTCTGTCTGACCCGGCATCATCAGAGCCGGAATCAGTATCACTGATATGTTCCTCCTAGATTTCGACTTCCGCGGGTGGGTCGATCTGGGATCCTTCTCCTCCAGGGAGGTCCACTCCAGATTCGACGTGGACTGCTAGGTCTTCTTCAGGCTCGGATTTCTCCACTATCTCCGCAACTGGTGCGGGCTGGGTGGGATTAGGGTTTTTTGAGATCCGGAACTCTGCCGCCTCCGCGGACAAAGGGGACCCAGAAGTTTCTTTTACCTCTATCATCACCGCTGGGGTGGGTTGGGCAGGTTCAGTGAAACCGATGTAAACATCAATCTCGCCAAAAGACATGATTGTGTAGGCAGTCACGGCCTCCCTAGCCGGAATCCAAGTCTCGTCGAGAACGATGAGAGGGACGACGCTGGCGTAGAGGATGCGACCGACGGTGATAGTCTCGCCGATTCCGATTCTTGCAGATTCCGCTCGGAACGCAGATCCGAAACTCACTTGCCCCACGGTGGGCGCCAACTGTCATCAGATTGATGACAAGTACGCCATGATGGGGTCCTAGAGGCATGCGGAAGAGAGGGGTGCGAGTCGTACAGTGTTCCGGGACGGTGAGCACACAAGTTTACCCAGGTTCAAATCCGCCGGCTTTGGACGGATCCTACTCCTGCTAGCAATCCAGTAATACGGCAGAGCCGGAATATGGGTTACAAGGGTTTCGCCTGTGCGAGTTGAGATTGTAGACTATTGAGGTGTTGCCCTAAAGGCCCTCCCTAGGAAGGCTTATATAGATATCCGGCCTAGGGTTTACAGGAGAGATCTATCCGGCTACGACTAAGAGTCGGTCACAGAGTACATCTTGAACTACAAGTAACATTATGGGCCTAAGTCGGTAAGTCTTCTGGGCCTTCCCGTAGCCGGATTGGACTCCGTCTTTCTCGCTGACTGGGCCGCCCGTGAAGCAAAGCTCTAACCCGAAGTAGGCCACCCTGGTCAGTGAGGAACTGTGAGGATACCCGGAAAGTATATCCCCAACACCGCGATATGAACGATAACACTAATAGAGGGTAGCAACTAGAGAATCAATGCCCACATATTGCTATGTGTTCTATCCGTACGACATGTCTACCCATAGACCCACTCTGATACCACTGAAGGGTTCTGTAGCAAAAAACAAAAATTTTCTATCTACTCGAACACTAATACCAGGATCTATACTATGTAGACATAAGTAACGGAGAAGGAATACATTATTCATACCTTTGTAGAGAGAGGCACGCCTTACGCAGGAAGGCGTATATTGATGAAGACGAGCAGCACGCCAAGTGTGGTGCCTCCGAAGTTCGTCACATGTCCGGTGTAGGGGACGTCAACCGGGCTCCGATCCAGCCGAGCAGCGGAAGAAGTAGATGCCGGATCGCCGATCACACGATGGTAGTGCGAAGGTGGAGAACCCAACTACGAGGTCCTCCCCAATATTACGGGGAAGTCCTCAGCAGATGAGAGAGAGAGAATGAGAGGAATGGGTGTCTTCCAAGGGGAAGGGGGGACCCCTTTATATAGTGGGAGGGGGGCGCAGCACCCAGGGGCCAGGCGGGGTGGGACTAATCCCCACACCCGCTGGCCATCTTGGGGCAGCCGCCGGCCCTAGGTGGGCCCCACTAGGGCAACCCACTAGCCCTAGACCGGCTGGCCCCCACTCCCTAGTCGCCTTGCCCACTTGGGCCTCCCTTCGGGTAAGGCCCATTAGCAATATAGTGCCTTCAAAAATAAAATAAAATATATATTTAATATTAATTCTCTATAACATTCAAATACACATATTATATTATTTCTTCACTCCGGAACACCTTCCGAACCCCTTCCGATCTCCATCGGATATTACCGAAACTATTCCGGTTTCTCTCTCTCTCTCTATTTCTCATACGATACCTCATCTACCCTAAGCGTCCCTACCCTTAAGCGTGACATCCTTTGGTTCGGAAACACTCCAGACATGATAGATACCACTCTCATATCAATGATCAACAGAGGGACCTAGATGGCCATGTGACCCCCGTGCATTTCACGAATACAATCGCTCGAACCGTGAGATAGTCGTTCCCCATTCCCTTTGTCATTCGATACCTAATTCATCCGAGACTTGATCTTCGGTATCTCCATACCTTAGTTCCATATCGTTACCGATGAACGCACCACCTCGGATGCGGACATCTCGGAACGATATCAAGGCGGAGTAACCAGCGAGCCGGCAGCTCCTTCATCTCCTCCTGCATCATAGACCAGAAACTTATGTATTATCCTGAAAGAACATGATGCGTTTTGTAAATGTAAAGTACTATGACTTTGCTAGTGCTAAGCTTTTGATCTATTCAACACTTTTGGCTTTAATTTTTTGTGTGCCTGAAATGTTTACATAAGCACTTGTATTTTTTCGTCTCTACTTATCGTTTATCTGGCTTTCTGCCTCGTCCCTTTCGTGAGCCGGCTAAACCTTCTGCCGGAAACTTTGCCGAGCAACGGAGCTCAATTGCTAAACCAGTTTAAACTTGGAAACAAAGCCAGCTTCTAGTACCAACAATTCACTACTCGGAAAATGCCCGCATCTAGCAATCAGACAAATAACCAAAGTAAAGACTAGAAACTTTAGAGTTATACCCGAGGGTAGCAATTTTAGAATCGGAAATCTAAACCAGAACGAACATGAGCATAAAGTACTTTCAAGCATTATGAGATTTTTGACTATGACATGATCATTCGGAAATAAGATGGTAACAATTTCTCAGAAAAATTTGAGGCAACTAAAACTTTTATTTCTCATAGAACATGTACATATGTATGATTACAAAGAAAGGTAAACTAAGAATAAAAGGGGCATAGCTGAGCAATATTCCATGGTCTGTCTAACTCATCCAGATTTGTACTGCCTCCAGCTCTCTTTCTCTTCTTAGTAGCAGGTCTTTCTTTGACTGGCCTCATGTCAGTTAAGTAGTACGATCCATTGTGCAATACTCGACTAACTAAAAAGGGCCCTTCCCATACTGGGGAAAGTTTGTGCTTTCTTTGTTGCACAAGCCGGAGAACCAAATCACCTTTATTGAAAGATCTATTTCAGACTCTCTGGCTATGATACTTGCGTAACTTCTGCTGATAGGCTGTAGATCTCATTTCAGCAACGACGCGAACTTCTTCGACTAAGTCGAGATCATTTTGTCGAGAAATCTCGGCATCCTCTTCGATATACGCAGCCACTCTAGGAGAAGTATGAATTAAATCACTAGGAAGAACTGTTTCTGCGCCATAGACCAAGAAGAAAGGTGTGTATCCTGTTGACCTGTTTGGAGTTGTTCGTAAACTCCAAATTACAGAGGGTAGTTCCTCTGCCCAAGCCCCCGCAGCACGTCGTAGTGGTGCTTCGAGTCTCGGTTTTTGCCCTTGTAGGATTAAACCATTTGCTATTTTGACTTGTCCGTTAGCCTGTGGATGTGCGACTGATGCAATGTCAAGCCGGATATTTTGCTCGTTGCAGAATTCAGCCAATTCTCCCATAGAAAAGTTACTCCCGTTGTCCGTGATAATGCTATGAGGATAACCATACTGGATTATAACATCCTCGACAAATCTTTTGGCTGTTGCTCCATCACAACTAGTGACAGGTTTAGCCTCAATCCATTTTGTGAATTTATCCACCATCACTAAGAGGTGAGTAAATCCACTTGGAGCTCGTTTAAAAGGTCCTACCATGTCAAGCCCCCAGACCACAAAGGGCCACGTAATAGGTATTGTTCGCAGCTGATCAGCCAGAACATGAGCTTGTTTGGCGTACTTTTGGCAGCCTTTGCACGTCTTGACTAATCGTTCAGCATCTGCCTGAGCTGTAAGCCAGAAAAATCCGTGTCTAAAAGCTTTTGCCACTAAAGATTTGGCTGCAGCGTGGTGACCACACTCGCCTTCGTGGATTTCTCTTAAGATTTCTACTCCTTCTTCCGGAGATACACAGCGCTGAAAAACCCCAGAAACACTGTGTTTATGGAGCTCACCTTTAACAATAGTATAGGCTTTTGCTCGTCGGATAATCTGCCGGCTCAGCACCTCGTCTTCGGGTAATTTGCCATCTACCAAATAAGCGAGGTAGGGTTGAGTCCAGCTGGGAATTACAGCCAGAACTGCTATCAAGGGTGAATCGGATTTGGTCGGATATTCCTCATCTACTCCCTTTATTGAGGGAACTTTGAGGTGCTCTAAAAAAGCGCCATCCTGGACTTCTTTCCGTGCAGAACCTATCCGAGATAGTACATCTGCTTCCTCATTTTCTGCTCGAGGGATGTGTTGGACTTCAAACCCTTCGAACAATTTAGATAGATCATCCACGACAGCTTTAAATGCTGCCATGTGTTTATTTGCATTACAAATATCCGACACTTGCTGAGCAACAAGATCCGAATCTCCGTAACACATCAAACGTCGGATGCCAATATCCTTAGCAATCCAGATTCCATGCAGCAGTGCTTCATACTCGGCAATATTATTTGTCGCTGTGAAGTGTATCTGCAACACGTATAAAAGTTTATGTCCTTGGGGTGATTTGACCACCATGCCAGCCCCGAGCCCCCTCGAGCCTTAGACCCATCGAAAAATAGGGTCCAATATTCCGACTCATGGAGGATCATGTTCTCCTTCGTCTCTGTCCAATCAGCGACAAAGTCAGCAAGGATCTGGGATTTAATTGCCGTCCGAGGTTTGTACTCAATATCGAAAGCTGAAAGCTCTATGCCCCATTTGGCGACGCGTCCTGTGGCGTCGCTGTTGTTGATTATATCTCTCATGGGAGCTGTGCTCACCACGGTAATTGGATGCTCCTGAAAGTAGTGTCGTAGCTTACGAGATGCTAGAAAAACACCGTAAGCCAACTTTTAATAGTGCGGATACCACTGTTTTGATTCTGTCAGAACCTCGCTAACAAAGTAAGTCGGACGCTACACCAGGTGTTCCTGATTTTCCTCTGGTCTCTCCACCACCATGACAATTCTAACGACCTTATTTGTCGCAGCAAGATAGAGCAACATTGGTTCCTTAGGTTCTGGCACTGCAAGGATAGGAGCAGATGAGAGTACTCTCTTCAGATCTTGTAGTGCAGCTTCAGCTTCGTCAGTCCAAACAAAATCCTTAGTCTTTTTCAGGAGTTTGTATAAGGGTGCGGCTCTTTCACCAAGCCGGCTTACAAATCGACTGACCGCAGCGATGTAGCCAGTTAATCTTTGTACGTCCTTCAGGCGAGTTGGCCTGGAAATATTGAGTATAGCCTTGATTTTGTCTTGGTTCACCTCTATGCCTCTTTGAGACACGATGAATCCTAACAATTTTCCGGCTGGTAACGCAAAGAAGCATTTCTTCGGGTTAAGCATGATGTTGTATTTTCGTAGATTGGCGAACGTCTCTTCCAAGTCAGAAATCAGTGTTTCCTTCTTTTTGGACATTACCGCGATATCATCCACGTATGCATGTACATTGCTTCCGAGTTGGTCGTGGAGGCAACACTACATCGTGCACTGATACGTAGCTCCTGCGTTTTTTAGCCCAAAGGGCATCGTAACGAAACAGAAGGTTCCGAAGGGAGTTATGAATGAAGTTTTGACTTTGTCAGATTCCTTCATCCGGATTTGGTGATAACCGGTATATGTGTCGAGAAAACGGAGGAGTTCCGAGCCTGCTATAGAATCGATAACTTGATCAATTCTAGGCAGAGCGAACGGATCTTTTGGACAAGCCTTGTTCAAGGCAGTATAATCAACACACATCCTTAAATCAGTGGTGTCCTTTTTAGGGACCATTACAGGATTGGCCGACCACTCAGTGTGGATGACCTCTTCTTTGAATCCGGCTAACTCGAGCCGTGCTAGTTCCTTAGCTATTGCCTTACGCTTTTCGTCACCAAACCGTCGTAAGGACTGTTTGACGGATTTAGCGTCCGGAGTTACATTTAGAGAGTGCTTGGCAAGTTCCCTAGGTACTCCAGTTATGTCAGATGGCTGCCATACGAAGATGTCTTGATTTGCTTGGAGAAACTTGACGATCGCGCTTTCCTATGCGCTATCTAGGCCTACGCCTATCTGGGTTACCTTGGAGGGGTCATCATCCTTCAACGGCACTTTCTTCGTCTCTTCTGATGCCTTGAACTCCGGATTTGGCTTTGTCACCTCCTTCTTTGTTGCGGGCATCTCGGACGGATCTATGCTGTTCTTGATCTCCTGGTACTCCTGGGCGTGCAGCACGACTTCGGCAAAGGCGGCATTTCCATCCTCGCACTCTCGCGCTTTCTTCGGGTCTCCCCTGATGGTGATCACGCTGTTGGGACCTGGAATTTTCATCATATTGTAAATGTAACACGGACGAGCCATAAAACCCCAGTAAGCCGGACGTCCGAATATAGCGTGGTATGCACTCTTGAACGGGACCACTTCGAAGGAAAGTGCTTCCGTCCGATAGTTCTTTGGAGTTCCAAAGGTAACATCCAAAGTAATCTCTCCCAGGGAATTAGCTTGTCTTCCTGGGACAACTCCGTGAAAAATCACAGAGCTATGCTTCAGCTGGGTTTCCGAGATCTTCATCCAGCGTAGCGTTTCGACGTAGAGAATATTGATGCTGCTACCACCGTCCATGAGGGTCTTGGAGAAACCATAACCGTCAATAAGTGGGTTGATGATTAAGGCGTATTTTCCTCGCCTGTGTAACTTAGGCGGATGATCATCGCGGTCAAACGTGATTGCCACTTACGACTAGTCCAGATACTGGGGGACAGCCGGAACTGTTGCATTGAGCTCGTGTAGAACTGCTTTCTTGACCTTTGCTGGTTGAGATCCGAGGAAGGTGACATAAGTGTCCTTCTTGGTGGGAAAAGTTTTCTTCCCTTCCGGCTTGGGATTTGAAGCATCGGCTTCCTCCATGTCGGAATCTTCCTTGGTCTCCTTGTCCTTTTCGGGATTTTTCTTTCCCTTCTTCCGCTTAGCTTTGTAGCCCGCGGTGTCATCTCTTTTGATGTCGTCATTGAAACGACATTCAGCGTTGGTGTGGGACGAGCCCCCATTGGCGTCTAGGTGATGCACACATGGGTTATTGGCAATGTCGGCCCAAGAGTAGGTTTTGCCCGGTTGCTGTTCTCCTCTACCTTGGACCCTTGAAGTCCCCCGGCCACGCCCGCGACCTCCGCCACGTCCTCCTCGTCCTCCAGACCCGGAAACAGTAGTAACCACCGCTGTTTCCGTGTTGGGTTTTCCTCCGAGGTGTTCTTGCGCTTCTGAGCTTGTTGCTTTGTTTTTGCTGACTGAGGTACAACCAGGATGTTGAGTAATCCTTCTGCATCATCGTCAGCATCTGCATACTTGCTCGCTGTTTCTATCATCTCTCCCAGATCAGTGACCTTGTCACACTTCAAGCGATGACGCAGTTTGATCGTTTACTCCTTCACAGGAGTTTTTGGTGTCGATCCATCGTCCGAGATAATCTCGGCAAGTTTCTCCGGCTTTCTGGGTGCAACGCTTTAGGTCTCCGACCGAACAGGGCCTCGGATATGTGCCTTCGAAATTACGAAAGAACACACTTTGCATGTCATACCAGTTATGAATGGTGTTCTCCGGAAGTTCATTGAGCCATGATCGCGCCGTCTTCCACAACATAAGTGGGAGATATCAGGTTGCGACCAAGCTGTTTCCGCCTTTGGCGATGCAGCAAGCTTGGAAGAAGTCCTGTAGCCAGGTATCTGGCCGAGCAATGCCATCATAGGCTTGGATATGTCTTGAGATAGCAAATCCTTCCGGGATTTTTGTAGCTCTGATGCATGGTCCAAAGCACTTTGGGCCGACGTAGAAATCATCGTTGTCGTAGCGCCGAGCCTCTATGTTGGAATTGATCATGTGCCTTGCGTTGTTCGGGGATAGAGACCGTCCCGAATGCCGGTTGTGGCTGCGGTGCCGTGGAGCCGGACTTCGGCTTATGCCACCACCTCCTCCGCCACGTCGTCCTCCTTTCCCTCCTTGGGAGCCGTTGTGATGACTGTGTGGTGGAGAGGGTGGGGCAGCTGGATAGTTTCCGGCTGATCGCCGGCCTCCGTCTGGAACGTCATTATTCCGATTCCGGGGAGGGTCTTGACTATGACAAGCCCCCTGCCTACTTGTTTCGGCGTGGTTTCCGTCGTTTCTTCGTCCGTCATTCCCACCATGGTGGGGCTCAGCCGGACGGCTTGCATGTCTAGGTGGTGGCATTTTTTGACGATCCTCCTCCCGTCGTTTCTTTTTATCTTCTCCCCTTCGATCGTTAGATTCTCATCGGGTAGGGTTCTTCGGATTCAGTGCAGCAATGGCGTCTTTCTTGGCCGCTGGAGCTACATTGCTCCAGTTACGTGAAGTTCTATGATGCTGTCCTGAAGATCCGGTTCTTGAATAATTGTCTTCCCGGCGTTCGGGGTGATGATACTGCGCCCGGATGTAATGGGATCTTACGCCAGCCCATGCCGGATCTGTGCGACACTGGTCAGAATCTGAGACCAGCTTTTGACTTCTGGACAGGGCGACCTTTTGCTGCTCTAGTCCCTTGTTGAGTAGCTTGATACCCAAACGGATCTCCTCTGGTCTTGGATTAGCCGATAGAATTTCTCGGGCCGCCACGGTATTCTGTACTGGGGTTAGGTAAACCCAATCTCCTTTGCTATCTTTCCATGGCTTCCCCATCTCATCTCCGAAAAGGACGGCACTGACAGTTGGAAACTGGTTGTCATCTGTGTGACGCTTCCGTGTCTTTTGATGCAACTGAGACATGTAGTCCTTGGTTGCCATGCGTTTATTCTCCACCTCGATGTTTTTGGCTTCATCGAGGAGTTGTTGACAACGCGCTTCTAGGGCTTGGGCCCTTTCGTCTAGCTCTTCGGCTGTAAATTATGCAGCTGTAGGGATAGGTGTGGTTAGTGCAGCATCGATGAGTTTACGCGCACCTTCGGTGATCACGTGTCCTTCCACCGATTCTTCTTTTTTCTGCTCGTATGGGATAAGTGCTCCATCCGAGTCTTCTTCGTATTCCTCGACAATCACCTCCTCAGCCAGAGGGTCTTTTGTCGGGGTCTTGTTCTTCTTGTTCTTCTTCTTTGCCCTCTTGGCAGCGCCGGTAGCAAAGACGGCTTTGGGTCTGTTTCCCGGAGTCAAGCTCTGATCGGTACTTTCGGACATCTGGACTTCGGGGTTATCTCTGACGTCCATGTCATCCTGCGCTTTGGGAGAGTGTTCCCCGGATCCTTCATCCATGGCTTCTCCTTCTTCTGCAGCTTTGGAGTTATACTCCTCTTCATATTCCGTGAAGAACTTTCGGAAATCTGCTGACATCATCGATTCATCCGAGGATGCGGGTACGTCGGCGTTTGTTCCAATTTCCTCCAGCACCGAGTCGGTGTTTTCTCCAGCATCGACAGAGCTGGATCCGGATCCCACGTATCCGACGAAGTGCGACGCGTGCTTCCTGAGGTACCTTAGGAAAGGTCTGTCTGTTCCGGCATCATCAGAGCCGGAATCAGTATCACTGATATGCTCCTCCTGGATTTCAACTTCCGCGGGTGGGTCGATCTGGGATCCAGCTCCTCCAGGGAGGTCCACTCCAGATTCGATGTGGACCGCTAGGTCTTCTCCAGGCTCGGATTTCTCCACTATCTCCGCAACTGGTGCGGGCTAGGTGGGATTAGGGTTTTCTGAGATCCGAAACTCTGCCGCCTCCGCGGACAAAGGGGACCCAGAAGTTTCTTCTGCCTCTATCATCACCGCTGGGGTGGGTTGAGCAGGTTCAGTGAAACCGATGTAAACATCGATCTCGCCAAAAGACATGATTGTGTAGGCAGTCACGGCCTCCCTATCCGGAATCCAAGTCTTGTCGAGAACGATGAGAGGGACGACGCTGGTGTAGAGGATGCGACCGACGGTGATAGTCTCGCTGATTCCGATTCTTGCAGATTCCACTCGGAACACAGATCCGAAACTCACTTGCCCCACGGTGGGCGCGAACTGTTGTCGAATTGATGACAAGTACGCCATGAGGGGGTCCTCGAGGCGTGCAGAAGAGAGGGGTGCGAGTCGTACGATGTTCCGGGACGGTGAGCACACAAGTTTACCCAGGTTCGAATCCGCCGGCTTTGGACGGATCCTACTCCTGCTAGCAATCCAGTAATACGGCAGAGCCGGAATATGGGTTACAAGGGTTTCGCCTGTGCGAGTTGAGATTGTAGACTATTGAGGTGTTGCCCTAAAGGCCCTCCCTAGGACGGCTTATATAGATATCCGGCCTAGGGTTTACAGGAGAGATCTATCCAGCTACGACTAAGAGTCGGTCACAGAGTACATCTTGAACTACAAGTAACATTATGGGCCTAAGTCGGTAAGTCTTCTGGGCCTTCCCGTAGCCAGATTGGACTCCGTCTTTCTCCCTGACTGGGCCGCCCGTGAAGCAAAGCTCTAACCCGAAGTAGGCCACCCTGGTCAGTGAGGAACTGTGAGGATACCCGGAAAGTATATCCCCAACACCACGATATGAACAATAACACTAATAGAGGGTAGCAACTAGAGAATCAATGCCCACATATTGCTATGTGTTCTATCCGTACGACATGTCTACCCATAGACCCGCTCTGATACCACTGAAGGGTTTTGTAGCAAAAAAAAATTCTATCTACTCGAACACTAATACTAGGATCTATACTATGTAGACATAAGTAACGGAGAAGGAATACAGTATTCATACCTTTGCAGAGAGAGGCACGCCTTACGCAGGAAGGCGTATATTGATGAAGACGAGCAGCATCCCAAGTGTGGTGCCTCCGAAGTTCGTCACATGTCCGGTGTAGGGGACGTCAACCGGGCTCCGATCCAGCCGAGCAGCGGAAGAAGTAGATGCCGGATCGCCGATCACACGATGGTAGTGCGAAGGTGGAGAACTCAACTACGAGGTCCTCCCCAATATTATGGGGAAGTCCTCATCAGATGAGAGAGAGAGAGAATGAGAGGAATGGGTGTCTTCCAAGGGGAAGGGGGGACCCCTTTATATAGTGGGAGGGGGGCGCAGCACCCAGGGGCCAGGCGGGGTGGGACTAATCCCCACACCCGCCGGCCATCTTGGGGCAGCCGCCGGCCCTAGGTGGGCCCCACTGGGGCGGCCCACTAGCCCTAGGCCGGCTGGCCCCCACTCCCTAGGCGCCTTGCCCACTTGGGCCTCCCTTCGGGTAAGGCTCATTAGCAATATAGTGCCTTCAAAAATAAAATAAAATATATATTTAATATTAATTCTCTAATTAACATTCAAATACACATATTATATTATTTCTTCACTCCGGAACACCTTCCGAACCCCTTCCAATCTCCATCGGATATTACCGAAACTATTCCGGTTTCTCTCTCTCTCTCTCTCTCTCTCTCTCTCTATTTCTCATACGATACCTCATCTACCTTAAGCGTCCCTACCTTAAGCGTGACATCCTTCGGTTCAGAAACACTCCAGACATGATAGAGACCACTCTCATATCAATGATCAACAGAGGGACCTGGATGGCCATGTGACCCCCGTGCATTTCACGAATACAATCGCTCGAACCGTGAGATAGTCGTTCCCCATTCCCTTTGTCATTCGATACTTAATTCATCCGAGACTTGATCTTCGGTATCTCCATACCTTAGTTCCATCTCGTTACTGATGAACTTGTTTTCTCGTTCTCATGTCGTTGCATTCCGTGACCTAGTCACATGCTTGCAAGCTTCATTAATGCAACGTCACCGAGATGGCCACATGTATCTGTCCGTTACATGGACTAGACAAATCCTGGTCTTGATATGTACTCCTCTACGCATTCCTTCGGAAAACCTGAGTGGCACCTTTTTGATCACCCTGTTATGAGATGATTCTTGATAACCATCTAAGCTTCTTCCAGAATGGTGATTTGTATTACCTCATATTCAAAGGATCTGGTTGCGAGGTTCTCTGTGTTTTATCATCAATGGCGAACTTTGTAACTAGATCTCATTAAGATATAACGGTCGGATGTTTGTCTATCATGTTATTCAACTAATAACATGACCTCATTGTCAGTTGGCATAAATGCCCATGATCTTGAACCACAGACCATCCTCATGACCAATGAACTAGTTCACTAGAGGTAACTAGAGACACAGTTTGTTTACATACCACACGTGTATTAACGTTTCGTATTAACACAGTTATAGCACAGTATGAAACGTATTATGAATATGCAGGAGATATATCAAATAATACACTTTATTATTTTCCTCTAGGGCATAACTCCTTCAAAGGAAAACTTTAGGAAAGGCTAGATCTGAAGATGAGAATAAATCGGGGAGCTCGAATAGAGCCATGGAGGCGAAGAAGACGGATGGAAAGAACGTGGGAAAGGGGGTGCCGGAAGGAGGAGGCCAGGGGAATGAGAAGGAGGAGGGAGGAAGAACCAAGGAAGGTTCTAGAAACGGCATATCGCCATTCGCCACAGGAGCAAAGTCTTTTGTTTACTGAGTCCACTCCTCTAAGGGTTTGTTGGTTGGTTCCTGGTATGTGTACCCCTTTGTACAATATATATGTGTGCTAGATAAAGTGTAAGGTTGTTGGATAACTTGATGATGTGATAGTAGGAAGAGAGATCTTGTACATATAACCGGATATTCACTTCGGCTCCCTGGTGCAAATGCACCCATTATAAGAAAACATATTTTAAAATATTAAAAATTTCAAACACAAAATCCCACATATACATTAGAACATTTTATGTTGGTTCACAAGTTTTTGTGATGAAAGAACATTTTATGTGTCGTGTATAAAAAAGAAAAAATGTGTCACAAGAATATGACTATTCACATGATATTTTTTACCTTTTTTATACACAACACATAAAATATTCTTTCATCCCGAAAACTTGTGAACCAATGTAAAATGTTTGAATGTATATGCAGATTTTTTTTTCAATTTTTTTAACATTTCAAAATATGTTTTCTCACAATAGATGCATTTGCACCTATGAGCCGAATTGCCGCCTCCTACATATAACACTCTTTTTTTTGAGGGATTGTACATATAACACTCTGATGCAGGAGGATATGGGTCACTCTTTTTTTCAGTATCTGCTTGTTGAGCATTCTGTGTCCTTTGTATTTTATTAGGTTTTTTATTATGCAGTCTGCTTCTTGGAAGGGGAACAGAGAAGATCTCTTTGAGCACAGTTAGTTGCTTATCAGAAGCAACAATCGGTCCGCCTGAGTTCGCTGGGTAGCGTTTTTGACGATGATATCATGTTTGTAAACCTCAGAGGGCTATCCCCATGGATTTGGATACGTTTGCGCATTTTTTACCCGGAGTTCAGCTAGTTCTCAATGCGTCATGTTGCTGTGGGTGAACGAAGAGTAGGGATGCAGGCGGACGTCCGCCTAGATGTCCTGACCTGTCCGCTAATCAAAACCTGTATTCTAATTAGCTGAGGCAGTAATCAGTACTTACACGTCAGCCTTCGTCAATTTATTGGCATGCAGACTGTGGCGGACCGTCCGCCTCGTCCGCCGGCCCGGCCGCCTGCATCCCTAACGAAGAGACCAGTGGAAATGTTTAAAAAATATTTAGGCAGAAACATACTACTTAGGAATCTGCACTGCCTGATGCTTTAAACGGAATTCAAAAATTCTCTGCAAACTAGACGAACTTCCAATTCATCGATCAGAAAAAATATTGAAGCCAATCCACACCCGCAAATAGTGTTCTACGGATAATTGGATTCCAACAATGTCATGATCTTAAGATCGCTTCATGTTGGCACGAGACCATCTATCCTTTCTTGGAGTTGAAGGAAACATGGATGGCATACCGCATCCTGATCTGGTCCACGTCGTAGACTATGTACTCGTTGTAGTTCAGGACGCCCTGCATTACCAGAGACAAGGCGGTGTATATATGTAGTCAAATCACAGTGCTTCTTGCATATATATACCTTGGCCGCTAGCTAGTTATAGGTTGGGTTTTCGGAAGATACCTTTTTCTGAGGAGGTACCTTTTTAGGTACCCCAAGCGGAACAACCACGCCGACGTCGGTGATCTTGGACCTGCCCATGTCCGGTGCCGTCTTCCCGAGCCCTTTCGTGCTGCACCAAGATAGTTTTGCAATGATCATGCATACCCTTTATGTTGTTAACAAGTACTGCTACTACTACTACATGGTATAGTGTTACTTTTGAATCAACAAGTGGTTGTAGGAATCCTATGGAAAGGACTTGCATCAGCGACCAACCTTAGTTTTCCCTTGGGCAGGTTACTAGCACTGACATCACAATCTGCTAGCTCATTCATATGGCCAAGTGCAACCTGAGAAACCACAAAATAAGTACGAAAAACAACTTAATACACGATATCATCAATGAAAAAAAAATACTCGAACTAAGACAAAGGTATGTGATGACCACCCAATAGCTTGGAGGTGACTATGATAAACAGACCTCACACAGAAGTAGCACTCCAGATTTATTAGATGTTTCTGCACGAAGGCAGTAGTTTGCGCTCTTGGAGAACATATCAGCAAAGTAAACACCTTTCCCAAACATGTAGCCGTTACTAGGCGCTTCAGGAGGAGCGATTCGCAAACCTGGGAGAAAGATTTTTAGTGTTAATTAAAACTATCTTTCATACTGAACGAGGTAATATTCATATGCCTGAGAACTCCAGGAAGACCAAATAGTAGGTCGTAAGTATAAATAAAAAACATAGAAGGCTGGGGTAAACACAAATCAGTGACAACAGTAGATAGCATGAATTACCCTTAGAAAATATTCCAGTCCAGTTGGTCAACCTAGAACCATGCCATAAAAGCATCCTATTTCTTGTTCCAATAAACTGTGAAACATTACAGAATTAGTCGTTTTATAATTCATTGTAGAAGTTTTCCTGGGAGTGCTTAGGCGTAGCTGATTAGGAAGACCCACGAACCTTCTGAAACCGCTCTGTTTCACCCTCTCTTGTCACCTTGAATATTTGCACTATGTCGATAGTAAAATCCGAGTGGTTTTTGCCATGTGTATTCGTCATATATGTTTTTATCTGGAAGGTAGAAATGTTCATACATGGTTAAAGTCTCTAGGCTCTGGCAAAGGTGCCTCCAAGAAAAGAGAAACACAAGAGCAATTCTTGAACAGTAAAGAAAAAAATCACGTTTAAATCAACTTTGCTGAATTATTGTTCGAGAGCACTTTTCAATGTCGGCAACTCTTTACCACTGAGTTATTTTATACCAAAACAGATTTAAGAGAAACCTTCTACCAACATGGAACATCCACATATTACTGTGTACATAGATTCTTTGTAGAAGTATTACCATTGAGTATTCTTCTGAATCAACCTCCAGAGGTGTAAAGTCACAACGAAGTTGCTTGTATCGAGCATACAATGGATCATCCTACATAGCAAATGAAAAATAACTTATAAATCTAGTTTCATGTGTGTACACTGATTTTTTTTACCAATGCTTTACCTGATCAGTCGACTCATCCTCCAGAAGCTTCGTCGCAATCTCAATCTCACCAAGGGCTTCAACCTTTGAAAAAGCAAGACATGTGGTAACATTAGATACGAAGGTGGAATGGAATGTAGATATGAATATTCTCGTAAAAAACAAAATTAAGTTACAATGCATTTCAAACTTTGAGAAGAATGACAGCCTGTCATTGACATGTACATCTATTTCATTAGAGAGAACCAAAGGAGGCTTTGGCTCTTAATCTCTTCAAAAGAATCAATGTGCAAAATATCCTTGATAATAGACATTATGTTCGTGATACAATATTTCATAACAGATCAATGCTAGAAAAAAAAATAGTAGCCTATTACCATGTCCAGCTTAGCTTTTAGTTTCTCAGGAGTATCGATGATAAATTCACCTGTCAGATAAACTTGTTAGAAGATCCTAAGTGTCAGGTGCATTAAGCAGGAAGTTTAAAACTTACGCATCTTTTTAAAACCAATGTCATGAGGAATCACGGTGTAGAATTCCCTGAAACCACGGGAGTGTCACGGTAAGTATAAACATTGTTCACTACAAGTGTAGTACTGATGGTGGATGCATTGTGCATTGCACACCTATCATTATTTATCAATTCTCACACACAAATGCAGATGTTTCTTGGAAAATCTTTGCTATCTTACGCTCAGGCAAGCAAATGGCCAATCATGGCAATTGTGATGACTGATGACCAAATCATTTCATAAAAACTGAAGCTATTGATAAATTTACCATTCAAAATTTAAGACCTCGAATATTGACTAGTAGATTTCATTTAATAAAATCATGATGCCATAACCTACCAAAAACTACAAAAATGTGTAGTGGCATAATGCTAAACTGCTAGGGCCGGTGATATAAAATAAGGAAGATGCGTAATTATATGCCAAACCAGGCATCAGGTTATTCATTCTTCTTCATACTCTATGCATGAAATAAAAATAAAATTATGGACTCACCCAGTCAATTGCTCCAGCTGTATGTTGTCAGCCCTCGTAATAGAATTAGAGATCCTCTTCAAGACATCATAACCCTGTGGAACGCTCGGAAAATGTCATCATCAAAAGAGACAAAGATAGGATGAATGGGATATGAAACTTGGATCTTGATATCGAAAAGCTCTTACTGCATACAACACTGAACATACACACAACAAATTTTTACGGTGCACGGTGTATTTTAGTGACTTACTTGAAAGTACGTTAAAATGCAATCTTATGTAGGAGTAACTGTTTTGCTGATTTTTTTTTAGATAATTAAGACCAAGTTGTTTATGCACATTGTCCTTCGACCTGTAATCTTGTATTCCACATTGAATTGATAATCCTCAACAGAGAAGCATCGTACTAACTCACCTTAAGTATTGTAGATTTGCTTAACTTTCCAAGAGGAAGTTTATCTGCATTATAACCTAATTGATTGTGCAAGATGAACGAATTAGAAAAAAATCAAATGCTACATGAACAATCAGCGGAAATATAATTCAAAAACAAATTTGTAAAACCCCGTAGGACAACATTGAACAGTCAAAAAGATGATCTTCAAATGAGTTAATCCAACTCTTGTATTTGAGCGGACCGTAAGTATTTTCCTCTTTCGTCATCAACTAGTTTCAGTAGCTTGTTTTATTCTCAAATTTATCCATAAAAGTTAAGTACCACGGTTCCAACACTCACAATATAAGATCTACCGATTTTTCTTTCCTGTTTCTAATGCTACATGAATAATCAGTAGCAATATACTTCAAAAACAAATTTGTAAAACCCCATAGGACAACATTGAACAATCAAAAGGATAATCTTCAAATGAGTTAACCCAACTCCTGTATTTGAGCTGACCGAAAGTACTTTTCCTCTTTCGCCATCAACTAACTTCAGTACCTTGTTTTTATACTCAGTTTTATCCATAAAAATTAAGTACCATGGTTCCAACACCCACATCGTAGGATCTACCTATTTTTCTAAGTATAAGGGCAAAAGGTGGTGATAAATCATTATTGAAGTTTTCTTAATCAAGAAACTTACCAATTTCCATCATCTGCTGCTTCATCATGCTAATATCGCAGATGACGGATATGAAATTTTATTCGAGATTCAAGCTTTGTCTCCTTTATCTGATCGGCAACAGAAGCCTTGTCCTGAAACAGATCACAAAGACCAAAGCATGCATGAATTAAAACGTAGAAAGGAAACTTATTTATTGCAAAATAAATCTTATGTACCTTTTCCTTGCCATAGTCCATCTCAAGCCAAGTGTATTTCTTTGCATAGCACTTGAAGTTGTGGCGACTGGATCAGTCGTTGTTAGTCTTGTCCGCAAACTTAAATTTGAACATGCTAATCGCCTCCTTGCGCGGCATGGGACCGAGCAGCTCGATCCGGCCCCGGGACCCTACTCTCCCGTACCTCCAGTAAACCCTGAAGCTTGTGCCATCGTCAGATTCTACAATTGACAGGCAGCAGTTAGTGTTTTATACTGTATTATTTTTTATTACTAATATATCAGCGATCACTCATAAATTGCACACAGCAGGAACCTCTGGGACAGATATACCTAAAGCTTGGATGATGAAGAACTTGTTGTTGTTGGCTCCGACGTTGGTCTGGTTCAAGGTGGCGTCGTAGATCTCGGTTGCCCTGCAAGGAAACAAGGTAGGAGCGAGCGTCATGACAAATTCTCTACCCCTCCAATCCATATTAGTACTTGTCGTCAAAATAGATGTATTTAAACATGTTTTAGTGCCAGATATAGTGACAAGTAATATGGATCGGAGAGAGTAGCTGGAATCTCGTGTTCGCTGTGCGCGGGTTGAGTTGAGACTGTATGCACGCACGCACCGCTTGCAGGACGTGCCAGGACTTCTTCATGTCGTCGGGGATGTGCGGGTCCAGCACCGCCGCGCCCTTCTTGGTGGCCGTGACGATCTTGGCCTCCTTCTTCGCCGCCGCCTGCACGTTCCCGTCGCCGGCAACCCTGGCATCCGGCGTCGAGATCGGTATGACTGTAGTGATGTTGTTCTTGGTCGTCACTGTCGCCGCGAGCCCCCGCGCCGGCACGGCGAGGGGGGAGTGCAGGAAGAAGGTTGCATGGTGGTGAGGAGCAGGAGGAGGAGGCCTGCTGCGCGGGGTGAGGAGGGCGTGGGCTTGCAGGGCCAGGCGGCACCGGAGCTTCGCCCGCAGGAGCGCGTTGAGGTGGGCAGACATGCTCTGCGCAGGAGCTACCAGGGGCAGGAAGGGCGACAGGTAGACGGGGCAGAATCTGCGCGCGGGTGCACTTGTGATCTTGAAGCGTCACGCAGAGGCACCCGATCGAGGCGCATGCCAGATCGGAAGGGGAGTTTTAAACTAGGAAACAATTGCAAATCATCGGTCGATTGAGCCAGAACTTTCTTTAATTTGGTTCAGGCCCGAGTCCAGGACTCCAAATAGACCACGAGTCATGCGCAGTTTCCAATATATATATACACTAAAAGAAAAAAATTAATCCTGAAATTAGACCATCGCATTCCTCCTCAGGGCAAATATTTTCCTTTGCCGTTCCAAAATCCCCATTCGTCTTCTTGACGCCGTCGCCACCCACTGATTACACCGTCGAGGCTGGTCGATAACAACTAGAAGTGACTCCATTCCGTCACCCCCAGCTTTGCCCTCCCCCCCCTCCATCCTTTCGTTGTGCATCACCGACGTCGTCTAGGTCATTAGTAAGTCTTCCGCGTGTACTCTACTTTGTTTACTATCTCCACCTGTGCCTTGAACATGGCTTTGTTCTATCGTTTTTCCTTATGTTAGATGGCACGGAAAGAGTAGAGAAGGACTTCTTCACAGCAGTAAGAAGCCCCGGCTGTAATATCAGATTATGAAAAAAGAGAAGATTAAAAAACATAGAAGCGAACAACACAAAAGTCAGGAAAAACAATTTTACACACATATTGCATGGACAACATTTTCTCACAAGCCACAACACCCAAAATTTTCCACTTTTTCCTTATTATCAAAGAACCACAATCTAGTGATGTTTTCCAAGCAAAGAGGATAAAACGCAATGCCAGTCATTTTCTGCACATCAAGACAAATCATTTTAGCAGATACACATTCACAAAATAGATTTCTAATCGACTCATCTTCATTGGAAAAAATACATGACCGTTCATCGACTGCTTGCCTTTTAACAAGATTGTCTTTAGTGGGAAGTTTGTCATGTGCAACTGAAAGGATAGAGATGTCGTCTAGAGGGGTGAATAGGCAATTTCAAAACTATTGTGGTTTTGGCTTGAAAGAATACGAAATTAAACTAACGTTTATTTTACAAACACAAAACCTAAATACACTAGGCTTAACTAAGTGCGCCAACAAGTTAAGCTAAGCAAGATAGCACAAGATATATATACCACAAGTTATAAGCAAGATATAAGAACTTCAAACTCGATGGATATCACAAGGAAGTAAACTCGGGTATAGAAATAACCGAGGCATGTGGAGACAAATATGTATTCCCGTGTTTCCTTACAATTAAAGTATGTCACGTTGGAGAGGTGTGGGATCCCACGAAGGGGTTCCCCAAGTCCACGAAGGACACATTATTCTCCGACGCTATCCCGATGAAGGAATAGCCACTTCCCTTATGGCTAGCTTTTCCTCCACTCCAGAGATGGCAAGCTACACAACCACTTCACAAATCCCGCGAAGGGGAAAGCCCGAGCCTCTTCACAATCCTCCACGAAGGGGCACCGCGACATCAAGCGCCAAGCCAACTAGGAGGTCACCTCCAAGAGTAGCGAGCTCACGGTCTCACACTCGAACAAATCATAATGGAGAGCTCAACACTTATGCAAAGGAAGAACACCTAGGGTGCTCAAATTCTTCACTCAGAAATCCTACCAAAGCAACAAGTGCAAGGGAGGAAGAACAATGATGAAAATCAACAAATGACTCCAAGATCTAGATCCAATGGGTTCCCCTCACTTATAGGAGGAATTGGTTAGTGGGGATTGTAGATCTAGATCTTCTCTTCCAAAGCCCTCAAAAAGATGCAAGAATCATAGAAGGGAAGGGAGAGGAAGCAAGCTCAAAAGGGTCAACAATGGAGGTAAAAACATGTTGAAGAACCCTCGAACTTTGGGGAAGAATCCCCCCTTTTATACCCCTTCAAGGGAACGAGAGTAGCTAAGACACATTCCGGTTGGCAGACTGGCCCCACCAGATCAGGCGCCAGAATGGTCCCGTCGACTGGAAAAGTTCTGGTTTTTCCCGAAACAGCAACTGATCAAATTTCCGGCAGACGCCGAAATTTCCGGCGCCGCCAAAACTGCCACCGGAACCAAAACAGGGCAGACAAAAACTATGATAACTTTTGCGTCCAGACTTGGGTTTTAGCAAACTTTGGCTTTTTGAAAAGCTAAGAACAAGATCTATCTAGTAGAGACTATAAAACCCAAGAAAGATCAACAGGGAAAGTACCAAATAAGGAGGGGTATGGAACCTCCCTAAAGAAGAACCGGTAAAACCTCCAACTCGAAAACACAATAGAAGATGCATACGAATTCCGTTTTCGATGAACTTGGGCTTGTTGAAGAGTTAGAAACAAGCTCAAGAACCTCACGCAGAGAAACACCAATAAGCAACAAATATGGAGACACAAAGTATGCAAAGGATTGAGCTCCCTAAGATGATGTGATCAAGTTACCCAACTGAAATCCCCTCTTGATAGTGCGACTATCTATCCTATAACCTGGCCTCCCAACAACTACCTTGAGACTGGTAAAAGGAAAACCTAGCAAGGCCATACCTTTGCCTTGTGCATCCCGGTTGATCTTGATGATAACGCTTCAAACTTCATTCAAGGTGGAATTCCACACTCGATCATTGTTGCTTCGTAAAGACTCATAATGTGCTCCCCATACACCACTACGGGGTAGCTTCATTATGGCACATCTTCACGTGTCCATTATCACCAATATGGACAGCAAGCTTCAACCATATGATCTTCTTGAGATTCTTATATTGAACTTGCACTTCTCAACCTTGATGACAATCACCACTAGATGTCATCCTCTCATGGGCTATATGAAATCTTCACTTTTGATGCATGCACATGCAAATATACCTAGCCTATATAGAAAACACAAAGGCACATATCTAACGGGTTAGTTCATGAAGCATAATTGACAACGCTTACCATACCGCAAAATCCATGTGGTACATTCTTTATGCTTCATGTGTTGATCAACTTGAAATCACTCTCCACTCTTTGTATTATTCAACCATGTACCTTCCCATTATCTATCTCTATATCTTGGGGTACATAAAGAACTCTTTATTTGATTGCATGCTCTAAACCTTTAGTCAACCATAGCTCAACTCATGAGGCTATCATGACACCGACTTAGGGCCATAACTTTAACTCTTCTATTAAGATTTAACTCTCAAGATCTTGATCATATCATATTCTTCTCTTCAACTTGATAATCTTGATGCCAATACTCAATGTATATATTTATCTTCATGGCATCCATACTCGAATCCAACACATGGACTATAAGCATGACCTATGAAATATTCCTACATATAAAAATCAATGAAATCATTAGAACATTGGGATTGTCATTAATCACCAAAACCACACACAGGGGAAATTACCCTTATAATCTCCCCATTTTGGTAATATAATTGATGCCAATCACAACAATAGGGTTTATATAATGAATATTATAAATAAGTATGCAACGTATCCTATAATAAGTTGTATACAAGAGGTTGTATTCAATATGGTCAAGTAACACAAAGATACTAGCCCATATAAACAATGATTCTACTCACATAAACTACAATTAATGCAAGAGATGTGAGTAGAACCAACATATATAAAGCAAACTCCCCCACAATATATGCACATGTGATGAACTTGAAATTCATTGCATACATTGTCAAGCATAACCTTCGGGAAAGTTTACACTATATATTCAACCATGCAAAACATAATAAAGATGAAATGCATGAAAGGCAAACACTTAAGAACAAACCAGTTTTAAGTATGAAACCATTTCCCTTAAACCCTCTAAAATTCTCCCCCATTGACAAAAAGTGCTAAAATGGATGACAAGGTTAAAAGGCCAATATAGTATGAATTCCTCCCCAAGGTGTGCATTTCTCATAATGTGAGTGAACTCAAATGAACGTATCCAATGACAAATACTTGGAGGAAATCAAACTATATTGAGGATCAAAGGTTGCTAAAAGGGTAACACGGTGAAGAAAATCAAGCAATCAAAATATCCAAATTACTAATTGGATGAATATGCTCTAAATGAAATAAGGAAGCTCCCCAAGGTTCATGCATAAATTATAATTGTTGCATTTGAATACAATATGCACAAACATGGAATCCTTTATTGCTCTATATATTTTAGAACACAACCAAGATCGATACAAAGAGTATATATATAAATAAATACACTTGTCAAGACAAGCTTAAGTCCAAAAGAAACCAGTTATGAGATATGAGTGCATGAGTGTCGTGTATCGGTTTTCGACACCGGTGATAGGGATCCCCTTTGTTAGTTTGGATAGGGGCGCAACGTCTGGCAAGCTTGATCGGCGAGCTAGATGAACACACAGGGACACGAGTTTTTTACCCAGGTTCAGGTCCTTGATGTGAGGATCCCTATGTCCTGCAACTATCTACTTTCTGGTGGATGATCATAGTTACAATGCTTCCTTCCCCAGGAAGGATTTATGCTCTAAACCTCCTTCCTTACTCTCGACCTGGACCTCCTTTTATAAGAGAAAGGGGTTCCACAGTGATCGGGAGAGAACATGCGTCAACCTGGCTAAGCCACGTGGTCGCCTGAGGTATGCATGAACACAATGTGGAGGTTCTTTCCTACGCAACCCTTACGTGGCAGAGTAGGTCTAAGGACTGTCTCCCTAGGCCTCAGAGCTTTGACCTGGCGTATCTTCTGTCAGTGGTGAACGGCCAACCGATATTCTCCTTGCTACGCGGGCTAGGACTAAGAAGTTCCACAGGCTGAAACTCCCAAGAGTGGCTTGCTTAGGCGGGGCCCTGAGACTAGGTTTCTCGGGCACTGCGCCCGCCTGGCTTGTGAGTTCTTTGGGTGTCCTCTAGATCCTCCGGGGGGTCGTCCTGGCTGGGACCCTAAGAAGACATCTCGTCAGGGCGGCGGCCTGCCCGTCGGCTCTGGGATTAGTTCCGGGGTACCCCGGACTCAAGGGTGTGATAGTAACCCCCAGGCGTGCTCCGTCCGTACAGGTTTCGGTCGGGGTTGCGCGCTCACTCGGGTGGACCCAACGCCTTTTCATCATGGCTTTGCTGCACAAGGTAGGGTTTGACTGCTTCTAAGGTGGTGACCCACATTTGCGAAGCGCGTTTCCCCTCCCCACTTCCTCTATATCTTGCGGCTTGGTCCAAAGTTTTGCTAGAAGTGTCCGAGAGGGAGGAACTCAGCTCCGTGGTTCTCCATGCCTCGAGACCACTGCACTGAGGCGGCTCCATCCGAGGCGTGTCGCCCATCGTCACCTGCTCCGATTGCTAAGGCATCTCCCCTCCTGCACGAAGGGGCCCTATAAGGCAGGAAGGGGACGGTCAATCATACGATGGTGCCCTGCCAGGAGGATGCTTTCCTGAGGGCAACCCCATTTGAGTGTCCTCGAGTTCTTCGTGATGTTGGTTCATGAGTTCGAGGGAGTATTGGGGTTCCCCAAGGCGATGTCTGATGCCTTCAAATACAACATCCCTCGAAGGATGTCAATGGTGGTCGAGGGATGCTACCACGAAGGGAGATCGGTGAAGGTCTTCTGTGGAGCAGGCGAATGGTTATGCTTTGGGAGAGGCTAGGGATGCTTCGTGCCCTCCCATCATCTAGAGCTCGGGATCTCGTCTTCTTCTTCTTTGATGGGCACCACGAATTCAAGGTGGCGTTTTTGATAGCTGTCAAAGGTGCGTGGAGTTCCGGTTTGTGGGAGCCTTCGGCTTTTAGATCTGCGATTTGCGCCTTCACTTCTTTGATCATTCCTCCTGTGTAATATGTCTCGCTTTCATGGAGAAAGAGAAAAAAGAACTCGTTAATACATCTTGCCCGTCCCGTTTCCTTTCTTTCCTTTCTTTCTATTTGTGTGTGTGTCAAGTTTCAAAGGGTGCTCTTAGAGTCGGTCAGGGCTATCCAATGGCACGGTCTAGATAGGACATTCCTCATGAAGACCCGATAAAAACTTCTTCTCCTCGGAGCGAACAATGTTTATAGAGACTTGCTCAGGAAGTTATCTTTAAATGATAGAAGTAGAAGCTGTGGACGAGCCCGCCTGCCTGAGTCGTTGTTGGGTCCGCAGCATAGAAAACAAAAATTTTCCTACGATGAGAACTATACACCAAGATCTATCTACTAGATACAGAGCAACAGGTGGACATACATCCATGGAGAACTTACCCTCGAAGACAACGAGCTTTGTTAACGAGTAGGAACTCGTGGTTGATGTAGTCGTACACTTGCCGATCTCAAGATCATGAGGAAGTCCGAGCGCCGCAATTCAACAGCGCATCCGCACTCGCACACACGTTCAAGCCACCGGACAACCTCCACCTCCTCGCTCCAGCGATCCATCGGAAGCAGCAACTCCTTCCAGACGAAATGCCACCGGGAACATGTATCTCGCTAATCCGAGACCATGGGGGAATAATTCTAGAGGGGGAGAGAGATCCTTCACAAGGAGGTGTGTGGATGAAGGAGGGAATGGGTGGCCTTTTATAGGAGGAGGGGGGTCCCCCTCTCTCCATGGCCGGCGCATGGGGGGGTGACCCCTCACCTCCCCCATTCATGTGGTGGTAACTCCTCCACATTAAAATGCCTCTTCACATTCCCTTTTAAAGTCTCCACTTTAAATGCATTCAACTTCTCCAAATTTAATGCTCTCTCATTTAATAAAACTCTTTTTATTAAATTTATTCAGAATTTTTTTAATTACTTTAATTAACAAACATTCACATATAGCCCCTTGCAATATTTCAATACCACATGCAAAAACACCTTCTGCAATTTCACTCGAAACAATTTCCGGTTTCTATTGAAACAATTTCTGCGCTTTGCAATTCTTTCGTCTGAAACATATGTGCTCCAAAATGGTGTCCGGTAACTCTTAAGTGTGCCACCCTATGGTTCGCGAATAATGCAGACATGATCGAGACCCTTCTCCGATCAATAATCAGCAGCGGGACCTGGAGATCCGTACTGACTCCTACACATTCAACGATGACTCCTGTGATCGTGAGAACCTTTAACGCTTGTAACTAAATCCCTTTGTCTCTCGATATATTACATGTCCGAGATTCGATCATCGATATCTCCATACCTAGTTTGATCTCGTTACCGACATGCACTCTTTTCTTGTTCCCGTGATATAACATTCTAGTGATCACATCACTTGCTTGCAAGCTATCCTAATGTGATATCACCGAGAGGGCCCAGAGTATATCTATCTGTCATCTGGATTAACAAATTCCACTCTTGATCCATGAGCCTCAACATAACACCTTCGTAGTACTGAACCCATCTTTATAGTCACCCTGTTACGGTGTGACGTTTGATGTTATCAAGATACTCTTCCGGTGTTAGCAATTAACATGATCTCATGGTCTAAGGATAAAGATTACTTCGTATGATGTTATAGAAATATAAACATAATGACTTGATCGTAATGCTATACTTCGGATGAATGTTCATCACATCATTTCACAAATGCTGTGACCTTGTTATTAACAACATCCAATGTCCATGATCAGGAAATCTTGATCATCTTGTTAATCAACAAGCTAGTCTATAAGAGAGGCATAACTAGGAACCCTTTTTGTTTATTAAACACACATGTATTGATGTTTCCTATCAATACAATTATAGCATGCAAAATAAACATCTATCATATACAAGGAATACATAATAACAACTTTATTATTGCCTCTCAGGGCATATTTCCTTCAGTCTCCCACTTGCACTAGAGACAATAATCTAGTTTATATAGTGATAAATCTAACACCCATGGAGTTCTGGTGTTGATCATGTTTTGCCCTAGGGAGTACTTTAGTCAACGGATCTGCTACATTCAGGCCCGTGTGTACTTTACAAATCTTTATATCTCCATCCTTGACATGCTCGCGAATGGAGTGAAACCGGCGCTTAATATGCTTGGAATTCTTGTGAGACCTTGGTTCCTTGGCGTTGGCTATGGCTCCATTATTGTCACAATAGATCACCATTGGGTCCAACGCACTAGGAACCACACCTAGTTCCGTTATGAACTCCTTCATCCAAACCGCTTCCTGCGCTGCTTCTGAAGCAGTAACATATTTCGCCTCTGTTGTTGATCTAGCCACCACAGGTTGTTTGGAGCTCCTCCAACTAACTGCTGCTCCGTTCAAGAGAAATACGTATCTGGATTGAGACTTAGAGTCATCCGGATCAGTGTCAAAGCTAGCATCGACATAACAGTTAGCGACTAGCTCTTCTTCACCTCTGTATACAAGAAACATATCCTTAGTTCTTCTCAAGTACTTGAGGATGTTCTTTACCGCTATCCAGTGTTCCGAACCTGGATCAGATTGGTACCTACTAGTCAAACTAATAGCATGTGCCACATCCGGTCTTGTACATAGCATGGCATACATAATAGAGCCTATGGCCGAGGCATAGGGGATCTTATCCATCATCTCTCTTTCTTCCGCCGTAGCCGGACTTTGAGTCTTACTCAATGTCTTGCCTTGCAACATAGGTAAGAACCCCTTCTTACTTTCATCCATATTAAACTTCTTTAATATCTTATCAAGGTATGTACTCTGCGATAGCCCAATTAGGCGTCTTGATCTATCTCTATAGATTTTAATGCCTAATATATATGAAGCTTCACCAAGGTCCTTCATCGAAAATTTGCTGTTTAGATAACTTTTAACACTGTTTAAAAGATCTATATCATTTCCAATCAATAATATGTCATCCACATATAATATCAGAAATGCCACATTGCTCCCACTCACTTTCTTGTAAATACAAGCCTCTCCATAAGTTTGGACAAATCCAAACTCTTTGATCACCTCATCAAAGCGGAGATTCCAACTTCGTGATGCTTGCTTCAGTCCATAGATGGATCGCTGAAGTTTGCACACCTTATTAGCATCCTTAGGATCGACAAAACCCTTAGGTTGTATCATATACAACTCTTCTTCAATCTTACCATTGAGGAATGCAGTTTTGACATCCATCTGCCATATTTCATAATCGAAATATGCAGCAATTGCTAACATAATCCTAACTGATTTAAGCATCGCTACAGGAGAGAATGTCTCATCGTAGTCAACTCCTTGAATTTGTTGAAACCCCTTTGCGACAAGTCGAGCCTTATAGATGGTCACATTACCATCAGCATCAGTTTTCCTTTTGAAAATCCATTTATTCTCAACGGCCTTTCGGTCGTGAGGTAAGTCCACCAAGTTCCAAACTTGGTTCTCGTACATGGATTCCATCTCGGATTTCATGGCTTCTAGCCATTTGTTGGAATCCAGGCTCATCATCGCTTCTTCATACGTCGCATGGTCATCCATTTCATCAACCATGAAATTCACAATAGGATTGCCGTACAGTTCAGGAGCTGCACGTGTCCTGCTTGACCTGCGAGGTTCGGTAGTGTCCTCTTTCCGAGTTTCATGATCATTATCATTAGCTCTCTCTTCATCAGGTGAAGTCAACTCCAAAACAACTTCCGGTGCTGCGCCACTCGCCATTCCATGAAGAGAAGGTTCAATAACCTCTTCAAGTTCTACCTTCCGACTACTCACACCTTTCACGAGAAACTCCTTCTCAAGAAAGGATCCATTCTTGGCAACAAAGACCTTGCCCTCGGATCTGTGATAGAAGGTATACCCAATCGTTTCCTTAGGGTATCCTATGAAGACGCATTTTTCCACTTTGGGTTCGAGTTTATCCGGTTGAAGTTTCTTCACATAAACATCGCATCCCCAAATTTTAAGAAATGACAGGTTAGGTTTGTTTCCAAACCATAATTCATACGGTGTCTTTTCAACGGATTTAGATGGTGCCCTATTTAAAGTGAATGCAGCGGTTTCCAGTGCATAACCCCAAAATGACAGTGGAAAGTCAGTCAGAGACATCATAGATCGAACCATATCCAATAAAGTATGATTACGACGTTCTGACACACCATTATGTTGTGGTGTTCCGGCAGGCGTGAGTTGTGAAACTATTCCACAGTCTTTCATATGTGTGCTAAACTCGTAACTAAGATACTCTCCACGGTCGGACTGCAGAAATTTGATCTTTCTGTTACGATGATTTTCCACTTCATTCTGAAATTCTTTGAACCTTTCAAAGGTTTCAGACTTATGTTTCATCAAATAGATATACCTGTATCTACTCAAATCATCCGTGAAAGTAACAAAATAACGATATCCACCTCACGCCGACACACTCATTGGTCCAGACACATCAGTATGTATGATTTCCAATAAATCTGTCGCCCGTTCCATTGAACCGAAAAACGGCGTTCTAGTCATCTTGCCCATAAGGCATGGCTCACATGTATCAAATGATTCAAAATCAAGTGATTCCAAAAGTCCATCAGAATGGAGTTTCTTCATGCGTTTAATGCCAATATGACCTAGACGGCAGTGCCACATATATGTAGATATATCATTATCAAGTTTAATCCTTTTAGCATCAACATTATGAATATGCGTAATACTACTATCGAGATCCAACAGAAATAAACCATTCAACACAGGTGCATGACCATAAAAGATATTATTCATATAAATCGAACAACCATTGTTTTCAGACTTAAACGAATAACCACTTTGCATCAAACACGATCCGGATACAATGTTCATGCTCAGTGCAGGCACCAAATAACAATTATTCAGGTTTATAACTAATCCCGACGGCATATGGAGAGGCAGCGTTCCGACGGCGATCACATCAACTCTTGATCCATTGCCGACCCGCATCGTGACCTCATCCCTTGCTAGTTGTCGCTTGTTCCGCAGCCCCTGAACCGAGTTACATATATTAGCAACCGATCCCGTATAAAATACCCAGGTGCTACTGCAAGTACTAGTCAAGTACACATCAATAACATGTATATCACACATACCTTTGTTTGCCTTGCCGGCCTTCTTGTCCGCCAAATACTTGGGGCAGTTGCGCTTCCAATGGCCAGTCCCCTTGAAATAGTAGCACTCGGTGTCAGACTTAGGGCTAGCTCGGGGTTTCTTTTCAGGCGCGGCAACAGATTTGCCGCCCTTCTTTCCCTTCTGCTTGCCTTTCTTGTCCTTCTTGAAACAGGTGGTCTTATTGATCATCAACACTTGATGTTCTTTCCTAATCTCCACTTCTGCAGTCTTAAGCATTGACAGAAGCTCGGGAAGAGACTTCTTCATGCCCTGCATATTATAGTTCATCACGAAGCTCTTGTAGCTAGGTGGCAGAGATTGGAGAACACGATGTATGCCTAAGTCAATGGGAATCGTTATTCCCAAGGACACAAGCTTATCGGCGTACCCAGACATTTTGAGTACGTGCTCACTAACGGAGCTGTTTTCCTCCATCGTGCAGCTAAAGAACTTTTCTGTAGCATTATAACTCTCTACGGCAGCATGGGTATCGAAAATCATTTTCAATTCTCCCATGGTATCAAAGGCATTGCCATTTTCGAAACGCTTTCGAAGCTCTGGCTCTAGCCCATACAGTATGCCGCAATGAACTAAGTTGTGGTCCTCCTGACGAGTTATATAGACGTTCTTTTCCTCGTCAGGGGCATCAGGAGCTGGTGGGGGGCCTAGCGGTGCATCTAGCACATATTTCTTTTGTGCAGCAGTGAGGGGAATCCTCAAATTCATAGTTCAGTTGGTGAAGTTGCTACCATTCGCAGCAAGTTTCTCTTTCTCCATGAACACATTGAAATTAAAAGCAGGTGGTGCCATCTACAACAGAATTTGTAAAGTATATTTAGACTAAGTTTATGATAGATTGAGTTCAACTAATCCAAATTACTAATGAACTCCCACTCAAAAACGACATCCCTCGTGTCCTTTTGGTGATTACGTGAACCAAATCCACTACACCAAGTCTGATCATCACGTGAGTCGGTGTAGCTTCAAAGGCGAGCATCTATATGGGCATCATATCAAATATATGGCTCATGCTTAACCTTTCGGTCCGTGTTCCGAGGCCATGTCTGTACATGCTAGGCTCGTCAAGTAAGAACCTTAGTATTTGCGTGTGTAAAACTGTCTTACACCCGTTGTATGAAAGCGTAGAGTCGAGAACACCCGATCATCACGTGATGCCTCAAAACACGATCCACAAAATGGTGCATACTTAAGGAAGAACATATTTTATCTTGATATCTAAATGAGGGATCATCTTATAATGCTACCAAAAGCGCCAAACTAGCAATAAAAGATGCTAATGTGTGAAGTGAGGTGATATGGTCCATGCATTTGATCTCTATCATTTGCATCGTGGTATGATCTCTATCATTCCTTTGTGTGTAAGGCCAAGGTCTATGGAACTTACACGTTAAGTGAGTTGTAAGAGTATCTATCATACATCTACTTACAACAATACCATATCAAAACACTAGCCCAGCAACGATCTAAACTAGACGCCTCTAATTTATCAATTGCAAGTTTTACGTGGCTTAGGGCTTTCGGAGATAGAACCGGTCTAACCTACGAACATGAACCACAACGAGGATAACCAAGTTATTAGCAACTCGTTGTAAATCAGATATTGACTACAGTAGGAGAGACAGACACCCGCCAGCCACTTATGCAAAACAAGTTGCATGTCAGTCGTGGAACCGGTCTCATGTACGATGACATGTAAGGTTGGTCCGGGCCGCTTCATCCCACTATGCCACCAATATCCAAAGTACATAGAAGATGCAATAACATGATCATCATCGCCCACATATAAACATATGTGTACTACCCGTGCAAAGCACCTACGCATAGATCAGGCTCTGATACCACTGTTGGGTCCGCAGCATAGAAAACAAAAATTTTCCTACGATGAGAACTATACGCTAAGATCTATCTACTAGATACAAAGCAACGGGTGGACATACATCCATGGAGAACTTACCCTCGAAGACAACGAGCTTTGTTAACGAGTAGGAACTCGTGGTTGATGTAGTCGTACACTTGCCGATCTCAAGATCGTGAGGAAGTCCGAGCGCCGCAACTCAGCAGCGCATCCGCACTCGCACACACGTTCAAGCCACCGGACAACCTCCACCTCCTCGCTCCAGCGATCCAGCAGAAGCAACAACTCCTTCCAGACGAAATGCCACCGGGAACATGTATCTCGCTAATCCGAGACCATGGGGGAATAATTCTAGAGGGGGAGAGATATCCTTCACAAGGAGGTGTGTGGATGAAGGAGGGAATGGGTGGACTTTTATAGGAGGAGGGGGTGCCCCCTCTCTCCATGGCCGGCGCATGGGGGGGTGACCCCTCACCTCCCCCATTCATGTGGTGGTAACTCCTCCACATTAAAATGCCTCTTCACATTCCCTTTTAAAGTCTCCACTTTAAATGCATTAAACTTCTCCAAATTTAATGCTCTCTCATTTAATAAACCTCTTTTTATTAAATTTAGTCAGAATTTTGTTAATTACTTTAATTAACAAACATTCACATATAGCCCCTTGCAATATTTCAATATCACATGCAGAAACACCTTCTGCAATTTCACCCGAAACAATTTCTGGTTTCTATTGAAACAATTCCTGCGCTTTGCAATTCTTTCGTCTGAAACATATGTGCTCCAAAATGGTGTCCGGTAACTCTTAAGTGTGCCACCCTACGGTTCGCGAATAATGCAGACATGATCGAGACCTTTCTCCGATCAATAATCAGCAGCGGGACCTGGAGATCCGTACTGACTCCTACACATTCAACGATGACTCCTATGATCGTGAGAACCTTTAACGCTTGTAACTAAATCCCTTTGTCTCTCGATATATTACATGTCCGAGATTCGATCATCGGTATCTCCATACCTAGTTTGATCTCGTTACCGACATGCACTCTTTTCTTGTTCCCGTGATATAACATTCTAGTGATCACATCACTTGCTTGCAAGCTATCCTAATGTGATATCACCGAGGGGCCCAGAGTATATCTATCCGTCATCTGGATTGACAAATTCCACTCTTGATCCATGAGCCTCAACATAACACCTTCGTAGTACTGAACCCATCTTTATAGTCACCCTGTTACGGTGTGACGTTTGATGTTATCAAGATACTCTTCCGGTGTTAGCAATTAACATGATCTCATGGTCTAACGATGAAGATTACTTCGTATGATGTTATAGCAATATAAACATAATGACTTGATCGTAATGCTATACTTCGGATGAATGTTCATCACATCATTTCACAAATGCTGTGACCTTGTTATTAACAACATCCAATGTCCATGATCAGGAAACCTTGATCATCTTGTTAATCAACAAGCTAGTCTATAAGAGAGGCATAACTAGGAACCCTTTTTGTTTATTAAACACTCATGTATTGATGTTTCCTATCAATACAATTATAGCATGCAAAATAAACATTTATCATATACAAGGAATACATAATAACAACTTTATTATTGCCTCTTAGGGCATATTTCCTTCAGTCGTGACTCAGGAAAGGGTTTATCCAGGCTTGGTTCTGGGGTTGTGTTGACAAGCTTTGATCTTGAACTTCTTACCGCCCATCATCTCGGTTCGCATCCGAGACTAGGTAGGTGAGCTCCGAGTGGGCTGTCCCTGCCCCATTCCCCGGTTCGCGTCCGAGGGTTAGCCATGGGACTTTGGATATGATTTGTACCCCCTTTCTTCCTTCTAGTTCGCATCTGGAAGCAGCTGGGGGTGCCGAGAAAAATGAGACCAAACTGAATGTGACTCTCCTTTAATGAAATAGCCCGGATTAATGATAACAAAGATGAGTCCATGACCGATCGACTCATCTGTATTCATCAATGGGTATTGCTTTTGGATACACTACTTGTGCTATGGGGCCCAGCCGGCGCACAAGGCTTTTCATTACAAGGGGTAGCCCCCAAGTAGTCTTCTCATGGGGGATCTCACCCATACCGTGAGTCCAACCACGGGAAAGCCCAGATACATTGTTGTGAAGTGGCTGATGGACAACATACTAGGCGCTTCTTCAGGATAAACCCGACCTTCCATCTCCCTAGCCGGAGTCGGACTGTGACGCCTTTTCTGGAGCCCCGAGGCGGACATACCCCTCGCCTTCCTGGGTAGGCCACGCCCGGTTTCTGGAGAAGTATGCTACTCAACTCAGGGCCCACCACTAGCGAACCACCTTATTGTAGAGGTTCATGTATCAAAACAATAAAATTTTACCCTATGCCCCTGAACCCCTGATGCTGCTAGGACCTATCTATTAGTAATGCAGTAACAGGAGGGGCTTTTCGCGAACTTACCCTTGAAGAACAAAAAGCGTTGTCAATGCTCCGGAGAGCATGGTTGATGTAGACTAGCCAAAGCTCACCTCAAGGTCAGGTTGAAGTCCTTGCGCTCCTACGGCTCCAATGACTTCTAGTGCCTCCAGTGTGACACCTCGCAGGGAGTTACATGCATCCGGTGACTGGCGATGACTCCCGCTTCCCTGATCCAACAACAGTTGCGGAAGTAGAGCTCCTGGATCTAAATCCCGCAGCGCGACGGTGCTCTGCGGTGAAGACGTCTCTCGTTCGCGAAGTCCAGACTTGGGACCATGGTCACGGGAGAGAGAGAGAATATCAATTGGACGTCTCCACAAAAGTTAGGAAACCTTTATTGAATATTGTATGTATTTTCTGGTCAAAATACCCCACTATATATAGGCGGAAGGGGAGGTACACCCTCCCTCAAAGTCCCGGGGTGGGACTAAACAAAGGAGGAGGTGGGGGGAGGCGCTGCCGGCCACCCCCACCATGGTCCCCACGTGGGGGATGGCCCACTAGGGGCGCCGGCCACCCCCTTGGCCCCTCCTAGGGCGGCGGCCCCCTCTTGGGCCCTTCCCCTTCGGGATTTGGCCCATTAAGACTTTTTGACCTTTAATTGATTTTCTCTTTATTAAATAATTATGAATAAATGATTAAATCGATATTTAACATCCATTCACATATTATTAAATCTCCGTGGCTATGGAACACCTCCCACCTCCACTCCGGACATCCTCTGGACTTACCGAAACCCTTCCGGTTTTCTCTCTTTCTATTCTTCGGTGATACTACCGATCCGGTAAACACTCTCTAAGCATCACCAAGCCCTTAAGCGTGATACCCCACGATTCAGGAACACTCCATACATGGTTGGGACACTCCCAAACCAATGATTGACAGAGGGACCTGGATGGCCATGTGACCCTTGTGCATTCTACGAAGATCTTTCATCGTTTGAACCGTGACTATCGCGTCTTATTCCTTGTCTCTCGATACTTGAATTGTCGAGATCTGATCAATGACATCATCATGTCATGTTCAATCTGTTTACCGACAAATGCTACTTGACTCGTTTCGACAAGTGATATCCCCGTGATCAAATCACACGCTGCGCAGCTATTGGATATAATTTCTCTAAGTGGGCCCTCGAGTATCTTTCCGTCACGCGGATGGACAAATCCTGCTGTCAACATATATTGCCTCAAAAGTTCCTCTGAATACCTGAACACACCTTTATGATCACTGCATTACCATGTGACGTTTGATGCTATCAAAGCACCCCCGAGAGACTGTGATTGATATAGCCTCACAGTCTAAGGAATAGTCTACTAGGTCTATTGTAATCATCATAACTTGAACTTTGTAACATGATCGGATCACGGTGTTTAGGTTGGGTATTGGTTCATCATCTCATTCACGGAATGAGATGACTCCATTTCCAACTGGCATAAATGCTACATAATCAGGAAACCTTGATCATCTATTGACCAATGAACAAGTGACTAGAGTTTCACGGGAACCCCTGGTTGTTTATATATCACACATGTATTGATGTTTCCTTTCAATACAGTTATAGCATGATATAAAACTAAATCATAAACTTTATGGAATATGATAATAGTCCTCATTACTATTTGTCTCTAGGGCATATTTCCAACAGTCTCCCACTTGCACTAGAGTACGAATAAACTAGCTGCATTTGTTCTTAATCATTGGCACCATATATCCCGGTACCCTAAACATGTTTGCTCATGGAAGAGGTTGAGTCTTGGGCCTGTACTTTATAGTCCCAAATCCTTTGCAACTTACTAATGTCACCTTGATTGACATTAATACTTTGTCATCACATGATAACATATTTCCGTATGCATCGTTGTTATGGTAGCAGAACGAGGCCGGTTTCCAAGAGCCTAAAGTGACTTTAGATCAACCTCATGGGCTTTATCATGGGCATTGTGCCCTGGGACACATCATTCTACGTTAAAAGCGAACTAGCCCCGCCATAACATTATACATCACTTTAGATGGTACCCTTATCTATTATTATAAATGTAATCATCGAAACACTAGTGCACCCTATGCAACTTTCGATGTTTTGTTCACCTTGCTTGCTACTTGACTTTAGTCGGTATTATTGATATAGGAGTTTCCAACATATTCCTTTATAACATAACCCTTTATGCTTTAAAATATGTCATCCTTTATGGATTTGGAATTATGTCTACAGTTCTCTATTAGACACTACGGATAAACTTAGCTCAATGTTCCGTGATTTGTGCTTAATCACTTTTCAAACATTCTTTCTTGGATCATATATTATATTAAGTTATCATGATGGTTTTCTAAGATAGAACCTATGTCTCAAGATAGTGGATGATGATCATCCTTTTCTTTCTTTCAACCATCAATGTTAGACTTAATTCTATTCCTAATTTGAGTTAATCAAGGACCAATCCTTAATTAACTTCTATTCTGAAACTATTTTTAGAGTCCCTTTTAGGAATACTACATAATACCGTAATATACTTATGATCAACTTCTAATCCCTATAAATCATTATTTATCGGTACATGCGCTTTTATTCTTAATGTGTCGTATACACACTTAAGAATCGCTCCTTAAGCTCCCACTCAAAATATGTTCCAACATATTTGAGTATGAGTCATTACTCCCACTCAAAACATGTTCCTACATATTTGAATCTGAGACTTACATTGCTCCCACTCAAAAAATATGTCATTCACATATTGTTTTAGGAAGACTTTCATAGCTCCCACTCAATTTCATGCAAATTGCATATTCACTCACTATTTTGAACGATTTCAATGTCCTTTGATAAATTATCAAACTTGGAGATTTACTATGAGACACTAGTACTTTACTAGTATTAAATCCATTAGACTTTCAGCACTTCTGAATCAAATTCATTTGAATTTGGCCAATACATTATTCATGAAAAATTGTGCTTTTTGTCATTCACCTTTTCCTTCATGACTTTGTAGTCATTTGGAAAATCCATGTAACCCCTTTACTTGTTAAGATTCAGCAACGAATTTGTTTCTAATTTTAAGTGAATTTTGCTTTAGGATTTCTCATAACTTTAGTTTACCACTATTTCCTTAGTAGTTCATAGGTATGTCATATTCCGGTAATATGAAAAATGATTCTCAAATGTCTCCATACAAGATATGGGGTACATTTTGAATCCTAGTTCATGCAGTGAAAACACTAGTGGGGATAACACAATGATCATTATCATTGATTCTTTCCTTTGTGAAGAGAGTCATTCAGGAACGCTTTCCGTTGCGCTTCTTAACACTCTGATGCAGGGTTTTGAATCCTCATCATGTTTTCACTATCTTCCATTAGCTTCATAATCGAGAAATATCACTAAATGTAAACTTTCTCGAGAATGCACCAAAATCTAAGAAATACTAGTTTTGCTTTTGTTTTGGTTCTAGCCATGGCATTTGTATTGAAAGTTTCTAATGAATACTCTACAAGGACTTATCCGCTATTGTTTTGGTTATATCGAATAACCCCAAAACTTTCACGATGATCCATACAATATATGGCGCCGATCTCACGAATTTAGATGGTTCACTAAATATTCTAACTGAGTGCTAACTATTTCTAACTAATGGTCTTTACATCTACGCTACAACGATTTATTTGGCGCCTATCTATTCACCCACTTCGATATCAAATATCATATTGTGATGCTTTGCATTTTGACATTTCAAACGCTTTGCATTCCACAATTTTTTGATGCTAATCTTATAAAGTCGAATTTCATTACTATTGATCAAATCATAGTAATTAGATTCTCTTTTATCTTCAATGCCCTTTGTCGATGAAATACTTTGATCATATCAAATAGTTTCATACTCATGTTTCTTTCCGTAAAATCTTTACACAATTTAAACAATCATATAATGATAATTACCATTTTGTTAAAACACAATACATCGAATATGTATTCACTTTCAACAGTTCATCAAATACTTTGTATTCAAGTAATACACGGTGTTTAAGTTATTTCTGCCGAACTTAGGCATGATTCATATGTGACAAGAAAACGAATGTCTTTCACATATTATCAATATAACTTTGAATTTAAACAATGGTTTCATTCAAAAATGAGTATCTCATTAAGTTGGGTATTTTCAAGGCATTTTCAATATTTTACAAATGTTCATGTATTATCAATTAGTTTTAAAACAAGGTTAATTCACATATAATCGAACAAGATATGAACACAGATAGAAATCATTCATAAAAGTGGAACAACTATTTGTTACAAACTTATATGAATAACCATCTCACGAAGTGTGAGACACACTAAAGAAGTTCACAATCTTTTGATTACAATAACTATCCAAAACCATAAACTAAATGATAAACGTCGAGGGAGAGTGGCGTTGGCCATCATCATCATGCTCGCCATCAACACGCAATGTCACCTCCTCTCCACCAAGCACCTCTCATGCAGAAGGACATGTTTTCAGCAAAACATGACAAATATCAAATATACTTAATACTGCAATATGTGTTTGCAAGATTATAACATTTATAAAACTGTATATCAAATATATACCTTTGTCATCGATGACCTCACCGACAACGGGTTCAACCATCACATCCCTAAAATGTGATATGAACTCGTGGAAATCCTATGTTTCCGCGTCACCTCTCATAATGCAAATCCTGGCATATGCTTGGTAGCTTGGTGGTAGCGACCGCAGCAACACATATATCGCAAAAGAGCTTGTGAACCAGTTGTCCAGGAAGTAGGCAAGACTCATGTATGCATCATATGTGCGTACCAAGTGATCGTCAAGTGAAGAGTTCTCCTCCATCTTTATGGAGAGGAAATCTCCCATCAGCTCATACTCCCATATGCGCACTGGTTCCACGAAATGTGATCTAAGCTGTGCCATAACCGTTCGGGGATTAAGACTTCCCACAATCGGCCATAGTCCATCAACTATTCTGAGGCGCATCGCCACTAATATGAATGTGGCCATCACACGACGATAGCAGCCGTGATCCTGCTGCTCATGGGTATCATGAAAATAGGGCTGCTCCAAATACATCTCGCAGATCATGTAGTCAGCCACGTTGTTCTCGCTGAGGAGATCATGGAGATGCATAACCCCCACGAAAAAATTGGATCCATCTAACTTGAGATTTTCTCCTTTTAACCACTTGTCAACATGTAAGGTAACATTGGGGAGAACCATTTTCTACATTTATAATTGCAAAAGGAATTTAGACTAAGTTTATAATTAAATGAGTTAATATAATAACTCCACTAAAAACACCTATCCCCTGAAGGGTTCTAGTGATTACACGACCCCTTTTCCCTACATCTCCCCCGATCATCACGGCCATAAATGTGGGTGCTAGGGTGGATGCCTAAACGTCGGTCACATCATTCATGTGACTCGCGCTCGATCTTTCGACCATCCGTGTTCTGAGGTCATGTCTACACATGCTAGGCTCGCCAACTCAACCTTAGTGTATTCACTGTGCAACATGGCTTACGCCCACTATATGCAAACGTAGATATGTCTAACACCCGATCATCACGACCTTCCTCATACCAAAGAACTTTCTTGCTGGTGCACACTAAGGGAGAACACAATCATTGGTATTTTAATTAGGGATCATCTTATTAGGCTACCGTAGAGTATATAATACTAGCACACAATAAGATATGCAAACAATAACATTGAATGTAAATGCGATGTGATATGGTCCTTCATGTCGTGATCTCCATCCAGTGTCACCGGATTCCGGCGCTAGGGTTCCGGCGCCGTAGACACTAGGGTACCGGTGCCTTTCCGGCGTGGTAGTCCATCACCTCCATGACTATCTACTACTACTTAATGACGTAAGGTAAGTACTTTAACTTTGCCACAACCATATCACAAAGCAACGACCCTGCAAAACAAAGTTAGACGCCTCTACTTTATCTTTGCATGTTTTAAGTGGCTGGATGGGCTTTCGCATAACAACCGTTCTTACCTACAAACTTTCACCACAACGCTGATCGAGTAGTTGTCTATACTACACCCCTTTTGGGGCCCTCCATTGTAAATGGCATACCAACTAATGCGAGAGAGACAGACACCCCCCAAAGCCACTTTATACAGTACAAGTCGTATGTCAAGCATGGACCAGTCTCGCGAATGAACACGTAAAGTCGGTTGGGTGCCGCTTCATCAAACATTGCTGCGGTATACACAAGTACACGTGGGAGGGTAACAACTAAAAGATCAACGCCCACACACCACATCTCGTGTGTTCTACCCATGCTAGCAATACTACGCATAGATTTAGCTCTGATAGCACTGTAGGGGTTCTCATATGAAAACAATAAAATTTTACCCTACGCCCCTGAACCCCTAATGCTGCCAGAACCTATCTATTAGTAATGCAGTAACGGGAGGGGCTTTTCCCGAACTTACCCTTGAAGACCGAAAGGCGTTGTCAACGCTCAGGAGAGCGCGGTTAATGTAGACGAGCCAAAGCCAACCTCAAGGTCGTGTTGAAGTCCTTGCGCTCCTGCGGCTCCAACGACTTCTAGTGCCTCAAGTGTCACACCTCGCAGGGAGTTAAATGCATCCAGTGCCTGGCGATGACTCCCGCTTCCCTGATCCAGTAGCAGTTGCGGAAGTAGAGCTCTTGGATCCGAGTCCCGCAGCACGACGGTGCTCCGCGGTGAAGATGTCTCTCGTTCGCGCAGTCCGGACTTGGGACCACTGTCACGGGAGAGAGAGAGAGAGAGAGAGAGAGAGAGAGAGAGAATATCAATTGGAGGTCTCCCCAAAAGTGAGGAAACCTTTATTGAATATTGTGTGTATTTTTTGGTCAAAATACCCCACTATATATAAGGGGGGTTTTAGATCGTTGTAGAAATCCCATTCTCGCTATGAGAATTATCTTGTCCGAAAGAAAAAGAAATACCAAACTTCTAGAATTTACGCTCTATTCATTCAATATTTCCTTTTTTAGAAAAAAATATTTTTCATTTGGATTCTATTTCACATACAGAAATACCCCATCCTATTCATTTGGAAATCTTGGTGCAACTCCTTCAATACCGTATATAAGACATTCCGTATTTGCATTCATTGTGATTCTTGCTCAACTACTATTAAATTTTGGAATAGTTTTATTACTTCAATGAAATCTATTTTTCTTTTTTACACCCTCCCTCAAAGTCCCAGGGTGGGACTAAACAAGGGAGGAGGTGGGGGAGGCGCAGCCGGCCACCCCCCCTTTGGGCCCCACGTGGGGGCTGGCCCCTAGGGGCACCGAACACCCCCTGGCCCTTCCTAGGGAGGTGCCCCCCTCTTGGGCCCTTTCCCCTCCGGGATTTGGCCCATTAAGCCTTTTTGACCTTTAATTGGTTTTCTCTTTATTAAATAATTATGAATAAATGATTAAATCAATATTTAACATTCATTCACATATTATTCAATCTCCATGGCTATGGAACACCTTCCACCTCCACTCCGGACATCCTCCAGACTTACGAAACCCTTCCAGTTTTCTCTTTTTCTATTCTTCGGTGATTCTACTGATCCTGTAAACACTCTCTAAGCATCACCAAGCCCTTAAGCGTGATACCCCACGGTTTGGGAACACTGTAGACATGGTCGGGACACTCCCAGACCAATGATCGATAGAGGGACCTGGATGACCATATGATCCTATGCATTCCACGAGGATCTTTCGTCGTTTGAACCGTGACTGTCGCGTCTTATTCCTTTTGTCTCTCGATACTTGTATTGTATGCTATCTTATCAATGACATCACCATGTTGTGTTCAATCTCGTTACCGACAAATGCTACTTGACTCTTTTCGACAAGTGATATCCCTATGATCAAATCACACACTTCGCAGCTATTGGATATAACTTCTCCGAGTGGGCCCTCGAGTATCTTTTCGTCACGTGGATGGACAAATCCCGCTCTCAACATATATTGCCTCAAAAGTTCCTCCGAATACCTGAACACACCTTTATGATCACTGTATTACCAAGTGACGTTTGATGCTATCAAAGCACCCTCGGGAGACAGTGATTGATATAGCCTCACGGTTTAAGGAATGGTCTACTAGGTCTATTCAAATCATTGTAACTTGAACTTCATGACATGATCGGGTCACAATGATTAGGTTGGGTATTGGTTCATCATCTCATTCTCAGAATGAGATGACTCCATTTCCAACTGGCATAAATGCCACATGATCAGGAAACCTTGATCATCTGTTGACCAATGAACTAGTGACTAGAGTTTCACCGGAACCCCTAGTTTTATATATCAGACGTGTATTGATGTTTCCTTTCAATACAGTTATAGAATGATATAAAACTTAATCATAAACTTTATGAAATATGATAATAGTCCTCATTACTATTTGTCTCTAGGGCATATTTCCAACACGTATCCCCTACGCCCCCACCAACACGCGCGAGTGAAGGGGGACATGTAGCCATTGTTTGTTTTCATGATGGTTCCGTCAGTGCTTGATAAGGATCAAACACTCACGGATGAAGGGCTCCCCGGGATGGGGTGGTCCTTCGAGCTTAAATTCTTCTGGTGCCCTTGTTTTGGTGAACCAGGGCAGGGATGGATGCATGGGGATGCAATTAGTGTCTTCGTGCACTGCAACCCTCTTGATCTCGATGCGCTAGGGTTTTTTGGTCCCCTCGCACTCTTGGAGGTGGTTCCTCTTAAGTCTACTTCTTCTGCACGGGCTTGTCGGGAGGAAGTCTTGAACATAGCGTAGGGGGAGGGCCGTTCAAGGGCTCCCCGCTTGCATGCCAGTGAGGATTAGGAGGAGGCGCCTTCGGCCATCCCAACATGTTCTCCCCGGCTCCTCGAGTCGATGAAGAACATCTAAGCTTAATTTTTAGGATGAGGCCATGGGCGATGACATTGCCACCATCTCCCTCCATGATCCTGCCGGAATGTGCACCGTTGGTTAGCGGTTCTTCTTTGCGGGCCCTGCTGCAAAAGAACGAGGGGAGATTTTAGGCATTCCCAGGCTCCTTTCAGAGTTTGTATTGTATCACCTAGCTTGGCTCTAGGTTGGGGTCATCGATAATGCATCACGATGCATCTCCTTGTTGATCTCTACCATGACGTTTTTGGGCCGAGTGTGTTGGCAACTGGAGGTGAATCAGGGAGGCCACTCAGGGGGGCCTTCTTGCTGTTCCACTAGCTGGGGAGCATGAACTTATTGTGGATTGGAGGATGGACCTTGCCAGGGTAGGGAGAGGCGCTTTTAGGCATCTAGGGGCATTCCCAGGATCCGGCGGGAGTCTATAGGGTATCCCCTAGCTCGGTGCTAGGCCGAGGCCATCAGCGATGCCCCAAGGGGCATCTTGTCACTACCTCTGGTTGAGGTTAATCTAGGCTCATGATGCCGAGACGAAGGCTGAACCCGAGGAGCCACTTGGGGGCACCCCTGGTAGCCTTGTTATATAATGGCGGGATCTGCCGATGATAGGTAGGCTTTACGAGGTCATGAGACATTGCTAATGAAGGAGGCAAGCAACGGGAGGAGGCATCTTCGGGAATCCGAGGCGGCTTCCACAACTCTGGGTCGGGTAAGCATTCTCGGCTCGGAGTATACTCCGAGGCCCTCAATGATGGCCTAGGCTATCTCCCCCCATGGGACCCGCCTTAGTGTTGGGGTCTTGCGTCTGCCTGTCTACTGCGGGTGGATTAAAGCGATGTTTGAAGGTCATGGGTGCTAGCGCCCATGATTATGATAGTTTATGTCGGTGTTTTGGGAAAGATCCCTTCCCTCTGGCCCTGGATGGACATAGTAAGAAAGGAATCAAGGCTGCAAGGGCGGGAAGGAGATGCCTTGGGCATGCCGCTGCATTCTCCTCTCGTGACCTCGGCTCGGACGGGGTTGGGAAGAGGCGTCGATGGGTTTTGTAGGAGTTATCTCTTTTTCTAACTCAATTCAGAGAGACACTCCTAGACCGACACGCTAACGAGGCCGTCGGTGATGGCCCAAGGGCCATCTCCTTCCTTCTTCCGCATTGCTTTGTCACTCCCTGCGTTTACCACAGTCCACTTTGTATGAGTTCGCGTAGGGGATTTCTTCGAGGGATGGATGCTGCCACGTACTACCACGAAGGACGAGACGACTGCTCTCCCTCCTCGATTCTAGCATAGTCATTCGTGATAGAGAAGATTTCTGCGATTGAATCGAAGACACGAGCGAGCATGCATCTTCTCATCAGGGGCTTCACACCCCCTTAGAAGGCTAACTCTACTCTGTCAGTGGACTCCCCTGGGAGGGCAATGAGAACTGGGGCAAACTAGTGAGTGAAATCGCTTAGGCATTCCCCCGTTCGTTGCCTAGCTCGGAGGAGGTTGTAGAAGTTCGGGTACCATCGCTCCCTTCATCGCCAGGGGGCGGCGACGTTCTTGTGGGCTAGGGTCTGCTTGAAGGTTCTCCCCTTTCATGGAATGGCCGACGACAGGAGAAGAGCTTGAAGACACGCTGAATCCTTCCTTGAACTCTTCGCAAGCTCCGAGGAGGTGGAAAGTCGCCCATGTGCTGGGATGCAAAAGCCCATGCATGAGACCCACAATGATGAGCTTGCTTTAGGAGTGCCCCCTACCTAGTGCACCAGATGTCGTGTCTCAATTTTCAACATCGGGGATAGGGGTCCCCTTTGTTAGTTCATCTAGGGGCGCAACGTCTGGCGAGCTTGATTGGCGAGCTAGATGAACACACACATAGAGGGACACATTTTTTACCCATGTTCAGGTCCTTGATTAGTGAGGATCCTAGGTCCTGCAACTATCTACTATCTGGTGGATGATCACAGATACAATGCTTCCTTCTCCAGGAAGGACTTATGCTCTTAACCTCCTTCCTTACTCTCGACATGGACCTCCTTTTATAAGAGCAAGGGGTTTCCATAGCGGTTAGGAGAGAACATGTGCAAACCTGGCTTGGCCATGTGGCCGCCTGAGGTATGTATGAACATAACACGGAGATTCTTTCCTATGCAGCCTTTACGTGGCAGAGCGGGCCTAAGTCCTATCTCCCTAGGCCTCAGAACTCTGACCCGTCGTATCTTCTGTTAGTGGTGAATGGCCAACCGGGATTCTCCTTGCTACATGGACCCGAACTAAGCAACTCCCTAGGCTAGACTCCCAGGTGTGGCTTGCTTAGGTGGGGCCTCGAGACTGGGCTTCTCGAGCACCACACATGCATGGCTTGCGAGTTCCCGGGGTGCCCTTCAGATCCTCCGGGGGTGTCGCCCTGGCTGGGACCCCGCGAAGACATCTCATCGGGGAGGTGGCCCGCCCTTTAACTCCGGGGTTAGTTCCGGGGTACCCCAGACCCACGGGTGCGACAATGAGGATGTATTATATGTAAATCAAGCACTCATAAATAACGTTCTTACCATCATCACTCAAAACCAAGAGGATATGCAAGATGGTTGGAAAGAACGAGGATATCAAGGCGATAGATTAACACTCATGTGTATATAAGTTTCTAAGTGGACAAACATGGTGAATAATCCACAAAGAAACATTCACACACAAAAGATTAATAAATATAGAATACATGATACCCAAGAGGAAGTCATAAGATCTACAAACAAATTTTTTGCTTAAAACTATATATAGCCCATGGCTATATTTTCTCTATTATTGTATATCAATGAACTTCAATAAGGAAAATAAAAAACCTCAAAAACATCACAAATAACTCTAACAAAACTAATGCTAGTTGGGATGTGTTGAGAAAACAACAAGTATAAAAAGGAAGGACTCATTTGCAATTTCAATAATATTGCACATGAGAGTACCTTGAAGAATTTATATGCAATAAATTGCTCGAAGGCATATTTGGGATTGGCGAATCATGAACATGATTTTATATACTCCCCATTATATGCATCAACTCAAACTACGCACATAATCAATAAGGATAGAGAAGTCTTTCAAAGATCCTTGCAAGAACCACACATTTAAAAACAAAGAAATTCATGCCAAGATGTAACCTACAAGAGGTTGGATGGAAGAATAATATGCATGAATAACCTTGTTACCGAGATAGCAAGGGTATGATGTAGTAGATAAGAATTCTTCGATCATCCTAGCTTGACTCCAGTTATCATGTGGTGACAACACCTTCCTTATAGATGAAACAAGCATCCATTGCATCTCCAATGTACCTAAAACAACATTCAAGTACATCTTGGTCCCCAAACTTATTGGGTCCAAAGTGGTTAGACTAATCCACAATACATAGGACACACTCCATATAAATATGTGCATATTTAGAGATAAAATTTGAATTTCATGCACATCTTAGCCGTTTAAGGATTTGATGGAGTATACCCTATATAATGGATCAAAAGAAAGCAAAAATGATATAAGATATACATTTAATAAACATGCATGCACGATACTCTCAAGATCCAAAGAACATATAATTTGGACAAAACACCAAAATAGTCAAGAAGGCATACAAGGTGTGACAAAACACATTTGTTGTCCAAACTATATCAAAGAATCATATCAACACAAGATTTGTTCAAGAAATGAGCTAAGCAAGAACTATTGAGCATAGAAGATGAATTAAAACACATATGCACAAAGATTTATCTCATTCAAGCAAATAAATCGTAGAAGAAAGAATGGGATAACAAACTGGCAAAAGATCAAGGTTTCAACAAATAAACCAAACCCTTAACATTTTTCACAAAGGCACAAAGTATCGAGACGATAAGGTTTGTCTTCCACTAAAACACATTTGATGATAAAAAATATAATCAAAGATATTTTCAGAAATCAAGGAGGACAATGGGAGTTACAACAAAATTCTTGCAAAGAGAATAAGGCAATAAGAGGCGAAATCCAAGGTGAAGATGATCCACCAATTCTACCACACATAAGTGTATCAATTATCGAAGACAATGAGTGTATTGGAATTGATTTCGGGTGGTATATTGCAAGGATATTAAAGATCAGTCTTCAAAATAAAAAGCATAGGATATAAATATAAAGGTTAAGCACTATGCATAGATAGAGATTCTTGATAGCTTCAGCCTCAACTAGTCACACAATCATTCACAACAATGATTAGAATAACTTGAAGCAAACAGTCTCCCAAATAAGGTATAGAGATATGTATTTGAGAAAGGCCGCACCAATAATTTCTTACTCAAACAAAGACCCAAAAGACAAGCAATAAAAGCTTCTAACAAAATAGGATCTTGTTTGAGCTAACATGCCACCTAGAAACAAGATAATTACTAATATCAACTTTAAGTGGCACTACCTCATATGTTCACATTTCTTGGGATTGTGATATGTTGGGAATATGCCCTAGAGGCAATCATGTATGATGTAATTCCTAATTTATTCATAAATTTATTAAGTTGTCCTTGTATGAACATCTGATGTATATCATTGAATATGCGATTCAGTTGTGGAACTATATATTCATGTTGTTCATACTAAATATCCTTGGTCATTGAGGTTGTGCTTGTTAGAAATATGCCCTAGAGACAAATAGTAATAAGGACTATTATCATACTTCATAAATTTTATGATTAGGTTTTATATCATGCTGATGTCTACGCACTTCTATTCTTGTAGACAGTTGTTGGGCCTCCAAGTGTAGAGGTTTGTAGAATAGCAGCAAGTTTTCCCTTAAGTGGACCACCCAAGGTTTATCGAACTCAGGGAGGAAGTGGTCAAAGGTATCCCCTCTCAAGCAACCCTGCAATCAAGATACAAGAAGTCTCTTGTGTCCCCAACACACCCAATACACTTGTCAGGTGTATAGGTCCACTAGTTCGGCGAAGAGATAGTGAAATACAAGTGGTATAGATAATTATAAGTCGCAACGGTGATAGAAAATAGCTTGATGTTGTGTGATTGACGTGGGAAAAGACTAAAGGCAAACTGAAATAAAGATGGTAGCAAGCAAACATGTAACATATCTAGTTGCAAACGATGTTTCAATGCTTAGAAACAAGGCCTAGGGATCATACTTTCGCTAGTGAACACTCTCATATAAATATATCATCTTCATGATACTACGTTGAACTACTCTCCGGCTGGCCACTCTAATCTATGGTAGGGCTATAACAGTACACCTCAAAGTAAGCCTTTCTGTTGGGGGGATACCTCCGGGTAGGGTCACGCCGGGGTATAAAGGCCGAGTTAGCCGAGGTACGGCAAGGTCAACGCGAATGCTGGCCGAGTCACCTCAAGGCAGGCCAAATCACAGGGTAACCCGGACCAGGGGATGTCCACCTAACTGGGTCTCAACCGACTTAAGCCGTAAGTCGGACAGATGAATCTAACTCATATGCAGAACATGTGTGGCTGGATCTACTATGCACGATCCGGGTCATATCAAGCTTGTAGGAGAAGGAAGGTATCTCGCTGGTCAAAGGTGACCCCTGCACGCAGAGCGTGAGCGAAGCGGACAGAGGGAGGACCACCGAGGCGTGGCCGACAAAGGTGACAATGCCAATGTCGGCTGACGCGGGCGCCGCAGAGGCTCACATAGCCTCTGCATGGATGACACGGGGGAAAAGTGACCCGGTCGGTTTACTATTTTGGGAAGAGGCATATTCCCTGGAATATGCCTCCACGTATGCCCTAATTGGAGACCTAGCCTTCCCTATATAAGGAGGGCTAGGGCCTCTGTAGAAAGGGTTGAGTTTTACGGGATTGGTCTTTAGAGGTTATGTTCTTCTAGCAAGTGACTGAGAGCTAGCTAGTGGTGAGAGTAAGAGAGTTCTTTCTTCCTCCTATCTCCAATACAGCTCGAGGAGCACTTGTAATCGGTGAAGGTGAATCAAATATAAAGCCTTTGTGGGTGGAACCACCACACTATCCCTCCCTGGATTCCCCTAGTGCATTTAGTCCCCACCTTTAGCCTATCCATGGCATATGCCGTGACACCACCACGACAGTTGGCGCCCACCGTGGGGCTAGCGGTGCTAGAAGGGGTGAAAATCCGGACGGGAAACCTCATCGACACCGGCGAACGCATCGTCTCCGGCCTCGTTCAGCGCTTTGGAGCACTGGACTTTGTCAGCGACAACGCTGGCTGCTTCAGCAAGCGACCACTTCCGTGCAACGGCCTCTTTGTCAAGCTCGGTGCGCACAAGGTCTACGTTGTTGTCGATGTGTCGTGCGTTCATCCGCGGCACGTCGTCGAAGGAGGCGAGCCACCCCTTAGCATGGTTCACGGGGCGCGTATCACTCGCTCCCCGGACCGTGCCGAGGTGATGATGACTGCACCAGGTGCAGGCGCAAGCAAGGATCCGGCACCGGATCCGGAGGTAACGCCTATGGCACCGAGGAAAGGTAGAGGTCCTCCACTAGAGAGGCCAGAGAATGTGCTGCGGGAAGCAATGGATAGCTTGGCAAACCCTGTAGCAGCAGTGGTAGATCCGGCTCTAGCACAGGCCGAGCTAGAGGAAACTAGGCAAAAAATTCTAGAGGGTGCGAAAAAGATAGCTGCGGCTCAGCAGTCGCTGAACATGACACTGCGTGAGTACGTGAAAGCAAATAAGGTAGATGCTGTAAAAGTGAAGGGGAGAAATCTCATGAGTGAAATGAACATAGAGGGTGATACTAGGATTGAGGAATCTGAGAACTGTTTGTCCGTGGGGTTGCCGAAGTATAGTACCCCGGCAAAAAACCTCAGGGCAGCAGATGCCGCTGCATCCGAGTTAGAAGGTCTGACGGGTGAAGCCCGCCAAAGACAGCAAGATAGGGTCAATGAGTTGGTTCGGATCGCGAACAGGCAAAATGAGAAATTGCTCAGGGCTAACCCAGAGAGAGCTGGGGCCTCCAAGATCGTTCATTCGGTGATGGGTAACCCGGAGAAATCCGCTGGAGCTGCATCGTCTCCTCATGGTGGTCCTAGGAGAGAAGAGGTGGTAACCTCGGCGAGGAGAAACAAACAGATCGTCCCATATGACTCGGCAAGGGCAGGGAAAGGAAAAGAAGTGCAGAGAAATGAAGATCAAAGAAGTGTGAGCCAAGGTGAAGCTGGCCGAGTTAACCGCGACCAAGGAAATGCCGGTCAAGGAAATGCTGTAAACAGCAATGCCGGACAGCGTAACTCGGCAGGAGCAGGACAACCGCAGCAGCGGAATATACCAAGGCAAGAGCAAAGTGCCAGCTGAGGTATGCAACAAAGAGGTGCTCCAAGAGAGCAAGACCAGTATAATGATGGTGATTCGGAAATGGCGAACGCAGGATACCCAAGGCCGGACTATCATGTGATAGGGTCAAGATTGGGGAGGAGGGATTTGATGCCTGGCGATGCCAGATTAAAACTGGATCGGCTGTATAGGTCGGAGCAGATTGAATGTCAAGGTCCACCGGGTCCTGCGTGTTTTGGGCCACGGATCATGAAGGAACCTCCGGTACCTAACTTCCAGCTACCTAGAGGCACTAAGACATACGACGACAGTACTAAGCCGGAGGATTGGTTGATAAACTATGCACATCTGTAAAAATTGCTACAGGCAACTTGAGATGGGCTGTGAGATACGTACCCTAGATGTTGGAGGGGCCAGCGAGGGTATGGCTAAACAATTTGCCGCCCAGAAGTATTAACTTCTGGATTGATTTTGAGGAAATGTTTATTAGCAATTTCTCAAGTATGTATCAGAGGCCGAACAGGCCACAGACCCTAGCAATGTGTAAGCAGAGACCGAATGAAACAGACCGGGAGTTCCTGACCCGATGGTGTACCATACGAAACTCCTGTGAAGGTGTGATTGAGTCACATGCCATAGCATGGTTTGCGCAAGGATGCATGTATGCAAGCATGTTGTGGCAAAGATTGCAAAGCAATATGCCAACTACGTTGGCAGAGACAATCCGGATTGCTGATTCATATGCCTTGGGTGATCCGACTCAACCCAGGCTCGTGTCTAACGAGTCAAACGAGGAGTACTACCAGAGAGATGGAACCGGGTCATCCCGGAGGAATTACTACCGAGGTAAAAGAAGAGATGATAGACCGGATTACCGGTACAGTTTGCAACAAGTTGCTGTTGTGAATCAAGATCAACCCGGAGCAGGGGGCAATCAATGTCCGAAAACTGGAGGGCAACAATGGACACCGAGAAATGATGGCAAGAAAACTTGGACGCCGGAGCAGAAGAAACAATGGCAGGAAAAGAAGGACCATCTGAGGTATACTTATGAGTCGATGCTGGATCAGCCGTGTAAATTTCACACACCAAATCCGAGTAACCCAGCAGGTCATACAACAAGACAGTGTGAGTGGATGCGTAAGATAAAACAAGGTGGTTCGGGGAATGCTCAGGCACCTTGGAATGATCAACCTCGGCAGGAGTTACCCCGGCAGCAATTGCTCTCCGGAGCAAACACGCAACAGCTAATGTTGCCTCCCCCTCCGCCGAGGTATGACGACCATGAGAGAAGGGATGCAATGCATCAAGTGGAAGACCAGCATCAATCGGATCAGAAGTACCCCGGAAACGAGGGGAGGAATGAGTACAAAGAGCATCATCAGAGTTACTGTGTGTTCACCACAGAGGAAACAAATAGAAAGATCTTGCAGCACCGACATATGGAGGTCAATGCGGTAATGCCAGCAGTGATGAGGTATATGCCTTGTTCGGACCAGGAAATCACCTGGAGCATCAAAGATCATCCCAAGCTTATGCGAAGTCCTGGTTCGTATGCGCTAGTGTTGGATCTGACATTCATCGGGCCTAACATCAATGTGAGATTTTCCAAGGTGCTGATCGACAATGGCAGTAGCATCAACATCATTTATGCGGATACGATGCGTAAGTTAGGTATCTCGGAGAACATGCTCCAGGCTACAAGGACAACTTTCCATGGCATTGTGCCAGGCATTTCTTGTGAGCCCATAGGAAGGTCCGGGTTGACGTATTGTTCGGCACGCGGGATAATTACCGAACTGAGAATTTGGAGTTTGAAGTGGTGAACTTAGAAAGCGCGTATCACGCGTTACTCGGAAGACCAGCACTGAACAAGTTCATGGCAAGCTGCCACATCAGTTATCTAAAGATGAAGCTGCCCGGGCCAAATGGAGTGATTACCATTGCTGGAGATTTCCGACGTTCCATTGAGTGTGCGTCAGCCGGGTCTAACCTAGCCGAGTCACTCATGATTGCGCAAGAAAAAAGGAAGATACAAGAGGTGGCGGCATTGGCTCAGTCCGCGCAGCAATATATGCCAGCGTTGAGTAATCCGCATGGTAGAGTCTCATTCCAAGCCACAAAGGATACCAAGAAAGTGCCTGTTGATGATATGTTCCCAGAGCGCAGCATAACAATTGGTGCCGGGTTAAATGATAAATAGGAAAGTGAGCTCGTCAGCTTCCTCCATGAGAATCGGGATGATTTTGCTTGGTCCACACAGGACTTGCAAGGTGTTCCGAGGGAGTTGGCTGAGCACTCTTTGAATGTGAGACCCGGAGCAAGGCCGGTGAAGCAACCTCTCCGCCGCTTCGCCGAAGATAGGAGAAAAGTCATTGGAGATGAGATAGCTTGGTTACTAGCAGCAGGATTTATCATGGAAGTTCTTTACCCGGATTAGCTATCTAATCCGGTGCTGGTGGAGAAGAAGAAGGATGATCCGAATGTGGCAGTGGTTTGGCGTATGTGTATCGATTACACGAACCTGAATAAGGCGTGTCCAAAAGATCCATTTCCACTGCCAAGGATAGATCAGGTCATAGACTCAACTGCTAGATGTGAACTATTGTCATTCATTGATGCATATTCTGGTTTCCACAAGATACCTCTGAACCCGGATGATCAAATAAAGACTACATTTATCACCCCGTATGGGGATTATTGCTATTGCACCATGCCATTTGGTTTACGTAATGCAGGGGCAACGTACCAAAGATGTATGCAGAAATGTTTGCACGACCAAATATGTCAAAATGCACAGGTGTATGTGGATGATGTGGTTATCAAGACCAAGGAAATCAAAACGCTCCTTGACGATATCAGGCAGACATTTGCAAACCTAAGAAGGTTCCGGATGAAGCTTAACCCAGAAAAATGTACCTTCAGCGTCCCGGCTGGAAAATTACTTGGATTTCTTGTCTCCAGCCGAGGTATCGAAGTCAATCCAACTAAAATCCGGGCCATTGAGCGAATGGAACTGCCGAAGTGTCTTAACGATGTCCAGAAGTTCACTGGTTGCCGGGCATCGTTAAGTCGGTTTGTATGTCGGTTGGGAGAAAAGGCATTGCCTCTCTATCAACTCATGAAAAAGTCGGACAAGTTCATTTGGATGCCGCAGGCCAATGAAGCCTTTATCCAATTAAAGAAAATGTTAGCCACTGCACCAGTGTTAGCCTCTCCACTATCAAAAGAGCAAATGTTGCTCTATATGGCCGCAACCAACTGAGTTGTAAGTGTAGTAATTATGGTAGAGCACGACGAAGAGGGTAAGTCAGTCCAAAGGCCAGTGTATTATCTGAGCGAGGTATTATCAGCCTCAAAGCAAAATTATCCGCCCTATCAGAAAGTGGCGTATGGAGTGTATATGTTGGCAAAGAAGCTAAAACATTATTTTGAGGAGCACCCCATCAAAGTAATATGTGAAGCCCCAATTTCTGAGATAATGAGTAACAAGGATGCAAGTGGCAGGATTGCGAAATGGGAAATTGAGCTAGCTCCTTATGCGCCGCAATATGATAGAATAGAAGCAATCAAGTCTCAGGCTATGGCCGACTTTTTTGTGGACTGGGCCGAGGTGCAGTATGAACCACCACTGCCAGATCCGAACTACTGGAGAATGCACTTTGACGGGTCAAAAATGAAAACCGGGTTAGGCGCCGGAGTTGTGCTTACCTCGCCAAAGAATGACCAGCTGAAGTATGTGCTACAGATCCATTTCGTAGCATCAAACAATGTCACCGAATATGAAGCACTTGTGCATGGGCTCAAAGTGGCAAAAGAAATTGGGATACGTCGGATCCAATGCTTTGGCGACTCGGATTTGGTAGTTCAGCAAGTGTCGGGGCTGTGGGACGCTCTTGATCCAAACATGGCACTATACAGATTCCATGTGTAGAAGATATCTGGTTATTTTGAGGGATGCGAATTTCGCCATGTAACCCGGGTGGAAAATGAGGCTGCCGACGTATTGTCGAAACTCGGATCAACCCGACAAGCAATTCCACCGGGTGTAGCATTAAAACACCTCAGAAAACCATCCATTAGACCGTCCCCAGAAACCGACTCAATCTACGTACCGGAGGATCCGGAGTCCAGAGTTGTGCCCATGGACATTGACATGGGAGGTGGTGCGCGAAACCCGGGGACTGCCTTGGCCGACCCGGGGACTACCTCGGCAAACCCGGGGACTGCTTCGCAAGACCCGGGGACTGCTCAGCGTGATCCGGTTGAAGTTATGCTGGTGGATCAGATGGAAATTGATGAGGATGTGTTCCCTGTACGAGCAATACCAGCTTGGGCACTACCTATATTTCAATTCCTGAAAGATGGAACTTTACCCACTAAGGAGGTGCTATCCAGGCAAACTCAGAGGAGAGCAAAGGCATACACAATCATCAATTCCGAGCTATACAAAAGGAGTGTGACCAATGTCCTCCAGTGATGCGTTGATCCGGAAGAAGGGCTTGACATCCTCCGAGATATACATCAAGGGGAATGTGGGCATCATGCCTCGTCCAGAGCCTTGGTAGCAAAAGCTTTCCGGCATGGATTCTACTAGCCAAGTGCCTTAGAACAAGCAGAAGATTTGGTAAGAAAATGCAATGGTTGTTAGAGGTATGCTACCAAGACACATATGCCAATGTTGGAGCTCAAGACCATACCAATCACATGGCCATTTGCCGTATGGTGTTTGGACATGGTTGGCCCGTTCAAACCAGCAAGGGGAAACATGACCCACATCCTAGTCATGGTTGACAAATTTACAAAGTGGATTGAAGTAAAGCCAATAAGAAAATGTGATGGAGCTACGGCCGTGACATTTCTCAAAGACATTATTCTGAGATACGGTTATCCTCACAGTATCATAACTGATAATGGCACAAATTTTGTTGAAGGAGCATTTGCGCGATTCTTCCGAGATAAGAAGATCCGGCTGGACGTTGCCTCGGTAGCCCACCCCGCATCGAACGGACAAGTGGAGAGATCGAACGGATTAGTATTATCCGGGATAAAACCCCGGCTCATTGAGCCGCTGCAAAGATCAGCGGGGTGCTGGATAGAAGAACTACCAGCGATATTGTGGAGTTTAAGAACAACTCCGAATCGATCAACAGGCTATACGCCATTCTTTCTGGTATATGGGGCAGAAGCTGTATTACCAGCCAACATAGAGCATGACTCGCCTAGGGTCACCCAATACACAGAAGCCAAAGTGCAAGAAGCCCGGCAAAATGATGTTGATCTGCTGGAAGAAGCGAGAGAATTGGCATTGTCCAGATCCGCCATATATCAGCAAAATCTCCGATGCTATCATAGCCAGAAAGTAAACCCCCGAGTTTTCCGGGAAGGTGATCTGGTCCTCCGGTTGGTACAACATACTGCTGGCATGCACAAGTTATACCCCAATGGGAAGGGCCATTCATTGTGAGCAAAACATTTCACAATGATTCTTACTATCTTATCGATGCAAAACCATAGGAAAAGAACAAGGCGGACAGGTCTGGCGAGGAATCTAAGCGTCCATGGAATGTAGCTCTACTTCATCCTTTCTACACTTAGCAGATAAGTGTATGTATCCGAGTCTCTCATATGTCGGTATGTATGCTGGCAATGAGCTTATCAATGAAATGTTGGCACCTCGAGCAGTAACTCGGGGACTGCCTTAATAATGATTATTGTCTTCTGTATTTATTGTTCATACGTCGGCTGGCATAAGTTGTTCTACTTAGGCCGGATTAGTAATGTGTGAGCACCAAGGACCCAACTCTTCGACTTGCTGTTGTCCAACAAGAATTGGCTTCATGGCAAGCAAGAGAGCAAGTTTGGAATTGCGTAGCACATGAAAAACGACTAAGGAAAGGAATTTAATCGAGCCGACGTTTGTTTTTTGGACTAACCTTGTGTTTACTTTTGATTTACTATGCTCAATTACTTTGAGCTAATCCTAAAGTTTCCAAGTATTGTTAAGACAATTTTTGAAGCTCAGATTCGTAAATCGTAAAATCGAATCAAGGTAGACACGAGCCAAGCCAAAATATTGGATGAACAAGAAAATGAAACTCGGGGACTACGCCCAAGTTAATCCGGCATAAAAACTTAGTAGCAAAATATCACTTGTGTACTTGATACAATTCCACCCGGCATACCGGGGATCTGATGAAATTTAAGAGTTTTTTCGCTCAAGGAGCAGCAGGAGGAGGTAGTTCGGCGCCAGCGGGTGCAGCCCCAGCTTCGGCTTCAGCTTCATCTTCGTCTTCCTCGACATCCGAAGCCTCATCCTCATCAGAGCCATCTTCAATGTTTTCAGTGTTTTCATCATCCGCGCCACCAAGGAAGCTTGGACCCTCATTCCATTCATGAATGGGGGCATATTCGATGAGGCTATGGGCGCAAGCCTTGCGCCGAGCTATCCACTCTGGGTCACTGGACCATTTGGATCTGGTACGCATGCGCGCTAGGAGGTTGAGGTCGATCTTCTCGTACCACGTAAGCACGTAGTGGAGAACGGTCTCAGTTCTGGCACGTCCAGCGGATTCCCTCCAAAGGTCGAGCTGGGTCTCGCATTCCATCAACTTATCAACAAGAACCGCGGTCCCCTCCGGAGTATCTTCTGCAAGCCAAAAGGTGTTGAAGATTCGGACTGCCACATCAAGGATATCCTTGCCATAATTCTTCATGATTTCCACGCGAGAAGACAAGCTGACCAACAGGTCCTCCATGTCATAGGGAATCTCTTCAGCGTCAGGAGCAATGGGGGTACCCCTCTCTCGGCGGAACATAGCAACAGCGGTGCTCGCAATGGCATTACCCTCTGGAAACTTGCCTGAAAACAAGACAAGAGAAGCAGGTAAAGAAAAGACATGAGAATTAACCCGGAGAAATATGCCGGATGAGGGAAAGGAACTTACGCGAAATATGGCTGTGGATCCGGGTCAACTCCTTGGTACAGTCATCACGCCTTTTGCGAAGCTGCACAAGTTCAGTATTCGCCGGCTCAAGTTTGACGTCGGCCTCCTGGAGAAGTTCTCGGTCCTTGGCGATCTAGAGGTTGAGGCGCTCGCGCTCTTCAGTGAAGTCCTGGCCAGCCTTTTGAAGCTCGGATTGGTGCTGTGCTTTCAATTTCTTAATGTCTACCTTGAGCTTGGCAATCTCATCATCCTTGGTTCGGAGGAGGGCAAGCTCATCGTCTTTATATTTAAGTTTGGCCCTGATGCTGCCCTGCTTGTTCGAGAAAATGCAGCATCATATCAGGCATGGGCACACTATCTTCAAGAGAGGCTGAAATAGTTTGTTGACCCGGCAAAGCCGAAGTATGAATGTTTGCCGAGCCAGGGAGAAAAGGAGATAAAAAGCATAGCAAGGTCGCACAAAAGTAACTTACCCTTGATCTGATCAAGATTCTTCCTCATGATGGTATTCTCAGCTTCCACCCCAGCTGCGAAAACCGAATGATGGGTTAGTTTGGCAGAAAAAGATGAAGGAAAACGGGAAAATGTCAAGAAGAGAACTTACCCCTTTTCTCGTGTTCAGCGAGAAGTGCATTATGCTTTGCATGCAGCATCTTGTGAGTGTCCAGGAGACGCTGAAACTCAGCGCTCCGACGGTTGGTGGTCACCTGAAAAGAGTACAAAAATATAGCTTAGTCTTGTGCATATTCGAAGTGTACAAGATCCGGGCCAAGTGGAACTTAACCCGGCTCTAGGTGTCTGCATATTCGAAGTGTGCAAAATCAGGGCCAAGTGGAACTTAACCCGGCTCTAGGTGTGTGCATATTCGAAGTGTGCAAAATCCAGGCCAAGTGGAACTTAACCCGGCTCTAGGTGTGTGCATATTCGAAGTGTGCAAAATCCGGGCTAAGTGGAACTTAACCCGGCTCTAGGTGTGTGCATATTCGAAGTGTGCAAAATCCAGGCCAAGTGGAACTTAACCCGGCTCTAGGTGTGTGCATATTCGAAGTGTGCAAAATCCGGGCCAAGTGGAACTTAACCCGGCTCTAGGTGTGTGCATATTTGAAATGTACAAAATCCGGGACAAGTGGAACTTAACCCGGCTCTAGGTGTGTGCATATTTGAAGTGTACAAAATCCAGGCCAAGTTGAACTTAACCCGACTCTAGGTGTGTGCATATTCGAAGTGTACAAAATCCAGGCCAAGTGGAACTTAACCCGGCTCTAGGTGTGTGCATATTCAAAGTGTGCAAAATCCAGGCCAAGTGGAACTTAACCCAGCTCTAGGTGTGTGCATATTCGAAGTGTACAAAATCCGGTCCAAGTGGAACTTAACCCGGCTCTAGGTGTGTGCATATTCGAAGTATACAAGATCCGGGCCAAGTGGAACTTAACCTGGCTCTAGGTGTGTGCATATTCGAAGTTATCAAGGAGCTACGTTAGTTTTCTAAGGAGCATCCGGCTGAGTAACAAGTTACTCCCCCGGAGGCTCGGGGACTAATGGTTATATCACTAATGTCTACAACATGTTAAGGAAAAGATGAAGTGACGTACCTCCATCATCTGACCCGCAAGGTTGATGGCCTTGGCGGCAGTATTCATCTGCGCAGCAAACTCAGCGGGACCGAACTTCTCCCAGAGATCGTCGTTGTGGACGAACTCCGCCTTGTTCTAGTTATTTACAAACTCGATCAAGGTCGGAGGGTATCATTCGCCGCTGAGCATGTGGGGCACCACCAAACCCTTGGCATGCGCCTCCCTCCTCTCAACCTGGGCAAGGGCCAGGCTGGTGTGCAAAACAAGTTGCGCGTCAGCTGGCTCGGCAGGGGCGTCCTTCGGTGGTGGAGTTTTCTTCGAAAGCATGGACATGAGTGTGCGCTATCCAGCCTCGATGGATGTTGCCCTGGTGGCGTCAGGGGCCTTCTTGCCCTTAGGTTGCTACTGAGGAGTGGAAGTTGTTGCAGCAGATTTACCCTTGGGAGCTGCCTTGGCGCTTTCTCCCCGAGACTGAGAAGACTCGGACGAGGCGGAGGGGCTTGGTGTTGCTGCTGTTGCTTTTGCTGCTGGTGCTGGAGTTGGTGCTGGTGCTGGTTTCTTCTTTGGTGGAGATGCTGAGGGAACCTCGGTGGTAGCTGGATGCGGCGGAGCCGAAGTAGTGGTTGCCGCTGCCTCGGCAGAGCCAGTCTCCCGTGCTCCAAGGTTGCCCTCCTCTTGACGAGGTGGGCTAGAACCCGGAGCAGCCGCTGAACCCTCCGGAATTGGGCTCAGCGGGCGTGAATCGTCGCCACGAGGGGGAGAAGGGCCGTGTCAGAGCGGGGAGGCAATGCCGGATCCACTTTGTGGGACCTCCACCGCGGCCCTGCCGAATCAAACATTGTCGGATGAGAAACGATAACAATAGAAGAACAAGTAAATGGCAAAGGGAGAAGAGGCTTACTCATCCGAGGTCAGGGGCTCCTTGGGCTTCCGATCCCTTCGTGTTGTGGCCTTGGTTGCAGGCTTGGTGGCAGTTTTGTCCCCGGCCTTCTTTCGCCTTTTGGCTGGCTGAGAAGGTCCGGAGGAAGAAGTTGATGCAGCTCCCCTTTTCTTTTTCGGCGCGACCGGAACAGGATCACCCACGGCAAGGGGAGGGTCCTCATGGATCTTCCCACTGGGTTAGCTGATGCCGGAAAAGCATAAGAAAGGGGGACAACGTCAAATGCTTCCATCACCTCAACATCCAAATCATCTTCATCGTCGGGCTAATCTCTAATAGAAGAGAGTTTACCGGTGGGTCGCTTGGTCGCATCGTCCATAGGAAGGAACATCTCCTGGTCTGGTTCCTCCTCGTCCGAGGTATCCCGGTCAGGCGCCCATTTGAGGGAAGGCTCGGTGCCATCCTCGATGGTTTGCTGAAGAAACATCTAAGGGAAAGAAAAGGCAACATGATTAAAACCAACAACAAATACCGACATATGGTTTAACTCGGAAAAAGTTTGGGGCACGAGACTTACCGAAGGAGGAAGCTTATCTCGGCAAAAATGTTCCATTCCCCACGTCCACTCAAAGGAGAAGTCCTTGTGGGTGGTGAAGAGGGCCTTGACCCGGCGATAGATCTCTGTGTTGCTCAACTCGAAAGATGAGGTCTGGTTGGGGCCGCGGCCCCAGCTCATGTGACAGACTTTGTGTGTGCGCTTCTGGAGGGGAGATATCCGGTTGCGCACGAACGTAATCATGGCATCCTCATTGCACAATCTGAGATCCTTCAACTCCTGGAACCACTTGTTGACCTGGTTCGCCAGGACGGTGGGCTTCTTGGGGACCACATCCCACAAATCCGGATTGGGAGGACCCGGAGCGTAAGGGCACAGCCGGATCAGATCCTCAGTAGTGTTGTTCCGGACATAGAAGAAAGTCCGGGCCCATCCCTTGCAAGAGTCCAGCCCAGTGACTCGGGGGAAGACGGACAGTCTCCGGGGAGAAATTGACGCACCACCGAACTGCGTGAGCTGCTTGTCCTCCGGGTCAAGCTGGATGTTCGGAATCACGTTCCGGCGGAGGCCAAAGAACCGGATCCAGAGCTCCTTCGTGGGCCACAGTCTGGCATAACCTTCGATGGTGGAGGCAAAGGCGGAAACAGAAGTGATGGCATTAGCCGGAAGATGGTGCGCTGGAGCTCGTATGTGTTTAGCCAGTCGTGGAAAAAGTCACTGACTGGGAGACCAAATCCATGTTGGAAATGAGAAAGGAACACCACATACTCACCCGGATTGGGTGAGGGGGCAAGCTCGGCGGATGCGAGGCATGCAGTGACGCCCTCCGGGATGCGCCTGGTGCGATATAGCCAATCCAGGTCGTCCTGGCAGACCCAAGATCCAGCCCACGCGCCGCGGTCCGCGGTTGCTGCGTCTTCTTCCATCTCCTGCTCGGCGATGGTGAGCTCTTCTTCTGTCATCTCGAGGTCACTGCCCTCATTGGCGCTAGCGGCGGTGGGTGGCAGTGGCCTAGACTGGCAGCGACCCGTGGCGGAAGAGATGCGCGGAGGCGGCGGAGACGCTGGTGCGTGTGGAGGCAGCGCAGCGGCGGCGTAGCTGCTCAGGTGCGGCGGAGGCGGCGCTGTCGATGGAGAAGGAGAGGAAAAGGCAAAGGCAGAGGGGCGCGGGAGCAGGGAAATGACCCAAGGGGCACGCCCCTCCCCTATTTAACCACTCCCGTAAGGGGTAGTGGGATCGCATTTCGCGGGCGGGCCACATCGTGTGGCCGTGTATAACCCGGATTGACCAATCAGCAGCGAGCCACACGAAGGGCCACAGGGCGCAGTGGATCCCATGACGTGACGTTATGGTGCAGTTAACGAGGAGGCAGGCACGGCGCGACGTGGGCAACAATAACTTCTGACAATTACTATGGCGGTTACTGTTGCTGGCCCTTAAAATGAGGCAAACGTGATGATTAACCTCCACGTGGGGAAGCGTACGGGAGAAGGAAGAGTGACCCGGATGGGCAAGAGGTAACCCGACCAGCAAGTAAATACTTGGAACGTGCCAAGGGAAAATATATCCATGAAATCCAAGATAGGACGTAACTCGGAAAAGGAACACAAAGCTCAGTGAAATTGAACCTGCTGTGGCCTTAGTGGCTAAGGCTGCTAAGACCGCACCAGCTTCAGGGACTAATGTTGGGGGGATACCTCCGGGTAGGGCCACGCCGGGGTATAAAGGCCAAGTTAGCCGAGGTACGGCAAGGTCAAAGCGAATGCTGGCCGAGTCATCTCAAGGCAGGCCGAATCACGGGGTAACCCGGACCAGGGGATGTCCACCTAACTGGGTCTCAACCGACTTAAGCCGTAAGTCAGACAGATGAATCTAACTCATATGCAGGAACATGTGTGGCCGGATCTACTATGCACGATCCGGGTCATATCAAGATTGTAGGAGAAGGAAGGTATCTCGCTGGTCAAAGGTGACCCCTGTACACAGAGCGTGAGCGAAGCGGACAGAGGGAGGACCACCGAGGCGTGGCCGACAAAGGTGACGATGCCAATGTCGGCTGACGCGGCGCCGCAGAGGCTCACGTAGCCTCTGCATGGATGACGCGGGGGAAAAGTGACCCGGTCGGTTTACTATTTTGGGAAGAGGCATATTCCCTGGAATATGCCTCCACGTATGCCCTAATTGGAGACCTAGCCTCCCCTATTTAAGGAGGGCTAGGGCCTCTGTAGAAAGGGTTGAGTTTTACGGGTTTGGTCTTTAGAGGTTATGTTCTTCTAGCAAGTGACTGAGAGCTAGCTAGTGGTGAGAGTAAGAGAGTTCTTTCTTCCTCCTCTCTCCAATACAGCTTGAGGAGCACTTGTAATCAGTGAAGGTGAATCAAATATAAAGCTTCTGTGTGTGGAACCACCACACTATCCCTCCCTGGATTCCCCTAGTGCATTTAGTCCCCACCTTTAGCCTATCCATGGCATCTGCTGTGACACCACCACGACACTTTCCCATCTAGATAACCCCACACTGTCACCTTGAGCACTAGATGGTTCCAACAAACACCACAATTTCATAAAGACATCCAACTCCAAATATAACTCATAACAATTATTTGTAATCTCTAGCCTAAGTGCCACCATGGTGTGCACGCTGTCACTTTCACACACATGGGGAGAGCAGCGATCTATTAAAGCACTTGAGTAGCAAGGTAGATCTACTTCATTACAAAGCTCATGATCACAATATGATCATGCATAGAGAGAGAGATGAACACATAGCTATCGGTAGAACCCTTAGCCTCGAGAGAGAACTACTCCCTCCTCATCATGGGAATCAGCAATGGTGATGTATATGGTGGTGGAGATCAATGGAGATGGCTCCCGGGGCACTTCCCCTTCCCGGCAGGGTGCCGGAAGAGAGACTTTCTGTCCCCCGAATCTCCCCTTCGGTGGCGGCGGTGCTATGGAACTTTTCGTGGATTTCTAATTAACCATCTAGGGTTTTTGTCTCGAGGGGAATATATAGGCAAAGGAGGCAAGGTCGGTGGCCAGCCAGGGGGCCCACACCATGCCCTGGCGCGGCTTGGGGGTACCCACGCCTGGGGGGGTGGCCAGGCCCTGGCCCTCCTCTGTCTCGTATTCTGGCTCCGTGAGTCTTCCGGTAAAGTAGGAACTTTGGCTTTTGTCCCGTCCAATTCCGAGAATATTCATTTTCTGACTTCCTGGAACCAAAAACAGCAGAAAACAGGCAACTGGCACTGTGGCACCTTGTTAATAGGTTAGTCCAAGAAATCATATGAAAAGTACTCCAAAGTTGGAACAAAACACAAGAAAGTAGATAAAACCAAGCATGGAACATCAAAAATTATAGATACATTTGCAATGTATCAACATCCCCAAGATTAACTCCTGCTCGTCCTCGAGTAGGTAAGTGATAAAAAGAAAGAATACTTTTTGAGGTGACATGCACCATCATAAACTTGATCAAAGTATTTGTAAAACATTGATAGCTGGGGTCATAGTAATTCAATCATAACATGAAAGACAAAGTTCTAGCAATAAGACAAAGCAACTATGTTGCAACATGAAAAGGCACAAACAAAAGATTCATGAATAACAATGCTTTGCAAGACGTTTGTTTGTTTCACATAAAGAAAACATAGCATAATAGCATTCAGCTTGTCCCTCATAGAGTAGCAAATATAAATGCATAGGACACCTTCAAAGTTCATAAGAGTGACTAGATACAAATAGTTTAAAACAAGAAATATCAAGATATGCATCAATCAACTAGTCTTGGGACAATGCACATAGAACTAAGAATGACCACTATGCTCTCAAAGTAGGTGCATAAAGGTAGAAGGTGGAGACTCAATATGTAATGGTGGAAGAAAGGCCTTAATAAAAGGAAGCAGGGATTCAAGTCTCATAAAGAGCTTCCAAAAATTATGGTACTTAATAGCTTTCAGCTCTCATTGCCCCTATCATAAGCATCTTGAAGTGATTAAGGTTAAAGTGAACAAACTATGGTGTACATGCTTGATGAAGTATAAGTTAGAAATCTCATGTCCCTTGAATACGAGGGCCTCTCCTCATGCTACTCAAGTTTAGTCACCGGTAAGTTCTTGTCATCGTAAGTACATGTGTATCATAGAGAACCGCCAACGGGGTGCCCCTTGCCCGATGATACGGAAGAATCCCCATATCAAAATGACAAGGCAAGCAGACAACGAGCATCTCAGCAATCTTCTTATTTACCATGGGAATATGGTGCTTTTTTCTCTCTTTCCTCTTTTCTCATATCTCTTTTTTCTTTTTTATCTTTTTTTCTCAATATAGGACTCTTTTTTTATAAGAAGAATGCTTCATAGACAGCTCATTATGGTTACGCTACAGGTTTCCACCATGTCAGCATGGATTAGACCAGCGGCCCAGGCGTTTCTCTAACACATATACATAACTCCATGGACTTACAAGCTCCCCTTTCATTTCACACCGATGACATCCATATACAAAAGAGCATGATATCAACTAGGTACAAAGTACCCGTGCAATGTTGAAAGCGTTCCCCATGACAGCATGGTTCTGCTAATCCCCAACAAATAAGTGCAAGCATATACAACATAGATGACACAATGGTTCAAGTTTATTAAGGGCACGAAAAGTAAAGTGTGCCATCAAGTTCGTGCGAGCTTTAATCACTAGTTTTCTCATAACAAGTTTAATTTGGAAGGTACACAAAAACATGAATATACTTGGAATAGCATAAGCTTGTAGGTAGGTATGGTGGACTCTTTGGAATAACTTGGTTTAGGGAGTTGGATGCATGAGTGGAACTCATACTTGGTTGCGGAGGCTAGCAAAAGACTGGGAGCGACAAACTAAGAGAGCAATAATGGCCATAATCATGCAGACCGACAAAACATCATTGATCAAAGCACAAAGTGATACTACAAGTTGAAAACTAAAGGATCATAAAGGATTATGGTGACTTTGGATAGTCATAACATGGTGTGAGCATGCGCCAAGTCAACCCAAATAAAACATCAAAGGAGAATACCACAATACTAAGCTTTAATATGCTAAAACAACGCATGATTCATCCAAGGCACATTAAGCAATCTCAATTGTTTATAATAAGTCATGCTACAGCAAAGAATACTAAGCATAAAGCCAAAACAATATCGAGCATGGCATGACAAAGCATAGGCCACAGTCAAAAACAAGCTCTCTTTACCACTTAGACATGAACTTTCCTACTCTTTTCCAAACCAAACCAAACTTATTTGTAAACCAATGTATGAAAGAGGGGGTCCAACCAATTTATTAAGCAAACGAAGCAAACAAAGCAAACGAAAAACCAAAACGAAAATGAAAAAGAAGACGTTCCAAGAACAACGCAATTGTGCATGAAACAATAAAAATGAAGCGTTTGGAAGAAACCTAGGATTTTTATTGATGAAGAAGGGGATGCCTTGGGCATCCCCAAGCTTTGATGCTTGTACTTTTTGGACATTCCTTGGGGTGACACGCGTGGCATCCCCAAGCTTGAGCTTTAGTCCATCCTTCATCTCATTACTCATTCCTTCCATACACCTGAAATTTTTCCTTCATACAAAACTTCAAACAATCTTTATTAGCAACATTAGTGCACTCAAGATAATAAGTCTTTAGTTTCAGTTCCAACACCAATAAAACTTCCATTAAAACACAAGCTACTGTAGCACTTCCCTCAAAAATCTCAATTCCCCAAAAGAACTCAAAAAGGAACCAACAAGAAGCAAATGCAGAAAATGGCAGAAATCTGTCAAAACAGACCAGCAGGTAAAGACGAATTTTTTCGAAGACCTTGTGTTTCTCAAATTAAAAAGTGTTGCCGAACGAAAGTTAGATAACAACCTGGGGCAGAAGCACAAAAATTCACGCCTCAAAAGGACATTCAGATATTTTACACGAATTTTTACCGTGAAGCACATAAATCTGTTTCGGGACAGCAACTTTCCCAATCATTACTTCTCTCTCATTAGAGGTTACTCTTGGCACAAAAAGCAAATAAAAAGGATAAGGAGCGGTTATTACAGAGGTAATAACTTCCAAGACTCATCTAAAACTTTTGGGTTATCTCCCAATAAGTACTTTTCTTTAACGCCTTTAAGTTAGGCATGATAGTTTGAGAAGATGCTCACATAAAAAATATATGAATTGAAGTAAAAGAGAGCATAAAGAAGCAAATTCAAAGCACATTTAAGTCTAACCCACTTCCTATGCATAGGAATATTGTAAAGAAACAAGTCATGAAAGCACAAAGCAACAAGCATAATAAAGCAAAACAAGTCCAACTTCAAGACTTTCAACATAAAGAGGGGAAACTTAATATTGTTGAGATACATAAAACCATGTTTCCCTCTCTCATAACTTTCAGTAGAATCATGAGTAAAATTAACAATATAACTATCACATAAAATATTCTTATCATGAGCCACATGCATAAAAGAATTAATACTCTCCATATAAGCATAGTCATTCTTATTAATTGTAGTGGGAGCAAATTCAACAAAATAGCTATCAATATTATTCTCATCACCATAATCATCAAATATAGGAGGCATATTATAATCATAATAAATTTTCTCCTCAATAGTAGATGGACTGAAAATATCGTACTCATCATTGTAATCATCATATATTGGAGGCATAGTATCATCAAAGTAAATTTTCTCCTCCATGCTTGGGGGACTAAAAAGATCGTTTTCATAAAAACTAGCTTCCCCAAGCTTAGAATTTTCCATAGCATTAGCAATAATGGTGTCCAAATAATTCATACTAACAACATTTCTATTAGCATGCAAATAAAGTTCCATAGGTTTTTTAATTTTCTCTTCAAACACTTCATGTCCTAACTAAAGATAAATACTATAAAGCTCACTAATTTTTTTGTTGTTTTCCATTAAGCCTAACTACTGAAAACAAGAAACAAAAAGAAAAAATTACAGAATCTAAAGTAAATAACTTCGAGTACTCACACCGGAGGATGTGAGTACCTTTTACATTACCTCCCTGGCAACGGCGCCAGAAAATAGGCGTTTGCCATGTGAGGTTCTTCTTCTTTAATCCTCCGGTGTGAATACCTTTTACCTTACTTCCCCGGCAACGGCGCCAGAAAATAGCTTGATGTCTACGCACTTCTATTCTTGTAGACAGTTGTTGGGCCTCCAAGTGTAGAGGTTTGTAGAACAGCAGCAAGTTTTCCCTTAAGTGGATCACCCAAGGTTTATCGAACTCAGGGAGGAAGTGGTCAAAGGTATCCCTCTCAAGCAACCCTGCAATCAAGATACAAGAAGTCTCTTCTGTCCCCAACACACCCAATACACTTGTCAGGTGTATAGGTGCACTAGTTCGGCGAAGAGATAGTGAAATACAAGTGGTATGGATAATTATAAGTGGTAACGGTGATGGAAAATAACTTGATGGTGTGAAAAAGACTAAAGTAAAACTGAAATAAAGAAGGCAGCAAGCAAACATGTAACATATCTAGTTGCAAATGGTGTTTCAATGCTTAGAAACAAGGCCTAGGGATCATACTTTCACTAGTGAACACTCTCATATAAATATCTTCTCTTCATGATACTACTCTGAACTACTCTCCGGTTGGACACTCTAATCCATGGTAGGGCTATAACAACACACCTCAAAGTTTGCTTTCCCCATATAGATAACCCCACACTGTCACCTTGAGCTCTAGATGGTTCCAACAAACACCACAATTTCATAGAAACATCCAACTCCAAATGTAACTCATAACAATATTTGTAATCTCTAGCCTAAGTGCCACCATGGTGTGCACGTTGTCACTTACACACACATGGGGAGAGCAGAGATCTATTAAAGCACTTGAGTAGCAAGGTAGATCTACTTGATTACAAAGCTCATGATCACAATATGATCATGCATAGAGAGAGAGATGAACACATAGCTACCGGTAGAACCCTTAGCCTCGAGAGAGAACTACTCCCTCCTCATCGTGGGAATCAGCAATGGTGATGTAGATGGTGGTGGAGATCGATGGAGATGGCTCCAGGGGCACTTCCCCGTCCCGGCAGGGTCTCGGAACAAAGACTTTTTGTCCCCCAAATCTCCCCTTCGGTGGCGGTGGCACTGCGGAACTTTTCATGGATTTCTGATTGACGGCCTAGGATTTTGGTATCGAGAGGCTCTTATAGGCGAAGGAGGAAAGGTCGGTGGCCAGCCAGGGGGCCCACACCATGTCTTGGCGCGGCCTAGGCTGGCCCGCGCCAAGGGGGGTATGGCCACCCTGTGGCCCCTCTCTGACTCCCCTTCTGGCTCCCCGAGTCTTCCGGGAAAATAGTAACTTTGGCTTTTGTCCCGTCCAATTCCGAGAATATTCATTTTCTGACTTCTTGGAACCAAAAACAGCAAAAAACAGGCAACTGGCACTGTGGTATCTTGTTAATAGGTTAGTCCAAGAAATCAGATGAAAAGTACTCCAAAGTTGGAACAAAACACAAGAAAGTAGATAAAACCAAGCATGGAACATCGAAAATTATAGATACATTTGCAATGTATCAGGTACCCCTTGCCCGATGATACGGAAGAATCCCCATATCAAAATGACAGGCAAGCAGACAACAAGCATCTCAGCAATCTTCTTATTTACCATGGGAAAATGGTGCTTTTTTCTCTCTTTCCTCTTTTCTCATATCTTTTTTTCGTTTTCTCTTTTTTCTCAATATGTGACTCTTTTTTTATAAGAAGAATGCTTCATAGACAGCTCATTATGGTTACGCTGCAGGTTTCCACCATGTCAGCATGGATTAGACCAGCGGCCCAAGGGTTTCTCTAACACATGTACATAACTCCATGGACTTACAAGCTCCCCTTTCATTTCACACTGACGACATCCATAGACAAAAGAGCATGATATAAACTAGGTACAAAGTACCAGTGCAATGTTGAAAGCGTTCCCCATGACAGCATGGTTCTGCTAATCCCCAACAAATAAGTGCAAGCATATACAACATAGACGACACAATGGTTCAAGTTTATTAAGGGCAGGAAAAGTAAAGTGTGCCATCAAGTTCGTGAGAGCTTTAATCACTAGTTTTCTCATAACAAGTTTAATTTGGAAGGTAGATAAAAACATGAATATACTTGGAATTGTTGGGTTCACAGCATATAAAACAAAAAAAATTCCTACGATGGGAACTATACGCCAAGATCTATCTACTAGATACAAGCAACGGATGGATATACATCCATAGAGAACTTACCCTCGAAGACAACAAAGCTTTGTTAACGAGTTGGAACTCGTGGATGATGTAGTCGTACACTTGCCGATCTCAAGATCGTGATGAAGTCCAGCAGGTCCGGCTCCAGCATGTCCTTCAGATCCAGCTCTAGCAAGTCCAAATTTAATGCTCTCTTATTTAATAAAACTATTTTATTAATTTTATTCAGAATTTTGTTAATTACTTTAATTAACAAACATTCACATAAAACCCCCTGCAACATTTCAATATTACATGCAGAACCAATTTCAGCAATTTCACCCGAAACAGTTTCGGTGTCTATTGAAATAATTCTAGCGCTTTCTTAAATCTTTATCTGAAACATATTTGCTCCAAATGGTGTCGGTATCCCTTAAGTGTGTCACCCTACGGTTCGCGAATAATGCAGACATGACCGAGACCCCTCTCAGATCAATAATCAGAAGCGGGACCTGAAGATCCATACTGACTCCTACACATTCAACGATGACTCTTGTGATCGTGTGAACCTTTAACGTCATAACTAAATCCCTTTGTCTCGTGATATATTACATGTCCGATATTCGATCATCGGTATCCAAATACCTAGTTTGATCTCGTTACCTACATGCACTCTTTTCTCGTTCCCGTGATATAACATTCTAGTGATCGCATCACTTGCTTGCAAGCTATCTTAATGTGATATCACCGAGAGGGCCCAGAGTATATCTATCTGTCATCGGGATGGACAAATCCCACTCTTGATCCATGAGCCTCAACATAACACCTTCGTAGCACTGGACCCACCTTTATAGTCACCCTGTTACGGTGTGACGTTTGATGTTATCAAGATACTCTTTCGGTGTTAGCAATTAACATGATCTCATGGTCTAAGGACTAAGATTACTTCGTATGATGTTATAGCAATATAAACATAATGACTTTGATCGTAATGCTATACTTCGGATGAATGTTCATCACATCATTCCACCAATGTTGTGACCTCGTTATTAACATCATCCAATGTCCATGATCAGGAAACCTTGATCATCTTGTTAATCAACGAGCTAGTTTATATGAGAGGCATTACTAGGAACTTTGTATTTTGTTTATTAAACACACATGTATTAACGTTTCGAATTAATACAATTTTAGCATGCAAAATAAACATTTATCATAAACATGGAATAAGATAATAACCACTTTATTATTGCCTCTCGGGCATATTCCCTTCAGGAATAGCATATGCTAGTAGGTAGGTATGGTGGACTCTTTGGAATAACTTGGTTTAAGGAGTTGGATGCATGAGTTGAACTCATACTTGGTTGTGGAGGCTAGCAAAAGACTGGAGCGACAAACTAAGAGAGCAATAATGGTCATAATCATGTAGCGGGACAAAACATCATTGATCAAAGCATAAAATGATACTACAAGTTGAAAACTAAAGGATCATAAAGGCTTATGGTGACTTGAGATAGTCATAACATGGTGTGAACATGTGCCAAGTCAACCCAAATAAAGCATCAAAGGAGAATACCACTATACTATGCTTTAATATGCTAAAACAACGCATGATTCATCCAAGGCACATTAAGCAATCTCAATTGTTTATAACAAGTCATGCTACAACAAAGAATACTAAGCATAAAGGCAAAACAATATTAAGCATGGCAGGACAAAGCATAGGCCACCGTCAAAAACAAACTCTCCTTAACCACTTAAGCATGAACTTTCCTACTCTTTTCCAATCCAAACCAAACTATTTGAAAACCAATGTATGAAAGAGGGGGTCCAACCAATTTATTCAGCAAACTAATAAAACGAAAAAGAAGACGCTCCAAGAACAACACAACTGTGCATGAAACAATAAAAATGAAGTGTTTGAAAGAAACCTGAGATTTTTATTGATGAAGAAGGGGATGCCTTGGGCATCCCCAAGCTTTGACACTTGTGCTTCTTGGGTATTTCTTAGGGTGACACGCGTGGCATCCCCAAGCTTGAGCTTTAGTCCATCCTTCATCTCATTACTCATTCCTTCCATACACCTGAAATTTTTCCGTCATACAAAACTTCACACAATCTTTATTAGCAACATTAGTGCACTCAAGATAATAAGTCTTTGGGTTCAGTTTCAACACCAATAAAACTTCCATTAAAACACTAGCTATTGTAGCATTTCCCTCAAAAATCTCAATTCCCCAAAAGAACTCAAAAAGGAACCAACAAGAAGCAAATGCAGAAAATGGCAGAAATCTGTCAAAACAGACCAGCAGGTAAAGACGAATTTTTTCGAAGACCTTATGTTGCTCAAATCGAAAAGTGTTGATCTAACGAAAGTTAGATAACAAACTGGGGCAAAAGCACAAAAATTCATGCCTCAAAATGACGTACAAAGATTTTACGCGAATTTTTACGGTGAAGCACATAAATCTGTTTCGGGACAGCAACTTTTCAAATCATTACTTCTCTCTCATTAGAGGTTACTTTTGGCACAAAAAGCAAATAAAAAGGATAAGGAGAGGTTATTACTGAATTAATAACTTCCAAGACTCATCTAAAACTTTTGGGTTATCTCCCAATAAGTACTTTTCTTTAACGCCTTTAAGTTAGGCATGATAGTTTGAAAAGATGCTCACATAAACAATGTGAATTGAAGTAAAAGAGAGCATCAAGAAGCAAATTCAAATCACATTTAAGTCTAACCCACTTCCTATGCATAGGAATCTTGTAAAGAAAAAAGTTATTAAAGCACAAAGAAACAAGTATAGTAAAGCAAAAGAAGTGCAACTTCAAGACTTTGAACATAAAGAGGGGAAACTTAATATTGTTGAGATATATAAAACCATGTTTCCCTCTCACATAATAACTTTCAGTAGCATCATGAATAAAATTAACAATATAACTATCACATAAAACATTCTTATCATGAGCCACATGCACATAATAATTAATACTCCCCATATAAACATAGTGATTCTTATTGATTGTAGTGGGGGCAAATTCAACAAGATAGCTATCATTATTATTTTCATCACCATAATCATCAAATATAGGAGGCATATTGTAATCATAATTAATTTCCTCCTCAATAGTAGGTGGACTGAAAATATCATATTCATCATTGCAATCATCATATATTGGAGGTTTGGTATCATCATAATAAATAGAATAGCTATCTTCCAAAGCTGGGGAACTAAAAAGATCATTTTCATAAAAACTAGCTTCCCCAAGCTTAGACTTTACCATAGCATTAGCAATAATGGTGTCCAAAGAATTCATACTAACAACGTTGCTATTAGCATGTAAATAAAGTTCCATAGGTTTTTTAATTTTCTCTTCAAACACCTCATGTCCTAACTCAAGATAAATACTATAAAGCTCTCTAATTTTTTGTTGTTTTCCATTAAGCCTAACTAGTGAAAACAAGAAACAAAAAGACAAAATTGCAGAATCTAAAGGAAATAACTTCGAGCACTCACACCGGAGGATGTGGGTACCTTTTACCTTACCTCCCCGGCAACGGCGCCAGAAAATAGCATGCTGGCGCGTGTTTGACGTGGGAGCTTCTGCTTCTTCGTTCCCCGGCAACGACGCCAGAAAATAGCTTGATGTCTACGCACTTGTATTCTTGTAGACAGTTGTTGGGCCTCCAAGTGCAGAGGTTTGTAGAATAGCAGCAAGTTTTCCCTTAAGTGGACAACCCAAGGTTTATCGAACACAGTGAGGAAGTGGTCAAAGGTATCCCCTCTCAAGCAACCCTGCAATCAAGATACAAGAAGTCTCTTGTGTCCCCAACACACCCAATACACCTGTCAGGTGTATAGGTGCACTAGTTCGGCAAAGAGATAGTGCAATACAAGTGGTATGGATAATTATAAGTGGTAACGGTGATAGAAAATAGCTTGATGGCGTGAAAAAGACTAAAGTAAAACTGAAATAAAGAAGGCAGCAAGCAAACATGTAACAGATCTAGTTGCAAATGGTGTTTCAATGCTTAGAAACAAGGCCTAGGGATCGTACTTTCACTAGTGAACACTCTCATATAAATATCTTCTCTTCATGATACTACTCTGAACTACTCTTCGGTTGGACACTCTAATCCACGGTAGGGCTATAACAACACACCTCAAAGTTCGCTTTCCCCATCTAGATAACCCCACACTGTCACCTTGAGCTCTAGATGGTTCCAACAAACACCACGATTTCATAGAAACATCCAACTCCAAATATAACTCATAACAAGTATTTGTAATCTCTATCCTAAGTGCCACCATGGTGTGCACGATGTCACTTTCACACACATGGGGAGAGCACAGATCTATTAAAGCACTTGAGTAGCAAGGTAGATCTACTTGATTACAAAGCTCATGATCACAATATGATCATGCATAGAGAGAGAGAGAGATGAACACATAGCTACCGATAGAACCCTTAGCCTCGAGGAAGAACTACTCCCTCATCATCATGGGAATCAGCAACGGTGATGGAGATGGTGGTGGAGATCGATGGAGATGGCTTCGGGGGCACTTCCCCGTCCCGGCAGGGTGCCGGAACAGAGACTTTTTGTCCCCCGAATCTCCCCTTCGGTGGCGGCGGTGCTGCGGAACTTTTCGTGGATTTCTGTTTGACCATCTAGGGTTTTTGTCTCGGGGGGAATATATAGGCGAAGGAGACAAGGTCGGTGGCCAGCCAGGGGGCCACACCATGCCCTGGCACGGCCTGGGGGTACCCGCGCCTGGGGGGGTGGCCAGGCCCTGGCCCTCCTCCATCTCGTATTCTAGCTCCTTGAGTCTTCCGGTAAAATAGGAACTTTGGCTTTTGTCCCGTCCAATTCCGAGAATATTCATTTTCTGACTTTCTTGGAACCAAAAACAGCAGAAAATAGGCAACTAGCACTATGGCATCTTGTTAATAGGTTAGTCCAAGAAATCATATGAAAAGTACTCCAAAGTATGGACAAAACATAAGAAAGTAGATAAAACCAAGCATGGAACATAAAAAATTATAGATACATTTGCAATGTATCACATGCTATAACTGTATTGAAAGGACACGTCAATACACATGTGATATATAAACAACCAGGGGTTCCCGGTGAAACTCTTTTCATTGGTTCATTGGTCAACATATGATCAAGGTTTCCTGATCATGTGGCATTTATGCCAGTTGGAAATGGAGTCATCTCATTCTGAGAATGAGATGATGAACCAATACCCAAACTAAACATCGTGACCCGATCATGTCACGAAGTTCAAGTTATGATGATTAGAATAGACCTAGTAGACTATTCCTTAGACCGTGAGGCTATATCAATCAATGTCTCCTGAGGGTGCTTTGATAGCATCAAATGCCACTTGGTAATACAGTGATCATAAAGGTGTATTTAGGTATTCGGAGGAACTTTTGAGGCAATATATGTCAAGAGTGGGATTTGTCCATCCGCGTGACGGAAAGATACTCGAGGTCCCACTCGGAGAAGTTATATCCAATAGTTGTGCAGTGTGTGATTTGATCACAGGGATATCACTTGTCGAAACGAGTTAAGTAGCATTTGTCGGCAACGAGATTAAACACGACATGGTGATGTCATTGATCAGATGTCGGACAATGCAAGTGTCGAGAGACAAAAGGAATAAGACGCGATAGTCATGGTTCAAATGACGAAAGATCTTGGTGGAATGCACAGGGGTCACATGGCCATCCAGGTCCCTCTGTTGATCATTGGTCCGGGAGTGTCCCGACCATATCTAGAGTGTTCCCGAACCGTGGGGTATCACTCTTAAGGTCTTGGTGATGCTTAGAGAGCGTTTACAGGATCGGTAGAATCGCTGAAGAAAGAGAAGAGAGAAAATCGGAAGGGTTTCGGTAAGTCCGAAAGTTTTCCGGAATGAGAGGGAATTGTTTCTGCTGACTCGTGTATTAACGAGCTCATTGGGGAACCCCAAGAGGAAGGTATGATGAGCACAACAGTAAGTTTTCCCTCAGTTATGAAACCAAGGTTATCAATCCAGTAGGAGCAAGGAAACACCCCAAAGGTGTAGCTAGCCGAACTTTGGCAGGGCGCACTACCGGTGCCAACAGCAACGTGGAGACCTGCACAACACAACCACATAACTCTGTCCCCAACTTGCGATGTGGTTGTCAATCTCACCAATTTTGCTGAAAACAAAGGATTAAACGTATCGAGTGGAAGAAAGTAATAGTTTGTAGAAAGTAAACACAAAGCAGCAAACAATTGATTGTAGATTGATAGTAAAAGAAAGGATCGGGGTCCATAGTTCACTAGAGGTGGATCTCCTTAAGATATATAACATGTTGGGTGAACAAATAACAGCGGGGCAATTGACAAACATCGAGAAAGCATACAAGCATATACTACTCATCTTGACTCCTTTGAGACTTAATTGGGCATTACAACATTATACATAGACCGCCATCCAACTGCATCTATGACTAATAATCCACCTTCAGGTTATCATCCGAACCCCCTCCAGTATTAAGTTGCAAGCAACGGATAATTGCATTACGAATTGCGTTTAAAGTAAACAAGACGATTGTTCTATGAACAAAGGATTGTTGTTTTGTCCCTAGTAGCAACAACACATCTAGTACCTTAGAGATTTCTGTCACTTCCCCAGATTACTAGAGGCATGAACCCACTATCGAGCATAAATACTAACTCTTGGAGTTGCTAGCATCTACTTGGCCAAGATAGCTACTAACAACGGAAAGCATGCAAGATCACAAATAACAAAGACATGATAGAATCAATAATCAATCTGAAATAGCATCTCAATATCCATCGTATCCCCACAAACACAACATGCAGAATTACAAATAGATGATCTTGATCATGAACGGAGCTCACAAGATCTAAACATGATAGCACAAAGGAGGAGAACCAGCCATCTAGCTACTCAATGGACCCATAGTCTAGAGATGAAGTACTCACGCATCACACTGGAGGCTTGCATGATGATGAAGAAAGCCTCCAGGATGAATTCCCCTCTCCGGCAGGGTGCCGGGAAGAGCTTCAGATCCCTCCCGATCTAGGGATGGTGACGATGGTGGCTACAGACTCTTTCGTGGAATTTTGATTGGGTACTTAGGGTTTCTGTATCAGAGGCAACTTATAGGCGGAAGGAGAGGCCGAGGGGGTGCCTGGGGCGGCCAGACCACCCCCTGGCACGGGCCAAGCATGGCCGCGTGACCAGGTGGTGTGGCCGGGCCCCAGCCCCTCTCTGTCTCGTATTCTGGCTCTAGGTGTCCCTCGGTGAAAAACTGACTTTGGCTTTTGTCCCGTCCAATTTCGAAAATGTTCATTTTCTGACTTTCCTGGAACCAAAAACAGCAGAAAATAGGTAGCTGGCACTGTGGCTCTTGTTATTAGGTTATTCCAAGAAATCATATGAAAAGTACTCCAAAGTGTGGACAAAACATAAGAAAGTAGATAAAACCAAGCATGGAACATAAAAAATTATGGATACGTCAACAAGGAATTAAATAATATGTAAATATATGTTAATTATTTAATTATACATGTATTTATATTTATTTAATATTTAAATATGATTTAATGGGGCACCCCACCTAATGGGCCAAATCCCGGAGGGGAAAAGGCCCAAGAAGGGGGGTTGCCATCCTAGGAGGGGCCTAGGAGGTCCGTCGGCCACATGTGGGCTGCTCCCCACGTGGGGCCTTGCCGGTGCGCCTCCCCACCTCCTCCCTTGATTAGTACCACCCCAGGATTTTGAGGGAGGCAGTACCTCCCCCTATATAAAGAGAGGTATTTTGTCTAAATAAATACACAGAATAATCAATAAAGGTTCCCTCTCTTTTGGGGAGACCTTCTAGTTGATTCTCTCTCTCCCGTGGCCGTGGTCCTAAGTCCGGACTGCGTGAACGAGAGACATATTCACCGCGGAGCGTCATCGCGCTCCGGGATTCGGATCCAGGAGCTCTATTTCCACAACTACTGCTAGATCGGGGAAGCGGGAATCATCTCTAGGCACCGGATGCACGTAACTCCCTGCGAGGTGTCACATTTGAGGCACTAGAAGTCGTTGGATTCGCAAGAGCGCAAGGACTTCAACACGACCTTGAGGTATGCTTCAGCTCGTCTACATCAACCACGCTCTCCCGAGCGTTGAAAACGCTTTTCGGTCTTCAAAGGTAAGTTAGCAAAAATCCCCTCCCGTTACTGCATTACTAATAGATATGTCCTGGCAGCATCAGGGGTTCAGGGGCTTAGGGTAAAATTTTATTGTTTTCATACGCGAACCCCTACAGTGGTATCAGAGCTAGATCTATGTGTAGTATTGCTAGTATGGGTAGAACACGCGAGATATAGCGTGTGGGCATTGATCTTTTAGTTGTTATCCTCCCACGTGTACTTGTGTATACCGCAGCAATGCTTGATGAAGCGGCCCCCAACCGACTTTACACGTTCATTCGCGAGACTAGTCCACGCTTGACATACGGCTTGTACCGTATAAAGTGGCTTACCGCATTAGTTGGTATACCATTTGCAAGAGAGGGCCCCAAAAGGGGTGTAGTATAGACAACTAGTTGGTCAATGTTGTGGTGAAAGTTCGTTGGTAAGAACGGTTCTTGTGTGAAAGCCCATTCAGCCACGTAAAACATGCAAAGATAAAGTAGATGATACTAACTTTGTTTTGCAGGGGGCGTTGCTTTGTGATATGGTTGTGGCAAAGGTAAATTACTTACCTTATGTTATGAAGTAGTAGTAGATAGTCACAGAGGTGACGGACTAGCACGTCGGATAGGCACCGGTACCTTGGTGTCTACTATGCCGGAACCCTGGTGTCAGAATCTAGTGACGCTGGATGGAGATCACGACGTGAAGGACCATATCACATCGCATTTACATTCAATGTTATTGTTTGTATATCTTATTGTGTGCTAGTATTAGATACTCGACGGTAGCCTAATAAGATGATCCTAATTAAAATACCAATGATTGTGTTCTCCCTTAGTGTGCACCACCAAGAAAGTTCTTCGGTATGAGGTAGGTCGTGATGATCGGGTGTCAGACATATCTACGTTCGCATACAGTGGGTGTAAGCCATGTTGCACATCGAATACACTAAGGTTGAGTTGGCGAGCCTAGTATGTGTATACATTCCCTCGGAACACGGATGGTCGAAAGATCGAGAACGAGTCGCATGAATGATGTGACCAATGTTTAGGCGTCCACCCTAGCACCCACATTTATGGCCGTGACGATTGGGGGAGATGTGGGGAAAAGAGTCATGTAATCACTAGAACCCTTTAGGGGATAGGTGTTTTTAGTGGAGCTATTATATTAACTCATTTAATTATAAACTTAGTCTAAATTCCTTTTTGCAATTATAAATGTAAAAAATGGTTCTCCCCGATGCTACCTTCCCTATTGACGATTGGTTAGATGGAGAGAAGCTCAGGCTAGATGGATCAAACTTCTCTATGTGGGTTGCATGTCTCCAAGTTCTCCTTAGCGAGAATGACGTGGTCGACTATATACTCAACAAGATGGATTTGGAGCAGCCTAGTATGTTAGAGATCCCAGAGCAGCGGGAAGACCGCTATTACCGTCATGAGATGTCCACCTTCATATCAGTGACGATGCATTTCAGGATGGTGGATGAGCTGTGGCTAGTCGTGGGTAATATTGACCCTCATACAGTAATGGTACAGCTTAGGACACATTTCTTGGAACAAGCACGCATATGGGAGCATGAGCTGATGGGAGATTTCCTCTCCATTAAGATGGAGGAGAACTCTTCGCTTGGCGACCACTTGGAGCACATGCATGACGCGTACATGAGGCATGTATACTTCCTGGATAGCTAGATGACGAGCTCTTTTGCAAATGGCGTTGTGCTGTGGTCGCTGCCGCCAAGCTACCAAGCACATGCCAGGATTTGCATCATGAGAGGCGATGCGGAAACACATGATTTCCACAGGTTCATATCACATCTCAGGAATGTGAAGGTTGAACCCATTACAAGTGAGGTCATCGATGACAGATGTATATATTTGATATACAATTTTATAAATGGTATAATCTTGCAAACACATATTGCAGTGTTAAGTATATTTGATACTTGTTCTATTTTGCTGAAAACATGTCCTTCTGCATGAGAGGTGCTTGCTGGAGAGGAGGTGATGTTGTGTGTTGATGGCGAGCATGATGATGATTGCCAACAACACTCTCCCTCGATGTTTATCATTTAGTTTATGCTTTAGGATGATTATTGTAATTAGTGGATATGTGAACCTCTTTAGTGTGTCTCACACTTCGTGAGACTATTATTCATATGAGTTTGTAACAAACAGTTGTTCCACTTTTATGAATGATTTCTATTTGTGTTCATATCTTGTTCAATTATATGTGAATTATCCTTTTTTTTGAAACTAACTGATAGTACATGAACATTTGTAAAATATTGAGAATGCCTTGAAAATACCCAACTTAATGATATATTCATTTTCAATGAAACTAGTGTTTAAATTCAAATTTATATTGATAATATGTGAAAGATATTTGTATTCTTGTCACATATGAATCATGCCAAGTTTGGCAAGATAACTTAGACACCATGTATTACATGAATACTAAGTGTTTGATGATTTGTTAAAATAAAATACATATTCGATGTATTGTAGTTTAACAAAATGGTAATTATCATTATATGATTGTTTAAAAATGAGTAAAGAAGTTTACCAAATGAAACATGAGTATGAAACTATTTGATATGATCAAAGTATTTCATCGACAAAGGGTATTAAAGATAAAAGAGAATCTAATTACTACGATTTGATCAATAGTAATGAAATTCTACTTTATAAGATTGGCATAAAGAAAATTGTGGAATGCAATGCATTTGAAATGTCAAAATGCAAAGCATCACAATATGATATCTGATATCAAAGTGGGTGAATAGATGGCGTCAAATAAATCGTTGTACTGTAGATGTAAATACCATTAGTTATAAATAGTTAGCACTCAGTTAGAATATATAGTGAACCATATAAATTCGTGAGATCGGCGCCATATATTGTATGGATCGTCGTGGAAGTTTTGGGGTTATTCGATATAGCCAAAACAATAGCGAATAAGTCCTTATAGAGTATTCATTGGAAATATGAATACGAAATCCATGGCTAGAACCAAAAGGAAAGCAAAACTAGTATTGCTTAGATTTTGGGGCATTCTCAAGAAAGTTTACATTCAGTGATATTTCTCGATTATGAAGCTAATGGAAGATAGTGAAAAACATGATGAGGATCAAAACCCTGCATCAGAGTGTTGAGAAGCGCAATGGAAAGCGTTCCTGAACAATTCTCTTCACAAAGGAAAGAATCAATGATAGTGATCATTGTGTTTTCCCCACTAGTGTTTTCACTACACAAAGTAGGATTCGCAATGTACCCCATATTCCGTATGTAAACATTTGAGAATCATTTTTCGTATTACCGGAATATGACATACCTACGAACTACTAAGGAAATAATGGTAAACTAAAGTTATGAGGAATCCTAAAGCAAAATTCACTTAAGATTAGAAAGAAATTCGTTTCTGAATCTTAACAAGTAAAAAGGGTTACTTGAATTTTCTAAACGACTTCAAAGTCATGAAGGAAAAGGTGAATGACAAAAAGCACAATTTTTCATGAATAATTTATTGGACAAATTCAAATGAATTTGATTCAGAAGTGCTGAAAGTCTAATGGATTTAATACTAGTAAAGTACTAGTGTCTCATAGTAAATCTCCAAGTTTGATAATTTATCAAAGGATTTTTAAATCATTCAAAATAGTGAGTGGATATGCAATTTGCATGACATTGAGTGGGAGCTATGAAAGTCTTCCTAAAACAATATGTGAATGACATATTTTTTGAGTGGGAGCAATGTAAGTCTCAGATTCAAGTATGTAGGAACATATTTTGGGTAGGAGTAATGACTCATTCTCAAATATGTTTGGAACATAATTTGAGTGGGAGCTTAAGGAGTGATTCTTAAGTGTGTATATGACACATTAAGAATAAAAGCGTAGGTACCGATAAATAATGATTTATAGGGATTAGAAGTTGATAATAAGTATATTACAACATTATGTAGTATTTCTAAAAGGGATTCTGAAAAGAGTTTCAAAATAGAAGTTAATTTAGGACTGGTCCTTGATCAACCCAAATTAGGAATATAATTAAGTCTAACATCGATGGTTGAAGAAAGAAAATGATGATCATCATCCACTATGTTGAGACATAGGTTCTATCTTAGAAAACCATGATGATAACTTAACATAATATATGATCCAAGAAGGAACATTTGAAAAGTGATTAAGTTCGAATCACGGAACGTCGAGCTAAGTTTGTCTGCAGTGTCTAATAGAGAACTGTAGACATAATTCCAAATCCATAAAGGATGACATGTATTAAAGCATAAAGGGTTATGTTATAAGGGAATATGTTGGAAACTCCTATATCAATAATACCGACTAAAGTCAAGTAGGAAGTGAGGTGAATAAAACATCGAAAGGTGCACCAGGTGCATTGGTGTTTCGATGATTACATTTATAATAATAGATAAGGGTACCATCTAAAGTGATGTATAATGTTATGGCGAGGATAGTTCACTTTTTACGTAGAATGATGTGTCCCAGGGTACAGTGCCCATGAGAAAGCCCATGAGGCTGATCTAAATTCACTGTAGGCTCTTGGAAACCAGCCTCGTTCTGCTGTCATAAGGACGATGCATACACAAAGATGTTATCATGTGATGATAAAGTATTAATGTTAATCAAGGTGACATTAGTAAGTTGCAAAGGATTTGGGACTGTAAAGTACAGGCCCAATACTCAACCTCTTCCATGAGAAAGCATGTTCAGGGTACCGGGATATATGATGCCAATGATTAAGAACAAATGCAGCTAGTTTATTTGTACTCTAGTGCAAGTGGGAGACTGCTGGAAATATGCCCTAGAGACAAATAGTAATAAGGACTATTATCATATGTCATAAAGTTTATGATTAAGTTTTATATCATGCTATAATTGTATTGAAAGGAAACGTCAATACACGTGTGATATATAAACAACTAGGGGTTCCCGATGAAACTCTAGTCACTAGTTCATTGGTCAACAGATGATCAAGGTTTCCGGATCATGTGTCATTTATGCCAGCTGGAAATGGAGTCTACTCATTCTGAGAATCAGATGATGAACCAATACCCAACCTAAACATCATGACTCGATCATGTCATGAAGTTCAAGTTACAATGATTAGAATAGACCTAGTAGACTATTCCTTAGATCGCGAGGCTATATCGATCACTGTCTCCCGAGGGTGCTTTGATAGCATCAAACGTCACTTGGTAATACATTGATCATAAAGGTGTGTTCAGTTATTTGGAGGAACTTTTGAGGCAATATATGTCAAGAGCGGGATTTGTCCATCTGTGTGATGAAAAGATACTCGAGGGCCCACTCGGAGAAGTTATATCCAATAGTTGCGTAGTGTGTGATTTGATCACAGGGATATCACTTGTCGAAACGAGTCAAGTAGCATTTGTCGGCAACGAGATTGAACACGATATGGTGATTTCATTGATCAGATCTCGGACAATACAAGTATCGAGATACAAAAGGAATAAGACGTGATAGTCATGGTTCAAATGACGAAAGATCTTCGTGGAATGCACAGCGGTCACATGGCCATCCAGGTCCCTCTATTGATCATTGGTCCGGGAGTGTCCCGACCATGTATGGAGTGTTCCCGAACCGTGGTGTATCACGCTTAAGGGCTTGGTGATGGTTATAGAGTGTTTACAGGATCAGTAGAATCGCCGAAGAAATAGAAGAGAGAAAACTAGAAGGGTTTCGGTAAGTCCGGAAGTTGTCCGGAATGAGAGGGAATGGTTTCCACATCAACAGGGAATTAAATAATATGTAAATATATGTTAATTATTGAATTATACATGTATTTATATGTATTTAATATTTAAACATGATTTAATGGGGCACCCCACCTAATGGGCCAAATCTCGGAGGGGAAAGGGCCCAAGAAGGGGGGCCGACACCCTAGGAGGGGCCTAGGAGGGCCACCGGCCACATGTGGGCTGATCTCCACATGGGGCCCATGTGGGGCCTTGCCGGCGCACCTCCCCACCTCCTCCCTTGATTAGTCCCACCCTAGGACTTTGAGGGAGGGAGTACCTCCCCCTCCTCCTATATAAAGAGAGGTATTTTTGCTAAATAAATATACAGAATAATAAATAAAGGTTCCCTCTATTTTAGGGAGACCTTCTAGTTGATTCTCTCTCTCTCTCCCGTGACCGTGGTCCCAAGTCCGGACTGCACGAACGAGAGACATCTTCACCGTGGAGCACCGTCGCGCTGCGGGATTCAGATCTAGGAGCTCTACTTCCGCAACTGTTGTTGGATCGGGGAAGCGGGAGTCATCGCTAGGCACCGGATGCATGTAACTCCCTGCGAGGTGTCACACTTGAGGCACTAGAAGTCGTTGGAGACACAGGAGCGCAAGGACCTCAACACGACCTTGAGGTCGGCTTCGGCTCGTCTACATCAACCACGCTCTCTCGAGCATTGACAATGCTTTTCGGTCTTCAAGGGTAAGTTAGCGAAAATCCCTTCCCGTTACTGCATTACTAATAGGTAGTTCCTGGAAGCATTAGGGGTTCAGGGGCGTAGAATAAATTTTATTGTTTTCATACGTGAACCCCTACAGTGCTGGACACACAATTTAGACTAATGTGAAAGTTGAATGATGACCCGGTTCCACTTGTCATGGGCATGGTGATGCTATTCCGACTTACACGAATTCGACTAAAGAGTTTAGCGAGTCGGATTGACCCATATTGAGATACAATAAACAAGTCATCATTTGTATATCTCAATCAATGTAATCCTTAAACCTAAGGTTGTCACACAATCCACGTTGAGGATTACTGACTTAGGTTCTGTCAAACACTGTTCCGTCACAAGACAGTTATAAAGGTAGAGTTCGGGTCGATTGAGAATCAAGCCGCGTGATGTGGATAACCAAGATGGGATTTTCCCCTCCAATAGGAGAGATAGTCTCTAGGCCCTCTGTGTGATATGATTTGGAAAGCATGGCCACGCACGACTCGATTAAGTGTTAACCAAGGCGATCGGCTAAGGGTTAGTCGGATGAATCGCATATCATGGATCGAGAAGAGTGTCAGACTATTTAAGGCATGGCAATTATTCTCCTATAGCCTGACAAGGTATATCGTGAGGCATAAGGGACTCAGACGTAAGTCATGTTGGAAGGTATTCATCATGACTCTTTGGTACTTGGGAGTCGACACGTTCTGCTAGGAGCCACTACCTATTTATCGATTGCGAGTCAGACTCCAATCTTGTCCAAGTTTCCATGAGCATGTAGGGTCACATACTTAAGAGCAGGAGCAAGTTGTTTGGGTTGGACATGAACCGGAAACTAAATGAGTCAGTGAGTCAGACTAATAGTGACTAATATAGGATTTAGTGAATGGGATGCAAGTGAGTAGAGCCTACTTTCACTCCCTATATATACTGGGGCACATATGCCCAGAAGGGTATGGTTAGGTCATTACATGTGTTGTAAAGCCTAGCTCCAGTTTAGTCCAGCCGCCGTACTGGACCTAGCTGTCCAGCACCAGCGCTCCTCCTCGTACGTGAGGATACCAGCATAGCTGCTATACGATCAACATTTCGATGATCGTGATTTGGACCGGATCGTGAGGACTAAACTATAGTCAACTGACGTGCTTCATCAGTAATCCGCAACCACAAGTCTAGTGGTAATCCTCGTGGCGTTCTACCTCAGCTAGATCTTGGGTTAACAGTGTATGGACAAAGTTTTGTTTATCTCTGTGTGGTCCAACATGATATGCACCAAGAAGCATATTACTCCCCCATAATGTGATATTAAAATCTTCTCAACAAGAGGCAAAACACATTCAACTAGAGATAATTAATGGACATTTAGAATTTGAATTTCTCATGAGTATGACACACAACATAGTGACTAGATAAGCTTGCAATATCAATACTAAGTGGTAGTAATCATGTACACACATTTTAAGATTTGAGAGATGTGCGAGGTATATCACTCCACCAAAATGGGATGCTCCATTAACCACTCGAAAATAACCAACTAAGAAATCACCAAGATCCATTAGAGTCTCAAAACAAAACACACAAGTAAATGATGTGCCAAACACCTAGACATACTTGGATACACAAAATAAGCAAGCATAAGTCACACCAAATACAAACACATACTTGGTACAAAACCAAAACATGAGCGCTGCGATTAGAACAAGACCTACGGCTGAGGTTCATCATCTAGATGGAAGTACTCTATCCGGATAGGCTCTCTAATCCGGTGCTTAACGTTTACCAGCACGATTTCCGAGGCATGCCTCTCTGAGCCCATCCCACCGGCACTCACCGGCGCCACTCTGGCGCCGTCGCACACATATCCATGGGCTCTCGTTCACTGGATTCACCTGGTGGTGGCTGGAAAATCACCTATTCTGGGAGCTCCACCGATGGTAAGTTCCTTGTTGGATATCTTATTCTCTCGGATAATCGCTGGCTGGTCATTCTCAATGCCAATGGTTCACCACTAGAAGGTAGAAGTTTGGAAAATGGGGAGGTTCTCTTGATTGGTTCTATGGTGAGGTTCCCCTCTCATCTTGCTAGGATCAATGATATTTTGCCACCAACTTCTGATTTTCTTGGGACTTCTCATGTTCATGAGTTCAAGAGTGATGATTTGAAACTTATGTGGCACGTTACCAGCTCTACCTTGCCTTCTGATGTTTTGGACAATGCTCCTGGTTTTCTGGTCCTGTATACTCTTGCTAAGCGGATTGTGTTACTAAATCGTGATAAGGTGGTTATTGATGCTAGATTCCTTCTTCAAGATGAGAAAGTTTCCTCTGGTATTATCTTGGATCTTGTCGTCAAAAGAGTGGTGGTGGGTGATCAAATCTTCGATGTGCCCAATTCATCAACCAAACAAAACAACATTTATGTGGATTTCTCTAAAGGGAGGATGTTTGAGGATAATATGTTCAAAAATTTTGGTCACCACATTAATTTCTCAGGAGGATTTCGCAGAAGACCTTTCTTCCTTGTTGGTTAATTTGGTCGTGCAAATTTTAAGATTGATATTCATACTATTGGCATTGTTCTTCAAGGTTGTTTTGGGGGTCATGCATCAAAATTTCAAGTCAAAATCCTCCAAGACAGAACCTTTAGATTCTCGGTGGCATCAAGAGCTGTGGGTTTTGAAATATATAATTCTGGTTCTTTCTCTGATGAATCATTCATATTGAAGATCAAACTTTGGGGTGATGGAGGCCCAAATTGGAAATTCGAAGAGAAGGAATATTACAAAGAATTGGACAAGGATTGGACAATTGTTTCATACAAAAAGAAAAATGAATCCTCTATTTTTGATCATATTGGTTCTTCGACGTCACCGGTACCATGCAATAACGGTCAAAATAAAGATGACATTACTCGTGTAGTACCGGGTGCATCATTTGCGGAAATTGTGATTAATGGAAAAGGTATTAAAGAGGAGAAATCAACTGCAGTCAACAAATCTCCTACAATTAATTTGCCTGGTCTTTTACCATATTTGAAATTCCCCACTTTCCCTTCTTGTCCCTGGCCTGACAAATCTTACCTGCATTGGTTCAAGGCCCATGTCACGCCGCACGTTTCACGGCCCAGGGTGTACGACTGTCTTAAGGATTTTGTTCTTGCCCAAAAAATTAATTCGGCCGAAACCCCTGTCTCCTCAACTCCCTCGCCTGGAGAAACCCCAACTGCCTTGCTCTGCTCGTCGCCGGTGACAACCACCAACGCAATGGCCAATATTCCACTTGACCCTCAGCCATTTCTTCCCCATGGCTTCGAGATTATGCAGGTGGCTGGCAGGAATCGAGTCAAAAGGGTGGTGGTTCCTCGCCGACCAAGGACTCATGAACAGTATGCCATTGCGCACATCCATCCCCTTCTTCCTGGTCCTGTCCCTTTTGGTAATATCAGGGATGTGTTGCAAGATTTCTTTATCAATGATGCACATGTCGAATTTCATGATATTCAAGATTGTCCATTTGGTTCTGCATATGTTCAATTTGCAAATGTCAGTGACCGTGACCGGTTAATTGCTGCGGGTCATATTCCCTTCCAAGATGTTGCTATTTCTTTTGATAGGCATAATGAAGGAATTAACTAGCGTAGGACTCAGTTTAACAATGAATGTTGGGTTATGCTTCTGGGTCCTCCACTTGATCACTGGCATCATGATGACCTGAATGTTGTATTCTCTGATATTGGTAAAGTTCTGCTCTAGGAGAGGGACCCTGAGCACAAGGGCAGGATCATTGCAAAGCTTAGAGTCACTGACCTCTTAGATGTTCCTAAAAGTGTTAGATTCACCATTGGGGACCTGGTGGAAACTGAATCATGGACCTTTTCTGTGGAAATATTGAACAACAATCTCCTGGGGGGCCCACCTGATGAGGACCCACTACCTGATGATGGTGCTGACCCACACCCTCTACCTGTGGTGGGACCCATATTTGGGCCCCCTTCTCCACCTCCTCCACCATAACCTGAAGGGGACATTGGTGGATGGGACCAATGGATTAACCCTGCCCCTCAGAATAATAATGTTGGCTGGGGCAACTGGAATGTTGTCCAAGGACCTGTATTTGCTGAAGGTGTTGACATGCCCATTGACAACCAGGATGTGCCACCTCAGGAGGCTGACAGTGCTGTTACTGGATCTATACCTGTTGCAAATGTTTCATCTGACAGTGACAAGGCATCTGTCCATGGAGCAGAGGATATTGAGGTGGAGCAAAATATTGCTAATGCTGATCAGGATGTGGGCATGGGAGAAGGACTGCTTAACATTCTGCAGAATTACCAAGATGAGGAGGAGGACACCAACCAAGATGATGAGGGTAACATGCAAGATGACTAGATGATGGAGGACATTAACCTCCTCTCTCCAAATGAGGCACACCTTCAAGTTGGAATGGCCATTATTCCTTTTGTCAATTCATCTGAGATGCTTTCTGCTAGGAATTCTTTCTCAAAGCAAGGTCTTGAGCTATGGGACAGATTCTTTGCTCCACACATGAATCCCTCACCTGACAAAGGCAAACTGCAATGTGACATTCATGTAAGTTGGTTTAATTTTATCACTCTAATGCTCATCACACCTGATAAATTCAGTTGGACTAGACATTTTCTCACATCTCCCCTTTGGGAGATTATTAAAGAGCCAATTACTGAAGAAACTACTTTCACCTTCATTATACCTGATGAATGTGTTGGACAGATTCCTCCTCATTGCCTAAATGATTCCCCATCAAGCATGATGGTGCCAAATGCTCCTGCAAAGAGGAGGAGGGGTAAAGAACCACTGGTGGAATCTGAGGTGAGAAGGAGCCCCAGAATTGTGGAACTTAATGGGGGTTTTAAAAGCCATATGAATTGCTCTGATCATAATTGCCTCTCTTGCAATGCTGCTCCACCTTGTCTCAGTAATAAGGTTGTTAAGAATCTTGCTGAATCATTTTGCAAGGTTAAGGAGGGGGAACTTGAGAAAAGGTTGCTGAAGAAGGGCAGGATCAATGACTTGATCATCAAGCCACCTGGAAAGCCTGGACATAAGAAGACTGGTCCAGGACCATACCTTACAAGCAAGAAGAAGGGAGGTGCTACTGAATCTTGTGGACTACAGTCTAAGAAGAAAGCACCTAAATAATGTGGTTAATGTTTACAAAAACCTTTCCTTTTGTGATTGGACTAGTTACCTTTCATATCTGTTATGAGTTGTTGCAGACCTATTTGATCTTGGACATGTTTATGAATTCAGTATCCTATGATATGTTCAGTCTTATTTGTGTGACTTCAAAATTTGTGTCACCCCAATGCTCACCCAATTGGTTTATAAATAAGTAACAACAGAAACTGGAAGATTCTGAACTGGAACCTCAGGGGAATTAACTCTGAGAAAAAAATGGTTAGCACTAAAAAGCAAGATCATGGAATCTGAATGTGACATTATCTGTCTCCAAGAAACCAAGAGAGAAAACTTTGATATCAATTATTTAAAAAAATTCTGTCCAAACAAGTTTGACAGTTTTGATTTCTTACCATCAATTGGGGCTTCTGGAGGAATTATTACCATCTGGAACAGTACTTTATTCAATGGTACCAGGGCTTTCCAAAATGATTTCTCAACTTCTGTTACCTTCACCTCTCAATTATCAAATGATTCCTGGACTCTCACTAATATCTATGGTCCATGTCAAAATGATAGAAAGATGGATTTCTTAGACTGGTTTTCAAACATCACTATGCCTGATAGTATGGATTGGCTAGTGTTAGGTGATTTTAACCTTATCAGAAGTCTCACTGATAGAAATAAAAGTGGGGAGATGTTAATGAAACTATGCTCTTCAATGATGCTATCTGCAACCTGGGTCTTATTGAGTTGCCACTAAAGGGTAGAAAATTCACTTGGAGTAACATGCAAAAAGATCCACTCCTGGAAAGACTGGACTGGTTTTTTACATCTAGTTCTTAGACAACCAAATACCCATACACTATGGTCACTCCACTATCCAAACCTACTTCTGATCATCTCCCCTGTGTCATATCCATTGGAACTAACATCCCCAAGGCTCAAATCTTTAGATTTAAAAATTACTGGCTTCATCATTCTGATTTTAAGATGATTGCACAAAATGCTTGGAATATTCCTGTGAATTATTAGGACATGGCAAAAAGAATTTGTGCCAAGTAAAAAAATGTGAGGAGAGGCATCAAGATTTGGGCAAAACAGTTACCTCCCTTAAAAGATCAGATTGCTAAGGTGAATGACACCATTGATCTCCTAGACCTACTTGAAGAATCTAGAACATTAACCATCAATGAGTGGCACCTCAGAGATATCCTGAAATCCCATATTATCTCTCTTCTTCAGAACCAAAACACCTATTAGAAACAAAGAGGGAAAATTAAATGGGTAAAACTTGGAGATGAAAACACTAAGTTTTTCCATTCCAAAGCTACCATCAGTTACATACATAACTATGTATCAATGATCAAGAATGAATCTAGACAGGAATTTACAAATCACTATGACAAGGCTGATATCTTTTCGAATGACTTCAGGGCAAGAATAGGTACATTAGTCAAAACTGAGATGCACTATAACCTTGCAGACTTCTATGGAAATGGAATGACTGATGAGATGAAGGATTCACTTGAAAAACCATTTCTTGACAAGGAAATTGAGGAGGTTATCACTGATCTACCAAATGACAAGTCACCTGGACCTGATGGTTTTAATAATGAATTTATCAAAAGTTGCTGGTCTATCATTGGATATGATACCAAATTACTGATTCATGATTTCTTCAATCAGAAAGTGTCCCTTGAGAGCATCAACTCTTCTTACATTACACTGATACCCAAAGTCACTTGCCCATCTACATCAGCTGATTTTAGACCAATCTCTCTATTGAACTTATATTCAAAATAATTACCAAACTTCTTGCAAATAGACTGCAATCTATCATTCTAAAATTGGTACATAAAAACCAATATGGTTTTCTCAACAACAGATCTATTCAAGATTGCATTGGTTGGGCATTTGAATACTTATTCCAATGCCACAAGTCAAAGGAGGAAATTTTAATTCTCAAACTTGATTTTGAGAAGGCATTTGATACAGTTCACCACTCTGCCATCATAAATATCCTTAAATCTAGAGGATTTGGGAGAAAATGGATTAGGTGGATTGAAATGATCTTTGAATCTGGAACTTCTGAAATTTCTTCTCAATGGTGTGCCTGGTAAAAAGTTCTACTGCAGGAGAGGTGTTAGACAAGGAGACCCACTTTCACCATTACTTTTTGTCCTTACTGCTGACCTCCTACAATCTGTCCTAAACAAGGCCATGCATATGAATCTTCTAACTCCACCTATTGTGGGACCACCCAACAGTGACTTCCCAGTTATTCAATATGCTGATGACACATTGGTGATTCTTAAAGCTGATGCATCTCAATTATTATGCTTGAAAGCACTTCTTCAAACTTTTGCAATTTCCACTGGACTCAAAGTCAATTACGTGAAATCTAGCATGATGCCAATAAACACATGTAATGATAGACTTATGCATTTTGCTATGACAATCAACTGTCAAACCGGATGCCTCCCTTTTACCTACCTTGGGCTTCCATTAAGCATTACAAAGCCATCTATGGAGCATTTTCTTCCCATTGTTCAGAGAGTGGAAAGAAGATTATGTGGAATTGCTGATTTCTTGAATTATGGAGGAAAACTACAGCTGGTCAAATCTGTTCTCTCCTCACTTCCTCTATTTTATATGAGCTGTTTGGAGGTGCCAATAGCCATCAAGGATCAAATTATTAAATATATGAGATATTGTCTATGGAGAAAGAAGACTGATGATGTGCAAGCAAAAGGACAAGCACTTGTATCATGGGACAAAATCTGCCGTCCTAAAAACCAAGGGGGTTTAGGGGTACTGAACCTACATATTCAAAATAATGCCCTCCTTCTGAAAAATTTGGACAAATTCTACAACCACCAAGACATACCTTGGGTTCACCTCATATGGGAGACTTATTACAAAAATGGAAAATTACCTGGAAGAATCATGGAGGGATCTTTCTGGTGGAAGTCACATATCAAATTAATTGATAACTTTAAAGGCATGGCTAAATGCAATCTGAAATCAGGCAAATCTGCTTATTTCTGGACTGACCTTTGGCAAGAGGAGTGCTTGATGAACAAATTCCCTCACCTTCTGTCCTATGCTAAGTCCACAATCATCAGTGTTCATGATTTCCTTCATGCTGAATTTCTTGAAGATAACTTCCACCTACCTCTCTCTCATCAAGCTTTCTCTGAGTTTTTAGTCCTGGAAGAAAGATGCTAGGAATTCAGGCATGACACTCAGGAGGACACCCATGATAATTGGAACTATATTTGGGGATCAGATAAATTTGAAGTTAAAAAGGCCTACTCAGCCATGATTGGATACTGACCATCACCACCTCACTTTTCCTGGGTTTGGGCAACCTCCTGTCAAAATAAACACAAGTTCTTTTTATGGCTTTTGCTACTAGACAGATTGAATACAAGAAACCTACTGATGAGAAAGAATTTCAACCTTCATGATTACAATTGTGTTACATCAAACTGCACCACAGAAGAATCAGCAAATCATGTTTTCTGGGATTGTCCATTTGCAAAAAAATGTTGGGACCATATTTCCAGAAACAGAACTGCAAATCTAACAGGATTAGAAGCTATTTCAAACATCAAAGAAAAGTTACATCTACCATTTGCAATGGAAATCATTATCATGACTTCCTGGGGTATCTGGATTTGCAGAAATGAGAAGATTTTTAATGACAAAAGACCCACTTTTGATAGATGGAAAGCAATTTTCTACCAGGAAATGAGATGGATACAATTCAGAATCAAAGGAAAATACAAGGAGAAATTCAAAGCCTGGCTCAATCAGCAATTAGATCAGGGATAGAATAGATTGTTTCAAATTTAGATGTAACTGTTTATGATCTACCTTAGATCATTTTCTCATTGTAACATACACACATATAATAAAAAAATTGCAGTGGGGATTTTTTCCCTACTGTTTCACCTAAAAAAAACAAAAAAAACATGTAAAGGAGAAAGTAATTTATAATATAAAGGAGTTAAGTACAAGTAACCGTAAAGTGGTGCATTGGGTATACGATAGGGAGATGATAATCCTTATGACGTAGCTTAATACAATATTCTATACGAAGATCTGTTAATTCTTCATGAGTTATCCATGTCTCCAATACCCTCCAAAAACACCTATTTACCAAGTTAGAGTTTGTTGGTCCCCAACCAAGTTGGGTCCTAAGAGGTTAGTAACAATAGGCTTGGCAACCCAAATGGTTCTTTTCTTGAAATCACTTTGAGTTCCAACAAACTTGGCAAACACATTGCAATCCTTATCCTTCCCAAGGGATTAATCACCATCAATAATGATAGGGTTAGATGAGGTACCGTTTGAACATGAAGAGGCAAAGTTCCTCTTCACATGACATATGTAGAAACAAGTGCTCCCCGTTATCTTCTTCACTGATTTCTTGGCTTGGGGAGCATTATGTTGATTCTTCTTGGGAAGTGTATTAACTTCGACTTGATTTGAGATTAGGATTGACCTTGAACTTGTGGTCGCTTCCCTTGTTGCTTCTCACTCAAGTGCTTTTTCTACAAGGAAAAGATCTTACATGATGTCCTTCAGCCTTGCACTTGAAGCAAACAATCTTGGTCGAATTCTTGACTTGGTCTTGGCCATTCTTCTTGTTGCTCTTGGACTTGGACTTGTTCTTGTTATTGGAGTTGAATCCAAGTCCACTTTTATCATTAGGGGATTTTTGCACACTCAAAATATTATTTAGTGTGGATTTCCCTTCATGACTCTTTTCCAAGTCATTCCTCAAAAAATGATTTGGGCCTTGAGTTCTTTGATTTCCTCTACATGGTTAGTAGAAATATAAGTACTATAGGAAGTAGAAGCTTCATTGTTAGAGCAACAAGGCAAAGCAAGTAATCCAACACAATGTTTATCAAAAGTATGACTAGATGGATTACTAGTACTAACACATGTCAATATAGCATTTGGAGCCGAAGTTGTACTAATGTCCAAAAGGGGATGGCAAGACGTTACCTTAGTAATACTTGCCTCAAGCTTTAACTTTAGCCCATCATAGGAGATTAGAAGATAATTATGAGAGCTCGAGAGCATTTCATGACTTTCTTCCAATTTCCTATAATTTCTAGTTAGAAACTCATGTTGAGCCCTTAGCTCAACATTCTCCTTTAAGGTAGATGCTTCACAATAAGTAGAGTTAGTAGCACAAGCATCATTAATGGATTTTTCGTTTTCAAACTCGTAAGATTCAATTTTTGTGTGAGGAGACAATTAGTGTGCTGTTAGCTCTTGCTTAAGGAGATTGAATCTCCGAATCCCATCATCAAGATGGACCTCAAACTCATCAATGGTTTCCAATTTTTTGTTAAAGGTTTCTGTAATGTGTTTGAGACAAGCAAAAACCGTAATACTACCACGGAGATAAGAACACAAAAAGGTCATCTGACAAAGGATAGTACTAGTATCCTCATAAACATCATAATTGCTATCATCATTAGAAGATATGCTGGGATTCAAAGTTGGAGATACATTTGACCCTCTTACCATAAGGCACATGTGAGCAAAAGAGGATGAAGATGGGGATATTCTTGAATCTTCATTCATGATTGTGTCTTTCTCAAGAGAGTGTTTGATTTCCTCTACATTGTTAGATATACAACTAAAGGAAATAGAGGCATTTTGCTCATAGGAACAAGACAAATCAAGCATATCATCTACACTAATACTCAAATATTTCTAGATGATATGGAAGGACTAACAAGGGGATATGGAATTATTGTTGCAACAAGTGCTTAAGTCCAAAATCTCTACACCATTAGCATTTATAGAACGTGAATCATCGGTGTAAATAGAAACACTACCATCATCACATATGATTTCTCCACTCATCATGGCATTACCTTGTGACTTTTCACATGTAGGTGAAGTGGAAGGGATAGTAAACTCATCGCTGCTAGAGGTGGAAGCAACTTGGAGCTCTTCATGAAGTGAAGGAGAAGAGAGCTCCTCAGAGATACCACCGACCCTATGAGAAATGTGTTGGGTCCGCAGCATAGAAAACAAAAAATTTCCTATGATGAGAACTACACGCCAAGATCTATATACTAGGTACAGAGCAACGGGTGGACATCCATCCATCGAGAACTTACCCTCGAAGACAACGAGTTTTGTTAATGAGTAGGAACTCGTGGTTGATGTAGTCGTACACTTGCCGATCTCAAGATCGTGTGGAAGTCCGAGTGCCGCAACTCAGCAGCACATCCGTACTCGCACACACGTTCAAGCTACCGGACAACCTCCACCTCCTCGCTCCAGCGATCCAGTGGAAGAAGCAGCTCCTTCCAGACGAAATGCCACCGGGAACATGTATCTCGCTAATCCGAGACCATGGGGGAATAATTCTAGAAGGGGAGAGAGATCCTTCACGAGGAGGTGTGGGGAAGAAGGAGGAAGAGGGGGGCCTTTTATAGGAGGAGGGGGGTACCCCCTCCCCATGGCCGGTGCATGGGGGTGACCCCTCACCTCCCCCATTCATGTGGTGGTAACCCCTCCACATTAAAATGCCTCTTCACATTCCCTTTTAAAGTCCCCACTTTAAATGCATTAAAATTCTCTAAGTTTAATCCTCTCTCATTTAATAAAACTCTTTTATTAAATTTATTCTGAATTTTGTTAATTACTTTAATTAACAAACATTCACATATAAGCCCTTGCAATATTTCAATATCACATACATAACCACTTTCTGCAATTTCACCTGAAACAATTTCCGATTTCTATCGAAACAATTCCTGCGCTTTGCAATTCTTTCGTCTGAAACATATGTGCTCCAAAATGGTGTCCGGTAACTCTTAAGTGTGTCACCCTACGGTTCGTGAATAATGCAGACATGATTGAGACTCCTCTCAGATCAATAATCAGAAGTGGGGCCTGGAGATCCATACTGACTCCTGCATATTCAACGATGACTTTTGTGATCGTGATAACCTTTAACGCTTGTAATTTAATCCCTTTGTCTCATGATATAATACATGTCCGTGATTCGATCATTGGTATCCAAATACCTAGTTTGATCTCGTTACCGACATGCACTCTTTTCTCGTTCCCGTGATATAACATTCTAGTGATCACATCACTTGCTTGCAAGCTATCTTAATGTGATATCACCGAGAGCGCCCAGATTATATCTATCCGTCATCGGGATTGACAAATTCCACTCTTGATCCATGAGCCTCAACATAACACCTTCGTAGAACTGAACCCATCTTTATAGTCACCCTGTTACGGTGTGACGTTTGATGTTATCAAGATACTCTTCCAGTGTTAGCAATTAACATGATCTCATGGTATAAGGATAAAGATTACTTCGTATGATGTTATAGCAATTTAAACATAATGACTTGATCGTAATGCTATACTTCGGATGAATGTTCATCACATCATTTCACAAATGTTGTGACCTTGTTATTAACAACATCCAATGTCCATGATCAGGAAACCTTGATCATCTTGTTAATCAACAAGCTAGTCTATAAGAGAGGCATAACTAGGAACCCTTTTTGTTTATTAAACACACATGTATTGATGTTTCCGATCAATACAATTATAGCATGCAAAATAAACATCTATCATATATAAGGAATACATAATAACAACTTTATTATTGCCTCTCAGGGCATATTTCCTTCAGTCTCCCACTTGCACTAGAGACAATAATCTAGTTCACATAGTGATAAATCTAAGAACCATGGATTTCTGGTGTCGATCATGTTTTTCCCTAGGGAGAGCTTTAGTCAACGGTCTGCTACATTTAGGTCCGTGTGTACTTTACAAATCATTATGTTTCCATCCTTGACATGTTCGCGGATGGAATGAAACCGGCGCTTAATATGCTTGGAATTCTTGTGAGACCTCGGTTCCTTGGCATTGGCTATGGCTCCAAAGTGTCACAATAGATCACCATCGGGTCAAATGCACTAGGAACCACACCTAGTTCTGTAATGAACTCTTTCATCCAAACCGCTTCCTGCGCCACTTCTGAAGCAGCAACATATTCCGCCTCTGTCGTTGATCCAGCCACCACAGGTTGTTTGGAACTCCTCCAACTAACTGCTGCTCCGTTCAAGAGAAATACGTATTCGGATTGAGACTTAGAGTCATCCGGATCGGTGTCAAAGCTAGCATCGACATCACACTTAGCGACTAGCTCTTCTTCACCTCCGTATGTAAGAAACATATCCCTAGTTCTTCTCAAGTACTTGAGGATGTCCTTGACCGCTATCCAGTGTTCTGAACCTGGATCAGATTGGTACCTACTAGTCAAACTAATAGCATGTGCCACATCCGGTCTTGTACATAGCATGGCATACATTATAGAGCCTATGGCCGAGGCATAGGGGATCTTATCCAGTATCTCTCTTTCTTCCGCCGAAGCCGGACTTTGAGTCTTACTCAATGTCTTGCCTTGCAACATAGGTAAGAACCCCTTCTTACTTCCGTCCATATTAAACTTCTTTAATATCTTATCAATGTATGTACTCTACGATAACCCAATTAGGCACCTTGATCTATCTCTATATATTTTAATGCCTAATATATATAACGCTTCACCAAGGTCTTTCATCGAAAATTTGCTGTTTAGATAACTTTTAACACTGTTTAAAAGAGCTATATCATTTCCAATGAATAATATGTTATCCACATATAATATCAGAAATGCCACATTGCTCCCACTCACTTTCTTGTAAATACAAGCCTCTCCATAAGTTTGGACAAATCCAAACTTATTGATCACCTCATCAAAGCGGAGATTCCAACTTCGGGATGCTTGCTTCAGTCCATAGATGGATCGCTGAAGTTTGCATACCTTATTAGCATCCTCACGATCGACAAACCCCTTAGGTTGGATCATATACAACTCTTCTTCAATATTACCATTGAGGAACGCAGTTTTGACATCCATCTGCCATATTTCATAATCGAAATATGTAGCAAGTGCTAACATAATCCTAACCAACTTAAGCATCGCTATGGGAGAGAATGTCTCATCGTAGTAAACTCCTTGAATTTGTCGAAACCCCTTTGCGACAAGTCGAGCCTTATAGATGGTCACATTACCATCAGCATCAGTTTTTCTTTTGAAAATCCATTTATTCTCAACGGCCTTTCGATCGTGAGGTAAGTCCACCAAGGTCCAAACCTGGTTCTCGTACGTGGATTCCATCTTGGATTTCATGGCTTCTAGCCATTTGTTGGAATCCGGGCTCATCATCGCTTCTTCATACGTCACAGGGTCATCCATTTCATCAACCATGAAATTCACAACAGGATTGCCATACAGTTCAGGAGCTGCATGTGTCCTGCTTGACCTGCGAGGTTCGGTAGTGTCCTCTTTCGGAGTTTCATGATCAATATCATTAGCTCTCTCTTCATTAGGTGAAGTCAACTCCGAAACAATTTCTGGTGTTGTGCTACTCACCATTTCATGAAGAGAAGGTTCAATAACCTCTTCGAGTTCTACCTTCCGACTACTCACACCTTTCGCGAGAAACTCCTTCTCAAGAAAGGATCCATTCTTGGCAACAAAAACCTTGCCCTCAGATTTGTGATAGAAGGTATACCCAATCGTTTCCTTAGGGTATCCTATGAAGACGCATTTTTCCGCTTTGGGTTCGAGTTTATGCGGCTAAAGTTTCTTCACATAAACATCGCATCCCCAAACTTTAAGAAATGACAACTTAGGTTTGTTTCCAAACCATAATTCATATGGTATCGTTTCAACGAATTTAGATGGTGCCCGATTTAAAGTGAATGCAGCTGTTTCCAGTGCATAACCCCAAAATGCCAGTGGCAAGTCAGTCAGAGACATCATAGATCGAACCATATCTAATAAAGTACGATTACGATGTTCCGACACACCATTACGTTGTGGTGTTCCGGCATGCGTGAGTTGTGAAACTATTCCACACTCTTTCATGTGTGTGCTAAACTCGTAACTTAGATACTCACCTCCACGGTCAGACCGAAGAAATTTGATCTTTCTATTACGATGATTTTCCACTTCATTCTGAAATTCCTTGAACTTTTGAAAAGTTTCAGACTTGTGTTTCATCAAATAGATATACCCGTATCTACTTAAATCATCCGTGAAAGTAACAATATAACGATATCCACCTCGCCCCGACACACTCATTGGTCCACATACGTCAGTATGTATGATTTCCAATAAATCTGTCGCCCGTTCCATTGAACCCCAAAATAGCGTTCTAGTCATCTTGCCCATAAGGCATAGCTCACATGTATCAAATGATTCAAAATCAAGTGATTCCAAAATTCCATCAGAATGGAGTTTCTTCATGCATTTAACGCCAATATGACCTAGACGGCAGTGCCACATATACGCAGATATATCATTATCAAGTTTAATCCTTTTAGCATCAACATTATGAATATGTGTAATATTACTATCGAGATCCAACAGAAATAAACCATTCAACACAGGTGCATGACCATAAAAGATATTATCCATATAAATCGAACAACCATTGTTTTCAGATTTAAAGGAATAACCCCTTTGCATCAAACACGATCCGGATACAATGTTCATGCTCAGTGCATGCACCAAATAACAATTATTTAGGTTTATAACTAATCCCGATGGCATATGGAGAGGTAGCGTCCCGACGGTGATCACATCAACACTTGATCCATTGCCGACCCGCATCCTGACCTCATCCCTTGCTAGTTGTTGCTTGTTCCGCAGCCCCTGAACCGAGTTACATATATTAGCAACCGATCCCGTATAAAATACCCAGGTGCTACTGCGAGTACTAGTCAAGTACACATCAATAACATGTATATCACATATACCTTTGTTTGCCTTGCCGGACTTCTTGTCCGCCAAATACTTGGGGCAATTGCGCTTCCAATGGCCAGTCCCCTTGCAATAGTAACACTCGGTGTCAGACTTAGGGCCAGCTCAGGGTTTCTTTTCAGGTGTGGCAACAGATTTGCCACCCTTCTTTCCCTTGTGCTTGCCTTTCTTGTCCTTCTTGAAACCGGTGGTCTTATTGATCATCAACACTTGATGTTCTTTCCTAATCTCCACTTCTGCAGTCTTAAGCATTGACAGAACCTCGGGAAGAGACTTCTTCATGCCCTGCATATTATAGTTCATCACAAAGCTCTTGTAGCTAGGTGGCAGAGATTGGATAACACGATGTATGCCTAAGTCAATGGGAATCGTTATTCCCAAGGACACAAGCTTATCAGCGTACCCAGACATTTTGAGTACGTGCTCACTAACGGAGCTGTTATCCTCCATCATGCAGCTAAAGAACTTTTCTGAAGCATTATAACTCTCTACGGCAGCATGGGTTTCGAAAATCATTTTCAATTCTCCCATGGTATCAAAGGCATTGCCATTTTCGAAACGCTTTCGAAGTTCTGGCTCTAGCCCATACAGTATGCCGCAATGAACTAAGTTGTGGTCCTCCTGACGAGTCATATAGACATTTTTTTCCTCATCAGGGGCATCAGGAGCTGGTGGGGGGCCTAGCGGCGCCTCTAGCACATATTGCTTTTGTGCAGCAATGAGGAGAATCCTCAAATTCATAGCCCAGTTGGTGAAGTTGCTACCATTCGCAGCAAGTTTCTCTTTCTCCATGAACACATAGAAATTAAAAGCAGGTGGTGCCATCTACAACAGAATTTGTAAAGTTTATTTAGAATAAGTTTATGATAGAGTGAGTTCAACTAATCCAAATTACTAATGAACTCCCACTCAAAAACGACATCCCTCGTGTCCTTTTGGTGATTACATGAACCAAATCCACTACACCAAGTCTGATCATCACGTGAGTTGATGTAGCTTCAAAGGCGAGCATCTATATGGGCATCATGCCAAATATATGACTCATGCTTAACCTTTCGGTTCGTGTTCCGAGGCCATGTCTGTACATGCTAGGCTCGCCAAGTAAGAACCTTAGTATTCGCGTGTGTAAAACTGTCTTACAGCCGTTCCTATGAAAGCGTAGATTCGAGTACACCCGATCATCACGTGATGTCTCGAAACACGATCCACAGAACGGTGCATACTTAAGGAAGAACACAGTTTTATCTTGATATCTAAATGAGGGATCATCTTACAATGCTACAGAAAGCACCAAACTAGCAGTATAAGATGCTAACATCTAATGTGTAAAGTGAGATGATATGGTCCATGCATTTGATCTCTATCATTTGCATCGTGGTATGATCTCTATCATTCCTTTGTGTGTAAGGCCAAGGTCTATGGAACATACACGTTGACTGTGTTGTAAGAGTATCTATCATACATCTACTTACAACAATACCATATCAATACACTAGCCCAGCAACGATCTAAACTAGACGCCTCTAATTTATCAATTGCAAGTTTTACGTGGCTTAGGGCTTTCGGAGATAGAACTGTTCTTACCTATGAACATGAACCACAACGAGGATAACCAAGTTATTAGCAACTCGTTGTAAATCAGATATTGACTATAGTAGGAGAGACAGACACCCACCAACCACTTATGCAAAACTAGTTGCATGTCAGTCATGGAACCGGTCTCATGTACGATGACATGTAACGTTGGTCCGGGCCACTTCATCCCACTATGCCACCAATATCCAAAATACATAGAAGGTGCAATAACATGATCATCATCGCCCACATATAAACATATGTGTACTACCCGTGCAAAGCACCTACGCATAGATCAGGTTCTGATACCACTGTTGGGTCCGCAGCATAGAAAACAAAAATTTTCCTATGATGAGAACTACACGTCAAGATCTATCTACTAGGTACTTAGCAACGGGTGGACATACATCCATCGAGAACTTACCCTCGAAGACAACGAGTTTAGTTAACGAGTAGGAACTCGTGGTTGATGTAGTCGTACACTTGCCGATCTCCAGATCGTGTGGAATTCCGAGCGCCGCAACTCAGCAGCGCATCCGTACTCGCACACACGTTCAAGCCACCGGACAACCTCCACCTCCTCGCTCCAGCGATCCAGCAGAAGCAGCAACTCCTTCCAGACGAAATGCCACCGGGAACATGTATCTCGCTAATCCGAGACCATGGGGGAATAATTCTAGAGGGGGAGAGAGATCCTTCACGAGGAGATGTGAGGAAGGAGGAAGAGGGGGGCCTTTTATAGGAGGAGAGGGGGTACCCCCTCCCCATGGCCGGCGCATGGGGGGGTGACCCCTCACCTCCCCCATTCATGTGGTAGTAACCCCTCCACATTAAAATGCCTCTTCACATTCCCTTTTAAAGTCCCCACTTTAAATGCATTAAAATTCTCTAAGTTTAATGCTCTCTCATTTAATAAAACTCTTTTATTAATTTTATTCAGAATTTTGTTAATTACTTTAATTAACAAACATTCACATATAACCCCTTGCAATATTTCAATATCACATGCAGAACCACTTTCTGCAATTTCACCCGAAAAAAATTCCGGTTTCTATTGAAACAATTCCTGCGCTTTGCAATTCTTTCGTCTGAAACATATGTGCTCCAAAATGGTGTCCGGTAACTCTTAAGTGTGTCACCCTACGGTTTACGAATAATGCAAACATGATTGAGACTCCTCTCAGATCAATAATCAGAAGTGGGACCTAGAGATCCATACTGACTCCTGCATATTCAACAATGACTTCTGTGATCGTGACAACCTTTAAGGCTTGTAACTTAATCCCTTTGTCTCATGATATAATACATGTCCGAGATTCGATCATTGGTATCCAAATACCTAGTTTCATCTCGTTACCGACATGTACTCTTTTCTTGTTCCCGTGATATAACATTCTAGTGATCACATCACTTGCTTGCAAGCTACCTTAATGTGATATCACCGAGAGGGCCCAAAGTATATCTATCCATCATCGGGATTGACAAATTCCATTCTTGATCCATGAGCCTCAACATAACACCTTCGTAGCACGGAACCCATCTTTATAGTCACCCTGTTATGGTGTGACGTTTGATGTTATCAAGATACTATTGCGGTGTTAGCAATTAACATGATCTCATGGTCTAAAGATAAAGATTACTTCGTATGATGTTATAGCAATGTAAACATAATGACTTGATCGTAATGCTATACTTCGGATGAATGTTCATCACATCATTTCACAAATGTTGTGACCTTGTTATTAACAACATCCAATGTCCATGATCAGGAAACATTGATCATCTTGTTAATCAACAAGCTAGTCTATAAGAGAGGCATAACTAGGAACCCTTTTTGTTTATTAAACACACATGTATTAACGTTTCCGATCAATACAATTATAGCATGCAAAATAAACATCTATCATATATAAGGAATATATAATAACAACTTTATTATTGCCTCTCAGGGCATATTTCCTTCAAAATGGACCCACCAAATATTTCTTTAACCTTGGTCCACATCTCATCAGACTACTTGCGCTTTACAATCGTCAAGAACAAATTAACTATGGGACTCAAGGACAAAATAAGCTCATTAGATACTTGAGCTTTGAGATGTAAATTTTATGATCCTGTAAAGATAGCTAGGGATCCATCAGAGGAGAAAAACCTACATCTAGAAATAACTCTATATTTGGACACAAGGTTCAAAGATTACAAAGCAAGAGATTTTTCCAGAAGATATAATTTGTGCCATCAAAGATAATTGTCTCACTGTGCACTATACTACTAGCCGACATCTTTACACTCTAGGCGGTGAAGCCTAAACAAGGAGAGAGCCATTGCTCTGATACCAATTTAAAGGATAGAGATATCTAGAGTGGGTGAATAGGCAATTTCAAATCTATTACTATATTGGATTGAAACAATGCGGAATTAAACTAACATTTATTTTACAAGCAAAAAACCTAAATACATTAGGTTCAACTAAGTGCACCAACAAAAAGTTAAGCTAAGGAATATAACACAATATACATATACCACAAGTAAGATAAAAGAACTTAAAGCTTGATGGCTATCACAAGGAAAGTAAACTCGAGTATAGAAATAACCGAGGCACGCAGAGACGAAGATGTATTCCCGTGTTCCCTTACAAGTAAGGTACGTCATGTTGGAGAGGTGTGGGATCCCACGAAGGGGTTCCGCAAGTCCACAAAGGGAACCTTATTATCTAAGGCTATCCCGGTGAAGGAATAGCCACTTCCCTTATGGCTAGCTTTTCCTCCACTCCGTAGATGGCAAGCTCCACCACCACTTCACAAATTCCATGATGGGGAAAGCCCAGGCCTCTTCACAATTCCACGAAGAGGGCACCACGACGCCAACTACCAAGCCAACTAGGAGGTCGCCCTCCAAGAGTAACAAGCTCACGGTCTCTCACTCGAATAAAATGCAGAGCTCAACACTTATGCAAGACTGCAAAGCAAGAACACCTAGGGTGCTCAAATTCTTCACTCTCCAATCCCATTAAAGCAACAAGTTCTAGGGGGGAATTAGAGAGGAAGTACAATGGTGAAAATCAACCAATGATTCCAAGATTTAGATCCAATGGATTCCTCTTACTTAGAGGAGGAATTTATTGGTGGGGATTGTAGATCTAGATCTCCTCTTCTAAATCCCTAAAAAAGATGCAAGAATCATAGGAGGGAAGGGAGAGGAAGAAAGTTCAAGGGGGTTAGAAATGGAGGTAAAAACATGTTGAAGAACCCTCGAACTTTGGGAAAGAAGCCCCCTTTTGTACCCCTTCAAGGGGCACATTCTAGTTGGCAAACCAATCCCCCTGGATCTGCCGCCGGAATGGTCCGGTCGACCAGAAAAGTTCCGGTTTTCGCTGAAATAGAAAATTGATCAAATTTCTAGCGGGGCGTCGGAATTTCCGGTGCCAATTCCGGTGCCACCGAAACTACCACCTGAACCAAAATAGGGCAAACAAAAACTACGATAACTTTTGCGCTCGGACTCGGATTTTGGCAAACTTGGGATTTTTTAAAATCTAAGAACAAGCTCTATATAGTAGAGACTATAAAACCCAAGAAAGATGAAGAGGTAAAGTGCCAAATAAGGAGAGGTATGAAGCCTCCCTGAATAAGAACTGGTAAAACCTCCAAATTCTAAAATGCAATAGAATATTGATGGCCTGCAAGAGCACAGGTTTGTCAGAGCATGTTTTCGTGGAAGTATTAGTTCCAGTTTTTATATCGATCCCAATAAAGAGCCTAGGAAAATGTTTATATACGGCATTTCTGTCGCACTCAAGGTGTCACTTGTCTTAAGTGAATTGACTGCAAGTGTTGAGGTGGAAATGCGTGAGTGAAAAGGAAGTGGTTTTGAGTATTGAACAGTACTTAAAGTAAATAACATAAAAGTAAAATAGCACGGCGATTGTTTGAGGTTTCCTACAGATAAAAAGTTAGGTGTAGATAGAAACAGTTCATGGTGATAGTGAATGCACTAGGTGAATAAAATGGAATAAGTGATTATGATACTTCTTATTCATATGTGAGTAGGCAAGCAACCCATATACCAATCAAGATTCCTCTTGGTAGATTCTTCTCGATTCTAATGATCGTTCTTCCTGTTACCAAAGACATGGTCCACACATGAATAAAGTTCTTTAGACCAGATAAAGGCTTTAAACTTGATGGTTCCTTGTTACCCTAAAGTTGTACTAGCTCCTCTTTGGTGTCATCCATGTCACTCGAGGGTCGCCGATTCACTAGTAAACAAGTTCATATATATGAGATCTCAGGATCAAGTTACTCGGGCCCTTAAATTGGATAACAAGCATTAGGCAAACATAGATAGTCATTACCATAATATAATAATCATGACAGTAACAAATGGATGGAAATAAGAGAGGCACATCACATCTCACCAATTCCCTACATCTCCCACACCTATGGGGATTTACTCACACATGAGAGGAGAATAGATCAAAGATATATCATATTGCAAATAGAAATCCTCTCAAATTTACCATAGCAAAACACAATAATGTCAAAGATCAAATCAAATACAAACCAAAGTAGGAATAGAGGTTCAAATCCTTAATCTTACAAGTATGAATCTCCATCTCTCTCAGTACAAGTGGGAAATTATGGTGGAGTCGATGATCAATAGGCTAGAGATCTTCGAGGGTTGAGGTGAGGTTCTTCTCCTTCTTCAGATGTGATCTCCTCTCTTATGGGATGGTGTGTGGCAACTGCGTTCATAATTTGCTCTCTATGCCTTCACGAAATATGCTTGCATTGATATAACAGAGGCAATGGCATGTCATAGGGGCAGCCTCTAGCCGTACTTTAGGTCATTAAAGGTTCTGTACACCTCAAATGGAATTGTCTTCAATTGTAGATTTATTAATTTAGGTGTGATTGGCCCATAAATGCTCTTAGATCTTTCCAAAAGTGTCCAGTACCTGAAAGTCATCATAAAATAACAAGGTTTCGCTAAATCGTGATATTAGTGTTAGTTGAAAGACCAAAGTCAACGAAACCAAGTGAAAACCAATGGAAAATCCTCGATAAAAAGTGTCAAAATTTGGAGCTATCAAAGATGCATATGAATTCCGTTCACGATGAACTTGGGCTTGTTGAAGAGCTAGAAACAAGCTCAAGAACCTCACATAGAGAAACACCAAGAAGAAACAAAATATGGAGAATAAAAGTATCCAAAGTATTGAGCTCCCTAAGACGATGTGATAAAGTTACCCAACCAAAATCCCCTCTTGGTAGTGCGGCTATCTATCCTATAACTTGGTCTCCCAACAACCACCTTGAGACCGGTAAAAGGAAAACTTAGCAAGGCCATACTTTGTCTTTCACATCCCGCTTGATCTTGATGATAACGCTTCAAGTGTCATTCAAGGAGGAATGCCTCACTTGATCATTGTTTCTTTGTGAAGACTGATATTTGCTCCCCATACACCACTATGGTATATCTTCATTAAGGCATATCCTCATGTGTCCATTATCACCAATATGGACAACAAGATTCAACCATATGATCTTCTTGAGATGCTTATATTGAACTTGCACTTCTCAACCTTGATTACGATCACCACTTGATGTGATCCTCTCATGGGCTATATGAAATCTCCACTTTTGATGCATGCCCATGGAAAGATACCTAGCCCATATAGAATACGCAAAGGCACATATATAATGGGTTAGTTCATGAAGCATAATTGACAACGCTTAGCATACCACAAGATCAATGTGGTACATTATTTATGCTTCATGTGTCGACCAACTTGAAATCACTCTTCACTCTTTGTATTGGACAACCATGTATATTCCCATGCTTTATCTCAATATCTTGACGTACATAAAGAACTCTTCATTTGATTGCATGCTATAAACCTTTTTAGCCATAGATCAGCTCATGAGGCTATCATGACACCGACATGGAGCCATAACTTGAATTCTTCTATTAAGATCAAACTCTCAAGAACTTGATCATATCATATTCTTCTCTTCAACTTGATGATCTTGATGCCAATACTCAATGTATATCTTTATCTTCATGGCATCCATACTCGAATCCAACACATGGACTACAAGCATGACCTATGGAATATTCCTACATATAAAACTCAATGAAATTATTAGAACATAGATATTGTCATTAATCACCAAACCACACATAGGGGAAATTACCCTTACACCAACCAGCCAAACAAAGAAATGAATTTTATGAGGTACATTTATATCCCATACTAAAGCTACATCAACATGCATAACACCTCTAAAATTAATGACAACATATAAAGACTTAATAGTGTAGACATATTTACCCACAAATTTCCGTAGAATGTTATCCTCCTCACCGCCTTAGTGGTGAGATTGAGCAGTCTGGAGGATTACATACCATTGCAACATTAGTCTTTGATCAAAGCATCTCCTAAAGGTGACTTTGAGTTATCCACCATGTCAAGCATTAGATATGGATATTTTTTTCTCATTAACTATATAACATAAATTTCGTAGTAGTTGATAGCAAGGCTAAAGTAGCCAAACCAATGGTCTTGCCAAAATTTCACCTTCCTAGCTTTCCCAACCTTCTAGTTGTAACCCATCTTAGCTTCCTTGGTAGCCTAGAGGATTCACTTAGAAAAGTAGAGACCCCAACAGAGGAACATCATAAGATATTGGTGTTATTGACCGTATAATTGTGAGAGTAAAATTTTGAAACATGGAACTAGTAGAAAAAGGGCCTTCCGCACGGAGCTTTAGACCTGGTCGTGTTTGGGAATTAGCCCCGGTTCCAATGGCTAGGGCGCCGCACTGGCATGGCCATCTCTAGTCCTGGGTCAAATGGGACCTTTAGTCCCGGTTGGAGGCACCAACCAGGACTCCAACCGGGACTACAGGGGTTGCAGCAGGAAGGAGCCCGTTTAGTCCCGGTTGGTGTCTCCTACTAGGACTAAACATAGACCTTTAGCCCCGGTTGGAGACACCAATCGGGACCAAAGGCTTTCCTATATATCATGCATCATCCTGCTAGAGCCATATGCATGCCTTCTACTCTATTTCCTCCCCGAGCTCGAGTTCATCCCCATTTTTTCCATGATTTATCAAGATTTGGCGGTTCCCCATCTGTCCAAGGGTTCTAAAAGGTTAGAAACTTCATCAATTCATCTATCATTGCTAGTTTAGCTCTTTTCAAGCTCTAGAAGTAGAGGGATTTTTGTTTTTAGTTTGGGAGTAATTATGTGGGAATTTATTTGATTTATATGCAATATGAGCTCAAATTAACTTCTTAGTTTGCATATGTGTAGATGTGGTTTACTTACTAATTGATCAAAATGAGTATGGAGTAGAATTTTTTAAATCAGTGCATAGTTTTTATTTTTGCAATAATAACACTCTACTCTATTTTGGTTTCAATGTGATGAACTTGTATTAATTTGGTCACTTCTCTATTCATGATGATGTGTAATTATTTCTGATATAGTTATATAATGCAGATGAGATGACAATGGATGTATGATGATCGACGATCTGTCGAGTTCATTAATACCCTGCATTATTTTATTGGTGTGGCTGAGGCAAACAAGCGAAATTGTTTTATGTGTTGTCCATGTGGTGTCTATAAGAACAAGAAGGATTGCTCTTCCTCAAAAATCCTTCATAGCCACTTGTTCTAGTATGGTTTCATCTCCAGCTATAACTGTTGGACCAAGCACAGAGAAAGAGGGGTTATAATTGAAGACAATGAAGAACAAGAGGATGATGACAACTATCCTAGGTTCCCTGAATATGGTGGTACTGCAACAGGGGAAGCTGTAGAAGAGGCATCAAATAAGCATAATGATGATCATGGTCAGGCCATTATTGATGCACAAAGATATTGTGAAAGTTAAAAGGAGAGGTTGAAGTTGGATCGCATGTTAGAGGATCACAACAAATTGTTGTACCCATACTACAAAGATGGAAGAAAAAGCTAGGCAGCACACTGAAATTGCTGCAATGGAAAGCAGATAATGATGTATTTGACAAGGGATTTGAAAATTTGCTGAAAATGATAAATAAGATGCTGCCAAAGGATAATGAATTGCCTGCTAGTACGTACAAAGCAAAGAAGGTTATCTTCCCTCTAGGGTTAGAGGTGCAGAAGATACATGCATGCCCTATTGACTCCATTCTCTACCATGGTGAGGAGTATGAGAATTTGAATGCATGTCCGGTATGCGGTGCATTGCAGTATAAGATTAGCCAAGATGACCCTGGTGATGTTGAGGGCGAGCGCCCAAGGAAGAGGCTTCCTGCCAAGGTGATGTGGTATGCTCCTATAATACCAAGGTTGAAAAGTTTGTTAAAAAACAAAGAGCATGCCAAGTTGTTGCGATGTCACAAAGAAGACCGTAAGAAAGACACGAGTTGAAACACCCCACTGATGGGTCGCAGTGGAGAAAAATCGAGAGAGAGTTCCCGGTCTTTGCAGATGACACAAGGAACTTAAGATTTGGTCTAAGTACAGATGGCATGAATCCTTTTGGGGAGCAGAGCTACAGTCATAGCACCTGGCATGTGACTCTATGTATCTATAACCTTCTTCCTTGGTTGTGCATGAAGCGGAAGTTCATTATGATGCCAGTTCTCATCCAAGGCCTGAATCAATCCGGCAACGACATTGATGTGTACCTAAGGCCATTAGTTGAAGAAATTTTACAGTTGTGTCACAAAAAGGTGTACGTGTATGGGGTGAGCACAAACAGGAGGAATTTGACGTACGAGCGTTATTATTCGTAACCATCAATGATTTGCCTGCTCTTAGTAACCTTGCATGACAGAAAAACAAGGGATACCATGAATGAACGCATTGTTTAGAGGATACTGAAAATATATATTTGGATAAATATAAGAAAAGTGTGTACCCGGGGCATCATCGATATCTTCCGACCAGGCATACCTTAAGAAAGAAAGGCAAGAATTACATAGGTGAGGCAAATCACCGGAGGAAGCCTATTCACCATATTGGTGATGATGTATTTGGTATGGTCAAGGATTTAAAAGTAATATTTGGAAAGGATCCTGGCAGAAAATCTATTTCGAATGACACTAACAAACACACACCCATGTGGAAGAAGAAATCTATATTTTGGGAGCTACCCTATTGGAAAGTCCTAGAGGACCGTTCTGTAATCAACGTGATGCACCTGACGAAGAATCTTTGCATAAACCTGCTAGGCTTCTTGGGCGTGTATGGAAAGACAAAAGATACACCAGAAGCAAAGTAGGACCAACAATGTATGAAAGAACGAGATGACCTGCATCTAGAGCAGTATCAAGGTCCTTCCAGCTACACTCTTACCGAAGAATAGAAGGAAATAATTTTTGAATGCCTGAGCAGTATTAAGGTCCCGTTTGGCTTCTTGTTGAATATAAAGAAAATAATAAATATGGCAAAGAAAAAATTCTAAAACCTAAAGTCTCATGACTGCCATGTTCTTATGACGCAATTGCTTCTGATTACATTAGGGGATTCTACAGAAAAATGTTCGAGTACCCATTGTGAAGCTATGTGCATTCCTCTATGCAATTTATCATAAGGCAATCGACCAAGAAATTCTAAAAAGGTTATAGAATGATATGGTCCAATGTCTTGTCACTTTCTAGTTGGTGTTCCCACTATCCTTCTTCAATATTATGACACACCTCCTAGTTCACCTAGTCGAAGAGATTACTATTCTCGGTCCTATATTTCTACACAATATGTTCCCCTTTGAGAGGTTTATGGGAGTCTTAAAGAAATATGTTCATAACAGAGGAGGTCAATTAGTTTTGTGTTAATTTATTCCTGACCTTAAGCCGATTGGTGTTCCTCAATCACGGCATGAGGCGAGACTGAGTGGAAAAGACACTCTAGGAAAGAAAGCAATAATAAGTATGGACGAGCATTCTTTCACTCAAGAACACTACACAATTCTAAAAAAAATCACCTTGGTGGCTCCGTATATTGAGGAACACATGAATATGTACGCTCCAAAAACCTCTGGCAGTTTGACTCCTGCATTAAACAAGCACACATGGTGACTTTCAGCGGTTGGTTACAAACACATCTCATGAACAACACCACTGTTGGAGACCAGTTGTACTTGTTGGCCAGGTCACCATCTTCGACTATGCTGACTTTCCAAGGGTACGAGATAAATGGGAATACATTTTACAAGATCGCCTAAGATAAAAGGAGCACCAACCAAAACAATGGTGTCTGCTTTGATGCAACAAACAAAAATGGGAAAAATGACACATATTATGGTTACATAGAGGAGATATGGGAACTTTACTATGGACCTTCTTTTAAGGTCCCTTTGTTTTGGTGCAAATGGGTCAAGCTGATAGGAGGTGGAGTAAAGGTAGACCAGTAGTACGGAATAACAATAGTGGATCTCAACAATCTTGGGTACAAAGACGAACCATTCTTGCCAGCCAATGATGTGGCTCAGCTTTTGTATGTGAAGGACATGTCTGCCAAACCTAAAAAAGGTAAGCAAATTAATACATCATACAATGAGCCAAACCGCCACATAGTTCTTTCAGGAAAAAGAAACATCATGGGAGTGGAGGACAACACAGACATGTTAGAAGATTATAATAAGTTTGATGAAATTTTGCCCTTCACAGTGAACACTGACCCAAGCATCCTATTAAATAGTGAAGATGCTCCATGGTAATGGTGCAATCATAAGCAAGGGACATACACAAAGAATTTTTTTTATGTCCCAACACTAGATGGGGATGTTGGTGATGTGAAATAATGTATTAAACCTTTTATGTAACTGTGTTCTCAAACTTGGCCCATTGGGTGTTCCAAAAGTTGTTGAGGAAAATTAGATGAGTTTGTAGTTTTTACTAAATTTAGTTTTTTTGCAAAGTAACCACCAAAAATACTTTGAAAACCATTTGTACCTTTCTATCGCTGAGACCATGAGTCCCGCCTTAAGGAGGGTTCCGCCGTAACGGGTCAAATCCTAAAGTTGGTCCCTAGAGATGTGAGGCGAGGTCTGTTTATTGATGTCTACAAGTGCACAGATCGGTTGTAGCTAGTTTCAAAGTATAGATATCGATCCCACAAGGAGCCTAAAGGTAAGTGTTTATGAATGAAGTCTCTGTCACACTCAAAGTTGTCACTGGTCTTCGAGTGATTAACTGTAAGTGTGGAAATAAGAATGAAATTTGGATTAAACTAGATGTATTTAAATAAAACTAAAATTTAAACTTCAGGAATAAAAAGCATAAAAGTAAAGAATGATTAGATTGTTTGTGGTTTTTTGCAGATGATGAAGAAGGCACGGGGAGATACAGTTCATGGTGATAGTGACTGTGCTAGGTAGACGAGTGATAAGAGTAATAATTGTAATCTTATTAGTATATGTGTAGGCGAGCAACCCATAATTAGCCGGAACTCCTCTTAGTAGATTTCATCCCAACTTCAATAATCCTACTAGTATGTTACCAAAACCATGGTCAGACACTAGATGATTAAGATCCTTCAGGTTGCTTAGAAATTAAGCTCCTTAGATCGGACTAATGTAATAAGCACAGTGGTTCCTCGTTATCCTCAAGTCAACTAGTTTTCCATTGATATCCTCGTGTCACTCGGGGGTCACCGGTCTACTAGCGAACACGACCCTATCTATGTAGAACAAAGAATCATGTTGTTTGGGCCCTTAATGGGACAACAAGCATTAGGCATCCCACAGATAGTCAAGCACACATAATATAGTATTTAAAATCAATTACAAACTAATGGAAAATATATAGAGGCACATCACATCTCACCAATCCCTTACATCTCCCACGCCCAAGGAACTTACTCACACATGAGAGAAGAAATCATCATCAATATAATTAAATAAAGGGAATTCTTCTCGATATTACCATGGAGATCCACAATAAGAATAGAAAAGTAATCCAACACAATTCAAGATAGGAAGAAACAATCTCAAACCCTAATCTTGCAAGGTGGATATCTCTCTCTCTCTCAAGTACAAGTAATGGTTATGAGGGTGTGATGGCTAGGAGGTCGAAGATCGTGGAGCGAGATGAATAACGTCTCCCCCCTCTTCTCTGTATCTCCTCTTTCTCTTTTCTGGATGGGATGTCAGCTGCTGTGTTATGATTTCACGTCTAGCCTCTTCATGGAAGTTGTCCCTTTTGACAAGATGGAGGCGACGACAGCTATACGGTGGGAACTATATGGCCGGAAAATATTCCCTCCGTATAATTGCTCGTTAAAGCTTATGTATACCTCCCTCGATTGCTTCCAAAAGGAGACTTGCTTGGTTTCACCTGAATATTGTGTTTCTCTTATTAAAACCTTCTGTTGACATTTAGAACCTGAAACACACATTAAAAACCAAGTTTTCTTTGCTACCAAAGTATTTTTGTTAGGTAAAGCTAGAAAACGATTAAATCTAGAAGAAAACTATCAATAAAAACCATCAAAAATATGTTGAATCTCACAGCTATCAACTCCCCCAAGCTTAGATGTTGCTCGCCCTCGAGTGACAAGAAAATAAGGAAGAATAGCGGAGATTCGAGACTAAAATAAAAGAACTTACAATCTCGAATTGGTGTCAAATTCTTTTCTTCACAATTCCTGCAATCTTAAACATAATCATACAAGTATTCACAAGATTTCCCTAAGTCCACTTCCTAACCACGTATATCTTGCTAGCAAATAAATCATATGCCCGAGCAAGTGTCAAAAGTTTAGCTAGGAAAGTGAGACAAATTCTTTTGGTGTTTCTCTTTGTTGAGAGATAAAAACTTTCTGCTCTTGTTTCTTTAATCAATTAAGAGTACTCAAGTTGGCACCAAAATCATTCAATTTAAGAACAACTCATCCATTCCCATGTCAAAATTTCAAGAATCTCAAAGCACCTTTTTCCTTTCATTGTTTTTCAAAAACTTCAGCCCTTTCATAGAGAAACCATGCCATTGTTTTTAACATGTTAATTGGGACTGTGTTGTGCACTCGTGACCATGCCAATAAATAATTGTTCAGCAATAGTGGGTCAGAGGAGTACTACAACTTCACTTGGAATATGAAACCACGAGGAGACTAAAATTTTACCCATCATAGCATTGCTACTACATACGTTTACATAACTCAATAGCCAAAATTAAGTGGTTTCCCACATTTAGATCGTTTGTTGGCCAGCGGAGTTAATAGTTCCCCATGGAGTATGATAGTGTTGTAATGACACGCGTAAAGCAATATCTTATGGTAATTATTACAAAACGTAGTGGCATAATTTCTACTACTTCGAAACATCCATTTTATCAGACAATTTCATTCAAGGGTGTTATCGAGTCTATTTATATTAAGCTCAAATGGGATGGAGTAGTTCTAAAATCAAATCCTTTGGGCTAAACATGGACTCAAGTCATCTTTTGGATGCCTTTTCTTGTTGTAAAAATGTAGGAAATATTTTTAACCAAGTTCATTGCTCATTGTTTCAAAGCTAAAAGGGAGACACTAGCAAAGGAATATAATTTATAGGATAACAAGCTAAGTGGGGAGTGACTCAAGTGTAAGCGAGTAAATAATTGTAGGATCAATTTAAAGTTGCAGAAAAGATGATGATAGGAATGTGATACCACCTCTTGCTTGCTTCGTTCTCGTACTTGAGTCGAACCCCCACTATATTTCCCTATTGCCAAGTCACCTGAAATTGAGCAATCTCTGAGAGAAACAAAGAAACGAATTTGCAATAAAAGTTACAACTATTTTTTTGTATTTTTGGTTTAGGAATGCAAACTGAAAGTAAATATGCAATTTTGAAGAAGTAAAATAAATCAAAATAAGAAATAAAAATAAAAATATGAATGCAAGGTTTGGAGGTTTTCAAACCACCCCCAAGCTCAGGCTATTGCCAAGCTCAGTTGTTGCTGTCATTGGGCGGCTGGTGCGGATACTGCTGGTAGTAGTTGGGGAAGTTGGTAATGAAGTGACTGAAGTTTTGAGTTAAGGCACTCACATCTTCATTCACTCCTTGTAGAGTGTGGTCAATCTCCCCAACGCACTGGTTGAGCTGCTAAAATTCTTGATATGATACGTAGTTGAACCCCTGTTGCGGCTGATTGGGCCATGGGTCCCAGGATCCCCCTGCTGCTGCTGTCCCTCCCAAGCAGGGTCGTATTCCTGCTCCTGCTCCTACTCCTGCTCATCCTCATCCTGCTGCTCTCCTTCTTCATCTTCTTCTTGATCAGGCTAGAATTCAGCCATGTCTCCATCGCTTGATCCTTGGTGAGGATCCAGGTGTCCTTCTCCACAATCGAGAAGGCTTGTGGACAGGGAAACGGAACCTGCTCAACCTGTGCATCATCAAGATAACCAAGCTGATATGCTCGGAGTCTCTTGTTAGCTCGGTAAACACCGAGGAAACCACAAGCAGTTAAATATTTGACATCCATAAGTTTGGAGCCATCAACAGGTTGCATCACAGGTAATATAATGTTCAATGCATGGGCAAGGTGGGTTACCAATCCACCAATGTGAATGTTGATACATTGCAAATTTTTGATGTTCCATGCTTGGTTTTATCTACTTTCTTATGTTTTGTCCAGACTTTGGAGTACTTTTCATATGATTTCTTGGACCAACCTATTAACAAGAGCCACAGTGCCAGCTGCCTGTTTTCTGCTGTTTTTGGTTTCAGGAAGTCAGAAAATGAATATTCTCGGAATTGGACGGGACAAAAGCCAAAGTTATTATTTTACCGGGGGACACTTGGAGCCAGAATATGAGACGGAGAGGGGCTAGGGCCTGGCCTCACCACCTGGCCGCGTGGCCGTGCCTAGCCCATGCCAGGGGGTGGTCTGGCTGCCCCAGGCACCCCCTCGGCCTCTCCTTCCGCCTATATATTGCCTCTGATACAGAAACCCTAAGCACCCAATAAAAATTCCACGAAAGAGTCTGTAGCCGTCGTCATCTCCATCCCTAGATCGGGAGGGATCTAAAGCTCTTCCCGGCACCCTGCCGGAGAGGGGAATTCATCCTGGAGGCCTTCTTCATCATCATGCAAGCCTCCGGTGTGATGCGTGAGTATTTCATCTCTGGACTACGGGTCCATGTAGTAGCTAGATGGCTGGTTCTCCTCCTTTGTGCTATCATGTCTAGATCTTGTGAGCTCCGTTCATGATCAAGATCATCTATTTGTAATTTTGCATGTTGTGTTTGCGGGGATCCGATTGATATTGAGATGCTATTTCAGATTTATTATTGATTCTATCATGTCTTTGTTATTTGTGATCTTGCATGCTTTCTGTTGTTAGTAGCTATCTTGGCCAAGTAGATGCTAGCAACTCCAAGAGTTAGTATTTATGCTCGTTAATGTGTTCATGCCTCTGGTAATCTGGGGAAATGACAGAAATCTCTAAGGTACTAGATGTGTTGTTGCTACTAGGGAGAAAACAACAATCGTTTGTTCATAGAACAATCGTATTGTTTACTTTACACGCAATTCGTAATGCAATAATCTGATGCTTGCAACTTAATACTGGAGGGGGTTCGGATGATAACCTGAAGGTGGATTATTAGTCATAGATGCAGTTGGATGATGGTGTATGTATAATGTTGTAATGCCCAATCGAATCTCAAAGGAGTCAAGATGATTAGTATATGCTTGTATGCTTTCTCGATGTTTGTCAATTGCCCCACTATAATTTGTTCACCTCTAGTGAACTATGGACCCCGGTCCTTTCTTTTACATTCATTCTACAATCAAACTGTTTACTGCTTTGTGTTTACTTTCTGCAAACTATTACTTTCTTCCATTTGATACGTTTAATCCTTTGTTTTCAGCAAAACCGGTGAGATTGACAACCTCATCGCAAGTTGGGGGCAAAGTTCTGTGGTTGTGTTGTGCAGGTCTCCACGTTGCTGCTGGCACCGGTAGTGCGCCCTGCCAACGTTCAGCTAGCAACAACTTTGGGGTGTTTCCTTGCTCCTACTGGATTGATAACCTTGGTTTCGTACTGAGGGAAAACTTGTTGATGTGCTCATCATACCTTCCTCTTGGGGTTCCCCAACGAGCTCGACATATTTTGGGCCATCAAGCTCTTTTTCTGGCGCCGTTGTCGGGGAGTCAAGGACATCTTCACAAGGGGAGCCCCTCATAACCAATCTCTTTACTTTGTTTTATTTGTTTTTCTTAGTTTACATTTTGCTTTGTTTGCTTGTTTCTTTATCAAAAACACACAAAAATTAGTTCCTACTATAGTTGTTATTTTCATTGGTCTGTTATTGTCTTGCTTTATCATGCTTTCTATCAATGGTTGGTTTCTTTGAAACTGAATCTTGTTGGCAAGGTGGGTTCATGGAAGAACAAAAATATTATTATAAGGAACACCACTTGTCACAAAAAGGGAAACACTTATGGGAACAAATTGATAAATTGTATACCATTGCTATAAACGTGTGCTCTACTTATAATGTTACTTATTGATTTGATAAATCTTGTTGCTTTAGTAGGTATAAACACCTCCCTTTTCAATGTGAGTATAATGATAATGTTACCATATCTTCTTATGTTAAAGGGAATTATGACTTTTATGATGTGGAACAAATTGAAGAATTTATTGCTTGGAAGGGTGCATTTGAACTTGCTAGTTTGCTTGAAAATACTGATGATTCACCTTATAAATATGAGGTTTATGATATACTAAATTTTTGCTTTGATAATTACAAGGTAGAAAATGGCTATATTCTTGAATATCTTAACAGATGCTCTCCACCAATGAAAGAGACTAATGCCTTGCAGGAGCCTATGGAAGATGAAATTGCTGAAACTGGAAGCTCATTGGATGAAAAAGAGGACGAGAGTGATGATCAAGAGGAGGAAGAATGGATCTACCCATCCCTACCTTCTAATGAGAGTAACTCTTTACCCCTTACATTATTTGATTGTCCCCCATGCTTACTAAAAAAGGATGAATGTTATCTTCCTGAGGATTCTTTTGAAATTTTTTATAATAAAGCACTAGTGCTTGTAGATCATGAAAAGCATGCTTTATGTGATAGTTATATTGTTGAGTTTATTCATGAGGCTACTGAAAATTATTATGAGAGAGGAAAATATGGTTGTAAAAGTTTTCATGGCACCGAAACACCTCTCTATTTGCTAAAAGTTTTGAAGTTACTCTCTTTTTATCTTCCTATGCCTGTCACTTTGTTCTTTGTGAATTTATTTACATATAAGATTCCTATGCATAGGAAGTGGGTTAGACTTAAATGTGTTTTGAATTTGCTTCTTGATGCTCTCTTTTACTTCAATTCATATTTCTTATGTGAGCATCTTTTCAAACTATCATGCCTAACTTAAAGGCGTTAAAGAAAATTACTTATTGGGAGATAACCCAAAAGTTTTAGATGAGTCTTGGAAGTTATTACTTCAGAAGTAATGATTGGGAAAGTTGCTGTCCTGAAACAGATTTCTGTGCTTCACCGTAAAAATTCGTGTAAAATCACTGTACGTTGCATGAATTTTTGTAATTCTAACCCAGGTTGTTATATAACTTTAGTTAGGTCAACACTTTTTGATTTGAGCAACAGAAGGTCTTCGAAAAAATTGTCTTTACCTGCTAGTCTGTTTTGACAAATTTCTGCCATTTTCTGTATTTGCTTCTTGTTGGTTCCTTTTTGAGTTCTTTTAGGGAATTGAGATTTTTGAGAGAATTTCTACAATAGCTTGTGTTTTAATGGAAGTTTTATTGGTGTTAGAACTGAACCTAAACACTTATTATCTTGAGTGCACTAATGTTGCTAATAAAGATTGTGTGAAGTTTTGTATGAAGGAAAAAATTCAGGTGTATGGAAGGAATGAGTAATGAGATGAAGGATGGACTAAAGCTCAAGCTTGGGGATGCCACGCGTGTCACCCAAGAAATATCCAAGAAGTACAAGCGTCAAAGCTTGGAGATGCCCAAGGCATCCACCTCTTCATCAATAAAAATCCCAGGTTTCTTCCAAACGCTTCATTTTTATTGTTTCATGCACAGTTGTGTTGTTCTTGGAGCGTCTTCTTTTTCGTTTTCATTTTAGTTTTTTGTTTGCTTTGTTTGCTTAGTTTTCTGAATAAATTGGTTGGACCCCCTCTTTCATACATTGGTTTTCAAATAGTTTGGTTTGGTTTGGAAAAGAGTAGGAAAGCTCATGCTTAAGTGTTAAAGAGAGTTTGTTTTTGACTGTGGCCTATGCTTTGTCATGCCATGCTTGATATTATTTTGGCTTTATTCTTAGTATTCTTTGTTGTATCATACTTGTTATAAACAATTGAGATTTCTTAATGTGCCTTGGATGCATCATGCGTTGTTTTAGCATATTAAAGCATAGTATTGTGGTATTCTCCTTTGATGCTTTATTTGGGTTGACTTGGCGCATGCTCACACCATTTTATGACTATCCCAAGTCACCATAAGCCTTTATGATCCTTTAGTTTTCAACTTGTAGTCTCACTTTATGCTTTGATCAATGATGTTTTGTCGCTCTGCATGATTATGGCCATTATTGCTCTCTTAGTTTGTCGCTCCTAGTCTTTTGCTAGCCTTCACAACCAAGTATGAGTTCTACTCATGCATCCAACTCCCTAAACCAAGTTATTCCAAAGAGTCCACCATACCTACCTACTAGCATATGCTATTCCAAGTATATTCATGTTTTTGTTTACCTTCCAAATTAAACTTGTTATGAGAAAACTAGTGATTAAAGCTCTCACGAACTTGATGGCACACGTTACATTTCTTGACCTTAATAAACTTGAACCATTGTGTCATCTATGTTGTATATGCTTGCACTTATTTGTTGGGGATTAGCAGAACCATGAAGTCATGGGGAACGCTTTCAACATTGCACTTGTACTTTGTAACTAGTTGATATCATGATCTTTTGTCTATGGATGTCGTCAGTGTGAAATGAAACGGGAGCTTGTAAGTCCATGGAGTTATGTATATGTGTTAGAGAAACGCCTGGTCCGCTAGTCTAATCCATGCTGACATGGTGGAAACCTGTAGCGTAACCATAATGAGCTGTCTATGAATTATTCTTCTTATAAAAAAAGTCCTATATTGAGAAAAAAAAGATAAAAAAAAATAGATTATGAAAAGAGGAAAGAGAGAAAAAAGCACCATATTCCCATGGTAAATAAGAAGATTGCTGAGATGCTCGTTGTGTGCTTGCCTTGTTATTTTTATATGGGGATTCTTCCGCATCATCGGGCAAGGGGTACCCTGTTGGCGGTTCTCTATGATACACATGTACTTACGATGACAAGAACTTACCGGTGACTCAACTTGAGTAGCATGAGGAGCGGCCCTCGTATTCAAGGGACATGAGATTTCTAACTTATACTTCGTCAAGCATGTACACCATAGTTTGTTCACTTTAACCTTAATCACTTCAAGATTCTTATGATAGGGGCAATTAGAGCTAAAAGCTATAAGTACCATAATTTTTGGAAGCTCTTTATGAAACTTGAATCTCTGCTTCCTTCTATGAAGGCCTTTCTTCCAGCATATATATTGAGTCTCCACCTTCTACCTTTATGCACCTACTTTGAGAGCATAGTGGCCATTCTTAGTTCTATGTGCATTGTCCCAAGACTTGTTGATTGATGCATACCTTGGTATTGCTTGTTTTAAACTATCTGTATCTAGTCACTCTTATGAACTTTGAAGGTGTCCTATGCATTTATGTTTGCTACTCTATGAGGGACAAGCTGAATACTACTATGATATGTTTCTTTATGTGAAACAAACAAATGTCTTGCAAAGCATTGTTATTCGTGAATCTCTTGTTTGTGCATTTTCATGTTCCAACAGAGTTTCTTTGCCTTATTACTAGAACTTTGTCTTTCATGTTATGATTGAAGTATTATGATCCCAGCTTTGAATGTTTTACAAATACTTTGATCAAGTTTATGATGGTGCATGTCACCTAAAAAATTATTCTTTCTTTTTATCACTTACCTAGTCGAGGACGAGCAGGAGTTAAGCTTGGGGATGTTGATACATTGCAAATGTATCTATATTTTTGATGTTCCGTGCTTGGTTTTATCTACATTCTTATGTTTTGTCCACACTTTGGAGTACTTTTCATATGATTTCTTGGACTAACCTATTAATAAGAGCCACAGTGCCAGCTGCCTATTTTCTGCTGTTTTTGGGTTCAAGAAGTCAGAAAATGAATATTCTCGGAATTGGATGGGACAAAAGCCAAAGTTCTTATTTTACTGAGGGACACTTGCAGCCAGAATACGAGACGAAGAGGGGCTGGGGCCTGGCCACACCACCTGGCCGCGTGGCCAGGCCTGGCCCGTGCTAGGGGGTGGTCTGGCCGCCCCAGGCACCCCCTCGGCCTCTCCTTCCGCCTATATATTGCCTCTGATATGGAAACCCTAAGCACCCGATCAAAATTCCACGAAAGAGACTGTAGCCACCGTCATCTCCATCCCTAGATCAGGAGGGATCTGAAGCTCTTCCTGGCTGTTGGGTCCGCAGCATAGAAAACAAAAAATTTCCTACGGTGTGAACTACACGCCAAGATCTATCTACTAGGTACAAAGCAACGGGTGGACATACATCCAACGAGAACTTACCCTCGTAGACAACGAACTTTGTTAACGAGTAGGAACTCGTGGTTGATGTAGTCGTACACTTGCCGATCTCAAGATCGTGAGGAAGTCCGAGCGCCGCAACTCAGCAGCGCATCCGCACTCGCACACACGTTCAAGCCACTGAACAACCTCCACCTCCTCGCTCCAGCGATCCAGCGGAAGCAACAACTCCTTCCAGACAAAATGCCACCGGGAACATGTATCTCGCTAATCCGAGACCATGGGGGAATAATTCTAGAGGGGGAGAGAGATCCTTCACAAGGAGGTGTGTGGATGAAGGAGGGAATGGGTGGCCTTTTATAGGAGGAGGGGGGTGCCCCCTCTCTCCATGGCCGGCGCATGGGGGGGTGACCCCTCACCTCCCCCATTCATGTGGTGGTAACCCCCCCACATTAAAATGCCTCTTCACATTCCCTTTTAAAGTCTCCACTTTAAATGCATTAAACTTCTCCAAATTTAATGCTCCCTCATTTAATAAAAATCTTTTTATTAAATTTATTCAGAATTTTTTTAATTACTTTAATTAACAAACAGTCACATATAGCCCCTTGCAATATTTCAATATCACATGCAGAAACACCTTATGCAATTTCACCCGAAACAATTTCCAGTTTCTATTGAAACAATTCCTGTGCTTTGCAATTCTTTCGTCTGAAACATATGTGCTCCAAAATGGTGTCCGATAACTCTTAAGTGTGCCACCCTACGGTTCGCGAATAATGCAGACATGATCGAGACCCTTCTCCGATCAATAATCAGCAGCGGGACCTGGAGATCCGTACTGACTCCTACACATTCAACGATGACTCCTGTGATCGTGAGAACCTTTAACGCTTGTAACTAAATCCCTTTGTCTCTCGATATATTACATGTCCGGGATTCGATCATCGGTATCTCCATACCTAGTTTGATCTCGTTACCGACATGCACTCTTTTCTCGTTCCCGTGATATAACATTCTAGTGATCACATCACTTGCTTGCAAGCTATCCTAATGTGATATCACCGAGAGGGCCCAGAGTATATCTATCTGTCATCTGGATTGACAAATTCCACTCTTGATCCATGAGCCTCAACATAACACCTTCGTAGCACTGAACCCATCTAACACCCATGGAGTTCTGGTGTTGATCATGTTTTGCCCTAGGGAGAACTTTAGTCAACGGATCTGCTATATTTAGGTCCGTGTGTACTTTACAAATCTTTATATCTCCATCCTGGCTATCCTAATGTGATCCATTGTTGTCACAATAGATCACCATCGGGTCCAACGCACTGGGAACCACACCCAATTCCGTAATGAACTCTTTCATCCAAACTGCTTCCTGCGCCGCTTCTGAAGCAGCAACATATTCCGCCTCCGTTGTTGATCCAGCCACCACAGGTTGTTTGGAACTCCTCCAACTAACTGCTGCTCCGTTCAAGAGAAATATGTATCCGGATTGAGACAGAGTCATCCGGATCGGTGTAAAAGCTAGCATCGACATAACACTTAGCGACTAGCTCTTCTTCACCTCCGTATATAAGAAACATATCCTTAGTTCTTCTTAAGTACTTGAGGATGTTCTTTACCGCTATCCAGTGTTCCGAACCTGGATCAGATTGGTGCCAACTAGTCAAACTAATAGCATGTGCCACATCCGGTCTTGTACATAGCATGGCATACATAATAGAGCCTATGGTCGAGGCATAGGGGATCTTATCCATCATCTCTCTTTCTTCCGCCGTAGCCGGACTTTGAGTCTTACTCAATGTCTTGCCTTGCAACATAGGTAAGAACCCCTTCTTACTTTCGTCCATATTAAACTTCTTTAATATCTTATCAAGGTATGTACTCTGCGATAGCCCAATTAGGCGCCTTGATCTATCTCTATAGATTTTAATGCCTAATATATATGATGCTTCACCAAGGTCTTTCATCGAAAATTTGCTGTCTAGATAACTTTTAACACTGTTTAAAAGATCTATATCATTTCCAATCAATAATATGTCATCTACATATAATATCAGAAATGCCACATTGCTCCCACTCACTTTTTTGTAAATACAAGCCTCTCCATAAGTTTGGACAAATCCAAACTCTTTGATCACCTCATCAAAGCGGAGATTCCAACTTCGTGATGCTTGCTTCAGTCCATAGATGGATCGCTGAAGTTTGCACACCTTATTAGCATCCTTAGGATCGAAAAAACCCTTAGGTTGTATCATATACAACTCTTCTTCAATCTTACCATTGAGGAACGCAGTTTTGACATCCATCTGCCATATTTCATAATCGAATTATGCAGCAATTGCTAACATAATCCTAACTGACTTAAGCATCGCTACGGGAGAGAATGTCTCATCGTAGTCAACTCCTTGAATTTGTCGAAACCCCTTTGCGACAAGTCGAGCCTTATAGATGGTCACATTACCATCAGCATCAGTTTTCCTTTTGAAAATCCATTTATTCTCCACGGCCTTTCGGTCGTGAGGTAAGTCCACCAAGTTCCAAACGTGGTTTTCGTACATGGATTCCATCTCGGATTTCATGGCTTCTAGCCATTTGTTGGAATCCAGGCTCATCATTGCTTCTTCATACGTCACAGGGTCATCCATTTCATCAACCATGAAATTCACAACAGGATTGTCGAACAGTTCAGGAGCTGCACGTGTCCTGCTTGACCTGCGAGGTTCGGTAGTGTCCTCTTTCAGAGTTTCATGATCATTATCATTAGCTCTCTCTTCATCAAGTGAAGTCAACTCCGAAACAACTTCCGGTGATGCGCCACTCGCAATTCCATGAAGAGAAGGTTCAATAACCTCTTCGAGTTCTACCTTCCGACTACTCACACCTTTCGCGAGAAAGTCCTTCTCAAAAAAGGATCCATTCTTGGCAACAAAAACCTTGCCCTCGGATCTGTGATAGAAGGTATACCCAATTGTTTCCTTAGGGTATCCTATGAAGACGCATTTTTCCGCTTTGGGTTCGAGTTTATCTGGTTGAAGTTTCTTCACATAAACAATGCATCCCCAAACCTTAATAAATGACAGCTTAGGTTTGTTTCCAAACCATAATTCATACGGTGTCATTTCAACGGATTTAGATGGTGCCCAATTTAAAGTGAATGTAGCTGTTTCCAGTGCATAACCCCAAAATGACAGAGGTAAGTCAGTCAGAGATATCATAGATCGAACCATATCCAATAAGGTACGATTACGACGCTCCGACACACCATTATGTTGTGGTGTTCCGGCAGGCGTGAGTTGTGAAACTATTCCACACTCTTTCATGTGTGTGCTAAACTCGTAACTTAGATACTTTCCTCCACGGTCAGACCGTAGAAATTTGATCTTTCTATTATGATGATTTTCCACTTCATTCTGAAATTCCTTGAACTTTTCAAAAGTTTCAGACTTGTGTTTCATAAAATAGATATACCCATATCTACTCAAATCATCCGTGAAAGTAACAAAATAACGATATCCACCTCGCGCCGACACACTCATTGGTCCACACACATCAGTATGTATGATTTCCAATAGATCTGTCGCCCGTTCCATTGAACCGAAAAACGGTGTTCTAGTAATCTTGCCCATAAGGCATGGCTCACATGTATCAAATGATTCAAAATCAAGTGATTCCAAAAGTCCATCAGAATGGAGTTTCTTCATGCGTTTAATGCCAATATGACGTAGACGGCAGTGCCACACATATGTAGACATATCATCATCAAGTTTAATCTTTTTAGCATTAACATTATGAATGTGCATAATATTACTATCGAGATCCAATAGAAATAAACCATTCAACATAGGTGCATGACCATAAAAGATATCATTCTTATAAATTGAACAACCATTGTTTTTAGATTTAAAGGAATGACCACTTTGCATCAAACACGATCCGGATACAATGTTCATGCTCAGTGCAGGCACCAAATAACGATTATTTAGGTTTATAACTAATCCCGATGGCAAATGGAGAGGTAGCGTCCTGACGGCGATCACATCAACTCTTGATCCATTGTCGACCCACATCCTGACCTCATCCCTTGCTAGTTGTCGCTTGTTCCGTAGCCCTTGAACCAAGTTACATATATTAGCAACCGATCCGGTATCAAATACCCAGGTGCTACTGCGAGTACTAGTCAAGTACACATCAATAACATGTATATCACATATACCTTTGTTTGCCTTGCTAGACTTCTTGTCCGCCAACTACTTGGGGCAGTTGCGCTTCCAATGGCCAGTCCCCTTGCAATAGTAGCACTCGGTGTCAGACTTAGGGCCAGCCCGGGGTTTCTTTTCAGGCGTGGCAACAGACTTGCCACCCTTCTTTCCGTTGTGCTTGCCTTTCTTATCCTTATTGAAACCGGTGGTCCTATTGATCATCAACACTTGATGTTCTTTCCTAATCTCCACTTCTGCAGTCTTAAGCATTGACAGAAGCTCGGGAAGAGACTTCTTCATGCCCTGCATATTATAGTTCATCACGAAGCTCTTGTAGCTAGGTGGCAGATATTGGAGAACACGATGTATGCCTAAGTCAATGGGAATCGTTATTCCCAAGGACACAAGCTTATCGGCGTACCCAGACATTTTGAGTACGTGCTCACTAACGGAGCTATTTTCCTCCATCATGCAGCTAAAGAACTTTTCTGTAGCATTATAACTCTCTACGGCAGCATGGGTATCGAAAATCATTTTCAATTCTCCCATGGTATCAAAGGCATTACCATTTTCAAAACGCTTTCGAAGTTCTGGCTCTAGCCCATACAGTATGCCGCAATGAACTAAGTTGTGGTCCTCCCGACGAGTCACATAGACATTATTTTCCTCGTCAGGGGCATCAGGAGCTGGTGGGGGGGCCTAGTGGCGCATCTAGCACATATTGCTTTTGTGCAGCATTGAGGAGAATCCTCAAATTCATAGCCCAGTTGGTGAAGTTGCTACGATTCGCAGCAAGTTTCTCTTTCTCCATGAACACATTGAAATTAAAAGCAGGTGGTGCCATCTACAACAGAATTTGTAAAGTTTATTTGGACTAAGTTTATGATAGATTGAGTTCAACTAATCCAAATTACTAATGAACTCTCACTCAAAAACGACATCCCTCGTGTCCTTTTGGTGATTACATGAACCAAATCCACTATATCAAGTCTGATCATCACATGAGTTGATATAGCTTCAAAGGCGAGCATCTATATGGGCATCATATCAACCATATGACTCATTCTTAACCTTTCGGTCCGTGTTCCGAGGCCATGTCTGTACATGCTAGGCTCGCCAACTAAGAACCTTAGTATTCGCGTGTGTAAAACTGTCTTACACCCGTTCCTATGAAAGCGTAGATTCGAGTACACCCGATCATCACGTGATATCTCGAAACACGATCCATAGAACGATGCATACTTAAGGAATAACACATTTTTATCTTGATATCTAAATGAGGGATCATCTTATAATGCTACCAAACGCGCCAAACTAGCAGTATAAGATGCTAACATCTAATGTGTAAAGTGAGATGATATGGTCCATGCATTTGATCTCTATCACTTGCATCGTGGTATGATCTCTATCATTCCTTTGTGTGTAAGGCCAAGGTCTATGGAACTTACACATTGACTGTGTTGTAAGAGTATCTACCATACATCTACTTACAACAATACCATATCAATACACTAGCCCAGCAACGATCTAAACTAGACGCCTCTAATTTATCAATTGCAAGTTTTACGTGGCTTAGGGATTTCGGAGATAGAACCGTTCTCACCTATGAACATGAACCACAACAAGGATAACTAAGTTATTAGCAACTCGTTGTAAATCAGATATTGACTATAGTAGGAGAGACAGACACCCGCCAGCCACTTATGCAAAACAAGTTGCATGTCAGTCGTGGAACCGGTCTCATGTACGATGACATGTAAGGTTGGTCCGGGCCGGTTCATCCCACTATGCCACCAATATCCAAAATACATAGAAGATGCAATAACATGATCATCATCGCCCACATATCAACCATATGTGTACTACCCGTGCTAAGCACCTACGCATAGATCAGGCTCTGATACCACTGTTGGGTCTGCAGCATAGAAAACAAAAAATTTCCTATGGTGTGAACTACACGCCAAGGTCTATCTACTAGGTACAAAGCAACGGGTGGACATACATCCAACGAGAACTTACCCTCGTATACAATGAGCTTTGCTAACGAGTAGGAACTCGTGGTTGATGTAGTCGTACACTTGCCGATCTCAATATCGTGAGGAAGTCCGAGCGCCACAACTCAGCAGCGCATCCGCACGCGCACACACGTTCAAGCCACTGAACAACCTCCACCTCCTCGCTCCAGCGATCCAGCGGAAGCAGCAACTCCTTCCAGACGAAATGCCACCGGGAACATGTATCTCTCTAATCCGAGACCATGGGGGAATAATTCTAGAGGGGGAGAGAGATCCTTCACAAGGAGGTGTGTGGATGAAGGAGGGAATGGGTGGCCTTTTATAGGAAGAGGGGGGTGCCCCCTCTCTCCATGGCCAGCGCGTGGGGGGTGTGACCCCTCACCTCCCCCATTCATGTGGTGGTAACCCCCCACACACACATGAAAATGCCTCTTCACATTCCCTTTTAAAGTCTCCACTTTAAATGCATTAAATTTCTCCAAATTTAATGCTCTCTCATTTAATAAAACTCTTTTTATTAAATTTATTCAGAATTTTGTTAATTACTTTAATTAACAAACATTCACATATAGCCCCTTGCAATATTTCAATATCACATGCAGAACCACCTTCTGCAATTTCACCCGAAACAATTTCCGGTTTCTATTGAAACAATTCCTGCGCTTTGCAATTCTTTCGTCTGAAACATATGTGCTCCAAAATGGTGTCCGGTAACTCTTAAGTGTGCCACCCTACGGTTCGCGAATAATGCAGACATGATCGAGACCCTTCTCCGATCAATAATCAGCAGCAGGACCTGGAGATCCGTACTGACTCCTACACATTCAACGATGACTCCTGTGATCGTGAGAACCTTTAACGCTTGTAACTAAATCCCTTTGTCTCTCGATATATTACATGTCCGAGATTCGATCATCGGTATCTCCATACCTAGTTTGATCTCGTTACCGACATGCACTATTTTCTCGTTCCCGTGATATAACATTCTAGTGATCACATCACTTGCTTGCAAGCTATCCTAATGTGATATCACCAAGAGGGCCCAGAGTATATCTATCCGTCATCTGGATTGACAAATTCCACTCTTGATCCATGAGCCTCAACATAACACCTTCGTAGTACTGAACCCATCTTTAAAGTCACCCTGTTACGGTGTGACGTTTGATGTTATCAAGATACTCTTCCGATGTCAGCAATTAACATGATCCCATGGTCTAAGGATAAAGATTACTTCGTATGATGTTATAGCAATATAAACATAATGACTTGATCATAATGCTATACTTCGGATGAATGTTCATCACATCATTCCACCAATGGTGTGACCTTGTTATTAACAACATCCAATGTCCATGATCAGGAAACCTTGATCATCCTGTGAATCAACAAGCTAGTCTATAAGAGAGGCATGACTAGGAACCCTTTTTGTTTATTAAACACACATGTATTGATGTTTCCGAATCAATACATTTCTAGCAAGTAAAATAAACATCTATCATGTATAAGGAATATATAATAACAACTTTATTATTGCCTCTCAGGGCATATTTCCTTCACCGGCACCCTGCCGGAGAGGGGAATTCATCCTAGAAGCCTTCTTCATCATCATGCAAGCCTCCGGTGTGATGCGTGAGTAGTTCACCTATGGACTACGGGTCCATGTAGTAGCTAGATGGCTGTTTCTTCTCCTTTGTGCTATCATGTCTAGATCTTGTGAGCTCCGTTCATGATCAAGATCATCTATTTGTAATTCTGCATGTTATGTTTGCGGGGATCCGATGGATATTGAGATGCTATTTCACATTGATTATTGATTCTATCATGTCTTTGTTATTTGTGATCTTGCATGCTTTCTGGTGTTAGTAGCTATCTTGGCCAATTAGATGCTAGCAATTCCAAGAGTTAGTATTTATGCTCGATAGTGGGTTCTTGCGTCTGGTAATCTGGGGAAGTGACAGAAATCTCTAAGGTACTAGATGTGTTGTTGCTACTAGGGACAAAACAACAATCCTTTGTTCATAGAATAATCGTATTGTTTACTTTACACGCAATTTGTAATGCAATAATCTGTTGCTTGCAACTTAATACTAGAGGGGGTTCGGATGATAACTTGGAGGTGGATTATTAGTCATAGATGTAGTTGGATGGCGGTCTATGTATAATGTTGTAATGCCCAATCGAATCTCAAAGGAGTCAAGATGATTAGTATATGCTTGTATGCTTTCTCGATGTTTGTCAATTGCCCCGCTGTAATTTGTTCACCCAGCATGTTATCTATCTTAAGGAGAGCCACCTCTAGTGAACTATGGATCCCGGTCCTTTCTTTTACATTCAATCTACAATCAAACTGTTTACTGCTTTGTGTTTACTTTCTGCAAACTATAACTTTCTTCCATTCGATAAGTTTAATCCTTTGTTTTCAGCAAAACCGGTGAGATTGACAACCTCATCGCAAGTTGGGGGCAAAGTTCTGTGGTTGTGTTGTGCAGGTCTCCACGTTGCTGCTGGCACCGGTAGTGCGCCCTGCCAACGTTCAGCTAGCAACAACTTTGGGGTGTTTCCTTGCTCCTACTGGATTGATAACCTTGGTTTCGTACTGAGGGAAAACTTGTTGATGTGCTCATCATACCTTCCTCTTGGGGTTCCCCAACGAGCTCGACATATTTTGGGCCATCAAGCTGTTTTTCTGGCGCCGTTGTCGGGGAGTCAAGGACATCTTCACAAGGGGAGCCCCTCATAACCAATCTCTTTACTTTGTTTTATTTGTTTTGCTTAGTTTACATTTTGCTTTGTTTGCTTGTTTCTTTATCAAAAACACACAAAAATTAGTTACTACTATAGTTGTTATTTTCATTGGTCTGTTATTGTCTTGCTTTATCATGCTTTCTATCAATGGTTGGTTTCTTTGAAACTGAATCTTGTTGGCAAGGTGGGTTCATGGAAGAACAAAAATATTATTATAAGGAACACCACTTGTCACAAAAAGGGAAACACTTATAGGTAGTGCGCCCTTCCAACGTTCAGCTAGCAACACCTTTGGGGTGTTTCCTTGCTCCTACTGGATTGATAACTTTGGTTTCGTACTGAGGGAAAACTTGCTGCTGTGCTCATCATACCTTCCTCTTGGGGTTCCCCAACGAGCTCGATATATTTTGGGCCATCAAATGTCACCTTTTGTCTTGTTGCTCTGGTGATGAAAGTGCTGGATGAGTAGAGCCGCGGGATTGGGGCTTTGCGGCGCATTGGGGAAGAGTGCCTTGGTGATCATATCCATGTCCACATTCACCATGGAACCGGTATCTCCTCTTCCCAGCAGTGTATTGGCGAGGAACAAGGTGTAGTAGCAAATTGTTGGGTTCTGAATGGTGGACATATTCTTCTAGTAGAAGTCCCTGCCACCGTCAACAGAAACAACCTCCCAAGTTTCTCCACTCGAGACGCTATATAAATTTGTAACGGTTTACTCCCCATTGATACATTACAAATGTATATATAATTTTTGATATTCCATGCTTGGTTTTATCCACTTTCTTATGTTTTGTTCCAACTTTGGAGTACTTTTCATATGATTTCTTGGACTAACCTATTAACAAGAGCCACAGTGCCAGCTACCTGTTTTCTGCTGTTTTTGGTTCCAGCAAAGTTAGAAAATGAATATTCCCGGAATTGGACGTGACAAAAGCCAAAGTGCCTATTTTTCCGGAAGGGATCAAGTGCCAGAATACGAGACAGAGAAGGGCCAGGGAGCCACCACACCACCTGGCCGCGTGGCCAGGCCTGGCCCGTGCCAGGGGGTGGTGTGGCCGCTCCCGGCACCCCCTCGGCCTCTCCTTCCGCCTATATATTGCCCTCGGGATGAAAACCCTAAGTACCCGATCAAAAATCCACAAAAGAGTCTGTAGCCGTCGTCATCTCCATCCCTAGATCAAGAGGGATCTGAAGATCTTCCCGGCACCCTGCCGAAGAGGGGAATTCACCCTGGAGGCCTTCTTCATCCCCATGCAAGCCTCCGGTGTAATGCATGAGTAGTTCATCCTTGGACTACGGATCCATGTAGTAGCTAGATGGCTGGTTCTCCTCCTTTGTGCTTTCATGTTTAGATCTTGTGAGCTCCGTTCATAATCAAGATCATCTATTTGTAATTCATACATGTTGTGTTTGCGGGGATCCGATGGATATTGAGATGCTATTTCAGATTGATTATTGATTCTATCATGTCTTTGTTATTTGTGATCTTGCATGCTTTCCGTTGTTAGCAAGTAGATGCTAGCAACTCCAAGAGTTAGTATTTATGCTCGATAGTGGGTTCATGCCTCTGGTAATCTGGGGAAGTGACAGAAATCTCTAAGGTACTAGATGTGCTGTTGCTACTAGGGAGAAAACAACAATCCTTTGTTCATAGAACAATCGTATTGTTTACTTTACACGCAGTTCGTAAAGCAATAATCTGTTGCTTGCAACTTAATACTGGAGGGGGTTCGGATGATAACCTGAAGGTGGATTATTAGTCATAGATGCAGTTGGATGGCGGTCTATGTATTATATTGTAATGCCCAATCAAGTCTCAAAGGAGTCAAGATGATTAGTATTTGCATGTATTGCTTTCTCGGTGTTTGTCAATTGCCCCGGTGTAATTTGTTTACCCAGCATGTTATCTATCTAAGGAGAGCCACCTCTAGTGAACTATGGATCCCGGTCCTTTCTCTTTACATACAATCTACAACTGTTCACTGCTTTTTGTTTACTTTCTGCAAACTTTTACTTCTTTCCATTCGATACGTTTAATCCTTTGTTTTCCGCAAAACACAGTGAGATTGACAACCTCATCGCAAGTTGGGGACAAAGTTCTGTGGTTGTGTTGTGCAGGTCTCCACGTTGCAACTAGCACCGGTAGTGCGCCCTGCCAAAGCTCAGCTAGTAACACCTTTGCGGTGTTTCCTTGCTCCTACTGGTTCGATTAAACCTTGGTTTCATAACTGAGGGAAAACTTGCTGCTATGCTCATCATACCTTCCTCTTGGGGTTCCCAACGAGCTCTACGTCGAACGACGAGCACATCACCCATCGTGAGGGAAGCCAAAAGCATCACAAAATTATTGGAACGTTATTTCATAATGCTGCTGGTTCATGGTGAAGCTTACTATGCATGCATTACCTTTCTCCCTGTGGTCATCATAGAAGGAGGCAAGGAACTCATAGGTGAGCTCGGCGTAGGTATTGTGGCTTGCATAGGCGAGTAGTGCTAGCCTTGAATTTGCACACATGAGGTCGAAGTCCGCCCTCAACCCTACCGCGGTGAGAAATCTATCATCGTCCCAACGTGTGGGCATCATCCTCCTTGATGAAACTATGGTCAACTTGGGGTTGAGCTCGGCCTGGTGCCCCGAACTCTCGCCATGTTGGCACTTGCTCTTGTGAAAAATTCTACCAATCTTGTTCATCTTGATGCACTGAAAAAATTCACCATGAAACCTTAGGAATATAGTTTCTACATGATATACGAATGATACTACGTGGAAAGATTTAATCCTAACATGAGAAATTAAAACGAAAAAGCAAAATAATCTTGAGTTCATCCACTAGATCAATGTGAGAGTTTCAACCATGAAATTCTGAAAATAAAGCATGGATAAGGAGAGAAACATATCGATCTATTGATTCCCCACTCAAACGAACGAAATCCGCAAAGAATCAAGAGTTCTAGGTGGGTTTTGAGAGGTTTGGAGAGAGAATATGAGAGAAAAAGTAAGGAGGAAGAAGAGCCCTAGCCACCCCATCCTGATTAAGAGGTCGCGCCGAACTATACGGCTGCAACTATACAGGCGAAATATGTAGTTTCTGCCCTATAGTTGTGGCGGTGCCGCCAATTAGGGTTTCTTTATGCCAGAACACAGCTATACGGGTGCAACTATACGGCCGGATCATAATGATCCTGCCGTATAGTTGGTTGTCAAACCTTCTGTATCCTCGAGATAAATTTTCTAAAACAGGCATCGATATCTATACGACCGGAACTATACGTCCAGAATTTTTATTCCTGCCGTATAGTTGGTTGTTAAACCATTAGAACCTTTGAGAAGAAATTCGATGAAGGCATCGATATCTATACGATCGGAACTATACGGCCGGAATTTTTATTCGCGACGTATAGTTGGTCGTTAAATCCTCTATACCTTTGAAAGAAAATTTGTTGATAGCAAAGATATCTATACGGCCAAACTATACGGCTGGAATTTTTATTCCCGCCGTATAGTTGGTCGTTAAACCTTCAGTACTCATCAAAAATTTCTATTTCTTCGAGAATACCTTCTTATCCTGAAACTTAGTGAAACACCTTGTTTTTGATAGAAAAATGACAGTAAATATTGTCGATCAATAATAGCATGTATAGAGCAGGATTTCTAGTATTACCTAACTTCTTCTCCTTAACTGGAGATTTACTTTTTAATCTAAACTAAATGATTAAGCTAGTTTTTATAGATAAAGCTCAAACTTTTATTTTTATATTTATTATACACTTGTCCAATCGATGTTTCTACTACTTTTTGCCAACTTCATCTTCACAGGCGCGCTTCTGCAAGAATGTGTGTAAAAAAGTTATAGGAATGTGATGCACATTTTATTCTTTAGTTTATTTTATTAATGTGATGGGTTGACTCCCGTTAAGCATTTTATGAAGAATGGTTGAATAACTCACCCCCTTTTCTTCTCTCGAATTCTTACCTTGGGTTGCCCCTTATCAAAGGCACTTACCACATGAACTCGTTTTGCCGGTGGAATATATCTTTCTCCTGCTTCTAGCTTCTTTGGAAAATACTGGATGATTTCAGCATCATAAACATTGAAGATTATTTTTCCCTCGGCACAATCAACTGATGCTCCTGCAGTACTAAGGAAAGGTCTTCCAAGTATTATGGATAATTTTTCATCCTCTGGCATCTCAAGAATAATAAAATTAGTGGGAATAACATGCTCATGTATTCTAAGTAGAACATCCTTATTCATACCAATGGGTTGTTTAGTGTACTTGACAACCATCTGTAAAGTGATAGTAGTAGGCGAATACTCCCCTAATCCTAACTTTTTATATAGGGAATATGGTATTACACTAACTCCTGCACCTAAATCACACAAGGCATTGTGAATATCAGTTTTGCCAATTGAGCATGAAATAGTTGGTATTCCGAGATCTCCCGATTTAGACAATAGCTTCCCATTAGCAGGATAACTAGTCACCATGACAATAGTTTCAGTTATTTCTTTCTTTCTACTAAGAATATCACGGAGGAATTTAGAATAGGTGGGAACTTTTATTGCATCCGCAAATGGAATTTCTAGACGAAGATCACGAAGTACCTTTTGAAAGAATCATAGATTACCTGATCCGGTGCTTTGTTTTTTTGATCTGGATAAGGAAGCTTTTGCTCACCTTTCTTGTTCTTGTCTTTTACCTTTTGTGGGGGATCAGGCTCTTTTGTTGCTTTCTTTTGTTGTTGCTTATCTCTTTTCTTTTTTTCTACTACAACAACTTCATCTTTATTGCTTGTCTCCTTTTCTTCTCTTGGATCAACCGTCTCTGCATCAGAGTCATAATGGTCATCCTGTGCATCATTTTTGTCCTCCTTGGTTTGATCTTGTGTTTCTTGAGCAGTTTCATCTTGAGGATCCACTAGTGTATCATCTTCTTGGCTTGATTTGAGTAAGGCTTTTCCTTTCGCTCTTTTTCAGCTTCATATTCTGGTGGTCCTAATGGTCCTGTAACAACTGCACCTCTTCTTGTAACAATATTAGTAGAAATAGGAATATCTATATTATCTCAAAGAAATTTTTGATAACCAGATGCTATTTGTTCACATTGGGTTTCAATCATGCTAAGATACTTGTGAAATAATTTCATTTCTTGGCCAATCTCATCATAATTTTCCATGAGTTCCGCTAAAATCTTTTTATTTTTTCGAAAATGCTTATGCAGGTTATTATGAGATTTTGCTTGTCGATGTTTTAATTCTTGAAAAACTTTTCTAATTTCATCTTCTTCAGTAAAAACTTGTAACAAGTCTACTTTGTTTTCCGTAAAAAGTTCAGAAGTTATACCTTTTTCTTTCATTGTTTCTGTACTTCAGGCATAAGATCAGAATTTATACGAAGCATCCCTTTTCCAGCTTAGTGTCGAAATCGGGATTGTATAAAGAATCATGCTTATCCCTAGTAGACATCAATTCCAAATACGCTTTAATAGTTAAAGTATTTATCGATCCTCCTGCTGATAAGTCAAGCAACTCTCTGCTTTGAGTATTAAGACCATGGTAAAATAAATGGCAAATAGTTGATTCATAATAGCCATGATAAGGAATTCTATTGATCATTCCAAAGAATCTATCCCAAGCTTGTGGGTAGTTTTCTCCCACATTCTGACTAAAGTTGCCTATATTTATTCTAGTTTTAGTTACCTTTTTAAAAGGATTAAACCTGTTTATGAATTTAACAATACAGTTTTCCCAACATTTAATGTAATGATGAGGGAGAGAATATAACTAGTCTAGAGCTTTACTTTTAAGAGACCAATGAAAAAAATTAGATGAGAGAAGTCTCTTGGCAAACCTTTTGGTCCAAATGTTGTCATCAAATCATCAAACTCTCTTATATGTCTTCCTGGGTCTTCATCTTCCCATCCACTGAAAGATTTTTCCTGCAAAATTTTAATAATTCCACCATCAAATCGATATTCTCTAACTCCAGGGTTAGGAAATTCTATTGGTTATTTAAGGAAATCATAGTTTGGAGCACTGTATTCTCTAAGAGTTTTCTCAGGCTTCTTGGGAGTTGTCCTGTAAATAGACATGATTTCCATAATATCACTCAGGATTTCAACTTCAACCTTATTTGATCTTGAAAGTTTTTCAATAATTTCCTCGCGCCTTTGAGTAGGCACGCTCTCAAAATAATCTGGTAAATAGGTCCTACCAGAGCGTGTAGACCCTTTGTCTCCTAGGGAGACCATTTTGTAGTGGTAACACCTGAAATGTCAAGAGATAAACACTTAGCGCTTAGCTCCCCGGCAACGGCGACAGAAAATAGCATGATGTCTGCAAGTGCACAGATCGGTTGTAGCTAGTTTCAAAGTATACATATCGATCCCACAGGGAGCCCAAAGGTAAGTGTTTATGAATGAAGTCTTTGTCACACTCAAAGTTGTCATAGGTCTTCGAGTGAATTGACTACAAGTATGGAAATAAGAATGAAATTTGGATTAAACTGGATGTATTTAAATAAAACTAAAATGTAAACTTCGGGAATAAAAAGCATAAAAGTAAAAAACGATTGGATTGTTTGTGGTTTTCTGCAGATGACGAAGAAGGCGCTAGGAGATATAATTCATGATGATAGTGACTATGCCAGGTGGACGAGTGATAAGAGTAACAATTGTAATCTTATAAGTATATGTGTAGGCGAACAACCCATAATTAACCGGAACTCCTCCTGGTAGATTTCATCCCAACTTCAATAATCCTACTAATCTGTTACCAAAACCATGGTCAGACACTAGACGATTAAGATCCTTCAGGTTGCTTAGCAATTAAGCTCCTTGGATTGGACTAATGCAATAAGCACAGTGGTTCCTCGTTATCCTCGAGTCAACTAGTTTTCTATTGATATCCCCGTGTCACTCGGGGGTCGCCGGTCTGCTAGCGAACAAGATCCTATCTATGTAGAAGAAAGCATCATGTTGTCTGGGCCCTTAATTGGACAACAAACATTAGGCATCCCACAGATAGTCAAGCACACATAATATAGTAATTAAAATTAATCACAAACTAATGGAAAATATATGGATTCACATCACATCTCATCAATCCCTTACATCTCCCACGCCCAAGGAACTTACTCACACATGAGAGAAGAAAGCGTCATCGATATAATTAAATAAAGGGAGTTCTTCTCGATATTACCGTGGAGATCCACAATAAGAATTGAAAAGTAACCCAACACAATTCAAGATAGGAAGAAACAATCTCAAACCCTAATCTTGCAAGGTGAAGATCTCTCTCTCTCTCAAGTACAAGTAATGGCTATGAGGGTGTGATGGCTAGGAGGTCGAAGATCGTGGAGCGAGATGAAGAACGTCTTCTCCCTCTTCTCCGGATCTTCTCTTTCTCCTTTTTGGATGGGATGGCGGCTGCTATGTTATGATTTCGCATCTGGCCTCTTCACGGAAGTTGTCCCTTTTGACAAGACGGAGGCAGCGACAACTATACGGGAGGAACTATATGGCCGGAAAAATATTCTCGCCATATATTTGCTCGTTAAAGCTTCTGTATGCCTCTCTCGATTGCATACAAAAAGAGACTTGCTTGCTTTTGCTTGAATATTGTGCTTCTCTTGTTAAAAGCTTCTGTTGATGTTCAGAATCTGAAACACACATTAAAAACCAAGTTTTCTTTGCTACCGAAGTATTAGCGTTATGTAAAGCTAGAAAACGATCAAGTCCAGAAGAAAACTATCAATAAAAACCATCGAAAATATGTCGAATCTCATAGCTATCATTTATCAGGGGCTCTATCGACCCCAAGCAACCTACTAGGAAAGTTAGTTTGTCGAGGGGTTGTCTAGGCTCCATGTGGATGTACGCTCGTCTCGGTTCCAAAGGCAAGAACTTGGGTCCTAGTGGTGGCAAGCATGGGACTACAAAAACCACATACAAGCCTTAGCATGTTTAACCTCATGTCACCTTGATACCTCGTTATCCTATCATATTAGATTCTCTGCATCTGATACATCATTTGGATGAACCAACACCTTCATTATTTAACAGGATGCTTGGGGTTAAGTATCTGATACATCATCTGATACACAAGCCAAACCCCGTTATGTTAGGAGCAGTTGGTCAAGAATTGATCTTCGATGGTGTTGGTCTCTAACTTCGATCTCATACTCGTTCTCAAATTCTACTAGGAAGAAAAAAACTTCAAAAAGAGAGGGAAACAATCAAAACATGGCATTGATGCAATGCTCAAGCAAGAATGATGATATGACAAATTAAATAGTACTGAAATGAAACCCTAAGTCATGCTTGACAATTTAAACGGGGTTTGAGGGGAGTAAACCCTAATTTTAGGAAAGCTTGTAATCACCTACGGGAGTTCATTTGGTTCTCTAATTAAACTTGTTAGTTGAAGTTGCTGAACAATGCATGATTTTGATGCTAAGAGGTAGATCTCATTTTTCTAAACATTTTGATATATTATTTGTATTTTTCTGATTAAAAATGAATTAGTTATGAATTTTCCCAATTTAAATCAATTTTAAAATAATTACGCATTTTTGGAATATATAAAATATTTATCAAATGGACCCACATGTCATAGTTTCATTAATTATAGAAAAGCCCATTTATGGATTAAAAATAAAGGAAAAAGGTTTAGATAAGGTTTACCAAATGTCCACATCTTATTTTACTTCAAATGTGGAATATTAGATTTTTAATTTGTAGGTTATATTTTGTGATTATTTTGATATATTATATTTTTTATTTTTAAATAATAAAATATGTTTTTTCTAGGATTTATGCTTAATACAATATTCGTTAAACAATAACGTATTTCATTTACATTGTATAATAGAGTATGATAACATATTTAAATTATAGATCTTCTTCTTTTGAAAATTTCGATATATAATACACAATTTTCTGAATTATACAGTAATAGATATTGATTTTATAAGATTTACTTATTTTCTAGATTTTCTAAAAAAACATATTCCAAAAGCCCATTTAGTCCCGGTTGGCATTGCATGCGAAATGTTGAGGCGGACGAGGGTCGACTACATAACCCATGGCTTCTCCCCTTCCCTTTCTTTCCAGGACTTAGCCAAATCGATCGTCGTCTTCTCCCTATTGCCAAAGTCTAGCCTGCAGGTGCCACTACACATCGTCGCTACGTGCTCCGACGATCAAGATCATGTCACCGCCTCTCCGTGCTCTACCTCTCCACCAAAGGAATTGAGCCATCGTGGCCAGTTCGACCTCGACAAGCTCGTCGTGCCCGACGCCGGCCAACATTGATGCTGCTCCGTCGTGCCTTCTCCGACCTCGCCAACACTACTGACGTGCTCACACTGAGCTCCATGTTCTCTAGAGCCCCTCCCCTTCTCCGCTTGCTTCCTGTATTGACCCCGCGTCTTGGCTCGCCGTGTGCCACCGCCAGCTGCCGTCACCGCCATCACTCCGGCGACCAATAACTAGTGGAGCCATCCCTCTTAAGTTAGCCTCACTCGCCTGGTTCGAACGTGCACATACCCGCTTCCCCGTGACCCTCCTAGCACCGCCCCCGTTGATGTCTGCTGTGCTCACCTGCAAGAAGACGTGGTACTGACATGCCGCCAGCATGGCGTCCACCTAGGCCTGACATGGCGCTGATCAAGCCTCACCAACGTGGCCTGCTGACCTTACTTCCGGCCCCACCAGTTAGTGATCGTGTGGCTTTACCCAGTCATGGTGTAAAAAGTAATAACTTCCAGTGCTAACATCATGATGACGCAGTAATCCTTTTAACATTTTTCAGAAAATGTGGAAAATGATTAAATACTAGAAAACCCATAATTTTTAATCTATAAGTCAGAAAAATATGTATAATATATCAAAATATTCATAAAAATGAGATCTAACTTTTAAAGCTATAGGCATGCATTGTTATACAACTTCAGTTAGGAGGTTTAGTAGAATAACAAAGTAACCCCTCTTAGGTGTTCTAGGGTTCTTCCTGAATTAGGGTTTGCAACCCTCGGACCCTGTTTAAAAAGGACAAGCATGCCTTAGGGTATTGTTTTAGTACCATTTAAATTGTCATACCATAATTTTTGCTTGAGCATTGCATCGATGCCATTTGTTGATTGTTTCCTCTTCTTTCCGATGTCGAAGCTACGGTAGGATGTGGTCTTCGTAAGATATGTGGTCATAAATATAAATAGAAATATGCAATCTTGATAATCCCTCCGACCCAAATTAGTTGACATTGTTTTGTCAAGATTCGGAGGTATCTATCACTAAAACAAGTCTAGATACATTCGAATCTAGAAAAATCTAAGTCAATTAATTTGGGTCGGAGGGAGTACCAAATTATTTTATTTTTCTTCTAGATTAGTTAAGCTATGGGCCGTGGCAGAGGCGATGAAGAAGCCGAACAGGAAATTTTCAATATTATGGATGACGACTCACGATTTCTGAATGACTACGATGAGGGCATGGAGCTAGAACTAAGAGACGAATGGCAAACAAGCAAAGATGGCGAAGAAAATCTTGGACCCTTAACAAAGTCCAACGAGGTATATTAAGCCTCTGGTGATCACTAGATGTATTAATTGATTTATATAACGAATCTTTACTCTTTTAGCCCTCTAGATCGAGTCAATCTGCTAGAAGGCAATGAGGCCCGACTAAAAAGTTGGCCGATCATTAACGGTTCACGATCGACGAAGTCGCTAAAGATGGCGAACTGATTTCTCCCAAAGCGAACATACATTTATTTATGAAGCAATGCAGCGTTATTGTTAAGGACAACATTCTGATCACCACTAGAGAATGGAATAAGCCAAAGGTAGATGGAGTTAATTATGTCAACCAAAGGTCCAAAGATTTGCTTTGGGGTAAGCTCTTGTCACATTTTAACTTACCGCCAGGTCCCATAGAAGATGGCCGGATCTCACAGAAAGTCAAGGACTGGGCTCTTAAGAAGATGGAGGTAGGCTGGTTTTAGAAGATAGAAACAAAGAACAAGAAATTGGAGTGCATAATAATGCGGCAGCAGGGGCAACTAGATAAAATTATCCAGCAAAGGGCATCCCAGTGGTAGAAAGATCCTCATTCGATAGTAGTGGCCCATCTCAGCGGAAAAGCAGCATTGCTTCCACGAGGTTCCGGGCTGATGATGCACCGATGGATGATGCACCGATGACTCGCTACCCTGTGGATGATATCACGGAGAGGGAAATTGTGAGCTACATCATTCACTACAGAACATATCCATGAAGGTGGTGGTTGGCTTTGCTTTACCTTCTGAACCTGGAGCATGGGTCCATGGAGGTCAGATTCCAGCTGGCTATGCTCGTGTCGGGTGGATGAAGTTCTAAAGGGATATAACTCACTGGAGCTTGACATCCCTGCAGGTGAATGGGGGATGACACTAGGAGAAGTCACGCATGTTATCATTCTATATAAAAAAGGAAAACAGCGTGTTTCCAGACTCGGCACCAAGGCCACCGACTCCTCCGAGTAGAAATTCCCATCTAAGTCCACCCCTCCTCGAGAGTGATCCCAGCGCAAGTCCATCTCGATCTCCGGTGTGTTAACCAACTCCGCTCACTAAGACCAAGGGGAAAGCGAAAGACCACCGCTCCATCGACTAGTACTACTCGGAAGAAAGGTACAACGAAGAAAGCCAAGGACAAGGCTCCTCCCAAGTTAGCTTATGAAATGGCTGATGAGGAAACCAAAATGGTCGTGGTTGCCGAAGTAAAAAGCCATTTTGCACCGGTACAACCCCAGCCAAAGGAGAAACTACCTACGAAAACCGTTCAGCACTTTGTGGACATGCTTGAGCAACCATCATCACATCTAGCTAATTTGCCATCAGACTATGACTGCTGTATTCATAATTTATATAAATAATAAATGTAGCATACGAGAAATACTGCAAGCGGCAAAAAAGTTTCACAGCTCGGAGAACAGGAAATACAATCGATCCCCTCACTCAAAGTGTTTGCCGATCAAGACCTATACAACGACATTTCTAGCAACCTTGATCTCAGTGTTGCTTAATTTATAGGCGGCACAGATATCCCCAAGGTTGATTTAGCATGGAATTTTTTCCCCGGGCAGCCTCTAGTCAGACTTGAGCAGGTCCGACATCTACGAACACAAATGCGAAGATTGCATGAGTAGTACATGAAAGTCATAAAGGAAGGACGAACCATGCTCAACGCGGGAGTTAAAAAAGAGCATTTCTTTTTTGAATACGAGATATGTATTGACCTTGAAGAATTATTTAAGTTTTACAATTAAGACTCCCTCGACAAATATATCATCAGTTACTATTGTCTATAAGTGATTTATTTCTGTAATTTAAGTCTCTAACTCCTCGTTCATTGCCTATAATTATCCTCACTATATTCTTTTGTATGCTATTATGCAGAATGAAGATCCTCGAATGCAATAGAGGGATAATCTATGACATTGGGTTCATTAACCCATATATCGTTAATTTTGTTACGATACGAGACCACGTTAATGAATCAAAGGCTAACTTGCTAATGTTTTTAAAGAACAAAATTCTAGAACGAAAATACTATTTTCTTACAACTTTAAGTGAGTGTTACTATCTTGTACATATTTTATTTTGCTTACTCTATGTTAAGTGTAATTGATGAGTTGTGAATGACGTGTATATAAACGTCCCTAATTTCCACTAAATTCTGCTAATTATTCAAGTTGACGATGGAAAAGTTGATATCATGGACTCATTAGGTAGGTAAATCCCCTGAGGAATATGCCAGTATGATTACAATGCACCGGAGGTAATTTTAATCATTACCGTACTATATCGTCCTCTTTCGTTCATTTCCTGATATCAAGTAATTAATAACTTCTTTATTTATTTTCTTTGTCGGGCATGTGTTGGAAACGGTTCATCAAGGATGTTCACAGTGATTGGAAAAGCAGCTGAGTTTTCGACGGATCCCGGTAATTAGTACTAGTTAGGTTCGTACATCTTTTTAATTCTAGTTTCAATACCATCGTCATGCTTGATTATTATTTGATTGAATTCTATTCTTGTAAAGTACTTGAAACAGAAATAGAGAAATAATTTATGTGGATACTACGTTTGCGAGTTTATTTATATGACGACTAGTGAGCGACGCAGAGATGTAAACTAAATTCAAGTACGTAAACACTATTCATAATTTTATTTTATTACCATCAATTGCGTTCAGTTCCTTCATAATTGTTTTACGATGATTTAATATATATACACACAACTCATATATTCATATTGATCTTCTTCTTTAAAGACCGAAGAGATGCGGGAGAAGCTCCTAGCAAAGAACCGCCTACGAGAAATTCAGATGGAATTGACGGGATTTTTGCTTACGAAGGTCATATCTGAAACCAGAGAATACCATTGCCGCTAATGCCTCCATTTAATTTAATGATCTCCATGTAATTAAATAGATACATATACCAAATTGTATATATATGCTCATAAGAGAAATTATATTATATATGCATCAATCTGTAAGTATGTAGTAGTGTAGAATATGTATAAAAAACTTGTTTGAAATAAAAAGAATTGAACGAAAAACACAAAATGAAAAGTAATTGAATGCAAAACACAAATTGCAAAGAAAAACACAAAACAAAAACCCTAACCCTAAACCCTAAAACACAAAATCTTTAGTCCCGGTTAGTGTTATCAACTAGGAATAAAGGTCCCCCAGCCCCAGCGTTTGGCCATAGTCACGTGGAATCCTTGAGCCCCGGTTGGTGTGTTACCAACCGGGACTAAAAGTCCTTCAGCCAGCGCTCGATCGCAGTCACGCGGAGGGCTTTTACTCCTGATTTGTAGCCAACCAGAACTAAAGAACGGGGCTTTTAGTCCCAGTTTCGTAGTCCTGATTGGATAACGGGTTGGATAACCGGGACTAGAGCATGTTCTCAACCGGTACTACAGGCCCTTTTTCTACTAGCGTGGATACTCCGGAACCTGGATGAACAGTAAAATTAAAAAAATATGAAATAATATCAGAAAAATACGAAATAAACTTTTGCATGTAGAAGATGGATGCAGGTATGTGCGTAGCAAGTTTCAAACTTAAACTCGAAAGTATGTAACTTGGGCAAAAAAGACAAAGTTGCTGATGTATAATACAAGGTACAAGATTTTACTACCATGCAAGTTCCGATTTTGTCTTTTCTGTGTACGCCACATACATACGTATTTTTTCTTGAAAATTGGTACGCATAAGTATCAATGCTATACCCGCAAAAAAAAGTATCAATGCTATATTCATATGCATGTTCGAATGCAAATTTTTGGGCTGGTCGGAGAACCGGGTTCCGGAGTAGGTAGGATCCCCACGTAATTCCGGTATGGAAAACGCTTCTAAACAGTCCATCCGCGTGAGAGACAGCAATGGATGGGCCCACCACCAAGCCTTATCCCGTGCAGATTTTTTCTCCTTCATGATTCGGTTTCTTCCTCCTCCGTTTTCTCTCGTGCGGCCAGGCAGGACCCCGCGCCGGCGCCTCGGCGTCGCCCCGCCTTCCCCGTTTCCTGCTTGCGCCACGCACCGCCCTGCCGGCCGTAGGCCCCAGCGTCACCGCTGTCCTCGCTGCAGGCAGATCCCATCCCCATGCATCTCCTTCTGCACCGGCGCGCCCGCCCTTGTGCTGCCGCTTCGCCGGCGAGCTCGTCCCCGTGCTTATCCTCTGCTGGGGGCGCCAGTCCCCGTGCTTCTCCTCCTCTGCCCGTTGTTGCTCCGTTCGGCAGGCGAGTTTGCTGCCGACGGCGCCCGCCCCGAAGTAGCTACTGACGGCACCGAGGCGTTTGCTCCGTACGGCGGGCAGCGTTGCTCCCGACGGTGTTGGGCATTGCTCACAGCGGCAGTCGGTGCTGCTACCTTCGGCGAACGGTATTGCTCCTGACGGTGCTCGGAGTTGCTCCCTACGACAGGCGACAATGCCCGGAGTTGCTCCCAGCGGTGGGCGGTGGTGCAAGGTCGGCCACCGATGACCGCTTGCTGCAAGGTCAGCCACCGATGACCGCTTGCTGCAAATGCCGGCCGCTACAATAGCAAAAAAAAAATTCTACCTTGCACGAACAGTGTCGCTACAATAGCACAACATTTTTCGCTACAATATTTTCGGCGAGGTCAGTTTTGCTATAATAGCCTAAAACGTTTGCTACTGATGACGGACAGCATTGCTACAATGAGTGTACAACTTTACTATGACGGCGGAGATTCTGGGATTGGGTTTTTTTTCTTCGTGGGCGAACCCTTTTTGCTTCAATCACCGTTAGTTCTGATACATTCGTCTTTTATGGAAGCAAAAGTGGGTTTATGTGGGAAACTTTTTTTTGCTGCAAACAATGCAAACGAAACTTTTTTTGCTTCATTTGTGCTTTATGGAAGCAAAAGCGAGATTTATGTGGGAACCGGGTTTTGCTCCAAATGAAGCAAACGGAACTTTTTTTTGCTTCTTTGTGCTTTATGAAAGCAAAAGCGAGATTGAAGAAGGCTAACTGAACACGTGTCACGCTCTGGACCCAGAGGATCGGGGGGTTTGATCCCTCAGGGGACGCCCAGCGCTTCCCTTCCGGTATAGTTGCGGTTATTCTATTCTTGAATGCTCTTGTACTTTTCTTATTGGGTTCGTAAAGTACTCTCTGTTAGAGTATTGTAAGCACACGGTTGTTATGATAGTTTAGAATAGTTAGGATTTTAGGCTAACTTGTCTTGCACTCCAAGATAATTCTTATACGCCTATATATACTCGTCCATGAGACTCAAGAATACATCTAACATATTCGGCCAATCCCTCTTGCTCTATCCTTCTACATGGTATCAGTCCTAAATTCGATCGTACCCTAGAGCCGCCGCCGCCCCCAACCTTGTGATGCCCCCACCTATGGCGCCCCGCTAGCTGAGCAACATGTTTCCGCCGTGCCGCCCTCGGGGAGGTCGATCTACATGACTCCACTGGGGGATGCGCAACCCGTATGCAGGGCTCGCGCCGCCGATCCGTGATCGGCTGGTCTGTAAGTCTTTTTTCTAATCTTTCAATGGATTTTATTTTTTGGTTTACTGATCTTAGATCGGATTGAGCCGCCTACCGCCGTCGTCATTGCCGCGCCTCTACTCCGACCATTGGCATCGACGATCTACACCGCGTCCGTGCGCCTGCCTCCTCCGCTGCCGCGCCTTTCTCGACAGGCTATTGAGGCCTCACGGCAGGCTTCCGCGCACCGCAGGCGGTTGCTACGCCTTCCTTGGAAGGCTGCCGTGGCCGCGCTCCTCGGATTGTCTTCGTCATCATCGTCTGGGACTTCACCGGCAACGCCGCCATCGACTCCAATCTAAGCGTTGTTCACGCCATGACGCATGCGGCGCACTGTAGGTCTGATCAACCGATCCCGCGTCTGTCTACGCCAAGCACGTCCCCGAGCACGCGCCTACCACCGATCGAGCTACGGGCTGCCGCTGCGTCGCTCCTTTGGACCACAGCGCCGCCGCCTTTGGTCCACGATACCGGCTTTCAATGCGTCTTCCTCGGCGTGTACGTCGCTGGTGGTCTCCCAGCTGCTGCACCGACTTGCGCCCTGCAGCTATGCCGTCCTCTCGAGTCGTAGCATCACTGCACACCGTCTACTTCACCGTCCCCACGCATCGACGTCCTCGGCTTCCACCGCGCCACCTCCTACGGCGCGGATCGCCGTCGTCTGCACACGGTCTTTGTCACGCCACCGGATTCTTTCTCCCCTACTTCGATCCAAATTAATGTTCTCACGTTTTTCTAGATTCGGATGTATCTAGTCATATTTTAATGCTAGATACAACTGAATGTAGCTAAATCTGAGAACCTTAATTTGGAATGGAGGGAGTAGTAAAATTTTTGTATTGTCTTGCCGGTTATTCTATTGGCAGTTCCGCTTCTGGAAGGACAAGTGAGTGGATTATGTTTATGTTTTTTGTTTGATAATGAGGTCATGGCTTACTCTTATATGCTCACATTTCGTTTATTTTTTGGTTTGCAGCTGATTGTTTTCGAACTGGAGCTTTCGAGGGGCCGGTCATATGCAAACTTGTATACTCTTTTGTTTGCCTTTTGGGAAGGCACATAGCGGCTACGTGAGGTGAAACAAAGACGATGGCCGATGTCTTCCGTCGGGCGTTGCGATTGGCACGGACAAGACAATGACGGTGGCTTTCATCAGGTGTTGCCACTGGGAGACATAGGAACAGTCAGGCAGGGATTGGCGGAATTGGCTTTTCCACCGGGCGTTGCGATTGGGGCGCGCGCAACCTCGCTTGGCACGCTCAGTTCACGTTGCAATTGCGACAGGTCGCGTCGAGATTAGGGTGCACAAGTCAATGAAGTGGTCAAGTCATCGGGGGGTACATTTTAAAATCTACGTTTTTGTTTTACCCTCTCTACTTCCTCGAAAACCGTACAATAACGAGAGCACTGATGGGACAAACTGTGCAATCAAGCCCTTCGAAAAAGAAAAGAAAAGAAAAGAGAAAATAAAACCAACACCGGCAGATCGACGAAAATCAAGGATGACCCGCAAGCGCTTCGTCCTCCGCAGTTGTCCCACCATGCTTCTAGTACTCCGGACCGCCGCGCATACCAATCATCACCTTCAAGAAGGAAAGTGACGACACAGACGTTACTATCCGGACAAGTCCTAGGATTTCCTCTGGCACGCTAAGGTAAGTGGGAAAGGGTACCCGACGCCCTTTAGGAAGGGATGGCGGCACCCACAGGCGTCACCGCGCCGGTGCGAGACGAGCAACGAGATTTCTCCCGACCCCCCAAAAACCACTACTACCCCGGGCGCTTCCTTGCCGTCCACCAACATGCGCCACCACGATCTTGACACCACCCTTGTCGTCTCACTGTGGTCACTGTCACGGGGCCTAGAGGACGAAATCGGAGAGCGCAACAAAGTTGGAGGTGACAAGACCATTGCCAAGTGGGAGGGAACTACCTCCATCGATGTCGCGGTAGCCGACTAGACACGGCAGCAGGGATAAATCAGGCCCCAAGGGCCTCGTCCAGACCCATATCAGGCCGGTAAAGTCCCTGCTACCATGCTGCAGCAGACCGGATAGGCGCCGCCATGACCAAGGACCGCCGGCTCACCAACTCCACCTCTGGTAGGCATCAACACCGTGAGAGATCCACCGGCACGCCCATCCTAGATGGGGCCCAAAGGGGCCTATATCTGGGCCAAAGTAGGCCCTACCGCCACCTACCCGCGAGCTCTCTACCCTGTTGCCGACTGGCAGCACCGCTGTGACCTGCAGCCACCCAGATGCTGACGAGCTCCCTGCAGCCGTGCTGGACCGCGCGCTGCCGAGCTGCACCTCCCGAGGCCGGAAAGCCCCACCCATCCATAGCCGAGAGGGGAGAACCTGGAGGTTCGCCGCCATTGGTGTCGCCTGACCTAAGGCCGACGCCACCCGACCTGAGGACGGTGCCGTTCTCTGGCGACCGCAGGGGAGAAAAGGGAGGGAGGTGCTGGAGAGGGAAGGGAGGGAGGGGCACGGCCCGACCGCCGTGGGGGCAGCTCGCGTCGCTAGAGGTTGGGGTCGCGAGGAGAAATGGTTCAGCGTTCCGTCATCGTATCTATCCTTTGATTTCGTTCAATCTTACCATCTCTATTTTTCGTTTGCTTCTTGCGTACTACCTCTGTTCGGGATTATTAGTCCTAAGGGCCAAGTTGCTAATATAGCAAGACACTCCATAACTCTCGTATTATTCTTTGCATGCACCAATAGTCTTACATGCGTGAGAGAAATGAGAGAAAAAAGAGAACATGCATTGGACGAGAGAAACTAATAAATGAGATAACCCATATAATCTTAAACAATATAAAAAAACTCTCCGAACCTATAATCCCAAACAGAGGTAGTATATCATTACTTTTTTGTTCATATTTCCGCTTTCTTTTAATATATGTACTGTCTATTATGTAAAATTTCTTTGACCCTCATAAATAATATTTCTACCGCGTGAACTTTTGTTATCTCGCGTAAATATTTTTTTAAATCTCTCAAACCATTTATTGAACCATATATAATTTCTTTTAATATTCGTGAACATTTTGTCAAACTCTATAAATGTTTTGTATCGACGTCCTACTATATGTTTGTTCAATATTTGTATTGATATTAAAAACAAAAATAAAAACTTAAATCAAAGAAACGAGATATAAACATAGTAAGAAAGAAAAACGTAAAGGCACGAAGCCGCCGCCAGGAGAGAACAAGCTATAACCCATCTAGGGTTTCGTCCCCTCGCCGGCGATGTCGCCGGTCCGTTCCGCCTCTGGTGGCCCTAGAGCCTTGGAGGTGTGGAGACTATGGCCTCTCGCCGGCGGGAGGTTTTTTGTTGTTTGTTTAGCCTACTTTTTGTGTCTTCTTCGGGATAACGGCTACCTCCTGAAGTAAGAATAAGGTTCCCGCTCTATCCCCGCTCCGGTGGTGCATCAATCGCCGACAGAGAGCGCGTGGAATCGTTTGTCCGGTGGATCTCCTGGGGCCTGGTCCGTCTTCGTGTTCGTTGGTGTGTTTCAAGGCCAGTCTCTTCCGATCTACGGTTGTCATCTTTGGCGATGGTTGTTGCTCTGGTGTGTTGGTTCTTTGTGCCTTAGCACGACGACTTCCTGTCTGTCTACTATAACAAGCTCTACTATGACAAGCTTTGCCCAGCTCCAGTGATGGAGGGGCGAGGACGACGGCGCGTCTTCGGCTCGCGCTAGTGGTTGTAGTCGTCGCTAGGTGGTCCAGTGACCTATTTGTAATTTTATTACTTTTGTGTCTCTTTATACTACTGTCATGGATGATTTTTTATAAATCGGTTGAATTTTGAAAAACAAAGAAAGAAAAACGAAACAAGGAAAATAAATAAAAAACAAGAGAAAAGAAAGAAGGTAAAGACAAAGAAGATGAAACGGCGTTATTTGGCAGCCCAAACGCGTGTGCTACGTGCGCGTTGCCGGCTATTCGGCGCTAGGGTCAAATAGGAGAGCTCGCAGCAGAAGCAGAATGGGGGCCTGCACTGGTCCCCGAGTGAGAGCGACGGCTACGATCTGGACAGATCAGGGTATGCAATGCAGCCCTGTGTAATCTCTGAAGCTCCACGAAACTGCTTGGATAAAGAAAGCTGGATCTAGTGCCCCTACTTAGCGACATCTCCTTACCAATAGATACAGATAAAATCCCCAAATATATGGATAAGTTTTTTTTCCCTCACTAGTACTTGTAGCCAACTAAAAGTCGAAAACAATCCAATATCCAATCTTGATACGTCTTCATCGATACTTCTCATTTGCCCAATCTTGCCGAACTTACCAAAGCGTCTCCCGTCACCCGTCGCATGCACTATATAACATCTTTTTTTTGGACAACTATAAGAGCATCTTCACTCGTTCAGCGTTTTCAGGCTAAAATCCGATGTTATTTAGAGCCGGATGGATGTGACTTTTAGTCTGGAAACGGCCATTTTTTCACTCGCGTTCCTAACCAAACCAAGAATGCGACGACATGTTTGAACTTTTTTGTTCCCGCCGGCGACATCTCGCCCAAAGTTCTTCGACAGAAGTCGTCCAAAATAGTTCAACGGAAATTCGCCCAAAAGAAGTTCGGCGATCAAATTATTACAAAACATGATGAAGCGATCATTCGTCGATGAGGATGGGCTCTTCTGCCTGGTCTGATGCGATGGGGATGGGCTCCTCCGCCGGGTCTACTGCAGCAGGGCACGTCGACTGATTCGAGGAGGTGGAGGCAGAGCTCGGCGACTGTGTGGTGGCCGAGACCATCTGCGTAGAGCTCGGCGTGTCGGCGGGGACGTCCTCATCCAGGATGGCATTGTGGCGCGGCATGTACTAGGCCTTGACTCGGGGGCTCATCGCCGAGGTGTCTTCGCCGCCCATGAGGAATTGGAGGTCTGTGTTCCTCTTCTTGGCGGCGAAGTTCGCCTTAAGGAGGTGTAGATGCGTGTCTTGGTTCTGTAACAGCTGCGTCCACCTCTATCTCGGCCTTCTCCTCCCTCTTCTCGGCATGGGCCTTGGAGTCCGCGATGCACTTCTCGATAGACGCGTGGAGACGTTCGTTGGGAGGTCCTGTAGCTTTAAGCATCTTGGCCTTCTTCTGGCCGAGCTCTAGCCTTCCTTCGTCGGCGGCTGGGGGTGGTGCCTTGGGGTTGTACACACCGTCCTTGTTCTTGGACAGTGTCACACGAGTGTCTACCCATTTCTGGCAGTTCTCGATCTTGTAGAACACGTGGTGGAACTTGAACTCCGTTTTGGTATCGTTGCGGTACATGATGAGGGCACGGACCACCTGCGAAAGACAAGGCAAAGTCAGGACAGGGATGAACTCGGCATAGGCTCGGCTTGAGTTCGGCGAACTTCCTTGTTGTCCATGCTTGCTCCGCTAACTGGATGCCGCTCGATTTCTTCGAGAATGCCGTGCCACTTGTTACACGCTTGTCGCAGGATTCCCGAGTGATTGGTCATGGCCTTTTCGCCATGATCCATTGTACTTTGTTGTACACAGGGTCCAATAGGTTGTGCTCATCAAACACCATATTTACGCGCCAAATATATGGCTTTGATAGCAAAACTTACCAAAGATAGTTTCATCTAGCTTGGTCCTTTCCTCCCTTAAACTCTGGAGTTCTTCCCGAAGTGCTTCAGTGGTATCAGCCTGCCTATCCATTTCTGCTTTCAAATCAGAGATTTCTTTGTCCTTGCGGGCAATGAGTCGGCCATGCTCCTCAGTGGCCATGTTGCTGGATTCACGAATATTACTGACACTATGTTTGTGGTCAGCCTTCAATTTTTGGAGCTCATCTCCTAATCTGGCATTCTTCGTCTGCAAGACATTGAAGTTCTCAGCCTCCTCCACATGTTTGTAGGACTGGGTCAGTAAATCTAGAATGACATGGCAAAAGTCGACTAAATATTCGGCACAACAATCAAATCTTTGGATAGAAAGCTAGAAACACTTACCTTCCGCCTCGTCCTTCTCCAATTTAAGTTGAGCATTTTTAAGCTGGAGAGTTTTGATCTCTCTCCACTTATTGCATATGTTCTTCAACAATTCCTTATTGTAAACATTAACTTTCTATAAGATAGATGAAGGAAATATGCCCTAAGAGGCAATAATAAAGTTGTTATTATGTATTCCTTGTATATGATAGATGTTTATTTTGCATGCTATAATTGTATTGATAGGAAACATCAATACATGTGTGTTTAATAAACAAAAAGGGTTCCTAGTCATGCCTCTCTTATAGACTAGCTTGTTGATTAACAAGATGATCAAGTTTCCTGATCATGGACATTGGATGTTGTTAATAACAAGGTCACAACATTTATGAAATGCTGTGATGAACATTCATCCGAAGTATAGCATTACGATCAAGTCATTGTGTTTATATTGCTATAACATCATACGAAGTAATCTTTATCCTTAGACCATGAGATCATGTTAATTGCTAACACCGGAAGAGTATCTTGATAACATCAAACGTCACACTGTAATAGGGTGACTATAAAGATGGGTTTAGTGCTACGAAGGTGTTATGTTGAGGCTCATGGATCAAGAGTAGAATTTGTCAATCCAGATGATGGATAGATATACTTTGGGCCTTCTCGGTGATATCACATTAGGATATCTTGCAAGCAAGTGATCTGATCACTAGAATGTTATATCACGGGAACAAGAAAAGAGTACATGTCGGTAACGAGATCAAACTAGGTATGGAGATACCGATGATCGAATCTCGGACATGTAATATATCGAGAGACAAAGGGATTTAGTTACAAGCGTTTTAGGTTCTCACGATCACAGGAGTCATCGTTGAATGTGTAGGAGTCAGTACGGATCTCCAGGTCCCGCTGCTGATTATTGATCGGAGAAGGGTCTCGATCATGTCTGTATTATTCGCGAACCGTAGGGTGGCACACTTAAGAGTTACCGGACACCATTTTGGAGCACATATGTTTCAGACGAAAGAATTGCAAAGCGCAGAAATTGTTTCAATAGAAACCGGAAATTGTTTCGGGTGAAATTGCAGAAAGTGGTTCTGCATGTGATATTGAAATATTGCAAGGGGCTATATGTGAATGTTTGTTAATTAAAGTAATTAAAAAAATTCTGAATAAATTTAATAAAAGAGTTTTATTAAATGAGAGAGCATTAAATTTGGAGAAACTTAATGCATTTAAAGTGGAGACTTTAAAAGGGAATGTGAAGAGGCATTTTAATATGGAGGGGTTACCACCACATGAATGGGGGAGGTGAGGGGTCACCCCCCCATGCGCCGGCCATGGAGAGAGGGGGCACCCCCCTCCTCCTATAAAAGGCCACCCATTCCCTCCTTCATCCTCACACCTCCTTGTGAAGGATCTCTCTCCCCCTCTAGAATTATTCCCCCATGGTCTCGGATTAGCGAGATACATGTTCCCGGTGGCATTTCTTCTAGAAGGAGTTGCTGCTTCCGTTGGATCGCTGGAGCGAGGAGGTGGAGGTTTTCCGGTGGCTTGAACGTGTGTGCGAGTGCGGATGCGCTGCTGAGTTGCGGCGCTCGGACTTCCTCACGATCTTGAGATCGGCAAGTGTACGACAACATCAACCACGAGTTCCTACTCGTTAACAAAGCTTGTTGTCTTCGAGGGTAAGTTCTCCATGGATGTATGTCCACCCGTTGCTCTGTATCTAGTAGATAGATCTTGGCGTGTAGTTCTCATCGTAGGAATTTTTTTGTTTTCTATGCTGCGGATCCAATAGTGGTATCAGAGCCTGATCTATGCGTAGGTGCTTTGCACGGGTAGTACACATATGTTTATATGTAGGTGATGATGATCATGTTATTTCATATTCTATGTACTTTGGATATTGGTGGCATAGTAGGATGAAGCGGCACGGACCAACCTTACATGTCATCATACATGAGACCGGTTCCACGACTGATATGCAACTTGTTTTGCATAAGTGGCTGGCAGGTGTCTGTCTCTCCTACTATAGTCAATATCTGATTTACAACGAGTTGCTAATAACTTGGTTATCCTCGTTGTGGTTCATGTTCGTAGGTTAGACGGGTTCTATCTCCGAATTCCCTAAGCCACGTAAAACTTGCAATTGATAAATTAGAGGCGTCTAGTTTAGATCATTGCTAGGCTAGTGTTTTGATATGGTATTATTGTAAGTAGATGTATAATAGATACTCTTACAACTCACTTAACATGTAAGTTCCATAGACCTTGGCCTTACACACAAAGGAATGATAGAGATCATACCACGATGCAAATGATAGAGATCAAATGCATGGACCATATCACCTCACTTCACACATTAGATGTTAGCATCTTATATTGCTAGTTTGGCACGTTTGGTAGCATTATAAGATGATCCCTCATTTAGATATCAAGATAAAATGTGTTCTTCCTTAAGTATGCACCGTTTTGTGGATCGTGTTTTGAGGCATCACGTGATGATCGAGTGTTCTCAACTCTACGCTTTCATACAACGGGTGTAAGACAGTTTTATACACGCAAATACTAAGGTTCTTACTTGACGAGCCTAGCATGTACAGACATGGCCTCGGAACACGGACCGAAAGGTTAAGCATGAGTCATATAGTTGATATGATGCCCATATAGATGCTCGCCTTTGAAGCTACACCGACTCACGTGATGATTGGACTTGGTGTAGTGGATTTGGTTCATGTAATCACCAAAAGGACACGAGGGATGTCGTTTTTGAGTGGGAGTTCATTAGTAATTTGGATTGGTTGAACTCAATCTATCATAAACTTAGTCTAAATATACTTTACAAATTCTATTGTAGATGGCACCACCTGCTTTTAATTTCAATGTGTTCATGGAGAAAGAGAAACTTGCTGCGAATGGTAGCAACTTCACAAATTGGGCTATGAATTTGAGGATTCTCCTCACTGCTGCACAAAAGCAATATGTGCTAGATGCGCCGCTAGGCCCCCCACCAGCTCCGGATGCCCCTGACGAGGAAAAGAACGTCTATATAACTCGTCAGGAGGACCACAACTTAGTTCATTGCGACATACTGTATGGGCTAGAGCCAAAACTTCGAAAGCGTTTCGAAAATGGCAATGCCTTTGATACCATGGGAGAATTGAAAATGATTTTCGATACCCATGCTGCCGTAGAGAGTTATAATGCTACAGAAAAGTTCTTTAGCTGCATGATGGAGGAAAACAGCTCCGTTAGTGAGCACGTACTCAAAATGTCTGGGTACGCCGATAAGCTTGTGTCCTTGGGAATAACGATTCCCATTGACTTAGGCATACATCGTGTTCTCCAATCTCTGCCACCTAGCTACAAGAGCTTCGTGATGAACTATAATATGCAGGGCATGAAGAAGTCTCTTCCCGAGCTTCTGTCAATGCTTAAGACTGCAGAAGTGGAGATTAGGAAAGAACATCAAGTGTTGATGATCAATAGGACCACCGGTTTCAAGAAGGACAAGAAAGGCAAGCACAAGGGAAAGAAGGGTGGCAAGTCTGTTGCTGCGCCTGAAAAGAAACCCTGAGCTAGCCCTAAGTCTGACACCGAGTGCTACTATTGCAAGGGGACTGGCCATTGGAAGCGCAACTGCCCCAAGTATTTGGCGGACAAGAAGTCCGGCAAGGCAAACAAAGGTATATGTGATATACATGTTATTGATGTGTACTTAACTAGTACTCGCAGTAGCATCTGGGTATTTGATACGGGATCGGTTGCTAATATATGTAACTCGGTTCAGGGGCCGCGGAGCAAGCGACAACTAGCAAGGGATGAGGTCACGATACGGGTCGGCAATGGATGAAGAGTTGATGTGATCGCCGTCGGAACGCTGCCTCTCCATATGCCATTGGGATTAGTTATAAACCTAAATAATTGTTATTTGGTGCCTGCACTGAGCATGAACATTGTATCTGGATCGTGTTTGATGCAAAGTGGTTATTCATTTAAGTCTGAAAACAATGGTTGTTCGATCTATATGAATAATATCTTTTATGGTCATGCACCTGTGTTGAATGGTTTATTTCTGTTGGATCTCGATAGTAGTATTACGCATATTCATAATGTTGATGCTAAAAGAATTAAACTTGATAATGATATATCTACATATATGTGGCACTGCCGTCTAGGTCATATTGGCGTTAAACGCATGAAGAAACTCCATTCTGATGGAATTTTGGAATCACTTGATTTTGAATCATTTGATACATGTGAGCCATGCCTTATGGGCAAGATGACTAGAACGCCGTTTTCCGGTTCAATGGAACGGGCGACAGATCTATTGGAAATCATACATACTGATGTGTGTGGACCAATGAGTGTGTCGGCGCGAGGTGGATATCGTTATTTTGTTACTTTCACGAATGATTTGAGTAGATATGGGTATATCTATTTGATGAAACACAAGTCTGAAACTTTTGAAAAGTTCAAAGAATTTCAGAATGAAGTGGAAAATCATCGTAATAGAAAGATCAAATTTCTACGGTCCGACCGTGGAGGAGAGTATCTTAGTTACGAGTTTAGCACACATATGAAAGACTGTGGAATAGTTTCACAACTCACGCCTGCTGGAACACCACAAAGTAATGGTGTGTCAGAACGTCGTAATCATACTTTATTGGATATGGTTCGATCTATGATGTCTCTGACTGACTTGCCACTGTCATTTTGGGGTTATGCACTGGAAACCGCTGCATTCACTTTAAATAGGGCACCATCTAAATCCGTTGAAAATACACCGTATGAATTATGGTTTGGAAATAAACCTAAGCTGTCATTTCTTAAAGTTTGGGGATGCGATGTTTATGTGAAGAAACTTCAACCGGATAAACTCGAACCCAAAGCGGAAAATGCGTCTTCATAGGATACCCTAAGGAAACTATTGGGTATACCTTCTATCATAGATCCGAGGGCAAGGTCTTTGTTGCCAAGAATGGATCCTTTCTTGAGAAGGAGTTTCTCGCGAAAGGTGTGAGTAGTCGGAAGCTAGAACTCGAAGAGGTTATTGAACCTTCTCTTCATGAAATGGCGAGTAGCGCAGCTCCAGAAGTTGTTTCGGAGTTGACTTCACCTAATGAAGGGAGAGCTAATGATATTGATCATGAAACTCCGAAAGAGGACACTACCGAACCTCGCAGGTCAAGCAGGACACGTGCAGCTCCTGAACTGTACGGCAATCCTGTTATGAATTTCATGATTGATGAAATAGATGACCCTGCGACGTATGAAGAAGCGATGATGAGCCCTGATTCCAACAAATGGCTAGAAGCCATGAAATCTGAGATGAAATCCATGTACGAAAACCAGGTTTGGACCTTGGTGGACTTACCTCACGACCGAAAGGCCGTTGAGAATAAATGGATTTTCAAAATAAAAACTGATGCTGATGCTAATGTGACCATCTATAAGGCTCGACTTGTCGCAAAGGGGTTTTGACAAATTCAAGGAGTTGACTACGATGAGACATTCTCTCCCGTAGTGATGCTTAAGTCGGTTAGGATTATGTTAGCAATTGCTGCATATTTTGATTATGAAATATGGCAGATGGATGTCAAAACTGCGTTCCTCAATGGTAATATTGAAGAAGAGTTGTATATGATACAACCTAAGGGTTTTGTCGATCCTAAGGATGCTGATAAGGTGTGCAAACTTCAGCGATCCAACTATGGACTGAAGCAAGCATCCCGGAGTTGGAATCTCCGCTTTGATGAGGTGATCAAAGAGTTTGGATTTGTCCAAACTTATGGAGAGGCTTGTATTTACAAGAAAGTGAGTGGGAGCAATGTGGCATTTCTGATATTATATGTGGATGACATATTATTGATTGGAAATGATTTAGATCTTTTAAACAGTGTTAAAAGTTATCTAAACAGCAAATTTTCGATGAAGGACCTTGGTGAAGCTTCATATATATTAGGCATTAAAATCTATAGAGATAGATCAAGATGCCTAATTGGGCTATCGCAGAGTACATACCTTGATAAGATATTAAAGAAGTTTAATATGGACGAAAGTAAGAAGGGGTTCTTACCTATGTTGCAAGGCAAGACATTGAGTAAGACTCAAAGCCCGGCTACGGCGGAAGAAAGAGAGATAATGGATAAGATCCCCTATGCCTCAGCCATAGGCTCTATAATGTATGCCATGCTATGTACAAGACCGGATGTGGCACATGCTATTAGTTTGACTAGTAGGTACCAATCTGATCCAGGTTCGGAACACTGGATAGCGGTCAAGAATATCGTTAAGTACTTGAGAAGAACTAAGGATATGTTTCTTATATACGGAGGTGCAGAAGATCTAGTCGCTAAGTGTTATGTCGATGCTAGTTTTGACACTGATCCAGATGACTCTAAGTCTATATCCGGATACGTATTTCTCTTGAACGGAGCAGCAGTTAGTTGGAGGAGCTCGAAACAACCTGTGGTGGCTGGATCAACGACGGAGGCGGAATATGTTACTGCTTCAGAAGCAGCGCAGGAAGCGGTTTGGATGAAGGAGTTCATTATGGAACTGGGTGTGATTCCCAGTGCGTTGGACCCGATGGTGATCTATTGTGACAACAATGGAGCCATAGCCAACGCCAAGGAACCAAGGTCTCACAAGAATTCCAAGCATACTAAGCGCCGGTTTCACTCCATCCGCGAGCATGTCAAGGATGGAGATATAAAGATTTGTAAAGTGCACACGGACCTGAATGTAGCAGATCTGTTGACTAAAGTACTACCTAGGGCAAAACATGATCAACACCTGAACTCCATGGGTGTTAGATTTATCACTATATAAACTAGATTATTGTCTCTAGTGCAAGTGGGAGACTGAAGGAAATATGCCATGAGAGGCAATAATAAAGTTGTTATTATGTATTCCTTGTATATGATAGATGTTTATTTTGCATGCTATAATTGTATTGATAGGAAACATCAATACATGTGTGTTTAATAAACAAAAAGGGTTTCTATTCATGCCTCTCTTATAGACTAGCTTGTTGATTAACAAGATGATCAAGGTTTCCTGATCATGGACATTGGATGTTGTTAATAACAAGGTCACATCATTTATGAAATGATGTGATGAACATTAATCCGAAGTATAGCATTATGATCAAGTCATTGTGTTTATATTGCTATAACATCATATGAAGTAATCTTTATCCTTAGACCATGAGATCATGTTAATTGCTAACACCGGAAGAGTATCTTGATAACATCAAACGTCACACCGTAACAGGGTGACTATAAAGATGGGTTCAGTGCTACGAAGGTGTTATGTTGAGGCTCATGGATCAAGAGTGGAATTTGTCAATCCAGATGACGGATAGATATACTCTGGGCCCTCTTGGTGATATCACATTAGGATAGCTTGCAAGCAAGTGATGTGATCACTAGAATGTTATATCACGGGAACGAGAAAAGAGTGCATGTCGGTAACGAGATCAAACTAGGTATGGAGATACCGATGATCGAATCTCGGACATATAATATATCGAGAGACAAAGGGATTTAGTTACAAGCGTTAAAGGTTCTCACGATCACAGGAGTCATCGTTGAATGTGTAGGAGTCAGTACGGATCTCCAGGTCCCGCTGCTGATTATTGATCGGAGAAGGGTCTCGATCATGTCTGCATTATTCGCGAACCGTAGGGTGGCACACTTAAGAGTTACCGGACACCATTTTGGAGCACATATGTTTCAGACAAAAGAATTGCAAAGCACATGAATTGTTTCAATAGAAACCGGAATTTTTTTTGGGTGAAATTGTAGAAAGTGGTTCTGCATGTGATATTGAAATAGTGCAAGGGGCTATATGTGAATGTTTGTTAATTAAAGTAATTAACAAAATTCTGAATAAATTTAATAAAAGAGTTTTATTAAATGAGAGAGCATTAAATTTGGAGAAACTTAATGCATTTAAAGTGGAGACTTTAAAAGGGAATGTGAAGAGGCATTTTAATGTGGAGGGGTTACCACCACATGAATGGGGGAGGTGAGGGGTCACCCCCCCTGCGCCGGCCATGGAGAGAGGGGGCACCCCCCTCCTCCTATAAAAGGCCACTCATTCCCTCCTTCATCCTCACACCTCCTTGTGAAGGATCTCTCTCCCCCTCTAGAATTATTCCCCCATGGTCTCGGATTAGCGAGATACATGTTCCCGGTGACATTTCGTTTGGAAGGAGTTGCTGCTTCCGTTGGATCGCTGGAGCGAGGAGGTGGAGGTTGTCCGGTGGCTTGAACGTGTGTGCGAGTGCGGATGTGCTACTGAGTTGCAGCGCTCGGACTTCCTCACGATCTTGAGATCGGCAAGTGTACGACTACATCAACCACGAGTTCCTACTCGTTAACAAAGATCGTTGTCTTCGAGGGTAAGTTCTCCATGAATGTATGTCCACCCGTTGCTCTGTATCTAGTAGATAGATCTTGGCGTGTAGTTCTCATCATAGGAAAAAAAAATTCTATGTTGCGGATCCAACAATAGAATAGTAACCAAAGTCAGAAGTCTACTAAGATTCGGGTTGTTATTTAACTAAGTTAAATTTCCAGCACGAGTGAGGGATACACTACTCCGTTCTTTGGCATCCTATGAAAGCATAAACTCGGATTTCTATTTACATCCAACTTCATGCTTGGGGACTAGAGGATATGATATAAAGACAACAAAAGAGTCGGAAAAATGACTTACAATATGCTCACGATAAAGCTTGTTAAGGTTGGTGTTGACCTCAGTAGAAACCATCTTGGTCAAGGTTAAGGGTTGCTCTGGTGGAGGCAGAGCTTCACCAGCCCCTAGTCTCTCATCCCGAGCATGAATCTACCCCAGCAAATCTGCAAGCTTGACATCTTCGGCTTCTTGAGCCTCTTCCTTGGCAGAAATGTTCCGAGATTCTAATCAAGCAAATGCAAGCTTCCGAATGTCTTCTGCACTTTTCCTGGTAAGACAAAGATTGGCGGCACCAGGAATCTTTAGGGGATTGTCGGCAAAAGTTTCAACCGAGGGATCATTACCCTTAGCGGGTTCACCCTTATCTTTTCCCGAGTCACCAATGGTGACGTCAGTTTGTGAACTGGCATTCACTAGCTCTTCAGAATGAGCCTCAACATCCCTAGCACGTGGAGACAGAGTACCCTCTGATGATGTGTTGGGGTTAGGAGTCGGGGGAGCGATAGCAGGAGAAACCAAGTTCAACTTCTGCTAGCGTAGAGTCTTTCCGGATTTCCCTTTTCCTTTTCCTAGTGGTTTAGCTCTGATTCATAAGAAGATAAAAACGTTATGAATCTAAAAGATAATAATGATAACACAAGTAACGATAAAGTGGAACTTATTACTTTTTAACGACTGTCAGCGTCTCCGGGCTAGCCGAAACAACCAGAGTTTTACGCTTTTGAGTAACCGTGTCCGGCAATTCTTCAAGTTCCTCATCTTCGCAAAGATGAATCAAATCTTTAGGTGGATAACTCCCGAGAGGAGAAAGCTCCGACCCGTGGAGAGAAGCAAGCTGAAGGTCGGAAATATCTTAGCATTGCAAAATTATGTAAACAATGAATAGAATACAACAAGGTAAAAGTCGAATAACTTACCAGGGTTACATGATTTTCTGTCATATACATAGGCATGGAGACATATGGAACTTTCCGGTTAACCCGCCTTTGATCAACCACTGAATCCGCAACTTGTAGTCCTTAGAGGGGATCGGAGTGGAGCTAACCTTCAATCTGTCCTTCTTGTAAAGGATGACTAAATGCATCAGCCGGTCTCTAAGGAATTGAAGAGGTTGAATTCGATGTGATAGTCAGTACACTAGTAGAAAACAGACCTTCGGTCCAGGGGTATTAGCCCCGGTTTTGCTACAAACCAGGATTAATGCCCCGGCCCAACGGCTAGATTTGGCCCCAGGGGGCTGGCAGGCACTAGCCCCGGTTCGAACGGGAACTTTAGTCCCGGTTCGTGTAACAAACCGGGACTAAAGGGTTTCAGGCAGGCTGGGTCGGGCATCAGACCCTTTAGTCCCGGTTTGTTATACGATCCAGGGCTAAAGGTGGACCTTTAGCCCCGGTTCTAGACACGAACAGGGACTAAAGGTCTGGCTATATCTTCTTCCCCTGCCTGAGCCACCATTCAAGCTGGTGGCTCCTCTCTCTCTTTCTTTCTCAAGCTCGAGTTCATGCCTAATTTTTTCTCAAGATTTTTCTATATTTTCTGGTGCCCCATCTATCCAAAGGTTCTAAAAGGTGAGCAACTTCATCCTTTGAACTCTCATTACTATATTAGCTCATTTCCATGCTCTATCTTGTAGATGGATTTGTGGATTTAGTTTGGTAGTAATTTTTGCAATGATAACATGAGATCGATATTTAGATTCTATCTATCTTGTATTAATGTAAGGAACTCTAAGATAAATATCACAATATGTGGATTCTATCTATATATATCTTGTTTTGGCACATAGTCTCGAAATTTGATTTTAGAAGCACACACATGCGTGAGTTCATCATTCTAACTAGCTGGGCAAAATATCCTTCTTCGTCTACCTTCATTCAACAAACTGAAAAAAATGTAACAAAGATAGGGTTAATTCATAAAAGCTTGATAAGAAGACATCACAGTACATATTCGAGAAGCTCCTCTATGGCGAGCGCCTCGAAGATGTGTGAGGATAGGATCCTAAGACATCTTCGAGAGAAGCTCCACCATAGTGGTGTCCCTCTCGCACCATCTTGGAGTTGATAACTTCTCTAGCTATAGATTAATACGCCGGGTAACTAAAACAATTCACATATTAGGGAGTGCCTCTATGGCGAGCTCCTCGAAGATGTCTGAGGACGGGATCCAAAGACATCTTCGAGAAGCTCTGCCGTAGTGGTGTCCTTGCTCTCGCACACCATCTTTCAGTTTATATCTTCTCTAGCTAGATCAGTATGCTGGTGGAGCTAACTAATTTCACATATTAGAGAGTGCCTCTACGGCGAGCTCCTCGAACATGTCTGAGGACAAGGTCCTAAGACATCTTCGAGAAGCTCCGCCGTAGTGGTGTCCCTGGCCTCGCACACCATCTTGCAGTTCTTCACAAGAATACATACCTATTTATAGATTAAGCAGCATAACATAGTGTTGGGCACTGATGACATAATATCGACACACTCACCCCTGGCATAGTGCTCCCACCCACCCAAAATAGTGTCGTCGTTTAATTTACTGGCTTAGTGCTGCCCACTGAGGACATAGTGTCAACATGTTGTCTCCATATCCACATTTAGTCCCGGTTGGTGCCTCCAACCGGGACTAAAGGTTGATCATATCTTTAGTCCCGGTTGCTGGTTTTAATTTTGTTTTTTAGATTAGTACTAATTAATTATGATTATGCTGCCACCCATCCAAAATAGTGTCATCATTTAATTTACTGGCTTAGTGCTGCCCACTGAGGACATAATGTCGACATGTTGTCTCCACATCCACATTTAGTCCTGGTTGGTGCCTCCAACCAGGACTAACGGTTCATCATATCTTTAGTCCTGTTTGCTGGCTTTAATTTTGTTTTTTAGATTAGTACTAATTAATTATGATTATGTTTGATGTACTTAATTAATTATATAATGCAGATGAGCCGACAATGGATGTACGCTGACCAACTCTCTAGCGAGTTCATTAAAGGTGTGCATTCTTTTCTAATTGTGGCCAAGGCAAACAAGCGGAATGGTTTTATGTCTTGTCCATGTGGTATCTGTCAGAATCATAAGAAATACTCTTCCTCAAGAGTCCTTCACAGCCACCTGTTTCGGTCCGGTTTTATGACCGGCTATAATTGTTGGACCAAGCACGAAGTCCTTTACAGTATCAAGGTCCCGTCTAGTTTCTCGTCAAACATAAAGGGAATAATAAGTATGGCAGAGAAAAAATTTCAAAACCCAAAGTCTCATGACTGCCACGTGCTTATGACCCAGCTGCTTCCGATTGCATTGAGGGGACTCCTACCGGAAAATGTTCGAGTACCCATTGTGAAGCTATGTGCATTTCTCAATGCAATTTATGAGAAGGTAATCAGTCTAGATAGTCTACCAAGGTAACAAAAAGATGTGGTCCAATGTATTGTCAGCTTCGAGTTGGTGTTCCCACCATCCTTCTTCAATATTATGACGCACCTCCTAGTTCACCTAGTCGAAGAGATTAACATTCTCGGTCCTGTATTTCTACACAATATGTTCCCCTTTGAGAGGTTCATGGGAGTGTTAAAGAAATATGTTCATAACCGTGCTAGGCCAGAAGGAAGCATCTCAAAGGGATATGGAATAGAGGAGGTCATTGAGTTTTGTGTTGACTTTATTCCTGACCTTAAGCCCATCGGTGTTCCTGAATCACAGCATGAGGGTAGACTTAGTGGAAAAGGCACGTTAGGAAGGAAAGCAAGCATATATATGGACGGACATTCTCTCACTAAAGCACACTACACAATTCTGCAAAGTTCCACCTTGGTGGCTCCGTATATCGAGGAACACAAGAATATTGCACACTCCAACAACCCGGGGAAGCCTGGCTCCTGGATTAGAGATGAACACATGAGGACTTTCGGCGGTTGGTTGCAGACATATCTCATGAATGACATAAATGTTGGAGAGCAGTTGTACTTGTTGGCCAGGTCACCATCTTCGACTATATTGACTTTCCAAGGGTACGAGATAAATGGAAATACATTTTACACGATCGTCCAAGATAAAAAAGAGCACCAATCAAAATAGTGGTGTCTGATTTGATGCAACAGACGAGAATGGGAAAAATGATACATATTATGGTTATATAGAGGAGATATGGGAACTTGACTATGGACCTTTTTTTAAGGTTCCTTTGTTTCGGTACAAATGGGTCAAGCTGACAGGAGGCAGGGTTGAGGTAGACAAGAAATACGGAATGACAATAGTGGATCTCAACAACCTTGCGTATAGAAATTAACCATTTGTCCTAGCCAATGATGTGGCTCAGGTTTTTTGTGTGAAGGACATGTCTACCAAACCAGGAAAAAGGAAAGATAAGCAAAAGAATACAGCATCCGATGAGCCAAAGCGCCACATAGTTCTTTCAAGGTTATGATAAGTTTGATGAAATTCCGCCCTTCGCTGTGAAGGATGACCCAAGCATCCCGTTAAGTAAAGAAGATGCTCCATGGTTACAGATTAGAAGAAAACCCTAACAATAGAGATGTGTGGATGTTGGTGATGTACAATATTATTAAACCTTTATTTTTAATGATCTTCTTATATGTATATGGATATAAACTATCTCTATCTCAATAGGTAGTATTGCAACTTGCTGTGGCCAGACTTTTATTAATATTAAAACGTAAAAATTAGTCATAATCATATCTAGCCCTGTAGTACACAATAATAAACTATATTTTTCCAACATTTGTACTAAATATAATACTTGTTAAACAATAGATAATTTCATTTAAGTTGTATAATAAAGTATGATAATAGATTTAAATTATAGATCTTCTTTTTCTAAAAAATTTGATATATAATACATAATTTTCTGAAAACTATAAACCATTTTTGATTTTGGCGCAAAAAATAACCTTTAGCCCCGGTTTGTAATACAAACCAACCGGGGCTAAACGCGGGGGAAGAGCGGCGGGCGAAAATCCCTTTAGCCCCGGTTTGTATTACAACCCGGAGCTAAAAAGGGGTGGTAGAAATACCCCACCCCCACCCCGGGTCGTGCCACGACCCGGAGAGCCAGATCACCTTCTTCCCAGCGCCACGCACATGTCGTCCGCCGCGCCGCCGCCTGCGCCCGTGAGAAGAGGAGCCCCGCGCCGTCCCGCCGCCCCGTCTCTGCCCCGCGCCGAGCCACCGCGCCGCCCCACCCCGAGCCGCCGCGACGCGCCGCCGCCCCGCCGCACCTTCTCCGTCCCACACCCGCACCGTCTCTGCCCCGCATCGTCTCAGGTACGATCGCCGGCGCCGTGCCCAATTTTGGTTGATTATTAGTATAATAGTATTAATTAGGTTATTATAGTATTAATTAGTATTAGTATTAGGTTAGTATTAGTATTTAGTATTAGTTAGTATTAGTTAGTATTATAGGTTAGTATTAGGTTAATATTAGGTTACTATTAGGATTTAGTATTAGTTACTATTTAGTTAGTATTAGTATTATAGGTTATTATACTATTAGGTTAGTATTAGTATATTAGTATTAGTTAGTATTTAGTATTATTATTAGTATTAATATTTAGTAGTTAGTATTAGTATTTAGTATTAGTTAGTATTTAGTATTAATATTAGTTAGTATTAGTATTAGGTTAGTATTTAGTTAGTATTAGTATTAGGTTAGTATTTAGTATTAGTATTACTATTAGTTAGTATTAGTATTAGGTTAATTGTATAGGTTACTACTTATCTAGGGTTAGTTAGGGTTAGTTAGGATACTTAGTTAATTAGGTTTAGTTTAGTTAGTGTTAGGTTTAGGGTTAGTGTTATTAGGGCAATACTTAGTGATTTAGTTATTGTTTATGTTTTATGATTATTTATTGCTATTATTTAGTTATGCCGCGTCCTCCTCGTCCAAGCCTACTGGACTCCGTCGGTTCCGGGGATGTCCGAGTCTGGGCTCCGCTGGGTTGGCACTAGGAGGTGCTACTTGTCGGAACTCGTACCTTGGTGAGGAATCCGGGTATCATCATCGACCCGGAGCTTCTTTGGTGGCGTCCACGAGGTCCAGGAGCGGTGCAGAGGGAGCTGACCCTCGACGAGGTGGTACGTCGTCATATCAGGGAGGAGGACGAGCACGTGCGACGATACATGTATCTTTTGGAGACTAGGTTCTCCAATATCTGGCAGGTTCACGGATCTCACCCGAGCTATTCTCCGGTGATGGTTCCTCTTCTCTGGCTGCAGAGCCCTCGTAGCACAGAACGCGGCAGCCGAGTTTGCTAGTTTGATATGAGCAAGATGTATTAATAATGTACTTTATATTATAAGCGAGATATGAGCGAGATGTATTAATAATATACTTTCTCTTATATTATTGTACTTTATCTTAATGCAAAATTATTTCATTATTAGTAAGTATTCTTTTTTCTGTATCCGAGTTGTCGCAATTGTATTATTCTTTTACTTAATGCAATATTCTTTTTCTGTATTAGTTAAGCTATGGACGGTAGACAGAATGAAGAGGAGCTTCTCAACATGATAGATGAGGGTACTAGGGGTTCTTATTATGATGGCTCCGAGTATCTTAATTTGTCTGGAGGAGACGATGGTGGAGACGATAATGGAGACGATGGTGCTGACCATGGTGAAGACACCATAATAATAACAAACTCCGTCGAGGTATATAAAGCCTCTATCGATCGATCAGTAGTATAGATGCACTAATTGATTCGTATATATGTACTGACGAATGTTTGTTCTCTTAGACCTCCGCTTCTGGCCAATCTTCTACAAGGACAAGAGGTCAGACACACAAGTTGCCCGCTGATATCCGTTTTAGCATTGACTTAGTCTCTCCACTGAGTCAACCGTTGGATCCCAAAGAATCCGTGAATGCATTTATAACTCAATGCGGAGTGATTATTAGAGACACCGTCCCGATCACCACGCGAAATTGGAATAAGCCAGGAAAGAAAAGGGATCCAGCTGGGGATAGTTTTGTAGATGACAGAGCGAGAGATGCGATGTGGAATTATATCATGACACATTTCACCCTACCAGTCTTGAAGACTGACGAGATCACAGAACAAATGACGAGGAAAGTCAAGCACTTTGCTCTTAAGAAGATGGGCGAACTATTCAAGGAATGGAAGAAAAGATTGTACCACAAGTATGTCTTGAAGAAAAAACTCCTCCATTCACTGGCCCACTAGAGTTGCAGCAGGATAACTGGGCCGCATTTGTGGAATACAAGACCTCGGCACCAGCTAAGGCAATGTCAGAAAATAATAAGTTAAATGCAGCCAAAAAGAAATATCACCATCATATGGGCACAAGTGGCTACAGGAGTGCCATGCCTAAGTGGGATAAATCTGAGGCTGACCTGGAGGCTAAAGGGTCACTCTAGCTACGTCTCATTGCCCAGGAGGTCAAGAAATTGGGTACTCGGGCATGGGGCATCGTTAGACCCAGAAATAGGCGAGATTGTTGCAGCCGAAGAAGTTTCTTCACCCAAGAATGAACTTATTAAAGTGATAAAAGAGGTTGAAGAGGGAACATTTGTTCCTGACAGAGAGAACAATGAGCTGACAAAGGCTCTCGGGAATCCTGAAAAGGCTGGAAGAACAAGAGGGTTCGGACCTTCTTATCCATGGGTTATCGGGTTTCCCGAGGACCTTGACACGTACAGAAGCCGGTCGAGAAAAACAAAGCGGCAAAAAGAGGAGGATACGGAGCGGTTCGCGAGGTTTGAAGCCATGCTGCAGGAGCATCGCCAGGAGCTTAATGAACCTAAAGGACTCCGACAGCAAGATCCTGCACCAGACAGTACGGTCGGCCCATCGCAACGGAAAAGCAGCGTGGCTTCCACGGAGGGCCATGGTAATGATGCAACGATGGATGTGTACCCCGTGGATGCAATTAAGGAGAAGACTAGTTGTGAGATGCATGTTGAACTGAAGAATATATCCATGAAGGTGGCGGTCGACTTTGCTTTACCTTCTGCACTGGGAGCGACCTACCATTGCAATCTGATTCCAGCTGGCTATGCTCGTGTCGGTGTGGATGAAATTTAACCGATGTGTCAGTCACTATAGCTTGACATCCCTGGAGGTGAAGGGGAGACGACACTGGGAGAAGTCACGAGTGGCTTCATTCTTTGGAAAAAATAATACATCAAGTTTCCAGGCTCGGCACCAAGGCCACCTTCTCCACCGATAAACAACCCATCACCTCCAAGGAAACCGTCTCCTCCCAGTAAAATTCCACCTCCAAGTCCACCTCCAAGTGCACCGTCTCCTCCCAGTAAAAGTCCACCACCTCCAAGTCTAATCCATGACCCCAACACGAGTCCATCTCAATCTATGCAGCCGCGTCCACCCACTAAGGGCCAAAAGCGGAAGAATATCACCGCTCCGTCGAGCGATAACCGACGCCCAAAGCAACAGTTGTCGCCCCTCCCAAGAGTACCGCTGGTTCCTCCCAAGAGGGCTTATGACCTGACCGATGCGGTCGTACGGGCCAAAGTGGATGCTCATTTTAAAAAGAAACAACCTGAGCCACAGGTCCAAATAAAACCGGAAACCAAGGAGCACTTTAGGAAATTACTGACGCAGCCATCCCAAGCTCAGTTAAATGCGCCAGATGACTATACACGATGTCTTTAGAAGACACTGAAACAGAAGAGATCAAGCGGTAGAGGAATCATGACAAAAGAGGTTCCCCAGCAGGGGGAACAAGCAAAACAATCGAGTGGTAGCGGAAGCATCAGAACGGACGTCCCCCAGCTAGGGAAACAAGCAAAACAATCGAGTGGTAGCCGAAGAACCAAAAGAGACGTTCCCCAGCTGGGGAAACAAGCAAATCAATCGCTCCCCCCACTCCAGGTGAACATACCCGAACCTCAACTATATGAGGTTGAACCTATGGATCCGGAAACGGCTAAGATATTGGCCGAGCAATGTAATATGTCTATTCATGACATTATTCACGGCGATATTCCCAAGGCTGAGGTAGCACCCAAATTTGTTCACGGGGAGCCTCTGGTTAGTTCTGAGAGGCTTCGGGATATGCCAACAAAAATGCGACGATTCCATGAATGGTACATGAAAGCATCAAAATAACAGCTATATTGGCTCATACTGAAAGTTCGAAAAATCGCATTACTTCGCTGAAGACGAGGTCCCTGTTGAATTTACAGAATTATTTCAGTTATTCAATCTAAAGGAACTCGACAAATCTATCCTCGGTTCCTATTGTCTGTAAGTGATTACTTTATTTATGTAATTAAGTCTCTATCTCAGCTTGTTCAATTCATTGCCGGTAAGTATACTCACTATATTCTTTTGTACGCTATATATAATGATGCAGAATGAAGATTCTCGATTGTAAAAGAAAGGCTATCAATAGATTTGGGTTCATTGACCCACATCGAGTTCATGGAGCTATACTAAAGGATAAGCCACTGGACACCGAGCACAACTTGTTCCGGTTTCTCATGAACCAGCATTTCTGTAATGAAATACTATTTCCTTACCACGACGGCAAGTGAGTTCTTGTACACATTAAATTTTGCTTACTCGATATTCAGTGTAAATGATGAGTTACTGATGTATATAAACCTTGTGTAGATACCACTGGATTTTTCTAAGCATTTTAGTTGACTTGGGAAGAGTTCACATCATGGACCCACTAAACAAAGACATTAAAGACTGCCGCAGCATTATCGATGCGCTCCAGAGGTAATTTCAACCATTATCGCACTATATCGGTTTCTTTCGTTCATTTTCTGGGATATCAAGTGGTTATTAACTCATACATTCATTTTCTTTGTCGGGTAGGATTTGGACACGGTTCAAGAACCATGTCCGCGGTCAATGGCGTGAGGAGCTATTTTTTAAATCGCTCTCGGTAAGTACTACGAGCTAAGTCCGCGCATCTATTTAATTCTTGTTTATGTGCATTTATCATAGTAGACTTATTATTTCATTGAATTCTATTCTTGTAAAGTGCGCGAGACAGCCACAAGGGACTAATCTATGTGGATTCTACGTGCGCGAGTTCATTCGCATCACTATTGAGAAGCCCTTGAAAAATATTCGAGTAAGTAAACAATATATTCACCCTTTATTTTTATTATAAAAGTTGTGTTGAGTCTAATTCATATGATCTCCTTCTTTATATAGTTGGACGCCATGCGGGACAAGCTCCTACCAGAGGACCGCCTAATAGCAATCCAAGAGGAATTTGCTAGATTTTTTGTCGACGAGGTCATAGACCCACACGGAGAATTCTCTCTACGTAGACCCTAAAGCATCCATATAATGATCTCCATGTAATCAAATAGATATGCTCTGGACCCGGTTGGGACTCCATGTATGCTTGTAAGAGAAATTATATTATATATTGCATCAATGTGTACAAGTACTGTGTAGTAGCGTTCTGTATGTATACGAAAACTTCTTTCTAATGAAAACACAGAATGAAAAATAATTGAACACAAAACACAAAATGAAAAGAAAAACACAAAATCCTAAAACCCTATCTCCTGCCGCGGCAGTCAAATGGTCCAAAACGATGCCGCGGCAGGGTTATGAACCGGGACTAAATGTCCTCCAGCCTAGCGGGACTCGCGGGGTCACGTGGTTGGACCTCTAGTCCCGGTTCGTAACAGAACCGGGGCTAATACTTGGACCTTTAGTCCCGCTTTTGCTGTCGCGGGTCGCATTCCGGGACTAAAGGTCCTTACGAATCGGGGCTAATAGGGTGATTTCTACTAGTGGTAGTGCACTAAGTCAGATCCCTTCAAACCCTTGTTCTTTATCAAAAACACAATCTGCCTCTTGGTGTGGATCAAGTCTTCAATCAAAGCCGACACTTCTGTATCCTGAGTAGCGGCACCCATGGACGGAGACATGGGGGACGAGCTTGGGCGAGACCCCCGCTGAGGATCCACTTTACCATAACAGCGATTAGCGATATGTTAGTTGGGGGCCTTTTCTCGCTTCGTTAGTGCCCCCTGTAGCTGTGTCCCGCGTTACAGAACGTGAAGCCCTGCAAAGACCATCATCCCATATGTACCAACACTAGGAGGCAGAATACAGCAATGTTAAGCCCACCATGGAAGACAAAGGTCGAGGGAATACCGACCTGATACCAGCAGGCGGCAACACGTACGCATCGCTTGGGCGTTTGGTTTCAGATCACTAATAGAAAATGAGCCTTTCGTCCACCATAGTTTAGAGCATTAGTCCCGGATGTGGTTGAACCCGGGACTAATGCTCACATTAGTTCCGGTTCGAACGAAACAATCTTTAGTCTGGGTCAAACGGGACCTTTAGTCCCGGTTGGAGATACGAACCGGGACTAAATGGGTGGCGATAGGCTGCGGCCGGTGCCGACCCCTTTAGTTCCGGTTCGTAACACCAACTGAGACTAAAGGGGTGACCTTTAGTCCCGATTCGTATTAGCAACCAGGACTAAAGAAAATAGACAAAAAAAATTCCTAAATGGTCATAACTTTTGCATACGATGTCAGAAAAAAACGTACAACCTATCAAAACATGCAGAAAACAATTTCCTCTTTGATTTCAATAGCTTTAGGTCGTTTTGGATTCTTTTAGATTCTTAAAATTCGAAAAGAAAAAAAAGTTATTTCAGAAATTAAAAGAAATAGTAAATTTTTTATGTCATATTTGAATTCCTCATATTTTTCTGATAATAATGGATATATTATTTGTCGAATTTTGATTTACAGATTTGAATATATTATTTATGTCATATTAAATGAATAAATGGGAAAAATGAATAAAATATTAATTTAATTAGTTTTTTATTTTCATATGAATAAAATATTATTATTACTTATTTATTATTCTTTACTTAAATAGTTGTTCATAATTTCAAAAAATAAATACGGTTGACATATTGATATGAGTTAATAGGATTAATATACTAGTCCTCACAACAAGGTATAAGGGTCCTTCGCGCGAGGTGGAAGAGATGGAATGAGAAAGTTAAATATGCTGGGAGTGGAGTAGTGTTAGGATGGATAACTGACCGGGAAGTTTGATCATAAGTGTAATTTAACCTAAGATTAAGTATAGTTAGTGTTAAAAATAAGAGATGTGAGAGATTAACGAGTCAGATAATTCAAAAGATCAAGAAAAATTTGAAAATAAATTGGAAAAAAAATGTGAATTTTTTTTTTGGCCCGGTTCGTAGGTCCCGCTCGCTCGACGCAGCCTCGTGAGGACCTTTAGTTCCGGTTTGTGGCAGAACCGGGACTAAAGGGGGTGACCTTTAGTCCCGCCTTCGTAGTTCCGGTTGGCAAACCGGGACTATAAAGGCCCTTACAAACCGGAACTAAAGGCCCGTTTTCCACTAGTGGATTGCGTCTGGCGGCTACTGACAAGGGCAGCTTGATTTTCAATTTCCAATCGATCTAACAAGAACGTAAGTAGGGGTGGGGGGTAACCTGCGATCCGCGTGCCACGGCTGCTCGCCTGCACCGATGAACGGCTGGCTGGCCGGTGGCTGCGAAGATGAGTATGATCGGCGATGACGAGTTAAGATAGAGAGGTATTTTACTCGTTTCTAATTCTGATTTCTTTAGTATTAGTCGTTACCTCAACCCCAATCATTAAACTTATGTGTGTCTTTATAAAACTATACAATTGAATACTCCAAATGTGCTTGTGTGGAGATGAAAAAGAGGAGGATCGGATAATTTCATAATTATTTCGTATTTGATTTGCTTGTATGGCAATCGATTAAATTATTTACACCCGTCGATTCATTGAGAGATGACTTATTGAATTGCTAGATTGGAAAAGAAATTGCTATGAAGGTCACATACACTAAGATTATCAAATGGTTAGACGAGATTTATAGTCTTAGAGTGGAATTTAGAATTCAACTTTTCTTACGTATTGCAGAAAATTTGTGTTACACATGCTAAAAATGAGAGTTCATATGTCGTGATGTTTAATCTCCACATTTTTATCTACTACAAAACCCCACATATGATCATTGTTTGTTCGCCCCCATCATGCTAAAATCCTGGTTCCGTCCCTAGCAGCACCGTCGACGAAAACTGGCAAGCCCTCTGACTTACCGGGAGCTGGCACATCCTTATGTTAGAAAAAAGTGGTTGGTCATTTCTTCACGGAATCATTAGTTATGACCTTGGGGTAGACTCGGTCTCTCCTAAGGACTAAACTAAGAGTTCCGGTATTATATGGGACATCGGCAGTGATAGAGTTTTTCCGAGTATTAAAATAATACCGGAAGAGAAGCAGACTCAGTTTGATTCCGAGAAATCCCTCACAAAGAGATGTATAGGCACTACGCTCTAAAAGATAATTTAGGGGGAGATTATGAAGATGGACGCCATAGTAGGAGATTACCTCGGAAAATAATTATGACGTTGGGAAGCTGAGGCCGCGATCCAGATGGGTCTCGAAGTGAACCCGTTCACCATCGCATGGTGCAGGAAGGGCCTCGTGCAAACTGATGGCTCAAAATACGATGAGCTCGTTGGGAACCCAAGAGGAAGGTATGATGAGCACAACAGTAAATTTTCCCTCAGTTATAAAACCAAGGTTATCGAACCAGTAAGAGCAAGGAAACAACCCCAAGATGTTATCTCCAACTTGGAATCCTGCACAACACAACCACAGAACTTTGCCCCCAACTTACAGTTAGGTTGTCAATCTCACCGGTTTTGCTGAAAACAAAGGATTAAATGTATTGTGTATAAGATAGTAATTGCTTGTAGAAAATAAACAATAAACAGTAAATAGATGATAGATTAATGGTAAAAGAATAGATCGGGGTCCATAGTTCACTAGAGGTGATTCTCTTTAAGATAGATGACATGTTGGGTAAACAAATTACAGCGTGACAATTGACAGACACCGAGAAAGCAATACATGCATATAGTAATCATCTTGACTCCTATGAGATTTTATTGGGCATTACAATATTATACATAGACCGTAATCCAACTGCATCTATGACTAATAATCCATCTTCAGGTTATCATCCGAACCCCCTCCAGTATTAAGTTGCAAGCAATAGATAATTGTATTAAGCAAAGTGTGTAAAGTAAACAATACGATTGCCCTATGGACAAAGGATTGTTGTTTTCTCCCTAGTAGCAACAACACATCTAGTACCTTAGATATTCCTGTCACTTATCCAGATTACTAGAGGCATGAACCCACTATCGAGCATAAATACTCCCACTTGGAGTTGCTAGCATCTACTTGGCCAAGATAGCTACTAACAACGGAAAGCATGCAAGATCACAAATAACATAGACATGATAGAATCAATAATCAATCTGAAATAGCATCTCAATATACATCTAATCCCCGCAAACACAACATGTATGATTACAAATAGATGATCTTGATCATGAACGGAGCTCACAAGATCTAAACATGATAGCACAAAGGAGGAGAACCAACCATCTAGCTACTACATGGACCCGTAGTCCAGGGATGAACTACTCACGCATTACACCGGAGGCAGGCACTGTGATGAAGAAGGCCTCTAGGGTGAACTCTCTCCTCCGGCAGGGTGCCGGAAAGAGCTTCAGATCCCTCCCGATCTAGGGATGGAGATGACGGAGGCTATAGACTCTTTCATGGATTTTTGATCGGGTCCTTAGGGTTTTCGCCCCGGGAGGCTTTTATAGGCGAAGGGGCAAGGTCGGTGGAGCACCAGGGGGTGCACACCAGGTGTCGGCGCGCCTAGGGCTGGCCGCGCCACCCTAGGGTGTGGACGCCCTGGTTCCCCTCTTCATCTCCCCTCCGAACTCCTTGTTTCTTCGGGTAAAATAATGACTTTGGCTTTTGTCCGGTCCAATTCCGAGAATATTTCCTTACTAACTTTTCTGAAACCAAAAATAGTAGAAAACAGGCAACTAGCAGTATGACATCTTGTTAATTGGTTAGTTCCAGAAAATGTGTAAAAATAATCCAAAGTGTGGACAAAACATAAGAAAGTAGATATAAAACAAGCATGGAACATTAAAAATTATAGATACGTTTATGATGTATCAACATCCCCAAGCTTAACTCTTGCTCGTCCTCGAGTAGGTAAGTGATAAAAAGAATAATTTTTTAGGTGACATGCACCATCACAATCTTGATCAAGGTATTTTTGAAACATTGATAGCTAGGATCATAGTACTCTAACATAGACATGAAAGATGTAGTTCTAACAATAATACATAGCAACTATGTTGTAACATGAAAAGGTACAAACAAAAGATTCATGAATAACAATGCTTTGAAAGACGTTTGTTTGTTTTACATATAGAAAACATAATAAGAATGGTATTCAGCTTTTCCCTCATAGTGTAATAAAACATAAATGCATAGGACACCTTCAAAGTTCATAAGGGTGACTAGATACAAATAGTTTAAGAACAAGCAATATCAAAGTTATGAATCAATCAACATGTTTTGGGACAATACATATTAAACTAAGAATGACCACTATGCTCTCTCAATAGGTGCATAAAGATAGAAGGTGGAGACTCAACATAAAAGTAAAAAGAAAGGCCCTTCATAGAAGGAAGCAGGGATTCAAGTTTCATAAAGAGCTTCCAAAAATTATGGTACTTATTAGCTTTCAGCTCTCATTGCCCCTATCATAAGCATCTTTAGGTGATTAAGGTTAAATGAACAAATATGAGGATATGTTGACAAGTTATAAGTTGAAATCTCATGCCCCTTACTTAAGAAGACCAAACCCCATGCTACTCAACTTTAGTCACGAGTAAGTCCTTGTCATTGTAAGTACATGTGTATCATAGAGAACCACCAACGGGGTACCCCTTTCCCCAGCATCTCAGCGATCTTTTTATTTGCTATTTTCATAGGTTTTTATTCAGGATGCTTCACAAATTGCTCACTATGGTTATGCTGCAAGTTTCCACCATGATTAGGCATGGCTTAGGATAGCGGCCCAGGCGTTTCTCTAACACATATACAAACTCCATGAGCTTACAAGCTCCCCTTTTATTTCACACCGTCGGGATCCATAAGCAAAAGAACATGATATCAACCAAATAAAGTGCAATGTTGAAAGCTTTCCCCATGGTAACATGGTTCCGCTAATTCACAACTTATAAAGCGCAAGCATATACGCAACATAGATGGGCACAATGGTTCAAGTTTATTAAAAGCAAGAAAGTAAAGTGTGCCATCAAGTTTATGAGAGCTTTAATCACTAATTTTCACATAACAAGTTTAATTCGGAAGGTAGATAAAAACATGAATATACTTGGAAAATAGCAATAGTGCTAATAGGTAGGTATGGTTGACTCTTTGAAATAACTTGGTTTTATTTGGAGTTGGATGCATGAGTGGAACTCATACTTGGTACATGTGGAGGCTAGCAAAAGACTAGGAGCAACCAACTAAGAGAGCAATAATGGCCATAATCATGCAAAGCGACAAAACATTATTAATTAAAGCATAAAGTGATATTACAAGTCGAAAAATAAATGATCATAGAGGCTATGGTGACTTGTTATAGTCTTAACATGGTGTGAGCATGCGCCAAGTCAACCCAAATAAAGCATCAAGAGAGAATACCATAATATTATGCTTTTATATGCTAAAACAACGCATGATTCTTTCAAGGCACATTAAGCAATCTCAATTGTTTGTAACAGGTCATGCTACAGCAATAATCACTAAGCATAAAGTCAAAACAATATCAAACATGACATCGTAAAGTCTAAGTCATAGTCAAAAACTAGGCTCCTTTTATACCACTTGTAGGCATGGACTTTCCTACTCTTTTCCAATCCAAATCAACTTACTAATGAATGAATGCGGGGGTCCAACCAATTTATTTAAGCAAACCAAGCAAAAGAAAACTAAAAACAAAAATGAATACACTCCAAGAACAACAACACAATTGTGCGTGAAATAATAAAAATAAAGTGTTTGGAAGAAAACCTGAGATTTTTATTAATGAAGAAGGGCCCAAGCTTTGATGCTTGTACTTCTTGAATATTTCTTGGGGTGACACGGGTGGCATCCCCAAGCTTGAGCTTTTTTCCATACTTCATCTTATCACATTATCCTTCCCTACACTTGAAAATATTCCTTTATACAAAACTTCACACAATCTTCATTAGCAACATTAGTGTACTCAAGATAATAAGTTTTTAGGTTTAGTTTCAACACAAGAAAAACTTCCATAAAAACACAAGGTACTGTAGCAATTCATTTTAAAAGTTCAAATGATCAAATAGAACTCAAAGAGAAAGAGATTAAGAGGCAAATGCAAATAATGGTAGAAATCTTTCAAAATAGACCAGCAAGTAAAAACTGATTTTTTCGAAAACCTTCTGATGCTCAAATCGAAAAGTGTTAAACTAACAAAAGTTGGGTAACAACCTAGAGAATAAGCACAAAAAATTACAACTCAATCCGACGTACAGATTGTTGGGTTCGTAGCATAGAAAACAAAAAAATTCCTACGATGGGAACTATACGCCAAGATCTATCTAGTAGATACAAGCAACGGGTGGATATACATCCATAGAGAACTTACCCTCGAAGACAACAAAACTTTGTTAACGAGTTGGAACTCGCGGATGATGTAGTCGTACACTTGCCGATCTCAAGATCGTGATGAAGTCCAGCAGGTCCGCCTCCAGCACGTCCATCAGATCCAGCTCCAGCAAGTCCAGCACCACCAAGTCCAGCACCGCAAAGCAGCGGTGCATCCGTGATCGCACACATGTCCGGTACCCCGATAACCTCCATCCCTCGCTCCAGCAAAGAAGCGGAAGCAGCAACTCCTTTCCAGATAAAGCCACCGGGAACATGTATCTCGCTAATCCGAGACCATGGGGAATAATACTAGAGGGGGAGAGAGATCCTTCACGAGGAGGTGTGAGTGTGAAGCTGTGAGAGGGGGGCCTTTTATAGGAGGAGGGGAGGGTACCCCTCCCCATGGCCGACGCCCCAAGGGGTGACCCCTCACCTCCTCATTCATGTGGTGGTAAGTCCCTCCACATAAATTTGTTCCTTCACATTCTCTTTTAATGTCTCCACTTTAAATGCATTAAATTTCTCTAAATTTAATGCTCTCTCATTTAATAAAACTCTTCTATTATTTTTATTCAGAATTTTGTTAATTAGTTTAATTAACAAACATTCACATAAAACCCCCTGCAACATTTTAATATTACATGCAGAACCAATTTCAACAATTTCACCCGAAACAATTTCGGTGTCTATTGAAATAATTCCAGCGCTTTCTTAAATATTTATCTGAAACTTATTTGCTCCAAATGGTGTCGGTATCCCTTAAGTGTGTCACCCTACGGTTCGTGAATAATGCAGACATGATCGAGACCCCTCTCCGATCAATAATCAGCAGCGGGACCTGGAGATCCGTACTGACTCCCACATATTCAACAATAACTCTTGTGATCGTGTGAACCTTTAACCTTATAACTAAATCCCTTTGTCTAGTGATATATTACATGTCCGAGATTTGATCATCGGTATCCAAATACCTAGTTTGATCTCATTACCGACATGCACTCTTTTCTTGTTCCCGTGATATAACATTCTAGTGATCACATCACTTGCTTGCAAGCTATTTCAATGTGATATCACCGAGAGGGCCTAGAGTATATCTATCCGTCATCAGGATGGACAAATCTCACTCTTGATCCATGAGCCTCAACATAACACCTTCATAGCATTGAACCCACCTTTATAGTCTAAAAACTAAGATTACTTTGTATGATGTTATAGCAATATAAACATAATGACTTTGATCGTAATGCTATACTTTGGATGAATGTTCAGCACATCATTCCACCAATGTTGTGACCTCGTTATTAATAACATCCAATGTCCAAGATCAGGAAACCTTGATCATCTTGTTAATCAACAAGCTAGTTTATATGAGAGGCATTACTAGGAACTTTGTATTTTGTTTATTAAACACACATGTATTAACGTTTCCAATTAATACAATTATAGCATGCAAAATAAACATTTATCATAAACATGGAATAAGATAATAACCACTTTATTATTGCCTCTCGGGCATATTCCCTTCAGTCTCCCACTTGCACTAGAGTCAATAATCTAGTTTATAAACTTGTATATACAATACCTAGGTGTTGAATATACGCGTTTGCTAGTGGTTAACATAATCTCCGGATCTGGCACTTTCAGGTTCGTGTGTATTTGCATGTCTTTGCGTCTCTACGCATCACTCATTCTCAAATGAGATGGCATTGTATAAATTTGGTCCTTTGGTGAGACCTTTAGTTTGTTCGGGTTAAAATATGTTGATATTATTGTCATACAATATATCTTCATAGTATTAGACCACTTTGAACCACACCTAGTTTGATAGCAAACTTCTTAACACAAATGCCCTCCTTTGCTGCTACTATAGCAGTCATATACTTAGCCTTTTGTTGTAGTATCCGTCACAATGTTTCAACTTTGGAACTTATTCAAATCCATCATGGAACATCCTTTCCATTACATTGTGCCACCCATAGTCTAAATTGGGATAAATTTAATTTGTATCTTGTGACAAAACTAGTATCAATGTAACACTTTACAATGAACTACCTTTAACTATTTGTCACTTATACATGATATATTCTTAGTTCTTCCAAAGCTCACAAGAATATCTTTACTATTGTCCAATGATCATTTTATGAATCATTCTGGTATATGCTCATAACATTTAGAGCATAAGACATTCTGGATATATACATATCATGGTATAATCAATCAAAATCTTCATGTGATTTTACTCACCAAGTGTTGAAATACTTGAATCTTGATACAATCCTTTCCATGCAGCAAGAACCTTTCTTGTTGTTTCCATATTGAACCCTTTCAATATCTCATATATGTATGTCTGGCACAACCATATTAGCGCCTCAATCTATCCATATAGATATTGATGCCAAATATTCCGGTTTTGCCCAAGTCTTTCATCGAAATCTTATTTTAATGAAATTCTTAACTTGTGTCAATGCAAGATACATCATTTCCAATCAACAATATGTCCTCTCAATAATGTATTAGAAATATGTCTTGGTTCTCCCACTTAATTTCTTGCAAATACAAGCATCTTCATCATCTCCGATGAATTTAAACTCTTTTAACAGTTTCATCATGGTGAAGATTCCAACTCCGCTATGCTTACTTCAACTATTGAAGTTTGCATGCCCTTTTAGCACCCTTTGAATTAACAAAACCCTTCGGACCGTGTCTTGTACACGTCCTAGGTAAGCATTCTATTAGAAGAACATTGTTTTGTTTGTTCAACTACCATACATCAAATTATATGTAGTGGTTGCTACATTGATCCGTCAAGACTAAATATCACTATGAAAGATCAAATCTTGTCATAGTCAACTCCTTGAACATTGTCGTAAACTTCTTTCCGACATGTCGACTATTTCACAGATGTTAAACATCCATGTCTATTTCTTTATAGATCCAAACAGGACCGATAGGCTTCACGCCTTTCCGGAGGGTCTTCCAAGTTCAGAAACTTGATTTCTCATGTATGGATACTATCACGGATTCTATGACTTCTAGTCATTTTATGGAGTCAGGGCCCATCATCGCTTCTTTGCATGTAGTTGGTTCATCATTGTCAAAACAATAACGACTTGCTTATCAAATCACACTATTTGATTCTTACCGACCCACACGGTTCAATACGAACTCTAATCTCTGAGATCACAACCTTTGTAATCATGGGAGCCATGAGCATTTTAGCCGCCTCCGGGACACTTTCCGGCGCTGCGCTACTTAGCACATATAGCCAAGGTTCAATAACCTTATCAAAGTTTTATTGTCCTCCCACTTAACTTTTCACGAAAATTCCTTCTCAAGAAAGTTGACATTCCAAGCAACAAACTCTTTTGTCCCTGGTGTTATGGAGAAATTCCCAACAAATTATTTGGGATAACCTACAAAGACGTGCTTATCCGACTTTGGTTGTAAACATTTTACTTATGCATAGCATACCAAAATTTAAGAAAAGACAATTCGGGTTTTATCCCAAACCATAACTCATATGGTGTCATTTCAACGGATCACGATGGTGCTCTTTTCAGTGTAAAAGCGGTAGTCTCTAAAGCTTTAATCCTTAAAACATAATGGCAGTTTTATAAACGACACCTTTGATCTTACCATGTCAAACATGGTTTGGTTTCATCTCTCGAATATGCCATACTCCTATGGTTTATCGAGAAACATAAATCATGGAACAATTTCTCAAATCTTAGGTGTTTTGCTAAACATGTAACTCAAATATCTTCCTTTATGATCGAATCATAAACTCTTTATTTTCTTGTTACAATAATTTTCCACTTCATCTTGAAAGTTTTTAACAATTTTCAAAAGTTTCATACTTCTTCCTTATTAAGTAAATATATAGATATATTAACTCAAATTTCTGGAGAAAGCATATGAAGCAAAAATATCCATCGCATATGGCTACATATAATGGACTATATACATCAATATGTATAATATCCAGTAAGTTAGTCATCCGTTCCTCGTTGGCCTATGTACGGAGTTTCAATTATCTCGAAGAAAGTTTCACAAGCGTCAATTGATCAAAATCAAAGACTCTAAAAATCCATCAACATGGTGTTTCTTCATGTTTTCTTTCCAATATAATTTAAACAGTGATGTCAGTTCATAAGTGATCTTTCAATCATTTGTCTTGTGACATTTTAGCAATAGTGTTTATGGATGTGATTTCTCCCACTAGACTTGTAAAAGTTCATCCATCCTTTATGGAATAATACCGGAACAAAATAACAATTATTAAAACAAATCTTGAAGGCTAGGTTTGACGACAACGAAAAACACAATAACACTTTATTTGTTTTTGATGAACATCATCACTTATTCTCTTGCCAGTTACTTAGGCTGTTGCGGTTCATGAATTGTGTTGTTCTGTATGATAATTCACACCAACCAATTCGATATCCAATACCGGTATCCAATACCTAAGAACCACATTGTTTAACAAGAAAGGAATATAGCCATAACATGTATATCTTCTATATACCTAAGTTGGACATCTCCAACCTTTTATTTTCTGCCAAATATTTTATAGATTCTCTTTCAACAATTCCTTTTCTTTTAAAAGAATCTATCAACATCAATAGTGGTGACATTCACATGACACATGGTACAAAGCTTGTATATAGTCAAATACTAATACCTTTGGACTTGCACTTTGAAGTGGATCACAATCATCAAATGTTTGGCATTCTTTCAAAAATCCATTCTTTAGTAATCTTTCAATGTAGTAAACATTTTACTTACATCTTCTATTCATCCTTATCATGACAACTTTCATGATCAAGCTACTATAGCCTATAAGGAAGATTGACGAGTATAATTTTAGTTCCCAAAACCTTTTGGGAGATTCGGATGCCTAGCATCTCCATCCTTCACAAATTCTCATACAATATGAGAACATGTATTTTGCTAAATTATACTCTATCATAATGCAACCAAAAACATTGTTTGAGATATCACAATATCTTCCACACATGATGGTTTCTAAAACAATTTTTCAGCTCCTAGATAATCTTGATATTAAAACAACTTTTGAATATCAATAATCATGGAGGCAAACATGATACTTTAGATACTAACATTGGAATTCTTACTCTTGATTTAATACTACTTATTAAACTTCATGGAGTAAATAGAGTTTGCTGAAAGTTTGCAATAGGACTTTTAAACTTTAAATTGACATTCAAAACAATGAGATACCAGTTCGTAAAGTAAATATCCAGAATTATATAGTTCTATTATCTCAATTAAAACTAAGCGTAAGGTAGTAAAAAGATGCCAATGACTACAACAAATTATGCAAATTCACTTCAATTTAGTTTATGACAAATTGAGTTCGACTAATCCAAATTAGAAATGAACTCCCACTCAAAAACGACATCCCTCGTGCCTTTTTGGTGATTACATGAACCAAATCCACTACACCAAGTCCGATCATCATGTGAGTCGGTGTAGCTACAAAGGCGAGCATCAATATGGGCATCATATCAACTATATGACTCATGCTTAACCTTTCGGTCCGTGTTCCGAGGCCATGTTTGTACATGCTAGGCTCGCCAAGTAAGAACCTTAGTACTCACATGTGTAAAACTGTCTTACACCCGTTTGTATGAAAGCGCAGAGTCGAGTACACCTGATCATCACGTGATGTCTCGAAACACGATCCATAGAATGGTGCATACTTAAGGAAGAACACATTTTATCTTGATATTTAAATGAGGGATCATCTTATAATGCTACTAAAACGCCAAACAAGCAATATAAAATGTGAACATCATATGTGTAAAGTGGGATGATATGGTCCATGCATTTGATCACCATCATATGCATCGTGGTATGATCTCTATCATTCCTTGTATGTAAGGCCAAGGTCTATGGAACTTACACGTTAGGTGGGTTGTAAGAGTATCAAATATACATCAACTTACAACATTACCATATCATGACACTAGCCCAGCAATGATCTAAACTAGACGCCTCTAATTTATCCATTGCAAGTTTTATGTGGCTTAGGGCTTTCGGAGATAGAACCGGTCTTACCTACGAACATGGAACCACAACGAGGATAACCAAGTTATTAGCAACTCGTTGTAAATCAGATATTGACTATAGTAGGAGAGACAGACACCCGCCAGCCACTTATGCAAAACTAGTTGCATGTCAGTCGTGGAACTGGTCTCATGTACGATGACATGTAAGGTTGGTCCGGGCTGCTTCATCCCACTATGCCACCAATATCCAAAAAACATGAAAGATGCAATAACATGATCATCATCGCCCACATATAAACATATGTGTACTACCCATGCAAAGCACCTACGCGTAGACCTGACTCTGATACCACGGTTGGGTTCGCAGCATAGAAAACAAAAAATTTCCTACGATGGGAACTATACGCCAAGATCTATCTACTAGATACAAGCAACTGGTGGATATACATCCATAGAGAACTTACTCTCGAAGACAACAAAGCTTTGTTAACGAGTTGGAACTCATGGATGATGTAGTCGTACACTTGCCGATCTCAAGATCGTGATGAAGTCCAGCAGGTCTGGCTCCAGCACGTCCATCAGATCCAGCTCCAGCAAGTCCAGCACCACCAAGTCCAGCATCGCAAAGCAGCGGTGCATCCATGATCGCACACACGTCCGGTACCCCGACAACCTCTGTCCCTTGCTCCAGCAAAGCAGCAGAAGTAGCAACTCCTTTCCAGATAAAGCCACCGGGAACATGTATCTCGCTAATCCGAGACCATGGGGAACAATACTAGAGAGGGAGAGAGATCCTTCATGAGGAGGAGTGAGTGTGAAGGTGTGAGAGGGGGGCCTTTTATAGGAGGAGGGGAGGGCACCCCTCCCCATGGCCGGCGCCCCAAGGGGTGACCCCTCACCTCCTCATTCATGTGGTGGTAACTCCCTCCAGATAAATTTGTTCCTTCAAATTCTCTTTTAAAGTCTCCACTTTAAATGCATTAAATTTCTCTAAATTTAATGCTCTCTCATTTAACAAAAATCTTTTATTATTTTTATTCAGAATTTTGTTAATTACTTTAATTAACAAACATTCAAATAAAACCCCCTGCAACATTTCAATATTACATGCAGAACCAATTTCAGCAATTTCACCCGAAACAATTTCGGTGTCTATTGAAATAATTCCAGCGCTTTCTTAAATATTTATCTGAAACATATTTGCTCCAAATGGTGTCGGTATCCCTTAAGTGTGTCACCCTACGGTTCGGGAATAATGCAGACATGATCGAGACCCCTCTCCGATCAATAATCAGCAGCGGGACCTAGAGATCAGTACTGACTCCCACATATTCAACGATGACTCTTGTGATCGTGTGAACCTTTAACGTCATAACTAAATCCCTTTGTCTCGTGATATATTACATGTCCGAGATTCGATCATCGGTATCCAAATACCTAGTTTGATCTCGTTACCGACATGCACTCTTTTCTCGTTCCCATGATATAACATTCTAGTGATCACATCACTTGCTTGCAAGCTATTTCAATGTGATATCACCGAGAGGGCCCAGAGTATATGTATCCATCATCAGGATGGACAAATCCCACTCTTGATCCATGAGCCTCAACATAACACCTTCGTAGCACTGAACCCACCTTTATAGTCACCCTGTTATGGTGTGACGTTTGATGTTATCAAGATACTCTTCCGGTGTTAGCAATTAACATGATCTCATGGTCTAAGGACTAAGATTACTTTGTATGATGTTATAGCAATATAAATATAATGACTTTGATCATAATGCTATACTTACTGAATTTTTACAGATATTTTTCACGAATTTTTACAGTGAAGTACAAAAATCTGTTTCGGGACAGCAACTTTCCCAAGTCTTACTTCTCTTCTCACTAGAGGTTACTCTTGGCATAAAAACCACACAAAAAGGATAAGGATAGGTTATTACTGAAGTAATAACTTCCAAGACTCAAAAGAAAAACTTACTGAATATTTTTTTTGGGTTGTCTCCCAAAAAGCTCTTTCTTTAAGGCCATTAAGATAGGCTTAGTAATTTGAGAAGATGCTCACATAAGAAATATGAATTGAAGAAAAAGAGAGCATCAAGGAGCAAATATGATACACATTTAAGTCTAACCCACTTCCTATGCATAGGAATCTTGTAAGAAAATAAATCAAAGAAGCACATAGTAACAAGAATGGGTAGATAAAACAAGAGCAACTTTGGAACTTTCAATATAAAGAGAGGCGTTTTAGTAACATGAGAATTTCAACAACCATATTTTCCTCTGTCGTAATGATTTTCAGTAGCATCATGGACAAACTCAACAATATAAATATCACATTCATCCTTCTTCGGCAAGCATGGAGGGCGATCAAATAGGGTATTAGTTAAAGTTACTCTTATTGGGAGGTAGACATGGGTAACTGCTCCATTCTTCCTCCTCTTAATCATCACTCACCTCCTCTTTTTCATCCAATGAGCTTCCAGTTTTAGCAATTTCTTCTTCCATAGGCTCCTGCAAGGCATTAGTCTCTTCCGTTGGTGGAGATCATCTATTAAGATATTCAAGAATATAGCCATTTTCTTCCTTATAATTATCAGAGCAAAATTTAAGTATATCATAAACCTCATATTTATAAGGTGCCTCATAAGTATTTTCAAGCAAATAAGCAAGTTCGAATGCACCCTTCCAAGAAATAAATTCTTCAATTTGTTCCACATGATAAAAGTCATAATTTCCCTTAACATAAGAAGATATGGTAACATCATCATTATACTCACATTGAAAAGGGAGGTGTTTATACCTCCTATAGCAACAAGATTTATCAAAGCAATAAGTATCATTATAAGTGGAGCACACGTTTCTAGCAATGGTATACAATTTATCAATTTGTTCCCATAAGTGTTTCCCTTTTTGTGACAAGCGGTATTCCTTATAATAATATTTTTGTTCTTCCGTGAACCCACCTTGCCAATAAGATCTAGTTTCAAAGAAACCAACCATTGATAGAAAGCATGATAAAGCAAGACAATAATAGACCAACGAAAATAACAACTATAGTAGGAACTGATTTTTTCGTATTTTTGATAAAAAGAAACAAGCAAATAAAACAAAAGTAAACTAAGTAAAACAAAAAACAAAGTAAAGATATTGGTTATGAAGGACTCCCCTTGTAAAGTTTTCCTTGACTCCCCGGCAATGGCGCCAGAAAATAGGCTTGATGGCTCAAAATACGATGAGCTCGTTGGGGAACCCCAAGAGGAAGGTATGATGAGCACAGCAGCAAGTTTTCGCTCAGTTATGAAACCAAGGTTATCGAACCAGTAGGAGCAAGGAAACAACCCCAAGGTGTTGTCTCCAACTTGGAATCCTGCACAACACAACCACATAACTTTTCCCCCAACTTACAGTGAGGTTCTCAATCTCACCGGTTTTGCTGAAAACAAAGAATTAAACGTATTGTATGGAAGATAGTAATTTCTTGCTGAAAATAAACAGTAAATAGTAAATAGATGGTAGATTGATGGTAAAAGAATGGACCGGGGTCCATAGTTCACTAGAGGTGATTCTCCTTAAGATAGATGACATGTTGGGTGAACAAATTACAGCAGGGCAATTGACAGACACCGAGAAAGCAATACATGCATATACTAATCATCTTGACTCCTATGAGATTTGATTGGACATTACAACATTATACATAGACTGTAATCCAACTGTAATCCATCTTTAGGTTATCATCCAAACCCCCTCCAGTATTAAGTTGCAAGTAACAGATAATTGCATTAAGCAAAGTGTGTAAAGTAAACAATATGATTGCCCTATGGACAAAGGATTGTTATTTTCTCCCTAGTAGCAACATCACATCTAGTACCTTAGAGATTCCTGTCACTTCCCCAGATTACTAGAGGCATGAACCCACTATCGAGCATAAATACTCCCTCTTGGAGTTGCTAGCATCTACTTGGCCAAGATAGCTACTAACAACGAAAAGCATGCAAGATTACAAATAACATAGACATGATAGAATCAATAATCAATCTGAAATAGCATCTCAATATCCATCAGATCCTCGCAAACACAACATGTAGGATTACAAATAGATGATCTTGATCATGAACGGAGCTCACAAGATCTAAACATGATAGCACAAAGGAGGAGAACCAACCATCTTGCTACTACATGGACCCGTAGTCAAGGGATGAACTACTCACGCATCACATCAGAGGCAGGCATGGTGATGAAGAAGGCCTCCATGGTGAACTCTCCCCTCCGGCAGGGTGCTGGGAAGAGCTTCAGATCCCTCCCGATCTAGGGATGGAGATGACGGAGGCTATAGACACTTTCATGGATTTTTGATCGGGTCCTTAGGGTTTTCGTCCCGAGAGGCTTTTATAGGCGAAGGGGCAAGGTCGGTGGAGAACCAGAGGCCCACACTAGGTGGCAGTGCGCCTAGGGCTGGCCGCACCACCCTAGGGTGTGGCCGCCCTGGTTCCCCTCTTCGTCTCCCCTCCGGACTCCGTGTTGCTTCGGGTAAAATATTGACTTTGGCTTTTGTCCGGTCCAATTCCGAGAATATTTCCTTACTAGCTTTTCTGAAACCAAAAACAGCAGAAAATAGGCAACTAGCATAGTGGCATCTTGTTAATAGGTTAGTTTCAGAAAATGTGTAAAAAATACTCCAAAGTGTGGACCAAACATAAGAAAGTAGATATAAAACAAGCATGGAACATCAAAAATTATAGATAGGTTTATGACGTATCACAAACCACTTCACAAAGCGCTAGAGTGGAGAAGTCCTTTTTCCTCCATGAATTTGAGCTTCTCATCGCTTAGAATGCACGAGATCCAAATCACGCAGTACTTTTTGTCTTCCGCCGCCAATGATGCAGCACCCGCGAGCTCGATGCGTCAGCCATCCCGTATGAGGATTGACCACGAATGGGCGACGCAGGTGGATGATACGTTGCTAACGTATCCATAATTTTTGATGTTCCATGCTTGGTTTTATCTACTTTCTTATGTTTTGTCCACACTTTGGAGTACTTTTCATATGATTTCTTGGACTAACCTATTAACAAGAGCCACAGTGCCAGCTGCCTGTTTTCTGTTGTTTTTGGTTTCAGGAAAGTTAGAAAATGAATATTCTCGGAATTGGACGGGACAAAAGCCAAAGTCAGTTTTTCACCGAGGGACATCTGGAGCCAGAATACGAGACGGAGAGGGGCCAGAGGGAATCCACACCACCTAGCCACGCGGCAAGGCCTGGCCTGTGCCAGGGGGTGGTGTGGCCAGCCCAGGCACCCCCTTGGCCTCTCCTTCCGCCTATATATTGCCTCTGATACGGAAACCCTAAGTACCCTATCAAAATTCCACGAAAGAGTCTGTAGCCGTCGTCATCTCCATCCCTAGATCGGGAGGGATCTGAAGCTCTTCCCGACACCCTGCCGGAGAGGGGAATTCACCCTGGAGGCCTTCTTCATCATCATGCAAGCCTCCGGTGTGATGCGTGAGTAGTTCATCTCTGGACTACGGGTCCATGTAGTAGCTAGATGGCTGGTTCTCCTCCTTTGTGCTATCATGTTTAGATCTTGTGAGCTCCATTCATGATCAAGATCATCTATTTGTAATTCAGCATGTTGTGTTTGCGGGGATCCGATGGATATTGAGATGCTATTTCAGATTAATTATTGATTTTATCATGTCTTTGTTATTTGTGATCTTGCATGCTTTTCGTTGTTAGTAGCTATCTTGGCCAAGTAGATGCTAGCAACTCCAAGAGTTAGTATTTATGCTCGATAGTGGGTTCATGCCTCTGGTAATCTGGAGAAGTGACAGAAATCTCTAAGATACTAGATGTGTTGTTGCTACTAGGGAGAAAACAACAATCTTTTGTTCATAGAACAATCATATTGTTTACTTTACACACAATTCGTAATGCAATTATCCGTTGCTTGCAACTTAATACTGGAGGGGGTTCGGATGATAACATGAAGGTGGATTATTAGTCATAGATGCAGTTGGATGGCGGTCTATGTATAATGTTGTAATGCCCAATCAAGTCTCAAAGGAGTCAGGATGATTAGTATATGCATGTATTGCTTTCTCGATGTTTGTTAATTTCCCCGCTGTAATTTGTTCACCCAACATGTTATCTATCTTAAGGAGAGCCACCACTAGTGAACTATGGACCCTGATCCTTTCTTTTACTATCAATCTACAATCAACTGTTTACTGCTTTGTGTTTACTTTCTGCAAACTATTACTTTTTCCACTCGATACGTTTAATCCTTTATTTTCAGCAAAACCGGTGAGATTGACAACCTCATCGCAAGTTGGGGGCAGAGTTCTGTGGTTGTGTTGTGCAGGTCTCCACGTTGCTGCTGGTACCGGAGTGCGCTCTACCAAAGTTCAACTAGCAACACCTTTGGGGTGTTTCCTTGCTCCTACTGGATTGATAACCTTGGTTTCATAACTGAGGGAAAACTTGTTGTTGTGCTCATCGTACCTTCCTCTTGGGGTTCCCCAACGAGCTCGATATATTTTGGGCCATTAGTGGATTTGGTGAAGGAGCAAGGGGGAAAACGAGGAGCACATGGTTTTCTCGGGGAAGAGGAAGAACAGGAATAGAGGTGGAGAGAATAAGGATTGTTCACCCCTTATAAAGCCCATCTGCGTCAAGATTAGTGTTAAATGCATGGTATTAACGCCACGCGTCACAAAATGGGAGGGGCAACTTCCTCGTGAAGCCTATGCTGCCTCGATCTCTATGTTCACATTGAAACGGCGCCTCGGTTCCGTGCGTTGCGGGACCTATCAACGGTCACACAGACAGAATATTTGTCAGTGACAAGACAAGACTTGAAATGTTGTCAGGATAGGTCACGAACCAAATTCCATCTTAGTTTGAAATCGAGCATGGAAGCAATGATGTGATCAAAAAGTCTGACTCGCTTGTTGTTCGGATCCTACTAATTTGTTTTGGAGTTTCAGGAACCCTTCAAAATTCTACAGCCGAAGAAGAATCAAGATAGACGATGGAATCCGACTTTGGATCTTGGAGGCTTCCGGAGGCTGCTATTAGGGTTATACTTTTCGGGTATACCCACTGTGACTGGGTGATTAGGGTGGCCCACTTCGGGTTACAGCTATGCTTCATAGGTGGCCTAGTCAGAGAGAGAAGATGGAAGCCTATCTGGCTATGGGAAGGTCCAAAAGACTTACCGACTTAGGCATGTAGGAATACTTAGATTAAGATGTACTCAGTACCGACTCTGTATCATAGCCGGATAGGACTATCATGTAACCCTAGGACCGGATGACTATATAAGCCATCCTAGGGGCTAGCCTTTAGGTCATACACTACAACCACAACTCGCATATGCGAAATCTCTCTTGTAATCTATTGTACTTCTGGATTTGTCGATATACTGTATTGCTAGCAGGAGTATGATCCGTCCACCGCGGTCGGATCTGAATCTAGGTAAGCTTGTGTGCTCACCGTCCTAAAGAACTGTACGTCTCACACCCACCTTTTCTCATGCCTCGAGGACCCCTTCATGACGTACTTGTCTTCAATCCGACGACAGAACATGCGGCTCGAGCTATTGTCAGTCCTCGTCGGCGAGCCTCTTAGCACGAGACCAGAAGCACCTCTCACAATATCCCACTCATGTGTTAATCTACATGAGGATAAGGGAGCGGGCGGCCGGGATGCGGCGGACAACAGCGATATCCTGTACGGTGGGGGCGATAGTCGGCAGGGGTCAGCGACGGCTGGGATGCGGCGGACGGTAGCAAGGGCAGGGCACCGGCCGACGTTCGTGCCAAAAAATTGGACTCCTGGCCAACAGCTGGCAATGGCTGCGTTCGCGAGTCCATCAGTCACGAGTCAACCTTGTCGAGAAGGCTTGGGAGTCTCAAGGCTAGTACAAGACATGGAGGCATGACAATCCTGTCCAAAGCGGGCATGCAGGTGGTGGCTGGTGCGGCGACGATCGGGGGCACGAGGGCCGGCCTCCCGGGCGCGCGGGCGCGTGGTGGCCGACGCAGAGATGGTCGGGGGCGTGAGCCTTCAGATCACGCGTAGTTTCTCAGGGTGCAGGTGGGAGTGGGCTGCCCACGGAGCCCACTACCCAAGCCCACATAAAAGGCTATGCGGGACACCCACGAGTAAACAAGAAAAATGGTGGGTTTCCGTGGGAAGCCCACGATCGAGCGAACATCCAAAAACTACTTCGATCCAAATTAATGTTTTCACATTTATCTAGATTCGAATATATCTAGTCATATTTTAGTGCTAGATACATCCAAATCTAGCTAAATATGAGAATATTAATTTGGATCAGAAGGAGTAGGAATTTCCCAATCAAGCAAATATTATGTCTAGTAGAAAGAATGGCGAGTCACTCAGAAATTGGAAAAGACAATTGATACATTGAAGTGCTAAATGTTGATCGTATTATGTACTAAAATATTTTTATGAACATTATACAAGCAACAATTGCAGTAACATATTTGCGGGTATATGTGGACATATGCGGGATAGTGGGCACCCGCATAAGTATCGCGGGCTCCCGTGGGACACCCACTTAAATTGTGTGGGACTGTGCGGGTGTATGAGGGCCTCCGCGGGCAGTCCCACCTGCACTCTGAGTAGTTTCCAGTCCATATACTGATTTTACTATTAACAGGAATTTGATTATGGTTATTTTCATACTTTCCTTGTATTATTATGAATTTTATTCATTTTTTATGAAAGTTTGAATTTGAATAACTGAAACTTCCATTTTGAATTAAGTTCATTTTGTATTGTTCTAAATACAACTAGTATTCATGTGTGTGTATGAGTCCAAAGACTCTTTTATTTGGTGTTAATTAAATGTGAATTCCCCAAATATGAATTTAAACAAAGATCATGTCAAAATTCAGGTGCATTCTAGTGATGACCTAACTCAATTGTAGCACTAGAATGAATTTCAATCACTTTGTCGTTTTGAAACAACTCATTTTTTAATGCATGTTATGCAAATGCATATATTGTAAATCTAGTCTTCTCGTGTCCTATTCTTCGGGTTGTTACAAGGCGATGATGCGGCTATTGTAAACCCATATTTCGTTTCGTCCCCTCGCCGGCAACGCCGCGGATTGCTCCGCCTCTGTTGGCCTTGAGGCCTTAGGGCATGTACAATGCGGTGATGTCAGCCTTTCCTTAGAGTTGCCACGTCGGATTTTTGCTTAGTTGGAGGAGAGAGAATTAAGAGAGAGAAGGTTGCCTTCCCTTAGCTAAGGGATAATCTCTTAGAAATAAGAGAAAGCTATTTTCTCTATTATACCTTTTGCCTTCTCTTGTCAACACAATTTTTTACTATAATTAGACAATTAACATTAATTCTTAGAGATGACAATAAGAGATGATCCATTATATGATTTTTTATTATTGTCTTTTCTAGACTACGTGGAGGGCTAAGAGCAGACCCGCCTTCTCTTCCATTGTACATGCCCTTAGAGGCATGACCGACCATGGCCCCTTACCGGCAGCAGGAGGGTTTTAGTTCTGTGTTTAGGTTGTTTTGTGTTGTCGTCCTCGTAATATATATATGTCATCTGAGAGTGTGGGCTCCACGCCTGAAAAGGGAAAACACAACCTTACCCTACCGTGCCGAGGGGTAGGCGCCAAGGATAAAGATCGTTATAGTAGTCTATCTTTTTTTGCATGGTAATACGTGTCTCATTTATATATCATAAAGATCATACTACAAGCCACGTAAACATCGACCTGACAAAACTGAAAAGACAGCAAAACACAAGCTTTTGCGCAAAGGACCACCGGCCAAGAAAGAAAATAATCTAACCCGAAGAAACCTCTAAGCATGACGCCGACGCCCATCACCTGCCTTTGGCACCACCATAGCGGCCACCAAAGGAAGGAAAGATGGATCACCTCCTCACCCGAGCTCGATACGGCTCCATCGCTGACATGCAGCTTTGCGGACCTCCAAGGTGGCTCACCCAAGGTGAAACCATTGCCATTGAACGAATCAGACCAGGGCAACACCCCGGACACGCCATCGAGCTCCAGATCTAGCCCCTTCGCACGACTAAGATGTCAAAGAAGGAAGTCACACCTGCCATCCACGAACCACAGACCCAGCACATGATCCACCATCTTCCAGATGCCGTCGATGCAGATCACAATCTGCATCCGTTCCTGGACTACCTCCCAGGTTCCGCGTCGACGCTGGAGCAAACGCCGCCGCAGCGGCAGAGCCTGAGGACACAAATCCACCACGAGGATGGTGCCACCACCACACCATCCTTATTTGGATAGACTGTTCTCCAAATTCATTGGAAAAGGATCTGAAGAAAATTTATTCAACGCCGTCATCTTCATTCCCAAAACCAAGACAATAAACAGCCTAAAAACGAATCTATTTTAGACTAAGACTATCCACACGCGTGGATCCGGCGATCCCCCTCACCACCGACGACCTAGGTCGCCGGAGGGGGGAGCCGCCGGAGGCCGGCGTCGGAAGGCAAGTACCCTGGGGCAAGATCTCCTTTCTTTTCTCTCCCTGGCGGCGCGTATTATAGTAGTCTATCTATTGATCAGTTTCCTTTGCGAGCTATCCCTTACGTACGTTCACGACGTATATCCAACGTCGGAACAAGATTACACTTTTCACCTTCCGTAACTCTTTCATTTGTCCCGTCTGGCCGATTGTACCAAAGCTAGCCAAACGTCTGTCGAGCGTCCATCTATCGTGTCTACGAGTCAATCGCTCATCATTATAAAATCCTGGGCAGGCAGGCGCGCCGTCCCTTCACAAGGCCCGACGAGGGAGCAAGCAAAGCTACTGGGTGATCGATCGACCAAAAACAAAGTAATGGGGATGGCGGCAGCGGTGTGGAACGTGCTGGCGAAGGCGGCGGACCTGGCGCAGATGTCAGGGCTGCACGCCGCTATGCTCGTCGCCGTGCTCACGGCCCTCCTCCGGGTCCAGCAGAGCAACAGCCGGGAGTGCGCTAGGCTGGAGCGGTGCCACCGCCGGCTCCGCGCGCTTCTGGGGTGGCCGGCGAGCGGGAGCGGCGGCGGCGTCGCGCTGCTGCTGCTGCCGTGCGCCGGGACGGGAGATCCCTTCGGCGAGGCCCTGGCAGACGCGGCCGGGCTCGTCGACTCCTACAAGAAGACGACGCTCTGGCGCCGCCTCTGGAGCGGCAGCGGAATGGCGACGCAGCTCCGGGACATGCAGGACATCGTCGACTCCTACTGTGGCCTCCTTCTGTTCGTCAACGCGCACCTCCTGTTACAGCAACAGGCACTTCATCGTCACCATCCCATTCCAACGTCGCCAGATACTAGTGCTACGTACGTGAACGTGGGATGCAAATTTATTCATGTGGAATAATTTATAGCAGTTGATGTGTCTCACTCAGATGCCTCATACATAGATAATTGTTCTCTCTGGTATTATCATGCTAATTTTACTACAACGCAGGATTCCTGAGGTGAATGACACATCGAATAGTCCAAGTGCAATAGCTGGAACAAGTTGCCCCGCAGTTGCAGGGAATCTTGACACTGGAAGGGCCAATGATGTTGGTCAGGGAGGAAGAGATACCGACCCAGCTGGCTCTGAAAGAAACTTGCCTGCTCTGCTGCCTATAGTGATTTCCCATGCATAAATGTACATGTAGGAGATTGATCGTAGTTAGTAGATTGATGGTTGGTATAGTATTAGTACATTCTACTCCCTTCGTTTCAAAATATAAGGTGTTATAGATTTGTGAAGGTAATGTATCTAGACATCTTTTGTTGTATAGATTAGGAGTGAACCTCTTTGAACCTACATAATAATAGACGTCTAGATATCTTCACGGAGTTAAAGCATGTTATATTATGAAATAAAGGGAGTACATGCGAATTCAAACTTCTTTGTTTGGAATTGTGCAAATTCGAACCTTGAAACACCGGTCATTTTATGAAGAATGTTTATAACTTCTTGCACCACCATCGTTATATACGGAAAGCTCTGACAGCCAAGGGGGCCATGGCATGGGCCCTTCTTGGCACACCATGGCACCTTCTGCTCGAGGCCCATCTTGTGTAGGTTCACTCTGTCTTGGTATCCATTGACATAGATACGATTACTTCAAAGTATCAATTGTCACTTTTAACAAGTTTTTTATTAATACTAGTTGAGTGACCGTGTGATTGCTACGGCTTCACAATTAGTAATGTATATATATCAATAAGGTATGTGCCAAAATTCACACGTATGCGAAAAAAGCTATAAGATATTCTAAATCCATAGTATTCCATATATTTAAAGTATAGTTCGATAACCAATATAATTTGATATCATTTAAATATGAAATAAACACTCGGACCAATTTAACTAATACTATAATATCTACTCCTTGACACTCATTACCTATTGTTGTGCAATGTTAGAGATATTCTGTTCTCTTTCTTTTCACGGTACTTGAGCAAGTGCACCAAAATTTTCTTTCTTAACTCAAAAAATATCTGCATAAACAATACATGTCATTAGCCTAAGTCTTTTATGTGGAAAATATAAATATATACAAGGTAGAACATCCACCGTGCATATTGGATGAACCAATTCTCTACCATTCTATGAGAGTATAATGTAAAAGATAAAATAATCAGCCGCATTCATGTAGATGAATGCCTCATTATTATGTTATATTGAATAGTAAAATGCAAAAAAACACGAGAGCTTATTTTAAGAGATATTCACCCGTCTGGACTTTCTGGAATACCAACCGGTGATCTACATGGCCAGCAAGATATATCGCCATCCCGGCCTGGTTGTGATAATCAGAGTGCTTCACTTAAGTAGATTTCACTTCTTTGTAACTTTAATTGCATATTGTGAGAGCGATGCATTTTTCTCTCCGGCAATGGCAATAGAGAGAGAAGATCAAAAACAGATACAGAAGAGGCATGCTGATCGATGAAGAACAAAATAAAATGTCCTATGGATGCATAAGGAAGCAAAACCTTCAAATGGACAACCATTAGGAACACATACAAATGAACAAGGATGGACATGTGAAACATCTTTACCATTTTGCACGAAGGGATTTTGTAGTCTATTCTAGGACAACTTTCGAGCAACAATGCGAGAGACTGGATATTTGACTTTTTGCGCCATTTGTGAACTCGTGTGGAATCGATCATCGCAGTGTAGAAAAAACAGTTTAGAAACATAGTGATAATAATACAATTGCAAGATTATATTAACTTATACAAAAACATAAATTCATGTAGTGCACATCCATCTCTACCATCTGTATGATCCCGTCGCATGCCACTATACGTATGCCCAAGTTGAAATATTCATTGTTCATAGGCTTGTCCATCCTACGTATGTACTGGATTTTCTTAGGACTCAAACCTATTGGGTACGGTTTAGAGCTCTGCACCCTCCTGCATGTAAGAAAAATATTAAAAATGATAAAATTATAATAAGGTATTAGCAAAAAAAATTAACATGTTGCTTACTCGAAATGCTTGTAATATCTAATGGACATGATGTGTTTGCAAATCTCGTCGACTAATTTGTGTGGGTTTGTGGACGTGATGTAGACCGGAAGAGGATGATTGTTTTTAGCTACATCGGATAAGTCTAGTCGTTTGGGCCCCTCCACGATCATACAATCAGAATCAGACACATTTTTTTATCGCTAGGACGATAGTATATTGGTTTTCTTTTTATCTTATTCAATTATCAATATAACGACTAATTTTTGACAAAACCCTTTCATATCCTCCTGCAAAATAGTATTCAAAAATATTTAATTAAGGTGTAAGCGAATCCTAATGTTTTATCATGAACAAAAATGACATATCTGGTTAACATGATCAGAAAACACATTGCTAATCCAATATTTCATATAATTAAGCATGAACAACCCACATGACACGCTATACGTTTACATGACACCGATTTAGCCTAGTATAGACAAATGAAAATAAATAATGCAATTGATCTACTAAACCATTTTTAGAAGTCAATAAGATTCGAATGAGTGTTCAACATACCCATCAGTTTGCACTGGTTCTTGGAAATGTTCGACTATTGGCCATGTTGTAACATTCAGGTCCTGCCACTTTTTCCCTTGTCAAAGTTCTTCAAATTAAATGCGAACTTCAGATGTTTCTCAAGTCTCTGCAATTGATATATGAGAAAAGACTATTAGATATTGTGGCAAACATAATGCCATAAGAATCAAAGTCAAAAGACACTTACCACAAGATTGAGGTCAGTTCGACTCATTCCAGCAAGTCCAATACTTGGATCAAACTTTTTTGCATCGATGACTCCTAAGTACTAGTGATTCTTACTAATGTTTATTGGTAGGAAGACCTAAAGTAAATATATTATATTAAAAAATTAATATACACACATGTTCAAAACATATTAATGAGATGTATATGTAGTTAGTTAACTCTGCCATATACGTTTTATGAAGATGCTTCAAATAAAGATGCAATCGTTTATGACGCGGTGTTGTGATTTGTTTCGTTTTAAGATTGCGGAGACAAAAGTATTGTCTAGATATACGTTTCCATCCGGTCTATCCAATAGCTGATCACACGCACCCATAAAATATATGTACGCATTTAGCACCTACAATTAGACACGTAAAATAAAGTTAAGTTCGCTATAATTTTTCAGACGTTAATGTGTAAGTTATGGTCTTTCTTCTATTGACTTACCCCGTCGGGTAAGAATCCATAGTAACGCGTAACACATGTCAAGTCATCATTAGACAGCTCCGCATTACCGATATCCACAAACTTAGTTTTTTTAGGTATCGACATGATTGATTCAATAGCAGCAATATCTCCAGTGGTGCATAAATAGTCTGTGACAATATATAATCACTAGTAGAAAATTGGCCTTTGGTTCGGGCCATTAGTCCCGGCCGTGGCTGGGGCCGGGACTAATGGTCCGAACCAGACGGCCCGAGGAGGCCGAGGAATTATGTCCCGGTCCGTAAGGAACCATTAGTCCCGGTTTAAGATACAAACCGGGACAAATGGGTCTGGGCCGGCGTGCGAGCTCCTGGCAGAACCTTTAGTCCTGGTTTGTATCTCAAACCGGGACTAATGGCCTGGCCCTATATATATGCACCCAGCCCTCCACTCTCTCCTGTTTTTTTCCTATGTGAGAGGTGGGTATAACTTTGTGCTAACTTTTTTTCTTCATATGCACTAGAGGTGTTCGGTGAAATGGCTATTAGAGCGATGCCACTTGAGTTCACACAAGACAAAATATGATATGAGGTGTCAGAGCGACACTTAAGGTTTCTCCTCTTTGTTTTGAAGTGTCCTAAAAAGTTAGCAACTATTGTCTCGTTTTGACTGCGCGGTACTAATTTAAGCATCGTGATTGCGTTTGATATATATGCATGGTTGTATGACGCAGATGAGCCACCCATGGATGTACGGTGACCGACGCTCTGACGCTTACAGAGAAGGAATGTGTTCTTTTCGCCTTGTGGCCGAGGCAAACAAGCGGCGGGATGGTTTTATGTGTTGTCCATGTGTTGAATGTCGGAATGAGCAGGCTCACACTTCCTCAAGAGTCATTCAGAGCCACCTGCTTCGGTCCGGTTTCATGTCCGGCTATAATGTTTGGACCAAGCACGGAGAAAGAGGGGTTATGATGGAAGACGACGATGAAGAAGAGAACGATGATGACAACTACCGATCTATGTTCCTTGAATACGATGATACCGTAGTTGAAGATAATGAAAAAGAAGGGTGTGAAGAACGGGAACCAGATGAGCCCGTTACTGATTTTGGTCGGGTCATTAGTGATGCAAGGCGAGACTGCGACACGGAAAAGGAGAGGTTGCAGTTCGAGCAGATGTTACAGGACCACAACACATTGCTGTATCCAACTTGTGAAGATGGCCAGAAGAAGCTGGGTAGCACACTGGAATTGTTGAAGTGGAAGGCAGAGACCGGTATGACTGACTCGGGATTTGAAAAGTTGCTGGTAATAATGAAGAAGCTGCTTCCAAGAAATAACCAATTGCCCTCCAGTACGTACGAAGCAAAGAAACTTGTCTGCCCTTTAGGATTAGACGTGCAGAAGATACATGCATGCCCAAATGATTGCATCCTCTACCGCGGTGAGAAGTACGAGAATATGGATAAATGCCCGGTATGCACTGCATTGCGGTATAAGATCAGAAAAGATAACCCTGGTGATGTTGAGGGCGAGCAACCCAGGAAGAGGGTTCCTGCCAAGGTGATGTGGTACGCTCCTATAATACCACGGTTGAAACATTTGTTCAGAAATAAAGAGCATGCCAAGTTGTTGCGATGACACATGGAAGACCGTAAGAAAGACGGGATGTTGAGGCACCCTGCTGATGGTCGGCAGTAGAGAAAAATCGAGAGAGACTTCCCGAACTTTGCTGGTGACGCAAGGAACTTATGGTTTGGTCAGTACCGATGGCATGAATCCTTTTGGGGAGCAGAACTGCAGTCACAGCACCTGGCCTGTGACTCTATGTATCTACAACCTTCCTCCTTGGTTGTGCATGAAGTGGAAGTTCATTATGATGCCAGTGCTCATCCAAGGCCCGAAGCAACCCGGCAACGACATTGATGTGTACCTAAGGCCATTAGTTGATGAACTTCTACAGTTGTGGGACAAACCGGGTGTACGTGTGTGGGATAAGCACAAACAGCAGGAATTTGACCTACAAGCGTTGCTGTTCGTAACCATCAATGATTGGCCTACTCTTAGTAACATTTCAGGACAGACGAACAAAGGATACAATGCATGCACGCACTGTTTAGATGAGACTGAAAGTATATATCTGGATAAATGTAGAAAGAATGTGTACCCGTACAATCGTCGTTTTCTTCCGCCCAGTCATCCCTTAAAGAAGAAAGGCAAGCATTTCAATGGCAAGGCAGAAACCCGGACGAAGCTTGTCCCCCGTAGTGGTGCTGATGTATTTGGTATGGTCAAGGATTTGGATGTAATCTTTGGAAAGGGTCCTGGAGGACAACCTGTTCCGAAAGACCCCATTACCGGACACGCACCCATGTGGAAGAAGAAATCTATATTTTGAGAGCTACCCTATTGGAAAGTGCATGAGGTCCGCTCTGCAATCGACGTGATGCACCTGACAAAGAATCTTTGCGTGAATATTCTAGGCTTCCTAGGCTTGTATGGGAAGTCAAAAGATACCCTGGCAGCACGGGAGGACCACCAACATCATAAAGGACGAGACGGCAAGCATCCAGGGCAGTTTCAAGGGCTTGCCAGCTACGCTCTTACCAAAGAAGAGAAGGAAATCTTTTTTGAAGTCCTTTTCAGTATCAAGGTCCCGTCTGGCTTCTCGTCGAATATAAAGGGAATAGTAAATATGAAAGAGAAAAAATTTCAAAACCTAAAGTCTCATGACTGCCATGTCTTATGACGCAATTGCTTCCGGTTGCATTGAGGGGAATTCTACCAGAAAATGTTCGACTAGCCATTGTGAAGGTATGTGCATTCCTCAATGCAATTTCTCAGAAGGTAATCGATCGAGAAAGTCTATCAGGGTTACAGATTGATGTGGTCCAATGTCTGATCAGCTTCGAGTTGTTGTTCCCGCCATCCTTCTTCAATATTATGACGCACCTCCTAGTTCACCTAGTCGAAGAGATTAGAATTCTCGGTCCTGTGTTTCTACACAATATGTTCCCCTTCGAGAGGTTCATGGGAGTCTTAAAGAAATATGTTCATAACCGTGCTAGGCTAGAAGGAAGCATCTCCAAGGGCTATGGAACAGAGGAGGTCATTGAGTTTTGTGTTGACTTTCTTCCTGACCTTAAGCCGATTGGTGTTCCTGAATCTTGGTATGAGGGGAGGATGACTGGAAAAGGCACACTAGGAAGGAAATCAATGGTATGTAGGGACGGGCATTCTTTCACTCAAGCACACTACACAGTTCTACGCAATTCCACCGTGGTGGCTCCGTATATCGAGAAACACAAGAATATTCTACGCTCCGAAAACCCGGGGAAGCCTGAAACCTTGATTAAAGGGGAACACGAGAAGAATTTTGGCAATTGGTTGTAGACACATCTCATGAATAACACCACTGTTGGAGATGAGTTGTACTCGTTGGCCAGGTTACCATCTTCGACTATATGTACTTTCCAAGGGTACGAGATAAATGGGAATACATTTTACACGATCGCCCAAGATAAAAGGAGCACCAACCAAAACAGTGGTGTCCGCTTTGATGCAACAGATTACAATGGGCAGATTGACACATATTATGGGTACATAGAGGAGATATGGGAACTTGACTATGGACCTACTTTTAAGGCCCCTTTGTTTCGGTGCAAATGGGTCCAGCTGACAGGAGGAGGGGTACATGTAGACGAAAAGTACGGCATGACAACAGTGGATCTCAACAATCTTGCGTATATGGATGAACCATTCGTCCTAGCCAACGATGTGGCTCAGGTTTTCTATGTGAAGGACATGTCTACCAAACCGATAAAAAGGAAAGATAAGCAAAAGAGTACAGAGTACGATGAGCCAAAGCGCCACATAGTTCTTTTAGGGAAAAGAAACATCGTGGGAGTGGATGACAAGACAGACATGTCAGAAGATTACAATAAGTGTCATGAAATTCCGCCCTTCAAAGTGAAAACTGACCCAAGCATCCTGTTAAATGATGAAGATTCTCCATGGCTACGGTGCAGAAGAAAACCACAACACTAGATGTTGGTGATGTGTAATAATGTATTAAACCTTTTATTTGAGACATAAATCTATGTAATTAAACCTTTTATTTGAGACATAAATCTATGTAATGTATTAAACCTTTTATTTGAGACATAAAGGTCCCCTTTCATGTAATACATCTTGCTCAATCAAACTAGACGTTCTGAGCCGCGGTAGGTGAACACACAAAGAGAAGGAACCATCACAAGAGAAGGAACCCACAAACACTAAGGATACATAGCACAACTGAAAATTAAGAAACATGCCTAATGGTTGGAGTGATTCAGTCATGCTCCTGCCTAGCCCTGTAATACGCGCCACTGTAGTCGTCGTAGTCGCCGGCACCGTCGTCGCTGTCGTTGTCGGGGTCGCCGTAGTCGAACCTTGAAGGTTGAGCATGCGTGGGCGGGATTTGAGGGTACCGCAGGCGGGGGTTATTGTCGGTCGTGTTGTAGGCCATGACACTCTAGAGAGTCCGGCCGCGCCACCACAGCCGACAGCCGGCCTCGTTGAAGTTCGAAGGAGGTGGGCCGTCCTCCTCGTGCCTGGCGAGCGCCCTCTCACGTCGATTGATGAAGAAGGCTTCCCAAGTCGGGAAATAGTCGGGATGCCAGTTGGGATTCCTTCGCTGCTCTGGCGTGAGCTCGAGGTAGTAGTGGTTCGTGATGGCCATCCGGCGCTCCACACCTAGAGGGACAGGAGGGACCGGCACGCCTCCGGCGCTCAGCATCCAACTGGTGGGGACGCGGTAGCCCGGTGGGCAGGGGTAGTTCGAGGCGCAAAGCGCCTCCGCCTCCCAGGTGGTTAGAGATACGATGGAAGCCATGGGAAGAGAATGATGAGTCTAGATGTGATATGTAAATGGAGGCCAAGCGTACATATATATACTGAAAAAATGGCGGGAAGATAGAGGTGGGAACCGGTGGAAAGCGCGGGAACGCAGTGGCGTGGGAAACTTTTATCCCGGGTGGGGGCTCAAACCGGGATAAAAGATGGGGGGCCTTATCTGCGGGAGGCTTATCTGGGAGGGCCTTATCTGGGGGGTGGCTAACCTTTAGTACCGGCTGGTGGGTGCAACCGGGACTAAAGGTGGTTTCTATGTCATTTAACAAAACCGTTGGTAGGATAAGGACACGTGGGTAACCTTTAGTACCGGGTGGGGGCTCAAACCGGGACTAAAGCTGTCGGTAGGATAAGGACGTGTGGGTGGACGCACTGCTCGATGAGATAAAGCATGTAGCGCACGACGCCCTGTTGGAGGAAGAAGACAAAGTAGAAGCGGCGACGTGCCTATAAAAGGAGCATCGATACGCCATGGCAAGCAACTCAACAAGCCAACCTGGATGGAGAGTTTCATCCCCATGGATGGAGGAAAGGGTTGGGAAATCTCCTGTGGCGGAACTTCTCGAAGATGCCCTTGGTGCACACGCCCTATGGCATCTTTGGAAGTTCCGCCTCGGAAAATATTTTCCTGCTAGCCCGTGAAAGACTCCATCTCCGCCTCCCTAGGGTTAGAGGTATGGTGGAAGCCATGGGATAGAGTGGAGAGAGGCGGCAGATATGAGTCTAGATGTGCTATGGCAATGACCAAGCCAACATGGATGGAGAGTTTCATCCCCATGGATGGAGGAAAGGATTGGGAAATCTCCCGTGGCGGAACTTCTCGAAGATACCCTTGGTGCACACGCCCTATGGCATCTTCGGAAGTTCCGCCTCGGAAAATATTATCCTGCTAGCCCGTGAAAGACTCCATCTCCGCCTCCCTGGGGTTAGAGGTATGGTGGAAGCCATGGGATAGAGTGGAGAGAGGCGGCAGATATGAGTCTAAACCCTAAACCCTAAGTCAGAGGAGGGAACCCTAAACCCTAAGTCAGAGGAGGGAACCCTAAACCCTAAGTCAGAGGAGGGAACCCTAAACCCTAAACCCTAAGTCAGAGGAGGGAACCCTAAACCCTAAACCCTAAACCCTAAGCCCTAAACCCTAAGTCAGAGGAGGGAACCCTACACCCTAAACTAAAAACCCTAAACTAAAAACCCTAAACCAAAAACCCTAAACCCTAAACCAAAAACCCTAAACCCTAAACCCGAAACCAAAAACCCTAAACCCTAAACCCTAGAGGGGCTACGATCCGGAAGAGAACGGGCGGGAAAAAATAAGGCAGGGTAGACGATCCGGGGCCCCCGGTCTAGGGTTTCGCCGGAGGAAGACCACCGGAGCATCGGAATTACATGAAAATGGAAAAATGGTTAATAGTTTGACTAGTTAGAATAATTATTTTATAAAACAGAAAATTGATTTGAATCACTTATTTAAAAATATGCAAAATATAATATTTAATGCATTTTTAAATTGAAAATGGCAAAATGGTTATTAGTTTCTCTAGTTAGAATAATTATTTTATAAAACAGAAAATAGATTTGGATTACTTATTCAAATTCAAAAACTTTTCATATTGAAAATTTTCTCAAATTCATAAGTATGCAAAAACTGTATAATTCAAATGTTTAAAAAATCTAATAGTTACAAATTGTAATATTTGAAAAAACAGGCGCCAACTTAGGCCCAACGCGCACAAATTTGGGCCTTTAGTCCTGGCCCAGAACACCATCCGGGACTAAAGGCTCTGCAGGCGAAAAGGCATCCAAAGACTTTAGTCCCGGTGCGTGGCTGAAACCGGGACTAAACACCCCCCCCTTTAGTCCCGGTTCCAGCCACACACCGGGACTAAAGGGTTGGGCGTATTTAAGGCGTCGCCTTTTTCCCCGGTCGAATCCATTGACCGGAGCGAGGAGTAGCACTACGCCGCCAGGCTGCCGAAATACCTCGCCGCGCCTCTCCGCCCGTCCGCGTACCCCGCCATGTTGCCGCGCCGTGCCGCCGCCTCTCGACACGCGCGCCCGTCCGCCCCGCTGCTGTGGGAGGTAATCCCTCCCCCTACCGCGCGCTATCTGCCTCCTCTCCGTCCCCGGCCCCAGCGAGCCCGGGCGGCACCCCGCGACCGGCCGCGCGCTGCCTCCATCCCCCAACGAGCCCGGGCGGCGCCCCGCGACCGGCGAGCCCGGGCGGCACCCCGCCGGCCATTTTTTGTTTTTTTGTATATTTTTTGTATTTCTAGTATTTCTAGTGTATGTTTTTTTGTATTACTAGTATGTTTTTTGTAATAGATAGATAGAATTATTACTAGTATTTTTTGTATCTTTTTTATATTTCTAGTGTATGTTTTTTTATTAATTTCTAGTATAGTATATATTAATTTCTAGTGTGTGTTTTTTTATTTCTTGTATCTTTTTTATATTTTAATATTTATTACTAGTATATAAATATAGTATATATATATGTTTGTGTATATATATTGTAATATTTAATAATATATATAGTAGTATATTATATAGTATGTAGTATTATAGTGTCGATTGAGACAGACAAGCATCAGTGCTAAATAAAGATAAGCTAAAGAAATAACTACCCTAAGTCCGGTAGTGCTCGTGGGCCCTCGAACTTAGGGTTAGGGTGGTGGTGCTCGCGGGCCATCGGACTTAGGGTTAGGGTGGTAGTGCTCGCGGGCCCCTGGACTTAGGGTTAGGGTGTTAGTGCTCGTGGGCCCCCGGACTTAGGGTTAGGGTGGTAGTGCTCGCGTGCCCCCGGATTTAGGGTTAGGGTGGTAGTGCTCGCAGGCCACCGGACTTAGGGTTAGGGTGGTGGTGCTCGCGGGCCCCCGGACTTAAGCTAAAGAAATAACTACCCTAAGTCCGGTAGTGCTCGCGGGTCCCCGGACTTAGGGTTAGGGTGGTGCTCGCGGGCCACTGGACTTAGGGTTAGGGTGGTGGTGCTCGCGGACCACCGGACTTAGGGTTAGGGTGTAGTGCTCACGGGCCCCCGGACTTAGGGTTAATGTGATAGTGCTCGCGGGCCCCCCGGACTTAGGGTTAGGGTGGTAGTGCTCGCGGGAACCCAGACTTAGGGTTAATGTGGTAGTGCTCGCGGGCCCCTGGACTTAGGGTTAGGGTGGTAGTGCTCGCGGGCCGCCCGGAGATAGGGTTAGGGTGGTGGTGCTCGCGGGCCCCCGGACTTAGGGTTAGGGTGGTAGTGCTCGCGGGCCGCCCGGAGATAGGGTTAGGGTGGTGGTGCTTGCGGGCCCCCGGACTTAGGGTTAGAGTGGTGGTGCTCGTGGGCCCCCGGAGATAGGGTTAGGGTGGTGGTGCTTGCGGGCCGCCCGGACTTAGGGTTAGGGTTAGGGCATCACTAGAATTTTTCTATTGTTTAGTATTATTGTAGCAAATTGCGTGTTCATATTATTGTTTAGTGTTATTTTATGCAGCAATATTGAATGAAAAATGTTATTGTGTGCATTTTGTAGAAAACTATGGATCCAATCCAGTGAGACCTAGCACAGGAAGAAATTCTCGAGGATATGATCAATGACACCCCCCATGTTGATCCACCCGAATCTCCGTCGATTTATCTAAACCCCTCCGGTGAGGGAGAGGAGGTCGACCGAAATGATCAAGGAGAAGCCGACGGCTCCGGTGGTGGAGAAGCCGACGGCGAGGTATATATATGAAGTCTGGTGATCAGTAGATGCATTAACTGAGTTGTATATATATATAAATTGACAAATGTTTCTTATCTTAGGCCTCCACATCGAGCAAAAAATATTCCAAACGAGGCCCGGCCAAAAAGTTGGACGCATCTACGCGTTATACAATTACGCGGGTATCACCACGGGGTGAACCGGTGGAACCCGAAAAGGCTAAAACTGTATTTAAACAACAATACGGAGTTATGGTTAGGGATCGCATCTCGATCACCGTTCGAGAGTGGAATAAGACCAAAGGGGCGAAAGAGGGTGAGTATGTCTCCGACAGGTGCAAAGAGGGTCTTTGGAATGACCTCATGACACATTTCACCCTGCCAGAATGTGAGGATGATGCCGACACAGCTGCATTGAGGAAGAAAGTCAAGCAGTGGACTCTTACGAAGATGGCCAAACTATTCAAGAACTGGAAGAAAGCATTATGGCAAAAGTATCAGAAGACGAAGAAGACTCCTAAATTTGAATGCTATCTAACGAAGCAGCAGGATAACTAGGATGCATTTGTGAAGTACAAGGAGTCACAACATGCTATGGAAATGTCGGAAAAAAACAAGAAAAATGCCGCGATGAAGAAATATCACCATCACCTAGGGCCAGGGGGCTACGCGGCTGCCATGCCAAAGTGGGATGCTAAAGAGAATGAGCTGCTTGCTAAAGGGATCACTCCAGAACCAATACGCGAAGAATGGGATCTGAGGGCAAGGAATTGGTTCCTTGGGCATGGGAGTGAGTATGACGAAAGTACAGGGGACCTTATTTGCAGTGACGGGATTAGGATACCCCAGGATACATGGCAGAAAGTGGTGAAGGAGATTAAAGCGGGGACAACAAAGTTCCGTCCCGATAGAGAGAAAGACTTGCTGACAAAGGTCCTCGGGAATGACGAACGCGGAGGACATGTACGAGGCCTTGGCCCTAGTTATACGTGGGAGATGGGGTTTCCCAAAGACAGAGATACTTATAGGAGCCGAGAGAGAGCAAAGAGGCGACGGCAGGAGGAGGAGGGAGACAAGTTCACCGAGTTGATAGGAACACTTTGAATGCATCAGCAACAGATTGACGAACTTCGAGGAGCAGCGCGCCTGCAAGATCCTGTACTCAATATTACCGCCGTCCCATCTCAGTGGAAAAGCAGTGTGGCTGAATCGGAGGTCCCTTCTGACGATGCACGTATGGTAGATGGCGGTCCTGGCTACCCCGTGGATGGAATCAAGGAGTAGCCATATTGTGAGCTCCATCAGAAGGTGAAGAACCTATCCATCAAGGTGGCGGTCGGATGTGCTTTACCTTGTCCACCTGGCGCACGCTGGCATGGCCGTGAGATTCCAGCTGGCTATGCTAAAGTTGGTGTGGATGAAATCGCAATGGGGTGGGACTCAATGGAGCTTGACATCCCTGGACCTGAAGGTGAAAGGACACTCGGAGAAGTACTGGGTGGTATCATTCTATGGGACAAGAACAACATCAAGCTTCCAGGCTGGACGCCAAAGCCAACACCGCCTCTGAGTGATCGCATGTCACCTTCACATCCATCACCTCCAAGAAGCCCACCCCATGACTACGACCACCACAGCCCGAGTCCATCTCGATCTCCGCCGCAGCCTCCGATTAGTACTAAACGACGCAGGATCCCAAAACGACAAATGTCGCCCCTCCCAAGAGTACCTCATAAGAATCTTTCTATCAGACCTTACAATCGTACTGACGAGGAAACCGACATGATCGTAAAGGCCGAATGTGTTGTGCAGCTTCAAAAGAAGAAACCCGAGCCCGCCCCGGTATACACCGAGAAGCAAAAAGCGTATGCACTTTCTTTTCTGAACACAAAATCGCAATATGACTTGCACCATAAGCTAGATGACTATCGACGCACACTTCAGAAGGAAGTGAAGAAGAGCAAATCAAGTAGAAGTGCAAGCAGGAGCAAATCATCAAGTCAAAGTGCAACCGGGAAAAGAAAGGACGTCCCCCAGCTCGGGGAACAGGCCAATAAAATGACCCCACCCCTCAAGGTGGTATCCTATGACACTCCCCAGCAGGATATGGAAGAAGCTAAGAAGCTTGCGGCCGCTATGAATGTGACTGTTGAGGAATTGCTAGGTTCCCAGGACGACAAGTTAACCAAGGCTCAGGTAGTCCCTACATATGTCCCAGGGAAGCCTCTGGTCAGCTTTGAGCAGTTCCAACAACTGCCAACACAAATGCGGAGTTTACATAAATGGTACTTGAAAGCCGTAAAGGAGGAGAGAATAATGATTGTGGCAAAAGTCCCACATGACTACTACTTCCGAGAAGAAGAGGTCCATGTTGAGTTTCTAGAACTCTTCTAGTTATACACTTTCGACGCCCTCGACAAAAGTCTCATGGGTTGCTATTGTCTGTAAGTTGTTGAATTCATTGTCTATATATAAGCTGTTCATTTTTTTCAGTTGTTCAGTTCATTGCATGTAATTATCCTAATTATATCCTTTTGTACTCTATTATTATGCAGAATGAAGATCATGAAATGTAAAAGAAGGTCAATCTTTAGTGTTGGGTTTATTGACCCAGATAAAATACATGTAAAGACGCTAACGACAAAACCCGAGGAGACGCAGGAAAACCTTCTAAGGTTTCTAACGGAGCAAAATTTCTGTGACCACATACTGTTTCCTTACAATTTCGCGTGAGGGTCTTACTCTATTGTACACATTCTCTTTTGCTTACTCGATGTTAAGTGTAATTGATGAGTTACTGATGTATATATAAACATGTACAGTTTCCACTGGATTCTCATGGACATTCAACTTGATAAGGGAAGAGTTGAAGTCATGGACCCATTAAAGAGACCCCTGGAACAGTTTAGTGACATGCAGGACATGCTCCAGAGGTAATTTTCGCGCTACGGCAGTCTCTTTCGTTGATTTACTGAGATATCACGTAATAAATAACTCATTCATTTTCTTTACCGGGTAGGGTTTGGAACCAGTTCAAGAGTGTGGTTACAGGTGACTTTACTGAGAAGCTGACGTTTAAGCCGGTCTCGGTAAGTAGTAGGCGCATCTCTTTACTTCTAGTTTCAATACAATTATGATGCTGGATTATTATTTTGATTGAATTCTATTCTCGTAAAGTGCGTGAGGCAGCCACAGGGGACGAATCTATGTGGATTCTACTTTTGCGAGTTCATTCGCACGTTTACCAGTGAGCTGAATGATTATAGAGTCGATGTAAGCAATACATTCATAACATTATTTTTATTACCGTCACTTTTTGTTATCATGATTGATATTCATATTGATCTCCTTTTCTTATATAGTTCGAGAAAATGCGGGATCAGCTCCTACCACAGCAACGCGTAGTAGCAATTGCTGAAGAACTGGCAGGATTCTTGATGAACGAGATGATAGATGACGCCGGAGAATTTAGTGTGAATAGGCGCCGATGATCCCCGACCATGTAATTGAATAGACGGGCTCTAGTCCCGATAATTGTGATCTCCATGTGTAACTATCATGTATATATTTGTATGCTCGATCTTAAGAGAAGTTATCTTATGTATGCACGAACATGTACGGTATGTGGTAGCGTAGAAAACTATTTTGAAATGAAAAAAAGAATACAAATTAAATTCTCTGCCGCGGCAGAGAAAGTGCCTAAAATGTTGCCGCAGCAGAGAACCATTTGTCCCGGTTCGTAATATGAACCGGGACTAATTGGGGGGCACCCAGCGCCCGCAGAGACAGCCACGTGGATGCCCATTGGTCCCGGCTGGTAAGAGGGTCGGGACTAATGGGTGGGTCTTTAGTCCCGCCCCTCCAGTCCCGGTTACCAGGACCGGGACTAAAGCCCCTTACGGGTCGGGACTGGAGGCTCGTTTTCCACTAGTGAATTGTGCAAGATCAGTTAGGTAAAATGTAGTCTAGCAAAAACTAAAAAGATAAATGGAGCAAAACTAATTATCTTTGTGTCATAGACACTGCATCCAAATGTTTTTTGCAGTGGATACGATCTAGGCAGACGAGGAGATGCTTCCTCTGAAATCTACATCACTATAAGATGCGTTAGTGTGTGAAGTTGCCAACTTTTTAACCTCTGAAAGTAAGGAGTCGATATTGTGGACGTAGTTGACACAACAGACAAACTGTGTATAGGGTGCGCGACCAGCGCTCTCTATGGGAGTTGCCCCCGAGTGTGTAGTCGAATCGTAAATTTGGATAGAGACTCAAAGTTGTAGGTCCTGTATCATGCAGTCTTAGCTGATAACCTTCTAAGGTGAAAATACTAACCTGGAAGTACATCATGTTAGCATTTCTTTGTAGTTTTAGGTTATGTCCATTCCACTATATGAGAGAATAGACAAGTGAACTAAAGAAAACTAGGTCCAACTTTTATCATAAGAAACAACTTTCATTTCCTTTGATTGCTTTTATACCAATTAAATCTTAAAATACAAAAACACTTTTACTATTAGCAAACATAAACAAAAATCCAAAAAGACCTTTACCTTATTATTTTTACTTGCTTGGCTAGTTATAGATTGTTTTTACGTTTCTTTATTTATAGTTTATTTCTATTTTACGAATACGCAACCCTATGTTTGATAACCACATGTTGGAGTTGTGGACACAAGGCAAATACTTTGTTTTGTAGGTTGCTTGAAGAAGAAAATAGAAGAATTATCTAAGACAATTCCCCGAGAGTTCGATATAAACACTCCATTCACCCTTGTGGGGAAAAAACGCTTACTCAACACTCTACACTTGGAGTCCCAACGAGTTGGTACATGCGGAGTTGTTGCCATCTGGCGGCGAGCTCGCGAGCGACAGAGGATGTTCTGCCGCCGCGAGATGGAGCTCTAGCCGGATCGTAGTGCCCACAGAGCCTCGGGCGTGAACCCGTGGCGCCAGACGACAGATGCAGGTGGATGCACGTATAGACGAGGCCGCGACTGTCTTGGAGGACGGCGCAGGTGGCGTCGCTCCCTCTCTACGCCACACCGCTGCGTGCGCTCCCGCATCCCTCTGCCAGGCCTCATACCCTGAGGGTGTCGTGGGGTATTGAGGCGGTTGCCGGTGCGGCCTGCATAGAGGTGGTTACCGGTGCAAAGGAGGGTGTCATGGTCGGCGCCGACATCGGTGAGACGCCGGGTCGCATTTTTGATGATCGCCTAGAGGAGCGGAGGCCACCGGAACGTGCTAGGATCCGATCGGATCCGCCTGTTCGGCAGGTGCTACGATCCGATCTTGACTATGATGGAGCTTATATCCTTTGTTGTTGGATTTAGTGTAGACGTAGTGGTTAATTTTCCCTTTTTTTTCTTTGTTCCTCCATGTGAAACCTTCATGGTTGATTGTGTTCATTGTTTTTCTTGTGAGGTTGCTTTTTGTAATTTCCTGCACTATTCTAAAACTTTGTGTAATTGATGATTCTCCTTGGTCTATGGCTTGTAAAACCTAAGTAAAAATTAGTCAACATATGTGAAACAAAATGAAATCTGTTCTGAAATTTTGTGTATCTGTTCTGTAACATTTTAAAAACTTGTGAATATGTTTTGGAACCTAGTTGAAACTTGTTAATCTGTCGAGAACCTGTTTTGAAACTGTCTGATCCGTGAAAGAAACTTGATAAAGTTTGTAGAGCTGTTTCACATTTCCAACAAATTTTCAAATGAAAATTATCCTAGGCTTGTGAAACATGTGTAAAAAAGTGTGCTGATTTGGTTTCACAAATATATTGTTTCAATATATCTATTTTCTTTCGATTTTGTTTCGAACATATGTGAAAAAGTGAAAATCATGTTCCAGTATTTTGTGGAAGTTTCAATAATTTCAAACAATGTCATGGACCGTTTCCATAAGTCAAAAAAATCATGTTTCAGAATTTTTTATTCGGTTCAGTATATTTTCAGACTTGTTTCAGATGTTTTCAGTTATGTTTCATAATTTTCGGTAGAGAATGATGTGGAAACACTGAGACAAATTTTCGGTATAGTTATGTTTCATAAATTTCAATCATTGTTTCACAAATTCACATTTTCATTCAGGTTTCATAAATTCACAATTTCACAATTTTGTTCATGTTTCAAAAGTTCCAGTTTTGTTTCATAAAACTCTATCATGTTTCATAAATCCATAATTTCTGTCATGCTTCACAACTAGTACTAGTTTGAATGCGGTTTCATAAATAAATACTTGTTTTTAATCTGGTTTTATAAATTAATACTCTCTCCATCCCAAAATAAGTGACTTAAGATTGTCTAGATTCCCCAAAATAAGTGACTTAAGATTGTCTAGATTCGTATGTACCTATATACTAAAACATGTCTAGATGCATCCAAATCTAAACAAATCCACGCCACTTATTTTGGGACGGAGGGAGTACTAGTTTCATGGATTAGTACTAGTGTCAACTTAGCTTCATAAATTTGTACTAGTTTGAAAAGGTTCAAACAGTATCACGATGCCAGGCTACAGGAAACCAGATGGTATATAAAAAATAAAGGAAAGATGTGCATGTGGATGGTTATGTGGGTGGGGTCCATCGAAAAAGCAGCGACGGAAATTAGGAGTAAACGGCAGCAGAGGGTGGCTGGGTGGTGGAATCGCTGCTCTCGGAGTAGACTACCGTTGGTCAAGAGGTTGCAGAAAAGACCGACGAAGTTGTTGTAGACCCCACCGGGCCCACCCGCTGGAGCTCGCATAGACAGCAAACGGAGCATCAGGGCACGTACAATGGTTTTATTTTAACAATACCACGTAGAATAATTGCTGAATTGAAGGAGAGATGGACAAAAAAATGACTTTTGTCTTATCTTAGCCACGAGATGATCTCTTAGCACGATATGTCTCACCATGTATTTAGGGATATCTGTCGCTGAAGATAAGACTAAAAAATAATCCATTGTACATCATGTTTTATCGTTATATCAAGATTACATGTCATGGTTATGATGAAACTGTCTTATCAATTATTGTACATGCCCTTACGGGTCCAAGTCCAACCGACGCTGCCGCTGCTTCTCCCCGCCAGGCCCACCCACCCACACCCCCGGTGCATCTAGTATAGTGATTGACAAACCGCCCGTACGGTGACCGCCCGTACGGTGCGGTGCGGTCTGGTGTCACGGTTTAGATGGTTTGGAACCAAAGTATGTCCAGGATTAGTGATTGTTTTCTTCTTCCCTGCGAAATGTTCCACTTGCACTATAAAAATCCTGACCAGGGGGGCGTGTTTCTTCACAAGGCCGGACGACCGACCAAAGAAGCTCTCGATCGGGTGATCGACAAAAGGACGGAGTAATGGGGATGGCGGCAGCGGCGTGGGACGTGCTGGCGAAGGCGGCGAACCTGGCGCAGATGTCCGGCCTGCACGCCGCCATGCTAGTGGCCGTGCTCACCACCCTCCTACGCGTCTACCACAGCAACATGCGGGAGTGCGCCAGGCTCGACCGGTGCCACGACCGGCTCCGGGCGCTTATGGAGTGGCCGGCGAGCGGCGGCGTCGCGCTGCTGCTGCTGCATCCGTGTTCCGGGACGGGAGATCCCTTCGGCGAGGCCCTAGCGGACGCGGCCGGGCTCGTCGACTCCTACAAGAAGGCGACGCTCTGGCGCCGCCTCTGGTGCGGCGGGAGGATTGCGACGCAGCTCCGGGACATGCAGGACGTCGTCGACTCCTACTGTGGCCTCCTGCTGTTCGTCAACGCGCACCTCCTGTTACAGCAACAGGCACTTCATCGTCACCATCCTCCTATCCCAACGTCGCCAGATACTAGTGCTACGTACGTGAACATGGGATGCACATTTATTCATGTGGAATAATTTATAGTTCCTCTGATCTATATTAATTGTCTTAACTTTATCTAGATACGAATGTTGTTGAGTTCATTAATATGGACCAGAGAGGGTATCTAGCTAACTGTTCTCTCTGATATGTCATGCTAATTTTACTGCAATCGCAGGATTCCTGAGGTGAATGACACATCGCAAAATCCAAGTGCACAAGCTAGAACAAGTTGCCCCGCAGTTGCAGGGAATCTTGACACTGAAAGGGCCAATGATGTTGGTCAGGGAGGAAGAGATACCGATCCAGCTGGATCTGATAGAAACGTGCCTGCTCTGCTGCCTATAGTGATTTCCCATGCATAATTGTACATGTAGAAGACTGATCGTAGCTAGTAGATTGATGGTTGCTATAGTACTATAGATTCTACATGGAAATTCATTTTTTTTTTGGAACCTTGAAACACCGGTCTTTTTATTCGGTACACAAGCGAAGAATGTTTGTAACTTTTTGCACCACCACCGTTACATACGAGAAGCTCTAACAGCCAAGGGGGCCATGCCATGGGCCCTTCTTGGGACACCATGGCACAACGCGAATTATCTCCAGCGGTCTACGCCCAAAGCAGGAATCGTGGCCGTCGAATACTTCAAGATTGGTGACAACTTTTTTGCAAAAAAGACTCTTAAAAGTATGATTGTTTTTACCAGGAAGTCCTACCAGTTTACAACCATCTGGCCGAGTGTATCAAGTTCTTTAGGATTTTCCAAAGCGATCTAGCAGAGTGTTTGTCTAGTACTTTGTATTTTCACATTATGGATTTTTTAGATATACAATATAAAGTTCTTCATATATTTTCGTCCCGATCTACCATGTGTTCATGATGTACTATCAATTTGTAACACAAAAATCCATAATGTGAATTTGAAAACAACAAAATTTAACTGGATCCGTATAAAGATCCCAGAAGATCCATACAAGTCCACACAAACATCCATACAAGTCCACACAAAGATCCATTAGAATGGGCAAACAAATTTAGAAAAAAAAGAAATACAAGTCTGCAATATCTGGAGGAGTTTGGGAGCAGCACGGCTCCACCACGCCAGGTCTGTAGCCCACCACCACGCCAGGTCCGTCGCCCTCCACGGCGAGACATGGCCATCACGCGTTGTTCTCCTTCCGGAGGCCACAACAGCTCGGGAAGACCGTGGGGATCTGATGGGGAATGTAGCATGAAAATTCCTACGCATGAACCACTATCTAGTCAAGATCATCTACGAGATGGTAGAAACGAGTAACTTATCCTCGAAGACCGTTGTCGATAAAGGTGTACACGCGACGATCTCAAGATCGGGTACTCACGGCGCCACAACCGGCGGCACCTCCGTACTTGGTCACACGTGCGCCTTGTTGACGTCCTCCACGCCCCCGGTCCAGCGGGGCAGCGGAAGAAGGGATCCGACGGAACTCCTCCTCCTCCTCCACTTTTTCAAGTGTTGGTCGTGAATTATTTTGGCAGCGCTTCGCTACAAGCACTCACCAAACGGTGGAACAACAAGAAAGGGAAATTGAGGACCAAGTGTGTGAAGAAAGAGAGGAGAGGAGGCCACCTTTTATAGCAGAGGAGGGGCATCCCCTAGGGGGTGCACCAGCCCCTAGAGGTGCCACCTCTCCCTCTTCATGGTGGTAACCTCCTTCATCAATTAGGTAACCCACTCTCTTATTCTCTTTTTAATTGCATGACATTCATAACAATTAATCCACACTTATGGAATTAATAAAACATATTTATATTTATTTAATATTCGTTAATTCATTCAATTAACAAACTTTAACAATTACCCCCTTGTGTTATTTCGATATTCTAAAACAGTTTCGGTGCTTTTTCGAAACAACCCCTGTGTTGTTCAATAATTCAGTCAGAGTTCCAAATCCACTCAAAACATGTCAGCGAACCTTAAGTGTGTCACCCTACGGTTCGTGAATAATATGGACATGAGCGAGATACCTCTCTGATCAATAATCATCAGCAGGAGCTGGAAATCCGCAATGAATATCATTTATTCAATGATGAATCTAGTGATCGTGCGAACTTTTTTCTTAGTAACCAATTCATTTTGTCTCGTGATATTTTAATTGTCCGAGATCCGATCATTTGGTATCATCCATATCTAGTTCGATCTTGTTACTGACAATTACTCTTTTACTCGTCCCGTGATATAACATTTTTTGTGATCAAATCACCTGCTTGCAAGCTGTTATCGATGTGATATCACCGAGAGGTCCCAGAGTATATCTCTCTGTCATCGGGATGGACAAATCTCACTCTTGATTCACGAGCCTCAACTAACATTTCTAAGTATCCAATGACATCTTTATAATAACCCTATTACAATGTGACGTTTGATGAAATCAAAGTACTCTTCCAGTATTAGTGATTGACATGATCTTATGGTCTAAGGATTAGTGTTACTTTGAGTGAGATAGCAATATAAACTTTGAAGACATGATCGTATTGCTAAACCTACTATGGGTGAATGTTCATCACATCATTCTCTAATGACATAAATTTGTTATTAAAAACATCCAATGTTCATGATCAGGAAACCTTGATTATCCGTTAATCAACAAGCTAGTGTAATGAGAGGCATTAATAGGAACCTTTCTGTGTTTATTAAACACACATGTATTAACGTTTCCGGTTAACACAATTATAGCATGAGAAATAAAAATTTATCATAAACATGGAATATAATAATAACCACTTTATTATTACCTCTCGGGCATATTTCCTTCAGTCTCCCACTTGCACTAGAGTCAATAATCTAGTTGAAACTTGCGTATATAAATACCTATGGCTGGTGTTGTATGTACGCATTGCTAGTGGTAAACCTAATCTCCAGATCTAACACTTTTAGATCTGTATGTATTTGCATGTCTTTGGGTCTCTACGCATCACTCATTCTCAAATAGGATGGCATTGTATAAATTTGATCCTTTGGTGAGACATTAGTTCCTTAGGGTTTAAAACATGTTGATACTATTATCGTACAATAGATCTTGATAGTACTAGCCCACTTGGAACTACACCTAGTTTGATAACAAACTTCTTGACACAAATGCCTTTCTATGATGTTACTAGAGTAGTCTTATACTTATGATTTCGTTGTAGTACCCGTCACAATACTTAACCTTTTGGAACTCATCTAAATATATTATGGAACTTTCTTCCAGCAAATTGTGCCACCTTAACCCATAGCCTAAATTGAGATAAACTTATTTTGTATATTGTGATAAAACTAGTGTCAATGTAACATTTTACATTGAAGTATAAACTAGTATTAGTGTAACACTTTGCAAAGAACTATTTATCACCTCTACATACATAATATATTCTTAGTTCTTCCAAATATTATAAGAATATCTTTACTATCGTCCAATGATCATCGTATGAGTCATCCTGATATATGCTCATAACATTTAGAGCATAGGACATATTTGTACATACGTCTTGCCTCTGCCTTGGTGCACTTCTCTTCCATGACGAAGAGCTCCGCCATCGTGGTGAGGTTCTCCCCGTAGATGCCAATTTTCTCCCGCATCCTGACATCCTTGACACCCTCTGAGAAGGAAATGATGACGTTGGAGTCAGAGATATTGGGTACTTGTTGTGAACCTGGCTGAACCACTATAGGAACTTGAAGAGGGTCTCACCGGACTGCTGGCAGACTTGGCGGAGGTTGTAGTAGTCGAGAGGGCACTTGTATGTCCCCTTGAAGTTGGCACTAAAGAGTGTGCAGAGGGCGGGCTACGAGTCGATGGATTCCTCTGGGAGGTTCATCAGCTAGGTGCGAGCCGCATACTTCAGGCCCATGGTAAACCAGTTGGCCATGACATAGTCGTTGCCGCCGGCAGCATCAATGCCTATGATGTAGAGCTACATGAACTCGTCGCGTTGGCAGAACCATTGTAACATGGTGGCATCTCCGCCCTGAACTTGTGCGGCCACACCACACGACGCGGGTCCTTGGTGAACGCGAGGCAGCCGTTGCTCTACACATCCTTGCCATTGGCGAGGGCGACTTGATTCTGCCAGCCATCTGTGGAGACCTCCTCGATGACTCCCTAACGGGGCATCGTGGCTTCCTGAGTGACTTCTGGCGCCGGAATGATCTGGAAGCTATTGTCGGGGAGCGGTGTGGCGTCCTAGGGCTCGAGAGACCCGTCGGTGCCCTGGTACTTGTTCAGAGGTGGAGGCGGGGTCACAGCCCCGGGGACGGCCTCTTCGGCCCGAGCCCTCGGTGTCACTACAAGAAAAGTTGGCTTTTACAACGGACGATTTTCGTGGTTTAAGGCCCATTTTTCGTGGCCAAAGAGTCTTCTGCGACGGATGGCCTTCATGGTAAAATCCCCGTCACAAATGAATTAACCACGGTTTTTTCGACCATGGCGGATCGCACCCTTCAGCCACGAAACCTTGTTCCTTCATAGATCTGTTCGCCAGCCGCGCTGACTGCTGACGTCATGCGAACTGCCAGGTGGCAGCCGCCGTTAGCAGCCGGTTACCATTGTTAACAGCCATAGAAACTGTGGCAGAAGCCATGCCTAGCCAAGGCCTGCTAATTACTAACTGGACCGGCCCATAAGGGGAGCCTAATAAGAAGATGGCCCGTTACTATTTTGTCCTGTACTGTTTGAAATGGGTCCAAAAAATGCAGTCTGCAGCGTCCCGCGAACTTTCAGGCCTGATTTTGTTTCAGCCTACATAAGGCCCATGTTGGTCCAACACTGTGCGGCCCATTAGCAGCCTGCGCCAAGTCGCTCCTATAAACATAAGGCATGCGGTCAGCCCATCACTGTTATCGCAGCCCATCGTTGACCGCCTACTGACGACCCTTCTCTGAGATGGTCCGTTACTATTCTGGCATGTTACTATTCTGGCCTTTTACTGTTCTGTCCTTTAGCTGTTTAGGCCCACAAAAGGCCCTTTACTGTTCTAGCCTGGTAAATTTGTCGGCATGTTACTACCCTCATCCGGAAATTTCTCGGTCCGTACTATTCAGGCCCATCACTGTTCTGGCCATTTACTGTTGTGGCCCGCTACTGTTTTGGCCTGTTACTGTTTTGCGATTTGTGCAGTTTCTTGCTTGTTACTGTAATGGGTTGTTTCTGTTCTGGCCTACTACTGTTACGGCCTGCTTCAGTAACGACATGTTTCTGTTACGGCCCGTTAGGCCTGTTACATTTACGGCATGTTACCACATGCGCATTGGCCCGTTACATTTACGGCCTTTTGCAGTTTTGTCAGTTCTAAAGCCCATGCCAATATCATAAAAACGTGTATAATAATCCAGCATTTTTTTACTGTTCTTTGTCGGCCAAATACAGCACGGTAAAGTTCCCGTAACGACTACCGCAATGTGTGGATGGCATCAACTAAATGCCTACATGGCCTACGCGAGTTATCTAGATATTATATCAGCTGCAAACTTCTTAAAATTATTACATATTATTAACTCAGGGGAAAGAAAAATCGGCATTTCAGTTGACAATCAAGTTGATATCAGAGTCCTCAATTTGCTTTCTCAATCGATCACCTGCATCTTCCATTGAGTGTGACAACTATATTGGAGGAGACATGATCTTCCAGCCTCCTTTTTGGTGGGGCTAGCAATAATTGCAGTCTGAAACTAAGTAATAACAAGCTAATACATCAAACAAGACAAACTACTCATTTGACTGATATGACAGAAGCTATGAACTAGGGTAATCAAGTATTGACCAACTGATCAATGGTTCAATTATTAACCAACACGTTAAACAAACATGACAAACAAGCACGTATTAAATAAGTGTGACTATCGTGAAACAAGCAATCAAAAAATATGTGTGTGTGGCTTAGAATTTCAGCAGATATAAACTAGCTAGGTCATTTTGAACAAATATATATGGAAGCAGTTCTATACCCTAAAATGCAAGAGACGTTGGGTTACTCGGAATTTACGCTGAGCCACAAAATGGCATGTAGTTACTGTCATAGCGAAGAATGAATCAGATAGAAATTATAACTGCATCATACGAGAACCTGTAGAGCAGGAATGCAAACCACGAATGAACTATATATTGTAGAGGATAGTTATATCATGACTTAGGACGAACCAGACCCAGAACCAGATGCGAGATATAACGGCATCGCTCGTGAACCTGTAGAATAGGACAAACAAGCATTAGACAAGTGTGCCTAGAATGAAATGAGCAATCAAACAAAGTGTTTTTTAGAATTTTAGCAAATATATACGGAAGCTGTGGCATCTCCTGGAATGCATAGAGTCGTTGGGTGACTCAGAATTTGCGGTGAGCTACACAATAGCAAGTAGTTACTGTCATAGATAAAAATCAACCAGATAGAAATTATAATGATATTATAAGAGAAATTCTAGAGCAGGAATACAAACCACGAGTGAACTACATAGTAGAGGACAGTTATGCCATTGCTCAGGACGAACCAGCACTAGATAAGGAAGTAATGGCATCCCTTGTGAACCTGTAGAATAGGCTATGCAAACCAACATATTCATTGTTCCATTTTGAGCTCTATGCAAGAAAAAGGAAATAGTTAGTGATGCAGCTTTTGAAGAGCTAGATGGCATTATGGCAAAAACAAAATTATAATCGAATTAGTACGAAGAGTTTAAACGGGTACTACATGATAGGAGAACGATGCCAAGGAGGAAATAATAGCAGGAACTGATCTCAGGACGAACCATATAGATTCAGCAACTATAGAGCAGGGAATACACACTAATATTTTCCACTGACTACAGATTTTACAAGAATTACACGATAGCAGGCAATTACTGTTGTATGGAGTAGCTAAGAACATGTGCATGACAAAATAACAGACATGTGCATGACTTGAAATTTGTAGAGCAGCGAATGCAAACCAACATGTCTAATGACCTTGCATGTACTAGCACGAAGAATAGGCGTGCCCAGTGACTTGTATGTACTAGCACGATTACAAAAATGCAATTCACTGCGACAGGCTTGAACCTGCTATACTGTTGACAAAACAAAAATAGGTAGGAGATTAGGTTAACCTTCGTAGGAGAGGCATCTAAGCATCGTCGGTACCGTGCGAGTGACGTCCAGGTCACCGAGGGTGTTGTGGTTCCGGTGGATGTTGGCGTCGGGGAAGCAGATCTTGGGCGGTCGATGTCGGCTTGAACGTGGTGGATGAGAGCGTCGCTGAGGCAGATCCGATGCAGTGAACGGCGACGGCCGTGCATTTGGTCTGGAGCGGTGGACATGGAACTCCTTGAACAAGATCACGTCAGGTGGGAATCAGTGAAGTGTATCCGGTACGATTGGGTAGCTTTCGGCGGCGAGGGAGCAGAGCTTGGGCGGTCGATGGCGCCATCAGCGGCAAGGAAGCAGAGCTTGGGCGGTCGATGACGCCATCGGCGTGCTGAACGACACCGCAGCTCCGGTGTAGTGGCAGAGAGACCTGGTGAACTAAATCTGGTGGGTGAGCATCAGTGAAGTGGCTCTGCGGCGGCGCACGAGACCAGAGATCAAGTTGATGTGCGCGGTGGTCGTGGAGGCGACAGAGGAGCTTGGGCTTTTTGGGAGGGCCAGGGGAAAAACTGTGTGAATCGGGACCATAGTATAGGTGAACAGAAATATAATTACGATCATGCCCCCGAGGTACTGACTTTATCATGCCCATCTATCGTCTAAACAATGGGTAGAACAGGAAATTTAAAGACAAAGGTTTTTGAAACAGAGGGGCGCGAAATGCCTCAAGGTCGGTGTGTGATATTGCCGCTCGATTGAGATTTGAATTTGGCCCGCGTCCAGCTAATAATAATAGAAAAATGGTACTATCCGGTAGGAGATTTTGGCTCAAAAGTTTTGAATCGGTGGGGCGGGAAATGCTTCAAGGTCGGTGGGTGATTTTGCCGCTCGATTCAAATTTTGAATTTGGCTAGCGTCCATCTAGTAATAGAAAAAGGTAGTAGACCTTAACCTATCTGTCTAGGAAATCAAAGCCGAGAGTCACATCAACTGATCATCCATATCCATACTAGTAAAAGGCACGTGACACAATTTCCATACCACTATATAGTGCTTGACACTTATTTTCAAAACAAAAAACGACTATGTTGCTTCACAATTTCCATACCACTATATAGTGTACGAATAACTTTGAACATCGGTAGTTGGATATAGATTGGCAAAACCCAACATTGTTGACCATCGGATCTCTTTCGGTACATTTGATTATGTCATGTCTAGCACATGGAAGATCCCATTATTGTTGGCCTCTAGCACCATGAATATACTATGCACAGAAAGTACAGAGAATATGGTTTTGAATGCCACAAGCCAAGTTTCCAGATATGGTGGACAATGTTTTATGTACGATTCCCAAGTCTTATGAGTTTTCAAAGCTTCCGAGCTAACTCAGACCACTCAAATGACTTTATGTCTCTATTAACAAAATCATGTCATATTTGAACTAGAAGCTCTAGAAAGTGGTAGATTTCTATCGAAGTTCTACAAAAATATTTTGGTGGTACGCATTAGGTAGTTAATATATCAAAAACAATAGAGAGTTTTAACAAATTCAACTTCCTGCTAAGAATTTGTATCTTGACAATTTTGAACCTGTTTTGAAACAATCGCATATAATAAAGAAAAACAGAAAAACAAATATTTACGCATGGCATCCTATCATGTCACGTGTACAGCCTGCCGGGAAACTGATAACCATGGGATTTGACAACTTCTAGAAACCAGCCACGCCATATTTTCCCACCATGTATGAATATTATTAGGTTTCAACCCTGATGACCAAAAAAGGTCATGGCCATATCGACATCATAGTTAATATAATGTTTCCACATTAATTTGGTATATGGGTGCATCTTGGCGTAGTAGGAAATGTTGCTGGTGGGAGTCTCAACATTGCGCCTGTTTTTTTTAACAGGCAAGGGATGAGTTTGCCCTTTTTCTCTGAACACACTCCATCATTGGAGCAAGCAAGACTGACGATTAAGTCTGCACTTGTGTGCATACCTCGTTCTTACATCAATGCATGTGTGACCAACATATATGCAACCATTTCTCAAAAAAAAACATATATGCAACCTAAGAGGCCCAGGCCTCATCTAGATTGAGAAGGCCATGTTTCAAAAGAAAAGCAAAACAATCTACTGCCATTGATCAAAACAAGTACCAGTACAAGAGTATTAGTTCTACAAAATACTTTAATAATAGCAATATCAGCACATTTGAGAGATCCGGCGGCTTTTTAAAGATTCAGCAGTACATACCATATTCTGCACTCGATCTGAACAATTCCTAGTACATAGAAATTATTACAAAATATATTAGCAGTTGCAGAACTCCATACAAAATACTCGGTAGAAGTATAAAACTACTCTTATGAGAACCTTAATCTAGCTAGGAACGATTACATGTTCCATCATATACTCCAAACATGCATGAGAGAAAGAGAGCGGTCAGAATCACCACAAGATCTCTATGCCAATGATTCAGCGTGTCCAGGTCGTGGCTGGGTAGCGCTTGCTTTCCCGCCTAGCACGCTTCTCTTGTTTTACCGTCATCTGTGGATCCTCGTAATAGGCTTTTGCCTATTTACCCTTAGCAAGATAGATGTAAAACTCTCGGACCTTTCCAGCCATTTCCACTACTCTGATTGCGAAAGGAATCTGCCACTAAAATAAATAAAGTAATTAATATTAGAACAGAGGGACTAGAAAATTACATATACATTCATATTAGGATCATCAGGAGAATATTAAGATGTGATATCTCACAATGGGTTGATGTCGTCGTCGATCCAACATTGGAACTCCACGAGGAACTCCGACCAACAATTGATGAGCTTGACAATAAGTCCCCGCTACCGACATGTAATGGTTGAGCGCCTCCAGCGCGGCTTCGGCCGGTGGCTGCCCAATCTTTGGGTCAATATCAAAATCGAGCGGATAGAACCCACGACAATCGACCAATTATGATATCCTCACCTCGTAGTCCTCCAATTCCCACGCCGCGGACCTTATGCGGCTGATGGACAGGACAATCTCCATGTTGTGCCCGTCAATCTGTACAGATACAACGTTAATTTGTTGCCGACCCAGTTGCATCCTGGCTCCGTGTAGATAAAGGGTTGTGGATGCAGGAGATCATGTGGTCATAGAGTTCGTTGAAGGAGACCACTTCCGGGCAGTTGTAGTTTGGGCAGCTGTAACCTTCTCCGCCGATGACTTGGCGGTGTAGCTCCTTGGAGCATGCGGCCAGCCGGATAGTGCTTTTAGCATCGAGACGCTCAGCGATTTGGTTGACGACGTCGTCGCCGACCTTGTTAAAGCCGTTGCACCTCCGACTCTCCCTCGAACCTCTCCAAATTTTGTACAGACGATCCTCCATCGCGTCGAGGAGGATTGGGGGTGAGGGAGGATATATATAGAACGGTTTGGTTTTTTTGGAGGAGAGGGGTGGTGGTCTGGAAGGAGAGATGCACCAGGCGAGATGGCGAGGAAAATGTGTGATCAGCGCGGTGGAGAGGATTCCAAATGCGGCCAGGCGGCATCGGTGAGTGTGGATAAAGTAAACGGAGATGGGGAAGATGCGATGGCTCTTTGAAAGAGGTTTTTTCTTTTCTTGTAATAAATTAACCATGTCACCTCCTGGCGCAGTATAGTCTCATCACGTCGGTTTGACTATACGCATTATTTATTTACAGGTCCTACTGTAGTACTGTTTGCATAAGTAGGAGCGCGAAGTAGGAGTAGTAGGTAGGAGTATTACTCTACCTCCATCCCGAGGAATAATAAGGCGTGCTCGTTTTGGGTGTTTTTTCTTTGACCAAGATTTTTTCTAAATATATAGTATAAAGAATGTTGGTAGAAAATTAGCATTATTGGAAAGTTTTACTCTATCTCCAAAAGTATGAGTACTAATTTTACACAAATTAATCAAGTGTATTAGTTACTCTACTTATTCGGTCAAATTTTACACAATGTAATCAAGTATGTATCTTCTCGGCACCCCTGCGCACACCTGCTAGTTGATCTCTCCCTCATCCGGAGTGTGGCGCTCAGCACATGTGCCATGTTTAGGGTTGCGAGCGGGATCCTGCAAAAGTCCCGCCTCTAGTTCATTTTGAAGTTTCTATAGGAGTACTTCAAAATGAACTAGAAGCGGAACTTCTGCGGGATGTCGCTTTCAACTCTAACATTGGTACGATGGATCTGTGTCTGTCTATCGTGTGTTCATCAGCTACGTTGTGTTGGTGTGCATATGAAGGAACCACTTTGGGCGTTGGCTTGGGGTGGCAGAAAAAAGTAGTCGCGGATCAAACTTTTCGGGTTTCGATTTTTTCACTTGCATCGTCCCAAACATCACATGGAAGGTTATTACAAGGATCAACACTCACAACACTAGAGAAGGGATATTGTACTTGGTATGTATAAAGAAATATACACACGTAGGCATCCCGAGAGAAGGCATCCTGAAAGGGCTGCAACGAAGGTTATTACAAACTACTGTAGAAGAGATTATGGGGTTAGAGAAGGCAGCCCGAGAGGGCTGCAGCAAAGAGGTGTTGAAAGCGGTTCAATGTCAAAGCAAAGTTATGAAAAAAAGATAGAAACAGAGCCGCCGTAGTACCATGGCACATGTGCACATCGCCACACTATGGACGAGGGAGATATCAGCTAGAGGATGGGTGTGATGCAGCAAAGGAGAGAGTAGTATATAATTTATTTTCCTTGCATAGAGGAGGAGTATCACACTGTAAGGTTGCAGGAGTGAGCACCACGCTGATTTTGTTTGTTAAGCAAGTACAAGTGGACCTCATAAAAAATGAAAATTGCATCCAAGTCCATGCATTTAGCACAAGGACCCTGAAACTTAGCAATGAAGTGTGTGTGTTTTGAGGTTTACGCATACTAGTGTTCATCGTGCTAAAGTAGAATCTTTCTAGATGCTAAGAATGGAAAAGAAGATCCAATGTTAGCAATGTTTGGATTTGACTGTCTTGATCAAACATTTATTGTCACACCATGTAGTGGTATATATGGTATTGTGAGAGATAAGAGACAAGATAAAGATAAGATAAGAAGTACTCCGAATGGCCGATCTAACTTTAGGTCTCGTAGGAGCGAGGTGCTCGAGAGTTAACACGATCGGTGGAAGTACATGTTACATCAAGGACCTCGTAAAAAATAAAAAAATTACATCCAAGTCCATGCATTTAGCACAAGGACCCTGAAACTGAGCAATGAAGTGTGTGTTTTGAGGTTTGCGCATACTAGTGTTCATCCTGCTAAAGACTTTCAGTAGAATCTTTCTAGATGCTAAGAATGGAAAATAAGATCCAATGGTTGTTAGCAATGTTTGGATTTGCCAGTCTTGATCAAACAGTCAATGGTTTGTACACTCTATAGTGAATGTATGATATTGTAAGAGATAAGAGAAGATAAAGATAAGATAAGAAGTATTATGAATGGCCGATCTAATGGTAGGTCTCATAGGAGCGAGGTGCTTGAGAGTTAACATGGTCGGTGGAAGTACACGTTACATCAAGGACCTCATGAAAATGATAATTATTGCATCCAAGTCCATGCATTTATTAGCACAAAGACCCTAAAACTGAGAGCAATGAAGTGTGTGTTTTGAGGTTTGCGCATATACTAGCGTTCATCGTGCTAAAAACTATCAGTAGAATCTTTCTAGATGCTAAGAATGGAAAATAAGATCCAGCGGTTGGCAATGTTTGGATTTGCTACTGTTGATCCAACGGTCAATGTTCAAAGTTAATTCGTACACTATGAAGTGGTTTATTGTATTGTAAGAGATAAGACACGATAAAGAGAAGATAAGAAGTACTGCTAATGGCCTATCAAATGGTAGGTCTCGTAGGAGAGAGATGCTTGAGAGTTAACACGGTCGGTGGAAGTACAAGTTACATTAAGGAACTCATAAAAATGAAAATTGCGTCCAAGTCCACGCATTAATTGGAACAAGGACCCTGAAAACTGAGCAATGGAGTTTGTGTTTTGAGGTTTGCACATACTAGCGTTCATTGTGTTAAAGTACTCCCTCTAACCCAAATTAGTTGACTTAGTTTTATCTAGAGTCAGACATATCTAACACTAAAACAAGTCTAGATACATTCCAATCTAGACAAATCTAAGTCAACTAATTTGGGTCGAAGGGAGTAGAGTTTTTCTAGATGCTAAGAATGGAAAAGAATATCTAGTGTTTGGCAATGTTTGGATTTGTTAGACTTGATCCAACGGTCAATGTTCAAAGTTAATCCATACACTATGTAGTGATTTCTTGTATTGTAAGAGATAAGACAAGATAAAGAGAAGATAAGAAGTACTGCGAATGGCCTACCAAATGGTAGGTCTCGTAGGAGAGAGGTGCTTGAGAGTTAACACGGTCAGTGGAAGTACAAGTTACATCAAGGACCTCATAAAAATGAAAATTGCATCCAAGTTCAAGCATTTATTAGCACAAGGACCCTGAAAACTGAGCAATGGAGTTTGTGTTTTTAGGTTTACGCATAGTAGCATTCATCGTGCTAAAGTAGAATCTTTCTAGATGCTAAGAATGGAAAAGAAGATCAAGAGGTTGGCAATGTTTGGATTCGCTAGTCTTGATCCAACGGTCAATGTTCAAAGTTAATCCGTACACTATGCAGTGGTTTATTGTATTGTAAGAGATAAGACACGATAAAAAGAAGATAAGAAGTACTGCGAATGGCTATCAAATGGTAGGTATCATAGGAGAGAGGTGCTTGAGAGTTAACGCGGTCGTTGGAAGTACAAGTTACATAAAGGACCTCATAAAAATGAAAATTGCACCCAAGTCCATGCATTTATTAGCATAGGGACCCTAAAAACTGAGCAATGGAGTTCGTGTTTTTAGGTTTGCGCATAGTAGTGTTCATCGTGCTAAACTATAATCTTTCTAGATGCTAAGAATGGAAAAGAATATCAAGAGGTTGGCAATGTTTTGATTTGCTAGTCTTGATCCAACGATCAATGTTCAAAGTTAATCTGTACACTATGCAGTGGTTTATTGTATTGTAAGAGATAAGACACGATAAAGAGAAGATAAGAAGTATTGTGCATGGCTATCAAATGGTAGGTCTCGTAGGAGAGAGGTTCTTGAGAGTTAACATGGTCGGTGGAAGTACAAGTTACATCAATGTCCTCATAAAAATGAAAATTACACCCAAGTCCATGCATTTATTAGCACAAGGACTCTAAAAACTGAGCAATGGAGTTTGTGTTTTTAGGTTTGCGCATAGTAGCGTTCATCATGCTAACGTAGAATCTTTCTAGATGCTAATAATGGAAAAGAAGATCAAGAGGTTGGCAATGTTTTGATTTGCTAGTCTTGATCCAACGGTCAATGTTCAAAGTTAATCTGTACACTATGCAGTGGTTTATTGTATTGTAAGAGATAAGACACGATAAAGAGAAGATAAGAAGTATTGCGAATGGCCTATCAAATGGTAGGTCTCGTAGGAGAGAGGTGCTTGAGAGTTAACATGGTCGGTGGAAGTACAAGTTACATCAAGGACCTCATAAAAATGAAAATTGCATCCAAGTCCATGCATTTATTAGCATAGGGACCATGAAAACTGAGCAATGGAGTTTGTGTTTTTAGGTTTGTGCATACTAGCTTTCATCATGCTAAAGTAGAATCTTTCTAGATGCTAAGAATGGAAGAGAAGATTAAGAGGTTGGCACTGTTTGGATTTGCTAGTCTTGATCCAATGGTCAATGTTCAAAGTTCATCCGTACACTATGCAGTGGTTTATTGTATTGCAAGAGATAAGACACGATAAATAGAAGATAAGAAGTATAGTACTGTGAATGGCCGATCTTTTGAATAACCTTCCCTCCTGATGTTTGGGAAGCAAGTAAAAATTTCGAAAACCAGAAAAGTTTGAATTTTTGTGCCGCCAAGGACCAAAGTGGTTTCCTTCCTATGTACTCCTCGTCGTCCCTACTCCACACCAACGCGCGGCTGCCGAACACGCCAGAGACACAGAGCCGCCGTACCAAGGCACATGTGCGCAGCGCCACACTGTGGACAAGGGGAGAGAGATCAGTCGGACCGGTGCGCGAGGGGAAAGGGGAGGAGAGATGGAGCATAGGGAAGGAGAGAGAAAACACACGATTTGTTTTGCGTGCATAGGTCCTGAAATTTACTACTAGTAGAGTGTACACTGTAAGGCTGCAGGAGTACCTCGTGTCAGAAACCCATCAGAACTTTCCTCTGAAATCGAACCGCCTTCAACTTCTCTTCGCTGCTGCCCTCTTCCCCTGCCAACGTTTTATTCTCTCAGCATGTACAGTGCATGGATAGAGGTGACCATATGTCTAAGCAAATAAATATACTACTCCCGCATTGTGTAAAAAAGCACACCTTAATAAGGCTCAGATAGTAAATCATATGACATATCATCACTATATAAAATTATAATTGGTAAAGCACAAAAAATTATAAATTTGATCAACATCTCTAAAGTATGGATGTATATTTGGTCCTTGTACTTTGTATCATCATGTGTAGAAGTCAAAGATTATTAGCTACCTAACACTTGAAATTTTTGGTAACATGGTCTAGAGAAACGAGGGAGAAGATTCTAGTATGATCGAGAAGTGTGTTTGGAGAGGTTTATGCATAGTGCATTCATTATGTTCAAGACTATCAATAGAATCTTCTAGATGCTAGAATGGAAAAGAAGATCCAACGGCTAGAAATGCTGGGATTCGCGAGTCTTGAAACAACGGTCAACATTCAAAGTTATTCGTACACTATATAGTGGTTTGTAATGAAGACTATCAATAGAATCTTCAGGATGCTAGAATGGAAAAGAAGATCCAGCGACTGGAAATGTTGGGATTCCCGAGTCTTGATCCAATGGTCAATATTCAAAGTTGTTTATACACTATATAGTGGCAAGATCATGTAGAAGTCAAGGATTAATAGCTACTAGTAAGTTGCACGTGAGACTCAAATAGTAGACGTATGACATATCATCACTATATACAACTATAATTGGTAAAGCACAAAAAAATATAAATTTGATCAACATCTATAAAGTATGGGTGTACATTTGGTCCTTGTACTTTGTATCATGATGTAGAAGTCAAAGAATATTAGCCACCTAACACATGATTTTTTTTGATAACATGGTCTAGAGAAACAAGGAAGAAGCTCCTAGTATGATGGAGAAGTGTGTTTTGAGGTTTGTGCATAGCATTCATTATGCCGAAGACTATCAATAGAATCTTCTAGGTGCTAGCATGGAAAAGAATATCCAATGGCTAGAAATGCTAGGATTCACGAGTCTTGATCCAACAGTCAACATTCAAAGTTATTCGTACACTATATAGTGGTAAGATAAGATAAGATCATAAGATAAGATAAGATCATGTCGAAGTCAATGATTATTATCTATGAGGGAGAAGATTCAGGTATGATGGAGAAGTGTGTTTTGAGGTTTATGCATAGCATTCATTATGCTGAAGACTATCAATAGAATCTTCTAGATGCTAGAATGGAAAAGAAGATCCAACGGCTGGAAATGTTGGGATTCACGAGTCTTGATCCAATGGTCAATATTAAAAGTTATTCGTACACTATATAGTCGTAAGATAAGATAAGATAACTCTATCTCTACTACTATAGTGGAGCAGTTTTGAATTGGATCCATAGCACCAATCCTGACTGTTGGGCTATTAGATCCAATGGTTTAGAGAAGCTGGATTCGTGTTGAATCGTACCTAGAGCAAACTCCACCATGCATGTTCTAGAACCATCATGTCACTACCCCCAAAATTTCATAGCGCAGTAGACTGTATTCTCTCTACTTATATTACTATAGTGGATCAGTTTTGAATTGGATCCATAGCACTAATCATGACCGTTGGGCTGTTAGATCCAATGGTTCAGAGCAACTGGATTCGTGTTGAATAGTACTCCCTCCGCCAAAATATAAGGCGCCTAAGGATTAGTCAAAAGTCAACATTTTTTAAGTTTGACCATGATTATACACAAAAATATAAAAATTTAGAGTACTAAATTAATATCAATAGATTCACCATAAAGTATATTTTCTTAATATGTCCATTCAATATTGTAGATGTAGATATTTTTTTCTAAATATTTGGTCAAAGTTAGTAAGGTTTGACTTTGACCAATCCTTAGGCGCCTTATATTGCTTAATCTAGCTTTTATGGAAGCTTTAACAATTTATGGACTAGTTGTGGCACTAGCGCTTTTATTTGCGAACCCTTTTGTTTAATCCTAACAAATAAAATAAGCTCTTTCGATTAGATACCTTTTTTCTTTTTTTAGTTAAATGGGTATTTGCTTCTGCAATTCCAATTATATCAATACTTTACTTTATTTTATTTACTCCTATTTATTACTGCTGGAATTAGCTATTTATCGGGACAGACAATATCCCACCCCAGGAAGGGCTGAGTATGATTAATTTAGAAGATATGCTCCCCTTCTTCCTTCCCGTCCTTAGTTTAGGAAAGTGGAAAGTTTTTTTCCTTTTATTTTAGGAATTTTGGGAACAGAACATTTCAACAAAGGAGGTCTTTCACAGGTCAAAGAAGACCTAAGACTTAATCTAAAAGAAATTACTAGATTGAATCTATTTGCATTAAAAAAACCGATCAAAAAACGGCGAGCGAAGTAAGTGATCGAAAAACTTTGTTCTTTGTTTGTCCTATCTATAAGAGGAGAGCATATGAAAAATGTAACCCATTCTTTCGTTTTTTTAGCTCACTGGCCATCCGCTGGCAGTTTCGGGCTTTTGGGATGGAGCGAGCGAGTACAGACCTAGATGCTAGAATGGAAAAGAAGATCCAATAGTTAGCAATGTTTGGATTTGCTAGTGTTGATCCAACGGTCAATGTTCAAATACGGTAATCCCTACACTATTTAGTGGTGGTATGCATGGTATTGTAATAGATAAGAGACAAGATAAAGGTAAGATAAGAAGTACTATGAATGGACGATCTAATGGTAGGTCTCGTAGGAGCGAGGTGATTGAGAGTTAACATGGTCGGTGGAAGTACAAGTTACATCAAGAACCTCGTAAAAAATGAAAATTGCATCCAAGTCCATGCATTTTAGCACAAGGACCCTGACACTGAGCAATGAAGTACTGTGTGTTTTTAGGTTTGTGCATACTAGCATTCATTGTGCTAAAGACTATCAATATATTGAATCTTTCTCGATGCTAAGAATGGAAAAAAGATCCAACGGTTAGCAATGTTTGGATTTGCTAGTCTTGATCCAACGGTTAATATGTTCAAAGTTAATCCCTATACTATGTAGTGGTATGGTATTGTAAGAGATATGAGACAAGATAAAAGATAAGATAAGAAGTACTGCAAATGGACGATCTTATGGTAGGTGCTTGAGAGTTAACACGGTGGGTAGAATTACAATTTACATCAAGGACCTCATAAAAATGAAAATGGCATCCAAGTACATGCATTTATCACAAGGACCCTGAACCCGAGTAATGAAGTACTATGTGTTTTGAGGTTTGCACATACTAGTATTCATCATGCTAAAGACTATCAATAAAATCTTTATAGATGCTAAGAATGGAAAAGAAGATCCAATGGTTAGGAATGTTTGGATTTGCCAATCTTGATCCAACGATCAATGTTCAAAATAAGTTAATCCCTACACTATGTAGTGGTGGTATATATGGTATTGTAAGAGATAAGAGACAAGATAAAGATAAGAAGTACTGCGAATGGCCGAACTAATGGTAGGTCTTGTAAGAGAGAGGTGCTCGAGTGGTCGCTGGAAGTACAAGTTACATCAAGGACCTCATAAAAAATGAAAATTCCATCCAAGTCTGCGCATTTGGCACAAGGACCCTGAAACTGAGTAATAATGAAGTATTGTGTGTTTTGAGGTTTGCGCATACTAGTGTTCATCGTGCTAAAGACTATCAGTAGAATCTTTCTACATGCTAAGAATGGAAAAGAATATCCAACGGTTAGCAATGTTTGGATTGGCCAATCTTGATCCAACGATCAATGTTCAAAGTTAATCGGTTAGCAAAGTTTGACCTAATTTCTTGAAACAGTGAGCAAAGTTTGACCTAATTTGATTAAATAGTTAGGATGCAAAATCTTATCAAGAAGATGAACCTGTCGTCAAAACTCTTGGTGGTTTCTGATATATATTAATTGACCCTCCCCCTGATGGTCACCTCCAAGAGCTTTTTCGTAAAACTTTCAAAGCAACCTACAATTTACCTGCAGGAGTCCAAATTTTACCTAATTTTGATAAATCGACATAAAATCATTCAAGTGGGTGAAGTTAGCTTGGAAATTTGAGAACTGATAAAACATGGTAAATCGTAAGTGCATCGTGTTGGTCCACTATATATGTGTGAAAACTTGGCTTGTGGTATTCAGATCCATAATCTTTGGACTTTCTTTAGGGGAAAGAACAATCTAGTCATCACTCAAAAAATTAAGAATGTTCTTTCCTAAGATAGTTGGAAACTCACACTGGTGGCATTGTCTACTACAAGAATATGCACCTATATCTACCTCCGAAAAGACTTTTAAATCAAGAGGAATATATTGCACTTACTTGTAGCAAAAGTTTGGCCTAGTTTTGTGAAACTGGCAAGATGCAAAATCTTAGCAAGAAGTTGAATTTTTTGTCAAAAATCTCGTTGGATGGTTTCTCATATATTAATTATGACCCCTCGATGGGTACCTTCAAAAGATTTTTCATAAAACTTTCATAGTAACCTACAATTTGCTTGTAGTAGTTCAAATTTGACCTAATTTTGATAAATCGACATAAGGTCATTCAAGTGGGTGAAGTTAGGTAGCGAGTTTGAGAATTCATAAAACACAGAAAATCATAAGTATAATATGTTGGTCCACTATATATATATATATATGTGTGTGTGTGTGTGTGTGTGAAAACTTGGCTTCTAGCATTTAGATCGATATTCTTCGAACTTCCTTTACGAGAGAGAATAATCTTGATATCCCTCAGAAAATTGATAATGGTCTTTCCTGATAATTGGAAACTCACACCAATGACATTGTTTACTACAAGAAGATGCACCCATCTACCTCCGAAAAGACATTTAATTCAAGAGCAATCTATCGCGCTTACATGTAGCTCAATTTTGTTAGATTGTTAAGATGCAAAATCTTAGAAAGAAGTTGAACCTATCATCAAAGCTCATAGTGGTTTCTGATATATTAATTCACCCGTCCCCCGAAGGGTACCTCCAAAAGCTTTTTCATGAAACTTTCAAAGCAACCTACAATTTACTTGTAGTTCAAATTCAACCTAATATAATTTCGATAAATCATGATAAAGTCATTCAAGTTGGCAGAGTTAGATAGGAAGTTTGAAAGAACATAAAACATGGGTATCGTCAGTAGAACATGTCGGTCCACTATATATATATGTCTAAAAACCTGGATTGTGGCATTTAGATCCATATTCTTCGGACTTTCTTGACGAAAAATAACAACCTCGCTTGTCATCTCTCGGAAAATTGAGAATTGAATGTTCTTTCTTGATAGCTCAAAACTCACACCGATGACATTGTTTACTGTATATTGATTATTTTCAATGAGTATACTATTTAATACTGTATATAGTTGGTCAAACTTTGTAATGGTTGACTTTGACTAAACCTAATATGCTGAGTAATACTCCCTCCATTTAGAAATATAAGATGTTTTAGCTTTGTGAATCGAATGTATCTAGACGTCTTTTAGTGTATGGGTTCGTAGAGGTTCAGAGTGAACCTATAAACTAAAAGGCGTCTTGATACATTCATTTCACAAAGCTAAAACGTCTTATATTTTTGAATAGAGGGAGTATTAAATAAATGGAGTATAGGATAAGATTAGGAAAACATCATTTTTTTAGAACCCTCACAAGCTTTTTCTTAGCATCACAGATCTGAATATTACATTGACACTGATGATTAACCAAACTGCAAACAGAGCAAACCCAAACACATACGGAGTAGTAGTAGTACAACTTAACGACTTCTAGGGGGGACTCCGCGGTCTTCTCAGGTGACTTGGCGGCATCCTCCGCGGGCAACTTGCCTGCATCCTCTGCGGTACCATCGCCAAGCAGGGACTCGTGGATGCTGGGCAGCACGCCGCTGTGTGCGATAGTAACACCGGCCAACAGCTTGCTGAGATCCTCGTCGTGCATGATGCCGAGCATCACTTTCCTCGGGATGATGCGGATCTTCTTGTTGTCCTTCACGGCTTGCCCGACAAGCTCCAACACCTCGGTGGTGAGGTACTCGAGAATGGTCGTGAGGTAGACGGGAGACTTGAAGCCTATGCGCTGGGAGTACTGACCCTCCTTGAGTTAGCGCCCGATCTGGCCGACGAGGAAATGCAGCCCGGCCTTGACGGACCTCGACACCTGCTTCTTCCTACGGCTGCCTAGTGCGAGACTGCAATTTGGAGTGGCCAGAGCAGGATTCGGAAGCCAACGACATGTCTTCTTTTTCTCCATGGCCTTTGTCGCCGCCACCTGGGTCTTCTTCTTCCCACAGGGAGCTTCGGTCTTTGGAGCCATAGCTGCAAAGTCTAAGAGGAAGAAAGGTTAATTGTGGCGGGCCGGTGAAGGTGCCCAGGTCCCTTGTATTGAAACTTTAACAACGTCGTCTTTACTATTTTACAAGTATGAATTTTTAATAGGAGTACTACTAAAAGGCTATGTGCATGTTTCCTTATTTTCTTTCACTTTTTTGAAACATGGTCAGATGTGTCATCTTGAAAATTCATACAAAGAAGTTGTATCTTTCAAAACAATAGTCGGTTTTTAGTATGACTGCGTGGGTACAATAATTAGTACTATATGAATTTCTGACAAATTTACAAGCAATCTATCACGCACTTGTAGATCAAAATTTACCTACTTTGGTTTTATTGACAAAATGTCATTTAATTATGCAAAATTAGCTAGAAGGCCTAAAAATTCATGAAACTTGTTAACCATGAAACATACTCTATTTTGTGTGAAATTTAGTGTGTTGTGGCATTCGGAGCCATACTCTTTGCCTTTTCTTTAAAAAATAATTATATGTGGCACTTCTAAAATAATTTAACAAAATTCTATACATAAAAGTTGAAAAGTCCAATTAACAACATTAGTATGCCATGCCAAGATGCGCCCCTTCTACCCGAAATGGACACGACCTTTGTCATTATTTAACTTGAAACCCAAGTACTCCCTCCGTCTCAAAATAGATGTCACAATTTTTTTTAATTTAGATGTATCTAGACTAGATAGTGGCTAGATACATCCAAATTTAAACAATTTTGAGACATCTATTTTGAGACGGAGGGAGTATGTTACACATCGTTGGTCATATTGTGAAGAAGTGTTTTTAAACCTTGTCAAAATTCATGTTTATCATTTACGGAAGAGGACACCATACATAAGTACTTAACATTTTTATTGTTTTCTTTAATGTATCCTAATAAACGGGACGAGTGATGCAAATATGACCTTGATATTGGTAACTTGGCTTAAAATGTGAACAATGTTCATACATGGTTATGACCATATTGTGTAGCAAGTTTTCAAAAGTTGTCCAAATCCAGGTTTGTAGTTTTCGTCCAAACAAGCACAAATATAAGAGGACACCATTTAAGTTTCAACTATGTATCATTACCACCCCACCACCCTCCCACAAAAAAAACCATGTATCATGACACACATTGAAATAAGTATTTTCATATAGTACTAACATGCGGTGGAAATTATCTATATTTTTCTAGAATACAGTCTAAGCCAAATTATCCGGACGTACTTAATTATGAGATATAGTACATTGCCTGCCTCTTCTCTAGACGCCATTTAATTTTGCACTCGGGCATGCTTCTTCGGTGGGGGGCAAGAAGAGACCTCCTCATTGTCGTCCTCGGCCTCCTCCCCGTCATCGTCCTCAGCCTCCTCCCTGTCGTCGTCTTCGGCCTCCTCCTCAAGGTCGACCTCAGACTCCTCCTCTTCCTCAGTCTCATCTTCTGTCTTATTGGAGTCGCTCGGCATTGGTGGTGGTGTCCCTTCGAAAAAGCGCTGCCAGTGGCTATCTTCTTCATCAGAGGAGTCAGATGATATGTTGCAAACGTATCTATAATTTTTGATGTTCCATACTTGTTTTATATCTATTTTCTTATGTTTTGTCCACACTTTGGAGTACTTTTACACACTTTTTGGAACTAACCTATTAACAAGATGCCATTGTGCCAGTTGCCTGTTTTCTTCTGTTTTTGTTTCCAGTAAAGCCAGAAAATGAATATTTTCGGAATTGGACCGGACAAAAGCCAAAGTCGATATTTTACCGGAAGACTCACGGAGCCAGAAGACGAGACGGAGAGGGGCCAGGGGCTGGCCACACCATGTGGTGGCGCGGGTCCCCTAGCCACGCCACCAGGTGATGTGGGCCCCTGGTCCACCCTCTGACATCGCCCATTCGCCTATAAGAAGCCCCCAATGAGAAAACCCTAAAGAATCCAGCCTCCTGCCACGAAAAGTTCCACAGCGCCGCCGCCACCGAAGGGAGATTCGGGGGACAAAAAGTCTCTGTTCTGGCACCCTGCCGGGACGGAGAAGTGCCCCCGGAGCCATCTCTATCGATCTCCACCACCATCTCCATCGCCATTTCTGATTCCCATGATGATGAGGGAATAGTTCTTCCTCGAGGCTAAGTGTTCTACCAGTACCTATGTGTTCATATCTCTCTCTATGCATGATCATATTGTGATCATGAGCTTTGTAATCAAGTAGATCTACCTTGCTACTCAAGTTCTTTAATAGATCTCTGGCTCTCCCCACGTGTGTGAAAGTGATAGCGTGCACACCATGGTGGCACATAGGCTAGAGATTACAAATACTTGTTATGAGTTATATTTGGAGTTGGATGTCTCTATGAAATTGTGGTGTTTGTTGGAACCATCTAGCGCTCAAGGTGATAGTGAGGGGTTATCTAGATGGGGAAAGCGAACTTTGAGGTGTGTTGTTATAGCCCTACCGTGGATTAGAGTTATCCAACCGGAGAGTAGTTCAGAGTAGTATCATGAAGAGAAGATATTTATATGAGAGTGTTCACTAGTTAAAGTTGGATCCCTAGGCCTTGTTTCTAAGCATTGAAACACCATTTGCAACTAGATCTGTTACATGTTTGCTTGCTTCCATCTTTATTTCAGATTGCCTTTAGTCTCTTCGTACCCGTCAAGCTCTTTCCTGGCACCGTTACCACTTATAATTATCCATACCACTTGGATTTCACTATCTCTTCGCCGAACTAGTGCACCTATACACCTGACAAGTGTATTGGGTGTGTTGGGGACACAAGAGACTTCTTGTATCTTGATTGCAGGGTTGCTTGAGAGGGATACCTTTTACCACTTCCTCCCTGAGTTCGATAAACCTTGGGTAATCCACTTAAGGAAAACTTGCTGCTGTTCTACAAACCTCTACACTTGGAGAGCCAACAACTGTCTACAAGAATAGAAGTGCGTAGACATCAAGCTATTTTCTAGCGCCGTTGCCGGGGAGGTAAGATAAAAGGTACTCACATCCTCTGGCTACTAAGCTATCTTCTAGTACTGTAGCTGGTGTATGAGTGCTCGAAGTTATTTCCTTTAGATTCTACAATTATAGCTTTTTGTTTCTTGTTTTTATTTTTGCTAGTTAGGCTTAATGGAAAACAACAACAAAATTAGCGAGGTTTTTAGTATTTTTCCTAAGGTAGAACATGAATTATCTGAAAAGAAAATTAACAACCCCATGGAACTTTATATGCATGCTAATAGCAATGTTATTAGTATGAATTCTTTGAACACATTATTGCTAATGCTATGGAAAAGTCTAAGCTTGGGGAAGCTAGTTTTGATGAGCATGATATTTTTAGTCCCCCAAGCATGGAGGAGAAAATTTACTTTGATGATACTATGCCTCCAATATATGATGATTACAATGATGAGTATGATATTTTCAGTCCACCAACTATTGAGGAGGAAATTAATTATGATTACAATATGCCTCCTATATTTGATGATTATGGTGATGAGAATAATAATTATAGCTATTTTGTTGAATTTGCTCCCACTAGAATTAATAAGAATGACTATGTTTATGTGGGGAGTATTAATTCTTTTATGTATGTGGCTCATGATAAGAATGTTTTATGTGATAGTTATATTTTTTAATTTTATTCATGATGCTATTGAAAGTTATTATGAGAGAGGGAAACATGGTTTTATGTGTCTCAACAATATTAAGTTTCCCCTCTTTATGTTGAAATTTTTGAAGTTGCACTTGTTTTGCTTTCCTATGCTTGTTGCTTTCTGCTTTCATGACTTGTTTCTTTACAAGATTATTTTTCATAGGAAGTGGGTTAGACTTAAATGTGCTTTGAATTTGCTTCTTGATGCTCTCTTTTACTTCAATTCATATTTTTTATATGAGCATCTTCTCCAACTATCATGCCTAACTTAAAGGCGTTAAAGAAAACTACTTGGGAGATAACCCAATAGTTTTCTTGAGTCTTGGAAGTTATTACTTCTGTAATAACCTCTCCTTATGCTTTTTATTTGATTTTTGTGCCAAGAATAACCTCTAATGAGAGGGAAGTAAGATTTGGGGAAATGTTGTCCCAAAACAGATTTTTGTGCTTCACTGTAAACATTCGTGAAAAATCTATGTATGTCGGATTGAGCTGTAATTTTCTGAATAAATCCCCCAGGTTGTTAGCTAACTTTAGTTAGTTCAACACGTTTTGATTTGAGCAACATGAGGTCTTTGAAAAAATCGGTTTTCACCTGCTGGTCTGTTTTGACAGATTTCTGCCATTATTTCCATTTGCCTCTTTATCGATTTCTTTTTGGGTTCTTTTTGGTGAATTGAGATTTTTGAGGGAATTGCTACAGTATCTTGTGTTTTTAATGAAAGTTTTGCTGTTTTAAAACTAAACACCAAAGGTTTATTATCTATTGAATGCACTAATGTTGCTAATGAAGATTGTGTGAAGTTTTGTATGAAGGAAATTTTCAGGTGTAGGGAAAGAATGATGTAATGAGATGAAGAATGGACGAAATCTCAAGCTTGGGGATGCCACCCCGTGTCACCCCAAGAAATATTCAAGAGGTACAAGCGTCAAAGCTTGGGGATGCCCAAGGCATCCCCTTCTTCATCAATAAAAATCGCAGGTCTTTCTAGACACTTCATTTTTATTGTTTCATGCACAATTGTGTTGTTCTTGGAGCGTATTTGTTTTTGTTTTTAGTTTTCTTTTGTTTGGTTTGCTTAAATAAGTTGGTTGGATCCAAACACACTTCTTTTGGAGAGAGACACACCCCGTTATTCATTGCCTAGAACACTCGAGTTTTCATTCTTATTGTTTTGTGAGTGTTCTCTTTTGCTAGCACTATGTTTAGCCTTAGTTTTCTTGTGCTTTCAGCTTAGAACTTTTTAGTTCTTCTTTTTGGATTTGTGAGACAAGCTCACTAATCTTTATTTATTATTATCTTTGTGAGTAGTTTCAAATAAAGTTGGTTTGGATTGGGAAAGAGTAGGAAAAGTTCATGCTTAAGTGGTAAAAAGGAGCTTGTTTTTGACTGTGACCTATGCTTTGTCAGGTCATGCTTGATATTGTTTTGGCTTTATGCTTAGTGATTTTTGCTGTAGCATGACATGTTATAAAAAACTGAGATTTCTTAATGTGCCTTGAAAGAATCATGCATTATTTTAGCATATAAAAGCACAATATTGTGGTATTCTCCTTTAAATGCTTTATTTGGGTTGACTTGGCGCATGCTCACACCATGTTAAGACTATACCAAGTCACCATAGCCTCTATGATCATTTAGTTTTGTCTGTTTGCCTTGTCATTTTGATATGGGGATTCTTCCGTATCATCGGGCAAGGGGTACCCCGTTGGCGGTTCTCTATGATACACATGTACTTACTATGACAAGAACTTACCGGTAACTAAACTTGAGTAGCATGAGGAGCGGCCCTCGTATTCAAGGGACAAGAGATTGCCAACTTATACTTTGTCAAGCATATACTCCATAGTTTGTTCACTTTAACCTTAATTACTTCAAGATGCTTATGATATGGGCAATGGGAGCTGAAAGCTAATAAGTACCATAATTTTTGGACGCTCTTTATGAGACTTGAATCCCTGCTTCCTTCTATGAAGGCCATTCTTTTACTTTTATGTTGAGTCTCCATCTTCTATCTTTATGCACCTATTGAGAGATCATAGTGGCCATTCTTAGTTTAATGTGCATTGTCCCAAGATTTGTTGATTGATGCATAACTTTGATATTGCTTGTTCTTAAACTATTTGTATCTAGTCACCCTTATGAGCTTTGAAGGTGTCCTATGCATTTATGTTTTGCTACACTATGAGGGACAAGCTGAATACCATTATCATTATGTTTTCTTTATGTGCAACAAACAAATGTCTTGCAAAGCATTGTTATTCATGAATCTTTTGTTTGTGCCTTTTCATGCTACAACATAGTTGCTATGTCTTATTGTTAGAACTATATCTTTCATGCTATGTTAAAGTACTATGATCCCAGCTATCAATGTTTTACAAATACTTTGATCAAGATTATGATGGTGCATGTCACCTAAAAATATATTCTTTCTTTTTATCACTTACCTACTCGAGGATGAGCATGAGTTAAGCTTAGGGATGTTGATACGTTGCAAACGTATCTATAATTTTTGATGTTCCATGCTTGTTTTATATCTATTTTCTTATGTTTTGTCCACACTTTGGAGTAATTTTACACATTTTCTGGAACTAACCTATTAACAAGATGCCACAGTGTCAGTTGCCTGTTTTCTTCTGTTTTTTGTGCCAGAAAAGACAGAAAATGAATATTCTTGGAATTGGACCAGACAAAAGCCAAAGTCGATATTTTACCGGAAGACTCACAGAGCCAGAAGACGAGACGGAGAGGGGCCAGGGGCTGGCCACACCATGTGGTGGCGCGGGTCCCCCTGGCCGTGCCACCAGGTGGTGTGGGCCCCTAGTCCACCCTCTGACATCGCCCCTTCGCCTATAAGAAGCCGCCGATGAGAAAACCCTAAAGAATCCAGCGTCCTGCCATGAAAAGTTCCGCAGCGCCACCGCCACCGAAGGGGAGATTCGGGGGACAGAAACTCTCTGTTCCGGCACCCTGCCAGGACGGGGAAGTGCCCCCGGAGCCATCTCCATCGATCTCCACCACCATCTCCATCGCCATTGCTGATTCCCATGATGATGAGGGAGTAGTTCTTCCTCGAGGCTAAGGGTTCTACCAGTACCTATGTGTTCATATCTCTCTCTATGCATGATCATATTGTGATCATGAGCTTTGTAATCAAGTAGATCTACCTTGCTACTCAAGTGCTTTAATAGATCTCTGGCTCTCCCCACGTGTGTGAAAGTGATAGCGTGCACACCATGGTGGCACTTAGGCTAGAGATTACAAATACTTGTTATGAGTTATATTTGGAGTTGGATGTCTCTCTGAAATTGTGGTGTTTGTTGGAACCATCTAGCGTCGATCTTTTCGATAACCTTCCCTCCTGATGTTTGGGAAGCAAGTGAAAATTTCGAAAACCGGAAAAGTTTGAATTTTTGTGCCTCCAAGGACCAAAGTTGTTTCCTTCCTATGTACTCCTCCTCGTCCCTACTCCACACGAACGCACGGCTGACGAACACGCCAGAGACACAGAGCCGTCATACTAAGGCACACGTGTGCAGCGCCACGCTGTGGACGAGGGGAGAGAGATCAGCCAGACCGATGCATGAGGGGAAAGGAGAGGAGAGATGGATCATAGGGAAGGAGAGAGAAAACACACGATTTGTTTTGCGTGCATAGGTCATGAAATTTACTACTAGTAGAGTGTACACTATAAGGCCGCATGAGTACCTCGTGTCAGAAACCCATCATAACTTTGCTCTGACATGGAACCGCCTTCAACTTCTCTTCGCTGCTGCCCTCTTCCCCTGCCAATGTTTTATTCTCTTAGTATGTACAGTGCGTGGATAGAGGTGACCAAATGTCTAAGCAAAGAAATATACTACTCCCGCATTGTGTAAAAAAGCACACCTTAATAAGGCTCAGATAGTAAATCGTATGACATATCATCGCTATATAAAATTATAATTGGTAAAGCACAAAAAATTATAAATTTGATCAACATCTATAAAGTATGGGTGTATATTTGGTCCTTGTACTTTGTATCATCATGTGTAGAAGTCAAAGATTATTAGCTACCTAACACTTAAAAGTTTTGGTAACATGGTCTAGAGAAACGAGGGAGAAGATTCTAGTATGATCGAGAAGTGTGTTTGGAGAGGTTTATGCATAGTGCATTCATTGTGTTCAAGACTATCAATAGAATCTTCTAGATGCTAGAATGGAAAAGAAGATCCAACGACTAGAAATGCTGAGATTCGCGAGTCTTGATCCAACGGTCAACATTCAAAGTTATTCGTACACTATATAGTGGTTTGTAATGAAGACAATCAATAGAATCTTCAGGATGCTAGAATGGAAAAGAAGATCCAGCGACTGGAAATGTTGGGATTTGTGAGTCTTGATCCAACGGTCAATATGCAAAGTTGTTTGTACACTATATAGTGGCAAGATCATGTAGAAGTCAACGATTATTAGCTACTAGTAAGTTGCACATGAGACCAAATAGTAGACGTATGACATATCATCACTATATACAATTATAATTGGCAAAACACAAAAAATTATAAATTTGATCAACATCTATAAAGTATGGGTGTACATTTGGTCCTTGTACTTTGTATCATCATGTAGAAGTCAAAGATTATTAGCTACCTAACACATGATTTTGTTTTGATAACATGGTCTAGAGAAACAAGGGGGAAGCTTCTAGTATGACAGAGAAGTGTGTTTTGAGGTTTGTCCATAGCATTCATTATGCCAAAAACTATCAATAGAATCTTCTAGATGCTAGAAAGGAAAAGAAGATCCAACGGTTAGAAATGCTAGGATTCACGAGTCTTGATCCAACGGTCAACATTCAAAGTTATCCATACACTATATAGTGGTAAGATAAGATAAGATGAGATCATGTAGAAGTCAATGATTATTAGCTACGAGGAAGAAGATTCTAGTATGATGGAGAAGTGTGTTTTGAGGTTTGTGCATAGCATTCATTATGCGGAAGACTATCAATAGAATCTTCTAGATGCTAGAATGGAAAAGAAAATCCAACGGCTGGAAATGTTGGGATTCACGAGTCTTGATCCAACGGTTAATATTCGAAGTTATTCGTACACTATATAGTGGTAAGATAAGATAAGATATCTCTATCTCTACTACTATAGTGGAGCAGTTTTGAATTGGATCCATAGCACCAATCCTAACTGTTGGGTTGTTGGATCCAATGGTTCAGAGAAGATGGATTCGTGTTGAATAGTACCTAGAGCAAACTCCACTATGCATGTTTTAGAACCATCATGTCACCACCCCCAAATTTTCATAGCACAGTAGACTGTATTCTCTCTACTTATACTACTATAGTGGAGCAGTTTTGAATTGGATCCATATCACTAATCATGACCGTTTGGCTGTTAGATCCAATGGTTTAGAGCAACTCGATTCTTGTTGAATAGTACTCCCTCTACCAAAATATAAGGCGCCTAAGGATTAGTCAAAAGTCAACATTTTTTAAGTTTGACCATGATTATACACAAAAATATAAAAATTTAGAGTACTAAATGAATAGCAATAGATTCACCATAAAGTATATTTTCTTAATATGTCCATTCAATATTGTAGATGTAGATATTTTCTCTCAACATGTGCAGCACGTGGACAAAGGTGACCATATGTCTAAGAAAAAAAATATACGTACTACTCCCGCATTGTGTAAGAAAGCTGTAAGAAAGCACACCTTAATATGGCCTACTACCCGTTCAAAAAAAAGGACTACTATATGGCATCCGCTAAGGTTCACCTTATACATAGTGGAAAAAAAAGTTATCTTTAAGCCTAAGGAGCACCTCAAGCTTGTGGGTTGCCCATAGAGAATAGAAATATCATTTCCCCTCTCTCCCTATTTCATGTGATCGTTTTCAAAAGGGGTTCAAAATTTTCAAGATGCAAAATCTTTTTTTTCTTTGAGGAAGATGCAAAATCTTAGCTAGAGGCCGATCCAGTCGTCATCAATTGAGAATGTTCTTCCTGGTAGTTGGATACTCACGCCGACTACACTGCTTTTACAAGAAGAGATGCACCCATATACCTTCAAAAAGACAATTAATTTAAGAGCAATCTATCATGCTTACTTGTAGCTCAAGTTTGACCTAATTGTGACAAACTGTCAAGATGCAAAATCTTAGCAAGAAGTTGAACCTGTTGTGAACGAGGAAGAGACAAGCCGGACTGTGCACCCACGGCTGCAGAGAAGAAATCGAAGGAGGATGGATGGTGAGAGCCAGCGAAGGAGAGAGAAAATGCAACTTGTTTTGCATGCATATACTCCTACTAGTAGTAGGTCCATACATTTACTACTATTGGAGTGTACCTTGTATCTCGTGTTAGCAGCCCATCCAAGGAGCTGCATCGCCCGGTCACAGGCAAAAAAGGTAGCAGGTGCCCCAACGACCGATGTTGTTCATTGGTCTCCTACAATGACGTCTACGAGCACAAGATCCAGTGCTGCTACGCCCCGTGCGCAGCCTGCACGGAACGAGGATGTGAGCTCGTCAACCAACCATTGACTTTGCACGATCTCTTTGACCACTTGAAACTTGGACACAAGATGTACTATTTTCCCTAAGTGACCTACTCCAACAAGTACTGGTACCCGACTAACCGGGTGCACGCACCAGAGATCATCGACATCGGGAAAGAGGGCACGGAGTTTGCCGCCCTAATTGGAGGGTACACCATAGACATCTTCCTATCTGTCAGGTACGTCAGGTCAGCGGCGTGCGAATCGCTGCGGTACAAGGTGATGTTATGGTCGCTGTCGTCATGGAATAAGCTCCATTCGGTCAAAATGGCAGTGACATCTGAGCAGACGAGCAGGCCTTTGTTGGCTTAAGTCACGCTGAAAAGGCTCATGTCGTACCTGTCAAAACTGAGGCGTTATCTGCGAGCTTCTCAAGATGTTGTCAGAATTTGATATGTTGCAAACGTATCTATAATTTTTGACGTTCCATGCTAGTTTTATATCTACTTTCTTATGTTTTGTCCACACTTTGGAGTATTTTTACACATTTTCTAGAACTAACCTATTAACAAGATGCCACAATGCCAGTTGCATGTTTTCTGCTGTTTTTGGTTTCCGAAAAGCTAGTAAGGAAATATTCTCGGAATTGGACCGGACAAAAGCCCAAGTCAATATTTCACCAGAAGGAACACGGAGTCCGGAGGGGAGACGAAGAGGGGAGCCAGGCCGGCCGCACCTGGTGGTGGCGTGGCCAGCCCTAGCCACGCCACCAGGGGGTGTGGGCCCCCTGGCACTCCACCGTCCTTGCACCTTCGCCTATATATTTCCCTCGAGGCGAAAACCCTAAGTACCCGATCAAAATTCCACGAAAGGGTCTATAGCCGCCACCATCTCCATCCCTAGATCAGGAGGGATCTGAAGCTCTTCCCGACACCCTGCCAGAGGGGAGAGATCACCCTAGAGGCCTTCTTCATCACCATGCCTGCCTCCGGTGTGATGCGTGAGTAGTTCATCCCTGGACTACGGGTCCATGTAGTAGCTAGATGGTTGGTTCTTCTCCTTTGTGCTACCATGTTTAGATCTTGTGAGCTCCGTTCATGATCAAGATCATCTATTTGTAATCCTACATGTTGTGTTTGCGAGGATCCGATGGATATTGAGATGCTATTTCAGATTGATTATTGATTCTATCATGTCTTTGTTATTTGTGATCTTGCATGCTTTCCGTTGTTAGTAGTGATACGTCCATTTTGCATCACTATTCTATGTCTTAATTCACTATTATTCATTGATATATTTCATATTGAGAGGTGATACTTATGTTATTTCATCTATTTTTGCATGGTTGATGACTTTTGGAGCATGGACCGCTGCAGTCAGGATTCTGATGGAAAAGGTGCTGTTTGGAGGCAAAATTCGCGAAGATCAGAAAATCCGGGAAAATATACGGAAAATCCTATTTTTCCAGAAGACTTAGGATGCCAGAAGATGGGGTGGAGGTGGGCCACAGGGGGCCCACACCACCCCATGGCGCGGGCAGGCCTATGCCGCGCCTAGGAGTGGTGTGGCCACCCTGGCCCACTCCAGCCTCTCCCCTCTGGCGTATATCATCCCCACGAAACCCTAAGACTCGGGAAGCAACCACAGAAAGATTCCGCCGCCTCTGCGGGGCGGAAAACACCGAGAGAGAAAGATCTCTCCGGCAGATAGATTTCTGCCGGGGGAATTCCTTCCCGGAGAGGGGAGATCATCGCCATCAACACCACCATCAAGCTGGACTTCATCGGGATCATCATCATCATCATCACCACCATCATCATCATCAGCACCCTCATCACCATCTCCATATTGCTGTAACAATTGCGTTGAATCTTGCATAGTTCATAGGGGAAACTTTCCCGGTGTTGATTACTCTTTGTAGTTGATGCTATTGAGTGAACCATTGAATTATTGTTTATGTTCAGATTGTTATACATCATTATTCCATCTCTGATCATGATCCATATGATGTCTTGTGAGTAGTTCGTTTTGTTCTTGAGGACATGGGAGAAGTCTTGTTGTTAGTAGTGGAGTTGTGTTGAGAAAGATTCAATAGATTGTTATTTAAGTTGTGGTGTACTTCTTCTAGTGGTGTCATGTGAACGTCGACTACATGACACTTCACCTATATGGGCCTAGGGGAATGCATTGTGTATTTGGCTACTAATCGTAGGGGTTGCCGGAGTAACAGAAACCTGAACCCCCGTTAGGAAACCATTGCACAAGGGACGTAAGGGTCTTAGAGTTTAAAGCTGTGGGTAGGTTTCTACCTTAATTACTTTCTTGTACTTACGGATGTTTGCAAGGGGTATAATCACAAGTATGTATTAGTCTTGGATGGGGTGGTACATTAGCACAGGTTCACCCAGACAACACTTAGCAAGCTAAAGAAGATTAATCGACTATATGAAGCGAAAGCACTTGACAGTCTTCCCATGTGTCCTCGAGAATGTTTGGTCATCTATAGAAATACAACCGGCTTGTCCTTTGCTGCATAAAGGATTGGGTCTTTTATTTACTCATACTTTGTTTACTTGCTTTATCGAAAACCTCTAAAAATCCGTTTGCTAAGTATTTGCAAAGAATTCCTCAATCATACCACTAGCCAGCACCTTCTGCTCCTCGTTGGGTTCGACACTCTTACTTATCGAAAATACTGCGATACACCCCCAATACTTGTGGGTCATCAAGACTATTTTCTGGCGCCGTTGCCGGGGAGTGAAGCGCTATTGGAGAGTGGAACTGGTAAAGGAAACTTCTACTGTGAGTATTGTTTACTTCTGTCAGTTGCTTTATTTTCGTTATGGATAATTCGCTGAGTTTCTTATTTGGTAATGCTACTACCACTGCTAAGGTAGTAGATAAGCCACCACCTGCTGAGAAAGATGTTTTCAAAATACCTACAAGAATTATTGATCGTGTTATGGATAAATACTATGTTGGGGATGGAACTGTCCATCCCGGTGATCATTTACTCTTTATACACGAATTATGCGGGTTGTTCAAGTGTGCAGGTATTACTATAGATCAAGTTAAGAAGAAGCTATTCTCATTATCACTGAAAAGAAGAGTTGAGGAATGGTATAAGCTGCTGAAGAATGGTCAAGCTCTGGAATGGGAGGAAATAGTGCCTCTCTTTTATTCAAAGTTTTATCCTCCTAGTGAGATTCATAAAGATCGAAATCAAATATACAACTTTTGGCCTCTTGATGGAGAGAGTAGAACTCAAGCTTGGGGGAGATTGAAGTTACTAATGCTCAAATGTCCCATTCATGAGCTCCCCAACAATATTATTATCAATAACTTTTATGCAAGGATCCCTCTACATGATAAATATTTATTGGATACTTCTTGTGCTGGATCATTCAGTCGCATGGAAGAAGAAGCTAATTGGGACCTTCTGGACCGTATTCAAGACAATGCTGAAGCTTGGGAGAATGACAATGGTAGAAAGTCAGGTATAAATTATGATTATGAATGCATTGAATCTTTTATGGGAACTGATGACTTTCAAAATATTAAAAATGCTTATGGTCTAGACACTCAAGCTATTACTTCTTATTTTAAGGCTTTTGCTTCTTATATTGAAGTGCCTAAAAAGAAGTGGAATAAGTATCATGAACCTTATAAAGATGTTGCTAAGAGTGTTCCTGCAAGAAATACTGAAGTTTATACTGCTAATCATGTTTTACCTGAACCTTATATTGAGAAAATGCCTTTTCCAGTTAAGGTAAAGGAACATTCTATGATAGCTAGTATGGTTAATGAAAGTATGAATAAGGCTGTTGAGCCTGATAAACAAATGGTTGATGAACCTATAATTGCAAGTGTGAAAGACTTTGTCACTAAGTATGAGGAAGAGGGACACCCTATCCTTTGTAAGGATACCTCTAATATTGTTTCACATAGTAGTGTTATGAGAGCTAGTATTCCTGTGTTTTCTGTTATAATAAGTGATCATTGCTATGATAGTCCTTGTGATAGCTATATTGTTAAGTTTATGCATAGTGTTCTTATGCATCTCAATAATATCAAGTTTCCTCGTTTTATGCTAAAAGTTTTTATGTTGCGCTTCTTTTGCCTTCTTATGCAAGTTGCCTTTGGTTTCAATAACTTGTTTGTTTACAAAATCCCCTTGCATAGGAAGTGGGTTAGACTTAAATGTGTGTGTGTGTTTTTGCTTCTTAATGCTCTTTTTCACTTCAATTCATATTCCTATGAGAGCGTCTTCAAAATTATCATGCCCATCTTAAAGGCTATAAAGAAAGAGCTTTATGGGAGACAACCCAATTTGTTTTTGCTTTTAGTTCGTTTTTTGTTTCTTTGAGTCTTGGAAGTTATTACTTCGGTAATAACCGCTCCTTATCCGTTTTGTTTGGTTTTTGTGTCAATATCAACCTCTAATGAAAGAGAAGTAAGATTTGGGGAAGTTGTTGTCCCGAAACAGATTTTTGTGCTTCACCGTAAAAATTCGTGAGAGACCTCTGTCTGTCGGATTGAGCTGTAATTTTTTGTGCTTCTGCCCCAGGTTGTTATTTAACTTTCGTTAGGTTTGCAATTTTTGATTTGAGCAACAGAAGAGTTTCGAAAAAATTGATCTTTACCTACTGGTCTGTTTTGGCAGATTTTGCCACTCTTGCATTTGCTTCTTTATTCGATTTCCTTTTTGAATTTTTTTTGGGTTTTCGGAAGGAGTTGCTACAGTAGCTTATGTTTTGTTGGTTTTCAGTTGAAGTTGGACTCAAAAGGTTTTATCACTTCACTTATACTAATGTTGCTAATGAGAATTGGGTGAAGTTTTGTGTGAAAGAAATTTCCAGGAAGTGGAGATAATGGTGTAATAAGGAAGACAAAGGTTTTATGACTCAAGTAATAAGAGTATGAAGATGAAGATATTGATGTTATTCAAGTGATGACTCTGGAAGAATCTACTAGATACCAAATTCAGAGACCTGCAGAGTCTGTTTTCAACTAGGTAACAGTTCTGGTAAGAAAAGTTCCACAAAAATATAATCCAACTATATTTTTGCAGTTTTCCAGTCAACAAGGAAAGCTACGAAGCGAAAAAGGGACGGAAATGGAGCCAGGGTGGCTCACACCACCCTTTGGCGCGGGCCCTCCCCTGGCCGCACCACCAGGTGGTGAGTCCACCCAGGACTCCGCCTCCGACTCGTTTTCTCCCAGTACCTTCCTTTTGATGTGAAACTTCGTAATATATAACCCCTCGGATCTTCCGAGGTTCGTATATTGTGTTTTCGTCGTGTTTTTGTTTCGATCTGTTTCTGTCAGGACATACTCTTTGAGAGCTTAGAAGCACAATGGTGTCTGCCAAGGATAAAGGAAAGGAGCCTATGGAGGAAGACCCCCAAGACCCCGGGAAGGAGAAGGAGATCAAGAGTAAAGGTGAAGAGGAGCAAGGCCAACACCCGCACACCGGCACTACCATTGCAAGCATTGGAGTAGTGGAAAATCCAGCCATTGGAGGGAAGCCTCCTCATCACCGTTCAGATCCCTGGTCACTTCCTCCATGCACCAAGAATCCTTCCCATACCCTTATCCATGAGCATCAATACCAAAATATGCCCAAGGGGAAATTACCCTCCAATTGGGATTTGCCTCGTTCTAGCCATGCAGGAAAAGAAGACTTCAAGGAGGAAGAGTGGGGAAAGAATAGCAAGAGCTGGAATTCTCAACACGACATGGTCATGAGCCGCATTGAGCAAAATTCACAGCTGATTCGTAATCTCACCTTCGAGATTGAGTACTTGGGGAGACTGATCAAGGAGCTCATCAAGAGGATACCATTTTCACCTAAGGAGTAAGTCGTCATCAGGTTTGGCATCCCCTTGGTTTATTCCAAGCTTGGGGGAGTGCCGCGGTATCATATCACTATCTTCTATCTTTTTACCTTATTCGTAGAGTCATATCATGAATAGAGGAGTTATTATGTAGTATGGTTTGCATTATGGAAGTGTCCCCTCTCTCGTTAGATTTGTATCCCTTGGTGTGAGTTTCCGTTATGGAATATTAATGAGAAGTTCTATCATTCACCCTTTTGCATAGCTTATATTAGTTTTCAATTCGTGGTTATATGATTGATCTTGTTGTTAGTATTGGTATCACTTTGGGATCATTGAGTTAATTTAGTTGGTTTTGGCAAACCTGGCTCGGTCAGTAGCAACACCTTTTTGAGAGTTGAAAAGAAAAACATAGTAGTACTCTAAAGGAAAATAATTTCATCATCTTTCTTTCTTAATTTGCTCATAAGTCTAGTATTCTCTAGTTAAGATCTTTTGTGCTTCCAAGGAAGATTGCATGTTTGTCTTTATCATTTGTATGTTTGTTTGTTTCCTTCAACTCTTATACTTGCTACCCAGCCTTGCTAGCCAAAAACCTGTACTGAGAGGGTATTCTTCTCGTGCATCCACCTCCTTTAAACCAAAACCTTTGCCATTTGTGTCCACCATACCTACCTAGTAGCATTATTGCTATTCCAAGTAAATTCTTGTTTTATATACCTCCCAAATTAAACTTGTTATGTGAAAATTAGTGATTAAAGCTCTCACGAACTTGATGGCACACTTTACTTTCTTGCATTTAACAAACTTGAACCATTGGGTCCTTCTTTGTTGCGTATATGCTTGCGCTTTATGAGTTGAAGTTAGTTGAACCATGTATCATGGGGACCGCTTTCAACACTTCATTGGTACTTGTACCTAGTTGATATCATGTTCTTTTGCTTATGGATCCCGGCGGTGTGAAATAAAAGTGGAACTTGTAAGATCATGGAGTTTATATGTGTGTTAGAGAAACACCTGGGCTGCTAGCCTAAGCCATGCCTAATCATGGTGGAAACTTGTAGCATAACTATAGGAGCATTCTATGAAGCATCCTCAATAAAAACATATGCAAATAGCAAATAAAAAGATCGATGGGATGCTCACTGTCTGCTTGCCTTGTCATTTTGATTATGGGATAGCTCCTGTGTCATGTGCAAGGGGTACCCCGTTGGCGGTTCTCAATGATACACATGTATTTACAATGACAAGATCTTGCTCATGACTAAAGTTGAGTAGCATGAGGATCGGTACTCATAACTAAGGGGCATGATATTTCAACTTATAACTTGTCAATCATATCCTCTTAGTTGTGTCACTTTAACCGTAATCACCTAAAGATGCCTATGATAGGGGCAATGAGAGCTGAAAGCTAGTAAGTATCATAATTTTTGGGAGCTCTTTATCAGACTTGCAATCCCTGCTTCCCTCTTTGAAGAGCCTTTCTTTTACTTTGTAGTTGAGTCAGTAAACCTATTCCCTTCTATCTCGTCAAGTATTTTGAGTTGTTGTGTTTCATTCATTCATATGGTGATTTATTCAATCATGTTTCTTATGTTCCTTGTTTTGCACATTGCTCTTATCCTGATGTTTACTACTTTGAAAGCTATCTTTGAAAAACCAGCTATTTTTGAACTCCAGCAAATTATCAACTATTCTTCGACCAAGAGCTAAGTTTGCCATTACCAATTATGATTCACTTTATGTATCTTCATTGTGTTTCCTTTACTCATTGCAAGTTGAGTTATATAATAGTGAGTTATCTTCTATTATGATCTATGTATTTGATGAATGTGATGCTTCTTGTCCGTATTCTTTTATCGACTCTTCACTCCATAAACCTGAGGCCATGTTTATTGAGCTCAGATTCGCTTGGGGACAAGTGAAGTCTAACCTTGGGGGCAGTTGATACGTCCATTTTGCATCACTATTTTATGTCTTAATTCACTATTATTCATTGATATATTTCGTATGGAGAGGTGATACTTATGTTATTTCATCTATTTTTGCATGGTTGATGACTTTTGGAGCATGGACCGCTGCAGTAAGGATTCTGATGGAAAAGGTGCTGTTTGGAGGCAAAATTCGCAAAGATCAGAAAATACGGGAAAATATATGGAAAATCCTATTTGTCCAGAAGATGGAGTGGAGGTGGGCCACAGGGGGCCCACACCACCCCATGGCGCGGGCAGGCCTAGGCCGCACCTGGGAGTGGTGTGGCCACCCTGGCCCACTCCAGCCTCTCCCCTCTGGCGTATATCATCCCCACGAACCCCTAAGACTGGGGGAGCGACCACAGAAAGATTCCGCCGCCTCTGCGGGGCGGAAAACACCGAGAGAGAAATATCTCTCCGGCAGACAGATTTCTGCCGGGGGAATTCCTTCCCGGAGAGGGGAGATCGTCGTCATCAACACCACCATCAAGCTAGACTTCATCGGGATCATCATCATCACCACCATCATCATCAGCAGCACCCTCATCACCATCTCCATATTGCTATAACAATTGCGTTGAATCTTGCATAGTTCATAGGGGAAACTTTCCTGGTGTTGATTACTCTTTGTAGTTGATGCTATTGAGTGAACCATTGAATTATTATTTATGTTCAGATTGTTATACATCATTATTCCATCTCTAATCATGATCCATATGATGTCTTGTGAGTAGTTCGTTTTGTTCTTGAGGACATGGGAGAAGTCTTGATGTTAGTAGTGGAGTTGTGTTGAGAAAGATTCAATAGATTGTTATTTAAGTTGTGGTGTACTTCTTCTAGTGGTGTCATGTGAACGTCGACTACATGACACTTCACCTATATGGGCCTAGGGGAATGCATTGTGTATTTGGCTACTAATCATAGGGGTTGCCGGAGTAACAGAAACCTGAACCCCCGTTAGGAAACCATTGCATAAGGGACGTAAGGGTCTTAGAGTTTAAAGCTATGGCTAGGTTTCTACATTAATTATTTTCTTGTACTTCCGGATGTTTGCAAGGGGTATAATCACAAGTATGTATTAGTCTTGGATGGGGCGGTACATTAGCACAGGTTCACCCACACAACACTTAGCAAGCTAAAGAAGATTAATCGACTATATGAAGCGAAATCACTTGACAGTCTTCCCATGTGTCCTCGAGAATGTTTGGTCATCTATAGAAATACAACCGGCTTGTCCTTTGCTGCATAAAGGATTGGGCCACTTGCTGCATTTATTCCTACTGTCTTTTATTTACTCGTACTTTGTTTACTTGCTTTATCGAAAACCTCTAAAAATCCGTTTGCTTAGTATTTGCAGAGAATTCCTGAATCATACCACTAGCCAGCACCTTCTGCTCCTCGTTGGGCTCGACACTCTTACTTATCGAAAATACTGCGATACACCCCCTATACTTGTGGGTCATCAAGTAGCCATCTTGGCCGAGTAGATGCTAGCAACTCTAAGAGGGAGTATTTATGCTCGATAGTGAGTTCATGCCTCTAGTAATCTGGGGAAGTGACAGAAATCTCTAAGGTACTAGATGTGCTGTTGCTACTAGGGAGAAAACAACAATCCTTTGTTCATAGAACAATCATATTGTTTACACACTTTGCTTAATGCAATTATCTGTTGCTTACAACTTAATACTGGAGGGGGTTCGGATGATAACCTGATGGTGGATTATTAGTCATAGATGCAGTTGGATTACGGTCTATGTATAATGTTGTATTTCCCAATCAAATCTAATAGGAGTCAAGATGATTAGTATATGCATGTATGCTTTCTCGATGTTTTATCAATTGCCCCGCTGTAATTTGTTCACCCAACATGTCATCATTCTTAAGGAGAATCACCACTAGTGAACTATGGACCCCCATCCATTCTTTTACCATCAATCTACAACTATTTACTGTTTTCTGTTTACTTTCTGCAAAGCAATTACTATCTTCCACACAATACGTTTAATCCTTTATTTTCAGCAAAACCGGTGAGATTGACAACCTCACTATAAGTTGGGGGCAAAGTTATGTGGTTGTGTTGTACAGGATTTTAAGTTGGAAAAACACCTTGGAGGTGTTTCCTTTCTCCTACTGGTTTGATAACCTTGGTTTCATAACTGAGGGAAAACTTGTTGCTATGCTCATCATACCTTCCTCTTGGGGTTCCCAACGAGCTCTACATATTGAGCAAGCAAGACTTTTTCTGGCGCCATTGCCCGGGAGTCAAGGACATCTTCACAAGGGAGTTCCTCACAACCAATCTCTTTACTTTGTTTTTGTTTTGCTTCTTTTTCTTGTTTCTTTATAAAAAACAAAAAAATTAGTTCCTACTATAGTTGTTATTTTTGTTGGTTTGTTATTGTCTTGCTTTATCATGCTTTCTATCAATGGTTGGTTTCTTTGAAACTAGGTCTTATTGGCAAGGTGGGTTCACGGGAGAATAAATATATTATTATAAGGAACACCGCTTGTCACAAAAAGGGAAACACTTATGGGAACAAATTGATAAATTGTATACCATTGCTAGAAACGTGTACTCTACTTATAATGTTACTTATTGCTTTGATAAATCTTGTTGTTGTAGGAGGTATAAACACCTCCCTTTTCAATGTGAGTATAATGATGATGTTACCATATCTTCTTATGTTAAGGGAAATTATGACTTTTATGATGTGGAACAAATTAAAGAATTTATTGCTTGGAAGGGTGCATTCGAACTTGCTTATTTTCTTGAAAATACTGATGATCCACCTTATAAATATGAGGTTTATGATATACTTAAATTTTGCTTTGATAATTACAAGGAAGAGAATGGATATATTCTTGAATATATTAATAGATGCTCTCCACCAACAGAAGAGACTAATGCCTTGCAGGAACCTATGGAAGAAGAAATTGCTGAAACTGGAAGCTCATTGGATGAAAAAGAGGAGGAGAGTGATGATCTAGAGGAGGAAGAACGAATCTACCCATGCCTACCTTATAATGAGAGTAACTCTTTACCCCTTACATTATTTGATTGTCCTCCATGCTTACCAAAGGAGGATGAATGTTATGTTCCTGTGGATTCTTTTGAAAATATTTATAATAAAGCTCTAGATGATGGTCCTATATTGGTTGATAATATTAATTGTACTACTATTGAAAATTAGATTGATCAGTCATCTTGTTATAAAATTGTTAAAAGTGGGTATGAAGGTTTTAATCCCACTATTTTTGAGCTTGATAAAAATTATGTGTTTGTAGATCATGAAAAGCATGCTTTATGTGATAGTTATATTGTTGAGTTTATTCATGAGGATACTAAAAATTATTATGAGAGAGGAAAATATGGTTGTAAAAGTTTTCATGGTACTGAAACACCTCTCTATGTGCTGAAAGTTTTGAAGTTACTCTCGTTTTATCTTCCTATGCATGTCACTTTGTTCTTTGTGAATTTATTTGCGTATAAGATTCCTATGCATAGGAAGTGGGTTAGACTTAAATGTGTTTTGAATTTGGTTCTTGATGCTCTCTTTTACTTCAATTCATATTTCTTATGTGACCATCATCGAAATTATCATGCCTAGCTCAAAGGCATTAAAGAAAAGCACTTATTGGGAGATAACCCAAATTTTGTTAGGAACCTTTTGTTGAGTCTTGGAAGTTATTACCTTTGTAATAACCTCTCCTTATCATTTTATGTGGTTTTTGTGCCAAGAGTAACCTCTAATGAGAGAGAAGTAAGACTTGGGAAAGTTGCTGCCCCGAAACAGATTTTTGTGCTTCGCTGTAAAAATTCGTGAAAAATCTCTGTACGTCGGTTTGAGCTGTAATGTTTTGTGCTTCTTCCCCAGGTTGTTATCCAACTTTCATTAGTTCAACACTTTTCGATTTGAGAAACAGAAGGTCTTTGAAAAAATATGGTCTTTACATGCTGGTCTGTTTTGACAGATTTCTGCCATTATTTGCATTTGCCTCTTAATCTCTTTCTCTTTGAGTTCTCTTTGATCATTTGAAAAATTTAAAGGAAGTGATACAGTAGCTTGTTTTTTAATGGAAGTTTTACTTGTGTTGAAACTAAACCAAAACACTTATTATCTCGAGTACACTAATGTTGCTAATGAAGATTGTGTGAAGTTTGGATGAAGGAAATTTTTGAGTGTAGGGAAGAGTAATGTGATAAGATGAAGTATGCACAAAAGATCAAGCTTGGGGATGCCACCCGTGTCACCCCAAGAAATATCCAAGAATAACAAGCGCCAAACTTGGGGATGCCCAAGGCATCCCCTTCTTCATCAATAAAAATCTCAGGTTTCTTCCAAACACTTCATGTTTATTGTTTCATGCACAGTTGTTTTGTTCTTGGAGCGTCTTTATTTTCGTTCTTAGTTTTTGTTTGCTTAGTTTGCTTGAATAAATTGGTTGGACCCCCTCATTCATACATTAGTTCTCAAATATGTTAGTTTGGATTGGAAAAGAGTAGGAAAAGTTCATGCTTAAGTGGTGTAAAAGGAGTTTGTTTTTGATTGTGACTTAGGCTTTGTCATGTCATGCTTGATATTGTTTTGGCTTTATGCTTAGTGATTTTTGCTATAGCATGACTTGTTACAATTAATTGATATTGCTTAATGTGCCTTGAAAGAATCATGCGTTGTTTTAGCATATTAAAGTATAGTATTATGGTATTCTCGTTTGATGCTTTATTTGGGTTGACTTGGCGCATGCTCACACCATGTTAAGACTATACCAAGTCCCCATAGCCTCTATGATCATTTAGTTTTCGACTTTTAATATCACTTTATGCTTTAATTAATAATGTTTTGTCGCTTTGCATGATTATGGCCATTATTGCTCTCTTAGTTGGTCGCTCCCAGTCTTTTTCTAGCCTCCATACCAAGTATGAGTTCCACTCATGCATCCAACTCCAAATAAAACCAAGTTATTCCAAAGAGTCCACCATACGTACCTATTAGTATTTGCTATTCCAAGTATATTCATGTTTTTATCTACCTTCCGAATTAAACTTGTCATGTGAAAATTAGTGATTAAATCTCTCACGAACTTGATGGCACACTTTACTTTTCTTGCACTTAATAAACTTGAACCATTGAGTCATCTATATTGTATATTCTTGCACTTATACGCTAGGATTAGCAGAACCATGCTGTCATAGGGAACGCTTTCAACATTGCACTTGTACATTGTACCCAGTTGATATCATTCTCTTTTATTTATGGATGTTTTCAGTGTGAAATGAAAGGGGAGATTGTAAGTCCATGCAGTTATGTATGTGTGTTAGAGAAACGCCTAGTCCGCTAGCCTAAGCCATGCCTAATCTTGGTGGAAACTTGCAGCATCACCATAGTGAGCAATCTATGAAGCATTCTTCTTATAAAAAAGAGATAGAGATTGAGCACAAGAAAAAAAGATGAGAAAAGAGGAAAGAGAGAAAAAACACCATTTTCCCATGGTAAATAAGAATATTGCTGAGATGCTCATTGTCTACTTGTCTTGTCATTTTGATTATGGGAGAGCTCATGTATCATGTGCAAGGGGTACCCCGTTGGCAGTTCTCTATGATACACATGTACTTACTATGACAAGAACTTATCGGTAACTAAACTTGAGTAGCATGAGGAGCAGCCCTCGTATTCAAGGGACATGAGATTGCCAACTTATACTTTGTCAAGCATATACTCCATAGTTTGTTCACTTTAACCTTAATAACTTCAAGATGCTTATGATAGGGGCAATGAGAGTTGAAAGCTAATAAGTACCATAACTTTTAGAAGCTCTTTATGAGACTTGAATCCCTGCTTCCTTCTATGAAGGCCTTTCTTTTACTTTTATGTTGAGTCTCCATCTTCTATCTTTATGCACCTATTGAGAGAGCATAGTGGCCATTCTTAGTTTAATGTGCATTGTCCAAAGACTTGTTGATTGATTCATAACTTTGATATTGCTTGTTCTTAAACTATTTGTATCTAGTCCCCCTTATGAACTTTGAAGGTGTCCTATGCATTTATGTTTTGCTACACTATGAGGGACAAGCTAAACACCATTATCATTATGTTTTCTTTATGTGAAACAAACAAACGTCTTTCAAAGCATTGTTATTCATGAATCTTTTGTTTGTACCTTTTCATGCTACAACATAGTTGCTATGTCTTATTGATAGAACTATATCTTTCATGTCTATGTTAAAGTACTATGATCCCAGCTATCAATGTTTTATACCTTGATCAAGATTGTGATGGTGCATGTCACCTCAAAATTTATTCTTTTATTTTTATCACTTACCTACTCGAGGACGAGCAGGAGTTAAGCTTGGGTATGTTGATACGTTGCAAACATATCTATAATTTTTGATGTTCCATGCTTGTTTTATATCTACTTTCTTATGTTTTGTCCACACTTTGGAGTATTTTTACACATTTTCTGGAACTAACCTATTAACAAGATGCCACAATGCCAGTTGCCTGTTTTCTGCTGTTTTTGGCTTCAGAAAAGCTAGTAAGGAAATATTCTCGGAATTGGACCGGACAAAAGCCCAAGTCAATATTTCACAAGAAGGAACACGGAGTCCGGAGGGGAGTTGAAGAGGGGAGCCAGGCCAGCCACACCTGGTGGTGGCGCGGCCAGCCCTTGCCGCGCCACCAGGGGGTGTGCCCCCTGGAACTCCACCGACCTTGACCCTTCGCCTATATATTGCCCTTGGGACGAAAACCCTAAGTACCCGATCAAAATACCACGAAAGAGTCTGTAGCTGCCGCCATCTCCATCCCTAGATCGGGAGGGATCTGAAGCTCTTCCCGGCACCCTACCGGAGGGGAGAGATCACCCTAGAGTCCTTTTTCATCACCATGCCTGCCTTCGGTGTGATGCATGAGTAGTTCATCCCTGGACTACGGGTCCATGTAGTAGCTAGATGGTTGGTTCTTCTCCTTTGTGCTACCATGTTTAGATCTTGTGAGATCCGTTCATGATCAAGATCATCTATTTGTAATCCTACATGTTGTGTTTGCAGGGATCCGATGGATATTGAGATGCTATTTCAGATTGATTATTGATTCTATCATGTCTTTGTTATTTGTGATCTTGCATGCTTTCCGTTGTTAGTAGCTATCTTGGCCGAGTAGATGCTAGCAACTCCAAGAGGGAGTATTTATGCTCGATAGTGGGTTCATGCCTCTAGTAATCTAGGGAAGTGACAAAAATCTCTAAGGTACTAGATGTGATGTTGCTACTAGGGAGAAAACATCAATCCTTTGTTCATAGAAAAATCGTTTATTTACTTTACACACTTTGCTTAATGCAATTATCTATTGCTTGCAACTTAATACTGGAGGGGGTTCGGATGATAACCTGAAGGTGGATTATTAGTCATAGATGAAGTTGGATTACGGTCTATGTATAATGTTGTAATGCCCAATCAAATCTCATAGGAGTCAAGATGATTAGTATATGCATGTATGCTTTCTCGATGTTTGTCAATTACCCCGCTATAATTTGTTCACCCAACATGTCATCTATCTTAAGGAGAATCACCACTAGTGAACTATGGACCCCGATCCATTCTTTTACCATCAATCTACAACTATTTACTATTTTCTGTTTACTTTCTGCAAAGCAATTACTATATTCCACACAATACGTTTAATCCTTTGTTTTCTACAAAACCGGTGAGATTGTCAACCTCACTGTAAGTTGGGTACAAAGTTTTGTGGTTGTGTTGTGCAGGATTCCAAGTTGGAAACAACACCTTGGAGGTGTTTCCTTGCTGCTAATGGTTCGATAAACTTGGTTTCAGAACTAAGGGAAAACTTGTTGCTATGCTCATCATACCTTCCTCTTAGGGTTCCCCAACGAGCTCTACATATTGAGCAAGCAGAATTCCCCTGGATTACAAGAATATCAACCAAGAGTGAGTTAACACATATAAATCTTCTTGTGATGATCCTAATATGAATATATGTAATGTCGTACTAATTAATTACTTTATGTTGGTGACAGACCCAATTGGTATGGGCTGTCCAGCCAAATATGTCTGCATGTTCAATGCTCGCTGATGCAGTCCAATGGAATTGCATGGTGCCTGGCTGCGAGTTCGCCGCAATTCCGTTTGTGCTCCACTCCCACCTTAGAGAAGCCCACGCCATGAGGTTGTGCATTTTACACTATGGTAGGAAAGGCAGGTACATCTCTAAGTCGGTGCCGGCACTGGGCTCGCAAAATGTAGATATCGGGCTAACCGGGTTCGATGACACGGTGTTCTGCATGATATTTGACGGGCGCGACGATGTCATCTTGATATCTATCGTGTGCATCAGGCTGGCGGTACACGTGTCGCCGCAGTTCATGGTGAATTTGAGCTCTGCACATCCAAATGGCTTGTGTGAGAAGGTATTCTATGTGAATTCTAAAGCCTCTTGCTCTTTGTCGGTTTGTCGTTCTAATCTGGTCGCTCGTCATCGGAATCAATCATCGGAGTTCACCGTGGAATACAAGCTTCGTATCGACAAGATTATTACCATAGATGCAGAGGTGGGATATGTGGGAGACTTCTAAACTAACTCTAAACTAAGTGGGGTAAGCGGGATAAGTGATATTTGTTAAATCCTACTTGTCCCACTTCTCCCACTTAGTTTAGAGTTAGTCTAGGGGTCTAAAATTAAGTATCCCGCATGTCCCATTTGTCCCACTTCTGCATCCCTATTTATTAGCGATTAAAGCATCTTTATCTTCTTGTGATGATCCTAACTTGAACACATGTACTCCTCGACCGGATTTTTCTTACCATTTTGGGACATGTGGTTCCTAGCTTAAGGTAGTTCTGAGTATTTTGTATGGACTTCTGTTACTTCTAATCTATTTTGTAGTAGGAGTAATACCTATGTACTGGTACTTGTTCAGACCGACGGATCTAGTGCAGAATAAGGTCTCTCTTTCCTTTTGAATCATGGCCTTGCTACATCTACCGAATTTCAATGTATGCATTCTGAATCTGTCAATTCCTTTGGTCATTATCTGTACTGCTAAATCGGTCACTTTGAAATGGTGCTAAATCTGTCAAGTGCCGCTTATTATGAACTGGGAATCTAATGATATTTTTCTGTCTTATTCAGTACTGCTGAATCTTTCAAGTGCCATTGAATCTGTCGAACGTTCTGTTATTGCTATTACTACAATATTTTTTAGAACTAATAGTGATGTATTGGTACTTGTTTAGATCAAGACCAGCAGATGGTCTTGCTCTTATTTTGTAACATGGCTAGAATATGTTCTCTCTGTCCTTTTGAATTATGTGCTTGCTATATCTATTGGATTTCAGTGTCTGCATTGTTAAATCTGTCAATACTTTTGGTCATTATCTGTACTGCTAAATCGGTCACTTTGAAATGTTGTTGAATCTGTCAAGTGCCACGAATTATGTGTTTGATATTTTTTTGTTTTATTCAGTGCTGCTGAATCTTTCAAATGGTAGTGAATATGTCAAATGTTACAGTACTAAAGTATCTTGTTGAACTAATACTGATGTATCGATACTTTTTTAGATCAAGGGCAGTAGATGGTCTTACTGTTCTTTTGAAACATGGCCTTGTCACAATCTAGATGAGGCTTGGGGCATTTTGGTTTGCATATGTGGGTCACACAGTCATTGATGTGAGTAGAAAGTATGCACAGAAAAGCAGGCTTGATAGCCAGTTTTGCTTGCTCTGATGATCGAGTGTGTTCGAAGAAAAGCGACTGATCCCGTACCAAGGTTTTTAGTGCTGAAACAAGAATTGATTCTCGATGTCCTGCTATTGAATTTCAGAGTCTATATTGCTGAATCGGGCACTTTGAAATTCTATTGAATATGAACTGGGAACCTGTCATTATTTCACCAAGCATGATGCAATTTAGGCCGTGGGTTTTTGCCTTTCTAAAAGTTTCAGCAATTTTAGCAGGCTTGCCAATCTTTGCAAAGGGGTACCTTTCTAGAATTTCATATGAGGTTCAGCATCTTGGTATTTTGGTACGTACTATGAAGTACCAAAAAACATAAGTGACTCAACATACAACTACTCTGTCTAACTGATGTGAATCTAGACAAAGTTGAGGCCATTAGAATACGAACTAGAGGGAGTAGTATAAAAATGGAAGCAGTAAATAAGTCATCTCTCAGTTCTAATAACTGATATGTGATGAGAGAACACTTTATGGCAGCGTGCCAGTCTAGAGTACCTATAGTACTCCCTACTCTAAAACTCTAGTCGACGTGCTCGATGCAGTACGCCCGGCAGAAGACAGCCGTAGGAGCACGGCAAAACCCCCTCCTTAAGAGCCATTCCCAACTCCGAGAGGCCGCATTTGGATCTTCTCTAGCACGCACTTCACACATTTTTCTCGCCATCTCACCCGCTACATCGATCCTTCCAGGTCGCCACCCCTCTCCTACAAATAAGCCCAACAGTCATACATAGATCTGCCCTTGCCCAAAATCATTCGGACGTGATGGCTGTTGATTCGAGGCACAACCGGCTGAACAACGTCTGGAAGAATGCCGGGGACAATGTCTTCAATGAAATAGCTAAGCGTCTGGACACTACCAGTGCTGTCCGGCTGGCCGCATGCTCCAAGGAGTTGTACCGCCAAGTCACTGGCGGAAAAGGTAGTAGATGCCCCAACGACATCTACTGGACTTTGGTCTCCTACAAGGACGTCTACGACCATAAGATCGCGTGCAACTACAGCCAGTGTGTCTGCATGGAGCCAGGATGCGAGTTCACCGGCGTCAAGAAAGTGTTCGTCGAGCATCTCATATCTGCCCACTCGATGACAGTGTCCAGATACATCCCCAAAAAATGGGACCCGTCTGTGCCAGTTCATGCACCGGGCTCGCTCAGAGCTAAGGTCATGGGCATCGGGAAGGAGGGCAAGCTGTTGGTCGCCCAAATTGACGGGCATAGTACAGACTTGCTCCTGTCCGTCAGGCCGGTTAGGTCGGCAACGTGCGAATCACCGCGGTACGAGGTGAGGTTTTGGTCGTTGGTCTTGTTCGCTAGTTTTAATCAGGTTGTAGTAAAGAGGTCACCCGAGACAACGATTAGGCCGTTGTCGGCCAACGCCGCGCAGGAAGTTCTCATGTCTTTTCTATCCAAGCCGCGTCTTTACTGGCATACTACTGAACCTGTAGTCGGACAAGATTCACCGGTGAGATATCACATCTTAATCCTCTTGTGATGATCCTACTGTGAGTGTATGTAATGTGTACTAATTAGCTAGTTTATGTTGGTGGCAGATTTCCTTCGTAATTGGAATTGCCGAAATTAAGGATCCCGAACTTCCTAGTTTGTTGTATGAATTTTACATGTATGCTGCTGACCTAGAGGCCGACAGGCGGCAATAAAACGAGAGACGCGTCCCAGGCAGGAAATCAAGGGCGCAGCCCGGCTAGCATTTTGACACGCTGAAGCACTCTCGTTTCTTTGAGTACGTATGATGGGACATGTAGTGGTTCCTAGCTTAGTGCAAGCTTGTAGTTCTACACTTCTACTAAGTATTTTGTATGGAGTTCAGCTACTGCTAATCTATTTTATAGTAATACCTATGTACTTGGACTTATTTGGATCGAGTGGAGAAAATGCATGGTCACGCTTCCCTTTTGAAATTGACTTTGCCACATTATTATACATCCATTAAATTTCAATGTCGGCATTGCTGAATCTGTCAATTCTTTTGGATATTTTCTGCCACCGTTGAATCGGTCACATTAAATTGCTGCTGAATCTGTTATGTGCTGCTAAATGTGAAATGGACGAGTGTTCGTCGCCCTTGTACATGGCTGTGTTACAATCTAGATGAGACTTGGGCATTTTGGGTTGCATATGGGGGTCACACAGGCATTGATATGAGAAGAAGGTACTCAAAGAAGACTTGATTGTCGGTTTTGCTTGCTCCAATGGTCGAGTGTTATTGGTGAAAACGACAAACTGATCGCGCGACAAGGTTTTTAGAGCCGAAACAAAAACTGGTTCTCTCTATACTGCTATTTGTATTTCATTGTCTGTATTGCTGAATTGGTCACTTTTGAAATGCTGCTTAATTGGTCAAGTGCTCCTGAATATGAACTTCGGATCTGTTGATAATTTTTCTACCTTATTCTGTACTGCTGAATTTTGACATGAATAGATGCTAAAAAGAATTATCGCTTTCCCCCTCCCTCTCTGAGGTCTTTGTTTCGAATCCGGTCGAGCACATCACAATGCAATTTTTATTAACTGGGAGAAGACATATAGTACTATGTAGCTCATTTGGCCCCTCTTTAGCCTAGAACATTTTTATTCGGTCTTTTCGGGGTCAGGGGACTGTTGACCATAGCCCAGTGAAATTTGAGAAAGGAGCCCATGGTGCATAGCCGAAAACATATTAATTCGGAATTTTAGGGGTCAGGGGACTGCTGAGGACAACCCACTAAAATTTCAGAATGAAGCCCATGGAGCCCACGGAGTATAGCCCACGTAGAGCAGCCTATGTAGAATAGTCAAACTCTTTTTAATTCGGCCTTTTAGGCATTGTCCCCCACCTCTCAAAATAAAAAAAACTCTGCCTACCCATGTTTTTAAGAAAATACTCCATTATGTGGCATTTTATAAATTGAGATGCCAGGAGCGCTGCCCTTTTATATTTTAAAAGCGATAAACATAGACACCCAAATATTTTTAAGAAGACTAATACATAAATTGTAGTATTAATAAAAGTTTAATGATATTTATTTTATAAATATCTTTGTTGTAGTGGCAACACACTCAGTTTACGTTTATTTGATTTGAAGGTCTTTTGTTTGAATCGTATCTTGGATTTACATTTTTTTTCTTCTAGCAATATCGCATTACGGAGAGGCTGACATCACGGACCCACCAGCATGCAGCGTCCCTAGAGTTTGTTTTGGGGTGGGTTCGAAACAAAATTTTAAATATTTGTACAGAGAGGCTCGCATCGGGGACCCACCAGACAGAACATACAAGGCTGCATCGGGGACCCACAAGCCAGAACATGCCAGAGAGGCTGACATAAGGGCCCCGACAGTAAGACCATACACGGCTGCCACGGTGAAAACAGCGGACGCGGCCGAAAAAAAAGTCCATCATACACACGTTGCACTTACAGAGAAGCTGACATGTCGGACCCAGCAGGCCCAAGCATAGCCCATGAAATTAGCCTATCAGCCCCAAGCATAGCCCAATACCTTCTAATTTAGCCTTTTCATGGTCTTGTGACCACCAACCATAGCCCATTCAATTTAGGAGTGAGACCATGGAATATAAGCCATGACGAATAGGGCATCCGCCCTGAGTTTAGCCTAGAATCTTTTTAATTCGGCCTTTATGAGCATTTTTTGTACTCTGAGGCTGATATCTGGGACCCGAAAAAACAGTCCAACATACACACATTTCTTTCAAATAGAGGCTATCAGCTGGGACCCAGTATAGACACGTTTCCTGCATAGAGGTGGTTGACATCTGGGACCCAGAAAGTTCCCAAGGTCAAAATAGCGGACATGGCCAAAAAAGGTCCATCATACGCACGTTTCATTTACAGAGGCTGATATGTGAGACCCAGCAGCGCGATCTTATGCAGATGCTGCATCGAGCAACATAGCTAGTTCGAAACAGGGAGGTGCGAGCGAGAAAAAAGTTCAGCATGTACACGTTTCTTTTAATGAGAGGCTGAAATGGGGGACCCAGCAGCATGAGCAAACAGTAGATTCGTCGAGCAACCCTATCTAGTTCAGAACAGGGTAGCGCTAGAGAAGAAAAAAATCATCGTACCCACGATTCTTCTAATGTGAGGCTGACATGTCGGGCCCACCAGCCTATATAAACGGCTGAAGCAGAGAGCAACGCTATCAAGTTCGGAACACGAATGTGCGACAAAGGGTAAAAATCCATCATACACACATTTCTTCTAATGAGAGGATGACATGTAGGGCCCAGCGTCGTGATTAAACGGTAGATGCATCGAACAACGCTATCAAGTTCGGAACAGGGTAGCGCGAGCGAAGGAAAAAAATCCATCGTACACACGTTTCTTCTAATGAGAGGATGCCATGTGGGGCTCAGGAGGTTGGTTAAACGGTAGATGCGTCAAGCAGCGCTATCAACTCAGAATAGGGAAGCGCCAGTGAAGGAAAAAAATTCCATCATACACACGTTTCTTCTAATGAGAGGATGACATGTGGGTCCCAGGAGGTTGATTAGACGGTAGATGCATCAAGCAGCGCTATCAACTTCGGAACATGGTAGCGCGAGCGAAGGAAAAAAAATTCCATCATACACATGATCCTTCTAATGAGAGGCTGACATGTGGGACCTAGCAGCTTGACTAACGGCAGATGCCTCGAGCAACGTTATTGAGTTCAAATCAGGGAGGCACGACCAAAAAGTATGGTCCGCTAGAGACACTAACGTCCAGGACTCACAGGCCTCAAAAGACTTCGGCGAGTCAACATCGTGCGAGGAAATGAAAATCTTGCTTTTGCCACACACCAACCGAGCTTCCTCCATGTTTTTAGCACATCCGTCATAGTAGAGGGCCGCGAAACCGAAAAAAAAGTTTTCCATCGGCCACGGCCAAGCTAAGAATTTCATCGCGGAAGACGCGCCTTCTACGACGATCGTCGGGCCAATTCGTTGCGGAAGGAAACTTTTCTTGTAGTGTGTCGCCTGGTTCAGAGAGGAGATGGCGATGCTGACAAGCTCGGCAAGGCGTGTGCACCAATCTTCTTGACCGAACTCAGTAGGTGGGTAGCGAAGGAGTTCCTGCGCCATGAGCTTGGCGGCCTCCAGCGTGGGCAGGTCGCCCTTGTCACACGAATATGCGGTGTAGGAGAGCGATGTATTGCAACGCATGGAGAACTACTGCTCTTGTGCACTACTAGGAAAACAGCTATAGGTAGACAAGCTACTTTGTGGCGCATATGCAAAACCATGCGCCACAGAAAAATATCAGTGGCACACTAGGGCAAATGCGCCACAGAAACTAAATAATTCTATGGCGCACTCCAGTACCCATGCGCCACAGAAGTTATGCGGGACCCGCCAACCAGGGTGGGGCGATGGCGCATAATGACATATGCGCCACAGAAGCAACAAGATATGTGGCGCATATTCCACTATGCGCCATAGAAAGTGGAGGCGGGCCCCACAACAGAATCTTTTTGACCCACTTTCTATGGCGTATACCCACATATGCGCCACAGAAAGTTGACCTGGGTCCCACCACGGAAAGTGTACCACCTTGTTCTGTGGTGCCTATTGCCGATAAGCGCCACATAAATTTGAACATCTGCGGAGCATAACAGCAATATGCGCCACAGAACAAGGCGTCCAGATCCATGTGCAAAAAGGTGGCAAGCTCACCCCCTCTATCCACCACCACCCATTTCACATCTCTTCTTCCTTTCTACCTCCTCCCAGCTTGTCTTCCTCCTCTCTCCCACCTAATTTGTCCATAGTTTCTCCATTTTCTTGTAACTAAACCTACTTTAGTTCATAGATTGGTAAGTGGAAGCCTCCCTCCAACTTGTAGATCTAAAAGTTCCTTACTTTTCCATCTCACATCTCTTGTTTACTAATTTCCTCTCCACCAACTTGTAGATTTATTTGTCCACACTCTCTCATCGCGTGGTCTCGTCTCGCTATTATTGAGTCTACTAGGTGAGTACTTGGCCATGAACATGTAGGTGAATTTTGTCACACGGGCGGTGTGTGCGATGCATGGCGAGACGATGCTTGTGTGGTGCATGAATGTTTGCATTGGGAGGAAGTTTTTTGTTGCTTGCTTGTTATTGTCCCAGCCGGTGTGGTTCATGGATGTTTCCCAAAATGTTGATTCATTTCCATTTCGGCAAATTTTTGCACTACCCATATATCCTAATTTTAGGAATGGTCATGCCGAATTTTTCCGGCTAGCATTCATGCATGTGTGTGTGCATATGGTGTGGTTCTAACCTACTATCTATTGTGACCGCTTAGGCAACCATGGTCGTCATGATGAGCGAAGGTCGAATTGTTAGGTACAAGAAAGACGCGAAGGAGGACATGATTCTGAACAACAAGACCATGATAAGATGTTCATGTCGAACATGCAAACTCCAATGCTGGATCAACCCTGGTTCTGGACAATTGGAGGGTCACCTGCTCAGGCACGGTTTCATGCACGACCTCAATGAGGCGCCAGCAAGACATGGTGGTCACGAAGACATGGGCGGTGAGAAGACGAAGAGTCTCCTGGGCATGATCATCATGATGAAGGAGATGTCAACAGGCATGATCAGCATGATCATCATGAAGAAGGAGATGCCAATGGGCATGATCATCATGAAGAAGGAGATGCTGGCGGGCATGATCATCATGAAGAAGCAGAAGACGCGAACACACAGATGCTGCTAACTTCGTCCTTGCAGGACCCTCATATTCAAGAACTGCTCCTCAAGGAGACGAGCAATGCCAAAGCTGCAGCTAGATAGAAAGCCAAGCTAGCCCAAATGGAGATAGACGGGATGACTCCGTTGTATGCTGGGTGTCGCCCTGAGGATACACAATTGAGTGTAATGCTCAAGGCTCTGGAGATGAAGGCTGAACATAAATGGATCGATGTGAGCTTCAACGCGAACATGGAATAATAGCACGACCGACTTCCTAAAGGGAACACATTGCCAACAAGTATCGAGGAGGCCAAGAAAAACGTGTGCCCTCTCGACCTACCACACATTAAATACCACGCATGCATCAATGATTTTGCACTTTATCGGAACGAGTACACGAAGAGAACCACATGTCTGGTGTGCGGCCAACGTCGGTACAAGAGAGGGAACAAGAAAGTTCCTCGAAAAGTGGTATGGTACTTTCCTATCACCCCCTGTCTGCAGCGATATTTCATAGATCCTAAGGAAGCAAAGCTCATGCAATGGCACGCGGAAAGGGAGAAACCCGAAGATGATCCGGAGAAGGGCAAGATCCTGGCACACCCTTCAGACGCTAGCCAGTGGAATGCATTAGACATTGAGTTCGAAGAGTTCGGGGGCGATGCAAGGAACGTCGGGCTGGGTATGAGCACCGATGGACTCAATCCTTTTGGAAACTAGAGTAACACACATAGCACCTAGCATGTGTTTGTATGGCCATACAACCTCCCCCCGTGGTTATGCACGAAGCAAAGGTACATACACATGAGAATTCTTATTCAGGGGCCAAAACAACCAAGTATCGATATGCATCTGTATCTCGGGTTGTTGAGAGAGGAGTTAGCCAGCTTGTGGGAGATGCCGACCCGTACGTGGGACACCTACACTAAAGAATATTTCCCTCTAAGAGCCGTGTTGCTCATTATGATGCAGGACTTTGCTGGTTACGCATATGTATCGCCCAGGTGAACCACGGACACAATGCATGTGTCAAGTGCATGGATGAGACACCGTATCTCCAGCTACTAAGGGATATTGGGTCTTCAAAAACCGTGTTCCAAGGTACTCGAAAATGGCTCCGCATGGATCACCCGTGGAGAAAACACGGTGAGCTATTCAATTGTAAGGACGAGCTCGAAAGAGCCCCACGTCCGAGGAGCAGCGAAGAAATCGAGGAGCTTTTGAATAATTGGGTAGGTTGCCCTGCATTGGGAAAAAAATGACCAAGGACAAAGCTGTTGCTGCGTGTATGGAAAGCAAGGTCTGTTTTCTGGGACCTGCCATACTGGAAGGTCCTCCACACTCCCCATAGCCTCGATGTAGTGCACATCACGAAGAACATTACCGAGAGTCTTCTTGGCACTCTACTGAACATGCCAGAGAGGACCAAGGATGGGCCGAAAGCAAGAAAGGACCTTAAATTGCTTGTCATCAAGAAAGATCTTCAGTACCCTGATAGTGATGATGATGATGATGATCAGACGGAAGGGACTCAAGTTCACCTCAAAAGAGTTAAGAAGAATGAGGTGATGCTTCGCGATGCCTGCTTCACTCTGAGTCTGGAGGAGCTCGAGCAGTTTTTCAGGTGCCTGCTAGGAGTGAAAGTTCCTCACGGTTACTCGGGGAATATAAGCAGATATCTGGACATGGCGAAGAATAGGTTCAGCGATATGAAGTCTCACGACTGTCATGTGCTGATGACGCAGATACTCCCCGTTGCGATCCGCGGGATAATGGACGAGCATGTTCGTGAGACGCTGTTTGGCCTATGCAACGTTTTCGACATCATATCTCGAAAGTCGATTGGTGTGAAGCAGCTCGATAGGCTACAGGAAGAGATCGTGTTGATACTATGCGAGCTCAGACTTACTTCCCACCCGCATTCTTCGACATCACGGTGCATCTGCTTGTACATGTCGTGGATGACATCATCCAGCTCGGGCCGACATTCCTGCACAACATGATGTAATTTGAAAGGCTAAACAGTGTCATCAAAGGATTCGTTCGCAATAGGTCCCGTCCAGATGGAAGCATAGCCAAGGGCTTTCTAATCTACGAGTGCATCTCCTTCTGCCAGAATTATCTAACCACTGAGAACGAGGATGTTGGAATACCCACCAAGAAGCACCTCGGCAGGCTCGCTGGATATGGTCAGCGCGAGGGTTACCGCTCACTCCATGTCGGCATTGATGGTCGATGCATGTACTTTGACAGGGCACACCGATTCGTGCTACAACACACTGAATTGGTCGGCCCTTGGGTGGAAGAGCACAGAAGCTTAATCGAGCAGGAGTACGTTGACCAGGGCCGGCCGAGGAAGAAGGGAGACGTAACCAGAGAGCACAACTCCAGTTTCATGGGTTGGTTCAAGAAAATGCTACTGGACAATCCCCCACAGACGCCTTCCACGGAAGATCAAAAACTCATATTCTTCTTATTGTAGGGCCCAGGACACAACCTAAGGACCTATCAGTCATACGACATAAACAGTTACAGATTCTACACCGAGGAAAAGGACAGGAATAACGAATATCAAAAATCAGGAGTAACTATGTTATCCTTCACCGATGATGAGACTACTGTCATGGAAAGATTCTACGGAAGGATCGAGGAGATATGGGAGCTCGACTACTATGGAGAGATCGTACCAATGTTCCGTGTTAGATGGGCCAAGAACGTGGAAAAGAAGGCCGGTATTTCACCACAATGGTTATACCAGATGCCAAATCGACGAAGAACGCCTCCGCAAAAAATGATTGTTGGGTACTCACTAGCCAAGTTGATCAATGCTTTTTTATTACCGACCTGTCAAAGCCCAACCATCTTGTAGTTAGGAGGGACAAGAGGAGAATCATCGGAATAGAAGGAGCAACCAACGAGCAAAACTTCGACAAGAACGGCGATCCAAAGATCGAAGAGGAATTCGACAAGTACTTCGACATGCCTACTACTACTAAAGTAAGAAGGAAGACCACACTACCTACTAAAGGTTGTCCATTTACAAGAAGAAATCTCAAAGTGCACGGGCTAAAGTATTCAACCGCGACGAAAAAGGACAAGAAGATTGTGAAGAGACGCTAGCAATTGTGTGATTTTTTTGTGTATTAATACACATGTGTGCTCGCAAAATATATATTAGTTAGAGCTAGAGTAAAACATATAACTTGATTGTATATATTCGGGGAGAGAGTTTTTTTAATAAATATGCATGTTTGTATATGTTCTTGCTTTATTTTAAACATATATATAATTAAAAATATTAAAAAAAAGAAAAAAAAAGTCTGAGACAGCCAAGATTCAAACCTGGCTGCCCCAGGTTTAGAATGGCACAAGCAAGCAGACCACTAAGGCAAGTGGGTGATCTTGTCAAACTACTACGTGTGCCGTCTTTTGTACTATGTCCACAGATTATGTGGCGCATTTTGACAATATGCGCCACAGGAGTTGGAACTTCTGTGGCGCATATTGTCGAAATGTGCCACAGAATCTTTGGACTTAGCAACTCCATTTCTTCAATTCATAGCCTTGCCCACGTGCAAACCCTAGCCTCGCCGCCCTAGCCTCGCCCTCGCCGCCGGAGCCGCCGTGGAGAAGAGCCCGTGGAGGAGGAGGAGAGCCGCCATCGCTATGCGTCGGAGCCCGTGGAGGAGGAAGCCCGCCACCGCCATGCCGGAGCCCGTGGAGGAGGAGGCCCGCCCCGCAGCAGGAGCACTGCCACCACCCTCGTCATCGGCGACCACCGCAACAGCAGGTACATTGATCTCTCTGCCCCCAATTTTGGCCTAATGAGGTGTTCTAGGATATTCTAGATGCTAATTAGGTTTCTAGGGTTCGTCTTGGTTAGTTAGTCTTAGGATTTATCTATGTTCTACTGAGTCTGGAGTCTGCAATGAGGAAACTGTGATCTTTATCTGAGTAATCTGATATGTGATCTTTATCTAAGTAATCTGGTGTCTATATACAAGAAGGTCTGTGATCTTTATCTGAGTAATCTGACAATGTCACATAATATGACACCGTGATCTTTATTTGAGTAATCCATTTGATGTTTAAAATTTGCCAGGGATGTCTAACTACCATGCTTCTTTGGATATTTTCCACTAATCTGTTTGTCTCTTGTGTAAAACAAGCTAAACAATTAATGTGTGTAGTACCAAGAGAATTTTCAAACGATGCATATACATGTTTCTTTAGAAGATACTGACAAAATACTACCAAGTAAATTTATGTGAAATAAAAACTGCACACACAAACATGTACTAGTAGTAGTTGTAAATCAGCAATACTAGTTAGCTTGATGTTACTAAATGTTCATAAAGCTAGACAGGTAGCTTGTTGTACATATAGTTGTATGTACACGCATGCTTAGGAAGCAATTTACACCAGATTTCCATATATAGTGTGCTGCTGAAAGAGAAAGAAAACGAGGATGATGAACTAGTAGGTGTGACAATATCAGGATCATTTCTTAGTTGGTTAGGCGGCAGGCTCACTTCAGAGCGCATGTTTTGCCACACACAGGAGCAGCAGAGCAGAACAAAACAGAGCAGCTGACCGGGACAGAATCTGGATAAACTGCTCAGCCATGGGGATGAAATGCCAGTTTACTTGTATTAGCTAGGCTAGCTGATAAAGAATGTACTTTCTTGTTTTGCAGCAACATAGTACAGCACACCATTGTTTGGTAGATTTAATTAATTGAAGGGATATGAAAGTAATCTGTTATAGGCCTATGAAAGTAGTACAGCAACATAGTACAACACACCATGCTTTGTTGCTTCAACATAGTACAGCAACAATCACTACTTTGTACTGCCACTTTGAGCTGTTGTAGGCCTATGAAAGTAATCTATTGCAGCTTTAATGCTTGTTACAGGTTTCTCTAACAGAAATTGAAGGGAAAGAGTGGTTGGCACTAGCAGGGTGTTGGTTGAGCTCCTAGTATTTGACTACTATATTTGTTATATATATACTGTATGTGGATGATGGATGATGGATGCTGGGGTCAATGTATGGGGCTGTCAATACGGGGATGGGTTTTGTCTTGCATGGATATATTTCTGTTGGGGATATACTTTCCGGGTATCCTCACAGTTCCTCACTGACCAGGGTGGCCCACTTCGGGTTAGAGCTTTGCTTCACGGGCGGCCCAGTCAGGGAGAGAAGACGGAGTCCAATCCGACTACGGGAAGGCCCAGAAGACTTACCGACTTAGGCCCATAATGTTACTTGTAGTTCAAGATGTACTCTGTAACAGACTCTTAGTCGTAGCCGGATAGATCTCTCCTGTAAACCCTAGGCCGGATATCTATATAAACCGTCCTAGGGAGAGCCTTTAGGGCACCAGATAACACCCAATACTTTAGACCCTCAACTCGCACAGGCGATACCCTTGTAACCCATATTCCGGCTCTGCCGTATTACTGGATTGCTAGCAGGAGTAGGATTCGTCCAAAGCCGGCGGATTCGAACCTGGGTAAACTTGTGTGCTCACCGTCCCGGAATACCGTACGTCTCACACCCGTATCTTCCGCACGCCTCGAGGACCCCCTCATGGTGTACTTGTCATCAATCCGACGACAGTTGGCGCCCACCGTGGGGCAAGTGAGCTACGGATCTGCGTTCCGAGCGGAATCTACAAGAATCGGAATCGGCGAGACCATCACCGTCGGTCGCATCCTCTACGCCAGCGACGTCCCTCTCATCGTTCTCGACGAGACTTGGATTCCGGCAAAGGAGGCCGTGACTGCCTACACAATCATGTCTTTTGGCGAGATCGATGTTTACATCGGTTTTGCTGAACCTGCCCAACCCACCCCAGCGGTGATGATAGAGGCAGAAGAATTTTCTGGGTCCCCTTTGTCCGCGGAGGCGGCAGAATTCCGGATCTCAGAAAACCCTAATCCCACCCAGCCCGCACCAGTTGCGGAGATAGTGGAGAAACCCGAACCTAAAGAAGACCTAGCGGTCAACGTCGAATCTGGAGTGGATCTCCCCGGAGGAGCCGAATCCTAGATCGACCCACCCGTGGAAGTCGAAATCCAAGAGGAGCATATCAACGACACTGATTCCGGCTCTGATGATGCCGGAACAGACAGGCCATTCCTAAGGTACACACTAAAAAGTATGATACTGCAAGGCGAAAGCGCAGATGCAATCCTCGAGACCATCAAAAGTTTCGATATGGCTGACCGCGAAAGCCGCAGGTACCTCAGGAAGCACGTGTCGCACTTCGTCGGATACGTGGGATCCGGATCCGGCTCTGCCGATGCTGGAGAAAACACCGACTCGGTGCTGGAGGCAATTGGAACAAACACCGACGTACCCGCATCCTCGGATGAATCCATGACGTCGGCAGATTTCCGAAAGTTCTCCGTGGAATATGAAGAAGAGTACAACTCCAAAGTTGCAGAGGAAGGAGAAGCCATGGATGAAGGATCCGGGGAACACTCTCCCAAAGCGCAGGATGACATGGACGTCAGAGATAATCCCGAAGTCCAAATGTCCGAAAGTACCGATCAGAGCTTGACTCCGGGAAACGGACCCAAAGACGTCTTTGCTACCGACGCTGCCAAGAAGGCAAAGAAGAAGAACAAGAAGAACAAGACCCCGGCAAAAGACCCTCTGACAGAGGAGGTGATTGCCGAGGAATACGAGGAAGACTCGGATGGAGCACTAATCCTAGACGAGCCGAAAAAAGAAGCATCGGTGGATGGACACGTGATCACTGAAGGTGCGCGTAAACTCATCGATGCCGCACTAACCACACCTATCCCTACAGTTGCAGAACTTACTGCATATGAGCTGGACGAAAGGGCCCAGGCCCTAGAAGCGCATCATCAACAACTCCTGGATGAAGCCAAAAACATCGAGGTGGAGAAGAAACGCATGTCGAACAAGGAGTACATGTCTCGTCTGCATCAGAAGACACGGAAGCGTCACATAGATGACAACCAATTCCCACGTGTCCGTGCCGTCCTTTTTGGAGACGAGATGGGGAAGCCACGGAAAGATAGCAACGGAGATTGGGTATACCCAACACCAGTACAAAATACCGTGGCAGCCCGAGAAATTCTATCGGCTAATCCAGGACCGGAGGAGATCCGTTTGGGTATCAAGCTACTCAACAAGGGACTGGAGCAGCAAAAGGTCGCCCTATCCAGAAGTCAAAAACTGGTCTCAGATGCTGACCAGTGTCGCATGGATCTGGCATGGGCTGACGTAAGACCCCATTATGTTCCGGAGCAGTATTATCGCCCCGAACGACGGGAAGACATATATTCGAGAACCGGATCTTCAGGACAGCATCACAAAACCACACGCGGTTGGGGCAATGTCGCACCAGCGGTCGAGAAAGACGCCATCGCTGCCCTGAATCCGACGAATCCTCCCCGACGAGAATCTGAGGATCGAAGGGGAGAAGATAAAGAGAAACGTAGGGAGGAGGATCGTCAGAGAATGTCGCCTCCTAGACATGAGAACCGTCCGGCTGAGCCTCACTATGGTGGGAACGACGGACGAAGGAACGACGGAAACCATGCAGGTACAAGCCGGCAGGGGGCTCGTCGTAGTCAAGACCCTCCCCGGAATCGGAATAATGACGTTCCGGACGGAGGCCGGCGATCAGCCGGAAACTACCCCGCTGCACCACCCTCCCCACCACACAGTTACCACAACGGCCCCCACGAAGGTCAAGGAGGACATGGCGGGGGAGGTGGTGGCAGAAGCCGAAGTCCGGCTCCAAGGCACCGCGGCCACAGCCGGCATTCGGGAAGATCCCTATCCCCGAACGACGCAAGGCATAGGATCAACTCCAACATAGAGGCTTGGCGCTACGAAAACGATGACGTGTACGTGGGCCCAAAGTGCTTCGGACCATGCATCAGAGCTACAAAGTTCCCGGAAGGATTTGCTATCTCAAGACATATTCAAGCCTACGACGCCATTGCTCGGCTAGACACCTGGCTACAGGATTTCTTCCAAGCTTGCTGCATCGCCAAAGGAGGAAACAGCCTGGTCGCAACTCGATATCTCCCATTCATGCTGAGGAAGACGGCACGATCATGGCTCAATGAGCTTCCGGCGAACACCATCCACAACTGGTATGATTTACAAAGTGTGTTCTTTCGGAATTTCGAAGGCACATATCGGAGGCCCTGTACGGTTGGAGACCTACAGCGTTCCACCCAGAAAGCCGGAGAAACTTGCTGGGATTACCTCGGACGATGGATCGACACCAAGAACTCCTGCGAAGGAGTAAATGATCAAACTGCGATTGAAGCTTTCATCGCAGGTCTCCCAATTGGTTTACTGCGCCATCGCTTGAAGTGTGATAAGGTTACTGATCTAGGAGAAATGATAGAAACAGCGAGCAAGTATGTAGATGCTGACGACGATGCAGAGGGATTACTCAATGCCCTGGCTGTGCCTCAGTCGGAAAAACAACCAAAGCAACAAGAATACCTCGGAAGAAAAACCCAACGCGGAGACAGCGGTAGTCACTACTGTTTCTGGGTCTGGAGGACGAGGAGGACGTGGCGGAGGCCGCGGGCGTGGCCGTGGGACATCAAGGGTCCAAGGTAGAGGAGAGCAACAACCAGGCAAAACCTACACTTGGGCCGACATCGCCAATAACCCATGTGTGCATCATTTGGACGCCAATGGGGGCTCATCCCACACCAACGCTGAATGTCGTTTTAACAACAACATCAAGAGAGATGATACCGTGGGCTACAAAGCTAAGCGGAAGAAGGGAAAGAAAAATCCTGAAAAAGACAAAGAGACCAAGGAAGATTCCGACATGGAGGAAGCCGACGCTTCAAATCCCAAGTCAGAAGGGAAGAAAACTTTTCCCACCAAGAAGGACACTTGCGTCACCTTCCTCGGATCTCAACCAGCAAAGGTCAAGAAAGCAGTTCTCCACGAGCTCAACGCAACAGTTCCGGCTGTCACTCAGTATCTGGACTGGTCGGAAGTAACAATAACGTTTGACCGCGCTGATCATCCGCCTAAGCTACATAGGCGAGGAAAATACGCCTTAATCATCAATCCACTTATTGGTGGTTATGGTTTATCCAAGACCCTCATGGACGGTGGTAGCAGCATCAATATTCTCTATGTCGAAACGCTACGCCGGATGAAGATCTCGGAAACACAGCTGAACCACAGCTCTGATCTTTCACGGAGTTGTCCCAGGAAGACAGGCTAATTCCCTGGGAGAGATCACTTTGGATGTTACCTTTGGAACTCCAAAAAATTATCGGACGGAGGCACTTTCCTTCAAAGTGGTCCTGTTCAAGAGCGCATACCACGCTATATTCGGACGTCCGGCTTACTGGGCTTTTATGGCTCGTCCGCGTTACATTTACAATATGATGAAAAATCCAGGTCCCAACGGCGTAATCACCATCAGGGGAGACCCGAAGAAGGCGCGAGAATGCGAGGATGGAAATGCCGCCTTTGTCGAAGCCGTGCTGCATGCCCAGGAGTACCAGGAGATCAAGAAGAGCATAGATCCGTCCGAGATGCCTGCGACGAAGAAGGAGGTGACAAAGCCAAATCCGGAGTTCAAGGCATCAGAAGAGATGAAGACGACACCGTTGAAGGATGACAACCCCTCCAAGGTGACCTAGATAGGCGTAGGCCTAAGTAGCACATAGGAAAGCGCGCTCATCAAGTTCCTCTAAGCAAATCAAGATATCTTCGCATGGCAGCCATCTGACATGACCGGAGTACCTAGGGAACTTGCCGAGCACTCTCTAAATGTAAACCCGAACACTAAACCCGTCAAACAGTACTTACGACGGTTTGGTGATGAAAAGTGTAAGGCAATAGCTAAGGAACTAGCGCGGCTCGAGTTAGCCGGATTCATAGAAGAGGTCATCCATACTGATTGGTTGGTCAACCCTGTAATGGTCCCTAAAAAGGACACCACTGATTTAAGGATGTGTGTTGATTATACTGCCTTGAACAAGGCTTGTCCAAAAGATCCGTTCGCTCTGCCTAGAATTGATCAAGTTATCGATTCTACGGCAGGCTCAGAACTCCTCTGTTTTCTCGACGCATATTCCGGTTATCACCAAATACGGATGAAGGAATGTGACAAAGTCAAGACTTCATTTATAACCCCCTTCAGAACCTTCTGTTTTGTTACAATGCCCTTTGGGCTGAAGAATGCAGGAGCTACGTACCAGCGCACGATGCAGCGTTGCCTCCATGACCAGCTCGGACGAAATGTACATGCATACGTGGATGATATCGTGGTCATATCCAAAAAGAAGGAAACATTGTTTTCCGACTTGGAGGAGACGTTCGCCAATCTACCAAAATACAACATCATGCTTAACCCGAAGAAATGCTTCTTTGGAATACCAGCCGGAAAATTGTTAGGTTTCATCGTGTCTCAAAGAGGCATAGAGGTGAATCGCGACAAGAGTAAGGCTATTCTCAATATTTCCAGGCCAACTCGCCTGAAGGACGTACAAAGATTAACTGGTTGCATTGCTGCGGTCAGTCGATTTGTAAGCCGGCTTGGTGAAAGAGCCGCACCATTATACAAACTCCTGAAGAAGACCAAATATTTTGTCTGGACTGACGAAGTTGAAGCTGCACTACAAGACCTGAAGAAAGTACTCTCATCTGCTCCTATCCCTGCAGCGCCGGAACCTCGGGAACCGATGTTGCTTTATATTGTTGCGACAAATAAGGTCGTTAGTATCGTCATGGTGGTGGATAGACCAGAGGAAAATCAGGAACACCTGGTGCAGCTTCCGACTTATTTTGTCAGCGAGGTCTTGACAGAATCAAAACAGCGATATCCGCACTATCAAAAGTTGGCTTACGGTGTTTTCCTAGCATCTCGTAAGTTACGACACTATTTTCAGGAGCATCCAATTACCGTGGTGAGCAAAGCTCCCATGAGAGACATAATCAATAACAGCGACGCCACTGGACGTGTCGCCAAATGGGGCATAGAGCTCTCAGCTTTCGATATTGAGTATAAACCTCAGACAGCAATCAAATCCCAGATCCTTGCTGACTTTGTCGCTGACTGGACAGAGATGAAGGAGAACATGGTCCTCCCTAAGTCGGAATACTGGACCCTCTTTTTTGATGGGTCTAAGGCTCGAGGGGGCTCGGGGGCTGGCGTGGTGCTCAAATCACCCCAAGGAGATAAACTACTCTACGTGTTGCAGATCCACTTCACAGCGACAAACAATATTGCCGAGTATGAAGCACTGCTGCACGGAATCCGGATTGCCAAGGATATTGGCATCCGACGTTTGATGTTTACGGAGATTCGGATCTTGTTGCCCAGCAAGTCTCGGATATTTGTAATGCAAATAAGCACATGGCAACATATAAAGCTATCGTGGATGATCTATCTAAATCGTTCGAAGGGTTTGAAGTTCAACACATCCCTCGAGCAGAAAATGAGGAAGCAGATGCACTATCTCGAATAGGCTCTGCGCGGAAAGAGGTCCCGGATGGCGCATTTTTAGAGCACCTCAAAGTTCCCTCGATAAAGGGAGTAGATGAGGAATATCCGACCAAATCTGACTCACCTTTAATAGCAGTTCTGGCTATAATTCCTAGCTAGACTCAACCCTACCTTGATTACTTGGTAGATGGCAAATTACCCGAAGACGAGGTGTTGAGCCGGCAGATTATCCGATGAGCAAAAGCCTATACTATTGTTAAGGGTGAGCTCCATAAACAGAGTGTTTCTAGGGTTTTTCAGCGTTGTGTATCTCCGGAAGAAGGAGTGGAGATCTTAAGAGAAATCCACGAAGGCGAGTGTGGTCACCATGCTGCAGCCAAATCTTTAGTGGCAAAAGCTTTTCGACATGGATTTTTCTGGCTTACAGCTCAGACAGATGCCGAACGATTAGTCAAGACATGCAAAGGCTGCCAAAAGTACTCCAAGCAAGCTCATATCCGGCCGACCAGCTGCGAACAATACCTATAACATGGCCTTTTGCAGTCTGGCGGCTTGATATGGTAGGACCTTTTAAACGAGCACCAAGTGGATTCACGCACCTCTTAGTGATGGTGGACAAATTCACAAAGTGGATCGAGGCTAAACCTGTCACTAGTTGTGATGGAGCAACAGCCAAAAGATTTGTCGAGAATGTTATAATCCGGTATGGTTATCCGCATAGCATTATCACGGACAATGGGAGTAACTTTTCTTTGGGAGAACTGGCTGAATTCTGCGATGAGAAAAATATCCGGCTTGACATTGCGTCAGTCGCACATCCACAGGCTAACGGACAAGTCGAAAGAGAAAATGGTTTAATTCTACAAGGCTTGAAACCAAGACTCGAAGCACCACTGAGGCGTGCTGCGGGGGCTTGGGAAGAGGAACTACCCTCTGTAATTTGGAGTTTGCGAACAACTCCGAACAGGTCAACGGGATATACACCTTTCTTCTTGGTCTATGGCGCAGAAGCAGTTCTTCCTAGTGATTTAATTCATACTTCTCCTAGAGTGGCCGTTTATATCGAAGAGGATGCCGAGATTTCTCGACAAAATGATCTCAACTTAGTCGAAGAAGTTCGCGTCGTTGCTGAAATGAGATCTACAGCCTATTAGTAGAAGTTACGCAAGTATCATAGCCAGAGAGTCCGAACTAGATCTTTTAATAAAGGTGATTTGGTTCTCTGGTTTGTGCAACAAAGAAAGCACAAACTTTCCCCGGTATGGGAAGGACCATTTTTAGTTAGTCGGGTATTGCACAACGGATCGTACTACTTAACTGACATGAGGCCAGTCAAAGAAAGACCTGCTACTAAGAAGAGAAAGAGAGCTAGAGGCAGTACAAATCCGGATGAGTTAGACAGACCATGGAATATTGCTCAGCTACGTCCCTTTTATTCTTAGTTTATCCTTCTTTGTAATCATACACATGTACATGTTCTATAAGAAATAAAAGTTTTGGTTACCTCAAAGTTTTTCTGAGAAGTTTTTACCATCTTATTTCCTAATGATCATGTCATAGTCAAAAATCCCAGAATGCTTGACAGTACTTTATGCTCATGTTCGTTCTGGTTTAGATTTCCGACTCTAAAACGGCTACCTTCGGGTATAACTCTAAAAAATTCTAGTCTTTACTTAGGTTATTTGTCTGATTGCTGGATGCGGGTATTTTTCGAGTAGTGAATTGTTGGTACTGGAAGCCGGCTTTGTTTCCGAGTTTAAACTGGTTTAGCAATTGAGCTCCGTTGCTCGGCAAAGTTTCCGGCTGAAGGTTTAGCCGGCTCACGAAAGGGACGAGGCGGAAAGCCAGATAAACGATAAGTAGAGACGAAAAATTCTAAGTGCTTATGCAAACATTTCAAGCATACAAAAAGTCTAAAACAAAAGTGCTGAATAGATAAAAAAAATCTTAGCACTAGCAAAAGCCATAGTATTTCATATTTACAAAACGCATCATGTTCTTTCACAGAATAATACATAAGTTTGTGGTCTATGATGCAGGAGGAGATGAAGGATCTACTGGCTCGCTGGTCACTCCGCCTTGATATCGTTCCGAGATGTCCGGATCCGAGGTGGTCCGTTCATCGTCGGAAACTTCTTCGGCATCTTCTGGAGGAGGTGGCGGAGTATCCACGCGGGTGAAGAAGGGGATCTCGTAGCTGGTCAGATCAGCTACGTGGCACCCATACCCGGCGCAGGAGTGCATGATGGCTTGAAGGTCCTGCTCCTGGCCGTCTTCGTCTACATTGCAGTACCCTTTAGTCACTTTCCATGTTTCCATGGTGGCTCATGACCATGGAGAGGGCATTCTGCGCGGCAGTCCGCATGTAGGACATGTTCCAGTCCTGAACGAGCTACGGCATCTCCTTGGCCTTCTCCCGCACCTGGAAGTCCGACATGCTTGGCATGTCCGGAATCCTGAGAGACTCGCCAATATCCTCAAGGGATTGGCGGTAGTCATGAAGAAGATTACCGACTTGGGTAAGCCGGTGAGTGCGGGGCTCGGACGAGGAGGAGTCCGTCAAGTTCAGAGGACCTATACACAAAATGAAGATAAGGAAAAACCGACATTGATAAAAGTCGAGGAAATGATAAGTCAGATAGATGGAACTTACCAAGAATGACGTCGTCAATCTTGGCTTTCTCCTCCCGGAGACTCTGGAGTTCAGCCCGGAGTGCTTGGGAGATATCCTTCTCTCTATCAACCTCATTCTTGAGGTCCGAGATAACTTTATCTTGAGCGGCAATCTTGCGATCGCGCTCTTCAGTGGCCATGGAGGAGGATTCCGGGACTTGAGCTATGCTCGTTTCATGATCCACCTTGAGCTTTTCCAGCTCTTGGCGAAGTCCTCTGTTCTCCACCACCAAGGTCTTGAGGTTCTCGAACTCTTCAATCATAGCGATGGATTGTTTCACCAACGCTGTAAGTCAAAAAAGAACAACAGTTCAGAAAAATTCGACATTAAAAAGCAAAAGGCAAGGTTTGAATCTCAAAATATTTACCTTCAGCTTCATCCTTGGCTACCTTGAGCTCAGCATTTTTAAGCCGGAGAGCTTTGATCTCTCTCCGCTTATTACAGACATTGGACAATAATTCCTAGTTATAGGAACATACTTTCTGTAAGTCAGAATACCCAAAGTCAGAAAGCTACTTAAGACTCGGGCTAATATTTTTACTAAATATCAGCACGAGCCTTGGGGGCTACACTAGTTCATTCTTTGGCATCCTAATGAAAGCATAAACTCGGATTCTATATCCTACTTCATGCTTGGGGGCTAGAGGATATGATATAACATAATGTAAAAACAAGAGTTGGAATTCCGACTTACATATTGCTCGCGGGTGAGTTTGTCTAAACCCGCGTTCACTTCAGCTGCCACCTTCTTGGCGAGAGTAAGAGGGATCACTAGAGCTGTTGGAAGCTCGCCAGTCCTGATCCTCTCGTCGCGAAGGTGCACTTGAGTAAGAAGGTCGGAGAACTTGACATCCTTTGCTTCTTGCGCCTCCTCTTCGAGGGATAGATGGCTTTTGTCCAGGACTTGCCTGGCCAGCCGCTGGATCTCCTTTGCAGATTTCTGGGTCAGGCCAAATTTGGCAAGACCCGGATTGTTGAGGAGGTTGTCGGCGAAGACTTCGGCCAAGGGATCATTACCCGAAGAGGGTTCACCCTTATCTTGAGCTGACGCACTGGTAGTGACGTCAGTATGCGACCCAAGGATCGTCGGCTTCGCTTGAGGAGCCGGATCTTCTGCAATCACCGGAGAAGGGATGATCGCCGGAGTTGCAGAAGGTTGAGGGACCGGAGTCGGAGGAGCCACGACAGGGGAAGCTATTGTAAGCTTCGTCTGGCGTAAGGGCTTCGAAGAAGTCCCCTTCCCCTTGCCCTTGATGATTGATTTTGCTCTGAGAAAGTAGTAAAGTCGGAAACATTACATCTCGGAAAGAAACTTGAGTAAACAACAAAGGCAGAAAAGTTGTGACAGAAGGTTACCTCTTCACGACTGGCACCTCCTTTGTGCCAACCGCTACTGTCAGAGCTTTGCGCTTCTTGAGCGCAAGATCCGGCAGTGGAACTACTTCCACCTCCTGAGAGAACTCCGGAGGGTATCCTTCGAGCGGAGCAAGTTCCGACTCGGGGATGTCAGCAAGCTGAAAACAAGAAAACGTATCAGCATTGCAATGTAACTCGAAGATAGAAACACATAAAAGATGTGATGATAAAAGCTTATCGGAACCACAGGGTTTTCCGCCGTGTGCATGTCCAGAGAAACCTCTGGAATCCGCCTCTCGATCCGCTCCTTGATCAGCCACTTGATTTGGCTTATGTAGCCTTGAGTGGTGTAGGCTTTGGGGCTGATGCGGAGGGAGTCGGTCAGGGAAGACGTGACGGAATGCATCAGTCTATCCCCGTGGTACTGAAGTGGTTGGATCCGGCGTGAGACCCAGCACTGGACCAAGTCGGATCCCTTCAGACCATTGTGCTTGATTAGATATTCGATCCGCCTCTTAGCGAGGATCAGATCATCTATGAGAGCCGGAGCAGCCTCGTCCAAGGAAGGTTGGGCCGTGGCGGATCCGTCGACAAAAGCCAGCAAAGCGGTAGCTTTGCCGGGAGCCGGAATATCCCGATGGTAGAAAAAAGTGGCTGGCCATTGCTTGACCGAGTCACTGGCAGAAATTTTGGGATAAGCCCAGTCTCGTCTAAGAGAAAAACTAATGGTGCCGGTGATGTAAGTAACACCGGCAGTGATGGAATTCCTCCGGACATGAAAGTAAAACCGAAGAGAAGCAAACTCGGCCTAATGCCGAGAAAGCCCTCGCAAAGCGTAGCATATGCGCTCATCTCTAGAATGGAGTTGGGAGGAAGATTGTGGAGTTGAACTCCATAGTGGTCAATCACCTCGGAGAAGAACTCCGAGGGAGGAAAGGACAAACCTCGGTCCAGATGGGTGCCGAAGTGGACGCGCTCGCCCTCGTGTGGATTGGGGACGGTCTCACCGGAGCCGCTCCGCTAGTCACCGGCGACGAGTAGCCCCTCCTTCTCCACATTCTTGAGGCCTGCCTCGTCAAGGGCGCAGGGGATCCAGATTCCCCTGTAGCTTTCCTTTTCTGCTGCAGCTTCTGCCTTCGCCGTCGCCGCCGCTGCCGCCAAACCGGAGGAAGAAGATGAAGAAGCCATTTTTCTCTGGTGAGAAAGTGACCTTAAGGTGGCGGCGCTAGGAGCTTTGTGGGAGGAGGACGGGGAGGCTCTGTGCGCGTGGGAAGATTGGGAAGGAAGGAATGGCAAAGGACTGTAGGGGATGAGAAGAAGAAATCTAGACACCTTATATCCACCTACATGTGCCAAGATTCGTGCAAACGCTACAGTGTAACCGCCACGCGTCGTGGAAAGAACTGGGAAGGGCCCGCGTGATGATTGCGTCGCCTCGATCTCCACGCACGCATTGAAACGGCGCCTCGGTTCCGCGAACCGCGGACCCACCAACGGTCGTGCTGACGGAACGTCTGTCAGATAACGTGACTTGACCATGCTTGTGTCAGGTGGCGTTAGAGATCAAGTTTCGGCTTAGTTTAAAAGCGAGCTGGAAAATCCGAGTAACTAATTGAAAGGTCCGACTTACTTTTAAGACCCAGATCGTATTTTTTGTTATGAAGTTTCAGGAACCCTTCAAGATTCTGCAAGCCGAAGATCAAGCTAGACGATGATAAAATCCGACTTTGGATCTTGGAGGCCTCCGGGGGCTGCTGTTGGGGATATACTTTCCGGGTATCCTCACAGTTCCTCACTGACCAGGGTGGACCACTTCGGGTTAGAGCTTTGCTTCACGGGCGGCCCAGTCAGGGAGAGAAGACGGAGTCCAATCCGGCTATGGGAAGGCCCAGAAGACTTACCGACTTAGGCCCATAATGTTACTTGTAGTTCAAGATGTACTCTATGCCGAGATTTGTGCTAACTTTTTGCCTCTTTTTAATAGAGTGCAAACATGTCGGGCAATAACGAGGCCACCCATTCTAAGCAGAGCGTCGAAGAACAATCTAGATAGGCCAATGAGTCATTCTGGCGGGGGTCCCAATAGCAGCAGGAGGAGGAGGAGGAGATCAGGATGACACCACCACCGGAGGAGGAGGCGACCGCCACCAGAGCTACTGGGGGCAATGAGGGAAGAGATGATGATTACGAGGGGGACGAAGACGACTACGATGAAACTAGTGAAAGCGGTGGCGAAGAGGATGACACCACCGATGGTGGCGCTCGCACCGATGGCGGCGAGCGCACAGATGGCGGTAGTGGCAACCTAGCCGCTTCTTAGAAGAAAAAGAAGGAAAGGAAGGATCAGAAGGTGCCAGTGCTCGCCACCATCTGCGATGAGTTCACTGAAGTCACATAAAGTGCCCTACCCATTGCGCCAGAGGCATTTGCCAAAGGGTACGGCCTACAACTCAGGTGCATCATCCGGGAAAGCATGTCGATCAACATGAAGTACATCAGACATGCTGACAATGCAGCTTTGGTCGATAACCTCCTTAAGAAGCTTCACAAGTGATATAGATTCCCAGAGCGGTTTAGAAACCTGGAGAGAAAGAATCCGGTGAACAAACTAGTGATGACCCACAAGTATAGGGGGTGTATCACAATATTTTCGAGGGAAGTGAAACCCAATTTAATGATTCGACACAAGGGGAGCCAAAGAATATTTATAAGCCTTAACAACTGAGTTGTCAATTCAGCTGCACCCGGAAACAATCTTTCTCACAGCAGTTTATCAGTAGTAACAGTTTTGTAGTAGGAATAGTAAATTAACAGCAGTAGTAAAATAAAGACAGCAGTAACAATAGCAGTAAACAATAGGATTCGAGTGCGGTAGGCATAGGGATGGATGGATGGGCGTTGCATGGACAAGACAATTCACATAGCAATCAGAACATAGGGCAATTGCAGATAAATAAGATAAAGCATCCAAGTACTAGATAATCCTAGGCATGTGTTTCATATATAGTCATACGTGCTCGCAATGAGAACTTGCACAACATCTTTTGTCCTGCCAGCCCGTTTGCAGCGGGGCCTAAGGGAACTACTGGCAATTAAGGTGCTCCTTTTAATAGAGCACCGGAGCAAAGCATTAACACTCCGTGAACACATGTGATTCTCACATCAAAGCCATTCCCTCTGGTTATCCTGATTTCTGTCACTTCGGGGCCATTGGTTCCGGACAACAACGTGTGTATACAACTTGCAGATAAAACCATAAACAATACTATCATAATGAATCAATAACATGTTCAGATCTGAAATCATGGCACTCGGGCCCTAGTGACAAGCATTAAGCATAACAAGTTGCAACAAAGTCATAAAGCACTAATAAAAGATACTAGGCACGATTCCCTAACAATCTGATGCCATTACATGAACAATCTCATCCAATCCCTACCATCCCCATAGCCTACAGCGGGGGATTACTCACTCATAGATGGGGGAAACATGGATGGTCGATGGATAAGCGATGGTGATGATGATGGCGATGATCTCCTCCAATTCCCTGTCCCGGCAGGGTGCCAGAACGGAGTTTCTGGTGCTGTTTCATGGAATCTGGTGGTGGCGGCGGAGCGGAACTCCTTTTGGAAAAACGTCGACCCTCCTGAGTTTTTAGGTCAGAATGCATCTTATAGGTGAAGAGGGAGACCGAGGGGGTACCTGGGGCGGCCAGACCACCCCCTGGCACAGCCAGGCCCAGCCCGCGCGGCTAGGTGGTGTGGCTGGGCCCCAGCCCCACTCCGTCTCATATTCTGGCTCTAGGAGTCTTCTAGTGAAATAGGATTTTTGGCTTTTGTCCCGTCCAATTCCGAGAATATTCATTTTCTGACTTTCCTGGAACCAAAAACAGCAAAAAACAGGCAGCTGGCACTGTGGCTCTTGTTAATAGGTTAGTCCAAGAAATCATATGAAAAGTACTCCAAAGTGTGGACAAAACACAAGAAAGTGGATAAAACCAAGCATGGAACATCAAAAATTATAGATACATTTACAATGTATCAAAATCCCCAAGCTTAACTCCTGCTCGTCCTCGAGTAGGTAAGTGATAAAAAGAAAGAATATTTTTTTAGGTGACATGCACCATCATAAACTTGATCAAAGTATTTGTAAAACATTCAAAGCTGGGATCATAGTACTTCAATCATAACATGAAAGACAAAGTTCTGGCAATAAGACAAAGAAACTATGATGCAACATGAAAAGGCACAAACAAAAGATTCATGAATAACAATGCTTTGCAAGACGTTTGTTTGTTTCACATAAAGAAAACATAGCATAATAGCATTCAGCTTGTCCCTCATAGAGTAGCAAGTATAAATGCATAGGACACCTTCAAAGTTTATAAGAGTGACTAGATACAAATAGTTTAAAACAAGCAATATCAAGGTATGCATCAATCAACTAGTCTTGGGACAATGCACATAGAACTAAGAATGGCCACTATGCTCTCAAAGTAGGTGCATAAAGGTAGAAGGTGGAGACTCAATACAATGGTGGAAGAAAGGCCTTCATAGAAGGAAGTAGGGATTCAAGTATCATAAAGAGCTTCCAAAAATTATGGTACTTATATCTTTCAGCTCTCATTGCCGCTATCATAAGCATCTTGAAGCGATTAAGGTTAAAGTGAACAAACTATGGTGTACATGCTTGACGAAGTATAAGTTAGAAATCTCATGTCCCTTGAATATGAGGGTCGCTCCTCATGCTACTCAAGTTTAGTCACCGGTAAGTTCTTGTCATTGTAAGTACATGTGTATCATAGAGAACTGCCAACGGGGTACCCCTTGCCCGATGATACGGAAGAATCCCCATATCAAAATGACAAGGCAAGCAGACAATGAGCATCTCAGCAATCTTCTTATTTACCATGGGAATATTGTGATTTTTTCTCTCTTTCCTCTTTTCATAATCTCTTTTTTTTCTTTTTCTCTTTTTTTCTCAATATAGGAATCTTTTTTTATAAGAAGAATGCTTCATAGACAGCTCATTATGGTTACGCTGCAGGTTTCCACCATGTCAGCATGGATTAGACCAGCGGCCCAAGCGTTTCTCTAACACATATCATAACTCCATGGACTTACAATCTCCCCTTTCATTTCACACCGACGACATCCATAGACAAAAGAGCATGATATAAACTAGGTATAAAGTACCAGTGCAATGTTGAAAGTGTTCCCCATGACAGCATGGTTCTGCTAATCCCCAACAAATAAGTGCAAGCATATACAACATAGACGACACAATGGTTCAAGTTTATTAAGGGCAAGAAAAATAAAGTGTGCCATCAAGTTCGTGAGAGCTTTAATCACTAGTTTTCTCATAACAAGTTTAATTTGGAAGGTAAACAAAAACATGAATATACTTGGAATAGCTTAAGCTAGTAGGTAGGTATGATGGACTCTTTGGAATAACTTGGTTTAGGGAGTTGGATGCATGAGTGGAACTCATACTTGGTTGCGGAGGCTAGCAAAAGACTGGGAGCAACAAACTAAGAGAGCAATAATGGCCATAATCATGCAGAGCGACAAAACATCATTGATTAAAGCATAAAGTGATACTACAAGTTGAAAACTAAAGGATCATAAAGGCTTATGGTGACTTGGGATAGTCATAACATGGTGTGAGCATGCGCCAAGTCAACCCAAATAAAGCATCAAAGGAGAATACCACAATACTATGCTTTAATATGCTAAAACAACGCATGATTCATCCAAGGCACATTAAGCAATCTCAATTGTTTATAACAAGTCATGCTACAGCAAAGAATACTAAGCATAAAGTCAAAACAATATCAAGCATGGCATGACGAAGCATAGGCCACAGTCAAAAACAAGCTTTGTTTACCACTTAAGCATGAACTTTCCTACTCTTTTCCAAACCAAACTATTTGAAAACCAATGTATGAAAGAGGAGGTTCAACCAATTTATTAAGCAAACTAATAAAACCAAGCAAATGAAAAACCAAAACGAAAATGAAAGAGAAGACGCTCCAAGAACAACACAATTGTGCATGAAACAATAAAAATGAAGTGTTTAGAAGAAACCTGGGATATTTATTGATGAACAAGGGGATGCCCTGGGCATCCCCAAGCTTTGACGCTTGTACTTCTTGGATATTTCTTGAGGTGACACGCGTGGCATACCCAAGCTTGAGCTTTAGTCCATCCTTCATCTCATTACCCATTCCTCCCATACACCTGAAAATTTTCCTTCATACAAAACATCACACAATCTTTATTAGCAACATTAGTGCACTCAAGATAATAAGTCTTTGGGTTCAGTTCCAACACCAATAAAACTTCCATTAAAACACAAGCTAATATAGCACTTCCCTCAAAAAGCTCAGTTCCCCAAAAGAACTCAAAAAGGAACCAACAAGAAGCAAATACAGAAAATGGCACAAATCTGTCAAAACAGACCAGCAGGTAAAGACGAATTTTTTCGAAGACCTTCTATTGCTCAAATCAAAAAGTGTTGAACTAACGAAAGTTAGATAACAACATGGGTCAGAAACACAATAAATCACGCCTCAAAAGGACGTACATATATTTTACACGAATTTTTATGGTGAAGCACATAAATCTGTTTCGGGACAGCAACTTTCCCAACCATTACTTCTCTCTCATTAGAGGTTACTCTTGGCACAAAAAACAAATAAAAAGGATAAGGAGCGGTTATTACTGAAGTAATAAGTTCCAAGGCTCATCTAAAACTTTTGGATTATCTCTTAATAAGTACTTTTCTTTAACGCCTTTAAGTTAGGCATAAAAATAAAAGTAAACAAAGATAATCATGGTGAAAACATTGTTTTGTTCATTGGAATCCTTTTGTTAATAAGGTTGATCAGGTCTTGTTACCAAAACAATTTTATATGAAACAAAACTTTTTATTTCACTAATGATTATGTTACCTCAACCTTGATAGCAATGGTCCCAATTAAAATAGTTTCAAATTTTTCTCTTGGTATGGGACAATATATCTCTCCAACTTGAATACCCTCAACATGTTCAATTGAATTTAAACCATAAGTCCTTTCAATCTTCTTGGGGAAATAGACAGTATGTTCCTTGTCATTAACATTAAAGGTCACCTTTCCTTGATTACAATTAATAACAGCTCCTGCAGCATTAAGAAACGGTCTCCCAAGAATAATAGACATATTATCATCTTCAGGCATTTCAAGCACAACAAAATCAGTTAATATCAAGCAATTATGAGCCACTTGAACAGGTACATCCTCACATATACCAACAGGAATAGTGGTAGATTTATCAGCCATTTGCAAAGATATATCAGTTTTTCAAGTTGAAGTCTCTTATAGAGAGAAAAAGGCATAACACTAACTCCATCTCCCAAATCACACAAAGCAGTTCTAACATAACTATTCTTAATAGAGCAAGGGATAGTTGGAATCCCTAGGTCTCCAAGTTTCTTTGGAACCTTACCATTAAAGGAATAATTAGCAAGCAAAGTAGAGATTTCTTCATTAGGGATCTTCCTTTTATTCGAGACAATATCCTTCATATACTTTGAGTAAGGAGGCAATTTAATAGCATCAGTCAAAGGAATTTGCAGGAATAAAGGTTTCATCCACTCACAAAACTTATTATAGTGTTCATCTTCCTTTGACTTGTGTTTCTTATCAGGGAAAGGCATAGGTTTTTGGACCCAATGCTCTCTTTCACTACCATGTTCCTTAGCAACAAAATCTTCTTTACAGTATTTAGTATTCTTAGTGTGCTTTTCAGGTTCTTCTTCAACTTTTTCTTCATTAGGAACAACATTTTCTTCATTACCACTTTCAGTTTCGGCATCAGAGATAGATATACTATTAGGATCTATAGCAGGTTCAGAGGGTTCTTCAATAGCTTTATGTTTCTTTTTCCTTTTCTTACGAGTAGAACCACTATTTTCATCTTGTTGAGAATCCTGCTCAATTCTTTTGGGATGCCCCTCAGGATATAGAGGATCCTGGGTAGCAGCACCACTTCTAGTTCTAATTTCATAAGCATGTTTTTCTTTAGCAGCATTAACTAGTAAGTCTTTTTGCACTTTAATGAGTTGATCTATTTGAGTTTGAACCATTTGAAAGTGTTTAACAATCATTTTAACATCATTAGAGGTTCTTTCCACAATATCTTTCAACTCAACAATAGCTCTAGTGTTTTCCATTAGATGATTTTGCGCCCTTTTATTTAAATTATCTTGCTTAACAATAAAGATATCGAATTCTTCTAAGCATTGATCGGGAGGTTTAGAGTAAGGGATATCACCTTCATCAAAGTGTTGGAGAGAGTGTACCTCGATAGTGGATGAGTAGGGAATAGGCTTACATAACTCTTCAATAGGAGGTAAATTCTTGACATCTACAGCTTTAATTCCTTTCTCCTTAAGACATTTCTTAGCTTCCTTCATCACTTCATCGTTTAATTCAATAACTCCCCTCTTCTTTGATGTTGGAATAGACACTGGTATAGTAGGTTCAGGTACAATTACTTCAGGTATAGCTTGTTCAGGAGAATTCCAATCTTCATAATTCTTGCTTATTTTAGCCATTAATTCATCAGCTTCCTTAGGAGTCCTATTCCTGAAAACACAATCAGCACAACTATCTAGGTATGTCCTAGATTCTTCGGTTAGTCCATTATAAAATATATCAAGAAGCTCATTCTTAGGTAATGGACTTCCAGCCTATGCATGAATTAAAGCACAAAACCTTGCCCAAGATTCAGGCAATACCTCTTTTTCTCCCTATTTAAAATCAAAAAGTTCCTGCAAAATAGCATGTCTAGCACTAGGAGGAAAATATTTCTGCAGGAAAGTACTAATCAAGCAATCAGGGCTATCAATAGATCCAGGAGGTAAATTACTAAACCAAGTTTTAGCTTCTCCTTTCAGTGAAAAGGGGAAAATCTTAGCAACAAAGTAAGTACGCATCTTAATATCATCAGAAAACAAGCCACTCATGGTAGAAAGTTCATTCATATGCTACCGCACTTTCATTCTTAGTCCCACAAAAAGGTTCTCTCTCAAAAATAGCTATGTAAGATAGATCGAGAGAGAAATCATAATCTTCATCTATAATGTTTATGGGAGAAGTAGCAAACTTAGCAATAGGAGACAATTTGGGTCTAATGGTACGCCTCTCAAGGAGACTCTTAGCAGCGCTCCTATCATGGGTGTTTTTTCATTCTTTAATAAATTCATCGGTCATCTCAACATAACCATCTTCAATATCATAACTTTCACTAGACTCAGGTGAACTAACAGGTGTAGTAGTGTCTTCATTAGGAGTTTTAGTATTTCTAGCTATAGTTCTAGCAATCATAGCATCTAGGAAAGGACCTAATGAACCACTCTTATCAAGCACAGTAGAAGCAGCATCATAAGCATCAGAAGTTTCAGATTCAATAGTAGTAGCACTGTGTGTAGCATGTGTATGTGGTGGTGTAACGAGCTTACTCATAACAGATGGTGAATCAAGAGCAACAGAGGTGTTCAGAACCGTACCTCTTCTTGTAGTGGATGGTAAAATAGGAACCTTCCCATCACAAGACTTACCCATGATGGATGGATAGCAGCAAACAATAGAGAATCCAAGTGAACTTGATAAATAAAGCTATGCTCCCCGGCAACGGCGCCAGAAAATAGTCTTGATGACCCACAAGTATAGGGGGTGTATCGCAGTATTTTCGAGGGAAGTGAAACCCAATTTATTGATTCGACACAAGGGGAGCCAAAGAATATTTATAAGCCTTAACAACTGAGTTGTCAATTCAGCTGCACCTGGAAACAATCTTGCTCACAGTAGTTTATCAGTAGTAACCGTTTTGTAGTAGGAATAGTAAAGTAACAGCAGTAGTAAAGTAAAGACAGCAGTAACAATAGCAGTAAACAATAGGATTCGAGTGCGGTAGGCATAGGGATGGATGGATGGGCGTTGCATGGACAAGACAATTCACATAGCAATCAGAACATAGGGCAATTGCAGATAAATAAGATAAAGCATCCAAGTACTAGATAATCCTAGGCATGTGTTCCATATATATTCATACGTGCTCGCAATGAGAACTTGCACAACATCTTTTGTCCTGCCAGCCCGTTTGCAGTGGGGCCTCAAGGGAACTACTGGCAATTAAGGTGCTCCTTTTAATAGAGCATCGGAGCAAAGCATTAACACTCCATGAACACATGTGATCCTCACATCAAATCCATTCCCTCCGGTTATCCCGATTTCTATCACTTCGGGGCCATTGGTTCCAGACAACGTGTGTATACAACTTGTAGATAAAACCATAAACAATACTATCATAATGAATCAATGACATGTTCAGATCTGAAATCATGGCACTCGGGCCCTAGTGACAAGCATTAAGCATAACAAGTTGCAACAAAGTCATAAAGCACTAATAAAAGATACTAGGCACCATGCCCTAACAATCTAATGCCATTACATGAACGATCTCATCCAATCCCTACCATCCCCATAGCCTACAGCGGGGTATTACTCACTCATAGACGGGGGAAACATGGATGGTCGATGGAGAAGCGATGGTGATGATGATGGCGATGATCTCCTCCAATTCCCCATCTCGGCAGGGTGCTAGAACAGAGTTTCTGGTGCTGTTTCGTGGAATCTGGTGGTGGCGGCGGAGCGGAACTCCTTCTAGAAAAATGTCAAACCCCCCTGAGTTTTTAGGTTAGAAGGCATCTTATAGGCGAAGAGGGAGACCGAGGGGGTGCCTGGGGTGGCCAAACCACCCCCTGGCGCGGCCAGGCCCAACCCGCGTGGCCAGGTGGTGTGGCTGGGCCCTAGCCTCACTCCGTCTCATATTCTGGCTCCGGGAGTCTTCTGGTGAAATAGGATTTTTGGCTTTTGTCCCGTCCAATTCCGAGAATATTCATTTTCTGACTTTTCTGGAACCAAAAACAGCAGAAAACAGGCAGCTGGCACTATGGCTCTTGTTAACAGGTTAGTCCAAGAAATCATATGAAAAGTACTCCAAAGTGTGGACAAAACACAAGAAAGTGGATAAAACCAAGCATGGAACATCAAAAATTATAGATACATTTGCAATGTATCAACTAGCCCTCACGAAGATGAGCAACGCCTTGAGCAGCTGGAAAACCCGGGTAAAGAATAGCATTGACAAAGGTGAAAGCTAGGAGGTTATTAGTAAGAAAAATCCGATGCTCGACGAAGAGGAGTTCAAGATATTCAAGGCGGATATAGCTACCGATGACGCTATAAAATGGACTAAATGGGGCAGGAGTATACGGGAACAGAACATAGGTAACCACCACCTTGGAAGCGGCGGTTACAGAGGGAAACAAGCCATTTGGGACAAGGAGGACGCCGAGCTTGACGCCTGGGTAAAGACAACCCTTGGCTTAAAATCATGGACTTGTAGCTTAGGAACTTTGTCCGGGCCCGCTACTACCTAGACAAGGATACATGGGAGTTCGTCATCGACAATCCGGAGGTGAAGGAATTCAAGAAGAAGCTTGTAAGGAATTTACTGCTGATCTCGAGTCTATTGCATTCTAATTAAAATAATGAAGCCAAGAATCTAAATGGGTTCACCTTTCCTTGTCTCTGCAGGAGCATGAACTAAACGCTCCTGCCGAAGAGTCGTCCCAGGATTCGACGGAGCTGTGGGACACGGTTTTCAAAAGGGCGACGAATGCTTACAAGAAGAGGGACAAGGGGTTGGCGCCGTCCTTAGCTGGCCATGTCCCCGTCTTCGGTACGAGCATGAAGTTCAAGGAGTACTACAAAGAGGACACCAAGAAAAGAAGGGAGAGGAAGAACCAGTCAGCGGCTAAGGATAAAGCCGCTGTTGAAGAGCTGAAGATGAAGGTGCAGACACTAGAGGAGAAGGCAGTGGACGAGAAAACAGTGGACAAGTTAGTGGAAGAGAAGCTCCACGCGATGATCCCTCCTAAGTTTTTCGAGGGGCTAACTTCTTGGAATGCGGGAGGTTGACATGGGCCAATAAATCTGCCCAGCTTAAGCAGCAGCAACTCGGGCATCAACATTAACGTGTCACCAAACCTGGTGACCCCGCCGACCGTCAACGTCGGGACGCAGCCGCTTGTTTTGGTCACACCGACGCCCCCTCCCGCCAAAGATACCAAGGCGCAGCCGACGGCGGTGGTGCTTCGTGAGGCACCTGAGCGAGAGAATGCAGATGATGATAGGCCGGCCACCGGCATCGGCCGTGTCTCTACATTAGCTGAGCTCAACGCCATCACCAAGGTAACTAATTAGTTAGTGCATGTCATCTCCTTTATGCCTTTGATGACTGCTGCCATCTCATGATGCCCAACAACATGTTTTGCCTCAGGACACTTCTTGCATACTCCTGCTTAAAGATGTCGGCGGTGAGTTGAAGGATGTTGCCAAGGGCACTCTCATACAATCGGCGAGTCGCATGATGCACAACAATCCAATGGATGATGACGTGATGAGGGTCAAGTTAGCTCAGGTGTTGCCAGGTTGCGACGACATGGACCCCCCTTTAAACCTCAGGGAGCCAATGAACAAAAAACCCTTGGAGAATGCTACAATTGGCCCTTGACATGTCCAAAGACCCAGATTCTTCTTGTAGGGGGAGCACCGGCACCACCTCTCGATTGATCGCACGGCCACCACCTCGGAAGCCAGCAGCTGCCATCCTCGCCACCACCAGCCGTCACCAGCAATTCTTGGTAGCATGTGTACTGCCCCATGGAAAAGACGTTGTGCCGCAACCGTCGTCGCCCCCGCTACCACCACCACATGATCGCACCCATGAAGATGTTGATGAATTGGTCAATGCTGACGACTTCATCAACATCGGCGCCGACAAAGGATTGTATATGCCTTCTATGGATGAAGAACCCTTCACAACTCATGACCATCAAGCTGGTCGGATCAATACATGCACGCAACGCCTAGTCTTCCATGGTTTTTCTGAAGAGACGCCTCCGACTGCTAATCCACCACAGGAGAAACCGGGATTGGTTTTCAGCCCTAACACACTCCAAAAGGCGGCCGATGAGCAGATGGCAGTGGAGGACACTGTTGCAAAGAAGAAGCACAGGAAGAGAGGTAATAATAATAAGAAGGTTGCGAGACAGCCTCCTCCGAAGAGGATCCGGTCTCAGGATGTCATCGTCGTACCATCCAAACAATATGGCTTGCCCCGAGTGCATGTAGTTGGTGATCCGATATTGACTTCGGATCTGCTCCACATCGTGGTTGGACCCATGTTAACTTTGCATGAGGGTGTCAAGACACTAGAGGGCCTCCTTCTTAAAGACAAAGATCCAAATTACCCAGTTTTCACGACAAGGTGCCATTGGACGTGGGCTTCATTGATGAAGCCCCCGTGGATCTATTCTTCATAGCGTACGAGGACATCTTCAAGTTATTTCTCTCGAAATGGCTGGACTATAACTTGGTCCGCCTGTACGGGCTCAATCTGGCGATCAAGATCAAGAGAGAGAGTACCCCGCAAGTCGCGATAGTGGATCCCTACTACATGCGGGACAACCAGTTGGTCAAAGGATTAGAGACACAGACCAAGGCGACGGCGTACCTCGAGAAGTTCATGGTGGACAACAAGAGGAAGGACACACTTCTTTTGTCTTTCTTTCCTGAGTAAGTACACACTCGCTCATCGCTGCCGTAACTTATGCATTTCTTATAGATTTCTTCCTTTTCTCTTTTTCCAACATTCTGTTCCAATTGTGTTGCGCAGAGACAAATATTGCGCACTCATCGTCCTTGCCCTGAGGTAGTCACTAGCCATGTATTTCGACTCGGGGAGTTTGATGAAGAAGAAAGACTACACCAGAATAATGGGTGTTCTCAACGAGGCTCTCGAGGGCTACGCCAAGAAGGGATGCACCTTCGTAGATAAGGGGGAATGTATCAAGGATGGCAAACACGTGTTCAAGCACGTGCTCGAGTTCCCCTGCGTCAAGCAGTCGGCTACTGGTAGCGCCAAGGAGGCCTTCTACATCCTCCATCACCTTAAAGGATATGTTCAGGATTGCTAGAACCTAACGCTACCATCTAGTCTCCGAGGATGGGCCAAAACTTTGGCGCAAAGCGACAATGCCTACAGAAGACTTCCATCGCATTCAGATGAACTTGTCGCAAATCATTATTGAAGATGTCAACTCAAGGGGGCCTACAACAAGCTAGAGGGTTGAGTAAGAGAGAGATCGAAGAGCGCCTCCATAAGCAGGGTGACACAAGGACGTGGATGACGAAAGAGGGCTATCAACCGTTCCTGAAGTCGAGCGAGAAGAACAAGTCTTCATGATCGATGTGTGCCTAGCATGATCGAGTGTGTGTATATTCTTGATGGACGCCTATAGTGTGCGTGTCATAAACTTTACTATCTTGTGGTCGAAACGATCGTTGTTGTTCGACTTAACTATATTGTGGTCGTGTTATCGTTGAACTTATTACTTCTATGATGATCGAGATGCTATCTTTTAGGTTTATGGATCCGTTGTTTTATATTTTGTGAACATATATATATGCATGTGAACCCTTTATTAATTCTTTTCATTGCATGTTTTACTAATATGCCTTGTTGTCTATAGAGATGGCGACGAGGTGGTATGTTGTGTACATGGGTAGGGTTCCAGGAATCTACAAGGAGTGGGAGGACTATCACAAAAAAGTGAACAAGTTCAGCGGCAACAGCTACAAATGATACGCGACTAGAGAGGAGGCGATAGCCAAGTGGAGGAACCACATGTGTAAGAAGAACCATATGAAGATATTGGTCAGGCTCATGCTCTTGCTCACCATCATCATAGCTGTATTCTATTTGATCCTAGTGTAGGCGGTGACCACTTCATATTTGTAATGTGATATGATATGAACTTTGTATTTGGTACTTGTGTAAAAAATCGGCACTTGACACTATATATGTATCTCGATCGGGCTCTAAGTGTGATGACATTATACTTATGTTTGTATTATATGTCGGTTTTCATCTACTATATGTCCAATGTACTGTTTATACTGATCTGGATAAATACTGTATAAATCTTGTATAAATAACTGATTATACACTAGGAACGTATTTTACTTTGAATACATGTAATATAGTCAGTGGCGCATATAGAAAACGTATATCTGGCCCATATACATTCTGTGACGCATTGGGTTATATGCGCCACTGAAAATATTCTTGTGGCGCATATGCAGAAATGCGCCATAGAAGTCTGAGATTTATGTGGCGCATATCTATATGCGCCACAAAAAGCAGATATCAGTGGCGACGTAACAGTGGCGCATCGCATATGCGCCACAGAAGACGTATTTCCATGCGCCACTGAAGAGGCGTTTCCTAGTAGTGGTGACGGGAAGGAGGAACCTTGTTCATCCTCCATACACGGAGTTTGCTCGGAGCCAGTGCATCGGGGAGCAGGTTCTGTCTGGCCTTACTCATTGCATAGCAGAGAGCGCGCTCGAACCGAGTCTCGCAGCGAGCTGCCATGCTGGTAAGGTTGAAGAAGACCTTGAAAGCGCGCCTCAACCCCCTACCTGACGCGCCAAATGTTAGAGATTGAAGTCCTGCGAAGGAACAGGGGATCCAACAAGCCCCGGATTCGTGAGGGGGCTGAACACGCGTTTAGATCACCCCGACGATGATGGCAGCAACCAAACTCGCACACGACAAAGAGTTGACACGATGGTTTTTTAACCAGGTACGGTACCCTCGTGAGGAGGTAAAGCCCCTACTCCTTGGTTGTATTGCTCGCGATGCTTCGCGAGTGTACAATGGAAAGTGTGAGGTTTCTAATCGTAAGGATCAACCCCATCTAAGGTTGGGATGGTTCCCCTTTTATAGTGGCACTGGACCTCTTCCCCAATTCTTTGGACGGGAAGGGCTACCACATTACCAAGCAAGGAGAATAGGTCTATAAGGCCGCTTTACATGGACTAAATCTAGGATCCTTAGGAGGCATCGGTCCATCGTAAATCTGTAGTTGTCGGTGACGTCTCTTCAAAGCACGGCGTTGTCCACCGCTTCCTTACACCAAAGTGGCAAAGAGGAGACCTTGTTGATGCCTAGGCCACCAACCCTTCTTTAACACCGAAGAGGCCAGATAGTACATCCTCTTTACCGAGGCGAACCACGTAGTATGTGTGGTCGAGGGACTATCCATTGGTCTTGTTGTATTTCTCATTGCTGCGGAAGTATGAGCGTGCCCCTAGGAGAGGATCCGATACTCTCGCGGTGGGGTCCACCTCCCCTAGAGGGCTTCCTATTAGAGGCAATCCGGGGGCAGTTCCCTCGCAGAGCAAGCCTCGTGGAGGGCTTCTCATCCCACCTCGGGTACCCGACCAGGCACGTTGAGGGGACACAGCCTTGCGAGGCCACCACTGTCTCAGCAGTGGGTCTGGCAACTAGTTAGTTTCGGTACCCTAGGTGCCAGTGACCCGACAAATACCGTCGCTGATCTGCCACCAGCCGTACCAGGTTCGACCAAACCCGGTGCCCTACTCCCAAAATCTGGCTAACAACTGGCAATCCTACCTCTAACCCTAACATCTACTCCCGTGCCTCCCCTTCGCCATCTCCGGCCGGCTTAGCCACCGGAGAGGGCTTGGGATCATCCCGATCCTCTCTCGTCAACGTCTAGGAATAGGGGAAGGGGGATAAGGTGGGTGTTTCACTTAAGAAAAAGCGTAGAATGTTGAATGTTGATTCGTTTGCGAAAATTCTACATCGATTGATGGGAAAGTTAGACCATCTCCACTCGTCCCCCATATAGAGCATTTTTGGCTATACGGGGGGCTAAATTTTGATTTTTGAGGGGTGGGTATCACCCAGTCACACCCCATGTACAAAAATAAACATTTCCTGATCATTTTCACAAACATGTTGTGGGCGACTGATGCCGATGTTGCCCATCGCTCAACATGATGTCGATGTCGTGGATGCACCGATCCCCGATGCTGGTGCTGCCCCTGGCCATGGCGCAGCCCCGGAACCCCACCTGATGCTGCATGGTGCTGGTGTTGGCGCCACCCCGGAACCCCTGGCCATGCTGCTAGTGTTGCCCTTCCTTGCCCATGGATCCTTCCCGTGGACGTGCCGCTCGCCATCGTCAGCCATGGCTCCTTGCCTATGTGTGCGCTGGTAGCCACTCTCTCCGTCACCCGCCCTTGCTCGCGCCGCCCTTTGCCGCCCCACTTGTGCATCTTCCCGGCCACACCTCTACGGGCCAGCATCGTCGCGCGCCTCACCTAGCACGGCCACCCCATCACGCGTGTCGTGTACACCTTCCTCGTCGGGTGGACGCCTGAGGGTCGCGCGCGCGCCTGGCATCCCGTCGTGTTCTTATGGATCCAGCCGGCCGCCATGTTCCACGGCCACGGCGCCGCCCTTGCCTCCTGCGCCAATGACCTCACCCGCGACACCGTCATCCGACTTCCCGGGTTGCCGCTGCTCAAGTCCCATGTGCTCCCGTCCATCATGGCAGTCACCTTACCAGAGCGGCAGAGGTACCCGGTGCTCAGCATCCTGTGTGACCTCTTCCTGCCACTCAATGGGGACATGCCCACCAAGGTGCTGGTCAACACCTTCGACGCGCTGGAGCCCGAGGCGCTCTGTGCAGTGCCGGGGCTAGAGCTTGCCGCCCTTGCTCGCTCGTACCTTCGCCTCTCCCCCATCTTGCTTGTCGTGATCCTATGCCTCCGCATGCTGCCCTTGCTCGCGTTGTTCCCGTATCTTCTTGGCTGCCCTTGGCCGCCCGCCGAGCACGTGTTGCCGAGCACGCTCGAAGAGGAGGAGGTCGGGAGTGATGGGAGAGAGATGGGGTAGGTGAGAAAGAGAGGAGGGAGAGAGACGGGGGCAGGTGGCTGGGGCCTTGGGACGCGTGGCGATACACCAGCGTTTCACATGTTAGCCGGCGCCCCCGGTGCCCCCATGGATAGGGGTTTGCTAGGTAGCGCCGGCAGAAAAACTGACTATAGGGGGTGACTGGAAGCGATTTTTGTCTCCGACGCCTCCATATGCCCTTCGAGGGCCTTTAGGGGGAACAAGTGGAGATGCTCTTAGCTAAGAGCATCCCCACTAGCATTCCCAGGAGGTCATTCCCAGGATTTTTTTTCATCTGGATTTGCAAAAATGTCCCAATAGCGTTCCTAGGAGGCGTTCCCAGGCCAAATTTAGCGTTGTTTTCGTTTGGCATTCCCAGGCCGATCCCAGGACATCGGGAATGCACTGGGAACACCGGATGAAACGATTGGCCTCTCTCCCTCCCCCACGTGTCCCATCTGGCCCCACGCCCCATCCCTCTCCCTACTCCTCGCCCATCGCTCCTCTCCATTTTGGTACAACACCACTCCACTACTTTGCTCTCACTCTCTGCGCTCCTCCTCCTCCTGCTCTCCGCCTCCAATGCCACCGCCAAGCCTATCCAGACCCAGTCCCTCCTTGCCACCCTGCTCTCGCCGGACCGTTCTTCCACCTCCTCAGGACTAGCCCGCATGGATGTCTTCATCGGGAACCTCGCTATCGCGGAGGACGTCGCTGCTTCGACGGTCAGTTTCAGTGTGGTCCACCATGATGACTTTGCGGTGGAAGCCACCATGCCCGAGCTTCTCGCGCACCGATTGGAGCGGGACGGGAAGAGGGCAGCGCGAATCTTGGCGGCCGAGCTTCTTTGGCACCGATTGGAGCGGGCCAGGAAGAGGGCGGCGTGGATCTCGGCGGCCGAGCTTCTCTGGCACCGATTGGAATGGGACGGGAAGAGCGTGGCGTTAATCTCGGCGGCCGTGGCCAACCGGACGTGTGGTGGCAGTGGCGGAGTCATGGCCCCTGTGGTGTCCGGACTGGCCCAGGGGAGCAGGGAGTACTTCACCAAGATCGGGGTGGGGACGCCCGCGATGCCAACGCTCATACTGCTCAACACCGACAGCGATGTCGTCTGGGTGTAGTGCGCATCGTGTAGGCGCTGCTACGAGCAGTCCGGCTAGTTGTTCGACGATGCCGCCGCCCTGGACGAGGTGGTGGCGCTCGCTCGCCTCCGACCCCGCCGCGGTGGTGATCCTTCTCAAACCTGTCGCTTGCTTGCGTTCTCCGACACCAGCCCCGACTGCGCCGCTGACGAGGCCCTCTCTATGTCGCCAAGCGTTATCCGGAGCGGCGAATGAAGGCTCGCGTGCCGCCGTAGCGGTACATTGGGAATTTTGGCCTAGGAATCCGGCTGGGAAGCGAGTCCTAGGCCAAAAACAATTAGCTCCATCCGGAGCTAAATTTTTCCATATGAACCAAAAACGAGTGGACATGCTCTTAGAGCATCTACACTCGTTGGCCGTTCCCAGGCCGAAATCCAGACCTAAATATCGCTGGACGGAGGGAGGTTTCGGACTGGGAATAGCCAATTTCCCACTCATGTTTCTAGGCCGAGTTCCCTGGTTTGGGAAAATTTTAACAAACTCGGTGAACTTTGGGTGAATATAGGCGGATTTCACTAATAGATGGCCGATTCATACATATTACGTCGAATTCGGGCGGGCACCCGAATTCCGACTTCATTTAGGTTAAAAAACTATAAAAGGCCGAGAGGGGGGTTGTTGCCAGCGTGGATGTGCTCGAGAACAGCGTCGAGCGTCCGACCAGGCGCACTCCACCAGCGGCGGCAGCCCGCAGTGTTGTTGCGCGTCGGCGGTGAGCCTGGAGGTCCTTGGTGGGCGGCGAGTTCGGCGGGCCGGCGTTGGGCGAAGAACTGGTCCCAATGCGGGAGGTTGCCGGCCTCTTCAGCGAGCTTGGGATCCGGCATCGCCGCTATGACGGCCTGGATCGCTTCGACCAATTCATCGCCTTCAGGGACCGGTGGCACAGGCACACCACCAGCGCTGAGCTTCCACCGGCGCGAGCAGCGGATGTCCGACGGCGCCATGTAGCCGGCATCGTGGAGCATCCACACCTCCCAAGGCTAGAGCATCCGCCGGCCGAAGGCGCCGTTTTCGGCCATCGTCTTCGCCGAGTGGTCCTTCTCGCCGGAGTTCGTGGTGGAGTGGGGTGGTTGGGGGCGGTGTGCTGTGAACTGGCGACGGAGCCGTGCTTTATGGGCCGAGCACGGGCGGCGAAGGCGGGAGGGGTGTAGCGGCATGGCGAGAAAAGAGAAAAAAGGCGGGAAGCCGAGGCGGCGCTGACGCGTCACCGACGCGGGAGCCGAGGCGAAAGGATGAGGACGATCGGCCTTCAGTCGCTGACTGGGCGGGTCCATGTGCCGTCAGAGCCTCGGGTTCGGCCTGGGAAGACCGGACTTATTTTGGACCAAATCTAGACGAAACCGACGTCCTGTAAACAACGGCTGAACCAATTTTCAGTGTCCAGATGGAAAAAAAAATCTTAAAAACGGTGTGCTGGGAGCTGAGTGGAGATGCTCTACTATAGTACAGGCGCCAGATGGGAATAGCACGTTGAGATTGGCTAGCTATATTTTCCTTCCAAACCCGCCACGACCCGCGGTAGGTGCCGCCCAGGGCCACGGCGGCAGGTCGCACCTCCGCCGTTAGCGTCCGCGCCGTGGTCGTCGACGCTGACTGCCGCCACCGGCAGGGCCGGATGCGGTAGGAGCTCACCGGCAGCCTCTTTGGCAAAAAAATTAAGAGGTGGTATTTTTTTACTAGGAATTAACTGAGTCAGGTGGGTTCTTTTTTATGAAAATTCTTTGCAAAAAGACCGACTAAGTTGTGCAGACCCCACCGGGCCCACCGGCTGCAGCTCGCACAGAGAAAAAGCGGGGCTGCCAGTTTGGGGTGGGGCGATTCATCCCCGTAGACTCTACCGACGGAAATAAATCCTATAAGACCTGGTCTCGTCTTTTCAGTTTTTTAGATTTTTTTTCATCTATTAATTAGACTTTTTTTATCCACTATACATAGTCTCCCGTTGGTGCTTCCCTACGCCTGGCTCACACACCCTGCTCTCTACGTCGGGCTCACCCGCCCTTGGCTTTCTCGTCCACGCCGGCTCACACGAGCTTTTTTCGTCGCGCGCTTCCCTACTCCCTGCTCACACGCACTTCTCTCCACGCCAGGCCTACCGCGCTTCGCTTTCTCGTCCACGTCGGGGTCACCCGCGCTTTCTCTCCACGTCGGGGTCACACAAGCTTCTCCCGTATCCCTACGCCTGGCTCACCCTTGGCTTCTGTCCACGCCGAGCCCAGCCGCGCTTCGCTTTCTCGTCTACGCCGGCTCACACGAGCTTCTCCGTCGGGCGCTTCCCTACGCCCGGCTCACACGCAGTTCCCTACTTCTAGCTCACACCGGCGATTCTCTCCACGCCGGGCCACTTATATAAATCCTGAACAGGGGGGTGCCGTGTGGCCGGACAACGGAGCAAAGAAGCCAGCGATCCGGTGACCGATCGACAAAAAGAGCGACGATGTCGGCAGCGGCATGGGACGTGCTGGCGAAGGCCGCTAACCTGGCGCAGGTGTCCGGCCTGCACGCCGCCATGCTCGTCGCCGTGCTCACGGCCCTCCTGCGAGTCCAGCAGAGGAATAAGCGGGAGTGCGCCAGGCTGGAGCGGTGCAACCGCAGGCTGCACGCGCTCCTCCTACAGTGGCACACGACGGGCGCGGTGCTGTGCTCCGAGATGGGAGGCCCCGTTGTACAGGCGCTCGTCGACGCGGCCGGACTCGTCGACTCCTACGAGAAGAGCACGCTCTGGCGCCGCCTCCGCAGCGGCGGTAGAGTGGCGACGCAGCTCCGGGAGATGCATCACGTCGTCGACTCCTACTGCGGTCTCCTGCTGTTCGTCAACGCGCTCCTCCTGCTGCTGCAGCAGCAGCAGGCACTTCATTGTCATCGTAATCCTATTCCAACGTCGTCAGATACTACAACTAGGTAATAGCACTACGTACGTGAACGTGAGATGCAAGTGTATTCATATGAAATATTAGTACTCCAGTTTTTTTTTACTCCAGTTAGTACGGAGTGGATCTAAACATGTACTACATTGTAGCTTTGTAAAATGAATATATCTAAACGTTTTTTACTGTATAGGTTTATCCTACCTCTACGAACCTATATACTAAAAGATGCTTAGATACATCCAATTCATAAAGCTAAAACGTCTTATATTTCTACTTCTTCCGTTTTAAAATATAAGATGTTTTAGCTTTGTGAAAAGAGCGTATCTAGACTTTTTTGCGTGTAGGTTCATGTAGTTTTAGAGTGAACCTAGCTACGTATTAAAATAAGTGTAGATATACTTTTTTCACAAAGCTAAAACATCTTATATTTTGAAAGCGAGAGAGTAGGAATCTAATAACTGTCAAAATTAAGCAGGATTCCTGAGGTGAATGATGAGACATCAGAGAGCCCAAGTGCACAGGAAGAAGTGACAAGTCACCACGCAGTTGCTGGAACTCCTGACACTCGAAGAGCCAACGGTATTGGTCCGGGTAGAACAGACACCGACCCAGCTGCTGGATGTAAAATAGACGTCTCTGTTCTGCTGCCAATTGTGATCTCGCATGCATAACCAATTGTACACGGAGTGGATTAATTGGTCCCGGTAGATCGATGGTTGATCAGGGAGTATTGTTAGACTCGCGGTGCGAACTCGAACCCTGAAACACCGGTTATTCTAACCGAGTATGGACAGTATATGCTTTTTTTGAAGAAAATAGAAGCCTTTTAGAGCTCCCTTTTTTTCAGATAATAGGCCTACGGCCCGACGTTAAATTAAAAGGAGTTTTGTGGTACCCTCAAATAAATAACAACCGTTTATTTTCGTCTATCTAAAGGCCCGTAACAATTTATACTAGTAGCAAAAATATGACAAGTATAAATCATACTACTGGTCTCACGAGGGTAAAATCGGCACCGCATAGGAAAAATCAAGATTAGCTAAACTGGTCTCCAACCTCTGACCCAGCGGAACAATGGCAGCGAACATCAATGGCTGCCAGGCTGCCACTCCCTAGCTCGCCTCTCCATCTCCTGCTCTTCCTCCGCGCCGGTGTGCCCCCTGCGTGTGGCCGTGGTGGGCAGCGGCCCGACCAGCGCGTTGGCGTCCGAGGCGCTCGCCTCCGCGGGCACCTAGACGTTCCTGCGGGAGCAAAGTTGCGTATCTTGGTCCGTGCCACGCCGGAGAAAGCCGCGGGAAGAGCACCTTCTTCAGGCACACCTCCCGCAATTCCAGCCACGTAGCGGTCACCACGGCAAGCAGTCTTCGATGCAGGACCTGTTGTGCTGCATCGGCCCCTTGTAGGCGTGCGTCAAGTCCTTGAGGGGCTCCGAGCAGAGGTCGTCCAAGTCCAGGTACGACAACTGCCGCCGAGTAACGGGCCCAGCAGCATGGACGGCGACGACGCCTCTGACCTGCAGTGCCTCTGGTTTGCGTCCTGTTGGTTCCCCATGGCCTGTTACTGCGAGTAGCCGGCGTCGCCAGGGTAGCTGTTACCGTCGCCGGTTAGGAGAAAAGGTAGGGGCTCTGCATCTGCTGCTGCGGCGCGGCGTAGGTTGCTCGGTCTTGACCTGTTGACCATGTATCCTATATCTAGCTCCAGGGGCAAGGCGGCACCAGAGGTGGAGCATGAAGCGCTGGTTAAGTTGTTGGTGGCGGAGCCGAACGACGAGTCAATGAGCGGCCGTAGCTTGTGGTGTCGACGAAGGGAGCGAGTCAGCTGACGCAGCGATTCCACAACACTATGGACGTTTAGGTCTTATCCAACGGTTAGTGTTGTTCTGAGATCCGTGCTTGTCACTTTTGCAGCTTGAACAAGTGTTCACGTCCACCTTGATTCTATCCCTTCCCGAGGCGGCCTGACCACCGACGCCTCGTCTCTCCCCTTCTCTCTCGAAGACGGCGGTGGCGTCTCTTGGCCCAACAACGTCGCTCTTTTCCCCTCCGACGGTCAGCGACGAGGTCCGCGCCTCCACCCTTCAACTGTCTCTGGACAACGTCGTGGTCCTCTGCCTCCACTCTCCGGCCGAGCAGCCCTGCCGAGCTGACGAACCCGACGAGATGGGTCGCGTTGACCCAGAGGATGGAGGGCCACGATGGCCAGGGTCCGGCAGTGGGACTGAGGAGGGTCGTGGCGGCCGGCATCCAGCAACGGGATCGAAGATGGCCGCGGCATACGGCAGCAGGATCACTGAGGACCATGGCTGGCGGCTGGGCAAGCTGCAGTTCGCCTCTAGATGCATGTGTTTTTTTCTTGATTTATTTGAACCGGCTCCCAAGATTTTGCTTTTTTGCCCTTTGGATTGGCTTTCAGATCCGCTGGAGATTTACCAATAAAGTATAGTTTCACACGTATTTATTCTTTTGTTGCCAATCTATTCGAATGTGGATCTAAAAGATTAGTCCTGAATCTTTTTTATTCCAATGCAAATTCTGTTCAAATGCTCAAAAATACGTCTCTATGTATCTTTTGATTTCTGTTTGTAATATTTCTTGGCAGGAACAAATCATGGACACAATATTTGTTGGTAAAAAAAATCATGCAATCTAAAATGATTGGAATATCAAGTAATGCAATCTAACATTGGTTGTTGAATCGGTAGGTGTAGAATGTGATAAGATGGAAACTAGGTCATAGTGTGCAAAATTGTAGGGACCGACAGATTAGAGATCGTAGTAGTTAAGGGGGCTTTCTCCAATATTCATTAGCCAGTGCACAAATCTTAAAGTAAGTTTCGATGGTACGTGTTTGGGTTGTTCTCCAGTTTGTTGCAGGAGGCGCATGAGTCAGGCTCACGTTGGATTCTGCCGCATAGCGGTTCAGGTTGTTAGCTAGATTAGCGAGAGTCGTAGTCGTGCTCGTACTTTTTCAGTGAAATTCATATATTTCAGTATCAGCTGATTTCTATTTGGGATGTTTGCATTGAGCATGCATGCATGAGAAGTTCATGATCCAGTTTCCTCACGACATGGTTCTCAAGGGTTTGAAATTCAGATTAAATGTTGACCTTTGTGTAGGTTTCCAAATAGGAACCGGTATTTAGCCATAGTCAAATAGAACTACTTGCAACATGTTGCTTGCTTGAGGATTGGGAGAATGACACAAGCGATTTTATAGACAGATCAACTGTGTAGGCAGACAAATTTACCCGATACTAAATTTAGGATAGCAGATCTACAATTAGGAAGGATGGTAATTACAGGCTTCATCAGTGTAGGCATATACGGTTTCAATAAATTATAGGCACTAAAATACTAGCTTCAACTAAGAAATAAGGGTGAACAGTCTAAGAGTAGAGCAAAGGAGGAAGAACTTGGGGACCAACAAAACCTTCCTACCATGCAAAGAAAACAAGATCTCTTCTCAATTTGGCTAGTCAATTCACATTGCATGTCAGTCCAACTGGTTTCCTAGCATTAGTAGAATTCTGCTTTCCTCATACAATTTGACTAACGATTGAAACTATTTTTCACGCTCGTTCACGATGCATCCTTGCATCAGAAAATTAAAGCTGATTAATTCATCCTTACCAAAGCAGACTGGCAGCGAAGGAAGTTGAGGTCACCATGGTCGAAGTAGAGGAAAGAGGAGGATGCTCGGATGCGACATAGGTACGCCCCCAAATGGCACACCCTTGCCTTCGCCACCGGCCTCGCCGAGGTTTCCCCACCAAGATCCGGACAAGCAGCCCGATCTTGTCCTCCTCTTGCAGACAGACAACCGCACGGTCGAGCGTCAGCCTTGACCAGTACGGCTGACGATGCGCGCTGGCCACTTCGCGGGTATCCCGAGGTTGGCCCGGCCAGATCTAGTAGCATGTGAGACCATATCGAATCGCCGCGAGCTCGATGGCAACACGGTGAATGGGGGGGGGGGTTGAGCGGTTGTCCGACTGTTCTGATGAGAGGCACTGCAACAAAGGGTAAAGATTAGAGTGATAGAATGTGCGAGATCGGTTGTTTCCTTTGATAGAGATTAGAGGTTTCGTTACTTACCCAATGGTCAAAAAAGGAATATGTTGTGTTAGTAATAATTTCTTTTACAAGAGTTCAATTGGGTTGCCGGTCTCCCATCTTTTTTTTTGAATGGTTCAAATTTTTTATCAAATAAACTGAGGACGGCGTCAACTATACATGGACATTTCTCGGGTCGGGCCAAAATATCTGACGCTAAATACCTAGGCCTAGGCATGCTCGACCCGACTCATAGGCCTCAGATTTTGGCCCGAGCATAGCGCAAAGAGAAAAACCTGAAAAAGCCCAGCCCGTGCAACCTCGCATGACCACATTTTAAACCTTCCATTTGCCTGGCCTGAGCCTAGCTCAGCTTGACCGTCGGGCTAAAAAGCACGCCTAGCCTGACTGCACACTTTGACACGATGCGAGATTTTCAGGATATGTCAGGCCTCAACTAGCGACACTATTGAGCCGAAACGTAATGACCATCCGAGATCTAACAACATAAGGCGAGGTGGTTGGCAATGTCTATGCATTAAGAAGCTATTTCTTGAAGTCATTTCCAAGATGTGAGCAAAGTAGAATACTTATTGCAATAAGAGATAATTAGTTGGGTCTTTTTTATTGAAGTACATTTTAAGAAAACACATCGTATTTTTTGAAATACTATAAAAGACCACCCCCTTCAACACATGAGTTTCCATATGCATTATATTTGCATATGCCACAAAATATGCATTTGCCTATGTGATAAGAAAATTTGAGAAAAGCGTAGCATCGCACGGTATTTAGCTTCCGATCCATTATTATAGATCTAAGGAGGTTTTCATAAAGCGTCACATATGAATCTGTTATTCCGTAGCAACGCACGGGTATTCAACTAGTAGTAGTAATTAATATCGTCCAAACCACACATTCTCCGGACAACAATATCTTGGAAATGTTTGAGGTCACAGAATCATCTGTGCCCATCAAGCATCGGTGCTGGTTGGAGTTGCTTCCGGTGCAGTCGAGGCGGCGGGTGTCTCCGCTGCCGGAGCAGCAGCCTGCATCGAAGTGGCTTCGCCCTCCCAGAAGGAGGTCTTCTTCCCCGTCTTGGAAACCGTCTGGAAAACATCTTCCGGTTTGACGTTGCCTTTCACGGTCACCTTCTGTTCCTTCATGTCTATGTCGAAGGTCTCGACACCTGCTTCCGGGAGAGAACAAAACATTAGAGTTTTTAGTTGTTGCCGTCACGGTCATCCTCTTTGTGGTTCATCTGATTGTGACCAGTTTGTGTATTATTTTTAATAAACAAGACCAGTTTGTATAATATGTAAAAGCTCTTATTGCATGCACAAAAGCACAGAGACGCAGAGAGAAAACTACCTTGCATTTTGGTGAGGACCCTTTTGACCGCGCCCGAGCAGCCTTCGCAGGACATGGCGACCTTAAGCACGACGGTCTGCCGACAGGGAGATGAATTGATTATGGTTCTGTTAAGCTTATATTTCGAACCGACTAATCTGACATAGGGATATCTATACACAACAAACTAAAAGTCATCAGCTCGATACATATGATATGAGTCGTTTCTCAATATCTCAATCACAGCCCTTGAGCAATAACAAGGACAAAAAGACGTGAGCGCAAATTGTGTTATGATTCTCTCCTACTTGGTATTCACCTTCTTGCATTTGTCATTGGATAATCGATAAGATTGCAAAATAAGGAGGCAGCGAAGGACGGAAGGAGGTGCCTGGATGATGGTACCTGAGACTCGGTGGCCATGGTTCGCAGCTGCTGCAGGGAGAATCAAGAAGCTGGAACGGTGGAGAGGACTGGGGCGCGGGGTGAGAGAGTTTGGTGATGCCGGCCGGTGCCTGCCCTGGATTTGTGGATTGGGGCGACTTAAATAGACACCGGAAGAAGACGTCTAGTAGAAGGAAAGCATAAGGCGGTGACCCGGTGGGTGGACGATGGACGTGCACCAAACACTTTATACGGGTAAGAAAAGCAATGTTCGTGCCTCGCCCGCCTGACCCGGCCAGCCAGCTTGCCTTGGCTGGGGGCAGTAGTACAAGTGCCGGGAAGTACAGCTCCATTGTGCAGTACAGACGTACATTTGCTACTTGCGAGATTCTATTTGTCCAGGCTGCTCTGGTTTCCTGGGTCGGTCGCGGGCGGCTCCGGCGATGCGGAACGTGGGTGACGTGGTGGAGCAGCAACGCGGCGCTGAAGTGCGGCTGGGCGTCCCTCCGCCCTAGATCTCGGCCATACGGTCCCATCTAGGTTGCGGCGGGCCGTCCTGCCGGTGACGACCCCTGCATAATCACCTTCGCAACAACCACTGCCATATCATAATCACATGCCCCCTGCAAAATAAAGATAGAAGTCTCTACTTTATCTATTACAAGTTTTACGTGGTTGTTAGAGCTTTCGCAATAGAACCGTTTCTAATCTACGAACTTTCCAACCACAACATAGATTCGACAGTTGTCTCTATTAGACTCCTTTCGAGGCCCTCCGTTGTAAATGCTATATCAACTATTGAATGAGAGACAGACACCAGCTAGCCACTTATACGGTACAAGACGTATGTTGAGCGTGGAACCAGTCACGCGTACGAATATGCGTAAGGTCGGTCTGGGCCGCTTCATCAAACAATACCGCGATATAAACAAGTACACGTTAGAGGGTAACAACTAAGGGATCAATGCCCGCACAAAACTTATGCGTACTGGTCGTACAACACTCCTACGCATAGATCGGCTCTGATACCACTGAAGGGATCCGCGGCAGAAACAAAAAAATTCCTACGTTGGAACCCCAAAACTGCCTAGGATCTATCTATGTAGTAATGCGGTAACGGCCAATACGTAGAGAATACATACCCTTGTATACCGTATGCGGTTAACGTTCCGAGGGGAACATGGTTGATGTAGTCGTACTCATAGCAGACCTCAAGGTCGCGAAGCTCCTCGCAGGTCACCCCTTGCCCCTTCTTCATCGTGCAGCAGCTCTGGCTTACGACATTTAAGCGCCCCAAGTGTTGCGCCTCGTGTCTTCGTACATATCCGGTGCACGATGAGACCTCTGGCTCCCCGATCCCGCCGGGAGTGCGGAAGTTGATATCCGGCTAGGAATCCCAGCAGCGCAACGACGTACTGCAGGTATGCCTTATGCGCACAACCCAGACTTGGGGCCATGGTCACAAGGGCTAGAGAGAGAGGGACGGAGGAAGTCAACCAAAGGACTTCTCCAAATATTGGTTGTGTTGGTGTGTTTTAATCCCACCCATGTGTTGGGTCCGCAGCATAGAAAACAAAAAAAATTCTACGGTGTGAACTACACGCCAAGATCTATCTATTAGGTACAAAGCAAAACGGGTGGACATACATCCATAGAGAACTTACCCTCGAAGACAACGAGCTTTGTTAACGAGTAGGAACTCGTGGTTGATGTAGTCGTACACTTGCCGATCTCAAGATCGTGAGGAAGTCCGAGCGCCGCAACTCAGCAGCGCATCCGCACTCGCACACACGTTCAAGCCACCGGACAACCTCCACCTCCTCGCTCCAGCGATCCAGCGGAAGCAGCAACTCCTTCCAGACGAAATGCCACCGGGAACATGTATCTCGCTAATCCGAGACCATGGGGGAATAATTCTAGAGGGGGAGAGAGATCCTTCACAAGGAGGTGTGAGGATGAAGGAGGGAATGGGTGGCCTTTTATAGGAGGAGGGGGGTGCCCCCTCTCTCCATGGCCGGCACATGGGGGGAGACCCCTCATCTCCCCCATTCATGTGGTGGTAACCCCTCCACATTAAAATGCCTCTTCACATTCCCTTTTAAAGTCTCCACTTTAAATGCATTGAATTTCTCCAAATTTAATGCTCTCTCATTTAATAAAACTCTTTTATTAAATTTATTCAGAATTTTGTTAATTACTTTAATTAACAAACATTCACATATAGCCCCTTGCAATATTTCAATATCACATGCAGAACCACCTTCTGCAATTTCACCCGAAACAATTTCTGGTTTCTATTGAAACAATTCCTGCGCTTTGCAATTCTTTCGTCTGAAACATATGTGCTCCAAAATGGTGTCCGATAACTCTTAAGTGTGCCACCCTACGGTTCGCGAATAATGCAGACATGATCGAGACCCTTCTCCGATCAATAATCAGCAGCGGGACCTGGAGATCCGTACTGACTCCTACACATTCAACGATGACTCCTGTGATCGTGAGAACCTTTAACGCTTGTAACTAAATCCCTTTGTCTCTCGATATATTACATGTCCGAGATTCGATCATCGGTATCTCCATACCTAGTTTGATCTCGTTACCGACATGCACTCTTTTCTCGTTCCCGTGATATAACATTCTAGTGATCACATCACTTGCTTGCAAGCTATCCTAATGTGATATCACCGAGAGGGCCCAGAGTATATCTATCCGTCATCTGGATTGACAAATTCCACTCTTGATCCATGAGCCTCAACATAACACCTTCGTAGCACTGAACCCATCTTTATAGTCACCCTGTTACGGTGTGACGTTTGATGTTATCAAGATACTCTTCCGGTGTTAGCAATTAACATGATCTCATGGTCTAAGGATAAAGATTACTTCGTATGATGTTATAGCAATATAAACACAATGACTTGATCGTAATGCTATACTTCGGATGAATGTTCATCACATCATTCCACCAATGGTGTGACCTTGTTATTAACAACATCCAATGTCCATGATCAGAAAACCTTGATCATCTTGTTAATCAACAAGCTAGTCTATAAGAGAGGCATGACTAGGAACCCTTTTTGTTTATTAAACAAACAGTATTGATGTTTCCTATCAATACAATTATAGCATGTAAAATAAACATCTATCATATACAAGGAATACATAATAACAACTTTATTATTGCCTCTCAGGGCATATTTCCTTCAGTCTCCCACTTGCACTAGAGACAATAATCTAGTTCACATAGTGATAAATCTAACACCCATGGAGTTCTGGTGTTGATCATGTTTTGCCCTAGGGAGTACTTTAGTCAACGGATCTGCTACATTCAGGTCCGTGTGCACTTTATAAATCTTTATATCTCCATCCTTGACATGCTCGCGGATGGAGTGAAACCGGCGCTTAATATGCTTGGAATTCTTGTGAGACCTTGGTTCCTTGGCGTTGGCTATGGCTCCATTGTTGTCACAATAGATCACCATCGGGTCCAACGCACTGGGAACCACACCCAGTTCTGTAATGAACTCTTTCATCCAAACTGCTTCCTGCGCCGCTTCTGAAGCAGCAACATATTCCGCCTCCGTTGTTGATCCAGCCAACACAGGTTGTTTGGAGCTCCTCCAACTAACTGCTGCTCCTTTCAAGAGAAATACGTATCCGGATTGAGACTTAGAGTCATCCGGATCGGTGTCAAAGCTAGCATCGACATAACACTTAGCGACTAGCTCTTCTTCACCTTCGTATATAAGAAACATATCCTTAGTTCTTCTCAAGTACTTAAGGATATTCTTGACCGCTATCCAGTGTTCCGAACCTGGATCAGATTGGTACCTACTAGTCAAACTAATAGCATGTGCCACATCCGGTCTTGTACATAGCATGGCATACATTATAGAGCCTATGGCTGAGGCATAGGGGATCTTATCCATTATCTCTCTTTCTTCCGCCGTAGCCGGACTTTGAGTCTTACTCAATGTCTTGCCTTGCAACATAGGTAAGAACCCCTTCTTACTTCCGTCCATATTAAACTTCTTTAATATCTTATCAAGGTATGTACTCTGTGATAGCCCAATTAGGCGTCTTGATCTATCTCTATAGATTTTAATGCCTAATATATATGAAGCTTCACCAAGGTCCTTCATCAAAAATTTGCTGTTTAGATAACTTTTAACACTGTTTAAAAGATCTAAATCATTTCCAATCAATAATATGTCATCCACATATAATATCATAAATGCCACATTGCTCCCACTCACTTTCTTGTAAATACAAGCCTCTCCATAAGTTTGGACAAATCCAAACTCTTTGATCACCTCATCAAAGCGGAGATTCCAACTTCGTGATGCTTGCTTCAGTCCATAGATGGATCGCTGAAGTTTGCACACCTTATTAGCATCATTAGGATCGACAAAACCCTTAGGTTGTATCATATACAACTCTTCTTCAATATTACCATTGAGGAACGTAGTTTTGACATCCATCTGCCATATTTCATAATCGAAACTTGCAGCAATTGATAACATAATCCTAACCGACTTAAGCATCGCTACGGGAGAGAATGTCTCATCGTAGTCAACTCCTTGAATTTGTCGAAACCCCTTTGCGACAAGTCGAGCCTTATAGATGGTCACATTACCATCAGCATCAGTTTTTCTTTTGAAAATCCATTTATTCTCAACGGCCTTTCGGTCGTGAGGTAAGTCCACCAAGTTCCAAACTTGGTTCTCGTACATGGATTCCATCTCGGATTTCATGGCTTCTAGCCATTTGTTGGAATCCGCTCTCATCATCGTTTCTTCATACGTCACAGGGTCATCCATTTCATCAACCATGAAATTCACAACAGGATTGCCGTACAGTTCAGGAGCTGCACATGTCCTGCTTGACCTGCGAGGTTCGGTAGTGTCCTCTTTCGGAGTTTCATGATCAATATCATTAGCTCTCTCTTTATCAGGTGAAGTCAACTCCGAAACAACTTCCGGTGCTGCGCCACTCGCCATTCCATGAAGAGAAGGTTCAATAACCTCTTCGAGTTCTACCTTCCGACTACTCACACCTTTCGCGAGAAACTCCTTCTCAAGAAAGGATCCATTCTTGGCAACAAAGACCTTGCCCTCGGATCTGTGATAGAAGGTATACCCAATCGTTTCCTTAGGGTATCCTATGAAGACGCATTTTTCCGCTTTGGGTTCGAGTTTATCCGGTTGAAGTTTCTTCACATAAACATCGCATCCCCAAACTTTAAGAAATGACAGCTTAGGTTTGTTTTCAAACCATAATTCATACGGTGTCTTTTCAACGGATTTAGATGGTGCCCTATTCAAAGTGAATGTAGCGGTTTCCAGTGCATAATCCCAAAAATGACAGAGGTAAGTCAGTCAGAGACATCATAGATCGAACCATATCCAATAAGGTACGATTACGACGTTCTGACACACCATTACGTTGTGGTGTTCCGGCAGGCGTGAGTTGTGAAACTATTCCACAGTCTTTCATATGTGTGCTAAACTCGTAACTAAGATACTCTCCTCCACGGTCGGACCGCAGAAATTTGATCTTTCTGTTACGATGATTTTCCACTTCATTCTAAAATTTTTTGAACTTTTCAAAAGTTTCAGACTTGTGTTTCATCAAATAGATATACCCATATCTACTCAAATCATCCGTGAAAGTAACAAAATAACGATATCCACCTCGCGCCGACACACGCATTGGTCCACACACATCAGTATGTATGATTTCCAATAGATCTGTCGCCTGTTCCATTGAACTGGAAAACGGCGTTCTAGTCATCTTGCCCATAAGGCATGGCTCACATGTATCAAATAATTCAAAATCAATTGATTCCAAAAATCCATCAGAGTGGACTTTCTTCATGCGTTTAACGCCAATATGACCTAGACGGCAGTGCCACATATATGTAGATATATCATTATCAAGTTTATTCCGTTTAGCATAAACATTATGAATATGCGTAATACTACTATCGAGATCCAACAGAAATAAACTATTCAACATAGGTGCATGACCATAAAAGATATTATTCATATAAATCGAACAACCATTGTTTTCAGACTTAAATGAATAACCACTTTGCATCAAACACGATCCGGATACAATGTTCATGCTCAATGCAGGCACCAAATAACAATTATTTAGGTTTATAACTAATCCCGATGGCATATGGAGAGGCAGCGTTCCAACGGCGATCACATCAACTCTTGATCCATTGCCGACCCGCATCGTGACCTCATCCCTTGCTAGTTGTCGCTTGTTCCGCAGCCCCTGAACCGAGTTACATATATTAGCAACTGATCCCGTATCAAATACCCAGATGCTACTGCGAGTACTAGTCAAGTACACATCAATAACATGTATATCACATATACCTTTGTTTGCCTTGCCGGACTTCTTGTCTGCCAAATACTTGGGGCAGTTGCGCTTCCAATGGCCAGTCCCCTTGCAATAGTAGCACTCGGTGTCAGACTTAGGACCGGCTCGGGGTTTCTTTTCAGGCGTGGTAATAGACTTGCCACCCTTCTTTCCCTTGTGCTTGCCTTTCTTGTCCTTCTTGAAACCGGTGGTCCTATTGATCATCAACACTTGATGTTCTTTCCTAATCTCCACTTCTGCAGTCTTAAGCATTGACAGAAGCTCGGGAAGAGACTTCTTCATGCCCTGCATATTATAATTCATCACGAAGCTCTTGTAGCTAGGTGGCAGAGATTGGAGAACATGATGTATGCCTAAGTCAATGGGAATCGTTATTCCCAAGGACACAAGCTTATCGGCGTACCCAGACATTTTGAGTAGCTGCTCACTAACGGAGTTGTTTTCCTCCATCATGCAGCTAAAGAACTTTTCTGTAGCATTATAACTCTCTACGGCAGCATGGGTATCGAAAATCATTTTCAATTCTCCCATGGTATCAAAAGCATTGCCATTTTCGAAACGCTTTCGAAGTTCTGGCTCTAGCCCATACAGTATGCCGCAATGAACTAAGTTGTGGTCCTCCTGACGAGTTATATAGACGTTCTTTTCCTCGTCAGGGGCATCAGGAGCTGGTGGGGGGCCTAGCGGTGCATCTAGCATATATTGCTTTTGTGCAGCAGTGAGGAGAATCCTCAAATTCATAGCCCAGTTGGTGAAGTTGCTACCATTCGCAGCAAGTTTCTCTTTCTCCATGAACACATTGAAATTAAAAGCAGGTGGTGCCATCTACAACAGAATTTTTAAAGTATATTTAGACTAAGTTTATGATAGATTGAGTTCAGCTAATCCAAATTACTAATGAACTCCCACTCAAAAACGACATCCCTCGTGTCCTTTTGGTGATTACATGAACCAAATCCACTACACCAAGTCCGATCATCACGTGAGTCGGTGTAGCTTCAAAGGCGAGCATCTATATGGGCATCATATCAACTATATGACCCATGCTTAACCTTTCGGTCCGTGTTCCGAGGCCATGTCTGTACATGATAGGCTCGTCAAGTAAGAACCTTAGTATTTGCGTGTGTAAAACTGTCTTACACCCGTTGTATGAAAGCATAGAGTTGAAAACACTCGATCATCACGTGATGCCTCAAAACACGATCCACAAAACGGTGCATACTTAAGGAAGAACACATTTTATCTTGATATCTAAATGAGGTATCATCTTATAATGCTACCAAACGCGCCAAACTAGCAATATAAGATGCAAACATCTAATGTGTGAAGTGAGGTGATATGGTCCATGCATTTGATCTCTATCATTTGCATCGTGGTATGATCTCTATCATTCCTTTGTGTGTAAGGCCAAGGTCTATGGAACTTACACGTTAAGTGAGTTGTAAGAGTATTTATTATACATCTACTTACAACAATTCCATATCAAAACACTAGCCCAGCAACGATCTAAACTAGACGCCTCTAATTTATCAATTGCAAGTTTTACGTGGCTTAGGGCTTTCGGAGATAGAACCTGTCTAACCTACGAACATGAACCACAACAAGGATAACTAAGTTATTAGCAACTCGTTGTAAATCAGATATTGACTATAGTAGGAGAGACAGACACCCGCCAGCCACTTATGCAAAACAAGTTGCATGTCAGTCGTGGAACCGGTCTCATGTACGATGACATGTAAGGTTGGTCCGGGCCGCTCCATCCCACTATGCCACCAATATCCAAAGTACATAGAAGATGCAATAACATGATCATCATCGCCCACATATAAACATATGTGTACTACCCGTGCAAAGCACCTACACATAGATCAGGCTCTGATACCACTGTTGGGTCCGTAGCATAGAAAACAAAAAAATTCCTACGGTGTGAACTACACGCCAAGATCTATCTACTAGGTACAAAGCAAAACGGGTGGACATACATCCATAGAGAACTTACCCTCGAAGACAATGAGCTTTGTTAACGAGTAGGAACTCGTGGTTGATGTAGTCGTACACTTGCCGATCTCAAGATCGTGAGGAAGTCCGAGCGCCGCAACTCAGCAGCGCATCCGCACTCGCACACACGTTCAAGCCACCGGACAACCTCCACCTCCTCGCTCTAGCGATTCAGCGGAAGCAGCAACTCCTTCCAGACGAAATGCCACCAGGAACATGTATCTCGCTAATCCGAGACCATGGGGGAATAATTCTAGAGGGGGAGAGAGATCCTTCACAAGGAGGTGTGAGGATGAAGGAGGGAATGGGTGGCCTTTTATAGGAGGAGGGGGGATGCCCCCTCTCTCCATGGCCGGCGCATGGGGGGTGACCCCTCACCTCCCCCATTCATGTGGTGGTAACCCCTCCACATTAAAATGCCTCTTCACATTCCCTTTTAAAGTCTCCACTTTAAATGCATTGAATTTCTCCAAATTTAATGCTCTCTCATTTAATAAAACTCTTTTATTAAATTTATTCAGAATTTTGTTAATTACTTTAATTAACAAACATTCACATATAGCCCCTTGCAATATTTCAATATCACATGCAGAACCACCTTCTGCAATTTCACCCGAAACAATTTCTGGTTTCTATTGAAATAATTCCTGCGCTTTGCAATTCTTTCGTCTGAAACATATGTGCTCCAAAATGGTGTCCGGTAACTCTTAAGTGTGCCACCCTACGGTTCGCGAATAATGCAGACATGATCGAGACCCTTCTCCGATCAATAATCAGCAGCGGGACCTGGAGATCCGTACTGACTCCTACACATTCAACGATGACTCCTGTGATCGTGAGAACCTTTAACGCTTGTAACTAAATCCCTTTGTCTCTCGATATATTACATGTCCGAGATTTGATCATCGGTATCTCCATACCTAGTTTGATCTCGTTACCGACATGCACTCTTTTCTTGTTCCCGTGATATAACATTCTAGTGATCACATCACTTGCTTGCAAGCTATCCTAATGTGATATCATCGAGAGGGCCCAGAGTATATCTATCCGTCATCTGGATTGACAAATTCCACTCTTGATCCATGAGCCTCAACATAACACCTTCGTAGCACTGAACCCATCTTTATAGTCACCCTGTTACAGTGTGACGTTTGATGTTATCAAGATACTCTTCCGGTGTTAGCAATTAACATAATCTTATGGTCTAAGGATAAAGATTACTTTGTATGATGTTATAGCAATATAAACACAATGACTTGATCGTAATGCTATACTTCGGATGAATGTTCATCACATCATTCTACCAATGGTGTGACCTTGTTATTAACAACATCCAATATCCATGATCAGGAAACCTTGATCATCTTGTTAATCAACAAGCTAGTCTATAAGAGAGGCATGACTAGGAACCCTTTTTGTTTATTAAACACACATGTATTGATGTTTCCTATCAATACAATTATAGCATGTAAAATAAACATCTATCATATACAAGGAATACATAATAACAACTTTATTATTGCCTCTCAGGGCATATTTCCTTCACCATGGGCACCCCTTTATATAGGCTAAAGGGGTGCGCCTTTCTCAAAGGCTAAGCCATGTGGGACTAAACAAGGGGAAGAGAGGGGGGAGGCGCATGGGACCTTAGGGCACCATGGGCCGGTCGGCCAGGGGTGGGCCCCACCCCGCGCACAGCCCTAGGCTGGCCGGGTGGGCCCCCTTGAGGCGCCTAGGCCTTGGCCCTTCACTCCTTCGGTTTTCCCTCATGGGCCCTTTTTCCCTAGGAAGTTTGGCCCATTAGTGGAATACCCCTTCAAATTAGATTTTAATATTATATTTAATATTAATTACATTAATTAATATGTAAATACATATTAAAAAATCTGTCTTGACCTGAAACACCTTTCGGTTCCCTTTCGATTTCCTCCGAACGACTTCGGATCTTTCTCGGAATGATTCCGGTCTTTTATTCTTTCTCTGAACAGCTTCGGATTTCTCCGCGGAACGATTTCGGCTTTCTCTTTATCTACTGTGATTCCGTCTTACGAATGATCGTTCTCATCGTATCCTTAAGTGTATCCTCTCACGGCTCGGGAATGCTCTAGACATGATTTGTATCAATGATGAACAGAGGGACCAGGGATATCCATGTGACCCCTATGCATTCCTGATGAGAATGTCGTTTGAACCGCTAAATGTAGCATCCAATTCCTTTTGTTTCTTGATACGACTTGTCCGAGATCCGATCATCGGTATCACATACCTTGTTCAATATTGTTCACAACAACTTCTGTTTTCTTGTTACCGTGATATTATATCTCTGTGACCAAGTCACATGTTGCAATATTTATGGATATAATCTCACCAAGCCGGACGTATGTATCTTTACCCGTCATGTGGGTGAAAAAATCTCGGTCTTGCAGTCACATGTCATCTACTATTCCTTCGGAATACCCAACGTACACCTTTATGGCCACTGTATTACCAGATGACGATTGATGCAGTCTAAGCAGCCTCGGGAAACAGTGAGTAATATGAGCTCACAGTCTAAGGAAAGGGAGTCTAGGTATAGCTGTTGCAACAATGAACTTATATGACTTGATCGCGTTGCAATCCTTCGAGGAATGTCCATCACATCATTCTCCAATGATATGACCCCGTTGTCAATTGGCATAAATGCCCATGATCTTGAAATCCAGATCATCCTCATGACCAACAAACTAGTATGAATAGAGGCTACTAGGGACTTGGTTGTTTCATACCACACCTGTCTAATGTTTCTACTTGGCACAGTTATAGCATAATATGAAACTATTATAAACTAATTGAGATATGACAAAAAAAACTATTTATTATTTGCCTCTAGGGCACATCTCCTTCAGACATCACGCGTGTCCTCCCTCGTGTTCTCTCGTCCGCGCATGGGCCCACTAGGCAGTCACCGGGCGCTTTGTCTGCTGCCATGGTCAGCGTGCCATTCATGGCTAATGCGAAGCAAAGGCTGACGGACGGTCAGCTCTACTGAACCAAAGCGATATCTCCCTGGCCACCACGTCGGCATTAATGTTTGAGGGCCGAGCGGGGCTTTTTTGGCCTAGCCTCCCCACGCCCTTGTTGTTGCCATTTCGAACCCAACTAGTCCCCTCTCTACCGACGCCTCCGATGCCATGCCCAACTGGTGGAAGAATACGATGAGAAACGACTACAAGGGGTGATTTCTCGTCAGGCCGCCGCCATCAACGCGCTGCGCCTCCTTCTCCGATGGTGTCGCTGCCTCCACCAACCGTGCGGGATCCTCGCACGCCCTGCCAGCGCGTCCGCACGCGCGGGACTTCGCTGATGTGGCCGCAGCGGCCCGCGTTGGACGTGCTTCTGCTCTGTGGCGCGCCATGCTTGTTGTCCTCCCAACAGGGACATGCAGTACGTGCATTTCGCCAAGTGCTATCGCTGGTGGAAGGAACACCACCCCTGTGAGCACCACGATGTGTCTCTGCCAGCGGGGTGGCACCTGAACTAGGTGCACGTCCCTGTGCCGATGGTGCCAACAGACCTGCACCTGCTCGACTAGGAGACCGGGCACTGCCAGCGCCATCTACCGGCGCACCTCCGCAACAACCCGGCTTACGAGCGTCGCAATTTCTGGCTCACCTTCCTCATTTGCGATAACGAGGCTAGGTGTCATTCGTCCTACATGGTTGACTTCCCCGTCAAAGTTGACGTCGACCTCCCTGACGTCGACTTCTCCGCCACCGACGACGAAGATGAAAGATGGGCGGAGGAGCTGGCAGACGTAAAGGAGGAGGAGAAGGAGCGCATGCCACCCGCCGTGGTCCTAACGACGGGCTACGACGAAGATGAACCCATCAGGGCAGCCATGGAAGCATCGAAGGCGGAGGAGGATGCCAAGTGGTAGTGGGAGGGGCTGTAGGACACTGTCGATCTCTCTGCCCACCTAGTGGGGTACGGCAACGCGCTACCCCTGCCGGAGGCTTGACCTGGCCAGGTCCATCAGGAACTGCCTTAGGAGGAGGAATGGGGGCACGCCGTGTGGGAGTCGCCACCTTGCGCCCTACCCGCACAGATGACGCCACCGCAAGCAGCCGCCACCACCACCAGCATACTATATGTCGCGCCATGGTCGTTGTTGGTGTTCATCGACCTCACTAACGAGGCCGATGACTAGGTGTCGCCGCCGCCTCCGCCACCACCACCGTGCCAGCCGCCACATGTCCTAGCCATATCTAGGGTTTATTTTAATTGTGTTTTTTTATTTTCTAGTTTAAAATGTTCTACAAGGTGGTATATTCTCTGCTTAGCGAAAGAAGGATGACGAGATTGGTTTTCAGAGGCAAATATCATTCGCCAGACACTCGAAAGATCTCACTTACACTCGTTGCGAAGAAACATTGCAAGTGTTAGCCTATCTGGGTCAAGGGGGCCCTTCGGAGGAGCGGGCACAGTTAAGTCTTTCTTGGATGGATTTCATGTCTTGTGTTGGGACCAGCTTTGGCGGTCCAGTTACACATCGACTCCAAGGTCTCCGGTTTGGTTGTGAGCTTGCAATGCTTGAGTCTTCACATCTGTTACATTATTCCTTCCTTGATATGCAAGAAAGAAGTTAGGCAAAATGTAATGGACCGGGGAAAAAGCCTTTTTTATCAGAAACTTTAGGCAATGGATGTAAAAAGGCATCTACGTACCTTCACTCTAAACTCGTACAAACTCGTATAACCTCAAACACAGATACTTCTTCATGATTAATATATATATACGTAATCCTGTACAAAACTGTATATAACTCACCAAATAATACGTAGTTGTACTAGTGTACTAGTACGAGCTCTACTTAAACGAAAGAAGATATGGCTGTACCCTGGATCATCGCCAGCGACGGTGGCGGTCGGGTCCGGCGAGCCGGTGACTCAGCCTGGTTGGCGCACGTCTCGGCTTGGCATCATAGGTGTGTGTCGGCAAGGCCGGCGCGGCGGCGTGTGGAGCCAGCGGCGCGGCAGAGCTTGGCGGCAGCGGCTGGATAGTCTGGCAGAATGTCTGGCAGCTCGGTTCGTCTAAAATCTTTTTTTCACCCACAAACTTGTGAACCAATTTTTAGGGTGTGTTTGGTAGACCGGGACAACCCAGAATCCCAATCTCCCCTCATACTTGCTGCCCCTAGACAAGCTCATCTAAGATTTTCTCACTTGTTTGGAAGCCTGGGTTTGCTGAAACAAACTCAGCTCAGATGTTGTCTGGTAGCTTCTGTGAGTTAAAACAAGATGGACTCAAAAAAATTACACAGAGGTCCTTAGGATGAAATAAAAAAACAATCAAGTCCTTATACACAAAACGTAAAAATCAATCATGTCCAAGCGCAGGTCTCTGGTGCTCTCTTGTCGCTTCGCTGCGGCACTGGGTGCTCTCCCGTTGCTGGAGACGAGGCGCGGGCTTGGCGCGACGACAAGCGGGAGCTTGGGGCCCTGGGAGGCGGCGCAACGAGCCAAAGCTTGGGGCGCTGGGAGGCGGCGCGACGAGCTGGAGCTTGGGGCGGAGACGAAGCGGGGCGGCATGGCCGGTGATGGAGATAAGGTGGAGTGGCGCGGCCGGTGACGGACACAAGGCGGGGCGGCCCGGCCGGAGATGGAGAGGGGCGGCACGGTGATGGAGACGAGGCAGGGCCGCGCAGTGTGGTGATGGAGACGAGGCGGCAATCTGCCGGGGGCGAGGGGATTTTCGCGAGTGGGACGCGTGGAGATTTTTTCAGGGACGCGGGGCTCTCGTTTTCCGGCTGAGTTCGGCAGGGCTGACATGCGAAGCTCAAATTGGGTTTCGCATCTCGGCAGGGCTGAGAGGCTGTTTTCGGTCGAGGTGGGCACTACCCAGATGCACGAACTGAGCTAACAAACAAAAAAAAATTGGTTGAAGTGGGAATATTTGAGGTGGGCTGAGCTATCAAACACGCCCTTAGTGTCCGAATGTACATGCAAATACTTTTTTCTGATTTTTTTACATTTTGAAATGTGCTCTCACCTAGTACGTTCATTTGCATCCGTGAGACCGAATTGGCGAATTGGATTTCCGAATAAAATCAGAACACCGTGTTCTGGTCTCACGCTCTCTCCTAAACGTGTGATTGTTGTGCGTTGTACCAACTTTTCTACAGCATCTGTGATCACTCACGTTCCACGGACTAGGGTGTTAAGCGGGACGGGTTACAGCACTGTTTTTAACTAGTCCTTTTCTAACTTTGCTAGTTTCTGGGACCTTTTGACTATATTTTACTTTTATGGGTTGTTATACGGGTGCCGCTTGCCACCCTCCCACGGACCAACATAACAGTAAAACTTTTGGAGCTGTTGAATTTTTTAACTAGTATTCCCTCGTTTCAGAAATAAGTGGTTCGAGTTTTGCCTAAATTCATATTATCTAGATATTAAAATGCGTTTAGATACACAAAGTATACTATTATGGGCTCATTAGGTATAACCGAACCAGTACCGCAGGAGAAGAGATTGTGGAGGCTGCGCTAGAACCGATCTAGGTTTTGGTACTCCCGTCGGTGATGTCGCCGGTGTCTCCCGTGACCTCGGGGTCTCAAGGTGTGGCGGAGCACGGCCCCACACCGGCGGGAGGTTTCTCGTTCTTTGTTTAAGTATTTTTTAATGCCTTTCTTAGGGTGTTGAGGCGGTGGTTGTTGCTCTAGTGCATCGGTCTTTGGATCCTTAGCACGACGATTTTACGTCCGTCAACTACAACAAGCTCTATTAGAATAATCTTTGCCAGACTCCGGTGATGACGGAGCGAGAATAATGGTGCGCCGTCGGCTTGTGCTAGTTTTTGTAATCATCGCTAGATGGTCCATAGACCTATTTATAATTTTTATTATATATAGGTTTCTTTGCCGTATTGTTGATAATTATTAATAAATTGGTAGAATTTCGCAAAAAAAATATTTAGATACATGTGAATCTAAAAATTGAAAAATTGTTTCGGGCGCATGGGTTATTAGAATGTGGATGCAGTTTTAGTTATTGTTATTAATATACTGTAATAAGAAGAAAACTGTCAGGTCCTTCCCGCTAGAACCTGAGAAGGGCGCCTCCGTTGTGGTTGTGGTCTTGTGGATAACGCAGAACGGTTGCTGCCTCCTGTCGCTCGCGGAGGTGGTCGGCGCTCTCGTCTCGACCTCAATTAATGGCGGGTGCGTGCGCTGTAGCCGCGCCATCCCCGGCCGCCACCCCCATCTCCGGCGCGGCGCCGCGGCGGCCGCTCAGCCTCCTTGTGGGCTGCCGGCGCTCGGGGAGGAGGGGCGGCGGCGGTCGCGCCAGTATCTCCTGCAACGCTAACGGCGCCGGGGCGGAGCCCGATAGCAAGGGGCCAGTCCCGCAGGTCAGTCGGCCGCTTCCAAATGGCTCAGACGCTTGTTCCATGAACCATGCATCTCCACCTTTATCCAGGCTCTGGCCGCCACTACTCTTCTTCCGTGGTAGCATCAGATTGAATCCGTGGCCGCCACTACTGTTTTTGTCTTAACCGACGATTTAATCTAGGCTTCCGGTTATCTTCATCTTCATGTACTCCTATGTTGCTTCCTGCTAGATCCATTTGCTTTGATTGGTTTCTGAATCGATTTCCCTTTCATTCATCATGTCTTAAATATAACCAGGATGATTCAAGTTATCTATGGACGCTGGGCCTCGGGTCCGTCGGGGGAGCCGCTGCTGTGAAGTACGGGAGCGTCCTGCTCCCCGACATCACGCGGCCGAACATCGTGCAGGCGCTGCTGATGGTGTCTCTGCCCATGGTAGCCGCCGTGCTCATCTTGCTCAAGCTGAGTTCCACGGAGGATTAAAACCAAGGGGTCTTGTCTCTCTTCAGATGATACGACGTGTCTTTCTTCAGTTCCATTTTGTACACGTACCTTGTAAGATGAAAAAGGAACGAACATGGAGAGGTTCTTGTATCCGGATACCTTTTCTACTGCAAAAATTGCATTTCAGGATATCTGTTTATATACTCTGAATTTAGGATAACAAAAATATCGAATTCCACAGCCTGATGTACCGAGATGCTCTACTGGGAAAATATACGTATTTACAGCTTTGTTGGGCGCAATATCAGCGTCTCCATGACTCAAAGACTGTTACATCATGCTATTCGAAAACGAGTGCAACTACAGCAAAATTCATGCTTTACAACCGTATCAAAAAACAAAAATGGCGTCAATAAAATTAGTTGACACTCAACCCCCTCTCCGTTGCCACTTCACAGCCTGCAAAGGACGAACCTCTCCAACACAGCACACCTAACAGAGCGTCAAATCCCGATGTAACTGAAGAATTGCAGATTGGGCAACAGCATAGCTCATGTGTTGTAATAGAAATGATTTCTGCAGTAATAATAAATATTTACAGAGCTACAGGTTGTCCTTCAGCCACTTGGATGCCCCGTTGACAATGGATCTGAAAGAATTCAACAAGGAAATTGCTTGCTCATCATCAGACCATAATACTACACAAGATGCTGCAACCAACTCTAATAATAGCAAAAGCAAACGAAAATATTCAAATGTGTAGTCATGGTCTTGGTTCAACTACAACACAAGCAGGCCTCTACATTCAAACTGACAGTTACTCTGCACTCTACTTATCCAAACACTGTTCGCTTATATTTCGAATTTTTAACATGTCTGTTGTCACCATATGTTTGGAATTCTAACATGTTTGAAGGGGAACAGTTCAGAATTTTCTTCAGCACCAGAAACCAGCTAGAGACGTCATACTGAAGAACTTTTAGACCATGAATTTCCACATAAACACATTTAGCAGAAAACATGAAACGACAGAAAATCAACAAGAACAAATTCAATGATAAATGGTTGTCATCAGCGCGGGTTTTGAGAACAGCCCTCCGGCAATGATGACACGCAAACAAGACCAAATACCTTACACCAGCAATCGCATTATAACGAAATTGAGTTTAATATTTACCCAGCAAAATCTGAAAGTTTCTTCAACCAGTCAACCTCCTCTTCACCAGGTTGTTCCGGTACTTCTTGAGCAACACTGCTTCCGTTCTCTTGATGTATAGCTGCAACACACACGCAAGACTTTAGTTTGTTTTCATCCCACATGAGCAAGCAATAATGATAGGACACCAACAAAGTTCTGACGAAATGATTCTTTGCTGAAGAGATGGAGAAACAAACAAAGGAACTAATCTATGCATGCTTACGTTTTGGCTTCACAGGTGCACGAGGAAAACCACCAGTGGTCAATGACGCAAGTTCCTCAAGTAACTCTTTTTCGCGCCCACTGAAAGAAACAACAGTTTATAGTAATTCACTGAGACAAGAGTCGAGTGCTTATGTAGATCCAGACTTCCAGAGTATTGGAGCATACTCAAAAAGTAAGCTCAAGAGACAAAGTGTATTTTCACCTTATACGTTTTGGTATAGAAACCTTAATAGTGAATAGATGATCACCGCGTATAGATGGCCTATTCAATGAAGGAACACCTTGCTTCGCTAGGACCACTACATCACCAGGTTGGGTGCCTGGAGGTATTCGAAGTTCACTAGTTCCATCAACAGTTCTGACCTGCTTGCAATAAGATTTTGAAAGGAATGATTACACAACACCATAATTTAAACATACTCCCTCCGTTTCAAAATATAAGATGTTTTAGCTTTTGTGAAACGAATGTATCTAGACTCCTTTTAGTGCGTAAATTCACTCTGAACCTGCACACTAAAAGATGTCTAGATACATCCCTTTCACAAAAGCTAAAACATCTTATATTATGAAACGAAGGGAGTAGTAGGCAATAGTCTATACATGACATCAACAACTACAATATGTCACCCACCATACTTGAAACAACCAGCAACTACCAAGGCACAAAAATATGAAGAAGATCGAGCAAAACAAATATTGACCAGGCCTCGCATTACTGTAGCTTGGCTCAAGACAACATGATTGAAAAATCATCGCTAATACAGACTTTGCTTCTAATCAGATGTGGCATCTAGTCTAGGTCAAGGGATCGCCTCATCTGGTCATGAAAGCAAGGAACATCAGGAAGTTCTTTGCTTTCGTTCCAATTACAGAGATCTGACGTTTGAGAAATTCAATCTTAACACGTAAGGGGGGAATATTAGCATTAAAAAATTAGAGCTGAACATGATCCAAGATATAGTTAATTTTATCCAGGGATAACAGTTAAATAAAACTATTACTTCTTCTGTTTGATGATTACAATCAATTGCTTAATTGTAAGCCCATCAACTAGTTTTTTGGTTTCCACAGGACACACGAAACAGGAAAATACATCAATTGCACAAGCAACGGGGGAATAAACTTTCACACACTTAGGATCTCACAACGCATACACCTCCACTAGAAGTTTGGTACTCCCTCCGACCCATATTAGTTGACTTAGATTCATCTATAAACGAATGTATCTAGTCAAGTTTTAGTGCTAGATACATCCGAATCTAGACATATTTGAGTCAAGTAATATGGGTCGGAGGGAGTAATTATATCATAACTACAATGAAACAGCCAAGCTATTTTAGTTTAGTGAGATCTTGATCTCAATTTTGATTTGTTAAGTTGTTTGTAATCACTAATTAGGTGAAGTGACAACTTCATACATTCAACTGAATATGTGCTAACTAAAGAAAGGCATAGCTGAAACCAAATATCAGAATTGATGATCATACAGAAAAGGAAACTCCTATTGAGAAAGACTTACCTTTTCAACAGTACCCAAAATAGCTTCAATGTAGCTTATCGACACAGTTGAATACAAGTTGATACCATCCCTTTTAATATCAGATGGCTCCTCTACATCAAGGCAAACAAAAAGATCTCCAGGAGGCCCTCTGTTTCCCAAAAGAAAAATGGATTCAGCATGTTTTTTTTTTTGAGAAAACGCAAAAGCTTTGCGTTTCATTATATTGAAAAGTTAGAGTTTGTTACATCCCTCCGAGGAGGTTTACATCATGGTTACAATAGATGTGGCTTAATGAACATCCCATGTGGATTCAGCATGGATTTATTTGGATACCATGCAATGAAGTAAAGCTATATAAGAACTTAAAAGGCAGAACATGAGAAACCACAGCAATTATATGGAAGCTAAAGAAAGGCACACAGCATACAAAACATGATCTGAACATTTCCTGAAAGTTTTTCTTAAATGCAGGCACAATCATAAATCTAAACTATAGCAATGCCCCTCTACAAGTAGAAATTTAAATACATTATAACTCCAAAGTTAATTCGCATTGCTGTATGCGCTAACGCATTAAAATATTTTCTTCACATCCTTCCACTCGCCTACACAATAGATCAATTCAAGAATGGCATGTGCATGACTGCATCTGATGTGAGTGCCATTGGAGGTACTCCACAGCCCAATTGTCGTGTTTTAACAGTTGTTAATTTCAAACATATGTAACGTAGGCTACAAGTAAACCTAAGCATATCAATCAACAAATTTATAGAGAATATCCACATAATTACCTCTAGGACCACAATGATCACTTGGGAGTGTTTCAAAATGATCGAAGTATGAAGTATAAAATTATGTTAGGATCTTCTAAAACTGATTTACTTACCCTTTTGGTCCTGCGTCACCTTCACCACGTACACGAAGAGTACTACCTTTACTAACTCCTGGAGGAATTTTTACTTTGATCTCCTTTCTCACACGAACACGCCCCTCTCCAGAGCATTTTCTGCAATACTCTGAAATGACCTCACCATCTCCTGTACAGGTTGGGCAAATAGAAACCTACAAAATAAGAATAGGAAAAGCTCTATGAACAATATAAGTTTTTCATAAAGAACTAAATTGAACTAAACTTAAACATAAAACTAAATGTACAGGCTACCAAGACTATTCATAACTGATTTTTTGATACTGTACTGAAATTAAACCCAAAGCCTCAACAGCTTATAAAGAGCATATTTTACAAGCTATGCTACTGTTAGACCAGTTTACAGAAGTGAGCGGTATAACTCAGTGCCATCTAGCATCAAACGAGGATGGCCAGATAGTTGGACAAATAGGAGATCTGTAATGTTCTGAATGATGCTAAATTCAGTGCAAATTGCCATCTCCTGGCTCTTTCAACCCATTGAATTAGTTTATACGTGTTCTCGAAATAAAATCACTCATTTTTTGAAATAATAAGGAATTCTACTACCAATCAATTCAAGAGTCTACACAGCTTCCGTAGGTGCTAAGCTCCCAGGTGCATTGCCAAAGTAAAGTCCACTTTAGCCCATGTTCTTTCTCACTTTGTCTTGTTTGCTACTCTCAATGTTGAAGTTCGACATTTGTACTCATTTAACACGAGATAACTAGTTCATGCCATAGTGTATAGTACAGGACATCTTCAGTTTCATGATATCTCATTTACATTTGCTAATCTTTATTTTGTTATAAAGCCCCCAATGGAATATAACCCCTGAGCTATTTATTGTAAAATGAAAGCTGTCACACGGTTTTCAGTGTGTCTTGACGGTTAAGGTCTGGAATAACGATAAGGGTATAAATAATTATGTGTCATTGTTACCTGAGAGAAGAGACCAAATGGCGTTTGCTCAGTTCGCATTACTTGCCCTCGCCCACCACAAGTGGAGCATATTCTTGCCTTTGAGCCAACCTTTGAACCAGAACCACTACAGGTACCACAAGTCTCTAAATGGGATAATATTATATCTTTTTCTGTTCCAAATATTGCCTCCGAGAACCCTAGAGTCACATCATATCTGGTGGAATAAATCTGTGTAAGTCCAGAAATCACACTAGATTATATATACAAAATGTTATAAATTACGGCTACAACTTCGTACAAGAATTTCATGGAACAAGGTTTCTTTCTTCATACTACCTCGGGCACAAGAACAAGCAATATGCCAGAACTAATAACCATAATATTTGTTGCTAACAAACACAAGACATCAAAGACCACAAAACAAGATAGTGTACTATAATTTGATTAATTTCATACTAGTAATATATATTTCTTTGAATTTTTCTCTTCTATATTGGTTTGCATGTAATGATGGACTTTCTCGCAAATAATGCTGGACCACAAAAACATGCAGCTGTGACCAAATTCATACTAATCAGAAATCACGATGTTATTAACTTTTTTTTTTAACAGCTTTAGCAAGTCCTCTTCACTAGAGAAACACCTTGGCTCTGAATATCATTCACTTCAACCCATCTACAACAAACCTGATGTCTTCACCCTGAGCAGCTGTGCTCCTTCTGCGTGTCCTAAAAGCGCTCTGGTCCATACCAGAAAAGCCACCACCACCGCCCATGTTTGCTCCGAAGAATGTCTCAAACAAATCGAATGGATTAGTCTGCACAGAGAAATGGGAAAGAACTCAAGTCTTGTTTAAGCAGAAAGAATTTGCAGTCAGTAGTCTAATGTTCTTACAAGCCAAGTAACTCAAGTTATACATATTATCACATTGAAAGATACTGCATTTAAATGCTATAGCAAAGAAGAGTTGAAAATCGGTACTGTATAAGCTCCAGCAGAACCCCCAACCGCACTCTTAACCCCAGCTTCACCATACTGGTCATACAACGCCCTCTTCTTATCGTCTGACAGCACCTGATGATAATGAGATTCAGCACTACAAACGCTGAACAAAGACAAAAAGGAAATCGAAAAGGCCTTATTCTTGATTAATAAAAATAGTAAAGAGTGAACCAAGACAGAGGAACTCATAACTCAGACAGGCAATTCCATCCAAACTGATTACCGAGTAGGTCAGATTATAGCTCACGAACAATATTTAAACCATGTAGCACATACCTCATAGGCTGAGCTTATCTCTTTAAACTTGTCGGTTGCTCCAGGGTCCTTATTGACATCAGGGTGATACTACAATGTAAAGACAAAATGCAAAGAGAAGAAACTTGTCACAACTCTTTTTTTAATGGAACTTGAAACCAATGCACACATCATATGTTAAAACCTCGTAAAAAACCATGTCACTTGGTGAAGTGATAAATCACATGCCTCAAATTTTTAATCATGAAAATGAACTATGTTCTAAAAATATATAGCAATGAATGAAGGCATTCTAAAACTATCAGGGAGGGGTGCTTTAGGCCCTCTACTCTATAATCTACATCCTATACAAGATCCTCTCCTGGGTCCAAAACCATTCCCATGTCAGTTTCTAATGGTATTCCAGCACCCTTGCACAGCCAGATTCATGTGAAACAGACATAAACCCTTTGAAGATCTAGCTATATTCACAACTCACAAGCATATCACCTCATTCCCCCTCCTATGATCAAAGCTAACTCCAATCGCCCCAAAAATAGCTATTGCAAATGGCACATGATTAAAGGCAAAATCATTGGGTTGGATGTGTAGGCCTAGCCCTAAATAGCAGCAATACGGCATTCAGGCTCCTAGCATGGCAGCAGCTAGCAATGATGCTGGTAGTTCCTACATGGAACATTACACACTGATGTCAGTGGGTAGGAGAGTTGGTCTCTCCAGTGTTACTGGTTCCAGTATCAACATCACTGGTGGAGCTACGTTGCAGCCAGGGGAGCGCTCGCCAGGCCATTGGAATTTGCTCCCAAACGCATGCATTCTGGCATTTTAGCCCATTTGCCCCCCAACCCCCTCCGCCACCCCATAACGATGGCAGTAGCCCTACCAATAGTCTGCCATGTTTTTGCCCAGCCTTCCTGCCCTTATAAACATTTTCCTGTAGGAAAAGTCTTCTCTCATTTCATGTAATCAAGTGATGGAACGACTGCATTATCCTTAAAATAATTGTGTTATTCGGTAATTTATTCATATTAGTGAGATATATTTGGAGTTCCTTGACTTGCCAGACGAGTGTACTTCAGTACAATCCCAAAAGGATAAATCGACACCCCCCTCCCCCCCATACACATAGTATGGGCTCAAGGTCCGCCACTGATCAACATTGCTGGTGTATGACACTCGAAAGGAAAAGAAACAGCATGATTTGTTCATGTGGATGTAACTGTAATGATCTCACACAAAATTCTTCTAAATGGCATCAGGACTCACTCTTCTCTATTGTTTACTTTAAAAACAGTAACCTCTCATCTACAAAAGTACAGACACTTTATAAGATCTAGCGGTGTTATTATTTACAATACTAAGGGATATTTCATGTAAAAAAGCGAACCTTTGCACATAGCAAGAGACCTCTAACTTCAAATATTAAAGATGCATAAGGAAGTGTTTATTCCGAAACGTTCAACACTGCAGCCCCAAAGACCATGCGCAAGCCAAATTAAGTCAGCACGCATGAACAACAAATGTACCAAAAGCTACTGATAGCGTAACAAAAATGAGATTCAGAGCAATGGGGGCACTGGAGAGAAACTGTGTGCACGCCCCTACCATATCATCCAGTTATTCACCAGCACCAATATGGATCACAATTTACAAGACGAGCCAAGAACTTGGTCTATTGCAGCGATTAGCAACATGATACCACAAAGGTAATAGACAGTTAACTATAATGCGTTTACACACACCATTTTATCCAAGCAAAACAATGACACCATGATGTGTGGTTCAACCAACTAAACTCCTCGTGGAACTATTATTAAATAAAAAAGGACTAATAGTCCCATAATATGAGCAAAATTGAGGGTCTGGTTAGAGGGGATAAGCGTCGAACACCTGGCGCGCGAGCTTCCGGTACGCGGCCTTGATGGCCTTGATATCCGCGGAGCGCTGCACGCCCAGCGTCGCGTAGTAGTCGGCCGCCGCCAACACCACCAGGCCCCCGCCGCGCCGCCTACGCCCGCGGTTTCGTGGAGCCGCGCACGTGAGCGGGAGGCCGACGCCGCCGGTCCTACCGGCGGCAGCGAAGTGGACCCCACGGGGAGGGAAAGCGGCGGCGGCGCCGCGGGAGGAGGGCGCAGGGTTGGAGGGCGCGAACGGGGTGGAGAGCGCGAGCGCCATTAGCGCCGCTCGCCTAGGGCGTGCGCTCGGCGCCTTCTAGAAGCTGGGCGGCGCGTGTGCTCGGCGTTGGTCCGCGTCTCGTCTGAGCGCAGGGGAGCTGCAGTTGGGATGTGGGGGGACGATGTACCGAATAGGGTGGGCCCTGACTGTCAGTCCATCGAGGAACCGTTTTTCTTTTTTCTTTTCTTTCTTTTGAAAATCGTCTATCCAGGAATCATTTTGTTCACATTAGGAGCCTGCAAAACCTATACCCAAGCTCCCGTTTGGACTCGGTCTCTCTGCCCCTCCCTGCTCTTCTCTTGCGATGGCCGGCGTCGAGTTGGGCGAGGGTCCCTCCCCTGTACAGTAATAGATTAGGTATTTCTACTTTTTCCCTGGTGGAGTCTGCCGCAATGGCGTTTAAGGGTAGGTCGGCGATCTCCGGCGGCCAGATCCGCCGCTCGTCGGTGGCAGGCGGAGGCGGTGGCAAACTAGAGAGGCCCTGGCATCCCTCTCAATAAGGCTTGCCCTCGGTGCTCCAGGCCTGTGTTGCTGGACCATCACCGACTTGGTGTCGTCGCTCTTCTCTCCGCCATGGCGCTCTCATGGAGGGAGCCGGATGCAACGCTGGAGAAGCCCACCGCTCACCGAAATAAGGTCCAAGCAAGCACCATCTACCGCAATCTTCGGTTGTCTCCTTCGGCTTGTGGCAGCAGCTCGGAGTCTGACGGTGGCCAGCGCTTCCTACATCGGCGGGTGGAAGCTTGTGTTTCCGGTGAGATGAAGGTTCGTTGTACTCTCGTTTCTCTCCTCCACTCCCATCAAGGTGATGGGCAAGATGAGAGGAAGATGGTGTTCGATCTTCGTCCTCTCCGGTGGGGATTTGTAGCTGCTCCCGACGGAGATCCCAAGCGATGGCAAGCTCGTGCCACCGCTATCCCTGGTCATGGAGACCGCTCTGCGCAGCGGTTCATGGACGAGCGATGCTTCTTCAACCTCTAGTGGAGGCCCTCCTGCGTCTCTGCCTCGGCAATCCTCGGCATGCCTGCGTCAAGTGGTTCTGTCCCGACGAGAGCGCAGCTGGCCGCGGCGCTGAGCGCGCCATTGTTCCCCATGGAGAAGGACCTGGACCCGATCGTGTTTTCTCTCTTTTTTATAAGGTCCTTTTTGTAAAAGTCCAAGGCATGGCTATATTTTCGTTTATCCTCAAGGCCCTGCTTTTAATTTTATCCACCTTTTAATGCAGCTCTGGACCCTTCGGGGTCCTTCCCATTGTTCAAAAAAAACTATACTGAAAGTTGTGAAACGTATTGGGAGTGTCTAATCATTGCTACTAGCTGATTTTTCCATTTGGCCTTAAGTCAGATTTCTGTGAACATTTACTTTATCGTATGTAAACATGTACAGTATAACAGTATTACTATTAAAGTGTATGAAATTTATGCTCCGTGAACAATAACATCCACAGTTTAAAAAAAACAATTACATCCAACGTAAACCTGACTTGTTAGAAAAAACAAGCACGCCACGTGGGGCATGGTGGATTGTGTTACACAATCGCGCAACAAAATATAGATCAAATGAAGAATAAGAACACATATTTTTACGTGAAAATCCCTTACAGGAAAAAACTACGGAACGCACGACGGCGTATCACTATATAATTGGGAGGAGTATTATAATACGCGAGAGGACAAACCCTCGACGTGCTATCAATATGGTGGAACGCTCTCAATCTAATCTATGACTACCTGACACTATATAAAAGGGCAAACGACTCTCTTTCTTGGCGGACACGAAATAGAGTTGTAGATGTGTACGTCTAGCACGGTTGGCACGCCATAGTCCGTAAGGGCTCCTTCTATAGTACATAGGATTCGGATCATATTCAACAATCTCCACCTTGAGCCGAAATCCCTTATAAAAGTCATAGATAGCATTCAACTCAATTAAAGTCATCATCACAAGTAAACCTTGTGCCTTGAAACGTCCATAGGACTAATAAACTTCTCACGAAGTCACATTGAGCAAATCAAATGGTAGGTCGTTCAAAAATAACATAGCCGTCAACAAAGCAGACAAAAAAACTTGGATCTTCCATAATACCCGATAAAAGAGTCTGTGTCACTGACCTCCAAAAAACTGAAATTGCTCAATCATCAAATGACGTAAGTCATAATATCTCCTGTGGTGCTTGAGTGAGCGCAAAGCTCATAGTGCAACATCTTGATGCACATAGCATTGTGAAGAACTCATCTCATGGAATCTGAACGTGCTACAGAAGCACAAATCTCGGCAAACAATACTCATGCAAGAGCATCTGGTACGGAGGACATCTCGTACATCAAAAACTGTCGTCTTATAATGGTTAATGAAAAATCCATGATATGGTCAAGAACTGTCCATGTAGAATAAAGGTCGGATGTAGGAAACTTCTCAACATGCAACGGAGCTTAAACACTGCAATAGACCCCTTTTGAAAGAGCAAAGACAACTGAACATTGTTGTAGTATCTAGCAGAAAACAAACCTCCTCTTGCACCTTAAACTGATCCTCATCACAAACTTTAATAACAAAGACAAAAAACATTCACATGCATAACAGCAAAAAACTCTAGAGAGAAAAGAGTATATGCTAGCTACCAACAGGCTTAATCACCTCCTCCATAATTTTTAAATTTTTTAATTGTGTCATTCATATGATCGCAGCAATATAACACCCTGAATTTGCCTCCATAATATCTCCCGTATAAATTGCATTCAATATTAACAAACATAAAACTTACTTGAACTTCCAGCCTCCAAATAAGATAACCCAGTGAACAAACAAGTCGTCGAATGCCGCAAATAAAATCGCCGTAACGTTGAACCAAAACTGTAGTACAGCTTGAATCTACTTCAACAAAGTCCACCTTGAACAACAAAACGATGATCATCTCAGCGGCAAATCATCGAACATAGGTGGCACGGGTAGAACCGGTATTGAGACCGGGATAGAGCGTGGGTCAATGCTCGAGCTGGAAAAACATACTGTTCACTTTTGTCCGTACCGACTGTTACACCAGTATAAATATCACCTGTGCTAGAATTAATGATCCGCATCTTGACTTGACGAAATAAGCCAGACAAACGACTCTTAATAGAATCTATAAACTGCAGACTAAGAGCAGCCACAGTGTGCCAAAAGCCAAATATGCTACATAGGCAACATATGGAACCGAAGTTAAATTTCCAAAACATCTACAACGTTAGGCAATGCCAAATATTTTACGATAGGGTCCACATACGACTAAACAATTATTCTCTCACCTACCGACCGGCTGGTTCGCACGAGTTCTTCCCCAGGAAAATCTCCTTTTCCACACCTTCAGATCTCTCGTGCGCTGACCTCAAACAAGAAAAATCCAGCGATCAAATCGATAGCCGGCTCCGTGGCAGCGAGCTCTACTCGAGCATGGCGGGCGCGGTCACGAGCCCGCGACGGCAGGGGCGACATCCGTGGGTACGACCGGCTCGGCGCGGACGCCGGGCAGCGCCGTCCGCCTCTCGCCACGGCCGAGCTCGGCGGCAGCGGAGCAGCGACAACTCAAATGGCTGTTTGTGCGGCGGCGCGGGCGACAGATCATGTGCATGCTATCGACTTGAAGATTGAGTAGGAGGCGCACGATTTGCTTCGTGCGGGTTTGTTTCATGCGATTTACCTATTGATTCTTGTTATGTGTATGTCTGAATTCTGCAAGCCATACGCATGTGTGTTCTATTGTACCTCGTATTGTCACAAAAGCTATGCAATTTCCTCATTAAATTCATGCCAGAAGTAACAAATTATATAGGGAAAACAATACAAATTTATTGATTGAGGTAATAAGCACACAATTGAGGGCAATAATAAAGTACATCATAAGAACGTAAATAAGAGAAATGAAATATGATTGAAAAACTAATTCTAGGCTTCATCGCCTCCAAACTTTTGTCAAATGTGCTCTATCAGATCACCCTTGAGACGGCGATGTGTTGGTAGATCCCGAATAGCAGCATGTGCCTCCAGTACCATATTAAATCCATGAATTGGCCCATGTTCTAGTCCTTCCAAAGGTATGACCTCGTTTCCTGGTTCATAGTCCAGGTCATAACGAACCACATAGTCATCCCTCTCGTCCTTGACGATCATGTTATGCAATATAATGCAGGTATACATGATCTCGACTAGTGTTTCCCTTTCCCACATACGACCTAGATTACGCAAAATAGCAAAGCGAGCTTGTAAAATACCGAAGGCACGCTCTACATCTTTTCTAGCTCCGTCTTGATGTTGTGCAAATAATTTGTGCTCGTCACTTTGTGGCAGGGGGATTGTTTTCACAAATGCTGCCCACTCCCTTTGCCTTTCCGTTGTCCTTTGGCTGCCTTCTTCCCTTGGGGTCGTCGGATTTTAAATTCTCCATCATCAGCATCTTTATTTGAAGAACTGTACCCTCCCAGTGCATCCAACTTATTTCTCTTATTGATTTCCTCAAGAGGATTAAGCCTTTTCCATTTACCATGCTGCCTCACCATCTTCCACCAGTGCTCCAATGGAAAGGGCCTTTTTGTTTTGCTATCTCTTTTGTACTTCTCACGCACTTTTTCCATAAGCTGCTCTTCTGATTGTCCACTAACATATGTGTTCTTCAGTTCATTGTACACCGCATTGAACTTTGAAACTTTGGGTGTAGTCTTGTTCCAATGATTCTTGCATTGGATATGTGATTTCTGTAACTCTTTGGGGGCATATGTGTTGTACTCATCTGCTACTTGGTTCCAAAAGCGATTTGCCTTCTTTGAGTTTCCATCAATTTCATCATTGGAGTTGTGCAGCCAAGCACTTACAAGCCATTCATCCTCCTTCTTACTCTAATTCTTGCCTTTGCCCTTTCTTGCATTCTCATCTGGACTGCTCTCACTTTCTTCTTCAGCAGGTGCTTCTACAGGATGTGGAACAGACAATGGTGTGCCTAAACCACCAAATGGACTATTCTCGCCATCTTGTGGATTGCTGCCTCCAGCAACCCCGAAAAATGCCATGGAGCCAACAGGAGACACATGGCTGTGGCTAGCATACCCTCCATACACTCCATGTGAATATTGACCCGCATTGCCTTGGTAAAGACCATCATGGTATCTTGATGGTGTTGGTATGAGCTGTGGGTGGCTTGTTTGAGCTGAAAATTGATTGCCATTGTGTGGGTGATATGGATGCAGGTTGGGTGTTGGATAGTTCATGAAAATTTGGGACGGATGGATGTTTGTGGGTTGTTGGCTGCTAGTATTTTATGGATCGAAATGTGGGATTGAGGAGTTGTGCATAGGGGATGGATAGTTCATGGCAAACTGGGATGGATGAGTGTTTGGAGGAGGTTGCTAGCTGCTTGCATTTGCTGGATCCAGCGATGCGCTTGAAGAGTTCATGAGCATTTGCCTATAGCTCATGGAGGATGAGTGCTCCATGTTTGAACAAGGATTAGGTTTGGCTTCTTGTCCATTGGCTTCCATGACTATATAGACATTGTGAACAACGGTCATCTTTGTATTTTCCTTTTTAAATATTTTGTATGTATGATGCTTTGCATTCAACGATTGTAAAATTTAATGAAGTTGGTGATGGTTGAAGTATATGCATGCAACAGCTGGAAAACTTGATGCAGCTGGTAGTTTGAAACTGAAAGGGAAGTAGCTGTTGGCAGTTGGGAGGATTCATTATTTTATTGTTTCTTGCAATTTGGCGTGGGCGCAAATACTTGCACCGGCTCTCACTTTTTGGCTTTCAACTACCTCCACAATGGAGGGAACCGATGCCAAAAGCCAAACTCACTATTTAGAATCCCTATTTGGCATATATTGTGGCTGCCCTAAGTAAAAATAGCACAAAAACTTTCCAGATAGTTTTGAAGTACACATAGCAATTGGAGAGAAAAATTGATTGGAAGAGCTTCAAGTGGGCATGCTCCTCCTTGGGACTCGATTCAACCTGACTTGATCGATGTAGTGTAGAGCAAACAAATGAGGTAAATAGCACCTGGTACTAATCCCTAGGCCTTCACGTGAAGTAGTACTCGAGCAGCAGTAACAATCTGAGAGAGACCTAGGACATCACGAGATAGAGCAACAGATTGATTTACCTCGGGACTTGATCTGGATGGGGCTGATCACTTCACAAACGCATGCTTCAAATCGATATGGTACTCTCGATTGATCAACCCGTGGCTCCTCGCACAAAATTGATACCGACTAAGAGCAAGTATAAAAAGTCCTAGTCAGCTGGCTCTAAGGATTAAAATATTATTTTTTTGCCTAGTTGGAGAGGAGAGAAGAAGAGTGTGCTCTCATGCAAGAGCCAACTCTAGCACGTGCTCCTAGGCACTCTGAGAGTTGAAAAGTGGGTCATGTAGTGTTAAAATAGTATATTTTGTAGCTCACTATTATATATGCTAGCTCTAAGTTGGTTATAGATGACATGACACTTGGCTTATAGCCAGCAGCTGGCTATACTATTGTCCTTGCTCTAAGAGGACATGATACAACGACGGATCAGGAGTCGTACCATACAAGGTTGTACACGGATGAAAAACTGCAGGACGGAGCTAGTGATCTCGGCGACTCGACGTTCGCGATGACGAGACGCGCTGAATTCAATTGCAGTGTAGCAGACGGATCAGCGGTTGGAACGCCAATGAAAAATTTCAAAACTGTATCCGGTAGATCTGATCTCGAACGATGCTTCAATCTTGGTGAAACTGCATGATGCCGCAGGACTGCGGCTGTTGATCCAATGAAGAGGACGATTGCACGATGCTGCCCGGGAGCGCAACGGAAAGTCTCCCGGGCAGCGGATTTTGAAAACTGGTGCTTTGATATCACTTGTAAGCTTTGCGACAATCAAATAACGAAGAACGAAAAAGGAATCACAACAAAGGGGACACAGATTTAACGTGGAAAACCCTCCCAAACAAAGAGAGGGAAAAACCACGGACGCCAGCCAGCGAAACTTCACTATAACGGGGAGTGTTTACACAATGCCGGGGATTTCACAGATGCAACTTTTTTCTAGCCGGCGGCTTACAAGAGGTTTATATAACGGTGGAAACCTAGGTCTTCAACGATCCGTACGGCTCTCGCTCCGCTCCATCAGAAGTTGGCCTTTACTTTGTAGAATTTGGATCAACATATAACAGATTGCATGCTTGATCGGCCGCAAATTTGGCTCCAGGTGAATTTTAAAATTAGATAGTTGTTGAAGAATAGACAATGAATATTTGTTTTCTAACTCTTTGGCATATTCAATTTTATTTGTTCAATAATAAGAAAAATGCATCAAGGAATAAACTGATGGAAGAACAAACATAAAGATCGATGATAAAGCATCTTTGAGATTGTTAGATTTATCGTACTCCATGTCCAACCTGAGAGAACTCTAGCCTGGTCAAATCTACACAAGTTGTACATGTGTGGTCTGTTTTGGAATACCGCACGAGCTGTTCGTGCCAAGAGCATGTTAAAAACCGAATGACCTCGACATAACATCATAGTGCTAAGAACTCTTAACACCAATTCGTTTGAGCCCTTGTAGTCGTCGCTAGACGGTTCAATAGCATGTTTATAATTTTTATTAATTTACAATTTCGCGTACTATTGTTGAGAATTATGAATAAACCTATGGGATTTTTATCAAAATAAAACTCTAACAACGGTTGTTGGTGCTAAGGGATGTACAGTGGTTCAGACACAATCCGTCTACGGTGGACTGTTATTATTGCTATCTATAGCGCCGGAATATCAGCCAAGTAGTAGCATGTTCGTGGTGCACTGGATACGGAGGTTCGGTAATGCAAACCGCATATTAGCGACACCCAGGCGTACAACGGAAAGATGTCGTCGGTAACTAGCGATTTTTCTGGGTTATCAATTGACTGCAAAATCGCAGACATCCTCATTCTCTCTCCTCGTTCTCTCTCTTCCACCTCACCTAAAATCCATCGTGGTACATCTTACGGACAGCTCAGTGGATATTGTGGTACACGCCCTCGGGAAAAAAATGTTGAAGTCGATTCTAGCCAAAGCACCATTCTAGGGAGATAAAAATTGGGTTTGACCCAACTACCGTGTGTATAGAAAGCTGGTGGAACGATGGGACAGTAAGAAAAGTGGATGGTGGAACGGTACAAGTCCGTCCCATGGGTGACGGTTTCGTAATAGGCGCACAGGCGATTCCGAGGCGATCGCGTCTTAGGGCTAGGGTTCGGTTCTCTTGGCCATCCTGCCATGATCCAGATCTCCTCAACGGGTTTTGGCCTGCCAATTCTTCCTAAAATCCCACTCCACCATAGGCCTTTCTCGAGTTGTTCTAGAGCTCATGGTCGTAATACACCTTTTCTAGACAGATCGGGTGCGAGGCGATCCCTCGCTGGTTGCGGAGGCGGGTAGATATGGAGGGGGTCGAGGGGATGCTGAAGAATCTGAAGCTGTCGTCCGCGGAGCAGGGAGGCATCCGATCGGGGTGGCGGCTGGAAGAAGGAGGAGATCAAGATCATCCAAGCCTTGGGAAAGGTTATGTCGGATAAACTGACATATGCAGATGGTATGGCTGGATCTCTGGGGAAAGCGTGGTGCTCGATGCAAGTTGTTCGATGCAAAGATATGGGAGGTAACATTTTCATGTTCACGTTCTCGCAAGAATCAGGGAAAAGGAAGGCGTTGTATGATGGTCCATGGATGGTGAATAATGACTTGATAGTGATGGTTGATTTTGATCCTACCAAGGATCTAGAGGAACATGTTTTTGACACTATTCATATCTAGGTTAGAGTCTATAAGCTGACTCTAGGCTAGATGAATAGAGAGATGGGTATGGGAATTGGTGACATGCTGGGTGAAGGGCTAGATGTCGAAGTCGGGGAAGATGGGACTGCTTTTGGTGAATTCCTATACATCAAAGCCAGGATAAATATAGGTAAGACCCTAATGAGGGGTTTCATGAGGCCTGTATCGGATGGTGGCCAGCCTAAATGGTTCCCTTTTGAATATGAATATCTCCCAGAGTTCTACTATGTATGTGGTATCATTGGACACTATGACAAGAATTGCTCAGTGCGTTTGGCGAAAGGGGAGAAAAACAGTATGGAGGTTGGATGCGGGCATTTATCCCAAAGAAATACAGCGGAGGAGATAGACAATCTAGAAGTGAGGGGAAATCCTGGAGCCAGGGCAAAGGGTATGGGCGTAATACTCGGAGCGGAGGAGGTGGTAGCAATAGCTTGTCTTGGAGGAAAACTGGGGCTGATACGGGAACAGAAAACCAAGTCTGGTAAGGATGTGGAAGTGACAAGCCCTCTTAAGAATGTGGTGGACTCCCATAAGGGGGGATCGCAGAAGAAATTATCCTTTGGTGATGGGACTAAGAACGTTGGAAAAGGAAAGATAGATGAAATTCACGGCTCTGGAAACTTGTCGTCTGTGCTAGCTCTGGATGGGCCGAAAGAAGCTGTTGGGCCGCATAGTTCTACTCTGGAATATGCATGTGAACCAGGTGTGGGAAGTCCAAGAGATCTGCATGGGGATTCTCACGTCGATCGGGAGATGGCCAAGGGGAAAGTTCAAGAGGAGGAGAGGGGCCTAGGGGACAAGGAGAGCGGTGGTGGTAGTGGACCTGACCAGGAAATAGCTCTCGCTGGGAGTGGCGTGGGGGGGGGAAGAGGGTTCCTGAGGAAGTAGACAAGGAGCAAAATATTAGGGGGAAAAGAGGGAAGGGGGAGGAAGGAGTGGCTATGGAAGTGGAGAACCAGATTCTTTTTGCGAATGCGGGGCTGTCGGAACAGTCCTGCGAGAAGAAATGGAGATAGCATCTCAAAACTGTCAGGGGCTTGGGAACCAGCCGGCAGTTCGTGGCCTTCATGATCTTGTGAAGGCGGAAGAGCCTGACATCCTCTTTCTCTCGGAAACTAAGCTGACTGAGGGAGAGATGGATCATTTTGAATGGAGTTTGGATATGCCAAACATGGTAGCGGTGGACAGTAAGGGGAGAAGTGGTGGTCTAGCGATGTTCTGGCGTAAAGATGTGGACATATCGCTGAGGTGGAAAGGTAGATACCACATTCATGTGGATGTGACCAAGGAGAATGGGGCAAAGTGGAGGCTTACGGGTATTTATGGGGAGTCGAAAACGGCAGAGAAGGGAAACACCTGGAAATTGTTGCGCACTCAGCAACACCAAGCTCATTTGCCCTAGATGGTTTTGCGTGATTGATGTCTACACACTTCTGTTCTTGTAGACAGTTGTTGGGCCTCCAAGTGTAGAGGTTTGTAGAACAGCAGCAAGTTTTCCCTTAAGTGGATCACCCAAGGTTTATCGAACTCAGGGAGGAAGTGGTCAAAGGTATTCCCTCTCAAGCAATCCTGCAATCAAGATACAAGAAGCCTCTTGTGTCCCCAACACACCCAATACGCTTGTCAGGTGTATAGGTGCACTAGTTCGGCGAAGAGATAGTGAAATACAAGTGGTATAGATAATTATAAGTGGTAACGGTGATAGGAAATAGCTTGATGGCGTGGAAAAGACTAAAGGCAAACTGAAATAAAGATGGAAGCAAGCAAGCAAGTAACAGATCTAGTAGCAAACGGTGTTTCAGTGCTTAGAAACAAGGCCTAGGGATCATACTTTCACTAGTGAACACTTCTCATATAAATATATTCTCTTCATGATACTACTCTTAACTACTCTCCGGTTGGACACTCTAATCATTGGTAGGGCTATAACAGCACTCCTCAAAGTAAGCCTTTCCCATCTAGAAAACCCCACAATGTCACCTTGAGTACTAGATGAGTCCAACAAACACCACAATTTCATAAAGACATCCAACTCCAAATATAACTCATAACAAGTATTTGTAACCTCTAGCCTAAGTGCCACCATGGTGTGCACGCTATCACTTTCACACACATAGGGAGAGCAGAGATCTATTAAAGCACTTGAGTAGCAAGGTAGATCTATAGATTACAAGCTCATGATCACAATATGATCATGCATAGAAAGAGAGATGAACACGTAGCTACCGGTAGAACCCTTAGCCTCGAGGGAGAACTACTCCCTCATCATCATGGGAATCAGCAATGGTGATGGAGATGGTGGTGGAGATCGATGGAGATGGCTCCGGGGGCACTTCCCCGTCCCGGCAGGGTGCCGGAACAGAGACTTTCTGTCCCCCGAATATCCCCTTTGGTGGCGGCGGCGCTGTGGAACTTTTCGTGGCTGGAGGCTTGATGATTTAGGGTTTATGCATCGGGAGGATCTTATAGGCGAAAGAGGCAAGGTTGGTGGCCGGCCAGGGGGCCCACACCATGCCCTGGCGTGGCCTAGGGTTGCCCGCGCCTAGGGGTGGTGTGGCCACCCTGTGGCCCCTCTCCGACTCTCCTTCTAGCTCCGTGAGTCTTCCAGGAAAATAGTAACTTTGGCTTTTGTCCCGTCCAATTCCGAGAATATTCATTTTCTGACTTCCTGGAACCAAAAACAGCAGAAAACGGGCAACTGGCAATGTGGCATCTTGTATATAGGTTAGTCCAAGAAATCATATGAAAAGTACTCCAAAGTTGGAACAAAACACAAGAAAGTAGATAAAACCAAGCATGGAACATCAAAAGTTATAGATACATTTGCAATGTATCAACATCCCCAAGCTTAACTCCTGGTCGTCCTCGAGTAGGTAAGTGATAAAAAGAAAGAATAATTTTTGAGGTGACATGCACCATCAAAGACTTGATCAAAGTATTTGTAAAACATTCAAAGCTGGGATCATAGTACTTCAATCGTAACATGAAAGACAAAGTTCTAGCAATAAGCAAAGAAACTATGATGCAACATGAAAAGGCACAAACAAAAGATTCATGAATAGCAATGCTTTGCAAGACGTTTGTTTGTTTCACATAAAGAAAACATAGCATAATAGTATTCAGCTTGTCCCTCAATAGAGTAGCAAATATATATGCATAAGACACCTTCAAAGTTCATAAGAGTGACTATATACAAATAGTTTAAAACAAGCAATATCAAGTTATGCATCAATCAACTAGTCTTGGGACAATGCACATAGAACTAAGAATGTTCACTATGCTCTCAAAGTAGGTGCATAAAGGTAGAAGGTGGAGACTCAATATAATGGTGGAAGAAAGGCCTTCATAGAAGGAAGCAGGGATTCAAGTTTCATAAAGAGCTTCCAAAAATTATGGTACTTATAGCTTTCAGCTCTCATTGCCCCTATCATAAGCATCTTGAAGTGATTAAGGTTAAAGTGAACAAACTATGGTGTACATGCTTGACGAAGTATAAGTCAGAAATCTCATATCCCTTGTATACGAGGGCCGCTCCTCATGCTACTCAAGTTGAGTCACCGGTAAGTTCTTGTCATCGTAAGTATATGTGTATCATAGAGAACCGCCAACGAGGTACCCCTTGCCCGATGATACGGAAGAATCCTCATATCAAAACGACAAGGCAAGCAGACAACGAGCATCTCAGCAATCTTCTTATTTACCATGGGAATATGGTGCTTTTTCCTCTCTTTCCTCTTTTCATAATATCTCTTTTTTTCTCTTTTTTTTCTTAATAGGACTCTTTTTTTATAAGAAGAATGCTTCACAGACAGCTCATTATGGTTACGCTGCAGGTTTCCACCATGTCAGCATGGATTAGACCAGCGGCCCAGGCGTTTCCCTAACACATATACATAACTCCATGGACTTACAAGCTCCCCTTTCATTTCACACCGACGACATCCATATACAAAAGAGCATGATATCAACTAGGTACAAGTACCAAGTGCAATGTTGAAAGCGTTCCCAATGAAAGCATGGTTCTGCTAATTCCCAACAAATAAGTGCAAGCATATACAACATAGAAGACACAATGGTTCAAGTTTATTAAGGGCAAGTAAAGTAAAGTGTGCCATCAAGTTCGTGAGAGCTTTAATCACTAGTTTTCTCATAACAAGTTTAATTTGGAAGGTAAACAAAAGCATGAATATACTTGGAATAGCATAAGCTAGTAGGTAGGTATGGTGGACTCTTTGGAATAACTTGGTTTAGGGAGTTGGATGCATGAGTGGAACTCATACTTTGTTGTGGAGGCTAGCAAAAGACTGGGAGCGACAAACTAAGAGAGCGATAATGGCCATAATCATGCAGAGCGACAAAACATCATTGATCAAAGCATAAAGTGATACTACAAGTTGAAAACTAGAGGATCATAAAGGCTATGGTGACTTGGGATAGTCATAACATGGTGTGAGCATGCGCCAAGTCAACCCAAATAAAGCATCAAAGGAGAATACCACTATATTATGCTTTAATATGCTAAAACAACGCATGATTCATCCAAGGCACATTAAGCAATCTCAATTGTTTATAACAAGTCATGCTACAACAAAGAATACTAAGCATAAAGCCAAAACAATATCAAGCATGGCATGACAAAGCATAGGCCACAATAAAAAACAAGCTCTTTTTACCACATAAGCATGAACTTTCCTACTCTTTTCCAAACCAAACCAAACTATTTGCAAACCAATGTATGAAAGAGGGGGTCCAACCAATTTATTCATAAAACTAAGCAAACCAAGGCAAACGAAAACCAAAACAAAAACGAAAAAGAAGACGCTCCAAGAAAAACACAACTGTGTATGAAACAATAAAAATGAAGCGTTTGGAAGAAAAACCTGGGATTTTTATTGATGAAGAAGGGGATGTGACGAGGGTTTAACTCGTCAATACCCATTGTTATGGACTTGGGTTTTGGAGAAGGAGGGAGCGCTGGAGACATCTATCGGCTAGCAAACAAGCACACAGGGGACAAAGGATTTACCCAGGTTCAGGCCTCATAGAGGTCCCTACTCCTGCTTGTCTGCTCGTGGAATTATCGAAGGAGTCGAAAGTTACAATGGTGCGCAGATGTAATCTGGCAAGGGTTGTGGAAACTAGGGTTGCGTGTGTCCTCCTCGTCGCCCCCTCCTAGCCTTTATATAGATAGGCTAGGTCTCGGGTAGCAGGTCGAGTCGGTTACAAGTTAGGGTTTTCCCCTTCAAACTTTCTATCTTTAGCTTCTTCTTGTCCTTCAAGCAATCGAGAGTCCGTAGGTTACTCGAGTCCCTCCATCCGGGCCTTGGCGACACCGTGGGCCTGTATGTATTTGGACCGTATATACCAAGCTCGAGTACTTGTAGGGTATACCCATGTCAGTAGCCCCCGAATGTCCAGTGGAATCGCAGATTCGACTGGGGACTTTTTGAAGCCTTCGAGTGCCTAAATGAGTACATTTCGATTGCTTTTATTTGTGTCATAGGGATTTTTGATATACGTGCCTGATATAACCGAAGTATCGGTATCGGTTAACCACCTTAGGGTGAAACAATGCAATCTACTCAAATTCGAGTCCCCGGACTCGAATCCGGAAAAGTGCTGGTGTAATTCGACTCAGGACGCGGAGGTCTTACAGGAGTCGAATTCTAGTTATATGGGTGTGAGCACTTGACGCGTCCGTCAAGGCATGTTCATCGTGCCTGTAGGCACGGATATGTTTCTGGTAGTGCACAGTTAAATGCGTTGCCAGGCCTTATTCAGGTCTTACCTTCACGCTGTAGGCGCGGCATCCGAATTTTATCATCGCGGAGACGATTCGGGTAACCCAGGAGACACAGTCTCTTTGTAGGGGAAAAATTATGAGGCGGTGTCGCCATGAGTTTCGAGTGTGGATGTTATCAACACACAGTTTTTTGTACAAATAATCATAGGGTGCGCGACCAGCGCTCCCTGTGGGAGTAGCCCCCGAGTGCCTAGTTGAGTCGAAGACTCAGGCAGGGACTAAAGAATTTTTGCGACTGCTGTCGTCTTTTGCTTGCTTGTTTCAGTCGATGACTCAGACAGGTACTAAAACACTTTTGCGACTGCTGTCGTCTTTTGCCTGCTTGTTTCAGTCAATGACTCTGGCAGGTACTAAAATACTTTTGCGACTGTTGTTGTCTTTTGCCTGCTTGTTTCCGGCGCTCCCTATGGGAGTAACACATGTCCATAATCGAAATGTGTTTCGAGTGGTTGGGTTTGTTTTTGTGATTGTCCGTGTTCCTGTAACAAGAAAAAGAAAAGTCGTAGGGTGCGCGGGCAGCGCTCCCTATGGGAGTAGCCCCCGAGTGCTTGGTGGAGTCGAAGACTCCAGCAAGGACTAAAAATAGTCAAAGTTTTCCACTGCATAGCCTTGGTGACGTCAGTGCTGACGCTTGTATGACCTTAGTTGCCCGCGTGAGCGATTTTGACGGGACGTGACGATCGGTGGGTCCCACTTTCTGACTTTGATTTGACTGGGCGTGCGTAATCTTATTTTTAACTATGCCTCCTCGATTTCCGCGCGTAATGGTAGAAGTGGGGGGACGGTTCGCGCTTCCTCTTCTCCACGTGTCCAACGCGATGCGTGCCACGCGTCCAATAGGGTTTTTGTCAGCCGTTGGATTGCATCTCCCAGGGGTTAAGTAGCGATGTTGCGGCGGTAATTTCCCATCTGCGCTCTTTCTTCCTTGCTGCCATCGCCATTGCTGTTGCTTTTCTGCTTTCCCCTGTGCCCATCTTCTCCACAACGCTGGACCAGCTCCGTTCGTTCCCGAGCTACTTTCTTCGCTCACATCGTTGCCGCGCAATGGAGAAGAAGAAGGGAGGCGCTGTCGTTGATTCCACGGCCACCGTTGCTGCGGCGAAGAAGAAAGGTGGCTCCGCTGCTGCGGGCACCAGCACCGCCGCCGGTGGGAAGAAGAAGGTCGCGGGCACCCGCGTGACCAATGGCGCATGGCGTCCCTCTATCATCAAGGCGTTGGATCTCCGTCTTCTTCGTCAATATGGAGTTTTCTCTGCGGCAGTCGCCGATGCGCGTGTCCCCAGCAGTGAGATCATTCCTGCTCCTCCCGCTGGTTTTCGAGTGATGTTTCTTGCATTCATCATTCGCGGTCTTTCCTTGCCTCTTCACCCCTTTCTTCGGGGTCTTCTTTGTTTCTATGGGCTCCAGCTCCATCAGCTGTCCCCAAATTCGCTCCTCCACATCACTTGTTTCATCACTCTCTGCGAGTGCTGGCTCGGAATCGAGCCACACTTTGGTCTTTTCAAGCGCATCTTTAAATTGAAGCGTTAGTCCACATCTGGCTCTTTAGTTTATGACGTAGGTGGTTGCGGAATCCACGTCGACCCATCCGCCACCTACTTCGATATCAAGCTTACCAAGTCCGTCTAGGGATGGAGGCACAAATGTTTCTATGTTCGCGACCAGAAGGCCAAGGACGAGCACTTTGGACTCGCGCCTTTCGATCCCGCGACTCCCTGCAAGAAGATGCGTTCTTGGAAGAACGTGATCATGCCTTCCGAACTCGCGGAGACAGACGTGCTATATCAGCGCGTCTGCGACCTCGAGAGTCGCATAGGCGCAGAAGAGGGAGGCTGCGCCCTTGTCAGGACTTGGCTGCGTCGTCGCGTTCAGCCTCTCCAGGCCAGGGTCCATCCCATGTTTCAATGGGGTGGCGCTGATGATGCCACTCGCGTGTCTGCTGATGGCATGTCCGCGAGTGAGGTAGATAAGAGGGTGCGACTGGTCACGAAGTACACCCTCAAGGATGTGCTTCCGAACGAGCCAGTCGTTCCTCCTTTCGATGCTTTGAATCCCCCTCCTGACGTACAATTGTGCTACGTAGTAGCTTATTTTCTCGATTGCGTTTTCTGTTATGTTTGCTGATCTTTACTGTTTGCATACAAGAGTGGGCGGTGTCGCCTTGTATGCCTCCCCTCCCTGAGGGGATTATTCCTTGTGAAGCTTTGGAAGAGGACGAGTCTGAGTCGACTGTCCCTTCCGATGTGGAAGAGGAAGCCCCCGAGTCCGAGAGCCCGGATACTCGCAAACGTTCGCGTAGCGGGGATTCCGACGCGTCGACTCCTTCAACTCTAGGAGGCGTGGCTGTTGGCGCGGAGTCGCCAATTCCCGTCGTTCCTGTGAGGGCTGTGGCACCGTCTTCTCGCAAGAAGATGTGATTGCCCAAGGAGTCTTCGTCGGAGTCGGCGGAGGCCACGTTTGATCTTGAAAAATTTGACTGGTAATTCTGTTAGTGCATTCATTCTTCTCTGTTTTCTTCTTGCTGGCTTTGCCCTGGAGTTTGCCTTTTCTGAGTGCGGATCTTGTCTTGCAGTCAAGAGGCGTCGTCATCTTCTGGCGACGTCGAATTTTTGAAGGAATCGGGAGTCGCGACTTCAAGGGCCAAGGTAGAGGTCGAGCGCGCTCCTTCTCCGGTGGCGGCCCACTCCGGGCACAATTCTTCGAGCTCTCCTCACGTAGGGGAGCATCGAGTAGTTGCTCGGATGACGGTTCAGCAAACTTCTTCGGAGTCGCTGGAGGACCATGTAAGTATAGCTTTCCTTCTTTTTTTTCAATGTGGTAGTCAATCGCCTTTTGTTGCCCTCTCTGATTCCTTTCTTTGTGCAACAGCTCCTTGTAAGGGAGGCCGCGCAAGTGGCGGAGCAGGTGATGGCGATGGGTCGCCAGCATGCAATGTTGGAGACGCGTCATCGCGTTGTCGAAAGTGAGTGTTCTATACTTATTCCTTTCGTCTTTTCTCTGTTTTGGTATAATCGACTGACAACCAATTATTGACTGCCATGTAGCTGAGCATAACGCTTTACTGCGCGATGTCGCCACGTTGGAGAAGACGCTAGCCGCAGCTGTGAAGGGGCGCGACGAGGCAATCGCGGCTCGTGATGAAGCCCAGAAGCGCGAAGAGGATCTGCGCGCCTCCTTTGCGGCCAGGGAGAAGTTGTTCGAAGAGCAACTGTTCTCAGTCTCCAAGGCTCTCTCAGGTACCTTTACTGGTAGATATTTTATTGATGTTCTTCTCTTCCTCTGTAGTGCCGGTGGCACTAGAAGTTTGATCCATGTGTGTATTTTGGTGTAGATGCTGGCGGCTTGAGTTTTGATCCACAAGCCCTTTGTCGCGATGACGCTCTAGCGGTCGAGGATCGTAGCGCCGTTGTCCAAAATACGTTGTCCAAGGCCAAGGCCACCCTGAGTCGCCTCCAGGAGGAGCTGATGCCAAAGGCGGAGCTGGTCGACAACGTGGAGGAGCTGGTGGAGTCGCTCGCTGGGGGTGTGCCTGCCACGTACAAGAACTCCCTCCGCGCAGCTGGCGCGACCATGTCGCTTGCCATGGTGCAAGCCCACGGAGTCGAAGTAGATCCTTCTGCGGTATCGAAGACGATGCCTGTTGGCGCGGATGGTCAGCAGGTAGTATTCGCTCCTTTTGCGACTGCCTGTGCCAAATATGGCCATTCCTTGATAAACACTGTTGCCAAGTATTCGGAGGAGCTCAATCGTGCAAAGAAGGCGGCGAAAACTTCGGTCTCAGGGGCCGGCGGAAAGTCAGTGGCATCTGATACTGCCACGGACTTGATGAAGCCCCCGAGGTCATCGAAGTCGAAGAAGCCAGCTGCCTCGTAGTTAGTATCTTTGTAATAGTTGATGAATTGCTCTTTTGATTGGAGAACATGCCTATTGGCGAATGTGTTTGTAGATACTTTTATGCTGATCCTGAATTCATCTGTTACTTTTGACTTTTGAGTTGGTCGCCTTATTTGCCTCTGGCTTGATTTTTGGTAGGGAACATCAAGTGGTCCTGTGGGGGGAACCCCGGACTCGCCATCTCTTGAGGATACAATGGCACCACCATGATCCAGGGTAGAGGAGCTTTCCTTGCTTTCGCGACTTCGTGATCGCGTTAAGCAACTGGAGCGTGAGTTTCCCGTGATCCGCCGTAGCGCAGACGTGTGGAAGTCAAAGGCTGAAAAAGCCGCCGCCCGCGAGCAATATCTGCTTGGCGAGGTGGCGTAACTGGGCGACCAGTTTAAGTGTTAGTTTGCTCATCCTCGTCTTTTCCTTTGTAGTTAATCGCAATGGTACGTTGTACTCATGCTGTTGATGTTGCTTCGTGTAGTTGTTAGCGCATGCCATCCGTAGGAGGAGAGGGATAGGATTGCCATCCGTCTTCATGATCTTACCCAGAGCAACTTCAGGAGAGTGGATACTTCTGGGTAGATCATGATCGTGCGACTGTGTTAGCGACCCTGCAGGATCGCGCCTCGCGAGTGCTACTCTTTCTGAAGAAGTCGCAGTCGTATTTGAAGAACATCTACCAGGTGATGTTCCCGCTGGATGATACTCCATCAAGCCTGCTGGCTCTCCTGACCAAATTTCAAGATATGTCCGCGGTTCGCGAGTGCGTGAGGCAGCAGTTGGTGGCTGGTGCCAAGGCTACCCTTTCCATGGTGCGTTTGCACATGCCTGACGTGGATGTCGCCGCCATTGCCTCTGGGCCACCGGTGCCACCAGTAGGATCTTCCTGGAACATGGTGCCGCACTATCAGGCGGTGGATCGTCCAGCCGAGGAGGTCGTCGACTTCTTCGAGGAACAGACTAATGTTCTTCTGTTGCAAGGGTAGCCAAATATGTATCCTGCACATAAGTGTACTAGTGTTGTAAAGCTCATATACATTTGTAGATAATTTACTGTTGAATGTGTACAAATAGCTTTAAACGTGGGGTGCGTTGCACTTATGCGAGTCCTTTTCGTTAGCCTGGCCATCTTTGTATCATTCCCTTGTCAACCTGTCAGGTGCGTTGCAGCTGGGTTGAGTTTGAGTTAAGGGATTCGATTGATGTGCCAGCTACTCAGGATGTCGCGTTATTGTTCGAAGAACATATGTGTATAGGGTGGTGTAGCCCCCGAGTATGAAAATTGACAAAGTAAAGGAGAACACGGAGTTTTGGGGCACTTAGCTTTTATTTATTCGAAGAACAGTACGAAGTACAATGTGCGGCTAAGTAGCCTTGGCTGAATAGCCTTATTTGCGATGCAAAAGTAAAAAAAATGACTAAGGGTAGAAGCGGTGCGACGTTCCAAGGGTTGGAGTGTGCGACTTCTGTCTCTAAATCTTGAAGGCGATAGGCTCCACCTGGGATTACTTCTGTAATCACGTACGGTCCTTTCCAGGGGGACTCGAGCTGGAGATGCCCCTGCTGCTTTAGTTGCAGGACTAGGTCACCTTCGACGAAGGATCTGGGGTGAAGCCTTCTGCTATGGTAGTTGCTTAGGTTCTGCTGGTAGATCGTAGATCTTTCTGCGGCGATTTCTCTTGCTTCGTCAAGGAGGTCGACGGAGTCTTCGAGTGCGAGGGATGACTCCTGCTCGTTGTAGGCGACTGCGCGTGGCGCTTTGTACCGTACCTCGGCGGGTAGTACTGCCTCTGCTCCGTGTACCATAAAGAATGGCGTGTAGCCGGTGGCGCTGTTTGGAGTTGTTCGTAGACTCCAGAGTACGGATTGGAGCTCATCCGGCCAGCAACCCGCGGCTTGCTCGAGTGGTCGAAGGAGTCGCTTCTTGATGCCGCTGCAGACGAGCCCGTTTGCTTTTTCCACCTGACCGTTGGTCTGTGGGTGTGCTACTGAGGTGTAACTGATGTTGATCCCTAGGTTCTCACAGAATTCTTGGAACTCCTTGGATGTGAAGTTCGTTCCGTTGTCGGTGATGATGTTGTGCGGCACGCCGAAGCGGTAGACGATGGACTTGAAGAACTTGACTACGCTGTGCCCTGATTGCTTGGTCACTGGCATGGCCTTGATCCACTTGGTGAATTTGTCGACTGTGACCAAGAGGTAGACGTAGCCTCCTTGCGAGGATCTTGGAAGTTTGCCAACCATATCGAGTCCCCACTGGGCGAAGGGCCAGGCCAATGGAATAGGCCGTAGTTCTGCGCCTGGTGCGTGTGGCTTGTCCGCGAATCGCTGACAAGCGTTGCACTTTTGGACTATATCCTTGGCGTCGCGCATGGCCATGGGCCAGTAAAATCCAGCTCGTAGAGCTTTGGCAACGAGGGCGCGACTGCCGGCGTGGTGCCCGCAGGTCCCTTCATGGATGTCGAGGAGGACTGCTCTTCCATCGGCTAGGGAGATGCATCGTTGTAACACGCCTGTGATGCTGCATTTATACAGTTCACCGTTGATAACGGCGAATGCCTTGGAGCGTTGTGCGATGTGTCGTGCGTCTGTCGGGTCGTCCGGTAGGCGCTTGCTCAGGAGGTACGTAATGTACGGCTGCGTCCAGGATTGTTCGATCATTATGATGCTCATTGGTCCCTCGAGTCCTGTGTCGAGCTCCAAGTCATCGAGTGTCATTGGCTCATTGGGTGGCGTAGCGCCTGAGTCCGTTGTTGCGCTTGTTTTCTTCTCTGTGGCCTTTGGCTTGATGGAGCATTCGCATATACGCTCGAGAGATACCCCAGGTGGTATGGGTGCGCAGGTGGAGCCTATGTTGGCGAGCGCGTCCGCCTCCTCATTGCTTTCGCGACCTATATGTCGCAACTCGCAACCATCAAAGTCTCCTTCAATTGTGTCATAGAGGTCGCGGTATGCGATCATGTTGTCGTTCAGTGCGTCGCACTCGTGCATTGTTTGGTTGACGACCAGCTTGGAGTCGCCATATATGATTAGCCTCTTTGCGCCGCAGGCTTTTGCCATTCTCATCCCGTGTAACAGGGCCTCGTATTCAGCCTCGTTGTTTGAGGCTGTGAACTGCATTCGCAGGACGTATTTCAGCTTGTCCCCTTGAGGCGATGTCAGTATGACACCTGCTCCTGCTCCATCTTTCCTCTTGGACCCATCGAAGTGCATTGTCCAGAGGTAGGACATGCCTGGCTTGTCCGGGAGTTGGTTTTCCATCCAATGTACGAGGAAGTCAGGGAGAACTTGCGATTTGATTGCGCCGCGCTTTTCGTATGTGATGTCTCGTGGAGACAGTTCGATTCCCCAAAGCGCGACTCGCCCTGTGGCGTCAGGGTTATTGAGGATATGTCCCAATGGGGCGTCGTTGACTACCACGATTAGGTGTTCCTGGAAGTAATGGCGCAGTCGCCGGGCGGTCATAAAGACGCCGTACGCCAGCTTCTGGTAGTGCGGGTACCGCTGTTTTGTTGGTGTGAGGACCTCGCTGAGGTAGTATACCGGGCGTTGTATGCCGTGGACTTTGTTTTCCTCGGCCCGTTCGACGACGAGCACTATGCTAACCACTTGGTTGGTGGCGGAGATGTACAGCAGCAGTGGTTCCCTTTCTCGTGGAGTTACCAACACTGGCAAGGTGGATAGCAGGCGCTTGAGGTCTTCGAATGCTTCTTGTGCTTCATTGGTCCACTCGAATTTGTCAGCTTTGCGGAGGAGCTGATAGAAGGGCAGCGCCTTTTCTCCCATTCGACTGATAAATCGACTCAGGGCCGCGATTCGTCCGGCTAGTTGCTGAATGCCTCTTATGTTCTTTGGCTTCTCCATGGCCAGTATGGCCTTTATCTTTTTCGGGTGTGCCTCAATCCCTCTCGCGGAGATGAGATACCCGAGCAGCTACCCAGATGGTATGCCGAAGGCGCATTTGTCCGGATTGAGCTTTATCCGGTTACGATCGAGATTGGTGAAGGTTTCGCGCAAGTCGTCGATTAGAGAGGCTTCTTCCTTGGTTTTGATTACTATGTCGTCGACATAGACTTGGATGTTGTGACCTAGTTGCTCTTTGAGGCAAGCCTGCATGCACCGCTGGTACGTAGCTCCTGCGTTTTTTAGCCCGAAGGGCATTGTGTTGTAGCAGAACACGCCGAAGGGCGTTGTAAACGCAGTCTTCTCCTGGTCCTCCTCCTTCATTCGAATTTGGTTATAGCCTGAGTAGGCATCGAGGAAGCAGAGGCGCTCGCATCCAGCGGTGGAGTCGATGATTTGATCGATCCGTGGTAGCGGGAAGTGATCTTTTGGGCAGTGCTTGTTTAAATAAGTGAAGTCCACACACATCCGTAGGATATCCGTGTCCTTTTTTGGTACCAGCACCGTATTGGCGAGCCAAGTGCTTTCCTTGATCTCGCGTATGAATTTGGCCTCGAGGAGTCTGTTGATCTCCATTCCGACTGCTTGTGCCCGTGGCTCAGACAGTCGCCTGATTGTTTGCTTGACTGGCCTTGCGTCGGGGTTGACGTTGAGTGCGTGCTCGGCGAATTCCCTGGGAACTCCTGGCATGTCCGCAGGACACCAGGCAAAAATTTCCCAGTGCTCACGGAGGAATTCGACGAGCGCGAGTTCCTATGCGGGACTCAAGTTGTTGGCGATGAGGGCCGTTTTGGCGGGATCTGATGGATGGACCTGCACCTTCTTTGTGTGCACAGATGAGTCGAAGGAGAGGTCAGGTGAGCTTGGCCTACTCAGGGGGGGTAGACTGTTGTCTATCGTTTCCTTCAATCACGCGAGCTCCTCCTGCATGCCGAAGGACTGGGAGATTCTGTTGAATTCCCTGTCGCAACTATCAGATCGCTCGAAGCTCCCGTTGATCGTGATGATGCCGTTGGGACCTGGCATCTTCATCTGTAGGTAGGCGTAGTGGGGTACCGCCATGAACCTAGCGAACGCGACGCGTCCGAGGATGCAGTAGTATTGTGAGGGCCAGTCGACAACTTCAAAGTCGATGCGCTCACGCCGGAAGTTCTTTGGCGTGCCGAATATGACGTCGAGGTTGATTTTGCCCAGGGGGTATACGCCTTTTCCTGGGACGATGCCGTGGAACATTGTGTCCGATGCCTCCAAGCAGGTTAGAGGGATCCTCATTGCTCGCAAGGTACTCGCGAATATGAGGTTGATACCGCTTCCGCCATCCATGAAGACACGACTCATGTCAAAGCCTCCAATTTGCGCCTCGAGTACGAGGGGGCAATGACCGGGGCGAGGTACTTGAGGCGGGTGGTCGCGTTTGTCAAAGGTAATGCACGACTCACTACCACTGAGGTACTCAGTGGTGGATGGTGGCGAGTGCGTGGCCAAATTGACTTGGCGAGTGATGGCCTTCTGCACCCTATTGGAGGGGCGCCCCTTTTGGATCATCATGGTACCCATGGCCCGTGGGTATGGTTCACCTCCGTGGTGCTGATCCGGTGCAGCTCCGTTCGGGGGTGGCCCAGGTGGTGGTGGTGGTGCGCCATGTGCCACGGCGCCTGGAGCGGCTCCGTAGCCTCTTTCGACTGCATTGCGGTTCATCCGAACCAATCCCTCATATAGCTTGAGGAACTCGCGGCAGTCCTTGAGGAGGTGGCTGGACTTTCTCTTGCCATCATGCTTGTCGATGTAGAAGTGTACCGTGCGTGGCCCGGACAGTTTGTCCTCGATGGAGGTCGCGGGTGCTTCATCGCGAGTGCGGCATTGCCATACTTGCGTGGTTTTCCTGGAGTCACGGTACCCGCCGCTGCGGTATCCGCTATTGCGGTTATCGTCGCGTCTATCGGCGTAGCCGGCTGCGACCATGTTGACGTCATCACGATCGTCGTAGACACGCATGTGACGCTTACTCCGGCGGTCGCGTCTTCGTTCGAGTTCTGCCTCCTCGTCAGAGTGAACGCGGTTCTTCACCGAATCTTCTTCATCAGCCCACCGATTCGCGATCTCCATCAGGTGGTCTATGGTCTGGGGCTTTGAGTGGCCTAGCTCCTCCCTGAGTTCCATGCGGCGGACACCACCGTGGAATGCATCAATCGCGCGGTCTTCCGAGATGTTCTCCGCGGAGTTCTTGATGATGGACCACCTTTGGATGTAGGAGCGCAGCGATTCGCCGGATCTTTGCTGGCAGCATCTCAATTCTTCGATTGAGGCGGTACGTGCCCTTAAAGTTGCGCACGAAGCTGTAGACCAGCTCATCCTAGCTGCGAATGGATCCGCGTGGGAGGTTATTGAGCCATGCCCGGGCGGCGCCCTGTAGCTGTAGCTGCAACCATTGCATGGCAGTACTTCGACTGCCTCCATGTAGTCTGACAGAGGAGATGTGATCCTCCAGCCAGATCTTGGGGTCCTGGAGACCGTCAAATTTCGGGTTCTCCGATGGGAGTTTGAACCCTTTAGGCATTCTCTTTTGCCTGATGGATCTGCTGAAGCATCTGGCGCCGCAGAGCTCCCCATCTTCTTCTTCCGAGTCAGTCGACCGAGCACGTCGTGCCCTTGACTTGTCGATCTTGCGCTGCGTGAGTTCATCGCGTGCATCGTAGTCACGATCGTGTCGCCGTGAACGGCGGCGCCTAGACAGGTCGTGACTATCATCGCTGGACGAGGGCGAGGAGTAGCGCTTTGCTAATGCTTTGCCCTTTTTCGGGTCTGGTACCGGTTCCTTGTCGAGGGCGGCCTCGATTAGCCCCAGGCCCGCGATCGTAGATCGGTGCATGGCCGTTCGGGGATCTCCCGCCGGTGGCTGGTTATTGAGAAGGTACATGGTGGCCGCTGTCACTGCGGCTTGTGGTGTCCTGGGAACCACGTTGCCTCTCGTGTCGACTGTCATAGAGCCGAAGTCGAGGACTTTCGCGGCGTCTATGCATTCTTGTTCGGTGAGGTGAGCCATCCGCGATTGCCTTTTCCTGGCAAGGTGCTCGTTGCCTCTTGAGGAGGATCCTCCGTAGGAGGAGAGCCCAGCGCGACGAAGGCTCGACTCGCCCGCCGCCTTTTTACGCGCCTCAAGTTGCACGATTGCTTGTTTTTGGCGCTTGAATTCCTCTTTTAGGAGCCAGTGGTAGCCCATCAGCAGTTCCTGCGGGGACCCAAAGGGTAGAGGTGCACCTCATAGGGCTTCGCGGCAGCGTTCCCACTCTTTCTCATTGAGCCTGATCACGACGCGTTCGCCGGTTTGCTCGTTGAGTATGCTAGGAGGTTCGACTGCTCCTCCATTGCCGCCGTTGCCGCTGTTGGCAACATTGGGCGGGTCGGTGTCATTGCCGGTGTTACCACCGTTGCCGCGATTGGCGGAGGTGTCGTTCGTGTTGATGACGGCGCACATGAAGTGATTTGGGAAGCTGTTGCTTCCACAACTTTCAGATCTGGAACCGTGGGTTCCATTTTTAGTGGCCAGATCGCTTAGATCGGAGTCGCGACTGCTGTCGCTGACCATGTTCCCAACTACCGCCGGAGCATTGAGCTCACTGAGGGTGCCAATCGATGGAGGGAACCATGATGCTGGGGCAATCGCCGGTGCCGTCGGCTGATCGGGCATGTGAAGCGTGCCCATCTGACCAACTTGGAAGCGGAAGCTCCCAATTGCCAGGCTGATTCCGTCGCCCACGGACTCGAAGGCCGACCGAGTAGCCGGCGTGTGGACGGTGAAGTCGAAGGCGCCGAAAAGCTGGCGAATCTCTGCTGTTGCAGAGTTGTAGATCGCGTTTGATGGGGCCGAAGAAGCCGCAACATCAGCACTCCCAATTCCCACAGATGGCGCCAATTGACGAGGGTTTAACTCGTCAATGCCCATTGTTATGGACTTGGGTTTTGGAGAAGGAGGGAGCGCTGGAGACATCTATCGGCTAGCAAACAAGCACACAGGGGACAAAGGATTTACCCAGGTTCAGGCCTCATAGAGGTCCCTACTCCTGCTTGTCTGCTCGTGGAATTATCGAAGGAGTCGAAAGTTACAATGGTGCGCAGATGTAATATGGCAAGGGTTGTGGAAACTAGGGTTGCGTGTGTCCTCCTCGCCGCCCCCTCCTAGCCTTTATATAGATAGGCTAGGTCTCGGGTAGCAGGTCGAGTCGGTTACAAGTTACGGTTTTCCCCTTCAAACTTTCTATCTTTAGCTTCTTCTTGTCCTTCAAGCAATCGAGAGTCCGTAGGTTACTCGAGTCCCTCCATCCGGCCCTTGGCGACACCGTGGGCCTGTATGTATTTGGACCGTATATACCAAGCTCGAGTACCTGGAGGGTATACCCATGTCAGGATGCCTTGGGCATCCCCAAGCTTTGACGCTTGTACTTCTTGGATATTTCTTGGGGTGACACGCGTGGCATCCCCAAGCTTGAGCTTTAGTCCATCCTTCATCTCATTACTCATTCCTTCCATACACCTGAAATTTTTCCTTCATACAAAACTTCACACAATCTTTATTAGCAACACTAGTGCACTCAAGATAATAGGTCTTAAGGTTCAGTTCCAACACCAATAAACTTCCATTAGAACACTAGCTACTGTAGCACTTCCCTCAAAAAGCTCAATTCCCCAAAAGAACTCAAAAAGGAACCAACAAGAAGCAAATGCAGAAAATGGCAGAAATCTGTCAAAACAGACCAGCAGGTAAAGACGAATTTTTTCGAAGACCTTCTGTTGCTCAAATCACAAAGTGTTGAACTAACGAAAGTTAGATAACAACCTGGGGCAGAAGCACAAAAATTCACGCCTCAAAAGGACGTACAGAGATTTTACACGGATTTTTACGGTGAAGCACAAAAATCTGTTTCGAGACAGCAACTTTCCCAAGCATTACTTCTCTCTCATTAGAGGTTACTCTTGGCACAAAAAGCAAATAAAAAGGATAAGGAGCGGTTATTACTGTAATAACCTCCAAGACTCATCTAAAACTTTTGGGTTATCTCCCAATAAGTACTTTTCTTTAACGCCTTTAAGTTAGGCATGATAGTTTGAGAAGATGCTCACATAAGAAATATGAATTGAAGTAAAAGAGAGCACCAAGAAGCAAATTCAAAACACATTTAAGTCTAACCTACTTCCTATGCAAAATAATCTTGTAAAGAAACAAGTCATGAAAGCACAAAGCAACAAGTATAGGAAAGCAAAACAAGTGCAACTTCAAAATTTTCAACATAAAGAGGGGAAACTTAATATTGTTAAGACACATAAAACCATGTTTCCCTCTCTCATAATAACTTTTAGTAGCATCATGAATAAAATTAACAATATAACTATCACACGAAACATTCTTAGCATGAGCCACATGCATAAAAGAATTAATACTCCCCACATAAGCATAGTCATTCTTATTAATTGTAGTGGGAGCAAATTCAACAAAATAGCTATCATTATTATTCTCATCACCATAATCATCAAATATAGGAGGCATATTGTAATCATAATTAATTTTCTCCTCAATAGTAGGTGGACTGAAAATATCATACTCATCATTGTAATCATCATATATTGGAGGTTTGGTATCATCATAAGCAATAGAATAGCTATCTTCCAAAGCTGGGGAACTAAAAAGATCATTTTCATAAAAACTAGCTTCCCCAAGCTTAGACTTTTCCATAGCATTAGCAATAATGGTGTCCAAAGAATTCATACTAACAACATTGCTATTAGCATTCAAATAAAGTTCCATAGGTTTTTTAATTTTCTCTTCAAACACTTCATGTCCTAACTCAAGATAAATACTATAAAGCTCTCTATTTTTTTTGTTATTTTACATTAAGCCTAACTAGTGAAAACAAGAAACAAAAAGACAAAATTGCAGAATCTAAAGGAAATAACTTCGAGCACTCACACCGGAGGATGTGAGTACCTTTTACCTTACCTCCCCGGCAACGGCGCCAGAAAATAGGCGTTTGCCGTGGGAGGTTCTTCTTCTTTAATCCTCCGGTGTGAATACCTTTTACCTTTCCTCCCCGGAAACGGCGCCAGAAAATAGCTTGATGTCTATGCACTTCTATTCTTGTAGACAGTTGTTGGGCCTCCAAGTGCAGAGGTTTGTAGAACAGCAGCAAGTTTTCCCTTAAGTGGATCAACCAAGGTTTATCGAACTTAGGGAGGAAGTGGTCAAAGGTATTCCCTCTCAAGCAATCCTGCAATCAAGATACAAGAAGCCTCTTGTGTCCCCAACACACCCAATACACTTGTCAGGTGTATAGGTGCACTAGTTCAGCGAAGAGATAGTGAAATACAAGTGGTATAGATAATTATAAGTGGTAACGGTGATAGGAAATAGCTTGATGGCGTGGAAAAGACTAAAGGCAAACTGAAATAAAGATGGAAGCAAGCAAGCAAGTAACAGATCTAGTAGCAAACGGTGTTTCAGTGATTAGAAACAAGGCCTAGGGATCATACTTTCACTAGTGAACACTTCTCATATAAATATATTCTCTTCATGATACTACTCTTAACTACTCTCCGGTTGGACACTCTAATCGTTGGTAGGGCTATAACAGCACTCCTCAAAATAAGCCTTTCCCATCTAGAAAACTCCACACTGTCACCTTGAGTACTAGATGAGTCCAACAAACACCACAATTTCATAAAGACATCCAACTCCAAATATAACTCATAACAAGTATTTGTAACCTCTAGCCTAAGTGCCACCATGGTGTGCACGCTGTCACTTTCACACACATAGGGAGAGCAGAGATCTATTAAAGCACTTGAGTATCAAGGTAGATCTATAGATTACAAGCTCATGATCACAATATGATCATGCATAGAAAGAGAGATGAACACGTAGCTACCGGTAGAACCCTGAGCCTCGAGAGAGAACTACTCACTCATCATCATGGGAATCAGCAATGGTGATGGAGATGGTGGTGGAGATCGATGGAGATGGCTCTGGGGGCACTTCCCCGTCCCGGCAGGGTGCCGAAACAGAGACTTTCTGTCTCCCGAATCTCCCCATTGGTGGTGGCGGCACTGCGGAACTTTTCGTGGCTAGAGGCTTGATGATTTAGGGTTTATGCATCGGGAGGCTCTTATAGGTGAAAGAGGCAAGGTCGGTGGCCGGCCAGGGGGCCCACACCATGCCCTGGCGCGGCCTAGGGTTGCCCGCGCCTAGGGGTGGTGTGGCCACCCTGTGGCCCCTCTCTGACTCTCCTTCTGGCTCCGTGAGTCTTCCCGGAAAATAGTAACTTTGGCTTTTGTCCCGTCCAATTCCGAGAATATTCATTTTCTGACTTCCTGGAACCAAAAACAGCAGAAAACAGGCAACTGGCACTATGGCATCTTGTTAATAGGTTAGTCCAAGAAATCATATGAAAAGTACTCCAAAGTTGGAACAAAACACAAGAAAGTAGATAAAACCAAGCATGGAACATCAAAAATTATAGATACATTTGCAATGTATCAGTGATTTCAACAAGATTCTTTTCTCGCATGAGAAGGAAGTGGGGCCGGCTTGGGCCCCCAACTGCATGGATGCTTTCTGCAGGTCACTAGAGGATGCTAAACTGGAAGACCTGGGCTTTGTTGGTGATCCTTTCACGAGGCGCAATAATTGCATATGGCTCAAGGATATACTAGAGAGAGGATGGATAGAGCGGTGGCAAATGTAGATTGGCGGTGTCTATTTCCCATGTATAAGGTCATCAATGGTGATCCAAGGAACTCTTACCACCGGCTAGTCATAGTACTACTGAATGATCAAGTGTCACCTATGGAAAGAGATGTAGGAACACGTTGATGGCCCAAAATATATCGAGCTCGTTGGGGAACCCCAAGAGGAAGGTATGATGAGCACAACAACAAGTTTTCCCTCAGTTATGAAACCAAGGTTATCGAACAAGTAGGAGCAAGGAAACACCTCCAAGGTGTTGTTTCCAACTTGGACTCGTGCACAACACAACCACATAACTTTGCTCCAACTTATAGTGAGGTTGTCAATCTCACCGGTTTTGCTGAAAATAAAGGATTAAACGTATTGTGTGGAAGAAAGTAAAAGCTTGCAAAAAGTAAACACAAAATAGTAAACAGTAAACAGTTGTAGATTGATGGTAAAAGAAAGGACCGGGGTCCATAGTTCACTAGTGGTGGTTCTCCTTAAGATAGATGACATGTTGGGTGAACAAATTATAGCGGGGCAATTGACAAACATCGAGAAAGCATACATGCATATACTGATCATCTTGACTCCTATGAGATTTGATTGGGCATTACAACATTATACATAGACCGTAATCCAACTGCATCTATGACTAATAATCCACCTTCAGGTTATCAATCCGATCCCCCTCCAGTATTAAGTTGCAAGCAACAGATAATTGCATTACACATTGCGTGTAAAGTAAACAATACGATTGTTCTATGAACAAAGGATTGTTGTTTTCTCCCTAGTAGCAATATCACATCTAGTACCTTAGAGATTTCTGTCACTTTCCCAGATTACTAGAGGCATGAACCCACTATCGAGCATAAATACTCCCTCTTGGAGTTGCTAGCATCTACTCGGCCAAGATATCTACTAACAACGGAGAGCATGCAAGATCACAAATAACAAAGACATGATAGAATCAATAATCAATCTGAAATATCATATCAATATCCATCGGATCCCCGCAAACACAACATGTATGATTACAAATAGATGATCTTGATCATGAACGGAGCTCACAAGATCTAGACATGGTAGCACGAAGGAGAAGAACCAACCATCTAGCTACTACATTGACCCGTACTCCAAGGATGAACTACCCACGCATCACATCAGAGGCTTGCATGGTGATGAAGAAGGCCTCCAGGGTGAATTCTCCCCTCCAGCAGGGTGTCGAGAAGAGCTTCAGACCCCTCCTGATCTAGGGATGGAGATGACGGCGGCTACAAACTCTTTCGTGGAATTTTGATCAGGTACTTAGGGTTTCTGTATCAGAGGCATCTTATAGGCGAAAGGGGAGGCCGAGGGGGTGCCCTAGGCGGCCACACCACCCCCTGGCGCAGGCCAGGACTGGCCGCACGGCCAGGTGGTGTGGGCGTCCCCTGGCCCCTCTCCGTCTTGTATTCTGGCTCCGTGTCCCCCTCAGTGAAATATTGACTTTGGCTTTTGTCCCGTCCAATTCCGAGAATATTCATTTTCTGACTTTCCTGGAACCAAAAACAACATAAAACACGCAGCTGGCACTGTGGCATCTTGTTAATAGGTTAGTCCAAGAAAGTGTATAAAAATACTCTAAAGTGTGGACAAAACATAAGAAAGTAGATATAAAACAAGCATGGAACATCAAAAATTATAGATACGTTTGCAACGTATCAACATCCCCAAGCTTAACTTCTGCTCGCCCTCGAGTAGGTAAGTGATAAAAAGAAAGAATAATTTTTGAAGTGACATGCACCATCATAAACTTGATCAAAGTATTTGTAAAACATTGATAGCTAGGATCATAGTACTTCAACATAGCATGAAAGATAAAGTTCTAACAATATCCATAGCAACTATGTTGTAACATGAAAAGGCACAAACAAAATATTCATGAATAACAATGCTTTGCAAGACATTTGTTTGTTTCACATAAAGAAAACATAGCATAGTGGCATTCAGCTTGTCCCTCATAATGTAGCAAATCATAATTGCATAGGACACCTTCAAAGTTCATAAAGGTGACTAGATACAAATAGTTTAAGAACAAGCAATATCAAAGTTATGCATCAATCAACAAGTCTTGGGACAATGTACATTAAACTAAGAATGGCCACTATGCTCTCTCAATAGGTGCATAAAGATAGAAGGTGGAGACTCAATATAAAAGTGGAAGAAAGGCCTTCATAGAAGGAAGCAGGGATTCAAGTTTCATAAAGAGCTTCCAAAAATTATGGTACTTATTAGCTTTCAGCTCTCATTGCCCCTATCATAAGCATCTTAAAGTGATTAAGGTTAAAGTGAACAAACTATGGAGTATATGCTCGACAAAGTATAAGTTGGAAATCTCATGTCCCTTGAATACAAGGGCCACTCCTCATGCTACTCAAGTTTAGTTACCGGTAAGTTCTTGTCATAATAAGTACATGTGTATCATAGAGAACCGCCAACAGGGTACCCCTTGCCCGATGATACGGAAGAATCCCCATATCAAAATGACAAGGCAAGCAGACAACAAGCATCTCAGTAATCTTCTTATTTACCATGGGAAAATGGTGCTTTTTTCTCTCTTTCCTCTTTTCTCATATCTTTTTTTTTCTTTTTCTCTTTTTCTCAATCTCTATCTCTTTTTTATAAGAAGAATGTTTCATAGATTGCTCATTATGGTTACGCTGCAGGTTTCCACCATGATTATGCATGGATTAGACCGGCGGCCCAGGCGTTTCTCTAACACACATACATAACTCCATGGACTTACAAGATCCCCTTTCATTTCACACCGACGACATCCATAGACAAAAGAGCATGATATCAACTAGGTACAATGTACAAGTGCAATGTTGAAAGCGTTCCCCATGACAACATGGTTCTGCTAATCCCCAACATATAAGTGCAAGCATATACAACATAGATGACACAATGGTTCAAGTTTATTAGGGTAAGAAAAGTAAAGTGTGCCATCAAGTTCGTGAGAGCTTTAATCACTAGTTTTCTCATAACAAGTTTAATTCGGAAGGTAGATAAAACATGAATATACTTGGAATAGCAAATGCTAATAGGTAGGTATGGTGGACTCTTTGGAATAACTTGGTTTTATTTGGAGCTGGATGCATGAGTGGAACTCATACTTGGTTATGGAGGTTAGCAAAAGACTGGGAGCGACAAACTAAGAGAGCAATAAAGGCCATAATCATGCAAAGCGACAAAACATCATTAATTAAAGCATAAAGTGATATTACAAGTCGAAAACTAAAGGATCATAAAGTCTATGGTGACTTGGGATAGTCATAACATGGTGTGAGCATGCGTCAAGTCAACCCAAATAAATCATCAAAGAAGAATACCACAATACTATGCTTTAATATGCTAAAACAACACATGATTATTTCAAGACACATTAAGCAATCTCAATTGTTTATAACATGTCATGCTACAACAAAAATCACTAAACATAAATCCAAAACAATATCAAGCATGACATGACAAATCATAGGCCACAGTCAAAAACAAACTCCTTTTTACCACTTAAGCATGAACTTTTCCTACTCTTTTCCAATCCAAACCAAACTTATTTGAAAACTAATGTATGAAAGAGGGGGTCCAACCAATTTATTCAAGAAAACTAAGCAAACCAAGCAAACGAAAACCAAAAACAAAAACAAAGACGCTCCAAGAACAACACAACTGTGCACGAAACAATAAAAATGAGGTGTTTGGAAGAACCTGAGATTTTTTATTGATGAAGAAGGGGATGCCTTGGGCATCCCCAAGATTTGACACTTGTACTTCTTGGATATTTATTGGGGTGACACGGGTGGCATCCCCAATCTTGAGCTTTAGGCCATTCTTCATCTCATTACATCATTCTCTCCATACACCTGGAATTTTTCCTTCATACAAAACTTCACACAATCTTTATTAGCAACATTAGTGCACTCAAGATAATAAGTCTTTGGGTTTAGTTTCAACACCAATAAAACTTCCATTAAAACACAAGATACTGTAGCAATTCCCTCAAAAAGCTCAATTCCCCAAAGAGAACCCAAAAAGGAACTAACAAGAAGCAAATGCAAATAATGGCAGAAATCTGTCAAAACAGACCAGCAGGTAAAAACTAATTGTTTCGAAGACCTTCTGTTGTTCAAATTGAAAAGTGTTGAACTAACGAAAGTTAGGTCACAACCTGGGGCAGAAGCACAAAAATTCACGCCTCAAAACGACATACAGAGATTTTACACGAATTTTTACAGTGAAGCACAAAAATCTGTTTCGGGACAGCAACTTTCCCAAGCATTACTTCTCTCTCATTAGAGGTTACTCTTGGCACAAAAAACAAATAAAAAGGATAAGGAGAGGTTATTACAGAGGTAATAACTTCCAAGACTCATCTAAAACTTTTGGGTTATCTCCCAATAAGTACTTTTCTTTAACGCCTTTAAGTTAGGCATAAGAAGCAAGAAAAAGAATCAAGTGTTCTCAAATGAAGAAGCATTAAGAGCAAATTTTGTTTTCATATGAGAGGCAAAAGGAATCTTCTCTCTCTTATTAGGGAAGTGTTCTATACCTTTCTTGAGTGGGAGTTGATATTTAATGGTGCCTTCTTTCATATCAATAATGGCACCAACAGTTCTAAAAAAAGTCTTCCCAAAGTAATAGGACAAGAAGCATTACATTCAATATCCAAAACATAAAAATAAACGGAGACATAGGAATTGTTAACCATAATAAGAACATCATTAATACTCCCCATGAGTTTCTTTTTAGCATTATCATCAAGTGGGACATTTAAATAACAATCTTCTAATGGTGGCAAATCAAGCATATCATAAATCCTTCTAGGCATAATAGAAACACTACTATCAAGATCACATAAAGCTTTGAAATCAAAATCATTCACTTTCATATTAATGATGGGTTCCCAACCATCTTCTAGTTTCATAGGAATAGAAGCTTTATGTTTCATCTTTTCTTCTTTAATTTTTATGAGAGCATTAGTAATGTGTTTTGTAAAGGCCATATTCATAGCACTAGCATTAGGACTTTTAGCAAGCTTTTATAGGAACTTAATTACTTCAGATATATTTTAACCATCAAGATCAAAATCATAATTATCATCTAAAGTAGTAGAGCTATTACTAGCTTCAACACTAGTGGTAGTGATAGTATAAACACTAATATTTCTAGCAATTTCATCTTCTCTTTCCCACTTAGCATGCAATTAAGCTAATAGTCTAACATTCTCATCAATTCTAACTTGTATGGCATTAGTAGCAGTAAAGGGATTTTCAATAGTTTCAGGTTTAGCAGCCATTTTATTAATCAAGGAGGATTGTGCTTCAGACAAAGATGATATATTTCTTTCAGCATTAGAAAGTTTCAATTGTAAACTAGGAGTTTCTCTATTTAAACTCTCAAGTTGATGAGTAATACTTTTCAAAATGTTAGATTGTTCCTCCATAGTTTTAGTAAATAATTTATTTTGTTCATATTGCATTTGCATGAAGTTTTTAGTGGCTCTTTCAACTTCTAAAATTCTTCCTTCACTAGGTATTCCAGGTTTGCCATGATAACCATAAGTATTATTAGGAGGGTAAGACCTATAATTGTTATTACCATAAGCATTGTTGCCAAAATTATTATTTCTTATAAAGTTCACATCAACTTGCTCTTCTTGAGCAACCAAAGAGGCTAAGGGAACATGATTTGGATCAATATGAGCTTTCCCATTAACAAGCATAGACATAATAACATCGATTTTATCACTCAAGGAGGAGGTTTCTTCAACAGAATTTACCTTCTTACCTTGTGGAGCTCTCTTGGTGTGCCATTCAGAATAGTTAACCATCATATTATCCAGAAGCTTTGTTGCAGCACCCAAAGTAATGGTCATAAAGGTACCTCCAAAAGAAGAATCCAGTTGATTTCTTGAAGAATAGTTCAATCCTGCATAAAAGGTTTGGATAATCATCCAAGCAGTCAGTCCATGAGTGGGACAATTCTTTACCAAAGATTTCATTATTTCCCAACCTTGAGCAACATGTTCATTATCAGATTGTTTAAATTTCATTATTTCACTTCTCATAGATATAATCTTAGCAGGAGGATAGTATTTTCCAATGAAAGCATCTTTGCATTTAGTCCAAGAATCAATACTATTTCTAGTTAGGGATTGCAACCATTCTTTAGCTTTTCCTCTCAAAAGAGAAAGGAAACAATTTAAGCTTAATAATATCCCCATCTATATCCCTATGCTTTTGCATCTCACGAAGTTCAACAAAGTTATTAAGGTGAGCAGCAGCATCTTCAGTACCAATACCAGAAAATTGTTCTATCATAACAAGATTGAGCAAAGCAGGTTTAATTTCAAAGAAAGTAGCTTCAGGAACATGTGGAGCAATAGGTGTGCACATGAAATCATTGTTGTTGGTGCTAGTGAAGTCACACAACTTAGTGTTTTCAAGAGTAGTCATTTTTTGTGTTTTTAATAAAGAAAGCAAACTAGTACAACTAATTTTTGTGTTTTTGATAAAGAAACAAGCAAACAAAGCAAAAATAAACTAAGCAAAACAAAAACAACAAAGTAAAGAGATTGGTTATGAGGGACTCTGTAACACCCCGTCCACTCCTGGGCCCAGGGGGTGTCACTCCTGGCAGCTTAATAGGATATCTAGACTGGCCCCACAGACCAACACTAGTCTTTTCTACGCACTTTGTCCTCACTCGTGCGCACCCGGTTACCCACTTCTCGGTCGGTCACCCATCCTAGAATTGCTCTAGGACAAGCACGCTTAACCTTAGAGTTCTTTTCGAATGAGCTTCCGGAAAAGAAGTTGCAACTTGTTGATATGGGTATCCTATCAATCCTATTAAGCCATGTGCCTGGATCTCACATACACCCACCCTTTAGAAGATGGATGCCCTCATCGATCAAGCACACCCCAGGAACGTTCCCTCTTGGCACACGTCTGTGCGTCCAGTGCCGGTACATGTGCCATGCCGTGTCCACTCCGGGCCACACGCGCCATGCTCCACATGTCCCGCCACTGACCCGCACACACCCGTGTAATCGCGAGGGTCGGCTCTGATACCACTTGTAACACCCCGTCCACTCCTGGGCCCGGGGGGTGTCACTCCTGGCAGCTTAATAGGATATCTAGACTGGCCCCACAGACCAACACTAGTCTTTTCTGCGCACTTTGTCCTCACCCGTGCACACCCGGTTACCCACTTCCCGGTCGGTCACCCATCCTAGAATTGCTCTAGGCTAAGCACGCTTAACCTTAGAGTTCTTTTCGAATGAGCTTCCGAAAAACAAGTTGCAACTTGTTGATATGGGTATCCTATCAATCCTATTAAGCCATGTGCCTGGATCTCACAGACTCCCCTTGTGAAGATGTCCTTGACTCCCCGGCAATGGCGCCAGAAAAAGTGCTTGATGGCCCAAAATATATCGAGCTCGTTGGGGAACCCCAAGAGGAAGGTATGATGAGCACAACAACAAGTTTTCCCTCAGTTATGAAACCAAGGTTATCGAACCAGTAGGAGCAAGGAAACACCTCCAAGGTGTTGTTTCCAACTTGGAATCCTGCACAACACAACCACAAAACTTTGCCCCAACTTACAATGAGGTTGTCAATCTCACCGATTTTTCTAAAAACAAAGGATTAAACGTATTGTGTGGAAGAAAGTAAAAGCTTGCAGAAAGTAAACACAAAACAGTAAACAGTTGTAGATTGATGGTAAAAGAAAGAACCGGGGTCCATAGTTTACTGGTGGTGGTTCTCCTTAAGATAGATGACATGTTGATTGAACAAATTACAGCGGGGCAATTGACAAACATCGAGAAAGCATACATGCATATACTAATCATCTTGACTCCTATGAGATTTGATTGGGCATTACAACATTATACATAGACCGTAATCCAACTGCATCTATGACTAATAATCCACCTTCAGGTTATCAATCTGAACCCCCCTCCAGTATTAAGTTGCAAGCAACAGATAATTGCATTACGAATTGCGTGTAAAGTAAACAATATGATTGTTCTATGAACAAAGGATTGCTGTTTTCTCCCTAGTAGCAACAACACATCTAGTACCTTGGAGATTTCTGTCACTTCCCCAGATTACTAGAGGCATGAACCCACTATCGAGCATAAATACTCCCTCTTGGAGTTGCTAGCATCTACTCGGCCAAGATATCTACTAACAACGGAGAGCATGCAAGATCATAAATAACAAAGACATAATAGACTCAATAATCAATCTTAAATAGCATCTCAATATCCATCGGATCCCCGCAAACACAACATGTATGATTACAAATAGATGATCTTGATCATGAACGGAGCTCACAAGATCTAGACATGGTAGCACAATGGAGAAGAACCAACCATCTAGCTACTATATGGACCCGTAGTCCAAGGATGAACTACTCACGCATCACACTGGAGGCTTGCATGGTGATGAAGAAGGCCTCCAGGGTGAATTCTCCCCTCTGGCAGGGTGCCGGGAAGAGCTTTAGATCCCTCCCGATCTAGGGATGGAGATGACGGCAGCTACAAACTCTTTCATGGAATTTTGATCGGGTACTTAGGGTTTCTATATCAGAGGCATCTTATAGGTGAAAGGGGAGGATGAGGGGGTGCCCTAAGTGGCCACACCAGCCCCTGGCACGGGCCAGGCCTGGCCACGTGGCCAGGTGGTGTGGGCGGCCCCTGGCCCATCTCCGTCTCGTATTCTTGCTCCACGTCCTTCTCGGTGAAATATTGACTTTGGCTTTTGTCCCGTCCAATTCCGAGAATATTCATTTTCTGACTTTCCTGGAACCAAAAACAACAGAAAACAGGCAGCTGGCACTGTGGCATCTTGTTAATAGGTTAGTCCAAGAAAGTGTATAAAAATACTCCAAAGTGTGTACAAAACATAAGAAAGTAGATATAAAACAAACATGAAACATCAAAAATTATAGATACGTTTGCAACGTATCACACGCTCGTTCAAATTTGAGGTGGCTTGGCTTGAAGAGGATGAGTGTGGGGGAGTGGTGGAGGAGGCGTGGAACTCGGCCTTCGAGGATGGGGTGGTGTTGGTGAGTGAGGCGGTGCGAAGAGTGGGGAGGAGTCTTTGGAAGTGGGATAAAGAGGTACTTGGTGAGTGATACGTCCATTTTGCATCACTATTCTATGTCATAATTCACTGTTATTCATTGAAATATTTCATATTGAGAGGTGATACTTATGTTATTTCATCTGTTTTTGCATGGTTGATGACTTTTGGAGCATGGACCGCTGTAGCCAGGATTCTGATGGAAAATGTGTTGTTTGGAGGCAAAATTCGTGAAGATCAGAAAATCCGGGAAAATACATGGAAAATTCTATTTTTCCAGAAGACAAAGGAAGCCAGAAGGGGGCTGGAGATGGGCCACAGGGGCCCACACCACCCCCTGGCGCGGGCCAGCCTAGGCCGCGCCACCAGGTGGTGTGGCCGCCCTGGTCCACCCCTGGCACTCCCCTCTGGCGTATATTATCCTCCGGAAACCCTAAGACTCGGGGGGGACCACAGAAAGATTCCGCCGCCTCTGTGGGGCGGAAAACACCGAGAGAGAAAGATCTCTCCGGCAGACAGATTTCTATCGGGGGAATTCCTTCCCGGAGAGGGGAGATCGTCGCCACCAACACCACCATCAATCTAGCTTCATCGGGATCATCATCATCATCACCACCATCATCACCATCAGCACCCTCATCACCATCTCCATATTGCTGTAACAATTGAGTTGAATCTTGCATTAGTTCTTAGGGGAAACTTTCCCGGTGTTGATTACTCTTTGTAGTTGATGCTACTGAGTGAACCATTGAATTATTGTTTATGTTCAGATTGTTATACATCATTATTCCATCTCTGATCATGATCCATATGATGTCTTGTGAGTAGTTCGTTTTGTTCTTGAGCACATGGGAGAAGTCATGTTGTTAGTAGTGGAATTGTGTTGAGAAAGATTCAATAGTTTGATATTTAAGTTGTGGTGTACTTCTTCTAGTGGTGTCATGTGAATGTCGACTACATGACACTTCACCTATATGGGCCTAGGGGAATGCATTGTGTATTTGGCTACTAATCGTAGGGATTGCCGGAGTGACAGAAACCTGAACCCCCGTTAGGAAACCATTGCACAAGGGACATAAGGGTCTTAGAGTTTAAAGCTGTGGTTAGGTTTCTACCTTAACTACTTTCTTGTACTTACGGATGTTTGCAAGGGGTATAATCACAAGTATGTATTAGTCCTAGGAAGGTTGGTACATTAGCACAGGTTCACCCACACAACACTTAGCAAGCTAAAGAAGATTAATCAACTATATGAAGCGAAAGCACTTGAGAGTCTTCCCATGTGTCCTCGAGAACATTTGGTCATCTTAAGTAATACAACCGGCTTGTCCTTTGTTGCATAAAGGATTGGGCCACTTTCTGCATTTATTCTTATTGTCTTTTATTTACTCGTACTTTGTTTACTTGCTTTATCAAAAACCCCTAAAAATCCGTTTGCTAAGTATTTGCAGAGAATTCCCGATCCATACCACTAGCCAGCACCTTCTGCTCCTCGTTGGGTTCGACACTCTTACTTATCGAAAATACTACGATACACCCCCTATACTTGTGGGTCATCAAGACTATTTTCTGGCGCCGTTGCCGGGCAGTAAAGCGCTATTGGAGAGTGGAACTGGTAAAGGAAACTTCTACTGTGAGTATTGTTTACTTCTGCTAGTTGCTTTATTTTCGTTATGGATAATTCGCTGAGTTTCTTATTTGGTAATGCTACTACCACTGCTAAGGTAGTAGATAAACCACCACCTGCTGAAATTGATGCTTTCAACATACCTACAAGAATTATTGATATGGATAACTACTATGTTGGGGATGGAACTGTCCATCCCGGTGATCATTTACTCTTTATACACGAATTATGCGGGTTGTTCAAGTGTGCAGGTATTACTACAGATCAAGTTAAGAAGAAGTTATTCTCATTATCACTGAAAGGAAGAGCTCAGGACTGGTATAAGCTGCTGAAGAATGGTCAAGCTCTGGAATGGGAGGAAATAGTGCCTCTCTTTTATTCAAAGTTTTATCCTCCTAGTGAGATTCATAAAGATCGGAATCAAATATACAACTTTTGGCCTCTTGATGGAGAGAGTATAGCTCAAGCTTGGGGGAGATTGAAGTTACTAATGCTCAAATGTCCCATTCATGAGCTCCCCAACAATATTATTATCAATAACCTTGATGCAAGGCTCCCTCTACATGACAAGGATTTATTGGATGCTTCTTGTGCTGGATCATTTACTCGCATGGAAGAAGAAGCTAAATGGGATCTTCTGGTCCGTATTCAAGACAATGCTGAAGCATGGGAGAATGATAAAGGTAGAAAGTCAGGTATAAATTATGATTATGAATGCATTGAATCTTTTATGGGGACTGATGACTTTCAAAATATTAAAAATTCTTATGGTCTTGATTTACAAGTTATTACGAATTGCTTTAGGGATTTTGCTTCTTATATTGAAATTCCAAAAAAGGGGATGGAACAAGTACCATGAACCTTATAAAGATATTGTTGACTGTGTTCCTGTTGGGAGTGCTGAGTATTGCACTATTGATCCCATCTTACTTGAACCTTATATTGAGAAGATTCCCTTCCAAGATAAGGTAAAGGATCATCCTATGATAACTAATGTAATCACCAAAAGTGAAAAGAGAACTGTAAAACCTGATGAACAAATAAACGTTGAACCTGTGGTAGCAGTTGTGAAAGACCTTGTCACTAAAAGCATAGAAGATGGACACATAATCTTTTGTGAGGATGCTTCTAACATTGTTTCACATCCTAATAGAACTAAAAAAGCTAGTGTCCCTGTGCTTTCTGTTAGAATTGGTGATCATTGCTATTATGGTTTATGTGATATTGGTGCAAGTTGTAGTGCTATTCCTTATGAGCTTTACAAAGAAATTATGCATGAAATCAGTCCCTGCGAATTGGAAGATATTGATGTGGTTATTCACCTTGCTAATAGAGAGACCATCTCTCCAATTGGTATTGTACGAGACGTGGAAGTTCTTTGTGGTAAGATTAAGTACCCTGCTGATTTTCTAGTACTTGGTTCAGATGCTAGTAAAACTTATTCTATTATTTTTGGCAGACCTTTCTTGAGTACTTGTGGAGCTATATAGATTGCAAAAGGGAGAAAATCTTGAATAAGTTTGATGGGGAATCTTATGAGTTTAATTTCTCGAAATTTGCTAAAGAACCTTGTGAAGAGGAAACCCATAATGAGGATTTTAGAGTTGAACAACTTGCTTCTATTTCTCTTGCTCCTAACAATGCTTTGCAGCAATTTATGGAACATCATGAAAGTGAAATCTTCATGGAAGAAAGGACTGAGATTGACAAGATTCTCCGTGATCAGCCTAAGATGCTTAAGCATAACTTGCCTGTAGAAGACTTGGGTACCACATTGCCACCTAAAAAGGATCCGGTCTTCGATCTAAAACCTCTTCCTGATGATCTTAAATATGCTTATATTGATGATAAAAAGATATATCCTGTTATTATTAGCTCTAAACTTTTAGGAAAGGAAGAAGAAAGGTTATTGGAGGTTTTAAAGAAACACCGAGAAGCTATGGGCTATACTCTAGATGATTTAAAAGGGATTTCACCTACTATATGTCAGCATTCTATCAACATAGAACCAGATGCAAAGCCAGTAGTAGAGCACCAACGACGTTTAAATCCTAAAATGAAGGAAGTGGTAAGGAATGAGGTATTGAAACTCCTTGATGCTGGTATTATTTACCCTATTGCTGATAGTGAATGGGTTAGTCCTGTTCATTGTGTTCCTAAAAAGGGAGGTATTACCGTTGTTCCTAATGATAATGATGAGCTTATTCCTCAAAGAATAGTGGTATGCTATAGGATGTGCATTGATTTTAGAAAAGTCAATAAAGTTACTAAGAAAGATCACTACCCGCTTCCTTTTATTGATCAAATGTTGGAAAGATTGTCTAAAAAGACCCATTTTTGTTTTCTTGATGGTTATTCTGGTTTCTCTCAAATTGCTGTTAAACAACAAGATCAAGAAAAAACTACTTTTACTTGCCCTTATGGAACTTATGCTTATAGACGTTTGCCTTTTGGTTTATGTAATGCTCCTGCTACTTTCCAAAGATGCACGTCTGCCATTTTTCATGGTTTTTGTGAGGAAATTGTAGAAGTGTTCATGGATGACTTTTCTGTCTATGGAACTTCTTTTGATAATTGTCTGCACAACCTTGATAAAGTTTTGCAGAGATGTGAAGAAACTAATATTGTTCTTAATTGGGAGAAATGCCACTTCATGGTTAATGAAGGGATTGTCCTTGGGCATAAAGTTTCTGAAAGAGGCATAGAAGTTGATAGAGCTAAGGTTGAGGCAATTGAGAATATGCCATGCCCAAGAGACATCAAAGGTATTCATAGTATCCTTGGTCATGTTGGTTTCTATAGAAGGTTTATTAAAGACTTTTCTAGGATTTCAAAACCCCTCACTAATCTTCTTCAAAAAGATGTACCCTTCATTTTTGATGATGATTGTAAGGGAGCTTTTGAAACTCTTAAGAAGGCTTTAACTACAACCCCTATTTTTCAACCACCTGATTGGAGTTTACCCTTTGAAATAATGTGTGATGCTAGTGATTTTGCTATAGGTGCTGTCATTGGGCAATGAATTGATAAAAAGTTAAACGTTATTCATTATGCTAGTAAGACTTTAGACGCTGCTCAAAGGAATTATGCTACTACTGAAAAGGAATTTCTAGTTGTCGTTTTTACTTGTGATAAGTTTAGACCCTATATTGTAGACTCAAAAGTCACCATTCATACTGATCATGCTGCTATTAAATACCTTATGACGAAGAAGGACGCTAAGCCTAGGCTTATTAGATGGGTGCTGCTTTTACAAGAGTTTGATCTACATATAGTAGATAGGAAAGGTGCTAAAAACCCTGTAGCTGATAATTTATCTCGATTGGAAAACATCTCTTTTGACCCTATGCCTGTTAATGATAGTTTCCCAAATGAGCAGTTAGCCGCAGTAGGGGTAAGCTCGCGAGGGAGCCCTTGGTACGCTGATTATGCTAACTTTATTGTCTCCAAGTATTTGCCTCCAACTTTTACAGCTCAGCAAAGAAGGAAGTTCTTCTATGATTTGAGGCATTATTTTTGGGATGACCCACACTTATACAAAGAAGGAGTGGATGGTATTATGCGAAGATGTGTTCCAGAATATGAACAAAAGGAGGTATTGCGTAAATGTCATGGTAGTGCTTACGGAGGACATCATGCAGGAGATAGAACTGCACAAAAGGTGCTACAATCAGGTTTCTACTAGCCTACCCTTTTTAAAGATGCAAGAAAATTTGTTTTATCTTGTGATGAATGTCAGCGTGTTGGTAATATTTTTAGACGCAATGAAATGCCTATGAACTACTCTCTAGTTATTGAACCCTTTGATTGCTGGGGATTTGACTTTATGGGCCCTTTCCCTCCCTCGAAAGGTTATACTCATATTCTTGTTGCCATTGATTATGTTACTAAGTGGGTAGAAGCCATTCCTACGAAGAGTGCTGACGGGGAAACCTCTCTAAAAATGCTTAAAGATGTTATCTTTCCTAGGTTTGGAGTGCCTAGGTATCTCATGACTGATGGGGGTTCTCATTTCATTCATGGTGGTTTTAGAAAGACCCTTGCTAAATATGATGTTAATCATAGAATTGCTTCAGCTTATCACCCCCAAACTAGCGGGCAAGTAGAGTTATCAAATAGAGAAATTAAATCCATCTTGCAAAAGACTGTTAATAGATCTAGAAAAATCTGGGCTAAAAACTTGAATGATGCTTTATGGGCTTATAGGACTGCCTACAAAAATCCTATGGGGATGTCCCCTTATAAAATGGTTTACGGGAAAGCTTGTCACCTACCTTTAGAATTAGAACACAAAGCTTACTGGGCAGTTAAAGAACTAAATAGAGATTGTAAGCTCGCTAGTGAGAAAAGGTTATTTGACTTAAGTTCTTTAGATGAATGGAGGAGTGAAGCCTATGAAAATGCTAGGCTCTTTAAGGAAAAAGTTAAAAGATGGCATGACAAGCGAATACTTAAGAGAGAATTTCATGTTGGTGAGAAAGTTCTATTGTATAGATCTCGTCTCAGATTTTTTGCAGGAAAGCTACTGTCAAAATGGGAAGGACCTTTCATTATTGAAGAAGTATACCGTTCAGGAGCAATAAAAATTTCTTCTTTAAAAGATAATACTACACAAGTAGTGAATGGGCAGCGACTCAAACACTATTTCAGCTCTCATTGCCCCTATCATAAGCATCTTGAAGTGATTAAGGTTAAAGTGAACAAACTATGGTGTACATGTTTGACGAAGTATAAGATGGAAATCTCATGTCCCTTGTATACGAGGGCCGCTCCTCATGCTACTCAAGTTTAGTCACCGGTAAGTTCTTGTCATTGTAAGTACATGTGTATCATAGAGAACTGCCAACGGGGTACCCCTTGCCCGATGATACGGAAGAATCCCCATATCAAAATGACAAGGCAAGCAGACAACGAGCATCTCATCAATCTTCTTATTTACCATGGGAATATGGTGCTTTTTTTCTCTCTTTCCTCTTTTCATAATCTCTTTTTTTTTCTTTTTCTCTTTTTTCTCAATATAGGACTCTTTTTTATAAGAAGAATGCTTCATAGACAACTCATTATGGTTACGCTGCAGGTTTCCACCATGTCAGCATGGATTAGACCAGCAGCCCAGGCGTTTCTCTAACACATATACATAACTCCATGGACTTACAAGCTCCCCTTTCATTTCACACCGACGACATCCATATACAAAAGAGCATGATATCAACTAGGTACAAGTACCAAGTGCAATGTTGAAAGCGTTCCCCATGAAAGCATGGTTCTGCTAATTCCCAACAAATAAGTGCAAGCATATACAACATAGACGACACAATGGTTCAAGTTTATTAAGGGCAAGAAAAGTAAAGTGTGCCATCAAGTTCGTGAGAGCTTTAATCACTAGTTTTCTCATAAGAAGTTTAATTTGGAAGATAAACAAAAGCATGAATATACTTCGAATAGCATAAGCTAGTAGGTAGGTATGGTGGACTCTTTGGAATAACTTGGTTTAGGGAGTTGGATGCATGAGTGGAACTCATACTTGGTTGTGGAGGCTAGCAAAAAGACTGCGAGCAACAAACTAAGAGAGCAATAATAGCCATAATCATGCAGAGCGACAAAACATCATTGATCAAAGCATAAAGTGATACTACAAGTTGAAAACTAAAGGATCATAAAGGCTATGGTGACTTTGAATAGTCATAACATGGTGTGAGCATGCACCAAGTCAACCCAAATAAAACATCAAAGGAGAATACCACTATACTATGCTTTAATATGCTAAAACAACGCATGATTCATCCAAGGCACATTAAGCAATCTCAATTGTTTATAACAAGTCATGCTACAACAAAGAATACTAAGCATAAAGCCAAAACAATATCGAGCATGGCATGACAAAGCATAGGCCACAGTCAAAAACAAGCTCTCTTTACCACATAAGCATGAACTTTCCTACTCTTTTCCAAACCAAACCAAACTATTTGCAAACCAATGTATGAAAGAGGGGGTCCAACCAATTTATTCAGAAAACTAAGCAAACAAAAGCAAACGAAAAACCAAAAATAAAAAGAAAAAGAAGACGCTCCAAGAACAACACAACTGTGCATGAAACAATAAAAATGAAGCGTTTGGAAGAAACCTGGAATTTTTATTGATGAAGAAGGGGATGCCTTGGGCATCCCCAAGCTTTGACGCTTGTACTTCTTGGATATTTCTTGGGGTGACACGCGTGGCATCCCCAAGCTTGAGCTTTAGTCCATCCTTCATCTCATTACTCATTCCTTCCATACACCTGAAATTTTTCCTTCATACAAAACTTCACACAATCTTTATTAGCAACATTAGTGTACTCAAGATAAATAAGTCTTAAGGTTCAGTTCTAACACCAAATAAACTTCCATTAGAACACTATCTACTATAGCACTTCCCTCAAAAATCTCAATTCCCCAAAAGAACTCAAAAAGGAACCAACAAGAAGCAAATGCAGAAAATGGCAGAAATCTATCAAAACAGACCAGCAGGTAAAGACGAATTTTTTCGAAGACCTTCTGTTGCTCAAATCAAAAAGTGTTGAACTAACGATTTCGTTAGATAACAACCTGGGGCAGAAGCACAAAAATTCACGCCTCAAAAAGACGTTCAGAGATTTTACACGAATTTTTACGGTGAAGCACAGAAATCTGTTTCAGGACAGCAACTTTCACAATCATTACTTCTCTATCATTAGAGGTTACTCTTGGCACAAAAAGCAAACAAAAAGGATAAGGAGAGGTTATTACTGAATTAATAACTTCCAAGACTCATATAAAACTTTTGGGTTATCTCCCAATAAGTACTTTTCTTTAACGCCTTTAAGTTAGGCATAAGAAGCAAAGAAAGATCAAGTGTTCTCAAATGAAGAAGCATTAAGATCAATACCAGAAATATTTTCAACAAGGCAAGGTATATCATCCAAATAAGTTCTAGAGGATCCTCTATCAATGCTCTTAGGTTCACTATTCTCATCAAAAGGGTTTGCAGGAACAATCCAATCAAGATTCTTTTCTATGGCATCATGTATTGCTACTAGTTTAAAGGGTATTGGTATTTTAGGTTCCTCCCCATTAGGTTCGGTTTTGTTCATCTTTTCTCGTGTACCAACAACATCTACACATGAGCCTAGCATATTGAAACGTTCAAAGACTTTCCTAGCTTCCTTGGTAACATCATAGAACTCCTTAAACAAAGTTTCTAGAATAAAATCCCTCTTTTCAGGGTCCTCAATTTCTTTAAGCTTAAGAAACATTACTTGCATTAAGGGGTTGAGGTTAACAAACCTAGCTTCTAACATGTGAATTAAAGAAGCTGCATCAATCTCATAGTTTGGAGCAAGTTCTGCAAGGGATCTATCCTTAGTAACTTCATGCTTACTAACATGATTAAAGAATTCTTCAATATTATCTTTCCCAATTATAGAACCACTACCAATTGAAAGGACTTTCAAGGTGAATTTAGGGATCAACATGGTGAGCTAAGGAAGAGGTGACAACTAAAGGAGACTTAATTTTTGTGTGTTTTTGAAATAAGAAAGCAAACTAGTAGAACTAATTTTTTGTGTTTTTGATAACAAAACAAGCAAACAAAGCAAAAAGAAACTAAGCAAAACAAAAATAACAAAGTAAAGAGATTGGTTATGAGGAACTCCCCTTGTGAAGATGTCCTTGACTCCTCGGCAACGGCGCCAGAAAAATGCTTGATGGCTTAGTGTACGGCGCCAGAAAAGTGCTGGTGCGGTGTTGATGTAGAGCTCGTTGGGAACCCCAAGAGGAAGGTATGATGAGCACAACAACAAGTTTCCCTCAGTTATGAAACCAAGGTTTAATCGAACCAGTAGGATCAAGGAAACACCCCAAAGGTGTTGCTAGCCGAGCCTTGGCAGGGCACACTACCGGTGCTAGTAGCAACATGGAGACCTGCACAACACAACCACAGAACTTTGTCCCCAACTTGCGATGAGGTTGTCAATCTCACCGTGTTTTACTGAAAACAAAGGATTAAACGTATCGAATGGAAAGAAGTAATAGTTTGCAGAAAGTAAACACAAAGCAGTAAAAGATTGTACATTGTATGTAAAAGACAAGGACCGGGATCCATAGTTCACTAGAGGTGGCTCTCCTTAAGATAGATAACATGCTGGGTGAACAAATTACAGCGGGGCAATTGACAAACATCGAGAAAGTAATACATGCATATACTAACCATCTTGACTCCTTTGAGACTTGATTGGGCATTACAACATTATACATAGACCGCCATCCAACTGCATCTATGACTAATAATCCACCTTCAGGTTATCATCCGAACCCCCTCCAGTATTAAGTTGCAAACAACATATTATTTCTTTATGAATTGCATGTAAAGTAAACAATATGATTGTTCTATGAACAATGGATTGTTGTTTTCTCCCTAGTAGCAACAACACATCTAGTACCTTAGAGATTTCTGTCACTTCCCCAGATTACCAGAGGCATGAACCCACTATCGAGCATAAATACTAACTCTTGGAGTTGCTAGCATGTACTTAGCCAAGATAGCTACTAACAACGGAAAGCATGCAAGATCACAAATAACAAAGACATGATAGAATCAATAATCAATCTGAAATAGCATCTCAATATCCATCGGATCCCTGCAAACACAACATGTAGAATTACAAATAGATGATCTTGATCATGAATGGAGCTCACAAGATCTAGACATGAAAGCACAAAGGAGGAGAACCAGCCATCTAGCTACTACATGGATCCGTAGTCCAAGGATGAACTACTCACGCATCACACCAGAGGCTTGCATGGTGATGAAGAAGGCCTCCAGGGTGAATTCCCCTCTCCGGCAGGGTGTCGGGAAGAGCTTCAGATCCCTCCCGATCTAGGGATGGAGATGACGGCGGCTACAGACTCTTTCGTGGATTTTTGATCGGGCCCTTAGGGTTTTAGTCCCGAGGGCATCTTATAGGCGGAAGGGGAGGCCGAGGGGGTGCCGGAGGCGGCCACACCACCCCCTGGCGCGGGTCAGGCTGGGCCGCGTGGCCAGGTGGTGTGGTGGCCCCCTGGCCCCTCTCCGTCTCGTACTCTGGCACCTGTTAACTTCCGGAAAAATAGGCACTTTGGCTTTTGTCCCGTCCAATTCCGAGAATATTCATTTTCTGACTTTCTTGGAACCAAAAACAGTAGAAAACAGGCAGCTGGCACTGTGGCTCTTGTTAATAGGTTAGTCCAAGAAATCATATGAAAAGTACTCCAAAGTGTGGACAAAACACATAAAGTGGATAAAACCAAGCATGGAACATCAAAAATTATAGATACATTTGCAATGTATCAGAAGGTACTTTGCAAGGCATTCAGTTATGCCCTGAGGCCCCCAAGATAAACTATCTTTTCTTCATAGACGACTTGTTCATCGTGATGAAGGCAAACACTTCTAACACGGCAAAACTTTAGCAAATTCTAGGCCTGTATGAGGCCCATTCTGGACAAATGATAAAAAAGAGCAAGTCGTCAGCTATGTTTAGTAAAGGCACTAAGGAACACATGAAACAAGTGGTACCGCGGTCACTAGGCATCTGATGACTGCAAGTGCACAGATCAATTGTAGCTAGTTTCGAAGTAAAGATATCGAACCCACAGAGAGATATTGGTAAAGGTCTTTATGTCCCTCATTGCTATCTACCAAAGGATACTTATAAGCTTCTTTTGATCTCAAGTAAAGGGTGTTTTAAAGGTATATGGTTGTTTGTAGAAAAGTAATTAAAACAAGTGAAAGAAAACAAGTAACAAGTTTGTATGAAAGCGTGGTTGAACTCAATAGGGCTAAAACATTCTCAGGGATGTAGGATACACCACTAGCATAGTATTATTGTTATATGTAATCAATATAACATACTCCTTGTGTCATGATATGTGTGGAGAGCCCATAATAAGATGTTCACTACAAGGCTTGTAGGAATCCACTTTGTTGAGCCAATAGTGAGGTCACCTCTAAATAACCACTGCGATGTCTGAGAGCAGTCACCCATACAAACCACTGCAATTAAGTGTTTCCTCGTGGATATCGTAATTAGCTTAGGGAGTCCCTCTTTAATCCACTTTGACCGTGTAGGTTATGAGCCGTCGCCAATCTATCACGGGGCCTTCCGGGTACGCTTCCAAGACACACCCAAAGGATTTCTCCCTCCCTTTAGTCCCGAAGGCAAATGATATGCGACTAACTACACATGCCATCTAAAGATAGAGATCAAACACAAATCATAATTATATCATAGAAAAGTAAGTCATATGGACACAAGAATAGATCATGTTTATTACAAGTTCATAATGGTGCTAGGGTTTCTCCATCTCCCCAAGAACAAAGGAACTACTCACTCATGGAAGCAATCAACAACATCATCATAATCAAATGAATGGATAGAAGTACGGGAGTAGATCTAATGCAAACCTTAATTGAATTTGGAATTACAACAAGATCTAATAGATGAAAGATGGGGGTAATGGTGGTAATGGAGATGCAGCGATTAATGATGAAGGGGATGATGTGTTGTCCTCCAATGATCCGTGAAGCAGCTGAGGTTTTTCCCCAGCTAAGTTCCTCCTTTAGATCCCTCTCGGATGTGGTTTTTCGTGGTTTTTGGTGGCTGTGAATGTCGGATCTCCCTCTTGTCTTCGCCAGGAGAAAGTAGTTGACGAGGCGATCACGATGGCGCCTGGTACGAGCAGACGATACGGGCGGGTTCCACCCGTACCAGTGGTCGTTATTGATACTGGTGCCTCCTCCTCACTTGGTAATCTCCCAGATACGAAGGTGAATTCATAAAATGACTTTTATCACTTAGAAATATCATATAATTACACAATATGACTGCTCCAATTAATATGTTCATATATGACTCCATGATTTGGTATCCTGTTGAAACGAGAACAAAATAGCGCGTGTAGACGCGGTGAAATACAAACCCTACTCTATTTATGCAAAAACAAAAGGTAAATATGCTTCAATTTTGTACTCATCAGCATCCCACGTGAATCGAGAAATGAAAGGTACCTGGGTCTTCCGGTGCATCTGGGGGCGTAAGAAACAAATGAGATTGAATACCTCAAGGAGAAAGTGTGGAATAGGATCCAAGGGTGTGTCTTGCTTTGACTTGACAAAAACCCTCTTTGAGGAGATTAGTGTGATGTTATGCCGTTATTGGTGGAGTCAGCAAGATGGAAAGAACAAATGCCACTAGTTAAGCTAGGAGGTGATGTCTAAACCAAAGGACGAAGGGGGCATGGGGTTTATGGATCTACACATTTTTAATCTAGCAATGCTTGCTAGCCATAGTTGGTGATTGCTAAAGATGCCTGATTCTCTGTGTTTCACGGTCGCGAAGGCAATATATTTCCCTAACACCACTATTCTCCAAGCGAAGCCGAAGGCCAATATGTCATATACGTGGAGGAGTATCCTCCGAGGCCTAGAGTTACTGAAACATGGAGTAATCTGGCGAGTGGGCTCAGGAGACTCGATTGATGCATGGGAGGACCCTTGGATTCCTAGGGGGGTCTACTCGTCGGCCGAGTACACCAAATGAAATGGAGGAGCCGGTTAGTGTGGCTGATTTGATTAACCACGAAACTGGATAGTGGGATGAAGATGTGATCAGATGTGTGTTCAATCAAGAGGATGCTGAAGAAATTGTGGCCATTCCCGTAGGAAAGATATGGAGGATTGGGTCGCTTAGCATTATGACTGCAAAGGAGTCTTCTCTGTTAAATCAGCGTACCACCTAGGCATCAAGATTCATGATGAAAAGCTTGATCGTGTTGTAGGCTCCTCGAGTGCACCTATTGGGGCATCACCAATCTGGAAGAATCTATGGTCAATGAAAATACCAAGCAAGGTTAGTATCTTCTTATGGAGATTGAGTCACAACAGTCTGCCCACAAGAATGAACATCTCCTGCAAGCGTGTTGAGTTAGATACGAGATGCCTGATGTGTAATCGGTGCGATGAGGATGGCGGCCACCTATTCTTGAAGTGCAAATTGGTCAAACAGGTGTGGTGTAGCCTGCTTCTCGAAGGTATCATACTCAAGCTTGCTGAAGCTCCAAACCCAATGGTCATGCTGCACCTGATTTGTGAGTTGCCGCCAGAGGATAAACTAAAAACGACTATCATGCTCTGGGACTGGTGGTGTACTCGGAACAAGGCAAATGCGAGAGAGAGAACACGCACCATTGAGGAAACGTGTCACATCATTCAGAACCTAGAGTGCCGTCTCTAAATTTGGGGGAGGGAAGGATGAAGGCGTCTGAAGTGTGGTCTAGGCCTATGCAGAATATGATCAAAGTAAATTTTGATGCGTCACTCATCCCTAGCACCAAGTCGGGAGCCTGGGGTTTCATCGCTCGGACTGATACGGGCGAGTTCATAGCCGCAACGGCTGGGAAGCTCCAACACGTGAAATTGGCACTCCAAGATGAAGCTGAGGCGGGTGGAGCAGCAGTGGAGGGGGCTGCGTCGTTGGGCTTACATCGGGTGGTGTTTGAGTCTGACTCACAGACGCGGGTAAACACCCTAAATGGCTCAAGTTATGAGGTGTCAGAGATTGGGATCTTGCTTCACGATATCAGGAGTGATTGCATTAGCTCCTTTGATATTTCCGAGTTCAGTTTCTATCCTTGTTTCTGTAATAAAATAGCACATGAGATAACCCAGTTCGGTATGCATACTGAAGAAGGGTGTATTGGTTGGGCTGATGATGCCATAGACTTTGCATCTAGTTTAGTTGCCCACGAGATCTTGCTGCGCACTCGGGTTAATGCAATATTGTTTTCCTCTCAAAAAAAAGGAAAAGTGGATGGTGGACCAAAAAGATATCTTGACAAGACGGCCCAAAACTACTCAGTCCATTTTAAGAAAGAGGAAGTTTATTTGCATCTATCATACAGCTACTCTACTCTGTACTCTATTATACAGTCCATTTTAAGAAAGAGTATTTTAGAGCGGAGGTAAACTGATACTGCAAAGCGCGGATCAGGTAAACTGGACGTCCTGGCCGCCGCCCCAATTCCGGCAGCCGCCAGCGGCCATTCGGCGCACCACCTACCAGCCTTGTCTCCGTCGGCCTTCCTGGCGCCGGATGCGTCTCCGATCAGCCGTGTGTCCTGCCGGCTGCCGAACGTGTCCCCCATCAGCCGCCAGACCGCCTCCATACTTCTCCCCGATCTCATCTGCCTCTAGCCCTCCACCTCGCCGCCATGGACATATCCTTCCCGGCCACCGGAGACGAATCCATCCGCTTGTGAAAGGATCTCCTTTCCTCAACTCCTGTACTTCCCTCACCTACTCGCAATCCTCCTCCCCACCGCGCTTCTCTCGCCCACGTCCTGCCTCCGGTAAATGGCTGACGAGGTTGTCCGTCTCTCCTCCACCAGAGGAAAGTTTCCTCCTCCACCACTCCTCCTTTAACCTTGTGGCTGCTGCTCGTTCTTGCCGTTAACCCTAACCGTAACCTTTTGCAGGATCAAATCAAGTCAACTCAAGAACTCTGGATCCAGGAGCCGTCGCCAACACTTGTGCCTCACACCCTGGATCTTGTCCTCAACCTCTCACATGGGTGTAAACCTCGTCCCCTTCATTAGCGAGAGTATGCTCTACTATCTTGCTCCCATTATTTCTCCATGTGATATGATTATTATGCAGGTACTCATGATTCTTGGTATGCTTGTTTCCATTATGTGTACCCTTGTCTGTGAGATGGTTCTCGGTGGTGAGCCCTATCTCTGGTGAGCCAAAATACCACTAGTGAAAACTGGACTTGCCGAAATACAACTTGCCAAAATAACACCCCTCTCTCAGTTTTTATAGTCAAAATAACACTGCCGTTAATTGTCAAAGAGCTACTGTGAGTCAATCCGTTAAATAGTTGTTAGTTTTCTGGTTATTTCAAAATTACCCCCGTTAACCTATCACTACTGTGAAGCACTCCCGTTTTCTTTTTGCCTACCGTACGAAGCAACCATGGCGGCGGCCCCCCGACGCTCACGCCAGCGCCTCCCTGCTGCTGCCTCCTCCCTCTAAATCCACGGCCGCCGCTCGCCATCCGCCACCGTGCACCGCTCTCCGACGCCCTCTGCTCGACCGGCTGCCGCTCTTCGCCGCCCTCGGCCACTCGTCTCCCTCCTCTGCCCGTGGTGAGCCCTATGTCTGGTGAGCCCTCGACCAACACTGCTCGGCCACCCGGCTCCCTTCTGTGGTGAGCCCTATCTCCTCTCTTTTCTGATGATCTTCGTTGTAAAGTGCAAAATTAAGAATTTGCTGTATTTATGTGTTTCAGAATCGATTTGATGGAGGATTTCAAAGGGCATATATGTCTCTGTTAGATAGAGTTAGTCCCAGTTAGTCACTAGTGTTATTCTGGCTATAAAAAACTGAAGTGAGTGTTATTTTGGCAAGTTGGTTTTCACTAGTGGTATTTTGGCAAGTTCGATTTTCACTAGTGGTATTTTTTTTTAGTGGTGGTAGGTTAGATTTTTGGATATTGTCTCCAATAGATTTGGTGATGTTGCCATTATGGTGGTAGGTTAGGTCGGGGTGCTTGTTGTCCAGTTTGGGTTCGGATTGTTGTCTCGTAGTGTACTGCTAGATGAACCGTAAGCAGTGACTTTGCTACAGCCTGCTACCTAATATGTCAATGTGTGCCTTATGAGCTCCCAAGTCCAAATTAAGTTATTTTATTGCAGTTTCGTCTGTAGATTGCTGAATAAGGGCACAACTCTTCTTGCATCATGATTCTTTTTGTCTGATGAGGAATACATGTATTTCCATGTACTTCTGTAGATGTATGGTCAGACTGACACTTGGTCATTCATGCACATACATATGTTTTGTTTAGACCAAGTGATTTTTTTCCGGGAACCAAGTCATAATATCAGTATCACCTGCTGTTGATGCATAACTTTTGTCAAGCGGACAAACTATTATTTTTCTAATTTCAAGCTCAAATATACATATACTATTGTTATCATGCTTCCACGCCATAGTATATATTTAACAGTATGTTTTCCATACATAGTCATGCAAATACTGGATTTATGCAATTACCGATATAGAGAAAGCTCATTTTTAGTACTGAATTCTTCCAGTTTATGGATACAGTTTGTTTCTTTGGCTGATGGTTTCCTAGGGAGGCAGATCACTGTATCTTTAAGTGATCAAATTAAACATTATATTAAGCTGTGAACAGCTGTCTATAGTTACACTGTTCTGCTAAGCAACAGAATCAGTGTTGAAAAGTGAAAACCCGCTCCTTGTATAAGTAGTAAGGATTGAGTAGCAACAAAACATAAACAGGTAAGAGCATGTTCAAGGCGGGCGCTAGGAATTATTTCCTGGCATGTCGGCAGTCAAATCAGTGAATCCCAGCGCCTGGCATTGCATCGACGCAAAAGGAAGCGGTGAGAGCTAATTCACTGATTCGACTGCCGACATGCCAGGAAATAATTCCTATCGCCCATCAACTAGCGCCCGCCTTGAACATGCTCTTACCTGTTTATGTTTTGGTGCTACTCAATCCTTAACGAAACTTCAGTTTTAGACTTTTCTCCAGTGCTATACTTGCATTTCATGATTTATCTGTTAAATGGTCAATCTTGCTAAACTCGTTAGCATAATTTAAGGATCACACCTTTGTTGTTGGAGTTTCAAACCACCCTATTTTTTGTATTTCTGAAAGCCTGGAATTTTATGTATTTACTTGCAATACTTTATATCATTTATTTTCTTGATCCTATGATTCTCTTATCTGATATTACGTATGTCCCATAATGCTATCATTCACACTAAATATTATATTCTTGGCCATTTCTTTATGTAGTGTAATCTGAAGTTTCCAGCCGTAGTTTCTCAATGCAGGTGTATTACTAGGAAGAGAGGCGACAAGGGTTGCTGTCAACTGATGGATGGGTCTAGCTGCAATGTTGAAGAAGATGTCTATCATGTTACAGGAGCTTTACGATCGCCAAAAATTCCCAGGAGGACTCCTGATGGTTCCAACGATATGGAGTTTGATAGGAGGGGTAGAGAGGACAAAAATGACCGGGACTCTTCAAGAAGTGAAACTTCTGCAGATAGGGCTGATATAAGGGGCAGGAGGTCCAGGAGCACGGAGAATATCAATGAGAGGAGAGGATCTAATATGGCAGGGAACGTCGGTGAAAATAGCAGATCACTGGATCAAAGTAATCAAAGTGTACATTTGGTAAAAGATGGTGAGCATGGTGAGGCCGTACACAAAATAGCTATTTTGCATGATGAAGGTGGACAGCATGACTTGAGGATGTATCATAACAAGTCTGGTGAAAAAGAAGAGATTCTTGGGCATAAAGTGCAATACGCAAATGAAAGTAAGGGTAGTGTGGAAAACAAAGAGACACCACCCAAATTTGGTAAAGATGGGTGGGAGTCACCAGGGGATAGAAGCAATGATAGGAGTACTGGTTCAAAAGATAAAACAGAAGTGGATGCCCATCGAGGTACATCAGACAGAGGGAGGGACAGCAGTTCGAATGTAAAAACCCGAGAGGCTGAAGGATCTGAACAGTACTTGAGGAACCATCAATGGCGAGATCCTACGGAGGCAAATGTTTCTGAATGGAGGAGCACACAGGAAAGATTAGATGGTGGTCGAGCTGGGTACCGGCAGGATTCCAGGGGTAGATCTGAAAGTGTTAGAGGTTTTTCATCCTATGGGAATCGGTATGACAGGTCTGATTCAATAGAGATCAGGCCAAATAATAATTTTGATTTTGGGCGAGAGGGCTCTGTTTCTGGGAAAAAATCTGATGTCGGAGCTCAGCGGGATTTAATACCTGGGGCAAGTGATGATAAAAGTACCAATCATCCTGAAGCAGATCAAAGTGCTACCACCACCATGCTTTCTTCATTTCCACAGCAAGGACCCAAAGTTGATAGACCCTCTAGAGGAGGAAGGGGGAGGCCAAATGGAAGGGATTCTCAGAGAGTTGGAGTTCCATGCCACTCATGCCGCCGCCTACATTCGGTGCACTGACTCTACCACCAGGTCAAATGCAACATATGGGGCCCAATATTCCCCATTCTCCAGGTCCTCTTATGCCTGGTGTTTTCATGCCGCCGTTTCCAGGACCTATGGTGTGGCCTGGCGCAGGAGGTGTTGACTTGAGCATGCTCTCTATTCCACCTAATCTCCCCATCCCTCCTGAGCATAGGTTCACTCCAAGCATGGGAGGTGGACCTGGTCATAATGTTCACTTAAATCAAATAGGCCCAGGAATAGGTAATCCAGCGAATGTGTACCAGATAAACACACAAAATCGTGAAATGCCACATGATAGACTATCTGGAGGTTGGGTGCCACATAGGAATAGTGGGCCAACCAGAAAAGCTCCTTCAAGAGGTGAGCAAAATGATTACTCACAGAACTTTGTGGACACTGGCATGCGACCTCAAAACTTTATTAGAGAATTGGATCTTACAAGTGTAGCAGAGGACTATCCAAAATTGAGAGAACTCATACAGAGGAAGGATGAAATTGTTGCTAATGCTGCTTCACCACCGATGTATTATAAGTGTGATCTCCGTGAACATGTTCTTTCTCCAGAATGTTTTGGTACAAAGTTTGATGTTATTCTTGTGGATCCACCATGGGAAGAGTATGTTCATCGTGCACCAGGAATAACAGATCATATTGAACACTGGAATGTTGAGGACATTATGAATTTGAAGATTGAGGTTGTTGTTGTTTTCTGTTTGTTTTATCCTTTTAACTGTGACCATTGTATGGTACAGAATTGTTAATATGCTTCGGTGAATTGTTTGAATCAACAGGCTATAGCTGATACTCCCTCTTTTCTCTTCCTTTGGGTTGGTGATGGTGTAGGTCTTGAACAGGGCCGTCAATGTTTGAAGAAGGTGAGGCAGCTTTCTCTTTCCGTAATCTAGCACATGCAGTTATTCTTTCCGCTTTGATGTCAATTTTTTGGGCAGTGGCATTATGTCAGTTTGCAGAAAGCCTCCAGGGCTCTAGGCTCATGTGGTTCTCTCCAAAGTATTATAGCCGTGATATATTTATTTATGTTTATGTTGCCATTCCATTAAACTCCAATCAGCATAAATAATATATCCATTTGTTTCTAAAAAAAAAAAATACTCCCTCCGTCCCAAAATAAGTGACTTGCATTTGTCTAGATTTGGATGTATCTTACACTAAAATAAGACTAGATACATCCGAATCTAGACAAACCCACGTCACTTATTTTGGGACGGAGGGAGTATAAGCAGTGTTTTATTTGATTTAGATCAGTCATAAAATTTCCATCTGATTTTTAAAATGTAATAATAGAATAGATGTAGCTGGCTGAAACATCTCTTTTGTCCAGTGGGGATTTCGTAGGTGCGAGGATGTTTGCTGGGTTAAAACCAACAAGAAAAATGCATCATCAGGTCTGCGGCATGATTCTCGTACATTGTTGCAGCATTCAAAGGTATTGCTATTTTTAAGTGATCTATTTTGTAGCATTAGTTTCTTTTTTTTACCTTGCCATTCCCCCATATATCTGGATTTCTTGTGAAGTATTCATCTTTCCTTGTGCAGGAGCATTGCTTGATGGGTATAAAAGGAACGGTACGCCGTAGCACTGATGGCCATGTCATCCACGCGAATATTGACACCGATATAATAATAGCTGAAGAACCCACTGATGGTATATATTTATCTCTTAGATGCCACGGATAATGCTTATTTGTGTTCTTCATTTATTATCTTTGTCTACTAAGTTACTTTGGGGCACAGTGCTTTGCTCTAGTCTTTGCCATCATAGTTGACAGTTTGAGGTGTCATCAACTACTAAACTATATGTCTACATTATCTCTTTGTATCCTGTCTTGTTCCTTTATGAAACAAAAACTCTCTCTTCTGTTATGTTCATCTATCTATACTTGTAAAATGTTTTCATGATTTTTTAGAATGCACGATTATACTCGTGTAAAGGAGATGATTTCTTAATATGCACGATGGTACTCAAATGTTCTGGTGAAATTCATCTTGTATTTTTCTTATTCAGATATCTAGTTGTCCACTTGCATAGATATAACTTAGAAAACGTTCAAGAATTTCTTATGAGTACAGGTTGTTTTGAAGCATAGCCTTTTTGGCTGCATCCTTTTTAAGCATATATAATGTTCCATTGGTGATGCATGCATGTCTTGTTTTACAGGCTCGACAAAGAAACCTGACGACATGTACAGGATCATTGAGCATTTTGCTCTTGGAAAGAGGCGTCTTGAACTCTTCGGCGAGGACCATAACATCCGGCCTGGCTGGCTTACCCTTGGGAAAGATCTATCTTACTCCAACTTCAACAAAGAGGTAGAAAAGCTGGATGTTTGACCTTTTTGAACATGCATACAACCATGCAAGTGTTCATTCCCACGAGTTTTAAGCGTTGTCCCTTATTACAGGCGTATAACATGAACTTTGCGGACAACGATGGGAAAGTATGGCTGGGTGGCGGTGGGCGCAACCCTCCTCCTGGGGCTCCGCACCTGATTGTGACGACTGCGGAGATCGAGGGCCTCAGGCCGAAGTCTCCCCCACCAAAGAACTGACAACGGCTTGTAACTGCACTATTTCTGGAGAGTCCCGAGTGGTGGCCCAGTGGCTGATTTGCTCGTAAGCCGGAATGCGCGCGACATTTTTGTAGACCTGTAGTAGACCTGTTGTAGGGAAAGGTTGAGCTGATGCCCTGTAAACTGTCAAGTCCCGGTTTCGAATATGGAAGGACAAAAATGGAAGGACTTGTTGGAGCTGTGTTGGGCCTGTATCAGCCAGCAGTTTAGCAACACTCTGTAGCTCCATGCGCTGTCTGTCTGTGTGTGTCTTTGCATACCTAGTGATAAGTTGCATACCTAGTGATAAGAAAAGTAATTAATAAAAAAAAAGATCAAGCAATAGAACCACAATCTTACGTACCAACCATCTGGATCATACATTTCCATAGAATCATCTGGACTGGACCCGTGCACAATCATGCGTCCAGACAAGCTGCCGATTTTGACAAACCCTGAAACCGACAACTGCGAATCAGATAGTTAATCCGTCAAAACTGAACTGTGCAGCGACAAACATCACGGCCCGTCTTAGCAGGTACTTTCCTGTAAAGCTTTACAGTCTGCCCGTGGAGCCTTGCCGAGGAGGAACAAGTCCACCGCGTCGTGGCGGCGACGAGATCGCCGTGCGCGAGCGCACCAGCTCTGCTCAGTACCCGACACTCATCAGCTATGTCCAACCTGTTTGGCTGTCACAGAATTGGTTACAGAACTCAATTTGCAAATCCCATGGTTTTCATTTCATGCCTAACCTTAATTCCTTTTAGCAGGCCGTGAGGCGTTGTCACAAGGCATTATCAAGAGAGTAGGAACGGGAGCGAGCATCTCCATCTGGAAGGATAACTGGATCCCAAGCTCCCGTACTCTACGTCCTTTGTTTCGACCCTCTGATGCTCCAGCTGAGATGGTGCATGAGTTAATCAATGGCACTACTCATCACTGGGACATGCAAAAATTAACCGCCAATTTCTATGAGTTTAATATTGATTGGATCCTCCAAATTATCAGAGCGGATGAGGATTGGTTTGCTTGGTCTCATGAGAAATCAGGGTTATACACAGTGAAATCTGCCTACCGCATGCTTGTATCTCATCCGGGAGATGAGCTAGATAGGGGAGGCATTTCTTCTTCACAAGACTAAGGGGTCATGTGGAAACGTCTATGGAGTCTGAAGGTAGTACCGAAAGTGCGAGTTTTTTGGTGGCGGGTTATGTGATGCATTGTGCCGGATTACTCAACCCTCACTAGGCGACATGTTAGAGATAATAGCACTTGCTCGGTTTGTAAGTCTACCTCAGAAACGCTTCTCCATGCTTTAGCTGAATGTTCCCATGCAAAACTGTTCTGGACAGAGGCAAGAGACATTCTGAACGTCAAGTTACCAAGACTGCATCCATATACATGGGCGGCCGACGTCTTGACTGAACCCTGGTGGTCACCGGAGGAAAGTATTAGAGATGTAATAATCGATACGTATATGTATGGTGTAGTACACCAACATATACGTATCCAACTCTGTAATATGCCACACAAGGGGCTATTTCTTGATATATTAACACGTAGCCGGCTACCCCAAAGGGTACGACCGTTCCTCCTAGAAAAACACGAATTCAACATGGTATCGAGCCTCCCTCTTCCTCCCTCGTTTTAGCCACCTCCGACGTCGACAATCTGCCCCCCGTCGCCGCCATCCTCTACCTCGATTCCGACGATCAAACTACACCAAGCTCAAGATCTCTCCGTCCTAGAACAATTCCCAAGCTTAGTTTTCCAAAAAACCCACCACACCCCAAACCCTAGATCCTTCTCCACACAACTCAAACACGACAACCTAGATCGATACCCTCATACCCGACTCTACATGGCTACTTCATCCATGGCTGTTGGGCTCCTGCCATCGGTGCCCACCCCCCGCCACCAAGCTCACCCGTGACAATTTTCTCTCATGGCAAGCCCAAGTGCTGTCCACCCTACGTGGGGCTCGTGTTTTGCGCCTGCTTGAAGGATCGGATCTGGCACCGCCCGAGTTCCTCGATGCGGAAGATGCTGACAAGAAAAAGATACAACTTTCCAACCCTGCCTATGGTGTTTGGATAACCCGGGATCAGCAAGTTGTGAGCTGCACCGTGAACTCTCTCTCCGAGGATATCCTCTCTCATGTCTACGGTATTGTTCATGCAACAGATATCTAGCGTGCTATTCATGAACTATTTTCATCTCAATCTAAGTTGCGGGTCTCAAACCTTCGCGGTGCTCTCACCAACACCAAGAAACTCGGCATGACTGTTCAATAATATATCACCAAGATGAAAGGTTTTTCCTCTGAGCTTGCTACGGCAGGTAAAACTGTTGATGATGATGAACTCAAGGATTATATTATGAATGGACTTGATGGTTCCTATAATGGTTTTGTTGCTGCTCTCAAAGTTGTGCCTTCCACATCCCTCAATGATATGTTCTCTCAGCTGCTGTCTTATGAGAATCGTGATGCCATGCTCTCCTCCACTGGTCAGGCTTCATGATCGTTTATGTCGTCTGTCAATGCGGTTCCTCGTGTTCCAAACCTTGGATATGGGGGAAGCATGCCGAGGCCCCCTGCACCAGAGCCATACATGCCACCATATCAATCATATCAGTCGGCGACCCACTGCATGCCTCCACTGTCGGTTCCCTACACGCCTCCACCGCCGGCTCCATACATGCCTCCACCGTCGCCCCCCTATATGCCTCCATACTAGCAACCGCCCCCCTACATGCCTCCATATCAGCAGACGTACCCACTTCCACCCTACATGGCACCGTACACGCCTCCCCACCTGCAGTAGCAACGCCCCCAATGTCCTCCTCAACAGCCTCCACAACAACGCCCACGTCAGGATCGTCATCCCAAAGGGGGGGGGCGCAAGAACAGGCGTGCTACCCCTTGGCCGGATGGTGTTTTCTGTCAAATCTGCAAGAAGGAAGATCACCCGGCTGATGAGTGTTGGTGGCGCTTTGGTGATGATGATGATGAGGACAAGCCCCCAAAGGAGCCAAAATGTGCCTATGGAGTTGACACAAAATGGTACTTAGATACAGGGGCTACAACACATGTTACTGGTCAACTCAACAAACTCTAGGTTCATGAACCATATCATGGTCGTGATCAAGTTAATAATGCTAGTGGACAAGGTATGGACATTGCTCATATTGGTCATTCTGTTTTGCACACCCCTGATAGCTCTATGCAACTTTGTGATATTTTACATGTTCCTAATGTATCCATGAGTTTAATATCTGCTCATAAACTTAGCCTAGACAACAATTGTTATATGGAAATTCACCCATTATTTTTCTTGATTAAGGATCAAGCAACGAAGCGCATCGTGTTTAGAGGTCCGTGTCATGGTGGCTTATATCCTCTAGTTCCAGTGTCTTCAGAGTCCTCCAAGCATGCCCTTGTGACCGTCAAGCCTGCATCCTCTACATGGCATTGTCGTCTAGGCCATCCTTCTTCGTTTATTGTTCATCAAATTCTTAGGAAGCATAAACTTTTATATTCCCCAGAAATAAATCCTTACATATGTGATCCATGACAACAGGCCAAGAGTCATCAACTACCATACTCTATTTCCACTAGTGTGTCCACAATTCCTTTGGAACAAATCTTTTCTGATGTATGGGGTCCATCTCCTCTCTCTGTAGGCAAACATTCATATTATGTAAGCTTCATTGATGATTTTAGCAAGTTTACTTGGATTTATTTGCTTAAGAAACGTTTTGAAGTGTATCAAGTTTTCCTTGATTTTCAACAATATGTTGAGCGCCAATTTGGTCGCAAAATTCTCACCATGCAAACTGATTGGGGTGGTGAATATGAGAAATTAAATAGTTTTTTCCAACGTGTCGGCATTGTCCATCATGTATCATGCCCTCATGCTCATCAACAAAATGGTTCTGCTGAACGCAAACACCGTCATATTGTTAAAGTAGGCCTTTCTTTACTTGTCAATGCGTCTATGTCTCTCAAATATTGGGATGACGCCTTTATCACAACCACTTTTCTTATCAATATGGTTCCTACCAAAGTTCTCAATTATGAGACTCCCACAGAAAAACTTCTCCAAGTTAAACCCAACTATGAGTCTCTACGAGTTTTTGGTTGTGCATGTTGGCCCAACCTTTGTCCATATAACAAACACAAACTTTTTTGCCGTTCCACATGTTGTGTTTTTCTGGGTTACAGTCCTCGTCATAAAGGAGTAAAATGTCTTGATGTGTCCACTGGCCGTGTCTATATTTCTTGAGATGTTGTTTTTGATGAGAATATTTTTCCATTTGTATCTCTTCATCCTAACACTGGTCGTCGTTTACTTGATGAGATTCTTCTCCTTCCACCAGATAACTCATCTTCGACATGTAGTGATAGGGGTGTGCATACTAATGATCACTATTTGCAATTTGTTCCTCCTGTTAATTCTTCCCAGGTGACTACCGAAGATCCACCTGTTCATTCCCCATCAGATACTATTCATATTTCTGAAGAAAATACAGAAAATACTACATCAAATAGTGACACAACAACAGAAAATAGGACAACAGAAAATGATGCCGCGTCTACTTCTGACCAATCGCTGGAGGTCACATCACCGCGGGCTCATCGCTCACTGCAGCGTGTGGACGCGTCTTTCCCGCCACCGCATGAAGACGTTGGCCCATCTAATGATGACGAAAATGATGCCCATGCTCATGCTCCTTCCGGTGATAGTGACAGCGCTAGATCATCTGCTCCGCCCGTTTCTGTGGCTTCATCTGCACTAGGTGTTCAAACTCGACTTCAAAAAGGTATACGAAACCCAAAAAAATACACCGATGGTACTGTTAGATATGCTACGTTTACCTCTATAGGAGAATCTACAAAACTTACTGAGGCTTTAGCTGACCCAAATTAGAAGAAAGCTATGCAAGAGGAATATGCTGCTCTTATTTCCAACAACACATGGCACCTTGTACCACCTAGCACCAACAAAAATATTATTGACTACAAATGGGTATATCGCATCAAGAAACATGCTGATGGTACTTTGGACAGGTACAAGGCACGCCTTGTTGCTAAAGGTTTCAAACAACGTTATAGTATAGACTATGAAGATACTTTTAGTCCTATTATTAAGGCTGCTACTATCAGACTTGTTCTATCTATATCAGTATCTAGAGGATAGAGTTTAAGGCAGCTAGATGTCAAGAACGTGTTTTTAGATGGTGTTCTAGAAGAGGAGGTTTACATGAAACATCCACCTGGTTTTGAGTCTTCCGCTACTCCAAATTATATTTGCAAACTTGACAAAGCTTTATATGGTTTGAAACAGGAACCTCGAGCATGGTACCCTCGTCTCAGTTCCAAGTTACATACTCTTGGTTTTCTTCCTTCCAAGGCTGATACTTCCTTGTTCCTTTTTAACAAGTCAGGACTTGCAATATTCATTCTAATTTATATTGATGACATCATTGTTACTAGTTCTTCTGATTTGGCAATCACAACTCTCCTACATCATTTGAGTTCAGACTTTGCTCTTACGAATCTTGGAGATGTTCATTATTTTCTAGGCATTGAGGTACACAAACAATCCAATGGTTTGCTCTTAAATCAGGAAAAGTATGCTGCAGATCTTCTTCATCGTGTTGGCATGAGCACCTGCACGCCATGTCCAACACCCCTCTCCACTACAGATACACTGAACTTGACAGATGGTTCTCCTCTTGGTCCTGAGGATATTACCCACTACAGGAGTATTGTAGGGGCACTTCAATATCTGACACTTCAAGACCTGGTCTTTCTTTTCCAGTTAATAAGGTCTATCAGTATCTTCATGCTCCTACTACTTCATATTGGACTGCTGTTAAACGAATTCCGAGGTATATTCATGGCACAAGAAAGGTTGGTCTTACTTTTCAAAAGTCGGTTTCCACTCTTATTAGTGCTTATTCAGACGCAGACTTGGCTGGTGATTTGGATGATAGACACTCTATTGGTGGTTTTGCTATATTTTTTGGTCCCAATCGTATTTCTTGGAGTGCCAGAAAACAACCTACTGTGTCCATGTCAAGTACAGAGGCTGAATACAAAGCTCTCGCAAATGCCACTACTGAGCTTATTTGGGTTGAAGCTCTTGTTTGTGAACTTGGTGTTTCACTCAAAAAGAAACCATGTCTATGGTGTGATAATCTTGGTGCCACCTATCTGTCTGCTAATCCAGTTTTTCATTGATACATTGCAAATATATCTATAATTTTTGATGTTCCATGCTTGGTTTTATCCACTTTCTTGTGTTTTGTCCACACTTTGGAGTACTTTTCATATGATTTCTTGGACTAACCTATTAACAAGAGCCATAGTGCCAGCTGCCTGTTTTCTGCTATTTTTGGTTCCAGGAAAGTCAGAAAATGAATATTCTCGGAATTGGACGGGACAAAAGCCAAAGTGCCTATTTTTTCAGAAGTCATCAGATGCCAGAATACGAGACGGAGAAGGGCTGGGGGCCGACCACACCACCTGGCCGCGCGGCCAGGCCTGGCCCGCGCCAGGGGGTGGCCTGGTCGACCCCAGCACCCCCTCGGCCTCTCCTTCCGCCTATATATTACCCTCGGGATGAAAACCCTAAGTACCCGATCAAAAATCCACGAAAGAGTCTGTAGCCGCCGTCATCTCCATCCCTAGATCGGGAGGGATCTGAAGCTCTTCCCGGCACCCTGCCAGAGAGGGGAATTCACCCTGGAGGCCTTCTTCATCACCATGCAAGCCTCCGGTGTGATGCGTGAGTAGTTCATCCTTGGACTACGGATCCATGTAGTAGCTAGATGGCTGGTTCTCCTCCTTTGTGCTTTCATGTTTAGATCTTGTGAGCTCCGTTCATGATCAAGATCATCTATTTGTAATTCTGCATGCTGTGTTTGCGGGGATCCGATGGATATTGAGATGCTATTTCAGATTGATTATTGATTCTATCATGTCTTTGTTATTTGTGATCTTGCATGCTTTCCGTTGTTAGTAGCTATCTTGGCCAAGTAGATGCTAGCAACTCCAAGAGTTAGTATTATGCTAGATAGTGGGTTCATGCCTCTGGTAATCTGGGGAAGTGACAGAAATCTCTAAGGTACTAGATGTGTTGTTGCTACTAGGGAGAAAACAACAATCCTTTGTTCACAGAACAATCGTATTGTTTACTTTACATGCAATTCGTAAAGCAATAATCTGTTGCTTGCAACTTAATACTGGAGGGGGTTTGGATGATAACCTGAAGGTGGATTATTAGTCATAGATGTAGTTTGATGGCGGTCTATGTATAATGTTGTAATGCCCAATCAAGTTCCAAAGGAGTCAAGATGATTAGTATATGCATGTATTGCTTTCTCGATGTTTGTCAATTGCCCCGCTGTAATTTGTTCACCCAGCATGTTATCTATCTTAAGGAGAGCCACCTCTAGTGAACTATGGATCCCGGTCCTTTTCTTTTACATACAATCTACAAGCTGTTTACTGCTTTGTGTTTACTTTCTGTAAACTATTACTTCATTCCATTCGATACGTTTAATCCTTTGTTTTCAGCAAAACCGGTGAGATTGACAACCTCATCGCAAGTTGGGGACAAAGTTCTGTGGTTGTGTTGTGCAGGTCTCCACGTTGCTACTAGCACCAGTAGTGCGTCCGGCCAAGGCTCAGCGAGCAACACCTTTGGGGTGTTTCCTTGCTCCTACTGGTTCGATTAAACCTTGGTTTCATAACTGAGGGAAACTTGCTGCTGTGCTCATCATACCTTCCTCTTGGGGTTCCCAACGAGCTCTACATCAACACTGAGCCATCAAGCATTTTTCTGGCGCCGTTGCTGGGGAGTCAAGGACATCTTCACAAGGGGAGTCCCTCATAACCAATCTCTTTACTTTGTTATTTTTGTTTTGCTTAGTTTCTTTTTGCTTTGTTTGCTTGTTTCTTTATCAAAAAAAAATTAGTTCTACAAGTTTGCTTTCTTATTGAAAACACAAAAAAATTTAGTTCCTACTATAGTTGTTATTTTTTTTGGTCTGTTATTGCCTTGCTTTATCATGCTTTCTGTCAATGGTTGGTTTCTTTGAAACTAAATCTTATTGGCAAGGTGGGTTCACGGAAGAATAAAAATATTATTATAAGGAACACCGCTTGTCACAAAAAGGGAAACACTTATGGGAACAAATAGATAAATTGTATACCATTGCTATAAACGTGTGCTCTACTTATAATGTTACTTATTGCTTTGATAAATCTTGTTGCTGTAGGAGGTATAAACACCTCCCTTTTCAATATGAGTATAATGATAATGTTACCATATCTTCTTATGTTAAAGGGAATTATGACTTTTATGATGTGGAACAAATTGAAGAATTTATTGCTTGGAATGGTGCATTTGAACTTGCTAGTTTGCTTGAAAATACTGATGATTCACCTTATAAATATGAGGTTTATGATATACTTAAATTTTGCTTTGATAATTAGAAGGTAGAAAATGGCTATATTCTTGAATATCGTAATAGATGCTCTCCACCAATGGAAGAGACTAATGCCTTGCAGGAGCCTATGGAAGAAGAGATTGATAAAACTGGAAGCTCATTGGATGAAAAAGAGGAGGAGAGCGATGATCAAGAGGAGGAAGAATGGATCTATCGATCCCTACCTTCTAATGAGAGTAACTCTTTACCCCTTACATTATTTGATTGTCCCCCATGCTTACCAAAGGAGGACGAATGCCATGTTCCTGAGGATTCTTTTGAAAATGTTTATAATAAAGCTCTAGTGTTTGTAAATCATGAAAAACATGCTTTATGTGATAGCTATATTGTTGAGTTTATTCATGAGGCTACTAAAAATTATTATGAGAGAGGAAAATATGGTTGTAGAAGTTTTCATGGTATTGAAACACCTCTCTATGTGCTGAAAGTTTTGAAGTTACTCTTGTTTTATCTTCCTATGCCTTTCACTTTGTTCTTTGTGAATTTATTTGCATACAAGATTCCTATGCTTAGGAAGTGGGTTATACTTAAATGTGTTTTGAATTTGCTTCTTAATGCTCTCTTTTACTTCAATTCATATTTCTTATGTGAGCATCTTCTCAAACTATCATGCCTAACTTAAAGGCGTTAAAGAAAAGTACTTATTGGGAGATAAACCAAAAGTTTTAAATGAGTCTTGGAAATTATTACCTCTGTAATAACCACTCCTTATCCTTTTTATTTGCTTTTTGTGCCAAGAGTAACCTCTAATGAGAGAGAAGTAATGATTGGGAAAGTTGCTGTCCCGAAACAGATTTCTGTGCTTCACCATAAAAATTCGTATAAAATCTCTGAACGTCTTTTTGAGGCGTGAATTTTTTTGCTTCTGACCCAGGTTCTTATATAACTTTCGTTAGTTCAACACTTTTTGATTTGAGCAATAGAAGGTCTTCGAAAAAATTCGTCTTTACCTGCTGGTCTGTTTTGACAGATTTCTGCCATTTTCTGCATTTGCTTCTTGTTGGTTCCTTTTTGAGTTCTTTTGGGGAATTGAGCTTTTTGAGGGAAGTGCTACAGTAGCTAGTGTTATAATGGAAGTTTATTTGGTGTTATAACTGAACCTTAAGACTTATTATCTTGAGTGCACTAATGTTGCTAATAAAGATTGTGTGAAGTTTTGTATGAAGAAAAAATTTCAGGTGTATGGAAGGAATGCGTAATGAGATGAAGGATGGACTAAATCTCAAGCTTGGGGATGCCATGCATGTCACCCCAAGAAATATCCAAGAAGTACAAGCATCAAAGCTTGGGGATGCCCAAGGCATCCCCTTCTTCATCAATAAAAATTCTAGGTTTCTTCCAAACGCTTCATTTTTATTGTTTCATGCATAGTTGTGTTGTTCTTGGAGCGTCTTCTTTTTCGTTTTCATTTTAGTTTTTAGTTTGCTTTTGTTTGCTTAGTTTTCTGAATAATTTTTTTGGACCCCCTCTTTCATACATTGGTTTGCAAATAGTTTGGTTTGGTTAGGAAAAGAGTAGGAAAGTTCATACTTATGTGGTAAAAAGAGCTCATTTTTGATTGTGGCCTATGCTTTGTCATGCCATGCTTGATATTGTTTTGGCTTTATGCTTAGTATTCTTTGCTGTAGCATGACTTGTTATAAACAATTGAGATTGCTTAATGTGCCTTGGATGAATCATGCATTGTTTTAGCATATTAAAGCATAGTATAGTGGTATTCTCGTTTGATGCTTTATGTGGGTTGACTTGGCACATGCTCACACCATGTTATGACTATCCAAAGTCACCATAGCCTTTATGATCCTTTAGTTTTCAACTTGTAGTATCACTCTATGCTTTGATCAATGATGTTTTGTCGCTCTACATGATTATGGCCATTATTGCTCTCTTAGTTTGTCGCTCCCAGTCTTTTGCTAGCCTCCGCAACCAAGTATGAGTTCCACTCATGCATCCAACTCCCTAAACCAAGTTATTCCAAAGAGTCCACCATACCTACCTATTAGCATATGCTATTCCAAGTATATTCATGCTTTTGTTTACCTTCCAAATTAAACTTGTTATGAGAAAACTAGTGATTAAAGCTCTCACGAACTTGATGGCACACTTTACTTTTTTGCATTTAATAAACTTGAACCATTGGGTCCTTCATTGTTGCGTATATGCTTGCATTTTATAAGTTGAAATTAGTAGAACCATGTATCATGGGGAACGCTTTCAACATTGCACCTGTACTTTGTACCCCATTGATATCATGTTCTTTTGCTTATGGAACCTGGCGGTGTCAAATAAAAGTGGAACTTGTAACATCATGGAGTTTGTATGTGTGTTAGAGAAACGCCTAGGCCGCTAGCCTAAGCCATGCCTAATCATGGTGGAAACTTGCAGCATCACCATAATGAGCACTCTATGAAGCATCCTCAATAAAAACCTATGCAAATAGCAAATAAAAAGATTGCTGAGATGCTCATTGTCTGCTTGCCTTGTCATTTTGATTATGGGATAGCTCCTGTATCATGTGCAAGGGGTACCTCGTTGGCGGTTCTTTATGATACATATGTACTTACAATGACAAGAGCTAACTTGTGACTAAAGTTGAGTAGCATGAGGTTCGGTCTTCGTAAGTAAGGGGCATGAGATTTCGGTTTATAACTTGTCAAGCATATCCTCTTAGTTGTGTAACTTTAACTTTAATCACCTTCAAGATGCTTATGATAGGGGAAATGAGAGCTGAAAGCTATAAGTACCATAATTTTTGGAAGCTCTTTATGAGACTTGAATCCCTACTTCCTTTTATAAAGGCCTTTCTTCCACTTTTATATTGAGTCTCCACCTTCCACCTTTATGCACCTACTTTGAGAGCATAGTGGCCATTCTTAGTTCTATGTGCATTGTCCCAAGACTAGTTGATTGATGCATAACTTGATATTGCTTGTTTTAAACTATTTGTATCTAGTCACTCTTATGAACTTTGAAGGTGTCCTATGCATTTATATTTGATACTCTATGAGGGACAAGCTGAATACTATTATGCTATGTTTTCTTTATGTGAAACAAACAAACGTCTTGCAAAGCATTGTTATTCCTGAATCTTTTGTTTGTGCCTTTTCATGTTGCATCATAGTTTCTTTGTCTTATTGCTAGAACTTTGTCTTTCATGTTATGATTGAAGTACTATGATCCCGACTTTGAATGTTTTACATATACTTTGATCAAGTCTTTGATGGTGCATGTCATCTCAAAAATTATTCTTTCTTTTTATCACTTACCTACTCGAGAATGAGCAGGAGTTAAGCTTGGGGATGTTGATACATTGCAAATGTATCTATAATTTTTGATGTTCCATGCTTGGTTTTATCCACTTTCTTGTGTTTTGTCCACACTTTGGAGTACTTTTCATATCATTTCTTGGCCTAACCTATTAACAAGAGCCACAGTGCCAGCTGCCTGTTTTCTGCTATTTTTGGTTCCAGGAAAGACAAAAAATGAATATTCTCGGAATTGGACGGGACAAAAGCCAAAGTGCCTATTTTTCTGAAAGTCATCAGATGCCAGTGTTGGGTCCGCAGCATAGAAAACAAAAATTTTCCTACAATGAGAACTACATGCCAAGATCTATCTACTAGGTACAAGGCAACGGGTGGACATACATCCATCGAGAACTTACCCTCGAAGACAACGAGTTTTGTTAACGAGTAGGAACTCGTGGTTGATGTAGTCGTACACTTGCCGATCTCAAGATCGTGAGGAAGTCCGAGCGTCGCAACTCAGCAGCACATCCGTACTCGCACACACATTCAAGCCATATGACAATCTCCACCTCCTCGCTCCAGCGATCCAGCGGAAGCAGCAACTCCTTCCAGACGAAATGCCATCGGGAACATGTATCTCGCTAATCCGAGACCATGGGGGAATAATTCTAGAGGGGGAGAGAGATCCTTCACAAGGAGGTGTGAAGAAGAAGGAGGGAGAGGGTGGCCTTTTATAGGAGGAGGGGGGTGCCCCTCTCTCCATGGCCGGCGCATGGGGGGGGGGACTCCTCACCTCCCCCATTCATGTGGTGGTAACCCCTCCACATTAAAATGCCTCTTCACATTCCCTTTTAAAGTCCCCAATTTAAATGCATTAAAATTCTTCAAGTTTAATGCTCTCTCATTTAATAAAACTCTTTTATTAAATTTATTCAGAATTTTGTTAATTACTTTAATTAACAAACATTCACATATAACCCCTTGCAATATTTCAATATCACATGCAGAACCACTTTCTGCAATTTCACCTGAAACAATTTCCGGTTTCTATCGAAACAATTCCCGTGCTTTGCAATTCTTTTGTATGAAACATATGTGCTCAAAATGGTGTCCGGTAACTCTTAAGTGTGTAACCCTACGGTTCGCGAATAATGCAGACATGATTGAGACTCCTCTCAGATCAATAGTCAGAAGCGGGACCTGGAGATCCATACTGACTCCTGCATATTCAACGATGACTTCTGTGATCGTGAGAACCTTTAACGCTTGTAATTTAATCCCTTTGTCTCATGATATAATACATGTCCGAGATTTGATCATTGGTATCCAAATACCTAGTTTGATCTCGTTACCAACATGCACTCTTTTCTCGTTCCCGTGATATAACATTCTAGTGATCACATCACTTGCTTGCAAGCTATCTCAATGTGATATCACCGAGAGGGCCCAGAGTATATCTATCCGTCATCGGGATTGACAAATTCCACTCTTGATCCATGAGCCTCAACATAACACCTTCGTAGCACTGAACCCATCTTTATAGTCACCCTGTTACGGTGTGACATTTGATGTTATCAAGATACTCTTCCGGTGTTAGCAATTAACATGATATCATGGTCTAAGGATAAAGATTACTTCGTATGATGTTATAGCAATATAAACATAATGACTTGATCATAATGCTATACTTCGGATGAATGTTCATCACATCATTTCACAAATGCTGTGACCTTGTTATTAACAACATCCAATGTCCATGATCAGGAAACCTTGATCATCTTGTTTATCAACAAGCTAGTCTATAAGAGAGGCATAACTAGGAACTCTTTTTGTTTATTAAACACACATGTATTAACGTTTCCGATCAATACAATTATAGCATGCAAAATAAACATTTATCATAAACATGGAATAAGATAATAACCACTTTATTATTGCCTCTCGGGCATATTCCCTTCAGTCTCCCACTTGCACTAGAGTTAATAATCTAGTTTGAAAAACTTTGCGTATTGAACACCTATGGCTTTCTGGTGTTGCATATACGCGATTGCTAGTGGTTAACATAATCTCCGGATCTGACAGTTTCAGGTCCGTGTGTATTTGCATGTCTTTGTGTCTCTACGCATCACTCATTCTCAAATGAGATGGCATTATAAATTTGGTCCTTTGGTGAGACCTTTTAGTTCGCTCGGCTTAAAATATGTTGATATTATTGTCACACAATATATCTTCATAGTATTATCCCACTTTGAACCACACCTAGTTTGATAACAAGCTACTTAACACAAATGCCCTCCTTTGCTGCTACTATAGCAGTATATACTTAGCCTTTTGTTGTAGTATCCGTCACAATGTCTCAACTTTGGAACTCATCCAAATCCATCATGGAATATCCTTTCCATTACATTGTGCCACCCATAGTCTAAATTGAGATAAATTTAATTTGTATCTTGTGACAAAAATAGTATCAATGTAACACTTTACAATGAACTACCTTTAACTATTTGTCACTTATATATGATATATTCTTAGTTCTTCCAAAGTTCATAAGAATATCTTTACTATCGTCCAATGATCATCTTATGAATCATTCTGGTATGTGCTCATAACATTTAGAGCATAGGACATTTTGGATATATACATATCATGGTATAATCGATCAAAATCTTCATGTGATTTTACTCACCAAGTGTTGAAACACTTGAATCTTGATACAATTCTTTCCATGCAGCAAGAACCTTTCTTGTTGTTTCCATATTGAACCCTTTCAATATCTCATATATGTATGTTTGGCACAACCATATTAGCGCCTTAATCTATCCATATAGATATTGATGCCAAATATGTTGGGTTTGCCCAAGTCTTTCATCGAAATCTTATTTTAATGAAATTCTTAACTTGTGTCAATACAAGATACATCATCTCCAATCAACAATATGTCCTCTACATAATGTATTAGAAATATGTCTCAGCGCTCCCACTTAATTTCTTGCAAATGCAAGCATCTTCATCATCTCCAATGAATTTAAACTCTTTTAACAATTTCATCATGGTGAAGATTCCGACTCCGCTATGCTTACTTCAACTATTGAAGTTTGCATGCCCTTTTAGCACCCTTTGAATTAACAAAACCCTTCGGACCGTGTCTTGTACACGTCCTAGGTAACCATTCTATTAGAAGAACATTGTTTTGTTTGTTCAACTACCATACATCAAATTATATGTAGTGGTTGCTACATTAATCCGTCAAGACCAAATATCACTATGAAAGATCAAATCTTGTCATAGTCAACTCCTTGAACATTGTCGTAAACTTCTTTCCGACATGTCGACTATTTCATAGATGTTAAACATCCATGTCTATTTCTTTATATATCCAAACACGACCGATAGGCTTCACGCCTTTCCGGAGGGTCTTCCAAGTTCAGAAACTTGATTTCTCATGCATGGATACTATCACAGATTCTATGACTTCTAGTCATTTTATAGAGCCAGGGCCCATCATCGCTTCTTTGCATGTAGTCGGTTCATCATTGTCAAAACAATAACAACTTTCTTATCAAATCACACTATTTGATTCTTACCGACCCACACGGTTCAATAGGAACTCTAATCTCCAAGATCACACCCTTTGTAATCACGAAATCCATGAGCATTGTGGCCGCCACCGGGACACTTTCCGGCACTGCGCTACTTAGCACATATAGCTAAGGTTCAACAACCTTATCAAAGTTCTATTGTCCTCCCACTTAACTTTTTGTGAAAAATTCCTTCTCAAGAAACTTGACGTTCCAAGTAACAAACTCTTTTGTCCTCGGTGTTATGGAGAAATTCCCAACAAATTCTTTGGGATAACCTACAAAGACGTGCTTATCCAACTTTGGTTGTAAACATTTTACTTATGCATAGCATACCAAAATTTAAGAAAAGACAATTCGGGTTTTATCCCAAACCATAACTTATATGGTGTCATTTCAACGGATCACGATGGTGCTCTTTTCAGTGTAAAAGCGGTAGTCTCTAAAGCTTCAATCCTTAAAACATAATGGCAGTTTTATAAATGACACCTTTTATCTTACCATGTCAAACATGGTTTGATTTCATCTCTCGAATATGCCATACTCCTATGGTTTATCGGGAAACACAAATCATGGAACAATTCCTCAAATCTTAAGTGTTTTGCTAAACATGTAACTCAAATATCTTCCTTTATGATCAAATCATAAACTCTTTATTTTCTTGTTACAATGATTTTCCACTTCATCTTGAAAGTCTTTGAACAATTTTAAAATGTTTCATACTTCTTCCTTATTAAGTAAATATATATATATATATATATATTCACTCAAATTTCTGGAGAAATCATATAAAGCAAAAAGATCCATCGCATATGGCTACATATAATTGGACTATATACATCAATATGTATAATATCCAATAAGCTAGTCATCCGTTCCTCTCTGGCCTATGGACGGAGTTTCAATTATCTCGAGGAAAGTTTCACAAGCGTCAATTGATCAAAATCAAAGACTCCAAAAATCCATCAACATGGAGTTTCTTCATGTTTTCTTTCCAATATAATTTAAACATCGATGCCAATTCACAAGTGATCTTTCAATCATTTGTCTTGCGACATTTTAGCAATAGTGTTTATGGATGTGATTTCTCCCACTAGACTTGTAAAAGTTCATCCATCCTTTATGGAACACGGTAATTATTTGAACAACCATTGTTCTCGTAAAACCGGAACAAAATAAAAATTATTAAAACAAATCTTGAAGGTTAGGTTTGACGACAACGAAAAACACAATAACACTTTATTTGTTTTCGATGATCATCATCACTTATTCTCTTGCTAGTTACTTAGGCTATTTCAGTTCATGAATTGCATTGTCCTGTATGACACTTCATACCAACCAATTCGGTATCCAATACCGGTATCAAATACCTCAAAACCATATTGTTTAACAAGCAAGGAATACAACCATAACATGTATATCTTCTATATACCTAAGTTGGACATCTCCAACCTTTTCTTTTCTGCCAAATATTTTATAGATTCTCTTTCAACAATTCCTTTTCTTTTAAAAGAATCTATCAACATCAATAGTGGTGTCATTCACATGACACATAGTACAAAGTGTATGTAGTCAAATACTAATACCTTTGAACTTGCACTTTGAAGTGGATCACCATCATCAAATGTTTGGTGTTCTTTCAAAAATCCATTTTTTAGTAATCTATTAGTGTAGTAAACATTTTACTTACATCTTGTATTCATCCTTATCATGACAACTTTCATGATCAAGCTACTATAGCCTGTAAGGAAGAATCGCGAGTATAATGTTAGTTCCCAAAACCTATTTGGGAGATCCAGATGCCTAGCATCTCCATCCTTCTCAAATTCTCATACAATATGAGAACATGTATTATGCTAAATTATACTCTATCATAATGCAACCAAAAACATTGTTTCAGATATCACAATATCTTTCACACATGATGGTTTCTGAAACAATTTTCAGCTCCTATATAATCTTGATATTAAAACAACTTTTGAATATCAATAATCATGGAGGCAAACATGATACTTTAGATACTAACATTGGAATTCTTACTCTTGATTTAATACTACTTATTAAACTTCATGGAGTAAATAGAGTTTGCTGAAAGTTTGCAAGGACTTATAAATTTTAAATTGACATTCAAAACAATACGATACCAGGTCGTAAAGTAAATATCTAGAGTTCTATAGTTCTATTATCTCAATTAAAACTAAGCATAAGGTAGTAAACAGACGCCAATGACTACAACAAATTATGCAAATTCACTTCGATTTAGTTTATGACAAATTGAGTTCGACTAATCCAAATTAGAAATGAACTCCCACTCAAAAACGACATCCTTCGTGCCTTTTTGGTGATTACATGAACCAAATCCACTACACCAAGTCCGATCATCACGTGAGTTGATGTAGCTTCAAAGGCGAGCATCTATATGGGCATCATATCAACTATATGACTCATGCTTAACCTTTCGGTCCGTGTTCTGAGGCCATGTCTGTACATGCTAGGCTCGCCAAGTAAGAACCTTAGTATTCGCGTGTGTAAAACTGTCTTACACCCGTTCCTATGAAAGCATAGATTCGAGTACATCCGATCATCACATGATGTCTCAAAACACGATCCACAAAATGGTGCATACTTAAGGAAGAACACATTTTTATCTTGATATCTAAATGAGGGATCATCTTACAATGCTACAGAAAGCGCCAGACTAGCAGTATAAGATGGTAACATCTAATGTGTAAAGTGAGATGATATGGTCCATGCATTTGATCTCTATCATTTGCATCGTGGTATGATCTCTATCATTCCTTTGTGTGTAAGGCCAAGGTCTATGGAACTTACACGTCGAGTGTGTTGTAAGAGTATCTTTCATACATCTACTTGCAACAATACCATATCAAGACACTAGCCCAGCAAGGATCTAAACTAGACGCCTCTAATTTATCAATTGCAAGTTTTACGTGGCTTAGGACTTTCGGAGATAGAACCGTTCTTACCTACGAACATGAACCACAACGAGGATAACCAAGTTATTAGCAACTCGTTGTAAATCAGATATTGACTATAGTAGGAGAGACAGACACCCGCCAACCACTTATGCAAAACTAGTTGCATGTCAGTCATGGAAACGGTCTCATGTACGATGACATGTAAGGTTGGTCCGGGCCGCTTCATCCCACTATGCCACCAATATCCAAAATACATGAAAGATGCAATAACATGATCATCATCGCCCACATATAAACATATGTGTACTACCCGTGCAAAGCACCTACGCATAGATCAGGCTCCGATACCACTGTTGGGTCCGCAACATAGAAAACAAAAAATTTCCTACGATGAGAACTACACGCCAAGATCTATCTACTAGGTACAAAGCAACGGGTGGACATACATCCATCGAGAACTTACCCTCGAAGACAACGAGTTTAGTTAACGAGTAGGAACTCGTGGTTGATGTAGTCGTACACTTGCCGATCTCAAGATCGTGAGGAAGTCCGAGCGCCGCAACTCAGCAGCGCATCCGTACTCGCACATACGTTCAAGCCACCGGACAACCTCCACCTCCTCGCTCCAGCGATCCAGCGGAAGCAGCAACTCCTTCTAGACGAAATACCACCGGGAACATGTATCTCGCTAATCCGAGACCATGGGGGAATAATTGTAGAGGGGGAGAGAGATCCTTCACAAGGAGGTGTGAAGAAGAAGGAGGGAGATGGTGGCCTTTTATAGGAGGAGGGGGGTGCCCCTCTCTCCATGGCTGGCGCATGGGGGGGTAACTCCTCACCTCCCCCATTCATGTGGTGGTAACCCCTCCACATTAAAATGCCTCTTCACATTCCCTTTTAAAGTCCCCACTTTAAATGCATTAAAATTCTCCAAGTTTAATGCTCTCTCATTTAATAAAACTCTTTTATTAAATTTATTCAGAATTTTATTAATTACTTTAATTAACAAACATTCACATATTGAAGGGAATATGCCCGAGAGGCAATAATAAAGTGGTTATTATCTTATTCCATGTTTATGATAAATGTTTATTTTGCATGCTATAATTATATTGATCGGAAACGTCAATGCATGTGTGTTTAATAAACAAACAGGGTTCCTAGTTATGCATCTCTTATAGACTAGCTTGTTGATTAACAAGATGATCAAGGTTTCCTGATCATGGACATTGGATGTTGTTAATAACAAGGTCACAACATTTGTGAAATGATGTAATGAAAATTCATCCGAAGTATAGCATTACGATCAAGTCATTATGTTTACATTGCTGTAACATCATACGAAGTAATCTTTATCCTTAGACCATGAGATCATGTTAATTCCTAACACCGGAAGAGTATCTTGATAACATCAAACGTCACACCGTAACAGGGTGACTATAAAGATGGGTTCAGTGCTACGAAGGTGTTATGTTGAGGGTCATGGATCAAGAGTGGAATTTGTCAATCCTGATGACGGGTAGATATACTCTGGGCCCTCTCGGTTATATCACATCAAGATAGCTTGCAAGCAAGTGATGTGATCACTAGAATGTTATATCACGGGAACGAGAAAAGAGTGCATGTCGGCAACGAGATCAAACTAGGTATGGAGATACCGATGATCTAATCTCGGACATGTAATATATCATGAGCAAAGGGATTTAGTTACTAGCATTAAAGGTTCTCACGATCACATAAGTCATCGTTGAATGTGTAGGAGTCAATATGGATCTCCAGGTCCCGCTTCTGATTATTGATCTGAGAGGAGTCTCAATCATGTCTGCATTATTCGCGAACCGTAGGGTGACACACTTAAGAGTTACCTAACACCATTTTGGAGCACATATGTTTCAGACAAAAGAATTGCAAAGCGCAGGAATTGTTTCGATAGAAACCGGAAATTGTTTTGGGTGAAATTGCAGAAAGTGGTTCTGCATGTGATATTGAAATATTGCAAGGGGTTATATGTGAATGTTTTTTAATTAAAGCAATTAACAAAATTCTGAATAAATTTAATAAAAGAGTTTTATTAAATGAGAGAGCATTAAACTTGGAGAATTTTAATGCATTGAAAGTAGGGACTTTAAAGGGGAATGTGAAGAGGCATTTTAATGTGGAGGGGTTACCACCGCATGAATGGGGGAGGTGAGGAGTCACCCCCCAATACGCCGGCCATGAAGGAGGGGCACCCCCCTCCTCCTATAAAAGGCCACCCTCTTCCTCCTTCTTCCTTACACCTCCTCGTGAAGGATCTCTCTCCCCTCTAGTTATTCCCCATGGTCTCGGATTAGCGAGATACATGTTCCCAGTGGCTTTATCTGGAAAGGAGTTGCTGCTTCCGCTGCTTTGCTGGAGCGAGGGACGGAGATTGTTGGGGTACCGGGCGTGTGTGCGATCACGGATGCACCACTGCTTTGCGGTGCTGGAGTTGGTGGTGTTGGACTTGCTGGAGCTGGATCTGAAGGACGTGCTGGAGCCGGACCTGCTGGACTTCATCATGATCTTGAGATCGGCAAGTGTACGGCTACATCATCCATGAGTTCCAACTCGTTAACAAAGCTTTGTTGTCTTCGAGGGTAAGTTCTCCATGGATGTATATCCACCCGTTGCTTGTATCTAGTAGATAGATCTTGGTGTATAGTTCCCATCGTAGGAAATTTTTTGTTTTCTATGCTGTGAACCCCAATAGTGGTATCAGAGCATGATCTATGCGTAGGTGCTTTGCACGGGTAGTACACATATGTTTATATGTGGGCGATGATGATCATGTTATTGCATCTTTCATGTATTTTGGATATTGGTGGCATAGTGGGATGAAGCGGCCCGGACCAACCTTACATGTCATCGCACATGAGACCGGTTCCACGACTGACATGCAACTAGTTTTGCATAAGTGGCTGACGGGTGTCTGTCTCTCCTACTATAGTCAATATCTAATTTACAACGAGTTGCTAATAACTTGGTTATCCTCGTTGTGGTTCATGTTCGTAGGTAAGAACGGTTCTATCTCCGAAAGCCCTAAGCCACGTAAAACTTGCAATTGATGAATTAGAGGCGTCTAGTTTAGATCGTTGCTGGGCTAGTGTCTTGATATGGTATTGTTGCAAGTAGATGTATGAAAGATACTCTTACAACACACTCAACGTGTAAGTTCCATAGACCTTGGCCTTACACACAAAGGAATGATAGAGATCATACCACGATGCAAATGATAGAGATCAAATGCATGGACCATATCATCTCACTTTACACATTAGATGTTAGCATCTTATACTGCTAGTTTGGCGCTTTCTGTAGCATTGTAAGATGATCCCTCATTTAGATATCAAGATAAATGTGTTCTTCCTTGAGTATGCACCATTCTATGGATCGTGTTTCGAGACATCACGTGATGATCGGGTGTACTCGACTCTACGCTTTCATACAACGGGTGTAAGACAGTTTTACACACGCGAGTACTAAGGTTCTTACTTGGCGAGCCTAGCATGTACAGACATGGCCTCGGAACACGGACCGAAAGATTAAGCATGAGTCATATAGTTGATGTGATGCCCATATTGATGCTCGCCTTTGAAGCTACACCGACTCACGTGATGATCAGACTTGGTGTAGTGGATTTGGTTCATGTAATCACCAAAAAAGCACGAGGGATGTCGTTTTTGAGTGGGAGTTCATTTCTAATTTGGATTAGTCGAACTCAATTTGTCATAAACTAAATCGAAGTGAATTTGCATAATTTGTTGTAGTCATTGGCGTCTGGTCACTACCTTATGCTTAGTTTTAATTGAGATAATAGAACTATAGAATTCTGGATATTTACTTTACGAATTGGTATAGTATTGTTTTGAATGCCAATTTAAGGTTTATAAGTCCTATTGCAAACTTTCAGCAAACTCTATTTACTCCATGAAGTTTAATAAGTAGTATTAAATCAAGAGTAAGAATTCCAATGTTAGTATCTAAAGTATCATGTTTGCCTCCATGATTATTGATATTCAAAAGTTGTTTTAATATCAAGATTATATAGGAGCTAAAAATTGTTTTAGAAACCATCATGTGTGAAAGATATTGTGATATCTGAAACAATGTTTTTGGTTGCATTATGATAGAGTATAATTTAGCAAAATACATGTTCTTATATTGTATGAGAATTTGTGAAGGATGGAGATGCTAAGCATCCGGATATCCCAAAAAGGTTTTGGGCACTAACATTATACTCGCGATTCTTCCTTACATGCTATAGTAGCTTGATCATGAAAGTTGTCATGATAAGGATGAATAGAAGATGTAATTAAAATGTTTACTACACTAATAGATTACTAAAGAATGGATTTTTGAGAGAACACCAAACATTTGATGATGGTGATCCACTTCAAAGTGCAAGTTCAAATGTATTAGTATTTGACTATATACACTTTGTACTATGTGTCATGTGAATGACACCACTATTGATGTTGATAGATTCTTCTAAAAGAAAAGGAATTGTTGAAAGAGAATCTATAAAATATTTGGCAGAAAAGAAAAGGTTGGAGATGTCCAACTTAAGTATATAGAAGATATACATGTTATGGCTGTATTCCTTGCTTGTTAAACAATGTGGTTCTGAGGTATTGGATAACGAATTGGTTGGTATGAATTGTCATACAAGACAACGCAATTCATGAACTGCAATGGCCTATGTGACTAGCAAGAGAATAAGTGATGATGTTCATCGAAAACAAATAAAGTGTTACTGTGTTCTTCGTTGTCGTCAAACCTAGCCCTCAAGATTTGTTTTAATAATTGTTATTTTGTTCCGGTATTACGAGAACAATGGTTGTTCAAATAATTACTGTATTCCATAAAGGATGGATGAACTTTTACAAGTCTAGTGGGAGAAATCACATTCATAAACATTATTGCTAAAATGTCGCAAGACAAATGATTGAAAGATCACTTGTGAATTGGCATCGATGTTTAAATTATATTGGAAAGAAAACACGAAGAAACTCCATGTTGATGGATTTTTGGAGTCTTTGATTTTGATCAATTGACGCTTGTGAAACTTTCCTCGAGATAATTGAAACTCCGTCCATAGGCCAGAGAGGAACAGATGACTAGCTTATTGGAAATTGTGCATGCTGATGTGCATAGTCCATTATGTGTAGCCATATGCGATGGATCTTTTTGCTTCATATGCTTTCTCCAAAAAATTTGAGTGAATATATCTGTATATTTACTTAATACGGAAGAAATATGAAACATTTGAAAATTGTTCAAAGACTTTCAAGATGAAGTGGAAAATCATTGTAACAAGAAAACAAGGAGTTTATGATTCGATCATAAAGGAAGATATTTGAGTTACATGTTTAGCAAAACACTTGAGATTTGAGGAATTGTTCCATGATTTATGTTTCCCAATAAACCATAGGAGTATGGCATATTCGAGAGACGAAATCAAACCATGTTTGACATGGTAAGATCAAAGGTGTCATTTATAAAACTGCCATTATGTTTTAAGGATTGAAGATTTAGAGACTACCGCTTTTACACTGAAAAGAGCACCATCGTGATCCATTGAAATGATACCATATAAGTTATGGTTTGGGATAAAACCCAAATTGTCTTTTCTTAAATTTTGGTATGCTATGCATAAGTAAAATGTTTATAACCAAACTCGGATAAGCACGTCTTTGTAGGTTATCCCAAAGAACTTGTTGGGAATTTCTCCATAACACCGAGGACAAAAGAGTTTGTTACTTGGAACGTCAAGTTTCTTGAGAAGGATTTTTTCGTGAAAAGTTAAGTGGGAGGACAATAGAACTTTGATAAGGTTGTTGAACCTTAGCTATATGTGCTAAGTAGCGCAGCGCCGGAAAGTGTCCCGGTGGCGGCCACAATGCTCATGGCTCCCGTGATTACAAAGGCTGTGATCTCAGAGATTAGAGTTCCTATTGAATCGTGTGGGTCAGTAAGAATCAAATAGTGTGATTTGATAAGCAAGTCGTTATTGTTTTGACAATGATGAACCGACTACATGCAAAGAAGCGATGATGGGCCCTGACTCCATAAAATGACTAGAAGTCATAGAATCCGTGATAGTATCCATACACGAGAAAACAAGTTTCTGAACTTGGAAGACCCTCCGGAAAGGCGTGAAGCCTATCGGTCGTGTTTGGATCTATAAAGAAATAAGACATGGATGTTTAACATCTATGAAATAGTCGACATGTCAGAAAGAAGTTTACGACAATATTCAAGGAGTTGACTATGACAAGATTTGATCTTTCATAGCGATATTTAGTCTTGACGGATTAGTGTAGCAACCACTACATATAATTTGATGTATGGTAGTTGAATAAACAAAACAAGGTTCTTCTAATAGAACGGTTACCTAGGATGTGTACATGACATGGTCCGAAGGGTTTTGTTAATTCAAAGGGTGCTAAATTGGCATGCAAACTTCAATAGTTGAAGTAAGCATAGCGGAGTTGGAATCTTCACCATGATAAAACTGTTAAAAGAGTTTAAATTCATCGGAGATGATGAAGATGCTTGCATTTGCAAGAAATTAAGTGGGAGCGCTGAGACATATTTCTAATACATTATGTAGAGGACATATTGTTGAGGAAATGATGTATCTTGTATTGACACAAGTTAAGAATTTCATTAAAATTAGATTTCGATGAAAGACTTGGGCAAAATCGAAATATTTGGCATCAATATCTATATGGATAGATTGAGGCGCTAATATGGTTATGCCATACATACATATATGAGATATTGAAAGGGTTCAATATGGAAACAACAAGAAAGGTTCTTGCTTCATGCAAAGAATTGTATCAAGATTCAAGTGTTTCAACACTTGGTGAGTAAAATCACATGAAGATTTTGATCGATTATACCATTATATGTATATATCCAAAATGTCCTATGCTCTAAATGTTATGAGCACATACCAGAATGATTCATAAGATGATCATTGGACGATAGTAAAGATACTCTTATGAGCTTTGGAAGAACTAAGAATATATCATGCATAAGTGACAAATAGTTAAAGGCAGTTCATTGTAAAGTGTTACATTGATACTATTTTTGTCATAAGATACAAATTAAATTTATCTCAATTTAGACTATGGGTGGCACAATGTAATGGAAAGGATGTTCCATAATGAATTTGGATGAGTTCCAAAGTTGAGACATTGTGACGGATACTACAACAAAAGGCTAAGTATATAACTGCTATAGTAGCAGCAAAGGAGGGCATTTGTGTTAAATAGTTTGTTATCAAACTAGGTGTGGTTCAAAGTGGGCTAATACTATGAAGATATATTGTGTGACAATAATATCAACATATTTTAACCCGAACAAACTAAAGGTCTCACCAAAGGACCAAATTTATACAATGCCATCTCATTTGAGAATGAGTGATGCGTAGAGACGCAAAGACATGCAAATACACACGGACCTGAAACTGTCAGATCCGGAGATTATGTTAACCACTAGCAATCGCGTATATGCAACACCAGAAAGCCATAGGTGTTCAATACGCAAAGTTTTTCAAACTAGATTATTGACTCTAGTGCAAGTGGGAGACTGAGGGAATATGCCCGAGAGGCAATAATAAAGTGGTTATTATCTTATTCCATGTCTATGATAAATGTTTATTTTGCATGCTATAATTGTATTGATCGGAAACGTCAATACATGTGTGTTTAATAAACAAAAAGGGTTCCTAGTTATGCCTCTCTTATAGACTAGCTTGTTGATTAACAAGATGATCAAGGTTTCCTGATCATGGACATTGGATGTTGTTAATAACAAGGTCACAACATTTGTGAAATGATGTGATGAACATTCATCCGAAGTATAGCATTACGATCAAGTCATTATGTTTATATTGCTGTAACATCATACGAAGTAATCTTTATCCTTAGACCATGAGATCATGTTAATTGCTAACACCGGAAGAGTATCTTGATAACATCAAACGTCACACCATAACATGGTGACTATAAAGATGGGTTCAGTGCTACGAAGGTGTTATGTTGAGGCTCATGGATCAAGAGTGGAATTTGTTAATCCCGATGACGGATAGATATACTCTGGGCCCTCTCGGTGATATCACATTGAGATAGCTTGCAAGCAAGTGATGTGATCACTAGAATGTTATATCACGGGAACAAGACAAGAGTGCATGTCGGTAACGAGATCAAACTAGGTATTTGGATACCGATGATCGAATCTTGGTATCCAAATACCGATGATCGAATCTCGGTGATATCACATTGATACAATTCTTTGCCTGCAGCAAGAACCTTTCTTGTTGTTTCCATATTGAACCCTTTCAATATATCATATATGTATGTCTAGCACAACCATATTAGCACCTCAATCTATCCATATAGATATTGATGCCAAATATTCTGGTTTTGCCCAAGTCTTTCATCGAAATCTAATTTTAATGAAATTCTTAACTTGTGTCAATACAAGATACATCATCTCCAATCAATAATATGTCCTCTACATAATGTATTAGAAATATGTCTCAGCGCTCCCACTTAATTTCTTGCAAATGCAAGCATCTTCATCATCTCCGATGAATTTAAACTCTTTTAACAGTTTCATCATGGTGAAGATTCCGACTCCGCTATGCTTACTTCAACTATTGAAGTTTGCATGCCCTTTTAGCACCCTTTGAATTAACAAAACCCTTAGGACCATGTCATCTACACGTCCTAGGTAACCGTTCTATTAGAAGAACCTTGTTTTGTTTATTCAACTACCATACATCAAATTATATGTAGTGGTTGCTACATTAATCCGTCAAGACTAAATATCGCTATGAAAGATCAAATCTTGTCATAGTCAACTCCTTGAATATTGTCATAAACTTCTTTCTGACATGTCGACTATTTCATAGATGTTAAACATCCATGTCTTATTTCTTTATAGATCCAAACACGGCCAATAGGCTTCACGTCTTTCCGGAGGGTCTTCGAAGTTCAGAAACTTGATTTCTCGTGTATGGATACTATCACGGATTCTATGACTTCTAGTTATTTTATGGAGTCATGGCCCATCATCGCTTCTTTGCATGTAGTTGGTTCATCATTGTCAAAACAATAACGACTTCCTTATCAAATCACACAATTTGATTCTTACCGACCCACACGGTTCAATAGGAACTCTAATCTCCGAGATCACACCCTTTGTAATCATGGGAGCCATGAGCATTGTGGCCGCCACCGGGACACTTTCCGCTGCTGCGCTACTTAGCACATATAGCTAAGGTTCAACAACCTTATCAAAGTTCTATTGTCCTCCCACTTAACTTTTCACGAAAAATTCCTTCTCAAGAAACTTGACGTTCCAAGTAACAAACTCTTTTGTCCTCGGTGTTATGGAGAAATTCCCAACAAATTCTTTGGGATAACCTACAAAGACGTGCTTATCCAACTTTGGTTGTAAACATTTTACTTATGCATAGCATACCAAAATTTAAGAAAAGACAATTCGGGTTTTATCCCAAACCATAACTTATATGGTGTCATTTCAACGGATCACGATGGTGCTCTTTTCAGTGTAAAAGCGGTAGTCTCTAAAGCTTCAATCCTTAAAACATAATGGCAGTTTTATAAATGACACCTTTGATCTTACCATGTCAAACATGGTTTGATTTCATCTCTCGAATATGCCATACTCCTATGGTTTATCGGGAAACACAAATCATGGAACAATTCCTCAAATCTTAAGTGTTTTGCTAAACATGTAACTCAAATATCTTCCTTTATGATCAAATCATAAACTCTTTATTTTCTTGTTACAATGATTTTCCACTTCATCTTGAAAGTCTTTGAACAATTTTCAAATGTTTCATACTTCTTCCTTATTAAGTAAATATATAGATATATTCACTCAAATTTCTGGAGAAAGCATATAAAGCAAAAAGATCCATCGCATATGGCTACAAATAATGGACTATATACATCAATATGTACAATATCCAATAAGTTAGTCATCCGTTCCTCTTTGGCCTATGGACAGAGTTTCAATTATCTCGAGGAAACTTTCACAAGCGTCAATTGATCAAAATCAAAGACTCCAAAATTCCATAAACATGGAGTTTCTGCATGTTTTCTTTCCAATATAATTTAAAGCACCGATGTCACTTCATAAGTGATATTTTAATCATTTGTGTTGCGACATTTTAGCAATAGTGTTTATGGATGTGATTTCTCCCACTAGACTTATAAAAGTTCATCCATCCTTTATGAAACACGGTAATTATTTGAACAACCAATGTTCTCGTAATACCGAAACAAAATAACAATTATTAAAACAAATCTTGAAGGTTAGGTTTGACGACAACGAAAAACACAATAACACTTTATTTGTTTTTGATGATCATCATCACTTATTCTCTTGCTAGTTACTTAGGCCATTTCAGTTCATGAATTGCATTGTCCTGTATGACACTTCATACCAACCAATTCGGTATCCAATACCGGTATCCAATACCTCAGAACCATATTGTTTAACAAGCAAGGAATACAACCATAACATGTATATCTTCTATATACCTAAGTTGGACATCTCCAACCTTTTTTTTCTGCCAAATATTTTATAGATTCTCTTTCAACAATTTCTTTTCTTTTAAAAGAATCTATCAACATCAATAGTGGTGCCATTCACATGACACATAGTACAAAGTGTATGTAGTCAAATACTAATACCTTTGAACTTGCACTTTGAAGTGGATCACCATCATCAAATGTTTGGTGTTCTTTCAAAAATCCATTTTTAGTAATCTATTAGTGTAGTAAACATTTTACTTACATCTTCTATTCATCCTTATCATGACAACTTTCCTTTGTTCATAGAACAATCATATTGTTTATATTACACGCAATTCGTAATGCAATAATCTATTGCTTGCAACTTAATACTGGAGGAGGTTTGGATGATAACCTGAAGGTGGATTATTAGTCATAGATGCAGTTGGATGGTGGTCTATGTATAATGTTGTAATGCCCAATCAAGTTCCAAAGGAGTCAATATGATTAGTATATGCATGTATTGCTTTCTGGATGTTTGTCAATTGCCCCGCTGTAATTTGTTCATCCAGCATATTATCTATCTTAAGAGAGCCACCTCTAGTGAACTATGGATCCCGGTCCTTTTCTTTTACATACAATCTACAAGCTGTTTACTGCTTTGTGTTTACTTTCTGTAAACTATTACTTCATTCCATTCGATACGTTTAATCCTTTGTTTTCAGTAAAACCGGTGAGATTGACAACCTCATCGTAAGTTGGGGACAAAGTTTTGTGGTTGTGTTGTGTAGGTCTCCATGTTGCTACTAGCACCGGTAGTGCGCCCTGCCAAGGCTTAGCTAGCAACACCTTTGGGGTGTTTCCTTGTTCCTACTGGTTCGATTAAACCTTGGTTTCATAACTGAGGGAAACTTGCTGCTGTGCTCATCATACCTTCCTCTTGGGGTTCCCAACGAGCTCTACATCAACACTGAGCCATCATTCATGCTCGTACCAAACATATTGATATAGACTTTTATTTTGTTCGAGAAAGGGTTGCTAGTAAGCAACTTGATGTTAGATTTATATCCAACAAAGATCAGCTGGCAGATGGTTTTACCAAAGTTTTATGTGTAAAGAAACTAGATGAGTTTAAGCGTAATCTAAACCTCTCCCAGGTCTAGATTAAGGGGAGTATTAGAGATGTAATATCTGATACATATATGTATGGTGTATTACACCAACGTATACGTATCCAACTCTGTAATATGCCACACAAGGGGCTATTCCTTGATATATTAACACGTAGCCGGCTATCCCAAAGGGTACGACCATTCCTCCTAGACAAACACGAATTCAACAGAAAGAGCGAAGGTGATCACTGTGATGTCGTCTATCTGGTCTTCGAGAAATAGATGGACGCATGGTGAGAAAGGTTTTGATCCAAGTATTGCAGTCAAAGTAGTGCGCGACACGCTGTTGGATCTTGAGGTTCCTCAGCCGAATGTTTCTCCAACAGGGGATCAACCAATGGGCACTTGGCAAGGACTAGAGATTGGTGTTATTAAGATCAATGTTCATGGTGCAATAAATAGTCTGGAGAATGTGGTCGGTGGTGGAGGGGTGGTGAGGGGATGTACTAGAGTTTTTAGGGGTGCGTGGTGCAAGGCATACGCGGGTGTCGTCGAACCTCTGACAGCGGAAGCATTAGCGCTGTGTGATGCACTTGTCTTTGCACGAGCTTGGCACTTCAGGCGGATCGCAGTCGAATCTGAGTGCTTGGAGCTGGTGAAGCTTTGGGAGGCTAGGAGGATTAATCGGCCTGTGATTACCCTCTCCTTGAAGAGATTAGCTTGTTAAGTTTAGAGTTTCAGAACTTTTCAGTTTCTTTTGCTAGGCGTTCAACCAACAAATCGGCACATGAATGCGCACGTTTTGCGTGCCTAAACAGTGTGTCCGAGGAGTGGATTGACGGCAGCCCAGTTTTCCTTCAGGGCTGATTGTAATGGTGGTGTTTTGAGTTAATAAAACTGCAAGTGTTCTCCAAAAAAAAACCTTAATTCCTTTTGAGAATTGCTAAATTAAATGATATCATCAATGTCATTTTATTTCATTTCTACCAAATAAAATAAAATGATAGAAGCCAAACAAGTAATTAAGGTAAACGGAAACATGATACAATAATTCAATAGAATAGATACAACTTCAACTCCACGTTAGCTAGAGGCGGAAGCTACTAATGCCAATATTGCAACTATTTAGATATTCCTTTTTATATTCTGTCCGTAGTAGTACAGGTATGGAATGGAGTCTACCAAAAACATCCAACTTTTTCATAATTATACATAAAATAGATCAAAATATCCAACCATTATGCGGGGTGTTTTTCCTGTCTATCTGCATCATTTAACCCCAATAAATATTGTGAAGCTTAAACAAAAGCCACCACAAACAAATTCAGTGCCAAGTTGTATGTGTTTGCAGAACAAGTCATTGGATGTGAAGGGCCTCGATCCGGTAAACACTCCCGTATTTACGGTTTTTGCATTTGGCCAAGTGTTCTGGTGCTTCTTCGTATGGAAGCGGTACCCATTGTCATCATACTTTTCATACCTATCCACATTACGATCGAAACCCTAGGAAATCCATCTCAAATCATCCATCATATTTGTGTTGGGATCATTTCTCTACAAGTTTAATCGAAATTGTTGGGTGCATTAGTTTCGTGTAATAGAAACTGCAATTTTAAACTAGGTAAGAGGGGTAAGTTAGAAATTACTTTTTCCATGAACCAAGCCACGGAATTTTTCCTTCCAAGGGCACCCTTTCTTAGAAGATTATCATACCCCTCTTCATTAGGAGCCCATGTTTCCGACCACTCTTCTTCCAGGAATTATCTAAAAGAAAAAAACACATATCAGACCTAAACTGAGTTACTAGTTACAAAGTAATATGATCACCATTTTACCTCATGAACGACACCTCTATTTCCTTAATGTTCATCAACACATACATCATGATGTCCTCCCACTCTTACATCATCACGGTATAACTAGTTTGACCACCGTACTTGCCACCTTGCCCTTGGAAGAGGAGGAGCTTGGCTTTATAGTTAGGCTCATCGACATTGTACCGAGAGAGCTTATTATGCAAAGTGGGAACATCGTCGGGATAGAATGTTGTTGTGACAGCTAGACACCTCCTCGATGATATATGCCTCGGCTATGCATGCTTCAATCGCATTTTTGTTTCCACATTTCAATCAAATATGCTTAAATTCTCTTTCGATACAAAGTTGCCAACAAAACTGGACCGGTCCCCCCATGACTACCTCATAATATAGATGCAAAATAAGATGTACCATCGGAGTAAATAAGTCCGGTGAAAAGATAATCTCTATATTGCAAATCAACTCTAGCACTTTCTCACATATTTCTTTAGCATAGAGCGTGCAGAAGAAATGGCTCAACTCCACAAGCGGTCACCATACACGCTCGGGGAGATAGCCTCGAACCATCACCGGCATTAGCCACTCAATCCATATATGATAGTCATGACTCTTAAGCCCGTTGACTCTGCCCGTTGAAAGATTTACTAAATTACTGATATTTAAAAATAACCATCTGGAAACCTCACGAGGTATTTGAGCCAACTGAATGCCTCCTTCTTTTGGGGACCTAGAAGGCAGAAGTCAGCATCTCGCTTGACCCAATTTCTCCCACTGGCCTCTGGAGGCTGCATGTTTAGTTTTTTTCTATCACATAGTCTCTCTTGATTGACTCTAGCCTTGACATTATCCTTTATCTTCTCAGGAATGTTCAGGATTGTGTGAAATAAGGACTCTGCAACATTCTTTTTGGTGTGCATCACATGGATGTTACGAGGAAGTTTGAGGTCCTTGTAATAGGGGAGCAGTGTTAAGCCTGCAATGTGAGTCCAGTTGTGTGTCTCACCATATCCCTCAAAACATTTGTTTTTGGACTTAGGCTTTAGAGAACATAGCTCGGCAACAACAATTGCACCGTCGAACATTGGTATCTTGTTTACTTCACTCTCAACTTTGCTTTTTGTTTACTTCACCGACAACTTCACTAACAATAGGTGCTGTGTCGACGGTTAGGCCGACACATAGCCTTCACAGTGATGCCATCCACCCCCCGTTTCCAAAAGTGACGGAGAGGACATGTGGCTGCTATCTGTGTCGACGGCCGTGTTACGACGATGGTGGCCGTCGGCTTAGGTTGCACTACACCGACGGTGATATTTGACGGTGGTCGTCGGCATCCCTCTTGCTACGCTGACAGTATAGCAACGCCGACGGTTAATTTTTTGCCATGGGCATATCTCATTTACGCCGATGGCCCTGACCTTTGGCCGTCGGCGTAGCTATTACCGTCGGTAGCTTCTGCCATTCCCGTAGTAAAGTATTCTAGTATTTTTGAAAAATACCGTGGGCGAAAAGGTTTAAAATACTCCGGATAGGAAATTGTCCATGTAAAGTATTCTAGTATTTTTGAAAAATGGGGTAGTACTATTGTGAAACATTCATTTGGTGGTTGCTTCACAAAACACCCCGTTTTTAGCACTAGGAAATTAGAAAATGACTTTTTAGTGCGATGAAAAGGAAAAGTTCCTCCTGCAAGATTGTAAGTCATCCCAGGATGCACATGTGTGCATAATATGGGCACATTATCATAAATTATGTCGCGATTCTAACCATAACATTGGTCGCTTGGTTTGATAAAGCCTCGAGCATGATAGCTCATTTTGAGAAGGTTTTTTGTGATATTATAATATTCCAAGTTTGATATTTTTCTTTACAAATATATCACATAATATGACACCACCCGAAGATTTTATATTGTTTTGATCGTTTTTGAATTTCTTATGCCCGTTTCAAACTATATGAAATATTTTTATGTTTTAATTAATTTTTTATTTACAAATGTGTAATATTTGAGTGTAGATAGATAGATCTTATGTTCCTAGAAATTATGATATATTATTTGTATTTTTCTGAATTAGAATGATTTAGTTATGATTTTTCAAAGATTTATATGGTAAAAAGGAAAATAGCTATGCAGCGGGCATTGCCGTCGGTACAGCTATCAAAAAGTAAAAACAAAAACCTACCGACCCAGCGCAGTGCCTATGTTGACTTTACTTCGATACTGGCATCTATCTCTCTTTGAGAAGACTGACTTGTCATTTCAGTCATCCTCAAAGGACGGACGGGATACGATCTATTGTGCAACCTTCCTACAAAGATCACAAGAAACCCAGCTCAAAGTGAATGGAGAGAGAACCCATGCGCCTTGGAAGGATCTGAAGCTGTTCGGACACTCATAGACAAGTGATTCTTTTTTCGGAGGCCGTTAGGTCAAAGCCGTAGCGCGCGCCCTGTAGTTTTGAAAGCTAGGTGACGTCACGGCATTTGAGAACCAATTGCTTCTTTTGCTTTTCAAGGTCAGGATCCCACTTGATTTCTCGGAGGGCTTCTAAGTACGAGCTGCAAGAAATTGCTTCTTCCTCAATGGTGTTTATAGAAAATAAATGCAGTTGAATTGTTATGGTGTCTGCCTACTTGTAGTTTGTATTTGCAGCAGCACCTGCTAAGGTGCCCGGTAAATCGCTCGGGACTTTTGAATTGTGAGGTACCATTACGAGCTCAATATATAAGACTCGCAAAGTAGGATCAGGCTTAGTCTACTAGAAACAGAGGAGAGCGTGCGCGCTTTTCTTCTGAAGAAAATGCAATGTTGGTGAGAGATGAACTTGCAGGATAATAGCCTCAGTCTCGCGAAGCGCGTGAAGAAGAGCGATGCCCGTCCTACGTCTAGGCAATCCTGCCGACAGCCAGCTTCTTGGAGTGCCCGGCTCATGGCCCGGGCCCGACTTTTAGCCATCAGCGTAGCCCTCTGCGCATTCAAGTTTTCCTGTAGTATCAAGTGCAATTTGTGTGATGATAATCTATGAAATTTTCGTTTACCCGCAAGGAAAAGCGAAAGTGTATCCGTGAAACGACTCTATTGCTTGCAATGAGAAAGAGTTAGTAACGTGTACCCAGCCATGCCTTCCTATAAATTGCCACCGGAGGAGTTAGGACAGTGCACGTATGCCTGCGAGAGCACGACCGGAGCCCTAAACCGCCGCCGCCAACTCCGACGACGACCCACCCTCCACGGGCGAAGACGGCTACCTACGGGAGGTCAGGAGGAGATGCCGTCAACAATGACTTGCGATCACGTGGACACGGCCGGCGGCGGCGAGGACGACGACGGACTGAGGGCCCTGCCCGACGACGTCCTCCTCGACATAGTGCAGCGGCTGGTGAATGCCGGCGACGTCTACACGGTCGCCAAGACCTGCATTCTCTCTCGCCGATGGCGGCACCTGCCTAGGTACCAGATCCCCAACGTCTCCCTGGACATTGGCGACTTCTTCCCCGCCGCCGGTTGGTGCCCCATCGGGGCGGCGCGCGCGCGGGGCCGTAAGGACTGGCACCTTCCCTACCAGCACCACGCCAGCGAGGGCTTCGTCCAGGCGCTCTGGTACTTCCTCGAGGCGCCGCCCAGCGCGCGTGTCATCGAGACGCTGAAGCTGAAGATGATCCTGACCAAGTACGACCTCGTGCGGCGCGTCGGGAGGCTCGTCGGCGAGGCGGCCCGCTGCGGCAGGGTCAAGGCCGGCGGCGCCATCGAGCTCGAGATCCTCACGGAGAGGGGCAACCTCCGCGGAGCGGTGGACACGACGGCGGAGCTCATGCTCGGCTACGGCGCGCGGTTCACGCAGCTCCTCCGCGGCTGCCCACGCGCGTTCCGGGCCCTCACGAGGCTCGTCGTGGAGAACCTCATGTTCAACGACGCCGACGCCGTGACCAACCTCGTCCGCCACTGCCGCGCCCTCGAGTTCTTGTCCATGCGCTTCTGCGGCTTCGAGCCGGCGGCGACGGTGATGATCGTGGACGCGCCGCCCGATTCGCGGCTGAGGACGCTTCTATGCCTAGAGTGCAACGTCCCCAGCATCGAGATCGTGCAGGCGCCTAGGCTCGTCGAGTTCTACTGCGGGTGGCGGGTGCTTGTCGACGAGGGCGAACAGCCGCCGCCAGCGTCGTTCGGGTGGATGCCGGAGCTCAAGAAGCTCACCCTGCACTACGAGCAGTACGGCTGGGAGGAGGATGAGTTTCATGCCGAGTGGAGGCTCAGCGACTTCCTCATGCTGGAGCCCCGCCAGCTAGAGGTGCTCACGCTCTCCTTACTCCATCGATTAGCTAGCGATTTTTTTTAAAAAAATTTACATCGAGTGATTAGGGTATATATGGAAAACTTGTATATGCATGATAATCATCAAACACTAGAACCAGCAACACGAAGAGAGAAATTTAGGTGCACTAATTATGCATACAAAATCATTCAGACAAGCAATCAGATTGTTGCTCAGTTTGCTACTCATTCTAAGATGTTTCCTGAGCGGTGACCAAAAATGGCCCGCCCCCGCGTCGCCCTCCGGTGACACGGGGAATCCATAGCCACCGCCGCCAGTAGGGCCTCCCTCCTGCCTCCCATGCACCGCCACCGGAGGGGATGACGGCAAAGCCGCTCACGCCCCCGGGAAGGTGGCGGCGGGGCGACCGTGTCCTCCAGAGCTTCTCCCTCTCGGTCTGCGGGCGGCCATGGTGGTGCAGAGCAGTGCCGGTGGGCCTGGCGGCGGCGTGCGGCATGAGTCCACGACGCGGAGCTGAGGGATGTGGCGGTCGCTCGCAGAGCGGGTTAGGGCGCCAGGCGCCCAGGCGGGCCGGATCTGGGCCACGAGGGCCAGCTCTAGGCCTGACGCGGATGACAGGAAGAGGGGTGCGCCACTGGGGTGCGGTGGTCCTGGCCGAGGGCCCGGTGCGGTGGAGCCAGGGGCTGATGGTAGTGACCGCTCCTCTGCTAGGGATGGTCATGCCATGGCGGCGGTGCGGCGGGACTCGAACTCCGCCATCCCGGGGCGCTGCGAGGCACGGGTCGCAGCCGCATCACCGTCTCTTGCCATGGCGACGTGGGAGGATGCTGGCGGCGCGGTGGGCTCAGCGGTGGCGATGCGCGCCCGCCTTGGTTGGCGGTGGCTGGACATGGATGCCAGCGAGGGCTGGGAGCGGCCTCCTCTGCAACGCAGGTGGAGGGGGCGGTGCGATAGTGGTGGCTCAGGAGGATGAGCTCGTCCTGGCGGCGGTGGCCTGACGGAGGGTGGTAGAGGTGACGCGTCACGAGGCGGCGATGGGCGGCGGTGCGCACTGCGGTGGCCGAGTGACGAGTAAGATTTGGGCAAGTGAGGGCCTGATCTAGGTCTTGCGAGCCAGATCTAGGCCAGCGAAGGCCCGATCTAGGCCTTGCAGGGCCCTGGCCGCCATGTGCTGGCTCTAGCTGGGAGGCTTTTGCGCACCATCCCTGGCCGTGTGGCCGAGGGCCAGATCCGTGCCAGGTGGGCCTAGATCTGGAGGTTGTCTATTGGTTCCGACTTGCAAGCAATCCTGAGATGCCGTGACTGCCTTGCTCGCTGACCTTGTGCTAGTTCGCGTGGACCCCCCTTGTCCATGTTATTGGTCCTGGTTCGGTGATTTTTACTGCCCCGTGGGTGCGAGATCGTGGTCTTCCTCAAACCGGCGGTGGCCCGGTAGGCCTAGGTGAACACGATGGCGATGGCGCTGCTGCTTGGTGGCGGGGATCTGCGGTGGCAGCGGATCCATTGCTGGACGGAGGAGTAGGGACTAGTGCTAGGGTTGGCGGCGACAGTGACACCCTTGCTGCAGTGTAGCGGCGGGGCTTCACGAGTCCTTTTTGGGCTTTGTCGGACTAGAGAGGGCCTGGTTTGCTCTTGTTGTTACATCGGTCGGCTATCGCCCTCCGGCGGTGGAGGTAGTTCCCTCCCGCGTGTCACTGTACCGTCGACCTCCGCCGAAGTTGCTTATTTTTGGCCATAGCAGTCTCACATTGTCGGTCACGGTGAGACGAGAGGGGTGACTGCAAGAACGTGGTGACGTGTGTTGATGGGCGGCGAGCTTGGTGGAGCAATTCGAAGTGTCCGGGAGTGTGGTTTTTTTAGGGGCCAGGAGAAATCCTTGTCTTCTAGACACCTACGGGTGTCACTGTCCTTCCTGAAGGGCGTCGGGTGTATCTCTTCCCCACCTCCCGTAGCATATTGGGGGAAACCCTAGGACCAGTCCGGACAGCAACATCGTTATCGTCGCTTTCCTTCTTATAGGTGTTGCTTGGTACGCGATGCTTCAGAGCGCTAGGAGCGTGGTGAAAATTCTCCAGCGGGCGCAGCGGTTGCGGGTCATCCTTGTTTTCGTCGAGCCACTGTTGTTGGCTTTGCTTTCTCTTTGTTTTTATTTTTTTTTCTTTGTTGTTTCTTTTTGGACGTTGTGCTGTCTGGCCCGACAGCAGTCTCAAATGGTTGCTATATTAATATAGCTAGACGAAAGCCTGATTCGAGCTACTCATTTTCTTACAAAATAATTGATGTTCTAATTTTATCCCAAGTCAAACTAGTTTAAATATGACCAAGTTTTCAGAAAAATATGTCAAAATATAAAACATTAATTTCGTTATTGCATCAATTATATAGAATAAATTTTGTACTAGAGAGATTATACTTTGAGGGTATTTACATATTTTTCTGTAATTTTGGTCAAATTTATAGAAGTTTGGCTATGATCCTGTTCTAGCAAATCGTTGGCTTCTATCTTCGATTTGTTTTACGTTCTCACATCTATGCATTCTGCATTGTCATGTTTTCTGATATTTTTTTCAGATTTGGGTACAACCAGAACCGCCGAAATATTTGAGAGCCATACTCGGAGGACTAAAGGAGCTCCATCTAGAAAAGATCCATCCTACCGCCGACCTCGCATGGACAATCTTTCTGCTCCGAGCCGCACCACACCTGGAGATTCTACGCATAGAGGTGTGTTTACTGCTCACGCTTTAACGAGTATACTTACCATATCCACAATTGAGTTTGTTGGCATCTCAATCATATCGAGTTTGCGGCTCCAAAGTTGGTCCATATTAATGACCTTAACTTTATCTAAATTCGTATATCACTAGTTAAGTATTTAGACTAGATACATTCATATCTAGATAAAGCTGAGGACATTAATATGAATTGAAGGGAGTAGTATTGTCTTTTGATAAAGGGAGATTTTACAGCTTCATCCAAACGTAAAGAATATTTCCGTCAAAAAATATGATATACTAATATATGTTTACAGGGCTTTGATACATATTATGTGCGTGCGTGTGAATGCAGATCTTCAACCATGTGTGCAGTCCCGACTGGCACAGGAAACTCTACTACACAGAGTCTGACATGGCGGCCCTGCCGTCGCGCGGGTTCAAGCACCGCCGCCTCAAGGATTTGACCATCCGCCGCGCGTTCCATGTTGCCAAGGACGTGCCGTTTGCGAGGGTGATCATGGGGGCCGCCAAGAACCTGGAAAAACTTACCCTGGGCGTCGAGGACCTGAGGTGCCACGGGTGCACGGTCACGTTGACGAGGTGGCTGGCACTGGCCAGTTCGAGGCTTAGGTTCGCCAGGGCCAGCAAGGACGTCGATGTGCTCCTGGAGAAGCTGAAAGATGGCATCGCCACGTCTGCCCGAATAGAAGTGCTTTGATGTGAGACTGAGATTGGGCTATGCTGTATTTCGAAGCATTTGTACGTGCCATATTAGTTGTTCACTCAACCTGGGTGCGTAGTGTCCCTAGTTATATAAGTTTCGAGATTCCAAAGTGTGGTACTATATATATGAGTACATTTATTACTCATGTTTGACATAAATGGTTTTTTTTTTGTAAGATGAAGTAAAATGATTCTTAGAATTATTATTGAGAGAATTTCTTATTTGACACTACTTGAAAATATGATTCCTTATTTGACCGGAAAAGTTTTTTTTCCCTATTTGACACTTGGGCTAATTTTTATACAACACTCTATTTCATTTTGAGGACTAACGGTGTTAAACAGGGAAATGAAAAGACACTTTTACCCCTGATACATCATTTGGCCAAAATCTCTTGATCTATGTTCTTCTATGAATGATTTTTGGATCCAATATATTTTTGCTTCCGTGCATGTATATTAAATCCTTCTTATCCGTCCAAGTACCTTTACTGCTCCAAAAAAAATCCCATTTGTATTCGGCATTTTGCGCTCACTTTTTCTTGCAAAAATTCTGACAAAAACATTGCATTGATGCATATATGCATGATGGTTTAGATGACCACGACGCCAACTTCAGACACGCATGCTGACCTGGAACACGGGGTACTGGTACGGGCTACATTTGGCCATGGTGTAGGCGCTGTAGGTGACCCGCGTGCTCGCGTGCTCTTCATCAGGGTCGTGCTCGTTTTTTTGAAACAACATCAGGGCCATGCTCTTCATCAGGACAAGGACAAGAGGAACATGTTCAGGATTTTTCCTTGTACTTTTCAAGCGCTCGTTGACGGAAGGGTAGTTTTGTCCAGAATGAAAACATTAACGGAAGACTACAACAGGATGATGGTAGTGTCATATAAGGCAAAAAGTTTGGACAAAGTGTCATATAGAGAAGAAATATTTTTCCAATGTCAAATAAGGAACTATATTTTAAAGGAGTATCAAATAAGGAATTTTCTCATTATTATTCTTAATTCTAGAATAAAAAATACATTTATGATTTCATGAAGTACTCATAACAATATATATATATATATATATATATATATATATATATATGACATATTCATACTATACACGGGTGTAGTTACACCCACACGTGTTTCACACTATATAGGCAGTATCTACCATACCGGAAGATATGTACGCGTAGTATGAAGTATATAAGAATATTTGGGCAGTATATATACTATTTTTTTGGTAGTATATAATTTTTATTCACATACTCCATTTGTACGTACAATATAACGGTATTTTACATATATAGTTCAAACTATGGGTGCACTTGCATTTTTTTCAGCTAACATGCTTGTAAGTATCTTACATATAGTATATGAACATACTCAAATAGATAAATATTACAAATACTTTCGTAAAGTAGTATATAAGACGTGGGTGGGTGTAGTTACACCCGGGAGTAAGAACTATTTTTCATATATATATATATATATATATATATATATATATATAGGGTTTATATATATAGAGTGGCGCTATTTGACACCCAGGATGTAGAATAGTTATTCTTCAACCACCCTCTATCTTTTAAACCGTAAATGATTTTTACGTTACGTAAATTTTCTCTTACCTCGCAAGTCAAGAAGAACGTAAGAAAATTTAGACATGTCATAAAAAAATTGTTTACATGCCGTATAAAAATATGACATAAAATACGTATTTTTAATGTTTTTTACACTATAATGACTCATAAAATGTATTTTTATGTCAACTTTTTTACGTTTGTGTTGAATATGAACATAATTATTACTATACAAAACATATATTTCTGAGTGTGAGAACATAAAAATATGTGGTGCAGAATAGTTATTTTGCACCCCACATAATTTTACGCTCTCATGTTCAGAAATTTATGTTTTGTATACTAATAATTATGTTCATATTCATCAGAAACACACAAAAATCGACATAAAAATACAATTTATAAGTCATTATAGTGTAAAAAACATAGAAAATACGCATTTTACGTCGTATTTTTATACGCCATGTAAACAATTTTTTTACAATATGTCTAAATTTTCTTATGTTCTTCTTGACTTCCGAGGTAAGAAAATTTACGTGATGTAAAAATCATATACGGTTTGAAAGATAGAGGGTGGGTGAAGAATAACTATTCTACACCCTGGATGTCAAATAACGCCACTATATATATATATATATATATATATATATATATATATATATATATATATATATGGGAAATAGCCAGCTAAATACGGGCGTAGCTACGCATAGGGTATCCACCGTTGATTCTCTCCACTTTTGATATAGGGAGCACATGTTACCATACCCAAAAGGCTTTGATCCCCATATGACATTTCTAACGCCGTTACTACCATGCAAACCCTATGTTGTTCCATGCACAAACCCTAACCCAAATAAATCTTATTTATTCTTTCATCAAATTAGCCAGCTACACTCAAGCAACATGCGCACTAGCACAAATCGAACTAAGCCTTATTTAATGTTTCATCAGATTAGCCAGCTACACAAAAGGCTACATGCACAAAACCCTAAGCCAAATAACCTTATTCATTCTTTCATCAAATTAGCTAGCTACACAAAAGTTGCATGCACAAAACCCTAACTGTTGTTGCTTTTAGTTATAGTAGCAACAACCCAAAATGAGGGCACTAGCTACTGCATATAGACAACAACTTATTTTCATTTTTTATCTCTTGTTTTACGAGCTGCAAGGCCATAGCATCGCTTATTCATTCTTTTATCAAATTTCCTTGATCATTGGATAAACAAGGTGGAATCGGTGATTGCTTTCTTTCTTCTACTTCATCCGTCGTCGTGCACGCCGCTGCCGTCGGCTAACTATTTTTTATAGAGCAGTATAGTAGCATGTAGCGCGCGCGAAAACACAGAAAGACCCAACAGGACCGCGCGAGAATTAATTCTCTCCCGCCAAAAAATAGTAGAAAGAAGTAATCCTAATAAAAATAAGCTTTGTTTTGCTTCCATACCTATGGCTGCCGCAATAAACAAAACAACCTTTGTTTCGTTTTCTTCGTATTCTCATGGATGCATGCGGCCACCAAGCACATACCAAAACAAGTGTTGTTTTGTAGTCACAGCAGTGTACTAAATTAGAACCCATTGCAAACCCTAGATTCTTGCATGCATGCACAAAACTAACACCGTTATCTCAGCCATGTTCCACCCCACTTTCATATAGAGGTTGCATGCATTTGATCCCTAAATCCAACGGTGCTTTGCCTATGCACAACTACGCCTATGTGTAGCAAATCCGCGTCTCTCTCTCTCTCTCTCTCTCTCTATATATATATATATATATATATATATATATATAAACCCTATTCAGCACCCAGGGTGCAGAATAGTTATTTTGCACCCACATATTTTTATGTTCTCCCATATAGACATTTATGTTTTGTATAATAATAATTATGTTTATAGCATCAGAAACGTAAAAAAAATCGACATAAAAATACGATTTATGAGTCATTATAGTGTAAAAAACATAGAAAATACATATTTTATGTCATATTTTTATACGGCATGTAAACGAATTTTTTTACGACATGTCTAAATTTTCTTATGTTGTTCTCGACTTCCGAGGTAAGAGAAAATTTACGTGACATAAAAATCATGTATAGTTTGAAAGATAAATGGTGGGTGAAGAATAACTATTCTACACCCTGGATATCAAATAGCGTCACTCTCTCTCTCTCTCTCTCTCTCTCTCTCTATATATATATATATATATATATATATATAGAAACCCTATTCAGCATCCAGGGTGCAGAATAGTTATTTTGCACCCCACATATTTTTTATGTTCTCATGTTTAGAAATTTATGTTTTGTATACTAATAATTATGCTTATATTCATCAGAAACTCACAAAAATCAACATAAAAATACAATTTATGAGTCATTATAGTGTAAAAAACATAGAAAATACGCATTTTACATCGTATTTTTATATGGCATGTAAACAATTCTTTACGACATGTCTAAATTTTCTTATGTTCTTCTTGACTTCCGAGGTAAGAGAAAATTTACGTGACATAAAAATCATGTACGGTTTGAAAGATAGAGGGTGGGTGAAGAATAACTATTCTACACCCTGGATGTCAAATAGCGCCACTCTATTTCTATATATATATATATGAAAAATACTTCTTACTCCCGGGTATAACTACACCCACGTCTCATATACTACCTTACGGAAGTATTTCTAATACTTTATCTATTTGAGTATGTTCATATACTATATCTAAGATACTTACAAGCAAGTTAGGTAAAAAATTGCAAGTGCACCCATAGTTTGCACTATATATGTAAAATACCGTCATATTTATATGTACAAAAGGAGTATGTGAATAAAAATTATATACTACCAAAAAAATATTATATATACTGCCCAAATATTCTTATATACTTCATACTACGCGTACATACCTTCCGGTATAGTAGATACTGACTATATAGTGTGAAACACGTGTGGGTGTAGTATGAATATGTCCTATATATATATCTGCTATTCAAGAACCGGTTCCTGAACCACTATTTTCTGTCACGCGAACAGCAGGAACACCTTGTTAACTTCCACGCGAACACGAGTTAACTTTGTTTTCTTTTGAAGTTAACTTTTTGTCAGTGCAAGTTAACTTCCGCGAACTTCTTAACTCCTCCCATTTGTACAAGTTAACTTCCACTTCTATGCTAGTTAACTTTCTGATGAAGCACCTGTTTCTTTCAGGCGAACAAACAGGAACCCCTTGTTAACTTTCACGCAAAAACGAGTTAACTTCTTTTTCTTTTCAAGTTAACTTCCAGTCTGTAGCAGTAATAATAAATGTTAATCTCCATCTGTGCAAGTTAACTTCCACGAACTTCTTAACTGTCCCTTGTGTATAAGTTAACTCCCTCTTTCTATGCTAGTTAACTTTCTACCGGAGCATCGTTTTTCTTGTTTTTTTGCGAACTGAATATATTAACTTTCGCGACCCTTCTTAACTTCCCCGTGTGTACAAGTTAACTTCCTCCTTTTCTATACTAGTTAACTTCCTGAAGGAGCACTGAAGAGGAGGCCTGACGATAGGGAGAGGAGGAGGAAGAAGGTAGTTAGGTGGGAAGGAGGGCGTGGTGGGGCGCGGGCCGGAGGGCGCTCGGGGCGTAGGAGGCCGGCGGCACGCGGGGAGGAAGGTGGCCGGCGGCGCGCGGGTGGGAAGGTTGCCGGTGAAGCGCGGCGGAGGAGGCCTGCAGGGAGGACGGCGCGGCGGCACGCAGGCCGGAGGACGCCCAGGGCGGAGGAGGCCGGCGGAGTGCAGGGAGGAGGATGGCCGGCGGCGCGTGGATCAGAGGAGGTAGGTGGCGCGCGGGGTAGGAGGAGGGTGCTGACGACGCGAGAGAGGAGGAGGACGGAAGGTAGTTTAAGTGGGGGTTGCTAGATAGTTATCTAAGAACCTTTTAAGGGGGTGTTTATGAATAATCCTGTCGTATATATGTGAGAACATAAAAAATATATTTATATTTTGCACCCTATATATTTTTATGTTCTTACATACATAAATTTATGTTTTGTATACTAATAATTATGTTCATATTCATCAGAAACGTAAAAAAATCGACATAAAAATACGATTTATGAGTCATTATAGTGTAAAAAATAGAGAAAATTCGCATTTTACGCCGTATTTTTTTACGGCATGTAAACAATTTTCTTATGTTCTTCTTAACTTCTGAGGTAAGAGAAAATTTACGTGACGTAAAAATCTTATACGGTTTGAAAGATAGGGGGTGCATGAAGAATAACTATTCTACACCCAGGATGTCAAATAGCGCCACTATATATATATATATATATAGAAACCCTCTTCAGCACCCAGAGTGCAGAATAGTTATTTTGCACCCCACATATTTTTATGTTCTCACGTTCAAAAATTTATGTTTTGTATACTAATAATTATGTTCATATTCATCAGAAACGCAAAAAAATTGACATAAAAAATATAAGTTTTGAGTCATTGTAGTGTAAAATACATAGAAAACATGCATTTTTATATCGTAATTTTATACGGCATATAAATAATTTTTTTACGACATGTCTAAATTTTCTTATGTTTTTCTTGACTTTCGAGGTAAGAGAAAATTTACATGACGTAAAAATCATGTACGGTTTGAAAGATAGAGGGTGGATGAAGAATAACTATTCTACATCCTAGGTGTCAAATAACGCCACTATATATGGATATATATATCAATGCGAATTTGCTACACATAGGCATAGCTGTGCATAGGCTTAGGTTCGTTGGATATAGAGATCACATGCAATGCTCCTTTAGACGCTAGTGGCTGGCTCTTGGAAAGGGATAACAGTGTGTGTATCATTCCGTTTTTGTGCATGCATGCAATGATTAGGATTTCGGACAAACCCTAACTTTTAGCGTGCTGTTTGGCTAATAAATTTTTAGCATCTAAAATGGGAAGGTAGTGAGAACAAGGCTTATATGAGTTTTGCATGCAAATGCTTCATACTAAGTAACCGATATAGCCTTGACCAGTAGATGGAAAACAAGGACTTCATTGACCGCATGCAAAATCGAAACAAAACAAGCGTTGTTGGAGTTAGGGTTACGCATGCACCTCACGTTGGGCATAAAAAACAATAGTTGTTTTCCTTGGGGTTTCGGAGGACACTAGATGCGAAAGACAAACAACTGTTGTTTTGATTTGGGTGGCTGCACTCCATGTATGGCCACAAGATTTTGTGTACGGGTGTAACGCGGATTTATTATGTCTGAACATTCTAACAAAGTAGCTGGAAATTGTAGCATCAATATTAGAAAGGGGATTGTTCTTTAAACAAAAAATTTGAGATTTGTCTGTTTTTGGTTTGCTCATTCGGAATAGGTGTAGTGAAATAAATATGCGATCTTTTTTTTGGTATAATTTTATTTTTTGATCTCTTAAGACAATAAAAAAATCCCGAACAATGGCGGAAAATTGTGATGGAATGAGGTTTTCACGTGAGTGGATAATAGAGTACAAAAAATGCAAAACTTCGATTACAACATATAGTTTTTCCAGCAATTCGGTGCTAATTCAAAACTTTAAATTTTACATGTTGGAATGAAAATACTGAAAAACAGTAAAACTAGTCATCCAATTCTTCAACAAATTGTGACGGGAGGCTTCCTGAATTGTTCTTAAGGTGTAGCATGTCGAATAGCAAGTCCGCCAAGTGTGAACTGGCATATGCTGATGGATTCGCAGCTAGACACAGAGATGATACGCCGGCACGAATGTTTTCACCGAGCGGCTCTTCCGACTGACCCATGAGCCGTTGCCGCCGCTCATACTCGCTATACATGCAATGAAACCACGTCAAACAAAAATGCATAAGCTGGTGTAGAGTGAGTAAGAAAGGCATAAAAAATTGCTTGTGATTAGGGAAAACAATGCTACGTACCAAAAAAAAGTTTGCCGACGGCAGCGGCGTGCACGACGACAAATGAAGTAGAATGAAAAAAGCAATCGCCGATTCCACCTTGTTTATCCAATGAGTAATGAAATTTGATGAAAGAATGAATAAGTGAGGCTATGGCTAGCAGCTTGTAAAACAAGAGATAAAATGAAAAAATGTTGTGGTCTACATGCAATAGCTAGTGCCCTCGTTTAGGGTTTTTGCTACTATACCTAAAGCAACAAAAACACACAGCATAATTTGAGAAGCTTAGTTTGATTAGGGGTTTTGCATGTCTTTGTCTATGGTACATTAGGTTTTGCGTTACAAAAGGAATAAAGCTTAGTTCGGTTAGGGTTTTGTGCATGTAGTACATTAGGGTTTGCACACAGTCAAAGAAATGTAATTTGAGAAGCTTAGTTTGACTAGGGTTTTGTGCATGCCATGGTACCTAGGATATTAGGGTTTGCATTAAAAATGGCCAGCTAGTCAACTAGGGTTTCACTTTTCCATCAACTAACGGCATTAATAGCCTCATATGGGGATCCACCGTTTTGGGTATGAAAATGTGTGCTCTCTATATCAAAAGGGGAGAGAATCAACGGTGGATAGGCTATGCGTAGCTATGCCTTCCATGCCCAAAACGGTGGATCCTTTAGTTAGGCTGTTAGCTCCATTAGTTGATGGACCACAGAAACCCTAGTTAAGTAGCTGGCAATTTTAAACGCAAACCCTAATATCCTATGTACAATGGCATGCACAAAACCCTAATCAAACTAGGGTTCCATTCCTTGTCTGTCCGCAAATGCTAATGTACTATATGCACAAAACCCTAATCAAACTAAACTTCTCAGGTTATCCCGTTTTTAACGCAAACCCTAATGTACTATAGACAAAGACATGCATAAAACCCTAATCAAACTAAGCTTATCAGTTTATGTTATGTGTTTTATTTGCTCTAGGTATAGTAGACAAAACCCTAGCCGCAGAAAGAAGCCACCCTAATCAAAACAAGCGTTGTTTTGCTCCCATAGCTAGGGCTGCCACAATAAACAAACCAACCCTTGTTTCGTTTTCTTCATATTCTCATGGATGCATGCGGCCACCAAGCACATAACAAAACAACCTTTTGTTAGGGCACTCTTTTGCATGGCATATAGTCTAAAGTTTTTGCATGCAAAACCTGTTTTAATCCTTGTTCTCAATCCCTTCTTATTTTAGATGCTAAAACTTTTGTAGTCAAAATAGTGTACTAAATTGGAACCCATGCCAAACCCTAGATTCTTGCATGCATGCACTATCTCAGCCATGTTCCACCCCACTTTCACCTAGAGGTTGCATGGATTTGATCCATAAATCCAACGGTGCTCTGCCTATGCACAACTACGCCTGTGACTAGCAAATCCACGTCGATATATATATATATATATATATATATATATATATATATATATATATATATATATATATATATATATATATATATAGGACATATTCATACTACACCCGGTGTAGTTATACCCACGTGTGTTTCACATTATTTGGGCAGTATCTATCATACTGGAGACTATATATGGGTAGTATGAAGTATATACGAATATTTGGGCAGTATATATACTACTTTTTTGGTAGTATGTAATTTTTATTCACATACTCCTTTTGTACGTACAAATATGACGGTATTTTACATATATAGTGTAAACTATGGGTGTATTTGCAATTTTTTCACCTAACTTGTTTGGAAGTATCTTAGATATAGTATATGAACATACTCAAATAGATAAAGTATTACAAATACGTGCACCCATAGTTTGAACTATATATGTAAAATACCGTCATATTTGTACGTACAAAAGGAGTATGTGAATAAAAATTATATACTACCAAAAAAATAGTATATATACTGCCCAAATATTTTTATATACTTCATACTACGTGTACATACCTTCCGGTATGATAGATACTGCATATATAGTATGAAACACGTGTGGGTGTGGGTGTGGGTATAGTTACACCCAGGTGTAGTATTAATATGTCATCTCTCTATATATCCATATATAAGTACAGTTCATATTAATTGGCCAAAATGTATTCATCATCATGACCATTATTACGATAGAGAATAATTTTGTTTTTGTAATACTATAAAAGCTATAACTGTTAAACCGTACGTCGTAGATCTATTTTCACCTTTAAAATACTCGCAACTAAATATTTAGAACTAGACCTTACTTGTATATGTTTCGACCAGAGTTTTTAAGAAGCAACTTTGATATGCGACAAAGTAACGTTCGTACTTGAAAAAGCTACTTTGGTGTGCGACGTAAGAAGGGGATACACAACAATAAGGCAACTTGGAACGCACCCCATATAGCTACCGAACCGGTACTTACGTGAGGCGCCGCCAGGCGAACGTGAAGGCACCCGTAAAACCTATCTACTGTTCCGTTCGCTCGCTGGTGGCGCCGGTGGTCCACTCAATTTTCGCTGGCCTTAGTCCAACTTCTTTTCAGCTTGTGATTCTAGAAAAGCTAGCTTTTGGTAGATTGGAGGGAGAATCTATAATGGAAAGAAGCTCACAGAATGTGGTTTCTTCCATTCTTTTTCGCTTGTTTGATGTATTGACTTGTGAAATATCTGTAACGCTCCTAAAACTTTCATATGTATGCTAGTTTTAGTGCATAATGAGTTAGAAATGAATAAAAAGAATATAAAAGTCAAATGAGATGATACTTTAGTTGTATATAATTCATTACATGTCCAAAATCAAAAGAAAATCTGTAACACCCTTAAATTACATTTATGATCCAATGAGATGATTCTCAGTTGTATAAAATTCATTATATGCTGAAATGAAAGAAATATATTTTAGTACAATAACAATAACTGATTTTTAAATCACATAGCACTGAAGTTTGAATCAACGTATAACACTGAAATTAGGTGAACTACACTAAATCAACGAAAGACTGAAACTGAAATCGTACTAGCGATGAAATAGGAATCGGCATGTTACCTGCGTGAAAGAAGATGGACGGATTTATAGATGCACTTAAACTGTATTAGAGTGATCGTTGATCTGTACATGTGTTTATAGAGAAATACAGAAAGGGGAGAGAGAGGGGCATAGCACGCACGCACTAACAGCTAACAGATTCAGTTAGCATCTCGGACTCGGTCGCACCGTCAGCTAGATGTGGAGGCGGGTGGGGCGGCGGCCGTAGGTCGCATGTGGGTGATGCGGCGGGTGGGGTGCCGGCGCCGGTCGTCGGCGGCCGGCGCTGGCAGCAGCAGCGCGATGCGGGCGAGCGAGCCGATACGCGCCGACACTTTCACTCTGATTTGTTTTCCTGTCCAACGATTCCTACGCGGTGGCAATCTTGTGTAATAAGGAGCAACCATAGGGGCAGCTGTGGGCACCGGTTCGATCCATACGGGAGAAGCTCGGGAATCGGTCGAGAAGCAGGGTGGCCGACCGATTCTGATTTTACGAACGATTTGGGCTTATGCTTTTTTGGATCGTGAATCTGCTCCAGAAGCCAAAAGAAGTCGGCCTTAGGCCTTGAGGTGTGGCAGACCACGGCCTCTCATCGGCGGAAGGATTTTAGTTTATGTCTCGTCTTCTTTCAGTGTCTTCTTCAGGATGTTGATGGCTACGTCCTGAAGTCAGAATAAAATCCTCCCCGTTCTATCCTCGCTCCGGTGGTGCGTCTAGTGATGATGGAGGGCACGTGGAATCGTGTGTCCGACGGATCTCTTGGACCGATCGTTTTCCGTATTCGTCAGTGTGTTTTGTGGCCAGTCTCTTCCAATCTAGGGTTGTCATCTTCGGAGATGGTCGTTGCTCTGGTGCGCTGGTCCTATGGGGCCTTAGCATGACGACTTCCCGTCTGTCTACTACAACAAGCTCAACTGTGACAAGCTTTGCCTGACTCCGGTGATGGAGCGACGAGGACGGCGGCGTGCCTTCGGCTCGTGCTAGTGCCTATAGTCGTCGCTAAGTGGTCTAATGACCTATTTGTAATTTCTATTACTTTTATGGCTCTTTGTACGGTTGTTGATGATTATTAATAGATCGGTGGAATTTCGCAAAAAAATAAAACAATTAGCCAACTTAAGAATAGTGATAGGAAATTTCACAATATCTAAAAACAACTTAGCATCTTAAAAAAATAATGGTAAATAGAGCTTATAGCCGGATTCCTTACCGCCGGCGAATTGGTCACTGGGTCACCGGCGGTAAGGCCATCCAGGCCTTCCTCCCGCTACCGCCGGCGAAAGGACACAGTCGACGCCGGGGCTAGTCCAGTTATCTCCGGCGAACAAGTCTGTCGCACGCCAGGACTATGGTAGGCCGCGTGCCCCCGGATGGGCCGGCTTTTACCACTGGCGATTGAAGACCTTAGGCGTCGGGGGTATGGCGGGCTAGGATGGGCCACCCGGGCCGAAAATGTCAGTTATCCCCGGCGAAAGAGCCCGTAGGCGCCGGGGGTCCACCTGGCAGCGCAACCCTTGTTCAGCTCGAGGAAAATCCGATCGATAGATCGATCCCCAATTATGCTCGCTCGCAGCCCTAGCCCCTCGCGCGCTCTACCGACTTTGTCCCGCGTCCGATCCCCCTCGCCAACGCCGTCCCGCATCCGCCAAAGTGAAGGAGGAGAAGGGCGTCCCGTGTCCGTCGAAGGGAAGGAGAAGGAGTACCCTGCCGCCACCTCGTCGACGACCACCACCTCGTCGACGATCACCTCCCCCATCCGCACCACCACCTCGTCGACGACCACCTCCCCCATCCGCGCCACCACTTCGTCGACGACCACCCCCCATCCGCAGGTACATGTCACTATGCTTGTTTTTTCCCTAGTCCCTGACTCGTGTGAGCTGTTTGCAGTAGAACAACAATCTCTGAATCTAGCTAGTAGTAGTGCAATCGTGTGAATGAGTAGCTGCTTAATTGGGTTCAGAAAATGATGACTTTGCTAGTTTTCTTTTACATTCATGAGTAGCTTCTTAATTGGGATCAAAATGATGACCACCTAGCTGCTAGTTTTACATTCATGGGTAGCTTCTTAAATTAGCTAGTAGTAGTGCAATCGTGTGAGCTGTTTGTAGTCTCTAAATCTTCATGAGTAGCTGCTTAATTGGGACCAAAATGATGATTTTGCTAGTTTTTCTTTTACATTCATGAGTAGCTTCTTAATTGAGATCAAAATGATGACCACCTAGCTGCTAGTTAACATTCATGAGTAGCTGCTTAAATTAGCTAGTGGTTTTCCTTGTACCGAATGAAGAATTACAACGTTACACTTATACTTATCCATGAGAACTTCAGAAAAGGTAGCTATGATTCAGTTACTTGTACACTGTTTTTGCTAATATGTTTGCTTGTCTGTTTAAGTAGTATGCCGCAGTAGGAGCCGAAGACCGTGTTGTGTATAAGAAGCCGACGAGGGTCCCCACTTGGGAGGCTAAGATCACCATCGATAGGATTAGGCGCCACCTTGGGACATGGCAGTCCCTCGAGGAGGCGACACGTGCCTATGACTGCATGACAGTCTAGTACAAAGGGGCTAGGGCGAGCATCAACTTCCCTGAGGATCGAGCTAGGGCCATTTAGGATAGGCCAGTGGGTATGAGAGTCGCCACGAGGGTGGAGGAGCAGGAGCACCGACTGGTCGAGAGACAACTTGTTGACCCCTTGGTCCAGGCGCTCCGCGCGGATCCTATGGTGATGGCGCAACAGTACGAGGTCTTGGTAACCACTACGCGCCAGCAACCCGTCTAGGAGGCGGGTCCCTCTCGGTCCGACGGCGTGGGTTCCTCCACCGCGCGCCCTCAGGGCCCATACTATGGGTTCAACCCCGGCGACTTCACCGTCACACCCACGTCGTTTGTTGACCTAGGCTCCTTAGGTTTGTCGTCCGACGATGCCTAATCTAGCTATACTTTGTCATATATTACTTTAGACTTATCCTGCTAGACTTTGTCATATATATTACTTATCCTGCTAGACGTGGATAAGCTACTTGTCATATATATTACTTATCCTGCTAGACTTTGTCATATATATTACTTATCTTGCTACTTAATTGTAGGGGTTCCACGTATGAAAACAATAATTTTTACCCTACGCCCCTGAACCCCTGATGTTGCCAGGACCTATCTATTAGTAATACAGTAACGGGAGGGGCTTTTTGCGAACTTACCCTTGAAGACCGAGAAGTGTTGTCAATGCTCAGGAGAACGTTGTTGATGTAGACGAGTCGAAGCCGACCTCAAGGTCATGATGAAGTCCTTGCGCTCCTGTGGCTCCAATGACTTGAGTCCCTCAAATGTGACACCTCGCGGGGAGTTACACACATCCGGTGCCTGACGATGACTCCGTGATATGTTGCAAACGTATCTATAATTTTTGATGTTCCATGCTTGGTTTATATCTTCTTTCTTATGTTTTGTCCACACTTTGGAGTACTTTTTATACACTTTCTTAGACTAACATATTAACAAGATGCCACAGTGTCAGCTGCCTGTTTTCTGCTGTTTTTGGTTCTAGGAAAGTCAGAAAATGAATATTCTCGGAATTGGACGGGACAAAAGCCAAAGTCAATATTTCACCGAGGGGGACACGGAGCCAGAATACAAGACGGAGAGGGGCCAGGGGCCTCCCACACCACCTAGCCGCGCGACCAGGCCTGACCCACACCAGGGGGTGGTGTGGCCGCCTAGAGAACCCTCTCGGCCTCCCCTTTCGCCTATATATTTCCTCTAGGACGAAAACCCTAAGTCTCGATCAAAATTCCACGAAAGAGTCTATAGCCGCCGCCATCTCCATCCCTAGATCGGGAGGGATCTGAAGCTCTTCCCGGCACCCTGCCGGAGGGGAGAATTCACCCTGGAGGCCTTCTTCATCACCATGCAAGCCTCTGGTGTGATGCATGAGTAGTTCATCCTTGGACTACGGGTCCATGTAGTAGCTAGATGGTTGGTTCTTCTCCTTTGTGCTATCATGTTTAGATCTTGTGACCTCCGTTCATGATCAAGATCATCTATTTGTAATCCTACATGTTGTGTTTGCAGGGATCCGATGGATATTGAGATGCTATTTCAGATTGGTTATTGATTCTATCATGTCTTTGTTATTTGTGATCTTACATGCTCTCCGTTGTTAGTAGATATCTTGGCCGAGTAGATGCTAGCAACTCCAAGAGGGAGTATTTATGCTCGATAGTGGGTTCATGCCTCTAGTAATCTGGGGAAGTGACAGAAATCTCTAAGGTACTAGATGTGTTGTTGCTACTAGGGAGAAAACAAAAATCCTTTGTTCATAGAACAATCATATTGTTTACTTTACACGCAATGCTTAATGCAATTATCTGTTGCTTGCAACTTAATACTGGAGAGGGTTCAGATGATAACCTAAAGGTGGACTATTAGTCATAGATGTAGTTGGATTACGGTCTATGTATAATGTTGTAATGCCCAATCAAATCTCATAGGAATCAAGATGATTAGTATATGCATGTATGCTTTCTCGATGTTTGTCAATTGCCCCGCTGTAATTTGTTCACCCAACATGTCATCTATCTTAAGGAGAATCAACACTAGTGAACTATGGACCCCAGTCCTTTCTTTTACCATCAATCTACAACTGTTTACTGTTTTCTGTTTACTTTCTTCCACACAATACGTTTAATCCTTTGTTTTCAGCAAAACGGGTGAGATTGACAACCTCACTGTAAGTTGGGGGCAAAGTTCTGTGGTTGTGTTGTGTAGGATTCCAAGTTGGAAACAACACCTTGGAGGTGTTTCCTTGCTCCTACTGGTTCGATAGCCTTGGTTTCATAACTGAGGAAAACTTACTGCTGTGCTCATCATACCTTCCTCTTGGGGTTCCCCAACGAGCTCGATATCAACCACGAGCCAGCACTCCCGCTTCCCCGATCTAGCAGCAGTTGCGGAAGCAGAGCTCCTGGATCCGAATCCCGCAGCGTTGTGGCGCTCCGCGGTAAAGATGTGTCTCGCTTGCGCAGTCATGGGAGAGAGAGAGAGAATATCAATTGGAGGTCTCCCCAAAAGTGAGGAAACCTTTATTGAATATTGTGTGTATTTATCTGGCCAAATACCCCCACTATATATAGGAGGAGGGGAGGTGCTACCTCCCTCAAAGTCTCGGGGTGGGACTAAAGAAGAGGGATAGGGGGGCGCCGCCAGCCAGCCCTAGTGGGTCCCGTGCAGGGGGGTTGTCCTAGCCGGCCACCCCTTGCCCCTTCTCCCCACTTGCCTTTCCCTCATGGGCCCTTCTCCCTCCAGAATTGGCCCATTAAGCCTTTTGACCATTTAATTTATTTTTTCTTTTATTAAATAATTATGAATAAATGATTAAATCAATATTTAACATTCATTAACATATTATTCAATCTCCGTGGCTATGGAACACCTTCCACCTCCACTCTGGACATCCTTCGGACTTACCGAAACTCTTCCGGTTTTCTCTCTACTCTTCTTTGAAGATTCTACCGATCCTATAAACACTCTCTAAACATCATCAAGCCCTTAAGAGTGATATCCCACGGTTCGGGAACACTCCAGACATTGCGGGACACTTCCGGACCAATGATCGACAGAGGGACCTAGATGGCCATGTGACCCCTATGCATTCCACGAAGATCTTTCGTCGTTTGAACTGGGACAGTCGTGTCTTATTCCCTTTGTCTCTCGATACTTGCATTGCTCGAGATATGATCATTGACATCACCATGTCGTGTTCAATCTCGTTACCGAACAATGCTACTTGACTCGTTCCGACAAGTGATATCCCTGTGATCAAATCATACGCTGCGCAACTATTGGATATAACTTCTCCGAGTGGACCCTTGAGTATCTTTCCGTCACGTGGACGAAAAAATCCCGCTCTTGGCATATATTGCCTCTACGGTTCCTCCGAATACCTGAACACACCTTTATTTTCACTATATTACCAAGTGACGTTTGATGCTATCTAAGCACTCTTAGGAGACAGTGATTGATATAGCCTCACGGTCTAAGGAATAGTCTACGAGGATCCATTTCTAATCATCGTAACTTGAACTTCGTGACATGATCGGGTCACGATGTTTAGGTTGGATATTGGTTCATAATCTCATTCTCAGAATGAGTTGACTCCATTTCCAACTGGCATAAATGCCACATGATCAGGAAACCTTGATCATCTGTTGACTAATGAACCAGTGACTAGAGTTTTACTGGGAACCCCTGGTTGTTTGTTTATCACACGTGTATCGATGTTTCCTCTCAATACAGTTATAGCATGATATAAAACTTAATCATAAACTTTATGAAATATGATAATAATCTTTATTATTATTTGTCTCTAGGCCATATTTCCAACATTAATTACTTTATAACTATGTTTACTATGCGTATTCTTTCTAGATAAATATATAGAATGGATCAAGTGTGCAACAAATGTGCACAACCATTGGGGAGGTAAGTGGACAAGAAGTTCCCCATAGTGCTCCCTGTTGGGTTTGAGGCTAGGACGGTATGTGCTCTGTGAGATACACAACATCATGGATATATATATCCAACAGTAAGCTAGCTATGTAGTTGAGACCGTCCTTATATGTCGTTTACTCTATACATGCATTCTTTTTTTGACTTCTTCTCAATATATGTAGATTGGATTATAGCGAAGAAGCGTGTGGCAATTATAGTAAACATAGTTGGCATTGCATGGACAGGAAGATCACCATACCGCTCCATGCAAACTTTCGTGTTAGGACAGTATATTCACTGAAATTTATGTGGAGAATGTAAATACATATATGCTCAATAAAAATCACGACTAATTGTTCTGTCCTATCATTTTACTCAGTCAATCCCTTGCGGTGCACGACATGGCTTCATGGACCATGTCCATAGAAGCATGGATGAGGTTGCCATATTTATTGTCACTTTGATGCATCGTAATCATCCCGATAGGACGTACCAGGTTAGGGTCACCAACGAGGAGGCCCGGACATATTTTAGTGGTCCTGGATGGAACAGACTCCTCATTTTGTACGATGACATGAAAGAGGGACGGGAGTTCAACTTTTTGCTCAGTCATACTTATGGCATCATCTATTTCACTTGCTTTTCTTCCGACTCTTTTGACGAGGGTGAAGATGAGTGAACTCTAGATAATGCTATATGAACCAATGTCCCAGCTATATTGAACATTTTGTGGATAATGCTACTGTTTCCTGTATTAATATGTATTTTGCTGTCATTATCCTGTATACTGTGTATTCCTGTATTCATCTGTGTATTCTGTCTATTTTTTTTTGCTCTAATACATAATAATATCGGCGAACAAATTGTATTACCCCTAGCGAAGGCATGTGCGCCAGTGTTAGGGGACATTATCCCCGACGAATGGGCTACTCGCTCGTGGTATTATCAGTTATCGCCGGCGAATCGTATGGTTCGCCGGCTGTAATGCATTACCGCCGGCGAGATGGTCACCGGCGAACAGGTACTCGCCGGTGGTAGGCCATTTTGGTGCGCCGGTGGTGAGCCTTTCCCTACTAGTGGAGGTACCAACTTTCACAATAGTGGTAGTCTAGTTCGTACCCGCGGTAACCAACTTCACAACAACTGACACTACAGGAAACAACCAAGAAGCTGACGGCCAGGGGCTACGCCGACGACCAAAGGTTGGGGCCGTTGGCATAGCCTAGAGGTTCCCACAGCAAAAACACGTCGGTGCAACATGGCCGTCGGCTTAGATGGAGGTGTGTCGACGGCCACCGTCAGCCTTAGAAAACCTGTTGTGGATATGCCCTAGGGGCAATCATGTATGATGATATTTCCCAATATATTCATAAATTAATTAAGATGTCCTTGTATGAACATCATATATATATATATCATTGAATACGTGATTTAGTTGTAGAACTATATATATACATGTAGTTCATACTAGATTGTCCGTGGTCATTGAGGTTGTGCTGGACACACAACTTAGACCAATGTGCAAGTCGGCTGATGACATATTTCCACTTGTCATGGGCATGGTGATGCCAATCTGAGTTACACTAATTCAGCTAAAATGTTCAGCGAATTGGACTGACCCACGGTTGAGATGCAACGAGCATGTTATCATTTATAGTCTCAAGCAATGGAATCCTTTGACCTGAGGTGACCGCACAACCTGAGTTATGGATCGACTGACTTAGGTTCTATCAAACCTTGTTCCGTAAAAGGGCAGTTATAAAGGTAGAGTTCGGATCGGTTGTGAATTAAGCTGCATGACATGGATAACCAAGATAAGGTTTCCCCTTCGCAATGGAGAGATATTCTCTGGGCCCTCTCGTGTGATATGATTCGGAAGCATGGACATGCTCTACTCACTTAAGTGTTAGCTGAGGAGTCGACTAAGTGTTAGTCCAGTGAATCGTGTATCACGGAACGAGAAGAGAGTTAAGCTATTAAAGGGATGACAACTACTCGCCTATAGCTTGACAAGGTATATCGTGTGGCAAAGGGAGTTGGATGAAAGTCATATTGAAGTCAGTCTTCTATACTTTACGACACTTGGGCATTAGCACGTCTTACTAGAGGCCGCTATCCTATATCGACTTGAGACCAGTTATTCATAGGAGTGAGTTGATCTCAAAGCCACGACAAGATACTTGGAGGTGTAGATCATGTCGTGTTTAGGTGTACGTAAACCTATAGGGTCACACATTTAATGATAAGGAGCCCATGTGGATTAGATCCATATAGAAATTGGGGTACAACCTAGATGGTCCTAAAGAGTTGAGCCCAACTAGTGATGTATATAAGTGGAGCGATAAGGGATAGTCCTTGACCTAGCCATCACTTTCTCTACTCCCAAATCGGGCTAGACAGGATCTAGCAATTCCCCAGCCCATGCTCATTCCTGTACGTGTGGATACCGATAGAGGCATTGCACGTGTGGCGTTGGATACAAATGAGTCCTTGGGATCCGGTGAAGGAGTTCCCGGGATCCGGAGGAGCTGCTCGTGGGATCGATCTGCACTTCTTCGGTGCGCTACATCAAGTTCCGCATCTGCCCGTCTAGCGGTAATCTCGTGGCCTATCACCTGAGCGAGATCTTGGGAGCACCGCATAGGAAATCTTTTTTGTTTAACTCTGCATGGCCCAACAAAACCGCCGGCTTCAACTCACCCTATGTCGACGGCCATCGTCGGTGTCATCTGCTTGTTGCGTTACAAGTTCCGCATCTTCGATTTGTTTTACGTTCTCACATATATGCATTCTGCATTGTCATGTTTTCTGAGATTTTTTCAGATTTGGGTACAACCAAAACTGCCGAAATATTTGAGAGCCATACTCGGAGGACTAAAGGAACTCCATCTAGAAAAGATCCATCCTACTGCCGACCTCGCATGGACAGTCTTTCTACTCCGAGCCGCACCACAATTGGAGATTCTTGACATATCAAAAAGCATGCAATCCCAAAACCCTCTCACTGCCTAGACACATAAGCATTTAATTTGTTTAATTAGAGCCTGATTCTTCTCCCATGTATGGCTTTGATGTGAAAAGATTTTTCATGCTTGGTGTGTCAACATGGATTTTGCATGCTGATAGAGAGCCAATCAGAGAAAGTGTAGGGCCAAGAGTTTAACATATGTTCCCTTAAAACCAGGACGGAGTAGCAGTGGAGTTTATATTAACTCGCAAGGGGTACAAATACATCCATATCATGGATGACTTTTATTCCAACAAGGAAGGAATCAGACACAAACATTTACACAGTACATAAATAACACGACACATGTCTTGGATATGACTGATGGGATCCAAGTTTATTGGACAGTAACCGCAAGTCCGCAACATGACCTTGGCCTTCGACATCATGTATGTGCATGCATGATTAGGCTGCAACAGATGCGCCGACAGCGATCTGGTTACAGAAACTAGCACATACACTTCCGCAAAGTTCCGCATCAATTTCCTTCTCTTCACCGTGAGAAGCTGGTCCAAATTAATAGTATATATATTATGAGTGAAGCACAAACTTATTTAAATAGTCATCCTACAAAAACTAAAATCAGTGTAGAAAATATAGGTTTACCCTTGTTCGTGTTGTTGTCGCAGATGGAAGACATGCATCCCATGTTGCAGAACTCGACGGCACTTGGTGTATCTGTAGAAGTGAGTAGAATAGTCGGCATGTAAATAAGTTCTTTCTTGGCGAGAAATAAAACTCTACTCCCTTTGTGCGAAAATAAGGGTTACCAATGTCGGAGTGGCCGTGCAGTTCAGGATAGTCCGGTGAGCACTTATTTCCAGATATGATTTTACAATCACAACCAGCTGCGCACTTACGCGGAGAAGTACCAGGGATAACTACGCACAACTTGTAGCAAACTCTTGAATCGTTGTTCTTGCAGCAACTCTTTCCCTCTACTTGGACCTGCTCGAGAACTAGCCCTAGTACGAGGACACAGATGATCACACTCTTAAGACCCTTGTTGCTTGCCATGGCTGGCTGGCTCTAGTTTCTAGCGAAACACTGAGAGATGGCTATGTTGGGAGTGATGAACTGCCTGAGACGCGTGGCTCCTATTTATAGAGAGTTCGATGATGGTGATGAGTATGCATGCCATATGTACTGTGCCAGCAGCCACGGCTCATGCTCTCGACCCTAGTGTATAGTATCTCTTACTACCAAAGCTACTCCATATGCAATATGATGCGCTCTTCTCCCACATGTTCAGATATGTTCCGTCCCTTTGCGTTTTGTACGTCTACAATATATTCGTGCCCTACCACCTGACCGGCTAAGCTGTGCTGATAATTTATTGGTGGTGGATCAGGATCAGCCGTGTGCGGGCACTAGTGTAAGATTCTGACTCGGTAGTAGTACTACCATTTTTACCCACCAGCCGACAGTGAAGGAGAGACAACAACACGCTGCAGCAGAGCAGAGCCCCGCCGCACTCCACAGTGTTTTTGGTGGTGATCTGCATCCCAGGACCACAGTGCTTGATGCACTCTCGGAAGAAATTAAATGTTCTATCGAAATACTACAAAAATACTCTCGAAAGCTCAAGCTGTTCTGTTGAAACATGAAACCCCATCATCTCCACCGTGGCGAAAATTTGATGACCCAGAAATTCAAAGTTCAAAATAATGTGTTATTCGGGTTAAATACGTACGCTTCTGGTACCACATCAGAATATAACACCCAAATTTGAACGATTAACTTAGGAAACAGAAAAAATGGAACTTAAAATGCAACACAGGCCTAAAATAAAAAAGGCAGAGCTGAAATAGAACGCAAGAGACACACTAGTAGAGTTTATATTAATTTGCCAAGTGTACAAATACATCCATGGTAGCTGACCTTTATTGCGGCAAGGAAGGAAAACACACACATCAGTAACACGGCACACATGCTTGGATACAACTGATGGGATAGTTTACTGGACAGAAATAGCAACATAACCTTGGCTTTAGATACCATGCATGCATGCACAAAGCATGATTAGGCTGCAACGGATGCGTTGGCGGCGATCTTCTTACAGAAACTGGCACATGCACTGCGTAGAGTTCCATGTCATTTTTCACCTCTTCACCACGATAAATCGGCGCAAATTAGGAGTAGCATATATTAGTATGTGTTAAGCACAAACCTATTTCAATAGTCATCCTACGAAAATTAAAATTAGTGAAGAAAATATAAACCATTGCTCATGTTGTCATAGATGGAAGACCTACATGTCATATTGCAGAGGTAGGTGGTATTCGGTGTATCTACCAAAGTAAACTGAATATTTGCTGGCATGTGAATATTCCCTTCTTGGCAAAAATAGTAGTAATTAAACAAGTTGGAGATGAAGGACAGCTTGTCTTTACTAAAATCGGGGTAAATGTGCAGCGCAGGAAACTCATTTGGGCGCTTCGTACGTGCTCATTGTGATTGTGCAACCACGCTCATCTCTGCAATGATTCCGCGAAGAATCATGGCAGAGCACCGTATAAAGCATTCTATAGCCTTGGACACATTTGCAACCCTTGCTAGCTACTCACTCCCGTTTAGAAATATAAGATGTTTTAGCTTTATGAATTGAACGTATCTAGACATCTTTAGTGTATAAGTTTATAAAAGTTCGGAGTAAATCTATACAATAAAAAACGACTAGATACATTTATTTTATAAAGCTAAAATATTTTATATTTCTAAACGTAGGGAGTACTTCCCATGTCTGCCTAGCTTTAATTCCTAGGGACACATTTGGTAGCAGGTTGCAGGACAGTCAGCATGGCCTAGCGGATAGAAAAGCGGACTGATTTGATGCTTGGGCCACCTCCACTTTGTACCAGCGCGTTGCACAAAGCACCTCGGGTCCATGCCCACTAGAAACGCTCAAATCGGTCATTCTTTTGGACCAGGTTGGGGAGAGAGAAAAAACCCACGTGAGTGGCTCTAGGGATGCAACTTTCTATGTGCTTTGCTTTCTCTCTCCTCTGTTAACTTTGTCAACCCTAACCTCTTTTAATTACAGCACCATGCTTTGAATCAAAACAAGTTGTACATAAAAAATATGAGCGTCGATGAGGATAACCACATTCGAGTTTCATCACCTCTATCTTCCAAATATCGTGGTCTTGTTTGCAATTCTTTTGGACGAATTCTGGCAAATTCTTCGCACTCGGTCGACCGCTCGAACTTTCCTTTGAGAAGCAGCTTCACCTCGTCGTTACACACAACTCCCCCATTGCAAGTTTTGTGATTCAGTGATCATAGACGATTTCCCTTTACCCTTGACTATATTGTGAGGTTCACGCTTACACTGCCTGCATGTAGGTTGAATCTTAGTGAGGGTGAGCACTGCACCGATGACCAGGAAGCTAACAATGACTCTGCTCGGCGCCGAGGTCGACCTCAAGGAAGTACTGTGAAACAATATCGGGAGCATCTACGATGGCGCCCACTCCAGGAACCGGAGCTCTGCCACCGCGCCGCCGGGCGCCTCGTGCCGTGCTCCCACATCAGCACACCGAGATGGCCCCTCTCCCCACCGGCATTCTAATTCCTGGCCATCTCCGCCGCGCTACTTCCCATGGCCGCTAGCTATAATGGTGTAAGATAAGTGTGTTTAACGTTAGAGTTAGTGTGGTTATGGGCAACTAAACTAGATCCAGCCAACCAATCAAAAAGTCATTTGTATACCCAGTCATGCAATGCAGTGGACCAAACAAAGTCTAGAACATGGTCAAGTAGCATGCGCTGCCTCTCGGGGGAGGCGGCATGGACGGAACCCTCAGCCACCGCCGCCCCCGACTCCTCCTCCCACCTCTCCCTCGCTGCCACCGGAGGACGCCGACGGGCAAAGTCTGGCCGGCCGACGGTGGCAGTGGGGCTGCTTCCTCGCGTGGTGGCATCTCCCCCATAGGGAACCCCTTGGGCGCTCGAAGATCGTCGCCCCGATGGCGATCTGATGGCGGCGGGGTCTGGAAGCCGGGGCGGCGGCCTCGGGCTTTGATGGAGGTTCTCCCTTAGCAGATGGCGGTGCGGGTCGCATCTGCTGCCAGGGGCGCAGTCCTAGGGTTTCTCTCACGCCAAGACGAAGATCTACCTTCAACCTGTTTTATTGATCTGGTGGCAGTGTCGTGTTCCGGAAGGCTCTGCCGGCGAACTCCCATGGGTAATTCATGCCTGGAGATTGCTGGAACGGATGGGATTCGGTCGCGTGCAACCGGTGTTTTTCTGACCGTTTGGTTTTAGAGGGAGCGAGGCGAAGCTCTGCAGTCTGTTGCCATCGTGGAACATGTCTTTAGTTCCATGGTGAAGTCATTGTGCAGAGAATGTCATGGAAGCCAAGATTTGTGGACTAGCTATGGTGGGTCGAGTCCTAGTGGCAATGAGGAATTGGCTTGGTGATTCGTGAATTATAGCAGTGGCATCAAAAGGTGGGGGCGGCAGCACAGGAGGAGTTCACAGTCTTACCTTGCAGGGTGAAAATCCAAGGTCTGGTCTTAATTGGTTGTGCCTGGCAATGATCTTGTTGAAGGCATTGTTTTGTGAGCGAGAACTTTCTCTAGGGTGAAAACCTACGATCTTTGATCGGGCGACGACGGTGCTTGTGCTCTGTTTCCTTCTTGAAGGCATCGCTATTGGAGATGTTGGACTTCTGGTGTTGTTCAGGTGGGGTTAGTGTCGCGGCTACTAAGGATCTTATCGCTGCAGCGGGACTTTTCTTTTTTGTAATTCTTCTTTTTTTGGCTGTGTGCATTCGTAATGCTAATAGGGTAATGCGTTATTGCAGAGGCTTAATATATGCTTCTTTCAAAAAAAAAGGTCAAGTAGCCTTTTCGACGACAGCCTCATGCCATGTTTCAGGGAGCTAAAAAAAAGGACAGGCTACCAAACAGTGAGACATGGCTAGGCTAGATTGATGGACTGCCTGAGACGTATGTCTCCAATTTATAGAAAGATAATGCATGGTGAGTCATTCATTAGTGTTGTATATTAGGGATATTAAAACTGCTCCAAATAGGAGCACTCTCACGTCTTCAACATTTTCAACCGTCTGATCATCATTCCTTCTTGTTTCTGACCGTTTGATCTACTTCAAATCTCGCGCTGGGCCGAATGTCCCTAGGGACAGCTTCTCTGGACATCAAATTGGCCTGTTCCCGTTAACTGGGCCTCAAATGCCCCACTAAAGTCCAGAGGGGACATAACGAAACCGAAGTTCCAGGAAAATAGCCCCATATGACGCTCAAAAAAAAAGGAAAATAGCCCCATACAACACGAGGAGCGACATGGAGTGATGAATCGTTCATGCGTCTCCTCCCATCCCCGACATCTCGAGTGCGAATCATATAGCACTGCCAGCCTGCCGCCATCGCCGCCGCCGCCACCGACCAGGACTTTGAGCGACAACTTCACTCCCTAGACCTCAACCCGGATCAATGGAACCCCTCCACAGACCTCCACATCGAGCGGTGGAGTTGGCGACAAAGTACTACCTGCAGGACACGCCCTCCATCTACAACTCCATGGTCCTCAACATCATCAGTTCTGGTCTCTTCTTGAAGTATGTCCTCTTCAAGCACGACAGTGGGCCCCTCGACCTCAAGGTAGCCCCCGTCCATTTACGACGGTGCCCCTTTCAATTTGGGTGGACTGGGCGGGAATAATCATGTTCTGAGATCTGTTGGTTTCTTTTCCTCTTGGTCTCGCAGGAAGATGAGAGGATGCTGTAGCGGCTACCGAGCGCACTGCCCTACCCCTGCCCTGCCTTCAGATCGTAGTTGTAGCCCCGTTGTTTTTGTTACTGGGGGAGTTATGTTTATGTTGGGGTGGATAATTTTGTCACTCGCTTGTTTGTCCATTTGTAGGATGGGAGAGTGTCTCAGCTTGATCATGTCTTCATCCGAGAAGTCAAAGTCAGGTAATTCAGAAACCCAACAGGCTTGTGTGGTGGTTCTTGATTTTTAGGCCCATTAATTGGTTGTTCTTGGTTATTCGGTATTTGTTTCAGATACAAAATTAGGGTAAAAAAGGTACATAATTATATAGATCTGCTCAAGAAGGCTTGAATGTTTGAGCGCTTGGAATAAAGGACTAAGGTTGGGATTTCTTTGGTAGTTTGCGTTTTGCATCAGGATAAGAAGTGGTGGCATGGTACATGATTGATCTTTTTTGGTCTTTTTTAGGGCAAAGGACCACCCATTGGAGCAGCCATGGGCAGTCATTCACTGTGAGTTCTTGGGTAATGGCTGCTTTCTACGATCGTAGTTTGCACCACTAAGATAGCTTCATCTCTGTTTGAGTTGATTGTATAATAAGGACATCATTGGTGCTAAAGTGTAAAAATAATACTAGGGGCATTTTAACTAAGCCACATGAGAAGGAATGGAAATTAGATAGTGTGCAGTGCATTCCTCCTTTCCAAGGCAATATGGTCATTAGTAAAAGAAGTGATGTATTGCTTAGAGTTTTTCTATATAATCAGTTTGAATCTTCACTGCTTATTTTTGCTAATGGACCACTGAGCATGTCAAAGGCCTTAACTTCCTGTTCACGTGGTTTTACAGACCCTTGCATGGGTTGGTTGGCCGGGAGGATGCCCACATCCGACATCCGCTCCATCAAGAAATGGTGCTGCAAGATGAATGTGGAGTTTGTTCATCGAGTCATGTCAGTGTGCTACGGTAACCTCTGCTAATCTTATCTTAAGCCTCTGAATGGATTTGCATGTTGTCATTGGTGATCTCCTGAATATGTAGTTATGTTGTGAAAGATGATCTCTTTCTAGCGAGTCATACAACTCTGTATGTCCCGAAACATGTGTTGAACCCCGGTCCTCAAATATACAACTTCATTGTTCTTGCTATCTTATAATCTTAATATGCTTAAGCATTGTCTTCTTTACTGACAGATTATTCCATGGTAGGAAACATGCTTTAAGAATTTAAAATAGCTAGAACATACCTATATAATGCACTACTCTTAGTCCATTGGTTAATTAGTAAAACCATTTTCTGGCTTGTTTATAAATCTTGGCCTACCATTCTATATTCAAAATAGACCGGTGAGGGGCAACACGTACAAAGAAATATTATTGATCCGTTTGCACCAGTTAGGAAATGTTGTCCAACGATTGCTTCTTCATTCTAATCCAAGCGAATAGGTATGGCTAAACCTCCTTATTTCATCTACAGAATGGATGAGCATTCCTATGCTAACTATTTGTGATGTTCAACGGTGTTGTGTACCATTAAGGTAAAGAATAAAAAGGAATGCTATGATGTCAAAAAGAAATGATGCCGAGTAAAAAGTAGCAAACATAAAGCTAAATGCAGATCAAAGATAGCAAGTACAAGAAGGAACAAGGGGAAGAATGTCGAGCCCGTACAACCACCCTGAGGACTATATCCATGTCCAGGAGAGGACTAGCCGTATAAACTCCTTAGTTGTTAAAGGATATAAAATGTATGTACTACTAAATTCATAGTTTTCTTTGGGCCTGCTTTGGTTAAAACCTAAGAAAATGAATAAAGGATGCATCAACGAAACTAGAAGCATTTATTTCAAATTTCAATACCTTCTTACTTAGTTTGCATTTCAATGCCTTCTTACCTTTTTGAAATCTTGGCATGTTCATTTCCTTCGGTGGTGTAGTTAAAGATTTATTTTACAGAATTACACATGCACTTATCAGACCATTCTCACTACAACCATTCACATTCAGTTTCTTTCACATCTTCTAAGTAATCCTACGTGGGAAGAAACAAACTAAACAAAAGAACAATATTTAGGCTTACAAAAAATATTGTGAGAAAACCATCAAAACAGAAGAACACTGTTTATAATTACATAAAATATTATCATACAATTAACAAATAATTTGAAGAAAATAGAAAATTCACATATCACACCTATTCTCTTTATATATCATACATGCTATCCTTCCAATAAATCACCAATTAGCATCGGAAAATCCATATGGAGCACAGGCTCCATGGTGGACTTTTTTGAATTTTTTAAAAATCACCTAATATTTTCATAAAAATATCTTTGTGTAGTCAACAATACGAAATACACGTATACAAATTTTTGACAGAAAATACTTTGTATTTCGGGCACAGAAAAAATCACTATCTACATCGGGGTATTTTTCTTGGATTTTTTGAGTTTTTCGAAAAAAAGTCCACCGCTGTGGACGTCCATCAAATCGTCTCTCCAATTAGCATATGCTAAATTTTAGCTTCACATGCAAATGAATTTGGTCATATAAAGGAAACATATAGGTCTCTCTTATAAGACCATATATTATCACCAGAAGGTGTTAATATCGAACTGTATTTACATAAATTTCTAACAATATATTTTTTAGATGGACGAGCACGGCAACGCGCGTCTACGTGATCTAGTAGTACTTAGATGCCATGTCCATGGTGCCTGCCGCCCATATCTGTTTCTTTTTGAGGAATAATGATGTACTCTGTTTCTCTCGTGAGTCATGCATGTCCCACGAGTTCAGATAGTATGTCCGTTTGCATTTTGTCTCTATTATTACCCGTGTACGTCCCACGTGTTCTCGTGGGTCGTGACGGGCTAACTTGAGCTGCTAATAATTAAGGAAAAGGGAGCGTGTCGCAGAATTATTGGTGGGTCCACGGTTCTGAGCCTCATGAACAGGTCATGTGCGCTGCTGGCCTTTTTTTACCTGTTCACCACCAACCGGCAGGAAAGGGGAGACCACATCAGAGTGCATAGTAGAGCTCTGTCGCCTGCAGCAGGTGATCTGCGTGCACGCGCGCTAGAATATAGGGCATGTCCACCTGGCTGACCCAAACGCGTGATCGAAATCGTCCGTCTCTATTTGTTTGCATTGGCCCGCGGTTATTTTAGAGCCGCGGTCCGGCCTGTCCGGACCACCGCGCCCAGCGGCGCGACCCAAATGTCCGCGCCTGCAAAAGGCCCGTCACCGACGCCGGCACCGGTGTATATCCGGTTCGTTCCCGCCGCGCCGCCGCCTGCCGGCTTTCTTCCAGTGGTTTTCCGCCTCTTCCCCACCGATTCTCGCCTCTTCTAGGCGTTTCCCGCCGCGTCCAGGCGCGTCCATAAAAAGGGGAGGCCAGCCAATGTAGGCACAAACCAGAAACCCTACCACCCCACGCCGCCATGCCCGGCCTTCCTCGTCGCCGATCTAGCGGTCGCGACAATCGCCCAGAAATCCCACCGTCCCCAGAGCGCCCATTGCCATCGTGGTGGCCGTCCCGCCGGAGGAACCGGATGTGTTGCCGCCTCTGATCCCGGGGTGCCCGCAGATATACAAGATGCGCACCGGGTCGCGGCGCCCTTTCTATGACCGCCATGTGACCACCGACAACCCTTTCACGATGGAGGTGGCGGAACGCGTCTTCCTGCCGGAGCACCGGCGATGGGACCAGCTCGCATTGGTGCGGGCCGACCTCCGGGAAGCGGTGCGGGCCAATCTTGACGACGCTTCCCTATGTGACCGCCTCGACCGAGCTAAAGAGGAGGTGCAGACGCAGTAGGCGATCATCCGGTCTTTGCACGACGAATGGTGTAACTGATCCGTCGGGCGATCAGCATGTAGTTTTAGGTGTCCGTGTGGTGTGTTTGTACCAGAAGTTCTAGGCCTTGAATAAAGCTTTTCATTGCAAATGTGGCCAATGCCTCGATCCATACATAGTACATGGCACGCGCGAAGCCTAACCTACTCGTCGGTGTCGGAGTCGGAGTCGGAGATCGGGCGGTACCATCTTCGGCACATGCTGTCATCGAAGACGCTGACGCCGAGTCTTCCTTCGCCATCGTACTTGAAAACGACGATGTTGCCTGCTTTGATCTGGTGCGCGCGGGCCGTCGCCGAGGTACAACTGGCCGGGGTGGTCGAACCGTAGGTCGACCGAGTACGGGGTGGTGCTGAAACCATTTGCCCGCAAGATGCCAAGCGGGGGCGGTGGGTCGCCGACCAGGGTCACGAACCTGCGTGGCAGGAGGAGCCCGTCAGTCGGCATGCCGAGGTGGATGGGCACCGTGAACTGGATGCCTTGGTCGACCTCGTCAGGCGACGAGGGCGTTGAGGGAGACCGTGGTGGCGCACTGGATTGGCCGCGTCCTCCGCGCCTCCCTCGACGTCCACGATCGGCACACCCTCCCCTCGATCCTGTGCCGCCGACCATGGCTAGGTACAGGGTAGTGACCGAAAGAAGGATGAGGGAGAGAATGGTGCGGTGTGGTAGCACTTTGCCGCGGGCAGCCAGTTAAAAAAGGCCCGACGTCGGATGCCGGTGCGGAGGCCGAAGAGACGGGATTGAAGAGTCCAGTCAGCCAGTGCGCCGTCTCGTCGCCATTGATGGCGTAGGCTGCCGCTGGTCAGCCTTCTGCCATCGAGTCTGAATCGGTGTCGCGGCCTTTGCGTCTGAATCGGTGCCGCAGTAGCGTCTAAATCGTGTCTGAATCGGCGCTGCGGTTGCGCCTGTCTCTGGCGGGTGGGCCACTAGCGCGCTCGCGGAGGACATGCCCGTGACCCGCCTGTGTCCGGGCCGACCCAGCGGTCACACAAATTAGGTGCACAAATGGGTCGAGCTGGACGCGTCGAGACGGATGGATCGTGTCGATGCGGCGCGGCGCACATCACACGCGTCCGCGCGGACGGGTTTGGACACGTCGGGACGGGTTGGGTCGACCCGGTGGAGATGCCCTTACGAGCACCGTGTTTAATTTGACTATTTAGCATTCCCATGGTGGTAACGAGCAGCCATACATCAACACGTGCAAATTACAAAATATACTCCCGATGGAAAATAAGATTTACAAAGCCAAATGTTCTATCGAAATACAAGTAAAAACAAAAAACTACCGAAGGCTCTAGCTGCGCTGTTGAAACCCTACCTGCTGGCTTAGTCCACTATTCACTCAAGCCACATTTTCATGATGTTGACCCAATTAAAGTGAAATCTATGAGCATTTCATTTGTACTTTCAGGTGCATGTTGACTATTACCTCATCCAGGATTTCTAGTGCAACACCAGTCTTGCCTCTTGTGGCCTTAGGGCCATGGAGGCGCGGTGGATCTGGTCCTTGGCCATGGGAGGGCTCGTTTTTTGATGTTTTTCTTAGTCTGGGTAGGGTGTGTCTCCTACTCAAGAAGGCAGTCGTTGGCCACTCCCGGAAGATGGAATAAACTCCTCTCCATTCGGCCCTCGTCCTGGTGGTGCGTATAGCGTCGACGGAGGGTGTGTGTCCGGCGGATCTCACCGGATTTGGTCGGCGTTCCTTTAGATCTATGCTTTTCTTCATCAGCGATGGTTGTGGTGCAGCGACATGGCCAGCAGCGATGTTTTTTCTTTCTTAGGATGTAGCCATAGTGGTGGCTCCGAACACCTTGAGCGTCTTTTCTGCTTGCTTGGGCGACAACCTCATCCGCTCGGGGGGTGCGTGGCTTCGGGGCCAGTGTGGGCGTCAAAACGGTGTCTCTAGTGTGGTAGGGTGTCGACTTCAGTCGCTTGGGCGGCAGATCCAATGGCTCGATTGTTGTGTGGTCTCAGAACCTCCGTGTGAGTCGCTTATGTACAAGTTTTCGACTAATTTTTTGTCATTAGTATGGTAACTCTATTCGTCTTAACTTTTTTGGAAATGAGCGCATATATTACTTTAAAGCAATGTTTACACCCGGCCTCTGCATAACTAGGATGCACACAGTCGTTCAACCACACACGACAGATCCAAAGTTAAAACAAGATTACAAATCATAGTACTAAGAAAAAGCGCCTCCATCTAATGTTGATCTATACGAAGATCACGCTGCCATCCATGTCGGGACAAAATATTCCTCGCCGTGTCCTCCAATCGTGTACACCCCTCCACAGATAAGTGGCGGAGATCCATACGCTGGAGAGTAGTCCATGATCGGAGAATAGCCGTAGCTCGATAGATGACCTGCAAAGAAGAAGACACAGTGTTATTAAAAATCTTGTCGTTCCTACATAGCCGAAGCGACCAAATAATGGCAAGCGCTCCCACCCTAAACACAGTCCCATATTTATCATGTATCCCATATAACCAGTTGTCAAAGACATTGGCAACCGATCGAGTGGGCGATAAACCCGAGGCCATTTGGATGATTGACCATATAGAGCGAGAAAATTTGCATTGGAAGAATAGATGCTTAATTGTCTCGTCCTGATGACAAAAAACACATTGAGTACTTCCGTGCCAATTCCTCTTAGCAAGATTATCTCTTGTAAGAATTACCCCTTTACGAAGATACCATGCAAATATTTTCGTTTTAAGGGGGTATTTTCATCTTCCAAATTTTACTATTATTAACGACTGAAATATCAGGTTGAATCAAAGCTCTATACATCGAATCCACTGAAAATTTACCACTCTCTAGTAAATTCCATTTGAACTCATCCACCCCCTCTGACAACTGTACCGTGGTTAGTCGAACTAAAAGATTATTCCATGATATTAGTCTGGGGCCTATTAGACTTCTTCTGAAAGTCACACTAGGAGTATTATTTTCCATTACCATGGAAATTGTATCTCCTTTGTGTCTAACGATCGAGTAAAGAGCAGGATATTGTTCTCGGAGAGTAGTTTGGCCAAGCCATTTATCCTCCCAGAATCGAATCTACGAACCATCCCTAATATTAAAAGTACCAAATCGGAAGAATTGTTTTTTGGAGGCCATGAGCCCCGCCCAAAAATGTGAATCTCCCGGTTTCCAAACCATCTGAGACACCGCTTTGGATCCAACATACTTCCTCCACAACATAGTTTGCCAAACACCCTCTTCAGTAAGTAGTTTAAATAACCATTTACTTAATAGTGCGGTGCTTTTGACTTGCATATCATGTATGCCTAGTCCACCATACTCTTTGGGCCGGCAAACCACATTCCATTTGGCCAGTCGATATTTCTTTTTTTCACTATCCCCTTGCCAAAAGAATCTTGATCGGAAATAATCCACTTTCTTCAAGACCCCTTTCGGCAATAGGAAGAACGAAATCATATACAGTACCATATTGGTGAGTACTGAATTTATGAGAACTAGTCTTCCACCAAGGGATAGTAACTTGCCTTTCCAGCTATTTACACGTTTTTGGAGTCTTTCCTCTACGAGTTTCCATTCAGCAATAGTGAGACGCCGATAATGTATCGGTATACCCAAATAGTTGATTGGAAATTGCCCCTGTTCACAGCCGAAAAGTTCAGCATACAGGTGTGCCTCGCTCTGGGCCTCGCCAAAACAATACAATTCACTCTTATGGAAATTAATTTTCAATCCAGAGAGTTGCTCGAAGGCTGAAAGTATTAACTTCAGGTTCTTAGCTTTCTCTATATCATGATCCATAAATAGAATTGTGTCATCAGCATATTGAAGGATAGACAGTCCTCCATCCACCAGATGTGGGACTAATCCTACAATTTGGCCCTCAGCTTTTGCCCCCTCAATAAGAATAGCCAACATATCCGCCACTATATTAAATAGTATCGGCGATAGTGGATCCCCTTGCCTCAACCCCTTCTTAGTCTGAAAGTAATTGCCCGTATCATCATTGAATTTTATGGCAACAGTACCACCAGATATAAAGGATTGTATGAGAGCACACCACTCATTTGAAAAACCTTTCATTCTGAGTGTTTGCTGAAGGAAAGACCAATTAACTTTGTCATAGGCCTTCTCAAAATCAATCTTGAACAACACCCCATTAAGTTTTTTGGAATGTAGCTCATGGATTGTTTCGTGAAGGATTACCACACCATCCAAGATGTTTCGTCCTTGCATGAAAGCAGTTTGAGAAGGCCTGGCAACATGATCGGCAACTGTATTTAGTCTAAAAGTGGCAGCTTTTGTGAAAATCTTAAAGCTAACGTTAAGAAGGCAGATAGGACGATACTGTTGTATACGATCTGCATTAGTAACCTTAGGCAGTAGAATTATATTGCCAAAGTTTAGTCTAAAAATATCAAGTTGCCCATCATGCAAAAAGCTAAATAATTCCATCAAGTCCAGTTTAACTATTTCCCAGAAATGTTGGTAAAATTCAGCTGGGAAACCATCAGGACCTGGTGCCTTGTTATGTTCCATCTGGAAAACTGCTTTCTTAACCTCTTCCTCCGGATAAGGGGCGGTCAGAAAGCTATTTTCCTCGGCAGATACCTGCGGAATGTCCGCGGTATTAGCCTCATCCAAAGTGAAGGAAATCTCTGGTGGTGGCCCAAACAAGGATTTGTAATAACTAGTAATGTAGGACTTGAGATGATCCTGGCCCTCAATGATACCTTCATCCTGGTTGAGAGAGTGAATACATTTTTTCTTGTGCTTGCCATTGGCAATAGCATGGAAGTATCTTGTATTCGCATCTCCCTCCAAAATAAATTTCGCTTTGGAGCGTTGATACCACTTGAGTTCCTCCTCACGCAATAGTCTGGCCATCTCCGCATTGGATTGGCTTTTAAGCTCAATCTCATGTGCAGATAATGGTCTAACTTCCGTATAGGCTTCAAGATCATCAATAATAGAGGAAAGGCGAATTTTCTCCTTTTTTAGGATGCCAGCAGTATTTCGAGCCCATCCACGAAGGAAATTACGTAAAGCACGTATTTTGTTGTTCCATCGTTGAATTGGTGTATGACCACCGATTGGTTTTAACCAAATTGCCTTAACCAACTCAGGGAACCCGTCACGAAACAGCCAACCTAGTTCAAACTTGAACTCGTGCTTGGTATGTCGTGGCAGCGACCCAACAGACGAAAGGATAGGGGTATGATCTGACAAAGCTTCAATACGTTCAAGGGCCCTTACGGTTACCATGGGGTACTTCACTTCCCATTCTGTATCCATAAGTACCCTATCTAGTTTTTCGTATGTCGGCTCCGGAAGACTATTTGCCCAAGTAAATTGTCTTCCTATCATTGTAACCTCTCGCAGGTTCAAGCTGTCTATGACAGCATTAAACATGAAGGGCCAATGACCATCAAATCTTCCCCGACTTTTCTCATGAGGGTATCTCATCAAATTAAAATCCCCACCTATAAGAATAGGGTACGGATTATCCTTTACAAGATTTACCAACTCACGCAAAAAGTCAGCTTTAAAAACTTCCTGGGCAGCTCCATATACGACGACTAGAGACCATGTGAAATTATCAGCCTTGTTACGGACATGGAGTTTAATAAAAAAATCTCCGACCGAACTAGCTAAAATTTCCATGGTTTCATCTCGTACACCTAACAGAATACCCTCGGAACGACCACGTGGTGGCTGAGATACCCACGTAAAGTCCACTCCACCAGAAAGGCGATTGAGTAGAGCTTGTGAATAGTCTCGTCTACCCGTCTCAGAAAGACCCAGAAAATCCAAACGATGATCTCTCACACAATCGGCAAAAAAAATGCTTACCAAGTCACGAAGACCTCTGCTATTTGAAAACATGCCATTCATTGAGAAACAATAGGTTGTTTGGATACACGAGGTCTCTTCCGCAACTTTTGGCTCTTTGATTTCCGACCCGAGGCTTTAAGCTCATATAAAGCATCAAGCCCCATCTCATCAAAGCCCACATCCAACACTTCACCGACTAAGTGAGAAAGGAGTTGACCATCTACTGTGGCATGCAACTCCTCCTCCTCAGATGGTAAATAGTCAGGTAATAATGAAACTTTAGGAGTAACCGTTAAACGGTCAACCTCCATATGTCTCAAAATAGAACTAGAAATATTAACTTCCGCTACAGAACTACCCAACTTGATACCAACATTGGAAAGCTTATCAACAATCACAGGATTAGAGAAAGAAAGGAATGACTTCGAAGAACCCTTAGTCTCCTGAGGATCAAGGTTCATTTCCGCCTTCCTCCTCATAGCCTTACCCAGCGAATCTTCATCCGTAGCGGAAGCACCTAGAGCATCGGTGCCGTGTCGAAGGCTGCGTATCGCTGGAGTCCCGTCCACTGCCCCTTGCGACAGGGTGCGGCCGCGTCGGTCCTCGGCGAACCCAACCCCTCCTGGGCCAGGTTACCATGGCCGATCCCCGACCCCTCCTGGGTCGGTGCATCACGACGCCTCCCCAGCTGGGGCAGGGAGCCCTCGCCCACCTGGTCCGCCTGGTTGAAGCACAGCGGAGGAGTCCCCAACCCCTCCTGGGTCAGGGCTCCCCCACCAAGGCGCGTCGACGGAGCCTGGGGAGTGCGGGTCGTCAGCCCCTCCTGGGCCAACCCCGGGCCATGCAACAACCCCTCATGGGCCACCACCGCATCGTCGCACGCAGTAAAGAAGGATCCCTGCGGACAAAGTCGCTCGTGACTGTCCACCACGTCCACTGCTAGCGCCACAGTGGTCTAGGTGAAGCACCCGAGGGCAAGACCACGTCCCTACACGGAATAGTCCTGCCGAGCACATTCGGGCGAGATCTGGCAGGAGACGGAGACGCCCTATAGGGCCGAGCGAAGTGTAACGCCTCCTGAAGCTGAGAATGAGTGACCCACGGTCCAGCTCCCGTGGGCGAAACCCCACGAAGAGGTGAGTCAAGCGGGAGAGCATCCAACAACTCCTTTCCACGCGGCATAGCCGGGGTGGAGTTGAAAGTGGTGACAGCATACACCTGAACAACTGTCTGACGAGAAGATGCCGGAGCTGAAGCACCCTGTCCTGACGGCTGGACAGCCGAAGACCCACCCGCTGGTGGTGTAGGAGCCGCCTCAGAAGTATCCATCACATCATCACCACTCGGCCCAGTACCATCATCCCCAGAACCATCAGGGCCCTTCCTCCAAAGAAACGGCGAGAAGTCAGGCTCCGGTACAAAACCAGCAGGCTCAATACGAAAACGTAGCTCGTAACCCTTCAGCAGCACCACAGCATCAGAAGTAAGATAATCTCCCAATGCATCCTTCTTCTGGAAAACAGATATATCAAACATCCCAACCAAGATACGAACCAGGCCTCTCCGCCTAAGGCACAACAAATCCACATCGATAGGACTACCCAGAAGGGATCCAACCGCCCACAAGCCCAGAAAAGTCCGCAGCGAATGAGGAACCCCCTCAACATGCAACCAAACCTGATGCAATTCACACTTATGAGGCACCTCCTGCATCCTGTAGGCAGAGACCGACAACTGGGTCTTACCCAGAGGCATAGAAAACTGACTACCATCCACCCTATCAAGGTCCTCGAAGGAAGGGAAACTGACAAGAAAATCATTGGTCCCATGCTTAAGAGCCTCCCACTTCCATTGAGCCTTTACCTGGCATCTCCTAGCAATCTGTTGTTGCACCGCATCAGCAGTAACTGGCTCACCCGAAACCTGAACCAGCGCAATGGGGGTCTTGTCCCCAGGTTAGGGTGTACCACACTATCAGGAATCTGCACAAAAAGCGTCTTATCATGTCCCACTCCGACCATGTAAGCGGTGGGACGGGGTTGCTTCAGAACCGGACACCTGAGCGTAGGATGGGAAGGCACATTGCAAATATATCAATAATGAGTCGCCTTACAATCCTTCGACGCATGAGAGTCCGAAGCACATTTCCAACACCTGACAGCTTTCTTCTTCTTGGGCGCATTCCCAGATGCCAACACCCCTTGCGACCCGGACGGGACATTTGCGTCCACACTCAGCTGCATGCCCTGCACCCCACCCTGCTCAACGGGATACTGGGGCGGGGTAAAGGGCATCTGGTGAAATCCGAACTGCTGTTGTCCCTGCATCTGATGCTGGATCGGCTGGTAACGCGGATGCACAATCGTCCCAGGAGCCCCCGCCGTCTGCGGCTGACCTAGAGCAGGTTTCTTCTTCTTCTTTCTCTTAGGCACAGAAGTAGCGGCAGAAGTAGCACCGGCCACAAACGGCGGATCACCACCATGCGATCCCAATGGCGGCACACCACCCCCCACACCTCCTCCCGCCGCACCCGGGTAAAGCGAAGAAGGGCCGCGGTACGTGCTTGCAGCGGCTGCTGATGCATGGCGTGACCAGCCGCGAAGTACGTAGCGGGGGGGGGCAAAAAACCATCCCCGGCGGGAAGCCCGGGGGGAACTGCGGTGAAGAGCTTGACGCCACGGGCAAGGAAGCCGGCGGCGGACCCTCGGGAGGCGGAGCTGCAAAGGCGGTCGGCGGTCCACCTACCGGAGGAGCACCAAAGGGAGCCGCTCCCCGAGGCAGCAGAGAAGGCCCCCTAGGGGGCTGCGTCGCAGTTGGCTGCTGACCCCTCGGCAGATTCCCGGCCATCGGTGCCGGGGAGCGGAGGACGTCGGCGAAGGAGAGCCCACGCGGGAGCGCCGCGGACTACGACGGCGAAGAGTGGGGAGACGACGGCGACGGAGCGTGGAGAGGCTTCGGCGATGGAGCGAGGAGAAGCTGCGGCGACGGACGAGTCGAGGGCGGCGCAGCGAGTACGTGTGAAGACCTAGACCACGCTGCCTTAAAGCGTAACGCGATCTTAGTCCACGAAAACTCGGGCTCCGCGACCGCCTCGGTCTCCGCGACGCTGCCCCCATCCGAGCCGGACTCGACCACTGCAGGCTTGGCAGCCACCTCAGCGTCCTGGTCCACCTCGACCCTCTCCACGTCACCCGTCCCCACCTCCCCAGACAGGGAGACGGCGTGCCCTAGCGCCAGGGCAATCAGCGAGCCCAACACCGGTGGCGCCGACAGCCGCCTCGGGGGAAGCGGCCCCCGCCAGGGCCTCATCATCGCCGGGGAGAGCACCGATCTCCGCCGCAACAAGGGAGAACCGGATCGGCGCCACGACCCAGCCCTAGAACGAGGAGATGAGACCAACGGAGGCGACAAGGAAGCTCCACCGCCGACCGCGCGATCCGGCGACCTCTCCCAAAAACGCGACGCCGCAGTCAGGAACCCGATCTCCTCCCAAAACTGCTGCCGGAGTTCATCATCAGATTTGCGTCGCCGCCTCGACACCGTCGTCCACCCTAAACTCCCATCTCCGTCGTCGAGACCGTCGAGGGCAACCCTGGCCGCGAGAGTGTCGTCGTCCGTGCAAAGCTTTTGTCTCGTGTTTAGAAAAAAAAAAGGATCCTTGACCCCTCAAACTGTCATATCAAGAGCACTGAAAGCCCTTAATATAGGCAAGGAAAAAATGACACCAAATTGTTCAAAAAAAATGTGAAAAAAATCCGTAAATAAAACATTTGGCTACTCCAAATCCCTGAAATTAAGAATACCATACTATTCAGGCAAAAAAAAGGTTCGAGGTCAAATATTATACATTTTATAGTAGACACGAGCACAATGCCCTAACTGCATGCCTAGGCATGAGTGCACAAGACGATAGTGAGGCTCTCGAACATGGCTTTTCCTTTTATTCAGAGTTCATCATGCACAGGCAGCTTAATCCTGATCAACACTCAGGAGATTGCCAAACGAACTAACAAGACATCAGTAAGAGACTGTATAGGTCAGCGTAGGGTGTCACGGATGCTTCTGACTTCCACAGGCCAAGAAGTCCTCCTGGTTTGTTCAACGTTTTTTATGTGCAGATCCTGTTCTCCTCAGCGACCTTATTATCCTCCACGTTTGGTGTCGCTCATCATTCATGGTAAGAAGAAAAATCTTTGGAGTTGATTCCGTTACAAGTGAATACGACAGGCTGCTTGTTTGCGGGAATCAGCTAGTGGGTTTCAGAGAGCATGCAGGAGATAGTGGAGGTTGATGTAGATTGGAACTTTAGAGGCCCCTATCGGCACGCTCCGTCTAGCTAGAGCCTAGGTTTGCAAGCCTATGTTAAGAGGACAGTTAAATTTTTCTCTTGCCAATTTAGTTATTTTTAAGGTGTCAAGTGGGACCTCACCAGAGTCCTACTTTCAGTTCGTTTTGAAATTTTATGAAAAATTTGTCAAAATTTTACACTAAAAATCTCAAAATGAAGTAAAGTAGGACTTCCGTAGGATCCCACACTTTGACACCCTAGTTAGTTCTGATCTAGCACGCTCACCAACTTTGGCAATCATGCGGATACTACTCACCTAGAATGTTGTATGGGGCGCTGCCACAACGCTACCACTATATATCTCGCTAAGATCCCAATGTAAACGATTAACTTAAAAACAAAAAAATATAACTTACAGATAACAACTAAGATGAAAAATTGGTATCTCCGCAATATTAATATATGCTCATTGTCAAGAAAAAACTAAGATGGCAATGGATAGGACATGGACAGGACAATACCATATACCCATTTTCATAGAGTCAATGGGTATAAAAATCTACGCATACCCGTAGCCACAGGTACTTCACTCATACCCATACCCGACGGATACCCATACCCAATGGGTACCCAATGGGTAGATCAAATGGTACAAAAGTTAGTCACAGTTCTACATTCATTCATAGCACCATTGAAAAAAACAATGATCTCAACTCAACAATAGGTGCACACTAGTAGAAAACAGACCTTTGGTTCGGAGCATTAGTCCCGGTTGTGTCTGAAAACGGGACTAATACTCTAGACCCAACGGCTAGAAACGGCAGCAGGGCCTGGCCACCTCTAGTCCTGGTTCGAACGGAACCTTTAGTCCCGGCTGGAGACACCAACTAGGACTAAAGGGTTTCTATCAGGCTGGGGCCGGTGTTGGAAATTGGCTCGATATGCGACGCACTTCGTTGAGTACTTTCCGACAACAGACGACGCGATAGCGGCAAACTCACTTGATTAACTCCAGCGAGACGCGCAGAACTAGAACCAATCAATGAGACGCTCAGGTACAGGAGCTAAGCAAGCAGGTACACACGTTGATCAATCTAAGCTAGCTAGCTGAATTCACTTAGGGGAATCAATTTTTATAGCTAAACGCACATATCGTGTGTCTTCTTTATTTCTTCTTCTGGGCACAATCGATTACAGGGATGTGACATGTATATATAGCAGCTTTGTTGTGGCTAGTCTAGTAGAACTAGGACTCTAATTCTTCCACTAATCGGCTACAAAAACCTACTTGAATACGTACGTCCGTGCCAACACAGTGTCCATCGTGCTCAACCGGGACTAATGTGATTCCTATATCATCTTCTTTCCTGCTCGAGCCGCACACTCCATTTTCAATCTGCTTCTCCTCTCTCTGCTTCTCCTCTCTCTGTTTCCTCCATTGAGCTCTACTTTATTTCCATTTTTTCACAAGATTTGTCAAGATTTAGTGGCACCCCATTTATCAAAGGGTTCTAAAATGTAAGCAACGTCATCCTTTCATCTTTCATTGCTAGTTTAGCTCATTTCATGCTCTAGAAGTAGTGGGATTTGTGGGTTTAGTTTGGGAGTAATTTTTGCAATAATACTTTGGTTTTTAATGTGATGAACTTGTATTAATTATGTTACTTCTCTATTTATGATTTTGTGTAATGGTTTTTTAATTATATAATGCAGATTTGGCCAAACTCCTTCCCGAGCTCGAGTTCATCCCCTTTTTTCACACAATTTATCAAAATTTGGCGGCGCCCCATCTATCCAAGTGTTCTAAAAGGTTAGCAACTCCATCCTTTCATGTGTAGTTGCTAGTTTAGCTCATTTCATGCTCTCAAAGTAGAGAGATTTGTACCACTTCATCTTCAAATTCTAGATGGATATAAACGAAATAACATCATCATAATGCATAGACATATATATACCATAGTAAACAATAATAGTCACAAAATGGTAACAAAAATTGGGTTAATTCAAAAAATCTTCATAGGAAGATACCTAGCTCAATACATCTTCGAGAAGCTCCTCGAGATCAATATATGGGAGTGCCTCTATGACGAGATCCTCAAAGATGTCTGAGGATGGGATCCTAAGAACTCTTCGAGAAGCTCCGCCATAGTGGTGTCCCTGTCACACCATCTTGTAGTTTATAACTTTTCTAGTTAGATCAATACGTCCGGGAGCTAACAAATTTCACATATACGGGAGTGCCTCTATGGCGAACTTCTCGAAGATGTATGAGGACGGGATCCTAAGACATCTTTGAGAAGCTCCGCCATTGTGGTGTCCCTCTCGCACCACATCTTGTAGTTTATTACTTCACAAGGATGCATCTTTTCTATTTATAGATTAAGCGGCACAACATAGGGTCGACACTCACCCATGACATAGTGTCGCCACCCATCGGATAATGTCGCCACTCTCGGTATAGTGTTGACACTCACCCATGACATAGTGTCGCCACCCACGATTAAATAATTAAATCTTAATGTTTAGTCCCGGTTGGTGTCTTCATCCGGGACTAAAGGTCCATCTTTAGTGTCGATACTCACGGCCTAGTGCCACCACTCACTGCGTAGTGTCGACACTCACCCATGACATAGTGTCGCCACCCACAATTAAATAAATCTAAACATTTAGTCCCGGTTGGCGTCTCAACTGGGACTAAAGGTCCATCTTTAGTACCGGTTGGAGACACCATCCAGGACTAAATGGGCTCGCGCCGAACCCAGCTTGCCGCAATCCCTTAAGTCCTGGTTGGTGTCTCCAACCAGGACTAAATATCCACCAACCGGGACTAAAGATGGAGTAGAAAGTTTTTAAATCAGTGCATAGTTTCTATGGATGGAGTAGAAACTTTAGACCGGTACTAATTTTAGTATCGTAGATGCGTTTGATGTATGCTGACCGATGATCTGGTGGGTTCATTAAAGGCGTGTGTTATTTTTTTGTTGTGGCCGAGGCAAACAAGCGGAATGGTTTTATGTGTTGTCCATGTGGTGTCTGTCAGAATCAGAAGGAATAATCTTCCTCAAGAGTCCTTCATGGCCACCTGTTTCGGTCTGGTTTTATGTCCGGCTGTAATTTTTGGACCAAGCATGGAGAAAGAGAGATTATGGTGGAAGACAATGAAGAAGAAGAGAGTGATAACAACTATCCTATGTCCCCTGAATACGGTGGTACTACAATGGAAGACAATGATGAAGAAGAAGCTAACAAGCATCAAATGAGCCCGCTGATGATCTTCGTCGGGCCATTGCTGATGCAAAGAGAATGCAAAAGTGAAAAGGAGAGACTGAAATTCGAACAGATGTTAGAGGATGACAACAAATTATTATACTCAAATTGTGAAGATGGCTAAAAAAAGCTAGGCAGCACACCGGAATTGCTGCAATGGAAGGCAGAGAATGGTGTGACGGACTAGGGATTAGAAAAGTTGCTGAAAATAATGAAGAAGCTGCTTCCAAAGTGTAACGCACTGTCCGCCAGTATGTACGAAGCAAATAAGGTTGTCTGCCTCTAGGATTAGAGGTACAAAAGATACATGCATGCCCTAATGACTGCATCCTCTATCGTGGTGAGAAGTACGAGAATTTGGATGCATGCCCGGTATGCACTACATTGCGGTATAAGATCAGACGAGATAACCCTGGTGATGTTGAGGGCGTGTCCCAGGAAGAGGGTTCCTGCCAAGGTGATGTGGTATGCTCCTATAATATCATGGTTGAAACGTTTGTTCGGAAACAAAGAGCATGCAAAGTTGTTGCGATGGCACATGAAAGACCGTAAGAAAGACGATATGTTGAGACATCCCGCTGATGGTTCGCAGTGGATAAAAATCGAGAGAGTGTTCCTGGACTTTGCAGGTGACGCGGGAAACTTATGGTTTGGTCTAAGTATAGATGGCATGAATACTTTTGGGGAGCAGAGATACAGTCATAGCACCTGGCATGCGACTCTATGTATCTATTGTTGGGTCCGCAGCATAGAAAACAAAAAAATTCCTACGGGTGAACTACACGCCAAGATCTATCTACTAGGTACAAAGCAAACGGGTGGACATACATCCATAGAGAACTTACCCTCGAAGACAACGAGCTTTGTTAACGAGTAGGAACTCGTGGTTGATGTAGTCATACACTTGCCGATCTCAAGATCGTGAGGAAGTCCGAGCGCCGCAACTCAGCAGCGCATCCGCACTCGTACACACGTTCAAGCCACCGGACAACCTCCACCTCCTCGCTCCAGCGATCCAGCGGAAGCAGCAACTCCTTCCAGACGAAATGCCACCGGGAACATGTATCTCGCTAATCCGAGACCATGGGAGAATAATTCTAGAGGGGGAGAGAGATCCTTCACAAGGAGGTGTGAGGATGAAGGAGGGAATGGGTGGCCTTTTATAGGAGGAGGGGGGGTGCCCCCTCTCTCCATGGCCGGCGCATGGGGGGTGACCCCTCACCTCCCCCATTCATGTGGTGGTAACTCCTCCACATTAAAATGCCTCTTCACATTCCCTTTTAAAGTCTCCACTTTAAATGCAATAAGTTTCTCCAAATTTAATGCTCTCTCATTTAATAAAACTCTTTTATTAAATTTATTCAGAATTTTGTTAATTACTTTAATTAACAAACATTCACATATAGCCCCTTGCAATATTTCAATATCACATGCAGAACCACCTTCTGCAATTTCACCCGAAACAATTTCCGGTTTCTATTGAAACAATTCCTGCGCTTTGCAATTCTTTCGTCTGAAACATATGTGCTCCAAAATGGTGTCCGGTAACTCTTAAGTGTGCCACCCTACGGTTCGCGAATAATGCAGACATGATCGAGACCCTTCTCCGATCAATAATCAGCAGCGGGACCTGGAGATCCGTATCGACTCCTACACATTCAACGATGACTCATGTGATCGTGAGAACCTTTAACGCTTGTAACTAAATCCCTTTGTCTCTCGATATATTACATGTCCAAGATTCGATCATCGGTATCTCCATACCTAGTTTGATCTCGTTACCGACATGCACTCTTTTCTCGTTCCCGTGATATAACATTCTAGTGATCACATCACTTGCTTGCAAGCTATCCTAATGTGTTATCACCGAGAGGGCCCGGAGTATATCTATCCGTCATCTGGATTGAAAAATTCCACTCTTGATCCATGAACCTCAACATGATACCTTCGTAGCACTGAACCCATCTTTATAGTCACCCTGTTACGGTGTGACGTTTGATGTTATCAAGATATTCTTCCGGTGTTAGCAATTAACATGATCTCATGGTCTAAGGATAAAGATTACTTCGTATGATGTTATAGCAATATAAAGACAATGACTTGATCGTAATGCTATACTTCGGATGAATGTTCATCACATCATTCCACCAATGGTGTGACCTTGTTATTAACAACATTCAATGTCCATGATCAGGAAACCTTGATCATCCTGTTAATCAACAAGCTAGTCTATAAGAGAGGCATGACTAGGAACCCTTTTTGTTTGTTAAACACACATGTATTGATGTTTCCTATCAATACAATTATAGCATGTAAAATAAACATCTATCATATACAAGGAATACATAATAACAACTTTATTATTGCCTCTCAGAGCATATTTCCTTCATCTATAACCTTCCTCCTTGTTTGTGTATGAAGCGGAAGTTCACTATGATGGCAGTGCTCATCCATGGCCCGAAGCAACCTGGCAACGATATTGATGTGTATCTAAGACCAGTAGTTGAATACTATTACAGTTGTGTCACAGACAAGTTATACGTGTGTGGGATGAGCACAAACTGTTTTAATTTGACCTACAAGCATTTATGTTCGTAACCATCAATGATCGGCATGCTCTTACTAACATTTTAGGACAGACAAACAAGGGATATAATGAATGCACGCACTATTTACGTGAGTGTAAAAGTATATATTTTAATAAATATAAGAAGAATGTGTACCCGAGGAATCGCTATTTTTTTCCGCCCATGCATTCCCTAAGAAAGAAAGGTAAGCATTTCAATGGTGAGGCAGATGACCGGAGTAAGCCTATCCGTCTTACTGGTGATGATGTATTTAACATGGTGAAGGATTTAAAAGTAATCTTTGAAAAGGGTAATGGCAGACAATCTGTTCCGAATGACGCTAGCGACACGCACCCATATGGAAGAAGAAATCTATATTTTGGGAGCTACCCTATTGGAAAGTCCTAAAAGGTCCTCTCTGCAATCGACGTGATGCACCTGACGAAAAATCTTTGCTTGATACTACTAGGCTTCTTGGACATGCTGCTAGGAGTCGGACGCTGATCCCTGCTTCTGATCGGACTAGACAACACCTCTTGGATTGAGAGCATGTGAGCCGTTGATTTTAGCAGTCCCTCCACGCGCGCTGTGGCATGTTTGCTTCCTGGTTAATTGCTCCGTCACCGTTAGGCACCAAGACGTACGCCCCTCTCTTTATTGCTTCCTTGACAGACGCATGTAAGTTTCTTCATCTCCCTGCGCCATTCGTTGCTCCCGTCAAGCGAGTTGCTTCCCCGTCGTGTTGTGGAAGGAAAATGGCGCATCTGAAGGAGACCATCGAATATCCACCGTATCTGAATCCCTTTTTCAGACGTGCTTCGTGCGTGATTGATCCTGTGTTGAAAGCGAAGTTGGGTGGTTCTCTAAGGGGTGGAATTCCTCTCAGAAACGAACAACTTGGGAACCCCCCTATTGTTAACCATAGAGATGGAGAGGTACAGTTCCCTTGATCCAAAACAACACTTAGTTATGTTTCTACCAATGTTTCAGCTAGTTTGTATTGTTTTTGCAATCACACTCGTATGTGTGTTCCAATGGATGAGTTGTTGTACTAGGTTTGAAAGAATTTTATCATAAATCCTTTTTTCTGATTAATTGGGGGTGGTTGTAAAAGACCATTCTCAATTTTGTGTCGAAGTAGATATGTGTATATGGGAGAAGCATTATTAAATATTAATGGAAGCTTACATATTATACTTTGGAAGCAAGTTTCCGCGATCATGTAGTTTTAGAGTTCTACTTTTATGGGTCCTCGGAAGATTTATTGGCGTGGGTATTGTAGTTTTATTTATACGGGAAGCATTGTTTAATATTACCAGAATCTTATATATTAGTCTTTGGAAACTTAGTTGTAACTAAGTTAGTGCTATGAAACGACCATCTTGGGAGAACTTCAATCTTTTGTATAATTGGTCAGGAGCTTTATTGTGTAGGGCTGGTAGTATTTCATTTGGTGGAGAAATTGCATTGTAATAAAAAGAAGCGTGCAAATGATTTCATGGGCGCCACATGTATTACTTTGTTTCTGATTTATATGTAATCTGCTTCCAATGTGCAGGAGGTTCAGATGCATATGGAAGATAGCTCTTCGATTCCAGGTACAAAAGATGGTGAAGGCTCCATGCCAGTGTGTCCACAAGTTGGAATGGTTTTCAACAGCGTCGACGAGGCGCAAATGTTTTACAATGGTTACGCCGAGAAGCTAGGTTTTGGAAGCAGGATAGGATGCTCAAGGAGCCAGAAAAAAGGATGTGACCATTTAATTAGGAGGGACTTCGAGTGTGCGCACGCAAGGAAGGACAAAGTTGCTGGGAGTTCAGGTGAAGGGGCACTAGATCCCGAGGTTTTTGATGATGTGGTGGAAGCAACAGAAGCAACATCTGATACTCATAACTTCGGCAGTGAGCCAGTTGCGGGGAAAAGGAAAAGAAACAAGCTGAAGGGTCACGATTACAAGGCTCGCATGTCAGTTGGTCTAAGGAAGGATAAATGGGAGGTAACAATTTTCATTGAGGAACACACACATCCATTGATGAGTAGAGAAGAGTGGACTAGGTATTACAGATCACATCGCAAGGTGCCCTATGAGGACTACATGTTGATCAAGACGTTGCACAATCAGAACGCCGACACATCTCTCATCATGGCCACACTTGGAGACCTTCATGGAACTCTGAGGACATTTCCATACACAAACCGTGATGTTACAAACATCCGGACGAAGTTGAGAAATGAGGTTTCGCATAGATACATGTCCAAAACAGTTGAGTATTTCCAGAAGGTACAAGCGGAGAGTCCACAATTCTACTATGCTATCAAGCTGGATGAGAACAATGCGGTGAGGGCTCTATTCTGGGTGGATGGAAGGACACGTGAGTTGTACCGAAAATTCAAAGACTGTGTCTTTTTTTACACTACTTTTTGTACAAACCGCTATGACATGCCATTTGCACCAATTGTTGGGATAAATAACCACATGCAAAGCATAATGCTCGGTTGTGCCTTGATACCAGATGAGAAAAAGGAAACCTTCAAGTGGGTTTTTGAGGCATGGATGGATGCTATGGGTCAAGAACATCCAACCTGGATAATGACGAACCAAGACCAAGCAATGGCCGGTGCTATAGATGATGTTTTTCCTGGGACGGTGCATCATCATGTGCTTCGGATAGCAAGGGACAAACTTGGAACTCTATTTCGAACACGTGAGGGTTTCGAGAAAGATTTTTTTACTGTATTTATGGATCACACACTGTTGAAGAATTTGAGGACATGTGGCATATGATGTTGACGAAGCATTGTTTGGTAGAAAACAAACACCTTATCAACATGTGGGGTTGTAGGGATACTTGGGCACCAGCCTACTTCAAGAAGAATTTCTTTCCTTTCACTAGTACAACAGGGAGGTCCAAAGGTTTGAACTCATTTTTCAAGAAGCTCGTGCATCCACAGGACTCGGTTTGGCAATTTGTGAAGCAGTACGAGTACATTCAAGAGACAAGGTTGGATCGAGAGGACAATGTTGGTTTCCTAGGGGAGGCCACAATAGTAGCTGTATGGTCCAGGTGTGTGTTAGTAAGAAATCGTGAGCTCAGCTATATAAGAAATGTTGATTAGTTAATACTTATGAAGTTTTGTTAAAATGTTTTTTGCAGTTATAAGATTGAGGGGCAAGCTTCCAGATTTTATACAAGAGTTGCTTTTGAAAAATTCAGGGAATTCATGGAGATGACAACAGCTTATAGCATATACCCGGTTGCCGGTGATGGGGTGAAGTTTGAGGTTCACAGGAATGATCCAAGAGTACAAAAGATTAGGATTGTAAGTTTCGAGCAGCATGAAAACTCGTACAGGTGCAGTTGCAACCGTTTCAATGTGAATGGCATGTTGTGCCACCACATCCTGAAGGCTATGGTGCACATAAATGTGCAAGAAATACCTGGGAAGTACCTGCTTCATAGATGGTCCGAGGCTGCTACTGTTTGTGAAGCAAAGAGCAATAAACCATTTTCTGGTTCTAGCATAGTCCCAGATACGAACACACTGAGGTATAATGCCCTGTGCAAGATGATGAATAAGTTAGCGGCGAAAGCATGTTTTGGCACAAGATCTTACAAGATTGTTGAAGGTGGGGTGGAACATTTGAACTCTCTAGTTGATGATTTCCGGTTGTCTGGTGGCGTGATGGTATCTGAAACAGGCGAAGAACCTGATGTAGCAGACAAAAATCTGCATAATCCACCACGATCTGCCAAGGAAGGTCGTCCAGCAGAGAAAGAAAAGAGGAGGAAGCCTTTGGTGGAGATTCGCCAGGAGGAAGCAAAGAAGAAGGGAACTAAGAGGAAGAATTATGCATGCTCGAAATGTCGCGAAACTGATCACATTAGGAGGCACTGCCCTTTTTTGGCGCTAGAGAACAAGCAAAATGCCGAGCGTGAGGAACGGTTCAGGCGTGAGACGGAGCTTACACTTTGAGGATCCCAGTATTTGTATGAAACCATAGTTTGGAATCACGAGCTACAAATATTTTTCATTATTAGTAGCTTCCTATTTTACAGTAATGGTACTGGAGTTTCACAATTTGGTGTGCTTCTGGTGGGAGAGCTGCAGGAGTTGTTCGATTTCATGTGCCTCTCGAGAAGCGTGTGCTTCTTGTGGCCGAAGCATACAGAATAAATTTATGAAACATGTGTTTTCATATTAGTATTATATTCTTCTTGTGTTTCAGATTGATGAGTAGCGTGTGTCCAGTGTAGGAAGCATGTGATTTGCATGAATAAGATGTTTACATTCTTTCTTTATTATTTGTGAGGAGTGTTTTCCCAGTGGAAGCATAACTACATTATCATAATTTTGTTTTTGTGTAGTTTGAATAGTCGATACCATGATTTGCTAGTATTATTATACACTGAATTTATTTTTAGGTTGTAAAAACCTGTGTTTCCTTGTGGTAGAAGAAAAATTTCCCGTTGTTTTTGAGAATTGATTGATTCCATGTATGTCTCGAGCACAATTGATGATACCGTTGATGATACCTAAGCCTTGTTGGAAGCACGATCCCAAATTTAAGGAAACACATGGTTTCGACATGCTGGTACTTAGTAGATATGGGGATGTATGTACACTTTGGGTTTTCAAAAATCAACTATGGGTTGTAATAGTAGGTTATAGTATGATGTAGTGTCTGGTTGATTCAATATGGTTTTTTTAAACCACCTCATTACTATGTAAGTTTTTTATAGCACGGTCTATAGCTAGTAGGTAGATGAAGCACGCAAAATAATATTGACCGCAGCAAAGTTCTGGTCAAAAAATAGATATAAAACGAGAATGTCATCACATTTGCATCGAGCAGCGGTGATATAAAGTTTGGTAGCATTCACGGCCTGTGGCCAATTATTACAGTGTGCATCATGTCAAGGATAACAAGGATAATAAGGTGAAGATACGATGCTCCGTCTCGACTGATTTTGTGGAAGAAGTATTTGAAATGCAGGAAACAGTCATGTAAAGAAAGTTCAGCTTTGGTAGTACAGCAGATTAGGATGCTGAAAGTGTTTATTTCTTCTTGAGCACCCATGTAGGATTAGCCTTGTTCAATTCTGATGTCATGATCATGTGGGTCAGGACCATGCGATGTTCCAGAATTTGCTGCACGAAAATTATATGATAGTAATTAATTGGAAAACTATTCAGGTATTATAAATAAGTCGGATATTGTAAGGAATCAAGGAAGGTTTTTATTTTACGGACAGACCGTGCTAAAGGGCTTCATTATCTTGCCATCCCACATTTTCATGAATAGCATTACGAAGACTCCACAGTCAAATCTGGACCCAAAAATATTTCCCAAAATTAGCGAGTGGCAAGAACGATTTGCAAACGAATGTTCATTTTTGTGGTGGCAACATCTTACATGGTGGTTTGCTGACGTATGTCCTGAGGATTGTTCTGAACAAACTGGCTAAAGTTTGTTTTGGGGAATGCTTTGGCATGTGTTGCTAGCGTGATAAAATTATCAACCTGTGTAATTTCTCAAATAGTTAGGGGAAGCAAGTGTTTGAGCTGGTGAGAACAAGTCATACAGAGGGGTAAGTGCATGAATGAATGGTAGAAATGCATGAATGGTCGGATGTATCTAGAATGGATGTTATTGCAGTTTGGAAGCACTGTATGTAGCATGGTTATTTCTTAATTTAAAAATGAATAATTATTTTTATTTAGCAGATCATAGAAATAGCTTGATGGAATCAGAATGTGTTAACAATGCAGCTTGCAGTATTTACAAAAAATGTACGGTAGGAAGCAGATGATTAGGCAGCATGGTTAGGAAGCATGTAGCATATTTGCAAGAGTTTGGAAGCATGGTTTTTAGTATTTACAATAGTTGCATGTAGCATATAAACCATGCTTCTGGAACAAGAGTTGCATGGTTAGGAAGCATGTAGCATATTTACTAGAATTAGGAAGCATGGTTTAAGTATTTACAAGAGTTGCATGTAGCATATAAACCATACTTCTGGAACAAGAGTTGCATGTTAGGAAGTATAGTTTTTAGTGTTTACAAAAAATGTACGGTAGGAAGCAGATGATTAGGCAAAAAGGTAACATAAATATAGAATTATCGACCTTCGCAGTAACAAAAATAGTAACGGGGGAGCAAGTCTATGAGGTAGTAGAATAATGCATATGGAGCTGTAGATTCATGAATGGTAATGATGGATGAATAGTTAGGTAGTAGACACTTATGATGTTGATCCAGAATGTCACATGTGAATCAATATCTTTTATTTGGCGGAAGCATAGTGGGTTGACAAACGTAGCGGGGAATTAGTATTTACAAACATGTATGATTATGAGCAAATGATTAGGCAACAGGAAGCATAAAGATAATGTAATAGGAAGTGTGTACCAGGTTATGTGCTTTCTCGTATACTTTGGTCTTCTTCGCACTGATCATAGAGTCCAGGAAATTAACTTGTTTGTAGAGAAGGTTGATGGACACTAGTACCCAGTGTTCATTGTCTACTACAGCAAAGTAGAGCTGGGAAACAAAAAAAGAAGGAAGCCCATTTTTTTGCAGAATTTGAGCAATTTTAACCGATATTAGAAACTGAAAATAACCGGACGTTGCAAAATACCATATCCTTTGATTTAAGCATATGATCTTTGTATGCTTCCATGAATTCTTCGAGGCAACCTTTTGGGTCAAATTTTGCTTCTGGAACACATAGTTTTGCCTACAAAAAAATGTCCATGTAGCATATAAAATAAATTAGTACCAATAATTTATTAGTTAAGTTTGAAGAATTAAATTCGGGTTTACTAACGGACGTACGGTCAATGACTGGGAGAATGCAAACTTTGTGCATGTAGGCTCGCTGGTTGTAGCAACATTAGTAATGAAGTTGAAGTGTCTAATGTAAAGTTCCATGACGTGGGTGTCAATTCTCCGTCGAGGCTTGAGAGCGTCGCGAAAGTCTTCGTATGATATATGATATTTCTCAAAATCAACAAAAGGAGGCCTGATGAAGTGCATGTTGTCAATTATTGATCCAATATATTGCAAGGGTTAACGGAAACTTGAAGTAATAAGTTGTTTGCTGAATGGTACCTGTCTTCTCCAGCAAGGGGCGGCCTTATGCACCTTGTGGTAATGTACGTCTCATATATATCCTTCGATATATCGGTAGCTTTGAGCTTCTTGAGAATCTTTTGGTTTGCATCATTATTAATGCCTAGGAAGGCTCTTTTTTTCGATTTTTCTTGTCTTGAGTTTGAGTGCCAATAGTGCACGCATCTATGCTTGGGCGGTAGGTGCATGAAAGAGAAACATTATTGTTAGGAAGCACGTTTTTTAGTTGCTGATGGCGCGTGTTATGCAGTAATGCGCAAGCTGGTCTGGCTATGTTAACGGTACGTAGGAAGAAACATGGTTTTTTAGGTTTTTGGAGGAAAGGTGTAAAATTGTTATTTGGTTGAAAAAAAAACTTAACAAGAATTGCAGTGATGGTAGCATCATGTTTGCTCATACGAAAACATTTTTCAATCGAAGCTTGGAACTATATTGTGCAACTCAATTTGTGTAATAATAAAAAGGAAGCATGGTTTCTAGTTGCATGAAAAAGAAACATTAATGTTAGGAAGCATGGGTTTAAGTCTTTGAGGGTGTGTGTTATGCAATATTACGCAAGCAGTGATGGAAGCATTATGTTTTTTCATATAGAAACATTTTTTAAAGTAGCTTGAAACTCAATGGTGTGAAAAAAAGGAAGCTTACATGTAGTAGTAGTTGAGCACTGAATATATTGAATGGAGATTTTTTGTTACATTTTGGAGCACAAAACTGAATAGTTTGAACGAGCTTACCTAGTTGTGATTGTTGGCAAACGTTGGGAGATGGTGGTTGCTATGAAATTTGGAGTGCTGAAGAACCATAGTGTTTGGCAATAGGGGTTGGTGCTGTAGTAGACACACCTTTTGTGGCTGAAGGTTTCTGGATTGAACCTCGCGTTTGTATGCCTGCATTGATGACAGCAATCAGATATTGCATCTAGGTAGAAAGATATGCAGAACCAAAAAATTATTTGAAAGTACAGTAAATTTATTAGAAAGGCAGAATAATGGATGGTATTAAGCGTCGAGGTTGGAAGCACGGAGTTTGTAGTCGGTGAGTGTGTCAACATTAACTTAGTGTGCATTTACAGTAGGTCGGAATAAAGATAGACGGATGCATGGATTTATATGTTTTCTAGTAAATTTATAAAGTTGTTTATTGCTTGGAAAATAAAACTTATCAAGTATATCAAGGCCCGAAGCATCTATTGTGTTAATTTGGTAACATAATTTGAAGAAAGTTTGAAACACTCTTGTTCTTCTCATTTCTGTGAAATATAGGAAGCTAACATGTAGTAGTAATTGAGCAATGAAGAAGTTGATATAAAGCAATTTATATTATATTTAGATGAGTCAGAACAGTAAGGACAATTTTACCTAGTTTTGCTGGTTGGCAATCATTGGGAGATGGTGGATGCTGCGAATTTTGGAGGTCTGAAGAACCATATTGCCCATCATCAGGGGTTTGTGCTTTGGAAGTAGTACTGTTTGCAGCAGTAGTTTTTTGGATCGCCAGATGCATGTGTGTGTGCCTGTAGGTATGTCAGTATGCAGCTAGTATTAAGGTATAAAGGGGTAAAGAAAGGTTGAACCAATGGTTGGCAAAATTAAAGAATTTTGTTAGAATGACAGGTGGTGTATGTTAGTTTAAAAAATCTGAAACTTGACAAATCATAGATAGTAACAAGCATCGAATTTGTTAATGATGCACACATGGTGTTCATCCGGTTGTATAAAAAAGATGAAATTAAATGTTGCACTAGTTGAGCACTGTACTAAATGGTATGAAGCAATTAGTTTTACATGTGGAAAACTATGCATTGTTATGTGGTTCTGACCTATTTTTGAAGGTTGGGAAACATTGGTATATGGTGCTTGCATCGAATTTTGGAGGGCTAAAGAAGCAGAGTGGTTTCCATCATGGGTTGTTGGAGTAGTAGCAACACTTTTTGGATCCGATAGTTTTTCGATGGCCGGCTCAGCGCTGGGATTTTGATCAGCATGATTGTGATGGTTGTCGAGGTGGGAAGACCCTGCCATGCAAAAGACATATACCAGATAAAATGAGTGACAATTGGAAAATCAGAAATGCATGAAGACTGAAGCATGTAAAGCTTGATTAGTGGCAGCCGATACCTGATGTGATATTTGGTTCTAGCAGGCTTGGTGCCGATCTGTTGCGGACATAGTCTGAGGATTGTTGGTTGTTGGGTGCAAAATGTTGGGTCCAAGTTTCCCCAGGTGGCAGAAGATCGAATTTAGGACATTCGATGTCGTAATCACAACAACTTGTACGAGCAGTAGCGGTGATGGATTCTTCTGCTGTATGGGAAAGGGTGGAAGAAGATGGATCCCTCATATTTGATGATTTACCAGCGCTTAACTCTACCTCATCTGCAATCTTACTGGCTTCCACCCAAAATTGTGTATTTGGTGTTGTTTTAGGATCAGAAATGTGGGCACCATCTTCCCCGAACACGGGTTGTTCAATTGTGGGCGAGAAGATTATGGGAGTGGGAGCTCTTGGCGGGGAAGCAACTGGCGTGGGGGCTTCGGGCAGCGAGGACAACCCATCTAGAGTTGTGGAATTATGCTTGATAGCTGCAAACACTTCGGAAGCAAATTGGGTCATGTGCTTGTCGTGAAGTTTCATCGACCTTTCAACATCTTCCCGCCATAAAGAGGTGTACTTCTCCTGGATCATCTTCATGTAATCGGGGAGCCCCTGGAAAAATGAGGTTAATGTTTTTGTTGGATTGAACCGTAGGTTGAACGTGTGTGAATCCAAAAAAAATACAGTGAAAGTACCTCTGGTGAACTGAAGGTTTGAGTTGTATGTTGTTGAGATGTGTCCTCCTGGTGTAAGCAAATTATGATAAAAATACTGACAGGAAATATATTGCAAATGTAGTAGAAGCATGTACTTATTTTTATATATGATACATGAAACATGAAATTTCAACAGTACCTGGCCTGAATGACTGTAGTGTACTTCTCTAGCCAGTGGTAAAATAGGTGCTTGGAAAGTTTGGTTTCCCAAGTTTGCATCCACAATAGCGTATGGGGTGGTGTTGAATGGACATAACTACAAAAAATAATGTGTAAAATACATTAATAAGGATATGCAACGCGAGGAGGAATTTCTAGTGGGGTCAAAATGTGCAATGACTCATAGGACGGACACCATAGGTATGTGGAATTAATGTCAGCTTGCTTTTGTCATGCTTCACAACAAACTTGAAACCAACATCTGAAATATTGGAGGCTCTAGGGATTGCATAGTTAATACGATGAGTGGACAAAGTTGACACGGTGAAGTCCAGGTGATCCATGTAAACAATCTGCATGAAAATTTAGGTGCACAATTGTTACCCTATAAGAATTAAAATAGCATGAAGGTAGATTTTGTGAATGAAGAAAAATATATAGGATATGGCAGGGAGCGAGGCGGATTGCCAGGGAGTGGACTGACGCAGGCGGGGAAGGGGGCGATTATGGAGCCATTTCCTGTTCCGTAGACATTAATATCGTATCACGCTGTTTAATCAGGGAACCCCTCGTCTCACGCCGTTTAATCGATCCGTTTCCCTACGAAACATTCGATCGAATCGAAATCGACGGCTTTTGGGTGCTCCGATGGTTGGCTTCCGTTCAGACCCCGGTAGATAGTATACACTGGAAGTACGACATGACCAACAACGTATGAAAGGCTGATACGGCATGCATCCAGAGCATTTTCAAGGTCTTGTCAGCTAAGCTCTTACCAAAGAAGAGATGGAAATCCTTTTTGAATACCTGTGCAGTATCAAGGTTCCATCTGGCATCTCGTTGAATATAAAGTGAATAATAAAATGGCAGAGAAAAATTTTCAAAACCTAAAGTCTCATGACTGCAACATGCTTATGACGCAGTTGCTTCTGGTTGCATTGAGGGGCTTCTACGGGAAAATATTTAAGTATCCATTGTGAAGCTATGTGCGTTTCTCAATGCAATTTCTCATAAGTTAATCAATCTAGAAAGTTTACCAAGGTTACAGAAAGATGTGGTTCAATGTCTTGTCAGCTTCGAGTTGGTGTTTTCACCATCCTTTTTCAATATTATGACGCACCTCCTAGTTCACATAGTCGAAGAGATTAATATTCTTGGTCCTGTATTTGTACATAATATGTTCCCCTTTGAGAGGTTAAATGGAGTTTTAAAAAAATATGTTCATAATCGTGCTAGGCTAAAAGGAAGCATCTCCAAGGATTATAGAATAGAGGAGGTCATTGAGTTTTGCGATGACTTTATTCCTAACATTAAACCGATTGGTGTTCCTGAATCACGGCATGAGGGGAGACTGAGTGGAAAAGACGCGCTAGAAAAGAAAGCAAGGATATGTATGAATGGATAATCTTTCACTCGAGCGCACTACACAGTTCTGTAAAATTCTACCTTGGTGACTCCGTATATCGAGGAACATCAATATATTGTATGCTCCAAAAATCCGGGACAGTCTGACTCCTGGATTAAGCTTGAACACATAACGACTTTGAGCGGTTGGTTGTAGACACATCTTATGAATAACACCATTGTTGGAGATTTTCTATACTTGTTGGATGATGGTGATGAGTATGCATGCCATATGTACTATGCCATATGTATATCTCTTTCTATATCTCTTTTTTTTTTGAACGAGCTCTTTCTATATCTCTTGCCACTCCATATGCAATATGATGCGCTCTGCTTTCTCTCGTGAGTCCTGTCCCACATGTTCAGATGTTCCGTCCCTTTGCGTTTTGTCTACAACATATTCGTTTCCTACCACCTGACCGGCTACGCTGTGCTGATAATTCGGGGGGAAGAAACAGTCCTGAGCCGCAGAATTATTGGTGGTGGATCAGCCGTGTGCGGGCACTACCGTAAGATTCAGACTCGGTAGTAGTACCATTTTTACCCACCAGCCGACAGTGAAGGAGAGACCACAGCACCCTGCAGCAGAGCAGAGCCCCGTCGCACCACGGGGATTCAGTTTCGCAGATTTTTATGGTCGTGATCTGTATCCCAGGCCCATAGTGTCTGATACACTCTCGGAAGAAATTAAATGTTCTATCGAAATACTACAAAATACTCTCGAAAGCTCAAGCTGTTCTGTTGAAACATGAAACCCATCATCTCCACCATGGCGAAAATTTGATGACCCAGATATTCAAAGTTTAAAATAATGTATAATTTGTGTTACATACGCTTCTAGTACCACATCAGAATATAAGACCCAAATTTGAACGATTCACTTAGGAAACAGAAAAAAATGGAACTTCAAATGCAACACATGCCTAAAATAAAAAAAAGGCAGAGCTGAAATAGAACGCAAGATACATACTAGTAGAGTTTATATTAATTTACCAAGAGTACAAATACATCCATGGTAGCTGACCTTTATTGCCACAAGAAAGGAAAACACACATAACACCCAAATAACACCCAAATTTGGACGATGTTATCTTGTGTTGTTGTTGGGGATATACTTTCCGGGTATCTCACAGTTCCTCACTGACCAGGGTGGCCCACTTCAGGTTAGAGCTTTGCTTCACGGGCGGCCCAGTCAGGGAGAAAGACGGAGTCCAATCCGGCTACGGGAAGGCTCAGAAGACTTACCGACTTAGGCCCATAATGTTACTTGTAGTTCAAGATGTACTCTGTAACCGACTCTCAGTCGTAGCCGGATAGATCTCTCCTGTAAACCCTAGGCCGAATATATATATATATATATATATATATATATATATATATATATATATATATATATATATATATATATATATATATATATATATAGGCCGTCCTAGGGAGAGCCTTTAGGGCAACACCTCAATAGTCTACAATCTTAACTCGTACAGGCGAAACTCTTGTAACCCATATTCCGGCTCTGCCGTATTACTGGATTGCTAGCAGGAGTAGGATCCGTCCAAAACCGGCGGATTCGAACCTGGGTAAAACTTGTGTGCTCACCGTCCTGGAATACCGTACGTCTCACAGCCCTCTCTTCTACACGCCTCGAGGACCCCCTCATGGCGTACTTGTCATCAATCCGACGACAGTTGTAGAATGTCTTTTTTGGTTGCTTGGGCGACAACGTTGTCGGCTCGCCGGGTGCGTGGCCTAGGGGCCGGTGTGGGTCTCGGAGGGGCGTCTCTCGTGTGGTAGAGTGTCTTCTTCAGTCACTTGGGCACAGACCCAACGGCTCGGTTGTTGCGTGGTCTCAGGACCTCCGTGTAAGTCTCTTATGTACTGGTTTTCGACTGGATTTCCTCATTAATACAACTCTATTCTTCTTAACAGGTGGAACCGGCAAAGCTTTTGCCTCACGCGTTTATAAAAAAAGGATCCTTGACCCCTCAAACTATCATATCAAGAGCACCTAAAGGCCTTGGCTGATATAGGCAAGGACAAAATCACACCAAAATTGTTCAAAAAAATATGAAAAAAAAACCCATAAATGAAACATTTGGCTGCTGCAAATTCCTTCAATTAAGAATACCATACTATTCAGATAAAAAAGGTTATACTCCCTCCGTCCTAAAATAAGTGATTTCTATTATGTTAGAGGCTAGATTTGCGAGCCTATGTTGAAAGTTAAGTCTGTCTCTTGCCAATTTAGTTATTTATATGTCGCCTGGCTTCCAATAGGGTTATTCGTATCATGCCCATACTACCATTGTAACATATCAACTCTTTAATTCATGGTCCATGTTCTAGTATCATACTCTCGTTATATCAATTAGTTTGTAGAATCTCCATACAAAACATATACAAGATCTATTTGGCTTAAAATTTTCAGTTCTACATGCTGAATGATATACTCCATCCTTTTTAATATATAAGATGTTTAGCTTTGTGAAAAAAGTGTATCTAGACCACTCATTTCATAAAGCTAAAACATCTTATATTTTAAAACGGAGGGAGTAGTATATCATCTATTTTATCATTAATTACAGTTAGACATCATTGGTTTTTTCTTGCATGCAACGTTGCACTAATACTGCATGTGACCGGACGCATGCGACGCCGTGTCCCATTTAAAAGATTCTCGCATCCAATGTACAATAGTCTATTCGTGTTGCGCGTGTTGAAACTCGTCCGATCCTATGCTCACCCCAGAACAGCAAATCATTGGGTGCGTGCTGAAACTCGTCCTATGCTCACCCCAGAACAGCAAATCATTGGATCCTGTGCCAGCAGCTTGGGCAGGTCTTTGTGAGTGTATACTCACTCCTCGATCCAGGTTTAACGAGCGAGAGAGCTCTCAACGATCCTCTCGCTCCAAAAAAAAGTATCTCATTTTTCTCATCCGCTATGATGATGTCTCCAATAGTCTGGTGCAAGAACTTGTGATCAAGTAAAGCCTTTCTCAAAATTTTGAAGATTAAATTGAATTAACTAAATTTTCTTTGAAATTTCAAAAAGTAAAAAAACAAATATACAAGTAGATGTCCAGTGCGCACGTCTAGAGTTTCATCCAAATATCTTTTCATATGTAATCTTTTTTACTCTCTCCCTCATGAAAAGAATGTCTCATATTCATCCAAATTTGCACGTATCTAGGGGTATTTAAATAAATCTGCGGTAACCGTTTCAGGATGAAGGGAGTATGAAATCAGTGCATGCATGAGTATTTAATCTGCGGTAACCTTGTGTTGTGTTGCACCAACTTTTAGCAGCATAGCACGTTTGTCACGAGTACGGGCTGATATTTGTCCGGCATTGCACACTCCCTCCACTACCTGCTGCAACACGACAGCCAAATAGGTACCTATTGCTCTCTCCTATGCATGTCACGGGTCACGTTCCTATCCAGACCGAGCCCTCCTCCTGCATGACAACCAGCGCATCGAAATCTCCCTTATTGCATCTTTAGAAGTACAGCCCACACTAATGAATAGAATCCGAGAAGCTCAAAATATGGACAAAGAAATAGAAGAAATCAGAAGTAAAATTAGTGAAGGCAAGGCAAAAGGATTTCATGTAGACGAACAAGGAACCTTATGGTACGAAAAACGTATATGTATTCCGCAAGATCTTGAACTTAAGAAGTTGATCCTACAAGAAGCTCACAATTCATCGTATTCGATTCATCCTGGCAACACCAAGATGTATATGGATGTTAAGGAAAGATTCTGGTAGAATAATTTAAAGAAAGATATAGTAGAGCACATTGCCTTGTGCAACGTGTGTAGTCGTGTAAAGGCAGAACATCAAAAACCGGCAGGATTATTACAACCAGTGCCAATACCTGATTGGAAATGGGATAAAATCGGTATGGATTTTATCACCGGGCTGCCAAGGACTAGATCTGGATACGATTCTATATGGGTTATCGTTGATCGCTTGACAAAAGTGGCTCATTTTATACCGGTAAAGACCACTTACACAAGTGCCAAGCTAGCCAAGATATACATGGATAGAATTGTATTTTTACATGGGGTGCCTAAGAGTATTGTGTCAGATAGAGGAACTCAATTCACTTCGCACTTTTGGTGACAACTTCACGAGTCGTTGGGAACTCGACTAGAATTCAGCACTGCGTTTCATCCACAGACTGATGGGCAGACAGAAAGGACCAATCAGATATTGGAAGATATGTTAAGAGCTTGTGCGTTAGACTATGGATCTAGTTGGGACGAAAGTCTACCATACACGGAGTTTTCCTACAATAATAGCTATCAATCAAGCATAGAAATGGCTCCGTTTGAATTCCTTTATGGAAGGAAGTGTACTACACCATTGGTGTGGAATGGAGTAGGAGAAAGAAATTTATTCGGACCAGACTTAATCAAGGAGGCCGAAGAGAAAGTCAAGATGGTGAGGGATAGGTTAAAGGTAGCCCAATCTCGACAAAAGAGCTATGTAGATCCAAAACGTAGAGAGGTCACCTATGAGGTTGGTGATAGAGCTTACCTCAGAGTATCACCACTTCGCAGTGTGAAGAGATTTGGAATCAAAGGAAAATTAGCACCACATTTTGTAGGACCCTTCAAGATTCTAAGCCGCAAAGGAGAAGTGGCATATGAGATAGAATTACCAGAATCTCTGTCAGCAGTTCATAATGTATTTCATGTCAGTCAGCTGAAAAGTGTCATCCAGAGATGGAAGAAACTTCGTTGAAAGACACTATACCGTTAGAAGAGGTTCAGCTAGAGAATGATCTCACTTATGAAGAGAAACCTATTAAGATTCTGGAGACAGCAGAAAGAATTACACGTACCAAGACAATCAAATTCTGCAAAGTGCAGTGAAACCATCACACTGAATCAGAAGCAATATGGGAACGAGAAGATGAACTTCGGAGAGATCACCCTCACCTATTTGCTAGCCAACCCGAATCTCGAGGACGAGATTCATCTTAAGGGGGTTAGATTTGTAACATCCCAAATTTTTCATCTGAAAACCATCATCAATGCACTCATATCATCATACATGTGTTGCATTGCATTTAGATTGTCCCCCAAAATTTTGGTGAAAGTTTGAGTCTTTTTGGAACCCTTTTGCTAATTCAAAACCTAGGAAAAGAAAACTAAAAGGAAAAAGAGAAAAAGAGAAAACAAATCGCAGCAGCAGCAGCATTTGGCCTGCTCGGCCCAACCCCAGCCCAAAAGGCAGCCCAGCCGGCTTACCCCTTCCCCCTCTCTTTCCTTTTCTCACCGTCCCCCTTCAGACCCCCTCTCACTGACGCCCTTGCCCCACTCCCACGTCACCCTCCACCTCACCTTCTTCCACCGCGGGACGAACTAACCATCCCCCTCCTCTGCCATTTCTAATCCGATTGAATTCGAGCGTTTGTGCGAATTAATCTCCACTACGACCCCTCCTTCTTAACCCCCTCTCCCTCCTCTTCATTTTCCTCACAGACGCCACCCCCAGAGAGCCTCCAGGCTCTCCAATTGTGAGCTCGAACTGCCGCACACCGACGGCACTCCGGTGACGATTCCGGTGAAGGCCGACCTCCCCTCGCCCTACCTTTTGTTCTACCCTCTTCGCCACGCTCTGCCGCGCCTACTGACTCTGTCCACGCATTTTTATATGCCTCAGGTCGTCGCCACGGTCACCACCGGCGTCTCCCTCTGCCGCCGCCGTTCATCGACAATTCCGGTAAGGCAAGGGTTTCCGCCGTCCCTTTTTGGCCACCACTAGATGGTACTGGAACGGGCGCACTCTTATGACCCCTTTTCTTGTCTGTTCGAACCCCAGGACGACGCCACCGTATCGAAGACGTGAGCTCCACCGTCGGCAGGAACTCCGGCGAGGAATCTGGAACGAACCAGAGCGCCCCTCCCTCTACCGCGACCATCACCGAGACCACCTCGACCGCAGCAACCCCTGGTAACATTCCACGGACCCCCTACCCCTCTAGGATCGCCGGAATGCCACCACCCGTCGCGCCGCCGCCGCGCGTAGTAGGTCAGCGCTGCTAGTTCCTGGCCAAGCACTAGGATTTGTTGGATCTATATCCAGTGGCTAGGATTAGATCATTAATCGAACGGGTACCGGTTTATCTGGTTCGCCCATTGCCACTTAAATCTAACGGCCCACAGTGACCGATCCGACCGAATCGGTATGGGCCAATAGAAACACGCCACGTCAGCCTGAGCAGCGTCTGTTTAAATTAGAAAATAGACAGAATATATGTTAAACTTAGAAATTCAATAATTTTTGATCTACAAATCAGAAAAATACAAATTTAGTGTCTATGGATTCATAAAAATGAGACCTTTATTGTTGAGGCCTTATTTCACACTTTTGTTTCTGAAAAATTGGAGTTATAGGAAGAACCTTTTTAGGAGTATTTTGCCCATAAAAAATTACTTCATAATTTGTTTTTAAGTAGTCCTTATGCTTTTAGATAGAGTATTTCAACCTCTGTACTCTAGACTTTGTTTATTTAAGAGTGTTGCTCATCTCATTGCATTTGCATGCATTCCTATTTTTGTGATGATATATTGATTGTATTATTGTTATTGGATTGTTCTTTGTGTAGATTGTGTGGATTGTGAAGTTTGTTGTTGTGAGGATTGTACCTATTCCCCTAGCTACCAAGGCAAGTGATATTTCATCTTATGTCCTATTATTTTCACTATTGCACTAGTGATATTTTTTTTGTAGATCTTAGCATGGTAGGATTACTTATATATGTTACTATGCTATGGCTATCCTATAGATTATATCTTGGTAGTATTTCCTAGTTGGAAGACATCGTATGCTAGAGTGCTTAGCCATGCTATTAGAATTCGTGGGTGGAGATTCACATTAAGATAGTATGGAAGTATATTTTCTTTGACTAAAAAAACAAGTACTTAATGAAACACCTGGGTGGAAATGGGACTTGCTTGGATTATGTTGAGTGGTTACTCAGGGGCCATATCTATGCTCGGATGGTGTATCGCACTTGTGGACGGCCACCCAGGAACAAAGAGATTGGAGACGTTCTTGTCGCGAAGCTTCCAGTGCAGCCACGTGGCATATGGGCTCTGCCTTGACCGACTAAGTTGCAAGAACTTAGCCAGACGGACAGAGGGTGGTAGTTATGATAGGATGGAACGCGTTTGTGGTGGTCTGAGGGATTGCTTCTGAAAAGTCTCGTCTCGATGCATGTCGAGTCTTGTGGGGAAAGTGCACCGCCTCTCGAGAGGGTAAAACTAAGTACTTAGCCGTGTCCCCGGTTATGGACAATTTCTGAGCGTCAAGACAGTGAAGCAGTTCAAAAATCTCCTCATTCAAATTTCTCTAAGTTAAAACTTGTGGGTGAACAAGGGTAGAGGTTCATTGATGTCTATCAATGGTACCTTAGTGTTTTGAAAGAGAAAACCTACTCTTTGAAAACTATGAGATAAAACCTTGCTTTTAGCAAAGTCAGCCAAAACCACACTTAGTCATATATTCATGTAGTTGTTGGATTTTACTAAGTAACTATGGTATCACTTGCCAATACAATTCCAACTGTATTGACCTTTGTGGCTATAACTTATTATGTTGCAGGATACTCTGATGATGAGTAGGGTTACGGGTCTACACTCGACATGTTTGCCTGTGGCGCATGAAGACAGAAGACTCTATTATTATACTATGTCTTGTGAACCTTGAATAATGTTAGCCTTGGGCTAAGTGAGTTGTACGAACTATTATATTGCTGGATATGCGATGTAATAATAACCTTTGTTTCTGTGTACTTCATCTTAAACTGTGGGTGCTAGCATTTCGATCCAGGGACTAGCACTGCAATCATAGGGATCTTACCTTTTTATGGTGAGATCTGACAATTTAGTTTAGATTCGGATGTATCTAGACATGTTTTAGTATTAGATTCATCCGAATCTAAATAAATCCAAGTCAACTAATATGGGTCGGAGAGAATAGTAGATTTTATATCAAAATATATACCGGTAGAGTTTTATAAAACAAAAAATAGAACTTACAAATAGCAACACAAAACCTAAAATGGACAAGTAAAAGTAACAAATAACACACAACATACAGTAGTAGAGCTTAGATTAATTGGCCATAGGTACAAATACATCCATATCGTGGATGACCTTTATTGCAACATGGTGACTGTGGACGAAGTCATGCCACTCGCGTTCTCCCATAGATTACAATTCCAAATGGCAAATACTTCCTCTGTTTCAAAATATAAGACATTTTAGCTTTGTGAAAAAAGTGTATCTAGTCCCTTTTAGTGTGTAGGTTCATCGAGATTTGAAGTGAACCTAGACACTAAAAGAGGTCTAGATACACTTATTTTATAAATCTAAAACATCTTATATTTTGAAACAGAGTGAGTACTAAGGTAAGATATGGTGTGGATAGATCAAGCAAACAATGGCGCCCTAAACATCGGACCGAGCCAGTTCGTGTCCAGTCTTTAACCATGCGCTTGCCCATGACTCTCTCATGCCCACCTCGCATCACGAGCTGCATCGTCTTTTCTCGGACGCGACTTGCGCAGAGCCGGGCCGGCAGGAGTGCGACGCACAGGGCCCATGAAATTTAGGGGCCCAAAATTATGTTATAGCCTTTTATATATAGGTATGCAGCGAATATCTTTCGCTCACTGGGACTCTGGCCCATGGCCGCTCGGAAGTAAACATGCATGCTTTTAACTGGGCCAATCGATCAAGACATGCTCCAGCAAACGGCATAAGAGAAACTCGAACATGCGAGCCGTATCGCGGGGCCCTAAAAATAATAGCCCCGGTTTAGTGCGCGGCTCTTTTTTCCTACTTCAGTAGTCGCGCGATAATCGTGTACGCTGCAAAAAATATCCGGCGCGTCCTAATTTACCCTGCGTATGTCCCAAATTTGGTGCCCGGCCGCCAACGCGCGCTATCTCCCTCGCTCGCGCGCGAACACCCAACCGCCGAGCCGAAACTTCCCCCGCGCCCACGTCGTGATTCCCACCTCACCTCCGCGCGCACGCAGGCGACCTTCCGGCGAAGGAGCCGTCCTTCGCCTCACAGCAGTACTCAATCCCCGATGCCGGCACGGGAGTTTCGGCGGCCGCAAACCCTAACCCTACCCATGTCGTCGCCGCTGGCGCCGCTGCGAGCGCCAACTCAGCTTCGTACCGCTGTGCCCGACCTCGACTAGCTGGCACCGCCCCGTATCCACCGTTGCCCGCGCCGAAAGGAAGGGGCAACACCGGCAAGTGCCCGGCCGCGGCCACGACGACCGACGCCCGATAGCCGGCCGAGAAGGTGGCCTCGCGCGAGCGCCTGGTGGGGGCTATTTTGAGCTCTAGTTTCGCGCGCCAAATTTAGCGCATCCGCCGGAGGAGAAACACCGCGCGCACGCTCAGACTGAATCGCGCGCTTCTCCCGTCTTTGCGCCCTAGGTGTTTCAATCCGAGTATTGTCCATCTCTTCTCTAGAAGTAACATGGGAAAGCAAGAATCCTGATATCAAAAGTGTAAGAGAAGAAAAAGAATGAGGAATTAATTCAAACTCAAAGAGGAGAATGGCAAGTTTATTAAAAAGAAATCACAAGTGTCTTCCAAAAACAGCCAGTTGTTTCTTTAACCCTTACACTTGCTATTATTTCTTACACTGATCCTAGAGACGGTCAGATAGAGACATAAAATAATGTTGAGGTAGAGAAAAATACGGTTGAAGTAGAAGAAAATAATGTTGATGTAAAGGAAAATAATTTTCACTCTGATATATTTGATTCAAGATATAGGATGATTCTCTTGATTACGAACACATTGATCTTTTAGCACAAAAGGGTTGAAGAAGAAACTTGTCAATTAAAAAATGTCCTAAAGATAGATATTCAAGAAGGTATGATTCTCCATATCTAATTGCTATGTAAAATACTCTAACAACTGTCAAAAAAAAATACTTTAACATATACATCATAATTATGGATTAGTTAAAAAATGTTGCTCCCACTGATCTGACTTGAATTTATCTAGATACGGAATTATTTAGTACTGAAATATAGATACATCTGAATCTAGATAAATCTGAGTTAATTAATTTGAATAGTAGGGAGTTGGCATAGGGCACAGGTCGTGGATTTTGTAGACTCGGCCCTGGACTCGCGGCCGTAGCTCGTCCACGATTTCTTCGGCGAGGCGGAAGTCACCAGCACTGAACTCCGGACCGCGCCCTTCAATGGAGCGCGCGCCACGCCAACACGATCGGGCTTACGGGATCGATTTGTTTACAAAGAAGGCGTGGGCGAAGAGGAGAGGTGTCGAGATGCTGCGGCCGTGGCGTTCCTCTAGCAGCGTCTCCGCGGAACGCGGAGGAAGCGGCGGTGGTGGTGTCCAGGCCACAATTCTGACGCTCACGATAGGCGACGGAAGAATGGGATCCAGTTGTAATGGAAGAAAAATATGTACAGTAGATTATCCAAATGGCTATGTATGTCTAAACAAGTACTCCCTCCTTAACATGTTTTATCTTTTGTTAAACAAATATATCTAGATATCGTTTCGGACGTTGGTTCAGAGTTTGGAATAATTCTACACACTAAAATTGTCTGAATACATTCGTTTCACAAAAGTTAAAACATCTTATATTATAAAACAGAGAAGTAAATTTTTAATAGACCAGCATGCCCTTTTCATTGGATTTGTGACTGATCGTTTGTGATCAGAGACACTTCTTAATCTTGCAGTTTGGCTGCTTCCTATCTTAATACAAAAGACACACAGCTTGTGTGTTCTTAAAAAAAAAAGGGGTACGGTTTAATCCTCAAAGTCGATGAATTTTGGATGGCTAGAGATAAAATTGTTCCATCCAAATATTATAGATACAAAGATTGTTACGAGCACAATGGTCTGAGGGCAGCTTCAGCGGCACAACCCAAATGGTCATGCCGCATTCGAACCCGTCCGATCGGACCCGAGCGGCGCAACTCATCCGGACCAACCCGTCCGGTGCGACCCATCGACGCACCAAATTTGGGTGACCGATATGTCTGCACGGACACGGTCTGACCGAGTACGTGTCCGGGCAGCGGACAGTGGGACCAGTTATTAAGCGGCATAGAAAGCTTGACCGTCTGCAACACTGCTTCAACACCTTCCTCGCACTGCTTAAACACCTTCATCGCCCGCCGCTCGAGACAGTTCCCGTGTCTTCCCTCCACTTTCGGCTCTTTCCCGCCCTCTAGCCGAAGCTCCCACCAACATGTACACCAACCGCATCGGCCCATCCCACCGGTGCCCCATTAGCGGCCATCCAACACGGACGCAATGTGTGGTTCACCACGAAACAACTAGATAAAAATTTCCATTCAAATTTATACTTTTTACAAAACTATGAACGGAAACACCTAGCTAAACTACATGCGCTGTGCGGCGACGTAGGCAACAATCCTCATAGGCCGTGGTGCCGCAAAAAAGCTTCGACGTCGCCCGGGCACGGTGGGCCATGGAGACCCCACTCCTCTTCGAGAGAGCGGTTGATCACCCTCTATGTGTCCAGGTCCTCCTTCGCTATGTTGAGGCGGACGAGCAACACCACGATGTTGGGGCGAGCCTACACAGCTTCGAGTATCTCCGTGTATGCCAACTCGAGTTCTTCTCATCGAAGGTTCTACGGCAACATGATGTCGTTAAGGACATCCCAACCAAAGGGTTGGCTGGTCGTGCGGCTGACCGCCGTTCGCATCTGGGAGGCATCGGCCTCTGGCCTTTAGGAGCTCCCGCGCTGCTCGATTGGTTCCTCCCTTGGCTGGTCAAAGTCGGAGAGGTTATCCAACTCCTCCCCCTGGCGGCGGCGCAGGCGCGACGAGTATTCGCCGGAACTCCTTCGCAGGGGTTGCGTGTGTGGGTGGTGGTAATGCGGCGACCAGGCATGGTGGGTGTTGTGTTGTGCGACTAGTCCACTGCGTCGGCCTTTATAGTCGGCAGTGAAAACTCACTAGAAGCCACGGCAGATCGCCAGCAAACACGGGAAGTCACCGGAACCGATGAGAATCATTGGCAGGAAAGGCCAGCGCGGACGGAATGGGTCACGCGGGCCAGCCAAGCCGTACCGGACCCAAATTCTATTTGTGGCCCGACCCATCCAGACCAAAACGGACGGTTCGGATCTCCACTTTTGCGTCATCCCGCTGAATGGCCTAACTGCTTAGCCATTATGTGCACAACGCTTACTTTAATTCATAGTTTATCATGTTTACATAGCTTAGAGCATCTCCACTCGTGCCCCCCATACGACATCCGACGAAACCGACCTTTTGGACCGTGTGGGGGGCCACCGGATTGATCAAAGATTTGGGGGCGCTGGCTCCTAGCCGTGCCCCCCATACAGAATTTTCAAACATTCGGAATAACAAGAAAATTTGTTAAAATACGAAACTAATGGCGATTGCATAGGTAGTTCATACATGTTTATATAAATTTAAACAAACCAGAAAAACTAAAATATTGGCGGCCACGGCCATGCCCGCATAGTCCAAGGCGATGGTACATCGCCGCCGCGTAGTCCATGAGGTCCTCCTCGTCGTCATCGCTGGGCTCCTGCTTCTTCGGTGGCATGGTGCTGCGGCCTTGGCCTGGGTCACCGCGCCTGCGCCAATCTGAGGGACCGCCTCATCGTCACCCTCCAGGTCGATGAATAGGCCGAGGCGGCGTGCACGCTCGGCCTGCTCGCGTTGGTACTCCACCGCGGACCACGCCTCCACGAACTCATCCGTCGCCGGTGGCACGTCTTTGAACGAGGCGCGCTCCGCAATGCGATGGCCCGTTTACTCCTCCGAATCCTCGTAGTTCTTGAGCAGGAGGGTGGCCGCCTTGTACTCTAGTGGCGACGTTCACTCCTTCACCCCTCCCCCCCCCCTCCCCGCTTGGGTCTGATGAGGCGAAGGCGACCGCAGGGAGGATAGGGTTGGTGCGGTGCACGGTGGTCACGTATGACGACACTAGTGCCGGAGCACATGTAGGGAAGAGTACGGCGAGTACCTCGTCAGGGATGGGGACGATGAAGACCTCGATGACGAGGAGTGCAAGGAAGAACCCAATTCCTAGCGGTGCGAAGCCCAAGCCTGCAGCGTGTAGCGGGGATGTCGCAGTGGCCTCATCAGATGTGGGTAGTTCCCGGTGGCTATGTAGCCGAGCACCCAGGAGAGCCTACGCCATGGGGCGCTCCACCACTGTCGTCGGCCTTCACTATAGTTGTTCTCCGGCAGTGGGTCGTTGTTGGTCGTTGTTGTAGTTGCTGCTCGAAGAAGATCGTCCACCTGTGGTGGTTATCGTGATCCTACTAGGGGTAATCCCTCTCCTCCAATGTGAGGACGGACCAGAAGTACTCGTAGATGGCCATGGACCGGGCCCGGCTGACTGGCACTAGAGGCACCGGCAGACCACCAGTGCTGAGCACCTATCCCCTCGGCAACCGAAAGTCTAGAGGGACTGGGTACTATGTGTCCCAGAGCGTATGCGCCTCCGGGACGAGCAGCCACCGCCGCCTGAAGTCGTTCACAGCGGCTCCATCTCCTAGAAAACGCTCCACGGGCATTGAGGATTCGGCTAGGTTTGGACGGGAAGATTGCAGGTGGAGAGGATGGTTGTTTGCCGGAATAGAACCGACGAGGACATTTTAAAGTAGGGAGGGGAGGCAAGCGGTGGAGGTGCATTAACCCTACCGCATGCCCCAACAACAGGACGCATCGATGCTTCCGAATGCTGCATATCGCTGCTAAGCCTGCGGGGGAGCTCAGGCCATTAATCACGACGCAGTAGGCGAGGAGGAAGATGGACCGATGAAGCCGCAGCCGCTTACAAAGCTGGACCACAATGACCAAACTATTCGCACGCGTTCTCCGCACCGCCTTCCCGCCAAAACACGCCATCAGGCGATGGCCCGGGTATTCCTCCGGGTCCTCATAGTTCTTGAGCTGGAGTGCAGTCGCCTTGTACTCCAGTGGCGGCGTCCACTCCTTCACCTCTCGCTTGGTACTGACGAGTAGGAGGCGACCACGGAGAGGACAGGGCTGGCACAGTGCACGACGGTCATGGATGACGATGCCACTGCCGGAGCACCTGGGGGAGGAGGGCAGTCCTCTAGCTTGTCCTTCATAGGTGCTAGTTGGGCGTCGTAGCAAGGGGAGGAGGTCGAGTACAATGAGTACCTCGTCAGGGATGGGGACGATACAGACCTCGACGATGAAGAGTGCGAGGAAGAACCTGACGCCTGACGGCGCGGAGCCCAAGCCTAGAGCCTGTAACGGGGCTGTCACGGTTGCGGCGGTGGCATCGTCAGATGCGGGTAGTTCCTAGCGGCGATGTAGTCGAGCACCCAGGCGAGCTTGCGCCCTGGGGTGCTCCATCACTACCGCCGGCCATCGATGTTGTTGTTCTCCAGTGGTGGTCCGTTGCCGTAGGCGGGCGATGTGGTCCTCGTGCTACTGCTCAAAGAAGATCAAACACCCGTGGTGGTTGTGGGGATCCCACTAGATGTTGTCCCTCTCCTCCGGGGTGAGGATGGACTAGAAGTGCTCGTGGATTGCCGCGGATCGGGCCCGGCCGACCAGCACCGGAGGCACAGGCAGACCGCCAGCGATGAGAACCCATCCCTCGGCACCGAAAGTGTAGAGGGACTGGGTATTGGGCGTCCCAGCGCTTCTGCGCCTCCTAGACGAGCAGCCACCGCCGCCCGAAGCCGTTCACGGCGGCTCCATCTCCTGGAAAACGCTACATCAGCGTCAGGGATTCGGCTAGGTTTGGACGGGAAGATTGCGGGTGGAGAGGATTGTTGTGTGAAGGAACGGCACCAACGAGGCCGTTTTAAAGTCGGAGGGGAGGTGAGCGGTGGAGGCACATTAACCATGTTGCGTGCCCCGATGACGGGATGCGTCGATGCTTCCGACTGCCGCATATCACTGCAAAGGCTGCGACGGAGCTCGGGCCATTAATCACGGCGCGACAGGTGAGGAGGAACATTGACCGGTGAAGCCGAAGCCTCTTACAAAGCTGGCCCACGATGACCAAACCGTTCACGCGTGTTCCCCTCACACGCCTTCTCAAACGGTGTGGGGGCGCCGGATAACTAGTTGGGCCGCGTCGGTGCCAAAACTAAATTGGGGTGGCTGGGCGTCCATTTTGGCCTCGGCACCCCCATAGCCCTGTGGGGGGCTTTAGGTCCCCGTGTGGAGATGCTCTTACCACTAGATAGATAGTCCAGCAATAAAGAGATTTTATAGGTCAGCGTAGGGTGTCACAGACGACTCTAACTTCCATAGGCCAAGCGGTCTCCCGGTTGTCCAGGGCAAATTATGTGTTGGGTTGCAAGTTTAGAAGAACGCGCGATCTTCGTTACATACGCTTCTAGTACCACATCAGTACATAAGATCTAAATGTAAACGATTAACTTTGAAACAAAAGAAATATATCTTAAAGATAACAATGCAAACCTAATCTATACCTAATAATAAAGGATGGATTGTTTCTTCCGGTCCAACATTTTTTTGGACGCCTTTATCCTTCCACGAAAGGACGTATTACCCACGACTGCCATTGTAATCCTCAACCTGAACGGTGGTTGGTTCTCTCGATGCCCTGCGCCACGTGACTGCCATTGTAATCCTCAACCTGAACGGTGGTTGGTTCGCTCGATGCCCTGCGCCACGTGGGGAGCGTGTCGTGCCGCCTGAATCTGCCCCCGGCCTCCCCTCCCCCGTCGTCGAGTTCCTCCTGCAACGCACGGGACGGGAGGTATTCCACCGGATGCGTACTTGCCATGGCGCCCTGTACGTCCCGACCATGAGCGGGGATAGCCTTGCTACTAGCGTCGTTTCCACCAAGGAATAGGAGGGGAAGTAGAAAGAGGTACCCATATACTGGTGCTCTGCTCTGGACCTCCCAGTCTCGTGCCGCCCGCCGCCCAGCTCATACGTAGTGTGCTGCCGCCTGAATCCTCCCCCGGCCTCCCTTCCTCCGTCATCGAGTTCCTCCTGCAACGCGCAGTAGGGATTCCACCGGATGCCTGCTTGCCATAGCACCATCTGCAGCTTCGAGCCGAGGTCGGAGCGCCGTCGCGCCCGGTCGGAGGACGCCCTTCCAGCGGCCAAGAAGCTTCGGCTCAGCCTCTGCCTCCACCGAGGATTCTATGAGCGAGGGGCCGGTGAGTTCTCGGAACTCCCGGTCTTTTGATTAACTGATGGAGGCGCAGCATATAGCTTGGGGATAGGAGATTAATGAGAGTTTCCGTGAGGGGTAACTGACAGAGTAGGGAGCCGAGTGGGAAGAAGCGGTATTCCAACTTTGCAAGTCAAGGGGTGGCGCTTAGCTCGCCGGTGGCGGAGTTGGATGTGGTGTCGTGGTGACGGCTCAATCCAGCCGGAGTTGCAGCAGTGGCAAACTGGCAAATGGCCCTAGCACGTGTGTCGGTGGTGGCCAATTGATGGTCATGCCGAACCTGCTCTCTCTCTCTCTTTGTGAACCTACTCAGCTCACAGGCACGATAAAGACAGAAAATGACTTGGGCTCAGTTTGATCTTTTGGGCTGGCCAAGCTTAGTACCAGACGTCTTAAAACGAAAAACGTCAAAATAGAGTTTGACCGGCGTGGCTGTCTGCGTGCTGGTTCGATCCCTTTCCGTGGGGTGTATATTTAATAGTACCACCTCGCTCCCTTACACGAAAATACACCAGTTTATATACTTTGGCAAATTGACTATCAACAAGCCAACCAACAGGATCTCAATGAGAAACAATAAAACGGTAATGGTTGTGATGACCAGCGCACAAGGGAATGGGAATGGCTTTGATGAGCCCCGCAAGGGGTTGACATGGCAATGGGATTGTGGGGAGCGGAATTGAAAATCAAAGAGCCAAGAAGGATTGTGGGGAGCGGAATTGAAAATCAAAGAGCCAAGAAGTTGCGGAGTGCTACAGACACGAGGCGGCCGGCTGCTGGCACATCCGCAGGCGAGGCTAGCGTTGGGCTTATACACTGGTAAATTAAAGGAACGGTTCGATGATGTGTGGATGCAAAGAGGGATCAATGGTGTGGTGGTGTGCAAACCAGAGTCGGGCGGATATTGATGCCTCTTCATGCTACCCAATTGTGTATGTGGATAATTTATTATTTTAGGACAAAAAATATGGGCCTGGCAATTTGCCATGCATAGTAAAGTGTAAAACCTATGGTCTAAGATGTGTTTGTTCCTGGAGACTAAATGTTTGCTTTATAAATTTTGAAAAATTATTTTTCTAAGTCGAGCTTCTATGCGCACGCAAGAGAAAAAGTAATTGATATTTTTGGTAGCGGGTGTTAACAAACAAATTAAGTAAATAAATCATTGGATCATGCCAAGATTGCTGAGACGGATGTTGCCGGAGTCCAACACTGGATATGTGATTTGGTGTATCGAAGTAACAAATAGCAATACGATTGGTGAACAAACTTGATCTTTCGCAGCAACGCGCGGGCATTGTGCTAGTAAAAAGTAAAAAGACAGAAATTTTAAAAAAAAATGTATGCTATAATAGGTTTATATTAGCAAGCATGGTGGCCCTCGCAAATGCGAGTGCATCATTTTTATCGTGTCAGAAGTGATAAGTATTTTTTTTACAATATTCATATTTCTTTCTCTTGATTATTCAATTAATTCAAAATTACACATAGTTTAGATATGGATATATATTCTTGAAGGTGTAAATTTGGCCTTTGTTTTATATATGTATATGTTATACCTAGAAAAAGTATGAAATATTATGTTATGCCAATCTAATGATATGACCCATTTTGCTCGCTAACCTATTGTAGTATTAGGTGGGGCGTAGCGATGACACCAACCAGACTCACCCATGTCTGCTAGGTCAATTATCGTGTGCTCCTCCATGTTTGAATCTGCATCTCTATTCTTATTTGACCTTTTGTGCAACTAATATGAAAATTACAGTATCACGACGTCATGTCGACATAGTACCTACAAGATTTTGTTTGCACCCATTTTTTATTAAATCATAGGAAAGACAAGTGAATCTCTTCAAGATGCTAGGTAGGTTCCAAAATTTCCTATTAAATAATATAATTACAAGGAACCTTATAAAAAGCTATATATATGATAATCATGTAAATAAAATATCATGCATAAGGAGGTGTTGGGGCAGTTGAAGCACCGAATTAAAAAAGCAAAGAAGGAACTAGAGAAGTGTAGACGTGGGCAGATCAGCCAAGCCAATGTCTCCCGCGAGCACAGTCTGAAGTATAAGCTTAGCAAATTGGAAGATCATCATGCGCGCTTCACCGCGCCGCCAACAGTCTATTTGGCAGAGTGTGGTAGGCGTGTTATACTCATTGCTTGTACAAAAATTTGTTTTGCTTGTGTTAACATAAATTAAATATATGAGCATGTGCGGCACTGAGTGTTTTAATCGGTAGACAAATATATCATTTACGTGTTAGACATGTATAAAACTAAGAGGTCTGACCTTAGACACAAGAAGCGAGTCCTTATTTTATATTAAAACTCATAAGCAACATTGTTTTTTCAAATAAACAAAAAGATACATTGAGCAACCTTCAACAAAAATATAGCGAACAATAGACCAAGTTTAGTACCACAAGAAACTGACTTGTTACATAATAAAGGTAAAAAAACTAATGATGTCAAAACAAGCTAACTTATAAAGATCACAAGTTAGCCTTGTTCGACTGTCTCAAAATTGCTCCAAGGGAAGACACAACATTGTATTCAACATTTATAAGTGGTTGGATTATTAAATGATTAGTTTAGTCAATATAGAGAATCAAATTACATATACTAATTTTATGCAGAATTTATACTTGACATATTCCAAATTATTCACTGGTTAAATAAAATTTAAAAGAGAAGGTATGGCTGGAAGTTGCCACGAATCTTAACATAAAACCAAGATCTAATATGAAATCAAGTTTGATAATTTATGTACATCAAAATGAAAAATAGAAGTTATGCCATTTCTTTTGGAACCAATTAGTTGATGAACCCGGTTGTTCATTAGTCATAGAGCATACTCCAAGTTAAGGGTACTAATTTTTTGTTAAATCGTGTAGAAATTGTAGAAAAACATAGAACATGTATCAATTTATACAAGCATCTTATGTATTCTTGAGATATGCTAATATATTTAAAAGAAAATTCAGTTGCAGAGCCTAAGAGGGGCAAAAACGGAATATGTACATGTTAATTGTTGAAGTGACATGAAACGTGACCGTTTCTTGCAAGGGACGACCATTTCTCGCAAGGCGCGACCATTTCTCGCCCTCAGCGATGATTCTGTTCGTTTACTGTAGACTTCGGGTTCAGTCCAATCACTCTGTGCCACATCATCGCATGACTTGCGAGCCTTCTCCTTTTCAATTCCTTTTTTCCGCCATCCGTCAAAGCCGTGAGGATGATGCAACATCTTCGTGTAGTCCCGCATAGGAGCGTCTCTACCCGGTCGCGCCCTATCTCTCACCCCCACTGTCCCACACACTCACCTCCTCCTTATATTCCTCGCCATTGGCAAAGCGTGGCGGCGGACGGGTGCACGAGGCCAGGGGCGATGTTGAATCGGTACTGGATAGGTTTGAGGCGAGGAAGCAGAGGCAGCCGGCGCTAGATGCGGGAGATGGACAGGAGGCGGTGGCCTCATGAGTGGAGGGGCAGGAAGATGAGCTGAGAGGGAGAGCTCGGGAGAGGAGGGGTCTTCTCCTTTTCAATTCCTTTTTTCTGCTGCCCATCCCTGATTTTTCCACTCAAAGCGGTGAAGATGATGCGACATCTTTGGGTAGTCCCGCATAGGAGCGTCTGTACCCACGCCGTCTTTTCTCTCTCACCTCCACCGTCCCACGTGCTCACCTCCTCATTATCTTCTAGGCCACCGGCAAAGCGTGGCGGCAGATGGGTGCGCACAGTCAGGGGCAATGTTGTATCGATATTGGGTAGGTTCGAGGCGGGGAAGCAGAGGCGACCGACGCTGGATGCGGGAGCTGGACGGGAGGCGGTGGCCTCGTGAGTTGAGGGGCGGAGGGAGTGGAGGTGAGAGGGAGAGCTCGGGAGCGGAGGGGACGGAACATGTTGCCGAGGGAGACGGAGGAGGGGATGGGATGGGCGAGAGCTCAGGACTCGGGAGCTCGGGTGGAGGGGATCGAGATGGGGGTGGGATAGGGGCGGGGACAAGAGGGACCAGCTCGTAAGACTTCGGTCAATACCTGAAACTGCACGGTTGAGATGACTCGGAGTGAAGATCAGACGGCCAGAAACGCGTGCGCGGGCAGACAATCTCAGATGGCTCGCTTTTGCTCAGGCTTAAGTTATAGTATAATTGGCAACAAACGGCGCATGTAATTGGTTAAAATTTGGTGATCGTAATACAAGTTTCTTCCATGCCTATGTGTCGGAGAGAAGGAAGAAGAATGTTATTAGAAGCTGAAAAGAGAGGGTGGGGCGTAGTGGAGGGAGAAGAGGAGTTAGGGGCTTCTTTTACTAACCACTACAAAAGTTTGTTCACGTCTTCTACAGGTGTGAGTAATGACGAGCTCCTGCAACATGTCACCCACCTTGTTACTGACGAGATGAATGGATTCTCAATGGTGTGTTAACTGTGGAAGAAATGAAGGAGGGGCTGAATTCAATTGGTGACCTCAAGGCTCCTGGGCTAGATCATATGCCAGCTATTTTCTACAAGAATTTTTGGCGTTTGGTGGGACGAAAAATCCAGGAGGAGGTCTTGGGAGTTCTAAATGGTGGTGATATGCCTGCTGGATGGAATGAGACCACGGTGGTGTTGATTCCAAAAATTCATCACCCAGAGAGGATTTTAGAATCGTGTACTATTAGCCTCTGCAATGTGCTTTACAAATTGATCTACAAAGTGCTGGCTAACCGATTGAAGTTGATTCTACCTCATATTATTTCCCCTACTCAATCGGTGTTTGTTCCTGGTCATATGATCACTGATAATGTTCTTCTGGCCTATGAAATCACACATATGATGCATAGAAAGAAAGGAAGCCGAGATGGGTTAGTGGCGGTGAAACTTGACCTGAGTAAAGGTTATGATCGAGTCGAATGGGGATTCCTCGAGAGAATTATGGAAAAGATGGGCTTCAACGCTATTTGGATTAGTGTGGTCATGAAGTGTGTACGGTCTGTGTCTTACAGGATTAAAGTGAACAGACATTTGCATGATGGATTTGTTCCTGAACGTGGATTTCCCAAGGGAATCCATTGTCTCCTTTCCTCTTCATTCTATGCACAGAGGGTTTTCAGCACTGCTGAGAGAAGCTGAAGAGGAGGGTACTATTCAGGGGATCGAACTTTGCCTAGGGGCCCCCAAGATCAACCATTTGTTCTTTGCCGATGATTCCCTTATTGTGATGCGAGCAAATGTAGCCAACCCACAAAAACTATAGAAAATTCTAACTCTGTACGAGGGACAGCCAGGGAAGGTTATAAGTAAGGAAAAAGTTTGCGGCAATGTTTAGCAAAGGCACCACTTCAAGTACCAAACAGGATGTGCTGGGATTTTTTGGAATTCCAAGAGAATCCCTTAATGAGAGGTACTGGGGGTTACCGGTACATCTAGGAGCTTGTAAAATAAAAGAATTTCAGTATCTAAAGGAGAAGATCTGGCAGCGCGTTCAAGGATGAAAAGAAAGGCTTCTCTCAAAATTGGGGAAAGAGATCTTAATCAAAGCGGTCGCATAGGCCATACCGACATAAGCTGGTTACCTCTTCCCCTCCCCTCCCCTCCCGACCCCTCCCGCGGCGCACCCCAGGGTGCCGCCGGGGGGCTCCCTATCCCGCCACCAACCACCCCCTCCCTAATCTACCATGCCTCCGCCGCTGCCGCCGGCGCCGTCCGCGGTGGCACGGCCCCGGCGCCGAAGGGGTCGGGGAGAGTAGATCGCGTCGGCAGTTTGTTGGTGGCGGCTAGGGTCGGCGCTGGTGCTTCGGCTGCGCACGGCGGCGCCCCTGGTCGTGTGGCGATGGTGGCTGCTCCCTGGACGTGAGATCTGATCATGGAGGTCGGCTGCTTGCGGCGGCTGGGCCGGTGCCCGGATCGTGTTGCGGCGGAGGCTTACCCATCGTGTATCAGCGCAAGGTGTGGTGGCTATGGTCGTAGGTCTAGGCTTCCGCCTAGATCCTCCATCGGCGTGGCCTTTTGGTTGCCTGAAGGTGCGTGGGGAGGCGGCATGATGTTTCTTGCTCGGGCCGACGGACCAGCGGGGGCGTGTGGTTATTGCAGGCTTATCTCCTCTTCCGCCGGAGGGGGCGGGCGGCGGACGGCAGCGTGGGGCCTGTTGTTCTGTCCAATAATGGCGGTCGGTCCTAGGGTTCTTTCAGCGCGAAGACAAAGATATGCTTGTTGCTTGCACTCGTTGATCTGGCCTGAAGAGGCAGGTTCCGGAAGGCTCCGCCGGCGAACTCCCATGGGCGCATCATGCCTGGAGATTACTGGATCGGAAGGTATTCGGTCGTGCGTGCCCATGTTTTTCTGGCCGGTTGGTTTCAGCGGGAGCATTGCGAAGCTCTGCTGTTTGTTACCATCATGTTTCATGTCTTCGATGATCCATGGTGAAGTCAGATGCGGAAAATATCAGGAAAGTGGGAACATGAGGGCAACAGAGGTGATTTGAGTCTTTGAGGCGATGAGGAACTGGCTGCGTGATCTGTGGCTTGTGGCAGCGACTGTTTGTGGGGGGCGACAACACAGGAGGAATTCCTAGTCTTACCTTGCAGGGTGAAAATCCAACGTCGGACCTTAATTGGTTGTGTCTGGCAATGACCTTGTTGAAGGTATTGTTTTGCGAGTGAAGACTTTCTCTAGGGTGAAAATCTATGATCTTTGATCGGGCAACGACGGTGCTTGTGCACCCTTTCCTTCTTAAAGGCGTTGCTATTGGAGTGGTTGAACTACTGGTGTTGTTCTGGTGGTGTTAGTTTTATTGCTTCGAGGCATCGTTCTTTGTTGCGGGACTTTTCCTTTTTGTAATTCTTCTTTTCTGGAATGTGCGTATCCGTAAGGCCATTAGGGCATGCGTTGTTGCAGAGGCTGGGTGTAATTGGTATCTCCGCGATATTAATATATACTCTCTTCCAAAAAAAATACAGACATACGCAATGTCATGCTTTGATCTGACTAAAACCCTTTGTGAAGAGATCAATGCTATGATCTGTCGATATTGGTGGAATAGTCGGGATGAAAAGAATAAGTGTCATTGGATTAGTTGGGAAAATTTGGCAAGATCAAAAAATGAGGGGGGACTTGGGTTTGGAGATCCACACATTTTCAATATGGCGATGTTGGCTCGCCAGAGTTGGCGGATGCTTCAAAACTGACTCTCTGTGTTGAATGGTCCTAAAGATTATGTACTTTGCCAATACATCAATCCTTGAGGCGAAACCGAAGGCTGGGATGCTGTACACATGGCGTAGTATTCTAAAAGGCTTGGAACTGCTAAAACAAGGAATCATTTAGAGGGTGGGGTCGGGAGATAATATTGATGCTTTTAGCGACCCATGGATACCGAGGGGTACTACACTTCGACCAAGCACCCCAAATGGATTTGATGAACCATCATGGTGAGTGATCTTATGGACCAGGAGAATGCTAGGTGGGATGAAAATCTTGTTCGGTTTGTGTTTGAGCCTGATGATGCTAAGGAGATTCTTTCAATCCCAATAAATCCAGATATGGAGGATTGGGTAGCATGGTATTTTGATAATCAAGGGACATTCTCTGTAAAATCAGCCTATCATTTAGGGATCAGCCTAAGAGAGGCCGGGGCTACTAAAAATACGAGTTTTTCTACAGCACCGGCAGGATCTGACCCCATGTGGGCAAAATTTTGGAATACTAAACTTCCTGGGAAAGTGAAAATGTTCAGTTGGAGACTGTGCCACAATAGTTTTTCCACGCGTATGAATATTAGTGGAAAGACAGTTGATTTGGACACTAGATGCCCGATGTGTAATCGAGCTGACGAGGATGTCGGCCCACCTATTTCTGAAATGCAAACAGGTTAAACCTGCGTGGCGCTCTCTTCTGTTAGAGGATGTTCGTTTGACGCTCCTTTCTGCCCATTCATCGAGAGATATGTTTGAGCTCCTTTGGTCACTACCAGATGAGAAACAACGATTGGTGATAGTCCTGATGTGGGACTGGTGAACGACAAGAAATAAGAGGAATGCTGAAGGAAAAGAGCGAAGTGTTGGGGAAGTCTGTCATACTATCCAATGACACATTTTGGATTTCAAACCTGTGGTGGTCCAGTCGCCTGCGAATGGGAAAGTCAGCCTATGAGATGGACCTATCCAGAGTCAAACCACGATGAAATTAAATTTTGATGCTGCGTTTATTAAAGCTTTTGGCACTCCTAGGAAAACAGCTATAGATAGACGGCTATTCTGTGACGCATATTTAGGACCATACACCAGAGATAATCCAGTGGCGCACGCTAGGCCATGCGCAACAAAAATTTGGTGAAACCTGCCACTAAGGTTGGGCGACCAACTTTCTGTAGCGCATATGTCCATATGCGCCATAGAAATATTAATTTATGTGGTGCATATGGTCACAGAAAGTGAAGGGGCCCACCACAGGATATGGTTGACCAACTTTCTATATGCGCCACAGAAAGTTGAATACAGATCCCCGGTCGCCTTTTCAGTTTTGTAAAAAAAAAATGATAAAAACTTCAAAAAAATCCTTTGAGATGTAGCTATATTTTGGGATATAGTTGCAGGGGAAATTGAAAAACTTGAATTTCAATGTATTTTGCAAAAAAGTCATGGCACAGTAAAGTGGCCATAACTTTTGCATATGATATCAGAAAAAATGTTTAACCTATCGGTCGTCTCGAAATTTCCTACTCGAATTCAGAATCCCTAAATTCGAAAAGAGTAAAAAATTATGACCGAAAGAAGATTTTTTCTTGCAAAAAAAGAAAAAAGGGGAAGACAATTTTATGGCACATATCTTCAATATGTGCCACAGAATTGTTGGGAGTGATTCGAAATTTGAATCCCGCCAGTGTCCCTTCTCCCTCTCTTTTATCCTTTTATCCTCTCCTCCCTCCACTTCTCCTCCCTCCACTTCTCCTCCTCTTCTCCTCCCTCCACATCTCCTCCTCTCCTCCTCCTCCCTCCCCCTTCTCCTACACCTCCGGCCATGGCCTCCTCCTCCTCCACCCCGACGACCTCCTTCTCCTCTTCCGACGACGACCACCTCCGGCCATGGCCTCCTCTTCCTCCACCCCGGCGACCTCCTTCTCCTCCTCCTCCTCCTCCTCCTCCAGCGACGACCACCTCCGGTCATGGCCTCCTCCCACGACGACCACCACCACCACCTCCGGCGACCGACGACGACGACGACGACCCCCACCTTCGGCTACCCCCCTCCTCCATCGACCTCTGGTGACCCCCACTTCCGACCACCGACATGGCCTTCAACAAAATTCCAGTGGCCGCGGCGGTGCTAGATCTAGATCTGGCCCTCTTTTTTTGAAATTTGAAAAAAAAATATGGCGCATATAGGCAATATGCGCCATAGAATTTTGAGATCTGGCCCGCTTTTTTTTTAATTTGAAAAAAAAATATGGCGTATATCAATATGCGCCATAGAAATAAAATTTAGTGGCAAGGTAACAGTGGCGCATCTGATATGCGCCACAGAATTGCAAAATACGTGCACCACTAATAAGCTTTTTCCTAGTGTGGGGAGAGAGCCTGGGGCTTCATTGTGCGATCGGACACGGGCGATTTCGTCATGGCAGCAGCTGGGAAATTACATAACATGTGGGATGCCTTGCAAGCAGAGACCGGAGCTTGTTTAGCGGCATCGGAAGGAGGGGTTGCGCTAGACCTAAACCGTGTGATACTGGTTGCAGCGTTGGGGGACAGAAGCTACGATCTGTCAACTATTGGTGTCCTGTTAAAAGAGATTCGGAACATTTGCATTAGTTCTTTAGAAGTTTTTGACTTCAAATTTGCTCACAGATGTTGTAATAAGGTGGCTCACACCCTTGCCCAGTTTGGCCTGCGCGCCGAGTCTGAATGTGATGGCTGGGAAGGTGTGACGCCAGACTGTATCTCGTTGTTGGTTGCCAGCGATTCTGCTGTGCACCTTGGTTAATGGAACTCCATTTCCACGTCAAAAGAAAGTCATTGAGTTTAAACAATGAAGTCTGATGTGAGAGTCAGGAAAAAAATTGACGGACCGAAAATCCAAATCTGGTAGGACCTTTCAGAAATGCTTAACTTTATTAAGAATGGAAGCATCGTTAAAGTATGGAACCTCCGTGCTTTTGAGGCAATTCGCGATTGATAGGCAACCCGATTCCATGACTATGTGCTGGTTACCAGAATCTACAACATGATAGTTGGAGCATGTGCAGATTAAGATGAACGTATCATTTTCTATGACCATGGGATGTGCACCATGAGAATGAAATGAATTCCAATGTAATGCAAGAAAAATGCGCCAGACTTCGAAGGTTGCTCAAACAATACCTATCGGTATCTGATCATTATTCCTACATGCCCCGTTCCGCTATACCCGTCAGAGATAGTACTTAACATGATCTTTCTTTTAATGATAGCACATAACGTGACCAGCTAGTACAAAAATTCATAATTTCAAGTTTGAATTATGGAAGTGCATGTGTGCGTGGCATGGCACTTTTGCCTAATTATTAAGTTTGTCGCTAACTTGCTATGTCAGGATAACTCATTCACCTAATGTACTTTTATTTAGAAAATTTAGATCTGTTTCTATGCAAGTTAACTGGAACATAAAATAACCCCTGTAGGCATGCAGCTTCAAAGGTTTAAGCATCAAGCTATAAAAAGTAATTACTGATGTGCACTATCATAACGACAGCTTTTAACCATCTTGAGGTTATTTGCAACAGTAAAATAACTGGTTTTTGTTGAGGAGCCCAACTCTTTATAGACATTTTTTTCTTTATGTGTATATTGTGCAATCTACGATTAATGCAATAGAGTCTCGAGTGAAATTAGGAGGCAACATGCTAAGTAAAACTTTTTCTTTAACTCCGAAGGGTTCAACTTCCGGTACTATACTGAAAATGGTGGCAATAGGTTTCAGCAATGCCATCCTATGGAGTGATATGCACACACACTTTTACTAAGGGTATACTGCTGCTGCTTTCTATCATTATGGAGTTGCTGGAGTGTAATTGGCTTCCAATGTACTCCCTCCATTCTAAAAAGGATGTCACAGATTTTTCTAGATTCGCATGTATCTAGACATTAAAACACGTATAGATACATGTGAATCTAGACAAAAAATTTACATCCTTTTTAGGATGGATGGAGTATCATATATAGCTGCAAAGATATGAGAAACCCGTGGTAGTATCTACTATCAACTTGAAATTAGCAAAACAATATCCAACGCAGTAACATTATGCCTAAGTACCTTTGTTACCAAATTGTTTTTATTAGCTTTTCGAAGTATTTGACATCTTTCATCGGGAAATCCTTTGCCTGCAAACTGTATATATATTAAGAAAATAGTAAGTATCTAATATCTCGATTTTGCACAACTGTTTGATCTAATCATGGAACCAGAGCTTCCTATACCAGCGAGGTTATTCCCTTTGCTAAAAAAATCTTAATCTAAACTCAACCTGCAGACCAAAACGATCAAAATGATAGTCAAAGTATAAGGGCTTTATTAAGCCTGCTGATTTTCTTTTTGCAAGCCTGTTGAATAATTCCACTAACTCTAAAATTGAAACAAACTTAAAATGTGAGATGATACCTTACAAAATGAAAACTATATTTAAGCCAAAGTATAGTGTTTAAATGCGACAACAGAAACTTGTAAGTAAAATCTAAATGACACTTTAGTCTAGCTTGTTCGGCTCCAAAGGGTGAAAATTAAATTCTGGTACCATCATATTTTCCTGAGTCGAATCAATCTCACCTTTTGGTCCCACGACCCATCCATTTCCTCTCCATAGTCCATACAACATGGAAAGTTCTAATGGCTACTTTTTATCAACAGTTGCTCGAGAATATCATATAGAAAAGACAATCATGATGGTAGTCCTCTTATTCATCTCATGTCAAATCCTTGAAACAAAAGTTGCTACATATCAATTTCGGCAAACCTCTCTTTTTTCATCCAAGCTTAATCAACGTGTTAACTCCTAGCTAGCTAGTTGTGTGGCGACAGTAATATTCAATGCATAGGACTTTCCTTTGCAAGTTTAATCAGAATTGGCACCTGGCTGCACATTTTCCAGCAACTAACACACACAAAACTTGATAGCCATTTGATGCACACATGAATTTGTGTAGAAGATAGGCGCCATGCACTCGAGTCAGGAGTTCAGCACTGGCAGTTGCACGGTAGCACCTCGATAGGATCGAGCCGTCGACTTTGTCTAGCACAGAATCAACCTAGAACTGAATGAGCACATACCAATCAAATCCCAGGTCGAGCGGCATAGCATTATTTCCCTAAGTTTGCCTCTTGTGTCACCGCCGTTGGCAAGAATGTTAGGGGCAACTGGATGTGTCTTATTCTCCCCCAAATTCTTAAACCGATGCCTAACACCAATGTCGCTAGATTGGGAAGATTGAGAAGATCACGCCAGTCAGCCACCCATGATTTGTCGTCCGTTCCTAGTGGCTGAAAACGACGGAGACGGCAGGTTTGTCTCGAGGTATTTCCCTGCTTCTCATTGCTCCAACTGATCTGACATAGAAACCACCTGTGTAACCATCAATAGATCGCAAGGTACCCAGGTTAGGATTTTTTATTGGTCACATATATTGGTTGTGTTTGAAAGAGGAAACATAAGGATAAGAGGTTCGGTTTCCTTTTTTCGAAATGGGGAAATCCCCGACCTCTGTACCCAGAGGATGCACACAGCCATTTATTGAATAAAACAGTAAAGAGTACAGGTCTATGAAATCATCCGTCATATAGGGTTGATACAAACACCAACCATCTGAACAAAGCAAAAGGTCTCACAAGAGAGATCAAAACACAGCTAGATATCTGTCAATCTAATGGAATGACGCCACGAAGCCTGGCTGAAAAAATCCGAAGTGACCGTCACAAGACGGGTGCACCCAGAAACCATGGGTTGCTTTTGATGCTCTAGGAGAAGGAAAGACTAGAGGTGGATCCAATGTGTCGCCATAAGGATAACCTGCAAAAAAAATTGAACCCTCACATTGTTAAAGATAAAGTTGTTCCGACATTTCCAAATGGACCAACAAATGGCCGAAATGCCAATATGAATCCGATCTTTATTGTCCTTATCAACTCCATTTAGCCAATTCCCAAACATATTAGTGATATTCGTAGGAGGAGGTAAATTATAGGTACAAAAGATCATACGCCAAATAATTTTAGCTAAAGGACAAGCAATAAATAAATGCTCAATTGTTTCGTCCTCGTCACAAAAACAACATTTTTTACTGCCATTCCAATTTCTTTTAGCTAAGTTATCTTTAGTTAATAAAACCTTGTTATTAAGAAACCACATGAAGATTTTAATTTTTGTGGGAATTCTAATCTTCCATAGATATCGCGTGGGGAAATTAGGATGAGCATTCATCAGGTCCTCATACATTGTCTTAACTGAGAATACTTTATTCTCCGTTAAGTTCCACAAAAATCTATCATGCGCATGCGTCAGAGTTGCTGCCATCAGTCGTTCGCATAGGTGCAGCCATGCATCCCAGACGTTTTCGGATAAAGTCCTTCTAAAACTAATATTTAGAGGATTTTGAGACAAAACTGAATGTACAGTGACGTGCTTCCTATGAACGAGATTATATAAAGATGGGTATTGTTCGGTGAGAGGCCTCTCTCCTAACCAAACATCCTCCCAAAACCTAGTGCTCCTCCCGTCCCAAACTTTGAAGGTTCCTCTAGAAAATAACTCATCTTTTACTCCCATTAGTCCCTTTCAAAAAGGTGAATCAGTTGGTTTGGCATCCACTTGTGCTAAGGTTTTGTTTTTTAAGTATTTATTCTGAAGTAATTCTTGTCAAACCCCTTCCTCAGCCAAAAATTTATGCAACCACTTGCTAAGAAGACATTTGTTCTTAATCTCAAGAAACTCAATACCTAGACCCCCTAATCTTTCAGTCAGCAAATAATATTCCACCTAGTTAATCTATATTTCTTTTTATGTTCATCACTTTGCCAAAAGAATCTTGAACGATAGAAGTCTAATCTTTTTCTTACCCCCTTGGGTATCTCAAGAAAAGACAACATAAACATTGGCAGACTCGATAAAACCGAGTTAATTAAGACAAGTCTATCCCCATACGACAAAAGTTTCCGTTGCCAACACCCAAGCTTACTCTCAAATCTACTTTCAACCGAGTTCCATTCAGAATTTCGAAGTCTTCTGTGGTGTATAGGTACCCCAAGGTATCTAAACGATAAAGACCCTGCCTCACACCCGAAAATTTCCTTATATATGTGTTCGTGCTCCACTGCTTGACCAAAATAATAAATATCACTCTTGTGAAAAATTATTTTTAGGCCGGACAGTTGCTCAAAAATACAAAGAATGAGTTTCATATTTACCGCTTTCTGGAAATCATGTTCCATAAACAAGATAGTGTCGTCAGCATATTGTAGGATGGACACCCCTCCGTCAACTAGATGTGGTATTAGTCCAGCTACCTGGCCATTTTCTTTTGCACGCGCAATAAAATTAGCAAGCATGTCTGCAATGATATTAAAAACATAGGGGGTAGAGGATCACCTTGCCGAAGCCCTTTTTTAGTCTGAAAGTAGTGGCCAATATCATCATTGACACGAATGGAAACACTTCATCCCGCACAAAATTATTAATCCATTTGCACCAAACAGGATCAAAATCTTTCATGTGGAGAACTTGTTGGAAGAATGGCCACTTATCCTTATCATACGCTTTTTCAAAATCAATTTTGAATAAGACACCATCCATTTGCTTCCTCTTGATCTCATGAATGGTCTCATGCAGAATAACCACTCCCTCGAGTATATGTTGTCCATGCATGAAAACTGTCTGAGTAGGCCTGATTATCTTGTGAGCAATCACAGAGATACGATTTGTTGCGGCCTTAGTGAAAATTTTGAAACTCACATTAAGAAGACAAATGGGTCTATATTGTTGAATTTGGGTCGCATTCTCTTTTTTGGGCAGCAAAGTAACAACTCCAAAGTTGAGTTTAAAAAGTGGTAGATCAGATGTGTGCAACTGTGCAAAAGGGCTATTAAATCATGTTTGATAAGTGCCCAAAAAGTTTGATAGAATTCCGCAGGGAATCCATCAGGACCAGGAGCTTTGTTATGCTCCATGGAGGAAATGGCATCGAAAACTTCTTGCTCAGTAAAAACCGCAGTTAAAATTTCATTCTCTTGAGGAGAAACTTGAGGGATATCACTATTCCTATCTTCTGAGAGAATGAAACTGTTGGGAGTCGGCTCCCCAAACAACTTTTTATAGTAATCTAAAATATAGACTCTCAAATTCTCCTCCCCCATAATTGTCCCTTCCTCTTGTTCAAGTTGGATAATTTTCTTTTTTCTATGCTTACCATTAGCAATTAGGTGGTTTACTTCTTTTCCTGATACGTACGTGTTTCAAACATCAACGTGTCAATGTAAATAACTGCGTGACTTACATCTCGTATTCTCCAGTGAAATCATAGCCACGAGTTTTAGATCTGACTATCGAAATAATTAGGATGATATGGATTAATGTAATGCCTCGAAACAACCCCTTATATTTCTTTTAGTATATAATAGATAGACTGGGTACCCATATATATAAATTACTAGGATGTTGCGTCAGGAGAGAACCTCGGCAGAATCTAACGCACAAGCTACCCGCAACACGTAATATCTGTTACAGTATATGTGGATTATACTAGCCATTTCCATCAGTTCAGACTTTTAGTTACGTTGGCTAGTGCATGAAGCTTGATATGGTATCAGAGCCAAGGTCTCGTGTTCAAGTCCTAGTTTTCACAATTTATGTTAAAATTGCCGTTGCCCCCTCCGGTGTCTACGTATAGGCACGTTATAAGTCTCTTGAGCCTGTGTTTGACTTTGCACGTGTTGACTCGTCTTCTAGTCACACGTGAGAGAGGGTGTTATAGTATATGTGGATTGTACTAGTCATTTCCATCAGTTCTGACTTTTGGTTGCGTTGGCTAGTGCATAAAGCTTGACAATATCGAGGAGTACCTTGGCCATGGCTTTTTTAGGCAAATAACTTAGTCATAACTAGTTTAGAACCTTGCTAAATTAGCTACATCCAGCATTCAAATCCTTGATATACTTAAAACCCCAAAAGTATGATGTAGAGCTTTTATCCATCATGGGGCATGAACCTGAGTAGATCATGTCTTGTGTCTCTGCAATCTCGCTAAAGTCAATCGACCAATCCTCTTGTTGACTACTCAGCCTCATTTTTTGTTTATACCTACATAAACATGATCGGATCAAACTACTCACCGGCCGGTGACCTTAGTGGTTAAGTTCAAAGTTAAAAAAATGTGTTATCTCAGTTACTCACATATGGGCATGTAGTACCACATCGGAACATAAGACGTACTTAGAAAACAAAATATATACAACTTGCAAAAGGCAATTTCAAACCTTAAATGAACAAGTAAAACTACGTATAACACAAAATATATAGTAGTAGAGTTTATATTAACTGGCCAGGGGTACAAATACATCCATATCATGGATGACCTTTATTGCAACAAGTAAATAAAACAGACAAACATTGACGCATACATGCATAACACGACACATTGGCTTGGATACGACTGATGCGATCCAAGTTTATTGGACAGTAATAGCAAAATGACCCTGGCCTTCCCTACGAAGTCAGGTCCAGTAGGCGCAGGATGCGCTAAGCCATTCGATCTTCCTGCTGGTGGTCCACCATAGAGCTCCTATGTAGCCATTTGTTTTCTCGATATCACACACGCGCATGCATGATTAGGCTGCAACGGATGCGCTGACAGTGATCTTCTTACAGAAACTGGCACATGCACTGCCGCAGAGTTCCACCACGTCGATTTCCTTCTCTTCACCGCCATAAGCTGGTGCAAATTAATAGTATATATATATTATGAGAGAAGTACAAAAATATTTGAATGGTCATCCTACAAAAACTAAAATCAGTGTAAAAGAACAGTTTACCGTTGTTCATGTTGTCACAGATGGAAGACATACATCCCATGTTGCAGAACTCGATGGCATTTGGTGTACCTGCCAAAATGAATTGGATAGACAGCATGTAAACAAGTTCTTACTTGGCGAGAAATAATAATTAAACAAGTAGGAACTTAATAAGGGGCCTTACCATCGTCGGGGTGGCTGTGCAGTTTAGGATAATCACTTGGGCACTTATTTCCACTTATGATTTTACAACGACACGTAGTTGCGCAAATAGGCCTAGGAGTACCAGGGATACGGCACACGTTGTAGCAGTTTCTTGCCGTGGTGTCCTTGCAGCAACTCTTTCCCTCTACTTGGACCTGCTCCAGAACTAGACCCAATATGAGGACACAGATGATCAAACTATTAAAACCCTTGATGCTTCCCATGGCTTGCTGGTTTTAGCTTAGAGGAACACTCTGAGATGACTAGCTTGGAGTGATGAACTGCCTGAGATGCATGGATCCTATTTATAGAGAGATGATGGTGAGTCATAGTTGCCCTCTCTCTGTCCCATTAATACAGAGATACGGTGGTGACTGGTGAGTCATCTATCAAACACTATTTTAGATATAGCCTGTGTCAGGCATGTTCTACGTCGCTGATTGCTAGTGAGTGGGTGGCACTCCACTCCTCCTAGGCTGGCCATGTGCGCCACTATTCACTCAAGTCATTCATGGGAAACGGTTGGAAGGTGAGGCTGCAGGTTCTTGCCCTGTCGCCCTACAGCAGCATTCAGTTAAGCAAGATGTTTAAGGCTTGTTTGATTCATAGAAATTGCATAGGAATTATGTAGGATTTGAATCCTATAGGAATTTTTTCTATATAATTATTTGATTCATAGGAACACATACTATAGGAATTATTCCTATAGGAATCTTGTAGTGCAATTCCTATAGGAAAAGAACATTAGATCAGACCTCATGGAAAAATTCCTTTGCTACATCAAACACAATTCATCTTCCTATAGGATTCAAGTTGTTATGAAATCTCAATCCTATGTTTTTCCTATTCCTATACTTTTCCTATCCTTAAAGCTTGTTTGATTCATAGGAATTGCATAGGAATTGTGTAGGATTTGAATCCTATAGGAATTTTTCCTATGTAATTGTTTGATTCATAGGAACACATGCTATAGGAATTATTCCTATAGAAATCTTGTAGTGCAATTCCTATAGGAAAAGAACATTAGATCAGACCTCATGGAAAAATTTCTTTGCTACATGAAACACAATTCCTCTTCCTATAGGATTCAAGTTGGCATGAGATCTCAATCCTATGTTTTTCCTATTCCTATACTTTTCCTATCCTATGAATCAAACAAGCCCTTAATATGGTGATCTGCACGCTACGATCACCATGTTTAATTTGATCGAGTATCATTGCCATAATGGTAGTGGTTGCAGGTTAGGAAGAGAAGACATAGAATTCTTCTCGAAATAAGCTTCCGCCCCGCTTTATATATATAAACAACCACACGATACAAGATCTCAGATCACCGACAGTGCCAGGGAAGCAGCACAAACAGGCCCGAAAGAAAAGACAAAAGAAAATAAGAAAACAAAGAAGACAATGACAAGTCGACGAAGCGAAGGTGACCCGCAACCGTTGCGCCCTCCGAAGTTGTTCCACCACGATCTTAGCAATCATATCGCCGAGTATCAAGCAGCACCTTCAAGAAGGGATGTGACGTCGACGATGTTGCTGCCCGGAACAGCGCACTAGTCCTAGGGTTTTCCCCGGTACTCGGAGGGGACTGGAGAGGGGTATCCCGGACGCCCTTCAAGAAAGATAGGTCACACCCTTGGGCATCACCCCGTCAGTGCCAGATGACTGACAAGGAATTCTTCCGACCCCAAACCAAAAAAAGGGACAATCCTTTGCCCATCACAAAGCCCGTCATCCGCCAGCACGCGCCACCACGGTCTTGGAGTCATCATCGCGTTTCGCTATGGAAACCAACGTGTGGCCTATAAGATGGAGGAGGGAGGTATCCCGAATCGGGAAGCCTCGGCACCACAGCCACGTGGGAGGGAACAGCCTCCACCACCAGAAGTGGTAGCCGACTAGACGCGGCAGCAAGAATACACAAGACCCAGAGGGCCCGGCCATACCCAAATCTGGTCCGCAAAGTTACCCCCGCCACACTGTAGCAAGCAGGTTGTCGTCGTTGCTTCTTCCTTGCACGAGACACACACCCGCCACCACCTACAGAGCACGCCATTGCGCCGAAACTGGCTAGCCCGCCCCGACCTAGATGGGGCCCAAAGGGCACTTATCTGGGCCAAGAAGGCAGAGCCGGCACCGCCACCCAACAGCATGCCGCCCGCAGTGCTGCGCCGCCCCGCTGCACCAAGGATGTCGTCGTGCCACCAGCACCCGGACGAGAGCCGGAGCGCCGCCTCCCTACACGCACCACCGTCGGGTGGGGAGAGAGCCCTGATCTCACCTACACACGGGAGGAAAATCAAGCCGCCAGCACCGGCGACGAGGAAAGGAGGAGACGAGATGTTCTGGCCGGAGGGGAGGGGAGGCAGTCCCGGAGCGTGAGGCATTTTTTTCAAGACAGAATTCTTTGGTTGAGCCCGAGAAGTACAGAATTAATATACTCTCGAAATAAAATGAAATTACAAAGTCGAATGATTGTACTCCCTCTTTTTTAAATTAGGACACATATTAGTTTTGGTCAAAGTCAATTTTTATAAAGTTTCAACAACTATATGTAAAAACATACTAACTTTTCAAATTTCAAATGCATATAATATGAAAATATAGTTCATAATAATTGTAATAATATTGAGTTGATGACGTAGATGTTCATACTATTTTCTAAATATTTAGTCAAAGTTTATTAAATTTGACTTCGACCAAAACTAATACGTGCACTAATTTAGAAAGGAGGGAGTACAAAATATACTCTCAAAAATTAATTGATTTGTTAAAACCCGGCCCGTCCGCTTAGTCCACTATTCAATTCAAGTCGGATTTTCATAACCCGGGTTATCTCACTCGATCAATGAAATCTATACCCATTTCATTTTCACTACCATGTGCATGGTGACTACTATTTCTGAACTAGAAGCTCTAGTGCGAATCGACAACCAGTTGGGCAGGGCGTGCCATATAATAAGTTTCCGGGGAGCTGAAGCACAAGCTATTATATAGTGTCTCCGTTTCTAAATATTTTTTTTGATAAGTTAAAATAGCCTACCAAAACATGAAAAACTCTGCGCACGGCTTCCCAACTACTCCACACTATAACACTTGGGCAATGATTTTAAAATTAGATCGAACCACTACTGGAAACGAGGCCTTTGGTTGAGCCTGGAAATGGGCTTTAACACCGGTTCTTCTACGAACCGGTGTTAAAGGGGGGGCTTGTACCAGCGTGGCCCGTGCAGCAAAAAGGAGCCCCCTTTAACACCGGTTCGTGGCACGAACCGGTGTTAAAGGCCCCTGCACCAGTGGCCCGCGCAGCCCCCCCCTTTAACACCGGTTCGTGGCTTGAACCGGTGTTAAAGGGGGGCTATATAAGACACCGCAGCCCATACCCCACTCTTCCATTTTTTCACTATCTCATTTTGGAGCCTAGCAAGAGGGTGTGAAGTGTGCTAGTTTGTGTTTTTTCGTATGCACAAGAGGTGTTCGGTGAAATGCCCGAGAGCTCAAAATAAGTTTTCTCATTGCTCTTTCCTTCTCGGTCGAGGTCGGCAACTATCCTTTCATGTGTCATTGATGTACTATATATATAAATGGTCATCTTCCTATTATTTTTTGATATATACTATATATTAATGCAGATGAACCGGCAATGGATGTACGGTGACCACCGCACTTCCGAGTACATTACGGGCCTCCAAAATTTCATCGTTGTGGCTAATGCAAACCGTGGTCACAATGGTTTTATGTGTTGTCCGTGTGTTCACTGTCAGAACAAGAAAGACTACTCGAATACCAGAACCATTCACGCCCACCTGCTTCGATCCGGTTTCATGTCCGGCTATAATTGTTGGACCAAGGACGGAGAAAAAGGGGTTGTGATGGAAGACAACGAAGAAGAAGAGGATGATGACAACTATCATAATATGTATCCTGAATATGATGATACTGCAACGGGGGTAGATAATGAAGATCAAGAGGCAGCAGATGGGCCCGCTGATGACGATCTTGGTCGGGCCATTACTGATGCAAAGGAAGAATGTGAAACTAAAAAGGAGAAGGAGAAGCTGGAGCAGATGTTAAAGGATCACAAAACATCGTTGTACCCAACTTGCGAAGATGGCCACAAAAAGCTAGGTACCACACTGGATTTGCTGCAATGGAAGACAGAGAACGGTGTGACTGACAGCGCATTTTCAAAGTTGTTGGTAAAAATAAAGAATCTTCTTCCAAGAAATAATGAGTTGCCCGACAGTACATACCAAGCAAAGAAGGTTGTCTGCCCTCTAGGATTAGACGTGCAGAAGATACATGCCTGCATTAATGACTGCATCCTCTACCGCGGTGAGAAGTACGAGAATTTGGATGCATGCCCGGTATGCACTGCACTGCGGTATAAGATCAGACGAGACGATCCTAGCGATGTTGAGGGCGAGTCCCCTAGGAAAAAGGTTCCTGCCAAGGTTATGTGGTATGCTCCTATAATACCACGGTTAAAACGTCTCTTCAGAAATAAAGAGCATGCCAAGTTGTTGCGATGGCACATGGAAGACCGTAAGAAAGACGCGATGTTGAGACACCCCGCTGATGGGTCACAGTGGAGAAAAGTCGAGCGAGAGTGCCCGGACTTCGCACGTGACGCAAGGAACTTAAGGTTTGGTCTAAGTACAAATGGCATGAATCCTTTTGGTAAGCAGAGCTGCAGTCACAGCACCTGGCTTGTGACTCTATGTATCTATAACCTTCCTCCTTGGTTGTGTATGAAGAGAAAGTTCATTATGATGCCAGTGCTCATCCAAGGCCCGAGGCAACCCGGCAACGACATTGATGTGTACCTAAGGCCATTAGTTGAAGAACTTTTACAGCTGTGGGCCAAACCAGGTGTACGTATGTGGGATGAGCACAAAGGGGAGCCATTTGACCTACGAGCATTGCTTTTCGTAACCATCAATGATTGGCCTGCTCTTAGTAACATTTCAGGGCAGACAAACAAGGGATACAATGCATGCACACACTGTTTAGATGAGACTGAAAGTGTATATTTGGATAAATGTAAGAAGGTTGTGTACCTAGGGTATCGTCGATTTCTTCCGAACCTGCATCCAGTAAGAAAGAAAGGCAAGCATTTCAAACGTCTGGCAGAACCCTGGAGGAAGCCTGTCCTCCATACCGGTGAGGAGGTATTTGGTATGGTCAAGGACCTAGAAGTAATCTTTGGAAAAGATCCTGGCAGTCTATCTGTTCCGAATGACGATGCCGGACACGCGCCCATGTGGAAGAAGCAATCTATATTTTGGGACCTACCCTATTGGAAAGTCTTAGAGGTCCGCTCTTCAATCGACGTGCTGCACGTGACGAAGAATGTTTGCGTGAACCTGCTAGGCTTCCTAGGAGTGTATGCGAAGACAAAAGATACACCGGAAGCACGGCAGGACCAGCAACGTCTGAAAGACCCTGAAGAGCCTATTCATCCTGAGGACGAGAAGGGTAAACGATGCCACTTAACTCCTGCCAGCTACGCTCTTACTAAAGCAGAGAAGGAAATATTTTTTGAATGCCTGAGCAGTATCAAGGTCCCGTCTGGCTTCTCGTCGAATATAAAGGGAATAATAAATATGGCAGAGAAAAAATTCCAAAACCTGAAGTCTCATGACTGCCACGTGATTATGACACAATTGCTTCCGATTGCATTGAGGGGGCTTCTACCTGAAAATGTTCGAGTACCCATTGTGAAGCTATGTGCATTCCTCAATGCAATATCTCACAAGGTAATCGATCTAGAAAGCCTACCAGGGTTACAGACAGATGTGGCCCAATGTCTTGTCAGCTTTGAGTTGGTGTTCCCACCATCCTTCTTCAATATTATGACGCATCTCCTGGTTCACCTAGTAGAAGAGATTGCCATTCTCGGTCCTGTATTTCTACACAATATGTTCCCCTTTGAGAGGTACATGGGAGTCTTAAAGAAATATGTTCATAACCGTACTAGGCCAGAAGGAAGCATCTCCAAGGGCTATGTAACAGAGGAGGTCATTGAGTTCTGTGTTGATTTTATTCCTAACCTTAAGGCGATTGGTGTTCCAGAATCACGACATGAGGGGAGACTGCGTGGAAAAGGCACCCTAGGATGTAAAGCAATGATATGTACGGACGGGCATTCTCTCAATCAAGCACACTACACGGTTTTACAAAGATCTATCTTGGTTGCCCCGTATATCAATGAACACAAGAATTTAATACGCCTCAAACACCCGGGGCAGTCTGATGAATGGATTATAAGTGAACACATGGCGAGTTTTGGCGGCTGGCTGCAAAGACTTCTCACGAATAACACCATTGTTGGGGATCAGCTGTACTTGTTGGCCAGGACACCATCTTCGACTGTATGTACTTTCCAAGGGTACGAGATAAATGGGAATACATTTTACACGATAGGCCAAGATAAAAAGAGCACCAACCAAAATAGTGATGTCCGCTTCGATGCAACAGAAGACAATGGGCAAAAGACCACGTATTATGGGTTCATAGAGGAGATATGGGAACTTGACTATGGACCTAATTTTAAGGTCCCCTTGTTTTGATGCAAATGGGTCAAGCTAACAGGAGGGAGGGTTGAGGTAGACAAGAAGTACGGAATGACAACGATGGATCTCAACAATCTTATGAAGGTAGACAAGAACTTATAAGAACCATTCGTCTTAGCCAATGATGTGGCTCAGGTTTTCTATGTGAAGGACATGTCTACCAAACCGAAAAAAAGAAAAAATAAGCAAACAGATACATCACACGATGAGCCAAAGCGTCACATACTTCTTTCAAGGAAAAGAAACATCGTGGGAGTGGAGGACAAGACAGACATGTCAGAAGATTATAATAAGTTTGATGAAATTCCGCCCTTCAGAGTGAAGACTGACCCAACCATCCTGTTAAACGGTGTTGATACTCCATGGTTACGGCCGACGCGATCATAAGATTGACTATATGTATTAATTGAGACATTTTTGGCACACATATGTATCTCAACATGGAAATCAATGTCATATTTCTTCTGTTAACAAAAGGGGGGTGGCTAACCTTTAGTACCGGTTGGTGGGTGCAACCGGGACTAAAGGTGGTTTTTGTGTCATCTAACAAAACTGTCGGTGGGATAAGGACGCGTGGGTAACCTTTAGTACCGGGTGGGGGCTCAAACCGGGACTAAAGCTGTCGGTAGGATAAGGACGCGTGGGTGGACTACACTGCTCGATGTAGCGCACGACGCCCTGTCGGAGGAAGAAGACAAAGTAGAAGCGGCGTCGTGCCTATAAAAGGAGCATCGATACGCCATGTCAAGCAACTCAACAAGCCAACAATATGGATGGAGAGTTTCATCCCCATGGATGGAGGAAAGGGTTGGGAAATCTCCCGTGGCGGAACTTCTCGAAGATGCCCTTGGTGCACACGCCCTATGGCATCTTCGGAAGTTCCGCCTCGGAAAATATTTTCCTGCTAGCCCTTGAAAGACTACATCTCCACCTCCCTGGGGTTAGAGGTATGGTGGAAGCCATGGGATAGAGTGGAGAGAGGCGGCAGATATGAGTGTAGATGTGCTATGGCAACGACCAAGCCAACATGGATGGAGAGTTTCATCCCCATGGATGGAGGAAAGGGTTTGGAAATCTCCCGTGGCGGAATTTCTCGAAGATGCCCTTGGTGCACACGCCCTATGGCATCTTCGGAAGTTCCGCCTCGGAAAATATTTTCCTGCTAGCCCATGAAAGACTCCATCTCCGCCTCCCTGGGCTTAGAGGTATGGTGAAAGCCATGGGATAGAGTGGAGAGAGGCGGCAGATATAAGTCTTCTTCTGTTAACAGTATATGTATTAAATGAGCCATTTTTCTTCCTTCTATTTCTTCCCTCCATTTTTCTTTCCGCCATTTTTTCCCGCCATTTTTCTTCCCGCCATTTTTTCCCGCCAGTTCTTCCCGCCAGTTCTTCCCTCCAGTTCTTCCCGCCAGTTCTTCACTATATATATATATATATGTAGGGTTGGCCTCCATTGTCATTGCACATCTCTAGACTCATATCTGCAACCTCATCACTCTTTCCCATGGCTTCCACCGTAGCACTAACCCCCAGGGAGGTGGAGGCGCTTTGCGCCTCGAACTACCCCTGCCCGCCGGGCTACTGTGTCCCCGTCGGCTGGATGCTGAGAGCCGGAGGCGTGCCGGTTCCTCCTGTCCCTCTAGGTGTGGCACGCCGGATGGACATCACGAACCACTACTACTTCGAGCTCACGCCGGAGCAGTGGAGGAATCCCAGATGGCATCCGACTATTTCCCTACTTGGGAAGCCTTCTTCGTGGATCGGCGTGAGAGGGCGCTCGCCAAGCACGAGGAGGACGGCCCACCTCCTCCGAACTTCAACGAGGTCGGCTGTCGGCTATAGTGGCGCGGTAGGACTCTCCAGAGCGTCATGGCCTATGACACTGCCGCCGACTCTAACCCCCGTCTGCGCTACCCTCAAGTCCAGCCCACGCGTACTCAGCCTTCAAGGTTCAATTACGGCGACCCCGACGACGACAGCGATGACGACGGCGGCGAGTACGACGACTACAGTGGCGAGTATTACAGGTGTAGGCAGGAGCATGACTGAATCACTCCAACATTCCGAAACAAGTTCAGCCGATTGTTACTTAATCTGGCCATGTATCTTAATTTTCAGTTCTTTTATGTATCTTAATTTTCAGTCGTGCTTTATGTAATTTACTATTAGTTGCATTCTGTATTTTAATTCCAGTTCTATCTCCTTCACAAAATGACCTATCTCATTCAAGGTTTCTTGGCTTTCGGGTCAAATGACCAATGTTATGGCTAGAATCAAGGCATAGTTTGTGATAATATGGTCATATTGTGCATACATGTGCATCATGGCATGGCAAACAATGTTGCAAGAGGAAGTTTTCCTTTTTATCGCACCAAAAAGGCATTTTCTATTTTCCGAGCATAAAAAACGGACGGTTTTGTGAAGCAACCACCAAACGGCTAATTCAAAAAACCACCACCACATTTTACAAAAATACTAGACCACCTTATATGGACAATGTACCAACAGGGGGATCTGAAACCTTTCCGTCCACCTCTGGTGAAAAAGACAAATTCCTGCCGAATCGGCAGGAAGTGGGTCAGATATGACCTACAGGTACATGATACGATGCTCATGATTTTTTACAAAAATCATTTTTAGGTTCACAATATGCTATTTTATCAAAAATCCAATGCAAGTTGAGCGAGGCTTTGTCAGATTCAAGTGTATACAAAAGATGCGGCATTTAAATATCCAATCAATTCAAAAATGTTAATACAAAATAAAATATGATTTGCTCTAATAAAATAGGGTTAGATTCCTTTTTAGATGCTTAATATTTCTTATGTTCAAAGTTTTAGGATTTGACAATTTATTTTTGTTTGAATTGAATAATCAAAATTTATATGTAAGTGTTTTAATCATTTTGAAAATTTTCATCTAAAGTAAATATAAAATGTTTTTACATGAATGGATAGATATTATTTTTCTGAAAATTATGATATATTATTCATATTTTTCTGAGTTGAAATGAATAAGATATGAATTTTCTAAATTCATATCCTATTTTTTGAATTATAAATGCCCCCACCCCATTAATGCATGAAATAAATGCCCCCCTTTAACACCGGTTCCAGCCACGAACCGGTGTTAAAGGGGGGGCGCATTTATTTCGTTTCGCGCCCGCACCCCCCCCCCTTTAACACCGGTTTGTGGCTGGAACCGGTGTTAAAGGGGGGGTGCGGGCACGAAACGAATCCCCCCCTTTAACACCGGTTCCAGCCATGAACCGGTGTTAAAGAGGGGGTTATAACGCGCGCGCCACCCCTTCCCTTCTTCCCCCAGCCAGATCGATCGATTTCCCCGCCAGCCGGTCGCCGTCGCCATCCCGCGGGAGCCGCCGCCGCCACTCACTCCAGTCGCCACCGCCCCCAACCGCTGCCGCCACTCCAGCCGCCTCGCGTGTGCCCCCGGCCAGAGGTACACCCCGCCGCCCCTCCCCTTCGCTCTCCCCCGTCCGGCTACGCGGCGGCGTGGGCGAGCAGGCGGGCCGGCGACAGTCGTGCATGCCGGCGGCGGTGCGGGCGATGCGGCCGAGCCGGCGCCCCCGGCCCGTCCAAGTTCTTATTTTCCATTTTTTTTGTAGTATATAGTTATAATTTTATTTGGTAGTGTAATATTATTTTGTGTGTAATATGATTTAGTAGTGTAATAGTAGTGTATAGCTGTAATATTATTTAGTAGCTAGTGTAATATGATTTTGTTAGTTAATTAGGGATTTAGTAGTGATTTAGTTAGGGATTTTAGTTAATTAGGGATTTTAGTAGTGATTTAGTTAGGGATTTTAGTAGTGATTTAGTTAGGGATTTTAGTAGTGATTTAGTTAGGGATTTTAGTTAGGGATTTTAGTAGTGATTTAGTTAGTGATTTAGTTAGGGATTTTAGTAGTGATTTAGTTAGGGATTTTAGTTAGTTTATTATTAGGGCTTAGGGTTTTATTAGGGATTGGGATTTATTAGAGATTAGGTTTAGTTAGAATACTTAGTTAATGAGGTTTAGTTTAGTTAGTGATAGGTTTAGGGTTATTGTTATTAGGGCAATATATACTTAGTGATTTAGTTACTGTTTATGTTTTATGATTGTTTATTGCTATTATTTAGTTATGCCGCATCCATCTCGTCCGAGCCTACTGGACTCTGTCGGGGATGTCCGAGTCTGGGCTCCGCCGGGTTGGCACTGGGAGGTGCTACCTGTCGGGACTCGTACCTTGGTGAGGAATCCGAGTATCATCGTCGACCCGGAGCTTCTTTGGTGGCGTCCACGAGGTTTAGGAGCGGTGCAGAGGGAGCCAGCCCCCGAGGAGGTGGTACGTCGTCGTATTAGGGAGGAGGACGAGCATGTACGGCGATACATGTATCTTTTGGAGACTAGGTTCTCCAATATCTGGCAGGTTCACGGATCTCACCCGAGCTATTCTCCGGTGATGGTTCCTTTTCTGTGGCTGCAGAGCTCCCGTAGCATAGAACGCGGCAGCCGCGTTCGCTAGTTTATCTTAATAATGTACTTTATCTTATACTTTATCCTATAATACACCCGAGCTATTCTCCGGTGATGTATTAATAATGTACTTTATATTATACTTTATCCTATAATGCACCCGAGCTATTCTCCGGTGATGTATTAATAATGTACTTTATCTTATACTTTATCCTATAATGCACCCGAGCTATTCTCCGGTGATGTATTAATAATGTACTTTATCTTATGTACTTTATCCTATTTGTGTATTTTTGTATGAATAATATGTATATTTGTGTATGAATCCAAGTCCACTTGAATGTTTACTCTCTTACTCTAGATAATATTATTGTTTTAGAAACTATGGATCCACTTAGTAGAAACCTTGAAGAAGAAAAAATAATGGAGAACATTATCGATGAGGACACCTCACAATATCTAGACTTGGAGGGACATGATGACAACTCAAGTAGTCATGGAGAAGATGAAGACTCCGGTGAACGCAATTTAGTGATTACAAAGTCCGGCGAGGTATATGCATTGATTAAGCCTCTGCTGACTTCCACCAACAATCTTCTTCTACATGTATTAATTAACGCTTCTTTCTTCTTTTAGCCCTCTGGATCGACCAGCCAGCAACCATCTTCTTCTACGAAAAAGAGCAAGCGAGGCACGAGCCATCGGTTGAAAGATCGTGCAAAGTTCACGATCGAAGCAGTCCGTGTTGATGGCAGGCCGATGGAGCCCAAGAATGCTGCAGACAAATTTGTACGTCAGGTTGGAGTTGTTGTTAGGGACCAAATCCCAATCATAATTGAATATTGGAATAAGCCAAAGAAGGGCGACGGTACCTTTGTCGATGAAAGATCCAAAGAAACGCTTTGGAATTCGCTACTGGTAAATTTCACCCTTTCGCCAGAGGAGGATGAAAACAAACCGGTTATAAAGGAAAAGGTCAAAGAGTGGACTCTAAAGAAGATGGCTGACGCTTTCCGCAACTGGAAGATAAAATTGAACAAATTTGTCAAAGCTCGTGAGACTCCAGATTTCAAAGACGCATATTATGCGAAGATAAGACCTCACTGGCGCGAATTTGTGGCATACAAGGAAGGTGATATAGCTACAAAGAGGTCAGAAAACAATATGCTAAATGCCTAGAAGAAGGAATATCACCAAAGGACAGGGTCAGGTGGCTACATATCTCAGAGGCCTAAGTGGGAGGAAGCTGAGAAGGCCCTGCGCGACAGAGGGATCACACCCCAGACACATGGGTGGGACCTACGTGCAAAGACTTGGTTCTATGGAATCGGGACAAGGTTGGACCCAGAAACAGGATTGTGTATCTTCCCAACCCGCCTCCTTGCCAAACCCGTCACTGAACTCATCACGGCATACGAGGAAACAGCCGCCAGGACCTTCCATCCCGACAGAGAGAATGACCAGCTCACACGCGCCATCGGTAAAAAAGAACACCCTGGACATGCATGAGGCACAGGGGGTATGACGTGGAAGGATGGGTTTGCCGAGTGGAGCGACTCTTACAGATGGCGCGGCAGAAAAGAAAAAGAGCGTACAGAGCGGATGACACAGATAGAACATGCACTTGTGGCGCTGAAGGCGCAAGTGAATGCACAACAGAGCTATCAAGCTACCGGCCCATCTCAGTGGCACGAAGAGCCTGCATTGGAAGTTGCCGGCGGCCCAGACTCTGCGCGGAAAAGCAGCGTGGCTTCCACGGAGAACGTGCAGCCCATGCTTGAAATGGCGGGTCCTCGATACCCCGTGGATGAGATCACGGAGAGCAAACACGCTGAGCTGCATGTGAGATTAATGGGCTTATCCATTAAGGTGACTGTCGGCTATGCCTTACCTCCTGTAGCTGGTGGAACTTACCACTTTCGATCGATTCCAGATGGCTATGCTATTGTCGGGGTGGATGAGGTTGTGAAGGAATATGAGGAAGCACAACTTGACCATGCTACAGGTGAAGGGGAAACTCAACTCAAATTTGCAGTGAAAACAACCATTCTTTGGAAGAAGGAACACATCGTGCTTCCAAATTGGAGGCCACTGGCACCCTCGCCGTCTCCGCAGCGTCAGCAGTCTGAGCCGCTTCAGCCATCTCCTGCGCGGCAGCCATCTCCGGCGCTTCAGCCATCTCCTGCCCGGCAGCCATCTCCGACGCGCCAGCCATCTCCTGCCCGTCAGCCATCTCCGGCGCTTTAGCCATCTCCTCAGCGTAAGCGGAAGAGCACTGCCACGAAGAGCATCACTAGCACTGCCAGAAAGAGTTCAAAAAACTACGTCCCGCAGCCTTCCGCCAAGCCATTGCCGGTTTTACCATGGAATCGCAGTGACGAGGAGACCAATAGGATCTCGGAAGAAGAGGTCAAGAAATTCTTTGCACCTAGACGGGCCGAGCCAAAGGAGAAAATAGATCCGGCGGTGGCGGAGAAGTTTTACAAAAATCTTTTGAAACCTGAAACCCCACTTGTGCCGGACTACGAGCGCCAGATTTTGAAGGCGGATGCAAAGCGCCGTAGGGAGACTGAAAGTAGCACTCGTGCGGCACCCCAAAAAACAGTTCCCATGCTCGGAGAGCAGGAAAACCAATCATGCGCCCCGCTCCAAGTGTTCGACACATGGGACGCTCCTCCCGTAAATGATTACGAGGCAGAGCTACAAAGAAAGGCCAATGAGATGGGGATGACTTACATTGCATACTTGAACATCATGGGAGACAACTTGCCCAAATGCGATGCCAACTCCATACAGCCATGGAAGTATGGAAAGAATCTCGTCAAGAAAGAGGAGCTCAAGAATCTACCAACAAAGATGCGAAGATTGCACAAGTGGTACCTTGATTTCTGCAAGACGAGAAAGGAAGAATGGATCACGGCGCATATAAGAGATCAGATTTTCTTGTGCGGAGACGACGAGATCGCCTTCAACATTCAAGACTTGCATTTTCTATTCAATCAGAAGGAACTCGACAAAGCTGCCATCAGCCTTTATTGTGTGTAAGTACTATTTCTGTATTTTCTATCTCATCGCATTCACTTCATTAATTGCATGTATATATATATGCTCACCATATATGTATATACTATTATGCAGGAAAAAGGTTATGGAATGCATGAAAGGAGGACCTTTTGACATTGTGTTCGTTGACCCAAATAGAGTTCATGAAGAAGTGGTAAGAACCAAACCCGGGCAAACAGAAGATTTATTGCTAAGGTCTTTACTGAGACAACAAACCAAAAGGGAAATACTATTGCCTTACAACTTCTCGTGAGTACTGTTACCCTCTCTTGTACACATTCTGTTTCGGCTTACTCGATGTTAAGTATAACTGATGATGAGTTATGCGTGCGTAGGTTCCACTTTATTCTGCTAGTCATTCAACCTGACTCAGGAAAAGTCCTTGTCATGGACTCGTTACGAAAAGAAAAAGAGCGATGGGCATACTTTAGAGAGATGCTCCAGAGGTAATTTCAATCATATTATCGCACTAGATCGGCAACTTTCGTGACAACAAGTAATTAGTTACTCCTTTATCCATTTTCTTTGCCGGACAGGGTTTGGAAAAGGTTCACGGGCAGGGCCGTGGGTGAATGGTCAGAACAACTAAAATTTGTAGACCAAAATGTAAGTAATACTAGCTAGCTAGGTCTGCGTATCTCTTTGATTCTGCTTCCAATTCCATTATATCATGCTTTATTGATTATTATTTTGATTGAACTCTCTATTCTCGTAAAGTGCGTGCATCAGGGACATGGCAATAACTTATGTGGGTACTATGTTTGCGAGTTCATTCGCAACACGATATGTGCGACGGGCCAAGCCGCACTAGAACAACTTAGAGTAAGTAAACAAAGTACACAACATTATTTTATTACCATCAATTGTGTTGAGTTTTATTCTTATATATATTGACCCCATTCTTCATATATATTCAGATCGAACGGATGCGGGACCAACTCCTACCATTTGACCGCATACGAGCCATTCAAGAGGAATTGGCGGGGTTCATACTTGATGAGGTCGTCACGCCTGGTGGAGAACTCTTTAGATATCCATCAAAATGAACGGTGTATATATGATTGAACGTGTTTGTCTTGTACTTGATGCTTCAACGTTTACGGAGAATACCACACAATGACGATGTTGTGTATAATAATAGTTGCTTAATTATTCATGTACTCGTATGTACCGATGACGATGTATGTGTATACCGCTCCCTATCGATTCCCCCTCCCCCCGTCCCCGCCGCGTCGCAGAAATACGCCCAGAACGGGGCAGGGGCAGAACTCTGTCCGGCAGAGATTTAGGCCGTTTTCCTGCCGCGGCAGAGATTTATCTCCTTTTCCTGCCACGGCACAGAACCTTTAACACCGGTTCGTGTTACGAACCGGTGTTAAAGGGGGGGCTGAGCCCTGTGGCAGCCCTACGTGCGCCACCCTTTAACACCGGTTCGTATAAGAACCGGTGTTAAAGGGGAGGCCCCTCTAACACCGAACCCTCAACAGCGGTTCTACAACCGCTGTTAGAGGGCCCTCCAAACCGGTGTTAGAGGGGGACGTGTGCACTAGTGAACATTGAGCTTAATCTCATCCTCTCTCTGACAATGAAGGAATGCACCCCTCCTGTGCAGCGAGGATCCCATGATCATAGCCACTTCCAATTTTCTTCGCAGAGAACGAGCTCGCTTCCAGGGAGTTCATAGGTGACGAGGATCAACAACAACGGGTAAGGAAGATGAAGCGCGAGCTAAATGGGCCGTCAGCCCAAAGAGCAAGACCACCACTGACGAGGGACAAGGGAGAGCGTCTCTAGCGATCGACTGTGATAAGAGTCGTTGAGCGTTTCAGAATTCAGAAGAGGTATCATTTTGCAACAACTTAAGCTTCCTTTCCAAACTATTCTCCTATTCCTCCCCTCTCTATCTCTCCCAAAAGCGATCGACAGTGATAGGAGTGAAGCATGCATCATAAGACTAGCAATGAAGCTTTGTAAAAACAAAAACAAAATATATATCAAGACGATTCTCCTATTCAGTGCTAGCACCCGTTTTGGGCCAATTAAAACTACAACTGTCAAAGCCGAAGAGGGTGAGCAGCGGATGGACGCATTTTGCCGGTTTACCAAGATCCAACCATAGCCCAGTATCAATAGTTGGCTCTAAGTCGCTTATTAGAATTCGGCCCAAAACAGGTTGCACCGGTGGAGGCCTGCTAAGAGAGAAGATTCCGGAAGCCGAAGGATTCACACCCAAACCTATGACTTAGTCCTCAAGAATACTTGAAGATTAAGACAACTGCGCCATCATGGAAGGAAAGAAACTCTGTGAATGGTTGACCAGACGCTTGGAGACCAGATCCAGTACGAAGCTGGCGTTAGTTGTCTCGTTTAGAGTTACTTTCCTCCTAAGAAATCCGTAATGTACTCATGTAGTAGTCTCCACAGAAAGACCTACCACCTCATATATATTGTGAGGGGTGTCGGCCGATTGACTTTAAGCACACAATCGACAAATCAATACAATCAACTTTTCCACATTACTTTCGACTATCCTACCCTTGTCCCTGCTTCCGTTTTTTCTGTGACTCTCGTTATGGACAACCGAGTTAGGGTTGGCAGGCCGACTAACTCTGCCAATACCCTCTTGAATCTCATATGGGGTTCCCTCCCGAGAAACCGGGGCTTTTTGTCCAAAGAGTGTCGGCTTACTATCTTGTGTATCGTGTTGTAAGATTAGCCTACTGGGAACGCATTGAGGCGCATCACCCTTACTCTCCTAGGCACCCGAGTAAGACCTTATACGTTATTCGGTCAAACGTGGTGACTTGAGTCTACCGACTAGGCGGATCCGTTGTGCGAGTGTGAGGCCCCGTTTAAAGCGCAACACACTTTTTGGTGACTCCGTTGGGGACAACATGGATTGGGCAGCAGATTCTTAAAGCTACCTTCGAGTATGCCGACGCTATGAAAAACACTTCTAGTGTGTCCATCTCAAACTCTGGGCCACCGGTTTAACCGGTAAGTCCAAACCCAAACACTAGTAAGCCGTTAGTTTTCTCTCCGGAAACTATGGCGACGGTACCTCATTCGGCTAGACCCAGTGCACCTATTTATCCTCTAGTGTTGAGTACCCTCCCAATCTACAATCCTATTGTCATGTCAAGACCCTCTGTCCCGGCCCCACCATAGAGGTCTCCATCATATTTCGAACCAGGATTCGAAAAGTTTAGGAACCAGATACAAAAAATGGTGTACGAGAAATTCGGCGTTAAACCTAAAACTACTCATGTCCTTTACCAAAAACCCTACCTACATTACTTCGACAATGTGCCATACCCGGTAGGCTTTAGGGTGCCCGGGTTTATTAAATTTAGTGGAACAGATGGCAGTCCAACCTAGGAATACATTAGCCAATATCTAGCCTAGATGGGAGAAGATAGCAATAGTGACTCCCTTAAGATCCGTTTGTTTCCCCTATCATTAACCGAGATAGCTTTTTCGTAGTCTTCATCTTTGGGTCCGGGTACTGTTCTCACTTGGTATCACCTAGAGAAGAAATTCCATGAACACTTCTATATGGGTGAGAGTTTTACACAGTGGAGTTTATATGGTACTGTTTTACACAATGGAGTTTATATGGCCAGTGATGGCTCCAAAACTAGCCATCTTCCATCGTTTTTAAACATTATTTTTAGTCAAACAATTGACAAGAAAATCTCTAGCCTTGCCACTAATGACAAATAATTGCAAAGATATGCAAACCATTGATTTGATTTGTGTTGTGCACGAAATCACGCTTTTTAATGCGAAATCAGGAGTCATAATGAAGGTTTTGAGGAAGTCCACATGACCAAGTAATTCTGGAGCCATTGCCAGGCGTCTGTAGCCGTAACGACCACTGGTACGGGAAGGGTCCGCCTATACCGTATGTCTGTACCATGTGGCAGCGGCTTCATCTCGTCAATCCCTACAACTTTTATGAAGATGCCTATATATTTTAAGGCCTCAGCCGCTGTGCAGAAGGCCGCCATTCTCAGATTGCATCACAACACACTATAGTTCATCCCTTCCATCTTCCATCCCCTCCATTAGTTATAGCCATTACTTTGTACTTGAGATATCCTTGTGATTCTGCGATCATTGTAAGAATATTTAATTTCAATATAGTATTTTGAACAATGTTTTCTATCCTTGATCTTATTGTTATGAGTGAGTGGTCCTCACGGGCTGCGGGTTAGGGAGAAACCTCGCGGCAATTATGTGCATCTATCCTATGGGAGCATTGCGTATTTTTTGAAAGAGAGATTTGTATCTTTCGTTTCTTTGTCTCTTGCCTCGATCTTTGGACTTATAGGTACCCAAGACCCCCGAGATCGATAATGGTTTGAGGTGAGATACTTAGCTAGCAGCGATCTCATAAGAAACCCAGTGACAGAAAAGGTTGTACGGTCTTCACTTAGTGACTCATTCGGAATCACAGCAACATCACCACTTAAGGCTTTGATCTATGTTTTACACTTAATAATCATTTATAGCCCGGTGCTTCGTGGTGCACTCATTGGATCAAAAGACTATTGCTATGCATGTTGCCTCTCAGGGGCTCTAGTATATTAGGATGTGTTGCCCACGAGAGATTATCTCTATTAAAACATTACACATGAATATTCTTATTAATATCTTTATCCCATATGATGTGCAGGTGCAGGTAAATCTTCAATCCTGGCCTATGTCAATCCATTGAATCAACCTACAATAAAAGTAAACTAGATTGGTCTGGTAAACGAAGGTAAAACAAAGAAACAAAGTCTTGTAGACATGTCCTTTTTATTTCCTTTAGCGTTGTTTCCCAAGGTTCGATTAAACCTAGGTCTACTAGGGAAAACGACTTTTATACTACATCCGTAAATCCGGATTGAAGGTATCGGCAGGCTAAATCTAAGCCGCACGTGTGCGAGCTTCTGAAACCGATTAAGATGGATCAGAAAAAATGAATTCAAATGTAGTTTTCACGTAGGAAAGTACGATAAGATATTTGATGCCTTGTTGAAAGACAAAGTCATTGGATCGATCATGCTATGCCTCCTACCAATGAGATGAGATGTTGCATATACCGTAAGTATCATAATGTCTATTCTCATAATACTAATGACTGTAATATTTTTTGAGGTAAATAAAGCCCTTATTCGGCATGAAATAGCTGAATCATCAAAGGAGGCTAACATTGTTATTGGTGAGCCTAGGAACAAGGAAAATTTGGAAGGATCCCATGTACAAGAAGTTGTGATCAGTCGGCAACCCGGAGGCAAGAAAACTCTAAAGATCACCATCAACGAACTTGTGCTCGGGGGGCAAGACAAGGAGCAGCCAGAGTCCTCGGCCAGGTTCCTGAAACACTGGGAGCCGGAGGTCGACAAGTGGAAGCGAAAACTTATTGGGAAGAAGAAGACAGACTTCAAGCCGATTACCGACAACGTAAATTTTAGCCCGGGCGAACGGCTAGCGGTACTCGGGTGTGATCATCCTGTGGGGGCTACTTTGCCGAGTGACCACCTCATCGGAGGAGGCCTGATTTCAGTGTTGAGGAAGGAAGGCAGCAAGAAGCCATGCTAGCACCAGTTCCAGTCTCATTAGGGAAAAACCTGCCTCTAAACCAAGAGCACAGCTCAGGAGTCTAGTCAACCAATAGTTCTTCCAAAAAACGATCCAGGAGACCATTACGTAGAAGTTCCGAAGGAGGGTCATCCGGTGAGTCAGCTAGGAGCGAGCCTTACAGACCACCGGAGCGGTGCCCTAGTCCTAGTAAGACCACCGGAGCGGTGCTTGGACTATTGTATCACTCAGCATCAATAATTCCAAGATGAACATCAAGGTTCTCTGGTAATTGGAACTCGGATGTTAAGTAAGCAATAAGGGAAATGTCGGGAACCCGATCCTCACAATCCAACAACAAGTTAATGATCATGAAGTAGGGTCCAGCAGAGATGCACCGGATGATCCGGGAAGACCGATGATAATGAAGATGTTGGTTGACCCGAAATATATCCATCCCAGATGTTGTCCTCACGGCTTGACCAAAACTGAAAAAAGGAAATTGAAACGGCTCTGGAACAAAGAAAGGAGTGAGAAAGAGGCAAAGTAGGCTGAGGACGACCTTTTCGAGTAAATCAACCCTAGGATCAAGTCCTAGGTGTGGGTACCTAAACCGACTGGTCTAGTTGCACCTGCCAGTGTGGTATCACCGATTGTGGATGCTACTGAACCCACACCAGCCGGCCTTTCCCCATTGGGTAAAATGACCCTATAGTACTGACGTCAGCTACCACTCATGCATCATGGGCCGGCGAAGTAGAGGCAGACGAGTTACAGGAGCAGGAAGCAAAGACTACAGCCATGCAGGTTGATGAAGGCAATGAAGAGCTATCAACTATAGTCCTTCTCCGGCTAGGAGTGACGGTATCAACATGGTATATTACCTACTGGATGAGTTCAGAGTTGTTGATGTGGAAGAAGGAGCCCAGCTAGACCTCGGTCCATAAACCGTGGTATTTGAAAAACTAGAGAATACGGTCAAACATCTGAAGCCTCTTTTTCTAAAGGGACACATAGATGGAAAGCCGATTATCCGGATGTTGGTGGATAGTGGTGCTATAGTAAATATGATTCCTTACTCGGTGTTCAAGAAACTGGGTCTGGAAAAAAGTTGGCTATGAAGACCAACATGGTGCTGAGTGGATTTGAGGGAGGAGGCGGCATTCTGGCTAAGGGAATGATCACAATGGAAGTGACTATTGGAAATAAGATCTTAGCCATGGCTTTCTTCATAGAGGACGCATAGGGCCATTACAACATCTCACTTGGTTGGGATTAGCTCCATGCTAATCAATGTGTATTGTGTACCTTGAATCAATCATAATGCAGTGGATAGGCGATGAAGTGGAAATGGTCCACGTTGATGAGTCGGCTTGCATAGCTATGGCCATTGTACTTACCGACTGGCAGCACCCTTATGGTGTTTGTCTTTAAGGACCAGACTTTTATCGGTGTGACTTCATGAGTACCACCAGGAATGGTTTCATGCTTGTATCACTGGGGCCAACTAATCTTGATCGGCTAGCCAAGTTGTCCGTCCAATGAACTCAAATGATGAGTGGCTCTAGGAGAGACCGGTGGAGTATCGGGCCAACAAGGATGATATGTATGTATAGAAGAGATGGAGGACATGGAAAAGTTGGGGCAAGGATTCAAGTCGACTGATCCGTTAGAAAAAATAGACATTGGAGATGGTATAACACCAAGGCCGACTTATGCAAACCAAAATCTTGAAACTGATTACAAACTAGGGTTAATCGGTCTTATCCAGGAGTACATTGATTGTTTTGCATGGAAATATCACAAGATGCCTGGCTTAAGTAGAGAATTGGTGGAACATCGATTACTGATCAAAGTCGGCTTTCGCCCTTTCAAGCAAGCCCCAAGAAAATTTAATCCTGCTATGTACGACCGGATCAAGGAAGAGATAGGCTAGTTATTGAAAGCCAACTTTATTCGAATATGCAGATACGCTAGTTGGATCTCGGACATCGTTTTGGTTGAGAAGAAGGATTCTAACAAATTCTGGTATGTATTGACTTTAGAGATCTCAATTGAGCTACGCCAAAAGATGAGTATCCTATGCCCATAGTCGATATGTTGATCAACAACACATCTGGACGCCAAATAATTAGCTTCCTAGATGGGAATAACGGATATAACCATATATTCATGGCGGAGGAAGACTCGGCAAATACGGTGTTCCAATGTCCAGGGTTCTTCGGATTTTTTGAGTGGACAGTGATGATCTTCGGTTTGAAGAATGCTAGAGCTACATATCAGAGGGCTATGATCTGATTTTCCATGATCGGTTGGTAGTCATACTGGAAGTCTACATCAATGATGTTGTAGTCAAGTCAGACTCACATGAAAATCATTTGGCCAACTTATGACTCATGTTTGAGAGGATGAGAAAGTATGGTCTAAAGATGAATCCACTAAGATGTGCGTTCCGTGTATCAGTCGGCAAGTTTCTAGGGTTCATCATACACCAGCAAGGCATAGAGATAGATCCAAAGAAGATTACTGCTATCCAAAAGGTACAAGCACAGACTAACAGGAAGGAGATGGAGTAGTTTCTCGCTAAGGTAAATTAACTCCAAAACGGTTCATCGTGAATTTGTCCGGGAAGGTTAATGCTTTTACCGATATTCTTTAGATCAAGAAAGACAACGACTTTTCCAAGGGGAAAGTAGCAAGAGGCATTTGAGACGATCAAGACTTGTTTGTCCACATCCCCAGTCCCGAGAGCACTAGAGAGAGGCAAGCCTTTCTAGCTATACATAGTTTCTAGGTCTGGTGTCACTGGTGCTGCTCTTACACAGGTAACCGGTGAGAAGGAACATGCTATTTCTTATCTTAGCCGACGGTTATTGGATGCAGAAATTTGGTATAGTTTCATTGAACAAATATGCTTGTCACTTTAGTACGCATGCACCAAGCTTCATCATTATTTACTATCTAATTAATGTGTAGTGGCATGCCAAGCCAATGTTATTAAGCATATGATTCAAAAACCGATCATAAGTGGAAGAATCGGTAAGTAGGCTTATGGATAATCGATTACGATCTGACTTATGAACCTTTCTGATCATTGAAGGGTCAGATTGTATATGATTTCATAGTCGAACATCGAATCCAAAATAGTGCCGACTTACCAGTCATATAGGAAGTACCATGGAAGTTATACTTCGATGGCTCAGTATGCAGAAATGGCCAAGGAGCCAGAGTTGTTTGTATATAGCCTTCAGGCGTTGTATACGAATCATCATGTTAACTAGAGTATGATTGTACTAATAATCAGGCGGAATATGGAGCCCTGTTATTCGAACTGGAGTTCTTAGCTGCTGCAGGAATTTGTTGTACCGAGGCGTTTGGCTATTCATTGCTAGTGGTGCAACAAATTGCTAGGATCTCTAGTGCAATGAAGGACCACTCAATCTATACCTCGACAAGTGTCTAGACATAATATATACTCTAACTTACTTCAAGATATCTCATGTGTCTAGGCATGATGATTGGTTGGTAGTGAGTTAGCATAGCAAGAATCAGGTTATCATATAAGTCGACGAGTGTTCTACATTTCAAAACAGTCGATGCATCTTGATGTTAACCTATACTTAGCCAGTCTGACTAAAATTGACTTTACCAATGATTCGGTTAACACAGGTGAAACCGGAAACAATTGTAAAACTGACTAGAGGAGTCCTATTATCGGCTATTTACAAGATCCGGGACAGAAGACATAGAGAGCTGTTCGGCGACTAGCTTTAAAATGTTTCTTAGTCGATGATGAACTATATCGTTGAACCATAGATAATTTTCTCCTGAAGTGTTTCACAGAAGATCAAGCTAGAGTTACCATGGGAGAGGTTCATGGCGGCTTATTTGGAACACATCAATCGGCTCCAAAGATGAAGTGGATGATGAAAAGAGCAGGGTTCTACTAGCCAACTATGCTATAGGATTGCTTCAAATACTACAAGGGATGCGAAGCATGTCAGAAGTTCAGAGTTATACAACTAGCATCGGCTTCAATGCTTTAGTCGATTATAAAATTGTGGTCCTTTCGAGGATGGGCGCTAGACTTTGTTGGTATGATTCATCCAGTGTCGTCAAAGGGGCATCGGTTTATGCTAGTTGCTACCGACTATATCACCAAGTGGCCTGAAGCAGTACCTCTCAGGAACATGACCCACAGGGAGGTAATTCAGTTCATCACTGAGCATATTGTTCATAGGTTCGACATACCTCAAACTCTCACCATGGATCAAGGTACATCCTGTATGGCCAAGGAGGTGAAGCAATTTGTCGAGTCATTGGGACTCAAGATGCTCAATTCTTCTCCCTACTATGCCCAAGTCAATGGACAAGCTGAGTCGACTAATAAGATACTGATTAAGTTGGTTAAGAGGAAGATTTAGGATAATCCTAAACGATGGCATGAAGTTCTATCAAAAGCATTGTGGTCTCACAGGATCTCAAGGCATGGAGCAACTAAGGTGACTCCCTTCGAGTTAACATATGGACAAGAAGCCGTTTTGCCCGTAGAGGTTAATCTGGCTGCTTTGAGGTTTGCTAGACAAAATGGTTTATTGGCTAAGGGATATTACCATATGATGATGGACAACCTTGATAATGTGGACGCTAAACATATTGATGCTCTGAAGGACATCGAGAAGCAAAAATTACAAGTGTCAAAAGTCTATAATCAAAAAGTTCGGTTAAAGGATTTTCAAGTTGGTGATTTGGTCTGGAAGGTCGTTTTACCAGTCGGTTCATGAAGCCGCAAATTTGGCAAATGTTTGCCAAGTTGGGAAGGTCCTTACCGAGTTACAAGACTAGTGCTTACATGGAACTCATATATAATGTGAGGGGTGTCGGCCGATTGACTTTAAGTACACAATCGACAAATCAATAAAATCTACTTTTCACACTACTTTTCCGCATTACTTTCGATTATCCCACCCTTGTCCCTACTTTCATTTCTTCTGTGACTTTATGTTACGAAGGATAGACAACCGAGTTAGGGCGCTCGGGCCATCTAACTCAGCCAATAGCCGTTGGAATCTCACACGGGGTCCTCCTGAGAAACTAGGGCTTCTGGTCCAAACAGCATCGGCTTACTGTCTTGCATATCGCTCTATAAGATTGGCCTCCTGGGAACGCATTGAGGTGCATCGCCATTGCTCTCATAGGCACCCTAGTAAGAACTTATACGTTATTCGGTTAAATGTATTGGCGACTCCAGTCCATTGACTAGGCGGATCCGTTGTGCGAGCGTGAGACCCCGTTTAAACCGCAACACTCACATTTTCATCAACACAATTAATCTCATCTTATTAATGAAACCTATGAGGATTTCATCCCCATGTCAGTGTGCATGCCTAATGACTATTATCTCCTCCAGAAGTTCTATCCTGAGAGAGATGCCCATGCTCCTATATCACTCTTAGGCGGCACCAGAGTGAAACCCACCATGTGCCGCTAGTTGCCCTGCCCCCTCCTTGTCAATGTATCTGGTGGTAGTGGTGAGGCATCTCCGCGGCGACCCTTCTCTCTTTTCTCGAGAATGCACGGCATGTTCTCTCCCCGTCCCCGACGCCTCTCGTCCTTCTCGTGGACAAGCCATAAGTCGGGCATCACCAACTTCGTCCTCGTGGCCTGAAGCGGCGCACCGTGAATCAATGTGCGGGTGTGGTGCATGTCCAGATCCTTGGGTGGATCTAACGGGTGGGCTAGGCCTCGCCTTCGACCTTCGAGGGTGCAATTCGCCTCTCTGGTGGCCAGTGCCTTCATCGCATCGCTGGTGGCGGTACGGTCATGGTGGTGCTGCTGAAGGAGTTCCATGGCAGAAAATGAAAAAAAGATCCTAAGGCAGAACACACCTAGTCGGGATCTATCTAGGAGTAATGTTGTAATGGAGAAAGACTTTGGTAACATACCCTTGTAAATCGAAAGCGTTTAACATTCATACAGAACATGGATGATGTAGTCGTACTCGCCTGATCTCAAGGCCGCGAAGCTCCTCATAAGTCACCCCTTGTCCTGGTCCTCGTACGATGATCTGGTGCCACAAGTGGCAGCACCCTCGAGGTACCGCACATGCGCGGTGCAAGAAGATGACTCCCGTATCTCTGATTCCTGCCGAGATTTTATAAGTAGATCTCCTGGGTGGAATCACCACAGCACAACGGCGTGCTATAGCGAAGCTGTCTCCTGCTCATGCATCCCTTACTTTGGGGTCACAGTTGCAAGAGAAGAGAGAGAAAATACTCTAAGGAAAGACGCCTTAGAAAATATTGGGTGGAAACTGGTGCTATTTTTCCCTCCTATATGGACCTTCTTATATAGGGGAAAATAGGACACCCCCGGCCACTAAAGTCCCGGGGTGGGACTAAAGGGAGGAGGAGACACGCACACACAGGAGGAGAGGCGGCAGCCGGCTGGGCCATGTGGGTCTAGGTGGGCCACCCGCGTGTGGCCCATGGAGGCACTGATAGTGGGCCCCACCTGCCCACCCACCATGCGGCGGTAGCTGCTCCCTATGGCCCTTCCTCTTGGGACTTGTTCCCTCTGGGGAACTTGGCCCAATAGGGAAGTTGCCACATTTATTTATTTTAATTAAATATTATTTTATTATTAATTACAATAATTAATATAAAATACATATTCAATAAATCCTTTTGACCCGAAACTCCTTTCGGTTCTCTCCAATTTCCTTAGAAATTTCCTGGAATGATTCTGGTTCTCTCATGGAACACTTCTTGTGTTCCTTTCTCTTTCTTCGTGTGATTCCATCAATTTCAGAACGATCTCTAGGCGTCGTAAATCCCTTAAGTGTGTTAGCCTATAGTTCGGGAAATCATAAACATGATCGAGATGATCTCAGATCAATGATCAATAGAGGGACCGGGATGCCCGTAATGACCCCTATAAATTCCATGATTTCAACATCGTTTGAACCATAAACGTTGAATCCAATTCCCTTGTTACTTCGATACCTTAATTGTCCGAGATCTGATCATCGGTATCATGATACCTTGTTCAATCTCGTTTCTAATAAGTGATGTTTTACCTGTTCTCGTGATATTCCATCCCCATGACCTAGTCATATGTTGCGCCAACTTTATGGATGTAATTCACCGAGTGGGCCCAATGTATCTTCCCGTCACACAGGAGAACAAATCCCTATCTCGATACATATGCCTCAACCTGCCCCTCTGGAATACCCAACATAGACCTTTATAGTCACCTAGTTACCTCATGGCGGTTGATGCAGTCAAAGCAACCTCGGGTGACAGTGATTAAATATGATCTCACGGTATAAGTATTAGGATACTTAGTTTCTAACTATTGCAATGGTGAACTTAGTGACTTGATCGCATTGCAACAATTACATATGGGCAATGTCCATCACATCATTTTCCATATGAAATGACTTCATTGTCAGTTGGCATAAATGCACCCTGATCAAGAGACCTTGATCATCAACTGCCCAATGAACTAGTTGAATAGAGGCTCCTAGGGACCTTTGGTTTGTTTGTGTATCACACATGTATCAACGTTTCCGATTGATACAGTTATAACATGGTAGAAAAATATTATGAACTAATGAGATATGATAATAAACATCTTTATTATTTGCCTCTAATGTATATCTCCTTTAGCCGCAAGATCTCTCTATTTGGGAGGCTGCTAGATATGGGTTGGGCGAGCTAGGAGGGTCAGCTTGCATAGCTAGGGTTTCCAGATCTAGCGTGTGTGCTTTTCTTGTTTTCTTGGGTGGCATCATAGCACTTCTCGGGTTGGTGTTTCGATAGAGATGTCTCGGATTGTCTTCCTTGTGTCCTCGTGACAGCGGCTATATTCTAGGGTTGAATGGGTTGCGACGATGTCGGACTATTGGCACCGGGGGTACCCTGTCTCGTCGAGTTGCCGGTCCCTCCAGGAGCATCTTCCTAAGGGCTCGCGAAAGGAGCAAGCCTCCGGAGGGGGGACGGAGCCTGGATCCTCTACAAACGCCTGGGTCAGTCACGTCCAAGCGGCGAAGCCTCTCAGCAGGACCTTAGGAGGCGAGCCTCACCAGGTCCGGGCGTGCCTAGCAAGATGACACGCCAACGGTTAGTCCAAGTAGTGGTCGGTCCACCCGAAGAAAGCAACAAACGCATAGGTGGGAGGATGACGCAAGGCAAGGACGGCACCTGACACAGACGTTTCGGTGCAAGAAGACCAAGGTGATGGTGTAAAGCGGAGGGGTAGCCGACCACCCCCCCCCCCCCCCCCCCCCGACATGGTAGCAGGCTGGTGACCACAAGAAGACAAGACGGGTCCAAATCCTTTGGCGGGAATGTGGTAGCCCTTCCCGCCCATGATCCGGGGGAAGAGGCTCGGCGCCGCCCTATACAAGGGACCCTCCTCCTACCTTGGAAAGGGGGATCTTAGAGATCTGAAAACCCTAGACTTTCATCCTCCATTGTAACATTGCAAGGCACGCAAGCAATACAACAAAGCAGGAATAGGGGATTTACCTCCTCACAAGGGTCCCGAACCTGGGTAAAAAAACCGGTGTCAACTCTCTGTCGTGTGTGTGCTCCGCCATCGTCGTCGTCATCGCGCTCCTTCGGAATCGCGTGTTCAGCCCCCTCACGAACCCAGGGATCGTTGGACCCTAGTTCCTTTGCGGGACTAATCTCCGACAGACGAAAGCTCTGCATTGCATTGGCCATTGCTGGCGACAGCGACACCTCCGGGTGTTGTTCTCTTGTTGAAGACATCACCTTGAAGACTCCACTTTTCTGTATAGTTGGTTTACGCCACTCCACTTCAACCTACTCCTCCTGGTGGACTCGATTGGTGTGAGCTCTTCTAGTAGTGTCTTTCGAATCACCCTTTAATCTCCTCTGTCATCACCGCCCTCAGCAATGTCAGGTTAGCTACTTATACTCAATGTCTATTTTTTTTGGTGGTTGTCCTAGAGCTTGCTAGTTCGGCGTCATGGAGTTGATGCAGGCGATTTCTTCCCAATGCAATTGGGCTGATGTTGGTTGTTTCGTCTGTGACTAGGAAGAGCTATAGGATTGGTGGATAGGGTTTTGGGCAAAAGCTTTGTAGGATCTTGGTATGTGCCGGTGACGACGATGTTCTTTAGTGTTGTCCACCTTCTTCGACGCGTCATTGCAAGCCCCCCTCACTTGATTCTTCAGTTCCGCTAGGTTGCTAGTCGTTGTTGTGTTCCTTGGTGTGGCAGTTCTTGGTGTGGTGCTGTGTCGGTTTGGAAAGGTTCGGTGTATTTCCCGTGCAGCAGAAGACAAAGGCTCCTTCGCCTAGATCAAGTGATCGTTTAGATTTGCTTAGCTATCTTTTTTGTTGTAGTCTTCTTTTGATGCTTGTTCTGTAAAGCTAGCATCTGAGCATGCTTGTGTTTGTTGTAACTCCTAGACGGTTAATGGCTTCATTCAGTGGCGGAGCCAGGAAAAATAGGAGCCGGGGCGGGCTGTAAGCTACGTAAAAGTTTCGAGAACCGCAGCACAATATTTTTATATGTATTTGCAAATAGAAGTACCAACCTGAAACACTATATATTCATGATAGTTTTGAATAGCCGTAATATGTGATTAAATATGATAAAAATATGTCACTAGACAAAATGAGTCATAAACATAGATCCATATCCAAATGTGTGTCGAGCATCCAAAATAGAACCTACAAAATTAAAAAGAAGAGTAAGAAGTACTAACTCACAGAGTTGTAAAAACTTATTCACACTAGGAAACATACCACATACCATTAAAATACTAAGGACGTCATGGCAAAAAACCCTTACGACTCTTGAAGGCATAAAACCGTCGAGTAATAACAACATCATCAAGTGATTTAAATATCTCCCGCTCCGTGTAACATATCATCAAGTGATTGAACCAATCATCACTTATCTTGTTACGCAATTTAGACTTGATAATTTTCATTGTCGAGAAAGCTCTCTCAACAGATGCCATTGACACCGGTAGTAATAAAGCCAACTCAATGAGCTTGTAAACCAATGGAAATACTAAGTGCTTCTCCGTTTCAACCATTTTTGCAGCCAAACTCTCAACATCTTTGCAAGAAGAAAAGGCAACATGATTTCTCAAATGAAGAACATAAGTCTCAAGTTGATCCCTCAATATTGCATGATCACCATTAGAGAAATTCGCACTATAAATTTCAGCAAGACGAGAAATCTTCTCTACATCAAACTTGGAGAAAGATTTATTGGATCAAGACATGAGAAACAAGCAAGTACGTCCTCATTTGAGTCACCGAAGCGGTGATTCATCTCAACACATATTTTGTCAATAACAACATAGAACTAGTATTTCCCGACAATAATGAAGATTGGTGATGGTCCTTCCCTCTAGCCTTGAGCGACCTCGAACTGGTATTTCATCATTCATATTTGGCGCCAAAATACCTTTAGAGCTGCAGAATTGGTGTACTTCTCCAAAAAGACTGTCCCAACCACTATCTCTTATGGTGGCCATCCTGAATTTGACATTATGAACTACCTCCATAGCATGCACAATATTCATATCTATTTTCTACAGAAGTCGTGAGAGCTCATTTGTAATACCAAGCAACTTTAGCATAAGCTTCAAAACAAGAGCAAATGCAAAACACTGCATCTTTTCAACGCAACCCGCCACATGACTCGGATTACGTCCATTTGCATCAACGGTGCTAAGAACTTTTATCGCTCGGGGCCACATTTCATCCAAACGAAGAAACGTTTTATGATGTGATCCCCATCTAGTATCTCCAGGTCTAGCAAGACTAGTTTATTGATTCAAGCCTCTTCCCGTAGATATTTCACCTTTTTCAAGACTATCCAATAATTCTTTGTGACTTTCTTCCACCAATACTTTCATCTTTTTGCAAGATGAAGTTGTTGTTGTCACAATCAAGGATACATACTCAAAAAAGTCATGAATATATGAGCAAGATGAAGTAGCAACAATGACAACAACCAGTTGCAAACGATGGGCAAAATAATGAAAATAGAAAGTATAAGGGTTCTCATCAAGAATTTTTCTTTGCAAGCCATTAAATTCACCTCTCATATTTGAAGCACTATCCAAACCACCAACATGCTCGGGTAAAGCTCTACATGCATGCTTCCAATCCCTAAAACCTGTCTTAGTGAAGACATCAAAGCCAAAGTGTTTAGCCCTTCCAGGTTGCTTAAATAAGAAACAGTAGAAATAATAAGCTGCATCCATGGCCTCATTATATTCTATCCAGTTATACCTGGAGGACCATGATTGAGAAAATGCTCTTGAATCTGTACGCGGAAATTTCAATATTGGTTGGTTTGGACTTTTCAATATATATGCCCTTCTAACTTGGTCTTGAATTTCCGGAGCATATTCAGCAACTTGTTTTCTAAGAGTGGTGTCACACAAAATTTCAGCCGGATCAAACTCTTTATTGTTTGAAACATCAACTAGGGGCTATTGCTCTTAATGCACAACATTAGTATCCTGGATACTTTGCTCTTGGGACCAAAAACCTCCTCATATCTGAAATAGGGAAATAACTAAAAGTAAAATGCATTGATTTGAAACTTAGATAAATTAATGGTATTCAGGTTAGAGGAGTCACCAAAGAAATAATTCCTTCGGATGATTAGGATCAATTTTCTTTAACCAATGCGCTGGAAATCCCCAAATTTAATTTCCTATTTGTTTATGAACCTGTGGTGCGAACCAATGTCAACATTCCTAAGAACTACCGAGCTGAGCAGTCAATTATCTGAGGAAAAAATCTTGACACGATTGAACGAACCGGTAGGAGAAGGTGCTGCCTGGTCGTGACGGGAGGATCTGCGCGCCCGTGCCTGGCGAGTTGCCGGAGGCCAGAGTTGCCGCTCGGAACTGTGACGCGATGGCCGATGAGATTGACGATAACGAATAGCACGAGCAGCCGCATCGATCGCGTATCCGACGCGTGGTTCGCGTTCAGGATGGGAATAGACTGGGTTGACCCAACGGGTTGCTGACCCGACCCAAAATATTGAGGTCAATGGGTCAGCTGGGTCAGCCCTAAAAAAGATTTGGGCCAGTAGAGTCGGCATCAACTGACCCATTGGGTCAGCTGGGTCGACCCACTCGTAACTGAGCCGGTTCTATATCACTGAGCCGGTTCTATATCAGGCTTGTGTGTGCGTATATGGACACGGTAGATAACATCTGCAACTGTCTGTAACAAATATTCGTTGAACTTAAGTGTTTACAAATGTTGTCTATCAAACAAATTCATGTGCAGCGAATGAAAAAAATAATGTTAGAATGGGTCCGTTAACAAATTTACCTTTTTCCGTTACACAAGGCTGCTTGCACAAGTATATTCATAGGTGGCACATACTCAAACATTTATCAGAGATGCCGGTGGTCACGAATCATTTTAAACATACTGACATATATTCCATACGCCTATCATATAGCTGAAATGGCCAATGTTTATATATAACGTTTACATTTGATGTCATTTTTTTCTGTCAATCAAGAGCCATTTTGTTGTTTATTGTCAATCTGGTTGAATTAGTACTTCGTCACAATGTATTTTAAAATTTTCATCAGTGCAAAAACAGCTAAAAAATATATTAGAATTAATTATCGAGTTGGCTCCAGGTACCCATTAGACCAACGAGGTCACTTTCGTTTTTTAAAATGGGTCGGCCATGACCTCTCAAATTGGCTTTGAGGCCACGGGGCCGGGACCAAGGCCAGGTCCGGGTCGACCTGTTCCTATCCCGAGTTCGCGTCTTGGCGGTTTGGGTGCTGCCTGCCTAGGAACCCATGATTCACCAAGCAACGGATCTAAGCTAGCTAGCTAGATTAATTAACTAGCAGGGCTGCTGGACCAAGACGTACTAATTAAGGCCGATTTAGTATTTGCCCGGGCAAATTACCCTGAAACGTGTTGGAAACTCAGCTGAGTCGTATATATTCGTCAACGTCCGCGAGCGAGCCCGGGCAGCTGCCCCGGGTCGCCGGGTGCTGTCTCCGTCCATGGCTTCGTTAGTTTAAAGTAGGGGGCTCGTTTCAAACATTCGATCTAAAAACGTTCTAGCGTGATACCCAATTAAGTAGGACCATACAGAAAGTTTCCAGTGATAGGAGCAAAAGTTTTCAAGAAGAAATCTGAAAACCGAAACATACATGAAACCCCTTGGCTACTGCACAAATTCAGAATATCAGATACTATTCACGTAAAAAAGGTTCCAGGCGACTGTTGACCATTTCAGAGTAGATTATACACAAGCAGCATAGGCATATGACAGCACACCGCCTGCTTTTCCTTCGAACTATTTTTAGGCTCATTTGACACCAACAAACTATCTTATCACAGGACCACACCAAAAGTTTTCAAAAAGAAATCTGAAAACAAATCATGCATGAAACGCCTTGGCTACTCCACAAATTCAGAATATCACATACTATTCAGGGTAAAAAAGGTTCCAGGTGAATGTTAAGCATTACATGGCATATACACAAGCAGCCTAGGCATGAGTGCACATCCCTTGCTTTAATTCAGGATCCATCATGCACAGGCAGTTTACCACTACAGAGAATGTCAAACCGATCGAACAAACAAGCCAGCAGTAAGAGATTGTATATATATATAGGTCAGCGTAGAGTGTCAAACAGGGGATTCTAACTCCCACACGCCAGGCAGTCCTCCCGGTTGTTCAGGGAACAGGTCATCTGTGCCATTTTCGCCTGGAGGTCCTCTTCCTCAGCAAGCTTCTTATCCTGCACGTTTAGTTCTTAGGTAAGAAAATGATGAGGACAGTGTAAAATATACAGTCCATCAAATTATCAGAAAAGGGGCACCTTGAGAAGACTAGTGTCGACCGTGAACTTGATCGCATCAGCAGCAGCTCGCGTCCTCAGATAATACATCCCAGTTTTCAGGCCCTAGCACCGACAGGGGAAAAAACCATTATTGTTCCCGTCAGTGCACATGTTTTCTTAGAATGCAGCAAAGTAAACAAGGTGTTATCATGAGAGAGTGCATAATTCAGCCCCCTAACTGCCAAACTTTTTAGTAAAACTGTAGTGTTACTAGTGAAGCGGTATGGAAATAAACCAACAAACCTTGGACCAAGTGTGGAAGTGCAGGGAAGTTAGCTTCCCAGAGTTTGCTTGATCCATGTGGATATTAAGGCTCTGGCTTTGGTCAATATAACAGCCACGGTCGACGGCCATGTCAACAACAGTTTTCTGCTTGATCTCCCAGACAGTCCTGGTTCAAATACACAGAAAATATTTAGACACAAATCAACTGACACCCTGTGAGATTGTGGTGCGGGATGGTCATATTCACATACTTGTAAATTGCTTTCAGATCCTCTGGGATCTCAGTGATCTTTTGGACAGAGCCATCCTGGTAAATAATATTGTTTTTCAGGACAGGAGACCACACACCCATCTCAGTCAAATCATGGAGGAGATGTTTGTTCACTACAACAAACTCGCCACTGCCAAGGAGAGAAATAATTATGTGCATGTAAACATTGGAACACCAACAGCTCAACGCTACAAGGAGCAGATATTCAAACCTTAGAACTCTTCGACTGTAAATGTTTGATGTGTACGGTTCAAAGCACTCGTTGTTGCCAAGAATTTGACTGGTAGAAGCAGTGGGCATTGGAGCAACAAGAAGAGAGTTCCTTAATCCAGCTTTGGAAATCATCCCCCTTATAGCTGGCCAGTCCCATCTGTCTGATGGCACTACATTCCACATATCAGGTTGAAGAATGCCCTGCGAAGAAATGTATTCAGAAGAACCTTAGGAAAGAATTGGCTGTTAAAATCCTATCAAGGAACAAAACGTCCTGCTAATTTTACATACCTAACTCTAAGAGTTCAATTACACACCATTCAAGAAAGGATATCAATATCTGAGTACACTTATGGCACTAGCACTACACAAATTTTCAGTTAAGCAGTTAATTAGGCTCAATAGTTGTAGTTGAGGAGTTAATGGGAACAACTGTAGTGGGAAGGGCCATCTAACAGGTCCAGTTATTGAGGAGTTCTCCATAGTTGATAAGTGGATCATGGTAAAACCTGATACCTCCTTAAATAACTTACCACAGATGAGGAGCACAAAAAATATATTTTTTCTACATCAGTTAAATTTCTCTGTGAAATGCATAGTTCAACATAATCGCATAATATATTCAGCACAGATGACAGGCACATTTACAGACAACAGACAAACCTTGCTGACTGGGCTCCCAACATAAGTTTCATAAGGACCTTCTTTTGCAGCAATCTCAGCAGAAGCTTTCAAAGCATGATAATAGATAGTCTCAAAGATATCCTTATTTAACTGCTGGGCCTGAGAAATAATTCCATCATAATGCATATTAGCGAAGTACAAAATGAAATAGCCGACTTATGTTAGCCTGGAATGTACCTCTGGTGAATCAAATGGCATGCCAAGTAAAATGAAAGTGTCTGCTAGGCCTTGAACACCTATTCCAATTGGCCTGTGCCTCATATTTGACCTCCTTGCTGTCTCAACGGGGTAATAATTAACATCAATTATTTTGTTGAGATTCCATGTAACAAGTGAAGTAATCTGTCATATAGGCAACAATTTGTTAGTAGCATTCAGACTACTGGGAGAGAATCGTACACTGTAAAGATGAGACAAGCAAACCTCAGCTAACTTATCAAAGTCAAAGTATCTGTTTTTTGATCCACTGCTGCCAACAAGCTTAGCTGGATGTGACTCTATAGGAACACCCTGAAACATCAGGAATATGGTGGCATGTTATACAAGCAAGTTACTGGACTGCATCAACTGATCAATGAATTCAGTAGGCATCAACACATACCTTTTCCCTTACAAACCGTGGTAAAGCAATTGATGCAAGATTGCAAACAGCGGTTTCGGTGGGACTTGTGAACTCAATTATCTCCGTACACAAGTTGGAAGACTTAATTGTGCCCAGATTCTGCTGATTACTCTTCCTATTGCAGGAGTCCTGTACATCATTAATTATTTTTAAAGACAGCACATTGGATCTTTCAATAAGAGAAGGCATGTGTTAATAGAATTGCAAAATTAAGAGCAAACCAGTCTCCTTGTGAACTATATTACCTTATAAAGCATATATGGTGTTCCAGTTTCTATCTGTGCCTTCAAAATGTCAAACCAGAGAGACTGTGCTGACACAATTTTCTTCGCCTTACCCTGAAATTGTGTAGCTAGGTTATTAAATATTTCTTCCTCACTTCAAAGAAATATGTATATCCAGCATTCAACTTACTTCTCTTTCATATTTCTTGTACAGATTATTGAACTCGTCTCCCCAGCAATCAGCCAAACCTGGAGCTTCACTTGGACAAAATAGCGACCACTGTTCATTACTTTGCACCCTTTCCATGAATAAATCAGGAATCCAGAGAGCATAGAAAAGATCCCTGGCACGATTCTCCTCCTATAAATTGCACATAATGAGGCTGAGATGGGACGGTACAAGATAATAGCATGGCTTGTATTCTTACAGCTTAATAGTGGTGATCAAATGCCAAAAAGTAAATCCAAGCTGGTAATCAGTTTCTAGTATGACTACCCAAAAGTGTGTTATCTAGTATTCAAGAGTGTTTACCTTTCCATGGTTCTTCCTTAGATCAAGGAACTCGAAAATGTCAGCATGCCAAGGCTCCAAGTATATTGCAAATGCACCTGTAAGTTAAAAGTCCATAAGGAATCCCAAAGAATCTGTAAAACAGATCTGACTAACTGATTCTACTTACCTTTTCTCTTGCCTCCACCTTGATCAACATAACGTGCGGTATCATTGAAAACGCGTAGCATGGGGACAATTCCATTGGAAGTTCCATTTGTTCCTCGAATGTAACTGCCAGTAGCACGAACATTGTGAATTGAAACACCGATTCCTCCAGCAGATTTGCTTATGGAAGCACATTCAGAGAGAGTATCATAAATTCCCTCAATACTATCGTCTTTCATGCAGATAAGAAAGCAGCTACTTAACTGCATCACAAAGAATAGGAAAATGAGTACATAACTTGAGCATCAATATTGAAATCTTTTATAGTAGATGGTGCAGTACTTGAGGTCTTGGAGTGCCAGCATTGAAAAGGGTTGGGGAAGCATGAGTAAACCAGCGCTGAGACATCATGTGGTATGTTTTGACAGCAGAGTCAATATCATCCTTGTGTATCCCAACAGAAACTCTCATTAACATATGTTGTGGTCTTTCCACAACCTTTCCGTTAACTTTCAATAGATAAGACCTCTCAAGCGTCTTAAAACCAAAGTAATCATAATCAAAGTCCCTATCATAAATTATCTCGCTGTCCAAGCGAGTAGCATTCTGAAATGATACAGCAAACGGAAATTCCATGAGTAACATTGTATATCAATGAACACAGATACACTATTATGAAAACAGATACACAGTACGATATTAAGCATCTGAAAAATACCATTCCACATCACAGAAAATAAAGCAACAGAGGAGTCAAATTATGGACAATGTAATACCATTCCACCAAACAAAGCATTGCAGATTCCAAAACTACACATGAACAACCAGCTACTTATGTCAGCTCAACCAGAATAACTTCACAATTCACAACTCTACCATAGTCCCAGTCTGGGACTCCCAGATGATCATCTTTGGCATATCACATCTTAACTACAACTGCCTAAAAATACGATATATACTCAAAGGATGCAACTTATCTAACTGGGGGGTGTGATGAATAAGACATGTTCCCAGGAAAAGACGATGTTAGCCTCTGGACCACACCTTCATGATGATCTCGTAGACATCATCAGCGATCAGGGGAGACACCAAGCCAGACCTCTCGTTGACATGTGTATACATGACCTTGACACTGCATCCAGAGAGCAACACAACCATGTCACAACACGGATCATCAAAATTTCCTCACATACACGAAAATACCGAAGCACGTACGTTTCTGAGAAGGACTTCATGGTGTTCTTGTGGAGGTTGGAGACAGCGATCCTCGCCGCGAGCTGCACAGAGCAGAAAAACGGAAAAAAAAACACTTAACAATCATCATCAAACGGCAGGCAGCCGACCGGCTGCATCAGCGTACAGAGGACCAGAAGATGGATCAGTTCTGTTAGGGTGGAGAGGGGGGTTTACCGAGGCGTAGTCCGGGTGGGAGGCGGTCAAGGCGGCGGCGGTCTCGGCGGCGAGCTCGTCGAGCTGGCTGGTGGTGACGCCCTTGTAGACGCCGGCGCAGACCTTCTGGGCGACGAGGACGGGGTCGCAGTGGTCCTGGCTGAGGCCGTAGCTGAGCTTCTTGAGCCGCGCCGTGATCTTGTCGAAGTGGACGGCCTCCTGCCGCCCATCCCGCTTCACCACGTACATCTCCGCCTCCCGCTCGGCTCCCGCTGCTCAGGCAGGGCTTCAGTCGAACACGTCGCGTGCACGGAGCGGATCACGAGCAGGCGGCGTACGGCGCTAGGGATTCGGGAATTGAGGAATGGGGAGAGGGAGGCGGCGAGGGATTTGAAACGGCCTCGAGAGATCGCCGCGTGCAAATAATTTCGAAAAAGAGGAGGAAAGTATATGGTGGAAAAGGGGAGGGAGAACCGCGCTGCCGCTTTGGAGGAGAAGCGCGGGAGTGGCGAAATGTTTTCGCGCGCGATTTCGGGTGGAGTTGTTGGCGGTGGGTGGCCGCGTGAATGCTTATGTTTAGAGCGGGCCCCACGTCGGCTCCTGGGTGACCCCATGCCTCAGTGACTGTATGGCAACCTGTCCCTGATCGGCTCCACGGTTCGAGAACAGTGGATTTTGTTGGGAAATTCACGAGAAATTTTGTGGAGAGATGCTTCTTTGATCTTACATTTCGTGGCTCCTTGTTGTCTATTTAAAATTTTGAATCTTTACTATTAAAAGACTAGTCTTGATGGTCTGGCACTCAATTTTTATTTCTGATTATACCCCTTTACTGATAGGAGATACTACATCTTTGCACCCCAAGTGCTTTAACGTTCCGTGAAAAATAAAAAGGCTATATATCGTGCATGCGAGGAACCAAGGTTCCACCAGAAGAACAAACATGCACAACGTCGATTTTATCTCATATGTCGTGTATGATGATGACATTAAGATGTGCAAAATTTATACAGATCTTAATGTGGCAGATCCGTTGACAAAATTATTCACGCTTGCAAAGCATGAACAGCACCGGGAAGCCATAGGTGTTAGAATGCTAAATGTAACTATATTATCGATCCGGATTACGGATGTAGTATAGCTTCTTTTTCCCTAGTAGACCTAGGTTATCGAATCCTTGGGAAGCGATGCGTAGTGAAGTTATTTTAACGGACCTTCGTGAGTTTTAGAATTCCTTTTGTGTTTTCACCAGACCAGTAGTTTGCATCTTTTGGTTGTTGTTGATGATGGAGAGAGAGGACCTAGGGCATTCGGTTTCACCTGTAGCTGTACAAAACATCTGATGGAAATAAAAGGTAGAAATAAAGCACGCGTGTACTTGTTAGAGCAAGATAAATTATATGTGGGCAGTGCATCCATAATTGCTATTGCCTCTGCAACCGCTTATAGCAATAACCTACTAGTCTCATCCATAGAAGAAAGAGAACTAATGATATGCATCGTGATGTCATCGTTAATCCCAAGCAAATCCCTCACATACAGCCGTACTACCCCTTCTGTCACTAGGGCCCAACCTGCAGATCAGTCATCACTCATACTCCCTATACCTGGCTCAACCCTCGGGGTCTTGGGTACCTGACAAGTCCTTGGATTGAGGCAAGAGAGGATACAATAATCATCATATCATACAAACTAATACACGATCCCATATATGATAATTCACATGCACAATTGCTACATGGCTAGGCCGAAGCCCTTAGCCCAAGGATAATTATTCATACATAGAGATGAGATCAACAATCATAAACACTGTAATAAAAATCATAAGATTGATAGCAATATTCTTACAATATCGCCAATCGGAGAAGAGATCTACTATTATAAGTGCTGAAGTATGGCTATGGAGATGGAGAAGGGTTTGGATCAAATGGCAACGAACTCTTTGTCCATGGAAAAGGTATGGTGCTCGGAGGATCCAAAAAAAACTTCGACTGATAGTAGTGGATTAACATAACGCCCCCTAAAAACAGACACGATAGAAACCTGTGAGTCCCAACTAGAAGATATCGGAAAAGCTCTACATCGATGTTCCAGGCTCGTACTAGAGACTGCCTAGGTGGAGAAAATCAGGAGATATAGAATTCATGGACAAACTTCATAAGGAAGTTCCATCCAAAACAGAAGCTGGCCAGAAATTGTTTCTTCTTGCCAATTGGTCCGGTTGTTCCAAGGATTCATACATCGTGTGGACGAGAGAGATATCAAGTTGGATTATTTTGTGAGGTCAGAAGATTTTAGGATCCTATTACAAGCCACCGGTCACTTATAGTACGCCATACTCAAACAAATTATAAAAAGTAAGCTTCATGGGAACCAACATATTTTTCATTTGGGGGGGGGGGGTCACCAACAACTCTAATCCAACTAGCATAGGGAGGAACTAAAACCTGCAATACTTAATATAAAATGGTCAGTTTCCTAATTACCTTGTCATTACCAATCCAAAACCAATTAGAGTTGTGATGCACAAATGTCCATGCATGACCTTTTGTTGATTTACAGTTTTTCAAACTTGAGGGAATATGAAAACACATAATATAAAATGTCATGACACACGTGGAAACCTATTGAAATATGAAAATAGAGGAATACAAAATAGAAGGTGTTTGATTGCATCGTAGAAAAACACATGGAATCTCTCCCGGCCTATTCGATTTACAAGATTCTCAAAATGCCAGAATATAAAAAGCATACGTGCAATGGTAGTTCTCTTGTTCTAAATACTATGCAATCCTTATGGAAACGAAATTCAATCCGACACAATCCTGCAAACAAAATAATCTTCAAGATCTTCATTGGTTTTATTTGCAGGTCAGTCTCTTCCAATCTACGGTTGTCATCATATTGGCGATGGTTGCTCTAGTGAGCTGATCCTTTGTGGCCTTAGAGCATCTTCAGCAGCGGCGCTAAAAATTGGCGTTGTATAAGTCGTTTGGCGCGCGCTGTATCACGTTTGCCACGCGCAACTCCGGTTGTCAAAAGACAGAAGCGCTAAAAACAGGTTATAGCGCGCGTGGCAAAAAAAAAAGAAATGACAGGCGCTGTAAATTTTCAGCGAACGCGTGCGCAGGAACAACAAAATAACATACAAATGACAAAACAAAGATCAAACACACACAATAAATCAAGAATAAATAGTTCAAATATTCATACAACATCAACACAAATGAATAGTTCAAAGTACCGATACAACAACAACACATACAACAATCATACAACAAATGTATCTCAAAGAACATACAACAATCATAGGAGAACATCAATTTCCTCCATTCCAAACCCACCACTCCGCCATGACATCCATTTGGAGATTATCATGCACCTCATTAACTCGAATGGCATGGTAGGAGGTAAGGAACCGGGCTATCCTATCTTGCCTCCTTCGAATTCGGACGGGTTGTCCCACATACTCATAGTTGTAGTCGAGGTCGTCCTCACCATGCTCATCCTCTATGATCATGTTATGCATGATCACACAAGCCATCATGATGTACCAAAGGATCTCTTGATCCCAAAACCGAGTCGGTCCACGCACAATTGCAAATTGAGCTTGCAATATCCCGAATGCTCTCTCCACATCTTTCCTTGCCGCCGCTTGTGCATTATGGAAATCGACTTCTCTCTTGCCTTCTGGATCCTTGACCGGCTTCACAAATGTCCTCCACCTTGGGTAGATGCCATCGGCAAGGAAGTAGCCATAGGTGTATGTTTTGTTGTTTGCCACAAACTGCACCGGTGGAGTTTCACCATTAGCTATCCTAGCCATGAGTGGTGACCGCTGGAGAACATTGATATCATTGCAAGATCCGGGCATCCCAAAAAAAAACATGCCAAATCCATGTCTCATAATCGGCCACGGCTTCAAGGATGATGGTGGAATCCTTCTTGTGGCCTTTGAATTGTCCATGCCAAGCCGCAGGACAATTCTTCCAACTCCAATGCATACAATCAATAGAGCCAAGCATTCCGGTGAACCCACGCCGCTTGTTTTGCTCCAATAGCCTTGCCGTGTCTTGAGCATTGGGGGATCTCAAGTACTCCTCCCCGAACACTCTCACGATAGCCACGGCAAAGCGGCGGACACAAAGAATGGCGGTGCTCTTTCCCATTGCCAAGTGATCATCAACCAAATCCACCGGAATACCATATGCCATCATACGCAAGGCGGCGGTCACCTTTTGGTAGGTGCTATGCCCAAGCTCCCCGGCGGCATTCCTCCTTTGCTCAAAGAAACGATCAAACTCCATCACACTCTCGGCGATGTTCTTGAACAATCTTGTGCTCATCCTAAACCGACGCCAAAAGTAGCGCTCGAGGAAGATGGGCTTCTCGATGAAATAGCTTCTCATCAATTTGGCATGGCCTTCCAACCTCTCCCTCCACAATCTCTCTCGACCAATCACGAAACCACCATGCTTCGGGCACTTCATCCTAGCGCGAACGGCCAAAATGATAGCAAGATCTTCCTCTTCTTCCGCATCCCATTCATCATCGGACTCTTCCTTCGACTGACGACACACCATCTACATAGGGCGGCTACGTCTAAATAATATCCTAGAATGAGAAGGTATGGCAATGGAGGACACTACATACCTTGGTGGGGAGTAGCGCCGGTGGTGGCGCGGAAGCGACGGCGGCAGCGGTGGACGGTCGGGGCAGCGCCGGATCTGTGCTCGCGGAGCTCGAATCGGCGGGGAGTGGCGCCGGTGGTCGCGCGGAAGCGACGGGGGTGCGGCGGCGGTCCTCGATTAGCGGCGGGGGAAGCTTCGGCGCGGCGGTGACAACAAGCGGTGGCGCTGTCGGCGTCGGCAGGAGCTGTCGGCGCCGACGGGATTTGGGAATGGGGAGAGAGGAAGCGCGGGCGCGAGGGTAGGGGGGATTTCAGCTCTGCGCGCGAGTGTGTGTTTCCAGCGCGCCGAACCAGGAGCCCCAGATGTGGCGCTCGCGATAGCGCATATACTGCACGCTGGAATTTTTTTTACCGCGCGCGCTAGTTTGCAGTCGCTGCTGGAGCGCCGAAAACAAGGCTCCGCACGCTAAACAAGCGGTTTATTGGGCGCGCGCAATTTTTAGCGCCGCTGCTGGAGATGATCTTAGCACAATGACTTCCCGTCTATCTACTATAACAAGTTCTACTACGACAAGTTTTGCCCGATTCCGGTGATGGAGGGGCGAGGATGACGGCGTGTATTCGACTCGCTCTAGTGCTTTACACAACATCTTTCTCGATGAGAACAAGCATCAGCATTTTGCTACTGCAACTTCTTGTTTGAAAAAGAAGAAAAACATGTCTTGAGCCGCTCCCATGACGATGTGTGAACCACTTGTAATGTGTAGGTCTGATCCAGTACTACCCCTCCCCACTAAACTCGTATAATATCAAATTCAAGGACGACTCAGATCGTTAGATACCCCTCGTAATTAGTATATACACATATAAACCTTGTACAAAATATCATATGACTTAACTAAATAATACATTTTTCTAGTTGTACCAGTACTAGTACGAGCTTTACGCAACGGAAAAAAAAGTATAGCTGTACGCCGGATCATCGCCGGCAACGGCCGTGTCCGTGCATGTTGGTAATGGTGGCGGTTGGATCCGGTGAGCCGGTGACTCGACCTGGGCAGCGCTCAGCTTGGCTTGACCTCGGTGGTGTGTGTCGGCAGGGCCGACATGGCGGCAGCGGCGGCGTGCAGAGGCGGCGGCCAGACTGTCAGGCAGCTCGCCGGACTGTCCGGCAACTTGTCCAACGACTTGATGCTTGCAATCGTGAGTTTTTATATAGAAACTTGTGAGGTAACAGTTGGTGATATTTGTTTTTTCTGTATGGATCCAAGGTGTCATCGCAAGCATATAAACAGGCTAATTAAAATCCAAATATACGCACATGAAAACTCGTGAAGTAACAACTACTCAAGGCCGCACATTTCTATGCATGCAAACTTGGCCACCTTTTGCACACATGGAAACTGATGAGAAGTTAGATTGTTTCTTATTTATGTGTCCACCATGTCATACTCCCTTCGTTCTAAAATATAAGATGTTTTAGCTTATGTGATGCGAATGTATCTTGGTGTCTTTTTGTATGTAGGTTCGACGTGAATCTACACATAAAAGACATCTATCATCTATTATATACTATAAAAGCAATATAATGATGTCTAATAGAGCTACTATCGTTAAGCCACTTCGCCTAAATTTATTTTGATAGTCAGATCTAAAATATACGGCTAAGATATATTAAGAAATTAATAGTTACGTAACCTGTTTGACATAACTTTTATTTTTTGAGGGAACCGATTGACACGACTTACTTCCGGGCCATAACAATAGCCGTGCCCATTAAATAGAACCGTATATGCTGCACCGGTGATCTGTGGCTTCCATTAAAAATAAACAGCTAACATCAATGTTATATGTTGATCCAAATTTTATAAAATAAAGGCCAACTTCAGACTCCGCTCCGCATCGGCCCGTCAAAGACCTAGGTTTCCACCGTTATATAAACCTCTCGTAAGCCGCCGGCTGGGATAAGTTACATCTATGAAATCTCCGGTGTTGTGTAAACACTCCCCGTTATAGTGAAGTTTCGCTGACTGGCGTCCGTGGATTTTTATTCTCTTTGTTGGAGAGGTTTTTCCACATTAAATTTGTGTCCCCCTTACTGTGATTTCTTTTTTATTCTTCGTTATTTACTTGTCGCAAAGCTAACGGTCAAAACAAGAAAAGAAAAAAGTCAACATTAGACATCTACTTCCATACGACCGTGCCCCTTTTGAAAAGAGCCATGTACGGGACTACCTCACTTGGCTGGAACGTGATAGCTACGTGCAACAAAGGCTAGGAGCTGCTACGCATGGATAGTTTAGAAATAAAATTATAAAGTTTAAACTAATATGATGTGTGTATGTTGTTTCTACTATTAAGCACCTAATGACAAATTTACTCGGCTGCCCATTAGAATAACACACTATTGGGTGCAGCTATCGGCACTCCTATTGCCGCAACACCAGCGGGATATTATGGCTACTGGGTGCAACCATCTCTTGATGGTCGCTGGGCACATCTTCAGCCAATCTGGTTGGCTACGTTTTAATAGACTGAAGAATGATGCTTAGTTCTTTGTTTCATATTTTTCGTTGGTTGATCTTTATCTCGACCTTATGTGATCGCTGAACTTGTAATACTTTTGGATTATGTGTTTTAATAAAAGGGCTGTGTGCATCAACCGATGCAGAGGCCGGGGTTTTATTCCCCTTTTCGAAAAAAAAAACACAAAAATGCATGCACAAGCTAGAGTCAAGGAATCTTAAGATTAATGAATTCACGGCTTCACACTATCAACGGGAATGCCCCTCCAATATAAAGATCTGTTGGCTTAATGATACGCATATAACAAAGATAAACAGATGCTGGCGAGGATGAGAATGTCCCTCCACTCGCGAAATATTCTGCTTATATAATGAGACATATGGCGTCAACCTTTAAAAAATTGATGAAGATACAACATTAGTGGACACACTGTCGCCTATAATGTCCCTCTGACCGTAAAATACTTTGGCTTAATGAGTACGCAAGCTAAGTCATCAAATATTCTCGCTTGATATATACAAAAAACGTATTGGCTTAATGATACACACAAGACTAAGTCGACAAAGATGCTCGCAAGGATCAGAATATCCCTCCACTCGAAATATATTTCAACTTAATGAGACACACGGCGTCAAACATTTAAAACTGTTGAAGATGCAACATTAGTTGATACACTATTGGCGTAAACGTCCCTCGAACTGTAAAATATTCGGGCTCAAGAAATACCAAAAACTAAGTAGTCAATTATTCTCACTTGATATGTCTGAAATTTGATATCCACAGAGTGTGTCGATACTATTTTTAACCAGAGGACCTGAAATGTGTACACTTAATTCTGATGAATTCTTCTCGCGGATAATGTTTGGTTTGTAGGGTCGGCATACTTGAACTGTTGTATATGTTTTCCTCTCATGGAAGAAAATTAACATAAGATCACATGTCATTCCAATTGCATAATAAATTTGACGAGTAATTAAGATACTGATTAAGAGTCTTGAACTATTCTAGAAAGGGTGTGTACTCATTTTGTGTAACACAAAAAGTAAATTTGACCGCGCGTGTAGAACCATTCAATAAAACCCAAATAAGTTAGAGAAAATTTTAAAAAGCTGTATAAAAATAAAATTTGTTCTGGAAAACTTAGAGTTATACTTTTCTAGCTTTCCTACCGATGAAAAAACATGTAATGAATACACTCACAAGAAATTAGTTTATTTTTAATACTATATTTATATACAAAATAGTTGCCAAAGATTCACCATGTTGTTTCTAAAATGTTGCAAGTTATGACATGGTGCGAGTAAACGAGAGAAAGTAAAAACATTATAATAAGATAATTCACATTATTTAATGTGACCTACCAATTAAGAATGATATACTCCATTTTCTTAAATCAATTTTTTTATTAAAGTTAAATAAGCTCGTGTATGATCTAACATCATGTAAGTATAGAGTTCTCTGTTTACAAATACATGGATGTTTCAGCATATGGCATAATAATCACCTTTACACAAATTTCAGTGTTAAAGATGAATACGTAGGCTAAGTCATCAAATATTCTCGCTTGATATGTACAAAAAAAATTATCGGCTTAATGATACACACTAGAATAAGTCGATACAGACAGTGGCGGACCCAGGAAAAAACTGAAAGGTGTGCACACTTTTTGTTTTGTTTTGACACTAGCATATATGCGATACAAATATGTTGAATGAGTAATATATATAGCTAATTGATTCACAACATTGTACTTCAATATATATGTTTCAAGTGTGCATGATTCCAATACAAAGAAAAACGTGGCATCCTTTGCGATGCTATATTCTGGCCATTTGTATCGCTCTAACCAAATAAAGTTGGGGTGTCGATTTTTACCATATATTTTTCTGGTTGGGAAGGCATGTACAAATGGTTTGTGTGGGCCTTTCCGATATATCCTCTCCGAACAAAATCTTGATCATTAACACCATATGCTGAAATAGGAATCCTAGATCATATGGTGCAAAGTGAGCATCGTTTGACGATCCACATGACCATTGGGATGATGGTGGATGTGGTGTTGCATCTTCAGTTTTAGTCTTACTCTCGGTATCAGATTGGGAGGGAGGTGCTAAATGAAGATAATCCAACAAAACCCCATTATTTCAGTTTTCTCGTCGGTTGTAATCAAGGGGGTCGAGGAAGATCCAATCATTGCTTCATGATTCCGGAAAAGAGACACGATGTAACTATCACTCTTTCACTTCATAATCAACCATGTTCCTATAGTTATAACAAACATAGGGATAAATTTGAGCGAATTTTGCAAATATATAGAGAACTACATGCTACATCCAGCCACAATAAGCGGGCAGGGCATCGAGCGTTCAAGGCACAAACTGGGGAGGATTTTGTGGGTAGGCTCCCTCTTCTCCAACACAAATTTGTAGGAAAAAATAGAGATAGGTTGGAGATTTTCACCTGCTTCGGCTGGCTGTTCCTATTCATTCCGATTCGATCCGGCCGGGTAGCGACCAGAGCGACGGGCAAGCGCCGAGCGACCGCCGATGCGATGTCGGCAAGGGCAGCCAGGGCCGCAACCTGCGGGGGAGGGGGGGGGGGCGAGTGAGTGGACGTTGAGACAGTGTGTTTGGCCGGAGACGGTGGCCGCTGGAGCTGGAGGTTGAGTGATGAATTGGGGATCGATCGATAGACAAACTCCTAGTTTGATCGCTTGGATCATTGTTTTTTTAGTACTCCCTCCGTCTAAAAATAAGTGACTTGTGTTTTTCTAGATTCGGATGTACCTACACACTAAAACATGTCCATATACATGTGAATTTAGACAAATCCAAGTCAGTTATTTTCGGACGAAGAGTACATTTTTTCTTGGCTAGCTAGCTAGCAGTATTGGGCATATTCTAGAGACAGTATACTATAGTAGGTAAAAAGAAATCTTCAAAATTTCTGGGTGGGCACACCCGGCACACCCGCTGGGTCCGCCCATGGATACAGATACTGACAAGGATGAGAATATCCCTCCACTCCGACATATTTCAACTTAATGAAACACACTATCACGTAAGTAGAGTTCTGTTTACAGATACATGGGTGTTTCAACATACGGCATAATAATCATTTGTTAACAAATTTCACGATGTCAAAGATGTTAGGTTGACATATTTTGTTCACTAGAACATTTGTGATAGTTGTAGAACATTTTTGTTTCTTGACACACAATTGAAAATAATATGATTTCAATGGAACCATATTTTTACTTTTGTACACTTTCAACCGACTATAGATGATATGTCCTCGCATTTGCGAGGGCCATGGTGCTAGTTTGACAAAAGCTAAAACGTTATATATTTTGAAATCGAGGGAGTAGCAAACATACAAACAAGCTATTTCAAAAGCCAGCACTAATGCACAAAAACTGTTGAGGTAAATTGTTTTTAGCAAGGATTCCTGGGGGTGCCGTGATAAGCACATGAATAAGCTAATCGGACGCCATTTGTACACACATCTAGTGGGATAGCAGCATCTCGCCAAGGAAGGCCTCGAGGCATTTTCCTTTATATAAAAGGGAGCGGCGCGCCCTAGATATACCACACTCGAGATCTGGGTACCGTGTACATTGTGCAGTCGTTTCTGTTAACCGTGACGAACATCGGTACATACATGGAGACGACGGTAGCAGCGAAGGCGAAGGCGAGGCCTCACGCGGTGGTGGTGCCGTACCCGTGCTCCGGCAACATCAACCCGGCGCTGCAGCTCGCGAAGCTGCTGTACCTGCAGGGCGTGTACGTGACCTTCGTGAACACGGAGCACAACCACCGGCGAGTGGAGGCAACCGAGGGCGCCGAGGCCCTGCGCGGCCGCGACGACGGCTTCCGGTTCGAGACGATCCCTGACGGCCTGTCAGATGCGGAGCGGGCCGTGGATGACTACGGCCTGTCCCTGTCCATGGCCGTCAGCCAGCGCTGCGCCGCGCCGCTGAGGGAGCTCATCGCGCGGCTGAGCCGCACCGCCGGCGTGCCCCTCGTGACGTGCGTGGTGCCGACGTTCCTGATGAGCTTCGCGCTGGACGTGGCGCGTGAGCTGGGCCTCGAGAGCGTGCTGCTCTTTGGCTGCAGCGCCGCCGCCCTCATGGGCCACACCAGGCTTCCGGAGCTCCGGGACAAAGGTTATTTCCCAATCAAAGGTATATATGATTCATGTGTCACGTTCCTTTTCTTTTTGTTAAATTAATGTGTGTAGCTCCAAATATTAGTAATAAAAAAAACTTTTGCTTCGTGTCCCCTTCTCCTTTAAACTTATGAAACCAAAGACACAGGGACCGTCAGGATTGGTCGATACCCCTTCGGTTCGGAATGCACGAAGGTGGATCAGCAAATCCTGGTCATTCTTGTGTTTTTAGTTTCATAAGTTTGCAGAGAGGGGTAAAATATATCATAATTTGAGATGACAATCATGCAGACGAGGCCGAGCTAGAGACCATGATCGACTGGATCCCCGGCATGCTGCCGATAAAGCTAGGCGACATCTCCGGATTCCTCCGTAGAGCCGACGACCCCGACAACTTTGGCCTCCGCTTCAACGAGTCGGAGACCACTAACTGCGCAAAGGCGGGGGCCGTAGTCCTCAACACCTTTGAGGACCTCGAGCCCGTTGTCCTCGCCGCCCTCCGGGTTGAGTACCCGTGCGTGTACACAATCGGGCCCCTGGGCTCCCTCCTCCGCCACCACCACGCCGACGAAGGTGCCATAGCCGACAGCGAATTCACCGGCCTAAGCCTGTGGAAACAGGACACAGAGGTCGTGGCATGGCTAGACACGCAGGAGCCCGGCTCCGTGGTGTACCTCAACTTCGGCAGCCACACGGTGCTGACGCCCGAGCAAACGGCCGAGTTTGCGTGGGGCCTCGCCGCGGCAGGGTACCCATTCTTGTGGGCCGTGAGGGAGGGCGCCGCGCTGCCCCCTGAGTTCCTCTCGGAGGTGCCCGAGGGGCGGCGACGCCTGACCACGTGGTGCCCGCAGGAGCGTGTGCTGCGGCACCATGCCGTGGGCTGCTTCGTGACGCACAACGGGTGGAACTCGACGTGCGAGAGCATCGCGGCGGGCGGGCCGATGGTGTGCTGGCCGGGGTTCGCGGACCAGTACACCAACAGCAAGTACGCCTACGAGGTGTGGTGGGTCGGCGCGCGGCTGGACGACGAGGTGGGAAGGGAGCAGGTCGCTTGCCGCGTCAGGGAGGTGATGATGCGCGGGGAGGACAGCGGCGTCAGGGCCAGCGCAGAGATGTGGAAGGCGAAGGGCCACCGACTGATGACCTCTAGTGCGTGTGTTTGAGTCAGTGTCTTTCCGAATAATGCTGTCACCCCGAAGCCAATAAAATTGCTCCTTTGGGCTTGTTCAGTTCAGTTGCGATTAACCAATATTTTTTCAGAAAACGCAAAAGCTTTGCGTTCCGATTTATTGATAGGAAAAGAGAGTTCTGTACAACGTATATACAAGCTCAAGAGTGCCACCATCCGTACAACTCAACCCACTATGCCTACTAGGCTGCCGGCAGCAGGGCGTGAAGGCCAGTTGCACCAGCCGTAGCCCAATCCCGAGCCTCTGAGTGAATTGTACCGAGAAGGGTACCCATGTTTGGTGACGCGTTGTTGAAACGACCGTATTGCGCTGCTTCCAGATCCACCAGGCCGTCAACATGATCAGCGAAGATGTCCCTTTTCGCAAAGCGCGCGGGGTGGATGATGAAGCCTGCTGCCACCAATCCATGAAGTCCCCCTCTCTATCCGGTGGTGTGGTCGTCGATCGAATCCAAGAAAGAGCCTCATGCCAAATTGTCTTGAATAAGGGGCATTTTGCATGGTGATGTGTATCATGTGATCAGCATTTTTCATGGTCTGTCTTATGTTCGCTTATACTACGAGTACTATTATTATTGAAGTATTCATGTTGGTATGTTCAGCGCAAGCTGGAAGATTAAATACCTCGTTGGAATTTGTTTAATACTGCGCCTCTTTCAACGAGTCTAGAAGCTGATATTTGTTTAAACACCACGTTTGGAATTTGTTCAATACACCATTTAGGAAAAGAGCTCCGTGGGATGGCGTGAAATGCTGAGTGAGAACAGTTCAGTAGCCAATCAAAACTTCCGTTCTTTGTCAGAAAAAGATCACTCAAAACCAACTCTTTCACATGTCCGTGAGCTTTAGCAATGTTATTGATTAATTCCATGATGAATACTGTTTTACCTACTCCAGCCCTCCCCCCCCACCCACCCACACACACAAAGAGTCCTATTTTTCCTCCACGTCGATAAGGAGCTAAAAGATCGACGATCTTAATACCTGTTTCAAAGATGGATAATTTCGTATCTAACTCGATAAAGGCAGACGCAGATCTATGAATAGGAAACGTGCACTACTATCTAGAGGATCCAAATTGTCAACAGTCTCCCCAAGAACGTTGAAAATTCGTCCGAGAGTAGCTCCACCGACCGGAACACTGAGAGGAGCTCCCATGTCAATCACTTCCATTCCTCTCATCAACCCGTCTGTAGCACTCACAGCTACAACTCTAACTCGATTATTTTCGAATAATTGTTGTACCTCGCAAGTCAAATTAATTTGCTTATCAGAAGTGTCTCTACTCTGGACTACCAAAGCGTTATAAATATAAGGTAACTTGCCTGGGGAAAAGTGACATCCAGCACGAGTCCAATAATTTGATCGATATGACCTGCACTTTTTTCATCAATTGTGGAAACCCCGGGACGAGAAGTAGTAGGATTGGTACTCATAATTATCACATAATAAAAAAAATAATTTGTCGAAATTTTTCTTTTTTTGTTGTTGAATAATGCCAAATCAAATCCAAAAAAAAATCCAAAAATCCAAAAGTAAAAAGGAAATGAATTAGTTAATTCAATAAGAGAAAAAAGTAGACCGGGACTTTATTTCGTTGCCCAAGCGAATCCCATTCAATCATTTACTCATGAAATGAGTCCGTTGCAAAGTTCAATCAATCTTGTTTTCATATACATTTTGCCTTTTGTGGAGCATCTGTGCCTATTCTACTATACTACTGTGAAGCATAGATCGCTGTCAACAGAGAATTTTCTTAGTATTTAGTTAGGTATTTACATTCAAAATAAGAAAAGGACCCATTAAGAACTTGTAAAATAAGGATTAGGGATTGATTTGGGTTGCGCTATATCTATCAAAGAGTATACAATAATGAAGGATTTGGTAAATCAAATCCATGGTTTAATAATGAACCGTGTTAACTTACAATAACAACAACTCAATTCCTATAGAATTTCTATAGTGAAATTCCTATAGGATAGAAAATACACAGGGTGTACACATTATATATGAATGCAAAATATTCATTAATTTAAGTATGCCCTCAATTTTCTTTAATGAGTTGATATTATATTAATTGAATATCCTTTTTGTTTTACGAAATTTTTGCTAAAGTTGCATTGACATCTAATTCACATCGAGTAGCCTCTGTTATTGTGAGAATTCTTAATTCAAGAGTTGTAGGGAGGGACTTATGTCACCACAAACAGAAACTAAAGCAAGTGTTGGATTTCAAGCTGGTGTTAAAGATTATAAATTGACTTACTACACCCCGGAGTATGAAACCAAGGATACTGATATCTTGGCAGCATTCCGAGTAACTCCTCAACCTGGGGTTTCGCCGGAAGAAGCGGGTTGTAGTAGCTGCCGAATCTTCTACTGGTACATGGACAACTTTTTGGACTAATGGACTTACCAGTCTTGATCGTTACAAAGGACGATGCTATCACATCGAGCCTGTTGCTGGGGAAGACAACCAATGGATCTGTTATGTAGCTTATCCATTAGACCTATTTGAAGAGGGTTCCGTTACGAACATGTTTACTTTCATTGTGGGTAACGTATTTGGTTTCAAAGCCCTACGTCTGGAGGATCTATGAATTCCCCCTGCTTATACAAAAACTTTCCAAGGTCCGCCTCATGGTAAGAGATAAGTTGAACAAGTATGGTCGTCCTTTATAGGGATGTACTATTAAACCAAAATTAGGATAATCCGTAAAAAATTACAGTAGAGCGTGTTATGAGTGTCTACGTGGTGGACCGTAAGTTATTTTTTCGGTGTGTGGTGTTGCAACAGCGGCACCGCTTTCCAAGAGAAGAACTCTGCATTTTGCTGCTGTAACCTCTTCCTTTAAAAAAACAAGATAATGCGTTGGGCTCCGAACCACTCATAAAATTTGTTGTTCAAGGTCTCTTAAAATTGAGGTCATGTTTACTGAGCGTCGAGTGGGTTTACATGTAGAGTCGACTCGTCGGATTACTCCATATTTTTCATGCTGTAGGATAATAAAGCGCAATTGGTGAAAAAATAGAATTTCCTTAAGAAAATTATAGGATTATGCAGATTCTAAACGGCTTGTCATAAATCTGGGTCGCCTAAAATTGCGCATAACTTAGCCTAAAATTCGTAAAATATGAATTTTAATCTGCAGTGCAGGTGATGCATGAAGTACTTTTGGGAGGAGAATGTTATGATATTGACCTGAGTACTCACAAACCTTGCCAAGATTTAACAACATTTAAAACAACTTATCAACGGTTTAGAAGTGTCGAAGCGATGATTGGGCTCCGCACTACATGCTTCCCCGACACCCAGCTCAAGCTTCCCTCTAGGTGATCTCCTCTATCAAGTCTTCCGCTTACCGACACGCTGAACGTTTTCTTCTCTCCAGCCTTGGAGAACACCAGCTTGTCGGGGGTGACCTTTATCTTCAGTGACTTGGGCGCTTCCACCTTTGCCGTGTACGTTGATGCTGCTGGCCCAACGTTTGTCACCGTCCGGTTCACGACGAAGGTCGTCGGTGGCGGTGTGAGTGGCACCATTATGGTCGGGTAGTTGAGTTGAATGCCCTTGACATTTGGTAGCTTTTCGCATGTCAAGCTCGAGTTATGCACGATGATTAACAACCCGTACTCGCCGTAGAGCGAACATATGTAGCCAGCGTAGTCGTTGAAGCCGAGGTCATACACGAGGCCAGGGTCAGCGGCTCTTGCGGGGTTGACATGCCCGGAACCCATGTCAAAGAAGCTTGCTTTCTCATGCATCTCATTCATGATAGAGCCACCGGTGCTATTGACGGCGTCCGCCGTTGTCAGGATGGCTGACCTGATTGCTGCTGGTGACCAGTCAGGATGCAAGCTCTTGACATGTGGTGTCGCCATGGATGTGCCGGATATGATGTTGAAAGGCCCATGTACAGAATCTATCTTTGGCGGCCACGCTGCCAGGATGTTGAGCCCAGGTGCCAATATGTCTGGCTTCAGCACACCGACGGTGTTACGGCTATCACCTCGGGAAGAGAACCATGCCACGACCGGTGCAGTGTGTTGTTGTACGTGAATTTGGCGTGCGTGGAGGTGCTCGCCCATGTCTTTACGGCTTTAATTTGCCATCGGCCGCAGTCACCTGCACCACGCTACAATTGTAATCCTCAACCTCAGTGGAGTAGCCCCGAGTTTCGTCGTCAAAGAGCACCACGCCAGCTGCTCCGGCGTCCATTACGCCAAGGATATTTGACGCCTGAAACTTTGGGTTCATTTTCTTACAGACCACGATCTTCCCAGAGACCACACTGTGATCGTCATAGAAATAGTTGCAGTCTTCTCGTTCGTGTTCATATTGGAGAGGGTAGACATTTGTGCTCGACTTTGGCACCTGGGTAAGCGCTTCTCCGTCGATCCGCTTGCCGTTGTCGAGATGAATGCTGGCGCTGAAGCTTCGGTCCACCGAGCCAGCAGCCACCGTGACCAACCATGGTGCGTCGTTGGAGACCGAACCCGATGTGGGGCCATGGTTGCCGCCCGCACAAACCACAATGATGCCTTTGGATACCCCATGGAATGTGCCGATGGCAATGGGGTCCTTGTCAAAGCTTAATGGCCTGTAGGCGCCGAGTGAGATTGACAGAACATCCACCCCATCCTTGATGGCCGCGTCGAGTCCAGCCAGTACGGAGGACTCATCACAGCCATCAGGCGTGCACACCTTGTACATGGCGATGTGGGCGCCGACAGCAATTCCAGCTGCGACGCCTGCTCCCACGCCATGGTACGACGCACCGGTGACAAAGTTCCCGGCTGCCGTGGATGAGGTGTGCGTCCCGTGCCCATCTTCATCATCTGTGTTGTCATCTCCAACGAGCGACTGCGCACCGATGAGCTTGTTATTGCATCGGGCCGCCTTGCACGAGCCCTTCCACTTCTCCGGTGGTGGTGGGATGCCGTGATCATCAAAGGAACGGTGTGGTGCATGGATGCCAGTGTCAAGCAACCCCACGATGATTCCCTTCCCGTAGCCGGCGTCCCTCCAAAAACCGGAGCCGTTCCGAAGGCCGAGAAACTCAGGCGTGTGCGTGGTCATGAGCTGTAGCTTCCTGTCCGGAAAAGCTCGGATGAATCCTGGCTTCTTGGCAACAACATCGAGCTCTCCATCAGCAAGCCTTGCGGCAAAGCCGCTGAATGCCTCGGTGTAGGAGTGGATAAGACGTGACTCGCCCAAGTTGCTAGCATGCGAGCTAGGCAAGAAAGACTCGTGCCACCGTCGATATCCGTCTTTGCCGACAGTCGAGGGCGGTGGCTCGACGAGCACAATATAGCTATGATAAGCAGAGGTTTTCATGGTGCCCTCATGTACCCTTGGAGGAGCTGGATTCAGAAAGCAGAGTATGGTTGTAGGAGAGAAGGTGGCGAGGAGGAGAAGCGATAGTAAGAGATTGTCCAACCATGCCATCGTACAACACCTAGGTGATGGAAGAAGATGGTGGTGATGCAATCTCGGGCACCCGGGGTTCTTAATTTATACAGACCCCACTAATGACATGGTGTAATCTCTACCAATCAAATAAATGAAGATCTTTCTATATCTGGAGTAATTAAGAAGATTATTTTATTGAGATTTTTTGCATGCTGTTGAGTACTCCTACTATTAAGAGTAGAAATCTTTAAGCTATTATGGGCATATCCTACTCAAGATATATAGAAAGGGAGGGAGTACTAAATATGGATATTTTTTCCAAAGGTTGTACTTGCATGTATTGGTGGAATATGATCTTTCTAAATGTACTATAAATGTGTATAGTGGTAAGAAATCTTGAAGCTACTAATACACACATCCGGCCAAATATGCATGTTCGTCTTTTCTTAGTACAAATACAATGGATGCACCTGCATGCCTTGGTGTACAGTTTTTCTAAATCTAAACTATTAATGTGCATAGAGATAAGAAATCTCGAAGCCATTAATATGCATATCCTGTTAGATATGCATATGTTTTTTATTCGCTTTGTTTACATGTCTTGATGGGGCATGATCTTTCTAAATGTACTATTAATACACATGGTGATAAAAATTCCCAAAGCTCTCGTATCTTGCTAAATATGCATGTGTGTATTTTCTCCTTACATATGGTTATGCTTGGTGGCGTGGGGTCTGGACGCGTTCCATGGGCCAGCAAGCCCTCGATGGACAGCATATGCGCAAGCATAAGTACTTTCAGATCCCCGTGGTGAGACCATCGACCAAATCGATTGATCTTGAGTGAGCCTAGTAAGCAGTTAGGTGCATCCATACCAATATTTATAGAGCAACGATCCAAGAACATCACATTGTGTTTAAGCCCCAAATCACATGAATATTATTATAATTTGGTCACATTAGTTCTTGCAAAATACAATGGCAACATAATGGTACATCATCATAAGCATGACCATCCATCAGAATTGGAACAGAAATAGCCAACAGTGTAGGTAGATCCTCTGACGTCCGATGCAAAAGGTTGGAACTGGGAGACGTCACCCTAGGAATAAGCTCTAGACATTTACGAGGAACTGAAGAATAGGAAATATAAACAAAAAAAACTAAAACATCTTGCTTCATCAGCTTCAGTATTCCCTACAAGAGAAGAGATTCCTTGATGATATCTCCGGTTGGCATCCTAATGGATGGCATTTCGTGAGAACAAGACAGCCCAAGTCCAAGTAGTAAACTTAGAGCAAGTCTAACATCATCCTTAAAACGCCGCCGTCCTTAAAATTCCGGCAGTTACACGGGCTTGTGGCCGGGTCGTCGAACTAACATCGCCTGTAAACGGACCAGCCCGTAAACAGAATTCACAGGGGCCTATGAAAGGCACGTTGCAGCCCCTATTTCTACCGGCCGGGCAGGCGGAGACGGGTTAGAACCCGTGTTCCTCCACCGCAAACCCTAGCCGCCGCCGCATTTCCGCGCGTACTCCGGCGAGCAATTCCTCCCATTTTCGCGCGAGAGAGAGATGGCGAGCAGGAGCGGGAGTTGCGGACTCGGCGGCGGTCGTTCTGGGGGTGGGGGGGGAGGGAGTGGCCGTCGCGCACCCGGCGGCGCCACATCTGCTCTGTCGGGGCCAAGAAGCGTGTATGCAGGCGCTGGACGAACTGGGGGCTGACCCCCCAGCTTCTCTCCAAGAAGCAGGAGGAGATCGAGGAGGCGGTCACCGCCATCCGCATGGACAACTAGGAGCTCGCCAACGACGGCATGCGGCGACTTAGAGCTCGCCGCCGACTAGGAGCTCGCATTTTGGACGTATCAGGACGCGGCGGCGTCCTCTGCGAGCTCTCCAACACTATTTTTTTTATTTAGACGTAATTTTGCAATATGTATATACTGGATGATGAACGCGCGCACGATCTTCCCTCGTTAATTTAAATTTCAGTTCAAATCTTGATTTAAGGGTTGGATTTACAGGCCCATCCATTCGTAACGAAAAACAATAGATTTTGTTGGAAAATTTGACGCTACAAATCCCGGAATTGTGTTTGTCGAAATACTATCAGCACATCATCCCGACTTGCCAGGATGAGCTCGGTGTCGCATGACAGATCCATGTCAGGTTTAGACACGAACTATCTTCAGAATTACTATTTCCCGTCAGGTGAGAAACATCCATTTCATTCTAGCAAACCTACATCAGCTCAAGAACTCTTCTCTGTACTGCATCTATGTGGCCTCTTGCCTCTTCTTTGACCGGCAAGAGAGTGAACTGAACTACCATTCAATGTGCACCAACACTCTCCAGCCTGGGCTCGTTTGATTCGAAGGAATCACATAAGAATTTTGGAGGATTTTGATGCATAGGAATTTTTCAAATACGCAGCCAAAATACAATAGGAAAAAAATTCAGAGTAACCAAAAGGCAAAGTGAAAGGTTTGTCCAAATCAGTTTGGCATCTCTTTGCAGTCCTTTACATTACAGAACAAAAAAAGACATGGATGGGAAATCAATATCAATTGGATAGGCCTAGCCTTTTAGGTAACCTGTCTATTGAGATGAACTTAATTTTGTAACCAAGAAAACTTCTCTTCTCCAATTTAAGGGGAGTCCGTGTGCACACTATTCACCAACTAATTAGATATTTCCAAAGCCCAACAAGTTTGTCACCATTTAGACTGTATTCGTTCATATTAGTACTGTAACCGCAATCCAAGAATAAGAAATAAGAAAAACCTTTCTAAACATATTTCTAAGTAAAAGGTATCAAACTGTGTCACATGTTAACAGGAGAAAATAGGCGGGATTCGAATTAGATTTGACCACATTAAATTATCATTATAATTCCTTTGGACCTTTTCATATTAGCTGTACATAATTCAACCTTCAGATAAGGTAATTAGAAGACTGCCTTCTTAAAGGATTACTGCAATTTTACCTGATATATAATTTACAATGAATATGAAAACATTATCCATGAGAAGAAAGGCTTTAAGGCCTAGAGCATATTGATGAGAAATTATGTTAATGAAGATGCCCATCAGTCCAATACCTTCAGTTCTGTAATCCAAGCGCTCCTTATTAGTGTGAGTCAAAATCTTATAGATTATTCCACAGAAGGGGCATTACAGGCCCATTATAATGACATGTTGTGGATAGGCTGCTAGTAGAAAGTGATACATAAACTCTCTGGCAATGAGCGCCCCAAAAATATGTTGGATAAAATCAGCTTCTATAAGCAAATTTTAGCACACCCGCACAAGAAAAATCAATCTGATATCATCCTTCTTAGATACTTTAAGATTCAGTATTAAGCACTCCACAATAACTTCTCCAATCCTATATGTGCTCTGTGTCCATCATGGGGTATGACTCAAATAAAAGCAGTAAATGAATGGAGGCAGAACACACTCTTGTAAATGAATGGGGGACAAATGACTGAAAAACAATCCATCTTAATGACTTAAATATTTTTTTCTTCAGAGTTTGTACCAAGTCTGGGGGGGTGGTGGCCCCCTCTGACTTGTACATAGCTCCGCCACTGGACAGACCATTAGATTAGCTGATCCGACGGTTCAGAGGTCAAAATCGTTGTGGAGGCTCTAGATATGTGAGTTTTACTGTTTTTTAATGATTAGAAGCTCTGATTATTTCGTGGTTGCATGGAATCTATGTTTGTTTTTCTACCTGTTCGGGTTGAAGTGTCTAGGTTGTGCATTAAAGTATGCTAAAATCACCCAAGTCATTCTGCCCTTCTTTTGAAATATTTGCCAATTGTTTCTGCCTCGTACCTCTATTTATTCTTGGGGATGAGGAATTGACCTTGCTTTATTCATTTGTCTAGTTGTTCTTCTTAGTAGTCAATTGTTAGCAACCTATATATGCATCATGTCCCTATTTCTTGAACCGAAGAATTGACCTAACCTTGTTATCTAGTGGTTTTCTTAAAAGTCAATATTTCGGGTGTTTCCTGTTTTCACCCTCTGTTATGGCCGACGGTGAACAGAGTCAAATATTCCTTTTTGTCAACTTGCAATGCCACATCTGATTTTAGAAGACATTGGGCTTGGAGCACTACTTTTAAGTTAGATGGTTCAATCAGAGTCCAATTTTCAGTTAAAATGTTCTGTTATAATTAAAATTCCGTTCATGCATCCATTGCTAGCTGCTGGTTAGGTAGGCTTTGTGGAGACTAATAAGCTAACCATTATAGTGAGAATTAGACATGGTTATATTTGTCTCGTTCCAAGTAGTTGTAGTAACACCATTTTTCTGTTGCATTGTCTCAAGTGATGTCTTATTATTTCCCTTTGGATGCTAATCATTTCAAGGATTAATGCTTCATGCGATGCACAATCTGAACGTTAATTGGTAGTACTAATAAGCACAAAAATGTTTTCTGACCATTTGCTAGATGGTGTATTATGTGCCAGTGCCGGGTCACTGCTCCCAGCTTGCTCAGTGTCAGTTTTCTGAGTATTCTCGGTGAGCGGTAGAAATAAACTGGTGATGAAATATTTGGAGTGGCTGCCTGGTTATCCCAATTACCCGCTAGCATCCATGGACGCTGCTAATTTTTTAAAAACAATACAATTTATTTAATAAATTCCACGAATAATACATGAATTTGACAAATTACGAATCTAGCGTGGCATCGGTGGATGAACTACTAACAGGAACCCGTCGGTGTTTAAAGTACCAACCAGTCCCGTCGTTTGTTCAAGTCCCGACCTGGTGATTGCGAGGCCTGCCCGCCCGTCGTTGGTTCAGGAACCCACAGGTTCCTGTCGGTAGTTCATCAACCGACGCCACGCTAGATTCGCAATTTGTCAAATTCGTGTATTATTTGTGGAATTTATTAAATAAATCGTGTTATTTAAAAAAAATAGCATGGACGCTGATCAAATTCATGCATCGGCTGATAGCCACTTTTGTACTGGTGATCTTTTGATCCTCGGATCACCCAACCAGCAGTATACATTTACAAGGTTATCCGACACTGTCATCCTGTAGTCTAGTCTAACGGCACAACAGGTCTAGAGGTAGGTAAGCGCTAGGGACATGCTTACAGCGGTTTGTAGCCAAGGTGTCTACAGAATGACAGTGTTACAAATACACGCTGATCAATCTAGAATAACTGGTGAATATGATTCTATGATTACAGTTCAAATGCATTTAATGTTAGAGACGGTAGTGATGAGTAGAACAATTCTTAAACCAAAAATCATGCAGCTTGTGGTCGCGGATGTAGAGAAATCATGCAGCTAAATCGAGATACTCTGGAGCTGGGATTTTACACTAGTATGATGCAGACCAAGGCTGCTAGTTAGTCTTCTCGCTGACCCTCAGGCCATATGAGCTTTCGAGGCAAGTATTTGACGACTATCCCTGTCAGCAAGCTCCTCCCTGGCTTTCTAGGTCCTTCTCTTGCAATGTAGGTCACACGGACGGACATGGCTGCTGGAGGACTCTTACAATGTATGCTCTTACAATCTCGCCATGTGCAAAACCAGACCTCAAATATTGCTTGGTTATTCGAGCACCAAGACCATCAATCATCAGGTGGCATCGGAGATGGAACCTGACCTGTCATGCTCAGGAGCTTGGGTCATTAACTCTGCAGAAAAGAAAAGGCTTACGAAAATGTAATGAAGTAGATGAAGACCTAATGGACCATAAATAGTTATAACTAGTGTTGATTCTCCAATGGTGATCAAAAGCTTGCTAATACTTAACTGAACAAAGCAAATAAAATATAGATTCAGACTATGCAATGTTAGACTGTGATTCAACGTCTAGTGCATGTGCCAGTTGGACTAAAAAATCTCAAGACTTGGTGTTTCCGTAATTCATGATTTGTCTTGCCAAGTCGTATTGCTCGTAAAATGTTTGGATGTTCCACATAAAGTTACACAACCACCTAGAAAAGAACCAAAAGCCAAACCAGGAATCTTGAAAAATGGATCATACTTGAAACTCCACACATGTTTGCATGTGGTACCAAATTCATGTGCCAAGCGTCAAATAGCATGAAAATGCAATAATCAACTCCCAGAACAATGCTGAAAATAAAACATGTTCTCTAAACATTAAGTGAGAAAATAAACAAACCATGCTCCTCAGATGTCCCTTCTGCTCCACACAATATGCAGCATCACAAGATGCGCTTTCAGGAATTGGAACGATATACGAGGCAAAATAAGTCATCACTGGAGCATCTAACGCCTTGAGGAAGCAGATTTGGTGCATTGCACCATTTTAAACTAAAAATATCTAACTGGGAATATTTGCATCTCTGTGTTCACTTGTGGCGAGTTAAATACAACCACCGGAAGCACAAAAGTAGTTAGAGAGCCGAATATAAGACTCAATAGAAAACACTGATGTAAAAGAGGTTCTACAAACAATGAGCGGGAAGAAAAAAAACTCCTCAGATGTCCCTTCTGCTCCACATAATGTGCAGCACTTTATGGATGTGCTTTCAGGAATTGGAACGATATATGATGCGGAAATAAGTCATCATTGGAGTATTTGTATCCAGACAATTAGGAATAACCAGAGTGTAGAGTGTACTATTCCAAACTAGAAATGTCAAGAAAAGGAATCACATTTGAAGCACTGCACATATTTGCTTGTGGCATCATCGAATTCAACCAGATGCCAACATCATTTGACAGTTTGGAAATCTCTTTGGAAATCAAACAAAAATATCAAAGAGTACAACTGAAACAAGAAGAATTCGCTGAAAATGACAAAGAGCAACACTGAAATAAGTAAAGTTCACCAAACATTGAGTGACCTAAAACAAACAAGCTAAGCTCCTCAGATTTCACTTCAGCTCCACACAACGTGCAGCATCCCGTTCCCGTGCAGCAAAACAAGACCCTCAAACATTGCTTGGTTATTCAAGCATCAAGGCGCCTAGTGGCATCAGAGATAGCACCTGACCTGCACTACTCAGGAGCTTAAGAGAAACTGGCTCATTAACTCTGCAGAGAAGAAAAGGCTTCTTGAAAAAAATACTCATATTTGAAGTTCCATACATGCTTGCATGCATGTGGTGTCAAATTCATTTGAAGTCTCAAATTCAACCAACTGCCAGTAGCATGAAAATATGTCGCAGAATCGAACAACTCAATGAACACCACTGAAATAAAAATACATGTCCAAGAACTTAGCAAGAAAGAAGAACTAAACTCCTCAGTTGTCCCTTCTGCTCCACAAAATGTGCAGCATCCCATGGATGCTGCTTTTCAGGAATTGGAACGATATATGATGTGAAATAATTCATCACTGGAGCGTCCCACATGATAAGGAAGCAATCAAATACATTGCACTACTTTAATCCAAACTACTCCAAATATTGACCAAAAGGGTCATATTTGAAGCACCACACACATCTGCTAGCGGTATTGAATTCAACCATATGTCGACAACATTTAACAGTTTGGAAACAAAACAAAACAAAAAAACTCAAAGAGCACCCCTGAAATAAGAAGAGTGCACCAAACATCGAGCAATAAAACCTTGTCAGTTCTTCTCTTCTCGGCAGTGTGTGTGGTGTTGTGTTTGTTGCCAAGGTTGGCCTGAGTACCCTGTTGGTGTCTGTCATGTTCGGCCATTGGGCTTGTATCTCGATTTTCCATAATTTAAATGGGAAACTCTCTGGTTTATTGATCAATTGAAGCTTAAGCCTCCATCTTAAAAAAATAACTAAATGTTGGCAACATGCAAATAGCTGAAGAACCGAACAACTCAAATTGAGACTGCCAAAATAAAAGGAGTCCTCCAAGCATTGGCGAGGAAAAACGAATTAAGCTCCTCAGATGTCCCTTCTGTTCCACATAACATGCAGCATCCCGTGGATGGATGCGCTTTCAGGAATTGGAACGATATAGTGCGAAATAAGTCATCACTGGAGTATCCCCCGCAATAAGCTAGCAATTCAGTACCCTGCACTTTTGTCAAACTAGAACCAAGTATAGAAGGGGACATATCTGAAGTACTGCACTCGTAGTATTTGCTTGTGATATAGAATTCAACCAAATGTTGACTGTATTCAACAGTTCGGAAATAAAATTAAACATCAAAGAACCAAGACTGGAAAAACTCCTCAGAAGTCTCTTCGGCTCCACAGAGCGTGCGGCATCCCGTGGGACGGCGCATTCAGGAATTGGAACGACATAGCGCGAAATCGGTCATCACTGGAGCTATATAAGCATTGCAGAGCTCGTTACAGCATAAAACGAAATGAATCTGTGAGAATCCCTCGGATCGGTGACAAGTAGCGCGCAGATCAACGAAACCTTAATCACCAGAGATGGACAACGGGAAGCAACGCATCTAGATTTCTAGACCGATGGTTTCTAGGGTTAATTTATGCGAGAGAGAAGCGGGAGGAATGGCGCTGTACCATTCAGGCGTTGGGGATTTCCGCCGGAGTCGCAGACGCTGGGAGCCGGCCGACCGTCACCTTGCGCTTACCGCGGCATCGGCCGCCGCCGCCACCGCCGCCGCCGCGCACATTAACGTCGTACGCCTCCATTAGTAGAAAGGAGAAGGCCTAGAGAATAATCAGTTTAAGAAGGCCCGCGAGGCGAGGCCCATGTAGGCTGGGCCTCGTGAGGCGCCGCTCCCGCATGGGTCAAGTAATACGTGAGATGTTCTAAAAAAAAAAAGTAATACGTGGGCTCCCTACGCGGAACTGCGGAAGCGCAAAGCCAATGTCGATTGATTCTGAAAACCTCTGAGGCCGCCTCCGTCGTCTGGTGCAATGTCGATTGATTAATCCGCTCACGCGTGGCAATTTCGTAGACCGTCGAAGCGTTTAACTCTTTATTTTATAGTTCTTCTTCTTAGTAGTCAACTGTTTTGATCTGAAGCTCTTGTCTGTTTTGCGGTTGCATGGAATATATGCTTGTTTTGGTACCCATTAGGGCTGAAGTGTCTAGTGCGTGGATTGAAGTATGCTAGAATTACCAAGTTACTTTGCTCTGCTTTTAAAATATTTGTCAATTGTTATGCCTCATGCCTCTATTTATTCATAAGCTATGGAATTGACCTTGCTTTATTTATTTATTATCTAGTGGTTCTTCTTGGTAGCAATATGTATGCCTCGAAGTCCCTATTCCTTGAACTGAAGAATTTACCTTATATTTTTATCTAGTGGTTTTCTTAATAGCCAATATTTGGGTGTTTCCTGTTTCCACCCTTTGTTGTAGCTAACGATGAAAAGAGGCTGGGCCCATGTAGGCTGGGCCTCTTTGTTGACTTGCCACGCTGAACATGATTTTTTGAAGAGGCTTGGAGCACTACCCTTAAATAAAATGGTTGGTTTATAGTCATTTTCTCAATTAAATGTTTTGTTACAATTATTTTTTGTTCATGCATCCATTGCGTATGGTTAGCTAGGTCTTGTGGAGACTAATAAGCTCGTCATTATAGCATGAATGTGTTCCCATCATTAGTAATCTCTTGTTATTTCCTTTTGTCTGCTAACCATTTTAGGGACTAATGCTTCATGCAATGCACAGTCCGAATGTTAGTTGGAGAAACAATACCTGTATCGATCCATATTAATTGTCACATAATCAAATATATCTAGACATGTTTTACTGAAAGATACATCCGATTCAGCGGCCTTTAATATGAACCGGAGGGAGTAATACAAAAATGGTTTGTTGCGGTCAGGGTAAGGTCACACATCGTGATCATGTATGCCGTCTCAAACTGGGACAAGAATACAGTTTTAGAACCAAGGATTCTCTCCGATCATTTGTTACTCCATAGTAGTGTCATGCGCCATCGCCATCGCCATCACACTGTAGGTGATTTCTCACATTTAGCCTTGAGGAGGTAATTCCTCGGGACCTAAACTTTGTCAGTGCGGCATGTTGTGCCTTTGTTCTAAAAAGTTTTAGGCTGGAGGAGACTGTTAAGCCACCATTGCAGTAGCGAGAACTGGACATGATTATACCATTTGTCTTGAGAAGTTATTCTTGTAGAAAAAGACCGGCGGCGCAACTTGAACATGTATCCGTTGCATTGGTTGGAATGATCTCTAGCTTATTGTTTCACATTACGTGCCAACTTTTCTACGGATTAGTGCTTCATGTGATTGTCTGATCTTATTCTTAACGGGAGTCGAGAAACAAAACTTTGTGTCTCAAGCAGGGACAACACCGTTCCAATTGTGACAGTAGGAGTTGCAGAAGCAAGCACTCTGGTCATTTGCCGCCAGCTGCATGTTTCATATCACTGCAGGGTGACTGCTCTCAGCTGCTGACATCTAGGCTTGCTTTCCATCATGAAATTTCTACGGTTTGCCCAAGTCAGCCCACATAAAAAATACTCCCAACCCAAAGCATACCCAAACCGTCAAGTGTACAGGACACGGCAGTACACAGCTACAAGGCCATTGATCAGTCAGCAAACTTGAATATCTACTTCAAATTTGAACCAAATACCGAGGCTCAACTCACAAAAAAAGTTATAACGAAAAACCAACCGCCTGATAGTTATATGTGTAGTAAAGTTACAACGAAAATACAGATATTTGCAATGAGGAAGGAGTATCCCCGATTTTCCTTTGCTGCTGCTATAATCCAAGGGGGGAGGCCGAACAAATTGGATTATCCTCTCGTGTGACATACTGCTACAACTACCACTATACAATATATATCGGGTAAAATGATGGACAAACATGGCTCTTTGAACAATTAAAAAAAAACTTCCCTCTGCCCCCGAACGCATGATATGGAGACAACTATCACAACATAATATATGGTACACACAGAAGGCACTATAATCCATGAGGAAAATTGCTGACTTGGCCTTGTTCCAACCTGTCCTCCCCGTTTACTTTGTAAGAAATCCGTATACGCATGGCAAGAGGTTTCTGCATCCACGTCATAATAGGGATAACAAAGATAGATCAGCTATAACCATGGGGCAGAAAAGGACAAGTCCAAAACAATGAAGACACGCCAGATATATCATGTAATCATTCATGGCATTCCAGGAAGCTGGAATCATCTTTATGCATCAAAAGGTATTTATTTATTTATTTATGCAAAAAGGCACTACCATTCTACGACAGGAGGGATAAACAACTGGTGCAATGCTCAGCTATTTTCTCATAAAAGCACTAGTCTGAATTTAAAAGCACATAAGACTATGAAAACTCAGCAGAATATATATTTGTCGGCCTGGTATGTACATGCTGGTAGCATAGACATGAATGGAATGATGTGTGCACATTACATAATGCGACTAGCAGTTGATGGAGTGTTAATCCCCCATGTGGCAGGTGGAAGTTGTATGGATGGGTGAGGACTTGAAATGCAGTTCAATCAAATAATAGACATAAAAGACGAAACCAAAGTAAAGGATGCAGGCCTATACCTGACCATGTTGATTATTGGTGACATTGAACCCTTGTGTGACTGAACCCTTTCCACTAGCTGGAACAACATTGCCACTAGCTGGATCCAGTCGCAATTGGATGAACTGCAATTCCAGTTTGGATAGCATAAGAAACATTCCCATCAGTATCAAGAAATTATTTAGCATAGTTAGAACTTTTAGTTAATACTCAATAAAATAAACGAAGGGACTACAGGAAATGTACAATATCAGTTGTAATTGGTAACCCGAAAAAATAGCTCAAACACAGACTGATACAAAGCACCATGGTCTTACCTTTGGAACAGCTGCCTGAAAAATGAAATCCGTATAAGTGGCAGATGTCAAATTTGTAAAAGTGGCATGGATGGTAGTCTCTTGCGGCTTTCCAGGCTGCTTTCTTAAATCGAAGACGATCTTCAAAGTTGCACTCTGGAAAGCAGTTATCGATGAACACACATCTTCAAGTCCTGGTAAGATAACGATGTTTAGTAACCATGAACATAGCATATGCTTCTTGCTTGTAAGAATCTATAATCAAACTAACCAGAAACAGATGTACTTGCTGACAAACCATCGAGCAGATCCACAGCTTGAGGTACAACAGTATTGGATTTAGTCCCTGTTGCACAAGTGTTACAATTTGGCAATGATACTAAATAGATATAGATGCAGCAACTGGTACGGATAGCATCAACCAACTAACCAGAACTAACTTGCCAAAAAAGAAAGAACTAACCAGAACTAGATGCACTTGATGACAAACTGCCAAGCAGATCCATAGGTTCAGGTACATGAGAAACAACTTGAGGTGCAGAGGAAACGGGTTTTTTCTCTGCTACGGAAGTGTTACACAGTTCAGAATGGTTACAAAAACAGAAAATAATTCAAGTGTTACAATCAGAGTTTTTACCTTGGGAAGGAGAGCTTAAGTCTAGCAGGCCATTCTGTGATGGAGACGATCCGATGGATAGAAGATCCATCAGAATATCTGTGCCTGCAGATGAAGGTACTCCTGAACGAAACGGAAAGAACTTATTAAGTTTAAGGTAAGGATATTCTAATAGCAGGCAAACAGAAGTAACAATTGATAGATAAGGTAAGAATTGAAGTGTGGAGATAAACTGCAATCTTAAAGGCAAATGTGAAGCTTTCTGCAATAACCACAATATAAATGTTACACTGTCAATGCAACTTACTGAAAAAACACAAGCAAGCCTGGCACAAACATTTCTGTGGCAACCAACAGGCTTGAATACAGATTTTGGATAAGAGACTTAAAACTAAATTTAAGGCTGAGATGATAATAAATAACTAATTAGCAAGTCCTTCAACATGCAGTATCCTCGAATTGCAAAGGTAACAGTACGCGTCAGAGGAAGGAGGGGGATGGAAATTATGTAATGAAGTACTACTTTGCTCCATTTCCGTTAAATGAGAAGCAAACTAACAAGGCAAAACTATGAGATAACAGAAATACTAAACAAAATACCTGCAGTTGATAGATTTGTCCCACCAATACCCAAAAGGTCTTGTAGAAAATCACTAGGTGCTGTAGTAGCGGAAGCAGTGGTAGTGACAGGTGCATCGTCAGAACTTAAATCAAGCAAATCAACTAAAGGAGCTGCAGCAGATTTTGCTACACCATTTGGAAGCTTAAGGTCTCCAGAAGTGACTGCTGAAGCAGGCTTATATGCTGGAATAGTTGCTTGTGTAGCACTAGCCCTCTTCACAAGATAAGTAGCTTCATCCAATACAGGCATACGTTCAAGCAAAGATGACCTGCACTTATACCATATTTGTCCAAGTTAATACCATTCATAAGTACCAGAATACAATATAAAATTTATTTAGTACTATCTCCAATCCATAATAAGTGTTGGTGATTTAGTACTTCTTTAGTACAAAGTTTGTACTAAATCTCCGACACTTATTTTGGATCGGAGGGAGTAATATTAACAAGTCCTGTAAACCACCTGATAGACTGATGTCTTTGTATAATGGAACCGAACTCAATTGATCTTTGCTGTAGTTCAAGCACCATATTCTCTTTATTCAGGGCAACTATTTGTTTTATCCTCCTGTTAAGAAAGTTAAATCGTACTATTTAACATAACAGTGACATAATATAAGCAGCAGTTAGCAGTAGCTAACACTAGATACATTATGATATGCTAAAATATTTCCAGGTTACAAGTAGGTGCCACGCCAAGGATCTACAAAATACGATAAGTTTGTACAGAAGGTAATTTAACATATGTGCCAAAATGATGAGCAACTCATACACAGTGGTATTGGTATGTTACCGCATGGCAGCTATAATGTAGAAATTAATCAACACAGCATTACACAGTTCTTCAGTAAATGACGGGAAACATTTCTATATTTAAATGATTCAGCAAGCCAAAGTTCACTTGTACTAAGAGATGATACAATTGCGCAAACTTAAATGATCCAGCAAGTCATGGAAAAATGGTTTTGCGCAGCATATTCAGAAGTTACCGAGAACATTATGGATACAGGAGAACCAAAAGAACAAATTCAACTAGCTCATTGTTAAAAACGATTGAAACTTTGAACTAGTATTTGAAGAAAGTTACGCAAGCACAGTACGATATTAAGTTGAAAGATATCTTACTCTGACATAGATGGAAACCGTGAGGAGAGCTTCAAAAGAGCAACAAGACACATAGACCGAGTTGTCACGTCTGCAGAGTAACGATTAAAACCGAGCTCCACAGCATCCACAGCATCAGTTTCTGTTACCTGGACAAATTGACGTGTTTGACATGATGTCTGACAACAATATCCTAGAAAATTTTATCTAACAGATGGAATATTAGCCTTGCAAAAAGCTCATGGGACTGAGAGCCTACGCCCCGGAAACTTCCGTGGGATGCTGACCAAGCAGTGATGTACTATTAGCACAACTGGTGCGTAATGAACCAACATTGAGCTCATTAATCAAGTTTTGTGACCGAAAGAAATGATTGTAAAGTTCCATACTTGGTTGTACCCACCTAACAAGTTATTCTGCCCACAGTGCAATTTACTCATGCTAGTTAAATTCTCTTGGACTAAGCGCCAAATAATTAAATGAATGATTTGCTGAGAAATATTGCCAACAATTATTGAAAATGGGAAGAATAATGGTAGATCAAACAATAATGTAACTTATAAATGTGCCAACTTTTGTAGTAGTTGAAACTTGACGCAGAGCTGGAAGGTATCTACATAGTTCAAAATGTCAAGAATGTGGCCTACAAGGATGTTGCACTCACCGTAATTGGTTCCTCAGCTTCAAGCATGCCAACATTGTTCACTAGCATTTCACCATATTCACCAATGCACCAAACAGCTACTCTCAGTAGACTTCCCTATTGTGTAAATATGCAGTGTCAACAAGGTTACACATGTTGGGTAGGATGAAATATTGAGATGGATGGAATAGAATGGCATCCATTATAAAGAGCAAAAACATAATCCAAACCTGTTCACTGTATGTTTGTAAGGCCTTGTATAACGATCTCACTGAGTATCCTTGAAGTTCAGTTGCATTGCTTATTACAACAATAAGAGCATGCCATACATCATCCTTCACATGATTTCCAGCCTGTTAATCAATAAGAGTGCAACATGAAGTTGGATTTTTTATATGTCGGTCATTAAGGAAAATTAACCTGGAGAACTGGAGGTATGTGTATGTCCCATCATGTATATGCATTTAATAGAATTCACACGGAAACACCCATAAGTCATAACAAATGTGGATTATTATTTTTTGTGCAGTTACCTGGGAATCACCCAGGTAAGTTTTGTCATGAAGTTCAACATCCTATGCAGTGTCCCACATGAATGTGCAATAAATTTTCCAGGCCATCTTGCTTTAGCCACTATACTCGAATAAATTTAGTCCTAGTGCAAATGTTTGGAACCACTTAAGCAACAGTATCGCAATCTACCAATTGCAAACAGATAACCCAGTAGCCCGCAAAATCTTCTATCCATAACATGTCATATTCTTATGTGGTATTGTCAATGGAGGTCACTGATAGTGATAGCCTGTCATAGCCTCACTTGCTAGTCCCAGTGTGTAATGTGTGCACAAACTTCCCCAGGTAACAGATCAAGAAAGCAACAATGATAGCTAAATCTTCTTACTAGCTGTAACAGCATTTCAGCAATGAGGCTGCATTGCCAATACAAATATGTTTTGGAATGCAAACCTTCAGATATAAGATAGCTCCACTGTATTTTGGTACTTACCAGGGATAACACCTTGAACATCTGATCAAGATACCACAACTTCTCTTGAGAAAACCTATTAGAGATGAAACATTGTTAAAAGTGCCGTGCATCAACAGGAAACCAACAAAAAAGAAGATGCTAACTTTTCAGTGATGGAGCATATTTTGGCTGTAAGATCTTCTTTGAAGTCTGGATCAGCTACATCTAAGTAGTCGACGAGCTCTTTGGTGAGAGGCTTTACATTTGTATCATTAACCAACAAAAAAACAAGTTCAAGGGCCCTTTTGCGAATTGAAGCATCAGCGTCCTGAAAAGTTCACAGGTGATTGAGAATGTTACTAGCCAAAATAGCAGTACTAAGGTTCCCAAATTAATAAATGAAGTGTTAATTACAGCCTGCAAGTTGCAACACTGAGTTATTGTACAGTAAGGACTAAGGAACTTATATATCATTATGATGTAAACCTTGAGTTAAAACATTGGTATGAAAGAGCAGCCATATCCAAAGTAGACTATGCCCTCAAACAATATGTATCAAGCTTGGCAAGTACACAAGAGAAGCTATCCACTCAAAGGGTACAGAGAAGTATGAGAGTGCCCGATAATTGTTAGACTTAAATATGCCAGGCATTTATAACACAGCATACTTGTGGCATAAGGAATAAACTGAGCATCTGGCAGTTCTTGTACAGGGATATGTTTTGATTCCACGAAATTCAAAGGAGGGATATGATGAGAAGAACAGGTTTCCTCTTTCTATTTTTGGAAGGACTACACTACATATTAAAATTTTCATAAGTGTGAGCCTGCGGAGGATGATGAATCGACAAGAGTCCTTATGCTGGTACTGTACAGACATTGGTCCCTGAACCCCAGTAGAGGACAAATACGCAGCATATTACACACTGTTACATGTATTGTTACCTTTACACACTCTAATATTGTCACCCTGTGCCTCTGCACGGCTTGTGCATCTACTGTAATGGCCCTCATAAGTATGTTTAGAGCAACATATCTGAAAGAAATAACATATAGTGAATATTTTATCCCAATATTGGAGCAGGTGGATAAACATTTTATTTAATATAATTGAGAAAAGGAAGCAGAGACGCAATAGTTTCATGTATCGTCACAAGAAAACAGGGATAGCTGAAGTGACAGTAATAAGCTACAGCTGCAAGCTCAATGCACTTCCCTAGTACAACTAACAGGAACATGAAGACAGGTAAAAAAGGAATTCTTCACAAACAACTGGTAAAGTGGTAACTACAGAATCAAGGTCAAACGAAATAGAAAATTAACCTTATATTGTTGTCGCGGTTTGACAAGAATCTACCAAGAATATTGATAGCCAGGACACGTAGACCACTAGTAGCTTCAATGCCCATTATAGTCTCAACACATTCATACAAGATGGCATTTCCAGCATTCTTGTTTGACTCGGTTTTTGTTGCAACCTGGCAAAAAAATGGCTAATTATCCAATGCAATATGCCAAACAAGTGTCAATTACAAAACTAAAAATATAGATTGCACTTTGTGGTAAAATTTCATTAAATAGTGAATCTTTTATTCCTATGGGTCTTATAATCCAACACTTATACATCACTACCTAAAGGAACAAGAGGGTACATAATTTACACAACCTGAACTATAGGAATCATGGGTTAAGTATGCAAGCTAGTTTCCTCGGACAAAGAAAAAAGAGCAAAACTGAGCTCAAGGTGTTGTATAACGTGTACAACATTATAAGCATATCCCTGATTGGAACAAGGTCGGCAAGGGTTGTGTTAGAAACTAGATAAAACCAAAACCACGGACAACAAAAAATGATATGGTGCATGTCAAACCAAAAAAAAAGCAGTTACCTGAGCAAGAATATCATTCATGTATTCACTGCAATCTGCGTCTCCTTGACCCAATATACGCAAAAGTTTAAGAACTCGGATATGCAAGAATGGATCCGAAATTCCAGCAACATCATACTCCGGAGCATAAGAACTATTTGAGACATCTTTTAGTATTCGAACTAAACCTTCAATGCAGTTCTGCAATGACAGATCGCGTAAAAGTTAAAGGGTATAAGAGGTGTCTCAAGTAATGTAATTTTAATAGCTGCAAAATTATTCAGGTTAAATACTACAAAACAAAGAAATGATTTAATTTAGTGGTGATCTTGGGATAAAGTACGTGGAATAATCTGGAATACTTTGCAACATAAGGTCTATGGACCACAGGCCACAGAACAATTTCTACAGCATGGCAGCTAAAATTGTTTGCCAGCTAGAAGGTGTAAAACTTGCAATAAACTTCACCATCATAAAAAAATTAGTTGAGATTTTACATGTTAAAACATGATGCGCTATATGACTACAAAAATAGTAATCGACCATTGTCTTAATCAAGTTATTGCAAGAAAAGATCTCAGGGGAAATAAACAAATGTCCTTACCTTCCTCACGTACTCCAGTGCATCTTTACTGGCTTTACACAGCTCGGTGCCGAGCTGAACTGCAGATATTAAAACCCCATGGTGTTTCTCTTTCAGTAATGATGCAGCAAGACCCATGAAGTTCTCCGCCAAGTCTGGGACTTTTCTTACGATCCTTACAGAGCACAAAGCAGCCTAATAAACAGGGAGAAGTATGTCACGGATAATCCCCCAATATAAGTCTTAATTTCAGAGTTAAACCCAATAAAGTACTGTGTCATAGTGTCATACTCAATTAGTGTAGAAGAGATATGAAGCAACATGAGTACTTGCCGAGTAAAATTTTGAGAATACTATAAAAGAGATAAAGGACCAAGAGGGTACCAGGATTTTGAGAATACTATACGATAATCCAGACTGATGAATATGATAGTAATGTGCAGTTTTTTAATCAACCTAACCAGGCCCTAGCATACCAACAATTCCTTGGGCAGCAGCTTAGTTTGGACATGCTCTACTGGATTCAGTAGCTAGGAATTGAATATACTGGTACAAAACTTCAGCACCTTCTTCTTCGTATTAGCATCCCTGCTGCGCATCAGCTTCTCGACTTCAGGCGCCAGATCCCGGGCCATTTCGGCGGAGCAGATGTTCCCGAGCGCGCACAACGCGAGCCCCACGATGAAGTGGTTCGAGTGGTTGAGATCTCTGCCCAAGTCAAGCACTAAAACATTACTCAAAACCCAGCACGACATTCGTGAAAACAAAACTCGCAGAACCAGCAGCATTGCTGCAGAGACATGGGTCGGGGTTAGCCCTACTGTTTGAGGGAGTTGGTGACGAGCATGAGCACCTCCTGCCGCTCGTCGAGGAGCAGCATGAGGCCGAGGTAGCCGATCCGCTTCTCGGGGTAGCCCGTGGCGGCGATGAGCTTGAGGCACTCCATCTGGCCGAAGTGGGTCGGGTAGCCGAGCATGTGGATGAACATGAGCTTGGCCATGTTCCGGTGCCGCAGCTCCTGCCCGTTCTCGCTGATCGCGGTGCGGATCGCCGCGCACTCCCGCCGCACCACCGCCCGCTCCTCCGCCGCCGTCTTGCTGGCGCGTATCGCCCGTATCATGTCCCTGCGGAGAGCTCGAAAACAAGCACGGTTACAACATTGCCCGAGAAATCGCGACGGATCAGAACCGGCCAGGGGGGTGGGAGGGGATCTTGTTCGGCGTCGCTCACCGGAGGCGGGTGCCGGAGGAGAAGGGGTTGAGGGCCATGTCTGAGGCGAAGTCCTCGACGATCTTCTCGACGGTATCCAGCTTGAGATCTCGGGGAGAGCGCGCGCAAACGCGCGCACGCACGCGAGGGGTGTGGAGGGGGGCGGGGGAGCTCGCGGGATCTGGCTCCTGAGGTAGTTGAGGCGGGAAGCAGCGGGGAGGAGGGAGGAGGACGAAGGGTGGATCTGGAGGAGTGGAAATGGTGGTGACGGTGGTGGGTACTGCGAATAGCCCCCTGGGTTGTTTCGTATTTTGAAACTTTAGGCCCGTTCGAAAACTTTTTGGAGGAAAAAAATCATATTTCGAGATCGAGACGATATGTCGAATTCAAAAATCAACTACTCCCTCCGGAATATACTCCCTTTATAAAACATTTTAGTTTTATGAATAGAATATATCTAGATGCTACGAACTTATACACTAAAAGAGTTCTAAATACATTCATTGCACAAAGCTAGAAAGTCTTAGGACGTGTTCAGTTGATGTCACGAAGCGGAATGTGATGGAATTCCATACCTGATAGTCGTTCTAGTGTTGATACTAGATCCAGAACGCACTCTTTCCTCCAAATCGGTAGAACCTCATTTCTCTATGCGAAAGAAACCCAAACATTTTCACTCTCTCTATTCTTTTGCCATGTTTTTTGCTAAATACACCCAAACCTAGAATGAAACAATTTCATTCCGCTTTTTTGGTCCAACCGAATATAGGATAAAACCATTTCATTACATACTTTTAGTTCTAACCAAACATAAGAACGGAACCGACCAATTCCAGTGAAATGAAACCATGACATTCCATTCCACTTTGTTCCTAAACTGAACACACCTTTAATTTCTGAACGGAGGGAGCAACACACTAATATTTCATTGATTTGGATCGGAGGAAGAATGAGGTTACGAGGTTCGATGCAATTTTATGAAATGTTAAGGTTAATCAATAGAGTTAGCAAGGTTTTTTTTTGCAAACGCTAAAAGTCCTGCATTAAGAGCATCTCCAACGGAAGTTGTAAAACACGCCCGCGAAAAAACCATCGATTTAGCATGCGAGATGCCTAATAATAATTTTTGTGCGTGCCCTATGAAGGAGTTATGAGACAGAAAACAAAAAAATTCCTACGGTAGAGTCAGGATCTGTCTAGGAGTAATGTTATAACGAAGAAGGTTTTATTGGCATACCCTTGTAGACCGAAAATGATTAACGTTCCGTGCGGAACATGGATGCGGTGGTCGATACCGTAGCCAATCTCATGGTCACGAAGCTCCTCGTAAGTCACCCTTGATCCTTGCACGATAACCCATGTGCCACTAGTGGCGGCACCTCCGAGGTTTCGCACATGTGTGGTGTACAGTGATGACTTCCGGCTCCCTAATCCCCGTCGAGAGTGCGAAAGTCGATCTCTGGATAGAATCCCCGTAGCACCTCTACGTGTCGCAGTGAAGTACTTCCTTTGCCCGCGCAACCCTAACTCGGGGGCCGCAGTTGCATGAGAGAAAGAGAGAGAAATTCTCTAAGAAAAATGTCTTAGAGAATATCCCAATTTATTGTTTGTGTAATTTCCCCATCCCTATGCCCCTCCTTATATAGCGGAAAAGGGGTGACCCCTTTCTCCCCTTAAGTCCTGGGGTGGAACTAGAGGAGAGGAAGGAGGGGACCATCTTGGCATGCACACGGCCCAAGGCAATGCAGCGAACCATGGCCGACGGTGGCGATGGCGATTGCCTCCTTGTCCCATTCGGTGGCTTGCCCTCTTGGGCCATTTCACTTCGGGGTTTTGACCCATTAGGGGAAGTTGCCCCAAATATTTTAATAATGAGTATTTATTTAATATTGATTCCATTAATTAATATATAAATACATATTATTAATTTCATCTTGTCTCGAAACACCTTTCGGTCCACTTCGAACGACTTCGGATCCACTGGAACAATTCTAGTTCTCACTCGGAATAATTTCAGTATTCTCTCTTTCATGCTTCGTTGATTCCGTTCAACAAAAAGATCTCCAAATGTCATCGTACCCTTAAGTGTTTTACTCCTACGGTTCGGGAACATCATAGACATGATCGAGACTCTTCTCGAATCAATGATCAATGGCGGGACCATGATGTCAATAATGACCTTTGTGTATTCCACGATGTCTATTGTCGTTTGAACTATAAAGGTCGAGTCCAATTCCCTTTGTTATTTTGATACATGACTTGTTCGAGATCTGATAATCGGTATCATCATACCTTGTTCAATCTCATTATCGACAAGTGCAGTTTTACTCATTCCGTGATATTCCATCCCCGTGACCTAGTCACATGTTGCGTACATTTATGGATATAATCTCACCGAGTGGACCCAGTGTATCTTCATGTCACGCACGAGAACAAATCCTGATCTCGATGCATGCGCCTCAACCTGCACCTCTAGAATAGCCAACATACACTTTATAGTCACCTAGTTACGATCATGACATTTGATGCAGTTAAAGCAGCCTCGGGTGATAGTGATTAAACATGATCTTACAGTCTAATGATTAGTATACTTCGTTTCTAACAATTGCAATGATGAACATGTGACTTCATCGTATTGCAACACTTATACTGGGTAATGTCCATCACATCATTCACTAACGATGTGACTCCATTGTCAGTTGGCATAAATGCACCATGATCAGAAAATTTTAATCATCAGATGTCAAACTAGTTAAATAGAGGCTACTAGAAACTCTGGTTTGTTTATGTACCATACGTGTATCAATATTTCTAATTGATACAATTATAGCACGATACAAAACTACTATGAACTAATGAGATATGATAATAAATACCCCTTTATTATTTGCCTCTAGGATATATCTCTTTCACCTTATTATTGGTACAAGTGTTGTTTCTCCAATTAACTTTCAGATTGAGCATTGCATGAAGGTAAATAATAAGATATAGCTACAAATAATGTACTAGAAAAAAGGTGTCATGATGGAAGCACCTCTTTGGAAAACTATAACTCTTTGGAACAAGACAAATGTAACCATGTTCAATTCTTGCTATAATGGTGTGCTTATTAGTCACGACAAAACATACTTAACCAGCATAGCAATGGATACATGAAAAAAAAAGTCATCAAAGAAATTAATTGAGAAATCAGCTATGGTTCAACCATTTAATTTAAGAGCAGTGCTCCAGCCCAAGGATTTCCCAAAATCAGATGCTGTTTTGCAAGTTGAGAGAGAAAAATCTGTCTCTTTTCATTACCAGCCGCAACAAAGGTGGAAATAGGAAACAAATGTATAACCATGTCTAGTTCTCGCTGCTCTCAAGACACTTCAAAGATATGGCGGGTAAAATGAAACGATAATAAGACTCCAATAAAAGCAGAGAAAAAAAGGTGCCGGAATGGACACACGCACAAAAGTTATTCACGGATGCTTAGGTTGCACCGCCAGTCTCTTTATACAAAAATACTACAACTACTCTCAAGACAAAATTGTATAACCATATATGTCAAGTTCTCGGTACTCAAAACGGTGAGCTTTTTATTAGTCTCATCTCATTGAGCCTAATTTTTCTAAGAAAGAGCACTACGTGTTCCGGACTTCAAATTAATAAAGCCAACCGAATCAACAAATTTTATGCTCGAGGATTTACCTTCTCAAGCCTAAATGTGAGCTGCAATGGCACATAGCATTAGTAATTATGTAGTAAAAAAATATCAGAGCGAGTGCTTACTTCTACAACCGTACTCTTGTCCCTACATGAGACATGATCATGATGTGGGACCTGAGCCTGACCACGACACATAATTTTTGCGCTTCTTGGTATAGATTGTGCATTACATGAAGAATTAACTTTCAAATGGTTAGCAACCAATGGAAAATAATAATACATCATTCCAAACAATGCAACAGAAAAACCATGTCGGGATTGAAGCACAAAAATACATACTTGTAGATTTTTAGGGTGCAGTGCTAGTCTTCTCTAAAAATACTACGATACAAATATATACATAAAGACATGCCAACTCCTTAGCCTAGAATTGACCAGAGGCACATAACGGTTGGCAAATATTTCAAAAGCAAAGAAAAATTAAAATGTAGCATACTTCAACACACACATTATACACTTCATGCAACCAAAAAACAATGAGAGCTTCTGATCAGAACTTTATATATCAACGCAAAACTAAGAAGCATGCATGCTCATTTCTGATCCAACTGAAGATATGAAAATTATGTCGTCGAGAAGAACCAACTCAGTCAACAACCGTCAGACGAAAGCGTTGACATCACAACCTTTTATCGCCTCGAAGAAGGTATGTGAAGAAAGAGTTTGTTTCAGCCGAAGTTTAAGAGCAGATAAATGTTGGCCACCACGGTAGAAGTTGTCAACCAGTTTGCCAGAAATATCAATGTAAAACATCAGCCTGTCCTAAGTGATCAGAAAGAGGACGTCCCCATCCACCGACACAATGTTGACATACCAATTATCAAACAACAATCTTTGCCTGATTTCTGAGGCAAGAAATGTAACATACTTGTACGCCCAAACTTCACTTTCGTAATTCTGCAACATTCATATATCAAGGATTTGTGTGGTATCATTGTAGCTATAGATGCCAAGCGTGCCATCTATCTCAAAGATATATGACTTGTCGGGAACAACTGGAGTATTCATCCGATGAAATGACTCGGATATGGTGTCAAATATTATTGCCTCTTTGCTTCTGATCTGATAGTATTGTGGGTCACTACTCCAATAATTAATAGGGAACCAATGCAAGATAAGAAGGACTAGGGAAGGTGTGTGTAAGTACGTTGACGTTGCCACCTCTAGCCCCTCGATGTACCTTGGCGGCTGGTCGGAGCCTAATACGAAGACATAGCAATCAAATTGATCTTCAAGAGCCCGAAAGAGTAATAGCAGGTACTCACATGTGGGGCCATGCGCGTACATCCCCACTAAAGTGAAATCCAAGAGTTGTGGAAGGGGAACATGCTCACACATGGCTAGGTTACTGATACGTTGCTAACATATTCATAATTTTTGATGTTTCATGCTTGTTTTTTATCTACTTTCTTATGTTTTGTCCAAACTTTGGAATACTTTTTATACACTTTCTTGGACTAACCTATTAACAAGATGCCACAGTGCTAGTTGCCGGTTTTTTGCTGTTTTTGGTTCCAGGAAAGTCAGAAAATGAATATTCTCGGAATTGGATGGGACAAAATCCAAAGTCAGTTTTTTCACCGAGGGGGACACGGAGCCAGAATACGAGATGGAGAGGGGCCAGAGGGCCACTGATGACCCACAAGTATAGGGGGTGTATCGCAGTATTTTCGAGGGAAGTGAAACCCAATTTATTGATTCGACACAAGGGGAGCCAAAGAATATTTATAAGCCTTAATAGCTGAGTTGTCAATTCAGCTGCACCTGGAAACAATCTTGCTCATATTAGTTTATCAGTAGCAACAGTTTTGTAGTAGGAATAGTAAAGTAATAATAGTAGTAAAGTAAAGACAATAGTAATAATCGCAGTAAACAGTAGAGTTCGAGTGCGGTAGGCATATGGATGGATGGACGGACGTTGCATGGACAAGACAATTCATATAACAATCGGAACATAGGGCAATTGCAGATAAATAAGATAAAGCATCCAAATACTAGATAATCCTAGGCATGTGTTCCATATATAGTCATATGTGCTCGCAATAAGAACTTGCACAATATCTTTTGTCCTGTCAGCCCGTTTGCAACGGGGCCTCAAGGGAACTACTAGCAATTAAGGTGATCCTTTTAATAGAGCACCAGAGCAAAGCATTAACACTCCGTGAACACATGTGATCCTCACATCAAAGGCATTCCCTCCGGTTATCCCGATTTCTGTCACTTCGGGGCCATTGGTTCCGGACAACAACGTGTGTATACAACTTGCAGGTAAGACCGTAAACAATACTATCATAATGAATCAATAACATGTTTAGATCTGAAATCATACCACTCGGGCCCTAGTGACAAGCATTAAGCATAAGAAGTCGCAACAAAGTCAAAAAGCACTAATAGTAGATACTAGGCACCATGCCCTAACAATCTAATGCCATTACATGAACGATCTCATCCAATCCCTACCATCTCCATAGACTACAGTGGGGGATTACTCACTCATAGATGGGGGAAACATGGATGGTCAATGGAGAAGCGATGGTGATGATGATGGCGATGATCTCCTCCAATTCCCCGTCCCGACAGGGAGGCCGACGGGGTGCCTGGGGCGGCCAGACCACCCCCTGGCGCGGCCAGGCCTAGCCCGCGTGTCCAGGTGGTGTGGCCAGGCTCCATCCCCTCTCCGTCTCGTATTCTGGCTTCTGGTGTCCCTTGGTGAAAAACTGACTTTGGCTTTTGTCCCGTCCAATTCCGAGAATATTCATTTTCTGACTTTCCTGGAACCAAAAACAGTAGAAAACAGGCAGCTGGCACTGTGGCTCTTGTTAATAGGTTAGTCCCAGAAATCATATGAAAAGTACTCCAAAGTGTGGACAAAACATAAAAAAGTAGATAAAACCAAGCATGGAACATCAAAAATTATGGATACGTTTGCAACGTATCAATATCCCCAAGCTTAACTCTTGCTCGTCCTCGAGTAGGTAAGTGATAAAAAGAAAGAATAATTTTTGAGGTGACATGAACCATCATAAACTTGATCAACGTATTCGTAAAACATTCATTGCTGGGATCATAGTACTTCAACATAACATGAAAGATAAAGTTCTAACAATAAGACAAAGCAACTATGTTGCAACATGAAAAGGCACAAACAAAAGATTCATGAATAACAATGCTTTGCAAGACGTTTGTTTGTTTCACATAAAGAAAACATAGCATAATAGTATTCAGCTTGTCCCTCATAGAGTAGCAAATATAAATGCATAGGACACCTTCAAAGTTCATAAGAGTGACTAGATATAATAGTTTTAAAAAAGCAATATCAAAGCTATGCATCAATCAACAAGTCTTGGGACAATGCACATAGAACTAAGAATGGCCACTATGCTCTCAAAGTAGGTGCATAAATATAGAAGGTGGAGACTCAACATAAAAGTAAAAGAAAGGCCTTCAAAGAAGGAAGTAGAGACTCAAGTTTCATAAAGAGCTTCTAAAAATTATGGTACTTATTAGCTTTCAGCTCTCATTGCCCCTATCATAAGCATCTTAAAGTGGTTAAGGTTAAAGTGAACAAACTATAAAGTATATGCTTGACAAAGTATAAGTTGGAAATCTCATGTCCCTTGAATACGAGGGTCGCTCCTCATGCTACTCAAGTTTAGTTACCGGTAAGTTCTTGTCATTGTAAGTACATGTGTATCATAGAGAACCGTCAACGGGGTACCCCTTGCCCGATGATACGGAAGAATCCCTATATCAAAATGACAAGGCAAACAGACAACGAGCATCTCAGCAATCTTCTTATTTACCATAGAAAAATGGTGTTTTTTTCTCTCTTTCCTCTTTTCTCGTATCTCTTTTTTTTTCTCTTTTTATCCTTTTCTCAATATCCGACTCTTTTTTTATAAGAAGAATGCTTCATAGACAGCTCATTATGGTTACGCTACAGGTTTCCACCATGACAGCATGGATTAGACCAGCGGCCCAGGCGTTTCTCTAACACACATACATAACTTCATGGACTTACAAGCTCCCCTTTCATTTCACACCGACGACATCCATAGACAAAAGAGCATGATATCAACTAGGTACAAAGTACAAGTGCAATGTTGAAAGCGTTCCCCATGACAGCATGGTTCTGCTAATCCCCAACATATAAGTGCAAGCATATACAACATAGACGACACAATGGTTCAAGTTTATTAAGGGCAAGTAAAGTAAAGTGTGCCATCAAGTTCGTAAGAGCTTTAATCACTAGTTTTCTCATAACAAGTTTAATTCGAAAGGTAGATAAAAACATGAATGAAAGGATATTATTTTCTCATTATGTTTTTGGTGCTGATGATAACTCCTTTTGTGGTTTAACCGCCTGTCCAAGTTACAGGGATTATCTTCGGCCGTGCTTGTGGGTGGACTTTTCTCGAGGAAGAGCTTGAAGACGATAGCGCTTATTTTCACTTTCTCTTGTTTTATATTTTAGGCTACCGTACTATCAAGAGAGGGTCCATCTAGGAAGGTTGTGGGAAATCAACATTTCATGCACAGACCATATATGCACCTCCACAGCCATCCTAGTTTTCTTGTGAGAGAGTGTTTCCTGCAGTTTTGGTGGGTTTTCTGCCCTGACCGGTAGTACCGGCCAGGCGGCGTTAGTACCACCCAAGGGGTTTCCCAGGGCTGTTCGAGCGAAACTTCTGCCTGAAGTTCTGGTCCTAATTCCGACGAGGCATTTTTTGGTTTAGTAAGACTTCTGTCTAACTTTGCATATTTGTCGGAACTAGAACCAAAATTTGGCTCGGTAGTACCGGCCTGACCAGCGCCTGACCCCCTGAGCGGTAGTACCGCCCCATCTGACCAGTAGTACCGGCCACCCTCAGTCACCGGTAGTTCCGGGTCTAGTTCCAGACCCAGTTCCGATGCTTGGCTGTGCGGGTCAGATATCCTTCTGCCTCGCACTGTCTATTTGTCGATAATAGGGCCGGAACTGGGACCGGTACTTCCGGCCAGACCTACGGGCCCACTGTGTGGTCTTTCTGACCGTTGCGTGCCCTTGGCTGGGCCATTGGTGGCTCGCCCACCGGTACTACCGGTCCGCCACCGGTAGTACCGATGGTGTCGGGGATGGGCAGAATATGCCCGTTTGAAGGTGGGCTATTTAAGGCCCCTTCTTCCTCCTCCCATCTTATCTCTTCATTTTCTTTCTCCTCCATTTTTACAAGAGCTTGACTTTCCTAGATCTCTCTCACCACCCACTCAAATCTCTTGATCTTTTGAGGATTGGGAGAGGTGACCTAGATCTACACCTCCACCAAAGGAATCTTGATTTCCCCCACTCATCCTTAGTGGATTTTGTTACTCTTGGGTTCTTGGAACCCTAGACGGTGTAGGGCATCCTCGGAGCTAGGGCATTTGTTGTGAAGCTCTGTGGTGTCGTTGAGGGCCTTCAATTGAGTTGTGAAGCCTCCCCTCAACCTCGTTGTAAAGTTTTCGGTTGGCGCCTTCAAGGTCACCGGTTGGTGGATTGTGAGGCCACCTTTGTGGTGGTGCTCACCGGAGAAGAAGGTGAGGCCTTTGTGGCGCTCGGGTGACCTTGTGTGGCCCCGAAACCTCTCCAACATAGATGTAGCTTCCTTGGAAGTGAACTACGGGAATTACATCTCTGTGTCCCCTTGCCGGTTCTTTCTCTCCACTCCTTTACTTCTTGCAATTACTCTCTCGTTCACTTGTTGTGTTGCTTGCCATTTAGGATATACACGTAGCTGCATCTCTAGTGAATTTTACTTTGTGCTAAGCCTTAAAGGTGCAATAAAAGATTAAAATTGGTAGTCTCCTATTCACCCCCCTCTAGTCGACCTAAGTTGGGCCTTTCATTTGGTATCAGAGCCTCGGCTCTTTCTTCGGGCTTAACCGCCTAAGAGACAATGGCCGATGAAGAGGGAAGTGTGGGTGCAACCACCAAGAACTTGGCCTCCATGGATGACCTCAATCGATTAGAGACATCCATGATGACCAAGTTTGAGGAAATGATGACCCTTTTGCAATCCCTTAAGCCTACCCCCATGCTAGAAACCCCTCATGATGCATCTCTTGCCGCCGAAGCCCCCTCCGCTCCCGTGCAAGTGGTTGCCCCCGGGGTGATTCCCGCGGCAGCCCCAAAACACTTGGACTTAGGCTTTGTGGCTCAAACCACCAAGCCCCCAAGCGAGAGCACCGAGGGGCTAGGTGACTCCTCCTCCAAAGAGGGAGAAGGGGAAAAGGATTACTCAGCAGTACCACCACCGTTCAAGTACACAGTGGACCCTCCCATTCCCATGCCGCACATCATACCTCAAGGAGAACCTCCCATGCTAGATACTTCTAACTTTGCCAATTGGCAATATCTAATGCAATCTCATATCTCCAGCTCTTCTATTGAATTAATGAGGATTGTGGAGGAAGGTTTCTCTCCATATGATGCTAAGAAGTTGACTCGGGCCGAGGTCGTGGACAAGCAACTCAATGCCACTGCTTTGGGTATGATCCAAAAGGCATTGACCCCCAAGGACTTTGCTCACATTCGCCAATTCTCCACCGCCAAAGAAGCTTGGGATCATCTCACCGAGTTGTATATTGGGAATGCGAGCATTCAAAGCTCCAAGTTTGATGAAGTCAACAATGAGTCCGATGGCTTTGCAATGCAAGATGATGAGACACCCAAAGACATATATCGTCGGCTCAAGGTTCTTTGTTGTACCATGAGGGACCTCGAAGCTACCTATGTTGATGACAAGTTCATGAAGAGGAAGTTTGTTCAAGCTCTTCTTCCCTTTGAGGAACAAAAACTCAACTCTATCAAGGGGAGAAGTAATTACCACACCATGTCCTCTCAAGATGTGCTGAGTGAAGTTATTGCCATGACCATTGCCCAGAAGAATGCGGAGTCAGCTCGTGCTCGTGCTTATGGGTCTCAAAAGTTGAACCTTGCCTTGAAAGCTCAAGTGGTGGAAGTTGATGAAGACGACAACTCAAGTGAGTGGTCTCAAGAGGACATCAAATATGCTTTCAATGAGCACTTGGCTCTAGCATCAAGGGCGTTTTGGAACAAACCGGGCATGAAGTCAAGGTCAAGGGACAACCCAAGATTCAACTCAACCATGAAGATTCCAAAGGCTAGATCTTGCTATAATTGCAATGACAAGAGTCACTTTGTAGCTCAATGCCCCTTCGAAAATAGAGAAGACAATGGAGGCCGCCTCATTCGCAAGAGCAAGCCAAGACCTCCTCATCCCTTGAACAAGAACTTCCACAACAAGAACCTTCCTAACAAGGAAAGGGCAATGGTGGTCCATGAAGAGTACTTCTCGGGCGATGATGATGATGTTGAGAGTGAAGGTCAAGGTGGAGAGATCGTGGGGGTTGCCGCTATTGCTACTTCATCTACTCCACGAGTGTCTCTCTTCGACTCTCCAAATGAGAACATCACCAACCGCAACCAAAAGTGTCTCATGGCTAAGGACACCGAGGTAACTCCCTCTTCCAAGTCCTCCCCAAATGAACTTCCCTTGCATGATCTAGAAGGTTTAGAGGTTAAAAAAGAGATGGTAAGCATGTGTGAATCCATGAAGCATCTAGATGACGATACTAGAATGTGCTTTGGAACACTTGTAAACCAACTTGACCATGCTAGGGAAATGCTAGATGAGAAAGAAGAAGTTATTGACATGTTAGGTAAAAATGAGAGAGAGGCTGATGTGGTCGTCGTTTGACGTAGAGCTCGTTGGGAACCCCAAGAGGAAGGTATGATGAGCACAACAGTAAGTTTTCCCTCAGTTATGAAACCAAGGTTTAATCGAACCAGTAGGAGCAAGGAAACACCCCAAAGGTGTTACTAGCTGAGCTTTGGCAGCGCGCACTACCGGTGCTAGTAGCAACGTGGAGACCTGCACAACACAACCACAGAACTTTGTCCCCAACTTGCGATGAGGTTGTCAATCTCACCGTGTTTTGAGGAAAACAAAGGATTAAACGTATTGAATGGAAAGAAGTAAAAGTTTGCAGAAAGTAAACACAAAGCAGTAAACAGTTGTAGATTGTATGTAAAAGACAAGGACCGGGATCCATAGTTCACTAGAGGTGGCTCTCCTTAGATAGATAACATGCTGGGTAAACAAATTACAGCGGGGCAATTGACAAACACCGAGAAAGCAATACATGCATATACTAATCATCTTGACTCCTTTGAGACTTGATTGGGCATTACAACATAATACATAGACCGCCATCCAACTGCATCTATGACTAATAATCCACCTTCAGGTTATCATCCGAACCCCCTCTAGTATTAAGTTGCAAGCAACAGATTATTGCTTTACGAACTGCGTGTAAAGTAAACAATACGATTGTTCTATGAACAAAGGATTGTTGTTTTCTCCCTAGTAGCAACATGACATCTAGTACCTTAGAGATTTCTGTCACTTCCCCAGATTACCAGAGGCATGAACCCACTATCGAGCATAAATACTAACTCTTGGAGTTGCTAGCATCTACTTGGCCAAGATAGCTACTAACAACAGAAAGCATGCAAGATCACAAATAACAAAGACATGATAGAATCAATAATCAATCTGAAATAACATCTCAATATCCATCGGATCCCCGCAAACACAACATGTATGGATTACAAATAGATGATCTTGATCATGAATGGAGCTCACAAGATCTAAACATGAAAGCACAAAGGAGGAGAACTAGCCATCTAGCTACTGCATGGATCCGTAGTCCAAGGATGAACCACTCACGCATCACACCGGAGGCTTGCATGGTGATGAAGAAGGCCTCCAGGGTGAATTCCCCTCTCCGACAGGGTTCCGGGAAGAGCTTTAGATCCCTCCCGATCTAGGGATGGAGATGACGGCGGCTACAGACTCTTTCGTGGATTTTTGATCGGGTACTTAGGGTTTTCGTCCCGAGGGCAATATATAGGCGGAAGGAGAGGTCGAGGGGGTGCCGGGAGCGGCCACACCACCCCTGGCGCGGGCCAGGCCTGGCCGCGCGGCCAGGTGGTGTGGTGGCTCCCTGGCCCTTCTCCATCTCGTATTCTGGCACTTTATCCCTTCCGGAAAAATAGGCACTTTGGCTTTTGTCCCGTCCAATTCCGAGAATATTCATTTTCTGACTTTCCTGGAACCAAAAACAGCAGAAAACAGGCAGCTGGCACTGTGGCTCTTGTTAATAGGTTAGTCCAAGAAATCATATGAAAAGTACTCCAAAGTTGGAACAAAACACAAGAAAGTGGATAAAACCAAGCATGGAACATCAAAAATTATAGATACATTTGCAACGTATCAACATCCCCAAGCTTAACTCCTGCTCGTCCTCGAGTAGGTAAGTGATAAAAAGAAAGAATAATTTTTGAGGTGACATGCACCATCAAAGACTTGATCAAAGTATCTGCAAAACATTCAAATCTGGGATCATAGTACTTCAATCATAACATGAAAGACAAAGTTCTAGCAATAAGCAAAGAAACTATGATGCAACATGAAAAGGCACAAACAAAAGATTCATGAATAACAATGCTTTGCAAGACGTTTGTTTGTTTCACATAAAGAAAACATAGCATAATAGTATTCAGCTTGTCCCTCATAGAGTAGCAAATATAAATGCATAGGACACCTTCAAAGTTCATAAGAGTGACTAGATATAATAGTTTTAAAAAAGCAATATCAAGTTATGCATCAATCAACTAGTCTTGGGACAATGCACATAGAACTAAGAATGGCCACTATGCTCTCAAAGTAGGTGCATAAAGATAGAAGGTGGAGACTCAATATAATGGTGGAAGAAAGGCCTTTTGTATAAAAGGAAGTAGGGATTCAAGTCTCATAAAGAGCTTCCAAAAATTATGGTACTTATAGCTTTCAGCTCTCATTGCCCCTATCATAAGCATCTTGAAGTGATTAAGGTTAAAGTGAACAAACTATGGTGTACATGCTTGACGAAGTATAAGTCAGAAATCTCATGTCCCTTGTATACGAGGGCCGCTCCTCATGCTACTCAAGTTTAGTCACCGGTAAGTTCTTGTCATTGTAAGTACAAGTGTATCATTGAGAACCGCCAACGGGGTACCGCTTGCCCGATGATACGGAAGAATCCCCATATCAAAATGACAAGGCAAGCAGACAACAAGCATCTCAGCATTGTTCTTATTTACCATGGGAATATGGTGCTTTTTTCTCTCTTTCCTCTTTTCATAGTATCTCTTTTTTTCTCTTTTTTCTCAATATAGGACTCTTTTTTTATAAGAAGAATGCTTCATAGACAGCTCATTATGGTTACGCTGCAGGTTTCCACCATGTCAGCATGGATTAGACCAGCGGCCCAGGCGTTTCTCTAACACATATACATAACTCCATGGACTTACAAGCTCCCCTTTCATTTCACACCGACGACATCCATATACAAAAGAGCATGATATCAACTAGGTACAAAGTACAAGTGCAATGTTGAAAGCGTTCCCCATGACAGCATGGTTCTGCTAATCCCCAACATATAAGTGCAAGCATATACAACATAGACGACACAATGGTTCAAGTTTATTAAGGGCAAGTAAAGTAAAGTCTGCCATCAAGTTCGTGAGAGCTTTAATCACTAGTTTTCTCATAACAAGTTTAATTTGGAAGGTAAACAAAAGCATGAATATACTTGTAATAGCATAAGCTAGTAGGTAGGTATGGTGGACTCTTTTGGAATAACTTGGTTTAGGGAGTTGGATGCATGAGTGGAACTCATACTTTGTTGTGGAGGCTAGCAAAAGACTGGGAGCGACAAACTAAGAGAGCAATAATGGCCATAATCATGCAGAGCGACAAAACATCATTGATCAAAGCATAAAGTGATACTACAAGTTGAAAAATAAAGGATCATAAAGGCTATGGTGACTTGAGATAGTCATAACATGGTGTGAGCATGCGCCAAGTCAACCCAAATAAAGCATCAAAGGAGAATACCACTATACTATGCTTTAATATGCTAAAACAACGCATGGTTCATCCAAGGCACATTAAGCAATCTCAATTGTTTATAACAAGTCATGCTACAGTAAAGAATACTAAGCATAAAGCCAAAACAATATCAAGCATGGCATGACAAAGCATAGGCCACAGTAAAAAACGAGCTCTTTTTATCACATAAGCATGAACTTTCCTACTCTTTTCCAAACCAAACCAAACTATTTGCAAACCAATGTATGAAAGAGGGGGTCCAACCAACTTATTCAGAAAACTAAGCAAACCAAGCAAACTAAAAACCATAATGAAAACGAAAAAGAAGACGCTCCAAGAACAACACAACTATGCATGAAACAATAAAAATGAAGCGTTTGGAAGAAACCTGGGATTTTTATTGATGAAGAAGGGGATGCCTTGGGCATCCCCAAGTTTTGACGCTTGTACTTCTTGGATATTTCTTAGGGTGACACGCGTGGCATCCCCAAGCTTGAGCTTTAGTCCATCCTTCATCTCATTACTCATTCCTTCCATACACCTGAAAATTTTCCTTCATACAAAACTTCACACAATCTTTATTAGCAACATTAGTGCACTCAAGATAAATAAGTCTTAAGGTTCAGTTCTAACACCAAATAAACTTCCATTAGAACACTATCTACTGTAGCACTTTCTTCAAAAAGCTCAATTCCCCAAAAGAACTCAAAAAGGAACCCACAAGAAGCAAATGCAGAAAATGGCAGAAATCTATCAAAACAGACCAGCAGGTAAAGACGAATTTTTTCGAAGACCTTTTGTTGCTCAAATCAAAAAGTGTTGAACTAACGAAAGTTATATAACAACCTGGGGCAGAAGCACAAAACATTACAGCTCAATCCGACATACAGATCTCTCTCACGATTTTTTACGGTGAAGCACAAGAATCTGTTTCGGGACAGCAACTTTCCCAATCATTACTTCACTCTCATTAGAGGTTACTCTTGGCACAAAAAGCAAATAAAAAGGATAAGGAGAGGTTATTACTGAAATAATAACTTCCAAGACTCATCTAAAACTTTTGGGTTATCTCCCAATAAGTACTTTTCTTTAACGCCTTTAAGTTAGGCATAAGAAGCAAAGAAAGAATCAAGTGTTCTCAAATGAAGAAGCATTAAGACCAAATTTTGTTTTCATAGGAGAAGCAAAAGAAATCTTTTCTCTCTTTTTAGGGAAGTGTTCTATACCTTTCTTGAGTGGGAGTTGATATTTAATGGTGCCTTCTTTCATATCAATGATGGCACCAACAGTTATAAGAAAAGGTCTTCCCAAAGTAATAGGACAAGAAGCATTGTATTCAACATCCAAAACATAGAAATCAACGGGGACATAGGAATTGTTAACCATAATAAGAACATCATTAAGACTCCCCATGAGTTTATTTTTAGCATTATCATCAAGTGGGACATTCAAATAACAATCTTCAAGAGGAGGCAAATCAAGCATATCATAAATCCTTCTAGGCATAATAGAAACACTACTATCAAGATCACATAAAGCTTTGAAATCAAAGTCATTCACTTTCATATTAATGATGGGTTCCCAACCATCCTCTTGTTTTATAGGAATAGAAGCTTTATGTTTCATCTTTTCTTCCTTAATCTTTACGAGAGCATCGGTAATGTGTTTTGTAAAGGCCATGTTCATAGCACTAGCATTAGGACTTTTAGCAAGCTTTTGTAGGAACTTAATAACTTCATAGATGTTGCAACCATCAAGATCAAAATCAAATTTATCATCTAAAGTAGTAGAACTATTACTAGCCTCAACACTAGTGGTGGTAATAGTAGAAACACTAATGTTTCTAGCAATTTCATCTTCTCTTTCCCACTTAGCATGTAATTCAGCTAATAGTCTAACATTTTCATCAATTCTTACTTGTATAGCATTAGTAGCTGCAAAGGGATTATCATTAGTTTCAGGTTTAGCAGCCATTTTATTCAAAGAAGATTGAGTTTCAGCCAAAGATGCTATATTTCTTTCAGCATTAGAGAGTTTTTCCTCAATAGTTTTGTTGAAAGCAGTTTGTTTACTAATAAACTCTTTAAGCATAACTTCAAGTTCAGAGGGAGCACTCTTATTATTGTTGTAAGAATTTCCATAAGCATTACCATTGTTGGGAGGATATGGCTTATAATTGTTGTTACCAAAATTGTTCCTATAAGCATTATTACCATAAGCATTGTTGCCAAAGTTGTTATTTCTTATGAAGTTCACATCAACTTGCTCTTCTTGAGCAACCAAAGAGGCTAAAGGAACATTATTTGGATCAATATGGGCTTTCCCATTAACAAGCATAGACATAATAATATCAATTTTATCACTCAAGGAGGAGGTTTCCTCAATAGAATTTACCTTCCTACCTTGTGGAGCTCTCTCAGTATGCCATTCAGAATAATTAACCATCATATATTCCAAAAGGTTTGTTGCAACACCCAAAGTGATGGTCATAAAGGTACCTCCAGCAGCAGAGTCCAATAGGTTCCTTGAAAAATAGTTCAATCCTGCATAAAAAGTTTGGATGGTCATCCAAGCAGTCAGTCCATGAGTGGGACAATTCTTAACCAAAGATTTCATTCTTTCCCAAGCTTGAGCAACATGCTCATTATCAAGTTGTCTAAACTTCATTATTTCACTTCTCATGGATATAATCTTAGTAGGAGGATAGTATTTTCCAATAAAAGCATCTTTGCACTTAGTCCAAGAATCAATACTATTCCTAGTTAAGGAATTCAACCACTCTTTAGCTTTTCCTCTCAAAGAGAAAGGAAACAATTTCAGTTTAATAATATCACCATCTATATCCCTATGCTTTTGCATCTCACAAAGTTCAACAAAGTTATTTAGATGGGAAGCAGCATCTTCATTACCAATACCAGAAAATTGTTCTCTCATAACAAGATTGAGCAAAGCAGGTTTTATCTCAAAGAAAGTATTTTCAGCCACAGGTGGAGCAATAGGTGTGCTCATAAAATCATTGTTATTGGTGCTAGTGAAGTCACACAACTTAGTGTTTTCAAGAGTAGTCATTTTTTTTGGGTTTTCAAATAAGAAAGCAAACTGGTAAAAGTATTTTTGTGTGTTTTTGAAGAACAAAACAAGCAAACAAAGCAAAAAGAAACTAAGCAAAACAAAAATCACAAAGTAAAGAGATGGGTTATGAGGGACTCCCCTTGTGAAGATGTCCTTGACTCCCCGGCAACGGCGCCAGAAAAGATCTTGATGTGCTCGCCGTTTGACGTAGAGCTTGTTGGGAACCCCAAGAGAAAGGTATGATGAGCACAGTAGTAGGTTTTCCCTTAGTTATGAAACCAAGGTTTAATCGAACCAGTAGTATCAAGGAAACACCCCAAAGGTGTTACTAGCTGAGCTTTGGCAGGGTGCACTATCGGTGCTAGTAGCAACGTGGAGACCTGCACAACACAACCACAGAACTTTGTCCACAACTTGCGATGAGGTTGTCAATCTCACCGTGTTTCGCGGAAAACAAAGGATTAAACGTATCGAATGGAAAGAAGTAAAAGTTTGCAGAAAGTAAACACAAAGCAGTAAACAGTTGTAGATTGTATTAAAGACAAGGACCGGGATCCATAGTTCACTAGAGGTGGCTCTCCTTAGATAGATAACATGCTGGGTAAACAAATTACAGCGGGGCAATTGACAAACACCGAGAAAGCAATACATGCATATACTAATCATCTTGACTCCTTTGAGACTTGATTGGGCATTACAACATAATACATAGACCGCCATCCAACTGCATCTATGACTAATAATCCACCTTCAGGTTATCATCTGAACCCCCTCCAGTATTAAGTTGCAAGCAACATATTATTGCTTTACGAACTGCGTGTAAAGTAAACAATACGATTGTTCTATGAACAAAGGATTGTTGTTTTCTCCCTAGTAGCAACAACACATCTAGTACCTTAGAGATTTCTGTCACTTCCCCAGATTACCAGAGGCATGAACCCACTATCGAGCATAAATACTAACTCTTGGAGTTGCTAGCATCTACTTGGCCAAGATAGCTACTAACAACGGAAAGCATGCAGGATCACAAATAACAAAGACATGATAGAATCAATAATCAATCTGAAATAACATCTCAATATCCATCGGATCCCCACAAACACAACATGTATGGATTACAAATAGATGATCTTGATCATGAACGGAGCTCACAAGATCTAAACATGAAAGCACAAAGGAGGAGAACCAACCATCTAGCTACTACATGGATCCGTAGTCCAAGGATGAACTACTCACGCATCACACCGGAGGCTTGCATGGTGATAAAGAAGGCCTCCAGGTTGAATTCCCCTCTCCGGCAGGGTGCCGAGAGGAGCTTCAGATCCCTCCTGATCTAGGATGGAGATGACGGTGGCTATAGACTCTTTCGTGGATTTTTGATCGGGTACTTAGGGTTTTTGTCCCGAGGGTAATATATAGGCAGAAGGAGAGGCCGAGGGGGTGCCGGGAGCGGCCACACCACCCCTGGCGCGGGCCAGGCCTAGCCGCGCGACCAGGTGGTGTGGTGGCTCCCTGGCCCTTCTCCGTCTCGTATTCTGGCACTTGATCCTTTCCGAAAAAATAGGCACTTTGGCTTTTGTCCCGTCCAATTCCGAGAATATTAATTTTCTGACTTTCCTGGAACAAAAAACAGCAGAAAACAGGCAGCTGACACTGTGGCTCTTGTTAATAGGTTAGTCCAAGAAATCATATGAAAAGTACTCCAAAGTTGGAACAAAACACAAGAAAGTGGATAAAACCAAGCATGGAACATCAAAAATTATAGATACATTTGCAATGTATCAGAGGCCGCCGATGAGATTGCCTCTCTATCTCAATCCCTTGAAGATGAACATAACATGAGAATAACTCTTGAGGAAAGTGTGGCTAAACTTGTTGATGACCATAATGCCTTCATATCGCAACTTGTTAAAGAACGAGATCATGCTATTGCTTCATTGAATGTCCTTAAAAATGAAAAGGTTGAGTTTGGTGTTGGTCATGAATGCCTCAAGGATTTTGAGTAACTCAAGGAGGAACATCATGCCTTGGAGAGTAAATTCTCAAGTCTTTTTGAGGTTCATGAGCGACTTCAAACACAATTAAATAATGAACATTCAAAGTCTTCCGCTACGCCTATTGTGCATTTGTCTTGTTCTTCTAACCCTTGTTGCAAGCATGAGAATCTTGTTGAGGAGAACAAGACATTGAAAGATAAACTTGCAAAAGGGCAAGCTACCATCAAGAGGAAGAACAAGAGAAGGAACAAGAAAAGGAAGAAGAGCAAGAGCCTTTCTCTAGTATCCTCTCGTGATTCTACCATTGTGCAAAGTGATAACTTTGCCGGGAAGAATAATCCTTCCTACATTCTTTGCAAATCTTTTGATGGTCATGTTTATGCTAAGTACATTGGCACATCTTACACTCATGATTATCATTGGAACATTTGGGTACCTAAGACCCTTGTGACTAACAAAAGGGGACCCATTGCAAAATGGGTACCTAAAACCAAAGCTTGATTTTCTTGTAGGACTTTGCTTCCGGAGGTGCAAAATGGGTTCTTGATAGTGGAGCTACAAGCCATATGACCGGAAGCAAGTCTATCATGTTGGAGATTAGGCCAAATTTTGCCAATACTATGGTCTCCTATGGTGATAAAACAAGCTCTCAGGTATTGGGTTTTGGTAAGGTGGTAGTAACCCCGGATGTATCCTTGGTGAATGTCATGCTTGTCAAAACCCTTAGTTACAATCTCCTTTCCGTTCGTGCTCTTGCTTTCATGGGTCTTTCATCTTTATTTAATGAGCACTCTATGGTCCTCATGTGGAGCAAGTCTCTCATGGTGGCTTTCGTTGGATACGTAGAGCATAACTTATATGTAGTGGATTTCTCCGGAAAGCCATCTACACATGCTATATGTCTCTATGCGAAAGCCGACGTGGGATGGTTGTGGCATCGCCGCCTACCCCATGTTAACATGAAGGCTTTGCAAAGTCTCTACACGGGGGGCCACGTCCTTGGACTAAAAGACATTACCTTTGCCGAAGATCGTGTGTGCAGGGCTTGTATAGAAGGGAAGATGCATGAGAAGCCTCACAAGATCCTTAATCAAATCACCACTGAACGGTGCTTGGAGCTTCTCCACATGGATCTCTTTGGGCCTCCCTCTCATGATAGTCTTGGTGGAAAGAAGTATTGTTTGGTAATTGTTTACGACTTTTCAAGATACACTTGGGTCTACTTCTTCAAGTTCAAGAGTGAGACTCAACAAACCGTCATCGACTTTGCCAATCAAGTGCAACGGAAACTCAATACCACCATCCTCACCATTAGAAGCGACAATGGCTCCGAGTTCAAGAACTACACATTGGATGAGTTTCTTAGTGATGAAGGGATCAAACATCAATACTCTACTCCCTATACCCCTCAACAAAATGGTGTTGCCAAAAGGAAGAACCGTACTTTGATGGATGCGTCCCAGACCATGTTGGCGGAATTCAAGTCACCATATAACTTTTGGGCCAAAGCCATCTCAACCGCTTGCCATGCAACCAATCTCATCTACCTTCGCAAGAAGAAGAACAAGACTCCATATGAACTTTTCACCGGTCGCAAGCCAAATGTCAAGTACTTCCGGGTGTTTGGGTGTAGATGCTTCCTTGTCAAGAAAGGTGTCCGCTTATCAAAGTTTGAATCTAGGGCTCAAGAAGGGATCTTTGTTGGGTACTCAAATCAATCCCATGCCTATCCAGTCTACAACAAAGCAACGGGAAGGGTTGAAGAATCTAGCAATGTCGAGTTTGATGAAGATCATGATTCTTGATGTCTATGCACTTCTATTCTTGTAGACAGTTGTTGGGCCTCCAAGTGCAGAGGTTTGCAGAACAGCAACAAGTTTTCCCTTAAGTGGATTACCCAAGGTTTATCGAACTCAGGGAGGAAGTGGTCAAAGGTATTCCCTCTCAAGCAATCCTGCAATCAAGATACAAGAAGTCTCTTGTGTCCCCAACACACCCAATACACTTGTCAGGTGTATAGGTGCACTAGTTCGGCGAAGAGATAGTGAAATACAAGTGGTATAGATAATTATAAGTGGTAACGGTGATAGGAGATAACTTGATGGCGTGGAAGAGACTAAAGGCAAACTGAAATAAAGAAGGAAGCAAGCAAACATGTAATAGATCTAATAGCAAATGGTGTTTCAATGCTTAGAAACAAGGCCTAAGGATCATACTTTCACTAGTGAACACTCTCATATAAATATATCATCTTCATGATACTACGCTGAACTACTCTCCAGTTGGACACTCTAATCCATGGTAGGGCTATAACAGCACTCTTCAAAGTTCATCTTTCCCATCTAGAAACCCCACACTGTCACCTTGAGTACTAGATGAGTCCAACAAACACCACAATTTCATAAAGACATCCCACTCCAAATATAACTCATAACAAGTATTTGTAATCTCTAGCCTAAGTGCCACCATGGTGTGCACGCTGTCACTTTCACACACATGGGGAGAGCAGAGATCTATTAAAACACTTTCACACACTTGCAATGTATCAACATCCCCAAGCTTAACTCCTGCTCGTCCTCGAGTAGGTAAGTGATAAAAAGAAAGAATAATTTTTGAGGTGACATGCACCATCAAAGACTTGATCAAAGTATTTGTAAAACATTCAAAGCTGGGATCATAGTACTTCAATCATAACATGGAAGACAAAGTTCTAGCAATAAGACAAACAAACTATGATGCTACATGAAAAGGCACAAACAAAAGATTCATGAATAACAATGCTTTGCAAGACGTTTGTTTGTTTCACATAAAGAAAACATAGCATAATAGTATTCAGCTTGTCCCTCATAGAGTAGCAAACATAAATTCATAGGACACCTTCAAAGTTCATAAGAGTGACTATATACAAGTAGTTTAAAACAAACAATATCAAGGTATGCATCAATCAACAAGTCTTGGGACAATGCACATAGTTCTAAGAATGGCCACTATGCTCTCAAAGTAGGTGCATAAAGGTAGAAGGTGGAGACTCAATATAATGGTGGAAGAAAGGCCTTCATAGAAGGAAGCAGATATTCAAGTTTCATAAAGAGCTTCCAAAAATTATGGTACTTATAGCTTTAAGCTCTCATTGCCCCTACCATAAGCATCTTGAAGTGATTAAGGTTAAAGTGAACAAACTATGGTGTACATGCTTGACGAAGTATAAGTTAGAAATCTCATGTCCCTTGAATACGAGGTCCGCTCCTCATGCTACTCAAGTTTAGTCACCGGTAAGTTCTTGTCATCGTAAGTACATGTGTATCATAGAGAACCGCCAACGGGGTACCCCTTGCCCGATGATACATAAGAATCCCCATATCAAAATGACAAGGCAAGCAGACAACGAGCATCTCAGCAATCTTCTTATTTACCATGGAAATATGGTGCTTTTTTCTCTCTTTCCTCTTTTCATAATATCTCTTTTTTTCTCATTTCTCTTTTTTCTCAATATAGGAATCTTTTTTTATAAGAAGAATGCTTCATAGACAACTCATTATGGTTACACTGCAGGTTTCCACCATGTCAGCATGGATTAGACCAACGGCCCAGACGTTTCTCTAACACATATACATAACTCCATGGACTTACAAGCTCCCCTTTCATTTCACACCGACGACATCCATATACAAAAGAGCATGATATCAACTAGGTACAAGTACCAAGTGCAATATTGAAAGCGTTCCCCATGACAGCATCGTTCTGCTAATTCCCAATAAATAAGTGCAAGCATATACAACATAGACGACACAATGGTTCAAGTTTATTAGATGCAAAAAGTAAAGTGTGCCATCAAGTTCGTGAGAGCTTTAATCACTAGTTTTCTCATAACAAGTTTAATTTGGAAGGTAAACAAAAGCATGAATATACTTGGAATAGCATAAGCTAGTAGGTAGGTATGGTGGACTCTTTGGAATAACTTGGTTTAGGGAGTTGGATGCATGAGTGGAACTCATACTTTGTTGTGGAGGCTAGCAAAAGACTGGGAGCGACAAACTAAGAGAGCAATAATGGCCATAATCATGCAGAGCGACAAAACATCATTGATCAAAGCATAAAGTGATACTACAAGTTGAAAACTAATGGATCATAAAGGCTATGGTGACTTGAGATAGTCATAACATGGTGTGAGAATGCCCCAAGTCAACCCAAATAAAGCATCAAAGGAGAATACCACTATACTATGCTTTAATATGCTAAAAAAACGCATGGTTCATCCAAGGCACATTAAGCAATCTCAATTGTTTATAACAAGTCATGCTACAACAAAGAATACTAAGCATAAAGCCAAAACAATATCAAGCATGGCATGACAAAGCATAGGCCACAGTAAAAAACGAGCTCTTTTTACCACATAAGCATGAACTTTCCTACTCTTTTCCAAACCAAACCAAACTATTTGCAAACCAATGTATGAAAGAGGGGGTCCAACCAATTTATTCAGAAAACTAAGCAAACAAAAGCAAACGAAAAACCAAAACAAAAATGAAAAAGAAAACGCTCCAAGAAAAACACAACCGCGCATGAAACAATAAAAATGAAGCGTTTGGAAGAAACCTGGGATTTTTATTGATGAAGAAGGGGATGCCTTGGGCATACCCAAGCTTTGACGCTTGTACTTCTTGGATATTTCTTGGGGTGACACACGTGGTATCCCCAAGCTTGAGCTTTAGTCTATCCTTCATCTCATTACTCATTCCTTCCAGACACCTGAAATTTTTCCTTCATACAAAACTTCACACAATCTTTATTAGCAACATTAGTGCAGTCAAGATAAAAGGTCTTTAGGTTCAGTTATAACACCAATAAACTTCCATTAAAACACTAGCCACTGTAGCACTTACCTCAAAAAGCTCAATTCCCCAAAAGAACTCAAAAAGGAACCAACAAGAAGCAAATGAAGAAAATGACAGAAATCTGTCAAAACAGACCAACACATAAATACGAATTTTTTCGAAGACCTTCTGTTGCTCAAATCAAAACGTGTTGAACTAACGAAAGTGAGATAACAACCTGGGTCAGAAGCACAAAAATTCACGCCTCAAAAAGACGTTCGGATATTTTACACGAATTTTTATGGTGAAGCATAGAAATCTGTTTCGGGACAGCAACTTTCCCAATCATTACTTCTCTCTCATTAGAGGTTACTCTTGGCACAAAAATAAAAAATAAAAAAGATAAGGAGCGGTTATTACAGAGGTAATAACTTCCAAGACTCATCTAAAACTTTTGGGTTATCTCCCAATAACTACTTTTCTTTAACGCCTTTAAGTTAGGAATGATAATTTGAGAAGATGTTCACATAAGAAATATGAATTGAAGTAAAAGAGAGCATGAAGAAGCAAATTCAAAGCACATTTAAGTCTAACCCACTTCCTATGCATAGGAATCTTGTAAAGAAACAAGTCATGAAAACACAAAGCAACAAGCATAGGAAAGCAAAACAAGTGCAACTTCAAGATTTTTAACATAAAGAGGGGAAACTTAATATTATTGAGATGCATAAAACCATGTTTTCCTCTCTCATAATAATTTCCAGTAGCATCATGAATAAAATTAACAATATAACTATCACATAAAACATTCTTATCATGATCCACATGCATAAAAGAATTAATACTCCCCACATAAACATAGTCATTCTTATTAATTGTAGTGGGAGCAAATTCAACAAAATAGCTATCATTATTATTCTCATCACCATAATCATCAAATATAGGAGGCATATTGTAATCATAATTAATTTTCTCCTCAATAGTAGGTGGACTGAAAATATCATATTCATCATTGTAATCATCATATATTGGAGGTTTGGTATCATCATAAGAAATAGAATAGCTATCTTCCAAAGCTGGGGAACTAAAAAGATCATTTTCATAAAAACTAGCTTCCCCAAGGTTAGACTTTTCCAAAGCATTAGCAATAATGGTGTCCAAAGAATTCATACTAACAACATTGCTATTAGCATGCAAATAAAGTTCCGTAGGTTTTTTAATTTTCTCTTCAAACATCTCATGTCCTAACTCAAGATAAATACTATAAAGCAACGGGAAGGGTTTAAGAATCTAGCAATGTCGAGTTTGATGAAGATCATGATTCTTGATGTCTACGCACTTCTATTCTTGTAGACAGTTGTTGGGCCTCCAAGTGTAGAGGTTTGTAGAACAGCAGCAAGTTTTCCCTTAAGTGGATTACCCAAGGTTTATCGAACTCAGGGAGGAAGTGGTCAAAGGTATTCCCTCTCAAGCAATCCTGCAATCAAGATACAAGAAGTCTCTTGTGTCCCCAACACACCCAATACACTTGTCAGGTGTATAGGTGCACTAGTTCGGCGAAAAGATAGTGAAATACAAGTGGTATAGATAATTATAAGTGGTAACGGTGATAGAAGATAACTTGATGGCGTGGAAGAGACTAAAGGCAAACTGAAATAAAGAAGGAAGCAAGCAAACATGTAACAAATCTAATAGCAAATGGTGTTTCAATGCTTAGAAACAAGGCCTAGGGATCATACTTTCACTAGTGAACACTCTCATATAAATATATCATCTTCATGATACTACACTGAACTACTCTCCAGTTGGACACTGTAATCCATGGTAGGGCTATAACAACACTCTTCAAAGTTCATCTTTCCCATCTAGAAACCCCACACTGTCACCTTGAGTACTAGATGAGTCCAACAAACACCCCAATTTCATAAAGACATCCAACTCCAAATATAACTCATAACAAGTATTTGTAATCTCTAGCCTAAGTGCCACCATGGTGTGCACGCTGTCACTTTCACACACATGGGGAGAACAAAGATCTATTAAAGCACTTGAGTAGCAGGGTAGATCTATAGATTACAATCTCATGATCTCAATAAGATCATGCATAGAGAGAGAGATGAACACATAGCTACCGGTAGAACCCTTAGCCTCGAGAGAGAACTACTCCCTCCTCATCATGGGAATCATCAACGGCGATGGAGATGGTAGTGGAGATCGATGGAGATGGCTCCGGGGGCACTTCTCCGTCCCGGCAGGGTGCCGGAACAGAGACTTTCTGTCCCCCGAATCTCCCCTTCGGTGGCGGCGGCGCAACAGAACTTTTCATGGATTTCTGGTTGACTATCTAGGGTTTTGGTATCGGGAGGCTCTTATAGGCGAAAGAGGCAAGGTCGGTGGCCTCCCAGGGGGCCCACACCATGCCCTGGCGCGGCCTAGGCTGACCCGCGCCAAGGGGGGTGTGGCCACCCTGTGGCCCCTCTCTGACTCTCCTTCTGGCTCCATGAGTCTTCCGGGAAAATAGTAACTTTGGCTTTTGTCCCGTCTAATTCCGAGAATATTCATTTTCTGACTTCCTGGAACCAAAAACAGCAGAAAACAGGCAACTAGCACTATGGCATCTTGTTAATAGGTTAGTCCAAGAAATCATATGAAAAGTACTCCAAAGTGTGGACAAAACATAAGAAAGTAGATAAAACCAAGCATGGAACATCAAAAATTATAGATACATTTGCAATGTATCAATTCTCTTGTGCGGCAAGATGGTGTTTGTGATCCAAGTGATGAAATTCCTCCCCAAGCCATACGAAGAATGGGTGTGGGTTTCTTCCACCCCATTGAGGATCCCCTTATGGCCAAAGGAGAAGGACCAAGCTCCACTCAATCGGAGCCTTCACTCTCACAAGACCATCTTGTACCTCAAGGTCAACTTATTGCTTCTCAAGGTTCTCCAAGCTCTTCTCAAGATCTTCATGTTCATGACTCTCCAAGATCAAGTCTACCTCAAGTCGATCAAGCTCCACCCCGCCAAGGTAGTGAAGCTCCTCATGTCAATGACACTCAAGGTCAAGTTGAAGAAGGTCAAGTTGACAATGACCAAGGCCAAGCAAATGTCTCTCTGCCAAATGATGTTGTCTCTCCCTCGGTTGATGTTGATGAAGATAGTGATCAAGATCGTACATATAGTCAAGGCGAGGACTCGAACCATGGTGATGATCAAGTGGTTGCTCAAGAATCTCGTCTTGAGACCCAAGCTCGCCGTCAAGCATACCGTCTTGCCAAGCTCATCAAAGATGGCCATATCCTTGATAATGTTTATGGAGATTTCAATAGGGGATCCACTACTAGGAGACAACTAACCTCTTTTAGTTCTCATCATGCGTTTATTTCTCATGTTGAGCCCCAAAAGGTCTTCGAAGCTCTTGAAGATGATGATTGGCTCGACGCTATGAACTAAGAACTCCACAACTTCAAGAGAAACAAGGCGTGGACACTTGTGAAGAGACCCAAAGATTGTCAAAATGTGATTGGGACCAAGTGGATCTTCAAGAACAAGAGGGATGCAAATGGTATAGTCGTCCGCAACAAAGCAAGGTTAGTTTCCCAAGGATACTCTCAAGTTGAGGGCATAGACTATGGTGAAACTTATGCTCGTGTTGGTTGTCTAGAATCCATTCGCATGCTTCTTGCTTATGCTACACATCATAACTTCAAGTTGCAACAAATGGATGTTAAGAGTGATTTTCTTAATGGTCCCTTAAAAGAATTGGTGTATGTTAAGCAACCTCCGGGCTTTGAGGACTCCCTCTTCCCGGACCATGTCTACAAACTCGATAAGGCACTATATGGTCTCAAGCAAGCCCCACGTGCATGGTATGAGTGCCTTAGAGAGCTTTTGTTAGACCGTGGTTTCGAAGTAGGCCTCATTGATCCCACTCTTTTTACTAAGAAAATTGGAGTAAACTTGTTCATTTGCCAAATCTATGTTGATGACATTATCTTTGGGTCTACTAACAAAGCTTTTAATGAGGATTTTGCTAAGCTCATGACCGACCGCTTTGAGATGTCTATGGTGGGGGAGTTGGAATTCTTTCTTGGCTTCGAAGTAAAACAATTGAGGAAAGGGACTTTCATCAACCAAGCTAAATATGTCCAAGATATGCTCAAGAAGTTCAACCTTGATCAAGTAAATGGAGTCAAAACTCCCATGCCCACAAAGGTTAATCTTGATCTTGATCCCAAGGGTAAGGATGTGGATCAAAAGCTTTATCGCTCGATGATTGGTTCTCTACTCTATCTTTGTGCATCTCGACCGAATATTATGTTGAGTGTGGGTATGTGTGCAAGATTCCAAGCCGCGCCAAAGGAAAGCCACATGTTGGCAGTCAAGAGAATCTTTTGATATTTGGTTCATACCCCTAACTTTGGGCTGTGGTACCCAAAGGGGGCCAGCTTTGACCTCATTGGATACACGGATTCGGATTGGGCAGGAGACAAAGTGGAAAGAAAGTCTACCTCCGGTGCTTGTTAATTTCTTGGGAGGTCTTTGGTGTGTTGGTCCTCGAAGAAGCAAAACTACGTGTCTTTGTCCACCGCCGAAGCTGAGTACATCTCCGCCGCAAGTTGTTGTGCTCAATTGCTATGGATGAAGCAAACTTTGAAGGATCTTGTACTCTCTTTCGTCAAGGTGCCACTTCTTTGTGATAATGAGAGTGCTATTGCTATTGCTCACAACCCGGTTCAACACAACAAGACCAAGCACATTGAGATTCATCATCATTTCATTCGGGATCATGTTGCTAGAGGAGACATTTCTTTGGAGTATGTTCCTACCAAGGCCAATATTGTGGATCTTTTCACGGCGCCACTTGATGAAGCAAGGTTCCGTGAGTTGAGGCATGAAATAAATATCATTGATTCAAGCAACGTGGCTTGAGTATCTTGCGCACCTACCCGGGTCTCAAAGAATATCTTGTTTGGATGTACGCATGGTTTTAGGGGGAGTGTGGTTCCTCATATGAACCAACACTCCTCCTATTATGCACAAACTAATGTACTCATTCTCTATGGTCTCTCAAGGAGACAAAATGATCTTAAATGATGAGTTTTGGTAATGAACCCAAGATACATCTTCACGGTTTCAAGCCAAATATACTCATATATGGTGGCCTAGGCCACCGACATTGTTTTGTTTGGTTCGTAGTCTTTTTGAGTATTCTTCTTCTTTGTTGGATCTGTTTTTGTCGTTTCTTCACAGTTTGTGTCTCTTATCCCAAGCTTTTTCTCTTTCCCTAGACCCTCTTTTCCTTGCACAAGGTCGTTTTCTCTTGCCAATCAAAATATGGAGCACGTTTCCTGGGAATCGTCGGTAGTTCTGGCCGGAGCCGGTACTACCAGTCAGGCCCAAATCTCTCAGATATTTCGCTCTGATCGGAAGTACCACTCCTTCCTGAACATCCGACGTCGTCGGTAGTTCCGGCCCCTGGCCGGTACTACCGGTCGAGCGGGGCCCCTTTAAGTGACGGGCTAGGGGGCACGTGGTCTTCTTCCCCATTTGCTTCCTCCTGACCCCATCTTAACAACTCTCTTCCCCAAGAAGCGCTCCACGGTGTCGCTGCCGGTCACACCTATTCCGGCCGTCCCTCCTCAGATCGGCTCCGTGGGATTCTTCCCCTCCTCGATCCCCCGCCATGGACCCTGGTATTTTCTCCTCTCATACTCCATTCATGGAGATCTGGACACTTTTTGTGTTTGAGTAGGACATGCCATGTCTAGGGCCCTTCTTTGGCTAGAACTGCTATGGGAGATCTTGGTAGGGCTAGGATTCGACTTTAGACCAGTTTGGCTCAGTACATTGTCTAGTCGTAAAAATTTGGTGCATCGAGTTTCGTAGATTTGTGATTTCCAGTTGAACTGTCCTGCTCGTGCCCTGACCGGTACTACCGGTGCGGCTTCGTTGGTACTACCGGCGTGGTCATCTCATCGGTACTACCGCTGGGGGCACGACCGGTACTTCCGGTGCGCCCTGCACCACCGGTAGTTCCGACCGCCAGGCGGAACTTCCGATGCACAAGTTGTTGATGTCTGCCTGTGTACTGTGTCAATCCAGTCTAGCTGTTTTTTTCTTTCTTTCGACCTTGTGCACTTATCCTCGATTCCCTCCCTTCTATTTGCTTTCCTCTCAGGGCAAGGTGGTTCCCGTGGCAGATCCAAGCGGTCTCGTGCTCCCTCTCATGGACCGTCAGAGATTGATGAGGATGATCTGGAGGTCGTGCGCCCTCCTAGTCAGACTACTCGTCAGAAGGCTGCAGCTGAGCGTCGTGCCGCTGCTGCGGAAGGTAAAAGGCTTGTTCTGGCAAGTCAAAAGAAGACCACCTGTGGACCTGATTCGAGCAAGAAGAAGATCTCCTCTTGGCCTCAGCTTGCTTATGAGGAGTTTCACAAGATTGATCCCGACAATGTTCCTCATGACCGCCTGGCTCAGGATCCTTTCTTCCACACCATGCGTCAAGCTGAGATCTATTCTAAAGTTTATGCTACCAAGAAGAAACATGTTTGTGCCCCTCAGAAGCACATCAACATTGCAAAGATGGAGATAAACCCTGAGTACTTTGGTGAAGCACTCGATATGTGCAGGAGGTTTGGGCTAATCAAGCTTATGCAACACCGTGAGAACTTTGATGAGAGGGCCATTGCTCAGTTCTACTCAACCCTCTACTTTGATACTGACCCTGTTGATCGAACCATGAAGTGGATGACTCATAATAGGTATATGTCTGCTAAATGGTCTGAGTTTGCCACCCTTCTTGGCTACCCTATTCAGGAAGGCCGTCGTGCCAATGGGTGGTGGGTGCATAGGGGGAAGGCCTCCGAGCCAGAAGTTCTTGAGCCACTATACATTGAGGGCTGGGGCGTAAATGGAAATGTTGCCCATCTCATTCCCACCTATGACATCATGCGCAAGGTCTATCAGAACACTATTGCTCCCAAGGCAGGTAACTTCGATTAGCTTCATGCGTTCCAGATTGATCTCATGTATCAGACTTACCGCCACAAAAACTCTCATGATCCCCTTGATGTTATGGATTATATGTTTGAAGAAATCTGGTCCGCAATGATTGAGAAGAGGTCTTGTCCATATGCTCCATACATCGAGACTCTCATCAATGCCAAATGGAGGGAGGCAACAGGCTCTATCTACCCTCAGGCTGCTCTCACTATCCATGAGGAAAAGACTCTCCGTGTGATGAAGCACAAGATACCTCGCTCTCAGGCTGAAAAATAAGCTGCTGCTGCAAGGGATGCTACGGATGCTAGTGGTGGGGACCGTGTTGAGGCTTCTCCTCCACCCCAACTTGTGAGACAACCCTCTTGGGCAAAGAAGCTACTAAAGAAGGTTAAGAAGACTTTCTGCTTCATTCAGGACCGTGAGTATCAGTCCTATGTTGCTTAGAGGCACATTGTTCGTAGGGAGAAGGCCATCATGAGGAAGCTTGACATTGTTGTGTCACCTGAGTCCAGCTCCGTCACCGTGCCCAAGGATGAGCTGGTCAACATGCATTGCAGGTGGACTGATAGTGATGACGAGCCCGAGATCTCCAGTCAGTTTCTGCCCGCTTGGAACAATGCCTCTAGGGACCCCGAGCCGCCTCCTCCGTTCATTGGTGGGTGGGGCGCGTAGTTTGTCTACTTTATCCCTTTTTGGCGTCTTGATGCCAAAGGGGGAGAAAGTGCTCCGTTAGGACCACGGGATTTGCATGGGTTGTGCCACGAGCTCGCTCTTTCTTTGATCTTTTTATGCTCGTGCACACTTTATTCCGTTATGTACGTTTGTGGACCTCCGTTATTGTTTGTGGACCTCCGTTATTGTCTGTGGACCTCTTGTATGGTTGCTACTATGCTGGTGAGACTATGTGTTAAGGTATCTTTGTGGTATTCTTATGAGGAATTGTGGTGGACTATTCTCAGTTATCCAATCTTTGTTTCACCACAATGGTTTTGGTGCAAGGTATGAGTTCCCCTCTTCTCTCATTTACTTCCTTACACCCTTGTTGGTCTATCTCGTTTGGGAGAGCTCTCTCCCATGTCTCCAGGGGGAGCCTCTCTTTCCTTTTGTTATTACTGCCTGTTATCCTCTGCGCAAATCTTGTGTGGTTGTCATCAAGCACCAAAAAGGGGGAGATTGAAAGGATATTATTTTCTCCTTATGTTTTTGGTGCTGATGACAACTCCTTTTGTGGTTTAACCGTCTGTCCAAGTTACAGGGATTATCTTCGGTCGTGCTTGTGGGTGGACTTTCTCGAGGAAGAGCTTGAAGACGATAGCGCTTATTTTCACTTTCTCTTGTTTTATATTTTAGGCTATGATGCGCTCGACTTTCAACGTAGAGCTCGTTGGGAACCCCAAGAGGAAGGTACGATGAGCACAGCAGTAAGTTTTCCCTCAGTTATGAAACCAAGGTTTAATCGAACCAGTAGGAGCAAGGAAACACCCCAAAGGTGTTACTAGCTGAGCTTTGGCAGGGCGCACTACCGGTGTTAGTAGCAACGTGGAGACCTACACAACACAACCACATAACTTTGTCCCTAACTTGCGATGAGGTTGTCAATCTCATCGTGTTTTGCGGAAAACAAAGGATTAAACGTATCGAATGGAAAGAAGTAAAAGTTTGCAGAAAATAAACACAAAGCAGAAACAGTTTATAGATTGTATGTAAAGAAAAAGGACCGAGATCCATAGTTCACTAGAGGTGGATCTCCTTAGATAGATAACATGCTAGGTGAACAAATTACAACGGGGCAATTGACAAACACCGAGAAAGCAATACATGCATATACTAATCATCTTGACTCCTTTGAGACTTGATTAGGCATTACAACATAATACATAGACCGCCATCCAACTGCATCTATGACTAATAATCCACCTTCAGGTTATCATCCGAACCCCCTCCAGTATTAAGTTGCAAGAAACAGATTATTGCTTTACGAACTGCGTGTAAAGTAAACAATACGATTGTTCTATGAACAAAGGATTGTTGTTTTCTCCCTAGTAGTAACAACACATCTAGTACCTTAGAGATTTCTGTCACTTCCCCAGATTACCAGAGGCATGAACCCACTATCGAGCATAAATACTAACTCTTGGAGTTGCTAGCATCTACTTGGCCAAGATAGCTACTAACAACGGAAAGCATGCAAGATCACAAATAACAAAGACATGATAGAATCAATAATCAATCTGAAATAGCATCTCAATATCCATCGGATCCCCGCAAACACAACATGTATGAATTACAAATAGATGATCTTGATCATGAACGGAGCTCACAAGATCTAAACATGAAAGCACAAAGGAGGAGAAACCAGCCATCTAGCTACTACATGGATCCGTAGTCCAAGGATGAACTACTCACGCATCACACCGGAGGCTTGCATGGTGATGAAGAAGGCCTCCAGGGTGAATTCCCCTCTTCGGAAGGGTGCCGGGAAGAGCTTCAGATCCCTCCTGATCTAGGGATGGAGATGACAGCGGCTACAGACTCTTTCGTGGATTTTTTATCGGCCCCTCAGGGTTTTCGTCCCGAGGGCAACTTATAGTCGGAAGGAGAGGCCAAGGGGGTGCTAGGGCTGGCCTCACCACCCCTGGCGCGGGCCAGGCTGGGTCGTGCGGCCAGGTGGTGTGGTGGCCCCCTGGTCCCTCTCCGTCTCATATTCTGGCACTTGATCCCTTCCGTTAAAATAGGCACTTTGGCTTTTGTCCCGTCCAATTCCGAGAATATTCATTTTCTGACTTTCCTGAACCAAAAACAGCAGAAAACAGGCAGCTGGCACTATGGCTCTTGTTAATAGGTTAGTCCAAGAAATCATATGAAAAATACTCTAAAGTTGGAACAAAACACAAGAAAGTGGATAAAACTAAGCATGGAACATAAAAAATTATAGATACATTTGCAATGTATCAACATCCCCAAGCTTAACTCCTGCTCGTCCTCGAGTAGGTAAGTGATAAAAAGAAATAATTTTTGAGGTGACATGCACCATCAAAGACTTGATCAAAGTATTTGCAAAACATTCGAAGCTGGGATCATAGTACTTCAATCATAACATGAAAGACAAAGTTCTAGCAATAAGCTAAGAAACTATGACGCAACATGAAAAGGCACAAACAAAAGAATCATGAATAATATGCTTTGCAAGACGTTTGTTTGTTTCACATAAAGAAAACATAGCATAATAGTATTCAGCTTGTCCCTCAATAGAGTAGCAAATATAAATGCATAGAACACCTTCAAAGTTCATAAGAGTGACTAGATACAATAGTTTCAAACAAGCAATAACAAGTTATGCATCAATCAACTAGTCTTGGGACAATGCACATAGAACTAACAATGGCCACTGTGCTCTCAAAGTAGGTGCATAAAGATAGAAGGTGGAGACTCAATATAATGGTGGAAGAAAGGCCTTTTGTAAAAGGAAGTAGGGATTTAAGTCTCATAAAGAGCTTCCAAGAATTATGGTACTTATAGCTTTCAGCTCTCATTGGCCCTATCATAAGCATCTTTAAGGTGATTAAGGTTAAAGTGACACAACTAAGAGGATATGCTTGACAAGTTATAAACCAAAATCTCATGCCCCTTATTTACGAAGACCGATCCTCATGCTACTCAACTTCAGTCACGAGTAAGCTCTTGTCATTGTAAGTATATGTGTATCATTAAGAACCGCCAACGGGGTACCCCTTGCACATGATACGGGAGCTTTCCCATAATCAAAATGACATGGCAAGCAGACAATGAGAATCTCAGCGATCTTTTTATTTGCTATTTGCATAGGTTTTTACTGAGGATGCTTCATAGAGTGCTCATTATGGTGATGCTGCAAGTTTCCACCATGATTAGGCATGGCTTAGGCTAGCGGCCCAGGTGTTTCTCTAACACACATACAAACTCCATGATCTTACAAGTTCCACTTTTATTTCACACCGCTGGGATCCGTAAGCAAAAGAACATGATATCAACGGGGTACAAAGTACAAGTGCAATGTTGAAAGCGTTCCCCATGGTACATGGTTCTGCTAATTTCAACTTATAAAGCGCAAGCATATATGCAACAAAGAAGGACCCAATGGTTCAAGTTTATTAGAGGCAAAAAGTAAAGTGTGCCATCAAGTTCGTGAGAGCTTTAATCACTAGCTTTCTCAAAACAAGTGTAAGGTAAACAAAAGCATGAATATACTTGGAATAGCATAAGCTAGTAGGTAGGTATGGTGGACTCTTTGGAATAACTTGGTTTAGGGAGTTGGATGCATGAGTGGAACTCATACCTTGTTGTGGAGGCTAGCAAAAGACTGAGAGCGACAAACTAAGAGAGCAATAATGGCCATAATCATGCAGAGCGACAAAACATCATTGATCAAAGCATAAAGTGATACTACAAGTTGAAAACTAAAGGATCATAAAGGCTATGGTGAATTGTGACAGTCATAACATGGTGTGAGCATGTGCCAAGTCAACCCAAATAAAGCATCAAAGGAGAATACCACTATACTATGCTTTAATATGCTAAAACAACGCATGATTCATCCAAGGCACATTAAGCAATCTTAATTGTTTATAACAAGTCATGCTACAACAAAGAATACTAAGCATAAAGCCGAAACAATATCAAGCATGGCATGACAAAGCATAGGCCACAGTCAAAAACGAGCTCTTTTTACCACATAAGCATGAGCTTTCCTACTCTTTTCCAAATCAAACCAAACTAATTGCAAACCAATGTATGAAAGAGGGGGTCCAACCAACTTATTCAGAAAACTAAGCAAACCAAGAAAACTAAAAACCAAAACAAAAAGGAAGACGCTCCAAGAAAAACACAACTGTGCATGAAACAATAAAAATGGAGCGTTTGGAAGAAACCTGGAATTTTTATTGATGAAGAAGGGGATGCCTTGGGCATCCCCAAGCTTTGACGCTTGTACTTCTTGGATATTTCTTGGGGTGACACGCGTGGCATCCCCAAACTTGAGATTTAGTGCATCCTTCATCTCATTACTCATTCCTTCCATACACCTGAAATTTTTCCTTCATACAAAACTTCACACAATCTCATTAGCAACATTAGTGCACTTAAGATAAATAAGTCTCAAGGTTCAGTTCTAACACCAAATAAACTTCCATTAGAACACTAGCTACTGTAGCACTTCCCTCAAAAATCTCAATTCCCCAAAGGAACTCAAGAAGGAACTAACAAGAAGCAAATGCAGAAAATGGCAGAAATTTGTCAAAACAGACCAGCAGGTAAAGATGAATTTTTTCGAAGACCTTCTGTTGCTCAAATCAAAAAGTGTTGAACTAACAAAAGTTTGATAACAACCTGGGGAAGAAGCACAAACATTTAAAGCTCAATCCGACGTACAGAGCTCTCTCAGGAATTTTTACGGTGAAGCACAAAAATCTGTTTCGGGACAACAACTTTCCAAATCATTACTTCACTCTCATTAGAGGTTACTCTTGGCACAAAAAGCAAATAAAAACGATAAGGAGAGGTTATTATAGAGGTAATAACTTCCAAGACTCATCTAAAACTCTTGGGTTATCTCCCAACAAGTACTTTTCTTTAACGCCTTTAAGTTAGACATGATAATTTGAGAAGATGCTCACATAAGAAATATGAGTTGAAGTAAAAGAGAGCATCAACAAGCAAATTAAAAACACATTTAAGTCTAACCCACTTCCTATGCATAGGAATCTTGTAAGAAAATAAATCAAAGAAGCACATAATATCAAGAATGGGTAGATAAAACAAGAGCAACTTCAAAACTTTCAGCACATAGAGAGGTGTTTCATTACCATAAAAACTTATACAAACATATTTTCGTCTCTCATAATAATTTTCAGTAACCTCATGAATAAACTCAACAATATAACTATCACATAAGGCATGCTTTTCATGATCTACAAGCACTAGAGCTTTATTATAAACATTTTCAAAAGAATCCTCGGGAACATAACATTCACCCTCCTTTGATAAGCATGGGGGACAATCAAATAATGTAAGGGATAAAGAGTTACTCTCATTAGAAGGTAGGCATGGCCAGATCCATTCTTCCTCCTTTTGTCCATCACTCTCCTCCTCTTTTTCATCTAATGAGCTTTCAGGTTCAGCAATTTCTTCTTCCATGGAGGTTCTAGCAGGCGGTGGTTCATCTATTACCTTAGCAGTCATAAAACTGTTCCCAAATAAGAAACTGAGTGAGCTATCCATAATGAAATAGTGATTGGAGCAGAGCTAGTCATAAAGGCAACTTAAGAAAGGAACTAATTTTTGTGTGTTTTTCCAATAAGAAAGTAAACTAGTAGAACTATTTTTTGTGTGTTTTTGAAGAACAAAACAAGCAAACAAAGCAAAACAAAAACAACAAAGTAAAGAAGATCTTGATGCGCTCGACTTTCAACGTAGAGCTCGTTGGGAACCCCAAGAGGAAGGTACGATGAGCACAATAGTACGTTTTCCCTCAGTTATGAAACCAAGGTTTAATCGAACCAGTAGGAGCAAGGAAACACCCCAAAGGTGTTACTAGCTGAGCTTTGGCAGGGCGCACTACCGGTGCTAGTAGCAACATGGAGACCTGCACAACATAACCACAGAACTTTGTCCCCAACTTGCGATGAGGTTGTCAATCTCACCGTGTTTTGCAGAAAACAAAGGATTAAACGTATCGAATGGAAAGAAGTAAAAGTTTGCAAAAAGTAAACACAAAGCAGAAACAGTTTATAGATTGTATGTAAGGAAAAAGGACCGGGATCCATAGTTCACTAGAGGTGGCTCTCCTTAGATAGATAACATGCTGGGCGACCAAATTACAGCGGGGCAATTGGCAAACACCGAGAAAGCAATATATGCATATACTAATCATCTTGACTCCTTTGAGACTTGATTGGGCATTACAACATAATACATAGACCGCCATCCAACTGCATCTATGACTAATAATCTACCTTCAGGTTATCATCCGAACCCCCTCCAGTATTAAGTTGTAAGCAACAGATTATTGCTTTATGAACTGCGTGTAAAGTAAACAATATGATTGTTCTATGAACAAAGGATTGTTGTTTTCTCCCTAGTAGCAACAGCACATCTAGTACCTTAGAGATTTCTGTCACTTCCCTAGATTACCAGAGGCATGAACCCACTATCGAGCATAAATACTAACTCTTGGAGTTGCTAGCATCTACTTGGCCAAGATAGCTACTAACAACGGAAAGCATGCAAGATCACAAATAACAAAGACATGATAGAATCAATAATCAATCTGAAATAGCATCTCAATATCCATCGGATCCCCGCAAACACAACATGTATGAATTATAAATAGATGATCTTGATCATGAACGGAGCTCACAAGATCTAAATATGAAAGCACAAAGGAGGAGAAACCAGCCATCTAGCTACTACATGGATCCGTAGTCCAAGGATGAACTACTCACACATCACACCGGAGGCTTGCATGGTGATGAAGAAGGCCTCCAGGGTGAATTCCCCTCTCCGGCAGGGTGCCGGGAAGAGCTTCAGAACCCTCCCGATCTAGGGATGGAGATGACGGCTGCTACAGACTCTTTCGTGGATTTTTGATCGGGCCCTTAGGTTTTTCGTCCCGAGGGCAATATATAGGCAGAAGGAGAGGCCGAGGGGGTGCCAGGGCTGGCCTTACCACCCCCTGGCGTGGGTCAGGCTTGGCCGCGGGGCCAGGTGGTGTGGCCGCCCTCTGGCCCTTCTCCGTCTCATATTCTGGCACTTGATCCCTTTCGGAAAAATAGGCACTTTGGCTTTTGTCCCGTCCAATTCCGAGAATATTCATTTTCTGACTTTCCTGAACCAAAAACAGCAGAAAACAGGCAGCTGGCACTGTGGCTCTTGTTAATAGGTTAGTCAAAGAAATTATATGAAAAGTACTCCAAAGTTGGAACAAAACACAAGAAAGTGGATAAAACACAAGAAAGTTCATAAGAGTGACTAGATACAAATAGTTTAAAACAAGCAATATCAAGTTATGCATCAATTAACTAGTCTTGGGACAATGCACATAGAACTAAGAATGGCCAATATGCTCTCAAATTAGGTGCATAAAGATAGAAGGTGGAGACTCAATATAATGGTGGAAGAAAGGACTTTGTATAAAAGGAAGTAGGGATTCAAGTCTCATAAAGAGCTTCCAAAAATTATGGTACTTATTGAAGGGAATATGCCCGAGAGGCAATAATAAAGTGGTTATTATATTATTCCATGTTTATGATAAATGTTTATTTTGCATGCTATAATTGTATTGATCGGAAACATCAATACATGTGTGTTTAATAAACAAAAAGGGTTCCTAGTTATGCCTCTCTTATAGACTAGCTCGTTGATTAACAAGATGATCAAGGTTTCCTGATCATGGACATTGGATGTTCTTAATAATGAGGTCACAACATTGGTGGAATGATGTGATGAACATTCATCCAAAGTATAGCATTACGATCAAGTCATTATGTTTATATTGCTATAACATCATACAAAGTAATCTTTATCCTTAGACCATGAGATCATGTTAATTGCTAACACCGGAAGAGTATCTTGATAACATCAAACATCACACCGTAACAGGGTGACTATAAAGATGGGTTCAGTGCTACGAAGGTGTTATGTTGAGGCTCATGGATCAAGAGTGGAATTTGTCAATCCCGATGACGGATAGATATACTCTGGGCCCTCTCAGTGATATCACATTAAGGTAGCTTGCAAGCAAGTGATGTGATCACTAGAATGTTATATCACGGGAACGAGAAAAGAGTGCATGTCGGTAACGAGATCAAACTAGGTATGGAGATACCGATGATCGAATCTCGGACATGTAATATATCGCGAGACAAAGGGATTTAGTTACTAGCGTTAAAGGTTCTCACGATCACAGAAGTCATCGTTGAATGTGTAGGAGTCAGTATGGATCTCCAGGTCCCGGTGCTGATTATTGATCAGAGAGGGGTCTCGATCATGTCTGCATTATTCGCGAACCGTAGGGTGACACACTTAAGGGATATCTACACCATTTGGAGCAAATATGTTTCAGATAAAGATTTAATAAAGCGCTAGAATTATTTCAATAGACACCGAAACTGTTTCGGGTGAAATTGCTAAAATTGGTTCTGCATGTAATATTGAAATGTTGCAGGGGGTTTTATGTGAATGTTTGTTAATTAAAGTAATTAACAAAATTCTGAATAAAAATAATAAAATAGTTTTATTAAATGAGAGAGCATTAAATTTGGAGAAATTTAATGCATTTAAAGTGGATACTTTAAAAGGGAATGTGAAGAGGCATTTTAATGTGGAGGGGTTACCACCACATGAATGGAGGAGGTGAAGAGACACCTCCTCCATGCGCCGGCCATGAAGGAGGGGCACCCCCCTCCTCCTATAAAAGGCCACCCTCTCCTCACTTCTCACACACACCTCCTTGTGAAGGATCTCTCTCCCCCTCTAGAATTATTCCCCATGGTCTCGGATTAGCGAGATACATGTTCCCGGTGGCTTTATCTGGAAAGGAGTTGCTGCTTACGCTGCTTTGCTGGAGCGAGGGATGGAGGTTGTCGGGGTACTAGACGTGTGTGCGATCACGGATGCACCGCTTCTTTGCGGTGCTGGACTTGGTGGTGCCGGAGCTGGATCTGATGGACGTGTTGGAGCCGGACCTGCTAGACTTCATCACGGTCTTGAGATCGGCAAGTGTACGACTACATCAACCACGAGTTCCTACTCGTTAACAAAACTAGTTGTCTTCGAGGGTAAGTTCTCGTTGGATGTATGTCCACCCGTTGCTCTATACCTAGTAGATAGATGTTGGCGTATAGTTCTCATCGCAGATTTTTTTTTGTTTTCTATGCTGCGGACCCAACAGTGGTATCAGAGCCATGTCTATGCGTAGGTGCTTTGCACGGGTAGTACACATATGTTTATATGTGGGCGATGATGATCATGTTATTGCATCTTCTATGTATTTTGGATATTGGTGGCATAGTGGGATGAAGCGGCCCGGACCAACCTTACATGTCATCGTACATGAGACCGGTTCCATGACTGACATGCAACTAGTTTTGCATAAGTGGCTGGCGGGTGTCTGTCTCTCCTACTATAGTCAATATCTGATTTACAACGAGTTGCTAATAATTTGGTTATCCTCGTTGTGGTTCATGTTCGTAGGTAAGAACGGTTCTATCTCCGAAATCCCTAAGCCACGTAAAACTTGCAATTGATAAATTAGAGGCGTCTAGTTTAGATCGTTGCTGGGCTAGTGTCTTGATATGGTATTGTTGTAAGTAGATGTATGATAGATACTCTTACAACACACTCAACGTGTAAGTTCCATAGACCTTGGCCTTACACACAAAGGAATGATAGAGATCATACCACGATGCAAGTGATAGAGATCAAATGCATGGACCATATCATCTCACTTTACACATTAGATGTTAGCATCTTATACTGCTAGTTTGGCGCTTTCTTTAGCATTGTAAGATGATCCCTCTTTTAGATATCAAGATAAAAATGTGTTCGTCCTTAAGTATGCACCGTTCCGTGGATCGTGTTTCGAGACATCACGTGATGATCGGGTGTACTCGAATCTAAGCTTTCATAGGAACGGGTGTAAGACAGTTTTACACACGCGAATACTAAGGTTCTTACTTGGCGAGCCTAGCATGTATAGACATGGCCTCGGAACACGGACCGAAAGGTTAAGCATGAGTCATATAGTTGATATGATGCCCATATAGATGCTCGCCTTTGAAGCTACATCAACTCACGTGATGATCGGACTTGGTGTAGTGGATTTGGTTCATGTAATCACCAAAAAGGCACGAGGGATGTCGTTTTTGAGTGGGAGTTCATTTCTAATTTGGATTAGTCGAACTAATTTTGTCATAAACTAAATTGAAGTGAATTTGCATAATTTGTTGTAGTCATTAGCATCTGTTTACTACCTTATGCTTAGTTTTAATTGAGATAATAGAACTATAGAATTCTAGATATTTACTTTACGAACTGGTATCGTATTGTTTTGAATGTCAATATAAAGTTTATAAGTCCTATTGCAAACTTTCAGCAAACTCTATTTAATCCATGAAGTTTAATAAGTAGTATTAAATCAAGAGTAAGAATTCCAATGTTAGTATCTAAAGTATGATGTTTGCCTCCATGATTCTTTATATTCAAAAGTTGTTTTAATATCGAGGTTATCTAGGAGCTGAAATAATTGTTTTAGAAACCATCATGTGTCAAAGATATTGTGATATCTGAAACAATGTTTTTTGGGTTGCATTATGATAGAGTATAATTTAACAAAATACATGTTCTCATATTGTATGAGAATTTATGAAGGTTGGAGACGCTATGCATCCTAATCTACCAAAAAGGTTTTGGGAACTGATATTATACTCGTGATTCTTCCTTATAAGCTATAGTAGCTTGATCATGAAAGTTGTCATGATAAGGATGAATAGATTACTATACTAATAGATTACTAAAGAATGGATTTTTGAAAGAACACCAAACATTTGATGATGGTGATCCACTTCAAAGTGCAAGTCCAAAGGTATTAGTATTTGACTATATACGCTTTGTACTATGTGTCATGTGAATGACACCATAATTGATGTTGATAGATTCTTTTAAAAGGAAAAGGAATTGCTGAAAGAGAATCTATAAAATATTTGGCAAAAAAAAGTTGGAAATGTCCAGCTTGGGTATATAGAAGATATACATGTTATGGTTGTATTCCTTCCTTATTAAACAATGTGGTTCTTAGGTATTGGATACCGAATTGGTTGGTATGAAGTGTCATACAGGACAACGCAATTCATGAACTGCAGTGGCCTAAGTAACTAGCAAGAGAATAAGTGATGATGATCATCGAAAACAAATAAAGCGTTATTGTGCTTTTCGTTGTTGTCAAACCTAGCCTTCAAGATTTGTTTTAATAATTGTTATTTTGTTCCGGTATTACGAGAACAATGGTTGTTCAAATAATTATCGTATTCCATAAAGGATGGATGAACTTTTACAAGTCTAGTGGGAGAAATCACATCCATAAACACTATTGCTAAAATGTCGCAAGACAAATGATTGAAAGATCACTTATGAAGTGATATCGATGTTTAAATTATATTGGAAAGAAAACATGAAGAAACTCCATGTTGATGGATTTTTGGAGTCTTTTGATTTTGATCAATTTACGCATGTGAGACTTTTCCTCGAGATAATTGAAACTCCGTCCATAGGCCAGAGAGGAACGGATGACTAGCTTATTGGAAATTGTGCATGCTGATGTGCATAGTCCATTATGTGTAGCCATATGCGATGGATCTTTTTGCTTCATATGCTTTCTTCGAAAATTTGAGTGAATATATCTATATATTTACTTAATAAGGAAGAAGTATGAAACATTTGAAAGTTGTTCAAAGACTTTCAAGATGAAGTGAAAAATCATTGTAACAAGAAAATAAAAGAGTTTATGATTTGATTGTAAAGGAAGATATTTGAGTTACATGTTTAGCAAAACACCTAAGATTTGAGGAATTGTTCCATGAATTTGGATTTCCCGGTAAACCATAGGAGTATGGCATATTCGAGAGATGAAATCAAACCATGTTTGACATGGTAAGATCAAAGGTGTCATTTATAAAACTGCCATTATGTTTTAAAGATTGAAGCTTTAGAGACTACCGCTTTTGCACTGAAAAGAGCACCATCGTGATCCGTTGAAATGACACCATATGAGTTATGGTTTGGGATAAAACCCGAATTGTTTTTTCTTAAATTTTGGTATGCTATGCATAAGTAAAATGTTTACAATCAAAGTCGGATAAGTACGTCTTTGTAGGTTATCCCAAAGAATTTGTTGGGAATTTCTCCATAACACCAAGGACAAAAGAGTTTGTCACTTGGAACGTCAAGTTTGTTGAGAAGGATTTTTTCATGAAAAGTTAAGTGGGAGGACAATAGAACTTTGATAAGGTTGTTGAACCTTAGCTATGTGTGCTAAGTAGCGCAGCGCCGGAAAATGTCCCGGTGGCGGCCACAATGCTCATGGCTCAAGTGATTACAAAGGGTGTGATCTCAGAGATTAGAGTTCCTATTGAACCGTGTGGGTCGGTAAGAATCAAATAGTAAGATTTGATAAGTAAGTCGTTATTGTTTTGACAATGATGAACCGACTACATGCAAAGAAGCGATGATGGGCCCTGACTCCATAAAATGACTAGAAGTCATAGAATCCGTGATAGTATCCATACACGAGAAATCAAGTTTATGAACTTGGAAGACCTTCCGGAAAGGCGTGAAGCCTATCGGTCGTGTTTGGATCTATAAAGAAATAGACATGGATGTTTAACATCTATGAAATAGTCGACATGTCGGAAAGAAGTTTATGGCAATGTTCAAGGAGTTGACTATGACAAGATTTGATCTTTCATAGCGATATATATAGTCTTGACGGATTAATGTAGCAACCACTACATATAATTTGGTATATGATAGTTGAATAAACAAAACAAGGTTCTTATAATAGAACGGTTACCTAGGACGTGTACATGACATGGTCCGAAGGGTTTTGTTAATTCAAAGGGTGCTAAAAGGGCATGCAAACTTCAATAGTTGAAGTAAGCATAGCGGAGTTGGAATCTTCACCATGATGAAACTGTTAAAAGAGTTTAAATTCATCGGAGATGATGAAGATGCTTGCATTTGCAAGAAATTAAGTGGGAGCGCTGAGATATATTTCTAATAAATTATGTAGAGGACATATTGTTGATTGGAAATGATGTATCTTGTATTGACACAAGTTAAGAATTTCATTAAAATAAGATTTCAATGAAAGACTTGGGCAAACCCAGAATATTAGGCATCAATATCTATATGGATAGATTAAGGCGCTAATATGGTTGTGCCAGACATACATATATGAGATATTGAAAGGGTTCAATATGGAAACAACAAGAAAGGTTCTTGCTGCATGAAAAGAATTGTATCAAGATTCAAGTGTTTTAACACTTGGTGAGTAAAATCACATGAAGATTCTGATCGATTATACCATGATATGTATATATCCAAAATGTCCTATGCTCTAAATGTTATGAGCACATACCAGAATGATTGACAATATGATCATTGGACAATAGTAAAGATATTCTTATGAGCTTTGGAAGAACTAAGAATATATCATGTATAAGTGACAAATAGTTAAAGGTAGTTCATTGTAAAGTGTTACATTGATACTAGTTTTATCACAAGATACAAATTAAATTTATCTCAATTTAGACTATGGGTAGCACAATGTAATGGAAAGGATGTTCCATGATGGATTTGGATGAGTTCCAAAGTTGAGACATTGTGACGGATACTACAACAAAAGGCTAAGTATATGATTGCTATAGTAGCAGCATAGGAGGGCATTTGTGTTAAGAAGTTTGTTATCAACCTAGGTGTGGATCAAAGTGGGCTAATACTATGAAGATATATTGTGTGACAATGATATGAACATATTTTAACCGGAACGAACTAAAGGTCTCACCAAAAGACCAAATTTATACAATGCCATCTCATTTGAGAATGAGTGATGCGTAGAGACGCAGAGACATGCAAATACACACGGATCTGAAACTGTCAGATTCGTAGATTATGTTAACCACTAGCAATAGCGTATATGCAACACCAGAAAGCCATAGGTGTTCAATATGCAAAGTTTTTCAAACTAGATTATTGACTCTAGTGCAAGTGGGAGACTGAATGGAATATGCCCGAGAGGCAATAATAAAGTGGTTATTATCTTATTCCATGTTTATGATAAATATTTATTTTGCATGCTATAATTGTATTGATCAGAAACATCAATACATGTGTGTTTAATAAACAAAAAGGGTTCCTAGTTATGCCTCTCTTATAGACTAGCTCGTTGATTAACAAGATGATCAAGGTTTCCTGATCATGGACATTGGATGTTCTTAATAATGAGGTCACAACATTGGTGGAATGATGTGATGAACATTCATCCGAAGTATAGCATTACGATCAAGTCATTATGTTTATATTGCTATAACATCATACGAAGTAATCTTTATCCTTAGACCATGAGATCATGTTAATTGCTAACACCGGAAGAGTATCTTGATAACATCAAACGTCACACCGTAACAGGGTGACTATAAAGATGGGTTTAGTGCTACGAAGGGGTTATGTTGAGGCTCATGGATCAAGAGTGGTTTTGTCAATCCCGATGACGGATAGATATACTCTGGGCCCTCTCGGTGATATCACATTAAGGTAGCTTGCAAGCAAGTGATGTGATCACTAGAATGTTATATCACGGGAACGAGAAAAGAGTGCATGTCGATAACGAGATCAAACTAGGTATGGAGATACCGATGATCGAATCTCGGACATGTAATATATCGTGAGACAAAGGGATTTAGTTACTAGCGTTAAAGGTTCTCATGATCACAGAAGTCATCGTTGAATGTGTAGGAGTCAGTATGGATCTCTAGGTCCCGGTGCTGATTATTGATCGGAGAGGGGTCTCGATCATGTCTGCATTATTCGCGAACCGTAGGGTGACACACTTAAGGGATACCTACCATTTGGAGCAAATATGTTTCAGATAAAGATTTAATAAAGCGCTAGAATTATTTCAATAGACACCGAAACTGTTTCGGGTGAAATTGCTGAAATTGGTTCTGCATGTAATATTGAAATGTTGCAGGGGGTTTTATGTGAATGTTTGTTAATTAAAGTAATTAACAAAATTCTGAATAAAAATAATAAAAGAGTTTTATTAAATGAGAGAGCATTAAATTTGGAGAAATTTAATGCATTTAAAGTGGATACTTTAAAAGGGAATGTGAAGAGGCATTTTAATGTGGAGGGGTTACCACCACATGAATGGAGGAGGTGAAGAGACACCTCCTCCATGCGCAGGCCATGAAGGAGGGGCACCCCCCTCCTCCTATAAAAGGCCACCCTCTCCTCACTTCTCACACACACCTCCTTGTGAAGGATCTCTCTCCCCCTCTAGAATTATTCCCCCATGGTCTCGGATTAGCGAGATACATGTTCTCGGTGGCTTTATCTGGAAAGGAGTTGCTGCTTCCGCTGCTTTGCTGGAGCGAGGGACAGAGGTTGTCGGGGTACCGGACGTGTGTGCGATCACGGATGCACCGCTGCTTTGCGGTGCTGGACTTGGTGGTGCTGGAGCTAGATCTGATGGACGTGCTGGAGCCAGACCTGCTGGACTTCATCACGATCTTGAGATCGGCAAGTGTACGACTACATCAACCACGAGTTCCTGCTCATTAACAAAACTCGTTGTCTTCGAGGGTAAGTTCTCGTTGGATGTATGTCCACCCGTTGCTCTGTACCTAGTAGATAGATCTTGGCGTATAGTTCTCATCGTAGGAAATTTTTTGTTTTCTATGCTGCGGACCCAACACTTATAGCTTTTAGCTCTCATTGCCCCTATCATAAGCATCTTGAAGTGATTAAGGTTAAAGTGAACAAACTATGGTGTTCATGCTTGACGAAGTATAAGTCAGAAATCTCATGTCCCTTGTATACGAGGGCCGCTCCTCATGCTACTCAAGTTTAGTCACCGGTAAGTTCTTGTCATTGTAAGTACATGTGTATCATTGAGAACCACCAACGGGGTACCCCTTGCCCGATGATACGAAAGAATCCCCATATGAAAATGACAAGGCAAGCAGACAACGAGCATCTCGGCATTCTTCTTATTTACCATGGGAATATGGTGCTTTTTTCTCTGTTTCCTCTTTTCATAGTATCTCTTTTTTTCCTTTCTCTTTTTTTTCAATATAAGACTCTTTTTTTATAAGAAGAATGCTTCATAGACAGCTCATTATGGTTACACTGCAGATTTCCACCATGTCAGCATGGATTAGACCAGCGGCCCAGGCGTTTCTCTAACACATATACATAACTCCATGGAATTACAAGCTCCCCTTTCATTTCACACCGACGACATCCATATACAAAAGAGCATGATATCAACTAGGTACAAGTACTAAGTGCAATGTTGAAAGCGTTCCCCATGAAAGCATGGTTCTGCTAATTCCCAATAAATAAGTGCAAGCATATACAACATAGACGACACAATGGTTCAAGTTTATTAAGGGCAAGTAAACTAAAGTGTGCCATCAAGTTCGTGAGAGCTTTAATCACTAGTTTTCTCATAACAAGTTTAATTTGGAAGGTAAACAAAAGCATGAATATACCTGGAATAGCATAAGCTAGTAGGTAGGTATGGTGGACTCTTTGGAATAACTTGGTTTATGGAGTTAGATGCATGAGTGGAACTCATACTTTGTTGTGGAGGCTAGCAAAAGACTGGGAGCGACAAACTAAGAGAGCAATAATTGCCATAATCATGCAGAGCGACGAAACATCATTGATCAAAGCACAAAGTGATACTACAAGTTGAAAACTAAAGGATCATAAAGGCTATGGTGACTTGTGACAGTCATAACATGGTGTGAGCATGCGCCAAGTCAACCCAAATAAAGCATCAAAGGAGAATACCACTATACTATGCTTTAATATGCTAAAACAACACATGATTCATCCAAGGCACATTAAGCAATCTCAATTGTTTATAACAAGTCATGATACAGCAAAGAATACTAAGCATAAAGCCAAAACAATATCAAGCATGGCATGACAAAGCATAGGCCACAGTCAATAACGAGCTCTTTTTACCACATAAGTATGAACTTTCCTACTCTTTTCCAAACCAAACCAAACTATTTGCAAACCAATGTATGAAAGAGGGGGTCCAACCAATTTATTCAGAAAACTAAGCAAACCAAGCAAACTAAAAACCAAAACGAAAACCAAAACGAAGACGCTCCAAGAAAAACACAACTGTGCATGAAACAATAAAAATGAAGCGTTTGGAAGAAACCTGAGATTTTTATTGATGAAGAAGGGGATGCCCAAGGCATCCCCAAGCTTTGACGCTTGTACTTCTTGGATATTTCTTGGGGTGACACGCATGGCATCCCCAACCTTGAGATTTAGTCCATCCTTCATCTCATTACTCATTCCTTCCATACACCTGAAAATTTTCCTTCATACAAAACTTCACACAATCTTTATTAGCAACATTAGTGCACTCAACATAAATAAGTCTTAATGTTCAGTTCTAACACCAAAAAAACTTCCATTAGAACACTAGATACTGTAGCAATTCCCTCAAAAAGCTCAATTCCCCAAAAGAACTCAAAAAGGAACCCACAAGAGGCAAATGTAGAAAATGGCAGAAATCTGTCAAAACAGACCAGCAGGTAAAGAAGAATTTTTTCAAAGACCTTATGTTGCTCAAATCAAAAAGTGTTGAATGAAATAAAGTTATATAACAACCTGGGGCAGAAGCACAAAACATTACAGCTCCATCCGACATACAGAGCTCTCTCACGAATTTTTATGGTGAAGCACAAGAATCTGTTTCGGGACAACAACTTTCCCAATCATTACTTCACTCTCATTAGAGGTTACTCTTGGCACAAAAAGCAAATAAAAGGGATAAGGAGAGGTTATTACTAAAGTAATAACTTCCAAGTCTCATCTAAAACTTTTGGGTTATCTTCCAATAAGTATTTTTCTTTAACGCCTTTAAGTTAGGCATAAGAAGCAAAGAAAGAATCAAGTGTTCTCAAATGAAGAAGCATTAAGACCAACTTTCTTGCCCTTACCTCTCTTATTTTTATTCTTAACCTTTGGGAAAATGTGATTGTTTGGTGGAGAAGAAAGGTGCATGGTCCCCTTTCCCACATCTATTATTGCTCCAAGGAGTTCTAATAGGGACCTTCCCAAGTGTAATTTGTCCTTTTCCTGCACATTCAATAACAAGATAATCAGTAGAAATCATTTTCCCAAGGATCTTTGTAAACACTCCTTCAGCTATTCCAATAGGTAAAATGGTAGCATTATTATCAAGAGATATTTCTTTTCCTCCTTCAGTAAGCCCCCAAAGATTCAAAGATTCATAAATATCTTTGGGCATAAGACAAAATTCAGACATGATATCACAGCGGGCTTGAAAAGTTTCAGTGTTTATCTCAATCTTTACTGTAGGGATCCACTTTGATGGTTCAGAATTTATTGGAACATAATTGTGATGCTCCCTAAGCATATTATAGCAACTTTCTAAGCTAGTAGTGCTAGCCTCAAGAGTGTTCAACCTAGCAAATATTTTTGCGAAAGAAATATCAGTTTGGCTAGGCATGTTGTAAGTGAGGATCAATTTCTTTATAGCATTAAAACCATCATCCTCATTACATTGGAGGAAATCTCCTCCCACAACAGCATCTAAAGCATATCTATAGCAAAGAGCAATCCCAAGGTAAAAACTGCTAAGGAACAAACTTTGAGTCATTTTAGGCTCAATTTTTTCATGTAGATCAGAGATTCTAGACCAAGCTTTCTTAAAACTTTCCTCAATTCCTTGTTTAAAAGTGAAAATCATTTCCTCAGGTGACATAGTGATTGGAGCAAGGCTAGACATGAAGGCAACTTAAGATATGAACTAATTTTTTTGTGTTTTTGAAATAAGAAAGCAAACAAGTAAAACTAATTTTTTGTGTGTTTTTGAAAGAACAAAACAAGCAAACAAAGAAAAAAGAAAACTAAGCAAAACAAAAACAACAAAGTAAAGAGATTGGTTATGAGGGACTCCCCTTGTGAAGATGTCCTTGACTCCCCGGCAACGACGCCAGAAAAGATCTTGATGTGCTCGTTGTTCGACGTAGAGCTCATTGGGAACCCCAAGAGGAAGGTATGATGAGCACAACAGTAAGTTTTCCCTCAGTTATGAAACCAAGGTTTAATCGAACCAGTAGGAGCACGGAAACACCCCAAAGGTGTTACTAGCTGAGCTTTGGCAGGGCACACTACCGGTGCTAGTAGCAACGTGGAGACCTGTACAACACAACCACAGAACTTTGTCCCCAACTTGCGATGAGGTTGTCAATCTCACCGTGTTTTGCGGAAAACAAAGGATTAAACGTATCGAATGGAAAGAAGTAAAAGTTTGCAGAAAGTAAACACAAAGTAGTAAACAGTTGTAGATTGTATGTAAAGAAAAAGGACCGGGATCCATAGTTCACTAGAGGTGGCTCTCCTTAGATAGATAACATGCTGGGTAACAAATTACAGCGGGGCAATTGACGAACACCGAGACAGCAATACATGCATATACTAATCATCTTGACTCCTTTGAGACTTGATTGGGCATTACAACATAATACATAGACCGCCATCCAACTGCATCTATGACTAATAATCCACCTTCAGGTTATCATCCGAACCCCCTCCAGTATTAAGTTGCAAGCAACAGATTATTGCTTTACGAACTGCGTGTAAAGTAAACAATACGATTGTTCTATGAACAAAGGATTGTTGTTTTCTCCCTAGTAGCAACAACACATCTAGTACCTTAGAGATTTCTGTCACTTCCCCAGATTACCAGAGGCATGAACCCACTATCGAGCATAAATACTAACTCTTGGAGTTGCTAGCATCTACTTGGCCAAGATAGCTACTAACAATGGAAAGCATGCAAGATCACAAATAACAAAGACATGATAGAATCAATAATCAATCTGAAATAGCATCTCAATATCCATCGGATCCCTGCAAACACAACATGTATGAATACAAATAGATGATCTTGATTATGAACGGAGCTCACAAGATCTAAACATGAAAGCACAAAGGAGGAGAACCAGCCATCTAGCTACTACATGGATCCGTAGTCCAAGGATGAACTACTCACGCATCACATCGGAGGCTTGCATGGTGATGAAGAAGGCCTCTAGGGTGAATTCCCCTCTCCGGCAGGGTGCCGGGAAGAGCTTCAGATCCATCTCGATCTAGGGATGGAGATGACGGCGGCTACAGACTCTTTCGTGGATTTTTGATCGGGCACTTAGGGTTTTCGTCCCGAGGGCAATATATAGGCGGAAGGAGAGGCCGAGGGGGTGCCTAGGCTGGCCACACCACCCCCTGGTGTGGGCCAGGCCTGGTCGCGCGGCCAGGTGGTGTGGCCACACTCTGGCCCTTCTCCGTCTCATATTCTGTCACTTGATCCCTTCCGGAAAAATAGGCACTTTGGCTTTTGTCCCGTCCAATTCCGAGAATATTCATTTTCTGACTTTCTTGGAGCCAAAAACAGCAGAAAACAGGCAGCTGGCACTGTGGCTCTTGTTAATAGGTTAGTCCAAGAAATTATATGAAAAGTACTCCAAAGTTGGAACAAAACACAAGAAAGTGGATAAAACCAAGCATGGAACATCAAAAATTATAGATACATTTGCAATGTATCAATAGGGTGCCAGAACGGAGTTTCTGCTGCTGTTTCGTGGAATCTGGTGGTGGCGGCGGAGCAGAACTCCTTCTGGAAAAACGTTGAACCCCCCGAAGTTTTTAGGTCAGAAGGCTCCTTATAGGCGAAGAGAGAGGCCGAGGGGGTGCCTGGGGGGCCCACACCACCCCCTGGCGCGGCCTGGCCTGGCCCGCGCCAGCAGGTGGTGTGGCCACCCCCTGGCTCTTCTCCGTCTCGTATTCTGGCTCCTGGAGTCTTCGGGTGAAATAGGATTTTTGGCATATTTTCTGGGATTTTTCCTGATAGTTGATTTTCTGCACAAAAAGTAGACACCAAGGCAATTCTGCTGAAAACAGCGTCAGTCCGCATTAGTTGTATCCAAATAATACAAATTTAGAGGAGAAACAATAGCAAAAGTGTTCGGGAAAGTAGATACGTTTTGGACGTATCAACTCCCCCCAAGCTTAGCTTTTTGCTTGTCCTCAAGCAATTCAGTTGAAAACTGAGTGCGATAAAAAACTTCACGAACACATTTGCTTCATATGATGTAAATATTCTCAGCAATGTGATCAACTACCTGGACAATTCATAATAAAGAGTATGCAACCAAGTCTACTTAATAGTCTTTGCAAGCTATGAAGAGATTTCAACTCAAGAATAATAAGTAGCATGAAGCACGAACATAAGCAACATTACAATGCTCATAAAAAGGTATGATAGAGTGGTATCTCGCTTGCCTTTGATTATGAATGCCAAGGCACCTCCGAAGTTCAAGTGGTGACTAGAAGTAAAGATATCAAGAATACAAGCATCAAAGTCATAACACAAATAATCAAGTAATGGAACAAACATAAAGAATGACAACTATGCTCTCAAGAAGATGCTCAAAGAATATGTGGAGACTCAACAAGTAGAAGAAAAGGTTTTGAATAATTTGAAAGGCTTCCAAATGCAGAAAGTATGGTACTCGTTAGCTTTGAGCTCTCATTGCCCCTATCATAAGCATCTTTAATGTGGTTAAGGTGAAAGTGACACAACTAAGAGGATATGCTTGACAAGTTATAAATCGAAGTCTCATGCCCCTTACTTACGAAGACCGATCCTCATGTTACTCAACTTCAGTCACAAGTAAGCTCTTGTCATTGTAAGTATATACGTATCATAGAGAACCGCCAACGGGGTACCCCTTGCACATGTCACGAGAGTTATCCCATAATCAAAATACAAGGCAAGCAGACAATGAGTATCTCGACGATCTTTTTATTTACTATGTGCATAGATTTTTAGTAAGGATGCTTCATAGAATGCTCATTATGGTTATGCTGCAAGTTTCCACCATGATTAGGCATGGCTTAGGCTAGCGGCCCAGGCGTTTCTCTAACATACATACAAACTCCATGATCTTACAAGTTCCACTTTTATTTCACACCGCCGGGATCCATAAGCAAAAGAACATGATATCAACTAGGAACAAAATACCTATGAAGCGTTGAAAGCGGTCCCCATGATACATGGTTCTGCTAACTTCAACTCATAAAGCGCAAGCATATACGCAACAAAGAAGGACACAATGATTCAGGTTTATTAAGTGCAAGAAAATAAAGTGTGCCATCAAGTTCGTGAGAGATTTACTAACTAACTTTTTCATAACAAGCAAACATTTTATTCGGAAGAAAACAAGGCATATTGAATATGCCCGGAGGTAGCAAACGATCTAATGGGTAGGTATGGTGGACACTTTGGAAATATTTGGTTTAGGGAGTTGGAAACTTGAGTAAAATATACTCAGAAAAAGTGAAGGCTAGCAATAGTAAGGGAGCGACAAACGAGAGAGCAATAGCTGTCATTATCATGCTTGCAACAAAACAGGACTACTCGTGGCATGAAAGTGATTCAAGATCCTCAAGGCAAAACAATTCATCGAGGCTTAACTGATTATTACAGTCATGTGCATGCGTGAGCATGTGCCAAGTCAATCAAATGAAACATTCAGAGGAGGATACCACGGTGTCATACCAATTTATGAATAGTGCAATGCAAGCAAACATTCGTAAGACATGATACAAACTATTAGTGAGCTAGAGCTGATCATAAGAAAGCAAGAACTATTAAGCATCCAAAGAAAACATACACTCTACATGAACGGACTAAGCATGCCCACAATGATGAGTATATGTACAACAATGAAAACAAATAGAGTTCGTTACCAGCCTCTTACCACGCCTCAAGTTGTCATTGATCCTCATTATTGCTCTTCACTTGCGTGGCTTGAATAATAATATGAAACCAATATCCACTGAGGGCTGCCGAACCCTGTAGCAAACTCCCAAAAACCAAAGAAGAACGACAAATATTTTTGGTGTTTTCGATTTTTAAATAAGAACCGAAAGAGAGAAACAAGCAAAGCAAAATCTTTTTGGGTTTTTTGAATAGTTTAAACAAAGCAAAAAGGGGAAAATAAACCAAGGCAAAAAGAAGAAGCAAACCAAAGAGAAACAACAGAAATAATTTTGGTCTTTTTGTGCTTTTAGAAAGCAAAAGCAAAGAAGAACGAAAACTAAAAAGAGAACGAAAACATGAATATACAAAGTACTGACGCAACATGATATGGAGATGAGTGCGGTGTCGGCGTACCTCCCCCCAAGCTTAGGCTTTTGGCCTAAGTGGGTATCAATCCCAGGCTGGCCAGGATGAAGTGTCACCCTGGTACGACGAAGAGGTCCCCTCATCCTGGTGCGAGCTCGAGTACGTCCCTCCGTAATGCGCGAAGTAATCATAGGAGGGCACATCCTCCTGGTGCTTCTCGTGGAAACCCAGCAAGCGAAGCTGCTCATCCATCTCCTCCTTGGAGCGCGACCACGGTCTCCTGTGAACACTAAACAAAGCAGGCTGTGGCAAAAGGATCTCCCTTTCATCCCCGTCAGTGAAAAGCATCCTATATACTAGATTGTTCAAATCAGAGGTAGCAGTGACAAAGTGATGAGTTTTCATGGCAACAAGGTCAAGCCTTTGTGGTGCCAGCATAGCATCATAGGGATCCACTGAAAGACCTAATGCATTGACTATGCGCGATGCAATGATGCCCCCATAGATAGGCCCCCTAGCAGCTAAGCGGCGATCAATAAGCGAGCCAAGATTGTACCGAGTGTCAATGTTGAGCGCAGCAGCAAGGAAAGCTAAATGATAGTTGGAGATATTACTTGTGTTCTCCCTACCTAGTACACTAGTAGCGAGATAATATGCAAAGTATCTAAGAGCAGGGAGTTGGATATTTCTTATCTTTCCGCGCTGCGCCACACGGTCATCATCATTGGTCACCCCTCGGTAAAGCTCCAACAAATCAGCGGGTCGCCCTTGAATATTCTTCACGGTCCCTGTCATACGCACGCCTACAATACTGCAAAATCTCTCCAAAGGCATGGTGAAGGGCAGATCATAGATTTTAAAAGAGACAGTAGACTGATAGGGTGTGTTAGTAAACGTGAAGCTCTCAACAAAAGTTTTGGTGAGCATAGCGTATTGTGCACTCTCATCTTGCATATATGAGGTCAAACCAACCCTCTCAATCAGTAGCAAGAAATCATCAAGAATACCTGCAGCTTGTAACAAAGTAAAACAAGGAAAAGAAGATGGGTGAGCATCCCCATCATCCCTTTCACTGCCAATACGAGTTGCAATGAGATCTTCATTGTATGATGGCCTAGCTTGAGAGGCTGTTCTTGAGGGCCTCGACCTCCTAGGTGCACCACTCTCAAATATCTCTCCAAAAGTATGGTTGTTCATGCTTGGTAATCTGAAATTTAAACACCTATTAAACAAGTGATTGCAAAGTAAATATAATGAAGGATTCTACTCATAGGGACTTGCAAGAGGCCTAAACATGCATCAAAACTATATCTCTAAGCATCAAACAAGCTTACAAGCCCTCATAACCAGTCACCTACAGCAGCAAAATACTCAACATATAATCCACTAAACACAAATCTACTTGGACAAGGGGAGGAGTCACATACCTGGGAACAAATGCTCCAAATTTCAGCAAGAAAGATGGGCCGAGCAAGGAGATCGAAAAAATCAAGAGCAACCACAGCAAGAACGTGATTTTGAGCTATGAACTGGAGCTTACTCGAGAGAGAGAAAAAAGTGGTAGGTGAGAGAGTTAGTGGGGGGCCAGGGGTGGCCCACACCAGGGCATGGCGCCACCCAAGGCTGGCTACGCCACCATGTGGTGTGCCTGCCTGGTGGGCCCCCCGGTACCTCCCAGGTACTCCTCTGCCCCTTTTTTCACGTAAAAATTTAATGTGAATTTTCTGGAATTTTTCGAGACACTTTATTTTTGGGCATTTTTCAGAAATAGAAGAATGATTTTTCTGACAGACAAATTTTTCTTTTTCTTTTGGAAACAAGATGCAAGGACAAAACAAGGCTAGAACTACAGAAGTAGTAACATGCAAGCAAATAACAACAAAAAGAAAACTAAACGAAAGCAAAAACTAAAATGCAAAGGATAGAAATAAACGGAGATAATCATAATGAAAACATTGTTTTGTTCAATGGAATCCTTTTGTTAACAAGGTTGATCAAGTCATGCTACCAAAACAATTGCATATGAGACAAAACTTTGTATCCCACTAATGATTATGTTACCTCAACCTTGATAGCAATGGTCCCAATCATAATAGTTTCAAATTTTTCTCTAGGTATGGGACAATATATTTCTCCAACTTGAATGCCTTCAACATGTTCAATTGAATTAAAACCATAAGTCCTTTCAATCTTCTTGGGGAAATAGACAGTATGTTCCTTGTCATTAACATTGAAGGTCACCTTTCCTTGATTACAATTAATAACAGCTCCTGCAGTATTAAGAAAGGGTCTCCCAAGAATAATAGACATATTATCATCTTCAGGCATTTCAAGCACAACAAAATCAGTTAATATCAAGCAATTGTGAGCCACCTGAACAGGTACATCCTCACATATACCCACAGGAATAGTGGTAGATTTATCAGCCATTTGCAAAGATATATCAGTTGGTATTAGTTTTTCAAGTTGAAGCCTCTTATATAGAGAGAAAGGCATAACACTAACTCCAGCTCCCAAATCACACAAAGCAGTTCTAACATAACTGTTCTTAATAGAGCAAGGGATAGTTGGAATCCCTGGGTCTCCAAGTTTCTTAGGAACCTTACCATTGAAGGAATAATTAGCAAGCAAAGTAGAAATTTCTTCATTAGGGATCTTCCTTTTATTCGAGACAATGTCCTTCATACACTTTGAGTAAGGAGGCAATTTAATAGCATCAGTCAAAGGAATTTGCAAGAATAAAGGCTTCATCCACTCACAAAACTTATTATAGTGTTCATCTTCCTTTGACTTGTGTTTCTTATCAGGGAAAGGCATAGGTTTTTGGACCCAAGGTTCTCTTTCACTACCATGTTTCTTAGCAATAAAATCTTCTTTGGTGTATTTAGTATTCTTAGTGTGGTTTTCAGGTTCTTCTTCAACTTTTTCTTCATTAGGAACTTCATTTTCTTCACTACCTCTTTCAGTTTCAACATCAGAGATAGATATACTATTAGGATCTATAGCAGGTTCAGAGGGTTCTACAACAGTTTTATGTTTCTTTTTCCTTTTCTTACGAGTAGAACCACTATTTTCAGCTTGTTGAGAATCCTGCTCAATTCTTTTGGGATGCCCCTCAGGATATAGAGGATCCTGGGTAGCAGCACCACTTCTAGTTCTAATTTCATAAGCATGTTTTTCTTTAGCAGCATTAACTAGCAAGTCGTTTTGCACTTTAATGAGTTGATCTATTTGAGTTTGAACCATTTGAAAGTGTTTAACAATCATTTTAACATCATTAGAGGTTCTTTCCACAATATCTTTCAACTCAACAATAGCTCTAGTGTTTTCCATTAGATGATTTTGCACCATTTTATTAAAATTATCTTGCTTAACAATAAAGATATCGAATTCTTCTAAGCATTGATCAGGAGGTTTAGAGTAAGGGATATCACCTTCATCAAAGTGTTGGAGAGAGTGTACCTCGACAGTGGATGAGTAGAGAATAGGCTTACATAATTCTTCTATAGGAGGTAAATTCTTGACATTTGCAACTTTAATTCCCTTCTCCTTAAGATATTTCTTAGCTTCCTTCATCACTTCATCATTTAATTCAATAACTCCCCTCTTCTTTGATGTTGGAATAGGCACTGGTATAGTAGGTTTAGGTACAATTACTTCAGGTATAGCTTGTTCAGGAGGAGTCCAATCTTCATAGTTCTTACTTATTTTAGCCATTAATTCCTCAGCTTCCTTAGGAGTCCTATTCCTGAAAACACAATCAGCACCACTATCTAGGTATGTCCTAGATTCTTCGGTTAGTCCATTATAAAATATATCAAGAAGCTCATTCTTAGGTAATGGACTTCTAGCATGTGCATGAATCAAAGCACAAAACCTTGCCCAAGATTCAGACAATACCTCCTTTTCTCCCTGTTTAAAAAAAAAGTTCCTGCAAAATAGCATGTCTAGCACTAGGAGGAAAATATTTCTGCAGGAAAGTACTAATCAAGCAATCTGGGCTATCAATAGATCCAGGAGGTAAATTACTACACCAAGTTTTAGCTTCTCCTTTTAGTGAAAAGGGGAAATCTTAGCAACAAAGTAAGTACGCATCTTAATATCATCAGAAAACAATCCACTCATGGTAGATGTTATTTGGTTCTTCCACGCTCACTTGTGTCCCGTAGGACCCCGAGTACTTGATACTTGTTCCTTGATTTTTCGCACTATCCACATCCGGGAGGCCTTATGAACCCCCCTGAGCTAGAGCTTGATTCATTTCTATTTCTTGGGGCCACAAAGTAGTTTGGGGCTTTATTACTATCCTATACTTATGCCATGCTTTACTGCTTTATTTACGATTGTGCGTGGAGCACCTGTACTGTTTAGGATCGTGACACGTTTTCGCTGTATCGACAAGCCCAGTCACACTTTCGGGTTCCCAGTCGTTTATAGCCGTCCACACAAACCCTGGGTCCGTTCTGGAGCCGGCCAACTTTGTTGCGGGTAGCTTAGTGGGGTGGCCCCCTGAAATATTTCTGAATCCTATGATCGCTTTGTCGTGAATGCCTCGTTGGGTTTTGAGTTGGTTTTTCGGAGGTTGATCGAGTGTGTGTTGCTATTTGTGCACCCCTGCTGGGTAAAACTTTCTGAAAGCCGTGTCCGCGGTTATGGACGACTTGGAGCACAGTATCTCGATCATAGACAAGCATAACTAAAGTAGTGCTATAAATTTGACTTAATATGTGACTAGTAATCAGCTCAAGTATAACGGAATGGATATTAAAAAAAATGCCAACAACTGGTGGATCTGTGGTGATCGGTGTCATACTATACCTGTTTAGTAAGTATTGCAACTCCAATGGAATGAAATAAAAGTGCCAACAACTGCTGGGTTTTGGGATTCCTCAGGACAATTATATCTGACTAGTAAATGTTCCAACTACAACGGAATGGTGATTAAAACTGCCCACTACTTATGCTATCAGGATGACTCATGATATCTATATCTGACTAATAAGTGCTGCAACTATAATGGAATGAATAAAACTGCCAATTGTGTGAGTTCCTCGGTTTGACTTCCTCGTTTGGTCTCGAGGGGGAATACCAGGATGGGTATGAATGGTGTTAGTATCAGGTGGTTCCAAATAGGTCTTTCTTATCTCTCTCTAATAGCCGATAGTTGTACCGCGTCTCTATAGGTTGTTTAGTGCATGCTGCGCTGCCGCTTCAGTCCACCATACCTATGTAGGCGAGAGTCGCCGAATTCTAGCCTCGCCGTGTACTGGCCTCAGTACCGACGCTCCTCTTTCTCCTTTGCCCTTTGTCGGCACCCCTTTTGTTTTAGCAGGTTTCAGATCGTCGTCGTTAGCAGGGTTACCCTTCCGGCTCGGCCTGGGCAGGGTTATGGACGCCATTGGTTATTCTTCAGGGCTCTTAGCCCCATTTGCATCTTGTCCGTAGACGGACGCTCTATCGTTTTCAAGGTGATTTAGATCTTTGTACTGTATATCTGTATTCTTGACTCATGGAGTCGTGTTGTATATATATATCTGTTCTGTGGGTCCCATCGAGGACTGTTGTGTAATGGTATTACTTCGTTTTCCACCCGCACGAAAGTGCCTGGTGGGCGTCCTTGAATCGTTTCTATGCGGGTTTGGCGGGAAGCGCTATAACTTTCATAGGGCCGATTTGAGGGTGTTACAGCAGGTTCAGAGGGTTCTACAACAGTTTTATGTTTCTTTTTCCTTTTCTTTCGAGTAGAGCCACTATTTTCAGCTTCTTGAGAATCCTGCTCAATTCTTTTGGGATGCCCCTCAGGATATAGAGGATCCTGGGTAGCAGCACCACTTCTAGTTCTAATTTCTTAAGCATGTTTTTCTTTAGCAGCGTTAACTAGCAAGTCTTTTTGCACTTTAACGAGTTGATCTATTTGAGTTTGAACCATTTTAAAGTGTTTAACAATCATTTTAACATCATTAGAGGTTCTTTCCACAATATCTTTCAACTCAACAATAGCTCTAGTGTTTTCCATTAGATGATTTTGCACCCTTTTATTAAAGTTATCTTGCTTAACAATAAAGATATCAAATTCTTCTAAGCATTGATCAGGAGGTTTAGAGTAAGGGATATCACCTTCATCAAAGTGTTGGAGAGAGTGTACCTCAATAGTGGATGAGTAGGGAATAGGCTTACATTATTCTTCTGTAGGAGGTAAATTCTCGACATCTGCAGCTTTAATTCCCTTCTCCTTAAGACATTTCTTAGCTTCCTTCATCACTTCATCATTTAATTCAATAACTCCCCTCTTCTTTGATGTTGGAATAGGCACAGGAATAGATGGTTCAGGTACAATTACTTCAGGTATAGCTTGTTTAGGGGGAGTCCAGTCTTCATAATTCTTGCTTATTTTAGCCATTAATTCCTCAGCTTCCTTAGGAGTCCTATTCCTGAAAACACAATCAGCACAACTATCTAGGTATGTCCTAGATTCTTCGGTTAGTCCATTATAAAATATATCAAGAAGCTCATTCTTAGGTAATGGACTTCCAACCTGTGCATGAATCAAAGCACAAAACCTTGCCCAAGATTCGGGCAATACCTCTTTTTCTCCCTGTTTAAAATCAAAAAGTTCCTGCAAAATAGCATGTCTAGCACTGGGAGGAAAATATTTCTGCAGGAAAGTACTAATCAAGCACTCAGGGCTATCAATAGATCCAGGAGGTAAATTACTAAACCAAGTTTTAGCTTCTCCTTTCAGTGAAAAGGGAAAAACTTAGCAACAAAGTAAGTACGCATCTTAATATCATCAGAAAACAAGCCACTCATGGTAGAAAGTTCATTCATATGTGCTACCGCACTTTCATTCTTAGTCCCACAAAAAGGTTCTTTCTCGACAATAGCTATGTAAGATAGATCAAGAGAGAAATCATAATCTTCATCTATAATGTTTATGGGAGAAGCAGCAAACTTAGCATCAGGAGACAATTTGGGTCTAATAGTACGCCTCTCAAGGAGACTCTTAGCATCGCTTCTATCATGGGTGTTTTTACATTCTTTAATAAACTCATCGGTCATCTCAACATAACCATCTTCAATATCACAACTCTCACTAGGCTCAGGTGAGCTAACAGGTGTGGTAGTGTCTTCATTAGGAGTTTTGGTATTTCCAGCTATAGTTCTAGCAATCGTAGCATCTAGGAAATGACCTAATGAACCACTCTTATCAAGCACAGTAGAAGCAGCATCATAAGCATCAGAAGTTTCAGATTCAGCAGTAGTAGCAGTGTGTGTAGCATGTGTATGTGGTGGTGTAAGGAACTTACTCATAACAGACGGTGAATCAAGAGCAGGAAAGGTGTTTAGAACCGTACCTCTTCTTGTAGTGGATGGTAAAATAGGAACCTTGCCATCACGAGACTTACCCATGATGGATGGATAGCAGCGAACAATAGAGAATCCAAGTGAACTTGATAAATAAAGCTATGCTCCCCGGCAACGGCGCCAGAAAATAGTCTTGATGACCCACAAGTATAGGGGGTGTATCGCAGTATTTTCGAGGGAAGTGAAACCCAATTTATTGATTCGACACAAGGGGAGCCAAAGAATATTTATCAGCCTTAACAACTGAGTTTTCAATTCAGCTACACCTGGAAACAATCTTGCTCACAGCAGTTTATCAGTAGCAACAGTTTTGTAGTAGGAATAGCAAAGTAGCAGCAGTAGTAAAGCAAGGACAGCAGTAACAAAAGCAGTAAACAGTGGGATTCGAGTGCGGTAGGCATAGGGATGGATGGACGGGCGTTGCATGGACAAGACAATTCACATAGCAATCAAAGCATAGGGCAATTGCAGATAAATAAGATAAAGCATCCAAGTACTAGACAATCCTAGGCATGTGTTCCGTATATAGTCATACGTGTTCGCAATGAGAACTTGCACAACATCTTTTGTCCTACCAGCCCGTTTACAGCGGGGCCTCTAGGGAACTACTGGCAATTAAGGTGCTCCTTTTAATAGAGCACCGGAGCAAAGCATTAACACTCCATGAACACATGTGATCCTCACATCAAAGCCATTCCCTTCCGGTTATCCCGATTTCTGTCACTTCGGGGCCATTGGTTTCGGACAACAACGTGCGTATACAACTTGCAGATAAGACCAAAAACAATACTATCATAGTGAATCAATAACATGTTCAGATCTGAAATCATGGCACTCAGGCCCTAGTGACAAGCATTAAGCACAACAAGTCGCAACAAAGTTATAAAGCACTGATGACCCACAAGTATAGGGGGTGTATCGTAGTATTTTTGAGGGAAGTGAAACCCAATTTATTGATTCGACACAAGGGGAGCCAAAGAATACTTATCAGCCTTAACAACTGAGTTGTCAATTCAGCTGCACCTGGAAACAATCTTGCTCACAGCAGTTTATCAGTAGCAACAGTTTTGTAGTAGGAATAGTAAAGTAACAGTAGCAGCAAAACAAAGACAATAGTAACAAAAGCAGTAAACAGTGGGATTCAAGTGCGGTAGGCATAGGGATGGATGGACGGGCGTTGCATGGACAAGACAATTCACATAGCAATCAGAACATAGGGCAATTGCAAATAAAGAAGATAAAGCACCCAAGTACTAGACAATCCTAGGCATGTGTTCCATATATAGTCATACGTGCCCGCAATAAGAACTTACACAACATCTTTTGTCCTGCCAGCCCGTTTGCAGCGGGGCCTCTAGGGAACTACTGGCAATTAAGGTGCTCCTTTTAATAAAGCACCGGAGCAAAGCATTAACACTCCATGAACACACGTGATCCTCACATCAAAGCCTTTCCCTTCCGGCTACCCCGATTTCTGTCACTTCGGGACCATAGGTTCCAGACAACGACGTGTGTAAACAACTTGTAAATAAGACCCAAAACAATACTATCATGATGAATCAATAATAAGTTCAGATCTGAAATCATGGCACTCGGGCCCTAGTGACAAGCATTAAGCACAACAAAGTTGCAACAAAGTCATAAAGCACTAATAGAGATACTAGGCACTATGCCCTAACAATCTGATGCCATTACATGAACGATCTCATCCAATCCCTACCATCCCCATAGCCTACAGCGGGGGATTACTCACTCATAGATGGGGGAAACATGGATGGTCGATGGAGAAGCGATGGTGATGATGATGGCGATGATCTCCTCCAATTCCCCGTCCTGGCAGGGTGCCAAAATGGAGTTTCTGGTGCTATTTCGTGGAATCTGGTGGTGGCGGCGGAGCGGAACTCCTTCTAGAAAAACGTCGAACCCCCCGAAGTTTTTAGGTCAGAAGGCTTCTTATAGGCGAAGAGGGAGACCAAGGGGGTGCCTGGGGCCACCACACCATGCCCTGGCGCGGCCAGGCCCATCCCGCGCCTGGGGGGGTTTGGCCAGCCCCTGGCCCTCCTCCGTCTCGTATTCTGGCTCCTAGAGTCTTCTGGAAAAATAGGCATTTTGGCTTTTGTCCCGTCCAATTCCGAGAATATTCATATTCTGACTTTCCTGGAACCAAAAACAACAGAAAACAGGTAGCTGGCACTATGGCTCTTGTTAATAGGTTAGTCCAAGAAATCATATGAAAAGTACTCCAAAGTCTGGACAAAACACAAGAAAGTGGATAAAACCAAGCATGGAGCATCAAAAATTATAGATACATTTGCAATGTATCAAGCACTAATAAAAGATACTAGGCACCATGCCCTAACAATCTGATGCCATTACATGAACGATCTCATCCAATCCCTACCATCCCCATAGCCTACAGCGAGGGATTACTCACTCATAGATGCGGGAAACATGGATGGTCGATGGAGAAGCGATGGTGATGATGATGGCGATGATCTCCGCCAATTCCCCGTCCTGGCAGGGTGCCAGAATGGAGTTTTTGGTGCTGTTTCGTGGAATCTGGTGGTGGCGGCGGAGCGGAACTCCTTCTGGAAAAATGTCGAACCCCCCGAAGTTTTTAGGTCAGAAGGCTCCTTATAGGCGAAGAGAGAGGCCGAGGGGGTGCCTGGGGCCCACACCACCCCCTGGCGTGGCCTGGCCTAGCCCGTGCCAGCAGGTGGTGTGGCCACCCCCTGGCTCTTCTCCATCTCGTATTCTGGCTCCTGGAGTCTTCATGTGAAATAGGTTTTTTGGCATATTTTCCGGGATTTTCCTGATAGTTGATTTTCTGCACAAAAAGTAGACACCAAGGCAATTCTGCTGAAAACAGCGTCAGTTCGCATTAGTTGTATCCAAATCACACAAATTTAGAGGAGAAACAATAGCAAAAGTGTTCAGGAAAGTAGATACGTTTTGGACGTATCAATTACTCACTCATAGATGGGGGAAACATGGATGGTCGATGGAGAAGCGATGGTGATGATGATGGCGATGATCTCCTCCAATTCCCCGTCCCGGCAGGGTGCCAGAACAGAGTTTCTGGTGCTGTTTCGTGGAATCTGGTGGTGGCGGCGGAGCGGAACTCCTTCTGGAAAACATCGAACCCCCCGAAGTTTTTAGGTTAGAAGGCTCCTTATAGGCGAAGAGAGAGGCCGAGGGGGTGCCTGGGGGCCCACACCACCCCCTGGCGCGGCCTGGCCTGGCTCGCGCCAGTAGGTGGTGTGGCCACCGCTGGCTCTTCTCCGTCTCGTATTCTGGCTCCTCGAGTCTTCGGGTGAAATAGGATTTTTGGCATATTTTCCCGGATTTTTCCTGATAGTTGGTTTTCTGCACAAAAAGTAGACACCAAGGCAATTCTGCTGAAAACAGCGTCAGTCCACATTAGTTGTATCCAAATCACTCAAGTATAGAGGAGAAACAATAGCAAAAGTGTTTGGGAAAGTGGATACGTTTTGGACGTATCAGCCTCCGATACAGAAATCCTAAGAACCCGATCAAAATTCCACGAAAAATTCAGTAGCCGCCGTGACCTCCATCCCTAGATCGAGAGGGATCTGAAGCTCTTCCCGGCACCCTGCCGGAGGGGAGAATTCACCCTGGAGGCCTTCTTCATCACCATGCAAGCCTCCGGTGTGATGCGTGAGTAGTTCATCCTCGGACTACGGGTCCATGTAGAAGCTAGATGGTTGGTTCTTCTCCTTTGTGCTACCATGTTTAGATCTTGTGAGCTCCGTTCATGATCAAGATCATCTATTTGTAATCCTACATGTTGTGTTTGCAGGGATCCGATGGATATTGAGATGCTATTTCAGATTGATTATTGATTCTATCATGTCTTTGTTATTTGTGATCTTGCATGCTTTCCGTTGTTAGTAGCTATCTTGGCCAAGTAGATGCTAGTAACTCCAAGAGTTAGTATTTATGCTCGATAGTGGGTTCATGCCTCTAGTAATTTGGGGAAGTGACAGAAATCTCTAAGGTACTAGATGTGTTGTTGCTACTAGGGAGAAAACAACAATCTTTTGTTCATAGAACAATCATATTGTTTACTTTACACGCAATGCGTAATGCAATTATCTGTTGCTTGCAACTTAATACTGGAGGGGGTTCGGATGATAACCTGAAGGTGGATTATTAGTCATAGATGCAGTTGGATTACAGTCTATGTATGCCCAATCAAATCTCAAAGGAGTCAAGATGATTAGTATATGCATGTATGCCTTCTCGATGTTTGTCAATTGCCCCGCTGTAATTTGTTCACCCAACATGTCATCTGTCTTAAATAGAACCACCACTAGTGATCTATGGACCCCGGTCCTTTCTTTTATCACCAATCTACAACTGTTTACTGCTTTTTGTTTACTTTCTGCAAGCTTTTACTTTGTTCCACACAATACGTTTAATCCTTTGTTTTCAGCAAAAACGGTGAGATTGACAACCTTACTGTAAGTTGGGGGCAAAGTTCCGTGGTTGTGTTGTGTAGGATTCCAAGTTGGCAACAACACCTTGGAGGTGTTTCCTTGCTCCTACTGGTTCGATAACCTTGGTTTCATAACTGAGGGAAAACTTGCTGCTGTGCTCATCATACCTTCCTCTTGGGGTTCCCCAACGAGCTCGATATATTTTGGGCTATCAAGCTATTTTTCTAGCGCCATTGCCGGGGAGTCAAGGGCATCTTCACAAGGGGAGTCCCTCATAACCAATCTCTTTACTTTGTTTTATTTGTTTTGCTTAGTTTATTTTTGATTTGTTTGCTTCTTTTTATCAAAAATACAAAAAAATTAGTTCCTACTATAGTTGTTATTCTTGTTGGTCTGTTATTGTCTTGCTTTATCATGCTTTCTATCAATGGTTGGTTTCTTTGAAACTGAATCTTATTGGCAAGGTGGGTTCACGGAAGAATAGAAACATTATTATAAGGAACACCGCTTGTCACAAAAAGGGAAACACTTATGGGAACAAATTAATAAATTGTATACCATTGCTAGAGATGTGTGCTCTACTTATAATGTTACTTATTACTTTGATAAATCTTGTTGCTGTAGGAGGTATAAACACCTCCCTTTTCAATGTGAGTATAATGATAAAGGAAATTATGACTTTTATGATGTGGAACAAATTGAAGAATTAATTGCTTGAAAGGGTGCATTTGAACTTGCCAGTTTGCTTGAAAATACTGATGATTCACCTTATAAATATGAGGTTTATGATATACTTAAATTTTGCTTTGATAACTACAAGGAAGAAAATTGCTATATTCTTGAATATATTAATAGATGCTTTCCACAAACGAAAGAGACTAATGCCTTGCAGGAGCTTATGGAAGAAGAAATTGCTGAAACAGGAAGCTCATTAGATGAAAAGAGGAGGAGAGTGATGAACAAAAGGAGGAAGAATGGATCTACCCATGCCTACCTTATATTGAGAGTAACTCTTTATCCCTTACATTATTTGATTGTCCCCCATGCTTACCAAAGGAGGATGAATGTTATGCTCATGTTATCTGTAATAATCCTTTATTTGTGCCTAACTTCGAGATGCATGGTACTAAAGAGTTTTTCTTAGAAAATGTTTATGATAAAGCTCTAGACGATGGTCCTATATTGAATGATCAGTCTTCTTGTTATAGAATTGTTAAAAGTGGGTTCGAAGGTTTTATTCCCACTGTTTTTGAGCTTGATAAAAATTATGTGTTTGTAGATCATGAAAAGCATGCTTTATGTGATAGTTCTATTGTTGAGTTTATTCATGAGTCTACTGAAAATTATTATGAGAGAATAAAATATGGTTGTAAAAGTTTTCATGGTACTGAAACACCACTCTATTTGCTGAAAGTTTTGAAGTTACTCTCGTTTGATCTTCCTATGCCTGTCACTTTGTTCTTTGGGAATTTATTTGCGTATAAGATTCCTATGCGTAGGAAGTGGGTTAGACTTAAATGTGTTTTGAATTTTCTTTTTGATATTCACTTATACTTCAATTCATATTCCTTATGTGAGCATCTTTTCAAGCTTCTTATGCCTAACTTAAAGGCGTTAAAGAAAAGTACTTATTGGGAGAGAACCCAAAAGTTTTAGATGAGTCTTGGAAGTTATTACCTCTGTAATAACCGCTCCTTATCCTTTTTGTTTGCTTTTTGTGCCAAGAGTAACCTCTAATGAGAGAGAAGTAATGATTGGGAAAGTTGCTGTCCCAAAACAGATTTTTGTGCTTCACCTTAAAAATTCGTGTAAAATCTCTGTACGTCGTTTTGAGGCGTGAATTTTTGTGCTTATGCCCCAGGTTGTTATTTAACTTTCGTTAGGTCAACACTTTTCGATTTGAGCAACAGAAGGTCCTCTAAAAAATTGGTTTTTACCTTCTAGTCTGTGTTGATAGATTTCTGCCATTATTTGCATTTGCTTCTTGTTGGTTCTTTTTTGAGTTCTCTTTGGGGAATTGAGCTTTTTGAGGGAAGTGCTTCAGTAGCTTGTGTTTTAATGGAAGTTTTATTGGTGTTGAAACTGAACCTAAAGACTTATTATCTTGAGTGCACTAATGTTGCTAATAAAGATTGTGTGATGTTTTGTATGAAGGAAAAATTTCAAGTGTATGGAGAGAATGATGTAATGAGATGAAGAATGGACTAAAGCTCAATCTTGGGGATGCCACCCCGTGTCACCCCAAGAATTATCCAAGAAGTACAAGCGTCAAAGCTTGGGGATGCCCAAGGCATCCCCTTCTTCATCAATAAAAATCCTAGGTTTCTTCCAAACACTTCATTTTTATTGTTTCATGCACAGTTGTGTTGTTCTTGGAGTGTCTTCATTTTTGTTTTTGGTTTTCGTTTGCTCGGTTTTCTTAGTTTGCTTGAATAAATTGGTTGGACCCCCCTCTTTCATACATTGGTTTTCAAATAGTTTGGTTTGGATTGGAAAACGAGTAGGAAAGTTCATGCTTAAGTGGTAAAGAGAGCTTGTTTTTGACTGTGGCCCATGCTTTGTCATGCCATGCTTGATATTGTTTTGGTTTTATGCTTAGTGATCTTTGCTGTAGCATGACATGTTATAAACAATTGAGATTGCTTAATGTGCCTTGGAAGAATCATGCGTTGTTTTAGCATATTAAAGAATAGTATTGTGGTATTCTCATTTGATGCTTTATTTGGGTTGACTTGGCGCATGCTCACACCATGTTATGACTATCTCAAGTCACCATAGCCTTTATGATCCTTTAGTTTTCAACTTGTAGTATCACTTTATGCTTTGATCAATGATGTTTGTCGCTCTACATGATTATGGCCATTATTGCTCTCTTAGTTTGTCGCTCCCAGTCTTTTGCTAGCCTCCACAACAAAGTATGAGTTCCACTCATGCATCCAACTCCCTAAACCAAGTTATTCCAAAGAGTCCACCATACCTACTGCTGAGGGTTTAACTCATCAATGCCCATTGTTATGGACTTGGGTTTTAGAGAAGGAGGGAGCACTGGAGACATCTATCGGCTAGCAAACAAGCACACAAGGGACAAAGGATTTACCCAGGTTCAGGCCTCGTAGAGGTCCCTACTCCTGCTTGTCTTCTCGTGGAATTATTGAGGGAGTTGAAAGTTACAATGGTGCGCAGATGCAATCTGGCGAGGGTTTGTGGAAGCTAGGGTTGCGTGTGTGCTCCTCGCCGCCCCGCCCTAGCCCTTATATAGATAGGCTAGGTCTCGGGTAGCAGGTCGAGTCGGTTACAAGTTAGGGTTTTCCCCTTTCAAACTTTCTATCTTTAGCTTTCTCTTGATCTTCAAGCAATCAAGAGTCCGCAGGTTACTCGAGTCCTTCTATCTGGGCCTTGGCGACACCGTGGGTCTGTACGTATTTGGACCGTATATACCAAACTCGAGTACCTGTAGGGTATACCCATGTCAGTAGCCCCCGAGTGTCCAGTGGAATCGCAGATTCGACTGGGGACTTTTGAAGCCTTCGAGTGCCTAAATGAGTACATTTCGATTGCTTTTATTCGTGTCATAGGGATTGTTGATATACGTGCCTGATATAACCGAAGTATCGGTATCAGTTAACCACCTTAGGGTGAAACAACGCAATCTACTCAAATTCGAGTCCCCAGACTCGAATCCGGAAAAGTGCTGGTGTAATTCGACTCAGGCCGTGGAGGTCTTACAGGAGTCGAATTCCAGTTATATGGGTGTGAGCACTCGACGCGTCCGTCAAGGCATGTTCATCGTGCCTGTAGGCACGAATATGTTTCTGGTAGTGCGCATTTAAATGCGTTGCCAGGCCTTATTCAGGTCTTACCTTCACACCGTAGGCGCGGCATCCGAATTTTATCATCGCGGAGACGATTTGGGTGATCCAGGAGACGCAGTATCTTTATAGGGGAAAATTATGAGGCGGTGTCGCCATGAGTTTCGAGTGTGGATGTTATCAACACATAGTTTTTTGTACAAATAATCATAGGGTGCACGACCAGCGCTCCCTATGGGAGTAGCCCCCGAGTGCCTGGTTGAGTCGAAGACTCAGGTAGGGACTAAAAAACTTTTGCGACTGCTGTTGTCTTTTTGCTTACTTGTTTCAGTCGATGACTCAGGCAGGGACCAAAAACTTTCACGACTGCTGTCGTCTTTTGCCAGCTTGTTTCAGTCGAATTTGTTTCCAGCGCTCCCTATGGGAGTAACCCATGTCCATAATCGAACTGTGATTCGAGTGGTTGGGTTTGCTTTTGTGTTTGTCCATGTTCCTGCAACAAGAAAAAGAAAAGTTGTAGGGTGCACGGCCAGCGCTCCCTATGGGAATAGCCCCCGAGTGCTTGGTGGAGTCGAAGACTCTAGCAAGGACTAAAAATAGTTGAAGTTTTCCACTGCATAGCCTTGATGACGTCTGTGCTGACGCTTGTATGACCTCAGTTGCCCGCGTGAGCGAGTTTGACGGGACATGACGAGCGGTGGGTCCCACTTTCTGACTTTGATTTGACTGGGCGTGCGTAATCTTATTTTTAACTGTGCCTCCTCGATTTCCACGCGTAATGGTAGAAGTGGGGGGACGGTTCGCGCTTCCTCTTCTCCATGTGTCCAACGCGATGCGTGCCACGCGTCCAATAGGGTTTTTGTCAGCCGTTGGATTGCATCTCCCAGGGGTTAAGTAGCGGTGCTGCGGCGGTAATTTTCCATCTGCGCTCTTTCTTCCTTGCTGCCATCGCCATTGCTGTTGTTCTTCTGCTTTCCTGCGTTCATCTTCTCCATAGCGCTGGACCACCTCCATTCGTTTCCAAGCTACTTTCTGCGCTCTCATCGCTGCCGCGCAATGGGAAAGAAGAAAGAAGGTGCTGTCGCTGATTCCGCTGCCACCGTTGCCACGACGAAGAAGAAGGGTGGCTCTGCTGCTGCGGGCACCAGCGCCGCTGCCGGCTGGAAGAAGAAGGTCGCGGGCACCCGCGTGACCAATGGCGCATGGCGCCCCTCTATCATCAAGGCGTCAGATCTCCGTCTTCTTCACCAAGATGGAGTGATCTCCGCAACAGTCGCCGATGCGCGCGTCCCCAGCGGTGAGACCATTCCTGCTCCTCCCGCTGGTTTTCGAGTGATGTTTCTTGCATTCATCATTTGCGGTCTTTCCTTGCCTCTTCACCCCTTTCTTAGGGGTCTTCTTTGTTTCTATGGGCTCCAGCTCCATCAGCTGTTCCCAAATTCGATCCTCCACATCACTTGTTTCATCACTCTCTGCGAGTGTTGGCTCGGAATCGAGCCACACTTTGGTATTTTCAATCGCATCTTTAAATTGAAGCGTCATTCCGCATCTGGCTCTTTAGTTTATGACGTAGGTGGTTGCGGAATCCACGTCGACCCATCCGCCACCTACTTCGACATCAAGCTTACCAAGTCCGTCCAGGGATGGAGGGACAAATGGTTCTATGTTCGCGACCAGAAGGCCAAGGACGAGCACTTTGGACTCGCGCCTTTCAATCCCGCGACTCCCTACAAGAAGATGCGTTCTTGGAAGAAAGTGATCATGCCTTCCGAACTCGCGGAGACAGACGTGCTATATCAACGCGTCTGCGACCTCGAGAGTCGCATAGGCGCAGAAGAGGGAGGTTGCGCCCTTGTCAGGACTTGGCTGCGGCGTCGCGTCCAACCTCTCCAGGCCAGGGTCGATCCCATGTTTCAATGGGGTGGCGCTGATGATGCCACTCGCGTGTCTGCTGATGGCATGTCCGTGAGTGAGGTAGATAAGAGGGTGCGACTGGTCACGAAGTACACCCTCAAGGATGTGCTTCCGAACGAGCCAGTCGTTCCTCCTTTCGATGCTTCGAATCCTCCTCTTGAGGTACAGTTGTGCTACGCAATAGCTTATTTTCGTGATTGTGTTTTCTGTTGCTTACTTGTTATGTTTGATGATTTTCATTGTTTATATGCAGGATTGGGCGGTGTCGCCTTGTATGCCTCCTCTCCCTGAGGGGATTATTCCTCGTGAAGCTTTGGAAGAGGACGAGTCTGAGTCGACTGTCCCTTCTGATGTGGAAGAGGAAGCCCCCGAGTCCGAGAGCCCGGTTACTCGCAAGCGTTTGCGTAGCGAGGATTCCGACGCGTCGACTCCTTCAACTCTAGTAGGCGCGGCCGTTGGCGCGGAGTCGCCAATTCCAGCTGTTCCTGTGAGGGTTGTGGCACCGTCTTCTCACAAGAAAATGCGATTGCCCAAGGAGTCTTCGTCAGAATTGGCGGCTGCCACGTTTGATCTTGACAACTTTAACTGGTAAGTTTGCTGGGTCATTCATTCTTTTCTGTTTTCTTCTTGTTGGTTTTTGCCCTGGAGTTTGCCCTTTTCTCAATGTAGACTTGGTCTTGTAGTCAAGAGGCGTCGTCATCTTCTGGCGACGTCGAGTTTTTGAAGGAATCGGGAGTCGCGACTTCAAGGGCCAAGGTAGAGGTCGAGCGCGCTCCTTCTCCTCCGGCGGCGGCCCACTCCGGGCACAATTCTTCGAGCTCTCCTCACGTAGGGGAGCATCGAGTAGTTGCGCGGATGACGGTTCAGCAAACTTCTTCGGAGTCGCTGGAGGACCATGTAAGTATATCTTTCTTTCTTTTTAAATGTGGTTTTCAACGCCTTCTGCTGCCCTCTGCTGAATCCTTGTTTTGTGCGACAACTCCTTGTAAAGGAAGCCGCGCAAGTGGCGGAGCAGGTGATCGCGATGGGTCGCCAGCATGCGATGCTGGAGACGCACCACCGCGTGGTCGAGAGTGAGTGCTCTACACTTATTCTTTTCATCTTCTCTCTGTTTTGGTATAATCGACTGCTAGCCAATTATTGACTGTCATGTAGCTGAGCATAACGCTTTACTGCGTGACGTTGCCACGTTGGAGAAGACACTAGCTGCAGCTGTGAAGGGGCGCAACGAGGCAATCGCGGCTCGTGATGATGCCCAGAAGCGCGAAGAGGATCTGCGCGCCTCCTTTGCGGCCAGGGAGAAGTTGTTCGAAGAGCAACTGTTCTCAGTCGCCAAGGCCCTCTCAGGTACCTTTACTGGTAGATATTTTATTGATGTTCTTCTCTGCATCTGGAGTGCCGGTGGCGTTAGAAGTTTGATCCATGTGTGTATTTTGGTGTAGATGCTGGCGACTTGAGTTTTGATCCACAAGCCCTTTGTCGCGATGACGCTCTGGCGGGCGCGGTGTCTGCGGTCGAGGATCGTAGCGCCGCTGTACAAAATACGTTGTCCAAGGCCAAGGCCACCCTGAGTCGCCTCCGGGAGGAGTTGATGCCGAAGGCGGAGCTGGTCGACAATGTGGAAGAGCTGGTGGAATCGCTCGTTGGGGGTGTACCTGCCACGTACAAGAACTCCCTCCACGCAGCTGGCGCGACCATGTCGCTTGCCATGGTGCAAGCCCACGGAGTCGAAGTAGACCCTTCTGCGGTGTCGAAGACGATGCCTGTTGGCGCGGATGGTCATCAGGTAGTATTCGCTCCCTTTGCGACTGCCTGTGCCAAATATGGCCATTCCTTGATAAATACTGTTGCCAAGTATTCGGAGGAGCTCAATCGTGCGAAGAAGGCGGCGAAAGCTTCGGCCTCAGGGGCCGGCGGAAAGTTAGTGGAATCTGATACTGCCACGGACTTGATGAAGCCCCCGAGGTCATCGAAGTCGAAGAACCAAGCTGCTTCGTAGTTAGTTTCTTGTAATAGTTGATGAATTGCTCTTTTGACTAGAGAACATGCCTGTTGTCAAGTGTGTTTGTGGATACTTTATGCTGATCCTGAATGTATCTGTTACTTTTGACTTTTGAGTTGGTCGCCTTATTTGCCTCTGGCTTGATTTTTGGTAGGGTACATCAAGTGGTCCTGTGGGGGGAACCCCAGATTCGCCATCTCTTGAGGATACAATGGCGCCATCACGCTCCAGGATAGAGGAGATGTCCTTGCTTTCGTGACTTCGTGATCGCGTTAAGCAACTGGAGCGTGAGTTGCCCGTGATCCGCGGTAGCGCAGACGTGTGGAAGTCAAAGGCTGAAAAAGCCGCCGTCCGCGAGCAATATCTGCTTGGCGAGGTGACGCAGCTGGGCGACCAATTTAAGTGTTAGTTTACTCATCCTCGTCTTGTCCTTTGTAGTTAATCGCAATGGTACGTTGTACTCATGCTGTTGATGCTGCTTCGTGTAGTTGTTAGCGCACACCATCCGTAGGAGGAGAGGGATAGGATTGCCATCCGCCTTCATGATCTCACCCAGGAGCAACTTCAGGAGAGTGGATACTTCTGGGTAGATCATGATCATGCAACTGCGTTGGCGACCCTGCAGGATCGCGCCTCGCGAGTGCTGCTCTTTCTGAAGAAGTCGCAGTCATGTTTGAAGAACATTTATCGGGCGATGTTCCCGCTGGATGATACTCCATCAAGCCTGCTGGCTCTCCTGACCAAATTTCAAGATATGTCTGCGGTTCGCGAGTGCGTGACACAGCAGTTGGTGGCTGGTGCCAAGGCTGCCCTCTCCATGGTGCGTTTGCACAGGCCTGACGTGGATGTCGCCGCCATTGCCTCTGGGCCACCGGTGCCACCAGCAGGGTCTTCCTAGAACATGGTGCCGTGCTATCAGGCGGTGGACCGTCCAGCCGAGGAGGTCGTCGACTTCTTCGAGGAACAGACTAATGTTCTTCTGTTGCAAGGGTAGCCAAATATGTATCCTGCACATAAGTGTACTAGTGTTGTAAAGCTCATATATATTTGTAGATAATTTACTGTTGAATGTGTACAAATAGCTTTATAAGCGTGGGGTGCGTTGCACTAATGCGAGTCCTTTTCGTTAGCCTGTCCATCTTTGTATCTCGTTCCCTTGTCAACCTGTCAGGTGCATTGCAGCTGGGTTGAGTTTGTGTTAAGGGGTTCGATTGATGTGCCAGCTACTCAGGATGTCGCGTTTTTGTTTGAAGAACATATGTGTATACGGTGGCGTAGCCCCCCGAGTATGAAAATTGACAAAGTAAAGGAGGGCACAGAGTTTCGGGCACTTAGCTTTTATTTATTCGAAGAATAGTACGAGGTATAATGTGCGGCTAAGTAGCCTTGGCTGAATAGCCTTATTTGCGATGTAAAAGTAAAGAAAAAACGACTAAGGGTAGAAGCGTCGCAGTTGTGCGACGTTCCAAGGGTTGGAGTGTGCGACTCCTGTCTCTTAATCTTGAAGGCGATAGGCGCCACCTGGGATTACTTCTGTAATCACGTACGGTCCTTCCCAGGGGGATTCGAGCTTGAGATGCCCCTGCTGCTTCAGTCGCATGACCAGGTCACCTTCGATGAAGGATCTGTGGCGATTTCTCTTGCCTCGTCGAGGAGATCGATGGAGTCTTCGAGTGCAAGAGATGACTCTTGTTCGCTGTAAGCGACTACACGCGACGCCTTGTATCGCACTTCGGCGGGTAGTACTGCTTCTGCTCCGTGCACCATAAAGAATGGTGTGTAGCCCGTGGCGCTGTTTGGAGTTGTTCGTAAACTCTAGAGTACGGATTGGAGCTCATCTGGCCAGCAACCCGCGGCTTGCTCGAGTGGTCGAAGGAGTCTCTTTTTGATGCCGCTGCAGACGAGCCCGTTTGCTTTTTCCACCTGACCGTTGGTCTGTGGATGCGCGACTGAGGCGTAACTGATGTTGATCCCCAGGTTTCCGCAGAATTCTTGGAACTCCTTGGATGTGAAGTTCATCCCTTTGTCAGTGATGATGCTGTGCGGCACGCCGAAGCGGTAGACAATGGATTCGAAGAACTTGACCGCGTTGTGCCCTGACTGCTTGGTCACTGGCATGGCCTCGGTCCACTTGGTGAACTTGTCGACTGCGACCAAGAGGTAGACGTAGCCTCCTTGTGAGGACCTTGGGAGCTTGCCCACCATGTCAAGCCCCCATTGTGCGAAGGGCTAGGCCAATGGAATGGGCCGTAGTTCTGCGCCTGGTGCGTGTGGCTTGTCCGCGAATCGCTGACAAGCATTGCACTTTTGGACTATATCCTTGGCATCGCGCATGGCCATGGGCCAGTAAAATCCAGCTCGTAGAGCTTTGGCAACGAGGGCGCGACTGCCGGCGTGGTGCCCGTAGGTCCCTTCATGGATGTCGAGGAGGACTGCTCTTCCATCGGCTAGGGAGACGCATCGTTGTAACACGCCTGTGATGCTGCGTTTATACAGTTCGCCGTTGATAACGACGAATGCCTTGGAGCGTCGCGCGATGTGTCGTGCGTTTGTCGGGTCGTCCGGTAGGCGCTTGCTGAGGAGGTACTTAATGTACGGCTGCGTCCAGGATTGTTCGATCATCATGACGCTCATTGGTCCCTCGAGTCCTGTGTCGAGCTCCAAGTCATCGAGTGTCATTGGCTCATTGGGTGGCGTAGCCCCCGAGTCCGTTGCTGCGCTTGTTTTCTTCTCTGCGGCCTTTGGCTTGATGGAGCGTTCGCATATGCGCTCGAGAAATACCCCAGGTGGTATGGGTGCACAGGTGGAGCCTATGTTGGCGAGTGCGTCCGCCTCCTCATTGCTTTCGCGACCTATATGTTGCAACTCGCAACCATCGAAGTCTCCTTCAAGTGTGTCGTAGAGGTCGCAGTATGCGATCATATTATCGTTCAGTGCGTCGCACTCGTGCATTGTTTGGTTGACGACCAGCTTGGAGTCGCCATATATGATTAGCCTCTTTGCGCCGCAGGCTTTTTCCATCCTCATCCCGTGCAACAGGGCCTCGTATTTAGCCTCGTTGTTTGAGGATGTGAACTGCATCCGCAGGATGTACTTCAGCTTGTCCCCTTGAGGTGATGTCAGTATGACACCTGCTCCTGCTCCATCTTTCCTCTTGGACCCATCGAAGTGCATTGTCCAGAGGTAGGACATATCTGGCTTGTCTGGGAGTTGGTTTTCCATCCAATGCATGAGGAAGTCAGGGAGAACTTGCGACTTGATTGCGTCGTGATTTTCGTATGTGATGTCTCGTGGAGACAGTTCAATTCCCCAAAGCGCGACTCGCCCCGTGGCGTCGGGGTTATTGAGGATATGTCCCAATGGGGCGTCGTGGACTACCACGATTGGGTGTTCCTGGAAGTAATGGCGCAGTCGCCGGGCGGTCATAAAGACGCCGTACACTAGTTTCTGGTAGTGCGGGTACCGCTGTTTTGTTGGCATGAGGACCTCGCTGAGGTAGTATACCGGGCGTTGTACGCCGTGGACCTTGTTTTCCTCGGCCCGCTCGATGACGAGCACTATGCTAACCACTTGGTTGGTAGCGGAGATGTACAACAGCAGTGGTTCCCTTTCTCGTGGAGTCACCAATACTGGCGAGGTGGATAGCAGGTGCTTGAGGTCTTCGAATGCTTCTTGCGCTTCATTGGTCCACTCGAATTTGTCAGCTTTGTGGAGGAGATGATAGGAGGGCAGCGCCTTTTCTCCCATTCGACTGATAAATCGACTGAGGGCCGCGATTCGTCCGACTAGTTGCTGGACGCCTCTTATGTTCTTAGGCTTCTCCATGGCCAGTATGGCCTTTATCTTTTTCGGGTTTGCCTCAATCCCTCTCGCGGAGATGAGATACCCGAGCAGCTGCCCAGATGGTACGCCGAAGGCGCATTTGTCCGGATTGAGCTTTATCCGGTAGCGATCGAGATTGGCGAAGGTTTCGCGCAAGTCGTCGATTAGAGAGGTTTCTTCCTTGGTTTTGATTACTATGTCATCGACATAGACTTGGATGTTGCGACCTAGTTGTTCCTTGAGGCAAGCCTGCATGCACCGCTGGTATGTGGCTCCCGCATTTTTTAGCCCGAAGGGCATTGTGTTGTAGCAGAACACACCGAAGGGCGTTGTAAACACGGTCTTCTCCTGGTCTTCCTCCTTCATTCGAATTTGGTTGTAGCCTGAGTAGGCATCGAGGAAGCAGAGGCGCTCGCATCCAGCGGTGGAGTCGATGGTTTGATCGATCCGTGGTAGCGGGAAGTGATCTTTTGGGCAGTGCTTATTTAAAGACGTGAAGTCCATGCACATCCATAGGATATCCGTGTCCTTTTTTGGAACCAGCACCGTATTGGCGAGCCAAGTGCTTTCCTTGATCTCGCGTATGAATTTGGCCTCGAGGAGTCTGTTGATCTCCATTCCGACTGCCTGCGCTCGTGGCTCAGACAGTCTCCTGATTGTTTGCTTGAATGGCCTTGCGTCGGGGTTGACGTTGAGTGCGTGCTCGGCGAATTCCCTGGGGACTCCTGGCATGTCCGCAGGACACCAGGCGAAAATTTCCCAGTGCTCACGGAGGAATTCGACGAGCGCGAGTTCCTATGTGGGACTCAAGTTGTTGGCGATGAGGGCCGTTTTAGCGGGATCTGATGGATGGACCTACACCTTCTTTGTGTGCACAGATGAGTCGAAGGAGAGGTCAGGTGAGCTTGGCCTACTCAGGGGGGCAGACTTTTGTCTGTCGTTTCCTTTAATCGCGCGAGCTCCTCCTGCATGCCGAAGGACTGGGAGATTCTGTTGAATTCCCTGTCGCAACTGTCAGATCGCTCGAAGCTCCCGTTGATTGTGATGACGCTGTTGGGACCTGGCATTTTCATCTGCAGGTAGGCGTAGTGGGGTACCGCCATGAACCTAGCAAACACGACGCGTCCGAGGATGCAGTGGTATTGTGAGGGCCAGTTGATGACCTCAAAGTCGATGCGCTTGCGCCGGAAGTTCCTTGGCGTGCCGAATATGACATCGAGGTTGATTTTGCCCAGGGGGTATACGCCTTTCCCTGGGACGATGCCGTGGAACGTTGTGTCCGATGCCTCCAAGCAGGTTAGAGGGATCCTCATGGCTCACAAGGTACTCACAAATATGAGGTTGATGCCGCTTCCACCATCCATGAAGACGCGACTCATGTCGAAGCCTCCAATTTGCGGCTCGAGTACGAGGGGGCAATGACCTGGGCAAGGTATTTGAGGCGGGTGGTCGCGTTTGTCGAAGGTGATGCATGACTCACTGCCACTGAGGTACTCAGTGGTGGATGGTGGCGAGTGCGTGGCCAAGTTGACTTGGCGAGTGATGGCCTTCTGCACCCTATTGGAGGGGAACCCCTTTTGGATCATCATGGTACCCATGGCCCGTGGGTACGGTTCGCCTCCGTGGTGCTGGTCCGGTGCAGCTCCGTTCGGGGGTGGCCCAGGTGGTGGTGGTGGTGCGCCATGTGCCACGGCGCCTGGAGCGGCTCCATAGCCTCTTTCGACTGCATTGCGGTTCATCCGAACCAATCCCTCATGTAGCTTGAGGAACTCGCGACAGTCCTTGAGGAGGTGGCTGGACTTTCTCTTGCCATCATGCTTGTCGATGTAGAAGTGTACCGTGCATGGCCCAGACAGTTTGTCCTCGATGGAGGTCGCGGGTGCTTCATCGCGAGTGCAGCGTTGCCACACTTGCGTGGTTTTCCCGGAGTCGCGGTATCCGCCGCTGTGGTATCCACTATTGCGGTTATCGTCGCGTCTATCGGCGTAGCCGGCTGTGACCATGTTGACGTCATCGCGATCATCGTAGACGCGCATGCGACGCTTACTCCGGCGGTCGCGTCTTCGTTCGAGTTCTACCTCCTCGTCAGAGTGAACGCGATTCTTCACCGAGTCTTCTCCATCGGCCCACCAATTCGCGATCCCATCAGGTGGTCGATGGTCTGGGGCTTTGAGCGGCCTAGCTCCTCCCTGAGTTCCATGCGGCGGACACCACCGTTGAATGCATCAATCGCGCGGTCTTTCGAGATGTTCTCCGCGGAGTTTTTGATGATGGACCACCTTTGGATGTAAGAGCGCAGTGATTCCCCAGATCTTTGCTGGCAGCATCTCAGTTCTTCGATTGAGGCGGGGCGTTTGTACATGCCCTTAAAGTTGCACACAAAGCTGTAGACCAGCTCATCCCAGCTGCGAATGGATCCGCGTGGGAGGTTATTGAGCCATGCCCGGGCGGCGCCCTACAGCTGTAGCTGCAAGCATTGCATGGCAGTACTTCGACTGCCTCCATGTAGCCTGACGGAGGAAATGTGATCCTCCAGCCAGATCTTGGGGTCCTGCAGACCGTCAAATTTCGGGTTCTCCGATGGGAGTTTGAACCCTTTAGGCATTCGCTTTTGCCTGATGGATCTGCTGAAGCATCTGGCGCCGCAGAGCTCCCCATCTTCTTCTTCCGAGTCAGTCGACCGAGCACGTCGTGCCCTTGACTTGTCGATCTTGCGCTGCGTGAGTTCATCACGTGCATCGTAGTCGCGATCGTGTCGCCGTGAGCGGCGGCGCCGAGACAAGTCGTGACTGTCATCGCTGGATGAGGGCGAGGAGTAGCATTTTGCTAACGCTTTGCCCTTTTTTGGGTTTGGTACCAGTTCCTTGTCGAGGGCGGCCTCGATTAGCCCCAGGCCTGCGATCGTAGATCGGTGCATGGCCGTTCAGGGATCTCCAGCCAGTGGCTGGTGTTGGAGATATGCCCAAGAGGCAATAATAAAAGTGGTTATTATTATATCTTTGTGTTTATGATGAATGTTTACATCCCATGCTATAATTGTATTATAAGGAAACACTAATACATGTGTGTTTTGTAAACGTAAAAGAGTCCCTAGTAAGCCTCTTGTTGAATTGGCTTGTTGATTAATAGATGATCATGGTTTCATTGGATGTCATTAATAACAAGCTTGTATCATTAGGAGAATGATGTGATGGACACACACCCATAGTAAGTGTCGCATAAGATCAAGTCATTTAGTTCGTATTGCTACAAGCTTTCAAATGCATAGTAACCTAATCCTTCGACCATGAGGTTATGTTAATCACCATCACCGGATGGGTACTTTGATGACATCAAACACCGCTTCGTAACTGGGTAGTTATAAAGGTGTCATTGGGTATTCTGAAAGTATGTGTTGAAGCGCATGGACCAAGATTGGGATTTGTCCATCCATACGACGGATAGATATGCTCTGGGCCCTCTCAGTGGAATGTCATCTAGTTAGCTTGCAAGCATGTGACTGGGTCACAAGGGATGACATAACATGGAACGAGTAAAGAGTACTTATCAGTAACGAGGTAGAACTAGGTATGGAGATACCAACGATCAAACCTCGGATAAGTAGAGTATTGCGTGACAAAGGGAATTGGTTTCGTATGTTAATGGTTCTATCGATCACGAAGTCATCGTTGAGTATGTGGGAGCCGTTATGGATCTCCAGATCCCGCTGATGGTTATTGATCGGAGAGGTGTCTCCATCATGTCTGCATATTCACGAACCGTAGGGTGACACACTTAAGGTTCGATGCTGTTTAGGTAGATATGGAATGTGTGTTGGAGACCGAATGTTGTTCGGAGTCTCAGATTGGATCTGAGACATCACGAGGAGATCCGGAATTGTCCGGAGAATAAGATTCATATAATGGAGATCATTTTCTAGGTTCGGAAATGTCCCGGAGTGTTTATATGGGGGTTCTAGAAGGTTTCGGAATGTTCCGGAAGGTTCTAGAAATTTCTATGGAGTTTACTTGAAAACCAAGAAAGAAAAAGGGGAAACTTGGGGGGAAGGAAACTCCCCCCAAGCCCCCCTTGTGCACCCGCCCTAGGAGGTGGGCCTAGGGGTGGTAACCCTAGGCCGCACCCATCCCTCTATATATAGAGGGGTGGAGGCGCCACCCCCTTGCCCCTCCACTTTTGCCCTAGCCGCCTCTCTCCTCCTCCTTCCTTCTGCTCAGGCTTAGGTGAAGCCCTGCAGAATTCTCTACTCCACCACCACCACCACGCCGTCGTGCTACTGGGATTCCGTGGAGAGATCTACTACCTCCACTGCTAGCTGGAACAGGGAGAGGAAGGTCTGCATCGACTCCGCACGTGTGACCGACTGCGGAAGCGCTGCCGGAACGCGGCACCGGAAGGATCGTCTACTCGATCTTGAGATCGGCAAGTGATCGTCTACATCAACCACGAGATCCGATCTCGCACAAGGCTTTCAGATCTACAAGGGTTAGTACAGATCTATCTTGTTGCACATGTCTAATAGATTAGATCTTGGCTTTTATCTAGATTAGATCTGGGTTTTGTTCGTTCTTGCGGTAGATTTTTTTGTTTTCCATGCTACGAACCCATCAGTGGTATTAGAGCCGTGTCTATGTGTAGATCTGTTACACGAGTAGAACACAATGGTTTTGTGGGTGTTGGTGCTCGTGCCGTCTTTTGCTTTGTGTACTTTGCATCTTGCGGTATGGTGGGATGAAGCGGCTCGGGCTAACCTTACATGTCATCGCACATGAGACTTGCTCCACGCTTGACGTGCAACTTGCTTTGCACAAGTGGCTTTGCGGGTGTCTGTCTCTCCCACCATAGTATAGATCCAATTTACACTTTGTACTTGATAGCACTTGTATCAATGTTGTGGTTCAGTTTCGTAGGTAAGATCCGTTCTTATTCGAAAGCCCCAAACCACGTAAAACACGCAAAGAAAATTAGAGGCATCTAACTTGTTTTTGCAGGGGTTTTGTGATGTGATATGGCCATCATGTGATTGTGATTATATTTGATGTATGCAATGATCCTTGTTGTAATATGGCAACCGGCAGGAGCCTAATGGTTGTCTTTAATTCTGTTAAGACCTGCGTGTCTATTCATCTTGTAGTAGCTTTATTCCAAGTAGTTGTAATAGTTGCTAGTGATGATGGACAACCATGAAGCGACGCCACTGACCTTGACGCAATGCTGGTGATGATGGAGATCATGTCCGTGCTTTGGAGATGGAGATCAAAGGCATAAGAAGAAAGGGCCATATCATATCACACTAATTATGAATTGCCTGTGATGTTAATCCTTTATGCATCTTGTATTGCTTAGATCGTGACGGTAGCATTATAAGATGATCCCTCTCACTAAATATCAAGTAATAAAGTGTTCGTCCTTAGTTGGCACCGTTGCTAAGACTCGTCGTTTCGAAGCATCTCGTGATGATCGGATGTGATAGATTCTACGTGTGCATACAACGGGTGCAAGCCAGATTTGCACATGCGTAAACTAAGGTTAATCTTGACGAGCCTAGCATGTACAGACATGGTCTCGGAACACGGAATACCAAAAGGTAGAGCATGAATCATATAAATGATATGATGAACATGAAGATTGTTCGCCGATGAAACTACATCTTCTCTCGTGAAGATCGGACTTGGTGTAGTGGACTTGGTTCGTGTAATCACTAAGACAATGTGAGGGATGTTTTTTTGAGTGGGAGTTCACCTAGTTAATTTAAGAATTAAAATTGAACTCAATTTATCATAAACTTAGTCTAAACTACTTGCAAATTTTTTGTAGATTATGGCGAACCTCTCCATCAATTTCAATACGTTCCTAGAGAAAGAAAAGCTTAAGAACAATGGAAGCAACTTCACGGACTGGCTCCGTGGAATGAAGATTGTCCTCAGGGCTGGTCAGTTGACCTATGTGCTCGAAGCACCGCTAGGTGACCCACCTGTAGAAGATGCCACCGATGACGTAAAGAATGTTTACGCCACTCGGAAAAATCATTACTCCACAGTTCAGTGTGCCATCCTGTACGGTTTAGAAACGGAGCTTCAGAAGCGCTTTGAGCACCACGACCCGTTCGAGATCATTAAGGAGCTCAAGCTCATTTTTGAGACTCACGCGGCCGTGGAGAGCTATGAGGCCTCCGAAAAGTTCTTTAACTGTAAGATGGAAGAGGGTAGCTCCGTTAGCGAGCACATGCTCACCATGTTTGGGCACGCAAACAAGCTCCAAGAGTTGGGGATAACGATTCCTAATGAGTTAGGGATTCACCGTGTCCTCCAATCACTGCCACCGAGTTATAAGAACTTTGTGATGAACTACAATATGCACTGCATGAACAAGACGTTGCCTGAACTATCGTCCATGCTGAAAACTGCTGAAGTGGAGATCAAAAAGGAGCACCAAGTGTTTATGGTCAATAAGACCACCAATTTCAAGAAACAGGGCAAGCCTAAGAACAAGGGCAACTTCAAGAAGGACGGCAAGAAAGCTGTCGCACCTGCTAAGAAGCCCAAGGCTGGTCCTAAGCCTGAAAATGAATGCTTCTACTGCAAGGGTGCCGGTCACTGGAAGCGTAACTGCCCCAAGTACCTGGCGGATCTGAAGAATGGCAACATCAAGAAGAAAGGTATATTCGATATACATGTTATTGATGTGTATCTTACTAGTAATCGTAGTAGTGCCTGGGTATTTGATACTGGTTCGGTTGCTCATATTTGTAACTCAAAACAAGAGCTGCGGAATAAGCGAAGACTGGCGAGAGACGAGGTGACGATGCGCGTTGGAAATGGCTCCAAGGTTGATGTGATCGCCGTCGGCACGCTCCCTCTACATCTACCTTCGGGATTAGTTTTAAATTTGAATAATTGTTATTTGGTGCCTGCGTTAAGCATGAACATTATATCTGGATCTTGTTTATTGCGAGACGGTTACTCTTTTAAGTCCGAGAATAAAGGTTGTTCGATTTATATGAGTAATATCTTTTATGGTAATGCACCTGAGATGAATGGTTTATTCTTACTAAATCTCGATAGTAGTGATACACATGTTCACAACATAGATGCTAAACAAACAAAATTGAATGATAATTGTACATACATGTGGCACTGTCGTCTTGGTCACATTGGAGTGAAGCGTATGAAGAAACTCCATTCTGATGGACTTCTTGAATCACTTGATTTTGAATCACTTGAAAGATGCGAAGCATGTCTAATGGGAAAAATGACTAAGACTCCATTCTCTGGAATAATGGAGCGAGCTACAGACTTATTGGAAATAATACATACCGATGTGTGCGGTCCAATGAGTGTAGCATCGCGTGGTGGATATCGTTATGTTCTCACTTTCACGGATGACTTAAGTAGATATGGGTATGTCTACTTTATGAAACATAAGTCCAAAACTTTCGAGAAGTTTAAGGAATTTCAAAGTGAAGTGGAAAATCATCGTAACAAGAAGATTAAGTTTCTGCGTTCTGACCGCGGAGGTGAATATCTAAGTTATGAGTTTGGCATGCATTTAAAGAAATGTGGAATACTTTCGCAATTGACACCGTCGGGAACACCACAGCGTAATGGTGTGTCCGAATGTCGTAATCAAACTTTCTTAGATATGGTTCGGTCTATGATGTCTCTTATAGATTTACCACTATCGTTTTCGGGTTATGCATTAGAGACAGCCGCATTCACTTTAAATAGGGCACCATCTAAATCTGTTGAAACGACACCGTATGAATTGTGGTTTGGAAAGAAACCTAAGTTGTCGTTCCTTAAAGTTTGGGGTTGCGAAGCGTATGTAAAGAAGTTACAACCTGATAAGCTTGAACCCAAAGCGGAGAAATGCGTCTTCATAGGATACCCTAAAGAAACAATTGGGTATACCTTCTATCATAGATCCGAAGGCAAAGTTTTCGTTGCCAAGAATGGATCCTTTCTTGAGAAGGAGTTTCTCTCGAAGGAAGTGACTGGAAGCAAAGTAGAACTCGACAAGGTTATTAAAACTTCTCTCAGAGTTGAGAGTAGCGCAGCACCGGAAGATGTTTTTGTGCTGCCTACACCAATTGGAGAGGAAGCTAATGATGGTGATCATGAAACTTCGAACGAAGTTGCCACTAAACCTCGCAGGTCAACGAGGGTTCGTACCACTCCTGATTGGTATGACCCTGCCTTGAACGTCATGTTGGTGGACAACACTGATGACCCTGCGACGTATGAAGAAGCTATGGTGAGCCCAGATTCCGACAAATGGCTAGAAGCCATGAAATCCGAAATGGGATCCATGTACGAAAACCAAGTATGGACTTTGGTGGACTTACCGGATGGCCGTAAGGCTATCGAGAACAAATGGATTTTCAAAAGAAAAACAGATGCTGATGGTAATGTTACCATCTATAAAGCTCGACTTGTCGCGAAAGGGTTCCGACAAATTCAAGGAGTTGACTACGATGAGACATTCTCAGCAGTAGCGAAGCTAAAGTCTGTGAGGATTTTATTAGCAATTGCTGCATATTTCGATTATGAGATTTGGCAGATGGATGTCAAAACGACGTTCCTTAATGGTGACATTGAGGAAGAGTTGTATATGGTACAACCCAAGGGTTTTGTCGATCCTAAAGATGCTGACAAGGTATGCAAACTTCAGCGCTCCATTTATGGACTGAAGCAAGCATCCCGGAGTTGGAATCAATGTTTTGATAAAGTAATCAAAAACTTTGGATTTATACAAACTTATGGAGAAGCTTGTATTTACAAGAAAGTGAGTGGGAGCTCTGTAGCATTCCTAGTACTATATGTAGATGACATATTGTTGATTGGGAATGATATAGAACTTCTTAATAGCGTCAAAGCCTATTTGAATAATAGTTTTTCAATGAAGGATCTTGGCGAAGCGGCATATATTCTAGGCATCAAGATTTATAGAGATAGATCAAGACGCCTAATAGCGCTTTCACAAAGTACATACTTGGACAAAGTTCTAAAGAAGTTTAGAATGGAAGAGAGCAAGAAAGGGTTCGTGCCCATGTTGTCAGGTAAGACCTTGAGTAAGACTCAAAGTCCAGCTACGGCAGAAGATAGAGAGAAGATGAATAATATTCCCTATGCCTCGGCCATAGGTTCTATCATGTATGGCATGTTGTGTACAAGACCGGATATAGCACATGCTGTTAGTTTGACTAGCAGATATCAAAGTGATCCTGGAATGGAGCACTGGATAGCGGTCAAGAATATCCTAAAAGTACATGAATAGGACTAAGGATATGGTTCTTTCTTATGGAGGTGATGAACAGCTTGTTGTAAACAGTTACACTGATGCTAGTTGGAACACCGATCCAGATGACTCAAAGTCACAGTCTGGATACGTATTTATTTTGAATGGTGTTGCAGTGAGCTGGAGGAGTGCCAAGCAAAGCGTTGTGGCGAAATCTTCAACTGAATCGGAATACATAGCTGCTTCGGAGGCTGCACAAGAAGCCATATGGATGAAGGAGTTCATTACTGAACTTGGCGTGGTTCCTAGTGCATTGGACCCGATGGCCATCTACTGTGACAACACAGGTGCCATAGCTAATGCACAGGAGCCAAGGTCCCATAGCAAGCTGAAGCACATCAACCTACGTTTCCATGCTATTCACGAGTATGTCCAAGATGGTGACATAAAGATTTGCAAAGTACACACTGATCTGAATGTGGCAGATCCGTTGACTAAACCTCTCCCTAGAGCAAAGCATGACGAACACCAGAACGCCATGGGTGTTAGGTATATTACCATGTAATCTAGATTATTGACTCTAGTGCAAGTGGGAGACTGTTGGAGATATGCCCAAGAGGCAATAATAAAAGTGGTTATTATTATATCTTTGTGTTTATGATGAATGTTTACATCCCATGCTATAATTGTATTATAAGGAAACACTAATACATGTGTGTTTTGTAAACGTAAAAGAGTCCCTAGTAAGCCTCTTGTTGAACTGGCTTGATGATTAATAGATGATCATGGACATTGGATGTCATTAATAACAAGGTTGTATCATTAGGAGAATGATGTGATGGACACACACCCATAGTAAGTGTAGCATAAGATCAAGTCATTTAGTTCGTATTGCTACAAGCTTTCAAATGCATAGTAACCTAATCCTTCGACCATGAGGTTATGTTAATCACCATCACCGGATGGGTACTTTGATGACATCAAACACCGCTTCGTAACTGGGTGGTTATAAAGGTGTCATTGGGTATTCTGAAAGTATGTGTTGAAGCGCATGGACCAAGATTGGGATTTGTCCATCCATACGACGGATAGATATGCTCTGGGCCCTCTCAGTGGAATGTCATCTAGTTAGCTTGCAAGCATGTGACTGGGTCACAAGGGATGACATAACATGGAACGAGTAAAGAGTACTTATCAGTAACGAGGTAGAACTAGGTATGGAGATACCAACGATCAAACCTCGGATAAGTAGAGTATTGCGTGACAAAGGGAATTGGTTTCGTATGTTAATGGTTCTATCGATCACGAAGTCATCGTTGAGTATGTGGGAGCCGTTATGGATCTCCAGATCCCGCTGATGGTTATTGATCGGAGAGGTGTCTCCATCATGTCTGCATATTCACGAACCGTAGGGTGACACACTTAAGGTTCGATGCTGTTTAGGTAGATATGGAATGTGTGTTGGAGACCGAATGTTGTTCGGAGTCTCGGATTGGATCTGAGACATCACGAGGAGATCCGGAATTGTCCGAAGAATAATATTCATATAATGGAGATCATTTTCTAGGTTCGGAAATGTCCCGGAGTGTTTATATGGGGGTTCTAGAAGGTTTCGGAATGTTCCGAAAGGTTCTAGAAATTTCTATGGAGTTTACTTGAAAACCAAGAAAGAAAAAGGGGAAACTTGGGGGGGAAGGAAACTCCCCCAAGCCCCCCTTGTGCACCCGCCCTAGGAGGTGGGCCTAGGGGTGGGAACCCTAGGCCGCACCCCCCTCTATATATAGAGGGGTGGAGGGGCCACCCCCTTGCCCCTCCACTCTTGCCCTAGCCGCCTCTCTCCTCCTCCTTCCTTCTGCTCAGGCTTAGGCGAAGCCCTGCAGAATTCTCTACTCCACCACCACCACCACGCCGTCGTGCTGCTGGGATTCCATGGAGAGATCTACTACCTCCGTTGCTCGCTGGAACAGGGAGATGAAGGTCTGCATCGACTCCGCACGTGTGACCGACTGTGGAAGCGCTGCCGGAACGCGGCGCCGGAAGGATCGTCTACTCGATCTTGAGATCGGCAAGTGATCGTCTACATCAACCTCGAGATCCGATCTCGCACAAGGCTTTTGGATCTACAAGGGTTAGTACAGATCTATCTCGTTGCACATGTCTATAGATTAGATCTTGGCTTTTATCTAGATTAGATCTGGGTTTTGTTCGTTCTTGCGGTAGAAATTTTTTGTTTTCCATGCTACGAACCCATCAGCTGGTTATTGAGAAGGTACATGATGGCCGCTGTTACCGCGGCCTGCGGTGTCCTGGGAACCACGTTGCCTCTCGTGTCGACTGTCATAGAGCCGAAGTCGAGGACTTTCGCAGCGTCTATGCGTTCTTGTTCGGCGAGGTGAGCCATCCGCGATTGCCTTTTCCTGGCGAGGTGCTCGTTGCCTCTTGAGGAGGATCCTCCGTAGGAGGAGAGCCCAGCGCGACGAAGGCTCGACTCGTCCGCCGCCTTTTTACGCGCCTCAAGTTGCGCGATTGCTTGTTTTTGGCGCTTGAATTCCTCTTTTAGGAGCCAGTGGTAGCCCATCAGTAGTTCCTACGGGGACCCGAAGGGTAGAGGTGCACCTCGTAGGGCTTCGTGGCAGCGTTCCCACTCTTGCTCGTTGAGCCTGATCATGACACGTTCGCTGGTTTGCTCGTTGATTATGCTAGGAGGTTCGACAGCTCCTCCGTTGCCACCGTTGCCGCCGTTGTCGGCGTTGGGCGGGTCGGTGCCGTTGCCGGTGTTACCACCGTTGCCACGATTGGGTGGATCGGTGCCGTTGCCGGTGTTGCCACCGTTACCGCGGTTGGCGGAGGTGTCGCCCGCGTTGATGATGGCGCACATGAAGTGATTTGGGAAGCTGTTGCTTCCACAACTTTTAGATCCGGAACCGTAGGTTCCATCTTCAGTGGCCAGATCACTTAGATCGGGTTCGCGACTGCTGTCGCTGACCATGTTCCCAACTGCCGCCGGAGCATTGAGCTCACCGAGGGTGCCGATCGATGGAGGGAACCATGATGCTGGGGCAATCGCCGGTGCCGTCGGCTGATCGGGCATGCGAAGCGTGCCCATCTGACCAACTTGGAAGCGGTCCCAATCGCCTGGCTGATTCCATCGCCTACGGACTCGAAGGCCGGGCGAGTAGCCGGCATGTGGACGGTGAAGTCGAAGGAGCCGAAAAGCTGGCGAATCTCCGCTGTTGCAGAGTTGTAGATCGTGTTTGATGGGGCCAAAGAAGCCGCAACATCAGCACTCCCAATTCCCACAGACGGCGCCAATTGACGAGGGTTTAACTCATCAATGCCCATTGTTATGGACTTGGGTTTTGGAGAAGGAGGGAGCGCTGGAGACATCTATCGGCCAGCAAACAAGCACACAGGGGACAAAGGATTTACCCAGGTTCAGGCCTCGTAGAGGTCCCTACTCCTGCTTGTCTGCTCGTGGAATTATTGAGGGAGTCGAAAGTTACAACGGTGCGCAGATGCAATCTGGCGAGGGTTTGTGGAAGCTAGGGTTGTGTGTGTGCTCCTCGCCGCCCCCTCCTAGCCCTTATATAGATAGGCTAGGTCTCGGGTAGCAGGTCGAGTCGGTTACAAGTTAGGGTTTTCCCCTTTCAAACTTTCTATCTTCAGCTTTCTCTTGATCTTCAAGCAATCGAGAGTCCGCAGGTTACTCGAGTCCTTCTATCTGGGCCTTGGTGACACCGTGGGTCTATACGTATTTGGACCGTATATACCAAGCTCGAGTACCTGTAGGGTATACCCATGTCACCTACCTACTAGCTTATGCTATTCCAAGTATATTTATGCTTTTGTTTACCTTCCAAATTAAACTTGTTATGATAAAACTAGTGATTAAAGCTCTCACGAACTTGATGGCACACTTTACTTTTCTTGCCCTTAATAAACTTGAACCATTGTGTCGTCTATGTTGTATATGCTTGCACTTATATGTTGGGGATTAGCAGAACCATGTTGTCATGGGGAACGCTTTCAACATTGCACTTGTACTTTGTACCTAGTTGATATCATGCTCTTTTGTCTATGGATGTCGTCGGTGTGAAATGAAAGGGGAGCTTGTAAGTCCATGGAGTTATGTATGTGTGTTAGAGAAACGCCTGGGCCGCCGGTCTAATCCATGCCTAATCATGGTGGAAACCTGCAGCGTAACCATAATGGGCTGTCTATGAAGCATTCTTCTTATAAAAAAGAATCAGATATTGAGAAAAAGAGAAAAAGAAAAAAAGAGATATGAGAAAAGAGGAAAGAGAGAAAAAAGCACTATTTTCCCATGGTAAATAAGAAGATTGCTGAGATGCTCGTTGTCTGATTGCCTTGTCATTTTGATATGGGGATTCTTCCGTATCATCGGGCAAGGGGTACCCCGTTGGCCGTTCTCTATGATACACATGTACTTACTATGACAAGAACTTACCGGTAACTAAACTTGAGTAGCATGAGGAGCGACCCTCGTATTCAAGGACATGATATTTCCAACTTATACTTTGTTAAGCATATACTCCATAGTTTGTTCACTTTAACCTTAATCACTTCAAGATGCTTATGATAGGGGCAATGAGAGCTGAAAGCTAATAAGTACCATAATTTTTGGAAGCTCTTTATGAGACTTGAATCCCTGCTTCCTTCTATGAAGGTCTTTCTTTTACTTTTATGTTGAGTCTCCACCTTATATCTTTATGCACCCATTTTGAGCGCATAGTGGCCATTCTTAGTTCTATGTGCATTGTCCCAAGACTTGTTAATTGATGCATAACTTTGATATTGATTGTTCTTAAACTATTTGTATCTAGTCACTCTTATGAACTTTGAAGGTGTCCTATGCATCTATGTTTGCTACTCTATGAGGGACAAGTTGAATGCTACTATGTGATACGTCCATTTTGCATCACTATTCTATATCATAATTTACTGTTATTCATTGATATATTTCATATTAAGAGATGATACTTATGTTATTTCATCTGTTTTTGCATGGTTGATGACTTTTGGAGCATGGACCGCTGCAGTCAGGATTCTGATGGATAAGGTGCTGTTTGGAGGCAAAATTCGCGAAGATCAGAAAATCCGGGAAAATATATGGAAAATCCTATTTTTGTAGAAGACAAAGACTGCCAGAAGGAGGAGTGGAGATGGGCCACAGGGGGCCCACACCACCCCCTGGCGCGGGCCACCCTGGGTCGCGCCACCAGGTGGTGTGGCCGCCCTGGTCCACCTCCAGCTCTCCCGTCTGGCGTATATTATCTCCACGAAATCCTAATACCTGGGGAGCGACCATAGAAAGATTCCATCGCCTCTGCGGGGCAGAAAACACCGAGAGAGAAAGATCTCTCCGGCAGACAGATTTCTGCCGGGGGAATTCCTTCCCGGAGAGGGGAGATCATCGCCATCAACACCACCATCAAGCTGGACTTCATCAGGATCATCATCATCATCACCACCATCATCTCCACCAACACCCTCATCACCATCTCCATATCGCTGTAACAATTGGGTTGAATCTTGCATAGTTCTTAGGGGAAACTTTCCCGGTGTTGATTACTCTTTGTAGTTGATGCTATTGAGTGAACCATTGAATTATTGTTTATGTTCAGATTGTTATACATCATTATTCCATCTCTAATCATGATCCATACGATGTCTTGTGAGTAGTTCGTTTTGTTCTTGAGGACATGGGAGAAGTCATGTTATTAGTAGTGGAATTGTGTTGAGAAAGATTCAATAGTTTGATATTTAAGTTGTGGTATACTTCTTCTAGTGGTGTCATGTGAACGTCGACTACATGACACTTCACCTATATTGGCCTAGGGGAATGCATTGTGTATTTGGCTACTAATCGTAGGGGTTGCCGGAGTGACAGAAACCTGAACCCACGTTAGGAAACCATTGCACAAGAGATGTCAGGGTCTTAGAGTTTAAAGTTGTGGTTAGGTTTCTACCTTAATTACTTTCTTGTACTTACGGATGTTTGCAAGGGGTATAATCACAAGTATGTATTAGTCCTAGGAAGGTCGGTACATTAGCACAGGTTCACCCACACAACACTTAGCAAACTAAAGAAGATTAATCAACTATATGAAGCGAAAGCACTTGACAGAATTCCCGTGTGTCCTCGAGAACGTTTGGTCATCTTAAGTAATACAACCAACTTGTCCTTTGCTTAATAAAGGATTGGGCCACTTGCTGCGTTTATTCTTATTGTCTTTTATTTACTCGTACTTTATTTACTTGCATTATCAAAAACCGCTAAAAATCCGTTTGCTAAGTATTTGCAGAGAATTCCTGATCCATACCACTAGCCAGCACCTTCTGCTCCTCGTTGGGTTCGACACTCTTACTTATCAAAAATACTGCGATACACCCCGTATACTTGTGGGTCATCACTATGCTATGTTTTCTTTATGTGAAACAAACAAACGTCTTGCAAAGCATTGTTATTCATGAACCTTTTGTTTGTGCATTTTCATGTTACAACATAGTTGTTATGTCTTATTGTTAGAACTTTATCTTTCATGCTATGTTGAAGTACTATGATCCCAGCTATCAATGTTTTACAAATACTTTGATCAAGTTTATGATGGTGCATGTCACCTAAAAAATTATTCTTTTTTTTATCACTTACCTACTCGAGGACGAGCAGGAGTTAAGCTTGGGGCTGTTGATACATTGCTAATGTATCCATAATTTTTGATGTTCCATGCTTGGTTTTTATCTACTTTCTTATGTTTTGTCCACACTTTGGAGTACGTTTTATACACTTTCTTGGACTAACCTATTAATAAGATGCCACAGTGCCAGTTGCCTATTTTCTGCAGTTTTTGGTTCCAGGAAAGTCAGAAAATGAATATTCTCGGAATTGGACAGGACAAAAGCCAAAGTCAGTTTTTCACCGAGGGAGACACGGAGCCAGAATACGAGACAGAGAGGGGCCAGAGGGCCGCCACACCACCTGGCCACGCGGCCAAGCCTGGCCCACGCCAGGGGGTGGTGTGGCCGCCTAGGGCACCCCCTCGGCCTCCCCTTTCGCCTATAAGATGCCTCCGATATAGAAACCCTAAGAACCCGATCAAAATTCCACGAAAGAGTCTGTAGCCGCCGTCACCTCCATCCCTAGATCGGGAGGGATCTGAAGCTCTTCCCGGCACCCTGCCGGAGGGGAGAATTCACCCTGGAGGCCTTCTTCATCACCATGCAAGCCTCCGGTGTGATGCGTGAGTAGTTCATCCTCGGACTACGGGTCCATGTAGTAGCTAGATGGTTGGTTCTTCTACTTTGTGCTACCATGTTTAGATCTTGTGAGCTCTGTTCATGATCAAGATCATCTTTTGTAATCCTACATGTTGTGTTTGCGGGGATCCGATGGATACTGAGATGCTATTTCAGATTGATTATTGATTCTATCATCTCTTTGTTATTTGTGATCTTGCATGCTTTCCGTTGTTAGTAGCTATCTTGGCCAAGTAGATGCTAGCAACTCCAAGAGTTAGTATTTATGCTCGATAGTGGGTTCATGCCTCTAGTAATCTGGGGAAGTGACAGAAATATCTAAGGTACTAGATGTGTTGTTGCTACTAGGGAGAAAACAACAATCCTTTGTTCATAGAACAATCATATTGTTTACTTTACATGCAATGTGTAATGCAATTATCTGTTGCTTGCAACTTAATACTGGAGGGGGTTCGGATGATAACCTGAAGGTGGATTATTAGTCATAGATGCAGTTGGATTACGGTCTATGTATAATGTTGTAATGCCCAATCAAATCTCAAAGGAGTCAAGATGATTAGTATATGCAAGTATGCTTTCTCGATGTTTGTCAATTGCCCCGCTGTAATTTGTTCACCCAACATGTCATCTATCTTAAGGAGAACCACCACTAGTGAACTATGGACCCTGGTCCTTTCTTTTATCATCAATCTACAATTGTTTACTGCTTTCTGTTTACTTTCTTCCACACAATATGTTTAATCCTTTGTTTTCAGCAAAACCGGTGAGATTGACAACCTTATTGTAAGTTGGGGGCAAAGTTCTGTGGTTGTGTTGTGCAGGATTCCAAGTTGGCAACAACACCTTGGAGGTGTTTCCTTGCTCCTACTGGTTTGATAACCTAAGGTTTCATAACTGAGAGAAAACTTGCTGCTGTGCTCATCATACCTTCCTCTTGGGGTTCCCCAAAGAGCTCGATATATTTTGGGCCATTAGTTACAAACAAAGAAGCCGGTGTGAGTTATGTCGGAGAGAATGAGGAACCCGATGCAGTAACAACCGGTACTCACAGGTAGAGTGGTGTGGATACATCACCAAAAAACTGAAATCCAAGAGGTGTCCGAGGGGAACGTACTGACGTGTAGCCGGGTTGATGGATGCATGTTCACTAGCTATTCTAGATTTTGGATGGACCAGCGTGTGTCTATAACAATGTCATTCTGTATGGACATCTTGTCTTCATATCGCTGTAAACTTGCTTCAAACTGCTATAAGCCTGCCCATACACTTGTTGTGCCATTAGACTAGAGGAGGCTCGGCGTGTCAGAATAAACTTGTAAATGTATACGGTTGGTTTGCTGATCTTTGGATTGTCATACTTTCTATGTGGACTAGTTATCTGATGATTGATGGCTCAAGATATGTAGAGCTCATTGGGAACCCCAAGAGGAAGCTATGATGAGCACAACAACAAGTTTCCTTTAGTTATGAAAACAAGGTTATCGAACCAGTAGGAGTATGGAAACAACTCCAAGGTGTTGCTAGCAACTTGGAATCCTGGACAACACAACCATAGAACTTTGCCCTAACTTACAATGAGGTTGTCAATCTCACTGGTTTTGCTGAAAACAAAGGATTAAACGTATAGTGTGGAAGATAGTAATTGCTTGAGGAAAGTAAACAGTAAATGGTAAACAGTAGATGGTATATCAATGGTAAAGAAATGGACTAGGGTCCACAATTCACTAGAGGTGTTTCTCCTTAAGATAAATAGCATGTTGGGTGAACAAATTATAGCGGGGCAATTGACAGATTGAGAAAGCATAATAACGCATATACTAGACATCTTGACTCCTACGAGATTTGATTGGGCATTACAACATAACACATAGACCGTAATCCAACTGCATCTATGACTAATAATCCACCTTCAGGTTATCATCTGACCCCCTTCCAGTATTAAGTTGCAAGCAACAGATAATTGAATTAAGCAAAGTGTGTAAAGTAAACAATACAATTTCCCCATGGACAAAGGATTGTTGTTTTCTCCCTAGTAGCAACATCACATCTACAACCTTAGAGATTTCTGTCACTTCCCTAGATTATTAGAGGCATGAACCTACTATCGAGCATAAATACTCCCTCTTGGAGTTGCAAGCATCTACTTGGCCAAGATAGCTACTAGCAACAGAGAGCATGCAAGATCACAAATAACATAGACATGATATAATCAATAATCAATCTAACATAGTATCTCAATATCCATCGGATCCCTGCAAACACAACATATAGGATTACAAATAGATGATCTTGATCATGAACGGATCTCATAAGATCTAAAAATAATAGCACAAAGGAGGAGAACCAACCATCTAGCTACTGTATGGACCCATAGTCCAAGGGTGAACTACTCGCATCACTCCGGAGGCTGGCATGGTGATGAAGAAGGCCTCCGAGATGATCTCTCCCCTCCGGCAGGGTGCCGGGAAGAGCTTCGGATCCCCCCGATCTAGGGATGGAGATTGCGGCGGCTACAGACTCTTTCGTGGATTTTTGATCGGGTCCCTAGGGTTTTTGCATCGGGGTACTTTTATAGGCGAAAAGGCGAGGTCGGTGGCCGCCTGAGGGGCCCACACCAGGGCCTGGCGCCCCGAGGGGGGCCGCGCCAGCCCTAGGTGTGGCCACCTCGTGGCCCTACTTCGACTGCCCTTCGGACTCCGTGTTCCTTCTAGTAAAATATTGACTTTGGCTTTTGTCCTGTCCAATTCTGAGAATATTTCCTTGCTAGCTTTTCTGAAACCCAAAACAGCAGAAAACAGGCAACTGGCACTGTGGCATCTTGTTAATAGGTTAGTTTCAGAAAATGTATAAAAATACCTCAGAGTGTAAACAAAACATAAGAAATTTTATATAAAACAAGCATAGAGCATCAAAAATTATAGATACGTTTACGACGTATCAAGCATCCCCAAGCTTAACTCCTGCTCGTCCTCGAGTAGGTAAGTGATAAAAAGAATAATTTTTGAGGTGACATGCACCATCACAATCTTGATCAAGGTATTCGTAAAGCATTGATAGCTGGGATCAAAGTACTCTAAACATAAGCATGAAAGATAGAGTTCTAACAATAAGACATAGCAACTATGTTCTAACATGAAAAGGTACAAACAAAAGATCATGGATAACAATGCATTGAAAGACGTTTGTTTGTTTCACATATAGAAAACATAATAATAGTGGTATTCAACTTGTCCCTCATGGTATAGCAAAACCTAAATGCATAGGACACCTTCAGAGTTCATAAGGGTGACTAGATACAAATAATTTAAGAACAAGCAATATCAAAGTTCTGAATCAATTAACAAGTTTTGGGACAATGCACATTAAACTAAGAATGACCACTATGCTCTCTCAATTGGTGCATAAAGATAGAAGATGGGGACTCAACATAAAAGTAAAAAAGAAAAGCCCTTCATAGAGGGAAGCAGGGATTTCAAGTTTCATAAAGAGCTTTCAAAAATTATGGTACTTATTAGCTTGCAGCTCTCATTGCCCCTATCATAAGCATCTTGAGGCGATTAAGGTTAAAGTGACACAAATATGAGGATATGATTGACAAGTTATAAGTTGAAAATCTCATGACCCTTGCTTACGAGTACCGAACCTCATGCTACTCAACTTTAGTCATAAGTAAGTTCTTGTCATTGTAAGTACATGTGTATCATGGAGAACCGCCAACGGGGTACCCCTTGCCCCATGACACATGAGCTTTCCCGTATCAAAATGACAAGGCAACAGACAATGAGCATCTCAGCGATCTTTTTATTTGCTATTTGCACAGGTTTTTATTGAGGATGCTTCACAGAATGCTCACTATGGTTATGCTGCAAGTTTCCACCATGATTAGGCATGGCTTAGGCTAGCCGCCCAGGCGTTTCTATAACACACATACAAACTCCATGAGCTTACAAGCTTGTAGCATCCCAGTTGTCTAACACCTGTAATGCTACATGTTATAATAATAAAAAGGGCCACTTCCAACATATAATTGTTGCATCATCATCATATCATGCTCATGTCATCATACCACATTGCATTTGAGCATCATATAAAACCCTTTCTTGTTTGGTTCTTATCTCATGTGCATGATTAATTGTATTTGCCTCTTGATATTGTATTTGGTTCTCGATATATTGTTAAATGCCCAAGTTGAGTTGAGGGCATCTCTCTTATTGACTCCACCACCTTTTCTTTCACCACCTTATATTCCACCATCCAACAATATGGGCTTGGCATTTTATTGAGTTATCTCTAGCTCATGTTGTTGGTTGGATTCCACCCATAATCTATGCTTGGCCTTGCCCACCTTTTGGGAATGCATATGAATAATGCCATATTAATATTATTGTTTTCACAAGGATAAATGTGGCATTAATTATCTTGCATGGGCCATGCAAGTGCCACCTTTTCTAGTTTTGGTTTTTGCTTGAATTCTAAGTGGATCACTCCTTCCTTGCTTGATCTTGTTTTGGTAGTGTAAAACCCTAGCTCACCCCTCTATCTCTAGCTTCCTTAGCTAAACCCCAGTCCCCATGCCCCATGCACATACAAGTGCTCATGAGGCATGCACCAACCAAACCACCCCTTCCTTGGATCTTGCTTGGTCGTTGTTGGATCATGCATGGACCAAAGAAACCATCCCATCATCTTAATCATCTCTCCCTATCTTCCCTCTTTTCTCTTTTTCTTGATCTTGTGTGCTTTGTGAGGCATGATCAAGTTACCCCACCTCCATCTATCTACCCCTCTCCATCTCTCCCCTCTCTCTTCCATGCAGGCCCCACCCCAGCACCCTCTACCAGCTAACCTGCCCCCCACACGACCAAGGACCCCCTCCCCTAGCTATCTAAACCCTAGCCCGAGCATGCCCCTCTCCCCTCCCCTCTTTTTCTCCCCCTCTCTGCCTCACCTGCCCACGCCCCCAGGCCCACCTGTCTGCCTCCCTGGCTCCGCCTACCCCACCTGCCAGACCCCCCTCTAGTGCCCTGCCTTACCCTGGCCTGATCGAGCCGAGCACGTGAAGGGGAAGGGTGACACCGACGCCACCCTGGCCATCTACCCCTTTCCCACGCTAGCCCCTCCTCGCCCCTCGTTCTTATCCTCTTCCTCACCTCTCTGGCCTCCCCAGATCCCACCCCAGAGGCCTGCCTCGCTCTCCTCTGCCCCTTCTCCACCGCAGTGCCCCGACGCCGGCGAACGTCGGCCTCTCGCTAGCGTGCTCGATCCAGGAGGCAAGCGCTGAGCCGAGGTCGTCTAGGCGGCTCAGGAGGTTCCCGGCGTCGCCACGGTACACGGAGCAAGGAGGAGAAGGACCAGCTCGCCAGGACCGACGCCGCTCCGCCACCGAAAACCCTAGCAAGCTGGGCCTCTGCCTCCCCGTCGCCCTGCTGCGCCCCGACCAGATCCGAGCCCACCGTCGAGCTCGCGGTAAGCGCCTCACCCTGCCAGACATCCTCTCCGGCACCGTTGCTTCCTGGCGTCGCCGATCTTTTTGTCGAGCACCCTCGGTGCACGGTGTAAACGTCGTCGTCGTCTGCTCTGCCGCTCGCGTAAACCCTACCTAGCCCCCTGCGCGTTCCCTGTCAACAACCACGCACCGCCGCAGCGGTAGCCGCCCCGCTAGCACGCCAGAGGGCGCGGGTTCGAACCCCCTCTGCGACGCGTGCGACGCGCGCGCGTCTGGCGCACACGCTCTGCGCGACCCCGTGGAAGAAAAACAGTACGCGGCGCAGTTTTGCGGAAACCCCCCCCTCTTTTGCTTTTGCCAACCCGCGGTCCCTAGGGAGCCCACTTGTCTGTGTCTATGAAGTTTTGCAAAAAGGCTCCCCGCCTTTCTGTGAATCAACCCGCGGTCCATCTTTCCCTCAGCCGCTGACGCGTGGGACCGCAAGCCCTGGGGCCCCACCTGTAAGCGCCTGTGGGTGTGTTGGTCTGAGTAGATCAGGTTTTCTGTGTCTGTTTAAATTCAAACTTTGTTTAAATGAATTCAAATTCAAATTTAACTCTGTTTTAAAATATCTTTTAAACTACAAATCCAAATAATGCAAATGATATATGTTTGGATATCAGAAAAATGAGAGGAATCCAAAAATGCCCTTCAAATTGCTTTTTGCACATTTAAAATTCCAAGTTAATTAAATTACACCAATTGCCACTATAACTTAAATAATTAATAACTTATGATTTATAACTCCGAATTTAACAAATGATATGTCTAAAATGATTAGCTCGATGAGACCTTTCTGTTTATGCTATCCATGACTTGAATTGCAGCATGCATCATATAAATATAAAGTATACAGCAACTTATTTAACAATAAAATGTGAATAAAACTCCATAAAAATGTTATTTCTTGTATTCTATACCTCACCCATGCCATGCTACACTATTGCCATGCAACTTGTGCATCATTCATCATGGCATGATTGTTTGCTTGGCGCATTTAATTCATATGCTTGTGCTCTATATTCATGTTGGCCTTGTTTGTTTGGTTTTTCTCGGATAGACACTGAGCAGGGGTTATATCAAGAGAACCAGGAGCACTACCCAGATCCGTCCCTCGCTTCAACTGAGTTAACAGGCAAGCACTTCCACATGCTTGCATACATACAGTACCTATTGCCTCTATCTTATTCTTGCATCATTGAGTCGCGATGCATTAAACTGAATCCCAAGTATTGCATAGCCTTACTTTAAACCCCACCAAGCTTGTTCCTCCCTCCCATGAGCCATTACTACAGGAGTTGTTTGAGCCATGCGAGTCGTAGAACAGCATGTGTAGGGTATGTGAGAGTCTGATGGATAATGAGGTACCTAAACAACTTAACCTGAGTAGTTCTGGGATAACTAAAGAAAGTGGCACCGGTGAGCAATATCTGCTATTTGGTTTTTCCTGCTCACTTGTGTCCCGTAAGACCCCGAGTACTTGATTCCTGTTCCTTGATTTATCGCGCTATCCACATCCGGGAGGTATATGGGACCCCCCTGAGCCAGAGCTTGATTCCGTCTTATTTCTTGGGGCCACAAACTAGTTTGAGGTTTTATTTACGATCCTGTATTTATGCCATGTTTTACCGCTTTATTTACGATTGTGCGAGGAGCACACTGTACTGTTTAGGTAAGCGGATTGATTACGCGGTATCGACAAGCCCAGCCACACTTTCGGGTTCCCAGTCGCTTACAGCCATTGTCGCAAACCTTGAGTCCGTCTCGGAGCTTGCTTACTCCGTTGCGGGATCTACTCGATGGGGTGGCCCCCTGAAATATTTCTGAATTCTGTGATTGTTCAGTCGTGAAAGCCTCGTTGGGTTTTGATTTGGTTTTTCCGAGGTTGATCGAGCGTGTGTTGCTATTGGTGCACCCCGGCCGGGTAAAACTTTCTGAAAGCCGTGTCCGCGGATATGGACGACTTGGAGCACAGTTTCTCGATCATAGACAAGCATAACTAAAGTACCGCTTTAATCTGACTAAGTAATTTGACTAGTAAATAGTGCAACACTCATGGAATGGTTAATAAAATTGCCAACGGATGGGGGGGTTGTTCGTCCGCTTCCTTGTTGGTAAGCAGGGAGGAGGATGGATCTGATGAGATTACCACTATAACTGTTGTTCTTAAATTCACGGACATTCGTCTATCATTGGTTAGGCGGATGGTTAGCGTTTATCTGTAGAACTGCTAGGGTTTATCTTTTGCTGCAATTGCGTCACCCCAGGTTGTGTCCCCTTAGAGGCATAAAGACTTGTTGAGTACCCTTAGGGTCTCACACGATAAATTATTTGGTTCAGATGGACAGGTACCCCCGCAGGACGGATACTGGGTGGAAGAAGCCGAAGATGTGGGCAACGATCGTTCGGTGTAGAGATTCCGGGAACGGGGATCCGTGAGACCTGTAGTTGGGATGTGCTTATTTCTATGGCATCTTATGCCGATTTGCTTCTTATCCGTACTCGGACTTGTTTGCCGCTTCCGCTTGATACTCTGATGTGTGTTGTATGAGGAAGTACCCTAAACTATAGATTTATTCAGGATATTTGAATCTTGCCGTATGGCGTTGCTATATTTCCTTTCTTTTTAGATGGTATGGCTCTGATGTACTCTTGTATGGTGGCTTGCGTACATACCCACTTGTGTACGTAGTTGATCCCTTCGCCTGCCGATTACGCCGCCCGTACAGGTCCCGTTGAGAGGGTAGTGGTTGGGACGTCTGAAAGGACTACCAGTGAGTGGCTTTTGGGGCCCCACCGTACTATTTCAACCACTACCACTCATCCAGGCTTGTATCTAGGAGCGTAATTCACCGAGGTAGTTACAATTGGTATCAGAGCCATCCCGACCTTCAGGGTTTCAGCCAAACGGTCGTTGTCAGTCTAGCAAATATTTTGGTAGTTATGTATATTAGGGAAAAACAAAACGCGAGAGTAGGACTGCTTCCACTTTTCTTCTTACCCACCCACCCACCCTTTTCTGGTAAGGAAGTGCAACGTTTTCAATCCTCTTCTCAAAATTCAAACTAGGATTCACGTGTTCTGGGTTTCCGTAGTACCATAGGTTGTGTGTGTGTGTGTGTGCGTGTGTGTAATCCCTTGTCTATCTGTTGCATCCAAGTTGTTATCTTATCTGCCTTTGGTTATCAACTGTTGGTACATTCCATACCGACAGGCTTTTGCAAACCGACGCAATCAATCTTCATCTGGGTATCCGACGCTATCTTGTTTGGGATGTTCGTTTCCGTAGTTATCAATCTTAGGTTCAACGTGAGAAGAAGGGGTTAGGATATGTGTTCCACTTGTTCATGTGCGGAGTAATGATTTGAGTGCGGGATGGAGTCGCGACCATACCACTACTTTTATCATTCGCTTTTGTATATTGAATCGGTAGAGTCACTAATCTTAATTCGTTAAGTAATTTTGCGCATCTATTGGTATTCTAATGCCGAAATTTGTGGAAAATTTTTCTTTGATATATTTGTGTACCACACTCCTTTTCAGTCGTGTGCGATATGCTTAATATCTTTGAGGTGCTATGAACTTTGTTGATATTTTAATATCATCTCAGTAAAATGTATCCTTTAATCTTGGTTAATTCCATTTTGGTACTATCTTGGATTATTATTATTCTCCATTATAGTACTGACTTGTGTTTTATATCAATCTCAGGATGGCTCCACCACGCCGGACTGATGAGGACATACCACCAGAGCTTGGGGCCGCATTGTCAAACATAGCTAATGCCTTGGCAGCGATGCAAGAGAACCAGCAGCGCTTTGAGGAGAGCGTCAGAAGGAACGAGTTTGCTCCACTTCCTCCACCTCCCAAGCGTGGCGACATCAAGAGCTTCCTCAAATTCAACCCTCGTCAGTTTGATGTGTCTGATCGCCCACTGGATGCGGATGATTGGTTACGTGAGACGTCAAGGCTTCTTGAGACTGCTGATGTTCCTGAGCAGGAGTGGGTTAAGTGTGCTACCCACCTTCTAAAGGGAGATGCAGCTCTTTGGTGGGAGAATTACTTGAAGGCAAGCTGCACTGGTTTTCAGCCTACCTGGGGACAGTTCTCTGGAGCGTTCAAAGAGCAATTTCTCTCAGAGATTGTGATGGAAAGGATGAGGGAGGCTTTCCTCAACCTGAAGCAGGGAAATGATAACGTCAACACCTACATCAGGAACTTCATGAATCTGTCTCGTTATGGTGGTGATGAGGTATCTGATGACAAGAAGAAGCAGAAAAGGTTCAGGCAAGGGCTCAATGCGTCGATCAAGTATGCAATCACGCATGCAAGACCGGCAACCTTCCTGGAACTGCAGCATATGGCACTGCAAGAGGAGGCAAGCAGGCAGATGTTTGAGGAGTCCAAGAAACACAACAGGGATGCATCAAGCTCGGCAACAATGGCAGCTCCTTCTAAGCGGCGTGTCTGGGTTCCTAACACCCCACCGTCGCTCCCGGCTCCACCAAGACCTGCAAGTTACGCGTCAAGGCCACCAAACTTCACCACTGCGGCTCCCAGGGGCTACAACCACCACTACCCTGGAGCGCCTGGCGGAGTCCCTGGCTACTCTGCTCCACGTCCTCATGGTGCTTGTTTCACATGTGGAGATCATGGACATCCCAACTGGAACTGCCCAATGAAGAACAAAGCTCTTCCTCCACCCCCGCCAAGATCTGCAACAAGCTCTCCTTCGGTTCGTGCACCACCGCCTCGGGCTCTCAACATCAACACCAAGCCCGGGTCTGCGGTTGTTCGCGCCAACTGCGTCAACGCCTCTCAAGCTGAGCTCGCACCTGGAGTGGTGATGGGTATGCTATCCGTTAACTCAGTCCCTGCACGAGTTTTATTTGATTCTGGTGCATCGCATTCTTTTGTTTCTTTCAAGTTTGCAAGTGACAATGGGTTAGCGGCGGATCCTCTTCTTAAGAAGCTAATGGTCCTTTCTCCTGGAGCAAATATGTTAGCATCTAAGATCAGTCATGGCAATAAAGTTGAGATTGGTGGCTCTTCATTCTTGGCTTCTCTGATTGTTCTGGGCAACTCTGACATTGATGTCATCTTGGGCATGGATTGGTTGACAGCAAATGCAGCTGTGATTGATTGTGCTGAACGCTCAGTGTCTCTGAAGATTCCTGAAGGCCATATAGTCTTTTCTCCAAGTCTGACTCCTGCTGTCCAGCTCTATTCCTTGGCGGCTCTGAATGATGATGCTATGGAAGCTATTCAGAAGGTACCAGTGGTCTGTGAGTTCCCAGATGTCTTTCCTGAAGAGTTGCCGGGTATGCCTCCGGATCGCGAGGTTGAATTCGTGATTGAACTTGAACCTGGAACGGCTCCTATCTCCAAGCGGCCATATAAAATGGGTCCTTCTGAGTTGGCTGAACTCAAACGACAACTTGACGAACAAGAGAAGTTGGGTTTCATTCAACATAGCACTTCTTCTTGGGGTAGTCCAACAATCTTTGTGAAGAAGCGTGACAGAACCGATAGACTCTGCGTTGACTACCGGGCTCTCAATGCTAAAACCATCAAGAACAAATATCCTCTTCCACGGATAAATGATCTATTTGATCAGCTAGCAGGAGCTGTGGTGTTCTCTAAGCTGGACTTGAGAAGTGGTTATCACCAAATCAAAATTCGCAAAGAAGATGTGCCCAAAACAGCTTTCACCACCCGCTATGGCCTGTATGAGTACACGGTGATGTCTTTCGGTCTCACCAACGCACCTGCTACCTTCTCGAGGCTGATGAACTCCGTTTTCATGGAGTACCTTGACAAGTTTGTTGTGGTATATCTGGATGACATTCTGGTCTATTCCAAGTCTAAGGAGGAGCATGAAGAACACCTGCGGTGTGTCCTGAACAAGCTGCGCGAGAACCGCTTGTATGCAAAGTTCTCAAAGTGTGAGTTTTGGCTGCCTGAAGTAACCTATTTTGGTCATGTCATCTCTGCCAAGGGCATTGCAGTCAACCCGGAAACCGTGAAGACAATTGTTGAATGGCTTCCTCCTGCTAATGTCAAGGAAGTGCGGAGTTTTCTCGGCTTGGCTAGCTATTGCCGTCGCTTTGTGCAGAACTTCTCGAAGATAGCGAAGCCTCTCACCGATCTTCTCAAGAAAGGCAAGAAATACCTGTGGACTCCTGCGTGTCAAACAAGCTTTGAGACACTCAAAGAGAAGCTCACTTCCACACCAGTCTTAGTTCCTCCGGATACATCTAAGCCTTTCCAGATATTCTGCGACGCCTCTTTGCAAGGATTGGGTGCGGTCCTTATGCAAGAAAAACAGGTGGTTGCTTATGCCTCTCGTCAGTTGAAGACGCATGAGATCAACTATCCCACACATGACCTCGAGCTAGCAGCAGTTGTCTTTGCTTTGAAGCTATGGAGGCACTACTTGCTTGGTAACCGTTGTGAGATCTTTTCTGACCACAAAAGTTTGAAGTATATCTTCACTCAGCCTGATCTCAACCTTCGGCAGAGGAGATGGATCGAAGCAATCAATGACTTTGATGTGACCATCAACTACACACCGGGCAAAGCTAATGTCATGGCAGATGCTCTCAGCCGTAAAGCTTATGTCAACAACCTCATGATGGAAGAACAGCAACCTCTTTTGTGCAAGGAATTCCGTCAGCTCAACCTGGAAGTTGTGGAACAAGGGCATCTCCTGAACCTTCTAGCTACTCCTCTCTTGGAAGAACAGATTCGTTTCCGTCAGCGTGGTGATCCGCACACCAGAAAGCTCATCTCTAACTTGGGCTCCCGAAGTATGAGTCCTTCCACGTTGATGATCAAGGCACGCTCTTCTTCGACCACCGGATGTTTGTTCCAAACTACCCGGGTTTGAGAGACCAAGTTCTCAAGGAGGCGCATGATTCGGTTCTATCTATCCATCCTGGCAGCACAAAGATGTACATGGACTTGAAAACACAATATTGGTGGCCTGGGTTGAAACGGTATTGTGCCAAGTATGTCTCAGAATGTGATGTCTGTCGCAGAGTAAAGGCTGTCCATCAGAAACCTTTTGGTCTTCTACAGCCATTGAAACCTCCGGAATGGAAATGGGAGAAAGTAGAGATGGACTTCATCACTGGCTTTCCAAGGTCGCAGAAGGGCAACAATGCAATCTTTGTTGTCATCGACAGGCTTTCTAAAGTGGCTCATTTCTTCCCCGTCAAGGAAACAATTTCTGGAATTCAGTTGGCTGAGCTCTATGTCAACAGAATTGTCTCTCTGTATGGGGTTCCGCTTGAGATCAGTTCAGACCGTGGGAGCATCTTCACTTCAAAGTTCTGGGAGAGTTTCCAAAAAGCTTTGGGAACAAAGTTGAACTTCAGCACTGCTTACCACCCTCAGTCGCAAGGACAAGTGGAGAGGATCAATCAGATTCTGGAGGATATGCTTCGGGCTTGCGTCATCTCGTTTGGCATGAAGTGGGAGGAATGTCTACCTTATGCTGAATTCTCCTACAACAACAGCTTCCAGAAGAGTCTGAAGATGGCACCATTCGAGGCTCTCTATGGTCGCAAGTGCAGAACTCCGATTGGTTGGTCAGGCGCAGGAGAAAGAATCTGGTTTGGCCCTGATATTGTAACTCAGGCAGAGGAGAAGGTGCATATCATTCTGGAGAACCTGAAGATTGCTCAAAGTCGTCAGAAGAGCAACTATGACAGGAAGCACACGGATATGGTATATGTCCCTGGTGATCTCGTGTACCTTCGAGTCACTCCCATGAAAGGAACACACCGCTTTGGTATCAAAGGAAAGCTGGCTCCTAGATACATTGGTCCATTCAAGATTCGTGGTAGAAGAGGAGAAGTTGCTTATGCCCTGGAGCTCCCGGAAAAACTCAAGGTTCATGATGTTTTCCACATCTCTCAGCTCAAGAAGTGCTTCAAAGATCCCGGCAGGACCGTGGATCATGAGCTAATCGTCCTCAGAGAAGATCTGTCTTATCAAGAACACCCCACCAAAATCCTTGAGACCGCAGAACGAAGGACTCGCAACAAGTCCATCAAGTTCTGCAAGGTGCAGTGGTCACACCATTTTGTTGATGAAGCCACATGGGAGCGTGAAGATGAACTCCGTGCCAACCATCCTTCTCTCTTTGTATCTTCTTCTTCTTCCTAGAATCTCGGGGCGAGATTCCTGTTTAGTGGGGGAGAGTTGTAGCATCCCAGTTGTCTAACACCTGTAATGCTACATGTTATAATAATAAAAAGGGCCACTTCCAACATATAATTGTTGCATCATCATCATATCATGCTCATGTCATCATACCACATTGCATTTGAGCATCATATAAAACCCTTTCTTGTTTGGTTCTTATCTCATGTGCATGATTAATTGTATTTGCCTCTTGATATTGTATTTGGTTCTCGATATATTGTTAAATGCCCAAGTTGAGTTGAGGGCATCTCTCTTATTGACTCCACCACCTTTTCTTTCACCACCTTATATTCCACCATCCAACAATATGGGCTTGGCATTTTATTGAGTTATCTCTAGCTCATGTTGTTGGTTGGATTCCACCCATAATCTATGCTTGGCCTTGCCCACCTTTTGGGAATGCATATGAATAATGCCATATTAATATTATTGTTTTCACAAGGATAAATGTGGCATTAATTATCTTGCATGGGCCATGCAAGTGCCACCTTTTCTAGTTTTGGTTTTTGCTTGAATTCTAAGTGGATCACTCCTTCCTTGCTTGATCTTGTTTTGGTAGTGTAAAACCCTAGCTCACCCCTCTATCTCTAGCTTCCTTAGCTAAACCCCAGTCCCCATGCCCCATGCACATACAAGTGCTCATGAGGCATGCACCAACCAAACCACCCCTTCCTTGGATCTTGCTTGGTCATTGTTAGATCATGCATGGACCAAAGAAACCATCCCATCATCTTAATCATCTCTCCCTATCTTCCCTCTTTTCTCTTTTTCTTGATCTTGTGTGCTTTGTGAGGCATGATCAAGTTACCCCACCTCCATCTATCTACCCCTCTCCATCTCTCCCCTCTCTCTTCCATGCAGGCCCCACCCCAGCACCCTCTACCAGCTAACCTGCCCCCCACACGACCAAGGACCCCCTCCCCTAGCTATCTAAACCCTAGCCCGAGCATGCCCCTCTCCCCTCCCCTCTTTTTCTCCCCCTCTCTGCCTCACCTGCCCACGCCCCCAGGCCCACCTGTCTGCCTCCCTGGCTCCGCCTACCCCACCTGCCAGACCCCCCTCTAGTGCCCTGCCTTACCCTGGCCTGATCGAGCCGAGCACGTGAAGGGGAAGGGTGACACCGACGCCACCCTGGCCATCTACCCCTTTCCCACGCTAGCCCCTCCTCGCCCCTCGTTCTTATCCTCTTCCTCACCTCTCTGGCCTCCCCAGATCCCACCCCAGAGGCCTGCCTCGCTCTCCTCTGCCCCTTCTCCACCGCAGTGCCCCGACGCCGGCGAACGTCGGCCTCTCGCTAGCGTGCTCGATCCAGGAGGCAAGCGCTGAGCCGAGGTCGTCTAGGCGGCTCAGGAGGTTCCCGGCGTCGCCACGGTACACGGAGCAAGGAGGAGAAGGACCAGCTCGCCAGGACCGACGCCGCTCCGCCACCGAAAACCCTAGCAAGCTGGGCCTCTGCCTCCCCGTCGCCCTGCTGCGCCCCGACCAGATCCGAGCCCACCGTCGAGCTCGCGGTAAGCGCCTCACCCTGCCAGACATCCTCTCCGGCACCGTTGCTTCCTGGCGTCGCCGATCTTTTTGTCGAGCACCCTCGGTGCACGGTGTAAACGTCGTCGTCGTCTGCTCTGCCGCTCGCGTAAACCCTACCTAGCCCCCTGCGCGTTCCCTGTCAACAACCACGCACCGCCGCAGCGGTAGCCGCCCCGCTAGCACGCCAGAGGGCGCGGGTTCGAACCCCCTCTGCGACGCGTGCGACGCGCGCGCGTCTGGCGCACACGCTCTGCGCGACCCCGTGGAAGAAAAACAGTACGCGGCGCAGTTTTGCGGAAACCCCCCCCTCTTTTGCTTTTGCCAACCCGCGGTCCCTAGGGAGCCCACTTGTCTGTGTCTATGAAGTTTTGCAAAAAGGCTCCCCGCCTTTCTGTGAATCAACCCGCGGTCCATCTTTCCCTCAGCCGCTGACGCGTGGGACCGCAAGCCCTGGGGCCCCACCTGTAAGCGCCTGTGGGTGTGTTGGTCTGAGTAGATCAGGTTTTCTGTGTCTGTTTAAATTCAAACTTTGTTTAAATGAATTCAAATTCAAATTTAACTCTGTTTTAAAATATCTTTTAAACTACAAATCCAAATAATGCAAATGATATATGTTTGGATATCAGAAAAATGAGAGGAATCCAAAAATGCCCTTCAAATTGCTTTTTGCACATTTAAAATTCCAAGTTAATTAAATTACACCAATTGCCACTATAACTTAAATAATTAATAACTTATGATTTATAACTCCGAATTTAACAAATGATATGTCTAAAATGATTAGCTCGATGAGACCTTTCTGTTTATGCTATCCATGACTTGAATTGCAGCATGCATCATATAAATATAAAGTATACAGCAACTTATTTAACAATAAAATGTGAATAAAACTCCATAAAAATGTTATTTCTTGTATTCTATACCTCACCCATGCCATGCTACACTATTGCCATGCAACTTGTGCATCATTCATCATGGCATGATTGTTTGCTTGGCGCATTTAATTCATATGCTTGTGCTCTATATTCATGTTGGCCTTGTTTGTTTGGTTTTTCTCGGATAGACACTGAGCAGGGGTTATATCAAGAGAACCAGGAGCACTACCCAGATCCGTCCCTCGCTTCAACTGAGTTAACAGGCAAGCACTTCCACATGCTTGCATACATACAGTACCTATTGCCTCTATCTTATTCTTGCATCATTGAGTCGCGATGCATTAAACTGAATCCCAAGTATTGCATAGCCTTACTTTAAACCCCACCAAGCTTGTTCCTCCCTCCCATGAGCCATTACTACAGGAGTTGTTTGAGCCATGCGAGTCGTAGAACAGCATGTGTAGGGTATGTGAGAGTCTGATGGATAATGAGGTACCTAAACAACTTAACCTGAGTAGTTCTGGGATAACTAAAGAAAGTGGCACCGGTGAGCAATATCTGCTATTTGGTTTTTCCTGCTCACTTGTGTCCCGTAAGACCCCGAGTACTTGATTCCTGTTCCTTGATTTATCGCGCTATCCACATCCGGGAGGTATATGGGACCCCCCTGAGCCAGAGCTTGATTCCGTCTTATTTCTTGGGGCCACAAACTAGTTTGAGGTTTTATTTACGATCCTGTATTTATGCCATGTTTTACCGCTTTATTTACGATTGTGCGAGGAGCACACTGTACTGTTTAGGTAAGCGGATTGATTACGCGGTATCGACAAGCCCAGCCACACTTTCGGGTTCCCAGTCGCTTACAGCCATTGTCGCAAACCTTGAGTCCGTCTCGGAGCTTGCTTACTCCGTTGCGGGATCTACTCGATGGGGTGGCCCCCTGAAATATTTCTGAATTCTGTGATTGTTCAGTCGTGAAAGCCTCGTTGGGTTTTGATTTGGTTTTTCCGAGGTTGATCGAGCGTGTGTTGCTATTGGTGCACCCCGGCCGGGTAAAACTTTCTGAAAGCCGTGTCCGCGGATATGGACGACTTGGAGCACAGTTTCTCGATCATAGACAAGCATAACTAAAGTACCGCTTTAATCTGACTAAGTAATTTGACTAGTAAATAGTGCAACACTCATGGAATGGTTAATAAAATTGCCAACGGATGGGGGGGTTGTTCGTCCGCTTCCTTGTTGGTAAGCAGGGAGGAGGATGGATCTGATGAGATTACCACTATAACTGTTGTTCTTAAATTCACGGACATTCGTCTATCATTGGTTAGGCGGATGGTTAGCGTTTATCTGTAGAACTGCTAGGGTTTATCTTTTGCTGCAATTGCGTCACCCCAGGTTGTGTCCCCTTAGAGGCATAAAGACTTGCTGAGTACCCTTAGGGTCTCACACGATAAATTATTTGGTTCAGATGGACAGGTACCCCCGCAGGACGGATACTGGGTGGAAGAAGCCGAAGATGTGGGCAACGATCGTTCGGTGTAGAGATTCCGGGAACGGGGATCCGTGAGACCTGTAGTTGGGATGTGCTTATTTCTATGGCATCTTATGCCGATTTGCTTCTTATCCGTACTCGGACTTGTTTGCCGCTTCCGCTTGATACTCTGATGTGTGTTGTATGAGGAAGTACCCTAAACTATAGATTTATTCAGGATATTTGAATCTTGCCGTATGGCGTTGCTATATTTCCTTTCTTTTTAGATGGTATGGCTCTGATGTACTCTTGTATGGTGGCTTGCGTACATACCCACTTGTGTACGTAGTTGATCCCTTCGCCTGCCGATTACGCCGCCCGTACAGGTCCCGTTGAGAGGGTAGTGGTTGGGACGTCTGAAAGGACTACCAGTGAGTGGCTTTTGGGGCCCCACCGTACTATTTCAACCACTACCACTCATCCAGGCTTGTATCTAGGAGCGTAATTCACCGAGGTAGTTACAAAGCTCCCCTTTTATTTCACACCGCCGGGATCCATAAACAAAAGAACATGATGTCAACTGAATAATAAGTGCAATGTTGAAAGCGTTCCCCATAGTATCATGGTTCTGCTAATTCACAACTTATAAAGTGCAAGCATATAAGCAACATAGATGGACACAATGGTTCAAGTTTATTAAGTGCAAGAAAATAAAATGTGCCATCAAGTTTGTGAGAGCTTTAATCACTAATTTTCACATAACAGAAGTTTAATTTGGAAGGTAGATAAAAACATGAATATACTTGGAATGGTGTAACATACCATGCATAGGAATTTATAGTGGACTCTTTGGAATAACTTGGTTTTCTTGGAGGTTGGATGCATGAGTGGAACTCACACTTGATACAGGTGGAGGCTAGCAAAAGACTGGGAGCGACCAACTAAGAGAGCAATAATAGCCATAATCATGCAAAGCGACAAAACATTATTAATTAAAGCATAAAGTGGTATTACAAGTCAAAAACTAAATGATCATAGAGGCTAAGATGACTGGTTCATAGTCTTAACATGGTGTAAGCATGTGCCAAGTCAACCCAAATAAAGCATCAAAGGAGAATACCACAATATTATGCTTTTGTATGCTAAAACAACACATGATCCTTTCAAGGCACATTAAGCAATCTCAATTGTTCGGAACAAGTCATGCTACAACAATAATCACTAAGCATAAGGTCAAAGCAACATCAAACATGACATGATAGAGTCTAGGCCACAGTCAAAACAAGCTCCTTTTGTACCACTTATAAGCATGAAGCTTCCTACTCTTTTCCAACACCAATCAACTTATTTGAAACAACATATGAATGGGGGCGTCCAACCAATTTATATCAAGCAAACCAAACAAAAAACAAAAAAAAAACAAAGACGCTCCAAGAACAACACAATTGTGCATGAAGCAATAAAAATGAAGTGTTTTGGAAGAAAACCTGAGATTTTTATTGATAAAGAAGGGGATGCCTTGGGCATCCCCAAGCTTTGACGCTTGTACCTCTTGAATATTTCTTGGGGTGACACGGGTGGCATCCCAAGCTTGAGCTTTTGTCCATACTTCATCTCATCACATTATTCTTCCCTACACTTGAAAATTTCCTTCATACAAAACTTCACACAATCTTCATTAGCAACATTAGTGTATTCAAGATAATAAGTCTTTGAGTTTAGTTTCATCACAAGTAAAACTTCCATTAAAACACAAGCTACTGTAGCAGTTCCTTCTAAAATCTCAAGTGATCAAAGAGAACTCAAAGAGAAAGGGATTAAGAGGCAAATGCAAATAATGGCAGAAATCTGTCAAAACAGACCATCAGGTAAAAACCGATTTTTTTCGAAGACCTTCTGTTGCTAAAATCGAAAAGTTCTAAACTAACGAAAGTTAGATAATAACCTGGGGCATAAGCATAGAAAATTACAGCTCAATACGACACACAGGGATTTTTCACGATTTTTTATAATGAAGCATAAAAATCTGTTTCGGGACAACAACTTTCCCAAGTCTTACTTATCTCTCATTAGAGGTTATTCTTGGCACAAAAACCACACAAAAAGGATAAGGAGAGGTTATTACTAAGGCAATAACTTCCAAGACTTAACAAAAGAAAAATTTACTGAAAGTAAAAATAATTTGGGTTATCTCCCAATAGTGTTTTTCTTTAACGCCTTTCAGCTAGGCATAGGAGCAAGATTCAAGTATTTTCAAATGAAGAAGCATTAAGATCAAATTTCTTGCCCCTACCTTTCTTACTTTATTATTATCTTTAGGGAACGTATGATTGTTTGGTGGAGAAGTAAAATGCATGATGCCTTTTCCCACATCTATTATTGCTCCAAGGAGTTTTAGTAGGAATCTTCCAACTATAATTTGTCCTTTTCCTACACATTCAATAACAAGATAATCAGTAGACACCACTTTCCCTAGGATCTTTGTAAACACTCCTTCAACTATTCCAATGAGTAATATTGTGGCATTATTGGTAAGAGATATTTCTTCTCCTCCTTCAAAAAATCCCTAAAGATTCAAAGATTCATAGATATCTTTAGGCATAAGACATAATTCAGACATGATATCACAACGAGCATAAAAAGTTTCATTATTTATAACAACTTTTACTGTAGGAAGCCATTTTGAAGATTCAGAATTTATTGGAACATATTCATGATGCTCTCTAAGCATCTTATAGCATTCTTTTAAACTAGCTGCGTTGGTCTCAAGAGTGTTTAATCTAGCAATAACGTTTGTAAAGGAGGAATCAAATTTGCTAGGCAAGTTATATGTTGCAACCAACTTTTTTATGGCATTAAGAGTTTCACCCTCATTGCACTCGAGAAAATCTCCTCCTACTACAACATCCAAAGCATATCTATAACAAAGAGCAAGACCAAAGTAGAAACTGCTAAGAAACAAGCCTAGAGTCATTTTAGGTTCAGTTTTTTCATGTAAATCAGAAATTCTAGACCAAGCTTCTTTGAAACTCTCTTCAATTCCTTGTTTGAAAGTAAAAATCATTTCCTCAGGTGACATAGTGATTGGAGCAATGCTAGACATAAAAGCAACTTGAAGTAGGATTTTTTTAAAGAACTAATTTTTTGTGTTTTTGATAAAAAGAAACAAGCAAACAAAGCAAAATAAACTAAGCAAAACAAAAACAAAGTAAAGAGATTGGTTGTGAGAGACTCCCCTTGCAAGCATCTTCTTTCTCCCTGAAAAGTTATTGACGAGGAGGAAGAGATTGAAGCTGTCCTTAACTCCCCGGCAACAGCGCCAGAAAAGTGCTTGATGGCTCAAGATATGTAGAGCTCGTTGGGAACCTCAAGAGGAAGGTATGATGAGCACAATAGTAAATTTTCCTCAGTTATGAAACCAAGGTTATCGAACCAGTAGGAGTAAGGAAACAACTCCAAGGTGTTGCTAGCAACTTGGAATCCTACACAACACAATCACAGAACTTTGCCCCAACTTACAGCAAGGTTGTCAATCTCACAGGTTTTGCTGAAAACAAAGGATTAAACGTATAGTGTGGAAGATAGTAATTGCTTGCAGAAAGTAAATAGTAAACGGTAAACAATAGATGGTATATCAATGGTAAAGGAATGGACTGGGGTCCACAGTTCACTAGAGGTGTTTCTCCTTAAGATAAATAGCATGTTGGGTGAACAAATTACAGCGGGGCAGTTGATAGATTGAGAAAGCATAACAATGCATATACTAGACATCTTGACTCCTACGAGATTTGATTAGGCATTACAACATAATACATAGATCGTAATCCAACTGCATCTATGGCTAATAATCCACCTTCAGGTTATCATCTGACCCCCTTCCAGTATTAAGTTGCAAGCAACAGATAATTGCATTAAGCAAAGTGTGTAAAGTAAACAATACAATTTCCCCATGGACAAAGGATTGTTGTTTTCTCCCTAGTAGCAACATCACATCTACAACCTTAGAGATTTCTGTCACTTCCCTAGATTACTAGAGGCATGAACCTACTATCGAGCATAAATACTCCCTCTTGGAGTTGCAAGCATCTACTTGGCCAAGATAGCTACTAGCAGCGGAAAGCATGCAAGATCACAAATAATATAGACATGATAGAATCAATAATCAATCTGACATAGTATCTCAATATCTATCGGATCCCCGCAAACACAACATATAGGATTACAAATAGATGATCTTGATCATGAACGGAGCTCACAAGATCTAAACATGATAGCACAAAGGAGGAGAACCAACCATCTAGCTAATGTATGGACCCATAGTCCAAGGGTGAGCTACTCACACATCACTCCGGAGGCTGACATGGTGATGAACAAGGCCTCCGGGATGATCTCTCCCCTCCGGCAGGGTGCCAGGAAGAGCTTCGGATCCCCCCGATCTAGGGATGGAGATGGCGGTGGCTATAGACTCTTTTGTGGATTTTTGATCGGGTCCCTAGGGTTTCTACATCGGGGTACTTTTATAGGCGAAAAGGCGAGGTCGGTGGCCGCCCGAGGGGCCCACACCAGGGCCTGGCGCGCCCAGGGGGCGCTAGCCCTTGGTGTGGCCACCACGTGGCCCCACTTCGGCTGCCCTTCGGACTCCGTGTTCCTTCTGGTAAAATATTGACTTTGGCTTTTGTCCCATCTAATTCCGAGAATATTTCCCTACTAGCTTTTCTAAAATCAAAAACAGCAGAAAACAGACAACTAGCACTACGGCATCTTGTTAATAGGTTAGTTCCAGAAAATGTATAAAAATACCTCAAAGTGTAAACAAAACATAAGAAAGTTGATATAAAACAAACATGGAGCATCAAAAATTATAGATACGTTTACGACGTATTAATGATGCATGAACTTGTTACTAATATATATTCCCTCCGTCTCAAAATATTTACTCTGTTCGGTACTACCTCCGTTCCTTAATATAAGTCTTTCTAGCAGTTCAAAATAGTTGCTACCCCCTGGTATGTGCCGCTTTCCTATTCAAAAGATAAGAGATCACCTCTTCTCCCAAAGGGTATGGGGTCATTTTGCCGAGTTCCTTCGACATGGTTCTCTCGACGCTCCCTAGTATACTATACTTGTTCACCTGTGTCGGTTTGGGGTATGGTCAGTTCACTGGGAGGATTGCCCTCCTAATTCTAAGTTTTTCCTGAAAGTTTCAACCGTTGTTAACTACTAGTAAGCATCCCGTGCAATGCACGTTTTCATTATCAAACACAAAATTCTTAAAATTATGAGACTAAATTTAGGCTCCATTCTGTCTGAAGGAATTTCAAAGGAAAAAGTACAGGAATACAAACAATTGGTCTTGTGTTGTCGTGCTTGAGCCACAAATTTTTGTTTCTCAGACAGAGTTTTGTTTCTCCTACTCATGTTTAGAATAAGATCAAACAATACAATCACATGAAGCACTAATCCGTAGAAAACTTGGCAGGTAAAGTGAAACAATAAGCTAGAGATCATTCCAACCAATGCAACCAATAAAACATTATTAGGATTGGGAGCACTATCCAGACATGTTCAGGTTGCACCGCCGGTCCTTTTTTCTACAAGAATAACTTAAGACAAATGCTATAACCATGCCCAGTTCTCGCTACTGCAATGGTGAGCTTAACAGTCTCTTCTAGCCTAAAAGTTCTTAAAATAAAGGCACTACATGCTTGACTTTAAATTAATAAAGCCAGCCGGCACTGACAAAGTTTAGGTCCTCATCGAGGAATTACCTCCTCAAGGCTAAATGTGAGAAAATCACCTTCACTGTGATGGTGCATAACATAACATGGTACTATACAGTAACAAATGATCAGAGAGAGTCCTTGCTTCTAAAACTGTGCTCTTGTCTGTCCCTGCTTGAGACGGCATACATGATCACGGTGTGTGAGACCCTGACAGCAACAAACCATTTTTGTAGTATATAGGTTTTGTTTCTCCAACTACCGTTCAGACTGTGCATTGCGTGAAGCATTCGTCGTTAAAATGGTAGCAGACAAAGGGAAATAACAAGAGATTCTCCAAACAAGGGAACAGATAAACGGTGTCAGGATGGAAGCACAAAAAATATGTGGGACCTGAGCCTGACCTTGACAGATGATCTTAATCCTTAAAATGGTTATTAGGAAATGGAAATAATAAGATATCACGCTAAACAACATAACAGAAAAACGGTGTCAAGGAGGAAGCACACAATATATATTTACAGATTTCCAGGTGCAGTTCTAGTCTTCTCTGAAAATATTCTCGCTATAGCGGTGATCGGTCTCCACAAGATCTACCTAAACTGATGCATCAATAGAGATCAATTGTAACATAACATTTAATTGAGAATTTGACTATATGGTTCAACCATTTAATTTAAGAGAAGTGCTCCAAGCCCAAGGTCTTCTAGAAATCAAAGGCAGCTTTGCAAGTCGACAAAGAGGAAAATCTGACTCTTTCCATCTTCAAGCTACAACAAAGGGTGGAAACAAGAAGCACCCCAAATATTGAATATTATATAAGATAGGGAACATGCCCGTGCAGCTAACTTGCATCAGCAATGTCAGACGCTAAAGTTTGTATAGCCCAAGAAAACCAGCCTTTTTGTATAAGATTACAAATCTTATACCTTATAGATTATAGCAGATGAAACTGCACAAGAGTTTTTTTACCATATTGTGCAGAACATTTGTACTGTTAGCACCTCCAATAATTTTCCGAACGAGCACGTCTCAGAAACAATATTAATTCAGCTAAACAAATCATTAAAGGAGAAAGAAAATACGCATGTCGATCATGTGCTTTCTCAAACATCTCACAATGATGCAAGTACAGCTAAGCAACTATGCTAGACCAATCAACTAATAATATAAAAAAGAACGAATAAGAGCTGGCCTTTTTTAGGATTAAGTACATGCGGAGCAGTTGAGGCGTCTCATCTGCAAACTCATCGAGGATTTCGTGGTTGCCAATCGCCTCCTCACCCACTACGTGAACTACCCGCATCAATTTCAAGTGCATTGAGCTACATGAGGTTGATCATGTTGAGCAGTCCACTGTTCCTGGACAGCGAGAGGCTCTGCTTAATCCCGAGCATCTCGATGAATTCTACCAGCACAATTGCCACGTCCTAGCGCGAATCACGAGCATCGCTGCAAGGCCCTTGGTGAGTTGTTGGGCGCCTCCGCCTCTGGCGCAGCGCGGCCCAGACCTGAGGAGACGCGGATTGTCTCGGTCTTGAGCGCAGGGTCCATGGTCGGGAGCCTGGTGGCGTAGGCGTGGAGATGATGCTTGTAGCGGGTGCGATCATCCGTACATCGATACATGCCTAGCTTCTGCTCCGAGTCCATGCATACTGGATGCTCAGCGAGCGTCGCCATGTCCCAGCGCTGCCTCGCCTCCTCGGTAGTACTCCGCCATCAAGTCGTCTTGGCCAGGCACGGGCGATCGCGGCCAGCAGTCGGGCCATGTCGACAACGTCGGCGCGAAGAGGATGAAGTCCGTGACGACGACCATGGCGATCGGCATAGTTGGACGCTGCAGCAGATGCACACGGTCCTGTTTTTTGTTTCCTTTTCTCTCGCATCGTGGAGACAAACCCTAGCCTAGCTGTATGTTTATATACGTGATGCCTACACGGATAAGTTGTTATATTAAGGAATGGAGGGAGTATTAGTTAGGTATAGGTATTAGGCATTAGGCATTAGGTATAGAAAACCACTAGCTAGATAAAAAAGTAAGGTCAATTCTACGGTTCAATGAATAGGGACTTATAGGTTGGTAACATTTGACCACTAAGAAGAACAACTGGGTAAATAAATAAAGCAAAGTCAATTCCTCGTCAACCCAAATAGAGGAACGAGGCAGAACATTGGTAAATATTTCAAAAGCAGAGAGCATAACAACTTGGTAATTTTAGCATACTTCTAATCACAAACTCCACACCTGGGTTTGCACACAGAAAAAAGCAATCAGACTTTATATACATCATAGCAGACTCGTGAGGATATGACAACTAGGCAGTTGAGGAGAGCCACCTCACTCAACAGTCATCAAACAAATGGCTATGCGTTCACGTCATTATCCTCTAGTGGCGTGAAGAAGGTATGTGGAACAAGAGTCTGTTTCAGTCGAAGTTTTGAAGCATAAACTTGTTGGTCATCACGACGAAAGCTGTCAACCAATTTGCCATTAGTGTCAACATAAAACATCCACGGATCATGGTCGACTAACAAGAGGACATCACCATCCACCGAGTGAACGGTGACGTGGCATGTGTCATCCAACCATCCACCAAAGCGCTCTTTCATTTCTAAGACCAGCAATTTGACTCTATACGTGTACCTCCAAACCTTGCTTGCGTAGTCATGCATCATCCATATATCAACAATTTTCATGACACGGTTATAGCTATAGATGCCAAGCGTGCTATCCATCTCAAAGACACATGACTTGACCTTCTTGGCAGGAACAACTGGAGCACGCATATGCCAGAATGACTCGGATGTGGTGTCAAATAGAATCACCGTTTTACTTCTAGTCTCATACCGTTGTGGGTCACTGTGATGGACCCGTGGGTACCAATGCAGATTGTCATGGACCAATGCAGAATTGCGTAAGTACGATGACAGTGCGTCCACTGTCCTATCACACTTTACTTAATCTATTTCCTTAAGCTGGAATGCTGATAACTGCAGTGATGACCGATTTCACACTACATCGCTCCAATTCCTGAATGCACATCCCACGGGAACGAGATGCTGCTGCACGCTGTGTGGAGCCAAAGAGAAATTTGAGGAGCTCAGTCTGTTTGTTTCAGCCAGGTCACTCAATGTTAGATAAACTTTACTTATCTCAGTGTTACTCTTTGACATTTTCAGCAAATTTTCTTGTTTCAGTTGTAATATTTGGTATTTTAGTTTGATTTCCAAACTACCAAATGACGTCGGCATTTGGTTGAATTCGACGCCGCAAGCAAATATATGCAATGCTTCAAATGCGACACATTTTCTCGATATTTCTAGTTTGGAATACTTGCTATTGAATCGTGTATGTGTCTGCAAGATTCAAAGAAGTTTCAGTTCTCTAATAAATCTCGTATGAATTTAGACTAGGGTGGAAGGGCCTTCCTGTAAAATAGTTTGCACTCTCCAACAAATCGATGGTAATCATGATGCCGAGGGTCCAATCGTAACGTGTGGTGTTACATTTCGTGCCTCCTCGCCATTTTCAACCTATTTGAGGGATGGGCCATCGCGTGACTTAAAATGATGTAGGTAAGATTTGTTTTCAATCCTGACCGAACAACACTGCACTTCTCATTTGTATGTCAGATGGCATCTATTTCGTGCCATATTCCTAGGGTTATTAGATGACAATTATGTCTCTACTTTTTTTTCGGAAAAAGATCCGGATCTATTTCATGAGTTCATAAGAAGTACAAAGTGTCCTAAACATAATAAAAATTACATCGAGGTCTTTGGACCACCTAACGAATACTACTGCCGCCAGAGCGAGCCGCCGATGCGCCGCTGTCGCCGCTCCATTACCGGAGCCGGCATGCCATTGTTGATGACAGTCGGGAAGTCTTCGTACACGTGCCCCTAAGGACCAGCACCCCAGAGATAAAGTTATCGCCATTGAACCCTTGAATTGATCCGAAACTTGTAACACCAAACCTAAAACACACGTAGACTGGACGAGATTCAGAACACACGTAGACTGGACGAGATCCACCACTCCATGGAAGCTGCGACCAGACGAATCCCCACCCTCCTCAACGCCAGCAGCAGGATCGTCGCCGACGAGGTGGAAGAAGAGACGGGTATACCTTATTCTTGTCCCACACAACGCCGCCATAGCCACCCTAACGACGATGTCGGATGACCAAACTCTAACTTTAGGGACCCTTCTACACCGCCGAGCGCAGGTCCGAGGTCTCCACCTCCCGCCGCCGGAGCGGCAAGCAGAGGAGGCGGGGACCCGTCGATGCTCGGTCGCAGACGACGAGGACGAAGTAGATTTTTGGCGGCTGCTAGGGTTTTTACCCTAGCCGCCGACAATTATGTCTCTACTTGGAGCCTCTGCGTCAAATTATAACTTATAATTGCTGAGGTCAGAGTGCTAATCATGATTAGTTGATTACATACACTGATTACAAGGAGATGGCAATGCTTCTCCAACCTCTGTTTTAATTTGTTGCTCACAGCTTCTACATTTTTTTTTTGAAAGTTGTAATTAGACAGCATCTATTTGGTATCATGTCGTCTACTTGGAATGTCCATATCAACTTATTATTTTTCATTATTGAGACAAAACTATTTGTGTAATGCAGGTGTTTAGACATCAACTGTGACGTCTGAAGCAGCTTGATGAGGACTAGAAGTGTTTTATGTGAGTATCATCTTAAAATGAGTTTTTTTTTTACTCCATGATCACCTCAACTTAGTTTGATGCCAACAAACATGCCGCGCGCCATGACCACACACGGGCACAGAGCAGCAGATAAATACGCCAATCATCTTAGTGAAGCTTCCTCCACAGCTAAAATGGAGAATCTCTACCTATACCTCGCCTTGGCTTTGGCGTCGCTGCTCGTCGTGCTTGTGAGAGGCAGGCGCACGGCGGTGAAAGATTCCCTGCGGCTGCCACCGTCGCCATGGGCTCTACCGATTATTGGCCACCTGCACCACCTTGCCGGTGCGCTCCCGCACCGCGCTATGCGCGCCCTCTCCCTGCGCCATGGGCCGGTCATGCTGCTCCGTCTCGGCGAGGTGCCCACGCTGGTGGTAAGCTCTCGCGATGGCGCCCGCGAGGTGATGAAGACGCACGACACGGCGTTCGCGTCGCGGCCGCTGAGCGCCAGCGTCCGCGCGATCAGCAACGGCGGGCGAGGCATCGTCTTCGCACCGTACGGGGACCGCTGGCGCCAGCTGCGTAAGATCGCCGTCATGGAGCTCCTCACCGCTCAGCAAGTCGTCTCCTTCCGCGCCGTTCGCGAGGAGGAGGTCGCCTCCATGCTGCGCGGCCTAGCGGCGGCAGCGACCGCCGCACGCCCCGTGGAGATGGGCTCGCGGCTGTCCACCCTGACGTCCGACACCACGGCACGGATCGCGATGGGCGACCGGTGCAAGGACCGCGACTTGTTCCTCGGCAAGCTCGAACGCTGCATCGAGCTGGTGGCGGGGTTCAACCCGGTCGACCTGTGGCCGTCGTCGCGGCTCGCCGGCTTGGTCAGCGGTGCCGTGAAGCAGGCAAAGGAGTGCAAGGATACCGTGTACGAGATCCTGGACGGTGTGATCCAGGAGCATCTGGCGAGGCTCGGCGACGGGCACGCCGAGGACCTGCTCGACGTGCTGCTGAAAATACAGAAAGACGACGGACTCCAGTTCCCGGTTGATATGGACGACATCAAAGCCGTCATCTTCGTAAGCTGAATCCTCGTTCTTAATTAGTGTTATATTCAGAATCGATATTAAGAAATCATGATATATACTATGTACTTGGCTGCTGGCAGGAAGTTTTCGCCGCGGGCACCGAGACGACGAGCACGACGCTGGAGTGGGTGATCGCAGAGCTGATCAGGAACCCGAGGGTGATGGAGAAGGCGACTGCGGAGGTGCGCCGAACCTTCGAGGCCGGCGGGGAAGTGGTCGAAGGCAGGCTGGGTGATCTCCCGTACCTGCAGCTCGTGATCAGGGAGACCTTCCGGCTCCACTCGCCGGTGCCGCTTCTGCTCCCGCGCGAGTGCCGGGAGCCGTGCAAGGTGCTCGGCTACGACGTGCCGCTAGGCACACAGGTGGTGGTCAACGTCTGGGCGCTCGGCCGCGACGAGCAGTACTGGGACGCGCCGGAGGAGTTCCGGCCGGAGCGGTTCCAGACGACCGGCGTGACGGTGGACTTCAGGGGCGCCGACTTCGAGCTCCTTCCGTTCGGCGCCGGACGGAGGATGTGCCCCGGCGCTGCATTCGGCCTCACCTCCGTGGAGTACACGCTCGCCTGCCTACTTCTGCATTTCAACTGGGAGGCATCGCCTGGTTTGGCTGATCCGGCGCAGCTCGACATGACCGAGGCCTTCGTCATGACGTCCAGGCGGAAGGCCGACCTCCTGCTGCGGCCCATCCTCCGCGTGCCTGTCCCCAACGCCTAGCCGGCCGGCACGCGGCTTCCTGTACTTTGCACACGCGCGGGACAATAACTTTTTTTTGTATGCACTATCAAATCCATGCATCACATAGCTAATCACGGGCTAAAAAGTATAGTAAATAATTAACACCATAGATGCAAAAACAAATGCGTGATTGCAATAAAATTCCATACATATAGGCATATAGCACATCTCGTACATTCACGTTAAGCTTCTTTCACTTCGGGATTCACTTAGTACATGTAAATCGCGGTAAGACTACTCCCTCCGTTAGAAATATAAGATGTTTTGGCCCGCTCCCGCGAGCGGCAGGTGAACCCTAACTCCTCCAGCCGCCGCCACCCTCTTCCCTCCTCCTCTCCCTCCCCCGCTGCCATGCGAAGCCCGGGCGCTGGCGGCGACGGAGCCCTTTCTCCCCCCACAGGGTGCTTCGGCGCGGGCCGGTGAGGGCGCCAGGCTGCGCGAGGGGCATGGCGGCGCGTCGGCCTCGCGGTGGTGGTGGGATCTCTCGGCCTCACGGAGGTGTTTTGGCTGCTCTGCAGATCTTGGCGGGTTAGGGTGGATGGGATCCGTGGCGTCCTCGGCCGGCCTGTTGCAGTGTGGTGGCGGATTTTACGGGCCCGTCGGGGCCCGACCGGACCACCATGGGACTGGTTTGCCTCCGCGGAGGCTTTACGGGTCTGCGGGACATGGCCGGACCTATGGAGGACTGGTTTGTCTGCAGCCGCGTCCGGTTGACTATCGCCTCCGGCGGTGGAGGAAGTTCCCTCCTGCACGGCCGCGATACCGTGGGCCCTATTTCATTTATACCTATGCTGCGATGTTGCAGACCTCGCGTCAAATTGCTAGGTGAGACGATGATGACGAAGTCGGGACCGACGTGGCGCATGCTCGTGGGCGACAAGTTTTGGTGGTGGCGAGGCCTCGCCCTTGCGGGTCTCCTGTGCAACGGCTCGTCCGGGGGTGTGGATAGGCCCTCAGGAGAAATCCTTGTCGGCTCGACCGACACCGACGCGGTGCCGCCCGCGGGTGGCATCTCCCTTCCTAGAGGGCATCGTGGCTTCCCTTCATCCACTCCCCTTTGTGTGCCGGGGGAAACCCTAGGGCCAGTCTCTGGTCTGGGCAGCAGTGGTCGCTTTCCCTCTTGAGGGTGCTGCTTGGTGCTTGACGAGTCGGGGCTAGGAGCGTGGTGGGCATTCTTCGGAGGGTGCAGCGGTTCCGGTCTTCCTCGTCTAGTCGATCCGTCTCCGTCTCCATTCCTTTTTGTTTTTTCCTTGGTTTAGTTCGGGCATGTGTGTGTTGCTGCCCTAGCATCGTGTTTCGTGTTGTGTCGTCTTTGGGCGTTGTGCTGTCTGGCCCAGCAGCAGTCTCACATGTGTGCTTTATTTATAAAGTGGGCGAAAGCCTGTTTCGAGGAGAAATATAAGATGTTTTTGTAGAAAGATAGAATTGAGTGGGATAGGTCACAATCGGTACCTTCCCTGTTATCTCATATATATAGACAAATACAAGATTACAATCTTAACAATAATGGCCTCAATCTCCTATAAACGGGAGGCACAAGATATGGTTTAAAGGCTGGTTAATTGCACCGATATCGTAGAGATATTCGGTTGCCTAACACCCCCCCACAGTCGCAGCGGGAGGCTGACGTACGTTGAGACTGGACCGAAAATCCAGAAACAATGGCGATGCTAGTCCCTTGGTGAAGATGTCAGCGAACTGGCACGATGATGGTACATGGAGAACACGCACTTGGCCAAGTGCTACTCGATCTCGAACAAAGTGTAGATCAATCTCGATGTACTTGGTGCGCTGATGCTGAACCGGGTTTGTAGACATGTAGACAGCGCTAACATTGTGACAAAACATGACGGTAGCCCGAGGGAGAGGTCGGTGGAGCTCCTCCAAGAGTTGGCGGAGCCAAGTAGACTCGGCGACAGCGTTGGTGTTGGAATTTGGGTGTGGGCCTTGGCCCATAGCCTAATACAAATTCTGAAATTCTCTTGGCCCATTCATGCCTAGCAAGGGGTGGCACCAAAGTTTAGTCCCACCTTGCTAGTTTAGAGGGAGTTGGACCAATATATATAGTGGAGTGTTTCACTACCTCCTAAAGAGAGTGAAGAGGAGTGGCATACACGCGCGCTCCTCCTCCTCTGCCGCCCGCCTCGCCTCGTCACGACGCGGGCGCGCGTCGCGGTTTGCGGTTTGCGGAATTGTGCCTCGGTGCCGATCTTATCTTTTTGCTGCTCGGGAAAATTATTGTGCGAGTTATTTTTCTGTCAGTCGTTTCCGGTCTTTCCGGAAACGTGGGCTGTTACTACTCGGACGTGGGTTACGCCCCACGTCTTACCCGACCGGCGCCTATATATAAACGGCCTTAGGCAAAAACCCTAATACGAGAAAATACACATCATCTCTCTGCCTCCAGAACCTTGCGCCGCCGCTACACCTTTTCCATCCCCTCTTCCGGCGTGCACCGGACGACGGGACAGTAGGCCTCCGGAACCACCGCCTCTCGTGATCCTGTACGGGTGAGGGGCAATCAGGTTTTTGGGGAGCGCGTCTGCGCGACTACTGACGGCATCACGTCGACCGACCACTTCTTCCCCGACGAGGACTTCTTCCCGGACATCAGCAGCCTCTACATCGACGCCATGGCTGACGACACTGGTGTCAATGCGCACCTCAACCCCAACCTGAACGCGAACCCGATTCCTCCTCCAGCACCGTACGTAATCTGTTCCTATCTAGTTCAGTTTCTGTTGCAGTTTCTTGTACTAGCCTCTTGGAATAGATGTGATCTGTTTATTATGGTTGAATATGATCTGTTCGTCTATTTTGCTAGTATACATGATTAGATTAATTCTAGCACTTATAGTCATGATTTATTATTACTTATTTCGGATTAAATATTATGGTAATTTGCTTATATTTTCAACAATCCAAAAACCTAATCGTAGGCAACTGAATTCAACTGGTTTAGCCGCGGCTACAAGGCCGCCTCCTTTTGACGGTGTCAATTATAAGAGATGGCGCACGAGAGCAGTTCTATGGTTGAAAAACCTAGGCTGCTATAGCGCCACTCTTGGCAAACCTGAGGGAGACCTTTCTCCTATTCAGGAGGAAGCGTTTCAGAAAGTCGACACCATGTTTATGGGGGCTTTGTTCAATATTCTTGGTGACAACATTGTTGACACCTATATGTCATTTGATAATAGCAAGGATGCGTGGGATGCACTGGACGCCAAGTTTGGTGTTTCGGATGCTGGCACTGAACTGTATATCATGGAGCAATTCTATGACTACAAGATGACTGATGACCGTCCCATCGTGGATCAGGCTCATGAGATACAGTCCATTGCCAAAGAACTCGAGCAGTTCAAGTGTAACTTACCGGACAAGTTCGTGGCCGGAGGCATTATTGCTAAGCTTCCTCCTTCTTGAAGGAATTTTGCTACCTCTCTGAAACATAAGAGACAGGAGTTTTCTGTTTCGGATCTCATCGGATCTCTTCATGTTGAAGAAAATGCGAGAGCAAAAGATACACGTCCTCGAGGCTTTGATGGAAGTTCTAGCGCACATGTAGTGCAGAAAAACAACTTCCAGTCCCACAAGTTCAAGAATAAGAACAGGTCTGATGGCAAAGGAAAGTTTGATGGCAAAAACAAGGCCGCACAGACTACCAACTTCAAGAAGAAGACTGACTATAAGAAGAAAGGATCCTGCCATGTCTGTGGTGATCCTAATCATTGGGCTCCTAGCTGCCCCAATCGCTTTGACAAGCGTCCACATGGAAATAGTGGCAAGTCCGCTAATGTTGTTCTTGGTGATATTGAGATGAAGGATGCTGGGTACGGTATATTTCCCACTGTTCTTTCAGTTTGTAATTCACCTGATTGGTGGATAGACACTGGTGCAAATATACATGTATGTGCTGATATTTCCATGTTCTCTTCTTATCAGGTCGAACAGGCTGGCTCCGTGCTGATGGGAAACGGCTCACGTGCTTCTGTTCAAGGTGTTGGTACGGTGGATCTGAAGTTTACTTCGGGGAAGATCGTACAGCTGAAGAATGTGTAGCACGTTCCCTCAATCAATAAGAATCTCGTCAGCGGATCTCTTCTGTATCGAGATGGTTTTAAGTTAGTCTTTGAGTCCAATAAAGTTGTAATTTCTAAGTGTGGACAATTTGTTGGAAAGGGTTATGAGTGCGGAGGCTTGTTCCGCTTATCTTTGTCAGACTTATGTACTCAAGTTATTAATCATGTTTGCAATGATAGTGAATCCAATATTTGGCATTCACGACTTTGTCATATTAATTTTGGGTGCATGACGCGGCTTGCCGATATGAATTTAATTCCGAAATTTACTACTGTCAAAAGTTCCAAGTGTCAAGTATGTGTGCAAGCTAAGCAACCTCGCAAGTCTCACAAGACTGCCGAGGTACGAGATTTGGCACCACTGGAACTAATACATTCAGATCTTTGTGAGATGAATGGTGAGTTGACAAAAGGTGGAAAGCGATATTTCATGACTTTAATTGATGATTCCACTCGATACTGTTATGTGTATCTTCTGAAATCTAAAGATGAAGCTTTTAATCACTTCAAAATCTATAAAGCTGAATCAGAAAACCAACTTGATCGAAAGATTAAGCGACTTCGGTCTAATCGTGGTGGAGAGTATTTTTCCAACGAATTTGATTCTTTTTGTGCGGAGCATGGTATTATCCATGAGAGGACGCCTCCCTACTCACCTCAGTCAAATGGGGTGGCCGAAAGAAAGAACCGTACTCTAACTGATTTGGTTAACGCCATGTTAGATACATCGGGTCTATCCAAGGAATGGTGGGGGGAGGCGATAAAGACTGCGTGTCATGTCCTAAACCGTGTTCCCAAAAAGAACAAAACCATTACTCCATTTGGGGAATGGGAAAGGAAAAGGCTGAAACTCTCCTACTTACGAACTTGGGGTTGTTTGGCGAAAGTGAATGTGCCGATACCCAAGAAGCGCAAGCTTGGACCAAAAACCGTGGATTGTGTCTTTCTGGGATATGCATTTCATAGCATTGGCTATAGATTTTTGATAGTGAAATCTCAGGTATCTGACATGCATGTTGGTACAATCATGGAGTCGAATGATGCGACTTTCTTTGAAGACATCTTTCCCATGAAAGATTCGTCTAGTTCATCAAATCAGGAGATGCCTAGTTTATCTAGTCAAGAATTAATCACAATTCCTGAACCCACCATTTCAATAGAACACCCTGATAATCCTGTGGAGGATAACAGTGAAGCTCCTACCAGAAGTAAGAGACAAAGGACTGCGAAGTCCTTTGGTGATGATTTCATAGTATACCTCGTGGATGATACTCCCACTTCTATTTCAGAATCTTATGCATCTCAAGATGCTGACTACTGGAAAGAAGCCGTTCGCAGTGAGATGGATTCCATCATAGCAAACGGAACTTGGGAAATTACTGATCGTCCTTATGGGTGCAAACCTGTAGGATGTAAGTGGGTGTTTAAGAAGAAGCTTAGACCTGATGGTACTATTGAGAAGTATAAGGAACGCCTTGTTGCCAAGGGTTATACCCAGAAAGAAGGCGAAGACTTCTTTGATACTTATTCACCTGTGGCTAGATTGACCACCATTCGAGTACTGCTATCCTTGGCTGCCTCACATGATCTTCTCGTTCACCAAATGTACGTTAAGACGACTTTCCTAAATGGAGAGTTAGATGAGGAAATTTATATGGATCAGCCGGATGGATTCGTGATAGATGGTCAACAAGGCAAGGTGTGCAAGTTACTGAAGTCTCTGTATGGTCTTAAACAAGCACCTAAGCAGTGGCATGAGAAGTTTGAAAGGACTTTAACTGATGAAGGCTTTATTGTAAACGAAGCTGACAAGTGTGTGTACTATCGCCATGGTGGGGGCGAGGGAGTCATCTTATGTCTGTATGTTGATGATATACTGATATTCGGGACCAATCTTAATGTTATCAATGAGGTCAAAGACTTTCTATCTCGTTGTTTTGAGATGAAAGATCTAGGAGTGGCTGATGTGATATTGAACATCAAGCTGCTGAAAGATGATGATGGTGGGATAACACTGCTTCAGTCTCACTATGTGGAAAAGATCTTGAGTCGTTTTGGGTATAGCGAATGTAGATCTTCTCCTACACCATATGATCCTAGCGTGTTGGTTCGAAAGAATCAGGGAGATCCTAAGGATGCTAAAGATCAGCTGAGATATTCTCAGATTATTGGCTCGCTTATGTATTTAGCCAGCGCTACGAGGCCTGACATCTCCTTTGCTGTAAGCAAGTTAAGTCGATTTGTCTCAAATCCTGGAGATGTTCATTGGCAGGCCCTTGAAAGGGTTTTGCGTTACTTGAAAGGCACCGCGAGCTATGGGATTCACTACTCCGGGTATCCAAGGGTACTTGAAGGGTATAGTGACTCAAACTGGATTTCTGATGCTGATGAGACTAAGGCCACGAGTGGTTATGTGTTTACACTTGGTGGTGGCGCTGTTTCTTGGAAGTCTTGCAAGCAGACCATCTTAACGATGTCAACTATGGAAGCAGAACTCACAGCATTAGACATAGCCACTGTTGAAGCATAGTGGCTTCGTGAACTCTTGATGAACTTACCTGTGGTTGAAAAACCAATACCCGCAATCCTTATAAACTGTGATAACCAAACTGTGATCATAAAAATAAACAGTTCTAAGGACAATATGAAGTCATCAAGACATGTGAAGAGGAGATTGAAATCTGTCAGGAAAATGAGAAACTCCGGAGTTATTGCATTGGATTATATCCAAACATCTAAAAATCTGGCAGATCCCTTCACAAAGGGTCTATCACGTAATGTGATAGATAATGCATCGAGGGAGATGGGTTTGAGACCCACTTTTTGAGTTGCTCACAGTGGTAACCCGCTCTATGTGATCGGAGATCCCGTGAAGTAGAGTTGGGAGACAAGCTGTTGGTCAACTGGGAGGACAGTATCCTTATAGCATACTACCACTCCGTATAGATGCAATACTCTCCTATTCTGCATGGCAGGTTGGTATTTACCTTAATGTGTTCTGAGTGGCTTGTTTAAGCAAAGATGTTGTCCTGCAGAACATCTTTTGAAGAACACACCTATATGAGTCTGACTGTCAACGTCGCAGTCCGTGAGAGTTGGGTGCTCTCTAATAAACTCATGAAAGGCCATGGAGTATGACGCATAAGCTTCAAACCGCGGAGAAGCTTCGCGGCAGCCCTGTATCGGTCTAGACCTTATGTGAAACTAGTGCGCACCAAACTTGTAGTTCAAGGCATAGTCCACTATTCAAGTTGCAATCTAGTGTAGCATGAAGTTCTAAGTGGAAGTTCAACTTAACAGTCTCCACCTCGCACCGGTATATAAACAATGCTCTGGAACTGATTGATGTGATGTGATGATATGTGCCTATGAGAATTTGTGGGGGATTGTTGGAATTTGGGTGTGGGCCTTGGCCCATAGCCTAATACAAATTCTGAAATTCTCTTGGCCCATTCATGCCTAGCAAGGGGTGGCACCAAAGTTTAGTCCCACCTTGCTAGTTTAGAGGGAGTTGGACCAATATATATAGTGGAGTGTTTCACTACCTCCTAAAGAGAGTGAAGAGGAGTGGCATACACGCGCGCTCCTCCTCCTCCGTCGCCCGCCTCGCCTCGCCTCGTCACGACGCGCGCGCGGTTTGCGGTTTGCGGAATTGTGCCTCGGTGCCGATCTTATCTTTTTGCTGCTCGGGAAAATTATTGTGCGAGTTATTTTTTTGTCAGCCGTTCTCGGACGTGGGTTACGCCCCACGTCTTACCCGACCGGCGCCTATATATAAACGGCCTTAGGCAAAAACCCTAATACGAGAAAATACACATCATCTCTCTGCCTCCAGAACCTTGCGCCGCCGCTACACCTTTTCCATCCCCTCTTCCGGCGTGCACCGGACGACGGGACAGTAGGCCTCCGGAACCACCGCCTCTCGTGATCCTATACGGGTGAGGGGCGATCAGGTTTTTGGGGAGCGCGTCTGCGCGACTACTGACGGCATCACGTCGACCGACCACTCCTTCCCCGACGAGGACTTCTTCCCGGACATCAGCAGCCTCTACATCGACGCCATGGCTGACGACACTGGTGTCAACGCGCACCTCAACCCCAACCTGAACGCGAAGCCGATTCCTCCTCCAGCACCGTACGTAATCTGTTCCTATCTAGTTCAGTTTCTGTTGCAGTTTCTTGTACTAGCTCTTGGAATAGATGCGATTTGTTTATTCTGGTTGAATATGATCTGTTCGTCTATTTTGCTAGTATACATGATTAGATTAATTCCAGCACTTATAGTCATGATTTATTATTACTTATTTCGGATTAAATATTATGGTAATTTGCTTATATTTTCAACAGTTGGCGACTACACAGTATTCCTCTTTAGCACCGGAGCGGGAGACGGTGTGTTAGCGTTTGGAAGACCAAGACACCAAGTTATCACCAAGGAAGACGCGGTAGCCCGAGGTAGAACACCGCGTGTCGGGACAGCCCGTCCAGTCCGCATCCGTGTACGTGATCAAGGAATCCGCGGCGAAGGGCATGAGCTGGAGACCATGGTCGAGGGTGCCCTTCACGTAGCGAAGAACACGCTGGATCAACGCGAGATGCTGGTCTTGCGGATCGTACCTGAATCAAACTCCTTTCCTTTTTCTCCCTACCATCAGGGGCACCTTTCCATATCCCATGTATAGATAAACTAGACAGCTCACAAATGAACAAAATATAACTTGAGACTCGAGTGAAGTTTTTGGCTCCCAAGATCCAATGCTCTTGCTATTTTTTTTTTTTCAAAAGAACATTTCTGAGTTCCAAAAAATATTGAAAAAATATCTGGATGTATCCCATGATTTATCCTACAAACGTGCAAAATATCAATTTCAAGTACTTTGTATTCTGAGCTGTACAAAAATGACAAGAGTGTAGATATGTGCAAGTATGTTTTCAAATCTTCAAATTTTATCAGATTTGTCAGTTTTGTGTAGGCCAAAATACAAAGAATTTCAAGTCACGGTTTTGAATGCTTGTAGGATACAACATTGATTATGTCTGGATTTTTTAGATGTATTTGAAACCTATAAAATATGACTTTTTAAAAAAAAATGAAGAGAGCACTAGTGCTCGGGAGGCAAACACACTTTCCGTCGAGACTCTAGTTTTACATGTTATAAGACGAAATAATACTCCAGTTTGGAAAACAACTAAGAAATAGCAAAACTACTAGGCCTTAAGCCCCTGAGATCAAGTCATTGTGTTATTGATTCGATGAACTGAGACTGACTACGGTGATGAAAAGAAGCAGCTTGCTTATATGCACAGAGAGAAATATTTCAGAAGAAAACGAGGGTGGCAAATAACAATACGCATGAACAGCAGTAGGTATTTGCAAGCGTACCATTTGGAGGTGCAGCTATCAACTCCAAATTTATAGCATTGGACAAACCATTGAGAAGCACCCCCTCGTCAAAGGAATAAGAATGGCACTTCCAACTAGGATAATCACAAGCCCAGTGGCCGTCATCACCAAGCCTAACATAGCAATGGCATGTTTTCAAATTCAATCAGTTTCAGCGTGACAAGACCCAGAGCATAAATCCGAACATGGTAACTGTCAGGCAAAGCGAAAGAGTCGGTGATGCACACAGACGTTTCAGCGATTTGGACGATATCTTGCGTGCATAGATGTAGCATTGTTCCAGGCTGGCAGAGAAATCCGCAGCAGAGCATTCTAGTCTAACCCCTTGAAGGGTTAAGGTCTTCAAATGCTGGGATATTACGAGCGTACTTGATCAAAGACAGTGTGTTCGTGTATGCACACTTCCTCTAGTATTTCAATCACAAGGGGAGAGCATACGATTGGCCTCCGCCCCTTGATTTCCCCTCTGCCAATGCTGATGTGTTCATTTTCAAGATTTTTTTTCACGGGAGTGGAGTAGGAGAAGACCGTTGCCACGAACGCGAGTCGTGAGGATGCCATCTACCACCTCCGCGGGTGTTTCCAGCATGTAAAAGTAATTTCAAGATTACCTAGTAGTTTTCTTTACCATATCAGGGCGTGTTCCGGTGTTCTCCGGCTCAATTCCAGGTTCATGGATATGTGGCTAGGCTATGTATACAAATCGTAGAGGTGTGTATTTGGAAATTCCAGGTTCAATGCATTGAGAAGTTTGAGAAAATTACGCGAGTTTCCACCACCAAGGGACACACTACTTCATCGCCATCGAACAAGAAAATCTCTCTCTTTCTCTCTCCCTCCATGGGCAATCCGGAGTTTGTCGTTGGGCCTAGCCTTCGAAGCGTCACACTGCCGCTGTCCTCCTTGCCGTGGATGTAAACATCTGCCACTTTGTACTACTACTAACATTTCTGAAATTTATCCAAGACAGAGAGGTACCTCACAAGCCTGGTCTATTGTGTCAGGTTCGTGACAAACCAATGAGGGAGCAGAGAAGAGTTTGTTACCACCAAGTAGTCATGGATACTCTAGAGGGTATGGAAGAGTGCATATCTAACCCGAAATCATGGTCTTGTTGCTTCATCTACCAACCTAACCTCGCACAATCACAACTCCCAATGCTTCCCAAACCTATGTGCTTTTTAAAAACGTTACCAAAAGAGTTCTAGCTAGTGCAAGACTTGTGTACATGGGTGTGTCAGTGTGTGTGAAGATTGTTAATATGAGTCTAGCAATGGACGTGTTCTACTCCTTGCCATGTATAAGGCATGTGGCTTCTTTTTCTGAATCGTGATCACGTTTGATCCCTATTTGTATGCTTAAATAGTAGCAATATTATAAAGTATGATAATATATGGTGCAACAAACATTCATGTAATAAATGCATTTCAATATTGCTATATTGAGCACATGTGCATCCTCTCCCTCGATGAGATAGGTTTTCGCCATTTGGATGATACTGCCTGAATTATATAGTTGCAGAATAATCATCAAGAATGAGGTCAAGTGGCTCAAATACGAAGCAACTAGGAAAAAATATGGGGTTTTCACCGCAGGAAGATAACTTCATTTGATTTCCTCGCTATGTTTTCCTTGTTTTCTCCTCTTCGTGTACAATTCTCTGGGCAAAGTCGTGTTGTTTGCGTAAAAAAACTAAGATACACTTTTTTGTTATGGAGAACTTGTGTTTCTTGAGGGGGAACCTTTTCTTGTTATGGAGAACTGTTAGAGAGAGAGAGAGAGAGAGAGAGAGAGAGAGAGAGAGAGAGAGAGAGAGCGAGAGAGAGAGGGACCTTTTCCTCGTTATGGAGAACTTATGTTTCTTGAGGGGGAACCCTCAAGGGATTTTTATAGCGGGTGAGAGAGGCTTGGAAAGGGGGTACCTAGGGATGCCGCCGTCCCTCCCATATGGAAGGTGTGATGCCCCCATATGGCTTCAGTGTCCTTGGTTTCAATGGAAAGTTCTCTCTAATGAATGGATTGGCAATGACCATCCTTGTGATAAGTCAGACATGGAGTTCTACTACGGGGCAACATGTTCTCTATCGGTGACGGGCACATTACAATTTTTTGGCATGCTTCATGGCTACAAAGGGAGAAACTGAAGGATATTGTGCTATCAATTTTTTCCAACTCCAAGAGAAAGAACTTGACGGTTGCTAAGGGCATCAATCAAGATATCTGGATCTCCTAGCTCAACACCACAGGTGGCCTCACAGTGCATCACTTATTCGAGTTCATGCACCTTTGGACGAGGGTTAGTGTAGTCGGTCTCATTGAGGGCTCCCTGGATGACATCACTTGGAAGTTCACCACCTCCGGAACTTAACGGTGGAATCGGCCTATAAATCCCAATTCAAGGGCATGGTTTTCTTACTTGTCGGAGGCGATATGAAAAAATTGGCTCCCGCCAAATTCATGGTTTTCGGATGGATCATCCTCCAATACCTTGTTTGGAGGTCCGATTGACTTCATTAGAGGGTTGGGAGATTGTGGTAATTGCTAACTTTTCGAAGGAGAACCTTAATCCGCGGCACTCCTCCACTTCAAGTTTCTCTACAATTTAAGGATTTCGAATTCTACCATTATTTGGCTTGAGATCTCTGTGGATACAACTACTTGGGCCACTTTCAACTTGGCTGAAACGTGGTGGAGTTCCTTCATTTATGAAAACAACACTAGGTGCAAATCCTTCGCCCCCGCAATCTACCACTGCGCCACGGGCGATTTTGGGGCAGAAATCCCTATTCCCCCATCACAGTACTTTCTCCATCGCCTCCGCCGCATCCTCCCACTACTCCAGCTAGCCCCTAGACGAGCTATGGCCAATGATTCCCCTGCAGACACATGTGTTTTTCCTTTCCTATGCACGACCATGGGGATTCGACAAAGTGCCACCCTCGTAGCGATAACTGGGAGGTAGGGAACTCGTGTGCGCTGCCACGCGCCCATCGCCAATTTCAAGAGGCGGGGAGCTTCTACGACATCCGCAAAAATAGAGAACTGGCGCTCCGTGCAGACGCACAACTATGTCACCCTCTCTCAGAGTAGTGGAAAACCGTGGCTAGGACATCCTCCACGATGTCATCGTCCCGTTGGTCCTCTACTATGGGGCTACCGAGGAGACTCTCCACAAGTGCCAAGCAGAGGCGGAGGAGAACCCCGATGACGTCACCACGTGCTTTGTTGTCAACGAGGAGATGGAGGATGTTCAGCTAGCGAGTGTGCTCCTCCTCTCCCCCTAAGAGGCTCATGACCTTGCCGCGAAGGCTTGAAGAAGAATCCATCGTTGTCACATTTTCATGAATACCCTAGAGGCTATGGAAGGGTAATAATCTAATCTCATGTCATGGACTTCTTACATCACATAGAAATCTAGCTCTGTACAAACGCAACTCCTGATGCTTCCAAGTCCTATGCATGTTTTAGGTGGTTTTAAACAACATTGCAAAGGAAGTTCCAGATGACTGCGAAACTTGTGTACATTCATATGCACTATGTTAATATGAAGTTAGCAATGGACGGTGTCTATTCCTTGTTTGGCCTCAGGCATGTGGCTTCATCCTGAATCATGGTCATGGTACATCTCTAGTTTCATGCTTAAATAGGGACGGTACGATATGAATTGGCTCCCGCCAAATTCATGGTTTTCGGATGGATCATCCTCCAATACCTTGTTTGGAGGTCTGATTGACTTCATTAGAGGGTTGGGAGATTGTGGTAATTGCTAACTTTTCGAAGGAGAACCTTAATCCACGGCACTCCTCCAAGTTTCTCTACAATTTAAGGATTTCGAATTCTACCATTATTTGGCTTGAGATCTCTGTGGATACAACTACTTGGGCCACTTTCAACTTGGCTGAAACGTGGTGGAGTTCCTTCATTTATGAAAACAACACTAGGTGCAAATCCTTCGCCGCCGCAATCTACCACTGCGCAACGCGCGATTTTGGGGCGGAAATCCCTATTCCCCCATCACAGTACTTTCTCCATCGCCTCCGCCGCATCCTCCCACTACTCCAGCTAGCCCCTAGACGAGCTATGGCCAATGATTCCCCCGCAGACATATGTGTTTTTCCTTTCCTATGCACGGCCATGGGGATTCGACAAAGTGCCACCCTCGTAGCGATAACTGGGAGGTAGGGAACTCGTGTGCGCCGCTACGCGCCCAACGCCAATTTCAAGAGGTGGGGAGCTTCTACGACATCCGCAAAAATAGAGAACTGGTGCTCCATGCTGACACACAACTATGTCACCCTCTCTCAGAGTAGTGGAAAACCGTGGCTAGGACATCCTCCACGATGTCATCGTCCCGTTGGTACTCTACTATGTGGCTGCCGAGGAGGCTCTCCACACGTGCCAAGCAGAGGCGAAGAACCCCGATGACGTCAGCACGTTCTTTGTTGTCAACGAGGAGATGGAGGATGTTCAGCTGGCGAGCGTGGTCCTCCTCTCCGCCTAAGAGGCTCATGGCCTTGCCTCGAAGGCTTGAAGAAGAATCCATCGTTGTCACATTTTCATGAATACCCTAGAGGCTATGGAAGGGTAATAATCTAAGAGTTCTTATATCACTTAGAAATCTAGCTCTGTACAAACGCAACTCCTGATGCTTCCAAGTCCTATGCATGTTTTAGGTGGTTTTAAACAACATTGCAAAGGAAGTTCCAGATAACTGCGAAACTTGTGTACATTCATATGCACTATGTTAATATGAAGTTAGCAATGGACGGTGTCTATTCCTTGTTTGGCCTCAGGCATGTGGCTTCATCCTGAATCATGGTCATGGTACATCTCTAGTTTCATGCTTAAATAGGGACGGTACTATAACGCTTGATATTATGTGATGCAACAACCATGAAATAGATCATTTATGCAGTTCAATATTATTGTAAGAAACACATGGGCATTCATGTACTTCTGTGAGGGAAGCTCCTCCGTCGGCGAGGTAGTTTTTTTAATTTATATTTTTGCATGTGTGCATGTGCTATTCTCTTTCATGTACCGGACAAAAATTTCTAAGCTTATGGTCCCTTATAAAAGTAGATACTAGATAAAGGTTTAGATCCTATCGATGTTGTTTAGATTGTAGTTTATTTAGACCGCATTTTGAGGAAGTCTTCGCGGTCTTCATCTTAAGTCATGTTATAATTAAGGTACAGAAAAAGGTCCAAGCAAGTATCCAAGTTCTTTGCAGTATGCAACATATTGTCCAAAAAAAATACCAAGTTATCATTTTTAAAGCCTTGCATAATTCTCTTTGTTTGAACATGAAAAGAGTAACGGCCCCAGCTAATGTGATGCCTACAATAACATTGAACTAAATATCCATTATTAATAATTTCACAAATAAAAATATGGCTTATTAATAATTTCAATAAATCCCTTTATTAAAGGAGCTTTAATTGATCATTAATAGTTTAATATGTCAGAGCCTATCAAGTTCAACACCAGAACAACGCACTATCATCGATGCCACCTCTAACGTCCGTCTAGGCTTGACATGAGAGGGATTGTTGAAATATATTTCCCACCATTTTTCATTTGTTCGGAGTTTTGGGTGAACTGGTTGGTTCAACCCTGCAACATCAATAACACATACTTGTGCTTGTGCCAAGTATGAAAACCGCGGTGCTAGAAAATAATACAAAGTCTATGTAACATTTTCTTTTTGTAACTATATCCGACTTAATTACTCTAGATCGAGGTAACATCGGAAACAACCATATAATCGGGTAATTGAAACCATGGAAAATATACCCTAAACAACAAAGGAGATAAAATTGAATACCATATTCCTCATAATTCTTTGTTGAATCCGCAACCAACCTAGTCATCATTGCTCCACCATATTTATCACGCTGGGGATGGACAACATCAAAATGTTGAACCACTGAAGTGTCTGCTAAGAACTATAGAGGACCAAACCTCGTCAAAATATATAAGGGGTTATTGAAGAAGAGATTATTCTGATGATGCCCATGAAGACATGCCAACGGACAACAATAATGATTGTCCATGAAGAATAACCAGGATAAAAACTCCCAAGCTCAAGCTCCACGACAATGCCGAACCAAGCACACCGAGACAGGACTGGAGCATGACAACGTTTAGTAGAAATAAAATCACCATCATTGTTAGATCAAGGTATGTGCGGCACCCCAAGTCGTCGAAGCGACAACCAACAACGGAGGGGGAAGGGTCGATTGACCTGATGTTCGGGTTAGGGTTAATTATCTGGACGCGCAAGATGAGGAGGATTTCGTAGGTACAAATTCATATTTATTTTCATTTTCTTGCATTCATATTGATATTCCTTTTCTATCATTTTATTAACATAAAAATGTTTGGACGCTCCTAAAACTTTGGAGTAATTAACAATAAACATAAAAATATAATCAACAAGACATGACATGGCTAAGTGGGTTTTACACAAATCTGCCAAGTTCCATCTTACTTGTGCTGCAAGCCACCGCCGCTTTGCTACTAAACTAATCAATGGGAAAAATCTGCCGTTTATCCCCGTGATCAGTTTTTCTGATTTTAGAGTATCTACGACGTGTACTAGTGTCATTTCTTCTGAACATGCATGAATTGTGATTTCTTCCAACTCGTGAGGAGGTCAGGAGTCAAGACCGCGGGCTGATGTGATTGAGAACGAGTTCCATACCATCTGCAGCGGACGCTGAGTCAGGGCCGCGGTGGCGGCGACTGGTTGCGGAGGTTCAAAGACCTCGCCCATGGACGGAAGCGACCACTTGGACCTGATCAGCGCCGCTCGCCGGCGACTGTGGCAGCCTCGAGCCAAACCCAGCTTGCGGCTCCACCGTCGACTTCTGCATCCCACGCTCGCTCCCTTGTAAATCGTCATGGCACATGGACTAGGAAGGGCAGTGAACGAGGAATTCAAAGGAATAGAAAGGAGAGAGAACAGAGATCGCAATGTGGCAACGGGCAGCATGGGTATCAACATGGAAAATCGTTTGATATGTCTGGCTCTAGCAGCATATCAGCGAGCTACTAGCGTGGTAGACTCGCATGTACTCCTACTTGACTACTAGATGAATCGCGAGGTGGATGGACAACCAACACGCACACGGAGAGGCTACCCTTGAGTTCTTGACATCGCGGAGGGGTTGCTTGCATGCCCGGAGCGCCAGGTGGGGCGGGTGACCACTCGCAGGAAACAGCCACCGCCACCAGCCGGGACAGGGACGACACACGCTCGCTCGCCACTCCGATCTGCCGCCTCACTCACACAAGCCTCCCAGAGTTCAAACAGTCAATGCCTCAAGGTAGATGCTGTAGTAAACGATCACTGCCGGTTTCAGCAGTGCACAATCGTAGTAATCCCGATGCTTCCAAGTCCTAGGATTTTACATGGTCTCCAACATCATTGTGAAACGAGTTGATCTAGCCAAGTGTACATTGGCATGTGGAGTGTGTGTGTTGATAAGAACCAAGCAACGGATCGCCTCGATCTACTTCTTTCACGGCCGGACTTAGGCATATGGCTTCTTTCTGAATCATGATCGCGCTTGGTCTCTGTTTTCATGCTTAAATAAAGTTGATACTATTATGTGGTGCAACAACCATGAAGTACTAGATGTTTTTATGCGGTTTAATACTATTGCAAGGAGCACATGGGGCATTCATGCACTTTTGTGAGCCTTGGATTTCTTTCACGGGAGTGGAGTAGGAGAAAGACCGCCGCCACGAACCTGAGCTGCGAGGATGCCAGCTACCACCTCTGCGGTGTTTCCAGTGTATATCAAGATATCAAGGAGTACTATGTTCAGCCATTCAGGGGCTCAGAGCATCTCAAGGGCAGCCCCCAAATTCTTTCCGTTTTTGTCCTATAGAAGGACAGGATTTGGGTTCCCTTTTGCCCATGTGTGCGCGACTGTTCTCTTAGGTCTCTAGGAACCCAACGTGACCCCCAATTCAAACTAAGTTTCAGCAATTTCGAACTAAATTTGAACGGACTTCATACAAACTTCACCAAAAGGCCTTATTTCGAACACCGCATACAAACTAGATTAAAACTACACTACGCGGACCCTAAAGCAGAGGATCTCTCCAAAGCGCTCCTCGCCCACTGGCGGTGGTGGCACGGGAACCCGGTTCGGGTTCAAGTGTCACCCGTCTGACATCTTCACATCTCGCAGCATCGTCATGTAGCCCTGACAGAGGCGGTGAGCTAGGTAGTCGGAGATGCGATGCTACTCACTCTTCTTCGGCATGCCCGGGTTCATGCAGAAGAAGCCAGTGTGGCAGACCGACGCCGAAGAGGTCGATGCCTCGGGTTCATTGCGTGACCGGCGATGGGAGGACCTAGAGCGACGGTGGTTATAATCTCTAAGAGCAGGGGATCACTGTAGCACCTCTCAATGTGAAAGTAGGATACCGATCAGCAGGAGAAAGAAGGAAAAATATTTACTCTCTCCATCTAGAGTGTCACAAGTTCTAGTTGTCTATAAACTAAACAAGTTAAAGGGACAAATAGATTAATTAATTCTTAGAAGTAAAATGCAACAAAAACACCAAATGGAAAGTGTCCCAGTGCTCTAAATGCTAGAGGACAAGACGATGTTTTACTCTGATATGAAAAATAGACTTGGGTTTATGGTTTCATTCGATCTCGCTCTATCTCTCTATCTCTCTCAAACAATGGTGTTGATCATGTTACAAGATGATAAAAATTATATACGATTGCATGTTTAATGGTTAACATTTATGGCGGCAATATGTCCTAAACACATAGTTGAAAGAAGTACCCATATGTGTATTGCGTCACTATAGTGTGTGGTTGCTATCACTTCACCTCGTCATACTCCTTCCTTTTTAACCCTAGACAAATTATGTTGGTTTTCCCGTTTCTATCACTCGGCAGTGTCGTTGTTGTCACTCGACAAAACCCTTCATCTACTTACATCATACTCCTTTATATAAAAATAAACTATAACAGTATGGCAAAGATTTATTTGTTGTGCACATACCACTTCTCTCTCATCTACCTACACTTAGTGTTGTCAAACACCTCATGATGTGGAAAGACAATGCATTACCACTCGCATTACCCTGATGCTTCCGTGACATATAATGACAAACCAATGCATAGATATCATAACATGATTCTAGAGTATGAAAATCCATAAAATATCAACATAACAGTAAATGGCTAACATGTATCATGTCATGCCACAATATCCACCATAGGAATTACATATATAGCACCATAATCACTTAGAGAAGTTCATACGGGCTAGAGCAATGATCATACATAGAGAGATTAGATCAAGTTACCACCACAAACCCCAAGTACATGGGGTGGACTACTCCCATCTCATGGTGGAGAGCGACGAGGAGGCATCGGTGAACCAGGAGAGGCGGCCGGAGGCGATTACGGTAGTGGTCCCCCTCCAATCTTGCTCTAGAAGCGGGTTGCATACTCTCTATTTCGTGGTTTTTGATATCTTCCTCTATGTATCGTGAGATCGTGATTATAAAAGGTTTTAGGTCAATACGAAGGTGTGGGAAAAAGCATCGACGATATCGAAGCCACAAGGGGGAGATGGGCCCCTCCCATGAGTCCAGGGTATCTAGCCATGTGGGGCACCCCCATTTGGCCCTCCGCTGGCTCCAGTTGAGGCCCAAACACTCCGGGTCTTTCCTTCAATGAAGAACTTCGGTATAAAAAATCGCATGTCCTTTTGAGTTTGCGAAAGTCCCTGGAAGTCAAAAATACGCAAAATAGGGTTTTTCTGTGTACGGAGTATATATAATGCATATGAAAGGTATCTTTTAGAAAAAACCCCGAAATCACTATGAAACATGATTATAACATCTTCTATGATTTAATTATGAAGGAATATAGCACAATAAACTACAAAGATCGTAGATGTATTTTACATGCATCGGGCGGCACAAGGGGAGCCTCTAGTGACCATGGTGTCAATGGGAGGAGCTTCTCCGGTAGCAGAGCTAGGGTTTGGCCATGTTGATCTAGTGGCCGTGGCTTGGACTAGTGAGGAAGAGGAAGTGGAGAGCGAGCGGTAGCTCTTGTCCAGGATATGCTCGCGCGGGGAAGAAATATAGTAGGGAGGGCGGTGGGAGGGGAGTGCCACTGGCTGCTAGGTGAGCAATGGAGGACATGGAGAGGACAGTGGACAGTGTTCGCCGAATCCCGAATCCCATCCCAAATTTGGGATGAAAATGGGGGCCGACGGGCTGTCTGTGGACAAAGGACATGACTGGGGGGCCTTCGTTGGGATGTCGTTTGGGCCAGGCGGCGTCCGCTATGACAAAAAAGGAGGGATTTTGGCCATTTGGGGGCCTCCCATAGAGATGCTCTCAGGGCGTGTTCCGGGGTTCTCTAGCTCAATTCCGTGGATGGAGCTGGCTCAGACGATCACAGGTATGTGGCTAGGCCACGTACAAATCTTAGAGGTGTGTACTCGAGTATTTGGGAATTCTGAGTTCAACACATCGAGTAGTTTGAGCAAATTACGCGAGTTTCCACCACCAAGTGCCACACTAGTTTGTCGCCATAAAAAATCTCTCTCTCTCTCTCCCTCCATGAGCAACCCAAGCCTGTCACTGAGCCTAGCCATCGAAGCATCACTCTGCCGTCATCCTTTCCCATGTGGATGTACACATTTTATTTACCTTGTAGTAATATTTCTGAAATTTATCGAAGACCGAAATACTCTTATATCCCCTCACAAGCCTGATCTACTGTGTCAGGTCCGTGCCAAAACCATGAGGGTGTGGAGAAGAGTTTTTGAGAACAAAGGAGTCATGGATACTATAAGGGCTATGGAGGAGTGCATATCTAACCTGACATCATGGTCGTGTTGCTTCGTCTACCAATCCAGCCTCGCACAATCGCAACTCCCAATGCTTCCAATTCCTACATGCTTTTCAATAAGGTTACAAAAGGAGTTCTAGCTAAGTGCAAGACTTGTGTACACTGGTGTGTAGATAATGTTAATATGAACTTAGCAGTGAATGTGTTCTACTTCTTACCATGTCTTAGGCATATAGCTTCTTTCTGAATTGTGATCATGTTTGATCACTATTTTCACGCTTAAATAGGAGCAATATTATAAAGTATGATAATATGTGGTGCAACAATCATGCATGTAATAAATGTTTTCATGCATTTTGATATTGATATAATGAGCACATGGGCATCCTCTCCCTCAACGATAGGGTTTGGACATTTGGATGATATGGTCACAATTATATATTTGTAGAACAATCATCAAGAATGAGTTCAATTGGCTCAAATACAAAACAACAAGGAAAAAATATGGGGTTTTCAGCACGGGAAGATAGCTTCATATGATTTACTAGCTAGTTTTCCCTTGTTTTCTTCTTTGCCTTGTACAATTATCTGGTATAACATTTTTATAAAAAAGTTAAAAATACACAGCATGGTTGTGTTGCCGTTAAAAACTGAGATATGGATTTGATGCTTTTGGATGTGCTAAACTTGCCCTTCAACATATCTTTTCATGTACCTGGTATCAATTCTGAAATTTACATGCCCGGCCTCCCTTGGCGAAGTATCTCTCTAATAAAGAACACGATTGCATCAATTAAAGTTCGCATTGTAATTTCTTTAGATCCTCACATTTTATTTGAGGAAGTCACATTTTGAGGAAATCTCTTTGCATTCGTCGTCTTAAGTCTTGTCATTAAGGAGTGGAAACGAGTCTAATTAAGAAACAAAAGTATTTGCAATATGCGGTGTGTGTCGACCAAAATACCGAATCATCATTTTAAAAAGCCCTACTTGATTCACTCTCCGTTTGGACATGAAAAGAGTAGTGACCGTTTGGCCGACATGTATGTGGTTCCATCATCAATCTCCCATAGATCATTGTGTTGGTGTGTAAATTGTGTGCTCGCGTGTGATTGCCACACCCCCACTACAGAACCCCATCGAGCATGTCAGCATGGAGGGGTTTTCTAAAGAGTTTTGAAAAAAATAAAGGTCCTTTTTCTCACGAGGAGAATTGTATTTTTAGATAAACTAGCACAGAGGCCCTCGCAAATGCGAGGCATCATCTTTAGTTGGTTGAAATGAAGTTAATATATTATGAATATCACATTTATTGATAAGAAATAATATTGTTCTCTGACTATAAAAATGTTAAGGAAAATAAAATATCACAAAAGCGAGTAAAATCTTTAACATTCTTAGTTATCTGTTAAAACACACATTTGTTTTATTTGTAAGTGATATTAGATCAGTAAATATAATTATTTTTTACGTGATGTTAGATCTATTTGAGGTTTTCTAAAATGCCCTATTTGAAATATATTTTAAAATATATCAGTATCATATCAAGCTTCAATCCGGTGGTCTACTCACTCGATCACATGTATTTGATGTGTCATGTAAGATGACGTGGCTTGGATGGCATAGTTCCAATCTCTTAATCGACAATAAGTTTTATTATGTGATTAGAATGACATATGCTCTTTTGTTTGATACATGACACATGTGCTATTAAGTTTAATCCATCACATCATATATATCTAATCATACATAGAAAACAATGTTGTCTGGAAAAAATTCTTAAAGTTAAAAACGTACACACAGGGTGACCCGCTCATTTGCGTACTAGATATATTTTGTCTTTGTATACTTGTATTCTCATGTGCATGTTATATTACATTTTAAAATTTTCATATGTGGTAAAATATGGAGCCAAAGTCTCGACACGAAAACATATTTCACGGTGTTTTTGGATTTTTTTTCCTAGATATCGCGCAAAACAATTGTACAGTTGGTTGGTTCATTCTTTATATAAATCTTTCATAATGAACATAAAAATGAGGTGTGGCCGATTTATACATTTTGATCAAACATTTAAGAATCTCGGTAGACATATTTCCATTAAGTAAATTAAGCAATAAAAGAAGACCAAAGGCATAGCTTTGCGGGGCTCATTAGTAAGAACTATGCATTTCATATTTCATACAAATGTTTTATTTTCATCCTAGTTCCATCAACATTTTTTTGTGAAATTTAACACTAATAATTAAGAAGGAAAGTGATGTCTTTTACGTACATATTGTCGCCATCCTCTAGATGATCTATAAATGATCGCGTTGTAGTCATTCTTTTTATTTGTGCAATATCATTCCATCATATCATTTCTACATGTTTATCTTATTCTAATCACATCAGCCTTTTGTCTATCCATGTCACTATAGTAATAACTGGTCTTAGGCAATCACATATTGCTAAAACAATATGTCTCCCTCAATCTTGTAATAGGTAAGTTTGTTTTAAATTCGATATTTTACCACATGGCATATATCACATATAGTATGTTTCTTAGATTCGATATTTTTCGTCCACATGGCATATATCACATGTACATGGACGGCCTTATAAGATTTGTTTCTTCCCTCTTCTATTCTTTGACCCGCCACATCATTGAAACTGTCTAGTTAACTTGGTTGGTTGGTGATTGCCATCATATCTAGATTCCTCTAAACGTGTTCATCATCTCTCACTCACCATCGTCGTAGTTTATTCATATATTTTTTTATTTCTCTTCCATCGACGTCGACCATTCTTTAGCACAATGTAAGTCACCTATGGACACAATAGACTTTATGTGTTTTTTCTAGATCCTTTTCTATGATGTACTCCTTCCCACACACGACATTCATATTGTTGATCTATTACTACTAAATTGTATCACGTGATGTCTCTATATTCATGAATGGTTACAGTCGTATAATATACATATATTAAATTAATACACAACTCTTGTCTTATACAATGAAACTCACTCACCGATATACTTGACCTCATGTCTCATATGAATATCCGACACTTCGCTTCTTCCTCAGCTATAACTTTTCTCTTACTATTAATCACTTAGAATTTTGTTAATGAAAACAATTTTGTACCCCCTCCGATCCATAATAAGTGTCGGTAATTTAGTATAATTTTGTACTAAATCAGCTACAGTTATTATAGAACAGAGGAAGTAGCTAGTTTCGGAAGTAGACTAATTTCAAAAAAAAAAGTAGCTAGTTTCGGTCGAAGGCATACATCTTTTTGTGCCTATTGAAATCCGATCACAGAATATTTGCATTATGTATGGCATGTTCAGAAGGATTTTAAGATTAAAGCCCTGGGCTAGTTATTTTTTTCTTAGTCCTGA